>CM060940.1:422037509-432037509 GCA_030765085.1 Allium cepa | reverse complement strand
TGCATAAGCATCTATATGTCCATATACATATACAGAAAAATGCATATATAATAAACATACTTATTCCAGATTTTAATCAGGCAACCAAATTCATATATTTAAATCTTAAAAAAACCGTTACTCACTTTTTAAACAGAAGACAGAGCACCATTGTTTTGAAAAACATTTGATAGAGAAACTTTAAAACATTTGACTTGAATATTTCTTTGTTTTAAACTTGAGTTGCTTGAATACTAAAGAAAATTACTTGCAAACAGAGATGAAACTGCTTTGCAAGCTTCAGAAAACTGGAAAATACTTTGGTGCTTGATTTAAACTGCAGTTGAATGCAGAGATGACTTCATCTCAGGTTGAACTACAGGGTTTTGGAAAATTGTTTGATACGTTTTTGTTTTGAACGGAGTTGAACTTGCATGCTTGAATTGTTCTCAGGTTTGAAAAGAAGCACAAGCTTTTGATTTTGATATTGCAAACTTGGTTACAGGTTGATGATTTCTGGTTTGAGGAAAATGCAGACATTTATTTTGATTTGAGGATTTGTTTTAGAGTAATAAGTTTCAGCTGAGAATTTTTTTCTCTGCTTAGAAATGAAATGAGAAAAAGAAAAAAGAAAGGAAGAAGGCAAGTGCTTATATAAACTGAAATGATTTAAAAAAAAAATAAAAGAAAAAAAAAACTATATTTAATGATACTTGTCATCTTCCTTAATTAACTTGTTAACACATGCGCTTAGATTGATTTACTAACTTACATTTGTAATTTTACATGCAAACTAAATTTATAAATGTGAATAAATCTTTTATTACTTAATTTCCTAATAACTAAATACTTATTTTAATTTATATAAAAAAGAATCCTTTTTAAAGAAATAGAATAAAACAAACTATATTTATACAAAATCATTTATGTCATACTTTTAAATCCAATATATATATATATATATATATATATATTAAGATACATATATCAACTCTTTTGAAATCTAAATATAAATTTAATTCAATTTTTAAATACAATTTAAAATCAATTTAAAAATCAATTGATATATATTTTTAAACAACCACCATTTCAATTTGAAAATAATATTCTACTTAAAATCTATATTTACATATATATATATATATAACATTATTATTATTGTTTGAAAATAACTCATTTATCAAATTAAAATAATTTATAAAAGAAATTATCTCTTTATTAATAAATTACTTATATTATCAAGATTTATTTAAAAAGAAATAAAAAACCTTTTGTTAATTAATTTAAATTTAAACTAAAGACAAAATCATTTTAAACAATTTACCTTAATAGTTTAAAACCATATGGTTATTTATTTAATAGTTTTGAAAAGCTTATATTAAATAAAATCAAATTACCAAAAATATTAGAACTATAAAAGAAGCTTCATTTGCTAAATTTAAAACAAAGCTTATCTATTTACAATATAAACCATATATTTTCATTATAAATAGAAACCAATTTATTATCTTCAAAAGATAAAATCTACTAATTAAATATATATTTAATTGGTTTATTAAATCAATCCAAATATTATTAACAATAATTATCAAATCAATTAAATTTTTAATACAGATTATTAAATTTACATTTCCAAAAATTCCGAGATATCACATTTAAATGCCGTGGTGCTCAAAATACCACTCATAGATACCAACATAGTGGAACACTATATATATCTACAGCCCTGAAGCCACCTGCTCCATTGCTCCTCCATAATTCGTCAAAGCTAGCTTGAATCCCTTGGCTACTCGTAAAAATTTGATACCCAAGAGTTTAAGAAAACAGAACATAAACTCCGGGTCAGACATGGGTCTGGTGTGAGTAACAGGTTAAGGTTGCTTAACTTTGAAAAACCTTTGAAAACAAAAGGTATCACGTAAAACTTCCCACACATAAACATGGGTAAGTTTTTACCTTACGCTAACAAAAACATTTGATAGGAAATCCAGTGATATTATAATGGGGTTTAGGGTTTTCATGTAAATAGAAAATAGCCGAAATTGTTACATTCATTAAATTCAAGCTACTAACCACAAAAGTGGGTAATAAGAAATCAAAACCATAAGGGCACATAGGAAGAATGGGTTTCCATCAATGGCAGGGCTACTTGGGTACCGCCCGTCACAGTAAGGGGCCTAGATCACCGTACCGAGGATTACTCCCAATCCCCTGCAACATAAGGCCGGAACCATTCCTTACCGAACAGTTCCGAACAAGACAATCCCGCAGTTGTGATCAGCAACCGCACCACACAGCCAAAATAAAAGGGACATTTAGACAGGGGTAAATCTCGTCCTACTTGGGTATGACCCACTTAGCCGCCTTGGACCTCCCCTGTTTTAGCCATTCCCCATTGACGAGGCTTGAGGCTACGATTACCTTAATCAGGACACATCACTTAGAATGCTCATCGTCCACCTGACAATGTTCTGAAAGCATCCAATCCATACATGTTCATTCCGGGTTCGAACGAAACCGAAGGCATTATTTCGTTACACTCATTTTGGAATCACCCTCAAACTTAACGACAATAACCCTTGCACTCTGAATCTTCATCTTCACTTGAGATTCATGACCTATCGTTAATTTGGATCGATGTGGATTTTGGATATCCAAATTTGGAAACCCGATCCCTGTCTCATCCAAATCCAAAACGCCATCTTTTAGGTCCAAGTTGTTTTACAGTTTAAAACAATTCAATTCTATTATCTATATACACACATATAGATAATTCACAGATTCACCATAGATAATTCACATTATCATTACACATAGATAATCTACATTATCACTATAAACAGATAATCCATGCAATCATCACAAATAGATAATCCACATTATCATTATACTTTAACCAAAGCATCCATATCACACAGCATTACTTATCTCATAACTGAGATCTCAAACCATTCAAGGCAAATCAATATCATCCATTCATACATAAGCGAGGATTAATCACTACCTATAATTAATTTAAATTAATTAAATAAATTACTTCCACCTCTAATTAATTTAAAGTGAATTAAATTAATTACTTCATTCAATAAATCCTGCTTACTTAACCATTAATTAATTACAAATTGATTAAATGATTATCCTCTAATTATTCACCTTTATTAATCATCCTTGATTAATTATCCTTTAATTACATTCAAGTAATTATCTTTAATTAATTTCACAAATTAATTATACTTAACCAAATACAATAATTAACCTTAATTACTTCAAAAATTAATTAACCATAATTAATTACATTAATCCTTAATTAATTACAATAATTAATTACTCTTTAATCACTTATCATTGGTTAATTAATCTTAATTAATCAATACTTAACTACATCATTAATTATATAAATTAATGATCCCTAATTACATTTTAATTAATTATTCTATGTAAATTAATTACATTAAGTAATTAATCTTAAATTAAACCACATTTATTAATCACTTTTGATTAATCACATTCAGTAATTAACTACCCTTAATTACTTGATCAAATAAATTAATTACTCCTTAATTAATTATCTTTAATTAATCCCTTGATTAATTAGACAAAGTAATTTGATCCAAATTACTTTCATTCTTAGATCATCTTCCATTAATTACATTTAGTAACTACCATTAATTACTTTACTGAGTAATTACACTTCATTAATTATATTAAGTAATTTTATTAACAAATCAATCAGTGATTAACTTAAATTAATTAAACTTAATTAGTGAACTTAAGTAGTCACATTAAACTCAATTAATTACATTGAGTATTTAATTCCTTAATTACTTCCCTTAAGTAATTAGACTTAAACAATTCCAAATTGATTATCTTTAAATTAATTAATATAATTAATTATTATAATTAATCACATTGATTAATTGTTAAATAATCTCAAGTTAATGACCTTCATTAACTACTAACAATTCTTTAATTACTTTTCTTAAGTAATTATATTTACATTAATCAATATGAATTACAAAATGATTTATCTTTTAAAAATCCATTAAATAATCCTAATTATTTAATTAATTAAGTTTTAACTGTAACTTAATTAAGCTTTAAAATTACTCGGTTAATTAATTTTCAATTATAAATTAATATTCTAATCTTATCTAATTAATAATACTTAATTAATTATTCCTAAATAATTAATCTTGAACCTTAATTAATTAATTTAAACCTTTAATTACTTATTTAATTAATCCAAATCATTAATTAATTAAATAAGTTAATTATCCGTTTTAATTACAAATCATTAAATCTTAATTATCTTAAAGATAAAACATTTTTCTTATTAATGATCAAATTATCATTAACAAAGCATTTAAAAACAATTTACTTTTAAATTTACTTTAAACTTTCATTTTAAATTTAAGATTTAAAATGAGTACAAATTAACTTTTAACAAAGTTTAAAAACCAAATTTAAAAACCTTTAAAATCACAGGTTTAAAGAAATACTTGTCTTACAAAAGAAATTTAAAAGAATTTAAATCAAATTCATTCCAAATTCAAATCAATTTAAAATATACTTTAACCATTCAAAGTTGTTTAAAACAATTCAAATTCATAAACTTCTTTTAATTTCAAAACTGAAATACAGTTAAATTTTATTCCAGATTAAACTTTGATTAAAAACTTTACTTTACAATTTAAAATTTCATTTCTAAATTCAAACCAAATAAACACTTAAATGTTGTTAAGACCATTTAAATTCCAAAAAATTAAATCATTTTAAAACTAAGATTCAAACTAACGTAAATCAAGATTTAAACTCAGATTTAAACCTTGTTTTAAACTTTACTTTACATTTAAACTTCATTTTTAAATTTAAAAACAGAACATGTTAAAAACCTGTAACTAAACATTACCCTAGCCATCACCTAAATGACTTCGAGTCCAAACCCAAACCGGTTCGAGCAAAAACCTAAATTACTTCGAGAGAAAAAACTCAAGACTACTATTCTATCCAAACCAAAATTTCACCAGAAATCCATAGTGCACCGTGTACATGCACGGTGCCTCCGACTATCTTCGGTCAACACCACACCATCGAGCAAGACGGCGACCATCCTCTCACCAGAATCCGATCATCACATCGATGTTACAATCTCGAAATCAAATTCGAGTTTAAAAACCCAAACCTGGAACAAGATACAGGAAATACCACCTCACCTGGAAACACCTCGTTCCCACATCTCCGGCCACCATAGTGAGAGCAACTCCGGCCACACATTCTCTAACTACCATGCTATCATCACCCAAAATCTTGTTGAACTCGATCAATTCCAAATGCCATAGTGATTAATTAACCAAGCCTAGTTAAAAACTAGGGTTCTAGCCTCAAAACCTCAACCACCACCTTCACCATGCTCTGATCTTCTTCCTACCAACTTTCCTATGATCTACGATCACTCCACTATCATCACTGAAAATTCCGACCTCTCCCATCATAGAGATCACCAGAAAATCCCAGTTTACCATTTCCAGCTCAAACAAGAACTGCACTTAACTCCTATTACTAAAAATCTTGATTTTAGTTTTAAAATTCATGTTTTGGTTCAAGGATTCAATTGATGTTCCTGAATTTATGAATTTAGAAGTTTAAATTTTTACTTTATACAAATTTTGCTCTGTTGTTCTTGATTCCCAGAGTAGATACAAACTTATTTCAACATGAATAAATTTTAAACTTTACTTCATCAATAAACAAATAAATTTTGTTTAAATACTAAATCCTATCAGTGATTTGATCAATAGAAAATGAATTTTGAAATAAACTTGACCTTGGAAACTAAAGACAAAGAGATCTCTGATTAAAACAAACATGCACAAGCACCTATATGTCCGTATGTGTGTGTGTGTGTGTGTGTAGAAAAATGCATATATAACAAGCATACTTATTCCACATTTTAATCAGGCAACCAAATTCATATACTTAAATTTTAGAAATACTACTCACCTTTTAAACAGAAGACAGAGCACCATTGTTTTGAAAAACTTTTGATAGAGAAACTTTAAAACTTTTCACTTGAATGCTTCTTTGTTTTAAAATTGAGTTGCTTGAATGCCGAAGAAAATTACTTGAAAATAGAGATGAAACCGCTTTGCATGCTTCAGAAAACTGGAAAATACTTTGGTGCTTGATTTAAAACCGCAGTTGCATGTAGAGATGACTTCATCTCAGGTTGAACTACAGGGTTTGGAAAATTGCTTGACAGGTTTTGTTTTGAACAGGGTTGAACTTGCATGTTTGAATTATTTTCAGGTTTGAAAAGAAATGCACAAGCTTTTGATTTTCATATTGCAAACTTAGTTACAGGTTGATGATTTCTGGTTTGAGGAAAATGCAGACATTTATTTTGATTTGAGGATTTGTAGTAATAAGTTTCAGCTGAGAATTTTTTTCTTTGCTTAGAAATGAAACGAGAAAAAGAAAAAAGAAAGGAATAAGGCAAGTGCTTATATAAACTGAAATGATTTAAAAATAAAAATAAAGTAAAAAAAAACTAAATTTAATGACACTTGTCATCTTCCTTAATTAACTTGTTAACACATGTGCTTAGATTGATTTACTAACTTACATTTGTAATTTTACATGCAAAATAAATTTATAAATGTGAATAAAGCTTTTATTAATTAATTTCCTAATAACTAAATACTTATTTTAATTTATATAAATAAGAATCCTTTTTAAAGAAATAGAATAAAACAAACTATATTTATACAAAATCATTTATGTCATACTTTTAAATCCAATATACATATTAAGATATATGTATAAATCAACTCTTTTGAAATCCAAATATAAATTTAATTCAATTTTTAAATACAATTTAAAATCAATTTAAAAATCAATTGATATATATTTTTAAACAACCACCATTTCAATTTGAAAATAATATTCTACTTAAAATCTATATTTACATATATTATGTATAACATTATTATTATTGTTTGAAAATAACTCATTTATCAAATTAAAATAATTTCTAAAAGAAATTATCTCTTTATTAATAAATTACTTATATTATCAAGCTAGATATAAAAAGAAATAAAGAAAACCTTTTGTTAATTAATTTAAATTTAAACTTAAGCCAAAATCATTTTAAACAATTTACCTTAACAATTTTAAACAATACAGTTATTTATTTAATAGCTTTGAAAAGCTTATATTAAATAAAATCAGATTACCAAAAATATTAGAATTAGAAAAGAAGCTTCATTTATTAAATTTAAAACAAAGCTTATCTATTTACAATATAAACCATATATTTACATTTTAATTAGAAACCAATTTATTAGCTTTAAAAGATAAAATCTGCTAATTAAATATTTATTTAATTGGATTATTAAATCAATCCAAATCTTATTAACTATAATTATCAAATCAATTAAATTTCTAATACAGATTATTATATTTATATTGCCAAAAATTCCAAGATATCACACTCAATCATAAAACCATCAAATCAAATGACAAAATAAACATGTGCCTTTTTGTCACGCAATTTAATTTTTTTTGATTTTAAATACCTGCATCTTATTTGTCAATGATATCCAATCATATAATTTTAAATCATTTTATATTTTCATTTTTCAATTTCCAATATTTTCTTCACTTAAACCCGTATGATGTACATATATCATCCGTACGCAATATCAAATCTGATCGCTCACTCGATCACCTAATTTCACTCCCGAACTAGTATCGTTCACACGACACTCTAGTGCAGACTCAGATCTGGTTCCTTAATCAAAAACCGTCATTCTCCTTGCATGGTCATATACTACGATAGAGAATTCCAAAATCAACCAAAAATCCATATCCCGGGTTCGTCGTCGAAAATCGAGCGAAAAATCATAACTCGGATCAATATAAATTATCTTGAAATTGAATGCTCAACTCTAGATCAAACCGTTATGCGAATAAAATAATATACGTGTAACTTACGTTCTTATTCCAATTGATTCTTAGTTACACCAAATTCTTTTCATTCACATTCATTCCATTTATATTCAATTATTCACAATTATCATCCACATTGCATTATTCACATTGGTTAATTTCTTAGTATATTTTCCAATACCTTTTATCTCTTAACAATTTTCCCATCAAATTTTCTTAAGTCAATTATAAACATTTTATACAAATGTTTTTTAAATTAAATAGAACTTCATTACTTAAGTCTATAATCATTTAAACTCAAATCCAATTTTAATGTTTAGCACCATTCACACTATACTATATCCGTTGATGAATTATAAAATTCTTCTTAAGTTTATAAACATTTCATTTAACTCTTCTCATGTTTATTTTCACTTCATAACTTAAGTTTATATCTATTTCTAATCAAGTTCAATTCATTAATTAATTCATTTAGTTCATTCCTTAATTCATTTCTCAAAATTTATTTTACTTAACTTAACTTAGGCAATTTTTTTTTCCATAATTCATTTATACTTAACATGAGTTAAGTTTAATCCCATAGTTCAAATTTTTAAAACATTGCTTTAACTTGCAATTTCCAAATTTTATAAATTATCAACTTATTTCTCCTATTTCAAAATAAAATATTTTAAATCAAAATCCCAGAGTTTAAACAATTTCTTCTAAGTTTTTTTTTTCAAATCATTTTTGAAATCACACACACAAACACACACATAAAAAATTCCACTAGTACCTCAAATCATCCTTTTGAAGATAAAAACGGAAACCAGTTTTGCCAAACAAAATTCCAATGGTAGAAATTTCTCTCTTGGAAACTCGAAAGTGAACGTCGATGATGCTGCAGTCATCACCGAAATTATTTTCCAGCAACCGAAGTGAGTTTAGCGCTTTTATTCCCTTTTAAAAAACCCTTTTTAAAAATATTTTTCAACTAATATCACTATATTTTTACAAAACTTTGAAACCATTTTCAAAGTTTTAGGGACTTAGATTCAAAACTTCTCAATTTAAATCCATTTTAATTTTATAAGTCACATTTATAAATTATACTTACAAAATTTTACTTCCTTAAAACATTTCACAAATGTTTTATCATTGTTTATTTTTAAATAAACATCTTTTACTAAGGCACAACAACCAATTATTGATAATAATCAATATTATCATTCCTAACAACCAAACACACAATATATACCATAATAATTTCTAAAAATTATTCCTTTATATATAAAATATAATCAGGGTGAAATTATTTAACTTACCCAATTTCACAACAATACTGTCGTGTTCTGTTCAAGTGTTTAGAGATCCCTATCAAAAACGTTAATTACTCATATTAACCATAATCCATAAGCCACTTAACAAATCAACCAACACAATATAAACAATTTTTATATTCACTAACAAATATGCGCTCATAAATATACACACTCTGTAACGACCCGTATTTTTACGGATCGAAGGATCGTAGAATTGTTGTTATTAGGTCGTTAGTGTTGTTAAGTCGTTTGGAGCTTAAGTCGTCCAGAGTTGAGTCGTCCAGGGTTAGGTTGTGTCGTAGCATAAGTCGGTGGAGCGACTTAGGAGTTGGAGCGACCTATAGGAGTGACCGACCTATAGGAGTGAGCGACTTAGGAGTTAACGGCTTAAGTTAGTAAACGACTTAGGCAAAGCATGATGTTGAGATGGGACTTTGCTATGATGCGATGAAGCAAAGCATGATGTGAGATAGCCTTGGTTTAATCCAGACGGGATCATCCCAAGTATGTTGATAACTCGGTGATATGGTTCGAGTTCGTTGATAATGGTTGGCTCAAGAGGCGCTTGAGCCAGTATGAGAATAGTCGTCAAGGAGGATGACTAGGAGGCTAAGATTTCATCGTTGTTGAAGGTTCTAGCAGGCTCAAAGCAAGAGTACACTGGGCAGATTCGATAGTCCCAATCGACTAATAATTGATGGTCGAGTACTCTAGGCAGATTCGATAGTCCTAGGCACGGGTCACGACGACGTGCGGAGTTCTGTCTAGAACCGGGGTTATCATTAGCCCTTGACGGACGGATGAAAGAATGAGCCGGTCATTCAATTAACGGTGATATCGAGACAATGATAACAGTGATAGCCAAAGTCATGGATGTTTGGATGCTTTGGTTGTATCGTCACTCGGTCTCAAGAGCGATGTTTTGTGGCTGCTTACCTGATCTTGGTTTAGGCCTTGGAGGTTTGTGCTTGGAAAACATCGACCTTGACTTGAGTGATAATTGTTTTACTTTAAATGTCTGCTTTGCTATGTTTATTTCTGCTTAGTGGGTCTAGGGGCTATCACTGTAGAAAGAGGTGGAGTGGGAGGGTTGGATTCCTATTCTTTTTTTCCTTTATGCTCTTTTGGTATGTTGTTAGTTAATTTACCGCTCACTAAGACTGTTGTCTGACTCAAGGTTTTATGTTCAACTCTTATTACCTTGTGCTGTTCATCCATTTTGGGATGGGCATACTAGGTAGCAGGTGACAGGTGCTGTTCTTAGTGACCAACGCTGTTGATGACGAAGACGAGCTGGAGGCTTTTCCATATTGTTTTTCTTACTATATGTACTGGATGTTCCACTGCTTGTATGATTCTCTGAGTGTTATGTAGTGAGGCTTGATGTATTGACTATTCATATGTTTGTATCAAATTGTTTTGTAATGTATTGATGAGATTCTATTTAGTGAAGCTTCACTATATATATTTCTCTATTGTATTTTATCCCTGCGCTGTGAGTAATACATAGACTATTCTGTGTTTACCTTATATTGATGATCGTCCATGGCTACCGGGCACGCCTTTCAGCGCACTATCTCCTTGTTTAAGTGCAGGAGTCATGGGCGGTCGTCACACACTCAAACTCATCTAAGGTACCACCGACCCTATCTCTAATGAGTTATCCCAACAAAGCCGAGGTTATCGCTAAACCAAAGCTCTAATACCAACTATGATGACCCATATTTCAGAAGGTTTAAATTGATGATAATCCACACATGTCTAACTTAAACAATCTAGGATATAGATAATCAATAGGGTTAATTACGAAAAATAAGAAAAAAGAAGTAAACAAGCATAGAATCTCACAGCGGAATGGCAAAATATAATAATCAAAATAAACAGTTCATGAAGCTGTTTACTATACAATTGATTATAATTTATACATCATTTATCAGAGTCAAATATGCAACAGGATAATAAATAATGTAGCTGACAACATGATGCAGGAAAACTAATAGTAATAGTATACCAAATCTTCATCTTCACCCTCCGGAAAATAATCTTCGACGCGCTGAAAAACTCAGGGGTGAACTGTGCGTAATGAAACGACATCATACTCGAGTTAAGTCTAAAATATTCTTTTGTGAGTCAAATTGATATCACATATAACATGATTGCCATGGCATTAGAGATGTTACGGGATTTCACATTTCCTATCCAGTACATAACGTGCATGCAATAACTTAAGAGATGTTACAAGACTTTCCATCTCTTAAGGATCCATCAAATTATTTATATAAAGTAGAATACGCTACAAATATAATGTCTAATCGGTAAAATAAATATTTTTCTTAGCGTTAAAGCTTTACATTGATCCCCCTTAACAAGTTTTTAAGCATTATAGTACAGTTTGCATATAAAACACCAGTAAACCTTCGATGGATAGGGTTGCACCGTGATAAGACAACACTAAACCAAAATCATAGGGTCTCGTATAAGGATAAAAGTATGACAAGGCACGTGAGGCAATGCCCAATGTAGGATACTGCCAGTTTATCCTTCTCGGCTGGTGGTAATGCATCATAGCCATGACCGCCATCACGTCCAACACCCCACAAGATTCGAGGGTGCACACCAATAAATCACAATGTAAATGCTGGAAATACGAAGAAGTGTGTCCACTAGAGGTAACTAGCCTCATTGACCGGTACGGCTCCTGTTTTAGTCGTTCCAAATTGACACAAGTGTCGGGCCAATCCATCATTATTCTCTTTCTTCAAATCCAATAAAAGTATGCCAAATCCACCCACTTCGTTCTGCATCATCACTCCACCTACATAGTTGAAGTGGTTCTGGTATCGACAGAGAGTATGCCCATATTCGGTCCTGGTCTATTTAATAACCAACGTCATTTTACACACGGTTTGGTTCTCTTACATTTCGAAAATGATTCATACTTGATATCAAAATATCGTATTTGCTTCAAAACTAATCGAAACGACCTGCAAATCCGTACCTCTTTGAGTCGAAAATATTCTCCTCAATTCAACTCATTCTTATTTGAAGGAAATATGAACCATTAGGATTAAAGAAGAAAGTGGTAGAAGAAGAAATAGAAAACAACATCAGAATCTCACAATCGCAGTGGAACATATAATATATAACAAAAGATTTTTATACAAAAGAACTATTACTGTTTTTATACATTACATCATTAGAGTACATACAAACAATAGCCAAATACTTGACAGTTATAATAACTTTTCCTCATAGAAACTGACTATACAGCTTACACTACACAGTGGGATATACATCAGATATGTGATATACATCTCCATCATCCAGCTCGTCTCCTGAACTCCATAGCATCCTATCCTGCATCTATAATACTCGGTCTGACCTGAGCATTATAATAAAATAATACCCGAGTCAGTCTGGAAAACCTGCGTGAGAAAACACACTCAATTGGATTATTAAAGTTTTCAAAATTCTTTGAAATCAAAGGTATCTCGTAAGATCATGACACAGATAAACATGTCGGGTTTTTACCTTATGGTAACCTAAAACATTTTTATCAAATTCGTCTGATATTATAATAGTGTCTACAAAAAGTAAAAAAGAATCTAGCAGAAATGCTTGCATCTCATGTTTCTGCAATAGTTGGGCACAATCAAAACCATACAGGCGCTTATTGGAGATTGGATTTCATACAATGGCAAGGCTGCTGGGGTACCCCCGTCACAGTACCTAGCTTAGATCAGCATACCAAGGACCACTCCCGATCCCTTACAGCACAAGGCCGGAGCTACCCTTACTGCAAAGTCCAAATAAGATCACCCCGCGATTGTGATCAACAACCGCCCACTAAGTCGAGATCAAAAAGGGACATCTAGACAAGGATGACCTTACCCTACTTGGGGGCTACCCACTTAGCCTTGCTGCACCTCCCCTGATTTAGCCATTCTCGGTTGATGGGGCTTGAGGTATGTGTTACCTTTTTAGAACACATTTCACTTAGAATGCTCATCGTCCTCCTGACGATGGTCTGCCAGCATTCGTCCATGCAAGTTGCCCTGGGTCTGGACAAACCGAATCACCATCTTCATCATCTTCTAGGTCTTTATTCGCAAATGTTCAAACCCGATCGAAATGGTTTTCGGCGAATAAAATCGGATCCTGGTCTCTTTGAAACGATCGGCGCATTGGCCAATATTGATAGTCGGTTATTTAACTATCAAATTAACAATCACAAGCCAAATATTTTATTTCCACTGAAAAGCACTAAGTCTCATTAAATTTTAATTTAAATAAATCAAATTACTTTATCCAAAAATATACACTTAAATTTTTTATAATAAAACTATTTAAATCGCTTTATTCAAAATGATAGTTATGTAATTCTATAATAATTTGCCAAGTAAAACTTTAGCCAAAACTACTTTTAAAATAAAACTATTCTATAAGGTATAAATATTTAATATTTATCCTTTACATCAAAATACTAATTTAACCTTGAAAATAATTACTACTATAGTTAACTTAAATAAATATTTGCTTTAATCAATTTTTAAAACAACTAAAATATACTTTTTTTCTAAACATTCTTTCAAAACCATTTTAAAAACTCTAATTTATACTTGAAAATCTCCTTTGAAATTGTACTTGGCTTTTCAAAAAAATACACTTTTCATTCCAATATAAATCATCTAATTATTTGTAAATCCTTCTTGATTTATCCCAATTTAATTTACGTCTCAATCCCGTAAATTTCCCTTTCCACACTTATAAAAATAAACCACAATTTATTTTTAAAACAAATTATCATCTCCTTATAAATTTCCACCGTAAATTTATATTTTCAGATTTATCCACTGATTAATATTTTACTTTATTTATAAACCCTGTTTATAATTTCCATACACTCATTTTTCTTTAAATCACACTTTCCAAGACACTTAATCGATTTCCTAATCGATTCTCTGAATTGATTCCATTTTAAAACTTATCTTGATTTACCCAAATTTATTCCAAAATCCATTAATTCCATATTCACTTCTTTATTATGATTTAAAACCTTATTTAAATCTGAAACATCAATTTCACACTTTATTCCAAACTTCCCCTTTGAATTATCCCAACCCATTTAGCTTAAATTTAAAAATAAATTCTTTGGACTTAAATCAATATTGCTTAAGTTCTTACTTTTAAAATCCTTTAGTTCACATTTTATCCAAGGACTTTATTCTTTTCCATATTTCGAAAATTATTAAATAGGATTTAAAAATAAAAACTATTTACTTTTTCTCCATTCTTTCCATTTTAAATTTATCCATCTTTACTATAAATTTCTTACCTTAAATTTTCCCATTTTATTTCCCTTTAAAAATTCAATATTTATAATTTTAAAATGCCATAATATATCCAGCAATATATTAACATCAAATAAATTAATTTTCCAACATAATATCATAAATTATTCAACATTTCATAAAAACTGAATATGAAAATAAATTCAACAATTTTGAGGAATCCAGTTGGATTCCTCCAACCCATTTTCCTACATCCACAGATGTTAGCACAATATAAAAATACCAATCCTACTTCGAGGGGGATATCGCGGTATAAAAGGGTCATCCGCTATTACGTGGGGCGGATAAGGTCTCATCCGCTATATAACGCAGGAATATCAATCAATCCAATATATATACTACTATATATATAATATAACAACAAGACTAATAATAATAATCAATTTAAATCAATCGTTCAATAATTTAAATTGAACAATTTAAATTCACCTGAAATTCAATTTGAGTGAGATTAACTCACCTTTGACCTTTAATTTGCAACCCAATCCAAACCGGCTATTTTCTTCACGGTTTTGGACCTTGTACAAACATTATACGATTTATTAATATTTGAAGTAATCTAACAGTCAATTACCATTTATTAATTTAATTACTAACAATTTAATTTAGACCGATAATTTCCCTTTTTAAAAATCCTTCAGTGACTATAATAAATTAAATAAGTTAATTGAACAATTTTATCACCAAATCCAACAAATCTAAAATGTGTGCATATACATTTTACTTTTTTTTTGAAACTTCATATATACTTATAAAATTGTCTATATAGATCTCATAGAATCTAAATTATATAAATTCTTGAATTTTCCAAAATCATATATATATACATATATTTACTGTTTTACCTATATATAATTAAATTAAATTAGGATTAACTTAAATTTGAAAACTGCCTAAAATAAATAATTTTTCTTTACTGTAAATTATTTTCCTAATATATATACATATGTACATATCTTTGAAAGATAAAAGTCTGGTTTTGGAATTTCTTTCTCTGCCTTTATATAAAATTTCCAATCTATATATATACACACTAAACTTAGTTAGTATCTGATAACTGAAATAATATACCTTGCTGTCCTATGTGTGTGTGTATATATATATATATATATATATATAGCCGATTCAATTTATTTCCTCTTAAGTGCGTTCCTATTTAAATTAAAATACAAATTCAAATTAAAAAAAAAGGAAGAAACCTATACCCAACAGTACGGACCCGGCCTGCGGCCACAGAAACCCATATCTTCTTTCCCAAATGCGCTCGAACCCCCGTTGCTTCCATTCTGGCGTGCATTCCCGTTGCCGTCTACTAACGAAAGCCCAAACCAAACTACTCGACTTTCACTAGACTCATCACGGCACTGCTGCTCAAGAACGCGTCCACGCTAGCCGTCAAATGCGTACGAGGGCTCGTGATGATCGACGCATGCTGTTGAAGTCGCAAACATCTCGCCATCCAGTTCCTTTTGATCACTAGACTTCCCTTTGCTCGCGATCCTCCCAACGGCGATGCGATTCGCGTATCCCATTTTCGAGCTGCCCCTTTGATCGGTGGTCATTCTTTATTTAATTTTGTTTTAAAACCGAGAATTTTCAAAAACGATAATAGAAGGGGAGATTCGATTTTGGGATTTCGAAGAAGGCTCGGCCTCGATTTTTAATGCTCGGCCATTTATTTTTTCTTGTTTTTAAATTAATTTTTGTTTTCTTCTTTTGAACTGCTGGCTGCTAATATAAAGAAGAGAGAAGTGATTGAGAGGAAGGTAGTGTATACAGGAAGGCTACAGTGACATTTGGATTGAAATCAAAAAGTTCTGATGTGAACAAATTTATAGCTGAAAGTTGACCATTATAAAAATATATATCTTAATTCAAATTCAAATTGCCTCAATAAACGTAACTCAAAATCTTGACGTCCTATCCTGGCATGCCGCTAGATGTTTTTAATATTATACTCCTATTCTGAACGTAATGGAAAAGGTTTCGAGTCCTAATTCGATCGTATGGAGAAGATAGCTTTTTGGACCCAGCTTATATTGAAATTTCGATATAAATTTTAGCGCATTTAAAAACTGTACGGCGACACGATATCTCCAAACATTTCAAAACTTGAAATACGATAATAATACACTATTACGGATCATATGGAATAGGTTTCGTCGAATTCTGAGACTGTGCCTCGGAAGGCTATTTTTAAATGTCAATTTAAACAATATATTTTCAAAACAGAACAAATCGCTTTTAAATTCATATTTAACATTTTTATTATCTTCGGTATTATCAATATATATTTTTATAAGCGTTCAAATTAATTTTAACAATCTTGAAACTCAATTTTCACTATTTTACCCAATTTCCAATTATTAAATTCAATAGTTTAATTATCAAGTAAATAGTTATATTTGAAATTCATGTTAAAAATTAACTTTTAAATATTTAAAATCAATTAAATATTCCAATTCCAAATGTCTAGAATTCTGGACCTTTACACTAATTTCATTTCGAAATCATTATATTTACTCAAAATATACAATTTCAATTCATAATCATATCGCCTTAATATCTCGATTTCCCTCCCAAAATTGTTTCGAATTTCAATTTAGGTTATAATTTCATTTTAACGAATTTGTATTTGAATCAACGATTTAAAATATAAATATTCCCACTATGACCAGTTTGAATTTTTTATAAAATAGTTTGAATAGTTTTAAAATAGTTAAAATAGTTTAGCAGCCAAAATTGTTTCGAATTTCAATTTAGGTTATAATTTCATTTTTAACTAGATTGTATTTGAATCAACGATTTAAAATATAAATATTCCCACTCTGACCAATTTGAATTTTTTAGAAAATAGTTTGAATAGTTTTAAAATAGTTAAAATAGTTTAGTAGAAAATAGTTTGGGTATTAAAATAGTTTATATAGCAAATAGCTTGGAAAATCAAATTAATTTGTATATTTAAAAGGATATATTTAAATAGTTTATATTAAAATAATTTATCTGAAAATAGTTTCAAAGTCAAACTTATTTAGTTCCAATTTTCCCAATTCAAATCACTTTAAATTTCGATTTTGATTTAATTGATTCAATTCCGATTACATGTCGAATTTTACTTCGATTCCAAATTAATTTCAATTTCAATTACAAATAAATTTCAATTACAATTCCAGATTAATTTTAGTTCCAAAATAATTTCAAGGTTAAACCATTTCGATTAATATCACTCTTGTTCTCGATTTTCAAAATATTGATTCAAAACACTTAAATCCAATTAATCTTCAATATCCAATTTAAAAATCCAAATCTTCAAATAAAATACAATTTTGAGCTCAATTTTGAAATATAGTTTTATGTCACTTTTACATAGCAATGTTCAAAGTTCGAAAACAATCCAATCTTTTAAAACAAATAAATTTCCAAAATTTAAATCATATTTCGATTATAACTTAAAAACCCAACTTCAATTATTTAAAACATTTTGTTTAGCAAATTTAAATTTCAACAGTTCGAGCTCTAGTTTGAAAATAATTCGATTTCCATAAATTTGATTTTCATTTTCTTAAAATTAAATCATTTAAATAAATTTCAAATCAAAAATTTTAAAATCATTTAATTTAATTAATCCGGTGTCCGCATATAATTTTCTACCCTATGGCCAAGAATATTTATTTCGACTTAATTTCAGGATTGGATATATATCATTTTAATCCAAAATAAATGCCATAGGTATATATCATTTCAACCAATTTCTTAATTTATTCAAAATAATTCAATCTACAGTTTTATATACTATAAATAATTTTCTGGGTAATAACAGGATATATCAAAATAAACAAACATCCAGATTATCCAAAATATTAACTAATTGGCATCCATCACAATCAATCATCCAAAACAATCAAAATAATTAACAAAAATTTCATAATTATTAATATTGGGTATTTTACTAGCAAAATTCCAATTTTAAATTTAACTGTAAACTCAAATTTTATCAATTAATTCAAATGTCCATTTAAATGTCAATTAAATTTATCTAACAAAATCAAAGATTCAATTCACTTCACGACATAGACTGTACCAACATAAAAATATTTAGTTAAACGTGAGCATACGAAACACTCACCTCTCTTTTGACGCTTTCATGTCATGATTCCGATTATATTCGAACGCGTTTGAATAAAACTAAAAATTCTGCAAGCTCCAGTTGTCACTAAATCAATTCCATTTCGTAGTGCTATTCAATACGAACCAAATGCGACAGTCCACCTTCGATTTGGACCTAAAATGAACAGTTTATTAAATTTATAAGAATTGGAATTTTATTAACAATTTATATAAATAAATTACCATCGTTTTTCATTACCCACTTAAACTAAAACCCGGCCAAAGTTCTTTTCTTCCACAATTCCAATTGCTTGCATACGAGAATAGTGAAACCCATATCTGCCATGCACATATATCACAGATACAAAGATTCACCCGTCGAAATCGAATTCCGACTTTGCCATCTATCTTCCCTCAACAAACTCGACTCGCCAAGCACCAAAAATCAACTCACGACTCACCCAGACAAAATGCAACCTGCTCGACTTCGTCCATCTATAGTGCTCGCACGCAAAAAGCCGAAGATGACCGAAACTCCTCTGAACAATGCTACCCTCCTTACCTTGACGTGCTAAGCCTAGATCCACCCTCGCCTCGAGCAAACTCGCCTCCAAACACTCGAAAAGTAAAATCCTTGCTCACGGCAACAACGTCGAGCTCAAAAAAATTTATCGTCGCACCTTCAAATATAAGCGTAGACAGGAAGCTCTGGTTGAAACATGATTTTAAAGTTAGTTTCGTGATTTTTAGACAAGTAGATTTCAAGAATTTAATTTTTGAAATTTTCTTCTTTATTTTTTGTTTGCTATGTTTGTTTGAAAGAGAAAAAAAGGTGGAAAATATATGCATTTAAAAGGGAAGAGGCTGTACACGTAGGGTATAGGGTGGTTGGAAAGAGAAATAGGTTGGGTTGAAATGATAGGTTGGAGGCTGTGATCAAATCAAAACATATATTATTTAAAATTTTAAAATATCAAGCTGTAAATTTTGGATCCTAATTGAGGCATGCCACCAGGCGTTCATAATGTTATACCTCTATTTTAAATGCAATGGAACAAGTTTCGAGTTCCAATTGGAGAAGATAGCTTTTTGAACCCAATGGAAATATTTAATTTTGCGATATAAAATTCAACTCGTTTCTATCCCGTACAACCAAACGATAACTCCAAACGCTACGAAATTTGAAGTCAGATAAAGATATACTATTAAGGATCCAGTAGAACTAGTTTCATCGAAATCCGAGACTATGCCCCGGAAGGCTATTTTATATATGTTAATTTAAACGAATTATTTTAAAAATTGACTAATTCACTTTAATATTCAAATTTAAATTTCTATTACCTTCATTCTTATGGATATAAATTTAATAATACTTTAAACTTTTTTTTTCCAAATAAAAATCCAAGATTTAAATTATTTTGCTGATTTTAATATTTAATTCAACAATTAAATCATCAATAAATCATTATTTTTGAAATTCAACCTATCAAATCCATAATTAACATTTCAACATTTAAAATTAATTAAATATTCCAATTTTAAATAACTAAAATTTTGGCTCATTACAGGACTAGTCGACCCCTAGAGGTTGACCACTCCATTCTATATCAATCGACCGATCATAGTTAATCAATTAGGGTTTTGAACGGCCGAACGACCAAGATCTGATAGGGTTAGATCTAACGGTTCTAGTTGTTTCCACAGTTATAAATAAGACGGTAAACCTAACCTTAATTCGCAAAATTTGAACCAGAATGTCAAATCGTGTCTCCCTAAAATCTGAAATATGAAATCTATTTCTCCTTAAAACATAATTTCTACAAAACAAAAATAAAAGTAAAAATAGAGATTAATCAAATCAAGTGGAGTTCTACATCATGCAGAGGGCATACTAGGAAAAGGGATAGCTTTTTCGAGTAGAGTGGGGTTGTTGTTAGTTGGATGATTTACAAATTATTAATTTTAGTATACCATATTTAATCTAGAATTGTGTTAAATTGAAACGGAACATTGTTTAAATTAGATTGGAAATTTAATAGTGATTAAAATCTACATGAACATGGACCCTTTCTTTTGAATTAGATCTATTAATTTAAGTTTGTTAATTAAAAATCATTTCAAGATTGAACATACCTTTTTGGTCAACTTAATATGGATTGGTAACCCTATTGATGTTAAAGTCGGGTTAACCTGATTTTCTAAAAATTGAAAATACTGTATATGAAATTTGGATGGTTATGAACTGTAAATCTATAAATTTGGGTTCACTTAATTAGGGTTACTGTATATCAAATTATAATTTTAGTTTAATATAATCAGAAACGACGATGATTAATGAAAAAACAAACAACGGTAACTAAAAATAATAAACAATGACGATCAGTGGACCATTTAATGGAGCCAGTCGACAACAAGCAGTCAACTGCTCCAATGATAAGCAGTCGACCGTTTAGCATTTCTAAACGTGACATGATCATCGGCCTAAAGCCTAAAATAAATTAAATTATATAGTATATATGTATATTATATGCACATGCGTGCGCGCACACACATATAATGTTGTTATTTTAGGGAAGCTAGTTCCCTATTTTGGCGATGCTAGGACATATGAAACTAGATAAATGCTATTTTTCTAGTAAGGGTCGATATTCAACTTGGGCGATTCTATCGCAAATTGCGCTTACAAATGGTTCTACAATGGACGTGCAACACTGACGATGATGCCTGGTATAGTGTGCGGCCTGGCACTAACAGGGATTCCTTGGTATTCACCATGACACAATGTGATGATATGTTATTGATGGATCTCGACGCAGTGCAATAAGCGACATTACGCTACCGTTGAGAGGTGGATATGGATGTAGATGATGAGACACTTTGGTGAGTTGGTATTGTGAGCTTCCCCTTAATACATAACTAGGAAACATGTAGCCGTAGTTGTGGAAAGCTTAATCCCTTGGTGGAAATTGTAGGAAAACATATGTTAGGAATTATATGTAGCCGTAATGTGGGAAATATGGTCCTATGGTTGAAATTGTAGGATAAACCTATGTTGGAATATTTTCAATAGCTATTAGCCGATCACTAATTGTCTTGAGCCTCGATTAGTTATTCGACACTAAGTATGAGCCTGCATAAGTCATCTGTATAGGTATGTATTGAGCTGTGTAGTTAAAGTCATGCTAATGCCCCGTAAAATCCTCGCTATAGGATGCAGCGCTCTTCAACTACTACACTTTTTAGTTTAGCACTATTAAAAAGTAGATCCACGCCCTACTATTTTTCGATACTTCCACAAAATCAAGGCTTTTTAGCACCCGCTTTTGTAACATTAATATAGAATGATTGATTTGACTTGTTCTCTTTTAAACCAAATTAAGAATGTTAGGATTAAGACCTAAACAGAAGTTCTCAATATAAGTTAGAAATCTATTTTAGTCATAGAATCTAGTCTGCATAAATATTGATAGTCTTTGGTTTTGTTATATAAGATTAAACAATATTTCTTTTTCCTACAAAATGATGTGAAAATGAGAATAAATTATCATTAAATATTTGGTTTTATATCTAATAAAGCTTTTTCCACCTCTATTATTTTCCATTATAACACTGCTTTATTCCCGCTATAAATTTCTGCACCACCACTTCTATAGAACCACGTAGCGGTTTAACTACGCAGGCATTAAGCTAAGCCTATTAAGCAAAGATAATAAGTAATTCATGAACACTTGTAGAATATCTTAGGTCATATAGAGTATTACTGAAGTCAACCGCAGATGATCACCATACATTAATGATGTAACTCATACACAATTAATGTTTGACCGATCCCTTCCTTTCTTTTCCCTCACCATAGGTTTTTGGGGCAGGAAGTGATATGCTGGATATTTGTGCATGGAGAGATGTTCTTGGCATTGACATTACTCTTTATTTCCTATTACTCTCCAAGTATCGTTTAGCGTATTTAGCATTTTATCGGACTATTTGATGTATTTATGTATATTGTGGATTTGACCATGTCTTGTTTTGAGAATACATTTTGAATATTTTCTGAGATGACTATTTTTAGTATTTATATTTTTCTACCTTCCACTATGAGATCTAAATTTATAGTACGTCTTAGGTTTTATTCTTGTATCTTTAGCCTTTGAAATGTTTAAAAACCCTTACATCCCGTATTTCTTGGTACTGATGTGAGTGTAGAAGTCACCTTGGATTAGTGTGCCGAGAGGTGCGGGTTATCACATGTGGTATCAGAACCTAGGTTTGAATTTTTTAGGGGTTAAGGGCATATCGAGAGAATGTACTTAAAAGGTTTTGAAAAAAGTTCTTCAGGAATTATTTAAAAAAGGTTTACAAAATGGGTTTCCAAAGTATATATAGATAAAGCTTTTCAAAAGTTATATATATTTGTGGAAAAGTTGGTAACAAATTCCTAAATCACATATACAAAGGATGAGCGATTCTGCTGGTTGCAGCTCATGTGATGCGGCTAAGATTCTGGGTGTGAATGTCTCGATTTATTTCCATCGGTGTTAAGCTATAAAATGGATCGACTTCCTGGATTGAGTGTTAAAGCACTAGTCCTATTCTTACAGAGAAATAATATAGAAAATAAATGTAAAAGAGTAGAAATAGAAAGAAGACAAGAAGATTTTTATAGTGGTTCGATTGTTAATGAAGCCTACGTCTACTTTATATGTTTTATTATTGACTGATTACTGTTACAGAGTTGATCAGATTACAAAGTTCTTGAATATCCCTAATTAGATCAAGTCCTGAATGCTAGAGTTTACTGGAGAATCACAGTGAAGTCATTGGATGACTGTTATGAGGAAGGAGAGGAGTGAAGAAATCTTTATACAGAGTTTCAACAACCAGTCTGGAAGATCTCGTTTACATTGCAGATAAGAGAGTATTTATAGAGGTTATGGAGCTGTTGGGCCAAGCCTATTCATCAACTACTTGCAAATGTTCACAGGAAGATGCATTGGAGCTTGCCTCACGACCTGAGCCAAAACCATGGATCACTAGCGATCCATAGTGCATACTCGAATGTGAGCAAACTCCTTAGCATTTACCCTCTGCTTTGTTTCGTATGAGTCATAACGTTCCTATGATGACGTATGGATCGCTGGCGATCCATAGTATATGGATCACTAGCGATCCATGCACTAAGCGTATTTTTGGACTTTGGTGTCTAGAGTGCCTTTGTCATCTTGTGTCGATGTTCGTCATGTAGTCTTGATGCACATCGCCTTGTTTTGATGATGATTTACTTACTAGTTGTATTTAGCTACTGATTGGGCTAGACAGATGCTTGTCTCTTGATTTAACTAACTCAAAATCTCGTCAAACTCGATCATTGCTTCTATAATATAGATTGAATCATGATGTAAGAGACTTTGAGTTAATACCATGGATCGCTAGCGATCCATGTCCTTAGTCTATTTTCTCATTCTTTTTCCCTGGCCTCCTTTGGTTTCTTGTTCTGGTCCCTTTGAGCTATCCTGACTCGATCAAGTTGTTCCGACTTCTCTTGGATCCTGTTGGGTTAAAAACCCGGATAACATTTGCACCCCAGAGTATGTCTTTGTTAGAGACAAGACATACTCTGGAAGTAATCATTTTTAGTCTCTGCTTGTTGAATTTCAAGTAGCCGTGTTAGGGTCACACTAGTGTGAACTAGGTTATGCTACTACTTGCTAAGTTTTGACCTCGACCGCCATTGCTTGTCATAACAGATTTAACTTTACTTTATAACTTCCCAACATGCCTTGAAGTAGTATATAGATGTCGCTAGGAAAATTTGAGAGAAAGAGCAAGCAATGAATCGCTAGCGATCCAATTACTTGGAATATTTTGGTTCCTATTTTCTCTTCTTATTTAAGCCTTCAAGCTGACCTACCTTATTCTTATTTCACGACCCAACCTTACAACTTCTCCCTGCTAATCGAGCTTCCTTTAGCGACCTGACCCATTTTCCTCAACGATTCGATCTATCTAGTCCATTGTTCATCCAGCCTTTCAGCGTCGCCATCGATCATCTAGCCATCAAATTCATAGCCTCACCGGCGCTGCTTTGCCATTGTTTCCAGTCCACTTTTTTCGCCGTCAACCAAACCCTAGGTTAGCTTATTGACTTGCATAAGCCGCCGCCGATCCATGATTAGGTCACTAGATCAAGAACTTCAACCCTCCTTGCCTCTTGATTACCGATTCAAGGCGGATTTGCTGATTATGATGAAAAGTCCGAGTCGATTGCGGCTTAATGGAGGAAGACAATAAATCGAGTCTTGAGTTGTTCACGGAATGACATTCGGGCCTTGCCTTGATGCTTAACATGTTTTGCTTTCTTCGTCCATTGAGCCAGAATTGACTTGTGACAGGTCCTATTGCCGATATCGCATGAACATCGTGAATTGATTTCATCCTTTTGGAGGATTCTGATTGGTTTTTCTTTCTTTTGCACGCATGGTGTACCTGTATTGGAAGGAATTTTCCACATCATTTTATAAAATGGATCCATTATCGATCGTTGATAGATAAGGGGTAAGTGTAGGAGAAGTAATTTCAAAAATAAAGTGATATGGGAGTTCCCTTTCCTTTGCTGCTGCGAGTGTACTATCTATACAGGATATAGTGTTTGTAGTGTTCAAGATACCAAGCCCACCACTGATAGATAACACTCTGCACCCACCTCGGCACACACTTGAAATTTGACGTGTCAGCATGAACCAAAATTTCTTCAGAATTCAAGCGTAGTAGGGGGAATTCTTATTTTAGAGTAGAATTACCTGACTATTTTAGACCCAAGTCTTGTTGTTTAGAATAAAGCACCCGTCTTCTTGCCATAAGTCTAGCAGAGGAAGTCCTGCGCTTTCGAAGGCCGAGTCATCGTCTGTCACCCCTCCTCCTTCTACTTCACAGGTTGAATATGGCCAGCTAGTCCCAGTCGGTCCCGTCTTGGACCAAACTTCTCCTATTTTTAGAGTTCTTCTCAATCTACAGAGAGAGCTTCCTCAATGATTTCTGCCAAAGTCTTGCAAAAATATTTGCCTATAGCATGGCATTCTAGAGGAAGACCTGTGCCTCCCAGAGAAAGAAGAATTTGCTCATATGCTACCTTCCGGATATACAGCTTGTGATCGGTATATGTGCCTGAATGGACCAATGCCCCTCTTTAACGACTTTTTGAGAGAAATCCTCTCGAACTTGGGAATCACCCTATTTCAGATTCATCCCAACGGATACGCTATTCTAACCTACCTGCACATTCTTTTCATGAAGACTCTCAATCGTGCTGTGAGCTTTGATGAGTTAAGATATTGTCTCTCATTCAAAAGAAGAGACGCATGTCCATCCTTAGTTGTGATTGAGGTCCAAAGAAACCATAAGATTGTGTTGCAACTATAGAAAAATTTATCTCAATTCAAGACCCAATACTTCTTTGTTAGGTGTCTTGAGGGTTTCAATCGTCTTCGGGCAATAGGGTGTAAGTTCTTTTTCTCACTTATAGAGATTCGATCCGTTGCTATGGAATTTCTAACGAGTCAAATACTTTCTACAGTTATTCGAAGGTCAAATAAGGAATTATCTCTCGACGAAACTTTCTGAACCTTGAAGGCTATCAATGCCAAGGAGAGATTAGTTAAATTCTTATTGACAAACGAAAATATGCTTCGATATAGGCTGTTGCATCCAGAGAGATCTACAGTCCCAATTGAGGTCCCATTCCTTTCTCGATCCAGGATACGTACGTGATGCACTTCTTCGTCCCATGGTTTCGAGGAGGGTGTTTTTCAAGAGAGGGGAGGCTTGTTTGACGAGTCATCCAAAGAGACTCACAAGGGAAGGATGCCGCGACCAAAGCTAATTACCCGGCTAGAATGCCTCTGATCTCGAAAGAAGAGGAAGAGGAGTTTAATTAAAGAAGAGACAAAACCACGATAGACATAGAAAAGGAGGAGGGTGATATTTGGGAGAAGTAGTGATAAGTCCTACTCTAGGGACGACGATGATTTCTATGCAAAATCCAATGATGAAGATTCTGAACCGTGTGACAAGACTCCGGGATTGAGTCCTGTTGTTCTGAGCTCGCCACCCTAGACACGAGTGATAAAGATGATGCTCCAAAGTCAAACGACGTCGGGGTTCTCTGATTAAAGATGCTGATATCGACTTTGGAGACATGAGCAATGTTTATGTTGATTTTGATGCGCTGATGGGGGAAGATTTCAAATTTAAGGAGGTGCCCCTTTTTCCATGCCATGTTGTAACCGAAGTTTGTCCAATTCCTTCCAAGACGTCTACCCGATCTAGTTTGTGACGTCGTTTTAGGCTCTCCCCCAAACACATTACATGTTTCACTAGGGTTACACTCTTTTATACACATATTTTTCTTGGTTATTCTTCGTTTCTAAGGTCATTATTTATTCTTCAGGTTAGGTACCATGAGAGGATGCAGCCTTTACAATGATCTTGAGGAGTTTACCGACTCTCAACATTGGTCATACGATCTTCCGCCCATCATCAGCCTTATGAAACAGAGGAGGAATGGAGAAGAAGAAAAGATTCAGAGGCTGAAGCTCGTCGCCAAGACGAGAGGGAATAGGGTCGAGTGTACAAAGGTAGATATGAGAAAATAAAGACTTTCGATGAGCGAGAGAAGCCGTCTAAAAATTCAAAAGTTGAGCATGGTTCTCATTCTTCGGAACAATAGGCCTTCGCTCCAACATCCGCTTCAATCGATCCCCAAATCCCGGTCTCTTCTGTCTTCGTTCCATCTTCATCTCAACTTCCCTCTTCTCATGTGGCGCTTGTCCCTGGTTCATCATGCCCGCATCGGAGATCTGCGTACGTACTTCTGTCTGATCCTCCAAGGCTTGAAGTAGCACTCCTCGGGTGGGTTTTTAAGATCGCAATCTTCATCCATTTCGCAAAGATACATACATGCCCCAACTTCAGGCAATCCAAAATGATTTAGAGCAGGCCGAAGGGTGGGAGATACCATGCAAACAACTGGTGGACATGAACCACAGTAATTATCAAGAAATCCTCTCCTTTGGATCGGAGAAGGATGACTACGAAAAATCATTGGCGTAACGCGATGCTAAAGTCAAGCTGTTGGAAGAAGAAAAAGACACGGTGCTTCGAGAAAGCAAGAATAGTACCGGCTTGCTTAAAGAGCTAAAAAAAGGCTCATGAGAGAATAGAGAATAGGAACGAAATTAAGATGGCTCATGCAGAAGAGGCCGAGTTAAAAGTGGAGGTAGCAGCGTATAGTGTGACAATTAAGGCCCAAAAGAAGACCATTTCCGACCACGACCTTATCGTAGAGAGGCATAATAAAATAACCGTCGACTATGGAGAAGCCGTGAAGTCGCATGATAAAACAACCATCTATGACCAAGCTGAGACGATCGCCAGGCTCCGTGATCGAGTTGCACAGCTTAGCACCGATAAAGCTCGTGTTGAAGTTGAAAAGGCCGCCATTACGGTGGATTATTTGGAGCTTCAGAATGCTTTCGAGAGAAAGATGGAAAAGATGGATGAGACCATCTTTAGTTTTTATGTCAACTTCTTGTTGCACCAGGAGAGTCTCACTTACTTGGGCCCTAAATTCCTGCGGACCCTCACCGTGGTTTGGGAGGAAATTTTGACCCGCTTCTGTGATAGCAGGGATGTTTATACTGAGCGAGAGCTAGAGAATGCTTACCTCAATGAAGAACAAATAAATCAATGTTAGAAGGCCAAGAGATTTTATGAATTGAAAGGGAGTAGAAGGCTGTTGATGCTACTACGACAACTATTGCCAAAGCGTTACCAGGGCCTTTTATTTTCGGCCTCGGAGAATCATCGAGGTATCCCTGCTATCCACTAATAAGTTTTGGGCTTGAAGCTTCTCCGTAGGTTGTGGAACCGTCCAAGGAGGGTGACAGTGGTGATATGACATTGACATTCTAGGTCTCTTCTCTGGTGCAGGTAATCCCCTTATTTTTCTCAAGCTTGAGAACTTTCAACTCAGGCAACAAGAGTACGACGAAGTTAACGCTTTCATTTTTGATCTTATAGGTCCGTCTTCCCTGTCTGCCGATCCGTCGGTATTCTCAGTGTCTGGACCTATCGCTATTTCAACCACGTCCTTGCTTGTCTCCGTCGCTACTCAGGTTGCTGTGTCCGTGTCCGACTCGCAGCCGGGGCCGGAGTCCGTAAAAATTGCCACATTACATCGCTTGGATGATCCTTCTTCATCTTTGGAGGATGACGTCATGACGGTTGAGGTTTGGGAGATGGAGACGAAGATAGAGCAGTCGTGCAAATCTTAACAACAACTGGTTTCCATCAAGAAGGAGAAAGTTGAAGTGATAAAGTCCTCTAGAAGCTCTTGTAGATCTCAGAAGCGCAAAACTAAAGGGGAAGCTTCCGAGAAAGTAAATAGCTAGAAGAAGATATCAGCACCGAGGACATTGTTGACATTACCTGCAGCGACACTACTCCCAAGGTGAAGCAGAAACTTCAAATGAAGTGCGGGAAGGGGAGTGGCAGTAAAAGGCGTTAAGAAGCTTGGATGGTGGTTAATCCGTTTTTTGGGTCATTTTGTGTTATTTTGTTCAAGTGCAGATTCTGCACTCACTGTTTTTGTTGCATTGTCTGTAGTTTTTTCTTTTTTTTGGCCGGTATTGTGTGGGTAAGGCCCCTATAATTTGACCTTACACTGAAAAAATATAAGTAATATACTACTGACATTTTTAGAATAACTTTGGTTATCTGCTTATCTGTGTACTTATGTCTATATTGCTTACTTCAATTTTATTTTACCTAGTCATGTGATTACTGCTAAAATTTTTTTTTTGAAGTACCAGAACTTGTGAAGTATTTTTGTTTTTGTTTTTGAGCATCTCTACTGACATACCGGTGCATGCCCTCCAGCTCATAGGTCTCCTTACTTCGAACACTTGGCAAATGACCGGTACTAAAACTTAGAATAAAACTAGGTTAAGATTTGATTTTCTATAAGTTTCACAATTCTAGTATATAGTTTGCGTCTTTTATGCTATTCGAGAAAGTTTGTTACACATGTATGTTAGAAATATGCATAACAATGCAAATTGAGTGCAGAATGCATAGTTGTAAGATTAACTATTAAAGAATTTGAAAACACTCTTTGTGTAAATGAATATTTTTTGCGAATTTTTGGAAGTTGAACCACTTGTCATTCCTTAGGAACGTGAGTAAATACTCATGCACATTATCTCTTAGGAATTTTGCAATCTTCAAACATGCACCTCATTGCATAAAGCATGCACATTGCATGATTTAACTATAGGCGGTTAAATGTTTTCCATGTTAAATGCTATAGTTAACCGTTAGATGTCAATCGTTGGAGTTTTCTACTTGTTTGCATTACTTTGATTTCGTTGGATTCCCGCCCTTTACTCTTGATAATGGGAGTGAGTCGATCCTCGTTATTCCTATAATGTACAAGTTTTTGGGCATTGCCGGGGTAATTCGGTACTTAAAAGCGTGCGCTGTTTTATGGGATGCGTGGCTTTTGATACGTCTCAATGTTGCCTATCTTCGGGCAACGTGTGGAGATCATGTTTTAAGAGCATGATTCCACAGCTTGAAAAATTAGTGCACAACTTATGGGATGCGCGGCTTTTTATATTCTCGATGTTGCCTATCTTCGGGCAACGTGAGGGGTTTATTTTAGAAGCGTGATTTCACGGCTTGAAAAGTTAGTGCATGGCTTATGGGATATGCAGCTTTTTATACTTCTCAATGTTACTTATTTTCGGACAACGTGAGAAGTTTATATTTTAGGAGCACGATTTCACGGCTCGAAAAGTTAGTGCGCGGCTTATAGGATGCACGGCCTTTTATACTTCTCGATGTTTCCTATCTTCAGGCAATGTTAGGAGTTTATATTTTAGCAGCATGATTTCATGGCTTGGAAAGTTAGTGCGCGGCTTATGGGATGCACGGCTTTTTATTTGAGCCTTCCTGATATTGCCGGGGCAGCACCGGTTCTTAGAAGGCGGGGATCGTGTTCTGCCGATCCAACAGTTCGAGTCGATTTGCTTCCATCGACCCGGCGGAGAGGTAGGGTGTACTTGAACGTGACCCCCCCTTCTCAAGTTGCGATTGAATGGTTTTAAGCCAATTTGACCCCATCGACTCAGTAGATTACTACTATGAACGCAGTTTTTTGGTTCAAAAGTGAATTAATTTTAATAATAGAAGTTGGGCAAGTTTTTCCTATTTACAATGCCCTCGGCATCCCGTGATGGCTTATTTGCTAAAAAATAGAAAGTACATTAGGTAGTATCAGGGGAAGTAGTGGCGCAACGATTCGATTGGGAATTTGGATTTCGTCGACGGTCTTCAGCTTGAAAGTTCCATCCTTTAGCTTTTGATTGATTACATAAGGCCCTTCCTTGTTTGGTCTGAAGGCTCTCGGCATGGGATAAATTCGTTTGAGGATGAGGTCTCCCACTTCGAAGTTTTGGTTGTGAACTTTAGAGTTGAGGTATCGCGTGACCCTTCTTTGATGGGCAGCGATCCTCAACTTGGTTTCTTTGCTCCTTTCGTCAATCATATCCTGTGAATCGAGTAGGAGCTGCTCATTTTGCTTTTGATTAAAGTTTTTCCTTCGATGAGAGGTGACATCTAGTTCGACGGGAATCATTGCTTCTGAGCCATATGCCAAGGCGAACGGAGTGTGTCCAGTTGCCACTTTATGAGTTGTCCTGTAAGCCCATAGTGCGAGTGGAAGTTCATCAACCCAGTTTCCTTTTTCTTTATTTAGTCACTTTTTGATACTAGACTTGATGATCTTGTTTATTGCTTCCACTTGCGTGTTTGCTTGAGGGTGAGCGACTGCGGAAAAGCTCTTCTCAATTCGAAAGCGTTTGCAGAAGTCTTTGAACTCAGCGCTTTTGACTTGGGTTCCATTATCAGTGATGATTTTCTATGGCACACCAAATCTGCAAATAATGTTTTTAGTAACAAAATTGATGATTTCATAGTGGTAGTGGTGGCAAGCGGTTCCGCTTCGACCCATTTCGTGAAATAGTCAACAACAACTATAGCGTATTTAGCCCCTCCTTTAGCTTTTGGCAATACGCCGATCAAGTTGATTCCCCATATTGCAAATGGCCATGGGATAACTATCTGCGTTAATTCGGTTGAGGGAGTTCTATTAATTTTTCTTGAATTTTTGGCAAGAGCACACCGTTTGGCATAGTCTGCTGCATCGGGTTTATTTTTGGTCAGAAGTACCCGTACCAGAGAACTTTCTTTGTAAGGGTTTGTCGTCCAGTATGGTCTCCACATTCGCCTTTGTGCACTTCCTTCAGGACCCATCAAGCTACGTCTTCGGTCACACATCTAAGAAGGTGGTGGGAATCCCCTTTGGTAGAGTATTCTATCCTTTATTACGAATCATGGTGCCTTCCGAAGAAGCTTTTTCCATTGATTCTAGTTAGTTGGAAGGGTCCCTGTATGTAAGTAGTCCTTGATCGGCATCTTCCATGTTTTCGGTTTGGCGGTGGTCTCGCGAATCCAGTCGACATCCATCCAATCTATACTCGGGGCAGTCAGAGTCTCAGCTGGGACTAGTCCCAACGACTGAGCTTCTCCAGGGCTTGTCAGTTTAGCTAAGTAGTCAATCTTGGTGTTTTTCTCCCACAGAATGTGAGTTATGATATAATGTTTGACGTCGATGAGAAATTCTTTTACTTTAGATAGATACGGGGCAAGTTTATTCCTTGGAGCCTGGTACTCGCCTTTTACTTGGCAGACGACTAGCTAGGAGTCACTATAGATGTGGACGACTTATTTCGAGTTCTTTCGCAACTTTCAGCCTACTATCAATGCTTTGTATTCTGCTTCGTTGTTTGTTGGAAGAAATTTCAAGAGTAAGGCATAGCAAATGCTTGTTCTTCGGAGGTTTCAAGCACTACTCCTGCCCCCGAACAAAAGTTGTTGGATGCCCCATCAACAAAAATTTCCAATTGCGTCTCTATCTCCAATGGTGTTTCTTCTTCGTCATCCCATAAGGTAAACTCGGCGATTAAATCTACCAGCTGTTAGTCCATAGGATGATGGTTTTGATGACAACAACCTTAGGCCTTGTTATAAAATATAAATACTAACATTATAGTTTAGACATATATGTATATGCAAGATATAAACATGTAGGTACCAAGAATGAAGACTGTACAATATAGAAATTCAAGACTGAAGATATCAAAATTGAAGACTCATGAGTTCAAGATATCAAGAGTTCAAGACTTCAATAGTACAAGATAAGTATTGAGTCTAGAATTATGTTAAAACTTCTTGAAAGCTCTTACATCTTTATTCGAAATTTATTCTTGGAATGGAATCCACTTCGAGCCAGTTAAAGGGATGGAACCCTAGTGGGATGGAACCCATGACAATATCTAGTGGAACATATAGTGTCCTGTTTTGACATCCACTAATTTTACAAAAATGTTTTTCAAAAATATATCCCTTGTTTTTAAAAAATGTTTTCAAAACTTTCTTTTCAAAAATAAAGACATCTCTCTTGGTTTTAAATATTTTAGCCTCAGAACTATTTTTATCACTTTTAATATTTTAATTTCAAAATTGTCCTTGTTTTTAAACCATCTCTTGTTTTAAATATTTAGCTTTAAAATATTTATATACTCAGATTTTAAATCACCTTATAGTTTAAGATTATATATATATATATTAAAAATTACTTTCTAAACTCTTTTATATGTTTAAACTATATTCAAATATATTTACAAAGTTATAATTTGTTTTGAAAAATTATAGAAACCAATTTTAATAAGAAAATCAAAACATAAATTTTGTCTTGAGCATGTAGACATTCCTCAACCCTCCATGTCGACATGGTGTCCGTTATTCTCAAATTTCAATTTTCAAAAGAAGTGTCTATTCTTCGTATCCATTCACGTATAGATATGGCTATTGCTTTACTATAAATACCAGTAAGTTATAAACGATTTTTTTACTAGATTTCAATTATTTTATCTCCTCTACATCTTCCATATTTATTCTAAAGAATTCAAAACTATACTCTTGCTAAGATACCAAGTGAATTAAACTTGATTAACCCTTGTTTGATTCTCTGCCACTCTCTCCATAAGATCTAAGTGCTATTCAGAGTTATATGATATTTTGTAAATCAAACTGTTGAGTAAAATGTGCGGTTGAGCCTTGAAATCAATTGGATGTGATTGTAGCCTCGGAAATCAATTAGGTGATCTTGTAGCCTGGTTAAACAAGAGAGTTTGCCCTAGACCAGAATACAGAAAGGTGTACCTCATAGCCTTGAAACCGAGGGTACAATTTGGGAGATTATTTTGATAAGAAATCCGTACGATTGTACGGGACTGGATGTAGGGTAACTCCAAACCAGTATAAAATCTTTGCGTGTTCTTTCCTTTACTGCTTTTATTTAATATTTACATATGTGTCTGATTCTGTGATTATATCCATGTCTATGAACTGCATTTGCTGGTGATTAAATTACATAAGTTTCAAAAAGATTTAGAAAATACATAAAACACTATCCACCCCAGCTCTAGTGTTATTTCGGACTAAAGATTCGTAATCCACATTTCTCACATTTGGTATCGGAGCCTTGGTTTTTAAAGTTTTCATAATTTGAATTTTGAAAAAGTTTTTAAAATGGCTATTTTTAGGGATTTTGTTAACACTAGTTTAAAACTATTCAAATCATCATTGTCCCATTAGTCTGCATATAGTTATTATAGAAAATCAAGTTATCTACCGAGTTTGTATTCTATGCAGAAAGAAAAAAGTTATATGGCCTTTGAAGAATCAACACTCAATGGAAAATTTGTGCAAATCAAGAAGAATAAGTGGATACTTGATAGTGGATGTTCAAGACACATGACTGGTAATCCAGATATGCTGAATAATATTATCTATAAAGATGGAGGATTGGTTAATTTTGGAGACAACTCAAAAGGATATGTGATCGACATCCGCAATGTCGGTAACTCTAAAACTCCTAGTATTTCTAATGTTTTAATAGTTAAGAATCTGGAACATAATCTACATAGCATTAGTCAACTTTGTGATAAAGGATACAGAATTAAATTTGAAAAAGATAAGTGTCACATCGAAGATAATAATTCAAATATTATATTTGAAGGAATTAAGAAGAAAAATATTTATATTCTTAGTATGAAAATCTCAAATGATAATCTATGTCTTTTGGTTAATACAAGTAACCCTTGGATTTAGCATAAAAAATTTGGGCATTTGAATTTCAAACTCTAATCTAGACTCTCTTAACTTGATCTATTAAGAGGTCTCCCTAGAATGAACTTTAAAATAGATAGTATATGTGATGCTTGTCAACTAGGAAACTTAGGAAGAGTTCTTTCAAATTAAAAGATATTATTTCAACTTCAAAACCTCTTGAGTTACTTCATCTAGATTTGTTTGGTCCATATCAAATTCAATCAATAAATTACAATAAATATGTCTTTTTAATTGTAGATGAATATTCTAGGTTTACATGGGTAATTTTTATGAAGTATAAAAGTGATACTTTTGATTTATTTAATTTTTTTACAAAAAGGCTTCAAAACCAACTTTCTTTAAAAATTATAACTATACGTAGTGATCATGGTGGGGAATTTAAAAATGAAAATTTTGAGAGATTCTGCAATAAAAAGGGAATATCTCATAATTTCTCTTTTCCAAGAAATCCACAACAAAACGGAGTGGTAGAACGTAAAAATAGGATGATTCAAGAGTGTGCTAGAACCATGCTTTTAGATAGTAATTTACCAAAATATTTTTGGGCTGAAGCAGTCGCTACAGCTTGCTACATTTTGAACAGAATATTAACTAGACCATCAACTGATAAAACACCTTATGAACTTCTTTACATGAAGAAACCAAAGGTATCTTATTTTAGAATCATTGGAAGTAAGTGTTTCATTCTAAATACAAAAGACAATTTGGATAAATTTGATCCTAAATCCGACAAATGAATCTTTATCAGATATTCTAATAGAAGTAAAGCATATAGAGTTTTCAATTTAAGAACTAATACCATTGAAGAAACAATGCATGTTTCGTTTTATGAAAATTTCAAAAATGTTGAATAAATTAATGATGAAGAAGACTTTTCTATCCTAAATAATGAATCGATTGAAACAAATAATGAACTTATTCATCCAAATAAAAAGGTTAAGCTTTTAAAAGATCATCCTATAGAAAATATGCTAAGAGATATTGAATTTGTTGTTAGAACTAGAAATCAACTAAATAACATGAGTAATGTAGCTTTTAGATCATCTATTGAACCTAAAAATCCAAAAGAAGCATCGGCTGATGATTCATGGACTCTGGCTATGCAAGAAGAACTGAATCAATTCACCAGAAATGATGTTTGGGAACTTGTTTCTAGACTCGAGGATAAATCTATAATAGGAACTAAATTGTTTATAAAAATAAAATGAATGAACTTGGTGAGGTCATTAGAAATAAAGCTCAATTTGTTGCACAAGGTTATTGTCAAGAAGTAGGAATAGATTTTGATGAAACCTTTGCCCCTGTAGCAAGATTAGAAGCCATTAGAATTCTACTTGATTTCGCAAACTATAATAATTTCAAATTATTTCAAATGGATGTTAACAGTGCTTTTCTAAATGGATTTGTTAAAGAGGAAGTTTATATTGAACAACCTCCACTCTTTGAAGACGAAAATTTCCAAATCATGTTTTCAAACTTAAGAAAGCTCCATATGGTCTGAAACAAGCTCCTAGAGCATGGTACGACAGACTAAGATCTTTTTTGTTACAATCAAATTTTGAAATTGGTAATGTGGATAATACTCTTTTCATTAAAATAAATAAAAATGATATCCAACTAGTACAAGTTTATTTAAATGATATTATTTGTGGTTCAACTAATCGTGAAATGAATAAAGAATTTTCTGAAATAATGACAAAAGAGTTTGAGATGAGTCCTAAGGGTGAACTTAATTTCTTCCTAGGTTTACAAATAAAACAATTAGATAATGGTATTTTTATTAGTCAAGAAAAATATGCTAAGGATCTAGTTAGCAAATTTGGTATGACTACTGTGAGTAGAAAACCCACTCCCATGGTTACCGATGAAGATTTAGATAAAGAAGATCGTTCAAAAGATGCAAATCAAAAACTATATAGAGGAATGATTGGATTACTACTCAATATCACTGCAAGTAGACCTGATATCATGCATAGTGTTTGTCTCTGTGCATGATACTAACCCCAACCTAAAGAGACTCACTTAAAAGCTGTGAAACATGGCGTAAGATATGGTAAACATACTTTTGACCATGGTTTATTTTATCCTAAAAATGATTTATTTGATTTAATTTCTTATTATGAAGCTAACTATGCTGGTTGCAAATTTGATCAAAAAAGTACAAGTGGAACTTGTAGCCTTTTGGGGTAAGATATGTTAAACATAATTTTGACTATGGTTTATTTGATTCATTTGGTATAATTTCTTATTATGAATCTAACTATGCTGGTTGCAAATTCTCTGATTTCATGGTTTAGTAAAATGTAAAATACTGTTTCTTTATCAGCAACTAAAATAGAATATATTTCTGCTGCTTTGGCTCGTTCTCGAGTCATTTATATGCAACAAACCCTAAAACATTTTGGATTAACAATTTCAAAATCACCAATTTATTGTGATAATATTAGTGCAATAAATTTATCTAAAATCTTACTCATCATGCTAGGACTAAACATATTGATATCAAACATCATTTTCTCAGAGATAATATAAATAAAGAGTTTATTTCTCTTGAATTTATCAACTCCGAGAATCAAACTGCTGATATTTTAACCAAACCCTTAAATCAACCTATATTTAATAAATTAAGAAGAGAACTACACATTTGTTCAATAACTGAGATATAGAATATAAATATGGTAATATATATTTTTAATAAACAAAGATATACAAGAAAATCAAATTTTTCATAGGGATATCGACATACCCCTGCCACCCATGCGACATACAACGTTAAAATTTCAAAATTTGATTTTCCTTCTAAAATTAGTTTTGTAGTTATATAAACCTATGTATTTCGAATTTTTCTAGTCTCTTCACTTCTCTATCTCTAAAACAAACTTCTGAAAATTAAAATTGATGTCCTCATCCACTAAATCAAACCACAATGACACTGTTTCTTTCCCTTCTCCTCATTTTGGTCCATTCCAACGCACTATACTGGCACATGTGATAAAGATTGAAGAGTCTATGAAGGATGCCATGCAAATGTTGACTGAACTTCAAATTGTGCAAATAAGGATGGGAAAAGAACAAGAAAAGAAAGGCAAAATTATTCGGAACTTGCAAAAATTCCTAATGGATAATCATGCAAATCCTATTGTGATTGAAGAAGATTCTCCCAACATTCAAGCGCATAACCCCTTAGAGCACAGCGAAGAGGAAGAAGAAGAAGAGGAAGAAGCACCTATGGAAGAAAACGACAATGTGGTCTGCGTAGGCGAAGTCTGTTTTGACAAAGATGGGAATTAAGTCGAACAATGTGGAAACATTTGTTTTCATTATCCAAATTGTTCAATTCACAAATCTCCAATTGTCAAAAACCCTCGTTAGTAGTGTTAATATATAATTTATGTACATGAATATATTTGTGTGTTTATATCCATATATATATATGTAAACATAACATCGTATATAATAAAAATTTTGTTTCGCTTAATATACTTCCTTATTAGTATTTAGTTTGGATAGTATTAGATTAAGGGGGAGCTATATATAATTTTAGAATTAGTTTTTGTTGATGACAAAGGGGGAGAAATATAAAATAGAGTAGTTAGGCTTAGATAAAGGAGGAATTATTAGTATTAGGGGGAGTTATAGAGAAGGTGAAGTATATTTTATAAACATAGGTTGTCATCATAAAAAAAAGGAGATTGTTAAGTCCTTGAGATGATGGTTTTGATGACAACAACCTTAGTACTTGTTATAAAATATAAATACTAAATTATAGTTATATATATATGTATGTATGTATATGCAAGATATAAATATGCAGGTACCAAGAATGAAGACTGCACAATATAGAGATTCAAGACTGAAGATGTCAAGATTGAAGACTCATGAGTACCAAGATATCAAGAGTTCAATATTTCAATAGTACAAAATAAGTGTTGAGTCTAGAATTATGTTAAAACTTCTTGAAAGCACTTACATCAATATTTGAAATTTATTCATGGAATGGAATCCACTTCGAGCCTGTTAAACGGATGGAACCCTAGTGGGATGGAACCCACGACAATATCTAGTGGATTATGTAGTGGTCCTATTTTGATATCCGCTAATTTTATAAAAATGTTTTTCAAAAATATATCCCTTGTTTTTAAAAAATGTTTTCAAAACTTTCTTTTCAAAAATAAAGACATCTCCCTTGGTTTTAAATATTTTAGCCTCTGACCTATTTTTATCATTTTTAATATTTCGATTTCAAAATTTTCATTATTATTAAACCATCAATTGTTTTAAATATTTAGCTTCAAAATATTTATATACTCAGATTTTAAATCACTTTATAGATTAAGATTATATGTATTAAAAATTACTTTCTAAACACTTTTATATGTTTAAACTATATTCAAATATATTTACAATGTTTAGAAATTGTTTTGACAAATTATAGAAACCAATTTTAATAAGAAAATCAAAATATTAATTTTGCCTTGAGCATGTCGACATCCCTTAACCCCCCACGTCGACATGGTGTCCGTTATTTTCAAATTTCAATTTTCAAAAGAAGTGTCTACTCGTCGTATCCTTTCACATATAGATATGGCTATTGCTCTACTATAAATACCAGTAAGTTCTTAACGAATTTTTTACCGGATTTCATTTTTTCTCTCTCCTCTTCATCTTCCACATTTATTCTAAAGAATTCTAAACTATATTCTGCTGAAATACCTAGTGAATCAAACTTGATTATCTCTTGTTTGATTCTTTACCACTCTTTCCATAAGATCTAAGTGCTATTCAGAGTTATAGGATTTTTGTAAATCAAATTGTTGAGTAAAATGTGCGGTTGAGCCTTTAAATCAATTGGGTGTGATTGTAGCCTCGGAAATCAATTAGGTGACCTTATAGCCTGGTTAAATCAAGAGAGTTTGCCCTGGACTCGAATATAGGAAGGTGTACCTCATAGCTTTGAAACCGAGGGTGTAATCTGGGTGATTATTTTGATAAGAAATCGATACGATTGTATGGGACTGGATGTAGGGTAACTCCGAACCAGTATAAAATCCTGGCGTGTTTTTCCTTTACTGATTTTATTTAATATTTGCATCTGTGTCTGATTCTGTGATTACATCCGTGTCTGTGAATTGCATTTGCTGGCGATTAAATTACATAAATTTCAAAAGGATTTAGACAATACATAAAACACAAGTCACCCCCTCTAGTGTTATTCCAAACTTAAGATCTGTAATCCGCATTTCTCACATTTGGTATCGGAGCCTTGGTTTTCAAAGATTTCATAATCAGAATTTTGAAAAAGTTTTTAAAATGGCTATTTTTGGGGATTTTGTTAACACTAGCTTAAAACTGTTCAAATCATCATTGTCTCTTAAGTCTGCATATAGTTATTATAGAAAATCAAGTTATCTACCGAGTTTTTATTCTATGTAGACAGAAAAATGTTATATGGCCTTTGAAGAATCAACGCTCAATGGAAAAATTGTGCAAATCAAGAAGAATAAGTGGATACTTGATAGTGGATGTTCAAGACACATGACTGGTAATCCAGATATGCTGAATGATATTATCTACGAAGAAGGAGGATTGGTTAATTTTGGAGACAACTCAAAAGGATATGTGATTGACATCTGCAATGTCGGTACTCTAAAACACCTATTATTTCTAATGTTTTATTAGTTAAGAATCTGAAACATAATCCGCTTAGCATTAGTCAACTTTGTGTTAAAGGATACAAAATTAAATTTGAAAAATTTAAGTGTCACATCGAAGATAATAATTCAAAAATTATATTTGAAGGAATCGGGAATAAAAATATTTATATTCTTAGTGTGAAAATCTCAAATGATAATCTATGTCTTTTGGCTAGTACAAGTAACCGTTGGATTTGGCATAAAAGATTTGGGCATTTGAATTTTAAAATCTTATCTAGACTCTCTAAACTTGATCTATTAAGAGGTCTCCCTAGAATGAACTTTAAAATAGATAGTATATGTGATGTTTGTCAATTAGGAAACTTAGGAAGAGTTCTTTCAAATTAAAAGATACGATTTCAACTTCAAAACCTCTTGAGTTACTTCATCTAGATTTGTTTGGTCCATCTCAAATTCAGTCAATAAATAACAATAAATATGTTTTTATAATTGTAGATGATTATTGTAACAACCCGCATATTTATTGATTGTATATTTAAATATTTTATTTCGATATAGCATCGTTAGTCGGATTATAGTCTGAAAAGCTACTTTTTGCAAACAGTCGAATGCGAACTCAAGGCCACTTCCATTGAGTTTAAAATGGCGTTTGAGACCTTTTTGAGTATAAACTTCGATATGTTTGGAGTTAGTGTAATTTTGCTACCTTTTCACTTTGGGTTGAGTTTGGGTTTCAGCCCAATGTTCTATCTTAAGACCCTTGTTCCACCCCCTCTCCTTCTCATTACTTCATAACATTCAAGCTTCATAAAAAATGGGGGAATGGAATGGGAAATAGAAACTCCAAGCCCTAGTTCATTTGCAAAATCCAAGCTCTAGCTCCAAATTCAAAGAGAAGCCATTGGTGAGCATCCTCTTCTTCTTCTCCAACCCATTCTAACTTCAATTTCAGAAATTCCAATGGCCTAACTTAGGAAATGTTTTCTTTTGAGCTTAGATTCAAGCTCCTTGGGTTGTGTTGAAGAGTGGTTGTTCTTCCTTTTGTTTTCAAGCTTCTCCTTCCTTGTTTTTGTGAAAAAGGTGAGATTTTTATCTCATATCTATGTCTACAACTATGTTGGATTGTTAGGAATGAATTCCTAACATATTTGCATGATCGTTTGATTTTGATTTGAATTGATTTGGTGAATATTCCAATTTTTGGTGATTTGGTCTAATTTTATGAAAATCCTATTATGCACATTTGGACATTGATATTCGAGGCGTATCGAAGAGCCATTAAGGCTGGGTTGTCGCTTGGCATAAATCCTTGGTCATCGTTGCTCGTCCGATCACTCCCAATAATCGTTTGGCCATCTTTGGCCTAGGTTTAGGGAATGCCTGAAATTCAGTTTTCAGACGTCTGAATGTGTATTTTCAGACGTCTGAATATTATACTGGGAATTTTTATTCCCTAGTATTCAGACGTCTGAATTGGTTCGAATGCAACCGGAAAGAAAGTAGGCTTAAAATGCCATTTTCAGAATTTTCAGACGTCTGAAATCTATGGTTCAGACGTCTGAATATTGTTTTGGAAATCATTTAATTTTTCCAGATTCAGACGTCTCAATCCTTGATTTCAGACGTCTGAATCTACTGTCTTGGCTCTATTTGCCTATTTTGCTTAAGAATTCCAATTTTATCGATTCGTGATTATCCGATTTGTTGATTATCATTTATTATCGACTTTGATGACTTTTATACCGGAATTTTTGGGAATATCCATTTTGATGGATTCGGTATCGGTTTCTTTGGATTTGATTCGCGTCTTCGTATGTGAATTTTGATGATAGATTGTTTCTATAATCCTTTTTGTGATTTGTCACTTTAAAAATATAAAGGTTTTCTATACTAGTAGTAAATATCAAAAATCTTTCATCAAAACAATTTCAACACTATTTTATTACAAAGCTCGTTTCTTAAACCGTTTTTCAATCTATTTGTATATACAAACCTTTACCTCACTCGTATGAGAAATCTAATCAAACGGCTTAGTAAAACAAGTGGTATGAAACGCTTGCGTTTACTTCGTCGGTTAATTATTGGACTCGATTGAAACTCTTGCGACAATTTTCGAGTGGAAATCTACAATTTGTTCGTAAATATTTAAGTTAAGCCAGTGGTTATGGGACATGAAGCTAAACTCATTTATTTAATAGCTTAGTGTAATTGACACTTCTTGGTGATCGATGATGATCAATTTATGGTTTAGACTAGCAATATGCAATGTCTCTTTGTCCACGTGGGGGGAAGTATCTCGTCCTAATGAGCTTTGTCTCATATTTATTGGGTTAGCGACTCATTGTCCGCGTAAGGACTGTACTACGATTAGTCGGTGCATGAGGTGTATCTTTTAGGGTGCATCGATGATCGGCTCTTTTGTCCGCGTGGGGACTGTACAACGACAGGTCCGTGCATGAGGTGTATCTTTTAGGGTGCATCGATGCTCGGCTCATTTGTCCGCGTGGGGACTATACTAAAAGGTCGGTGCATGAGGTGTATCTTTTAGGGTGCATCGATGTTCTGAATTTATGGTTATCGACCATGAGATAGCGTCTCGTCTTGTGATACACGTGTTGGTGAGTTTTTATACCCCCACTTGGGTTTGGCCATCCCCTTTTTTTGATTTCTGGATTTCTAATTGATGATTTACGTTTCACCAACTTTTACCATTGGCATTGATATGTATGTCATTTATTGTGGCTTGGTGAATTAAATAAAGAATATGACATTCTTTGATGCTATGAGATTTTGGAGATATCGTATGACTTTTGCTGATTTTCTAATGTATACTTGTTGCGGTATAAATTTTTTGGTTATCATACGTTTTTATTATCTCTTCTTATATCTCATTTTATGTGATAATTATAGCTAGACTGATCCGTTTATTATTTTCTTCTTAAAATAATACTCGGGTCAGACTAAGATTTTACAGGTGCTTCCTCATGTCTTCTTATCTAGGACCATCATCTGATCTTTTGGCTAACTACTTTAGTTTAGTAATTTTTGTTGTATAATTTGAGATATAGGCTCCTTGATGTATACATATTCTTTTGTCTAGCACTTGTATCTATTCTTTTGTGATATTGTGGATCTTGTTTGACCACTACTCTGATGTACACTTTTACCTGTAGTATTCATATCTTTTTTCGCCTTTGAGATATGAACTTTTGTGAATGATTTGTATTATGTTTATTTCTATATTTGTTTCCGAAGATATTATAGCCACTGTGTAGTAGCTTTGAGTTTGCATCGGTATGTCGGATTTCCTCTTGAGTTATACTTTGCCGGGCATATCAGCGCTCGCACAAAGCAAGTATACAGATGGTCGCTCCTCAACAGCCTTATTCTCCGTGCTAGTTGACGGCATTACCCAGTAGTGTCCTTGGCTAGTGCAGGTATAGAGGTGGGGCATCACAGCTTGGTATCAGAGCCAAACTTCGGAACAATGTAGAATAATATAGCAAGGATCATTGTCCTAAGTCTTTCTTGGGAGTCGTGCCTTAGGATCTATTCGAGTCATTGGACCCGTTCTATCCTATTTTCTTTTATGATTCCTTGTTTTATCAATAAGGATTTCTTGATATTCATTTTGAGAATAATTTTTATTCTTCTTTCTTTTTTAAAGAAGAGAAATGGTTAGATCAAATCGTCCCAGTGCCGGACAATCCAGTGCTACTCCCCAGGATGGAGTATTTATGTCTACCTAGCAGCTTCTTGATCTTGTAAACAATGCTCAAGCAGCCGATCCTATTCCGGAGCCTAGTCACCCTAAGTATGGATTTTCACGCTTGTGCAACGATTATACCAACTTGGGTGGGAAGCCATTCAAAGGTTCTGAAACCATTATTGAAGTCCAAGCTTGGCACAGAACATGCGATCAAATCTTTTCTCGCATGAATCTTATTCATCTTCACCGAGTTCAGGTGGCCTCTAGTGTGACGCCCCACCTCTATACCCACGCTAGACAAGAACACTACGGAGTAATGCTGTCAACTAGCATGGAGAATAAAGCTGTTGAGGAGCGACCATCCGTGTAATTGCTTTGGGCGAGCACCGATATGCCAGATAAAAATATAACATTTCATCACAAGAGGAAATCCGACATACCGACACAAACTCAAAGCTACTACACAGTGGCTATAGTAATCTTCGGAAACAAATATAGAAATAAGCATAACACAAATCATTCACAGATAATTCATATCACAAAGGCGGAAGAAGATATGAGTATATAATTAACACATGAAAGTGTGTATCAGAGTAGTGGTCAAAAAGACCCACAATAATACAAAAGAATAGCAACACGTGCTATACAAAAGAATACAACTATGAGTCTATATCTCAAGTGTATACAACAAAATAAACTACTAATCTAAGTAGTTAGCCAAAAGTCAGAGAAATCAATCCCAAGGGAGAAGTCAAGCAGAAGCACCTGTAACATCTCGGTCTGACCCGAGTATTATTTAATAAGAAAATAATAAACGGATCAGTCTAACTATAAATACCAGGTGAAATGATATAGAATAAGAGATATGACTAAACACATAATAATCACAATGCCAAGATGTGATAAATAACTAATTGAAAAAAACAATAAGAGATTAATCAATATCACAAAGATCTTCTCAAAGATAAAAAGGAATGTCATACACCTAATTTCATTCACCAAGCCACAATAAATGACATATATATATTTATATATATATATCAATGCCAATCGTAGAAGTTGGTGAAACATAAATTCCAGAATTCAACACACGAAATCCAGAAATCACAAGAAAAGGATGGCCAAGACATTGATGTAGTGCAAACGGTACATCCAATGAACCAAAAAGCAACGACATTGATGTAGTGCAAACGATACATCCAATGAATCAAAAAGCAAAGACATTGATGTAGTGCAAATGGTACATCCAATGAATCAAAAGCAAAGACATTGATGTAGTGCAAACGGTACATCCAATGTATCAAAAAGCAAAGACATTGATGTAGTGCAAACGGTACATCCAATGTATCAAAAAGCAAAGGCATTGATGTAGTGCAAACGGTACATCTAATGTATCAAAGAGAAAAGGCATTGATGTAGTGCAAACGGTACATCCAATGATTCAAAAGCAAAGACATTGATGAAGTGCAAATGGTACATCCAATGTATCAAAAAGCAAAGACATTGATGTAGTGCAAACGGTACATCCAATGTATCAAAAAGCAAAGGCATTGATGTAGTGCAAACGGTACATCCAATGAATCAAAAGCAAAGGCATTGATGCAGTGCAAACGGTACATCCAATGAATCAAAAGCAAAGGCAATGATGCAGTGCGAACGGTACATCCAATGTATCAAAAAGCAAAGACATTGATTTAGTGCAAACGGTACATCCAATGAATCAAAAGCAAAGACATTGATGTAGTGCAAACGGTACATCCAATGTATCAAAAAGCAAAGACATTGATGTAGTGCAAACGGTACATCCAATGTATCAAATAATTCGGAGCATCGACGTCGTACAACGTGGCATCCGATGAACCAAATCAAAAAGACATCGCACAATGCTAGTCTAAATCACAAAGATGATCGTCATGATCAACGAGAAGTGTCAATTACACTAAGCAAGTAAATATATGAGTTTAGCTACATGTCCTATAACCACTTGCTTAACTTAAATATTTACGAACAAACTGTAGATTTCCACTAGAAAATTGTCACAAGAGTTTCAATCGAACAAGTCCAAGAATTAACCGACGAAGTAAACGCAAGCGTTTCATACCACTCGATTTACTAAGTCGTTTAATTAAATTTCTCATACGAGTGAGGTAAAGGCTTGTATATGCTAATAGATTGGAAAACGGTTTAGGAAAACGAGCTTTGTAATAAAATAGTGTTGAAATCATTTGAAGAAAGAGATTTGATATTTACTACTAGTGTAGAAAACCTTTATATTTTTAAAGTGACAAATCACAAAGAAGATTGTAGGAACAATCAACCACCAAAAATTCACATTCGAAGACGTGAATAAAATCCAAAGAAATCGATAAAGGATCCATCGAAATAGATATTCAAAAATCCCTTAAAAGGAGTCATCAAAGTCATAATAAATGATAACAACAAATAGGATCATCACGAATCGATTTAAACTGGAAATTCAATCCAAAAAGGTAAAAATGGACTCAAACAGCAGGTTCAGTCGACTGAACAGAGTTTTCAGTCGACTGACCCTGTGCCTGGAAATTTTCCAGGTTCAGGAAACTTTCTGTTTCCAGTTTCAGTCGACTGAACAGAGGATTCCGTCGACTGAATCATGCCTGGAAACTTTCGGGTTCCAGGTTCAGTCGACTGAGCAGACTTTTCAGTCGACTGAACAGACTTTTCAGTCGACTGAATCTTGCCTGGGCTGTTTTTCAGCCTATCCAAATGAAGAGCAAACTCTTCCAAAATGCAACCGGACGAACATTGGCTCTAAAGGTTTATGCCAATCGACAACCTGACCCTATATGCTCCTCGATGCATCACCGAAAGCATGGTCAAACATCCATAAAAGGATTTCACACAAATTTGACTTAAAAAACCCAAAAATTGGAATATTCACAAAACCAATCCAAATCAAGAGCAAATGCACATGAAGAAGTGTTAGGAATTCATACCCAACAACCAAAGATAATTATAGTCATAGATGTGAGATAAAAATTTCACCTTCGAACCCAAATCAATGAAGGAGGAGCTTTAAGAACAAGCTAAGATCAATTCCTCTTCAATCTCAACACTAGAAGCTTGAATCTAAGCTTAAAAGAAGAACATTCCCTAAGTTAGGTTTAGGAAATTTCTGAAGTCAAAGAGAGAATGAGTTAGAGAAGATGAAGAGAAAGCTTACCAATGGGTCTCTTGAGTTTGGAGCTAGAAGATGGATTTGCTAATGGAACTAGGGCTTAGGATTTCCTAATTCTTTTTCTCTTCCCCCATTTTTGATGAAGCTTGAATGTATTAGGAAATTATGAAGTAATGAAGAGGAGAGGGGGTTGGAACTGAGCTAGTAAGTGGGGTTATTGGGCTCAGTCCAAACCAAAGCCCTAAGTGAAAAGTGGCAAAATTCCACCAACTCCAAACATATCGAAGTTTATGCTCAAAAAGGTCGCAAACGTCATTTGGAAGTCAATGGGGGCGGTCTCGAGTCCCAATTCGACTGTTTGCAAAAAGTAGCTTTTCGGACCAAAATCCGATGAACGATAAGACATTTAAATAAAATATTTAAATATAAAATCGATAAATATGCAGGTTGTTACAGACTCCCCTCCTTAAAGAAATTGCGTCCTCGCAATACTTAGGAAGAAAATAAGAAGCAACAACCATGGAAGCATATCGACACAAAAGAAAATTTTGAGTCAAGAAGTCCACCATAAAGAGCACGAAGGAGTAAATCCGAAAGTTTTCGTTCGATGAATTCTCAAGACTTCTCAAGAGAAATCCTTAGGATTTGAGAACCATTGAACTTTTACCAAAAAGAATATCTTTATATTGAAGGCGCTCAACCTCCGAAGCAATGATGCGAATAGAATGTTGCTCATAAATCAAATCTGGTGAAACTTCAATTTCCACAATATCACTGGGCACAAGAATAAAAACCGGAATTCCTAAGGCATTTCCGTAGATAAAAGACGTGGAGAACGTCAAGAATAGCAGAAAATTGAGCCGGTGCAACGACGTAGTATAATAACTGTACGCCCGAGAAACTAGAAACTCAAAAAATTTGGGACATCAGCATAGTACAAAAACGATACGCCCAATGAACCAAAGCCCGAATAATTTCGGAACACCGACGTAGTACAAAAACGGTACGTCCAATGAACCGATAAACCGGAACAACGATGTAGTATAATAATGGTACATCCATTGATCCAGATAAGACAGAACATCGATGTAGTATAATAACAGTACATCCGATGAACCGAACACCATAAAAGAACATTGGACGCTAGTCCATAAAAGAGATGAGATGAAACTCAACAAAACGAAGTACATCAAAACGCCCGATGAACTTGATAAGAAGAAAATTCCATTCCGACAACATCATGGAATCAACATCCAGTTGCCTATGAAAAAGCGCGTTGGCAACACGATTTCCCTTTCGGGAATAAAAGAATACCAAGATAATAAGATGCCAGGAACTCGAGCCAACATGAAGTTCCTTATGAGAAAATAAATATTCTAAAGATTTATGATCAGGGTAGGGAACAAATTTCTCATCCAAATATGATGATGCCAAATTCCAAAAGTAAAAACAATAGCCGCGAGCACTAGATCATGAGTGGCATATCTAGTCTCGATAAGCTATAATGATTTAGAAGCACAAGTGATAGCACGTTCTCCTTTGCAAGAGAACGGCATCCAAACCAATACGACTAGTATCGGTACAAATAGCAAAGTCTTGGTTCCCCTCTAAGAATCACAAGATTAAGAGTAACGAAAGGAAGAGTTCTTTTAAATAATCCTCTTTCCCGAAAAGTTAAAACTTTCAAAATTGCATTTTTATGCAAACTGAATGACATAATAAGTCATTCATAAGAATCGTAACGAGTGCGGAATGCGGTAAGTGGAATGCTAACTCCCGGAACTCGTAGCCAAATGAAAATCGGTGGCAAGGTCAAACTAGAAAGACCTTAACATCACACAAAAATTTCTTAGGTGGTAATTCTAAGACAAACTCAAAAATACCGGAAAAGTTTCACAAATTATTTAGATAAGAGAAATAACACTTTTCTCATCTTGAGGGCTTAAAGAATAAAATGATGCCTTCAAAAATTTGAAATCGGAATCACAAGAAAAATAGAAATCTACTTAACAGATTAAAAATGTCGAAGATGAATAGTCCACACCGGAAAAAGGACATGGCTTCATAATAATTAAGCCAATCCATTCAAAAATCAATTCCGAAGCCTAAGTAAAAAAATCGGCTTGGAAAGAAAAATCACATAAAATAATTTTGACATCAATAAACACAAATTGAGTGTTGCGGATCCACTAATTCGGATTCACAATCCTCAAAGAAGTCAACAAGTTCTTTGGATATAAAATAGTGCGATGGAACCCATATCAAAAAGAACTCAAATAAGAAGATCACGAAATAAAACAATGCCATCAAGGATTGAGTGAAAAATACCTTGACCAAGAGAAGAGTTGTTAGGGGCTTGCAGCTTTCCCTCTCTCTTATTTGGAAGCTTAGGACACGAAGATAAAAGATGACCCGAACCTTTGCAATAGAGACAAAAGAGGGGTTTCGGACACTCCCTTGCATAATGGTCCGTGGAACCACAATTGTAGCATTGACCACGACTAGAGGTAGGAGTCTTTGCTACCGGAATTTGTTGCTTCCCTTTCTTATTAGAATTGGGGCCTTTGAAGTTGATAGGCCTCTTCAAGCTATTGTCGAAGTTCTGTTGGGCACACACAACTTCAACCCCACCTTCATTATCGGCCTCTTCAAGACGAAGAGCGATATCAATAAGCTAATCAAATGAAACCTCAAGTTTCAAAAGTAATGGCTTCTTAAGATTCATATTCAAGCCATAGACAAATCTCTGATTTTTCTTCAATGGGGTATTAATGTACTCAACCCCGTATTTGGACAGAGATTCGAAAGATGCAACATAGTCTGTCACAGAAGATTCACCTTGAACAAGGTCAATAAAACGCCAGGCCAAAGTTACTTTTTCAGCCTCCGGCACAAACTTTAGCTCGAATCATTCCCGGAATTGCTCCCAAGTAAGATCCGCTTCAACGATTTCAGAAATTAAAAGCTCATACCAATCTAATGCTCTTTCTTGGAGCATGCTAGAAGCCACTTGGACTCGATGTAGATCAATAAGGTTCATGCGAGAAAAGATGCGATCGCATGATTTGAGCCAAGCTTGAATTTCTATAACACCCTCGGATCCCTTGAATGGCCTTCCACCCAAATCGGTATAGTCTCTACACAAGCGTGCAAAACCGGATCTAGGATGAGTAGGCTCTGGAATGGGACTGGCTGCTTGAGCGTTCTTTACTAGATCAAGAAGCTGTTGGGAAGACATAAAAACTCCATCCTGGGGAGTAGCACTAGATTGACCGGCGCTGGTATGGCCTGGTCTAACCATTTCTCTTCTTTAAGAAAGAAAGAAAGAAGAGGAAATAGTCATTCTCAAAATAAATATCAAGCAATCTTGATAGATAAAACAAGGAATCATAAAAGAAAATAGGATGAATCGGTACGAAGACTCGAAGTAAATCCTAAAGCACGACTCCTAAGATGGACTTAGGACGATGATCCTTGGTATAATATTCCACATTGTTCCGAAGTTTCGCTCTGATACCAAGCTGTGACGCCCCACCTCTATACCCACGCTAGACAAGAACACTACGGAGTAATGCTGTCAACTGGCATGGAGAATAAGGCTGTTGAGGAGCGACCATCCATGTAATTGCTTTGGGCGAGCACCGATATGCCAGATAAAAATATAACTTTTCATCACAAGAGGAAATCCGACATACCGACACAAACTCAAAGCTACTACACAGTGGCTATAGTAATCTTCGGAAACAAATATAGAAATAAGCATAACACAAATCATTCACAGATAATTCATATCACAAAGGCGGAAGAAGATATGAATATATAATTAACACATGAAAGTGTATATCAGAGTAGTGGTCAAAAAGACCCACGATAATACAAAAGAATAGCAACACGTGCTATACAAAAGAATACAACTATGAGTCTATATTTCAAGTGTATATAACAAAATAAACTACTAATCTAAGTAGTTAGCCAAAAGTCAGAGAAATCAATCCTAAGGGAGAAGTCAAGCGGAAGCACCTGTAACATCTCGGTCCGACCCGAGTATTATTTAATAAGAAAATAATAAACGGATCAGTCTAACTATAAATATTAGGTGAAATGATATAGAATAAGAGATATGATTAAACACATAATAATCACAATGCCAAGCTGTGATAAATAACTAATTGAAAAAAATCAATAAGAGATTAATCAATATCACAAAGATCTTCTCAAAGATAAAAAGGAATGTCATACTCCTAATTTCATTCACCAAGCCACAATAAATGACATATATATATATATATATATATATATATATATATATATATATCAATGCCAATCGTAGAAGTTGGTGAAACATAAATACCAAAATTCAACACATGAAATCCAGAAATCACAAGAAAATGATGGCCAAGACATTGATGTAGTGCAAACGGTACATCCAATGAATCAAAAAGCAACGACATTGATGTAGTGCAAACGGTACATCCAATGAATCAAAAAGCAACGACATTGATGTAGTGCAAACGATACATCCAATGAATCAAAAAGAAAAGACATTGATGTAGTGCAAATAGTACATCCAATGAATCAAAAGCAAAGACATTGATGTAGTGCAAACGGTACATCCAATGTATCAAAAAGAAAAGACATTGATGTAGTGCAAACGGTACATCCAATGTATCAAAAAGCAAAGGCATTGATGTAGTGCAAACGGTACATCCAATGTATCAAAAAGCAAAGACATTGATGTAGTGCAAACGGTACATCCAATGAATCAAAAGCAAAGACATTGATGTAGTGCAAACGGTACATCCAATGTATCAAAGAGAAAAGGCATTGATGTAGTGCAAACGGTACATCCGATGATTCAAAAGCAAAGACATTGATGAAGTGCAAACGGTACATCCAATGTATCAAAAAGCAAAGACATTGATGTAGTGCAAACGGTACATCCAATGAATCAAAAGCAAAGGCATTGATGCAGTGCAAACGGTACATCCAATGAATCAAAAGCAAAGGCATTGATGCAGTGCGAACGGTACATCCAATGTATCAAAAAGCAAAGACATTGATTTAGTGCAAACGGTACATCCAATGAATCAAAAGCAAAGACATTGATGTAGTGCAAACGGTACATCCAATGTATCAAAAAGCAAAGACATTGATGTAGTGCAAACGGTACATCCAATGTATCAAATAATTCGGAGCATCGACGTCGTACAACGTGGCATCCGATGAGCCAAATCAAAAAGACATCTCACAATGTTAGACTAAATCACAAAGATGATCATCATGATCAACGAGAAGTGTCAATTACACTAAGCTAGTAAATATATGAGTTTAGCTACATGTCCCATAACCACTTGCTTAACTTAAATATTTACGTACAAACTGTAGATTTCCAGTAGAAAATTGTCACAAGAGTTTCAATCGAACAAGTCCAAGAATTAACCGACGAATAAACACAAGCGTTTCATACCACTCGTTTTACTAAGTCGTTTAATTAAATTTCTCATACAAGTGAGGTAAAGGCTTGTATATACTAATAGATTGGAAAACGGTTTAGGAAAACAAGGTTTGTAATAAAATAGTGTTGAAAGCATTTGAAGAAAGAGTTTTGATATTTACTACTAGTATAGAAAACCTTTATATTTTTAAAGTGACAAATCACAAAGAAGGTTGTAGGAACAATCAACCACCAAAAATTCACATTCGAAGATGTGAATAAAATCCAAAAAAACCGATAAAGGATCCATCGAAATAGATATTCGAAAATCCCTGAAAAGGAGTCATCAAAGATATAATAATTGATAACAACAAATAGGATCATCACGAATCGATTTAAATTGGAAATTCAATCCAAAAAGGCAAAAATGGACTCAAACAGCAGGTTCAGTCGACTGAACAGAGTTTTCAGTCGACTGACCCTGTGTCTGGAAATTTTCCAGGTTCAGGAAACTTTCTGTTTCCAGTTTCAATCGACTGAACAGAGGATTCAGTCGACTGAATCATGCTTGGAAACTTTCGGGTTCCAGGTTCATTCGATTGAACAGACTTTTCAGTCGACTGAATCTTGCCTGGGCTTTTTTTCAGCCTATCCAAATGAAGAGCAAACTCTTCCAAAATGCGACCGGATGAACATTGGCTCTAAGGGTTTATGCCAATCGGCAACCCGGCCCTATATGCTCCTCGATGCATCACCAAAAGCATGGTCAAACATCCATAAAAGGATTTCACACAAATTTGACTTAAAAAACCCAAAAATTGGAATATTCACAAAACCAATCCAAATCAAGAGCAAATGCACATGAAGAATTGTTAAGAATTCATACCCAACAGCCAAAGATAATTATAGTCATAGATGTGAGATAAAAATCTCACCTTTGAACCCAAATCAATGAAGGAGGAGCTTTAAGAACAAGCTAAGATCAATACCTCTTCAATCTCAACACTAGAAGCTTGAATCTAAGCTCAAAAGAAGACCATTCCCTAAGTTAGGTTTAGGAAATTTCTGAAGTCAAAGAGAGAGAATGAGTTGGAGAAGATGAAGAGAAAGCTTACCAATGGGTTCTCTTGAGTTTGGAGCTAGAGATGGATTTGCTAATGGAACTAGGGCTTAGGATTTCCTAATTCTTTTTCTCTTCCCCCATTTTTGATGAAGCTTGAATGTATTAGGAAATTATGAAGTAATGAAGAGGAGAGGGGGTTGGAACTGAGCTAGTAAGTGGGGTTATTGGGCTCAGCCCAAACCAAAGCCCTAAGTGAAAAGTGGCAAAATTCAACCAACTCCAAACATATCGAAGTTTATACTCAAAATGGTCGCAAACGTCATTTTGAACTCAGTGGGGGCGGTCTCGAGTCCCAATTCGACTGTTTGCAAAAAGTAGCTTTTCGGACCAAAATCCGATGAACGATAAGACATTTAAATAAAATATTTAAATATAAAATCGATAAATATGCAGGTTGTTACATCTAGTATGCTCCAAGAAAGAGCATTAGACTGGTATGAGCTTCTGATTTTGAAAATTAATGAAACAGATCTTACTTGGGAGCAATTCCTGGAACGATTCGAATTAAAGTTTGTGCCAGAAGCTGAGAAAGTGACTTTAGCTCGTCGTTTTATAAACCTTGTTCAAGGTGAATCCTCTGTGGCAGATTATGTCGCATCATTCGAGTCACTCTTAAAATATGGGTTGAGTATATAAACACCCCATTAAAGAAAAATCAAAGATTTGTCTATGGCTTGAACAAAAATCTCAAGAAGCCATTACTTCTAAAATTAGAAGTTTCTTTTGATTAACTTATTGACATCGCTCTTCGACTTGAAGAGGCAGATAAAGAGAGTGATGTTGTAGTTGGGAGTGCCAAAACAAACTTCAACAACAACAAAAAGAGATATCCCTTTATTAAGTTTAAACCTAATCCTAACAAGAAAGGGATGCAAGAAACTTCAGAAACAAAGGCTCCTACCTCTAATCGTGGAGAATGCTACAATTGTGGATCCAAAGACCACTATGCAAATAAGTGTCTGAGGTCCCTTACCTATCCTTACTGTAAAAGTTCGGATCACCCTATATCTTCATGCCCCATACTTCAAAGCAAGAGGGAGGGAAGGCCCTAGTAACTCTTCTCTTGATCAAGGTACTTTTTATTCAATCCTTGACGACGTTGTTTTATTTCGTGATCATCTTATTTAAGTTCTTTTGATATGGGTTTCATCTCATCATTTGTATATCAAAGGAACTTGTTGATTCTTTTTCTTTAAAACAATTTAGGCTTGATGTCTTCTTTGAGAATTGCGAATCCGGATGGTGGATCCACAACACTCAACTTGCTTTTTATAGATGTCGAAATTATTTTATGTGATTTTTGTTTCCGAGCCGATTTTTACTTAGGCTTCGGAATTGATTTTTGGAAAGGATTGGCTTAATCATTATGAATCCATATCCTATGTCCCGAGTGGACTATTCATTTTCAACATTTTCAATCTGTTAAGCATATTTCTATTTTTCCTTTTGTGATTTTGATTCCAATTTGATGGCATTATTTTTATTCTTTAAGCCCACATGATGAGAAAAGTGTTATTTCCCTCATTCAAAGAGTTTGTAAAATTTTCCGGTATTTTTGGGCTTGTCTTAGGAGTATCTCCTAAGTAATCTTTTAAGTGGTGTTAAGGTCTTTTCAACTCGACCTGGCCACCGGTTTTCATTTGCTACGAGTCGCGGAAGTTAGCATTCCACTTACCGCATTCCGCACTCGTTATGATTCTTATGAATGACTTATTATGTCATTCAGTTTGTCCCGCTTATTTCATCCATTTTATAAATCGAGTATTCTATGAATATTTCGATGAGACCATTCTTGTATTTATTGATTTTGGATGTAGATAGCAATTTAAATTTTTTTACAAATCTTTTTCATAAGATTTATTTATAAGTATAGTTGGATTTAGTTCTTAAACGAGCAAAGAATATTCTTAAAACTTTTTAAGAGACATTTTTGTCATATAGAAGATGATTTAGTGATTGTATTGCCCATTTAGTGTTTTAAGAATTCTGGTCGATGCGCTTGATCAACGTTATTGATAGGAATCTCCTAAACGCTTTGATGAGACAATCAGACACGATATATTGACTTGTAAAAATGTAAATTTTTCTAGAAAGATAATTACATAAAGATAATTGTGATTTTGAAAGTTTTAGCTTTTTGGGAAAGAGGATTATTTAAAAGGACTCTTTTTCGATACTCTTATTCTTGTGATTCCCGAAGGGAACCAAAACTTTATCTTTTGTACCAATGCTAATCGTATTGGTTTGGATGTCATTCTCTTGCAAAAGAGTACGTACTATCACCTATGCTTCTAAACAATTAAAGCCGAATGAGACTAGGCATGCCACTCATGATCTAGTGCTCGCGGCTATTGTTTTCGCTTTTAGAATTTGGCATCATCATTTATTTTTGGGGGAGAAATTTGTGCTCTACCCCGATCATAAATCTTTGAAATGTTTATTTTCTCATAAGGAACTTAATATTGGCTCGAGTTCCTTGCATCTTATGATCATGGTATTCATTGTATACTCCTGGAAGGGGAATCATGTTGCCAATGCCCTTAGTTGTAAGCAACAAGTGGTTGTTTCTTTGATGATGTCCGAATGGAATGATCTTTTTACCAAGTTCATCAGATGTTTCAATGTATCTCGTTTTATTGAGCTTCATCTCATTTCTTTTATGGACTAGCGTCCGATGTTCTTTTATGGTGTTCGATTCATCGGATGTACCGTTATTGTACTACATCGATGTCCCGACTTTTCGGTTCATCGGACATACCGTTATGTACTACATCGATGTCCCGACTTTTCGGTTCATTAGACGTACCGTTTTTGTACTACGTCGGTGTTTCAAATTATTTGAGTTTTCGATCATCTGGCATATCGTTTTTGTACTACGTCGTTGTTCCAAATTATTCGAGTTTCTAGTTCCTTGGGTGTATCATTAACCGGCTCGATTTTTCTGCTATTAGTGACGTTTCCCACGCCTTTCAAACTACGGAAATGCCTTTGGGATTCCAGGTTTTATTCTTGAGCCCGGTCTTGTTGAAGAAACTAGAGTTTCACCTATTTGACTTATGAGCAACATACTCTCTTGTGCTCTTTACGGTGAACTTCTTATTTCAAATTTTCTTATGTGTTGATGTGCTTTTATGGTTGTTACTCTTTATTTTCTTCTTAAGTATTGCGAGGACGCAATTTCTTTAAGGAGGGGAGTCTGTAACAACCCGCATATTTATCGATTGTATATTTAAATATTTTATTTAAATATAGCATCGTTAGTCGGATTAAAGTCCGAAAAGCTACTTTTTGCAAACAGTTGAATTTGAACTCAAGGCCACTTCCATTGAGTTTAAAATGGCTTTTGCGACCTTTTTGAGTATATACTTCAATATATTTGGAGTTAGTAGAATTTTGCTACTTTTTCACTTTGGGTTGAGTTTGGGTTTCAGCCCATTGTTCTATCTTAAGACCCTTGTTCCACCCCCTCTCCTTCCCATTACTTCATAACTTTTCCTAATATTCAAGCTTCATAAAAAAATGGGGGAATGGAATGGGAAATAGAAACTCCAAGCCCTAGTTCATTTGCAAAATCCAAGCTCTAGCTCCAAATTCAAAGAGAAGCCATTGGTGAGCATCCTCTTCTTCTTCTCCAACCCATTCTAACTTCAATTTCAGAAATTCCTAAGGCGTAACTTAGGAAATGTTTTCTTTTGAGCATAGATTCAAGCTCCTTGGGTTGTGTTGAAGAGTGGTTGTTCTTCCTTTTGTTTTCAAGCTTCTTCTTCCTTGTTTTTGTGAAAAAAGTGAGATTTTTATCTCACATCTATGTCTACAACTATGTTGGATTATTAGGAATGAATTACTAACATATATGCATGATCATTTGATTTTGATTTGAATTAATTTGGTGAATATTCCAATTTTTGGTGATTTGGTCTAATTTTATGAAAATCCTATTATGGACATTTGGACATTGATATTCGAGGCGTATCGAAGAGCCATTAAGGCTGGGTTGTCGCTTGGCATAAATCCTTGGTCGACGTTGCTCGTCCGATCGCTCCCGATAATCGTTTGGCCATCTTTGGCCTAGGTTCAAGGAATGCCTGAAATTCAGTTTTCAGACGTCTGAATTTGTATTTTCAAATGTCTGAATATTATACTGGGAATTTTAATTCGCCCGTATTCAGACGTCTGAATCCAAACCTCCAGACGTCTAAATTGGCTCGAATGCAACCGGAAAGAAAATAGGCTTAAAATGCCATTTTCAGACGTCTGAAATCTATGGTTTAGACGTCTGAATACTGTTTTTGAAAACATTTGATTTTTCCAGATTCAGACGTCTGAATCCTTGATTTCAAACGTCTGAATCTGCTATGTAGGCTATATTTGCATATTTTGCTTGAGAATTCCAATTTTATCGATTCGTGATTATCCGATTTGTTAATTTTCATTTACTATCAACTTTGATGACTTTTATATCGGAATTTTTGGGAATATCCATTTTGATGGATTCGGTATCGGATTCTTTGGATTTGATTCGCGCCTTGGTATGTGAATTTTGATGATAGATTGTTTCTACAATCCTTCTTGTGATTTGTGACTTTAAAAATATAAGGTTTTCTATACTAGTAGTAAATATCGAAACTCTTTCATCGAAACGATTTCAACACTATTTTATTACAAAGCTCATTCCTTAAACCGTTTTTCAATCCATTAGTATATACGAACCTTTACCTCAATCGTATGAGAAATCTAATTAAACGGCTTAGTAAAACAAGTGGTATGAAACGCTTGCGTTTACTTCTTCAGTTAACTCTTGGACTTGCTCGACTGAAACTCTTGTGAAAATTTTCGAGTGGAAATCTACAATTTGTTCGTAAATATTTAAGTTAAGCAAGTGGTTATGGGACATGAAGCTAAACTCATCTATTTACTAGCTTAGTGTAATTGACACTTCTTGATGATCGATGATGATCATTTTATGGTTTAGACTAGCGATATGCGATGTCTCTTTGTCCACGTGGGGGACAGTACCTCATCCTAATGAGCTTCGTCTCATCTTTATTGGGTTAACGACTCATTGTCTGTGTGGGGACTGTACTATGATAGGTCGGTGCAAGAGGTGTACCTTTTAGGGTGCATCGATGCCCGACTCATTTGTCCGCGTGTGGACTGTACTACGACAGGTCGGTTCATGAGGTATATCTATTAGGGTGCATCGATGCTCGGCTCATTTGTCTACGTAGGGACTGTACTACGACAGGTCGGTGCATGAGGTGTATCTTTTAGGGTGCATCGATGCTCGGCTCATTTGTCCACATGGGGAATGTACTATGACAGGTCGGTGTATGAGGTGTATCTGTTAGGGTGCATCGATGTTCCGAATTTATGGTTAGCGACCATGAGATGGCGTCTCGTCTTGTGATACACGTGTTGGTGAGTTTTTATACCCCCACTTGGGTTTGGCCATCCCCTTTTTTTGATTTCTGGATTTCTAATTGATGATTTACGTTTCACCAACTTTTACCATTGGCATTGATATGTATGTCATTTATTGTGGCTTGGTGAATTAAATAAAGAATATGACATTCTTTGATGCTATGAGATTTTGGAGATATCGTATGACTTTTGCTGATTTTCTAATGTATACTTGTTGCGGTATAAATTTTTTGGTTATCATATGTTTTTATTATCTCTTCTTATATCTCATTTTATGTGATAATTATAGCTAGACTGATCCGTTTATTATTTTCTTCTTAAAATAATACTCGGGTCAGACTAAGATTTTACAGGTGCTTCCTCATGTCTTCTTATCTAGGACCATCATCTGATCTTTTGGCTAACTACTTTAGTTTAGTAATTTTTGTTGTATAATTTGAGATATAGGCTCCTTGATGTATACATATTCTTTTGTCTAGCACTTGTATCTATTCTTTTGTGATATTTTGGATCTTGTTTGACCACTACTCTGATGTACACTTTTACCTGTAGTATTCATATCTTTTTTCGCCTTTGAGATATGAACTTTTGTGAATGATTTGTCTTATGTTTATTTCTATATTTGTTTCCGAAGATATTATAGCCACTGTGTAGTAGCTTTGAGTTTGCATCGGTATGTCGGATTTCCTCTCGAGTTATATTTTGTCTGGCATATCGACGCTCGCACAAAGCAATTATATAGATGGTCGCTCCTCAACAGCCTTATTCTCCGTGCTAGTTGACGGCATTACCCCGTAGTGTCCTTGGCTAGCGTAGGTATAGAGGTAGGGCGTCACAATTATTCTTGGTTTACATAGACAATTTTTATGAAACATAAAAGTGATACTTTTGATTTATTTAAATTTTTTACAAAAAGGCTTCAAAACCAACTTACTTTAAAAATTATAACTATTCGGGGAATTTGAAAATGAAAATTTTGAGAGATTCTACAATAAAAAGGGAATAACTCATAATTTCTCTTTACCAAGAACTCTACAACAAAACGGAGTGGTAGAACGTAAAAATAGGATGATTCAAGGGTGTGCTAGAATAATGCTTTCAGATAGTAATTTACTAAAACATTTTTGTGCTGAAGCAGTCGCTACAGCTTGCTACATTTTGAATAGAATATTAATTAGACCGTTAACTGATAAAACACCTTATGAACATCTTTATAAGAAGAAACCAAAGGTATTTTATTTTAGAATCGTTGGAAGTAAGTGTTTTATTCTAAATATGAAAGACAATTTGGATAAATTTGATCCTAAATCCGACAAAGGAATCTTTATCGGATATTCTAATAGAATTAAAGCATATAGAATTTTCAATTAAGAACTAATACCATTGAAGAAACAATGCATGTTTCGTCTTATGAAAAATTCAAAACTGTTGAATAAATTAATGATAAAGAAGATTTTGCTACCCCAAAATAATGAATCAATTGAAATAAATAATGAACTTATTCATCCAAATAAAAAGGTTAAGCTTTTAAAAGATCGTCCTACAGAAAATATACTAGGAGATATTGAATTTGTTGTTAGAACTAGAAATCAACTAAATAACATGAGTAATGTAGCTTTTATATCATCTATTGAGCTTAATAAGTCAAAAGGAAGCATCGTCAGATGATTCATGGATTCTGGCTATGCAAGAAGAACTGAATCAATTCACCAGAAATGATGTTTGGGAACTTGTTTCTAGACCCAAGGATAAAAGTATAATAGGAACTAAATTGTTTATAAAAATAAAATGAATGAACTTGATGAGGTCATTAGAAATAAAGCTCGATTAGATGCAAAGGTTATTGTCAAGAAGAAGGAATAGATTATGATGAAATCTTTGCACCTGTAGCAAAATTAGAAGCCATTGGAATTCTACTTCCTTTCGCAAACTATAATAATTTCAAATTATTTCAAATGGATGTTAAAAGTGCTTTTCTAAATGGATTTGTTAAAGAGGAAGTTTATGTTGAACAACCTCCACTCTTTGAAGATGAAAAATTTCCAAACCATGTTTTCAAACTTAGGAAAGCTCTATATGGTCTGAAACAAGCACCTAGAGCATGGTATGACAGACTAAGATCTTTTCTGTTACAGTCAAATTTTGAAATTGGTAAAGTGGATAATACTCTTTTCATTAAAAGAAATAAAAATGATATCCAACTAGTACAAGTTTATTTAGATGATATTATTTTTGGTTCAACTAATCATGAAATGAATAAAGAATTTTCTGAAATAATGACAAAAGAGTTTGAGATGAGTCATATGGGTGAACTTACTTTCTTCTTAGGTTTACAAATAAAACAATTAGATAATGGTATTTTAATTAGTCAAGAAAAATATGCTAAGGATCTAGTTAGTATAGTTGGTATGACTGCTGCGAGTGGAAAACCCACTCCCATGGCAACCGATGAAGATTTAGATAAAGAAGATCTTTCAAAAGATGTAAATCAAAAACTATATAGGGGAATGATTGGATCACTACTCTATATCACGGCAAGTAGACCTGATATCATGCATAGTGTTTGTCTCTTTGCAAGATACCAATCTCAAACTTAAGAGACTCACTTAAAAGCTATGAAACGTACCATAAGATATGTTAAACATACTTTTGACTATGGTTTATTATATTCTAAAAATGATTCATTTGATTTAATTTCTTATTGTGAAGCTGACTATGCTGGTTGCAAATTTGATCGAATAAGTACTAGTGGAACTTGTCACTTTTTAGGGCATTCTCTGATTTCATGGTTTAGTAAAATGCAAACACTGTTTCTTTATCAATAACTGAAGTAGAATATATTTATGCTTCTTTGGCTTGCTCTCAAGTCATTTATACGCAACAAACCCTAAAAGATTTTGGATTAACAATTTCAAAATCATCAATTTATTGTGATAATACTAGTGTAATAAATTTATCTAAAAATCCTACTCATCATGCTAGGGCTAAACATATTGATATCAAACATCATTTTCTCAGAGATAATATAAATAAAGAGATTATTTCTCTTGAATTTATCAACTCCGAGAATCAAATTGTTGATATTTTAACCAAACTCTTAAATCAACAAATATTTAAAAAATTAAGAAGAGAACTAGACATTTGTTCAATAACTGAGATATAGAATATCGATATGGTAACATATATTTTTAATAAATAGAGGTATACAAGAAAATCAAATTTTTCATAGGGATGTCGACATACCCCTGCCACCCATGTCGACATACAACGTTAAAATTTGAAAATTTGATTTTCCCTCTAAAATCTGTTTGGTAGTTATATAAACCTATGTATTTCTAATTTTTCTGTCTTTTCACTTCTCTTTCTCTGAAATAAACTTCTGAAAATTAAAATTAATGGCCTCGTTCCCTCAATCAAACCAAAATGACACCGTTTCTTTCCCTCCTCCTCATTCTAGTCCATTCCGACGCACTACACTGGCACGTGTGATAAAGATTGAAGAATCTGTGAATGATGCCACGTAAATGTTGATTGAACTTCAAATTGTGCAAATTAGGATGACAAAAGAACAAGAAAAGCAAGGCAAAATTATTCGGAATTTGCTAAAATTCCTAATGGATAATCATGCAAATCCTATTATGATTGAAGAAGATTCTTCCAACATTCAAGTGCATAACCCCTTAGAGCACAATGAAGAGGAAGAAGAGGAAGAGGAAGAAGACGAGGAAGAAGCACCTATGGAAGAAAATGACAACGTGGTCTGCGTAGGCGAAGTCTGTTTTGACATAGATGGGAACTTAGTCGAACAATATGGAAACTTTTGTTTTCATTATCCAAATTGTTCGATTCAAAAATCTCCAATTGTCAAAAACTCTCGTTGGTAGTGTTAATATATAATTTATGTACTTGAATATATTTGTGTGTCTATGTTCCATATATATATATATATGTAAATATAAGTATAATAAAAATTTTGTTTCGCTTATTATACTTCCTTATTGGTATTTAGTTTGGATAGTATTAGATTAAGGGGGAGCTATATATAATTTTAGAATTAGTTTTTGTTGATGACAAAGGGGAATAAATATACAATAGAGTAGTTAGAGTAGTAGGCTCAGATTAAAGGGGAGTTATTAGTTTTAGGGGGAGTTATAATAAAGGTGAAGTATATTTTATAAACATAGGTTGTCATCACCAAAAAGGGAAGATTGTTAAGTCCTTGAGATGATGGTTTTGATGACAATAACCTTAGGACTTGTTATAAAATATAAATACTAAATTATAGTTTATATATATATATATATATATATATATATATGCAGCATATAAACATGTAGGTACCAAGAATGAAGACTGTACAGTATAGAGATTCAAGACTGAAGATATCAAGATTGAAGACTCATGAGTATCAGGATATCAAGAGTTCAAGATTTCAATAGTACAAGATAAGTGTTGAGACTAGAATTATGTTAAAACTTCTTGAAAGCACTTACATCATTATTCGAAATTTATTCGTGGAATGGAATCCACTTCGAGCCTGTTAAAGGGATGGAACCCTAGTGTATTGGAACCCACGACAATATCTAGTGGAATATATAGTGGTCCTTTTTTGATATCCACTAATTTTATAAAAATGTTTTTCCAAAATATATCCCTTGTTTTTAAAAAACGTTTTCAAAACTTTCTTTTCAAAAATAAAGATATCTCCTTTGGTTTTAAATATTTTAGCCTCTGAACTATTTTTATCATTTTTAATATTTCGATTTCAAAATTGTCCTTGTTTTTAAACCATCTCTTGTTTTAAATATTTAGCTTTAAAATATTTATATACTCAGATTTTAAATTAGTTTATAAATTAAGATCATATATATTAAAAATTACTTTCCAAACTCTTTTATATGTTTAAACTATATTAAAATATATTTACAAATTTAGAAATTGTTTTGACAAATTATAGAAACCAATTTTGATAAGGAAATCCAAACATCAATTTTTCCTTGAGCATGTCGACATCCCTCAACCCCCCATGTCGACATGGTGTCTGTTATTTTCAAATTTCAATTTTCAAAAGAAGTGTCTATTCGTCGTATCCTTTCACACATAGATATGGCTACCGCTCTACTATAAATACCAATAAGGTCTAAACGATTTTTTTCACCAGATTTCATTTATTTTCTCTCCTCTTCATCTTCCACATTTATTATAAAGAATTCTAAACTATACTCTACCGAAATACCAAGTGAATCAAACTTGATTATCTCTTGTTTGATTCTCTGCCACTCTCTCCATAATATCTAAGTGCTATGCAGAGTTACAGGATCTTTTGTAAATCAAACTGTTGAGTAAAATGTGTAGTTGAGCCTTGAAATATATTGGGTGTGATTGTAGCCTCGGAAATCAATTAGGTGATCCTGTAGCCTAGCTAAATCAAGAGAGTTTGCCCTGGACTCGAATACAAGAGGGTGTACCTCGTAGCCTTAAAACCGAGGGTGCAATCTGGGAGATTATTTTGATAAGAAATTCATACGATTGTACGGGACTGGATGTATGGTAACTCCGAACCAGTATAAAATTCTGATGTTCTTTCCTTTACTGCTTTTATTTAATAATTGCACTTGTGTCTGATTCCGTGATTATATCTGTGTTTGTGAGCATTTGTTGGCGATTAAATTACATAAGTTCCAAAAAGATTTAGAAAATACATAAAACACTATTCACCCCCTTCTAGTGTTATTCCAGACTTTAGATCCGTAATCCGCATTTCTAACACCAACGCTTGCCCACTGATAGCCTTTATCGGATGATAAGTAACATCATATTGGCTCAGTTCGATGTTCCACTTAAGAAGTCGTCCAAAAGTTTAAAGTTTCAGATTGGTACAATACTTGCTTCAGAAGCTACGGTACTTTGATTAGCTATGCTTGGAAATACAATCATAGCTTCCTAGACGCGATCAGGAGGCAATACGCTTGCTTTTCCAACTTTAGATAATTTTTAAGAACTTCGAAGTTAAGCGTGCTTGGAATTAAGGTCGTAGCTTCCTAGATGCAATCAGGAGGCAATACACTAGCTTTTCTAGCTTTGGGTAATTTTTCTCGGCTCCAGTAAATCGCTTACTACTGTAGTATATGGGTCGCTGGATTTTCGCTTCTTCATGCACCATGGCAGTGCTTAACGCATGAGGTGAGATCGCTAGGTAAATGAATAGGTCCTCTCTGTCCATTGGCTCTGATAGGATTGGCAGGGCTTCCATGTGTCGTAGCAATACTTCAAATGCAGTTTGACATCCCTCACTCCATTCAGAGTTTTTCTTTCCTTTCTTTAACGCATCATAGGATGGTATGCACTTGTCGGTGCCTTACGAGATAAATCGGCTTAATGTTCCGACCTTCCTGTTCAAGCTTTGCAATTCTTTCTTGTCCTTTGAGGCTTGGAATTTTCGTAGAGCCATTATTTGCTCTAGATTTGCTTCAATGCCCCTGGAACTTACGATGAATCCTAAGAACTTTCCAGAGGCTACTCCAAAGTGGCATTTAAGTGGATTGATTTTCATTCTATACTTTTAGAATATTTCAAACTTTCAGTGAGATTATCTAGGTGATTGACAGCTACTCACGATTTGACCAATATGTCGTCCACGTATACCTCCATAGTTTACCCAATTTGGTGCTTGAACATGATATTTACCAAGCTTTGATAAGTTGCCCCAGCATTCTTTAAACCGAATGGAATTACCTTATAGCGGTGTAGTCCTAGATTGGCGATGAAGCCGGTGTTTTCTTAATCAGGTTCATGCATCAGGATCTGGTTGCACCTTGAGTATGCGTCTATGAACGATAGCAGTTCATGTCCCGCCATTCCATCTACATCCCGGTCTATTCTGGGTAGAGAGAAGTTATCTTTCGAGCAGGCTTTGTTTAAGTCTGAATAGTCGATACAGGTTCACCACTTCCTATTGGAAGTTTTGACTAAGATCGGGTTAGATACCCATTTAGGATAAGTTGTATCAAGGATAAAGCCATTGGCCATTAGCTTGTTCACCTATTCTCGGCCATGCCTCTTTTGCTTTGCTAGCGTGAACTTGGGGTCAATGTTGAGCACATGACATGCGATCTCTGGTGACACCCCACACATATCGAAATGCATCTATGCAAACACATCCAAGTTGGCACGAAGAAATTTAGTAAGTTCCAACCGCATCTCGTTTCCAAGGCGTGATCCAATTTTCAAGACTCTTGTTGGGTCATCCATATCAACGGGGACAGACACTGTTAATTCTACCAGTGCTACCCTATCCTCCCCCGAACTCATCTTTAAGGATCCAAAGCCTTTTCAAATCAGGTATGGTCCCCGAGCCAGAGATGGCTCTTAGTTGCTATTCCAAAGGTTCACGAATGCGAAGAGTTCTCCCTACATCCTTCCCGTTTTCCTTTCTTTTAGATTCGTGTAACTTTGCAATGTAACATTCTCCGATGGCAAATTGATCTCCTTTGACCACCCTGATTCCGTTTACAGTTGGGAACTTTATGGTAAGGCACCATTGGGCCAGAGTGACTCTAAAATCTACTAAGGCGGGTCGTCCCAAGAAGGCATTATACATAGAAGTTTAGTCCATAATTACGAAGGTCTGAATGAGGATAACTCTTCGATCACCTTCTCCGAGCTACACTGGCCTGTCTATTATCCCCATGGGTTGTTTGGGTTCGTCATTGAACCCTTAGATTTTTTTTGGCATCCAGACACGCTTTTCATGCCGATCTTCATTTGGTTAAAGGTACATTTGAAAAGTATACTGTCACCACCATTAGATTGAGAGTTGGAGCTTCGATCCCTTCGGTATCTCAGTTTCTGAATACAATCATTCAAAATTTTCTGTTGCTTGGTTAGAGCCCTATCTTCTATTATGAGACATGATTCCTTAGGAGCATGCTTTAATGAACTTGCATACCGCTCCATCTCTCCCTACCTTCTCTGTGCAGGATGTGGGCCTCCGAATATCGTTCCAATAATAAGTCTCTGGTCAGCTCGCTTTGATCCCTCTTCATTAGTTCCACCATGGTTTCTTTGATTCCAAGGCGCTTGAGTAGTCGCAGGTTAGTTGGGATTCTATGATTTTCTCACATATTACTGAAGCTTGTTTTCCCAAATCATCTCTTCAATCAAGTTCTTTGGGTGATGGCATTCGCTTGTGTTGTGACTGCCCATCTCGTGGAAGCGGGAGAACTTCCTTGAACACTTTTGTTGTTCAGTTGCTTCCTTCTCTAGGGGTTCCTTATATTCCTCAGTTCGCCATGTCACGAGATAGATGTTTTCTTTTTTTATTGGAATTCTGATTCTTCCTTTTTGGTTTTCAGCTTTTCTTGTGATTCCTTCAGCAGTTCAGAAAGTGTTTGTATTCAAATTCATCGCTACATCACTCTGCCCGACGTTCATTGGTTTCATGCCAATAGACTTCCTTTCTAGCTCCTACACCACCTCCAATCTCAAGTGATGACTTGCTTTGCGAATGATATCCTTCCTTGTTATGGGTTATTTCATTTTGATCCACTTCCTAAATTCAGTTTCGAGATGAAAGGCATGGACCAAGGCTATGAAAACCATGTCCTCGTTTGAATTGCCCACCTCCATCATTGCGATATTGAACCAGCTTATGAAAGACTTCAGCAATTTGGTTCGTCCCTGAAATAGTCCAGACAAGGACATCAACTCTTTGGGTTGCACGGTATAGACCTTGAATTGATCGAGAAATCTTGTTGCTAGTTGGTCGAAAGTGGAGATGGATCTCAGTGGAATCTTTGTGAACCACATAGAAACGATTCCATCTAGGAAAATGGGAAAACATCTGCACCGAACATCATCTGAAGCATTTTCTTCGTCCATGTACCAACTATACTTGTACAAATAGGGTTTTGGGTGTTTTGTCCCATCATAGGAAGGAATAGTTGGCATTGTGAACTTTCCCAAATATCGCTTATTCAAGATCTCAATGGTGTAGGGAGTCCAACTTGATGTGGATCCCCATTCATCATCTCTGCTATTTCTATTTTCATCCATCAGTCACTTAACCATGTCTGCGATAAACGTCTCTGATGTTTGATAGTTCTAGGGACGGTTGTCACTCACTACACGAAGTGTTTGACTTCACAAATGGTTTTTTGAGTAGGCTGAAGCTTGGGCTCTCTTGTCATTGGGAGAACCACTCCCTTGGGATCTCTTTGGCTTGCGGCTGGCCTAACTGCGGCAGTTTGGACATTTCCTGCATTATCGAATGTTGGCATTTTCTTCCAACTTATCATCGTTGAATTGTTCTCCATCTTCCGAGTGTCCATGGCTATATCCTCACATGGGGTTTCTCCCCTTGGTTCAAGTTCATTGTTGGTTTCCTTGCGGCGAGCGGAGTACTTGTATTTCCTTCCATGTTGATTCCCATAATTCCTGTCATCACCCTTCTTTGCAGCTGCTTCCCGTTTCTTCTTTTTGGCTAGAAAAGGAAGAATTTTCTCGCTCTATGACAGCCATGGATTTAGCCATGATTCTTGGTGCAGGGTTCAATTGTAAGGTTAAGAGAGCATTGAGCTTATCCATCAAAGCTCTCTTACTGCTTTCCAATTTTTTTTGACTTTGTTAACCATATTGTTCAAATCATCCCTTGTACTGACTTCGCGTTGGTTGGAGGATGCTGGCACCTGATCTCCTATGTTGGCTCCATTTAATTTAATTTGCTAATGATTCATATCTTCTCCAGCTGCTACAGCCCCTATGGACCTTCCAGAGGTAGTTCTCTTCCTTCATGGAGCTATTGATTACAAGCAATAGATTTTTCAAGCAAAAATTGAGGATTTAACTTTCGGACCTATCTGATCCAAAGTAGATAACTAGATCTGAACCTTGAGTTGGGTTCTCAATGAAAGCGCCAAAATGTTAATCCAAAAAATGGATCAACACTTTTGATTGATTGTCAAAACACCAGCCCGTTCTTATAGAGCAATAATATAGAAAATAAATGTAGAAGAGCATAAATAGAAAGAAGACAAGAAGATTTTTATAGTGGTTCGGCTGTTAATGAAGCCTATGTCCTCTTTATATTTTTTTATTATTGACTGACCACTGTTACAAAGTTGATTGGATTACAAAGTTCTTGAATATCCCTAGTTAGATCAAGTCCCTAATGCTAGAGTTCACTGGAGAATCACAGTGAACTCCTTGGATGACTGTTGTAAGGAAGGAGAGGAGTGAAGAAAGCTTTATGCAGAGTTTCAGCAACCAGTCTAGAAGATCCTATTTATGTTGCAGATAGGAGAGTATTTATAGAGGTTAGGGGCTATTGGGCGAAGCCTTTTCACCAATTACTTGCAGATGATCACAGGAAGGTGCACTGGAGTTTGCCTTATGACCCGAGCCAAAACCATGGATCGCTAGTGATCCATGGTGTACGCTTGAATGCGAGCCAACTCCTTAGCATTTGCCCTATGCTTTGTTTTGTATGAGTAACAATGACCCTATGATGATGTATGGATCGTTGGTGATCCATAGAGTATGGATCGCTGGTGATCCATAGTGTAGCAATCCATACACTTAGGCAATTTTTAGACTTTGGTGTCTAAAGTGCCTTTGTCGCCTTTTGTCGATGTTCATGTAGTCTTGTTGCACATCACCTTGTTTTGATGACAATTTACTTGCTAATTGTATTTAGCTGCTAATTGTGTTAGACGGATGCTTGTCTCTTGATTTAACTAATTTAGAATCTCATCGAACTTAGTAATTACTTCTATAATATGGATTGAATCATGATGTAAGAGACTCGACAAACTCCTGCGTTAATACTATGGATCGCTAGCGAGTCATGTCCTTAGTATATTTTCTCATTCTTTTTCCCTGGCCTCGTTTGGCTTCTTGTTTAGGTCCCTTTGGTTGGTTATTAAGCTATCCTAACTCGATCAAGTTATTCTGAATTCTCTTGGATCCTGCAAGGTTAAAACCCGGATAACAGTTGGTATCTGCAAGCAAGAGGACAAGCAAAGCTTAACCTTAATAGAGGACCTATGGAGCAAGCACTAGGAGCAGTTCATGCCCACCCAACTGCCATCGATTTTGCTAAGCTATGTAAGGACTTTGCGAGCCTTGGAGGGAAGCGTATGTGGGGAATGAGTCATATGTAGATTCGAGGACATGGATTCAGAATTGCAAGAGGATTTTTGGATTAATGGGTTTTAGAGATGACATTTGGAGGTAGCTTGCCATTTGGCATTTGGAGGGGAAGACTCTGAATAGGTCGGATGTGGTAGTTTCTGAGACTGATGAGGGAGGCATTACTTGGGGGAGTTTAAGAGACGATTTGAGATGAAGTTTCTATCCAGGGCTAAAGAGGGAGTACAATTAGCAAGGGGAGATGTTAGTAAAAGATTATATTAATTAGCTCACTGAGTTGGCTAGGTTTGGAATGGAGCTGATCAATACCCCTCATAAGAAGGCTCTAAAGTTTGTGAAGGGACTGAATACCCCCACTAGGATTTGGCCCTTCATTATAATCCTATGGGTGTGACTTTTGAGGGATTGGTGGAGATGGCTTTGCTGAATTTTGTTTCCAAGGAGGAAGTGAAGAGTGAGCCTACGAAGACAGGTGGAGAGACACCCCCAGCAGAATAGGCGCAAGGGCGGAATGTGATCTAAGGGAAAGATAAAGAAGTAAAATGTACAGTGTAGGACGTGCGATAAGAAGAGGCATTTTGCGAGGGAGTGCGAAGTGGACAATTCGAAGGTCAAGTGTTACAACTGAAATCAATTTGAGCATATAAGGCGGGAGTGTCCGACACCTTAGAGACCTCTACCTAGGTGGTTTTAACTTACACAATGGACATCATTCCTGGCTTGAGTGCGCTGCTAGTCCCAAACAAGGGGAAGGAGGTCATGATCGAAGCTGTGTTAACTTTACCAGATTTACCTATTCATACCTTATTTGACACGGAGGCATCACACTCTTTTATTCGGATTAGCCTTATGGATGAGTTACACTTAGACACTAACATATTCACAAACCCTGTAGTTGTATCAAACCCTATTGGAGGATCGATTTATTTGTCTATGATATGTAGGAGTGTCAAATTGTTCGTTTTGGGGTCAAGTTCGATTACGATGCTTTTATCTTTGGATTTTCTGGGTTTTGTTTGATTTCGGGCATGGAATGGATGAATATGTTGTTAGTACCTTAGACATTTGTTTTAATGGCAATAACCATATGACATTATGTAAAATATAGATACTAATGTTTTTTCAAGTTATATAGTATATATGCATGATATTCGACAAGTGTTGATTTAGAAGACTATACACTATCAAGAGCGGGTTCAAGAGGCTGATATAGAGATTCAAGATTTAGATATTGAAGACCAATAAGAATTGAAGATGCGAGATATCAACATAAGTTATAGAGTCGTAGATTATTTTGTTAAAAATCTGATAGCACATTTTTGACCTCTCTTCCATTTCTCAAAAAAAAAAAATTAAAATCTATTTGCCGATTTTAATAATTTTCAAAATATTCTGGTTTTTAAACGATTTCTAAGAATCCCTGTTTTCGAAATGATTTTTCAAACATATTTTCAAATTGTTTTTAAATGATACCTAATCTTTTAATTCTTTATTTATAAGATTATAATATTTTGAGTAATTAAGTTGTTAAGTATTTTATGTCTTAATATACTTTTAAATCTATTATATTTTGATATAGTTTTAGTTTTATGATTGCTTAAAGTTTTTTAAAAGTATACTTTTACATTTATTAAAAGTACGGCTTTAAATATATATTTAGTTATAATTATATATATTTTTTCAAATGAAATTTATGTTTAAATCCTTTATATATTAAAACATTTCAAATAATTTTATAAAGGTTTCTTATGTTTTATTACGATTAAAATGTGTATAGTATGCTTAAATGATTTTACAAATTATCAAAATATTTTACAAAACTTAATATTTTCAAAAAAATTATTTAATTCTAAATTACAAAGGATATTTCAAAATTTCTTTATCATGTATGTCTACATATAGGCCGGGAATTTGAAAATTTAAATTTGTATGGAAGTAACTTTTTGTCGTATCTATTCACGAATGGACATAACCGTTGTTTTTCTATAAGTAAAGGGTTTTCTCAATGAATTTTTTTTAACCACTTTCTTGAAAGTTACTATGGATCGTACAATATGGAATATTAACTCAGTTACCTATTAGAGCGGAATATAAATGCAAAAGTAAAAAATAAAGTAAATAACACCACAAATTTTTATACCGTTTCGAACTTCTTGTTCTACGTCCAGTCCCAGACTCCTTCTGAAATTAAACAATAAACCCTCACTTGACCCAAAAGAACAGGTATTACATCGGTTAAGCAACAGAACATGACTTATACTGCCTAAGCAACGTAATAGAACTTCAACCGCCTGAGCAACCAGAACAGGACTTCTAATACAAACAATAAAATTTCTTCTAACAAAGTATGCTCTTGAGTAGTACTGATAAGTCAATAATGTACACCCTTCCTATAATCTTCTCCTTTGTGATATATAGTGTGATTAGTGAAGATATGAAGTTTATTTAATCACTAATGAGATTTGCTTGGATGAATAAGTGATTAGAACGAAACTATTGAATGCTAATGGTAAGATTATTTAGACAATAAGAATGAAAAATAGAAACAGAATTAAGTTCTTAAAACAATTAATTTCATGGCTATATATAGTGATTTAGAGTTGTAGTCATTCGCGAAAAGTAGCGATCAAAAGATACGGAAGAAACTCTTGAATCAAGAGTTGTTTCTATTCGTTGAAGTGAAGCGTCTTTTCAAAATATAGCCATTGTGAAGATTCAGTCGTCTGAGTGGAATAATTCAGCCAGCCGAATTAATTGAAAATCGAATCAAAGAAAAAATAGTGCAAAAGTCATGAAATTCGGTCAGCCGAAACATATAGTTCAGCCATCTGAATGTTTAATATTTGTTGCGCACGTGCACAGCCATTCAGTCGACTAATCTACACGCTTCAGCTAGCTGAATGGCTTATTTTTTTACCATGTCAAAAAAAAATTCAATTTTTTTTATATATGAACTACGCTATGAAATCTTTAGCATATGAACTATTTTTTCAAAACAAATAGATTGTGTGTGTATGTGTGCATATACCACTTCGGAGAGATTTTAACATGCATTAACTACTAGACTCAGACCGTGGACTAAATGTATTATTGAAGCTTCTATCTAGAATCTGGTCTGCAATCTGTTAGATTATTTCTTGAGTAACATAATATCTTCTCTTGCACATATAGTTAGTTTATATAATATTTACTTTTATAGTTCTCACAATCAAAACATCAAAATTGAAGGTTCTAACATTCTCCCCCGTTTTGATGATGACAACTGTGTATGTTTGTAAATATATAAAAGCAATTTACTCCCCCAACTGAATGCTCCTCCTATCAAACATATTCTCCCCCTTTGTCATCGACCAAAAGGAACAAATAATTAATATGAGAAATTTAGACATATAAGCATATAGTTAGGAGAAGAAAATAAACAACTAACATTACAGGTAGCAAGCAAATATGAGCATGTAGATATGATAACAATCTTAGCTAGGAACTTCAAAATACAACAAACGATAGGAAGATGTCTTAAAACAAAATAACATGACAAGTTGTTCATGAGTGATATATTAAAAAAAAAATCTAGAAAACCTCATTGTCTTGTACTTCTTCTTCTGAAGTTGACCAAGTGAATGGGTTCAAATTTTCAACAACATCGGTCAATGTAGAGCCAGAACAAGAGACTTTTTTCAAAATCTTGTTTAAAAAACCTTTGATTGAGTTAGCTTTTTGTTCGTTTTAGACACATTCTTTTCTACGTTAGCTAAACATCATCCAAGCTTTCTTTGATTTCAAGATAATGTTACAGGAGCTTGTTTTGGAATCATGTTAACATTAAGTTCTTGATCTCTGCTTCTTCTTCTTGTCAAGGAGGTTGGGAGGAGGAAGAAGTGATATTGTTGTCCCTCGGTTGAGGGATTCCTTGTTCATGATTAGTGGCCCATTGTTGAAAGCTAATAATTTGTTGATGTTCGGGGCATTTGAGAGGACCTATTAGACTTAGAGTCTTCGAGCTAAGCTCTCTGATGGTCATAAAATCCGAATCGGGTAAAGGAACTATGAAATTTTGTAGAATGCGCATGATATAAGCTATATAGTGAAGCATCTTGTAGCTTCTCTTGTGATTAACAGTGAGCAATTTATCCAAAATAATTTTTCTCCAATTTACTCTTTGGCATGAATAAATAGCATATAGATCTTGAAAATACCTCTTAAACCTTTTCGTAACTTCCGGTCCGGGGTTGTAATGAACGAATGAGCGCACGGTGGATGATTTGTCCCATCGGACGTAAGGCACTAGATTTCAGAATTGTCAAACTGTTCGATAAAAGAGATACGAAACTTTGTCATGGTTATACACATCCACCTCAACATCATTTATATCCAACCCTTCGAATAGACATCTTAGTATGTGACCTAGTCGTTGAAGAGGTAAATAATTATTACTCCACAATCATCCTTGTTGCAAGGATCTTGGTGGTTGAGATTCATATATGCGAAGAAGAGTTTAATTAAGAGAGGATAAATCTTGACATTGTTAGAATCATACCCAATGAGTGAGTCCAAGGCGTGAGCTTCAGCTATTTCTTGAATGGCATAGTCATTGGAATCAGGGAACTTCATGAAAGCTCCTTCAAACAATTATGAATTTCTCATTGTGTTGAATCGATTTACCGCCGTTTCGTTGTGTAGCCAAGCATTAATTTGGCTCTCGGACGGTCCGGTAGTTGATTCACGAGCTCTTTTGGATCTTGGTGCCATTTGATTGATGAAAGGTTGAAGAAAAATTGAAGTTTTTGAGGAGGCTAGGGTTTGTATTTGGGTTTATTTTTGAATAATGAGAGTTCAGGTAAGGTGAGAGTCAAGGAGTACATGGGAGTTATGTAGGGTTTGAGTGAAGGGTGTGTTGGGAAATGTGCAAATCCATTTAAAAAAATTGAAAACTTGCAGGTCAATCGGTTGAATATATAAGAACAGTCAGCTGGTATGTAGGAATTTTAAACCCGCAAGTTTATAGTGTGAAAAGTCATAATTCAGTTGACTGAGATATGGTGGTCAGTCGGTTGAATCCTGAGTTAAAACTTGAAGATTTGAATATTCAGTCGGCTGGCTTCACGGATAAGTCAGTTGATGTGCAGGAAAGTTCTTCCCGTAGAAATATAGTGCAATTTTGACACAATTCAGCTGGCTGATGGGTAAGGGTCAGTCGGTTGAGTTCAGGTATTTTTTAAAAAATCTTTGAATGTTTAGTTGGCTGAGTTGAGGGTTCAGTTGGATGAAACTGTTGTTTGGCTTAGGTCAGGCTTTCTTTTAGTTTATTCTTAAATTAGTTAATTTATAAACTATATATATACATATGTTTTTGAGCTTTATTATCATGTTAAACATAAATATAATTATTATTTCAAAACACATTACATATTCATACTACAATATAAAATATAAAAATATAGATTTTTAATTTCACAATGTCTTCGAGCCATTTGAGCTTGGTTCAGCTTTGGCGATTTCACATAATGGATGTATAAGAGACCAAACATTACATTGACCACCTTGTTTCCATGAATTCGAGGACATGGGAGGACGTTGTGGAGAAAGATGGTGCACAATTTATTTTGGAGATGATCCACAGAATTTGAGAGCGAATTTGTGACGACTGCCCATGACTCCCGCACGGAAACAAGGGAATGGTGCGCTGAAGGTGTGCCAGGCAGCCATGGGTGACCGTTAAGGTAGAATAAACATCGCAGAATCTATCGTACAACTCACAGCGCATGGATAAAATACAATAGAGAAGTATAATATAGTGAAGCTCCATAGAACAGAACACCATCATATAAGCATCATAGTAGTTTTATACGAACATATGAATCATCCATACATCAAAGCCTCACTACAAAACACTCAAACAAATACAGCAACGGAACACCCAGTACATATAATAAGAAATAGTATGCAAAAGCCTCTTGCTCTTCTTCGTCGTCATCAGCGTAGACCTCCATGAACAGCACCTGTCACCTGCTACCTAGTCTGCCCATAACAACATGGATGAACAACCCAAGGTAATAAGAGGAGACATAAAACCTTGAGTCAGACAAAGTCTTAGTGAGCAGTAAATCAACTATCAAACATACCAAAAGAGCATAAAGGATAAAGGAATAGGAACCAAACCATCCTACTCCACCTCTTTCTACAGTGATAGCCCCCAAACACACTAAGGAGAAGCAAACATAACATAGCAGACAATTAAGGTAAAGCAATAACCACTCGAGTCAAGGTCGATGTTTTCCAAATACAAACCCCCAAGGCCTAAACCAAGATCAGATAAGCACCTAGAAAACACCGCTCTTGAGGCCGAATGATGGTACAATCAAATATCCATGACTCTGGCTATCACTGTTAACCTTGCTTCGAAATCACCGTTAATTGAATGACCGACTCCTTCCTGAGCCATCTATCAAGGGTTAATGGTAACCCCGGTTCTAGACATAACTCCGCACATCATCATGACCCGTGCCTAGGAATTTTCGCAACTACCCAGAGTACTCGACCACCTACCTGTAGTCTTTAGGGTGTCCAGACCACCTACCTGTAGTCTTTAGGGCAACCCTTGTACTCTTGCTTTGAGTCCGCTAGAACCTTCAACAACGATGAAATCCAAGCCTTCTAGTCATCCTCCTTGACGACTATTCTCATTCTAGCCCAAACTACCTCTTGAGCCATCCATTATCAATCAACTCGAACTACCCTTCAAGTTATCAACATGCCTGGAGTAATCCTTCTTGATTATACCAAGGTTACATCACCTCATGCCTCGCCTCATCTTCATCATAGCAAAGGCTCATCTTAACATCATGGTTTGCCTCATCGCATCATGGCAAAATTCCATCTCAATATCATCCAATCCATACATATGAGCTTCAACATCCACTACATATGCCTTAAGCAACTTTCACCATTCAAAAGCCTCTTCCGTAGCTTTTGAATCGTCTTTGACCATACTTGTCCAAATCTATCAACTAGATAACTCATTCACAACAATCAAACAAGGCAAACATTAATCCAAACAAATAAGTAGTCAATCAAGATCTAAATAGGCATTTATAACTAAAATGGCAATTTCGTAAATAAATGAGCATGGATCTAACATACATGAATCAAGGGTTTTTAGCATAGATCTAACAAATATAAATCATGGGTTTTGTCTCTACAACTTGATAAATGAACTTGCATGAGTAAACATCTTCATAAGTAATGGATCTACACTTGGATCTGAGGAAAAATGCATAAAATTACTATCTACAACACTCCAACAAACCACCAAACCAATATACTCCTTTGGGTCCGCGTGAGAGATAACCACCACTCACCGAATCACCCAAACACTTCAAAAACTATCAACTCCAGATCTAGACAGCGAAGATTCAAGCTTGATTCGTCGAAATCTCGCTTGAAATGATGAAATCTAGCTTCGTTGGATGAAGATCTTCAACTTTGTCTCTTGGATCTTCAGTCTTGATCTTCGATCTTGGATGGATGTTAGAACTAGATTGGAATGGAGAAAAGGAGATGAAGAAATGTTGTAGTCGAGCTCTCAAAATGGCAGCACTTCGTCGCTCCAAAATCCGGTGCCAAAAAGTGAGCCAAAGCCCTCTATTTATAGGCTGAATTTCCCCCTGAGTCGTCCATCCATAAGTCGCCGCCGACCTAACCCATGAGTCGTTCACGACTCATCAGACCTCCCCGACTCAAGCCGGCACGACACAACATACATACGGCAGCATGCACAGGACTCAACCAAAGTGCGACTCAACAGAACCCAACGACATACGACTCAACGACATACGACCTATAAACACGTCCGACCTATCTCAAAAACCGTCCTAACTATGCTACGACTTACGACTTAACTCGTATATGAGTTAACACATAGATCATGTCCTTATGACTCAGCCATACGACTCAACTAGCTGCCGACTCAACTCTTAGGCGACCTAAGGCCTTAACTCGTACCGACGACTCAACACGCTATACAACACACGACTCAGCGACTCGGCGACTCAACAATACTATACGACTCAACGACCTAACTCATTTTCCTTATGTCGTTCCATCCTATGAGTCGGTCCAATACATGAGTCGGTCACCTCCCTTACTCAGTCACCCCAATGAGTCGCTACTCTACTAAGTCGCTAACTCCTCTAACTCGCTAACTCTTAGGTCGGTCACCCCTATGAGTCGGTTATCCTATGAGTCGCTCACTACCTTGACTCGGTCCAAACCTTAAGCCGCTGCCTACTAACTCGCTAACAACCATAAGTCGGCAACTACCACTCACTCCTATAAGTCGGCCAACCTATAAACCGTTGACCCCATGAGTCGGCCACCTACCCTAAGTCGCTCCATCCTCTATGTCGGTCACGACTTAAGTTCCACACGACTTAACTTTAACACGACTTATCTCTAGAACGACTCAAGCTCCAAACGACTTAATGCAACTATTATTCGATTTATCGACACGTAAAATACGGGTCGTTACATTCTCTCCCCCTTAGGAATTTCGCCCCCGAAATTCGAAACAAACAACAGCAATCAAAGCTATTCTGCAAGCCTACCATCCATAGCAATCAACAAACCATGTACAGTCGTTAACTCATCACTCCATTGTATCTTGAGCAGCGTAATCGTCTTCCTCCTAAGCTGTTTTGTGTCGTTTTCAACAACACAAAGCGGCTTACGAGGTCTCATAACCACTGGATCAACCTCCAAATCTTCACAGCTATCAGTAGAAACCACTGTATTCGAGTCGTGCACATACCTCCATAGATAAGATACATGAAAGACATTGTGCACACCCGCCATCTTCTCCGGTAACTCCAATTTATAAGCGAGCTTTCCAATTCGCTCGATAATCGGGAATGGTCCAACAAATCTCAGAGTCAACTTTCCTTTCTTCCCGAATCTAATAACATTCTTCAGTGGAGAAATCTTCACAAAAACCATATCGCCTACGTCGAATTCCAAATCCTTACGACGATTATCGGCATAACTTTTCTGACGATCTTGGGCTGCCTTCATTCGTTGCCGAATAATCTCCATACAATCCGAAGTCTATCGAATCATCTCTGGCCCAAGTATCAACTTTTCTCCAGTTTCCAACCAACATGTCGGAGAGTTACACGGTCTTCCATATAATGCCTCATATGGTGCCATACCATTACTCGACTGATAACTGTTGTTATATGCAAATTCCACCAAATGAAGGTGATCTTCCCATGATCCTCCGAAATCCAAAACACATGCTCTAAGGAGATCTTCCAAAACTCGGTTGACTCTCTCAGTCTGACCATCTGTTTGGGGATGATAAGCTGTACTCAAACACAACTCAGTTCCCAAAACTTCCTGAAAGCTCTTCCAAAATCCACTAGTGAACAATAGGTCTCGATCGCTCACTATACTCTTCGGAATACCATGGAATCGAACTATCCAATTAACATACAACTCAGCCAACTTCGATGCAGTCCTAGTCGATCGAACAGGAATGAACCTTGCACTCTTAGTCAAACGATCTATGATGACCCAAATCCCTTCATTCCCTGCCCTGGTTCTAGGTAGACCATCGATAAAATCCATCGACACTTGCTCCCACTTCCATGTAGGAACCTCTAATGGTTGAAGTAATCCATTGGTCTTCTTCTGCTCAGCTTTCACCAACTGGAAGTTCATACACTTGGAAATAAAATTTCCAACATCCTTCTTCATACCTTCCCAATAATAGGTTATCTTCATGTCCCGATACATCTTATTTCCACCTGGATGAATCGTCAACTTCGAGTGATGACTTTCCCTCAGAACTTCATCTCTCAATCCATCTATATCGGGAACAACCAGTCGTCCTTGCTTTCGAAGCCAACCTTCTCGATCGACCTCGAATCCTTTATCCTTTTCTGGATTCAATCCAGATTCCAAATCACGGATAATCTTGACAAGCTTATCGTCTCGCTTTTGACTCTCGCCAATCCTTTCCACAAGAGTAGGCCTTATTGATAAGTTTGCCAACATCTCAGGTTCCAATTCACATCTAGGCCTGAAGTCAAACTCAGCCAAATACTCGAGACTCTTCCATTCCGAAAACATGGCTCCCAATCCTGCATGTCTTCGACTCAACGCATCTGCCACTGCGTTACCTTTTCCCAGAGTATAAGCTATATCAAAATCATATGATGCTAAAAACTCTAGCCATCGTTGCTGTCGAAGATTCAAATCCTTTTGGGAGAACAGATACTTCAACGACTTATGATCTGTAAACAACTCGAATCTAACTCCCAAAAGATAATGTCTCCACATCTTCAAAGCAAATACAATCGCCGCTAACTCCAAATCATGAGTCGGATAATTCCTTTCATGCGGCTTCAGTTGTCGACTTGCATATGCAACAACTTTATTCTTCTGCATTAGTACTGCTCCAAGTCTAGTACCACATGCATCGGTGTAAACCACCATCTCATCATTCCCACTTGGAATAGTCAAAACATGAGCACTTGTCAGTCGCTCTTTCAGGATTACGAAAGCTTGCCCACACCTATCATCCCATCTGAACACTTGGTTCTTTTTCGTCAATCCTGTTAACGGTGCAGCTATCTTGGAAAAGTCTTTGATAAACCGACGATAATATCCTGCTAATCCAAGAAAACTTCTCACATCAGATGCATTCTTAGGTCTAACCCAATCCTGGATCGCTGCCACCTTAGCGGGATCAACCGCTATTCCATTTCCAGAAATAACATGGCCTAAGAACCTCACTTCACTCCTCCAGAAGTGACATTTCGAAAACTTAGCCTTCAGCTGATGTTTCCGCAAGATTTCCAAAACAATCCTCAAGTGTGTCTTGTGTTACTTCTAAGTTCTGGAGTAAATCAGAATATCATCCACGAACACAAGCACGAACTTATTCAACTGATCTCTGAACACTCTATTCATAAGATCCACAAAATATGCTGGTGCGTTAGTCAACCCAAACGGCATTACCAGCCACTCATAAAAACCGGATGGTGTCCTAAAAGCAGTCTTCGGCACAATATCCTTAGCCACTCTCAACTGGTGAAATCCCGTTGCCAAATCCATCTGAGAGAACACCTTAGCCTCGTGAAGCTGATCAAACAAGTCATCTATTCTCGGCAATGGATACTTGTTCTTCTTAGTCACCTTATTCAGCTCACGATAATCCACACACAACCTCAACGATCCATCCGCTTTGGTTGCGAACACAACTGGTGCACCCCATTCGGACACACTACGCCGAATGAATCCTTTCTGCAAAAGGTCATCAACTTGCACCTTTAACTCTTGTTGCTCCCTAGGCGCCATCCGCCTAAGAGGCATCACAACAGGTCTGGCTCCCTCAACTAGATCGATACGAAACTCGATCTCCCTATGCGGCGGTAACCCTTTGACCTCGTCAAAGACGTCCTCAAATCCATTCACAACCGGCATCGATGACAGTCCATCCCGTGGAACAACCAGCGAATACATGAAGCCTATGAAGACGCCTTCTTCATGCTTACATCGTATCACAACCTTTCGCCCTTCCACATTCCCGACTGTCACCTCCAGCCTCTCACAATCAATCCTTGCCACATACTTCCTAAGCCAGTCCATACCCAAAATAATTCCGAACCCCGCAAAGTTCAGAACAAAGCAATCACAAACAAACGAGCAATCATGACTCCACACAACTAGACCACGGCATATCATACACAAACATGACGAACCCCCAACTGGAATTGTGACAACCAATGGCCTATCAACAATATCCGGTTTCAAACCTAACCGGCCTACCAAATCATCACAAACAAAAGAATGCGACGCTCCAGTATCAAACAACACTCTAACTGGAGCACCACAAATGGAAAGAGTACCTTGAACCACCACACTCTTCCCCTTTTCTTCAATAGTAGGAGCTTTTGAAGACGACGGCACAGCTCCCATAGCATAAGCTTGCACAATCTGCCTATCCTTCCTCGGCTCTGGACAATTCTTCTTGATATGTCCCAGGTTATCATAGTTGTAACACTTTCCCTGCACCTTGGGATTCTTACAATCCCTGGAGAGATGACCCTTCTGCTGGCAGTTATAGCAGGTCACTTCGCCCTTTGGTTTCTTCTGGCCATTCTTACCCTTCTGTTGCTGCTGCTTCCTCTTCTTGTTTCCACCCTGCTGTGGCCTAGACCCTTCCTTGGTTACAGCAACAACAGATCCTTCCTTAGGAAACAAACTCTCATGCCTGAGAGCTTTCTCCACAAGCTTCTCAAATGGGTCATCCAAGTGATCCACCAACTGCCTCCCAAGATAAGCGTCCAAGCCCGTCACAAACTTCTCATTCTTCTGATAGGGAGAATCAATATGTGACCGAGCATACTTGGACAAAGCTTCAAACTCAGAAACATACTCAAGAACTGGTCTTCCACCTTGCTTGAGCTCCACAAACTTTTTAAACAAGACATATTTCTGAGCCGTAGAGATGACCTTAGCTTCAAATCTAGCTTGGAGTTGCTCCCAAGTAATCTCCTCCTTCGGAGTATCAATGGTGATAGAATTCCACCAATCCGAAGCTCTCCCTTGAAGTTGCCTTGATGCAAGCTTCCTCTTAGTCGCATCCTCAATCCCCAAGTCACCAAAAATCCTTTGACATGCATCAATCCATCTTTGCACCTCAATGGTCGATTCCGTTCCCAAGAAAACCTTTCCTCCAAGAGAAGTATAGTCCTTGCAAAGCTTAGCAAAATCCACTGGTCTTGGAGCTTGAACTTGAACTCCAACATCTACTGATGGCCCCGAGGCTGGTATCCTTCTCATGATCGAAGTCATCATGGCCTCAAACATAGGAGCATAATCAACAGCTTCCCTAGCAGCACGGCCTTCCCTAGCAGCTGGTCTCCCTCTTCGACTCATCCTTAATATCTACAAAAAGGAATGACTTAGAACACCTTGAGAAACAACTGCATAAGGAGTTCAAATCCTTCTAAGCTACTATATTATATATAGTAATCATTCATCAAAATACAATTACGTCTCTCATACGTAGTTACGTCAGCGAGCGTTGGCTAAAATCGATTAACCAAAGCTCTGATACCAAATGTGACGACCGCCCTTGACTCCCGCACGGAAACAAGGGAATGGTGTGCTGAAGGTGTGCCAGGCAGCCATGGGTGACCGTCAAGGTAGAATAAACATCGCAGAATCTATCGTACAACTCACAGCGCATGGATAAAATACAATAGAGAAGTATAATATAGTGAAGCTCCATAGAACAGAACACCATCATATAAGCATCATAGTAGTTTTATACAAACATATGAATCATCCATACATCAAAGCCTCACTACAAAACACTCAAACAAATACAGCAGCGGAACACCCAGTACATATAATAAGAAATAATATGCAAAAGCCTCCTGCACTTCTTCGTCGTCATCAGCGTAGACCTCCATGAACAGCACCTGTCACCTGCTACCTAGTCTGCCCATCCCAACATGGATGAACAGCCCAAGGTAATAAGAGGAGACATAAAACCTTGAGTCAGACAAAGTCTTAGTGAGCAGTAAATCAACTATCAAACATACCAAAAGAGCATAAAGGATAAAGGAATAGGAACCAAACCATCCTACTCCACCTCTTTCTACAGTGATAGCCCCCAAACACACTAAGGAGAAGCAAGCATAACATAGCAGACAATTAAGGTAAAGCAATAACCACTCGAGTCAAGGTCGATGTTTTCCAAATACAAACCCCCAAGGCCTAAACCAAGATCAGATAAGCACCCAGAAAACACTGCTCTTGAGGCCGAATGATGGTACAATCAAATATCCATGACTCTGGCTATCACTGTTAACCTTGCTTCGAAATCACCATTAATTGAATGACCGACTCCTTCCTGAGCCATCTATCAAGGGTTAATGGTATCCCCGGTTCTAGACATAACTCCGCACGTCATCATGACCCGTGCCTAGGAATTTTCGCAACTACCCAGAGTACTCGACCACCTACCTGTAGTCTTTAGGGTGTCCAGACCATCTACCTGTAGTCTTTAGGGCAACCCTTGTACTCTTGCTTTGAGTCCGCTAGAACCTTCAACAACGATGAAATCCAAGCCTTCTAGTCATCCTCCTTGACGACTATTCTCATTCTAGCCCAAACTACCTCTTGAGCCATCCATTATCAATCAACTCGAACTACCCTTCAAGTTATCAACATGCTTGGAGTAATCCTTCTTGATTGTACCAAGGTTACATCACATGCCTCGCCTCATCTTCATCATAGCAAAGTCTCATCTTAACATCATGGTTTGCCTCATCGCATCATGGCAAAATTCCATCTCAATATCATCTAATCCATACATATGAGCTTCAACATCCACTACATATGCCTTAAGCAACTTTCACCATTCAAGAGCCTCTTCCGTAGCTTTTGAATCGTCTTTGACCATGCTTGTCCAAATCTATCAACTAGATAACTCATTCACAGCAATCAAACAAGGCAAACATTAATCCAAACAAATAAGTAGTCAATCAAGATCAAAATAGGCATTTATAACTAAAATGGCTATTTCGTAAATAAATGAGCATGGATCTAACATACATGAATCAAGGGTTTTTAGCATAGATCTAACAAATATAAATCGTGGGTTTTGTCTCTACAACTTGATAAATGAACTTGCATGAGTAAACATCTTCATAAGTAATGGATCTACACTTGGATCTGAGTAAAAATGCATAAAATCACTATCTACAACACTCCAACAAACCACCAAACCAATATACTCCTTTGGGTCCGCGTGAGAGATAACCACCACTCACCGAATCACCCAAACACTTCAAAAACTATCAACTCCACATCTGGACAGCGAAGATTCAAGCTTGATTCGTCGAAATCTCGATTGAAATGATGAAATCTAGCTTCGTTGGATGAAGATCTTCAACTTTGGCTCTTGGATCTTCAATCTTGATCTTCGATCTTGGATGGATGTTAGAACTAGATTGGAATGGAGAAAAGGAGATGAAGAAATGTTGTAGTCGAGCTCTCAAAATGGCAGCACTTCGTCGCTTCAAAATCCGGTGCCAAAAAGTGAGCCAAAGCCCTCTATTTATAGGCTGAATTTCCCCCTGAGTCGTCCATCCATAAGTCACCGCCGACCTAACCCATGAGTCGTTCACGACTCATCAGACCTCCCCGACTCAAGCCAGCACGACACAACATACATACGGCAGCATGCACACGACTCAACCAAAGTGCGACTCAACAGAACCCAACGACATACGACCTATAAACACGGCCGACCTATCTCAAAAACCGTCCTAACTATGCTACGAATTACGACTTAACTCGTATACGAGTTAACACATAGATCATGTCCTTATGACTCGGCCATACGACTCAACTAGCTGCCGACTCAACTCTTAGGCGACCTAAGGCCTTAACTCGTACCAACGACTCAACACGCTATACAACACACGACTCAACGACTCGGCGACTCAACAATACTATACGACTCAACGACCTAACTCATTTTCCTTAAGTCGTTCCATCCTATGAGTCGGTCCAATACAAGAGTTGGTCACCTCTCTTACTCAGTCACCCCAATGAGTCGCCACTCTACTAAGTCGCTAACTCCTCTAACTCGCTAACTCTTAGGTCGGTCACCCCTATGAGTCGGTTATCCTATGAGTCGCTCACTACCTTGACTCGGTCCAAACCTTAAGCCGCTGCCTACTAACTCGCTAACAACCATAAGTCGGCAACTACCACTCACTCCTATAAGTCGGCCAACCTATAAACCGTTGACCCCATGAGTCGGCCACCTACCCTAAGTCGCTCCATCCTCTAAGTCGGTCACGACTTAAGTTCCACACGACTTAACTTTAACATGACTTATCTCTAGAACGACTCAAGCTCCAAACGACTTAATGCAACTGTTATACGATTTATCGACACGTAAAATACGGGTCGTTACAGAATTGTTCAAGGAAATTTAATCATCTTCCACGGTGTTGTTATCCATAATACATTTCGAGTTGTAATCCAAAAGTCACACTTTGATAGTGATGGATTTCATCTATCTTTTCTTTGGTAGATGGTGAACCGAAGTCCAAGTTTTTCTTAGCTTGCTTCTCGATTGGTGTATATCCAGTACGATGATTTGGTGATGGAGTAATCTTTACTTGAATAACTATCAGAGTGCATTTTTTTGTGGAATCTATAGAAGGGGTGCTGAAGACGATCGATGAGAGGTTGGTGCTTTCTTGAGACGACATTGTTAAGAGAATGTTTATTTATTTGTAAAGTTTGTATACGAGTTTAAGATAAATTTGACCACGTATACATACTGAGTATATTATCTATTTTAATTTATTGTTTTAAGGTTAATATCCATGGAAATCTTCATCCAAGAGAAAATGAAAGGTTAGTATATAAAAGAGATTATAACCACATATAAAATAAAAGATATGTATGGTCTTAAACAAGTAATATAATAGAACATTGGAAAGTCATGCAACTTCCTCCCATGAGTGCAGAGTTCAGGTGCTATCATCTCTAATCATTGTTTTATTAAATTTTATTTATTTTAAAATTCTAAATTTTTTTATACTTTAATATCGAATTATAAATCATGTAACAACATAATTCTTAGTTCACGCCTTAATTTAAGAAAAATATTTTCATTTAAGGGTTTAGTAAATATATCTGCAATTTGATTTTCTGATGGTATACAATCAAGAGAAATATTAATTTTTTCTATATTATCGCAAAGAAAATGATGCCAAATATTAATATGTTTAGTTTTGGAGTGATTATAGGATTTGTAGATAAATTTATGGCACTTGTATTATCACAATAAATTGTTGATTTAGATAGATTTATACGAATATCTTGTAATGTTTACTGCATGTATATTACTTGAGCACATGCCAAAGCAGCAGAAATATATTCTGCTTCACACGTCGAAAGTGTAACACAATTTTGTTTCTTACCAAACAAGATACTAAAGATTGTTCAAGTGTATCTTGAAAAATCTTCTACAATTACGAAAACATATCTATTATGAATTGTAGATTGTACTTGAGTTGGTCCAAAAAGATCTAAATGTAATAATTCAAGTGGTTATAGTGTAGAAACTATTTTCTTTGATTTAAAGGAAAATTTGGTTAATTTTCCTAATTGACAAGCATCACACAAAATATTTACCTTAAAATTCATTTTCGTTAAGCCTTTTACTAAATTATTCTTATATATTTTGCTTATAGCTTTAAAGTTTATATGACAAAATCTTTTCTGCCATAACCAAGGATCATTTTCTTTGGCTACTAGACACACATTTGTGTTACGATTTACTTTCATATTTAATATGTATATGTTTCGTTTTCTAGTTCCTTCAAAAATTAGATTTTTGTTTTGATTGAATATACTATATTTTTTTTAGAAAAAATATATTAAAATCTTTATCGCATAGTTAACTTATACAGAGCAAATTATGTTTTAAATTTTTAACAAGTAAATCATTTGTAATAAGAGGTAAGATAGTTGTACTGTCATTGCTCACGTCACCTTTGCCGATGATATAACCTTTGGAGTTATCTCCAAATGTGACAGATCCTATATTTGAGTAGATAATATTAGTCAGCATATCATTGTTTCCTATCATATGTTTCGAGTAACCACTGTCAAGTATCCACTTTCCTCTTTTCTTAGTTGGTACCTGCAAAAAAATAGAGATGACGTTTGTACCCATCTTTTATTAGGGTCCTAAGATTAGATCTTAGGAAACCAAACCGATGAGGGTTTAGAATTTCCTTTATAAGTAAAATTTTCATTTTTATGAACCGAACTATAAAAGACTAAAAATACTTATTTATGATTGAATTATTATGAGTTTTTGGTACCTAAAATTTTATGGTATTTGTGTTGCCGATAACCTTCTTTTCAGTGAAAATCTTTGGTTTTTCTTTTAAAAAATTCTTATATATATTGAAATTTTTATATGGTGAATTATTCCTCTTTGAATTTGAGGAATTTGTATATCCTATCCCTTTCTTATTAAAAGTAGTTTGAGAGAAATTAATATTCTTAGTAAGATTTTCTCTACCTTTATTAAAGTTAGATACGTTTTTAGTGATATTTTCTAACTCTGTTTTGAGACTAGTATTGTTTAATTCAAGAATTTTGACATTTGATTTTAAATCATGGTTTTCTGAAGCTAATGTCATATTCTCTTCGTTTTGAACTTCAATTTCATTTGATAGCATAGTGAGTTGAGAAGATACATTAGACAAAAATTCTTGTGTTTTAACATGTTCTTCTTTTGGGATTTTCTTTTCATCTCTGAGCATATCGACTTCTATTTCGCTTTTTCATAGTTTTTCTAAGGCATCTTTATATTTTCTTTTAACTTACTTTAGTTTATCCAATAGCTGTAAGTTTATATCTATCAAATCTTCAAAAGTTAGATCACCTACATTGTTAGTCGAAGCCATAAAACAAACATTAGCTTGTTTAGAATCACTATCGATGTCACTATCTGATGATGAAGATGATTCTAAATCATCCCATGTAATAGAGAATGCGCGCTTCTTCTTAATTTGCCATTTTTATTCCTGTATCTGTCTTTCTTTCGATCAGGACACTCGTTCTTTATGTGACCTTCTTATGACATTCGTAACACTCGAGATTTGAGGCTGATTGTTTGTTGATATTATCTCTTCCGTTGTTTCTAAATTTCTTAGTCTTGCTAAATTTCAAATTTTTTTTGAAATTCTTTGCTATAAATGCCATGTTGTCTTCATCTGAGTCCGAATCTTCTTGTTAATCCTAGAAAGCTATATTCTTTCTATCTTGGACTTGATCTCGTTTTTCTTGCAAATTTACTTCATACGACATAATATTTTCTATTAACTCTTCAGGTTTGATGGTAGAAATATCTTTAGCTTCTTCAATAGCTAAGATTTTTCACTCCCACTCGTCCATTAAAGAGTTTAGGATTTTTGAAACAATATCAAAATTAGTGTATTTTTTCTCCGAATGCTAACAGTCAATGATATATGTCTTGGAATCTAGAATACATATCAATTATATATCACCAGGTTTCATTCTGAAATTTTGGAACTGATTTTTAATCATAGAAATCTTGCTTTGTTTAACTTTATTTGTTCCTTCATGTGTAACTTCAAGAGTTCGCCAAATTTCATAAGCAGTTTTACACATACTAACTCTATTAAATTCATTCTTCTCTGAAACACAAAATAACATATTCATGGCTTTTGCATTTGAAATAGCATCTATTTTTTGTGTGTTTGAACATTTTGCATATGGTGTAGTAGGTATAGTGTATTCATTTCAAGTGTATTCTAAGTATCATATCCATTTGCTTGTATATAAATACTCATGCAAGTAAACCAATAGTTATAATTCAAACCATTAAATAGTGGTGGTCGCGCCATGGATTGACCTTCAATAAAACATGTGCTAGTGTTATTTTCCATATTAATTGAATATCAACTAATTATGTTATGGTTATCTTATGGCCAAAGCTTTGGTACCAAATGAAAGTAACTAAGGATCGTATAATATGTAATATTAACTAAGTTATCTACTAGTGCGGAATATAAATGTAAAAGTAAAAAATAAAGTAAATAACACCAGATATTTTTATACTGGTTCGAAATTCCCATTCTACATCCAATCCTAGACTCCTTCTGCAATTAACTATAACCCTCACTTGACTCGGAGGAACATGTATCACACCACGTGAGCAATCAAACATGACTTCTATCACCTCATCAACAGAATAAGACTTCAACCGCCTGAGCAGCCGAACATTACTTCTAATACAAATAATAAAATTGCTTCTGACTGAGTATGCTCTTGATTAGCACTGATAAGTCAATAACGTACACCCTTTCTATAATATTCTCATTTGTGGTATATAGTGTGATTCGTGAAGACATGAAGTTTATTTAATCACTAATGAGATTTGCTTGAATGATCAAGTGATTAGAACGAAAGTATTGAATGCAAACGGCAAGAGTGTTTAGATAATAAGAATGAGAAATAGAATCAAAATTAAGTTTTAAAACAATTGATTTCATGGAATATATAGTGATATAGAGTTGCAATCATTCGTGAAAATTAACGATCGGAATATATGGAAGCAACTCTTGAATCAAGGATTATTTCTGTTTGCTGAAGTGAAATGTCTTATCAAAATATAGCTGTTATGAAGATTTAGCCATCCGAGTGGAATAATTCAGCTAGCTGAATCGACTGAAAATCGAATCAGAGAAAAAATTAGTGTAAAAATCATGCAATTTAGTCGGTTGAAACATATAGTTCGGCTGTTTGAATATTCAGTATTTGTTGTGCAGATGCACAGTCATTCAATCGACTGAACTATATACTTCGGCCGACCGAATGGCTTGTTATTTTCCATATCAAAGATTTTTTCAAATTTTTTTTGCATATGAACTACGTTATGAGATCTTTAGAATATGAACTATTTTTTGAAAAAAAAATTAGATTGTGTGTGTGTGCATCTACCACTTCAGAGAGATTTTAACATATATTAACTGCTAGACTCAGACCGTGGACTAAATGTATTACTGAAGCTTCTATCTGGAATCTGGTTGCATTCTGTTAGATTATTTCTAGAGTAACATAGTATCTTCTCCTGCACATATGGTTAGTTCATTTAATATTTACTTATATAGTTATCATAATCAAAACATCAAAATTCAAGGTTCTAACATTTCTTATATTTTCTCTCCTCTTTCGCTCTTTTGATTTCTAAAAGGAATTCTGTTCAAATCTTTTCATATTCAACCAAAATCAAATTCAAATTCTATTGATTTGATTCTCTACTCTTTCCTCTTTAGTCACTCTCATCTCCCTCACTCAAATCAAGATCAAAGTGCCATTCAAGAGGTTATAGGAAAATTTATATTTAAGATCAATAAATTTAGTCCATCTATCAAATCGAACTATTATACCCTTGGACATGTTTGGTGCCTTTGAAATCCAAGTGATTATGCTTGTATCCCATCTAAATTAAGTGGGCGTGCTTGGTGTCCTGTTTGAATCTAAATGGGTGTGCGGGTGTCCTGTCTGAATCCAGTAAGTGTACCCAGAGCTTGGAAAATCTTAATGGTGTGTCTTATAGCGTTGAAATTGAGATTGTATTGACTTTGATATTTGAAAATAAATATGTATGAGAAATTGTACAAGACTGGATGTAGGGTAACTTTGAACCTGTATAAAAATTCCGAGTACGATCTTTCCGGCTCTTTAATTTTTACTTTTACGGCATTTATATCTATCTACGTTTGCATTTACGACTGTCAATTTGCATTTTTTAAAATATAATCTTAAAAGAAATAAAAATGATTCATAAAAGTTAGTAAACACTATTTACCCGCCCTTTAGTGTTAAGTTAGCCTTAAGACACTTATTCCGCAAACTAACATTTGGCATCAGAGCATTGGTTTTCAAATTTTTTGTAATTTTATTTTTGAAAATTTTTAATGGCAAAAGTTATTGGTAATATTTTTATCACTATTATTGAACAATAATTCTATAAAATCAACATGACGTTCTTTCATAAATTTGCATCTATTATTATGAGAAGCTATTTGTTCTTTTAAAAAGGTATAAATTGTAGGAACAGATGTGTTACATGGCTTTTAATGAACATATACCTATTGATCAAACATTACAAATCAAAAAGGATAAGTGGATATTAGATGGTGGATGATCCAGGCACATTATTGGAAATCAGAGGTAGTGGAGGATGTGGTTTATAAAGATGGTGGTTAGAAAATTTTGAAGACAACTCTAAAGGATATGTGATTGGCATCGGCAATGTTGGCAATTCTGAAAATCGTACTATGTGATCAGGGCTTTAAAACATAACTTGTGATTGGCATCGGCAATGTTGGTAATTCTGTAAAACATAACTTGTTAAGAATTAGTCAACTATGTGATCAGGGCTTTAAAATTAAATTTGAAATAGATAAGTGTCATATTGAAGATAATGAGTCAAACATTATCTTCGAAGGCATTAGGAAAAGAAATATCTAATAATTAAGTATGAAAGTGTCAATTGATAATTTATGTCTTTTGGCTGAATCAAGCGAGCTTGGATTTGGTAAAAGATTTGGTCATTTGAATTTCAAACATCTATCTAAAATTGCCAAATATAGTCTAGATAGGGGTCTTCCTAAAATGAGTTTATATGTTAACAATTTATGTGATGCATGTCAATTAAAAAGACTTAGAAAAAGTTCCTATAAGTCAAAAGATATGATTCTACCTCTCCTCCCATTGAAATTCTTCATTTAAATCTTTTTGGTCCTTCGCAAATACAATATATAAATCATAATAGATATGTCTTTGTAATTGTAGATGATTCTTCTAAGTTTACATGGACGATTTTCCTAAAAATTAAAAGTGATGCTTTTGAAATGTTTAAAATCTTTGTTAAAAGAATTCAAAATAAAATGTCTATTCAAATTAAAACAATTTAAATTGATCATACTGGAGAATTCGAAAATAAAAATTTTGAAAATTTTTGTAAAAAGAAAGGTATTACCCATAATTTTTCATTTCCAAGAACACCACAACAAGATGGAGTGGTAGAATATCAAAATAAAACAATTCAAAAGTGCGCTAAAACCATGTTAAATGATAGTAATTTACCTAAAAATTTTGGGCTGAAGCAGTTGCTATAGCATGTTAGATATTACATAGAATTTTAATAAGATTTTGACCAAGAAAACATTGTACAAATTATTTTATAATAAAAAGCCTAAAGTAACATATTTTAAAGTTTGTAACAGCAAATTCTTTATGTTGAATACTAAATAAAATACAGATAAATTTAATGCTAAAGCCAGTAAAGTTATTTTTATTAGTTATTCAAACATAAGTAAAGCTTATAGAGTTTTCAATACTATAACTAATACTATTGAAGAGATGTTACATGTTTCATTCGAGGAAAATGTTAAAATCAATAATAAAAATTATGATGAAGAAGAAAATGGTAATAATGAAATCCCAAATAACGAGATAAATAATGATAATACTGAAAATATATATCCAAATAAAAGAGCCAAAATATTAAAAAAAATCATCTTATAGAAAATAGCCTAGGAAATATAGAATAAATAGTTAGAACAAGAAATCAATTAAATAAAATGAGTTATGTAGCATTTATTTCAACTAATTAACCTAAGAATCCAAAAGAAGTATCATTAGATGATTCATGAATTCTTACATGCAAGAAGAACCGAATCAATTCACTAGAAATAATGTTTGGGAACTTGTTCCTAGACCAGATGATAAATCTATAATCGAAACAAAATGGGTATATAAAAATAAATTAATGAACAATGTGAAGTCATTAGAAATAAAGCTCGCTTAGTAACTCAAGGATATAGTTAAGAAGAAGGGATAGATTTTGACGAAACTTTTGCACCCATATCCAGATTAGAGGCAATAAAAATCTTACTTGCCTTCGCAAATCATAACAATTTTAATTATTCAAATGGATGTTAAAAGTGCTATTCTAAATGGTTTTATTAAAGAAGATGTTTGTGTAAAACAACCTCCTCTATTCTAAGATGAAATTTTTTCAAATCATGATTATAAATTAAAGAAAGCTCTACCTGGTTTAAAACAAGGTCCTAGAGCATGGTACGATAGATTTAATCATATTTATTACAATCTACTTTTGAAATTAAGAAAGTAGATAGTACACAATTTATTAGAGGAAATATTAATAATATTCAACTAATAAAAATATATGTAGATACTATCATTTTTGGATCAATAAATGAATAACTAAACAAAGAATTTTCTGATACCATGACAAAAGATGTGATGCCCCACCTCTATGCCCAAGCAAGCCAAGGACACTACGGGGTAATGCCGTCAACTAGCGCAGAGGATAAGGCTGTTGAGGAGTGACCATCTGTATAACTGCTTTGTGCGAGTACCGATATGCTAGATAAAAATATAACTCAATAGGAAATCCAACATACCGACACAAACTCAAAGCTGCTACACATTGGCTATATGTATTCTTCGGAAACAAATATAGAAATATGATAACACAAATCAGTCACAGAAGTTCATATCTCAAAGGCGGAAACAGATATGAATACTACATATAAAAGTGTATATCAGAGTAGTGGTCTAACAAGATCCACAATATAACAAAAGAATAGTTACAAGTGCTAGAAAAAAGAATAAGTATGCATCAATGAGTCTATATCTCGAGTGTATAACAACAAAAACTACCAAGCTAATGTAGTTAGCCAAAAGTCATATAATACACCCAGATGAGGAGTCAAGCAGAAGCACCTGTAACATCTCGGTCTGACCCGAGTATTATTTAATAAGAAAATAATAAACGGATCAGTCTAGCTATAAATATGAGATAAATATGAGATAGATTATGAGATATAACAAAAACGTATGATAACAATAATGTCATACTATGAAAAGTATACATTAGAAAATCTAGCAAAATCATACGACATCTCAAGAGTCTCGTAACATCAAAAAGAATGTCATATTCTTTATTTTATTCACCAAACCACAAATATTGACATCATATCGCTTCCAATCATAAATGCTGGTGAAACACAAATCCTAGAAATCATCAATTAGAAATCCAGATATCACAAAAGGGGGAGGCCTATCACAAAACGGGAGCATGAAACTCACCAACACGTGTATCCTAAAACGGGACGCTATTCAATGGTCGCTAACCATAGAGCCGGTGCAACGACGTAGTACAATATCGGTACGCCCGAGGAACCTGAAACTAGAATAATTCGGAACAACGACATAGTACAACGGTACGCCCGTTGATCCTGATAAGCTGGTACAACAACGTAGTACAAAGGTACGTCCGATGGACCGAACTCCACAAAAGAACATGGGTCGCAAGCCCACAAAAATGAGTAGAAACTCGAAAGAATACATAGGTCGTTAGCCTATAAAAGAAATAATACAAAACTCAATAAAACGAGGTACCGTCCCCTACGTGGACAAAGAAACATAGCATATAGCTAGTCTAAATCACATAAAATGATCATCAATGAACATCGATAAGTGTCAACTACACTAAGTTAGTAAATAAATGAGTCTAGCTTCATGTCCCCAAACCACTTGCTTAACTTAAGTATTTACGAACAAATTTTAAATCTCCACTCGAAAGTTGCCACAAGAGTTTCAATCGAATGAGTTAAAGAATTAACCGACAAAGTAAACGCAAGCGTTTCATACCACTTGTTTTAGTAAGTCGTTTAATTAGATTTCTCATACGAGTGAGGTAAAGGTTTGCATATACTAGTAGATTGGAAAACGGTTTAAGAAAAGTGCTTTGTAATAAAATAGTGCTGAAATCGTTTTGATGAAAGAGTTTTAATATTTACTCCTAGTATTGAAACCTTTATATTTTTAAAGTGAAAAAGCACAAAAATGATTGTAGAAACAATCAATCACCAAAATTCACGTTCGAAGCCATGAATCAAATCCATATAAATCGATATCGAATCCATCAAATGGATACTGTCAAATATCCCAAAAAAAGGAAAAGTTATCAAAGTCAATAATAAATGATAACAATAAGTCGGATAAACACGAATCGATTTAAAACTGGAAACCCAAACACATAGGGAAAATTGGGCAAAGACAACAGATTCAGACATCTGAAATAAATGGTTCAGACGTCTGAATCTGGAAATTGAATACTTTCCAGAGCCCTACTCAGACGTCTGAATCATTTATTTCAGACATCTGAAAATGGCTAATTTTAGCCTATTTGCTCTCGGGTTGGATTTGAGCAAATTCAGACGTCTAAAATTATAATCCAGAAGTCTGACCTAGGGAATGAAATTTTTCCCAGAACAGATCTAGATGTCTGAATCTATAGTTTCAGACATCTGAAACTAGAACTTTGCGAATTTCCTCCCCAAAGCCAATGATGGCCAAATAATATCGGAAGCGATCGGAAATGAGTGACGATTTCAAGGGGTTTACTCCAAACGACTACCCAACCTCAAAGACTCACTAATTCACTCCGATCAACATGTCCATCATCCATATAAGGATTTTTCATAGATTTTGTTTTCAAAACACCAAAAATCGGAATATTCACCAAATCAATCCGACTCAAAATCAAATGAACACGTAACGATGTTAGGAATTCATATCTAACAATCAAAGATAATTATAGACTAAGATGTGAGATAAAACTCTCACCTTTAAACCCAAATCAATGAAGGAGAAGCTTTTAAAACAAGCTAAGATCAATTCCTTTTCAATAACAACTCAAGAAGCTCCAATCTAAGCTTAAAAAAAGAACATTTCCTAAGTTAGGTTTAAGAATTTCTGAAATTGAAAGGAGAATGAGTTGGAGAAGAAGAGAGAAGGCTTACCAAAGCTTCTTCTATGAATTTGGAGCTAGAACTTGAATTTGCAAATGGAAACTAGGGCTTCGGATTTCCTAATTCCTTTTCTCTTCCCCCATTTTTGATGAAGCTTGAATGTATTAGAAAATTTATGAAGGAATGAAGAGAAGAGGGTTGGAGCTAGGTTGATAAGTGGGGTTAATGGGCTAAAACCCAACCCAAAGCCCTAAGTGAAAAGTAGCAAAATTCTACTAACTCCAAACATATCGAAGTTATACTCAAAAAGGTTGCAAACACAATTTTGGACTCAATGGAAGTGGTCTCGAGCCTTAATTCGACCATTTGCAAAAAGTAGCATTTTGGACTATAATCCGACTAACGATGCTATATTTAAATAAAGTATTTGAATACACAATCGTAAAATATGCGGGTTGTTACAGACTCCCCTCCTTAAAGGAATTGCGTCCTCGTAATATTTAAGAAGAAGATAAAAAGTAACAACCATAAAAGCATATCACATAAAAGAAATTTGAAATAAGAAGTTCACCTCAAAGAGCATGAGAAAGTAAGTCCGGATGTGTTCGCTCGATGAATTTTTGGGATTTCCAAGAACAATACTTAGGATTTGAGGACCATTGAACTTTTACAAGCGGGACATCTTTATTTCGAAGGCGCTTAACCTCCGAAGCGATGATACGAATAGGATGTTGCTCATAAGTCAAATTAGGTGAAACTTCGATTTCTTTCACAACACCGGGCTCAAGAATAGTATCGGAATCTCGAAGGCATTTTCGTAATTGAGAAACGTGAAACACGTCATGAATAGCAGAAAACTGAGTTGGTAATAAAAGGTGATAAGCCACAGAACCAATACGTTCAGTGATGAGAAATGGTCCAATATATTGAGGTGCTAACTTTCCCAATCGACTAAAACACACAACACCCTTCATAGGCAAAGCACGAATAAACATAAAATCTCCCACAGAAAATTCTAATTTCCTTCTTCGGTTATCGGCATAGGATTTTTGCCTACTTTGAGCTTCTTTCATCCTATGGCGGAAAAGGTCATTCTTTTCTGTGGAATCACGAATGAAGTCTGGACCAAAAATAAGCTTCTCACCCGCCTCAAGCCAACAAGAAGGAGATCGGCGCGGCCTTCCATAGAGTGCTTCAAAAGGAGCCGTACCAATACTAGATTGGAAGCTATTATTATACGAAAAATCAACAAGTGAAATACGATCTTCCCAACTTCCACCAAAATCAAGAACACAGGCACGAAGGAGATCTTCAGGAGTTTGATTCACTTGCTCGGTTAGTCCATCGGACTGAGGATGATAAGCGGTCCTAAAATTAAGCTTCGTTCCCAAAGCTTTTTGAAGACTCTTCCAAAATCCACTAGTAAACAATGGATCACGATCGCTAACAATAGAAGTAAGAACTCCATGTAATTTAATAATTTCTTTGACAAAAAGTTTGGCCAAAAGAGGTACGGTCCAATTAGACTGAACGGGAATAAAATGGGTGGACTTAGTAAGTCTATCAACTATCACCCATAGGCTATCATGACCCGAACGAGAACGGGGAAGGCCTTCAATAAAATCCATGGAAATTTGATCCCACTTCCAAATTGGAATATCCAAAGGTTGCAATAACCCACCGGGCCTTTGATGCTCGGCCTTAACGAGTTGGCAAGTCATGCAACACTTTACAAAGTTAGCAATATCAGATTTCACCCCATCCCAGTAATAAAGTCGCTTCATATCCACATACATTTTACTATTGCCGGGATGAATGGTAAATTTAGAACGATGAGAATCTTCTAAAATATCTTTACGAAGATCACTAATATTTTGCACGATAAGTCTACCAATTTTCGAATACCGCCACGAGAATCAATATCAAAGTCTTTCAAACCTTCAGTATCAATTTTATCCCTAAAATTTTGGCTAAGAAGAGCCAATTCGGGATCTAGCTTTTGAGCTTCAAGAATGCGGTCTAAAAGAGAAGGATGAGCCTCAAGGCTACATAAAACAAGAGATGAACATAAATCAGATACACGATCTCTAATCGCACAAGTGGATAAAGTCTCAAGATCGTATTCGGATATCATCATGGAAACAACCGCTTGTTGCTTACGACTAAGAGCGTCGGCAACACGATTTCCCTTTCCGGGAGTATAAAGAATATCAAGATCATAGGATGCAAGGAACTCGAGCCAACGTTGTTGATGCAAATTAAGTTCCTTTTGAGAAAATAAATACTTCAAAGATTTATGATCGGTGTAAAGAATAAATCTTTCTCCCAAAATATAATGACGCCAAATTTTAAAGGCGAAAATAATAGCCGCGAGCTCCAAATCATTAGTGGCATATCTAGTCTCGTCTGGCTTCAATTGCCTATGTCACGACCCGAACTCGATGTCCAACAAACAACATTAAATTCGTTTCGCGGGAGCTTGCAACACCATTAAATGATAAATAACACAGCGGAAATAAAAGATGATATCACTGATATAACATGAATAAAATATCTGATACATCAATTTGATACAATGATAATCATCAACATCAGAGAATATACAACACAAAATACAGCGGAACATGATACAATATGAAGTAAGTCTTCTCAGAATATAATACTGCAACTCTGATCCAAAAAGCTCCAAAGACAAAGCACCAAAACTCCTAGCTCGATCCACCATCAAGATTGCACCAAGCTAAGCAAGTCTCATCCATATCCAAAGACTGAACTAGCTCCAGATGATCTACTGAACCTAATTATCTGAAAAACCAAACTCTAGACTGCCCGTGTGGAAAAATTTTGAGCACCCAGAGTTCAGGAAATAAACAATAAACTCTGGGTCAGTCGTGGGACTGGTGTGAGCAAACAAAAACAGTTTGTCTTTAAAACAATCAAAGATTTAAATTTTTATAATCGCAATGCTTTTGAAAAATGAGACTACCATAAGGCCTCCCACACGCACACATAATGCAAACGCAGAATCGGAGGAGATTTCTCCTTATGATAGTCAAAGATGCTTGATACGCTTTAAAGAGAAACATTTGATATTATTGCTAGTGCATGGTGTAGGAAAACATTTCGAAAGTAAAGATATAAATCTTAGCCAACATAGACATTTCGAACTATGCCTACTATAACTACCATCCAAACAGTGGGGCGCCACCATAAGTAGATGGCAGGTAATACAACTAATACCGTACAAGGCTCGTATTGGATGAATGGATTTTTTCAACAAATGGTCAGGCCAAGGAACTTCCCATCGCCACATGGAAACGCCTCTGGAAGGACGCCTCGAGAACCCAATTGGATCTCTGCCAAATCAAGGCCGGCTACCCACCTTCCCGGGGAATATACAAAACCTCAGATATGCCACTCCCGGTCCTTTGGGACCATTAAATGAGAGCTCTCTAACCAACAAACATCACACAGTAAATAATATAGTGTGTCCACATGAGTAAGTATCTGGGCTCCATTCCATGATACTACCCTTTTCCAGAAGGAATGGTCATACCCTAGGGAAGCTATCCCTGAAAACCTTGCCGCACAATTCCTGTTTCGACCATTACCGATTTGTGAGGCTCGACGAAGTCTCGTCCATAAAGCTATGCTTTGGTACAAAGCCATGCTTTGGGTCAACAAACGATCAAAGTAATGATCACAAAGATAAATGATCAAACAAATGATCATATCACAAATGATCAAACAATGATCATTTCATAGCAACACTCAGCATGCCACATTACCAAGATGAGAATATATCGCTGATAACCTTCAACTACATAACCTCTGAGCTCGTACGTCTCAGAGAAGGGTGTTAAGCTAAGAGAATAAATTCTCCGCCACCAACAGAATATATTTGAAAGAAATCTGCTTTATATATCAAATTGTAATGTCAGACATAATAATCCATTCAAGTCTGTTCTGGGTTCGAACAGAACCGAAGGCACTTCCAAAGAAACCCTTGCAATTCGGGTATTCACAATCCCGATCGGACTTCCCATCACTTAGGGAATCTCTATACCGGAGCAACTCAGTGTAGAGACAATCGATAGGTCATCCTATCGTTCTCGCAAATACCCGGTCTTCACCACCGGTCTTCAAATGCTATCCATAACGACATATTACATATTCGGAATGGGTTATACGACCCAAAGGTCCTTTCCCGGCTAACCCGAATAGTGAGCGCAACATTTAAAACATATGGATACAGGATTTCAATTAAGTCACAACTTAATAATTCCAAACTTTCTTCCAAATGGTTTAAACCAATTACCATTTCAAATCTTTTTAAACAAAAAGATTATTTCACAAAGTTCATTCAGTTTCACAAAGATTCATTTACGGTTTTCAAAACAAATTTCCGTTTCAATTGAATTAATTTGTTTAAATCTTTAAAACAAAGATTTATCTCATAGCTTTCAAAACTTGTTTCCAAAGATTCATTCATCTTTTTTTCCTTATGTAACAGCGTAATTATACCTTAATTCCATTAAGTAGTAATCTTTTATTAAGTAATCATCTTTATTAGGTAATTAACTTTCCAATAATTTACATCAAATAATTATTCTCTTAAATCACTTGTACAAATTAACTAATACATATAATGACTCGATGTTCAAAACAATTTATTTTCAAAATATTAGGCTTTGAAACTCGATTTAAATCTTGTTTAATGATCTTACTTTGGAAAATTTAGTTTACAGCCTTTTGAACTTATTTATTCAATTAAACTTTAAAACTTGTCTTAAATAGATTGTTTGAAATCTATTAAATCATTAAGTCCTGAAAGACCCAAAAATTCGAGCTAATCTTTAGTTTCCCCAGTAAAACTTCGGGTCACTCACGACCATATCCACTTCGAGTCACACCTGCAATGATCCCGAGCCAATGCCCGAGCACATCAATTTCGTTCCCAATCCAACATCATACCCAATTTCTTCAGACACTAGCGTCGCCTCGTGCACGTGCACGATCACCAGACCACCTCTGGTCGTTCACCGAGGTCATCAACATGACGACGATCACCTAACGATCGCTCCAACCACATCAGTACTCATGGATTCGTGACGTAGCAAAATTGAGTAATCCAGCCCCTACCAGAACCCAAACCATCATCTGAAACATGCCTCAAATCATCTTCCCCGACCACCGTTGATCACGCAACACCCACTGGAGCTTCGTCAACCACCCCTGATTCAATTCCCCCGGGTCTCGATCAACTCGACGCCTCGACGAGTGTGCATGAGCCAAAAGCACATACGCCATTTTTACAGTTCTTAAACCCCTAAAATTGCTTCGTCCTCTCAATCCACTAAATAGAAAAAAAAAATTGACATTTTTCTCGAGATCAGGGGCGGCTATATTTGCCACAATCCAAGTTTCAATAATTTAAATTGACTCAATTCTCTTAAATTTAAAAAAAAACATTTTTTATTCAAATTCAAACTACTCGTAAATTACTAATCTAAAAATCTAAATTTTAGTTTTAAAATTCATGTCTCGTAGTATGAATTCAATTCTTATACCTGAATTCGTAAATTATGATGTTCAAATTTTTGACTTATTTTAAAACTATGCTTATTTTCTTGCTTTCCAGGATTATCAACAAATTGATTTGACTTGAATATGTTTTAATTCTTGAATATATACTATAACAAACCATTTTTGTTTTAGCACCAAGTCTTAATAACAAGAAGAATCAGAGAAAATGATCTTTGATGTTGTTTTAGAGCCTGTATATTTTCATCAGAGGTATATACATTCCTGCTTACAAACATACACTATCAACCTATGCACAGATGATCACATATGCATTCAAACAAGTTACAATATTTTATTTTATTTTATCTCATTATCATTACTGATCAACACTATCAAGATAGAAAACTAAAGAAAGTTTGCTCACAATTTTGAGAAGATGAAGAACATAGGGCTTCTGTTGTTTGATTTACAGGTTTGAACTTGCTTTGTTTCCTTTGAACTTGAATGATATTGCTTATATATTTTTCTTCTGGTTTTGTTAAGTCTAATGAACGAACAAAGGTGAGAATAAATGCATATACAAAGGAGTATGCAGTATATTATTTGTACAAAAAGCATGCTGTAGAGGCTTGCATTAATTGCCTTGGTATGTTGAATTAATGACTTTTTAGGTTTTCATTTGTAAGCTATTACCATACGTTGTCTACAGCCTAGCTTACTTGTTGAGTTTGGCTGTTATGGTATGTTAGGGTGTACTTTATTTACTTTGTTTTGTTTACGTTTGTTTCTCAGCCTATATGCCTATTCATATTTGCTTGTATAATCACATATGGGTGTGGTTCCTTCCTTTGTTGCAAGCTTACAGATGTATTTTCTCTTCAAGTGTTTATACCTGAATATATATATTGTTTGTTTCTTCTTACCAGCTAGATTTTATATTCTTGTTGTAAGGTCGTCTTGTTATTTTCCTTTGTTATGTTGCTTTAGAATATATGTGAAGTCCTATATTTTACTTCCATCTATAATTTATCTTATTTATATTTGTTTATGTTTGATATATATTTATTTTACTTTGTGTACATATTATAAAAGTTATTTTAGTTATTTTATTATAATTGAACAAATTTGTTTACTTGATATTTGTAATTTATCTTATAATTATATTTTCTAACTTAAGTATTAAATTTATAACACATATTTTATTCTATACACTTATATTCTATATTAATAAGTAGTTTCTTTAAACATTTTATTTCTAATCCAATTCAATTACATTTATAATAAGTTTCAAAACCAATTTATAAAATAAATAAGTATACATATCTTATCACAATTGAAAATTTCAAACAAATCCATAATTTAACCCAAAAATTCAATTAAATTAGAAATTTAATTTCGTCTTTAAAACTGGGATCGTTATAGACTTCCCCCCTTAAAAGGAATTTCTTCCTCGAAATTCGCCAGAGAGAGATAACAAAGATAGATAAAAGATAGAGGAATATCTTTTCAGATCAAACTGGATATTTATTTTGCATTTGGCTTACCAAATCAGAATATCAACAATAGATGTGAGAACAAACTCAATCAATCGCGAAACAATTGGGTTATCTGATCTACGAAGTATACAGGGGTATTGGTTAGTTCGAAGGGATAACTAACCGTTCGTAGATTTTTATCGAAACCCAATGGAAAAAGATAGAAATAGATTTGATTATGATTTCAGATTCAAAATTTAATTCATTTACGATTTTCTGAGAAATACAACTAATGATAGTTCCGGTGTCGAACAAAATTCGAACAATTTAATCGTAAACGAGAATATTACCTTATAAAATTTCTTTTCCTAAATCAGCTTGTTGAGGTTGAAGAATCGTCTCTGATTGCATACACTTTCTTTACTAAAGTCTGCTTCTTGGCTGGACAATTGTTGATCCTATGTCCTGGCTTGCGGCATTTATAACATCCCGTAGATTACTGATCTGGCCTCATAAATGGCTCTCTCATTCCTGGCATCCAAGAATTCTTACAGTTATCCGAGTAGTGACCTTTCTCCAAACAATTAAGACAAGTAACATCCTTCTTTTTCTTCTGTATATTCTTCTTTCCTTTATCTTTCCTCGATTTCTTTCCGCTAAACTTCCTTTTCCTCCAATTAAAATTACTTGCATTTCCATTCTCCTCCGGATCTTTTTGCTTTTCCAGAGTATCATATCTATAGCCCATGTCGATCAATTCAGAAAAAGATTCCTTGACGTGAGCAGTCATCCTTTCCTGAAACTCCTTGTTCATTCCCCGAATAAACTTTTCATTCTTCTTTAACGGTGTATTCACCAATTCTGGTCAAAATCGAGATAATTCAATAAATTTGTTCAAGTATTCTTCAAATGATAAACTTCCTTGCTTTAAATCCATAAACTCCTGATACACTCTAGAGATACCAGCAGACGACATATATCGCTGCTCAAACACTTCCTTGAAACGACTCCATGTAAATTCATCCACCGACTCACCACGGTAACAGTTTCCCACCAAACTAAAGCCTCTTCCTGGAGTTGCCAAGAAGCTATCAATTGCATCTGATCATCTTCTAATTTTAGTCCTTTAAAAATCTTTTCACACGATCGAATCCATGCTTGTGCTTCGATAACGGTTTCTTTGCCAGTGAATGGCTTTCCACCTAGTCTAGAAAAACTTCGATATAGATCAGCCAAATTTGATTGAGATTGAATAGGAATATCTGTAGTTGCAGGGTTTTGACCAGCTGAAGTGGTACTTTCCTATCTCCTATTTCGTCCTCTTCTTTCACTCATTCTTACTATCTGTAAATAGTAAGAAATCCGATATAGGCATTCAGACGAAATATCTTAGAGAATAACAACAGATAAAGAAAATAGATTAAGAAATTTGGGTTTTGGTTCCACTAGATGTACTCATTCTAGGGTATACTTCACCCTATCTCTAATGACCCATCTAAGGTGTTACACTCCGTAGCTAAAGTTCTCACTCAACCTTCAGCTCTGATACCAATTTGTCACGACCCGAACTCGATGTCCAACAAACAACGTCAAATTCGTTTCGCGGGAGCTTGCAACACCATTAAATGATAAATAACACAACGGAAATAAAAGATGATATCACTGATATAACATGAATAAAATATCCGATACATCAATTTGACACAATGATAATCATCAACATCAGAGAATGTACAACACAAAATACATCGGAACATGATACAATATGAAGTAAGTCTTCTCAGAATATAATACTGCAACTCTGATCCAAAAAGCTCCAAAGACAAAGCTCCAAAACTCCTAGCTCGATCCACCATCAAGATTGCACCAAGCTAAGCAAGTCTCGTCCATATCCAAAGACTGAACTAGCTCCAGATGATCTACTGAACCTAATTATCTGAAAAACCAAACTCTAGACTGCCCGTGTGGAAAAATTTTGAGCACCTAGAGTTTAGGAAATAAACAATAAACTCTGGGTCGGTCGTGGGACTGGTGTGAGCAAACAAGAACAGTTTGTCTTTAAAACGATCAAAGATTTAAATTTTTATAATCGCAATGCTTTTGAAAAATGAGACTACTATAAGGCCTCCCACACACACACACACAATGCAAACGCAGAATCGGAGGAGATTTCTCCTTATGATAGTCAAAGATGCTTGATACGCGTTAAAGAGAAACATTTGATATTATTGCTAGTGCATAGTGTAGGAAAACATTTCGAAAGTAAAGATATAAATCTTAGCCAACAGAGACATTTCGAACTATGCCTACTATAACTACCATCCAAACAGTGCGGCGCCACCATAAGTAGATGGCAGGTAATACAACTAATACCGTACAAGGCTCGTATTGGATGAATGGATTTTTCCAACAAATGGTCAGGCCAAGGAACTTCCCATCGCCATATGGAAACGCCTCTGGAAGGACGCCCCGAGAACCCAACTAGATCTCTGCCAAAACAAGGCCGGCTACCCCCCTTACCGGGGAATATACAAAACCTCAGATATGCCACTCCCGGTCCTTTGGGACCTTTAAACGAGAGCTCTCCAACGAACAAACATCACACAGTAAATAATATAGTGTGTCCACATGAGTAAGTATCTGGGCTCCATTCCACGATACTACCCTTTTCCAGAAGGAATGGCCATACCCTAGAGAAGCTATCCCTGAAAACCTTGCCGCACAATTCCTGTTTCGACCATTACCGGTTTGTGAGGCTCGACGAAGTCTCGTCCATAAAGCTATGCTTTGGTACAAAGCCATGCGTTGGGTCAACAAACGATCAAAGTAATGATCACAAAGATAAATGATCAAACAAATGATCATATCACAAATGATCAAACAATGATCATTTCACAGCAACACTAAGCATGCCACATTACCAAGATGAGAATATATCGCTGATAACCTTCAACTACATAACCTCTGAGCTCGTACGTCTCAGAGAAGGGTATTAAGCTAAGAGAATAAATTCTTCGCCACCAACAGAATATATTTGAAAGAAATCTGCTTTATATATCAAATTGTAATGTCAGACATAACAATCCATTCAAGTCTATTCGGGGTTCGAACAGAACCGAAGGCACTTCCAAAGAAGCCCTTGCAATTCGGGTACTCACAATCCCGATCGGACTTCCCATCACTTAGGGAATCTCTATACTGGAGCAACTTAGTGTAGAGACAATCGATAGGTCATCCGATCGTTCTCGCAAATACCCGGTCTTCACCACCGGTCTTCAAATGCTATCCATAACGACATATCACATATTCGGAATGGGTTATACGACCCAAAGGTCCTTTCCCGGCTAACCCGAATAGTGAGCGCAACATTTAAAACATATGGATACGGGATTTCAATTAAGTCACAACTTAATAATTCCAAACTTTCTTTCAAATGGTTTAAACCAATTGCCATTTCAAATCTTTTTAAACAAAAAGATTTATTTCACAAAGTTCATTCAGTTTCACAAAGATTCATTTACGGGTTTCAAAACAAATTTCCATTTCAATTGAATTAATTTATTTAAATCTTTAAAACAAAGATTTATCTCATAGCTTTCAAAACTTGTTTCCAAAGATTCATTCATAACTTGGAAAACTATTTTCTGTTTAACCTGAAATCCCTTAAATACAATTTGAAATTCATTTCTCATATGAAAGCTTTTTATCATTTAGAAAACAATAGTTTTATTTTGGAAAAACCCCGATTCCATTTATACAAGTTACAATCTTTGGTTTAATTCAAATTTCCGAATCAACGGTTAAAAATGGTTTAAACCCGTATAACTTGTAAAGTCCTTTTTAAATCATAAATACTGAATATAGAATTCGATTTCAGATTTTTGAATTTCAATTTAAATCCGATTATTCAAATTCCAAATCTTTATTAGTTATTCAAAAAAAACTTTTATTCTTAAAACAGATTTTCAAAAGTTTTCCACATTAAAACTTAATTTATTTCCAAAACTATTTGAATTTAAAAATTCGAATTCAAACTTATTTAAAAATCTGTGACTTAACCGATTTCTACGTGAAATCCATATTTGTGTGCGTATGAGTGTGGTCCAGGGGTTTAACACAATAGTGCAACATCACAAGGAATCACATCATCACATATTCGAGCACATCAATATTGATAAGCGGTATATTCCTATCACGCTTATCCTCCATACACAAATTCATAGATGAATAATATACATTCGCCACAGATAAAATAAAATTTTCAATCATCATAGCCTGAATGAAAACACTTCAAATCACAAGGCATCACACAGTAGAGGTCAAACAATTGAACATCCAGTACCATCCAAACATTCATGAGTAAGGTTAATAAATTTCCTGATTTATTAAAACCAGATTAATTACTAATCCAGGTAAATTAACGTTATTTAATTACAAACCTTAATCATAATTTAACCCTTAATCATCTATTTATAAATAAATTAACTTTAATCACTAGATTAATTAACTTTAATCATTAGTCCATTATTCTTAATTAAATAATTATTTTTAATAATTAATTACCTTAATTTAATTAATCTTAATTGATTAATTATTCCTTATGTAACAGCGTAATTATACCTTAATTCCATTAAGTAGTAATCTTTTATTAAGTAATCATCTTTATTAGGTAATTAACTTTCCAATAATTTACATCAAATAATTATTCTCTTAAATCACTTGTACAAATTAACTAATACATATAATGACTCGATGTTCAAAACAATTTATTTTCAAAATATTAGGCTTTGAAACTCGATTTAAATCTTGTTTAATGATCTTACTTTGGAAAATTTAGTTTACAGCCTTTTGAACTTATTTATTCAATTAAACTTTAAAACTTGTCTTAAATAGATTGTTTGAAATCTATTAAATCATTAAGTCCAGAAAGACCCAAAAATTCGAGCTAATCTTTAGTTTCCCCAGTAAAACTTCGGGTCACTCACGACCATACCCACTTCGAATCACACCTGCAACGATCCCGAGCCAATGCCCGAGCACATCTATTTCGTTCCCAATCCAACATCATACCCAATTTCTTCAGACACTAGAGTCGCCTCATGCATGTGCACGATCACCAGACCACCTCTGGTCGTTCACCGAGGTCATCACCATGACGACGATCACCTAACGATCGCTCCAACCACATCAGCACTCATGAATTCGCGACGTAGCAAAATTGAGTAATCCAGCTCCTACCAGAACCCTAACCATCATCTGAAACATGCCTCAAATTATCTTCCCCGACCACTGTTGATCACGCAACACCCACTGGAGCTTCGTCAACCACCCCTGATTCAATTCCCCCGGGTCTCGATCAACTCGACGCCTCGACGAGTGTGCATGAGCCAAAAGCCCATACGCCATTTTTACGGTTCTTAAACCCTAAAATTACTTCGTCCTCTCAATCCACTAAATAGAAAAAAAATTGACATTTTTCTCGAGATCAGGGGCGGCTATATTTGCTACAATCCAAGTTTCAATAATTTAAATTGACTCAATTCTCCTAAATTTGAAAAAAACAATTTTTATTCAAATTCAAACTACTCGTAAATTACTAATCTAAAAATCTAAATTTTAGTTTTAAAATTCATGTCTCGTAGTATGAATTCAATTCGTATACCTGAATTCGTAAATTATGAAGTTCAAATTTTTGACTTATTTTAAAACTATGCTTATTTTCTTGCTTTCCAGGATTATTAAAAAATTGATTTGACTTGAATATGTTTTAATTCTTTAATATATACTATTACAAACCATTTTTGCTTTAGCACCAAGTCTTAATAACAAGAAGAATCAGAGAAAATGATCTTTGATTTTGTTTTAGAGCCTGTATATTTTCATCAGAGGTATATACATTCCTGCTTACAAACATACATTATCAACCTATGCATAGATGATCACATATGCATTCAAACAAGTTACAATATTTTATTTTATTTTACCTCATTATCATTACTGATCAACACTATCAAGATAGAAAACTAAAGAAAGTTTGCTCACAATTTTGAGAAGGTGAAGAACATAGGGCTTCTGTTGTTTGATTTACAGGTTTGAACTTGCTTTGTTTCCTTTGAACTTGAATGATATTGCTTATATATTTTTCTTCTGGTTTTGTTAAGTCTAATGAACGAACAAAGGTGAGAATAAATGCATATACAAAGGAGTATGCAGTATATTATTTGTACAAAAAGCATGCTATAGAGGCTTGCATTAATTGCCTTGGTATGTTGCATTAATGACTTTTTAGGTTTTTGTTTGCAAGCTATTACCATACTTTGTCTACAGCCTAGCTTACTTGTTGAGTTCGGCTGTTATGGTATGTTAGGGTGTACTTTATTTACTTTGTTTTGTTTACATTTGTTTCTCAGCCTATATGCCTATTTATATTTGCTTGTATAATCACATATGGGTCTGGTTCCTTCCTTTGTTGCAAGCTTACAGATGTATTTTCTCTTCAAGTGTTCATACCTGTATATATATATTGTTTGTTTCTTCTTACCAGCTAGATTTTATATTCTTGTTGTAAGGTCGTCTTGTTATTTTCCTTAGTTATGTTGCTTTAGAATATATGTGAAGTCCTATATTTTACTTCCATCTATAATTTATCTTATTTATATTTGTTTATGTTTGATATATATTTATTTTACTTTGTGTACATATTATAAAAGTTATTTTAGTTATGTTATTATAATTGAACAAATTTGTTTACTTGATATTTTGTAATTTATCTTATAATTATATTTTCTAACTTAAGTATTAAATTTATAACACATATTTTATTCTATACACTTATATTCTATATTAATAAGTAGTTTCTTTAAACATTTTATTTCTAATCCAATTCAATTACATTTATAATAAGTTTCAAATCCAATTTATAAAATAAATAAGTATACATATATTATCACAATTGAAAATTTCAAACAAATCCATAATTTAACACAAAAATTCAATTAAATTAGAAATTTAATTTCGTCTTTAAAACTGGGATCGTTACAGACTTCCCCCCTTAAAAGGAATTTCGTCCTCGAAATTCGCCAGAGAGAGATAACAAAAGATAGATAAAAGATAGAGGAATATCTTTCCAAATCAAACTGGATATTTATTTTGCATTTGGCTTACCAAATCAGAATATCAACAATAGATGTGAGAACAAACTCAATCAATCACGAAACAATTGGGTTATCTGATCTACGAAGTATACAGGGGTATTGGTTAGTTCGAAGGGATAACTAACCGTTCGTAGATTTTTATCGAAACCCAATGGAAAAAGATAGAAATAGATTTGATTATGATTTCAGATTCAAGATTTAATTCATTTACGATTTTCTGAGAAATACAACTAATGATAGTTCCGGTGTCGAACAAAATTCGAACAATTTAATCGTAAACGAGAAGATTACCTTATAAAATTTCTTTTCCTAAATCAGCTTGTTGAGGTTGAAGAATCGTCTCTGATTGCATACACTTTCTTTACTAAAGTCTGCTTCTCGGCTGGACAATTGTTGATCCTATGTCCTGGTTTGCGGCATTTATAACATCCCGTAGATTCCTGATCTGGCCTCATAAATGGCTCTCTCATTCCTGGCATCCAAGAATTCTTACATTTATCCGAGTAGTGACCTTTCTCCAAACAATTGAGACAAGTAACATCCTTCTTTTTCTTCTGTATATTCTTCTTTCCTTTATCTTTCCTCGATTTCTTTCCGCCAAACTTCCTTTTCCTCCAATTAAAATTACTTGCATTTCCATTCTCCTCCGGATCTTTTTGCTTTTCCAGAGTATCATATCTATAGCCCATATCAATCAATTCAGAAAAAGATTCCTTGACGTGAGCAGTCATCCTTTCCTGAAACTCCTTGTTCATTCCCCGAATAAACTTTTCATTCTTCTTTAACGGTGTATTCACCAATTTTGGTCAAAATCGAGATAATTCAATAAATTTGTTCAAGTATTCTTCAAATGATAAACTTCCTTGCTTTAAATCCATAAACTCCTGATACACTCTAGAGATACCAGCAGACGACATATATCGCTGCTCAAACACTTCCTTGAAACGACTCCATGTAAATTCATCCACTGACTCATCCACGGTAATAGTTTCCCACCAAACTAAAGCCTCTTCCTGGAGTTGCCAAGAAGCTATCAATTGCATCTGATCATCTTCTAATTTTAGTCCTTTAAAAATCTTTTCACACGATCGAATCCATGCTTGTGCTTCGATAACGGTTTCTTTGCCAGTGAATGGCTTTCCACCTAGTCTAGAAAAACATCGATATAGATCAGCCAAATTTGATTGAGATTGAATAGGAATATCTGTCGTTGCAGGGTTTTGACCAGCTGAAGTGGTACTTTCCTATCTCCTATTTCATCCTCTTCTTCCACTCATTCTTACTATCTGTAAATAGTAAGAAATCCGATATAGGCATTCAGACGAAATATCTTAGAGAATAACAACAGATAAGGAAAATAGATTAAGAAATTTGGGTTTTGGTTCCACTGGTTGTACTCATTCTAGGGTATACTTCACCCTATCTCTAATGAGCCATCTAAGGTGTTACACTCCGTAGCTAAAGTTCTTACTCAACCTTCAGCTCTGATACCAATTTGTCACGACCCGAACTCGATGTCCAACAAACAACGTTAAATTCGTTTCGCGGGAGCTTGCAACACCATTAAATGATAAATAACACAGCGGAAATAAAAGATGATATCACTGATATAACATGAATAAAATATCCGATACATCAATTTGATACAATGATAATCATCAACGTCAGAGAATATACAACACAAAATACAGCGGAACATGATACAATATGAAGTAAGTCTTCTCAGAATATAATACTGCAACTCTGATCCAAAAAGCTCCAAAGACAAAGCTCCAAAACTCCTAGCTCGATCCACCATCAAGATTGCACCAAGCTAAGCAAGTCTCGTCCATATCCAAAGACTGAACTAGCTCCAGATGATCTACTGAACCTAATTATCTGAAAAACCAAACTCCAGACTTCCCGTGTGGAAAAATTTTGAGCACCCAGAGTTTAGCAAATAAACAATAAACTCTGGGTCAGTCGTGGGACTGGTGTGAGCAAACAAAAACAGTTTGTCTTTAAAACAATCAAAGATTTAAATTTTTATAATCGCAATGCTTTTGAAAAATGAGACTACCATAAGGCCTCCCGCACACACACAAAATGCAAACGCAGAATCAGAGGAGATTTCTCCTTGTGGTAGTCAAAGATGCTTGATACGCATTAAAGAGAAACATTTGATATTATTGCTAGTGCGTAATTTAGGAAAACATTTCGAAAGTAAAGATATAAATCTTAGCCAACATAGACATTTCGAACTATGCCTACTATAGCTACCATCCAAACAGTGGGGCGCCACCATAAGTAGATGGCAGGTAATACAACTAATACCGTACAAGGCTCGTATTGGATGAATGGATTTTTCCAACAAATGGTCAGGCCAAGGAACTTCCCATCGCCACATGGAAAGGCCTCTGGAAGGACGCCCCGAGAATCCAACTGGATCTCTGCCAAAACAAGGCCGGCTACCCCCCTTCCCGGGGAATATACAAAACCTCAGATATGCCTCTCCCAGTCCTTTGGAACCTTTAAACGAGAGCTCTTTAACCAACAAACATCACACAGTAAATAATATAGTGTGTTGACATGAGTAAGTATCTAGGCTCCATTCCATGATACTACCCTTTTCCAGAAGGAATGGTCATACCCTAGGGAAGCTATCCCTGAAAACCTTGTCGCACAATTCCTGTTTCGACCATTACCGGTTTGTGAGGCTCGACGAAGTCTCGTCCACAAAGCTATGCTTTGGTACAAAGCCATGCTTTGGGTCAACAAATGATCAAAGTAATGATCACAAAGATAAATGATCAAACAAATGATCATATCACAAATGATCAAACAATGATCATTTCACAGCAACACTCAGCATGCCACATTACCAAGATGAGAATATATCGTTGATAACCTTCAACTACATAACCTCTGAGCTCGTACGTCTCAAAGAAGGGTGTTAAGCTAAGAGAATAAATTCTACGCCACCAACAGAAATATATTTGAAAGAAATTAGCTTTATATCTCAAATTGTAATGTTAGACATAACAATCCATTTAAGTTTGTTCTGGGTTCGAACAGAACCGAAGGCACTTCCAAAGAAGCCCTTGCAATCTGGGTATTCACAATCCCGATCGGACTTCCCATCACTTAGGGTATCTCTATACTGGAGCAACTCAGTGCAGAGACAATCGATAGGTCATCCTATCGTTCTCGCAAATACCCGGTCTTCACCATCGGTCTTCAAATGCTATCCATAACGATATATCACATATTCGGAATGGGTTATACGACCCAAAGGTCCTTTCCCGGCTAACCCGAATAATGAGCGCAACATTTAAAACATTTGGATACAGGATTTCAATTAAGTCACAACTTAATAATTCCAAACTTTCTTTCAAATGGTTTAAACCAATTACCATTTCAATTAAGTCACATTTGGATACAAGCTATTACCATACTTTGTCTACAGCCTAGCTTACTTGTAGAGTTCGGCTGTTATGGTATGTTAGGGTGTACTTTATTTACTTTGTTTTGTTTACATTTGTTTCTCAGCCTATATGCCTATTCATATTTGCTTGTATAATCACATATGGGTCTGGTTCCTTCCTTTGTTGCAAGCTTACAGATGTATTTTCTCTTCAAGTGTTCATACCTGAATATATATATTGTTTGTTTCTTCTTACCAGCTAGATTATATATTCTTGTTGTAAGGTCGTCTTGTTATTTTCCTTTGTTATGTTGCTTTAGAATATATGTGAAGTCCTATATTTTACTTCCATCTATAATTTATCTTATTTATATTTGTTTATGTTTTATATATATTTATTTTACTTTGTGTACATGTTATAAAAATTATTTTAGTTATGTTATTATAATTGAACAAATTTGTTTACTTGATATTTTGTAATTTATCTTATAATTATATTTTCTAACTTAAGTATTAAATTTATAACACATATTTTATTCTATACACTTATATTCTATATTAATAAGTAGTTTCTCTAAACATTTTATTTCTAATCCAATTCAATTACATTTATAATAAGTTTCAAATCCAATTTATAAAATAAATAAGTATACATATCTTATCACAATTGAAAAATTCAAACAAATCCATAATTTAACCCAAAAATTCAATTAAATTAGAAATTTAATTTCGTCTTTAAAACTGGGATCGTTACAGCCTAGAAGCATAAGCAATAACACGTTCTCTTTGCATAAGAACGACACCCAAACCAACGCGACTAGCATCGGTATAAACAACAAATTCTTGGTTCTCCTCGGGAATCACAAGAATAGGAGCACCGGAAAGAAGTTCTTTTATTTTCTGAAAAGAAGCTTCACATTTGTCCGACCAAATGTATTTAACTCCCTTCTTTGTCAAACTAGTAAGAGGCACGGAAATTTTAGAAAAGTCTTTTATGAAACGGCGGTAATAGCCCGCCAATCCAAGAAAGCTACAGATTTCCGTCACACTCTCCAGTCTCTTCCAATTTTGAATCGCTTCAATCTTTGAAGGATCCACGGAAATTCCGGATTCAGAAATGATATGACCGAGAAACATCTCACGAGATTGCCAAAAGTGGAATTTAGAAAATTTTGCTCTCAATTGATTGCCCCTAAGAGTTTCCAACACAATATGAAGATGCATTTCATGCTCCTCCTCGATTTTAGAATACATTAGAATATCGTCCATAAAAATGAGAACAAATCGATCGAGGAAGTCTTTGGAAACTCGATTCATAAGGTCAACGAAATAAGCTGGACTAAATGGCATGACAAGCCATTCATAAGATCCAGAGCGAGTACGGAATGACGTCAAAGGAATACTATCCTCTGCAATACGAAGCTGATGAAAACCGGTAGCCAAGTCCAATTGTGAAAAGACTCTAGCACCACTAAGTTGGTCGAATAAATCATCAATCTGAGGTAAAGGATATTTATTCTTGATAGTAAGATCATTAAGCTTACGGTAGTCAACGCAAAGCCTAAGTGTACCATCATATTTCTTTACAAAAATAACAGAAGCTCCCTAAGGAGAGGAACTAGAACGAATAAATTGCTTCGTCTCCAATTCAGATAATTGTTTGTGCATCTCCACATTTTCTTTATTGGACATACGATAAGCAGGATGAGTGATAGGTAGAGCTCCAGGGACTGGATTAATTCTGAACTCAATTGCTCGCTTAGGTGGTAATCCTAAAACGGGCTCAAATATGCGGAAAATTCACGAACAACGTGAATAAGAGAAATGACATCTTCCTCATCATCATTATCGTCATCATGAGGATTTAAAGAATATAAAGATGCAGCCAAGTTGGAATCCGAGTCTTTAAGAACAATAGAAATCTACTTAACAGATTGAGGATGTCGAAGATGAATAGTCGGCTTAGGACAGAGGATATGAGCTTCATATCGGTTAAGCCAATCCATTTTCAAAATCATTCCGAAGCCTAAGTAACGCATGACATGCAAGTCGGCTTGGAAAGAAAAATCAAATAAAATAATCTCGACATCTTTACAAAGGAAACTAAATGTTGCGGATCCACCAACCAGATTCGCAATTTTCAAAGAAGTCATTAAAGCCATAACACTTAAAGATAAAGTATCAACAAGTTCTTTTAATATAAAAGAATGGGATGCACCCGTATCAAAAAGAACCCGAATAGGTTGACCACGAAACATAATACTGCCATGAAGGATAGAATGATAAATACCTTGACCATGAGAAGTCTTACTAGGGGCTTGCACAAAATTTAGCTTTCCCTCCTTCTTGCCTTGAAGTTTGGGACATGAAGATAGAAGATGACCCGAACTTTTGCAACAACGACAAAAGAGAGGTTTCGGACATCTATTGGCATAATGGTCCTTAGAACCACAATTGTAGCATTGCCCGCTACTAGGGATAGGAGTCTTTGCTACTGAAGCTGCTTGCTTCCCTTTCTTGTATGGATTTGGGCCTTTGAACTTAATAGGCCTTTTCTTGTTGCTGTTGAAGTTCGGTTTGGCACTAATAACTTCAACATCACTCTCTTTATCTGCCTCTTCAAGTCAAAGAGCGATATCAATAAGTTGATCAAAAGAAACTTCTAATTTTAGAAGTAATGGCTTCTTGAGATTTTTGTTCAAGCCATAGACAAATCTCTGATTCTTCTTCAATGGAGTATTAACGTACTCAACCCTGTATTTAGAAAGAGATTCAAAAGATGCGACATATTCTTCCATGGATGATTCACCTTGAACAAGGTCAATAAAACGCCGGGCCAAAGTCACTTTTTCAGCTTCCGGCACAAACTTTAATTCGAATCGTTCCCATAATTGCTTCCAAGTAAGATCTGTTTCAATAATTTCAGAAATAAGAAGCTCATACCAATCTAATGCTCTCTCTTGGAGCATACTATAAGCCACTTAGACTCGGTGAAGATCAATAAGGTTCATGCGAGAAAAGATGCGATCGCCTGTTCTAAGCCAAGCCTGGACTTGAAAGACGCTTTCGGAACCCCTGAATAGCTTCCCACCCAAGTTGGTATAGTCACTGCACAAGCGTGCAAACCCGAATTTAGGGTGAGTAGGCTCTGAAATGGGTCCGGCAGCTTGAGCATTCTTTAACAGATCAAGAAGCAGCTGGGCAGACATAAATACTCCATCCTGGGGAGTAGCACTAGATTGGCCGGTGTTGGGACGACCTGGTCTAACCATTTCTCTTCTTTAAGAAAGAAAGAAAGAAGAAGAAAATGTTATTCTCAAAATGAATATCAAACAATAATGATTGATAAGACAAGGCATCACAAAGAAAATAGGATAGAACGGGTCCAATGACTCGAATAAAATCCTAAGGCACGACTCCTAAGATGGACTTAGGACGATGATTCATGTTAAATTATTCTACATTGTTTCGAAGTTTGGCTCCGATACCAAGCTGTGACGCCCCACCTCTATGTCCACGCTAGCCAAGGACACTACGGGTTAATGTCGTCAACTAGCATGGACGATAAGGCTGTTGAGGAGCGACCATCTGTATAACTGCTTTGTGCGAGTACCGATACGCCAGATAAAAATATAACTCAAGAGGAAATCCGACATACCGACACAAACTCAAAGCTGCTGCACAGTGGTTATATGTATTCTACGGAAACAAATATAGAAATATGAAAACACAAATCAGTCACAGAAGTTCATATCTCAAAGGCGGAAACAGATATGAATACTACATATAAAGGTGTATATCAGAGTAGTGGTCTAACAAGATCCACAATATCACAAAAGAATAGTTACAAGTGCTAGACAAAAGAATAAGTATACATCAATGAGTCTATACCTCGAGTGTGTAACAACAAAAACTACCAAGCTAATGTAGTTAGCCAAAAGTCAGATAATACTCCCTGATGAGGAGTCAAGCAGAAGCACCTGTAACATCTCTGTCTGACCCTAGTATTATTTAATAAGAAAATAATAAACGGATCAGTCTAGCTATAAATATCAGATAAATATGAGATAGAATATGAGATATAACAAAAACGTATGATAACAATAATGTCATACTATGAAAAGTATGCATTAGAAAATCTACCAAAATCATACAATATCTCAAGAGTCTCATAACATCAAAAAGAATGTCATATTCTTTATTTTATTCACCAAGCCACATCATAACGCTGCCAATCATAAAAGTTGGTGGAACACAAATCCTAGAAATCATCAATTAGAAATCCAGAAATCATAAAAGGGGGAGGCCTATCACAAAACGGGAGCATGAAACTCACCAACACGTGTATCACAAAACGGGACGCTATCCCATGGTCGCTAACCATAGAGCCGGTGCAACGACGTAGTATAATATCGGTACGCCCGAGGAACCTGAAACTCGAATAATTCGAAACAACGACATAGTACAATGGTATGCCCGATGATCCTCATAAGCTGGTACAACAACGTAGTACAAAGGTACGTCCGATGGACCGAACTCCATAAAAGAACATAGGTTGCTAGCCCACAAAAATGAGTAGAAACTCCAAAGAATACATTGGTCGTTAGCCTATAAAAGAAATGAGACGAAACTCAATAAAACGATGTACCATCCCCTATGTGGACAAAGAAACATAGCATATAGCTGGTCTAGATCACACAAAATGATCATTAATGATCATCGAGAAGTGTCGACTACACTAAGCTTGTAAATAAATGAGTCTAGCTTCATGTCCCAAAACCACTTGTTTAACTTATGTATTTAGGAACAAATTGTAAATCTCTACTCGAAAGTTGCCATAAGAGTTTCAATCGAACGAGTCTAAGAAATAACCGACAAAGTAAACGCAAGCGTTTCATACCACTTGTTTTACTAAGTCGTTTAATTAGATTTCTCATAAGAGTGAGGTAAAGATTTGTGTATACTAGTAGATTGGAAACGGTTTAAGAAAAGTGCTTTGTAATAAAATAGTGTTGAAATCATTTTGATGAAAGAGTTTTAATATTTACTGTTAGTATTGAAACCTTTATATTTTTAAAGTGACAAATCACAAAAATGATTGTAGAAACAATCAATCACCAAAATTCATGTTCGAAGCCATGAATCAAATCCATATAAATCGATATCGAATCCATCAAATGGATACTCTCAAATATTCCAAAAAAAGGAAAAATCATCAAAGTCAATAATAAATGATAACAATTAGTCGGATAAACACGAATCGATTTAAAACTGGAAACCCAAACATATAGGGCAAATTAGGCAAAGACAACAGATTCAGACGTCTGAAATAAATGGTTCTGACATCTGAATCTGGAAAATGAATATTTTCCAGAGCCCTACTCAGACGTCTGAATCATTTATTTCAGACGTCTGAAAATGGCTAATTTTAGCCGATTTGCTCTCGGGTTTGATTTGAGCAAATTCAGACGTCTGAAATTATAATTCAGACGTCTGACCTGGCGAATGAAATTTTTCCCAGGACAGATTCAGACGTCTGAATCTATAGTTTCAGACGTCTGAAACTGGAACTTTGGGAATTTCCTCCCCAAGGCCAATGATGCCCAAATAATATCGAAAGCGATCAGATGAGTGACGATTTCGAGGACTTTACGCCAAACGACTACCCAACCTCAAAGACTCACCAATTCACTCTGATCAACATGTCCATGATCCATATAAGAATTTTTCATAGATTTTGTTTTCAAAACACCAAAAATTGGAATGTTCACCAAATCAATCAAAATCAAAATCAAATGAACACGTAAAAATGTTAGGAATTCATACCTAACAATCAAAGATAATTATAGACTAAGATGTGAGATAAAAATCTCTCCTTTAAACCCAAATCAATGAAGGAGAAGCTTTTAAAACAAGCTAAGATCAATTCCTTTTCAATAACAACTCAAGAAGCTCCAATCTAAGCTTAAAAGAAGACCATTTCATAAGTTAGGTTTAGGAATTTCTGAAATTGAAAGGAGAATGAGTTGGAAAAGAAGAAGAGAAGGCTTACCAAAGCTTCTTCTATGAATTTGGAGCTAAAACTTTGGAAACTAGGGCTTAGGATTTCCTAATTCTTTTTCTCTTCTCCCATTTTTGATGAAGCTTTAATGTATTAGGAAACTTATGAAGGAATGAAGAGAAGAGGGTTGGAGCTAGGTTGATAAGTGGGGTTAATGGGCTAAAACCCAACCCAAAGCACTAAGTGAAAAGTAGCAAATTTCTACTAACTCCAAACATATCGAAGTTTATACTCAAAAAGGTTGCAAACGCCATTTTGGACTCAATGGAAGTGGCCTCGAGCCTTAATTTGACCGTTTGCAAAAAGTAGCATTTCAGACTATAATCCGACTAACGATGCTATATTTAAATAAAGTATTTAAATGCACAATCATAAAATATGTGGGTTGTTACAAAAGAATTTGAGACGAGTCATATGGAAGAACTAACCTTCTTTTTAGGGTTACAAATACGACAATTAAATAATGGAATTTTCATAATTCAAGAAAAATATGACAAAGAATTGGTTAATAAATACGGTATGTCTAATACCAAAGGTAAACCAACTCTTATAGTAACTATTGAAAAATTAAATAAAGAAGTTAACTTAAAGAATGTAGATTATTGCAAGTAGACGTGATATAATGCATAATATTTTTCTCTACGCAAGATATCAACCTCAACCTAAAGAAATCAACATAAAATTTGTAAAACGAATATTAAGATATGTAAATAACATACTAGACGATGGACTTTTCTACCCAAAAGAGGATTACTTTGATTTGATTTCATATAGTGATGTGATTACGCTGGTTGCCAATCAACCTAAAATGGTATAAGTGGAACTTGTCACTTCTTTGGTCACTCTTTAGTTTCTTAATGTAGCAAAAAAGCAAAATTATGTTTCTCCATCCACAAAAGAAGCAGAATATATTTCAGCGGGATTAGCCTGTTCTTAGGTCATTTATATGCAAAAACATTAAAAGATTTTGGTTTAAATTTTACTAAATCATCAATATACCGCAACAATACTAGTGCGATTAATTTATCTAAAAATCATATTCATCATGCTAGAACTAAATTTATAGATATACAATATCACTTTCTAAGAGATAACGTAAATAAAGGAATAATCTCACTAGAATTTGTAAATACTGAAAATCAAATAGCTTTTATATTACAAAACCATTAAATCAAACATCGTTTTTTTAATCTAAGAAGAGAGTTAGGAATATGTTCTTTCTTAGAAATATAAAAATAATAACATACAAATTAAAGATTAAAAATAAAACCAAATCATCAAAAATACACTGGATATGTCGACATATACAGTTATTTTCAGAATTCGAATTTCCCTCCTTAGTTTAAAACTTAAAATGGCTATAAAGAACCACTGTATTTCGAATATAAATCAGTTTTACAGTCTTCTTCCTCTTGGAAATCGCAAAAAAAGTTAAATTGGCGGATCCTACTAATTTCAAATGTCCAAGGCATGAATCCACATCGTTTTCATTCCATTCTCCTACTTTGGAATTTATGTCTTCCTACCCGTTCTATCTCATCCACAAGTCCCCCATTATCAAGAGAAACTTAGGACTTAGGATTAGTTTGTTATAGTTTGATTTGATAGGATTTGGATTTAATTTCGTGTGTATGTTTGGTTTGAATTTTGATTTGTATGTATGGATTGGATTTATTAATAATATTGGTTTTCTTATTCATTAACATATCACTTTTATATATCATAAAGTACCTTAGTTAGAGAGATTTTGGATTATATTTTATTGATGACAAAGGAGGAGAAATATATAAATTCTTCAGGCATAGATTAAGGGGGAGTTTTGTAACTTAGGGGGAGTTATCATATTTCATAAACGTGGTTGTCATCATCAAAAAGGGGGAGATTGTTAGTACCTTAAGCATTGGATTTGATGATAACAAATATATGACATAATATAAAATATAGATACTAATATTTTTATCAAGTTATATATTATGTAATGCAAAATATCAAACAAGTGTTGATTTAGAAGACTATACAGTATTAAGAGCAGATTCAAGAGGTCGATATAGATATTCAAGTGTTAGATATTGAAGACTCATGAGTTTTGAAGATTTAAGACATCAAGATAAGTTATAGAGTCATAGATTATTTTGTTAAAACAATGGTAGTACTTTTTTGATGTCTCTTTAATTTTTCAAAAAGGCTTTTAAAATCTATTCTCTGATTTTAACTATTGTTAAATTATTCTGGTTTCCAAAAATGATATTTAACAATCCCTATTTTCAAAATGATTTTTCAAACACCTTTTCAAATTTGTTTTAAAATGATTCCTAACTTTTTCATTATTTATTTACAAGATTATTATATTGTAACACCCCTAATTTCATTGACATTATTTAGGAGATTTGACTATAATTAATTAAATAGAATAATGGAGATAAGGAGATTGAGGTTGATTAATAAACCGGGGGCCGTGCTTATTAAAACTAATGAACTTATATAAATGGTTAAGAAATTGAACATAAGGGCATTAGGATAAATAGCCGCCTACATTTCCCACACTTATACTATCTTTCTTAGATCTACACGTTCATTTTATCTCAAACAAAATTTTAAAACGTAAGAAGCAAGCAAGGTCAGCCATTAGAAAGAGGAGAAGAGAAAATCAACTAAAAGCTAAGATTCAAGTTAGAAGGAATCAATCTTAATCATCCTTCAATTTCCTTATCCAATACAAGGTGAACAATAATTTCTACATCTCTATTTTGATTTTAACATCATATGGTTTCGAATTTTAGGATAAATTTATTTTGTGATATATAGAATGATGATATGGTTGTTTATGATTTATATATGGATTAAACAAGGTTGTTTAAAAGGTAGATATACAAGGTGCCAGGGTAAAACCGAGATGAAATGATTTTTAAATGCGATGGGAAAATTTTATGCTATAGAAAATATGATTTTGGCTATGGGTTTCAATTTTCATAATTTTTTGAGTTTATATGGATTTTATTTAAATTTTATAGTGAAGAAAATGATTTATTGGTTTGTAGATTAATTACGACTAAAATAAAGATTATTTGGGTTTGAAATTTTGATATATTGGAAAATGTGTTAAAATCCATTTTCTGGGATTTTTCCTAAGCGTTTTGATGAATATATAAAATTATTTAAGGTATGCGACTTAAATGTTTTATATATTTAATTAAGGAGAAGTTGCATTTTATAAAATAAAATTATTACGTGTTTTTGAAAATAAGTGGCAGCATTTTCCTTAAAAGAAATTGTCAACCAATGAGAATTTGACAAATAAAGGCTGGTTAGTTGAAAAGTTATCTTTTTAAGTTAAAAACAAAGAAATCATACTTTAGCATGTTTCAGCCTTTTACGGTAGTAAACCTTTTGACCCAGACCTTTCGACTAAGTCAAAGAGTAATAACTTTCGACAAGGTCAAACCAATGCGTATGGTATCAAATTACTTGGTACGTAATGAATTGGACAGAGTCGAAGGGTTCTTAGTCGAAAGATTGATGGCCAAAGAGGTTGGGGGATGTTTGTTTTAAAACCAAAAGTTGTCACCTGCTTTGCTTTCGAATTAGAGCATTCGACTCGCTTGCCTTTAACCAGGTCAAATGTTTGAAAAAGAAAGGTTTCAAACCTTTCGACAACTGCCACTTATCATTGCTTAGTTTCGAACCTTCTGACACCGTCGAAAGGTTATAGCCGCTTTTTCCAACCTTTCGAAGTCATTGCTTTCGACAAAGACAGAAGGTTTACTTGTTTTAAAAACCAGCCGCTTCAACCATTTCTTTTGAAAGGTGTCAAAGCCTTCCACTTAGATGATTTTCCTTTGTCTTATAATTGAAATGTAACCCAAGCTTTCGAATGAGTTTCTTTAAAAAGGCGGCGGTCTATTATTTTAAATAAAATGGTTTAAAGCTTTGGAAGCTGACCTCCCGACAAGGTTGAAAGGTTGCTTCCATTGTAATCGAAAGGTTTTAAAAGAGGACCTTCTGCCTATTTTGACATGGAACCAGTAAGTCTTCGAAAGTTTTATATTTTTAGAGTTGAATGCTTTCGAAAGGTTTGAATTGCTGAATGGTTTCAATGGTTTCGATAGGTTCGGATTTGAAAGGTTGTTTTGAAGACCTTTGGACAAGGTCGAATGGTTTGGTTTTAACAGATTTAAAATCCCATACTCTAATTTTTAAAGGAAAACCCACGGCTTATATAAAAGATTTTTATAAGGGTTTTAAGTATGTAATTTTAAAGAAGTATTACCTTAACAAAAATATAAGTTAAAGGTGTTAACAATGTTTTATGATATGTATTTCAAGGACCTTAAATCTGCATGAGTGGTATTGTTAATTAACGTTTTACTTCTTCAAATATGAGTATATTCACATGATAACCCATAACTGTATTTTGGGGGAAAGAGGTAAGAATCAGTAGCTTAACTAAAATAGTGAATATAAATTACTTAAACTCCTAGATGAGTAGAATCGCATCCATGGAGTCAAGGTGGCCAAAAATATAGGATGCCTAAACTTTGTATTTATTGGAGGTAAACGAAGAGGTTCATAGTAAACCCATGAAGACTATGATAAGGTAGTTACTGGTGCATACCAAAAGGTTCATAGTTAACCTATGAAAACTATGCATAAGGACGGTTGGTTGGGGCTAATTGGTTTGTAGTGAAACCATGAAAACTATATCCAGATTAAGAATTGGCATCAGTCAACAGGTTCCTAGTAAACCCATGAAAACAAGGGTAAGAATGTGGTTAATGGAAGTATCAGTAGGTTTCTAGTCAACCCATGAAACCTAGGATGTGCAGCGAGTTACTGAATAAGTCCATAGATTCTTAGTCAACCCATGAAAACTAGGATAAGGTGATTGGTTATTGGAATGACTAATAGGTTCAGGAGGACCCATGAATTAATTAAGTTAACCGGCAGGAGCCTATAGTTTCTTAGTGATCCCATGAAAACTATGAATAGGACATGGTGTCGATTAGTTATAACAAGGTTATTAGTAAACCCATAAAAACTAAAATGGTTAATAGTGACCTTAGAAACTATAATTATGATAGGGTGTCAGATTAAACAGGGAATGAGAAAATCTTATTTATTCTCAAGCATACATATCATCATAATGTTTTGAAATGTATGTTTTAACCATTGTGGATGTAGGAGCATAGAATTTGGTTTTATAATGGTTTTAGGATACTAGTGAGGGGAAAACCCATTCCGCTAAGCGGCATGGTCTCAATAGATATCAAAAAGGATTGAGGTGTTAGATTATTATTCGTACCAGGCTTTATGTCTGATTCAAAGTTTTTGTTTTTCCCTTAAACTCTCGGGCACTCAATTGATTTTGAGTAGTTTGAGATTTAAGGTTCTCAGGTTTTCTTCTCCGACGAATAAAGCTTCCAGAGGCATGCAGGAGGTTGATAGTTATTTAGAGTTTTTCCTTTTGTTTTGTGTTTTGTTTTTAAAGGCGGATTTATTAGCCTTACTATATACTCCGATCAACCAAGAGGGCATCTTCATACGTCGCTCTTAGCGTATTTGTAATAATTATATTTTGCTGAACGTGGTTAACGTAATTTGGTATTATGTAATGAACATGAAATGTTTTGATTTGAATATGGAAATGTGTTTTTGAATTGCTAATTTTTCTCTATATTTCCGTGATCTGTGTATCAATGTACCTAGCGCCGCCATATTTGGTCGTCAAAGATTAATAACTATGGACAACTGCAGCATCCGTAGCCATTATTTTTGGGCCTCCAAGTAGGGGGATGTTACATATATTCTGAGTAACTAAGTTTTTAAGTATTTTATATCTTAATATACTTTTAAATCTGTTATATTTTGATATAGTTTTAGTTTTACGATTTCTAAAGTTTATGTATTTAATAGTATATTTCAACATTTATTAAAACTATGATTTTAAATATATATTCACTTACGCTTTATATATATATATTTTTAAAAGAAATTTATATTTAAACCCTTTATATATTAAAATGTTTCAAATAATTTTCCAAAGGTTCTTATGTTTTATTATGATTAAAATGTGTATAAACTATGCTTAAATGATTTTACGAAGTATCAAAATATTTCACAAATCATAATATTTTCAAAACAATTTTTATTTAGTGTTTTAAAAATATAAAGGATATGTCAACATATCCTCATCATGTATGTCGACATGTAAGCCAGGAATTTCAAAATTCAAATCTGAGTCGAAGTGTCTTTTCGTTGTATCTCTTCACGAATGGACATGATTGTTGTTTCTCTATAAATAGGAGGTTTTCTCAACGAAATTGTTTAACCACTTTCTCATATCTTCTCTTCTCTTTCAGTCTCTTGATTTCTAAAAGGAATTCTACTCAAAATCTTCCCAAATTCAATTAGAATCAAATTCAAACTCTATTGGTTTGATTCTCTACTATTTCCCCTTTGTTCTCTACCACCTCTCTCAGTTAAATCAAGATCAAAGTGCTATTCAAGAGGTTATAGGAAATTTTTTATTCAAGGTCAAGAAATTGAGTTTGTAAACTCTATCAACTCATACTCTTATACACTTGAGTGTACTTGGTGTCCTTGAAATCCAAGTGTGCGCAATTGTGTCCCGTCTAAGATAAGTAGGTATGTTTGGTGTCCCCTTTGATATTCCAAGTGGGTGTGATGGTGTCCCATCCGAATCCAGTGAATGTACCCAGAGTTTGGATAATCTGGATAGTGTGTCTTGTAGCTTTAAAATAGAGATTGTATTGACTTTGGTACTTGAAAAGTAATTTAAACAATAAATTGTACAGGACTGGATGTAGGGTAACTCCGAACCAGTATTGGTGTGATCTCTTCAACTCTTTACCTTTTACTTTTACTGCATTTATATCTATCTGTATTTGCGTTTGTGATTTTCAGTTTGCATTGTTTAACTATATCTTAAAAGAAGTCAAAAATATTCATAAAAGTTGGTAAACACTATCCACCCCCTTCAGTGTTGAATTATCCTTAAGATCCTTATTTCGTAAACTAACTGATATATAGGGTGATCTTAGATTATGATAGGAAGGTTATTAGGTTGGGTACTTGCACTGGACACGGCATAGAGGTTCATTGCGAACCTAGAGGTTCATTTTTATTGAGTTACCTATATTCATTAGACTTGTCACGTGAAGATTTCAATTTCATGCCTGTAGTTTGAGATTATCCAGATGTTTTTTTCCAAGGTTACCGGTATTCCTTCCCAGAGAGAGATCGAGTTTCAGATTTATCTTGTGGAGAATTCTAAACCTGTTGCCTTATCTTTGTGGCGTATGGCTCCTAAGGAGAGATGTAAGCTGAATAAGCAAGTGAATGAGCTATTAGAGAAGGGCTTCATTAGGAGGAGTATTTCAGAGTGGGGAGCACCATTTGTCATTGCCACTTGTGTTGATTATCGGGAGTTGAACAAGCTGACAAAGAAGAATCGTTACTTATTGCTCTGCCTAGGTGATCTCTTTGATTAGTTGATTGGAGCATATGTGTTCTCTCAGCTTGACTTGGCTATCGATTCCATCAGTTGCTTGTAGCTAAGGATAGTATTTAAAAGAATGCTTTTCGTACACTCGATGCACTATATGTGTGAAAACATGCACCTTTCTACTGATCAATCCAAAGTCTATAGTGACATTATGAATCTAGTGGGTGTCGAGAAATACAAGCTATCTGTGTTTTTAAACATTATGGAGAGAAAAAATAAACAACTATAATCTAAGACATTCTACACTGTTAGATCTCACAGTGGAAGACCACAAAATATAAATATAGAAAATAACCATCTAAGAAAATATCTCAAAATAGTCTTAGAAAATAGTACATACTCAAATCCAGAGTATATAAAAATACGATATATATTCTAATAAATACTAAGTAATGAATACGTACATCAATACATGGAGAAAAATGGAAAATATATAGCAACTCCATGTATTTAATCTCGGGCCTATCACCCATTGCCCTGTCCTCCTATGGTAGGGAAAAAGGAAGGAAAAGGGGTGGGTCAGACAAAAGTCTGGTGAATGAGTACGCTATTAATATACGATGATCACATGCAGTTGATTTTAGTAATACTCTATATGACCTAGAATGTTTTACAAGCGTTTGTGAGTTACTTGGCTAAATACACACCCATACAGACTACTTGTGTAGGCTCATACTTAGGGTCGAACAACTAATCAAACCTCTACATAACTAATGATTGGCTAATAGCCACTGAAACTATTCTATATAGGATTACCTTACCATTTCCTAACTACACATAATTATTCCATCATAGGTTTCCCTGCAATCTCTACCATGGAACCAAGTTTCCCACAAATACGACTACACGTACCCAGTTACGCATTGTAGGGAAGGCAACAATGCCAACTTACTGAAGTGTCTCATCATCTGCATCCATGTCCACCTCTTAATGGTAATGTAATGTCTCTTATTGCACTATGTAGAATCCAACAATAACACAACATCACGTCACATCATCCATGAATACCAAGGAACTCCCATTAGTGTCGGGCACACATCTCATCAGGCATCATCATTAGTGGCATGCATCTAATGTAGAACCTTCTGTGAGTGTAATTTAAGATAGTATAACTTCCTCTGGTCGAATACAGACCCTTGCTAGGAAAATAGCATTTACCTAATCCCGCAACGTCCTAAAGTCGACATATAGGGAGAAAGCTTCCCTACCTATAGTAGCATCCATATATGAATATATTATATATATACTAAATATTTTATTTATAACCTAAGCCTTGCCGAGGTTCGTACCATGCTTCTAGAGCACTAACCGGTCGACTGCTATATGCTAGAGCGATTGACTGCTTGCTGTCAATCGCTCCGATAAAAGCAATCGACCGGTTGTTGCTGTTTAATTAGGGATCATCTTTTTTTTCGTCATTAATTATTAGCTAATCATGTTCGTTTCTAAATGTCCATTGTAGTAACATCAATTTCATCTTAAAGAAATTACAGTGAATCCAAATTTGCAATAATCAAAACTTACTATAAAAATTACAACTGCATATTTACACTAAAAAAAGTTTAACCTCGGTTTACTATAATAATAATAGGTTATGTTAATTCTTTGGTTTTCCAATCTATGTTAACAGATCTAAATCAAAAAAGAGGAATATCCAAATTAATTATGTAATGTTTCAAATTTCTAATAACCTAGATCAAATAGGGTATAACAAACTTAACTATATGTAAATCCTCTTGTTATCAATACACCCACTCAACTCAAATCCAAGTTATCTCCTCCGAATCGCTTTTAGGATCTACTTCATTTGCTAGACCCATTGTTGTTTTGATATAATTGCTTCTTCTTTTTCTTAATTTAAATTTAATTTTAATTTGGTTGAATAAAATTTTTACTTTGGAAATGTACTTTGGTTGAAGACCTCTGGAAAATATTTACTCACATCCTGATCGCTAATAATATATTTCACTGTTATGAAAAATATAAAATCAAATTTGGGCCATTAGCTGCTCAAAAGCCTAGTCGATATAACTCGATTGGTCGATCGCTATTGATTGAGGTGGTAAACCGCCTGCGATCGATCAGTCCCAATCAATCAGTCGACCGGCGAGTTTCCTAATTTATTTTCCATTTTGTTTATTTAATTAATTGTGACTACGAATATTTAAGCATTTACAAATTTTCCATGTTGGCTCTAATTTCAATAGGTTATATTTTAAAATTGTCTAGAAAATTATTACAAATGTAATGGTGTACTCAGCCAGATTCGAACGTTTGCAAAAATTCCATTTTTTTTCCTTTTTATATTTAAAGTTTAATAATTTTATTAAATTTTTGGGGTGTTACATTTCCTCTCATAAAAGGATGTCATCCCCAAAATCTCCAAGGATGGAAAAAGTAAACCGTGTATACATAAATCAACAACTACAACCATCTACTCATTCCTCATCCATTAGCAACCATTGTCCTTAGTAAAATATCTAATGAAACATGTACATGCAAGTGTGGAATGCATATGAACCTACATTAATGCAAAGAATATGCGGTCTCCTGATCTAGTCAACCTCTTTAGATGCACGTGCCTATGCCATGTCTCCAAATGTATGCAACATCCTATGTAGATATACTGATATTCTACATGTGTGTACAACTACTCAATCCATGTAGAACAATCATACGCATATAACTTAGCAAAATAGAACAAACACTATAAGCGTGCATACTAACTAGAGAAACTCTTTACCCAAGTGTGCAAAGGCTAATTTAATAAATACATCCACTAGCATCCATTATCCAAAACATGTCCTAATGACACGTTCGTAACCATTCCTACCATCAAATTATCTCTTCTTCTGGGGTATACCAAGCTAGAACTTAAAACCATAAATGAGCTACACTTAATTATCTAAAACAGAAATGTACTAAAAAAGAGTTGTGGTTAAGTACCTCGTGTAACGACCTGCATTTTTTACTATAGGATATTTAGATAATTGATTTAAATATTGAATTTAATTAACTAAAGGTCCAAAATATGACATTTTGCATACGATCGATTTAGGACTCAAGACCATTTTTGTTGAGTTCAGATCAATGTTGTAGATTAAAATGAGTATACATATCTCTATAATTGGAAACATACAATCTGCAAACCAAAATGATCTCAAAATGCATGAAATTATCTTCCCGAAGCACTATCTCGGACAACAACGAAATTTATACCATTAGAACTGGAAAAAATAAGGTGATGTGCACCGACAAGTTTCATCGCGATCAAAAGGTCAGAGCCTTTGAGATCTTGGGAAGGAGAGCTTCAAATCTATTTGGTCGACGCGGGTTGCGGTGGTGATGGTCAAAGTCGACGTTCTTTGGTCAACAACAATGTTATGATCTAATGGTGATTGAGGAGGAGATATGTTAAACGAACACTACCGCTGCGATGCACTTGTCGAGGAGCACCTTCCCGTCCAAATTGAACAGTTCCAGTTCACCGAGGCAATTCGTGACATTGTATGACCATTGAGGAGTGGCCTAGGTCATGATGATGAGGATGTGGCTGAGCTTCACGTGATGGTGTTGGTTGCGGCCAGCATGTAAGGTGCGATGTGTTGGCAAAGACTGTTCATCATTTCGTCGAGTGTAGATGGAGAAATCGAAGAAGATACATGCATAAGATGAGTTTCCTTGTGTACAACCTAGTCATTTCATTTGGTGAAGAAAGTATTTTAAATAAGGAAGGTAATTAATTATTACTTAAGTAAACTAATAGTTTGAACTATTCAATTCGTTTTAAATTAATATCTTTAGCATACGAGGTCTAATTTGGACCTGGTTTCTTACAATGCGTTCGTGTTGCAGAGCTCTATGACTTCATAGGATCGGCCAGCTTTTGTTGAGGTGAGTTATATTGTCTCTCATCATACTATTATTGTTAGTATAGTATTAAAATGACGTTTTGAAATGATTTCCAAATTCAAAACATGATTTCTAATATATTTAAATCCACATTTGATTTTATAAAAGAATTTTAATATAGTTTAAAATGGTTTTAAATGGATATTATATATGTTATTATGAATGTACTATTTTTAGGAAATCATCGGATTTAGACTACTTTTGATATGAACCCCGGAATTGGTTGATATAAGCGTGTTATATATGTTGTATGTATGCTATGATATATGTATATATGCTTTTTGTTTGCATGTTTGCTTATTTTGGTTGAAAATGCCGATCAATAGGCGATAATAGTGTTAGGAAATATCCCGTAGGACAAATTTTGTGTGTTATATGAAGACGAAATATGAAGGACTTGGGTATGTGTTTCGGACTTTGGGATGGACACTGGACGTTTTCATTTGGTTCATACCTATCCATTTTTGGCTAAGTACACAACTAAAGTGGTCGGTATCGGCTATTGTAGAGTAGTCTGTGCCCATCATTATTGATGGTGGATGATTTGGCATATCTTTGATATGGGCGATGAGAAGGCTTTGAGGAGAATGATGTGCTTGTTTGTTCATGCGGCCGACTCTTGGTATTGATGTTATTGCTCTACAACGAGTGATATCTATGATGAAGCCATGGCATAATGCTTTGACACGACGACGCTGCCGATGACAACTTGAGGACCATGGTATGATGACATTATGACTTACGATGGGTGTTTAGAGATGTTTCGAAGATGGCAACTTAAAGAGGTCATGATGGTGATCCACAAGGGCAAGTTCAATGATGGGAACTTGTGAGTAGAATTTGCGATTTTGTTCTAATACAGAGATATATAGGATGGAATAAAGATTGAGTTCCATTATGGTGATGCATGCAAAGGAATTTTTGATTACTTCGAGTTTTCTAGTGTGCTCGTAAAGAATAAGTATGTGGGGATGCCCACACGGATTTACGATCGTATCCAGATCTTGTGATAGTAGTTACTATGGGCTTTTCTGATTATGAGCCTGATTCCTAGCCTTTCGGAGTGGCATGGATTCGAGCACCAATGAAGCCGGAATTTCGATTGGGTCCATAGTTTGTGATTGTGACATACGAGTTATCATATATCCAATGCATATGAGTGATAGTGAGTTTTGATTGATGGATGTTATTTTTGCCATGGTTGTTTGTCACTCTAGGGTGTCACACGATGTGGGTATTTACGACCGTATACCTAAACACTAGACATTGAACTTTGAATGTGGTATACTTATATGGCTGTAATAATATATTAGTGTATATCGATTATTATGTGCTAACTCTTTGAATGTAGGAATATGTTAGGTATGATTCTCCAAACCCTCTATTCCAACTACTATGTCGACTTTTATAGTATTTTGAGATTATTTATCACTCACGCTAGATTATTGTCTGACTCAAGGTTTTATTCTTTGCTTCTTATTATCTCGGGTATTCTTTAATGAGTGGACTAGATAGCGTGTGTAAACGGCTCATGGAGTTGTGTGGATGGACTAACAAGGGGCGATGCTTTATATTTATATTTTGGGCTTATTACTGTTTATTATACCATGTGACACTATGGATCTTGCCAGTGTGACTTGTTATTATTAGTGATAGTTTATCATTTGAGTTTATTATCCATTGTATAAGCTCTATTATGGTTTTGTATACCTATATAGATCAGTGCACTTTGATTTTTGTGGTTCATTTAGTTATCACTATCTCATGTGCTTTATATCTGTAATGAGTCTTATATTTTATTCAATGCGCTATGAAATATACGATAGGTTCTACGATTGTTTTCTTTTCTTTCCTCTTCTTTCAAACCTTGGTGATCTTCCTGCATTCACTGAGCACTATTACGGCATGAGTTATTATATTATCAAGTGCTTGTACTGTAAGGTGGTCGTCATACTTGGTATCAGAGCCAAGTTACATAGACAATCTGAGTTGATACTGTTATCTAGTAGATATTGGGTAGGAATTTTTACCTTAGATAGGATCGAGAGTATTTACACAAGCGAGAGAGAGAGGGCACGGTTTTTATATATTTTGATTTTCAAAACTATATGGTAGTACATATAATATATAAGTCGTATTGCACACATGAGTACCATTGATGTAGTTTTCTTTATAAGAGACTCATCGTCCTTATTATAGATCAGGAATGATCTAGCATATGAGAGATGCTGCTGTTGACTCCACATTGGAAGTAAAGGAGTTGGCAGGATTAGGAGCCACTAACCTTGATTTACAAAACATATTCGTTGAGATGATGCGGAACATTACCTTGAATGCCCATGTGGCTCCAAATGATTATGCTGCTTAAGTTCAAATGCCAAGAGTCGATTTGCCGAGCTGTATAAAGACTACTTGATTTTGAGAGGCAGATCGTTACTTGGAATAGAGTGGCTATTGAGGTGCAAGATATGATGGACACTTGCGAAAGAATCCTCAACGACTTGGAGTTAGATGATGTTGTGAGGTAGAAGTTTGCTTCTAGAAAACTCCAGGGATGAGCTTGCACTGGTGGATTACCCTTATAGCTTCGACTCCCGATGATTGATTTTCCTAAGATCAATTCGTAGTTCAATTCGAAGAGAAATTTGTCCCAATTATTCAAAAGCCGATGTTGTTCAGGAAGTTCACGGACTTGAAGCAAGCAACAAGTCTTTGTCGGAATATACGGGCGAATTGAATTCGATGTGCTATCGAAGTATTGTCTATCTTTCATTGATACACCATTCAGAAAGAATGAAAAGTTTATCATTAGGTCGAGTGATTATCTTAGGAAGTGATTGATTGGTAATATTAATGAGAGCTTTGAGATGTTGATCGAGAAGGCTTTATGATGTGAGAGCTGGTACCCAGTATAGAAGGATTGTCCTAAACTAGCTCAGTAGGGAAAAACGATGAAGGCATATGCATTGATTGTCATCCTTATTTCACCGAGTGCTCCATCGACGAAAGAGAAGGGAAAGGGAATTATCATCTAAGTTATGCTTTTTTACTTATGGCATTCCATTCTTGTTTTATTCTATATCAGGGTTTCACATTCCTTCATATTGACTGATTTGGTAGATAGATTAGGATTGAGACCCGAGATTGTTGAATGACCTTTAAATTGTGATAATCCGATGTTGCAGGCTCAGCTGGCCCATGCATGGTTTGTCTAATTTTGTCTTATCAAGTCATCGATGTTTGTTTGGTTGTTATTGATTTGTTTTGGGTTTAATTTGGCTCGGTATTATAGTCTGGAAATGGACTGGCTAAAGAGGTACAAAATATTAGTGGATTGTGAGAAGTCATTATAATGATTGGGACTGAAGATGAGTGGAAGGTAGTGTTAGCCTGCCCACCGGATGATGAGGTGATGATTAGCTTTCTATATTCACTCGATATCCCACATGATAAGTTGCCATATGTGCCTATAGCTAGAGAGTGTTCGAGCATATTTGATAAGGTGGCTGTATTACCACCATATAGGGATAGTGTTCCATATCGATCTGGTCAAAGGTGCTATCCAGTAGTTATGTCGCGCCCAAGGAGCATAGGAACTGGAGGTGCTAGTGGACGATCTATTGTGGAAAGGGTTCTTTCATAGGAGAATATTTGAGTAGGATGCACCTGTAGTGTTTGCCACTAAGGTAGATGGCTCTTTGGGGTAGTATGTTGATCGCTTTGATCTGAATGAGGTAATGAATGAGTATCCGCTTCCACATATTAATGGTTTGTTCGATCAGCTCTATAGTGTGAGGGTGTTCTCTTAGTTGGACCATGAGATGGTTTCATCAACTGAGAATATTTAGAGAAACTGTGTCGATCATAGTGTTTCATACCCTTGATTTTTGATTTGTTGGTTATGTCATTAGGGTAAACCAATACATCGGTATGCGTCGTTGATCTCATGAACCATGTTTTGAGGGATCACTTGAGTAAGTCCGTGCTTGTGCTTGTTAATGATACGTTCGTCAACTCATGGACAAAAGAGGAGAACGAGACACAATTGATAATTGTATTGGAGGTGTTGAAAAAGACCGATTGATAATGAAGTCTTTGAAGCATCACTTTTGGACGAAGGAAGTGAGATTCTTAGGTCACATTTTTTGGAGCTATGGATCCTACGGGTTAAAATGGTCTAGGATTGGGACAGACCCAAGAGTTCTACAAATGAGAAATTACATTGGATTGGTGGGATACAATATACGTTTTACCAAGGGCCTCTCAAAGTTTGCAGCACCGTTAATCGATTTGACAAGGGAGAATCATACTTTTATTTAGGATGCGAGGTATGAGCATGCATTTGTGAGTCGAATAGAGAGGTTAATGAGTGCACCAGTGTTAGTCATTTCGAGTAGGAATCAGGTCAATAGTAGGCGCACGCTTGTGGTACTTGACTAGATGCGTACTGATGCATAAAGGTAAGGTTGTCACACATGTTAGTCGACAACTGAAATCACATGATAGGAAATATCCAACTCATAATTTGGAGTTTGCAACTATGATAATTGCTTTGGAGATTTGGAGGTTCGATCTATTAGGAGAGGGGTTCGAGTTGTTCATCGATTCCACAACATTAAATATCTCTTCTCCGAGAAGGATCTTAACCTTCGCCATCAACGATGGTTAGAGTTATTAGCCACCAACGTCGTCGAAATTCCTTATACTCCCGTAAGGAAATGCAATTGTTGATTCTTTGAGTGGAAGACATGCTAGTTTGAGAGCGTTGTTCCTAAAGTTGAAACAGCTGAGTTATCGCTGGTTATGCCTTTAGAGATTGATGTGAGCTACGACCAACGATGGTGGCTAGTTCAACTATTAAATCTACTTGGATTTAGTAGGTTGGTACTAATCAGGGGCATGAAGCTAGAATTGTGAAGCTCATGGCTAAGTTAAAAGAACGAGTAGTGTCTGTAGAGGTGATGCAATGTAGACTAGACCAAGACGGTTGGCTACAAAGGATGAAATATTATTTGTTTTCGATGTCTTCGGGTTAGGGGATGAGGTACTATGAGAGTGCTCTCATTCGAGATTGACTATATATCCCAATGAAAATAAAATGCACCATGATTCGATGTAGATATTTTATTGTGAAGGGATGAAGGACTTTGTGCATTCATCTCAAGGTTTATGAACTATCAGCCAGTAAAAGCGGAGCAGAAGAAACCAAGTGGTTCACTTTAACCTCTTTAGATTTTCAAGTGGAAATGGTAATAGATATTGATGGAAATCATCTATAGAATGCCGAGGACTAGAGGAGAATATAAAAGCATTTGGTACACAGTCAATAGATTAATGAAGAATGATAGATTTGTATTCATTATCTCTAATAGAATGACATCCAAATTAGTCGAGTTATGTGTGAAGTGGACTGTCTGATTCCATAGTGTGTTAAAGATCATTGTAATAGGCCCATTGTTCACTAGTGGTTTTTTGGAAATCCTACAAGAGGCCAAATCGACTAGATGATATCAGATTGAACCTAAAACTCAAAGACTCGTATGCCTATCTGTATCGTGAGACATGACATGAAACATGTTAGGAGGAAGACAATGAAGTGGTAAAGGTTCAGTAGAGTGAAAGCAAAGGCGATAGCATATAGGGACCGAGGAGAGCATGATGACCGCTTGTCCGGAGCTCTTCACTTGGTGAGATTTCCATTTTTGGTTAGATTTCATATTGGATATCATATTTAATGTTTTATATTAGATATTTTAGCATCTAGCATACTAGGATATACACAGATGTTACTTTTTGATGTTTGATCTTATATATGCCTATTTGATGTTTGATTGTTGGCATTTGATATGATTACTTATACTTATATGGCTGTTAGGCATGTGGAATAGTTATGTTTTGATATAGCATATTTATTTGAGATGATTGTTATATATCATTTAGCATGCTCAAATACATGATAATGTTGCAATTGTGTTTAATCCTCTTTGTTGAGTACATGTTCAAGTACAACAAAGTGTTAGCTATTTGGATGCTAACTCGCTTTTATTCGCGTCCAAATGGTATGCTTTTGGTATGAAAGAGGTATGTAAGAACTGTAGTGTTGATTTATCTATATATGCTTGTATGTCCTCAAAAATGATATGTCTTAGACATGGGATGCCTCAAGTATGAGATGTGTGTGTATGTGTATATATCTACGTTGTTTTAGGAATTTTCAGGCCTAGCCCCACAAAGGAGGTGCTGTTAAATTTTTCTAAAACAAGAGTAGATATGAAAGCTTATGGGTTGGTGGACATTCTCTTACTTTAGGGATTTCGAGGACAAAATCCTTTTAAGAAGGGGAGAATGAAATGACCAACATTTTTAATGATAAGATATTTAAATATTGAATCATTAATTAATTAAAGGTCCAAAATATCACTTTCGTGTATATTCAAAATAGGACTTGAGGCGACTTTCATTGAGTTTGGATTGACGTTGCAAATTAAAATGAGTATAAAAATCATTATATTTCGATTCATTCAATCCATTAGCCAAAACGATCTCAAAATGCGTGAAATTATCATCCTAGAGGGTTGTCTTAGATAGTAACGAAATTTATACCATTAGGATCGAAAAAATGTGGTGACGTGCGTTAACGAGTTTTGTGACAATCGAATGTCCCTTGTGATTGTATGAGCTCATAACGTATGGTGATTTATTTAGGAAATAAATTATATTTTATAATATACACGCACACTCATATACACTTTCTTTTTTCATATTTCCTCTCTTCCTTTTTTCAGCAAAAGGAAAATAGCCGCCCCCTTTATAAATTAAAATCGAGAGCTATAGGCCATAAAAATTGTCGAGGTCAGATCCATTGAGATCGTGATGAGGAGATTTTTAATTCTATGTAGTCGATGTGGCGTGCGGTGGTGATGTCCGAAGTGATGTTCTTTGGTCAACAACTAGGATTTAGATTTAATGGGGATTGAGATGGAGATAGGAAAAGAAAACACCACCGTTGAAAGCTCTTGTCGAGGAGCAAATTTCGGTCGAATTTCAGTGACTCTGCCTCACAGAGGAAATTCGTGACATTGTACAGCTATTGAGGAGGTGCCCAAGTCACGATGAAGAGGAGGCGTCCGAGCTTCACATGATGGTGGTGGTTGCAGAGAGCACGTGATGTGCGTTGCGTTGACCGTTCGTCATTTCATTGAGTGTATATGGAGAAATCAGAGAAGAAACGTGCATGGGGATGGGTTATTTAGTACATGACCTGTGCATACCATTTGGGGAAGAAAGCATTTTGGCTAATGGAGGTAATTAATTATTAATCAAGTTAATTAATAATTTAAACTATCTCGATTCGTATTAAATCCATATGTTTTGCATATGAGTTCTGATTTGGATATGGTTTCATGCATTGCGTTTGTGTTGGAAAGCTCTAGTGGCAGAGGATTGGTTATCTTTTGTTCTAGTGAGTGATATTGTTTCTCATCATACTATTATTATTAGTATGGTATAAAAATGATGCTTTGAACTAATTTCCAACTTTAAATCATGATTTCTAATATATTTAAATTCACATCTGAATATTTTAAACAATTTTAAAGTGTTTTAAAATGGTTTTAAATAGGATATTACATATGTTGCTATGAACATAATATTTCAAGAAATCACTAGATTTTGACTACTTTTGATATGAGTCTGAGAATTGGTTGATATAGACGTGTTATATTTGTGATATGTATGCTATGATAGATGTATGTATGCTTTTGGTCGCATGTATGCTTGTCTTCTTATATTGGTTCAAAATGCGATGATAGGCGATAATAGTTCTAGGAAATATCTCGTGGGATAAAATTTTATGTGTACCGATCGATCTAAAGATAAAAGATAATGTACTTAGGTATGTGCTTCAGAATTCGGAATGGACGTTGGACATTTTCATTTAGTTTGTACCTTGCTATTTTTGCCTAAGTACAAAACCAAATTGGTTAATATCAGCCACTGTATTGTGATTAGTGCCCATCACTATTAATGATGGCCAATTTGGCCAATCTTTGATATGGACAATGAGAAATCTTCAAGGACCATGATGTGGTGGTTTGTTCGTGCAGCCGACTCTTAGTATTGATGTTATTACTTTACAACGAATGATGATGGTGTAGCGCTTCGACACAACGACACCGACAATGATGATAGGGACTATGGGACCTTGGTAAGGTGACTCTATGACTTATGATGGGTGTCAAGAGAGGTTCCGAAGAAGATGACTTAATGATGGAGGTTGTGACGGTGATCAGCAAGGGCAAGTTCAATGATGGGTACTTGCGAGTAAAATTTGCAACTGCGTTCTACTATGAAGATGGTGGGATGGAATAATAATTGAGTTCCATTATGGAGACGCTTGCAAAGGAATCGTTGATAACTCGGAGGTCCTAGTATGCTCGTAAATAAGAGGTGTGTGGGATGCCTAACTAGATTTGCGATCCTATCCAAATCTTAAGTTAGGAGATTACTTTAGGCTTTTACCATTGTAAGCCAGGTTCCTAGCCTTTCATAGTGGCATGTTTCGAGCACCAATGAAGCCGAGATTTTGATTAGGTACTTGGTTTAGAGATCGTGCCACATGAGTTATCATATATCCAATGCACATGAGTGAAGGTGATTTTTGTTTGATGATGTTATGTTTTTCATGGTTGTTTATCACTTTAAGGTATCACACGATGTGGGTATTTTCGACCATATACCTAAACACTAGACAATGTACTTTGACTGTAGTGAACTTATATGGTTGTGATAGTAGATTGCAAGGACATGTCAGGTGTGATTTCCCAACTCTCTATTCCATATACTACATCGATTTTCGTAGTATTTTGAGAATATTTATCGCTTACACCAGACTGTTGTCTAGCTCAAGGTTTTATAATTTGCTTTTTATTATCTTAGATACCCTTAAATTTGTAGACTAGATATTAGGTGTAAAAGGCACATGGAGTTGCACAGATGGACTAGTAGGGGGCAATGCTTTCTCATATTTATGTTTTGGGCTTATTACTGCCTATTCCGATGTGTGACACTATGGAGCCTTGACAGTGTTTGACTTGCTATTGTTAGAGATGGTTTATCTTTTGAGTTTATTTTTCCATTGTACAAGGTATATTATGGTTTTTTGTAATTGTATGGATCTGTGCACTCCGATTTTTGAAGCTTATTCAACTATTACCTTCTCGCTATTTTACTCAATGCACCATAAGATATACGACATATTCCATGATTGTTTTCTTTTCTTTATGCCGCTTTCACACCTTCATGAACTTCCTGCAATAACCGGGCACTATTATAGCCTAGGTTATTATATTATTGGGTGCTGGTGGTGTAGGGCATTTTTCACAGCTTGGATCCTCTCCTAAGGCTTCCATGTACTCTCCGTTGGATTTTCTTCCTATTGAAACTTAACAAGCTTGATAAGATTATTATGCAGTCGCTTTGTATCATGCTCAAGAATACAAGTAGGTGCATGGCAAACAAGTGACTCTCTCTCTCTACTTCCACCTCCTCTAGCTAATTTGGCTTGACTACGATGGTTGTATCATGAACGCACTTTTGCAAGTACGACACATGGAAAACATCATGTACTTCCGCTAACGTCATGAACACAAGGAAAACGTCCTTCTCCAATATCTCATTCACTTTCTTATTCAACTCACATCTCTCCTTTGGAGCCACATGCCTCAAGGGTAAGGCAACAAGTCTAGCGTTCTTCACAAGACAAATTCAAAACTCGATCTTTCTCTAGGATGGAAGACCGATAACTTCGAAAAGGACATCTGGATAATCTCTAACTAAAGGCATTGTATCTAACTCGCATGTGATAGGTCAAATGAATATAGGTCACTCAATATAACCGGACCTTTGGCTTCGCAATGAACCTCTAGACTACATCCACTACAAGTTCCAAAACTAACAACCTTGCTATCACATTCTAGGATTTCCCTACATATTATCATCTAATCCATGTCCAAAATCAACACAAACCCAAAAACTCCCAAGACAAAACCATTTTAATCCAACTTGACCCTTAATATAACAAATTTAATACCCCTACATATCATAGGTCGATAAGTCGATCCTTCAACGGGGTTTGATACAACCAAAGGGTCTATAACTATGCTAGTGTCTAAGTGTAACTCATCTACTAGTCTACTGGAAATAGAAAAGTGTGATGCCCCGCTATAAAATAAGGTACAAATGAATAAACCAAATAGAGTAACACACCTTCAATTTCGACCTTTTCCCCCTTGTCCACTATTAGAAGCGTAATCAAGCTAGGAACTGCATTAAGTGCGTAAGCTGGAACCACCTGGGTCGAGGTCATTTCATGTGTTAGACTCTCTTGATTTATGTGTCTGAATTGATTGCAGTTGTTACACTTAATCTTCGAACCGTACGCCTTGCACTTCTTAGCAAAGTGACCATTCTTACCACATCTCCTACACTATTTGTGCTGCTTCTTAATCTTTCCCATAGTCCCCATTCCACCTTCGAGTTGGTTCTACGGTGGCGCCTTCCCTCCTAACTTCTTGGGTTCTTCTTTCCTTTTCTCCTTGGAGATGATATTCAGCAAGGCCATCTCCTTAAAAACCTCATAAGTTGCACCCATAGGAATATGACGAGCAGCCAAATCTTTAAGAGGTTGATTCAGCTGCTTTGCAAACTTTAGAGCCTTCTAGTGAGGAGCATTGATCATCTTCATTCCAAATCATTCCAATTCATTGAACTAATTAACATACTCTTTCACTGAAAGCTCTCATTGTCGTAAATGAATAAACTTCTCTATCTGTACTACTTCTTTGGCCCTAGACAGAAACTTTGTCTTAAAATGTCTCCTTCCCCTGAGTGATCTCTCCCCCCATCAGTCTCTGCCTCTACTACCTCCCACCAATTCAAGGCCTTTCTCTATAAATGCCAAGTAGCAAGCTATCTCCTCACCTCATCAGGAAGACCCATCAATCCAAAAATCCTCTCACAAGTATTAATCCATGTCCTCAAATCTACATATGACTCAGTCCCCACATACGACTTCCCTCCTAGGATCACAAAGTCCTTACACAGCTTGGCAAAATCGAAGATAAGTGGGTGGGTACGAAATGCACCTGACGTTTGCTCTGTGGGTCAACTATTAGGGCTAAGCTCGGCTTGTCCTCTTACTTGAAGAGACCGACAGAACCAAATCGAGATGTTCACACTCGAAATCTCAGCTGTTTCGCCTAAGTTGCAACCAACAGGATCGCTCATCCTTTCTATCTATGACTTTAGGAATTTTACTAGCAACTTTTCCGCAGATAGTATTGGCAAGAATAAGGAAAAGATTTATTCACATTGTACTTGTATAAAACCTTTTTCAGAATTTTTTTATCTATATGTATATGTACTTTGAAAAATCCTTTTGAAAACATTTTGGAAAACTTTTGAAAAACCTTGCTTTTCGATAAATTTTTTAAACTACGTTCTCTCAATACGCCTTTAATCCTTAAAGAATCTCAAAACTTAGGCTTTGATACCGAGTATGAAAACCCGTCCCTTTCGAAACATCAATCCAAAGACTAGGTTGACTTTGGGAATCACGTCGGTTTCGAGAAATATGAGTTATCGGGGTTTCTAAACATTGTAGAGACTAATAATAAACATATATGATATAATACATTCTACTCTCGGATGCCACAGTAGAAGGAAACAAAATATAAACATAGAAAATAACCATCTTAGAAAATATCTCAAAACACAGTCTCAGAAAACAATACGTAGTCAAATCTAGAGTAGATAGAAATACGACACATATACTGATAAATAATAAGTAATGAATAAGATAAGTAACTACATGGAAAGAAATGGAAAATATATAGTAACTACAATTCTAAGCTCATCCCTCCATGTACTGATCTCGAGCCTATCACCTGCTGCCTCGTCCACCTATGGTAGGGAAAAAGAAAGAAAAAATGGTGGGCTAGATAAAAGTCTCGTGAATGAATACACTATTAATATATGGTGACTACATGTAGTTGATTTTAGTATTACTCTATGTTACATAGAATGTCCTACAAGTTTTCGGTAGTTACTTGTTTTCCTTACTTATGGGGCTTAGCTGACGCATTAGCACAGACTACTTATGGAGGCTCACACTTAGGGTCGAATAACTAATCGAACCTCTAGATAACTAAGGATCGGCTAATAGCTACTGGAACTATTCTACATAGGATTAACCTACGATTTCCCATAATACGATTGCACGAAACTATTCCAACATAGATTTTCCTACAATTTCTACCAAGGGACTAAGTTTCCCACAACTACGACTACACGTACCCCGGTTTTGCTTTGAGGAGGAGCCCGCAATGCCGACTTGCCGAAGTGTCTCATCACCTACATCATGTCCACCACTCAATGTTAACGTAACGCTCATATTGCATCACGTTGGGATCCAACAACACAGCATCACGTTGGCTCATCCATGAATACCAAGAAACATACATTAGTGTCAGCCACACACTTCATCAAGCATTATCATCAGTTGTGTGCGTCCATCATAGAACCATATATGAGTGCAATTTGCAATAGAATTGCTCCCTAGTCAAATATCGATCCCTGTTGGGTAAACAGCATTTACCAATTCCCGCAACATCCTAAAATCGCTACATACGGAGCTAGCTTCACTACCTATATTAACATCCACAGATATATATACCAAGCATTTTATTTATAACATGGGCCTTCAGCCAAGTTTCGTATTGTGCTTTTAGAAGGCTAACTGGTTGACCACTATATGTTGGAGTGCTTGAACGCTTGTTGTCAACCGCTCCAATAAGGGCAGTCAACTGGTTATTGCTATTCAGTTAGGGATTATTATTGTCTTTGTTCGTTAATTATTAGTTAATCATGTTCGTTCCCGAATTCCTATTACAATAACCTCAATTTCTACTGACTACAACGATAGTAAACCCAAATTCGCTATTATCAAAACTTCATTTTCAAATTACAATTGCCGATTTACAGTAAAAATAGTTTAACCTGGGGTTATTATTATAATTATAGGTTTTTTGTCAATCTTTAGTTTATTAATCTATGTTAACAGATCTAAATCAATAGAGGAATATCCAATTTAATTATGCAATGTTTTAGATTTGATTTCTAAGAATTAGATCAAATAGGGTAAAATAAAATCAACTATATGTAAATCATCTTATTAATAATATACCCACTCACCTTAAATCGAAATTATCTACTCCAAATTGCGCTAGGGATCTACTCCATTTGCTAGATCTCCGATTGATTTGAGATAATTGCTTCTTATTCTTGTTAATTTAAATTTTATTTTCATTTGGTTGAAAAAAAATTGTTTGAAGAGAAATGAATTTGGTAGAGTTTTGGTGCATAGTTTGTTTTATGGTGAATTAGGGTTTACCTTAGCTATGTATATATAGAGGTTCAATGTAATATGGAGCATTGATCGACTTTTGGAAAATATTTACTCACAATATGATTGTGAATCATATCATTCATCGTTAATAAAAAAATAAAATAAAATATGGACCGTTGACTATCCAAAATCTTAGCTAATGTAACTCCACCGGTCTTGATTAATATATCGACATGTGGGTTTCCTTATTTATTAATAATTTATTTTCCATTTTGTTTATTTAATTAATTTCGACTATGAATTTCCAAATGTTTATAACTTTTCCATATTAGCTTCAATTTCAAAAAGTTATATATGTAATTGTCCAAAAATCGCTATGGATGCAAAGGTGGAAGTTTCGTAGCCAGATTCGAATATTTGCAAAATTTTCATTTTTCCCTTGTTATATTTAGATTTAATTCTTTTATTAAATTTCAGCTAAATTTTCGTGGTGTTACAGTATGAGTTGTTTATCATGCCCTTTGGATTGACCAACATACCCTCTTACTTTATTGGTTTGATAAGTCGAGTTTTTAGAGGGATGCTTAACAAGTTCATAATGGTATTTGTGCATGAACATATTAGTCTGTTCGAAAAGTGAGAAGTAGCAAAAGTTGCGTTTATAAGTAGTGCTCAATACACTCCATAACCATAAATTAAAGGCGAAGTTTTTCAAGTGTCACTTTTGGCGCAAGGAAGTATGCTTTTTGGATGTTTTCTCTGAAAGTGTGTTGATGGTCGATCCCACTAATGTTGTTGTAGTACAGGAATGGCATGTGTCGAAGAGTTGCGCAGAAGTGAGGAGTTTTCTTTGATTGGCAGACTACTACAGAAACTTCATTCAACACTTCACGAAGATCCCTGCCCCTTTGACTTGCCTTATAAAGAAAATTTTGGTTTTCTCATGGAATATGAAGTGTGAGGATGCTTTTACCAACCTGAAGAAGGCATCGACTACTGTACCCATTCTAGTATTACCAGATGGTACGAAGGAATTTACAGTGTATATCGACGCTTGCGACACAGGATTGGATGTGGTTTTGATGTACGAAAGGAGAGTGTTGAGTTATGCTAGTCAACTATTGAAAGTCCATAAGAAAAACTATCCTAACCATGATCTTGAGTTGGTGGCCATTGTCTTTACACTCAAGTTATGGAGATACTATCTTTTAAATGAGTGGTTGGAGTGGCATACATTTCATAAGTCTCTGAGGTATTTATTTTCCTAGAAGAACTTGAATTTAAGGCAACAATAGTGGATATAGCATCTGGCAACGTAAGATTTCGATATTTCATACACACCGGGCAAAGGCAATGTTGTAGCCGATGTCTTTAGGTTTTTTTTGTTCTTAGAGTGGAAGCATTTAGATTTCATCTCTACATTCGATTTTCGACCATCATCATACATCACTCTGAGATTGTTAACAACTTTGGATGTATAATCTACTCTCATGGACTTCACTGGCTCAAGTCAGAAGCAAGACAAGGAGTTAGTGGATATTTTCTAGAAGCTTAGTAGAGGAGAGTAGTCGAGTCGCTTGAAGTGTTAGATCACCGACTCGAAGGGGTGGTTGCAAAGAGATGGTAGATTATGTGTTCCTCTCATTATGGATTTAATTGTCATGTTAATAGTCGAGTCTTATCGCTTTAGGTTGACCATTCATCCCAAGGGAGACAAAATGTACCGTAACATGAAGAGAGTCTTTTAATGGCCTGGTATGAAGAAGCATTTAGTAGAGTATGTAGCCCAATGTATGACTCGCTAGAGGGTAAATGTGGCGACGCAGAATTTTTAACAATTGAAATTAAAATATTTAACTAAATTTAAATATTTGGAAGCTATTTTAACTTGAATTTCAATTATCAAGAATTATTTGGTAATTAAATTATTGAATTTAATTTATTGAAGTTGGGTAAAATATTTAATCTTTAGTTTTGAGCTTGTTAAAAATAATTTGAAGTCTTAGAAAATTCATATAGACAATAATGAAGATAATAGAACTTTTAAAAAAAATTGAATTTGGACATGCTTTCATCAATTTTGAATTTATATCATTTAAATCGATATTTAAAAATAGTCTTCCGGGGCACAGTCTCGGAATTCAACGAAACCAGTTCCGCTGGATCCTTAATATTGTATTATTATAAGATTTCAATTTTCATAGTGTTTGGAGCAATCGTGTGGCCTTACGATAAGCAAACGCGCTGAAATTAAATCGAAAATTCAATATAAAAGCTGGGTCTGAAAAGCTATCTTCTCCATACGATAGAATTTGGACCCAGAACCTTTTCCATTGTGTTCGGAATAGGGGCATAACCTTACGAATGCCTGGCGACACACCTCGATTGAAGATTGAGACTGTGGATTGCGAAAATTGCGATGATTTAAATTTGAATTTAAATTTAAAAACAATTAATATAATTGTTGTGTCAAACCTTTACATACACGTGTAGATGAAATTGGGGCACGTGTCTACTCTTTTCTGTCAAAATTTTACATGCATTGTTTTTTAAAAAAATAAATAAAAATAAAATGGATATCTCGTTCGAAAGAAGAAAAACAAACGAAAGAAAAAAAGAAAAACATAATGTCGAACTTCTACGTTTCAAATGAAAAAAAGTTGGGTTAAGCTTTTTCGCTAATCGATTCACAGGCAAATAAAAAGAGGGGAAACTCGATCAAATCTCGAGCACTTCCTCGAGTTTCGTAAAGATGGAGGCGCGTTCGTCAAAGGCCGCATGAGGCGATGGAAGTGACGATCTCGTTCAACATGGAGGGGAAGCTTGCGAGGTGAGTGGCTGGAGCATTCGTGCCCGTTCAAGGCGATTTCGGGTTCGTTAGCAAGGTAGGCGCGTGTGTGGATTCACACGAAAATCGAGGTGGTCGAAGTCGCGATGGCTCGCTCATGTAGGGGAGGGAGTTTCGATCAATGCCAGGTGAGGGTCGCAGGCTATGGCCTGGGTTCGCATGCGTGTTCAAGGTGAGATTTTGCAGTTTTCTTCGATTTGAATTTTATTAGTAATCTATATACAGGCGCATATATATATACACAATGAAAAAAAATATAATTGTAGTAAAGTATAAAATAATTTAGTATATATATATATATAAAATATATTTGCATACATGTTTTAATTTAAAATAGTAAATGTATACATAAAGGTAAGATTTCGAAAATAGGAAATTTTGAGATATTAAGGTTTATATAAAATAGATATTTAAATCTATATAGACTATTTAGTCAAGTACATATATAGATAAAACAGAAATATATATATATTCACACAAGGTTTGGAAAATACAAAGATTTTAAATGTTAAGCAGTTTATATAAAAATTAGTTTAGTTAAATTATTAAATGTTAATAGATTGTTCGATTGATTCGAATATTAATAAATTATAAATTGTTTATACAAAGTCTAGAAAAATCGCGAAAACTATTAGTCTGTGAGATGATGGTTTTGATGACAACAACCTTAGAATAGATTATAAAATATAAAAACTAACAGTATAAGTTTAGATATATGTATATGCAGGATTTAACCATGCAGGTAACAAGAATGAAGACTGTACAGTATAGAGATTCAAGATATCAAGATTGAAGACTCATGAGTATCAAGATTATTAAGAGTTCAAGAGTTCAAGTAATTTATTTTTTAATTAGAAATTTTGCTAAAACTCCTAGAAAAGAACTGGCATCTTAAAATCCAATTTATTCGTGGAATGGAATCGACTTCGAGCCCGTTAAAGGGATGGAACCCTAAGTAGGATGGAACCTGCAAAAAATCTAGTGGAACATTGTTTTGTATCTGCTAATTTTCATTCAAAATAATTTTTACAAAATTATATCTTGTTTTCAAAATGTTTTCAAAACCTTCCTTTTAAAAGCATCAAAAACATCTATCCTGATTTCAAATACTTTTAGCCTCAAAATAATCTTTAATTTCAAAACCAAATTATCCGTGGTTTTAACTATCTTTAATAATAATATATTTAATTTTTAAATATTTTTACTTAGATTTAAATATAAAATTATAGTAAAATTTTGTATATATTGTTCTATATATTTACTTGTGTATTTCAACTATAGTCAAGTATATTTATAAAGTTTAAAATTGTTTTAATACAAGATAGAACTTATTTTCAAAGAAAATCAAATTACCAAAATAAGCTTTGGGATGTCGACATGCCCAAGTACCCCATGTCGACATAGTGTCAGTCCAGTTCAAAATTTAAATTTCACAAGAAGTGTCTATTCGTCATAACTCTTCACGAATGGGCATGGTTGTTGTTCTTGTATAAATAGAGGTTGGTTTCAATGAATTTTAACACATATTTTCTGATTTTTCACTCCTCTTCTTCTTCCAGATTTCTATATACAAATTCTTACCATTACTCTGTCGAAATGTACATTGAATTTAACTAGATTATCTTTGGTTTGATTCTCTATAACTATCTCAACAAGATCCTCACTGCTATTCAGAGTTATAGGCTTTTTGTAATCAACTTAGCAAGAAAAGGTGTGATTGTAGCCTTGGAAATTAATCAAGCAAGATAAGGTGTGATTGTAGCCTTGGGAAATCAATTGGGTGAACTTGTTGCCCGGTAAATCATGTATCTCTACCCAGAGGATTGTGATTCATGAGGGTGTACCTCGTTTCCTTGAAATCGAGGGTGTAATTGTAAAGATTGTTTTTGAAAGGAAATCTGTACTTGTGTGCGGGGCTGGATGTAGGGTAACTCCGAACCAGTATAAAATCCAGTATGTTCTTTCCTTTACTGCTTTTACTTTATATTTGCATCTGTGTTTGATTCTTTGATCATATCAGTGTCTGAATATTGCATACATTTGTGTTTAAATTAACAAAAACTCAAAAAGATTTAACAATTCTCTAAAAAACTATTCATCCCCCTCTAGTGTTTATCCTAGCCTTAAGATCCTTAATCCGCATTTCTCACATTTGATATCAAAGAAAGGTTTTAAAAGTTTGATAATATGATTTTTGAAAAAGTTTTGAAATGGCCATGTTTGTTAATACAAGTTTAGAAATATTCTGATCATCATTGTCTTTTGAGTCTGCATATAATCAATTAAAAATAATATTTTATCTTTATTTAGTATTTTTGTATTTTGTATTTCTCACAATATGTCACAGAATCATCATGATACTTTTTTTAAACTATATTTAGTTATTTAGAAAAGTCACTTGATTCTTTTAAAAGTTATGTTGTTTTGCAGGAGAAGAGTTATGTCTAATGGCTGTTGGTTAAAAGATACCAGATAATCATTCATCGATCAAGAAGAACTAATGGATAAATAATGACAATCGACAATGAAATGGGCACCAGATGAATACAAAGCTTTTGATTCTCATCTACAACTTGACTTAATACTTTACTTCTCTCCATCAGCTTTGCAATGCCACTAGTTTCATGCGAATCCGTCAAGAAATGACCAAGTTATGGTCAAATGAAGTTTTGGTGAACAAAGAGAAAAAGAACGCAAAACTTTCAAAGGTATTCTTCAATTGCATCCAGAGATTTGAGTATTTTGTTTCCACTCCTTTTTCAAATTGTAGTTCTTGTTCTCGCGGTTGTTTTGATGGGTGGATCATCAAATTCAGATCAAAATTGAGTGAGATATGATAGTTTGAAGTTGGCTATCTAAAATTGAAAAACTGTATATGGGATTTTCTACATTTCTTCTACTGTTTGGCCTGTTACATCACAATACTGTCCAAATTTGACACCAAACTATTATTAGATCGTATTCCTTGCCTTCCTCTTCGATTTTCTGCTGGTTTCATCCAATTCCGTTAAGAAATGAAGGAGATATGCCTTCTAGAAGTTTGATAGTAAGTAGAAAAACGGGAAGAAGAAGAAGAAGAGAAACTTTTACGAAAAGTAGTGACCGTTGGGCCTATCTATAGTGGTTGAAGTGTCCATTCATTCAAAATTCATATTCAAAGTTTTGGCGCCAAGTTGGTCAATCTACTAAATCATCTGCATCTTTCTCATACGGTCTTCAAACTCAGCAAATACTACACTGATCAGAAAAACTAGCCCGTCGCAATAGAACAGATCTCGTCGTTAAATTCTGAGAGATATAAATGTATGGTTCACGACAATGGAAGAACGACAAAGCTAGAAAGATGGATTACAAAAATTGGTACGCTTTACTATTATTTTATCTTTATTGTTGCATTTAGGAATATATATTTAGGATTTAGTAAGGTATATAAATTCATCTCTTTTATAAGTTTTAATATTTTGGTCCATATATCGACAAACCATAGTATAAATATTGATATACCAGTCTAAATTTTTCTATAAAAAAAGGTCTTTTAAAATGTGTTTTATTTCGAATAAAATGATACCATTAATTTATTAACTATACTAAGCAGAAAAGCATACCTTCATTAATGATTTCAACTTTTCTAATGTTATTTTTACTTCTCATACTCTATTTCTTTTAAGATATTAATTTTATATATTTAAGAAATTAATAACATGAATTTAGAATGTTAGAATAAGGCTCTATTTATATATTTCTTCAATTAATAAGATAGCACCACATCACATGACCAGAATTTTAGATAGCATTTCTAAAATGCTTATTTTCTTCTGTAATGTTTCGTAAGTACTACAAATTCTTCTTTATAGTATTTCTATACTTTAAAACGCTGTAAAGTTTCAGAAACTTTACATAGCATTTGGTAAAAGCTACAGTTTCAGTCTTATAAAGTATCGAATATATTTTTCTACAAAAACTTTTTATAGCATTCTTTAAATGCTGTTTTTCTTTATGAAACTTTAAACTATGTCAAAATGATATTTAAATTAAGTATTTTTCTCTATTCTTTTTAGAGTTTGTTTCCGACTTATATTAGAATATTTTAAAATTAATTTCATGTTTAAATGTTTTTTAATAATTAATTATTATTTTTATAAAGTAAGAGGCCTTAATATAACACATGTTTATTTTAGTTTTTCAATCTTTATTATTTTATTTATGATATTTTTTAAATTTAAAAGATGTTTATACATGTTTCTAAATATTTAAACCAATAATAATTTAATATAAAGGTTTTAATTAGTAAGTTAAGTATTTTACAAACATGGAAGTTTGGATTCTTAAAAATAAAAAATAGTAAATAAAAAAACAACCAAGTTAAAACAATTATTTTAAATAAATTAAATAAGCAGGTTGTTAATTTTTATAAAAACCATATTTGATCATATATATAGTTTAAATCCATATTTCTTAAACATTTGATTTTGATATTGAATTTGATTACTACTTTTCATGAATATGTTATAATTTTAATATCATTTATTACCTTTAAACTCTTGTCTTTATTACTATTTTAGTCCCATTCATTAGTTTTCTTAACCTAAGTTTAGTAATTGGTATGTATTACCTTTGTTTGGTTGAAGCGAGTTATAATAAATTGTTTGATATATGTATACATACATACATATACATATACATACACATATACATACATATACATATATATGCTTTTCAATTAGATATTACTTATCAATCATGTTTACCTTATAATCTGGATATCTCTTACAATAGTATATATATCATCATATCATGCTGCATATTATTATTATTTTTACTTCGTTATCATTTTGTTTCATATTACATATCATTATGCATCCTATTTCATATCACATTTCATTGCATATTACATCATAAATTACAATGCATGAAATATCATAATCATTTGCATCACAAGTTGCACTTCATTTTGCATATCATATCATCTCATGCTACATTGCATATGTCATGCATTTCATACCGCATTACAAACTACATACTGCATACATGTATACATATAAAGTGTATTTAATTTTTAGGGGAAGTTTGTAGTATTGTCTTATAATATAGGATTATTAGTTTTTGATTTGTTTGGTATGTTTTGATTAACTTGATTGACTTGTTTGACTTGTCTAACGTGATTGGTTTTGATGAGTATGTTTAAATATACTTATACATATTTATGTATTGAATAATTATAATATAATTATGTTAATGTCTTTCACATTCCATTTACTATATTTTGTTCTAGTATCAGTTTAAGGGGGAGTTTTATAGTTTTATTTTTTTAGGATGGTTTTTGTTGATGACAAAGGGTGAGAAATATAAAATAGGGTAGTTAGGCAAAGTTTAACGGGGAGTTATTAGTTTTAAGGGGAGTTATTAGGATAGAAGTAATATTTCATAAACAAAGTTTTTCATCATCAAAAAGGATAGACGTAATATTTTATTTACCCCCTCTCTAGTGTTTATCCTAGCCTTAAGATCCTTAATCCGCATTTCTCACATTTGGAAGGCTAGGATAAACACTAGATGGGGGGTGAATAGTGTTTTCAAATATTCTATAGTTTGGTGTTACATAGTTTAGAGTTAGTTTTTTGTTGATGACAAAGGGGGAGAAGTATAAAATAGGGTAGTTAGGCGTAGATTAAGGGGGAGTTATTAGGATAGAAGTAATATTTTATAAACAAAGGTTTTCATCATCAAAAAGGGGGAGATTGTTAGTCCGTGAGATGATGGTTTTGATGATAACAACCTTAGAATAGATTATAAAATATAAATACTAACAGTATAAGTTTAGATATATATGTATATGTAGGATTTAACCATGCAGGTAACAAGAATGAAGACTGTACAGTATAGAGATTCAAGTTATCAAGATTGAAGACTCATCGGTATCTAGATTATCAAGAGTTCAAGAGTTCAAGTAATTTATTTTTTAATTATAAATTTTGTTAAAACTCCTAGAAAAGCACTGGCATCTTAAAATCAAATTTATTCGTGGAATGGAATCCACTTCGAGCCTGTTAAAGGGATGGAACCCTAAGTAGGATGGAACCTATGAAAAATCTAGTGGAACATTGTTTTGTATCCGCTAATTTTATTCAAAATGATTTTTACAAAATTATATCTTGTTTTCAAAATGTTTTCAAAACCTTCCTTTTAAAAGCCTCAAAAACATCTATCCTGATTTCAAAAACTTCTAGCCTCAAAATAATCTTTAATTTCAAAATCAAATTATCCATGGTTTTAACTATCTTTAATAAAAATATATTTAGTTTTGAAATATTTTTACTTAGATTGAAATATAAAATTATAGTAAAATTTTGTATATATTATTCTATATATTTACTTATGTATTCTAACTATAGTCAAGTATATTTATAAAGTTTAAAATTGTTTTAATATAAGATAGAAGTTATTTTCAAAGAAAATAAGATCACCAAAATATCGTTTGGGATGTCGACATGCCCAAGTTACGAATGTCGACATAGTGTCAGTTGAGTTCAAAATTTAAATTTCAAAAGAAGTGTCTATTCGTCATAACTCTTCACGAATGGACATGGCTGTTGTTCTTCTAAAAATAGGAGTTGGTTTCAACGAATTTTAACACATATTTTCTGGTTTTTCACTCCTCTTCTTCTTCCACGTTTCTATATACAAATTCTTACCATTACTCTGCTGAAATCAATATTGAATCTAACTAGATTATCACTGGTTTGATTCTCTATCACTATCTCAACAAGATCCTTAGTGCTATTCAGAGTTATAGGCTTTTTGTAATCAACTTAGCGTGAAATGGTGTGATTGTGGCCTTGGAAATCAATCAAGCGAGATAAGGTGTGATTGTAGCCTTGGGAAATCAATCGGGTGAACTTGTTGCTTGGGAAATTAAGTATCTCTACCCAAAGGATTGTGATTCTAGAGGGTGTACCTCGTTGCCTTGAAATCAAGGGTGTAATTGTAAAGATTGTTTTTTGAAAGGAAATCCGTACTTGAGTGCGTGATTGGATGTAGGGTAACTACGAACCAGTATAAAATCCGGTGTGTTCTTTCCTTTAACGCTTTTACTTTTTATTTGCATCTGTGTTTGATTCTTTGATCATATCTGTATCTGAATATTGCATACATTTGTGTTTAAATTGAAAAAAACTCAAAAAAATTTAACAATTCTCTAAAACAATACTCACCCCCTCTCTAGTGTTTATCCTAGCCTTAAGATCCTTAATCCGCATTTCTCACAAAAACAAGCTAGAATGGAAAATCGATTGCATGCACTGTTAAAGGTGAGATCTTCTCACTCAATTGAATTTTCTGGCTTAATTATAAATAGTTAAATTTTAAATTGTTGACTGTGTTGATTGTGTGCTTGGATGATAAATTTTTATCCGTTGTATGGGATTAGACCCTATGCGCCGCATAATAGCAGAGGATATTATATAAACCCATATACCGCGATATTCCACCTCGAAGTGGAGTTGGTATTATATTTGTATTTAGAGTGATTAATTTCCCTTATTATATTGTGGATGAGAATCTATGCGCCGTATAATAGCGGTTGACATTATATAAATCCCATATACCACGATATTCCACCTCAAAGTGGAATTAGTATTTAATTGTTGTGCTAACGTTTGTGGATGCAGGGAAACAGGTTGGAGAGATCCAACTGGATTCCTCAAATATTTGAATTTGTTTCAATATTGTATGTTGATTATTTATAATCTATGTGTGATTATATTTGTGATTGAAATCGTTGAAGGCTATAGTTTAGCCAAATATATTTTTTGTATCGTAGGATACCGGAAATAAATAAAATTGGATTTTTCAAATTCAAGTTGAAAATTTGTAGTAAAATTTATTTTTTAGAATTGGATAAATTTAAAAGAAGGAATTTTAAAGGATAAATTTTTATTTTTGAATCATATTGAATAAAATTCCAAAATATGGGAAAAAGGCTTAGTAAAGGGATTTTGGGTAATATTATTCAAAGGTTATAGAATTTATTTAAAATACAGATTTTAAATAGTTTGAAAGAAATAAAGGAATTTATTTTAAAAGAAAATAAATTTGGAAAATAATTTGGAATTTGATTCGGTGTTTGAAAATAAATCTTTGGAAAACCGATTTGAAATTGATTTGGTGTTTAAAAATAAATTTAAGGAAATCAATTCTGAAATCGATTTGGTGTTTGAAATAAATGGTTGGAAAATAAATTTGGAATTTGATTTGCTACTTGAAAAAATTTGGAAATCAATTTGAAAACTGATTTGGTGTTGAAAGTGAATATTTAGGAATCGATTTGAAAATCGTATATCAGTGGATATTTGAAAATTTAAATTCACAATGGGAATTTTATAAAAGAAAGGGAAATTTGTTTTAAAAATAAATATTATTTTATTTTTAAAAGTGTGGAAAGTAATTTATGGATTTGGAATGTAAATTTAAAAAAAAATCCAAAAAGATTTATAAATTGATTTGAATAAACCCATTTTAGAACGGAAGGTGTACTTTCCCTGAAATGCCGAGTATGTTTTCAATATAGTTTATATTTATAACTTGAAGTTGTAAAGATGGTTTTAAGGGAAGAATATTTTAGAGAAATTATTTATTTAGGTTATTTTGAAAATATTTAAAGTAAAGATTTATTTTAATTTATTATTGAAGTGATTATTTAAGTTTTAATTGATATTTGTTTTAGAAAATGAAATTTTAAATAGTTATATCCTATCTACTAATTTTATTTTAAAATTAGTTTGGATTTGAATTTTTATATGAGATATTAGTATAATATTTTCATAACTAATGTTTTAAATAAAGTGTTTTAAAATAGTTTTTATTCTGAATGTTTCTAAGTACATATTTTGGATAAGTAATTTAAATTATTTTGAAGTATTCGAACTCGGCAAATTTTTCAGTGGAATTAAATAAATATTTGGAAAATTATTCCATGTGAGGAAAATGATTTGAAATTTGTTTTCAAATGGTTGAAGTGTGAAAATATATCTTGTAAAAATATTTTGAAAATAAATAATTTAGGAAAATTATTTTTATCTGGTGATTGTTGTGAATATTGATTGATAGTTAAATAACCGACTATCAATATTGGCCTTTTAATGGCATTTGAATTTTGATGCGACCGGGGGTTGGATTCCAAATGGATATTCGAAAACCACATCGAACCTTTGTGACTGTGATGGATCTTTTATTTAAAAGATCAAAGTGGAAATTTGTTGTGATTTGTTTGAAATTTGAATGAACACTTATTTTTAAAAATAAGCGCTCATTATTTGGATTAGCCTGGAGAGCACTTTGTGTCATATAACCCATTCCGAATAATGATACGACAAAATGGGAATTGCATTTGAAGATGGCGTTGAAGACCGGGTATTTTCGAATACGAAAGGATTACCTGTCGAATGTCTCTGCACGGAGTTGCTCCGGTATGGAGATTTTATCACCCTTTGTGATGGGGATTCCGGATGTGATTAGTGAATATTTGGATTTGCAAGGGCTTCTTTGAAGTGCCTTCGAATCCATTCAATCTCGGAACGGACTTGTATGGATGTGTGTCCGACGTTGCACTTTGAGATCTAAAGCTGGTTTCTATCAATTACATTTTTGTTGGTAGTGGAAAACTTATTCTCTTATATTAACACCCTTCTCTGAGACGTACGAGCCAGAGGTTGTAGTTGATGGTTACAAGTGATACATTCCCAATTTGGTAATGTGGCATATGAAATGCTGCTGATCATTTGTTGATCGACGCATGACTTTGTGAAAAGTGTAGCTTTGTGGACGAGACTTCGTCGGACCTCACACCCCGGAAATGGTCGAAACAGGAAGGATGCGGCAACGTTATTTGAGAGTAGCGCCCCTTGAGTGTATGTCATTTTCTTGTGGAAAAGGGATGTACCATGGTATGGAGCCCAGATATTTAACCATTGTGGTTGCTGCAAATTTATTATACTTTATGGTTATGGGTTTGTGGTTGAGGATCCTCGGATAAAGGTTGCAAACGACCGGAGGATGGCATACTCGTGTAGTAGTTACCAAGTTACAGGATTAACCCGGCCTTGTGTTGGCAAAGAGCTGGTTAAGTTCTTGGGGCATCCCTCTAGAGGCGTACCCATGTGGCGTAGGAAGTTCCTTAGCTTGACCATTTGTTGAAAACCCAAAGAAACAATACGAGCCCTTTACGATTGCGATTGTATAGCCTGCCTCCTCAGGAGGTAGCTATAGCAGGCATAATATAATGGTACCTATGCTGGCTAAGATTAGTATTATACTTTCGAAAGGTTTTCTGCACTATGCACTAATAATAATATTATCAAAAAGGATTTTGCGTATCAAGCATGTTTGACTATCATAAGGAGAAACTCCACCAATTGTGCGCTTGAATTGTGTATGTGCGAGGAGGTCTTATGGTAGTTTCATTTTCCAAAAGCATAGCGGATTTCTTTTATTTTGTTTGTGAAAAATAACTGTTTTTAAGATCTCACGCCAGTCCCATGACTGACCTGGAGTTTATTGTTCCCTTTCTAAACTTTGGGTGCCTACAATTTTCCACACGGACAGCCTAGAGTCAGGTTATCATGTTGTTCTAGAGCAAAGTCAAGAAGTTTCTGTGGAGATTTGAAGTTCAAGCTTGATGGCGAGACGTACCACTTATACTATGTAGTGTACGTTGCGTTTGGGTTAGTGCAAGTCAAATTTTCTTGTACACAAGTTATTATGACTGCTAGTTTTGTGTTGTTGTTGTAAATTCTGATGATGTATGCATAATCAGATATAGCGCTTTGGTATTAAAGATTATTCATTTATCTATTATATTTGTTCCGCTGTGAAATGTGAGATTCTGTTATTATTCTATTTCTTCTTCTATCTTCTTCTTCTTCAACCCCAACGGTTCGGTTTTTCGACAGTCGATTGTGCAGCATTTGATATAGTGGTCGTATTAATGTCGACTTTCGGAAGTCGAAAAATTGGGTTTTTACATTTTGGTATCATAGCATTTGGTTAAGCGACAACCTTGGCTCTGGTGGGGATTGCTCATTAGAGATAGAGTTAGTAGTACTCTAGAATGAGTTTGAGTGTAATAATAGATAAGTGCGCATATTTGTTAATGAATATAAAATTGTTTATATTGTGTTGATTGGTTTGTTGAGTGGTATATGGATTCTGGTCAATACGAGTAATTAACGTTATTGATAGGGATCTCTAAACACTTAAATAGAACAATTTGACACATTATTTTAAAATTAGGGTAAATGAAATAATTTTACCCAAACCTTTTTTGTATATAAAAGGAAATATTTTCCATAAATTATTATAGTATATGGTTGCTTGGATGTTAGAAAGTGATAATATTTAAATTGTTATCATTGATTATTGAATAGGAAATTGAAATCATAACTCAAAAGTTAAGAAAAAAATTCACATACAAATGGAATTTGATAATGTAAAATGTAAATGTGATTTATCAATTCGAAATGGAATTCCAGAGGAATAGTTGGAAATGTTTTTTAAAGGATTTGAAAATTTTTAAATTTGGAAAAGGTTACAATCCCTTTTGGTTTGAAAATAATTTTCAAGGGTTTGGAAAAATATTTTTGGAGGTATAAAAGCTCTAAACTCTTTTCGGTCGTTGGAAAATAATTCCGATGATGATCGTGACATCATCGATGTTCATTTTCGGATTTCCAGAAGAGGAATTGCTGCCAAATTGTTTTAAATGGAAGTTGTTTGCAAACTGAGTTTGGTTTTGGAAATTCAAAGGATAATTTGAATTAATTTCAAAAATGATGTTGAAAAGATGGAAAGACTCAGGAATCCTATGTAAAATATTTATAGAATATAATTGAGTTTGACAACTTATAAATTTGAAGTTATTAGAATAGAAACTTAACTTGAAGAAAGGTTAAAATTAAAAAGTTTGATTTTGGAAATAATTGATTTCAAAGGTGATTTTGAAATGTTGAGAAATTGTTTAAAACTTTGAAAGATTTATTAAAAGTGTTTATGAGTTGATAACTTATGTAATTTGAATTTTGATAGAATGAATTTAACTTAAAGGATTAAGTTAAATTAAAATGAATATGAAAACAAAATAAGCGAGAAAACCTATAAAAGTTTAAAAAAATTGAATTTGAATTGTGTTAAATAAGGTGAAGGAGAAATTAAATTGGGAATGAACAAAAGAATAAAACTGGAATTGAAAGTGAATATTGGAAACCAATTTGAATTGTGTGAAATAAAATGAAGTTGTAAAATTAGTTTGAAATGAATTAAAGATAATAAAGGTGGAAATGAAAAAAATGGTTTGAGATAAAATAAATTGGAACTTGTAATGAATATGTAAATGAAACTAATTTAAAATAGTGATATGAATTAGTTGTGAATGGAAGATAGTTCATAAAATTCAATATTCAGAAGGTAAATTGAATCCAAATAGAATTGAAACTGTAAATTGAATTCAAATGAAGTTGAAAATGCAAGATTGAATGAAAATGGATATATAACTTCAATAGTGAGGAAAAAAATGGTATAAGATGTAAGTATTCAAACTTTTGTAAGGGAATGTGCAAAATTATTTTTGAAGGTAGAAACTGGATATGGTTGTTAAATAGCATACATGTGATATAAACAAAAATAGAATTGGGATTTTGATTTCGAAGATTAAATTGAATTGCTCGAAAAGGTATGTATTTAAATTTCTATATGAAATTTGATGATTTTCTTGTCTAGTCGCTTGGCTTTCGTTTTCTTTTGAAATTTGGGGGCCCGATGTGACATTTTGTAGTCGTACCGAGCTAGCCGCGCAAAGGAGACGCTGGCGAAATTTTTCGAATATTTAGGGAGTTAGCAAATTTTTTATAATTTAAAATTTGAATTTAAGTTTAAATTTGAATTGTTGAGTAAATGAAGTTGTTTGGAATCTTAGGAAGATTTTGAAAAGTTAGTTGGAGTGAATAGATCTTTAATAAAAAGATTTGTTTTGGTAAATTGATAAGACTGTTTGGTTTTGCGAAAATGATAAATGGGCTAACGATCATTCTTCATAACTAGTAATTTCGGGACTAAATTCTTTTAAGGGGAGAAAGATGTGACGACCCAGAATTTTGAACAATTGAAATTGAAATATTTGATTGAATTTAAATATTTGGAAGTTATTTTAACTTGAATTTCAAACATTAGGATTTATTTGGCAAATAAATTATTGAATTTAATTTATTAAAGTTGGATAAAATATTTAATCTTTAGTTTTGAGCTTGTTAAAAATAATTTGAAGCCTTAGAAAATTCATATAGATATTACTGAAGATAATAGAACTTTTAAAAAAAATTGAATTTGGAAATGCTTTGATCATTTTTGAATTTATATTGTTCAAATCGATATTTAAAAATAGTCTTCCGGGGCACAGCCTCAGAATTCAATGAAACCAGTTCCCTTGGATCCGTAATATTGTATTATTATTGGATTTCAATTTTCATAGTGTTTGGAGTAATCGTGTGGCCGTACGATAAGCAAACGCGTTGAAATTAAATCGAAAATTCGATATAAAAGTTGGGTCTGAAAAGCTATCTTCTCCATACGATCGAATTTAGACCTGGAACCTTTTCCATTATGTTCGAAATAGGTGCATAACCTTATGAACGCCTGGCGGCACGCCTCGATTAGAGATCAAGATTGTGAATTGCGAAAATTGAGATAATTTAAATTTGAATTTAAATTAAAAACTAATAATATAATTATTGTGTCAAACCCTTACATACACGTGTAGAAGAAATTGGGGCATGTGTCTACTTTTTTCTGTCAAAATTTTACACGCACTGTTTTAAAAAAAAATAAAAAACAAATAAAATGGATATCTCGTTCGAAAGAAGAAAAACGAACGAAAGAAAAAAAGAAAAACATAATGCCGAACTTCTTCATTTCAAATAAAAAAAAGTTGGGTTTCCCTTTTTCGCTAATCGATTCATAGGCAAATAAAAAGGGGAAACTCGATCAAATCTCAAGCACTTCCTCGAGTTTTGTAAAGACTGAGGCGCGTTCGTCAGAGGCCGCGCGAGGGATGGAAGTCGCGATCTCGTTCAACGTGGAGGGGAAGCTCGCGAGACGAGGGCCTGGAGCATTCGTGCTCATTCGAGGAAATTTAGGGTTCGTTTGCAAGGTGGACACGTGTGTGGATTCGCGCGAGAATCGAAGTGGTCGAAGTCGCGATAGCGCGCTCGCGTAGGGGAGGGAGTTTCGATCGATGCCAGGTGAGGGTTGAAGGCAATGGCCTGGGTTCGCAAGCGTGTTCAAGGTGAGATTTTGCAGTTTTCTTCGATTGAATTTTTTTAGTAATCTATATACATGAAAAAAAAATATCTATATAGTGAAAAAATATAATTGCAGTAAAGTATAAAATAATTTTGTAAATATATATATAAATATATTCGCATACATGTTTTAATTTAAAATAGTAAATATAAATATATATATATATATATATATAAAGGTAAGATTTTGAAAATAGGAAATTTGAAAATATTAGGGTTTATATAAAATAGATTTTAAATCTATATAGACTATTTAGTCAAGTATATATATATATATATAAAACATATATATATATATATATATATATATATATATATATATTCACATAAGGTTTGGAAAATATAAAGATTTTAAAAGTTAAGCAGTTTATATAAAAATTAGTTTAATTAAATTATTAAATGCTAATAGATAGTTCGATTGATTCGAATATTAATTAATTATAAATTGTTTATACAAGGTCTAGAAAAATCGCGAAAACAAGCTGGAATGGAAAATGGATTGCATGCATTGTTAAAGGTGAGATCCTCTCACTTAATCGAATTTTCTGGTTTAATTTTAAATAGTTAAATCTTAAATGGTTGATTGTGTGCTTGGATGATAAATTTTCATCAGTTGTATTGGATGAGACCCTACGCACCGCATAATAGTGGAGGATATTATATAAACCCATATACCGCGATATTCCACCTCGAAGTGGAATTGGTATTATATATGTATTTGGAGTGATTAATTACCCGCATAATATTGTGGATGAGACCTTATGCGCATCATAATAGCGGATGATATTATATAAATCCCATTTACCATGATATTCCACCTCGAAGTGGAATTGGTATTTAATTGTTGTGCTAACGTTTGTGGATGTAGGGAAATAGGTTGGAGGGATCCAACTGGATTCCTCAAATATTTGATTTTGTTTCAATATTGTGTGTTGATTATTTGTAATCTGTGTGTGACTATATTTGTGATTGAAATCGTTGAAGGCTATAGTTTGGCCGAATATATTTTTGGTAACTTAGGATACCGAAACTAAATAAAATTGGATTTTTAATATTCAAGTTGAAAATTTATAGAAAAATTTATTTTTGAGAATTGGATAAATTTAAAAGAAGGAATTTTAAAAGGATAAAGTTTTATTTTTGAATCCTATTGAATAGAATTCCAAAATATGGGAAAAAGGCTTAGTAAATGAATTTCGGATAATACTATTCAAAGGTTGAAGAATTTATTTAAAATACGGATTTTAAATACTTTGAAATAAAGAAAGGAATTTGTTTTAAAAGAAAATAAATTTGGAAATTGGTACGGTGTTTGAAAATAAATCTTTGGAAAACCGATTTGAAATTGATTTGGTGTTTGAAAATAAATTTTGGGAAATCAAAAATCGATTTGGCGTTTGAAATAAATGGTTGGAAAATAAATTTGGAATTTGATTTGGTATTTGAGATAAATTTGGAAATCAATTTGAAAATTGATTTGGTGTTGAAAGCGAATATTTGGGAATCGATTTGTAATCGTATATCAGTGGATATTTGAAAATTTAAATTCACAATGGGAATTTTAAAAAAGAAAGGGAAATTTGTTTTAAAAATAAATGTTTTTTTATTTTTAAAAGCGTGGAAAGAAATTTTCGGATTTGGAACGTAAATTTAAAATAAATCCAGAAAGATTTATAAATTGATTTGAATGAACCATTTTAGAATGGAAGGTGTACTTTCCCTGGAAAGCCGAGTATGTTTTCGATATAGTTTATAAATATAAATTGAAGTTGTAAAGATGGTTTTAAGGAAAGAATATTTTGGAGAAATTATTTATTTAGGTTATTTTGAAAATCTTTAAAGTGAAGATTTATTTTAATTTATTATAGAAGTGATTATTTAAAGTTTTAATTGATACTTGTTTTATAAAATGGATATTTAAATAGTTATATCCTATATACTAATTTTATTTTAAAATTAGTTTGGATTTGAATTTTTATATGAGATGTTAGTATAATATTATCATAACTAATGTTTTAAATAAAGTGTTTTAAAATGGTTTTTATTCTGAATGTTTCCAAGCATATATTTTGGATAAGTAATTTAAATTATTTTGAAGTATTCGAAATCGGCAAATTTTTCAGTGGAATTAAATAAATATTTGAAAATTTATTCCACGTGAGGAAAATGATTTGAAATTTGTTTTCAAATGGTTGAAGTGTGAAAATATATCTTGCAAAGACATTTTGAAAATAAATAATTTGGGAAAATTATTTAAATCTGGTGATTGTTGTGAATATTGATTGATAGCTAAATAACCGACTATTAATATTGGCATTTTAATGGCATTTGAATTTCGATGCGACCAGGGTCGGATACCAAATGGATATTCGAAAACCACATCGAACCTTTGTGATTTTGATGGATCTTTTATTTAAAAGATCAAAGTGGAAATTTGTTGTGATTTGTTTGAAATCTGAATGAACACTTAATTTTAAAAATATGCGCTCATTATTCGGATTAGCAGGGAGAGGACTTTGTGTCATATAACCCATTTCGAATAATGATACGACAAAATGGTAATTGCATTTGAAGATGTGTTGAAGACCGGTTATTTTCGAAAACGAAAGGATTACATGTCGAATGTCTCTGCACTAGGTTGCTCCGGTATAGAGATTTTATCACCCTTTGTGATGGGGATTCCGGACGTGATTAGTGAATATTTGGATTTGCAAGGGCTTCTTTGAAGTGCCTTCGGTTTCGTTCGATCCCGGAACGGACTTGTATGGATGTGTGTCTGATGTTACACTTTGAGATGTAAAGCTGGTTTCTAACAAATACATTTCTGTTGGTGGTGGAGAATTTATTCTCTTAGCTTAACACCCTTCTCTGAGATGTACGAGCTCAGAGGTTACGTAGTTGATGGTTACTAGTGATACATTATCAATTTGGCAATGTGGCATATGAAGTGCTGCTGATCATTTGTTGATCAAAGCATGACATTGTGAAAAGTGTGGCTTTGTGGACGATATTTCGTCGGACCTTTCACCCCGGAAATGGTCGAAACAGGAAGGATGCGGCAAGGTTATTTGGGAGTAGCACCCCTTGGGGGTATGTCATTTCCTTCTGGAAAAGTGTTGTATTATGGTATGGAGCCCAAATATTTAACCTATGTGGTTGCTACAAATTTATTATACTTTGTGGTTGTTTCTTTGTGGTTGAGGATCCTCAAATAAAGGTCGCAAACGGCCGGGGGATGGCATACTCGTGTAGTAGTTACCTAGTTACAGAGGTAGCCTGGCCTTGTGTTGGCAGAGAGCTGGTTAAGTTCTTGGGGCGTCCCTCTAAAGCCGTACCCATGTGGCATAGAAAGTTCCTTAGCCTGACCATTTGTTGGAAATCCAAAGAAACAATACGAGCCCTTTACGATTGCGATTGTATAACCTGCCTCCTCAGGAGGTAGCTATAGCAGGCATAATATAATGGTACCTATGCTGGCTAAGATTAATATTATACTTTCTAAAGGTTTTCTTCACTATGCACTAACAATAATATTATCAAAAAGGATTTTGCATATCAAGTATGTTTGACTATCATAAGGAGAAATCTCCTCCAATTGTGCACTTGCATTTTGTGTGTGCGGGAAGGCCTTATGGTAGTTTCATTTTTCAAAAGCATAGTGGATTTCTTTTTTTTTATTTGTGAAAAATAACCGTTTTAAGATCTCACACCAGTCCCATGACTGACCTGGAGTTTATTGTTCCCTTTCTAAACTCTGGGTGCCCACAACTTTCCACACGGACAGCCTAGAGTCAGGTTATCAGTTGTTTTGGAGCGAAATCAAGAAGTTGCTATGGAGATCTGGAGTTCAAGCTGGATGGCGAGACATACCACTTATACTATGTAGTGTCCGTTGCATTTGGGTTAGTGCAAGTCAAATTTTCTTGTACATAAGTTATTATGACTTCCAGTTTTGTGTTTTTTTTGTAAACTCTGATGATGTGTGTATAAACAGATATAGTGCTTTTGTTTTGAAGATTATTCATTTATCTATTATATTTGTTCCGCTATGAAATGTGTGATTCTATTATTGTTCTGTTTCTTCTTCTATCTTCTTCTTCTTTAACCCTAACGGTTCGGTTTTCCAACAGTCGATTATGTGGCATTTGATATAGTGGTCGCATTAATGTCGACTTTCAAAAGACGAAAAATTGGGTCGTTAAGGTAAAGGTAAAGCAGAAGAAGTCAAGAAGATTGTTGCTGCTGTTGGATATTTTGTAGTGAAAGTGGAAGAGTGTTTCCATAAAGTTCATCGATGGACTACCTAGGAGTGGGAGGAGAAATAAGAGTATCTGGGTTATAGATGATCGACAAATCATATGCACTTATTTTATTTCAGTTAGGAGTATGAGGACTGCTATGTCCTTGGTGACACTATGCGTGAGAGAGATTGTTAGGTTATAGAGTTTCTTGTAGCATCATTAGCGACTGACATCTTCCTTTTTCCAGTGAGTTTTTGGAGGTATCTCCAGTAGACTTTGGGCATCGAGTTAAGCTTAAGTACCGCTTATCACCCACAGACGGATGAATAGACAGAGAGGGTAAACTGTGTACTGGAGGACTTTCTTCAGATGCGTATCTTGGAATTTGGTGGCTCTTGGGGGACTAATTGCCATTGGTGCAGTTTACCTATAATAATAGCAATCAGGCGAGTATTAGGATGGCACCGTTCGAGGCATTATAAGAGAGGCCATGTTGATCACTGACTTATTGGTGGGACACTATGAATAGGGTGATTCTTAGATCGGATATGGTGAGGGAGACATCAAATATGGTAGACTTGATCCGTAGAAGGATGAAAACTTCAACGGTTAAGTAGAAGTTTTACGTGGACAGGAAACGAACAAAGTTAGAGTTTGTAGTGAGCGAAATGGCTTATGTGAAGTTTTCACTACTAAGGCTTGTTATAAGATTTGGTATTTCAGGAAAGCTAGCGCCGAAGTTTGTATGGCATTTTCCAATTACTGGTAGAGTTGGAAAATTAGCTTATAGGGTGAAGTCTCCTAAGAAGTTAGCGGGAGTACATGACGTTTTAAATGTGTCACCCTTGCGAAAGTGCCTACACGATGTAGCCATTACAGTCGAGCTGAAACAACTAGAGGAGGTAGAGGTAAGGAGGGAGTCACTTGATCGCCATGTACCTACTCGAATTCTTAAGCATAGTGCCAATCGACTCCACAATAAAGTTATCAAGCTTGTTAAAGTACATTGGGGAGATGATCCGGTAGAGAGTACATGAGAGCCTAAGGAGAGGATCCGATCTACCCATCATAACTCTTTTTTAGCACATTTCTAATTTAGTCGAATAAGTATAGACTACTTACGTGTTAGGTTCTAGCATAGCATACCTGATAGGCTGGGATAATTGGATGTAGGAATGGTTGTGAATGTGTCATTTGGACATGTTTTGGTTGATGGATTATAAATGATGTATTTAGCAAAAAAAATTTACATACTTAGGCAATCATATTCTCAAGTTAGCATACACTCGCGCCATACTCGTTTTTATTTTATAAATTTATATTCATATCGATTGAATGGTTGCACGTTCATATAGAATTGCCACTATATTTACATAAGATATTACATACATTTTGGATATATGGCAATAGCACTTGCATTTTAGGAGTACGAGTAGATCTGGAGACAACCTAATCTTTACATTAATTTAGATTCATATGCATCCCATGACTACCTGTACATATTACATTAGAAATTGAACTAAGGACAATGATTGCTAATGGTTGAGTAGTTGGTCATTGATTTTTATATGCACGAGTTACATTTTTTCCATCATTGGAGATTTCAAGGACGAAACCATTTTAATAGGGAGAATGTAACACTCTGAAAATGTAACTGAAATTTTAATATAAGAATTATGAATATGCTATGGGAAAAAATAAAATTTTCATAAATGTTCGAATTTGGCTACGAAACATGCATTATTGCTTTTGTAGCGATATTCTAGGATACTTTCATATAAATGTTTTGAAATAGGAGCTAGTATGAGAAAGTTATGAACGTTTGAAAATTCAAAGTCAAAATAATCAATTAATTAAATTTGGAAATAAATGTTATTAAATTAGGATACCCACCAGTCGACAACTGATTAGGACCGGTCACCCCTATCGACTACTCTAATCTATCATGATCAACCAATCATATTTAATCAATTAGGGTTTTGAGAGGTCGAATGACCAATATTTGATTGGTTAGATCTGACAGATCTGGTTGTTTTGTACACCTATAAATAAGACATTAAACCTAACCATAATTCATAAAATTAGAACCAGAACATCCAAACTCTCTCTTTGAAATCTAAAATCTGAAATCCCTTTTCTCCTTAAAAAGAAATTTCTTCAAAACAAAAACAAAAATTAAATTATAGATTAAATAAAATCAAGAGGAGATCTGCACCAAGCAAAGGCGATTCTAGGCATACTAGGAAAAGGGATAGCATTTTCAGGCGAATGGGTTCATTATTAGTTAGATGACTTACATATAATTAATTTTAATATACCCTATTTGATCTAGAGTTATGTTAAATCAATATGAAAAGGTTGTCTAAGTTGGATTGGAACTTTAACGGTGATTAAAACCTACATGAACATGAACCCTTTCTTCTGATCTAGATCTAGTTAATTTAAACTTGTTAATTAAGAATTGATTCAAGATTGAACAAGCTCATTTTGGTCAAATCAGTATGGATTGGTAACCTGTAGATGCTAAACTTAGGATTATCTGATTTACTAAAAATTCAAAATACTGTATACGAAATTTGGACAATGATGAATTATTAATCTATAAATTTAGGTTCACTTAATTAGGTTACGTTTCCCATTATGGAAATTGTAGGGAAATCTATTTTAGGAATTACATACAGTCGTAATGTGGGAAATGTGGTACCATGGTTGAAATTATAGGATAACCTTATGTTGGAATTGTTACAATAGCAATTAGCCAATCATTATTTGTCTTGAGGTTCAATTAGTTTTTTGACCCTAAGTATGAGCCTGCATGGTCATTAATATAGGTGAGTATTGAGCTAGACCCTTTAAGTAAAGAAAATAAATAAATCAAAGACACTTGTAGAATATCCTAGATCATATGGATTATTACTAAAGTCAATTACATGTGATCGCAATATGTTAATGATGTGACTCATTCACCAGACCTGTGTTTGACCCACCCTTACCTCTCTTTTCTCCCACAATCGGAGTTCAGGGCGGCAGGTGATAGGCCAAAGATTTGTGTGTGGAGGGACGAGCTTGGCATTGGAGTTACTCTTATTTCCTATTGCTCTTCATGTATTTTTTTAAGGTATTTAGTATTTTATCAGACTATTTGATGTATTTCTTGTATACTGTAGCTTTGACTACGTACCTTTTTGAGACTGTGTTTTGGATGTTTTCTGAGATGACTATTTTCAGTATTTATATTTTTATGACTTTCGTTGTGAGATCTAAAAGTGTATTATATCTTAGATTTTATCCTCATATTTTTAGCCTTTGAAATGTTAAAAAACCCCGACATCTCATACTTCTTGGCATCGACGTGAGTTTGAAAGTCACAAAAGACTTTGGATCGGTGTGTCGAGATGTGCGGGTTGTCACATATGACACTACACATATACGATTTATACATGGAGTTGGGTGTGTGAATTCTTATGTATGGCATAGTGACATCGTTGTATTTAATTTACACCGCAGGTTAATCGGGATGGGGAGACCTATGACACCATTGACCACTGAGTGTAGTATTACACCTGCACTCTTATATCATGTTATTAGTAGCAATGTAGTGTAGTTTGTTATATTATATACTATTTTAATAGTATAATTAATATTATGTAATTTCCAAACTTGTTGGTGCAGGGATAGACCATGATGAGGTATGATTAGTATTACCTATAGACCCTTACGTTTCCAAATATATATAAGTTTCGTTTATACAGTACACAAAGGTAGCCCCCTCACCAGAACTCCATCAAACCCTCATTTTCTCTAATTTTTCCTTTTGGACAACTTGTTGAGTTGGTTATTTAAGGACACATTAGTAGGAAAGTTGGATCTTTAGGTGCATGTATATTGTGGTCTTCGGCTATCATTTTATTCTTCTATACACTACCGACATTATTTTTGTATAATGAAGTGTGCTATATTTGATGTATCATTTCGTAATAAATTTGCATTGGGATAATGTATGATGATTAATTGTTATATCAATTTTATTATCACAACTTGTCTCACATAGAATGTCTCAAATTTTTTATATGTGTGTGCATACACAAACACACATACACATACATACATATACATATATATTGGCATAATGTATAGATAGAAGTAGGGCTATGCCATAGGGGAAATTATGTAATTTGTTACGTATATCTAACTTAATAACCAATCTTGTATGTAATAAGGGTGTTTGATTTCTGTAGCATACTTTTTTATATTGTGATAAAACTAATTAAGTAATTAATTTAAAGTATATTAAATAGAAAATCCTTAAATGATAATTTAGTGATAGTAATTACAATTTGTTGTAATCATGAGAAATTTATCACATTAAAACAAAATATTATTTTAAATATTCCTGCTCAATATGTTTTGGGCAAGGATATCGATTCACCCATTAAGACTGGAGTACGTAACACTCTTCAAATGTTAGACAATGCATTAATCGTGGTTGTTGGACGCATTAAGGGGTTATATACTGATCGTTATTAGATAACTATGGAATGATTTACTTTAGACTTTTTATTGGTAAATATAACTATAGTCAATTAGAAAGTCTCGAATTGATGATAGTACATAGTTCTCTCCACTTGAGAATACAGCTGAACTTCAATGTGGACAACACATTTTGATTATTGTTAAATCATGGCATGAAATCTAACGAGCGACTACTATCGGGTCTTGGTTGAAACACATAAAGTGAAACAGTATCCAATAGATAATTTTTTTTAGTTATATGTGATTAGTACCACAATCAATAGTAGTCGACTCAAAATCAAAGTATCTGACCATAGCAGTACTGTTAATAATAATTGTTATTATTCAACTAGAGATTTTGTATTTGGATTAATCACATTGAATGTGGATGATCTTGAAATTTTGACAAAACTAAATACTATAATTTCTAATGTGACATAATGCCGAGAAGGGAATTGGTATAAATAATCGTTACTACCAAGTACCGTGTGACGACCCACCTTTCTAAACCCTAGGAATGACACACTTAATACATCCACGGTATTCGCACGCCGCTGCTCAAGCATCAGAAAGACAAGTTGTCATGGGATAAAATAAAAGAATAGAACGTTACAGGATAGAAATATCTCGCAATGGAACGGTTGCATATAATACAAAATGATATAGTACAAAAGGTTACTCCTTGCATGGAGTTATCCCAGTTACACAAAAGTACTACAACTTATCGGAATAGGCACTTATACACTCTACCTTCACACTTGCTAATACGAAATACACATACATAATAACATAACAGCAAGAATAAGTAACTAGATAGATAAAAGAGCCTCCTGCTCATTCATCGTCTTTAAAGAGCCCATAGAAAATCTTCTACTCTCGGATTACTCAAATATAATTGAGCACCCAAGAGTTTTAGGAGAAAAAACAACTCGGGTCAAACAATAATTCAGGCTTGAGTAAATCTCTAAAAAAGGTGGAAATAAACACAATATATGAGACCACTCCGCCAACCGCCGAACGGGTTTTCCCTCATAATAACAACATCCAATCACAATAATGGACACAAATAATTAAGCATCGTGAAGTGCTCACAACACTTCCCGATGCAATTTAGAAAGAAGTAAATTTAAAATTTTGGAATCAAAGGAAAGAAAAGGGAAAATTTCCAATAAATGACTAGGAGGGTGCTCCCCTACCGAAGGTATACGTCTAGAAATATATACGTCTAGAAATATACTTGAGAGCTACGATGGTTCTTGGGAACTTCAAGTTGGACCCCGCCAACTGTTACCGAGAATCAGAATATTTCACATCTTATTGCAAATGCAACCGAAACCGACCTAGAGTAGATGTGAAAATACCCTAATAGGAGCAATCCATATAGCTTGGCTCACACGCGTGCTTGTTTTTAGTCATTTCCGAAAAAGGATATCAAAACTCAAATGAACAACAGATCGTCTTAGGTTGACGATACACAACGAAGAAAGCTGATTCGATGGTTCATAAATCAAATATTAGGGATAATTAAAAATATATGGAAATTATTCTTATTACTACTCCTCAATTCCAAACAAGCCACATCCCTCGGTTGAAAACGAAGCTAGGCAAGCTGAGGTAGTATTACCTCTAGGCATTGCCTTAACGACATTTTTGACCTTTGAGAAAGAAATGAGTCCATGCCTCGATGTTTAGTGCTAAATGTGTGACTAAATCCTTTCCATATAAGCGATATCATATACATAACTACTTTTCCATAACCTAATCAAACTTCTACTTTTAAAACCAAACTTGTGCTGGGGTTTCACATTAAAAATATTAACTTTAAACAACTTTATTAAACTGAATTGATTTAATTTAAACACAAATTAGTTACCTTTTAAAACTAATAATTTCATTTAGTATCATTACTTAAAATGATAAATAAACTTTAATATAGGATTAATTATTTTTAAAACATCTTTATTTAAAATAAACAATTAGCTTTAATCCCAATTTATTGCTTCAAAAGAACACTATTTAAAAAGATTAATTAACTTCAAAATATACTTGTTTAAATGATTAATTATCTTTAAATACCATTCTTAAAATGATTAGTCAATTTTAAAACACCATTACTAAATAATTAGTTGATTTTAAATCCTTATTATAAAATATTCGATTAATTTTAAAACTTTTTATTGAAATAATTAATTTATTTTAAACCATCTTTATTTATATAACTATCTATCTTTGTAAAACCCATGCGCAAGATTTAACAAAATATTTCAAAGCGGATAACATTTCCATTCAAACATCACAAAACATAAGGGTGAGCACGAATACAAAGGAAACTTAAAACTACACATAATTAGAGAACATCTCTTATCCAAAATGAATATACTGGCATACAATGAAATGCCCAAATCAATATAATAGCAGAACGATGATTTATTTTGCCAGCTGGCTGTCCAAATAATCTACTTAATTTGATTATAGTAGAATGACAATTTATTCTGCTATATAGACGTCATTTATATTTTATCTAATCAAATGATAGTAGAATAGTGTTTTATTTTGCTAAACAAATGGACAAACTAATCTATTCAATTAAGTTATAGCTGGACGGGGGTTTAACTGCTAAACAGACGTGTTTTAAACAAAACCAATAGAGTAAAAATTAAGCTTATATAATAATAATAATTGAAACTTAATTTAATTACTGATTAATTTGAATTTAAATCTAAATTTAAATCCAAATTAGCCTTAATTAAATCTTAATTAACTTTATTTAAACCATAATTAATTATCAATTAATCCGAAATTAGTTATTAATAAATTGCTTAACAGTTAAACCTAATTTAATTATTTAACCCAAATTAATTTACTTAAATTCTTAGACCTTAACTAAATAAAATTAAATACTTAATTAACTCTTACTTAGTTAATAACTAATTAAAACTTTCTTAATTAGTTAATTATAATTAACTTACATAATTAATACTAATTGTTTAACTTAATTATAATTAACTACTAATTATCCTTGATTAATAAATAAATAAATTATTAACTTAATTAAGTATTTAATAATTTCTTTTATACTTAATTAATGGTTTGAAAAAGGTTTTAAAAAACATTTAATTAGAAAACACTTTAAACTTAGAAAACGTTAAATTTCTAAACTATATCCATAACGACTATCATTATAGATGCCATAATTTAGAGTTAGTTTTCTAAGTTAACTTTTCATACCCTTTATCCATAGCTTTTGCTCACTTTGAAAACATAAGTAAAAGTTTGTTGAAAAATTGAGCAAAATTAGAACCTTTGGAAACATTTTAGTAAAATAAAAACTAGTAAAACAATATTTGTATTCCAAAGGATCTCAAGTCGTTTTTCAAGTCAAGGAGCTAACTTTTTTTAGCAACACAACACCATAAGATATATTTCCAAGCCATAATAATAAACACAAGCAAGATTATAACATTTTAACTAATCACTACATCGGACCTCATTTCAAACCTAAAATCAACATTACACATAAGCACATATCTACCAAACAAACCATCACTAAAATCCATCAAACAACCAAATTTAACACCACATTGAACATTATAATAAAATATAAAATTTTCCTTAAATAAGTGAGTTTTTACTCACCCAAAGCTATCCTAATCAAACCGAATACTAACTATCTTTTTTAATACGACATAGAACATTGTTAAAACTTGGAAAAATGGAATTTTTGGTGGTCTTAAGGGCCAATATGGTTCGGCCATCATGGAAAAAGGCTTGGTCTTCGGTTGATGAGGTGGATGAGGAATTTTTTGACAAGGATAAGTTGTATAAGTGAAAGGAGAAGTGTTTAAACAAGTTTGTAAAGGACTAAAATGAAAAGGCTTTGATTTTTGAAACTTGGAAATCAAAGAGCAACCATTAAAAAGTTTTATAGAGCTTTAGAAAGAGGATGAAGCTTTCACAAAAAATGAGAAATGATAACAAAAATTAGGAATTTTGTATATATACCATTCATCTCCAATCTACCCTTACTCCTCCACACGCCATCTACAAGGCACCCCCCCTTTAATCCACTAAAGAAAACTCTACTTTGCACTAACATGTTGTAACACCCCATATTTTTATAACCCTATATAAGATATGTAAATTAGTGAGATTAAATTAAATAATGTGTAGATTAGTAGGTTGAGATTTGATTAGTTGAAGGTAGTCGTGCCATGTTAAGTGGGTTAACTAAAATAAAATAACACTAGATAATGTGTTAAGAAATGAGAAGGGTATTATGGTAAATAGTAAAAACTTATTCCCTAAACACCTATGAGATGGTAACTCACATTCATTCACTCTTGTTTCACTGTAAAACTAAATTGCTATGGTCGGCCACCATATCCTATTCTCAAGAGCAGAAGCAAAGTTAAATATTAAGAGAAGAGAAGAAATCAACTAATTCAACACTCAAAAATCTCATCTACGATCCCAAAAGCTAAGGTGAATAATAAATACATCCCCAATTCTTTTAGTTTTTGGCTTTGTAATTAGATCTGAAATGTTTTTGCTATATTATTGCCATGTTTGATGTTTAAAGATATATATAAATATACTTGGTGAAATTATAAATGTTTATTCATGTTTTGTGATATGTTTTAACATGAAAACCCTATTTAACGACATCCGAATATCTTAGAAATTTAAATATAGGTTTGGAATAATATTTTAGAGTTGGGTACTTATTTTCATAATTTTTTGATTTATTATGGATTTTGTATGAATTTTCGAATGAAGGAAATTATTTATTGGGATAAAAATTATTTTCGGTTAAAAAAAATTAGTTGGGTGTGAGATTTTAATATGTTGGCAATATATTAAAATAGATTTTCTGCGATTCTTCCAAAATTTTCCTAAGTCAAATGCAGGATATATATATATATATATATAATTATTTAAGATATGCGACTTAAATGTTTTATATATTTATAAAGCGGAAGGGGCATTTTGCAAAATAAAATGATCAATAAATTCTGGTAATTCAGCAGCATATTTTTGAAAAGTATTTTATTGACCAATTATAATTTGACAAACAAAGGCAGGTTAGTTGAAAAGTTTCCGTTTAAAGTTTAAAAACAAAAATCACACTTTTTCCATGTTACAGCCTATATGGCAGTTTACCTTCCACCTAGACCTTTCGTCACAGTCGAAAGGTTAGCTTTTGATAAGGTCAAAGTTCAATGCATAAGGTATCAAGGAATTGGTATGTAATGAGTTGAATATAGCCGAAAGGTTCTAAGCCGAAAGGTTGATGGCCTAAGCGGTTGGAACATAATTGTTTTGTAAGTGAAAAGCTTTCTCCTGCTTTGCTTTCAAATTTGAGCTTTCGACTTGGTCACTTTCGACCAGGTCAAGTTATTTAAAAGACAAGACTTTAAACCTTTCGATGAAGTCGATAGGTTGTTACTGTTTCTGCCATTACTTCGTTTTGAAACCTTTCGACATAGCCGAAGGGTTTCTACCGCTTTTATGAAGGTTTTTGGTTTGAACCCTCCGACCCAATCGAAAGGTTTACCTGTTTTTAAACTAGCGTTTCTCCATTGCTTTCAAAAGGAAGATTCCAACTTAGGTGGTTACCCTTATTTTGTAAACTATAACCCAAGGCTTTGGAAAGGTTATTCCAATAAAGATGAAAGGTTTTAAAAAGAAGGTTTCCAGATTGTTGTAAGTTGAACCCAGTATACCTTCGAAAGGTTTATGTTTTAAAAGGTTTTAAGCATTCGAAGGTTTACTCCTTGATCTGTTTCGAAAGGTTTATTGGATATTTTTGAAAGGTATTTGAGGGAAGGTTTTCCAAAGGTTTTTCTAAGGCAGTGACTTAAAGTGATTTTAATGTAGGATGTCTAAAGTTTATATCTTCCGAAAGATTTGTTTTGAATGAATTCGAAAGGTTTAAGAAATGATTTCGAAAGGTTTAAACATTGATTCCGAAGGAAATAATTTCAAAGTATGAAGAGAGGTTCTTTCAAATGATTAATTGTTTTCATCAACCACATTTTGAGTAAAGGATATATATATATATATATATTTATATTTATATATATTTGGCATGGTAATATGATTGAGTAAGTATAAAGATTTTATTCTTTCCTTTTTTGAAGCTTGATCTAAAGGTTTATATCATTTTGAAATTGTTTTCAAGGAAAATTATGGAAGGGGATCCTTAAGTATAAATGACTCGGATATTAGAAAACCAGATGGGGCTAGTGTGGGGTTGCGTCTTATACATTAGCTTGTAGACCCAGCTAATTGTTGTCCAAAATTCTAGTGTGTAGGGCTTGGTCATAGGTAGATTAAAATTATGAGTATATACCGAAAGGAATACATGTTGTATGCAGATAGGTTATTGGTTAGCCCAAAAAACCATTAGGATTGAGAAGACATGTGAGATGATTAAGTTAGGGACAGATCATCCAAAAGTGAGATATTTAAAAGATAGTCTATGCAGATCGTCTTGATGGGAAATGTTAAATGGATAGATAAGGATAGATAATCCTGAATATGAATATCTAACAAGTGTTTGGTTAATTTTGATTACATTGTCTGGTAGACTTGAGTCAGCCAAAGGTTAAAAGTTACCCAAACAAAACTTTTTTGGCTGAAAAATTAGTTTGTTATTACCTGATATTTACGTATGTTTACATAATGTTTATTCTGTAGTGTTCAACCATTGTGGATGCAGGAGCATAATATATGGTTATATGAAAGGATTTGCAAAGATATGATTTAAAAGAGATGTTAGTGAGAGGAAACTCATTCCACTAAGCGGCGTGGTCTCACTTAACATAATTAAACCAAGATGTATAATATTATTCATACCAGGCTTTATGTTTGACTTGAAGTTTGTGTTTCCCCTTAAACTCTCAGGTGCTCAAAATTGATTAGAGTAGGTTGAGAGCTTAAGGGTCTTTTCAGGTTTTGGAAAATTGACGAATAAGCTACCGAAGGATGCAAGTGGCAATAGATAGCTAGTTAGGATTTTCTGCTTTTATTTACATTTTGATGGATTGTCCATTGTGTTATGATGTATTAGGTCTAATATGACCATATGACCCTGATCAATCACGGGGGTATCTTCATACACTGCTCTCGGCATAATTTGTAATAACTATATTTAATCTGTGCATGGGAAAATGATTTGGGTTATGTGACGTGAATGTGGAACAATTTTGTATTTGAAAATGTAATGAATTAATTTGTTGTTTTGAAATCTGTGTTCTATTTCATATTCAACTGCTTCTGATATTTTTGATACCATTAACATAGCCGTATTTAGTCACTGAAAGCTAATACTATAGATGACTGTAGCATCTGTAGCACTTAGTTTTGGGCCTCTAGATATGGGATGTTACAGCTTGGTATCAGAGCATGGTTTATGAAATACTTTAACTGAAAATTATTTTTGAAAACATAATCCGTAAGAATTAGAGTTAAGATCGGGGTATGGAATAATACTACAGTAACGCACTTGTATTATATATATAAGTATATGCTATATCTTTCGACTCCTATCTTAATTAGGTTATTTATTTGTATCTCACAAGGTTTGAATACAGATATTGAAGGAAGGAGAAGCAGAGTAAATATAGAAGGAGATAGCAGCACCACTAACGAAAATGCACGATCAAACACAAGGAGAGGTCCTGGTCAGGCACAAGCTGAAATTGCTGGTGCAGGAGTTCTCCAAATGGATATGGGGGCAACGTATCAGTTCTTTGTGAATATGGTGCAAGCTGGAGTAAAAGCAGGTGTTGTTGGAGGTAATGCCATGGGAAGGGGAGCTCAAGAAGTTCCTACGGTCAATCAGTATGCCAATTTGAGTAGAGATTACATCAGACTTAGAGGGAAGCCATTCATTAGTACCGAGGATGTGATTGAAGTGAAAAACTGGTTACTGCATTGTGTAAGAATTTTTGCTGATTTAGTGCTAAATGATGCGCAGAAAAGGAGGTTGGCCTCAAGGTAGCTGTAGGGAGCTGCATTATTTTGGTGGAACACCGTCACTGTCGGAGTTGATGAACAGATCATTACTTAGGAGGAATTCAGGAGAAGGTTTTTGGAGAGATTTATGTCCGTAATGGCGTGGGCTACATTGGTAAGGAGGTTTGTAGAGCTGAAGCAGGGAGATATGATTGTGTTGGAGTATACAAGGAAGTTTGAGGAACTAGCTCGATACGGGTATGCCTTGGTTGATACCGTTTCAGTAGAAATGAAAAGTACATTAGTGGATTAAGGTTAGAACTGATAAGTGCTACTTTGCCACACTTAGAGACTCCAGTTATGTAGTTGTTGAGATTGCATTGAGGCTAGAAGAGGCATTTGTTTGCTTAAGAAAGAAAGTGAAAGAGGCTCGGATGGGACAGGCCCAGAAGAGGAAACTTTTCTTGAAAAATATTGCTCATGAAGAAGGAGCACAACAGAAAAGTAAGGCTGAAAGTGGTTTGTTATAACTGCAAAAAAAAGGACATTGTGCCAACAAGTGTCGAGCCAGCAAGGGAAAAGGAAAGAGGCTAGTGGAAAGAAGAATTTCAGATGCTTTAATTCCGATCAAGTGGGTCATTACAAGAACAAGTGCCAAGAGCCAGCAAAGGAAGGAAAGGGGCAAGTTTATGCTTTAGATCCTACAACGGCAAAATCAGTTGCTCAAGAAAAGGGAAAAGCTATTTTAGGAGTCTCGTTGTAGATCTACGGTATGTCTGTTAGTGTCCTCTTTGATATTGGGGGCATCCCACTCTTTTATTTCTCGGTGTCTGGTAGATAGACTTAACCTAGAACCCTCTTGCTTAGTTACTTCTTTAAGGGTTGCTAATCTAATAGGAAGTTATGAAATACTTGGAATGAGGTGTGACTAGAGGTGTGACTATCTAGGATTTGATTTGTTAGGCCATACTTTTATTGTTGTTTGCATGTATTTGACTTTGTCGGATTAGGGATTATCCTGGGGATGGATTGACTGAGTAGATATGATGCTAGGATATTTTTCCCAGATAGGAAAATACCACTTAGTCATCCGGATTGTAGAGATCGAATAATTTATGCCGTAGAGAACCCTAGTTGTGAGGTGAATGCTTTACTGGGTGTTATGGAGTTGAGGATGAGTTGCATCAGGTCTTTTTAGTTAGATAATTTGCCAATTTGTTTGAGCCAGTCGTTGGACTGCCACTGAAATGGGCTATTGAGTTTTGGATTGATTTAGTGTTTGGAGCTAAACCAGTGAGTAGATCGTCGAGTAGAATGACACCTACAGAGATGAAAGAGTTGAAGGTGGAGTTAGTAGATCTGGAAGGTAAAAGTTTTATCAGGCCGAGTAGTTTGCCATGGGGAGCTACTGCCGTGTTTGCTAAGAAATCGGACGGATCGTTAAGGCTATGTATCGATTATTGTAAGTTGAATAAGAGTCGATAAAGAACCGATACCCATTTCTAAAAATTGATGATTTGTTCGATCCGTTGAGTGGAGCAAAGGTATTCTCTTAGCTAGATTTGATGATGAGATTTCTTCAGCTTAGAGTGGCAGAGGATAGCATTCCTTTGATGGTGTTTAGAACAAAATATGGGTCGTATGAATGGTTAGTTATGCCATTCGAACTAACTAATGCGCTGGCATTCTTTGTGGGTCTGATGAATAGAATTTTTCAAGAGCATTTGGATAGGTTTGTGTTGGTTTTTGTTAGCACCAGAATTGGTCACTAACACCCTTGAGAAATATTGTGTAGAGAGATTAATGAAGAAAGTAAATTAAAATAGAGAATTGAATGCTAAATTAAATGCAAAAAGAAAAGCCCCGGATTTATAGTGGTTCAGCGTAACTGCCTACCTCCACTTTGAGTCTTTGATCTTTATTGCTTTCACAAATGATTTAATACAGATACAATCCTTACTATATCGACTTGAATACAAGTGCTAAGTAAAATAGAATAAGTCTTGAATGCAGCAGAGTCTCCCCAGTGTTCTCGAAAAAAGGTCCCTTTCACTGTGCCCCTGCCCTCCTATTTATAGACGAACATGGGTTGGACTTCCCTTTTGGGCCTAGGAGCAAGATACCTTGGCCCATGGTGAGTGACTTCTGTGCGCAGCCATAAATGTTGAACAGCAATTGCCGAACCACATATTCAAGCCGAACGGCATTCGTATGCCGTTCGAGGAAGGCGTGCCGAATGGTACCTGTATGCCGAACGAGGCATTGCGTTGAGTGAAGAGTGTAGGCCGAACGGGACCTATGCCGACCGAGACTTGATGTCGGTCGAGGGGAGATGTCGAATGACTCACTTATGCTAAGCGAGGCCTCGTGCCGAATAAGGCTTCATGCCAAACGAGGCTCCATGCCGAACGAGGCTCCATGCCAAACGAGGCTTCATGCCGAACGAGGCTTTATGCCAAACGACTCTTCTATGCCGAACGAGGCATCGATGCCGAACGACCCTCTCGTGCTGAGCTAGGCTTCATACCGAATGAGGCTTCGATGCCGAATGAAGGTTCGATGCCGAACGAGTGTTCATACCGAACGACCCTCTCATGCCGAGCGAGGGTTCATACCGAACGACCCTCTCATGCCGAGCGAGACTTCATGCCGAGCAAGGGGAGGTGTATCGAACAACGTCTTTGCCGAACGATGTCTTTGCCGTACGATGTCTTTAGGCTGAGCCTCTTGTTACATGGTCAAATAACCAGGTAACGTTTGCTCTCCAAAGTGTATCATGTGGATGAAAATGACGCACTTTGATCCATGAGTACTTTGTGTTTTTCTTTAAGCCCTTCTTCTGTCCCCTCTAGAGTGATCTCTTGAATGCTGAACGGTGCATTGAATGCCGAATGACATGTTGATGCCAAACGGCATTAAATGCCGAACGACATATTGAATGCCGAACAACATCGATGCCGAATGACACTGATGCCGAATGAGGGGTGGTGCCTTGAACGGTTCTACCTGTCACTGTCTATTCATCTTCCTCATTCCTATATAACTCAACACTTCTCTTCTTTCCCCCTTTTACTTTCACATTCACTCTAATACCCCAGCAAACTCGTCTTCCTCCAGACTTTCGTCAATCATCCCAAACTCCCTTTAGACTCCCGAGTCCTGTACATTACCTCTCGAATGCCCTCAGTAACAAATCGGAGTGGTTCCCACTTATAAATCGAGCATCTCACTAGATTCCAATCCCTTCTTTTAGGTATGAACCTTTCACTCACTCGATTTCCCCTTATTAGAGATTTTGGACAAGACTTGAATTTACGACCTTCCTCTAACCCATGAATAATGGAAGTTGTGGATAAGGAATAAGCCTTGGGATTAGATGGAGAGTAAGAAGAAGAGGGTATCATCCTAGTAGAAATTGGTGAGATTAGCTACTATTGGTCGAGGGCGTCGTGCGTGTTGAATTAGTGATCGATTGGCCGTTTAGGAAGATGTTTAATTTGTTTGAAGAAGGGAGTTGGAGGAAGACGTATGGATGTGGCTCGGCAAGACTTCCTCACGCCGAATGATGGAGAGGGAGTGTAGAAGTGAAGTTGGAGTTGGGTCTATCGTCCCGAGCGATGTGGCTTGGCATGACTCCCTTACGTCGAACGAGGTAATACGGAGTGCAGGAGAGAAGTAGAAGTTGTGGGTAGCGTGCCGAGCAATGCGGCTCGGTATGACTTTCCGAATGACCCATCTGTGCCGAGCGGTAGAGATGGAGGGTAGGAAGGAAGTTGGAGTTGATGGCAAAGTGCCAAGCGATGCGGCTCGGCATGTTTGCAGTCCGGCATGATTATGGTTCGGCATGACTTGTCGCATGCCGAACGGTGGAGAGGGAAGGTAGGAGAGCGCTGTACGACAACAATACTAGTCAAACATAATGCATAGTTGACTTAACCTTTTTTTATGTCCGAACATACAATAGAGAACAAGTACAAGAACTTAAGCAATTAAGCATATCGCACAATCCAGACTGATAGCTCCTCTATTTTGATAGCTGCAAACCTGAATTCAACTCGATTAAAACGGATAATAACCTTCAACGTACAGTGTCGATGTCGAGTTCAAAACATAAACCATCTTATGACAAGCTCTCATAGACGGTCAGCGATGACAGTCATCGAAGATGATAGTTCCAAGCCTAACTTTATTTTATCAACTCTGTGTCTTTTAATTTCTTGGCACTTATATTTGAATGATTACACTAGTTCAGACACTACATGGGGGGAGTATTTTTGTTGTTAAGTCTAATGTCGATTGTTTTTCAAGTATAGTTCAAACGGGTGTTTTGTCAGATCCAATACTCACTAGAGATGTCCAAAAAGTCTAGTTCTTCCACGGTCTCGGACAGACCCGATTTAACTTCTCAACAAGAAGTAGTTGGAACTTCAAATCCATCAACCATTCCTATTCAACATATTCAGAGTCCCGTAATCGCATCCGTCGACTTGGCTCCTGATGCCTTGGATGCAGCAATCTTTTTAGATGATCTGATCGATTCTCAGGCCTCGAGAATGAACGAAAGCACACTTCGCCACACATGCTCCGTACATGGGATTCCTTTCGATGACGTGTCGTTCCATCAGGGCAGGATCGTCCTCACCTGCCCCCAGTCAGATACACGGCCTACAACAGATTTATGCGTTGGGTTGGTAACATGCCGCCATTCAACTCCTTTCTTCACGACCTACTACAATACATTGAGATTTCTCCATCGCAATTACACCCAAACGGTCATGCGTTCATTTACGGCATGTGCATCCTCTTCATGAGTGTCCTTTTCAGGCTCCCGACTCCCGGCGATATCTGATACGTTTATCGTTTCAAGAGACGATCAGACATCCCATCTTTTTATTCCTCAAACCACACAACAAATGTCAAATCCTGACCGGGGCATGGAGCAAATTCGCCTAGTATAAGTAGGAGTGGTACTACGTGCGCTATCCTACTGGCTTCGCAAGGAGATGGATAAAAGGAAGTAAGTTTCTTTTCTGGATCAATATTTGCATTTGGCAGAATTTGCACCTTTTTCTGACTCTTTATCTACTTTTATAGGTATTGGCCCACGTGCCGAAGGCTCCACGTATTCTGAAGCTGTTGAGGCTATTCGAGCTATACCCATAGGAGATCGGGACATTTGGTCTCTTATTTCGAACGAGTCTCTCTCGAGGATTGGGCTGTTGGCGTCAGGCCGTCGAATAAGCCTTCCACCAGACATCACCATAACAGGGTTCTTCTTTGGGAAAAGTAAAAAAACAAGTTGGGCCATCAGCATGTGAAGCCCCTGACACAATTGAGGAGGGGGAGATTAAAGAAGCTAAAAGCCCAAAGTACACGGCGAAAATGTTAGCCCTGCTCGGGATTCGGTGGTCGAGGTGCATGATATCGAAGTAACGCCTCCCCCTGCGAAGGGAAAGAAAATATTTACTTACAAATTGAGGAAGAAGACGACGGGCGGAACTTCTAAAGTCACAATCACCCCGGTGGAGGAAGGGCCTTCTCCTCAACACTTAGAGAGTTCACTGAAAGGCCAGTCGGACCTCACTATTCCTGATGATCTGCTTAACTATGGCTTCAAAAACCCGGAGGACCTAAAGCTTCATTCGCTCGCGAGAGGCGATACAAGCGCTCAAACCTAAAACCAGGGAGAAAAAACTCCTATAAGTAGAGATAAAGAAACTGGTCCGTTGGGGGGAAACACTGGGACACACACGGACATATGCACTTCACCTTGCACTTCAATTTTAGCCATCACTCTACTCTTTGCTAGCTTGTCGTTATTCTCATTTTGTGCAGGTGACATGGGACGCACTCACGGACTCGATCGTCTCCGCGGTTCATCTATTTCTCATCATTCTGGCCGGGACTCGGGCCCTGGCAAACAATGAGACAGAGATGACTCTAGAGACCGAGACTATCGCCCACGGGAATCAACTTATCGAAGGAAAACATACAGCCAGTCCTCATATTCCCTGGATCATCGTTCTCAATCAGAGCAAGGCAGGGAGAAGCCTATGCAGAAGGGGTCTCAGCCTGAGGCCCACCGAAATCAACATTCTGGTTCATCGAGCACCAGGCAATCTCGAGAACCCATAAAACATCTGTAGTTTCCAGGCATACTACTCCACTCCTGTACCTGATACGTCGGTGGCAGAAAGACTTGCTGAGCTCAAGTCCACGTACCCAAAGATATGCTTAAATGGGTTGAAATTTCTCCCGGCGATTTAGCACATTTCGAGACACGTCAAACAAAACGATATTGCTTGTACCAATGACGTTTATGTTCAACACGACGCGTTTTTTCATTTAGTTGAAAAAGTCTCGAAAGTCTCTTTTGAGCGTCAACACGAAATCGATCGCTTGAAGCTCGAAGCGATTGATGATAAGGACATTATTAAAGCTTGGGACGAAGAGCTCTATTAATACAAGTCTCAACTCGAAGCTGTCCAAAAAAGCGCTGAAGACATGGCGGAGGCCGTTAATCATCTAGAGTCATCTCATAAGAAAGAAATTGATGAAGCGGTCCAACAATGTAGGGCCTTGGCTTTAGAGAAAGATTCTGTTCAAAAGGAGAGGGATGCATTCGCCCTGTGAGTCAAAGAGTTAGAAGATCTACTCCGCAAGGAGAGAGAGGAAAAAACTGTTGCCGAGGAAGAGTCGTAACGATATTGCGATTAAGTTGTTGTTACGCGACTCCTGAAGGAAAAGCTCGATGACGAGCTCTCTAAGGTTGGGATGCTGAAGGATGAAGCCCGTGAAGAGGGCAAAAGAATAGCATCCACGGAGATGACTCTCGCCTTGAGGCGGCCACAGAAGCTGGCAGGGAGGAGATCAAGTGCATGTTCGACCCGCTTATAGCGGAATACAACGCCCGTGTCCTCATGCATCGGGACTTAACTTTTCTTGGCAAGGGCTACCTCGTATCTCTAGCCGAGGCATGGGAAACTTTGATAAAGATTAGGAAGGTCGAGCTGGGCACCGAAGAGGTTGACGAGGAGGCTTTGGTGAAAGAATTTCTCAAGGGGAACGAGCCTTCGGACTTGTCTGCAGCGAAGGCCCTCTACAACAAAGGTTCCTCCTCATCAAAAGGAAAAGATGGCATTGTCGGTCCATCAGGAGTCGAATCCCCAGTGCCTCCTCCTACTCAGTCGGTTGGTTGGCCGGTACTTGATCCGTTCGAACAGCACGTTGGTTATGACCCGGAAGACCCTGGCCTTGGCATTCTTTTTCTATCTCCCATTCCAGAGGGCGAGACTCCGAGGACGGTTGAGAGCCAGCAAGAAACTGGTAAATAACTCTTCTTGTTAAACTTTAAGGAGTCGTTGTTTTTGACATGAATTCATTACATTCTAACGTTTGTCTCTTGTGGTTTTGCGTAGGCCGCCCTGATCCCGAGCACACTCCGAGGAGCGATGACGCTAAGGAGGAGAAGGAGAAAGCGAGCGTGGCTGTAAAGTGGGAGAGGCTTCCGGTCCTGATGCTCAAGTGATTGAGGCGCTTGACGAGGACAAGTCTGATACTTCATCTCCGGTCGAAGAAAGTTACGAAGTTAAGATTACAGGCGCTTCTGAAGACACTTCAAAAATGAGCATGAAGGAGCAACTCGTCGAAGAGAAGAAAAAGAAAGTCGAGATCAAAGTCGAGCCCCAAGTTATGGATCTAGATGATCCTCTGAACCGGCATTTGAAGGTCATCTCCCTGGTGGGTCTAATCCACTAGAAGTCCTCGTCCTCCCTCGGGTGCTACTTCCCCATTTAGCAAGGCATCCAAGCTGAAATGCATGGGGGAGGATCGTTAGAGAAAACGAGGGAGGAAAAGGAACCGAGAAAGTCAAAGAAGTAGTTATTACTCTCGTTCAACGAGAGTTAGTTTAGATTATGTAATTATTTTTATTTATTTTCATATTCAATGTAAATAGACTTTTGACTCCGGGTTTCCAAGGAGTTGTAGTAGAACCTTATTTTAGATAATTAAAACTTTGTTCTTTTATCTTTCAAATGACTTTTATCGTTCATCTTTCTTTACAATTGTGGTCGAAACCCAAGCTATTGTGAGTTACATAAACCCCTCAATTCATCTTCATATAACTCGAAAATTCTTTGGAATTGTACGTCCTTTACTCCACGCTTTAGGTACTTAGAATATTTTCCAGTCCGCACGTCAGGGACTTGATGACTTCAAGTCATTTGTATCCTAGTCTGCACTCCGAGGACTTAGAGATTTTTAAGCCGTTTAAACTCTAATCTGCACTCTGGGGACTCGGAGTGCCCCAGTTTGCACTTAGGGGACTTGGAGATTTTGAGTCGTTTATACTCTAGTCTGTACTAAGGGGACTCAGAGTACTCCAGTTTGCACTTAGGGGACTTGTAGATTTTGAGTCCTTTATATTCTAGTCCGCACTTAGGGGACTCAGAGTACTCCAGCCCGCACTCAGGGGACTTGTAAATTTTGAGTACTTTATACTCTAGTCCGCACTTAGAGGACTCAGAGTACTCCAATCCGCACTCAAGGGACTTGGAGATTTAAGTCGTTTATACTCTTGTCCGCACTAAGGGGACTCAAATACTCTAGTCCGCACTCAGGGGACTTGGAGATTTAAGTCGTTTATACTCTTGTCCGTGCTCAGAGGACTCAAAGTACTCCAGTCCGCACTCAGGGGACTTATTGATTTAAGTCATGTATACCCTAGTCCGCACTATGGGGACTCAGAGTACTCCACTCAGCACTCAGGAGACTTGGAGATTTTGGTCGTTTATACTCTAGTCCGCACTCAGGGGACTCAGAGTACTCCAGTCCCCACTTAGGGGACTTGGAGATTTAAGTCATCTATACTCTAGTCCGCACTCAAGCTTACAAAAAGGCGGGATGTTACACTTAGGTGGCTACCCTTGTTTTGTAAAGTATAACCCAAAGCTTTTGAAAGGTTATTCCGATAAAGACGAAAGGTTTTAAAATGAAGGTTTCCATATTGTTGTAAGTTGAACTCAGTATACCTAAGAAAGGTTTATGTTTCGAAAGGTTTAAAGCATTTGAAGGGTTTATTCCTTGATCTATTTCGAAAGGTTTATTTCCAGTTTTCAAAATGTTTTTGAGGGAAGATTTTCCAAATGTTTATCTAAGGCATGACATAAAGTTATTTTAAAGAAGGCAATGACTTAAGGTGTATTAGGATCGGGAAGACCTGGGATGTAACAACCCGTAAATTTTTAATAATTAAGTTGGTTATTTTAATTAAAATTGAATAATTAAATTTTGAAGGAAACAAAAATTTTGTAATTTATAATGAAGAAAATGTTAAAAAAAGAAATGTAAATGGTAAATCACTTAAGACTTTGTGATTTAATATTTGGAGAAATAAAATTTAGGTAACTTATTAATGAAATAATAAGTGAATTAAAACGTAACAATGCTAATTATGGTAAATAATTAATAGGTTGAATGAAATGACAATTTATGAATTTATTTGAATTTGCAAAGTTATAATGGAATTATTGTATTTATGTGTGAATGTAAATTTAAAATAGAAACGTAGATTTATTATAAGGTATTAATTGATGTAATAGAAAGCATGAGACCAAATGGGTAAATTCATTGAGGATATTAATTGTAATTGGATGTAAGCTAATAAATAAATAATTTAGCGCAAACCTAATTAATTGAAATAACTGTAAGGTAATAATTTGGTGTATTCAATAAATTTCAGTAAATGTAATAAAGTATTTGGAATGTATATTGTTTCCATAGGATAGTATAAAGAAATGAAAACTTGCGACCTATGTTTGGAATAATGACCAAAATAAGTGAAATAGTGTTAATGTAAGTAAGTTGGCAACAAATAGAATGGATTCCCATGATTTATTGGAAATTTTATATGTTACAACTTGGTTATGAATTCAATATAAGGTAAGTGAGTGGAAATATTATAATCTGTCTATAAATGTAATAATGTAGTGTTAATAGTAATTAATTAGTGCTATATATGGAATTATAACCTAGGTTGGTAAGTAATAAACTTATAAATGAAAGAAAAGTAAATAGGTAACCATTTATATATGTTGTTTATTCGTTTAGTATGTTAAATAAAATTTGGAAATCAGATTTCAATTAAAGGAAATTAAGTAGTACGTTAATTGGAAATAAATTTTAATAAATATTACATTAATGTGAAATGTAATACAAATGGTTAGGGGTTGTCAAATTTGGTAAACTAAGGTAATTATTAATAAATTGAATGAATTTCAATTCAATGGAAATAATGTAAGTATATACTTAGCTACAAATTGAATATATGAAAACAAATGTAAGCATTGAATTAAATTAATGAATTTAAATTATAATAAATGATCATTGAATAAAATCAATGTTCTGGAAGCAATTATAATATTTGTTTGAAGGAAATAAGCTTAGTTATTGGTAATTAAAGTTTAATGGTTACAATTGTTATAAATTACCTATTTGTTTAGTTCATGGAATTTAATTTGAAAGAAATTGTAGTAATTGACTTAATTAGTGCAATCCCAATTTATTAAAGCAATTAGTAGGATAAGAAGAATGGAAATCAAAACTTTATTTATTTAAGTGAAATGGAAAATTCAATAATTGGATTTAATGGCAACTAAATGAAATTGAAATAGTTAAATAATACGTTATTTGAAATAAAGATAATATAAGAAATTTATGTAATGGTTTTGAATCCAATATTTAATCCATCTATTTGACAGGAATGAGTGGAATAATAATTAATTAATTTAACTAAATGGAATTTTGGGGATTTTGTTTATAATTTGTGAATTTAATGAAATTAATGATTAAAATTGAGGTTAACATTGGAATTGAAGAACTAGTCAACTCTAATTTGACATTTAAATTTATTAAAATCAGTGTAAATGATTTGAAAATTTGAAAATGATAAAAATTGTCAATTATCGAATTGAAATTTGAAATTTTGATTAAATTGACTAATTTTTAATTTATTTAATTAATATAAAAATAGACATTTTGGCCACTGACTCGGATTTCGACAAAACCAGTTTCATTGGATCCGTAATAGTGAATTATTGTAGGATTTCAAGTTTCGTAACGATTGGAATTGTCGTTTGATCGTACGGATGCGAAACGCCTTGAAATAAATGAAATTGAAATCAATTTAAAAAATATTGTTTTTAGCATAACTTCTCCATATGATGGAATTTGGACTTGAAATCTTTTCCATCGCGTTTAAAATATTTTAAAACACCTATTTTGATATATGGGTTGACCCAATTTTGTTCCGGAGTCAGAACGGTCTTTTTGGGCCATTCATCGTTTAGCGCGTTTATAGATCGAGTCCATCTATCCAATTTTGACTTGGCCTATATATATCCAGTTATAAACCCTAGTAGCCTCTATTCCTCATTTCTATACATACAATTCATTCTATTCTTTCTCTCCTCCTTAATGACTACAAACCCTAATTTCAATTGCAATTCAAATATCAAATGAAAATTCAAACTCCTCAGAAAAATTTGGAAAAATTATATATCGAAGCTCTCGATGTACGCTTCTCAGATCTACAGTTCGTTTTTGGTTTTGAATCATCAATTTTCTAGAAATCGCAAATCAAGTTTTGGCCATTCATCGCTCGACGATGAACTTTGTCTGATCGGAAAATCCCTTCTGGGTTTTGTAGGGAGGACCAAGGGGATCGCATCCATGTGGGTTTCATGGCGAGTTAACGGCTGGATGGTCGTGAAATTTTGATTAGGGTTTAAATATATAGTGCCCGCTGCTGCAAAAATTTTGGGCGCGATCGACGTCGTGGGGCAATGTAGGCGTGGAGCAGTGGCGCGCGCACTAGGGGTCGAGCGGTGGGGTACAGCGTGGCACGGCGGCGTGCGCGTGCGTTCTGATGGCGGCTAGGGTTCGTGAGTGCTGGGTTGACTGTATGCGTGCGTTAGAGCTCTAGGAAGAAGGATTTGTGACGTGGCAAGGTGAGAATTGTGTTCTTCCTTTTTATTTTTAATATTGAAATCCAATCGCACTAATCGTCATAACTTTCTCATACGATGCCCGATTTACACGCGGTTTCTTTCGTTAGGATCGTATTGAAATTTCAGACTTTTTGGCGCTAGTTTGGATGGATTATGAGACTGTCAGATTTTTGATTTTAAATTGAATTTAAATTCAATTTTAATTCAAAAGGTGAGTGTTTTAACCCACTCACAACTTCTAAAATTTCTTATGTTTATTAAATTGATATATGATGTGATTTGAAATTTATTTATAACTATTTGGCATATATTTAATCGTCATCTCAGTTAAATTGCATTTATTTGAATTAAATTGTTATTCAACTTATTATTTCATATAAACTGCCAGTTAAATTAATTTATTATCGAATAATAAACTCTCAGTAATTAATTGTTATTTATTGATGTTATTATTTGAATTTGGATGATGATTGTAACAAATGATTGATGATTGATATTGGGTGAACGGATGCTGTATTCTACATTGTTATAAACTGCATGTTATTATGCATTCTCATTTCATTCGGGATTGCGGTTTGAAATGATATATAACCGTAAATTTTATTTTTAAATTACGGTTTGAAATGATAAATATCCGTATCACTTGACCATAGGATAGAAAATTTTATATAGACACCATGGTCTATATATAAAAATATATTTTAAATGATTTCTATGGTTTCGGAAAGGAATATACGGTTTAATAAATATTAGTTTTGATGTTATATAAATATTATTATATATATATATATATATAGTTAAATTCTTGAATTTAAGCTATGTATAAAATTGTTTAATAAAAATGAGTTTAAAAATGGAGTTTGATGGTTTATATTATATGGGTAAGTACCTTTTTAAGATATTATATATAGAGAGTTATAAACGACTTAAATGAAATTTAACTTGGAAAATAAATACGAAATTGGTTTAAATTGAATTATTTAAGATTATACTTGAATAAATTATTGTAGATGATTTGAAATATAAATAAAAGTGGAGATTTTAAAGGGTATGATTCTATTACTTGATTTGGTTTAAGTGATTTAAATGAATATAAAGTTGAGGTAAATGAATATATCAAGTAAATAAATTGAAAGAATATCCAGTTATTTGAAGCTAAAAGTTTTACTTAAATTATATTGGATTTATTAAGTAAACATTTCAAATCTAAATAATAGCAATTTAGTTTGATATATATGAGATTATCAAAGAATTAGTTTTGAAATAGTGAGATATATAAAGCTTTGAAATATATAGAATTAAATGGTTAGTTGGGGGTTTGAATCTAAATTTGGAATTTGATTTGTGAAGGTGAAGAAGCTATTTTATTATATAAAGTAATTTAATATTTAAAACATTTAAGTATTAGAAGTATGTTTCAAAATTATGGGTTTCAAGTTATATAGATTTGAAAGGGCTATGATTTTGGAAAAGAATATCTTTTGAAATAAAAAATGATATCATATTGATTTGGGTTTTAAAACAGAAATGATATCGTATTTATAGTTTTTGAAATGGATATTATATTCCGGTTTTAAAGTACAAATGTAACGACCCACTATTTTAGACTATTCGCATCCGCACATGTCGGACTTGAATAATTCAAAATACCGAATTGTTAATTTAAATTTGGCAAAACTCATATATACAGTAAATAAATAATCACAGAGTCACAGATACAGAGTAATAATATGCAGCGGAAGTAAAAGAGTTAGTAGTTCATGAAGCTACTATATAAATATATAAGATATATCAGAGTTTACAACAAAAGAGTAACACGATACAACGGGTACAAATCAGAATACATCACTGGAATCATCGAATACTGAAAGCAGAATAGCTGGCTGGATCTTCAAGCAAAGCTCCAACTCCAAAGGTGAGTCTCGAAGGCTGATCAACCACTCAAGTCTGACCCGAGCGTAAAGCAAAACACAAGACACTCGAGTCAGGATTAATATTCTTGTATCAATAAATCCAACTCAAGTGAAATAGCAATCGAAATACAAGTAACTCAAAGGATGTTGGAATAACCATCCTTTAAGGATCCGTTAAACTATCTACTATGTAATAATATACGCTAAATAGATAATGTCTATCAGTAATATAAAGTATCAAATAGTGTTAAGGCATTACCATTACCTCCCTTAACACATTTTATATAAATGTCATAATCTATGCAGCACTGTAAACTCCACCGTAAACTAGTGGGATATCAGGGAGTACTCCATAGGTATAACACAAAACAAATTCGTAGTGGTCGCGTAAATAGAGATACAAGTATGACAAGGCACATGAGGCAATACCCAAGGTAGTGAAACTACCGTTCGCCTGATCCGGACTGGTGAGAACGCATCGCCGCAGCGATCGCAACACCGCGAAACAACACTTCTGAAATTCCGAGGGTGCACCAATCAATAACAAGTAATGAGTAGTAGTTACGAAGAAGTGTGTTCACTCGAGGTGGCTAACCCCATTTGGCCCGGCACGGCTCCTGATTTTAGTCATTTCCAATTTGACACAAGTGTCAAGGCTATCCATTATCATTCTCTTTCTTCAGTCATCACGTACATCATTCCAACCACTTCATTCTGGATCATCACTCCGCGTATAGTTATTAAAGTGGTTTTCGGTTTAGATAGAGAATATATCCATAACCGATTCCGGTTCTTTTAATAACTTTCGTGATTATTACACCGATTGGTCGTTTAATTTATTTCAAAACCAAATCAAATTCAATTTCAATTTCAATTCGTAAATCAACATTTCATTTATTTTTCTAAATCAATTTCCAAGATTTTACGTTACAAAACTTCCAGATTACCATTTCAAAATCTTATAATTCGATTTCAACTTTTATTTCAACAGTACAAATATTGATTCAAGTTCGTATATAAGTTTCATCCCGAAATCATTTATAATGGTTTAATTTTCATTCAAAAATCAATTTCAATTCATTTATCGATTTCATTCAATATTCGCTAAGCTAATTTATCACTCAAAACGACTTCTATTTAGATTCCAATTCATTTAAATCAATTACTTAAGTTCAATTCTATTATATCAAAGCTTACAAATTTAATTAAGTAAAATTCGTCAAATCAAATTCTTTAAATTTCAAGCCTTACATTTGTTTCAATAAAACGCATTTATTTCTGATAAAGAAATTCAGTTTCATTTATTTATTTCTTAGTTACAAATCCAAACTCAATTAATAAAGAAACTAACTTTCACATATTCGAGAAGTTTAATTTCACTTATTGACTTACTTAAATAATTTTCCAACTTAAAAATAAATAAATAAACCCATTCCATGAAGTTCAAATCCACTTATTCAAAAGTTTAATTTCTCTTATCAAAGAATCCAATTTTTATTCAATTATCAAATAATTCAATCTTATTCAATTATTAAATAATTTCAATCTCAATTATTAATCGTTTCAAAACTTAATAATTACAAACTTGATTATCAATTCAAACTTAATTATTAAATCATTTCTACTTAATTATGAATTCAAACTTAATCATCAAATCATTTCAATTTAATTATAAATTCAACTTAATAATTTCAAACTTAATTATAATTTAAAATTTAATTATTAAATGCTTTCCAACTTAATAATTTCAAAACTCAATTTTTACTAATTCCAAAATATTTATTAATAATTCCAAATTTAATTATTAAATAATTAAATTTCAAACAACGATCTTTCATCAATTACTACGTTAATATTTGTTTCAGATTTCAATCTTTACGTTTTCCTTTCAAAAATTCAAATTCCAACTTCATTTCAAAACTTATTCTTTGTTCAAATAAAATCAATTTTTTTAAAATCAAATTATTGACCAATCGGATTTTATTTAATTCTCTATCCTAAGTCAAGTTCATTTGGGTATTTATCATTTCAACCCGATTCCAATTCAATACAAAAATCAAAGCATAGCAAAGGGAACTTGCAGTGTGATAAGAGGGATGGTGTCAAAGCAAATAAACAAACAATAACAACAAATAATAACAATACAATAATCAATTCAAATAATCCCGAAATAATCGTATTAATTCGCATTGTTGTCTGTGCGAATTAATATAATTATCTCTAGAATCTACACTATTATTTCATGTAGATTAAAGATTATTACACTAATATTTATACGATTCTCCACGATATTTATTATTCAATTTCATACTACATCAATTTACACAACATACATTTAAATAGTTCAAAGTGCGATTAACCATATTCTACGTGCCAATTCATTTAAACATTTAAAGGGGTCATATTATGCATATTTAACCAATCAAATTCAACACATATGTCAATTCAATTTTTAACTATCCTACGTCCAATTGAATTACATAATATTTATCACTTTATACATTTCAAATTTAACATCCAATATAAACAACAAACAATCAATCAATTATTAACCAAACAGGATTATCATCGTATAATTTACAGATAACAGTGTCAGATGTCAAAGGTGAACTGATACATAAATAGCAGTGCAATAAATAAAAGCAGCATATTTCAATTGTTGTTTCAATTGAAATCAAATTTAATAAATAAAAGAACATTAATCGTGAGTGATTGCTCACCTTTCGAGGCTAGCGAAAATAGAAGATGGCACGGATACGCACACTGATACGGACACTGAAATGGAGTTACAAATCCGAGCATGATTCTCAGAGCAAAGTAAGATTGGCGTGAATCGACGAGCAAAACTGTTAAATAGGAATTGCAGAAATCAAATCAAAACATTCAACATAGCAACAATTACAAAACATGTCCTAAGTCAAAGTTTAACAATATAATTTTATGTGCTACCGAGATCGAAATGGTCTGAAATTTGGTATGAATAAAGATCAAAACTTGTATTTCAAAACTGCAAAGAATCACTTGATTCCGACGTAAGAAGGAGAAGATAAGATGCGTCAAACATGAACTCAGGTCGTGTTTGCAGTAGTGTAAAATAATTTTAAGTACAAAAGAACATCTGCCTGGGTCAAACTTCTAGATCCTCGACCACTAATCAAACGATGTCGGATTTTGCTGAAATTTGACATGCATAAACTAGGTAACTTCGACTCTTTTTTAAAAATAGAATCAATCCATTCCGATAAAACATGAGTGAGATATGATATCGTGAAAATGAAGTTTAACTGCTGTTCAGAAAGAAAAAAAAAACATGCAAACATATTCAAATACGCAACCTTTAATATAAAATCAAATGTATATCATTCAGTGAAAACAACTATAAATATATATTATAAATGGACAAATTAAAATACTTATATGTAAACTATCATATTAAAAAAAAAAATTACAGCTTATTAAAACTAACAACATATATAATATGTAACTCACTGTTTACAATAAGATTAATATAAATTTTCTTACAGAAACAATATAAAATTTTGATAGAATAAGATATACCTACATCAACTTATACTTACTTTTCTTACAAAATAGACATATACCTATATGCGAAGCCTATTAAAGCAAGGGGAAATCTGGCTATAGCAATTTATATGAAAAGATAAAAGCTTGGAAAGCTTGCTGTCAAATGCATCTCAGTCAAATGCATGCAAAGCAAAGTGGTTTGAATAACCCTCCCTATTACAAACGTGACAACAAGATAAACATATATAATAACTGTATATACGTAATTTAAGAGAGAAAGGCTAGATTCAAATAGCCGTGTATTGCAAAGTGTGCCTAGAACTAGGAAGGACGAAGGAAGTTTCGGCAATATAAGAAAGAAGAAGAACAAAAAAATAATATAGAAACGTACCTCTCTTAGAATGAACAGAAGATTAGAAGTGGAAGGCAAGCTGCTATGTTGCGGAGTTACGGGCTGAAGGTGGTCGGGTGCTAGGCGGAGGTGGAGGTGAATGAGATGCCAGAGGAGAGGTCGCGCGAGTAATTTGAGGCCGAGGTGCGAATTGGGGTTTGGAAAATAGTTGTTCGGCCCTGAAGGTTTGCAAAGAGAGGAAAGAAATGAGGTAGAGGAGAATGGATTCATGGATAGAAATGCACGTGAATGAAAGTAATGATATTATCTTTTCAAAGCAATAGGACAGTAGCATGCAAACCAGTTTGATTATTTTATTTGAAACGTAACTAAACCCCAAAAGCAATTCAAACCATCACAAAATAAATGAAATAGTAATTAGTGTTAGTCATAAAGTTTAATTTTTGAGAAGTGAAAAAGACGGCAGGCTATTGACAATTAGGCGGCGGAATATGAAAGAGAAATAGGAGACCAAAAGTTAGAATTGGGTACCGATACGATAAATCGTTACCGTGAATTTCACTGCGAAACGAGCTTCAAAACACAATACTGAATATACCGTAGAGGTCAGCACGACGAGACGATCAAAACGGTATATAGATATCAGCGGTTCGATTGAATTATAAAAATTCGAATTTTTTTATACTAGCGGAAAATGCATGAAAATCGCAGAAAATTAAGATCGACGGAGCCAAAGATGTCCGAATTTGGGAAAACGACAAACCGACAACTTGCTCAAAAGATGGTTTAGAATTTTTCTATGTAAAATATTTCGGTTTTGAAAACGTTTTTATTTTCATCGATTACAAACTGATTTTAATTGCAGTAAATTTACGCGCGAAATAAATCCCATATTTTCGGACAAAAATTTATCAGTTGCTATGTTTAACTAGACGCATTTCAAATATGAAGTTTGAATAGCATCGGAATTTGTTTGTGAAAATTTGAAATTCTACACTAAATAAGTAAATTTAAAATTTTTAACTGGGTCTGAATTTCAGGGTCGTTACATTCTCCCCCATTCAAAACTTTTCGTCCCCGAAAAGGAAGGAGGTAGGAGAATAGAAACAACCAGAGGAAATAGACTTGAATTACAAAATAAACAATAAATTTAAACCATAGAAACTTTAATTTAAACTAATTTATATTTAACAATTTAACTTTAAATTCAAGATTTTCATAAAATTGATTTGATTTCACATATATTAATGTTAGGTACAAAAGATTCCTTTCAAATGAAATTTAATTTAAATTCAATTAATTCAAGATATTCTCTTAAGTTGATTTAATTCAATTTATTAACTTTCGAAACGAGATTTTCTTCTATTAATCATATCTATTATTTATTTAACTTATTATTCTATTTATCTCATAAACATTTATAATTAAAATTTTAGTGAATAACATTTATTATACGCATTTATATTTTATTTATAAAGACAATTTATATTATATATTATCCAATTTTCTTAAATTAACAACTTCAAAGATCATAAATTTGAATAGTCATTTATTATGATCATATTTCATTCGACAAATTTAATTCATTTTTTTTTTTTTAAAAATTCTAAATTATTATTAAATTTATTCTACTTGATATATCTTGTCACATATATATTAAGATATTTACATTTACCATAACTACTCAAATTTACTAAAAAAAATTCCTTTGATATCATTTATTGTATAATATTCAATTACGTGGTTAACTTTTGAAAATTTAGGCAAGTTATATATGGAATGCAATTGGGTATTATACAAATAAAATTTTACAATTCAGTTATTTCAAGTTAAGTATTTATATAAAAGAATTTGGTTTCATTTATAATTGAAAATCATTCTTTAAAAAAAAATTAAGAATTATTTTCCGATTAATTTCAAACAACTTAGAGATAAAATAAATAAATAAATATATATATATATATATATATTCATAATATATCAATTCAAATCAAAATTAAAATAAGACATGCATATATATAAATCAAATCATACTTAAGAAATTTAAATCGATTTAATTTCCAAAACAAAACTGCAGCCAAGTTAAGAATCAGTCTCTCCACTTCGAAACTCGAAAATGAATGTCGACGATGTGGCCGTCATCACCGAAATTATTTTCCAGGGACAAAGAGAAGAGCACTGATTTAAACGTCTAAAATTTCTTTCAAATGATTTCTATTCGAAATACTTTAAATAATATACCTTTAAATACAAGGTTTGAAATCTATCGAAAATTAAATTTCCAAATTATTGTTTTAAATTCATTTTAAATTCTAAATCAAATTATATCCAGGTTTTATAAATTCATTTATTTATATTATGAAATAGTCAATGATTTATAAGGCAATAAATAAAAATTAAATTTTAACCTTTCAAATAACAGATTCATTAACATTTAAATTTCAAAAAAATTAGACTTATATATAATATAATCATACAAAACTATTTTATTTACCAGATTTGAAAATAATGTTGTGTCAGTTTTCTCTGTACAAGTGTTTTAGAAATCCTATCGATAGCGTTGATCAAACGAATCAATCGAAAATCCAAGTCAACATCAACAATTCAAACAACACCATATATTTTCCCATTGTTAATATTAATTCACAAATACACTTTCTCGCTCGACGATACAAGGATGGATTTCAAAATAAGTATAGAGGTTCAAATTTGATGGACTCAAATTAAAGAGAATTCTGAAATACAAGTTCAAAAGAAAAGATAAGATGATTAAATTAACGGAATCGAGAGATGGATAAACTTATTTAATTCACGAACAACCTTAACCGGGTCGACCGTAACTTCAAGAATAAGATCGATGCTGAATTTCGAGACAAATCAATATTCGATGTCATGAAATAGAATTCAGGTATAGCAGGAGATAGATAGCATCGTAAACCGAGGATACAGAAATCTTTGGTAAATCGATGTCTATTGAAAATGAGTTTCACCCATTTACAGATAAATTTGGGATTGGCGAGACCGCCGACTCACTATAAAGATCATTCAAAGTGGAGTTATGGGATACTCCAAAATTAAAAGAAGATAAATAGTGAGAGATACGAATGAATTTTGAAACCGTAGAGAACGTTCCAAAATTCAAAGGAATTGAGTTAAAAGGAAGAGATTGAACTCGAGTGGGAGTGATTCTGCAAATACATTTACCTTATATGCTAAGTTTTGCCTAGAGCTACCAAAAGATCTGATACCAACTGTAACGACCCACTATTTTGGACTATTCGCATCCGCACATGTCGGACTTGAATAATTCAAAATACCGAATTGTTAATTTAAATTTGGCAAAACTCATATATACAGTAAATAAATAATCACAGAGTCACAGACAAAGAGTGATAATATGCAGCGGAAGTAAAAGAGATAGTAGTTCATGAAACTACTATATAAATATATAAGATATATCAGAGTTTACAACAAAAGAGTAACACGATACAACGGGTACAAATCAGAATACATCACTGGAATCATCGAATACTGAAAGCAGAATAGCTGGCTGGATCTTCAAGCAAAGCTCCAACTCCAAAGGTGAGTCTCGAAGGCTGATCAACCACTCAAGTCTGACCCGAGCGTAAAGCAAAACACAAGACACTCGTGTCAGGATTAATATTCTTATATCAATAAATCCAACTCAAGTGAAATAGCAATCGAAATACAAGTAACTCAAAGGATGTTGGAATAACCATCCTTTAAGGATCCGTTAAACTATCTACTATGTAATAATATACGCTAAATAGATAATGTCTATCAGTAATATAAAGTATCAAATAGTGCTAAGGCGTTACCATTATCCCCCTTAACACATTTTATATAAATGTCATAATCTATGCAGAACTGTAAACTCCACCGTAAACTAGTGGGATATCAGGGAGTACTCCATAGGTATAACACAAAACAAATTCGTAGTGGTCGCGTAAATAGGGATACAAGTATGACAAGGCACATGAGGCAATACCCAAGGTACTGAAACTACCGTTCGCCTGATCCGGACTGGTGAGAACGCATCGCCGCAGCGATCGCAACACCGCGAAACAACACTTCTGAAATTCCGAGGGTGCACCAATCAATAACAAGTAATGAGTAGTAGTTACGAAGAAGTGTGTTCGCTCGAGGTGGCTAACCCCATTTGGCCCGGCACGGCTCCTGATATTAGTCATTTCCAATTTGACACAAGTGTCAAGGCTATCCATTATCATTCTCTTTCTTCAGTCATCACGTACATCATTACAACCACTTCATTCTGGATCATCACTCCGCGTATAGTTATTAAAGTGGTTTTCGGTTTAGATAGAGAATATATCCATAACCGATTCCGGTTCCTTTAATAACTTTCGTGATTATTACACCGATTGGTCGTTTAATTTATTTCAAAACCAAATCAAATTCAATTTCAATTTCAATTCGTAAATCAACATTTCATTTATTTTTCTAAATCAATTTCCAAGATTTTACGTTACAAAACTTCCAGATTACCATTTCAAAATCTTATAATTCGATTTCAATTTTTATTTCAACAGTACAAATATTGATTCAAGTTCGTATATAAGTTTCATCCCGAAATCATTTAAAATGGTTTAATTTTCATTCAAAAATCAATTTCAATTCATTTATCGATTTCATTCAATATTCGCTAAGCTAATTTATCATTCAAAATGACTTCTATTTAGATTCCAATTCATTTAAATCAATTACTTAAGTTCAATTCTATTATATCAAAGCTTACAAATTTAATTAAGTTAAATTCGTCAAATCAAATTCTTTAAATTTCAAGCCTTACATTTGTTTCAATAAAACGCATTTATTTCTGTTAAAAAAATTAAGTTTCATTTATTTCTTTCTTAGTTACAAATCCAAACTCAATTAATAAAGAAACTAACTTTCACATATTCGAGAAGTTTAATTTCACTTATTAACTTACTTAAATAATTTTCCAACTTAAAAATAAAAAAAACCCATTCCATGAAGTTCAAATCAACTTATTCAAAAGTTTAATTTCTCTTATCAAAGAATCCAATTTTTATTCAATTATCAAATAATTCAATCTTATTCAATTATTAAATAATTTCAATCTCAATTATTAATAATTTCAAATCTTAATAATTACAAACTTGATTATCATTTCAAACTTAATTATTATATCATTTCTACTTAATTATGAATTCAAACTTAATCATCAAATCATTTCAACTTAATTATAAATTCAACTTAATAATTTCAAACTTAATTATAATTACAAACTTAATTATAATTTCAAATTTAATTATTAAATGCGTTCCAACTTAATAATTTCAAAACTCAATTTTTACTAATTCCAAAATATTTATTAATAATTCCAAATTTAATTATTAAATAATTAAATTTCAAACAACGTTCTTTCATCAATTACTACGTTAATATTTGTTTCAGATTTCAATCTTTATATTTTCCTTTTAAAAATTCAAATTCCAACTTCATTTCAAAACTTATTCTTTGTTCAAATAAAATCATTTTTTTTAAATCAAATTATTGACCAATCGGATTTTATTTAATTATCTATCCTAAGTCAAGTTCATTTGGGTATTTATCATTTCAACCCGATTCCAATTCAATACAAAAATCAAAGCATAGCAAGGGAACTTGAAGTGTGATAACAGGGATGGTGTCAAAGTAAATAAACAAGCAATAATAACAAACAATAACAATACAATAATCAATTCAAATAATCCCGAAATAATCGTATTAATTCGCATTGTTGTCTGTGCAAATTAATATAATTATCTCTAGAATCTACACTATTATTTCATGTAGAATAAAGATTATTACACTAATATTTATACGATTCTCCACGATATTTATTATTCAATTTCATACTACATCAATTTACACAACATACATTTGAATAGTTCAAAGTGCGATTAACCATATTCTACGTGTCAATTCATTTAAACATTTAAAGGGGTCATATTATGCATATTTAACCAATCAAATTCAACACATATGTCGATTCAATTTTTAACTATCCTACGTCCAATTCAATTGCATAATTTTTATCACTTTATACATTTCAAATTTAACATCCAATATAAACAACAAACAATCAATCAATTATTAACCAAACAGGATTATCATCGTATAATTTACAGATAACAGTGTGAGATGTCAAAGGTGAACTGATACATAAATAACAGTGCAATAAATAACAGCAGCATATTTCAATTATCGTTTCAATTGAAATCAAATTTAATAAATAAAAGGACATTAATCGTGAGTGATTGCTCACCTTCCGAGGCTAGAGAACATAGGAGATGGCATGGATACGCACACTGATACGGACACTGAAATGGAGTTACAAATCCGAGCATGATTCTCAGAGCAAAGTAAGATTGGCACGAATCGACGAGCAAAACTGTTAAATAGGCATTGCCGAAATCAAATCAAAACATTCAACATAGCAACAATTACAAAACATGTCCTAAGTCAAAGTTTAACAATATAATTCTATGTGCTACCGAGATCGAAATGGTCTGAAATTTGGTATGAATAAAGATCAAAACTTGTGTTTCAAAACTGCAAAGAATCACTTGATTCCGACGTAAGACGGAGGAGATACAATGCGTCAAACATGAACTCAGGTCGTGTTTGCAGTAGTGTAAAATAATTTTAAGTACAAAAGAACATCTGCCTGGGTCAAACTTCTAGATCCTCGACCACTAATCAAACGATGTCGGATTTTGCTGAAATTTGACATGCATAAACTAGGTAACTTCGACTCTTTTTTAAAAATAGAATCAATCCATCCCGATAAAACATGAGTGAGATATGATATCGTGAACATGAAGTCTAACTGCAGTTCAGAAAGAAAAAAAATAAACATGCAAACATATTCAAATACACAACCTTTAATATAAAATCAAATGTATATCAGTCAGTGAAAACAACTATAAATGTATACTATAAACGGACAAATTAAAATACTTATATGTAAACTATCATATTAAAATTTTTTTACAGCTTATTAAAACTAACAACATATATAATATGTAACTCACTATTTACAATAAGATTAATATAAATTTTCTTACAGAAACAATATAAAATTTTGATAGAATAAGATATACCTACATCAACTTATACTTACTTTTCTTACAAAATAGACATATACCTATATGCGAAGCCTATTAGAGCAAGGGAAAATCTGGCTATAGCAATTTATACGAAAAGATAAAAGCTTGGAAAGCTTGCTGTCAAATGCATCTCAGTCAAATGCATGCAAAGCAAAGCGGTTTGAATAACCCTCCCTATTACAAACGTGACAACAAGATAAACATATATAATAACTGTTTATACGTAATTTAAGAGAGAAAGGCTAGATTCAAATGGCCGTGTATTGCAAAGTGTGCCTAGAACTAGGAAGGACGAAGGAAGTTTCGGCAATATAAGAAAGAAGAAGAAGAAGAACAAAAAAAATAATATAGAAACGTACCTCTCTTAGAATGAACAGAAGATTAGAAGTGGAAGGCAAGCTACTGTGTTGCGGAGTTATGGGCTGTAGGTGGTCGGGTGCTAGGCGGAGGTGGAGGTGAATGAGATGCCAGAGGAGAGGTCGCGTGAATAATTTGAGGCCGAGGTGCGAATTGGGGTTTGGAAAATAGTTGTTCGGCCCTGAAGGTTTGCAAAGAGAGGAAAGAAATGAGGTAGAGGAGAATGGATTCATGGATAGAAATGCACGTGAATGAAAGTAATGATATTATCTTTTCAAAGCAATGGGACAGTAGCATGCAAACCAGTTTGATTATTTTATTTGAAACGTAACTAAACCCCAAAAGCAATTCAAACCATCACAAAATAAATGAAATAGTAATTAGTGTTAGTCATAAATTTTAATTTTTGAGAAGTGAAAAAGACGGCAGGCTATTGACAATTAGGCGGCGGAATATGAAAGAGAAATAGGAGACCAAAAGTTAGAATTGGGTACCGATACGATAAATCGTTACCGTGAATTTCACTGCGAACCGAGCTTCAAAACACAGCACTGAATATACCGTAGAGGTCAGCACGACGAGACGATCAACATGGTATATAGATATCAGCGGTTCGATTGAATTATAAAAATTCGAATTTTTTTATACTAGTGGAAAATGCATGAAAATCGCAGAAAATTAAGATCGACGGAGCCAAAGATGTCCGAATTTGGAAAAACGATAAACTGACAACTTGCTCAAAAGATGGTTTAGAATTTTTCTATGTAAAATATATTGGTTTTGAAAACGTTTTAATTTTCATCGATTACTAACTGATTTTAATTGCAGTAAATTTACGCGCGAAACAAATTCCCATATTTTCGGACAAAAATTTACCAGTTGCTATGTTTAACTAGACGCATTTCAAATATGAAGTTTGAAAAGCATCGGAATTTGTTTGTGAAAATTTGAAATTCTACACTAAATAAGCAAATTTAAAATTTTTAACTGGGTCCGAATTTCAAGCTCGTTACAATAAACTATTTTGAAAAGACGGCGGTGTTATAATAACATTTGGTTGTTGAAGAGACCAGGATCGGAAGTTGTCATACTCTCTGCCAACTCCGAAAACCACTTTAACAACCGTGTACGCGGTGGAGATTCCAGAATGAAGTAAGATGGCGGCGGCATTTCCTTTAATGTAAATACGTGGACCCGGCTCCCGTGAGTTGGCATAAGGTGGCTAAAACAGAAGCGATTCTTGGGCCAATGGGGTAGCACCTTTGATCGGACACATCCCTTCGATATTATACATTAATTTTTGGATTGATTCGGTGGACACTTTTGATTTTTTTTATTTGGGGGTATGGCTCGAGGTGGGCGGTTGGTGCGGCTATGCGTTACCACCAGTCCGGATAGCAATTGGTATATCTACCCTGGCATTTCCTACTTGTGCCGTGTCATCTACCCTCGCGCGCCTTATACGATTTTGGTTTTGTACCATACCTATGGAGTGCCCTCTGACGACGCCAAGTATGGGGGAGATTACGGTACTGTATAGACTATAGGAATAGATAAATGTGTTAAGGTGGAAAATGTACAGCCTTAACGCTATTTAAAAGTAAGTTTATTTTACTACAGACATTATTATAATAACGAAATATTACTACATAGTAAATAGTTTAACGGATCCTTAGGAGATGTGAATCCCGAGCTTCTCTTGAGTTACTGCACTCATGTTAGACACTGGATAGGAGATGTCAAATCCCGTAAACATCTCTGACGCCGTTCCACTCATATTTATTCCTGTTGATTTAACTTATATAAGATATTTTAGTTATGACTCGAGTGTTTTGTTCTTTCAGTTCGCCCGGGTCAGTCCGAGTATTTCAGAAATCGAAGACTTTATTTCTGTTGGACAAAGACGAAGATTTGTATTACTATTATCTATTATATTATTCCACTACACTATTGTATTCCGCTGCATTATTAATATTCTCTGGTATGTGTAACTCTGATATGTATTATATATATAAGTAAATCAAACGTTTTTTTTTTTGTGAACAGTTTCATGAGCTGTATATTTGATTATTATATTTTATTGTTCCGCTGTAAGATTCTATTTTGTTTTTCTTTCCCTGTTTTTTCTTATTTACCCCATAACAATCCGCCCTTCTATATGGTTTAAGTCTGACGTGTGAGGTTTATCGTCGATTTAAACCGTGCGAAAAGGCGGGACGTTACATCTGCTATTAGAGCTTTGGTTAGCGAAAACTTTAGCTTTGTGGGGTCCGACTCTTTACTAATAGAGTAGTAATACCCTATGGGAGTCGCTGAGTATATATATATACATGAGAGAACGTATTTGTTAGTATTATAAAAAGGTTTTAATATTGTGTTAATCTTTTCCGTTTTGTATTTATAAATTCTGGTTGGTGCATGGGACGCTATGACATCAATAGGGATTTCTAAACACTTAATAGGACAGACCGACATAATATTTGTTTTAATATAGGTGAATGAAATAATTTTTCCTATTATATTTTCTATGTATACAAAAATAAAAATTTAAATGATATATACCTATTTGATTGCAATATATTGGTTTTTAGGTAATGAAATTTAGAAATAATAGTTGAAATAAGATTGAATATAAAATAAATCAAATTGGAAATTTTAGAACTTAAGTCCCGGGGTTTTGGAATTTCTTTCAATGATTTTTGAGTATAATAATAACATTATTTAGAAATATTTTCTGATATAAATATTTCAATATAATTTGAAATGTTTTAAAAGAATTTTTGGAAAGAAATAAGTATTGTACTCCCCTCTCTGTCGCTGGAAAATAATTTCGGTGATGGCGGCCGCATCATCAACATTCATTTTCGAGTTTCGAAAGGGGAAAGCCACTATAGTACTTTTACAACAGATTTATTTTGATAAACAAATATAAATTTTAAATTGTTTTAAATATAATTGGATATATGAATTGCAAGCATATGTTTATCTGTTATTTTTAAAAAGATTTTTGAATAAAACCTGGTATTTTACTCTTAAGTTTCCGTTAATTAATAGTTTCAATTAGGTGTAGTAAAATGGAATATAACTAATTTATAAATTGGAACCTTTAATTAAAATAAGTGATTTAATGCTAAATTATAACGAGATTAAAAGGAAGTTGAAATGGTAATATTATAAAACGAAAGATATAATTATTGAACCATTGATTAATTAAAGGAAATTAGATGAACTTGTATGATTTTAATTACATTCTTAAAGGCATATATATAACTTACCAAAAGATATAAAAAGTTGAAATGTTAATAAGAAAATGTAATAGATATTATACAAGTAATAAACTTGAGAAAATGAAAGTAATTAATGAAATTCTTTAATAAATAAAATTTGATGTTGTAGTGTTATAAATCTAAGTATAATTGAAATGCTACTAGTTTAATAGAAATGTAAGTATTATAAATAAATGATAAAAAGAATAAGTAAATGGTTGAAGTTATTTATAAATAAAATAAGTAAAAATGATGAATATAGTAAATAAAAGGAATTAAGCAGTGAATAATGAATGTAATAAATAAATAAATAAAAAGACAACCCATTATATGAATGAAAAGAGAAATCAAACAACAAATGTATGAATGGAATTGATAAGGATAAACAAAATATATTATTCAAATTATTGTTGTTTGTTTGGTTTGTAGTTGTTTGGGTAAGCATACTTTAAATTTGCTTGAATTTATGAATAATCTGTTTAGCCTCATCTAAGACTGTTGAGTAAATGATGCACTTGGTAGTTTATTTTTCATTATGTACAATTTAAAGTTGAGCCCGAACAACTATTTGTTTTGTTTGATTGAATGGTTGATTTATGTATGATGGGTATGCTGTGGTTGCAAGTGATTGGTGTTGTTTGTATTGATTTGCTTGTTATTGATTGAAACAAGTTAAATATTTCAATTTATATAATTGTTAAACTTTTTGGATTGTATAAGTGAAATACAGGTTATGGAAGCAATTGCTACTGCATTTGGTTTCATAATTAAGAGTTAATTGCCCAACAAATAGGTACGTTTTCAGATTACGGTTTTATAGCGCAATTATATTGTTCCCGTGTTAGGATATATTATTTGGGAAAATATATGTTGTATATTGTTATATTTAATATTATATTTTCTCCCGAGTCTCTCAGTACAAAGGAGACTACCGAAATTTTCTGGAAATTTTGGACTTAGAAAATTTTTGAAAATATTTTTCCAAACTTTATTAGTTTAAGTACAAAAAGATATAATGGTTATAAATTAGTATATTTATTTAAATTAATTTATTTTGTAAATTTATTTGTTTACAAAGGTAATATTTTTCAATAAGATGTATTGTTTACTCAATTCTTTCTTTTCCCTTCTTTTTCCTTTTCGGGGACGAAAAGTTTTGAGTGGAGTAACGACCCGTAAATTTTTAATAATTAAGTTGGTTATTTTAATTAAAATTGAGCAACTAAATTTTGAAGGAAACAAAATTTTTGTATTTTATAACGAGGCAAACGTTAAAAAAAAGAAATGTAAATGGTAAATCACTTAAGACTTTGTGATTAAATATTTGGAGAAATAAAATTTAGGTAACTTATTAATGAAATAATAAGTGAATTAAAACGTAACAATGACAATTATGGTAAATAATTAATAGGTTGAATGTAATGACAATTTATGAATTTATTTAAATTTGTAAAGTTATAATGGAATTATTGTATTTATTTGTGAATGTAAGTTTAAAATAGAAACGTAGATTTATTATAAGGTATTAATTGATGTAATAGAAAGCATGAGACCAAATAGGTAAATTCATTGAGGATATTAATTGTAATTGGATGTAAGCTAATAAATAATTAGTGTAGCTTAACCCTAATCAAATGAAATAACTGTAAGGTCATAATTTGGTGTATTAAGTAAATTTGGAAAATAAATTTCAGTAAATGTAATAAAGTATTTGGAATGTATATTATTTTCATAGGATAATATAAAGAAATGAAATCTTGCGACCTATGTTTGGAATAATGACTAAAATAAGTGAAATAGTGTTAATGTAAGTAAATTGGTAACAAAATGAATGAATTCCCATTATTTATTGGAAATTTTATATGTTACAACTTGGTTATGAATTCAATATAAGGTAAGTGAGTGGAAATATTATAATCTGTCTATAAACGTAATAATGCGGTGTTAATGGTAATTAATTAGTGCTATATATGGAATTATGACAGGTTGGTAAGTAATAAACTTATAAATGAAAGAAAAGTAAATAGGTGACCATTTATATATGTCACTTATTCATTTAGTATGTTAAATAAAATTTAGAAATCAAATTTCAATTAAGGGAAATTATGTAGTACATTAATTAGAAATAAATTTTAATAAATATTACATTAATGTGAAATGTAATACAAATGGTTAGGGGTTGTCAAATTTGGTAAACTAAGGTAATTATTAATAAATTGAATGAATTTCAATTCAATGGAAATAATGTAAATATATACTTAGCTACAAATTGAATATATGAAAACAAATGTAAGCATTGAATTAAATTAGTGAATTTAAATTATAATAAATGATCAATTAATAAAATCAATGTTCTGAAAGAAATTATAATATTTGTTTGATGGAAATAAGCTTAGTTATTGGTAACTAAAGTTTAATGGTTACAATTGTTATAAATGACCTATTTGTTTAGTTCATAGAATTTAATTTGAAAGAAATTGTAGTAAGTGACTTAATTAGTGCAATCCTAATTTATTAAAGCAATTAGTAGGATAAGAAGAATGGAAATCAAAACTTTATTTATTTAAGTGAAATGGAAAATTCAATAATTGGATTTAATGGAAATTAAATGAAATTGAAGTAGTTAAATAATACGTTATTTGAAATAAAGATAATATGAGAAATTTATGTAATAGTTTTGAATCTAATATTTAATCCGTCTATTTGACAGGAATGAATGGAATAATAATTAATTTATTTAACAAAATGGAATTTTGGGGATTTAATTTATAATTTGTTAATTTAATGAAATTAATTATTAAAAGTGAGGTTAACATTGGAATTGATGAATTAATCAACCCTAATTTGACATTAAAATTTATTTAAATCAGTGTAAATGATTTGGAAATTTTAAAATGATAAGAATTGTCAATTATCGAATTGAAATTTGAAAATTTGATTAACTTGACTAATTTTTAATTTATTTTATTAATATAAAAACAGCCATTTTGGCCACTGACTCTGATTTCGACGAAACCAGTTTCATCGGATCCGTAACGGTGAATTATCGTAGGATTTCAAGTTTTGTAACGATTGGACTTGTCGTTTGATCGTACGGGCGCGAAACGCCTTGAAATAAATGAAATTGAAATCAATGTGAAAAATATTTTTTTAGCATAACTTCTCCACATGATGGAATTTGGACTTGAAACCTTTTCCATCGCGTTTAAAATATTTTAAAACACCTATTTTGATATATGGGTTGACCCAATTTCGTTTCGGAGTCAGAACGGGCTTTTTGGGCCATTCATCGTTCAGCGCGTTTATAAATCGGGTCCATCTATCCTATTTCGACTTTGCCTATATATATCCAGTTATAAACCCTAGCAACCTCTATTCCTCATTTCTATACGTACAATTCATTTTATTCTTTCTCTCCTCCTCAATGGCTGTAAACCCTAATTTCAATTGCAATTCAAAAATCAAATGAAAATTCAAACTCCTCAGAAAAATTTGAAAAAATTATATATCGAAGCTCTCGATGTACGAATCTCAGATCTGCAGTTCGTTTTTGGTTTTGAATCATCGATTTTCCAGAAATCGCAAATCAAGTTTCGGTCGTTCATTGCTCGACGATGAACTTCGTCTGATCGGAAAATCCCTTCTGGGTTTTATAGAGAGGATCAGGGGGATCGCATTCATGTGGGTTTCGTGGCGAGTTAACGGCTGGATGGTCATGAAATTTCGATTAAGGTTTAAATATATAGTGGCAGCTGCTGTAAAATTTTTGGGCGCAATCGACGGCGTTGGGCCGTGTAGGGTTGGAGCAGTGGCGCGCGCCCAAGGGGTCGAGCGGTTGGGTGCAGCGTGGCACGGCGTCGTGCGCTTGCGTTCTGATGGCGGCTAGGGTTCTTGAGTGTTGGGTTGACTGTGCGCGTGCGTTAGAGCTCCAGGAAGAAGGATTTATGACGTGGCAAGGTGAGAATTGTGTTCTTCTTTTTTTATTTTTAATATTGAAATCCAATCGCACTAATCATCATAACTTTATCATACGATGCCCGATTTATGCGCGATTTCTTTTGTTATGATCGTATTGAAATTTTGGAATTTTCGGTGCAGGTTTGGACGGATTCTGAGACTGTCAAATTTTTGGGTTTAAATTGAATTTAAATTCAATTTTAATTCAAAAGGTGAGTGTTTTAACCCACTCACAACTTTTAAAATTTCTTATGTTTGTTAAATTGATATATGATGTGATTTGAAATTTATTTATAACTATTTGGCATATATTTAATCATCATCTCAGTTAAATTGCATTTATTTGAATTAAATTGTTATTCAAGTTATTATTGCATATAAACTGCCAGTTAAATTAATTTATTATCGAAAAATAAACTGTCAGTAATTAACTGTTATTTATTGATGTTATTATTTGAATTTGGATGATGATTGTAATAAATGGTTGATAATTGATATTGGGTGAATGGATACTGTATTCTATATTGTCATAAACTACAAGTTAATATGCATTCTCATTTCATTCGGGATTGCGGTTTGAAATGATATATAACCGTAAATTTTATTTTCAAATTACGTTTTGAAATGATAAATATCCATATCAATTGACCTTCGGATAGAAAATTTTATACAGACACCGTGGTCTATATATAAAAATATATTTCAAATGATTTCTATGGTTTTGGAAAGGAATATACGGTTTAATAAATATTAATTTTGATGTTATATAAATATTATTATATATATATATAGTTAAATTCTTGAATTTAAGCAATGTATAAAATTGTTTAATAAAAATGAGTTTAAAAATGGAGTTTGATGGTTTATATTATATGGGTAAGTACCTATTTAAAATATTATGTATATATATAGAGTTTTAAATGACTTAAATGAAATTTAAGTTGGAAAATAAATACGAAATTGGTTTAAATTGAATTATTTAAGAATTGTACTTGAATAAATTATTGTAGATGATTTGAAATATAAATAAAAGTGGAGATTTTAAAGGGTATGATTCTATAAGTTGATTTGGTTTAAGTGATTTAAATGAATATAAAGTTGAGGTAAATGAATATATCAAGTAAATAACTTGAAAGAATATCTAGTTATTTAAAGTTAAAAGTTTTACTTAAATTATATTGGATTTATTAAGTAAACATTTCAAATCTAAATAATAGCAATTGAATTTGATATATATGAGATTATCAAAGAATTAGTTTTGAAATGGTGAGATATATAAAGCTTTGAAATATATGGAATTAAATGGTTATTTGGGGGTTCAAATCTAAATTTGGAATTTGATTTGTGAAGGTGAAGAAGCTATTTTATTATATAAAGTAATTTAATATTTAAACCATTTAAGTATTAGAAGTATGTTTCAAAGCTATGGGTTTCAAGTTATATAGATTTGAAAGGGCTATTGTTTTTTAAAAGAATATATTTTGAAACAAAAAAATTGATATCATATTGATTTAGGTTTTAAAACAGAAATGATATCATAATTATAGTTTTTGAAATGGATATTATATTCCGGTTTTAAAGTATAAACTATTTTGAAAAGACGGCGGTGTTATAATAACATTTGGTTGTTGAAGAGACCAGGATCAGAAGTTGTCATACTCTCTGCCAACTCCGAAAACCACTTTAACAACCGTGTACGCGGTGGAGATTCCAGAATGAAGTAGGATGGTGGCGGTGTTTCCTTTAAGGCAAATGCGTGGACCCGGCTCCCGTGAGTTGGCATAAGGTGGCTAAAACAGGAGCGATTCTCGGGCCAATGAGGTAGAACCTTTGATCAGACACATCCCTTCGATATTATACTTTGATTTTTGGATTGATTCGGTGGCCACTTTTGATTTTATTTATTTGGGGGTGTGGCTCGAGGTGGGCGGTAGGTGCGGCTTTGCGTTACCACCAGCCGGGATAGCAATTGGTATATCTACCCTGGCATTGCCTAGTTGTGCCGTGTCACCTACCCTAGCGTGCCTTATAAGATTTTGGTTTTGTACCATACCTATAGAGTTCCCTCTGACGATTCCCAGTACGGGGGAGATTACGGTACTGTATAGACTATGGAATATATAAATGTGTTAAGGTGGAAAATTTAAAGCCTTAACGCTATTTAAAAGTAAGTTTATTTTACTATAGACATTATTATAATAGCGAAATATTACTACATAGTAAATAGTTTAACGGATCCTTAGGAGATGTGAATCCCGAGCATCTCTTGAGTTACTGCACTCACGTTAGACACTGGATAGGAGATGCCAAATCCTGTAAACATCTCTGACGCCGTTCCACTCATATTTGTTCCTTTTGATTTAACTTATATAAGATATTTTAGTTTTGACTCGAGTGTTTTGTTCTTTCAATTAGCTCGGGTCAGTCCGAGCATTTTAGGAATCGAAGACTTTATTTCTGGAGGACGAAGACGAAGACTTGTATTACTATTGTCTGTTATATTATTCCACTACACTATTGTATTCCGCTGCATTATTAATATTCTCTGGTATGTGTAACTCTGATATGTATTGTATGTATAAGTAAATCAAATGTTTTTTTTGTAAACAGCTTCATGAGCTGTATATTTGATTATTATATTTTATCGTTCCGCTGCATGATCCTATTTTTTTTATTTCCCTGTTTTTTCTTCTTTACCCCATAACAATACGCCCTTCTGTATGGTTTAAGTTTAATGTGTGTGTTTTATCGTCGATTTAAACCGTGAGAAAAGGCGGGACGTTACATGGGAGATGATTAAGTTAGGGACGGACCGTCCGAAAGTGAGATATTTAACATATAGTCTAGGTCAAATCGTCCTAATGGGGAAATTTTAAATGGATATATAAGGATAGATAATCATAAATATGAATATCTAACAAGTGTTAGGTTAATTTTGATTACATTGTCTGGTAGGCCCGAGTCAACCAAAGGTTAAATGTTATCCAAATAAAACTTATGTGGTTTAACTAATAAATTATCATTACATGATATTTATGTATGTTTACATAATGTTTTTTTTATAATGTTTAACCATTGTGGATGCAGGAGCATAGTATATGGTTATATGAAAGGATTTGCAAAGATTTGTTTTAAAAAGGATGTTAGTGAGAGGAAACCCGTTCTGCTAAGCAGCGTGGTCCCACATAACATAATTAAACCAGGATGTATAGTATTTTTCGTACCAGGCTTTAAGTCAGATTCGAAGTTAATGTTTCCACTTAAACTCTAGGGTGCTCAAAATTGATTTGAGTAGGTTGAGAAATTAACGATCTTTTTAGGTTTTATAAAGTTGAAGATTAAGCTACCGAAGGATGCAGGAGGCAATGGATAACTACTTAGGATTTGCTGCTTTCATTTACGTTTTGATGGATTTTCCACTGTGTTATGATGTATTATGTGACGACCCAGGATGCCATTGCAATATTATTTTAATAAGCATCTAATATGATTTATTTAAAATGCAAACTTATCAAAATAATAATAATAATAATAAATATGATTTTTAGCCTTTACCATTTATTTATATAAGTATGCATTTTGAAAGAAAGTTATGATTTGGAAATTCAAAATAAAAACTCTCCAATAATTTAATTAATGCTCTACCTTATTAACATTTGATCTAAATATATATAAATATATATGGATGTAATCTAGTTAATAATGCTTAAAATAAAATCAATCTTATCAATATTAGATATAAGTATAAAAATATATGATTATAAATTAAGTGTTTGATAGTTTAAGATTAAAATAGAAATAAAAATAAGGATTTACGTTAGAAATAGAAATAAATATATAAGGTAACTTCCGTGGTTCTATGAAAACATAAAGTAAACACATATGGTAATTCTAGAATATATATACTATGGACATACATGTGTATATGCAAGGCAAAAATAAAATATGTATGTACACACAAAAAAAAAGGATAAGTATGTAAAGTTGTAAGGAGACATTTGCATTTAATACTATCATCTCAAGCACAAAATAAGGTCGTTTCAAAATGTGCATGAATCATTGCAGTTCAAAAAAATCTTGCCTGGTCAAAAAAAAATCTCTGACCAAAGAAGAAAAAACTGTACTAGTAAATACCTACCCTGTAAAACCTTTCCTCTGTATATATGTATATCTTCTAGTTCCTGCTCGTTCACAAAACTCAGAAAAACCAGAAATAAGAAGCATCTCCATTTTACAAACTTAAACAACAATTCAACTAATTAAGTAGGAAGATTTAAAAGAAAAATCAAGTTTGCAGCTTCTAGATATTGGTTCTTTGTTCAACAAATTAAGTGAGTAAACGTATCATTTTTAAAACTTAAATTTGTGTATGTGATTCATGGATATTATTGTGTTTGCATGTGTATTTTTTTTGAATGTAGCTTTGTGTATATATATGAGTTGTTCTGTGTAAATTTATTTTACCTGTTCTTCTCTGTTTTTACTTACAGAGTTGAATAGTTAATCAAAATTCAAATATTTTCATCTAGCCATTATTAGGCTTAGAGTTTAAAACAAAACAAGTTGTTTAAACATAAATCAAGATTTAAAAATTTGTTTAAAGCGTGCTGGTGAAATTTTACAGCTCGAAACTTAGTTATATAGAGCAAAGTGTAAATATATGTTAAATTCGAATGTTTTAAATTGTTAATTCAATTATATAACTTGAATCATCATCAGAAAATAGGATTTTTAAGACCTAAATGGTAATTTTTAGTTGAGCATGCTAAGTTCAGTTTATAGTTGAACTGAAAATAAGTTTTAACCAATTTCCGGCGATGGGTGAAGTTTTGGAGGTCGGGTTTTCAACCAGAGGTGGAGGAAGGCACGTCGAAGTCAGGAAAAATAGTGGCAAGTGTTCCAGTTCATCATGGCATCAGCCGTAAGGGAAGTTAGGGTTTAGCACTCAAGTTTGGAGGTGGTCGAAAACAAGGAGATTTCGTCACCTCTGGTTGATCGAGTTGTCCGGAATTCAAGGGAAGGGCAGTATGGGGAATCGGCGAGGTGAGGCCGGTGTTTTAGTATCTCTGATGGTCGGAGCGAATGGGGTGAAGCGATTTGCTGGGTGGAGTCAAGTTTCAAGATTCTAAACGAAGGGCTAAACCTCGATCTGGAATTTTGGGCATCGTGTGGATCGTTGTAATCGAGTGCAGGGGTAATACGCGACTCGTCGGAGGTAGCGTGGTTCATCGAAGCGTCGGTGAGGCGCCGTGCACGTGCACGATCTCGAGATGGTGTCAGGAGTAAGGTGGTGAACGACTCGAGTAGCTACTCGAGTAGATGAAGGGTTTGCTTTGGGTTGGAACCTGAGTGTGTGAACGTGCTTTCCTGTTATTGAAGTTTAAAACTTAAAAATTTAAAAAAATGTATGTGATGAAGAGAGGGGACTCGGGGAAGATCGTGGGAAAACTCGAGTTTTAACTCGAGTAAACCTAGGGATTTTCTCGGGTTTTAGTTTTGAAACTTGCAGTATAATAAAAGTAAAGTTTAAGCTAATCATTTCAACAAGTTTAAGAATTGATGACTTAACTAATGTTTGACAATTTAAGTAAAGAAATTATTTTAAGTTTTAATTATTTAAGTGAATACTTAAGAATGTTTTCAATCTTAATTAATATTCTAATCAAGTAATTAATTTAAGATAAGTGTTAAATTTAATTAACATTAAAGCTTTTAAAGTTAGTAACTAGTTTACTTAAAGTATAAAGGAAGATTTCGAGATGTAAGATAAATGATTCTAATTTAATTAATTTATATTATAAGGTAATTAAGAATGTTAATTCATTGATAATGGTAATTAACTAACTGAACTGAGATTTATAAATTTGTTATTACAGATTGATTAACAAATGATAAAGTGTTCAATTAATTTGAAGTTAAGAATTTTAAATTAACTACTTAAAGTTAATTAATATATGATTAGTAGTTAACTAATTAAGTAATTTAATTAAGAATTAATAATTGATCAATTAAGTAATTAGTGATTAATAAATGAGTAATTAAGTTTTATTAATTAATAATTAAGGTTATTAATTGATAATTAAAATATTAATTTAATTGATATAACTTTTTGAAATAAATTAATTAATGATTTATTAAGCAGGATTAAGTGATTAATTCTTAAGTAATTAATTTAAACTGAATTAATTACAATAAGGATTAAAGATGCTTGCTTATGGATGATTGTATAAGTAGAATATCAGAATTTGTGATATCTATTTAGTGATATTCTGTGATACTCTGTGATATGCTTTGGATATATATGTGATGTTTGAGTATGATTTATCTGTGATAAATGCTATGTGAATTCAAAGTGTTGAATTAAAATGTTTAAACTATTAAACTACTCGGCCTTTAAAATGGCGTTTGGATTTCGATGAGACTGGGATCAAGTATCAATTATGATTATCCGAAAACCATATCGATCCAGGTTAAACGATAGGTCGTGACATCTCCAAGTGAAGATCGAGATGATGTTTCAAAGTGCAAGGGTTATTGTCGTTAACTCTGAGACTAATTCCAAAATGAGTGTAACAAGATAATGCCTTCGGTTTCGTTCGAACCCGTAACGAACTTGTATGGATTGAATGCTTTCAGAACATCGTCCGGAGGACGATGAGCATTCTAAGAGATGTGTTCTCTAAAGGTAATCGTAGCCTCAAGCCTCATCAACTGCGAATGGCTAAAACAGGGGAGGTGTAGCGAAGTTAAGTGGGTAGCACCCAAGTAGGACGAGATATACCCCTGTGTAGATGTCCCTTTTTATTTGGCTGTGTGGGCAGTTGTTGGCCACAACTGCGGGGTTGTCTTGTTCGGGACTGTCCAGTAAGGGATGGTTCCGGCCTTGTGTTGCAGGGGATTTAGGGTGGATCCTCGGTACGGTGATCTAGGCCCCGTACTGTGATGAGCGACACCCCAGTAGCCCTGCCATTGTATATAATCCAATCTCCAATAAGCGTCGTACATTTTGATTGTGCCCAACTATGTTGGAATGTGAGATGTAAGCATTTCACCTATTTTTTATTTTAGTTGAAAACCCTAGACACTATTATAAAATCACCGGATTTCCTATAAAGTATTTTGGTTAGCGTAAGGTAAAAACTTACCCGTGTTTATGTGTGGGAAGTCTTACGTGATACCTTTGTTTTTAAATGGTTTTCAATGTTAAGCAACTTTAACCCGTTTACTCACACCAGACCCATGTCTGACCTGGAGTTTATTCTGTTTATCTTAAACTCTTGGGTACTTAATTTTTTATGAGTATCCAAGTGATCAGGTCTTAGAATGTTGAAGTCTGGAGGAGCTTGGAGAAGGAGTCCAGACGTATCTATCTATCTAGTTCCGCTATGTTAGTTGATATATGTTGTATTTTGGGATGTATGTAATGGCAGATTTATATATATGACTATCTTGTTTGAATGATGTTATGTAACTCTGATGTATGGATAATTATGTAATAGTTATGTGATGTATTATATTTTGTTCCGTTTCCGCTGTGAGATTCTGATATTTGTTAGTTCTTTCTTCTATCTTATATATTTCTACCTATTTCTTTCTTAACGATGATACGTCTTTCTGAGGAATGAAAGACGGGTCATCACAGTTGGTATCAGAGCGTAGGTTGAGATAATACCTAGGATCTGGAATAGTATCTATCTTGAGAGTGCGTATTTGTAATTTTTAAATAACTATATACCTATCTAAATTTTTTGAGTTACCTGTCCAGGTTGCCAATATGAGTTCTGAAAGGAGGGGCAGAGGTAGGGGCAGTACCTCGACCGATAATGGATGAAGTCAGACTACCAGTGAGGCTGTGGATCCAGTACCGCCTCAGGTTAGTTTTGCCGCTTTATGCAAGGACTTCACCAACCTTGGCGGTAAACCATTTAAAGGGTCAGAGACTATAATTGAGGTCCAAGCTTGGCTACGCTTATGTAAGAGGATCTTTAAGAGTATGAAGTTGTCTGATGAGCAGAAAAGGGAAATGGCTTCATGTCATTTGCAAGAAGGCATTGCAGCCTGGTGGGATGCGGCGGTAGCAAATAACTCTAAGGGCGACATGACTTGGAGTAGATTTAAAGAGTTGTTTTAGGAGCAATTCATGCCAACAGCAGGGAAAACTTGTCTGTACCGGGATTTTCTGAATTTGAAGCGAGGGAGCATGACTATAGAGGAGTATGAGACCAAATTGAATGAACTATCTTGCTATGGACCAGGGCTTATAGATATTCCTCTAAAAAAGAACGAAATGTTTGTGCAAGGCTCGAGGCTAGAATTTGACGAGAAGATGGCAACACATTTGAAAGGGTCTTTTATTGAGTTAATTGATATGGCATTGAGATATGAGGATTTGATGAACAAGAAACTAGTGACACCTGTAGCAGCATCGGGAGGGAATTTTGCTAATCTAAATAAGAGGAAGTTCAATCCCAATTAGAAGAAGAAGAACAAGAAGAAGCCTGGAAGTAATAACGGGCCTTGCAAGCGCTATAATTGTCAACAAGTTGGGCATTTGGCTAATCAGTGTCCTCAAGGGAGGAAGTAGCAGCAGCAGGAGCATCATAGTGGACCGAGTTCGGCTTTGGTTCAGAAATCTCTATGCTTCAATTGCCACCAACCAGGTCATATGATCAAGGTTTGTCTGGTACTTCATAAAGCTCAGCAGAATAAGGTATTTTCTTTGGAGGGTGCACCATCAACTTCATCTAAAGGCAAGGGTGTATTGGAAGGTACATTACTTTTAGATGGCAAGTATATTAAAGTCTTGTTTGATTCGGGTACTTCTTTGAGGTTTATTTCTCTGGAATCTGTAGAGAAGTTCTTTCTTACCCCTAGTACTGTTGACCATCCCATCTTTGTATCTAATCCTATAGGAGGGGTAACCAAATAAATATGATCTCTAAGGATTTGAGGATTTCCTATCTGTCCCATAGTTTTTCTTGTGACCCTTATGTGTTGGATTTTAAAGGGTTTGACCTTATATTGGGGATGGATTGGCTCGATAAGTATAAGGCTGTCCTGAATTGTGATGAGAGAACAGTTTCGTTAGAAGCCGATCTGGGCAGGATTGCTAGAGTGGTGTGTGATAATTCTGAAATTCACTTGAGTAGTGTTTTACATGGAGTTGAGGCTTCTCAAGAGAAGGTTGAGGACATCGATGTGGTCCAAGATTTCCCTGATGTATTCAAGGAAGTCATGTGTTTACCTCCGCATCGAGAGATAGAGATGGTTCCAGGAGCAGTACCAGTGATTCAGCCTAGCAGGAGGATGGCTCCTAGGGAGAGGGAGGAGTTAGTGAAGCAAACTCGGGATCTTTTGGAGAATGGATTGATTAGGCCCAGTTTGTCTTGTTGGAGTTCTGCTGCGATGTTTGTCACCAGGTCGGATGGATCGCTAAGGTTTTGTGTTGACTATCGAGAATTGAACAAAGTGACATCCCAAAATAAATATCCTCTTCCTCGTATTCATGATCTTTTTGACCAGCTGCATGGAGCTTCTGTCTTTTCTCAACTGGATTTAGCTCAGGTTTCCATCAGTTAACGGTAGCTGAGGATAGTATTCCCTTGACTGCATTTAGGGGACCAAATTGTTTCTATAAGTGGTTGGTTATGCCTTTTGGATTAATCAACACTCCTGCTTACTTTTTCGACCTGATGAACCGAGTCTTTCAAGATGTATTGAATAAGTTTGTTCTTGTATTCATCGATGATATTCTGGTCTACTCTAAGACTAAAGAAGAGCACAAGCAGCATTTGAGAATTGTGTAAGAGACTCTGAGAAGGCATGTTTTGAAGGCGAAATTCTCCAAGTGCCAATTTTGAATATCGAAAGTCAAATTTTTGGGGCACATTGTTTCTGGTGAAGGCATTTCTGTAGATCACTACACCATTATAAGCTATTAACAACGGGTAAAAACCGTTGTTAAGTCCAAAAGAAACGGGTAAAAACCGTCTTCAACACAGGAGTGGTTGAATTTAGCGACGGGAGAAAACCGTTGCTTTATGTCCAAAAGGCAACAGGTATAAACCGTCGCAAATTGGGACAAAGGCAACGGGTATAAACCGTTGCAAACTGGGCCAAAGGCAACGGGTATTAACCGTTGCAAATTGGGCCAAAGGCAACGGGTATAAACCGTTGCAAATTGGCCAAAGGCAACGGGTATAAACCGTTGCTTTGTGGACAATAGGCAACGAGTATAAACCGTTGCAAACTGGGCCAAAGGCAATGGGTATTAACCGTTGCAAATTGGGCCAAAGGCAACGGGTATGAACCGTTGCAAATTGGGCCAAAGGAAATGGGTATAAACCGTTGCTTTATGGACAATAGGCAATGGGTATAAACCATTGCCTAATGTACAAAAGGCAACGGTTACGAACCATTGCTTAATGGGCAAAAAATCAACGGATATTAACCGTTGCTTTCTGTCCAAAAAGCAACGGGTGCAAGCGTTGCTTTATGGCCAAAAAACGGTTAAAAACTGTTGCTTTATGCCCAAAGTCACACATAAAGCAACGGTTAACACCCGTTGCACATAGTGTTTGCTCCTGCTCCTACAAAATTACATCTGTAACTCACTACTGCGTTACACGCATATCTCAGTATATATACCAGAATATCAATATATATCAAAATATGCCAGAATATTAAAATATTGGTACACAAGCACTATAAACATATCGCACATATACCATACATATAAAATTATCAAACTTATAATTACACTCATTGTTTTGCAAACAGAATGCTACCGTGCCGGAATATCATACTTATTACACTGCATTGTTTATTACACTACACTACAAAGATTTCATTAATTACACTACATTGTTTTGCAAGCAGTGAAGTCTACATATAATAAACACATTAAAAGGATGCTGAGCGGGTTAGCCGAAGCTGATATTTCTTTGGCTCATGCTGTGGTGCATACAGTATTCTATCCAATTCCTGCGTAAAAGTAAAAACAGGTTTTAAACTCAAATCATGCAGTGAATTTTAGCTTGGTCAAGTTCAGTTAATAGAGCAACGGAATTCCTGTGTAAGCAATAATAATGCACAAGTAAAAGTGGCAGCAAACATTTAAACAACTATAACAACACTAACAAAAAAAATTGCATTTCAACTTCATCCCATCCCCTCTGCTATACACTTCCACTCACAACCACACTCCTACACACTACAGCACTTCCTCATTTTCTCTGTTTTCATCTCATCCACACTTAAGTACTACATCACACCCCCTACTGCCTATTGCCTGTCAACAACATACACCATTAGCTTGGTCAAGTACTACACTTAAGTACTACACTATTTTTGGGTTTTTGTCCAATGTTGCACCGTTTGTACTGAGCCAGAAATCAAGTAATATGAACAAGTTTCTCGGAACTATCCTGACCAACCTCTCTAACTCCACATTCTGCAATGAACTCCAGCATTACAAACTGCCTCCCACCTCCTATTCACCAACTCTACCACAAACCACCGGTATCAACCACTCCAACCACCAGTAAACACTCCAGTAACCACTCCAGTTTCCTACCAAACATTCCAGTCCCCTATCATTTGAGTCCCCTCCCCTACATCATAACCAAATTATTTTACCACCCATTAAACCGAATTAGTACGATACACACATAATTTTTTTTAGCTAATCAGTTTTTAGTTTATTGGACCTCCATTCATCGTTCAAGCACAATGATCATGTTTTTTGTTTTTTGATTTTGTCCTTGAATTTTGACTTTACTTCCTAGTATTTGATAAATTGTCGATTATCTTGTAAACAAGACAGGCCAGGACAAAATACACATGCATTTGCATATGCAAATTTCATATGCAACAAACAAAAGAAAATCAGCAATATATGCAAAGAACAAGTCAGAAATATCAATACCTCTGACTAAAGATATCGTATCAAACCCTTTTGATGGCTCACATAACCTCCGGCTCCAACATCCCCAAAGGTCTCGGTAAATTGTCGACATATTTTGGCGGTTAGCTCATCCGACAATAAAATTTTGTCCAACAACACTTTTTCATATGTGGGTGGTGCTGGTTTTCCATGAATTACTAATGCTGTGGAATCTCAGCATATACTTACCTGTTATATAAGCATTTCTGGAGTGAATATATGGAATCACATTTACAGAACTAACAAGCTCCCAAACATTTAAGACCATTGTGCAGAGCTACACAAGTCCTAGACCATTGTAAAATTATGTTGCGGAAAACAATGTTGAAGCAATACCGGAAGTAAATGTTGCATTATGACGTGGTAATCATGTGACTTCATATTTTTTAGTTCAGGAGGGTTGATGCTCACATTGTTATGGAAGTTCGAAGAGAATTTTCTCGGCACTTTCAAATTTTTCAAAACGGTGCAAAACCGTATCTTTTCTTCTTTGCTCAAAGTGAAAGTCGCATTTGGTATGGTTACTTTACTTGTTTCAGGAACTTCTATCACCCACAACTTTCGTTTTATACCCATGATTTTCAAATCCTTCCGTGCATTGATCCCATCTTTTGACATGTCTTTATGGTTCATAATTGTGTTGATCAAATGTTTCGTGACATTCATCTCCGTATGCATAACATCAATATTATGTCGGGTCAAATTTGTTTTCTAATATGGCAAATCAAAGAACTTCGACCTCCTATACCATGTAGGAACTTCTTCATCGATTGTCTTTTTCCATTTTTGACCAATGTGCGGTATGTTTTTACCAACTTTCATTTTTATATTCGCTACCTTTTTTCAATTGGATAACTAGTCAGTGGTTTTGGAGGACGCTTAAATTCTTGCTCGTTGTTGAAATTTGTCTTATCGTATCGAAACTTGTGTCCGGACGGAAGAAATCTACGATGTCCCATGTAACAAATCTTCTTACTTTCAGGGAGATAAACAAATGTAGTTTCTTCTCCACAAATAGGACATGCAAAGTAGTCGTGAGTTATACATCCCGATAAAGTCCCAAGAGCGGGATGATCATGGATTGCCCACAACATTCTAGCTCTCATTATGAACTCATATTTCTTAAATGAATCAAATGTAACGACTCCTTCCCATAACTGCTTTAACTCGTCCATCAAAGGTTCTAAATAAACATCAATATCCTTCCCCGGTTGTTTTGGCCCAGAAATCAACAGTGTTAACATTGAGAACTCTCTTTTCATGCACAAAGACGGAGGAAGGTTATATGGTACTACAATTACTGGCCAACAGCTGTAAGGGTTAGTTAAAGAAGCATTCGGACAGAAACCATATGTTGCTATTCCAAGCGTGATATTTCGTGGTTCAGCATCAAACGAAGAATCAAAAGAATCTGTAGTTTTCCATTGAGAAGTATCACGCGGATGACGCATTACGGTTGTACCGGACTTGGCACGACCATGCCAGGTCATCGCTTCTGCTATCCATGGTACAGTATACAGTCTTCTCAATCTAGAAATTAAAGGAAGATGTCTTAAGGTGTTTTGAGGTACTGTGGTAGCTTTTCTCTCTTCGTCGAATGATGTCTTATATCTTGGTGCGTTGCAATTTGTACATGAAACTTTGTTCGCATTATCTTTCCAGTACAAGATGCAGTTATGTAATTCATCCCAACTTGCTTAATGATCTTCTTCACGTCGGGGTACTTTGACGGTAGCGTGTTACCTTCGGGGAGTATCTCCATTATGAATTCGAGTAGTGCAGTCACACCATTGTCTTAAAAGTCGTATTGGGTCTTCAAGCAATTAAGTTTCACAATGGCATACAACTTTGTAATCTCTTTTGGACAAGAAGGATACAATAGCTCTGTTGCAGTTGCACTATCAAAAAATGATTTATCCGTAAACCGCTCACCATTATTAGCATTATCATGCAACTGAGTTGTAGGTTGAAAATGATGGAATCTATCTGCATCATTGATCAAATCCTCCATCCTAATATGTTCGGACTCATCGGTATTTGTGGCATGACTAACCGGTTGTTGTTTTGGCTTCTGCGGTATTCTTTCCCCGTGAAAACACCACACGGTATATGATTGAACAATAACATATCTAAGCAAATGAAAATGAATGTCGTTTAATTTGAATGTATCTTCATTTTTGCACCATGTGCAAGGGCACGAATACTTTTCCTTATTGCCACCGTTTTCAGCAACAAATTTAATGAAATTTCTCACACTTTCCACATATTCTGTATTTCTTCGATTAGATTGATTCATCCATTGTTTGTCTGTACTAAAAGACATACTGAAAGAAAATAACAAGAGCTAATAAGAAATCATGGGTAACAATATCTTATGGCTTTCCACCAAGTTCAACTCTGATATTAACTAAACAGATGTATATTCTTTCGATTTCACTTGAAATTTAACATTAGCATCAAACTGTTTCCAAAAAATTTGCCATTACAACGGCGCCATTTGGTAGCACCAGAGTAATCTCTACGCATTACCCCTCTCCTGATACTTGGCTTGCGTCATTAACAACAATTTTATCCACTTACTAAATATGGTCTCATATTTAGTAAAACAAAATTCATTGCATGAACTTATACCCTAGCAGTCATTATAAGCAGCTATGTCTAACTAGCATGCAGTACAGTACAACATTTAGGCTTTAGTAAATATGAGAATGCACACTACAACACTACTTCTCTTCCATGTTGCAATGTTTGGCTGATGATACACCACACGTACAAGGACGTGTTAGATTATCTCACATTGTACAATTTGTAAAACAAATCATATATAAATGTAAAAAGATCATCCTTTGCATAACCAATTGTTTCTTGGTTCTCTAACACTGTACACTTAAAACATCAAATATGTATTCTGATGGTTCTGATTAGAAGGTGCATCTCTACTTTGGCAAACTGTTAAAGAGTATTAGATATTGACTATAATCAATCCCCAAAAACTTAATGAAACATCAATCCTAAAAGATGAAGATAATGATGGAACTCAAATGACAGCTTATATGGTAACACTCAGGGCCGGTTCTATACAATAAGTTGCCCTAGACGAGGAAATTTTTTGTTTCCTTTCACAAAACAATAATAGTAGTAATAACGTTATGAACATCAGTTCATTAATCTCACAAAAATGACAAAACACATTCAAAATACAGATAAAAACAAAAATGCAAACATTAATCCAAAGCTGTTATAGCCCTAAATTGGAACAATCAGTTAACTCTTATAGTCTTATTTACTAAAAAAATTATTTCTTTTAAGCTTTTAAGAGAGTCGGCAACCAAAATTTTGAGATATCAGTATTAGAATCGTTAATTCGTCATTACCTTTGAGCTACAGGCTATACCAGCCTTGGAATTGAAACTAAAGGCTGAAGCTGAACTGGTCCGACTGGAGTGGATGTCCAGAGGAGGAGGAGCTGTGAAGCGCCGTTGCCGTGGATGGGGTGCGGAGGCGACAGAGGCGGTCAGGTGGGTTAGCGTAGGGTTTTTTTGTTCGGTCGTCAGTGTGTGTTGCAATATCTCTGTGCGCGATTGTGAAATTTGAACTAGGGTTTTTTTTGGTTGCCCCCCATAGGGTGGGTTGCCCTATTCCGTAGCCTAGCCCGCCTAGCCCAATAACCGGGCTTGGTAATTCTTTTTGGCTCCCGGCGAATATTTGGCACAAAATTAGCGCCATTATTTGCCACAACATTTACGACGGTTACAAACCATTGCTAATTAGCCATGGTTAAAAACCGTTGCTAGCTGGAACGAAGCGCGCCAAAAATTATGGTGCGAAAGGATGAAATTCACCGCCATCATTTGTCTCCAAAGAAGCTACATTAATAACCGTTCCCAATTAGCAACAATAAAAAAACCGTTGCTAACTGAACCAAGACGGTGATTAACCGTTTCTAAATGGAAACGGTTAATAACCGTTGCCAAATGCGCGGATGGTTAGTTGCAAATCTCAGTATTTGGTGTAGTGGATCCAGCAAAGGTTGAGTCTATTCTAGAGTGGAAGCAACCGTAGACACCGACTGAAGGTTGTAGTTTTCTGGGGTTAGCTGGCTATTACCGGAAGTTTATCAAGGATTATTCCAAGATCTCTTCGCACCTAACTAAGCTGACAAGAAAGGGAGCTAAATTCAAATGGTCACCTGAATGTGAGGAAGCTTTCCAAGAGTTAAAGACGAGGCTAACCAGTGCACCTGTGTTGGCTATTTCGGATGGAAAATACAAGTTTGAGGTTTATACAGATGCCTATATTTTTTGGACTGGGAGCAGTTCTGATGCAAAATGGTAGGGTAATTGCATATGCGAGTCGGCAATTAAAGCCACATGAAAAGAACTACGCTACGCATGATCTAGAGTTGTTGGCCAATGTTTTTTACTTTAAAGAACTGGAGGCACTATCTCTTGGGAGAGAAGTTTGAGTCATCACGGATCACAAACCATTTAAATATCTTTTCTCTCAAAAGGGTCTTAATCTGAGGCAGCAACGATGGGTTTTGTTTTTAGCATCCTATGATTTGGATATCCTGTATACCCCAGGGAAGGCAAATGTTGTGTCAGATGCTCTTAGCAGGAATGCAGTTCTGTCTCTCCAGGACATAATCATAAACAAGAAAATTGAGGATAGATCTTTAGAAGAATTGATTCTTGGAACCAAGGATGTCCGATATTCGGATTTCAAGGTGGACGATCAAGGTGCTTTGAGGATTAATGGTCGTTTGTGTGTACCTAATATAGATAGATTGAGGCAAGAAGTCTTATCTGAGTGTCATCGCTCCAGATTAAATATCCATCCAGGAATCTCTAAGATGTATAAAGATATGGGAAGGGTTTTCTGGTGGCCGAGCATGAAGAGGGATGTAGCTGCTTTTTGTCAATAGTTGTGCTATCTGCCGCAGGTTAAAGGAGATCAGCAGAAGTCAACCGGATTATTACAGCCTTTGGAAGTTCCAGAATGGAAATGGGAAATGATATCTATGGATTTCATCGACGGTTTTCCAAGAACCAAGAGGGGAAATGAAGGAATATGGGTGATTGTGGATCGTCTAACTAAAAGCGTCCATTTTACACCGGTTAAGGCAACTCGTACTGCAGCTTCTCTAGCAGAGATTTTCTTGAGAGAGATAGTCAGATTGCATGGCGTTCCTGTAACGACCCGTAAATTTTAATAATTAAGTTGGTTATTTTAATTAAAATCGAGGAATTAAATTTTGAAGGAAGCAAAAATTTTGTAATCTATAATGAAGCAAATGTAAAAAAAAAGTTATGTAAATGGTAAATCACTTAAGACTTTGTGATTTAATATTTGGAGAAATAAAATTTGGGTAACTTATTAATGAAATAATAAGTGAATTAAAACGTAACAATGCTAATTATGGTTAATAATTAATAGGTTGAATGAAATGACAATTTATGAATTTATTTAAAATTTGTGAAGTTATAATGGAATTATTGTATTTATGTGTGAATGTAAATTTAAAATAGAAAGTAGATATATTATAAGGTATTAATTGATGTAATAGAAAGCATGAGACCAAATAGGTAAATTCATTGAGGATATTAATTGTAATTGGTTGTAAGCTAATAAATAAATAATTTAGCGCAACCCTAATTAATTGTAATAACTGTATGGTCAAAATTTGGTGTATTCAGTAAATTTGAAAAATAAATTTCAGTAAATGTAATAAAGTATTCAGAATGTATATTGTTTCCATAGGATAATATAAAGAAATGAAAACTTGCGACCTATTGTAACAACCCGCATATTTATCGATTTTATATATAAATATTTTATTTAAATATTTTATCGTTAGTCGGATTTTAGTCCGAAAAGCTACTTTTTGCAAACAGCCGAATTAGGACTCGAGACCACCTCCATTGTGTTCAAAATGCCGTTTGCGACCTTTTTGAGTATAAGCTTCGATATGTTTGGAGAGAGTTGATTTTTGCTACCTTTTCACTTTGGGTTTGGGTTTGGGCTCAGCCCTATGTTTAACTTATGCTCAAATCTGAGCCACTCTTCCCCATTCACACTCATTCTCTTCCTCTTTTCAGTTCTAAGGCAATAATGGTGGGAGAGATTGGAAATTAAAACTCCAAAACCCTAGTTCCTCTTGCAACCTCAAATTCCTAGCTCCAAATTCAAGAGAACCCATTGGTAAGCATTCTCTTCTTCTTCTCCAACTTATTCTCTTACCAATTTCAAAAATTCCTAAACCTAATTTTGGGAATGTTCTTGTTTTGAGCATAGATTCAAGCTCATTTGGGTTGTGTTGAAGAGAGGTTGATTCTCCATTTGCTTTCAAGCTTCTTCTTGTTTGATTTTGGTAAAAAGGTGAGATTTTTATCTCACATCTTAGTCTATAATTATCTTCGATTGTTAGGTATGAATTCCTAACACTTATTCTTGTGCAATTGATTTTGGTTTGGATTTATTTGGTGTATATTGCAATTTTTGGTGTTTTGGTCCAATTTATGAAAATCCTATTATGGATATTTGGACATTGATATTTGAGGCGTATCGAAGAGCCGTCTAGGCTGGGTTGTCGTTCGACGTAATTCTTTAGTCATCGCCATTTGCTCGTTTGATCGTTTTCGATATTTGTTTGGCCATTTTTGGCCTAGGTTCAGGGAATGCCCTGAACCCCAGATTCAGACGTCTGAAACGTAGTATTCAGACGTCTGAATATTGTTCTGGGAAGATTTCTATTCCCAGATTCAGACGTCTGAATATATGGTTTCAGACGTCTGAATTGGTTCAATTGGAACCAGAAAGGAAATAGGCTAAAAAGTGCCTATTTCAGACGTCTGAAACACTTGATTCAGACATCTGAATTGTGTTTTGGAAATCTTTGTATTTCCAGATTCAGACGTCTGAACCACTTGTTTCAGACGTCTGAAATTGCAGTGTTTTCCCTATTTGCCTATTCGCTTGAGAATTCCAATTTAAATCGATTCGTGATGATCCTATTTGTTGTTATCATTTATTATGCCTTTGATGACTCCTATTTAGGGATTTTTGAATATCCATTTCGATGGATTCTTTATCGGTTTCTTTGGATTTTATTCACGTCTTCAAATGTGAATTTTAGTGATTGATTATTCTTACAATTTTTTTTGTGATTTGTCACTTTAAAAATATAAAGGTTTTCTATACTAGTAGTAAATATCAAAATCCTTTCCTCAAACGATTTCGATACTATTTTAATACCAAATTCGTTTATAAAACCGTTTTCCAATCTATTAGTATATACAAACCTTTACCCCACTCGTATGAGAAATCTAATTAAACGACTTAGTAAAACAAGTGGTATGAAACGCTTGCGTTCACTTTGTTGGTTAATTCTTGGACTTGTTCGATTGAATCTCTTGTGACAATTTTCTAGTGGAAATCTACAGTTTGTTCGTAAATATTTAAGTTAACCAAGTGGTTATGGGACATGAAGCTAAACTCATATATTTACTAGCTTAGTGTAATTGACACTTCTCGTTGATCATGACGGTCATCCTTGTGATTTAGACTAGCAATGTGCGATGTCTCTTTGTCTACGAGGGAGACTAAATCCCGTTTTGTGGAGTTTCGACTCAAATTGGTGGGGTAGCAACCCATGGTCTTCGGGCCGTTTGTGGAGCTTCGGCTCAATTTGTGATGGTTAGCAACCATGGAATTAGCGTTCCGTTTGTGATACACGTGTTGGTGGGCTTTATGCTCCCGTTTGTGATAGGCCTCCCCCCCTTTGTGATTTCTGGATTTCTGGAGATGATTTCTAGAATGTGTGCTTCACCAATTTTCGTGATTTCTATTGATAAGCCTTATCGATATTTGTGCATTGGTGAATTTGTGCGTCATTGACTTTTGTGATTTCTGGATTTCGTGTATTGAATTCTGGAATTTGTGTGTCATTGACTTTTGTGATTGACATTGATATAATCGTCAATATTTATGGTTTGGTGAACGAAATAAGGAGTATGACATTTCCTTTGATTCTTGTGTAGATTTGGTGACATTGATTAATCTCTTGATGATTTTCAACTAATTATATATATCACAGCTTGGCATTGTGATTATTATGTGTTTAGTCATATCTCTTATTCTATATCGTTTCATCTGATATTTATAGTTAGACTGATCCGTTTATTATTTTCTTATTAAACAATACTCGGGTCAGACAGAGATGTTACAGGTGCTTCTGCTTGACTTCTCTCTTGGGATTCATTACTCTGACTTTTGGCAAACTACTTAGATTAGTAGTTTATTTTGTTGTATACACTTGAGATATAGACTCATAGTTGTATTCTTTTGTATACCACGTGTTGCTATCCTTTTGTATTATTGTGGATCTTTTTGACCACTACTCTGATATACACTTCCATGTGTTAATTATATATTCATATCTTCTTCCGCCTTTGTGATATGAATTATCTGTGACTGATTTATGTTATGTGTATTTCTATATTTGTTTCCGAAGATTATTATAGCCACTGTGTAGTAGCTTTGTGTTTGTATCGGTGTGTCGGATTTCCTTTTGAGATAAAATGCATGTTATACTATCTGACATATCGGTGCTCGCGCAAAGCAATTATACAGATGGTCGTTCCTCAACAGCCTTATTCTCCGTGCTAGTTGACAGCATTCACCCGTAGTGTTCTTGGCTAGCGTGGGTATAGAGGTGGGGCGTCACAGTTTGGTATCAAAGCCAAACTTCGGAACAATGTAGAATAATTTAACAAGGATCATCGTCCTAAGTCCATCTTAGGAGTCGTGCTTTAGGATTTTATTCGGGTCTTCGTACCGTCCTATCCTATTTTCATTTATGATTCCTTGTTTTATCTATCAAGATTGCTTGATATTTATTTTGAGAATAACTTTTCTCCTTCTTTCTTTTCTAAAGGAAGAGAAATGGTTAGTTCTAGCAGTCCTAGCGCTGGTCAATCCAGTAGCCCTTCTCTGGATGGCGCATTCATGTCTGCCCAACAACTTTTGGATCTTGTGAAGAATCAAGAGTTTATCTATGCTTTGAGTAAGAACCCCGAAATGGTTCTACCTTTGAAACTTGAAGTTTCTTTCAATCAACTTGTGGATGTTACTCTTCTTCTTGGAGAGGTTGGTAAAGGAAGTGTTTGTGATATTGGGACTTCCAAGAAGAGGCATATTAAGTTCAAGAGCCTTAATCCCAATAAGAGAGTGAAGCAAACTACTTTTGAAGCAGAGACTCCAATCCCTTATCGTGGAGGATGCTACAATTGTAATTCTAAGGACCACTATGCAAAGGAGTGTCCGGAGCCACTCTTTTGTAGCTATTGCAAAAATACAGGTCATCATATTTCTGTCTGCCCCATACTTCAAAGCAAGAAGAGGGTGGAACAAGAAACTTCGGTAGCCAAGACTCCTACCCAAGTCGTAAACAATGCTACAATTGTGGTTCCACAGACCATTATGTAATTAAGTGCCTGAAACCCCTCTATCGCCGCTATTGCAAAGGCTCGGGTCATTACTTATCTACATGTCCCAAACTCCCTAGCAAGAGGGAAGGAAAGTTGAAAGTCGTGCAAGCCCCTTGTGACACTTCTCTTGGTCAAGGTATATCTCATTCAATCCTTGATGACATTTACTTTGTGATTATCTTGTTCGTGTTCTTTTTGATATGGGTTCCACCTCACTATTTTATATCAAAAGAACTTGTTGATTCTTTCCCTTTAAACAATTTTGGGCTTGATGTCTTCCTTGAGAATTGCGAATCCGGATGGTAGATCCGCAACACTCAATTTGCTTTCTATTGAAGTCGAAATTATTTTATGTGATTTTTCTTTCCGAGCCGACTTTTACTTAGGCTTCGGAATTTACTTTTGTGAGGATTGGCTTAATTATTATGAGGCCATATCCTTTGTCCCGTGTGGACTATTCATCTTTGACATTTTCAATCTGTTAAGCAGATTTCTATTTTTTTTCTTTATGATTTTGATTCCAACTTGATGGCATCATTTTATTCCTTAAGCCCACTTATGAGGAAAGTGTTATTTCTCTCATTCCTGTAGTTTGAGAAATTTTTCGGTATTTTTGAGCTTGTCTTAGGATTATCACCTAAGCAATATCTTGTGTGGTGTTAAGGTCTTTTCAGCTCGACCTTGCCACCAATTTTCATTTGGCTACGAGTTGCGTGAGTTAGCATTCCACTTACGCGCTCCGCACTCGTTATGATTCTTATGAATGACTTACTATGTCATTCAGTTTAGCCATCTTGTTTCATCCATTTTATAAATCGAGTATTTCATGAATATCTCGATAACTTCATTTTTGAATTTATTGATTTTGGATGACAATAGCAATTTACAAATTTTTGCAAATCTTTTTCATAAGATTTATTTATAAGTATAAATAGCATTACTGTTTTTAGAACGAAAAATAAGAATTTTCAAAAAGTTTTTAGAAACATGTTTATCCTATAAAAGATGATTTTGTGATTCTATTGCCCATTTAGTGTTTTAAGAATTTTGGTCGATGCGCTTGATCAACGTTATCGATATGAATTTCCTAAACGCTTTGATGTGACAATCAGACACGATATATTGACTTGTAAAATGTAAATTTTTCTAGAAAGATTTTTTACATTGGGATAATTGTGATTTTGAAAGTTTTAGCTTTTCGGGAAAGAAAATTATTTAAAAGAAGTTCTTTCTTTTCGATACTCTTATTCTTGTGATTCCCGTGGGGAACTAAGACTTTATCTTTTGTACCAATGCTGATCGTATTGGTTTAGATGCCGCTCTATTGCAAATGAGAACGTACTATCACTTGTGCTTCTAAATCGTTATAGCTTATCGAGACTAGCTATGCCGCTCATGATTTAGTGCTTGCGGTTGTTGGTTTCACTTTTAGAATCTGGCATCATCATTTTGGATGAGAAATTGTTCTCTACCCCGATCATAAATCTTTGGAATATTTATTTTCTCATAGGGAACTTCATATTGGCTTGAGTTCCTTGCATCTTATGATCTTAATATTCTTTATACCCCCGGTAAGGGTAATCGTATTGCTGATGCTCTTAGCCGCAAGCAACAAGCGGTTGTTTCTATGATGATATCCGAATGGAACGATCTCGAGATTTTATCCTCTTGTGAGATTCGAGACCGTGTCTCCGATTTATGTTCATCACTTGTGTTATGTTGCCTTGAGGCTCATCCTTCTCTTTTAGACCGCATTCTTGAAGCTCAAAGGCTAGATCCCGAAATGGCTCTTCTTGGCCAAAATATTAGGGATAAAATTGATATTGAAGGATTGAAAGAATTTGATATCGATTCTCATGGCGGATTTCGAAAATTTGGTAGGATTATCGTACCAAATATTATTGACCTTCGTAAGGATATTTTAGAAGATTCTCATCGTTCTAAATTTACCATTCATCCCGGTAGTAGTAAAATGTACGCGGATATGAAGCGACTTTATTATTGGGAGGGAATGAAACTTGACATCGCTAACTTCGTTAAGCGTTGCATGACTTGCCAACTCGTTAAGGCCGAACATCAAAGGCCCGGTGGGTTATTGCAACCTTTAGAAATTCCAATTTGGAAGTGGGATCAAATTTCCATGGATTTTATAGATGGCCTTCCCCGTTCTCGTTCGGGTCATGATAGCTTATGGGTGATCGTTGATAGACTTACTAAATCTGCCCATTTTATTCCCGTTCGGTCTAACCGAACCGTTCCTCTTTTGGCCAAGCTCTTTATCAAAGAGATTGTTAAATTGCATGGAATTCCTACTTCTATTGTTAGTGATCGTGATCCATTGTTTACTAGTGGATTTTGGAAGAGTCTTCAAAAAGCTTTGGGAACGAAGCTTAATTTTAGCACCGCTTATCATCCCCAGTCCGATGGACAAACCGAGCGTGTGAATCAAACTCTTGAAGATCTTCTTCGTGCTTGTGTTCTTGATTTTGGTGGAAGTTGGGAAGATTATATTTCACTTGTTGAATTCTCCTATAATAATAGCTTCCAATCAAGTATTGGTATGGCACCTTTTGAGGCACTCTATGGAAGGCCATGCCGATCTCCTTCTTGTTGGCTTGAGGCCGGTGAGAAGCTTGTTTTAGGTCCAGATTTTATTCGTGATTCCACAGAAAAGATTGAACATATTCGACATAGGATGAAAGAAGCCCAGAGTAGACAAAAATCCTATGCCGATAACCGAAGAAGGAAGTTAGAATTTTCTGTGGGAGATCTTGTGTTCATTCGTGTAGCATCTATGAAAGGTGTTGTACGTTTCAGTCGATCGGGAAAATTGGCGCCTCGATATATTGGACCATTTCCTATCACTGAACGTATTAGTTCCATGGCTTATCGCCTATAATTACCGGCTCAGTTTTCTGCTATTCACGACGTGTTTCACGTTTCTCAATTATGGAAATGCCTTCGAGATTCCGATTCTATTCTTGAGCCCGGTGTTGTGGAAGAGATTGAAGTTTCACCTAATTTAACTTATGAGCAACATCCTATTCGTATCATTGCTTCGGAAGTCAAACGACTTCGAAATAAAGATGTCTCGCTTGTTAAAGTTTAATGGTCTTCAAATCCTAAGGATGGTTCTTAGGAATCTAAAGAGTTCATCGAGCGAACACATCCGGACTTGCTTTCTCGTGCTCTTTGAGGTGAACTTCTTATTTCAAATTTCTTTTGTGTTGAATATGCTTTTATGGTTGTTACTACATATCTTCTTCTTAAATATTGCGAGGACGCAATTTCTTTAAGGAGGGGAGTCTGTAACAACCCGCATATTTATCGATTTTATATTTAAATATTTTATTTAAATATTTTATCGTTAGTCGGATTTTAGTTCGAAAAGCTACTTTTTGCAAACAGCCGAATTAGGACTCGAGACCACCTCCATTGAGTTCAAAATGCCGTTTGCGACCTTTTTGAGTATAAGCTTCGATTTGTTTGGAGAGAGTTGATTTTTGCTACCTTTTCACTTTGGGTTTGGGTTTGGGCTCAGCCCTATGTTTAACTTATGCTCAAATCTGAGCCACTCTTCCCCATTCACACTCATTCTCTTCCTCTTTTCAGTTCTAAGGCAATAATGGTGGGAGAGATTGGAAATTAAAACTCCAAAACCCTAGTTCCACTTGCAACCTCAAATTCCTAGCTCCAAATTCAAGAGAACCCATTGGTAAGCATTCTCTTCTTCTTCTCCAACTTATTCTCTTACCAATTTCAGAAATTCCTAAACCTAATTTTGGGAATGTTCTTGTTTTGAGCATAGATTCAAGCTCATTTGGGTTGTGTTGAAGAGAGGTTGATTCTCCATTTGCTTTCAAGCTTCTTCTTGTTTGATTTTGGTAAAAAGGTGAGATTTTTATCTCACATCTTAGTCTATATTATCTTCGATTGTTAGGTATGAATTCCTAACACTTATTCTTGTGCAATTGATTTTGGTTTGGATTTATTTGGTGTATATTCCAATTTTTGGTGTTTTGGTCCAATTTATGAAAATCCTATTATGGATATTTGGACATTGATATTTGAGGCGTATCGAAGAGCCGTCTAGGCTGGGTTGTCGTTCGACGTAATTCTTTAGTCATCGCCATTTGCTCGTTTGATCGTTTTCGATATTTGTTTGGCCATTTTTGGCCTAGGTTCAGGGAATGCCCTGAACCCCAGATTCAGACGTCTGAAACGTAGTATTCAGACGTCTGAATATTGTTCTGGGAAGATTTCTATTCCCAGATTCAGACGTCTGAATATATGGTTTCAGACGTCTGAATTGGTTCAATTGGAACCAGAAAGGAAATAGGCTAAAAAGTGCCTATTTCAGACGTCTGAAACACTTGATTCAGACATCTGAATTGTGTTTTGGAAATCTTTGTATTTCCAGATTCAGACGTCTGAACCACTTGTTTCAGACGTCTGAAATTGCAGTGTTTTCCCTATTTGCCTATTCGCTTGAGAATTCCAATTTAAATCGATTCGTGATGATCCTATTTGTTGTTATCATTTATTATGCCTTTGATGACTCCTATTCAGGGATTTTTGAATATCCATTTCGATGGATTCTTTATCAGTTTCTTTGGATTTTATTCACGTCTTCGAATGTGAATTTTAGTGATTGATTATTCTTACAATCTTCTTTGTGATTTGGCACTTTAAAAATATAAAGGTTTTCTATACTAGTAGTAAATATCAAAACTCTTTCCTCAAACGATTTCGATACTATTTTAGTACCAAATTCGTTTATAAAACCGTTTTCCAATCTATTAGTATATACAAACCTTTACCTCACTCTTATGAGAAATCTAATTAAACGACTAAGTAAAACAAGTGGTATGAAACGCTTGCGTTCACTTTGTTGGTTAATTCTTGGACTTGTTCGATTGAATCTCTTATGACAATTTTCTAGTGGAAATCTACAGTTTGTTCGTAAATATTTAAGTTAAGCAAGTGGTTATGGGACATGAAGCTAAACTCATATATTTACTAGCTTAGTGTAATTGACACTTCTCGTTGATCATGACAGTCATCTTTGTGATTTAGACTAGCAATGTGCGATGTCTCTTTGTTTGCGAGGGAGGCTAAACCCCGTTTTGTGGAGTTTCGACTCAAATTGGTGGGGTAGCAACCCATGGTCTTCGGGCCGTTTGTGGGGCTTCGGCTCAATTTGTGATGGTTAGCAACCATGGAATTAGCGTTCCGTTTGTGATACACGTGTTGGTGGGCTTTATGCTCCCGTTTGTGATAGGCCTCCCCCCCCCCTTTGTGATTTCTGGATTTCTTGAGATGATTTCTAGAATTTGTGCTTCACCAATTTTCGTGATTTCTATTGATAAGCCTTATCGATATTTGTGCATTGGTGAATTTGTGCGTCATTGACTTTTGTGATTTCTAGATTTCGTGTATTGAATTCTGGAATTTGTGTGTCATTGACTTTTATGATTGACATTGATATAATCGTCAATATTTATGGTTTGGTGAACGAAATAAGGAGTATGACATTTCCTTTGATTCTTGTGTAGATTTGGTGACATTGATTAATCTCTTGATGATTTTCAACTAATTATATATATCACAGCTTGGCATTGTGATTATTATGTGTTTAGTCATATCTCTTATTCTATATCGTTTCATCTGATATTTATAGTTAGACTGATCCGTTTATTATTTTCTCATTAAATAATACTCGGGTCAGACCGAGATGTTACAGGTGCTTCTGCTTGACTTCTCTCTTGGGATTCATTACTCTGACTTTTGGCAAAATACTTAGATTAGTAGTTTATTTTGTTGTATACACTTGAGATATAGACTCATAGTTGTATTCTTTTGTATAGCACGTGTTTCTATTCTTTTGTATTATTGTGGATCTTTTTGACCACTACTCTGATATACACTTCCATGTGTTAATTATATATTCATATCTTCTTCCGCCTTTGTGATATGAATTATCTGTGACTGATTTATGTTATGTGTATTTCTATATTTGTTTCCGAAGATTATTATAGCCACTGTGTAGTAGCTTTTTGTTTGTATCGGTGTGTCGGATTTCCTCTTGAGATAAAATGCATGCTATACTATCTGACATATCGGTGCTCGCGCAAAGCAATTATACAGATGGTCGCTCCTAAACAGCCTTATTCTCCGTGCTAGTTGACAGCATTCACCCATAGTGTTCTTCGCTAGCGTGGGTATAGAGGTGGGGCGTCACACCTATGTTTGGAATAATGACCAAAATAAGTGAAACAATGTTAATGTAAGTAAATTGGTAACAAATTGAATGGATTCCCATGATTTATTGGAAATTTTATATGTTACGACTTGGTTATGAATTCAATATAAGGTCAGTGAGTGGAAATATTATAATCTGTCTATAAATGTGATAATGAAGTGCTAATGGTAAATAATTAGTGCTATATATGGAATTATAAAATGGGTTGGTAAGTAATCAACTTATAAATGAAAGAAAAGTAAATAGGTGACCATTTATATACGTTATTTATTCATTTTGTATGTTGAATAAAATTGGAAAATCAGATTTCAATTGTGGGAAATTAAGTAGTACGTTAATTGGAAATAAATTTTAATAAATTTTACATTAATGTGAAATGTAATACAAATGGTTAGGGGTTGTCAAATTTGGTAAACTAAGTTAATTATTAATAAATTGAATGAATTTCAATTCAATTGAAATAATGTAAATATATACTTAGCTACAAATTGAATATATGAAGAAAAAATTGTAAGCATTGAATTAAATTAATGAATTTAAATTATAATGAATGGTCACTGAATAAAATCAATATTCTGAAAGTAATTATAATATTTCTTTGAAGGAAATAAACTTAGTTATTGGTAATTAAAGTTTAATGGTTACAATTGTTATAAACTACCTATTTGTTTAGTTCATAGAATTTAATTTGAAAGAAATTGTAGTAATTGACTTAATTAGTGCAATCCCAATTTATTAATGCAATTAGTAGGTTTAGAAGAATGGAAATCAAAACTTTATTTATTTAAGTGAAATGGAAAATTCAATAATTGGATTTAATGGCAATTAAATGAAATTGAAATAGTTAAATAATACGCTATTTGAAATAAAGATAATATGAGAAATTTATGTAATTTTGAATCCAATATTTAATCCATCTATTTGACAGGGATGAATGGAATAATAATTAATTTATTTAACTAAATGGAATTTTGGGGATTTTATTTATAGTTTGGGAATTTAATGAAATTGAGAATTTATATTGAAATTTATAAATTAGTCTTCTCTAAATTGACATTTAAATTTGTTTAAATCATTGTAAATGTTTGTGAAATATAAAGGTGATAAAATTGTCAATTTTAGAATTGAAATTTAAATTTGGATTTAATCAATTAATTATAAATTTATTTAATTAGTGTAAAAATAGCCATTTTGGCTACTTGCTCGGATTTCGACGAAACCAGTTTCATCAGATCCGTATCAGTGAATTATTGTTGGGTTTCAAGTTTCGTCGCGATCGGACTTGTCGTTTGATCGTACGAACGTGAAACGCCTTGAAATCAATGAAATTGAAATCAATTTGAAAAATATTGATTTTTGCATAACTTCATCATACGATGGAATTTGGACTCAAAACCTTTTCCATTGCGTTTAAAATATTTTAAAACGTCTATTTTTGATATATGGGTTGAACCAATTTCATTCCGGGGTCGAAACAGGCTTTTTAGGCCACTTTGGCGTTAGTGCATAAATGTATCTTATCCATCCATTCAAATGTCAGTCCTGCCTATACATATCCCTGTTATAAACCCTAGCAGCCTCTGTTACTCATTTCTATACGTACAGAAACTTCTGTGCTTCTCTTCCTCAATGGTTGTTAACCCTAATCTATCCAATTCAAATTTCAATCCAAAGCTAAAATTTCAAACTCCTCAAAAAAATTCAGAAAAATTATATATTGAAGCTCTCGAAGAGTGTAACCCAGATCTGTGATTCGTTTGCCTAATTGAACGACGGTTTGGCCAGAAATTGATCAAACAGCCATGGTCATTTATCACGCGACGATCAACGTCGATAGATCGTCAAATCAATTATACCGTTGTGTAGAGGGGACCGAAGGGATGTCATCAACATGGTTTATTTGGCGAGATGACGGTTAGATTGCACGCAGCAATTCGATTAGGTCAAGAAGTAGCGGGGCGGCTATGGTTTTTATAACTGATCGCGTGACGTGGGGGGATGTAGGCCGGTAGAGGCACGTCCTTGGCTTCGTGTGTTGTGTTGTGGCGTGGTGATCGTGCGTGTTACAGTGAACGGAGGCGGCTTCGATGCAGTTTTTGCATGCGTTCTGTTTGTTCACGGCTACAGGAACGAGGTTGCGTGATTTTTTCCTGGAGCATGGAAACTAAGTGACGTGGCAGGGTATATGATGTTTGTTTTATTTTATTTTGTTTCGTTTCCAACTCGTTTTAATGCAATAACTTTTACATACGATATCCAATTCACGTGCGGTTTTTTTTGTTAGGGTCGTGTTGAAATTCCAAATATTTTGGCGCTGGTTTGGACGAATTCTGAAACTGTCGAATTTTTGGGTTTAAATTGAATTTAAATTCAATTTAAATTCAAAAAGGTGAGTGTTTTAACCCACTCACAACTTCTAAAATTTCTTATGTTTGTTAAATTTAATTGTGTTGTGATTATGCATTCATTTATGACTGTTTCAGATATCTATTACTTAAATATAAAAGCACAATTCCAAAATTGCTTGTGTGGACTCACAGAATGATACGCTTTTGAAATTCTCTCCTCTTCCTTCCGTGGTAACATTCATTTAAGTTTTGATTTAATAAAAAAAATTAACTGCATCCACTCTTCAAGCAGTTTCCACCCACTTCATACACTATCCAAACTTTTCGTTTCCTATCTTCCCACCACAAAAACTAACTCAAATCGTCAATAACATATATATTTCGACCATTCACTGTAATCTGTTTTGTTGCCAACATCCTCACGACCAGATAGCTATTATGATTTATCAAGCGGATTGAAAATATTCATGGTTCAAAACGAATTGAGGTGAATTATTCTCGAATTTTGAAAATTTTGCAATTTTAATCATTTTCTTCTTTCATTTGTTTTTTATTTCGAATTTTGAAATTGATCGAAAGTTAGCAGTTAGCAGATATTAATTCTGCTTTTCCTTTTATTTTGGGTTTTAACATCTTGCTGCTATTTAGTCCACATTTGAAGATAGTAGTCGTCCCCTGTTAGCCATTTTAACGAGTGATTAGTTTGGGTTAACACATTTTATCAAAACTTAAGCATATTATTTTATATATCAATAAAGTGATTGACTCAAATTTAACATAGTTTAGTGCTAGCACTTAGCATAGTACATGAAAGTCAAACTATCAGAAACGCAAGCATTAAAAAATATGTTAACTAAGCAGGCATGTTAAACTGAAGCAATCACTGAAGTTTAATACAACATGATGAAATGAATTTGACAAAAAACTAACAGTAGACGATCGTGGAATTGTGGTTATTAAATGTCAGTAGAAGAACTTACTCATAATGACAGAGTAAACTTAAAGTTCAATAATCTATTACGATTATGTGGGAAGATGATATCTTTTGCTCACAACTTAGAATACATAAACATGGTTCAAAGTCAACCATTGATTGAAAATCTACATATAAAATGAACCTTTTATTTTGAAAATCTTTGTCGTTGATTGTGATGAAACCAGAATTGAATTTGACGTGTAACATATATTTGCATATATTACCACCTATGCATATCTGTTTATTCTTTCTAGCCAGTTGTATTTACGTGTATACAACTTTCTATATATTTTACTTATGTCTTTTTTTATAAAAATATTGGTACCTACGGTATTTGGATATGCAGTCCTGTTCTATGCCTACGATCCAGCTGTATATGTCGTTTTAATGTTCATTTTATCTTTATTATGGCAATATACATATGTGGATGGTTTTTTTCTGTTCCAATGTAGCAGCACAAAATTGATGTTCACTTTCTTTCCCTTTTTGTACAATTATGTCCTTTTCGCTCCGTACTTCTTCAAGCTTATTTACGTTTTCCCTTCAATTGCCTGCATTATTCACTATTTTACATCTGAATCTCACCTTCTATATTAATTACATTTAGCTTGGCGCTGAAAGACAATAAGTCATTCATAAATTAAGCTCACAGTCATTAGATTACATATATTTATTTAAAATTAATGCAGTTTAAGGTAGAATGTTTATTTAAAATTGAAGGACGTCTTGATTCGAGCTTCTAGGCAACTGCTTAAAAATTTCATCCTATTCAAGTTGATCTGTTAATCCCACATCAAATCAATTTATATTTCGACCATCCACTACGATCTGTGTTATCGCCGATATCCTTATGACTAGATAGCCATCATAGTTTATCAATGGATCGAAAATATTCAGGGTTCAAAATGAAATTGAGGTGAATTATAACAGGATATCTACTTGCTTGAACCAGTGTTTCAGTCAAATGCATTAGCTCCAACATTCCAGTCTCGGTGCTACAGCTCTACATTCAACGTTGCAGTCTTCAATAACTCCACTTTCTGAAATTGTCCTCAGCAGCAAATGTCCCAGGCACCGTTACCTCAGATTGCTTCGGTCTTCAACTTTTTTAATTACATCCAATCATCACTTGGTTTTAGCATACCGCCTTTTCTCTCCTATCCATGTGTCCTTAATTGTCATCAGTCCTCAGTTGTACTTAGGTGCCAGAGCATGGCACCCTCGGTTGCACCAGTCAGCAATGTATGATTCACTCGCCTCTATGTATTCATAAATTTTAGACTACTTCATTACTTTAGTTTTCATGCATGCATTTCAGTTTTCATCATACATGCATTTTATTTTCCATGCTACCAACGAGCCTATAGCCACTGTCAGCATGCCAAAATGCATTTCAACCATCGCTTGATGTCTACTTATATCTGCTCCATTTATATTTACCTGCAGCATTTTTGGGTTTATGTTGGCATGTAATTGATGTAATAATATCCATATACTTTGCTAACTCTTATGTTTTTGAGATGATCATTGTTTTGAAGATCCATCCTATAATTCACTATTGGGCATGTCCAATAACAACTATACCCAACACTAAAGTCCAACGAGACTTCATTCTCGATTCAAGCATTATCGATCTATGTTGAATGATAAATTTTTCATTGACAAATGCAATTCATACTTGCTTAACCAACACTATTCACGGTTTTCTCATTAAACTTGGTCTAACCATTTACTGGTTATTTAATTGAACCAATATTTTGATAGCAAATTCCATGCACATGTAATGTGTATTTACCATGTGCCGAGGTTTAATTCTATAACTTCAAGCCATTACACAAGCTTTAACATTTAAAACTTTTATCACACAATATAACATAATCTTGAAATTTACTAATTTTATTACAATAATTTACTTCAACCATAACATCTTACCACATGCTGACCATTGGCAATGCTTCTTTATTTTGCAAACTCACTTGGTTTAACAATTCGTGTTGATACTTTAGGCCTTAATATTTTATTCATAATAGCATTTAGTAGGAACAATTTATAGGAACATCTGTGTTGGAGACATTCATTTTTTAAGATAAAAAACTGACTGAACTGTTCGAAGTGGTTCTTCCAACATCCGTGTTACTAAACTGTAGAGTACTAATATCTTTTAAAAACGTCAACGGCTGAATCAGTAAATTGAGTGGGAACATATTTTTTCTAACAACATGTTATGCATCCACTATGCCGACTAATGAAATCACTGCCAATAATTTTATGCAACACATGCATTACTACCGTTGTCATCTATAAATACCGACCAATTCCATCATTTACTAAACATCATTTTCCACAGTTTAACAAGAACCGGCCAAAAGTATTTGTTCCTCTAACTCTTTTAACTCCATCACAGTTCTACTCCACTCACACCCTATTATATTACGCAGATGAATCAAAACTTTGCATTGCTGTCGGATGTCCACATGGAGCTAACTAGAGCGCTATTAAAGTGAGAACTGGAAGGGTGTGTTGCTCTGTAAACCAAAAAACAAAACGAAATGTTTGCATCCAACCCATAGTTGCTAGATAGTGTAGTAAGTGTTTCTTTTATGAATTTTTCTAACAATTTATTTTCTAAACTTTTCCAAATATGAGTAATGCAACATCTATCTGTATTTTTTCAGAAAGTTTACCCCAACCATTTTTTCTAACATTTCATATGGATAACCTTCAGTACAACTACATTTTCATACATATATAGTAAAATGTATTACCCTAATAGTCAATCTTTGAATGTACCACTTTTTTGTGCACACGCTGATATTTTAACTCATTTTTTTGGAATCTATACCTACTTTTACGAATAATCATTTTGCAATTTTTATTTTCTGTTCTAATTTTTTTGATTTAAAGTGGTTCTATATAAAAAAATTAGTTCCACACAAAACTTTTACTAACCCTACTATCCAACAAAACTGGTTCTATTTGATAGGGAAATCAAAAGCAAGCTACGGTGAGATGACATATCATACAAGCATTTGAAAATACGTTTAAAAGAACATGTAGTGTATCACATCAATAGGTTCGACATACATGATTCTAATACAACCTATAGAGAAATTAATGAAGATAGAAAAATTATCATATGTGCTGACAGTACTGTCATCAGGATCAATAAAGTGGTTGAAAACATCTCCCGCTACAAATTTAATTTTCTAGAAAAAAATCAACTTCCAACCAGGCTATATAAAAGAGAAAAACGCATTGGTAAGTTGTTCATTGTAAAACATACTGTCAGCAAATTTGTTCTGCAAATATTTGTACATTGCTACTAAGACTAAAATTATGATTCAGATGTATGTCGTCTGCTGCGAGGAATATCAACCATCATTCCAATCACTAAAAGTGATGGTAGCCAAACTACAAAAAGGGAGATTAAAATTGAAAACTAAAGATATACAAGTATCGTACATAGTGCTATTTTAGTGCTTTGTCTAACATATCTAAGTACAAACTGCCATTTTTTCAGTGGAAAAACTTTCTATCCCTATTGTCCGACGAAAGGGACTTACTAAAAGAATCGTATTAATTACTTAATGATGATAGGTCACACGCTGGTCTGTCATCCAACATTATACTTATGTACAGTAGAAGTTCAGCTAATAGTATTGGAACAACAGAAGAGTTCAATCAATCATTTTGCAAATTATGGACAAACTAAGAATAACAGACAGTCAGGTAAATCATCCTACTGTTCTTACTAGACTCCACTAGCTAGAAATTGTGAACAACGAACATATTATTTATCTTTGCTGCATCTACCACTGTGTAATACAAGTTATTTATTGTCGATATTTGTAGGGTAAAAGTATATCATAACTGCAACAGTTTGAAGCTGAGAACGTCTTCCCTTTGGAGCTACTTATCTTATGCTCTTTGCAAACAAAATGTTCGAATGGAAGACAAAGGATATATTTGCAACAAGTGTGATTTCTCAATGAGAAGTCCAGTCAATAAGTATGGACACTTTGTCTACTATTAATCTTGTAGCACATAATAGGCTTCTAATAGAACATCCATTCTAGACATCGTCCAAACATGGATATCTTAGATGCATCAATGTTGTCGACCATCACTGCTTTTGACCAAGAAGCAGAAACACTTATTGGGCTAACAACTGATGAGCTGATAAGAATTTCTAACATGGTTAGTAAACCACTCTATGCTTTTACATGCTACCATGAACTTACCCACTTCTACTTCAAACGTTAATATCATAAATAAATCATCTACTTATTATGGTAACTAAATTGACCACGAAAATGGAGCACAATGGTTTCAAAGAATTTTGGAAAACTGTAGGGATGGGGGCACTTTTTGAATTCAAAGTTCAAACCCACTAACTGTGAAATGAATAACAAAGCTACCTATCTGACAGCTAGAAATTTTTTCAAGAAGGCTAAATACGTATAAAAACTGAGGTAACTTATGCATTTGTAGCCAATATTCTGTACTTGAAATCCATAAACTTTAATGCAAGTTATTGCTACGCCTGTTCCCTCTAAATCAATTACACTGTCATAGTACGCAGTATAAACTATTGGAAGTATGGAAGTATTACGCTCGACGAAGCTTATGATGTAACAACATGCATCGATGCAGCGCAGAGGGGAAAAAATTATCGATCCAGTATTACCACAGTACAATGACATGTCATACATGTTCAATAGTTAATTTTTGTAATTAACATTTCTACAAACATAAGTTGAAGATAAGAAGTACGAAAAAGGAAACCAACCAACAACAAGACAACTACAGAATGTAGGTAGGAAGGGTTCACGACATGGAATAACTATCACTATAAGTAATCAAATCTATGTGCTATCATGTGCAACCACTATAAAATTTCTTTGAACTATAATAAATTATCAACTATTCATAAGTTGTAGTAAGTGTACATCTACATTTTCAAAGACAATTTTAATCTCAGTGAACATTACTACTCAATCATTTTACTATGAATGTGTACAACAACAACTGACCCTTCTTTTCTAGCACCACCACTACTTAATTGATCTTTGTTTAACTCTGTTCTTGCATAACGTTGCACGCACCGCATGTTTAAATCCAATATTTATATACTGAATAAAACAAACAACTATAGATATTGAAGTACATATACATCTGTAATAGTACATAAAAATTAACTTAAACTACCATCTTTAAAATTGGTTCTAAGATTACCAAAAGGCCGTGGAAAATGTTGAATATAGTGGTAGAAAGCAAGCAAAGAGACAGACAAAGGAAGATTGAAGATCTGCTTCCGTCACCATCTGTCATCCCGATTCAAAGTACACTACTACAAGAAAGAACACTCCTCCCTTTAATACATCTTTATGTTTGTTTCCACCTTATATACTTTATGTGCAGTTGTAATTTTTTGCTTTCTTCATATGGAATTTTACCTACTACCTACTACATTGTATCTTCTTCTGTTTTTATTTAATTCTACTACTATAAAATTTGTTTTTCCCATTTATTAACAAAAGTGCACATTTATTACGGTTGTGCCTTACTACTTCTACTCATTTTCTACAATCTTCAAATGGATGTACATTTATATGCAGTCTGTTTAATGTCTATATATTTGGGTTCTTAGTTTTAGTTATTACTGCTTTTCGAATTCACTTTGCTAATTATCCAACTACCTAAAGGTGAAAAATCTTCTTATTTATGCTATTTTGGTACTTTGCACTAACTTATACCATCTTTCTCTCTATGTGTTTGTTTTTAACCGACAAGTTATTAATTGCCGGTTAATATAGTTGAGCTGAGGCACATTTCAAATTTTTTGGTTTGAGATATGTATTGTGTATAGTGCATTTTCCTGTAGTTGTTTCATTTGTATAGGATAATGCATATAAATCTGTAGAAGAAAAACGATAAAGAAAGGTAGATTAGTAAGCAATTCCTAAATTAGTTTGCCTTTTAAATAATGAAGTTATTTATATGCATGAATAACCTGCAGATGGAATGGCAATGTTATGCAAACTTACACCTCTTACATTCAAAACTATGCACATAAACCTATTGTTCATAGTCTACAATAATGCTTACTTTAATGTAAAGTACAATATTTAATAGGCAAAAATGTCTCCTTTTCAACCATCTACTTTAGCTTCAAAACATCCATAAGAAGTTCATTGAAAAGCATCTTAAACGTAGTAAATTAAAAACGATAAATCATTAAAGCTTGGATAACATAAGTTATATTTAAAAGTGTTACATGAGAATATATGTGTCTGTACACGTGGAGAGGCGGACGGGGGTGGGTAGGTGGGGTCATGGAAATGTGAAATCTCCTAAAAACGCATAAGTGTACGATGGTTATCATTAATGAACTTAAGGTCGAACTGGTGTTGTTCACCAAACTTCAATGCCATAAATGATGATGTAGCACTGGTAACTCACATCAACTAATATTTATTGACATTACAGTTCCAACGTCGACCCGTATGCGAAGCACGGGTTCCAGTCTAGTTTTTAATCATCATCTCAGTTAATTGCATTTATTTAAATTAAATCGTTATTTAATTTATTATTGAATATAACTGCCAGTTAATTTCCTATCATATACTATCAGTTATATATTGATATTGATTGATTGTTTTGGATGATGATTGGGATGGATGTATTATTTTATGATGGATGAATGGATGTTGTATTTTATTGTTATAAACTGCAAGTTATTATGCATTTTATTGATTCGGGATTGCGGTTTGAAATGATATATAACCGTAAGTTTTATTTTTATTACGGATTGAAATGATAAACATCCGTATCACTTGACCATAGGGTAGATAATTATATACTGACACCACAGTCTATATATAGATAAAAATATGTTGAAATGATTTCTATGGGTTTTAAAAAAATATATGGATTATATAAATAATTGATTTTAGATGTTATATAAACATCAAATTTATTATTGATTTTAGCTATATATAAATAGGCTTCAAATATAAAATAAGCCTAATAATATAGTTTGATTATTTTATATAATAGTGTTTAATGGAAATTGATTTTCGATATTATATAATATTAGTAAAATTCCTGAATTTAAGCTATGTATAAGTTTGTTAAATAAAAATTTAGTAATAATAGAGTTTGATTTGTATTAAAATAAACGTGAGTAAGTATTTAAATTTTATTTTAATATAGAGAGTATATTGATTTAAATAAATTAAGGTTGGGAGATAAATTGGAGATTTATTTGGAACTGAAATTATCTAAGAATTAAGCTCTAAAAGGTTGATGTGGAATTTATTAAATTGAAATTTTTAAAAGGTATAATTATTATAACAAGATTTTTGGGTCTAGGTGAATAAAATGATTATTTCAAGTATAAATGAGTTGAAGAAAATATTTAGTATTTGAAATTTGAGTTTGTTTAAAATGAAAAATGGATTTATTATGAAAAATATTTCAAACTAAATAATAAAAGATTTGATTTTTGAATCTAGATTATCAAATTTAGTTTTGGAATATTGGAATATTAAAGCCTTGAAATATATCGAAATTGAAATGTTTTATCGAAATTGAAATGTTTCTAAGTTATGTATTTCAAAGTATGATGTTTTAAAAGTGTATAATTTCGAATGTTGTTTCCAAGGCATATAAATTTGAAAGTGCTATGATTTTTGGAAAAAGGATATATTTGAAATAAAATAATATCATATTGATTTGGGTTTTAAAATAGAAATGATATCGTATTTATATGGTTTTGAAATGGATATTATATTCTGGTTTTGAAGTATAATTATTTTAAAATGACCGCGGTCTTATAATAGCGTTTGGTTGTTAAAGAGACCGGGATCGGAAGTTATCATACTCTCTACCAACTCCGAAAACCACTTTAACAACCGTGTACGCTGTGGAGATTCCAGAATGAAGTAGGATGGTGACGGCGTTTCCTTTAAGGTAAATACGTGGACCCGACTCCCGTGAGTTGGCATAAGGTTGCTAAAACAGGAGCAATTCTCGGGCCAATGAGGTAGCACCTTTGATCGGACACATCCCTTTGATGTTATACTTTGACTTTTGGATTGATTCGGTGGCCACTTTTGATTTTCTTTTTGGGGTGTGGCTCAAGGTGGGCGGTAGCTACGCGCTACGCGTTACCACCAGCCCGGATGCGTAATTGGTATATCTACCATAGCATTGCCTAGTTGTGCCATGTCACCTACCCTATCACGCCTTGTACGAGTTTCTATTTGTGTCGTACCTATGTAGTATCCTCTGGTAGCCTCCAGATGAGGAGGTATTACGGTACTATATAGACTATTGGCATTATTTCGTGTTAAGGTGCAAAATGTAAAGCCTTAATGCTATCTAAAAATAAGTTTATTTTACTAATAGACACTATTATAATAGCGAAATATTACTACATAGTAAATAGTTTAATGGATCCTTAGGAGATGTGAATCCCGAGCATCTTTTGTGTTGCTACATTCACGTTAGACACTGGACAGGAGATGTCAAACCCCGTGAACATCTCCGACGCCGTTACATTCATATTTATTTCAGTTGGTTTAACATACGTAAGATCTTTTAGTTCTGACTCGAGTGTTTTGTCTTTTCAATTCGCTCGGGTCAGCCTGAGCATTTCAGGATTTGAAGACCTTACTTCTGGAGGACGAAGGCGAAGATTTTATTACTATTATATATTGTTCCACTACACAGTATTCCGCTGCAATGATTGTTATTCACTGGTATGTGCAACTCTGATATGTATTGTATAAATATAACCAATGTTTATAAAACAGCTTCATGAACTTTATATTTGATTATTATATTTTATCGTTCCGCTGCAAGATTCTATTTGTTTTTCTTTCCCTACTTTTTCTTATTTACCCCATAACAATCCTCCCTTTCGTATGGTTTGAATTGGCATGTGAGTCGATTTAAAGCGTGCGAAAAGGCGAGACGTTACAGTTCCAGTTAGTATAATAAGTGATCGAGATCTAATCTTCACCAGCAAGTTCTGGAAGGCTTTGCAATCAGCTATGGAAACAAGTTTGAGATTAAGTACAACCTATCATCCTCAGACAGATGGACAGACAAAGAGGCTTAACCGAATTCTAGAGGATATGCTACGAGCTTGTGTTTTGGATTTTGGTGGATCTTGGGAAGACCATCTTAATCTAGTGGAATTCTCTTATAATAACAGTTACCAAGCGAGTATCAAGATGGCTACCTATAAAGCTTTATATGGAAGACCGTGTAGATCTCCATCCTGTTGGATAGAGTCGAGAGATTGTCTTATGCGTGGACCAGATCTAGTCTGTGAAGCCTCTGCTAAAGTTGAGCTTATCAAGAAAAGAATGAAAGCTGCTCAGGACCGTCAGAAGAAATAAGCAGATAAAAGGCGAAGACAATTGGAATTTGAGATTGGACATTTAGTCTTGGTCAAAGTTTCCCCGATCAAAGGAGCTATTAGATTCAAAAAGACGGGAAAACTTGCCCCGAGATATATTGGTCCATTCCGGGTGTTGGAAAGTATTGGTGTTGTGACTTATAGAATTGAATTGCCAGAACGGATGTCTGTAATTCATAATGTATTTCATGTATCCCATCTAAGGATGTTTGTCCATGACCCATCACTGGTTGTAGAACCAGTAGTCCAGGAAGATTTGGAGGTCAAGCCAAACTTGACTGTGGTCAGAAACCCTGTTCAGATTGTTTATCAAGATGAGAGGCAACTCAGGAGCAAAGTAGTGAAACTTGTTAAAGTGCAGTGGAGGGAGGATCCCAGAGATTGTACCTGGGAAACTCTAGATAGCTTTTGGAAAGCCTATCAAAATTTGTGTCTGGATAGCTAGTAATGTTTGTTAGGATAAACTATTTATTTAATTGTTAATGTATGGATGATATGTATGCTTAGGTTGTTGATATATAAAGCTTTTGGATTATTTTTTGCTTTAAATTTCGAGGACGAAATTCTTTTAAGGGGGATGAATGTGATGACCCGGGATTTTGGCAATATTATTTTAATAAGCATCTAATATGATTTATTCAAAATGCAAACTTATCAAAATAATAATAACTATAAATAAGATTTTTAGCCTTTACCATATATATATATATATATATATATATGCATTTTGAAAGAAAGTTATGATTTGGAAATTCAAAATAAAAACTCTTAAATAATTTAATTAATGCTCTACCTTATTATCATTTGATCTAAATGTATATATATATATATGGATGTAATCTAGTTGATAATGCTTAAAATAAAATCAATCTTACCAATATTAGATATAAGTATAAAAATATATGATTATAAATTAAGTGTTTGATAGTTTAAGCTTAAAATAGAAATAAAAATAAGGATTTATCTTAGGAATAGAAATAAATATATAAGTTAACTTCCATTGTTCTATGAAAACATAAAGTAAACACATAAGTTAATTCTAGAATATATATATATATATATATATATATATATATATATATACACTATGGACATACATGTGTATATGCAAGGCAAAAACAAAATATCTATGTACATAAAAAAAGGATAAGTATGTAAACTTGTAAGGAGACATTTGCATTTAATACTATCATCTCAAGCACAAAATAAGGTCATTTCGAAATGTTTATAAATCATTACAGTTCAAAAAAATCTTGCCTGGTCAAAAACAAAAAAAACGGACCAAAGAAGAAAAAAAATGTACCAGTAAATACCTACCCTATAAAACCTTTCCTCTCTGTATATGTATATCTTCTAGTTCCTGCTCGTTGACAAAACTCAGCAAAACCAGAAATAAGAAGCATCTCCATTTTACAAACTTGAACAACGATTCAACTGATCAAGTAGGAAGATTTAAAAGAAAAATCAAGTTTGCAGCTTCCGGATATTGGTTCTCCGTTCAACAAATTAAGTGAGCAAACATATCATTTTTAAAACTCAAATTTGTGTATGTGATTCATGGATAATATTGTGTTTGCATGTGTATTTTTTTGAATGTAGCTCTGTGTATATATATGAGTTGTTCTGTGTAAATTGATTTTACCTGTTCTTCTCTGTTTTTAGTTACAGAGTTGAATAGTTAATCAAAATTCAAAATATTTTCATCTAGCCATTATTAGGCTTAGAGTTTAAAACAGAACTAGTTGTTTAAAAATAAATCAAGATTTAAAAATTTGTTTAAAGCGTGTTGGTGAAATTTTACAGCTGGAAACTTAGTTATACAGAGCAAAGTGTAAATATATGTTAAATTCGAATGTTTTAAATTGTTAATTCAATTATATAACTTGAATCATCATCAGAAATAATATTTTTAAGACCTGAATGGTAATTTTATTTGAGTATGCTAAGTGCAGGAACTGAAAATAAGTTTTAACCAATTTCCGACGATGGGTGAAGTTTTGGAGTTTGGATTTTCAACCCGAGGTGGAGGAAGGCACGTCAAAGTCAAGAAAAATAGTGGCAAGTGTTCCAGTTCGTCGTGGCATCGGCCATAGGGGAAGTTAGTGTTTAACACTAAAGTTTGGAGGTGGTCGGAAACAAGGAGATTTCGTCACCTGTGGTTGATCGAGTTGTGTGGCATTCAAGGGAAGGGTAGTATGGGGAACCGACGCGGTGAGGCCAGTGTTGTTGTATCTCCGATGGTCAGAGCGATGGGGCGAAGCGATTTGCTGGGTGGAGTCAAGTTTCATGATTTCGAACGAAGGGCTAAACCTTGATCTGCAATTATTGGCATCGTGTGGATCTTTGTAATCGAGTGTAGGGGTGATATGTGACTCGCCGGAGGTCGCGTGGTTCGTCGGAGCGTCGGCGAGGCACCGTACACGTGCACGATCTCGAGTTGGTGTCAGGAGTTAGGTGGTGAAAGACCCGAGTAGCTACTCGAGTAGATGAAGGGTTTGCTTCGGGTTGGAATCTGAGTGTGTGAACGTGCTTTCCTGTTATTGAAGTTTAAAACTTAAAACTTAAAAAAAATGTATGTGAGGAAGAGAGGAGACTCGGGGAAGATAGTGGGAAAACTCGAGTTTTAACTCGAGCAAACCTGGGGATTTTCCCGGGTTTTGGATTTCAAACTTGCAGTCTAATAAAAGTAAAGGTTAAGCTAAACATTTCAATAAGTTTAAGAATTGATGACTTAATTAATGTTTGACAATTTAAGTAAAGAAATTATTTTAAGTTTTTAGTGAATACTTAAGAATGTTTTAAATCTTAATTAATATTCTAATCTAGTAGTTAATTTAAGATAAGTGTTAAATGTAATTTACATTAAAGATTTTAAAGTTAGTAACTAGTTTACTTAAAGTTATTAAGGAAGATTTTGAGATGTAAGATAAATGATTCTAAATTAATTAATTTATATTGTAGGGTAATTAAGAATGTTAATTCATTGATAATGGTAATTAACTAAGTGAATTGAGATTTACAGATTTTTATTAAAGATTGATTAACAAATGATTAAGTGTTTAATTAATTTGAAGTTAATAATTTTAAATTAACTACTTAAAGTTAATTAATATATGATTAGTAGTTAACTAATTAAGTAATTCAATTAAGAATTAATAATTGATCAATTAAGTAATTAGTGATTAATAATTTAGTAATTAAGTTTTATTAATTAATAATTAAGGTTATTAATTGATAACTAAAAGATTAATTTAATTGATATAACTTTTTGAAATAAATTAATTAATGATTTATTAAGGAGGATTAAGTGATTAATTCTCAAGTAATTAATTTAAATTGAATTAATTACAATAAGGATTAAAGATGCTTGCTTATGGATGATTATATAAGTAGATTATCGGAATTTGTGATATCTATTTGGTGATATTCTGTGATACTCTGTGATATGCTTTGGATATATCTATGATGTTTGAGTATGATTTATCTGTGACAAATGCTATGTGAATTAAAAATGTTGAATTAAATTGTTTAAACTATTAAACAACTTGGCCTTTAAAATGGCGTTTGGATTTTGATGAGACCGGGATCGGGTATCAATTATGATTGTCCGAAAACCACATCGATCCAGCTTAAACGACAGGTCGTGACATCTCCAAGTGAAGATCGAGATGGTGTTTCAAAGTGCAAGGGTTATTATCGTTAACTCTAAGGGTAGTTTCGAAATGAGTGTAACGAGATAATGCCTTCGGTTTCGTTCGAACCCGGAATGAACTTTTGTGGATTGAATGCTTTCAGAACATCGTCAGGAGGACGATGAGCATTCTAAGAGATGTATTCTCTAAAGGTAATCGTAGCCTCAAGCCTCATCAACCGGGAATGGCTAAAACAGGGGAGGTGCAGTAAGGTTAAGTGGGTAGCACCCAAGTAGGACGAGATATACCCCTGTCTAGATGTCCCTTTTTATTAGGCTGTGTGGGCAGTTGTTGGCCACAACTGCGGGGTTGTCTTATTCGGGAATGTCCAGTAAGGGATGGTTCCAGCCTTGTGTTGTAGGGGATTTAGGGTGGATCCTTGGTATGGTGATATAGGCCCTGTACTGTGAAGGGCGGTACCCCAATAGCCCTGCCATTATATGGAATCCAATCTCCAATAAGCGCCGTACATTTTTATTGTGCCCAACTATGTTGGAATGTGAGATGCAAGCATTTAAGCTATTTTCTATTTTACTTGAAAACCCTAGACACTATTATAATATCACCGGATTTACTATTAAGTTTTTTGGTTAGCGTAAGGTAAAAACTTACCCGTGTTTATGTGTGGGAAGTCTTACGTGATACCTTTGTTTTCAAATGGTTTTCAAAGTTAAGAAACTTTAACCTGTTTACTCATACGTTATTCTGTTTTTCTTAAACTCTTGGTTACTCAAATTTTTATGAGTAGCCAAGTGATCAGGTCTTAGATTGTTGAAGTATGGAGGAGCTTGGAGCAGGAGTCCAGACGCATCTATCTATCTATTTCCGCTGTGTTAGTTGATAAATGTTGTATTTTGGGATGTATGTAATGGCAGATATATATATGACTGTCTTGTTCGAATGATGTTATGTAACTCCGATGTATGGATTACTATGTAATAGTTATGTGATGTATTATATTTTGTTCCGTTTCCGCTGTGAGATTCTAATATTTGTTAGTTCTTTCTTCTATCTTTTCTATTTCTACCTATTTTTTTCTTAACGATGATACGTCTTTTTGAGGAATGAAAGACGTGTCGTCACATATTACGTCTAATATGACCATACGACTCTGATCAATCGAGGGTATATCTTCATATACTGCTCTCGGCGTAATTTGCAATAACAATATTTAATCTGTTCCTGGGAAAACGATTTGGGTTATGTAACGTGAATGTGGAACAATTTTTATTTGAAAATGTAATTAAGTAATTTTTGTTTTTGAAAACTATGTTTTGTTTCATATTCAAGTGATTCTGATACTATTAATACCATTAACATAGTCGTATTTAGTCACCGGAAGCTAATATTATAAATGACTGTAGCATCTATAGCGCTTAGTTTTGGGCCTCTAGATAGGTAATGTTACAGATGTCATGTGAAAGGTGACATAAAATTCTATACTTATATTATTTGTAAATATGTGCATATGTTAACTATAGTGCGCACAACGTTTCTGACAATTTTTCGACACCGAAAAGTCGAAAATTCGAAAAACGATTTTCGATCGTTTTCTATTTTCTTTTGAAATAATTATATTTATAAACACATTTTAAAAATCATTTTACTGTCACTGGTCATTACTAAAAAGTCGCATTTTGGGTTATAAAATCCATTTATTAATTATTGAATAATATATTAAATATCCATATTTAAAGAGATTAAATTTTGAGTCATAACATTCTCCTCCTTTAAAAGAATTTTGACCCTAAAATTCCACCACAACTCAAACCCAGATAGAAAATCCAAATTATTCTAGAGTCTGCAGGATGTTCATAGACCGTTTCTATGAAAAATCTAATTCGTTCTCTTCTTGAGTACCCAACATCTTTTTCGAACTAGTATCGCTCATCCGATCTTATTTTAGTGCGGACACCGATTAGGCTACTTGATTGGGGACCTTCATTCTCCTTACATAGTTATATACTATAATAAAAACTTTGGTTCCCTATCCAGAACCCTTACGAAGTATTTTCCATCAAAAATTTTGTGATAGATCCTTATTTGGAACGGTGTGACACACCATAAAGTCGTGTGCTCAAATCTTGGATCTAACTTATATGAAAAAAGGAACGATCTATGTTAAACTTATGTACTTATTTTATTGGTTCTCACTAATACCAATTTATATTTCTATAAAAATTATTTATGAAAACGTTTCATAGAACTAGCTTAAGCTTAAATTTTTGTAGTAATCTGCTACATTTGAGAGTGTATACCACTATCTAGTTCAAACTTTTTCATTTTAATTTTTTTTAAGTAAACTCGAGATCCAAATACTCATCTTTATTTAAAAACTCTTTTGAAATGATTTTTATACATTTTATCCATAGAAAATATATTTATATAGCTTGAGCAACCCCAAAATGATATTAAGGAACTAGGTTCTACCAAATGGTATCATATATTCCCAATACTATCACCGAATGCCTTATAGTAAAATTTTGAAACTTAATTAACAAGATGTTCTTGTATAATTTAGCTAAGACAATAAATGCTCATATACTACATGAGGCTAACTAATCAATAATTATTGATAATGATTAAATATAATCATTCTCTAACAACAAGCACATCCTAAATTACGATAAAAAATTCTAAAAAGTTTCTTTTATATACAAAATATAATCTAGGTAAAATTATTTCGTTTACCTAATTAAAACAATCTTTAGAGATCATTATCAATAATGTTAGCTACTCGTATTGACCGAAATTCATAAACCACTCAACGGATCAATCAACACATTATAAAAACATTATTATAAAGATAACAATTACATGCTTATATATATATATATATATATATATATATATATATATATATATATATATATATGCTCAAACTCATTCTAGGGCATCACTTACCCTATCTCTAAAGAGTTTACCACACCCAAAGCCTATGTGTTCATTCCACCTAAGCTCTCATACCATTTTGTGACGTCCTACGTTTCTGACCCCTGGGAACAAACACTTAATAAAGCCGGGCAAGCTGAAGTAGTGTTACCTCTAAGCATTTTCTTGACGACATTTTTAACCTTTAAGATAGAAACGAGTCCATGTATCGATGCTTAGTGTTAAAAGTATGACTAAATCCTTTCCATACAGAGCTACTTCTCTATAACTAAATCGAACTTATGCTAGGGTTTCACATTAAAAACATCAGCTTTAAACAACTTTATCAAAATGAACTGGTTTACTTTAAACAAAAATTAATTACCGTTAAAAACTAATAATTTCCTTTAATATCATTAGTTAAAATGATAAATCAATTCTAATCAACGATTAATTATTTTCAAAACATCATTATTTAAAATAACCAATTAGCTTTAATGTTGATTAATCACTTCAAAACAACAATATTTAAAAAGATTAATTAACTTTAAAACATCCTTGTTTAATTGATTAATTATCTTTAAAACATCATTATTAAAGTGATGATGCAATTTAAAACACAATTACTAAAATAATTAGTTGATTTTAAATCCTTATTATTAAAATAATATATTAATTTTAAAACCTTAATGTTGAAATTATTTATTTATTTTGAACCATCTTTATTTAAATAATTAATTGCCTTTGTAAAACCCATGCACAAGATTAAACAAAATATTTCAAAAGGGATAACATTTCAATTCAAACATCATAAAACACAAGGGTAAGCAAAAATACATAGGAAATTAACAACTATACATAATTAGAAAATATCTCTTATCCAATATGAACATACTGGCATACAATTCAATGTCCAAATCAATATAATAGCAGACAAGGGATTTATTCCGCCGGTTGGATGTCCAAATAATCTACTTAATTTTATTATAGTAGAATGAGGATTTATTCTGCTACATGGATGTCATTTATATTTTATCTAACCAAATGATAGCAGAACAGTGTTTTATTCTACTAAACAGATGCCCAAAAATTCCATTCAATTAAGTTATAGCAAGGGGTTTTATTCTGCTAAACAGATGTCATTTATAAAGCATTCCAATTTATTATGCTAACTTAATGGCGAGATCCCTTGTTTAAAACCAATTTACTTATAAAAGAAAATGATCTTTTAAATAAACCAGTAAAGTTTAAAATAACCATTATTTAACAATAATTAAAACTTAATTTAGTTACTAATAATCTCAATGAAAATCTAAATTAAAATCCCAATTAGTCTTAATTGAATCGTAGTTAACTTTTAGTTAAACCATAATTAATTATCAATTAATCCTAAATTAAATATTAACAAATTGCTTAATAATTAAGCCCTAATTAATTATTTAACCAAAATTAATTAATAATTAATTAAATACTTAATCCTTAATTAAATAAAAGAAAATACTTAATTAACGTTTATTTAGTTAATAACTAATTAGATTTTCTTAATTAATTATAATTAACTTACTTAGTTAATACTTAATTATCAATTGCTTAACTTAATTATTAATTGACTACTAATTATCTTAATAAATAAATGAATTATTAACCGATACTTGATTAAGTAACCAAAATTATCTTTAAACTTAATTAATGGTTTGAAAAAGGTTTTCAAAAACATTTAAAAAGAAAAACCTTAAAGTTAGAAAACGTTATGTTTTTTCGAACTACATCGATAGCGACTATCACTATAGATATCATAACTTAGAGTTAGTTTTCTAAGTTAAGTTTTCAAACCTTTTACTCTTAGCTTTTACTTAAATTAAAAACGTAAGTAAAAGTTTGTTGAAAAACTAAAAGAATAAGAAACTTTGAAAACATTTTAGTAAAATAAAAACTAGTAAAACAATATTTGTTTTCAAAAGGAACTCAAGTCGTTTCACAAGTCAAAGAGTTAACTTTTTAGCATACACAACACCGTAACATATGTTTACAAGTCATCACAACAAACACAAGCAAGATCACAACTTTTTAACTAATTCTATATTAGACCTCCTTTTTAACCTAAAATCAACATTACACATAAGCACGTATCTACCAAACGAAAACATCACTAAAATCCATCAAACAACCACATTAACACCGTATTAAACATCATATATAAAAGCTAAAACTTTCCCTAAAATAAGTTAGTTTTGCTCCCCAATAGCTATCCAAAGCAAGCTGAACACTCATTATCTTTTTTAATACGACTTAGCAATTTGTTTAAAACTTGGAAAAATGGAATTTTTGGTGGCCTTAATGGCCAAAATGGTTTGATATGAAGGAACAAGGTTGGCCTTGGGTTGATGAGGTGGGTGAGGAATTTTTATGGCAATGAGAAATTGTAGAAGTGAAAGGAGGAGATTTTAAACAAGTTTGTAAAGGATTAAATTGAGAAAGCTTTGATTTTTGAAATTTGGAAATTCAAAGAGAAACCATTGAAAAGTTTTCCAAAGCTTAAGAAAGAGGATTAAGCTTTTAAAAAATGAGAAATGATAATAAAAATTACGAATTTTGTATATATACAAATGGATAAACTAATTTATCAAATTGACCCTAAGTACAAATGCCCTCAAATAATTTTTGAACACATCATCACCGTCTATCTCCTTCCTCCCCTTACTTCCTCCACACGCCACCTAGAAGGCACTGCCCTTTTACCCACTAAACAAAACTCTACCTTGTACTAAAATGTCATGTGAAAGGTGACATATCATTCTAAATTTTATTTTGATTTAAACATTTGATAAAATGTCACATCTTCTTTTATTTACTTAAGTAAATATATTTTCACCATATTGCTAACCTATCCACATTTATATCATTTGTAAATATGTGTATATATCAACTATAGTATGCACAACATTTTCGACAACTTTGACACTGAAAAGTCAAAAATTTGAAAAATTATTTCTGGTCACATTTTCTATTTTTTTTGAACTAATTATTTTTGTAAACACATTTTAAAAATCATTTCACCATCACCAGTTATTATTAAAAAGAGGTATTTTGGGTTGTAAAGTACATTTTTAATTTTAAATAATATATTAAATATCAATATTTAAAGTGATTAAATTTCAAGTTGTTACATTCTCCTCCCTTAAAAGAATTTCGACCCCGAAATTCCACTACAACTCAAACCAAGAAAGAAACATCCAAATTACTCATAAGTCTGCATGATGCTCATAGATCGTTCCTTTGCAAAATATGATTCTATCTCTTCTCAAATACATGACCTCTTTTTTGAATAAGTATCACTCACCCGATCATTTTTAGTGCGGACTCCGATCAAGCTCCTGGATTAGGAACCTCTGTTCTCCTTACATAGCCATATATTATGATAGAAAAGTTTGATTCCCGAACCAAAACCCTTACCAATGTTCATCGTCAAAAATTGAGTGATAGATCCTTATTTGAAATGGTATGACATGCCTTAAAGTCATGTACTCGAATTTTGGATCCAACCTATGGGAAAAGAGGAATGATCTATGTTCCACTAACGTACTTATTTTATTGGTTCTCACTAACAACAATTTTTATTTTGGCTAAAATTATTTGTTAAAACATTTCAAAAAACTAACTTAAGTAAATTTTTGCAATACTCTACTACATCCTGAGAGTATATACCACTATGTGGTTCAAACCTTTCCATTTTGAATTTATTTCTCTTAAATAAACTCAAGATCCAAATACCTAGTTTTATTTCAAAACTCTTTTGAAACGGTTTTTATACATTTAACCATAGAAAATACATTTATATATCTCGAGTAACCCCAAAATGATACTAGGGAACTAGGTACTACCAGATGGTATCATCTATTCCCTTACCAAGAATGCAAATACTGAAGAGAAGTGATTACCATCTACGCATCTCTTTTTTATTTTTAGTTGTTTTCGGGACACTCGAACTAGGTAACTTAAAATTCTTCTTCAATTTTATAGTCCACTTTATAAAATAAATAATATATATACTTCTTACTCGAAATTCACTTTCCAACATATTTATACTTGTAAAAACTTTAAAGTAATACTATTTATTATTTTCTCCAAAAATCATTTGAAATAATATTATTCATATTTTTTTCAAATCAACTCTTTCATTTTGGATTTAACCAAACTCTACTTTAACAAAACAACCTTATAACAAATTGTTGTGGTAGCGTTTCCCTATTAGAAACTCGAAAATGAATACCCATGATGTTGTAGTCATCTTCAGAATTATTTTCCAATGACCGAAGTGGGTTCAGCGCTTTCTACCTCTTTTTAAAAAATTCCAAAGTACTTCTATTCCTAAATATTTTCAAAGTAATACCCTTATTATCTTTCCCAAAACTTTGAAACCAATTTCCAAAACACCGGGATTTCAGTTCTCAAATTCTCAGTTTGAATCCTCTATCATTCATAACCATATAAATAAATCTTATCTATATAATATCACCTTTTTATAAACTCATTTCACAATGTTTATTCTTAATTTAGATTATAATAAACAACTCTTATTAAAATCAAATTTTAATTTTAATTTAATCCCAACACAATCACCAAACGTGTAATGATCCCTGTTTTAAGTCAAATTTAATTTAGCAATTAAATTGAATTTTAGAATAAAATTGTGAATTAATTTGAATTTTTCCAGATTTAATAAGATATGTGTTTTTATACATATATATATTAAATTGAATTTTGGATTTTAAAATTCAAAAATAAATGTATTATAAATAAATTGGATTTAAATACTCTATATTTCAAAATTAATAAAAATTTATTTTCTAATTATAATATATATATATATGTAATATATATTTTGGAAGTTATGGTTTGAATTTGATATAAATAATTTTCAAAAGTTGTTTAAAGCTAAATTCTATATTTTATAATATACATATGGGTGTTTATTTATTAGTTTTAAAATCATTTTCTTTAAAATTGATATATGCATAAGTAATATAAAATTTACGAATACCAATATAAAACAAGAATGGGTAAAAGCTTTAAATATATATATATATATACATATATCTTTTGAAATTAATAAGATAAACATTCATTCATTTAAAAGTATAATAACATAAGTTTAAGATTCAAAATGAGATTAATAAATGAGACAAGGATTTAAACATAAATTTAATTGTTTTTAACAAGTGGAAGCATAGTATACTTTGTATTAACAAGTGTTAGCTTGATATAATTTGAAATAAACAAGTGGCAAACAATTTCCTTTTAAAATTAAATTTTAAGTAACATGTAATAAGGAAAGAACCAGGCTATAGATACATCTCCACTTCTACTCTTTCTTTTCTTTCATCTCCATTTTCTAAAACTATAAACCTGAGAAAACAAAAAGTAAAGAAAGGAATTCAAACTGAAGGCTTTATGAAATCAAATAACAATGCTTTCAAGTTCAAGTTCAAACCTGAGTAAATCAAAACAAGTTCAAAGAGCAACTCAAATACATAAGGATCCAGATCAAATTCAACAATCCAAGTACAGATCAAAGTTCAACAATCAAGATCAGTTTCAAATTTAGATATCAAGCTTCAGGATTCAAATCAACTGATCAAGTTCAAAAATTAAATCTGCAGTTTCAAATTCCAGAGTTTTCAATTTTAATTTTCCAGGCTTGTGTTCTTTGTTCTTTTGATCCAGGTGAGCAAACTTCTTTGATATGATCTTTGACTTGATATGGTGATTTATGTTGAAATGAAGCTTTGAAATCTAGTTGCATGTGTACAAAAATATGAATATATACTCGTGCATGTCTGATAACAGGCACATTGCCTCTTCGTTGTTTACAGGTTTTCAAAACCTATTTGAAAATTTAAATCACTCCACCTAAACAATTTTAGACTTTGACCTCTGAATGAAAAATGCTTGTATATGTGTAACATCATTTTTAAAAATAAATTCAAGTGAAAATATTGATTAAATATTTTAAAATTTGGATATTACAGTAATGTTTAATTTCAAGTCAAAAAAACAATTATATAAATTTCATGTTTCAAGTATATAACTTAATTCGTATTTGGAAATTATGAATTTTGATATAAAGATCAGAATTTTTAAGTTTATATTCATGGCGAAATTACGAGACGAACTGAAATTGTTCGTTTTGAAAATTCTGGCGATTGGAGTGGTAGTGGGTCTTGGGATCATGGCCATAGCTAACTCAGAGGTCAGGGTTTCTAGTAAAAATGGTAGATGGATTTACAGTGGATTGAGGTGGCTAATCTACGGTGAAGTAGGGTTTTAACCAAGCTTTTAGTTGATGTCGAAAATCGGGATCGTACATCATCATGGGTGAACTGGAAGTGATCGCACCGGGGGGATCGTTGTGTGGTGTCCTGATGCAGCTACGGATGTGATGGCGAGATGTCTGGTGGTCGGGATTGCTAGCACGAGGTAGTTTTTGGTGACTGAGTTAGTTCCAGGTGGTGATCATGTAGCTCGATTTCAATTTTCAAATGAGTTCATCAATCTGGGTGTGGTCGGAAAGGTCACCGGCGACACGTCGAAGGCCTCGGGGATGGTCGGAAAGCGTTGGATCATCGATGCACGTGCACGATAATATGCCGGTGTCAGTGGTTACTGTAGGAAGAAGAAAGGAGTTGGACTCGAGGTCGTGCTTGAGGAATTGGGTTGATGGCTTGGGTAGGTATACGGGTGTGTTGTGAGTATTACAGGTTTTAAAAATCTAATCTAAGAACATAGTTTGAAAATAAAAGAAAGAATATTACTCGGGAAAGGCTCGGGAAAATTTGTATTTTGCTTAGGGATGGACTCGAATTATCTCGGGTATAAGCAGTAACAAATTTAAATTTTCAAACAAATCAAATTTTAAATTATAAACCAATCAAGTTTTGGATTATCTTCTTATACAATTTTTTTTAATGATAAATATTGTATTTTCAGTTTGGAATCAGCTAAAGGTTTTAAAATAAGTTATTTTAATTTATCAAGTATTTAAACGTTTTAATATATTTTCCATTAATTAATTTTTAAGATTATTTTAAATAAAATTTAACATGTGACGCCGCACCTCTATGCTCACAATAACAAAGGTTATTATAAGGAATAACGTCTGCTATTGCGAAGAATAAGGCTTGTTAGAAGCGACCTTCCGTAAGTTATGCCTTAGACGAGTATTTATTACATCGATAGGAGTTGTGAAATTTACTCCCAAAGATATAAATTCAATCCAAATCTAAAACGAAACAACAGTGGCTAAAGGAAAATCCAGAACAACTCATAATAACAACAACACTGATAGCATAATCACATTAGAACAGAAATATCAGATATATAGCGGAAGACAAGTCTGGAATACATGCTACAGCAAATGATAGTTCACATGATCCAAATGTACATATACATATCCATCAATACATACATAAGATGAGGGCTAATAAACCAAAAGTACTCCTCAAGGACTAGGCAAAAGATGATGCGAATTCCAAAAGCTGAAGCTGCTACAGAATCAAAGATAGAGATCACCCTGAAGTAACTCGGTCTGACCCGAGTATTATTTAAAAGAAAATAATAAACGGATCAGTCTAATTTATTCTCAAAAATAAGTGAATAATAATTAACACTTACATAAATAATTATAGTCTCGAATGAGACTATACAACATAAATAATCAGCATAGTTTAAATGAAGAAATCTCAAATTAAACTCAATCAAAATCAGTTTTCAAATTCATCATTGAATTTAAAACAGCAAAACGCAAATTTATAATCTCAGATGAGATTATACCCAAACTCAACTTCCAAATTCGTAATTGAATTCAAAGTAGCAATTTACAAAATCTAGAATCAAAATAGATAACTAGAAAATCATCAGTCGCAACATTATCAGTCGCAAAATCTAGAAATCAAAATAAGATAACTAGAAAATCAGCATAAAAGTGGATCGATCCCAACAGATGGCGAGTTTTAGCTACGCCGCACATGCATCTCAAATGGCCGAAGCCTACCAAGTACTATAAATTTTTGGCGCCCATCAGAGGACCCGAAGATCCGCAGAGTGACCCGAAGGTCTAGTACTCGTAATTGACCCGAAGGTCCATCAGATGACCCGAAGGTCCAACAGAGTGGCTCGAAAGCCCAACAAAATCATCAGAATCATCAAACAGCAGATGTTTCAATTAACGAGTATGGAATTGACCGAAATAGTAAAAGTGTGGTTCCATATTCCGCACTTTGGCTAAATCATTTAAATCTTTTTATCCTTTCCTTGAAAGTGCAAAATTGTGTATTTTAAATAAATAACATTTTACGTTCTCAAACGGACAAGTCTGGAATTGAGCGAATCAGTAAAAGTGAGGGTTCATAGTACCCAATTTTGCTGACGCGTTTAAATCGCTTCCTCATTCTTTTGAAAAGCGTAAACTGTAAAATTCTTGAAAATAATTTTATTTTAAAACAATTTTTAAAACACGTGATTAAAAAAATAACATCTGTAGTAATTTTGACGAGGAAATTACACTTCACAAAACTCCGTAATAATGGAAACCAAATCAGTGCTGCAGGCCAACCGCTTGAAAAGTCACTTTAATTTACGGTTACTGACGTTAAAATAACAGTGAATTTTCGTTCGTCGAAAATGTCACCAAAACACCGTGTTTCAAAAATATAGCGCCGGTGTAGAAATTTCGTTATAAAAATAACGACAATAAATTACGTTTAAAACCAAACATCGATTCAACGTAAATTAACCGGCATGTGGCACTACAATAAATTCAACAAAATGTTACACTGGTCCACTTGTACATGAACTTTATTTATTTTGTACGTAACGCCTAACATACTTTTCTTTTTTGCACAAAAATAATTAGCATGTCCACTATGTTCCAGTTTGCATGCATATAAACATATTACCACTTACACTATTTTAAATGACAATGCACAAAATGGTGAACACGCATGAAGTACGCATGCTTTACACGCATGCAAATGACAACTACCTAGGCTTAGCTTTTGTCTTATTACATTTTGTACCTAACTATGCATTATTAACAAGGACCTAGCAACATAATATAAACGTACACACGCACTAGTTTACCTAAATATAATGCAATTGAAGATGGCCTGACAACATGATGCACACAAGTAGCCCATACTTTGGTGTATGCATGAAGGAACCAAACATCCAACTTGCATACACATCACATTTTCAAAGCTTCAGCCACTTTATATGCAGACGCACGCAAATGTCTCCAAAATTGTTTCATAATTTATGCAAAAATTTGATGGCCACTGCAAACTTACTTGCACACAAAAATGCATCAAGACCAAGACCGTTGAACTTGATCATGTCATTTACTTCAAGCAATAATAGGCACAATATGCGTGTATGCAGTGCACATGTGAAAATCAATATAGAACAAACATTAAAATGCTCAGAAAGACAAATGGTATATACTTACCCAATTATCATTAGTGCACTATATAAAACAATATAAACTATGTATTAATGCAAGAATGATGTATACATGCCTTACACGCACTGGAACAAGAATGTAGGCAATAAAAACCTGGGCAACGCCTTACTAAGCATGCACGCATGTTTATTTATTTTTTTTATTTTTATTTTTTTTCGATGCGTAAACAATTATGGTCTGGAAAAGGAAGCTCCGTGCAAATTTTTGATGGCACGCAACAAATATAACCAAGATGTATAAGTTGGACTTGTAATATGGTTTTTGTACACACGCATAAAGCAATTACCCCAAGCACCTGACAACCAAGCCGTTGCATGCATATATAATTTAGAAACGTGAGTACTTAAACTCACCGTAAAAAATTTCTTCAAAAATTCGCTAGCAACCGAAACCACTGTGAGCTATGCCTAGATCTGCCATTAAAATTTGCAAAGAGCTATTGAAGAAAAGAATGAGCAAAGTATATTTGCTTTTACATAATTTTGTGAGCACGTTGAAAGTAAGCTGCTGGCCGAATTATTTTGTACAAGTGCATTAATTATAGACGTGCAAAAGAAGTGAGAAAGGACACAACTAGCCTAAGAAAATGATGAAAATGATAATATAAAATATAAAAAACAAATGCCGACCTGGCTCTTATGAACCAGAGGTGACAGCCATACAATACTGTTCACATATTTGTTTTAAAACTTTGCACACAACAGTGAAATTTTTTATGATCCAATTTTAATTTTCCAAACTTTTAAACAAGTATATTGTAAAAAAACATTTACCAAGAAAAACACACGACATGATACATGGATGACGATAGTGAATAATGTGATCACTTTGCTTTGAGATGGACCAATATTCACATATACACGTGAATGCAAATGCAGTCTAATTCCAACGTGCTACAACTGGAAATTATGCAACTGACTTCGCAACGAATTTGTATCATTTTTTTATTTTATATTTACTTCAAATTTTTAATTTAAAATTTTCTATTTAAAATATTCACTCCGACAGTAATTCAAAAATTACGGTTGTTACATTTTTTTAAGATATTTATTACGATGGTAATAAATTCACGGTCGTTACAGACTCCCCTCCTTATAAAAATTGCGTCCCCGCAATTTTCATACTGGAAGCAGTCAATCACACAACAATTTATCAAATCAAAGATTAAAAAGAAAAGATAGATACGAATGCTAACCTCCACCCGAAGTGGAGAGAAAACCGAGATAAGAACGCTCGATAAATTCTCTGGTTTCCCAAGTGAAATTCTTGGGGTTTGCGGACCATTGAAACTTTACAAGCGGAACTTCTTTGTTCCGAAGGCGTTTCACCTCCGAAGCTAGCACACGAATAGTATTTTGCACCATAGACAAACCGGGTGAGATCTCAAGATCTTGCAACACATGAGGATCAATAACAGAATCCGAATCTCGAAGACACCGACGAAGCTGAGATATATGAAATACGTTGTGAATTCCCGAAAACTGAACAGGTAGTGATACACGATAAGCAACAGGGCCAATACGTTCCGTAATAGGAAAAGGTCCAATATAACGAGGAGCCAATTTTCCGGATCTACTAAAAAGCACCACACCATTCATCGGGGAAACATGAATGAATACAAGATCGCCAACAGAAAATTCCAAAGGCTTCCTACGATGATCGACATAAGATTTCTGCCTATTCTGAGCCTCTTTCATTCTCTGTCTGATAATAACAATCCTCTCAGAAGAATCACGAATATAATCAGGGCCGAGAACTAACTTTTCCCCTGATTCCAACCAACAAGATGGTGATCGACACGGTCTTCCATAAAGAGCTTCGAATGAAGCCATACCGATACTGGATTGAAAACTGTTGTTATAAGAGAACTCAACAAGAGATAAGTGGTCTTCCCAACTACCACCAAAATCAAGAATGCAAGCTCGAAGGAGATCCTCTAAAACCTGATTCACCCTTTCAGTTTGACCATCAGACTGTGGATGGTAAGGTGTACTGAGATTGAGCTTAGTGCCCAAAGCTTTCTGAAGGCTCTACCAGAAACCACTAGTGAAAAGCGGATCTCTGTCACCAACAATAGAACCAGGCACTCCATGAATTCGAACGACTTCTTTAATAAACTACTTAGCCAATAAAGGAGCAGTCCGATTGGACTTGATAGGAATAAAATGAGCTGATTTAGTCAATCTGTCAACAATCACCCAAATACTAGTATGGCTCGACCTCGAACGAGGTAGACCATCAATGAAGTCCATGGAAATCTGATCCCATTTCCATAATGGAATCTCAAGAGGCTGCAAAAGACCACTGGGACGTTGGTGTTCTTCTTTAACAAGTTGACAAGTCATGCAACGACTTACATAACTTGCAATATCACGCTTCATACCCTCCTAATAGTATAAGCGTTTCATATCAGCATACATCTTTCCACTACCCGGATGGATAGTGTACTTAGAACGATGACAATCCTCGAGAATGACATTTCTAAGATTAGAAACATCAGGCACGATCAATCTACCCTTCTTCCAAATACATCCATGAATATCAATATCGAAATCCTTAAGATCATCACTTCGGGATTCCGATTTACAACTCTGAATAAGATAAGCAATAAGTGGATTTGGTTTCTGGGCATCGGCAACACGATCCAACAAACTAGGACGAGCTTCCATGCTAAATAAAAGCACGTGAGAATCAGAAACTGAAGGACGGTCTCTAATATCGCAAAGAGATAAAGCCTCCAAAATATTCCACTCTGCTAGCATCATGGAAACAACAACCGGTTGCTTGCGACTAAGCGCATCAGCAACTCGATTACCCTTACCAGGGGTATACTGAATATCGAAATCATATGAAGAAAGAAATTCAAGCCAACGCTGTTGCCTCATTTTAAGCTCTTTCTGAGTAAATAAATACTTCAGAGATTTGTGATCAGTGAAGAGAATAAAACGCTCGCCCAATAAATAATGTCGCCAAATCTTTAAAGCAAAGACTATAGCGGCCAACTCTAAATCATAGGTAGCATAACGAATCTCGTTAGGATTTAGTTGTCTAGAAGCATAGGTAACTACTTTATCCTTTTGCATGAGAACAACACCGAGCCCAAAACCACTGGCATCGGTATAAACAACAAGATCATGATTCCCTTCGGGAACCACTAAGATAGAAGCATGAGTAAGGAGATCTTTTAACTTCAAGAAAGAATTCTCACACTTATCCAACCAAATAAAAGGAACAGCTTTTCTCGTGAGAGTGGTAAGCGGTAAAGCAATACGAGAAAAGTCCTTAATAAACCGACGATAATAACCCGCCAATCTAAGGAAACTACGGATCTCAGTAACAGTCTCGGGCCTCTTCCAATTCTGAATAGATTCGGTCTTGGCAAGATCGACAGAGATACCATCGGAAGAAACAATATGACCGAGAAACTTGACTTTATTCTCCCAGAAGCGACACTTGGAGAATTTGGCATAAAGCTGATGCTGACAAAGAGTGCTCAAAACAATCTCCAAATGCTGAATATGATCGGCTTCAGATTTGGAATAAATAAGAATATCATCAATGAAAACCAAGACGAACTTATCGAGATATTCTCGGAATATCCGATTCATAAGATCTACAAAATACATCGAAGCATTCGTCAAACTGAACGGCATAACAAGCCATTCGTAAGAACCATAATGAGTACGGAATGCGGTAAGAGGAATGCTATCTTCCGCCACTCTTAACTCATGAAAACCGGTAGCAAGATCTAGTTGGGAGAATAGTTTAGCGCCACTTAATTGATCGAACATGTCATCAATCCTAGGTAATGGATACCTATTTTTGATGGTGAGCTCGTTAAGCTTGCGGTAATCAATGCAAAGCCTAAGAGTACCATCTGGCTTCTTAATGAAGACAACGACGGTGCCCCAAGGAGACGAGCTAGAACGAATAAAATGCCTGGCTTCCAACTCAAATAATTATCGCTTGAGTTCCTTAATTTCCTTAGCCGACATCCTCGTGGGAGGATGACGGACAGGATGTGCACCAGAGATAAGATCAGTATGGAACTCAATTGCCCTTTCTGGCGGCAAATTAGAAATAGGCTCGAAAACATCAGAAAAATCACAAACAACTGGAATATTAGCAATGATATCCTCCGATTCGAAGTAAGAAAAAAGAGCACTAGAAGTATGATCCATGTCTCGAAACACAATAGATAACTGCCCGCTAGCATCGAGATGCTTGTGATACAAAGTTCTTTCGGGACAAAGAATCTGAACTTCATAACGAACGAGCCAATCCATACCCAATATCATATCAAAACCAAGATGATCCATAACATGAAGATTCGCATGAAAGGAGAAACCACAAAGAATAATCTCAACATCAACACACAATAAGCCAGGAGTAGCGGATCCACCAATAGGATTTACGATCCTCAAAGGGTCGCAAAGAGTAACAACATTCAAATGAATAATGTCAACAAGCTCCTTCGACACGAATGAATGCGATGCATCCGTATCGAAAAGAACTCTAATAGAACAACCATGAAATAAAATAAAACCTTCCAAAACAGAAGGAGTAATACCTTTGGGCTGAGAAGAAACACCAGAAGCTTTAGCAACATTAAGCTTCCTCGATTTGAGACCTCTGGAAGCAGTAGGGCAATTCGAAATCCAATGACCCTCTTTCTTGCAATAGCGGCAAATACAAGGCTTAGGACAATTACAGTGAAGATGATCCAAAGAACCACAATTATAGCACGCCCTCAGAACAGAAGGTGCATTACTAGGCTGAGAACTAGAGGTAGCTTGCTTCTTCTTCTTCTGATTGGAAGAATTAGGCTATTGAAAAGGATACCTCTTCTTGTTGGGGTTCTTAGAAACCTCAACATCATCACAACTATCACGTTCCTTTTCAACAGCTTCAAGACAAAGAGCCGAATCAACAAGCTCCTCAAAAAAGAGCTTAAGCTGAAGCAAAAGAACTTTCTTCAAATATTTCTTCAAACCACCAACAAAACGAAGATTCTTCTTACGCGGAGTATTAATGAACTTAACTCTGTATTTGGACAAGGCCTCGAAAGATGCAACATAGTCAGAAACAGATGATTTTCCTTGCTTCAACTCAAGGAAACTACGAGCAAGATTAGCCTTTTCTGATTCAGGAACGAACTTAAGTTCGAATCGTTCCTTAAACTGAATCCATGAGAGAGTGGACTCATCAACTTCAGCTATAAAGAGCTCATACCAATCAAGCGCATGCTCTTGGAACGTACTAGATGCTATGAGAACGCGATGATGGTCCGAAAGACGCATCCGAGAAAATATGCGCTCACAAGTGCGCAACCAAGTCTGAACCTCCATAACACTTTTCGAACCCTTGAAAAGCTGACCTCCAAGGTGGGAATAGTCACTACACATGCGGGTGAAGGCAAACTTCTGAGTAGGAGCTGCGGGAGTAACAATAGGAGGTTGAGACCCTGAAATAGCTCCATAAACTGATCAGCTGACATATAGACTCCGTCCGGATGAGAACTACTAGACGGGCCTACAGAAGAACGTTTCCCTCTTCCTCTTCCGGCCATAGGCTGAGAGATACGAGAAGGTAAGGATTAGTTAAAACAATACACAATTGATAAGAAATTTAACAAATGGAATACTACTGAATACAAAATTTATTACTAGACGTACTCCATTTGTTAAAGTGGAAAGAATAGATTAGAAAGGCATGAATAAAACCCCCAAATAGTTGTAACACATGTTCCATTCTGTTCTGTTGTGTGTTTATTACAATTTATTCTGAATTTCAGCTCTGATACCAAGCTGTGACGCCCCACCTCTATGCTCACAATAATAAAGGTTATTATAAGGAATAACGTCTGCTATTACGAAGAGTAAGGCTTGTTAGAAGCGACCATCCGTAAGTTATGCCTTAGACGAATATTGATTACATCGATCGGAGTTGTGAAATTTACTACCAAATATATAAATTCAATCCAAATCTAAAACGAAACTACAGCGGCTAAAGGAAAATCCAGAACAACTCATAACAACAACAACACTGATAGTATAATCACACTAGAATAGAAATATCAGAAATATAGCGGAAGACAAGTCTGGAATACATGCTACAATAAACGATAGTTCACATAATCCAAATGTACATATACATATCCATCAACACATACATAAGATGAGGGCTAATAAACCGAAAGTACTCCTCGAGGACTAGGCAAAAGATGATGTGAATTCCAAAAGCTGAAGCTACTACAGAATCAAAGATAGAGATCACCCTGAAATAACTCGGTCTGACCTGAGTATTATTTAAAAGAAAATAATAAACGGATCAGTCTAATTTATTCTTAGAAATAAGTAAACAATAATTAACACTTACATAAATAATTATAGTCTCGAATGAGACTATACAACATAAATAATCAGCATAGTTTAAATGAAGAAATCTCAAATTAAACTCCATCAAAATCAGTTTTCAAATTCTCCATTGAATTTAAAACAGCAATACGCAAATTTATAATCTCAGATGAGATTATACCCAAACAACTTCCAAACGCATAATTGAATTCAAAGGAGCAATTTACAAAATCTAGAAATCAAAATAGATAACTAGAAAATCATCAGTCGCAAAATCATCAGTCACAAATCTAGAAATCAAAATAAGATAACTAGAAAATCAGCATAAAAGTGGATGGATCCCAACAGATGGCGAGTTTTAGCTACGCCGCACGTGCATCTCAAATGGCCGAAGCCTACCAAGTACTATAAATATTTGGCGCCCATCAGAGGACCCGAAGGTCCGCAGAGTGACCCGAAGGTCTAGTACTGGCAATTGACCCGAAGGTCCATCAGATGACCCGAAGGTCCAGCAGAGTGGCTCGAAAGCCCAACAAAATCATCAGAATCATCAAACAACAGATGCTTTAATTAACGTGTCCGGAATTAACCGAAATAGTAAAAGTATGGTTCCATACTCCGCACTTTTGCTAATTCGTTTAAATCTCTTCATCATTTCCTTGAAAGTGCGAAATTGTGTATTTTAAATAAAATACATTTTACATTCTTAAACGGACAAGTCCGGAATTGAGCGAATCAGTAAAAGTGAGGGTTCATAGTCGCTAATTTTGCTAAAGCGTTCAAATCGCTTCCTTATTCTTTTGAAAGCGTAAACTTTAAAATTCTTGAAATTTTTTTATTTTAAACGATTTTTAAAACACATGATTAAAACAATAACATCTGTAGCAATTTCGACGAGGAAATTGCACTTCACAAAACTCCGTAAAAACGGATACCAAATCAGTGCTGTGGGCTAACCACTTGAAAAGTCACTTTAAATTAACGGTTACTGAAGTTAAAATAACAGTGATTTTTCATTCATCGAAAATGTCACCAAAACACCGCGTTTCAAAAATATAGCGCCGGTGTAGAAATTTCGTTATAAAAATAACGGCAACAAATTACGTTTAAAACCAAACATCGGTTCAACGTAAATTAACCGGCAGGTGGCACTACTATAAATTCAACAAAATGTTGCACTGGTCCACTTGTACATGAACTTTATTTATTTTGTACGTAACACCTAACATACTTTTATTTTTTGCACAAAAATAATTAGCATGTCTGCTATGTTCCATATCGCATGCATATAAACATATTACCACTTACACTATTTTAAATGACAATGCACAAAATGATGAACACGCATGAAGTATGCATGCTGTACACGCATGCAAATGACAACTACCTGGGCATAGCTTTCGTCTTATTACATTTTGTACCTAACTATGCATTATTAACAAGGACCTAGCAACATAATATAAACGTACACACGCACTAGTTTACCCAAATATAATGCAATTGAAGATGGCTTGGCAACACGATGCACACAAGTAGCCCATACGTTGGTGTATGCATGAAGGAACCAAACATACAACTTGCATACACATCACATTTTCAAAGCTTCTGCCACTTTATATGCAGACGCACGCAAACGTCTCAAAAATTGTTTCATACTTTATGCAAAAATTTGATGGCCACTGCAATCTTACTTACACACAAAAATGCATCAAGACCAAGACCATTGAACTTGATCATGTCATTTACTTCAAGCAATAATAGGCACAATATGCGTGTATGCAGTGCAAAAGTGAAAATCAATATAGAACAAACATTAAAATGCTTAGAAAGACAAATGGTATATACTTACCCGGTTATCATTATTGCACTATATAAAACAATATAAACTATGTATTAATGCAAGAATGATGTATACATGCCTTACACGCACTAGAACAAAAATGTAGGCAATAAAAACCTGGGAAAAACCTTACTAAGCATGCACGCATGTTTGTTTATTTTTTCTTTTTTTTCACGCGTACACAATTGTAGTCTGGAAAAAGAAACTCAGTGCAAATTTTTGATGGCACGCAACAAATAGAACCAAGATGTACAAGTTGGACTTGTAATATGGTTTTTGTACAAATGCATAAAGCAATTACCCCAAGCACCTGACAACCAAGCCATTGCATGCATATATAATTTAGAAACGTGAGTATTTAAACTCACCGTAAAAAAATTCTTCAGAAATTCGCTAGCAACCGAAACCACTCTGAGCTATGCCTAGATCTTCTATTAAAATTTGCACAGAGCTATTGAAGAAAAGAATGAGCAAAGTATATTTGCTTTTACACAATTTTGTGAGCACGTTGAAAGCAAGCTGCTGGCCGAATTATTTTGTACAAGTGCATTAATTATAGACGTGCAAAAGAAGTGAGAAAGGACACAGCTAGCCTAAGAAAATGATGAAAATGATAATATAAAATAAATAAAAACAAATGTCGACCTGGCTCTTATGAACTAGAGGTGACAGCAACACAATATTGTTCACATATTTGTTTTAAAACTTTGCTCACAGTAGTGAAATTTTTTATAATCCAATTTTTGTTTTCCAAACTTTTAAACAAGTATATTGTAAACAAACTTTTACCAAGAAAAACACACGACATGATATGGATGACGATAGTGAATAATGTGATCACTTTGCTTTGAGATAGACCAATATTCACATATACACGTGAATGCAAATGCAGTCTAATTCCAACGTGCTACAACTGGAAATTATGCAACTAACTTCGCAACGAATTTGTACCATTTTTTTATTTTATATTTACTTCAAATTTTTAATTTAAAATTTTCTATTTAAAATATTCACTCCGATAGTAATTGAAAAATTACGATCGTTACATTTTTTAAGATATTTATTACGATGGTAATAAATTCACGGTCATTACATAATAGCTTAATTAAGAGGTTAATTATGAAGATAAAATGTTTTTTATTATTAAGTGACTTAAGAATATAAGTAAATTTATGGGTTAGTAATAAACTTATATAAAGTTTAAATTTTTAAAGTTAATTGTTTTTAAGATTAAAATTGATTTGGTTTTAAAATGATTTTGTATTAGGTTAATTATTTGATTTAAATTCTTGAGTGATTTCAAAAATAATTAAATAATTATATATAATAAGTGATTAATCAATGTGATTCCTAATTATTTTATTAAAATTGTTAATGTAATTCAGGGTTGATTAATTAAATAAAGTAATTAAGGAATAATTAATTACTTAAAAGATAATTACTTAATGAAAGTAATTAGAGGATAATTAATGAAAGTAATTAAAGGGGAATTACTGAAAGTAATTAGTAAAAGGATAATTAATTAATATGAGTAATTAAAGGGTTAATTTTGTTAAAAAAATTAATTAAGAGATAATTAATAAATTAGAAATTAAAGATTAAATACTTAATAATTGAGGGTTAATTATTTAATAATTAATTGATAATAAATTTTGTAATTTAAGGTTAATTAATTTATGTGATTGATTAATTAAGGTAATTAATTTGAGGATAATTAATTAATTAAAGGTCAATTAATTAATGAAAGTGATTAAAGGTTGATTTATTAATTAAGGGTTAATTAATTAATGTAATTAATTAAGGGTAATTAATTAAATAATAATTAAATAATTAAATAATTAAATGTTAATTGTTTAATTATTTAAGGTGGATTGATTTATTAATTAAGGATGAATAATTAATAATTAAAGGTTAATTTATGTAATTAACTTAAGGATTAATTTACTTATGATTAAATAAGGATAATTAATTAATGTAAGTAATTAAGGGATTGATTAATTAATAGCAAATGGTTTGTAATTAATTAAGGATAATTAAGCAGGATTAGGTGATTAATTCATAAGTAATTAATCTATTTGAGTTGATTGAATTAATTATAATCAGGTGATTAATTGATCTTGCTTATGGATGACTGGATTATATTGAATCCCTTGAATTGTTTGATATCCCTGATGTATGATATTCTATGATATGAATTGTGTGGATTGAGCGGTGAACCGTGATTTATTTATCTGTGATGAATTTATATATTTATCTGAGAATGAAAGATAAGCGTTGTAATGTTATATCGCTTATTGATATTTGTTGCGCTTGAATTGATGATGGTTGTGATATGTTATTTTTGTGTGTAAAACCCCTGGACTACACCACACACACGCAAATATGGATTTCACGGGAAATTGGTTAAGTCACAGATATTTTAAATTTAATATTATTTTATTCAAATGGTGAAATGATTTTAAAGTTCAATTTTTAATCCAATTGGTTTGGAAGTGAAATTGAGTTGAATATGAAAAGCTTTTGAAAAGAAAGTTTGAACTTGAAATTTAGTTTCAATATAATATGTTTTGTTTAAGTTTTGAAATTATTTTAGAAATTCTGGTTTGAAAGCGGTATATAAGTTATAAAATATATATACAGATTTTGAACCATTTTTGAAGTATATTAAAAGTATTATTTTAGGAATTTAAATTTAACCCAAGTTTATACTTGAAGTGCTTTAACTTGAGCAAATGTAATCGGATTTTCTAGAAACGAAAACTTTTGTTTTCAAAAGGTAATTGCTTTCATATAAAGCAAGTACTTCCAGTTTTTGTTGAAAGGTGTCAAATTTGAAATGGAATTATTTTGAAAGCTATGAATGAATCTTGTTAAAGATTGGTAAACTTTGTTTCAAATTGAAAAGGAACTTAAAGGATGAATCTTTTGTTTAAAAGATTAAAGGTGGAAAGGTTTTGGGAAACAAGTATTGAAAGTTGTGACTTAACTAGGATCCCAATATATCCATATGATTTTAAAATTAAGCACTCATTATTTGTTTAGCTGGGAGAGGACTTTGCGTCATAAAACCCATTTCGAATAAATGATATGACGAAATGGATAGCACTTGAAGACAGTGGTGAAGACCGGGTATTTTCGAGAACGATAGGATTACCTGTTCTACACTGAGTTGTTCCAGTATAGAGATCTCCATATGTGATGGGGAGTCCGATCTGGTTTGTGAATATCCGGATTTGCAAGGGTTTCTTTGAAGTGCCTTCAGTCCATTCAGACCTAGGACGGACTTGTATGGTTGTATGTCTGAAATTACACTTTGAGATGTAAAGCTGATTTCTATCAAATACATTTCTGTTGGTGGCAGAGAATTTATTATCTTAGCTTAATACCCATCTCTGAGATGTACGAGCTCAGAGGTTATGTAGTTGATGGTTATTAATATGCTCCCAATTTGGTAGATTGGCATGTTGAGTGCTGATCATTTGTTGATCGAAGCATGGATTTTGTGAAAAGCGTAGCTTTATGGACGCGACTTCGTCGAACCTCACAACCCGAAAGTGGCCAAAATAAGGAATGATGCGGCAAGGTTACGGGGGTGCGCCCCTTAGGGAATGTGCATTTAAAAAGTGGTATCATGGTATGTATCCCAGATACTTAACTTATGTGGTTGTTGGAATTTGTTGGTGTTGAGAGCTCTCGGATAAAGGTTGGTGACGATTGGGGGATGGCATACTCGTGATAGTTAGTTACCTAGTTACAGAGGTAACCCAGCCTTATGTTGGCAGAGAGCCGGTTAGGTTCTCGGGGCGTCCCTCCAGAGGCATACCCATTTGATGAGAAAGTTCCTTAGCCTAGCCATTGTTGGAAATCCAAACAATCAATACAAGCCGTGTACGGATTTAGTTGTAGAACCTGCCATCTAACATGGTAGTTATAGTAGGCATACTATAATGGTATGTATGCTGGTTAAGATTAATATTATACTTTGAAATGTTTTCCACACTATGCACTAATAATAATATCAAAAGGATTTTTGCGTATGAAGCATTTTGACTATCATAAGGAGAAATCTTCCATAAGTGTGCGATTACATTGTGTGTGTTCCAGGAGGCCTTATAGTAGTTTCATTTTCCAAAAAGAATTGCATATTTCATTTTACTTCTTTTGTTATTTCTTTTTGTATAAACAACTGTTTTTGTTTGCTCACACCAGTCCCATGACTGACCTGGAGTTTATTGTTCCCTTTCTGAACTCTGGGTGCCCATAATTTTCCACACGGGTAGCCTAGAGTCAGGTTATCAGATAGTCAGATAGTAGATGTAGATTTGGTAGCCTTTAGTCTTTGGTTTGGTAGCTTTGGGCAATCTTCGAAATCTTTGGATTCGGGATTGCATTTGTTTCACTTCAACATTCTACACCGAGTTTGCTTAACTTTAGCTTGATGGTGGTTTGAGCTTATTGGTTTGGGATCTTTGGAGCTTAGTATTGAAGATGTTGTGTTTCGCTATTGTTGCTGTCTTATTTTTCCACTGTTGTATCATATCTCTGATATTGTTGATCATTTCATTTGTATCATTGTTGTATCAAATGTTGTGTATTAATAAAGTTATTCTTCCTGTTTCCGCTGTGTTGTATAGATCTAATGTGTTATAAGTAAGGTTTTAAATATCGGATTTCGGTCACGTTTCGTCTTGGAATTTTTACACATGTTATCTCGTATCGGGAGAGATCTCGGACGAGATGAGTACGTATCGGGTGTACATCTCGGGTTGACATCTCGGGTCTTATAATATATCTCGGGAAAATCTCGGATGTATTTATGTGTTTAAAATTGATGTGTCAAAATTTTATTTAACGATTATAACTTTCTTAGTAAAAATAAAAATGGTAACATTCTTGATTTACATGGAAAAAGAAATATTTTTTGAAGAGTAGTAGCTTGATTAGCTTAATTGATTTGGTAATGATTGAATAATATCCTTTTATTTGAACGTAATAAAGAAGTGAAACCTTTCGCTATGACTCATTAGGATAAAAAGTAAAGAATATGTTCAAGAAGTTGGTAAATTATAATTGGATTGAGTAGTTTCTTTTGAGTCAATATGAAAATAAAAATTATTATGGAAAATAAGATAAATATACAACTTCGGGTGAGATCTCGGATTGAGATTTTGATCGACATATCGGGTGAGATTTGAATATCTCGGACGAGATGAGTGTCGAGGGAGATATAGAGGAGATTTGATGTCTGGTCTCATTTAAGTGTGAAAATGAGATCTCGGACGAGATATAGGAGATTTAAATCCATGGTTATAAGCTCCAGTGAATCGGTTTTCAACGCTTGAATCTGCGTCATTCGAATACGGGTGAAGTATCGTTGTCGAGTTTCGAACGCTGAAATCCGGTTTGTCACAAAACGCCTTATTGTCAAATTGTGAAATTGAATTATTTAATTTAACTAAAAAAATAAATGTAACAACCTGCATATTTTACGATTGAGTATTTAAACATTTAATTTAAATATTTCATCTTTAGTCGGATTATAGTCCGAAAAGCTACTTTTTGCAAACAGTCAAATTAGGACTCGAGACCACCCCCATTGAGTTCTAAATGACGTTTGCGATCCTTTTGAGTATAAACTTCGATATGTTTGGAGATAGAAGAATTTTACTACTTTTTCACTTAGGGCTTTGGTTTTTGTTTTAGCCCATTAGACCCAAACTTCACCCCTCTTCTCTTCATTACTGCCTTTCTATTTCCTAATACTCAAGCTTTAGCAACAATGGAGAGAGGAACGGGAAATTAAAACTCCAAGCCCTAGTTTCCATCTACAAATCAAGTTCTAGCTCCAAATCAATAGAAGAAGCTTTGGTAAGCCTCCTCTTCTTCTTCTCCAACTCATTCTCTTATCAATTTCAGAAATTCCTAAACCAAACTTAGGAAATGTTGCTCTTTTTAGCTTTGATTCAAGCTCTTTGGGTTCGAATTGAAGAGTGATTGTCCTTGCCATTGCTCTATAGCTTCTTCTTCATTTGTTTTGGGTTTAAAGGTGAGATTTTTATCTCACATCTATGACTATAATTATCTTTGGTTCTTACGTATGAATTCCTAACACTTATTCATGTGCATTTGCTTTTGGTTTGGGTTGAATTGGTGAATATTCCAATTTTTAGTGTTTTGGGTTCAAAACTTTAAAATCCTAACTTTGATGTTTTGATCATGTTTTGGTGATGCATCGAGGAGCATATAGGGTCGGGTTGCCGATTGGCATAAACCCTTAGAGCCAATGTTCGTCCGGTTGCATTTACAAAGAGATTGCATCTTCATTTTTTAGGCTGAAAATACTGAAATCCCCAGTTCAGTCGACTGAATTCTCTGTTTATTCGAATGAACCTGGAAATAGAATGTTTCCAGGCATGATTCAGTCGACTGAATTCTCTGTTTAGTCAACTGAACTTGGAAACAGAATGTTTCCAGGCATGATTCAGTCGAATGAATTCTCTGTTTAGTCGACTGAACCTGGAAACAGAATGTTTCCAGGCAGAATTCAGTCAACTGAAAATCTCTGTTTAGTCAACTGAATTTGTTGTTTAGTCTACTGAAATCTCTGTTTAGTCAACTGAGTTTGCTGTTTAGTCAACTGAAATCTCTGTTTAGTCAACTGAATTTGCTCTTTCAGCCCACTTTGCCTTTTAGGATTGAATTTCCAATTTGAATCGATTCGTAATGATCCTATTTGTTGTTATCATTTATTATGACTTTGATGACTACTTTTTAGGAATTTTTGAATATCTATTTCGATGGATTCTTTATCGGTTTCTTTGGATTTGATTCACATCTTCGTATGTGGATTTTTATGATTGATTGTTTCTACAATCATTTTTATGGTTTGTCACTTTAAAATATAAAGGTTTCTATACTAGTAGTAAATATTCAAACTCTTCATCAAAGATTATTTAAACTCTATTTTCAATATCAAACTCGTTTATAAAACCGTTTTCCAACCTACTAGTATATACAAACCTTTACCTCACTCGTATGAGAAATCTAATTAAACGACTTAGTAAAACAAGTGGTATGAAACGCTTGCGTTTACTTCGTCGGTTAATTCTTGGACTTGTTCGATTGAATCTCTTGTGACAATTTTCGAGTGGAAATCTACAATTTGTTCGTAAATATTTAAGTTAATCTAGTGGTTATGGGACATGAAGCTAAGCTCATATATTTACTAGCTCAGTGTAATTGACATTTCCTGATGATCGATGATGATCATTTGATTTAGACTAGCAATGTGTGATGTCTCTTTGTCTGCGAGGGAGACTAAACCCCGTTTCTGTGGAGCTTCGGCTCAATTTGGTGAGGTAGCGACCCATGGTCTTCGGACCGTTTTGTGGAGCTTCGGCTCAAAATTAATGGTTAGCAACTATGGAACAGCGTTCCATTTTGTGATACACGTGTTGGTGAGTTTTCATGCTCCCGTTTTGTGATAGGCCTCCCCCCTTTTTTGTGATTTCTGGATTTCTATTGACGATTTCTAGAACTTGTGTTTCACCAATGTTTGTGGTTTCACTGATAAGTTCTATCAATATTTGTGCATTGGTGAATTTGTGTGTCTTTAACTTTTGTGATTGGCATTGATATAATTGTCAATATTTATGGTTTGGTAAATGAAATAAAGAGTATGATAATCCTTTTTATCTTTGAGAAGATTCTTGTGATATTGATTAATCTCTTGTTGATTTTCAATTACATGCTTATCACAGTATGACATTTTGGTTATTATACGTTTTTGTCATATCTCTTATTCTATACCATTTCATCTGATATTTATAGTTAGACTGATCCATTTATTATTTTCTTATTAAATAATACTCGAGTCGAACCGGGATGTTACAGGTGTTTCTGCTTGACTCCTCATCTGGGATTATTATTCTGACTTTTGGCTAACTACTTAGATTAGTAGTTTATTTTGTTGTATACATTTGAGATATAGACTCCATGATGTATACTTATTCTTTTGTGTAGCTCTTGTAACTATTCTTTTGTGATATAGTGGATCTTGTTTGACCACTACTCTGATATACACTTTTATGTGTAATATTCATATATGTTTCCGCCTTTGAGATATGATCTTCTGGGACTGATTTGTGTTATACTTATTTCGATATTTGTTTCCGAAGATATTATAGCCACTGTGTAGTAGCCTTGAGTTTGCATCGGTATGTCGGATTTCCTCTTGTGATGAAAAGTTGTATTTTTATTTGGCATATCGGTACTCGCACAAAGTAATTATACAGATGGTCGCTCCTCAACAGCCTTATTCTCCGTGCTAGTTGACGGCATTACCCCGTAGTGTCCTTGGCTAGCATGGGTATAGAGGTGGAGCATCACAATAAATGCTCATAAACTATTTCAGCCTAAATAATCAACAATAAATGATAATGATCAAATATAGTCATTCTCTAACAACAAGCATATCCTAAATAACTTTAACAATTTTTTGAAAATTTTCTTTATATGCATAATATAATCTAGGTAAATTATTTCATTTACCTAATTTAAAACAATTCCGTGTCGGTTGGCCTTGTTTATGTGCTTTAGAGATCCTTCAATAACATAAGCTACTCATATTGGTCGAAATCCATAAATCACTCAATAAATCAATTAACATAATATAAAGACAATAAAAATAACAATATGCACTCTTACACACACACGCTCAAACTCATTCTAGGATGTCACATACCTTATCTCTAATGAGTTTACCCCACCCAAAGCCTAGGAATTCACTCAACCTAAGCTCTGATACCACTTTGTGATGACCTACATTTCTGATACCATGGAACAATACTTAATACATCCATGGTATTCGTGTGCCGTTGCTCAAGCATTAGAAAGACTAGTTGCCATAGGATAAAATAAAAGAATGAACGTGAAATAGTTGAAAACTCTCGCAATGGACCAGTTACATATAATACAAAATAATATAGTACAAAAGGTTACTCCTTACATAAAGTTATCAGAGTTACATAAAAGTACTACAACTTATTAGACTATGTAATTATACACTTAGCCTTTACACTTGCTGATACGAAATACACATACATAATAGATATAACAGCGGGAATAAGTAACTAGATAGATAAAAGAGCCGCCTATTCATCCATCATCTTCAAAGAGCCTAAAGAAAACCTGCTACTGTTGGATGACTCAAATATAATTGAGTGCCCGAGACTTTTAGGGAAAACACACAACTCGGGTCAGACAATAAGTCTAGTATGAGTAAATTTCTAAAAAAAGATGGAAATCACAATATGTGAGAGTACGCCGCCAACTACGAAATGGGTTTTCCCTCACAATAACAGCATCCAATCACAACAAGTGTAACGACCCGTAATTTTCGGTAATTAAAAATAGTTATTTTAATATAATTTTTTGACTTAATGTTGGAAGAAATAAAAATTTGTGATTTAATAATAAGAATATAATTGGAATGAAATGTAATAGTATCAATTTAAGGAAATAGATAACTGCTTTAAATGTAGTTCCAATTAGTTGAAATGATTAAAAAGTTATAAATGGTTATAGATTGTAAATTTATTGTAATTGTGTGTATTAATTGATAATTGGATTTAAAAGAGTAATTGATAAATTAAATGTTGCATTAATTAATGAAATAAGGTGTAATTAATTGTAATTGATAAAAGTAGTGTTGTAGTAGTAGTCAGGACATTTGTGTGTAGTTAATAAACTTACAAATGTTATAAAATGTAGAAATGGCAACAATTGTTATTTGATACCAATTTATTTAATCAATTATAATCAAATTAAATTAAATGTTACGTAAAATGAGTTAAGACGATAAGTGTAAAAGGTGAATGCAATAAAATGTATAGAAATGTTAATTATATTCATAAGGCAAAAATTGATGTAATAAAAGGGAGTGAAACAAGGATAAATTGATTTATTAGGATTTTAAATTTTAATAAAATTGTAAAAAATTCAGTGTAATTGAAATATTGCAACTAATATCGTAGAAGACGATGATTGCAGAATACTATCGTAATAAGATATAAACCAATGTTAACTAGGCCCATAAAGTAATGATTAATTGAGTAAAAAGATTGAAATCAAAGTATAATCAATTTGTTAGGATTAAATTATAATTAGTTGGATTTAATTACAATTGTAATTGAACATTGTAATTAGTGTAGTATTTAATACTGAATTGGTATATAAATTTTTATCAAATTATTAAAAGTGTCTAAGTAATCAAAAATTATGAAAATTTTTAGTTTATAAATATTGAATTAAAAAGGTGATTTAAGTAATTTAATAATAATATATTTAATTAACGTTAAATTAGCCATTTTGGCCACTGTCTCAGATTTTTACGGAACCAATTTTAAAGGATCCGTAGTGGTAAATTATTGTAGGATTTTCAAGTTTCGTCGCGATCGGACTTGTCGTTTGATCGTACGGGCTTGAAACGCGTAGAAATCAATTTAATTGAATTCAATTGAAGTAAGCTAATCTTAAAACTAACTTCTTCAAATGATGGAATTAGGACTTGAAACCTGTTCCATTAAGTTTAAAAATATCGAAAAAAATCTATTTTGATATATTGGATGACCCACTTTCGTTTCGGAAGCGAAACGAGCTTTTCGGGTCGTTATTGTCAATTTGAAGAAGTCGATATATGTTAATTTTCTTATCGGGCTTGGTTTATATAAATTGTTCTATTCTAACCTTAGCAGTCTTTCTATTTCTTATTCCTATACGTACATCAACTTCTGTCTTGCTCCTTTCTTCAATGGCAGAAACAAACTCCAATTCCAAACCCTATTCCAATTTCAAATTCAATTTCAAAATCAAACTCCACCAAACAATATCAAGTTATATACAGATTCAAAGCTCTCGACAAGCGCCAAAAAGATTTGTAATTCGTTTTTGCTATCAAATCACCATTTTGCCAGAAATTGGAAATCAATTCCTACCATCCGTATTAGGTTTTGACGATCGACCGTATTAGGTTTTGACGATCCAACAGTGGATCATCGCCCGATTGATGACCGGGAGGCGCTACCGCGTAGAGGTCGACGAGTGGAGCAGATATGTGGTGTTCTTATTATCAAAGAGGTCGGATTTTGTCACGATGGGCTTGGAAATAACAACGGTGGAGTCTTCGCCTGAGGTGACCGGAATAGGTAGCATTTGCGAGGGAGGGGCGGTGCGACTTGGTGTCCAAGATGGCACTCTCTGATCGGAGGCTAGGGGCGTGGATGAACGGCAGTAGGTGGCGGCTAGGGTTAGATCATGTTCGATGCGCGGCCTGTTGAGTTCTAGAATTTCGTTCGTGTCGTGACGATGAATTGGTAACAATTTACTGCTTTGTTTTATTTTAATTAAATGTAAATTTTAAACATTCTAACTATCATAACTTCTTCATAAGAGGTCGGATTTATGCGTGGTTTGTTCCGCTGCGACCGTATCAAAATTTCAGACATTATGAAACTGGCCTTTATTTGGATTTCAAATCATTTCAAATTGATTTGAAATCAAAGCTGAGTGTCGTAACCCACTCACAATTAATAAATTATCTTATGTTGGTGAAATTAAATTTATGATGTGATTAGAAATTAATTGATCGAACTTTGGTAAGTTTAAATCGTTATTCTAATTAAATTTGACTTTTATTGCATTTAATCATCGTTTAATTCGATATTGAATTTAATTGTCAATTTAATACCTGTCAATGATAATCAGTTATCTATTGATGTTTGTTAGTTGATTTGGATGATGATTGTGATGGATGTTTGATTTTGATATTGGATGATTGGATGTTATATTTTATATTGTTATAACACTACAAGTTCCCTATGGGCTGAAATGATACATTCTCGAACGATCTATAGATTAGGTAAAATCATTATGGTTTGAAATGATAGACTCAAACAATTTTATGGATTTTAATTAAAGTTAGGACTGCGGTTTGGAATGAAATATATCCGTAAATTTAAATATTTGCGGATTGAAATGATAAATATCTGCATCACTTGATCATAGGGAAGAAAATTATACACGGACACCGGATTATTTAAATTAAATGATTTTAAATCTTTAACCTTGAACCTAGTTAAATGATCTCTAAAATAGAATTTGATTTATATAAGTTGAATTGTTTTATGTAATTATTTAAAGGATTTACATTGAATTTCTAAAGTTGATTTTGAAGTATAAATGAAATTATTGAAATTGATTTATTGAAACATTGAAACTTTGTAACTTTGAAATCTATTGGATTTGGAATAGCTAAAATTTATATTTCAAGACGTAAAATTGGGTTTGATTGAAATTTGGAAATGGTCCAAATTGGTTGAAATGGAAGAAATGGTTAAATTTTATGTTAATTTCAAATTTATTTTCTTAATATAAACTAAATGTTCTTTAAAATTCTAAATTATTAATATTTTCTACTTTTAAACTAAATTTATCTATTCTAATTATTTTAATTTATTTTAAATCTATTTAAATTATTTTAATCTATTTTAAATCCATTTAAAGTATTTTAACCTATTTTAATCTATTTAATCTATTTTAAAACTATTTAATCTATTTTAAATCTATTTAAAGTTTTTAATCTATTTTAAACCTATTTAAAGTATTTTTAACCTATTTTAATCTATTTTAAAAGTATTTTAAATCTATTTAATCTAATTTAGTCTATTTAAACAATATTAATCCATTTTAACCTATTTTAACTATATTAATCTGTTTTAATCTATTTTAAACTATCTTAAATTATTTTTAAAACTAATTTAAACTATCTAAACTGCTTTTTGAATTTCAGGTTTGTAAAGTGGATGTTTATATTTAAATCCTTGGTTTTAAGTAGAATACGACTAAATGATGTAATAAACTAAGTTGGGATTTAATAACATATTTTGAGTAAATATGATGATTTAAAATGAGAGTTTAACCTATTTTGAGAATATGATTTCAAAAGTGATATGGTTTTGAGAAAATGATATTTTGATATCAATTGTGAATTGACTTTTGAAATGTTAATGAATCATCCGGTGTGAAATAAGTGTTTGGTTGTCAATGAGACCAGGATCAGATATTGCCATACTCTCTGCCAATACCCAAAACCACATTAACAACTATGTACATGGTGGAGATTCTAGAAATGAAGTAGGATGGTTTTGCGGATGATTCTTTACGAGGTATTTACGTGACCCTAACTCCCATGAGTCAGCTTAGATGTGACTAAAACAAGAGCCATGTCGGGCCAAGTGAGGTCGCACCTCTGGTCGGAAACATTTCTTTGATACCATACTATGACTTTGTGATGATTTGGTGGCCGCACCTCAATTTTGATTATGGAGATGTGTTCCGAGGTGGGCGGTGGTAACTGTTATGCGTTACCACCAGTCCGGATCCGCAATCTGTATATCTACCCTGGCATTGTCTCGAGTATCGTGTTCACATGCTCTATCGCGCCTTTTACGAGTTTGTTTTGTACCATACCTATAGAGTGCCCTCTAGGTAAACCTCACGGAGGAGCATATGGTACTGTATAGACTATGGGAATATATAAAATGTGTCAAGGGGGATATGGGTAACGCCTTAACGCTATTTTAATACTTTGCTTTACAGTAGACTCTATTATAATAGCGTATTGTACTATATAGTAGATAGTTTAACGGATTCTTAGGAGGTGGAAATCCCGAACATCTCATATGTTATTGCACTCATGTTAGACACTGGATAGGAGATGTCAAACTCCTTTAACATCTCTCAAGTTGTTGCACTCATATTTATTTACTATTGATTTAACTTACATAAGATCTTTTAGTTCTAACTCAAGTATTTTGTCTTTTCAATTCGCACGGGTCAGTCTGGGCTTTCCAATTTATCAAAGACTGCTTTTGGAGGACGAAGACGAAGATATAGTAGTATTATTATTTGTTTTATTTATTCCATTGCATCATGTTGTTCCGCTGCATTTATTTACTATTTATTCTTGTTGTATGTAACTCTGATCTATATTATAAAAGAATAATCTGTGTTATTTGTGAACACTTCATGAACTGTTTATTTGATTATTATTTTTAATCATTCCACTATGAGATTCTGTATTTGTTTTCTTTCTTTCTTTGCTTTTTCTTATTTACCCTATAACAATCTGCCCTTTTGAATGGTTTGAGTCTAAGTGTGTGGTTTATCGTCGATTTAAACCATCCAAAAAGGCAAGTCATTACAACAATGGTTACAGATAATTAAACATCACAAAGTGCCTATAACAGTTTTTGATGCAATTAAGAAAGAAGTAAATTTAAAAATTAGGAGTTAAAGGAATGGAAAAGGAAATTTTCCAATAAATGAGTAGGAGGGTGCTCCCTCCTTACTGAAAGTATACCTCTAGAAATATACTTGAGAAGTACGATGGCTCTAGGGAATTCCAAGCCGGATCTTGCCAACCTTTACCGGGAATCCAAGCATTTCACATGTTATTGCACATGTAACCAAAAACGACCTAGATTAGATTTGAAAATACCCTAATGGGAGCAACCCCATAAATCTTGGCCCCCACTGGCACTAGTTTTAGTCATTTTCGATTAAGGATATCAAAACTTAAATGACCAACAAATCGTCTTAGATTAACAATACACAATGAATAAAGCTAATCTGATAGTTAATAAATCAACTATCGGGGATAATTAAAAATGATCGTATAAGGAAATCAAATCTCATATTTTCATCACTACTTGTAGATTCCACACAAGCGACATCCCTCGATTGGAAATGAAGACGGGCAAGTTGAGGTAGTGTTACCACTAGACATTACCCTGACGATATTTTTAACATTTGAGATAGAAACGAGTTCAGGCCTTGACGTTTAGTGTTAAAAGTATGATTAAGTCCTTTCCATATAAGCAATATTGTTTACGGAACTACTTTTCAACAAAAGAATCGAACTTTTACTTTTAAAACCAAACTTGTGCTGGGGTTTCACATTAAAACTATTAATTTTAAACAACTTTATCAAAATGAATTGATTTACTTTAAACACAAATTAATTACCTTTTAAAATTAATAATTTTCTTTAATATCATTACTTAAAATGATAAATTAACTTTAATGAAGGATCAATTATTTTCAAAATATAGATATTTAAAATAATCAATTAGCTTTACTTCTGATTAATTCCTTTAAAACAACACTATTCAAAAAGATTAATTAACTTTGAAACAGCCTTGTTTAAATGATTAATTATCTTTAAAATATTATTATTAAAATAATTTATCAGTTTTAAAACACCGTTACTGAAATAATTAGTTGATTTTAAATCCTTATTATTAAAATAATCTATTAGTTTTGAAACGTTATTACTGAAATAATTAATTTATTTTAAACCGTCTTTATTTAAATAATTAATTACCTTTGTCAAACCCATGCATAAGATTAAACAAAATATTTCAAGGGGATAACATTTCCATTCAAACATCACAAAACACAAAGGTGAGCACGATTGCAAAGGCAATTAACAACTACACATAATTAGAGAACATCTCTTATCCAATATGAATATACAAACATACAATTCAATGTCCAAATAAATATAATAGAAAACGAGATTTATTCTACCAACTGGATGTCCAAATAATCTACTTAATTTGATTATAGCAAAATGAGGATTTTTTTTCTAAACAAATGTCATTTTTATTTTATCTATTTAAATGATAGTAGAACGGTATTTTATTCTGATATACAGGTGCCCAAAAAAATCCATTCAGTTAAGTTATAGCACAACAGTGGTTTATTCTACTAAACATATGTCATTTATAAAGCATTCATATTCATTAGGCTAACTTAATGGCATAGACAAGAGATCCCTTGTTTAAAACCAATTTAATTATAAAAGAAAATGGTGTTTTAAATAAAACCAATAGAGCTTAAAACTAACCTTTATTTAATAATAATTAAAACTTTATCCAATTACTGATTAATATCAATTAAAATCTAAATTTAAATCCTAATTAGCCTAAATTAAATCTTAATTAATTTTTAATTAAACCATAATTAATTATCAATTAATCCTAAATTAAATATTAATAAATTGCTTAATAATAAATCCCAAATTAATTAATAACTAATTAAATAATTAAACCTTAATTAAATAAAATTAACTACTTAACTAACTCTTGCTTAGCTAAAAAATAATTAAAATTTTCTTAATTAATTATAATTAACTTACTAAATTAATACTTAATTATTAATTGCTTATCTTAATTATTAATTGACTACTAACTATCCTTAATTAATAAATAAATTAGTTAATTATTAATTCATACTTAATTAAGTAATTGATAATTATCTTTTATACTTAATTAGTGGTACGAAAAAGGTTTTCAAAAACATTTAGAAAGAAAACACTTTAAGTTTAGAAAACGTTAAGATTTTCCAAGCTGCATCCATGTAACGACCCACTATTTTGTACCATTCAAATTAGACAATAAATTAAAACTTGTCAAACTTGAATAGTTCAAAACAATAGATTGTAAATAAATTTGGAGCAAATGAAATCAAGTCACAGAATCACAGACACGGAAATCGGAATACTCGCAGCTGAATTTAAAAATAACTTAGTGGTTCATGAAGCCACTATCAATAGTCTCAAAATAAATATAAAGTACATAGTCTTAAACCAAATATGGTTTGAAATCTCCACAGAAACTCTCAAAATTAAATTGTCATGATTACAACGGCTAAAATAATAACTGAACAAACTTGACGGTAGCTTGAAAAGCGATGATCTGCTGAAGTCCTAGCTCCGGAGGTGAAGTCTGAACTGAAACTCAGGTTAACCCGAGCATAAATAAAACATAAACACTCGAGTCAGGACATACATACTTATGAAGTTTAAGCTAATTCAAGTGAACTGAAAAAAAATAAGTAACTTAAAGGATGCTTGGGACTGCCCATCCTCTAGGGATCCGTTAAACTATTTACTATGTAGTAATATTTCGCTATTATAATAATGTCTATTAGTAAAATAAACTTACTTTTAAATAGCGTAAAGAGGTTACCCATATAGCCCTAAACACGTAATAGTCCCAGTAGTCCATCCAATATCATAGTCCCTCCTGATCGGGAAGCTGTAATACCCCAAACTTTTGTGAAAAATCATTTTGATAAAATAATTTAAATTTGAAATATTTAGATTTAAATATGGTGAAATTCTTGAAATTAAATAGTGTGCAAGGATATGTGTGCACATGCACACTGAAAATGGCACAGAAGGAAGTCTAAGAATTTGGAAAAAAAATATAATAAAAACAATAAGGAGGCAGAAAAAATTTATTTGAGCAAAGAAGTAATTCTTACTTAAAGCATTGGATTTTCTTTTACCAGATCTAACTCATTTATAAATTAGAAAATGTATATATATATGTGTATATTTTTCTGCAAGGCAAGAGAGATCAAATAAATATATATATACCTATGTACATGTACATTTTCTGTGAGCAGAAAGTGTTAAAGTAAAACAATAGAAAGGAAACATCAAAATGACATAAAATATAATACAAGTCAATATGCTTGTATAGGTAAAAATAGAAAAGAATAAAAGAATAAATAAAAAAAATATGGCAGGGTCACACATTTATTATGACTTGGGTAAGTATACAAAAATAGCTATTTCCGGAAAAACGCAAAAGAGACAAGCACTGCCTAAAACTGACTAATGTGGCCGGGGATGAAAATGTGAAAATGCAAAATGAAAAATGCATGATGTTAACTAGGATAGAAATGGACTTTTGTTTTAACAAAACCCTAGTGGATAACATAGTTATAAAAAGGCAGTTTTGGCCAGGAAATCACTTTTACCCCGAGATGCTAAAAAATAAGAAAGAAAGAAAAATATTGAAAGGAAGGAGAAAACACACAAGGGTTTTCTGGATCAAAATAAGAAAATATTTGGGTGAGTAAACCTCACTAAATTCATGGCATTAAGACCTGAGATGAGGCAGCCACTTTTTATACTGCCATTTACATGTTTCTGGTTTTGATGAATATGATTTTATCAATGCTCTTTGGATGATTTTGGATCTGTCACGATTTTATTATGAATGTTTTGGGTGATCTTTGATTTGTTGTGATGGTTGTCTTTGGGATGTGCAACTTACTATTTTATTTTTCTTAGAAATGTTAAGGTCTGAAACTTTAAAATTATGAAGAGAATACTATCAACTATTATAGATCTATGGCATGGAAATTTTAACAAGGAAAAATATAGTGAGCTGCATTATACTTTGTATAAGTGATGAGGCTTGAAAAAAAAAGAGGAAATTAATTAAGGGTGCAATAGAAATACTATATGTGCTGATCCCTTAATCAAAAAAAAACCTCCACAGGCTAAAAACTATGATTGAGCCAGATCTTGAATCTAATTCAATCATAGAGGCTTGCAGATCAATACAATATGACATGCCATGCTTCTCCTACAGTTGAAAATATTCTTATATTTCACTGAGATCAAGACATAGTGTCCACATCTGTGGAAATAACTGTCTGCTTAATTTCTGAGGGAATGATGCTAGGAAGAATTATGGGTGTTTTCCATGTATACAGTGACATGTTCACTTAGCTATTTGATAATAAGATTTAAATCAATGCACTAGTAAATAAACTAGGGAAGGGCAGGCCAAGAAGGCTGTTGGAATTCTTGTCATATTTGAAGTAAGCAAGTTGGCACATGGTTTGTTTAAGCCCTGAGATCTTTGTGTAATGATGTGAATTAGTTCATTGCAATGTGTCCCTGTGATTCCTTGATAGCAGATGAGGCAGGAATTTAAATTGAAATATACAACCTGTATATGAAGAGATAGAATTATGAATATTTCTTAGGTTGGTTGGTTGGGAACCAAGATTGTTCCAGTGCATACATAGGTTGTAGATTTATATTTATGATTGCAAGATGATGTATGCATGTGTAGGAATGATAGATGAAGTTATCTTGCCTGAGTCACTTTATTTACAAAATGATAAAAAATAATTGACTGTAGAAACTTGCTTAAATAACAAGTCATTACACTTATATTCTCTGTTTCCTTAATACCATGAATATTTTGATGTTGCTCATACCAGATCATTGATCTGACCCTTATTTGCTCATGGCATCTGGAGGTGTCTCATTTAAAAATGAGGCAGCCACCAATGTTCTTGCAGGGAATACAAAGCTTAAATAGGAAGAAAAGGGTTAATGGCTAATGAGAAAATTGGATGAGCATGCTGGCTAGTTTTAATAAGAGCCTATGATGTCTATCTGCATGTGTACATGAAAACTAAGTTTTAAATCCCAATCATGTAATGAACTGTTATGTTTAGTTGAACATGTTGTTTTTATTAAACTTTGTAAAGTGTTAGATTAAATTAGTTGCTCTGATTGTTGTGTGTTAAGGTCTGAATATTGAAGTATTATCTGAGACATAAACAAGAAAAATATGCTCAAAGTGTTAGCTATGAAAACCTGGTAAAGAAATATATAGGTATGTGAGCAATTGCTTTGTATAAATTATATTATGTATTAGACAACCTGGAATTATTTAAAGAAAAAAAAACAATGAGTTTTAGAGTAAAATTCAGAATTTGCCTTGAAGTATACTTTAAGTAATTAACTGTTTTTCTCTGAAATGCTTTGCAAAAGGTTCAAGTCTACTTTCTAAATTGTTTTGAGAAAAGAAAATGTATGGGAAGGCTTCAGATATAATGCAAATGACTGGCATTTCAATTGCCATGATCGGGTATCTGGTAGACACAAGACTCATGGATTAACCAGCTTCAAATGAATGAAGTTTTGGTTGTTCATGTTTGATGATATTCTGAATGTAAAATACATCTTAAAAGCTTTAGTTCATTAATAATTGTTTTACCACAACTAACTTCCAAAACCCATAACAGATATGCAATCTGGACAGATTTGCACCATCAAAACAGGAAATACACCTTATTCTTTTAAACATTCTTTCTATATTTAAGTTCTTATTACAGCAGATCGTATACATATACCTAACTCACAATATGTCATATGGAATAAGATTGAAATAAACTACCCATATAGATTGAATCAAATAAGAAGGTTTCTAGAAAATACATCAGTGGGAAATGATAAGTGAATATATCATTTCTGGTCTTAGTTAAATATCAATATAATTAAACTATGGAAAAAAAAGAAACCAAGTACTTTGAGATTTATCTGCTAAGATAAATTGACAACAAATTTCTAAAAAGAATGACCAAATCCACATGAATTAAATATGCACAGGATTTAGTAACATATTACAAATATTCAAAAGAAAATGATAATTAACTATATGCAGATTTATTCAAATCCAAGGTCAAACAGCATGCTCTTGTTTAACAAATGGAATAAAAACATACTCTGACTTTAGACAAGAGGAACACCTGCATCCTCATATGTATGTGTATATCTTTTAGGAATAAACTGATACATTTATATTGGTAGCAAAATTTGAACCCGGGGTGAATTATTTGAATTGCAAAATTACCCTGAGAAATGGAAGTAAGATTAAATCAAATTTAAATATGCAAATGGATATATATATGGACACATGTACATATATAAATTAAATGTGTATGTAAATTTATACATATACATATGCAAAAAAAAAATCTTGAGGAATTAAGGTAGATATTTGTGAGGGTCATTTCATTTTGGTATCAGAGCACTTGGTTGCATTGATTGCTAAGTATTATAGAAGTGTATTATGTCTGTTTGTTTGGAATGAAATAATTTAGATAGGAAAATATTAGTTATAGAAAGATAATCACAGTGTACTAATACCCTCTCCCCAATACTTAGTGACCAGACCATGGTAGGAAGGGGATCACATTATGCAGGAACAAGTGCACCACAAATGCTTGATATGCAAGAGTTTGTGAGGGTTTTAAGGGATGGAATTGGGCATAGGCCTGAGAATCCACATAAGGAACTTTCAAAACTATTAAAGGCTTATACAAATTTGGGAGGCAAGAGTTTTGAAGGGACTGAGAATGTGATGGAAATTCAAGCATGGTTGAGAACATTGGATAATTTTTTTAATGATATGCAGCTTGATGATCAATGGAAGAGGCAAGTGGCTTCAAGACAGCTGAAAGGAGTAGCTCTAAGCTGGTGGGTGGTGATCATAGCTGGAAGAATTGAAAATGAAATCACTTGGAATCAATTCAAGGAAATGTTGGAGGCAAGATTTGTACCAACATCAGCTAAGACCACTTTACTTGAAGAATTCATCAGACTCAGGCAAGGAACTTTGAATGTCACTGAGTACACTCAAAAGTTTGAGGGGTTATCTAAATATGGAGCAAGCTAATGGCAGATGAAGCATCCAAAAATGATAGGTACATTGAAGGATTAAATCCAGGACTTAGCAGAGCCATGTTACCATATGCTGATAGAACCTTTGATCAAGTAATAGACTTGGCTTTGAAGCTAGGGCAGCATGACAAGGAAAGGGAGAAGTATTGAAATTTTAAGAGCAGCAACAACAAGAAGAACAAGGGAAGATATCACCCTTATGATAAAAAGAAAGAGGAGGCAGATAGCAAGAAGGTCAATGATACTTAGGCCAGTGATGCTAAGAAGAAGTTGGTCTGCCATCATTGTGGAAAGGAAGGACATATCAAACCCAGGTGCCCAGAATTAAAAGGAGGACCTTTCAAGTGTTACTTATATGGAAAGGAGGTACATATGAAAAGAAACTTTCTTGAAAATAAACAGCAAGGGAAATTAGCAAACTTAGAGGGCAAAGGCAAACCCACAGTGGAAATTAATGCTGAAAATCATGGACAAGTGGAAGGTACACTATTTATTTGCACCATACCCTTAGTAGTATTATATGACACAAGGGCAACTCACTCCATAATTTCTTATGAAATAGTTAAAATGTTAAAATTAAATTTCAAATTGGTTGAAACCCCATTGCTTGCACAAAGTCCACTAGGGAGTTCTAGTGTTTTAAATATGATTTGTGTGGATGTGGAATTAAAAATAGGAGGAGATACTTTTATTTCCAATTTATATGTTTTAAACTACCCAAATATAGGTGTTATATTGGGGGTAGACTGGTTAAGGCAATTTAAAGCTATAATTAATTTAAGTTCATCCACCATATCATTGCAAAATTCTAGGGGTCAGAGAATCACAGTTTTGTGTGAAGTAGCTAAGGAAGGGAAATTGTATCATTTAATTGACTTGGAAAAAGATTCCAGTGAACTTATTATAGAAGAAATACCCATAGTCAATGAATACTTGGATGTGTTTGGGGAAGTCAAGGGTGTTAAACATCATAGACCAGTAGAGTTTCAAATCAATCTCATTCCAGGAGCAAGCCCAATAATTAAGAAGCCTACTAGAATGGGGCCAAGTGAACTCAAGGAATTGAAAACCAGTTAGAAGAATTGGAGAGTAAAGGGTTCATAAGGCCAAATAACTCATGTTGGGGTGCTCCAGTAGTGTTTGTGAGGAAGCATGATGGTACTTTGAGGATGTGCATAGATTACAGAGAACCGAATAAGGTCACCATCAAAAATAAATACCACTGTCTAGGGTTGATAATCTCGTTGATCAACTCAGTGAGGCTAAAATATTTTCTAGACTAGACTTGGCATCAGGATTTCATCAAATGAAGGTTGAAGACTCAAGTGTTAAGTATACTGCATTTAACACTAGATATGGGTTATATGAATTTATGGTTATGCCATTTGGGTTGACAAAGGCCCCCTCATATTTTGTAGATTTAATGAATAGAACCTTTAGAGATTATTTAGACAAATTTGTGCTAATTTTTATTGATGACATTTTGATTTATTCCAAAATGGTGGAAGAGCATAAGAATCATTTGCATTTGGTTTTGTCTAGATTGAGGGAAAATGATCTAAAGGCAAAATTTTCAAAATGTGCATTTTGGAAGGAGGAAGTACATTTCCTTGGCCATGTCATTTCTGCCAAAGGAATTTCAGTAAACCCCAATAAGGTAGTAGCTATCCATGCATGGAAGAGGCCTAGCACAGTGAGTGAAGTAAGATCATTTATGGGGATGGCAGGATATTATAGGAGATTTATAAAAGATTTTTCAAAAATATCATCACCCCTTACCAGTTTAACTAGAAAGAATCAAGCCTTTGTATGGACAGAAAAATGTGAACAAGCCTTTATCAAGATAAAGGAAGCCTTAGTCAATGCACCAGTATTGAAAGTACCTGAAGGAAATGAGGGATTAATTGTGTATACAGATGCAAGTGGCTCTGGGCTAGGGGTTGTGTTGATGCAGCAAGACCAGGTGATAGCCTATGCATCTAGGCAATTAAAGCCACATGAAACTAGGTATGCAACCCATGATCTTGAGCTAGCAGCAGTAGTGTATGCTTTGAAACTTTGGGGACACTATTTATTAGGTGCAAAGTTTAATTTGTACACAGATCATAAAGCATTGAAATATATTTTCTCACAAAAAGATTTGAACATGAGGAAACACAGATGGGTGGAGTTTCTAGCTGCCTATGATCTAGATATACTATATACACCAGGTAAGGAAAATAAAGTTGCAGATGCCTTGAGTAGACAACATGCTAAAGTATCCATGTTGATGATGGAAGAATTTAAGAATTTGTCTATACTCACTAACTTAGAGATTGAAGCAAGTAGTGAAGTACAAATAGTACCAATGGAAGAAGGTGAAAGTAAAAAAATTTGAGTTTTTATCTCTACAATCAGATTTACTTCTGAAGGTTGGAAAAATGCAGGATCAAGACTTGAACCTATTGGAAAAGAAAATGCTCTTATTAAAAGGGGAAGAGGTGATAAACTACCATATTGATAAAAATGGTTATTTAAGGAAAAAGGACAGAATGTGTGTTCCAGAAAACATAGAGTTGAAGGAGGAAATATTGAATGAATACCATAGGAGAAAGTACTCCATACACCCAGGCAGTACAAAGATGTATCAAAACTTGAAGAGAAATCTTTGGTGGAAGGGAATGAAGTCTGATGTGGCCAAACATGTTGCAAATTGTATGACTTGCCAACAAGTCAAAGCAGAGACACAAAGGCCATCAGGACTGTTGCAACCCCTTAGCATACCACAGTGGAAATGGGAGGATATATCTATGGATTTCATAGATGGTATGCCTAGATCCAAGAGGGGAAACACAAGCATATGGGTGATAGTAGATAGGCTAACTAAAGTGGCACATTTCATTCCAGTCAAGTCAGAAAGGAATGCACCAAAATTGGCTCAAGTATTTATGAAAGAAGTGGTAAGACTACATGGCATTCCCAAAACCATTGTGAGTGATAGGGATACCATCTTCACCTCAAGGTTTTGGAAAAGTTTTCAAGAAGCTATGGGAAGTGTATTGTGCTTAAGCACTGCCTTCCATCCACAATCAGATGGACAAACTAAGGTAGTGAACAAAGTTTTAGAGGACTTATTAAGGGCATGTGCACTGGATTTTGGAGGCAATTGGGAAGACTATCTCCATTTAGTTGAGTTCACATACAATAACATTTATCAAAGCACCATAGGGATGGCACCATTTGAAGCCTTATATGGCAAGCCATGCTTATCACCTGTGTGTTGGGTGGAAACAGGAGAAAGAGCTATTTTAGGGCCTGAGTACATACAAGAAACTACAGAGAAAATTGAATTGGTGAGGAAAAGAATTACAGCAGCTCAAGACAGGCAAAAGAAGTTTGCAGACAGGAGGAGAAAGCAAGTAGAATATGAAGTGGGTGACTTTGTTTTTATCAAAATTTCACCTATGAGAAAGGTCTTGAGATTTGGAAAGCAAGGTAAGCTCACACCAAGGTATGTTGGACCGTATAGAATTCTGGAAAGAATTGGTTCACTAGCATACAAACTGGAACTGCCAGAGGAAATGAAAGCAATGCATAATGTTTTTCATGTGTCACAACTTAGAAGAAGGGTACATGCTAAGGGGGAAATTCTAGACAAGCCTACTCAAATTAAGATAAATCCCAATTTGGTCTATGAGAGAGAACCAGTGGGAATATTAGCTGAAGAAGAAAAGAAATTAAGGAGTAAAACTCTGAAACTATTGAAGGTCCAATGGAGTCTTGATCCTAATGATTGTACATGGGAGTTAGAAGATAAGATAAGGAGGGATTATTCTAAGCTTTTTGCAAATTAAAGGTAATTTTAAATTTCTGAAAATTTTGATATGAATGATTGTTGTGGTTGAATTTGCTTGCTTATGCATATGTCTGTTAAATTTTCAGCAAATAAGATGATGCTTGTTATAAAGTACTAGGAGAATTGTGAGGACACAGTTCCTAAAAAGGAGGGGTGAATGTAATACCCCAAACTTTTGTGAAAAATCATTTTGATAAAATAATTTAATTTTGAAATATTTAGATTTAAATATGGTGAAATTCTTGAAATTAAATAGTGTGCAAGGATATGTGTGCACATGCACACTGAAAATGGCACAGAAGGAAGTCTAAGAATTTGGAAAAAAAAATATAATAAAAATAATAAGGAGGAAGAAAAATTTTATTTGAGCAAAGAAGTAATTCTTACTTAAAGCATTGGATTTTCTTTTACCAGATCTAACTCATTTATAAATTAGAAAATGTATATATATGTGTGTTATTTTTTGTAAGGCAAGAGAGATCAAATAAATAAATATATATACCTATGTACATGTACATTTTCTGTGAGCAGAAAGTGTTAAAGTAAAACAATAGAAAGGAAACATCAAAATGACATGAAATATAATACAAGTCAATATGCTTGTATAGGTAAAAATAGAAAAGAATAAAAGAATAAATAAAAAAAATGGCAGGGTCACACATTTATTATGACTTGGGTAAGTATACAAAAATAGCCATTTCTGGAAAAAGGCAAAAGAGACAAGCACTGCCCAAAACTGACTAATGTGGTCGGGGATGAAAATGTGAAAATGCAAAATGAAAAATGCATGATGTTAACTAGGATAGAAATGGAATTTTGTTTTAACAAAACCCTAGTGGAAAACATTGTTATAAATTGGCAGTTTTGGCCAGGACATCATTTTTACCCCGAGTTGCTAAAAAATAAGAAAAAAAGAAAAATATTGAAAGGAAGGAGAAAACACACAACGGTTTTCTGGATCAAAATAAGAAAATATTTAGGTGAGTAAACCTCACTAAATTCATGGCATTAAGACCTGAGATGAGGCAACCACTTTTTATACTGCCATTTACATGTTTCTGGTTTTGATGAATATGATTTTATCAATGCTCTTTGGATGATTTTGGATCTGTCATGATTTTATTATGGATGCTTTGGGTGATCTTTGATTTGTTGTGATGGTTGTCTTTAGGATGTGCAACTTACTGTTTTATTTTTCTCTGAAATGTTAAGGTCTGAAACTTTAAAATTATGAAGAGAATACTCTCAACTGTTATAGATCTATGGCATGGAAATTTTAACAAGGAAAAATATTGTGAGCTGCATTATACTTGGTATAAGTGCTGAGGCTTGAAAAAAAAAGGAAATTAATTAAGGGTGCAATAGAAATACTATATGTGCTGAGCCCTTAATCAAAAAAAAAAAAAACTCCGTAGGCTAAAAACTATGATTGAGCCAGATCTTGAATCTAATTCAATCATAGAGGCTTGTAGATCAATATAATATGACATGCCATGCTTCTCCTATAGTTGAAAATATTCTTATATTTCACTGAGATCAAGACATAGTGTCCACATCTGTGGAAATAACTGTCTGCTTAATTTCTGAGGGAATGATGCTAGGAAGAATTAAGGGTGTTTTCCATGTATACAGTGACATGTTCACTTAGCTATTTGATAATAAGATTTAAATCAATGCACTAGTAAATAAACTAGGGAAGGGAAGGCCAAGAAGGCTGCTGGAATTCTTGTCATATTTGAAGTATGCAAGTTAACACATGGTTTGTTTAAGCCCTGAGATCTTTGTGTAATGATGTGAATTAGTTCATTGCAATGTGTCCCTGTGATTCCTTGATAGCAGATGGGGCAGGAATTTAAATTGAAATATACAACCTGTATATGAAGATATAAAATTATGAATATTTCTTAGGTTGGTTGGTTTGGAACCAAGATTGTTCCAGTGCATACATAGGTTGCAGATTTATATTTATGATTGCAAGATGATGTATGCATGTGTAGGAATGATAGATGAAGTTATCATGCCTGAGTCACTTTATTTACAAAATGATAAAAAATAATTGACTGCAGAAACTTGCTTAAATAACAAGTCATTACACTTATATTCTCTGTTTGCTTAATACTATGAATATTTTGATGTTGCTCATACCAGATCATTGATCTGACCCTTGTTTGCTCATGGCATCTGGGGGTGTCTCATTTAAAAATGAGGTAGCCACCAATGTTCTTGCAGCGAATACAAAGCTTAAATAGGAAGAAAAGGGTTAATGGCTAATGATAAAATTGGATGAGCATGCTTGCTAGTTTTAATAAGAGCCTATGATGTCTATCTGCATGTGTTCATGAAAACTAAGTTTTAAATCCCAGTCATGTAATGAACTGTTATATTTAGTTGAACATGTTGTTTTTATTAAACTTTGTAAAGTGTTATTTTAAATTAGTTGTTCTGATTGTTGTGTGTTAAGGTCTGAATATTGAAGTATTATTTGAGACATAAACAAGAAAAATATGCTCAAAGTGTTAGCTATGAAAACCTGGTAAAGAAATATATAGGTATGTGAGCAACTGCTTTGTATAAATTATATTATGTATGAGACAACCTATAATTATTTAAAGAAAAAAAAACAATGAGTTTTAGAGTAAAATTCAGAATTTGCCTTGAAGTATACTTTTAAGTAATTAACTGTTTTTCTCTGAAATACTTTGCAAAAGGTTCAAGTCTACTTTCTAAATTGTTTTGAGAAAAGAAAATGTATGGGAAGGCTTCAGATATAATGCAAATGACTCGCATTTCAATTGCCATGATCAGGTATCTGGTAGACACAAGACTCATGGATTAACCAGCTTCAAATGAGTGAGGTTTTGGTTGTTCATGTTTGATGATATTATGAACGTAAAATACATCTTAAAAGCTTTAGTTCATTAGCAATTGTTTTACCACAACTAACTTCCAAAAACCATAACAGATATGCAATCTGCACAGATTTGCACCATCAAAAATGGAAATACACCTTATTCTTTTAAACATTCTTTTTATATTTAAGTTCTTATTACAGCAGATCGTATACATATACTTAACTCACAATATATCATATAGAATAAGATTGAAATAAACAAGCCATATAGATTGAATCAAATAAGAAGGTTTCTAGAAAATACATCAGTGGGAAATGATAAGTGAATATATCATTTTCTGGTCTTAGTTAAATATCAATATAATTAAACTTGAAAAAAAGAAGAAACCAAGTACTTTGATATTTATCTGCCAATATAAATTGACAATAAATTTCTAAAATAGAATGACCAAATCCACATGAATTAAATATGCACAGGATTTAGTAACATATTACAAATATTCAAAAGAAAATGATAATTAACTATATGCAGATTTATTCAAATCCAAGGTCAAACAGCATGCTCTTGTTTAACAAATGGAATAAAAACATACTCTGACTTTAAACAAGAGGATCACCTGCATCCTCATATGTATATGTATATCTTTTAGGAATAAACTGATATATTTATATTGGTAGCAAAATTTGAACCCTGGGTGAATTATTTGAAAGGGAAAATGACCCTGAGAATTGGAAGTAAGATTAAATCAAATTTAAATATGCAAATGGATATATATATATATATAGACACATGTACATATATAAATTAAATGTGTATGTAAATTTATACATATACATATGCAAAAAAAAATTCTTGAGGAATTAAGGTAGATATTTGTGAGGGTCATTTCAGAAGCCACCAGAGGATACCACGTGGGTTACGAGAGAAAACCAAACTCATACATGGCTCGTTATGTTAGGTGACATGGCACAACTAGGCAATGCCAGGGTAGACATACCAATTACGCTTTCGGACCGGTGAAAACGCGTAGCTGCTACTACCGCCCACCTCGGACAACACTCTCAGATCAAAGGTGCGCACCAAACAATCACAAAGTGATAGAATGGCATACGAAGAAGTGCGTCCGATCAAAGGTGCTACCTCATTAGTCCGTCAATCGCTCCTGTTTTAGCCACATTATGCCAACTCACGGGAGTCGGGTCCACGCATTTACCTTAAAGGAAACATCACCACATCCAACTTCATTCTGGAATCTCCGCCGCGTACATGGTTGTTAAAGTGGTTTTCGGTATCGATAGAGAGTATGCCCATATCCGATCCCGGTCTCTTTAACAACCAACGTTATTATTACCCGTGGTTATAAAATCCAAAATAGTTTTATATTTCAATAAAATACTATATTTGAAACTATTTAAAGGTGAAGTATAATTTAAAATCCCATATAAACCCCAAAGGTTTAGTCTTAGTTCATTTGTATCAATTTCAGCACTTGCAAGGTGCGGAATATCCTTTATAACAGATTTGAGTAAATTAAATATAATTTTAGAAAAAATATATCTATTTAAACAAATTTGACTTATGAAATCATAATCTTAAATAATCATTTAAATTACTCAATAATTCATGATTTCTATAAAGTAAATTTTTGCAAATATATATCTAACTCCTTTATATTTACTTATTAAAATTTAGTGTAAAATTTCTATGAAGTTTCTTATAATTAAGTAAAATTTCGATATCCAAATTAACTAATTTCCCATTTAATTTCTTATCTTACCTTTATTTCAAAATCAGCCTCACGTTTCTAAATCAAGTAAAATTTCAACTTCCATATTTTAATAATTTAACTATCTAATTCATGGAAACTTAACCTTTATTAATTCGCTTTATATTCAAGTTATCCAAATTTCATATTTTATTTCTCAAATTAAATTCCATATGTTTTACAAAACCAAATTTTCAAGATAAATTTATACTTTAAATTCCTAACATTTATTTACATATTTAACTAGTATAATATCTTTATACGTATAAAATCATTTTAAATACAATTTTTAAATAAAGAATTATTTAAACATTTAATATTTCCAAACATACATACATATATATATAACCACGGGTCTGTATAATATTTTCTAACCTAGGTCAAATGATACGGATAATATATCATTTCAATCCGTAATTTACAAAGAAAACCCTGGTTTTGTCATTTCAAACCCGTATTCCCAAGTTAAATAAATAACTAAATAAATAAATGAATAAAAATCGTTCAGGCCTATCATTTCAGCCTGTAACAGTTTCTATTCTACAGGGAACTTGCAGTGTGATTAAATAGTAAATTAATAATTAGTATAACAGCATAAACATAACAGTATAAAAATATAACTGATGATGTGTCAAATTTAATAACAGGGTTTTTAACATCGTAAATTCATATCAAGGGCAATTTAAAATATAAAATATAACAAATTTACAATTTCACTTGTTATTAATTTACCAATCCATAAGTATGTTTGTCGAGTGAGGAAAATTCACATTGTTTCGCTGCTGAAGATTCAAAACAAACAACGATATCTACCCCGAAAAGAAGAGTACAGAAGGCACGATCAAGTATTAGCGGAAGCAACGACTCGATTCAAATTTTGAACAAAACAAATAAATAAAACTGAGTACTCGAACTTAATTACGAACAAAGAAAATTTTATAAAATCAAAACTGGGCGAGATTTAAACAAGAGGGTAAGTGACTCAATCCGATCGACCACTCCACCACACGACTTGACCTAAACATAACGAAAGGCTCGGCCCGTTTGAAGATCTAAACGCATGCACGCACCCAAGTCATGTAAGTGATGTTTTGAAAATAAAACTGAAATATCATAGCAATAAGTTTCTAGGCTTGGCTCAAGCACATAGTGCTCGTTTGTGATAAAATGAAAAGTGACGCACTTATATTTCTCTACCTCTCCTATCTATTTAAACTCTCCTCTTTTTTTGTCGCTGGCCAGAACAAAAGGTGACCTGATATGCATGGATGCATTTATTCTCTTCTTCTTTTTTTTCCCTTATACAAGCAAGGTGGGCATGAAGTTTCTTTGGTTTGGGTCCTACTACACAAAAGTGCTCGGCTTGTGCATATATGCCTACGCACGGTGGTGTTCCTCAAGGCACAACTTGGCCAAGTGTCAAGTTAGTGATGATGCCGAGCTAGTGGTGGTGATGCGGCAGCCCGTAGTGGAGGAGAAAGTGCATAGGTAGGGGACTTGTCGTGAAAAATGGTGAGTGGTCGAGCATCAATGGATCAGGGCATATGAGAAAAGAAAAAAAATCATGAAGAAAAAGAAGAAAAAGAAAATAAAAGGAGGAGGAAGAAGAGGAATCAAAATACGGCCATACCTGTAGCAAGCTTGCTCACGCACGAGACTGAAGCCAAAGTTTGATGAGAAAATGGAAAAATGCATGGGTTATACATATAAATTCATCAAGGGAGTTGCGCAAATCAAGGGGAGAAAAGTGGAAATAAAAGATTTGAATTTTAACTCGTTAAGAATTCATGGTATGTGCGCAAAAAAGAAGAAGTGATGATACAGTGAAGCGTTAGTTATGGCGTTCGAATTTGAAAGTTTAAAACGGTAAAGGAAATAACTAATTTCGTTGCATTACTAAAGGGTGCATAAATCAAGTGATAGAATTGGGCAAGGAATTTAGTACGTTCAAAATAATTTGGAAGTAAATGCGTTGGTTCAAGGGAAAGAAAACGACAAGCAATAAGTTTGAACGTTAGGAAAAAATCAAGGATTTCCTACTTAATAAATAAATTGAAAACAATGGAAAAAGTAACGATTGGCTATAATTAATTTTTAACTGATTTATTTATTCATATATATTTGCGGCATGAATTTTAAGAATGCGTACTACAGACGCAATAATTCATGCCCAAAGTATAACGAAAATACGAATCTAAATTCATACGTTTTCTAATTTATACGTTATTTATTCCATCAAATAACGCGCCCATTAAACGCGTAATTAAACAGTTTATTTATACATAAATTTTGAAATTTATTACTTAAATAAAATATAATTTGTTTATATTGGGTTTTTATTCATTTACCATGTATATAAGTAACAATATAAATTTATTAAATTTTAAAAAGTATATAATCCATTTTTAAAGAACAAAAGTGAAATAAAACGTTGTTACGAATATATTCAATTAAACTAAAAGATTTGAAAAATAGAAATTTAAAGATTTATAACTTCAATAGATGTTAAATTTTAACCAAAATAAGAGTTATGGAATTTTCCTATTAATAAAAATCTTGGACGAGCTAAATTTAGAAATTCAACTTTCGTAAAATAAAACCCCAGAGTTATAAATAAAAGAATTAAAAGTATTATTAAATATTGGGCTGTTACACTCTTCCCCACTCAGAACTTCTCGTCCTCTAAAAGGAATGAAGGAAGGAAAACAAAGGAAGATAAGATAAATAAGCAAAGTACCTGAATCAAATAATTCCGGATTCGAACCACGAATGCTCTCCTCCGTCTCCCAGGTGCATTCCCGTTCATTAGTGCTCCATTGCACTTTGACCAGGCGGACAGATTTTCTTCTTAGCTGTTTCGTACCTCGATCGACGATACAAATCGGCTTCCTTTCAATAGTTAGGTCAGGCTCGATGTCCAATCTATCAAGAGCAGAAGGCTGGATAATAAGAGATGGATCATGAAGACAGCAACGAAGGTGGGATACATGGAATACGTTGTGTATTCCAGCAATTTTCTCGGGCGAATCCAGTCGATAAGCAAGAGATCCAATCCTTTCCAAGATGCGGAATGGAACGATGAACTTAGGAGAAAGCTTCCCTCTACGCCCAAACCGAACCACATTTCTTAAAGGAGAAACCTTAAGAAAAACTAAATCACCAACCGCAAACTCCAAACTTCTTCTTCGACGATCAGCATGCTTCTTCTGCCTATCCTGAGCAATCCTTAACCTTCTCTTAATCTCTTCAACCTTCTCCGAAGCTTCCAAAATCATATCGGGCCCAAGAACAAAGCGATTACCGGATTCAATCCAGCAGGATGTAGATCTACAGGGTCGCCCGTAAAGAGCAGCAAAAGGGAACATCTTAAGACTAGCCTGATAACTATTGTTACAGGTGAATTCCACAAGATGGAGATGATCTTCCCAAGATCCTCCATAATCCAAAATACAGGCACGAAGAAGATCCTCTAGAATCTGAATCACCCTTTCTGTTTGACCGTCAGTCTATTGGTGGTAAGCATTGCTCAGATTTAGACGAGTACCCAAGGATTCCTGGAAAGCTTTCCAAAATTTTCTGGTGAAGATAAGGTCTTGATCACAAACTATGCTAAGGGGAACACCGTGGAGGTGAACAATCTCGCTCATATAAATCTCAGATAAGCTCGAAGCCGTACGAGTAGCCTTGATTGGAATAAAATGAGCAGACTTAGTCAGTCTATCCACGATAACCTAGATGCTCTCATTTCCCTTCCTAGATCTAGGTAAACCATCGATGAAATCCATAGAAACTTGCTCCCACTTCTAATTAGGAATCTCCAGAGGCTACAACAAACCCGGTGTCTTCTAATGATCCGTCTTGACTTACTGACAAGTCGCACACCTACTCACAAAGATAGAGACATCGCGCTTCATACCCTTCCACCAATAAAGTTTCTTCAAATCCTGACATATCTTCGCTACACCAGGATGAATGGAAAGTCTGGATTGATGGTGTTCCTGAAGTAACTCCTATCTTAAACCTTCAACATTCGGGACACAAATCCGATTATTAATCCTTAAAATCCCTTTATCATCAATCTGAGCTCCACTACCATCAAGACTACTACCTCCAACCCTGGTACAAACACTTCCCTTCATACGCCTAAGCATCTCGTCATCATCCTGGTTATACACGATTCGATCCAAAAGGGGAGAAGAAACAATAAGCTGACATAAAAAGGACTTCTTCCTACTCAACGCATCTGCCACAACATTCGCTTTCCCAAGAGTATAGTTGATGTCGAGATCGTAAGAAGCAAGGAACTCGAGCCACCGAACTTGTCTCTAATTCAAATCCTTCTGGGTGAAGATATATTTCAAAGACTGATGATTGGTGAAGAGTTCAAACTTAGCACCCAAGAGATGGTGTCTCCATAGCTTTAATACAAAGACAACAGCTAACAATTCTAAATCATGAGCAGCATAATTAGCCTCGTAGGTCTTCAACTGACGACTAGCATATGCAATTACCTTCCCATCTTGCATTAATACTGCTCCCAAACCCTCGCGACAAGCATCGGTGTATACCATCAATCTCTCATTTCCATTTGGAACGATAAGCACTTGTGTAGAAGTAAGCTTATCCTTTAACTCTTGGAATGCCGCTTTACACTTATCGCTCGAAATAAACTTAACATTCTTCCGAGTTAGAGCAGTGAGAGGCACAGAAATCCAAGCAAAGTTCTCAATGAACCTCCGATAGTAACCGGCAAGGCCCAGAAAACTACGAATATCAGTTGGAGTCTTAGGTTATTCCCAATCTTTGATCGCAGCGATCTTGACTGGATCAACAAAAACTCCTTCATTAGAGACAATATGTCCGAGAAATCGGACTTCCTCCTTCCAGAAATGACATTTAGAGAACTTAGCTTTTAATTGATGATTTCTTAGGGTCTCTAGAACATACTTCAAATGGGCCCTATGCTCTTCCTCAGACTTGGAGAACACCAAGATATCATCAATAAAGACTAGGACAAATTTATTGAGCACATCGCGAAAGACACGATTCTTCAAGTCGACGAAGAAAGCAAGAGCGTTAGTCAACCCAAAAGGCATAACTAGCCATTTGAAGAAACCATTCTCAGTATGGAAAGCAGTTTTGGGTATGCTCTCCTCAGCAACTCTAAGTTGGTGGAAGCCTATGGCCAAATCAAGCAGAGAGAAGACAGTGGCTCCATAGAGCTGATCGAACATATCATTTATGCGAGGCATGGGATATTTGTTCTTCATAGTGAGTTTATTTAGCTCTCTATAATCCACACACATCCGAAGGGAACCATCAGACTTGGTGACAAAAATTACGGCTACACCCCATTCTGAAAAGCTAGGTCTGATCAGACCTTTAGAGGACAAGTCTTGAATTTGATTCCTTAATTCGATCTTCTCCCGTGGTGCCATTCTTCTGGGTGGAAGAACTACAGGTCGTGCTCCAAGAATGAGATCGATACGGAAATCAATTTCCTGCTTCGGAGGTAGAGAAACGACTTCACCAAACACGTCGGGAAAAAGCTTGACTACAAGAGTCGAATGGATATCATCCGGGAAAGTATCGAGAGAATAAATGAAGCTACCAGCGAACTCCTGAGGCAAACTACACTGGATCACCAAATAATCACCCTTATCACCAACCAGAGAGACGGTACGGGAACTACAAGAGATGCGGGCATCATGCCTATCCAACCAGTCTCCTCCAAGTAGAAGATCGAAAGCATCAAAACCCAGAACATAAATGTCACCAGTGAATCGATAATTACCGAGAAAGAGTTTCACATCCCTACAAACCTTACTAAGGTTCGCAGGACCACCGATGGGGTTTGAAACACATAAAGGTACAGAAGAAAATCTGAGAGAAAGGAGATGCTCAAATTTATTACAGAGTTCCGACGAGATGAAGCTATGGGAAGCTCTGGTATCGAATAACACATGTACAGGAGATTTAAACAAAGTAAAAGAACCTTGAAGTGTACCTTGAGAGTCACTAGGAGTTGGAGAAGGTGCAGGCTGTGGGGCTGGGGAGGATGCAGAAGTCACCGCAAAAATTCCCGATGCCTTGCCTTTTTTCCGCGAAGGGCAGTCTCTCTTGAAGTGTCCTGGCTGAAGGCAGATGTGGCAGAGGTCTCGTCTATCAAACTGAGAAGGAGGTGGAATAGTAGCGCCCAAAGTAGGACATCGATTTGCACAGTGTCCTTTCTGGTGGCATCTATGGCAAGTGATGGTAGAAAGGTTTACCGGCAGCCTCTGGGATGCAGAAGACGATGATCCTAGCCCTTGAGTCCTATTCTTCTTATGACGGTAGAAGTTGGACTTCCTTTTCTTAGAATTTCCAAAAAACTGGGATGGTGTAGACTGGGCAGCTGGAGTTGTCCTAGAGGTAGGGTTCTCATACCGGAGAGCCATGTCCATCAGAGCTGTAAATGTACTATGCACATGGGTAATGAGACAATCGTAATACTCGGGGCGAGCACCAGCGATAAATTTCTCGTTCTTCTTAAGCAGGGCGTCTATCAGATTAAGGCCATACCGCGGGAGCTCATTAAATTTCTTCTCGTGTTCGGTAAAGGAAATATCGCCCTGCTTCAAATCCATAAAGTATCGATATAGCTGGGACTTACCCGCTTCGGGCATCCATTTCGCGAGGAAAGCTTCCCTAAAGCACGATAAGAGATATAAGATAGATTTAAAAAATGGAGGAATTTAACCTAAATTTTATAAACCGAAGAAGATACCTAAATTGCTCCCAGGTGATGTCAGCCTCATTGTTGTGAGCAGTAACTGACAGCCACCAATTTAAAGCGGCTTCTTTCATCTGCCCAGGCCGCCAATTGCCGCTGTTGGGCATTAGTGATTTCGAGACAGGAGAAGATTCTCTCCAAGTCCCTCAACCACTGTTGAGCTTCTATTATGGTTTCAGATCCCATGAACTTGGTGCCACCAATCTTGGTATAATCCTTGCACAGCTTAGTAAATCTAACAGGGGCCACGGGTGGAGGGGCTTGGGCATCAGCTCGTCCCCTACCTTTGGTATTTCCTCGATTCATCCTGAGAAATCAAGAATGAATTTAAGGACAGAGGAAAAATATAGAGGCACTATGGATTTGATAAGATAAAGTTTAACAAGAACAGACATTTAACGAAGGACCTAATTTTATAAGATGGAGAAAAGGGAAAGTAGTTGGAAAAATTAAATTTTCAAAACAGGAAAGTTTTATATCAAAATACTTCTTTGAAAACCCTTTAAAATCATTTTATACTTTAAAATATGTTCTCTCTCAAGGAAAGGATTCTAGGATTTGACTTCACTCATTCTAGGGTATTGCTACCCTATCTCTAATGAGTTTTTGCTCCTCAGGCTATGGTTCAACTTCGCTCTGATACCAACTGTAACGATCCACTATTTTGTACCATTCAAATTCGACAATAAATTAAAACTTGTCAAACTTGAATAGTTCAAAACAATAGATTGTAAATAAATTTGGAGCAAATGAAATTAAGTCACAGAATCACAGACACAGAAATCAAAATACTCGCAGCGGAATTTAAAAATAACTTAGTGGTTCATGAAGCCACTATCAATAGTCTCAAAATAAATATAAAGTACATAGTCTTAAACCAAATATGGTTTGAAATCTCCACAGAAACTCTCAAAATTAATTTTTCATGATTACAATGGCTAAAATAAGAACTGAACTAACTTGATGGTAGCTTGAAAAGAGATGATCTACTGAAGTCTTAGCTTCGGAGGTGAAGTCTGAACTGAAACTCAGGCTGACCCGAGCGTAAATAAAACATAAACACTCGAGTCAGGACATACATACTTATAAAGTGTAAGCTAATTCAAGTGAACTGAAAAAAAAACAAGTAACTTAAAGGATGCTTGGGAACGCTCATCCTCTAAGGATCCGTTAAACTATTTACTATGTAGTAATATTTCTCTATTATAATAATGTCTATTAGTAAAATAAACTTACTTTTAAACAGCATTAAGGGGTTACCCATAGAGCCCTTAACACGTAATAGTCCCAGTAGTCCATCCAATATCATAGTCCCTCCTGATCGGGAAGCCACCAGAGGATACCACACAGGCTACGGGAGAAAACCAAACTCGTACAAAGCTCGCTATGGTAGGTGACACGGCACAACTAGGCAATGCCAGGGTAGATATACCAATTAAGCTTCCGGACCGATGGAAACGCGTAGCTGCTACAACCGCCCACCACGGACAACACTCCCAAATCAAATGTGCGCACCAAACAATCACAAAGTAATAGAATGACATACGAAGAAGTGCGTCCGATCAAAAGTGCTACCACATTAGTCCGTCGATCGCTCCTGTTTTAGCCACCTTATGCCAACTCACGGGAGTCGGGTCCACGTATTTACCTTAAAGGAAACATCACCACAATCCTACATCATTCTGGAATCTCCACTGCGTACAAGGTTGTTAAAGTGGTTTTCGGTATCGACGGAGAGTATGCCCATATCCGATCCCGGTCTCTTTAACAACCAACGTTATTATTACCCGCGGTTATAAAATCCAAAATAGTTTTATATTTCAATAAAATACTATATTTGAAACTATTTAAAGGTGAAGTATAATTCAAAATCCCAAATAAATCCCAAATGTTTAGTCTTAGTTCATTTGTATCAATTTCAGCACTTGCAAGGTGTGGAATATCCTTTACAATAGATTTGAGTAAATTAAATATAATTTTAGCAAAAATATATTTATTTAAACAAATTTGACTTATGAAATAATAATCTTAAATAATCATTTAAATTACTTAATAATTCATGATTTCTATAATGTAAATTTTTGCAAATATATATCTAACTCCGTTATATTTACTTATTAAAATTTAGTGTAAAATTTCTATGAATTTTCTTAAAATTAAGTAAAATTTCCATATCCAAATTAACTAATTTCCCATTTAATTTCTTATCTTACCTTTATTTCAAAATCAACCTCCCATTTCTAAATCAAGTAAAATTTCAACTTCCATATTTTACTAATTTAACTATTTAATTCATAGAAACTTAACCTTTATTAATTCGCTTTATATTCAAGTTATCCAAATTTCATATTTTATTTCTCAACTTAAATTCCATATGTTTTACAAACCAAATTTTAAAGATAAATTTATACTTAAATTCCTAACATTTATTTACATATTTAACTAGTGTAATATCTTTATACGTATAAAATCATTTTTAATACAATTTTTAAATAAAGAATTATTTAAACATTTAATATTTCCAAACATACATACAAACATACATATATATATATATAACCATGGGTCTGTATAATATTTTCTAACCTAGGTCAAATGATACGGATAATATATCATTTCAATCCGTAATTTACAAAGAAAACCCCGTTTTTATCATTTCAAACCCGCAATCCCAAGTCAAATAAATAACTAAATAAATAAATAAATAAAAATCGTTCAGGCATATCATTTCAGCATGTAACGGTTTCTATTCTACAGGGAACTTGCAGTGTGATTAAATAGTAAATTAATAATTAGTATAACAGCATAAACATAACAGTATAAAAATATAACTGATGATGTGTCAAATTTAATAACAGGGTTTTTAACATCATAAATTCATATCACAGGCAATTTAAAATATAAAATATAACAAATTTACAATTTCACTTGTTATTAATTTACCAATCTATAAGTATGTTTGTCAGGTGAGGAAAACTCACATTGTTTCGCTGCTGAAGATTCAAAACAAACAACGATATGTACCCCGAAAAGAAGAGTACAGAAGGCACGATCAAGTATTAGCGGAAGCAACGACTCGATTCAAATCTTGAAAAAAACAAATAAATAAAACTGAGCACTCGAATTTAATTACGAACAAAGCAAATTTTATAAAATCAAAACTGGCGAGATTTAAACAAGAGGGTAAGTGACTCAATCCACTTGACCACTCCACCACACGACTTGACCTAAACATAACGAAAGGCTCGGCCAGTTTGAAGATCTGAACACGTGCACGCACCCAAGTCATGTAAGTGATGTTTTGAAAATAAAACTGAAATATCATAGCAATAAGTTTCCAGGCTTGGCTCAAGCACAATGTGCCCGTTTGTGATAAAATGAAAAGTGACGCACTTATATTTCTCTACTTCTCCTATCTATTTAAACTCTCCTCTTTTTTTTTCCGCTGGCCATAACAAAAGGTGACCTGATATGCATGCATGCGTTTATTCTCCTCCTTTTTTTTCTTATACAAGCAAGGTGGGCATGAAGTTTCTTTGGTTTGGATCCAACTGCACAAAAGTGCTCGGCTTGTGCATATAGGCCTGCGCACGGTGGTGATCCTCAAGGCAAAACTTGGCCAAGTGTCAAGTTGGTGATGATGCCGAGCTAGTGGTGGTGATGCGGCAGCCCATAGTGGAGGAGAAAGTGCATAGGTTGGGGACTGGTCGTGAAAAATGGTGAGTGGCCGAGCATCAATGGATCAGGGGATATGAGAAAAGGAAAAAAAACTCATGAAGAAAAATAAGAAAAAGAAAATAAAAGGAAGAGGAAGAAGAGGAATCAAAATACGGCCATACCTGTAGCAAGCTTGCTCACGCACGAGACTGAAGCCAAAGTTTGATGAGGAAATGGGAAAATGCGTGGGTTACATATATAAATTCATCAAGGGAGTTGCACAAATCAAGGGGAGAAAAGTGGAAATAAAAGATTGGAATTTTAACTCGTTAAGCATTCATGGTATGTGCGCAAAAAGAAGAAGTCATGATACAGTAAAGCGTTAGTTATGGCGTTCGAATTTGAAATTTTAAAGCGGTAAAGGAAATAACTAATTTCGTTGCATTACTAAAGGGTGCGTAAATCAAATGATAGAATTGGCAAGGAATTTCGTACGTTCAAAATAATTTGGAAGTAAATGCGTTGGTTCAAGGGAAAGAAAACGGCAAGCAATAAGTTTGAACGTTAGGAAAAAAATCAAAGATTCCCTACTTAATAAAAAATTGAAGACAATGGAAATAGTAACGATTGGCTATAGTTAATTTTTAACTGATTTATTTATTTATATATATTTGCGGTATGAAATTTAAGAATGCGTACTACAGACGCAATAATTCGCGCCCAAAATATAACGAAAATACGAATTTAAATTCATACGTTTTCTTATTTATACGTTATTTATTCCATCAAATAACGCACCCTTTAAACAAACATTTTATTTATACATAAATTTTGAAATTTATTACTTGAATAAAATATGATTTGTTTATATTGGGTTTTTATTCATTTCCCATGTATATAAGTAACAGTATAAATTTATTAAATTTTGAAAAGTATATAATCCATTTTTAAAGAACAAAAGTGAAATAAAACGTTGTTACGAATATATTCAATTAAAATAAAAGATTTGAAAATTATAAATTTAAAGATTTATAACTTCAATAGATGTTAAAATTTAACCAAAATAAGAGTTATGGAATTTTCCTATTAATAAAAATCTTGGGCGAGCTAAATTTAGAAATTCAACTTTCGTAAAGTAAAACCCCGGAGTTATAAATAAAAGAATTAAAAGTATTATTAAATATTAGGCTGTTACAATCCATAGCGACCATCGCTATGGATGCCATAACTTAGAATTAGTTTTCTAAACTAACTTTCCAAACCATTTACTCTTAGCTTTTACTCACTGTAAAAACACAAGTAAAAGTTTGTTGAAAAACTAAATAAAATTAGAAACTTTGAAAACATTTTAGTAAAATAAAAGCTAGTAAAACAGTATTTGTTTACCAAAGGATCCCAGGTCATTTTACAAGTCAATGAGCTAGCTTTTGAGCATACACAACACCATAACTTATATTTGCAAGCCATCACAACAAATAAAGCAAGATTATAACTTTTAACTAATCACTACATTAGACCTCGTTTCAAACCTAAAATCATCATTACACATAAGCACATATCTACCAAACCAAACAACTACTAAAATCCATCATAGAACCACATTTGACACCTTATTAAGCATCATAAACAAAAGCTAAAAATTCTCCTATAATAAGTGAGTTTTTACTCACCAAAATCTATCCAAATCCAACCGAACACTCATTATCTTTTTAACACGACTTAGAACAATGTTTAAAACTTAGAAAAATGGAATTCTTGGTAGCCTTATGGAACAAAATGATTTGGCTATGAAAGAACAAGACTTGGCCTTGGGTTGATGAGGTGGGCAAGGACATGTTTTAGCAAGGAGAAGTTGTAGAAGCGAAAGTAGGAGTGTATAAACAAGTATATAGACGATTAAAATGAAAAAGCTTTGATTTTTGAAACTTGGAAATAAAAAAGAAACATTTAAAAAGTTTTCCAAAGCTTTAGAAAGAGGATGAAGCTTCTAAAAAAAAGTGAGCAATGACAAAAAAATTAGGAATTTTGTGTATATGTAAATAGATAAATTAATTTACCAAATTGACCTTTAGTACAAATGCCCTTCACTAATTTTTGAACATATCATTACCTGCCATCTCCATCCTCCCATTACTTCCTCCACATGCCACTTACGAGGCACCCAACTTTTATCCACTAAACAAAACTCCACTTTTTATTAAGATATCATGTGAAATGTGACATATCATTCTAAGTTTTAGTTTTATTTAAACTTTTGGAAAGATGTAATGTCCCGCTTGAAAGTTTAGTGGATCGTATATTATATAACCTATGTGTAATATGCAAGTGTATGAGCTAATGCTATAGCAGACAACAAATTGTAAGGTATAAAAAGCATGCAAATCAGAGTTTTTATACTAGTTCGGACCTCCCGTCCTACGTCCAGTCCCAAAGCTCCCCTTTGGTATTTACTAACCAAAAAACCTCACTTCATCCGGAGGAACAGGCTTAATACAGAAGTATTTTGTTGACAATTGTGTGTTCTGAATATCAAGGATATTAACTGTACGATATAATTCTTCCTATAATCTTTTTTGAGTGATATTGTTTATGTGTACTCTGATTTTTAGGAAGCAATGTAACCCAAAATATAAATTCTAGTCATTTGAATGATTTAGAAAATTGAATCGATGAAAGCACAGAGGTAAGAATATAAAATAAGAGCATAAAAATCAAGGTAAGTCTTAGCGTCAATCATTTTGTTGTATTTATAAGATTCAAGAGTAGTTTCTCGAAGGGAAGCAACCATTACCTTTCAAAGAGTTGCAATGTTTGAGTAATTTAAGTGTATTAAAAATTTCAAAAAGAAGCAACTTTCATAAAAAGAGCTATTATGTTTCAAAATTAACGTCACAGACATCAATGAAACATCATAGGTGTCTATCATTATAGGGAGAAATTTTCCCGTGTAATGTCACAGACATTCGTGGTTTTTCACAAACGTCTGTGAATTCGGTTTTCTTAAGATAAGTTCTTTTTATTTTGAAAAAATAAATTTGTGTCTTGTGAATCACTCAAGGAAATTTTACATATTTTATCTAAGACTAAATACGACCATACTAGTAAAATTTTCTCCATGCTTGCCTTCTAGCCATGATCTTGTTGCGTGTACCTGGATATTGATGATGTTTATATTGTATATGTGTGTTTGTATAGTTATTGTCATTGAAACTAAGAATGAAGGTTCAAACATTCTCCCCCTTTTTGATGATTACAACTATACAACCACTTAATAATGTACAATTATATATTTTTACTCCCTCTAAGTATGTGATCTCCCCTTGTATATATGCATATCTTTTTCTCCGTCTTTGACATTATCAAAAAGAAGGAACGATATAAGATACTTAAATGTTAAATATATATAGCATTTTATATATTAATATCATGAATACCTTAAACTAAATAGGGAAGTTCAAATAAAATTAGAAACAAATGCAGCAGAAGTTTTAAACAGTGAAACAAACAAGCATAAGAATAAATAATGGAGAAATAGTAACTGAAATAAAATACTGATTGTACTGATTATGTGAGTATGATAAGCCCCCATAATTCTCGTAGTATTCCCAATAAGAAGACGGATCCTGCTCGTATGTGCCCAGCCATTGTGTTTGGTCATTATACGCCTCATCTTCTTAAATTAAGAGGCCTTGAAATGCCGTGTACGATTAATGTTAGAAATATGGAGTATCAGACACATACATGTCATCACTATCTTCTTCTTCTTCCTTATGTTTTTCTTGCATAGGAATCTTTCCTTTGTCATCTCTATCAAGAGATGTACCTTCTGTCAAAGCCTAAGAGCATAAATTGGTGTTTAAGCCCACGGTGGAGGTGTAGGTAAAGGCGAGGATGATGAACGAGAAGACGATCGACCACGTACTTTGTGCATAACCTTCCTTAAAGTGGAAACTACTTTGTCCAAAGTTTTTTCCACTTTTGTCAACGTTGTCCAGAAAGTACGTTCTAGTCCAATCATTCTCTTTTCTAATTTATTTTGATTTTTGGTAATGATTCCCTGATCTGTAAGAGTACGTCGTGACCTAATTCATTGCGACTGAGGGAAGTTCGGGCTTCTAAAATGTTGGGATCCAAATGATATTCTTGAGAAGCAGAAGGCTGAGAGAAGATGTAGACCTTTTTTCTTGTTGATGTTGGTATCAGAGTTTCCATTGTTCAAATGGAATAATTGGAGGAGAAACTGTTGGGAGTTGCATTAAGGACACAAATATCTTCCCACTATCCTTGACTGGTATTTCTTCGTATTGAGACATATACGAAGGAACATTTAAATATCTTAATATTCTAATTACGTACGGAACATAGAGAATAGTCCTTTTGTGTTGACTCCAAAAACTTTTTATTTGATGTATGAATTATGCCCAATTGATAGGAAGTTGAGCATATATAACATATAATGCTTTATGCTCATTTTCATGAATTTTCTCATGACTGCCTAATCTAGGAATAATGGTATTAATTATCATTCTAGTTAGTAGAAGAGCCCTTGATCGAAGATAGATTGACCTCTATTGGGGCATCTTATCTTCCTAAAGTTGATGAGTAACTTCGTTTCTAGGTTGCACACTATAGTCGGGAATTTCTTCCAAGTCTATACCCTCGTACAAACATTCTAGGATTCATCCTGAGGTAAATACATCAATTTTTATAGTTTTTCCATATACACTTGTCCATAAGCATCCATCATCATTTTCAAGTTTTCAAATCTTTCCACTACAAAGATTTGAGTAGAAAATATAGATTGCTAAAGGATCTATTATTCCCTTATTTGATTCAATGCCAATAAGATGTCTGCAACCTGCGTTGGTAGTTAAGCTATAAGATCATATTCTATATTTGCACATATGTTATAGAACGGACCTGTATAAAATCCTTTGTTGGTTAAAGCTTGGAACTTATTAATGGAAATTTTCTCATTTCTTAGCCAATTTTTGATTTGAACTTCATTCGCAATTTGAGTAGCTCCAGAAGAAGATTGGTCGTATTTTGATCTTTTTGAAAAGGGCCTTTTGGGTGCCATTGAAGAAAATTTGAGGATTTTGAAGTTTTAGGGTTTTAGATTTGGAGTAGAAGTGTGGAGGCTGGTAAAAAATGAAAGGATGGGGGTAAAATAATGTATATAGAAGCTGGCAGAATAGGTGTTCGAGCGCAGCCACAAACGTCTATAGATTTTAACAGACGTTTGTGGTTTCAGGATTATAAAACCTGAAGTCCTTCACAAACATTTGTGATCATTGACAGACATATGTGGATTCAGGGAGTTAAAACTCGAATATTGTAACAGACGTCTATGGATTTCCAGAGACGTCTATGGATTTCCACAGACGTCTATGGTTATAGGAAAAATATTTCCTAAACCTTGCCATAGACATCTTTGGTTTTCCACAAACGTCTGAGCTCTGTCTGTATGTAATTTTGATTAATGTTATGATATAATTGCTTATTATATATATATATATATATATATATATATATATATATATATATATATATATATGACCATGATACAGAGTTCGAAGTAAATAATAAATAAAAATAGATTTTGAATTTATTTAAATAATTATAATCGAAGAGGTAGGAGACTATAGAGAGTTTTATTTGTCTTCGTCCGAGTTTGATTTTTTTATTGCTGTAAATCCCAAGAGTTCGGTTCGTATTTAATTAGTGACCAACTTGGAGTATCACATGTACCCTCTATTTTGGTATTTTCAATAAGCAAATTGAGAGGAGACCAAAATGAGTGAGATGGAGTACGTGATGCTTGCTGTTGATAAAATGGACCTTCTCCCCATATATTTCTTGGAGTAATATTGTTCGGTATAACTGGTGTTTCTATTAGTCGAGGTGATTTTTTTATGGAGACAATCATTAGCCGGTAAGTGGCCACAAATAGCCAGTATGCATCTTTCCAAGAAATTTAGATGGTGCCATTGTCCTTTTTATTCATGGTACATTTCTCTCTGTACTCCTATTATTTGTTGCTAATAATGGAAGATTTTGTCAACTTTATTTTCCAAAGATGATAAGTCAAGATTAATGGCTCTTTTTACCTTCTTGCCTTTTGGTGAATATCTAGTGTGATAGTCATTTTTAGACATAGATTTATTTAATGGAGGAGTCGTAGCTTTTGGAGAGACATGTACACTTTTTGATGATGGTGAGCTGATGTCTAAAGCCGAGTATGTTGAATCGTGATTCGAAGACATGTTGAATTCACAATATAGACGATGGAATTTAGAGAATGTTGAAAATGAAGTAGTTTGATATTTATAACTACCAATATTTGTTCCTTAAATATTTCTTTAACTATACAAAATTTAGTTATACGATTATTGAGATGAAAATCATTATGACCACTAAAATATGAAACAGAATTTTGTATTTAAAAAAAAGTTAGTAGTTAGAAAGTTTAAAGTTTATTTATAGCTTAACTAACTTACAGAACTATTTTATATTTTTATCCTTTATTATATTAGAGATTTTGCTATGAATTATATAGTTTTAATTTACTAATTCATTATATAAGCATATTCCTGAATCTCGTCTTAGTTTGATAAATGTTTTTTTGAATAATGGTTTCGTAAAAATATCCTCAATTTGATTTCGGTATTTTCAAGAGTTATTATTTCTTTTTCAACACTATCTCTCAGAAAATGGTGATGAATATTGACATGTTTTGTCAGTGAGTGATTAGTTGGATTTTTAGATAGATTTATAGCACTAGTATTATCACAATATATTGGAAGATTTGTCTATTATATTTCCATAATCTTTAAGTGTTTGTTGCATATATATTACTTGAGTGCAAGCTAAGGTAGTAGAAATATATTCAGCTTCCATGTCGAAAGAGAAACACAATTTTTCTTTTGATAAACCACAAAACTAAGGATCGGCCAATAAAGTGACATGTGCCACTTGCACTCTTTCTATCTGATTTGCATCCACCAAAATCTACATCACTGCAAGAAACCAGTTCAACTGAACCGCCTTCTGGATAAAATAGACCGTAATATGTAGTGTTGGTTAAATATCGTAAAATCTGTTCGACTGCCCGATGATGTGATTCCTTAGGTTGTGCTTGAAATCTTGCACATAAACAAACACTTATCATAATATCTTGTCTACTAGTTGTTAAGTATAGTAAAGATCCTATTATGCTTCGATTTATTTTTTAATTTAAAGCTTTTCCATGTTCATCTTTGTCTAGATGATTAGTAGTACTCATTGGAGTGGTTTTACTTAATGTATTATCCATCCAAAACATTTTAGTAATTCTTTACAATATTTTTATTAATTTATAAAGATTTCACTATTTAATTGTTTTATCTATAATCCTAAAACGAAATTTAATACACCCATATGAGACATTTCAAATTCGTTTGTGGTTGTTTTAGAAAATTCATTTCACAAATTTTCCTTCGTAGATCCAAATATAATATCATCAACATAAATTTGAACAATTAATATATCCTTCCGTTCACTTTAATAAATAATGTTGTATCTATTTTACCAATTTGAAAATAAAAATTTATTAAATGTGATTTTAATCGATCATACCAAGCGCAGGGTGCTTGTTTTAAACCATATAGTGCCTTTTTAAGTTTAAAAACATGATCTAAATATTTTTCATGAACAAGTAGTAGTGGTTGTTCAACGTAAACATTTTCTTTTATAAAATCGTCTAAGAAAGCACGTTTAACATCCATTTGAAATAGCTTTAAACTATGGTGACACACAAAAGCAAGTAATATTCTAATGGCTTCAAGACGTGCCCCAGGTGCAAAAGTTTCTTTATAATCAATTCCTTCTTCTTGATTGTATCCCTAGGCCACTAATCTTGCTTTATTACGTATAATATATCCATTTTCATATGCTTTGTTTTTAAAACCCCATTTTGTTCCAATTACTGATTGATCATTTGGTACAAGTTCCCAAACATTATTTTGTTCAAATTGATTAAGTTCTACTTGCATCGCTAAAATCCAGAAATCATCATTTTATGCTTCCTTGTAATTTTTTGGTTCAAAATTAGATATGAATGTTACAATAGTCATTTGATTTATTTGACTTCTAGTCGAAACTTTGTTATCTAGATTTCCAGTTATGCTATCAATAGGATGATCTTTTAAAATACGGGATGGTGATTTCAAAACACTTTTATTTTGATTATTATTATTATTTTCAATTATAATATTAATAGCTTTATTTTGATTAGTGTCAAAAATTTCATCGTTGTCTTTGTTTATATTTATAAGGTCTTAATTAAACAAGACATGAAGACTTTACTCTATAACATTTGTTTGTTTTTAAAAAATCCTGTATGTTTTACTTCGATCGGAATATCCAACAAAAATTCCTTCTTCGGCTTTTTGATCGAATTTACCAAGATTAACTTTTGTATTTAGAATAAAGCTTTTTGATCCAAATATTCAAAAGTATGATACTTTTGGTTTCTTTTTGTAGAGCATTTCATAACATGTATTTTTAGTCATAGGTCTAAGAGTTACACGATTTAATATATAACATGCAGTAGCAACTGCTTCAGCCCAAAAGTTCTTTGGTAAGCCACTACCATTTAAGGATTTGAGCATATTCTTGCAAGGTGTGATTTTTTCTTTCAACTACTCTATTTTATTGTGGTGTTTGTGGAAATGAAAAATTATGGCTAATTCCTTTTTTATTACAAAATTTGTGAATAGTTCATTTTCAAATTCTGGATCGTGATCACTTCTTATACTTTTGATTTTTAAATCTATTAGAGTCTGAACTTGTTTAGCAAAAAGTTTAAACATTTCGAATATATCACTTTATGTTTTAAAAATAGTGCCCAAGTATATCTTGAAAACTCATCTACAATTACAAAAACATATTTAATTGTGATTTATCAAAAGTACTTGATTTAGACCAAATAAGTCCAAATGAAGTAATTCAAGAGGTTGTTTAGTAGAGATTTCCTTTTTAGACTTAAATAAGCTTTTCTTTAATTTTCCAAGTTGACATGCATCGCATAGATTTTTAACTTTGAAATTTATTTTGGGTAATCCTCTTACCAAATTATTTTTAGCTAATTTATTTATATATTTTAAATTTATGTGACAAAATCTTTTATGCCATATCCATGGATCATCTTGATTTGCCGCTAAGTATAAATAATTATTATGATTAATATTCAGGTTTAGAACATAAATATTTTGATTTCTTGTTCCTTTCAAAAATTAAAGTTTTATTTTGATCAAAGATATTGCATTTATCTTTTTTAAAATCGATTATAAATACTTTATCGCATAAATGACTTATACTTAGTAAATTATGTTTTAAGTTTTAGACAAATTATACATTTTAAATAATAGAAGAAGTAGATATACCGAAATTGATGATGTTTCCAATCCCAATAACATGTCCTTTGGAATTATCCCTAAAAGTGACCGTGCCACCGTCCATGTACGAGATGTTTGATAGCATGTGTGCATTTCCCGTCATATGTTTAGGGCGTACGCTATCGAGTATCCATTTCTCCTTACTGTTAGTTTTTTTTTTTGGGTACCTGCAAAATAATAAAAAAGTCTTAATTCGTACCCGCTTCCTCCGTTTATGGTCATATGTGTTAGTAGTAGAAGGTAGCAATGCCCATGAGGGTTTGGGACCTTTAGAAATGTAATTTTCATTATGAGCTATATCTTTTAAATATACATCTTTGTGTTTTTGTCTAATCAATTTTTTATTTGTTTTAGAAATCCATATTTTAATAATTTTTGTTCCTTTATTTTCATATTTAGATTTTGTTTTTCTAAAATTAGTATATAACGTACTATACTTCTTAGATCCTTGATTATTATTAGTGTAACGACCCGTAAATCCATACCCCTTAAGTCGACACTATTCTACATCAATCAACTCAAGATGTATGAAAATACGAACCACTTGGGTTAAAGAAGAAGAGGTAGAAGAAGAAAATAGAAAACAACATCAGAATCTAACCATCGCAGCAGAATAAAATATAATAGATATTCAATATTCTTTACACCAAATCAAATACTATATATGTTTATACATACATCATCAGGGTACATCATCAATAACATACAACTGGACAATCATATAGCTTGTCCTCAAAACTGCACACACAGCGGAATAATAATCAAGTACGGTAGTACGTATCGCCATCCAGCTTGTCTCCTGAGCTCCATGGCATTATATCCTGCATCCTATAATACTCGGTCTGACCCGAGCATTATAGTTAAATAACACCCGAGTCAGTCTGGAAAACTAGCGTGAGAAATCACACTCAAATTGATTATTAAAGTTTCAAAAATCCTTTGAAAATAAAAGCATCTTTTAAGACCACGCCACAAATAAACATTTCGGGTTTTTACCTTACGATAGCTAAAACACTTTTTATTAAAATCCTCTGATATTATAATAGGGTCTATATACAAATACTTATTAAAATAGCCGAAATTGTTACATCTATTAAATTCCAGCTACTAGCCACAAAGTGGGTAATACAAACAAAACTCGTAAAGGCACGTAGGGAGAATGGATTTCCAACTCATGACTAGGTACTGGGTACCACCTGTCACGGTACGTGGCTTAGATCACAGTACCGAGGATCACATCCGACCCCCTGCAACACAAGACCCGGACTATCCCTTACTGGATAATCCCGAGTAAGATCACCCCACGGTTTGGATCAGCAACCGCACCACTGAGCCAAAATAAAAAGGGACATCTAGACAGGGATGACCTTACCCGGAAATGGGTGCTGCCCACAAAGCCTTGCTACATAACCCCTGATTTTCAGTCATTCCCGGTTGATGAGGCTTGAGGCTAAGCGTTGCCTTTTTTAGAACATATCCCTTAGAATGCCCATCGTCCACCTTACGATATTCCGAAAGCATTCATCCATACAAGTCCGTCCCTGGTTCGAACGGAACCGAAGGTAATACTCCTACCACATCCATTTGGGAAATATCCTCAGGATTAGTAGCGACTTGTCTTTGCAATTCGCTGCTCCAACTTCGAATCCAAACTCGTTTTTTCCCGAAAACGTACAAACCGGATCAAATTGGTTTTTGAGAAATAAATCCCGATCCCGGTCTCTTCGAAACGATCAGCGCATTTGGTCAATATTGGTAGTCGGTGATTTAACTATCAACTAATATTCACAAACAACCATCAACCATAAATAATCTCTCCAAATTATTTATTAACCCCAAAATATCTTCGCAAGATATATTTCTACTTTGCAAACCCCTTTGAAAATAGTTTCATACTATCTTTCTTTCTCAAAATAAATTTCCCAAGTATTTTCTATTCTATTGAAATCACCAAGCACAAAACTTTAGATTTAAAATAATTTAGAAACACTTTATTGAAAAATATGCTTTAACATTTACATTTTGAAAAACTACTTTCACACTTAATTACAAATAATACCTTAGGAATATATAAAATAAGGTTACTTTATAAAACATAAAACTAGATTTTCTCCTTTAAAACGAAATACTAAGTCACCTTTAAATAATTACTACGATAATAGATTTGAAAAATACTTATTTTAGAATTTAAACGTTTAGAAATAATAAATTTTCTGAAACATGCTTTTTAAAACAACATTAAAACTTTATCTTATATTCAAAAATTTATTTTGAAAACGTACTTGGCTATCCAGGGAAATATACTTCTCTTCACATTCTTTAAAAATAAATCACTATTTAGTTTTAAACAAATTTCCTCATTTCCTTTAATAAATTCCCACCTTGAATTTATTCTTCCCAAATATCCTCTTGTTGCTTTGCTTTTATAAACCTAGTTTATAAATTCCATGGCCACATTCTCCTTTAAATTTCCAATTTCAAACACTTAAATCAATTTCCAAATTGATTTCCAATTTTCTCCATTTATTCCAAAATCCATTAATTTCAGATTTTATTCCTTAATTATGATTTAAAATACTTTTAACTGAAAATACCAATTTTATATTTCCCCAAATTACTTCTTTATCCCTTTAAATAAATTTAAACTTTGAATTTTAAAATAATTTTTAATTCTTGTAATTGGTATCACTTGAGTTTAAATAAATGTTGAGGAATCCAGTTGGATCCCTCCAACCTGTTTTCCCTGCATCCATAGATGTTAGCACAATATAAAATACCAATTCCACTTCAAGGTGGAATATCGCGGTATATGGGTTTTAAATATAAAATCATCCACTGTTATGCGGCGTATAGGGTCTCATCCGCTATAAAATGTGGAAAATCAATCATTCCAAGATATATTATATGCTATAATGTAGCACATTAAATCAATTCATCCATTCAACCCATTATTTAAATTTAATCATTTAAATTAAAATTCAGCTGAGTGAGATTAACTCACCTTTACCGTTACGCAGTCCATTCCAACCTTGTATAAACAGCTATACGATTTATTAAAATTCGAAGTAAATCGAACAATCCATTACCATTTTAAATTAATTAACTCCTGATTTTATTTAAACGAATAATTTAACTTAACCTAATTTCCCTTTTATAGATTTCCAAAATCAAATTTCACAAAAATTTATTACTTTAAAATCCCTATATTATATTTCCAAAATTTATTCTATATAAATTAATTTCCCCGTTTCCAGAAAATGGCAACAATGGCTCACTATACAATAAAAAAAATTGCTTTAAAATTCTAATACAATTTAATATAATCAATTTCTCTACATGTATGTGAAATTAAATAAATAAAACAAAACAACACAGCTACCTTAGTCGACCACGCATTGCCACCACCCTCCACATACAAGTTCGAGCCTGCCTCACGTTTGCCACCGCGACCCGCAAGCATCACTGTGCTGCGACTTCCCAAGCATCACACGCCCTACCTCCAATTCGCCAAACCCTAAAGCCCCAAACCCTACTCTTAATCGCGACCCACGTTCTACGAAGCTGCCCCACTCGAGCCTCTAGAAATGCATGTGAAGACTCTAGAAACCCCTAACCAACAATATTTGATGAAGACGGGTCGTAACCCTCAATTGCTGCAACCAAACATCGAAACCCTCGAAGAAATCGCGCTCGACATCGCCTCGAGTCGAACTCGAAGTCGCGATTTTGATTAATTCAATTTGTTTAGGTTTGGGAATAAAATATGGAGAGGATCAGACATTAAAGAGGAATGTCGTTTATATTTTATTTTGAAATGCTTTCGGCTGGCTTAGATTTATTGATTTTGTTTTAAAAGTTTGCAGAGGAAGATTGCGTGATGTTCTAAAAAAGGGAAACATGATTTTGAAAGGAAGGTTGCGCTGAAGTGAAGGGGAAAAACAGTGATGTGAAATTATTTCAGCTGATTGACCACATTAAAAATATATATTATTTTAAATTCAAATTTGAATACAAATTGTCTCGACTTTCGTAGCCTAAAATCACGAACTCCTATCGAGGTGTGCCGCTAGGTGTTTACAATGTTATACCCTTATTCCGAATGCAATGTAAAAAGTTTCGAGACCTAATTTGATCGTATGGAGAAGATAGCTTTTTGAATCGAATTAAAGTATTAAATTTTCGATATTAATTTTTGCGCGTTTATATATCGTACGCTCACACAACCACTCCAAATACTACGAAAATTGAAATCCGATAATAATACACAATTACGGATCCAATGGAACTAGTTTCGTCAAATTCCGAGACTGTGCCTCTGAAGGATATTTTTAAATATCGATTTAAACGATAAAATTCCAAAACTTAACAAAACACTTCCAAATTAAATTTTAATACTTTTACTATTTTCAGTACTATCAATATAAATTTTACAAACCTTCAAATTATTTTTAACAGGCTTAAAACTCCAGATTCAACATTTTACCCAACTTCAAATCATTTAATTCAAAAATTTAATTATCAAATAAATAGTGATATTTAGATTCAAATTAAAAATTAAATTTTAAATATTTAAAATCAATTAAATGTTCCAATTTCAAATGCTTAAAAATTCCGTGTCGCCACATTCCTCCCCCCTTAAAAGAATTTCGTCCCCGAAATTACTAGTTACGAAGAATGGTCCAATACCCATTACTATTTTCCAAAACCAAACGGTTTTATTAACTTGCCATACATATTTTTTTATTAAAGACCCATTATTACTTCAACCAACTTCCCAAAACCTTCAATAGTTCACAGCAACATTATTTACTCCAATTATTCAAATTTAAATTTAAATTCAAATTTAATCTATCAAAACTTTCTCAAAATTTTTCTAGCTCTCTAAATTTTCGAAAAATTTCGCCAGCGTCTTCTTTGCGCGGCTAGCTCGGTACAACTACAAAATGCCTCTACGGCCCCCAGATTTCAAAAGAAAACAAAAGCCATGTGGCTAGATCAAAAACCCAATCCAATTTTATACAGAATTTAAAAACATACCTTTTTTTGTCGAGCAATTCAAATTTATCTTCTGAAATCAAAACCAATTTTCCTTTTCCTTTATAATACCTGTATATTCTACATAGCAATAATATCCAATCATAACATTCAAAAACATTTTATTGACTTCCTTACCTAATGTTAATATCTATTCATCCAAATATTAACTTAGAATATATTTGTAATATCAATTTCCAATTAAGAATTCACCATTCCTTTCTTAAGTTTAGTATAAGCATTTAATATGTTTCTTTATTTATTTTCACTTCACTATTGGAGTTTATATCTATTTCTATTCACTATGCCTTTACAATCCCATTTGAATTCAATTTGCTTCAATTTACTAATTGCTTTCAAATCTAAGTACTTTTTCAAAATTTCCCTTCATATTTCCATCTTCCAATTCTACTTGAATTCTATTTTGTCTTCAAACTTTGAATATTGAATTGTATTCGCCTTATCTCAACCCATATGTAATTATCCATTTCCTTTTATTAGTTCCGCATACTAATTTATTTAAAATCTCAAATAAAAGTTTATTTGCAAACTTTTTCTTCCTTTAGTTTCTTCAAACAGTTTCTTCGATTTCACTTTAATTTACATACAGGATTTCAAATTAGATTTCAATATTCAGTTTCAAATCTATTTTCTTACCAATTTTAAATCTTTTGCCGTTAGTGAAAATTTTTAACTCCCAAAATTTTCGAAAATTTTTGGCTGATTCTCCTTTGTACAGAGGAGCTTTTGCAATTTGACAAGAGATAGAAATATATATACATCGACCCACACGGTCGGAAAAACAAAAATAGTTCATATTTCCTATTTTTATTGCGTAGGTGTACCTTTATTTAGCATTTTTAAGCAAGCGGCTTATTATTTTAGCAATATGCGCGATCAAAATTCCGCCAAACGGCCTTCAGATACCTGTACTTACTCAATTTAAATACGTAAGTGCCAAATTCATGTAACTTAACAACATTTTACATATTTAACTAATAAACATCCGAGTTTCTATAAGCAATGCAGATTAATCAATATTTATAAACAACTTATAGGGCTCCAATATTAATTTTAATTGTTTACAACCAATTCATATACAACTTCATTCAATTTAAATGTTTACAACTCAATTGCTTACATTCAATTCATTTTTAAGCAAAACAAACTCATATTTTCTTCAATTGATCTTAAAATCATCCTATTTCACTTATAATAACTTATAGGATTTTATCTAATCTCGTTTACATCGAACGACCCATTTTCTTATGCAATTCGATAATATTAATGCGAATAAATAATTACTTAAGCTTTATAACCATTTTAAATTGATTCCAACTCAATTTATACTTGATTCCATCCCATTTTAATTTATTCACAATCTTTCCATTGCATTTTCTTTCATATCCAAAAAGTTTGATTCCAAACCATTTTATTAAACTCGACAACCAATATATTAAATTACCATTTCACAATTTACTTAAGTTATTTATTTTCTTCAAACTATTCCACCCAATAACTTAAGTTTATTTTATTCAATTAGTTTATTCTTTAATCCATTTTTAAATTTTAATTCACATTAACAATTCATTATTGAATTTATTAATAATAAGGCCATTCAAATTATGCTTGAATTGGATTTGTTTACATTTTACACCATATCCATTTTAATCCAATTCAATTTTCATTCAACAACACTTCCAATTTATAATCCCATACTTGATTTTCTTTTTCATTTATCTTGAAAATCATTTTATATGATTTCCTTGAGTTCAATCTTATTTTATATCCCAAGTTTGGATTTTTATCTCATTTCCAGAATACCAATACTTTTATTATGGCTTATTTATTCACTTATTAAATTTTTTAAGCTACTCACTTGTTTATATTCATACTTCTCCATCCATTTACAGTCAACCACATTCACATTTTACTTTTAACTAGGGATTATATATTTTTATTTCAATGCTCTTTTAACTTTTAACTAAGGATTATTTATTCCAATTCGAACTTACTTAGTTTACATTTATTTATTTCAGTATGAATTTTATCCCATTCAATATTATCTATACTCAGTTGAATTTATTTCAACCACAATTTATTTAGCTTAACTCCAGTTAAAACTAGCTACACACCATTCTTTTTGAATTTTTCTAAGTAAGGACTTAATTCCTTTTAAAATCATTCCAATATACAAATTTTCAACTCATGTGCCTACTCACCTGAATCAATTAGTACGTACAAATCTTAATTCCAATACTTTGTTTAATTTAGTCCAACCTGACTAATTTTCCCATTCCACATAATTTAACACAATTCAAATTTAAATTCTAGTATTCAGTTTTCATTTTACTTACTTACAAATTTGAATAAATTTGTCCTCCCACAAATTCACTTCCACTCAATTTTTACTTTTATTTACTAGGTTCAATTACATTCTATTTCCATTCAAATTTTTACATTTCTTTAAGTTTCCAACTTATCTATATTCCATTCCCATTTCTTTTTAATTTAGTACATTGTATTAGTTTACTATCTTATTTTGTTTCCTACTTCTTTTAATTTAATTCTTTCAAGTTGAATTTTATTTCAACAAATTCCAAATTTACAAGTTATCAAACTTATTATATGCCATAAACATTATCAGTTACGATTTCAGAGTTTAAACAGCCTTTTAACATTCTGAAATTCCCTTTGAAATCACCTATATCCAAAATTCCTTGCATTTCTAAAACCAAATTTATCCTTTATAAAAAATTCCAATTTAAAATAATTTGGTAGCAATTTCTCTCTTGGAAACCCGAAAATGAACACCGATGATGTCGCGATCATCATCGGAATTATTTTCCAGCGACTAAAAAGAGTTCAATGCTTTTATCTCTTTTAAAACCCTTCAAATATTTTTAAATTCCAAATCTCTCTAGATTTCAAATCCAATTCAAAAATATTTCTCAAATACGTATTATTTTTCCCAACTTTTTTAGAATCATTTTCAAATTCAAAGGAATTTAAATTTCCAAATTTTCCAATTCCAAATCCATTAAATTTATATTCATACTTTGGAATTTTATCTTATTTTAATTATTAATCACGCTATAATTCACATTTATAGTTTACATTTACAAATTTCATTTGTACATGAATTTGTTTCTAATTTTTAATTATGATTTCAATTCCTTATTCAATTATGAATCATATTTACAAATTCCATTTATTTATTAATTTATTCCTTAATTTTTTTGTTATTATTTCAATTTCTTATTCAATTCTCGTACAATGATAATAATTTAATATTGTCACTTTCTAACAACCAAACATCCTTATATAACTATAACAATTTATGAAGAATCATTTCTTTTATATACAAAAATAATTTTGGGTAAAATTATTTCATTTACCCTAGTTAAAACAATACTGTGTCGGTTTATCTTGTTTAAGAGTTTAGAAACCCCTATCGATGACATGACGTCCCACACATCGACTAGAATCCATAAACACTCAACTGATAAGTCAACACAATATAAAACAATTTTATATTCACTAACAAATACGCGCTCATATCTATTAATAGTCTCAAACTCATTCTAGAGAACTACGGACTCTATTCTATGAGTAATTCTTACCAGAGCCAAGGTTATCACCAACCTAAGCTCTAATACCAGGTGTAGCAACCCGCAAATCCGTACCTCTTGAGTCAACACTATTCTATATCAATCAACTCAAGATGTACGAAAATACGAACCATTTGGGTTAAAGAAGAAGAGGTAGAAGAAGAAAATAGAAAACAACATCAGAACCTAACCATCGCAACGGAATAAAACATAATAGATATTCAATATTCTTTACACCAAATCAAATACTATATCTGTTTATACATACATCATCAGGGTACATCATCACTAACATACAACTGGACAATCATATAGCTTGTCCTCAAAACTTCACATACAGCGGAATAATAATCAAGTACGGAAGTACGTATCGCCATCCAGCTCGTCTCCTGAGCTCCACAACATCATATCCTTTATCCTATAATACTCGGTCTGACCCGAGCATTATAGTTAAATAACACCCGAGTCAGTCTGGAAAACCAGCGTGAGAAATCACACTCAAATTGATTATTAAAGTTTCAAAAATCCTTTGGAAATAAAAGCATCTCGTATGACCACGCCACAAATAAACATGTCGGGTTTTTACCTTATGATAGCTAAAACACTTTTTATTAAAATCCTCCGATATTATAATAGGGTCTATATACAAATACTTATTAAAATACCCGAAATTGTTACATCTATTAAATTCCAGCTACTAGCCACAAAGTGGGTACTACAAAAAAATTTCGTAAAGGCACATAGGGAGAATGGATTTCCAACTAATGACTAGGCACTGGATACCACCTGTCACGGTACGTGGCCTAGATCACAGTACCGAGGATCACACCCGACCCCTGCAACACAAGACCCGAACTATCCCTTACTGGATAATCCCGAGTAAGATCACTCCACGGTTGGGATCAGCAACCGCACTAATAAGCCGAAATAAAAAGGGACATCTAGACAGGGATGACCTTACCCGAAAATGGGTGCTGCAGACCAAGCCTTGCTGCATAACCCCTGATTTTCAGTCATTCCCGGTTGATGAGGCTTGAGGCTAAGCGTTACCTTTTTTAGAACATATCTCTTAGAATGCCCATCGTCCACCTTACGATGTTCCGAAAGCATTCATCCATACAAGTTCGTCCCAGGTTCGAACGGAACCGAAGGCACTACTCCTGCTACATCCATTTTGGAAATATCCTCAGGGATAGTAGCGACTAGCCCTTGCACTTCACTGCTCCAACTTCGAATCCAAACTCATTTTTCCACGAAAACGTACAAATTGGATCGAATTGGTTTTCGAGAAATAAATCCCGATCCTGGTCTCTTCGAAATGATCAGCGCATTTGGCCAATATTGATAGTCGGTGATTTAACTATCAATTAATATTCACAAACAACCATCAACCATAAATAATTTCTCCAAATGATTTATCAACCTCAAAATATCTTCTCAAGATATATTTCCACTTAGCAAACCCTTTTGAAAATAGTTTCAAACTATCTTCCTTTCTCAGAATAAATTTCCCAAGTATTTCCTATTTCTACTGAAATCACCAAGCACAAAACTTTAGATTTAAAAATAATTTAAAAACACTTTATTGTAAAATATGGTTTAACATTTAAATTTGAAAAACTACTTTAACACTTAATTAAAAATAATACCTTAGGAATATTTAAAATAAGGTTACTTTATAAAATATAAAACTAGATTTTCTCCTTTAAAAAATAATAATAAGTCACCATTAAATAATTGCTACGATAATAGAATTGAAAAATAATTAATTAGAATTTAAACGTTTAGAAATAACAAATTTTTTGAAACATGCTTTTTAAAACAACATTAAAACTTTATCTTATATTTAAAAATTTATTTTGAAAACGTACTTGGCTATCTAGGGAAATATACTTCTCTTCACATTCTTTAAAAATAAATCACTATTTATTTTTAAACAAATATACTCATTTCCTTTAATAAATTCCCACCTTGAATTTATTCTTCCTAAATATCCTCTGGTATATTACTTTGCTTTTATAAACCCAGTTTATAAATTCCATAGCCACATTCTCCTTTAAATTTTCAATTTCAAACACTTAAATCAATTTCCAAATTGATTTCCAATTTTCACCATTTATTCCGAAATCCATTAATTTTAGATTTTATTCCTTAATTATGATTTAAAATACTTTTAACTGAAAATACCATTTTTAGATTTCCCTAAATTACTTCTTTATCCCTTTAAATAAATTTAAACTTTTAATTTTAAAATAATTCTTTATTCCTGTAATTGGTATCACTTAAGTTTACAATTCATTAATTTCTGTTTATTCAACATCATTTTCCATACTTGGAATTATTTATTTATTAGTATTTTAATATCACTTTCATTCCTTTTCAATTTATTCTTAATTTATTCCAATTCGCTATAATTATTTTACTTAAAATTTCACTCTTTTATTGTCTTTCCAAAAATCCAATTTATATATTTTGATAACTCAGTGTACCAAATTATACTCAAGCAAACTATAGCATTCAATATTCCAACATATTTCATCATAGAATATCAAATAGTTACAACAGAGAATATTAAATAACTTAAATAAATGTTGGGAATCCAGTTGGAACCCTCCAACCTGTTTTCCCTGCATCCACAGATGTTAGCACAATATAAAATACCAATTCCACTTCGAGGTGGAATATCACGGTATATCGGTTTTAAATATAAAATCATCCGCTATTATGCGGCGCATAGGGTCTCATCCGCTTTAAAATGCAGGAAATCAATCATTCCAAGATATATATAAATATAGCACATTAAACCAATTCATCCACTCAACCCATTATTTAAATTTAATCATTTAAATTAAAATTCAGCTGAATGAGATTAACTCAACTTTTCTGTTATGCAGTCCATTCCAAACTGGCTCGCTTCCGTGATTTAAAACCTTGTATAAACAATTATAGATTTATTAAATTCGAAGTAAATCGAACAATCCATTACCGTTTTAAATTAATTAACTCCTGATTTAATTTAAATGAATAATTTAACTTAACCTAATTTCCCTTTTATAGATTTCCAAAATCAAATTTCACAAAAAATTGTTACTTTAAAATCCCTATATTATATTTCCAATATTTCTCCTATATAAATTAATTTCCCCGTTTCCAAAAAATGGCAAGAGTGGCTCACTATACAATAAAAAAAATTGCTTTAAAATTCTAATACAATTTAATATAATCAATTTCTCTGCATGTATGTGAAATTAAATAAATAAAACAAAACAAAACAGCTACCTTAGTCGACCACGCACTGCCACCACCCTCCACATACGAGTTCGAGCCTGCCTCACGTTTGGCACCGCGTCCCGCAAGCATCACTATGCCGCGACTTCCCAAGCATCGCACGCCCTACCTCCAATTCGCCAAACCCTAAATTCCCAAACCCTACTCTTAATCCCGACCCATGTTCTATGAAGATGCCCCACTCGAGCCTCCATAAATACGTGTGAAGACTCTCGAAACCCCCAACCAACAATATTTGACGAAGACGGGTCGTAACCCTCAATTGTTGCAAGCGAACATCGAAACCCTCGAAGAAATCGCGCTCGACATCGCCTCGAGTCGAACTCGAAGTCGCGATTTTGATTAATTCGATTTGTCTAGATTTGGGAAGAAAATTTGGAGAGGATCAAACATTAAAGTGGAATGCCGTTTATATTTTATTTTGAAATGCATTCGGCTGGCTTAGATTTATTGATTTCTTTTTAAAACTTTGCAGAGGAAGATTGTGTGATGTTCTACAAAAGGGAAACATGATTTTGAAAGGAAGGCTGCGTTGAAGTGAAGGGGAAAAACAGTGATGTGAAATTATTTCAGCCAGTTGACCAAATTAAAAATATATATTATTTTAAATTCAAATTTGAATATGAATTGTCTCGACTTTCGCAGCCTAAAATCACGAACTCCTATCGCGGCGTGCCACTAGGCGTTTATAATGTTATACCCTTATTCCGAATGCAACGGAAAAAGTTTCGAGTCCTAATTCGATCGTATGGAGAAGATAGCTTTTTGAATCGAATTAAAGTATTAAATTTTCGATATTAATTTTAGCGCGTTTATATATTGTACGCTCACACAACCACTCCAAATACTACGAAAATTGAAATCCGATAATAATACACTATTACGGATCCAATGAAACTAGTTTCATCAAATTCCTAGACTGTGCCTCGGAAGGCTATTTTTAAATATCGATTTAAACGATAAAATTCCAAAACTTAACAAAACACTTCCAAATTGAATTTTAACACTTTTACTATTTTCAGTACTATCAATATAAGTTTTAAAAACCTTCAAATTACTTTTAACAGGCTTAAAACTCCAGATTCAACATTTTACCCAACTTCAAATCATTTAATTCAAAAATTTAATTATCAAATAAATAGAGATATTTAGATTCAAGTTAAAAATTAAAGTTAAATATTCCAATTTCAAATGCTTAAAAATTCCGGGTCGTAACAATTAGAAATCAAATTATTTCTTGATAGGTTATGATTTTTTCTGTTAAATCCTAATCCCTTCTTATTTCTTGATGGTTTTGAAATTTTTTCAAATTTTATAGATTTGGCTTTCCTTTATTAAATTTTGAAACATTGTTAGTAATTTTATCTAATTTATTTCTGAGATCAAAAATTTCTATATTAGCTAATTATAAATATTGTTCAATTCACACTTTTTTTTTCAAGTTTATAATTCTCTATTATGTTATTCTCTATATCATGTATTAGCGTAGCATTTTGAGATGATGATCTTTTACATTCTTTTTATGCTAATTCTAATTCTTCTTCTAAAATAGTTTTCTCATCTTTTAACAATCCAATTTCAGTTCACCTCTATTTAATTTTTCCCAAGTTTTCTTTATTTACCTTTTTTAATTCTCAATACTTGTCATTTAATTCTATACTAATTTCAAAAATTTCATCATATGTTAACTCAAGACGTACCTCGTCTGTTCTAGCCATGAAGCAAATATTTGCTTATTCTAAATCACTATCGCTATCGGATGAAGAGGAAGAGTGTAACATCCCGCCTTTTTGGACGCTTTAAGCAGACACACGTGCTAACTCAAACTATACAAAAGGGCAGATTGTTATTAGGGTAAATAGGAAAAAAGAGAAAGAAATAAAAACAAAACAGAATCTCACAGCGGAATGACAAAATATAATAATCAAATAACAGATCATGAAGCTGTTTACAAAACATTTGACTATACTTATACAACACAGTATCAGGGTTACTGATATCAAAGATAAATAAATAATAATGTAGTGGAATAGTATGATGCAGTGGAATAATATAGTAAATAGTAGTAGTATACATCTTCGTCTTCGTCCTCCAGAATAAGTCTTCAAATCCTGAAATGCTCAGGCCGACCGGAGCGAATTGCAAAGACAAAACACTCGAGTCAGAACTAAATGATGTTATGTAAATTAAATCAATGGTAAATATGTGTGTGACGGCGTCAAATATGTTTACGTGGTTTGACATCTCCTATTTGGTGTCTAATGTGAGTGCAGCAACTTAAGAGATGTTCGAGATTCATATCTCCAAAAGATCCGTTAATCTATCTACTATGTAGTACAATACGCTATTATAATATGTCTGCAGTAAAGTAAAGGTATTATAATAGCGTTAAGGCTTTACATTTTCCACCTTAACAAATTTTATATATTCCCATAGTCTATACAGTACCGTAATCTCCCCCGTACTAGGCGTCGTCATAGGGCACTCCATAGGTATGGTACAAAATAAACTCTTAGAAGGTGCGCTAGGATAGGTGGCACGGCACAACTAGGCAATGCTAGGGTAGATATACCAATTATGCATCCACGCTGGTGGTAACGCATAGCAGCTACTACCGCTCACCTTGGAACCCACTGCCGAGTAAAATTGAAGGGTGGCCACCAAATAGATCAAAAGTCAGAATATATCATTGATGGAGTGTGCCTGATCGGAGGAATGACCTCACTTGGTCCGAGAATCACTTCTGTTTTAGCCACCTTATGCCAACTCACGGGAGTTGGGTCTACGTATATACCTCATATAGGATCGTCGCCACCTTCCTACTTCATTCCGGAATCTCCACCACATACACAGTTGTTAAAGTGGTTTTCGGTATTGGCAAAGAGTATGACAACATCTGATCATGGTCTATCTGACAACCAATCGCTTATTACACACCGGATGGTTCTTTTACATTTCTAAAATCATTTCATAATTGATATCAAAATATCATATTCAATTCAAACCATATCACTTTTGAAATCATTACTTACTTTCGAAATCATATTCGCCTTTGAAATCATAGTTCGATAATTTTATTTCCTTTCAAAGTCAAATTCGCAATTTATACCAAATATCGTATTCACAAAACTATATCACTTTCAAATCATTATCGTTTCCAAAATCATGATTTCTTTTGAAAATTATACTTTCAAAATAAGAAAAATCCTTACTCCAAAATCATCATATTCAATTAGTTATAAATTTTAAATCCCAACTTAAGTTATGACATCATTAACCATATTCACTTTAAATATCGAGAAATTGAAAATAATCCCATCCATTTTACTTGGTTTGGAATTTGGAAGAAAATAGCTTAAATAATTATAAATAATTAATATAGATTTAAAATAGACTAAATATAATTAAAATAGATTAAATAGCTTTAAAATAGATTAATTATATTTAAAATAAATTAAAATAGTCTAATTAGTTTAAAATAAATTAAATTGGTTTAAAATAGATTAAAATAATTCATATAGTTAGTATTAGTTAAATAGCTTAATAAATTTGAAAATCTTAATAATTAGAAATTTTAAAATAATATATTTTTAAACTAGTTTATATTAAAATATGAGTTTGAAATTAATATCAAATTAAACTATTCATTTCATTTCAACATATTTGGACCATTTCAAATTTCCAAATCGACAAACCAAATTTCAATAAACTATCGAATTTCATATCGTTTCAATCCTTGTTCAAAATATCAATATGGATTACTCCAATTTTAAAATATTTCAAAGTTATTTTCAAACAAATTCAATAACTCAATTTTGATAGAATTTCATTTATACATAAAAGTTTAACTTTAAACTTCCAATTTAATTTCTTAAGGAAATTCTATTTAAAGCAATTCGCATTTCAATACAAAACTTGATTTTTTTTATAATACTTCAATTTATATAAATCAAATTTTATTTCAAAACATCAATTGATTAAATCCAAAAATTAAAAGATTTTAAAATCATTTAATTTAACTAATCCGGTGTCTATATATAATTCTCTACCCTAGGGTCAAGTATACGGATATTTATCATTTCAATCCGTAATTTAAACATTTTACGATTGTATATCATTTTAAACCACAATCCCGAAATAAATAAAAATCCATAAAGGACTTGCAGTTTATGACGATATAAAATACAGCATCCATTCATCCAAATTCAACAATAAACATCCATCACAATCATCATCCAAATCGATCAATAAATATAAATATAGAACCGATAATCAATAACATGTATTTAACTGGTAATTTATATTCAATAATAAATTAAATAACGATCAATTAAAATAATTTCAGATTAACTGAGGTGATGATAAAATATACCAAACAGCCATAAATAATTTCTAATCACATCATAAATTTAATTTAACAAACATAAGAAATTTTAGAAGTTGTGAGTGGGTTAAAACACTCACCTTTGAATTTAAATCCAATTTAAACTCAAAATTTGAACAGTCCCAGAATTCGTCCAAACAAGCGTCAAAATGTTTGAAATTTCAATATGATCCCAGTGGGACAAACCGCGTGTGAATCGGATCTTGTATGCAAAATTTATGTTAGATAGAAGTTATACGATTCAATTTAGAAAATAAATAAAATATTAATAAATTTCACACGTCGTCTACCTCGTTGACCTGCCGAAACCCTCATATCTCGCTCGAACCCTACCTGCTCACGAAAGCCGCCACCAACATCGAGACAATGCCGCTGCCATAGGCCGTGCCACCAAGATCAGAGCCTTCTACCACCATCCTTACTCTGAGCCGCCCCTTCCTATGCCATCTACACCCATCGCAGCTCCAAACCAATGGCCACCGCCGCTTCGATCATTCGCAAATCGTGACCCGTCAACGCGACTCCGACCCCAAGTAGCCGCACCGTTCTACATGCCTCGACGCCTTCTACCTGTTGCCACTACCCGATCGTCGTAAGGATGACGATCCACCGCTAAAATTGAAACTATCAAATGAACGGCCGGGAGTAAACTAGCCAATTCGGCTACACAACAATTTAGATCGAGGAAGGAATCACATAATTGACTTGCGCTCTTTGTGGGCTTCAAATTGATATATAGTTTGATAAAGTTTGAAGAGTTTGATTTTCAATTTGATTTTTGATTTGAATTTGCATTTTAGGATTTAGGGTTTTGTCTACCATTGAAAGAGGAGGAGAAAATAGAATTGGTCATACAAAAATGAGGAATAAGAAAGGATTTAAGATTTATAACGACATATATGTAGGCAGAACAAAATAGAAATGAATGGGCTCGAATGGTTTGGAAAGTTGAACGATAAACGACCCGTAAAGCCCATTTCGACTAGAAAAATGGATCAACCCATATATCAAAATGGATGGTTTCAAATATTTTAAACTCAATGGAACAGGTTTCAAGTCCTAATTCCATCATATGAAGAAGTTACGTTAAAATCCAAGTCAGTGGCCAAAATGGCTATTTTCACGTTAATTAAATAAATTAATAGTTAATTAATTAGATCACTTTTCGTTTAAATTTAATAGCTTACCATTTCTATAACTTTCGATTTACATAGTAACTTATAATCTTTTAAAACAAATTTCTGTATCAATTCGATGTAAATTATTTTACCCATTTATAGTGTTAAATTCAATTGTTATTAAATCCAATTATATATGATTAATTCCAAATAAATTGATTTGGTTCATTTTCACTACTTTTTATTAAATCCATTTTTACTCTATAAACATAATTAACATTTGTTTTTCATTTCATTGCAATAATACATTCCAATTTCCATTTTTAGTTTGTATTAACTACTCTATTTCAATTTATCTTAAATTTTGTCAAATTTACACATTAATTGTAATTTTAATCCAATTAATCATTTTACCTTGGTTCTATTCTATTATTACATCACTTATTACTTTATGAAATAAATTAACATTTCCATTCATCTTATTACATTCATATTTTGCAACTAGTGTCTAAATCTCATTAGTGTAACATTAAATTTCATTTTGATTACAATTGATTTCCAATTAAATTTTTAATAGCCCAAAATAAATTGGTAACATATAATAATGGTCACTATTGACCATAAATCACGTTTATATGTTTATTGTTTACAAACAAATGTCACAATGGCTCATATAATATTGATTTTATTCAATTTACTATTAATCTTGTGATATTTTATTGATCGATTCAATACTTACATTTGTTTTCATATATTCAATTTATAGCCAAGTAAACATTTTAAATTATTACAATTTATTAGAGTTTTATGCATATTGTTAATAATCAACTTGCATTAACATTGTTACACTTTATTTTAGTGTTCATTTCATTATTAAATTATAGATTTTTATTTCTTCACTATTAAATTACCAAAATATTATTAAATTAACAAATTTAATTATCGAAAATTTATAGGTCATTACAAAGAGTCGGATTCATCCCAAGTTACTTGAAACGCTCTTCTCTTTTTCTAGAAATTTTTGAATTTGTTTTTCTTTTTATCATTGTTGAGTAGTGGACAATCCTTCTTCATGTGGCCAAATTTATCACGCCCGAAGTATTTTATTGATGTTTGATTTGAGGAATTTATGTTGCTGTTGTTTTGAAATTTTATCATCTTTTTGAACTTCTTGAATTTGTTGTAATTTTTGGCGATGAAAAAAATCTCATCTTCTTCCAAGTCGGAGTTGTCATTATTTTCCTAGAATGCAATGTTTTTCTTTTTTGATTTTATTCTTTTCTTGCTTGTAAACTAGCTTCATACGACATCAGATTTTCTCTTTAATGGCTAAAACTTTTCTTTCCCGTTCGCTTGTCAAAGAGTTGACTAAATCAAAATCAATGAATTTAACTCCTAGTGTCATAAGATCGTGTTGTATAGTTTGAAATCGAGCATACATGTCAATAATTAATTCATTTGATTTCATTTAAAATGATGAAAATTGATTTTGTAGAATAGAAATTTTTGTTTTCTTAATTTTGTTTGTGCCTTCATGGATAATTTGTATGTACGCCAGATATCATATGCAGTAGTGCAAAGCATGACTCGTGAAAATCCATTTTTATCGAGTGAGAAAAATAATACGTTCATAGCTTTGGCATTGTTAGATGCCTCTTCTTTTTGTACATCAGTCCATGTGCCACTATTGGTGTCAGGTGCTACATATTAGTTTTGAGTTGCTAGTCATATTTCTAACTCATTTGCTTCCATAAAAATTTGCATGCGTGTTGACCAATAAGTATAATTTGAAGCAGTAAATAGTGGAGGACTAGCCGTTGATTGACCTTCTTGAAATGTACATGCCATTTTAATGATTTCAATTACGTGTTATTGTATATTGAAATGACCATACTCTGATACCAATTGGAAGTCTAGTTGATCGTATATTATTTAACTTGTGTGCAATATGCAAATGTATGTGCTAATGCTATAGTAGACAATAAATAGTAAAGTATAAAAATCATGTAAACCAGAGTTGTCATACTGGTTCGGACGTCCCGTCTAGTCTCGAAGCTCCCATTCGTTATTTAGTAACCAAAAAACCTCACTTCACCCGGAGGAACAGGCTTAATACAAAAGTATTTATTGACAATTATGTGTTTTGAATAACACGGATATTGACTGTACAATACAATTCTTTCTATAATCTCCTTTGAGTTATATTGTTTATGTGTACTTTGATTTTTAGGAAGCAATACAACCCAAAATATAAATTCTGGTAATGATTGAGAAAATTGAATCAGGGAATGCACAGAAGTAAGAATATAGAATAAGAGTATAGAAATTAAGGTAAGTCTTAGCCTCAATCGTTTAGTTTTATTTTAGGAGTTGTTTCTCGAAGAGAAGCAACCATTACCTTTCGAAGAGTTGCAATATTTGAATAATTTGAGTGCATTGAAAATTTCAGAAAGAAGCAACCTTTCATAAAAAGAGCCATTATGTTTCAGAATTAATGTCACATACGTCTGTGAAACATCACAGACGTCCGTCAATACAAGGATCAATTTTCATGTCTAATGTCATAGATGTCTGTGATTTTTCACAGATGTTTGTGAATTTAGTTTTCTAAAGATAAGTTCTTTTTAATTTGAAAACATAAATTTGTGTCTTGTAGATCACTCAAGGAGATTTTACATATATAATCTAAGACTAAATATGACCTTGCTAGTAAAAGTTTCTCCCGGCTTGTCTTCTAGCCATGATCTTATTGTGTGTACCTGCATATTATTGATGTTTATACTGTATATGTGCGTTTGTATAGTTGCTGTCATTAAAACGAAGAATGGAGATTCTAACACCGCTAATGTTTCCCGCCATTTGTAACTATTGAATCCCCCACCATTTATACCGATTCAAATTCATATTCTAGGCTTGTTAACGGGTTCAAATCTGGCTCGTTTTACTTAGAATTATTCTGTCCATAAATATAGTTTGGACCCAAACGAAAACCCGACCCGGTTCGGTCGGTTGGTCGAAGGAACGACGCGCGTGTGTGGTGGTTACGCATGACTTCCCTCCTTACTAAAGAGCAGACATTTTGGTGCCCAGAGGAAACTAATATATTTCCCAATATTCCTAGATGTGGGACTATGCTAATCCCATATTCTTCCTCTTCTCTTTCTCTTCTTCTTATTTAAAAACAAATAACTCACACAAAATAATTTATAAAATTTAAACTAACAAATCTTCCACCAAATATTAATAAAATTTCTCTTGTCATATGTTGGAAAAAAACTTGTGCGTAAGTATAAATTTCTTGTGGACTTGAATCTATACATAGTGATAGCCTATCAAAGCATGCCAGGAAGGAATGGTTGACAAAGTATTGAATCAATGATCCTATGCGACGTACTGGATGTGTTTCACACACTGATTTTCTTTTTTCAGATAGTTCACAAGTCGACACATGGATTGGTCTTGTGTCATGTGTCTTAGTTTCATGAAATGCCCCGAGACTTATGCCATAGTCTCGCAGAAGGCGGCACCACCTTCGTGCATTCATATAGGTAGATTTATTTGCAAGTACCCTATAACTATACACTTCAATAGTATTCTGTTATAAACATGTTAAGTATTAAGTAGTACAACCTCCACATGTCAATATAGGTACCAAGCACTATTCTTGGAATGGATATAATATTAGTTGTTCAGACTAATATTATAGTGTTTCAAATCATAATGTACAATGTACTTTTGCTCATTGAACTCAAGATGATGAATTTCATTATGTTGATTCAAGATTCCATCATAGGTGATTTTTTAACTTAGCTTAAAACCCATTCCTTTTGATGTTTTTAACACCAAAGATCTTACAAGTTCTTTTGCAAATAGATCAACCAAATTTTGGCTAGATCTCATGAAATCTATATTAATTACCCCATAAGTGAGCATTTGCCTCACCACACTTTGCTTTAAACTAATATGCCTAGATTTTCCATTATATACCTAGCTATATTTAACGACCCGTAAATTTTCAATAACTAAAATTGTTAATTTAATAAGATTTTTTAAATTTATATTGATGAAAATAAAAAATCTATGAATTATTAATAAAAGTTGTGTATAATAATGAAAATAACTAAGAGGAAACATAATAGGGTTAATTAAAGTTAATAATTAATGAATTTGAATGAAATTCCAAGTAAATAAAATAATTTAAATGTTAGGACTTAGTTATAATGAGAATATGAGTAAAACAAGTGTAATTATTGAATTAATGAAATAGTACAGTGTTAATGGTAAGTAATAAACTTTTAAATGTAAGAAAAGTAAATAGGTGACAACTAATATATGTTATTCATTTATTTAGAGTGTTAAATGAAATTGGTAACCCGTTAATGAATTTATAACGGGTATGAAATGTAAGAATGCCGATGTAAGCTAATAATTCATTAATTCAATGCAATTCCAAATTGATTGAAATAATTACAGGGTTATAATTGATTGTAAATAGGAATATTTGGTAATAAATTTAATATAAGAAAAACAAATACAAATATTGAATTAATCAATGAAGTAATAATAATAAATAGTGATTGAATAAAATCAATGTTCTGTATGTAATTGTTTGGAAATGGTAACTTATATAAATATGATTAAGGGTTAGTGGCAATAATTATTATAAAGTAATCATTTATTTAGTCCATTAAATCAAGTTTGTAATCAAATTGCAATGAATCTCAATTCAAGGTTATATTAGTATAAAATTGGAAATAGTGCTAATTCTATGTATAGTATGACAATTGGTTGATTTAAAGAATAGAAGACAAGATTTATTAATTTAATTGAAGTGTAATATTCAATAATTGAATTAATTGCAAATAAATGGAATTAAACATTTAATTATTACGTTAATAGAAATTTAGATGAAATCGGAGAATATTAAGGTAATAGATTTTGAATCCTGTGTTCATTTCATCCGTTTGATAATAATAAATTGAATAACAGAATGAAAGTAAATTAAATAGAATTTGGGAAATTAAATTTATAAATTTTAAATTTGATGAAATTAAGGTAAATACCGATATTTATAAATTAGTCAACTTTAAGTTGACATATGAACTTGTTTAAATTATTGTGAATGTTTAAGAAATAAAAAATGGAAAAATTTGCTAATCATAGAACGGGAATTGAAAATTTTGATTTAATTAATTTAATATTAATTTATTTAATTAACTGGAAAATAGCCATTTTGGCCACTGACTAGGATTTCGACGAAACTACTTTCACCGGATCCGTAGCGATGAATTATAGTAGGATTTCAAGTTTCGTAGTAATCAGACTTGTCGTTTGATCGTACGGACTCGAAACGCCTTTAGATCAATTTAATTAAAACTAATTGAAATCAATTTGAAATAAACTGAATTTTGAACAACTTCTTCATACAATGGAATTTGGACTTGAAACCTGTTCCATCGATTTTAAAATCATTTAAAACATAAATTTTGATATATGGGTTGACCCTTTTCCGTTCCGAAATCGAAACAGGATTTTCGGGTCAATTATCGTTCAAAACCCAAATCCAATCTAGCCCACCCTTTCTATTCTGTTTTGCCTATATATAAGTCATTTCAAACCCTAGGTCGTTGCTTATTCCTCATTTCTGTACGTACAATTTCATTTGCTCTTCCTCATTCCAATGGCTGCAAACCCTAATCTTCCCAATCCAATTTCAATTTCCAAAAAAAACTTGCGGACCAGCAGCAACGTCGGGACGCGCTTCGAGTTTCAGTGGTAAAAACGCTGCACCTACTTCGGGTTAGGAAGAAAATGACTCGGGTCGCTTCGGGTCATTTTGGTAAAAACTCTAAGCAAGCACCGGGGATTTGAGGCGGTGGACCGAAGTTGAACCCAAAGTCGACCCAGCACCAGAATTTTCCAATCTTCTAATTTTATTAACTTTTTCATATGAGCATGGATTCATGCGCGGTTTATTTTGCAGGAATCGTATTAGAATTATGGATATTTTGGCGCTGGTTTAGATGGATTCTAAGACTGTTGGAATTTTGGGTTTAAATTGAATTTAAATTCAATTTAAATTCGAAAGGTGAGTGTTTTTAATCCACTCACAACTTCTAAAATTTCTTATGTGTGTTAAATTAATTTCTAATGTGATTTGAAATTCATTTATGACTGTTTGGCATTTTTTTTCATCATCCCGGTTAAATTGAATTTATTGAATTAAATTGTTATTAATTTATTTTTGCATATAAACTGTCAGTTAAATAGTTGTTTAATTTATTATTGAATATAAACTGTCAGCAAATACCTATTGCTTATTATCTGTTATATATTGATGTTATTGTTTGAATTGGATGATGATTGTGATAAATGGTTGATGATTGATATTGGATGAATGGATGTTGTATATATTATTATAAACTGCAAGTTGTTATGCATTTTTATTTCATTCGGGATTGCGGTTTGAAATGATATATAACCGTATTTTAATTTTAAATTACGGATTGAAATGATAAATATCCGTATCACTTGACCATAGGGTAGAAAATTATATACAGACACCGTGGTCTATATATAAAAATATTTTGAAATGATTTCTATGGCTTTGTAAAGAAATATACGATTTTATGAGATATTGATTTGGATATTTTATAAATGTTATTTTATATGTAGTTAAATTCTTAGTTTTAGGCCATGAATAAAATTGTTTCAAGTATAAAATAAGTTTAATAATAAAGTTTGATTTTATTAAAATATAATGTGGATAAGTATTTACTTAAATTATATTTTTATATAGGGTTTATATTGATTTTTATAAATCAAAGTTGAGAAGATAGTTTTGAAATAGATTTGAGATTTTATTTAATTAAGAGTTATATTTAATAAGAATCCATTTGGAACTTGTTGAAATTGAGATTTTAAAAGAATATGGTTTTATAACTTAATTCGGGTTTATGGCGATTTAAGCGAATATATCAAGTCTAATAATTTGAGGAATATTCAGTTATTGAAATTTGAAGTTTTATTTAAAGGGTATTGGATTTATTAAGTAAATATTTCAAAACTAAATAATAGTAAAGTGAATTTGGTATATATATGAATTATCAAATTTAGTTTTGAAATAGTGAATATTTAAGCTTTGAAATATATTGAATTTGAAATGGTTTATTTCGTCGATCAAATCTATTTTAAAATCGATGTAATTTGGAATGGTCTGTTTGAAAACCGAATTGAATTTGAAATTTCTGATTTGGGGATTTGTTTAAATTTAAAATTTAGAAATTCGGGTTGTTTTGGAATTGATTTGTAAAATTTAAGAAGCTAGTTTATTTTATAAAATATTTTAATATTTAAACCATGTAAGGGGTGGAAGTTATGTTTCTAAGTTATTAATTTCAAAGTATTATGTTTTGGAAGTGTTATAGTTTTAAGTCTTTGGTTTCGAAATTTTATAACTTTGAAAAATATTATGATTTTTGAAATGATATCTTATTGGTTTTGAAATGGAAATGATATAGTATTGATATGGTTTTGAAATGGCAATGATATTTTGGTTTGATGCATAAACTATTTTGAAATGACCGCGGTGTTATAATAACGTTTGGTTGTTGAAGAGACCGGGATCGGAAGTTGTCATACTCTCTACCAACTCCGAAAACCACTTTAACAACCGTGTATGCGGAGGAGATTTCAGAATGAAGTAGGATGGTGGAGACGTTCCTTTGAGGTATATACGTGGACCCAACTCCCATTATTTGGCATAAGGTGGCTAAAACTGGAGCGATCTCGGGCCAATTAAGGCATTCCTCTGATGGGACACATCCCTTCAATATTATACTCTTACTATTGGATTGATTCGGTGTCCACTTTTGATTTTTTTGATTTGGGGGTGTGGCTCGAGTTGGGCGGTAGTAGCTGCTACGCGTTACCACCAGCTCGTATGCGTAATTGGTATATCTACCCTAGCATTGCCTTATGTTCCATGTCACCTACCCTAGCGCGCCTTATACGAGTTTGGTTTTCTCCCGTAGTCCGTGGAGTATTTAGGGTAGTCTCCCGATCTGGAGATGCGCTGATACTGGATGGACTACTGGACTATTACGTGTTAAGGTGGAAAATGTGAAGTTTTAATGCTATTTAAAAGTAAGTTTATTTTACTATAAGACATTATTATAATAGTGAAATATTACTACATAGTAAGTAGTTTAACGGATCTTTAGGAGATGTAAATCCCGAGCATCTGTTAAGTTATTGCACTCATGTTGACACCGTATAGGAGATGTCAAATCCCGTAAACATCTCTGACGCCATTCCACTCATATTATTTACTATTGATTCAACTTACATAAAATCCTTTAGTTCTGACTCGAGTGTTTTGTCCTTTCAATTCGCTCGGGTCAGCCTGAGCATTTCGTGTTTTGAAGGCCTTATTTCTGGAGGACGAAGACGAAGATTTTAGTACTATTATTTATTATATTATTCCACTGCATCATGTATTCGGCTGCATTTTATTATTCTCTGGGATGGGTAACTCTGATATGTATTGTATACATATAATCGAATATTTTGTAAAACGGCTTCATGAACTGTATATTTGATTATTATATTTTATTATTCCGCTGCAAGATTCTGTTTTGTCCTTTTTCTTTCTCTGCTTTTTTATATTTACCCCATAACAATCCACCCTTCTGTATGGTTTAAGTCTGACATGTGTGGTATATCATCGATTTAAAGCGTACAAAAAGGCGGGACGTTACATATATGGCCTGGATAGTGTTGCTTGGCTATCACAATGCAGATATATCGAAGGCTTTGGTTTTGGCCATGCAGGAATTTCCAACGGTAAATTCATTAACGGTTCTTCTTCTTCACTGCTAGAAGCCAACGCTATAAATTCAGCAGCCATGGTAGAATCTACAATACATGTCTATTTCTTTGAGGCCCAGGATATTGCTCCCCCACCGAGAGCGAATATCCATCCACTGGTTGATTTATTGTTATCCTCTTTTCTATTGTCCCAACTGGCATCCGTGTATCCTTCTATTACACTTGGATACACACTATACAGTAAACCATAGTCCACGATTCCTTTTAAATATTTTAAAATTCTTCCTACAGCTAGCCAGTTAATACGACTATGGTTACTAGTATATCTACTCATTTTGCCAATAGCGTGGGAAATATATGGTATTGCGCAAGTCATGGAATATATTAGACTACCACTGACTTTAGTGTATTCTAGTTGATTTATTAATCTACCTGTATTAGAATATAGTTGCATGTTTGGGTCAAATGGGGTTCTTACCGGTTTGCAATCAAATTTATTGAACCTTTTTAGAATATTCTCTATGTAATCCGACTGAGTAATGATTAACCCTTCTGTTGTTTTTATGATTCTTATTCCTAAAATCACTTCAGCATCAGCTATATCTTTCATGTCAAAACATGAAGGTAGAAATCTTTTGTTTCTTCAATACTCGAGGTATCAGTCCCAAATATTAACATATCATCAACATAAAGGCATATAATTACACCCGTGCTAACGTGAAATTTGCTATAAACACATTTGTCTGATTCAAAAATTCTCATTTGATACTATGATTTTTCAAATTTCTCATACCACTATTTTGGTGCTTTTTTAAGACCGTAAAGTGATTTAATAAGTTTACATACATTACGTTCTTATCCAGGCATCACAAAACCTTCTAGTTAAGACATATATATCTTCTCATTAAGTTCTTAATTTAAGAATACAGCCTTGACATCCATTTCATGAATTTCAAATTTATAAATAGATGCTAACGCAGTTAATGTCCTAGTAGTTGAAATTATAGCGACAAGTGGATTGGTAATAAAATAATCTATTCCTTCCTTTTAGGTATATCCCTTAGCAACTAATCTATCCTTAAATTCATCTTTCGTAACCTCTACTTTAGTTTCTTTTTAAATATCTACTTACAATCTATTGGTTTAGAACCAGCAGGTAAGTCTACGTTTCCATGTTTGATTTTCCATAATAGAAACCATTTCACGTTTATGGGTTCTTGCAAAAATGCTGAATCCTAGGACTTTATGGCCTTGGTATATGTCAAAGGATTGGAATCTATGGCGGTAGAAGCATGATTTGTCGCCTATTATCATCTCTCAACCCTTCAACTGAATAAGTGATAAAATCTGGTTTGAATGACTTTTCAGTTCTCATTCTTTTACTTTTCCTAAGAGTTTCACTAGTTTGATCATTATTTTCTTAAGTGTTCTCAAATTCACGAATAGATTCAATGACCTCCAACATTACATGTATAGGTGTGTTAACCTTCGACGTTTCACTAATGGACAGACTGGATAGAATAGACGTGAATCTATTTTCATATAACACCACATCTCTAGATTCTATTATTGTGTTTACCTCAACCGAATTATTAGGTTCTATTACAAGAAACCTATCACCCTTGCTGTGTTGAGCGTATCCTAAGAAAATACACTCAATGCCTTTTTGTCCTAATTTCCTGATTTTTGGTTCAAGTAAAAGAATAATAGCTCTACAAATCCAAACTGGATAACAATCAAGATTTGGTTTGCGTTTCTTACAAAGTTCATAAGGTGTAAACTTTGATTTTCTTATGAGGTATTCTATATATGATATAACAAGCGGTAAGTAACGCCTCACTCTAGAAACTATTATTAAGACTAGAATTGCATAAAATAGAATTAACCATTTTAGTAAGAGTCATGTTTTTACGTTCTGCGACACCATTTTTTATAGATTATAAGCTACAAATGTCTCATGTATAATTCCTACAGATTCACAAAATGCAAGGAAATGATATTCACCTCCCCAATCAGATCTAAGGGTCTTAATTTTAACATCATATTAGTTTCCTACTTCAGTTTTATAGGTCATAAATGAATTTAATACTTCGTCCTAAGTATGCATTAAATGAACATAATAATACTTTGGATAGTCATCTATAAATGTGATAAAATACTTCTTTCCTCCTCTAGTAGGAGGAATACGCGTGTCACAAACATCACTATGAATCAATTGTAACAGATTGGTGGTACTAACAGATTTTACTCAAAACAGTTTCCGAGTTATTTAGGTTAGAAAGCATATCCTACACTTATTATCAAATGTATTATCATATTAAGGGATCGTATTTAATGAAATCATAATATCAACACTTTTAACATTAACATGTCCTAATCTACTATGCAATAAAGAAAAAGAATCAATAATATATAAGTAGAATAACATTCAGTTTGAACATTCCATCATATGTGCATCCTTTTCCAACAATCATTCTGCCTTTGGTCAATACATACTTATCTAACTCAAAGACTTGTTTGAAACCAATGTTATTAATAGATTACCAAAAACAAGGTTCTTTCTAACCGGATGTGAACTCCAAGTCTACCATCACCTATCCTTTGACCATTGCTTTCGCCGAGTTTCCCATATAGAGATAATTTTCATCCTCAAACAATTCAAGTTTCTTGAATAAGCTCTTGTTGTTGGAGATATTCTTAGTAGCACCAGCGTCGATCCACCAATAATCTTCTCTTTTAATTATGTTGATTTTAGAGATTATTGCTGTCATGTTTTCTTTTGTCAATTGAGATTTCTTTTTATAGAAACGACAATCTCTTCTAAAATGACCAGGTTTTCCACAATTATAGCACCCATCCATTTTCTTGGCCTTCTTATTATTGATGCTTTTATTATGAAATTTCCACTTTTGATTAAAAGAGTTCTCAAAGGTTTTATTTTCCTCTTTTCCTCTGCCACGTGGATCATATATGGAAACACTGTTCATTTCAGTGACTTCTTTCTGCCTAAGTTGTTCTTCCACTTGCAAATGTTGTGCAAGATTATCCAGACTCATATCCGCCTTTTTATGTTTAAGGATCTTCCTCTGTTCTTTTCAAGAAGGGGAAGCTTGTATTCTAAATGAGACTTTTCATCTCCTCATCCATATTCATTTTACAATGGTATAATAGTTTAGGATATGCATAATATCATTGAATTGCTCCACTACTATCCTAGCATTAGTCATTTTATAGTTAAAAATTTTAGCAGCCAAAAATTTCTTACTTGTTGCGTCCTCCATTAGATACTTGGCCTCCAATTCATCCCAAATTTCTTTGGCAGTTGATTTGCTGTAGTACATATTGAATAGAGTATCCGCCATTGCATTGCATATATGCCACTTGCATATGTAACCATCTTGCTGCTACTTTAGTCTTGATCGTGTTTACGCAGTAGTCACATTTTTTGTTTTCTCTGCCTTTGGCATCGTAAGAACATAAACCACCTTTAATCCAACAAATAGGAAATGCATGTTCTTCTTCCAATGCATGAAATTAACTCCATCAAAATTTTCTAATTTGGTGAAATTAGAAGCGAACACTCGAAGACTATGTGGTACCGTTATCGAGTAATATCTTAAGATTGTTGGTGGAAATTCTTCGATTTGGCAAAGACAATGGATGAAATTTGTAGAGTAAGTGAGATCCTCCCAGGCATGTTGATGACGTTTTCCTTAAGACATTATTTGCCCTTACACTCATTTAATTAAACAAATGAGTGCTATGAGTTAAGGCAAATGTCTCCCAAGATACAATGGAGCCGAGATGATTATTCTCTTAATTGACCATGATAGTACTATCGAAATCAATTCAAACTATCTTATGAATTGTCTGTAGTGACAAGTCTATCGAATTTGTGATCTACGGTATCACAAACACGAAATGGCTTTGAAAGAAAAATGAGAGAGAAGAGAAGAAGATCATAAACACTATTTAGGCATTTCTGATTTGCATCGCTTTTAGGCATTTCTGCTTTAGGAATTTGAAATGGTTTTCGGACATTGCAAAAGTTTAGGAAGAAGAAGTAAATTGTAACATTTTTGGGTGTTGTATCTATAGGCGGAGATGTCCTTTCATCTGTAACAGTCACGTCTTTTGCTAACTGTTTCCTACCATTTGTAACTTTTCAATCTCCCACCATTTATACCGATACATGTTCTGGGCTTGTTAATGGGTTTATAACTAATCCATTTTAACTGGAATAATTCTATTCAAAAATATAATTTAAACCCAAACCGAACCTGATTCGGTCGGTCAGCGCACGTGCGGTGATTATTCATGACTTCCCTCCTCACAGAAGAGCAAACATTTGGATGCCTAAAGGACCCAATCTTCCCTTCTTCCCGTGAAAAACCTATTTTTAAACTAGTATATTTCCTGTTAGCAGCAGAATTGGTCACTAACACCCTAGAATAGATATGTGTAGCGAGATAGATAAAGGAAGTAAATTGAAAAGGAAGAATAACACAATATAATGCAAAATAAAACGATGAAAGACAAGAACAATAGAATTATAATGGTTCGACGTAATTTCCTACGTCCACTTTGAAGGTAATCTTTATTACTTTATCAACTGTTCGAGTATAGATACAATTCGAAAAGAAAATCTTGAATTCAATTTCTAACAATAAGGAAATGAGTACAGAAAATGGCAGATTTCACTCTCCGTTCTCCAAAAAAGAACCCCTCAAATTGAACCTTGTCCCTCTATTTATAGATGGAGATAGCTTGGCTTCTATGAGCTTGCATCTCTTTCCATTCCTTCAGGCCCATGACTAAGAGAGCTTGGCCCACAACTGATAAGCTAGGAAGACTGACCCAAGCAAAGCCGACCCCTCAAAGCCGACTCGGGGTTTCCTGGGTGTTGACTCGAAGCAGCCCCAACTTTGGCTCGAAGCAACCTAAACTGCGACTCGAAGTAACTCACTCCTTTGCTTATGTCGATCCACTCCTCCTTTCCATAATGCCATCCGAGTTAGTCGAACCAAAGTGACCAACTTGCAGTAACCAATTTAAAGTAGCAGACCCCAAGTAACCGACCCTAAGTGACCGACCTGAAGTAACCAATTCGAAGTAGACGACTCCAAATGACCGACCTGATCCATGTTACCATAAATTATGCCAACCCGACGGTCTTCATTCCTACGCCAGCCTATCTTGGTATGCCGGCCTCATTATCTCCATGTCCTATATCGAGTCGATGGAGGACATACACTCTTCAACCTATCAATCATATATGCCGACCTGAACTATTCCTCATGCCTCGCCAGCCCGAGCCATTCCATACACTATGCCGAGCACATCATATTATATACGTTGTCGCCCCCAGCCATTTCGTATGCTTTGCTGACCCTACCTCTACTATGTCGATCCCTCTGAGTTTCATTGAATTTTTCTAACCATCCACTTTGGTTCCCAATCCAAACAAACTAACTGTGACGCCCCACCTCTATGCTCGCAATAACAAAGAGTATTAAAAGAAATACTGTCTGTTATCCCGAAGAATAAGGCTGGATAGGAGCGGCCATCCATAGTTAGGCCGTACACTAGTATTGGTTATCTCGATAGGAGTGGTATATATTTTCATTTTTCATCTCATATTTATTTACTTCCATCGACATACCCAATTCTAGTATAAAATGAACTACGATGGTTCATAATAGTTTAGGACAATATATAAAGTAATAACACAGATAATATGAATGCGGAACACAGATAAAACAAAAGTCTCATATATATATAACTGATGTCAGTTACAATACATGTGATACAATACATGTGATACAACTACAACTGTCGACTCTGGAAGTTACATATACAAGTACATTATCGTGAATAATATACATGAATATACAACATCTTATACAAATACACTGACTACTCTATGTGACTACGACTACTCCAAAAGATATGAAGAGACTTCATAGCTCTAGCAGCAACCCAAAGTAAGATATCAACAACCTGTAAATACTCGGTCTGACCCAAGTATTATATTCAAAAGAAAATAATACACGGGTCAGTCTAATTCAAACTCAGTTATTAGTGCACAGAAGCAATAATAATTAAATATGAATATACGACAGTCACAGTAAATTCCGTCTATCCAACCCTTCTAGAAGAGAATCGGATAACGGTAAATATAACACGTAATAGTGTTAAACAATAAATCAGCAGATTTAAATCATCAACAAGGATAAATGAAAAGAATATCGATGAAGATAATTTAGAAAACATCTGAATTGCCTAAACGAAAATTAACAACAAAATCTAATTATTTAAATAATTAGAAACTCATAATCTAATTATCTGAAAGATAATTAGACAACAACAAAATGATCAAATCAACAAATCAAGTGAAATCAATCAATATAAAACGTCAGATTCTGTATTGGCTGAAGTGCACGCACGCATGCACTGCCTCGCCAATACAGTGATGAAATACACAAAAGCCCAATAAAAGCTCACAATCGAGCACAAGGTCAAACCCAGAATCAGGTTCAACTCACTGTACAGAAGCAAATACAAAGCAAATGTCACAATGAAACTACAATTGCAAACAGGTACAAAGACAAAGATAATGCACATGTCAACAGCACATAAATATGTGAATAAGTGATACAACAGTTCAGTGATCCAAAAGAAACCGAAGATTCAAACATCAACGCCGCTGCCTCAATGGTCATAGCAGAATGGCAATGGACAATGTGTACATATATACACATGACAGTGAAATAGATCAGAGTGGGTAGTGACAACATACATGTCGACCAGGCTGCATATTGAAGAAAATATGCAAAGCAAGCAGCCTAAGTCGAGACAAAAATCAAGTTCACAAGTAGCAAGTGAAGATGACAATAGTGGTGCAGCAATATGCGTATAGGATCACACATATATGCAACAGTGAAATGAAGCGGATAGCATGTTTCAAGCAACAGTAAAATGAATGGTACAGTGCCATCAAAATGAAACTCATAACTCCATGCCTCGAGTACAATTGAGGAAGCCCAGATATAATGCAGCAGTGGAACAACAAGTTACAACGGACCCAGATTGGCAACACATGAATTGTGCACGCAATCTAAACATCAAATGTTCAAAAACACAAAACAGTGATGATGAAAGGATAACAACATGAATGAACCGGCCCACTTAGACTACAAATTCAATTATGCACTAAGCAAGTGGAGCAGCCAGTTCAAACATATATCGGAGAACTTATGCAAGGGTCAAGTAAGTGATATATATGCCAACAATCCAATTGATGCAACTGATGTATGGTGCTGCACAAACAAGGCTAAGGCACAGTGCCATCAGGTTGTAGACATATTACAGTGAAGACAACTGCATAACATTCTCATGTGATATAAAGGTGACAACCAGTAATCTAGTACAGATTCAGGTTATACAAACAAAAACTCAAACTACATAATCCACTGCAATTGTCACAAAGACCAACAAAGGCAGATAAATCAGAATACATGGAGCACTACTGTGTTTAAACAAGTGATGTCAGGTGAACATCAAAATGTAGTGTGGATGGTGCAACTCAACATAACAACGGCTACCAGAAGGAAGTCGAGACTAGCCAATGCTAACATGAGGTGCAATAAACTCAACATGTCAACAAGGCAACATAAAATTCCAGAACCAAAATACAGTTTCAATCAGCACAAAAAAACAATTCAAACATCACTACGACATGACACTAAGCAGTACCCCAAGACCACCGAACGAAACAAGTCGATGCGAACATTTATGAACGCACAGATATGACTTAAAATAACAAACCTCACTAACCAGAGTTCAATTGTCAGAGTGATAAAAATCACGCATTTAAAGTAATTGAAATAGCAAGCTTCACATAAATCAAATTTATCGACTCAAGGTCGAAGCAAAACATCGCAGATTTCCAGATGAACACAAGCATCAGACCGAAGTCAAAAGGAAAGTCAAGCCGTAATGGCTAAGGAGTTCAAACATCACAAAATCATCAAAGCCTTATACATGAATCAGTCAAAAATCGCAAGTTTCATTTTATATGAATTTGATTAAAACCGAGAAAACAACCACATCAAAGCAACTGCAAAGAACTCGAGTGAATTAAAACCATCAGCGATGCAACCAAATCAAATGCAAAGCAAAATACTAAGTTAAACTAGATGTGAGTGAAAATTTTAAAATCACTCACCTCGTTTTCGAATTTGACCTAATTAGAGGCGGCCCCAAGCAGATGAAGAGGGCACGAGAAGAACGAAGCCTCAATTTTTACTAACCCAAATTTTTGAAACGAACGGGGGAGAATGAACGAGAAGATTGAAATCAAGTCGCCATTTTTATTTTCTTTCAATCGTTTAACTCTAGGGTTTTCGAATAAAAATAAAATAAAAGGGGGACGGGTAAATGGTTGAGGTAACACGGCAACAACAAAGAAAACAATGGGCCAAGATTTTTAAAGTCTGTATACTCTTTTAACAAAATTGTAAAAGAATTTCTACTGATTAAAAACTTCCATCAGTAATCAACAACCAGATTTAATCGTCTAGCGACGATATTAATCAATACAAAAAATCCGGGTTGTTACAGACTCCCCTCCTTATAGAAATTGCGGCCCCGCAATTTTCAAAATTAAAGTCGTCACTAACAATTATTTTTCTAACATAAACTGGTTAAGCTAGAAAAATAAAGGTAGAGAATTCAAATGCCAAAGAAATCTTTTAATTTCAATAAAAGAAATTCATAATTTTCAACAAAATCTAACTATCAAATAGATAATCAGAAAACAACTAAACTAGATAAATGCAATTATCAGCAATATTCAATTATCAATAAGATAATTAGAATATAGAAATAACAAAACAGATATATCTAATTATCGACAAATAAAGTAAGGAAACTCAAATCACAAATCACAAAACCACAAATATCTAGTTACCTAAACGGTAATCAGAAAACAACAAACATTTAATTATCAAAAACGATAATTAGAATTCTCAAATCAACAAATATTCAATTATCTCAAGCGATAATCAAATCTCAAATTAGCAAATATTCAATTATCAAAAACGATAATCGAATTTCAAATTAACAAATATTTAATTATCTCAAGCGATAATTAAATCTCAAATCAGCAAATATTCAATTATCAAAAACGATAATCGAATTTCAAATCAACAAATATTTAATTATTTCAAGCGATAATTAAATCTCAAATCAACAAATATCTAATTATAAAAACGATAATCAGAATCAATAAATATTTAATTATCAAAAACGATAATTAGAATTCTCAAATCAACAAATATTCAATTATCTCAAGCGATAATCAAATCTCAAATTAGCAAATATTCAATTATCAAAAACGATAATCGAATTTCAAATTAACAAATATTTAATTATCTCAAGCGATAATTAAATCTCAAATCAGCAAATATTCAATTATCAAAAACGATAATCGAATTTCAAATCAACAAATATTTAATTATCTCAAGCGATAATTAAATCTCAAATCAACAAATATCTAATTATAAAAACGATAACCAGAATCAATAAATATTTAATTATCAAAAACGATAATCAGAATCAACAAATATCTAATTATCAAAAATGATAATCAGAATCAACAAATATCCGATTATCAAAAATCGATAATCAGATCAAAAAATATCCGATTATCAAAAACGATAATCAGAACTCATATCAACAAATATTCGATTATCAAAAACGATAATCAAATCAACAAATATCTGATTATCAAAAACGATAATCAAATCAACAAATATTCGATTATCAAAAACGATAATCAGATCAACAAATATCCGATTATCAAAATGATAATCAGAACTCATATCAACAAATATTCGATTATCAAAAACGATAATCAAATCAACAAATATCCGATTATCAAGAACGATAATCAAATCAACAAATATCCGATTATCAAAAACGATAAGCAAATCAACAAATATCTGATTATCAAAAACGATAATCAAATCAACAAATATCTGATTATCAAAAACGATAATCAAATCAACAAATATCCGATTATCAAAAACGATAATCAGAACTCATATCAACAAATATCCAATTACCTGCAGATAATTGGAAACAACAAATATTTAGAATCAATTAAGATAACTAGAAAATCAACATAAAAGGTTGGATCGATCCCATCAGATGGCGAGTTTTAGCTACGCCGCATGTGCATCAACATATGGCCGAAGCCTACCAAGTACCCAACATAATTTTGGTTCCCAACAAATGACCTGAAGGTCCAACATATGACCCGAAGGTCCGGTACTGGTATTGACCCGAAGGTCCAACATATATTCAATTAACGAGTCCGGAATTAACCGAAAAAGCAAACGCACATGTCCCATACCACGTGTTTTACTAAATCGTTTGATTCTCTTCATCGTTTCCTTGAACGTGTGAAATCATCAAAATCATCAAACAACAAATGTTTCAATTAACGAGTCCGGAATTAACCAAAATAGCAAACGCACCACATGTTTTACTAAATCGTTTAATTCTCTTCATTGTTTCCTTGAAAGTGCAAAATCGTGTATTCCAAAAATAACATTTCACATTCTCAAACGGACAAGTCCGGAATTAAGCGAATCAGTAAAAGAAAGGGGTCATAGTCCTCGATTTTGCTGAAACGTTTAAATCGCTTCCTCATTCTTTTGAAAGCGCAAAATGCAAAACTTCTGAAAACAATTTCATTTATTTCATAAAAGTATTAATCTACATTCTCAAACGAATAAGTCCGGAATTAAGTGAATCAGTAAAAGAAAGGGTTCATAGTCCTCAATTTTGCTGAATCATTTAAATCTCTTTCTCATTCTTTTGAAAACGTAAACAGAAAATTTTTGAAAACAATTTTTATTTTAACACACTTTTTATAATCACGTGATTAAATCAGCAACATAAGTAGCAATTTCAACAAGAAAATGGTACTTCTCAAAACAACATAAAACTAACCTCAAAATCAGCATTGCGGGATAGCCGCTTGAAAATCCACTTTAAAATTTGACAGTTACTGAAGTCAAGGCGACAGTAGTTTTTAAATGTCAAAATCTCATCAAAATAATTTGCATAAAAATATAATATCAGTGAATTTTCATTCATTGAAATATGTCAACAAAACACCGTGCTTCAAAATATAGCATTGGTGTGAAAAGCCCGTTATAAGAATAACGGCAACAAAATACGTTTCATAACCAAGCATCGGTTCAACGTAAAATTAATGCAGTAACGTGCAGCTTGAATTTTGCACGTACACTACAAAATGAACAAAGAAATCATTCGAATATATCTTCAATGAAGATAATTCAAAACAACAAAATCTAATCAACAAGTGATTAGCATCAAAGGAAACCAGCAAAATTTCAACAAAACCACATAGCTGCAATCGCTTCGAATCCTCAAATCGGATTCAAAATTTTAAAGAAAACAAAATAAACACAGCTATGTAAACACCAAATGAAATTTATTTTAATTTCATACTTTGATTTTTAAATCAAAATAATTATCATCTGTACTCAACGAAGCAGTCACACTGTTTTCGCTGCGCACTCTGATAAACAAAGCACAAATCAATCAATCATCAAAATCCAAATCAACTTTTATTTTTAAATAAAGCTATTTAAAAATTTATCAAAATTTCAAAACTTTAGTTTTGAATCAAAGCACATATAAAACATCGACTAATAGTCGTAACACATGTTCCATCTAAGTTATGTTTTATATTATGTCCATAAACCCCAATCTCTGATACCAACTGTGACGCCCCACCTCTATGCTCGTAACAAAGAGTATTAAAAGAAATACTGTCTGTTATCCCGAAGAATAAGGCTGGATAGGAGCGGCCATCCATAGTTAGGTCGTACACTAGTATTGGTTATCTCGATAGGAGTGGTATATATTTTTATTTTTCATCTCATATTTATTTACTCCCATCGACATACCCAATTCTAGTATAAAACGAACTACGATGGTTCATAATAGTTTAGGACAATATACAAAGTAATAACACAGATAATATAAATGCGGAACACAGATAAAACAAAAGTCTCATATATATATAACTGATGTCAGTTACAATACATGTGATACAATACATATGATACAACTACAACTGTCGACTCTGGAAGTTACATATACAAGTACATTATCGTGAATAATATACATGAATATACAACATCCTATACAAATACACTGACTACTCTATGTGACTACGACTACTCCAAAAGATATGAAGAGACTTCATAGCTCTAGCAGCAACCCAAAGTAAGATATCAACAACCTGTAAATACTCGGTCTGACCCAAGTATTATATTCAAAAGAAAATAATACACGGGTCAGTCTAATTCAAACTTAGTTATTAGTGCACAGAAGCAATAATAATTAAATATGAATATACGACAGTCACAGTAAATTCCGTCTATCCAACCCTTCTAGAAGAGAATCGGATAACGGTAAATATAACACGTAATAGTGTTAAACAATAAATCAGCAGATTTAAATCATCAACAAGGATAAATGAAAAGAATATCGATGAAGATAATTTAGAAAACATCGGAATTGCCTAAACGAAAATTAACAACAAAATCTAATTATTTAAATAATTAGAAACTCGTAATCTAATTATCTGAAAGATAATTAGACAACAACAAAATGATCAAATCAACAAATCAAGTGAAATCAATCAATATAAAACGTCAGATTCTGTATTGGCTGAAGTGCACGCACGCATGCACTGCCTCGCCAATACAGTGATGAAATACACAAAAGCCCAATAAAAGCTCACAATCGAGCACAAGGTCAAACCCAGAATCAGGTTCAACTCACTGTACAGAAGCAAATACAAAGCAAATGTCACAATGAAACTACAATTGCAAACAGGTACAAAGACAAAGATAATGCACATGTCAACAGCACATAAGTACGTGAATAAGTGATACAACAGTTCAGTGATCCAAAAGCAACCGAAGATTCAAACATCAATGCCGCTGCCTCAATGGTCATAGCAGAATGGCAATGGACAATGTGTACATATGTACACATGACAGTGAAATAGATCAGAGTGGGTAGTGACAACATACATGTCGACCAGGCTGCATATTGAAGAAAATATGCAAAGCAAGCAGCCTAAGTCGAGACAAAAATCAAGTTCACAAGTAGCAAGTGAAGATGACAACAGTGGTGCAGCAATATGCGTATAGGATCACACATATATGCAACAGTGAAATGAAGTGGATAGCATGTTTCAAGCAACAGTAAAATGAATGGTACAGTGCCATCAAAATGAAACTCATAACTCCATGCCTCGAGTACAATTGAGGAAGCCCAGATATAATGCAGCAGTGGAACAACAAGTTACAACGGACCCAGATTGGCAACACATGAATTGTGCACGCAATCTAAACATCAAATGTTCAAAAACCCAAAACAGTGATGATGAAAGGATAACAACATGAATGAACCAGCCCACTTAGACTACAAATTCAATTATGCACTAAGCAAGTGGAGCAGCCAGTTCAAACATATATCAGAGAACTTATGCAAGGGTCAAGTAAGTGATATAAATGCCAACAATCCAATGGATGCAACTGATGTATGGTGCTGCACAAACAAGGCTAAGGCACAGTGCCATCAGGTTGTAGACATATTATAGTGAAGACAACTGCATAACATTCTCATGTGATATAAAGGTGACAACCAGTAATCTAGTACAGATTCAGGTTATACAAACAAAAACTCAAACTACATAATCCACTGCAATTGTCACAAAGACCAACAAAGGCAGATAAATCAGAATACATGGAGCACTACTGTGTTTAAACAAGTGATGTCAGGTGAACATCAAAATGTAGTGTGGATGGTGCAACTCAACATAACAACGGCTACCAGAAGGAAGTCGAGACTAGCCAATGCTAACATGAGGTGCAATAAACTCAACATGTCAACAAGGCAACATAAAATTCCAGAACCAAAATACAATTTCAATCAGCACAAAGAAACAATTCAAACATCACTACGACATGCCAGTAAGCAGTACCCCAAGACCACTGAACGAAACAAGTCGATGCGAACATTCATGAACGCACAGATATGACTTAAAATAACAAACCTCACTAACCATAGTTCAATTGTCAGAGTGATAAAAATCATGCATTTAAAGTAATTGAAATAGCAAGCTTCACATAAATCAAATTTATCGACTCAAGGTCGAAGCAAAACATCGCAAATTTCCAGATGAACACAAGCATCAGACCGAAGTCAAAAGGAAAGTCAAGCCGCAATGGCTAAGGAGTTCAAACATCTCAAAATCATCAAAGCCTTATACATGAATCAGTCAAAAATCGCAAGTTTCATTTTATATGAATTTGATTAAAACCGAGAAAACAACCACATCAAAGCAACTGCAAAGAACTCGAGTGAATTAAAACCATCAGCGATGCAACCAAATCAAACGCAAAGCAAAATACTAAGTTAAACTAGATGTGAGTGAAAATTTTAAAATCACTCACCTCGTTTTCGAATTTGACCTAATTAGAAGCGGCCCCAAGCAGATGAAGATGGCACGAGAAGAACGAAGCCTCAATTTTTACTAACCCAAATTTTTGAAACGAACGGGGGAGAACGAACGAGAAGATTGAAATCAAGTCGCCATTTTTATTTTCTTTCGATCGTTTAACTCTAGGGTTTTCGAGTAAAAATAAAATAAAAGGGGGACGGGTAAATGGTTGAGGTAACACAGCAACAACAAAGAAAACAATGGGCCAAGATTTTTAAAGTCCGTATACTCTTTTAACAAAATTGTAAAAGAATTTCTACTGATTAAAAACTTCCATCAGTAATCAACAACCAGATTTAATCGTCTAGCGACGATATTAATCAATACAAAAAATCCGGGTTATTACACTAACTTTTAATACTTCGATATCCAGTGTTATCTATTTGCCGACCTTATTTAGCCTGAGGTGGATATAACTGTTCGGATATCATACTCTGGTCACATAGGTATCGTCTCGTGGCCATCTTTCCCCTTAATAGTCCAGTTTGGTCCTCGTAATCACCTTTGTGTAGCCGGGCCAAAAGGACGGATAACATTTGACCCCCAAAGTATGTCTTATTATGTACATGATGTGCTTTTAATCGAAACAAGTTAGAGTCTCCAGGAAGAAATCCATCACGTTTTGTGAACAGTGATCATCCTTCAATTTTATCCTCTCATAGTGTCTTATCCCTCTTTTATCGTCGTGACGCTTGGTCGATTCCCAATTGTATGAATTCAGGATTTTGCTCCATCAGTGGCTATCTATGTCCGGTTCTACAGGACAGTAGCTTCGGCTATCTGATCAAGTCTTTTCTCTAATAACTCCAAGTGAAAATTCGATTCCTGTCGACCTCAAGAAGTCAAATTTTTTGAATATACACATGGACGTTCATGTATATATTCTTGCCATTGGCTCTCGGATGCATTTTATATGATCACCGAGCCATCAACAATTCCTTCTAGTTTAATTATTATTCCATATTTATATTTTTAGTGAAATAGGGGTTGTAATCAGCCACTCAATGAGAGAGGACTTAAAGCTCTACAGGAATGAGGCCTCGGAGCTGTAAGTAAGGGCAGATGGAGTATGTCTAGGTACAGACTCGTGGGTGGTTCTGTAACCCCATAATGCTATTGGGAGTACATTCGCCTATTTACCTATAGCCTTTTACAAATGTCTCTTTAGGATGGAATTTATGATTTTTCTCATGTTTTGGAGGGAAAATGTTAACCCGCCTTTTTGTCAAGGCCATAAACAGGCAGATTCAACCTAACCAACTTTACGATTATTGAGGCTAGAATATGATGGATTCGATATAAATGGATGAAGCTTTCTTGGATGGGCCGCTCGGCATTGAGGTTCATCGTTGTGGCTCTGCATTGATGGGGTGGTTCGGCATTGGAGGTGGCTCGGTATGGTTTGGGTTGGCTAGATGATATGGGTTGGGTTCGATCTAGACTTCGTGGCTCGTTCGGCATGGGCGGCTCAGTGTGATGGTACAATTGGGAAGATGTGGCCCGGTGTAATGGTGTAGTTCGGCATGGTGTTGTGGGTCGACATGCTCGAGAAGTATTAGAGTGTGGATGTGGTTCGGCATTGTGGTGAGGTCAGGGTCGCTCGGCATCATGGTGAGGTCGGGGTCGCTCGGCATCGTGGTGAGGTCGGGGTCGCTCGGCATCGTGGGGAGGTCGGGTGGCTCGGCATCGTGGTGAGGTCAGGGTTGGCATCAATGCATGGTTCGGCACTAGCTTTGCTCCGAGTTCTGGACTAGTCTGCTTTGAGTTTTGGATAGGCTCGCTTTGGGACAGTACCCTGGCTACATTGGTTTGACTTATCGAGGAGTGGGGATCTGAGAATAAGGCTCGGCCTACCTGGTTCGGTCGTAGTTCCGGGCCTGGATCGACAATGGCCTTGATGGGCCCAAATTACTCAGGAAGCCCAACTACCAGGATTTGCCTATAAATACAGCATGTAGGGCTTCAGAAAAGTGATATTCTTCTTTCGGCTCTCGCACTTTCTCTTCTCTAAGACTAAGGCACTCAGACATTGTTAAACTTTGGATTATAACTGTAATCGACTAAATTTCCCTTTTTCTTCCTAATATTTGTACGCTTATGTTTTTTCGATATAAAGTATGTTTTTTTGAACTGCCATAAAAAAAAAGTTCTTCCTTTTTATTGTTGTATGTGAAAGACATGTATTGATCTATCTATTATCTACTATAGTATATTTTTTCTACGACCAATCAATTACTTAAAATAAACGAAAGTATTCGAAAATGAAAACCTTATATTATAATTATAAGGAACTTTCTAATTTTCTATTAAGGAACAAAGTAAAAAAACTCCCTTTTTTATTTGGTATAACTACTTGAACCGAATGAGTGGAAACCTTCACGTCTGATTTTTAAATGGGGGATCCAATCTTATAGGAACCTATCTAAAATTTTCTTTTGCTAGGCCCATTCGTTTAATCCCCTTATTTCTCGAACCGAGCTGTAGGTAAACTAGAAGGGGAACGTGAGATGACTTTAGGTTTTGTTGATTTATTACGTGATGATTTTATTGAAAAAGACAGAAGTCGTGGTATTTTTTTCACTCAAGATTGGGTTTCTATGCCAGGTGTTATTCCCGTGGCTTCCAGGGGTATTCATGTTTGACATATGCCTGCCCTAACTGAAATCTTTGGAGATGATTTCATCCTACAGTTCGGAAAAACCAAGGTTCTAGATTTGATATGCTACGATAGAATTTTTCTTGATTCATTCCCATCCAATCAAAAAAGGAGTTTTTTTAATTTTTGATAATTTAGATTTTTAGTATTTTCCTCTGATATTGCTATTCGTTCATTTTCCTCTTCTTTCTCTTTGTTTGTTTTCTCATTTTCTTTTTGTTTGGGAAGTAATAAGCCCCTTTGATATCTCTTCATCTGCAAAGAATTCTCGACGCGAAAACACAGAGACAAAGGGCTGATCTTTGAATAGGAAAAAGAATGGATCTGTAGGGTCCCAAATAGAATCAAAATAAAAATAAGGCAATATTATTCATTCAACCAGGGGACGTATAATTTATAGACTCCAGAACAAAGATTCGAACGATTAGATAGATTCTTTTTGAAAAAATCCCTTTCGTCAAAGATACAATGAAGCAAAAAAAAAAACAAGTAAAAAGTAAATTCCTGGAGTGGACGTAGGCCAGATTAGCCAAACCACTATAAAATCTATTGTTCTTTATTGCTTTCATTTTAATTTTTGTTATTCCTCATATTAATATCCTCCATGTATATTCTATCTGTGAGTTGTGACTGTTATTTGGTGCTTTCATCTGGATTTGGGTATTAATAACCACTTTGGGTGCTATCATTTTGGTGTTTTCACTGAGAAAGCTAACACTCAGGGATTTTGGAACTTGGATTCTAGAAAGCAATGGCTAGAGCACCAACGAGAATGCATGCAGCGGAAAGAAGTCAGCGGGAGGGAAGTCAGGCGGCCTCCTCTAGAGCTAATCGAGCCTCCACTTACATCACTAGGGATGAGATGCAGGTCATGATGAATTCCATGTAGAAGAAAATGATGAAGTGGCAAGAGGAGATGATGCAGGCTCGTCTTAGGCAATTTGGACAATCGGGAACTGCAGGTGCTTGAGTTTTTAGAGCTGGATTAGAGGGACTCAGCCAGCAAGCAGATGGAGAGACTCAGCAAGAGACAGCTCCCAATCAACAAACAACTATTAACCTGGATGGACCAAGACTTAGAGGCACACTGCCGGATAATGCTGGACCAACCCCTGGAGGGATATTAGGTGATGTTGTGCAACCCGACATCAACAGAAATACAGGAGTACGTGACAAGGAATATGTACCGGAATTCCCGTGCGGAGTTGGAGAGCAGCTAGGAAATATGGATAGGGAAACCCTTGGTTGGAAACGATGGATTGGCTGACATTATTAGGCGGACTATTTGCGGAGGTCTGGAAAATAGGGATTCGGAGGGAGTCAACAAAAGTCCGTTTACCCGGAACATCGGGACAGCTAGGAATCCCCCCGATTTCAAGCTGCCCACTCTGAAAGTATATGACGAGAAGACGGATCCCACCGACCACTTGTTGAGGTACACAAGGCATATGGAAGTGCTGGGGGGCAAACAGAGGAGTTATGGCCCGATGTTGCCTATTGTACTTGACCGATATAGCTGCCATGTGGTTCATACAGCTGAAGGATGGATCCATTAGAACATGGACAGAACTGATGGACAAGTATTTAGGTCAGTTTCAAGTTCACATAAAAAGGCCAAAGAACGTGATCACGATAACATCAGTTAAACACGGGGCGGACGAATCGCTCAGGACATTCTTGACTCGGTTTAGTGCAGCAGTTGCTTCGGTGGATTGGCCGAATCCGTCAATGGTTCTGATGGCTTTGGTATCAGGAGTTTGAGATAATTCGGATTTCAAAGTATCATTGATATAGGACCCACCATTGGATCTTCGGGAATTGTTTCATGAAGCTGAGAGATTTCTTCGATATTAGGATGCATGTTTGGACATGAGGTCAAAGGAAGTAAATATGGTTAAGGAAGGAAGACTTCCCGACGAAATCTCGGGTCAGGACAGGGATAAAGGAAAAAGGAAGTGCTGGGGAGAACCAAAGTTCTCCACTTACACAAGATTGAACACAACATTGGAGCGGATATTCTTGGATACTCGAAATCGCCTTCTGTATTGAAGGCTAGCAAGGAGGGAGCCCTCAGAAAGCGAAAGGGCATCAGGGAGGCACTGTCTTTTTCATGACCTGGACGGGCATGATACAAACAGCTGTCGGCATCTGAAGGACATAATCGAGGAGCATGTAAGGAATGGTCAGTTGCGACAATATGTCGAAACTCGAAATGCGACGGTGGAACAGGAGCAGCCACTGTCGACCTCGAACAACGAAGGCATGAGGCCTAGGAATGGTGGTTGGTTGGTCATCAACTAATCTTGATGGTTTAGAGTATGTAACAAAATCTGGGCAAACGGCTAAGTTGCTCACTCATATACGGGGTTGGGGATAACCCTAAGGCATACTCTGAGATGATGATAAACCATGACGCCCTTGGTTTGTGAAATCTGTTTCTTTTTCTTTTGGCCTGGACATTTGCTTTTTCTAATTTGGTTTTGGAGTTTGGTTTGAACACCCTATTTTGCTTGTTTTCTGGTTTGGATTTGGGTTTGGATGTTTGTTTTTTGGTTTAGATTTTTGATATGGATTTTGGTTTTCTGGTTGGATTTGGATTTCGAATTGGTTTCGATTGAATTTTCCTTTGGATTTGGGCTAAAAGGTCATCGAGCATGGACTATGCTCAGTAAGGGTCCGAACAGACTGGGATTCGGCCTAGGACTTAGGCTCCATATTATCTATCACTTGTTATTTCAGGTCGTCGAGTATGGACTATGCTCGGCGAGGGTCCGGAGCGACTTGGATTCGGCTTAGGACTTAAGCTACGGCATTATTTAGCATTCAGCGACAATGAACCAGGATCACCATCGGTCTAGAACTTAGGTCGAAATATTGCTTCATACGGGTCGTCAAGTGTGGATTGCGCTTGACAAGAACCTGGAGAGGTTATGGATCTAGATATTGGCTATAAACAACTAAGGATTTCGGCATGGAACCGGAGCGGTCCCATATTTGGTTATCGACCTATAGAGGTCATGAATATGGTTACTTGTTATTGGACATGGATGGATTAGGACTCGGTTGTCGGATTCAGACGGATATGGAATTCAGACATTGGATTTGAGGCTATTCAAAACACATCTTCCAATAGCAAGGCATGTTTTAGAGGGCAAATGTTAACACGCCTTTTTGTCAAGGCCATAAACAGGCGGATTCAACCTAACCAACTTTACGGATATCGAGGCTAGAATACGATGGAGTCGGTTTCTATGGATGAAGCTCGCTCGGATGGGCCGCTCGGCATTGAGGTTCGTCGTTGTGGATTGACATTGTAGTGGCACGGCTCGGCATTGATAGGGTGGCTCAGTATTGGAGGTGGCTTTGTATGGTTTGGGTTGGCTAGATGATATGGGTTGGCATCGATCTAGACTTCGTGGCTGGCTAGATGATATGGGTTGGCTTTGATATAGACTTCATGGTTCGTTCGGCATGAGCATCTCGGTGTGATGGTACGGTCAGGAAGATGTGGCCCAATGTAATGGTGTGGTTCGACATGGTGTTGTGAGTCGACAAGCTCGAGAAGTATAGAGTGTGGATGTAGTTTGGCATTGTGGTGAGGTCGGGGTCGCTCGGCATTATGGTGAGGTCGGGGTCGCTCGGCATTATGGTGAGGTCGGGGTCGCTCGGCATTGTGGTGAGGTCGGGGTTGCTCGGCATTGTGGTGAGGTCAGGGTCGCTTGGTGAGGTAAGGGTGGCTCGGCATTGTGGTAAGGTCAGGGTCGACATCAATGCATGGTTTGGCACTAGCTTTGCTCCGAATTTTGGACCAGTCTGCTTCGAGTTTTGGATAGGCTCGCTTTGGGACATTACCTTGGCCACATTGTTTCGACTTATGAAGGAGTAGGGATCTGAGAATACGGCTCAGCCTACCTGGTTCGTTCGTAGTGTAGGGCCTGGATTGGCATTGGCCTTGATGGGCCCAAATTATTTAGGAAGCCCAACTACCTGGAGTTTCCTATAAATACAGCATGTAAGAATTCAGAAAAGGGATCTTCTTTTTTCGGCTCTCGGACTTTCTCTTCTCTAAGGCTATGGCATTCAGCCATTGTTAAACTTTGGATTATAACCGTAGTCGATTATTACAACAATAAAAAAAAATCTTAGAGTGGACGTAGGCCAGAGTTAGCCGAACCACTATAAAATCTATTGTTCTTTACTGCTTTCATTTTAATTTTTGTCGTTCTTCATATTAATATCCTCCACGTATATTCGTCTGTGAGCTATGACTAGTATTTGATGCTTTCATCTAGATTTGGGTGTTAGTGACCAATTTCGGCAACAATTCACAGCTTCAACTTTTCCATTTGCTTAAGGGCGAGTAACTACCGAAAATCTCTTTTCAATATGATCCCGAAGATAGAAGTTTTTAAAATTTACACTGTCGAATTGGGCTTTATTACCACTTATAATGGTTTGTGGAATGTCATAATGATAGATGAAGTTTCGGATAATGAAGTTGATTTATTTTCTTCGTCTTGGTCACGGTTAAAATTTTTGCTTCTTCCCATTTGGTGAAGTAATCAATTGCAACAAGGGAGTATTTTGCACCACCTTTAGGATCAGCTAGAAGACGATGATATCAATGCCCCCAAGTGGCAAATGGCTATGGACTAGCCATTTAAGTAATTTTCATCTGCAGGGTCCTTGGAACTTTTGCAAATATCTTCACTTGTCTCATTGTTTAGCATGACCAGCTGCATCTCGATTGACATTTGACTAGTAATACCCGTAACAGAGTATTTTCTTTGTCATGGTTTTCCCCTGGTGTGATCGCCACGTTCTTCTTCATGGACTTCTCTCATGACTTGTTTGATTTCATCATGAGTGGTATTCTAAAGAAGAAGAATGGAGAAAGCCCTTTCTATACATGATTCCTTTTTGGATAGTGCTGCATGAAGCTTTGAGGAAGATCTATCGTTCTCCATCGGTTGGACGATTCTCCATTGCTATTCGGATAGTTGTCTGATGTAGTGAATTCAGATATAAGTATGCTAATGTTTGACCATGGATAGCTCTTCGAGGGAGATAATTGATATCGACTTGGCTAAGCTCAATATTCCATTTGAGTAACCTTTCGGACATCTAAGGTTTCTATAGGACCTATCGTAATGGCTGGTCGGTATAGACCTTGATGTGGTATGCCTGTCAATAGTTTGCTTACATCATATAATGGTCTTTGGATCCGTAGCATTGCGATGCCTATGGCGTGTATCGACATAACTAAATAGATGTATAATCTTCATGATCCAGTGGCTTGGATAGGACGGGAGGTCTCTCTAAGTGATCGTCGTGACTTCACGAGCATATCATCCATATATGCTTCTGTCGATTTCCTAATATGGTCTTTAAACATCATGTTGACTAGTCTCTGGTGAGTAGCTTTAGCATTATTTAGTTCAAATGTCATCAAATCATAATGATACAATCCTGGATCAGTAATGAATTTGGTGTGCTCCTAGTCGAGGAGTGCACCAGGATCTGGTTGCACTCGGAGTACACATCCATAAATGAAAGTAGTTCATATCCAGTAGTTAAGTCTACCAGCTGATCGATCCTTGAAAGTGGAAAGATGTATTTTGGGAATGCCTTGTTAAGGTCATTGTAGTTGACACATGACCACTATTTTCCATTAGCTTGTCTCGTAAGAACTGAATTTGAGACCCATTCTAAGAAGAGGGGTCGTAAGTAAACCCATTGTTTTTGAGTTTATCCACCTCCTCTTTAAGTGCAACGAATCCCTATGGATCCATGTCGCATCACTTTTGTCTCACTAGGACATGCCTTAGGTCGATATTTAATGCACAACCCACGACAGTTGGTGAGATCATATGCATGTATGACAGAATCCAATCAAACACATCAAGATTCATTCGAAGAAAACCAACTAATTCCTTCATCCTCGTTGCACTGAGCTGTGATCCAATCTTCAGTACCCGTGATAGACCACCATGATTGTCTGTAATGTCGATTGTCAAGTTTAGCCTTGGATTTCTTGAGTTCAAATGTAACTATTTCGCGTAACAACCAACGTGAAATCTGATAAGGATGGTCAATGATGACGGTTACTCCAGTCAAATCCTAAAGTCTTGTCGTGAGTTATTAAGTCTGATAGCGAAGTGCTGTAAAAGCTGTGAGCGATTATCTACAAATGGCCAAAAATCGGCCTTAGAAGCACGTTGAAGAAAATGTCAAGTAGGGTCAGCCTCGAGTTGCGTGCAGCTACATAGATGGCTCTTGCTTTGAGCTTAAATCTACTTGTGTATATGAATAAAGTGCTTTCCATTCACTATACTGGCGAATTATCGCTCGTCGTTGAGGTTGGAATGATAGTTAGTTGCCCACAAGCTTGAGCGTTGATTCAATGATTCTATCTGTAGGCATCCTTTCTGTAACAACCTTGAATTTAACCACTTTAAAATATACTATTTAAAGTGATTTGAAATATAAAATATGTAAGGTTATATGATTCAAATAATATTAGAGAGGATTTGGAAAGAGAAGTATACATAAAAATAGTAACAATTGCCTATAACGACAAAATTGACAAAATGCTAGTTTCAAAAAAATAAGTTTCAATGGTTAAATTATTTATGAGTGTTTATACTTTTAAATAGCATTATAAAAGTTTATTTTTAAATTTGGTTTGCATAAATAACTAGTTTAACTAAAACATCAAAATGTGACCGTAAAACATTTTGTTGAAAAACGACGTTTTGTCGATTAAAAGTTGTCACAACATCGTCGCACCTTTATTTTCATATATAAGAATGTATATTCAAATAGTATAAGTATTAATTAATTCGCTGATCAAGTTTACTTTTACTAAACATACTTAGAAAATTCTAGAATATAATTAAGAAAAACTAAGCACAAAAAGACAAAAATGTCATTTCAAAGCATAAAGTAAACATCAAATCAAACTAAACATAATTGTTACTTTTTTTACTCAATATCTAAGTGAAAAGGACATAAATTAATGATTTGAAATGTGATGTTAAGTGTTGAAAAAAATAAGGTTACTTAAGAAGTAAGTAAATTTATTTTGGTAATTTGGTATACTATCTGGTCCAATAGACGCAAATTCAAAATAAGTGAATATGTATGGTGGTGTCAAATACGTTTGACCCTTTGGGATTGCCCCATTGGGTAAAGTGGTTAGCTTGAGAAAAGCAGGGAACTACCGGTTATCAGTTGTAGTGTAGCAAGTACGGTTCCAAGTGACTAGTTTAAGAAAAGCGATTAAGGCACCGTGGGAACTATGTTTGTTATGCGTGGATCGAAGAAAAGGCACTAGTGCCCTATGTTGGAAATCCAATCCCAATATGAGATTAACGGTTTTGATTGTATTTCCAAAATAGCTGTAATGACTTGCAAACATTTCAGCTACATATTTTGGTATCATATATTCCGTTCGGTATATTCCATTGACCCAGTCCAGATATATCGCCATAGACTTGTCCAGATATTAATACCTTATTTGAATAAGTTTATTTGAATAGTGTTTTCAAAAGAATGTCATTAAAGATGATATCAAATATTTTGACATATAAAAGTGTTTTGGTTATCATAAGGTAGAAACTCGTCCGTATTTATGTGTAGGCATGGTATTATGAGATACCCTTCTTTTCAAAGGTTTTGATAATATAGTCATTTTAAATTTCGAGTATCTCACGCTGGTTTACAAAGCCTGATCCGGTTATTTTTAATATTCTAGTCAGATCCAAGTAGTTTCAGGTTGAGTGGAAGACGGTTAGAGTTTCTAGAGGATAGCTGGATATCTTCATCATCGTATGGACATATTCTATTATCTGCTACATCTATTGCATTTGTTTTTGTTTGTTGTTTGTCAACATTTGTAAGGGCAAGTAACGACCCGTATTTTACGTGTCGACAAATCGTAAAATAGTTTCCATTATGTCGTTTGCATTGTTTAAGTCAACCAGAGTTAGCTCGTGTGGGAGCTTAGGTCGTGTTGTGGTTTGGGTCGGTGGAGCGAGTTAAGAGAGTGACCGACTTAAGGTAGTTATCGGCCTAACGGGATAAGCGAGTTAGTGGTAGTTTCCGACTTAAGGTATTGACCGACCTAAGGGAACTAACGACTTAAGATGGTTAGCGGGTTAAGGAGATACTCCGACCTAAGAGCTAACGGTTTAGGGGAGTAAGTGGCTTAGCAGAGTTAAAGGTATGGAGGTGGACCGACCTAAGAAGCAAGCGACTTATGGTGATAGGGTGAGTACAGTTAGGTCGTTGAGCCCATGTGTATAGTGTTAGGTCAGATACATCGTTGGGTTGGTAGTATAGGTAAGTGTTAAGTCGGCTATGTGTTAGGTCGCGTGGTGGTTAAGTCGGGTGGCCCTGTGTTTGGTTAGGTCGGTAAGTCGTGTATATTGTTAGGTCGTAGGGAGACTTAAGTCGCTAAGACGCATACCAGTTGGGTCGGCTATGTAGTTGAGTCGGTAAGCCGTGTGGTGTTTTGAGTCATGAGTCGTAGGGTTTTGATGGGTCGTGACCGACTTAGGGGCATACGAGTTAAGGGATTTCCAGCCTATAAATTGAAGGGGTTCGCCTCACTTTTTGGGATCCGAATTTTGAAGCGACGAAGTGCTCTATTTTGAGAGCTCGACTACGACACTTCTTCACTTCTTTTCTCCACTCTAATCTAGTGCTTCCATCCATCGAAGATTGAAGATCAAATCGAAGATCCAAGAGCCAAAGTTGAAGATCTCCATCCATCGAAGAGAGATTTCATCATTTGAAGGGAAACCTTGTCGGATCAAGCTAGATCCTTTGCTGTCCAAATCTGGAGTTTGTTGTTTTTGAGGTGTTTAGGTGATTCGGTGAGTGGTGGTTATCTCTCACACGGACCCAAAGGAGTATATTGGATCGGTGGCTTGTTTGTGTGTTGAAGATAGTGATTTCATGCATTTTCCTTAAGTCTGCATGTAGATCCATTGTCCATCAAGTTTTGATATCCGTTTTACTACATGTTAACCTATGCCAGTTCATTCATCAAGATATTACTTAGAATTCATGCTTGTTAGATTTGGACTCTTTAATTACGAAATTGCCATTATTGTTATAACTGTTTATTTAGATCTTATTTGAATGATTGATTACTTGGATGAATGATTGATTTGATTGATTAGTTGATTACTGATTGAATTTGGACAAGTTGGTCGAAGATGATTCAAAAGCTAAGTGGAAAGGCTCTTTAATAAGGAAAGCTGCTCGTGGCATATGAAGCGGATGATAAAGCTCATATGGTTAGATTTGATCATGATGTTGAGATAGGACTTTGCTAATTTGCGATGAAGCAAAGCATGATATGAGAAAGCCTTGGTTTAATCTAGACGGGACCATTCCAAGCATGTTGATAACTTGGTTATGTGGTTCGAGTTTGTTGATAATGGTTGGCTCGAGAGGCGCTTGAGCTAGTATGTGAATAGTCGTCGAGGAGGATGACTAGAAGGCTGAGATCTCATCGTTATTGAAGGTTCTAGCATGCTCAAAGCAAGAGTACGTTGGGACGGGTCACGATGCGTCCCAGGCACGGGTCACGATGACGTGCTAGTACTCTGGGCAGATTCGATAGTCCTAGGCACGGGTCACGATGACATGCGGAGTTATGTCTAGAACCGGGGTTACCATTAGCCCTTGGCGGACGGATGAAATAATGGGCCGGTCATTCAATTAACGGTGAAATCGAGGCAATGATAACAGTGATAGCCAGAGTCATGGATGTTTGGATGTTGGTTGAACCATCATTCGGTCTCAAGAGCGATGCTTTCTGGGTGCTTATCTAATCTTGGTTTTGGCCTTGGTGGTTTGTACTTGGAAAACATCGACCTTGACTCGAGTGATAATTGCTTTACTTTAATTGTCTGCTTTGCTATGCTTGTTCTGCTAGTGTGTCTGGGGACTATCACTGTAGAAAGAGGTGGAGTGGGATGGTTGAGTTCCTATTCCTTTTTACCCTTTATGCTCTTTTGGTATGTTTGATAGTTGATTTACTGCTCACTAAGACTTTTGTCTGACTCAAGGTTTTATGTTTAACTCTTATTAACTTGGGCTATTCATCCATGTTAGGATGGGCAGACTAGGTAGCAGGTGACAGGTGCTGTTCTTAGTGACTAACGCTGTTGATGACGAAGATGCGCTGGAGGCTTTTGCATATTGTTTTCTTACTATATGTACTGGATGTTCCGCTGTTTGTATGATTCTCTGAGTGTTATGTAGTGAGGCTTGCTGTATTGACTTTTCAGATTGTTGTACCAAACTATTATGAGTTTATATGATGAATTCTGTTCTATGGTGCTTCACTATGTATACTTTTCTATTGTATTTTATCCATGCGCTGTGAGTAATAGGATAGACTATTATGTGTTTACCTTACCATGATGATCGTCCATGGCGGCCTGGCACACTTTACAGCGCACTATTTCCTTGTTTAGTGCAGGAGTCATGGGCGGTCGTCACATTTGGTATCAAAGCTTTGGTTAATCGATTTTAGCCAACGCTCGTTGACGTAACTACGTATAAGAGACGCAATTGTATTTTTATGGATGATTACTATATAATATAGTAGCTTAGAAGGATTTGAACTCCTTATGTAGTTGTTTCTCAGGGTATATTAATCATTTCTTTGAGATATTAGGAATGAGTCGAAGAGGGAGACCAGCTACTAGGGGAGGCCGTGCTGTTGAGGGGGCTGCTGATTATGCTTCTATGTTCGAGGCTATGATGACTTCGATCATGAGAAGTATGCCAACTCCAGGGCCATCAGTAGATGTTGGGGTTCAAGTTCAAGCTCCAAAACCAGTGGATTTTGCTAAGTTGTGTAAGGACTATACTGCTCTTGGAGGAAAGGCTTTCTTGGGAACTGAATCAACCATAGAAGTCCAGAGATGGATAGATGCTTGTAGAAGGATCTTTGGTGATTTGGGAATTGAGGATACAACTAAGAGGAAGCTTGCATCAAGACAGCTTCAGGGAAGAGCTTTTGATTGGTGGAACTCTATCACCATTGATACTCCAGAGGAAGAAATTACTTGGGAGCAATTCCAAGCCAGATTTGAAGCTAAGTTAATTTCTACAGCTCAGAAATCTGTTCTGTTTAAGAAGTTTGTGGAGCTCAAGCAAGGTGGAAGACCAGTTCTTTAGTATGTTTCTGAGTTTGAAGCTTTGTCTAAGTATGCTCGGTCATATATTGAATCTCCCTATCAGAAGAATGAGAAGTTTGTGACAGGCTTGGACAATTATCTTGGAAGGCAGTTGGTGGATCATTTGGACGATCCGTTTGAGAAGCTTGTAGAGAAAGCTCTCAGGCACGAGAATCTGTTTCCTAAGGAAGGATCTGTTGTTGCTGTGACCAAGGAGCAAAGTGGAAACAAGAAGAGGAAGCAACAGCAACAGAAGGGTAAGGATGGCCAAAAGAAGCCGAGGGGTGAAGTGACATGCTAAAATTGTCGGCAGAAGGGTCATCTTTCCAGAGATTGCAAGAATCCGAGAGTGCCGGTGAAGTGCCACAACTGTGACAAACCGGGGCATATCAAGAAGAATTGTCCAGAGCCGCGAAAGGACAAACAGATTGTGCAAGCCTATGCTTTGGGGGCTGTTACATCATCTTTGAAAGCTCCTACTACTGATGAGAAAGGAAAGAGTGTGGTGGTTCAAGGTACTCTTTCCATTTGTGGTGTTCCAGTTATAGTGTTGTTTGATACTGGAGCGTCGCATTCCTTTGTTTGTAGTGAACTTGTAGCCCGGTTGGGTTTGGAACCGGATATCGTTGATAGACCATTGGTTGTGACTAATCCAGTTGGGGGTTCGTCCTGTTTGAGTATGATGTGCCGTGGTCTATTTGTATCGAGTCATGATTGCTCTTTTGTTTGTGATTGTTTTGTTCTGAACTTTGCGGGGTTCGGAATTATTTTGGGTATGGACTGGCTTAGGAAGTATGCGGCAAGGGTTGATTGCAAGAGGCTGGAGGTGACAGTCGAGAATGTGGAGGGGCGAAAGTTTGTGATACGATGTAAGCATGAAGAAGGCGTCTTCATGAGCTTCATGTATTCGCTGGTTGTTCCACGGGATGGACTGTCATCGGTGCCTATTGTGAATGGATTTGAGGATGTCTTTGACGAGGTCAAAGGGTTACCGCCGCATAGGGAGATCGAGTTTCGTATCGATCTAGTTGAAGGAGCCAGACCTGTTGTGATGCCTATTAGGCGGATGGCGCCTAGGAAACAGCAAGAGTTGAAGGTGCAAGTTGATGACCTTTTACAGAAAGGATTCATTCGGCGTAGTGTGTCCGAATGGGGTGCACCAGTTATGTTTGCAACCAAAGCGGATGGATCGTTGAGGTTTTGTGTGGATTATCGTGAGCTGAATAAAGTGACTAAGAAGAACAAGTATCCATTGCCGAGAATAGATGACTTGTTTGATCAGCTTCACGAAGCTAAGGTGTTTTCTCAGATGGATTTGGCAACGGGATTTCACCAGTTGAGGGTGGCAAATGATAGTGTTCCAAAGACTGCTTTTAGGACACCATCTGGTTTCTATGAGTGGCTGGTAATGCCGTTTGGATTGACCAATGCACCAGCATATTTTGTGGATCTTATGAATAGAGTGTTTAGGGATCAGTTGAACAAGTTCGTACTTGTGTTCGTGGATGTTATTCTGAGTTATTCCAGAACTGAAGAAGAGCACAAGACATACTTGCGTATTGTTTTGGAAACTCTGCGAAAACATCAGCTGAGGGCTAAGTTTTCGAAGTGTCACTTCTGGAAGAGCGAAGTGAGGTTCTTAGGCCATGTTATCTCTGGAAATGGAATAGCGATTGATCCCGCCAAGGTGGCAGCGATCCAGGATTGGGTTAGACCTAAGAATGCATCTAATGTGAGAAGTTTTCTTGGATTAGCAGGATATTATCGTCGGTTTATCAAAGACCTTTCCATGATAGCTGCACCGTTAATAGGATTGACGAAAAAGAATCAAGTATTCAGATGGGAAGCTAAGTGTGAGCAAGCTTTCGGAATCCTGAAAGAGCGATTAACAAATGCTCCTGTTTTGACCATTCCAAGTGGGAATGATGAGATGGTGGTTTACACCGATGCATGTGGTACTGGACTTAGAGCGGTGCTGATGCAAAAGGATAAAGTTGTTGCGTATGCAAGTCGACAACTGAAGCCGCATGAAAGGAATTATCCTACTCATGATCTGGAGTTAGCGGCGATTGTATTTGCTCTGAAGATGTGGAGACATTACCTATTGGGAGTTCGATTCGAGTTTTTTACAGATCATAAGTCGTTGAAGTATATGTTCTCGCAAAAGGATTTGAATCTTCGACAGCAACGATGGCTAGAGTTTTTAGCATCATATGATTTTGGTATAGCCTATACTCCGGGAAAGGGTAACGCAGTGGCAGATGCGTTAAGTCGAAGACATGCAAGATTGGGAGCCATGTTTTCGGAATGGAAGAGTCTCGAGTATTTAGCTGGATTTGACTTCAGGCCTAAATGTGAATTGTAACCTGAGATGTTGGCAAACTTATCGATAAGACCAACTCTTGTAGAAAAGATTGGCGAGGGCCAAAAGCGAGACGATAAGCTTGTCAAGATTATCCGTGATGTGGAATCTGGAGTGGACCCAGAGAAAGATAAAGGATTCGAAGTCGATCGAGAGGGTTGGCTTCGGAAGCAAGGACGACTAGTTGTTCCCGATATAGATGGATTGAGAGATGAAGTTCTGAAGGGAAGTCATCACTCGAAGTTGACAATTCATCCAGGTGGAAATAAGATGTACCAGGATATGAAGAGAACCTATTACTGGGAAGGTATGAAGAAGGATGTTGGAAATTTTATTTCCAAATGTATGAACTGCCAGTTGGTAAAAGCCGAGCAGAAGAAGCCAAGTGGATTGCTTCAGCCATTAGAAGTTCCTACATGGAAGTGGGAGCAAATATCGATGGATTTTATCGATGGGTTACCTAGAACCAGAGCAGGGAATGAAGGGATTTGGGTCATCGTAGATCGTTTGACTAAGAGTGCAAGATTCATTCCTGTTCGATCAACTAGGACTGCATCGAAATTGGATGAGTTATACGTTAAGTGGATAGTTCGATTCCATGGTATTCCGAAGAGCATAGTGAGCGATCGAGACCCATTGTTCACTAGTGGATTTTGGAAGAGCTTCCAGGAAGTTTTGGGAACCGAGCTGTGTTTGAGTACATATTATCACCCTCAAACAGACGGTCAGACTGAGAGAGTCAAACGAGTTTTGGAAGATCTCCTTAGAGCATGTGTTTTAGATTTCGGAGGATCATGGGAAGATCATCTTCATTTGGTGGAATTTGCATATAATAACAGTTACCAGTCAAGTATTGGTATGGCACCGTATGAGGCATTGTATGGAAGACCGTGTAACTCTCCAACGTGTTGGTTGGAAACTGGAGAAAAGTTGATACTTGGGCCAGAAATGATTCGACAGACTTCGGATTGTATAGAGATCATTCGGCGACGAATGAAGGCAGCCCAAGACCGTCAGAAAAGCTATGCCGATAAGCGTCGTAAGGAGTTGGAATTCGACGTAGGTGATATGGGTTTTGTGAAGATTTCTCCACTGAAGAATGTTATTCGATCCGGGAAGAAAGGAAAGTTGACTCCGAGAATTGTTGGACCATTCCCGATTATCGAGCGAATTGGAAAGCTCGCTTATAAATTGGAATTACCAGAAAAGATTTCGGGTGTGCACAATGTTTTTCATATATCGTATCTACGGAGGTATGTGCACGACCCAAGTACGGTGGTTTCTGCTGATAGCTGTGAAGATTTGGAGGTTGATCCAGTAGTTAAGAGACCTCGTAAACCGCTTCGTGTTGTGGAAACTGACACGAAACAGCTTAGGAGGAAGGTAGTCGAGTTGCTCAAGGTACAATGGAGTGATGATGTTAACGACTGTACATGGAAGGAGGAAGAGAGGATGAAGGCAGCTCATCCTGAACTCTTGGAGGTATGGCCCTAAGGTGTCGTGGCATCTCATGAATTTGTAACTTGTTCTAGTCTTAGAATTCTGCATGCTCGGCTAGTAATTGGATGCATGGTTTGTCGAGTGCTATGGATGGTAAGCATGCAGAATAGTTTTGGTTGTTCTTGATTGTTTGGAATTTCGGGGGCGAAATTTCCTAAGGGGAAGAGAATGTAACGACCTGTATTTTACGTGTCGACAAATCGTAAAATAGTTGCCATTAGGTCGTTTGCATTGATTCAGTCAACCAGAGTTAGCTCGTGTGGGAGCTTAGGTCGTGTTGTGGTTTGGGTCGGTGGAGCGAGTTAAGAGAGTGACCGACTTAAGGTAGTTATCGGACTAACGGGATAAGCGAGTTAGTGGTAGTTGCCGACTTAAGGTATTGACCGACCTAAGGGAACTAACGACTTAAGATGGTTAGCGGGTAAAGGAGATACTCCGACCTAAGAGCTAACGGTTTAGGGGAGTAAGTGGCATAGCAGAGTTAAAGGTATGGAGGTGGACCGACCTAAGAAGCAAGCGACTTATGGTGATAGGGTGAGTACAGTTAGGTCGTTGAGCCCATGTGTATAGTGTTAGGTCGGATACATCGTTGGGTCGGCAGTATAGGTAAGTGTTAAGTCGGCTATGTGTTAGGTCGCGTGGTGGTTAAGTCGGGTGGCCCCACTACAAGAAAACACACATTCCATGGCAACGTGGTACAGCGTGCTAATGTTTCGTGCTGTCTTTAACGACTAAGGTTTAATAAAATAGCGTTTACAGGAGTGAACCCTCTCCCCGACAACAAAACAGAAAACAAAACATGGTAGAAAATTTCCTTTCCTCTCGTTTCCCTTTCCTACGTTTCACTCCCAAAACCACTTTCCCCCTTCGCCCTGGAAACCCTAACAACAACAAATCTTCTCCGATCCAGCCTCCAAATCATCGATTGAGCTTGATCAAGAAACCCTAATATCTCCTTTTCCATCGAAGGAAACCCTAGCTGAGGTAAACTATTTTCTCATTCTTGTTTTGCCTAATTCAATATGTACAGTTGGTCGGTTTTGCCTTATTTTATCATTTTGATCTATTAATTTAACCTATTCGATTTTATTAGTTCATTTAATGATTTTATCGGTTTGATCTTGCATGGTTTTTTCAATTAAATTATTGAATAAACGTTGTTATGAAAATTTCAGCTGAATATAATGTTGCAGTTACATTAATGAAATGATATTGGTATTTCAAAGCAATTGTTTTAAAATTCAATTATTTTTGGAAATTTGGTTTAAGTATGGATATTTACAATTTTTATTGTACAGTGCATAAATTATAAACTAGCATGAAACAAAGATTGCACCGTGAGATTTTACAGGCTAGCAATATTAATATTATTTACTCAATATCAGTTACATTTAGTGTAAATGAAGTACATATATAATTTTATATGATCAACTCCATTAAGTACCCCTCACATATCTGTTGACTAATGTCACTTTTTTGTTAACCATCATTTGCGAGCTTAAATTTTAATGTTTTTGTAGGTATAATAGCATGTAATTTGTTTTTTCTTAGTTCTTTCTCTTAATATGCAATATATTTAAGATTTGTAGTTGATTTGTTTTCTTTCATCCTATTTTTTAACTAATCTTCTTGCATAAAAATTTAGATGATTTCTAAAATCTTCTTGTGACAAACAACTGTATTTCTGTTAAAATTCTATTAGTAAAAAAAACTATATGTATTTCCATTGGAAGGCTGTATTCCAAACGTTAACCATTTTGATCAAACATCAATGGAAAATGGTAAAATTTTCTCTTTGGTGTATGAGTTATTAATTGCTATCACTTATTTTAATAAAACTAAAATTTCACTTTGTTTTCAATGCTAAATATAAAGATGCTACTTATATGATCAAAATTTTACATTATAATTAATTACTGTGATGAGTACAAAGATATAGGAATGCCTACCACTTTGGATACAAAAGCCATCCCTCTATAAATGTTTAACTAATATACATGAGACTCTAAATGCAAATAAAAATTATTCAGTTTTCCTCTACTACAACATTTTAAATTTTGTTTTAACTGTAAACTGAGTTACAAACAAAAAATGATTTTGCATTATTTAGCATGCTCACACTTATTTATATATTTTTTCACAAATTTGTAGCTTGGAATATAATACAAAAATAATTTGATATAATTCATGAAACCATTCAAAATTTGTTTTGTTCACATTAAATTCAATCTTGTATTCTTTTCGACATTCATTTAAATTTTCAAAATATTATTAAAATTTATTTAATTGTTAAATAAATCAACCCAATTCATGTATCAAATGTAACGAAGTAGGAATTTATTTCAATGGAGCTCTTTACTATGCTTTTGAGTAGAGTTAGTTGGATGGTTCAACCTATAAACACTAGTTCAAGTAAAAGGCTATTTGATGTTGATCACTATGAAGTTTTTTTGATGTATTTGTTTTGGATAGAGCCGCCAAAATATGTCGTAGGTCCACTGAACACTTTGCATTGCCAGCTGCAGGATCACCTGAAGCTTGCTATTACTAAGTTCCTTTGCCATATCCAAAGATTTTTATTATAACATGTAACGTTTTAACCGAATTCATACATTTTATACCACTTTTAGTAATGTCAATATAAGATGAAACAGTTTGAAATGGTTCGATAATAGAAGTGGGGGATAATATATAATATATATGGAAAGTGATATTATATATGTCATGGATTGTTTTTGAGTTGAATGGTTAGTTCTACAGGTTTCTAATAAACTGACGAATCTATTTATCTCGTGTGTTAATAATATGAACTGGTGCCTGTGTTAAACGCGTGTTCTCTTTTACTATTTTGTCACTAATGCTCGGTGCTTTATGTGTATTAAGAATATGTAGTTAAAGAGTATCAAGTAAATAATTATAATTTGTTTAAATATACTCTAGGACAATTGGCGTAATAAGTAAAATACACAAGGCAGTTGGAAACCAGAAGATACTTTTCGCTGTTCAGGCTCTTCTTTTAAATCAGGGACCACCTAGTAGTCTGATATTCCATGGGTTGCTCTTATAGGCAATCTATTTCTATAGCTTCAGCACAAGAAGGATCAGTTGGTGGAAATTCACTGGAAACTGCTTGGAAAGCTGAAACTGAAAGTCTTAAATCTATATAGACCAGGGCTCCACAAAGTAAGCTTAGTAGAATAGCATTGGTAGACTCTCTTGCCAAGCAGATTCGTAAAAGAATACAAATCAGGCTACCTAATCTACTGTCTGGACTGCAAAGTAAGTCTCAGGTGGTAGGAAGTGAGTTAGCAAGACTTGGCGAACAGTTGGTACAGAGTGCAGAAGAAACCAGAGCAATTGATTTGGAGCTTTGCTGAGAATTTGAAGACACGTTCCTTTAACATATTGCCACTGGTGAAGGTGGAGGATGGAAAGCCGTTGCAAGTTTTGAGGGAAAATTTCCAAACAGAATCAAATAGTTTCCACTAGACAGGCATTTTGATATTAACAATGTGAAAAGGATTGTTCTTGAAGCTGATGGTTACCGGCCATATTTAACATCTCCGGAGAAAGGTCTGAGATCTTTAATAAAAGGAGTGTTGGATCTTGCAAAAGAATCTTCACGACTTTGTGTGGATGAGGTACACCGTGTATTGATTGATGTAGTTACTACGGCTGCAAATGCTACACCTGGACTAGGGAGATATCCGTCTTTCAAGCGTGATGTGGTTGCCATTGCATCTGCTGCACTGGAAGCTTTTGAAAATAAAGCTAAAAAGATGGTTATTGCTTTGATTGATATGGAACGTGCTTGTGCTCCTCCCCAACATTTCATGTCTTGTTGAAAGGAGGATGGAGAGATAGAGGCGTAAGGATGAGCTAAAGAATCGGCCCTCAAAGAAGAATCATGAAGAGGAGCAATCAATGTTAAATAGAGCACCAAGTCCTCAACCACGACAAATAGGTGGATCTTTGAAATCATTGAAAGAGATAGATGCAAAAGAAAGTTCGACCTTGCAGATTGTTGGTCCTAGTGGAGAAATAGCCCAGGTGTATTTACTATTCCAGTAATGCTTTGAGTCGATAATAAAGTCTGACAACAAACACAATTCTAATAGTAATCTTTTTCTAACACAAATGTTTCAAGGAAAATATAAAACATTGACTTAGTCCATGTGGTAGAGTTGGTTAAGTTGGAACATAAAGTCCAAAGCGAAAAACTAAACATAAACAAGGATTGGAAAACAATGATTTTAGAAATATCTGAAGTTGGAACTGAGATGAGAATTTCTTCTAATATAGAAAGCATTTTCCTATAAATAGTATAACGAACTTTACAATAGATAAAAAAATAAAGAAAAACAAGGAACTTTACATTATTTTGAAAAAAGATAACATATTTTTAATTTTGTTTTGACATTATATAAATTTCTAAAAAGGTTGGATCCTTTTATCCATTTCAATAAATATGTAACTATCTGGTTTTGTCTTTGAAAAGTTGTTTTCTTTTAAATTTAGCAATGTTTTTAAAAACGTATCTGTCACAAAAGAAATCTTTTACTCTTTACTTCTTATGTGTTTTTGTTTATTTAACAGTGTTAATGTTGAGTTTTCAAAAAGTAAAATATGTCGTTACACGGTTTTTAAAGGAAATCTAGACTACCACAGTGTTCAGGTGTCTGTGTGGATACATTTATCGTGTTTTCATAATTGGTACATTACATTTTTGCATTTATATTATGTCGATGCTTATTTAGAGTAGATCTGATATTTATGTTTTTTTATAAGCGAGTCTTATGATATGAGAAGTATATGTTTCATTTCTGGAATTCATATAGTGAATGGATATATTTTCCATGCATGGATAGATATATAGATAAGTAGTTTGAGTTAATGGACATGGCATACGTATCATAACTGCCTCAAAATGACTCCTGTTAATACTGATGTTCATTGTACAGTTGGTGGAATCCCCACATAGCTCACAATACTTGTTAAAGGCTACATTGCTTCAGATTTTGACTAATACAATCAGGTACTGTCAAGTTAAGCTTGTATGGATACTTTTTTCTAACATCTTCAGTCAAGCACTTGTACAGTTTTTGATTTCTTAATTTATAATCCGGTAACCTCTCTACACTACATCAGCTATTCTTCATTAGATGCTGTTCTAAGATGTAAAGCAATTTTTTTTTAATTTTTTTTCAGGAGTTACCTCTATCCTTTTGGCCATCAATGAAAGACTAAAGCTGCTAAAAGGTCAAGATAGTGATGACTGTGAAAGTGGATTTGAAGCTTTAGGTCAAATCGGAATGGGTATGTTAACAGACCTATATAAATCAGTTTCCTCATCATTTTTTGTTTTATAAATTGTTTAGAACATACAGGTCCATTTCTTAGTTTCGTTAATTGCACTGCTGTTATTAAAAAATGTTTCAATTTTTCTAACCTTCTTTATCCATTTAATATCATATTATCGTTTTTCAGTTGTAGTAAAGTTACGAAATTGTTCGACCAAAGCTTTATTTTAGTTGAATCTTTCTTGGTATAGTCTTATTTATTTCTTGTTTGGAAAATAATATCGGTGTTTGTATTCTAGCCAGCGAAGGAGCAGTTTTTTTGCTTCAAAGTTCATCTCTCTTGTAAGATATATACTTGAATCTGCATTTGGTCGTCAAGGTAGTGGTAAAAGACTAGTGAGTGCATAACCAACTTTTTCTTAAACATTTTAGATATCTGAGTGTCAAGTTCGACAAACACACACATAGAGTGACTATCCATGTTCTATGATGGCGATTTCTTGCAGTATTGCTTAACTTTTTTATTTTTATTTTTATCATGACTGCATGCTCTTATAAGCATCTGTATGTATAAAAATCATTTGCCTTTGATAACCTAATTTTTTGTTGAGATTAACCATTATGGATGCAGGTGCATAGTATATGGTTATATGAAAAGGATTTGCAAAGATATATTTTAAAAAATGTTACTAAGGGGAAACTCGTTCATTTTGTTCTTTTAAAAGACAAATGTATCCATTATTAAACTTAAAATTCTTAATTTTATTGAAGGCAAACAAGAAGGTTCGAAAGACTTCACCATGCAAAGTATTTCAATTATTACGTTAGACATGTTTGTTAGTGGTTTGTTGTCAGAGAAACACATAAAATTATAGGATTACATAAATCTTGTACCCGATCTTACTGTGGATAGGGTATTATTCACACTCTTATTAGTAGAAGTTGATTAAACTAACCTGATTCTTTCAGGCTGCTTTACATGCTCTGGGAGACATTTGTGGTGCTAACCAACCCGAAGACAAAATCATGCTTGCCGACTCTATAGAGAAATGTCTGAGGCAATTATTTTATGCTGCAGCTGCAAATAGTTTAAAACTTACACCGTCTGTGAGTCCTTTACTCGTATGTATACGACTCAAAAGAAAATGTCCTCAAAGAAAATTGTTTTCCCAAATTGTCTTTGTATTGTTCCATATTTTTTTTATATAGGGTTATGATTATTCCGATCGTGGAATCTATATATGGCACACACTGATAATATTTTTACAATGTATGACCTAAAATGGTCGACGCTCTTTGCATTAAATTTTTTCCAAATGAACAACATGAAAGTTCAAGATAAATTCTACGGTTGTACACGTAATAAATGGGAATCAAGTAAAAATTTTGGTGCCTATATACAACCGTGAGGTTCTAGAATATAAATATTGTGTTATATACTGTTGAATACAATTATTATGTTATACATATGGTTTTATTGTCTGTTCTATATTTTTTTAAGACCTTGAACACATAACTTACTGGGCATGTTTTTGTTCCTTATCTAGTGGTGAATATTTAATTAAATTTTTTTATGGCTTCAGAGGGTTTGCTTCTTTTCGTGCTGCAGCAAGAGCCAGAGATACGGCTGGTTGTAAGTATTTCTTCCAACTCATGTTTAAACAGTTGCATTTTTAAAGCTTAACTCATAAATCATAAAATGCATTAAGCATGCACAAAGGTTAAAGTTGTAAGATATTTAGTACAAGACAGGACATGGTGAATTACTCCTAAATTTATTTTGTTCGAAAGTGTGCTATTTTTTTATATTATTTTAAATGATAATTCATGGTCTTGTCATTTTTTAATCACCCAGGCAGTGTTTTTAAGCTTGAACTTCTTTTGCCCGAAGAATACCCAACGGCTGCCCCAAAGGTAAACATATATCAATCTATATTCTTTTATCTTCCGTCCAGTGGAAAGTATTCTTTACATTCTGGTATCAAGTAAAGCAGAACTGGTATCAAGTAATATTAATAGATTTATGGCTATATAAATAACCTATTCATTGCAAAATTGTGGACATATGAATCAATTTTGATTATTTAACAGCCTCGATTAACAGCATTGGACAAGTGCAATGTAATTAATTTGGAAGTAGAATTTAATTGTAAAGAAAGTGTGTAAATTTGTGTTTTAATTTATTAAAAATACATTTGAATATTGGGTTGTAGTAGGACAATCATCGAAGCATAAAATTTGAGTATATCGCTTGGAAGTTCTCCCAACATTTCTGACCCTTTATTTCTAAGTCAATCAGCACCCGAAAGAAGGCTAAAAGTATACTATAGATAAAAATGTGGCAAAATTATCATGAATAAATCGACTATAGGGTACATAGGGTGAATTATTGTTTATCATTTCTTTTCCAACATGTTTTTATGGTTTTTTAAGCTAAAATAGTGTTATATTTAATATCAGAATTCTAGTTTCCCCGGTTCTATCATATTGGTAGACACATATCTCTTTATTTGATGAATTATGAAAAGAACTGTTCTAATACCCTTATGATTATTACTATTACTTCATTTTCTTTCTTTATTTCCCTTTCTCTAAAATATTCAAAGTTACAATTCCCTATCTTTTGTGTTAATAATTTGTGTGAAATATTTGTTTAGACGCTCTATAGTGTTAAAATTTTTCAACATGATTCAGACATTGATGAAAGACTGCTTGCCAATGCTCAGGTTGTAGGTGTGGAAACAAATGGGGAAGTTTTGAGTGCGCGACTATTCAAGTGAGTATTGCACATGAGAGATCACAACACATGCATAAGTGAGTTTTTTTTTTTACCTCTTTTGGATTGCACATTACAATAATTTGATATATAGGTTGTTAGATTTACAAAACCGTGTAAATAAGCAATTGTTTGAGTATTAGGTTGTTGTTCAAGGGTATAATAGTTTGTGAATTATTTCTGCTGCAAATATTGTTAAAATCGTTATGCATATAGGTCATTGGCAGTAAGCGGAGTTAATTTATTGAATGTTATGTGCAACTGTGCGATAAAACCAATACAATTAAATTTCGATACATAATACACTGTCAACAAACGTAGTTTGAAATAACAGAATAGAATTACATGTTCAAATTTATTAGCTGTAGAAGAGGTAGAGTGAACAAAAAATAAAAAGGATAAAAGGAAACGATTCTTGAAATTATGCTTAACACGGTACATACCCAAATAAATGTTCACATTGATGAATAAGAATTAAAAGTACACAAGCATATTCAACTTACTTTAAGATCAGACATGGTCATAGTTTGGAGTAAAGACATTGTGTTTGGTGAAAATAAAGTTAACTGAGTTCTATAGAAATTAACAAAATTTATAAAAATTAACCTAAATTATAATAATCTACTAATTTTTATAAATGTTAACTGCATTTTATAAAAATTAAATAAGTTAATAAAAATAACTAAGTTAATAAAATTTAACAAATTTTAACAAAAGGTAACCAACTTTTATAAACATTTGAATCAATTAACTAGGTTTGTACAATATAATCGAATTTTATAAAAATCAAAATAAGCTTATAAAAATTAACTACTTTTATAAAAGTTTAACTAAATTAACTAAGTCACTAAAGAATTTATTTTCATAAATATTTAACTAAGTATCTAAAATTAGCCAGGTTTATTTTCTTAATTAAGTTTTGTAGAAATTCAACTACGTTGAATTTTTATCAAAATTAACTAATTTCACAAAAATTAACTAATTTTTACAAAAAAGAACTAAGTTAAGCAATTTTTATAAAAATTAAACAAAAAGTTAACTAATTCGATAAAGAAATAGCTAAGTTTATAAAAAAATGATTAAGTTTTTATAAAAATTTAACCAAGTCGTCTAAATATTTGTATAAAATTAACTAAGTTTACTAAGTTTATAAAAATTAACTAAGTCTACCAAGTTTTATAAAAATTAAATAATTTTCTAAAAATTAACCAAGTTTTATTTAACTTAAATAAATTCATAAAAATTAAAAATATAACTAACCAAGATTCATAGTAATTAAACAATTTTCCAAATATTAACAAAATTTTATAAAAATTATCCATGTTTTATAAATTTTCAAGTGATGGCTTCAACTTTCACATTTTCAAGTGATGGCTTCAACTTTCACATTTTCAAGTGAGTAGCACAATGCATGCATGCGTATGAACATTTCAAAGTATACACATCAACAATGCTTCTATCCATTGTACACTTGTATATGCAAAACTATTATATGTTTTGCAAAACTAAAAAAACAAACTGTGCTACCTTTTGCGAATAGATTCAGATCAACCATACTCGCAATCAATATTTGTTTTTAAAGAATTTGTGCAGAAGTCTAAATTGATACACTTTTTAAGAGCAACCCAAAAACTATGCAGTAGTGTATCAACTTCCTCTCTATTACTATTACTATTGTCATTGTTCCTTCTGAACATTTCTCATTGTTCAAGCACACTGTTTGAAATTTTGAAACCGGGCAAGAGAATTGCAAGTGATTTTTAAGTTCAGTAGAGTTTAGACACAACAAAGTATTTAATATCAAAATTGTGAAAAATATTTAACGGAACCTGGTTGATGATGCATAAATAATCACAAAATTTATGCAGTAATGGGACGGCAAGGAGAAGCCTACAAGAATCAGGACAAGCTTCTTCAATGGCGGAGCAAAGGTAGGTAGTAATTAGCAATTAGAATATGGAAACCTTATTAAGCATTTTTTGATTACACCAAGATGGTTGAAATAACGCCATTGTTCATGAGATCTAACATTTATAAATTCCATCGTCGAATTAGTTGAAAAGGGCATATCAGGAAATTTAAAGCAGTCAATATGTCTGTCAGTACTTTCCCTTCTTTTTATTTCTCGTGCACCGACCGCCTCGCGCTCCGTACTTGTACTATTCACAATCTGATATAAGGGGAAAAAAGTCATAATAAATTATAACAGGGCAATTTAGTCCACTATCATTTATATATCATATTTTTTATCACCTGATAATTTTCAATTATGTATTTTTTCCACTGCAGTTTCAGTTCGTTAGCGGGCGCAGTTGCCGATCCAGAATTGGTTGTTTCTGAAGTGCACATGTAAGTACCTATCTTTTTAGTTAATTACTCTATTTATTCATTTAAAGCATAGGACGTTAATTTTATTTTACTGGATCAAAAAGCAACGCACTATCATCAGGTACTTCATGTGGATTAAAAGCACTCTGCACTAAGCAGCTATGCATTACACGCCTATTGATGTTCGGTTATTTTCACGTGGCCATAATATCAAACATTGATTACAAATTTACATGTATTCTATGAGTTACTTTATCATTTGCTTATGTTTAGTTTCTGGACAGTATACAATCCTACAGGCCAATTAACAATAGTTTCAAAGTGCGATGGCTTAAAATCCACTTCATGTTAATTTCACCTCAACCGTACAACTTTATTCACGTATCCCATTAATGACCCTTATTTATGGTAGTATTTTAAATACTGATCATGAGTTTCTTCCATGTTACGTTATGACATGTTCCCACATCACGTATAATATAAACCGTTCTTTCCGTAACGCAGGAAGATAAACAATTACACTGCTCGTCGCTCTTTAGGCTACTTAACATCTTGTCCAAATCTAATTTCATGTGGGAATACTTATCTGAATGTGAATTTTTAATTGGAGTTTGGCTAGTTGCTTGATTCTTTCATTGCTATGAATAGAAATAGTTTACCATCACCAAATTGCACACTGTAAATTATCATGTCATCTGATTTCCTTGTTGTACTTGTATGATATTTTGTTAATTGCATGCAAGTGTGTATACGTATGGATTAAAATAGCATGCTTCAGGTCCTCATGTCATGCACCTTTCGCTGTGGCTTGTATCGTATGCACATTTCCTTTATCAGTCTTTATTGCTTTGCTTGCTTCAGGAACACGTCCCTCTTTATCCTGTTGCCTTGAGTTATCACACACCCAGAAGCTCGTCAGAAATTGCTAAGGTCGTCAGTGGGAGGTTTCGACCTGATGCCTGAAAAGCTCCAAGGCGTAACCACTGGTTAACCGATTGGAACAGACCGGTCAGTCGGTCACAGCCTGAAGCCTGTGCAGGCTGCAGATTGCATACTCCCTCTCTCTTTCGTTGTGTTGCCAGGTTATATGCCTTGCCTTTTATGATTTAGTGCCTTTAATTTCTCATTGGTTTTGCTGGATTTTGATTCTCCAAGTTGAATGAATTTAGTGATTTCTTCTTGGTTTTGCTGTGTTTTTATTTCCAAATTGATTGAATTTGGTGCTTAAAAAATTTCTAGAATTAATATAAATACATCTCTATTTTATATACAGGTGGAATTCTAAATGTTTATAAAAGAAGGTTATTAATATTTATTGTCTCAAACCATGTTTTAAATATCATATCATACAACTCTACATATACATTCAAATCATATAGATCATAGATGTTAATTACATATACATACATGTTGTTACCGCTTGCATTTCATGTTCCAGACCACATTTCATGTTGTTACTGCTTGCATCGACTATGTTCAAAATGATATTTTATTGTATTTTCAATTTATTTTGCTAATTTATGAACTTTTACTTTACAGGTGGATAGGTAAAGCGCCGCAATAAGTTATGGGTTTGAAGTTATTTTTGATGCAAGAACTACATTTTTGGTTTGTATGTATCACTACTTTTGGTTACTAGCTGCCACTTGTTCTACATTATTTATGAAATATTATAGACGTGTTATATATGTTTTGATGTAAGAATATTGTATATTTTGATTATGTAATATTACATGTTGATTATGAGATATGCAATTAATATATGTTGATTATGAAATATGCGTATTGATTTAACCGTGTTGGTATATAAATTGTGATCAATGTATATAGAAAAAGTAACAAATAAAGGGGGAAATGCAGAAATAGTAAACTATAGCATTTGTAAAACGCTGTTAAAACATTCAACAGCGTTTTTAAAACGCTGTTAAAACATTCCACAGCGTTTTTAAAATGCTGTTGAAAGTTTTAACAGCGTTTTAAAAATGTCGTTAAATTGTATCTAAAAACATAAAGCATAATCTATTGCAACAACGAAACGCTGTAAATAAATATCACAGCATTGAAAAAACGCTATAAAATCTTATCTTAGCATGAAACAAACGCTAAGAAAGATCTTTAACTGCACCCAACCAAACGCTGTTAAAAGATTTCATGACACTAGGGAAACGCTGTTAAAAAGGACATTTAACAGCGTTTATTTCTTGTCATTGTATATCCCTGATTTTTAATTGCATGTCGATATACAGCATACATAAAAACGCTGTTAAAAGTTTTTACAGCGTTTTTAAAACGCTGTTAAAGGTCCTGTTTGTTGTAGTGCCCTGTGTTTGGTTAGGTCGATAAGTCGTGTATATTGTTAGGTCGTAGGGAGACTTAAGTCGCTAAGCCACATACCAGTTAGGTCGGCTATGTAGTTGAGTCGGTAAGCCGTGTGGTGTTTTGAGTCATGAGTCGTAGGGTTTTAATGGGTCGTGTTTGCGCCAAAATTGGTCACAAACACCCAATATCACGGAAGCACCCGTTTACGTACTCAACTTGATAATAATTAACACAGAACTCAGCAACAATCAATATAGAATTCAGCTCTAAGTAACAAATCACAGTAATTCACAAGCAACAATCACAAACACAGGATTTATATTGGTTCGGCGTTCGTCCCTACGTCCACTTTGAAGGGTTTCTCTTTATTGCTTTGCTCGATTCAATCGATTACAATGGGTTACAGTAGATGATAGCTTTGAAATCTGAATACAACAGTGATTCTGATCAATAGACGTTAATCCGGCAGAGTCTCAGCGTTCAATGGCAGAAGTTCTCGGAAGATCCCCCTTTTCTGAAGGCTTCAGGGTGCTATTTATAGGCGTTGGAGGCCCAGATCTGGCTGAAACTTCGGGAGACCTCTTCTGGCACGTGAGTGGGCCCACGCGACCGACCCCACCAAGTTTCGTCTCGATCTGACATCGATTCGAAGTCATTTCGAACCCATCAAGAAATGGTCCAATCGAGCTGAAACTTGGCAGGAACAATCTTTACCTTGTATGGAAGCTACTGTGAAAATTTGGTTGCATTTGGATGTGTGGTTGAGGAGATATGATCGGTTCGAAATGGTGTTTTTCGGTTGGCTGTGGAGTTCGAACCCATCATCTTCGAAACCATGACTTCGAATCCATGGACACACGTGATTCTGTAGTGACGTGGCGCGTGCTCCTCGAATCGATCCTGTTTTGTCTCCGAGTTGACCGCTTCGTACCCATTGATTTCGCCTCGTTCGTATCGTGGGGCGACACGTCACCCAAGTTGGCTGACTTGGTGGGTACGAACAAGTGAATGTCCCTGGGTTCGAATGCGACCGTTTCGAACTAAGGTGTACTCGTGGGTTCGAACTCGATCGATTCGAACAAGATCGATTCGAAGCGGCTTGGATTCGAAGCTGGTGGGCTTGAATGGATTCGAAGGTGATGGTTTCGAATGTGGTGGAGTCGAAGTTAATGGTTGTGAGTCAGGCACTGGTTGATGGATTCGAACAAGATGGATTCGAAGGAAGGATGCCGGATGGGTCCGAACTGGATGGTTTCGAAGTAGGGGTATTGGATGGGTTCGAACCAGACAATGGCTTCTTCTCTCAAATTGAATCCATCATATCTTGAGCGTACGGACTCGGATTGACTTGAAATTTGAAATACCGACTTCCATGATCTTTCTTGTCATGTTCTATCAATTTTGGCCCGTTCCGGACTTGGACAAAATTCATCGATATCCATAGCAAAGTGAAGTATAACCAATCTCTAAGACGAACTGTCTTTTGTTTTCGATCAATCTTTTGGTATCACGGCTTTGCCAAAAAGCGGGATAACATTTTGCCCCTCAAAATATGCCTTGCGGTAGGAAGGTGTGTTTTGTAATGCTTCGAGTTGGATGTTCGTATCCGATCATCAACCTGCAAAGAACTTGATAGTTTTCATATGGCCTCAAACGACGATCATTCGGGATCGAGCCATTTGGGATGAAGCGCGGCCGTTCGTGGTCAAGCGCTCAACTTCAAATGACGATCGTTCGTGATCGAGTCATTCGAGGTGAAGTGCGACCGTGCGCGGTCGAGCGTGTGAATCCATGCGCCGATCGTTCGAGATCGTATGCTGTTTGAGGTGAATCGGGACCGTTCGCGGTCCGTGCCGTTCGTGGCATAGGATGGAATAGGACCGTTCGCGGTCGATGCCGTTCGCGGAAAATGATGAGAATAGGACCGTTCGCAGTCGATGCTATTTATGGCAAAGGATTGAATGGGACCGTTCGCGGTCGATGTCGTTCGCGGCAATTGATGAACGTTCGCGACCAAGTGCCGTTCAAGGCGAATGGTGACCGTTCGAGGTCGGATTTTATAATTAGTGAATCATGACCGTTCGCGGTCGGTGCCGTTCAAGGCAGAGAGTGATCGTTCGCGATCGTGTGCCGTTCGAGGCGGATTTGTGACCGTTCGCGGTCGGGTGTTGGACCTCAAGTGACGACCGTTCGCGATCAAGCCATTTGAGGCGTGGTGAGTTGTGACTGTTCGAAGTCGAGTGCCGTTCGAGGCGAATTGTGTGCCCGGGAGGGCTTGATGTTATCGATGTCAGGGTCACGTTCGGGTGAGATCCTGGATCGTTTGTCAGGGCGGTTCATCGCCATCTCAGAGCATGCCTAAGGATCGTTCGCGACCCCATACATGTGTAAGTAGCTTAGACATCCCAGAGTTATCAGAATCAAATATCTATTACACGGATGAGTTTCAAAAACAATGTCCAAACAAACAGAGTCTAAGTGTTCAAATTGAAATGACATGAAAGCAAAGCATGGATGTCAAAGTGTAAGTTCCCACTACGAAACGGTCAATGATCATCCAGAGCATGCCTGGAGATCGTTCGCGATCTCGCACATGTGTAAATGATTTGATAGCGTTAGTGGAAGCTTACAACTTGTTCATCGTTATCTTACTCAATTGATAACCAAACGGTGCCTTGATTCAGGATCGCCCCTAGCTGATGTGGACGGTGGTCGTTCTGGTTCCGCCACAGGAGCTCGCCTCCTTACATATTGAAGGAGCATACCGTTCCTGATATGCCCTTCCACCTCGTCCTTCAGGTGCCTACAATCGTTAGTGTTATGACCGTTTAATTCATGGAATACACAGAACTTATCTGATTTTCTTTCGTCATAGGTAGGGTCCCTTCGCATCGGCCTTCGATACGGAATCTGCTCTTTGGTATCCTGATAAATTCGTTCCAGGCTCTCGTTCAGCTCAGTGTAGGTGGTGAATCGCGGCTCCCTCCGTTGCCGCTTTGATCTGTCTCCGTTATTCTCAATCCTTCTTTTACCTTTATCCTTGTCCGAGTCCCTTCTAGGGGACTTTTCATCTTTGAGTGCATAAACTTCTATCCCATCTCCTTCTTCTCTTTCCGCATTCGCATCCTCTAATCGTAAAAACTTTTCCGCCTCGTGGTAGAATTCTCCCAGATCTACGGGTGGATCCTTAGTTAATGAATTTTTGAATTCCGTTCCGTCTGCTATTCCGGACACAGCCGCCATCATAACCATGGATGGATCCGGTCTATCCACCGAAGCTGCCGCCGCATTGAACCGTGTCAGGAAACTTCTCAATGTTTCTCCAGCCTTCTGTTTCAAAGTTGCCAGTGTCATCACATTCTTAGGTCTTGTAATGCGAACCCTGAATTGCCTCATAAACCTCTCAGTTAAATCGTTCCATGTTCCGATGGATCCGCTATCCAATTGCCTGAATCATAATGCCGCAATATCCGCCAAATACAGTGGAAAGCACCGGGCCATGACCTCCTCTGATGCCCCCAGCACTTCCATATGCCTCATATATTTTGTCAGATGGACCGTGGGGTCCGTTCTCCCATCATACATATCCAACGATGGTAATTTGAAATCCGGTGGGTTTCTAGCTCGTCTGATTGCCGGAGTGAAAGGACTCCTATTAACATCCTCTAGGTCTTTGTTCACCAAACCGCCTCTCATTGCTCGCCTAACCATCTCTGCCAACTTGTCGGTGTCTCCAAGATGTAACCTTCGTTCGTTACTTTCATCCTGCCCCCCGAGTTCACGAGGAAACTCTGAAATCTGCCCCCTTGACTGAGCGTTCATTCCTCTGCTGTCTCCAGGTTGCGCAGATACTCCTCTTTCTCCCTCCGAAATTGGACCAACGTTCTCCATGGGTGTGCCCCCTAATCCGGGTGCGACGTCGGATGGTCCTGTTTCGTTCTGGACTCCATTGGCTTTTCTATTCTGTGCTCCAAGCTGTCCTATCTGTTGAAATAAACTCTGGATCAACTCCTCTTGTTTCTTCATCATCGTCTCCATCTCGTCCCTAGTGATGTAGATCGATGGTTGATTCGCTCCTTAGGAAGCCTCCTGACTTCCTTGCTGTTCACTTCTTTCTGGCCTTGGCCTTCGGCTTGATTGTCTCGTCATAATTTCTCAAATCTAAACTTTCAAACTTTCTCTGAATCAATTATTAACTGGTAGAACTCCTGAGTTCAGTTTCTCAGTGAAAGCACCAAAATGTTTGCGCCAAAATTGGTCACAAACACCCAATATCACGGAAGCACCCGTTTACGTACTCAACTTGATAATAATTAACACAGAACTCAGTAACAATCAATATAGAATTCAGCTCTAAGTAACAAATCACAGTAATTCACAAGCAACAATCACAAACACAGGATTTATAGTGGTTCGGCGTTCGTGCCTACGTCCACTTTGAAGGGTTTCTCTTTATTGCTTTGCTCGATTCAATCGATTACAATGGGTTACAGTAGATGATCGCTTTGAAATCTGAATACAACAGTGATTCTGATCAATAGACGTTAATCCGGAAGAGTCTCAGCGTTCAATGGCAGAAGTTCTCGGAAGATCCCCTTTTTCTGAAGGCTTCAGGGTGCTATTTATAGGCGTTGGAGGCCCAGATCTGGCTGAAACTTCGGGAGACCTCTTCTGGCACGTGAGTGGGCCCACGCGACCGACCCCACCAAGTTTCGTCTCGATCTGACATCGATTCGAAGTCATTTCGAACCCATCAAGAAATGGTCCAATCGAGCTGAAACTTGGCAGGAACAATCTTTACCTTGTATGGAAGCTACTGTGAAAATTTGGTTGCATTTGGATGTGTGGTTGAGGAGATATGATCGGTTCGAAATGGTGTTTTTCGGTTGGCTGTGGAGTTCGAACCCATCATCTTCGAAACCATGACTTCGAATCCATGGACACACGTGATTCTGTAGTGACGTGGCGCGTGCTCCTCGAATCGATCCTGTTTTGTCTCCGAGTTGACCGCTTCGTACCCATGGATTTCGCCTCGTTCGTATCGTGGGGCGACACGTCACCCAAGTTGGCTGACTTGGTGGGTACGAACAAGTGAATGTCCCTGGGTTCGAATGCGACCGTTTCGAACTAAGGTGTACTCGTGGGTTCGAACTCATTCGATTCGAACAAGATCGATTCGAAGCGGCTTGGATTCGAAGCTGGTGGGCTTGAATGGATTCGAAGGTGATGGTTTCGAATGTGGTGGAGTCGAAGTTAATGGTTGTGAGTCAGGCACTGGTTGATGGATTCGAACAAGATGGATTCGAAGGAAGGATGCCGGATGGGTTCGAACTGGATGGTTTCGAAGTAGGGGTATTGGATGGGTTCGAAGGTGATGGTTTGAACCAGACAATGGCTTCTTCTCTCAAATTGAATCCATCATATCTTGAGCGTACGGACTTGGATTGACTTGAAATTTGAAATACCGACTTCCATGATCTTTCTTGTCATGTTCTATCAATTTTGGCCCGTTCCGGACTTGGACAAAATACATCGATATCCATAGCAAAGTGAAGTATAACCAATCTCTGAGACGAACTGTCTTTTGTTTTCGATCAATCTTTTGGTATCACGGCTTTGCCAAAAAGCGGGATAACAGGTCGTGACCGACTTAGGGGCATACGAGTTAAGGGATTTCCAGCCTATAAATAGAAGGGGTTCACCTCACTTTTTGGGATCCGGATTTTGAAGCGACGAAGTGCTGTTATTTTGAGAGCTCGACTACGACACTTCTTCACTTCTTTTCTCCACTCTAATCTAGTGCTTCCATGCATCCAAGATTGAAGATCAAATCGAAGATCCAAGAGCCAAAGTTGAAGATCTCCATCCATCAAAGAGAGATTTCATCATTTGAAGGGAAACCTTGTCGGATCAAGCTAGATCCTTTGCTGTCCAGATCTGGAGTTTGTTGATTTTGAGGTGTTTAGGTGATTCGGTGAGTGGTGGCTATCTCTCACACGGACCCAAAGGAGTATATTGGATCGGTGGCTTGTTTGTGTGTTGAAGATAGTGATTTCATGCATTTTCCTTAAGTCTGCATGTAGATCCATTGTCCATCAAGTTTTGATATCCGTTTTACTACATGTTAACCAATGCTAGTTCATTCATCAAGATATTACTTAGAATTCATGCTTGTTAGATTTGGACTCTTTAATTACGAAATTGCCATTATTGTTATAACTGTTTATTTAGATCTTATTTGAATGATTGATTACTTGGATGAATGATTGATTTGATTGATTAGTTGATTAGTGATTGAATTTCGACAAGTTGGTCGAAGATGATTCAAAAGCTAAGTGGAAAGGCTCTTGAATAAGGAAAGCTGCTCGTGGCATATGAAGCGGATGATAAAGCTCATATGGATAGATTTGATCATGATGTTGAGATGGGACTTTGCTAAGATGCGATGAAGCAAAGCATGATATGAGAAAGCCTTGGTTTAATCCAGACGGGATCATTCCAAGCATGTTGATAACTCGGTGATGTGGTCCGAGTTTGCTGATAATGGTTGTCTCAAGAGGCGCTTGAGCTAGTATGTGAATAGTCGTCGGGGAGGATGACTAGAAGGCTGAGATCTCATCGTTATTGAAGGTTCTAGCATGCTCAAAGCAAGAGTACGTTGGGACGGGTCACGATGACGTCCCAGGAACGGGTCACGATGACGTGCTAGTACTCTGGGCAGATTCGATAGTCCTAGGCACGGGTCACGACGACGTGCGGAGTTATGTCTAGAACCGGGGTTACCATTAGCCCTTGGCGGACGGATGAAATAATGGGTCGGTCATTCAATTAACGGTGAAATCGAGGCAATGATAACAGTGATAGCCAGAGTCATGGATGTTGGTTGAACCATCATTCGATCTCAAGAGCGATGCTTTCTGGGTGCTTATCTGATCTTGGTTTAGGCCTTGGGGGTTTGTACTTGGAAAACATCGACTTTGACTCGAGTGATAATTGCTTTACTTTAATTGTCTTCTTTGCTATGCATGTTCTGCTAGTGTGTCTGGGGGCTATCACTGTAGAAAGAGGTAGAGTGGGATGGTTGAGTTCCTATTCCTTTTTACCCTTTATGCTCTTTTGGTATGTTTGATAGGTTATTTACTGCTCACTAAGACTTTTTTCTGACTCAAGGTTTTATGTTTAACTCTTATTAACTTAGGCTGTTCATCCATGTTGGGATGGGCAGACTAGGTAGCAGGTGACAGGTGCTGTTCTTAGTGACTAACGCTGTTGATGACGAAGACGAGCTGGAGGCTTTTGCATATTGTTTTCTTACTATATGTACTGGATGTTCCGCTGTTTGTATGATTCTCTGAGTGTTATGTAGTGAGGCTTGTTGTATTGACTTTTCAGATTGTTGTACCAAACTATTATGAGTTTATATGATGAATTCTGTTCTATGGAGCTTCACTTTGTATACTTTTCTATTGTATTTTATCCATGCGTTGTGAGTAATACGATAGACTATTTTGTGTTTACCTTACCCTGATGATCGTCCATGGCGGCCTGACACACTTTACAGCACACTATTTCCTTGTTTAGTGCAGGAGTCATGGGCGGTCGTCACAGGGCAGGTGTTATAACTGTCCAGGCTGAATCTAGATTAGACTCTGATATTGTATTTTAAAAGTTTCTGGTGTAAAGATTATTATTGAAATAATACATGTTATTCCATTCGCGTGAGATTCTGTTCTACCTTTATTTTCTTTCTACCCTTAATGTTTTGTCTTTTCATGCAATTTGAGTAAGACATATGTGGTTTATTGTCGATTCAAAGGATACATAATTGTGGGTCATTACGTTTGGTATCAGAGCTAAAGGTTAAGCGAGAACCTTGGCTTTGATAGGGTAAAGACTCATCAGAGATAGGATTAGTAATACCCTAGGATGAGTAACTCATTTGAGATAGGGTTAGTAATACCCTAGGATGAGTAACTCATTAGAGATAGGGTTAGTTACACTCTAGAATGAGTTTGAGCGTATTACATATGAGTGCGTATTGTTAGTGACTAATAAACTGTTGTGTTGATTTATCGGTTGAGTGGTTTATAAATTCTGGTCGGTATGGGAAGTACAACTATATCGATAGGTATTTATAAACTCTTAACAAGGCATATCGACACATTAATTTTGAAAAAATTGGTAAATGAAATAATTTTACCTAGGATTATATTTCGAAAAATTGTATAGTTAGAAATCGGGATTGTAAAATTTAAATATGAACATCTTGTGATTAGAATTTCACAGTTTGACTATAAGATGCTTCAGAAAGATAATAGATAAGTAAGAAATCTGATAAGGTAATTAAAATATTTAATATTTATTCCAAAATAATAAACTAAGAAATGATGATGTTAAGTTACTATCATAAATTGATCAATTGTGTGATTTACAAGTTTAAGTGCAAATACAAGTTTATAGTTCCATGATTTGACTATAGGGTATTTGATAATAAGATTTGTTTAAGGAATGAAGACATAAGATAAAAATGTATTTAAATGGTTGTGTAAAAAGATAAATATAAAAGAATAAGAACTTAAATTCGAGTGATTTAAAGTGTTGTAGGAATTTGAACGAACTTAATTAGTATAAGATAAAATGAATTTATAAAATAGGTTTTATAAGGTAATATCTAAAGGATTTTGAAAATGGTATTATTTCAAGTAAAAATAGATATTTTATGATAAATAATTTGATTGGCTCGAAAATAAACTAAAAATTGGCAGGAGATGTGTTCGGATGTTAAACACTTCTCTTAAGTATTACTCTTCTTGTTAAGAGGATATATGATACTATTGGTAATATCCAGTTCCTTGGCATTATTTTGGAGTTACTCGATCTATATAATTTTCTTAAGTTAAAGAGATAATGTGAATCATTAACTGATAAATTGATTAGTAATCTTTGTACAAGTGTTTAAACTAAAGATAAATTGGAATCTCTAATTGATAAGGTAAAGCGGAATTCCCGGCGATTTTGGACTGTCGAAAATTTCCGAATCATACCTAACTCAAAGCTAAGAAATTTGTGAAAACTTTTATTAAAATGATTGTGAAATACTTTGAGTAACTAAAATAAGATAAGGATAATTTATGAATCTGATATATAAAGAAAAAAAGAGAGATTTAAGAATATGAGGATTTAAATACGGGTGGTTTTAAAATTTGTTTTTATTTCAAAGCTAGAAATTTAATAATAACATTAATAAGAAATAAGTTTTATAGCTTATGAATTTAAGATAATGGTAAATTACAACAAAGTCTAAATTTGTTAGACATACGGATTTAAGTAAAACCAATTTGAAGTTTGGGATTTGTATATACTCTTAGGATGTAAAGGTATATCATACAAATATATATTTAAGTCATGAATTATTAAGTAAAATAATGAATCCTAAAAAAGGTAATTATAACCTAGAAAATATTTTATTAATGAATTCTAGCATTAATTAGTAATTTTGACTTAAGTCTTTAAAATGTGATTGATTTGCATAAGTTATAAGATGTAATAAACTTAAGTGATAGTTTTACGAAATGATTCATAAATAACATTAGTGTTAAAGGAAACGTACCGAGCTAAAAGATAGTGCGAAAACTTTTTTAAGGATAAATAATCATTTGAGTGAAAAATGGTTTCCTTATAATATTTACCTTCAATAAAAATATTTGAAAATAAATAATTAAAGGGATTATATAAAGAAGCGTATTTATAAAATATTTGAACTTGAGATAAAAGTTTATGAAAGTTTTTAGGATTAATAAATACATATGTTATATGTAGATCATTTCGTCACACAAATTTTGATCTCATATCCGAGTACGGAACTTCAAGATGTTTACACTGGTTTGAAAAAAGGTTTTAACACCCGATTCTTGACGACGAACATTGACGAGGATTTTTGATTGGATACTTGAGTTTTCTATTATAGTTGAGCACTATGCAAGGAAAGCAAAGGTTTCTGAGCAAAGATCCTGATTAAAATCCACACTAGAGGATCGGAGGATCGATACTAGTTTGGAAATAAAGTTGTGTATTCAAATAGTAAATCGAATAAGATATTTTATATGGATGATCTGAGTATATTATATAGAATTAAGTTTGAAGATAAATGTTTTGGGCAAACTTTTGTTTTGGGTGATTTCGAGAACGAAATTCTTTTAAGTATGGGAGAATGTAACGACCCAGAATTTAACCACTTTAAAATATACTATATAAAGTGATTCAAATATAAAATATGTAAGGTTATATGATTCAAATAATATTAGATAGGATTTGGAAAGAGAAGTATACACAAAAACAATAACATTTGCGTATAACGACAAAAGTGACAACATGCTGATTTCAAAAATATTAGTTTCGGTAGTTAAATAAATTATTTTAATTTTTTTTTATGAGCTTGTATATTTATAAATAGCAATATACAAATTTAATTTTAAATTTGGTTTACATAAATAAATAGTATAACTAAAACATCAAAATGTGACCATAAAACATTTTGTCGAAAAACGATGTTTTGTCGATTAAAAGTTGTTGCAACGTCGTTGCACCTTTATTTTCTTATATAGGAGCATATATTCAAATAGTATAAGTATTAATTAATTTTCTAATCAAGTTTACTTTTACTAAACATTCCTAGAAAATTCTAGAATATAATTAAGAAAAAGTAAGCACAAAAGGACAAAAATGTCATTTCAAAGCGTAAAGTAAACATCAAATCAAACTAAACATAATTAAAAGTGAAAATGACATAAAGTAATGATTTGAAATGTGATGTTAAGTATTGAAAAAAATAAGGTTACTTAAGAAGTAAGTAAGGTTATTTTGGTAATTTGGTAAAAGAATATTTTGGTAACTTACCACTTCATTTCTTTTTCTATAAATACCAACCACTTTCTCACCTTTTTCACACCATTTCTACCTTCTTCTTCTTCCTCCTTGAAGCTCTCTTTAATGGCTTCTTCTTCTCTTCCATTTCCTTAATGATTTTTTCAAAATCATATCAAATCAACTCCAAAAACCACCAAACTTTGCCAAAGACCTTATGATACCATTAAAACATGGTTCAGCATCTAAGAAGTAAAGAAATGATGGAGGAAGAGGTAGAATAGGGTGTGGCCAAACCTATGCAAGAAAATGGAGCAAGTCGTGAAGCTCCGGAGCAAGAAAAAGAGAAGGAAGTGCCGCCGATTTCATTCCAATGAGCTAGGAGAAAATTAAAGGTACTGTGAAAGCTTTGCCAGATTTTCAGGAGTTTGGAAGAAGAGGTCGATGGCATTAAGCAAAAGAAATGGAGTAGAAGTTGATTAGTTGAAGTTTAAGTGAAGTGTTGTTGCATATGAATGTTGGTAGGAAGAATTGGTTAAATTAAAAGGTGAGTACTCATATTTACTAATTGATCCATAAATTATTTCAAGTATAATAATTTGAAAGTTTAAATATGTTGAATGAATATTTGATAACTTGGTTGCAAAATTAGTTGATTACATGAGTGTTTATGTGGTTGATAACTTGTTTGATAAATGGTAAGAGAAATATTTAGTAATTAGCCATAGTTAATTAAATGAGAATTAAATCCATATAAATGTGTGTATGGAAATTATTTTGCCTCTTGATGATTTTAAGTAATTTAAAATAATTTAAATATGGTTTAAAAAAATTTGAAGTGTTTCGAACTAGTTCCGAAGCAATTCACAAAGTTGGTCAAAATCGAGCTCGTCGCGTAGCAGTAGTTCGTAAATTTCGATCCGTAACTTCAAATTGACATAGAGAATGATTTATAAGTCAGATTTCTTCGAAATAAAAATTCTTTGATCCACAATGATAATAGTTTTCCAATAAAGAAAGAAAATTAAAATTTGATTAAGTAGATTTTGAAATATCTCCAAAACAATTTTCTAAAAACTTCACGGTTTTGCAGTACGGAATCCAAAAAGGGATTTATATTTAAATGATACTTTTAAATGATTAAAAATATGAAATAAATTTGATAAATCTATTAAAATGGTTTAAAAGAGATTTGGAGTGGAAAATATGAATTTCAATTATTAAAAAGTTATTTAAATCAAATAAGCTTATAAAGCACTTTCCACAACACTTTTCTTCTGCCGTTGCTACGACTTTTTAAAAGAAGGTTTAAACTTAACGGTTTTTCCTAGAATCAATCATGAATGTTTTTAAAAGAATAACTAAGTGTTTTAAATGATGATTTAGAAGTTTAATAAATCATTTCTAAAATGAAGATTAATAACTGAGTATGCGGAAACGACTAGTACATTTGTCCCGTCCGTGAGATCTGCGAAGATAAAACAAGGTATTTAACTAAGATTAGGGATGGAGTAACCAGTGCCCTGAACTTTCCTGGTCTATGTTTTATCTTTTTAGGCAAGGGGTGGAATAGATCAAAAGGAAAGCCCGAATGCTCTAAAAAGATCATATTAAAGTTTTTCCAAGATAAAAGAAAAGAAACAAATTCTTTGAATGTTAATTAACCGCTTAATATCTTTTATCGATGATTAGTACGAAGGAACAGGGATCGGATTTGGGTGATTCCTATCAGAAGAACCGGGATCGAATTAGGGTGATTCCTATCCGAAAATACTTCAAACTAATTTTCAAAACCCCATATGAACATAACATCATTTTATCGATGATTAGCACGAAGGAACTAGGATCGGATTTAGGTGATTCCTATTTGAAAAACCGGGATCGGATTTGGGTGATTCCTATTTGAAAAACCGGGATCGGATTTGGGTGATTCCTATCCGAAAACCCCTTCAAACTAATTTTCGTAATAAAAAATTTTGAAGACAAAGATCATTGATGAAAAAGATCTTCATGATGTAGGATTACTTTCCATTTGTCCCTGGAGGTAAAATTTACCATATTTAAGGTGGTAGTAGTGCCCTGTTATGAAAATCTTCGATTTGCAAGAATATGATTTGAAGTTAAGAAAGAAATCTTTGATTAAGATTTAAAAGAATGAGTTGGAAAGGTTTTCCTAAGTAAAAGAGAAAATGATTTGGAATAATTTCAGGATTTACGAAAGGTTTTAAATACATCAAATGATTTGATAAATGAGGCTTAATGATTCCATATGCATTTGAAAAGAAAATGGAATAAATTGAAAATAGTGTATCTAAGAAAGATATTTGATTTAAACAAATGATGAAGTAATTGATTGATGATTGATATTCACTTATGAACTTAATATATTTTTAAGCGATGATTGGATTAGAAGTAACCGGAGTCCAATTTGGGTGATTCCTATCTGAATACCACTTCGAACCAATGTATACGTTCGAAAGCGAAGACATGTTGAAGATGATGATTATTGAAGACCGTGGATCTTCATAGCGTGAGGACTACTTGTTGAACATGCTCCGGGTCGCTCCCATTGTAGAGTTATGTATAGTAGTGGTCTCACCGTTGTGAAGATTTTTCGTATTTCAAGGACTACTCGCTACTAGTGGTAGTAGGAGAGTGCACTCGGTTTCGTTCAGTCCCAGAACTAACTTATATGGACAAATGTACGACATTGCATTTCTGAGACATAACGTTTGACTTTTACAAATGTACATCTGCTTGGTGACGGAGAAGGTAACTTCTCTTAGCTTAACACCCTTCTTTGAGACATATGAGCTTAGAGGTTGTATGCTTGTGGGAATCAAATAGTAACAAAGGAATGGTAGTGTGGCATTCAAAGTGGAACCTATTATGATTAAAGCTTGGTTTGTATGAAAAACATGGCTTTGAAGAAATTGATTGTAGCTTCGTGTGCCTCACATCTCGATTGTGATGGGATAACATGTGGTCTAACAGACGCAAATTTGAAATAACTAAGTATATATGGTGGTGTCAAATACGTTTGGCCCTTTAGGGGATACGTCCCTCAAGGCATTTATTGCCCCAGGTGGGTAAAGTGGTTAGCTTGAGAAAAGCAGGGAATTACTGGTTATCAGTTGTAGTGTAGCAAGTATAGTTCCAAGTGACTAGTTTGAGAAAAGCGGTTAAGGTACCGTGGGAACTATGTTTGTTATACGTGGATCAGAGAAAAGGCCACTAGTGCCCAATCATGATGGAAATCCAACCCTAATACAGGATTTACGGTTTTCATTGTATTCCCAAAAAAGCTATAATGAATTGCAAACATTTCAGCTACCCTTTTTTGGTATCATATGTTCCGTTCAGTATATTCCTTTGATCCAGTTTAGATATATCACCTTAGACTTAGTCCAGATATCGATACCTTATTTGAATAAGTTTATTTGAATAGTGTTTTCAAAAGCATGTTATTAAAGATAATATCAAATGTTTTAATATATAAAAGTGTTTTGGTTATCATAAGGTAAAAACCCGTCCATATTTATGTGCGGGCGTAGCCTTATGAGATACCCTTCTTTTCAATGGTTTCGATAATATAGTCATTTTAAATTTCGAGTATCTCACGCTGGTTTATCAAGCCTGATCCGGGTACTTTTAATATTCGGGTCAATCTGAATAGTTTTAGGTTGAGTTGAGGACGGTTGGAGTTTCCAAAGGAGAGCTGGAGATCTTCATCATCGTATGGACGTATTCTATTATCTGCTACATATATTGCATTTGTTTTTGTTTATTGTTTGTCAACATTTGTAAGGGCAGGTGTTATAACCGTCCAGGCTGAATCTAAGTTAGACTCTGATATTGTATTTTAAAATTTTCCGATGTAAAGATTATTATTGAAATAATATATGTTATTCCATTCATGTGAGATTTTGTTCTTTCTTTATGTTCTTTCTACCCTTAATGATCTGTCTTTTCGTGCAATTTGAGTTAGACATGTGTGGTTTATTGTCGATTCAAAGGGTACGAAAAAATGGACCATTACACTTTCGGTCATAGCCTCAAGTGGTTGTAAACACTATATATAAGTTACAATCTTGAGCTATTGCAGCCAGTCTTTGGATGATCACACTTCTGCACCCAGTCTCAGGTTGATAAATGTAGTGCATGGACAATCGAGTCACGTGCTAGCTATGTTATACTCCCACCAAAGCTCCTAAGTCATAGAGTTAATCGTTGAATGGTTGGTTCACATTCATCTTGTTTCTTGCTCGTGCCCCCAAGCCTGGGGAATACATCGATAAGTAGGAAGTCAAATCATGTTCGCTTTATCTTTACACTCTTTCCCATTGAATCGTGGGATCAGGTTAGTTGATGGAAGGCAGAGTCTCGCCTATCATGGATTGTATTCTGAGCTTTCCTTCCAGGAGGAATACTTTAATGTTTTGTCGTATTCTGAGAATAACTTGGGTACTGGACGGTTAACCACGTCCACTTTGATTCATGTTCTGTAATCAGATACATGGGTAAAATCGGCTCAAGTGTAGTCAGGTCATGCTCATCCAGTTTCATACACCTCTTAACGGATCAAAGGAGGGTGTTAGAGAATTAATGATCAAGTCTTCATGGTTAATTCTCCTTTCCACACTCCGGTGGTCATAGGTTTTCGAGAGACAACCGGCTCACATATGTTTGTGTTTGATGCGGATAGATATCGATCATCGATCTGATGGTACGATATAGTCGATCACCCATAACTTTGGATGTCATTTTGATTGGTTTTTTATTGAGGCATCCTTTTAGTCGTTGCCTTTAGTTGTAAAGAACACCATACCAGAGCTATGATGAGCTGTCATATTCAAATTTTAGAAGTTTGTACTCCTTCCCCCAGTCTTGGGTTAGCAGATTTAGTTCGTGGATGGTTGAATTCAATCCATAGTGAGTTTATACTCCTTTTGTTGAGTCCATGTTGGATTTTATGGAATAATGATTAGTCAAACCACACCCGTCTATTTGTTTATGCACATTTTCGCACCCTGGGGATAAGAGTTTGTTGGCGGGTGGTCGAATCACACCCAGTTTATGTTTATACTCCAGTCCACAGTCCGAGGACTTAGAGTTTTCTTGTGGGCAGTCGTTTTTCCGTCGAACGTTTATACTTTAGTCCGCAGTCAGGGACTTAGAGTACTCTAGTCCGTAGTTCGGAGACTTAGAGATTTTTGTTGAATCATTTATACTCTAATCCGCACTCCGAGGACTTAGAGTACCATAATCCGTGCTTCGAGGATTTAGAGTTTTTTGTTGAATCATTTATACCGTAGCCCGCGCTCCGGGGACTTAGAGTACTCTAGTCCACGCTCATGGGACTTAGATATTTCCGTTGATTCATTTATACTCTAGTCCGCGCTCCGGGGACTTAGATATTTTTGTTGATTCGTTTATACTCTTGTAATGACCCGTAAATTTCAATAATTTTTATTTGTTTAATTGAAATTTTGTGAAATTTTAAGCAATAAAATTTTGAAATAAAAAATTATTATTTGAAATATGCATATTTAAACATAGCAACTGGTAAATTTTCGTCAGATAATATTGAAGTTTAATTCATTGTGTAATTCTATTTCAATTTATATTAGTTAATATTTGATGATAATAAAATGTTTTCCAAACCTGAATATTTTTCTATAAAAAATTGTAAATCATCTTCTAAGCAAGACGTCATATTTCGTTTCTCAAAATTTGGACTGTTATTGCTCCGTCGATCTTATTTTGACGAAATAGCAGCATTTAGGTACTGATACCAACTTTTGTTCGGATGATCATGCCGCTGATATTCGTATGTCGTTTGATCGTATCGCCGCACTGATCTCTACGGTATATTCTATTCTGTATTTTGAAGTCCAGAAAATGGCAGATTCTACGGACCGATTTCAGTATCGTTACCGGTTTTGTTCATTTTGTTTTCCAGTGACCTTTCTACCATTTTCCTTTTTCTATTCCCAATAGTAACTTCTGACCTTTACTATTCTACCTTGAATTCACACATGCCTCTTTCTCTTCCTTTTGGTAATATGTTATGACTTTTCATTTTTGGTACTATTCATTAATAAAGTAAGTGTATATAACAAGTTTTGCTTGTAGCCATAACTTTATCTTGCTCCGCAACATCTCAACCCCATAAGCGTGCATGCATCTCTTCCCTTTACCCTCTCTTCAAACCCTCCTCCACCATGACTGTGCCCAAACCCATCGTCGATCAGCACACCCGAGACCTACCTCTTCCACCTAGGCACGCAGCAGCTCACACTCACACAACCTTTTCCTTTGTCCAGCCCGCAACCCACATTGCTCTACCCTAAGCGCCCCCATCTACTCGAGAAATCTGCCACCTCCCTTCTTTTCCACCTACACTACGCCAAACCACCGGCCACTTGTAATATCCCGGAATTTCACACCGGATTTAAATATGATAATCTATATAATAAATTAATTTAAATTGATAAATGTTGTTATTTTATTCAACAACTAATAAATGAATGGTAAATATAAATTTATTTCAATTAAAAAACTAATATAAGGAATTGAATGTGTTAAGATTTTATTCATACCAAATTTGATCTTGAATTGGATTTTTAGAATTCAATTTGTGTTTGAATTGATATATTAAAAGATTTAAACTATGTTAATTTTTATTCTAAAATTATACTTGGAGTACTAAGTTATATTCTCATAATTTTAATTATGTTATAACATTGGTTTTATATTTATTATTTAAAAAGGGAATTGATTTAAGGATTAAATATAAACATATATAAGGAAATCAATTAAGTAAAAATTTAAATTTCATTTTTGCATGAAATAAAACACATGTTAACATCTAAGCATATTAATAAACATGTGTTACGAATTTAACCATTATTTTGACAAGTGTCATAATGTAGTTTTTCTTTTCTTTAAATTTCTATAAAACAAATTATTCATGCATACTTTCTCACTTTAGTAAAAAGAAATTTTACATCCTCCATTTTCAAAAATCAGAACTTCACCAAGCTCTACATATTTAACAAATTTCTGAAAATCAAATCTACTTCTTCAACCAAATTGAAACAAACATGCAAGCATCTTTTCAAAGCTAAAACCTGCAAATCTTAGCTTCTGCATCTTCAACTAAATTCTGCAACAATCACAAAGTTTAGCATCAACTTATTCAAGATTAAAAGCATCAACAATCAAGTCATCTCAGTTTTAGAAGTCTGCAGTTCACAAATTTGTCTCTGCAAATTTGAATCTTCATCAGAAAAAAAATAAGGTGAGTAAATCTTTAAATTAAAATCTTAAGTATAAAAGTTGTATGTTGAATGTTAGTAATGAATGCTTGCATGTTAGCTGATTTGTGAGATGTTGTTTACAGTTTCAATTTATTTGACTGTGCATGTTAATGAAATTTTGATCCTCTTTTGCTTCATGATCAAGCAAATTTTCTTACCAAACTTTAAATTGAAATATAGTATGGTGATGTTTGATATATATTTTCAAAAATATATAAGTTAGAGACAATATGTTATAAGTATTAAATAAATATATTGATAATACAGTAAACTGCAGGAAGTAAAGCATATGCAGTAAAACAAAGAAAAAATCATAGCATGTAAATTATGTAAATTTTGATTAATCAAATATATAGGTTGAATATATAATGCAAGTTATGAATTTTCAAAGTGGAATCAGAATTTATAATTTGGTATTGAACTCGAATTTTAAAGATTACTGTATTTGGGGCTTTTGTAAAATTCTCGAGCCTGAATTAATTTTAGCTTTTGAAATTTAAATTGAAGCTTTGTTAGATGTTGTATAACACTAGAAAAATACAAATCGAATTTATTTTGCAACATAGGAATTGGAATTTGGGTTTGTAGGGTTTTAAGTACTGTTTTTGGGAGCTTCAGTATTTTCGATCGCGATATTTATAGAAGGGACCGAGCTTCCTATGGATTGAGGAGGAGGGATGTGAAGTTGTCGAGCACACGTGGCCGAAGTTTGGTGCCGGAATGGGGTGAGATGGTCGTGGTTGTTGGGTTTGCCTTTGCGTCTGCAGTTTCGAATTTTGGTTCAATCACTCGATTTTTGTTTGAGTTCGAGTTATTGATTTCTGGGTTGAGATTTTGGAACAGGGGACGAAGGGTGGTCTGCGCATATGGCCAGCGGTGGCGATGGTGGCAAGGTGGCACTGTGCAGGTGCACGAGGCCGTGTGCGTGTGTCAGTACGTTTTCATGTGTGCGTGAGTTTACAGCTCGAGTTGCACTCGAGTTAGGCTCGCGTTTAGTCGCGTGATTTGTCGCGTGTGGCTCGGGGGAGCGGATGTTTGTGCGTATGTTAGTGGGTTCAGGGAAGTATGAAGAAAAGTAGGATAAGATGGAGTGGGTCTGGGTAGTGTTTTGGGCCGGGCTTTAAGCTAATTTATGAAGTTAAGTTTTAGTTGTTTTTCAAACTTCAATCTTGTTTAAGTTGGATTTAAACACTTTATACTTCACAACTATTGAAATGTAAAAATTCTATTTTTAAAAGTAATCACATTTTTATTTTTGAAGTTTTGAAATGGATTTACATTTTAAATCTAACATTTTCAAAAGTAATTAGTTTTTAATAAAATTGAATACTTAAATATGTAAGAGTTTTTGAAGATAAATGAATATTGTTATGTTTTAAAGTTAATCAAATTTTGTAATTTAAGTTACTTTAATTTATTAGTAATTAGTGATGGAATTAATTAATTAATTTTGGTTAATTAATTATTAAAATTTAATTAATTAATTATGAATTAACTAATGGGTAATTAAGGATTAAATTAGATGACAGTTAATGGGTAATTAATTAATTTATTAATTAATTTAAGGTTAATTCTTAAGTAATTAATAATTGATTAATAAATTAGTTAATGATTAATAATTTAGTGATTAAGAAATTAATTAATTAATGAATTAAGAGTTAATTAATTAAGTAATTAAATATTTCTTAATTTATAATTAATTGTAAATTAATTAAGGGTCAAGGTTTAATTAATTAAATAATTTAGGTTAATTAATCAATAATTAATTATGTAATTAAGAAATTAATTTGTAATTAGTTAAGAATTAATTAAGGTAATTAAGAAGTAATTAAGGTTAATTAATTATAAATTAAGGGTTAATTAATAACCAATTAAGGAATGATTAATTTTTAATCAAAGTTAATTAATAAATAATTATAGTAATTAATTGATAATTAAATAAAGATTATTAATTAATTTAGTAGTAATTAATTAACAATAAGATAATTAAGAAATGATTAATTAATTAAATGGTTGTGATTAATTAACTAATGTTTGTTTAAGCAAGATTAAGTGACAAATTCTTGAGTAATTAATTTAATTTAAATTAATTAAATTAATTATGATATGAATTAAGTAGTGCTTGCTTGTGGATGATAGTTTGTATTGATATCTGTATATGGTTGATATCTGTTGAATGATAGTTAAGTTATATTCTGTAATGAGATGTTGTACATCTGTGATAGATATTGGTTATTATCTGTTGATAATGCTATGTTTAAATCTGAATTGAATTGTTTAAACCTTTAAAACAACTTGGACCTAAAAGACACGTTTTGGATTTCGATGAGACCGGGATCGGGTTTCCATATTTGGATATCCGAAAACCACATCGATTCCAGATAACATTAGGTCGTGAACCTTATGTGAAGAGTGAAGACTCGAGGTGTAAGGGCTATACGTCAGTATAACTCTGTGGGTGATTCCGTAATGAGTTGACGGAATAGTACTTATAGATTCGAGATGGAGAATCAGAGTGCAAGGGTTAACGTCGTTAACTCTGAGGGTGATTCCAAAATAAGTGTAACGAGATAATGCCTTCGGTTTCGTTCGAACCCGGAACGAACTTGTATGGATTGAATGCTTTCAGATCATCATCAGGTGGACGATGGGCATTCTAAGAGATGAGTTCTTTATAAAGGTAATCGTAACCTCAAGCTTCATCAACCGGGAGTGGCTAAAACAGGGGAGGTGCAGCAAGGCTTCGTAGGTAGCCCCCACTTGAGAGTGAGATTTACCCCTGTCTAGAAGTCCCTTACATATATTCGGCTGTGTGGGCAGTTGTTGGCCACAACTGCGGGGTTGTCTTGTTCGAAACTATCCAGTAAGGGATGGGTCCGGCCTTGTGTTGCAGGGGAGTTAGGGTGGCTCCTCGGTACGGTGATCTAGGCCCCGTACTGTGACGGGCGGTACCCCAGTAGCCCTTCCATTGATGGAAAACCAGTATCCAATAAGCGCCCTCGAATTTGATTGTATACCTATGTATGCTGGAATTTAATAAATGTAACAATTTCGGCTATTTTCTAGTTTACTTGAGAGCCCTAGACCCTATTATAATATCACTGAATTTCCTATCAAATGTTTTTGGTTAGCGTAAGGTAAAAACTTACTCATGTTTATTTGTGGGAAGTCTTACGTGATACCTTTTGTTTCAAAATGATTTTTAAAGTTAAACAACTTTAACTGATTTACTCACACCAGACCCTTGTCTGACCTAGAGTTTATTTTGTTTTCATAAACTCTTGGGTACTCAAATTTTTAAGAGTAGCCAAGTGATTAGGTTTGGATTAGCATATATTTTGGAGGCTGGAGCTGGAGTCCAGACGTACTATCTATCTATGTTCTCTATAGTGGCATTTTGGGTGTTATGTTTGGAGTTGTTTGGGTTGTAAGAACTATTATGAATGGCTGATGTAATGGAGTAGTATTGTTTTGTGAACTCTGATATGTAAATTATGTAAGGGATATATGTAATATTATATTTTGTTCGTTTCCGCTGTGAGATACTGATGATTGTTGTTTCTTTTCTTTCTATCTTTCTATTTCTATCTCTTTCTTTTCTTATTGATGATACGTTTTTCTGTGGAATGAAAGACGGGTCGTCACAGTTGGTATCAGAGCAATGGTTGAGAAACACCTAGGCTCTGAAGTAGTATCTATCTTGAGAGTGCGTATTTGTAATTTTCTTATATAACTATATCCCTATCTAAGTTGATTGGATTACCTGTTCAGGTAGCCAATATGAGTTCAAGAGGCCGAAGGGGAAGAGTTGTTGGGAGTGGATCAACTGGTAACAGAAGAGAGAAGACTGATGATGAGATTGTTAATCCAGTTACGTCTTCAGCTAGTTTTGTTGCCTTATGCAAGGATTTTGTTCATCTAGGAGGGAAACCATTTCAAGGATCAGAAACTATAATAGAAGTTCAAGAATGGATTCGCTCCTGTGAGAAGATTTTTAAAAGCATGAGGTTATCTGATGAGCAGAAGAGAATAATGGCTGCGTGGCAATTGCAGAGTGGTGCTGCAGTATGGTGGAACTCAGTGATTGCTAATATCTCGGAGGATGGTATGTCTTGGGAAGAATTTAAGGAGAGGTTTGAGGAAAAGTATATGCCTGCTGTAGGAAGAACTCGGCTTTATCAAGATTTTCTGAATCTGAAACAAGGGAATATGTCCATAGCTGAATACGAGACAAAGTTCAACGAGTTATCTTGCTACGGCCCAGGACTTATAGACACACCTCTTAAGAAGAACGAGATGTTTATTTAGGGGTTGAGGGCTGAGTATCATGAGAAAATGACTGCACATCTGAAAGGGTCTTTTGTGGAGCTTATTGATATGGCGTTAAGGTATGAAGACTTGATGAAGAAGAGGTCAGTGGCACAAGTTGCTACATCAGGAGGGAATTCCTCTAACCAGAATAAGAGGAAATTCAATCCTAATTGGAAGAAGCAAAATAAGAAGAAGTCTGGGAATAATAATGGACCCCGGAAATGCTATAATTGTGATCAAGTGGGACATTTGGCAAATCACTGTCCTCAAGAAAGGAAGGAACAGCAGCAGCAACAACAACAGTATAGTGGACCAGGGTCGGCTTTAGTTCAGAAGTCGCTTTGCTTTAACTGTCACCAAACGGGACACATGATTAGAGACTGTCCGCTCCTTCATAAGGTTCAACAGAACAAAGTATTTTCTTTAGAAGGCGCACCATCGAACTCATCGAAGGGCAAGGGAGTTTTAGAAGGTACTTTACTTTTAAATGGAATATATATTAAAGTCTTATTTGATTCTGGTGCTTCTTTAAGTTACATTTCCCTAGGAACTGTAGAGAATTTCTTACTTGCTCCTAGTATCGTAGACAATCCCATTTGTGTATCAAATCCTATAGGAGGGGTAACCAAATTGGATAGGATTTGTAAAGATTTGAGAATCTCCTATCTATCCCATAGTTTTTCCTGTGATCCTTATGTATTGGATTTTCAAGGTTTCGACCTTATATTGGGAATGGATTGGCTTGACAAATATAAAGCTATCTTAAATTGTGATGAAAGAACAGTTTCGTTGGAAACTGATCTGGGTAGGATTGCCAAAGTAATGTGTGATAACTCTGGAATCCACTTGAGTAGTCTTTTACATGGAGTGGAGACTTCTCAAGAAGAGGTTGTAGATATTGAAGTAGTCCGGAATTTCTCCGACGTATTTGAGGAAGTTAAATGTTTGCCTCCGCATCGGGAAATAGAGTTTCATATGGATTTGGTTCCTGGTGCAGTACCTGTAATTCAACCTAGTAGGAGGATGGCTCCAAGGGAGAGGGAGGAATTAGTGAAGCAAACTCAAGATTTGTTGGAGAAGGGTTTGATTAGACCAAGTTTTTCCTGTTGGGGTTCTGCTGCAGTTTTTGTCACTAAATCGAATGGGTCGCTAAGGTTCTGTGTAGACTACCGTGAATTGAACAAGGTGACCATTCGGAATAAGTATCCTCTTCCTCGCATTGATGATCTCTTCGACCAGCTTCTTGGTGCATCTGTCTTTTCTCAGTTAGATCTAGCATCAGGTTTCCATCAGTTAAGGGTAGCTGAAGACAGTATTCCCTTAACCGCATTTAGGGGACCTAATTGTTTCTATGAGTGGTTGGTTATGCCTTTCGGGTTAACCAAGGCTCCTGCTTATTTTGTTGATTTGATGAACCGAGTCTTTAGAGATGTTCTGAATAAGTTTGTTTTGGTCTTCATCGATGATATTTTGGTTTATTCTAAATCGGAAGAAGAGCACAAGCAGCACTTGAGAATAGTTTTGGAAACTTTGAGAAGGCATGTGCTGAAGGCGAAGTTCTCTAAGTGTCATTTTTGGCAATCAGAAGTAAAATTTTTAGGCCACATTTTTTCTGGTGAGGGAATCTCTGTAGATCCAGCTAAAGTTGAGACTATTTTGGAATGGAAGCAGCCTCGGACTCCTACAGAAGTTCGCAGTTTCCTTGGATTGGCCGGTTACTACAGGAAGTTTATTAAGGATTATTCTAAGATCTCTTCTCATCTAATGAAGCTGACAAGGAAGGGAGCTAAATTCAAGTGGACACCGGAGTGTGAGGAAGCTTTCCAGAAACTGAAGGCAAAATTGACAAGTGCTCCTGTATTGGCTATTCTTGATGGTAAGAGCAAGTTTGAAGTGTATACCGATGCCTGTATTGTTGGATTGGGAGCTGTTCTTATGCAGAATGGTAGAGTTATTGCGTATGCGAGTCGACAGTTGAAGCCACATGAGAGAAACTATGCTACGCATGATCTAGAGCTGTTGGCTATTGTTTTTGCTCTTAAGATATGGAGGCATTATCTTTTAGGAGAAAAGTTTGAGTTATTCACGGATCACAAACGTTGAAATATCTTTTCTCTCAGAAAGATCTTAATCTAAGACAGCAGCGATGGGTTGAATTCTTGGCGTCATAGGATTTGGATATTCTGTATACTCCAGGGAAGGCAAACGTTGTGGCAGACGCTCTTAGCAGGAATGAAGTTTTATCTCTTTTGGAAGTTGCTCCGTCTCTCCAGGAAAGAATCATAAGCATGCAAATAGAGGATAAAACTTTAAATAAAATTATTCAAGGAACCAAAGAGGGACATTATCCTGATTTTGAAATTGACGATCGAGGAACTTTGAGGATTAATGGTCGTCTATGTGTGCCGAGTGTGGATGGGTTGAAACAAGAAGTCTTATCGGAATGCCATCGCTCCAGATTAAGTATCCATCCAGGAATCTCAAAGATGTATAAGGATATGAAGAGAGTTTTTCGGTGGCCGAGTATGGAGAGGGATGTAATCAGATTTGTCAATAGTTGTGCAACCTGCCAGCAAGTGAAAGGAGATCAGCAGAAGCAAGCCGGTCTGTTAAAACCTTTGGAGATCCCGACATGGAAATGGGAGATGATTGCGATGGACTTCATCGACGGTCTCCCTAGAACAAAGAAGGGTAATGAAGGAATATGGGTAATTGTGGATCGTCTTACCAAGAGCGCCCATTTTATACCAATTAAAGCAAACCGAACTGCATTTTCTTTGGCTGAAATTTTCTTGAAAGAGATTGTGAGATTGCATGGTGTTCCAGTCAGCATTATAAGTGATCGAGATCCGATTTTCACCAGCAAATTCTGGGAGGCATTGCAATCAGCTATGGGAACTAATTTGAGATTGAGCACAGCATATCATCCACAAACAGATGGACAAACAGAAAGGCTTAACCGAATTCTAGAAGATATGCTGAGAGCCTGTGTATTAGATTTTGGAGGGCCGTGGGAGGATCATCTACATCTGGTGGAGTTTTCTTATAATAACAGTTACCAAGCAAGTATTAAGATGGCTCCTTATGAAGCATTATATGGAAGACCGTGTGGATCTCCAGCTTGTTGGATAGAGTCGAAGGATCGTATTGTGCTTGGACCAGATTTGATCCGAGAAGCATCTGCTAAAGTCGAGATGATCAAGAAAAGGATGAGGGCTGCTCAGGATCGACAAAAGAAATATGCTGATAAGAGACGAAGGCAATTGGAATTCGAGATTGGTGATTTGGTCTTTGTCAAAGTTTCCCCTATTAAAGGAGCTGTAAGATTTAGGAAGACAGGGAAACTCGCTCCGAGATTCATTGGTCCGTTCCGAGTTCTCGAGAGGATTGGTGCTATTGCATATAGGATTGAATTGCCAGTCCGGATGGCTGGAATTCATAATGTTTTCCACGTATCTCATCTACGGAAATATGTGCACGATCCATCTCTTATTGTGGAGCCAACTGTGCAGGAAGAATTGGAGGTTGAGCCGGACTTGTCAGTTGTCCGACATCCTGTTCGAATTGTTGATCAAGATGAGAGGCAGCTCAGAAGCAAGATTGTGAAGCTTGTTAAAGTCCAGTGGAGTGAAGATCCCAGAGATTGTACCTGGGAGACTCTGGATAGTATTAGGAAGGCTTATCCGGATATGTGTCCGGATAGCTAGTGGTGTTTGTATTGGATGTATGTTTGTTTGGATGTTTTGTTTGATGGTTTCTTATGTATGGATGTTATGTATGTTTGAAGTGTTGAATAAAATAAAAAAAATTGGATTATCTTTTGTTTAAATTTCGGGGACGAAATTCTTTTAAGGGTGGAGGATTGTAATATCCCAGAATTTCACACCGGATTTAAATATGATAATCTATATAATAAATTAATTTAAATTGATAAATGTTGTTATTTTATTCAACAACTAATAAATGAATGGTAAATATAAATTTATTTCAATTAAAAAACTATTATAAGGAATTGAATGTGTTAAGAATTTATTCATACCAAATCTGATCTTGAATTGGATTTTTAGAATTCAATTTGTGTTTGAATTGATATATTAAAAGATTTAAGCTATGTTAATTTTTATTCTAAAATTATACTTGGAGTACTAAGTTATATTCTCATAATTTTAATTATGTTATAACATTGGTTTTATATTTATTATTTAAAAAGGGAATTAATTTAAGGATTAAATATAAACATATATAAGGAAATCAATTAAGTAAAAATTTAAATTTCATTTTTGCATGAAATAAAACACATGTTAACATCTAAGCATATTAATAAACATGTGTTAGGAATTTAACCATTATTTTGACAAGTGTCACAATGTAGTTTTTCTTTTCTTTAAATTTTTATAAAACAAATTATTCATGCATACTTTCTCACTTTAGTAAAAAGAAATTTTACATCCTCCATTTTCAAAAATCAGAACTTCACCAAGCTCTACATCTTCAACAAATTTCTGAAAATCAAATATACTAATTCAACCAAATTGAAACAAACATGCAAGCATCTTTTCAAAGCTAAAACCTGCAAATCTTAGCTCCTGCATCTTCAACTAAATTCTGCAAACAATCACAAAGTTTAGCATCAACTTATTCAAGATTAAAAGCATCAACAATCAAGTCATCTCAGTTTTAGAAGTCTGTAGTTCACAAATTTGTCTCTGCAAATTTGAATCTTCATCAGAAAAAAAATAAGGTGAGTAAATCTTTAAATTAAAATCTTAAGTATAAAAGTTGTATATTGAATGTTAGTAATGAATGCTTGCATGTTAGCTGATTTGTGAGATGTTGTTTACAGTTTCAATTTATTTGACTGTGCATGTTAATGAAATTTTGATCCTCTTTTGCTTCATGATCAAGCAAATTTTCTTACCAAACTTTAAATTGAAATATAGTATGGTGATGTTTGATATATATTTTCAAAAATATATAAGTTAGAGACAATATGTTATAAGTATTAAATAGATATATTGATAATACAGTAAACTGCAGGAAGTAAAGCATATGCAGTAAAACAAAGAAAAAATCATAACATGTAAATTATGTAAATTTTGATGAATCAAATATATAGGTTGAATATATAATGCAAGTTATGAATTTTCAAAGTGGAATCGGAATTTATAACTTGATATTGAACTCGAATTTTAAAGATTACAGTATTTGGGGCTTTTGTAAAATTCTCGAGCCTGAATTAATTTTAGCTTTTGAAATTTTAAATTGAAGCTTTGTTAGATGTTGTATAACACTAGAAAAATACAAATCGAATTTATTTTGCAACATAGGAATTGGAATTTGGGTTTGCAGGGTTTTAAGTTCTGTTTTTGGGAGCTTCAGTATTTTCGATCGCGAGATTTATAGAAGGGACCGAGCTTCCTATGGATTGAGGAGGAGGGATGTGAGGTTGTTGAGAACGAGTGGCCAAAGTTTGGTGCCGGAATGGGGTGAGATGGTCGTGTTTGTTGGGGTTGCCTTTGCATCTGCAGTTTCGAATTTTGGTTCAATCACTCGATTTTTGTATGAGTTCGAGTTATTGATTTCTGTGTTGAGATTTTGGAACAGGGGACGAAGGGTGGTTTGCGCATATGGCCAGCGGTGGCGATGGTGTCGTGGTGGCACTGTGCAGGTGCACGAGGCCGTGTGCGTGTGTCAGTACGTTTTCATGTGTGCGTGAGTTTACAGCTCGAGTTGCGCTCGAGTTAGGCTCGCGTTTAGTCGCGTGATTTGTCGCGTGTGGCTCGGGGGAGTGGATGTTTGTGCGTGTGTTAGTGGGTTCATGGAAGTATGAAGAAAAGTAGGGGAAGATGGAGCGGGTCTGGGTATTGTTTTGGGCTGGGCTTTAAGCTAATTTATGAAGTTAAGTTTTAGTTGTTTTTCAAACTTCAATCTTGTTTAAGTTGGATTTAAACACTTTATACTTCACAACTATTGAAATGTAAAAATTCTATTTTTAAAAGTAATCACATTTTTATTTTTGAAGTTTTGAAATGGATTTACATTTTAAATCTAACATTTTCAAAAGTAATTAGTTTTTAATAAAATTGAATACTTAAATATGTAAGAGTTTTTGAAGATAAATGAATATTGTTTGTTTTAAAGTTAATTAAATTTTGTAATTTAAGTTACTTTAATTTATTAGTAATTAATGATGGATTTAATTAATTAATTTTGCTTAATTAATTATTAAGATTTAACTAATTAATCATGAATTAATTAATGGGTAATTAAGGATTAAATTAGATGATAATTAATGGGTAATTAATTAATTTATTAATTAATTTAAGGTTAATTCTTAAGTAATTAATAATTGATTAATAAATTAGTTAATGATTAATTATTTAGTGATTAAGAAATTAATTTATTAATGGATTAAGAGTTAATTAATTAAGTAATTAAACATTTCTTAATTTATAATTAATTGTAAATTAATTAAGGGTTTAGGTTTAATTAATTAAATAATTTAGGTTAATTAATGAATAATTAATTATGTAATTAAGAAATTAATTTGTAATTAGTTAAGAATTAATTAAGGTAATTAAGAAGTTATTAAGGTTAATTAATTATAAATTAAGGGTTAATTAATAACCAATTAAGGAATGATTAATTTTTAATCAAAGTTAATTAATAAATAATTATAGTAATTAATTGATAATTAAATAAAGATTATTGATTAATTTAGTAGTAATTAATTAACAATAAGATAATTAAGAAATGATCTATTAATTAAATAGTTGTGATTAATTAATTAATGTTTGTTTAAGCAAGATTAAGTGATAAATTCTTAAGTAATTAATTTAATTTAAATTAATTAAATTAATTATGATATGAATTAAGTAGTGCTTGCTTGTGGATGATAGTTTGTATTGATATCTGTATATGGTTGATATCTGTTGAATGATAGTTAAATTATATTCTGTAATGAGATGTTGTATATCTGTGATAGATATTGGTTATTATCTGTTGATAATGCTATGTTTAAATCTGAATTGAATTGTTTAAACCTTTAAAACAACTTGGACCTAAAAGACACGCTTTGGATTTCGATGAGACCGGGATCGGGTTTCCATATTTGGATATCCGAAAACCACATCGATTCCAGATAGCGTTAGGTCGTGAACCTTATGTGAAGAGTGAAGATTCGAGGTGTAAGGGCTATACGTCATTATAACTCTATGGGTGATTCCGTAATGAGTTGACGGAATAGTACTTATAGATTCGAGATGGAGAATCAGAGTGCAAGGGTTATCGTCGTTAACTTTGAGGGTGATTCCAAAATAAGTGTAACGAGATAATGCCTTCGGTTTCGTTCGAACCCGGAACGAACTTGCATGGATTGAATGCTTTCAGATCATCGTCAGGTGGACGATGGGCATTCTAAGAGATGAGTTCTTTATAAATGTAATCGTAACCTCAAGCATCATCAACCGGGAATGGCTAAAACAGGGGAGGTGCAGCAAGGCTTCGTGGGTAGCCCCCACTTGAGAGTGAGATTTACCCCTGTCTAGAAGTCCCTTATATATATTCGGCTGTGTGGGCAGTTGTTGGCCACAACTGCGGGGTTGTCTTGTTCGGAACTATCCAGTAAGGGATGGGTCCGGCCTTGTGTTGCAGGGGAGTTAGGGTGGCTCCTCGGTACAGTGATCTAGGCCCCGTACTGTGACGGGCGGTACCCCAGTAGCCCTGCCATTGATGGAAAACCATTATCCAATAAGCGCCCTCGAATTTGATTGTATACCTATGTATGCTGGAATTTAATAAATGTAACAATTTCAGCTATTTTCAAGTTTACTTGAGAACCCTAGACCCTATTATAATATCACTGAATTTCCTATCAAATGTTTTTGGTTAGCGTAAGGTAAAAACTTACTCATGTTTATTTGTGGGAAGTCTTACGTGATACCTTTTGTTTCAAATTGATTTTTAAAGTAAACAACTTTAACTGATTTACTCACACCAGACCCTTGTCTGACCCGGAGTTTATTTTGTTTTCATAAACTCTTGCTACTCAAATTTTTATGAGTAGCCAAGTGATTAGGTTTGGATTAGCATATAATTTGGCGGCTGGAGCTGGAGTCCAGACGTACTGTCTATCTATATTCTCTATAGTGGCATTTTGGGTGTTATGTTCGGAGTTGTTTGGGTTGTAAGAACTATTATGAATGGCTGATGTAATGGAGTAGTATTATTTTGTGAACTCTGATATGTAAATTATGTAAGGGATATATGTAATATTATATTTTGTTCGTTTCCGCTGTGAGATTCTGATGATTGTTGTTTCTTTTCTTTCTATCTTTCTATTTCTATCTCTTTCTTTTCTTATTGATGATACGTTTTTCTGTGGAATGAAAGACGGGTCGTCACACCACTACTGCCCTCTTGAGCACACAAACCCATGGCAGCAACCGAGCTTCACTCCACTTCAGCCACTTTCTCCTCCACCGAGCCTTATTGCCAAGATCTCATTGTTGCTTGAGTGTTTGGATTTATTTATATATGTTTGTTCATATTTGCATAATATATTATTGTAGCCTCTTGTTGCAGCATATATGTGATAATGTTATATGAGTTTGCTTATTATATATATTTTTTGTTGTTGATATATTAGTACATATTTAAACTTATCTTTAATCTGTTGGGTGTTAAAATATATGATGTTATACGTTATATATATATATTACTGTATATGGCATATAGTTTTCTTTTGTTTGTTTATATGTTAAGTTGTCACATGTATTTTTCGTATAGTATATATATACTGACTTTGTTTAAATATGATATACATTGATGATTTAGGTTTTAAAAGGTTCGAGTATAGGTTTATAAAATTGCCTATTTTATAAGTTTGCTATATATATCATATTTAGATTGATGATTTAATTTTGAATTTATGTAAATGGTTATATAAATTTGAATATAACCTGTTGTGTAGATGAACTTTCTATCTGGTATATATATATTGTTTATAAATTTAACCTATGGTTAGAGTCTGCATATATTAGCTTATATATTTTACAGTTGAAATAGAATAAAACATAAGGTTATGTGTGTATATATTGTTGTTGTTTATATATGTAACTAATGAGTTATAAAAGATGTTTGTTCGCATATATAATAATTTGGAAATTAAATATTTTTGGTTATGTACAGGTTATAATGGTTACTATGTATATTTATTCATATATGCACAGTTTACTGTCAGTTTGCATGTTTATACAAAGTTTTATACAAAATACATTTTGTCGAAGTTTGTGATCTGTGTCTGTATGTTATTTTAATAGACATAGTACATATATATGTGTATATATATATACTAGTATGCCCATTTTTGTGTATTCTAAGGTGAAAATGTGGAAGTCGATTTGTATACATGTAGGTATGTTGCTTTGAAATCTTATTATGTGTTGAAAGGTAAATGTAAATTTTAATCATTTACGAAAGCATATTATTTTAATATGTGGGGTTTATTATTTAAAGTGATAGTTTATACCTATATTGAAATAAAGCAAATTCATTTTGATTTTTTTATGAAAAATATATTGTGATTTTGTAGCCTGCATATAAGCTTATTTCTGTATTAAGTATTGATTTTTAAATATATGATTGACATATATATATGGATTTTGATTTTTGTATGTGTTTTAAATTTATATTGGTTTTGAGAAAATATATAAACGATATGATATGCATTACGTTTACTTACACCAAGCTGGTATTAATTTGTTTCATCGACTCCTATTATCAGGCTCATCCATCAAAATTCTGGCTCCAACTACTTCGCTTTGACATTTATGGTTTGGATTGGTCGATTTCGAATTCGTAATGTTTCCCTAATGCTTGTCCTGTTCTCTCTCCAACCTCGAAAGGTGAGCAAGCACTCACGATTAACGTTCTTTTATTTATTAAATTTGATTTCAATTGAAACGACATTTGAAATACACTGCTGTTAGTTATTTACACTGTTATATATATGTTATTAGCTGTATCTGTTCACCTGACATCTGACACCATTATCAGTTATTTATATTAATGATATATGCCTGTTACATTATTATCATACCTGTTAGTATAGAAATCACTATGAGTTGAAATGACACATACCCGAACGGACTTTAGAATAGGAGAAAATCGTTATGGGTTGAAATAATAAACCCAAGTGATTTTCATTTGAATTGAATTTGGGATTGCGGGCTGAAATGATATATACTCGTATTTATATTTTAAATTGCGGATTGAAATGATAAATATCCGTATCACTTGACCTAGGATAGAAAATTATATATAGACACAGTTGGTCTATATATAAAAATATTTTGAAATGATTTCTATGGTTTTGGAAAAGTATATGGTTTTATATAAATATTGATTTTTGATATTATATAAATTCTATTTTACATGTATAGTTAAATTCTTGATTTAAGCTACGTATAATTTTGTTTGTTATAAAATAAGTTTAATAATAAAGTTAATTTTATTAAAATATAATATGGATATGTATTTATTATAAAGTTTATAATGATTTAATAAATTAAGGTTGAGAAGATAGATTTGAAATTGGATTTAATTAAGAATTTATTTAATAAATCGATTTGAAACGTATGGAATTTAAAATTTTAAGGGATATAATTTTATAACTTTGATTTTTGGTTTAAGGTGATGTATATGAAATTATTAAGATTTAGCTTTGAAACTATGGAATATTTAACTTTGAAATATATGTAATTTGAAATGGTTTGTTTTAAGTTCAAATATATATTTGGAATTGATATAAATCGAAATGCATTATTGAAACTAAATTGAATTGAAATTGATGATTTGAGATTTGATTAAAATTTGAATTCTGGAATTCAAGTTGTTTTGGAATTTATTTGAAAAAATTGAAGAAGTTATTTTATTATATAAAGTATTTTTAATATCTAAACTAATTAAGTGGTGGAAGTTATGATTTTAAGTCGTGAATTTCAAGTGTTATGATTTTAAATATTATGATTTCGAAGTGCTATGATTTTAAAATGTTATGATTTCCAAAGTGTATGATTTCAAAGTATTATGGTTTCCACGATCTTATGGTTTCAAAGTATTTTGGCTTAAACGTTATAAATTTGAAAGTAATATTGATTTGGAAGTAAAATATTTGAAACGGAAAGATAGCATATGAATTTTGTTTTCGAAATGGTAATGATATCGTATTGATTTGGGTTTTGAAATATAAATGGTTTTGGCTTCGAAGTATAAACTATTTTAAAAGGAATATAGTTTCAAAATGAAATGATTTGATTTTTGTAGTATAAACTATATTGAAATGACCATGGCGTTATAATAACGTTTGGTTGTTAAAGAGACCGGGATCGGAAGTTGTCGTACTCTCTGCCAACTCCGAAAACCACTTTAAACAACCGTGTACGTGGTGGAGATTCCAGAATGAAGTAGAAAAGTGGCGACGTTCTTGAGGTATATTACGTGGCCCAACTCCCGTGAGTTGGCATAAGGTGGCTGAAACAGGAGCGATCTCGGACCAAAAGGGGTAGCTCCTCTGGTCGGACTCACTTCTTCGATACTATACTCTTACTTGTGGTTGATTTGATGGCCATCCTCTAATTTTGATTTGGGAGTGCGTTCTGAGGTTGGCGTATGTGGCTGATACGTTACCACCAGCCCGTGTGCGTAATTGGTATATCTACCCTGGCATTGCCTTGTGTGCCGTGTCACCTACCATAGCGAGTCTTACTACGAGTTTTTTTTTCTCCCGTAGCCCATGGACTATTTAGGGTAGTCTCTCGATCTGGAGATATGCTAATACTGGATGGACTACTGGGACTATAATGTGTTGGGGGCTATATAGGGAACCCTTCGACGCTATTTTAAAGTAAGTTTATTTTACTGTAGACATTATTATAATAGTGAAATATTACTACATAGTAAATAGTTTAATGGATCCTTAGAGGATGGTTATCCCAAACATCCTTTGAGTTATTTGTATTTCAGTTGTTATTTCACTTGAGTTGGATTTATTGATATAAGAATGTTAATCCTGACTCGAGTGTTTTTGTTTTGCTTTACGATTGGGTCAGACTGAGTGATTCGGCATTCAAGACTCCCCTTCGGAGTTGGAGCTTTTCTTGAAGATCCAGTCATCTATTTTGCTTTCAGTATCTAGTGTTTCTAGTGATGTATTATGATTTGTACCTGGTATATCTTGTTACTTTTCTGTTGTATCTTGTTTAACTCTGATGTATCTTATATTTATATAGTAGCTTCATGAACTACTATCTCTTTTACTTCTGCTGCATTATTATTTACTCTATGTCTGTGATCTGTGATTATTTATTTACTGTATATTCTGTGATTTGCCAAATTTTATTTACAACACGGTATTTTGAGCAATTCAAGTTCGACATGTACGAATGCGAATGGTTGAAAATATCGGGTCGCTACAACTCTGCTCCGCGTTCCGGGAACTTAGAGATTTTTTTCAAGTCGTTTATACTCTAGTTCGCTTTAGGAACTTAGAGTGCTCTAGTCTGCTTCAGGGACTTAGAGATTATTGTCAAGTCGTTTATACTCTAGTCTGTGCTTTGGGGACTCAGAGTACTCTAGTCCGCACTCCAGGGACTTATAGATTTTTCTCAAGTCGTTTATACTCTAGTTCGTGCTCTGGGGACTCAGAGTATTCTAGTCCGCACTCCAGGGACTTAGAGATTTTTCTCAAGTCGTTTATACTCTAGTCCATGCTCTTGGGACTCACAGTACTCCAGTCCGCTTTAGGGACTTAGTGATTTTTATCAAGTCCTTTATACTCTAGTTTATGCTCTGGGGACTCATAGTACTCTAGTTCGCTTCAGGGACTTAGAGATTTTTCTCAAGTCATTTATAATCTAGTCCATGCCCTGGGGACTCAGAGTACTCTAGTCCGCTTCAGGGACTTAGAATTATTCTCAAGTCGTTTGTACTCTAGTCTGAGCTCTGGGGACTCAGAGTACTCTAGTCCGCACTCTAGGGACTTAGAGATTTTTCTTAAGTCGTTTATACTCTAGTCCACGCTTTGTGGACTCAGAGTACTCCAGTCCGCTTTAGGGACTTAGATATTTTTCCCAAGTAATTTATACTCTAGTCCGCACTCTAGGGACTCAGAGTACTCTAGTATGCTTCAGGGACTTAGATATTTTTGTTGAGTGCAATCCTCTTTCCACCCATTTTATTAGTACTTAATTTACCCTGTCGAGGTGAAAGCTATCAAATGAACTTTCAAACTACATTTGCTCATGCAATGGGATTCTTCCCCCAGTATTCAAGATGAAACTCGGGAATCAAATGGTCGATTCTTGTCCACATGGTAGTCATGTCTCTTTCCATTATGTCGAGGCGAAAAGTAGGTGATGAATGATTGGATCACATCCACGCTGGGGTTGGATAATCAAGCCTTGTACAATTGCTTCGTATTCTTTCTATCAAACATAGGTAGAGAGTTAATGAGTGGACAGGTAAGTCGCATCCGTTTCAGGGTGCAGTCGTGTCCATATGTTGAGAGAGATGGTTGACGAGTAGGCAGTCCATCACAGCTACTTCAAGTCAAGCTTTCAAACTGCCTCTTATATTCAGGGCACAAGTTAATGTGTAGATGATCAAATCACGTCCACTCTAGTTAGATCGTAGCATCGCTGAGCTTCAGGAGAGGCATATGTATTTTATCGAACTTTACTTTATGACCCGAGGAGTGGTTGATCGGGACACATTCATTCCAAGCCTTGCTTAGGTCTCTAAGTAAAATATGGAGGTTAGTGAATGGACGGTCAGTCATGTCCGCATTATATTGGGTTTTGACCATGACAAGCTTTTCCATCTCTAGTTCTTGTACCCAAATCAGAGGCAAATGGTTGCTGCTGAATGGTCAAATCATGCTCGTCTTGATGAAACTCCACAGGTCCGATCACAGTCTGCGAGGGTTGGATGACAGCCAACTTTGAGTACTTGGTCACCTACATCGTTTTGTAAGTAGTTTTAGTTCAAGTTGATCATAGTTCACAGCACAATTGAAATTGAAATAGAATAATTCAAAGAAGATCGGAATAAATCTCAGTGGTAAACAAAGCAGCATCGTATGCTTTCTATTTAACTTTGCCTCTAGCTCCTTTCAGCGGGATGTCGACCGTCAGCGGTCAAATTGATAATCAAAGTTATTGATAGGCATCGGACATTCCATGCCCGCCATTCTGCAGGGCTTGGACATACTATTGAAGCTTTCCTTTTTGAATCAACTTTCTGATCACATCCCACAGGTGTTAGTAATCACCAGTGTTAGAACGTGTGTATCTTGGGAAATAAAACATTCCCCGTATTTTCTCTGGGCTTTGGTGGACTCTCTCGAGGCTGGATTTCAGTACTTCTCTGAGTCGTGAGTCTCCAAGTACAGGCTATCGATTGAATCTTTCAAAGGAGCATATGAGTCGAATTTTAAGATCCTGGGTCGTCAAGTAGAATCTGGATCCTTAACCAATGGGCCTGTACTATTCTTTCCCTAGTCTTCTTTACCTCCTCCTTGCCTAGCTTCTGATTCACTTTGTAACAGAGACGATCCAAGGTCGTAGGAGATTCTCAAGCTAACTAGCGGTCAAAATCAGTCTACGGGTTGATTCCCCTCATCAATGCCATCAATATGATATCCTCGTTGGGATTGCTCGCTTTAGTGACGATGACGATGACATTGAATCTCTACAGGAAGTTTTGAGTGAGTCACCTAGCATCTGGAATAAATTAGATAATGACATCACATCATTGGTGTGAGTCACAAGCATTCTAAAATGCTCGACAAACTTGTGATCCAGTTGATTGAATGAGGAGATGGATATGGGAGATAATCGCATGATCGATACACCTTCGGCTAATATAGGAATTCATGAGATGTAGTCTAGGGTCGGTTTTCCCTAAGTAAATCGATATGATTGGTACATTGAATCTCCTCCAATATATTGCACACTGAAAGATCTCAATGAATAGGATTCAACTGGGGGAGATGTTTCTGTAATTGTCAATCTGGTTCATTTGCAAGTTACACCTACTTATCATGCTTGTGAATGATGTATGCATTCCTAAGATATCAGCAAAGCAAGAAGGACCAGTATTTACATATTAGTGATAAGTTACTTGGAGTCGGACCTGAGAACATATGTTATTTGCTTGGAGTCAGCATTTGGTTTACTTGAAGTTGTTTAATTCACTAAATTGTGTTAGCAATGAATGGGTCTTAGAGACATATTGGCATTTTCTTCGAGAAAATCTAGGTTTTACTTGAGTTTGGCTTGGAGCCAAAATTTCTTGGGTTTGCTTAGAGTCACATAACCTATGTTCTCTAACCTTTGGGAGTATCGATTGAATAGTGGTTGCTTGTCCGTTTTCGGATTTTAATTCAAGATTTTCTGCTTGATCCTCTATGCGTCGGTCAGTCTCAAGACGTAAGGAAAGTATATAGAATGCACTGTGTTTAAATTGGGTTTCAAATGCAGCGTGTAGGGGCACACCGCTGTGGCACGGGTCGGTGTATACCCCTTGGAGAGGGATCAGTAGACATACTAGAGGGAACAGTATATATGCTTTCTACAGGGACTAGCATATATACTTTTTGGAGGGATCGGCATATATTCTTTTTGAAGTGATCGATACAATGCTTTCTAGAGGGATCGGCATATATGCTTTCTAGAAGGATCGGCATATATGCTTTTTGAAGCGATCAGTAGAATACATTCTGGAGGGATCGACGTATATACTTTATAGAGGGATTGGCATATATGCTTTTTGAAGCGATCGGTACAATGCTTTCTGGAGGGATCGACATATAAGCTTTCTGGAGGGATCGGCATATATGCTTTTTGAAGCGATCGGTACAATGCTTTTTTGAAGCGATCGGCTTATATACGTTTGCCTTGGTGAGGGTTCGGCCATATGACATGTCGGCTGAATTGCTTTCAGAGAGGGTCAACCTTCATTTAACTGGAGTGCAAACTTCAACATCTAATCCCAAGATCTTGCGTACATCGGTGAATCCAATCCCTTCGAAATGAAAATGAACACATGATTAACTCTAACCAAGAACATTAGCATAATCAAATCCTCCAAAAATAGGGGAAGTAAACTTAGTTCCTTTGACTATGGCTATCGGATTTCTTTCAAAAATGAGTAGAATAGGAAGTTTGCAGGTTAATAACTGGATCTATCTCGCGAATATGGAATCCACTAGTAGACGATGAGATCCAATCAAGCTGAGAATTCATTTCTCAATGAAAGCACCTTAGCAGCAGAAGTGGTCACTAACACCCTAGAATAGATTTGTGTAGCGAGATAAATGAAGGAAGTAAATTGAAAACGAGGAATAACACAATAAAATAAAACTATAAAAGACAAGAACAGTAGAATTATAATGGTTCGACGTAATTGCATACGTCCACTTTGAAGGTAATCTCTATTGCTTTATCAACTGTTTGAGTATAGATAAAATCCGCAAAGAACGGCTTGAATTCAATTTGGAACAAAGGAAATGAATACAAAAAATGGCATAGTTCCCTCTCCGTTCTCCAAAAAAGATTCCCAAACTGGAACCATGCCCCACTATTTATAGATGGAGATAGCTTGGCTTCTCTGAGCTTGCTTCTCTTTCCAGTCCTTTAGGCCCACGACCAAGAGAACTCAGCTCACAACTGATATGCTAGAAAGACCCACTCGAGCATGCCGACCCCTCATAGCCGACCTGGGGTTTCCTGGGAGTTGACTCGAAGCAGCCCCAACTCTAGCTCAAAGCAACCTGAACTGCGACTCGAAGTAACTCACTTCTTTGCATATGCCAATCCACTCCTCCTTTCCATAATGCCGATCTGAGTTAGCCGAACCAAAGCGACCAGCCTGAAGTAATCGATCTGAAGTAGCCGACCCCAAGTAACCGACCCGAAGTGGCTGACCTGAAGTAACCGATCCAAAGTAGCCGACTTCAAATGACCGACCCGATCTAGGTTACCATACATTATGCCGACCCGATGGTCTTCGTTCCTAAGCTGATCCATCTTGATATGCCGACCTTATTGTCTCCATGTCCTATGCCAAGCTGATGGAATCCACACACTCTTCGACCTATCAATCATATATACCGACCAGAACTATCCTCATGCCTCGCCAACCCGAGCCATTCTATACTGTATGCCAAGCCGATCATATTATATACTATGTCGACCCCAGCCATTTCATATGCTTTGCCGACCCACCTCTACTATGTCGATCCCTCTGAGTTTCATTGTATTTTTCTTAATCATCCACTTTGGTTCCTAATCCAAACAAACCAACTTCAAAGACTTTGGCATCCAATGTTATCCATTTGTCGACCGTATTTAACCTGGGGTGGATATCACTGTTCGGATATCATACTCTGGTCACATAGATGTCATCTCATGGCAATCTTTTCAATAGATAGTCGAGTCTGGTCCTCATAATCACCTTTGTGTAGCCAGGACAAAAGGCCGGATAACATTTCCTAATATTCTAAAATGTGGGACTATTCTAATCCCACATTCTTTCTCGTCTTCTTATTTTTTAAAATTACTCACACAAAATAAATTTATAAAATTTACACTAATAATGATGAGAATATCCACAAGGATACTAAAAGGTGTGAATTTTTATTACAAGTGTACTTGAATGAAGTATATATGTACTGATTGAAAGGTATAAAACATACCTATCAAATTTTTTGTGATTGTAATTTTAAAAAAGGTAAACAAAGCATAGAGTGCTTACGATTACATGATTAGATAAGTTTTAGCTTCAATTCATGGTCAACAGAGTTTAGTGTGATCTAGTTCATTTAAATCACAAACTAAGATTAGATTGAAATTTGCATAATAATCAATTAAGAAGCTCTACCTTTGCATACGGGCAATAAAATTGATAAAGTTAGGTTAAGTATGTGTGCCAAGGACATCTGAAATTTGTTTTTCAAGCTATTCATGTCTAACAATGAAATTTGTTTTTCAAGCTATTCGTGTTTTTCAAGCTAGCATATGTCTCAGCTGGCACATTTATAATTATGTAGGTTATAATTTTGTGGCATATCGTTCTTACTCACTAGTTAGTTTATAATGACAGAGGTAATATTTAAACGGGATTTATAAAATCATAATTGATTACATCAGCTTAACAAGTGATTGCTTTTAAGTCCATAGGCATATTTTTTCACTTCACACTACATGAATCTAATTTTTTAACGTTTTACATAGGATGTTGATGATAGGCTATTGAACTGTACATACACACAATGGAAATTTTAATATTTTAAAATGTATTCATTTTAAAAAAATTCATTTTATACAAGCGAAGAGTTTTGTTTGCTAAAAATAAGAAGTTAATATTCATTAGCCTTTAAGTGGCAAAGTAATAAAGATTTGCATCCCTTTTTGCATATGATCTCTTTCATCTAAAACATTCAGCAGTTTGTTATGCGTTGATGCCATTTCTTTGGTGCATTCTTGCAAATCTTGCTGCAGTTTAAAAATGTAGTAGAAAAATAGGTATTATGGTTGACACGGTTACAAATGAGAGGAGTTTTACTTATGGTTATTGTTTGCACCAAAAATTGGCACAAACACCCAATAGAAGTTTTAAAGAGAAATAAACGAAGAATGTAAAATAAAGACATAGAATAATAGTAAATAAATAGCAATAAATTGAAAGAATAATAAGCACACAACGATTATAGTGGTTCGACGTTGTTTGCCAACGTCCACTTTGAATAGATTGCTTTATTAATCATTTTATAATCTGAGTACAATAGAGATAAGCTGAAAATCCTTAGTTCCAAAAGAATATAAAGAAATCAACAGTGTAAAAGTCTCTAAAATGAACAACCCAACTTGTATTTATAGACGAAGATGGCTAAAATTTCTCTCTGAAAACTCGGCAGAAGGACCTATGAAACCATATGGGCCCACTAGAGGGATCGCATGGCCCAATTCCCAAACAAGAGGGATCGGTACCGATCCCTACTTTTCTTGAGTTTTGGGGTGCTATTCCTAAGGTAGCTTTCTCATACTAAAATATGCTTAGCCTCCAAGTTTCATGTCAATTGAATCAGTAGAACTCAAGTTATTGCTTGATCTTTGCTTCAACATGGATTGCTTGCTGATTCCTACCGATCCCTAATAAGGAAAGAGTGTCGAACCCTTCAACTTTATCCTTTTGAGGTGCGATCCCTAGGGTCCCTATATCTAGCTCTTTAAATTTTATATGCATAACTTGTAGATTTTGAGATATTGATTATTTTATATAGGAACGCTCTCACACCTTGAAGCATGTCGATCCTTATCATTGGAGCTAATTTATGCAGATCCCTCCTATATATTGAACCATATTTCATACTTTGAGCATTCTGCCTTGCTTATCTGTCAATTCCATTAAACCTCATCTTCATGTTATCATCCGTACTTGACTTTTAGCCCCACAACCGTCCCTCTAAATGCATTGGCCTTGATAATAGTCGAATCTAAATGTGCAACAGTTCAATATAGTCGGGTCAAATGACTGATAACACTTGCCTTCCAAAGTATATATTGCGCTGAACATGACATGCTTTAAACCGAAACATATTATTGTTGTCGGAAAGAAAATTTGTCGGAAAGAAAATTCATCTAGATTTCCAAATAGTCGCTATCGAATTAATTTCCCAAAATGTTGTATCCCTCTTTATTAGTCATGACACTGGGTCGATCTCCGATAGTAAGAATCAAGGGTTATATTCCATTAGTTGATATATAAGTCCAGTTCCACGAGACTAATAAGCTTTGGTTATCTGGTCCAACCTCAAACTTGAAGTTTTAGGTTTGATTTCAATTTTTATCGATTTCAAAATTTGTACTTTTAAACCATACGCGTGCACATTCAGATACAGGTTCTTGTCATTGGCTATCGGACGCATTCGCATGCTCATGGATCGTCGTCGATTTTCATTATGTAGGATGCAATTTCATTGCATTTTGAACATATGTGATTTGAATAATTTTCATGCCTATGTTTGTTTGCATATGTGCTCTTAACTGGTCCCTTTCCTTTTCTTCTTTGTCTTTTCCTTTTTTTTATAGAAGCATTTGTAGGGATCGACATACATTTAACTGATCCCTCCTCTCTCTTCTTTTTCCTCTTCCCTCTTTTTTATGTGAATGCCAATAGGGGTTGGCATCTTTTTAACCGATCCTTCCCTATCTCACGTTGAGCTTGTAGACATAGGTCGACCCCTTGTTCTCATATATAAGCCAACATTCCTTCTCCTCACCTTTCGCTTATTCATCTCCTACCTACTTACCTTTCCACGACTGATCCCTCCCTTGCCTTGAAAAAAGAAAACCAACTCCTTTCCTTACCACTCGATCGTTGCCTTTATCAATAAATCTATCTTCCTGCTTAGCTTTAGATCATCATTTCACCTTCCAGTCGAACCATAATCCAATATTTTTCCTCTCACGGCTCGTCTTTGATATATTTAGGTAAGCCTCCCATTTCTCGCTTTTGATTTTTGACAAAGCGATGGATACTACTCCATTGGCAATAGTATGTGTGCGACGTGGTGGATGATTGATGACGTAGGTTGTTTGGGGAAGAAGAGATGTGGAAGGGAGATGGTTTCGACTGAATAATGAGGAAGGATGTAGAAAAGAGGAGATGGCATCGAGTTCAGTTTGAAATTTTTGAAGGATAGCGCAAGAATTGTAGAAGGAAAGAAATCGGCAGTACTGTTGGATGAAGAAGGGATCATATGGAATGGATAAGGATAGGAATTGGTTGTGGAAGTTTGGTGGAAGCTTGAAAATAGTGAAGTAGAGGGATCGGTGGAATGGGTTAGCGTGGTGGGATTGGCAAATTTTGTTGAAGGAAAAGGGACCGGCATTTTTGTTTGGGGAGAGGGATAGGCCGTCATGGTCTAGGGTAGGGATCGGCATATAGGGACCACTATAGAGGCATCGATATATAGGGATCAACAAGCACTTGGCTAATTCTTAGATTTTGAATTAAACTCTGAAACTTTGAGCAACCAAAAACATTTCCATCTCTATGAACTTAAACATATGACAACTATGAACAACAGGGCTTGCATATTCACTATTGAACTTGAGAGTGAACAATCAAATCTTTGGGACTTAAAATATGAACTAAAACTTAGCATATGGACTGGAATAACGGATTTCACCCTTTGATATGCCGATAATCGATCCCAAAACTTACACGATCGATCGATCTCTTTGCTAGTTGAGATGGTTAATGATGACTATCACTCTGGTCGAAATCCAAAGTCTCATCACTTAACTTTTTTTTCTTATCTTGAGCCGCTTCACCACACAAGCTTACACTTAGCATAGGAGAATAGGTAAACTTTTATATTTTCGATTATCTACTGATTTTAGTTGACGTGGACTTTAGATGTTCAGAGTGTCTAGTTGTATTGTCTTCCAAACCAACCTTGCAAAAAGCAGTCCCGAAGATGAGTTGAGTTCTGTAATCATGTTTGGTAGGCTTTAACCCGGTCATCAAACTGAATAAATAGAAGTTTCCAACACATCAACCAACCTTTTTTTTATGTTCCCATCCTTCCAGCGGAAGATATAAGTCATGCCCCTGATGTTGTGGAAGACGCTATAATTCTAGATAACGCGACAGATACTCAAGCCTCCAAGATTGGTGAGGCTGCCCTCCGTGGACTATGTTCCAAACACGGAATTCCATTTGAAGAAATCCTAGCTTCGTTGATAAATGATAGGACTCGGTTGCCCCCGGAGGGGTATACAGCATGCAACAAATTCATGTGTTAGGCCAGATGCGTGCGGCCCTTTAATTCTTCCATCCAGGAGATGTTTAAATATCTTGGAATAGCCCCCACTCAGCTTCACCCGAATAGCCATGTCTTTCTCATTGGCACTTTCTTATTATTTATCAATGTTCTGTTCCGCCAGCCAACTCCTAAGACATAAGGTTTATTTATAATTTCAAGCGACAATGAGGAAGTCCTTCTTATGTTTTCCTCGAGCCTTCACTTAACTGTCAAGCCTTAACGGGTGCTTGGAACAAACTCACCCTTTTTAAACACGAGTGGTTCTACGTTGTCCGCCTGGCTTTGAAAGGCAATGGTTGGAAGGACGTAAGTGTCGCCTTCTCTTTATTCTCAAATTCCTTATCTCTAGTCTTATTCTGAATCAAATAACATTCTGAATATCTACAGGTGTCCGCCCACGTCCAGAGGGTGATAATACTTTGAGAGCAATTTCTGCAATTCATGCCACCCTAGTCGAAAAGTGGGACATTAGATTCCTCGTAACTGACGAATGGTCATCTCTATTTGGGCAACTGGAAGAAGGCCACAACATCGGGCTTCGTGGAGGCGCTGCATTACCAAGAAACATTATATAATAGGAAGGGGACACCAATAACTTAATCATGCCTCCAGCTGAGGGGGCTCAGGATGACGCCAAAGAAAGCGAAATTAAGGGTGCCTAGACCAATGAGCTCGGCAGTGCTGATGCAGGCCCAAGTAAGGCTCCTATGGTCAGACCATCACAAGGCGTGCAACCTCACACGCCGATAAAGAGAAGAAAGAAACTTGCATATAAGCTTCGTAGAAGAAAAACTGCTAAGGATTCGAAGTTCGTTATCACTTCTGTCGATGGTGAATCATCTTCCCAACATTTAGAAAGTTCAATGAAAGGGTTTCCAAATATCCAATTCTCGATGACATCATGACTTATGACTTCCCTAACATCAACATCAATGGGCTCAATTCTCCCGCTGGAAGTGGTGACGGCATTTTTACTACCAACAAAGGACAGAAACTCCCTTGAGCAAGGCTGCAACAACCAGTCCATTAAGGGGATACTAGGACACTCACAATCACATGCACTTTGCTACATGATTTCCATCTATCTTTTGTGCAATGGCCATCTATACTCCGATATTTGGTTTTTTGCAGGTTCGATGTCTCAATCCCAAGCTTTTGATCGCTTGAGGGGCCCCTCGATGAAATAAAGATCCAAACATGATTCAAAATCGTTAGGCGTAAAGAGAAGGATGGCGATTGATAAAGAATTCATCGCTAAAGAGAATCTTCATCTTTAAAATATAAATCCCAATCTTGATCGTCCCATCAGGAAGTGCAACCTAATCTTCCTATGTATAGTTGTGATCAGACCTCTTTTCACGGTCCCCCAGCTGTAGTACCGCTTAAGCAATATTCTGGTTCATCCAGTTCCAAGCAGTCCCATGATCCCAGGTCAAGTAAATGTCCAATCATTGCTTCTGATCCATCTTTGCCGACCGCTGCTCCAAAGCTTCCACAATAGAGAAATGGGTCGAACTTAAGGTCATTTTTCCAAAGATTTTTTAGATGGGCTTAAGTTCCTCCCTTCCATTCATACAATCCCAGGGAATTTTAAGGCAAGTTCTCTCGCATGCATCAACGACATTTTTATTCAACATGAATTGTTCCAGCACTTGGCAGAAAAAATCTTGAAGGTGTCTATTAAGCGACAACATGAAATCAATCACCTAAAGCTAGAGGCGGTCCATGACAAAGATATAATTAAACACCAAACTTGCCGGTAAAACCGACCGAGGCAGAAAAAGTGCTAAGGAAACATCTGAAGCAGTGAGTCGTCTAGAGGTTGCCCAGAAAAAGGAGCTTGATGCTGCTCTCAATCAAAAGGTGCACTTGCCTTGGAAAAAGATACTCTTCATAAGGAGAAAAATATTTTGGCCCTCCAAGTTGAGAAACTCGAAGAACTTCTTAAGAAGGAAACGGAAGAGAAAATCGAAGCTCAAGAAGAATCATAGAGATATTGTGAAGAAGCTGTTAAGGCCTAGACTTTGAAGATTAAACTAGATGAGTAACTTGCTCAGATTAAAGTTCCCAAAGAAGACGCGAAGGAACCGGGCCATAATGAGATGAGAGAACAACTCGAGGCCTAGTAGAGGATGCCAAGGAAGCCGGTCGGAATGAAATCAAGGACATGTTCCCCTGATCATTGAATACAATGATAAAGTCCTTCTCCACCGTGATCTGAGCTCTCCTGGTGAGGGTTATCTTGAGTCGCTTGCCAAGGCCAGGTAATATATTGTTGAAATGAAAAAAAAAACTTAGCGAAGCTGATTTGGACGAAGAGAAACTAGTGCGGGAGATCCTTCATGGAAATGAACCCCTAGACCTTGCCCATGCGAGACTCTGACACTTCGACATTCTAACGTCTTCCAGCAAAGGGGAAAATATCATTGAGTCTTCAGAGTCTAGATCCCAAGGGCTCCTTTTCTTTACAAGTAGCCGGAGCACCAGCTTCTTTCGGCCCAGGACAGGAGCTAAGCAACGAACCAGACAAACCCGATTATCAACTAAAGTGTTGACCCCTATTTTGGAAGGAGGGAGCCCGACGACAACTACAAGTCAGTCGGACGCGTGTTTTCTGCTCTATTTTTCACTTTCAATTGATTTATTTCTTCATGTCCAATAGTCGTGGGCTTATCTTCTTGTTTCCATGAATCTACGAGTCTTCTAGGTCCCAGCCAAACTTCAAAAATTAGTGCCACCATGGAGCAAAAAGCGATATCAACTGACATTCCAACGGCCATCGGTGCTTCAGGACCCGATGCTCAAGTTATCAGAGCGCTTGATGACGATAAAGCTGAAGACCCATTGCTACTGGATAAATCAGATGACGTTGTGATCACCGATGCCACTAAACACTCCAATGGGCTCATCTTAAAGGAGCGCATTGGAAGGGCGGAGTTACTGAAGAAACAAGCCAAGACTGAACCTGTTGATGCGGATATTGACGATCCAAATCTCATCCTATTACAAGTTATACTACATAGCGGGAGGATTTAAGAAAAAACCCTCTTACTCTTTAAAAGTTCTCCCACCAAAGGAGGTAAAGGATCGAGGAAATAGACAGGCGGAAGCTTGGGCGGTTCCACTCTTGAAAAATAAAAAAGGAGAGAAGACAAAAGAAATAGTCATCGCTTCGGCTCTGTTTTTGCAAAACTCGTATAGTAGTTTTTCCTCTTGTTGGTTGTGGTTGTACGGGACCGACCCTTTTTCGAGTAAACTCGTACCATAATTTTGAAGCTTATTATGTAAATAAAAACTTTTTTGTCTTGTTAAACTATCGTGTGAATTGTTACTTAGGTAGTTAAGTTATTACCTTCCATTTAATGTACTTGTAATTTGTTGATCGTTGACTCGGATATCAATCCGTTCATTCTATGCCAAGGCCTCTACGTGGTCGTATCCCTTAGTCGAACCAAACATGGGTTTCGTGCCGTGGCGTTGTGCTGTCGGATTCAGCTGTTTGAGTGATTATACTCCTGCCCCCAGTCTTGGGTTAGTGGAGTTAGACCGTGGATGGTCGAACTCTATCCTTAGGCAGTTTTTACTCCTTCTTCCAGTTTCAGGCCGAATTTCATGGAATAGTGAATGGTCGAACTGCAACTATCTATCGGTTTATACTCATATCAACACTTTGGGGACAATAGTTAGTTGGTGGATGATCGAATCGCACCTGGCTTGTGTTTATACTCCAGTCCACGCTCTGGGGACTTAGAATTATTTTGAAAAATAATCGGATCGTACTTTCCTTAATTGGTTAATTTGCCCCAAATTCGGGGGTTTGACATACCGAGCGATCGGTCGTGTCACGATGACTTTTGATTCATGAATGTCCCATCGCTTGGTGGGAATAAGTTGGTCATTGGATGGCCGAACCATATCTGTAACGACACAATATTTCGACTTCCGAAAGTCGACAATAATATGACCACTGTATCAAATGCCGCACAATCGAATGCCGGAGAACCGAACCGTTAGGGTTAAAGAAGAAGAAGAAGATAGAAGAAGAATGAGAAACAACAACAGAATCTCACATTTCGCAACGGAACAAATATAATAGATAAATGAATAATTTTTAAAACAAAAACACTATAGCAGTTTTACATACATCACATTCACAGAGTTTTCAACAACACAATACATCACTAACAGTCATAATAACTTGTGTACAAGAAAAATTGACTTGCACTAACCCAAATGCAACGGACACTACATAGTATAGGTGGTACGTCTCGCCATCCAGCTTGCTCCTGATGTCTACAGCATCTCTTTCTGACTTCGCTCTAGAATAACCGATAACCTGACTCTAGGCTGCCCGTGTGGAAAATTGTGGGCACCCAGAGTTTAGAAAGGGAACAATAAACTCCCACTACGCCATAAATGGCCTTCTACAACACAAAAAAAATGTTGGCTCAGGCCCGAAAAATGTTGCCATAGGTCTATGGCAACACTTTTAGGGTGATGCAATTTTTGCCGTTGCCTTAGACCTCAAAGGCAACATTTTGACTATCTAAGGCAACATAAGTAATATTGTTGCAATAGAACCCTATTTGGGTCTATGGCAACACCCATAGGTATCTGTAGCAACATTCCAAAATTGTTGCTATACATATTAACTTTCTGAAGTTGTGGAGCCCACAATGTAGAGCATATTTGATTTTTTAATAGAAATAAATATTTATTTAATAAAATGCTATTGCACAGAATTTGATATTTAAACAGTAATTTATTTAAATAACAACATTTGAAATAGTACAAATTCCTGACTCCACTATTTTACAATTCAATGATATATAACACTGATATTCACATATACAGATATTCCTCACTACATCACTCAGTTCACTCATTACATATGCAGTTTCAATTTATACGTACACCGACGCTGACAAATACAGACACCAACAGCTGCAACATCACATTTTCCATCATGATACGTATCTTTTATGTATTGCACGACTTCGAGAGCTTTTTCTCATTCTTGTATAGAAGATTTTGAACCATTGAACTGAAATATCTTAGTCTTTGTATCCAAAATATATATGTCGTCATGTCCCAGAGAAGTTCTAGCAAAAGGAACCTAAAAACAACGGCTCTAATGCAATAAGTTTTTGCAATAAAAATAACACAAAGTCTACCAGGGCAACATGATAAAAGTTACCTCCTCGACATGGACCATGAGCTTTCCCCTACAAACAAATAGCCATGTTTCATGCTCATTCTCATTAACTTCAGCATGTTTGAATCCAGAAGCAACACCGCTTGGTTGTGGAATAATGCATGGTTTAAAATACAATAGACAAGAGAAGCTGAGGAAAAAAAAGAATCTGGTGCATACCTGAAAGTAACATGCGGAGGAAGTGATTTCATTTAGTTCGCTGTAGAATCCTGCTATAGAAAAGTCTGCCTACATTTTCTTTTCTTTATAGCACATGGGCGAGTGGGTCAATATCTAAATACCAGAGGCTGACTACCATTCACTTGTACACTGATGTATGGAACACAATCAAAATATGGTTTGTATTCTTAAGAAACCAAACCTGTTAATCAACATCAAATATTTCAAACGACAAATGCCACAACCTGTTAATCAACATTATGGTCATTTCTAATCATTGGTTTCCAGTCAAGAAAGATTTACCACATTTTCCTCATGAATACATTCTATGAAATGCAAACTGCTAGGCTACCAGGTATTTAGAAATTACAATCATCAGTACATCCTATGAAATTCTAAAAATTCTAAAAATGCAATCTGTTAAGCTACCAGTCGAGAATGGAGTAGCAGTTTACACTTCATAATCACACTCAAAAGCTAACCTTAAGATGCTCAGGTACAACATATAATTCATCCACCGGATCATTGTCCTCTTTATTTCCTGACTCAACATTCTTACCTCTCTTTTTTGCCAATTCTTGTTCCACATACTTCAACCTTGTATATATACAATAGTAGAGGTAAGTAGACGCTGTTTAGGGAAAAAGAATTTTCATTTTCATTCAAATTCGACTGTTTGGCTACATCTGTTGATAAAATAGAGTTCCATCAAAGTACATACAAAATCACCCCAGCTTTTAAAGTTCGACATGTATCTTACATTTCAGTTAAAATTTACTAAATATATCTAACAAACTTAAGGTTAGATATATATCTAACAAACTAAATATATAAGTTGAGCCTGAATACCAAATTTGACTGTACAACAAAACTAGTATCCATCAAGAATCCGAACTCATTTGGATACATATTTTATAAAATGAATTTTTCTCTTAGGAGCTGCAAAACATCCAAATTTAATAAGCTAACATATTCCCAAGCTTCAAAAACTGAAGAAGAAATCATCAAAAAGCACAAATAATATTAAAAAACAAACCAGAAGCCTTCATATGCAAAACAGATTGCTGCTGAGAAGATGCTTGAGTCTGAGATACTGAATTTGAAGATGACGCCCTTGATTTTGCTTCTAGATATGAAACACAACATTCGTTGTCTATTGTTAATTTCGCTTCTAGACCGAACGATGGCACTGCGAGCCACTATGGATCTGAAACATAGCATCACCGGCCAGTGGCATCGTAATCTCGGTAGTATCCAAGCCTCTATCTCGGCAATCTTCAGCAAATTTTCCAAGCACTGAAGGCAACATGAAGCAGCAGGCGACTTCATCAGTCAGACTTGCAGATCCCCAAAGAAGATGAATCGCGAATTGGAACTTGATACTTGATTTATTCTAATCGCCTGAAATCATCTTCCATCTCTACGCGAATTGATTTGAGAATTATGAATTGATTCTAATCGCGAATTGGAAGTATGAATTTGCTGGATTTCATGAATTTGCTTTTTGATTTGAGAATTATGAATTGAAAACTGAAAGGGGATCTACAACAACATACGCGGGAAAACGAAAATTTGGTAAAAAGTGCAGGGTGATCCATTTTAACAGTCAGATTAAATATAGATCGTTGAATCGTATTCACGCGGATTGCTAATTTTATTAATTTTTTAATTTGAATACAGCTATAGCTACTGCAACATTTTGTTGATATCTATGCTAACACCTTAAAGCGTGTGTTGCAATAGACAAAAATCAGCTTACCTATCGCAACATTTTAGCTGGCAACACCTTGCAAATCTGTTGCAGAAGGCCATCTATGGCGTAGTGTCCAGGTCAGTCATGGGACTGGTGTGAGATCTTAAAAACAGTTATTTTCACAAAGAAAATAAAAAGAAATCCGCTATGCTTTTGCAAAGTGAAACTGCCATAAGGCCTCCCGCCACACACACAATGTAAACGCAGACTTGGAGGAGATTTATCCTTATGAAAGTCAAAAATGCTTGATACGCGAAAACCATTTGATATTATTATTAGTACATAGTGCAGAAAACATTTCAAAAGTATAATATTAGTCTTAGCTAGCATACCATATTTCGTCGTATGCCTACTATAGCTACCAAGTTCAATAGCAGGTTATCGCCATATTCCATGGCAGGTTATACAACTAAAACGATACAGAGAACGTATTGTTTTTTGGATTTCCAACAATGGTCAGGCAAAGGAACTTCCTACATCGAAATGGGTACGCATCTGAAAGGACGCCCCGAGAACCTAACCTGATCTCTGCTAACAATGCCGACGCTACCTCACGCTTTAACCAAGCTATAACATAGGTAACTAACACACAAGTATGCCATCCCCGGTCGTTACCGACCTTTATCCGAGGATCCTCAACCACAAAGCAATAACCACAAAGTATAATAAATTTGCAGCATCAACATAGGTAAAATATCTGGACTCCATGTAACAACCCTGAGATTGCAATTACCGAATGATAAGTTAAAAATTATGATTTTAAGTTAAATAGGGGGCTAAACAAATTTTTGGGAATTTAAATTTGCAAATTAAAATATTTTGGGTTGAAATCAGGAATTTTTAAATAAAAAGTGATTATAGGTTAATGGGCCAAATGAGACAATTACATGGTTTTAATTAAAACTAGAATGCTTATTAGGATTTTTGTTCACATGATAACCTTAGGAAAATAAACTAAGTCCTAATGGGTTTTAAAACCTCTTACCATGACCCATTAACCAACCCACTCCTATTTAATATCTCAAACCCCTCTCATAAACCCTAACCCTCCTCCTCTTCATAAATTCCTAAAACCTAGATCTAAACAAAATTAATGGCCTCCATTTAGAAGCTCCATCTCCTTCTCTTCATAAATTAGTTTAATCCTAGAAGAAAAAGAAAAGAGAAGAAGAAAGGTAATGCAATTTCTCATATTCTCTAATCCTCCTTCTTAATCCCTATTTATCTCTACCATCTTGTAGTAATTATTATTTTGTTTTCTTTGTTGATTTTGGGTACATAAAGCCTCTTGATCTTTGCTTTGGGATTGAGGAGTTTGGCTTGCTTCATATTGTGCACTCAAACCATTTGATACTTTTCTTCATTAAGGTAATTACTATGGATTAGTAATTATTGCTAGTTGTAATGCTAAGATTTGGCCTTGGTTTCCTTTAATTTAGTGTAATAATCATTATATGGTGATTAGTGATTGTTACTAGTGATTTTTTGATGCCAAAAAAAGTGAAAAAAAACACCCCTAAATGCCAAAAAAATGCAAAAAACTGTTGGCTGGAAAATAGCTAGGCTGAAAATGGACTGAAAACCCAACTCAGAATGCACCAGGCAGCCCTGGGTTGAACCCAGGGTGCTGCCCAGGTGCAGCAGGCTAGCCCAGTTGGGCTAGCCAGTAGAAAATTAAGTCCCCAGCCCAAACGGGCTGGGGCCGGCCACAGACCCCAGCCCGCTTGGGGCTGGGGCGGGCTGCAGGTCCCCAGCCCGCCTGGGCTGGGGGCGGGCCCAGGACCCCCAGCCCGCGAGGGCTGGGGGCAGGCCCTAAACGCCCAGCCCGTGTGGGCTGGGGGGGGGGGGACCCAAGTCCCCCATCCCGCCTGGGCTGGGGGCGGGCCATAAACCCCCAGCCCGTGTGGGCTGGGGGGGGGGACCCAAGTCCTCCAGCCCGCTTGGGCTGGGGGCAGGCCCTAAACCCCCAGCCCGTGTGGGCTGGGGGGGACCCAAGTCCCCCAGCCCGCAAGGGGCTGGGGACGGCCCCTTTTCCCCAGCCCGCAGCGGGCTGGGACGGGGCCCAAGGTCCCAGCCCGCAGCGGGCTGGGACGGGGCCCAAGGTCCCAGCCCGCAGCGGGTTGGGGCGGCCCCAACTCCCCCAGCCCGCAGGGGCTGGGGGCGGCCCCAGGTCCCCCAGCCCATGCAGGCTGGGGGGCTGGACCCTCCCCAGCCCAGGCGGGCCGGGCCCGCGTCCAAAAAAAAAAAAAAAAAAAAATCTTTGCCTCAGTGCTTTACTCTGCTTTCAGTTTTTGACCTCCACTTCACGATGCCGCCACGCTCGCATCGATAGTCGGAATTCGACGTTTTTGGTCTCGTTGGAAAGGTGGAGTTCCTAACTCCATCTCTGAAAAATTTGGGCAACATTGGAGTTCGTTTGGCACTTCGATTTTCGTGGCAAAGTTATACTCTGGTCGCTGTTGGAAAACAGTGTGAATCTTTTTCTGGGTTCAACTTTGAGACGTCGCTGCCACTTCGTCTCAACTCGGAATGCAGAAATTCTTTTTTCAGCTTAAAGTAGGGATGTCGGACTATATGCCTACAAGTTTTCATGCGATTTGGACACAGTTTGCTAGTCCAAATAAATTGCCGAACTTGAGTTCGCGGCAGTTTTTGAATGGTTTCAAACACTTAGAATATTTTTGATGATTTTCTTGTTTTCGTCGATTTCTTTGAGATTTGTCTCTGGATTTTGTACACGGGCTTTATAAAAAGGATTTAAAAGGATTTTTCACTCCAAAATGGCTTTTGAAAATTATTATATAATATTATTTTTAATTATTAAATTAATTACTCCATAATAGGAGACTTTTCAAAAGACCGTTTTAAAAGTGATTTCGAAATCAATTACAAATCCGTTTTACACCATTATTTTGTATAATAAAAATCTCACACTCACTTTTAGCACGTCAAGCGAAGTGGAAAGGTGCTTAAACGTTTAGGAAATCTCCGGCCTATGGAAACCGTATGTATTTTCTTTCCGGTTAATCCCAGACCTATTCGATTGATCGTTTTGACCTTTGGGTCTAGTTTACCGATGATATGAGGTGTACTTTTTATTGTTTGGAGTGTGAGCTTGCTATTGGTTAGGAAACCGTTTAGTGCGAACGTGGGGTATGGGACTCATTGTTAACACTTTACGGGTTCCTCTCCAAGAAGTTAGTGACACATTAGCCTATGGGAGGCCAGTACTGGACCTCTGGGTCACCACGCCTCTGGGCAACCGTCTCCGGACACCTGCTCTATGGAGCAGTTTTTACGGCATGTGCCTCTGGGCCTTTATCCTTCTGGGAAGGATCTTGTCGTTTCGCGCGTTCCGCATCTGTACGAGTGATCGATCACAACTCAACAGTACTTGGCAACAACGACTCTGGTCGGTGCACGTGCAATACTTGTATTATCTGATGATTTTTATATCCATTCGAGTATCGCCATTCGGTGTTGGTTCTATGGAACCATACGATGTAAGTGCGATTACCCTATGGATTCACAGTGTCTCTGGACACTGCATTTCTGTATTCGATTTCATTGACTTTTCAGTATATCCCTATTGCTCTTTGGAGCATCGATTTTTGCTTGGGCATTGATTACAGACTCTGGTCACTTTTGGGATTATTGCCTATGGGCAACTTTTTATAGTTTTGGCTACGCCGATGATATGAGGCGATTTAATTTATTCTACACTTTGGTGTTGATTTTCTCTTTGGAGATTTTTACTGTTGATTGATGACTAGGGATCGTCATTATATTCATGTAGTCCATATTACTCTTCTCTTTGGAGAAGTACTGTTTTATTTATGTACTGCATTATTATATATCTCAGTTATTACTGATTATTTAGCTAGCCTAACCCGAGTGTTTTCGCTCGGGTCAGACCGAGTTGTTTCAGGTTAGGTCTCTGGACTTAGCTTTCTGTGCTTCCGCTTGGACATTATCTGCTATGCTGATAGATAGCTCTTTTATTTGTCCACTATTCAGCTACTCTGTTATTTCAGACTCTTATGTACATATTTTTGACTCACATGTGTGAGCGGTGGCTTTGTACCCACCTTTTGATACTTGGATCTGTATTGACGATATATTGTACCTATGTTCTGTGATTGTTATGTGAGTGTTCTGTGATGATGATGTTATCATTTAGTATTATGTTTGTTCTGAACCTATTTTCCTTAGCCATTGTAGTTTCGTTATAAATATCTATTGGATATGTCGAACCACTTGAGAAAAGAAAACCACCTATTCGACGTATTCAGTAGATAGTTATAGCTTGATTACATATGGTCGCTTCCATTATACTCTATTCTCCGTTCTAGTAGACGGTATTACTCCGTAATACTCTTTACTAGAGTGGGTCTCGGAGTGGGGCGTTACAGCTTGGTATCAGAGCTAAGGTTCAGAATTAAGCATAACAAACACAGAACGGTTACACTTAGTACAATACATTTTAATTGGATCCGAATTAAATCAAATCCCTTCCTTATGCTTATTGATAGATAAGTTAGGAATATGTGTAGGAATTTATTATATTCCGTAGTATTCCTTAATTAAGTATCTATCATTGAATCTTGTCTAACTCTAATTCCCGTTTGACTTTCAGTATGTCTGGAAGGGGAAGAGGGAGAACCACACGTCAGACTGGTATTGCTGGGCAGTTCAGCAACACTCATCCAGAGGGCGTGTTCATGACTACCGACCAGATCATGGAGCTGGTTCGGAATTCTCAGTCTCATTCTCAGTCTCCAGCCCCAGTTGCTGATGCTCCGCGCATGTCTGTTTTTGCGCGTCTCTGCAGTGATTTTACCCATCTCGGAGGGAGGCCGTTCAGTGGCTCCGAGAATGTCTTAGAGGTCCAGGCTTGGATTCGGATATGCGAGCGTATTTTTACTCGTATGGATATCTCGGATCATGATCGTGTTCTTATTGCTTCTAGTCAGCTTCTGAGTCGTGCCCTGGATTGGTACGAACTACTTATTGCCGAGGTCGATGAGACCACACTTACTTGGGCTCAGTTTTGTCAGAGATTTGAGCTCAAATTCATCCCAGAGTCAGAGAAGAACTCCCTTGCTCGCCGTTTTCTTGATCTCAAGCAGGGGAAGTCCTCCGTATCCGACTATGTCTCTTCCTTCGAGGCCCTGTCCAAGTACGGCCTTGAGTTTATTGCTACTCCTTATAAGAGGAACCTCAAATTTGTTGAGGGCTTGAAGAAATATCTGAAGAGGCATCTTATGCTACAGCTTGAGATCTCATTCGAGAAGCTAGTCGATGCAGCCCTACATCTTGAGTCAGTCGAGATGGAGCATAGTGATGATGATGGTGGGGGTTCCAAAAACCCCAACCAGAAGCGGGGTCCATTTCAGAAGAACAAGCCTTGGAACAAGAAGAAGAAGACTGGCAGTTCCACTGTCCAGGCTCAGCCTCAGACTCAGCCTCAGATTCAGTCACAGCCTAGTGGAACCCGTCCTCCGAAGAAATGCTTTAACCGCGGTTCTCCAGATCACTTTATTCGAGAGTGCCCCAAACCTCTCTATTGTACCTTTTGCAAGAAGGAGGGACACACGATCTCCACTTGTCCTATTGCTCCAGCTAGTGTCAAGCCTGGCAAGCTTAATGCTGCCAAGGCTCCTGCATCTTCAGCTCGGCCTCGAGGTACGCATCCTTCCGTTCTCGAAGGTTCTATTTTATTTCATGGTAGATCTTGTAGAGTTCTCTTTGATACGGGTGCCTCTCACTCATTCGTATCAAAGGAGCTAGTAGATGCTTTATCCTTGGATGTTACTTGTCTGGTTTCTTCACCAAGGATTGTGAATCCCATCGGCGGATCCACGACCCTCAGCTTGCTTTGTGAGAATATAGATATCGATCTTTGTGGATTTTCTTTCCGTGCGAATCTGCACGTTATGGAGTATTTGGGATTTGATATGATTCTTGGCATGGATTGGCTCGCTCAGCACGACGCCCAAATTATTTGTTCGGAGCGGATATTATTCATTCATCACCCTGATTCGTCCTCTCCGTTAGCTATTGTTCTTCAGGATGTTGGGATTTCTGATGTTACTCTATTTTCTCTTGATTCACGAGATGAGGATTTGGACTTATCTCGTATTCCTGTTGTTCGGGATTTCCCCGACGTATTCGAGCCAGTGTCTGGCCTGCCGCCAAAGCGGGCCATTGAGTTCCGCATCGATCTCATTCCAGGCTCCCACCCAGTTGGACGTCCTCCCACGAGGATGTCTACTAAAGAGAATGAGGAACTCAGGAAACAGTTAGTTGAGCTTGAGGCGAAGCAGTTCATTCGGTCCAGTTCTTCGCCATGGGGTGCTGCTGTGGTCTTCGTTAAGAAGCCCGATGGCTCTCTTAGGCTTTGCATTGACTATCGCAAGCTTAATGAGTTGACCATCAGAAATCGTTATCCATTACCACGGATAGATGATATGTTTGATCAGTTGAGCGGTGCGAAGGTCTTTTCACAGCTCGACCTTGCCACCGGATTTCATCAGCTCCGAGTTGCGGAAGATAGCATCCCTCTTACCGCTTTCCGCACTCGTTATGGTTCTTTTGAGTGGTTGGTCATGCCATTCGGCTTGACGAACGCACCGGCTTTTTTCGTCGATCTCATGAATCGAGTATTCCGGGAATACATCGATAGATTCGTTCTGGTTTTCATCAACGATATTCTTATTTATTCTAAATCCGAGCCAGAGCATGCTCATCATTTGCGGATTGTCTTGGATACTCTTCGTCAGCATCAGCTTAAGGCCAAGCTCTCCAAGTGCCATTTTTGGGAGAGCAAGGTCAAGTTCTTGGGCCATATTGTATCATTTGAGGGTGTTTCTGTCGATCCTGCCAAGATCGAAGCTATTCAGAATTGGAAGCAGCCCGAGAACGTTCATGATATTCGCAGCTTCCTTGGTCTGGCGGGTTATTACCGTCGGTTTGTCAAAGATTTCTCTCGAGTTGCACTTCCCCTTACGACGCTGACTCGTAAGGGTGTTCGCTTTATTTGGTCTGATAAGTGTGAAGCTTCTTTTCAGCGATTGAAGGAACTTCTCACTCATGCTCCTATTCTTGTGGTTCCTGAAAGTAATCAGGATCTGGTTGTTTACACTGATGCTTGTGGTAGCGGGCTTGGTGCTGTGCTTATGCAGAAGGATCGGGTAGTTGCTTATGCTTTCAGGCAACTGCGTCCGAATGAGGTTCGCTATCCTACTCATGATCTTGAGTTAGCAGCTATCGTCTTTGCCTTGAAGACGTGGCGTCACTTTCTATTAGGCGAACGCTTCACTCTTTACACCGATCATAAGTCGCTGAAGTATCTATTCAGTCAGAGGGATCTCAATATGAGGCAGCAGCGATGGCTTGAGTTTCTCGCCTCATATGATTTAGATATTCAGTATACCCCTGGCAAGGGTAATCGGGTTGCAGATGCGCTCAGTCGCAAACACTCGGCGGTAGTTTCTATGATGATTGCCGAGTGGGATGTTCTTGAGACTCTATCTTTATGTGATATTAGAGATCGAGCTCCACCTTCTGATTCTCCGGTCTTATTATTCAGCTTGAAAGCTCGTCCTGTCTTATTGGATCGCATTGCCCATGCTCAGCGGCAGAATCCAGACTTATTGCATCTTATTCACCTTCTCGAGTCGGGATCCAGTGATGAGATATTGCTGGATTATTCTCTTGATTATCATCGGTGTCTTCGTAGGAAGAACCGTATTGTTGTACCATCTGATTTATCACTTAGGCGTGACATTCTAGACGAGTGTCATCGCTCTAAGTACACTACTCATCCCGGTTCGAGTAAGATGTATGCAGATATGTGCCGGCTATATTATTGGGAGGGTTTGAAGAGAGATGTTGCAAGTTATGTAAGCCGTTGCATGACTTGTCAACAGATCAAAGCCGAGCATCAGCGTCCATCTGGTCTTCTTCAGCCGCTAGAGATTCCATTATGGAAATGGGATCAGATATTCATGGATTTTATTGACGGTCTGCCTCGATCGAGGTCAGACCATACTTCTATCTGGGTTATTGTTGATCGCTTGACCAAATCGGCTCATTTCATTCCGATTAGGTCCACTCGGACTGCTCCTCAGCTTGCCAAGCTATATCTGAAGGAAGTCGTTCGACTTCATGGCATTCCTAGCTCTATCGTCTGTGATCGAGACACTATCTTTACTAGTCACTTCTGGAAGGGCCTACAGTCAGCTTTGGGCACAAAGCTGAATCTCTCGACTGCTTATCATCCTCAGACCGACGGTCAGACGGAGAGGGTGAATCGTGTTTTGGAGGATCTTTTGCGCTGTTGTATTCTGGATTTCGAAGATAGTTGGGAGGATCACTTACCGCTTGTAGAGTTCTCCTACAACAACAGCTATCAGTCTAGTATTGGCATGGCACCTTTCGAGGCTCTATACGGAAGGCCATGTCGCTCTCCTGCTTGTTGGTTAGAATCTGGCGAGAAGCTTATTCTTGGTCCAGATTCAATTCGGGAATCTTCTGAAAAGATTGTTCTTATCCGTCAGAGAATGAAAGAGGCACAGGACCGTCAGAAATCCTACGCGGACAACCGTAGGAAGCATCTTGAGTTCTCCATTGGCGATTCTGTCTTTATTCGGATTTCTCCTATGAAGGGGGTTGTGCGTTTCAGCTCTACAGGGAAGTTGGCTCCTCGCTATGTTGGACCATTTCCTATTACGGAACGCATCGGCCCTGTTGCTTATAGAGTGGCTCTACCTGCTCATTTCTCTGCAATACATGATGTGTTCCATGTTTCTCAGCTTCGCAAGTGTGTGCGCAATCCTGATTCTATTATCGAGCCTCATATCGTACCTGATTTGGAGATCTCACCCGATCTATTTATAGAGCAGCAACCTCTTCGTGTGCTTGATTCGGAGATCAGACGTCTTCGAAACAAAGAGGTTCCGCTTGTGAAGATTCAATGGTCGTCTAATCCTAAGGACTGCACTTGGGAGACCAGAGAATTCATCAAGCGTACTTATCCTGGTTTTCTTTCATCTTCCGACATGGGTGAGCATCTATATTTTATCTTCTGTATTCCTTGTGTGGATTAGATGTTATAGACGACTTCGATATTTAAGGAATTGCGGGGACGCAATTTTCTTAAAAGGGGGAGTCTGTAACAACCCTGAGATTGCAATTACCGAATGATAAGTTAAAAATTATGATTTTAAGTTAAATAGGGGGCTAAACAAATTTTTGGGAATTTAAATTTGCAAATTAAAATATTTTGGGTTGAAATGGGGAATTTTTAAATAAAAAGTGATTATAGGTTAATGGGCCAAATGAGACAATTACATGGTTTTAATTAAAACTAGAATGCTTATTAGGATTTTTGTTCACATGATAACCTTAGGAAAATAAACTAAGTCCTAATGGGTTTTAAAACCTCTTACCATGACCCATTAACCAACCCACTCCTATTTAATATCTCAAACCCCTCTCATAAACCCTAACCCTCCTCCTCTTCATAAATTCCTAAAACCTAGATCTAAACAAAATTAATGGCCTCCATTTAGAAGCTCCATCTCCTTATCTTCATAAATTAGTTTAATCCTAGAAGAAAAAGAAAAGAGAAGAAGAAAGGTAATGCAATCTCTCATATTCTCTAATCCTCCTTCTTAATCCCTATTTATCTCTACCATCTTGTAGTAATTATTATTTTGTTTTCTTTGTTGATTTTGGGTACATAAAGCCTCTTGATCTTTGCTTTGGGGTTGAGGAGTTTCGCTTGCTTCATATTGTGCACTCAAACCATTTGATACTTTTCTTCATTAAGGTAATTACTATGGATTAGTAATTATTGCTAGTTGTAATGCTAAGATTTGGCCTTGATTTCTTTTAATTTAGTGTAATAATCATTATATGGTGATTAGTGATTGTTACTAGTGATTTTTTGATGCCAAAAAAGTGAAAAAAACACCCCTAAATGCCAAAAAATTGCAAAAAACTGTTGGCTGGAAAATATCTAGGCTGAAAATGGGCTGAGAACCCAACTCTGAATGCACCAGGCATGCCTGGGTTGAACCCAGGATGCTGCCCAGGTGCAGCAAGCTAGCCCAGGTGCAGCAGGCTAGCCCAGGGCTGGGGGCGGGCCCAGGACCCCCAGCCCGCGAGGGCTGGGGGCAGGCCCTAAACCCCCAGCCCGTGTGGGCTGGATGGGGGGGGGGACCCAAGTTCCCCAGCCCGCCTGGGCTGGGGGCGGGCCATAAACCCCCAGCCCGTGTGGGCTGGGGGGGGGACCCAAGTCCCCCAGCCCGCTTGGGCTGGGGGCAGGCCCTAAACCCCCAGCCCGTGTGGGCTGGGGGGGGAACCCAAGTCCCCCAGCCCACAAGGGGCTGGGGGCGGCCCCTTTTCCCCAGCCCGCAGCGGGCTGGGACGGGGCCCAAGTTCCCAGCCCGCAGCGGGCTGGGGCGGGCCCAACTCCCCCAGCCCGCAGCGGCTGGGGGCGGCCCCAGGTCCCCCAGCCCATGCGGGCTGGAGGGCTGGACCCTCCCCAGCCCAGGCGGGCTGGGGCAGGCCGACGCGGGCCGGGCCCGCGTCAAAAAAAAAAAAAAAAAAAAAATCTTTACCTCAGTGCTTTACTCTGCTTCCAGTTTTTGACCTCCACTTCACGATGCCGCCACGCTCGCATAGATAGTCGGAATTCGACGTTTTTGGTCTCGTTGGAAAGTTGGAGTTCCGAACTCCATCTCTGAAAAATTTGGGCAACATTGGAGTTCGTTTGGCACTTCGATTTTCGTGGCAAAGTTAGACTCTGGTCGCTGTTGGAAAACAGTGTGAATCTTTTTCTGGGTTCAACTTTGAGACGTCGCTGCCACTTCGTCTTAACTCGGAATCCATAAATTCTTTTTGCATCTTAAAGTAGGGATGTCGGACTATATGACTACCAGTTTTCATGCGATTTGGACACAGTTTGCTGGTCCAAATAAATTGCCGAACTTGAGTTCGCAGCAGTTTTTGAATGGTTTCAAACACTTAGAATATTTTTGATGATTTTCTGGTTTTCGTCGATTTCTTTGAGATTTGTCTTTGGATTTCGTACACGGGCTTTATAAAAAGGATTTAAAAGGATTTTTCACTCCAAAATGGCTTTTGAAAATTATTATATAATATTATTTTTAATTATTAAATTAATTACTCCATAATAGGAGACTTTTCAAAAGACCGTTTTAAAAGTGATTTCGAAATCAATTACAAATCCGTTTTACACCATTATTTTGTATAATAAAAATCTCACACTCACTTTTAGCACGTCAAGCGAAGTGGAAAGGTGCTTAAACGGTTAGGAAATCTCCGGCCTATGGAAAACGTGTGTATTTTCTTTCCGGTTAATACCAGACCTATTCGATTGATCGTTTTGACCTTTGGGTCTAGTTTACCGATGATATGAGGTGGACTTTTTATTGTTTGGAGTGTGAGCTTGCTATTGGTTAGGAAACCGTTTAGTGCGAACGTGGGGTATGGGACTCATTGTTAACACTTTACGGGTTCCTCTCCAAGAAGTTAGTGACACATTAGCCTCTGGGCGGCCAGTATTGGACCTCTGGGTCACCACGCCTCTGGGCAACCGTCTCCGGACACCTGCTCTATGGAGCAGTTTTTACGGCATGTCCCTCTGGGCCTTTATCCTTCTGGGAAGGATCTTGTCGTTTCGCGCGTTCCGCATCTGTACGAGTGATCGATCACAACTCAACAGTACTTGGCAACAACGACTCTGGTCGGTGCACGTGCAATACTTGTATTATATGATGATTTTTATATCCATTCGAGTATCGCCATTCGGTGTTGGTTCTATGGAACCATACGATGTAAGTGCGATTACCCTATGGATTCACAGTGTCTCTGGACACTGCATTTCTGTATTCGATTTCATTGACTTTTCAGTATATCCCTATTGCTCTTTGGAGCATCGATCTTTGCTTGGGCATTGATTACAGACTCTGGTCACTTTTGGGATTATTGCCTATGGGCAACTTTTTATAGTTTTGGCTACGCCGATGATATGAGGCGATTTTATTTATTCTACACTTTGGTGTTGATTTTCTCTTTGGAGATTTTTACTGTTGATTGATGATTAGGGATCGTCATTATATTCATGTAGTCCATATTACTCTTCTCTTTGGAGAAGTACTGTTTTATTTATGTACTGCATTATTATATATCTCAGTTATTACTGATTATTTAGCTAGCCTGACCCGAGTGTTTTCGCTCGGGTCAGACCGAGTTGTTTCAGGTTAGGTCTCTAGACTTAGCTTTCTGTGCTTCCGCTTGGACATTATCTGCTATGCTGATAGATAGCTCTTTTATTTGTCCACTATTCAGCTACTCTGTTATTTCAGACTCTTATGTACATATTTTTGACTCACATGTGTGAGCGGTGGCTTTGTACCCACCTTTTGATACTTGGATCTGTATTGACGATATATTGTACCTATGTTCTGTGACTGTTATGTGACTGTTCTGTGATGATGATGTTATCATTTAGTATTATGTTTGTTCTGAACCTATTTTCCTTAGCCATTGTAGTTTCGTTATAAATATCTATTGGATATGTCGAACCACTTGAGAAAAGAAAACCACCTATTCGACGTATTCAGTAGACAGTTATAGCTTGATTACATATGGTCGCTTCCACTATACTCTATTCTCCGTTCTAGTAGACGGTATTACTCCGTAATACTCTTTACTAGAGTGGGTCTCGGAGTGGGGCGTTACACTCCATACCATGATACCACCTCTTATCCAGAAGAAAATGGACATACCCTAGGGGCGCGACCCATAAAAATCTTGCCGCAACATTCCTGTTCCGACCATTTCCGGGTTATGAGGCTCGACGAAGTCTCGTCCACAAAGCTACGCTTTTCACAAAAGCCATGCTTCGATCAACAAATGATCAGCAACACTTCGTATGCCACATTACTAAATTGGAAATGTGTCACTAGTAACCACCAACTACATAACCTCTGAGCTCGTACGTCTCAGAGAAGGGTGTTGAGCTAGGAGAATAAATTCTCCGCCCCCAACAGAAATGTATTTGATTAAAACCAGCTTTACATCTCAAAGTGTAACGTCAGACACACATCCATACAAGTCCTTTCCGGGATCGAACGGAACTGAAGGCACTTCAAAGAAGCCCTTGCAAATCCGAATATTCACTAATCACGTCCGGAATCCCCATCACAAAGGGTGATCAAATCTCTATAACGGAGCAACTCAGTGCGGAGACATTCGACAGGTAATCCTTCCGCTTTCAAAAATACCCGGTCTTCAACACCATCTTCAAATGCAATCCCATTTCGTCATATCATTATTCGGAATGGGTTTTATGGCACAAAGTCCTCTCCCGGCTAATCCGAATAACAAGCGCTTATTTCTAAAAATAAGTGTTACATTCAGATTTCAAACAAATCACAACAATTTTCCATTTTGATCTTTTAAATAGAAGATCCATCACAATCACAAAGGTTCGATGTGGCTTTCGAATATCCATTTGGAATCCGACCCTCGCTCGCATCGAAATTCAAATGCCATTTAAAGGCCAATATTGATAATCGGTTATTTAACTATCAATCAACATTCACAACAATTACTCGATTTCAAATAATTTTCCCACAGTTATTTATTTTCAAAATACCTTGCAAGATATATTTTCACACTTCAACCATTTGAAAACAAATTTCAAATCACATTTCACTCGCCGAATAAAATTCCCGAAATCATTTATTTCCACTGAAAATCTGCCAAGTTCGAATACTTTTAAAAATAATTTAAATCACTTATCCAAATATATATTTTGAAATATCTAAAATAAAAACTATTCAAACACTTTACTTAAAATATTAGTTGTCAAAACATTATACTAATATTACATATGAACTCTAAGTCCAAACTAATTTTTAAAATAAAATTAGTAGATAGAGTATAAATATTTATATAACCATTTTCTAAAACAATTATTAATTAAATCTTTAAATAATCACTTCTATAATTTACTAAATAAATCTTTACTCTAAAGATTTTCAAAATGACTTAAGAAAATAACATCCCCAAAATATTCTTTTTAAAACCATCTCTAGAACTTTTAATTTATACCTTAAAAGCTACTTTGAAAATATACTCGGCCTTCCAAAGGAAATACACTTTCATTTCAAAATGGTCCATTTAAACGAATTAATAAATCCTTCTTGATTTGTTTCAATGTACATTTCAAATCTGTAAATTCCTTTCCACACTTTAAAATTAAACCAATATTTATTTTTAAAACAAATTTCCCTTTCCTCTTTAAATTCCCATTGTGAATTTACATTTCCAAATATCCATTGATATACGATCTTCAAATCGATTTTCAAAAATTCACTTTCAACACCAAATTAAATTTCAATTGATTTCCAAATTTATTTTCGAGCACCAAATCAATTTCAAATCGATTTCCCAAATTCATTTCCAAAACACCAAATCAAATTCCATATTGATTTCCCAAATTTGTTTCAAACACCCAAATCAATTTCCAAATAGATTTCCCAAAGATTTATTTTCAATCACCAAAATCCATTTCCAAATGGATTTCCCAATTTATTTCCTTTTAAAATAAATTTCTTTTAAAATAAATTTCTTTCTCTTTAGATTTATTTAAAAATCCGAATTTTAAACAAATTCTTCAACTATTAAACAATATTATTCAAAACCCATTTATTAAAATCTTTTCCCATATTTTTGAATTTATTCAATAAGTTTCCAAAAATAAAACTTTATCTATTTAAATTTTCTCTTTTAAATTCACCTAATTCTTTAAATGAATTTGCTTAAAGCTTCTACTTTAATTTCAAAAATCAAACTTTATTTATTTCTGTTATCCTACGATACCAAAAATATATTCGGCTGAACTATAGCCTTTAACGATTTCAATCACAGATATAATCACACATAGATTATAAATAAATCAACATACAATGTATCAAACAAATTCAAATGTTTCAGGAATCCAGTTGGATCCCTCCAACCTGTTTTCCTGCATCCACAGATGTTAGCACAACAATTAAATACCCATTCCACTTCGAGGTGGAATATCGCGGTATATGGGATTTATAAAATATCATCTGCTATTATGCGGCCCATAGGGTTTCATCAGCTATATAATGCGGGAAATCAATCACTCCAAATACATATATAATACCAATTCCACTTCGAGGTGGAATATCGCGGTATATGGGTTTAAATATAATATCATCCGCTATTATGCGGCGTATAGGGTCTATTTCAATCCAACAAATAACAACCATCATCCAAGCAACATCCAAAAATTTAAAAAACTATTTAAATTAAATCAAGTATCCAATCGAGTGAGAAGTTCTCAACTTTTCTTTTGTTTTGCAAACCAATCCAATCTCGACTTTTTCTTCACAGTATTAGACCTTGTATAAACAATTATACAATTTATTAATATTCAAAATAAATCGAATAATAAATTTTTCATTTAATAGATTTATTAAATTAACATTTTTAATTTAAACTAATCTATTGATCAATTTCCTTTTTATTTTCAAAATTTACTTATAAAAGTTAAATTTTCTGTTTTCAAAAACCATATATTTTTATTAAACAAAAACAGAATTTATTTTAATTATTTTTTCTTTCTACTACCTGTACGATACATACATATACATATATATATATATATATATATATATATATATATATATAATCTGTAATTAAACAGAACATACCTCCCAGCTAACTCGGAAACCACGCCATCATTTCTCGAACACGAGCCACCTTCACTCTGACGTTGCTTCCACATTGTCGCGTTGCCGACGTCGACTGACGGGACTTCTGAACGACGAATGAACACGACCTCGAGCGTTGCCCCACGTGAATAGTCGCACGCCTCCACTTCCTCTACCGCGCCAAGGCTTCAATCTAACCTTGACAATGCCACCTTGCTCGAGACCCTCGCGAACTCCGTTTGCTCCTTCATGCGCACGCGCGTGGTCGCGAACCCTCTGCCTCAAATCGTATCGCGACACCATCGCGAAACCCTTCTCGCGCCGACCAACCCAGATCGATCGAGTTCGACTGTTTGCCTCGCGAATCACCATGCGGCCCCCTCCAGTTGATCGCCAGAGAGCATCCAATTCGTGCGCGCACGCGCGCCCATGCTTCACGAACTCCATCGCGCGTGATTTCAAACGAAATCAATTTTGATTTCGTTGAGAGGAAGATACTTTGGCACTTCTTAATTTTCATTTGAGAAGGCCATTATTTTTTGAAGTTTTTGAACGAAATGATTTTCTTTTATTTCTTATGTTTGAACAAGATAAAAATGTTTTTTTTCTTTCTTATTTTCTTCTCCTAGAACGTACGCGTGTGATTTGGTAAGACACGTGTCGGCAATTTCAATACGTGTTTGCCAGGGCTTAACATAATATTATAATGCAATAATATTATTTATTTATTTATATATTTTATTTTTTTAAATTCAAATTTAAATCTTTCCGATTTCCACAACATAAATCTCGATTTCCAATCGAGGCATGCCGCCAGGCATTATAATGTTAAACCCCTATTTCGAACGCAATGGAAAAGGTTTCGATTCCAAATTCGATCGTATTGAAAAGGTAGCTTTTCGGACCTAGCTATTAAATTAAATTTTGATATAATTTTTAGCGCGTTTGCTCACCTTATAGCTAAACGATCACTCCAAACACTACAAAAATTTAAATACGGAAATAATACAATATTACGAATCCAATGGAATTGGTTTCGTCGAATTCCGAGACTGTGCCCCGAAAGGCTATTTTTAAAACATCGATTTAGACAATATAAATTCAAAACTAAACAAATCATTTTCAAATCCAATTCCGAAGCTTCAATCATCTTCAGTATCATCAATACGAATTTTCTAAGCCTTTGAAAATATTTTTAATTAGCTTAAAATTGAAGATACAAATTCTTACCCAACTTCAATAAATTAAATTCAATAATTTAATTGCCAAATCCATAGTTATATTTGAAATTCAAGCTAAAATATCTTCCAAACATTTAAAATCACTTAAAAATTTTCAAATTCAAATACCATAAATTCCAGGTTGTCACATCCTTCCCCCCTTAAAAGAATTTCGTCCCGAAATTACTAGTTAAGAAGAATGATTCTCAACCCGTTTATCATTTTTTTCCAATTCAAATAGTTTTTAACAAAAACCAAAATAAATCTTTTTATCGAAGACTTATTCACTTCAAATAACTTTCCAATGTTTTCCATAATTTCCAATCAACATTGTTTATTTCACAATCCAAATTAAAATTAAAATTAAAATTTCAAAATTTCAAAATTTCTCAAAAATTTTCCAACTCCCAAAATTTTCGAAAAATTTCGCCAGCGTCTCCTTTGCGCGGCTAGCTCGGTACGACTACAAAATGCCAAAACGGGCCATCAGATTCGGCGGCAATTCCTCGATTGGAAACACGAAAATGAACATCGATGATGCAGAAGTCATCACCGGAGTTATTTTCTAGTGACCGAAAAGAGTTTTGGTGCTTTCATCCCTTCAAAAACATTTTTTTCCAAAACCTTTGCAAACTATTTTCAAACTAAAAAAGGATTTAAACTTCTCCAAATCTCCAAAATTTTCAAATATTTTCAAACAAACATTTCCAAATATTTCTCTGGAATTCAGTTTCAAATTATAAATCACATTTACTAATCCAATTTTCATAGGAATTTATTTCTTAACTTTTTAGTTACGATTTCAATTTCATATTCAATAATCAATGATAATGATTTAATATAATCACTTCCTAACAATCAACCAACCATATACTATAAAAATTTATGGAAATTTATTCCTTTTATATACAAAAATAGTTTGGGTAAAATTATTTCATTTACCCGATTTTAAAAACAATACTTTGTCGGTTTATCTTTTTTAAGAGTTTAGAAACCCATATCGAAACAGTTGGCCAAACTGCATCGACCAGAATCTATAAACAATCAACCTATAAGTCAACACAATATAAAACAATTTTATATTCACTAACACATATGCGCTCATATCTATTATTAATCTCACACTCATTCTAGATTACTACTGACTCTGTCTCTAATGAGTAACACCCACTAAAGCCAAGGTTGTCGCTTAACCAAATGCTTTGATGCCACATTGTAACGACCCAATTTTTCGACTTTCGAAAGTCGACATTAATACGACCACTGTATCAAATGTCATACAATCGAATGCCGGAGAACCAAACCGTTAGGATTAAAGAAGAAGAAGATAGAAGAAGAAACAGAAACAACAACAACAACAGAATCTCACATTTCACAGCGGAACAAATATAATAGATAAATGAATAACTATTAAAACAATAACACTATAGCAGTTTTACACACATCACATTAACAGAGTTTTCAACAACACAATACATCACTGACAGACATAATAACTTATGTACAAAAAAATTGACTTGCACTAACCCAAACGCAACGGACACTACATAGTATAAGTGGTAAGTCTCGCTATCTAGCTTGCTGCTGATCTCCACAGCATCTCTTTCTGACTTCGCTCTAGAATAACCGACAACCTGACTCTAGGCTGCCCGTGTGGAAAATTGTGGGCACCCAGAATTTAGAAAGGGAACAATAAACTCCAGGTCAGTCATGAGGCTGGTGTGAGATCTTAAAAACAGTTATTTTAACAATGAAAATAAAAAGAAATCCTGTAACGTCCCGCCTTTTCGCACGATTTAAATCGACACACGTGCCAATTCAAACCATACGGAAGGGCGGATTGTTATGGGGTAAATAAGAAAAACAGAGAAGAAATAAAGTAAAACAGAATCTCACAGCGGAAGGATAAAATATAATAATCAATATATAGTTCATGAAGCTGTTTTACAAAACCTTTGATTACATTTATATAACACATCAGAGTACACATACCAGAGAATAATAATTACTGCAGCGGAATTAAATGACGAAGAGGAATAATATAGTAGATAATAATACTACAAATCTTCGTCTTCGTCCTCCAACATAAAATCTTCAAATCCTAAAATGCTCGGACTGACCCGAGCGAATTTGAAAAGACAAAAACACTCGAGTCAGAACTAAAAGATCTTATGTGAGTTAAATTAACAGAAATAAATATGAGTGCAGTAACTCAAGAGATGCTCGGGATTTCCATCTCCTAAGGATCCGTTAAACTATTTACTATGTAGTATATTTCGCTATTATAGTAGTGTCTATTTATAAAATAAACTTACTTTTTTCTTAGCATTAAAGGGTTACCCATATAGCCCTTAACACGTAATAGTCCCAGTAGTCCATCCAATATCATAGTCCCTCCTGATCGGGAAGCCACCAGAGGATACCACACGGGCTACAGGAGAAAACCAAACTCGTACAAGGCTCGATAGGGTAGGTGACACGACACAACTAGGAAATGCCAGGGTAGATATACCAATTATGCTTCCGGGTCGGTGGTAACGCGTAGCGCGCAGCTACCGCCCACCTCGAGCCAGACCCCTAAATAAAAATCAAAAGTGGCCACCGAATCAATCCAAAGTCAAAGTATAATATCGAAGGGATGTGTCCGATCAAAGGTGCTACCTTATTAACCCGTCGATCGCTCCTGTTTTAGCCACCTTATACCAACTCAGGGGAGTCGGGTCCACGTATTTACCTTAAAGGAAACGCCACCACCATCCTACTTCATTCTAGAACCTCCACCGCGTACACGGTTGTTAAAGTGGTTTTCAGAGTTGGCAGAGAGTATGACAACTTCCGATCCCGGTCTCTTCAACAACCAAACGTTATTATAACACCGCGGTCATTTAAAAATAATTATACTTTCAAAACCAGAATAAAATATCTATTTCAAAACCATATAAATACGATATCCTTTCCATTTCAAAACAAACTCGTTTGATATTATTTTTATAAAAACCCAAATAAATATAATATCATTCTATTTCAAATATATTTCTTTTCAAAAATCATATTGCTTTAATATTTATAATAATTGGAAACCAAACATTGAATTATAACTTTCAAACTATGATACTTCAAAAATTCATAGCTTTAAACCATAACTTCGAAATATTAGATGGTTTGGATATTCAAACTGTATATAGAATAAATAGTTTGCATTTAAAATTACTTTATAAAATAAAATAATTTCCGTGACTTACAATTTATTTTATTAAAAATTAAGTCAAAATCCATAGATTTCAAAATCGCTTTCAGTTTCAATAACCACTCCAGTTTCAATATATTTCAAACTTTGAATATTAAACAATTGGAACTAAGGTTGGAAATTTCTATTTAACAATTTAAAGTCCTATCATTTAGTTTGAAATAATTGCATAATAAACCCGTAATCATTTAAGTAAAACTCAAATTACTTACAAAAGAAAATTTCCTTCAATTTATTTATACTAGAAATATTCATTTAATCCATCCTGAATAAAATTTCAGTTATAAATATCATACCTTTTAAAATTTCAAGTTAATAAATTCTACATCAACTTATGAAGTTAAATTCTTAAATAAGCTCAATTCCAAGTAATTTCCAATTCATCTTTCAATTTTAATTGATTTGGATCATTTAAAACTCTATATATATACAAGATCTTAACCTGTACTTAAAACATATAATATAGATTATCAAATTCCATTTTCAACTTATTCATTTTTATTTAACAGATTTATACATAGATTAAATTCAAAATTTAACTACATATGTGTATATAAAATAATATTTATAAAATATCAAAATTTTATATTTATTAAACCATATCATATCCAAACCAAAAATCATTTCAAAAATTTATATATATATATATATATATATATATATATATATAATTCTCTATCCTGTGGTCAAGTGATACGGATATTTATCATTTCAACCCGCAATTTAAAAATAAAAATGCGATTGTATATCATTTCAAACCGCAATCCCAAATAAAATGAAATACATGATAACTTGCAGATTTTTAAAATTATAGTACACATCATCCATTCACCAAATATCAATCATCAACCATTAATTACAATCATCATCCAATTTAAACAAACATCCACATAGAGCATATAAATATAACAGGGAATAAATAACAGGTTTTAGCTAACAGTTTTTATTCAGTAATAAATTTAATAACTGTTTAACTAGCAGTTTATACGCAAATAAATAAATTCTAACTATCAATTTATATGCAATAATAAAATTAATTAACAGTTCAATTAAATAAATACGATTTAACGGAGATGATGAATAAAACATACCAAACAGTCATAAATAAATTTCTACTCATATCTTAAGTCAAATTAACAGACATAGGAAATTTTAGAAGTTGTGAGTGGGTTAAAACACTCACCTTTGGGATTTAAATCGAATTTAAATCCGATTTAAATTCGATTTTTCGACGTTCTCAGAATTTGTCCAAACCAGCGTCATCAAGTTCGGAATTTAAATACGATCCTAACGCAAGAAACCGTGCGTGAAAACGAGGTCGTATGAGAAAGTTATACGAGTTAATTCGATTGAAAACAAAATTAAATTTAGAACAGAAATAAATTAATATAACCTACACGTGAACGCCACGTCATCACAAAACACCCGGTTCTCTCCCACTAGGCCGCGCACAGTAAAGAAAACGAACCCATAAACTCACGTTGACCGCACTCTTTGACCACGATTCTCCGCCTCCACGCCTCACCGTTGACCTTGTCGCGACCACCACCGTACTCGGCACCCCAGGCCGAGTCCTCCCTGCTGTCGCGCGACCACCATTCGCCAGCCGCCGCCACCGATGGCTAGGGTTTGCCGAACCCTAGTTGTCAAATTCCCAATGCCTCAGCCAACAATTGAAGTTGCGATCACCACCAAACGATTCCCCTCCCCGATCTCCATCAAACCCAGAAGCTGATTTGCCAATCGTCGTTCCAATCGAAAACGCCTAAATTGACTTAGGGTTTCGAATTTCCTGGCTTTGCCCGTGATTTCAGGGCGATTCGAGCATCCTATACAGAAACGAACACTAGATGTAGATTCATGTCGATGAGATCTACGACATATATTTTTATGGAATTTTTCTGAGAACTTTAAATTTTTGACTTTTGATTTGATATTTGAAATTTGAATTTGGATCTAGGTTTTGCAGCCATGGGGAAGAGAAAGAGTTGAAGAAACGAATGCACAAACAAATGAGAATAGATGGAGGCTAGGGTTTATAACTGGGTTTATATAGGTAGTTTAGAAATAGAGTAGATAGATCCGATAAACAAACGTGCCAACGCTAACGTGGCCCAAAAAGCCCGTTCTGACCTCGGAACGAAATTGGGTAAACCCATATAACGAAATAGGTATTTTAAAATATTCCAAACGCGATGGAAAAAGTTTCACATCCAAATTCCATCGTATGAAGAAGTTATGCTGAAAACAATATTTTCAAATTGATTTCAAATTGATTTTTAATTAAATCGATTTTAATGTGTTTCGTGTTCGTACGATCAAACGACAAGTCCGATCGTTACGAAACTTGAAAATCTACAATAATTCACTATTACGGATCCGATGAAACTAGTTTCATCGAAATCCGAGTCCGTGACCAAAATGGCTATTTTTATATTAATTAAATAAATTAAGAATTATTAAATAAACCCAAATTTTATTTCAGTTTCAGAATTGGAAAATTTTATCACTTATGATTCCTCAATCATTTACAATGATTTTTAACAAATTTAAAAATATAAATTTAGATGATTCATTTATAAATTTCAATATTAATTCTCAATTTCATTAAATTCAAAATTATAACTTAACTTTCTAATAATTCTATTAAATTAAATGAATCAATGATTATTCCATTCATTTTTCAAATAGGAGGGTTTGCCATAGGATTTAAAATTATCCCATAAATATTTCTCAATATTCAACTTAATTTTTAATTTAACGTAAAAATTAAAATTTGATTTCATTTATTTCAATAACGAATTATTTAACTATATTCAATCTCATTTAATTGTGATTAAATTCAACTATTAGACTTTAAGTTTCCATATAAATAAATAAATCCTGATACTCATTCTTAAATTCTCTATTTATCATATTACCATCCTGGGTACCATTTATTTTAATATATATATATATATATATATATATATATATACTTTAATATTTTTCAATTTTTTATATCAATTGCATAACAGTAAATTTATATTTATTGCAATGGTTTCTGATTTAATTGAACAAACTAAGTATACAACTCATAATAGTTGTGATAAAACTCTCAATCCCATATTTATAAGTATATCCATATCCGTTATATCTATTAATTAAATAAATTCCATTTTTAAGTCCGTTAAAATTTATTACTAAGTAACCATTTATTTTTTTCCAATAAATTTGAATTCCATTCATTTACCATACAATCACTTTCCCATTCACACCTTATTATCAACCCACAATTATTGCAATTCATTATCTTATATTGATTTTGTACAATTTTATTCAATACCCTGAATAAATAACATATATATTAACCAAATCCTTACATTTGTTTTTCTCATATTCCATTTAAAATCAAATCATAACATTAAGTGATTTTAATGAATTGAAATTTCATTCAAGTCGTAAATTATTAACTTGCAATAACATGATTCCTTAATTTATTCCAATTACCGTTTACACTCTTTTATTGCATTAAATCAATTTAATATTTTCATTAATTTCTCATATTAAATTTTATATCCAGGTAAAAATCCTTTTTCTACTTAATTCATTTGGATTTTATTCAAATTTCTATAAATAGGTTTTAAGTCACCATTTACATAATTTATTTTAGCCTTCATTTTAACATTTATTTATCCCCTTTATTGTTTCTACTAAAATAAATTACAAAAATCCTATTAAATAAACAAATTAAATTGTCGAAATTTACGGGTCGTTACACTCTCCCCCACTCAAAACTTTTCGTCCCCGAAAAGGAAAAGAAGGGAAAAGAAGAAGTAAGAAAACAATATATCTTATTCAAACATTAACTTTATGAACAACTAAATCTACAAAATTAATTATTTTATATAAAATATACAACTATAACCTTAAACCCTTTATACTCAAGTTAATAAAGTTTGGAAAACACTTTTCAAAAAATTTCTAAGTCCAAAATTTACGAATTTTTTTGGCAGAGTCTCCTTTGTACGGAGAAGCTCGGGAGAAAATATAATATTAAATATAACAATATGCAACATATATTTTTCAAATTAATATATCACTACATGGGAAAATATATAAAATAGTGCTATAAACCGTAATCCAAAACATACCTATTTGTCGGGCAATTTACGCTAAATTTATGGAACCAAAAGCAATAGCAATTGCTTGCATAACCTGCATTTCACTTAAAAAACCTAAAAGGGTTACAATTTATATAAAGTGAAATATTTAAGTGGTTTCAATCACTAACAGCAAATCAATACAGCAACCATCAATTTTAACAAACAGCATCCACAACAAATACAAAACAACTATTCAATCAAACAACAAATAGTTGTCCGGGTTTCAAAACTTTTAAATTATACGGAATAAAGAATAAACTACTAGCGTATCATATACTCAACAGTCGTAGATAAATCTAAATAGTTTATTCACACATCCATACAAATCTAAAGTATCCTTACCCCAACAACCATAACCAAACAACACAATTCAAATCAACTTTACTTATTATTAATTTTATTTCATACCTTTGTTGTTTAATTTCCTTTCTTTCATTCATTTCAGTGATTTTTTTCATTTATATAATGGTTTATCTTTTTATTTTCATTTATTTCTTTCAATTTTATTTAGAAATAACTTCAACTCCTTTACTTAAGTTTACAATTTCTCTTTATTGTATTACATTCATTTATAATTGCATGACCTCATCTATTTACCCTTTAGTTACTAAAGTTTATCATCGTCTATTTGTCATACTTACCATTAATTATGTTTACTTGGTAAAATTTCAATTATAACTTAGGTTCATAACATTAAATTCTCATTTAATAGCGATTTCATTGAATACTTTCATTATTTCAAATTTCTACTTGTATAATATTCTATTAAAATCTCCTATTAAACATTTCAACTTTTAATATTTGGTAATTTATATATATGGTATTTAAGGGTGTAATTTGAAAGTTATACAAGTTTGTTCCATTCCTTTTTACTTAATCCATAGTTCAATAAATCTTTACCTTTTTTCTTATAAGTTACAATTTCAACTTCCCTTTTATTTCCTTTATAACTTAGCCTTAAATCTCTTACCTAAATTTGAGGCTTCAATTATTTATTACTTCCTTTCATTTCACTACAATAATTGAAACAATTAATTAACGGAAATTTAAGAAATTAATACCGGGTAAAATTTTAAATTATTTTAAAATAATAGATAAATATATTCTTATAACTTATATATCTCTAATTATATTTAAAACAATTCAAAATTTATATATATATTTTTATCAAAAAATGAATCTGCGGTAAAACTACTACAGTGGCCTTCCCCTTCGAAACTCGAAAATGAAAGTCGATGATGCGACCACCATCACCGAAATTATTTACCAGCGACAGAGAGGAAAGTACAAAACTTATTTTGTCCAAAATCTTGTTTAAAACAATTCTTCCGAATTATACTAAATATTTATATCAGAAAATACTTATAAACAATATTATTATTATATTCCAAAATCCATTGAAAGAAATCTTCAAAAACCCCGGAACTTAAGTTCTAAATTTCCAAATTTCATTTATTTTGTTTTCAATCTTATTTCTATTATTATTTATACACTTTATTACCTAACAACCAATTTATTGCAGCCAAATACAGATATCATTTGAAATTTTTTTATTTTATATCGAAAATATAATAGGCAAAATTATTTCATTCACCTATATTAAAAACAAATATTATGTCGGTCTGTCCTATTAAGTGTTTAGAAATCCTTATTGATGTCACGGCGTCCCGTGCACCAACCAGAATTTATAAATACAAAACGGAACAGATTAACACAATATTAAAAACCTTTTTATAACACTAACAAATACGCTCTCTCATATATATATGCTCAGCGACTCCCATAGGGTATTATTACCCTATTAATAAAGAGTGAGACCCCACAACGCTAAGGTTTATCGCTAAAGCAAAGCTCTGATACCAGATGTAACGTCCTGCCTTTTCGCACGATTTAAATCGACACACATGCCAATTCAAACCATACGGAAGGGAGGATTGTTATGGGGTAAATAATAAAAACAGAGAAGAAATAAAATAAAATAAAATGTCACAGCGGAAGGATAAAATATAATAATCAATATATAGTTCATGAAGCTGTTTTACAAAACCTTTGATTACATTTATACAACAAATCAGAGTACACATACCAGAGAATAATAATTAATGCAGCGGAATTAAATGATGTAGAGGAATAATATAGTAGATAATAATACTACAAATCTTCGTCTTCGTCCTCGAACATAAAATCTTCAAATCCTGAAACGCTCGGAATGACCCGAGCGAATTTGAAAAGACAAAAACACTCGAGTCAGAACTAAAAGATCTTATGTGAGTTAAATTAACAGAAATAAATATGAGTGCAGTAACCCAAGAGATGCTCGGGATTTACATCTCCTAAGGATCCGTTAAACTATTTACTACGTAGTATATTTCGCTATTATAATAGTGTCTATTTATAAAATAAATTTACTTTTTTCTTAGCATTAAGGGGTTACCCATATAGCCCTTAACACGTAATAGTCCCAGTAGTCCATCCAATATCATAGTCCCTCCTGATCGGGAAGCCACCAGAGGATACCGCATGGGCTACGGGAGAAAACCAAACTCGTACAAGGCGCGATAGGGTAGGTGACATGGCACAACTAGGCAATGCCAGGGTAGATATACCAATTACGCTTCCGAGTCGGTGGTAACGCGTAGCGCGCAGCTACCGCCCACCTCGAGCCACACCCCCAAATAAAAATCAAAAGTGGCCACCGAATCAATCCAAAGTCAAAGTATAATATCGAAGGGATGTGTCCGATCAAAGGTGCTACCTTATTAACCCGTCGATCGCTCCTGTTTTAGCCACCTTATGCCAACTCACGGGAGTCGGGTCCACGTATTTATCTTAAAGGAAACGCCACCACCATCCTACTTCATTCTGAAAACTCCACCGCGTACACGGTTGTTAAAGTGGTTTTCGGAGTTGGCAGAGAGTATGACAACTTCCGATCCCGGTCTCTTCAACAACCAAACGTTATTATAACACCGCGGTCATTTAAAAATAATTATACTTTCAAAACCATAATAAAATATCTATTTCAAAACCATATAAATATGACATCCTTTCCATTTCAAACCAAACTCGTTTGATATTATTTTTATAAAAACCCAAATAAATATAATATCATTCTATTTCAAATATATTTCTTTTCAAATATCATATTGCTTTAATATTTATAATAATTGGAAACCAAACATTGAATTGTGACTTTCAAACTATGATACTTAGAAAATTCATAGCTTTAAACCATAACTTCGAAAACTTACATGGTTTGGATATTCAAATGGTATATAGAATAAAATAGTTTGCATTAAAAATTACTTTATAAAATAAAATAATTTCCACGACTTACAATTTATTTTATTAAAAATTAAGTCAAAATCCATAGATTTCAAAATCGCTTTCAGTTTCAATAACCACTTTAGTTTAAAAATATATTTCAAACTTTGAATATTAAACAATTGGAACTAAGGTTGGAAATTTCTATTTAACAATTTAAAGTCCTATTATTTAGTTTGAAATAATTGCATAATAAACCCGTAATCATTTAAGTAAAACTCAAATTACTTATAAAAGAAAATTTCCTTCAATTTATTTATACTAGAAATATTCATTTAATCCATCTTGAATAAAATTTTAGTTATAAATATCATACCTTTTTAAATTTCGAGTTAATAAATTCTACATCAACTTATGAAGTTAAATTCTTAAATAAGCTCAATTCCAAGTAATTTCCAATTCGTCTTTCAATTTTAATTGATTTGGATCATTTAAAACTCTATATATATACAAGATCTTATCCTGTACTTAAAACATATCATATAGATTATCAAATTCCATTTTCAACGTATTCATTTTTATTTAACAGATTTATACAGCTTAAATTCAAAATTTAACTACATATGTGTATATAAAATAATATTTATAAAATATCAAAATGTTATATTTATTAAACCGTATCATATCCAAACCAAAAATCATTTCAAAAATTTATATATATATATATATATATATATATATATATGCACACACCGCGGTGCCTATATATAATTCTCTATCCTATGGTCAAGTGATACGGATATTTATCATTTCAACCCGCGATTTAAAAATAAAAATGCGGTTGTATATCATTTAAAACAGCAATCCCGAATAAAATGAAATGCATGATAACTTGCAGATTATTAAAATTATAGTACACATCATCCATTCACCAAACATCAACCATCAACCATTAATTATAATCATCATCCAATTTAAACAAACATCCATATAGAGCATATAAATGTAACAGGGAATAAATAACAGGTTTTAGCTAACAGTTTCTATTCAGTAATAAATTTAATAACTGTTTAACTAGCAGTTTATACGCAAATAAATAAATTCTAACTGTCAATTTATATTCAATAATAAAATTAATTAACAGTTCAATTAAATAAATACGATTTAATAGAGATGATGAATAAAACATGCCAAATAGTCATAAATAAATTTCTACTCATATATTAAGTCAAATTAACAGACATAGGAAATTTTAGAAGTTGTCAGTGGGTTAAAACACTCACCTTTGGGAATTAAATCGAATTTAAATCCGATTTAAACCCAAAATTTAGACGGTCTCTGAATTTGTCCAAACCAGCATCATCAAGTCCGGAATTTCAATACGATCCTAACGCAAGAAACCGTGCGTGAAAACGAGGTCGTATGAGAAAGTTATACGAGTTAATTCGATTAAAAACAAAATTAAATTTAAAACAGAAATAAATTAATATAACCTACACGTGAACGCCACGTCATCACAAAACACCCGGTTCTCTCCCAGTAGGCTGCGCATAGTAAAGAAAACGAACCCATAAACTCACGTTGACCGCACTCTTTGACCATGATTCTCCGCCTCCACGCCCCACCGTTGACCTTGTCGCGACCACCACCGTACTCGGCACCCCAGGTCGAATCCTCCCTGCTGTAGCGCGGCCTCCATTCGCCAGCCGCCGCCGCCGATAGCTAGGGTTTGCTGAACCCTGGTTGTCAAATTCCCAGCACCTCAGCCAACAATTGAAGCTACGATCACCACCAAACGATTCCGCTCCCCGATCTCCATCAAACCCAGAAGCCGATTTGCCAATCGTCGTTCCAATCGAAAAAGCCTAAATTGACTTAGGGTTTCGAATTTCCTGGCTTTGCCCGTGATTTCAGGATGATTCGAGCATCCTATATAGAAACGAACACTAGATGTAGATTCATGTCGATGAGATCTACGACATATATTTTTTTGGAATTTTTCTGAGAACTATAAATTTTTGACTTTTGATTTGATTTTTGAAATTTGAATTTGGATCTAGGTTTTGCAGCCATGGGGAAGAGAAAGAGTTGAAGAAATGAACGCACAAACAAATGAGAATAGATGGAGGCTAGGGTTTGTAACTGGGTTTATATAGGTAGTTTAGAAATAGAGTAGATGGATCCCATAAACAAACGTGCTAACGCAAACGTGGCCCAAAAGCCCGTTCTGACACCGGAACGAAATTGGGCAAACCCATATATCGAAATAGATATTTTAAAATATTCTGAACACGATGGAAAAAGTTTCACGTCCAAATTCCATCGTATGAAGAAGTTATGCTGAAAACAATATTTCCAAATTGATTTCAAATTGATTTTTAATTAAATCGATTTTAAGGCGTTTCGCGTTCGTACGATCAAACGACAAGTCCGATCATTACGAAACTTGAAACCCTATAATAATTCACTGTTACGGATCCGATGAAACTAGTTTCGTCGAAATCCAAGTCCGTGACCAAAATGGCTATTTTTATATTAATTAAATAAATTAAGAATTATTAAATAAACCGAAATTTTATTTCAGTTTCAGAATTGGAAAATTTTATCACCTATGATTCCTCAATCATTTACAATGATTTTTAACAAATTTAAAAACGTAAATTTAGATGATTCATTTATAAATTTCAATATAAATTCTCAATTTCATTAAATTCAAAATTATAACTTAACTTTCTAATAATTCTATTAAATTAAATGAATCAATGATTATTCCATTCATTTTTCAAATAGGAGGGTTTGCCATAGGATTTAAAATTATCCCATAAATATTTCCCAATATTCAACTTAATTTTTAATTTAACGTAAAAATTAAAATTTGATTTCATTTATTTCAATAACGAATTATTTAACTATATTCAATCTCATTTAATTATAATTAAATTCAATTATTAGACTTTAAGTTTCCATATAAATAAATAAATCCTGATACTCATTCTTAAATTCTCTATTTATCATATTACCATCCTGGGTACCATTTATTTTAATATATATATATATATATATATATATATATATATATCCAGATACTTTAACATTTTTCAATTGTTTATCTCAATTGCATAACATTAAATTTATATTTATTGCAATGGTTTCTGATTTAATTGAACGAACTAAGTATACAACTCATAATAGTTGTGGTAAAACTCTCAATCCCACATTTATAAGTATATCCATATCCGTTATATCTATTAATTAAATAATTCCATTTTTAAGTCCGTTAAAATTTATTACTAAGTACCCATTTATTTTTTTCCAATAAATTTGTATTCCATTCATTTACCATACAATCACTTTCCCATTCACACCTTATTATCAACCCACAATTATTGCAATTCATTATCTTATATTGATTTTATACAATTTTATTCAATACCCTGAATAAATAACATATATATTAATCAAATCCTTACATTTGTTTTTCTCATATTCCATTTAAAATAAAATCATAACATTAAATGATTTTAATGAATTGGAATTTCATTCAAGTCGTAAATTATTAACTTGCAATAACATGATTCCTTAATTTATTCCAATTACCGTTTACACTCTTTTATTGCATTAAATCAATTTAATATTTTCATTAATTTCTCATATTAAATTTTATATCCAGGTAAGAATCCTTTGTCTACTTAATTCATTTGGATTTTATTCAAATTTCTATAAATAGGTTTTAAGTCACCATTTACATAATTTATTTTAGCCTTCATTTTAACATTTATTTATCCCCTTTATTGTTTCTACTAAAATAAATTACAAAAATCCTATTAAATAAACAAATTAAATTGTCGAAATTTACGGGTCGTTACAAATCCGCTATGCTTTTGGAAAGTGAAACTGCCATAAGGTATCCCACCACACACACAATGCAAGCGCACACTTGGAGGAGATTTCTCCTTATGACAGTCAAAAATGATTGATATGCGAAAACCATTTGATATTATTATTAGTGCATAGTGCAGAAAACATTTCGAAAGTATAATATTAATCTTAGCCCGCATAGCACATTTCGTCGTATGCCTACTATAGCTACCATGTTCAATAGCAGGTTACCGCCATATTCCCTGGTAGGTTATGCAACTAAAACCGTACAGGGCACGTATTGTTTCTTTGGATTTCCAACAATGGTCAGACAAAGGAACTTCCTACACCGAAATGGGTACGCCTCAGAAAGGACGCCCCGAGAACCTAACCGGATCACTGCTAACAAGGCCGACGTTATCTCACGCTTTAACCATGCTATAACATAGATAACTAACACATAAGTATGCCATCCTCGGACATCACCTACCTTTATCCGAGGATCCTTAACCACAAAGCAACAACCACAAAGTATAATAAATTTGCAGCGTCAACATGGGTAATATATCTAGGCTCCATACCAAGATACCACCTCTTATCCAGAAGAAAATGGACATACCCTAGGGACGCGACCCCTAAAAACCTTGCCGCAACATTCCTTTTTCGACCATTTTCGGGTTGTGAGGCTCGTCGAAGTCTCGTCCACAAAGCTACGCTTTCCACAAAAGCCATGCTTCGATCAACAAATGATCAGCAGCACTTTGTATGCCACATTACCAAATTGGGAACGTATCACTAGTAACCATCAACTACATAACCTCTGAGCTCGTACGTCTCAGAGAAGGGTGTTAAGCTAAGAGAATAAATTCTCCGCCACCAACAGAAATGTATTTGATAGAAACCAGCTTTACATCTCAAAGTGTAACGTCAGACACACATCCATACAAGTTCGTTCCGGGATCGAACGAAACCGAAGGCACTTCAAAGAAGCCCTTGCAAATCCGGATATTCACTAATCACATCCGGAATCCCCATCACAAAGGGTGATCAAATCTCTATACCGGAGCAACTCGGTGCTGAGACATTCGACAGGTAATCCTTTCGCTTTCAAAAATACCTGGTCTTCAACACCATCTTCAAATGCAATCCCATTTCGTCATATCATTATTCAGAATGAGTTTTATGACACAAAGTCCTCTCCCGACTAATCCGAACAACGAGCGCTTATTTTTAAAAATAAGTGCTACATTTAGATTTCAAACAAATCACAACAACTTTCCATTTTGATCTTTTAAATAGAAGATCAATCACAATCACAAAGGTTCGATGTGGTTTTCGAATATCCATTTGGAATCCGACCCCGGTCGCATCGAAATTCAAATGTCATTTAAAGGCCAATATTGATAGTCGGTTATTTAACTATCAATCAACATTCACAACAATTACTGGATTTCAAATATTTTCCCGCAGTTATTTATTTTCAAAATATCTTTGCAAGATATATTTTCACACTTCAACCGTTTGAAAACAAATTTCAAATCACTTTTCACTCGCGGAATAAAATTCCCGAATTCATTTATTTCCACTGAAAATCTGCCAAGTCCGAATACTTTTAAAAATAATTTAAATCACTTATCCAAATATATATTTGGAAATATTTAAAATAAAAACTATTTCAAACACTTTACTTAAAATATGAGTTATGAAAACATTATACTAGTATTACATGTGAACTTTAAGTCCAAACTAATTTTTAAAATAAAATTAGCAGATAGAGTATAAATATTTAAATAACCATTTTCTAAAACAATTATCAATTAAATCTTTAAATAATCACTTCTATAATTTACTAAATAAATCTTAACTCTAAAGATTTTCAAAATAACTTAACAAAATTATTTCTCCAAAATATTCTTTTTAAAACCATCTCTAGAACTTTTAATTTGTACCTTAAAAGCTACTTTGAAAATATACTCGGCTGTCTAAAGGAAATACACTTTCATTTCAAAATGGTCCATTTAAACCAATTAATAAATCCTTCTTGATTTATTTCAATTTACATTTCAAATCTTTAAATTCCTTTCCACACTTTAAAAATAAACCAATATTTATTTTTAAAACAAATTTCCCTTGCCTCTTTAAATTCCCATTGTGAATTTACATTTCCAAATATCCATTGATATACGATCTTCAAATCGATTTTCAAATATTCACTTTCAACACCAAATCAAGTTTCAATTGTTTCAAAATTTATTTTCAAACACCAAATCGATTTCAAATCGATTTCCCAAATTCATTTTCAAAGCACCAAATCAAATTGCATATTGATTTCCCAAATTTGTTTCAAACACCCAAATCAATTTCCAAATGGATTTCCCAAAGGTTTATTTTCAATCACCAAAATCAATTTCCAAATGGATTTCCCAATTTATTTCCTTTTAAAATAAATTTCTTTTAAAATAAATTTCTTTCTCTTCCAATTCATTTTAAAATCCGAATTTTAAATAAATTCTTCAACTATTAAACAATATTATTCGAAACCCATTTATTAAAATCTTTTCTCATATTTTGGAATTTATTCAATAAGTTTCCAAAAAAAAACTTTATTTATTTAAATTTCTTATTTTAAATTCACCCAATTCTTTAAATGAATTTGCTTGCTTCTACTTTAGTTTCAAAAATCAAACTTTATTTATTTCTGGTATGCTACGATATCAAAAATATATTCGGCTAAACTATAGCCTTTAACGATTTCAATCACAAATATAATCACACACAGATTATAAATAAATCAACACACAACGTATGAAACAAATTCAAATGTTTGAGGAATCCAATTGGATCCCTCTAACCTGTTTTACTACATCCACAGATGATAGCACAATAATTAAATATCCATTCCACTTCGGGTGGAATATCGCGGTATATGGGATTTATAAAATATCATCTGCTATTTTGTGGCGTATAGGGTCTCATCTGTTATATAATGCGGGAAATCAATCACTTCAAATACATATATAATACCATTTCCACTTCGAGGTGGAATATCGCGGTATATGGGTTTAAATATAATATTATCCGCTATTATGCGGCGTATAGGGTCTATTTCAATCCAACAAATAACAACCATCATCCAAGCAACATCCAAAAATTTAAATAAACTATTTAAATTAAATCAAGTATCCAATTGAGTGAGAAGTTCTCACCTTTGCTTTTGTTTTGCAAACCAATCCAATCTTGACTTTTTCTTTACAGTATTAGACCTTGTATAAATAATTATACAATTTATTAATATTCGAAATAAATCGAATAATATATTTTCATTTAATAGATTTATTAAATTAACATTTTTAATTTAAACTACTCTATTGATCAATTTCCTTTTTATTTTCAAAATTTATTTCTATAAGTTAAATTTTTTGTTTTCAAAAACCATATATTTTTATTAAATCAAAAAAAGAATTTATTTTAATTATTTTTTCTTTTTGTTTCCTGTAAGATACATACATATATATATATATATATATAAAATCTGTAGTTAAACAGAAGATACCTCCCAGCTAACTCGGAAACCACGCCATCATTTCTCGAACACGAGCCACATTCACTCCGACGTTGCTTGTAACAACCCAATATTCGCGTCAATTCATAATCGACGTTAAAACGATTTATATTTTCGTCAATTGCCATTTTGAAGTTTTTAAAATTAAAATTAAAATTAAAATTACAAATTGTTATAAAGTTTGATGGGCTTTGAGAAATTAAATGGTGGTCCATTTATTATTGGGCCGTGAAAATTTACAGGGATAATCGTCGTTTTCTTTTTATTTTTAAAACCCGTCCCCCTTACTTTCATTTTCTCCCATTCACTAGCCCTAAGACGAACGAAAGGAAAAAAAATGGCGGCCGATGTCTCTCGTTCGTTCCCCCTTGATCCAAATTAGGGTTTTCCAAAGTCGCATGCTCGATTGATTCTTCTTTGCTCACGGCTGCCACGTCGAAGAAGGTGAGTGATTCTCTCACTCAAATCTCAATTCATCCTTAGTGTAGTGTTTCGGTAGTTCGAGTTTATCTTGTTATTGATTCGAGATGAAAATTTATTTGGGGAATTGCTTTTATGGTTTCTTGCTTGTGTTCGAATCTGTGAATTCGCTAACTACTTGATTTTCATTTACTTTGTTGGCTTCGGCCTTGCTTTCTCCGATGAACTGCGGATATGATGGTTTCATAACCAAGGCTTGCTCCGCATTGACTTCGGTCACTTAATTTTTGTGGACATTGGTTTGGTTGACATTGCTAAGCTTCGGCTTTGATTTTTGTTTTGATGATTCACTGTGGCCTTTGTTGCCCATTTGATTTTCAGTTGTGCCGATACTTGAACTCTTTTGATGTATTCTCTGATTTTTTTTGAATACACGACTTTGCGTTTTTACCTTGGAACTTGACAGTGTTTATGTGATGAATTTTTTTGACATATCTGTCTTGGTTTGAAACTGCAGTAACATGTTTAAACTTGCACTATACTGCTTCACTGCCGTGTTGGTGTCGCACTTGTGCTTGTTGACAGTGATAATCCTTTTGCTTTGCGAACACAATTTGGATTTTTGGTTTATTTTGCCACTGCTATATCTCTTATCATATTTTTGCGTTCGAGTTTTGATGCGAGATGAGAATCGATTTGGGTATTTGCTTTTATGTTGTCTTGCTTGTTTAACTTCGACTTTGACACTGTTTGACCGTGTTCATGTCCTTAGTTGTGGCTATGGCCATTTGGGTTTACTGTTCCTGTAGCACTTGCGACCTTGCTTGGCTGCAGTCCTATGGCATCGGCACTTGACTTAGTGTTGCGTGATGTTCATTTATTTTGGGACAGTTTGCATTTATATGGTTATCTGACTTACACCTGATTCATCGCTTCACGTCACTTGTGATTCACTGCATGTCTGAGTTTGGTCTGTAGCTCCCTGTTTTGAGTTAAAACCTCATTGACCTGATGCACTGTGGGTTCATGCCATAGGTTGCATACTTCTTGCATACTATATGATCACTGTAGTTGCATTCACTTCATGTTTGCATTGTCATATTGTATACTTGGGCTTCACTGAATTTATTATTGCATTCATGTTGATGTCTGGATACATGCCTGAGTCTCTGTTCCATGCATTGCTGTCTGGATTAGCTTGTCTTTCGATTCAACTTGAATCTGTACATTCATGTTGTATTTTGCTTGAGTTCCATTTGACCGCAACTGGAGCCTATAGATAGTTGTTGTCTTCATGTACATGTTGCAGTATTCATTTATGGTTATTCAAAACCATTTCATTGTTGAAGTTGTTGCACTTTCCATTTGGATCCATCACTGCTGCATTCCTGTTTATGCTCTGAGTCACTGTTGCATTGCTTCTGACCTTTTGACACAAACTTCATTTCATGTTGATCTTCACTATGATATAGTGTCATATCCCCCATGTATTTGCAGTTTGCATTTGAGTTGTACTATGGCCTTGGTGCTTGAGTCTGATGTTTTGAAGCCTGAACTTGTTAGTCGAGTTTGCAGTCTGCATATTATGTTGACTTTGTTCTCGAGTATGATACTTGCATTTGTATCATACTGTCTCTTGTGCCATTTACTTGGTGCTGTTCCATGTTGCACCCCAGTTTCTTTTTATTCATGTGCAACCAGTAGTGTACGTCCATTGTGTACATTTGGGTTCGCATTTATGTCGTCCAAACTTGACCTCTGCAGTTTTTTATTGTTGTCGGTATTCAATGGGTACATCATCACTGTAGTGGCACGGCAGTGCACGCAAGCGTGAACTGCAGCCACACGGTATTCAATGGGTACATCATCACTGTAGTGGCACGGCAGTGCACGCAAGCGTGAACTGCAGCCACACGGTATTCAATGGGTACATCATCACTGTAGTGGCACGGCAGTGCACGCAAACGTGAACTGCAGCCACACGGTATTCAATGGGTACATCATCACTGTAGTGGCAAGGCAGTGCACGCAAGCGTGAACTGCAGCCACACGGTATGGTTTTATGATATCTATCTTGTTTTGATTAATTGATCTTTTGCATATTCCATATGCTGTAGTGGCGAGGCAGTGCACGCGTGCGTGTACTGCAGCCCTACTCGACTTAATATTTTAATTGATATTTAAATGTTTTGAACTGTTTTGTTTATTTCAATTCAATATTCTGAATTGCATTCTGATTTGGTTTAATTACCGTCGTCTATTCATTATTTTATTATTATTGCTTCTGTGCACTAATAACTGAGTTTGAATTAGACTGACCCGAGTATTATTTTCTTTTGAATTTAATACTTGGGTCAAACTGAGTATTTCAGGTTGTAGATATTCTGCTTTGGGTTGCTGCTAGAGCTATGAAGTTCTTTCATATCTTTTGGAGTAGTCGTCGTCATTTGTTGTAGTCTGTAAAATTGTATAGGAAGATATGTATTCATGTATATTAAATACGTTAATGTACTTGTATATGTAACTTCCTTAGTCGACTGTTGTAGTTGTATCATATGTACCGTGTCATATGTATTGTATCAAATGTATTGTAACTGACATCAGTTACTGTATATATAAGACTTTCTGTTTGATTTGTGTTCCGCATTATATTATCTGTGTGATATTTTATATTTACTGTTCTAAACTATTATGGACCATCGTAGTTCGTTTTATACTGGAATTGGGGTATGTCGATGGGAGAAAATAAATCAGAGATGAAAAATGAAAGAAAATATATTTATATACCACTCCCATTGAGATAACCAATACTAGTATAAGGCCTAACTATTGATGGTCGCTCCTCAATAGCCTTATTCTCTGTGCGAGTTGACAGCACTACACCGTAGTGTTCTTGGCTAGCGTGGGTATAGAGGTGGGGCGTCACAGCTTGGTATCAGAGCCTGGGGTTTAGAACAAATATAAAACATAACTTAGATAGTACATGTGTTACAACTATTTGTCGATGTTTAATCTCACATTTTTATCTAAAATCATTTTTGATTTGTTAGGTATGAATTCCTAACTCTTACTCATGAGCATTGCTACTATTCTCCGTTGCACATGCTCATTTGAGTTTGCACTGCTAAGTATCATTGTGTATATGCTTTACCAAGTTACATACTGCTGCAACTCGTACCCACTTCAATTTGAACTCGCATTGTTTATTCGAACTGCTGTATATATGCATTCTTATCTCTGATTCATGTACTTAATGCAGTCTCCATACAATTGGGTTTTGGGTATCAATCTTTGAGACAAATTGCATTTCAATTGTCGAATCTGTCTGTTTATCCATGGTTTGTTGGCTTTCATGTGCCTCTCTCTGATAGTTTTAAAATTTCTTTGGTATAAAAGAAATTGTCTTGGACTTTGCCTGATCGATATCGACATTGACTTGACTTTACTTTTGCTAAAGTCATTCAAGCATTTATGCTCGTTCTGCTTTGTTTTTCCAATTGTTGATCGATTCTTCTTTTTGGATTAGTTGTTATCACTTTTGTCGACTTTGATAACTTCTATTTCAGGAATTTTTGGGTATTCCTACTTTGATGGATTGGAATCGAATTCTTCGGATTTTATTCACGTCTTCGAATGTGAATCTTAGTGAATTGATTTGGTTTTCGAATTTAATCGATTCTTGATTATTTCCCGACTTGTTGCTATTATTTATTAGCAACTTTGATGACCTTTTCTTCGGGATTTTTGTGAACATACCTTTCGATGAATTCGGTATCGATTTCTTTGGATTCTATTCACTTCTTCGTATGTGAATTCTTGTGATTGATTGCTTCTACAATCATTTTTGTGATTTGTCATTTTAAAAAAAAATTTAAAGGTTTCAATACTAGTAGTAAATATCAAAACTCTTTTATCAAAATGTTTTCAACTCTATTTTCAATATAAAACTCTTTTTCTCAAACCTTTTTCCAATCTGCTAGTATATACAAGCCTTTACCTCACTCGGATGAGAAATCTAATTAAACAGCTTAGTAAAACAAGTGGTATGAAACGCTTGCGTTTGCTTCGTCGGTTAATTCTTGGACTTGTTCGATTGAACCTCATGTGACAATTTTCTAGTGAAGATTTACAATTTGTTCGTAAATATTTAAGTTAAGCTAGTGGTTATGGGACATGAAGCTAAACTTTTATATTTACTAACTTAGTGTAATTGACACTTCTCGTTGATCATGATGATCATTTTTACGGTTAGACTAGGCCTCATCAGTGTGATTTCGTATCACACATATCTCTTGGGCTTTGGGGATTGTCTAGACACCATTTGTGTGATTTCGTTCACACATACCTTTTCGGTTAGACTAGGCCTCATCGGTGTGATTTCGTCTCACACATATCTCTTGGGCTTTGAGGATTGTCTAGACACCACTTGTGTGATTTCATTCACACATACTTTTCTTTTGATTGCGAGGTTAGTTTTGACCTCAATCTGTGTGATTCCGACTCACACATGTGGGGTAGCGCCCCACGGTCTTCGGGCCATTCGTGTGTCAAAATTAATGGCTTGCAACCATGAGATAGCGTCTCGTTATGCGTTGCACGTGTTGATGATTTTTCATGCTCGCGTGTAGGTGAGATTCCGTGCTCCCGTTCTCGCTTTGCGTTGCACGTGTTGATGATTTTTCATGCTCGCGTGTAGGTGAGATTCCGTGCTCCCGTTCTCGCTTTGTGTTGCACCTGTTGATGATTTTTCATGCTCGCGTGTAGGTGAGATTCCGTGCTCCCGTTCTCTCTTTGCATTGCACGTGTTGGTGAGTTTTCATGCTCGCATGTAGGTGAGTTTTCGTGCTCCCGTTCTCGTTATGCGTTGCACGTGCTGATGAATTTTCATGCTCGCATGTAGGTGAGTTTTCATACTCCCGTTCTCGCTTTGCGTTACATGTGCCGATGAGTTTTCATGCTCGCGTGTAGGTGAGTTTTCATACTCTCCTTCGAGTTTTCATACTCCGTTTGAGTTTTCATACTCCGTTCGAGTTTTCATACTCCGTTTGAGTTTTCATACTCTGTTCGAGTTTTCATACTCCGTTTGAGTTTTCATACTCCGTTGGAGTTTTCATACTCCGTTCGAGTTTTCATACTCCGTTCGAGTTTTCATATTCTGTTCGAGTTTTCATACTCCGTTCGAGTTTTCATACTCCGTTCGAGTTTTCATACTCCGTTCGAGTTTTCATACTCCGTTCGAGTTTTCATACTCCGTTCGAGTTTTCATACTCCCGTTCGAGTTTTCATACTTTCATCTTGTGATTTCTGGATTTCTTGTGATGATTTCTAGAATTTGTGCTTCACCAATTTTCATGATTTCTATTGATAAGTTTTATCAATTCTTGTGCATTGGTGAATTCATGTGTTATTGACTTGTTATGAATACAAGTTTAGGGTATGATATCCCTTTCTATCTTTGAGAAGATTCTTGTGACACTTTTGATGAATGAAAATCCACTTATTGAAGTTGCTACTGATGTCGCTGTTTTAATCACGTGTTTTAAAAAAAAAATTCAAAATATAAATCAAAATTGTTTTCAAAATTTTTACGATTTGCGCTTTCAAAAGAATGAGGAAGCGAATTAAACGTTTCAGAAAAATCGAGGACTATGACCCCTTTCTTTTACTGATTTGCTTAATTTCGGACTTGTCCGTTTGAGAACGTAAAATGTTATTTATTTAAAATACACAATTTTGCACTTTCAAGGAAACGATGAAGTGAATTAAACGATTTAGTAAAACTCGTGGTTATGGGTCATGTGCGTTTGCTATTTCGGTTAATTTCGGACTCGTTAATTGAAAATTTGTGATTTCTGATTATCGTTTGTGATAATCAGATATTTGCTGTTTCTGATTATCGCTTGTGATAATCAGATATTTAAGATTTAATTATCGTTTGTGATAATTAAACATTTGCGATTTGAGATTTGATTATCAATTGTGATAATTAAATAATCGTTGATTCGTGATTTCTGATTATCGCTTGTGATAATCAGATATTTAAGATTTAATTATCGTTTGTGATAATTAAACATTTGCGATTTGAGATTTGATTATCAATTGTGATAATTAAATAATCGTTGATTCGTGATTTCTGATTTATCGTTTTTGATAATCAGATATTTATTGTTTCTAATTTTCGTTTGTGATAATTAGATATTTGAGATTTAATTATCGTTTGTGATAATTAAATATTTGTGATTTAAGATTGATTTTCGATTTTGATAATCGAATACTTGTTGATTTGATTATCGTTTTTGATAATCGAATATTTGTGATTTGAGATTTCTGAATTATCTATTGATAATTACATTTTGTTGATAATTTGTGAATTTCTTTTATGAAATTAAAAGATTTCTTTGGCGTTTATATTGTACTACGCCGGTGTACCGACTCAATTTTCTGCTATTCATGATGTTTTCCACGTCTTCCAATTACGGAAATGCCTTAGGGATTTCCGATTTCTATTCTTGAGCAACCTTATATTCACATCATTGCTTCGGGGGTGTAGCACCTTCGAAATAAAGATGTTTCTCTTGTGGAGATTCTCAATGGTTCTCAAATTCTATGGATTTCTCTTAGGAATCCAGAGAATTCATCGAGCAAACACGTTCAGGCTTTCTCTTTCATGCTCTATATGGTGAACTTTCTATTTCTAATTTCTTCATCTTGTGATGATGTTCTTTATGGTTGTTACCATTTGTCCATTTATTCCTTATGATTGCGAGGACGCAATTTCTTTAACGAGGGGAGTCTGTAACAACCCGATATTCGCGTCAATTCATAATCGACGTTAAAACGATTTATATTTTCGTCAATTGCCATTTTGAAGTTTTTAAAATTTAAATTAAAATTTAAATTACAAATTGTTATAAAGTTTGATGGGCTTTGAGAAATTAAATGGTGGTCCATTTATTATTGGGCCGTGAAAATTTACAGGGATAATCGTCGTTTTCTTTTTATTTTTAAAACCCGTCCCCCTTTCTTTCATTTTCTCCCATTCACTAGCCCTAAGACGAACGAAAGGAAAAAAATGGAGGCCGATGTCTCTCGTTCGTTCCCCCTTGATCCAAATTAGGGTTTTCCAAAGTCGCATGCTCGATTGATTCTTCTTTGCTCACGGCTGCCACGTCGAAGAAGGTGAGTGATTCTCTCACTCACATCTCAATTCATCCTTAGTGTAGTGTTTCGGTAGTTCGAGTTTATCTTGTTATTGATTCGAGATGAAAATTTATTTGGGGAATTGCTTTTATGGTTTCTTGCTTGTGTTCGAATCTGTGAATTCTCTAACTACTTGATTTTCATTTACTTTGTTGGCTTCGGCCTTGCTTTCTCTGATGAACTGCGGATATGATGGTTTCATAACCAAGGCTTGCTCCGCATTGACTTCGGTCACTTAATTTTTGTGGACATTGGTTTGGTTGACATTGCTAAGCTTCGGCTTTGATTTTTGTTTTGATGATTCACTGTGGCCTTTGTTGCCCATTTGATTTTCAGTTGTGCCGATACTTGAACTCTTTTGATGTATTCTATGATTTTTTTTGAATACACGGCTTTGCGTTTTTACCTTGGAACTTGACAGTGTTTATGTGATGAATTTTTTTGACATATCTATCTTGGTTTGAAACTGCAGTAACATGTTTAAACTTGCACTATACTGCTTCACTGCCGTGTTGGTGTCGCACTTGTGCTTGTTGACAGTGATAATCCTTTTGCTTTGCGAACACAATTTGGATTTTTGGTTTATTTTGCCACTGCTATATCTCTTATAATATTTTTGCGTTCGAGATTTGATGCGAGATGAGAATCGATTTGGGTATTTGCTTTTATGCTGTCTTGCTTGTTTAACTTCGACTTTGACACTGTTTGACCGTGTTCATCTATTTAGTTGTGGCTATGGCCATTTGGGTTTACTGTTCCTGTAGCACTTGCGACCTTGCTTGGCTGCAGTCCTATGGCATCGGCACTTGACTTAGTGTTGCGTGATGTTCATTTATTTTGGGACAGTTTGCATTTATATGGTTATCTGACTTACACTTGATTCATCGCTTCACGTCACTTGTGATTCACTGCATGTCTGAGTTTTGTCTGTAGCTCCCTGTTTTGAGTTAAAACCTCATTGACCTGATGCACTGTGGGTTCATGCCATAGGTTGCATACTTCTTGCATACTATATGATCACTGTAGTTGCATTCACTTCATGTTTGCATTGTCATATTGTATACTTGGGCTTCACTGAATTTATTATTGCATTCATGTTGATGTCTGGATACATGCCTGAGTCTCTGTTCCATGCATTGCTGTCTGGATTAGCTTGTCTTTCGATTCAACTTGAATCTGTACATTCATGTTGTATTTTACTTGAGTTCCATTTGACCGCAACTGGAGCCTATAGATAGTTGTTGTCTTCATGTACATGTTGCAGTATTCATTTATGGTTATTCAAAACTATTTCGTTGTTGAAGTTGTTGCACTTTCCATTTGGATCCATCACTGCTGCATTCTTGTTTATGCTCTGAGTCACTGTTGCATTGCTTCTGACCTTTTGACACAAACTTCATTTCATGTTCATCTTCACTATGATATAGTGTCATATCCCCCATGTATTTGCAGTTTGCATTTGAGTTGTACTATGGCCTTAGTGCTTGAGTCTGATGTTTTAAAGCCTGAACTTGTTACAGTCTGCATATTATGTTGACTTTGTTCTCGAGTATGATACTTGCATTTGTATCATACTGTCTCTTGTGCCATTTACTTGGTGCTGTTCCATGTTGCACCCCAGTTTCTTTTTATTCATGTGCAACCAGTAGTGTACATCCATTGTGTACATTTGGGTTCGCATTTATGTCGTCCAAACTTGACCTCTGCAGTTTTTGATTGTTGTCGGTATTCAATGGGTACATCATCACTGTAGTGGCACGGCAGTGCACGCAAGCGTGAACTGCATCCACACGGTATTCAATGGGTACATCATCACTGTAGTGGCACGGCAGTGCACGCAAGCGTGAACTGCAGCCACACGGTATTCAATGGGTACATCATCACTGTAGTGGCACGGCAGTGCACGCAAGCGTGAACTGCAGCCACACGGTATTCAATGGGTACATCATCACTGTAGTGGCACGGCAGTGCACGCAAGCGTGAACTGCAGCCACACGGTATTCAATGGGTACATCATCACTGTAATGGCACGGCAGTGCACGCAAACGTGAACTGCAGCCACACGGTATTCAATGGGTACATCATCACTGTAGTGGAAAGGCAGTGCACGCAAGCGTGAACTGCAGCCACACGGTATGGTTTTATGATATCTATCTTGTTTTGATTAATTGATCTTTTGCATATTCCATATGCTGTAGTGGCGAGGCAGTGCACGCGTGCGTGTACTGCAGCCCTACTCGACTTAATATTTTAATTGATATTTAAATGTTTTGAACTGTTTTGTTTATTTCAATTCAATATTCTGAATTGCATTCTGATTTGGTTTAATTACTGTCGTCTATTCATTATTTTATTATTATTGCTTCTGTGTACTAATAACTGAGTTTGAATTAGACTGACCCGAGTATTATTTTCTTTTGAATTTAATACTCGGGTCAGACCGAGTATTTCAGGTTGTAGATATTCTGCTTTGGGTTGCTGCTAGAGCTATGAAGTTCTTTCATATCTTTTGGAGTAGTCGTCGTCATTTGTTGTAGTCTGTAAAATTGTATAGGAAGATATGTATTCATGTATATTAAATACGTTAATGTACTTGTATATGTAACTTCCTTAGTCGACTGTTGTAGTTGTATCATATGTACCATGTCATATGTATTGTATGAAATGTATTGTAACTGACATCAGTTATTGTATATATGAGACTTTCTGTTTGATTTGTGTTCCGCATTATATTATCTGTGTGATATTTTATATTTACTGTTCTAAACTATTATGGACCATCGTAGTTCGTTTTATAATGGAATTGGGTTATGTCGATGGGAGAAAATAAATCAGAGATGAAAAATGAAAGAAAATATATTTATATACCACTCCCATTGAGATAACCAATACTAGTATAAGGCCTAACTATTGATGGTCGCTCCTCAACAGCCTTATTCTCCGTGCGAGTTGACAGCACTACACCGTAGTGTTCTTGGCTAGCGTGGGTATAGAGGTGGGGCGTCACATTGCTTCCACATTACCACGTTGCCGACATCGATTGATCCGACTTTTGAACGACAAATGGGCACGACCTCGAGCATTGCCCCACGTGAGCAGTCATGCGCCTCCATTTCCTCTATCGCGCCAACGCCTCAATCTAGCCTTGACAACGCCACCCTGCTCGAGACCCTCGTGAACTGCGTTCGCTCCTTCATACGCACGGGCGTGGTCGCAAACCCTCTGCCTCAAATCGTATCGCGACTCCATCGCGAAACCCTACTCGCCGTCGACCAACCCAGATCGATCGAGTTCGACTGTTTGCCTCGCGAATCACCTTGCGCTCCCCTCTAGTTGATCGCCAGAGTGCATCAAATTCGCGCGCGCACGAGCGCCCTTACTTCACGAACTCCGTCGCGTGTGATTTCAAACGAAATCAATTTTTATTTTGTTGAGAAGAAGATGCTTCGGCGTTTCTTAATTTTGATTTGAAAAGGCCATTATTTTTTGAAGTTTTTGAACGAAAAGATTTACGTTTATTTCTTATGTTTGAACGAGATAAAAATGTTTTTTTCTTTCTTATTTTCTTCTCTTAGAACGTACGCGTGTGATTTGGTAAGACACGTGTTGACAATTTCAATATGTGTTTGCCAGGGGTTAACATAATATTATAATGCAATAATATTATTTTTTATTTATAATTTTTGAAATTCAAATTTAAATCTTTTCGATTTCCACAACTTACAATTTCAATTTCAAATCGAGGCGTGCCGCTAGGCATTTATAAAGTTAAACCCCTATTTCGAATGCAATGGAAATGGTTTCGAGTCCAAATTCGATCGTATGGAGAAGATTGCTTTTCGGGCCCAGCTATTAAATATAATTTCGATATAATTTTTAGCGTGTTTGCTCACCATACAGCTAAACAATCACTCCAAACACTACAAAAATTGAAATCCAATAATAATATAATATTACAGATCCAATGGAACTGGTTTCGTCGAATTCCGAGACTGTGCCCCGGAAGGCTATTTTTAAAACATCGATTTAAACAATATAAATTCAAAACTGAACAAATTATTTTCAAATCTAATTTTGAAGCTTCCATTATCTTCAGTAACATCAATACGAAATTTCCAAGCCTTTGAAAATATTTTTAATCAGGCTAAAATTGAAGATACAAATTTTTATCAAACTTCAATAAATAAAATTCAATAATTTAATAGCCAAATCCATAGTTATATTTGAAATTCAAGCTAAACTATCTTCCAAACATTTAAAATCACTTAAATATTTTCAAATTCAAATACCATAAATTCCGGGTCGTCAAAATATCCAACACTCATTGGGCATTCCGTCCATCAGGTTGTGAATGTGGATCATCAAATTAATGGTCGAACCATTCGCATTTCGTTTAGTTCAATCATGAATACGTACTCGGCTTGCTCCAAACTCTGGGAACCTACTCGAACATGTCGATACAAGTTAGTTCAGTATCGTAACTAATATGCATCGCTACAACAAACATATATATGAGGGAAATTCAAAACTTTATTTGACAAACGGAAAGAAATAACATAATTTGTCTTATTACATATTTGGAAAACAAAATGCTAAAGCAAATCTTGAAACTAAATACAACTAAATGCAAAAGAAATAAACTAAGTGAAATAGCATCGTAAATGCTTGTTGTTCCATGCCCTTGGGAGTGTGATGCCATCAACAGTCGCTAGCTTGAAAGTGATAGAGTTAAGGGTATGCCCTAGGGGCAATTATGTAATTTGCTACATATATCTAACTCGTTGACTAATCTTATTCGAAATAAAGATATTTTCTTTCTGTTATATACTTGATATAATGTGGCTATATTAATTAATCAATTTAATTAAAAGTACATATAATAAAAAATCCATAAATGGTATGTTTTTTATAGTGTTACAAAGTGTTGTAACCATAAGAAATTTATCACAATGAAACAACATACCATTTTAAATGTTTATAGTCAAGATGCATCGAGATTGGATGTCAATGTATCCGTTGAGACTAGAGTACGTAACACTCTCTAAATGTTGGGCAGTGTATTACACATAATTATTGAGGGGACCAAGGGGTTACATACTGATAGTTATTGGATAACTATAGAATGACTCACTAGATAGTTTTCTATTGGTTAATATGACCAAGGTCAAGCAGAAAATATCGAAGTGACTAATTTACACATTTCTCTCTGTAGTTGAGAATGTTGTTGATCTTCAATATGGAAGCTCCACTTTGATTATAGTTAAATCGTGACATGGTGCCCATCGAACGACTATAGTTGGATCGAGTGAAAGCATTGGAAGTGAAACATTATTCAAGAGAGGATTCGTCTCCTCAGTTATATGAAGTTAGTTTCATGGTCAACTGACGTCAACTCAAAGTCTTTGGCCAGAACATTTTGTTTAATAATTATTATTATTAGTGAACCAAAGACTTTGTATTTGGACTATAAAGTTGAATGTGGATGGTAATGGAATTTTAACCATTATCGAATTCTATAAATTCAAAGTGATATAGTTTTAACGAAGAGAATTGGTGTAAATAATTGTCACTATTAGGTACCGCTTCTAATAAGTAAAATTGGAGTTTACCAAAAGATGTGTACAATAAATTTGGCCAGAATGTCACACCACCTGCTAAGTGATGTGTGAATGTTAATATTCGAATAGTTCGATATTAACCGCTGACTGAATTTAAACCTATGAGTCGCACAACCGTAATGATGAATACCCTGAAAAACCACATGATTTAATTAATTTATAAAATGTTGCAAATTAATTAAATTAATTGATATTTGAGAAATATTAATTAGTATTTATTTGATGCTTGGAAGTTTTTTGTAATTACTGTAATGCATTTATAAAAGTTATATTTGCACGCATTGATATACGATATCGATGTAATTTAAAGATAATTGCATGAAATAATTTATGAAAATTTTATGTCATTTGATGATATGATTAATGGTAATTTTATTTGATTTGTGGAATTTTTATGTCATTTGATGATATACGTGTAAAGAAAGGATTAGAGAGAGAGAGAGAAACAATCAAGGGAAATAATTAGGGAAGTTTTAATTAAAGAATGGAAAACGTTTCATTCTTTCAAATAAAACATATTCTCTAATTCGTTCTATACGTACAATTCATTTTTCCCCTTTCTCTCCTCCGAACTTTTCAAGGCAGAAACAAAAAGGAAATGAAATAATTCCTTCTCTGAATAAATTTGAAAAGTAAACATTACACACAAATTTGTATATAAGAGTATATTTGACAAACACTAATTTACATACACATTAAATTAAAGTGAAACTTTATTTATGAAGTAAAATAAAATATTGATTTTATTTAAAAACTTAGAAAAGTTCCAAATGAATTTAGATTACATAGGCCCATTAAAGATCTAAAATTGCTAATTTTTTGAAATTCGCCCATTACTCCGTTGTGGGCTGGCCCAGTTCCAACAATGGTATCAGAGCCTAATAGCCTATGCGACCTAAATTAGTCAGGTTAGGGCTAACTAGATAAATTTGCGCACTTAGTACGGTGTCTAGAAAAGTGATGTCTATAATTGGAATTTGGTAATCAAGTACCATGTCGTACCAGCTTACCTACCTGGCCTGAAAGGTAAAGTGAGCCCAAAGATTGCCCCTAATAAAAAAGGCCCAATATGAATTGGGCCTTGGGCTAATTTTTGAAATAATTTTGAAAATTAAGACAAGATTTTAAATTTAAATGTTAAATTTAAAATAAAAACATGTTTATTATAAAAGGTTATAAAATAACATAAATTTTCAAAATGTTTGAAATTGTGATGAAAATTTCAAAATGTTTGAGACTATTTAAGTATTAATTTTGAAATTTAAAACATTATTACTAAGTTAATAAAATAAATTAATTAATTGAGTTTATTAATTAATACTTATATGCATGTATTATATATGTTGATATATGTTATGTTATTTTAAAGTGTTCAAGATAACATAAGTATACATGTATGTATATGAGATAAAATTTCAAAATTAATATAATTTAACTAAAATTATTAAATTAAATAAGTTAATTAAAGGTTAATTAATTAAATAAAAATACAGATATATAAGACATATATGTTATATTATAAAGGTTATAGTATACGCTATAAAGGTTATAGTCGATATGTCCAGTATAGACGATGTATTAGAATACTATTATAAAATTAATTAAAGAGTTAATTAATTTAAATTAATTAAATAGTTTTAGTTAAAAAAATATTATACATAAGAAAATCATATAATTAATATGAAATATAAAAGTTATATACCAATAAAACTTATATGATATAAATTTATATATTAAAGGTGGAACATTAAAGAAACCCAAATAGACTTAAGGAATAAATACATACGTAAATGTACATATACCGTGATTTCTGATGTGTCTGACACTTGAATCACGTGGGTATTTCACAAGAAATACACTATTCCATAAGTCGATATCACTCAATATAATATATTGAAGATTATGAATCTTCAATATATTGTTATCCTCTACCATACACACACACACACACACACACATATATATATATATATATATTAATAAATTACTTGCATACTCCTTAGTTGTTGAGTAAACTCAAGCTAGGGATGTTATGTGTAGTATTATTAACACATTGAATAGACGAGGTTAGATAATTATATGTTTGTTGAGCAAACTCAAGGTACATATACTATATTAGGTATGAGTGAATAATTTCTTTTGAATTGCTAAGCGAAGTCAAGGTCAAAATGAGGTTAGGACACAGAAACATGGGTTAGGAGTTGTATGTGATACAACCGATAAGAAGTTATCCATCGTTTGTGGGGCTATGATTTGTTGAGCAAACTCAAAGTCAGAACACGAAGGCCAACGAGTTCTAGCACCCACCATTAAAGTCTAAAGACTTCTATGTTTCATCTTAGGGTATGGAGAAACATAAAAGACTAGTGGGAGCCTTATTAGAAAAATGAAATGGTCAATTTAACCTTTCTAATATTGCAAGAACATATGCTCAATACTGTTATAATTATCTACAACGATAAATTTATGCATTCAATAAGATTGGTAAAATGTTTATCAATTAAGATATACAAATGAATTAAATATTGAAAAATAGAAATATAACATATCATTACCAATAAAAGATTATTGCATGTTAAAGTTTAAACACCCATGCAAGTACTTGATTTTACAACTACTGAATACATTCGTAGTTTGGTCACATACGCATTTGTTTGGTTGAGACCATGTATTGCATTCTATGAGTTTCAAACTCTAAAACAAATACAAGATTATGGATACTTTATCCATATGCTATCATTTTTGAATGTTATATGGTGAAAGATCATGGTTCATAATGTATGATACTTCAATGAATATAGTTTATTGGAAATAAGCCAATAAATATTATTTTGAGGTCATGTATTCAACTTGATTGATTACAAAAGGGATCATATTGTATTAATGTAACATAAGACCAAAAACTACAAGATAGATCTAGAAGTCGATCGCTGAAATGTTTTTTGATCGGTTTACGTAAAGCGCTACATATTTGTTATCCTTAAATGTTAAGGATAATCGAATGTACTTTTGTAAAGAGTTTGTTATGATATTGTAGTAAGGGTTTCTTTTGAATAGTTTGGCCATTTGAAAGGAAAACGAATGTATAAGAATAGATGTAACTTAAGGTATAATTGGGATGAAGAGAATAAATAGTCACTTCTACTTCATAGAGAAACATTGGAAACGAGAATTGTAATAATAATTGATACTTAATATTGAAATAAGAAATATGATTTCTTTTCTGAAATGTATTTTCATATAGAAAATTGTTTTCTATGAGATTTATTTCTTTGAGCTAAATATATTTGATCAATGAACTCTCCACCCTAAATAGTTGCATGTATGAAATAAAAAAATTGTATCAACTATTAAGTGAATGATGGACTTTCGAATTTCATACGTTATTATAGTAATGATGGAAATAGTGGGAGCATGGCATACAACACTTATTAATTACATCATAGTATGAAAATTGTTTTTGTAAAACTTACCATATATTATCTATTAAATAATGATTATTTTTCGGTATCGACTGGAAAAAAACGGCATAGCTATATTTCAATATGAATATTGTGAATATTCTTTATGAAATAAAAATATAATGTGGTAATTTTTTTACAACAAAAGTGATGCATTGGAATACAAAAAAGTATATAATATTATTTACAGTTGTTTTGAATTATAGACTAAGTCGTAGTTTTGAGAAATAATTTTATTGTATGATTTTCAATCATATTGTGATGTCCCGAAAATTTTAGGCAATATTTATTTAATAATTTCATTTATAATTATTTTAAAATGTGAAATATTGATTTAATAATTTAATTCAAACAAGAATTTTCTTTCTGAAGATTTATAATTGTTTAATTTGTCAAATGTTATTCTTTTCAAAATTTATAATAATACTAATTTAATTTAAATTGAGAATCTGATTGTTTTCAAATGTTAAAAATATTTAAGTAATAAAATTCATCTTTCTAAACTGATTTAAAGATATTTATTTATAATGTATATATGTGTATACACTGTAAATAGAGGATTTGATTTTAATTTTAATTTAAATTTAATAAAGGATATTTTCTATTTATTATATATAAATGTATAAATTGTAAAAAAATTGATTAAATTGATTTAAATTAGTATTGAGAACTTTTCAAAAGTTTGTTTTAAAAATCTATCTTATATTTTCATAGAAATGTAAGTAAGTATTTATTTTGTTTATAAAAATAAATATAGTTTAAATTTTTTTATAATAAAAGTTTATTTTGTTTATCTTAAAGAAAATAGTTTTTCTTTGAAATAAGATTTAATTCATTCATGTTAAAGTATAACATTTGGTTTGAAAACTCTTGAATAAAATGAATTCAACATTATTTTTCTTTTTAAAACTTTTCTCTTTTGCAAATTTGTTTTAAGTATTACTTTAAAAATAATCAAGTAAACATTCAAAATGTATAATTTTATAAAGAAGTTTATAAGTAAACATGTAATCGTTTTAAAGGCTAATGTTAATAAACATTTGAAACATTCTAAAATAAATTAGAAATGGTTTTAGGATAAATTTAAATACATTTATAAATTTAGAATTTTCTTTTCATATTAAAATGCACATGTGTTTAGTTTTTAAACAAATAGAAAGACACTTGTAAAACATTTAACATAATAAGTTAACAAGTGGCATGTTGTTTTTTTTTTGAAATTTATTATTTTAAGTAAGAAAATATAAAAAATGCATTTTTGTTCAACGCTTATTCTCATTTGAAATCTGAGAATCTGACAGTAAAATCAAAACCTAAACAAAATGCATGTTAAAAATCTGTAAAATCAAAATACAAATCAATTTCTGCAAACAAACTCCATACCTGCAATCTAAAATCTGCAACATTAGAACCCAAATCTGCATATCTGAAAGCAAAGTTACAACATCAAATCTAGAAGAAACTCAGCAATCAAAATACAAGTTAAAATCAACTTCAACTTGCAATTACACACCCAACATGCAACTTCAGTAATCAACTTGCAAATGCAGATGCAAGTCAGATTCCAGGAATGAATGCATCTGAGTATTTTCTGCATCTTCAATTAAAAAAGGTGAGTACGCTTCTTTTATTTAAAAACAGTTTTCTTTAAAAAATCAAATCCAAACTTAATTTACAGAACTCAGAAATCAAAATCTGTTTAGACATAACTGTTCTGTTTCTTGTTTTTTTTTAAAGAAAAAAATGAATTGAGTAACTTCACCATGCAAAAAGCCTATGATCTCTGTGCATATAAATTAGTAGAAAAGAATATGTTGTGATGGTTTCTCTATGTGAACATATATGCATATATTTGTATGTTGCTGATTGCCTGAATCTGCAAATATAATTAGTTTGTAACTAAAATTTTCTTTAATAAGAATTCTTTACCACTAGAATTGATTTCAGGTAGCAAATTTTGTGTAAGCAAATATGTTAGTTTGGTATAAATTTAGATTTATAAATTTTAAGTTAGTTCAATAAAAACTGTTGCCTCTGTAAACTAAAAGAAAAACCGGTTATCATTGAAATAAAAACATATACCAAACATCTTAAACAAATAAATAGTTTTGTAATCTAAAGGCATGTTTGGAATCATAAATTTCAAGAAAGAAATCACATTTTAAAATTTACTGTTGAATGTGCATACTGTGTTAAATAGAAGAGGGTCTTTTTGGGTTTGTTTGAATTTCTAATGGATTTTGGTGGATATGGGTCTTCCTGCAGGTAGAATACAGATGAAAGGATAGGGGAAAAATGGTCAGAAGTTTGTCAGTGGGTGGTGGCGATGGCAGTAGTGATTGCCAAGTTCTAGCCCTAGTTTTTAAAAGGTTTGAGTATTTTTAACTTCTTGTTTACTGGAATACTTCGAGTGATTCGAGGCTTTGGGAAGTTGCAGAGGAGACATAGAGGGAGGGTTTGCCGGAGTCTCAGGGTTGATGATGGTCGGAGGCGAGTTTATGTGATGTTGTCAGGTTTGGGAATATGGTGCTGTGGAGTTTTCCAGGTTGGGTTGAATTCTTTCATTTCAAAAATTTGAACTACAGTGGAAAATTAGGTGGTCGTACCCATGTTAGGAGATGGTCGGCGACTATGAGGAGTAGCCTAGGGAGGCTGGAGTTGATCAGAGCACTGGTGCATATGCACCGTGCATATGTGAATTCTGGTGAACATTGTTGGGTTGTTCAGTGTTTTTGTCACATGTAATTCTCGGGTAAAACTTGCAGTGACTCGGAGTAGGTGTCTTCGGAACTCGAAGTAAATATAGGGGTTTCTCGGGTTAGTGTAGTTGTAGGTTTAAAATCTGTAGTTTTGCGGTTTTTAAAATTTGAATGGAATTCATATTAAAGCTGAAACTTGATTCAAGTGTAAGTTGAATCTGAATTCAAATGAAGTTTTGAATTCAAAGTTTTTAAAAATGAAAATTTTAAAATTTAAACAAGATTTAAATTTAGTTTTAAATCAAGTTTAAAACAGTTTTCAGGTTTACTTTTAAATCCAGATTTTGATTCAAAACAGTTTTTTTGTAAATTTTTAAATTATGAACAGATTCAAATGTTTTAAAAGAAGATTTAAAATAATGATTTTGATTTCAAATAAATTTTTAACTTAAAAGAACTAATTTCCTTTAATATTTGAATTAAAGATTTGAAATGTTAATTTAAATTTGAAAATTAAAAAAATCAATTTATTTTCAAAGCTTGATTTCTTTATTTAAGTAATTGGGTTTTTAAACTTTTCTTATATATTTAAGAAATGAATGTGCTCTAACATTCATTTTATTTTAAGGTTTATAATTATTTAAATTTAGATTAATGTTTAAATAGTTAAACATTTTTAATATTAAATTTTTAAATGGAATTTGAATTTAAATTTAGAAATGTATTGTTTAAATTTATTTTGAATGTAAATGAAGTCATTTGATAAGTAAAAAATATATTTTGAGTGTAATTAAGATTATTAAGAATTTCTTAATTATTTGGTTTTAAATAATGGTTTAGATTAATTTTTAATTAGAGATGATTTATTGATAATTAATCTAAGATAAATTTTCTTAAGAAAGTAATTAAATAAAATGTTGTTAATTAAATAACGATAATTATCTAAGGATAATTAATTAGTTAATTAATGTAATTAATTTTGATAATTAACTAGATTAATAAATTGAACATAATCAATTGTAATTTGTTAAGCATAATTACTTGATAAAAGTAATAAAGAGATTAATTACATATTGCAATTAATTTTGATAATGTGATTTGTTTAAATAAATTAATCTATTTTAATTAATTTAAGTAAATCATTTGATGATTTTATCAGAATAATTACTTAATGTAATTAATGGAGCAGGATTACTTTGTGAAGTAATAAATGGTAATTGCTGAAATGAATTAGTGAAGATGATTTTTAATAAAGTAATTTGGATAATTACTTTTGCAAATTATCAGGGATTAATTATTAAATATAATTAATTATTGGATAATTAATTTGTTAATGAGTAATTAAAGATAGTTAATTACTGAATTTAATATTAATCAAGGTGATTAATAATTAGATTAATTACCAAAATGTAATTAATTTTAAATCGGTAATTTATTTAAATATTAGAGATCATAAATTATTATAATTAAAGATGTAATAAGTGATTGTGTAATCAAGTAATAATTAATTAATTAAGTGATTGATTAATATAATTAATTAAGGACAAATATAATTATTTATTATTAATTAATAAATGAGTAATTAAATGTTAATTACTTATGAATAAAGTTAGTTAATTTGAGAAAATTAATTATAGACTAATTACTTATTGTAATTAGTAAATGATTAATCACGGTGTTTGGTCAAGTTAAATACTTAGTGAATGATTAATTAACTGGGTTAATTAATTAATGGATATTAAGCAGGATTTAAATGTGGTAATTAATTTAATTCAATTTAAATTAATTAATGATAAAAGTAATTAATTTAATTCTTTTTAAATTAATTATAATTGATGGTTAATAAAACTGCTTATGGATATTATTGATTGAATGGTTTTGATCTCAGTAATGAGATGAGTGTATTTGTATGATATGGATGTTTGGTTAAAGTATGATGGTTTGTGATGGATTATCTGGTTGTGATGATTATCTGTTTGTGATGATGATACAGATTAACTGTTTATGATGAGGATGTGATTATCTATTGTGATATGTAGTTTATTTATCTGTGTGAAATAGATAATAATGAAATGAGTTAATTGTTTAAAACCCTTTTGTACAACTTGGACATTAAGATGGCGTTTGGTTTCGATGAGACCGGGATCGGGTTTCCATATTTGGATATCCGAAAACCACATCGATTCCAAATTAAACGTTAGGTCATTAATCCAAGTGGAGCAAGGGAAGAATCGAGGTGTAAGGGCTATACGTCAGTATAACTCTGTGGGTGATTCCGTAATGAGTTAGACGGAATAGTACTTATAGGTTCGAGATGGTGATTTAGAGTGCAAGGGCTATGGTCGTTGACTCTGAGGGTGATTCCAAAAATGAGTGCAACGAGATAGTGCCTTCGGTTTCGTTCGAACCCGGAACGAACTTGTGTGGATTGAATGCTTTCAGAACATCGTCAGGTGGAGGATGAGCATTCTAAGATTGATATATCGTATAAAGGTAATCGTAGCCTCAAGCCTCATCAATCGGGAATGGCTAAAACAGGGGAGGTGCAGCAAGGCTACGTGGGTAGCTCCCACTGGAGAGCAAGATTTACCCCTGTCTAGAGGTCCCTTTATATTCGGCTGTGTGGCAGTTGGCGACCCCCAATCTGCGGGGTGGTCTTGTTCGGAACTGTTCAGTAAGTAATGGTTCCGGTTTTGTGTTGCAGGGGACTGGGTGTACTCCTCGGTACTGTGATCTAGGCCACGTACTGTGATGGGCGGTACCCCAGTAGCCCTACCATTGATGGAATCCAAAATCCAATAAGTGCTTGTACGGTTTTGATTGTGCCCAACTATGTTGGAACGTGAGATGTAAGCATTCCAGATATTTCTGTATTTTATTTTGAAAACCCTAGACACTATTATAATATCACTGGATTTGCTATCAAATGTTTTGGTTAGCGTAAGGTAAAAACTTTTCCATGTTTATGTGTGGGAAGTCTTACGTGATACCTTTTGTTCAAAGGATTTTCTAAAGTTAAGCAACTTTAAAACCCATTTACTCACACCAGACCCCTGTCTGACCCGAGTGTTTATTTTCTGTTTTATTAAACTCTTGGGTACTCATACTACATATGAGTAGTCAAGTGATTCAGGATTGCTTTGATGAGTTCTGGAGGAGATAATGGAGCAGGAGGCTTCAGCTTGTAGATTTATATAGTGGTTCCGTTGTGTTTGAGTTGTAATTTGTTTTCTCTGATATACTTGAATTGTAATTGCTAGACAGATGTTTATAACTGTCTAGTCTGTGTTGTATTAGCTGTTTAACTCTGATGTATATGATAATATGTAAAGTTTTATGTGATATAATATAATATTTTCATTCCGCTGCGAGATTCGGATGTTGTCTGTTTCTTTCTTTTCTCTTTTCTATCCCTTTCTTTCTTCTTAATGATGCGTCTTTCTATGGAATAAAAGGCGTGTCGTTACATTGTGGTATCAGAGCTCTAGGTTGAGCAAATACCTAGACTCTGGAGTGGTGTCCTTCTTGAGAGAGTGTATTTGTAATTTTTAACATATATATATATATATATATATATATATATATATATATATATTTCTACCTATTTGATTGGGTTACCTGTTCGGGTTTTCCAATATAAGTTCTAAAGGTAGATAGGGTAGTGGTGTGTGTAACACAACTACCAATGGTTGGAGTCCAAGTGTTTGAAGTTGGAAGTGGATCTGATAGGGCAGTATTGGGCATCTTGGGTAGTTCTGCAGTTTGTGAAGGATTTCTCCAATCTCTGAAGGAAATCTTTTCAAGATTCGGAGTTTATCTTTGGATTGTAAGCTGGATTGCACTCGTGTGAGTGGATTTTCTTGAGTTTGGATCAGTTGGGAGTTCTGAAGCCAGCATCTAGGCAACCTTAGGACGGAGTTCTGTCTATATTTGAGTTTGAGACTCAGTTTGGCAGAGTGTTTTGTGTTTGGTTTGAAGCGAGTTTCCTGAGAGATATCTGTCTTCTGAGGGCTCTTTTGTAAAGAGGCTGGTGTAGCTTTGTGATTCAATAAGTTTCTGCATAAGGAAGTTTTGGAAAAAATAGCAACAGTGGGTGGCCTGTTTCTTCGATGGTTCAGAAATCTCTGATGATTCTTTTGTCAGTAGGCCGGGCAGATGGTAAAGCTTGTCCATTTCTTATGGAAGCTCGGTTGTGAGTGATGTTAGTGGTTAAGAGGTGGACCACTAGTTCTTCTTTGGATTAGAAGGCTTTAGTTGTTATGATTGTTGAAGAGAGAACGATTTCTTGTAATCTGAACTGAGTGGGATCGCAAAAGTGACTTGCGATGGTTCGGAAGTTCTCTGAGTAATCTTAGTTTGGATTGAAGCATCTCTAGTGGATGTTTGAGTTATCAAAGTGGTTTGGTATTTTCTGGATATCTTCGAAGGCGTTAAGATTTGCATCCATCGAGATTTTGAGTTCTGTTTCGACTTGGTTCTTGGAGCTTTGCCAGTGATTCAGCATAGTGGAGGGCTCTTTGAGAAAGAGATCTGTTCAAGCTGGCAGGTTCAATTGGATCTAGTTTTCTGGTTGAATTTTCGCTATAATGTTGTGACCGAATCTGATAGGTCACTGAGATTTTATGGAATTTGTTGAACAATGTTTCCGGGATAAGTTGATCAAGTTTGTACTTGTGTTCATCAACAGCATTCTTAAATCAGAGTTGCGCGGTGGAAACATGGTGGCAGCTATTCCAGAATTGAAGCAACACCCGATTCTTTGGGAATTTGAGTTTTGTCTACATGAAATTCGGTTTAATCTAGAGACTTGGATGTCTTGTGCATCTGTTCTGTTTTTAGAATAGGAGAAGGATCAGGAGATCGTTTATTTCCTTGTCCGGATTTGTTCTGTGAAGCATCTGTGAAGATTTGTTGTTCTAGAAAGTGGAAGGCAACCCAGGATCGACAGGAGAAGTGTGTGTATAAGAGATTGGATCTTTCTGTCTTCTCTTAAGGGTTAAGTGATTAGTCTACAGGATTAAATTTTTAGCCTAGATAGCTGGAATTTGTTATGTTTTTCACGTTTCTCTGAGGGAGTGTGTGTATGGTCTATCACTGATTTTAGAATCAGTAGTTCTGTGAGATTTGGAAGTTGATCAGGACTTGTCTGAGGTCCAGTTCTCTGTTTAGATTTTTCGATCTAGATATATAGGAGCTCTAGATCTGGGTGGGGTAGCTAGTTTAGATTCTGTAGAGCGAGTGTCCCGGTGTTTGTACCTGGGAAACTCTAGGGAATCTTATCCAAAATTTTGTCTGGATAGACAGAATTGTTTGTTTGAATTGGTTGCTATGGTTGCTAGTATTTTGGTTGATAGCATATGTTTACCCTTTTAAATTTTAAAATATGTAAGGGATTATTAAATTACCTTTGCTTTTAAATTTCGGGGACGAAATTCTTTTAAGGGGGGAGGAATGTGATGTCCTGGAAATTTTAGGCAATATTTATTTAATAATTTCATTTATAATTATTTTAAAATGTGAAATATTGATTTAATAATTTAATTCAAACAGGAATTTTCTTTTTGAAGATTTATAATTGTTTAATTTGTCAAATGTTATTCTTTTCAAAATTTATAATAATAATAATTTAATTTAAATTGAGAATCTGAATGCTTTCAAATGTTAAAAATATTTAAGTAATAAAATTCATAATTCTAAACTGATTTAAAGATATTTATTTATAATGTATATATGTGTATACATTGTAAATAGAGGATTTGATTTTAATTTAAATTTAAATTTAATAAAGGATATTTTCTAATTATTATATATAAATGTATAAATTGTAAAATTGATTAAATTGATTTAAATTAGTATTGAGAACTTTTCAAAAGTTTGTTTTAAAAATCTATCTTATATTTTCATAGAAATGTAAGTAAGTATTTATTTTGTTTATAAAAATAAATATAGTTTAAATTTTGTTTTCATAATAAAAGTTTATTTTGTTTATCTTAAAGAAAATAGTTTTTCTTTGAAATAAGATTTAATTCATTCATGTTAAAGTATAACATTTGGTTTGAAAACTCTTGAATAAAATGAATTCAACATTATTTTTCTTTTTAAAACTTTTCCCTTTTGCAAATTTGTTTTAAGTATTACTTTAAAAATAATTAAGCAAACATTTAAAATGTATAATTTTATAAAGAAGTTTATAAGTAAACATGTAATCATTTTAAAGGCTAATGTTAATAAACATTTGAAACATTCTAAAATAAATTAGAAATGGTTTTAGGATAAATTTAAATACATTTATAAGTTTAGAATTTTCTTTTCATATTAAAATGCACATGTGTTTAGTTTTTAAACTAATAGAAAAACACTTGTAAAACATTTAACATAATAAGTTAACAAGTGGCATGTTGTTTATTTCTTTTGAAATTTATTCTTTTAAATAAGAAAATATAACAAACGCAATTTTTTTTCAACCCTTATTCTCATTTGAAATCTGAGAATCAGATTTCAGTAAAATCAAAACCTAAACAAAACGCATGTTAAAAATCTGCAAAATCAAAATACAAATCAATTTCTGCAAACAAACTCCATACCTGCAATCTAAAATCTGCAACATTAGAACCCAAATCTGCATATCTGAAAGCAAAGTTACAACATCAAATCTAGAAGAAACTCAGCAATCAAAATACAAGTTAAAATCAACTTCAACTTGCAATTGCACATCCAACATGCAACTTCAGTAATCAACTTGCAAATGCAGATGCAAGTCAGATTCCAGGAATGAATGCACCTGACTATTTTCCGCATCTTCAATTAAAAAAGGTGAGTACGCTTCTTTTATTTAAAAACAGTTTTCTTTAAAAAATCAAAGCCAAACTTAATTTACAGAACTCAGAAATCAAAATCTGTTTAGACATAACTGTTCTGTTTCCTGTTTTTTTTAAACAAAAAAATGAATTGACTAACTTCACCATGCAAAAAGCCTATGATCTCTGTGCATATAAATTAGTAGAAAAGAATATGTTGTGATGGTTTCTCTATGTGAACATATATGCATATGTTTGTATGTTGCTGATTGCCTGAATCTGCAAATATAATTAGTTTGTAACTAAAATTTTCTTTAATAGGAATTCTTTACCACTAGAATTGATTTTAGTTAGCAAATTTTGTGTAAGCAAATATGTTAGTTTGGTATAAATTTAGATTTATAAATTTTAAGTTAGTTCAATAAAAACTGTTGCCTCTGTAAACTAAAAAAAAACAGTTATCATTGAAATAAAAACGTATACCAAACATCTTAAACAAATAAACAGTTTTGTAATCTAAAGGCATGTTTGGAATCATAAATTTCAAGATAGAAATCACATTTTAAATTTACTGTTGAATGTGCATACTGTGTTAAACAAAATAGGGTCTTTTTGGGTTTGTTTGAATTTCTAATGGATTTTGGTGGATGTGGGTCTTCCTGGAGGTAGAATACAGATGAAAGGATAGGGGAAAAATGGCAGAAGTTACTTCGAGTGATTTGAGGCTTTGGGAAGTTGTAGAGGAGACATAGAGGGAGGGTTTGCCGGAGTCTCAGGGTTGATGATGGTCGGAGGCGAGTTTATGTGATGTTGTCAGGTTTGGGTATATGGTGCTGTGGAGTTTTCCAGGTTGGGTTGAATTCTTTCATTTCAAAAATTTGAACTGCAGTGGAAAATTAGGTGGTCGTACCCATGTTAGGAGATGGTCGGCGACTAGGAGGAGTAGCCTAGGGTGGCTGGAGTTGATCAGAGCACTGGTGCATATGCACCGTGCATATGTGAATTCTGGTGAACATTGTTGGGTTGTTCAGTGTTTTTGTCTCGTGTAATTCTCGGGTATAACTTGCAGTGACTCGGAGTAGGTGGCTTGGGAACTCGAAGTAAATATAGGGGTTTCTCAGGTTAGTGTAGTTGCAGGTTTAAAATCTGTAGTTTTGCGGTTTTTAAAATTTGAATGGAATTCATATATTAAAGCTGAAACTTGATTCAAGTGTAAGTTGAATCTGAATTCAAATGAAGTTTTGAATTCAAAGTTTTTAAAAATGAAAATTTTAAAATTTAAACAAGATTTAAATTTAGTTTTAAATCAAGTTTAAAACAGTTTTCAGGTTTACTTTTAAATCCAGATTTTGATTCAAAACAGTTTTTTTGTAAATTTTTAAATTATGAACAGATTCAAATGTTTTAAAAGAAGATTTAAAATAATGATTTTGATTTCAAATAAATTTTTAACTTAAAAGAACTAATTTCCTTTAATATTTGAATTAAAGATTTGAAATGTTAATTTAAATTTAAAAATTAAAAAAATCAATTTATTTTCAAAGCTTGATTTCTTTATTTAAGTAATTGGTTTTTTAAACTTTTCTTATATATTTAAGAAATGAATGTGCTCTAACATTCATTTTATTTAAGGTTTATAATTATTTAAATTTAGATTAATGTTTAAATAGTTAAACATTTTTAATATTAAATTTTTAAATGGAATTTGAATTTAAATTTAGAAATGTATTGTTTAAATTTATTTTGAATGTAAATGAAGTCATTTGATAAGTAAAAAAATTATTTTGAGTATAATTAAGATTATTAAGAATTTCTTAATTATTTGGTTTTAAATAATGGTTTAGATTAATTTTTAATTAGAGATGATTTATTGATAATTAATCTAAGATAAATTTTCTTAAGAAAGTAATTAAATAAAATGTTGTTAATTAAATAATGATAATTATCTAAGGATAATTAATTAGTTAATTAATGTAATTAATTTTGATAATTAACTAGATTAATAAATTGAATATAATCAATTGTAATTGGTTAAGCATAATTACTTGATAAAAGTAATAAAGAGATTAATTACATATTGCAATTAATTTTTATAATGTAATTTGTTTAAATAAATTAATCTAGTTTAATTAATTTAAGTAAATCATTTGATGATTTTATTAGAATAATTACTTAATGTAATTAATGGAGCAGGATTACTTTGTGAAGTAATAAATGGTAATTACTAAATGAATTAGTGAAGATGATTTTTAATAAAGTAATTTGGATAATTACTTTTGTAACTAATCAGGGATTAATTAGTAAATATAATTAATTATTGGATAATTAATTTGTTAATGAGTAATTAAAGATAGTTAATTACTGAATTGAATATTAATCAAGGTGATTAATAATTAGATTAACTACCAAAATGTAATTAATTTTAAATCAGTAATTTATTTAAATATTAGAGATCATAAATTATTATAATTAAAGATGTAATAAGTGATTGTGTAATCAAGTAATAATTAATTAATTAAGTGATTAATTAATACAATTAATTAAGGACAAATATAATTATTTATTATTAATTAATAAATGAGTAATTAAATGTTAATTACTTATGAATAAAGTTAGTTAATTTGAGAAAATTAATTATAGACTAATTACTTATTGTAATTAGTAAATGATTAATCATGGTGTTTAGTCAAGTTAAATACTTAGTGAATGATTAATTAACTAGGTTAATTAATTAATGGATATTAAGCAGGATTTAAATGTGGTAATTAATTTAATTCAATTTAAATTAATTAATGATAAAAGTAATTAATTTAATTCTTTTTAAATTAATTATAATTGATGGTTAATAAAACTGCTTATGGATATTATTGATTGAATGGTTTTGATCTCAGTAATGAGATGAGTGTATTTGTATGATATGGATGTTTGGTTAAAGTATGATGGTTTGTGATGGATTATCTGGTTGTGATGATTATCTGTTTGTAATGATGATACAGATTAACTGTTTATGATGAGGATGTGATTATCTATTATGATATGTAGTTTATTTATCTGTGTGAAATAGATAATAATGAAATGAGTTAATTGTTTAAAACCCTTAAGTACAACTTGGACATTAAGATGGCGTTTGGTTTCGATGAGACCGGGATCGGGTTTCCATATTTGGATATCCGAAAACCACATCGATTCCAAATTAAACGTTAGTTCATTAATCCAAGTGGAGCAAGGGAAGAATCGAGGTGTAAGGGCTATACGTCAGTATAACTCTGTGGGTGATTCCGTAATGAGTTAGACGGAATAGTACTTATAGGTTCGAGATGGTGATTTAGAGTGCAAGGGCTATGGTCGTTGACTCTAAGGGTGATTCCAAAAATGAGTGCAACGAGATAGTGCCTTCGGTTTCGTTCGAACCCGGAACGAACTTGTGTGGATTGAATGCTTTCAGAACATCGTCAGGTGGACGATGAGCATTCTAAGATTGATATATCCTATAAAGGTAATCGTAGCCTCAAGCCTCATCAACCGGGAATGGCTAAAACAGGGGAGGTGCAGCAAGGGTACGTGGGTAGCTCCCACTGGAGAGCAAGATTTACCCCTGTCTAGAGGTCCCTTTATATTCGGCTGTGTGGCAGTTGGCGACGCCCAATCTGCGGGGTGGTCTTGTTCGGAACTGTTCAGTAAGTAATGGTTCCGGTTTTGTGCTGCAGGGGAGTGGGTGTACTCCTCGATACTGTGATCTAGGCCACGTACTGTGACGGGCGGTATCCCAGTAGCCCAACCATTGATGGAATCCAAAATCCAGTAAGTGCTTGTACGGTTTTGATTGTGCCCAACTATGTTGGAACGTGAGATGTAAGCATTCCAGATATTTCTGTATTTTATTTTGAAAACCCTAGACACTATTATAATATCACTGGATTTGCTATCAAATGTTTTGGTTAGCGTAAGGTAAAAACTTTTCCATGTTTATGTGTGGGAAGTCTTACGTGATACCTTTTGTTCAAAGGATTTTCTAAAGTTAAGCAACTTTTAAACCCATTTACTCACACCAGACCCCTGTCTGACCCGAGTGTTTATTTTCTGTTTTATTAAACTCTTGGGTACTCATACTACGTATGAGTAGTCAAGTGATTCAGGATTGCTTTGATGAGTTCTGGAGGAGATAATGGAGCAGGAGGCTTCAGCTTGTAGATTTATATAGTGGTTCCGTTGTGTTTGAGTTGTAATCTGTTTTCTCTGATATACTTGAATTGTAATTGCTAGACAGATATTTATAACTGTCTAGTCTATGTTGTATTAGCTGTTTAACTCTGATGTATATGTATTTTCATTCTGCTGCGAGATTCGGATGTTGTCTGTTTCTTTCTTTTCTCTTTTCTATCCCTTTCTTTCTTCTTAATGATGCGTCTTTCTATGGAATAAAAGGCGGGTCGTTACATTGTGGTATCAGAGCTCTAGGTTGAGCAAATACCTAGACTCTGGAGTGGTGTCCTTCTTGAGAGAGTGTATTTGTAATTTTTAACATATATATATATATATATATATATATATATATATATATATTTCTACCTATTCGATTGGGTTACCTGTTCGGGTTTTCCAATATAAGTTCTAAAGGTAGATAGGGTAGTGGTGTGTGTAACACAACTACCGATGGTTGGAGTCCAAGTGTTTGAAGTTGGAAGTGGATCTGATAGGGCAGTATTGGGCATCTTGGGTAGTTCTGCAGTTGGTGAAGGATTTCTCCAATCTCTGAAGGAAATCTTTTCAAGATTCGAAGTTTATCTTTGGATTGTAAGCTGGATTGCATTCGTGTGAGTGGATTTTCTTGAGTTTGGATCAGTTGGGAGTTCTGAAGCCAGCATCTAGGCAACCTTAGGACGGAGTTCTGTCTATATTTGAGTTTGAGACTCAGTTTGGCAGAGTGTTTTGTGTTTGGTTTGAAGCGAGTTTCCTGAGAGATATCTGTCTTCTGAGGGCTCTTTTGTAAAGAGGCTGGTGTAGCTTTGTGATTCAATAAGTTTCTGCATAAGGAAGTTTTGGAAAAAATAGCAGCAGTGGGTGGCCTGTTTCTTCGATGGTTCAGAAATCTCTGATGATTCTTTTGTCAGTAGACCGGGCAGATGGTAAAGCTTGTCCATTTCTTCTGGAAGCTCGGTTGTGAGTGATGTTAGTGGTTAAGAGGTGGATCACTAGTTCTTCTATGGATTAGAAGGCTTTAGTTGTTTTGATTGTTGAAGAGAAACGATTTCTTGGAATCTGAACTGAGTGGAATCGCAAAAGTTACTTGCGATGGTTCGGAAGTTCTCTGAGTAATCTTAGTTTGGATTGAAGCATCTCTAGTGGATGTTTGAGTTATCAAAGTGGTTTGGTATTTTCTGGATATCTTCGAAGGCGTTAAGATTTGCATCCATCGAGATTTTGAGTTCTGTTTCGACTTGGTTCTTGGAGCTTTGCCAGTGATTCAGCATAGTGGAGGGCTCTTTGAGAAAGAGATCTGTTAAAGCTGGCAGGTTCAATTGGATCCAGTTTTCTGGTTGAATTTTCGCTATAATGTTGTGACCGAATCTGATAGGTCACTGAGATTTTATGGAATTTGTTGAACAATGTTTCCGGGATAAGTTGATCAAGTTTATACTTGTGTTCATCAACAGCATTCTTAAATCAGAGTTGCGCAGTGGAAGCATGGTGGCAGCTATTCCAGAATTGAAGCAACACCCGATTCTTTGGGAATTTGAGTTTTGTCTTGGATCAAAGGATTTCTACATGAAATTCGTTTTAATCTGGAGACTTGGATGTCTTGTGCATCTGTTCTGTTTTTAGAATAGGAGAAGGATCAGGAGATCGTTTATTTCCTTGTTCGGATTTGTTCTGTGAAGCATCTGTGAAGATTTGTTGTTCTAGAAAGTGGAAGTCAACCCAGGATCGACAGGAGAAGTGTGTGGATAAGAGATTGGATCTTTTTGTCTTCTCTTAAGGGTTAAGTGATTGGTCTACAGGATTAAATTTTCAGTCCGGATAGCTGGAATTTGTTATGTTTTTCACGTTTCTCTGAGGGAGTACGTGTATGGTCTATCACTGATTTTAGAATCAGTAGTTCTGTGAGATTTGGAAGTTGATCAGGACTTGTCTGAGGTCCAGTTCTCTGTTTAGATTTTTAGATCTAGATATATAGGAGCTCTAGATCTGGGTGGGGTAGCTAGTTTAGATTCTGTAGAGCGAGTGTCCCGGTGTTTGTACCTGGGAAACTCTAGGGAATCTTATCCAAAATTTTGTCTGGATAGATAGAATTGTTTGTTTGAATTGGTTGCTATGGTTGCTAGTATTTTGGTTGATAACATATGTTTACTCTTTTAAATTTTAAAATCTGTAAGGGATTATTAAATTACCTTTGCTTTTAAATTTCGGGGACGAAATTCTTTTAAGGTGGGAGGAATGTGAGGTCCTGGAAATTTTAGGCAATATTTATTTAATAATTTCATTTATAATTATTTTAAAATGTGAAATATTGATTTAATAATTTAATTCAAACAGGAATTTTCTTTTTGAAGATTTATAATTGTTTAATTTATCAAATGTTATTCTTTTCAAAATTTATAATAATAATAATTTAATTTAAATTGAGAATCTGAATGCTTTCAAATGTTAAAAATATTTAAGTAATAAAATTCATAATTCTAAACCGATTTAAAGATATTTATTTATAATGTATATATGTCTATACATTGTAAATAGTGGATTTGATTTTAATTTAAATTTAAATTTAATAAAGGATATTTTCTAATTATTATATATAAATGTATAAATTGTAAAATTGATTAAACTGATTTAAATTAGTATTGAGAACTTTTCAAAAGTTTGTTTTAAAAATCTATCTTATATTTTCATAGAAATGTAAGTAAGTATTTATTTTGTTTATAAAAATAAATATAGTTTAAATTTTGTTTTCATAATAAAAGTTTATTTTGTTTATCTTAAAGAAAATAGTTTTTCTTTGAAATAAGATTTAATTCATTCATGTTAAAGTATAACATTTGGTTTGAAAACTCTTGAATAAAATGAATTCAACATTATTTTTCTTTTTAAAACTTTTCCCTTTTGCAAATTTGTTTTAAGTATTACTTTAAAAATAATCAAGCAAACATTTAAAATGTATAATTTTATAAAGAAGTTTATAAGTAAACATGTAATCATTTTAAAGGCTAATGTTAATAAACATTAGAAACATTCTAAAATAAATTAGAAATGGTTTTAGGATAAATTTAAATACATTTATAAGTTTAGAATTTTCTTTTCATATTAAAATGCACATATGTTTAGTTTTTAAACTAATAGAAAAACACTTGTGAAACATTTAACATAATAAGTTAACAAGTGGCATGTTGTTTATTTTTTTTGAAATTTATTCTTTTAAATAAGAAAATATAACAAATGCAATTTTTTTCAACCCTTATTCTCATTTGAAATCTGAGAATCAGATTTCAGTAAAATCAAAACCTAAACAAAATGCATGTTAAAAATCTGCAAAATCAAAATACAAATCAATTTCTGCAAACAAACTCCATACCTGCAATCTAAAATCTGCAACATTAGAACCCAAATCTGCATATCTGAAAGCAAAGTTACAACATCAAATCTAGAAGAAACTCAGCAATCAAAATACAAGTTAAAATCAACTTCAACTTGCAATTGCACATCCAACATGCAACTTCAGTAATCAACTTGCAAATGCAGATGCAAGTCAGATTCAAGGAATGAATGCATCTAACTATTTTCTGCATCTTCAATTAAAAAAGGTGAGTACGCTTCTTTTATTTTAAAACAGTTTTCTTTAAAAAATCAAAGCCAAACCTAATTTACAAAACTCAGAAATCAAAATCTGTTTAGACATAACTGTTCTGTTTCCTGTTTTTTTGAAACAAAAAAATGATTTGAGTAACTTCACCATGCAAAAAGCCTATGATCTCTGTGCATATAAATTAGTAGAAAAGAATATGTTGTGATGGTTTCTCTATGTGAACATATATGCATATGTTTGTATGTCGCTGATTGCCTGAATCTGCAAATATAATTAGTTTGTAACTAAAATTTTCTTTAATAGGAATTCTTTATCACTAGAATTGATTTCAGTTAGCAAATTTTGTGTAAGCAAATATGTTAGTTTGGTATAAATTTAGATTTATAAATTTTAAGTTAGTTCAATAAAAACTATTGCCTCTGTAAACTAAAAAAAAACCAGTTATCATTGAAATAAAAACATATACCAAACATCTTAAACAAATAAACAGTTTTGTAATCTAAAGGCATGTTTGGAATCATAAATTTCAAGACAGAAATCACATTTTAAATTTACTGTTGAATGTGCATACTGTGTTAAACAGAATAGGGTCTTTTTGGGTTTGTTTGAATTTCTAATGGATTTTGGTGGATATGGTTCTTCCTGGAGGTAGAATACAGATGAAAGGATAGGGGAAAAATGGTCAGAAGTTTGTCAGTGGGTGGTGGCGATGGCAGTAGTGATTGCCAGGTTCTAGCCCTAGTTTTTAAAGGGTTTGAGTATTTTTAACTTCTTGTTTACTGGAATACTTCGAGTGATTTGAGGCTTTGGGAAGTTGTAGAGGAGACATAGAGGGAGTGTTTTCCGGAGTCTTAGGGTTGATGATGGTCGGAGGCGAGTTTATGTGATGTTGTCAGGTTTGGGTATACGGTGCTGTGGAGTTTTCCAGGTTGGGTTGAATTCTTTCATTTCAAAAATTTGAACTGCAGTGGAAAATTAGGTGGTCGTACCCATGTTAGGAGATGGTCGGCGACTAGGAGGAGTAGCCTAGGGAGGCTGGAGTTGATCGGAGCACTGGTGCATATGCACGGTGCATATGTGAATTCTGGTGAACATTGTTGGGTTGTTTAGTGTTTTTGTCTCGTGTAATTCTCGGGTAAAACTTGCAGTGACTCGGAGTAGGTGGCTTGGGAACTCGAAGTAAATATAGGGCTTTCTCAGGTTAGTGTAGTTGCAGGTTTAAAATCTGTAGTTTTGCGGTTTTTAAAATTTGAATGGAATTCATATATTAAAGCTGAAACTTGATTCAAGTGTAAGTTGAATCTGAATTCAAATGAAGTTTTGAATTCAAAGTTTTTAAAAAAGAAAATTTTAAAATTTAAACAAGATTTAAATTTAGTTTTAAATCAAGTTTAAAACAGTTTTCAGGTTTACTTTTAAATCCAGATTTTGATTCAAAACAGTTTTTTTGTAAATTTTTAAATTATGAACAGATTCAAATGTTTTAAAAGACGATTTAAAATAATGATTTTGATTTCAAATAAATTTTTAACTTAAAAGAACTAATTTCCTTTAATATTTGAATTAAAGATTTGAAATGTTAATTTAAATTTGAAAATTAAAAAAATTAATTTATTTTCAAAGCTTGATTTCTTTATTTAAGTAATTGGGTTTTTAAACTTTTCATATATATTTAAGAAATGAATGTTCTCTAACATTCATTTTATTTTAAGGTTTATAATTATTTAAATTTAGATTAATGTTTAAATAGTTAAACATTTTTAATATTAAATTTTTAAATGGAATTTGAATTTAAATTTAGAAATGTATTGTTTAAATTTATTTTGAATGTAAATGAAGTCATTTGATAAGTAAAAAAATTATTTTGAGTGTAATTAAGATTATTAAGAATTTCTTAATTATTTGGTTTTAAATAATGGTTTAGATTAATTTTTAATTAGAGATGATTTATTGATAATTAATCTAAGATAAATTTTCTTAAGAAAGTAATTAAATAAAATGTTGTTAATTAAATAATGATAATTATCTAAGGATAATTAATTAGTTAATTAATGTAATTAATTTTGATAATTAACTAGATTAATAAATTGAATATAATCAATTGTAATTTGTTAAGCATAATTACTTGATAAAAGTAATAAAGAGATTAATTACATATTGCAATTAATTCTGATAATGTGATTTGTTTAAATAAATTAATCTAGTTTAATTAATTTAAGTAAATCATTTGATGATTTTATTAGAATAATTACTTAGTGTAATTAATGGAGCAGGATTACTTTGTGAAGTAATAAATGGTAATTCCTGAAATGAATTAGTGAAGATGATTTTTAATAAAGTAATTTGGATAATTACTTTTGTAACTAATCAGGGATTAATTAGTAAATATAATTAATTATTGGATAATTAATTTGTTAATGAGTAATTAAAGATAGTTAATTACTGAATTGAATATTAATCAAGGTGATTAATAATTAGATTAATTACCAAAATGTAATTAATTTTAAATCGGTAATTTATTTAAATATTAGAGATCATAAATTATTATAATTAAAGATGTAATAAGTGATTGTGTAATCAAGTAATAATTAATTAATTAAGTGATTAATTAATATAATTAATTAAGGACAAATATAATTATTATTATTAATTAATAAATGAGTAATTAAATGTTAATTACTTATGAATAAAGTTAGTTAATTTGAGAAAATTAATTATAGACTAATTACTTATTGTAATTAGTAAATGATTAATCAAGGTGTTTAGTCAAGTTAAATACTTAGTGAATGATTAATTAACTGGGTTAATTAATTAATGGATATTAAGCAAGATTTAAATGTGGTAATTAATTTAATTCAATTTAAATTAATTAATGATAAAAGTAATTAATTTAATTCTTTTTAAATTAATTATAATTGATGGTTAATAAAACAGCTTAAGGATATTATTGATTGAATGGTTTTGATCTCAGTAATGAGACGAGTGTATTTGTATGATATGGATGTTTGGTTAAAGTATGATGGTTTGTGATGGATTATCTGGTTGTGATGATTATCTGTTTGTGATGATGATACAGATTAAGTGTTTATGATGTGGATGTGATTATCTATTGTGATATGTAGTTTATTTATCTGTGTGAAATAGATAATAATGAAATGAGTTAATTGTTTAAAACCCTTAAGTACAACTTGGACATTAAGATGGCGTTTGGTTTCGATGAGACCGGGATCGGGTTTCCATATTTGGATATCCGAAAACCACATCGATTCCAAATTAAACGTTAGGTCATTAATCCAAGTGGAGCAAGGGGAGACTCGAGGTGTAAGGGCTATGCGTCAGTATAAATCTGTGGGTGATGCCGTAATGAGTTAGACGGAATAGTACTTATAGGTTCAAGATGGTGATTTAGAGTGCAAGGGCTATGGTCGTTGACTCTAAGGGTGATTCCAAAAATGAGTGCAACGAGATAGTGCCTTCGGTTTCGTTCGAACCCGGAACGAACTTGTGTGGATTGAATGCTTTCAGAACATCGTCAGGTGGACGATGAGCATTCTAAGATTGATATATCCTATAAAGGTAATCGTAGCCTCAAGCCTCATCAACCGGGAATGGCTAAAACAGGGGAGGTGCAGCAAGGGTACGTGGGTAGCTCCCACTGGAGAGCAAGATTTACCCCTGTCTAGAGGTCCCTTTATATTCGGCTGTGTGGCAGTTGGCGACGCCCAATCTGCGGGGTGGTCTTGTTCGGAACTGTTCAGTAAGTAATGGTTCCGGTTTTGTGTTGCAGGGGAGTGGGTGTACTCCTCGATACTGTGATCTAGGCCACGTACTGTGACGGGCGGTATCCCAGTAGCCCAACCATTGATGGAATCCAAAATCCAATAAGTGCTTGTACGGTTTTGATTGTGCCCAACTATGTTGGAACGTGAGATGTAAGCATTCCAGATATTTCTGTATTTTATTTTGAAAACCCTAGACACTATTATAATATCACTGGATTTGCTATCAAATGTTTTGGTTAGCGTAAGGTAAAAAAATTTCCTTGTTTATGTGTGGGAAGTCTTACGTGATACCTTTTGTTCAAAGGATTTTCTAAAGTTAAGCAACTTTTAAACCCGTTTACTCACACCAGACCCCTGTCTGGCCCGAGTGTTTATTTTCTGTTTTATTAAACTCTTGGGTACTCATACTACGTATAAGTAGTCAAGTGATTCAGGATTGCTTTGACGAGTTCTGGAGGAGATAATGGAGCAGGAGGCTTCAGCTTGTAGATTTATATAGTGGTTCCGTTGTGTTTGAGTTGTAATCTGTTTTCTCTGATATACTTGAATTGTAATTGCTAGACAGATGTTTATAACTGTCTAGTCTGTGTTGTATTAGCTGTTTAACTCTGATGTATATGATAATATGTAAAGTTTTATGTGATATAATATAATTTATTCATTCCGCTGCGAGATTCTGATGTTGTCTGTTTCTTTCTTTTCTATCTTTTCTCTTTTCTGCCCCTTTCTTTCTTCTTAATGATGTGTCTTTCTATGGAATGAAAGGTGGGTCGTTACATTGTGGTATCAGAGCTCTAGGTTGAGCAAATACCTAGACTCTGGAGTGGTGTCCTTCTTGAGAGAGCGTATTTGTAATTTTGAATATATATATATATATATATATATATATATATATATATATATATATATACCTATTTGATTGGGTTACCTGTTCGGGTTTTCCAATATAAGTTCTAAAGGTAGATAGGGTAGTGGTGTGTGTTACACAACTACCAATGGTTGGAGTCCAAGTGTTTGAAGTTGGAAGTGGATCTGCTAGGGCAGTACTGGGCATCTTGGGTAGTTCTGCAGTTGGTGAAGGATTTCTCCAATCTCTGAAGGAAATCTTTTCAAGATTCGGAGTTTATCTTTGGATTGTAAGCTGGATTGCACTCGTGTGAATGGATTTTCTTGAGTTTGGATCAGTTGGGAGTTCCGAAGCCAGCATCTTGGCAACCTTAGGACGGAGTTCTGTGTATATTTGAGTTTGAGACTCAGTTTGGCAGAGTGTTTTGTGTTTGGTTTGAAGCGAGTTTCCTGAGAGATATCTGTCTTCTGAGGGCTCTTTTGTAAAGAGGCTGGTGTAGCTTTGTGATTCAATAAGTTTCTGGATAAGGAAGTATTGGAAAAAATAGCAGCAGTGGGTGGCCTGTTTCTTCGATGGTTCAGAAATCTCCGATGATTCTTTTGTCAGTAGGCCGGGCAGATGGTAAAGCTTGTCTATTTCTTCTTGAAGCTCAGTTGTGAGTGATGTTAGTGGTTAAGAGGTGGACCACTAGTTCTTCTTTGGATTAGAAGGCTTTAGTTGTTTTGATTATTGAAGAGAGAATGATTTCTTGGAATCTGAACTGAGTGGAATCGCAAAAGTGACTTGCGATGGTTCGGAAGTTCTCTGAGTAATCTTAGTTTGGATTGAAGCATCTCTAGTGGATGTTTGAGTTATCAAAGTGGTTTGGTATTTTCTGGATATCTTCGAAGGAGTTAAGATTTGCACCCATCGAGATTTTGAGTTCTTTTTCGACTTGGTTCTTGGAGCTTTGCCAGTGATTCAGCATAGTGGAGGGCTCTTTGAGAAAGAGATCTGTTCAAGCTGGCAGGTTCAATTGGATCCAGTTTTCTAATTGAATTTTTGCTATAATGTTGTGATCGAATCTGATAGGTCACTAAGATTTTATGGAATTTGATGAACAATGTTTCCGGGATAAGTTGATCAAGTTTATATTTGTGTTCATCAACAACATTCTTAAATCAGAGTTGCGCAGTGGAAGCATGGTGGCAGCTATTCCAGAATTGAAGCAACACCCGATTCTTTGGGAATTTGAGTTTTTTCTTGGATCAATGGATTTCTACAGGAAATTCGTTTTAATATGGAGACTTGGATGTCTTGTGCATCTGTTCTGTTTTTAGAATAGGAGAAGGATCAGGAGATCGTTTATTTCCTTGTCTGGATTTGTTCTGTTAAGCATTTGTGAAGATTTGTTGTTCTAGAAAGTGGAAGGCAACCCAGGATCGACAGGAGAAATGTATGGATAAGAGATTGGATCTTTCTGTCTTCTCTTAAGGGTTAAGTGATTGGTCTACAGGATTAAATTTCTAGTCTGGATAGCTGGAATTTGTTATGTTTTTCACGTATCACTGAGGGAGTGCGTGTATGGTCTATCACTGATTTTAGAATCAGTAGTTCTGTGAGATTTGGAAGTTGATCAGGACTTGTCTGAGTTCCAGTACTCTGTTTAGATTTATAGATCTAGATATATAGGAGCTCTAGTCCTGGGTGGGGTAGCTAGTTTAGATTCTGTAGAGCGAGTGTCCCGGTGTTTGTACCTGGAAAACTCTAGGGAATCCTATCCAGAATTTTGTCTAGATAGATAGAATTGTTTGTTTGAATTGGTTGCTATGGTTGCTAGTATTTTGGTTGATAGCATATGTTTACTCTTTTAAATTTTAAAATATGTAAGGAAGTATTAAATTACCTTTGCTTTTAAATTTCGGGGACGAAATTCTTTTAAGGGGGGAGGAATGTGATGTCCCGGAAATTTTAGGCAATATTTATTTAATAATTCATTTATAATTATTTTAAAATGTGAAATATTGATTTAATAATTTAATTCAAACAGGAATTTTCTTTTTGAAGATATATAATTGTTTAATTTGTCAAATGTTATTCTTTTCAAAATTTATAATAATAATAATTTAATTTGAATTGTGAATCTGAATGTTTTCAAATGTTAAAAATATTTAAGTAATAAAATTCATTATTCTAAACTGATTTAAAGATATTTATTTACAATGTATATATGTGTATACATTGTAAATAGAGGATTTGATTTTAATTTAAATTTAAATTTAATAAAGGATATTTTCTAATTATTATATATAAATGTATAAATTGTAAAATTGATTAAGCTGATTTAAATTAGTATTGAGAACTTTTCAAAAGTTTGTTTAAAAAATCTATCTTATTTTCATAGAAATGTAAGTAAGTATTTATTTTGTTTATAAAAATAAATATAGTTAAAATTTTTTTTTATAATAAAAGTTTATTTTGTTTATCTTAAAGAAAATAGTTTTTCTTTGAAATACGATTTAATTCATTCATGTTAAAGTATAACATTTGGTTTGAAAACTCTTGAATAAAATGAATTCAACATTATTTTTCTTTTTAAAACTTTTCTCTTTTGCAAATTTGTTTTAAGTATTATTTTAAAAATAATCAAGAAAACATTTAAAATGTATAATTTTATAAAGAAGTTTATAAGTAAACATGTAATCATTTTAAAGGCTAATGTTAATTAACATTTGAAACATTCTAAAATAAATTAGAAATGGTTTTAGGATAAATTTAAATACATTTATAAGTTTAAAATTTTCTTTTCATATTAAAATGCACATGTGTTTAGTTTTTAAACTAATAGAAAGACACTTGTAAAACATTTAACATAATAAGTTAACAAGTGGCATGTTGTTTATTTTTTTTTGAAATTTATTCTTTTAAATAAGAAAATATAACAAATGTAATTTTTTTTCAACCCTTGTTCTCATTTGAAATTTGAGAATCAGATTTCAGTAAAATCAAAACCTAAACAAAATGCATATTAAAAATCTGCAAAATCAAAATACAAATCAATTTCTGCAAACAAACTCCATATTTGCAATCTAAAATCTGCAACATTAGAACCCAAATCTGCATATCTGAAAGCAAAGTTACAACATCAAATCTAGAAGAAACTCAGCAATCAAAATACAAGTTAAAATCAACTTCAACTTGCAATTGCACATCCAACATGCAACTTCAGTAATCAACTTGCAAATGCAGATGCAAGTCAGATTCCAGGAATGAATGCATCTGACTATTTTCTGCATCTTCAATTAAAAAAGGTGAGTAAGCTTCTTTTATTTAAAAATAGTTTTCTTTACAAAATCAAAGCCAAACTTAATTTACAGGACTCAGAAATCAAAATCTGTTTAGACATAACTGTTCTGTTTCCTGTTTTTTCTTAAAAAAAATGAATTGAGTAACTTCACCATGCAAAAACCCTATGATCTCTGTGCATATAAATTAGTAGAAAAGAATATGTTGTGATGGTTGCTCTATGTGAACATATATGCATATGTTTGTATGTTGCTGATTGCCTGAATCTGCAAATATAATTAGTTTGTAACTAAAATTTTCTTTAATAGGAATTCTTTACCACTAGAATTGATTTCAGTTAGCAAATTTTGTGTATGCAAATATGTTAGTTTGGTATAAATTTAGATTTATAAATTTCAAGTTAGTTCAATAAAAACTGTTGCCTCAGTAAACTAAAAAAAAACTAGTTATCATTGAAATAAAGACATATACCAAACATCTTAAACAAATAAACAGTTTTGTAATCTAAAGGCATGTTTGGAATCATAAATTTCAAGACAGAAATCACATTTTAAAATTTACTGTTGAATGTGCATACTGTGTTAAACAGAATTAGGTCTTTTTGGGTTTGTTTGAATTTCTAATGGATTTTGGTGGCTATGGGTCTTCCTGGAGGTAGAATACAGATGAAAGGATAGGGGAAAAATGGTCAGAAGTTTGACAGTGGGTGGTGGCGATGGCAGTAGTGATTGCCAGGTTCTAGCCCTAGTTTTTAAAGGGTTTGAGTATTTTTAACTTCTTGTTTACTGGAATACTTCGAGTGATTTGAGGCTTTGGGAAGTTGCAGAGGAGACATAGAGGGAGGGTTTGCCGGAGTCTCAGGGTTGATGATGGTCGGAGGCGAGTTTATGTGATGTTGTCAGGTTTGGTTATATGGTGCTGTGGAGTTTTCCAGGTTGGGTTGAATTCTTTCATTTCAAAAATTTGAACTGCAGTGGAGAATTAGGTGGTCGTACCCATGTTAGGAGATGGTCGGCGACTAGGAGGAGTAGCCTAGGGAGGCTGGAGTTGATCAGAGCACTGGTGCATATGCACCGTGCATATGTGAATTCTGGTGAACATTGTTGGGTTGTTTAGTGTTTTTGTCTCGTGTAATTCTCGGGTAAAACATGCAGTGACTTGGAGTAGGTGTCTTGGGAACTCGAAGTAAATAGAGGGGTTTCTCGGATTAGTGTAGTTGCAGGTTTAAAATCTGTAGTTTTGCAGTTTTTAAAATTTGAATGGAATTCATATATTAAAGCTGAAACTTGATTCAAGTGTAAATTGAATCTGAATTCAAATGAAGTTTTGAATTCAAAGTTTTTAAAAATGAAAATTTTAAAATTTAAACAAGATTTAAATTTAGTTTTAAATCAAGTTTAAAATAGTTTTCAGGTTTACTTTTAAATCCAGATTTTGATTCAAAACAGTTTTTTTGAAAATTTTTAAATTATGAACAGATTCAAATGTTTTAAAAGAAGATTTAATATAATGATTTTGATTTCATATAAATTTTTAACTTAAAAGAATTAATTTCCTTTAATATTTGAATCAAAGATTTGAAATGTTAATTTAAATTAAAAAATTAAAAAAATCAATTTATTTTCAAAGCTTGATTTCTTTATTTAAGTAATTGGGTTTTTAAACTTTTCTTATATATTTAAGAAATGAATGTGCTTTAACATTCATTTTATTTTAAGGTTTATAATTATTTAAATTTAGATTAATGTTTAAATAGTTAAACATTTTTAATATTAAATTTTTAAATGGAATTTGAATTTAAATTTAGAAATGTATTTTTAAAATATATTTTGAATGTAAATGAAGTCATTTGATAAGTAAATAAATTATTTTGAGAATAATTAAGATTGTTAAGAATTTCTTATTTACTTGGTTTTAAATAATGGTTTAGATTAATTTTTAATTAGAGATGATTTATTGATAATTAATCTAAGATAAATTTTCCTAAGAAAGTAATTAAAGAAAATGTTGTTAATTAAATAATGATAATTATCTAAGGATAATTAAGTAATTAATTAATGTAATTAATATTGATAATTAACTAGATTAATAAATTGAATATAATCAATTGTAATTTGTTAAGCATAATTACTTGATAAAAGTAATAAAGAGATTAATTACATATTGCAATTAATTTTGATAATGTGATTTGTTTAAATAAATTATTGTAGTTTAATTAATTTCAGTAAATCATTTGATGATTTTATTCGAATAATTACTTAATGTAATTAATGGAGCAGGATTGCTTTGTGAAGTAATAAATGGTAATTACGGAAATGAATTAGTGAAGATGATTTTTAATAAAGTAATTTGGATAATTACTTTTGTAATTAGTCAGGGATTAATTATTTAATATAATTAATTATTGGATAATTAATTTGTTAATGAGTAATTAAAGATAGTTAATTACTGAATTGAATATTAATCAAGGTGATTAATAATTAGATTAACTACCAAAATGTAATTAATTTTAAATCAGTAATTTATTTAAATATTAGAGATCATAAATTATTATAATTAAAGATTTAATAAATGATTGTGTAATTAAGTAATAATTAATTAATTAAGTGATTAAATAATATAATTAATTAAGGACAAATATAATTAATTATAATTAATTAATAAATGAGTAATTAAATGTTAATTACTTATGAATAAGGTTAGTTAATTTGAGAAAATTAATTAAAGACTAATTACTTATTGTAATTAGTAAATGATTAATCAAGGTGTTTAGTCAAGTTAAATACTTAGTGAATGATTAATTAACTGGGTTAATTAATTAATGGATATTAAGCAGGATTTAAATGTGGTAATTAATTTAATTCAATTTAAATTAATTAATGATAAAAGTAATTAATTTAATTCTTTTTAAATTAATTATAATTGATGGTTAATAAAACTGCTTATGGATATTATTGATTGAATGGTTTTGATCTCAGTAATGAGATGAGTGTATTTGTATGATATGGATGTTTGGTTAAAGTTTGATGGTTTGTGATGGATTATCTGGTTGTGATGATTATCAGTTTGTGATGATGATACAGATTAACTGTTTATGATGAGGATGTGATTATCTATTGTGATATGTAGTTTATTTATCTGTGTGAAATAGATAATAATGAAATATGTTAATTGCTTAAAACCCTTAAGTACAACTTGGACATTAAGATGGCGTTTGGTTTCGTTGAGACTGGGATCGGGTTTCCATATTTGGATATCCGAAAAACCACATCGATTCCAAATTAAACGTTAGGTCGTTAATCCAAGTGGAGCAAGCGAAGACTCGAGGTGTAAGGGCTATACGTCAGTATAACCCTGTGGGTGATTCCGTAATGAGTTAGACGGAATAGTACTTATAGGTTCGAGATGGTGATTTAGAGTGCAAGGGCTATGGTCGTTGACTCTGAGGGTGATTCCAAAAATGAGTGCAACGAGATAGTGCCTTCGGTTTCGTTCGAACCCGGAACGAACTTGTATGGATTGAATGCTTTCAGAACATCGTCAGGTGGACGATGAGCATTCTAAGATTGATATGTCCTGTAAAGGTAATCGTAGCCTCAAGCCTCATCAACCGGGAATGGCTAAAACAGGGGAGGTGCAGCAAGGCTTCGTGGGTAGCTCCCACTGGAGAGCAAGATTTACCCCTGACTAGAGGTCCCTTTATATTCGGCTGTGTGGCAGTTGGTGACGGCCAATCTGCGGGGTGGTCTTGTTCGGAACTGTTCAGTAAGGAATGGTTCCGGCTTTGTGTTGAAGAGAAGTGGGCGTACTCCTCGGTACGGTGATCTAGGCCACGTACTGTGACGGGCGGTACCCCAGTAGCCCTGCCATTGATGGAATCCAAAATCCAATAAGTGCCTGTACGGTTTTGATTGTGCCCAACGATGTTGGAACGTGAGATGTAAGCATTCCAGCTATTTCTGTATTTTATTTTGAAAACCCTAGACACTATTATAATATCACTGGATTTCCTATCAAATGTTTTGGTTAGCATAAGGTAAAAACTTTTCCATGTTTATGTGTGGGAAGTCTTACGTGATACCTTTTGTTCAAAGGATTATCTAAAGTTAAGCAACTTTTAAACCCGTTTACTCACACCAGACCCCTGTCTGACCCGAGTGTTTATTTTCTGTTTTATTAAACTCTTGGGTACCCATATTACGTATGAGTAGTCAAGTGATTCAGGATTTCTTTGACGAGTTCTGGAGGAGATAATGGAGCTGGAGGCTTCAGTGTGTAGATTTATATAATGATTCCGCTGTATTTGAGTTGTAATCTGTTTTCTCTGATATACTTGAATTTTAATTGCTAGACAGATGTTTATAACTGTCTAGTCTGTGTTGTGTTAGCTCTTTAACTCTGATGTATATGATAATATGTAAATTTTTATGTGATATAATATAATTTATTCATTCGGCTGTGAGATTCTGATGTTGTCTATTTCTTTCTTTTCTATCTTTTCTCTTTTCTATCCCTTTCTTCCTTCTTAATGATGCGTCTTTCTATGGAATGAAAGGCGGGTCGTTACACATATGATATTTGTTAATTACATCTCAAACAATAAAGGGCTATGCACCCATTTAGTGGGAGCATCATAAAAGTTGTTGAATCCTTTAGATTGATACATATAGATGTATGCAATCGTAAGTCGATTAATACCAAAATGATTACACGTACTTTGTCATGTTCGCCAATGAGTTATCACCGACATGAGCATGTGTATTTGATACATGCGCAGTATGTCTATGGTAAACTCATAGAGTATAAAATAGAAGCAAATAAAATAACATGCAATAGAAATGATTTGATTTGATCGAAAGAGTGAGTATATTGAAAAAAGTTCCAAACATCCCTAAAAATGAATTAAGATTCAATCTCAAAAGTCACTCCTCTATGTGGTACAAAATGATGCATCGATAAGGAGTAATCGAACTTTGTTAGACAATGTTCGATTAATTGTGAGTGAATTCGAGTCAGTTTCTTTCTATAAGATCATGTACTTAAGAGTAGTAAACAAGGTTAATATTATTTCATCTAAATATTAGTTTACAAATCACACAAGATGAGGGTTATAAGAAACCCCAACATATCCTAGGCCAAGGAGTTGGTAGGTTGTGCAAGTCGAAAGATTTCAAGTAATAATTTTTCGTAAAGGATCTCGTATGAATCTCCCCAAAAGATTTTTGGAAGACTGTCATTGAATTACATATTTGTGTTTTGAACATAATTTTTGTAGACTAGAACCAAATTGGTTTTATAAATAAAGAAATTCATAAAACGTTTATGAGTACCTATTTTGTTGCATTGAGAAAAAATTGTTGCCTCAAGAAATACCAACTTCATTATGAAGAAATTTCTTTGAGGAATTATTGGTGGTACAATAGAATTAGATGTGATCCATAGATAGAACTGATTAGATGGTGAAATGAAATTAACTAACATAGCAAACACAACGCATTAAAGTGTTAATAATTATTCTTTCACATTAAAGAGAAACTATGAGTTTCTTATCAATGTCGATAATATATAGTCCTCAGTTGTTTAAACCAATAAGAGTGTTGACTCTATGATATAGTATGACGTGCAAATCTGAAAGAATTCCAAGTACTCTACCAAAATATGATTTTGGTAGTCGTAACCCAAGGGATGCGATCCATCGGCTGTGATTGCATCTTTATGAGCAAGACTAATGTAGTTAGAATTAAATGAGCAATGTTGAAAAGAATAATATCGCAAATTTCAATTGTTGAAATTAGCATAATAGATTTGGTATTCAACATGCTCAAGTTAATTCGAAATTACTCACAAAGTTACTACTTGATATGACTTTATGTTTGGTACATATGTATTGAAATAGAAAATTATAAATAATGATTTAGAGTAAGCTGTTTACACATAATAACCACAGTGTCACGAAGTCAGTGAGAGCGATATTGAGTTTTTGAGTCTATGGATATGATCCAATAAATGTTAGAAGGTATCATTTTATAAGCATAAAAAATAAACAAATATTTTGATAGAAATATCAAACAACTTGATTATCAATCGAAATAAAGGGGAAGTCTGTGTTCACAAGAAAGAACGTTAAAAGATACACTAATATTTTTAAAATATAACAACATGTTGTTGACTTTAACGATGTACCTATGTTAAAATCAACCTTTGTTGTTTTAATACTCAACTTTGAATTGTAAATGATGTCTTCTATAATGAGTATAAAAGATTTTGGGAATGTCCCAAATTGATATGCAGAGACACCTTATTAAATTGTTTAATACGGAACATGTGAAATTAGTTCCTTATGCATTGACAACAGGAAATTATCATACATGCTATGTTGTGTACAATAACGTGATTTGTTTATGTATTTGATACATGAAGCAAATATTGTAACGACCCATATTTTAACCTTTTTGAATTTGCTAAATTAAATAAAATTTCTGAATAAAGATGGGTAGAAATAAATTTAGTGACCCATTAATGTAAACTCATTGGATATGAAGTTAAAATGAATTCTTAAATGACAAATTATGATATGAGGAGTACGTAACAATTTTTGGAATGTGATTCAATGATATAAATCAGTAGGTAATAATTAACAACAACCGAATAATAAGGGTCAATGTGAATAAATAATAAAATGAATGCTATTTAATAGGAGAAATCTAAATTTATTTATTAAATTGTACATGATAAGTTAACCTCTAATAAGATACATTTAATGAGAGAAGTTGATAGAAAACATTTATTTAATAATTAATGTGTGTATTTGTTGTACAAATAAACTAATAAATGTTGGAATATATAAAATGTAAAGAAAACAGTGGTTGTATTATTTGTGTTCATTTTGAAATTTAATATTGAGATTATTACAATTAAAATTATTGGAAATCTTTTAATTAAAATAAAGAGAAATTAATGGTAAATTAATGGAATATAAGCATCATCCATTTGTGTTAACATCGTAACAGAAACAAAACAAATTTTGAGAAAAAAATAAACATTTTCTTTGTGTAATTTTATAAGAATAGGAGACTTGAAACAAAAGTTACATATGTTAAATAGCGGAAATAGTCAGTACAAAGGGATTGTAACAGTAAACGTTGAATACCATTAAACTGAAGTTGAATGATTTTAACATTTTTATGAATAATGCAAACTAAATTTGTTGTTGTGGAATTTGAAATCTATTAAATTTCATATTTAACTTACAATCATTTGTATTCAAACGAAAAATGTTAGTTTTGGAAATGTAATTACTCAAATCCGAATCAAGTGTGTAACCAACATTCAAATGGAAAATTTCATGAAAAGTCAACTTTTGGTCAAACTTAGTCATATTTTGAAATTTATTTAAAAATATAAAAGTTTTAAAATTTAAATTTTATCGTTGGAAAAAAATCTAGACTTAATTCTTAGAAGGATTCAACTTTTCGTTTTGTCAGAATCGGATTTACACTGAAAAACTCGCATAAATGTATAAGTGTATTCCCTTGTACATGTATATATTGCATCTCCTATTGTAATTTTAGTGATATTCTCTCTACACTGACCTTGGGTTTTCCACTTTGGCTAATGGGCTTCCTAATGACTATTAGGCTTCCTAGGGATACTAATGGACACTTGGAAACTAAAGGGTCTCACCTATTCACTTATAGACACTTCTGATGAAACAAAGTACGTTCGGTCTTTCTCACTTCCTCGTTTCTTCTCTCTGAAAAACTTCTCAATATTCTTCTCCTTTCTCTCTCCCCTTTCCTAAATTCCTAAATCCCTAAATTCCTAAACTAAAGCTCCAATCCCCTCTCTCCTCTCCTCTCCTCTCCTCTCCTTCCTCTCTCTTTCTTTCTTATTCTCATTACAACAGAACTTCTTCATCTCTGGTCAAAAAATGTCATTCTTTTTTTCAAACCATTTATTTTTCTAGTGGCTTCAACTTTCTTTCGTATTAGTTCTTCAGATTCCTTAAGTTGCTATGCCAAAAACAAAAATCATTTCAAACTGTTTTTGTACTCAGATTTTAAACTCAAAAACACCTCTGTTTGTTTTGACCATAACTTCCTCAAGACAGAAGCTTTTTGAATGATTCTTTTTCTAAAAGTGTGGAAAAAATAATTTGCAACAACTTTCTAGTTAGTCACTTTTATAGATTCAGTAATATTCTGATCTAAATATTTTCTTAAAGACGACCTATTTTCAGGTATGGATTTGATGAATCGACAATCATTCGAAGTCGACCACCACTACCTATCCACTTTGGCCGACCACTATACCTCTTTGCAAGCATAGACCGAACCCTATGCTCCTTCTTCACTTCGCCCTTTCTTTAAAAAAAGACAAGAAGAAGAAACATATTTGTTGCAAGCTTGTTCGTATCATTGCTTTATTGGGATCTTGGATTGCTTTGGATCTTGTTATTACTTTGGATTGGTCTTTGTTGCTTTAGTCTCCATCTCCATCGTGTTGTGTTTATCACCCTCATTTACCACGAAAGGTGAGTATGTCACTCACAATTAACATTCTTATGTATAAGTAAATGAAATTATATGAAATGACGTGTGAATTGTTGCTTTGGTTAGATATCTGTTAACTTGTATGTTATTCATGTTATGTTAATTTATATGTTATTCATGTTATGCTAATTTATTGTCACATATGTTATGCTAATTTATTGTCACATATATTATGCTAATTTATTGTCACATATGTTATGCTAATTTACATGCCACATATGTTATGTTAACTTATATTGTCACATATAATATGTTAATTTATATGTCACATATGTTATGTTAATTATACGTCACATATATTATGTTAAATTATATGCTGCATATGTCACATGATATGTTTTATATAAAAGGATATGTCACTTTATATATATGTTATGTTGAATTTTATTTTACATATGTGTTATGCTATGATATATGTTATGATATGTATGATATGTTATACATGTGATATGTTATTTATTTATTTTGCAAATCAATGCAAGTTCCCTTTGTATGTTAGATAGGAAATCACTATGGGTTGAAATGATATATACCCGAATGATCTTATAGATTAGGAAAAATCATTATGGATTGAAATGATGGATCCAAGCGATTTTATTGTCATGAAATTATAAATTTGGAATACGGGTTGAAATGATATACCAGGAGGTTTATAAATTTGAGTTGAAATGATATATACTCTAATCACTTGACCATATGGTAGAAAACTATACACGGACACCGTTGGTCGGTTTTAAATTATTTTCTAAATAGTAAAGTATGTTTGATTTACAACATTGATTTTTAAAATTTAATTTAATGATTTTAAAATTTTTATATTTGGGAAATAATTTATTTATAAGTTTTAAAGTTTAAGTTATAAGTTAATATATGGTTTTAAATGTAAATTTCAGATTTTAACCTATAATTTTGTTTAGTTTTTTAAATGTATAATTTAAATAGTTTAAATTTTAATTTAAATAAAATATTTAATATAATTTTAATATATATATATATATATTAATTTTAATTTAATATAATAAATATAGTTTTAGTTTAATATAATAAATATAGATTTTTATAATAACTTTAATAAATAAAAATTGTAAGAGGTTTGTAAAGAATTTATAAAAGTTGTAGAGATATTATATTGGATTTTGTAAAAATGATTTTTATAAAAGATTTTTATAAAGGATTTTATAATAGCTTTATAAAGGAGTTTATAAGGGTTTTAAAGGATTTTTGTAAAGGGTTTATAAAAGGAGCTGGTTTAAAGGTGAAGAATTGTTAATTGTTTAGGAATTTATAAATAGTTTCATAGATGGTTTAAAGCATATAAATAATTTATGAATGGATTTAGAGAGAGTTATAAATTATTTTTGAAAGTGATTGAAAGAAATCTTCCTTATTAGTTATGAATATATTTATACTTTTGGAATAAGTATATGGATATCTTGATATGAAAGTATAAACTATTTTCTGAATTTATTATTAAAAATGTTTTATAAAAATGACCACAGTGTGAAAAATGTAAGCGTTTAGCTGCAAAGAGACCGGGGTTGGATAGTGTCATACTCTCTACGAATACCGAAACCACTTTAACAACTGCGTACGTGGTGGAGAATCCAAAATGAAGTATGATGGTTTGATGACGCTGCTGTATTGAGGTATGATACGAGCCCTAAATAAGATGACTAAAACAGGAGCAATTAACGGGCCAAGTGAGGTCGCTCCTCCGATCGGAAACACAACTTCGATGCTATATCTCTTACTTTTGTGATTGATTAGTGCGCACCTTTGATTACGGGAGTGTTGTACGAGGAGGACGGTAGATGTGGCTATGTGTTACCACCAGTCCGAAAGTGTAAACGGTAGAATCCTACCTAGGGTATAGCCTCGCATGCCTTGTCATCTACCCTATTGAGCCCACTACGATTTTGTTTTGTGTTGTACCTATGGAGTTCTCCCTGATAGCCCACCGGTTTGGTAAAATTTATAGTACTGTATAGACTACAACACTATAAAAATGTGTTAAGGGAGATATGGGTAATGCCTTAATGCTATTTTAATACTTTAGTTTATGATAGACATTATCTATGTAGCGTATTGTATAATATATGTAGATAGTTTAACGGATCCTTAAAGGATGTAAATCCCAAGCATCCTTTGAGTTATTACTGCATTTCACTTGTACATTTTGCTTGAGTTGATTTACTTACATAAGAATGTTAATCCTGACTCGAGTGGTTAATTTTTGTTTTATGCTTAGCCTGTGCAGTTAATGCGCTCGGCAGATTCGAAGCGGTGGAGGTGCAAAAAGTCATAGCGGGGATACAGCGGGGATATAGCGGGATATAGCGGATGGCTCTAAAATAGAATATAAAACTCGTACTTAATGTTTTAACAAACATATAAATGGTAATTAAATAAAAAATTATCATTCAATTGAATTATAATTAATACATAAATAATTTTAAACAAAAAACATGTGCGAATATACTTTAAATAAACGTAAAACTATTATATAACATAATTGAATTTAGTAGAGTATTTTCATTTCCGAAAATATATTAAAAATTAAATCAAATAAATTAGTTTCATAATTTTTATAATGTATAAATGCAATTTTTTAATTCATTTTATTAAAGAAGATATAGCGGAAGTAGAAAATATAGCGGGAATAACGGGATATAGCGGAAATAGCAAGGATTAAAGCGGAAAGGCTATATTTTGGGGCTATATGGAAAAACCGTAGCGGTAGAAACCCGCTATGAGATATAGCGGGGTAGTAGCGGGGCATTAACTACACAGTGCTCAGGTCAGCCTAAGTATCACAGCATTCGAGAGTCATCTTTTGGAGCTAGAGACTAGTTGGAGATCTATTTAGCTATTTCGGTTATTTCTGTTGAGACATTTGTCATTTTCTTATGTATTAGCGAACCTCCGTGTATTTTGATTTCTGTTGTATTTGCTTTAGAATCTGATGTTTATGTAGTAGCTTCATGAACTACTATGTTTATCTATTCTGTTGCGTGATGTTGTGATATTCTATGTCTATAATTCTGTAATTGATTCTTATAAGCCTAAATTTATATAATAATCTGTTGTTTTGAACAATTCGAGTCAGACACGTGTGGTTTATTGTTGATTTGAACGGTTCGAAATAGCGGGACATTACAAATATCAAATCCAAATTGATATCACTAAATGATTATTTCAAGTGTTCTCGTTTATTTATAAAATACTAGAGAATTGTTTATAGAAACAAAAACTCCTTAGAAGAAGTGTTCGGACTCAAACTTCATAGGCGGTATTGAGTAAAGTATAACAATAACAAATTCAAGTTAAAAATCTTTAAGTTGGAAATGTTTCAAATGAAAGACCGTGGCTGATTCAATGAAAAATGCTAGGTACATCACCTTGAATAGCGCCGCAATAAAGACAACGCATATAAAAATATAAGTGCACAAATTTATAACTGAGCCGATTCCAAATGTTGAGAATCTCATAACACTGTCATGTGATAACAATGTTGTGATATAGTTCATAATAAAACTTAGAGCTAACTAGAAGTTGAGAGACATTTTCCGAATTGTTCAACATGATAAAACAGTTTATCGCCGTCAAAGAGAGTTGATTGATAAAGTAGATAATTAAAATAGAATATCATAACCGTTCACAAAGAGACTGACGCAATTGCTTTTGAGAAAACCGATTGAAGAAGTTGGAATAAGATTCCATAATTGACCCCAAGTGCAAGTGGAAGATTGATAGAGTTAGGGATATGCCCTAGGGGCAAGTATGTAATTTGTTACATATATCTAACTCGTTGGCCAATGTTGTTTGGAATAATGGTATTTACTTTCTATTATATACATGATATAATGTGGTTATATTAATTAATCAATTTAATTAAAGTATATTTAATAGAAAATCCATAAATGACATGTTTTGTGATAGTAGTTACAAAGTGTTGTAATCATGAGTAATTTATCATAATAAAACAATACACCATTTTAAATGTTCAAAGTCAAGATGCATCGAGACTGGATATCGATGTATCTGTTGAGACTAGAGTATGTAGCGTTGTCCAAATGTTGGGCAATGTATTACTCATTACTGTTGGGGGTAGGGGTTACATACTAATGGATAACTATGGATTGACTCAATAGATAGTTTTCTTTTGATTAATATAACTAAGGTCAAGCAGAGAATATTGATGCGACTAATTTACATAGTTCTCACGACTTGAGAATACCGTTGGTCTTCAATGTGGAAGCTTCACTTTGATTATAGTTAAATCGTGGCACGGTGTCCATCAAACGACTATAATTGGGTCGAGTGGAAGCATTGGAAGTGAAACACTATTCAAGAAAGGATTCGCCTCCTCAGCTATATGAGGTAAGTATCAGGTCAACTGAAGTCGACTCAAAGTCAAAGTCTCTGTCCAGAGCATTTTGGTTAAAAATAATTGTTATTATTGAACCAAAGACTTTGTGTTTGGACTATAAAGTTAAATGTGGATGATATTGAAATTTTGACCATTACCAAATTCCATAAATCCAAAGGGATATAATTTTTTCGAAGAGAGTTGGCGTAAAAATTGTCATTATTAGATCGCTTATAATAAGTAAAATTGAATTTTACGAAAAGATGTGTAAGCGGTAAATTTGGCCAAAATGTCACACCACCTGCTAAGTGACGTGTCAATGTTAATATTCGAATAATTCGATATTAACCACTGACAGAAATTACACCTATGAGTCGTACAACCATAATGATGAATTCTTTGAAAAACCACATGATTTAATTAATTTATAAAATGTTGTAAATTGATTAAATTAACTGATATTTGAGAAATATTAATTATTATTCATTTGATGTTTGGAAGTCTTTTTGTAGAATGCATTTATAAAAGTTATACTTGCACGCATTGATATATGATATCGATGAAATTTAAAGATAATTGCATGAAATGATTTAAGAAAATTTTATGTCATTTGATGACATGATTTATGGAAATTTTATGTCATTTAATGACATGATTTGTGGAATTTTATGTCATTTTGTGACGATCCGGAATTTTTGAGCATTTAAAATTGGAATATTTAATTGATTTTTTAATATTTAAAGGTTGATTTTAACTGAATTCAAATATCACCATTTATTTGATAATTAAACCATTAAATTAAATAATTTGAAGTTGGGTAAAATGTTGAATCTAGAATTTTAAGCCTGTTAAAAATAATTTGAAGACTTGTAAAATTTATAGTGATAATACTCAGGACAGTAAAAGTGTTAAAATTGAATTTAAAGGTGTTTAGTTAAGTTTTGAAAATATATTGTTTAAATTGAATTTAAAAATAGCCTTCCGAGGCACAGACTCGGAATTCGACGAAACCAGTTCCACTGGATCCGTAATAATGTATTATTATTGGATTTCAATTTTCGTAGTGTTTGGAGTTGTTATGTGAGCGAACGATATATAAACACGCTGAAATTTACATCGAAAATTCAATATAATAACTGGTCCAAAAAGGCTATCTTATCCATACGATCGAATTAGGACTCGAAATCTTTTCCTTTGCATTCGAAATAGGGGTATAACATTATGAACACCTAGCGGTACGCCTCGATAGGAAGTCAAAATTTCGAATTGCATTTATCGAGACGTTTGGAATTTAAAAAAATATCTCTTAATAAACCGACTCAGCCGCCGTAATAATTTCACATCAGAGCTTTTGGTCTCCTCTTCAAACTGCAACTCTTCTCGCGTACGGCAATGTCATTTCTTGTCCCCTCCCTTCTTCTTTTTAAAAGCAAGCGAGCTGTTCAACAAATTCTAAAGCAAGCGAAGAAAACAAAAGGAGGTAGCGCTCGCGTATGCTCATCATCGGAGGCACGTGTAAGGACTTCTATGGCATCGCGAGGGGACTCTCGATTCGAGTCGCGTTCGAATCAGTTGGAGACGAGTCACGATTTCGACTGGGTTGGAGGGGATCGCCGGGGGGGGGGGGGGGGGGGGGGGCAGATCGATCGGCGAGGCCAGTTGGCGTGTCGAGGCGTGGTGGAAATAGCAGTGGTCTGAGTGGTAGGGTAGAGGCGCGAAGTCGATGTTGGAGGAGTCTCGATCATGGCGATCGCGATTTCTTGATTTGGGCTTGGGTTTTCGAACGGCGACTCAAGGAAGTTAAGCATCAGCATCGGCGTCGTGCGACGTGGAGTTTGGGTTCTCCTTTGGGCAGTGAGGCATCAATTCACTGTTACTTTTCAGTTTAAATTTAATAACTCATGTATATGATTATATTACAGAAAAGTAGAAAAGAAATTGCATTTACAGTGAGACATATAAGACAATCCTTTTGAAAAAAAAGAATTAAAAATTAATTATATATAGGTAAAAGAAACCGAATTTATATAAGGTTTTAAAAAACTGAAAATCTTTGTTAGTCAGAGGAACATATATATACAGAAAAGCATAGGAGGAAAGTTTTGACAATAAAGTAAATCTGGAAAATTTCTTTTATTAAAATTTAGATTTTTGGAAACTTATATAAATGGATCTTGTAAATGAAGGTGGTTTCAAAGGATGAATTTATTTGGTTAAAACACTAAAAATCTTAAGCTAATTATAAATCGAACAAATTAATTAATTAAATTTACTAAATGGTAATTTAATTTTGGATTAGTTCAAATATTAATAAATCGTACAATGTTTATACAAGGTCCAGAATCTGAAGATACAGGTTGAGATTGGATTGAATTGCAAATTAAAAATCAAAGGTGAGTTAATCTCACTCGTCTGGTTTAATTTAAATTTAAATGGTTAAATTTAAATAATTGGTTGAATGGTAGAATTGATTTGATGTGCTATATTATAGTATACATTACATTTTGGAATGGTTGATTTCCAGCATTATATAGCGGATGAGACAATATGCGCCGCACAATAGCGGATGATTTTATATTTCAAACCCATATACCGTAATATTCCACCTCGAAGTGGAGTTGGTATTTTATGTTGTGCTAATGTCTGTGGATGCAGGGAAACAGGTTGGAGGGATCCAACTGAATTCCTCAACATTCATTTAAATTATTTAATATTCACTGTTGTGATTATTTTCATATGCTATGATGAATTATATTGGAATGTTGAGTGCTATGGTTTGCTGGAATTTATTTCGACACACTGAGTTATCTAAATATATAGAATTGAATTTTTGAAAATAAAAGGAAGAGAATTTGTAAGTGGAATAATTATAGAGAATTTAAATAAATTAAAATGAACTAGATTAGAATAAAGTGATTTTGAAATTTCTAATAAATAAGTCTCGAGTATGGAAAGGAAATTTTGAATAAACAGAAAGTTAATAAATTTTATACTTCAGTGTTATTATTCAAAATAACAAAGCATTTATTTTAAAATTTAAGATTTAAATATTGAAAAGAATAAGGGGAAATTGGGGAAAGTCTGAAATTTGTACGCTTCAGTTAAAGAGTTAAAATCAAACGGAAATAACAATAATAAAAATAAAGTCCATAATTAACGAATTTTGAAATGAATTGAGTAACCAAAGAAATTTATTTCGAATGGAGTAAATTTGGAATCAATTTGGAAAATTGATTTAAGTGATTGAAGTTGAAAATTCTCCCTGGATAACCAAGTACGTTTTCAAAGTAAATTTTTAAATATAAGTTAAAAGTTTTAAAATTATTTTAAAAAGCAAGATTTGGAAAATTTATTATTTCTAAATATTTAAATTCTAAAGTAAATATTTTCTTTTAATCTATTATGGGAATAATTATTTAAAAGTGATTTGGTATTTATTTTAAAGGAGAAATATTGTTTTATATTTTATAAAAATGACCTCATTTTTAAATATTCCTAAAGTATATTTTTAATAAAATATTGAAGTGATTTTTAATTTTAAATATTTTAAAGTATATTTTCTAATAAAGTGTCTTTAAAACTATTCTAAAATCTAAGTGTTTGTCCTTGGTGATTTCAGTGGAGATAGTAAATATTTGGAAAGTTTATTCTGAAAAAGGAAGATGGTTTGAATCTGTTTTCAAAGGGTTGAAAATGGAAATATATCTTGCGAAGAAATTTTGAGATAAATAAATAATTTGGAAAATTATTTATTGTTTGATGGTTGTTTGTGAATGTTAATTGATAGTTAAATAACCGACTATCAATATTGGCCAAATGCGTTGATCGTTTCGAAGAGACCGGGATCGTGATTTATTTCTCGAAAAACACTTCGATCCGGTTTGTACATTTCGTGGGAAACGACTTTGGATTCGAAGATAGAGCAGTGAAGTGCAAGGGCTAGTCGCTACTAATCCTGAGAATATTTCCAAAATGGATGTAGTAGGAGTAGTGCCTTCGGTTCCGTTCGAACCCGGGACGGACTTGTATGGATGAATGCTTTCGGAACATCGTCAGGTGGACGAAGGGCATTCTAAGGGATTTGTTCTAAAAGGTAACGCTTAGCCTCAAGCCTCATCAACCGGGAATGACTGAAAATCAGGGGTTATGCAGCAAGGCTAGGTGGGTAGCACCCATTCGGGGTAAGGTCATCCCTATCTAGATGTCCCTATTATTTCGGCTTAGTGGTCTGGTTGTTGATCCCAATCGCGGGGTGATCTTGCTCGGGATTATCCAGTAAGGGGTAGTCCCGGTCTTCTGTAGCATGGGGTCGGGAGTGATCCTCGGTATGCTGATCTAGACCAGGTACCGTGACAGGTGGTACCCCAGTGCCTAGTCATTAGTTGGAAATCCATTTCCCTACGAGCCCTTTACGAGTTTTGTTTGTATTACCCACTCTGTGGTTAGTAGCTGGAATTTAATGAATGTAACAATTTCGGCTATTTTATAAGTATTTGTATATAGACCCTATTATAATATCATAGGATTTTAATAAAAAGTGTTTTAGCTATCGTAAGGTAAAAAAACCCGACATGTTTATTTGTGGTGTGGTCTTACGAGATGCTTTTATTTTCAAAGGATTTTTGAAACTTTAATAATCAATTGAGTGTGATTTTCTCACGCTGGTATTCCAGACTGATTCAGGTGTTATTTAACTATAATGCTCGGGTCAGACGAGCTGGATGGCGATACATATTTCCGTATTTGGTTATTATTCCGATGTGTGTCCAGTTGTGTGTTATTGATGTTGAACTGTGATTGATGTACTCTGATGATGTAGTGTATAAACAGATATATTTGTTTTGGTGTAAAGATGATTTATTGTCTATTATATTTTATTCCGCTGCGATGGTTAGATTCTGATGTTGTTTTCTATTTTCTTCTTCTACCTCTTCTTCTTTAACCCAAATGGTTCGTATTTCTATTCAACTTGAGTTGATTTATATAGAATAGTGTTGACTCAAGGGGTACAAATTTGTGGGTCATTACACTTGGTATCAGTGCTTAGGTTGGTGATAACCTTGGCTCTGGTGGGAATCACTCATTTAAATTAGAGTCTGTAGTACTCTAGGATGAGTTTGAGCGTATTAATAGATATGAGCGCGTATTTGTTAGTGAATATAAATTGTTTTAATATTGTGTTGATTGATTTGTTGAGTGGCATATGAACCTTCGTCGGCACAGTCTGGACAACTGTATCGAAGGGGTTTCTAAATACTTGAATAGAACGGTTTGACACGGTATTGTTTTAAAATGTGGGTGAATGAAATAATTTTACCCAAAAATATATTTTGATATAGAGAAAAGTTTTTGGAAACTATTTTAGCTAATATATGGTTGCTTGGATGTTAGGAATGATAATATTAAATTATTATCATTATTGTGTAAAAATTTAACTAGGAATTGAAAATATAACCAAAGGTTGAGGAAATAAATTCATTTATAAAACGAAATTTATAAATATAAATTAACAACGTGATTTATAAAATTTAAATATGATCAGATGGGAATTTGTACAAATGAATTATAGTTAAAACTTATTTAAGCAAGATTTGGAAATTTAAAATCCCGAAGATTTTGGAAGTGTTTGTCGAAGTGTTTGAAGATAAATAATAGCATTTTTGTTTCAGAGGCATATTTGAAACGAAATTTATTTTAAATGGATTTTGAAAGTGATATAGCATTGAAATAACTTAGATTATTGGGAAATAATTCTGATGATGACGGCCGCATCATCAATATTCATTTTCGAATTTCTAAGTGACGAATTGCTGCCAAATTGATTTGTTCAGAAAAGCTAGTTGTCTTGAAAATTTCAAAGGAAATTTGTTTGGGATAAAAACCAGGATTGGTTTAAATTTTTGATAAGTGTGATTTGAGGTGTTGGAGATTTCAAAATGATTTGAAACAAAAAGTTGGATGTTTAAAAATCCTGATGTGATAGGTTGTAAGCATATAAAGTGAGATGATTTTTAAATTAGGAAGGAAATATAAGCTTTGAATGTTGGAATTTAAATTTAAAGTGAAAGGTTAAAATAAGATTAACTTGGATTGATGAAGAAAATTCAATCGAATTGGAATAAGAATTCAATTGAATTAGATGAGAATTGGATTGGAATAAACGAATTAGAATAATTTATAAAAGAATTAAAAATGCATGGAATAAAAATATGCTTGGATTATAAATAAGTGTAAAACTCGAGTTAAAAATAAAAGATGAATATATTCAAGCCTAGAATGAATGGAAATGTGTGAAATAATAAGTGGCGACTTATAAAATTTAAAAAATGGGATAGAAAACCCAAAATAAATATTGTTTGATGAATTGGAAAATAAAACAAAAATCCAAACTTGAATTATAAAATAAATTTGAACTTAATAAAGTTAAATGAAGAGATTTTGAGATTTAAAATCAAGTATTGGATTATAAATAGGAGGAGAACAAATTAGATAATAAATTAGTTAATGAAATATGTAAATGGAACCCAATGTAGTTAAATAGAAGCTGAATTGGTGAGTTAATATTGAAGTTTGGAAATAAAACTCAAGTTATAAATCAAATTCGACTTGAATCATTAGTGAAGAAAATATAATTAAAAGTGGCCTAGCAAATAATTAAATGAATTGAGAATGAAATTGAATTGTGAGTTAATAAACTGGATGGTAAATTAAAAGTGAATGGTAGAATCAGAACTTGAGTTATTAATTAAAATTTGACTTGAAGTGTTAACAAATTAAATAAATTGTAAATGTTGCCAAATAAAATGAAATTGGATTAAAATAGTAATAGTTGGAATTGCAAATGAAATCCAAATAAGTGGAAATAAATTGGAAATGGCCATGTAATCGATTGAATGAGTTGAATCTGAAAAGTTAAATTTATAATAACACATCAAATGAAATTGTAGATTTAAATGAGATTTGATTGAGATAGAATTAAGTCAAACAGAAAAGGAAATTTACTTGTAAAATGAAAATGAGCTTAAGATAAAATTTGAATAAATTGAAGTAAATTAACTTAAAGCTAAATAGATGGAAGAGAGTTGAATTGAATTCAACTTAAACTAAGTTTAATTATATTGGGTTGGATTTAAATCAAGTGAAAATAAATTTGAATTGAATTAAAATTCGGTGAGCTACAGATAATATTTAAGAGAATGAAATTCTTAAATAAATAATCGTAAACCAATTAAATTGTTAAGGAATTGAAATAATTTGGAGACAATAAGAAAAATAGAATGGTTTTAAATGAAACGCAAATGAATGGGTTGTGAATAAAATTGAAATGGAATGTGTCGAGCTAAATAAAAAGGGTTGTGAATGAATTAAAATGGAAGAAATTAAATATAAATTAGGTTGGAATCAATGTAAATTGGTTATAAACCTTAAATGATTATTTATTCACAGGGATATCGTAAAATTGTATAGACTAAATTGTCGTTTGACGTAAACGAAAAATTAAAATTCTCCGAATTGATAGAAGTTAAATAAATTGATGTTGAGATCAATTGAATTAAATATGAGTTTGATTTGTTTTAAAAAATAAATAAATGGAAGCATGTGAGTTGTTAACCTTTAGGATTAAGTAAAACGATGTGTGATTTGGTTGTAAGCAATTAAAATAGGTAGCGAAATCTTGCATGTGCTTTTGAAAATTGTATAGCATGCTTTGTTCATAAAATTAACGTTTTAGCTATTTAAATAGAAGTGAGATGTTAATAAATCACTTATATTTCATACTTACATGTTTTATTGAGTAAGTGCAGGTTCAGGGAAGTCGTTGGGCTAGATTTTATTGCGTTAACTGCTAATTAAATAAGCTGCTTGCTTAAAAATGCTAAATAAGGTATGCCTACACAATATAAATAGGAAATATGAACTGTTTTTGTTTTTCTGACCGGGTGGGTCGATGTATATATATTTATATCTCTTGTCAAATTGCAAAAGCTCCTCCGTACAAAGGGGACTCTGCCAAAATAATTCGAAAATTTTGGGAGTTAGAATTTTTTTTTGGAAATTTGGGAAAATTTTAGTTAGCGACAAAATGATTTCAAATTTGAAATTAAAATAAATTAGGGAATCAAACTAATTTAAAATAATGATATGAATTAGTTATAAATGGAAGATTAAATTTTATATTCAGAGATAAGAATAAATTGAACTCATATGGAAATGAAAGAATCAATTTGAATAGAAATAGATATAAACTAAAGTGGTAAGGTGAAAATAAATAAAGAAGCATATTAAATGCTTATACTAAACTTAAGGAAGGAGTTCTTAATTGGAAATTGATATTACAAATATAATATAAGTTAATATTTGAATGAATAAATATTGACATTTGTAAGGAAGTCGATAAAATGTTTTTGAATGTTGTGATTGGACATACTGCTATGTAAGATATGCAGGTATTATAAAGGGAAAGGAAAATTGGTTTTGATTTCATAAGATAAATTTGAATTGCTCGAAAAAAGGTATGTATTTAAATTTCGGTATGAAATTTGATTGGGTTTTTGATCGAGCCACTTGGCCTTTTGTTCTCTTTTGGAATTTGGGAGCCTGTAGAGGCCTTTTGTAGTTGTACCGAGCTAGCCGCATAAAGGAAACGCTGGCGAAATTTTTCGAAAATTTAGGGAGTTAGAAATTTTTTTGATAAGTTTTGATAATTTAAATTTGGATTTAAATTTAAGTTTGAATGGTTGAATAAATAAAGTTGTTTGGAACTATGGAAGGTTTTGGGGAGTTGGTTGAAGTAATAGCGGGTCTTTAATAAAAAATATATTATGGCAAGTTGATAAAACCGTTTGGTTTTGGGAAAAATAATAATGGGTATTGAATCATTCTTCCTAACTAGTAATTTTAGGGACGAAATTCTTTTAAGGGGGGAGGAATGTGACGTCCTGTAATTTTTGAGCATTTAAAATTGGAATATTTAATTGATTTTTAAATATTTAAAGGTTGATTTTAACTTGAATTCAAATATCACTATTTATTTGATAATTAAATATTGAATTAAATAATTTAAAGTTGGGTAAAATGTTGAATCTAGAGTTTTAAGCCTGTTAAAAATAATTTGAAGACTTGTAAAATTTATAGTGATAATACTCGAGATAGTAAAAGTATTAAAATTGAATTTAAAGGTGTTTTGTTAAGTTTTGAAAATATATCTTTTAAATTGAATTTAAACATAGCCTTCCGAGGCACACTCTCGGAATTCGACGAAACCAGTTCCATTGGATCCGTAATATTGTATTATTATTGGATTTCAATTTTCGCAGTGTTTGGAGTTGTTATGTGAGCGTACGATATATAAACGCGCTGAAATTTACATTGAAAATTCAATATAATAACTGGTCCAAAAAGGCTATCTCCTCCATACGATCGATTTAGGACTCGAAACCTTTTCTTTTGCGTTCGAAATAGGGGTATAACATTATTAACACCTAGCGGTACACCTCGATAGGAAGTCAAAATTTCGAATTGCATTTATCGAGACGTTTGGAATTTTAAAAAAAATATCTCTTAATAAACCTACTCAGCCGCCGTAATAATTTCACATCAGAGCTTTTGGTCTCTTCTTCAAACTGTAGCCCTTCTCGCGTACACCAATGTCATTTCTTGTCCCATCCCCTCTTCTTTTTAAAAGCAAGCGAGCCGTTCAACAAATTCTAAAGCAAGCTAAGAAAAAAAAGGAGGTAGCGCTCGCGTATGCTCATCATCGGAGGCACGTGTAAGGACTTCTAAGGCATCGCGAGGGGACTCGCGATTCGAGTCGCGTTCGAATTAGTTGGAGACGAGTCGCGATTTCGACTGGGTTGGAGGGGATCGCGATGGGGGAGGCGACGAGGCTTATCGATCGGTGAGGCCAGTTGGAGGGTCGAGGCGCGGTGGAAGTAGCAGTGGTCTGGGTGGTAGGGTAGAGGCGCAAAGTCGATGTTGGAGGAGTCTCGATCATGGCGATCGCGATTTCTTGATTTGGGCTTGGGTTTTCGAACGACGACTCAAGGAAGTTGAGCATAAGCATCGACGTCGTGTGACGTGGAGTCTGGGTTCTCCTTTGGGCGGTGAGGTATTGATTCACTGTTACTTTTCACTTTAAATTTAATAACTCATGTATATGATTATATTACACAAAAGTAGAAAAAAAATTGCATTTATAGCGAGACATATAAGAGAATCCTTTTAAAAAAAAAGAATTAAAAATTAATTATATATAGGTAAAAGAAACAGAATTTATATAAGGTTTAAAAAAACTGAAACTCTTTGTTAGTCAGAGGAGCATATATATACCGAAAAGCATAGGAGGAAATTTTTGACAGTAAAGTAAATCTGGAAAATCTCTTCTATTTAAATTTAGATTTTTGGAAACTTATATAAATGGATCTTGTAAATGAAGGTGGTTTCAAAGGATGAATTTATTTGGTTAAAACACCTTAAAAATCTTAAGCTAATTATAAATCGAACAAATTAATTAATTAAATTTAGTAAATGGTAATTTAATTTTTGATTAGTTCAAATATTAATAAATCGTACAATTTTTATACAATGTCCAGAATCTGAAGATACAGGTCGAGATTGGATCGAATTGCAAATTAAAAATCAAAGGAGAGTTAATCTCACTCATCTGGTTTAATTTAAATTTAAATGGTTTAATTTAAATAATTGGTCGAATGGTTGAATTGATTTGATGTGCTATATTATAGTATACATTACATCTTGGAATGATTGATTTCCCGCATTATATAGCGGATGAGACCCTATGCGCCGCATAATAGCGGATGATTTTATATTTCAAACCCATATACCGTAATATTCCACCTCGAAGTGGAATTGGTATTTTATGTTGTGCTAACGTCTGTGGATGCAGGGAAACAGGTTAGAGGGATCCAACTGGATTCCTCAACATTCATTTAAATTATGTAATATTCATTGTTGTGATTATTTTGATATGCTATGATGAATTATATTGGAATGTTGAGTGTTATGGTTTGCTGGAATTTCGATACACCGAGTTATCTAAATATATAGAATTGGATTTTTGAAAATAAAAGGAAGAGAATTTGTAAGTGGAATAATTATAGAGAATTTAAATAAATTAAAATGAACTGGATAAGAATAAAGTGATTTTCAAATTTCTAATAAATAAATCTCGAGTATGGAAAGGAAATTTTGAATAAACAGAAAGTTAATAATTTTTAAACTTCAGTGTTATTATTTAAAAGAACAAAGCATTTATTTTAAAATTTAAGATTTAAATACTGAAAAGAATAAGGAGAAATTGGGAAAAGTCTGAAATTTGTATGCTCCGATTAAAAGAGTTAAAATCAAATGGAAATAATAATAATAAAAATAAAGTCCATAATTAACGAATTTTGAAATGAATTGAGTAAGCAAAGAAATTTATTTCAAATGGAGTAAATTGGGAATCAATTTGGAAAATTGATTTAAGTGATTGAAGTTGGATATTCTCCCTGGATAACCAAGTACGTTTTCAAAGTAAATTTTTAAATATAAGTTAAAAGTTTTAAAATTGTTTTAAAAAGCAAGATTTGGAAAATTTATTATTTCTAAATATTTAAATTCTAAAGCAAGTATTTTCTTTTAATCTATTATGGGAATAATTATTTAAAAGTGATTTGGTATTTGTTTTAAAGGAGAAATCTAGTTTTATATTTTATAAAAGTAACCTCATTTTTAAATATTCCTAAAGTGTATTTTTAATATAATATTGAAGTGATTTTTAATTTTAAATATTTTAAAGTATATTTTCTAATAAAGTGTCTTTAAAACTATTCTAAAATCTAAGTGTATGTCCTTGGTGATTTCAGTGGAGATAGTAAATATTTGGAAAGTATATTCTGAAAAAGGAAGATGGTTTGAAACTGTTTTCAAAGGGTTGAAAATGAAAATATATCTTGCGAAGATATTTTGAGACAAATAAATAATTTGGAAAATTATTTATTGTTTGATGGTTTTTTGTGAATGTTAATTGATAGTTAAATAACCGACTATCAATATTGGCCAAATGCACTGATCGTTTCGAAGAGACCAGGATCGAGATTTATTTCTAGAAAGCCACTTCGATCCAGTTTGTACGTTTCGTGGGAAACGAGTTTGGATTCGAAGAGGGAGCAGTGAAGTGCGTGGGCTAGTCACTACTAATCCTAAGGATATTTCCAAAATGGATGTAGTAGGAGTAGTGCCTTCGGTTCCGTTCGAACCCGGGACGGACTTGTATGGATGAATGCTTTCGGAACATCGTCAGGTGCACGATGGGCATTCTAAGGGATATGTTCTAAAAGGTAACGCTTAGCCTCAAGCCTCATCAACCAGGAATGAATGAAATTCAGGGGTTATGCAGCAAGGCTAGGTGGGTAGCACCCATTCAGGGTGAGGTCATCCCTGTCTAGATGTCCCTTTTATTTCGGCTTAGTGGTGCGGTTGCTGATCCCAACCGTGGGGTGATCTTGCTCGGGATTATCCGGTAAGGGGTAGTCCTGGTCTTGTGTTGCAGGGGGTCGGGAGTGATCCTCGGTATGCTGATCTAGACCAGGTACCGTGACAGGTGTATCCCAGTGCCTAGTCATTAGTTGGAAATCCATTCTCCCTACGAGCCTTTTATGAGTTTTGTTTGTATTACCCACTCTGTGGCTAGTAGCTGGAATTTAATGAATGTAACAATTTTGGCTATTTTATAAGTATTTGTATATAGACCCTATTATAATATCAGAGGATTTTAATAAAAAGTGTTTCAGCTATCGTAAGGTAAAAACCCGACATGTTTATTTGTGGCGTGGTCTTACGAGATGTTTTTGTTTTCAAAATATTTTTGAAACTAATCAATTGAGTGTGATTTTCTCATGCTGGTATTCCAGACTGACTCGGGTGTTATTTAACTATAATGCTCGGGTCAGACCGAGTATTATAGGATACAGGATGATGATGCTACGGAGCTCAGGAGACGAGCTGGATGACGATACGTATTTCCGTATTTGGTTATTATTCCGCTGTGTGTCTAGTTGTTTGTTATTGATGTTGAACTGTTATTGATGTACTCTGATGATGTAGTGTATAAACAGGTATATTTGTTTTGGTGTAAAGATGATTTATTATCTATTATATTTTATTCCGCTACGATGGTTAGATTCTGATGTTGTTTTTTATTTTCTTCTTCCACCTCTTCTTCTTTAACCCAAATGGTTCGTATTTCTATTCAACTTTAGTTGATTTATGTAGAATAGTGTTGATTCAAGGGGTACGGAATTGCGGGTCATTACACATTTGATTATATACGTATCAAAAAGGATTGGAGAGAGAAACAATTAAGGGAATTAATTAGGGAAGTTTTAATTAAAGAATGGAAAATGTCTCATTCTTTCAAATAAAACATATTCTCCAATTCATTCTGTGCATACAATTCATTTTTCCTTCTCATTAATTCTTCCTTTTTCTCTCCTCCTAACTTTTCATGGTAGAAACAAAAAAGGAAATAAAATATTTGCTTCTCTGAATAATTTTGAAAAGTAAACGTTACATACAAATTTGTATATAAGAGTATATTTGATATACTCTAACTTACATACACATTAAATTAAAGTGAAACCTTTTTTATAAAGTTAAATAAAATATTGATTTTATTTAAAAGGAACTTGGAAAAGTTTCAAATGAATTTAGACTTCATAGGCCCATTAAAGATCCAAATTGACTAAATTTTTTGAAATTCACCCATTCCATCCATTACGGTTTGCCCAGTTCCAATAGAAAGTACCATTTTCCAAGCCTTTGTTCAATGACGTATGGTCTTTACCAAGTAGGATTCACATGCGATGGGGTAGGAAAATCTTGTTTCAAGACGAGATCACCGATTTCAGGTTCCAGGTCAGACTTTGGTGTTTTGGTATCGGGCGACTCGGTACCGGTGCCTAACTGCCCTCAAATCAGCTTCTTTGCGCTTCTGATCTACAAAATATCGAATTCCAAGAGAAGATCATTATTTGTTCTGGGATCATAGTAGGTCACTCAATGAGAAGGAACTTTGAGCTCAACGGGAATAATGGCTTCAGAACCGTAAGCAAAGGCGAATGGAGTATGGCCAGTCGCGGACTTGTGGGTGGTCCTATAAGCCCATAGTGCTGTCGGGATTTCATCCACCCACTTGCCTCTAGCCTTTTCCAAACGCTTCTTCAGAATGGATTTTATGATTTTGTTCACAACTTCAACTTTCCCATTTGCTTGAGGTTGAGCGACTGCTGCAAATCTCTTTTCAATACAATGTTGAAAGTAGAGTCTTTGAATTCCGCACTGTCGATTTGAGTGCCGTTATCTGTTACATTATTTTGTGGAAGACCAAAACGGCAGATGATGTTCCAGGCAATGAAGTTGATTACTTTCTTCTTTGTGAACGCAGCTAATGGTTCCGCTTTGACCCATTTGGTGAAGTAATCAATTGCGACGATGGCATAATTCGCACCACCTTCAGAGATTGGTAAAGATACCAATAATATATATGCCCCATATAGCGTGTCGATCGATGGTTGGCTAATAATACCCGTAACGGAGTATTTTCTTTGCTGGAGTTTGTCCACCAGTGTGATCGCTACGTTCCCCTTCAAGAACATCTTTTAGGATTCGTTTTATCTCATCATGAGCGACACACCGAAGCAGGGGAACGGAAAAACCTTTTCTATACATAAATTTTTCCTGTACGATATATCGTGAAGTTTTGCGAAGGACTTGTCGCTTTTCATTCCTTTGATTAGGAAGAACTCCCCGTATCAAATAGTTTTTACTCGGAGTCATCTACGATTCCTTCTCAGGCTCTGTCTCTTGTACACTGTCGATTTCCATCAGGTTTACACTTGGGGCATTTAATATTTCAACTGAAAACAAGCTCATCTGTTTTTCGTCTCCGGCTTTAGCAAACTTTGCTAATGAATCATCCTCTCTGTTTTGATCCCAAGGAATGTGCGTAATGTCGTAGTACTCTACGTCAGTTAACAACTCTGGGACTTAGGTAAGGTATGGATCAAGCCATTATCCTTTAGCTTGGTAATCTTCTCTAACTTGGTATACTACCAATTGTGAGTTGCAAAAGATTTCAAGAGACTTTTTTCCACTTCTTTGGCGAGTTTAAATCTAGTAATCAAATCCTCATATTCTACTTCACTGTTTGTTGTAGGGAAGTCCAGCAATCCCGGCTTTAGAATAACGATCATTGGATGCACCATCTGTAACAACTTTCACCATATGGTAGGGCTTTCACTACACTTCAGGAAATCATCCTGTGCGGTAAATTTTGATATAAAATCTGACTGTGCCTGTGTGACAAACCCAATCTAGAGGATCAATGCTAAGCGCTACAGATGTTGTAGTCATCCATAGTTTTAACGCCCGGCGACTAAATACGGCTATGTTAATGGTACTTATTAAAAGCACTTAAATATGAAAAAAATCACAGATTTCAAAAAACAACATTTTACTGATTCCATTTCAAGACATGTGTTTCATATTCAAATTACATAATCTCGTCGCTTTCCAAGGTTCAGATAAAATATAGTTATTACATAAATAAGCCAAGAGAAACGTATGATGATGCCCCCTTGGTTGACCAGAGTACTATATAGTCATAACTGACTTAATACAAACACGACAGAAATACATCAAAAATAGACAACAACTCCTAATTAGCTCTCCGTCAACCACCTGCTCGTCACCGGAAGCTTTATTCGCCAATTCTACTAAAACTTATAAACGTCAACCCACATCATACTCAAATCAATTTTGAGCACCCAAGAATTTAAAGGGAAAACATAAACTTCAAGTCAAACATAAAGCCTGGTGCGAATAGTAAAATACATCTCGGTTATTTGATGTTAAGTGAGACCACACCACTTAGCGGAACAGATTTCGCCTCACTAATATCCTTTTAAAACATATCTTTTACAAAATATAATCCTGCAACCCAAAACTGGTTAAACATGTAAAGCAATATCATGTATTTGTACATGTCCATTATCAAATGGACTATCTGTCCATTCACGGTAGTTTTATTTGTCTAACTACTAACCCATGGCTTACTCGGGCCTACCAGATAAACATAAAAGCCTAACATCTGTTAGATACTCTTCTTTTAGATGTCTATCCTTACTTCTCCAGGTATAACTAATCCTAATAGTTTTGTGGGTCCACCAATAACCTGTCTTTCCTTTTTACATTCCTTTCTGTGTGTAACATAATTTTAGTCTTACTCTACACAATGGAATTTTGGACATATTTTAGCTAGAGGCTACTAGCTAAAGTATAGGGCGCGACCGCATACCAGTCTCATATGGTATTCTGACATCTGAGTCATTTTACTTAAGGTTATCTACCCATAAAAAATTTCTTAAAAACCTTTTATTTCAAATGGATTCAAACCTTTAAATCATTCTTTAAAAAAGAAAATTATTTATATACACTCTTTGCTTTACTTAAATTACCTTGTTATGTTACTTATTCTTTACACAAAATTTGGTGATGAAAACGTTTAAACCTTCAGAAGTACCCCTTTCGAAATCTTTGAAAGTATCCCTTCCCATGCAAGGAAAACCTTAGGACGAAGGCCAAAACATACCTTTCGAAACCATTCATGTTTATCCTTTAGGAAGCATTAATAAACATCTCCTTCGAAAGCTTCAAAACCATAGATGTCCTACCTTTAAAACACTTCAACATTACCTTTCGAAACCATTGGAAAACCTTTTCTTTTAAAACTTTCGAAACCATTGGGAAACCACCCCTTAGAAATCTTTCTTTAAAACCTTTCGAAAGCATTGAAACATCAAGCCTTTCGAAAGCATTTTGGTTCAATTTATAACATGTGGAAACACCTTTCGAAACCACTAAAACAATCTCTTTCGAAACCGTTTGGGTTCTAACATTTATAGAGAAAAAGAGTCATTAAAACATTTAAGTCGAAAACATCCCTTTCGAAAGCATTCTTAAGTAAAGAAGTGATGGTGTCGAAATCATCCATTCGAAAGCATTGGAGAAGCGACTTGGTTTTAAAAACAAGGTAACTCTTTCGAAACCAATCTGGGTCGAAAGGTAAAAAGCGACAGTCAGGGGTTTCAACACCTTCGAAAGCATTCATTTAGTACAAAAGGCGCAACTCACTCGAAACCTTTCTTTTTTAATCATTTGACACAGCTAAAAGCTAACCAAATCGAAAGCACTTCCTTCGAAAGCAAAAGCAGATGCATTTTCAATTTAAAACAAAGCATGCTTCGATCCCTCAGAATCTTTTGTTTTAACCCAGTACCTTTCGCCTATAACCAGTTCACTACGTACCAGGTATCTAATACCATGTGCATTGGTTTCGATGGAGGCGGAGGCGGAGGTAAGGAGTTGGAAGCATGGTGCCAAAAGAATTGTAACAATAAAATCATGTTGATTTGACTTTTTAAATTAATCCTTTGTACCTAACCTGCCTTATTTGTCAAATAATGATTGGTTGCAAATTTTTCTCGTCTAAAAGTACTGCCATTTTTCAAAAATAACAATTTGGGTAATTTACAAAATACCCCTTCTCCATTATATAAATATATAAATCATTTAAGTCGCATACATTAAATATTTTTATATAACTATTAAAACACTTAGGAAAATTCTGCAAAAAATACAGAAAATCGTTTTTAATTTTTTTCTAGCATATATAATCTTCAAACCCTAAGCCAATATAATTTGGCCACGATTAATTTTTAACCAAAAATAGCATTTTCTTCATTAGAAAATTCATATAAAATCCATATTGACTCAGAAAATTATGAAAATTGAAACCCATTTCTAAATTATTGTTTCTAATCTAAATTTAAATTCAAAAGACAATTGAATGTCATATAATAGGGTTTTCATATTAAAGCATATCACAAAATCTATGTGAATTAGCGTAAATCATTAATAATATATATATAAACATTTTATTATCCAAAACATGGAAAAACATTTGCAAATAATTCGGATTTTAGACTAAAAACCAAAAACGTTAAATACTTGAGATGTAGTCATTATTCACCTTAACTTTTTGATTAAGAATGTGAGATTTGTTCTTGATTAAGTGATTTGATTCTCCCTCCTGAAATCCTAACTTTTATCTTCTCTTGAGCTTGCTAATGGTGGCTAGCATTAGCTTGTATTTTTGATTTAGTCAATAATGAAGTGAACGTGAATGTTGAAGGGTTTAGGGCATAATGACATGCCTTGTTCTTATTTTCCTCTTGCATATTTCCTAACCCTTTTTATTCTTCTTTTAATATTTAGTTCACTTGTTCAACATGGCACGGCTACCCCATATTTAATCACAAATATCAATCCATTAATCATCTTACATTATTTTATTTTATTTAACTAATTAAATATCTTAAATAATGTTACTAAAAATACGGGGTACTACAGACTTCTCTCCTTAAAGAATTTCATCCTTGAACATACGATAAGATACGCATCAAAAAAATCAAAGGTAAAACATAGCATCAAACAAATAGGGATAACCATCTCTCATCCTGTTCTCAGTCTCCAAGAACACTCTTCCTTGTCCTCACTCAATTGGACTTTAACTAATCTAACTGTCTTATTTTTGAGCATCTTCTCATCTCTTGCGACTATGCAACTGGCTTTCTAACTATAGTCAAATTTGACTCTACAACTAAGTCATCTAACAAGATCGGTGATATAGTAGTTCCGAATCTCAATACACTTCCTTAAATGAGAAACATGGAAACTATCGTGGACTCCTGCCAAACTACTCGGTAACTCTACTCTATACGCGAGTTTCTCGATCCACTCAAAAATAGGAAATAATCCAACGAACCTCGGTGACAGCTTCTAGATTTCCCAAATCGAATAACACCATTCATCGGAGACACCTTAATGAAAACATGTTCTTCAATAGAAAACTCTAAGTCTTTATGTCTTTTATCCACATAACTCTTCTGCTTAGATTGAGCTTCCTTCGTTCTAGCTCGAATTAACTCAACCGTTTCTGCAACTTCTCTAACTAAATCTGGACCAAGAACCAACCTATCCCCGGTCTCTAACCAACAAACTAGAGATTTGCATGGTCTTCCATACAAATTTTCAAATGGTGTCATCTTTAAACTAGCTCAATGATTGTTGTTATACAAAAAATCAACCAGATGTAGATGGTCTTTCCATGATCCCCTAAAATCTAGCTCACAAGCTCGCAACAAATCCTCCAAAACTTTGTTAACTCTTTCTGTTTGCCCATCAGTATGTGGATTGCAAGTGGTACTCACCTTGAGCTTGGTACCAAAGGTATCCTGCAGACTCTTTCAGAACTCGCTAGTGAATAAAGAATCTCTATCATTCACTATACTATTGGGAATTTATGTAGTCTTACTACATTCTTCATAAACAACTTCACTAACACTGGTGCCATTCTGGTTGATTTAATTAGAATGAAATGGGCACTCTTAGTCAACCTATCCACAATGACCCATATGCTTTCATTTCTCTATTTGACCTTGGCAACCCATCAATGAAATCCATGGAAATAAAATCCCACTTCTGCACAGGAATGTCCAAAGGCTGAAGCAACCTACTTGGCTTTTGAAATTCGACTTTTACTCGTTGGCAGTTCAAACACTGCTTCACCCATAAGCATGCATCCCTCTTCATACCTTCCCAGAAAAAACTTCTCTTAATGTCCTGATACGTCTTAGTTCCTCCTAGATGAATATTATGCTTCGAACGATGGCACTCCTCCAAAACTTCCTTCTTGATGTCTCCCACATATGGAACGAGCAATATTTCTTTCTTTCTAAACCACCCATTCTGGTCAAGACTAAATTCCTTTAAGTCATCGCTCTCCGTTCCATCCCTCAACTTTCTGATCCGTCCAGCCAACACTGGATCCTCTAGCTGTTTAGAAGCAATCTTTTCGATCATAACTGGTTGAACTTCCAAACATGATAACGAAACAGATTTTGTACTTGAACTACTTTTAGTACTCCACCGTATTTTGCAATTCGCTAACGCTTCCAAATCTTTACACTCAGCTATCATTGCTAACACCACATTCTGATGTTTTCTGCTAAGCGAGTCTACAACTTTATTTCCTTTTCCAATTGTGCACTCAATACCGAAATCATAAGCAACAAAGAACTCTAACCAACTCTGTTGTCTCATGTTCAGCTTCTTTTGAGAGAACGATGGCAGTTAAGAACGCTAACTTCAAGTCATGGGTTGGGTATCTGAGTTTATGCGGTCTAAGCCGTCGAGAAGCATAGGCAATTACTCTACCTCTCTGCATTTAACACAGCTCCTAACCCAATCCCACATGCATCCGTGTACACCAACAAATCTTGATTTTCCTCTTGAACAACCAACACAGGTGCATTAGTCAATAAGTGTTTCAGCTTTTGGAATGCCTCCTCACATTTATCGGTCCAAACGAACTTCACATCCTTTCGAGTTAGCCTGGTCATTGGTGCCGCTATCCATGAAAACTCCATAATAAACCTCTGATAGTAACTAACCAACCCCAGAAAACTTCTTATCACAGTCACCGGTTCTGGTCACTTCCAACTATTCATGGCCTTGATCTTAGCTGGATCCACTGAAAAACCCATTCTTTGAAACTACATAGCCAAGAAACTTCACTTCTTCTAAAAATGGCTTTCCGAGAACTTCGTCTTAAGCTGATGTTGCCTCAGCATTACAAGTACTATTCTAAGATGAACTTCATGCTCTTTTTCTTCCTTAGAGTACACCAAAATATCATCTATAAAACCAATACAAACCAATCCAGGTGCTCTCGGAAAATCCGATTCATCAAATCTACAAAGAAAGCTGGTGCATTAGTCAGTCCGAACGGCATCCCTAACCATTTCCATGATCCGTATCTAGTTCTAAACACCATTAGAGGAATACTATCCTCTGCCACTCTAAGCTGATGGAAACCTATTGCTAAATCCAACAGCGAAAATATCTTGGCTCCATGTAACATCCTCCTACTTGGAGGCCCAAAAATAACGGCTACGGATGTTGCAGCCATCCATAGTTATTAATTCACGGCGATCAAATACAGCAGTGTAAGATACATTGATACACATAAACATATGAAAATGGAAAAAAAATTAAAATATCAAACAAGAACTCATTCCATTTCAAAACATTTCCAATTTATTACATAATCTCACAATCGTTAACCACGTTCAGAGAAAATATATTTATTACAATATACGCCAAGCGACATATGAAGATGTCTCATTAGATGATCGGAATATACACAGGCAATATAACAACTTTACCATATCAAACAACATAGCGGAATCAAATAAAAGAGAACTCTAGATATCTATCATGCCTCCTGCACGTCTCTGAAAGCTTTATTCGTCTAATGAGGCACCCGAAAACCTCCTCTCTCAAACTACTCAAATCAATTGAGAATCCGAGAGCTTAAGGGAAAACATAAACTTCGAGTCAGACATAAGCCTGGTATGAATAATAATCTTCCAACTCGAACCATTTAGATGTCTAGTGAGACCATGCCGCTTAGTGGAATGCGTTTTCCCCCCACCGGTATATTAAAACCTTTATAAAACCATATAATGTGCTCCTGTATCCATAATGGTTAAAACAATTCATAACAATAGGATATGATGATAGAAAAACAAGTGAATCAATTCTGCATTACCCATCCTTATTCATTTCGATTATCTTTCACAGTTATAGTTTCTAGGGTTGCTATTAACCTAATAGTTTTCATGGGCTGACTAATAACCGGTAAAATGACTACCGATACGCTGTCCAGTTACATAGTTTTCATGGAATCACTAAGAACCTATTGGTAACTCTAATATCTTTGCCCTTATCATAGTTTTCATGGACTAACTAGCAACCTATTAATAACTCCAATATCCTTCTTCTTGTCCTAGTTTTCATAGACTGACTAGGAACCTATTAACATCCGACAATACCTTGATTCGGATATAGTTTTCATGGTTTCACTATAATCCTATTGGCCCCTGCCAATATCAAACCATAGTTTTCATGGACTAACTATAAAACCTGTCTTTCTGACATCTTCATTTATACATTGTTTTCATGGGCTAACTATGAACATATTGGGCCCTACCATTATCTTTCCTATACACAGTTTTCATGGACTTACTGAGAACCTATTGGCCCCTGCAAATATCTTCCTTTAATATTTTAGCATTCTTTATTATGGTCTTTCCGACCTCCTAGATGCAATTCTACTCATTCAGAAGTTAACTTAATTTATATTCACTACTGAGTCAATCTAGCTGGTTATTCTGCCCCTTTCCCAAAATATAGTTATGAATCCATTACAATGTGAATATATACATAGATGAAGAAGCAAGCACACGACTTGGTTAATCCCTTTAACCCTTTTAATCAAAGAAAACTTCTTCAAAAACTCCTTATCAAAACACTTCACTTATTTATGCTATAGTTTTCTTTTAAAATGACATTGGGTTATTTGTTTTGAAAACTAAGACCGTCGAAACCTTCAAAACTTTGCTTTCGACCTCACTGGATAACCTCCTTCGAAAGCATATAAATCTCTTTCAAAACATTAGGCCCTTGCCTTTCAAAACACTTTAATACTTTTCTTTCAAAACATTTCGAACATAATAAAGTATTACTTATTAAAACATAGAAGCATAGCTTCGAAATCATTTAAAGTACCCCTTTCGAAACCTTTGGAAGTATCCCTTTGTAAATCATTAAAAGTCCCCCCTTTGAAACCATTGGGTTTATATTTAAAAATATCATTTGAATCAACGTAAATATAAACGAAAATATCTCTTTCAAAACCATTCTTTATCATATAAAAGTATTGGGGAAAACTTGATGGCACTGGCACCATCCCTTTCGAAATCTTTAAATCATTTAAACAAAACATTAAAGGATAGTGTCGAAACCCTCATTCGAAGCCATTTCCTTCGAAGCCTTAGATCCTTTCAGAAGCATTTAGGAAGTGTCTTAAAACCTCTTTAAAACAAAACTACCCTTCCAAGGCATTGATGACTTCAATATACTCGAAAGGCAAAAGAACGATAGCAGAGCTTTGACTAGGTTGGAACCCCTTCTTTCGAAAGCATTATTTTGTAAGTAAAGAAACACATTCGAAAGCTTATTCCTTAAAACATTAGATAACGACAACCTCTTCCAATGCCTTTAGAAAGCCTCTTTCGAAAACATATGCTTCAACCCCTTTGAAGGCTTTAGTAAAACAAAGGCAGACGCTTCATTTTTTAAAACAAACAAAGGTGTCGACCCTATTGGAAGCAATGCTTTCGACACCATGCCTTCCGCCTTTCTCCAATTCACTGCGTTTAATACATTGTGTATTGGTTTCGGCTTAGTTGGATTTTGACATGAATAAAGGCGGATGCTATGAGACGAAAGGTACTTTCATTAGAGGTGGAACCTGCTTTGATGTGTAAAAGCCGATTAATGCCAATTAAAGCATATTTTTATCTAACCAACCTGCTACGTGTAAACCTGTAATTGGTTGCTTTAACTTTTTAAATTATTTACCAAAATAACTGTGTTAATTTCAGATCTAAACCACGGTTAATTTAGCAAATAAGCCCTTCCATTAAGAAAAACTAATATTGCAAATAAGTCCTTCTAAAATAACTCAATTTGCATAGCAAATCACTTAATAAAAATCCCCAAAATTTTCAGAAATTCACTTTAATCATGTTATCTAACATATCAGAATTTCAGACCTAAATTCTTAATATATTTTTCGAAATAAATTTATAAACCCAATAAATTATATTTTCCTTTGAAAATTCATAATAATCTTTACATAGCTTGAAAAATTATCAAAATTAAATCCCAACTCCAAAAACATGTTTTACATAACATAAAAATTTTCCATTGTATTTAAACGTCAAGTTCAATCGGTTTTGCCCTAAAACCGCATATAATCTTATTTAAACATTCTTGTTTAAATCAAACAAATTGTAATTCAAGCATGTCATCATAAAAACGAATTTACCCTTAAATCCGAAAACGTATGATTATAAAACGAAATAGAAATGGAATGAATTACTATTCACCTTGATTATGATAAGGAGATTGGATTGAGATTGAGATTTGTTTTCCTAGCCTTAATTCTTAGCTTAATTTGAATTCTCTTCTCTTTTCTCTTTGATTATGATCAACTTCTCTTCTTTACTTTTTTTTTCAAAATGACGTGAATGGGAAATGAAATGGTAAGGAACGAAAATATATAAGGGTAGGGGGTTATTTGCAGCAAATTCTCATTATACCATTATGTGAATTAATTAACTTATAACCTATTCTTAAGCCAATTTAATTAGTTAATTGAGCACAGCCTTAATTTATTTTCATATCTCAATCCCCTTATCACTTAACATTTTCATTATTCTATTTAATAACTAAGTCTCCTGAATAATGTTATCAAAAATTAAGGGTGTTACACTCCACTCAACTGGCCGAACAAATCGCCTATCCTAGGCAACGGATATCGATTCTTTATCGTTTTCTCATTCAACTTGCGATAATCGATAAATAACCTTAACGATACGTCCAGCTTCTTAGCAAACACTGGGCTGCTCTCCAAGATGAACTACTAGGTCTGATAAAATTCTTGCCTTCCAAACCCACAACTGCACCTTGAGCTCCCTTATTTCAGTAGGTGTCATCATGTTTGGCGGTCTACTCACTGGTTCTGCCCTAGGCACCAAATCTATCTGAAATTCAATGGCTTGTTTCGATGGTAATCCTACTACAGGTTCAAATATATCAGAAAGTTCTCTAACCATATAAACTCGATTCAACACGTCTTCTATCTCCACAACACCCAACAAAGCATTCGACTCACAACTAGGGTTGTCTACGGTATATACAATTCGCTCCCTATAGTCTGGGTGTCTAGGAGATATTTTCCCATCATGGAAAAATATCTTAGCATCGTACTTACTTAACCAATCCATATCCAGAATGGTTTCGAACCCTGTGAAATCAAACACATGCAAACTGCAGACAAAAGTATGACCCAACAAGTCAAATATTAGATAGTTACATCTCATCCCAATTGTTGCATACCCTCCTATTAGATTTGCAATCCTTAAGGAAGTAAATAGGTATGAGGATTCTAGTTTAAGCTTATATACCAAATAACGAGATATAAAAGAATGCGATGCACCGGTATCAAATAGAACACTAACTTCCGTACCAAGAATCATAAGCGTTCCTCCCAACAATGCTTTCCCTTTTTCCCCTGCCGTGGGTCTCGAGGTAGCTGGCTCCAATGCATATACTTTGCCCTCCCATCCATACCATGCTCCTTGCATTGGCTCTTATAATGACCTATCTGATCGCAATTGAAGCACTTGATATTCTTCTTCTCGATCACCTTCTTTGCCTCTCCAGAACGACATTCATTCACAAAATGCTCTTTCTTGTCACACTCAAAACAAACAACTTCTGATTTGTCCTTCTTCACGGCTCCACCTTTTTGGGCACCCTTCTTAGGAAAGAACTTCATTTTCTGACTCTGCCTCACCTGGACCTCCTTCGCCTTATTCTTCTCCACAGAAGCAATAATTTCCTCGTATCTTAGAGTATCTCTACTATAAAATCACAAGGATCACTGATATGAGTTAATATATCCCTTGCCAATTCAGGTTTCAAACCCATAATGAATTTCTCATTTCTCTTAATCACGGTATCCATAGTGGCATGACCATATCTTGCCAACTTCTCAAACCTTGTAACATACTCTAACACAGTCATCTCTCCCTGCTCTAACTCAGCAAACTTTCTAAGCAAGGTAGACTTCGCCATCAGAGACATGAATCTCTCCTCGAACATCCTCTTAAACTCAGTCCATGTTATCGTTGCTTTATCCACTCCAACCATCACACTATTCCACCAGTATAAAGCTACTTCTTGAAGATTCCTCGAAGCGAGCCTTCTTTTCTGCTCATCATCGAGCCCTAAATCTGTAAAAATCCTCTCATAATGCAGTAACCAGTTCCACACTTCTGTGGCATCTGCAGTCCCAATGAGTGTCTTTCGTTTCAACCTAGCATAGTCCCTACTCAAAGCAGCATAATTGTTAACTACTGGAGCTTCTTGTGCTCCTCCTCTAACAACTCCAGCAGCAACCCCTGCTTGCATCATATTCATGAAAAACTGATACATGGCTCCCATGTCAACTTGCAGGACCTCGGTACCAGTATTTCCAACTCGTGCCTGACCTTGGTTCCTTCTAGTATTAGGTCTGGCATTTCCATCTATAGTAGTGCTTCCTCCTCCAATATTATCTCTTCGAGAATGTATATCAACATTCGAACCTTCATGAGATGCAGAAAAATAACCTAATAGAGACAGGAGAGTAGAGATAAAGCGCATACTTATATATGGAAAATATAAGTACATTACTATAGTGTTATCCCATACCCCGATCTTATCTCTAATTCCTTAGGATTATGTTTTTCAAAAAATCATTTTTAGTTAAAGTTTTCATAAACCTATGCTCTGATACTAAGTTGTGACATCCCCCATCTAGATGTCCAAAGCTAAGAGCTACAGATGTTGTAGTCATCTATAGTATTAGCTTACGACAGTTAAATACGGCTATGTTTATGGTATCCATAATATCAGAAGCACTTGAATATGAAACAAAATCACAGAATCCAAAAAATAACATTTTAATTATTACATTTCAAGACATGTTTCACATTCAAATTACATAATCTCATCGTTTTCTAGTTTCAGATAAAATATAGTTATTACATAAATACGCCAAAAGTGACATATGACGATGCCCACTTGGTTGACCAGAGTACTATATAGTCATAACTGACATAATACAAACACGGTGGAAAAACATTAAAAATAAACAGCAACCCCTAATTAGCTATCCGTTAGCCACCTGCTCGTCACCGGAAGCTTTATTCGTCAATCCTACTAAAAGCTGTTAACTTCAACCCTCAGCCTACTCAAATCAAAATTTGAACACCCGAGAATTTAAGAGGAAAAAATAAACTTCGAGTCAGACATAAAGCCTAGTGTGAATAATAATATAATCTTGGTTATTTGATATTAAGTGAGACCATGCCACTTAGCGGAACAGGTTTCCCCTCACAATATCCTTTTAAAATATATCTTATGCAAATTATAATCCTACAACCCAAAACTGGTCAAGTCCCATATATTCTTTAAAACATTTAGGACAATTCTACAAAACTTCCAGAAAATCATTTTTGATATGTTTTCTAACATATATAAATTTCAGTCCCAAATAATTAATTATTTAGTCGTAAATAATTTATACCCAAAATAATCATTTTCTACACTAGAAAATTTATTTAAAATCCACAATAATTCAGAAAAATATGAAAATTCAAACCCATCTCTAAAATATCATTTCTTATCTAAATCTAAAATTGAAAGGCATTTTGATGTCATTTAATAGGGTTTTCACATCAAAACATATCATAAAATCTATATGAACAAGCATAAATCATCAACAAGCATATATACACATTTAATCATTCAAAAACATGGCATCAACTTGCAAAACACTTCGCATTTAACTTAAAACCGAAAACATTTAAGAGAATGAAATGCAGTCATTATTTACCTTAGCTTGAGATTAAGGATTGGACATTTGAATAGCTTTTGATTTGATTAATCTTCTTCCTTGGCTTTTTCTTTCTCTGGTTCTCTAAAATGGTGGTCGGCCTCTATATTTTTAATTTGCAAATGAGAGTGAACAAGGGAATACACATCAAAGGGGTTTTAGGTTTAGGGTATAAGGATTTTCCTTGTTCCCATTTTTCCCCTGCCTACTTCCTAACCCTTTGTCTATTTCATGTTATCTCATATTGATTTACTCATTAACATGGCACGGCTACCCCTATTAATCACAAATCTCAATCCATTAATCACCTTACATTATTTTATTTAACTAATTAAATATCTTAAATAATGTTACTAAAAATATAGGGTGTTACACTAAAACTGGTTAAACATGTAAAGCAATGTCATATATTTGTACATATTCGTTATCAAATGGACCATCTATCCATTCACTGTAATTTTGTTTGGCTACTTACTAACCCTTGGCTAACTTGGGCCTACCAGATAAACATAAAAATCTAACATTTGTTAGATAATCCTCTTCTGGACGGCCTATTCTTACTTACTTCTTTAGATCTAACCGATCATAATGGTTTTACAGGCTCGCCAATAACCTGTCTTTCCTTTTTAGATACCATTCTATGTGTAACATAATTTTAATCTTACTTCTGACAAAGCCCTACACACTGGAATTTTAGACCTATTTTAGCTAGGTGCTACTAGCTAAAGTATAAGGCACAAACTCATACCAGTCTCCTCAGGTATTCTAACATTTGAGTTATTTTACTTAAGGTTACATACCCATAAAAATTTCCCTGAAAACATTTTCTTTCAAATTGGTTTAAACCTTTAAATCCTTCTTTAAACAAGGAAATTATCTATATATACTCTTTGCTTTACTCAAATCACCTTGTCATGTTACTTATTCTTTACACAAAACCTTGTTAATGAAAATGTTTAAACTTTCGAAAATACCCCTTTTGAAAACTTTGAAAGTATCCCTTTCCATACAAGTAAACCTTAGGCCGAAGGCCAAAACATACCTTTCGAAACCTTTCATATTTATCCTTTTGGAAGCATTAAAAATCATCTCCTTCGAAAGCTTTAAAACAATAGACATCCAACCTTAAAAACACTTCAACATTGCCTTTCGAAACCATTGGAAAACCTTTCATTTTAGACCTTTCGAAACCATTGGGGAACCACCCCTTTGAAACCCTTCTTTAAAACATTTCGAAAGCATTAGAACATCAAGCCTTTCGAAAGCACTTGGGTTCAATTCATAACATGTGGAAACACCTTTCGAAACCATTAAAACAATCTATTTTGAAACCATTTGGTTTCTATCTTTTATAGAGAAAAAGGGTCATCAAAACATTTAAGTCGAAAGCATCCCTTTCGAAAGCATTCCTAAGTAAAGAAGTGATGGTATCGAAACCATCTTTTCGAAAGCATTGGAGAAGCGGCTTGGTTTTAAAACAAGGTAACTCTTTCGAAACCAATCTGGATTGAAAGATAAAAGGCAACAGTCTGGGGTTTCGACGCCTTTGAAAGCATTCATTTAGTACAAAAGGCACAACACATTCAAAACCCTTCTTTTTTAAACATTTGACACGGCCCAAGCCAACCAAGTCGAAAGCACTACCTTCTAAAGCAAAAGCAGGCGCATTTTCAATTTAGAACAAAGCATGCTTCGACCCCCTTGGAACCTTTCATTTTGACCCAGTACCTTCCAACTATATCCAATTCACTACGTACCAGGTATCTAATACCATGTGCATTGATTTCGATGGAGTCGGAGGCAGAGGTAAGCAGTTGGAACCCTGGTGCCGAAAGCATTGAAACTGGAAAAAGCATGTCGATTTGTCTTTTTAAATTAATCCTTTGTACCTAACCTGCCTTGTTTGTCAAATTATGATTGGTTGTAAATTTTTCTTTTCTAAAAGTACTGCCATTTTTCAGAAATAACAATTTGGATTATTTACAAAATACCCCTTCTTCTTTATATAAATATATAAAACATTTAAGTCGCATACCTTAAATAATTTTATAAATCTACTAAGACACCTAGTAAAATTCTACAAAAATTCCAGAAAATCATTTTTAATATGTTTTCTAGTATACATAAATTTCAGATTCTAAACCAATATAATTTGGCCATAATTAATTTTTAACATAAAATAACATTTTCTTCACTAGAAAATTCATATAAAATCCATATTTATTCGGAAAATTATGAAAACTGAAACCCTTTTCTAAATTACTGTTTCTAATATAAATTTAAATTCGCAAGGCAATTAGATGTCATATAATAGGGTTTTCATATCAAAACATATCACAAAATCTGTGAATTAGCGTAAATCATTAACATATATATAAACATTTTATCATCCAAAACATGGCAAAACATTTGCAAATAATTCGGATTTCAGACTAAAAACCGAAAACCATTAAAAAATTGAGATGTTGTCATTATCCAACTTAGCTTTTTGATTAAGGATGTGAGATTTGTCCTTGATTAAGTGATTTGATTCTCCCTCTTAAAATCCTAACTTTTATCTTCTCTTGAGTTTGTTAATGATGCCTTGTTCCTATTTTTCCCCTGCATATTTCCTAACCCCTTGTATTCTCTTTTTAATCTTTAGTTCACATGCTTAACATGGCATGACTACCCCTTATTTAATCACAAATCTCAATCCATTAATCATCTTACGTTATTTATTTAACTAATTAGATATCCTAAATAATGTTACTAAAAATATGGGGCGTTACAGTCTAACCCTGGTCAGCTCTCTGAAAAAGATAAGTTATATTGAATTGTCTAAGCTCGATATTCCACTTGAGTAACCTTCCAGATGTGTCAGGTCGCTGCAATACAATGGTTGGTCAATGTAAAAATGGATGGGGTGTGCGGGGAAGTAAGGTCGGAGTTTTTGTGACACAGGTACCAAATAGAATGTCAGTTTCTCTATCATCAGATAGTTCCTTTGAGCTCCTGTCAATCGTTTGCTAACATAATAAGCCGATCTCTGGATTTGATTCTCTTTGTGAAGAAACGTGACACTTATAGCATATACCAACACAGCTAAATAGAAATATAAATCTTCATGATCCATTGGATCTGATAAGATGGGAGATCTCTTTAAATGGTTCACCAAAGCTTGAAATGCGTCTTTACAATCTTGTGTTCATTCAAAATTCCTTTTTCCTCTCCTAATCAAGTCAATGAAAGGAATGCATTCATTGAAAGCTTTGAAAATGAATTGGCTTAGGGCAGCGACCATCTTATTTAGGCTCTGTACCTGTTTGATGGTCTTTGGCGCTTAGATATTGCGAATAGCCTAGATTTTCTTAGGATTAACTTTGATTCTACAGGTATTGACGATGAAACCTAAAAACCTTCCTGATGCAACGCGAAAGGAGCATTTTAGAGGATTAATCTTCATTTTATAATATCGAAGGAAGTCGAACATTTCTACCAAGTCTCTAATGTGGTCGCTAGATGGTCGTGACTTTACGAGCATATAATCCACATATACCTCCATCGTTTTTCAGATCCGATATTTAAACATTTTGTTAACTAGAGGATGGTAGGTGTAACAACCCTGTATTTTGAAATTATTTAAATTGAATTTCAATTTAACTTTAATTTATTTATTTAATTTAAATAATTTTGTTATTTCTAATATAAACTTTGATTTTGATGTGAATTAGAACTCCAAACATGATTAAATAGAATATTTTACAAAAAAATGTATTTTGGTCAATATGGTCAACTTTGACTTTTAAATTTCAAAATTTCAAAATTTGAATTTTATCTTTTATTATGAAAATAAATAAAATTCTAAGAACATTTCTTTTCGTTTCATTGAAATCTGATTTATAATGTGAAAGTTATGCCCTTTTAGCTATTATGTGTAAATTGATGTATTTAACAAAATTGTTTACTTTAAATTATATAAATAATATTTTATTTGGTCATGTAATGTTCTAATTTGTGTTTATATCGATGAATATTGTATATATTTTGGTTTTGAAAACCTTTTAAGGTGTAATTGACATTTTCCAATGTCAGTTGTATTCTGTTGTAAATTTTCATTTCCAGCTTCAATTAATTTAAAGAATTCTTTATTTATCTTTATATTTTTCTTAAGAACTTATTTTATTCTCATTCCCACTTTATTTTGTTCCTCATTTAGTTATTTATTTGACTTTATTTGTTTTATAGTGAAATAGAAATTTTCTAAGACTAGTGATATTTTATTTGTAAGTTTTAAGTCCTGTTTCCAATTTTTAAACAATTTCTTTAATTCTTTTTCTATTTTTCTCCAATTTAATTATTTATTTCATTATAGAAATGATAAATTAATTATTTAATTTCAAATATTTTCTTTATAATATTTTTAAAATGAAGTGGATATTTTTCCAAAGCCATTGATGATTTAATTGAAATTTTCGAACCCTGTTTTGAATTTTTTAGTAATTTCCTTAATTCTTTTTATATTTTCTTTAAATTTAATTATATATTTTCATTTTATTTTACTTTTTTTCATTTTTTAAATTCATTTACTGATTTATTTGTTTTTATTTGATTTAAAAATAAAAGAAAATTTGAAGAGACTTAGCTTTTAACTTAAGACCTTTCATTAGCCAAGACCTTTCACTTTCTCTTGACTTTTCATTTGCTTTGTTTTGGCCGTACACCCTAAATGCTTAGCCGTGAGTTTCTCAAGCCATTTTCATGTGAAAAATTATCCTCTTCCATTTCATTTTCACGGCTAAGAAAAATGGTAATGGCCTCTTCTTCCTTTTCCACTTTTTCCCTTTATTTTCTATTATTTCCAATGATTTTTGGCCATGATTTCTCTTGCCATGCTCGGCCTAACCCTCCACCATCTCTTCCATCAACCACCACCACTTCTTTCCCCACATAATCCATGGCCTAACCTTCATCTCCTCTGACTAGAAAGTGCCATGAACTCCACTTGAGCACAACAAACAAAACAATGCAAAAATTCCTTAAAAAGCATGCCTTGCCACCTAGTCTTCATCACCAGCACCTCAGATGGCCTTGGCTACTTCCTATTGCCCCACCACCACCTTGACACACACACCTAAGCATCACCTGCTACCTCTGTCCAGACCTGTACATGAAATGGCCGAACCTATATGGGACATAGACCGAGCCAAAAGTGACCCAAAACTCCTCTATGTTGTCCCTTCATATCCCTATGTTGTAACCTCCTCCACATCTATGCCTTATTAGCCGTGCATTCCTTGGTCCAAACCTGATCCAAAGTCATGCCAAACCTGAGCCAAAATATCCCATAGGCCGTGCAAAATAATAGAGAAAGCAAGGCAAAAGTCGTTGCATTCATATTTGTTTTCATTCCAAAGTTACATCATTTCAAAGTATATTGAATTTATGGTTTGTTTTGATTTTTGTTTGGGTTGTAACACAAGATTTGTAGCTTGGATTTGATCTCCACCCAAGTCCATAGTCACGTCATCGTGCTTTTGATTCCGTTGTGTCATTGGTTTTGTTATCTCCAGCATTTAGAGGTGAGTATATCTCACACGACATATTATACTTATGCAATTGTCAAGCAACAATAATTGAACGTGTAGAATTATATTTGATGTTATAACTGCCTGAGATTATTTATATATGATGTTAAACTTGTTAATTTACCTGTCATATCATCTGTTACTGTTATATGTTGTTAACTGTTCATTTATATCTGTTTATCACACTGCAAGTTCCCTGTAGAATAGAATCACTATGTGTTGAAATGATACATACACGAACGGACTTTAGAATAGGGAAAAATCGTTATGGGCTGAAACGATAGGCCTAAACTGTTTTTATTTATTTTGTTTTAACTTGAAATTGCGGGTTCGAAATGATAGAACCCGGATTTTTCTTTCTAGACTGCGGATTGAAATGATATATATCTGTATCACTGTATATAGGTTAGAAAACTATATACAGGCCGGTGGTTATTTTATAAAGTGTTTTGGATATTTTAAGTATTTGAAAATATAAATTTATGAAATTTGATTTAAATAGATTTTTAAATGTTTTAAAATAAAGAAATTATGATTTTTCTATGAGTTAAAAAATGTAATTAATGAATGGTTAAATTGGATTATTGAAATATAACTTGAGTTTGGAAATTTGGAATTTTGGTTAAAAATGATATTTAAGTTATATAAATAAAATGGAAATTTATTCTTAATTGTAAAATGGTAAATATGATAATTTTATTTAAATTTGAATTTAAATGATTTAATAAAGTATTATTGATTTTTCTATGAATTAAAAATGGTTTAAGTAAATGAATGCTTAAAAGTGATATTTTAAAATGCAACTTGATTTGGAAATGTGGAATTTGGTTTTGTTTAAAGGTTTAAGTTAATTAAATAAATTGGAAATTTAGTTTAATTTATGAAATGGGAATTTGAAAATGTAAGTGTCAATAAGGTGTCAAATGTAAAAATGGAAAAATTGTACAATTGAATTTGTTAAGTGAGATTATTGAAAAATTTGAATTTTTCTGTAAAGGTTTGCTTTATAAAAATCATAAATTAAAAGAGTACTTTAATGAACATCTTTGAATGTTAAATATGATTTTTATAATGTTTAGATGGTTTAAATTGAAATGTTTCCAAATATAACTTACAGCAGTTTTTTTTGAATACTGTGAAAGGTTGAAATTTTCAATGTTTATGGTATTAACTTAGTAAATGAACTCAGAATAGTTTAAAACTTTGGAAACTGAATACTTGATTTGAAAAATATATAAACTTCACTTTTAAATGGTTTAAATGAATTATTTTTCTTGAAATATAAGCTATTTAAAAGGTGATTTGGAATAATAATAAGTGAATGATATCTTTGAATTTAAAAGGTATTTAAAGTTGAATATTTGGATTTGAACTCATAAAATGATTTGAAATCAAGTTTTGAAAGATATGATATTTTGATATTAAAATGATTTGAAAATGAAGTTTTGAATGATATGATATTTTGATATTAAAATGAGTTGTAATGAAGTTTTGAAAGATATGATATTTTGATATTAAAATGATTTGAAAATGAAGTTTTGAAAGATAGGATATTTTGGTATTAAAATGATTTGAAATGAAGTTTTGAAAGATATGATATTTTGTTATTAAAATGATTTGAAATGAAGTTTCGAAAGATATGATATTTTGATATTAAAATGATTTGAAAGGATATGATAATTTAATATATTGAAATGGTTAGAAATGACTTGATATTTATTTTGATAAATATTTGAATTTGAAAGATATGGTCTGTTGATATATTGAAATGGTTTGGAAATGATTTAATCATTATTTTGATAAAGGTTTGGATCGAAAGGGTATTATATTTTGAAGTATAAAATATTATTTTAAAGTTATAAGCATGAGTTATAATAACGATTGGTTGGCAAAGAGACCGGGATCGGATATGGGCATACTCTCTGTCGATACCGAAAACCACTTTGACAACCGTGTACGTGGTGGAGATTTCAGAATGAAGTAGGATGGTGGCGACGTTCTTGTGGTATGTTACGTGGACCCAACTCCCGTGATTTGGCATAAGGTGGCTAAAACAGGAGCGGTCTCGGGCCAGTTGAGGTCGCACCTCGTAGCGGACGCATTTCTTCGATACCATACTATTACTTGTGATTGTTTGGGCGCCCCTTCGATTTTTGTGGGAATGCGTTCCGCGGTGGGCGTATGTGGCTGTTGCGTTACCACCAGCCCGAGTGTCGTAATTGGTATATCTACCCTGGCTTGCTTTATGTGTTGTGTCACCTACCATATCGAGCCTTTACTACAAGATTCTATTTGTGTCGTACCTATGCAATATCTTCTCGTAGTCTCCCGATCAGGAGATATGTAGGTATTGTATAGACTATTGGCATTATTTGTGTTAAGGTGGAAAATGTAAAGCCTTAACGCTATTTAAAAGTATGTTTATTTTACTGTTAGACATTATTATAAGTGCGCGATATACTATATAGTAAATAGTTTAACGGATCCTTAGAAGATGGGATGTCCCAAGCATCCCTTAAGTTACTTGCACTTTTACTACAGTTCACTTGAGTTGGTTTACATTGTATAAGTATGTATGTCCTAACTCGAGTCTTTGTATTTTTATTTACGCTCGGGTCAGCCTGAGTATTCACAGATTTGGATTTTCACTTTCTGGAGAGTGGAATCGTTGGAGATTACCTGCTTGTCCAGTTTTATCTGTTTCACTTCCAGTTATCCTGTTAATCCCAGTGTTGTATTCATTTTGTACTTGGTTATTATCTTGAGACTTCTTTTGTACTCTATTTCTTCTGTTGTATTTTATGTAATTCTGATACATTACATAGTAGCTTCATGAGCTACTATTTCTTTTACTTCCGCTGCACTATTATTACTCTGTGTCTATGCTTTGTGATTTTATTTACTGTATATTCTGAGATTTGCCAAATTTCATTTACAATGCGGTATTTTGAGCGATTCAAGTCCGACATATGCGGATGCGAATGGTTGAAAATACCTAGTTGTTACATTTGGTATCAGAGCTTTGGTAGCTCTAGGCAAAACTCGGCATATGGAGTGAATGTATTTACAGAATCACTTTCATTCGAGTTTGAATCTTTTCCTTTTTGACTCGATTCCTTTGAATTTTGGAACGTTCCCTGGGTTCCAAAATCCATTCGTGTCCCTCACTATTCATCTTCTTTTGATTCTGGAGTATCACATACCTCCGCTTCGAATGATCTTTTTAGTGAGTCGGCGGTCTCGCCAATTTCAAATTGAATTGTAAAAAGGGGAAAACTCCTTTACAATTAGCAGCGATTCAGCAGAGATTTATAACTATCCTTGGTTTAGATGCTAATATCTTTTATTATTCCAAATTCTATCTCTTGAGATCGAATGTAGATTTGCCCCACAAAAAAATCCACATTGATCTTATTCTTTAAGTCACGGTTGACCCGGTTAAGGTTGCCCACGATTTACTTAAGCTTACCCATCTCCCTACTCTGTTATTTAATCATCTTGTCTTTTGTTTCCAATCTATTCTTCCAAACATTTTGAATTGTACTTGTATATCTATGTTTTGTTTTATATATTGTGTTGTTTGAGTCGTTGATTTTGATTTGGGATTTCGATCGATTCGTCTGATCAACGCTATCGATAGGATTTCTAAAACTCTTTGACAGAACAAACTGACACAATATTATTTTAAAATTTGGTTAGTGAAATAAATTTTGATATATAAGTAAATTTATGGAACTTAATAAATTGATTTAAATAGATTATTTGAAATGGTAATACTTGATTTATCATTTACTGTTCTATAAATGAATTTATAAATAGTTGTTTATAAATTGATTTGGGAACTAAAATGAATTTAAAACAAGAAATTTGATAATTTAATTTTCGATGGTTTCAAAACTCGTGTTTAAGTTTTAAAGTATATTATTTAAAGGATTTTCCAATAGAAATTTGTTTCCTAGGAATTTTAAAGTTTAAAATTAGTGCTCTTCTCTTTGTCGTTGAAAAATAACTTCGGTGATGACCGCAGCATCATCGACATTCATTTTCGAGTTTCGAAGAGAAGAGACCGCTCTATAGTCTTGCTACAACTTTGTTTTGGGAAATCAAATTGAGTTGAATTTCTAAAATATGACTTGATTTATAATATATATATATAGATGTATGATTTAAATTTGATTTTATAAATTATGTACATACATTTATTTATCTCTAAATGGTTTGAAGAAATCGAAATTTTAATTCTTAAATTTTATTTTAAAAAATCGTTTAAATTATAAAAAGAAAATCAAAATTTTAGATATAAGATTCAAACTTGAGATAAGGGAATTAGAAAGTTTTATTTGTATAATACTCAGTTGCATTTAAATATAACTTACCCAAATTATACAGAAGTTAACAATGTAATTGGATAATATAAATTATAAAAAGATTTTATAAATAATGTAACCTCTCGATATTTTCAACCATTCGCATCCATTATAAGTGTATAGGTAGACACTCATGCCGGAATTGAATTGCTCAAAGTACCGCGTTGTAAATAAAAATTTGGCAAACCTCAGAATGTACAGTAAATAAAAATCACAGATCACAGACACAGAGTAATAATAATGCAGAGGAAGTAAAAGAGATAGTAGTTCATGAAGCTACTATACAAATATATCAGAGTTACATAAGATACAACAGAAGAAATAAAGTACAAAAGAAGTCTCAATACATAGAAATATACTAATACAATAGCTGGAAAGGACCAACACACTGAAAAGATAAAACTAGACAAGAAGATAATCCCCAGCGATTCCAAATCTTCAGAAAGTGGAAATCCAAATCTATGAATACTCAGGCTGACCCGAGCGTAAATAAAATACAACACTCGAGTCAGGACATACATACTTATAGAATGTAAACCAACTCAAGTGAATTGTAGTAAAGGTACAAGTAACTTAGAAGATGCTTGGGACCGCCCATCCTCTAAGGATCCGTTAAACTATTTACTATGTAGTATATTGCGCTATATACAGTAGTGTCTAATCAGTAAAGTGTAATCATATAGAAAATAGTGTTAAGGGGATCGTGAACCTTAACGCGGTTGGATCTTTAAAACCAAAATCGTAGTGGGCCCGACATAAGGAGATGACACGGCACGCGAGGCAATGCCAGGGTGGATACACCGTTTGCACTCCCGGACCGGTGGTGACGGCGAGCCAGCAGCTTCCGCCCACCTCGAACAATACCCCCGAATCAAAGTGGCGCCACATATCGAATCACAAAAGTAATAGAATGGTTTCCGATGGAGCTTCCTCGATGAAAGGGTGCGACCCTTTGTGTAGCCCGGTATAGCTCCTGTTTTAGTCATTTATGCCAACTCACGGGAGTTGGGTCCACGTAATATACCTCGAGAACATCGCCACCATCCTACTTCATTCTGGAATCTCCACCGCATACACAGTTGTTAAAGAGGTTTTCGGTATTGGCCGGCTATAAGACAATATCCGATCCCGGTCTCTTTAACAACCAATCGTTATTGTAACTCGTAGTTATAACTTTAAAACAATATTTTATACTTCAAAATAAAATATCATTTCAACCCAATCTTTATCAAAATAAAGATTAAATCATTCCAAACCATTTCTCATCATACCATATCATTTAATTCAAATATTTATCAAAATAAATATCAAGTCATTTCTAACCATTTCAATATATTAAATTATCATATCCTTTCAAAGCTTCCTTTCAAATCATTTTAATATATCAAAAGATCATAACCTTTCAAAGCTTCATTTCCAAAATATCATATCTTTCAGAACTTCTTTTCAAATCATTTTAATATCAAAATGTCATATCTTTCAAAACTCCATTTTTCTAATCATTTAATATCAAAATATCATATCTTTCAAAACTTCGTTTCAAATCATTTTAATATATCAAAATATCATATCTTTTCAAAACCACATTTCAAATCATTTTACTATATCAAAATAGTTATATTTTTTCAAAACCACATTTCAAATCATTTCAATATACCGAAATATCATATCTTTCAGTACCACATTTCAATCATTTTAATATATCAAAATATCATATCTTTTCGAAACCACATTTCAATCATTTTAATATATCAAATAGTTATATTTCAAAAAAAATTACTTCATTTTAAATCATAAAAATGAAGTTATTACATTTAATAATTAAATGATTAAATTCCAAAAATTTAAACTTTTCAATGTTCACTTATGCACTTAAATTTATTAAAACAATAAAAATTCAAGTTTCGCAGCATTTTGAAAATGCTACATAAAGTTACATTCAAAACAATTCAATTTAACAAAAGACAGCATTTAAAAATGCTGTTAATTAACTTCAAATATTCAATAGAATTTCACAAACACTTATTTTTTTTATTTAAATCATTTTTAACTTATAAAATCATACATTTCACATTTATAAGCATCGTTTAATTTTCCTTAAATTCATGATTATATATAGTTAAGTTTCCTTTCAAAAATCAATATTTATTAATAATTCGCTTATTAAATTTCAACATTCAAATTTAAATTCATTACATTAAATTTCAACTTAACATTTAAGTTCAAATTCTCAAATATATCTTAGTTTTATTTTTATTTACTGAACTAAATTCCACTTTTAAGTCAATTTCATAAATTTCCAATTTTAGTTATATTTCAAAATTTCAACTTAAATATTCATTCATTTCACATTTCAACTTTATTAAAAATCATTAATATGACATAAAATCACTTTAAATTCATTTAAATTCAAAATATCATAAATTTATCATAATTTCATAGTCAATTTAATTTCCAATTATAATTAAATCAAATTTTTCAAAATAACTTACATTCAAAATTTTCTAACTTTTTCATTAATTCATTTCACTTACAATTATTCAGAAAATTAATAATATTTTACAAAAATCCTTTTTAATTAGATTTAAATCAAAATATTTTAATATTTACATTTCTAAAATAATTTAAATTTTTTTTAGAAAAACATATATTAACTACGGGTCTATATATAATTTTCTACACTAGGAAAAGTGATACGGGTAATATCATTTCAACCCGTAATTTACAAAGAAAATCCGGTTTTATCATTTCAAACCCGCAGTCCCAAGTAAATGAAATAAATTGAAAATCATTCAGGCCTATCATTTCAGCCCATAACAATTTTCCCTTATTCCAAAGTCCGTTCGGGTATGTATCATTTCAACCCATAGTGATTCTAATTTAAAGGGAACTTGCAGTGTGATGAACAGATAAAATAAATAGAATAGCATGAAATAACAGTAACATATAATACAATAGGTGTAATAAAAGGTGTGAACATCGTATGATAATAATATAAGCAGTTATAACATGATCATACAGTTCTACAGATTCACAGGGTGTCAATTTACTACTTATATAAGTACATAATGTCTGGTGAGAAGTATTCACTTGTTCAGAGCTAGAGATATCCACCAAAGCACACAACACTGACACAACGAAGGCACGACGACACGGATATGACTTGAGAGTGGAGAGACAAAGCTAATAGCCTTGCATGCATTTACACAAAACAATAGAGTACTTGTAAAATTTCAATACAAATTATCACTAAACAGTGCAAGGAATCAAAGCCCAAAACAAAGTCAAATTCATTGCACTTTCTCTCGACTTCATATGGATCAGTTATAGGTTGGATAACCTCAGCCAAGGCATGGATTAAGGTCTGGTTTGGGTGCAAAGTGGTCGGCCTACATGGGTTTAAAGGAGATGAAGATATAGGTGCAACACTTTACAAAACAAAGCAAATATCATCACATCTTGGCTCCTATTGGGCTCGGCCTCATGCTCTATGGTCATGGCCTGATTTCCAGAGGGTGGTGGGTGATGTGGCAGAGGGTGGAGGTCAGGTTAGAGATGGTGGTGGTGGAGGAAGTGGCGGCTAGAGGTGGTAGAAGGTGATGGTAATCATGGTAGCTCGGTTTGCATACAAAGTGATGGAGTGGTCAACTTTTGGTGGGGATCTCTTGCCATAGGGTGCTCGGCCTGGCCATGGTAGTGATCTAGGGAGGTAGGTGAACGTGCTAGGAGGTTGTGGAGGTGGGCCAAGGGCTGGAGGAGGGAGGAGCTGATCAAAAAGTGGAGAACAAGTGCAAATATTCACATAGAAAACTAGAAAACAACAAAGGAAGAAAGGAAGATTTTTACCAAACCCTTTGCTCCATGGTGGCTGTATATTTTTGGATGAGAAAGATGTTAGAATACACGTGAAAAGTGAGGAAATGCATCTGAGAAAAGAAATGAAAAGCACGGCCAAAAACAATAAAGAGATGAGTTGAGAAAATGAAAGGTCGGGAGATGAAAAGACTTAGGAATTCCAAAAGTTTTAAACCTTTCAAATTTATTAAATTTGTTTATATAACTTGATATTTATGGAAACAATAATAATCCCAGATAAAATTTCAAAAATTTATCAAAATATAAAAATATATATAGTATTTATTAATTATATAAAGTTAAATTAAGGAAAATAGCTAAAAATGTAAACTAGTCTAGAAAATTTGAAAGTAAATGAAATAAATTTTAGAAAATTCATATGAGCTTGTAATATATTTTTAGACATAAATAATACTATAAAATAAAAGTACACTCACAAATAAAAATAAAAAAATAAAATTTAAATAAAATTTTAATGAAGAAAACAGCATAAAATAAGAAAACACCCTAAAAAAAAGATATCAACACAGTAAACTTTGGAAAAATTATAACATCACTTAAAAAATATTTGAAACACAAAATATACTTAAAATAACATATTAAAAAATAAAATAAAAAATTTAAAGAAAATAGAAAAAGATTTAAAGAAATTGCTTAAAAATCCAAAACGGTGTTCAGAAATTACAAATAAATCACCATTGACTTTGGAAAATTGTTTACTTCATTTTAAAATTATTATAATACAAAAATATGCATACAATAACATATTTACACATATTAATATGACAAGGAAAATGTAATTTATATAATTTAAAATAGACAAAATTGCAAAATAAAACAAATTATACTCAAAATTGAGATGTACATAACTTTCACAGTTTAAGTCTGTTTCCAACGAAACGAAAAGCAGTGTTCAAGTTATTTCATCTATTTTCATAATAAAAGATAAAATTTAAGATTTAAAATAATTTAAATTTGAAGTTTAAAAATTCACAGTTTGAACAGTTTGACCAGGAATTCACTTTACAGTAAAATATTCAAATTATACTAATTTGAACTATAAATCACTTAATAATCATCATTTATATTTAAAATGAAATGTTTGAAATAAAACAAGTTTAAAATAATTTGAAAATAAAATAAAGTCAAATTTAAATTATATGCAAAAAATCCAGGGTTGCTACACTCTTCCCCACTCAAAAACTTTTCGTCCCCGAAAAGGAATGAGGTACGGGAAAGCACAGAAAAAGATAAAGTGTAATAAGATTGAGACAAGATGATAAGGAGATTGAAATTATACCTGATAACTATTGTTATAGGTAAGTTTAACAAGGTGCGGATTTATCAAAGATTATAGAAAGATTTCTAAACAGAAAGATTATAGAAAGATGCTTATACCAGTCTATAGCAAGATAAGGATGATAAGGACAACCAAAAGATAGTTTGAAAAAAAATCAAATTAAGGAAATAAATTTGAAAGCATGGAAATTTCAACTTAAATAGAGAATAAATCTTTTACACAAGTTAAATAAATCTTAACTATCCCAAATTTCATTATCTTATTATCCAATCATCTTAAATAAACAATTTTTAAAAACAAGGGTTTGAAAAATAATCATTTATTACACTCACAATGTACTTAATAAATTTCATTCTTTTTTATTCCTAATTAAAATTAAATTTATTCCGCTCAATATATTTATCACTTATGTTAAATATACTTACACTCATTATAACTGCCTTCTTTTATTCTTAGTTCTTTTAACATTATTTTATATTGTAAATTATTCAATTACCCATTTATTCTATTTACCTCTGTTAATCATTTTATAAAATCTTTTTATATTGTATATTATCCAATTACATTGTTAACTTCTGAAATTAAGGTAATTTATATTGGAATGAAATTGAGTATTATACAAATAAAACTTTCCAATTCAATTATCTCAAGTTTGAATTATTTATCCAAAATATTTGATTTTCTTTTTATAATTGAAATTATTCTTTAAAAATAAAATTTAAGAATTAAATTTACGATTTCTTCAAACCATTTAGAGATAATTAAAGGTACGTACATAGTTTATCAAATCAAATTTAAATCATATATCTATATATACTATAAATCAAGTCATATTTTATAAATTCAATTCAAATCAATTTGATTTACCAAAACAAAGTTGTACTAAGTCTACAGAGCGGTCTCTTCACATTGAAACTCGAAAATGAACGTTGATGACGTCGCGATCATCACCGAAGTTATTTCCCAGCGACAAAGAGAAGAGCACTAATTTTTAAACTTTAAAAATCCTTTGGAAACTTATTCTTATTCGAAAATACTTAAAATAATATATCCCTTATAAAAAAATTTAAACAAAAGGTTTGAAACCATCGGAAATTAAATCCTCAAATTTCTTGTTCTAAATTCATTTCAGTTCCCAAATCAAGTATTATCACTTCAAATAATCAATTTAAATCAGTTTATTAAGTTCCATAAATTTACTTATATATAAAAATTTATTTCATTAACCAAATTTTAAAATAATATTGTGTCAGTTTGTTCTGTCAGAGTGTTTTAGAAATCCTATCAATAGCGTTGATCAGACGAATCGATCGGAAACCCAAATCAACATCAACAACTCAAACAACACAATATATATAACAAATCATAGATATATAAGTACAATTCAAAATGTTTGGAAGAATAGATTGGAAACAAAAGACAAGATGATTAAATAACAAAACAGGGAGGTGGATAAGCTTAAATAAATCACGGGCAACATTAAACGGGTCAACCGTGACTTAAAGAATAAGATCAATGTGGATTTTTCTAGGGTAAATCTACATTCGATCCCAAGAGTTAGAGTTTGGAATAACAAAAGATATTAGCATCTAAACCAAGGATAGATAAGAATCTCTAGTGAAATCGATGCTAATTCTAAGAGAGTTTCCCCTTTTATAATTCAATTTGAAATTGGCGTGACCGCCGACTCACTAAATAGATCATTCGAAGCGGAGTTATCGAATACTCCAGGGTCAAAAGAAGATGAATAGTGAGGGATACAAATGGATTTTGGAACCGTAGGGAACGTTCCAAAATTCAAAGGAATTTAGTCAAAAAGGAAGAGATTCAAACTCGAATGAAAGTGATTCTGTAAAAACATTCACTTCATATGCTGAGTTTTGCCTAGAGCTACCAAAGCTCTGATACCAACTGTAACATCCCGATATTTTCAACCATTCGCATCCATTATAAGTGTATAGGTAGACACTCATGCCGGAATTGAATTGCTCAAAATACCGCGTTGTAAATAAAAATTTGGCAAACCTCAGAATATACAGTAAATAAAAATCACAGATCACAGACACAGAGTAATAATAATGCAGCGAAAGTAAAAGAGATAGTAGTTCATGAAGCTACTATATAAATATATCAGAGTTACATAAGATACAACAGAAGAAATAAAGTACAAAAGAAGTCTCAATACATAGAAATCTACTAACACAATAGCTGGAAAGGACCAACAGACTGAAAAGATAAAACTAGACACAGATAATCCCCAGCGATTCCAAATCTCCAGAAAGTGGAAATCCAAATCTGTGAATACTCAAGCTGACCCGAGCGTAAATAAAAATACAACACTCGAGTCAGGACATACATACTTATACAATGTAAACCAACTCAAGTGAACTGTAGTAAAGGTACAAGTAACTTAGAAGATGCTTGGGACCGTCCATCCTCTAAGGTTCCGTTAAACTATTTACTATGTAGTATATTGCGCTATATACGGTAGTGTCTAATCAGTAAAGTATAATCATATAGAAAATGGCGTTAAGGGGATGGTGAACCTTAACGTGGTCGGATCTTTAAAACCAAAATCGTAGTGGGCATGATATAAGGAGATGACATGGCACGCGAGGCAATGCCAGGGTGGATACACCGTTCGCACTCCCGGACCGGTGGTGATGGCAGGCCAGCAGCTTCCGCCTACCTCGAACAATACCCCCGAATCAAAGTGGCGCCACATATCGAATCACAAAAGTAATAGAATGGTTTCCGATGGAGCATGCTCGATGAAAGGGTGTGACCTTTTGTGTAGCCCAGTATAGCTCCTGTTTTAGTCATTTATGCCAACTCACGGGAGTTGGGTCCATGTAATAAACTCGAGAACGTCGCCACCATCCTCTTCATTCTGTAATCTCCATCGCGTACACAGTTGTTAAAGTGGTTTCCGGTATTGGCAGGCTATAAGACAATATCCAATCCCGGTCTCTTTAACAACCAATCGTTATTATAACCCGTAGTTATAACTTTAAAACAATATTTTATACTTCGAAATAAAATATCATTTCAACCCAATCTTTATCAAAATAAAGATTAAATCATTTCCAAACCATTTCAATATATCATCATACCATATCTTTCAATTCAAATATTTATCAAAATAAATATCAAGTCATTTCTAACAATTTCAATATATTAAATTATCATATCCTTTCAAAACTTCCTTTCAAATCATTTTAATATATCAAAAGATCATAACCTTTCAAAACTTCATTTCCAAAATATCATATCTTTAAGAACGTCTTTTCAAATCATTTTAATATCAAAATGTCATATCTTTCAAAACTCCATTTTCAAATCATTTAATATCAAAATATCATATCTTTCAAAACTTCGTTTCAAATCATTTTAATATATCAAAATATCATATCTTTTCAAAACCACATTTAAAATCATTTTACTATATAAATATAGTTATATTTTTTCAAAACAACATTTCAAATCATTTCAATATACCAAAATATCATATCTTTCAGTACCACATTTCAATCATTTTAATATATCAAAATATCATATCTTTCCGAAACCACATTTCAATCATTTTAATATATCAAATAGTTGTATTTCAAAACAAATTACTTCATTTTAAATCATAAAATGAAGTTATTACATTTAATAATTAAATTATTAAATTCCAAAAATTTAAACTTTTCAATGTTCATTTGTGCACTTAAATTTATTAAAACAATGAAAATTCAAGTTTCGCAGCATTTGGAAAATGCTACAGAAAGTTACATTCAAAACAATTCAATTTAACAAAAGACAGCATTTAAAAATGCTGTTAATTAACTTCAAATATTCAATAGAATTTCACAAACACTTATTTTTTTATTTAAACATTTTTAACTTATAAAATCATACATTTCACATTTATAAGCAGTATTTAATTTTCCTTAAATTCATAATTTTATAAAGTTAAGTTTCCTTTCAAAAATCAATATTTATTAATAATTCACTTATTAAATTTCAACATTCAAATTTAAATTCATTAGATTAAATTTCAACTTAACACTTAATTTCAAATTCTCAAATATATCTTAGTTTTATTTTTATTTACTTAACTAAATTCCACTTTTAAATGAATTTCATAAATTTCCAATTTTAGTTATTTTTCAAAATTTCAACTTAAATATTCATTCATTTCGCATTTTAGCTTTATTAAAAATCATTAATATGATATAAAATCACTTTAAATTCATTTAAATTCAAAATATCATAAATTTATCATAATTTCATATTCAATTTAATTTCCAATTATAATTATATCAAATTTTCCAAAATAACTTACATTCAAAATTTTCTAACTTTTTCATTAATTCATTTCACTTACAATTATTCAGAAAATCAGTAATATTTTACAAAAATCCTTTTTAATTAGATTTAAATCAAAATATTTTAATATTTACATTTCTAAAATAATTTAAAAAATTTTAGAAAAACATATATTAACTACGGGTCTGTATATAATTTTCTACACTAGGAAAAGTGATACGGGTAATATCATTTCAACCCTTAATTTACAAAGAAAATCCGGGTTTTATCATTTCAAACCCACAGTCCCAAGTAAATGAAATAAATTGAAAATCATTTAGGCCTATCATTTCAGTCCATAACAATTTTTCCTTATTCCAAAGTCCGTTCGGGCATGTATCATTTCAACCCATAGTAATTCTAATCTAAAGGTAACTTGCAGTGTGATGAACATATAAAATAAACTGAATAGCATGAAATAACAGTAACATATAATATAATAGGTGTAATAACAGGTGTGAACATCATATGATAATAATATAAGCAGTTATAACATGATCATATAGTTCTACAGATTCACAGGGTGTCAATTTACTACTTATATAAGTACATAATGTCTGGTGAGAAGTACTCACTTGTTCAGAGCTAGAGATATCCACCAAAGCACACAACACTGACACAACGAAGGCATAACGACACGGATATGACTTGAGAGTGGAGAGACAAAGCTAATAGCCTTGCATGCATTTACACAAAACAATAGAGTACATGTAAGATTTCAACACAAATTATCACTAAACAATGCAAGGAATCAAAGCCCAAAACAAAGTCAAATTCATTGCACTTGCTCTCGACTTCATATGGATCAGTTATAGGTTGGATAAGCTCAGCCAAGGCATGGATTAAGGTCTGGTTTGGGTGCAAAGTGGTCGGCCTACATGGGTTTAAAGGAGATGAAGATATAGGTGCAACACTTTACAAAACAAAGCAAATATCATCACATCTTGGCTCCTATTGGGCTTGGCCTCGTGCTCTATGGTCATGGCCTGATTTCCAAAGGGTGGTGGGTGATGTGGCAGAGGGTGGAGGTCAGGTCAGAGGTGGTGGTGGTGGATGAAGTGGCGGCTAGAGGTGGTAGAAGGTGATGGTAATCATGGTAGCTCGGTTTGCATACAAAGTGATGGAGTTGCCAACTTTTGGTGGTGATCTCTTGCCATAGGGTGCTCGGTCTGGCCATGGTAGTGAGCTAGGGAGGTAGGTAAACGGTCTAGGAGGTTGTGGAGGTCGGCCAAGGGCTGGAGGAGGAAGGAGCTGATCAAAAGGTGGAGAACAAGTGCAAATATTCACATAGAAAACTAGAAAACAACAAAGGAAGAAAGGAAGATTTTTACCAAACTCTTTCCTCCACGATGGCTGTATATTTTTGGATGAGAAAGATGTTAGAGTACACGTGAAAAGTGAGGAAATGCAGCTGAGAAAAGAAATGAAAAGCACGGCCAAAAACAATAAAGAGATGAGTTGAGAAAATGAAAGGTCGGGAGATGAAAAGACTTAGGAATTCCAAAAGTTTTAAACCATTCAAATTTCTTAAATTTGTTTATATAACTTGATATTTATGGAAATAATAATAATCCCAGATAAAATTTCGAAAATTTATCAAAATATAAAAATATATATAATATTTATTAATTATATAAAGATAAATTAAGGAAAATAGCTAAAAATGTAAACTAGTCTAGAAAATTTGAAATTAAATGAAATAAATTTTAGAAAATTCATATGAGCTTGTAATATATTTTTAAAAATAAATAATAATATAAAATAAAAGTACATTCACAAATAAAAGTAAATTAAAAATTAAATTTAAATAAAATTTTAATGAAGAAAATAGCAGAAAATAAGAAAACACCCTAAAAAAAAGAAATCAACACAGTAAACTTTGGAAAAATTATAACATCACTTAAAAAATATTTGAAAGACAAAATATACTTAAAATAACATATTAACACATAAAAAAATTAAATTTAAGTACAATAGAAAAGGATTTAAAGAAATTGCTTAAAAATCCAAAACGGTGTCCAGAAATTACAAATAAATCACCATTGACTTTGGAAAATTGTTTACTTCATTTTAAAATTATTATAATACAAAAATATGCATACAATAATATATTTACACATATTAATATGACAAGGAAAATATAATTTATATAATTTAAAATAGACAAAATTGCAAAATAAAACAAATTATACTCAAAATTGAGATGTACATAACTTTCACAGTTTAAGTCCGTTTCCAACGAAACGAAAAGCAGTGTTCAAGTTGTTTCATCTATTTTCATAATAAAAGATAAAATTTAAGATTTAAAATAACTTAAATTTGATGTTTAAAAAGTCACAGTTTGAACAGTTTGACCAAGAATTCACTTTACAGTAAAATATTCAAATTATACTAATTTGAACTATAAATCACTTAATAATCGTCATTTATATTTAAAATGAAATGTTTGAAATAAAACAAGTTTAAAATAATTTAAAAATAAAATAAATTCAAATTTAAATTATATACAAAAAATCTAAGGTTGCTACGAATAAAATTTGAATGGTTAAAATAAATGTTATATACTTAAATTTTAGTTATAAAATGATTAACAGGAGTAAATAGAATAAAAGATTAATTGAATAATTTACAATATAAAATGATGTTAATGGAACTAACAATAAATTAAAGCAGTTATAATAAGAGTAAGTATAATGGACATAGATGATAAAATATATTGAGAGGAATAAATTTAACTTTAAGTGGAAATAAAGAAGAATTAAATTTATTAAGTACATTATGAGTATATTGAGTGAATATTTTTTTCAAATCCATAATCTTAGAAATTTTTAATTTAAGATGATTAGAAGATAAGACAATAAAATTTGAGATAGTTAAGATTTATTTAACTTGTGTAAAAATTAATTATCTATTTAAGTTGAAATTTCCATGGTTTCTAACTTATTATCTTATTTTGTTTTTCAAACTATCTTTTGGTTGTCCTTATTTTCCTTATCTTGCTTCAGACTTGTATAGGCATCTTTCTATAATCTTCTGCTTAGAAATATTCCTATAATCTTTGATAAACTTTGGTACTCATTTTTTAATCTGAGCACTGCTTGCCATCCACAGACCGTCGGTCAAGCGGAAAGGGTGAATTAGATTTTTAGAGGATCTTTTTCGTGCTTGTGTTTTTTATTCTGGAGGATCTTGGAAAGATCATCTCCACCTTGTTAAACTTACCATAACCATAGTTACCAGGTATAATCTCAATCTTCTTATCACCTGGTCTTAATCTTATTTCATTTCTATCTTTTCGGTGCTTTCCCGTACCTCATTTCTTTTCGGGGACGAAAAGTTTAGAGTGGGGGAGAGTGTAACAACCCTGTATTTTGTAATTATTTTAATTGAATTTTGATTTAACTTTTATTTTATTTATTTATTTTATTTAGATAATTTTGTTATTTCTAATATAAACTTTTATTTTGATGTGAATTAGAACTCCAAACATGATTAAATAAAAATATTTTACAAAAAAGGCATTTTGGTCAATATGGTCAACTTTGACTTTTAAATTTAAAAATTTAAAATTTTGAAAATTTGAATTTTATCTTTTATTACGAAAATAAATAAAAATTTAAGAACATTGCTTTTCATTTCGTTGAAATCTGATTTATAATGTGAAAGTTATGCCTTTTTAACTGTTGTGTGTAAATTGATGTATTTAACAAAATTGTTTACTTTAAATTATATAAATAATATTTTATTTGGTCATGTAATGTTCTAATTTATTTTTATATGGATAAAATAACATGTATTGTATATATTTTGGTTTTAAAACATTTTTAAGGTGTAATTGACATTTTCCAATGTCAGTTGTATTCTGTTGTAAATTTTAATTTCCAGCTTCAATTAATTTAAAGAATTCTTTATTTATCTCTATATTTTTCTTAAGAACTTATTTTATTATCATTACCACTTTATTTTTTTCCTCATTTATTTATTTATTTGACTTTTATTTGTTTTAAAGTGAAATAGAAATTTTCTAAGACTAGTGATATTTTATTTGTAAGTTTTAAGTCCTGCTTCCAATTTTTAAATAATTTCTTTAGTTCTTTTTCTATTTTTCTCCAATTTAAATATTTATTTCATTTTATAAATGAGAAAAAAATTATTTAATTTCAAATTTTTGCTTTATAATATTTTTAAAATGAACTGGATATTTTTCCAAAGCCATTGATGATTTAATTGAAATTTTCGAACCCTGTTTTGAATTTTTTAGTAATTTCCTTAATTCTTTTTATATTTCTTTAAATTTAGTTATATATTTTCATTTTATTTTACTTTGTTTCAGTTATTAAATTCATTTACTAATTTTATTTGTTTTTATTTGATTTAAAAAGAAAAGGAAATTTGAAGAGACTTAGCTTTTAACTTAAGACCTTTCATTAGCCAAGACCTTTCACTTTCTCTTAACTTTTCATTTGCTTTGTTTTGGCCGTACACCCTAAATGCTTAGCCGTGAGTTTCTCAAGCCATTTTTACGTGAAAATTATCCTCTTCCATTTCATTTTCACGGCTAAGAAAAATGTTAATGGCCTCTTCTTCCTTTTCCACTTTTCCCTTTTTTTCTATTGTTTTCAATGATTTTTGGCCAAGATTTCTCTTGCCATGCTCGGCCTAACCCTCCACCATCTCTTCCACCAACCACCACCACTTCTTTCCCCACATAATCCATGGCCTAATCTTCATCTCCTCTGACTAGAAAGTGCCATGAACTACACTTGAACACAACACCACAAAACAATGCAAAAATTCCTTAAAAAGCATGCCTAGCCACCTAGTCTTCATCAACGTCGCCTTAGATGGCCTTGGCCACCTCTTATTGTTCCACCACCACCTTGACACACACCTAACCATCACCTGCTACCTCTGTCCAGACCTGTACATGAAATGGCCGAACCTAGATGGGACATAGACCGAGCCAAAAGTGACCCAAAACTCCTCTATGTTGCCTAGTCCCTTCATATCCCTATGTTGTAACCTCCTCTACATCTATGCCTTGTTAGCCGTGCATTCCTTGGTCCAAACCTGAGCCAAAGTCATGCCAAACCTGAGCCAAAATATCCTATAGGCCTTGCAAAGGAATAGAGAAAGCAAGGCAAAAGTCATTGCATTCATATTTGTTTTCATTCCAAAGTTACATCATTTCAAAGTGTATTGAATTTATGGTTTGTTTTGATTTTTGTTTGGGTTGTAACACAAGATTTGTAGCTTGGATTTGCTCTCCACTCAAGTCCGTAGTCTTGTCATCATGCTTTTGATTCCGTTGTGTCATTGGTTTTGTTATCTCCAGCATTTAGAGGTGAGTAGATCTCACACGACATATTATACTTATGCAATTGTGAAGCGACAACAATTGAACGTGCAGAATTATATTTGATGTTATAACTGCCTGTGATAATTTATATATGATGTTAAACTTGTTAATTTACCTGTCATATCATCTGTTACTTTTATATATTGTTAACTGTTCATTTATATCTGTTTATCACACTACAAGTTCCTTGTAGAATAGAATCACTATGGGTTAAAATGATACATAGCCGAACGGACTTTAGAACAGGGAAAAATCATTATGGGCTGAAATGATAGGCCTGATCATTTTTTTTTTTAACTTGGGATTACGGGTTCGAAATGATAGAACCCGGATTTTTGTTTGTAAACTGCGGATTGAAATGATATATATCTGTATCACTTGACCTAGGTTAGAAAACTATATACAAGCCCATGGTTATTTTATTAAGTGTTTTGGATATTTTAAGTATTTTAAAATATAAATTTATGAAATTTGATTTAAATAGATTTTGAAATGTTTTAAAATAAAGAAATTATGATTTTTCTATGAGTTAAAAATGTAATTAATGAATGGTTAAATTGGATTATTGAAATATAACTTAAGTTTGGAAATTTGGAATTTTGGTTAAAAAATGATATTTAAATTATATAAATAAAATGGAAATTTATTCTTAATTGGAAAATGGTAATATTATAATTTGATTTAAATTTGAATTTAAATGATTTAATAAAGTATTATTGATTTTTCTATGAATTAAAAATGGTTTAAGTAAATGAATGCTTAAAAGTGAAATTTTAAAATACAACTTGATTTAGAAATGTGGAATTTGGTTTTGTTTAAAGGTTTAATTTAATTAAGTAAATTGGAAATTTAGTTTAATCTGTGAAATGGAAATTTGAAAATGTAAGTGTTAATAAGGTGTCAAATGTAAAAATGGGGAAATTGTACAATTGAATTTGTTAAGTGAGATTATTGAAAAATTTGGATTTTTCTGTAAAGGTTTGCTTTATAAAAATCATAAATTAAAAGAGTACTTTAATGAACATCTTTGAATGTTAAAATATGACTTTTATAATGTTTAAATGGGTTAAATTGAAATTTTTTCAAATATAACTTACAGCGGCTTTTTCTGAATACTGTGAAAGGTTGAAATTTTCAATGTTTATGGTTTTAACTTAGTAAATGAACTCAGAATGGTTTAAAACTTTGAAAATTGAATACTTGATTTGAAAGTATATAAACTTCACTTTTAAATGGTTTAAATCAATTATTTTGATTGAAATATAAGCTATTTAAAATGTGATTTGGAATGATAATAAATGAATGATATCTTTGAATTTAAAAGGTATTTAAAGTTGAATATTTGGATTTGAACTTATAAAATGATTTGAAATAAAGTTCTGAAAGATATGATATTTTGATATTAAAATGATTTGAAAATTAAGTTTTGAAAGATATGATATTTTGATATTAAAATTATTTAAAATGAAGTTTTGAAAGATATGATATTTTGATATTAAAATGATCTGAATATGAAGTTTTGAAAGATATGATATTTTGATATTAAAATGATTTGAAATGATGTTTTGAAAGATATGATATTTTGATATTAAAATGATTTGAAATGAAGTTTTGAAAGATATGATATTTTGATATTAAATGATTTGAAAGGAAGTTTTGAAAGGATATGATAATTTAATATAGTGAAATGGTTAGAAATGACTTGATATTTATTTTGATAAATATTTGAATTTGAAAGATATGGTATGTTGATATATTGAAATGGTTTGCAAAAGATTTAATCTTTATTTTGACAAAGGTTTGGATTGAAAGGATATTTTATTTTGAAGTATAAAATATTATTTTAAAGTCATAATCACGGGTTATAATAACGATTGGTTGGCAAAGAGACCGGTAACGGATATGGGCATACTCTCTGTCGATACCGAAAACCACTTTGACAACCATGCACGCGGTGGAGATTTCAGAATGAAGTGGGAAGGTGGCGACGTTCTTGTGGTATGTTACGTGGACCCAACTCCCGTGAGTTGGTATAAGGTGGCTAAAACAGGAGCGGTCTCGGGCCTGTTGAAGTCGCACCTCATAGCGGACGCATTTCTTCGATACCATACTAATACTTGTGATTGTTTAGGCGCCCCTCCGATTTTTGTGGGAATGTGTTCTGTGGTGGGCGTATGTGGCTGCTACGTTACCACCAGCCCGACTGTCACAATTGGTATATCTACCCTGGCATTGCCTTGGGTGTCGTGTCACCTACCATATCGAGCCTTTACTACGAGTTTCTATTTGTGTCGTACCTATGCAGTATCTTCTCGTAGTCTCCCGATTAGGAGATATGCAGGTATTGTATAGACTATTTGCATTATTTGTGTTAAGGTAGAAAATGTAAAGCGTTAACGCTATTTAAAAGTATGTTTATTTTATTATTAGACATTATTGTAATAGCGTAATATACTATATAGTAAATAGTTTAACGGATCCTTAGAGGATGGGCGGTCCCAAGCATCCTTTAAGTTACTTTCACTTTTACTACAGTTCATTTGAGTTGGTTTACATTGTATAAGTATGTATGTCCTGACTCGAGTGTTTGTATTTTTATTTACACTTGGGTCAGCATGAGTATTCGCAGATTTGGATTTCCACTTTCTGGAGATTGGAATCGCTAGAGATTATCTGCTTGTCCACTTTATCTGTTTCACTTCCAGTTATCCTGTTGATCCCAGTGTTGTGTTCATTTTGTACTTGGTTATTATCTTGAGTCTTCTTTTGTACTTTATTTCTTCTGTTGTATCTTATGTAACTCTGATAAATTACATAGTAGCTTCATGAACTACTATTGCTTTCACTTCCGCTGCACTATTATTACTCTATGTCTGTGATCTGTGATTTTATTTACTGTATATTCTGAGATTTGCCAAATTTTATTTACAAGGCGGTATTTTGAGCAATTCAAGTTCGACATGTGCGGATGCGAATGGTTGAAAATACCTGATTGTTACAGTAGGTTTCTCCTATATTTGTTAGTCCAAACGGGGTCACCACATAGCAATATAATTCAACATCTGTAATGAAGCCAGTGTGCTCTTGATCGGGCATGTGCATCAGGATTTGATTATATCCTGAGTACAAATCCATGAAAGATAGCACTTCGTGTCCCGCGGTCGATTCTACCAACTGGTCGATCCTTTGAAGGGGAAAGATTTCTTTTGGGCATGTCCTGTTCAGGTCTGAGTAATCAACGCATGTCCGCCATTTCTCATTCGCTTTTCTCATAAATACAGGATTAGATACCCACTTGGTAGAGGGTATCTTAAGTAAACGCGTTGTCTTTGAGTCTATCTACCTCTTTTTAAGAGTCGCGGATCTCTCCGGATCCATGCCACGATTTTTGTTTCACCGAGTCATGCCTCAGGTCGATATTTAATGCATGGTTCGTAATAACAAGCGAGATCCCACAAATGTCAGAGTTAGTCCAAGAAACACCTCGAGATTCGCTTAGGGAAATCCAGCAAGTTCTTTCATCATCAAGGGGATGAGCTGCGATACAATCTTTAGGACCCGTGATGGGTCGTTATGGCTGACTATGATGTCAATAGTCAGCTCAATCGATGCAGCCTTGGTCTCTTTAGGCTCCTTCTCGTCATCTCTCGAATCTATATCTTTATAAACCGACTGTGGCGCACGTGCCAAGGCTCGAGCGTTAGTTGTCAATCTTCAGTAGCTTAGATGCAGCTGACTTGTCCACACCCTTATCTTTCTCCTTCCGTCAAGCATCCCTCAATTCATCTACACAATAGGCACATCCAGCCGCTTAATGAACATGAACAATTCTGACACAATTATCTGTCGGGAACTTCAAAGTTAAGCACCATGAGGCAAGAGCTGTCCAGAACTCAGCTATGGCCAATCGACCCAGAAAAGCATTGTATAGAGAGTCAACATCCAAAATAACAAAAGGCAGAATCCGTACTCTTCTAAGGTCACCTTCTCCCAACTCTAGAGGTAATTCAACATAACTAACAGCTTTAGTTGCAGCACCATTAAAGTCATGAATGCGGACTTTAGATGGTTTCAAGTCCTTGGCTTCCATCCTCATCTGATTATAAGCTTTTTTGAAAGTTATATTTACAGAACTTCTACAGTTAACCAATATCCATCTCACTAAAGCGCGGTCGATCATGGCCGAAATGACCATTGGGTCGATTGTTGGAGCCTCCACCTTGTCCGCATCTCTGTTTCCTAACACGATATCATCTGCTATTTTACGTTGTTGTTTTGTCAATGCTCCATCTCCATATTTGAACAGCATTCAAAATCCACATGCTTAATTGCGTTAGCATAGCGCTCCATGTCATGCCAACTTTTATCGGCTGGATGTGGTCCCCCGATTATTGTATTAATTACCAATCTTCTACCAGTCCACACAGGCTCCTCAGCCATGTACAGTGATTGTCTTAGGTTGGGTTCAGATGACCTTTCCCACCATCCTGTGCAGTTTTTACAAACTGTTGTAACTTTCTTTCTCGAATCAGTTTCTCGACAATATCCTGGAGATGTCTGCATTCATTTGTGTTATGCCTATAGCATTTGTGAAACCGATTATTTTTTCTTGTTGTTTCTGCTTCTCTGTTGATTCTATTGGAGGCGGCTTCCTATCATGGTATTGCAGGTAGACAAATAGAAATTCTCCAGGGACATATTCAGTGGCATGTAAGTATTATACATCGAAATCCTATAACTCCCTCTTCCAGAATTTGTCTTTCGTTCTCGGCTCCTATCTCCGCCTTTCTTTTGTTGATTCAGTTTGTCCTGGACATTCACTTGAACATTTCCAAAGCTATCATCGGACTATTTTATAGCAATATTACTTTGTACTCCTCCACTCGATCCCGCAACATTCTTCTCCTTCCTCAAATACTGAGCTGCCTTTGTGTAAAAGCATTCTAATGTTGCGGGTAGTTTGCCAGCTAACCAATCGCCGAAATCAGGTTCTAGATCAATCCCTCTTGCTACGTCCATCAATATTCATGACCATTCGAATTACTAATTTCTATAATAGCTACATAGAATCTCTCCAAATAATCTTTCAATGATTCTCCATGAGCCTGGATCATGCTAGACAGGGACATTACATCTTTGGGGTGAGCTACATGCATTCGAAACTACTCCATAAACTTTGTTGTCAAATCATCAAATCTAGAGATCGATTGCGGGGGTAACCTTGTAAACCATATCGTTGCTATTCCATAAAGAATTATAGGAAAACACCCACACTTGGTTATATCATCTACTCATGCGGAATCCATCGACCATTCATATCTCATGATGTGCTGCCTGAGGTTGGTTTTTCCCTTGTAAGCAGGCATTGACGGCATGTTGAACCTCCTTGGATACTCTACATGTAGGACATTATTAATGAACGAGGTATGGCTTCTCGAGATTCCCAGTTATCATTAGTCAAGCCTTAGCTCTCTCTCATTAACTGTCTAACCATAACCAACAAGTTCGGCATTTAGATAGTTGGTGTCGAGCGGTGGTCGTGATCCACCTCACATGAATGGTCCGGTCGATGGCTATGGACCGTTCCACGTCTTCTTGATTCAATATTTTCTCGATGTATACCTCATAAATTCACTTCATCGTCATTTTGGGGAAGTATTTGGTCAACATTTACCTGAAATTTATCATCCAAATCGACTGAACAGCTCCAACTTGAATCCCAGTCTGCATAGATAAGTTCCCTCCTCCGGAGGAGGGATCGACACTGACCGGTACTGGCAAACAACGATGGTCTACCTATTGACGCCTTGAAGTTTCCGTGTGATATTTGCCAGTTCTACAATGCCTATGCATATGATACTCATCTGATGAATTAGAACTCTCTGATGTCAAGTAAGGGGTAGGGTTCCTCCTAGCTTTTCCTCACTATTGCTGACTGAGTTGGTTCATTAGGTTGATATTTGTTTGAATCCGCTTATTTATTTGTCGATGACTATCCATTAGCCCTCTTATTAGATTCTGGAATTTAGCTCATGTAGAAGAATCAGTTGGATTCTGGACTTTAACTGGTTCAGCATTCACATTCATTGGTTGATTACTTGGACCTCCTTGCTGAATATTAGCATTCTCGTTTCCTTCCATGTTCTGAGAAGTAAATCAAGTGCTCCTCACCATTGTTGATAGCTTTGCTTAGATTTTTGCAAATCTGAGTAGAACGAGCAAACTTTCTGAAGATAACTATGGATCTCCTTCTGGGGATTTATGCAATCCATAGCAACAAAGGGATCCTAATAAGCTTAGAATCAAGGTTCTCAGTGAAAGCATTAAAATGTTTGCACCAAAAATTGGCACAAACACCCAATATAAGTTTTGAAGAGAAATAAATAAAGGATGTAAAATAAAAACAAAGGATAATAACAAATAAACAACAATAAATTAAAAGACTAACATGCGTACAATGATTATAGTGGTCTGGCATTGTTTGCCTACGTCCACTTTAAATAGATTGCTTTATTAATCACTTTATAATCCGAGGACAATAAGGATCAACTGAAAATCCTTAGTCACAAAAGAATATAAAGCAACAGCAGTGTAAAAGTCCCTAAAATAAATAACCAAGCTTGTATTTATAGACGAAAATGACTAAATATCTCTTTGAAAACTAAGTTGAAGGACCTTTGAAACCATATGGGCCCACTAGAGGGATCGCATGGCCCAATCCCAAAGAAGAGGGATCGGTACCGATCCCTATTTTCGTCGAGCTTTGGGGTGCGATCCCTAAGTTAGCTTCCTCATGCTAAAATATGATTAGTCTCCAAATTTCATACCAATTGGATCAATATAACTCTAGTTATTGCTTGATCTTTGCTTCGACATGGATTGCTTGTTAATTCCTGCTGATCCCTGTCAAGGGAATAGTGTCGATCCCTCCGACTTTGTCCTTCTGAGGGGTGATCCCTAGTGTAGGTTCCCTAAAGTCCCCATATCTTGCTCTCTAAATTTCATATGCATTAGACTTGTAGATCTTGAGATATTGATTGTTCATCATAGGAATGTTGTCACACCTGGAAACATGCCAATCCTTATCATTGGAGCTAATTTATGACGATCCCTCTTATATTTAAACCATATTTCATACTTCAAGCATTCTGCCTTGCATATCTATCAATTCCATTCAACCTCAACTTTGTGTTATCATCCGTACTTTACTTCTGGGCCCCACAATCATCACTCTGAACTCATTGGCCTTGATAATAGTCAAATCTAACTTGTACAATTAGTTCAATATAGCCAGGTCAAAATGCTGGATAACAGTTATTAACCATAATAATTATGCTCTTCTTCTGATGCAAATAAGAATATAAAGAAAATAAAAAAACTTAATTTTAAATTATATGTAACTATACTCGAAAACTACTATTAAATAAATATAAAGAAATCATAAGCTTAATTCAATTCAACTTTCCTATTGTACAAGTACATGCATGTCTTCCGGTATTGACTGCATTTGTCATTTTATAAGCATGAAAAACAAATGTTCATTCATGTAAATACTTTTAATAAGCTAATCAACATTACTGCCAACTAGACAACCAACTTAGCATGTTTCTCCTCCATCATGGGAGCTCGTTGTTTGATTCACCCCAGAAGCACGAACCATTTACTTAGGAAAGTATGCCTAATATTGCAATTGCGTGCGGTCTTTCATACATTCTCATTACTAGCTATCCACACCTCACACTTCAAGCTACAAACTCTAGCAACTCAGCCACCCTCTCTTCAACCCAGCAAGCAACTCCTATCAACCACTGTTTTTCAAGGCGGCTGCACCGTATCAGAACCGCAACTAGGGATGTCAAATGGATTGGGTTTGGTATAAATGGGTTGGATTAAAAGTTAACTCAACCGATTAAAAGAAAACGATGCCCAACCCATTAGACCCATTTATTAAATGGGTAAATCCAACCCAAACCGTAATTTCATGGGCAAAACCAACCCAATTCATTTAACCCATTTTGATTGAAACTATAGCAGAAACAATAGAACCCATCTAAAGATTAAATTTATTTGACTGACAAAAAAAAACAGATATAAAATAATTCTAATTTTAATTTTTACGTTTTGAATTAAGGTAAAAATCAAATTTTCAAAATTTAAAATTTTAATTCTAACTTTCATCAAAATTTATATATGAGGATGTAGTATGTTATTTGCCAAGTGCAACCGTTGGTCACCATAGAGAACTACTGTAACGACTCAGAATTTTGGTCATTAGTTTTTGAACATTTAATTGTTTTAAATGTTGAATGTGAATTGTTAATTGGTTTTTAAATATGGAGATTTGGGTTGAATTAACAAAATGAGTTATAATTTCAAATATAACGATTTAATTAGATTTGGATAAAAATAATTTAACATTTGAAATTGGGTGAATCTGGGTGTATATAGATATGGAAATGATTTCTAAAATTTATTTAAAGTCTAGCCGAATTTGAATTATGGTATTAGACTTTTGGGTGGAATCAAAAGTCGATAAGTTAAAATTGGAATTTTTATATTAATTTAATAATGGAATTTAATATATAGTGATAATTTAAATAATCAGATTTTGATTTAAATGAATCAAATGATTTTTAATGTGAATATAAATTCTATATGATTTATATTAAGTTAGTAAAGTTTTTAAAGTGAAATTTTAAATGATTTCGATGATTATAAAAATCGCTCGATGTAATCGACGAGTTAAAATAGCCTTTCAGGACACAATCTCGGAATTCGACGAAACCAGTTCCATTGGATCCGTAATAGTTAATTATTATCAGATTTCAAATTTCGTAGTGTCTGGAATTAATGTTTTCCCGTACGGATGAGAAACGCGTTGAAATTAAAATTGGAAATTTAATATTTAAAATCGATTCAAAAAACTATCTTCCACGTATGATTGAATTAGCCTCTGACACACGTTCCATTGTGTTCGGAATGCAGGTAAAACCTTATAAACGCCAGTCGGCATGTGTGGTTTGGAGTTCATTTGAAAAGCTTGTTAAAATTGGAAATATGCATAAAATAATATTCTAATACTTACATAAATTCCTTATACGGGCCAAACCCCCTAGTCTTCTCTTTACAGCAGCCGTTTGTTTATTTTAATGGCCGAAATCGTCTTAACTTTCCTTCCCAATTCCTCTCAATCCTCTTGCTTTTACGCTTCAACCTCTAAATGAATATTGTCGAGCTTGGTGAGACCTTCAGATCCATACGGATTTGATGGCATTTCGAGCAATGGATGGCCGCATTTTTGGTCTCCGTTCGAGATGGTTCTAGCATGATTATCGACTGCAGGGAGGGACCGGGTTCTTCTAGGTTGCGGCTGGAGGTGGATGTGGTCTGGGTGGCAGCGGTGGATTGCTCTAGAGGCGAGCTTGGAGGGAGCGGTTCCAAACGCTAGAAGGCGGCTAATGGGTTTTGAAAAAACCTTAGACGCACGATGGAAGATGCAGCTTGGAGCGGCCTCGTTTTTGTATTTCAGAGATGACCGGCCGAGATTCGTTTGGCATAATAAAATAAGAAATTAATTTATATAAATTTTATCTAAAATTTTATAAATCCGTAACTTTTGCATGCATTGTTAGATTTCAACGAAACTGGCGACGTCGGAATTGCAACAACGCGATCTACGCTGGAATGTAGATCTGAATACGATTGGAGATCGTGAAAATTTTAGATTAAATCGAAGGTGAACGATTTAATTTAAAATTGGAGTGCTCGGCATTTTAAACTCAAGGTGAGTTAATCTCACTCACATCTGAATATTGGCTAATTTAAATAGTTAAGAATTTGATTATTGATTGATTCGTTGAATATGAATATTATTGCCAGTTTGGATATGATATTATATATAGTAGTATATATATATTCGAGTGATTGATGTTCCCACATTATATAGTGGATGAGACCCTATGTGTCCCGCATAATAGTGGATGACCCTTATACCGTGATGTCCTCCTTTTAAGTGGGATTGGTATTTTAATATTGTGCTAACATCTGTGGACGCAGGAAAGCAGGCTGGAGGGATCCAACTGGATTCCTCAAAATATTGAAATTTATTTCCATAATCTGTGGTAGGTTTTATTAATATCCTGTGATAGATCGTATTGGAAATCTAAATTATTCGATGCTATAGTTTGGATGAATATATTTTGGTGTTCTAAAATATAGAATAGAAAGAATTGGGTTTTTAAAGGAAATGAAAAGAAATTTTTAAGCAAATAATTATTAGGAATTTGGATAAATCGGGTAATTAATTTAAAGGGAATTTAAACCTGGATATCAGTTTGAAATTGATTAAGTGTTTGGAAACTGTGTTTAAAAAGGAAATGAGGAATGGAAATTTGTAAACTGGATTTATAAATGAAGTAGAATATTTATCAGTGGATAAATTTGAAAGTATAGATTTCCGGTGGAAATTTTTAAGGAAAGGTGCAATTCATTTAAAAAATAATAATAAAGAGATGATTTTATTTTTAAAAGTTAGAAAGTATATTTTTCCCGTAAAACTAAGTATATTTTTAAAGAAAAGATTTTGAAGTATAAACTAGAAGTTTAAAAATGTTTTTATAAGATTTAGAAAATTTATTATTTTAATTATTTTCAAGTGAAAAGTAAATATTTATTTAAGTTAATTATGGTGGTTAATTTTTTTTAAAGGTAAATTAGTATATGACTTTAAAAGGATCTTTTAACATAAATATTTGATATAATAACTTTATTTTAAAAGTTAATTTTGATTTTAGTTTTACTCAGGAAATTCTAATAGAATTTCATAAGTATTATTTTGAATAAAGAATTTAGTAGCTTTATTTTAAATAATTTAAGTATATATTTTCAAAAGTGATTATAAGGAGATGGAAAATGTATTTTTTTTTTAAAAGGTGGTTTTTTTGAAAGAAATTTACGGGATTGGAACGTAAATTAAATTAGGATTAATCGAGCAGGATTTATAACGGATTATAAGGGTTATAATGAAATGGAAAGTGTATTTCCCTGAAAAGCCAAGTATATTTTCAAAGGAGATTTTTATATATAAGTTTAAGGTTAAAAAATTGTTTTAAAAGAGTGTTTTAGAGAAATTTATTATTTTTTAAATTGTTTAGAACTTTAAAGTAAATATTATTCAAATTTATTTTAGTAGTAATTATTTTAAAAGTTAAACTAGTATTTTGTTTTTAAAGGAAATTTTCTAATATTTATACTTTATATAAAACTTCTATTTTAAAAATAGTTTGTGCCTTAAGTTTTACTTGGAAAATTATTATGGAAGTTCATAACTATTATTTTTTGAGTAAGGTCATTTAAGTAGTATTATTTTTAAATGTTTTAAGTAAATATTTTTGGGTTAAGTGATTTAAATTATTAAAAATTTAATTTAATAAGATTTGTAGTTTTTCAGTGGATTGTTTATTTGATAGTTAAATAACCAACTATCAAATTTGGACCCAAATATGACTTTGGAGTATCTAGAAGAGGTATGAGAATTATATAGTACAGTTACCGTGCGAGTTGCTATATTATATGTATAAACTCATTCGTTCTTCTAGGACGTTTATAAGGAAATCTGTTCAAAAACAGCTAGGAGGTGAACTCCGATCTTATTCTTGTTTGAGTATTCCTAAAGAACCGGGGTTGAGTTTACCAAGAAATAGTGAACATTGTTTCGAAGAGACCGGGATCGAATTTGTGATCCGAAAACCACTTCGATCCAACGAGTACGTTTTCGTGATGAAGACAAGAGCTTGGAGTCGAAGATGGAGCAGTGAAGTGCAAGGGCTAATCGCTACTAATCCTGAGGGTGATTCCAAAATGGATGTAGTAGGAGTAGTGTCTTCGGTTCCGTTCGAACCCGAAACAGACTTGTATGGATGAATGCTTTCAGAACATCGTCAGGAGAACGATAAGCATTCTAAGTAAGATATGTTCTAAAAAGGTAACGCTTGGCCTCGAGCCTAATCAACTGGGAATGACTAAAAATCAGGGGTTATGCAGAAATGCGAAGTGGGTAGCAACCAATTAGGGCAAGGTCATCCCTGTCTAGATGTCCCTTTTTTTGGCTGTGGCCGAGTGTTGATCCCAACCGCGGGATGATTTTATTCGAGCTATCCAGTAAGGGGTAATCCGGTCTTGTGTTGCAGGGGATCAGGGTGGATCCTCGGTATGCTAATCTAGACCAGGTACCGTGACAGGTGGTACCCCAGTGCCTAGTCATTAGATGAAATTCCATTCTCCCTACGTGCCTTTATGGTTTTGATTGTAGAGCCTAGTAATTGTTGGAATTTAATGAATGTCACAATTTCGGCTATATGAATAAGTATTTGTACTTAGATACTATTATAATATCAGATGATTTTATAAGAAATGTTTTGGTTATTGTAAGGTAAAAACCCGACATGTTTATTTGTGGCGTGGTCTTACGAGTTACATTTGATTTCAAAGGATTTTGAAAATATAATAATTAAATTGAGTGTATTTTTCTCACACTGGTTTTCTAGACTGACTCAGATGTTATTTTATTATAATGCTCGGGTCAGACCGAGTACTATAAATACAGAATGAGATGCTATGGAGTTCCGAAGACGAGCTGGATAGCGAGACGTATCACACGTACTTGAAGTATATTCCGCTGTGCAGTATAAGTCGTGTAGTCAGCATTTGTGAGGACAAGTTAATATAATTGTCCAGTAATTGTTTTGATTGTGATGTACTCTGATGATGTAATGTATAAACAGATATAGTTTTTTTGTGTAAAGATCAGTTGTTATCTATTATATTTTGAATATCTACGATTGTGAGATTCTGTTGTTGTTTTAGTTCTTTCTTCTATCTTCTTTCTTTTTCCTCTGCAATCTGTCTTTTCCGACACTCGATCGTGGACATATTATACAGTGGCGTATTTGTGTCGATTTTCGAGGGTCGAGAAGGATGGGTCATTACAACTACAGCATGTGTTCACAAGATGAAGTATCCAAATGTTCCACATTGCCTGTAATTTAGGTGGGAGTTCACAGTCAAAGTCTCGCTTGACTTTAATTTGGAATGAAGAAGTTATTGCAGTCTGAACAAAAAAATAGCGACTTCTGCTTAGACAACGTTCAAATATCGAGTTGTAGCCAATTATTTTCTAAGTACAATTGTTCGCAAAAACTTGTTTATCGACGGAAATTCTATCGGTTTAGAAAACCGTCGAACGAATTTTTAAATAAAAATAACCGCAAGTGCACGGTGTACGAATGTAGCACGCGGCGAATACGGGTCGATCCACAGGGAATTGTTGATTTAAATTTCCTACTCAATCAAATTATACCAAAGTCGAGAGTGTGTTTAAGCTAGAAAATGAGAAAATGAACTAGCTAACAAAAAGAAAAGAAATGCAAATATGAGAGTTAAATGACAATTTAGAGAATAAATCCACTCTCTAGATCATGTAGTTCAACACATGAAATCATAATCTCTCTTTTATGGTCATTAGTGTTTTAATTGATGTGTTTATCATAAGTATGGAATATTTGAGCTATTGATTAGCCAACATAAACCATCAAACTATAACACACCCCTTAAAACACTTACTAACTTTCATGAAACTTGACAAAGAAAATGAAAATGAAATCTATTTTAAGTATGACCTATTAACTATTGATTAGAAACATAGACCATCAAATTTTAATTTCAAATCACTTTCTTATACCATAATCATATATTGATGAAGAGGCATTTTGTGTTTTGTTTGTTTAAGCATAGCCTATTTGTTACGAACAACATAGACTATCAAATTCAAAGCTAAACAACATCATTAAACCACTTCAATCATTCTCATTAAGCATAAAAAGAGAGCATAAACATCAAATTAAGTTGAAGCTACATGATTAGAGAGCTTCATTACCCCTAAATTGAAGGGGTTTAGCCTCTCATATTTGTTATCATATGAACAAATGTAGCTTGCAACATGAGAGAAAAAGAAAAGTAAAAGAGAGCAAAGTGAAATGGAAAACTAATCTAATTGCATAAAGGAAAATCTTGGCCATGGAAAGAAAGAGAGAATTGATTTATTTTCTAAACTAAAACTAACTAACTAAGAGGAAGATGGCTACATGAAACATAAGGGGTATTTATACAAGTTAGAAACCCTAATGCATATTTTTGGGGAGTACCCAAAATGCCCTTGGAGGAAGTGTGATGGCCAAGTTATCATTAGCTTTAATAATCCCCCACTTAAATGTACATGAAGCTTTAAATATCTTTTAGCATGTGCATTAGCCTTTAATTTGTACATTAGGTAGTGGGTAGGTGGGGTCCTCCATGTTCTTCACTTTGAATTATTTCCATCTTCATTCCTTTATATCCATTTTGTGCATGCATGTTTCTTCATGAACCCACTAATATGAGAAGCTAAATTCCTACAAAATATTATAGAAATTTCCAATTAAATTCTTTCAATTAATATACGTGCACAAATGGCCATTTTGCCCTTATATGAAGATGAATATGTGAAAATTTGGAATTAATATGAATTTTAGTTAAAATAAGATAAAATACCCAATATGATCATTTATTTAATTCAAATAGAATAAATATGGTGGTAAAAATATGCACATTTACGTGCACATCATTCGTCACCATAAAGAACTTTAGCATGCGTTCGCTAGATGAAGTATCTAAGTGTTTCATATTGCCTGTAATTTAGGTGGGAGTTTATCAGTCAAAGTCTCACCTGATTCCGAGTTAGTACAAAGAAGTTATTGCAGTCTGAACAAAAAATAGCAGCTTCTGTCTAGGCGAAGTTCAAATATCGGGATGTAGCCTATGATTTTCCTAGTATAACTGTTAGTCACCATGGAGAATCACAGTGTGTGTTCACAAGATGAAGTATCTGAGTGCACCATATTGTCTGCAATTTAGAGGGGAGTTCATCGGTTAAAGTCTCACACGATTCTGAGTTAGTACAAAAAAGTTACTACAGCCCAAACAAAAAATAACGGCTTCTGCCTAGGCGGATTTCAAATATGGAGATGCATCATGTTATTCCTAAGTGCAACTATTAGTCATCATAGAGAACTACAGTGTGCGTTCATAGTGCATTCACATAATGAAGTATCCGACTGTTTCATTTTGTCTATAATTTAGGTGGGAATTCATCGGTCGAAATCTCGTCTGATTCCGAGTTAGTATGAAGAAATTATTACAGTTTGAATAAAAAATAATGACTTATGCCTGACGATGTTCAAATATTGGGATGTAACATTTTATTTTCTACATACAACTGTAGTCACTATGGAAAACTACACTGCACGTTCACAAGATGAAATATCCGTGTAAAAAATTCAAAATTTCAAAATTGTTATTTTCAAAGTTATATATTTGTAGTTTAAATTTAATAAATGGATAAATGAGTTGCCCACTTTTAACCCTTTTAAAAATGGGTCAACCCAACCCATGACCTATTTTATAAAATTCATAAATAGGTTGATCCAACCCATTTACAAGTAGGGTAAATAGGCTAGGTTAATGGATTGGGTCATATTTTGACAGGTCTAATCGCAAATGTTGCACCTTCCTTGTGCACACATTCCGACACCCAACTGCTCCTACCAAGCAGCTCACCGATTGTTTTTCAGCACTCTCCAGCATCATCATGCTTCACCTCTCCTGATTAAGAGTTCAACATAAAACAACACTTGCTTCCTTACCCCTGCAAGCGCATTTGCCTCCTCATAATTAGGGCTGTCAAAATTCAAGACAACCCGTTAACCTAGCCCTTTTAACCGATTTTTAATAGGGTTGGGTTAAACTAATTCAATTATACTCTACTTTGGGTCAATACCCATTCAGCCCACTTAAAAGACAATACAACCCTGTATACCCACTTGCCCATCAAAAACCCTAAATTTCCAAAATCTCGTTTCTTAAAAGTACGATGTCGGCATCTCCTATTCTCTAAATCATAGTCCGCTCGATTCCCTTCAACCAATTGCTCTCGCTCTCGCTCGAGATTGTATGGATCTATCTCTCGCATTTCTTTGAAATAATCTAACCTGAAAATGTGTACGTGCTAATATAGTACACACAGATCGTGTAATATGATGTATAACACACAAAAATATGTCTAATCACAGATAATAGAAAATTCAGTAAAATAGAAAAGCACACCAGAGATTTTTATACTGGTTCGGAGCACCGTCCTACGTCCAGTCCCAGACTTCTATCAAGATTTTCACTACCAACTACCTCGCTTCACCCGGAGGAACAGGTTTACAACACCCGAGCAAACGAACGGGATTTCATGCCTCTAATACACTGAGGACTTCAACACTTGCCTCTTACAACACCGAGGACTTCAACACTTGCCTCTTACAACACCGAGGACTTCAACAAAGATGAAAATAATTGTTGTTGACGGTATGTGTTCTTGCTAACAATATTTTGTCACTTGTTGTACAAACTTCCTATAATCTTATCCTCAAATAGAATATTTGTATATATGAAGATTTGGAAGTGGATATCGTATTGAATCAAAAGAATGTTAAATAAATTTCAAGATTCAAAAAACGATATATGATAGAATATGAGCAATTTGAGCGCTTGAAAGTATAAGATTGAGATCAATAGAATAGAGATTACAATAATAGAATTGGTTTTTTTGGAATAATGATTTCATGATGTTTATATAAGAAATCAACAGTTGTAGCCCTTTGTGAAAATGTACAAACAAAAGTCATGATCATTGGTGAAGAGAAAGAGAAGCAACCGTTGAAGAAAAGGAAGTGTCTATACGAAAGGTTGCTTTCTGTTTGAAAACGGTCGATAGGTCAAAAAGGACCAGTAGAAAGGAATTTGAATATATATACGTTATGTACACTTGTGCACGTTAACTGAGCAATCTGGGCAGAAACGGTCGACTGCCTTGTTCTAACCGGTCGACCGGTTTAGCCCAGATTGCACAGTTAATGTGCACTCATTCATATATATATATATATATATATATATATATTCAAAGATTGAAGGTATAAAATTATTTGAGGATAGATTTTAACATAAATAACATTACTAACATACCAAATAATCAACCTCTAACATATGGAGCTCTTTGTGACTCTTTAATGAATAATTTCTTTTTGTCGATCACGGCTTATCCCTTTGTCTTGTCGATCACGGCTTATCCCTTTGTCAGAAATCAAAACTCTATAAAAATCTTGACTCAACATTCTCCCCCTTTTTGATTGATGAAAACATAGTTATGAATCTCCCCCTGTATATGATATCCCCCTGAGATTGTGTCCTGCATATATACTGTTAGCACAATTTTCTCCCCCTTTGTCATCGACGAAAAGGAGTTGTTAAATGGAGGATGTAAATGAGATTATAAGAAACATAAAAATACTACCATAGATCAAGAGTAACATTCACACAAGATGATAATACACACAAGTCTAGTACGAATTAAAACACGACACTATTTGGTACAAGTGCCAGATAATGTCTTTAAAACAAAAACAAAAGTCATAAGAACGCAAAAAAATAAACTAAAAGAGACTTAATCTGACTCCGTCTCACCCTCTTCTTCTTCTTCTCCTTCTTCTTCAACAAGCTGAGATTTTCCGTATCCACGTTCATGACTAGTTCCCGAGCTTGTACCCTCCACCGAAGATGTCCAAGCAAAAGTAGGAGGAGCTGGGCGCTTGCCAAGGTCTGGAGCTTGCATAGATGAAGATGATCCACCACATGATATTGCTTCCCATATAGAAACGAAGAAAGACTTAAGTTTGTTAAAGCGTTTATCCATTTTTGTATTCATGCGCTTAAGTCGTGCTTCGAGAAGGAATTGATTTCGAGCAATAGTGTCAAGTGATTCTTTTGTTGAGGAAGATGGTCGTATAAGTTTAACTTCCTCAGGTTTAGGGCGGGATGATCGTGATGAAGCTTCTTTATGTCCTTGTTCTTTCCATTGTTCAAAAGGCATAATATTAAAGTATGGATCGGGAAGCTTCATTCTTTTAATCGATGCTTTGTTGATGACTTTTGGTTTGGAAATTGAAGACTTGGGAGGTTCAATGCCACAATCAAGCAAGAGACGCATAATATACTCGTTATAGAACAAGTGTGGCCTAGAGCAATCATTTACTTTCAAGATCTCATCAAAGATCATATCAATCCAATTTATACGAATACCCCCATAGATTGAGTATAATACCTTGAAATTTTCTTTATAGACGCCATCAAAATTTCCTATTCTCGGTAATAGAGAGTGCATAAGAGTATGATGAAGAATTCTTGCAGAAGGCCATAAACTAATAGACTTATTGCTATCCTTGTCATCTTCAATAAATTGATGGCTAATTTGATTACGGACATGAACATTGCAAAAATTACTTGAGAATTTTTCACCGATAAATGAAGAACCAAGAACGGTTCCCATCCTATCACATGAGATAAACACTTCTTTGCCACAAACAACGGACCAAAGACAATAATTAGGATTCTCTGGCTTTTTTTTATCTAAATTTAGGTTAGCATAGAATAATTTGATCATTACATGGTTAATTTCCACATTGTTTTGATCAAAGTCAATTAGGTTTTCTATGTCGGCATCCTTTGCTAAGCCAAGAATACGATAACTAGAGAAATCTGAAAAATTAACAAAAGAACCTGGATGGATTGTAAAATCCTTCATCTCATTCCACCTTTTGATTGTGATTGGATCCACAAGCCACTTCCTGACAGAGAGATCGATTGTTGAGTTTTGGAGGTAGAAGCTTGCTTTAATTTCTTTTGTGGAGGAGCCATTTGGGTGAGATTGGTAGAAGAATTTAGTTTAGGGCTATGAGAGTTTGTTGGAAAAAAAATGAAGAGATGGAGTGAAAAATAACCGTATGAGCCTTTTAAAAAACAAAACTGTTCGAAACCGGTCGGCCGCCCTGAAATCATCGGTCGACCATTTTCATACAGAAGCAAAAACGGTCGACTGGTGGTATCTGGCCGGTCGACTGGTTTGCCTATGAGTTGCCTTCTCTTCTTCTTGCTTGTATTTCTGAGTGTTAACGGTCCATATAATAATGAGTTTATTCAAAATATGATACACACACACACACACACACATATATCAGTTCATAAAAACAAATATGAGAATACAAGCATAACATTGAAACAAATTTAATGAGAGGTAGAGGAATTATGGTCGGAAGTCTCTTCTTTGACATCGGTAATGCATGGTTTCCATGGCGACCATTTTTCTTTCGCTCCTTCATTCTGAGCATAGTTTTTATCCCATGAATTTGGGCTTCTAGAGGATGAAGGTGCATGAGGCATTGGCTCGTATACGCCATGTTTGTTTGAACCACAAAAGAATGATGCCATTCTTTCTTGAAGAGATAGTCGTTCTGAAGTCAGTTGTTGCTCATAATGCAGCTGTCTTTGAAGATCGATTTGATGTTTTTGATAATGATGAATCTCATTGATCTTCTCTCTGGTACGGGGTGAACAAAACAACACCTTCTTTGCTCGTTTCGAAGTTGGCGTATTGCCAGGAGTATGAATGCATTGGTGATGACACTTTGATTTGTGTTTTGGAGTTTCAGGAGAGTAATATTCTTCTGGCTCAGAACTTGTGACCGAAATATGAGACTTTTGAGCACACTCATCACAAATATGTGCCATAATGAACTATATGTATAAACTTTTAGGCTTAGATAGGAAGTGATAAAAACAATTTTTTTGTCAAGCTTATAAAAAAATTCTTATATATAAGCTTGTGGATGAGAATTGTCATGCAAACTTGGCCGTAGAAAAAATTAGAAGCTCATATTCAATTTCCTAATATAGCAATAGCAAAAATAATCCGAAAAGAACTTAAGAATATAACATTAGTGATTACTTATCAAGTTCTTTTCTAGAAATTAAACCAAGTTCTCTACCAAATTTAATGAAACTAGACTCAAGTAGAGGCTTAATAAAAATGTCCGCTAGTTGACTATCAATTTGGACATATTCGAGACATATATTTCCTTTTTAAATATTGTCTCTAAGGAAATGATGACGGATATCAATGTGTTTGGTTCTGGAGTGATACACTGGATTCATAGAAAGATTTATAGCACTTTGTTATCACAGTATATAATAGAATTTGATAAATGAATACCAAAATCTTGAAGTGTTTGTTGCATGTATATTACTTGAGTACAAGCGAGAGCCGCTGATATATATTCAGCTTCACATGTTGATAGTGAAACACAATTTTGTTTCTTACTAAACCAAGAGACAAGTGATTTTCCAATAAAATGGCACGTACCACTTGTACTCTTTTTATCCGTTCGAGAGCCTCCAAAATCAGCACCACTATATGATACTAATTCAAATGGACATTCTTTTGGATAAAAAAGACCGAAATCTTTGGTATTATTAAGATAATGAATTATACGTTTCACTGCTCGTAGATGTGATTCCTTTGGATCTGCTTGAAAGCGTGCACATAGACAAACACTCATCATTATATCTGGACGACTTGCTGTAAGATAAAGAAGAGAACCAATCATGCTTCGATATAGTTTCTGGTCAATATTCTTACATTTTTATCTTTTTCAAGATGTGTAGTTGTACTCATAGGAGTAGGTTTACCAGATGTGTTATTTAACCCGAAGCGTTTGATAAGATTTCCGCGGTATTTTTCTTGATTAATAAAGATACCATTCGGAAGTTGTTTGATTTGAAGTCCAAGAAAATATGACAGTTCTCCCATATGAGACATTTCGAATTCTTTGGTCATAATATTTGCAAATTCCTTACAGAGTTTATCGTTTGTTGAACCAAAGATGATATCGTCTACATATATCTGAATAACTAGAATATCCTTTTGAGAATGTTTGATAAACAAAGTTTGATCGACTTTGCCTATTTGAAATCCTGAGTTAATAAGATAGCTACGTAGTCGTTCATACCAAGAACGAGGTGCTTGTTTTAAACCATACAGTGCTTTCTTAAGTTTGAACACATGGTTAGGATATTTATCATGTATGAACAAAGGAGGTTGTTCGACATATACATTCTCTTTGATAAATCCATTGAGAAATGCACTTTTGACATCCATCCGATAAAGTTTGAAATTATGGTGGCAAGCAAAAGATAATAGGATTCTAATAGCTTCTAATCGAGCAACTGGTGCAAAAGTTTCTTCATAATCGATACCTTCTTCCTGATTATACCCTTGTGCTACTAATCTTGCTTTATTTCTGGTAATATTTCCTTGTTCGTCAGCCTTATTTTTATAGACCCATTTAGTACCAATAACTGACTGATCAGTTGGTCTTGGAACAAGTTCTCAAACGTCATTGCGCTTGAACTGATTTAGTTCTTCCTGCATGGCAATGATCCAGTAATCGTCTGCAGCAGCTTCTTTTGGATTCTTAGGTTCGATATTTGAGAGAAAAGCGACATGACCCATTTGGTTGAGTTGACTCCTTGTTCTGACATGTGATGTTACTTCACCGATTATATTTTGGGCCGGATGGTCTCTTAATATCCTTGGTGGTGATTGTAACTCACATATTTGAGGAATATTCTCAATAATTATTTCCGAGTCAGAATCAACATTTTTGATGATTGGATTATCAGTGACTATTGTTTCGTCATCATCTGATATATTTTGAGGATGCTGACAGAATTCATCGAAAGAGACATGAAGTGATTCTTCAATAGTTTTGGTTTGTTTATTAAATATACGATAGGCCTTGCTTCGTTCCGAATAATCGACAAATATTCCTTCATCGGATTTTGGATCGAATTCGCCAAGCTGGTCTTTCGTATTTAAAATAAAGCACTTGGAACCAAAAACTTTGAAATATGAGATTTTAGGCTTTCTTTTGTTAAATAATTCATAAGGAGTATTCTTGGTAAGAGGTCTTATGGACACACGATTTAAAACATAATAGGCAGCTGCGACGGCTTCTGCCTAGAATTGTTTTGGTAAGGTGGTTCCATTCAATAATGTTCTTGCACATTCTTGTAAAGTTCGGTTCTTCCGTTCTACAACTCCGTTTTGTTGTGGAGTTCTGGGAAACGAAAAATTATGATATATACCTTTCTTTGTACAGAAATGTTCAAATTCATTATTTTCAAACTCTCCGCCATGATCACTTCTTATATTTTTAACTTTAATCCCTTTGATTTTTGAATTCTTTTGACGAAAGATTTGAAATGATCGAAAGTGTCACTTTTGTTTTTTAAGAAAATTGTCCATGTGTAACGGGAGAAATCATCAACAATTACAAGCACATATCGACTGTGATTTATTGACTGAACCCTAGTAGGTCCAAATAAATCCATATGTAGTAACTCAAGTGGTTGTAATGTTGATATGACTTTCTTGGATTTAAAAGATGATTTGGTTAATTTTCCTAATTGACATGCGTCACAGATGTTGTTAACCTTAAAACTTATTTTGGGTAGTCCTCTAACTAGATCGTTTTTAGCTAGCTTGTCAATAGTTCTGAAGTTTATATGACAGAAGCGTTTGTGCCATAACCATGGATCATTATCATTAGCCACAAGACACATATTTGAATTATGATTAATATTCATATTCAGAATATATATATATATCTGTCTCTATAACCTTCGAAAGCTAAATTATGGTCTTTATCAAAATACTACATTTATTATCCAAAAAGGAAATTGTGAAACCCTTGTCACATAACTGACTAATACTAAGTAAATTGTGTTTCAAATTTCTAACTAGCATGACATTAGTAATGAGAGGTAAGTTAGATATACCGCAATTGCTCACATCGCCTTTGCCGATGATATAGTCTTTTGAATTATCTCCAAAAGTGACAGAGCTACCATCTGAGTATGTAATATTTGTCAATAAGCTCTTGTCTCCAGTCATGTGCTTCGAGCAAACACTGTCCAATATCCACTTTCCTCTATTCTTAAGTGGGACTTGCAAAAAATAAAATTAAGTCCATGGTACCTAATTTTTATGGGGTCCTAAGAGTTAGGTCTTAGGAGTCCAAACCTATACGTGTCCGGTATCCCCTTTATATATATAATTTGTATTAAGATGCACAGTATTCATGAAATTCTGAATATATTTGTTCCTAATCAAATTGTTATTTGTTTTAGGAACCCATATTTTGATAGTCTTGACATTTTTCTTCTGAAATTTCACAACTGGTTTTGGTTTGGAATATAATAAACTAAGATTTTTCTTAGCTTCAATCTTTTGTACTTTCTTCTTCCTTTCATTACCAAGATGTTTCTTGGTTTCTTGTTTCTTATATCCCAAACCTTGTTTATTTGAAATAGATTGTGAACTTTCAATGATTTTTGTCAAATTTTCTCGTCCTTTGTTAAAGTTAGAAACATTGTGAGTAATGTTATCTAACTTAGTTTGTAAACTAGCCTTTTCTAGGTCCAGAATTTTGACTTTTGCCTTAAGCTCATGATTTTTAGTAGTGAGAGCATCATTTTTCTCTTTTTGAGTTTTAATTTCTTGAGTCAAAAGAGATAATTGAGAGTCAATATTAGATGATGATCCTTGAAGTTTTTCAAGTTCTTCTTCTAATATTTTCTTCTCGTCTTTTAACATATCTCTTTCAAATTCTGCTCTACTCAAATCTGCTTTGGCTTCATTTAGCTGTCGTTTTATGTCTTTATATTTGACTATCAATTCAGCATTAATATCAAGTACTTCATCAAATGTAGGAATTTGTACCTCGTCTTCTGTTGCCATGAAACATACATTTGCTTGTTCATCTTCCGTATCATTATCACTTTCTGATGAGTCTGTATCATCCCACGTTACCGAGAATGCTCATTTCTTTGATTTGTCCTTCTTATATTTTAATTTGTCATTTTCTGACTTCTTCTTTTGCTCCGGACAATCCTTGTGCATGTGATCCTTTTTGTGACAGTTGAAGCATTCTATAACGGATGATGTTGGTTCATTTGATCCCGATTTCTTTCTGTTATAACGACTGGCTTTTCGCTGTTTTAGGAATTTTTTGAAACCTTTTGCTATGAATGCCAGATCTTCATCTTCAGACTCTGATTCATTTTCGTCTTTTTCAGCATGGAATGCCACGTTCTTATTTTCTTCTTTTTGTTCCTTTCTAGTTTGCAAGTTAGTTTCATAGGATATTGGATTTCCTATCAATTCATCTGGCTTCATGACGGAAAGGCCATTAGCTTCTTCAATTGCTAATACTTTTCCTTCCCATTCACTAGTCAGAGAATGTAGGACTGTTGAAACAACATCAAAATCAGAATACTTTTGTCCTAAACCAATAAGTGCATGGTGGATTGTTTGAAAACGTGAATACATGTCATTGATTGTCTCATTTGGTTTCATTTTGAAATTTTGAAATTGACTTTTCAGCATGGCTATTTTGGCTTGTTTAACCTTGTTAGTACCTTCATGAGTGGTTTTCAGCGTTTGCAAAATTTGATATGCAGTAGTGCAGATACTAACACGGTTATATTCATTTTGGTCTAATGCACAAAACAACATATTTATTGCTTTTGCATTTACGGCTGCTGCCGTTTTCCCAGCCGCTGTCCATTCTGAATAATCAGTTGTTGGATTCACTATTTCTTTTTGAGTAGCATTCCAGGCATCATAACTATTTGATTGCATAAAGAATGACATACGTGTTGCCCAATAGCTATAGTTAAGACCATTGAAAAATGGAGGTCTTTGTGTCGATTGACCTTCCGTGTAAGTGGTGTTTTGAGTGCTAGTACTTGCGTTATTTGCCATATTACAAGAATATACCAAATAACTGTGTTACGGTTATATGATGACCGTGCTCTGATACCAAATGAAAATGTGTACGTGATAATATAGTACACACGGATCGTGTAATATGATGTATAACACACAAAAATATGACTAATCACAGATAATAGAAAATTCAGCAAAATAGAAAAAGAACACCAGAGATTTTTATACTGGTTCGGAGCACCGTCCTAGGTCCAGTCCCAGACTTCTATCTGGATTTTCACTACCAACTACCTCGCTTCACCCGGAGGAACAGGTTTACAACACCCGAGCAGACGAACGGGATTTCACGCCTCTAATACACTGAGGACTTCAACACTTGTCTCTTACAACACCGAGGACTTCAACACTTGCCTCTTACAACACCGAGGACTTCAACAAAGATGAAAATAATTGTTTGTTAACGGTATGTGTTCTTGCTAACACTATTTTGTCACTTGTAGTACAAACTTCCTATAATCTTATCCTCAAATAGAATATTTGTATATATGAAGATTTGGAAGTGGATATCAGATTGAATCAAAAGAATGTTAAATAAATTTCAGGATTCAAAAAACGATATATGATAGAATATAAGCAATTTGAGCGCTTGAAAGTATAAGATTGAGATCAATAGAATAAAGATTAGAATAATAGAATTGGTTTTTTTGGAATAATGATTTCATGATGTTTATATAAGAAATAAACAGTTGTAACCCTTTGTGAAAAGGTACAAACAAAAGTCATGATCATTGGTGAAGAGAAAGAGAAACAACCGTTGAAGAAAAGGAAGTGTCTATACGAAAGGTTGCTTTCTGTTTGAAAACGGTCGACATGTCAAAAAGGACCAGTAGAAAGGAATTTGAATATATATACGTCATGTACACTTGTGCACGTTAACTGAGCAATCTGGGCAGAAACGGTCGACTGCCTTGTTTTAACCGGTCGACCGGTTTAGCCCAGATTGCACAGTTAATCTGCGCTCATTCATATATATATATATATATATATATATATATATATATATATATTCAAAGATTGAAGGTATAAGATTATTTGAGGATAGATTTTAACATAAATAACATTACTAACATACCCAATAATCAACCTCTAACGTATGGAGCTCTTTGTGACTCTTTAATGAATAACTTCTTTTCGTCGATCACGGCTTATCCCTTTGTCTTGTCAATCACGGCTTATCCCTTTGTCAGAAATCAAAACTCTATAAAAATCTTGACTCAACATAACCTTCAAAGTTGAAGTTGTAACCAATCAAAGGTACTATTTTTCATTTCTAAAAAATCCTTATTTTTCGTTCTGAAAATCGTTTCCATTATTATTCAAGTGCTGTACTGGTAAACGATGTGCCTATCTTTGCTAAAATTGACCTGTAAAGCTTGCATTTGTACAATGTTAATTTATTACTTATTAAATAGTATTAAAAAATTATGTAAACTTGACTAGTAATTTTGGACATTTGTACGCTTCCATTATGTTTGAAGGTGTACAGATATAAATTTTGAGGCTGAGTACAATCGAAATTGCTTTTTTACCACGTATTGGCCTCTTGAGGCTGAGTGACGACCTCCATCCCTTTCAACTCAGTCTGTTGCCTCACCTTTTTGAAGATTGATATGGTTGGAGATTATAATTTGTTTGGTGTGGACTATGATGCAAGAGACTTAAATGCAAATGTTTATATTTTGAAGAATCCTTATAAATTTACTGAATGTAACAACCCGATATTTTCAGCCATTCGCATTCACAAATGCCAGACTTGAATTGCTCAAAATACCGCACTATAAATAAATTTGGAGCAAATGAAATACAAATCACGAAATCACAGACACAGAAATATCAAAATAACTCGCAGCGGAAACTAAAATACCATAGTAGTTCATGAAGCTACTATAACAAACTCTAAAAACATAATACATAATATCAGTCTGAAAAATATATACAATAGAAATCTCAAATACATAACAGTTTATAAATACCAGAGCTGAAATAGAACAACTAAGACGGAAAGGGAACAGATAACTAGAAAAGCAGAATCTCCAGCGATTCCTAGCTCCAGAAAAGAAATCCAAAGCTAAGTTGTAAATACTCAGGCTGACCCGAGCATAAAGTAAAACACAAAACACTCGAGTTAGGACATATATACTTATATAATGTAAACCAACTCAAGTGAACTGTAGTAGTAATGCACTATAACTTAAAGGATGCTTGGGATCATCCATCCTCTAAGGATCGGTTAAACCATAAATTTAATACATTCCGTGGTTAAAATTTCAAAATAGTAATTTATACTTCGAAATCAATTATCATTTCAAAATTCAATATCCTTCAAAAATACATTTCAAAATATCGTATCTTTTCAAAACCACATTCATTTTATTTAAAATACCATTTCAACACATTTCAAAATAGTTTATATTTCAAAACAAATTACTTCATTTTAAATCATTAAAATGAAGTTATTATATTTAATAACTAAATTATTAAATTTCCAAAATTATAATCTTTCAAAGTTCATTTATTCACTTGAATTTATTAAAACAATGAAAATTCAACTTTCGCAGCATTTAAAAAATGCTACGGAAAGTTACTTTTAAAACAATTCAATTTAACAAAAGATGGCATTTAAAAATGCTGTAATAGGGTTATTTTAGTTCAAATAAAACCTTAGTTAATTTCAGTAACTACAGCACTCACAAAGTGCTATAATAGCCTTTAATTCAATTTAGCAATTTCGTTCATTTCTATCAACTACAGCATTTGCAAATGCAGTAATATCCTTTACATTAGGAATAATAACATTTCAAAATGCTGTCAATTAAATTCCAAATATTCAATATAATTTCACAAATAATTAAATTTTTATTTAAATCATTTTAAACTTATGAAATCACATATTTTCACTTTTAAAACAATCTTGTAAATACTCTTATTTTCATGATTTTATAAAGTTAAATTTCCATTCAAAAATCAATTTAATAATAATTAATTTATATAATTCAACATTCAATTTCAATTCTTTATAATTAAATTTTTAACTTAACATTTAAGTTTAAATTTCCAAATATAACTTATTTTTCATTTTTTTTACTTAAGTTAAAATTCATTTTTAAACAAAATTCACAAATTTTCAATCTAAGTTATATTTCAAAATTCAACTTAAATATTCATTTATTTAAACTTTTAACTTATTCAAAAATCATTAACAATTTATAAAAAAACCATTTTAAAATCATTTTAATTCAAATTTTAAATCTATTTATCATATTTCCTACTTAATTTAAATTACATTTATAACCAAATCATAATTTCCAAAATAGCTTATATTTCAAATTTCTAACTTTACCATTAATTTATTTCACTTATAAATTTTTAGAAAATCAATAATACTTTATAAAAATCATTTTTAATTAAGTTTACATCAAAATACTGTAATATTTACATTTCTAAAATACTTTAAAAAATTTAGAAAAATATATATTGACCACGGGTCTGTATATCATTTTCTAGCCTAGGTAAAGTGATACGGATAATATATCATTTCAATCCGTACTTCACAAAGAAAACTCGGGTTTGATCATTTCAAATCCACACTCCCAAGTAAAATGAAATAATTAAAAATCGCTCAGGCCTATCATTTCAGCCCATAACGATTTTTCCCTATTCTAAAGTCTGTTTGGGTATGTATCATTTCAATCCATAGTGATTCTAATCTACAGGGAACTTGTAGCATGATAAACTGTTATAAATAAACAGAACAGCATTATATAACAGTAACATATGATATAGCAGGTGCATAAGCATGGGTGAACATCATATGATCATAGCATAAGCAGTTACAACATGGTGATATGTTTTACATATTCAATTGCGATCAGTTTACTAGTCATATAAGTATAGAATGTCTGGTGAGAATTACTCACTTGTATAAGCTGGAGATGACAACCAAATACACAAACAAAGATCTTCTAAGGCACGATAGCACGACAATGATTTGAGAGTGGGAGAGCCAAGCTAATTGTCTTGTCACATATCAAACAAAACAAAGTACAACATGAATTTCAAAACAAAATTTTACTAAACAATGCTAGAAATAAATGTACAACACAAAGCCAAAGCTTTTGAACTTGCATTTAACAACTTATGCTTCAGCCATAGGTTGGAAAAGCACTTTTATGGGATGGATTTGGATCAGGTTAAGGGTACAAAGGTCGGCCATAACAATATATGAAGGAGTAAAGAGATATGTGTACATGTACACACAAATTCAAGGCACAAAAGTGGATTTATAGGCCATAAATGGTCTCAGCCAAGGCATGGATGAGCAAGGCCTGATATGGAGAGTTCATGTACAGGTGTGGCAGAGGTCTCAGGTCAACGAGTGGCTGGTGGTGGTGGTGTATGGGTCGGCCAATGTGGTGGTTGGAGTGGTGGAACCAATATGGAGCTCGGCTATGAAGATAAAGTGGAGTTTGTTTCATTTTTTTTTGGATCACCATCATATATGGCCTCGGCCATGGAAGGGCAGTGGGAAGGAGGGGATGGTGGCTAGTTGTGGTGGTGGTGGAGGTGGCTAAGGTGCTGGAGTAGGGAGGGCCAAACACATAGATTGAATGCAAGAGCAAAATCAATACAAAAACAATGGAAAAAGTGAAAAAAAATGAAAGATTTTTACCAAACTTCCTCTCTTGTGATAGCCGAATTTTCTTTCTAGGGTTTGTGATGATTTTTTCACGTGAGAAAGAATGGAGTGGTCGGCTGAAGAAAGGTAATAAGGCAGCAAATTAAAGTGGTGTGTTGATTGGTAATGAAAAGGTAGTAGAATGTGAAAAGACAATGCACATAAAAGATCACAAACCTTTCAAATTTATAATTTCTTTTGCAATTTTAAATACATGTAAATTACATATAAATAAAGATAAAAATACAAAAATATAATGAATGCATAAATATAAATAAATAAATTTTAAATAAATATAATTGAATTAAGAAAATAGCTAAAAATTGGAAACTAGGCTTTAAAATTTGAAAATAAATTCAATAAGCTTTGGAAAAATTCAAACATCACTTTCAAAAAATGTTTTAAAATAAAATATATACCTAACATGTCATATAACACATATTAGAACATGATTTAACAAATAAAAATATTATTTATATAAATTAAAATAGACAATTTTACTAAATAAATCAATGTACACACAATATTGTAAAAAGCATAACTTTCACAATATAAATCAGATTTTAATGAAACGAAAAGCAGTATTCTTGAAATTTAATTTATTTTCATAATAAAAGATAAAATTAAAGAATTCAAATATTTAAATTTTAAATTTAAAAGTCAAAGTTTGACCAGATTAACCAAAATCCACATTTTCTGAAAATATCCTATTTATTCGGGTTTGAAATTATAATTCACACAAAAATCAAATTTTATAATTAAAATAGCAAAATTTATCCAATTTAATAAATATAATAAAGTTTTTAAATCAAGAGTTTCAAATAAAATAATCAAAATAAGCAATTAAAATAATCACAAAATACTGGGTTGTTACACTCTCCTCCACTCAAATCTTTTCGTCCTCGAAAAGGAATGAGCAAGGAAAAATAAGGAAAAGTAAGATAGACAACAAATACTATCTGGAAAAACAATTTCAGATTCGAAGCACGAATGCTCTCTTCCGTCTCCTAGGTACAATCTCGATCATCAGTACCCCATCGTACCTCAATCCGACTAACAGATTCCCTTCTTAGCTGCTTCGTACCTCTGCTGACAATACGAAGTGGCATACTCTCGACAGGAAGATTAGGCTAAATATCCAAACTATCAAGAGCAGTTTGCTGAACAAAAAGAGATGGGTCAAGAAGATACTAGAGGAGATGTGAGACGTGGAATACATCATACACTCCAGAAAGTTTCTCGGGCAAATCTAAACGATAAGCCAAAGAACCAACTCTTTCCACAATGCAAAAGGGACCGTCGAAGAGGAAAAAAAGGTAGGAATAGCTAGAAGGAAAAATAGGTTAAAAGACAAGGATGAACCATTATTTTAAAACCATATAAATTTCAATTTAAAATTTTATATTTATAACATTTTAAACATTTAATATGATAAATAGTCATTTGATTCAAATTTGATAGTTCGAAGTAAACAATATTTAAAACATTTTAAATTATTTAGAAAAATAAATAAATGATCAAAATATCCTTTATATAATACTTTATCAAAATACTTTTATAACTCGATGTCTTAACAAGTTTATGACTATGCGTTGATCAGGCGCAAAGCTAGAATTCTTCAGGTACTTGGTAGACTTATTTCAACACACAGTGAAAATACTAGAAAACCTTTTAAAACAACAGATATGGAAAGTACAATCCAAACAAATCAACCAAACCAAACATTTGTCTAACCATGGATCGTAGATACACAATGGTTACGCCTGGATCCCCCAGGAAACATCTGTACCAGTAAGCTATCTCAGCCTGCGAATTACGCCATGATGACTAGTAGACCGCAGATACACAATGATTATGCCTGGATCCTCCCGGAAACATCCGTACCCTTAAGCTATCTCAGCCAGCAGATTTCGCAACTACTACGACCTACATAGATCGCAGGATACACAAGGTTACGCTTGGATCCCCCAGAAAACATCCGTACCCCCAGGCCATCTCAGCCAGGCGAATTACGCTATGCAGTCGCAAACATAAGACCATGGAGATCGCCATGAAATTCAATGGACACTCGAGTATCATATCCGGAAAATCCAAATCAAGAGAATAATATCGATAGAATGAATCCAAAGTGCGGCAACAAAACGGATATCAAGCAGAAGGCACTTTTCGTATCTTTACTTCGAAAATATGTATCATATAGTACCTTTCAAAATCACTTTCAAATATCATACTTATATGAAGTTCATTATATATAAGATTCCATTTCAAATCGAATACTTTCCAAATCAATAGTATATCAAATCATACTTATATAGACTTCGATTATATAAGATTTCTCTTTACAAATTGAGTACCCTTTCAAATCAACAGTCTCAAATAACCTTCATACATATACAAACCAATTTTATATAAGTTCGATAACTCCTAAGCCAAAGTATTTAAGTAACAAGGTTCTCAATTTCAAACCATTTCAATATCAATTCAGTTTCAAAATCATATATGATTTCGCCAAATCATTTCTTCCTAATAACATATATTCAGTTTCAAAGTTTCTTAAAACAATAGATTTAGAAAATAATCCATATTTCCAAATCAACAAAATTTAGGCCAAACAAATTCATTTCTATTTCAAACATATATTCACTTTCAAAAATCATAATACTTCCAAAGTTATAAATCTTTCGAAACCAAAATACTTGAAATCATTGCACTTTGAAAATCATAACCTTACGAAATCGTACATTTGAAATCATAAAACATTCCTTTAATTCTTTACATTCACAAATTTATTCAATTTAACCCAAATCTAAAATTTTCAATTTTAATTCAATTCAAACCATCAGTTTCAATTTAGTTTTCTAACAAAACCATTTGAAATATTATCAAATTTAAAATAAAGATTTGATCCATAAAATAAACTATTCAATCTTTAATATATTTCAAAACATAAATATACCATATTCCAAAAGTAAATTTTATAATTTCATATATCGCAAATTTTACTTCATTATTACATAGTTTTGAAATAATCATTTCATAAATCCATCATTTTTAAATAAACTCAAATTACAAGTAAACCAAATATCATTTCATACAAATAAAAACTTCAAATATTCATTTATCAAAATCAATTATCATTCCAAATTCACATTCTTTATAAAAATAAAGATTAAATCATTTCCAAACCATTTCAATCATCAAAATATCTAAAATGGTTTTTAAGTTTAAAACCATCCTTTTTTAAAACCTTCAAACTATTTATTTCTATGTGAAAAATCTAATTTACCATTGGAAAGATTATTATTCTATATATATACTTTATTCAAAATATTTCAAGTATATATTTCATACCAGTATAATTCAAAATAGTCTTATTTATTTCACTCAACAAACAGTTTCAAACATATATAAATCATATCACTTTATACTTTAATCATAGCAAACTAAACTTATATTCTTTATCAAATACCTTATACCTTTCAAAATTACTTAGCTTTGAAAAGTTAACCTTGATTTGGAAATGCTCGAACCTTCAAAATAGTCGAAGAAATCATATTTTTTATCCAAGAGTTGGAAATCACCAACAAATCAGTAAACCAATTCCAAAAGATAGGGTTATACCAAAACAAATCTGAATCTCGAGGACTGAACATCGGCTTACTTTAAATCATTTCAAATACACACACACACACACACACATATATCTTTCGAACATCAAACCATACTTCGAAATCTGAAATCAAAATTGATTTCACAAGATCACTCGCATAGCAAAGCTACTAGAGTGGCCTCTCCCCCACTCAGAAACTCAAAAATCAATGTCGATGATGCATGTATTCATCACCAAAATTTATTTTCCACGACATAAGTGGGTTCTGGACTTTTATTTTCTTGAAACTTCTTTGAAATCACTTCGAAATAATTGGAATCCATTCGAATACATTTGAAACATTTCTTATTCAGAAAATATCTTTAAATCATATTATTATTATATATTTTCCAAAATCTTAAAACTGACACTGGAGTTCGATTTCTCGAAATTCAAATTCAAAACCCTTCAGTTATAAATCATTTTTTTGTTTAAATCAAATTTCTTATAAAATTTCAAAATTTCAAATCCTTTCAAAACTTCAAATTTTCATAGAAAGAAAAATATATAATCCATGTTGAAAACATTTCACTTTTACATACAAAATAGGGTCATCCTTATCAAAGTATGCACCAATTCCAAAATACAACCAAACACAAATTTTCAAAGAATGTTTCAAGGATAGATTTCAAACAAATAGAGATTCAAATTTAGAGGACTCTAATCAAATAGAATTCTAGTTCGAAGATAAGCTCGAACGAAGATGAGATAATTTTATTACCAAATAGAAGATGGATAAGCCTATATAAATCGTAGGCGACCTTAACTGGTCAACCGTGACTTTAGGAATATAATCAATTCGAAAATCTAAGGCAAATCGACATTCGATCGCCAGAGGTAGAATCCGGGTAGAGCAGGAGATAGATAGCATTGTAAACCGAGGATATAGAAATCTCCAGTAAATCAATGCCAATTGTAAAGGAGTTTTATCCCATTACAAATTATTCAAAGATTTGCGGAATCACCGAACTTTATAGAGGTCTTTCCAAAGTGGAGTTACGGAATGCCCCAAAATCAAAAGGATAAAATAGGGAAGACAAGACTGGATTTCAGAACAAGTGGGAGCGTTCCAAAGTTCAAGGAATCCTAATCGATAAGAATCCTAACCAAGAGATTTCTAACAAGGTGGATTCAGAAGGGATGAAGTTTAGAAGATCCTGATTTCAAAATAAGGAAAATTATTTATATCAATATAATTTTTAAAAATCCTTTAAAAATCATTTTGAAATCATTTTATACTTCGAAAATACGTTCTCTCACAAAGAAATGATTCTGAGATTGATTTCACTAATTTTAGGGTATTTCTACCCTATCTCTAATGAGTTTTTGCTCCGCAAGCTATGGCTTGCCTAAAACCAAAGCTCTGATGCCAACTATAACAACCCGATATTTTCAGCCATTAGCATCCATACATGCCGGACTTGAATTGCTCAAAATACCGCATTGTAAATAAATTTGGAGCCAATGAAATACAAATCACAGAATCAGAGACACAGAAATATCAGAATAACTCGCAGCGGAAATTAAAATACCATAGTAGTTCATGAAGCTACTATAACAAACTCTAAAAACATATAATATCAGTCTGAAAAACATATACAATAGAAATCTCAAATACATAGCAGTTTATAAGTACCAGAGCTGAAATAGAACAACTGAAACGGAAAGGGAACAGATAACTAGACAAGCAGAATCTCTAGCGATTCCTAGCTCCAGAAAAGAAATCCAAAGCTAAGCTGTAAATACTCAGGCTGATCCGAGTGTAAAGTAAAACACAAAACACTCGATTCAGGACATATATACTTATATAATGTAAACCAACTCAAGTGAACTGTAGTAGTAATGCACTATAACTTAAAGGATGTTTGGGATCGCCCATCCTCTAAGGATCAGTTAAACCATAAATTTAATACATCCCGTGGTTAAAATTTCAAAAAAATAATTTATACTTCGAAATCAATTATCATTTCAAAATTCAATAGCATTCAAACATCCATTTCAAAATATCAAAATATCGTATCTTTTCAAAACCACATTCATTTTATTTAAAATACCATTTCAACACACATTTCAAAATAGTTTATATTTCAAAAAAAAATTAGTTCATTTTAAATCATTAAAATGAAGTTATTACATTTAATAATTAAATTATTAAATTTCCAAAATTTTAATCTTTCAAAGTTCATTTATTCACTTAAATTTATTAAAACAATGAAAATTCAACTTTCGCAGCATTTAGAAAATGCTACGTAAAGTTACTTTTAAAACAATTCAATTTAACAAAAGACAGCATTTAAAAAATACTGCAATAGGGTTACTTTAGTACAAATAAAAGCTTAGTTAATCTCAGCAACTACAGCACTTACAAAGTGCTATAATAGCCTTTAATTCAATTTAGCCATTTAGTTCATTTCTATCAACTACAGCATTTACAAATGCTGTAATATCTTTTACATTATAAATAATAACATTTTAAAATGCTGTCAAATAAATTCCAAATATTCAATATAATTTCACAAACAATTAAATTTTTATTTAAATCATTTTAAACTTATGAAATCATATATTTTCACTTTGAAAACAATCATTTAAATACTCTTATTTTCATAATTTTATAAAGTTAAATTTCTATTCAAAAATCAATTTAATAATAATTAACTTACATAATTCAACATTCAATTTCAATTCTTTATAATTAAATTTTTAACTTAACACTTAAGTTTAAATTTCCAAATATAACTTATTTTTCATTTTTTTTACTTAACTTAAAATTCATTTTTAAACAAAATTCACAAATTTCCAATCTAAGTTATATTTCAAAATTTAACTTAAATATTCATTTATTTAAACTTTTAACTTATTCAAAAATCATTAACACTTTATAGAAAAATGATTTAAAAATCATTTTAATTCAAATTTTAAATCTATTTATCATATTTCCTACGTAATTTAAATTCCATTTATAACCAAATCATAATTTCCAAAATAACTTATATTTCAAATTTCTAACTTTACCATTAATTTATTTCACTTATAAATTTTTAGAAAATCAATAATACTTTATAAAAATCATTTTTAATTAAGTTTACATCAAAATATTGTAATATTTACATTTCTAAAATAATTTAAAAATTTTAGAAAAATATATATTAACCACGGGTGTGTATATCATTTTTTAGACTAGGTAAAGTGATACGGATAATATATCATTTCAATCCGTAATTTACAAAGAAAATCCGGGTTTGATCATTTCAAACCCGCAGTCCCAAGTAAAATGAAATAATTAAAATCGCTCAGGCCTATCATTTCAGCCCATAACGATTTTTCCTATTCCAAAGTCCGTTCGGTTATGTATCATTTCAACTCATAGTGATTCTAATCTACAGGGAACTTGCAGCGTGATAAACAGATATAAATAAACAGAAAAGCATTATATAACAGTAACATATGACATAACAGGTGTATAAGCATGGGTGAACATCATATGATCATAGCATAAGCAGTTACAACATGGTGATATGTTTTACATATTCAATTGCGTTCAGTTCACTAGTTATATAAGTATAGAATGTCTGGTGATAATTACACACTTGTATAAGCTGGAGATGACAACCAAATACACAAACAAAGATCTTCTAAGGCACGATATCATGACGGTGATTTGAGAGTGGGAGATCCAAGCTAATTGCCTTGTCAAATATCAAACAAAACAAAGTACAACATGAATTTCAAAACAAAATTTTACTAAACAATGCTAGAAATAAATGTACAACACAAAGCCAAAGCTTTTAAACTTGCATTTAACAACTTATGCTTCAGCCATAGGTTGGAAAAGCACTGTTATGGGATGGATTTGGATCAGGTTAAGGGCATAAAGGTCGGTCATAACAATATATGAAGGAGTAAAGAGATATGTGTGCATGTACACACAAATTCAAGGCACAAAAGTGGATTTCTAAGCCATAAATGGTCTCGGCCAAGGCATGGATGAGCAAGGCCTGATCTGGAGAGTTCGTGTACAGGTGTGGCAGAGGTCTCAGGTCAACAAGTTGCTAGTGGTGGTGGTGTATGGGTCGGCCAAGGTGGTGTTTGGAGTGGTGGAACCAATATGGAGCTCGGCTATGAAGATAAAGTGGAGTTTGTGTCATTTTTTTTGGATCACCATCATATATGTCCTTGGCCATGGAAGGGCAGTGGGAAGGAGGGGATGGTGGCTGGTTGTGGTGGTGGTGGAGGCGGCTAAGGTGCTGGAGTAGGAAGGGCCAAACAAATAGATTGAATGCAAGAGCAAAATCAATACAAAAACAATGAAAAAAGTGAAAAAAATGAAAGTTTTTTACCAAACTTCCTCTCTTGTGATGGCCGAATTTTTTTTCTAGGGTTTGAGATGATTTTTTCACGTGAGAAAGAACGGAATGGTCGACTGAAGAAAGGTAATAAGGCAGCAAATTAAAGTGGTGTGTTGATTGGTAATGAGAAGGTAGTAGAATGTGAAAAGACAATGCACATAAAAGGTCACAAACCTTTCAAATTTCCATAATTTCTTTTGCAATTTTAAATACATGTAAATTACATATAAATAAAGATAAAAGCACAAAAATATAATGAATGCATAAAAATAAATAAATAAATTTTAAATAAATATAATTGAATTAAGAAAATAGCTAAAAATTGGAAACTAGGCTTTAAAATTTGAAAATAAATTCAATATGCTTTGGAGTAATTCAAACATCACTTTAAAAAAATGTTTTTAGAAAACAATATATACCTAACATGTCATATAACACATATTAGAACATGATTTAACAAATAAAAATATTATTTATATAAATTAATATAGACAATTTTACTAAATAAATCAATGTACACACAATATTGTAAAAAGCATAACTTTCACAATATAAATCGGATTTCAATGAAACGAAAAGCAGTATTCTTGAAATTTAATTTATTTTGATAATAAAATTCAAGAATTCAAATATTTAAATTTTAAATTTAAAAGTCAAAGTTTGATCAGATTGGCCAAAATCCACATTTTCTGGAAATATCCTATTTATTCAGTTTTGAAATTATAATTCACACAAAAATCAAAATTTATAATTAAAATAACAAAATTTACCCAATTTAATAAATATAGTAAAGTTTTTAAATCAAGAGTTTCAAATAAAATAATCAAAATAAGCAATTAAAATAATCACAAAATACTGGGTTGTTACACTGAATCTATAAAGTGTTGTTGTTGTTCTTATTATGATGTAGCATATGTAATATAGTTTGAGAGAATGACCCTAGAGATATCGTACATTTTGTTAATTTTTTGAAAGGTTGATATTATGATCAGAGCAACATAAAGGAATTTTCTTCTTTGTCTATTGTTGTATTAATGAAATGCAGATTTAGTTCTAGCACTGCACTTGTGTTATATTACAATCTTCAAAAGTTTAAACATATATCAATTTGCTTGTCAAAGGATTGTCGCTTTTTTGCCTTTCGGATGAACTATGAATCTAACTACACTTAATTAATGGAAGCATTTGTCAAACAAATACAAATTACACGTATCCATCTTTTTTAGTATACTGATGAATTTATATTTGGTTGCAGGCAATTTATTGTATTCAACAACTGAAATAACTATTCTACAGCCAGCTTCCATATAAGGGTAACTTTGAGCATCTCTTTTCTCTGCTTCTTCAAGAACAATGACTAGAGTTTGTTTTTGAATGTTATCTACTAAATCCAGCTACTTTAGATTATGGTTTTATATATGAATATTATCACTTTGAACAAGTCTTAAAAATGACTAAAGCAATTATTCAGCATAATTTACCGTTTAATTTTGTGCAATATGAAAGTATTCGTGAATTGGTTTCTTATTTAAATGATGAAGTGGTACATTTATCCAGAAACACTTCGTGTTCAGATGTTATAAAACTTTATGAGAATGAGAATGAGAAATTAAAACTTAAAGCTGTATTAGATTCATGTAGTGAGAGAGTGAGTATAACGTCTGATTTGTGGACTTCAATCAATACAGATGGATACATAACTTTGACTGCACATTTTATTGATAATGAATGGAATTTGCAAAAAAGATTGCTTAGATTTTCTTTGTTGCCACCTCCTCATTCTGGGTCAGTCATATTTGAATAGATATCAAGTTTGCTGCTTAGTTGGAGAATAACTGATGAAATATTTTCATGTACATTGGATAACTCAGCTTCCAACGACAAGTTCATTGAATTATTAGGATCACATCTCAATTATAGATGATCATTAGCTGCGAATTGTCAATATTTACATGTTAGATGTGCGGCGCATATTTTGAATTTAATAGTTCAAGACGGTTTAAAATCCATCACTACTTGTTTGAGCAACAAATGAGAAAGCATAAAATATATCAGAGGGTCTCAACCTAGGAAACAAAGTTTTGTTGAAGGCATATGCAGTCTTTCTTTGGATAAAACTAAGAAGGGATTACGTCAGGATGTTCCCACGAGATGGAAATCCACGTTTATTATGCTTAAAAATGCAATATACTATGAACAAGCTCTTTATCGCTTGAAACAGATGGATTCTAGTTATACTTATTATCCATCATTTGAAAAATGGGAGAAAGCAAAGAAAATTACACGTTTTTTGGATGTTTTCTATATGAAGAATTAATTTAAAGGACAAAAATTTGTATATTTTTAGCCTCAAGGACACGACCTCGATATTTTAACCATAAAGACAAACATTCTCCTGAAAATTAATCATAAGGACAAACATTCTTCCAAAATTATTCATAAGGACAAACATTCTTTCAAAACTGCTACCGAACTAAAAACTGATATCTAAAAACTGCTACCGATAACTAAAAACTGATACCTAAAGAAAGTTGTCCTTCAGCCTAAAATACTGAATGTCTGTCCTTGATGCTAAAACGCTGAAATATTTTGTCCTTGACAATAATTTCACATATTCTATAATTTTATGTGCTTGCGTTCAGAAACAAATTATCCAGCCGTCAATTTGTTTTTTCAAGAAATTTTCATGGTTCATTTAACTTTGAAAATGACTTTGGATGGTGACGATTTTATGTCTTCCATCGCACGCGATATGTTTAAAAAATTTGATATATATTGAAAAGAATTTAGCGTGTTTCTTTCGATTGCTTGTATTTTTAATCCACGTTCAAGGTTTTAAATATCGGATTTCGGTCACGTTTTGTCTTGGAATTTTTACACAAGTTATCTCGTATCGGGAGAGATCTCGGACGAGATGAGTACGATCGGGTGTACATCTCGGATTGACATCTAGGGTCTTATAATGCATCTCGAGAATATCTCGGATGCACTTATGTGTTTAAAATTGATGTGTCAAAAATTATTTAACGATTATAACTTTCTTAGTAAAAATAAAAATGGTAACATACTTGATTTACATGGAAAAAGGAATATTTTTAGAAGAGTAGTAGCTTGATTAGCTTAAGTGATTTGGTAATGATTGAATAATATCCTTTTATTTGAACGTAATAAAGAAGTGAAACCTTTCGCTACGACTCGTTAAAATAAAAAGTAAAGAATATGTTCAAGAAGTTGGTAAATTATAATTGGATTGAGTAGTTTCTTTCGAATCAATATGAAAATAAAAATTATTATGGAATATAAGAAAAATGTATAATTTCGGGTGAGATCTCAGATTAAGATTTTGATCCATATATCGGGTGAGATTTGAATATCTCGGACGAGATGAGTGTCGTAGGAGATATGGAGGAGATTTGATGTCTCGTCTCGTTTAAGTGTGAAAATGAAATCTCGGACGAGACCTCGGGCGAGATATAGGAGATTTAAAACCATGTTCACGTTACAAAGTAAATTTTGTTCGATTTTCTTATGAAATGCTATATGGAAATACCATTGAATTTGAAAAGGTAAAAAGAAAATTGGAAGAGTTGTTTTTTGAATATTCAAGGAAAGTGCAAGAAGAGTCGCCTATTGAAAAAAATGCTACAAAAGACACAGAATCTTCACATTCATTTACGGGTCCTTATTCATAAGAACGTGAAGATATGTTAGAACAGTTTGATTCTTATCAAGATTCAGAATTTGTTGGCAATTCTACTAGATCGAAACTTTATTCATATTTAAGTGATGGGTTGGTTGATCGCAAAATAGAGTTTGACATACTCTCATATTGGAAATCGCAACAATTTCAGTATCTTATCCCTTATAGCAAAAGATATCTTGGCTGTACCGATAACTACCATGACTTCGGAAAGTGCTTTTAGCATTGGTGGTTGCGTACTCGACGACAACCGTAGTTCACTAAAAGAGGACGATGTTGAAGCATTGTTATGTACGAGAGATTGATTGTATGGTGGTACGATTATGCAAACATTCGAAGATCTTACCGAAGATATTATAAAGTTCCATTCTCAAGAAGAGGATGCATTAATCCATGGTCTCAAGTACTCTCTTATTTTCAATATATTTTTAATTGATACTTTTTCATAATATTTGCAACTATTTTTACACTCTTGTCAGCACGGAGACTAGGGGCAAATCTCTTCGGCAAATATAAAATTGAGCTCGTACTAAGTAGAGGTATCCCTTTTTTTCTTGATGTATGCTTGAAAATGATAGATAATATTTTTGGTCTACTTTAATATTATATTTGTATCTGCGTTATTATAGATTATCCTTGTCTGTAGAATAGTTGGCCAAATTCACAATATTACTGCAAGTAAGCCTACCATAAATGTGTCCGAGAGTCTTAAACTTGCTACTAATGTATGTTTGATATTGTGTATGTAAACTATAAATTTAACAGAGATAAAAATATGAAGTTATAGAATGAAACATTCAACATGGGATAGTATTAGTATTAGTAACACAACTGAAACATACCTTGCAACTTGCTTACTTGACTTGGCTTTTTTATTATATTAGTATTAGTATTACTAACACAAATTCAACCCCTTTTGCGTTTCCTATGTGACCTTAAAAGTAATTATTCTTGGCATTTTCATACTCAATGAATGTGCTCGGTTTAATTTTGGAATGGAATGAGAATTAAATTTTAATCAGATTTGCAGATGACAATGGATATCACAATTATATAATAGTAAGTGATAGCACTAATTGCTAAATGCAAGGTGCTAAAATATCTATGCTTATCATATTCCAAATGAAAAATAATAAGTAAATAAGCAAATTCAATTATATTCTTTGTTTCTGAATGCTAGCTGAAAAAATATACACATTTTTTTTCATTAATTTATTGAGCAGTCAGTAATCTTATTTTTCTTGCTTAAAAGTTGTTATCGTTGGTGTTTGTTGCAGATATAAGTTCAACTGGGCTCTGTAAGTTCTTTTTAGATGAAAAGACCTGCATCATTCAACCAGAACACTTAAGATCTGTAAGTCTTTTTTATCACAATTGCTTCATTATGTTCACATTTTTCTGAACTATTACACCATCCTTTGTGCTCCATCCCAAAAATAAAGAATACGTAATAGAAAGTCATAAATGTCGATCGTTTTATAATTCGGGCTTGTTTAAACATGACCTTGTTAATATTTGAAGTCATAAAATTTTCACAATATAGTCCCTGAAATTCTAATTAGACATCAAATCTATACAATTCAACTGCTTTCCCTACTACGTGTCCATTGTAAAATGTAAGTTATTGATGTTCAATATATATTTTTCCTGCTATGTGTCAGTATATAAAATGTAAGCTACTAATGTTTTAAGCACTTATGGTATTCTTCATATTTTGATATTGAGACAAATGAATTTGATTTCACAGGTTGAATGTTTCAGTCTATATGCATACGAAAAGATTTGTCCCATGTAGGCAATTATCTATGGTCTTTAACTCTTGTATAATATCATGCTATTTGAATGCTTCACCATTTATTCGGAGCATCTTCCTAATGTTTCTTTATGTATTAAATTTAGACAAGGACTAAATATTTGAGTTGCAAGGGACTGAAAATTTGATCTGCAGCTGATAATTTGAATTTATGATGTATGATTTATCGAAATTCTGTCTCATTTGTATTGTACAAGATGTACATGTTTCCTACTTGCACTTTTAAATCTTATTTGATGATTATATTAAGTAATCTGGCAGTTTAAACGGTCTCAATGTTATACTTTTGCAATGTCAGCTCCATTCCTGGTATTTCATGATGTATTTGTGCAATATCAATGAATGAAGCTATTTGCGTTATGTATTATTATATCTGAAACTATATTTTTCACTTTTATTTGATAGAATATTGAATGTTTTCTTAAGCGGGTTAAACGGGTCGACCCTGATAATAAATGGGTTAGGTCATATTTCTTTTTTTGACAAATATATTAAATGGATCGGGTCACAAAATGGATCGGGTTAACTTTGACCCAACTCATTATGACCCAACCCGACCCATTTGACGGGTCTGAGTCATAATACTGCACTAATTCCTCCCCACCAGCTATTCTGCACTGAGGCCCACTCTGCCCATTCACCAGCACCCTCTTCACCCACCAACTGTTCCACGCTTAGGCTCATTCTGCCCATTCACCAGCACCCTCTTCACCCATCAGCCACTCCGCATTCAAGCTCATGGTAGACTTGTCAAAATATGACCCAACTCATTTACCCTACTTTTAAATGCGTTGAGTCAACCCTTTTATGAATTTTATTAAATGGATTATGGGATGGGTTAATCCATTTTTAAAAGAGTTATAAGTGGGTAACCAATTTACCCATTTATTAAAAATATTAAATTTTAATATAAATTTGAAAAATAAGAATTTTGAATATACAATGTAGTTTTTATGAAGATTGACAGTTGTATTTAGAAAATAACAGGCCACCGCACCCTCATATTTGAACTTCACCTAGTGCAGAAGACGCTATTTTTTTGCTCAGACTGCAATAACTTCTTCATACTAACTCAGAGTTAGACGAGACTTCGACCGATTAACTCCTACTTAAATTACGCACAGTATGAAATACTTAAATACTTGATCTTATGAACGCATACTGTAGTTCTCCAATGGGACTGACAGTTGTACTTAGAAAATAATAGGCTATCACATCCCCATATTTGAACTCCGCCTAGTGCAGAAGCCGCTATTTTTTGTTCAAACTGCAATAACTTCTTCATATTGACTCGAAATCAGGTGAAACTGCGACCGATTAACTCTCACCTAAATTACGGACAGTATGTAACACTCGGATACTTCATCATGTGAACGCACATTGTAGTTCTCCAAAGGGGCTGGCAGTCGTACTTAGAAAATAACAGGCTACTGCATATCTATGTATGAATTCCGCCTAATACAGAAGCCGCTATTTTTTTATTTAAACTGTAATAACTTCTTCATACTGATTCAGAATCGGACGAGACTTCGACCGATTAACTCTCACCTAAATTACGGACAATATGTAACACTCAGATATTTTATCTTGTGAACGCACGATGTAGTTCTCAAAGAGGACTAACAGTTGTAATTAGAAATAACATGCTACCATATCCCCATATTTAAATTTGATAAAAACTAAAAATTTAAATTTTTATCGAAATTCAAAACATAAAAAATTAGAATTAGAACTATTTTATATTTATTTGTTTATTATTGATCAATTCAAATTTAAATCTTTAAATGGGTTAAATGCGTAACCCGCTTATTAAACGGGTTAGATCATAAATAGATTGAGTTATAAATGGATAAAAAAGAATGGATCATAAATAGATTGGATCAAACTCGATCCAACCCATTTTGATCCAACCCAACTAGTTTGACAGGTCTAATGCTGCTGCACTCATCCAATGCTTCAAGATTAAGCATGGCACTCGTGCACTCTTCCTATTTGCCATGAATCATAGCCTCCTCAGTAGCATATCCTAACATACTCGCTTTCTCAATAGCATATTCAGCAACATATTCAACAGCATCACTTTCTTCGCTTGCGTGCGCTTGCATTCTACCATATCATTATGCAATCTATCACTGATGGTCACTAAAACAGCTTTTATTATACCTGGCCCTTAAACCTGTTTATTACTTCATTTTACATCTATAATGAACATTTAATATGCTCTTTAATTCTTCCTTGTAGTTAGATCATCCATGTGATCATCAAAAGTTTTCCTTATTTTTGTTTTTTCTCATTGCCAACCATCGGGCATGTTGATGGTTTTGCAACTTCATATATAATTAATAATAGAGGCTTTGAACCGAAGGCCCCTATTTTCGATGTTGTTGTAAGAAAAGTCCCTATGATAATAAGTATGTAAATTAAGTCCGTGTTTTTTGTAAATCAGAAAGCGCAAACTATCTTGCGCTTTTCTTATAAAAGTGCACGTTAACTTGCGCTTTTCAAAAAAATTAATTTTTTTGAAAATTTCAAAATTTTTAAAAAAAAATCAAAATAAAAAAGCGCAAACTAGCTTGTGCTTTTCTGATAAAAGTTGCAAGTTAGCTTGCATTTTCTGTCAGAAAAGTGCAAAACACCTTGCGTTTTCTAATTTTCAAAAAATAGGGACTAAATTTACATACTTATATATACAGGGACTTTTCTTATAACAACATCAAAAATAGAGACGTGTAACTCATTTCTTGTTAATAATAACTATTAGTGAGTGCTCTCCTCTTTTCGAGTACCACCCCATCATTGAAAAAAAGAAGCTAATCAACATCAGTTTCTAGTTATCCAATAATAGGTATTTGTTATTCCTATCGGCATGTTACTATTTTATTGATCGACTATGTACATATTGTAGCATTAAAATAGTAGACTCGTGGAAATCAGTCATAAGGCTATAAAGAAGTCGCATGCCCATTTCTATTAGCTCCTTAAATATCTGATTCAGTGACTCATTGATATGGAGTTCTCGCGTATATTGAGTTGTTGACAATTAATACTAGTATAACCGTACAACGGTGGAGAAACCGACCGTTCGATTTTATAACTTTGATAAGAAATATACATTTTATTTTTTTGTTAATATTACTTAAACATTAAGTTGTAATATGTTGGAAAAGAATAAATTGAGATTTGAATCTGAAAATATGAATTTCAAATTTAAATATTAATCAAATCATTCAAAATTGTCGATTTCAAATTGAAATTTTAGAATTTGAAAATCATAGTAGATTTGAATTTGGAATCTTTGATGCGCGAAATAAAAGGAGGAAGATTAGAGAAACCGCGACGAGACAAGATCCATGATTTTAGGAAAACCGCGATGAGACAAGATCCACGTTTTTTTTGCTTCAGAAAAATTGATTTTGGTCAGTGACAGTAAGAAAACCTTCCTAACGGTCGGTTTGATAATGAATCATATATTTAAGATGCTATCTTTTTAAATTCATTATATATACAGCCTAGCTCCTCTAGGCATAAGTTGCACATGCCATGTATTATTTTAGTTTTTAGTCCCTATGTTGTTAATTAAATTCGCTTCAGTCCTCAATTTCTCTAGCCGATACAGCACTGCATACAGTTCCCAATTTGCTTTTTAGATTCTTTTTTTTTTGCAGTGCACGACACTGCATGCACTCCCCAATTTTCTTCAGATTCGATATTTCATTACTTTTTTTTTTACAAGTACTCGCTGGTTTTTTTCCTAACTGTATGACAATCACCATTGTTCAAATGGTTAATTGATTCGGCTTTGATGCAAGAGGTCATAAGTTTGAAACTTGCTTTCGAACGTTTATTGACATGGAATATGGTGTCCCAATGATTTGTTGTATATAAAGTACCATTTCAAAAAAAAAAAAAATCACTCCAAACATCTACCAGATATGTTAGAGTTTATACTACTTTTACCATTGATTGCAATTTGCCAAGAAGAGTCCTACATTACTTCATGTATCATAAACAACGAACTTATTTTTCATAAGCATACTATAATTAAATTTGATCAATTACATCACTGACATTTCCATTAAAAAATTCAAGTGTTTGGAAACCACCAATTATGGAATCACGTTAACAAAAATATTAATGCACGGATCTAGCATATTAGTCCTTACAAATCAATTAAATGTAGTTATGAATTTATGGATTTTTGGAATAATTCTCACTTATTTTCAAAGACTAATAAACCATAAAATTTGCTTTCTGTTTAATGCTATGTCTTTGGTGTATATATTCCAAATTGTAAGAAAGGTATGAGTCCGTAAGTATCATGACAAAGTAGTCATGTATAGCATGAATGGAATTGAATTGGTTAGGGCTATAACAGCGTATTGATAAATGGTATACAAGATCCAAGAAGAAGGCCTGAACTGCTCAATCTTCGAAGAGAAAAGACACAACATGATAATAACCATGTAGAGGAGATAGTGGTAGCATCATTGACATAAATATAAGGCGTACAAATATTAGACAAACAATGTTGGATATTATATTTAGATTGAGTGAACTACTGAATACAAGAGAGTAATACTGTTTAGATACATAACAGGTAATGGTTTAGTGTACTATGCACCACTACATTTTAGAATGCAATTGTAGTTTGTCATTGAAATATCAATGCTATCCTTTTGGCACGCATGATCCAGTGTGGATTTCCGCTCGATAAACTGTAGTTGCAATCGGGATTGCTACTACAGATAACACAATAATTAAATGATCATATATTAGTGAGGATTCATGTTACCGTACCCTATAAATTAATGAGACCGACACTGCGAAATTGGGACCTAACAATTTTTATGATATTGTAGTGCATAATTTATTTTCTAATATAAATAAACATAATTTAAAACAAAAACGTGGAAATCTTCTCATTTTCCATGCTTCTAGATAGCTTATTGTCTTCATTAGCATGTGTATAGGTGCAGGTGCTACACGTTCAGTATAAAATGTAAGATATCATAAAGTATTATACATAGTTCATTGAGTCCTAAATTCCTATCTGGAACTGCCCATCCCATTAACTTTCTGGACATGGCTAATAAGATAGTATACCAGCACTCTGTGGATATGAAGACCTTTACTTCTCTCATGTATTTAGTTACAGATCATGGGCTTTGTATTTTGGCCCAATACATCATATATCTTTTTGTATAAATACAAAGTACATGGCAATAGAAAATGTAATCTGATTACAAAAATACTTCTATACATCAAATCATCATAAATAAAGTTCTGTATCATCTTCTTCTTTTTATAATATGGTATCAGATCCAAATACTGCCTAACAGCAAATGTCATGTTAGTGATCAAGATCAGATATAATATCATCATATCTCAATCAGGCTGCATCTTCTGAATCATCTTAGAATCAAGAAGATCCTCATCATCACTACATTCTTGTTTGTTGATTAAGATCAGATACAATATCATCATATCTTGATCGAATTGCAGTTTATCTAAATCATCTGAGAATTTAGAGTTCTCATCATCAGTTTTCCATTCTGTTTTTCTGTTTTCAGATCAAGATCAGACTCAACATCGTCATATCAAGAACTGAAAACATTTGTTTCAAATCATCTGGGAAATATAACATTTTCCATCATCATTGAGTTGTTTTACTTACCTGTACAGAGGTTATCAATCAAGTTTTCTGTCGTGCCTTGCATAGGAGTAATCAAGAACTTCCTGGCTGCACAACTTTTCTGATCCACTGCAACTTTCAGATTCTATAACCACCACTTCCTTGATTTCTGAATCAGTGGCCGAAGGAGATCAAGATGCTTCTGTCTCCTCCAGCACTCGCACCAATGCCAGATTGAATCTCACTGAGGAACCCCTGAAAGACGTTATCAAGCCTCAGAGTCAATTATTGTCTATCCAACTCGATGAAACCAATTTCTTGCTTTGGAAGTTTCAAGTTGAAACTACAGTCAAAGCTTATGGATTGGAGCAATATATTCAAGACACTATAATCATACCACCCAAGTACACTGAAGATAAGGATGGGAAACTCATTAGCAATCAAGAATTCATACTGCATCAAAGACAAGACAGTTTAGTCAGTTCTTGGCTAATATCATCAATAAGTGCAAATCTTCTTCCATAGTTAATTGGATGCAATTCATCACATGAGATCCGGTCTACATCAGAACAATCTTTAGTGCTCGGTCAACAGCCAAGATCATGTACTACAAGAGACAATTACAAAATGTAAAGAAGGAAAATCAGTCAATGAGAGACTATCTTGTAAAGGTGAAAACACTATGCGATCACTTATCCTCTGCAGGACATAAAGTAAGTGACACAGAGCATATTTTATCAATTTTTGGTGTGCTAGATGATGAATATGAATCAGTAGTAGTTATTATATCATCAAAAGAAACTCTACCCTCGATACAATATGTTCACTCTACCCTCCTAGCCCATGAGGGTAGATTGGAACAAAAGAAATCAAATACATCATATATGTCTCTGAATTTCATCTCAAACAGTAGCAGAAACAAGAGTCAAGCAATAACTCCTAACAATAAAAGTCAGCAATACTTCAATCAGAGAGGTGGCCAGTCTTATAGATCAAGAGGAAGAGGTGGAAGATGGTCTAACAATAGTGGAAATAATAGACCCAGATGCCAAATTTGTGAGAAAATTGGTCATATTAGTAGTAAATGCTATTTTAGATTTGACATCAACTACACTTCATCACAGCAAAACAATAACAGTGCAAGAAACAACAATCCCAGTGCAAACTTAATAAGTGCTTAGCAAGAAATTGGAAGTCAAAGTGACAGCAAAAACAATGATAGTGCAAAAGTTGAAGATATTCATGACAACTGCTGGTATCCTGATTCTGGTGCAGCAAATCATGTCACTAGCAACTTGGCAAACTTGAATCTTGGCAACAAGGAATACAAAGGTACACAATCATTACTTATGGGCAATGGCAAGTCTATAAAAATTTCTCATGCTGGTAGTGGATATATATCATAAAAAAGAAACAACTATACTTGCATAATTTATTAAGAGTTCATATGTCAAGAAAAAACTATTAAGTGTTTCTCAATTTGCCAAGGATAATAATGTGTTTTTTGAGTTCTACTCTACTTATTGTTTAGTTAAAGACACACTAACAAAAAATGTTCTCTTATAGGGCAGAGAGGTTATGGGATTGTATACTTTCAATGTTGCTAATTCAAGAATCTCATAATATAAGGAAAAATGGTGTAATAACTCTGAAATCAAATCTGAGAATGACTGTAAGAACTTTGATATTTGGCATTGTAAACTTGGACATCCTCATGTAAATATTGTTAAACAAGTATTGAATGAAAATAATATTTCTTTTAACAATATTTCAACTCAATATATTTGCACTTATTGTCAAATGAGTAAAAGCCACAGATTACCATTTATGGATTCCAAAGTTAGTTACAACAGACCATTAGAACTTGTTGCAACTGACTTATGGGGCCCAGCACCCATATCAACTGACTATGGGTACAAATGTTACATTTCTTTTGCTGATGCATATTCAAGATATGTGTGGATATATTTTTTAAAGACAAAGTCTAAAACATACAATTCAGTTCAGCAATTTATAGTGCAGGAAGAAAAGCAAACAAATTGCCAATTAAAAATACTGCAGACAGATACTGGTGCAGAATTTCTACCTCTGAAGAATTTTTTTCAAAAGAAACGTATTATACACAGGACACTTGTCCTTACACATCAGAACAAAATGGCCTGATTGAAAGAAGGCATAGACATATAGTGGAATCAGGCTTAACACTGCTTGCAAATGCATCATTACCACTTAAGTTCTGGCTTGATGCATTTGCCACTGCAGTATTCCTAATTAACAGATTGCCTACAAAGGTGTTAAGATTAAAGTGTCCTTTAGAAACACTTTACAATGTCAAGCCTGATTATCATACTCGACAAGTATTTGGCTGTCTATGTTTTCCCTATCTCAGACCATACAACTCTCACAAACTAAATTATAGGTCATCACCATGCACATTTTTAGGCTATGCAGCAAATCAAAAAGGCTACATATGCTTATCTAGTAATGGTAGAATATTTGTCTCTACGCATGTAACGACCCGGAAAATTTTAACAATTTTAATTGATTCTATAACGTATTCAATTGAATATTTGTGAAATCTTATAATAATAGAATTTTAAAATAAAATGTTTATATATTTAGAATACGTGTATTTAAATATAGCAGATTTTAAATTTTCAAATAATTTTATGGAATTTTATTTAATTGAGAAAACGTGCTGTCTAATTCAAGCTATTAATTGCTTTAATTGATTTCTGAATCAGTGCCTAACAGTTTCTTTTTACTACCGTTAAAGATTTCTATTGCTTAATACTTTTCCAATTCAGGTAGACTTTTCCATTCGTAACCATTAATAAATTTGAGATCATCGACCTTGCTTTTATTATTCCTTGTAGTTTCGTGCACTGACTTTACCTTTCCCACTACCCATAATTTTCTCTATACGTTTCTTTTGCAATTGAGGCGTATATTTATATTTATGGTGGTGCGTTTATTATGGTCTCTCTTTATTTTGTTTTTAACGCTTGAAAGAATCTCAAATCATCAAGCTAGTAGCATCCGTTCCTTCCCTCACTTTCATAAGGCCTATAATATATAAACCACTTGCTTATAGATCCGAACACAACTTTGTCATCAAATTTAATGTGCCTTCCTCTCCCTATTATTTCGGTTCCAACCTTCCTAGTAAATGGCTTTAATAAATTTTCGCTAAATCATAGCTACGGACTTTTCAAATTTCTTTCATTTTATATTTATTTCCAATTCCTTCATTTGCTTCAAAATTTTTGAACGTGCCTAATCATCTCAGCATGTATATATAATGTAAGCCTACCTTTCCTTGGAAAGCTATTGCTCACAAAATTTCCTGATTTCTTTTCTTTTATCCATTTTTATATCCTTGACTTTCAAAACTCATTATGTGTTGTACAAACAAACAAAAATTTATTGCTTTAAGCGTATAGCTAAATCAACTATTGACCGTTACAATTACTTTTTTTTTCATTTCAATTTATTACTTAAATAACGTTTTGATGAATTAATGGACAGCTTTACGTTTCTTTTGCTTTTGAAAACTTTATATTTATAGTGTACGTTTCTTTTGCACTTCAAAAATTTGAAACATGCTGCCCCATTTAGGCCATTAATTGTTTTAATTATTTTTCTTAATCAACATTTAACCGTTGCTTTTTATTATTCTAGGATTTACATCCATACTTTAATCTCTGCTGTTCCATTTATTTCATTTGAAATCTAAATTTATTTACCATTCATTTATACGCCTCTTTCTCTTCCCTCTTTTACCTCTTCGTTTCCGTGTTTCTAGGAATATATATATATATATATATATATATATATATATATATATATAGTATAGATTGCATCTTCTTTTCTCTCTGTAGGCTATTCGTTGCCCTCAAATTGATATTAAAAGAGGAGAGAGCTTTGTAAATATTATATAAAGTCATATAGCACGTTCACATATCAGATGCAGACCTACCTTTATATTTAAAAAACTAGCATTTTCTCTGTTGCCTGAAGAATGCCCTTCGCCATGTCATGTTGCTTGAATAACGCATGCATTCTTCCTTTAAAAATCGCCTGTTCTCGTCTCCCCTCCATCTTTTCTTATTTCTTCCAAACCTGAGCATGAGCTCTCTCTTTTCCTTGGCCTGCCTCCTCCCCATGGCCGCATGCATTAGTTGGCAAAACATTTCCTCTCTGGTTTTTAAAAGTAAGTACGCATTTTATTTGATATAAGTCTATTTTATATATTAAGAACAGTATAGATTATGCATAAGTTTTGTTTTATATGTTTACTGCAACTATGGGGATTTTGAATTCCCTAACAGTTGAACTTTAAAAATAATAATATATTTCATAATAGTATATGTATGATAATTGTTATATTTATAAACGTGTATATAAATATTTAACTTCTGTTCATATACAAAGGTTAGTATATATTTATACTGTATTATGTATATTATTTTAAGATTTTACGGTATATAGTTTTTGACTTTTGTTAGCATATAGTTATCGTACGGCTTTTAGATACGTATGTTTTACTAACTAGTTGATAAGTTAAATATATATATATATATACGCGTTTTATTTTACTATTGATAGCTTACGGTATATATGGTATAAGTTTGGCAGCCTTCTATTAATATACGTATTTTTATATGTTTTATATATTTGGTTATAACAGTTTCAACTATAATAAAATATGTTATTTTATTAGCTTTCATATGTTAGATGTATAAAATATAGTATTTCAATTTTCGTTACTGTTTTGGTATATATATTATATAAAATTGGTGGGTACAAGTTTGATAGGTCAATTTATAATATATATTTTTATGATTGTTTTAGTATTTTAGAGTCTACCGTACTATATTTTATTTTATTTTCAACAATTTACATAAGTTATATTTAAATGTAGGTATATATATAAATTTTCTATGGTAGTTTTACAGTATAAGTTATATCAATATTTTATAATTTCAACAGTATATGCTTTCAAAAGTTTATTTCATGTCAGCCTTAAGGTTGTTTGCACTGACTGATATACGTTGGAATTTTTTTTAAGGGATGTGTATTTTGATTTCAAGTATAGTCATATGTATATTCATACACAAATTGGTAGAGGAAATGTTATATAGTATATATATGGTTATATTAATATAGTCGGTCTGCACACCTATGTATATATATTAACCGAGGCATGCATATTTTGTTGCATATTTTGTAAACTGTGTCTGCATATGTTGGCTAGTTGTATATAAGCTCACTTATCCTATTTATCTTTCTTGATCCAATTCTGATTTGAATTCGTCTATTCCTATTATCAGCTTTGATCATTGAACCGTGTCCATCTAGCTTTGTTTTGGAATTCGGATCTGGATTTCATAACTCACTTCTTTTTCTCTGGCCTCGAAAGGTGAGAAATCACTCGCGATTAACATTCTTTTATTTACTAAATTTGATTTCAATTGAGACGACAATTGAAATATGAGGCTGTAGTTCTTTAAATTGTTATATATGTTATTATCTGTAACTATTCACTTATGGGATATGACACCATATCCTATTGTTTATATATTTATTTTGATGATATATGCTTGTTGTTATTATTATTTACATATCTGTTATCACTCTGCAAGTTCCCTGTTAGTATAGAAATCACTATGGGTTGAAATGATACATACCCGAACAGAAATTAGAATAGGAGAAAATCGTTATGGGTTGAAATGATAAACCCAAGCGATTTTCATTTAATTCAATTGGGATTACGGGTTGAAATGCTATCCACCCGTATACATTTAGTGTACGGATTGAAATGATAAATATCCGTAACACTTGACCATATGATAAGAAATATTTACAGACATCGTTGGTCCATATATATAAATATTTTGAAATTTAATTCATTGTTTTGGAAAGAAATATATGGTCTTATTAAATGTTAATCCTTAAATTTTTTTATATATAAAGGGTAATGATATATAGATTTAATAATATTTAATTTAGTCAAAATTTGATTTAATACATAAATTATGCTAAATATTTATGAAAATTTAATTCCAAAAGTATTCTGCAATTTACTAAGATTGGGAGATAAATGTGGGTTTATCTAAATGGTATTTAAATAAGGATTTATTCAATTAAATCAATTTAAAATTTTTGAATGGGAAATTTAAGGGTATGATTTTGTAACTAGATTTTTATTTAAGTGATTTAATGAATATTTCACGTTTAAATAAATCAAAGAAAATATTGAGTAAAATGTAATTTAAGGTTACTTAAATGTTATTGTATCTAATGAGGGATTATTTTAAGACTAGATAATAATGAGGTTAAATCGAGATCTATATGGAACTATTAAATTGAACATTTAATTAAATATTAAAGCTTTAACTATATTGGGATTTAAATGGTTTATTTTGAGATTCAGATATGTATTTGAAATCAGTATAGTTGAATTTATTATTTAGAAACTAAATTGATTAAAAAGTTAGTTTGAAACGTTGAATACTTAAAGTTTTGAAATATATTGAATATAAAGGGTATTTTGTGATTTCAAATCCGAATTTGAGATCGATAAAATTGAAGTGGTTATTTTAGAAATTGAGTTGAATTTAAATTAATAAATTGAGATTGAAATAGATTTAAATGGGGTGGTCGGGTTGATGTTAAACAATTTGTTAAGTTGAGGGAATTGAAATTTCTTTACTGTACAAATTATTTAATATATAAAAATACTATTTGGGAAGTATAGAGATATTTGAAGTGAAAATGATATTTGGTTTTGAAGTATAAATTAAGTTGAAAAGACTACGGTGTTATAGTGTATATTTCTATCTTTTAGATAGTTCCTTGGACCCTTAGAGGATGGTTATCCAAATCATCCTCTAAGTTAATTATATTTCAGTTGATATTTCACTTGAGTTAGATTTATAGATAGAAGAATGTTAATCCTGACTCGAGTGTTTTGCTTTACGCTCGGGTCAGACTGAGAGATACAGCATTTGAGACTCATCTTCGAAGTTGGAGCTTTGCTTGAAGATCCAGCTATCTATCCCTTCAGTCATCCAGTTGATTGGTTCAGAAAAGCCATCTGTTGCATTGGAGACTTCATGGCATTTGAACTATTCGGTTGTATTTTATTTCTAACTCTGAGGTATGTAGTAGCTTCATGAACTACTATTCTTTATCTATTCCGCTGCATTGTATTACTCTGTGTAAGTGATCTATGATTGATTTATTTACTGTATATTTTAAGTTTTGCCAAATTTTATTAACAATTCGTTATTTTTAATTATTCAAGTCGGACATGTACGGTTTTATTGTCGATTTGAATGGTCCAAAATAGCGGGTCGTTACAGTTGGTATCAGAGCTTTGGCTCTAGGCAAAACCTAGCATATATGGTAAATTCATTTACAGAATCACTTTCGTTCGTGTTGAATCCCTTCTTTTTGACTTGATTTCCTTTGAATTTTGGAATATCCCTCAGTTCCGAAATTCATTCTTGTCTCTCCCTATTTATATTCGTTTGATTCTGGAGTATCCCATAACTCCACGGAATGAACTGTAAAGGGGGTGAAAACTCCTTTACAATTGGCATTGATTCACCGGAGATTTCTGTATCCTCGATTTACGATGCTGCTATATCTTGGTATGTCGAATTCTATCTATGGCAATCGAATGTCGATTTGCTTTAGAATTCCGCATCAATTATATTCCTGAAGTCACAGTTGGCCCGGTTAAGGTCGCCCGAGATTTATAGAAGTATATCCATCTTCTATTTTATAATTTGATTTTCTCAACTTTGTTTGAGACTATCTTCGAATCAGGATTCTATTGATTAGAGTTCCTCTAAATTAAATCTCTATCTTTGTTTTGAAATCCATTCTTGAATCATCCTTTGAAAATCGGGTTTGTTGTATTTTAAAATTGTTTTATACGAAATTTTATTTTGATAACTATGATTTTATTCTATATATAAAAGTGAAATTTTTTTCCGATAAGGATTATATACCTGTATATAAAACGAATAAGAAATGTTATTCCATATATAAAAGTTTTGAAAGGATTGGAAATTTTGAAAATTTATAAGAAAGTGATTTATATAAAAAGGATTTATAACTGAAGGGTAAATTTGAAATTCGAGAATTGAATTCCGATATTTTGTAATTGGTTTTAAGATTTGGGGAAAATATATAAAAATAATACGATTTAAAAGTATTTTTCCGAATAAGAAATGTTTCAAATGGGTTCAAATGAATTCCAATAATTTTGAAGAAATTTCAAAGAAGTTTTCAAGAAAATAGAAGTCCAGAACTCACTTATGTCGCTGGAGAATAATTTCGGTGATGAGTGCACGCATCATCGACATTGATTTTCGAGTTTCAGAGTGGGGGAGAGGCCACTTTAATAGCTTCGCTATGCGAGTGATTTTGTGAAACCGTTTTTGATTTCGAATTCCGAAGTATAATTTGATATTTTCGAAAGATATATGTATATATTTGAAACAATTTAAAGTGAGACTGGTGTTCAGTCCTCAAGTTTTCGATTTGACTAATAATAACTCTATTTTTTAAAAAAAAATTGATTTCCAACTCTTAGATTTGAAATTTGATTTCATCGACTATTTTGAAGGTCCGAGCATTTCCAAATCAAGGTTTAAAAGTTTTAAACTAAGAAATTTCGAAAAGTATAAATTTTTTGATAAAGCATATAAGTTTAGTTTTGAAGAGTATGACTTAAGTAAGTTTGAAACCTTTTGTTAAGTAAGTGAATATGACTATTTTTAATTATACTAATATGGAATTTAGTTTTGAAATGTTTTGGAAAAAATAAATTAAATTCAAATAATGGTTTTCAGAAAGGTAAAATGGATATTTCTAATAGAAATAGATAGTTTAAAAGTTTTAAAGGGATGATTATAAATTTGGAAACCATTTTGAGTATAATTGATTTTGAGAAAATATTTGGTTTTGAAATTAAATTGAAATTAAAAACTAGTACTTATATGGTGATTTTGGAAATGAATTTGTTTGACTTGAATTATTTTAATTTGGAAACTAGGATAATTTTCTAAACCTATTATTTTGGAAACTTTGAAATTTAGATACTTAATTTGGAAGAAAATTTGGTGAAATCCTATATGATTTTGAAACTGAATTGATATTGAAATGATTTGAAATTGAGAACCTTATATTGTTAAGCGCTTGATTTGGGAGTGGTCAAACTTATATAAAATGGATTTGTATAAGTATGAAGTGATTGGAAATCTATTGATTTGAAAGGTACTCAATTTGGAAAGAGAATTTATTTTATAAATCGAAGTCTATATAAGTATGATTTGATATACTATTGATTTGGAAAGTATTCGATTTGAAATGGAATCTTATATATATATATATATATATATATATATGGATTTTATATAAGTATGATATTTGAAAGTATTTGAAAAGGTACTATATGATATATATTTTCGAAGTAAAGATATGGAAAGTGCCTTCTGCTTGATATCCGCTTTGTGACCACATCGTGGATTCATTCTATCGATATTATTCTCTCTGATTTTTGATTTTCCGGATGTAATACTCGAGTGTTTCCCACCGTGTCCTAACCCATGGTTTTTTTTTCTCTCGCGAATGCATAGCGCAATTGCCTGGCTGAGTCTTGCCTAGGGGTACGGATTGTTTCTTGGGGGATCCAGGCGTAACCATTGTGTATCCTGTAATCTGTGTAGGTCGTGAATAGTAGCGCAAGTGCTTGGCTGAGTCTTGCCTAGGGGTACGGATTGTTTCCTGGGGGATCTAGGCGTAACCATTGTGTATCCTGCGCTCTACTAGTCATCATGGCGTAACTCGCAGGGCTGAGAAAGCTTACGGATATGGATTGTTTCCTGGGGGACCCAGGCGTAACCATTGTGTATCTGCGAACCATGATCGGACAAAGGTTTTGGTTTGGTTGTTTTGTTTGGATTGTACTTTCCATATCTGTTTTAAAAAGGTTTTTCAAGTATTTTCACTGGGTGTTGAAACAGGTCTACTAAGTACTTGAAGAATTCTAGCTTTGCGCTTGATCAACGCATGGCCAGAGTCTGCAAGAACGAGGATAAACTTGTTAAAACATCGAGTTACAAAAATATTTTCGAAAGAAAGATTTATTTCGATATAAACGTATTATTATAAAGGTATTTATTATAAAAGTATTTTTCCCAACAAAGAAATTTTGTATTAATATTTGAAAGTAAAATTCTTATGGTTTGAAATAAATTATTCGTGCCCGATTCTATTCTTTTGAATCTACCTCATCTGCTCAGCTTCATTTTTCACCTATATTCCGTTTTCGGAATCTACCTTCCTTTCCTTTTTGAATAAATCTTTTAAATATTGCTTGTTTGTATACTACATTGTTTTATATAAAATTTAAGTGTTATAAATATTTTTGAAGTTATAAATTAAATAAAACATCTTTAAAGAAAATGATTATTAATTTATTGATAATATTCGAAAGGTATCTTGAGATAAATTAAAAATTTCATAAATTTTGGATTTAATATTTTCAATAGTCTTTGTAAATAGAAGTAATAATGTAAATAATTGTTTGCAAAGGAGTTTGAGAAGTATTAAATATTAAAGAAAATTTAATTTCAAATGAAATTTTCAAATAAATATTTTAAATAAAATTTATATAGTTTTAAAATTTATTGTTTATCTTGGCTTTCAATCTATTTTTTTTCTGGATGTTTTATTCTCCTACCTCCTTCCTTTTCGGGGACGAAAAGTTTTGAGTGGGGGAGAGTGTAAAGACCCGGAAAATTTTAACAATTTTAATTGATTCTATAACGTATTTAATTGAATATTTGTGAAATCTTATAATAATAGAATTTTAAAATAAAATGTTTATATATTTAGAATACGTGTATTTAAATATAGCAGATTGTAAATTTTCAAATAATTTTATGGAAGTTTATTTAATTGAGAAAACGTGGGTCCAATTCAAGCTATTAATTGCTTTAATTGATTTCTGAATCAGTGCGTAGCAGTTTCTTTTTACTACCGTTAAAGATTTCTATTGCTTAATACTTTTCCAATTCATGTAGACTTTTCCATTCGTAACCATTAATAAATTTGAGATCATCGACCTTGCTTTTATTATTCCTTGTAGTTTCGTGCACTGACTTTACCTTTCCCACTACCCATAATTTTCTCTATACGTTTCTTTTGCAATTGAGGCGTACATTTATATTTATGGTGGTGCGTTTATTCTGGTCTCTCTTTATTTTTTTTAACGCTTTAAAGAATCTCAAATCATCAAGCTAGTAGCATCCGTTCCTTCCCTCACTTTCATAAGGCCTATAATATATAAACCACTTGCTTATAGATCCGAACACAACTTTGTCATCAAATTTAATGTGTCTTCCTCTCCCTATTATTTCGGTTCCAACCTTCCTAGTAAATGGCTTTAATAAATTTTGGCTAAATCATAGCTACGGACTTTTCAAATTTCTTTCATTTTATATTTATTTCCAATTCCTTCATTTGCTTCAAAATTTTTGAACGTGCCTAATCATCTCAGCATGTATATATAATGTAAGCCTACCTTTCCTTGGAAAGCTATTGCTCACGAAATTTCCTGATTTCTTTCCTTTTATCCATTTTTATATCCTTGACTTTCAAAACTCATTATGTGTTGTACAAACAAACAAAAATTTATTGCTTTAAGTGTATAGCTAAATCAACTATTGACCGTTACAATTACTTTTTTTTTTCATTTCAATTTATTACTTAAATAACGTTTTGATGAATTAATGGACAGCTTTACGTTTCTTTTCCTTTTGAAAACATTATATTTATAGTGTACGTTTCTTTTGCATTTCAAAAATTTGAAACACGCTGCCCCATTTAAGCCATTAATTGTTTTAATTATTTTTCTTAATCAACATTTAACCGTTGCTTTTTACTATTCTAGGATTTACATCCATACTTTAATCTCCGCTGTTCCATTTATTTCATTTGAAATCTAAATTTATTTACCATTCATTTATACGCCTCTTTCTCTTTCTCTTTTACCTCTTCGTTTCCGTGTTTCTAGGAATATATATATATATATATATATATATATATAGCATAGATTGCATCTTCTTTTCTCTCTGTAGGCTATTCGTTGCCCTCAAATTAATATTAAAAGAGGAGAGAGCTTTGTAAATATTATATAAAGTCATATAGCGCGTTCACATATCAGATGCAGACCTACCTTTATATTTAAAAAACTAGCATTTTCTCTGTTGCCTGAAGAATGCCCTTCGCCATGTCATGTTGCTTGAATCACGCATGCATTCTTCCTTTAAAAATCGTCTGTTCTCATCTCCCCTCCATCTTTTCTTATTTCTTCCAAACCTGAGCATGAGCTCTCTCTTTTCCTTGGCCTGCCTCCTCCCCATGGCCGCGTGCATTAGTTGGCAAAACATTTCCTCTCTAGTTTTTAAAAGTAAGTACGCATTTTATTTGATATAAGTCTATTTTATATATTAAGAACAGTATAGATTGTGCATAAGTTTTGTTTTATATGTTTACTGCAACTATGGGGATTTTGAATTCCCTAACAGTTGAACTTTAAAAATAATAATATATTTCATAATAGTATATATATGATAATTGTTATATTTATAAGCGTGTATATAAATATTTAACTTCTGTTCATATATAAAGGTTAGTATATATTTATACTTTATTATGTATATTATTTTAAGATTTTACGGTATATAGTTTTTGACTTTTGTTAGCATATAGTTATCGTACGGGTTTTAGATACGTATGTTTTACTAACTAGTTGATAAGTTAAATATATATATATATGTGTGTGTTTTATTTTACTATTGATAGCTTACGGTATATATGGTATAAGTTTGGCAGCCTTCTATTAATATACGTATTTTTATATGTTTTATATATTTGGTTATAACAGTTTCAACTATAATAAAATATGTTATTTTATTAGCTTTCATATGTTAGATATATTGTAACAACCCTGGTATTGGAGATTACTTATGATGTTAAATTATAATGATAGTTATAATTTAATATGGTAAATAGAATGTAATGAAGAAATAAATTTGATTTAAGTTGCGTATTTCAAATAAAACAATGTTTGTTGATTAAGAGTTGGGTTTTAGTGTAAACAAATGGGAAATAAAGTTTAAAACACTTTATTAGTGGTATGGAATGAGAATAAATGATAGAAATAAATTATTGGGTCAAAATTTGTAATATTGGAATTTTATTCCAATATTAGTCTTTTACCCTGAAAAAAAGGATAAACACGAAGAAAATAAACTTTTGTAGTATAATTAAATTTGAAATAATGTTTTAAAGCTATAAAAATGTTAAAAGCATTTTTATACACGTTAATGAATTGAGTAAAAAATTTATTGGTGGAAAATGATGAAAATATTGAATTTTTTTTTCACTATTAATGTGAATATTGGTATTAAATTGTGTAAATAATATTTTTAGTTAAAAAATTAAGTTTATAACCTTTTAACATGTTCTTTTATCCAAAACATGAACATTGCAATTTGTTTCATGAGATTTGGAGTTTTTATCAAAAAGTTATGAAGGAATTAGTGTTAATACATATAAAAAAAACACAACAAATTATGCTAAGTATTCTTATTGGGTTTGGGTCCAAAGATTAGCCTACCCATTATCCATAAGGTGCTTCTAACAACCATCGTTCCAATCTTTCTTCTTTCGCATATCAGAAGAAAAAAAAATATATACAGAGAACTTTAAAACAAATAGGGAAATCAATAATGGCTTCCTTCTGAAATCCAAAATCCACCTAAAATTATTAGAATCTAGGGTTAAATTGGATTCTAAGCTATCCTACAGGTAATCTCCAACTTTTTAGATCCTCTAATCCATCCAAAGTTTGGATTTCTATTTACTGTAATTTTATTTTGATTGATTTCCTTTCTGCATGCTCCTATTTTGCAATCTACAGGCTCTTGAAGGCCATTTCCTTTCAAAATCCATCATATTGTTTCTGAAACCATTGCTAAATCAAGTGGTAAGCAAGGTAAGAATTATCTTACAGCAAGCTAAATCATCTGAAGTTGTGGAAAAATCTAATTTCTGTATGTCAATTTACATCGGTTTGTTCATATTGAATCCTGAAATTACCCTAATTTCATTTGCTTGTATCTCCCTCACCCCTTATCGGATTGAGGTGATTTTGGTCTCCTTTCGAAGCTTATTGACTGTAGTACATTCACGCCAATTTTTATGGCATTTGAATTTCATTTGATGCCTGAAAACTGAGTTAGAAGTTGCTGTGTCGAATGGCTTTTGGCACAGAAATACTCTTTTGCTGAAGTAGTATTTTGAGCATATCTTTTGAACCACAAATCGGAATATTGAAATTTTGGATGTTCTGAAATCCCCAGAGAATATGCTATAACTTTTCTTTGAATCAATTTGCCAAATTTTGATGTTTCCTATGCTGAAATCGTGAATGTTTGTCTCTGGCCTGTAGTTGTTAGCTACTGCACATAAAATTCATAGGATAGTATTTCGACCATAACTTTCACGATACTGATCGGAATATTGAAATTTTGGATGTTCTGAAATTCCTAGAGAATATGTTATAACTTTTCTTTGAATCAATTTGCCAAATTATGATGTTTCCTATGCTGAAATCGTGAATGTTTGTCTCTGGGCTATAGTTGTTAGCTAATGCACATAAAATTCATTGGATAGTATTTCGACCATAACTTTCACGTTACTGATCGGAATATTGAAATTTTGGGTGTTCTGAAATCTCCAGAGAATAAGCTACAACTTTTGTGTTTTAAGTTTTGTATGATTTTGATTTTAAAATGGAGAAAAACTATTATTTTGACTGCTGGTCTGTCATTGACAGCAATGATATTCATGTGTTTGTTCGGTTTTGACAATTCCATTAGCATTCTTTTGCAAAAATTTTACATTGAATTTGATGCTAATATTTGGCCATGATATCCAGCAATGGATTAGGCAAGTTTACATGAGTTTTTGGATTTAAATTTATTTAAATTCAAATTGTTATTTTTTTATGCATATTTAAAGGATTTTAAGCAATTATTATTATATTTAAAAAGTTTTTATAAATTGTTTTATGGCCTTAAAAATAGTATTCTCTCTATTAAAAATCCAGGGATTTATTATAAATAGTTTTATAAATCCTACTTTCGCTATAGAAATATTTTAGTCCTATATAAAAATATTTTATCATTTTGTAGAGTATTCGGACATACGAGAAAGTACATTAAACGATTTAGTAAAAACCACGGGGTATGGGACTCGTGCGTGTTTACTTTATCGCTTAAGTATGAACTTGTATGATCGAAATATTTTGAGGAATCTTTTGATCTCCTCCATGATTAGGGACCACTACGTGGTACCTCAAGATGAACTTAGAGCATACTTTTCCATATTAGCATGATGAGCTTGTATGGAATTTAGTCCAGTAATTTCTGAATGGGAATATATAGACGATGTTGGACTATTACGATTTGTTGATTTAGATTGTGTTTTACTTGTCGATGAAATGAGACAAGTTTGAATTTATTTTTGGTTTATCGTAGCGGAATTGCTACGAATTGATTATTTACATTCGTCGATGAAATGAGGCATTGTGATTATATTGATTTATGATTTCTCCTAATGTGGAACCAACAAGTGATTAGTAAACCATTAGGTGATAACTCATGGTATGGGACGTGGGTTATACCCTTATGGGTTCCTAGTCTCGATGTTGATACACATTCCAGATTGGACTAGTACTATGAGACCACGAGTTTATTGGGGAATCAAGATTTGAAATTTATACCCCAAATCATGAATTTACTATTACTCGGGTCTTTGACGTCACCGATTGGGATTGATTAAATTATAGGCTACGTAGTCGTCAAGATTGTCAAGATTTATCTAGATGACATGATCCCGATCATCACGATTGTTGGTACCAAAGTATAGTACTAGTGGAGATTCAAAAGCACGTGCAAAATTATCTTTTGATGCTTTATGATTTATCGGAATTTGATGATTTCTATAGCCTTATATATGAATAAGGCGATATTATTTTGTGGTCCATGATTATTTGGATCGTTTCATGACTTGTTGGAGATTTATGAGATTTCATGATTTCATGGATGTTTGTTAATAATTTACTTTACTTAATCACATTTCCCCTTACGCGTGACATTAGAATATTAGCTTGACACCTTCCTTGATTATCATTGAACCTTTCATTTATTCTGTTGGGTACAACAGAATGAATGTTTCCCTTTACTTATTATCCTATAGTTCCTTATCTACTGATGAGTTTAGTTGCCTGACCCGTGTGTTTTTTTCCACTCGGGTCAGACCGAGTTGCAGGTTAGCCCGGATTTCTTTTGCCTCCAGTTCAGCTTGATACTTTTGTGGGTCACATATATGTATATTTTGGCTAGCTAGTCTTCGTCTTTTGGGACTACTCCTGTATGATCACTTGTATATTTTTGGGATGTATATTTTGACACTTAGCTACCTAGTAGTTACCCTTGTATGATGTATTACATGGATATGTATGGTGACGGTTATGTATGTATATGACTGATCTGGGTTTCCTTTTCTGTGATTTTGATTATTCCGCATATTATATTACATTATTTATGAAATGTTATATAGCCACCGTAGTGTGCAATAGTTATGCACTAGACGTGTCAACCACACACGAGGTAATGAAAAAAAAATTGACACATACGTGACATGTTTAGTTCATAGCAATTGTATGCTATGTTGGTCGCTCCTATCCAGCCTTATTCTCTGCGTTAGTAGACAGAATTACTCGTTAATTCCCTTTACTAACGTGGGTCTCGGGGTGGGGCGTCACAGCTTGGTATCAGAGCAAGGTTTCAGAATATAATGTAATATATACAGAACAGCATACGAGATACCATACATCATATATAATACATCCATATACATCTACCCTTAATCATGATCGTTTTCACTTTGACCTTGCCTTGCCCCTATCCCTATTTGATTCGTGTCCTTTTTTAATTCTTTTGGGGTAGATAGAAAGGAATATGTCTAGGAATGTTAATTATATTCCATAGCATTCCATAAAAGTGTTTGATGTCATCTTATCCTATTAATAATCTTATTTAGGATTATTCTATTCTCATTTTTGTCGATACGAGTGAATTCGTATCGATGTAGCTGATTGATTTCTTTGAGCATTCTTATTGCATTCCTTTGAGAGTTGTGAATCCTATTGAAGGGATCCACAACGATTGGCTCGTTGTGAGCATTCTGATATTTTTATTTTTGATGTTGCTTTTGTGAGTATTTGTTTATTACTCACAATCTTGAGATGCATTTGATTTGAGATGGATTGACTTATTTGATATTAAGACCAATCCTTTGTTTTATAGATCCTATTGTATATTTAGATTTCCTATTTTGATTGGTTCATTATTTCTGTCACTTTGGAATGTTAGTGACGATTCCAAAGCTTTTGAATTCACTCTTGAGTATCGAGATGTTGATGAGATATCTCGAATTCCAGTCAAGGTGACACTGTTGAGTTTTGATGAGTCCATTTGGGTTTGATATCCAATCGGCCAACTGAGTTTTAAATTAACCTTATTCCTAGCTGTTAGCCTTCGGCTATCCTTCCACGAGGACTTCCACTAAGGAATGGGTGAGTTACTTGATTGTTCGAGCTTGATTGAGTTTATTATTCAGTTTCTTTGAGTTATCCTTTTTCGGATACTCAATCGGTGTTATCCTTTGTAGCATTACTTTGTTTGAAGTAATGATTTGTTGTTTGTGTGCTTCTTCTTCTTCGAGAAGAATATCTTGCTTATCTTGTGTCTTGGTAATTTCTGTGAGCGGCTTGTCATCTTGTAGAAGTTGACGAACATTCCATTTCCTTCTATTGATTTTGAGAATCGAGTATTCTAGGAATATCTCGATACATTCTCTTAATGTTCTTTGGTTTGAGTTTTGAAGCTATATAAATATGGGTTTTAAAGAGAAATTTGAGCTTTGAGATATATAAAAAAAAGAATATTTTGAGAACATATTTTATAAGAGTAATATTACTTTTATAGAAATAATTTGAGAGGTTGGGTTGTCCATCAAGCAGTTAAGAGTTCTTCTCGATACGCCTGATCAACGTTATCGATAGGAATCTCCTAAATGCTATGATGAGGCAATCAGACACGATGGTTTGTGATAAAAAAATGAGATTTTGAAAATAATATTTGAGATTAAATATTAAATTTATTTTTGAATGGCAATTGCAGCCATTGATTTTAGAGACGAGTAATAGAGTGGCGAGCCAGCTTTGATCGTTCGATCAACTCTGCAGCCAATAGAAATATTTATTTATTAGAGACTCAATGGCGAGGCAATGCCATTTATTTATTTTTTAAATTATAAAGATGAGAATGTAAATGAGTTTTTTTTTCGTGCTTTACTGGAAGTCTATTTTGAGATTTTAGAATCTATATTATATACATTGGATGTTTAAGAGAAGAGTTATAAGAGAATTTGAAGATTGTTTCTTTAAAACTATTTAAGTGGTTTAATAGAAAGAGTAAAGAGAATTTAAACCCTTAATTTATTTTGAGGAATATTATTATGGATTTACAAATTTCTTTGGAAATTAATTATGAAGTAAGAGAAGAAATTTGGACTTTTAATTTGAGTTTAAAATTACTTACTAAGTAGTATAGTAAAGAGTTTGAAAATTTTCAAATGTTGGAAATTGAGATTTAAAATTAAAAGATGTTGAGATTTAAAAATTCTAAAAATCTTGGATTAAAAGTTAATTCGAGCCTATTTCCTTGTTTCTTGAGTATATTCTATCTTTGAGCTGTTATTAATAACGTGCATTTTTCACGGTCGTTCGAGTGGGTGGCCTTGTGAGAAGCCATCTTGTGATTTATCAATCTTGTATATTGTGTTTATCTTGTTATGAGGATGTTCTTTCCGTATTATTATGCAGAAAATTTTGTTGATGATCTTCTTTATTGTTCAGAGTTCGGGTTTGTGTGAGTTTGATCCCGACGCTATTCATAGAGTTTTGAGCAATCAATCATTTTCGATTGATTACTTGTTGAGCATCCTATTGAATTTTGATTCAAAACGGGAGATCTTCGAAATTCTTTCGAGTTGCTTGGAAAATTCGATGGTTTGCTAATCACTATATTAGCATATGATAGGCCATTGAATTAACCAAGTGAGTTTTTCCTTATTTCTTTCTACCATTCTATATTGAGAGTATGAATGATTTGGAAATCGAGGTTGTTTTTATCCTTCGATGATTGTATCTTTAGTGTTGTTTACAGCCTTTTCCTCTAGAAATTGCGAAGACGCAATTTTGTTAAGGAGGGGAGTCTGTAACAACCCTGGTATTGGAGATTACTGATGATATTAAATTATAATGATAGTTATAATTTAATATGGTAAATAGAATGTAATGAAGAAATAAATTTGATTTAAGTTGCGTATTTCAAATAAAACAATGTTTGTTGATTAAGAGTTGGGTTTTAGTGTAAACAAATGGGAAATAAAGTTTAAAACACTTTATTAGTGGTATGGAATGAGAATAAATGATAGAAATAAATTATTGGGTCAAAATTTATAATATTGGAGTTTTATTCCAATATTAGTCTTTTATCCTGAAACAAAAGGATAAACACGAAGAAAATAAACTTTTGTAGTATAATTAAATTTGAAATAATGTTTTAAAGCTATAAAAATGTTAAAAGCATTTTTATACACGTTAATGAATTGAGTAAAAAAATTATTGGTGGAAAATGATGAAAATATTGAATTTTTTTTTCACTATTAATGTGAATATTGGTAAAAAATTGGTATTAAATTGTGTATATAATATTTTTAGTTAAAAAATTAAGTTTATAACCTTTTAACATGTTTTTTTATCCAAAACATGAACATTGCAATTTGTTTCATGAGATTTGGAGTTTTTATCAAAAAGTTATGAAGGAATTAGTGTTAATACATATAAAAAACACAACAAATTATGCTAAGTATTCTTATTGGGTTTGGGTCCAAAGATTAGCCTACCCATTATCCATAAGGTGCTTCTAACAACCATCGTTCCAATCTTTCTTCTTTCTCATATCAGAAGAAGAAAAAAAATATACAGAGAGCTTTAAAACAAATAGGGAAATCAATAATGGCTTCCTTCTGAAATCCAAAGTCCACCTAAAATTGTTAGAATCTAGGGTTAAATTGGATTCTAACCTATCCTACAGGTAATCTCCAACTTTTTAGATCCTCTAATCCATCCAAAGTTTGGATTTCTATTTACTGTAATTTTGTTTTGATTGATTTCCTTTCTACATGCTCCTATTTTGCAATCTACAGGCTCTTGAAGGCCATTTCCTTTCAAAATCCATCATATTGTTGCTGAAACCATGGCTAAATCAAGTGGTAAGCAAGGTAAGAATTATCTTACAGCAAGCTAAATCATCTGAAGTTGTGGAAAAATCTAATTTCTGTATGTCAATTTACATCGGTTTGTTCATATTGAATCCTGAAATTACCCTAATTTCATTTGCTTGTATCTCCCTCACCCCTTATCGGATTGAGGTGATTTTGGTCTCCTTTCGAAGCTTATTGACTGTAGTACATTCACGCCAATTTTTATGGCATTTGAATTTCATTTGATGCCTGAAAACTGAGTTAGAAGTTGCTGTGTCGAATGGCTTTTGGCATAGAAATACTCTTTTGCTGAAGTAGTATTTTGAGCATATCTTTTGAAACACAAATCGGAATATTGAAATTTTGGATGTTCTGAAATCCCCAGAGAATATGATATAACTTTTCTTTGAATCAATTTGCCAAATTTTGATGTTTCCTATGCTGAAATCATGAATGTTTGTCTCTGGCCTGTAGTTGTTAGCTACTGCACATAAAATTCATAGGATAGTATTTCGACCATAACTTTCACGTTACTGATCGGAATATTGAAATTTTTGATGTTCTGAAATCCCTAGAGAATATTCTATCACTTTTCATTGAATCAATTTGCCAAATTTTGATGTTTCCTATGCTGAAATCGTGAATGTTTGTCTCTGGCCTGTAGTTGTTAGCTAATGCACATAAAATTCATAGGATATTATTTCGACCATAACTTTCACGTTGCTTATCAGAATATTGAAATTTTGGATGTTCTGAAATCTTCAGAGAATAAGCTACAACTTTTGTGTTTTAAGTTTTGTATGATTTTGATGTTAAAATGGAGAAAAACTATTATTTTTACTGCTGGTCTGTCATGGACAGCAATGATATTCATGTGTTTGTTCGGTTTTGACAATTCCATTAGCATTGTTTTGCAAAAAATTTACATTGAATTTGATGCTGATATTTGGCCATGATATCCAGCAATGGATTAGCCAAGTTTACATGAGTTTTTGGATTTAAATTTATTTAAATTCAAATTGTTATTTTTTTTATGCATATTTAAAGGATTTTAAGCAATTATTATTATATTTAAAAAGTTTTTATAAATTGTTTTATGGCCTTAAAATTAGTATTCTCTCTATTAAAAATACGGGGATTTATTATAAATAGTTTTATAAATCCTACTTTCGCTATAGAAATATTTTAGTCCTATATAAAAATATTTTATCATTTTGTAGAGTATTCGGACATACGAGAAAGTACATTAAACGATTTAGTAAAAACCACGGGGTATGAGACTCGTGCGTGTTTACTTTATCGCTTAAGTATGAACTTGTATGATCGGAATATTTTGAGGAATCTTTTGATCTCCTCCATGATTAGGGACCACTCCGTGGTACCTCAAGATGAACTTAGAGCATACTTTTCCATATTAGCATGATGAGCTTGTATGGAATGTAGTCCAGTAATTTCTGAATGGGAATATATAGACAATGTTGGACTATTACGATTTGTTGATTTAGATTGTGTTTTACTTGTCGATGAAATGAGACAAGTTTGAATTTATTTTTGGTTTATCGTAGCGGAATTGCTACGAATTGATTATTTACATTCGCCGATGAAATGAGGCATTGTGATTATATTGGTTTATGATTTCTCCTAATGTGGAACCAACAAGTGATTAGTAAACCATTAGGTGATAACTCATGGTATGGGACGTGGGTTATACCCTTATGGGTTCCTAGTCTCGATGTTGATACACATTCAAGATTGGACTAGTACTATGAGACCACGAGTTTATTGGGGAATCAAGATTTGAAATTTATACCCCAAATCATGAATTTACTATTACTCGGGTCTTTGACGTCACCGATTGGGATTGATTAAATTATAGGCTACGTAGTCGTCAAGATTGTCAAGATTTATCTAGATGACATGATCCCGATCATCACGATTGTTGGTACCAAAGTATAGTACTAGTGGAGATTCAAAAGCACGTGCAAAATTATCTTTTGATGCTTTATGATTTATCGGAATTTGATGATTTCTATAGCCTTATATATGAATAAGGCGATATTATTTTGTGGTCCATGATTATTTGGATCGTTTCATGACTTGTTGGAGATTTATGAGATTTCATGATTTCATGGATGTTTGTTAATAATTTACTTTATTTAATCACATTTCCCCTTACGCATGACATTAGAATATTAGCTTGACACCTTCCTTGATTATCATTGAACCTTTCATTTATTCTGTTGGGTACAACAGAATGAATGTTTCCCTTTACTTATTATCCTAGAGTTCCTTATCTACTGATGAGTTTAGTTGCCTGACTCGTGTGTTTTTTTCCACTCGGGTCAGACCGAGTTGCAGGTTAGCCCGGATTTCTTTTGCCTCCAGTTCAGCTTGATACTTTTGTGGGTCACATATATGTATATTTTGGCTAGCTAGTCTTCGTCTTTTGGGACTACTCCTGTATGATCACTTGTATATTTTTGGGATGTATATTTTGACACTTAGCTACCTAGTAGTTACCCTTGTATGATGTATTACATGGATATGTATGGTGACGGTTATGTATGTATATGACTGATCTAGGTTTGCTTTTCTGTGATTTTGATTATTCCGCATATTATATTACATTATTTCTGAAATGTTATATAGCCACCGTAGTGTGCAATAGTTATGCACTAGATGTGTCAACCACACATGAGGTAATGAAAAAAAAATTGACACATACGTGACATGTTTAGTTCATAGCAATTGTATGCTATGTTGGTCGCTCCTATCCAGCCTTATTCTCTGTGTTAGTAGACAGAATTACTCGTTAATTCCCTTTACGAACGTGGGTCTCGGGGTGGGGCGTCACATATATAAAATATAGTATTTCAATTTTCGTTACTGTTTTGGTATATATATTATATAAAATTGGTGGGTACAAGTTTGATAGGTCAATTTATAATATATATTTTTATGATTGTTTTAGTATTTTAGAGTCTACCGTACTATATTTTATTTTATTTTCAACAATTTGAATAAGTTATATTTAAATGTAGGTATATATATAAATTTTCTATGGTAGTTTTACAGTATAAGTTATATCAATATTTTATAATTTCAACAGTATATGCTTTCAGAAGTTTATTTCATGTCAGCCTTAAGGTTGTTTGCACTGACTGATATACGTTGGATTTTTTTTAAGGGATGTGTATTTTGATTTCAAGTATAGTCATATGTATAGTCATATACAAATTGGCAGAGGAAATGTTATATATATATGGTTATATTAATATAGCCGGTCTGCACACCTATGTATATATATTAACGGAGGCCTGCATATTTTGTTGCATATTTTATAAACTGTGTCTGCATATGTTGGCTAGTTGTATATAAGCTCACTTATCCTATTTATCTTCCTTGATCCAATTCTGATTTGAATTCGTCTATTCCTATTATCAGCTTTGATCATTGAACCGTGTCCATCTAGCTTTGTTTTGGAATTCGGATCTGGATTTCATAACTCACTTCTTTTTCTCTGGCCTCGAAAGGTGAGAAATCACTCACGATTAACATTCTTTTATTTACTAAATTTGATTTCAATTGACACGACAATTGAAATATGAGGCTGTAGTTATTTAAATTGTCATATATGCTATTATCTGTAACTATTCACTTATGGGGTATGACACCATATCCTATTGTTTATATATTTATTTTGATGATATATGCTTGTTGTTATTATTATTTACATATCTGTTATCACTCTGCAAGTTCCCTGTTAGTATAGAAATCACTATGGGTTGAAATGATACATACCCGAACAGACTTTAGAATAGGAGAAAATCGTTATGGGTTGAAATGATAAACCCAAGCGATTTTCATTTAATTGAATTGGGATTATGGGTTGAAATGCTATCCACCCGTATACATTTAGTGTACGGATTGAAATGATAAATATCCGTAACACTTGACCATATGATAAGAAATATTTACAGACATCGTTGGTCCATATATATAAATATTTTGAAATTTAATTCATTGTTTTGGAAAGAAATATATGGTCTTATTAAATGTTAATCCTTAAATTTTTTTATATATAAAGGGTAATGATATATAGATTTAATAATATTTAATTTAGTCAAAATTTGATTTAATACATAAATTATGCTAAATATTTATGAAAATTTTATTCCAAAAGTATTCTGCAATTTACTAAGATTGGGAGATAAATGTGGGTTTATCTAAATGGTATTTAAATAAGGATTTATTCAATTAAATCAATTTGAAATTTTTGAATGGGAAATTTAAGGGTATGATTTTGTAACTGGATTTTTATTTAAGTGATTTAATGAATATTTCACGTTTAAATAAATTAAAGAAAATATTGAGTAAAATGTAATTTAAGGTTACTTAAATGATATTGTATCTAATGAGGGATTATTTTAAGACTAGATAATAATGAGGTTAAATCGAGATCTATATGGAACTATTAAATTGAACATTTAATTAAATATTAAAGCTTTGAAATATATTGGGATTTAAATGGTTTATTTTGAGATTCAGATATGTATTTGAAATCAGTATAGTTGAATTTATTATTTAGAAACTAAATTGATTAAAAAGTTAGTTTGAAACGTTGAATACTTAAAGTTTTGAAATATATTGAATATAAAGGGTATTTTGTGATTTCAAATCCGAATTTGAGATCGATAAAATTGAAGTGGTTATTTTAGAAATTGAGTTGAATTTAAATTAATAAATTGAGATTGAAATAGATTTAAATGGGGTGGTCGGGTTGATGTTAAACAATTTGTTAAGTTGAGGGAATTGAAATTTCTTTACTGTACAAATTATTTAATATATAAAAATACTATTTGGGAAGTATAGAGATATTTGAAGTGAAAATGATATTTGGTTTTGAAGTATAAATTAAGTTGAAAAGACTACGGTGTTATAGTGTATATTTCTATCTTTTAGATAGTTCCATGGACCCTTAGAGGATAGTTATCCCAAACATCCTCTAAGTTAATTATATTTCAGTTGATATTTCACTTGAGTTAGATTTATAGATATAAGAATGTTAATCCTGACTCGAGTGTTTTGTGTTTTGCTTTACGCTTGTGTCAGACTGAGAGATACAGCATTTGAGACTCATCTTCGAAGTTGGAGCTTTGCTTGAAGATCCAGCCATGTATCCCTTCAGTCATCCAGTTGATTGGTTCAGAGAAGCCATCTGTTGCATTGGAGACTTCATGGCATTTGAACTATTCGGTTGTATTTTATTTCTAACTCTGAGGTATATAGTAGCTTCATGAACTACTATTCTTTATCTATTCCGCTGCATTGTATTACTCTGTGTAAGTGATCTATGATTGATTTATTTACTGTATATTTTAAGTTTTGCCAAATTTTATTAACAATTCGGTATTTTGAATTATTCAAGTCGGACATGTACTGTTTTATTGTCGATTTGAATTGTCCAAAATAGCGGGTCGTTACAACGCATGCTGTATTTAATGAGCAAGTGTTTCCCTTTAGCAATGCAGCAATTAAAACTTCTCAAAAAGTGTATAATGCAAAATATTATGTGGTACCTATATCTGAGATAACTGACAAAGCAGCATACATTCCTTAAGATAAAGCCCAAGGCAATGAAATTCCACAACACACCATGTTCTCTTCAGAACCAGGTCATGGACAAACTGAATCATCTGACAAACCAACTCAAATGCAACAGTCAGATAGTCAAATGCAACAAAATTCAAGTCAGACTTTAAGTGATTTACAATCATCTAATTTATCACAAGAGAATGAAGTGAATAACAATGATCATCAACAAATTGCTGAAAGAACTGGGCATCACATGATTACAAAAGCAAAAAGTGGTATATTCAAGCCAAAACTATACAATGCAGCTCTAGAAATTGAAGAACCAAGTACATACTGGCAAGCTATGCAGAATGAAAAATGGAAGACTGCAATGAATGAAGAACATGATGCTCTTATGAAGAACAAGACTTGGGATCTTGTTCCTCAACCTACTGATAAGAACATAATGGACTGTAAATGGACATACGAGTTAAAAAGAAATGCTGATGGATCAATTTTCAAATATAAGGCAAGACTAGTGGCAAAGGGATATTCACAACAAAATGGCTTTGATTTTAATGAAACATTCTCTCCAGTTGTGAAACCCTCCACAATCAGAATCGTTCTTAGTATTGCCTTATATAGAAATTGGAATATAAAACAACTAGATGTAAATAACGCATTTTTAAATGGTATTTTACAAGAAGAAGTCTATATGGAGAAACCTCATGGATTCATGAGGAAGGGCAATGAAAAGCTAGTATGCAAGTTGAACAAAGCAATTTATAGCCTCAAACAAGCACCATGGGTTTGGTTTGAAAAATTGAAGACAACCTTATTCAGATTTGGCTACAACTGCACAAAATCAGACAACTCTCTTTTTACAAAGTTTGATTCTGGTACTATCACTTATATACTATGTAACGACCCATAAATTTTGGTAGATAAATTTGGTTAAAATAATGAGATTTTGTAATTAAAATTAAATAAAAATAAAAATCTTATAATGTATAAATGTAATAATATTGAAACAAATAAAATTTATAAATGAATAATGAAATAATAACTATGATGAAGTGTAACAATTATTATTAAAGCTAAAATTGTTATAGATTGAATGAAACTACAATAAATGAAATAGCGTAAGCGTTATACCTGGATGTAAATTGAATATAAAAATATATAAAGTATGTATTGAATTAGTTAATGAAAGAACACATTGTTACATTAATTGAATTAAATTAAGGAAATTAAATTATAATAAAGGGCCATTTAATAAAACCAATGTTCTTGGAGTAATTATAATAGTTGTTTGAAATATGTGTAAACTTTAATTGGAAATCAATTGGATTTAAAATGAAATTAGGTATTTCATTTATGAATTTAAATGCTTGTTTATTTTGTAAAGTAATAATTGATGTAATAAAAGAGTGAAATCTAGATAAATAAATTTAATTGAGACTTTAATTATAAATAATGGGTGAAATAATAGCATAAATGGTAACATTGATATTGTAAGAAATAAAAACCCTATTAATGTAAGAAAACCAAGACAAACATTTTGTTATCCCAACTTTTGGCAAAGTCGAGATATCCAAAAATTTACTAAGAATCGATAATTATTAATCTTGAATATCAATTGTGCATTGCAGGATAACCATGGATATCGATAAATTTTGTCCGAGTCCGGATCGTGCCACAATTGACGAGACATGACGAGCAAAGCTGTAGAAGCCAGCGTTTCAAATTTCAAGTCAATCCGAGTTCGTACGCTCAAGTTATGATCAATTCAAGATAGAGGAGATAGCCCTTGTTCGAATCCATAGACAAGGGTTCCGTTCGTATCCAGCTAAGCTACTTCGTGTCCATCAAGTTGTAGTGCTTCGAATCCATGGAGTCATTCCACTTCGAATCCATCAGCTTGAAGTACTTCGAATCCATGAAGTTCGTACCCATCCTCATGTCTCAGCTCGACTCCATCTAGTTCGCACCCATCAGCGAGCAATAGTTCGAATCCATCAGACAACCGCTCTTTAAATCCATCTTGTAACCCCACTTCGTATCCATCGCCCAAAGCAACATGTTCGAGTCCATCAAGTCTCCTTTGCTTCGAATCCATCAGATGGCCAAACTTCGTATCCATCCCAATGGCCTTCCTTCGAATCCATGCAGTTACTCCGCTTCGAATCGATCCTGTTACAACAGCTTCGTATCGATCGGCCAGAGCATACCACGATCGATACGAACGAGCATCTGTTCGAATCCCTGAAAGCCCTCGAATCCACTAAGTCAAAGTGGCGAAGATCATGGAATCGACCCAGTCAAACCGGAGTGAAAAGGGGATCGACATGAAGAATGCGCACCACGTCATCACGAAAGCACGTGGAACCATCGAGTCGAACCCATCGATTCGAACGGCATCGAGTCGAAGCAAGCAACCTGCTCGAGAATAACGATTCGAATCGGCCATATCTTGAGATCTACACGTCCAAATACAATGAAATTTTTACAGGAGCTTACATACGTGTTGAAGAATGTCCACGCCAAATTTCATCTCGATTGGATGATTTCTTGATCGATTCGAATGGAGTTCGAATCGATCCAAAGTGGGCCCAAATTTCCTGAGGCCGGGCATGTAGGCCCCCTCACATGCCAGAAGTGGTCTACCGGATTTTTAGGAGAAATATTAGCCTCCTACACCTATAAATAGAGCCCCAGGTCATTCAGAAAAGGGGATCGGAATTCTGAAGCGCCAAGACTCTACCGGATTCAATTCTATCATCGCTGTTGCATTCAAGTTTCAGGGCTATAATCCATTGTAACTTAGTGTAACCAACTGTAATCATCAAGAGAACATCAATAAAAAAGGAAAACCTTTGAAGTGGACGTAGGCCGGAGACAGCCGAACCACTATAAATCGTGTGTCCATGTTCATTATTTCTGAATTGCTACTTGCTGCTTGCTTAAATCTGTGATTTGTGTTTGAATATTGTTTATTTATATTCATACACTGGTGCTTTCACAACACTTGGGGTTTGTGACCAATTTTGGTGCAAACATTTTGGTGCTTTCACTAAGAAGGACTAGCACCCGCTACACCAGATTCGGAATTCAGATTCAAGAGTTTGAAGAATCCCGATTCAGAGACAATGACTCGACAAACAAGACAAAGAGCTGATCGAAGCCAACAAGGAGGGAGCCAAGAAGCATCCTCTGGAGCCAGAGAGGGACAGGCTTCGATGTATATCACTAGAGATGAGATGGAAGCTATGGCTAATTCATTACGCGAAAGCATAGCGAAGACTCAACAGGAGATGCTGCAGAATTTCCTCGAACAAATGAGGTCGGCGAATGTGCAAAACCTTGGACCAACTACAATGACTGCAAGTGCGGAACAAGGAATCAGGATTACAGAGGCTAATGAAGGTCAAGTTCAAGACCAGAATGCAGCAGCTGAAGGTGATCAACAAGGGCTTGGGGGCAGACCCTCAGGGTCCGATACTGGAAGACCAATAGACGGAGCTCAACAAGCTGGAGTCGATGCTTACACTAACGAGCCACCCGAAGAGTATGTACTAGAATTCCCTTCAAGGCTCAGGGTGCAGGACAGGAATGTGGCCAGGGGTCAACCCCTGGACGGAGATGAGAGAATGATTGGTCTAATGCGACGAATCATGAGAGGAGGATTGTCTGACGGAGGGTTGGAAGAAGTCTGTCGGAGTCCATTCACTCCAAACATCAGAAATGCAAGGAACCCTCCAAAATTCAAACTACCAGTGCTAGATCCTTATGACGGGAGGCCAGACCCGACCATGCACATCACCAGATATATTAGGCACACGGAAGTGCTAAGAGCATCTGAGAAAGTGATGGCTCGATGCTTCCCTTTATACTTGTCGGATTTGGCTGCGCTTTGGTTCAGGCAACAAGAAACTGGATCAATCAGAACATGGGGCGAGCTTGTAGACTGCTTCATGAGACAGTTTAGGGTCCATGTGACGCGACCCAAGAGTGTGATGACTTTAGCCTCGATAAAGCAAAGGATCGGAGAGTCCATAAAAGATTTCTTATTGCGATTCAATGCAACGTTGGCTTCTGTAGATCGCCCGGATCCATCGATGATGTTGATAGCGGCGGTGGCAGGGTTGGCGAAGGCACCAAATTTAAAGATTCTCTGACTAAAGATCCACCGCAAGATCTCGGAGAGTTCTATCACAAAGCTGAAAAGTTCATCCGATTAGAAGAATCACGGGCCGAGAGGCAGGAAACAAACGCCGCGCAAAGCGAAGGAACCTCCAGGGAGCAGCCCAGAATAGATAAAGGAAAGAGGAAACAGGATGACAGATACGATGGTCCTGATAAACGGAAGAAATTCCGGGAACCTAGATTCAGGCAGTACACAGATCTTACTGCAGGCCTGGAACGAATTTACACTGATACTCGGGGGAAACTCCCTTATCGAAAGCCACCCAGGAAAGATCCTATTGAGCGGGAGCGCAGAACTGGTAAATGCTGCCTATTCCATGAGCTGGATGGGCATACTACAGATGAATGCCGCCATTTGAAAGCTGAGGTGGAAGAACATGCCAGGAGTGGTAGATTGTCACAATATGTTGGAGAACGGACAGGGCGGCAAATCCTGAACAACTACCGCCTCCATCTAACAGGAACGATCCTGGATCGGGATCACGACTCGTCATCCACTGATTAAAGATGGCAGGGGCCAAGTCCAGGATTTGGATTTCGGTCGAATAATTTTGTTTAGATTTGTTTTTTGGAATAAATGGCTACTCCACTTACTCATGTACGGGAACCGGAGAGATCCCTAGACATGCTCTGAGATGGAGATAGACCGATATGCCCGGAGAGGCGATGTTTAGCTTTATCCTGATGTTTGAGATTGAACATTTAGGACCTTAATTTGAAAAAATAAATTTGAATCTCTTGAAATAAACCTTTGACCGGAGAGTTAAAGGATGAGCATTAAATACCAATATAAAAATGATCGCTTTATGACCCTACCCGGAGAGGCGGGGTCCGGAGTGCAAGAAGTGAGTTGCTTCGCCGGAGAGCGACATGATCAACTCACTTAAGCGCTGTTTCCCCTTCACCGGAGAGTGACAGGATGGGATCCAGCAAGAGCCCGGAGAGGCTATGATCGGTCTAGAACGACCAAGACATCGTTGTACGTCCTAACCAGGACCGGAGTGCAAAGAATAGAAGGCAACGCCAGAGTGCAATAGGATCTTTCTATTCAATCGCTAAGTCGGGAATGGGCTTGACTAGGGTCCGGAGTGACCATCGATAGTCCAGAGAGACTAAAGAATTTCGTTCTTAACTTCCACTGGAAGGGATTGATAATAACTTGGCTCCGAACAGCCATGAACTTGATTGATAATACTGCAGCTACGAATGAAACATGAATTTACTACACTCGATTTAAGACTGTTCAAAACATACCTTTTACAAAAAGGCATGTTTTGGAGGGCAAAGTGTTATCCCAACTTTTGGCAAAGTCGAGATATCCAAAAATTTACTAAGAATCGATAATTATTATTTTTAAATATCAACTGTGCATTGCAGGATAACCATGGATATCGATAAAAAATTTCCGAGTCCGGATCGTGCCACAATTGACGAGACATGACGAACAAAGCTGTAGAAGCCAGCGTTTCAAATTTCATGTCAATCCGAGTTCGTATGCTTAAGTTATGATCGATTCAAGATAGAGGAGATAGCCCTTATTCGAATCCATAGACAAGGGTTCCGTTCGTATCCAGCTAAGCTACTTCGTGTCCATCAAGTTGTAGTGCTTCGAATCCATGGAGTCATTCCACTTCGAATCCATCAGCTTGGAGTACTTCGAATCCATGAAGTTCGTAACCATCCTCATGTCTCAACTGGGCTCCATCTAGTTCGCACCCATCAGCGAGTAATAGTTCGAATCCATCAGACAACCGCTCTTCGAATCCATCCTGTAACCCCACTTCATATCCATCGCCCAAAGCAACATGTTCGAGTCCATCAAGTCTCCTCTGCTTCGAATCAATCAGATGGCCAAACTTCGTATCCATCCCAAAGGCCTTCCTTCGAATCCATGCAGCTACTCCGCTTCGAATCGATCCTGTTACAACAGCTTCGTATCGATCGGCCAGAGCATACCACGATCGATACGAACGAGCCTTTGTTCGAATCCCTAAAAGCCCTCGAATCCACTAAGTCAAAGTGGTTAAGATCATGGAATCGACCCAGTCAAACCGGAGTGAAAAGGGGATCGACACGAAGAATGCGCACCACGTCATCACGAAAGCACGTGGAACCATCGAGTCGAACCCATCGATTCGAACAGCATCGAGTCGAAGCAAGCAACCTGCTCGAGAATAACGATTCAAATCGGTCAATCTTGAGATCTACAAGTCCAAATGCAATGAAATTTTTACAGGAGCTTACATACATGTTGAAGAATGTCCATGCCAAATTTCATCTCGATTGGATGATTTCTTGATCGATTCGAATGGAGTTCGAATCGATCCAAAGTGGGCCCAAATTTCCTGAGGCCGGTCATGTGGGCCTCCTCACGTGCCAGAAGTGGTCTACCGAAATTTTAGGAGAGATATTAGCCTCCTACACCTATAAATAGAGCCCCAGGTCATTCAGAAAAAGGGATCGGAATTCTGAAGCGCCAAGACTCTACCGGATTCAATTCTATCATCGCTGTTGCATTCAAGTTTCAGAGCTATAATCCATTGTAACTTGGTGTAACCAACTGTAATCATCAAATGAACATCAATAAAAAGAAAAACCTTTGAAGTGGACGTAGGCCGGAGACAGCCGAACCACTATAAATCGTGTGTCCATGTTCATTATTTCTGAATTGCTACTTGCTGCTTGCTTAAATCTGTGATTTGTGTTTGAATATTGTTGATTTATATTCATACACTGGTGCTTTCACAACACTTGGGGTTTGTGACCAATTTTGATGCAAACACATTTAAGTTATAAATGTTATAATAAATAAAAATAAAATGACCATTGTATAAGGATTTGGCATATGAAAATAGTAACGGTTGTGTGTAAATATTGGAGTAAATATTATGTAGGCAACTATGATAATTTGTTGAAAGTAATAAATCTTAGTGTATTGTAAGGTTACCTGTTTATTTCGTTTATAATAAAATTTGAAATCAATTAGAGTAAAGGAACTTTAATGTTATATTAATAAGAATTAACGCAATAACTAAATTAGTGCACACCCGAATAATTGAAACAGATGGTAAAGTTAGGATTGATTGAAATTAGTAAATTGGGAAAGGAATTCAAAATTATGTTAACTGATGAAGAATACGTAATAAATTATAAATTTATAAAATCAATGTCTGTTAAGTAGTTATAATATTTATAGTTGATAATAAACGTTACTTTAATGATTATTAATATAATAACGGAAGGCGTAAATGTAATAAAATGAAAATAGGGAAGTTAGTACGAAGGAAAGATGAAAATTTGAACTTACTAATGTATAATAGGGCAAACAAAGGTTACCTTTGTTTATTGAATAATTTTTGATGAGATAAGAAGGATTTGGAGTTAAATCAAGTTTATTTATTGAAATAAATTTTAATTCATTGTATTTATTGTGAATGAAATTAATTACTACATTATTTGAAATAAAGATAATATGAGAAAAATTAATGTAATAGTTTTAAATCCAATATTTAAGTTATCTATTTGACAATAATGAATGGAATAATTATTGATAGGGTTTAATTAAATAGAATTTTGAAAATTTAATTTATAATTGTTGAATTTAAGGAAATTGAGGAATTTATCAATTTTAAATCAACAATTAAATTTGTTTAAATTAGTATAAATGTTTAAGAAATTTAAAAATGAAAAGAATTGTCGATTATAGAATTGAAATTTAAAAATTGGATTTAATTAATTTAATATTAAATTATTTAATTAATGTAAAAATAGTCATTTTGGCTACTGACTCGGATTTCGACGAAACCAATTTCATCGGATTCGTATCGGTGAATTATTATATGATTTCAAGTTTCGTAATGATCGGACTTGTCGTTTGATCGTACGGACTCGAAACGCCCAGAAATCAATGAAATTGAAATCAAGTTAAAATCGATTTGAAAATATTGATTTTAGCATAAATTCTTCATACGATGGAATTTGGACTTGAAACTTGTTCCATCGCGTTTAAAATACTTTAAAATATCTATTTTCAAATATTGGTTGACCCAATTTTGTTCCGGAGTCGAAGCGGGTTTTTGGGGCCACTTTGGTGTTAGAGCGTTATCCAACCTTATCCATCCATTCTAATTTCTGACCTACCTATATAAACCCGATTATAAACCCTAACTCCCCTCATTCTCATTTGTCTGTACGCAATTCAGCTATCTCTTCTCCTCAATGGCAGACAACAAAATTCTAGATCCAATTCCATTTTAAAATCAAAGTCAAAAATCCAAACTCCTCGAAAAAATTCACAAAAATATATATTGAAGCTCTAAACGAGCGCAACCTAAAACTACAATTCGTTTTTCAATTTGATGCATCGTTTGCCCAGAATTTCAGAATCAATTCCGGACGTCCATTTTAGGGTTTAAATTTTTCAACGGTGGATTTTCGTCAAAACGACGATCGGGTTGTGCTGCACTGTAGAGGTCGAGGTGGGGCTTCAATCTATGTCGTTCGTTCGTGTCATAGGTGCCGAGATTGGCCCTGTTTGGCGTGTGAACGTAGGCGGCGGCGGTTCGCTGGGGGGGCCATTTGGGCGTGCGAGTGGGGCCATCTGGGTCGGCCGGAGGTAATGATGTGGTTGACGATGTCAGATCGTGGGCAAAGCACGTGAGGCAGCGTGCGATTTCGGCAAGGTAGGTGGCGGCGCAGTTCGTGTACGCGATGTATTAGGGTTCGCGTTTTCGGTTCTGTAGCGCGTGAGAGGGAGCATTAACGCGTTGACGTGGCAGGTTCTTTTATTTTTCTCTATTTTATTTTGTTTTTAATTTAATTTTGATTTCAACTCGTTTAATGCATAACTTTTAAATACAATATCCGTTTCACGCGCGATTTTTTTTGTTAGGATCGTAATAAAATTTCGGACGTTTTGACGCCGGTTTGGACAGATTTGGAGACTGTGCAATTTTTGGGTTTAAATTGAATTTAAATTCAATTTAAATTCAAAAGGTGAGTGTTTTAACCCACTCACAACTTCTAAAGTTTCTTATGTTTGTTAAATCGATTTATGGTGTGATTAGAAATTTATTTATGACTGTTTGGCATGTTTTAATCATCATCTCAATTAAATGCATTTATTTAAATTAAATTGTTATTTAATTTTATTACTGCATATAAATTTGACAGTTAAATTTATTTATTATTGCATACAAATTGCCAGTTAAATTTATTTATTATTGCATATAAACTGTCAGTTAAACAGTTATTAATTTATTATTGAATAGAAACTGATCTTTGCTACCTGTTATATTTTATATGCTCTATATTGATGTTTGTTTAAATTGGATGATGATTGCAATAAATGGTTGATGATTGATATTGGATGAATGGATGATGTGTTCTATATTGTATAAACTGCAAGTTATTAAGCATTTTCATCTCATCCGGGATTGCGGTTTGAAATGATATACAACCGCATTTTTATTTTTAAATTGCAGATTGAAATGATAAATATTTGTATCACTTGACCAAAGGATAGAAAATTATACACAGGCATCGTGGTATATATATACATTTATAATTATTTTTTAAATAATTTTTCTATGGTTTTGTAAAGAAATATATATATGGTTTTATGAGATATTGATTTCGGATATTTGATAAAGGTTATTTTATATATAGTTATATTCTTGGTTTTAAGCTATGTATAAAATTGTTTAAAGCATGAAGTAAGTTTAATAATAAAGTTGATTTTATTAAAATATATTATGGATAAGGATTTACTTAAATTATATTCCAATATAGAGTTTATATTGATTTTTATAAATCAAAGTTGAGAAGATAGTTTTGAAATTGATTTGAGATTTTATTTAACTAAGATCTTATTGAAATTTAGATTTAAAAAGAATATGGTGTTATAACTAAATTCGGGTTTAAGATTATTTAAGTGAATATATCTAGTTTAAATAAATTAAGGAATATTCAATTATTGAATTTGAAAGTTTTATTTAAAGGATACTGGATTTATTAAGTAAGTATTTCAAAACTAAATAATAGTAAAGTGAATTTGGCATGTATATATATATGAATTAAAAATTTAGTTTTGAAATGGTGGAATATTTAAAACTTTTAAATATATGAAAATTTAAAATAGTTTATTTAGGAATTCAAATCTGTACTTGGAATTGATTTGAGAAATTAAAAAGCTAATTTTACTTTATAAAGTAATTTATTATTAAACCATTTAAGTATTGAAAATTTTGTTTCGAAGCTATGGGTTTAAGGTATATATAGTTGAAAGTACTATGATTTTTGAAAAAGATCTATTTAAAATAAAAATGATATCACATTGTTTTAAAATAGAAATGATATCGTATTTATATGGTTTTGAAATGGATATTTTATTCTGGTTTTAAAGTATAAACTGTTTTGAAAAGACCGCGGTGTTATAATAACGTTTGGTTGTTGAAGAGCCCGGGATCGAAAGTTGTCATGCTCTCTGCCAACTCCGAAAACCACTTCAACAACCGTGTACGCGGTGGAGATTCCAGAATGAAGTAGGTTGGTGGCGGCGTTTCCTTTGAGATAAACACGCGGACCCAACTCCCGTGAGTTAGCATAAGGTGGCTAAAACAGGAGCGATCGACGAGTTAATGAGGTAGCGCCTTTGATCGGACGCATCCCTTCGATATTCTAATCTGACTTTGATTTTATTTGGTTGCCACTTTTGATTTCTTTGATTTGGAGGTGTGGCCCGAGGTGAGCGGTAGCTGCGGCTACGCGTTACCACCGACCCGAAAGCGTAATTGGTATATATATCCTGGCATTGCCTAGTTGTACCGTGTCACCTACCCTATCGCGCCTTGTACGAGTTTCTAGTTGTGTCGTACCTATGGAGTATCCTCTGGTAGCCTCCCGAACAGGAGGTATTACGGTACTGTATAGACTATTGGCATTATTACGTGTTAAGGTGGAAAATGTAAAGCCTTAACGCTATTTAAAAGTAAGTTTATTTTACTAATAGACACTATTATAATAGTGAAATATTACTACATAGTAAATAGTTTTAACGGATCCTTAGGAGATGTAAATCCCGAACATCTCTTGAGTTACTGCACTCATATTTATTTCTGTTGATTTAACTCACATAAGATATTTTAGTTCTGACTCGAGTGTTTTGTCTTTTCAATTCGCTCGGATCAGCCCGAGCGTTTCAGGATTTGAAGATTTTATTCTGGAGGACGAAGACGAAAATTTGCATTAATATTACCTGTTATATTATTCCACCACATTCATACTGTTTCCACTGCATAAATTATTATTCTATAGTATGTGTAACTCTGATATATGTTGTATAAGTAAAATCGAATATTTTGTACAACAGCTTTATAAACTATATATTTGATTATTATCTTTTATCGTTCCGCTGCAAGATTCTATTCTGTTTTTTTCTTTCTCTGCTTTTCTTATTTACCCCATAACAATCCGTCCTTCCGTATGGTTTGAATTGGCACGTGTGTGGATTTAAAGCGTGTGAAAAGGCAGGACGTTACGTACTAATTTATGTTGATGATTTTATTATTACAGGCAGTGATGATCAAGAGATCAATAATCTTATTCAACATTTAAACAAAGAATTTTCAATCAAAGATCTCGGAAATTTGAACTACTTTCTGGGAATTGAAGTAAAGAGATCTTCAAAATCCATGATACATCTCAGTCAGAAAAAATATATCAATGAAATTCTCATTAGAGCCAAAATGGATCAATCAAATTCAATTTCAACACCCATGATAACCAATGCTCATCTACCAAAGACTAAAGGAGAAATAATCATAAATGATAGTCAATGCAGGAGTATTATAGGTGCACTACAGTATGCAACAATCAACCAGACTAGAAATATCTTTCAGTGTAAATAAAGTAAGTCAATTCATGCAATGTCCAAAAGATGAACACTGGAGAGCAGTCAAAAGAATACTGAGATATCTTAAGGGAACATTAAATTATGGACTAACCATTGAAGCAGGTCAAACTATTAGCATTACTGGATATGCAGATGTAGACTGGGCAAGTGACATAGATGACAGAAGATCAACAAGTGGATACTGCATTTACTTAGGAAAAAGTCCAGTTTCGTGGTGTTCAAAAAACAAACAACCGTATCCAGGTCCAGTACAGAAGAAGAATATAGAAGTATCGCTAATGCTATGGCAGAAATAATGTGGATTGAATCTCTACTGAATGAACTTCAAATCAAAACTGATAGCAAAACTACATTATGGTGTGATAACTTAAGTGTAGTGTCACTTACGGCTAATCCAGCTTTGCATTGCAGAACTAAACACATGGAGCTAGATTTGTACTTTGTTCATGAGCAAGGTGCAAAAGGAAAATTAGACATTAACCACATACCTGCTACTTACCAAGTTGCTGATATACTAACAAAGCCACTATCAAAGATGAACTTCACTCGGTTCAGAGACAAGCTTAGAGTCACAGACCTCAAATGTTAGATAGAACATGATGGCTGCTTTCATTCTGAGTTGAAGCTGCAGCAAGCATCATCGGCAGAACGACAATTGTTCATACTTCAGCAGTATGTCCATTTTCAGGCTCTCTTCATCATCAAAGATTCAACCTTTACTCTTGTGATTCAAATCTCACAAGTCCAACTATCCGAGACCTGTTTTTCACCTCAATCTGAAGGCAGTAAGTATATTTTGCAAGAACATCTTACAAAATACACTCAAGCCAGCAAAACATGCATAGATGCTCAGGCAAATGGAAAAGAACTCAACTTCGCATCAGATCTGAATCAACCAAGGCAACTCATAAATAGCAGCACATCATCCTCTCATTTTATCTCAGATCTCACATGCTCTTCAACTCAAGACTCATCTTTTATCTTAATCTGAAGGCAACAAACATATTTCGCAAGAACAACTTTCGACATTTCAAGCAAAATGGAGAAGAGCTTGTCTTTGCATCAGATCTGAACTATTTTAGGTATTTTTTCAATGGCGGCGTGCTATTGTGAAGAAGATCGCAAACCCTAGATCTGGAGCCGGGTTTGAGAGGGGCGTAATAAGATAGTATACCAGCACTCTGTGGATATGAAGACCTTTACTTCTCTCATGTATTTAGTTACAGATCATGGGCTTTGTATTTTGGCCATCATATATCTTTTTGTATAAATACAGAGTACAAGGTTGCAATAGAAAATATAATCTGATTACAAAAATACTTATGTACATCAAATCATCATAAATAAAGTTCTGTATCATCTTCTTCTTTTTATAATAATGGTAACAATAATCTTCTCTACTTTGAGACCATTTAGTTTATGGGCGATCAACACCTACATTCAATAATGCATATAAGGTTCACCTCCCGAACCTTCATATAGGATCATACTTTCCAAAAGATAGTCATCCACATTCAAATGAATGGCCATAACCGTGATGTAAAATGTTGCATAATGTGCAAATCTAAAACTAAGCAAGACATGGTTTATCTAATTAAACAAATTATTATTTCTACAATTTATCATTTTTATAGTTATTCAGAGGTGACGTTGACAAACTCTCATTGCAGGTTTTTTGTTTTCCAATTCTTAACATGTCAATACTTAGCCATATACAATATGAACATATTTAACTTTTAAGAAACTAAATAACATATCATAATCAAGATTATACTAATGTGCAGGTATCTGTCTTGGATAAACTTATTTCTAGGAGCAAGAAAATAGCCGAGAAGGATATTTCAAATTTAATCGAGTGGCTAATGATGCAGCTAGTCAAGCTAGATGGCATCACTGCCCATGGCGATTTACAGCTGCGAAGAGGAATGCAGGTCATTATTCATTTATATGTTTATAGTTGAAGAGGATAAGATCTTAAGCCTTCTTCAAAACCTCTATAGGAAGATAGTCTAAATACTTTAATATCAATCCTTCCCATGGTGTTAGTCACTAATTAGCTATTCTGACTTAAACATCTATTAATTACATGAATTATGTGGTGTGAGCTACGTTACACTTTTTCAGAAGTTTATGAGCAGTGTCCGGTATTAGATAAAAATAATTAGTCTATGTCACATTCTAATTATAGTTATACTTAGTTCAGGTAAGACGAGTAACAGAATTTAATGGAGACACTGGATATACTCAAAACCAAGAATGAGAAGATTGTTACACCTTTCTCTTTGCAACAGCAAAGTAATAAAAATGAAAAAAATTAACAACTTTAGAAACATGAATCTAAAATTTAATAACAGGAAAAACAAAATTGAAATTACCAAACAACTCCACGAATTTGGTCGATGAGGTCGAATCTATGCGGCTGTTGGTGTTGCAGTGACTCTGCTTGTAGAGTGAACCGCTGTGGTTGACGTCATTGATGGCTACTGGAGTGAATCGATGCAGAATCGCCGTCGTGCTGGCTGCGCGAATCGATGCGGAATCGAATAGTTGGTTGCCGGTGAAGAGAATCGATGCGATGCGGTTGTTGGAGTGAATCAATGTTGGAGCGAATTTAGTTTAGGAATGTTGAAGTGAACTGAAGGAAAGTGAAGAAAGAATGAATTTTAATTTTCTATTGTTTACTTAGGGTGCCGCCTTTAATTCACATTCCCGCATTTTTACAAGTGTTAGCTAAAATAACGAAATATTTATTTTATGGATCAATTTTTTGTTATATTTTTTACTCCAACCATTTTTACATAGCACTTTGATTACAACCCTATGATATAATGCTATATATATCACGCTTTGTTGCAGTGGTCATGAATTAATGAAAGTGATTTCAGATCCTAACTCGACTCTTGTCAAAAGTTATAGTCCATACAAAATTTTCAAGGTCAAAACGGTCATATAGAAATTTAGTAAAAATTATAGATATAGAAAATGTCCCTAGAAGTCATTTTTTAAAATTTTAGAGTTATACAACCTCATGTGAATTAGATAAAAATATTTTTTCCTTAGATATGTAAAATGCAGGTCGTTTTACTCTCCTCCTTTAGGAATTTCGCCCGTAAAATCACCAAACAAGTCAAAGAGTAGTCAACCATAGTTACCTCGCATACCTACCAATCATATGCAACCATTATACTTATCAGACAAACAACCATGAAATCAATAGTATAGATAAACCTATCACAGCATACAAGATACCAAACTACCCTATATGATATCAAAATGAAAGTAAATCCGATAAAAAGTAGGTCTTGCCATGTAAAGAGCTCTTGATATGTGGCCATTACACTCTGCTCGGATTTTCATGTGCAATCACCTTCACTTTCACCCCATTGAAGCTTCACTCACTACAGGAAATACAGCTTATTACAACTTTTGTTTTACAACGTTTGTATTTAAAGCGTTGCAAAAAACACTTTTTACAACGTTTTTAGAAAAAATGTTGTAAAAACCATCTTTTTTACAACATTTTTAAGGAAAACATTGTAAAACTTGACATTTCACAACGTTTGTTCAAAAAAAGTTGTAAAAAGCTACTTTTTTACAACATTTTTGGAAAACGTTGTCAAACTACCATTTTAACAACAGTTTTAAACCTTTGTAAAATTGTTTTTTTACAGCAACATATCAATTAACTACAACTTTTTTAATGTAGTTTTATGTTAAATTTTTTGAATATATTTAGCTTTGCTTAAATATTATAATAATTAACAATAAATATTTAAGTCTTACTTAACTCATTCATAAATGGTAGCTTATAATTAAAAATTTACAAATAAAAGCTTAGATAGGTAATTATCTATAATTTATAATTTATAATCAATCATCAGTAATAAATAATTTATAATTAGTAACTATTATCCATAGTCAATAATTATTTTTTTTACATTTAATAATTTATTATACCTTTGTTTTTACAACTTTTTACCTAAACGACGTAAATATTAAATTACTATAATAAAAGTTATTTTACCCGTAGGTTATAAAAATCTTTGATGAAATGTTCACTATAAGAAAATGCTGAATTAACGTTAATTTTTTTAAATAAATTTACTATTGATTTAAATATTATAATAATTAATAATTATTCATTTATAATTAATAACAAATATATTTACTATTGAAAATAAGTATTTACTATTGAAAACAAATATACTTGCTGTTGCATTGAAAATAAGTATGTGTGTGATCTGGACAGAGAGGAATTCAATGGTTTTTGACAATACTAGAAGAACTGATGCTTTAATATGGAAAGATATCAAGTCTCGTACTCATTCTCAGCTTGTTTTTAGTGTTGCTGTTTTCCCTCCTTCATTGGTTGATGCTTGGGGATGAGGTTGATGTTTATGTTTTTTTTTTTTATTTGTTTTTTTCTTTATGTTGTATCTTTTTATTGTATTGCAATAAAACTGGTAGGGGCCCAGTTAACCCCGCTGGCTTTGCCAAAAATATATTTACTATTGTTTAAACATGCACATTTATATATTGGTCATCATTTATAATTTCTTATAATTAATGATTAGTAATAAATTATTTGTAATTACTAATTATTATCTATAATAAATAATTATATTTTATATTTAATAATTTATCATAATTAATTGTTAATAGTTAGTAAATTATAGTTAATATTTAATGATTACATTTAATATTGTCCGCGAGCATAACTCAGCTGGTTGGGACTACCTTGCAATCATGGAATAAAGTTCTTGGAGGTTGCGGGTTCGAGACCCAAAGCCGAGATATGTTTCCCGAGCGGTGATCCCCAATAAAAACAAAAACAAATGGTATGGGATTGATGCTCTAGGTTGGGCCAGCTTTAAAGGGGATCAGTGTGGTAGACGGCTGAATTTCCTAGCTCTATTCTCCGGAGTAGGGTTTAAAAAAAAATTACATTTAATAATTAATATTCAACTATAATTAAGAAGTAGTAAGTAATAAGTAATAATTAATAATTAATAATTAATAATGACAACTAATAATTAATAAGTGATCTTTGATGATTAATAAGTAGTATTTATTATTTAGTATTTAATGTTTAATGGTTATAATCAATAATTGTATTTAACATTTTAAATAATTTAAAATTTGAATTTTTTGAAAATAAATTTAAAATCATTAAGAAAATTTATAAAAAATTGAAATTTTCATAAATTTTAAAAATAAAAAGATTAAAATTTTAAACATATTTAATTTTGTATAAAATATTCAAAATTTCAGAAAATTACAAAATTTAAGATAATTCAGAATTTGAAAAACATAAATCATGTTGAGAATTTATTAATTTCATATTCCTTAAAGGTTTTATTTTGTAACTATCTTGTTTGTAAGTTTTTTGCTTGACTTTAAACAACAAAATTTTGGCGCCATTTTCAAAATTTTCCCTTCAATCTAAATTTTAGGCTCCATCGCCACTTTTTACCCTCTTTCATATTTTAGATTAACTACTATAGTAACTTATATTCTTCTGCTCTCTATATCAAAACCCTACTCCCTTAAAATTTCTTCAAGATCCAATTTAAAACGCCTTCACCGTCGACCCATTCCAAATTCGCCACCGCACTTTAAACCTGGTGCTTCCCTTCCACTATCGTTGCGACCACGATTCATGAAGTGATGAGGTTTGGGGTTTTTAGAGCAGGGTTGTGCGTTGCCTAACTGGAGGCGGTGAGGAATGGCTGTTATTTTCGATTCATTCCAAATTCGACACCTCACTTTAAAACCATCGATTCCTTCCACCATCTACCGCCACGACCGTGGTTCAAGTAGTGATGAAGTTTGGGGTTTTCAGAGTGAGGTTGTGCGTTGCTTAGTTCTGTGTTTCCTAGCATGGTTCATGGAATGGCTGTTGTTTACCTTGTTGCTCTTATCCTTTTGCTTTTTAGGTATTCTTCATCAAAGTGCTTAAGAAAATTGAATTAAAAATTGCATTTTAATGATGATAATTTATATTTACAACCTTGATGTTTTATTCTTATTAAAATAATTAGTATTTTAACAGGGTCTTGATTCACAATCAGGTTTAGGCATTAAAACTTTGACCATCCCTGCGTAAAATTACCTCATTTTGGTAGACAATTGAATACCGTTTAACCTTCATTGCTTTGGCAAATGACTACCATTTAAAAGAATAAAATTTACAAAGAAAATGTCAATTGATGTTGGAAAACATGATGGTTTTCATTACCGTTGGCTACAAGTTCCTACTTTGGACTGAAATTTAAGTAAAATGTTAAATGGTTTTTCGGATAGTGTCAAATTGGTCACCGAACCACAGATTCTTTCATGAATGCAAAATAGCATAGTGGTATATTTAATAAAGCACCGAGGTCCCAACATTTGGAGGCCACAAGCGACCACCCAGGCCCCGTAGGCCTAGGGCCCGACCTGTTAAGTATAAGCACTCTGTTAGCTTAAAGTTTCACAAAATTCTATACCTATATGCCTGATTTTACAAGCATAAACCAAATCTTACATTCGTTCAAAAGAATACTATATGCATATATTGTTGGAATTCCTTTTAGATAGTGAATGAGATATATCCCACATCACCAAAAATATGTCCATTTTCTTGTATATATTATATACTCTCATCCCCTATATTGGCCCTTAGGGTCAAGTATATTTTGTGCAAGGGGGAGGACCTATATGGCCATGGACTAATACACGCGCGCGCCGCCGCCCGCCCGTCCGACCGACCGAACCGGGCCAGGTGCGGGTGCGGGTATAATATGAGCGGACTCGACCCGGTTATATTTTTGGTAAATAAAAGTGAACAGTTTTACTGTTTGAATAGATGCAGTTTTTTTGAACGATGAAGAGATGCGACGTTTTAAACAGCAACATTTCTAGACCGTTGCAAATGAACGGACGCGACTGTTGCAAACAGCAACAGTGCTGGACCGTTGCAAATGAACGGACGCGACTGTTGCAAACAACAACAGTTCTGGAGCGTTGCAAATGAAAGGAAGTGACTGTTGCGAACAGTAACGCTTTTTTGACATTGCAAATGAAGAGATGCGGCTTTTTCCAACGGATGCAGCAGTTGGGAATTCGACTATAAATAAGGAGGAAACCTGATCACTTTCCTCACTCAATTTTTTCCAAACCGAATTATCTCTTTTATCCCTTCATCTCTTAAAATCATCTTCAGTCCTATCACACAGAAGATCATACACATCACAATCTCGGGCAGATTACGTTTGTTGTATCTTGGGAGAATTTTGAATAAAATTCTTAAGGAAATCGTTACAACGAGCCTCAGACATTATCCGGTTAGAATTCTCAATTCTTTCTTCTATTTTGTTATACTGTTTATTCAAAATAGTATAACGCTGTTGTTGTAATTCATTTACAACATTCATATTGTTATAATATTTACTACAGAATTCCAGTGTAGTGGAAATCTGAGTTATAAACTTGTGCGATGAGTTTATATTTGATTATTCTCTGTTTTTGTATACTAGACGTATAACATCTTAAGAATTTTTCTGTTTTCTTACTAAAACAGAGATGGCAACCGTAGAATTTTCAAAGAATACTACTCACAACAGACCTGAACCGTTCAAGGGAGATGGTGATGATTTCTTGACATGGTAGAATCAGATGTTGTTTTATCTCACCACGCTCGGTCTACAAAAGTACCTCGACGAGGAGGAACCGATTCCTGCACCAAGCAAGGAAGCAGAGGTGAATATGTGGAAGCATTCCGATTTTTTATGCAGAAACTATATTCTGAATTGTCTCGACAAGGTGCTATACAAAGTATATCAGCCTTTAAAGACGTCAAAAGAACTCTTGAATGCACTTACCGCAAAATACAAGACGCAGAATATCAGTCTTAAGAAATTTATTATAGACAAATTCATGGACTACAAGATGGTTGACTCCAAACCAGTAACCGCTCAACTGCATGAACTGCAAATCATCATTCATGAACTCGAGGCGGAAGGTCATAAGGTCGGAAAATCATTTCTGGTTGAAGCCATCACGGGAAAACTGCCTCCGTCGTGGAGAGATTACCGCAATTATCTAAAGCATAAAAAGAAGGAAATCTCTTTGCAGGATCTCATAGTCCGATTAAAAGTTGAGGCAGACAACCGTGCAGTTACAAAATCAAGCGAGGAGGCATTTGTGGCTGAAGGGTCGAAGACCAAAAACAAAAAGAAGAGTTTCCAGAAGAAAAGGAAAGCTCAAGACAACAAATCAAAAGACAACAAACGAACCAAGAAGTTTAATGGCGAATGTTGGGTTTGTGGAAAAGTTGGACATGCCGCTAAAGATTGCAGACACAAGAAGGAATGCAATAAAGAGGCAATATAGTGGATAACATGGAAGTAGACGAGTCCAACTTCTCGGCGGTGGTATCTGAATGCAATCTGGTTCAGAATCCTAACCAATGGTGGGTAGATACGGGCGCTACTCATCATGTTTGTTCTGATAAAACCATGTTTTCTACATATCAGAAATTCGATCACGAAGAAAAACTCTACATAGGTAATTCTGCAGTTTCCATGATCGAAGGCAGTGGCACAGTAATCCTCAAGTTTACTTCTGGAAAAACTGTCAAGTTGAATGACGTGCTCCACGTTCCAGACATACGCAAGAATCTCATCTCTGGTGCAGTCCTATCAAAGAAGGGATTCAAGATGGTATTTGAGTCAGACAAGATGGTTCTGTCCAAAGCTGGAATATATATAGGAAGGGGATATTTATGTGATGGCATATTTAAGGCAAATGTAGCCGTTATCGGCAATAAAACTATGTATTCTGATTGTGCTATTAATAAAATTGAAGTTTCTTATTTGCTTGAGCACGAAATTTTACTTTGGCATGATAGATTGGGACACATAAATTTCCGTAAAATGAAAACATTATCAAACTTGGGATTAATTCCAAAATTCCAAGTAGATAAAAAATACAAATGTGAGACATGTGTAGAAGCAAAAATGGTCAAACAACCATTTAAATTTGTTAACAGAAGCACCGAACCATTAGGTTTGGTACATACAGATTTATGTGATTTTAAGTCACTACCTACAAGGAGTGGGAAAAAGTATTTCATTACTTTTATTGACGATTATACGCGATATTGCTATGTATATCTTTTAAATAGTAAAGATGAAGCAATAACAGCGTGTATAAAATACAAGGCTGAGGTAGAAAATCAGTTAAATAAAAAGATCAAGATATTGAGATCTGATCGAGGTGGAGAATATGAATCACCATTTGAACAGTTCTGTGCCGAAAATGGTATAATTCATCAAACAACAGCTCCATATTCACCACAAAAAAATGGTGTAGCCGAGAGGAAGAACAGAACGTTAAAAGACATGATTACTGCCATGCTTTTAACTTCTGGTCTACCGACGAACTTGTGGGGGGAAGCCTTAAATATATCTAATCACATATTAAACAAAGTTCCTCACAATAAAACGGGAACAATTCCATATGAGATATGGAAAGGACACAAACCAAAATTTAAATACCTCAAAGTGTGGGGGTGCTTGGCAAAAGTTCCTGTTCCGCCTCCCAAGAGAGTCAAACTTGGACCAAAACAGTAGATTGTTACTATCTTGGGCCAGCCCAAAATAGTAGTGCCTACAGATTTTTGGTATTCAAGTCTGATATAAATGATATTCATGTAAATACAATAATGGAATCAAGAGATGCCTCGTTCTTTGAAGATGTGTTCCCACATAAAAGAAACGATAGAAATCCTGTCCCAAAAAGGACAAGAGATAACAGAGATGAGACATGTGAAGATGAAACTCATCAGGACAACGAGGAGGTTGAACCAAGAAGAAGCGTAAGGGCAAGAACTTCCAAAACATTTGGTTCGGATTTTTTAACTTACATGTTAGAACACGAACCTCAAACGTACAAGGAAGCAATGTCATCTTCTGAATCCTCATGTTGGAAAGAAGCAATCCAAAGTGAGATTGATTCAATTCGAAGTAATAAAACTTGGGAAATTGTTGATATTCTACCAGGAATAAAACCAATTGGCTGCAAATGGATTTTCAAGAAGAAAATGAAAGCAGTTGGCTCTATCGACAAGTATAAAGCCAGATTAGTAGCCAAAGGATATCGTCAAAAAGAAGGAGTAGACTTTTTTGATACATATTCGCCGGTAACACGAATAACCTCTATAAGAATGTTAATAGCAATTGCATCCATCTATAATCTAGAGATTCATCAGATGGATGTAAAAACAGCATTCTTAAATGGAAATCTCGATGAGGAGATTTACATGGAGCAACCTGAGGGATTTATTTCCAAAGGAAATGAAAACAAAGTCTGTAGATTAGTAAAATCATTATACGGACTAAAACAAGCTCCAAAATAATGGCACGAAAAATTTGATAGTGTCATGATAAGAAATGGTTTTCGTATAAATGAATGCGATAAGTGTGTTTATTATAAACAAATTGGACAATCATATGTGATGATTTGTCTATATGTAGACGATATGCTAATATTTGGTCCAAATACTCAAGTCATAGAGACCATAAAGAAAATGTTAACTAGCAATTTCGATATGAAAGACTTAGGAGTTGCAGACGTTATTTTGGGAATCAAAATAATAAGAACTCCTAATGGAATTGAATTGTCTCAGTCACACTATGTAGACAAAGTGATTGAAAGATTTCAAAATTTTGGAATTAAAGGAGTAAATACACCTTTTAATCCATCGGAAGTACTGCACAAAAACACTAATGAGAGTGTAATGCAACTGGAATATTCTCGTGTAATAGGATGTCTCATGTATCTCATGAATTTCACAAGACCAGATATAGCTTATGCAGTTAGTCGATTGAGCAGGTATACAAGCAATCCAGGGAAGGAACACTGGAAAGCACTAATGAGAGTGCTTGGATATTTAAAAAATACCACTAACTATTCCTTACATTATGGAAAATATCCTGCCATCTTAGAAAGATATAGTGATGCAAACTGGATTGCAGATTCAGAGGAATCAAAATCAACGAGTGGTTATGTCTTTACCCTAGCAGGGGCAGCGGTGTAATGGAAATCTACTAAACAAACATGCATAGCTCGATCCACTATGGAATCAGAGTTCATTGCATTAGATAAAGCAGGCGAAGAAGCAGAATGGCTTCATCACTTTTTAGAAGATATTCCGTTTTGGCCTAAACCTGTACCGGCCATATGCATACACTGTGATAACCAAGCAGCGCTAAGCAGAGCGCAAAACTTTGTGTATAATGGAAAGTCACGATATATTCGTCGACGCCATAATGCAGTTAGGCAGTTACTCTCAAATGGAAATATTTCCATAGATTATGTGAGAACAAATGATAACCTAGCGGATCCATTTACTAAAGGTTTATCAAGAGAGAAAATTGACTGCGCATCGAGGGGAATGGGCTTAAAAGCCTAAACCATCAAGAGTTATCTTATACGGAAACCTATCCTAGCGACTGGAGATCCCACGGACTAGGATCAATAAGCAAACCAGTTCTGAATAATTCAAGACGTAATGCATTTACGTGGACATAGTCCAACTCCATTCCTATGGTGCAAAATATAAATGCATGCCTACAGAGGTGTTTAAAGGTTAAAACTATGTTTTTTAATGATGACCATATCTTGACAATAACAAGTGGGGTATATGTAGGATACTCTTAATGGTTGCGATCACCTATGTTAGTGTGAGATGGGTCTGCTCTATGAGAATATTCAAAGGCTTTTATTCTCTAAAAACACTCGCAGAACCAAAAATTGTTTAGGACCAAAATGAACACAACCAAGAGATTGGATGTGAAGGGAAATAATGCTTTGTAACACTTATTGTCTGGTTATACAATAACGGCTGACGGTTCAAGATGAAATAATTCATCGATTAGCCAAGTATATCCGATAAGTTTTAACTATGGAAAGTTCAAAGTGATATATCTACTTATCCTCGATATAGCATTATTTTCATATGAACTGTGTGACATTACACTTTGTGTGGGGGAGAGATATATCATCATTCATGTGGGGGATTGTTGGAATTCCTTTTAGATGGTGAATGAGATATATCCCACATCACCAAAAATATGTCCATTTTCTTGTATATAGTATATACTCTCATCCCCTATATTGGCCCTTAGGGTCAAGTATATTTTGTGCGAGGGGGAGGATCTATACGCCATGGACTAATACACATGTGCGCGCCGCCGCCCGCCCGTCCGACCGACCGGGCCGGGTGCGGGTCTAATATGAGCGGACCCGACCCGGTTATATTTTTGGTAAATAAAAGTGAACAGTTTTACTGTTTGAATAGATGCAGGTTTTTTGAACGATGAAGAGATGCGATGTTTTAAACAGCAACATTTCTGGTCCGTTGCAAATGAACGGACGCGACTGTTGCAAATAGCAACAGTTCTGGACCGTTGCAAATGAACGGACGCGACTGTTGCAAACAGCAACAGTTCTGGAGCGTTGCAAATGAAAGGAAGTGACTGTTGCGAACAGTAACGCTTTTTTGACATTGCAAATGAAGAGATGCGGCTTTTTCCAACGGGTGCAGCAGTTGAGAATTCGACTATAAATAAGGAGGAAACCTGATCACTTTCCTCACTCAATTTTTTCCAAACCGAATTATCTCTTCTATCCCTTCATCTCTTAAAATCATCTTCAGTCCTATCACACAGAAGATCATACACATCACAATCTCGTGCAGATTACGTTTGTTGTATCTTGGGAGAATTTTGAATAAAATTCTTAAGGAAATCGTTACGACAAGCCTCAGACATTATCCGGTTAGAATTCTCAATTCTTTCTTCTATTTTGTTATACTGTTTATTCAAACTAGTATAACGCTGTTGTTGTAATTCATTTACAACATTCATATTGTTATAATATTTAATACAGAATTCCAGTGTAGTGGAAATCTGAGTTATAAACTTGTACGACGAGTTTATATTTGATTAATCTCTGTTTTTGTATACTAGACGTATAACATATATTCCGTTATGTAACTTATCAAATGTTAATGCTTATATGTACCGGTCAAATTAACATTCTTTTTTAAGTTGGATTAGCACTGTTTTTTAGTGATGTTCTTCTAGTACTACAACTGACTGCATCTGCTAATTCTTTATGTTAATTAATACGAAATGGTTGAAAATTTATACATACAAATACTGAATTATTTCAACTAACAAAAATTCTACTTAGACTGTTCAATTATAGTGGAGTCTTATAATCGCAATGTTCAGGCACGCTAAAGTTTAACACGAAATTTTGATGGATCCAATTAATAATGGTCCAGTAGGGTCCAAAATCATGTTTGTTGAACCAGATTTAAATTTCTTTCTGTTTTACCTTTTCACAGTATTTACATACTGATATTTATTTTTAGTTTAATGAATTCTTTCAAGTTACTGGTCCAAAATCATGTTCTGACTAATTTGCATGGCAATGGTGATGCATGAACGAGATGTTAAAGATAGCCCAAAGAATGTAGACATCAAGCATTCGACAGGTTTAGCATGGCAAGAATTAGGCAGGTCCAAACGTGGCATGTACTCTGTTGCTTGAGGCATGTGGTGAAGAGGAAGTTTATGGTTGTGCATTGCTGGTTTACGAGCTGGGCAGCAGTGGGATATTGTTGCATGAAACCAATGGAGTGGGATATTATTGTTGGGTATTGTCAGCGATGCACTAAACAAATGGTGATTGTGCGTTACTGTTTGTGGCATGTACAGTAAATTCATATAGATTTTGAGATTTTATGAAGTTAACGTAAATATTGTTTATGTTAATAAATTGTTTACTTATTCTGAACCGAGGTAACTTGGATTTGTATTGCCAATAATTTGTGTTGTTGAAATTTATGTGATGAAAATATGAAATTGTTGTTTTTATGGTAATAATTATAAAGAGGATATGGTTATAGGTTAAAAACAATTTGAAATGTCCATGTATATTTTTAAAAGAAAAATATAATGCAACATTTTTAAAAAGTTGTTAAAAAGTATTTCGCAATGTTAAAAAAATCTTGTAAAAAGTATTCCGCAATGTTTAGACAATGTTGTAAAAAATATATTACAACATCTAAAAACAGTTGTAATAAAGTTTACTACAACGTTTTTGCAACAGTTAAAAAATGTTGTAAAAGACACTGAATCTACTACAACTTAGCCGAATACTATGTTTGCAAAAACGTTGTGAAACCTATATCACAATGTTTTTCTGATATTGTAATAGGGTATATTTGTTGTACTGACTAACACTAACGTCTTTCTCCTAATGTTGTTCCGTATCGCTTTCGCTGATACCAATCAGCCTACGAGGTTTCGAAGCTTTTGGTTCACTCTCAATATCGTCAAGTTGATTTGGTGTAATTGTTACACCTGAGTCGCGTACAAACTTCCATGAATGAGGGATGTGTAAGACATTATGCATGCCCGCCATCTTATGAGGAAAGTCAATCTTATATGCCAGGTTCTTAATCCTCTCTACTATCGAAAAAGGACCTATGATCTCAGTGCCAACTATTCTATAATGATCCAAAATTTCGGATACTTCGTATTTAAATGTCTGGATAATTTTAATATTTGAATCTTAGAGTAAATGCTATTAAATTGATTTACTTATCTTGTTAACCCACTTTTAAATCATAACAAATGATGGTAAACTTGTTTTGGAAAAATGTTTGCAAAATTAATTACTTTGAAGAAATATAGATAATGAAACCGAAAATCGTTTATTGATAAATAGCTGTTTACATGTCAGAAGTTGTTATACTTTTTTTACATAAACTTATTTTCTTAAGAGAACATTAATGTGATATCAAAATATTTTTCCATTTATGGAAAATAATATATGGACGAAGTCATAGGTGATGTCATCGGGTAGATATTTATGTGTAAGGGTAAAAGGGTAACTTGCTAAAGAGATATTTTTCTTAGGAAATGAGGTGTAAAGGTGGAATGTGAGGTGGAGGCTCCTTTGTGATCTTTCATGAAGGGTAGAAGGTGGTAATGACTTATTTTTCAAACTTATAAATACACCCTTAAGGTTAAAGCTAATCATTTTTTACAAATTATGAAAAAGGTAGAAACTAATTAGTACTAATCCACTTTGTTATTCATTAAATTTCTCAAATTAACTAAAGTCTCTTCCAGACTCCACCAAACTTTCACCAATTCCTTAGAAAGCTTAGATCCAAAGCCAAAGTGAAATAAAAGTAAAGGTCAATGGGGGATCTAGTTTGGGCCTTAGCACGAAGTGAAGCGAAAGGAGTTGCTTTATGATTTTGGAGCTAAAAGCGGTTTCTTTAAGCTTTTAGCGATGGTAAGAAGTGGTTCTTTGATCCTTATATGTTTGAACTTTTTATAGACTTGGATTTGGGTGATTTTTCTCACTAAAACATTTGTATATATTGTATGTATATATTTATATGTGTGCAAATATAAAGTTAAAGTGACATTAACTAATTAAAGTTAGAAATTTTGGACCCCTCTTGTTTTTGAAAGCAAATGATAACTTTATATAATATAACATCACTTCTATTACCCTTTTAAACATGTGACGTGACCTTGACTTGATGTTTAAATTGTAATTGGGCTTGTGTGTTGAACTGAAATATGTTTGAAAGTGTTTGAAGCGAGAGTGGTCGCTATAAGTACACTTTGATGTGCCTTAACTTTAACTTGTGTAAATGGAAGATTTATAAACTTAACTTGGGATAATTTGTTTTGGTTGTTTTTCACACATATTTTTGTGTATAGAAGAGTAAAGAAATCATTTGGAAAGACAAAGTTGTGAAATTAGAAGCGAAAAGGTCACTATGGATGCACTTTGAAATACTTTATGTTTAGCGATTTTCCAAGTTAACTTTGAGAGAAATCCTAGGGGCTTCTTTGCATTATTAATAATTAATAAAGTTGTACTTATTACTAGAGAAAAAAAATCAAAGTTTAAATCATTTATTAACTTGTAGAACAAAGTGGCAAAATGTTATAGCGGGAAGAAGGTCACTGTATGAGCACTTTGAAATACTTTGTTTTTAGGAATTTTCCTAATTAATTTGGAAGATGTCCTTAGGGGTTGATTTCCATGGTTTTAAGTACACTAAGCGTAGTACTTCATGTACAAATTTCAAGTCTTAAATCATTTATTTATGTAGATAAAACTAGTTACAAAGTTCATGCTTTTCATTGTTGTTCTTTAACAAGAACTTCTAATAGCATTTATAAATGTTGTAGTAAGCTGCTTATAGTTTTAGAGTACAAAAAATGAAAATTAAATATGGTAATTTTCCTAATACTTTTAGGGATGTTTTCTAACATATTTTTTAGTATTGTAAAGTTGGTTTGAAGTTTAAACATATTTTTAATAATTACGTATGTATTACCAAAAGGTTTTATAATATAAAACTTGTTTTTCATAAAACTATAAATTAATTATTTTCAAGTAATGTTTTACATAGATATTTAAAACCTATTTATAAGTATTTATATATATGTATGTTTTGAAAAATAATTAACTATGTTTAACACTAAAACCGATGAAGCAGGCTTATCTATTTGTGAGTATTAAGATTGATGTTTGAGTAGGGATATAAGTAATAATGCTCTAACCTATTACCTTCCCTCTTGATTGAGGAATAGTTAAGTCTGGAATGTTGAAAATGTGTTAACCGTGTTGATTTCTTACTCGTTTATGGAGGTTACTGATATTATACTTAACATTAAAAGTCGACTACGTAGACTTACCTATTTGTGAGATTCAAGAATGAAGTATCTAGGCAAGGCTTTGATATGCAACCAGTACTGTAACTTATCATCTTCACTCTTGAATGAGGGATAGTATAAGTTGGTATATTGAAATTGAGTTAAGTATATGAACCATGATTTCTATAAGTGGTCTTTTTAACTGGGTAGTTGATTCGTCAACTGTACCTAATCCAATATTGACATAGATCTTTAAAAGAATATTTTTAAAGATAATGCAATTATGGAATGGTTTGTGTAACAACCCACATATTTATCGATTATATATTTAAATATTTTGTTTAAATATTTTATCGTTATTCGGATATTGGTCCGAAAAGCTACTTTTTGCAAACGGTCAAATTAGGACTCGAGACCACTTCCATTGAGTTCGAAATGCCGTTTACAATCTTTTTGAGTATATACTTTGATATGTTTGGGGTTAGTGGAATTTCACTAACTTTTCCCGCTTTGGACTTTGGGTTGGTTTAGCCTATTAAACCTAAGTTCCAACCCCTTCTCCTCATCTCTTCATAAATTCCTACCTAACTCTAGTTTTAGCATTAATGGTGAGTGGAAAGGGAAATTAAAATTCCAAGTCCAAGTTCATTAGCAAATTCAACATCCAACTCCAAAATCAAAGTAAAGACATTGGATTCAAGCTTGTAGTTGCTTCTCTATTGAATTCAAGCTTCTTCTTCATTGAATTTGTGCAAAGGTGAGATTTTTATCTCACAATTCTAGTCTATAACTATATTGGACTGTTGGAAATGATTCCTCATCACTTTAGCATGTACATTTGCATTTGGTTTGGATTGGATTGGCGAAAAACTCCAATTTTTAGTGTTTTTGGCGAAAAACTGCAGTTAGGTCGCACTGCCTCGGAATTAGGTCGTTCTGGTGGAAAATTCGCCTCGGAGTTAGGTCGCAAGGTCGTAAGTCGTAGGTCGCTCGCCTTTAGGTTGTGCCCCTTTAGGTCGCTCAGCCTTGCCTACCTCGTTAGGTCGCGTGACCTCAGGTCGTTCCCCTTTAGGTCGTATGAACTTAAGTTGTTCACATGGGTTAGGCCTTTAAACCATTAGGTCACTCGAATGAGTTAGGTCGTTGGACCTTAGGTCGTTTACCCTTTAGATTGCGTGTTCCACTAGGTCGCGTGAACCCTTAGGTCGTTGAACCTTATTCCCTCTTAGTTCGGCAACCAGTAGGTCGTTTGCCTTGCTTAACTCGCGAACACCGTTGGGTCGCAACCCTTTAGGTTGCTCGACCTATGCAACTGTTAGGTCGTGAGTCTCCCTTAGGTCGTGTGTACCTTAGGTCGCACCTTCTTGGTCGTGTATTACTCCTTAACTCGTTTATATTAGGTCGCGAGTCCCTTAAATCGCTCGCCTCCGTTAGGTCGCGCATCACCCTAACTCGCTCGGCCTTGCCTTCGTTAAGTCGCGTGACACGTTAGGTCGCGCATCACCTTAACTCACTCGACCTTGTTTAGGTCGTTAGGTCGCGAACACCTCTAGGTCGCTCGACCCCTTATACTCGTAGGTCGCTCGATCCTATCCTTCCTTAGGTATTCACTAGGTCGTACCGTTTAGCGGGGGTGTTGCCCCCGCACCCCCACCTTGGGGGGTTGCCACTCCCCTGGACCCCCCCTCCATAGGGGATCTTATCTGAAAAACATTCAACAGAACTTGCTTGTTGAGATGCTGAGTTGACCATTCTTCGAAACAAACTATCGTTGGCTTCTCGGTCGATTTTATGGTATCACGGCCTTGCTAAAAAGGCGGGATAACAACTTTAGAAATATGAAGGTTTCAATACTAGTAGTAAATATCAAAACTCTTTCAACAAAATGATTTCAACTCTATTTTCATAACAAAGCTCTTTTCTTAAACCGTTTTTCAATCTACTAGTATATACAAACCTTTACCTCACTCTGATGAGAAATCTAATTAAATGGCTTAGTAAAACAAGTGGTATGAAACGCTTGCGTTCACTTCGTCGGTTGATTCTTGGACTTGTTCGATTGAACCTCTTGTGACAATTTTCTAGTGAAGATTTACAGTTTGTTCGTAAATATTTAAGTTAAGAAAGTGGTTATGAGACACAAAGATAAACTTTTATATTTACTAGCTTAGTGTAATTGACACTTCTCGTTGATCATGACGATCATTTTATGATTTAGACTAGCAATTGTGCGATGTCCTTTGTTTGCAAGGTTAGACTAGACCTCATCGGTGTGATTCTGACTCACACATATCTCTTTGTCCGCAAGGTTAGTCTAGACACCATTTGTGTGATTCCACTCACACATACCTTTTTATTGCGACGTTAGGCTAGACACCATTTGTGTGATTCCACTCGCACATACCTTTTTGCTTTTTGGTTAGCCTAGGCCTCATCTGGGTGATTCCGACTCACCCATATGGGGTAGCTCCCCGTGGTCTTCGGACCGTTATGTGATAGGCCTCTTTCCATTTTTCTGTGATTTCTGGATTTCTTGTGTTGATTTCTGGAATTTATGTCATTGACTTGTTATGAGTACAAGTTTAAGGTATGATGCCCTCTTTGGATATTTGAGAAGATTCTTGTGATATCGATTTATCTCTTATTGATTGATCTTCTATTGATCATCATTTGCATACCTATAGTAGTATGTTAGTATGGATATTTTATGTTTATGCCATATCTTTTATTTTATACCATGTCATCTGATATTTATAGCTAAGCTGATCCGTTTATTATTTTCTTAAATAATACTCGGGTCAGACTGAGATGTTATAGGTGCTTCTGCTTAACTTCTTCCCGGGATTTGATACTCTGACTTTTGGCTAACTATTTAGATTAGCAGTTTTTGTTGTATACATTTGAGATATAGACTCATAGTTGTATTTTTTTGTATAACACGTGTTGCTATTCTTTTGTATTATTGTGGATCTTTTTGACCACTACTCTGATGTACACTTTCGTGTGTTAGTTATATATTCATATCTTCTTCCGCCTTTATGATATGGATGTCTGTGACTGATTTGTGTTATGCTTATTTCTATGTTTGTTTCAGAAGATTATTTATAGCCACCGTGTGATAAGCAATCACATGGACGGTCGCTCCTCAACAGCCTTATTCTCCGTGCTAGTTGGCAGCACTACACCGTAGTGTTCTTGGCTAGTGTGGGTATAGAGGTGGGGCGTCACAGCTTGGTATCAAAGCCAAACTTCGAAACAATGTAGAATAACTTAACAAGGATCATCGTCCTAAGTCCACCTTAGGAGTTATGTCTTAGGATTAATTCGAGTCGTCGTACCGATTCATCCTGTATCCTTTATGATTCCTTGTTTTATCTAGCGAGATTGCTTGATATTCATTAGTGAATAATCTTCTTCTTTCTCTTCTTTCTTTCTTAAGGAAGATAAATGGTTAGACCTGGTCGCCCCAGAGCTGGACCATCTAGTGCTCCACCCCAAGATGGAGTTTTTATGACTACCCTGCAACTTCTTGACCTTGTCATGAATGCTCAAGCAGCTTGTTCTAATCCGGAACCTACTCACCCTAAATCTGGGTTTGCCCATTTGTGCAATGATTACACCAACCTGGGTGGGAAGCCATTTAAAGGTTCTGAAACTATCATCGAGGTCCAGGCTTGGTTGAGGACCTGCGATCGAATCTTCATTCGCATGAATCTCGTCGATCTTCACCGTGTTCAGGTGGCTTCCAGTATGCTCCAAGGGAGAGCATTGGACTGGTATGACTTCTTATTTCTGAAGTCAACGAAGCGAACCTTACATGGAAGCAATTCCGGGCACGCTTCGAGTTAAAATTTGTACCAGAAGCAGAGAAGGTAACTCTGGCTCGACGCTTTATAGACTTTGTTCAAGGTGAGTCCTCTGTGACTGATTATGTCGCAGCCTTTGAGTCGCTTTCCAAATATGGGGTTTAATACATCAACACCCCATTGAAGAAGAACCAGAGGTTCGTTTATGGCTTAAACAAAAGCCTCAAGAAGGTAGATATCGCTCTTTGTTTGGAAGAGGCTGATAAAGAAAGTGATGTTGAAGTAGTAGCTTCCAAACCCAACTTCAACAACAAAAAGAGGCCCAGTAAATTCAAAGGCCCTTATCCCAACAAAAAAGGTAAGCATGCAACCCCTGCGGCAAAGTCTCCTTCTGTAACAACCCACTATTTTGGACCATTCAAATTCGACAATAAAACCGTACATGTCCGACTTGAATAATTCAAAATACCGAATTGTTAATAAAAATTTGGCAAAACTTAAAATATACAGTAAATAAATCAATCATAGATCACTTACACAGAGTAATACAATGCAGCGGAATAGATAAAAATAGTAGTTCATGAAGCTACTATATACATTAAAGTTAGAAATAAAATACAACCGAATAGTTCAAATGCCATGAAGTCTCCAATGCAACAGATGGCTTCTCTGAACCAATCAACTGGATGACTGAAAGGATAGATAGCTGGATCTTCAAGCAAAGCTCCAACTTCGAAGATGAGTCTCAAATGCTGTATCTCTCAGTCTGACCCGAGCGTAAAGCAAAACACAAAACACTCGAGTCAGGATTAACATTCTTATATCTATAAATCTAACTCAAGTGAAATATCAACTGAAATATAATTAACTCAAAGAATGTTTGGAATAACCATCCTCTAAGGGTCCATGGAACTATCTACAGGGTAGAAATATACACTATAACACCGTGGTTCTTTCATCTTAATTTATACTTCAAAACCAAAACATCATTTTCACTCCAAATATCTCTATATTTCCCAAATAGTGTTTATATATATTAAATAATTTATACAGTAAAGTATTTTCAATTCCCTCAACTTAACAAATCGTTTCAACATTAACCCAACCTTCCCATTCAAATTAAATTCAAATCCCAATTTATCAATCTCAAATTCAAATTTGAAATCACAAAATACCCCCTTTATATTCCAATATATTTCAAACTTTAAGTATTCAACGTTTCAAACTAATTTTTATTCAATTTAGCTTCTAAATAATAAATTCAAATTTAGTTCAACCTAAATTTATATTTTAATTCAGTTTAGTTTCTAAATAACAAATTCAACTATATTTATTTCAAATACAGATCTAAATCTCGAAATCGCCATTTAAATTCCAATATAGCTCAAAGCTTTAATATTTACAAGTTCAATTCAAGTCGATTTAATTAAATAAATCCTTATTTAAATACCATTTTTAATAAACCCAAATGTACCTCCCAATCCTATTTTTTCAATTTATTACGAGAAAGATCTATTTGAAATATAGATTTCCATAGATACTCAACTATATTATATGTATTAAATCAATCTAATTTAAATCAAATGTTACGACTAAATCTATATATAAAATTTCCATTTATATAATATCTTAAGAATCAAAATTTATTAAACCGTATATTTCTTTCCAAAATTATAGAAATAATTTCAAAATATTTATATGGACCAACGGTGTCTGTATATATATTTCCTACCATATAGTCAAGTGCTACGGATATTTATCATTTCAATCCGTACACTAAATATATTCGGGTGGATATCATTTCAACCCGAAATCCAAAATTTTAAATTAAATCAAAAATCGCTTGGGTCTATCATTTCAACCCGTAGTGATTTTTATACTAACAGGGAACTTGCAGAGTGATAGCAGATATGAAAATAATAATAATAACAACAGGTATATATCATCAAAATAAATATAAACAATAGGATATGGTGTCATATCCCATAAGTGAACTATTACAGATAATAGCATAAATATAACAATTTAAATAACTACAGCAGCATATTTCAATTGTCATTTCAATTGAAATCAAATTTAATAAATAAAAGAACGTTAATCGTGAGTGATTGCTCACCTTTCGAGGCTAGAGATATATGATGATGAAATGAGCTATGAAATCCAAAGCAACGCTGGATGGACAAGATTTGATGTAGAAAATAGGCACGACGGACAAGGCTGATAATGGGAAATCGATGAGAATGAATCGAATCAATTTTGATATTACAGAAAAAAATATAAATTATTATGATATTAATTCTCCCAAAACCAATTTTCAAATTAAAAATGTATATTTAAAATCTATATATACCTATATGTAATTTAAACATAATTCGTCCAAAAAAAACCATTGTATTATATTTTATAGTCAATAATTATTATAAAAACAATATAACCACTTATTGTAATATATATTACTTAAAAACCCCATGAAAGCAACCTATATATGTTCATAATAAAAATGTATATATAGAAATTCCAAATGCATAGCCTATATTCGGTTATATATATATATTACGTAAGTCTGAAACAAACACCTAAACGCATATATATGTCTCGAGATTTATAAACAACAAAATACTTATAATGACACATGCACTCATATACTTATATAGACTGTGAACAAGTATACATACTATGCCGTATAAAATCCAACACTAAAAAAAAAAAAAAAAAAGTAAACTCACACTGAAAACATTTTAGTCAATTATTAAATATATATATTAACTAGCGTATCCTGTAACTTTATAATATATAAGCTATATCAGATATGAAACTATCATTATATCAGATATATAAATAGTTAAACATTTTATACAAAACTATCATAACTTTATTAAATTAAACATACATTACACACTTACACAAATAGACCGTAAACTGTAAAACTTCACCCATTTTAAAGTGGTAACAATACGCTTGCTAAAAATATAACCCACATAGCTCGTACTTCCCTATAAAACTATATAAATATTTGTAAGCTAACCATTAATATAGTCTAATTCACAATATGCATACCTTTATAACTTTAAATCAAATGTGTATATATATACTTATAACCAGTTATTCACAAAATACATAGCTTTAAACATATCATATATTTAAATACATATACAATCGACTGATAAGATGAGTATGCTTTACGTTTTATATATGTACTAACTTTTTATATAATATTTATATATACACTTATCAAATTTTATAACATGCGAACAAAATTTTATATTATATAGAATCTGAAAACTGCAAACATTTCATACTTGGAACCATACTATATTTATAAGATGTATATATGATATCTTAAATCAAAAAAAAAAAAACTTACTTTGCTATAATACATACAATATTACTGCATAGATATACATTACTGACATATATTAAACTATATATTAACTAATATATAACCTTCAAACTTTTAAAATTGAATACCAACGTGACACATAAAGTATAAAACAATCAAGTTATCAAATCTCTATACATAGTATAATATCATACACACTATGAACGAAAAAAAAAGAAAAAAAAAAGAATACTGTTATGAACTCATATATATAATACCATATGATACATAACTAACATGAATTTAAAATCATGTAGGACAGATCACATATTCCAAATACAAACTTATAGAAAATATACAATAACACATATATATTATAAATATATGCTAACCTATTACTCAAAGATAACGTGTGGCATGATTGTTGATGGTGAAGGCTCTGAGGATGGCTGAGCATGCAGGCGATGACAACACGTGTAGAGAGATATGTGCATGAGAGGAGGAGAGAAAAACGCGGAGGGAGAGGGATGAGTTGGATGTGGTGGGTGACGAAGCGATGGGAGGTGGAAGCACGGTAAAAGAAGGGAGAAAATAGGTGGATCTGTAGAAAGAAAAATGGAAGAAGGAGGAGGAAGAAAACTTAAAATGAGGAATGAGATTGGAAGTGACAGCAGTTTGCAATATGAAAGAAACGAAGTCAAACAAGGTTATAAAGGCAAAATAAATAAAGAAAAGAACCGTTGCATACGAAACGTATACAATAAATATGAATTGATTTGAATAGTAATGGTCAAATTCAGCTGAAAAGATTAAAGCGAATAAATACGGAGCATTGGTTATGGTAAAGTAACGCACAAAATTAGGGGAATAACAAAGGAAAGGACTGGTCAAAATAAATGAATGTAAACGTGCAACGAATATAAAAATCTATATAATTGAACCGATGGAAACGAAGGAAGCAAATAAAAGAAAGGGAACGAAGGAAAAAAAATGAGCTGTGTCCCGAGCATAAATAAAAGTGGTAACGTATGAGAGGAATGAGAAAAACAAACGGACACAATTTGAAATCAATGCAATAAAACGGCCAAAAGCTGATTTTTAGGAAAATTATTAAAGAAATATTCCTTGGGCTGCGCGTTTGAGATCCGAAAAGGCATGGAAATCAAAAAGTTATAATTTAGATTGGAATGAAAACGTACAGGAAATAATAAAGGAAAAAAAAATAAATGCGAAATAATCATATAGCATTTATTACGTTTCAAACTTTTGACATGGCATGGGATGGAAACAGCTGTACGCTAATTGAGAAGCTATTAAAGCAATTTATTATTAGTGGCATGTTATACGTTTTTATATTTATTTATTTCCTAGATCTCAATTCATATCTGATTATACTATGCAGATTTATCTTTATTATTAAACGTTCAAAAAGAATAAAACGTATACAAATTTTCTTGATTTTCGAAACAAAATTAACGGCTAAAAGATGATGAAGGGACAAAATATAAGAAAGGGAAAGAGATGAATGCGTACAATTATTTATAAGAAAAGAGAGAGAAAAGAAAAACCCACAATTAAAATGAATGAATGAACGCTGAAAGTCAGTCAGGAATATAGAAGGTACAATATGAAATAATGGTAATCACAACTACTTTTTTTAATGCAGACCTTAAATCAACCCTTAAAACATATACTTCATATATGTAGTTAAATATAGTATATACTTCTCTTCTTCTTTGGTTCATATGATATATGAAACCCTTAACTATCGTATTTATAGCTGACGACATATGTATAGATATACTAAATATGCACTAAAATAAACTGGAAATGGTGACACAAAAACCCAAAATCAAATATATATATATATATTTAACATGACTAGAAATCAAACTTCAGTAAAACTATATACTAGTATCAAGACTAACATATATATATAGCTATTATAACACATATAAATTAAATAAAACTTGGTATAAATACGCTTTACTATATATACACTTCAAATAGACCATCATACATATACAGTGGTTTTCCAAAATAACTATATATGGAACGTACTTAACATACTTAAAATTTACACACCTTGCTGAAAAGCAAAAGGAGACCGTAAATTTATTACCCACGCTATTGATATTTATACCCAATAGAAATGAACTATGCTACCAAATTTACATCAAACTTAACTTATATTATAGTATAAATAATAGTTTATAAAGTTTTTGTACTAGATCTTATAGGTATAACCACAACCAAACTTTAAAATATATGTACACAGCTCGTACTACAAATCATTAATATACATAACATATTTTCTTTTTTTTTTTCAAAATTTTATTATTAATAATTTCTCAAAATCCAATTCAATACGTTAAATACCAATTAAAAATTGCTAAAATTTTATGGGTCGTTACACCTTCTCCTAGTGGTGCGAGATGCTTCAACTGTGGATCTGGGGATCATTTTGCGAATAAGTGCTCTAAGCCCAAATCTTGTCGCTATTGTAAGAGCCCGGATCATTACATACATCAATGCCTCAAACGTGAAGGCAAGAAGGAGGGAAAGTTAAACGTGTCTCAAGCCCCTAGCAACACATCTCGTGGCCAATGTATTTCTCATTCCATTCTTGATGGTATTATTTTATTTCATGATCAACCTATTTGAGTTCTCTTTGATACGGGTGCATCCCATTCTTTTATATTAAAGGAACTTGTTGACACTTTCTCTTTAAATGTTGATGCTTTGATGACTTCCTTGAGAATTGCGAATCCTGTTGGTGGATTCGCAACTCTTAGTTTGCTTTGTAAAAATGTGGAGATTATTTTATGTGATTTTACATTCCTAGCCGATTTGCATGTTATGCGTTACCTAGGCTTTGGAATGATTTTGGGAATGGATTGGCTTAATCGTTATGAAGCTCATATCCTATGTCCTGAGCGGACTATTTATCTCCGACATCCGTAATCTGTAAATCATATTTCTATTATTCTTAAAGATTCGGATTCTGTGTTGACTGTATCTTTATATTCTTTAAATCCTCATGATAATGATGATGATGATGAGGAAGATGTCATTTCTCGAATTCACGTCGTTTGTGAATTTTTCGACATATTTGAGCCCGTTTTAGGTTTACCACCTAAACGAGCAATTGAGTTCAGAATTAATCTTACCCCCGAAGCTCAACCTATTACTCGTCCTCCTTATCGCATGTCAAATAAGGAAAATGAGGAGAAGCGCAAACAATTATCTGAATTGGAGGCGAAGCAATTTATTCGCTCTAGCTCCTCGCCTTGGGGAGCTTCGGCTATTTTCGTGAAGAAATCCGACGGTACGCTTAGGCTTTGCGTTGACTATCGCAAGCTTAACGATCTGACTATTAAAAATAAATATCCTTTACCTCGGATTGACGATCTGTTTGATCATCTTAGTGGAGCTAGGGTCTTTTCACAGTTGGACTTGGCTACCGGTTTTCATCAGCTTCGTATTGCTGAGGATAGTATTCCTTTGACATCGTTCTGTACTCGTTATGGATCTTATGAATGGCTTGTTATGCCATTTGGTTTTACGAATGCTCCGGCTTACTTCGTTGACCTCATGAATCGAGTTTTCAAGGCTTTCCTCGATTGGTTTGTTCTCATCTTCATTGATGATATCCTTTTGTATTCTTAAACCGAGGAGGAGCATGAAAAGCATCTTCGGATTGTATTGGAAACTCTTAGGAGTAATCAATTAAAGGCGAAATTTTCTAAATGCCACTTTTGGACATCTCGTGTGAAGTTTCTCGGTCATATTATTTCCGAATCCAGAATTTTCGTGGATCCTTCAAAGATTGAAGCGATTCAAGATTGGAAGAGACCGAAGAGTGTGACAGAGATTCGTAGTTTTCTCGGATAACCGTCGTTTCATTAAAGACTTTTCTAAGATTGCCGTGCCTCTTACTGGCTTGACTAAGAAGGGAGTTAAATACATTTGGTCGGACAAATGTGAGGCCTCTTTTCAGAAATTGAAAGAACTCCTTTCCGATGCTCCTATTCTTGTTATTCCCGAAGGGAATCATGATTTTGTTGTTTATACTGATGCTAGTCACGTTGGTTTGGGTGCCGTTCTTATGCAAAAAGAACGTGTTAGTGCTTATGCTTCTAGGCAATTGAAGCCGGCCGAGACTAGATATGCCACACATGATTTATAACTCGCGGCTATTGTCTTCGCCCTTTGAATTTGGCGTCATTATCTATTGAGAGAAATTTATTCTTTACACGGATCATAAGTCTTTGAAATATTTATTTTCTCAAAAGGAACTTAATTTGCGTCAACATCGCTGGCTTGAGTTCCTTGCATCTTATGATCTTGATATTCTTTATACCCCCGGTAAGGGTAATCATGTCGCTGATGCTCTTAGCCGTAAACAACAAGCAGTTGTTTCTATGATGATATCCGAATGGAACGATCTCGAGATTATACGCACTTGTGAGATTCGAGAGTGCGTATCCGATTTATGCTCATCACTTGTTTTATGTAGCCTTGAGGCTCATCCTTCTCTTTTAGACCGCATTCTTGAAGCTCAAGGGCTGGATCCTGAATTAGCTCTTCTTGGCCAAAATGTTAAGGATAAAATTGATATTGAAGGTTTGAAAGACTTTGATATTGATTCTCGTGGCAGCATTCGAAAATTTGGTAGACTTATCGTACTAAATATTGGTGATCTTCGTAAAGATATTTTAGAAGATTCCCATCGTTCTAAATTCACCATTCATCCCGGTAGTAGTAAAATGTACGCTGATATGAAGCGACTTTATTATTGGGAGGGAATGAAATCTGATATTGCTAACTTTGTTAAGTATTGCATGACTTGCCAACTTGTCAAGGCCAAACATCAAAGGCCTGGTGGGTTATTGCAACCTTTAGAAATTCCAATTTGGAAGTGGGACCAAATTTCCATGGATTTTATGGATGGCCTTCCCCGTTCTCGTTCGGGTCATGATAGCTTATGGGTAATCGTTGATAGACTTACTAAATCCGCCCATTTTATTCCCGTTCGGTCTAACCGAACCGTTCCTCTTTTGGCCAAACTCTTTATCAAAGAAATTGTTAAATTGCATGGAGTTCCTACTTCTATTGTTAGCGATCGAGATCCATTGTTTACTAGTGGATTTTGGAAGAGTCTTCAAAAAGCTTTAGGAACGAAGCTTAATTTTAGCACTTCTTATCACCCCCAGTCCGATGGACAAACCGAGCGTGTGAATCAAACTCTTGAAGATCTTCTTCGAGCTTGTGTGCTTGATTTTGGTGGAAGTTGGGAAGATCATATTTCACTTGTCGAATTTTCCTATAATAATAGCTTCCAATCTAGTATTGGTATGACACCTTTCGAGGCACTCTACGGAAGGCAATGTCGATCTCCTTCTTGTTAGCTTGTGGCCGGTGAGAGGCTGGTTTTAGGTCCTGGCTTTATTCGTGATTCCACAGAAAAGATTGAACTTATTCGACATAGGATGAAAGAAGCCCAGAGTAGACAAAAATCCTATGCCGATAATCGAAGAAGGAAATTAGAATTTTCTGTTGGAGATCTTGTTTTTATTTGTGTTTCACCTATGAAAGGTGTTGTACGTTTCAGTCGGTCGGGAAAGTTAGCGCCTCGATATATTGGGCCATTTCCTATCACTGAACGTGTTGGTTCCATGGCTTATCGCCTTTCATTACCGGCTCAGTTTTCTGCCATGCATGACGTGTTTCACGTTTCTCAATTACGGAAATGCCTTCGAGATTCCGATTCTATTCTTGAGCCTGTATTGTGGAAGAAATTGAAGTTTTGCCAAATTTAACTTACGAGCAGCAACCTATTCGGATTATTGCTTCGGAGGTCAAACGACTTCGAAATAAAGATGTTTCGCTTGTGAAGGTTCAATGGCCCTCAAATCCTAAGGATTGCTCTTGGGAATCCAGAGAATTCATCGAGCGAGCACATCCGGACTTTCTTACTCCTGCTCTTTTAGTTGAACTTCCTATTTCATATTTCTTTTGTGTTAATATGCTTTTATGGTTGTTACTTTTTATTTCCATCTTATATATTGTGAGGATGTAATTTCTTTAAGGAGGGGAGTCTGTAACAACCCGCATATTTATCGATTATATATTTAAATATTTTGTTTAAATATTTTATCGTTATTCGGATATTGGTCCGAAAAGCTACTTTTTGCAAACGGTCAAATTAGGACTCGAGACCACTTCCATTCAGTTCGAAATGCCGTTTACAATCTTTTTAAGTATTAACTATGATATGTTTGGGGTTAGTGGAATTTCACTAACTTTTCCCGCTTTGGACTTTGGGTTGGTTTAGCCTATTAAACCTAAGTTTCAACCCCTTCTCCTCATCTCTTCATAAATTCCTACCTAACTCTAGTTTTAGCATTAATGGTGAGTGGAAAGGGAAATTAAAATTCCAAGCCCAAGTTCATTAGCAAATTCAATATCCAACTCCAAAATCAAAGTAAAGACATTGGATTCAAGCTTGTAGTTGCTTCTCTATTAACTTCAAGCTTCTTCTTCATTGAATTTGTACAAAGGTGAGATTTTTGTCTCACAATTCTAGTCTATAACTATACTGGACTGTTGGGAATGATTCCCCATCACTTTGGCATGTACATTTGCATTTGGTTTGGATTGGATTGGCGAAAAACTCCAATTTTTAGTGTTTTTGGCGAAAAACTGCAGTTAGGTCGCACTGCCTCGTAATTAGGTCGTTCTGGTGGAAAAATCGCCTCGGAGTTAGGTCGCAAGGTCGTAAGTCGTAGGTCGCTCGCCTTTAGGTCGTGCCCCTTTAGGTCGCTCGGCCTTGCCAACCTCGTTAGGTCGCGTGACCTTAGCCCGTTCCCCTTTAGGTCGTATGAACTTAAGTTGTTCACATGGGTTAGGCCTTTAAACCATTAGGTCGCTCGAATGAGTTAGGTCGTTGGACCTTAGGTCGTTTACCCTTTAGGTCGCGTGTTCCACTAGGTCGCGTGAGCCCTTAGGTCGTTGGACCTTATTCCCTCTTAGGTCGGCAACCAGTAGGTCGTTTTCCTTGCTTAACTCGTGAACACCGTTAGGTCGCAACCCTTTAGGTCGCTCGACCTGTACAACTGTTAGGTCGCGAGTCTCCCTTAGGTCGTGTGTACCTTAGGTCGCACATTCTTGGTCGTGTATTACTCCTTAACTAGTTTATATTAGGCCGTGAGTCCCTTAAGTCGCTCGCCTCCGTTAGGTCGCGCATCATCCTAACTCGCTCGGCCTTGCCTTCGTTAAGTTGCGTGACACGTTAGGTCACGCATCACCTTAACTCGCTCGACCTTGTTTAGGTCGTTAGGTCGCGAACACCTCTAGGTCGCTCGACCCCTTATACTCGTAGGTCGCTCGATCCTATCCTCCCTTAGGTGTTCACTAGGTCGTACCGTTTAGCGGGGGTGTTGCCCCTGCATCCCCACCTTAGGGGGTTGCCACCCCCCTGGACCCCCCCTCCATAGGGGATCTTATCTGAAAAACATTCAACATAACTTGCTTTGTTGAGATGCTGAGTTGACCATTCTTCGAAACAAACTATCTTTGGCTTCTCGGTCGATTTTATGGTATCATGGCCTTGCTAAAAAGGCGGGATAACAAATTTAGAAATATGAAGGTTTCAATACTAGTAGTAAATATCAAAACTCTTTCAACAAAATGATTTCAACTCTATTTTCAATAACAAAGCTCTTTTCTTAAACCGTTTTTCAGTCTACTAGTATATACAAACCTTTACCTCACTCGGATGAGAAATCTAATTAAACGGCTTAGTAAAACTAGTGGTACGAAATGCTTGCATTCACTTCGTCGGTTAATTCTTGGACTTGTTCGATTGAACCTCTTGTGACAATTTTCTAGTGAAGATTTACAGTTTGTTCGTAAATATTTAAGTTAAGAAAGTGGTTATGGGACACAAAGACAAACTTTTATATTTACTAGCTTAGTGTAATTGACACTTCTCGTTGATCATGACGATCATTTCATGATTTAGACTAGCAATTGTGCGATGTCTCTTTGTTTACAAGGTTAGACTAGACCTCATGGGTGTGATTCCGACTCACACATATCTCTTTGTCCGCAAGGTTAGTCTAGACACCATTTGTGTGATTCCACTCACACATACCTTTTTGTTGCGAGATTAGGCTAGACACCATTTGTGTGATTCCACTCACACATACCTTTTTGCTTTTTGGTTAGCCTAAACCTCATCTGGGTGATTCCAACTCACCCATATGGTGTAGCTCCCCGTGGTCTTCGGACCGTCGGGTGATAGGCCTCTTTCCCTTTTTCTGTGATTTCTGGATTTCTTGTGTTGATTTCTGGAATTTATGTCATTGACTTGTTATGAGTACAAGTTTAGGGTATGATTGAAAAGTGTGTGATCGTGAACGTGCTAGTATAGTACACACGGATTGTGTAATATGGCCTTATGATATAAATGCGGAAATAGATGATAATAGCATAGTAAATAAAAATAGAAAAATCACACCAGAGATTTTTATACTGGTTCGGAGCACCGTCCTACGTCCAGTCCCAGACTTCTATCTGGATTTTCACTATTAACTACCTCGCTTCACCCGGAGGAATAGGTTTACAACACCCGAGCAAACGAACGGGATTTCACGCCTCTAATACACTGAGGACTTCACCACTTGCCTCTTACAACACCGAGGACTTCAACACTTGCCTCTTACAACACAGAGGACTTCAACAATGATGAATATAATTGTTTGTTGACGGTATGTGTTCTTGTTAACACAGTTTTGTCACTTGTAGTACAAATTTCCTATAATCTTATCCTCAAAATATGCGAATGATGTTTTGTGAAGATTAAGGAAAGTATATTACTTATTGAATCAAAAGATATGAAATAGTTTCAATGATTCAATAAGCAACTAAAATAATTGAGGGCTTTTAGAATGCAGGAGTATGTAGAAAGTAAGATCAGAGATTAGAGTAAAAAGCATATACAATCTTATTTTTTTAATCAATGATTTAGATGAGTTTATATAGAGAAGAATGGTTGTAACTCTTTGTGATCAGTTGCCATTAAAAGATATGATCTTTGATGAAAGGTAAGAGATGCAACCTTTTGGAGAAAGAAGTGTCTTTTGGAAAAGTTGCTTTCTGTTTAAAAACGGTCGACAGGTCAAAAATTGACCAGTAGACAGGAATTCAAATATATAGTCGTTATGTGCATGTGTGCACGTTCAGTGTGCAAATTATACAGGAACGGTCGACCACCTATTTTATGACCGGTCGACCGGTCCCTGTAAAGTTGCACACTAAATGTGCAACTGCAATTTAGTCGTATATATATTGATTTCCTTGAAATGCATGATTATTTGAGGATAGATTTTAACAAGTTTATCACTATTACAATATCAAATAATCAACCTATAATCTAGAGTACCATATGTAGCTCTTTATAGCCATAATGACCTTGTTTTGTCGATCGCCTTTATTTCTTTATCAGAAATCAAAACCTTCATAGAACTTGTGACTCAACATTCTCCCCCTTTTTGATTGATGACAATATATATCTGAAAATCTGAATCTCCCCCTGAGTATGTGATCTCCCTTTTTGAATTTATATATATATGTATGTTCCTGCAATCAATTGTTAGCCCTTTCTCCCCCTTTGTCATCGACAAAAAGGAGTAACAGATACTGAAATAATATAGGAGTGTAATCACCATAATGTGCATAGCAAAATAATACTTAACACATCCAAAACATACCAGAGTATAATACAGACCATAATGTCAAATGAAAAATAAAAATAACGACACTATTTAGTACAAGTGTCGATTGATGTTTTTAAAGTACTTAACCATAATAGACAATAGAATCTAAGACGAGGCAGATCCTATCTCCTCTTCATCATCGTCGTCGTCGTCGTCATCATCTTCTTCTTCTTCATCATTATTCCCTCTAGATGATTCTCTATGTCCATGTCCACTCATACCAGTAGACTCCTCAGATGATGTCCAGTTGAAAACAGGAGGAGTAGGACGTTTTCCTGGGTCTTGTGCTTGAACAGAGGTGGATGTGGTACATGATATAGCATCCCATAGCATACCAAAGAATGACTTGACCTTATTGAAGCGTTTATCAATTTTAGAGTCCATGCGCTTGAGACGTGATTCAAGCAAAAATTGGTTACGCGCAATAGTTTCAAGTGATTCTTTTGTGGATGATTTTGATTTTAACAGTTTCACTTCATCGGAACGAGGTCGAGAGGAAGTTGCTTTTTGTTTTCTTGGACCTCTTTGTTGCCATTCTTCAAAAGGCATAATCTCAAGATAAGGTGGAGGGAGCTTCATGCTTTTGATGGTTATGGAATCAATACATTTTGGTTTCGAGGTGGCAGAGTCAGGAGGCTTTACCCCACAAGCTAACAAAAGACGCATGATATATTCATTGTAGAAGAAATGAGGTCGTATAGAGTTATTTGCCTTGAGAATTTCGTCAAAAAGCATATGAACCCAATTGATTTGGATTTCCCCATAAATAGCATAGAGAGCCTTGAAGTTTTCTTTATATACAGCATCATAATTTCCAAGTCTAGGAAATAGAGAATGCATCAAGACGCGATGAAGTAGTCTGGCGGTGGGTCGAAGTCCAATAGACTTTGTGCCATCACTATTGTCCTCTATGAACTGATGACTGATGCTATCGCGAGTGAAGACTTCACAGAAAGTAGATGAAAACTCATCGCCTCGATTTGGTATACCAAGTATAGAGGCAATCCTATCACGAGTAATAAAAATTTGTTTGCCACAGACGACAGACCAAATGACTCCATTCGGATTATCAGGTTGATATTCGTCGAGGTTCATGTTGGCATAGAACAATTTTATCATCAAATGATTTATTTCCACATTGTTTTCTGAAAAATCTATCAATGGAGAAATGTTGGAGTTATTGGCTAACCTACGAATTCCATAAGACGTGAAATCATCAAACTTGATGAAAGAGCCCGGATGAAACTTGTAGTTAGTCATTTGATTCCATCTTGTTATGGATACCGGACTTTCGAGCCATTTCTTAGCGGAGAAATTAAGAGATGAAGGTCCGGAGGATGATGCTTTCTTGGGTTTCTTTTGCGGAGGAGCCATTGTAAGAAGATTTGGAGATTTGGAAATTGAAATTGAGAAACTAGGGTTTTTGGAGTTTGGGGAAAAATAACTGGTTGAGTAAAATGAGAAGAAGGATAGTGAGAAAATGACGCATAGGATATATATAAAAAACTGGAAATACGTCAACCGGTCGACCTATAGATTATGGCCGGTCGACCGTTTTTAACCAGAGAGCAAATGGTCGACCGGTTTGAATATGGGGGGTCGACTGGTTTGACAGCATGCCAAAAAATACCCTTTTTTTGCAAATTTTTGAATATGTCGTGCTATATTTTCACTCTTATTGTAGAATACAAGTACTATTACATGAGTGATGGAAAGAAAAAAATACGATGAGTATATATATAGATCTATTGAGAAGTGGAAGGTTCGTCACTAGAATTATCTTTGTTTTCTTTAATACGTTTTGCCCATGGACTCCAGTTTTTATGAGCACCTTCATTCATCTCATAATTCCGATCCCAAGAGTTAGGACTTTTAGATGTTGATGGCCTAGACGGCATTGGTTCATGCATGTCATGCTTGCTGGAACTACAGAAGAATGATGCCACCTTTTCTAAAACAGATAATCGTGCCGATGTCCGTTGTTGCTCGTGATATAGTTGGCTTTGCCCATAATGGAGCTGTCTCTGAAGATCTATCTGATGTTTCTGATAGTGATGAATCTCGTCGATCTGTGCTTTGGTACAAGGAGAACAAAACAGCGTCTTTTTAACTCGTTTTGAGTTTGGTGTATTACCAGAAATACAAGAGCATTGATGATGATAACTTGGTTTTTGTTTTGGTGTTTTGGGAGAATAATATTCCTCCGACTCAGAATTCGTAATGGAAATGTGTGATTCTTGAGCACATTTATCACAAATGTGAGCCATAGAGAATTTTGTATAGAATCTTATGGTCGGATAAGAAAAGATGAATAAAATAAGAAATTTGGACAAGCTTATATACAAGCTTCTTATGTATAAACCTATGGATGTGAGTGAACAGAAAATTTTGACCATGAAAACAAGCAGAGGCTTATTTTAACTCTAAAAATAGCTCTCTAAAGTTATAAAATAGGAAAGGAAAAGACGATCATTAAAAGAAAGGATGATTGTTAGTATTTATTAGTTGAGATCATTTCTTGAGATTAAACCAAGCTCCCTTCGTAATCTAATAAAGTTAGATTCGAACAGAGGTTTAGTAAAGATGTCTGCTAATTGATTGTTAGTTTGGACATATTCAAGACATATATTTCCTTTTTCAATATTATCTCGAAGGAAATGATGACGGATATCAATGTGTTTGGTTCTAGAATGATTCACCGGATTCTTAGAGAGATTTATAGCACTTGTGTTATCACAGTATATAATTGAATTTGATAAATGAATATCAAAATCTTGAAGAGTTTGTTGCATGTATAGCACTTGAGTACAAGCGAGAGCCGCTGATATATATTCGGCTTCACATGTTGATAGTGAAACACAATTCTGTTTCTTACTAAACCAAGAGACAAGTGATTTTCCAATAAAATGGCACGTATCACTTGTACTTTTTCTATCCGTTCGTGATCCGCCAAAATCAGCATCACTATATGATACTAATTCAAATGGACATTCCTTTGGATAAAAAAGACCGAAATCTTTGGTATTATTAAGATAACGAATTATACGTTTCACTGCTCGTAGATGTGATTCTTTTGGATCTGCTTGAAATCGTGCACATAGACAAACACTCATCATTATATCTGGACGGCTAGCTTTAAGATAAAGAAGAGAACCAATCATGCTTCGATATAATTTCTGGTCAATACTCCTACCATTTTCATCTTTTTCAAGATGTATAGTTGTACTTATAGGAGTTGGTTTACCAGATGTATTTTCTAATCCGAAGCGTTTGATAAGATTTCTGCAATATTTTTCTTGATTGATAAAGATACCATTCGGAAGTTGCTTGATTTGAAGTCCAAGAAAATATGATAGTTCTCCCATATGAGACATTTCGAACTCTTTGGTCATAATACTTGCAAATTCTTTGCAGAGTTTATCGTTTGTTGAACCAAAGATGATGTCGTCTACATATATCTGGATAACTAGAATATCCTTTTGAGAATGTTTAATAAACAAAGTTTGATCGACTTTGCCTATTTGAAATCCTGAGTTAATAAGATAGCTACGTAATCGTTCATACCAAGCACGAGGTGCCTGTTTTAAACCATACAGAGCTTTCTTAAGTTTGAACACATGGTCAGGATATTTTTCATGTAGGAACAAAGGAGGTTGTTCGACATAGACATTCTCTTTGATAAATCCATTGAGAAAAGCACTTTTGACATCCATCTGATAAAGTTTGAAATTATGGTGACAAGCAAAAGATAATAGAATTCTAATAGCTTCTAGTCGAGCAACTGGTGCAAAAGTTTCTTCATAATCGATACCTTCTTCCTGATTATATCCTTGTGCTACTAATCTTGCTTTGTTTTTGGTGATATTTCCTTGTTCGTCGGCCTTATTTTTATAAACCCTTTAGTACCAATAACTGACTGGTCAGTTGGCCTTGGAACAAGTTCCCAAACGTCATTGCGCTCGAACTGATTTAGTTCTTCCTGCATAGCAATGATCCAGTAATCGTCTGTAGCAGCTTCTTTTGGATTCTTAGGTTCGATATTTGATAGAAATGCAACATGACCCATTTGATGTAATTGATTCCTAGTTCTTACTTGTGAGTTAACCTCGCCAATTATATTTTGAACTGGATGGCGTCTCAATAATCTTGGAGGGGAACGTATCTCACAAACTGGTTGTTGTTGGGAAATATTGTCAATAAGATTTTCAGAGTCAGAGTCATAATTTATGGTGAGAGGAGTGTCAGTAAATATAGTTTCGACATTATCTGGTTTTGACTGAGAAGGTTTAAAGAATTCATCGAAAGAAACATGAAGAGATTCTTCAATAGTTTTGGTTCGTTTATTGAAAATACGATACGCTTTGCTTCTTTCCGAATAACCGACAAATATACCTTCATCAGCTTTCAGATCGAACTTTCCGAGATGGTCTTTTGTATTTAGAATAAAACATTTTGAACCAAATACTTTGAAGTAAGATATATTTGGCTTCCTTTCGTTAAATAATTCATAAGACGTGTTTTTGGTAAGTGGTCGAATAGACACACGATTTAAAACATAACACGCAGTAGCGACGGCTTCTGCCCAGAAATGTTTTTGTAAAGTGGATCCATTTAATAACGTTCTTGCACATTCTTGTAATGTTCGATTTTTCCGTTCTACAACTCCGTTTTGTTGTGGAGTTCTAAGAAACAAAAAATTATGGTTAATACCTTTTTTTGTACAAAAATGTTCAAATTCGTTATTTTCAAATTCACCACCATGATCACTTCTTATGTTTTTAACTTTTAGCCCTTTTGATTTTTGAATTCTTTTGACGAAAGATTTGAAATGGTCAAAAGTGTCACTCTTGTTTTTCAGAAAAATAGTCCATGTATAACGAGAATAGTCATCAACAATTACAAATACATATCGATTATGGTTTATTGACTGAACTTGTGTTAGTCCGAATAAATCCATATGTAGTAGTTCAAGTGGCTGTAATGTTGATATGACCCTTTTTGACTTGAATGACGATTTTGTCAATTTTCCTAACTGACAGGCATCACAAAAACTATCGTTTTTATAACTAATTTTGGATAGACCTCTAACTAGATTGTTTTTGGCCAGCTTGTCAATAGTTCTGAAGTTTATATGACAGAAGCGTTTGTGCCATAGCCATGGATCATTATCATTAGCCACAAGACACATATCTGAATTATGATTAATATTCATATTCAGAATATATATATTTCTGTCTCTATAACCTTTGAAAACTAAATTGTGGTCTCTATCTAAGATACTGCATTTATTATTCGAAAAAGAGATTATAAAACCTTTGTCACATAACTGACTAATACTAAGTAAATTGTGTTTTAAATTTTTAACTAGAATGACATTTGTAATAAGAGGTAAGTTAGATGTACCGCAATTGCTCACATCGCCTTTGCCGATGATATAGCCTTTCGAATTGTCTCCAAAAGTGACGGAGCCATCATCTGAGTATGTAATATTTGTTAATAAGCTCTTGTCTCCCGTCATGTGCTTCGAGCAACCACTGTCCAATATCCACTTTCCTCTTTTCTTAAGTGGGACCTGCAAAAATAGGATTAAGTCCATGGTACCCACTTTTTATAGGGTCCTAAGAGTTAGGTCTTAGGAGTCCAAACCCATATGGGTCCGGTATCCCCTTTATATATATAATTATTATTAAGATGCACAGTATTCATGAATTGCTGAATGTATTTGTTCCTAATCAAATTGTTATTTGTTTTAGGAACCCATATTTTGATAGTCTTTGTATTTTTCTTTTGAAATTTCACAACTGGCTTTGGTTTGGAATATAATAAACTAAGTTTTTTCTTAACTTCAATCTTTTGTACCTTCTTCTTTCTTTTATTACCCTTGATCTCTTGTTTCTTATATCCCACACCTTGTTTATTTGATGCAGATTGTGAGTTTTCAATGATTTTTGTCAAATTTTCTCGACCTTTGTTAAAGTTAGAAACATTTTGAGTAATGTCATCAAACTTTGTTTGTAAACTAGCTTTTTCTAGGTCTAGAATTTTGACTTTTGCCTTAAGCTCATGATTTTCGGTAGTGAGAGCATTATTTTTCTCTTTTTGAGCTTCTATTTCTTGACTCAAAAGAGATAGTTGAGAGTCAACATTAGATGATGATTCTTGAATTTTTTCAAGTTCCTCTTCTAATAATTTCTTCTCATTTTTTAACATATCTCGTTCAAACTCTACTCTACTTAAATCTGCTTTGACTACTTTTAATTGACGTTTTATGTCTTTATATTTGACTATCAATTCAACATTAATATCAAGTAATTCATCAAATGTAGGAATTTGTACCTCATCTTCTGTTGCCATAAAACAAACATTAGCTTGTTCATTCTCCGAATCACTTTCACTTTCTGATGAAGATGACTCTGAATCATCTCATGTTACTGAGAAGGCTCGTTTCTTTGATTTGTCCTTCTTATATTTGACTTTGTCATTTTTTGACTTCTTCTTTTGTTCTGGACAATCCTTCTGCATGTGTCCCTTTTTGTGGCAGTTAAAACATTCTATAGCAGATGAAGATGGTTTATTTGATCCAGGTTTCCTTTTATTGTAACGACTGGCTTTTCGATATTTTAGGAATTTTTTGAATCCTTTCGCAATAAATGCCAAATCTTCGTCTTCAGAATGTGATTCATTTTCATCTTTCTCAACATGAAATGCTACAATTTTCTTTTCTTCTTTCTGTTCTTTTCTAGCCTACAAATTTGCTTCATAGGACATTAAATTTCCTATCAATTCATCTGGCTTCATGACGGAAAGGTCATTAGCTTCTTCAATTGCTAATACTTTTCCTTCCCATTCACTAGTCAGAGAATGTAGGACTGTTGAAACAACATCAAAATCAGAATATTTTTGTCCTAAGCCAATAAGTGCATGGTGGATAGTTTGAAATCGTGAATACATATCATTGATTGTCTCATTTGGTTTCATTTTGAAATTTTGAAATTGACTTTTCATCATGGCTATTTTGGCTTGTTTAACCTTGTTAGTACCTTCATGAGTGGTTTTTAGCGTTTTCCAAATTTGATATGCAGTAGTGCAGATACTAACATGGTTATATTCATTTTGGTCTAATGCACAGAACAACATATTTATTGCTCTTGCATTTACGGCTGCTGCCGTTTTCTCAGCCGTAGTCCATTCTGAATAATCAGTTGTTGGATTCACTATTTCTCTTTGAGTGGCATTCCAAGCATCATACCTATTTGATTGCATAAAGAATGACATACGTGTTGCCCAATAACTATAGTTAAGACCATTGAAAAATGGAGGTCTTTGTGTCGATTGACCTTCCATGTACGTGGTGTTCTGAGTGCTAGTACTTGCGTTATTTGCCATAATACAAGAATATATCAAATAACTGTGTTACGGTTATGTGATAACCTTGCTCTGATACCAAATGAAAAGTGTGTGATCGTGAACGTGCTAGTATAGTACACACGGATCGTGTAATATGGACTTATGATATAAATGCGGAAATAGATGATAATAGCATAGTAAATAAAAATAGAAAAATCACACCAGAGATTTTTATACTGGTTCGGAGCACCGTCCTACGTCCAGTCCCAGACTTCTATCTGGATTTTCACTATTAACTACCTCGCTTCACCCAGAGGAACAGGTTTACAACACCCGAGCAAACGAACGAGATTTCACGCCTCTAATACACTGAGGACTTCAACACTTGCCTCTTACAACACCGAGGACTTCAACACTTGCCTCTTACAACACAGAGGACTTCAACAACGATGAATATAATTGTTTGTTGACGGTATGTGTTATTGTTAACACAGTTTTGTCACTTGTAGTACAAATTTCCTATAATCTTATCCTCAAAATATGCGAATGATGTTTTGTGAAGATTAAGGAAAGTATATTACTTATTGAATCAAAAGATATGAAATAGTTTCAATGATTCAATAAGCAATTAAAATAATTGAGAGCTTTTAGAATGCAGGAGTATGTAGAAAGTAAGATCAGAGATTAGAGTAAAAAGCATATACAATCATATTTTTTTAATCAATGATTTAGATGAGTTTATATAGAGAAGAATGGTTGTAACTCTTTGTGATCAGTTGCCATTAAAAGATATGATCTTTGATGAAAGGTAAGAGATGCAACCTTTTGGAGAAAGAAGTGTCTTTTGGAAAAGTTGCTTTCTGTTTAAAAACGGTCGACAGGTCAAAAAATGACCAGTAGACAGGAATTCAAATATATAGTCGTTATGTGCATGTGTGCACGTTCAGTGTGCAAATTATACAGGAACGGTCGACCACCTATTTTATGACCGGTCGACCACCTATTTTATGACCGGTCGACCGGTCCCTGTAAAATTGCACACTAAATGTGCAACTGCAATTTAGTCGTATATATATTGATTTCCTTGAAATGCATGATTATTTGAGGATAGATTTTAACAAGTTTATCACTATTACAATATCAAATAATCAACCTATAATCTAGAGTACCATATGTAGCTCTTTATAGCCATAATGACCTTGTTTTGTTGATCGCCTTTATTTCTTTGTCAGAAATCAAAACCTTCGAAGAACTTGTGACTCAACAATGATGCCCTCTTTGGATCTTTGAGAAGATTCTTGTGATATCGATTTATCTCTTATTGATTGATCATCTATTGATCATCATTTGCATACCTATAGTAGTATGTCAGTATGGATATTTTATGTTTATGCCATATCTTTTATTTTATACCATGTCATCTGATATTTATAGCTAGACCGATCCGTTTATTATTTTCTTAAGTAATACTCGGGTCAGACCGAGATGTTACAGGTGCTTCTGCTTAACTTCTTCCCGGGATTTGCTACTCTGACTTTTGGCTAACTATTTAGATTAGCAGTTTTTGTTGTATACACTTGAGATATAGACTCATAGTTGTATTCTTTTGTATAGCACGTGTTGCTATTCTTTTGTATTATTATGGATCTTTTTGACCACTACTCTGATGTACACTTTCATGTGTTAGTTATATATTCATATCTTCTTCCGCCTTTGTGATATGCATGTCTGTGACTGATTTGTGTTATGCTTATTTCTATGTTTGTTTCCGAAGATTATTTATAGTCACCGTGTGATAAGCAATCACATGGATAGTCGCTCCTCAACAGCCTTATTCTCCGTGCTAGTTGACAGCACTACACCGTAGTGTTCTTGGCTAGCGTGGGTATAGAGGTGGGGCGTCACATTTTGGGTTTGTGTAACTATGTGTTAATAACATTCATCTTTAACCCTTTTTTTTATTATACTTATGAATGTAAATAGATCTTTTAAAGAATGTTTTAAAGATAAGCATAAGTGAAATGGTTTTGGGTTTGTAGTGGCAAATGTTTAAGTAACATTAGTCTTAAACCTTTTGAATAAGATTTATGAAATTACTTAGATCCTTAAAATGTATTTTTTGAGGGGAATTATAAGTATGGAACCTTTTAGAAAAAGTAAAGGTTTAAAGTAAGAAATCTTGTTAATGACCTGCGAATATACTTATACCATTTGAGATAAGTATATTGATACCTTTTGAATTATTAAAGAGTACGAATAAATAGGAGGGATTGATAAAGGAGGTTTTATTAGATTAAATAAAAGAGGTTTTTCTTAATAAAAGATTAACTAAATAGAAAAGGGATTAGAAGTTGCTCATGTGACTTAGTCATGCTTTATGTTACTTGATCGTGCTTTAGGTTACTTGATCGTGCTTTGTGTGTTACTTGTTTATGAAAAGTATTTAGTTGTGTACTTAGCACAAAAGCCAATTTAAAGTATACTTGTTTCTATCCACGAGAGTTAAGAGTGATGATTCGAGTAGAATGTAGAAGCAATAGTGCTCTAACCCACCGGGCTTCTCTTTTGACCGATGTACAATGAAAGTTGAGAATGTTGTAAACGTGATAAGTATACGAGTCTTGGTTTCCATATGCGACCGTTTTCATTATTGTTGAATAGACTAAATTCGTCGATACAATCTTGAAGAGACTAGGATCGGTAAGTATTTTAGTTATCGAAAACAAGTTCAAGACTGAGGTATATGTTCTATCTCTTGGAAGTGGATATGTTCGAGATGTTCGAATCTATATGTGGTTTCAAGCTCTGTTCAAGATAAGGGAATCCAATAGCGGATTCGTGTTCTGTTCTAGTAATGAAGACTCATTTGAGAGATCCTAAACGCGACCTCGACATTGGAAATGGCTAAAGACGGAGTAGAATGCATAATTTGGGGTTTTGCAGTCCTACGATAGGATATTATCAACTCCATACCTAGAATGTGCTCATCAATATGTTGGTACCGGGATTTGATGATATTTGGTTCTATGAGTCAGCGGAATAGTGATCTTATGGTTAAATTAACACTAGAGGGGAGTGAATAGTGTTTAATTGATTGTATAAATATTATTCAAATTCTTTAAGAATTTACTTGGAATGATGGAATTAACAATTACGGAATCAAAGTACAGATAAAAGTAAACGTAGTAAAAGTAAAAAAAAGAACATGCAAGGATTTTATACTGGTTTGGAGTTACCCTGCATCCAGTGCCACGTAATTCCTTGTACGGAGTTCTTTTCAACTAGTAAATGCAAATACAATCTCGACTTCAAGGCTATGGCACACACCCTCTAGAATCCCGACCTCTAGTTAGAGCCACTTGGTTTCCATGCTACAAGCACACCCACTAAATGTATGGTCTACTAGACACACCCAATTGATTTAAACAGGCTAATTCATACCTACTTAGATTTCAGGGATACTAAGCATACTACAAAGTATAAAAGTATGATTTGATAGAATTTGCACACTCTGATTTTGACTACAATTGATCTAATAACTCTTGAATAACACTTGGATATTGAGAGAGATAGGAGAAATAGACAGTATATGAAAAAGAATCAAACTAGTAATGATTGAATTTGATTCTCCTTGAATTTCAACAGAGTTTCGATAGAAATTGTTTTGGAAATCAAGAGAGTGAAAAGAGGAGAGAAAAATAAGAAAGTATTTAATAAAAATTCATTCGGAAGTTTGGTATATATAAGGAAACAACGGTCATGTACATCCACGAAGAGAAACGATGAAAAGACACAAAATATGAATTATGAAATTTAAGGCTAGCATGTCGACATATAGGTATTGCATATGTAGACATATCCTTCAAAAAATTGAAAAACACTTTACAAAAATTATTTTGAAAAACTGTTGCTTTGTAAAATAGGTACTTTTTAGAATCATTTAGCTATAGTTTATACAAATTTTAGTCAAAATTTATCTTTATAAAACTTTATTAAAAATAATTTTGAAAGATTTAATAAGAATATTCAATATAATGTAAGTAACATAATTAAAATCAATATAGTTATGAATTATTAAATTATAATCAAATTTCAATAAATATAAACATAAAAACAATAAAATAATATTTTTATAAGTATAAGAGAGTTGAAATCATTTTGGGAAATATTTTGAAAGATTATTATAAAAATAGAATATTTGAAGAAAAAATTAAAACAAAATTAGAGAAGATGAGAGAGATCAAGAAAGTGCTATCAAGGTTTTTAACATTAATTCTATGACCCCATAACTTATCTGTAATTTCTTGAAATCTTGAACTCTTCAATACTTATGAGTCTTCATTTTTGAACTCTTGAAACTTCATATTAGCATTTTGAATCTACTCTTGATATCAGCATCTTGATATTGTACAGTCTTCTTAATCAACACATGTCTAACATCTTGCACTATATACTATATATATCTTGATAAAACATTAGTATCTATATTTTATATAATGTTCTTATAAAAAAATACCTAAGGTATTAACAGGTTCCATGTGGTTTATGTTTTTGTTCGCGCGTGGGCCTCTGCTTTTATTTTATGGTACATTTTATCTAGAGATAAACCATGCTTGGAAGGTGGTTTCTAATCCTTATGCAGGAGATTCGATTTTAGCTTGACCGAAGGGATCTTCTTGGGAAATCCATTATGCAAACCTTAATGCTTTTGATTGTACTCTCAATATCTTGTGATGTGATCAATATAAGCATCATATCTATTTTTTGATTTCTATTCTTCACCTTAGACATTATCTATGATATCACCTTACATACTTGCTAGATGAGTGGTTCTTTTGAAGGGGATAATTGTTACGACATTCCGTGCGATCTCAAAAGTACTATTATATGCTAGCTACATTTCCTTCAGTTTCTCATATCGGACTTATGTCCGACGCATAGTTTTTGTTTCCCTTAAATTCCTCGTGTGCTCTTTCGAATAGTCTGAAAAAGGTAGTTAATTTTCTTTGCATCTCGAGAAGATGAACTGGACAGTTCACCTACCATAGTATTCTTATTTCCGCTTCATTACTATATTGCACATATTAACATTTGTGAAGATGGGTTGTTATTACTGCCTAGGCCAATGATAGCATTTAGAATTGTAACTTTGAAATGCTATATATCTTAAAGTGATAGTTCGAACTGTCTTTTGATATTATATGTTATCGTTCCACTGTGAGATTCTAATATTGTGTTCCTTCTATCTTATTATGTTTCATATTCATTTTATTTTACCCTAACAATTTGTCTTTCTGGCGCTTTTGTGCTAGGCACGTGAATATCATGGATGTATCAGTATCGACAGTCGAGGGTTATAAAGGCGGGTTGTTACATTTCCCTTATACCGAACCTAATAGCATTATTCAATGAAGAATCTTCACAAACACCATAACGTCGCATGGTACTCCAAATCTCGACGACTCTTTTCAGTATTGCTCTTTTACCTATCCTAAGCAACTTTTATTTGTTGCCCAATGATCTTAATCTTCTTTGAATTTTCTCTAATCATACGTGGCCTAAGTGTCAGTTTCTCGCCTGCTTCTCACCAACATGAAGGAGCATTCATGGTCGACCATATAATACTTCATACGATATCATATCGATACTAGACAAATGACTATCATTATCTGCAAACTCTACCAAATGCAAGTGTTCATCCCATGAGCCTCCAAAATCAAGTATGCAAGCTCGCAAGAGATCCTCTAATATATGATTCACTCTCTGGATTTGCCCATCTATTTGCGGACGATAAGTTGTATCGAGATGTATCTCGGTCTCCAACATCTCTTATATGCTCTTTTAAAACCTATTAGTGAATAAAGGGTCTCGGTCACTTCCAATGCACTTCAGCATATCATGGAATCGTACTATCCACTTCACATATAATTAGGCCAATTTGGATGTCCTTTAGTAGACTTTATGGGTATGGATCGGGCACTCTTCATAAATCTATCCATTATGACCTAAATATCGACATACCCTTCTCTGGTCCTCGCCAATCCATTAATGAAATCCATCAATATATAATCTCATCTCCTCTAGGGAAATTCGAGCGGTTGCAATAAGCTATTTGGCTTCTTTTGCTTTGTCTTCATCAAATGGTAGTTCATACACTTTGAGATGAATGTTCCGACATCCTTCTTCATCCCCTCCCAATTATAGGTCTTCTTCATGTCAGTGTATATCATATTACCTCTAGGATGTATGGTCAACCTAGAATGGAGGCATTCTCGTAGCACATAATCTCATAATCCAAAAATGCCGGGAATTATCAATCTTCCATCCTTAAGGAGCCAACCATCTCGTTCGATTCCATACCGCTTCATGTCTTCAGACTATGCTCCTTCTATTTTCTCCATGGTCTCTACTAGTCTAGCATCTCTCCACCGACTAGTACCAATCTTCTCAATCAAATTAGGTTTGATTTTTACGATCGCCAACATCTCTAGCTCTAACTCGTAACGAGGTCTAAAGTCATAGCCATCAATGCACTCCAACTGTTTCCACTGTAGGGACATCGCTCAAAGATGACATGTCTTCTACTCAATGCATCGGTGATTGCATTTTCCTTACCAAGCGTATAGGAAATGTCAAAGTCATAGGAGGCCAAGATTTCCAACCATCGCTGCCGTCAAAGTTTGAGATCCTTTTGGAAGAAAATGTACTTCAATAATTTGTGGTCCGTGAACAACTCAAACTTTTCTCCTAATAAGTAATTCCTCCAAATCTTCAAAGTAACATTATCGCTGTTAGCTCCAAATCATGAGCTGGATACTTCCTCTCATGCGATTTCAACAGTTGACTAGCATAGGGAACAACCCTTCCCTTCTGCATCAATATTGCACCTAGTCCTGTACCGTGGGCATCTGTGTATACTGTGAGCTCCTCATTCTCACTCAGAACGGTCAATAGTGCACTTGTTAATCTCTCATTCAAACTCACACTCACATTCTTGCACGTAGCATCCCAAGCAAAATTCTGATTCTTCTTCTTCAAATTGGTCAACTATCCTACTACCTTTGAGAAGTCCTTCATAAAACATCAATAATATCCCGCTAATCCAAGGAAACTTCTCACATTAGTAGCCTTCTTGGTTTGGTTCCAATCCTGAACCACTACCACCTTAGCAGGATCTACTGTGATGCCTTGCTTAGAGACGACATGACCAAAGAACCTCACTTCCCTCTTCTAGAAATGACACTTTGAGAACTTCGCTTTCAATCTATGATTCCTTAACACTTCAAGCACAATCCTCAAGTGCATCTTGTGTTCCTCCTTTTTCTTAGAATAGGTCAGAATATCATCCATGAACACAAGCACAAACTTGTTTAATTGACCCCTAAAGACATGGTTCATAAAATCAACAAAGTATGTCGAAGCATTGGTTAGCCCGAACGACATAACCAACGACTCATAGAATTAAGATAGGCATGAAATGCGGTAACCGACACACTCTCCTTCGCTAGTCTTAGTTGGTGAAAACCATTGCAAGGTCCAACTGAGTGAATACCTTCGCACCATGGAGCTGATCGAACAAATCAACAATACGTGGGAGTGGATACTTGTTCCTCATCATCACCTTATTCAGCTCACAATAATCACACGACCTCAGAGAACCATCCGCCTTAGTGGTGAATACTACAGGCGCACCCCACTTAGATATTCTCTTACAAATGAACCCTCGCCTCAATAGGTCATTCACTTATACCTCTAGCTTCTTTTGCTCTCTGAGTGCCATACACCTTAAAGGCATGACTATTGGTCTGGCTTCCTTCACCAAGTCTATACGAAACTCCATCTCTCTATGTGGTGTTAATCCAATCATCTCCCCAAATATATCTGTATTCCACCTCGTTATAGGCACAGATGATAATTTGTCATGCAGAATATCGAGCGAGTACAGAAAAGTGACCATCACCTCATTATCGGGTAGGCGACCAATCTCATTTATCCCTATCATTACCAGTAGCCTCTCACAATCCATCGCTACTATGTATTTCTATAGCCAGTCCATCCCCAATATAATCCTGAAACCAACAAAATTCAAAACAAAGCAATCACAAATGAAAGAGCGTCCATGAATCAATAAGACCAAATCACAACAAACCATACATAGGCTAGTGGAGTCTCAAGCAGGGTTCGTTGTAATTAAAAGTCGGTCAACTATTCCGATTTAAATCCCAATCTACCTACTAGGTCCTAGATATAAAGAAACGTAAATCCCCGGTATCGTATAAAATATATATGGAAACATCCTAAATGGAAAGCATACCATAAATAACAACACTCTTCCCCTTCTCTTTTGTCGAGGGAGTACTCGACGAAGTCGAAATAACATCTAAAGAAAATGCCTTCACCACCTACTTCTACTTTATCTATTCTGGACAATTCCTCTGTATATGCCTACCTTGTTACAGTAGAAACACTTCTTGCCCTTAACTTTACAATTCCTACTCAGGTGGCCTCTCCCAACATGGTTGTAGAAAGTAGGTTCCCACTTGCCCTTCTTCTTAGCACATTTATTTTAGAACTACTTTCTCTTTCGATTTCATTTCTTCTTACCACCACCGCTTTGTTGTGGGTATGGCTCTTCTTGAACTACAACAGCTGGACTAGGGATACAAAATCTTCTAGAGAAGAAATTTCTCGATAAGTCTCTCAAATGGCTCATCGATGTGACTCACCAACTTCTCTCCCAAAGATTCGTCCAAACCCACAAGAAATTTCTCATTCTTCCTTAACGGAGTGTCGATGAAAGGCATCCTGTATTTCGACAAAGCATCGAACTCAACAACATACTCGGAGTCAGACATGTCTCCCTACTTCAAATCAGCAAACTTTCTAAACAACAACGACTTCTTAGCAGCTAGAATTAACTTCTCTCAAATCATTTTTGACTGGTCCGAAGTAAACTGATCCTCCTGTGTAGCAACTTTGAGAGTGTTCCATCGGTCCATGGCTCTCCCTTGAAGCCATTGAGAAGCCAATGTCCTCTTCATACTATCTCTTCTCTTCGAACAACTTGATGTTGTCTATCTCTTCTCACTATCTTCTACTTGCCTTCAACCATCTTTTTTTACTTTAGTGCCACTCTGCTTCGTAATTGCCTGCAAGCCACAATTTTAACCCAACCCAAAAATCAAACGCGAAAATCGCAGCTATCACCAACTCGATTGCACTCAAAGTCGCAACACCCCAATTCATCAACCACAACCTCTGCAATCGCCACCTACCGTTCAATTCGTGACTCCTCCTGAAACTTCACCTCCATACACCTACGAGCCCCAAACTACATCAACTCGAGCACCTGAAACCGCACCGCCAAACCACTGCAAATCACCACCGCGACCGCTTCCAAGCAACAATATCTAAACACTTCGAATAGCCCACTACAACCTTCAACCCCCTACTGCACGCAATTCCACCATCTTCCTTAACAGCAACCCAATCAAAATCGACTCGAACCACTACGACAAACTCCTAAAACCCAAAATCCAATCCCTTTCAACTCGAGTCAAATTGTCGCAACTGAAGCATAACAACTCAGCAACGATTATTTCAAGGAAAAAGAAATTTGAATTTGACTCTGAAATTCGAATTTTGTTTTCTTGAGTGGAGAATTCATTTTGGGTTGTTTCTAAAAGAAGACAATTTTTAGCCGTGTTTTAAAGTAGCGAAGCGTGCGTTTTGATTTGGGTCGGGTTGGTTATAACTTATTTTTATATAAAAAAAAATTTATCTTTGTTTTCTTTTATTAGGAGGTTTTTTTTATATAAAAAAAGACCAAAAAAAAATTTCACTTGTTTTAGTTTTCTGTTGGTTTACTTTCGTTTGCTTCATCTTTCACTTGTTTTATTTCCTTTGATAAACATATAAAAAAAATTAAATAAAAAATATTGTATATATCATGCTTTTAGTTTTAGGTTGCCAAAGCAGAAGGGATTAGTTTGCTAAAAATTGCTGCTCTGCTTGCCAAACAACATGCTTGCTTGAAAAGAAAAGAAAATTATCTCTTGTTTTTATTCCTCTTGCATTGTTGGTTGTTTGCAATTGCATTGATATGTAAAAAAAAATTCAAAAATTCAAAAAAAAACGAAAAACAAAAATTCATTCGTAGTTGCATTGTTAATTCACGTTTAATTTCTGTTTTGCATTTCATCCTAGATTTTGATTAATAATAACTATTAGAAATCGATGACACTTAATTGTATATTAACAAGTTGTCTTCTTTAATAATTTAATTTCTTGGTGTCTAGGCTGCGGCAGAGTAATAACCATTTATAAATATTACGGTGATTCATAAATATTATAGTGGTTGTTCCTCTGAAGGCACTTAAACCTTCGGTTGCATTGCTACGGTGATTCATGGTGCACCGATAACTCCTATCCGTTACCTGGCTGAGAACTATCTTGTTTATCTAAGACAATGTATGATTATATAATTTTGGGTTAACTTGGGATAAATCATTTGTAATTAACCCTTGCATTCATTTAGTTGCATAAGTTCATGCATATTTAAAAAAATAAAAGAAATTCAAAATTGAAAAAAAACAGTAAATATTTCTTAATTTAGTTTTTTTCCTTTTCCTTTGAAAATTTTTTAAATCAAAATTCCAAAAATCCAAAAAAACTTTTCAAAAACAAAAAAAATTGAAAAACCAAAAATCATTAATTCATTTTGAAAAATAATTCCTCTTTGTAAATATTTTTTCTTTATAAAAAAACAAATATAAAAAAAAGTCTTGAACATGTCCGAGTTTCCTTTTTCTTACTCACTTGAATTTAGTTGTGAAAATCAATATAATCCATATGAGTTCACTCCAAATTCGTATGGATATTTTAACAATAACTTTTGTTTAGACAATTCGAATTTTGAACCACAAAATTTTCAAAATAACGGTCAACCCTCAACTCTTGAAAATAGCATTTCGTCGTTACTTGAACTCTCTATGCAACAAAATCAAGAGATAAATGAGTTGTGCGATTCATATTTGTGTGATAACTCGAATCAAAGTTTTCAAAATTACCAAAATTTGAATTCACTTCAAAATTCAAATGATTTCGAGTGTAATCCATGCCAATTCAATTTCGAGCTTCAAAATGAATTTCAAAATCAAAACGAAAATGTGATCAACTTTTCAAATAATTTTGGCAATGGGAATAATTTCAACAACAATACGATTGAAAACTTTGGTTATCAACAAATTCAAAATGAAAATTTTCAAATTAATAATCATGAAATTGATTTTGTTGACCAAATGAAAAAAGATAACGGGGATTTATTACTTGAAAAATACAAAACATTTCGTGAAAATCATAATCAAATCTCAACTTGTGAAGAATCAAATAATAATCCACCGTTTACCGAAATTGACAATTCTTGTTCTCAACAAGTCCAAATCGAAAATTTTCAAGTTTATAATTACAAATTTGACTTTGTTGAGCAAAAAAATGAAATTTACGATGATCACACGAATTTGTTGATAAAAACATTGGAAAATTTTCGTGAGAAACAAAATCAAATTTCAACGTGTGACGAGTCAAGTGATAATCCATCTTTTACCCAAATTGATGATTTTCAAACAACATCTTTTAAATCTAAAAATGATGATCTTAACGAAGTTGTTGAAAAGACGGTAATTGAGTTGGATTTCAATTCTTTTAAGGTTGAGAAACTCGTTTTAAATTTTGATCTTCCTTTTTCTGAAAATTTGAATACAACAACTTTGGATTTTGAAATGGATATATGCGATGAAGTTATTGATAATCCAATGAAGGAAGATGAATTTAATAAACACGAGTTTTATGGACTTTTCAAAAATTAGTCATTAAATTCTAACGGGGAAGATTTCGATCATCATTTTAACTTTGAAATTGATAATTTGGAAGAAGTTTTCAGTGACAAACTTGAATTTCAATATGGTGAAAATAAATATGAATTTCAACCAATTGTTTTATCTACCCCCAAAATCATAGAAAATAAAACAACTCGTACGATTTTCAATGAAACGACATTTGTTTTTCCAAATCAACACTCAACTTTGAAATCTTTGACGATTTGGTTTTTTGAGCTTAAACTATATCTTGCATACTTGACGGGACGAATGAACCGGTCTTTAGAAGACCGTTTCATTTACTTTTTGACGATATACTTTCTGAACTCTTGTAAATAAGAATCCTTTTGTTTTCATGTAAATATAGGTTTTTGTTTGTTGTTTTATTTTTATTTTTTCTCCTTTCACCTGATTTGACTGTGGGGACACAGTCAAAATCAAATGTAGAAGGAGACTCATCTTCTTTTTGATTTTTCAGGATTAATTTTTCATTTTTCTTCCAAAAACAAAAAAAAAATTCAAAAACAAAAGAAGAATTTTTTTAAGCATTTTGATTTATTTTTAAAGAAACACTATCAGATAAATATATGGTTTTGGCTTATTAAATTGAAAATTTTTGAAGTTTAGTCTTAAAATAAAAATAAAAATGAAGTTGGATTACATATAGTAATGGTTTAACTAGTATATAGGAAGATTCATACGTGTTAATTATGAAGTACATCCTAATTGAAAATCTTTGTTTTAAAAAGTGGTTGATTTAAAGTAAAGGATATAACATTTTTTTGTCTTCTAAGTTAAATGGTGTTAAGATGATTTTGCAACACTTTCTCTCTCTCTCTTAAAAAAATATAAAAATAAAAAATAATAATATCCAAGTATTCACTCTCCTTTAAAAGTCCTCACGGTTATGCATGGGTGAATTACTTGAAATCTTTGATTATGTGCTTTCATACTCGTTTAAAAGTCCTCACGGTTATGCATGTATGGAACACATGTAAAAAACAAACATAATAAAAACCACCTACGGACGGTAGGTGTATGCACGAAAGTGTGTGCACTCGCCATACTCTGTACTCCCCTAACATAAGCCCGAAAGGCAGTACATGGGTGGTATATCTGGCCTCAGTTTACCTGAGCTATGTGTGTAATTTTTCTTGCAAATATGAGAGAGCAAGAAATTGGAATCCTAGCATTACTTTTACTTAGTTGATTTGATTTGTTATTGAAAAGAAATGAAAATACCACGTTGATAAACTTTGATAATCAACTAAGGATCCCTTTCATAGTTACAATGTGTTATTAACCAAAACACCGAGTTAAACTATAGTCTATTTGTTATGATAACTTCATTTTTTTTGGAAATATTGATGAGTAAATAACTTAAATTTCAAGATAATGACCAAAACCTACATTTAACTTACTGGTGTCGATTTAAAAATAAATCCTTCATTTGTAAATATTTTCAAAAATTTTTTGCATTCACCTCTTTGTAAATAAATCTTGCATTTTGTAAATATTTTCATCCTGCATTTGGATTTTGTGGGTAGTATCCGCTGAAACCCTCACGAGACAACACTCGTCCTACTGGGGACTCCCAGAGGTTTAACGGATTGTTGCATACGCTCAATGCAATCGTGCTCCCTACGAAAATGGATTTATCTTAGCTTCCCTTTGTTCGAGGACGAATAAAAAGATAAGTATGGGGATATTTGATGTGCACGTAAATGTGCATATTTTTACCACCATATTGAATCTATTTAAATTAAACAAATGATCATATTGGGTGTTTTAACTTGTTTTAACCGAAATTCATATTAATTCCAAATTGTCACATATCCATCTTCATATAGGGGCAAAACGGTCATTTGTGTGCATATATTTCTTTGAGAAAATTAATTGGAAATTTATATATATTTTTGTAGGAATTTGATCTCAAATATGAGTGGTTTCATGAAGGAATATGCATGCACAAAGAAGATACAAAACAATGAAGATGTAAATAATTCAAAGTGAAGAACATGGAGGACCACACTTACCTACCACCTTAATGTACAAACTAGAGGATAATGCACATGCTTATGGAATTAATGGCTTCATCTAGACTTAAATGGGGATTATGACATGCTAATGATTACTAGGTGGCCACACTACCTCATGGGCATTTTGGGCATTCCCCAAAAATATGAATTATGGTTTCACACATGTATAAATACCCATATGTCTTATGTAATATCTCTCTCTTACTTAGTCTCGCTTTAGTTAGTTTTAGGCACAAAATAAAACCAAGCTCTTTTCTTTCTTTTCATGGCTACTTAGCCATTTCTCTTTTATGTAATCTTTTTATGCAACTTCAATACATGTTCTTTTTCTTTTCATGCTTATTTACTTTCATGTTGTAGTGTAGATTTATTTTTCATGCAAGTAGAATAGTTTTTCTTTATCATGCTCTCCTTTCCTTTTTCTTTTTCTCTCATGTTGCAAGCTACATTTGTTCATATGATAACAAATATGAGAGGCTAAACCCCTTCAGTTTAGGGGTAATGAAGCTCTCTAATCATGTAGCTTCAATTTAATTTGATGTTTATGCTCTCTTTTTATGCTTAATGAGAATGATTGAAGTGGTTTAATGATGTTGTTTAGCTTTGAATTTGATAGTCTATGTTGTTCATAACAAATAGACTATGCCTAAACAAACAAAACACAAATTGCCTCTTCGTCTACATATGATTATGGCAAAGAAGTGATTGTTGAAATTAAAATTTGATGGCTTATATTTCTAATTAATAGTTAATAGGTCATGCTTAAAATAGATTTTGCTTTCAACTTTGTTGTCATATTTTATGAGATTCAAAAGTGTATTAGTGGTTGTGTTATAGTTTGATGGTTTATATTGAACTAATTAATACCATAAATATACCGTACTTATGATAAGAACATCAACTAATTCACTAATGACAAGAAAAGAGAGATCATAACTTCATTCTGTTGATTTATGTGATCTAGAGAGTGGAAATTGCCTCTAAATTGTCTTAACACTCATATTTTTATCAATTTTCTTTTGCTTGTTTTTTGTCTTTTCTAGTTTAACATTCTCTTCAACCTTGATTTAATTTGATTGAATAGATTTTTAAAATCATCAATTCCCTACGGATCGACCCGTATTTGCCACATACTACGATAGTACGTCGTGCGCTTGCTGTTATTTTAATTTTAATTCATTCGACGGTTTTCTAAACCGATAGAATTTCCATCGACGAACAAGCATCATCTAATTTAGGGTCATCAGAGATTCTCTCGTAGGTGTCCAATTCGTCTTACACTTCCAAAGCTGATTCCGTGGTTTTCCACTAAGGCTGGAAAAATCCTTGTTCAGCTTAGAGAAATCAATTTTGGGTGCTTTCACCGGAGCACCACCACCTATAGCGGCATTCGGAGCGGCCACTTGTGTATTTTACAGCATTTTTGCCATCATCGTATTAAACATAGCTTGTAAGTCCAAGTTAGCAGACCTCATGCCTGCTCCTCCACGGCTCCAGAGATGGAGTTCCTTGCAATGTTTTTTGTTTGTTAGCTCATTCTTGATCTGTAACAAGAATGATCAGTCTCTCGTAAAAGAAAACTGCATCAATGATACTGGTGTCTACATGCACGTTATATACTACTATATAGTTTTGAAAACCAAAATATATAACAAGTACCCACTTTCTTGTGTGTACACACACACACTCTCTCGATCTAATCTATGGTGATAAGTCCTTCCTTATATCTACCGGATCATAGTATCAACTCAGGTTAATCTTGTGACCTAAGCTTTGATATCAAATATGACGAACACCCTACACCACCGGCACGCAATATAACTAAACAATGCATTGCTTCTAAGCCCGATCGATGAATGATGATTGTCAAGGTTTGAAAGAAAAGAAAAACAATCACAGAACCCATAGTATATCTCATAGTACATGGAATAAAATATAATATACATTATATATTTAAAACAAGGAATAAATAAGCGAACCAAATATCAGGGCACATATCCACAAAGTTATATAACATAGTAATAGAGTTTATATAAAGTGAAAGTAAAATTAGATAAATTGTCTCATAATAGTGGAGCAAACACTGTCTAAGCTTCACAGTGTTGCATAATAATATAATGATAGTATCTATATATAATACGAGAAAGCTTCATCCTTCTTATCTTCTGCATTGGCACTAAGTAAATCTAAGCCTGTTATCTAGTGTACTCATTAAAGAGTATCTAAGATAATAAGAAACGAAGCATAAAACCTCAAGAAAGACAAAGTTTAGGGTTAGCAATAAATGAATCTCAAAATAATATACAAGTCGATATAGTAAGGAACGAAAGGTATAAGAGTTATACCTGACATTTCCCTACATCCAAAGAGCTAGCATTCAACATCTTTAATATTCTACTCTAGTGTCATCATCAAAACATACTATGTCCAAAATACACTATCGGGTGTCTAGATATCCACGTCCTAAATACCTACATAATGCGACATCCCTAGAGTAATAGATCACGGGAGGGGGACAATTGAAGCCATCATAGAATGCATCAATCCCCACTACCACTTAAGTACTTCAGATATATGATAACTCATATGATCGTCTTAATGCCAAAGACCAATGGAAAAGTCTAGGTTCCTTAGTACTCGAAATCCATGCCACCAATGTCCCAGATCCACGGTTATACATCCTAATACCCAATGAGCATCCTCACCTACACCGCTTTACAAGTATACTAGAACACTCTGAGGGTCAACGATCCCTTTGCACATGTCTTCGAACCCGTCCTACTTCGATTCATCCCATCATCATCATAGAAATCCTCCTCATCCTACCTATTTCCATTTCCATAGTAGAGCACATCTAGCTCCACTTCAAGGCTCGCATCTTAGAACCCATCTCATCATACCTTCCCATAGTAGAGCACATCCTAGCCCCACTTCACAAGTTCGCGTCCTAGAACTTATCTGATGAGCTACCATAACGACTCTTATCCTAGAGTCTACATCATTGGAATACTTTTAGACCTCCATATCAGTTGTAGAAACCCCATATCAAAGACTTGAAGTCATGATGTAAAAGCACTCCAACATCGCCTTCAATTTTTATCATGCTATCGTATCATCATCGAACATCAAACGAGCGAATGAACACCTCTAGCACAACCTACAAGACTTATCTTTATCCCCTAGAAGTTTCGTTCTGACCTAATCAAAATATTTAAATCAATACCGATACAATGTATTAGGTGTCAAGTTGTTTATTTCATCATTTTTTGGTCAATCTACTTTTATGAAGCTCCTTTCCTTCAACGCTTTAGCTTCCAAGTCACTAGACCCCCATCATTGCTTGGAAAACTACTTGGTGTTGAGCTCTCCCCTTAGCTAAATTTTTGGCTTTTGACTTTTAGAATCTCTTCCCCTTGCCAACCCAAGGTTTGACTTGAACCACTCCTTCATTTACCCCATGAAAGCCTCGAAGCGATGTCCCACCAAGTTGTTTTCTGCTTATCATAGTTCTTCTCATCGTGGGTAGAACCTTCCTACCCAAAATTGATGCGACTTAAATCATATGCTCCTTCCATGCTCCAAAGCTTCTCATAATAGTTTCATCAAATTCCAACCACTTTTGCATTCGATTTTCCAATTTGACCACCTCTTTCCTAACTACCTAAAAGCACCAACAAACCATATCAAAACACAATATACATATCTAAAATATCATTGATATACTTTCATATACACATACAATTCATCAAAACATGATTATCAAGAAAATTCTACATTAGACCTAACTTTTACACTTACATCTAGATATGATTAAGGGTTTACAAAACCTTCTTAAAACCATTTTAAATCATTTTAATTTCGGTCATAAACATATATAAGGGTGAAATTAAAGTTAGAAAAAGCTTCAGCATCAAATTCATGTGAAAATACATTAAATTTAACTATATAAACATGTATAGGATAGTGAAAGGTCAAGAACCACTCACCAGTTACCCAAAATGCAAATATGAATCCCTAGATCTGATGCAAACAACAAGGATCCAAATTCCAATGCAAGAAAAATGACAGATCTAAAGTCTTGCTTGCTAATTACCATTCTACTGATGATTTTGTTAATATTAGTAAGGAAAAGAGATGAATTTTGAAGAGATTGGGTCTAATGGAATCTTAGAATTTTTTCGAGGATGATGGAAATGATTTGGGAAGGTCCCATTAGTCCCCCTTGGGACTGTTCCCAAAACATGATGGTCTTCTTAAGTGTGGGTTACTTTAATTACCCAAAAGTGCATGCCAACAATAGCCAAAACTTAAAATAGTCATAACTTTCAAATGGTAAGTCCGTTATACTGTTATAACCACACTACATAATAGGGAACCATCATCTTGAAGCAATGGAAGTTGTTTTAGACCCTAACTCAACATCTATTAAAAGTTATTGTCCATACAATATTTTTAGGGTCAAAACGGTCACATAAAAATTCGATAAAAATCATAGATATGAAAAATGTCCTGGGAGTGATTTTTCTAAAATTTTAAAGTTATACAACCTCATATGAATTAAATAAAAATATTTTACGATCCTATGATAAGTAAAATGCCAGTCGTTACACTAGTGAGAGAATGTAGGACGAATCTGATCTTACCAAGTCAAAAGAAACATTTAAATAATTTTATCTTTGAAAATATAAAAAAAATTCCTATAAAAAATAAAGAGTGATTCACCGCATTAGCCAGCTCAACTTAGCCCGGTTTGGGTCAAGTCGAGTTGGTCGATCGGCACACACATGTATGTGGAGGCCATGCATGGTCCCCTCCTTAACAGGAGAGAAAATATTGGATGCCCATAGGGCCCAATATTTCTCTTGACAATCCTATATTTAAATAGGATTCTTCTTCACAAATAGAAGCCCATATCCACTCTTATCATATTTTAATAATTCATTTCTTTTTTTCTTTCATAAAAAATTCCAACAATATATGTAAACATAAATAGTTGTGTGTGCTACAAAAACTTACTATCTCACCAACTTTCTTTTCTCATTATTTAGTTGTTGTAAAATAATATTAAAACTTAGTCATCTAACACGAAGTCGATTTTATAAAAAAAATTTTCAATTCAGTTTGCATCTTATCTTGAGCATAATTGTGTGTACTTGTGATTGCAATGTGGATCCAACTTTTCAGATTACATGATAAGTAATAACTCACCTTTTCGATCCTTAAAAGTTGACAATAACGCATCCACGACATTCACGTGCCAAACATGCAAGTGTCGGAAAGGAAAAACAAATCCTCACAACATGACGAGTAATCTATAATATATCAATGAATTACAGAAAGAAAACTTTTATATACATTCATCAGTCAGAATACATTTATCTTATTATCATCCCTTGAATAGTTATAACAACCTATTTGTACAACTGCTGACAAACACAGGCAAGAAAAAATGCAGAAGATAAAATAAAATACGGGAGTACGTTTTGAAGACCTCCAGCTCGTCTCCTGCAACTTTAGTTGTTCAACTAAGTCTGGAAAATATGCTCGGGCTAACCCAAGCATTATAAGAAAAATAACTCCCAGATCAGTTGTAACATCCCCCGTTCCGAGGCCCAAAACTAACTGTTATGGATGTTGTAGTCATCCATATGTTACTAGTTTTCGATGATAAAATGCGGTTCTGTTAATCATATCAATAATTAGAAGCATATGAATATGAAAAAATTTCAAACACACTTTAATAACAAATTTTCAGATCTCATTTCACAATTGATATTTTATATTCATTACAAAATCCCATTCGTAATCCCAAGTTCAGTGAAATATAATTACTACAAATTACTCCAAGAGTGACATATGAAGATGCCCTCTTGTTTGATCAGAGTCAAATATTTGGCAATTATACAAATTTGTCATTACATCCAAATAGATAAAACTGATTACACAATAGTAAAGTTCGTAATAGTAGATTGCCTCCTGCAAGTCTCCGAAAGCTTATTCGTCTACTAGAACATGAAATCCCTTACTCTCGACCTACTCAAATAAATACCCAAGAGTTTAAGGGGAAAAATAAAAAATTCGGGTTAGACAATAGTCTTGTTTGAATAAAAACCTACCATCTCAAACCAGAATAGATATCTAGTGAGACCATGCCGCTGAGCTGAACGGGTTTTCTCCTCACTAGTATCTTAACCAAAACATAACAACCATATACCATGCTCCTATAATCACAATGGTTAAAACATAGAAAATAACATTTATGATCATGCAATATATATTGGATTATCATCCCAGTCATTAGATTATCCATCTAAGTTTCAAATGGCTACCTGTCATAAAATTAAAATTGACCATCTATCTTATTTTGATCTGACTACCCTTCTTATAATTATGTGGACTACCCATCTCACATTTAAGCATATACATAGTTATGTAGACTATCCTTCTCATATGTAAATATCGCTTGGGTTACCCTCCCCTACCATATTGACTACCTATCACGTATGGTCCTATTATTGAAATTATGTGGACTATACATCACACATATTCCATTTAATTTACAATGATGTGGACTATCCAGCACAATCCCATAGTTTTCCTAGGATGACTATGAACCCTTCATTAACCTCATAAAGACTATCCATCTCCAGCATGATATGGACTATCCATCTTACATCCCATAATTTTCCTAGGATGACAATGAACCCATAATTTAACAATTTAATTCATGTTACCCACATGTTTCAATTTAGTTCATGTTACCCACATGTATCAATTTAACTCATGTTACCTGCATGTATTCTCTTATAGTTACAATATTTCAAAGTGGCATACATTGGTATTCCCAATCGATTCATCTCAAAAATATTAAAACAAACTATGGTATCCCCAAGATTTAGAGTCGAAGTCAATAATATATGGCTCCCCACCATTAAATAATTTAAATTTTCAATGTCGAAGTTCACCCACATTGGTGTCCCCAATGATAGTGTCGACATCTATAATCAAAATAGCATTGATATCCCTAATGTCTAGAATCAAAGTCATAAAACAACAGGCTTGCCGCCCTTATTAGGTTAATAAAGATCAATGTTGAAGTTCGTCTATATTGGTATCCCCAATAATAGTGTCGAAGTTCATAAATTCTAAAAAAACATTGGTATTCCCAATGACTACGTCGAAGTAGAGCATAAAGCTCTTCCATTTAATAAAATAAAACATAACACATGCGTTATTAAATCAATGTTGACCTCTATCCAAGGTCGAGGAAAAAAATTAAATTCTTTTAATCTTGAAAAAATTCATGTCGAAATTGATGTTGTTGATCTTCAATAACTATAGCCTATCCACCTATTAAAACAAAACTTAAAATCTTTATAAGTCATTTGGCTAACAGCCGAAGACATAGGGTTGTAGACCTTCTACAACATAAGCCTCTTCGTCTCTTGTAAAACAGTTTTAGTTAACAAAAAAGCAAGCCTCTTCAACATGCAAAAGATGAAGTGCGATGTCGCTGACATGAGGCATCGACTCTAAAACATAAGTTAATCGACCTTGATGATACATCGACCCTCAAGACCCTCGACACCATAATAAAACTTTTACATTTATGTTACTTCGGCTACTATGCTGCTTTTTATAGAGTTGAAGATATAATAATGGCATTATTGACTTGATTTGGAAAACAAAAGAAGAGATGCTGCATCATTTAAAACAGCAATGAAGACATGCGGCGTCATCAACGCTGACACTAAAGCTTTAAACGTTCAAATGAATTGCGGGAATGCTTTGCCGTCAACAATGGTTTGTTGTCTTAATTATCATCAACGAGTTTGAAAACACTACATAACTAAGTAGTTATCTCGTAATTCTTCTCATCATCAACAGTTATATGGTGATGTTGTATTAGGCACGACGACATTAAGGTGGCAAGGCGTTATCATAATTCATGCAAAAACTGTTTTATTGCTAGTAAAGCATAAACTTTCCACCAAATCTTAGTACTTTTCTATTGGATAAAACAATTTTTCACAAATCCATTTCAGAAATTACTACCACACTTAGATTTTAAAGTCCTAAATACACTTTAAATTAATTAATTAATATCCTTAATTAATTATTCTTTAAATCTTATCTAGCATAATAATTTCATAGTAAATCAAAATCACTTCGGAAAATCCGGATGATTAATAGAAATTAGAAAATATCCTTCTCTTTACCATATAAAAATTTTGGAGTAGAAAACCATATTTAATTATTTTAAATAATTAAAACCCAAAATTAAGCTATTTAGTCATTAGGAAATTCATATATTATTCAATTAAATTTGAAAAATTATGAAACAAAAATTCATCTCCAAAATAATATTTTATACAACATATCAGAAAATCAAAGCATTTGGAGATTAAAATCTTAAGTTTTACCCTTAAAACCCATTCAAAAAACAATTTCATAAAAATTCAAATAACCGTTATTCTATCTAAATAATAATTAAACAACCATATTTTGGCGAAAACAAACATCAATCATCAGGTATTATCCCTAACCGAATCCAAAAGCAAAAATAGAGATGGAACACTTATTGTTCACCTTAGATTAATTGTTGGATTTGAGATTTGTTATTGCTTTAGTATCCCTAAGTTTATTCTCTCTTAAATCCCTAGGTTTCAGTCTTTATTGCTTGAGTTATGGCCGGCTTTGATGTTCTTTCTTTTGAAATGCCTTTAGTTTATGAAAAATGAGAATGATATGATGGGGAGAGGGTTCAAGGGAAAGGTGGATCTACCTATTTTGCCCCCCTCATATATCCTCTAATGTGTTTTAAGTTTTAAAACAATCTTATTCCTTAGTTCAATAAGGCACGACATTAACATTGTCAAATCTCATTCTCCTTAATCATTTGCATTATTCTATTTAATCTATCCTATTAAATGTCCTGAATAAAAAATAGGGATGTTACAGGCTCCCATTCTTCAAGAATTTCATCCTCGAAATTCAGTAAGGACTACAAAACTAGCATATCGAACATGCAACCAATGCTAGTATATTCTACCAGTTTCCTAGTCTATATACAATAGATATAGAACATACCATCATAACAGATAAGGAAAGTATCCCTAATCCTATCCTCTATCTTCCAAGTACAGTCCTTCGGATTGTTACTCCACTGGACTGTGAGAAATGCAGATTACGGATCTTAAGTCTAGGATTAACACTAGAGGTGGGGTGAATAGTGTTAATCAAGAATTCTTAAATCTTTTTCAATTTATGTTAGTTTAGACACTGATGTATGCAATATACAGACACGGATATGATCACAGAAACCAACATAGATGCAGAAATAAAATAAAAGCAGTAAAGGAAAGAACACACCGGATTTTATACTGGTTCGGAGTTACCCTACATCTAGTCCCGCAACACAAGTACGGATTTTCTTTCAACGACAATCGTATAATTACACCCTCGATTTCAAGGCTACGAGGTACACCCTCCCGAATTTCGATCCTCTGGGTAGAGATACTTGATTTTCGGGCCACAAGTTTACCCAATTGATTTACCAAGGCTACAATGACACCTTTTCCCTTTTGATTGATTTCCAAGACTACAATCACACCTTTTCTCGCTTAAATATTACAAAGAAGTCTATAACTCTGAATATCACAGAGAATCTTGTAGAGATAGTGATAGAGAATCAAACTAGAAGTAATCGAGTATGATTCAATGTTGATTTCGGTAGAGTAATGATAAGAATATGTATTAAGAAACGAGGAAGAAGAGGAGGAGTGAAAACCAGAAAAAAGTGATTAGAAATTCATTGAAACTGTCCCCTATTTATAGAAGAACAACATCCATGACCATTCATGAAGAGTTATGGCGAATAGAGATTTCTTTTAAAATTTGAAATTTTGAATCAAGCTGTCACCATGTCGACATGGTCATGCTAGGCATGTCGACATCCTAAAGGATTTTTCGGTGTTTTGATTTTCTTTGAAAATAACCTTTATCTTATATAAAAACTATTTTAAACTTTATAAATATATTTGACTATAGTTGAAATTCGTATGTAAATATAAAGAATAATATATATAGATTTTAATTATAATTTTATATTTAAATCTAAGTATAAATATTTAAAAGTTAAATATATTATTTAAAAAGATAGTTTAAAATCAGGAGTAATTTGACTTTGAAAATAAAGATGTTTTTGAGGCTAAAATTATTTAAAATCAGGATCGAGGGTTTTGAATCTTTTTAAAAGGAAAGTTTTGAAATCATTTTGAAAACAATATAATTTTGAAAAAATCGTTTGAATTAAAATTAGTGGATACAAAACAATGTCCCACTAGATTTTAGTAGGTTCTATCCTACTTAAGGTTCCATCCCTTTAAGGGGATCGAAGTGGATTCCATTCCACGAATAAATTGGATTTTGAGATGCTAGTGCTTTTCTACGAGTTTTAACAAAAATTCCTAATAAAAAAATACTTATGCTTGAAATCTTGAACTCTTGATAATCTTGATACTCATGAGTCTTCTATCTTGATATCTTGAATCTCCATACTGTACAGTCTTCATTCTTAGTACCTGCATGGTTAAATCCTACATATACATATATCTAAACTTATAATATTAGTATTTATATTTTATAATCTATTATAAGGTTGTTGTCATCAAAACCATCATCTCACGGACTAACAATCTCCCCCTTTTTGATGATGACAACCTTTGTTTATAAAATATTATTTCTATCCTAATAACTCCCCCTAAAACTAACAACTCCCCCTTAATCTATACCTAACTACCCTATTTTATATTTCTCCCCCTTTGTCATCAACAAAAACTTACTCCCCCTCATTCTTGGACTTCATTACCTGCATTGATAAAATATACAACGGAATATATAGAGTAGGAAATAATTATACTTCTAAGCATGATAACTAATTAAGGATTATATACATTTCAATGTGTATATATATATGTGTTTTACACACCAATCTTCAAATCAATAAGAAATCAATCCACACAAAGTATCAATTCAAACTAAATCAATTCAAACAAATCAAACAAATTAAATAAATAAAAAATCATACGTTACGTGGAACTTCCACCCATCCTTCTTCTCCAAAGATTGGGTCTGCCTTAATAGCATCCCAATTATCATTGTCATTGGTGAGAGACATGAGGATGTGCTTCGTTATCATCCTTGTGCAGAGAGGAGATCATCCATCGTATCGCATCAAAGTTCCTTTCTTGTTCCTTTATCATCTGCATTTGACTTAATTCTAAATGACGCTGGTTTCGTAGAATAAATGAGAGAATATTCTTGAACGAATTAAGAGTTTCTTCAAGATTTCCGGATAAATTGTTAATAGGATTAGCCATAGTTGAATTTGTGAAAGAAATAGAGGATATAGATGATAAAAAATAAATTTCGATGTAGAATTCTGGAAGAAACGGGTATATATAGGTGTAGAAATTCATTTGAAATGAATAAACATGTGGTAGTTATTCAAATTTCAAATTCAAAATCAATTTCCATTTCTGACCAGTACATGTCGACATGGTCACATAGGGGGATGTCGACATGGGTTAGTGAAGTGTTACGATTAATTTGATTTTGTGAATAATTGTGTATATATATAATATACTAACATTTATTCTAGAGATAAGATAAAAGGAAATTTCATTTCATTGCATACTACGATAATGCAATAATTAAGCACACAACAAACTACATGAACATTCGAAATAAAGCAAACTAAAACAAATACAACAAGATACGAAAAGATAAAACTAGTTAGAGGATGAAGACGATGAAGATAGTCCAAGTTTCTTGCTGACTTTCGAAAAGTACTTGTTCATCTTCGAAGAAATATTATCCAACTTTTTACTAGCGGATCGTTTTTGAATCCGTTGATTCTCCACAATAATCTTTTGGTTATTAAGAAGGGTTTTGTTGGATGGATTGGAAGGATATTCGATGCTTTCCAAGGAAGTTTCACCTTCTTCTTCTTCTTCTTCTTCTTCTTCAATTTCCATTTCATTCCCTTCTTCTTCTTCCTCTTCTTCCATTTCTTCATGAGCCAAACGCTCTTCCTTTTCGGTAAGGGTCTCATATGGTTGAAAAATAAATGGAATTTTCATAAGCGAAATGTTGGAATGATTGAAAACTTTTCCAGAAACAAATTCTTCGCCTTTGAAATCCACTCCAAAATAGTTAAAAATCCGAGTGAGATAAATTCCATGGTATAAAGTATCCTCACCCACTTCAAGATTTTTAGGACGAAGTTCATCCAAAATAACTTGCGCCCAATTTATGTCATAATTTTTGAAAATAGCAAAAAGAGCTTTGCAAACTTTTGAAGTAAGATTATTAAAATTTCCTGACCTTGGCGTCAAAGTATGTTGCAAAAGAAGATTAATAATTCTTGGTTTTGGTCGAAAATTTCTATTTTTAAAATCAAAATCATAATCTCTTTCGAAAATGTGATGAAAAGTCTCACGATTATGTTCATCGATTTTAAAGTTGGAAATATCCATTCCCGAACTCTTGCAATTGAGAATGGTACCTAAAAGATCACAATTCAAAACAATTTGAGTGCCTTTGCCACTACTCCAAATTTCATTTTCATTTCCAACATAAAATCCACGATTTAAATTCGCATAGAAAATTTTGACAAGATTAGGATAGCAAACAAAATCATTTTGAGAAGAGTCAATAATACTAAGAACATCATTGGTTGCAAAAAGAGAACCAATTTCATAAGAAGAAAAATCTTGAAAAATGGCAAATATTCCGGGATGGACTTTGGCATAGTTAGCATAATTGATGTATGCTTCAATTGCCTCCGGATCATTGAATAATTGCTCTTTGATTTTTCTGGAAATTCTCATGGTTGAGGGGTTGCTTGAAGAAGCCATTAGAGTAGAGAGTAGAGAGCTTGAAGTTACGAAGAGAGAGTTTGAATTTGAAAATGAAAGTGAAAAGATATGATAAAAGATAATGAATAAATAGATTCTCAAAGGACATATTCTCTAGTCAAAAGGTATATTTTCAGAGAATTGAATGAAGTGACAAGGTGGAGGGAAATTCAAATATTTAAATTCAAATTTTGAAACCCAAATTCAGGTAGCCATGTCGACATCATGGTAGGGACCATGTCGACATGTGCTTTGGAATTTTCATGAATTGATTTTTTTCTTAAGATCTCTAATATATATATATATATATATATATTATTATTATTAATCTCTATTATATATTTCTGAAATATTACTATACTTATAATATATTTCAGAAAGTATTAAAAATAATAAAAAATAGAAAATAAATTTTATTTCAACCAACACACCAATTCATAAATCAATCAATCAAATAATCAAGCAACTAATTCTAAGCAATAAATTTCAACCAATTGTATTGTAAACGTGTACCTTTTTCTGAGTCCGTTTCTTTGAATTCGTCGAAGTCATGAACAGCTGTAAAACACAAAGTCGAATTATCTGTCTTCTGATCATCATCACTTGAGGATGAGTCCGAGTCATCTAGAGTAGCAGTAAATGCACGCTTCCGTTTCTTTGCTGGTTCATTGTTCATAGGAGTATTCTGTCTATCTAGATACAGACAGTCTCTTTTGAAGTGGCCTTGTTTATCACAGTTGTAACACTTGTCATTATTTCGCACTATATTCTGATTTCCAGAATTCTTATAGTTGTTTCTCTTGAGATTATTCATCTTTCTGTATTTCAGGAATTTCCTAAAATTTCTGGTCATAAAGGCTATCTCCTCATCATTATCGTTGTTTGAGTCTGATCCATCAGTCAATGCATTGAATGCCATTGATTTCTTTTCAGATGCTTTACTTTCTCTTCTCCCGATCATTTGAACTTCTACGACATTAGATTTCCAATTAATTATTCTATCTTAAAAATACTGATGTCATTTTCCTCTTCGATCGCAAGTGTCTTTTGATCCCATTCTGGAGTTAGAGAGTTTAAAATCTTTCTGACTTGATCTTCTTCAGAAAATTCCTTTCCCAAATATATTAGAGAATGCACAATATCCTGAAATCTACTATACATATCTGAAATAGACTCATTGGCATTCATTTTAAATAATTGAAACTGATTTGTGAGCATGCAGATTTTGGTCTGTTTAACTTTGCTTGTTCCTTCGTGAGTAACTTGCAATGTTTTCCAGATTTCATATGCAGACTTACAAACTGGTACTCTATTGAATTCATTTCTATCTAGTGAACAAAACAGAATATTCATTGCCTTAGAGTTATTTTGTGCAACAGTCTTTTGCTCAGCAGTCCACTGTGCAAAATCAGTTGTGTGTTCAAAATATTCAGTTTGTGTGATATTCCAAGTGTCTAATCCTATAGATTGTAAATATATTTTCATCCTACAAGCCAATATGCATAGTTACTACCATTAAAAAGTGGTGATCTGACAGTAGACTAACCCTCTACAAATGAACTAGTGACAGGGATACTAGTGTTAGTAGCAGTACCAATGTTGGTAGCCAATTTGAAAACTTTTCAAAAATCAGATTATGAAACTTTGAAAACCTTGCTTTGATACCAATTGTGAGAAATGCGGATTACGGATCTTAAGGCTAGGATTAACACTAGAGGGGGGGGGGGGGGTGAATAGTGTTAATCAAGAATTCTTTAATCTTTTTCAATTTATGTTAATTTAGACACTGATGTATGCAATATACGGACACGGATATGATCACAGAAACAAACACTGATGCAGAAATAAAATAAAAGTAGTAAAGGAAAGAACACACCGGATTTTATACTGGTTCGGAGTAACCCTACATCCAATCCCGCAAACACAAGTATGGATTTCCTTTCAACAACAATCGTACAATTACACCCTCGGTTTCAAGGCTACGAGGTACACCCTCCAGAATTTCGATCCTTTAGGTAGAGATACTTGATTTCCAGTCCACAAGTTTACGCAATTGATTTACCAAGGCTAAAATCACTCCTTTTCCCGTTTGATTGATTTCCAAGGCTACAATCATACCTTTTTTCACTTAATAGATGACAAAGAAGTCTATAACTCTGAATAGCACTGAGAATCTTGTAGAGATAGTGATAGAGAATCAAACTAGAAGTAATCGAGTATGATTCAATGTTGATTTCGGCAGAGTAATGATAGAATATGTATTAAGAAATGAGGAAGAAGAAGAGGAGTGAAAACCAGAAAAAAGTGATTAAAAATTCGTTGAAACTGACCCCTATTTATAGAAGAACAACAGCCATGACCATTCATGAAGAGTTATGGCGAATAGACACTTCTTTTGAAATTTGAATTTTTGAATCAAACTGTCACCATGACGACATGGTCATGCTAGGCATGTCGACATCCCAAAGGATTTTTTGGTGTTTTGATTTTCTTTGAAAATAACTTTTATCTTATATAAAAACTATTTTAAACTTTATAAATATACTTGACTATAGTTGAAATTCATAAGTAAATATAAAGAATAATATATATAGATTTTAACTATAACTTTATATTTAATTCTAAGTATAAATATTTAAAAGTTAAATATATTATTTAAAAAGATAGTTTAAAATCAGGAGTAATTTGACTTTGAAAATAAAGATGTTTTTGAGGCTAAAATTATTTAAAATCAGGATCAAGGGTTTTGAATCTTTTTAAAAGGAAAGTTTTGAAATCATTTTGAAAACAATATAATTTTGAAAAAATCAATTGAATTAAAATTAGTGGATACAAAACAATGTCCCACTAGATTTTCCTAGGTTCTATCCTACTTAGGGTTCCATCACTTTAACGGGCTCGAAGTGGATTCCATTCCACGAATAAATTGGATTTTAAGATGCCAGTGCTTTTCTACGAGTTTTAACAAAAATTCCTAATAAAAAATACTTATGCTTGAAATCTTGAACTCTTGATAATATTGATACTCATGAGTCTTCTATCTTGATATCTTAAATCTCTATACTGTACAGTCTTCATTCTTAGTACCTTCATGGTTAAATCCGGCATATACATATATATCTAAACTTATAATGTTAGTATTTATATTTTACATTCTATTCTAAGGTTGTTGTCATCAAAACCATCATCTCACGGACTAACAAACCTTCACTAATCTAACTGTCTTATTCCTTAGCAGCTTCTCATCTCTCGCCACAACTCCAATGGTTGTCTTACAAAAGTCAGATTCGTTTCTATTACCAAATCTTCTAACGCAATTAGAGCAATATTAGTCTCTAGATCATGCACGTACTTCCAAGATGAGAAAAATGAAATACATTATGGACACTGGACATACTACTTGGTAACCTTACTCGATACATAATTTTTTCAATCATCTCTGTAGTGGGGAACAATCCAACATTTATTGGTGCCAGTTTTCCCGACTTTTCAAATTATACACACCCTTCATCGATGATACCTTAATAAAAACATGATCTCTAACTTAGAACTCTAAAAATTTAAGCCTTTTATCTGCATAACTTTTCTACCTAGACTGAGCTTCTCTCATCCTACCTTGGATTTACTCAATCTTCTATGTGACTTCTCTTATCATATTTGGATCAATGACCAATCTGTCATTGGTCTTTAACTAGCATGCCGGTGATTTTCACGGCCTTCCATACAAAGCTTCTAAAGGCTCTATTCTTATACTAGCCTGATAGTTGTTATTATAGGAAAATTCAACCAAGTACAAATGGTCTTCCCATGACTCACCAAAATCTAGTTCATAGGCTCTCAGAAAATCTTCAAGTACCTTATTAACTCTCTCTGTCCGCCCATCCGTTTGTGAGTGAAAATAGGTAATCATCTTAAGCTTGGTACATAATACTTCATGTAGACTCCTCCATAATTCACTTGTGAACAAGAATCTCTGTCACTGACTATGCTATTAGGAATTCTATGCAATCTAGCTATGTTCTTCATAAACAAATTAGCCAATACAGGCGCCTTCCTGATGGAATAACATGAATGAAATGGACACTCTTGGTCAATCTATTTACCACAAACCATGTACTTTCATTTCCCCTGTTTGACCTTGGCAACCCATCAATAAAATCCATAGATATCGAATCCCTTTTACAAACCGGTGTATCCAAAGGGTAAAGCAATTCACTTGGCTTTTGATGTTCGGCTTTCACTTGTTGGCAATTTGCACATTGCATCACCCAAAAGCCTACATCCCTATTCATACCTTTCGAGAAGATACTTCTCTTTACAACCTGATACATCTTGGTTCCTTTGTTATGAATCATAAACTTCGATCGATGACACTCCCTAAGAACTTCCCTCCTTTGGTTTCCAACATCCGAAACATGTAACGGTCCCTTCTTTCATAACCACCCCCTTTGGTTAGGACAAAAATCCTTTAGATCATCGATCTCATACCCATTTTCTAGTCTTCTGATCTGTTCAGGTAATACTGGATCATCCCTTTGTTTAGAAGCAATCCCTTCAATCAATACTGGTCAGACTTCTAAACAAAATAACATTGTAGTACTTTGATTGGAACTAGCATCCGATCTTAACTACACACTACAAGTAGTCAATGCCTCCAGATCCTTCCATTCTGCCATCATAGCTAACACTATATTTTGATGTTTTCTGCCGGGTGCATCTGCAACTTTACTTCCTTTCCCTGGTGTATACTCAATACCAAAATCATAAGCCGCTAAAAACTCAAACCAGCTCTACTATCTCACATTAAACTCTTTTTCAGAGAATAAATACTTTAAATAATTATGATCCGTGTACAACTTGTATCGTTCTCCTAACAGGTAGCGTCTCCGTACTTTTAATGCGAAAATCATCGTTGCCAACTCCAAATTATGAGTCGGATATCTAAATTCATGCAGCCTAAGCTACCGAGAAGCATATAGGAAATCACTTTACCCCTCTGCATTAATACAACTCCTAATCCTATTCTACACGCATCTGTATACACCACCAAATCTTGATTCCTATTTGGAACTAATAACATGGGCGCATTGTTCAAAAAATGCTTCAACATAATAAATGCTTCCTCACATTTATCAGACGAAATAAACTTCACATCCTTTCTAGCTGGCTTAGTCAAAGGCACTGTTATCTACGAGAAATCCTTGATAAATCTCCAATAATAGCCAGCCGGTCAAAGAAAAATTCTTATCTTGGTCATTGTCTCGGGTCTTCTCCAACTTTTAATAGCTTCAATATTGGCCGGATCGACTGACAACCCTTTCTTTGAAACTATATGACCAAGAAATTCACTTCTTTCTTCTTGAAATGAAACTTCAAAAAATTCACTTCCAGCTGATGCTACCTTAACATTTCAAGCACTATTCTAAGATGAATCTCATGATCTCTTCCATCCTTAGAATATTTCAACATGTCGTCAATGAATACCAACATGAACCTATCAAAGTGCTACCAGAAAATCTTGTTCATCAAATCCCTAAAGAAAGCTAGTGCATTATCTAATCCGAATGACATCACTAACCACTTGTACGAACCATGCCCCATTTGGAACACCGGTAACAGAATACTATCCTCCACCACTCTCAATTGATGGAACCCCATCGCCAAATCTATCTGGAAAAGTATTTTGGCTCTACTCAACTGATTAAATAAATCATTGATTCTTGGCAAACGATATTGATTCTTTATCGTATTTCTATTCAACTTACAATAATCGATGCATAATCTTAACGACATGTCTGGTTTCTTTATGAATAACATGGCCACTCCTCAAGCCGAACTGCTTGGTTTAATAAAAATCTTTCTTTCTCTGAGTCCACTAGCTGCACCTTTAACTGCATCTCGGTAGATGTCATCCTGCTAGGTGGTCTACTAACGGGTTCAGCTCCTGGTACAAGATCTATTCGAAACTCAATAGTTTGTTTCAACGGTAGTCTTGTAACCGTATCGGAAACACCTACAAATTCTCTTACAATTAAAACCCGATTCAATTCGACTTCCACTTCTGTGGCACCCAATAAAGCACAAATTCCTGGATTTAAATTCTCAACTGAGTATACTATTCAATCACTACTATCAAGGTGTCTCAATTATAATTTTCTATCCTGGCAAAATATCCTAGCATCATATTTGCTCAACCAATCCATACCCAAAATAATCTCAAAACCCACGAAATCAAATACATACAAACTACATGCAAAAGTATAACCAAGCAATTCAAACTCTAGATGGCCATATCTCGTCCCCAGCGTTGCATGCCCTCCTATTGGATTAGCTATTCTTAAGAAAATTACAAGGTATGATGGTTCTAAACATAACTTATTTACCAAACACCGAGATATAAATGAATGTGATGCGTCGGTATCAAACAGTACTCTAACTGGTATGTTATGAATCAAAAGTGTACCTTCCATCATAGACTTTCCCTTCTTAGCTATTATTGGTATTGATGTAGATGGCTCCAAAGTAAACACCTTTTCTTTGTTAGCCTTGGCCGCTTCTGGACATTGTACGTATAATGCCCCACCTGGTCGCAATTAAAGAACTTCATATTTCGCTTCCCTACAACCGCCTTGCCATCACTAGATCGACACTCGTTAACATAGTGAAACTTCTTGTCACACTTGTAGCAAACTATATCAGCTTTCCCCTTTTTGGCAGCCCCTCCTTTTTGAGCTTTCTTCTTCCTAAAGAATTTTCTTTACTTATTCTAAGAATTCTGGTTCCCTACCGACTTCTCTTACCTAAATTTCAAAAGCATTTCCTTATTCCCAAAAGCCTTCTCTACCACTGCATTCGATGAATCTTTGAGATGTGGCATAGTTGCCCTAGCAATCTCGGTCTCAACCCCTAGATAAACTTTTCATTCCTCTTGATGACATTGTCAATAGTGGCATATCCATACCTGGATAGCTCATCAAATTTAGCAAAGTACTCCAACATTGACATATCCCTCTACCCCAACTCCATAAACTTCTTGAGCAAGGCTGACTTAGCTACTTCAGATATAAATCTTTCCTCGAGTTAATAATTGGTCCGGATTTGATAATCGGTTATTTAACTATCAAATATACAAAAAATCAAAAATAAATTTAATTGCATATGGGATCCGCTAAGCCTTTGTAAATAAATCTCTCAATTATTAAAATCTCTTTCGATTATTTGATTCAAAGTACCTTCACAAAAGATATATTCAAAAAACCCCTATACTCTTTTCAATACTTGGAAAAACACATATATATTTATCTCAACGGTATAAGTATATATCAAACCATTATATTTTCAATACTTAGAAAATATCCATATACTAGTCTCAACTGTATAAGTATATTAACAAAACTTGAGGGAGATTTCCTTTTTTCCAAAATCATATTTAAATGGGCCAAAACAAATATTATTTGAAGTATTTCCTACTATAAACCAAACCACTATCCTTGAGAATTAAGTATGAAAAAAATATTTCCATACCACATAATTAAGAAGGATTAAATGGTCAATATCAGATCTCATTCCTTATAAAAAATTCCCTTTTATAACCCCATTTCATATTTACAAATACTATTATAAGTTTTCAAATTAATTAATAAAACCTCCTTTATAAAATCTCTTAAATGATTCATAAATCCCGTTCTATTTATAAAACTCTTTTATAAAATTTCCTTTATAACTCCTTTATGAAATCCTTTGCAAAATATTATTTAGCAAATACCATTTGAAAAATCTCTTTTAAATAAATCCTTTTATAAAGTAAAAACCCTTCTTATAAAGAGATTATTATTATTATTAATACCTTTATTTTAATTAATTGATTTCCTTTAAACATCATAATTAAATAATTAATTAACTTTAAAACCCCTTTAATAAAATAATTAATTAACTTACTTTAAAATGCCATTTATAAAAACTTAAACTCATACTTGCTATAAAATATAAGTTATTTTAAATCCATAACTTTACAAACTCGGAAAGAGGCTTAGCAACCATAATGGTACTAAATCAAGTTACCATTTAATTCAATTTGACTTTCAAGTCACAAAGCTGGTATTTACATAGGCAACATGTATGTAATCAAATCCATAATTAACCACCCATAGTCAATGTGTCATTTATTCCATACATAAACAACTGATATAAAATCAAATGTCCAAATTACCATAATAGCAGAATGACGATTTATTGTCATGATTTGGAATTTTATCGTTTTAAATTTATAAATATTTAATTTATTTAAATATTCAATTTATGGTTTTAGTAATAAATAGTTTTTTATTCATAATTATTAATAGAAAATTCATTTTTGGATTATGTTTACTAAAATATGTAGCTCGATGAAAGACCGATGGTGACTGTTTTCCAGGTTTCGACCTTTTATCGTACTAAAAGTTTGATAAATGTTGTAATACCTTTAGTTGTATATTTAAAACAACATTTAAAACGTGTAAAGAAAACACTCTTATACTTGAAAGTAGATAAGTGAAATAATACTATTTGGTTTGAGAAAATAATATGAAAATGGTGATTTGATATGTGAAAAGGTTCATTAATTATGTAAATAAACAAGAGTGCATAAATCCTTCTTATTATCCACCGTGTATTTCCACGATGGTACTAAGGAAGCTTATGTAATGATGGACAAGTTAACAATTGGTGTTGCTTGCACTTTTTTTTTTACTTAAAGAATAAGTAAAAATAAAGGAACAAAAAAATTAAATGAATGATTTCTATAAATATGCAACGGACAACACCAACGCCGGGTTCATTTCCATTAAAGCACTTCTGTCTCCTCCATTTCTTTTGTTTGGCTCCAGCAAAAAAATTCAAAAGCATGCTCCATCTTTCAAAAATAATAATTTAAAACAAATGTTCTACTTAATATAAAATTTCAAAGTTTGTAGCTTTATATTCGTATGGATGAGATATTTCTTTTGGTATACATTATGAGTGGTTCGGTAGTGTTTAGGGAGAGCTCAACAGCCATGTCCGAAACCTTATGGAGCTAGGGTTTTGGTATTGATGGATTATAGCTGGAATTTGGCATAGTCAGAATTGAATTAAGTGGGTCGAGGCATAGTTGACCTTAGTTTTTGTGGAGCTCAGTTATGATTTTGGCCGCGCGACATTAGAGCAGGCAGGGGAAGTTTGGGGTGTCATGTTTTGTTTGGGTTGGTTGGGATAGAGTTGAAGGGTGGAGCAAAATGAGGTGGAGATAGGAAACATGTTGGTGGAACTAGTGTGTGGATTAGGTTGGTGATTTGGTGTGCAACGTGCACCACCGTGCACTAGTTTTTTCAGGTTTTTGAAAGGAGAAGGGAGGAATGAAGAAGAAGGTGGCACTGTAACATTGGTCAGGTCTTGGTGTTTTAGGCCAAGTCATATGCCAGAGGGTGTTTAGGTCTTAGTTTTAAAGGAAGAGGCGGTGTATGGTAGAAAGGAGTGCTTTTAAAAAGGTTTTTAAATGCTTCAAAGTAGAAAAAGAAGAACTTTTATTTTGAAAACTATTTGGAAGCTGTTAAAGATTTTTTTGGAACTTAGAAAAGGAAGATGAATTTTTTAGAAATAAGAATTAAAATGAACATGAGAGAGAAAAATAGAATTGGTTTTATATAAAATGGATCAAGCAAATTACTAAATTACCTTTAAACTACACACACTACATTCACTTAATGACACATCACCACATTTCACCTCTTCCCCCTCTTTCACACGCAAGCACCAAGACCCCGCCTAATGTGCAACATACTTTCTAATCCTTTGTACTTGTGTGTTAAATGTGACATTACCTTCTTATTTTACTTTTATTTAAATTTTTGGATAAAAGTTACATCTCATTTTCATTTCACTTAAGTAAATATATATAATTAGTATATTATCACTTTAACTATGAAAATGTTATCAGTATATGTGTGTGTATATGCATATTAAAATGTACACAACATTTCCGACAACTTTTCGTCAATGAAAAATCGAAAATACAAAAAATGATTTTCGATCATATTTTCTGTTTTTCATCGCACTAACTATTTTAGTAAACAAAATTCAAAAATGAATTTTCTGTCCTTAGTTATAAATTAAAAGAAGGTTATTTAATTATTAAACCATTAATTGAATATTTAAAATAAATTAAGTATTTACAAATCAAAGTGATAAATATTTCTACAAATTAAAAGATGGTATGTCCCTCACCCCACCCGCCTTCATCTCCAGGCATCCGCCCATTCCTCTGTCCCTCACAATCTGGCCTCTCCCTCATCCCCGTTGTCGATACACCTAAGGATGAATGATTTGACTATGGCGCGGGTTAGAAGAAGCGCGCGGAACTCAAGACCCTTGCCTGGACATACAGGTTGTTTCTATAAGACTGTAGTTTTTTCTTCTGCTAATTCTAAATTAAATAGAAAGCTAGCACGTTGCATGGGGGTAACTATACATGATGAACATTACACTGCCATGCAAACCCTAGAACAGGAGAGATTGTCTTTTACCCAAAGAAAATTGTATCATGGAATATTCGTGGGCTAGGGGACCCCTCTAAGAGACATTCAATCTATCTATCCTTGTCCCCCCTAAACATAGACATCCTTCTGCTTCAGGAATCTAAACTGTCCGATCCAACTCCTTCTCAAATTAGACAATTAGGTGGTTCCAATCTCACAGGCTTTGCACACTCCAACACTATTGGCTCTAGAGGGGGTCTAATCACCATGTGGAATGAGTCCATTTGGTCCCTCTGTCAAATCATATCCCATCCCTCTGTCCTTCATATAGCGCTCAGGCACGTACAGTCTAATACTATTTATTTTTTCTCCAACATATATGGCCCCCACACGATACAAGAAAGATTAAAACTTTGGTCGGCCTGCGTTGAATTTGCGTCAACTATATACGATCCCTGGGTAATAGGTGGAGATTTTAATACAACCAGATTCCCAAACGAAAGAAGCTCTAGAAATCTTTCACTTGACTCAGATGATTTCAATGCCTTCATCAACTCCTGTTCACTTATTGAGCCCCCAGTCAACAACCGTCATTTTACCTGGACCAATAAGCGTCAATCGCCTACTCTCGCTAAGCTCGATCGTTTGCTTTTCAATCCATCCTGGGAAGATATCTATCCTCTCTCCAACTGCATCGGCCTTGCCACCATCCTATCTGATCACTGTCCTCTCTGTCTCGACTCAGACATCATTCCTACTTCCAAGCGTCCTTTTAGATTTGAACGGCTCTGGCTACTTGAACCTTCTTTCGAGGACTTTATCAAACTGGTATGGGATCAGCCCACCAAGTCCTCCTCGGCTACTGCACGTGTGGTATGTAAACTTAGATCCTTAAGAAAACTCCTCAAGTCTTGGGTGAAATCCATCTGGGGCTCCTTCCGTAAACGCATAGCCACCATTCAAAATGAAATTCTAACCCTAAATATCCAGGAAGAATCTCTCCCACTTGAAAATTGTGACTTACTCAAACTCTCAAACCTAGAAGCTGAGCTTGAACGACTTATGAAACAGGAAGAGATTGGATGGAAACAATGGTCCAAAGCTAAGTGGCTGAAAGAAGGCGATAAAAATACATCCTACTTTCACAAATTAGCAAATGGTCGCCGCATGTCCCTTTTCATCCCGGAAATAATGCGGAACAATATCCCAATCACCGACCCCTTCGAAATTTCAAACCTCTTTACTGACTTCTACCGCTCCATCCTCAGCAAACCCTCGCTTCCCCTTCCTCCCATAGATTGGAACCTTCTATATCCCAACCCTTCGCCAGTTCCTATAGACTCGCCCATCACAGAAGAAGAGATGCTGGCCGCCCTTAAGGACTTGGATGACGACAAATCTCCGGGGCCAGATGGGTTTAGCCTGTTCTTCTTCAAGCACTTCTGGGGAGTTTTCAAGGGAGATATCGTAGACATGTGTGTCGAATTCTGCTCTAATCCTATGGCCATAGCTCGCCTAAATTATGCCAATATTGTCCTCCTGCCTAAATCCACTGGAGCCAACTCCCTATCAGCATTCCGACCTATTAGCCTTCTGAATACCACGTTTAAATTGATTACCAAAGTCCTTGCTAATCGTCTTCAAACCTTTATGGAATTGTTAGTTGGTGTGGAGCAATCAGCCTTCATCCAAGGTAGGAACGTCCTAGACTGCGTTGCGGCAACACAAGAAATAATCTCCTCCTGTCATTCGAACAACACCCTTGAGGTCCTGCTAAAACTTGATTTCTCCAAGGCTTTTGATTCAGTGAATTGAAATTTTATTATTGAGCTCCTTATGCACAGAGGTTTTCCATCTACATGGTGCAACTGGATCAAATGCATCCTAAATTCGAGCCTTTCATCGATTCAGATTGGCGGCTCACTTAGAGGGCTCACTAAATCTGCTCGGGGTCTCAGACAGGGAGATCCTCTCTCTCCGCTCATCTTTGTCCTAGTGATAGATGTATTTAATAGTATGATTAAACTGGCAATATCTAACAATTACTTAGCTGGTATCTGCCCCCCCAACCCTAGTCCTAACTCTCACCCTAATCTTATGATTTCCAACCTCCAGTTCGCAGATGACACTATCCTCTTCGTCACCGGTTTTCCTGATCACATCTACTGTATTAAAGTCCTCCTCTACACCTTCGAGCTCATCTCCAGCCTATCAATTAATTTTAATAAGAGTTCCGTCATCATGCTTGGAAATGCTGACCATCTCGGTCCCCACATCTCCTCCTCCCTTAACTGCTACCTTGGCACCTTTCCTTTATCCTATCTTGGCTTCACCCTGCGCCCTACCAAGCTTCACCGATCTGACTAGACCCCCCTCATTTCCAAACAGGCTGGAAAGTAAACACTCTATCGACTTCGGGAAGGCTGGTCTTGGTTAAAGCTGTACTCTCGGCGCTTCCTCTTTACTGGCTCTCGTTCCACAAGATTCCCTGCTGGGTATCCAAAAAAATTGATGCTATTAGACGCTCCTTCCTCTGGAATGAGGGGAAAGCCAAATGCCTTGTCAATTGGAAAATTGTATGCATGCACGAGGATCACGGCGAACTAGGCATTACCAACCTGTTTTCTCTCAATCAGACACTTCTAGCAAAATGGCTCTGGCGTCTCTTCCTGCCAGGCCGGTTCATTTGGAAAGACCGGATCTTGGCATCCTACTACAAAGCTGTCCCATTCCGTGCTCTTCATTTCGCTCCACGTCTCAAGCCCTCCCCATTTTGGTCAGGTGTCCTAGCATCTGTAAACCGTATCAAACCCCTAATCCAGGTGAACATAGCCAAAGGCTCCAATTGTCTTTTCTGGTTTGACACCTGGCACAACCTCTCACCCCTTAGCCTTTCCTTTCCATCCCTTTTTTCCTACTCCAACATACCCCTCCTGACTGTGGCAGATGCTGTCACCCTAGGCCTACCCAGTTTATGTCCACCAACCCTTTTTGTCGAAGACACCTTCATGGAACTCCTTTCCGCCCTCTGCCTAATACAATCTGTAACCCTTGACTCCTCAGCGGTGGACAGACACATATGGACACTATCTCCCTCAAGAGGCTTCTCTATATCCCAATTCTCCTCTTTTCTAAACCACCCTGGTAGACTGTTCTCCTTCGCTCGTGTCTGGAAATGCCATATCCCTCCCCGTATCAAATTCTTTCAATGGTGTCTCATCCATGGATGCATAAATACCAAAGATCGTCTCTTGCGCTTGAACATCACATCTGACTAAAATTGTGTCTTCTGTAACACTGAAGCTGAATCGATTTGCCATCTTTTCTTCGAATGCGATATATCTTACTATATATGGGTATCGGTTTGCGTACACAACCTAGGGCAAATATACACAATCATAGACTTTTTTGATCATTGGCAGTACCTAGACATCCTTCTAGCCATCTTCAGCTGGGTCATTTGGAAAGAGAGAAATGCCTTCGTCTTCAACAAACCTACCAACTCGTGTTTTAACATATGCAACAAAATTTCTAATATATTTGCGTATTGGATAGGCTCTTCCTTCTCGGCACCATTCAGACTTCGGCTTCCATCAGCTCGGTCCCCATCGGTCGAATCCGTAGGCAGTGCAACGCCAGATGCGCCGACTGATCGCCCTGGCTGCAGCTAGTGGTTTGATTGTTTTCGTCGTCGACTTTTTAGGATCTCTCTCTACAGTAGTACTTCTTCTCTTTGCTGGTTAAGCTAGGTCTTATTATGTATATTTGAAATCTCCTAGTCTGTAATTTCATGTTGGCAGGCTGTTTTGTACCTTAAACACTGATTATGCTGCTTTTGTTTTTCCATTGATCAGGCCTGTTGATCGAACTAAGCAATTCTATATATATATATATATATATATATTATTAATCGGCTGTGTAGTTTCAAGCTACACATCCGTTCTCCTCAAAAAGTGATAAAATTCCGAATCGTTACATGAATATACTTTCTAGCTAGTTTTTCTATCACACAGATCTATGAATGGAGATTTTGAAGATCAAGAAATTCCTTAAGGAGGAGAATATTCAAGGAAAACTCTTGTAATATCTAAGATATTAACCATTTATTATGGTACGCATACATAATCACTTTTGTAGGAAAAATGCATGTTAATTTTTTTGAAGATAATATCATTTAGAAGGTGTGCACTTCTTAGAAGGTTCACCATGCATAGCATTGGATCCAACAATTTAGCATACATTCTAATACTTTGGGTCCAAAATAACAAAAAAAGCCGTTTCGCCACCGCTTTAGACTGTGGCGAATTAATTTTTCTATGGATCAGAGCTGTGATGAAATGGACTGTGGCTAATATTTAGCCGCGGCTCTAAATTTTGGCTAAATATAATTTAATCACAGCTTAGAGTTGTGGCTAAATATAATTTAGCCATGGCCAATTTGCATTTATACAAAAAAACAATCCTTGCACGAGAAGCACTCGACAACATTACATTATTCTGCAAAATTGAATATTAAAATATTACAACAACAGCGCAGTACAATATTAAGCAAAAAAATATCAATACATCAACAACACATACAATATAAAATTTAGCAACAAGCAACAATAATACAATATTTCAATATACTTTGAACTCTAGACTGTATTTTTAATACATCAAATATATTTTCTATTTGAATGGAAAGCGGTATTACAATACTTCATAGCACAACTAGTGAACTTCTATGTTTTGCCCCTGCTGTAGTGTATCATGTTAGTTATACTCACAGATTGTTTCAGAGGCCTAGAATCAACATTAACAATTAATACACTGGAATATATAAATAGATTGCTATGATTGCTAATAAACCAGATCCTTCAATTTTTCTGGATAAAAAGCAAATTTCATCATGTAATGCGTAATAGTGTGTAGAATGAGTTGTGCCCTGATACATAAATATTCAAGATGGTTATACCATAACAGAAAATACAGCCAAAAAAACTGCAAAAATTAGCAACTTAGTATCACTACTTGAGAGCACATGTAGGAACATAATTTGTAGGGTAAAATGTACACAAGACAACATGGCGCAAGCCAACTACATAAATTCAGGTTCAAACATATTTCTACAAACTAAAATCAAATTGCTTGACTCAACTTAAAACATAATGTAGAATACAACAAAAAAGAAAGTGCAGCAGCTGGAGTAATAAATTTAGACACAAACGCTCAAAACACACACAACACAAATGCAGCTACAACAAGAGAACCCCTCCAAAGTCTGTAAACTATAACAAGATTATCAAATGCAAACAAGATTATTAAATGCCAAAACATTAAAACCAAAATAGACATTATAGCTTAATTAAACACTGAAAGAAGTTAAAAATGTAAAGTATTATTATTGTAGTTTTTCATTTGATACAATTACATCTCACAGTCCTTCTATATTTATAATACAGGCATCAGGTTGAAAAGCAAACCAGGCCCTATAAGCAAATTAGGCCCAAAGATGTAAAATAAAATAAAAGTATGTGCTGCTGGCATTGCAGGCTGAAGCCCATTCAGATAAGAATACAATCAGTGACTCAGGAAGCAAGTCCATTATTACGCCCCCTCAATTGAAACTAGGGTTTCAATTTCCCCTCGTCTTTCATGGCGGTGGAGAAAACTCTAAGTTCTTCCCTAAATCGATCAAAGTTCTTTGTTGAAATGGCTTTAGTTAGCACATCAGCACGCTGATAAAAAGCTGGAATGTGTTGGATCTGGAGTTTTCCACTTCCTGTTTGTTCGCGAACAAAGTGAAGATCCACTTCAAAGTGTTTCGTTCTCGAGTGCTGGATGGGGTTCATAGACAGAGAAATGGCACTTAAGTTGTCGACCCAGATTGTTGGCCTTCGATTTGGTGTGAGCCCTAATTCCCGAAGTAAGTTTTCGGTCCAAATGATCTCTGCCGTGGCACTGGCTATGGCCCTGTACTCGGCTTCAGTGCTCGGTCTGGAAATGGTAGCTTGTTTTCTTGTACACCATGAGACGGGATTAGTGCCGAGATAAACACAATATCCGGTGATAGATCTTCTATCATCGAGATCATTCGCCCAGTCAGAATCACTGTAAGCTTGTAAATTTAAATTTTTGCTTGATACGAGTTTTAATCCATGATTGACTGTTCCTCTTAAGTATTGAAGTATTCGTTTCACAGCACACCAGTGCTCACTTGTGGGGGCATGCATGTATTGACAAACTTTATTCACACTAAAACAGATATTCGGTCTAGTAGTAGTAGCGTATTGCAATGCCCCGACAATGCTCCTGTACTGTTTGATGTTCTCTATGGGTTCACCCCTTTCTTTAGATAATTTGAGGTTACTTGTCATGGGGGTTGGTAGTGGCTTAGCTTTATCCATGTTTAACCTGACAAGTATGTCTAATATATATGGTTTTTGCGATAACATGATGCTTGAGTCTGCATTTCTTTGAATATGTATGCCATGAAAATAATTTGCTTTACCCATGTCTTTTATTGAAAATTTCTTGTTCAAGTATTTTATGACAAGCTCGATTTCATGTTGACTGTCTCCTATGATGAGAATATCATCAACATAGACAAGAATGTAGATACTTTCTTCCCTTGTTTTCCTTGTATAAAGAGAACTGTCTGACTTAGTAGCAGTGAATCCCATTTTAACTAAAATGCTTTACAGTTTATCATACCAAGCTCTTGAAGCTTGTTTTAAACCATAAATTGCTTTATGTAATTTTATATACTTGATTGATGCTTACTTTTGAATCATAACCTTTTGGCTGCTGCATATAGACTTCCTCCATTAATTCTCCATTTAGAAATGCATTATGCACATCCAATTGTCTTATTCTCTAGTTTTTATGCAAAGCTATGGTTAGCATTATCCTAACTGTGGCTGGTTTAATAACTGGAGAAAAGGTTTCACTGAAATCAAATCCAAACTGCTGGGTGTAACCTTTCGCCACAAGTCTAGCCTTGTATTTATTGATCTTACCATCAGCATCTCTCTTGATTTTGTATGTCCATTTACTTCCTACAACATTCTTGTGCCTTTGTAGATTAACAAGTGTCCATGTTTTATTTTTAACAAGAGCATTATACTCTTCATCCATAGCTTTTCTCCATTTTCTGTCTTTTACTGCCTGTTCATAAGAAGTTGGTTCCACCTCATTGAGTTGAGTATTTAATACTTTGGGTTTAAAAATCCCACTCTTTGATCTAGTAATCATGGGATGTTGTATGGTAGTTGGTTGTGATTCACAATGAATCTCAGTATTCTCATTAGATGCTTCATTTGATAATTCTCTGCTGATATGATCATGCTGTGAGTTTGATTCATGTTGTTCATCATGTAGTGTACTGCTTGTGGTTATTTGTTCAGGACAATCTTTATGCTCATTCCTTGTTGGTTCTCTAACTAATTGATCCTTTGCATTTATCCATTCTGACAAGTCTGATATATGACCAATGCTTGCTTTGTTTGTATCAGTCCTTTGCATATGCTTTTCCCTTTCTGCAAAAGGAAAAACATTTTCATTAAAAACAACATGCCTTGAAAAGTAAATTCTGCCTTGATTGTCTAGACAAATGTACCCCTTCTGATTGTGTGCATATCGTAAAAAGGTGCATTGACTAGATCTCAGGCTTAATTTATGTTTATTGTATGGTCTGAGACAGGGAAAACATAGGCACCCAAAAGTTTTCAAAAATTCATAATTTGGTTCAACACCAAACAATTTCATAAAAGGACACACGTGGTTTAACACTTTGGTTGGCATTCTATTTATGAGATATACTGCTGTGGAAAATGCCTCTCTCCAATATCTCATTGGTAGATTTGCTTGAGACAAGAGTGTTAACCCTATTTCCACAATGTGCCTATGTATTCTCTCTACCAAACCATTTTGCTCAGATGTATGGGGGCATGTGATCCTATGCACAATCCCTTTTGTGTTAAAAAATTCCTTCAGTGGTTTGAATTAACCCCCACCATCTGTTAGTACAATTTTCACATTGCTATTATGTTGTTTTTCAGCACAAGTGATGAAATGTTTTATGGCACTGCATGCATCGGATTTTGCCTTTAAAAAATATATCCACGTGTATCTAGTGTGTGCATCAACAAGAGATAAGTAATACCTATCCCCCTTTGTTGAGTTATGTGGTGATGGTCCCCACATGTCAGCTGCCACACGCTCAAGTGGTTTTTTATACACAGTTTCAGAATGTTGGAAAGGCAACTTGTGACTTTTACCAACTTGACAGTGTATGCATATTGATGAATTGTGCAAAGTTGAAAAAGAAATTTTATTTTCATTTAATACTTGTTTTACAACATCATAACTTGGATGTCCTAATTTGCAATGCCATTTATGCAATACATTGTCACATTTATCATGGTTGAAACTAGCATTATTACAGTAGACAACATTATAACTGATATTCTTTGTTCTCATATTGCTGAACTTGTACGGACCCTGTTCCAGTTTACCCTGTAATAATATGTCTTTACTTAGCATATCTCTGACTAAACAGAATTTAGGGTGAAACTCAAAATATACACGGTTTTCTTTAGCAAATTGTGAGACACTTATTAAGTTCTTCTTGATACTTGGCACTCTTAATAAGTTATTAAGATAAAGTAGCCTTGTACCTTGTATAGTGCCTGTCCCAACATGTGATATATTCACAGTTTCACCATTACCCATGGAAACAGGATTCTTACCATTGTAGCTTTTGTTCCCCAAATTGAGATTTTGTAAGTTGTTGGTGATATGATTTGTAGCTCCTGAGTCTGGAAACCACTCCTATGTGTTAATGGCATCAGTCTTGACTGCATCATCTACTAAGTTATCTGAATTATTTCTTGGTTGATGATTGGTTTGTGCCATGTTTACTGTTGGTTGCTTGCTTGATTGTGTCTGTTGTGCTGGGTTGTAATCCTCCTTGAATCTGAAGTAACACTTATTTGCCATGTGACCAAATTTTTCACAAATTTGGCATTTGACTCTATTATTGTTTGAAAACCTTCCTCTACCCCTGCCCCTCTGACTGTAGCCTCCTCTTGGATTCTGGTAGTTCTGACTATTCTTCTGACCTTTTTTCTTTGTGGTTGAAACATAATTTGCTGAATAATCTTCTTGCATAAGTCTTCTCTGCTCTACTCTACCTTCATGTGCAAGGAGGGCTGAGTAGACATAATCAAGTTCAGGTAGGGTTGGTTGTGTGGCAATAAAAGTCACCAGAGATTCATATTCTTGATCAAGCCCATTGGTGATGATGAGAATCTGTTCACTGTTGGATACATTGTGGGCAATTGCCCTTAATCTGTCACACAGATTCTTGATCTTGGCAAGGTAATCTCTCATGCTCATATCACCTTTTCTTGTATTATGTCATTCTCTTCTATAGTGCATGATTCTCGCTGCTGACTGGGAATTTAAAATTCTTTCAATGGATGACCATATTTCATATGACGTGTAACATCCAACAAGATGTGACAATGAAGTCTGGTTGACAGAAGATAAAAGCCAAGATGCGAGCAAGTTATCTTGTTTCTGATATAAAATGTATTCTGGGTTGCTGATGGCATTGCCTTTATCATCAGTGATATTAACTGATGGAATCACCTTCGTTCCTTTGACATAATCTTGTAGATCATACCCTCTTAATGCTATTTCAACTTGGTATTTCCATGTGATGTAATTATCTTCATCTAATGGCGTGTTTATTGCTTGATTCTTAGGTCTGATCAAGACAGATTCAGATTTTTGACTGTCATTGGATCTGTTGCCAGTGCTTGCTGAAGTAACATCCTCTTCTTCGAGGGCCATAGATGATCAAGAATTTGAATATCCTGATTTCTTGATCAAGAAGTTAAAATTGCGCAATAAAAGGGGTGCAACCAGAGGTAGAAATGACGATCTTGAATCTGATCTGCCTCTAGGATGACATAGTGGGTAGAAATAACTGATGAACACAGTTACTATACTGATCTTGAGAAGGGTAGCCTCCCCTATGATGATAATATTCTGAGGGGAGCCTCACAAGAAAACAACTTCTTCAATGAAAACTGTCGTTTGGCAATGGTGGCTCTGATACCATGAAAGAAGTTAAAAATGAAAAGTATTATTATTGCAGCTTTTCATTTGATACAATTACATCTCACAGTCCTTCTATATTTATAATACAGGCATCAGGTTGAAAAGCAAACCAGGCTCTATAAGCAAATTAGGCCCAAAGATGAAAAATAAAATAAAAGTATGTGCTGCTGGCATTGCAGGCTGAAGCCCATTCAGATAAGAATACAATCAGTGACTCGGGAAGCAAGTCCATTATTAAACACAAACAAGATTATTACTTCTGTAAGCTGTAACTTATTGCAAGTGGAAAGTTGAAATTTATAAAACTAAAACAGAATACAATGAAAAAATGGGTATCTCCAATGTCTATAAACTGTAACAAGATTATTACTTATTACTTCAGTAAACTGTAACAAAATTGCTTTTCTTTTTTCACCTCTCCAAAGTCTAATCTTAAACATGGGTATCTCCAAGTTAAAATAAATGATAAAGGGGTGAAATTAATTACCATGTCAAAAGCTTAACACCTGATTAATACTATGAAAAAATAATCAGCTAAGCTCTAAGTTTGACAAATCTAATTCAATAGGTTAACACACGAATACAAGAAAAAAAAGGCTAGCTAAGCTCTATTGGTCAAGATAATAGTGTAAAAGTAAACAAGATATCAGAGTGTTTGACTAGAAAAGGGAAAATCAAAGTATACATACAGAAGGCGACCGGAAGAACATTTATTTATTAATCAATCATTTTTTGTGTGGATAATCTCCTAATGGTTGAGTTCAGTTTCTATAGTCATTATAGAGAACCTATGATATGCATAAAACCGACATTAAACTGAAGGAAGAAGCTGTCCCTCGACATCATTCAGTTAACAAGGACAATCTTAAATCCTTTTGATGATCATTATATACATACAGTTTTATGCACTGTCATTCTTAAGTTGATATATTTTACTGTCAAATATGTTTTCAAGGGAAACTAATATATTCATAAGTGATGCAGCCCAGCCTAATGATGAAGCAACACAATTACTCGCCTTAGGTCGTTCACGGCGTAACGAGCCGCGAGGTAAGGAGTTACGACCTAGTGAAGATCGCTTGCAAGTACAAGCTACGTTGGATTTGGATGGGTTGCGACCTAGTGGGATACGGCCTAAGGAAGAAGCCACTACTTTAGGTCGCTCGAACGAGGTAACGACCTAATGCCGCATACTTTCACGTAGGCCGCATGGAGCTTAGGTCGTGTAGGACTTAAGTCACGTACGTGCCGTGTATTTTAAGTCGCGGGTCTCCTTAAGTCGCTACTGGAATGGTTTCTTAGGTTGCTGGTGGTTATGTCGTGTGATCTTTATGTCGTTTATGTGTTGTATTTGGTAGCTCGTGTGAGTTGTATATAATAGGTCGCATGGATGTTGTACATAGTGTTATGTCGTGAGTCGTTGTAATGTAATGTTGTGTATGTTGAGTCGTGTGTGTTGTAACTCGTGCAGTGTTAGGTCGTTTACTAGTAGTTCGTGTGTGTGATGTGCTAGGTCGTTAATGACCTAAGTTAGGCCGGTTGGTCAAGGGGAGTTATAACCCTATAAATAGGGGAGGTGTGTTCATTTGTGGTGGTTGATTTTTGAATGAAACTTTGTTTGAGTGCTTTGTGCCTCTTTTGAAATTGGTAGTTGAGTGTGATCTCTTATCTCCACTTTCGGTATTCGAGTGCGCTCGAATCAACGATTGTTGAAGCCAATTCACAGTATCAAGTGCGCTTGATCAACGTTCGAAGAATTGTAGATCTTCTCTCATGGCATCATGCGCGATCAACGTGTCGAAGATAGCTAGAATTCGGTATCTTTTGAAGATCAACGAATTTGGGCATTTGGTGTCTTTCAATCCATCAATTTATATTACTTCATCTATTCGTTCTTCGATTAGTTTGATACGAAATCATATTTTCGACTTCATCGTATTATTTCCTCTACATCATTTTGGTATCAGAGCTAGATTTAGTCAATCATAGCTAAGCCGAGTCTTGGAGCCAAAGAGAAGTGTTGTTCAAAACCGAGCCAACTTGTTCAAGTTTGTGGGAGATTTGTTCAAGTTGAAGCCGTGCGTCATTTTTGAAGAGCAAGGCCGAGAGTTTGAGACGAGTCATACAAATTGTTTGATCAAGACCGAAAGTTGTGTTTGTTTGAATTTGTGACATTCGACAATGCCTCCGAGAAGAGCTAATCGCCATCAGAATATTGAAGATTTGTACAAGAGAGAAGATGCTGAAAAGATGGAACAACGCATTAGCAATAAATTTAATGAGAAGTTGGATGAAGGCATTGGTAGGTTGGAGAAATTGATGATAGATATGAATCAAAGGAGAAGGTCGCCAATCTCGAACTATGGAGGAAACAGAGTTTCACCATCGGTTACGGAAGCGAAGAGGGTGTCGCCCTAATCTTTTAGAGAAAGAAGAGAAACATCAATTTCATCGAGAAAAGATCACCATGAATATAGACATGAAGAGAGAAGAACTCCACGTGAGTTTGAAGATGAGCCATATCGAGATGAAGAGAGACATAGTAGAAGAGACATGCGTGATCGACGGGATGTTGATGGTCGAGATCGATATAGACGTACATTTGATTTTGATGAAGAGGGTGATAGAGCTAGGATTCATTATCGAGATCAAGACCAAGTTAGGAACTCATATAGGGATGTTGAAGATGATCGATGATGGGAGTCGGGGATGAAGACAGAAATTCCGGAATTCAAAGGTGGAATGGTAGCAGAAGAATTTCTGGATTGGTTGTCTAATATTGAAGAGATTTTTGACTTCAAAGAAGTTCCTGAGCATAGAAGAGTTAAGTTAGTTGCTACAAGGTTGAGAGGGAGAGTTTTAGCATGGTGGCAGCAAACAAAACTTACACCGGAGAGAATGGGGAAGTCAAAGATTGAGTCATGGGAGAAAATGAAGAAGTTAATGAAGGCTACATTCTTGTCTTACAATTATCAATCACTCATGTATCAGAGGTTGCATAATCTGAGGCAAGGGACGAGGACTGTTAATGATTATGCTGATGAATTTTATCAACTGATTGCCAGGAATGACATAATGGAGACAGAGGAACAATTGACTGCTAGATTTATTGGAAGGTTGAGAATCCAGATACAGGATATGGTGAATATGTTTGATCCTAGATCTGTAGCTGAAGCGCACCAGAAAGCCTTGGCTTGGGAGAAGCAGGGAAGACGAGGAGGTGGTGTGTTTTCAAGTTCCAATATTAAGAACAAAGGTGCTAGTGGGAGTTCCAATGTTTCTAAAGCTGTCGGTAAACCAGTTGTGAATGAGGTTGCAAAGGCAAAGGTCAACAACAGTTTCAAATGTTATAATTGCCAGGAAATGGGTCACAAGAGTAATGAATGTCCGAAACTGACGCAGCGGATTATTCAAAATAAACTTCAATCGGTGAAAGTAGCAATCGGGGGATGGATGAATACCAAAATGCCCAAATTCGTTGATCCGAAGATACCGAATTCTAGCTATCTCAAACACGTTGATAGCGCACTATACCGTGTTCAAAGATCTACGATTCTTCGTACGTTGATCTAGCGCACTAGATACTGTGAATCGGCTTCTACGATCGTTGAATCGAGCGCACTCGATTAACCGAAAGAGGAGATAGGAGATTACACTCAACTACCAATTTTAGAAGAAAGCACACAGCAATCAACAAGAAATTTTATTCCAGAATCAACCACAAATGTACAACTCACGCGTATTTATAGTGTTTCACAACCCTGGTCCTTAAGTCGGCTGCGACTTACGACTCACTTTAAGTCGGCAACGACTTAGTACCATAGCGACCTAACCCCCTTTACAACACAGCACACGCAAACGACTCACTAGGTCGCCAGCCGACCTAACTGACTCAAGACACAGGTCACACGACTTAACAACTGACGATATACGGCCGACCTAACTAGATACGACCTGACACAACTGACGACTCATTTATTTTCACGACCGACACATCTCTTAAGTCGTAGACGACTTAAGTTACACTGCCACAAAATTACAGACTCAACACTTAGGTCGTATACGACCTAACGACCTACGACTCAAAGAAACACATTACAACATCACATACTAGCTCAACAACATACTGCTTAGCTCTTTGCCGACTTATCAATCAACACAACACATAAGTCGGTGACGACCTATAATACCACACGACTTAAAGAACACAGACGACTTAACTTCCAAGCGACTTACTCTTCAGTTCCCGCCTTAACTTAGGTCGTAGCCGACTTAGTCCTTGCATTCCAACTCGTGTTGTTATCTTGTTAACCCGTGATGCTCCTCCTGTAGTTTTAGACCGTACACGACTTAAAAGCCCCGAACGACTTACACCCATGCTAGGTCGGAAATGACTTAGGACTTCATCATTAACTCGCACGCCTTCCCCCCGTGACTCCTTAGGTCGGAAATGACTTATAGGTACCATCTTAAGTCATGAACGACTCACGCTACTGGCTTGCAATTGTTCGACCTTGGTCTGAGCTGCATCATCCTCCCCTGGTTGAGAACAATTCGTCCTAGAATTTGTATCTTTTTCCACAACAATCTCACCTCCATGATACGGAATTAAATGTTTGATGTTAAAAACATCAGAAGTATAAACGTCATCTGGTAATTTTAATCGATATGCATTCTCATTGATCTTCTTTAAAACTTCAACTGGACCAATTTTCCGCGCTTTCAATTTATTGTACGTTCCCACTGGAAAACAATCTTTCATCAACATTGCATAAACTAAATCACCTTCGTTAAATTCAACATTTCGTTGCTTCAAATCTGCAAATTTCTTATATTTCTCATTTAACTTTTCCAATCGTTCTTGAACGATTTTATGACATTCATTCAACCCATCAACAAAATCTATAGCTCGTTTAACCGTCCCCTTTGGTTGTGGCACTACGGCTAAGTCCAATGGTCCCCTGGGTAGATTTGAATATACAATCTGAAATGGACTGAATCCTGTACTACGATTCACTGCATGATTTTGTGCAAATTCTGCCTGGCATAACTTCATGTCCCAACTTCTCAGATTATTTTTCACCAAACATCGTAACAAATTTCCCAATGATCTGTTAACAACTTCGGTCTGTCCATCTGTTTGCGGATGATAGGCACTGCTAAAGTTCAACTTCGTTCCCACCATCTTCCACAAACTCAACCAAAAATGGCTTAAAAATCTAGTATCCCGATCAAAAACAATAGATTCTGGTAAACCATGCAATCGATACACCTACTTAAAGAATAATTGTGCCACTCGAACTGCATCCGCTGTCTTCTTGCAGGCAATAAAATGTGCCATCTTCGAAAATCTGTCCACCGCAACAAATATAGAATCATTCCCCCTTTGAGTTCTCGGCAAACCCAAAACGAAATCCATGCTGATATCCACCCATGGTTTTGACGGTACAGGTAATGGCATATACAATCCTGCATTTGTCGTTGTTCCCTTCGAAACCTAACATATATGACATCTTCCCACAAACCTTTCAACCTCTCTCCTCATCGACGGCCAAAAGTAAGATTGAGAAATCAAATGCAACGTACGATCACGGCCCACATGTCCTTCCTCGTGCAACTCTTTGATAATCTTCAATCTCAAACTGCTCTCTGGAATACATAATCGATTTCCTTTAAACAAGAATCCATCAACCAACATAAATTCATCAGTATCTCCATCCTTAACTTTCTCAACAAACTTTGCAAAGTAAGGATCTTCGTCAATCAATTCTGGCAATAATTCAAATCCCGTCACTTCAACCTTCAATGTGGTCAACAAATGACTTCTCCTACTCAAAGCATCAGCCACACGATTTGTTACCCCAGATTTGTGCTTAACAACAAAGGTAAATTGCTGTAAATATGCAATCCACGATGCATGTCTCGCTGAAATCTTATCCTGCCCCTGTAAATGCTTCAAAGCTTCATGATCAGTGTAAAGAACAAACTCTTTCTGAAATAGATAATGCCTCCAATGTTTAACAGCTTGCACAACAGCATAAAACTCAACATCGTATGTACTGTATCTCATCTTTGCTCCTGATAACTTCTCACTGAAATATGCAATAGGTCTTCCACTCTGACTCAACACTCCTCCAATTCCAACCTTTGATGCATCAGTGTGTAGCTCAAACAACAACTGAAAATCCGGTAATACAAGAATTGGTGCTGTCGTCAAAAGTTCTTTGATTCGTTCAAAAGCAATCCTCGCTTCCTCCGACCAAGAAAACTGCTTTTCTTTCATACAATCGGTAACTGGTGCCATCACGCTACTGAAGTGTGGAATGAATCTTCGGTAGAATGATGCCAATCCATGAAAACTTCTAACTTCAGTGATAGTTCTCAGCTGTGGCCAATTTCTAATAGCTTCGACTTTACTCTGGTCCACCTGGATTCCCTTCTCAGATACAACATATCCCAAAAATAATACACTACGATTCATGAACACACATTTCTTCGTAGCTGCATAAAATTGTTCCTCACGAAGAATAATTAACACCTTCCTCAAATGCTCTACATGCTCCTCTGTACTCGTACTATAAATCAGAATATCATCAAAGTAAACTACCACGAACTTCCCAATGAATGGTCTAAAGATTTGATTCATCACCCGCATGAATGTACTAGGTGCATTTGATAAACCAAATGGCATAACCAACCATTCGTACAACCCCTCTCTCGTCTTGAAGGCTGTCTTCCATTCGTCTCCAGGTCTAATTCGAATCTGATGATAACCACTCTTAAAATCAATCTTCGAAAAGATAGTAGCCCCACTCAACTGATCTAACAAGTCATCCAACCTCGGCATAGGAAATCTATAACGAACAGTAATCTTGTTCAAAGCTCTACTATCGGTACACATTCTCGATGTTCCATCCTTCTTCGGCACCAACAAAGCTGGTACTGCACAAGGACTCAAGCTTTCCTGAACACGTCCATGTTCTAACAACTCTTCCACTTTCCTTCGTAACTCTTCATGTTCCTTCGGACTCATTCGGTAATGTGGTCGATGTGGTAATACTGCTCCCGGAACAAGATCAATTTGATGTTGAATGTCCCTCAGTGGCGGTAACTCCTTAGGCAACTCTTTTGGAAATACGTCTTCAAATTCTTTCAAAACTGGCTTTGCTTCTTCTGGAATTTCAATAACTTCATTACACTCTCGCCCAATCAACAAATAGACTTTAGGCTCCTCTTCAACTTCTTTAACAAACTCCTTCAAAGATAGCAAAGTTTTCAGCTCTTCAATCTCCTCCAGCTTGCTTTCCTTCTATTGTTGCTTCTTAGGAACTAGAATGATCTTAGTACCTTCGAACATAAAACTGTAACTATTAGCACGACCATCATGTTGTACTGCTCTATCAAACTGCCATGGTCTGTCCAACAACAGATGACACACATCCATGTCTACAACGTCACGCCAAATTTCATCTTTGTACTTCTTCCCAATAGAAAAATTCACACAAGCCCTTCGACACACCTTCACTTCACCTCCCTTCCTTAACCATGCTAACTTGTGCGGTTTAGGATGCTTCTCAGTTTTCAAGTTCAACTTCCTTACTGCTTCTGTAGAGATAATATTATCACAACTTCCAGCATCAATAACGAACTTGCAAACCTTTCCCAAAATAGTGCATGTCGACTGAAAAATATTGCTTCTCAACCAACTAGAATCTTCCTCTTGCTTTGGTGTAAGACATGACCTCCTCATCATAAGATTACAACCTTCATCTCCAGATAATTCTTCTTCCTCCTCAACATAAGGTGCATTTAAACATTCCGCCTCCTCACCATCATTCTCAATCTCAGCAACCATTGCTCTCTTCTTCGGCTTCGGACATTCATTGCTTTTATGACCCAACTCCTGGCAATTGTAACATTTGAAACCACTGCTAACCTTCGCCTTCTCAGCCTCCTTCACCATTGGTTTTGTAACATGTTTAGGAACATTAGAACTTCCACTAACACCCTTCGCTTGATTATTGGAATTAGTAAACACACCACCTCCACGCCTTCCTTGCTTCTCCCAAGCCAACGCCTTCTGATGTGCCTCCGCTACTGATCTAGGATGAAACATATTAACCATATCCTCGATCTGCATTCTCAATCCCCCAATGAATCTAGCAGTTAGCTGTTCTTCCGTTTCCATAATATCATTCCTGGCAATGAGTTGGTAAAATTCATCCGCATAATCACTAACAGACTTCGTCCCTTGCCTCAGATTCTGCAACCTCTGGTACATAAGTGATTGATAGTTGTATGGTAAGAATGTAGCTCGCATCAACTTCTTCATCTTCTCCCAAGATTCTATCTTTGTCTTTCCTATTCGCTCATGAGTAAGTTTAGTTTGCTGCCACCATGCCAAAGCTCTCCCCCTCAACCTAGTAGCAACCAACTTCACTCTTCTATGCTCAGGTACCTCCTTGAAATCAAAGATCTCTTCAACATTTGACACCCAATCAAGAATTCTTCAGCTACCATTCCACCTTTAAACTCTGGAATTTCCATCTTCATCCCCGACTCCCATCGACGATCATCTTCAACATCCCGATATGAATTTCGAACTTGGTCTCGACCTCGATAATGAATGCTAGCTCTATCACCCTCTTCATCAAAATCAAATGTACGTTTATATCGATCTCGACCAGCAACATCCCTTCGTTCATGCATGCTTCTTCGACTATGTCTCTCTTCATCTCTATACGCCTCATTGTCATATTCACGTTGACTTCTTCTCTCTTCATGTCCATAGTCATGATGATCTCTCCGTGATGAAATTGATGTTTCTCTTCTATCTCTAAAAGAATGCGGTGATACCCTCCTCGCTTCTGTAACTGATGGCGAAACTCGGTTTCCTCCATGGTTCGAGTTTGGTGATCTCCTCCCTTGAGTTTGATTCAATTTATTCATCAACTTCTCTAACTTCCCAATGCCTTCATCAAATTTCTCATTAATACGTTGTTCCATAAGCTCGGCTTCTTCTCTTCTATACAACGCTTCAACATTTCAATGACGGTTAGCTCTCCTTGGCGGCATGATTGGAAACTCTTCACAAACACTTCAAAACTTCTCAAATATTTCAACAACTTGAACACAAAACTTCAACACAAGATCAACAAGTCACGGCCTCCTTGCAACTTGACTCGGCCTCACTTGCAACCCTTCAATTCAAACTACAACAAGGCACGGCTCCAATCACTAGCTTGGCCTCAATACTTCAAACACCTCACGGCTTAACTTGGCTCGGCTCAAGGTATCCAAGCAACTTCAAATTCAAACACTTCTCCAAGTTTGATCCGAAATGAAATGGATCAAAATCTTCAAACTCGTTGCAACTTCAAGATGATCACGATGAACAACAACTTCAAAAATTGGCTCCAAGTCTCGGCTTAGCTATGATTGGCTAAGTCTAGCTCTGATACCAAAACTGACGCAGCGGATTATTCAAAAATAAACTTCAATCGGTGAAAGTAGCAATCGGTGGATGGATGAATACCAAAATGCCCAAATTCGTTGATCCGAAGATACCGAATTATAGGTATCTCAAACACGTTGATAGCGCACTATACCGTGTTCAAAGATCTACGATTCTTCGTACGTTGATCTAGCGCACTAGATACAGTGAATTGGCTTTTACGATCGTTGAATCGAGCGCACTCGATTAACCGAAAGAGGAGATAGGAGATTACACTCAACTACCAATTTTAGAAGAAAGCACACAGCAATCAACAAGAAATTTTATTCCAGAATCAACCACAAATGTACAACTCACGCGTATTTATAATGTTTCACAACCCTGGTCCTCAAGTCGGCTGCGACTTACGACTCACTTTAAGTCGGCAACGACTTAGTACCATAGCGACCTAACCCCCTTTACAACACAGCACACGCAAACGACTCACTAGGTCGCTAGCCGACCTAACTGACTCAAGACACAGGTCACACGACTTAACAACTGACGATATACGGCCGACCTAACTAGATATGACCTGACACAACTGACGACTCATTTATTTTCACGACCGACACATCTCTTAAGTCGTAGACGACTTAAGTTACACTACCACAAAATTACAGACTCAACACTTAGGTCGTATACGACCTAACGACCTACGACTCAAAGAAACACATTACAACATCACATACTGGCTCAACAACATACTGCTTAGCTCCTTGCCGACTTATCAATCAACACAACACATAAGTCGGTGACGCCCTATAATACCACACGACTTAAAGAACACAGACGACTTAACTTCCAAGCGACTTACTCTTCAGTTCCCGCCTTAACTTAGGTCGTAGCCGACTTAGTCCTTGCATTCCAACTCGTGTTGTTATCTTGTTAACCCGTGATGCTCCTCCTGTAGTTTTAGACCATACACGACTTAAAAGCCCCGAACGACTTACACCCATGCTAGGTCGAAAATGACTTAGGACTTCATCATTAACTCGCACGCCTTCCCCCCGTGACTCCTTAGGTCGGAAATGACTTATAGGTACCATCTTAAGTCGTGAATGACTCATGCTACTGGCTTGCAATTGTTCAACCTTGGTCTGAGCTGCATCAGAAACCAAAAAAGCGAACAATGATTGCTGAAATGGAGGGTGAGGATGTTGGTGAAGGTTATTCTAGTCCAGTTGAGGAGAATGAATAGGATATCGCATCGGGAGATGAAGGATGTAACTTAATGATGAGTAGATTATGTTTGACACCGAAGCAGGAGGAAGAGGCTAGTTGGTTGAGGAGTAATATCTTTCAGTCGACATGCACTATATTGGGAAAGGTTTGTAAATTTGTGATTGACGTGGGAAGTTGTGACAATATCATTTCTACCGAAGCTGTGAGAAAGTTGAAGTTGAAGACGGAGAAGCATCCAAATCCATACAAGTTAGCGTGGTTAAGGAAAGGAGGAGAGGTGAAGGTGGATAGGCGAGTTCATGTTCCATTTTCTATTGGGAAGAAGTATAAAGACGAGATCTGGTGTGATGTGGCGGAGATAGATGTTTGTCACTTGCTTTTGGGAAGACCATGGCAGTATGACCGAGCAGTGCAGCATGATGGTCAAACCAATAGCTACAGCTTTATGTTTGAAGGTGTTAAGATCATTTTAGTTCCGAAGAAGAGACAGCAAGGAGAGAACAAGTCAGAAGAGATTGAGGAACTGAAAACTTTGTTGACTTTGAACGAATTTTTTGTAGAAGTAGAGGAGAGTCCAGAGGTGTTCTTGTTGATTGGATATGAAGCTATTGAATCTGTTGAAATTCCTTAAGAAGTAAAGCCGGTGTTGGAAGAGTTTGAAGATGTATTTCCAGAAGAGATGCCAAAGGAGTTACCACCATTACGGGACATACAACATCAAATAGATCTTGCTCCGGGAGCCGTATTACCGCATCGACCACACTACAGGATGAGTCCTAAGGAGCATGAGGAACTGAGAAGGCAGGTGGATGAGTTGTTAGAACAAGGGTGTGTTCAGGAGAGCTTGAGTCCTTGTGCAGCGCCAGCCTTATTGGTACCGAAGAAGGAAGGGACTTGGCGGATGTGTATAGACCTATGTAATTAGTGCCCCGCTATTACCCTGCTACAACCCCGCTATATCTCATAGCGGATTTCTACCACTACGATTTTTCCATATATCCCCAAAATATAGCCTTTCCGCTTTAATCCCCGTTATTTCCGCTATATCCCGCTATTCCCGCTATATTCCGCTATTCCTGCTATATCTTTTTTAATAAAATGAATTGAAAAATTGCATTTATACATTATAAAATTATGAAACTAATTTATTTGATTTAATTTTTAATATATTTTCAGAAATGAAAATACTTTAGTATTCTACCAAATTCAACTATGTTATATAACAATTTTTCGTTTATTTAAAGTATATTCGCACATGTTTTTATTTAAAATTATTTATGTATTACTTATAATTCAATTGAATGATGATTTTTCATTTAATTACCATTTATATATTTTTAAAAACATTAAGTGCGTGTTTTATATGCTATTTTAGAGCCATCCGCTATATCCCGCTATATCCTCGCTTTATCCCCTCTATGATTTTTGCACCTCCACCACTTTGAATCTACCGAGCGCATTAACTGCACAGGTATAGACAGCCGGGCTCTAAACAAGATCACCTTGAGATACAGGTTTCCTATGCCGTGGTTCGATGATTTGATTGATCAGTTGAGTGGAGCTATTGTGTTCTCAAAGATTGACTTGAAGAGTGGATACCATCAGATTCGTATTAGACCGAGTGATGAATGGAAGACTGCTTTTAAAACTAGAGAAGGTCTATACGAATGGCTGGTTATGCCGTTTGGCTTGTCAAATGCTCCTAGTACTTTTATGAGAGTGATGAACCAGATTTTCAGACCATTTATTGGGAAGTTCATAGTAGTTTACTTTGATGATATTTTGATCTATAGTGGGAATATGAAAGAGCATGTCCAACGTTTGCGAGAAGTGTTATTAATTCTACGACATGAGCAATTCTATGCAGCAATGAAGAAGTGTGTGTTTATGGCGCACAGGATTTTGTTTCTGGGGTATATTCTGTCGAAGGAGGGTATACAAGTGGATGAAAATAAAGTGGAAGCTGTCAGGAGTTGGCCACAACCCAAGACCATTACTGAAGTGAGAAGTTTTCATGGGCTGGTATCTTTTTATCGAAGATTCATTCCACATTTTACAGTGTAATGGCACCTGTAACCGATTGCATGAAAGGAAAGAAGTTTGTGTGGACAGATGAAGCAGAATTAGCTTTTGAGAAGATTAAAACACTTTTGACGTCAGCACCAATTCTCGTTTTGCCGGATTTTCAGTTGTTGTTTGAGTTACATACTGATGCTTCGAAGGTTGGGATTGGTGGAGTATTGAGTCAGAAGGGAAGACCAGATGCTTATTTCAGTGAGAAGTTGTCTGGAGCCAAGTTGAGATATAGCACTTATGACGTAGAATTTTACGCAATTGTTCAAACTGTGAAGCACTGGAGACATTATCTGTTTCAGAAGGAGTTTGTTCTTTATACGGACCGTGAAGCTTTGAAGCATTTACAAGGGCAGGACAAGATTTCAGCTAGACACGCTTCATGGGTCGCGTATCTATAGCAATTTACTTTTGTTGTGAAGCACAAATCTGGGGTGACGAATCTTGTAGCTGATGCTTTGAGCAGGAGGAATCACTTGTTGACAAAACTGAAGGTTGAAGTGACAGGATTTGAACTATTGCCAGAGTTGTTTAAAGAAGATCCTTACTTTACGAAGATTGTTGAGAAAGTCAAGGATGGGAGTACTGATGAGGTTGTATTGGTGGATGGATTCTTATTCAAAGGGAATCGATTATGCGTACCAGATTGCAGCTTGAGATTGAAAATTGTAAAAGAGTTGCATGAAGAAGGACACGTTGGACGGGATCGCACATTACAGTTGATTTCTCAGTCTTACTACTGGCCCTCGATGAAGCAGGAAGTTGAAAACTTTATGCGTAGATGTCCTGTTTGTCAAGTTTCGAAACGGACAGCTACAAATGCGGGATTGTATATGCCTTTACCTGTCCCTACAAAACCGTGGGTAGATGTATGCATGGATTTCGTGTTGGGCTTGCCGAGGACACAGCGGAGAAATGACTCTATATATGTTGTGGTGGACCGTTTCTCGAAGATGGTATATTTTGTTGCTTGTAAGAAGACGGCAGATGCAGTCCATGTGGCACAGTTGTTCTTTAGAGAGATCTATCGCTTGCATGGTTTACCAGAATCTATAGTTTCAGACAGGGATACCAGATTTCTGAGTCATTTTTGGCTAAGTTTGTGGAAGATGGTGGGAACGAAGCTGAATATCAGTAGTGCTTATCATCCGCAAACTGATGGACAAACTGAGGTTGTGAACAGATCGCTGGGAAATTTGTTGCGGTGTCTTGTAAAGGATAATCTGAAGAGTTGTGATGTGAAGTTATGTCAAGCAGAGTTTGCTCATAATCATGCTATCAACTGTAGTATGGGGTTCAGTCCATTTCAGATTGTATATTCAAGCTTACCAAAGGGGGCGTTGGATTTAGCGACAGTGCCACAACCGAAAGGGGTAGCTAAGCGGGCTACTGATTTTGTTGATGGGTTGACAGAATGCCATAAAATCGTTTACGAACGATTGGAGAAGACGAACGAGAAGTATAAACGATCAGCGGATCTGAAGCGAACAAGTGTTGTATTTAACGAAGGAGATTTAGTATATGCTGTACTAATGAAGGATCGTTTTCCTGTGGGAGCATACAATAAACTTAAAGCACGAAAGATTGGTCCTGTAAAGATTGCGAAACGGATCAATGAAAACGCTTATAGGTTGAAGCTGCCGGAGGATGTGTACACTTCTGACGTGTTTAATATTAAACATCTTATACCTTATTATGGAGATGAACTGACCAATGGGGAAGGACTTTTAAATTCTAGGACGAATTTTTCCCAACCAAGAGAGGATGATGCAGCCCAGCCTAATGATGAAGCAACACAATTACTCGCCTTAGGTCGTTCACGACCTAACGAGCCGCGAGGTAAGGAGTTACGACCTAGTAAAGATCGCTTGCAAGTACAAGCTACGTTGGATTTGGATGGGTTGCGACCTAGTGGGATACGGCCTAAGGAAGAAGCCACTACTTTAGGTCGCTCGAACGAGGTAATGACCTAATGCCGCATACTTTCACATAGGCCGCACGGAGCTTAGGTCGCGCAGGACTTAAGTCACGTACATGCCGTGTATTTTAAGTCGCGGGTCTCCTTAAGTCGCTACTGGAATGGTTTCTTAGGTCGCTGGTGGTTATGTCGTGTGATCTTTATGTCGTTTATGTGTTGTATTTGGTAGCTCGTGTGAGTTGTATATAATAGGTCGCATGGATGTCGTACATAGTGTTATGCCGTGAGTCATTGTAATGTAATGTTGTGTTTGTTGAGTCGCGTGTGTTGTAACTCGTGCAGTGTTAGGTCGTTTAGTAGTAGTTTGTGTGTGTGATGTGCTAGGTCGTTAACGACCTAAGTTAGGTCGGTTGGTCGGGGGAGCTGTAACCCTATAAATAGGGGAGGTGTGGTCATTTGTGGTGATTGATTTTTGAATGAAACTTTGTTTGAGTGCTTTGTGCCTCTTTTGAAATTGGTAGTTGAGTGTGATCTCCTATCTACACTTTCGGTGTTCGAGTGCGCTCGAATCAACGATTGTTGAAGCCAATTCACGGTATCAAGTGCGCGTGATCAACGTTCGAAGAATTGTAGATCTTCTTTCACGGTATCGTGCGCGATCAACGTGTCGAAGATAGCTAGAATTCAGTATCTTTTGAAGATCAACGAATTTGGGTATTCGGTATCTTTCAATCCATCGATTTATATTACTTCATCTATTCGTTCTTCGATTAGTTTGACACGAAATGATCATTTCCACGTCATCGTATTATTTCCGCTGCATCAATAAGTTCCTAACTTGTTCGAAATCAAACAGTGTTAAACTTTTGTGCACTATCCAAAGAATCTGATTATAGTGACAAGTTAGAGTAAACTATGTAACAGAAATTATTTAACACATCAATCAAATTCAAACTACCACATGTTCAATCCTCTCCCCAAATTCAACCATTGCACAAATTTCATCTGCATTGGGCATTACCGATTGTAATCTTCAGTTTAATTTAGTTGAAGCATTAGAAAGATCATTCAGTTCGCAACTACAAATGGACATAGATGCTTATTAAATAAGTGGTTAAGCTTAAAACTTGTTTAATTGAAGTCTAAACTCAAAATTTTGCTAAACAAACATCTAGATGTGACCAACTGTGTCTGTTTATGACATTTAGATGCTTCTGTCTGTTTAAAAGATTTTTTTTCCAGCGGAATTATTGTGAAAATCAAATTATTATGATGTGTAGTAACATAAATTGTAGGAAATTTTCAAAGCATGTGCACACTGACTAATACAACACAAAATGTATTCAGCCATTTTTAATGACACAGAATTTCAGCGAGTTTAAAATTTTCAAATTATAGCCAAGGAAAATGAAATATCAATAACCCTAAACAAAAACTTATTTTCTTCTGGTTCTGTGAGTTCAATTCTTGCTTTTGTTTTATTGTCACCTGCCTGATTAAGTTATAATAAATAAGAGAAAAACAAACTTCTTTTACATGAATTGTAGATGTAACTCTATTCTGTACTGTTATGATCTCTTTATATTAAGTCTTACCAGGAAGACAGAAATCAAAGTTCCATTAAAAATAAATAGTACTTGCTTCTTGAAAGCTAAAATTAATGATTTTTTTATCCAGTTAGTTCATTACTTAAATCATATATTTAAGCATTAGTAAATATTTTTTTCAACCGAAGTGTTTGTGTTTGTATATTGCTGCAGCAGTTTTCTGAAAATGGATATTAAATATTAGTAAGAAGACTTTCATTAAGATGCACATCAGAGATGTATGAAACACATGTTTATACTACTAAATAATTATATGATTATTGTTTTCAAATTATTTAACTAAAAGTGATACATAAAAACTAAATCAACGCTAGCTATAATACACACGCACGCGTGCGCACACATATATACATATACATATATATATAAAATCTTTAAAGGACTGTAGACTCTATGTAAAATCTGTTAAGGACCAAGTTTTATGTGTAGTGTTTTCTTATACGTTTATAACTAGAATATAATGTCTACCATGAATATGATCTTTCTACTTCTATTGGTCCAAATTCATACTTCAAAAACTAAAGTTATTTTTTAGGTGTGCATATAATGTTGGCCTTAATGATGATTAGAATTGACTGATTAATATTAGGAATTCATAAGGAAATATGCAAAATAACATCCGAGGAAACTCATATTTTAGACAAAATTTGTATCATATATATCTGTCATATAACCACACGATGCAATACACAAACATAGCATGCCAGATCATAACCTAAACATCATGAAATCAGTATGCTTAAACAATCAATATCACATATGTGTTCAAGCATCTAATGTCATGTTATATTTGTTTGTAAATATTCTGAAAATCTTACTAACACATATATGATCATTTGAAAATCTTATTCATCGTATCAATAATTGTATACACAATGTTCAGCACAAAAGATATCTTAGAGAGGAACTCCCAAGACAGTGGTTAAAGGCTAAAACAATTCTTTCAATTTTTGGTTCCATGACGTAATGGTTCCATAATGCTAAGAATAAACTTTCCACAGTTGTAGAAACACGGGCTGATGTTCAAAAGTCATGCAACTGAAAAACATATGTACTACATAGCGGATTGATTTCTCTAAAGAATTTGGTTTTGGGTCTCGCATTGTTAATTTTAGGTTTCCACCATTAGAAAAATTGGGGAAGAAGAAAAAGTGGTGAAATATATTTGACCAAAATGTATTATATCCACTATCAGTCCTACCAAACTGCAAAATACACATATTTATACACTGCTCACACATCAGCAAAAGTAACGCTAATAACACTTGTTAATATAACACTCAACACCCCCCCTCAAGCTCGTGGTTGGTGCAAACCCAACTTGGACAGAATATGGTTTTGTCGATGGGATGGCAGAATCTTAGTGAACACGTCAGCTAATTGCTCTGACAAAGGAACATAAGCAAGTTTTAATAATCCTTCCATAACTTTGTCTCTAGTGAAATGGCAATCTACTTCTATGTGCTTAGTCCGCTCATGAAAACTGGATTCTTAGCAATGTGCATGACAAAATTGTTGTCACAAAACAGGGTAACTGGTTTGATTGAATCAACTTCTAATTATTGTAATAATCTTACTAGCCATGTCACTTCAGTTGCAGCCTGTGTCATGGCCCTATATTCTGCTTCGGAGAAGCTTCGAGACACTACTGCTTGCGTTTTGGATTTCCAAGAAATAGGAGAAGAACCAAGTAGTATGACATATCTAGTAACCGATCTTCTAGACATTGGACAAGCTGCCCAATCTGATTCAGAGAAAGCTTGTAACACTGGTTGATCACAACCAATGAGAAGAATGTCATTGCCTGCTGTTCCTTTGACATAAGAGAGTGTGTGCTTTAGAGCATCAAGATGAGAAATTCTGGGCCGTTGCATGAACTGACTCAGTGTTTGAACTGCAAAGCTTAAATCTGGTCTAGTATGTGTAAGTATATTCAATTTACCAACAAGAATTCTATATTGAGTGGGAACATGCAATAGAGCACCATCTGTTGCATTTAACTTTAAATGAAGAGGTAAAGGTGTCAAAGAGCATTTAGATAATTCAATGGCCGAATCATGTAGTAATTCAGTGGTGAATTTATGCTGTGTTACAACAATTCCTGAATTGGTATGATTTGTTATCCCGCTTTTGGCAAAGCCGTGATACCAAAAGATTGATCGAAAACAAAAGATAGCTCGTCTCAGAGATTGGTTGTACTTCGCTTCGCTATGGATATCGATGAATTTTGTCCGAGCCCGGATCAGGCTGCAATTGATAGGACATGACAAGCAAAGCCATGAAAGCCAGTGTTCCAAATTTCAGGTTAATCGCAGTTCGTATGAACCAGATATGATCAATGTAAGTTAGCCAAAGGATGATGTTCGTATCCATCAAGAATGTGGAGGAGATGTCCATTTCGAATCCATCAGGCTCCACGTATTTCAAATCGATCACATTCGAGTCGATCAGCAGTGATATCGATCACCTCGAATCGATCGGTTTCGAATCGATCAGATGAACATCCGCTCAGCACGTTCGTATCCATTGAGTCCGAGCAGTTCGAATCCATCATTCGTATCCATCGGCATACCCTACTTCGAATCGATCGGTCTCGTGCCCAAGCACTACTTCGTATCGATCGTCCTCACATCCATCAAGAGTGACAGATTATTATTTCGTATCCATGGAATTTGCCCTGCTCGTATCCACTCGGTCCGTCACGATCCCCTTCGTATCGATCCATGATTCGAATCCATCGATGCAAACCGGGTCGTGGCAGATGATAAGAACAAGGCGAAATTCATGGATACGAAGAGGTCAACTCGGAGCAAAAGTAGGATCGATACGAGGAGTGCGCGCCACGTCACTACAGAACCACGTGCACCCATCGAGTCGAACGCATGGATTCGAAGTGATCGAGTCGAAGTAAACAGCCAACCGAAACATATCAACTCGTATCGATCATATCTCCCAAATCGCTGATCCAAATGCAACGAAATTTTCATAGTAGCTTCCATACAAGGTAAAGATTGTTCCTACCAAGTTTGAGCTCGATTGGATCATTTTTTGATGGATACGAAATGACTTCGTATCGACCACAGATCGAGTTGAAACTTGGTGGGGTCGGTCGTGTGGGCCCACTCACGTGCCAGAAAAAAGTCTTCCAAAGATTGAGCGAGATCTGGGCCTCCTACGCCTATAAATAGCACCCTGAAGCCTACAGAAAGGGGATCTTTTGGCCATTCAACGTTCAGGTTCTGTCGGATTCAATTCTACTCTTCATTAACGCTGTTGTAATCTGATTTCAAAGCTATCATCAACTGTAATCCGCTGTAATCGATTGAAATCATCAAGTGAATCAATAAAGACATAAACTTCAGAGTGGACGTAGGCAAGATCGCCGAACAACCATAAATCTTGTGTTGTTTATTGTTCTTACTGTGAATTTGCTGAATGATTTTTATAGATATTTCTCTACATATCTGATATTTGAGATCTGTGATTGTGAACGGGTGCTTTCAATGGCTATTGGGTGTTTGTGGCCAATTTTGGCGTAAACATTTTAGTGCTTTCACTGAGAACGATAACTCAGGAATTCTATCAATTGAGAGTTGAATCAGAGAGTTTGGGAATTCAGATTTAAGAGCTATGACAAGACAAACAAGTAAGAGACAAAGGCCAGAGAGAAGTGAACACCAAGAAAGTCAATAGACTTCTTCAGGAGCGAACCAAGCTTCAGTCTTCATCACTAGGGACGAAATGGAGACGATGATGAAAAAATAGGAGGAATTGATCCAAAATTTATTTCAACAGATAGGACAACTTGGAGCACAAAACAGAGGAGCTGATGGAGTTCAGAACGGAGCAGGACCATCCGGCGTAGCACCTGGATTGGGAGGCCTACACATGGAGAATATTGACCCAATCTCGGAGAGAGAGAGATAGGAGAATCTGCGCAACCTGGGAGTAGCAGAGGAGTGAGCGCTCCGTCAAGGGGGCAGATTCTAGAATTCCCTCATGAACTCGGGGGGCAGGTCGAAAGCGATGAACGAGGATTACATCTTGGAGACAACGACAAGTTGGCGGAGATGGTTAGGCGAGCCATGAGAGGCGGATTAGTAAACAAAGATTTAGAGGATGTTAATAGGAGCCCTTTTTCCATGGCAATCAGGCGAGCAAGGAACCCACCAGATTTTAAGTTACCATCGTTAGATATGTATAATGGGAGGACAGACCCTACAGTTCATCTGACAAAATATATGAGGCATATGGAGGTGCTGGGGGCATCAGAGGAGGTTATGGCCCGATGCTTTCCATTGTATTTGGTAGACATTACGACATTATGGTTTAGACAGCTGGAGAGCGGATCCATAGGAACATGGGCAGATTTAACCGAGAGATTCATGAGGCAATTCAGGGTTCACATTGCGAGACCCAAGAATGTGATGACTTTGGCAACTCAAAAGCAGAAAGCTGGGGAGACTTTGAGGAGTTTTCTGACGCGATTCAATGCAGCAGCAGCTTCGGTGGATCGACCAGATCCATCTATAGTTATGATGGTAGCTGTGTTCGGAATAGCTGACGGAACAGAGTTCAAAAATTCATTAACTAAAGATCCACCTGTGGATCTAGGAGAATTCTATCATGAGGCAGAAAAGTTTTTACGACTGGAAGACGCAGCTGCAGAAAGAGAAGAAGGAGATTAACTTAATGTTTATACGGTCAAAGGTGGAAATCCCCCCGAGATAGGTACAGAAACTAGCAAGGGGAAACGAAAGGCTGATAGTAGCCATAATAGACCAATCCGACCACGAAAGGAACCAAGGTTCACCACTTACTCTAAGCTGAATGAGAGTTTGGAGCGAATCTATCAGGATACCAAAGAGCAGGTTCCGTATCGTAGACCGATGCGAAGGGATCCAACTTCTGACGAAAGAAAATCAGATAAGTTTTGTGTATTTCATGAATTGAACGGTCATAACACTAATGATTGTAGGCATCTGAAGGACGAGGTGGAAGGGCATATCAGGAACGGTATGCTCCATCAGTATGTGAGGAGGCGAACTCCAGCAGTGGAACCAGAACGACCACCGTCTACATCAGCTAGAGGCGATCCTGGATCGGGGTACCGTTTGATTATCAATTGATTGATTGACTGAAATAATGATGAACAAGTCGTAAACCTTTCACCTACACGGTTAAATCATTTACACATATGAGCGATCGCGCACGATCCATAGGCATGCTCTGAATGACTACCGACCGCACCATAATGAGAGTTTGCACTTTGACATCCTTACTTTGCTTTTGTTTCATGTTGATCTGGACATTTAGACTCTGCTTGTTTGGACATTTTTTTGTAGGATTCGTATGATTATTGCTTTGATATTTGCAATTCTGTGAAAAAAGTTCTATTGATATGCCCGTTGGATCGCGAACGGTCCACGAGCACCTCTTGCATGGCGATGAACCGCCAAAGTCTTTGCTTCGGAAACTCCCCCGAACATGAACTCCGGCATCGATAATACTAAGCCCCCCGGGCACACGTAATTCGCCTCGAAAGGCACACGATCGCGAACGATCACAACTTGCCGCGAACGGCATCGACCGCGAATGGTCCTATTCCTACATTTGCCGCGAATGGCATCGACCGCGAATGGTCCCATTCCTACATTTGCCGCGAACGGCATCGACCGCAAACGGTCCCATTCCTACATTTGGCGTGAACGGCATCGACCGCGAACGCTCCTATTCCTACATTTGCCACGAACGGCATCAACCGCAAACGGTCCCATTCCACCATCCGCCACGAACGGTATACGACCGGGAACGTTCCCGATTCGTCTCAAATGACACGCGATCCCAAACGATCGTCGCTTGAGATCATATGAAACTATCAAGTTCTTTATAGGTTGTTGATAGGATATGAGCATCCAACTCAAGGCATTACAAAACACACCTTCCTACCGCAAGGCATGTTTTGGGGGGAAAATGTTATCCCTCTTTTTGGCAAAGCCGTGATACCAAAAGATTGATCGAAAACAAAAGACAGTTCGTCTCAGAGATTGGTTGTACTTCGCTTCTCTATGGATATCGATGAATTTTTTCCGAGCCCCGATCAGGCTGCAATTGATAGGACATGACAAGCAAAGCCATGAAAGCCAATGTTCCAAATTTCAGGTTAATCGGAGTTCGTATGAACAAGATATGATCAATGTAAGTTAGCCAAAGGATGCTGTTCGTATCCATCAAGAATGTGGAGGAGATGTCCATTTCGAATCCATCAGGCTCCACGTATTTCGAATCGATCACATTAGAGTCGATCAGTAGTGATATCGATCACCTCAAATCGATCGGTTTCAAATCGATCAGATGGACATCCACTCAGCACGTTTGTATCCATTGAGTCCGAGCAGTTCGAATCCATCATTCGTATCCATCGGCATACCCTACTTCGAATCGATCGGTCTCATGCCCAAGCACTGCTTCGTATCGATCGTCCTCACATCCATCAAGAGTGATAGATCATTATTTCATATCCATGGAATTTGCCCTGCTCGTATCCCCTCGGTCCGTCTCGATCCCCTTCGTATCGATCCATGATTCGAATACATCGATGCAAACCGGGTCGTGGCACATGATACGAACAAGGTAAAATTCGTGGATACGAAGAGGTCAACTTGGAGCAAAAGTAGGGTCGATACGAGGAGTGCGCGCCACATCACTATAGAACCACGTGCACCCATCAATTCGAACGCATGGATTCTAAGTGATCGAGTCGAAGTAAACAGCCAACCGAAACATATCAACTCGTATCGATCATATCTCCTAAACCGCTAATCCAAATGCAACGAAATTTACACAGTAGCTTCCATACAAGGTAAAGATTGTTCCTACCAAGTTTGAGCTCGATTGGATCATTTTTTGATGGATACGAAATTACTTCGTATCGACCACAGATCGAGTTGAAACTTGGTGGGGTCGGTCGCGTGGGCCCACTCACATGCTAGAAAAAGTCTCCCGAAGTTTGAGCGAGATCTGGGCCTCCTACGCCTATAAATAGCATCCTGAAGCCTATAGAAAATGGATCTTTTGGCCATTCAACGTCTAGATTATGTCGGATTCAATTCTGCTCTTCATTAACGCTGTTGTAATCAGATTTCAAAGCTATCATCAACTGTAATCCACTGTAATCGATTGAAATCATCAAGTGAATCAATAAAGACCTAAACTTCAGAGTGGACGTAGGCAAGATCGTCGAACCGCTATAAATCCTGTGTTGTTTATTGTCTTACTGTGAATTTGCTGAATGATTTTTATAGATATTCCTCTACATATCTGATATTTGAGATCTGTGATTGTGAACGGGCGCTTTCAACGGCTATTGGGTGTTTGTGGCCAATTTTGGCGCAAACATGATTGATTTCCACACCTAGAAAATAATGAAGAGAACCCTGATCTTTGATGCTAAATGTAGTTTGTAAAAATATCTTCAAGTTGTTAATTTCTGTAGAATCAGAAACTGTTAAAAGAATATCATCTACACAGACTGCCAATATGGTTATCAATCCAGATTTCTTCTTTGTAAAGGGAGAATAATCATTTCTAGATTGAGAATATCCATGAGAATGCAAAGCTGAAGTAAGCTTGTGAAACTATTGTCGTGATGCCTGTTTCAAACCATAAATAGATTTCTTAAGTCTGCAAACAAGATGATTAGGATTTGGAATTCCTTTAGGCATTACCATATAAACTTCTTCATATAAATCCCCATGAAGGAAAGCATTGTTAACATCAAGTTGATGAATATGCCATTTCTTTGAAGCTGCAATTGCTAGGACAGTTCTAACAGTTGTCATCTTGATAACCGGAGAAAACGTTTCATGATAGTCAACCCCTTCTTTTTGTGTGAAACCTTTAGCTACTAATCTAGCTTTGTATCTCTCTAAAGAACCATCAGCTTTAAGCTTGACTTTAAAAACCCATTGCAAACAATTAGTGATTCTCCTGTAGGGAGACTAACCAAATCCCATGTGCCATTTGCCTGAAGAGCATCTATTTCAATTTTCATAGCTAAAAACCAATTTGGATCACTGGAAGCATCAAAATATGAAGAAGGTTCATGATAAGAGGCAATAGTTGATTAAAAAAGGAAAGTGAGACGAAGATAAAGAAGAAGAACAAATCAGTGAGGCATGTGTTTGTTCAGCAGAACAATTATTACAAATGTAGTCTTGGAGATAATTTGGTTTTATGTGTTCTCTTAAAGACTTTCGTAAACTTGGTTCACTGAAGACAATAGGTGAAATTTGATGAGCATCAGCAGTGACTGGACTTGAATTGTTAGAGGGTGATGTATCATGATACATATCATTTTGATTAACATATGAAATGTCATGTGAATCACTGGTTTGAATTGGTGTAAAGATAAAATCCGAATAATCATTATGGATTGTAGGTAAAGTGATAGGAGGAGAATATGGTTTGATATGAAAAGGAAAATTGTGTTCATGAAAAATAATATCTCTTGATTCGAAATTTTATGTGTGGCAAGATCTAGTGCTTTGTAACCTTTCTTACCAAAAGAATAGCCAATGAACACACATGGCTTTGCTCGAGGTTGGAATTGATCTTTTCCCTGAGATGTAGTAGAGTTAAAAAAAGGCAACCAAATGTTCTTAAGAAAGAATAATCTAGTGTTTTATTGAAAATTTGAAAATAAGGAGAATTAAATTGAAGTGATGGCAATGGGGTACGGTTTATTAGATAAGTGGCAGTTAAAATGCATTCTCCCCAAAATTGTATCAGTAAGTTGGACTGAAATAATAAGGATCTAGCAACTTCAGGTAGATATTTGTGTTTTCTCTCTACTATTCCATTTTGTTGAGGGGCGTAAGCACACGAAGTTTGATGAATTATGCCATTTGTAGAATAAAATTTCAAAGCATTAGATCCACAAAATTCAGCTGCATTATCTGATCTAATGATTTTAATTTTGGACTGAAATTGTGTAAGAATGAGGGAATGAAATTTTTTAAGAATAGAAAGTGAATCACCTTTAGAAGACATGAGAAATGTCCATGTACATCTAGTGTTATCATCTACAATGGTTAGGAAATATCTAAAACCATTGTGAGCAGCATGTTTGTAGGGGCCCCATGTATCAAGATGTATGAGATCAAAAGGTTTTGCAGCTTTTGAATAGAAGTTAGAAAGGAATTTCTATGTTGTTTGTCTTGTGGAAAAATTTTACACAAATGAGTGGGTTTGATAGGAGAGTCCAGAATATTAATATGTTTGAGTTTAACAGAAGGTACATGACCAGGTCGACAATGCCATAATTCAGGACTTTTATTTTTAAGAATAATAGAAGAAGCAAATGGTAAAGCAATATTATTCATGGAAGAGCTTACAACTGAATTCAGCAATGACAAATCATTAGTAAAACTATTGTCAAATGACTTATTCAAAACCGAAGGAAATGCAGAAGTATGCTTACATTTAACGTCAAAATTAACAATGAAAAGCCCTTTAATCTCACTGCCAATCAACATTGGCTTCTTCATCAAAGGGTCCTGAAGGAAACAAAATTGAGGAGTGAAAAGAACATTAATGTCCTTGTTTGTCATGATTTTTTGGACAGAAACAAGGTTGAAACAAAATTATGGTACATGCAAAACATTATGTAATATTAAAGAAGAAGAAAGGACAATTGTGCCAGAATGTAAAACAGAGCACGTCTTACCATTTGGCATGGTAATAAGTATTGGTTTAGGTAGAGATGAATAATGTGTAAAAAATTTAAGATGATGAATCATATGATCTGTAGCTCCACTATCAATGATCCAAAGAGGTTTAGTTTTTAAAGAAAGAAAGCAAAAATTCTTACCAGCCAAAAAGGCAGTGGAATCAGATGAAGCAGCATTATTATCTTTCAGCAGAGCCAATAGTTGATTGTATTGTTCATTAGTGAATCCAGATGGAGTTGGTGACATAGGCAAATCTTTTGATGATGTAGAAGCTACTGTGCGAGGAACTTTACCTACTGGATATCCATGTTTCTTCCAACACTTATCTACGGTGTGACCTCCAAGTGGGCAATGATCGCAGAATATGGTATGACCATGCAATTTCCAGCAACTATCAGTTGTATTTCCACCAATCTTACAATGATCACAAAATAAAGATCCTCTACCATTTTTAGTAATGCCACCACGATCTCGAGAAGAATTATTGCCTCTATTCATATTCTTGGAATCAATGAAACGTTGAGAAACTAATACAGAGGTAAGATCTGTCAATGAAGATCCAGAAGAGATTTGTTTATTACTTAGTTCATGTTGCTCTTCTTCTTGCAACAGAAGTTTATAAACTTCATTTCGAGATGGAGGTGGATGGATCATTAAAATTTGTGCATGAGAAGAATTATAGGAATCATTTAAACTAGCTAGAAACTGAACTACTTGTTGATCTTGAAGAATATCATGCTCCAGAACCACATACACATACACGATCTTCAAGCAACAGAGTATATTCATCCTATAGAGTCTTAGATTTGGTATAATGAGAGGAAATTGAAGACGTATCTTGCGAGAGCATGGACAAGGATCGTTGAATCTGGAAGAGGCGAGTTCGATTAGATCTAGCAAAATGGACAACAAGATCTGACCAAATAGCAGAAGTAGTTCGATAATAGAGGATGGATTGAGCGATGTCCTTCTCAACAGAATGTAGTAACCACGAAATCACCATATTGTTACAGCGATCCCATTGAGATGCAAGAATTGGATTATAACTGGATGAAGAAAAAGACTAGTAACGAAACCTAATTTGTTTTTCGCCATGAGAGATACCTCAACCGAACGTCGCCAGTGGCTATAATTCCAATCTGATAGCGGAACAGTGGAGAGAATATAATTGGGATGGTCAGAATGATGTAGGAAAAGTTCATCATTGGATGTGAGCGAAGATAGATCTGAGGTTGTCGAAAATGGTGAAGTTTGATTCGGTGGTAGAGAAGGAGGAGGAGTTGGTGGAAGCTCAGATACCATGTTAATTTTAGGTTTCCACCATTAGAAAAATTGGGGAAGAAGAAAAAGAGGTGAAATATATTTGACCAAAATGTATTATATCCACTGTCAGTCCTGCCAAACTGCAAAATACACATATTTATACACTGCTCACACATCAGCAAAAGCAACGCTAATAACACTTGCTAATATAACACTCAACACGCATAAATTCAGATTGATAAATCTACAGATTGGTAGTTTAATTTAGATCTAAGCCCTAGATTTGCAAAAACTACAGATTGAGATACAATCTATCACTAACATCCATATAGATGATAACCTCGCTGAGAGTATCTATCACTAACATCCATATAGATGATAACATCGCTTCAAAGATATTACAGATTGAGATACAATCTATCACTAACCTCGCTGAGAAAATACCACAGAGATTGAGAGCGATTCACGTGATTTGAGAACACGAGAGATTGACATCACATGACGATTCACACTTCAGGGTGGAGCGATTAAATCTTCATTGTGGAGCGACGTAACAAGTTAAGGCATGGGCAAATAAATTTTATGGAATGGGGCCATTGCATATTAAGAAGGGTGCTACATACTTGAGCTGTACAATGTAGCCAGGGGGTTAAAAAATTAGAGTAAATTTGCAAAAGTTTGGAGCCGTTGTAAAATTGCCATGGCTCTTAACCATTGTAATTTATTTTGCAATGGCTTAAAACTATGACAAATAAAATAGGCAGTATGTTGTACTGAACTAAGATCAGTCTCTATTATCTAAATTGCTTTAGATTAAAGGTTCAACGTTTGGAACATTAAAATCCAATAATTACATTTCAGACATTGTGAAACTTATTTACGATGAAATCTAAGAATAAATGATTAAATAATAAAAGTATAAAGCGTAAATGACTATATAATAAAAGTATAAACTTTGCCATGTTTGAATTGGTACATTTATAATTATGAATATCATATAAGAAGAACAATTGAACCAATCTAACTTTATAGCGATTTGTTAATGCTTATTGTAAGATCATTCTAAACAAGGAGAGTCGGTCACCATTGCGATATAGGCAATTTTAGGGTGACTGACCCCCATGGTGGTCCAACAGAAAAAAAACACTTTATCCGACATTTATAATGCTGGATAAGTGCACGGCGTATTAAACACCCCACATGGCAATCCGCGTGGGAGTGAAGTGCAATCATGGTCACTAGTTTATTTGGCATTTATAATGTCGGATAAACGAGTATACGAAATCTGACCTCCTTCTTCAGCCGGCTACTCTCCTTCTGTCTCCAAAACAATCATTTTCCAAATTATTTTACTTCTTTCCAACGACAACCAAGTTATTTGAGCTTTTCTACTCTTTCACTCCCCTTAAAACACTCATCAAATAAACATGAATCCAATAAAAATATTGTTTTGCTTCTCTTCTTCCTCTTCATCTTCATCAACTTTGGGTGATAGTTATACACAAGAAGTTTCTCAATAACTAGCAATAACATCCAAAACAAAACAATCATTTGTTACAACAGATGAAGGAATCTTCCGAACAAGGTGGTAGTGTTATAGGGTATAAAGATATGAGAAAGAAAAGAGATTATCAATTAGGATATAATCGAATTATGGAATATTACTTTAACGACGATCCATGTTTTGACATAAGGAAGTTCGGATTAAGGTATCGAATGTCTAGAAACATAATTGAGCTAGTCATGTCAGGGTTGGCAGCTATAAACTCATATTTCACACAACGACGTAACACTTGTGATCAATTGGGTTTTTTGCCACATCAAACAATGACAAGTGCCTTACGAATGTTAGCATATGGGGACAGCATTGATAGGAAAGACGAGCCTATCCAAATTGGAGATTCTACTACCAAGAATGCTTAAAAGATTGTAAAACCATGTTCTAGCATTTGGTGTGGAGTATCTTAGAGAGCCAAACGATAATGACATCATTGACTATTGGCTCTGGGTGAACAACGTGGATTTCCAAGTATGTTGAGTAACTTAGATTATATGTCTGGCATTGGAAACATAGTCCAGTTGCAACACATGGACAATACACCGGACATTACCAAAAGGCAATAACAATTTTGGAAGTCGTGGCTTCATTCGATTTATATATATGGCGTGCTTTTTCGATATACCTAGGTCTTTAAACGACATTAATGTTCTATATCAATCGTACTTGTTTAGCTTCATATCCGACGATACTGCACCGACATGTAATTACATCATAGGGGATGTACAACACCACATGAGATATTATCTTATAGATGGAATATATCCAACTTGTAAAACTTTGGTCAAAGGTTTCAAAATGTATCGTAATGAAAAGGAATGCAAATTTACATACCGCACGCTAGTTTAAGAAAAGACGTTGAGCATGCTTTTGGGATTCTACAAGGTAGATTCTAATCTTCGAGAAAGGAGGTGTACTACCATGACCCTTAAGTGATATTCGACATAATTAACTGTATTATAATACTTTACAACATGTTTGTTTAAGAAGAGATGGGTGGTTATAAATTACAGCTGCGTAATTATTAAGAACTAACACGTGCTTTTGAGAGTCCTTCTTTTAAAGAACCGAACACCTTTGCGCAGTACATTAATAGAGTTATGAAAATCAGAGATCCTAAGGCTCATATAGATTTGCGTAGTGAACTAACAGAACACTTTCATCATTTTATAGGCAAGAGTTGAGTACTAAGGAAATTATTATTATTATGTACTTATTTTCAGTGTTATAACGTTGTACTAATTGCAGTTGTTGTAACGTCATTATATGAATGTACTTATTATGAATTGTTTTTGCATTTGAGTTTAAAAGAATGTATCGAAGGGATAAATTAAAATACATACTAGCCACTGAGTTTTTTAGAAATAGATACATCATGGTAATCTTCCAAAGCTTTAATAATGGTTACCTAAAATACATGATACTACAAATAAAAACAAGGATGATGATTACCTATGAAGCATACTACTAAGCACACACATGAGGTATGATTATTAAGTAAAAGTTTTAGTCTTCGCACTCTCCATTGCATTTCATACTCATACCCTCTTTCTCATCGATGGAGCTATAGATCAATCCATAGAAGTAGCCACATCCATTCCAATTATCCCTACATGCGAAATACCTTCGACCTGCATTTTCACGTGTTTCAGAAAAGAGTATGATAGCTTCAACTCTACATTCGCAATGGACACTTTATCTTGCTTCTTTTCTAGGTTATAAAAACCACCAATAATTGAAACATATTCGAGTTTTTTTCGACGTTATTATGTCGATATTTTTTTTACTGAAACTAAATAGGATGATTACATTATGGCAAACCCCATTTATAATAATTATAATAGAACGTTTATTTGAATTGTTAATTATTGAAAATGCGATGACTGCCCTATAACACTGGTACCAATAATATATAAATAGTGTGCCGCTGTCATGCCCGACCGATATAGGACGATCATCAGGGTTTAGAATGAAACAATATAGAATTTAACCTATAATATCACATAGAGCATGGATAAAAGTTAATATCACAAATATAACAGAAGACACAGTAATAACGACATGAACAGACCATCAACATCAGAGTATAATATCCATAAAATTATACAACAATAATAGAGTCTATACAATGGAAACAAACTCAATAGCTGTCTCTAATAAAATAGCAATAAGTAAGCACTGTTATGGGCTACATAGCATTTCTCAATGGAATAAGCCTAGAATCCATATGTGCATAACACGAGATAGCTCCATCTAGCTCGTCCTTCGAACAACTACTGTATCACCTACACCTGTTATCTAGTCTACTCATTTAAGAGTACCTAAGATAATAAGAGGAAAAACATAAAACCTTGGGTCAAATAATAGTCTGGTGTGAGCATTAAATGAGTCTTAAAATACTAAATAGGTAAATATGGTAAGGAACAAGAGTACAAGAACCATACCTGACATGTCCCTACAATCAATGAGTTAGCATACAACAATATAATATGCTACACTACAATATCATAAAGTAATACCATAAACCAAACAGAGGATATCAGTCTTCCAGGTATTCCTATCTCTAATACCTACTTCCCCTGGTACCTATGAGTGATAGCCTACTGAAGAGAGCAACCAAAGCAACTATAACATCCATCAAACAATCCTGATTATCACTTCATGTGCTCTAAATATACGATAGCTCGTATGGCCTTCTTTCTACCAGGGACTAACGGAAATCCCAGTTCTCCGTTGTACACTTGTATCTCACAGCCTAAAGATGGATACGTGTCTTGCTGTCTAAAGATGTACACTAGACCCAAAGCCACAGGTTCAAGGTATACATGTCCCTTCATTGACCCATGGGCGTCCCCACTTAGAATATCCCTCCTCCAAGTAAAATAGAAAACACTCCGAGAATCAATGATTCCTTAGTACACACTCTTGAGCCCTCCTTCTCTCCATTTGGAAACCAATCCCTTCTTGCTCAATCCAGTTTCCAATATTCACGAGGAACCCTTCCACATTCCACGATCTTATGGCCCACCCCCTTAGCGAGCTGCCATCTTCAAAACCTACACCTAACACAAGCCAACATCCAAAGACCATATCTTTTCATTATGCTGTTATATCGTCATCTAACCTGATACGAATGAGCTAACACCTCCAATCTGATCTACAGGGCCTCTACTTCACTTCCCAGATGTTTTACCCTGTTTGCAACTAACCCTAGAACTCGGCACCCACCTCTCAACTCGACCCCAACCTCTCTATTTAGCCAATCTACGACTAAGTTTTCTTCCACTCATTCCTTGCTTCTAATACTCCATGCACAGAAGCTTTGATCCCAACTTCTCTATATAAATCAAGCTGTCATAGAACAAGTCCTCTCTTCAAAGCACTCTACTTCATATTCTAGAAACAAGTCATCATAGCCTCCAATACTTAGATAATCACTTATCCATCATCTTAGGCAACCTCTACTAGCAACACTCTTTCTTCCCCAAAAACTACCAACTTGTCAGACCAACCCACAAAAGTAGGTACCGACCACTCATGTCGATGCCGACTTTCGTGCTTAGACAATCTGGACTTGTGGCTTAAACCCTAAGCTCCTCTCGTACTATAGAACTTCTCCTTCAAGTTTCTTCCAATTCATACCAACATTGCCTCCGATTAGCTCAATTTTCCAATCTAACTTTCTATGCAATCATTGCACTAGCAAATAACATCAAATTATATCATCCAATATAGAATAACAAGCGATTTCATCCAATCAAACATGCAATCCATCAAAATAAGATAAAAAAGTCAACTTCTAACATACGTCTACATATAGCATGAATATATGAGCATGAACAAGGGTGATTTCTAATTAATCTAAATCATATACATAGTTTAACATGTAATTAAAGTTGGAAAAGGTTTCCTAACCAAAAAATGGATTCAAAACATGTTAAATCCTATGTTCTACCATCTAAACATGCATATTATAGTGAGGTGGCATGACCGCTCACCAATTACCAAATTCAACCAATGTGAACATAGATCTAATTTGGACAGCCATGAAAAGCACTTTTAATCAACCAATTTGATTATCTCTAGCTTCTAATCAAAGGTTTAATCTCTAATCCACAATCTAGTTTGACTTGGAGAGAAATTTGAGTGATTTTGGATGAAATAAAGATGAATGTAGGGCTAATTAGGTTTTATACCTGATCTAGAATGAGTAGAAAATGTTTTAACTTGAATCTTCAGTTCTCTATTTATAGTATTCGCTAATCAAACTAATGGGCTTGCAAATGGGTCTTATTAATTACACATTAATCTTGGCTAATGGCCTCAAAAACTTAAAATAGACATAACTTTCTAACCGTAAGTCCGTTTTTCTATTATGGTCATTTTACGGAATGGTAAACCATCATCTTGAAGCAATGGAACTAGTTTGAGATCCTAGTTCGACTCCTATCAAAAGTTATAGCATAAACAAGATTTCCAGGGTCAAAATGGTCACATAAAAATTCAAAAAAAATAATACATTTGTAAAACGTCCCTAAGAGTCATCCTAAAATTATAGAATCTTACGACTTTATACGAACAAAATACAAATATTTTACAATCCTCCGATACGTAAAATACTGGTCATTCACGCTTTAGGAATTTCGTTCCCGAAATCTGCAAACAAGCCAGAGCATAAGCAACTATGTTCATTCCGCATGCCTCTCAATCGTAAGCAACCGTTAAACATATCATACAAGCAGCCATGCAAACAATTTTATAGAAAACCTATCCTAGCATGCAGAATACTTACCTATCAAATATAGTATACAAGGTGATGGTAGATACGATAAACAGTGGATCTTACCATTCATAGAGCTTCGGGTAAGAAGTCCTCATGCTCTCTTCCTTTACCCACGTACAATCATCCTCACTTTTTCTCCGTTGTACCTTCACTAACTTCACCATCTTTCTCCTAAGTTGTTTCATATCTTACCTAACAATACAAAGTGGCCTACAAGGTATGGAAACATCTAGTTCTAACTCAACATCTTCTAGCTGATACGGTGTGATCTTCATGCCTGAGTCGTGCACAAACTTCCGTAGATAAGAGACATGAAAAACGTTGTGCACGCTTGCCATCTTCTGAGGCACGTCAACCCTATATGCTAACTTCCCAATTCTCTCAACTATCGGAAAAGTACTTGTGTATCTCAGTGATAACTTCCCCCTTCTATCCAATCGAACTACATTCTTTAGAAGAGAAACCTTTACAAGCACCATGTCCCTGATAGAAAGTCTAAATACCTTTGTTTCTTATCCATGTAGCTTTTCTATTGATCTTGAGCAGCTTTCATTCATTGCCGAATGACCTCAATCTTCTATGAGGTCTCTAGTCATATTTGGCCCAAGTATCAGTTTTTCGCCCACTTCTTACCAAAATGAAGGAGCATGACATAGTCGGCCATACGATGCTTCATACGGTGCCATACCAATACTCGATTGATAATTATTGCTATATGCAAGCTTCACTAAATGCAAATGATTATCCCATGATCCACCAAAGTATGTAATCCATACTTGCAAAAGATCTTCTAACATATGATTTACACTTTTAGTCTGCCCATCCTTTTACGGTGATAAGCTGTACTAAGATGCAGCTCTATCCCTAACGCCTCTTGTAAGCTCTTTCAAAATCCACAAGTGAACAATAGGTATCGGTCGCTCATAATGATCTTCCGCACATCATGAAATCGTACTATCAACTTTACATACAACTCTGCCAGTTTGGATGCCATTCTACTGGACTTGATGGGTATAAATCTTGCACTCTTGGTCAACTGATCTACTATGACCCAAATGCCATTGTGCCCTATTCAAGTCCTCGGCAATCCATCAATAAAATCCGTCATTACTTGTTCCCATTTCCATTTAGGAATCTCTAATGGGTGTAATAATCCTCTAGGTTTCTTCTGCTCTACCTTTACCAACTGATAGTTTATACACTTCGAGATGAATGCCCCAACATCTCTTTTCATACCTTCCCAGTATTAAGTTCGCTCCGTATCTCGGTACATCTTGCTACTGCCGAGATGAATAGTCAATATAGAATGATGACACTCTCCTAGCACTTCATCTCTCAATCCATCAACATTGGGAACAAATAATCTTCCATCCTTACGAAGAAAACCTTCTCGATCGAATTCGTATTGCTTCATGTCTTTAGACTCTACTCCTTCTTCCATCTCTACTATGATCTCCGCAAGCCTAGCATCCTGCTTCGAACTAGCACCAATCCTTTCAATTAGAGTAGGTATAATCGACAAACTTGCTAACATTTTAGGTTCTAGCTCGCAGTGAGGCCTGAAATCAGATCCAACAATATACTTTATCTGCTTTCATTCCAAAAACATTGATCTCAACCTAGCATGTCTTCTACTCAGTGCATCGGCAACTGCATCTCCTTTTCCTGGAGTATAGGAAATGCTAAAATCATAAGAGGCTTAGAACTCCAACCATTATTGCTATCGAAGGTTGAGATCCTTCTAAGAGAAAAGGTACTTCATGGATTTGTTGTCCGTAAACAACTCAAACCTTTCTCCCAACAAATAGTGCCTCCACATCTTCAAAGAAAAAACAATTGCCGCCAATACCAAATCATGAGTTAGGTAATTCCTTTCATGCGGCTTTAGCTATTGACGGATATAAGCAACAAACCATCTCTTCTGCATTAACACCACACCCAATCCAGTACCACAAACATCAGTGTATACTTTCAATTCTTCATTTCCATCGAGAATGGTCAATACTCGTGCACTCGTTAACCTCTTTTTCAGACTCACAATGCATGCTCACACTTTACACCCATTTAAAGGTCTGATTCTATTTCGTCAAATTGGTTCACGGTGCTGCTAACTTTGAGAAGTTCTTTATGAAGAGTCTATAGTACCTCGCCAATCCTAGGAAACTTCTTACATCCATAGCATTCTTAGGCTTATTCTAACCTTGGACCATTGTCACCTTCGTAGGATCCATTACTATACACTATCCCAAAACGACGTGACCCAAAAATCTCACTTCTTCTCTCTACAAGTGACACTTAGAGAACTTCACTCTAAACTTGTACTATCTCAATATTTCTAGCGCGATCCTTAAGTGCGTCTTGTGCTCTCTTCATTCTTGGAGTAGATCTAAATATCATCCATGAACAAAAGCATGAAATTATTAAATTGGTCCCTGAAAACCAAATTCATGAGATCGATGAAGTACGCCAGAGCGTTGGTCAATCCAAATGGCATCACTAATGACTCGTAGAAACCCGACAGCGTACGAAATGCAGTAATTGGCAAACTCTCCTTCGCTACTCTCAACTGGATGAAATCCTATTATCAAATCCATTTGGGAGAACTCCTTCGCACCGTGCAACTGATTGAACAATTCATTAATGTGTGGGAGTGGATACATGTTCTTCCTCATCACTTTATTCAACTTAAAATAATCCACACACAACCTCAAAGAGCCATCCACCTGCATTGCGAATGCTACAGGTGTGCCCCACTCTGATATGCTTCTCCGTATGAACCTTTTCCTCAGTAGGTCATTCACTTACACCTTCAATTCCTTCATGCTCTCTGGATTCCATATGCCTTAAAGGCATAACTATCAGCCTGGCTTTCATCCCCAAGTCTATTCAAAACTCGATATCTCTGTGCAGGGGAAATCCAGTCACTTCCTTGAAAAGATCTCGATATTTACTAACGACAGGCAAAGATGAAAATCCTTCCTATGGAACTTCAAACGAATATAGAAAGCTAAGCACTAACCCATTCTTTGGTAGGCAGCTAATCACTATCATCACCCATCCTCCTCTCTGACTATCACCAATAACATCTCACAATCCACTATAGCCGTATATTTCCTAAGCCAGTCTATATCCAAGATAACCTCAAACCCAACGAAGTTCAAAACAAATCAATCAAAAAACAAAGAACATCCATAACTCAATTAAACTAGGCCACAACAAACCATGCAAAGACTAATAAAGCCTTCAACAAGGTTCATCATGATTAGGGGTCAGTCTACAATCTCAGGCTCTAATCCCAATCTACTTACTAGGTCACTACGATGAAAAGCATTGGTATCAAACAAAACTCGAACATGAACATCACCAATAGAAAGCATATCATGAATGATTACTCTGTTTCCCCCTTCTCCTTCGCCGACGGAGCACTCGATGATGTCAGGACTACATCTAAACCGTATGCCTTCACTACCTGCTTATCCTTCATCGGTTCTGGACAATTCTTCTTTAAATGCCCAAGCTTGTCATAGTTGTAATATTTCCTCTTCTCACTCGTCTTGAAATCTTTAATCAAATGCCCCTTTTCATTACATCCATACCAAGTAGGTTTCCATTTATCCTTCTTCTTACCACCCTTTCCCTAGGACTGTTTTCTCTTCGCATTCCACTTCTTCTTGCCTTCACTGCCTTGTTGCAGCTCTGGCTCTTCTTTCTCAGCAAAAAAATAATAGCAGTCTTAGCCTTAGGGTACAAGCTCTTATGGCGAAGCGCCTTCTCTACAAGCTTCTCAAATGGCTCATCTATATGATCCACCAGTTTTCTCCTAAATAGTCATCTAAACCAATGTTGAATTTCTCATTCTTCCTCAATGGAGTGCCGATGAACGACATCCCATACTTAGACAAAGCATCAAATTCTACCACATATTCAGAAATAGTCATCTCTCCCTCTTTGTGATCGGTAAAATTTCTGAATAGAAACGACTTTTGAGCAATCGGAATAGACTTCTAATCGAATCTTGCCTTGAACCGATCTCAGTTGAACTAATCCCTTGGAGTAGCAATAGTAAAAGCATTCCATCAATTCATGACTTGACCTTGAAGCTATATTGAATCCAATTTCTTTTCATAGCATCTAGAACCTCCATATCACTGAAGATACGCTTACATGTATCCAACCAATCTTACACTTCTTTTCATAGCATTGAACATGCATTGGACATCAGATGTAGCAATCCCTAATCCCGCTCCTTCCTATACTCCTGAAGCAGAATTCCTCATAGTTTTCCTTGTATGCCAACTCATTCTTATATGTAATAAGAATTATCAGTCTTCATAAATTAAACTGTGTCTATAGTGCTTATGTGCATGCGACTTATACCATACAATATATTACTGTATAGTCTTGAAAACCAAGCTTATAATAAGTATGCACTCTCTCATATACACATACGTACACACACACACTCCCGCGGTCTAATCTAAGATGATAGCACCTTCCTTATGTCTACTGGATCATGGTATCAACTCTAGTTAATCGTGTACCTAAAGCTCTGATACCAAATGTGACAACTGCCCTATGCCACCGGCACCAATATTATATAAATAGTGCGCTACTGTCATATGCGGTTGATATAAGATGATCATCAGGGTTTAAAGGGAACCAATATAGCATGTAACCTACCATATCGCATAGTGCATAGATAAAATATAATGCCACAGATATAACAAAAGATACAGTAATAACAATATGAATAGATCATCATCATTAGAGTATAATATCCATAGATTTATGCAACAATGGTAGAGTTTATATAATAGAAACAAACTCAACAACTATATATAATACAAATGTTATAAGAAAGCACTGTCATAGGCTCTACAACATTGCTCAGTGGAGTAAGTGCAGGCTCCATGTATGTATATAATATGAGATAGCACCATCCAGCTCGTCCTCCCAACATCTACTGCATCACCAAGACCTATTGTCTAGTCTACTTATTTAAGAGTATCCATGACAATAAGAGGCAAAGCATAAAACTTTGGGTTAGATAATAGTCCGGTATGAGTGGTAAATGAGCCCTAAAATAATAAACAGGTAAATATGCTAAGGAACAAGATTACACGAACCTTACCTGACTTATCCCTGCAACCAAAGAGATAGCATACAACACTATAATATGCTACTCTACAATATCATAAAGATATACCACAAACTAGATAACGGATATCAATCTTTCAGATATTCGTATTTCTAATACCTACTTCCCCTAATACCTATGAGTGATAGCCTACTAAAGAGAGCAACCAAAGCAACCATGTCATGCATCAAACAATCCTAATATCACCTCATGTCCTCTGAATATATGAAAGCTTGCATAGCCTACTTTCTACCTAGGACTAATGGAAATCTCAATTCTCCGCTATACTCTCGTATCTCACAACCCAAAGCTGGATATGTGTCTCATAACCCAAAGTTGGACGCTAGACCCAAAGCTATAGGTCTAGGACATACAGGTCACTTCATTGATCTATGAGCATCCCCTATTACAATACCCCTACTTCGAGTACAACAAAAAACACTCCGAGCATCAACGATTCCTTATTGCACTTACCCGAGCCCTTATTTCCTCTATTTGGATACCGAGCCCTTCTTGCTCAATCGAGTTTCCATTATTCATAAGGAACCCCTCCACATTCCCTGATCCTATGGCCCACCCCTTTTGCGAGCCGCTATCTTCGAAATCTACTCCCAACACGAGCCAACACCCGAAGACTATATCTTTTCATCATGCCCTTGTATCGTCATCCAACCGAATACGAATGAGTCAACATCTCCAGCATGATCTACAGGGTCTCTACTTCATATCCCAGAAGTTATATCCTATTTGGACCTAATCTTAGAACTCGGCACCGACCTCTTAACTCGACCTCGACCTCTCCACTTAGTCAATATATGGCTAAGTTTTCTTCCACTCATTCCTTGCTTCTACTACTCCATGCCCAGATGTTTTGACCCCGACTTCTCTACACAAATCAAGACGTCGTAGAACAAGTCCTCTCTTCAAAGCACTCTACTACATATTCTAGAAACAAGTCATCATAGCCTCCAACACTTAGTGTAACGATCTAGAATTTCCAACATTTCATATTTAAATATTTGAATTATTTAAATATTTGAATCTTCGATTAAAGGCTAATAAAATGATTTAATAAGATTTTTAATCCCTTTTTAAATCATAGGTTATTATGGTAAACCTTTTTGAAAAATTGTTTATTAAAATAAATACTTTGAAAAAATATTGATAATATGATCGAAAATCGTTTTCTCAGTAAATAGCTTATTTACCGTTGAAAGTTATTCAGATTATTTTACATACACTTATTAGCTTAGAAAATTAAGAAAGTGAATTTTTTTTGCAATTTATGGAAGTAAACTTTGTGGATGATGTCATGAGTGATGTAACCAATGATATTTAGGAATTGACCTTTTATAGTAATACTTAACTTGAAGAGAGGTGCAAAGTTAACATGTGAAAAAAAGGCTCCTTTGTGATCTTTCATGGAATGTAAGAGGTGGTTATGACCTCTTTTAAAACCAAATATAAGGAGAGGATACCCTTAGAATATATCACTAATTCACTTAAGCTTAAGATGAAGTACAAGAATTAAAAATGATGGAAGAGCTTAAGCACTAATCCACTAATTATTTTCTAACCTTTTCAAGTCTTAACCAAATCATCTCCAATCTCTTTTAAACTTTGGATTTAGGCCAAAAACATCATGGGAAGAATGACTAGCAGGTAAAAAGTGGGAGAAGGTGAGAGGAAGAGGGGGACCCAAGGAGGGAACGTGAGCAATGGGAGGAGGAGGAAGGTGTTGCTTTGACTTGGAAGTGCTAAAGGTTGGATCTTTAGCCTTGTGATGATGGAAGGAGGTGGATCTTTGTCTTTGTGACTTTGTGCTTGGGTTTGTCATGAATCTATGTAAATTATCTTACTATCTTATAAGTATATATAGTGTGTATATATATGTTATATGAAAATTATAAAGTTAAAGTGACATTAACTAAGTAAAGTTATGAACTTTGGACCCCTTTTGCTTTTGAAAGGAACGATAAATTTATATTATATAACATCACTTCTATTACCCTTCTAAACATTGGCGTAACTTTGACTTGATGTTTAAATGGTTGTTTAACTTGTGTGTTAAATTGAAGTAAGTTTAAAAGTGTTTGAAGTGAGAATAGTGGTTATAAATGCATTTTGGAATCCCTTGTTTTTAGGAATTTTAAAAATAAATGGAAGATATTCTTAGAGGTTTATTTCCATAGTTTTTAAGTACCTTTGGGTATTACTGAGTACGAAAATTTTAAATCTTAAACCATTTGTTTAAGTGGTGAAAACTAGTCACAAAGATCATGCTTTTCAATGTTGGTTTTAACAAGGACTTTTAACCGTATTTATAAATGCTGTAGTAAGTCGCACATGGTTTTAATTGGTCAAAAAAGATATCTAAATTTTTTATTTTTATCTAATCTTTTGGAGATGTTTCAGACACGTTTTTAGGTATCTTAAAGTTAGTTTGAAGTTTAAATATATTTTTGATAATTATACATGTATTTTCAAAGTAAAGAGGTTTTATAATATAAAACATGTTTTTGATCAAGATATGAATTAGTTATTTTCCAATAATATTTTTCATAGATATTTAATACCTATTTTAGAGTATTTTTAAATTATATATAAGTTTTGAATAAGATAATTGACTAGGCTTATTAATAAAAACTAACGAGGTAGACTTCTTTGTTTCTGAGAATTAAAATTGATCTCGAGTAAGGATATGAGTAATAGAGCCTAACATACTAGATTTACCTCTTGAATAAGGAAAAGTTAAGTTGGAATGTCAAAAATGTGTTAATCTTGTTATTTACTTACTCAAAGGTAATTAACTTTTGCTAAAAGTTGACGAAGTAGGCTTATCTATTTTTGAGAGTTAAGATTGACGTCGTGTAAGGTTGTAGTATAGAGCTCTAACCTACCGGGCTTCCCTCTTAGCCAAGGAATAGTTAAGTCTGAAATGTCAAAAATAGGTTAGTCATGTTGTTTATTACTTTTTCATGGAAATCATTAATATTATATTTAACACTAAAAGACGACAAGTATGCTTGTCTATTTGTGAGATTCAAGAATGAAGTGTCTTGGCAAGGCTTCGATGCAACTGATACTCTAACTTACCTAGCTTCACTTTTGAATGAGGAATGGTTAAGTTAAAATGTCAAAAACGAGTTAAGTATGCGAACATTGATTTGTATAAGAAATTGTTTAACTTGATAATCGATTAGTCGACTAGTGAACTTAACCAAATATTATTAACTTAGATATTTAAAAAGAATGTTTTAAAGATAATACAAATATGGAATGGTTTTGGGTTTGTTTTGACGATGTTTTAATAACATTCGTCGTTAACCCTTCTTGGCAAACTTATGAATATAAATATATCTTTAAAATAATGTTTTAAAGATAAGCATAAATAGTTTTGGGTTTGTAGCGACAATGTTTAAGTAACATTAGTCTTAAACATTCTGAATAGAATTGTGAAAGCACTTCGATTTTTGAAATGGATAATTTAAATGAAATTATAATATGGAACCTTTTGGAAAAAGATAGGAAAAGTAAAGGTTTAAAGGAAGAAATCTTGTTAATGATTTGTGAATATACTAATACCATTTGAGATAAGTATATGAATACTTTTTCGAGTATTGAAAGAGTACAAAAAATAGTAGTAATTCATAAATGATGTTTTATTATATAAAAGAAGTTTTACTAATAAGGAAGGTTTTAACTAATAAAATATTAATTAAACAAAAAAGGTATTAGAAGTCACTTATGTGACTTGATCGTGCTTTGTATGTTTACTCGTTTATGGAAAGCATTTAGTCTTATACTTAGCACTAAAAGCCGATGAAGTAGGCTTGTCTATCCATGGGAATTAAGGATACTATTCATGTAGGGATATGAGCAATAGAGCTCTAATCGACTGAGTTCACTCTTGATCGAGATATAGTGTGAGATGAAAATATCAGAAAGGTGATAAGTATAGGAGACTTGGTTTCCATATGCGTTGTTCTTATTATCATTGAATGACTAAGTTCATCGATTCAGTCTTGAAGAGACCGAGATCGCTTTTACTTATCAAAAACCGCTTCAAGATCGAGAAACCTGTTCTATCTCTTAGAAGTGGATATGTTCGAGATTCTGGAATCTGTATGTAGATTCAAGATCTGTTTAAGATTCTCGAATCCATGTAGTGATTCATGATTTGTTCGAGATGAGGGAATCCATTTGGGAATTCATGTTCTATCCGAGTGATGAAGACTCATGTGAAAGATGCCGAATATAGCCTTGACATCAAAAATGACTAAAAATAGAGCACGCCTCATAATCTTGGGTTAGCAACCAATGTCAGGGTATTATCAACTGTATATCTAGAGAGTTGGATGGCGAGAGTTGACGGCATTTGGTTCACATTGTTCATATTTATGTTTAAACATTGGGCTGCTTGTGTTTACCTAAATTGTATATTTTGTTTAGAGACATACGGTGCTCGGAAAGTACCTTCTGATCCTTGTGTAGAAGATTGGATCTGGCCGCATCGGAGAGATCTCCATGGAAAAATCGTTTCTGCAAACATTCCTTATCGGTTTTGATTGTACCCACTAATATGCTGTTTAATGTAACCAATGTAACCATTCCAGCTATGTTATAATATTTATATTCTACTCCCTAGAAATTATCCAAAATATCACCTTATATACTTATTAGATAGGTGGTTCTTTTGTGGGGATAACAGTTATAGCATTCTATGTGGTCTCAAAAGTACTATTATATATTGATCACATATTTCTTGAGTTTCTCATGCCAGATTTATGTCCGCCACGTGGCTTTTGTTTTTTCTAAATTTCTTATGTGCTCTTTCAAGTAGTGTGAGAAATGCAAGTTTTTGTTGGTGTTCTTTAGAGCTCGAGAAGGAAAGTTGGATGTTTCACCTACCAAAGTATTCTTATTTCTCTTTCATTATTATTGTACATATCAGTATTTGTGAGGACAGGTTGTTACAACTATCCAAGCTAATGATAATACATATGTATTGTAACTCTGAAATTTCTTTGTTGGAGTAACCCTTTGTTTCGTTCTTTTGATATTATATATTACCTTTTCGATAGTGAGATTCTGATGTTGTGTTCTCTTCTTTGTTGTTCCTTTTATTTTTCTATTTGTTCCACCCTAATAATTCATCCTTCCGGCGCATGGATGCTCGGCAAACGAACGCCATGGGTGTATTGGTGTGACATTTGGGGGTTAAAAGGGCGAGTAGTTACACTTAACTAGTCACATATCCATCACCTTAGCAACCTCTACTAGCAACACTCTTGCTTCCCCAAAAACCGTCGACTTGTTGGACCAACCCATAGAACTCAGTACCGACCTCTCATGTTGGTGCCGACTTCTATGCTTAGAGAATTTGGACCTGTGACTTGAACCCCTGCTCCTTTCCTAATCCAAAGCTTCCCCTCCAAGTTTCGTCCAATTCTGACCAATTTTGCCTCTGATTTGCTCAATTCTTTGACCTAACTTTCTATACAATCAAAACACTAGCAAATAACATCAAAATATCATCCAATATAGAATAATAAGAAATTTTATCCAATTAAACTTGCATTCCATAAAAATAAGATAAACTAGTTAATTTCAAACACAGATCTTCATATAGCACGAATATATGATGATGCAGCGCACCAGGTCTTGAGTCGCGTGAGCGACCTAACACCTGCCTTGAGTCGCGTGAGCGAGCTAACACCTGCCTTGAGTCGCGTGAGCGACCTAACACAGGCCTTGAGTCACGTGAGCGACCTAACACCGGCCCAGCCATCAACGATTAAGATAAGCGAGTTAAGGAGATAAAGTCGCTGAACGACCTAACGGATCAAGGAAACAAAGTCGTACCTCTTAAGTCGTTTACAAGGCCGCATTATTCTTAAGTCGTCGCATCTGTTATGTCGCTAATTCCTTATGGCGTCCCTAAAGCTTATACTGATTCCTTAAGTCCCTGGAGTCGTCCTGAAGCTTATGTCTCTAGGTCGCTCAGTTAGGCCGCATCTTGTTATGTCGCTGAGGATGTTAGACAAATTTGTTAAGTCGCTCTGTGCTTATGTCGTTGGTTTCTTATGTCACTGCTTGCTTATGTTGTTACTTCCCTTATGTCGCTGCCGTGTTTTCTTATGTTGCCGCCGTGCTGCCTTAAGTCGCTGCTGCCTTAAGTCATATATTCTTAAGTCGCGGATGCTTAGCTTGCCGATCCCTTATGTCGTATGTGTTGAGTCGCTCGAGTTGAGCCGCTGGTTTCTTATGTTATATTGTTTGTTATGTCGCGTTGTTGTAACTTATATATTGTTATGTGTGTTGTAAATGTTAAATCGCGTGTTGTGATAACTTGTATTGTTGTTATCTCGTATGTCGTAGTTCGTATGTTGTAACTCGCATGTATTGCTAAGTCGCATAATATGTTAAGTCGTGTACTCTTTTAGGTCGTGAGTTGTTGCCTGGTTAAGTCGCATGAGTGCTATTTTGTAATCCCTATAAATAGGGGTGTTGTGCCACTTGTAAAAAAAGTGGATTTTTGAAAAAAATTTGTTGTGCGCTTTTTGCCACTTTTGTTGAAGTTGAGTGTGATCTCCTTCTTCTTCCATCTTCGGATATTCGAGTGCGCTCGAATCAACGAACTTGAAGCCGGTTCATGGAATCTCGTGCACGAGATCAACGTCGAAGAATCGTAGATTTTCTAACGCGGAATCGTGCGCGATCAACGTGTTGAAGATAGCTAGAATCCGGTATCTCGAGAGATCAAAGGATTTGGGCATTTATCTTGGTTTACTTGATACGAAATCATTTCGTGCGGAAGAAACTTGCATCAATTTGTATCAAAACATTATTAGCACGTCAAAGTGTTAAATCCGCTGCGTCACTTATTTGGTATCGGAGCTAAGTTAGATCAAGGGAGGATTGAGCCGAGCTTATGCAGAGTTCAAAGCCGTGCAGTTCAGATCCAAGTCAGAGCCAAGTTAAGGAAAGTTTGAGCTAAGTCAAGGAACCAAGATTGTTTGAAGATCATGCCTCCGAGACGTGCTAATCGCTATCATAATGTTGAAGATGTGTATAGAAGACAAGAAGCTAAGCTGATGGAGCAACGTATCAATGAAAAGTTCGATGAAGGTATTGGAAAGTTAGAGAAATTGATGAAAGACAAGAATCAAAGTCGAAGGAGAACTTCACCAATTTCGCACCAGAGTGGAAACAGGGGTTCACCATCAATTTCGGGAGAAAGGAGAATGTCACCACAATCTTATCGAGATCGGAGAGAATCTTCAGTTTCAACGAGAAGAGAACACCATGAGTATCGAAATGAAGAAAGAAGAACTCATCGTGGATTTGAAGATGATCTATATCGTGATGTTGAAATACATGATATAAGGGACATGCGTGATCGAAGAGATGTTGAGGGACGGGATCGATATCGACATACATATGATTTTGATGAATATGGTGATAGAGGAAGTATTCATTATCGAGATCGAGGCCAAGTGTGAAATCAATATCTTGATTTAGAGAATGATCGTAAATGGGAGTCAGGTATGAGGATGGAAATTCCAGAATTCAAAGGTGGTATGCAAGCAGAAGAATTTCTTGATTGGTTGTCTAATGTTGAAGAAATTTTGGAATTCAAGGAGGTGCCTGAGAATCAAAGAGTTCAGTTAGTTGCTACAAGGCTAAGGGGAAGAGCTATGGCATGGTGGCAGCAAACTAAACTAACTCGGGAGATAATGGGAAAATCAAAAGTTGTTACTTCGGAGAAGATGAGAAAAATGATGAAAGCAACTTTCTTGCCGTACAATTATCAATCTCTTATGTATCAACGATTGCAGAATTTGAGACAAGGGACGAGGACAGTGAATGATTATGCAGATGAATTTTATCAGTTGATTGCAAGGAATGATATTATGGAAACAGAGGAACAACTAACAGCTAGATATATTGGAGGGCTACGAATGCAAATTCAAGACATAATGAATATGTTTAATCCAATGTCTGTTGCTGAAGCACATCAGAAATCTCTAGCTTGGGAGAAGTAAGGGAGACGAGGAGGTGGCGTGTTTACAAGTTCTAACAACCAGAATAAAGGTGCTAGTAGCAGTGCTAATGTTTCCAAGGCAGTCATTAAACCAATTGTCAATGAAGCCGCTAAAGCGAAGGTCAACAACAGTATCAAGTGCTATAATTGTCAGGAATTTGGCCATAAAAGTAATGGATGTACAAAGCCAAAGAAGAGAGCATTGATTGCAAACGAATGTGAGTATGAGGATGTGGAAGCTGAAATTGACTATTCTCAACCATCGAAGTCTGATGAAGATGAAGAAGTTGTGTCAGGAGATGAAGGATGTAATTTGATGATGAGGAGGTCTTGTTTAGTGCCAAAGCATGAGAATGATTCTAGTTGGCTAAGAAGCAATAATTTTCAGTCTATATGTACTACCTTGTGGAAGGTTTGTCGATTTTTTATTGATGCGGGAAGCTGTGATAACATTATTTCGGAAGAAGCCGTCACGAAGTTAGGGTTGAAGACTGAAAAGCATCCTAGATCTTATAATTTAGCATGGTTGAAGAAAGGTGGAGAAGTGATAGTGGGAAGACGAGCATTTGTTACATTTTCTAGTGGGAAGAAGTACAAAGATGATATTTGATGTGATGTTGTGGATATGGATGTTTGTTATTTATTATTGGGAAGACCATGGCAATATGATAGAGCTGTACAACATAATGGTCGCACCAACAGCTACAATTTCATGTTTAAGGTACTCAAATTACTTTGGTTCCTAAGAAGCGTGAACAAAGTGAAAGCAAAGCAGAGAAGAAGGTGGAATCAACTAGTTTATTATCTTCGAAAGAATTTGTTGAAGAGGTGAAAGATAGTGCGGAAATATTTATGTTGATTGGGTATGAAGCAAGTGAATATTTTGAAATTCCTACGAAAGTTAGACCAGTGTTGAATGAATTTGAAGATGTCTTTCCTGCGGAATTTCCTAAGGAGTTACCGCCATTGAGGGACATACAACATCAGATTGATCTAGTGCCAGGTGCTGTTTTACCGCATAGGCCACATTATCGTATGAGTTCGAAAGAGCATGAAGAGTTGAGGAGACAGGTTGAGGAGTTTCTTGAGCAAGGGCATGTTCGAGAAAGTCTCAGTCCTTGTGCTATGCCAGCTTTGTTAGTGCCGAAGAAGGATGGTTCATGGAGAATGTGTACGGATAGCAGGACACTCAACAAAATAACTATCAGATACAGATTTCCTATGCCAAGACTTGATGATTTATTGGATCAACTTAGTGGGTCTGTAATCTTTTCGAAGATTGATCTTAAGAGTGGTTATCATCAGATTCGCATTACACCAGGTGATGAATGGAAGACAGCATTCAAGACACGGGAAGGATTATATGAATGGCTGGTTATGCCATTTGGTCTATCTAATGCACCAAGTACGTTTATGAGGGTGATGAATCAAATTTTCAGACCTTACATTGGGAAGTTTGTTGCTGTTTACTTTGATGATATCTTGATCTATAGTGCAAGCACAGAGGAGCATATTCAACACTTGCGAAAGGTGTTAATTATTCTTCGTCAGGAAAAGTTCTATGCAGCAACGAAGAACTGCGTGTTCATGACGCCAAGTGTTTTATTTCTGGGTTATGTTGTGTCTGAGGAAGGGATACAAGTGGACCAGAGTAAAGTAGACGCAATCAGAAATTGGCGACAGCCCAAAACTATAACAGAAGTCAGAAGTTTTCATGGGTTAGCTTCATTTTATCAAAGATTTATACCATACTTTAGTAGTGTGATGGCCCTTGTTACCGATTGTATGGAAGGAAAGAAGTTTTCATGGACGGAAGAGGCAGGATTTGCTTTTGAGCAAATCAAGGAACTTTTAACCTCAGCACCTATTCTAGTATTGTCGGATTTTCAATTACTATTTGAGTTACACACAGATGCATCAAAAGTTGGAATTAGAGGAGTGTTGAGTCAGAAGGGTCGTCCAATTGCCTATTTCAGTGAGAAACTTTCTAGAGCAAAAATGAGATACAATACTTATGATGTGGATTTTTATGCGATTGTGCAAGCTGTGAAGCATTGGAGACATTATTTGTTCCACAAAGAATTTGTTTTGTATACGGACCATGAAGCATTGAAACATTTGCAAGGGAAGGATAAAATTGCAGCTAGGCATGCATCGTGGATAGCTTATTTGCATCAATTTACATTCATTGTGAAGCATAAGTCTGGAGTAACTAATCGCGTTGTCGATGCATTGAGTCGAAGGAGTAGTTTGCTAACAACTATGCGAGTAGAGGTGATGGATTTTGACTTACTTCCATATTTGCTTGCTTCAGATTCATATTTTTCTAGGATCCTAGACAAATTCAAGCAGGGAAGCATGGATGGATATGTATTGGTTGATGGTTTTCTGTTTAAAGGAAATCAATTGTGTATTCTAGATTGTAGTTTACGAATGAAGATCATCAAAGAATTGCATGAAGAAGAACATGTGGGCCGTGACCGTAATATGCAGTTGATTTCGAAGTCTTATTTTTGGCCGTCAATGAGAAAAGAAGTTGAAAGGTTCGTTCAGAGGTGCCATATTTGTCAAGTTTCAAAGGGGACCGCGACAAATGCAGGTTTATATTTTCCGTTGCCTATACCTACTAAGCCATGGGTGGTTGTTAGTATGGACTTTGTATTGGGATTGCCGAGAATGCAACATGGCAATGATTCTAACTATGAGGTGGTTGATCATTTTTCAAAAATGGTACATTTTATTGCATGCAAGAAGACGGCAGATGCAGTTAATGTTGCATAGTTATACTTCAGAGAGATCTATCGTCTTCATGGGTTGCCTGAGTCAATTTTATCAGATAGGGACACTCGTTTTCTGAGTCATTTTTGGACGATTCTATGGAGAATGGTCGGGACAAAGCTGAAATTTAGTAGTTCTTATCATCCACGGACGGATGGACAGACAGAAGCTGTGAACAGATCCCTAGGTAATCTATTGCGATGCCTTGTGAATGACAATTTGAAAGGTTGGGATTCCAAGCTGTGTCAAGCTGAGTTCGCACACAACCATGCAGTTAATCGTATCACCGATTTCAGTCCATTCCAGGTTGTTTATTCAACAATTCCGAAGGGACCATTGGATTTATCTACAGTTCCACAGCAGAAAGGAGTGACCAAGCGAGCTAGTGATTTTGTAAATGAATTGCAAGAATGCCACAAGGTTGTGCAAGAGCGATTGCTTAAGGCGAATGAGAAGTATAAGCAATCCGCAGATATCAAACGACGACATGTTGAATTCAAAGAAGGAGATTTTGTATATGTAGTATTGACTAAGGATCGATTTCCTTTTGGTGCTTACAACAAGCTAGCTGCTAGAAAGATTGGTCCTTTGAAGATCATAAAGAAGATTAATGAGAATTCTTATCAGTTGAGATTGCCGGATCATATCCATACTGCTGACGTTTTCAACGTCAAACACTTGATTCCATATCATGGAAATAAGTATATCGAAGAAGAGGAAAGTGTGAATTCAGGGTCGAATTCTTTTCAACCAGGGGAGAATGATGCAGCGCACCAGGCCTTGAGTCGCGTGAGTGACCTAACACCTGCCTTGAGCCGCGTGAGCGGCCTAACACCTGCCTTGAGTCGCGTGAGCGGCCTAACACAGGCCTTGAGTCGATTGAGTGACCTAACACCGGCCCAGCCACCAACGCATCAAGATAAGCGAGTTAAGGAGCTTAAGCCGCTGAAAGACCTAACGGATCAAGGAAACAAAGCCGTATCTCTTAAGTCGTTTACATGGCCGCATTATTCTCAAGTCTTCGCATCTGTTATATCGCTAATTTCTTATGTCGTCCCTGAAGCTTATACTGATTCCTTAAGTCGCTGGAGTCGTCCTGTAGCTTATGTCGCTAGGTCGCTCAGTTAGGCCGCATCTTGTTATGTCGCTGAAGATAAGTCGCTGAGGATGTTAGACAGATTTGTTAAGTCGCTCTGTGCTTATGTCGCGGGTTTCTTATGTCACTGCTTGCTTATGTTGTTACTTCCCTTATGTCACTGCCGTGTTTTCTTATGTCGCTGCCGTGCTGCCTTAAGTCGCTGCTACCTTAAGTCGTATATTCTTAAGTCGCGGATGCTTAGGTCGCCGATCCCTTATGTCGTATGTGTTGAGTCGCTCGAGTTGAGCCGTTGGTTTCTTATGTTATATTGTTTATTATGTCGCGTTGTTGTAACTCATATATTGTTATGTATGTTGTAAATGTTAAGTCGCGTGCTGTGATAACTTGTATTGTTGTTATCTCGTATGTCGTAGGTTGTATGTTGTAACTCGCATGTATTGCTAAGTCGCGTAATATGTTAAGTCGTGCACTCTGTTAGGTCGTGAGTTGTTGACTGGTTAAGTCGCATGAGTGCCATGTTGTAATCCCTATAAATAGGGGTGTTGTGTCACTTGTAAAAAAAGTGGATTTTTGAATAAAATTTGTTGTGTGCTTTTTGCCACTTTTTTTGAAGTTGAGTGTGATCTCTTTCTTCTTCCATCTTTGGATATTCGAGTGCGCTCGAATCAACGAACTTGAAGCCGATTCATGGAATCTCATGCGCGAGATCAACGTCGAAGAATCGTAGATCTTCTAATGCGGAATCGTGCGCGATCAACGTGTTGAAGATAGCTAGAATCCGGTATCTTGAGAGATCAACGGATTTGGGCATTTAACTTGGTTTACTTGACACGAAATCATTTCTTGAGGAAGAAACTTGCATCAATTTGTATCAAAACATTATTAGCACGTCAAAGTGTTAAATCCGCTGCGTCATATGAGCATGAGCAAGCGTGATTTATAATCAGTCTAAATCATACATGTAGTTTAACATGTAATTAAAGTTGGGAAAGGTTTTATGGCCAAAATTCGATTTAAAACATGTTAAATCCTATGATTATACCATATAAATATGTATAGTATAGTGAGAAGGCATGAACCGGTCACCATTTACCAAATTCAACTAATATTAACATAGATCCAATTTGGATATCAATGAAAAGCACTTCTAATTAACCAATTTGATCATCTTTAGCCTCCAATCGAAGATCTAGTCTTTAATCCATAATCTAGTTTGATTTAGGGTGCAATTTGAGTGATTTTGGATGAAATTAGGATGGATCTAGGGCTAATTATGGTTTAGATCTGATTTAGAATGGGTGGAATTTTTTTAACTTTACTCTTCAGCCCTCTATTTGTAGTATTCTCTAATTAGACAAATGGACTCACTAATGGGCTTAAATAATTATCAATAATCCTGCTCAATATCATTAAAAACTTAAAACATACATAACTTTCTAACTGTAAGTCCGATTTTCTATTAAACTTCTCTACGGAATGAGAAACCATCATCCTAGAGGATTTGAACTAGTTTGAAAAATAGTTCGAGTCCAATCAAAAGCTATAGTCCAACCAAATTTTTTCAGGGTCAAATTGGTCACGTAGTAATTTAGAAAAAATCATAAGTGTGTAAAATGCCCCTAAGAGTCATATCCCAAAATTATAGAATTATACGACATAATTTGAAAAATATTAAAATATTTTGCGATCCTTCAATGCGAAATATATGGGTCACTATATATACTCTCTTCCTCATCGACAGAGATATGGATCAATCCACTGGAAGTAGCCACATCCATTCTAATTATTCCTACATGCAAAATATCTTCAACCTGCATTTTCACATGTTTTGAAAATGAGTATGATTGCTTCAACTCTCCATTCGCAACAAACTCTTTAATTTTGAACTTGTTCATTTTTTGGGTTATAAAAATTACCAATAATTGGACTGTTATCTAAGTTTTTGTTTGATGTTGTCATGTTTATATTTTTTTGATAGAAACAAAATCGGATGGTGACGTTGTGGCAAACCGTGTTTATAACAATTATAATCGAATGTTTATTTGAATTGCTTATTATTGATTTGATCCATCGATCCAAAGATTCCAATTTGGTTCTATAGCTCATGGTAGAAAGCAGCACGGTTATGGGAGTGATGTGATTGATCATTGAAAAGATTTCCAATGATTCATTGGAGTTTATCTGTAACACCCTATAATTTAGCATTAGTTATTTAATTGGCTAATTAATTAAAGTAGGCTCCAAAAATAGAATTTATTGAAATGATGGAGTTAGACCAAGAAACATACACCATTGCATTCATGGCGAAATTCTGAGCAACTGTCATATTTGGAGTTTTAAAATCGAAGTAAAAACGAAGAATTTACGAAGGAAAAACGAATGTGGAACGAAAATAAATAAATAAGAAAAATTAACTAAATTAACCCGGGCCGTTAGGTCAGTGCACCATCATGGGTAGTCGACCAGGGGCAGTTTGCTCCTAGGAAGGGGGTGGTCCATCGCTTCGTATGTGACGGCTAGGTTAGCCAAGGCCCAACGGTCTGGATTTAATGTATTTCGATCTAACCGTTCTGGTTGATTCTAGCGCCTATAAATTTAGGCCTAACCCTCTTTTATCTTCTCATATCTTTTTAGATGCAGTAGAGAAGCTTTGCCATTTCTTATTCTTCACTTTCTTTTTAAATTATAAAAATAAGATATTTATATCTGTATTCATACTAATTGGAGAAGAATAGAAATAAAAAAGAGAAGAGAATAGAACCAGCTATACACATATTTGAGGTAATTTATATATTTGTATCTATGTTCTCTCTAGTCCCAAATCTCTTCTCAGATGTGTAATTTTAATATTTGCATATGCCTTTTTTATACATATTTCTTGGATAAAAATGATTTAGACATGAATCTAAGATTTTACTTCAGATCTGGAAATTTGGATCGCTTTTAAAAAGTGAGCAGGAAATTTTATATATTGTTTATAATTTTAAATCTATTATGTTGGTATACGTTTGATTTTTACGCCTAAATCAATTTTATTTTTGAATTGTAGGCTCAAATTAGTTAAAATACTATTGCCTACATATTCTTATTTTAGGCATAATTTGAAATATGTTTACACCTAGATCTGTAAATCAGTCCCAAAGATTTTAGAATTTGAATGATGTAATTTTATTTTGGATTTGTACTTGAGTGTAAAATAGGATTTCTGGATTATGGAATAAATTTGTGCTAAGTTGTAATTTGTGCATAGTTTAATTTATGGGAAGAACACTCATTTGATTTTTATAAATTTGTTTACTTTTTCCATTTTTGATTCAAAAAGATGATGCTTGATTTAACAAGGAATAAAACAAAAGGGGAAGAGATGTGTAAATTACAGATTTATTCTCCGTTGTTTATACTTTTTATTCCAAATATAAAGAAATTATCCATTCCTTGTAATTTCAAATGTAGTAATTCTTTCCCTTTTTGTGTTAAAACCAATTTATGGAAATCATAGCGGGAAATCTTACTAAGGATTTTAATTCTAGCAAATTAAATATGGAAAACATATTCTAGTTACATATTTATTACTTGAATATATTTGGATAAGAATAAATAGTTTATACATATTTATTGTGTTAATAAAGGAGCAATGTTTATTCTACGTTATTTATGCATCATGTTCGCTGATTATAATTATATTTAGGAAAGCGAATATGTAAAAAATGGAAATGTAGTAAGTCCTATTAATGGGTAATAAATTAGAAATTGCCAACAATTAATAGAAAATAAAGGATTGTCACCCTAATGAATAGGAAATAATGAGAAATAATGGAAAGGATTAGATTAGGGGTCACAATTGGTTCATTAAAGACTGTAACTCCAATTAATGGGCATTAATGGAAATGAATTTGGGAGTTACAATTAATAAGGACAAGCGGATGAAAATGGACCGATAAAAATGGAATAGATATGAAAGATTACTAATTTAAAATTAGTAATCATACCTTCTTAGGAAAAGTCCATTAGGATTTTACTGACAAATTGATATTTGAGCATTAAAAAGGGAATTATGGGTATACAATTGTTTAGGGTAAATCTTATTGCCTTAAATAAAAAGGGAATTAGTAAGCTAAGTCCAATGTGTACCAAAGATAATATAAGTAAGGACTTAGGATGGTTAATTGGACTTAGTTGTTTAATGATGCAAGGTCAGTGTAACGACCCACTATTTTGAACCATTCAAATCGACAATAAACCGCACATGTCTTACTTGAATAATTCAAATCAATAGATTGTAATATAATTCAGAGCTATTATAACCAATGATAAAATAACAGACACAGAAAATATCAGAATAACTTGCAGCGGAAATAAAATAACCATAGTAGTTCATGAAACTACTACAACAGAGTCACAAAACAAGTCCAGAATACCAGATCTAAAAGTAAATACAACGGAAATCCCAATACATAAATGTCCACTAATACATAAGCCGAATAGAACTACCGAATAGAAATAGATAAACAACTAGATAGATAGATAATCTCCACCAAATCCTCTAGCTCCGGAAGACGAAATCCAAAGCTTATACTTAGGCTGACCCGAGCGTAAAGCAAAACACAAAACACTCGAGTCGGGACATACATACTTATACAATATAAACCAACTCAAGTGAACCGTAACATAAATGTACAAGTAACTTAAAGGATGCTTGGGACCGCCCATCGTCTAAGGATCCGTTAAACTATCTACTATGTAGAAATATACGCTATTATAATAATGTCTAAAGTAAAGTATAATATATTTAAAAATAGCATTAAAGCGTTACCCATATCCCCCTTAACACATTTTATAGTGCCAATAGTTTATACAGTACCGTAGTCCTTCCTGATCGGGAAGCCACCAGAGGATACTCCATAGGTACGACACAAATCAAACTCGTACAAGGAGTGCTAGGGTAGGTGACACGACACAACTAGGCAATGCCAGGGTAGATATACCAATTGCACTTTCAGGCCGGTGGTAACGCATAGTAGCCACTACTTCCCACCTCGAGTCACACTCCCAAAATCAAAGGTGCGCACTATATCAATCACAAAGTAATAGAATGGCATACGAAGAAGTGTGTCCGATAAGAGGAGATACCTCATTAGCCTATCGATTGCTACTGTTTTAGCCACCTTATGCCGACCGATGGGAGTCGGGCCCATGTATATACCATAATAGAACATCACCATCATCTTACTTTATTTTGGAATCTCCACCGCGTACATGGTTGTTAAAGTGGTTTTCGAAGTTGGCAGAGAGTATGACAACTTCCGATCCCGTTCTCTTTAACAACCAAATGTTATTGTAACCCATGGTTATTTATTTCAAAACATATCTATTCCAAAATCATTTAAAATCAAATGCTATTACTTCCCAAAATAATATCCATTTTCAAAATTGGTAACATTTCCAAATCCATATACTTAATCATAGCACTTTAAAAATATTATATTTTAGACATCATAATACCTGAAAATTTTATCAATATATATAATAGCATTTCGAAAATGCTATCTTTTATAAATACAACATTTTTTTTTAAAACATTACCGAAAGTAGTATAACATTTCTAACAATGTAGCTTAAATAACATAGCATTTTGGAAATCATTAACAATTTAGAAATAGTAGTATTTTCAATACATAAACTAAAAGTAACATAGCATTTTTAAACATAACTAAATTAACATACCATTTTACAAATGCTACTAATACTACTATAAAATATTTAAAACATACTATTTCAAACTTCTGTCATAGTTATATTTATACAAAACATATCTATTACATACATAAAATCTATATTATTATTAGGTTAGGATTAAAATTCCATATTAACTTAAATTTAAATTATTAAATTATTTATTATTGATAAAATCTTTAAATTTAGTTTGAAACCAATCATTAACTTATAAAAATTTAACTTAGTAGAAAACCAATATATTATTATATTAAAATCATTTAATCAAAATTTAAGTTAAAATTTCACATATTTAAAACTTCAAAATAATTAGTAAATTTTGGAAAACTATTAAAAATTAACCACGTGTCTGTATAATATTTTCTAACCTAGGTCAAGTGATACAGATATATATATATAATTTCAGTCCGTAATTTACAAAAAATCCGGGTTCTATCATTTCAAACTAACAATCCCAAGTCAAATAAAAAAAATCACTTGAGCCTGTCATTTCAGCTCATAACGATTTTTCCCTATTCTAATGTCCGTTCAGATATGTATCATTTCAACCCATAGTGATTCTATGCTAACAGGGAACTTGCGGTGTGAGAAGTAGTAAATAAAATAAACAATATAACATAGCATATCATATCATATCAGGTGATGTAAAAGGCATATAATCAGGTTATAACATCATGAAGTATCATATCACAGGCATATATAAATTACTATCAACATAGCATATCACCAACTACAATTCACATGTCATTGTTTCACAATTATATAAGTACGAATGTCGAGAGTATAAACTCACCTTCTAAAGAAGGAGATAACAATTCAAGACACACAACCAAACTCCGAAACGCACGACAAAGCACGAACTAGATTCGAGTGGATGAAGAGCCAAGATTCAAATCTTGTAAACAAACAAATACACAACATATATAAGCAACTATATTATACAAAAGACTATACATCAAAAACAATGTACAAATATGAATCAAAATTGAAGCAAAATAGTTTAACCCCTTCAAGTAGGCTCGGCCACTTTGCATATAGACTAGCCATCATCAAAACTTGGCTCGGCCATGATGGTTTAGAAGCAAGCATGCTCGGCTATGACTAGAAATGAGGCACGTCTAGGGGTTATGAAGAGATGGCAACCCAAAAGTCAAGTGAAGGCAAAAAGGCAAAGGGCATGCGAGTTTGGATCAGGTCATGGCACATCTGAAATGGTATAGCTATGGTCATGGCAAGGCATGGAAAGAAGAGTTGGTGATGGAATAGGTGGTGGCCGAGGCTAAGGGAAGAGGAAGGGGTGATCAATATAGTGCTCGGCTAGGGTTTTCAAGGCAACTTTGTGACGGGGTTTTAGATCTAGGTGGCCACGGCCTGGTTAGCGGTGATGAGGTGATGGAGATGGTCGGTCATAGGTGGTGGTGGGTGGAGAGATGGTCGGCAATAGGAGGCATGATGGCCGAGCATAGCATGAAAAAAAAAAGAAAGCAAAAAGAAATGGAGGAAGACATGAAAAGAAACTTACTGTAAAAATTTTTGTTCAAGAAATGAAATGAGAAATAGATGAATTTGAGAAGTTTTGTACGTGAGATAAGAAGGAAATGAGAAGTTTGTACGACTAAGAAGTGTAAATGTTTGAACGGCTAGGGTAATGAAGAGGCCTCTCTTCATATTAAAGAAAGAAACTTTTGTCTCTTGAATTTCTGAATCCCATACAAAAAATAGAAAATAGAAAGTAGAGAATGGAAAACAATAAATAAAAATATAGAAAATAGAAATGGAATATAAAATATAAAATAGAAAATAAACAAAAATACCAAAAATAATCGTATGTAAAACGCTGAAATTTATCAGATTTGAAAAGTATAAAACAAAATTTGATGAAACGAAAAGCAGAATCAATATCAGAATTAAATTCAGCTTCAAAGAAAAAGATTGGAAATTAAAAATTCAAGTTTAAAATTTTCAACCAAAAGTCAAAGTTTGACCACAGTTAACCAAAATATAAAATTTTCATAAAATCTTTATTTGTTATATTTGGAAAAATAATTATAAATAAAATCCAAAATTACACTGGAAAAATTCAAAATTTCAGTTTTTAAATAATTAAAAATCAAAGTTTCAAATAAAATTGAATTAAAAATATTTGTTAAAATTTATGGGTTGTTACACTCTCCCCCACTCAAAACTTTTCGTTCTCGAAAAGGAACGAGACACAAAAACAAGGAAAGAGAAGATAGAAAAGCAAATAGTACCTGAAATAAATAATTCTGGATTTGAAGCACGCATGCTCTCCTCCATCTCCCTGGTACAATCCTGATCATCCGTATTCCACTGCACTTTGACCAGGTTAATAGATTTTCTTCTCAGCTACTTCATACCTCTATCGATAATACGTAGTGTCTTCCTCTCAATAGTAAGATTAGGCTCAATATCCAAACTCTGGAGAACAGATGGCTAGACAATCAAAGATGGATCATGTAGATATCGACGAAGATGCGAAACATGGAATACATTATGCACTCCAGAAAAATTCTCGGGCGGATCAAGATGATAAGCTAAAGAATCAATCCTCTCTGAGATATGGAAAGGACCAACAAACCTAGGAGCAAGCTTCCCTCTTCGACCAAACCCAATCACATTCCTTAAGGGAGAGACCTTAAGAAAAACCAGATCACCAACAAAAAACTCCAAACTCCTCCTAAGCCGATCAGCATACTTCTTTTGCCTATCCTGAGCAGTCATCATCTTCCTCTTAATCTCCTCGACCATCTTATAAGCCTCCAAAATCATATCAGGACTAAGAACCAAACGATTACCGAGTTCAATCCAACAAGATGGAGATTTGCAAGGTCTTCCGTAAAGAGCAGCAAACAGAGAATTGCAATACTAGCTTGACTTCAAAGATGAAATGAGATAGATAAAAGATTAAGATAAGATTAAAATAGAAGATTGAAAATATACCTAATAATTGTTCTTATAGTCAACAAGATGGAGATGATCTTCCCAAGATCCTCCATGATCAAGAACACAAGCACGAAGAAGATCCTCAAGATTCTGATTCACTCTTTCCGTTTAACCGTCGGTCTGCGGATGGTAAGTAGTGCTCAGATTTAGATGAGTACCCAAAGATCCCTGAAAAGCTTTCCAAAACTGACTGTAAAGATAGGATCTCGATCACAAACAATACTGACAGGAACACCATGGAGACAAACAATCTTCTTCATATAAATCTCAGACAAATTAGAAGCAAAACGGGTAGACTTGACGGGAATGAAATGAGCTGACATGGTTAATATATCCACAATAACCCAAACACTCTCATTACCCTCCTAGTCCTCGGTAAACCATCAATAAAATCCATAGAAACCTGTTCCCATTTCCAATTGGAAACCTCAAGGGGCTGCAACAAACCAGGGGTCTTGTGATGATTGGCCTTGACTTGCTGACAAGTCGCACACCTACTGACAAAGATAGAGATATCTCACCTCATACCTCTCCACCAATAAAGCTTTTTCATATCCCGATACATCTTCGTCACACCAGGATGAATAGAAAGTCTGGATCGATGATTTTTCCGAAGATACTCTTGCCTCAATCCATCAACATTCAGGACACAAATCCGATTATTAATCCTCAAAATACCTCTATCATCGATCTGAGCCCCACTCCCATCAGGATGACTACCACTAAATCTGCTATGAACATTCTCCTTCATAAGACTAAGTATCTCATCCTCATCCTGCTTAGCAATAATACGATCCAAAAGAGAAGAAGAAGAAACAACAAGCTGACATGACATCGCCTTCTTCCGACTCAAAGCATCAGCCACAGCATTAGCTTTCCCAATGTTATAGCTAATGTCGAGATCATAAGAAGCAAGAAACTCAAGCCACCAAACCTGGCGCTAATTCGAATCCTTTTGAGTGAAGATATACCTCAAAGACTGATGATCAGTAAAGAGCTCAAACTTAGCACCCAAAAGATGATGCCTCTAAAGCTTTAAAGCAAAAACCACAACAAGCAATTCCAAATGATGAGCTGCATAATTGGCTTCATAGGTCTTCAACTGGCGACTGGCATAAGCATTGACCTTCCCATCTTGCATCAGAACAGCTCCCAAACCCTCACGACTAGCATCAGTGTATACCGTTAATCCCTCATTTCCATTTGGAACGGTAAGCACTGGTGTGGAAGTAAGCTTATGCTTCAACTTATTAAATACAGCTTTACACTTATCATTTATATAAACTTAGCATTCTTACGAGTCAAAGCAGTGAGAGGTGCAGCAATCCGAGCAAAATCCTCAATGAATCTCTGGTAATAAACAGCGAGGCCCAGAAAACTACGTATATGAGATGGAGTCCTAGGAGTTTCCCAATCCTGCATAGAATAGGGAGAAATAAGGACCACAGAAAAGTTAGGATGATCAAATACAGAAAGAGAAGAAAAGAAAGACTTACATTGATCGTAGTGATCTTGAATGGATCAATAGCAACTCCATTACTAGAAACAATGTGCCCGAGAAATCGGACTTCATCCCTCCAGAAATGGCATTTCGAAAAATTTTCCTTCAACTGATGACTTCTAAGAGTCTCCAAGACAAATTTCAAATGTGACACATGCTCATCCCTTGATTTAGAGAAGATAAGGATATCATCAACAAAGACTAGAACAAACTTGTTAAGCACATCACGAAAAACATGATTCATCAAATCAATAAAGAAAGAAGGAGCGCTAGTCAAACCAAAAGGCATAACTAACCATTCATAGAAACCATTTGCGATATGGAAAGTAGTCTTGGGAATTCTTTCCTCAGCAACTCTGAGCTGGTGAAAACCTGTGGCAAGATCAACCTGAGAGAAAACTGTAGCTCCATGGAGCTGATCAAACATATCATTGATGTGAGGCATAGGATAACTGTTCCTCATAGCGAGAATTTTCAGCTCCCTATAATCAATACACATCCTCAAAGAACCAACGGACTTAGTGATGAAAACCACTGCTGCTCCCCATTCTGAATGGCTAGGTCTGATAAGACCTTTGAGAACAAGTCCTCAATTTGCTTCCTCAACACAACCTTCTCACAGGGTGCCATTCTTCTAGGAGGAAGAATTACAAGTTGAGATCTAGGAACAAGATCAATACAGAAATCAATTTCCCTCTTAGGATGTAAAGAAGTGACTTCACCAAATACACTGGGATGGAATTCGACCATAGGGGTAGAATCAAGATCATCTGGGGAAGAGTCAAGAGAATAAATAAAACTGCTGGCATAATCTTGAGGCATGCAACACTGAATCACCAAAGAATCACCTTCATCACCAACAAGAGAAATGGTTTGGGTTTTACAAGAGAAAACGGCTTCATGCCTCTTCATCCAATCACCTCCAAGCAATAGAACAAAAGCATCAAAACCAAAAACATAGAAATCACTAGAAAACCAATAACCAGAATAGAAGAGCTTCACTCTTCTACAAATCCTACTAAGGTTTGTAGGACCACCAATAGGATTTGAAACACACAAAGGCTCAGGAGCCAACTCAGGAGAAAGACGATGCTCAAATTTATTACAAAGATACGCAGAAATAAAGCTATGGGAAGCTCCAGTATCAAATAAAATACGAACAAGCAAATTAAATTGAAAAAAAGTTCCCTGAAGATTACCTTAGGTATTACTAGGAGCAGGAGCAGGAACAGGTGAAGGTGGAGCAGGTGAAGAAGCAGAGGTAACAGCAAAGATACCAGAGGACTTGCCCCTCTACCGAGTAGGACAATCCTTCTTGAAATGGCCAACTTGTAAACAAATATGACAGATATCACGCCTAGTCAACTGAGCTGGGGGAACAGCAGCACCAACTAAAGTAGGACAACCATTAGCATAATGTCCCTTCTGATCACACCTGAAGCAATTGATGGAGGAAAGGTCGATAGGCCGCCTCTGAGAAGAAGAAGATCCCAAATCTGGAGTCTTGTTCCAATTCTTCTTATGCTAATGAAAATTAGGCTTTCTCTTCTTAGGACTACCAGAGGAAGACTGAGATGAAGAGGCACGAGCAACAGGAGGATCCTTAGAAGTAGGATTCTCATATCTAATGGCCATATCCATCAGACTAGTGAAAGGACTACGCACATGGGCGATGAGATGATCATAATACTCCGGACGAGCACCGGCTATGAACTTCTCATTCACCTTGAGAGGAGTGTCAATCAAATTAGGGCCAAACTTAGAAAGTTCATTTAACTTCCTCTCATACTCAGCAAATGACATATCACCTTGCTTAAGATCCATGAACTCCCGATACAGCTGAGACTTCCCTACTTCGGGCATCCACTTCGCAAAAAAAGCATCCCTAAAGCACGATAAAGAAACATAAGAAAGACTTCAAAAGAGAAAACTGAACCAAATTCAAAACAAACAGAAGATGATACCTAAACAGCTCCCAAGAAATGTCAGCCATGATAGTGTGAGTTGTAACAGACTCCCACCAATCCAAGGCTGCTCCCTTCAACTACCAAGCTGCCAACTGACACTTCTGAGCATTAGTGATCTCAAGACCAAAGAAAATCCTCTCCAATCCCTTCAACCACTATTGAGCCTCGATAATGCTCTTTGATCCGATAAAGTTGGTACCACTAAGCTCAGTGTATTCCTTTCAAAGAGTAGTGAACCTAACGGGTGCAGTAGGCTCAGTAGCTGGGGCAACACCATGACCCCTACCTCTAGCATTCCATTAATTCATCCTGAAAAAATCAAGAATGAATTTTAGGACAAAGGTAATTGAGAAACAAAGACAAGATTATATAAGATTTAATAAGATACAACTGGAATGAATATCCTAAACAAAGAAATTTCTAACAAGGTGGATAAGGAAAAGAAAGAAGTTAAGAAAAATTTGATTTCAAAACAAGAAAAATTATATCAAAATAATCTTTTTTTAAAATACTTTGAAAATATTTTGAAAATCATTTTATACTTTAAAATACGTTCTCTCACAAAGAAATAATTCTAAAATTAATTTCACTCATTCTAGGGTACTTCTACCCTATCTCTAATGAGTTTTTGCTCCGCAGGGTAAGGTTTGCCTAAAATCAAAGCTCTGATACCAAATGTAAGGACCCACTATTTTGAACCATTCAAATCGACAATAAAGTACACATATCCAAATTGAATAATTCAAAACAATAGATTGTAATATAATTCAGAGCAATTAAAACCAATCACGGAATCACAGACATAGAAAATATCAGAATAACTCGCAGCGGAAATAAAATAACCATAGTAGTTCATGAAGCTACTACAACAGAGTCACCAAACAAGTATAGAATACCGGAGTCTGAAAGTAAATACAACAGAAATCCTAATACATAAATGTCCACTAATACATAAGCTGAATAGAAATACTGAACAGAAATAGATAAACAACTAGATAGATATATAATCTCCAGCAAATCCTCTAGCTCCAGAAGATGAAATCCAAAGCTGATACTAAGGATGACTCGAGCGTAAAGCAAAACACAAAACACTCGAGTCAGGACATACGTTCTTGTACAATGTACGCCAACTCAAGTGAACTGTAATATAAATGCACAAATAACTTAAAGGATGCTTGGGGCCACCCATCCTTTAAGGATCCATTAAACTATCTACTATGTAGTAATATACGCTATTATAATAATGTCTAAAGTAAAGTATAATATGTTTAAAAATAGCGTTAAGGCGTTACCATATCCTCCTTAACACATTTTGTAGTACCAATAGTCTATACAGTGCCGTAATCCCTCATGATCGAGAAGCCACCAGAGGATACTCCATAGGTACGACACAAATCAAACTCGTACAAGGCGCGCTAGGGCAGGTAACATGGCACAACTAGGCATTGCTAGGGTAGATATACCAATTGCACTTCCGGGCCAGTAGAAACGCGTAGCGGCCACTACCGCCACCTCAAGCCACACTCCCAAAATCAAAGGTGCGCACCATATCAATCACAAAGTAATAGAATGACATACGAAGAAGTGTGTCCGATAAAAGGAGCTAGCTCGTTCTGGAATCCCCACCGCATACACGGTTGTTAAAGTGGTTTTCGGAGTTGGCAGAAAGTATGACAACTTTCGATCTAGGTCTCTTTAACAACCAAATGTTATTATAACCCATGGTTATTTATTTCAAAACATATCTATTCCAAAATCATTTAAAATCAAATGCTAGTACTTCCCAAAATAATGTACATTTTCAAAATTGGTAACATTTCCAAATCCATATACTTAATCATAGCACTTTAAAAATATTATCTTTTAGACATCACAATACCTAAAAAATGTGATCAATATATATAGTAGCATTTCAAAAATGCTATCATTCTTAAATACAGCATTTTTTTAAAACATACTAAAGTAGTATAACAGTTTTAACAATGTAGCTTAAATAACATAGCATTTTGGAAATCATTAACAATTTAGAAATAATAGCATTTTCAAAACATAACTTAAAAGTAACATAGAATTTTTAAACATAACTAAATTAACATAGCATTTTACAAATGCTACTAATACTACTATAGCATGTTTAAAACATACTATTTCAAACTTTTATCATAGTTATATTTATACAAAACATATCTATTTCACAAATGAAATCTATTATTATTAGGTTAGAATTAAAATTCCATACTAACTTAAATTTAAATTATCAAGTTGTTTATTATAGATAAAACCTTTAAAATTAGTTTTAAACCAATTATTAACTCATAAAGTTTTAACTTAGTAGAAAACGATTATATTATATTAAAATCATTTAATCAAATTTTAAGTTAAAATTTCATATATTTAAAACTTCAAAATACTTAATAAATTTTGGAAAACTATTAAAAATTAACCATGGGTCTGTATAATATTTTTTAACCTAGGTCAAGTGATATGGATATATATCATTTCAGTCCGTAATTTACAAAAAATCCGGGTTCTATCATTTCAAACTCGCAATCCTAAGTCAAACAAAATAAAAATCGCTTGAGCCTATCATTTTAGCTCATAAAATTTTTTCCCTACTCTAATGTGGTATGTATCATTTCAATCCATAATGATTCTATACTAACAGGGAACTTGCAGTGTAAGAAGCAGTAAATAAAATAAACAGTATAACATAGCATATCATATCAGGTGATGTAACAGTCATATAATCATGTTATAACATCATGAAATATAATATCACAAGCATGTATAAATTACTATCAACATGGCATATCAACAACTATAATTCACATGTCGTTGTTTCATAATTATATAAGTATGAATGTCGAGAGTGATAAACTCACCTTCTAAAGCTGGAGATAACAATTCAAGAAACACAAACAAACTTCGAAAAGCACAACAAAGCACGAACTAGATTCGAGTGTATGAAGATCCAAGATTCAAATCTTGTAAACAAACAAATACAGAACATATATAAGCAACTATATTATACAAAAGATTACACATTAAAACAATGTACAAATATGAATCAAAATTGAAGCAAAATTGCTTAAGCCCTTCTAGTAAGCTCGGCCACTTTGCATATAGGCTAGCCATCATCAAAACATGGCTTGGCCATGATGGTTTAGAAGAAAGCATGCTCGGCTATGACCAGAAATGAGGCATGGCTAGGGGTTATGAAGAGATGGAAACTCAAAAGTCAAGTGAAGGAAAAAAGGAAAAGGGCATGCGAGTTTTGGGTTTCGCCTATGGCTCCTATGTCTCGACCATGGTGCAAATTGGCTCGGCTTATGGTTCATAGTTTGGATGAGGTCATGGCGCACCTGAAATGGTATGGCTATGGTCACGGAAAGACATGGAAAGAGGAGTTGGTGATGGAATAGGTGGTGGCCGAGGCTAAGGGAAGAAGAACGGGTGATCAATATAGTGCTCGGCTAGGGTTTTCAAGGAACCTTTATGATAGGGTTTTGGACCTAGGTAGTCATGGCCTAGGTAGTGGTGATGAGATGATGGAGATGGCCGGTCATAGGTGGTGGTGGAGTGGAGAGATGGTCGGCAATAGGAGGCATGATGGTCGAGCATAGCGTGAAAAAAAAAGAGAAAGAAAAAAGAAAAGGAGGAAAACATGAAAGAAACTTACTGTAAAATAATTTTTTTCACGAAATGAAATGAGAAAGAAATGAATTTGAGAAGTTTTATATGTGAGATAAGAAGGATATGAGAAGTTTGTATGGCTAAGAAGTGTAAATTTTGAACGGCTAGGGTAATCAAGAGGCGCCTCTTCATGTTAAAGAAAGAAACTTATGTCTCTTGAATTTCCAAAGCCCATACAAAAAATAGAAAACAGAAAGTAGAGAATGGAAAATAATAAATAAAAAGATAGAAAATAGAAATGGAATAGAAAATATAAAATAGAAAATAAACAAAAATACTGAAAATAATCGCGTGTAAAACGCTGAAATTTATCAGATTTGAAAAGTATAAAACTGAATTTGACGAAACGAAAAGCAGAACCAATATCAGAATTAAATTCAGCTTCAAGGAAAAAGATTGGAAATTAAAAATTCAAGTTTAAAATTTTCAACTGAAAGTCAAAGTTTGACCACATTCGACCAAAATATAAAATTCTCAGAAAATCTTTATTTATTATATTTGGAAAAATAATTATAAACAAAATCCAAAATTACATTGGAAAATTCCAAAATTTCAATTTTTAAATAATTAAAAATCAAAGTTTCAAATAAAATTGAATTAAAAAAATTTATTAAAATTTATGGGTTGTTACAGTCAGTCGAGTCACTTGATGGAAGATGGCCCTCCACTTTGAGGCTACCAACAGTCGGGTACACTTACTACTGATGTGAGATATCACTAAGCCTAGAACCCATGATGACGTGAAAGATTGGGCCTGCTTTCTTAATTGAAAAGTATTAAATGGTCTAAATTTCGAATTAGGAGCGGTGAGGGAAATCTTCAAGGAGGTTTGCTTCTGCTTTGACGTATTAAGTGGCTGTAGAGTATGCCTCTCTTCTAAAAGGAAGTATTAAGTGACCTAGCTAGATTCCAAATAAATAAGGATATCTCTAAAAAAGGTTACTTCATAGTTCAGGTATCAAGTGGCTATTGTAGGGCCTGCCTCCCTACCGAAATAAATAACCTAAAGGGATTCCATATTTATAATTAAGAGTGATGGTGAATGTATTGGGAAGTGTTTGCTTTAGGTTTGAGGTATTAGTGACTATAGGGTCCGCCTCTTTCCTATAAAAAATAATAAGCAGCCAAATGACATTTCGAAGCAACATTAGCTAGCTAATACCAGTGAGGTGTCCGCCTTGGGGTTAGGTATTAACTGACAAAGGCCTACATATAAATAGGTGTTAAATGGTTAGGGATTTTCCTATCCTTATTAATGAGGTATTAAGTGGATTGGGTATAGTTTTCACATTACTAAGGCTGTAATAACGATAGTGCCAGTGAGGATTCTGCCCGGGGATAGGTATTAAGTGACATAGTACCTGCCTAAAATATAGATATTAAATGGTTAGAAGTCCACCTAGTCCTTTGAAGGTAAAAGTGGATTGGGTACTGCTTCTTACATGGCTACGGTTTTATTGGGATAGATGCGGTAATAGTTGGACATTAAATATTGTAAGCCTTAAAGAGTGGTTAGAGATTTTTGTAGGTAGGACCCACCGACCATTAACAACATTGTTAGAAAACCACCTTGGGAATAGATATTAAATGATGGGGTCTGCCTTGATCGAGGTCTTAAATGGTGGGGACTAACTATTTCTCTTTTAAAAGTATTATGTGGTGATTATAGAAGCATGCTTTTAAAAGTATTATGTGATGATTGTAGAAGCGCGGTTCATATTTAGAAGTATTAAGTGGCAAATGGGTTTGGAAGTATTGAATGGGTGATAAGGCTTTGTTGGTATTTTGTACCTTGGGATGGGGTAAGTAATCGTGTGTGCAATGCAAGGTTAAATTAGAATTGTTAACCTTAATAGACATAACAATTAAATGTAACCAATCGGTATAAATTTATATTATGGACAGTTTATAGAGTTACCAGTCAGCAGAACATTGTTCTTACCCTCTTCTCATTACAACCCACAAGATAGATTAAGAGAAATGGGACATTGGAACTGGATGTGCTACGTTGTTGGAGAATTCTTCTTTTCTCTCATGCTCGATGCTAATGTGGCAATCTGCCATCAAAGGAATACCATTAATTCCAAGGTAGTAATCATATTCGGTATTTTATCCTATTATTGTTTCAACTATGTGTTTAGATTTCTATCAATCTCGGATAATGTTCACGCTTTTTTGAAGGTACCAAATCTAACGATCTGTGCCTTGATGGACTTGGGTTTCGATTTTTGTTGAAATTTAGGCCCATTAAGATGCAGGTTGTTGCATTTGGTATCAAAACCTACGTTAATAGATCGGAGGAATTAGGAAAATTAAGAGAATGTATTCGTAATTTCGTATCTACTAAAATTATATTTCTATTTTAGATTCTAAGAATTTCGACTATAAAAGTAGTTGTAGTTTCACACCGAGGGAATGAGAAAAGCAACCATGGTTCGGAAATATCTTAGAGCTAAGCTTTTTACAAGATTTTCATGCTGACTCTAGAGTACTCGATGGAGTGTTGATGATGTGTAAAGCACAATGATGAAGAGCACGAGTACGACATATAGTAGAATCCCGGAGACTGGAGGTGTTCGACTTAATGGTTGAGATTCTAGCTATATCATGATTTTTGATTTTGATGATGAGTTCCAGTCGAAGATAAACAATTATTCCAAATGGGCGGTAATTAGAGTCTATATGTCGTCTTTGCTAGGGCGCATTCATTGACCACCTCTTTGATAGCAAACCGGATTTTTATTTGGAGAATTATTACAGATTCCTTAGTTTTAAACCTATACGAAAGTTTTTTGAAAGTACATTTTTTAAACGCCTTAGGTTTTGGAAAAAGGGTTTTCAAAAGATTTTTCTCCACTGATTTATTTTGGGAATTTTATTTTGGGAAAGTTTTGAAATTTTAATTTTAAATGAAACACGTACGATATTACATTAGTCATGTTAAGAAATTTTTAGAGATTAAGTTTTTAGTAACCTTGAAATATATATATATATATATAAGTTTGATTTTTAAGGGAAGTTTTGTTATGAAATAGTTTCTATTATTTAGAAACAAGTATAAAGGAGAATCAATTTAGCTTATTGGTTTTTCGGTTTATAAAATCGAGATTTTTGTTATTTTCACTCTTTAAGGTAAAAACAAAATAGAAATTACATAAAATTTTATTGGGGTATGTAGTTTACAGTGTTGTTGTACCGCTGGCTATTTGAAGAAATATTTTTGTGCGTAGTAGGCAGGAAATAGCAGCTAGAGTATTTTCGGGTTTTGAAATTGTTATTGGTCATAGCTGTTTTGTTAGGACTATTGTGGCTGGAGCATGGTTTGAGAATAGGCGGTGGGCTTTGAAACCATTGTTTTGAGGACATGTATTTTTTGTATCGTGTCGAATCAAAGGAGATGACGCAAAATAAAAATTATTATTTAATCCGACCCTAATTGGGTCTAGATTCAACTAACATCCAAAGCACGTCTGGCGGTTGACCACTTAGCGGTAAACCTAGAGTAGTCTATCAGTTAACTAGTTTTGGCATAACTTGAACTAAGAACAGGACTATAAAAGTCGCGTCTGAATTTACGTAATTGCAATCTTTTGTTCCTCCTTCCTTAATAAGCCGAACCCAATCTTCAACCTCCTTCTCATCTAAGTATCAGCCTCTCTCTTCCGTTCCTCCCTTAGGCGGTGCCCTTTTTTCCTAGGAGCAGCAGCCTCACCTCCCTCTTTTGTTGGTAACTCCAGATATAAACCCTATTTCCCCCATCCTACCACTTCTTAGCCTAAGACACCTTTTTGCACTATCGATTTTCCTCGCACCATTATGGTCTCAACCCTCAAGAAGCTGCTTGGCTGAACCAGAATGAGCAGAAGGTTTTATCACTTTTAGGCTGGAAGAGCTGTTCTTTTTTTGTAGGATTAGCACAGATGCTCTGCTTCGAGACTTTTGATCGGGAATGTTACCTATGCTGCATCTACCTTTTCAATGTCCAGTTGATGTAGAATTTCAATGGACGCAACAATTTGATTCGTTGGAGGTAAAGGGTTTCTTGATTGACCCGACTAATGATGATCTTGCTGAGATTTCAGAGTCCTCCATGACAGATGCAGACTTGGATGATTTTGAAGCGACCGCTTTAAAGATTTTGCTATAGATCTTTCCTAGGTTGTCGGTGTTTGGAAGATGGATAATCTACGTTTGTTTGCCCGTCTGATTATGTGCATTATTAGGCACAATATCATCCTAAGATAGGAAGTTACAACTGGATTTATCCCATAATGAAAAATACCACCTATGCTAGTATTAGTGGCATCGTCGTCAATTGGACTCGCACCCTTTTGATTCAATTTGTTGATCAAGGATTAGCATTCCACAGAGTCACTTTTCGTATATTAATCTATTCACTCTCATTTTTAGGTAATATGGGTGAACCTTCATGGAGAGGCAGTTTAGTAGAAGGTTTCTTTTGCCGTCATTAGATGCTTCCTTAGGAAGAAGGAAATTCTGAAGCCATCAACAACATTAGCGACGCCAACAACATGAGATCGGGTGTATAACCGTCATGCTATGACCGTTCAAGGATCGCAGCAATGGATTAAGCTCTAGCCATGGAGGAAAGCATCTCATAGTCTATAGGAATTATTTTAGGATTTATAATGTTTTCGTCTTTCCCTTTCCAACATTTGTTCACTTCTTTTAGGTTGTTTGGGTTGTAACTGTTAGTTATCTCATGTAAAAAGCACAAAAGATATTGTGTATTTCTACTTATTTACTGGGTTATTGTTTCTGGACATGCGAATCACTCCTATATATGCATAGTAAATAAGTAGTATAAATATTAGAATCTCATAAAGACATTTAACTAACAGTAAATGCAATATAAGACTAGAAGTTTAGAATAGTTGGAAATTTTAGTATAGGACATGATAAAGTTGTTTTGGTATCACGGGTCATTGCTCATGTTCCTTAAAAGCTATTTTTGTTGGGTAATTGGGTAGGATGACATTTTTCTTTATGAAAAATGTCTTGTTTTATGGGTAAAGGTTAGTTGTAGGAATTTGGAATTTGGTTTGTGCATTTGCGCATAGTCGACTTTCGACCACGTTGAATTATGGCTTGATTTACCAAAAAAATTTGAAGGAAAATATTTTGAAAAGTTTCTCCTTGATTTAAAAAGTTTCCCTTCCAAAAAAGTTTATGTTTTAGTAATTTTTGACTTTTAAATTATTTTTAGGGTTTTGTCCAAAAATTTGATTTCAAAGGAAGATGTTCATTTAACTTATTTTGACATACGAATTTGAAAAGTGCGAAGATTTTTGTTAAAACCTCGATTTTGAAGGCCACATGTTAGGCGTGGAGAAGGCAAATAGAGTTAGAATTTGCGTATTTAGCGGTGCATTAGGATCAACGATGCCATAAATGTAAGCGGTAACAAGCAAAAAGCTATTTTAGCATTGGAATTTCTATTTCCATACCTTGTCGATGACGCATGTAAGTTTATCTGTAGACTTAATTCCATTTTATAGCCTGAAAATAAGCCTCCTTATGCATTTTTTACGTGGAAAATTTGGGTAAATCCGGGGCAGCGAAGAAATTTTCACTGTACTTCGGGAATATGAAGATTATAGCATGATAAGAATGTTAAATTTTCTACCTAAATTCTTTTTTACGACATAGCGATAAAGTTTAGGAAGCGATTTGCGATAGATTATTAGGTGTTAGGAAGTGGATGCAAAAATTGGTTGCTTCGTAGTTTTGTTCATTGGAGTATAGGGGTTTTGGTTGAAAAAGGTTTTTCAAAAAGCTACATACATGTAGAACTGTCAGTATATATAGGGTTTTTTGAATCATGTTTCCAAAAATGATTTCAAAAGAAATGCGTCATATAGGACAGATTCGATTTGGAATCTTTCTGCATACATATTTTCAGTGTAGTGATACAGTAATACACTATGCACTTGTGCACATTCAGTTGTAAAATTGGCTGTACACTCATTGATTGTATAGTTTAGGATAATTGGGAGTCAAAACCGTGAATTAGTCATTGTGAAATTTCGGGGACAAAATTCTTTTTAAGGGTTTTGTCTGTAACACCCCATAATTAGGCATTAGTTATTTAATTAGTTAGTAAATTAAATTAGGCTCCAAAAATGAAATTTGTGCAAATGATGGAGTCGGACCATAAAACTTGCACCATTGCATTCGTGGCATGATTCTGAGCAACTTTCATTTTTGGAGTTTTTCGATCGGAGTCCAAACGAAGAAGTTACAGATGAAAAATGAATTCGGAATGGAAATAAATTAATAAGAAAAATTAACTAAATTAACCTAGGCTCATAGCTCGAACCACCATCATGGGCAGTTGACTAGGGATGATCGACCCCTAAGAAAGGGGCGATCCGTCGCTTCATATGTGGCGGCTAGGATTAGCCTAGGCCCAATGATCCGAATTTAATATATTTCGCTCTAATGGTTCTAGTTATTCTAGCACCTATAAATTTGGGCCTGAACCTCCCTTTTCTTCTCATATTTTTGTAATGACACTAGTGAAGCTCTACCATTTCTTATTTCCACATTCTTTCTAAATTATAAAAATAAGATATTTATATCTATATTCATATAATTGGAGAAGAATAGAAATCTAATTAAAAGGAGAAGAGAAGAGAATCAACTGTACGTGTATTTGAGGTAATATATATATTTGTATCTGGTTTCTCTCCCAATCCCAAATCTCTTCTTAGATCTTTAATTCTAATGTATGTATATACCCTTTTTATACATATTTCTTGGATTATAAAGGAGATGAATTTAAGTCTCTACTTCAAATCTGGAGATTTGGATCACTTTTTAAAGGTGAGTGGGAAATTTTATATATTATTTATGATTTTAAATCTATTCTATTGGCATACATTTGATTTTTATGCCTAAATCAATTTTATTTGTGAACTGTAGGCTTAAATTGGTGTAGAAAACTATTGCCTACATATTCTTGTTTTTGACCTAATTTGAAATATGTTTAAGCCTAGATCTGAAAATCAGTCTCAAAGATTATAGAATTTGAATGACATATATTTTATTCGGGATTTGTACTTGGATGTAAATTGGATTTTTGAATTATTGCTCAAATTTGTGCTAAGCTGAAGATTTTCCATAGTTTAGTCTGTGAAGGAAAGGCCGTTTGATTTTTATAAATTTGTTTACTTTTTCCTCTTTTAATTCAAAATGACGACGCTTGATTTAATAGGGAATAAAACAAAAAGGGAAGAGATGTGTGTAGCATAGATTTATTCTCTATAGTGTACACTGTTTATTCCAAATAAAAAGAAATTATCCATTCCTTGTAATTTCAAACGTACTAAAATTTTCCTTTTTTGTGTTAAAACCAATTTGTGGAAATCATAATGAAAAATCATCCTAAATAATTTAATTCTAGCAAATTAAATATGGAAAACATATTTTAGTTACATATTATTGACTAAATATATTTGGATACGAATAAGTAGTTTATACGTATTTATTGCATTAATAAAGGAGAATATGGTTTATTTGTACGTTATTTATGCGTAATGTTCATTAGTTGTTATTATATTTAGAAAAGCGAATAGGTAGAATTTGGAAATGTAGTAATTCCTATTAATGGGCAGTAAATTAGGAATTGCCAATAATTAATAGGAAAGAAAGGATTGTAACCCTAGTAAATGGGAAATTAATGAGAAATAATGGATAGGATTAGAATAGGGGCTATAGTTGGTTAATTAAAGATCGTAACTTCAATTACTGTGCAATTAATAGAAATAAATTTATGGATAAATTAACATTTATGAGCATAAAAATGGGGTTTATGGGTATATAAGCATTTAAGGTAAATCTTATTACCATAAATAAAAAGGTAATTAGTAAGCTAAGTCCAATGTCTACCAAAGATAATACAAGTAAAGACTTAGGATGATTAATTGGACTTTGTAGCTTAGTGATGTAAGGTCAGTAAAGTCACTCGACGGAAGGCTGCCCTTCATTTGGAGTCTACCAATGGTCGGGTACGCTTACTATTGATGTGAGATATCACTAATCCTACGACCCATGATGACATGAGAGATTAGGTTTGCTTTCTTAATTGAAAAGTGTTAAATGTTTCAAATTTTAAATTAGGAGTGGTGAGGTATATCTCCTTAGGTGTTCACTTATTGTTTGAGGTATTAAGTGGTTGAAGGGTCTGCTACTCTCTGAAAAGAAAGTATTAAGTAACCTAGTGAGATTCCTAATAAATAAGGATATCTCTAAAAAGATTTACTTTAGTGTTGAGGTATTAACTGGCTATTGTATGGCCTACCTCCCTACCGAAAGAAGTAACCTAAATGGATTCCATGTTTATAATTAAGAGTGATGGAAAATATCTCGAGAGGGGTTCACTTCAGGTTTGAGGTAACTAGTGACTGTGGGTGGGTCCGCCTCTTTCCTATAAAAGAAGTATTAAGTAGCACAGCGAGATTTCCAAGCAATGTCAGCATGAAAGTACCAATGAGGAGTCTGCCTTGGGGTTAAGTATTAAATGAAAAAGGCTACCTATAAATAGGTGTTAAATGGTTAAAGGTCTACTTAGTCTTTGTTAATGAGGTATTAAGTGGCTTGGGTACAGTCTCTCACATTGCTAAGGTCGTGATAACGATAGTTCCAGTAAGTAGTCCACTTGGGGATAGGTATTAAGTGATGTAGGACATGCCGAGAATATTGGCATTAAATGGTTAGAAGTCTTCCTAGTCCTTTTAATGGTATCAAGTGGCATTGGTACTGTCTCTTACATGGCTATGATGTTATTGGCGATAGATGCAGTAATTGTTGGATATTAAATATTGGAAGCCTTAAGGGGTAGTTAGAGATCTTTGTAGATAGAGCCCACTGATCATTGACAACATTGTTTGAAAACCACCTTGGGAATAGGTCTTAAATGATGGAGTCTACCTTGATTGAGGTCTTAAATGGAAGAGCCTGCATTTTCTTCTGTTAAAGGTATTATGGGGTGTTTATAAAAGCTTGCTTTATATTAGTAGTATTAAGTGGCAAATGGGTATGGAAGTATTGAGTGGTTGATAAGGCTTCATCAATATTATGTACCTTGGAAAGGGTTAAGTAAGTAATCATGTATGCAATGCAAGGTTAGACTAGAATTGCTAAACTTAATAGACATAACAACTAAATGGAAACCAATCGATATAAATTTATGTCATGGACAGCTTATAGATTTTTCAATCACTAGAACGTTGTTCTGACTTCCTCCTCATTACAACCCACATGATAGATTTAGAAGAACGGGTCTTTGGAGCTGGATGTGCTTTGTTGTTGGAGAAGTCTTCTTTTCTTTCATGCTCAATGCTGATGTGACAATATGATATCAAAGGAATACCATTAATTCCGAGGTAGTAGTCATATTCAGTATTCTTATACTATTATTGTTTCTGATGTGAGTTTAGATTTCTATCAATCTTCGACAATGCTCGTGCTTATTTGCAGGTACCAGATCCAATGATTTGTGCTTTGATGTACTTAGGTTTCGATTTTTATTGAAATTTAGGCCCATTAAGATGTGGGTTATTACATTATCTGTTATATTTTTCAAAGACAAAAGGATTTATAATCTATTGTTTAAACATACCAAACCGCTTCCTCCAATCTTGTTCATTATTAAAAACGAACCGATCATAAGTCATAGAAAACATTTGGAATCATAGATAAAAGTTCCATGAATAAAGAAGATGGAAATGAAAATTCTTCATCTGTGTTGTACATTGTAGAGTTCAAATTTCATCTGATTTTATTCTACCTATACACCATAGAGTTTGACAGAAAACAACAATATTACGGGATTGTGTGATCGATCACTAAAAAGATTCCGACTTTACATATTAAAAGTTTGACAGAAAGCAACACGGTTATATGAGTGATGTGATCGATCATTGAATAGGTTCTAGCTTTATACAGTAGCATATGATAGAAAGCAGCACGGTTTAGGGAGTGATGTGAACGATCACTTAAAAGATTCCAAGCTTGCGATGATTCCCTAGAGTTTTTCTGTTGTATTTTTTTGAGATAAGGAGATCTATAACTTGTTTTCTAAATGTACCAAACCACTTCCTCCAATCCAATTATCTATTAGAAACTAATCGATCATCGGTCAGAAATACATTAGATATCATGGATTAAAATTCCGTGAATAAAGAAGATGGAAATCAAAATTCTCCATCTATATTGTACATTGTAGAGTTCAAATCTTCATCTGGTTTTATTCCAGCGGCAACATTGCAGAGTTTGAGAGAAAGTAGCACTTTTAGGAGTGGTGTATCGATCACTGAAAAGATTCCAAGCGTACAAATTAAGAGTTTGACAAATAGCAGCATGGTTGTAGGAGTGATGTGATCGATTGCTGAAAAGTTTCCAGCCTTACACTGTAGCATATAATAGTAAGTAGAAAGGTTCAAGGAGTGAAGTGATCAAACCGAAAAGCTTACAAGTTTGCAATGACTCACTAGAGTTTATCGATCATATTTTCTCAAGATAAAAAGATCTGTAATTTGTCTTCTTAATGTACCGAACCACTTTCTCTAATACTATTCATTGTTAAAAACTAATAGATCATTGGTCAGAGTATACATTTGAAATCATGGATAAAATTTCCATTTATAAAAAAGATGGAAATTAAAATTATCCATTTATGATGTATATTACAAAGTTCAAACCTTCATTTAATTTTATTCCAGATGTACGCTATAGAGTTTGATAGAAAGCAGCATCGTTACGGAAGTGATGTGATCAATCACTACAAAAATTGCAGCTATACATATTAAGAGTTTAACAAAAAGCAGCATGGTTATGGGAGTGATGTGATCAATCATTGAAAAGACTCCAGCTTTACAATGTTGCATATGATAAAAAGCACCAAGGTTTTAGGGAGTGTTGTGATCAATTACCGAATAGATACTAACATGGCTCAGAGAGCAACATAGTTGAGGGGAAAACTTGATTTAGGGTGTAAATATATGTGTAAAAGTTTATTTTCATTATAAATACCTCTTAAATAAAATTTTCTAGTTCATTCTGCAACTTTTAACCACCAACACTTAATGACATGCCTATTTCTTGTCCAGAATCGTACAGTTATACCAATCATTTATATACACCATCAAACCTTAATCTATCTCCACTTAGAATCCCAACTACATGGTTCATTAAAATGAAAGAATGGAATTATGAGGATATGCAACAAAGAGAGCTTGAATCGAGCATGCAATAAGTGCGAGTAGACCATCAACAACAGCAAATACCTATCCACCCTACATAAGAGTTACATTAGGTAATACGACAAGTACAAAATGAAATTGAAGTTGATGAGGTACAATCCTCAAATGTTATGTACTTTTGTAGTTTCAAATCACCGATTGCAGTCATCCAACAAGAGGATAATGTTGGTCATCGATACTTCCGTTGTCCACTTTACACCAATGGATGCGAATTTGGACAGTGGATAGACAACCAACTCCCTTCTCGGGCTATTATTACACTTTGGAATTTAAAGAAGAGATATGTAGGCTTCGCAATTAACTCAATGATGTTATGCACTAGGCTTATCATCTTCTTAATCTTTCAACCTAGACTTTGTCCACTTCAGGACTAACTAGATTTAGCCTGTGTGCCTTTCATTTTTCTATGTATCTTTCAATTTTCGTTTCATCTAAGTAGAAGTCATCTGTTGAATTCTAATATTTGAAATCATGTATCATCTTATTATCTTAACATCTTAAGTTGAAGTCATATGTTGAAAAAAATTAAATAGCGAAATACGGTAGATCTAAAGAGAAATACATACGAATTTAAAATAGCGGCATACATTGAAAATTCAAATCAGACACATGAATAGAGAAAATACGTGGAATTGAAGTGGTTCATAGTTAACCTAAACGTGTAAGCCAACTGTATCGAAATTCGAATGCCTCATGATTCACGAATTTTGATTGTACTTCAGTATATAATGCAAATCAAAAGTAGATCAATTTGCTTGATATACGTTTTCATCTTCAACCTCTTGAATTATTTTTTCAATACTTACCGCAAGCTACCATAAATGCACCATACACTGTTTTGGTTTCCAAAGTCGAACGCATCCTTGTACAATTTGGATAATTTTTGTAAACTTCATCCACTAAGTTCAAATACCTTTTATTGATTACATATACACCTATATACAACCTCAATTTATGCATATGGTCATCCTCAATATAAGATTTCATAAGTATCAGCAACTCTAAAGATGACCACATAACGCCAGACGTAATAGAAATACCTAAGTTTGTCTACTAATAACTTTGTATAAAATGGTTGGTTCACAACATTAGAAGACAATAGTATATTAAAATAATTCCTTTGTCCGACATGAATAATGCCGGATAAAATGGTAAGGAAATTAGAAGTAAAATTACCTATGTTTACTCAGCACTATTAATGTCTGATAATCACCTAGCATTGGTAAGGTCGGGTAAACCACCGACTGCCAAGGTCTCCAAAGCGACCTTGGTAGTTATTGGTGAGCCCATTTTTGGGCTCACCCATCTCCTATTGGGGGTTAGTTACAAAATAACTAACCTCCTACTGGGGATGCTCTTATGGAAGCAATCAATTAAGAGATCAGATGTAGGTAAAGATAATGAGGCTTCAAATTAAAAAATAAATGTACCTTCAACTAAAGCCAAAAATAGGCAAAGAATCAACAGCGGATGAAAGCTTCATTTTCTGAGCCAGGATCACCATTCGAAGCGTGACTTCTTTTGCATGTCGTATATTTTTAATATTGTGATTCATATAGAATTGTACATTTAAACATATTGACTTTCCAGTTTCTATTGTGCTTTATTATGGGCACGAAAGCTTGTTAAGTAATTAAATATATTTAAACCCCGTTTAAATATATATATATATATATATATATATATATATATATATATATATATATATATATATATATATCGACGTCGTGTAGCAACACGTGGATATATAACTTTTATATACTCATCTGAATAATTATTATTAACACCTCAAACACCAAATACATTAATAATTAAATACTTAAATATTAATTAACTTAATTAATTTATAACACTTTATAAACTAATTAAGTCGTAAGTTTCTCAAAGAGTTTACAAATATAGTTGTGTAATTCAAAGGTGTGAATTCAATTGGCGATTGTTATTGAATGAATCAAATATTAACATTCATATATCATATTTGCTAGTGGTGTAATAGTTTGTCAAATTCATTGCTTATAGATATTTTCAGTAAAATCATATTTTACATTACTGTAGGTGGTACAATAGTAGCTGTTTGAACCAAAAATGACACAAACACCCAAAAGTTTATGTAGAGAATAAAATATAGAGAAATATAAATGAAAATGAGAAATAAACATGGCACAATCAGTTATAATGGTTCGGTAAAGCAAGGCCTATGTCCACTTTAAGATTTTATTGCTTGTCTCTTACTTATAGGCAGAAGTGCTTAGGGTCGATACAATTCCTACACTTAGATTTTCAAAAGTACAAAAACATTGATAGAACTAGAGCCAAATGATCCTAAAAATGAGCCTATCCTCCTATTTAATGAGCCTAATATCTTGCGTAAAATATCTCTAAGTCGTTATCCATGATTTGGACCAATTCTCCCATAAAAGTAGGGGCCACATCATCAGGAAGTGGAGGTCGGTACCGATCCGTAGGTAGGGGTCGGTATCGATCCCTATGTTAGCCAAAATGGCTGCCCTCATCTCTTCATCTTGGCTCTCCTTGTTTCTTGCTTGGTGATTCCATAGTTTTTTGCACCAATATTAGCTTGTTTCTGAGTCCAAATGATGGAGTTGTGAAAGAGGAAAGCTGCGGTTTCAAGTGTTCATGGAGATCGATAAAGAATTGATTTGTTTCAACAAAATGACTTTTGAATTTTGCTATTGGGATCAAGTAAGACTTGTAGGCAGAAGAATGGGTTCTCTTGAGGTAGAATTAGGAGTCGGTTGAAAAAATCTATATTCTTAAACTTTTGGAAATCTAAGTGTCGAAGTTGTACCGACCCCTAAGAACTTCTGCCTCTAATTTGGAGATAAGCAATAAAATATTAAAGTGGATGTAGGCCTTTTTTGCCGAACCACTATAAATGATTATATCTTGTTTATTTCTCATTTTCATTATATTTCTTCATAGTTTATTCTCTACATAAATTCTAGGTGTTTGAGCCATTTTTGGTTCAAACATTTTGGTGTTTTCACCGAGAGCTCAGATTCTCAGGCTACTTGGATCCATCTTCTACTATGGGATTTCCTATATCCAAGAGGGGATGGATCCAATTTCTCTACCTTTTAATTTTATGACTCCGGTTTGCAAAGATTAACTAGAAGCTTTCTGCCATAGCCCCATCAAGAGGAGATCGTTCCACCAACTCCAAAGCAACTATCGAAGTTGAGAATCAAAAGGAGACGGAGTTGTCCAACCTACTCCAATGGAGATCTGGACTCCAACCGACGTCATGACTAGAATGGATATGGATAGGAAAATGAAGCAGATGAAAGATAGATTCCAGTCTAATCGAAATGAGATGAATCGGACGATGCAGCCGAGCTTGAGACTGTTGAATGAGCTAATTCAATAACCAAAGAAGGAGTAAGAGGGACTCTAGTTCTTCATCTGAAAATTCCTCATCATCTGACTAAAGGCGGAGGCACATGAAACAGAAAAGGACCTATAGCATTGTTGGTGGAAGAGGACGAGACCCAGGCTCAAGTTTGGGGATCGGTACCGACCCAAGGTTAAGGTTCAGTACCGACCCCTCCAATGGTGGGCCTAGAGCCCATTCTCTGGAAGGTAGTGTGGACTCGGCTTCAAAATGCACCATGGGTGGTCAAAATCTAGAGAATCGCACCGCTGTTGATGATATTGCTTACGCAAATCAAATATGGGGACTTCTGGATGAATGGATCTTTAGGAGGTTGGAGAACCTAGGTATCAAGAGACGAACCGAGAGTATTCGCTGGGTCGTACACTTGAAGCGGAGCTCGACTACCACCATTCAGTCGAATTGTTGACCCCTACCACTTGGAGGATATGGCCATTAGACTTGTTAGCGAAAATCTTTTTAGAAGTAACGATGAATGGGTACCTCTCCCTACTGAAATCCATTTATAGAGAACATTCAACTTGGAAGGTACCCCTGGAGATTCCCAATGTCAAAAATTCTATTATATAGAGGACCCATGGAACCTAGGCAGCACTTGATGAGATATGAATAACATATGGATTCAACCAAAGCTTCCGATGTTGTGAAATGTCATTATTTCTCGATTTTCTTAGAAAGAGTAGCTACGATGTGGTTCACTCGAATTTTTTCGATGTCTATATCATACTTCACCAAGTTATCGAAGAAGTCTGTGGAATATTTCTATTTGCATATTGCATGTCCAATGCATGTGATGTCTTTGTTAAACCTCTTCCAAGCTGAAAGAGAGTCATTAAAGGATTTATTAAACCGATTTCCATACACATGTGATAGAAGTTACGTATCCCAAGGATGACAACGTGCTGATGGCGTTGATTAGGGAAATTCATCTCAATATGGAGTTTGGAGAGTGGTTAGAAAGGAAGACCCTATCGATGATGGATGCTTTCTATAAAAAGGTTAATGAATACTGATGCTTAAGGAAGCGAAGAAACATCCATGGAGTATCAGCGTTGGAAATTCGAATGAAGTCATACAAATCAATGTTTCCATAAAGCAATCTGGTGGAAGCTCTAAGAGTTTGGATGTGAATGTTGGTAATCAAAGCAATAATTTGAAATTAAACGACGATGGGCTAAGAAGAAGAAGCCTGTTAACATGAAACGACTCCTAAATAAGATGGCTATGCTGAACTAAAATACTCGATAGAAAACATCTACCTAGAAACTCAAAAAACCGAGAAGTATAGAAAGCTAACAACAGGAGAGTCGACCGAGAAGGGAAAAAAGTCAGGTGAGTTCTGCAGATTCTATGGGACTCACGCCCACAATACCAATGAGTGCAGACATTTGATTGAAGAGTTGATTCGTAAGAAAAAGTTACAGCAGTATGTAAAAGCCCCGTAGGATGGTGGGCAAGGAAACTCTAATGCCCCTAGGCTGTCTTCCCAACGGGGGCAAGCTAAGCATGGTGGTGATGCATCCAGGCAGCTGGAAAAATGATTGGTGATTAATGCTATCATTGTGGGCCACACCCTGCTGATAAAAGTCTAGTGGGGATGGACAGATATGATGGTGCTATTAGGCATGCGGAGAGTGAAAGCTACTATGCTATTGAGGATGGGACTCCGACAAAACAACTCAAAACGATGATTGATGATATTGTTTCCCCAAATAGAGATGCTGATGGAGTGGAAGCTCTAATGATTAACCCGCTCGTGATCACAGCTATGATTGGTCCTGCGATTGTTCGAAACGGCTGATTGTCTTTGGTAGTTCAATCAATATCTTGTTCAAAAGAGTTTACGATCAAATGATCTTGGAGGAGAAGGATTTGAAACCTTGCAAATTTCAAATATAGGGGTTTAATGGGACTACGACGAATGGATATGTAGAATCACCGATGATACTTGGCGAGGCAACCGCGAGCGAGTGCGAATCGTGCGTTTTTTGGTGTTGATATTTACTCAGCTTATAATGGAATTCTAGGCCTACCGGCATTGGCTGAGTTCAGAGTGGTAATAGCACCTTGGTGTTTGACTATGAAGTTCCCTACAGAGAATAGAGTCGCAATCATGCAAGGAGATCAGGTAACTAACCATGAATGCTATGTCGTCGAGCTAAAGGAGGCAAGGCAAAGGAAGAAAGGAAAAAATATAAAGCGGACCCTCTACATTAAGCCTTTGGATGCATAGCAACTACAGCTTGAGCCTTGGATCGATCAGCCCGATCGGTTCTATGATGACATGGATCGATGTAAAGAGCCAAAAGGTGGAAGAGGTGCTCCCGTCGTGTAACGACCCGGAAATTTCATTCAGAAAATTATGGATAGTTATGAAAAGAAGAAAGAGATAGAAAAAGTAGAAACATCAACATCTCACATTCATAGTAGATAAATATAATAATAAATAATAATAGTTTACAAAAGAATAATATTTTGTCGGTTACATTTTTATACATCAGAGTTACACATATACACAGACACTGAATATACACAATCACCATGACTCAGATATACAATAATATAATACAGTGGAGATATTCTATATGTTCCTTCCATCCCGATCAACTCCTGAGCTCCAGAACATCCTTACCTGAAAATTCGTAATACTCGGTCTGACCGGAGCATTACATCAAAGTAACACCCAAATCAAACTGGAAACCAGCGTGAGTAAACCCATCTAACATGGAATACAAAAGCATACAACTTATATAAACCCGGGGTAACTCATATCAATTTATAATTTCACAAGTTGTTATAGACATCATTTATTTCACACATCAATTTCTAAGTGCCAAACTTAGATTAACTGGTCCAATTCACTTAAATCATTCCACTTCAGCCTATTGATTCACTTATCAATTTACAAAGAATCGAAGTGGTTTCGGGTATTTACAAACACCCGACTCCGGTCTCTTCGAATCTAATGTCATCTTAACCCAAGTTATTCAAGTGAATACAATTTACCTTTAAATACTAGATGTCACTTTTACACAGCAATTCATCATAGATAACCTCATTATCACTGTTCAACCCAACATATCATATTGCAAAAACATTCATATCACATAGCATCACAATCACATACCAGGGATAACAAATAATCCAAGGCATTCAAGTATCATTCAATCATCCATAAGCAAGATAAATTAGTCATACCATTCCTAATTAATTTAATTAACTACCAATGAGTTAAATTAATTACTTTATAATCTTGCTTATTTAACATTAATTAATTATACTCAATTAATTGATCATTCATTAATTATTCATCTTATAAAGTTTGCAGTTAATAATTAGATTTAAATTTATTTAAAACTAAGATTCAAATTTAAATTTGAATCAGTTTTGAACTTTGTTTAAAACATTTCTTTTTTATTTCAAACTCAAATTTAAATTTAAATTTCTTTTTTAAAAACATTTTTAAACACTTAACCCTTTTCAAGTTATTTAAACGAATTTGAATTTAAAAACTTTACTCATTTCCAGTTAAAATTCCAATTTAAGCTTGAATCCATAATTAAAAATTAGATTTAAAACTTAATTTAAATCCTTGCTTAACACTTTAAAAATTCAATTTAAATTTTGAAAATAGAACAGGATTTCTAACCTGAACAAAACCAACTCGAGCTACAATTAAATTATTCGAGCCTAACCTAATCTAGCTCGAACAAACACTAAAATAAACTCAAGTAAACTCGAGTAACATCTTCATTTGAATATCATTCAAACTAAATATAGCCTGGTTATACATAACCCTGTATCAATTAAACACCTGAGCCCACTCAATAGTTACTTCGAGATAATCAACCCAAAGCTTCGAGCAAATCATGAATCAGCCCGAACAAAACACGAGAACCCATTCTCCCCCCAAAACACAGCTGACACACCATGAACTTCGTGCACCTGCACCACCACTACAACCAATTCCGACCTCTCACGACGACACTCACAAGTCGACGGTAATCCCCCAACTCGATTCCGACCATCAAACCAATTGCAGAACCCCAAAATCAAAAACGAGCTTTCAAGCTCAAAACTGGAAAAATGTCGACTACTGGAAATCGCCTCAAACACCAAACTCCGACCACCAAAGAAGCTTCACATCCGGCCATAACCACTTCCACACCCCATCTATCACCTACTCGAATCTGGGAAAGCTCGATCTTTCATAGGGGTTGCGTCGATCAATTTTTCTGAGCAATAGAAAACTAGGGTTATAAATTTCCAAATCTTAATCATCACTGCCTCAATGCTTTAATCCTCCTCCCAATATTTTTCCTTGATTCTACTATCACCATTCCATCACCAGAAACAATGCTGGCCACCCCGACCATCTGGATCAACAGTTACAACCCAAAACATGATTTCTGGTTAAACCAATAATGCTCCATCATTTTTAAACTAAAAATTATAATTTAGGTTTTAAAAATCAAGTTTTAGCATAAGTAATCAACTTATACTTCTGGATCAATGAATCTGGATATTCAAATTTTCACTTACTAAATGTTTGCTCTGTTATATTTTGTTTTCCAGAGACATTACAGTTTTTTTATATTAAATAAAATTTCAAACTATAACTTATGTTACATAATGATACTTTGTTTGAATTATAAACCTTAATAAGGATTTGAACATGAGATCATGATATTGATCAGGATTTAAACCTGGAATTTAGATCAGGAAAGAACACATCACAACACAAGCATGCATTCAGAAATATAAACATATATACAGAGAACTCTATCATATTCATTCACATAAATCATGACCATATCAGGAAACAATCAAGCAACTATATTTACTTAAATTAGTTTTAAATAAAAATGTTCCTCACCTTTATAAGAAGAAGACGGAGAGGTTGAACAAAAATATGATAATTTGAATATCAGATTCTGACATTGATTTGTATTTCACTGAAGTATTTTATTTTCTGAAATATTTACAGAATAATTTTACTTGAATCGATTTTAAAAAATGATGTTTTTCCACCTACAAACATTTTGTTTTAGGGATCAAAGTCTAAAGATCATTTATGAGGAAGATTAAAAAATTTTTCATCAGGTTTTAAAACTTATAATTTTTTTTACAACAGAGGCATGCTTACCCCTTTTCAGATCTGAACACAAATATAAAAATAAAAATCATTTTTAACATTATTTACAACAAAATTCATATCATCCTTCAAGTATTCATCTCAGGGCCATGCAAGCAATTTCAATTTAAGAAAATTCTACTCACCTTAATTAGAAGAACTAAACAAATCTGTAATTTGCTTAACAACTTGCTGAAGTATAAGTTGAATCCCTTTTGTCTTGCTTTGCTTGATTTTTGAACCTGAGTTGCTTCCATCTTGAAAAACTGAAATTGTTTTAGTTTCTTCTCAGATTTTGGTTTTCTTTTATTTATTTTTTTACATTGGAAAAAAAATGAGATAAAATGTGGAGAGGTTTATATACTTATTCCTATCTTATGATATTAAAAATTTAAGAAAATGAAATAAATAAGCGACACATGTTAAATTACCTAACACTTTTCATCAAACAAATTTCTTTGCTTACATTGGTTATGTAATACAAAGAGAATTTATTTATATTGTAATTCTTGTATGAATTTATCCACATTTGTAGTTTCCATACATAAATATGTTATCATATGTATTTATATAATACTCTAAATTTAGTTTTATACTTATAAATGTCTTAATATTAAATGTTTTAAACGTTCACTTTATTTATTTACATGTATTTTAAAAAAAATGATAAAATCCACTTGCACACTAAGAAATAATAATTATACTAGTTTAATATACCCTTTGAAAATTTAATACATTGAATCCAAATCAATGCTTTCAGTTCACCCACATATATATGTCTATCCTTTGAATTTCAATATTCTAATCCAAATTTCAAATTCAATTTAAACCAACTCATAAATATATTAAACCAACGCAAATTAAATTTGGGTTGAAGATAATAAGTTTTGCCCATTTTAAATAATCATATTAGGAGATTATTAATTAATTATCCTCCTAGATATGAATATTAATCATCAAATTTATTGGTTTAATCAGTATTTCTATTATTTTACCCAGTTAATTATCAATTAACAGATATTTCAAAATTCGGGTTATCACATTCCTCCACCTTAGAATCTTTTCGTCCTCGAAAAGGAACGAAGCCATAATTTATTAAAATGCTTAAAATCAGATAAATTTTCATTGATCATTTTTAAAACACCTTTAAAAAAATCTATATAATATTACTAAAATAGTTTTTATAAAAATACTTTTATAACTTGATGTTTCGACAAGTCCATCCTTGTTCCTACAGAAATTCAGTCATACGTTGATCAGGAGTATGACTGAAAATCTATAAGTACTTAGTAAACCCGTTCCAACACCTAGTGAAAATACTTTGGAAAATAATTTTATTGAAAATATAGAAAACACTGTTTGAAAATAGAGGATAATCTTTGGTGTGAATGCTCTGGAAATCATCACCCTCATCCATGGTCGCAGTTACATCCTAGGTTACGTTGCCATCGCAGCAAAAGTCCATGTAACTATAGGCACTCCGCGCCTCTTGATTACACCATGGAACCCACAATGGATCGCAGTTACATTCTAGGGTTACGTTGCCATCGCAGCAAAAGTCCATGTCACTGCTGGCTCTCGGCGTCACACATGATTTTCGCTGTCAAAATGAAACTTCTCCACTCCTACATAGGTCGCAGTCTACCGATATAAAATCAAACGTAGACTGTTGGCTCTCAGCGGCACACACGACTTTCGCTATGTTACCATAGGTCGCAGTCTAGCGATATAAAATCAAACGTAGACCGTTGGCTCTCAATGACACACACGACTTTCGCTATGGTACACACTACTCATAATCCCCAGGAACTAGTGCCCGGACTCCTCACAGGATCTACTTTAGAACCCCTCCCTTAGGGCTCAAGGCAGCACCACCCGATGGCACTCCTGAGAAGCTCATTTTAAGGGAGCACCTTTTTCCCCAGAGCCATAATCAAAAAACTTTATACTGTACACATATAGTATCTTTCAAATCATACACCTAGTATGATCTTATACAAAGCTTCTTTACACAAAATCGATTATCCCAAAATTGATAATTCTCAAAGTAGGCTTTCCAAATTTAAATATTGATTTTACCCAAAAATCAAAAGCCTTTCCAAATCCAAAGGTTCCCTAAACCTTTTCCCAAAATCCTCATAAGATCCTTTATATATATATATATATATATATATATATATATATATAACTTTAAAAATGTTTGGATCATTTCAAACTTGTATAAAACTCCTTTTATGCTTCAAGCACTTTCAAAATCCTTTCTCTTCTGGCTATAGATTCAACAAGGGGAGATTTATCTTATATAACAAAGATATATAACTTTGTTTATTCAAATTAAATATACAAATTTGATAACTCTATAAAATCACTTACCTACTTCCATAAAGTAAATTTCTATCATAGAAATATCCAATTTCCACTTTTACTTCATCATATATTTTACAAAATATACCCTTTATTTCAAAAACCATTTCACATTTCTTATCCACAAATTCCCAGTATGAATTCCATTTAAACCCGCAATGCGCACATATCATCCGTACGCTATACCAATCTCATCGCTCACTCGATCACACAATTTCACTTTCGAACTAGTATTGTCCACTCGACTTCCTAGTGCGGAAACAGATCTGGTTTCTTGATCAGAAACTGTCATTCTCCTTGCATAGTCATAACTATGATAGGGAATATCCAGAACCAATCAACAATCCATATCCAGGTTCACCTTCAAAAATCGAGTGGAAAATTCCAACTCGGATCGATATATCTATTAATTCTGGGCTCGAATTTGGATCAAACCACTATGCGAATAGAATAATATACGTACATCCTACGTATTTAACTTCATTGATTATCAGCCAAATCAATTTCTCTTTCTATTCACATTTCCTTTAGATTCTACCCACTTACTCACATTTTCCTTAATCCCCATTTGGATTATTCCTTCAATTCTTATCTCAGTTGGGTATTTAACCAATAACAGTTTTAACTCCAACCAGTTTATTTTTAAAATAGCTTGAAAATTTAAAAATAGATAAGTAGTTGAAAAATAATTATTAGTTTGCCAAATAGCTGTAAAATAGTTAACTAATTGTAAAATAGTTGGAAAATAGTTAAATTGTTATAGAAGTTTTAAATAATTGCAAAATAGCTATAAAATAGTAATTAGTTATAATAGTAGTTGAAAAACATCATTAGTTTATAAAATAGTTGAAAAATTGTTAAATAGTTCCAAAAATAATGGTGTATGTATAAGATAGTTTTAGGTTTAAAAGAAAAGTCGTAAATAGTTTGGAAAAATAGATTTGTACTAAAACAATTTATTTTGAAAACAGTCCAGAGTCAAACTGTTCAATTCCCAACCTCCATTTTTAGTCTATTCAATTTAAATTTCCACTTCCATTTAAATTGACTTAGTTCCAATTTAAATAATCTTCAATTTCCATTGGAATTGATTTAACCCCAATTAAAGTTGAATTAACCTCAGTTTCTTTCAAATTTATCTTTATTCAACTTTGATCTCAAATTCTACTAATTCAAACAAATTTCAATTGAAATAGTTCCAATTTCACTTCATTTCAACTCCAGTTTGAATTAATCCCAATTTCAAACTCCATTTCCAAATCAAGTTGAATTATTCTTGATTTCCTCCAAATTCAATCAATTCAAATTCCGTTTGAATTTAAAATTATTCAACTTTAATTACAATTCCAAATTATTCAAATCAATTTGGACTAATTTCAAATTGAACCCACTTCAATTTCAAATCGTTTCAAATCAATCCAATTCAAGTTTTCCATTTGAATTTTATACTTATACATCTTCAATCACAATTTCAATTAATTAAATCATATTCAATTTGAACTAATTCAATTCAAATCTCAAATTTAAACCATCTCGAATTATATAAATTCGAGTTAAATCTTTAAGTGTTGATTTAATCCTTTAAATCAAATCAACTTATATCTTTAAACCATTTAATTCTGAATCCAAATTCCATTTTTTTAACCTATTTCAATGTTCAAATTATTATTCAAATCCTTTTTAAACATCTAAATCTTTGAAATTCAATTTATCATCAAATTTCAATTTTGAAACCAAACTTTTGAAATTTTATCTTAACATTCAAATCTTAAGTTTAAAATGGTTCCATATCCTTAATTTCAAATTAAAGTTTTATTTCCCATTTATTTCAATAATGGATATATTATCACAATCCATTCCTTTATTCATTTAAGCAAATCCAATTCACAATTTAAAGATTTTTAATAACAATAGGATGATATTATCCAATTTATTTCAATTTCCAGATCTCAAACCCATTTTGAGATCACACAAATTCCTAATTCAAATTAACCATTTAACTTCCCAAGTTAAATCTTAATTTCATATTGAAATTTTCAAATCAGGTTGATCATTCAAACTTATTTAACTTCTTCCAAGTTAAATTCAATTTACTTAATCCAGTTAATTTTACACAATTTGAATTTCCATTCAAATTTTAAACGTCAGATTAATATCCTACCCACTTAAGTTTATAACCTACTTCTCTTTGGGTTTCACATCACATTCCGAGGAAAATTCAAAACTCAACCTTAGAGTTTATTTCCTTCACATACTTGGTTACTTTTAAAATTTTAAACCACCTTTGGTTTCAAATTCAAACAAATTCCTTTAAAATTTCAAACAACCCTTGTTCGAAATAGGACCCTTTCATTCGAATAAATTAAATAACATCTCTTATTTGATAATAAGATCATACTCAAAATAGTTTGAATAATATTATTTCCTTTAACATTTTGAAACCAATTCAAATGTTTAAATTTATAATTCAGAATTTCATAGTTTGAAACCCACTTCAAATTACATGTCATATTTATTTAAAGGTTACCCCCTTAAAACATTTCATTTTTGCTTACTCATTACTATACATTTCATTATTAAACACAACAATGATAATAACCAAGGAAACTAATCCATTATTATCTTTTTCTGAAATTCTTTTCCAAATTCAAGATTTTAATTTCAGTTTGAATCCATTTCAAACTTATCTTTATTTTATTTAAATTTGGTTGTAATTCTATTACCACTTAATTTAATTCTAATAATTTAACAACCAATTACCTTAATTTTATTAGATATTTCTTTATATATATATATATATCAAAATATATTCTTATAAAATCATTTAAAATCTTTATATCAGAAAATAACAAGTACGCTTTCATACACACACACACACACACACACACACACACACTGTAACGACCCGATATGGTGTCAGTTTGCTCTATTCAAGTGTTTTGGAAATCCTATCGATAGCGTTGATCGGATGAATCGATTGAAAACCCAAATCAACATCAACAACTCAAACAACACAATATATAAAACATTTTAAATATAGGTTTACAAAGCAAGAATAGAGATTCAAATTTCATTGACTCAAATCAAGAGAATTCTGATTCGAAGATAAGTTGGAAACAAAAGATAAGATGATTAAATTGACAAAATAAGGAATGGATAAGCCAACATAAATCACGGGCAACCTTAATCGGGTCAACCGTGACTTCAAGAATTAGATTAATGTGGAATTCAGAGGTGATTCTACATTCGATCTTAAGAAATAGAATTCGAGATAACAAGAGGCACTAGCATCTATACCAAGGATATATATAAATCTCTGGTTAATCAATGCCAATTGCAAAGGAGTTTCACCTCTTTACAAGTCATCGGAATGTTGACGAGACCGCCAATTCATCAAAGATCATCTGAAGTGGAGTTATGGGATACCTTAAAATCAAAGGAAGATGAATAGTGAGGGACAAGAATGGATTTCGGAACCGCAGGGAACGTTTCAAAATTCAAAAGGGATCGAGTCAAAAGGAAGAGATTCACTCTTAAATGAAAGTGATTCTGTAAATAAATTTACCATATATGCTAGGTTTTTCCTAGAGCCAAAGCTCTGATACCAAAATGTAACGACCCGATATTTTCAACCATTCGCATACGCACATGTCGGACTTGAATTGCTCAAAATACTGAATTGTAAAATAAATTTGGCAAAACAAAGCATAAACAGTAAACAAATAAGTCACAGATCACAGATACAAAGTAATAAATGCAGCGGAAGTAAAGAAATAGTAGTTCATGAAGCTACTATATAAATACATCAGAGTCAAACAAGATACAACAGGGATAACAAGATACAATGGAGGTCTCAACATGATAACCGGGTATGAATCATAATACATCACTAGAACCAACCGGAAAACTGGGATCAACTGGATAACCGAAAGTGAAATCGATAGCTGGATCTTCAAGAAAAGTTCCAAGTTCGAAGGTGAGTCTCTAATGCTGTATCACTCAGTCTGACCCGAGCATAAAATAAAAACATAAACACTCGAGTCAGGACATACATACTTATACGGTGTAAGTGTGACGACCCGAAATTTTTAAGCAATTGAAATTGGAATATTCAATTGATTTTGAATATTTAAAAGTTAATTTTTAAATTGAATTCAAATATCATCAATGATTTGATAATTGAATTATTGAATTAAATAAGTTGAAGTCGGGTAAAAGGTTGAATCTAGAATTTTAAGCCTGTTAAAAATAATTTGAAGGCTCGTAAAATTCATATTGATAATACTGAGTATAATAGAAGTTGTAAAATTGAATTTAACAATGGTTTGTTCAGTTTTAAAATTTTTATAGTTTAAAATTGAATTTAAAAATAGCCTTCTGAGGCACAGTCTCGGATTTTGATGAAACCTGTTCCATTGGATCTGTAATATTGTGTTATTATCGGGTTTCAATTTTCGTAGCATTTGGAGTTGTTATGTATCCATTGTATGCTATTGATGTTGAATTGTGATTGATGTACTCTGATGATGTAATATATATAAACAAAGATATTTGATTTTGAGTAAAGGCCATTTATTATCTATTATATTTTATTCCGCTGCGATGGTTAGATTCTGTTGTTGATTTCTATTTTCTTCTTCTACCTCTTCTTCTTTAACCCAAATGGTTCGTATTTCTGTACAACTTGAGTTGATTTAGGTAGAATAGTGTTAACTCAAGGGGTACGGGTTTGCGGGTTGTTACACTTGGTATCAGAGCTTAGGTTGGTGATAACCTTGGCTCTGGTGGGAATTACTCATAGAATAGAGACCGTAGTACTCTAGAATGAGTTTGAGAGTATTAATACATATGAGTGCGTATTTGTTAGTGAATATAAAATTGTTTTTATATTACGTTGATTTATCGGTTGAGTGTTTATGGATTCTGGTCGATATATGGGACGCCATGTTATAGATAGGAATTTCTAAACTCTTGAACAAGATAAACCGACACAGTATTGTTTTAAATAGGGTAAATGGAATAATTTTACCCAAAATTATTTTATATATGAAGAAAATATTTTTTGTAAATTATTATAGTTATATATGGATGCTTGGTTGTTAGGAGTGATAATAATGCATTATTATCATTGTATGAGAATTAAATGAGAAATTGAAATAATAACCAAAGATGGAGGAATAAATTGATAAATAAATGAGATTTGCAAATGTGATTCATAATTGAATAAGATATTGAAACCATAATTAAAAACTAGACACAAATTCATATACAAATGAAATTTGTAAATTTAAATGATAAATGTAAATTATAGTGTGACTAATAATTAACATAAGATAAAATTTCAAAGTAATGTTTAAATATAAATTTAAAGGATTTGGAATTTGGAATTTAAATTACTTTGAATTTGGACATGTTTCTCAAAAGTTGAGAAGATAATATATATTGAGAAATATTTTTGAATTGGATTTGAAATCTCGAGAGATTTGGAATTTAAAATATTGGAAGGGTTTCTAAAGGAGAGAAAACAATTGAACTCTTACGGTCGTTGGAAAATAATTTCAGTGATGACTGCAGCATCATCGATGTTTATTTTCGAGTTTCCAAAAGAGGAATTGCTACCAGAATGTTTTGGATTAAAGTTTATTGGAGGAATTTGGTTGATTTTGAAAATGCAAAGGAATAATTTGGTGATATATATATATATATATATGTTTTTAAAATTAAATGTTGAACTTAAGTTTGGAAAAGAAAATTTAGTTAAGTTGGATTAAATAAACGAAGTTTTAAGATTAAAATTTATAAGTAACTGATTAGTTACAATGGTATGCAAGTGAATTGAAAATTCAATATTGGATATGCTGATTTAAATGTGTAAAATAAGGTGCAGAATAAATTCAAATGGACTAAAAATAGTTTATGTTTGGAAATAAAATTTATTGGTTGACAATAAATTTGTGAATGAATAAATGAAGTAATGTTGATATTAATAAGAAGAAGTTGAAGATTTTAATCCGTAAATTGAAATTTAACTTTAAGTGAATAAAGTGAAGAAAATATATTTGAATCTAACTTGAGATAAGTTAAATAAAAATGAAATTGAATTAAATTGGATATAAAGTTGGAAGGAAAAAAATGATTATAATTGTGAAATGAAATTTATACCTTAAGCTAGTAGGTGTTATATAAATAATTTGAATTTGGTTATATGATGAAATGACTCAAATGAGTAATATAAGCTTTTAAGTAAATAAATAAGTTTTGAACCCATATATTGAGAAATAAAAATTTAATTAAATTTGAATCGAATCAAAATTCAGTTGTGTAATGAAGGATGTTAAATGGAATTAAGTCCTTGCTTAATAAAACTTAAAAGAATGATATGTAATTAGATTTAATTGGAGTTAAGCTAAATTCAGTTGGATTGAAATAAATTCAACTGAGTATAGATAATATTGAAAGGGATAAAATTCTACTCAAACAAATAAATGTAAATTAAGCAAGTATTGAATTAGAATAAACAAGCTTCAGAAGCTTATAAACGAATTAAAAAGCATTGAAAAAAACATATATATATATATATATATATATATATATATATATATATATATATATATATATATAACCCCAAGTTAAAAGTAAATGTGAATATAATTGATTGTAAATAAATGGGGAAGGGTGAATATTATTAAGTGAATAGTTGTAAAAACTTAAAAAGGGAATAAGTAGACAGAATAAAAGTATTGGTATTTTTTAAAAAAAAGAGACAAAAAAAATCCAAACTTGTGATATTTAGTAAGATTGAACTCAAGAGAATTAAATAAAATGATTTTCAAGATAAATGAAATGAAAATCAAGTATGGGATTATAATTGGGAGTGTTGTTGAATGAAAATTGAATTGGAATAAAATGGATATGGTATGAAATATAAACAAATCCGATTCAAGCGTAAATTTAATGGTCTTATTATTAATAAATTCAACAATGAATTGTTAAAGTAAATTAAAATTTAAAATGGATAAAGGAATAAACTAATCGAATAAATTAGTGAAATGGTTGGGATTTGACCCAAGGAAAATCAAATCAAAGATTTGAAGGGAAGTTGGTTGAATAAAATAAACTAAGGTTATTGGGTGGAATAATTGGAAAAATAAAATAAAAATAAAAATAAAAATAAATAACTTATGTAAATTGTGAGATGGTTATGTTGGTTGTCGAGTATGATAAAATAGTTTAGAATAGAACTCTTTGGACATGAAAGAAATGCAATGGGAGTTTGTGAATAAATTAAAATGGGATGGAATCAAGTATAAATTGAGTGGGAATCAATTTAAATGGTTATAAAGCTTAAGTAATTATTTATTCACACTAATATTGTCGAATTGCATAAGAAAATGGATCGTTTGATGTAAACGCGATTGGATAAAATTCTATGAATTATTAGAAGTGAAATAAAATGATTTTGGAATCAATTGGAATGAATGTGAGGTTGTTTTGCTTAAAATGAATTAAATATAAGCGTATAAGCTGTAAAACACTTCAAGTGAATGGAATGGTTTGAGAATTGATTATAATCAATTGCAATAAGTGTCGGAACCTTATTTATGCTTATGAAAATTTTATAACATGCATTTTATGTGAAATTTATGTGTTTATGCCAGTATACCATATGCATTGTTATAACATTGATGTTTTAGCTATTTAAATTTAAGTGAAATGCTATAAACCTTATATATATATAGTACTTAAATGTTTAAATTGAGTAAGTACAGGTACCGGGAAGCCGTTTGGCTGGATTTGGTTGTACTATTTGCTAAAGATAATAAACTGCTTGCTTAAAAATGCTAAATAAGGTACGTCTACGCAATAAAAATAGGAAATATGAACTGTTTTTGGGTTTTCCGACCGCGTGGGTCGATGTATATATATTTATATCTTTTGTCAAATTGCAAAAGCTCCTCTGTACAAAAGGGACTCTGCCAAAAAAATTCAGAAATTTTGGGAGTTAGAAAATTTTTGGAAAATTTTGTTAATGACAAACAAATTCAAATTGGAAACTAAATTAAGCTAATAATTGAAACCAATTTAAAATAATGACATAAATTAGTTATAAATGACAAATAAAATTTAAATATTCAGAGTTAAAGATAAATTGAATTCATATGGAAATGAAAGAATGGATTTGAATAGAAGTGGATATAAATTAAAGTGGTAAAGTGAAAATAAATATAAGAAACATATAAAATGCTTATGTTAACTTAAGTAAGGAATGGTCAATTCTTAATTGGAAATTGAATATTACAAATATATTCTAAGTTGATTTTTGGATGAATATTGATATTTGGTAAGGAAGTCGATAAAATGTTTTTTGGAATGTTGTGTTTAGATATTAGTGCTAAGCAGGATATGCTGGTAATAAAAAGGGAAAAGAGAATTGATTTTGATTTCAGAAGATAAATTTGAAATGATCGACAAAAAGGTATGTATTTAAATTTAGTGTGACACTTGATTGGGATTTAGATTGAGCCACTTGGCTTTGTGTTTTCTTTTTGGATTTGGGAGGCCATAGAGCCATTTTGTAGTTGTACCGAGCTAGCCGTGCAAAGGAGACGCTGGCGAAATTTTCCGGGAATTTAGGGAGTTAGAAAATTTTTGATAATTCAAAATTTGATTTTAAATTGAAACTTAAACAAATAATATAGTTTGAAACTATGGGAGGGTTGAGAAGTTAATAAGAATGGTAATGGGTCTCTTATAAAAGATAGTTGGTAGGATGATGAATTGTTGGTTTTGGGAAAAAGGTTAATGGGTATTAGATCATTCTTCCTAACTAGTAATTTCAGGGACGAAATTCTTTTAAGGGGGGAGGAATGTGACGACCCGAAATTTTTAAGCAATTGAAACTGGAATATTCAATTGACTTTGAATATTTAAAAGTTAATTTTTAACTTGAATTCAAATATCATAATTGATTTGATAATTGAATTATTGAATTAAATAAGTTGAAGTCGGGTAAAAGGTTGAATCTAGAATTTTAAGTCTGTTAAAAATAATTTGAAGGCTCGTAAAATTTATATTGATAATACTGAGTATAATAGAAGTTGTAAAATTGAATTTAACAATGGTTTGTTCAGTTTTAAAAATTTTATAGTTTAAAATTGAATTTAAAAATAGCCTTCTGAGGCACAGTCTCGGATTTCAACGAAACCAGTTCCATTGGATCCGTAATATTATGTTATTATCGGGTTTCAATTTTCGTAGCATTTGGAGTTGTTGTGTGAGCACACGATATATAAACGCGCTGAAAATTTAATTGATATTAATCGAAATGAAATATAGATATAAAAGAAAAGTCAAATCTTCTTCTATACGCCTCCTTCCCATCTATTTCAAAGCCAAGCCTTCTTCCAGGATCCATGTACTGATCTTTTTTGTGAAGCCATCCTCGTTCGAATTAATACCTTTCCCTTTCTTCCTTTCAAATCGAACGCAGGTTTAAAAAAAAAATATAATGGCCGCCTCCTAATCGTGATTTTTTTTTTCAAGAAGGGAATCCTTGTTTCGAATTAATCGAGTGAGGGAGGATAGGTCAAAACAGCACCTGGTAGGCGCGAGACTAGGCGGCGACGACTCAACTAGGGATTTTGAAGCGGTCGTAGTTGGCGATTTAGGGAAGGCAAGTATTTCTTGATCTGGGTGAAACAGGGGACGCGACTAATCGAAGTAGCTCGAACTCGAGCCTGGAGGGTCGGTAGCCATCGAAGTAGGATCGAGTCGGTTGTAGTCGTCGTCTCTGATGATGATTGTGTTGCCAGGAAGCTTCTCGGCTGAGAGAGAGGTTGGCGCTCTCGAAGGGAGGGTTTGTCAGTAAGGTATTTGCTTGTTTTGCATTCAATTTAAAACTTAGCATATATATGTATGCATATAAGGATCGAACTGGAAAAAAATATATATCTATATATATGGGTATGCAGTAAAGCAGAAAGCTTATATGAGATCTGGAAAAAAATAGGGATTTTAAAAGGGTGAAAGTTATATAAAAGTCAGATTTTTAACCCATATAGATTATTTTTATAGGTGTAGTTTCAAAGAAAATAAATATATATATTTTTATTTGCCTTCTAGTTTATTTTTGATAATGAATTTTAGTAATATATATGTTTGGTTAACTTATTTAAAATTTATTTTTTAGTTACTATAGGGTTATTCAAAAAGGAAATTAGTTTAAACCCAAATTACTAGTTAAATTAAATAGATGAATAGTAACTAATTGTTCTATCCATTCGAATATTAACGAACCATATAAATTATTTATTCAAGGTCAAACATCAGTAAATCCAAGGCAATATTGAAGTGGATTGCGAATAATAGAAAAGGTGAGTAAATCTCACTCGGTTAAATTTAAACTTAAATTTAAATGATTAAATTTAAATGACTAAATTTAAATAATTGTTGGATGGTTGAATTGATTTATGTGATATAGTATGATATTTTGGAATTGGTGTATTATGTTGTGCTAACATCTGTGGATGCAGGAAAACAGGTTGGAGGGATCCAACTGGATCCCTCAACGTTTATTTACAGTTATTTAATACCCTTTGTTGTGATTATTTGATATTTTATAATGAATTATGTTGGAATATTGAATTCTATGGTTCGATTGGATATAATTGGGTATGATGAATTACCAAAAATATATAAATTGGATTTAGAAAGAAAATAAAAGAAGTGAATTTGTAAGTGAAATAATTATAGAAAATTTGAATAAATTCTCAGAAATAAAGTGACTTTAAGATATTAATAAATAAATCTTGAGTACAGAAAGTTAATGAATGTCAATCTTCAGTGATATTATTTAAAAGAACAAAATATTTATTTAAAATTTAAGATTTAAATTATTAGAAAGAATAAAGAAGAAATTGGGAAAAAGCTGAAATTCGTATATTTTAGTTAAAAAGGTTTAAATTAAACGGAAAAAATATAATAATAATAAAAACCAAAATTAACGAACTTTGAAAAGAATTAAGAAATTAAAGATATTTATTTCAAATGGAATAAATTGGGAATCAATTTGGAAAATTGATTTAAGCGATTGAAGTTGGAATTCTCCCTGGATAACCAAGTACGTTTTCAAAGTAAATTTTTAAATATAAGTTATAAGATTAAAAGTTGTTTTAAAAACAAGTTTTGGAAAATTTATTATTTCTAATATTTAAATTCTAAAGTAAGTATTTTCTCTTAATTTATTATAGTAGTAATTATTTAAAGAACGACTTAATATTATGTTTTTAAAAGTATAAATTTAGTTTTATATTTATTAAGTAACCTTATTTTCAAATATGCATATAGTATGGTATTTTTAATAAATTATTGATGTAATTTTAACTTAAATGTTTTAAAGTATATTTCAAAATAATTTTTTTTAAATTTTTTTAAAATCTAGTTTTGTGCTTGGTGATTTTAGAGGAGATAGAAAATATTTGGGAAAGTTTATTCTGAAAAGAAAGATGGTTTTGAAACTGTTTTCAAAGGATTGAAAATAGAAATATATCTTGTGAAGATATTTTGAGGTTAATAAATAATTTGGGAAATTATTTATTGTTGGATGGATGTTTGTGAATATTAATTGATAGTTAAATAACCGACTATCAATATTAGACAAACGTGCCGATCGTTTCGAAGAGACCGAGATCGAGATTTATTTCTCGAAAACCACTTTGATCCGGTTTGAACGTTTTCGTGAAAAATGATTTTGGATTCGAATATGGAGCAGTGAAGTGCAAGGGCTAGTCGCTACTAATCCTGAGGATATTTCCAAAATGGATGTAGTAGGAATAGTGCCTTCGGTTTCGTTCGAACCCGGGACGGACTTGTATGGATGAATGCTTGCGAAACATCGTCAGGTGGACGATGGGCATTCTAAGGGATATGTTCTTAAAGGTAACGCTTAGCCTCAAGCCTCATCAAATGGGAATGACTGAAAATCAGGGGTTATGCAGCAAGGCTAGGTGGGTAGCACCCAAGCAGGGTGAGGTCATTCCAGTCTAGATGTCCCTTTTTATTTCGGCTTAGTGGGCGGTTGCTGATCCCAACCGTGGGGTAATCTCACTCGGGATTATCCAGTAAGGGGTAGTCCCGGCCTTGTGTTGCAGGGGAGCGGGCGTACTCCTCGGTACGGTGATCTAGGCCCCGTACTGTGGCAGGTGGTACCCTAGTGCCTAGTCATTAGTTGGAAATCCATTCTCCCTACGAGCCTTGTACGAGTTTTGTTTGTATTACCCACTCTGTGGCTAGTAGCTGGAATTTAATAGATGTAACAATTTCGGCTATTTTATAAGTATTTGTAAATAGAGCCTATTATAATATCAGAGAATTTCTATAAAAAGTGTTTTAGCTATCGTAAGGTAAAAACCCGACATGTTTATTTGTGGCGTGGTCTTACGAGATGCTTTTGTTTTTCAAAGGATTTTTGAAAATTTAATAATCAATTGGGTGTGATTTTATCACGCTAGTATTCCAAACTTACTAGGCTGTTATTTAACTGTAATGCTCGGGTCAGACCGAGTATTATAGAATACAGGATTTGATGCTGTTGAGCTCAGGAGACGAGTTGGATGACGATACGTATTTCCGTACTTGTTTATGTATATATATTCCGCTGTGTTGAGTTGTTGTGTATCCATTGTATGCTATTGATGTTGAATTGTGATTGATGTACTCTGATGATGTAATATATATAAACAAAGATATTTGATTTTGAGTAAAGGCCATTTATTATCTATTATATTTTATTCCGCTGCGATGGTTAGATTTTGTTGTTGATTTCTATTTTCTTCTTCTACCTCTTCTTCTTTAACCCAAATGGTTCGTATTTCTGTACAACTTGAGTTGATTTAGGTAGAATAGTGTTAACTCAAGGGGTACGGATTTGCGGGCTGTTACAGTAAGCTAACTCAAGTGAACTATAATGTCAGGTACAAGTAACTTAAAGGATGCTTGGGACCACACATCCTCTAAGGATCCGTTAAACTATTTACTATGTAGTAATATTTCGTTATTATAATAATGTCTATAGTAACATAAACTTACTTTTAAATAGCATTAAGGAGTGACCAATATTCCCCTTAACACGTAATAGTCCCAGTAGTCCATCCAATATCATAGTCCCTCCTGATCGGGAAGCCACCAGAGGATATCACACGGGCTACGGGAAAAAACCAAACTCGTACAAGGCGCGATAAGGTAGGTGACACGGCACAACTAGGCAATGCTAGGGTAGATATACCAATTATGCTTCCGGGTCGGTGGTAACGCATAGCGCGCAGCTACCGCCCACCTCAAGCCACACCCCCAAAATAAAAATCAAAAGTGGCCACCGAATCAATCCAAAAGTCAAAGTGTAATATCGAAGGGATGTATCTGATCAAAGGTGTTACCTTATTAACCCGTCGATTGCTCCTGTTTTAGCCACCTTATGCCCACTCACGGGAGTCGGGTCCATGTATTTACCTTAAAGGAAACGCCGCCACCATCCTACTTCATTCTGGAATCTCCACTGCGTACACGGTTGTTAAAGTGGTTTTCCGAGTTGGCAGAGAGTATGACAATTTCCGATCTCGGTCTCTTTAACAAACAAACGTTATTATAACCCATGGATATTTATTTCAAAATCATTTATGCTTTCAAAACCAAACTAGCATATCCATTTCAAATCATATAATTTCTTTCAAAATAGTATATACTTTCAAAACCAAAATATCATACTCATTTCACATCACAATGGAATCATTTCCATTTCAAAAATAATTCAATAATATATCATTTAAATAGGACCCAAATTTCCAAATCATTAAATATTTCTTTCAATTTATTAAACTTGAAATATTCCTTTAAATTATCATAGCATTTTGGAAATGTTACCTTAAGGAATCATAACATTTTTGGAATGTAATACTTTCCACTTTAACATTTTATATAATCAAAGTATTTATATGCTTATAAATTTAACATGGTCAATTTATCACAGCCCTATAGTTAAATAAACTTTGTTACTGTAATATCTAATTTAAAGCTCAAATTATTATGTTAAGTTAAAAGTACCTTATTAACTTACATTATTATTACAATAAATAAACTTTATTATTTTAATCATTTAAAATATGCCATTTACATTAATTAAAACTTACATATCAAATGTACATTATCAACTTACATTTTATTATTATTGTAAGGAACATTTATCATTTTAATCAATTTAAAATACACCATTACATTAATTAAAACTTATATGTCAAATGTACGTTTTAACTTACCTTTATTACAATAAAGAGCATTTATCATTTTAATCAATATTACACTAATTAAAACTTACATTATCAAATGTGCATTTTAATTTATATTTCTATTACAGTAAAGAGCATTTATCATTTAATCAATATTACACTAATTAAAACTTACATTATCAAACGTATATTTTAATTTATATTTCTATTACAGTAAAGAGCATTTATCATTTTAACCAATATTACATCAATTAAAACTTTACATGTCACACGTATGTTTTAACTTACATTTTTATTTCAATAAAGAGCATTTATCATTTTAATCAATATTACATTAATTAAAACTTTACATGTTTCTTTCAATAATTTAAACTTTACATGTTTCTTGCATTAATTAAAACTTCACATGTTTCTTGCATTAATTAAAAACTTTACATGTTCTCTCATTAATTAGGACTTTACACATTTCTTTCATTAATTAAAAACTTACACGTTTCTTTCATTAATTAAAACTTTACATATTTCTTGCATTAGTTAAAAACTTTACATGTTCTCTCATTAATTATGACCTTACACGTTTCTTTCATCAATTAAAACTTTACATGTTTTTGCATTAATTAAAAACTTTACATGTTCTCTCATTAATTAGGACTTCACACGTTTCTATCATTTATTTAAAAACTTACACATTTCTTTCATTAATTAGAACTTTACATGTTTCTTGCATTAATTAAAAACTTTACATGTTCTGTCATTAATTATGACTTTACACGTTTCTTTCATCAATTAAAAACTTACACTTTTCTTTCATTAATTAAAACTTTACATTTTTCTTGCATTAATTAAAAACTTTATATGTTCTCTCATTAATTAGGACTTTACACGTTTCTTTCATTTATTTAAAAACTTACACATTTCTTTCATTAATTAAAACTTTACATGTTTCTTGCATAAATTAAAAACTTTACATGTTCTCTCATTAATTATGACTTTACACGTTTCTTTCATTAATTAAAAACTTACACTTTTCTTTCATTAATTAAAACTTTACATGTTTCTTGCATTAATTAAAACTTCACATGTACTCTCGTTAATTATGACTTTACACGTTTCTTCAATTTAAAATACCTTATTTTCTTAACATAAAATCTCCATTTGGAAACCAATTTCCAATCATCAAGTTAAGTCATATATAAATTACATTTTATACATTAACTTATACAACTTAACTTAGAAAATCACTGTAAACCTATTTATAGAAACATATCCGCTTCATGTAATAAAATTCATTCCAACTACTAGGCTGGATTTAGAATTCCACATTAAATCAAATTTCATTATTAAGTTGTTTATTATATTCCAAATCTTTAAATTACAAATTTAAAACCAAATAAAGATTTTTTTTTCATTATAATTAAAAACCAAAATCAACTTATAAAATCTTAACTTATAGAAAACCAAAATCTCTTTATATTCTAAATCTTTAAATCAATTTTTTTTAAAGTTTCCATATATTTATGAATTCAAAATACTTAATAATTTTAGGAAACTATTATAAATTTTTTATCCATGGGCCTATATAAAATTTTCTAACCTAGGTCAAGTGATACTGATATGTATCATTTCAATCCGTAATTTAAAAAGAAAAATCCGGGTTCTATCATTTCAAACCCGCAATCCCAAGTAAACAAATGCAATAAAAATCATTTGAGCCTATCATTTCAGCCCATAATGATAGGGAATTTGCAGTGAGAGATACAATATATAAAATGAATAGTATAACATATAAATACATATTAGATGATGCAACAAATATATAAACAACATTTAACATCATATAACATATCACACGCATGTATGAATGACATATCAATTTATACAGATCCACTTGTCATTATTCCACAATAATATAAGTACATATGTCTAGAGTGATAAAAACTCACCTTTTAAAAGCTAGAATCAAATTCACAATACACAATTGAAACTCCGCAAAGCACGACCAAACTTTTGAGTAGATGGAGAGTCAAGATCCATATCTTGTATATAACAAATACACAAATCATAAGAATAATATTAACCACAACAAAAGATGGATTAAACTATGCAATTACGAATCAAAGAACATAACCTTGCTTTCAACCACCAAGTGGGCTTGGCCATGGTCTAGTAGTGAGGAGGAGGTGGTGTTGTGGTGGTGGAGGCCGAGCTATGCAAGGAGAAAACAAAAAGAAAAAAGAGAAGAAAAAAAGAAAGTGGAAAAAGAAGAGAGAAGGAAGCCATGGATCTAGACTTTTTACTTCCTCACTCAAATGATACAATGAGAAACCTTTTTTTATTTCACGTGAATGATAAGAGGCGGCTAGGTTTAAAAAGATTTGAATGACTAAAGATTAGGAATAGTTAGAAAAGAAAAAGGCAAGGAAATTTAAAAAGGCACAATTTAAGTAGGGAAAAGATCTTGTATATATTTATCTTAAACAAATGAAAAGAGGAGTTTGATAACTTTGTACGTGATTGAAAAGGAGAAAATCATGTCTATGCATTTATGAATAGATATGGTAGAAGATTAAAAGGTGGGAAATATATAAAGGCAAGAAATAAATTAAGAAACGTATGCCTACATTTAAAACATATCTTAATTGATTTGTTACTTATCCAATAAATATAGATGTATATACACAAAAGAAACCTTCACTAAATAAATAAAGTTTATACACACCATACAAGTAAATAAGAAGATGGAAATAGAAATATAAAAAAATGAAACGCATAAATTCATTATAAATTTAAAAAGGCACAATTTAAGTAGGAAAAAATCTTGTATATTTTTTTCTTAAACAAATGAAAAGAGGAGTTTGATAACTTTGTACGTGATTGAAAAGGAGAAAATCACATCTATGCTTTTATGAATAGATATGGTAGAAGATTAAAAGTTGGCAAAAATATATAAAGGCAAGAAATAAATTAAGAAACGTATGCATACATTTAAAACATATCTTAATTGATTTGTTACTTATCCAATAAATATAGATGTATATACACAAAAGAAATCTTCACTAAATAAATAAAGTTTATACACACCATGCAAGTAAATAAGAAAATGGATATAGAAAAAATGAAACGCAGAAATTAATCATATATATATATATATATATATATATATATATATATTATGTTGTATGTTACCCAAATTTACAAAGCAAAGATCAAAATTAATTGAAACAAGGCTTAAAATTTTACACACAACCACTAGCTTTGGAAAAATTTCTACCACACTTTAAAACAAATAAAAATCAGTGAATAAAATAAAACAAACTGAAATAAAGTGAAAAAGAAAATGAATAATTATATTTTAGGAAAATAGAAATATAAATAAAGAAAATAGCGTAATTTATTAAAACTAGCTTAAGAAAATTACAAACATAATCCACTTAACTTGGGAAATTATAACTCTTCTTAAAAATGGTTTAAAATAAATCTTTGAGAAACAAAATAAAGTGAGAATGAGAATAAAATAAGTTCTTAAGAAAAATATAAAAATAAATAAAGAATTTCTTAATTTAATTAAAGTTGGAAATTAGAAATTTTAAACAAAATACAACGGACACTGGAAAATGTCAGTTATACTTTTAAAAATGTTTTAAAACCAAAATATATACCAAACAAGTTATTTTAACCCTGGAAACATAAATTAGAACATGCCATGGCCAAATAAAATATTATTTATATAATTTAAAGTAAACAATTTTGTTAAATACAACAAATTACACACAATAGTTAAAAATGCATAACTTTCACATTATAAATCAGATTTCAACGAAACCGAAAGCAGTATTCTTAGAATTTTATTTAGTTTCAAAATAAAAGATAAAATTCAAAATTTTAAACTTTTAAATTTTTGGAAGTCAATGTTTGACCATATTGACAAAATTCACATTTCCGGAAAATATTTTATTAATTCATGTGTGGAATTCTAATCCACACCAAAATTGTAACGACCCGTAAATTTTCGACAATTAAAATAGCTAATTTAATAAGATTTCGTGATTTAATGTTAGAAAAAATTTGTAATTCGTTTGGAATAATAATAATTGCAATGAATTGCGACAATAATTATCCATGTAATGAAAAATAAAAGCTACTTAGTGAATGCCATTAGAATCAACAGTTGGATAGGGTAATAAATGTTGAATTCATTGGGTATAATAGAGTAATTGATTGATAAGTAAAATCTATTTAAAATCAAAATAATTGAATATTGAACATGTAAATTGTTTAAAGTAAATATTTAAAACTTATTGAATAATTGAATAACTGTAAAATGGAAATAGTGTTCTAAGAGGTGAATTAGTTTTAAAAGTTAAATTTTATAAGTTCGTTTGAATATCTCAAAAGATAGTGATTCAAGAATAATAAAATTTGTTTAAATTAAATATTACAAATGTTTGAATAACTAAATTCAGAATTTGATATGATTAATTTGATATTGAAATTTAATATATGAAAATAGAGTGAATAATTGAAATTTGATTTAATACGGTTCAAATCGGTTTCCAAAGTGAATGTAAGTTATATCGGGATTATAATAGAGTTAATAAGATTTTAAAAATTGGAATTTATTGGATAATTGAATAACGGGTTTAATATGATTAAAAATGATTTGTAAAATTTTATTTTATCATATTAAAGTTAGAATGATGTTGTAGAACTTTTAAAATCGAATTAAAAGTAAATTTGTGAAAATTGAATATTTTAATATTTAATTATCGACTGAAAAATAGCCAATTTTCGAACAGTCTCAGAATTGGACGAAACTAGTTCCATTGGATCCGTAATAGTTTTTTATTATCGGATTTCAATTTTCGTAGCAATCGGAGTTTTCGTTTGACCGTGGCAGCTCGAAACGCATCGAAATTGTTTTAATATTAATTTGACGAGTTAAAATAGCCATTTTTCAAACAGTCTCGGATTTCGACGAAACCGGTTTCATCGGATCCGTAATATGAAATTATGGTAAGATTTCAAATTTCGTGCCAATCGGATTTGCCGTTTGTCCGGGGCGAGCCAAAACGCCCAGAAAATCGTTTAATCGATTTAATTTTAAATCGATCGTTTATTGCCGTAACTCGCATAGATGATCGAATTAGCTTTCGAAACCTATTCCATTGTATCCGAAACGTGGGATAAACCCTAGAAACGCCGGTCATCGCGCGTAATTCGGAGTTTGGAAAAGCCGGATTATTAGTATTCGTCGTTTCCTATAAATAGCCCCTTTATTCACAAATTAAAAATAAAGAGAGCTAGGGTTTCTAATAAAATTGCCAGCCGCCATTATCACGTTCATATGCCGAAATCTAATCTTCTTCTTCCCCAAAATTCTTTCAATCCATTAGTTATTAGCCAAAGTTTTCAACTAGAGAATGGTAGAGGGCATCAAGATCTATAATGTGAACGGTCGTGATCGAAATTGGAGCAGAGATTCAACGGCAAATTGCATGTAAATGTCGCGTGTTCGTCATCGTTTTGCATGCTCCAGGGGTGGTCGTGTTCAAGGGGGTTATGGCCGTGGGTGGCTCTCGCATGGGCGCGCGTAATGGCGGTGTTTGATCGTGGTGTAGGCGACGTATGGTGGTGCGTGACTTAGGGTTACACGGTCGGCTACATGGGTTCATTCGCGTAAGAAACTGGAGGAGGGGGGGGGGGGGAAGGAGTCGCGTGCGGCTGTGATTGCAAGGAGATGGGATGAAGGGCTGGGATTGATTAGGTTTAGAAATTATAAATATATGTTGAAATTTTATAATTAAAAATTCATGTAACTTTGAAAATTCATATCTTTTTCATACGAGGTCGAAAATGCGCAAAACCAGTTGCGTTGGAATCGTATGGACGAGCACTACGCTTTGGAAATGGATTGGAATCATTTGGAGGTAGAGAAAATTTTAAGATAAATCGAACGTCGTTCGGTTTGATTTAAAATCGTAAAATCAAGGTGAGTGTTTTATAACGCTCACAACGTACTAAATATCTTTATGCTAGTTAAATTTGACATTATGAAGTGTTATGATTTTATTTGTCGTTGTTTGATAAAAATTTAATTGTCATATAGCTTGTCATTTGAATTAACCGTTGAAAAATTAAATTGACAGTTAAACTGAAATTAAAATTGAATTGCGATTAAATTACCTGACATTGATAACTATGAAACTACCATGAATTGTATTGTCTATTATATGATGTATTTTGATGGATGTTATTGGTTGACATTTAAATGTTTGGATGTTTATTTGCTTATATATACTGTTATGCATACATATGACATTGTGATTGGTTTAAGTAATATATACTCATTCTTGACATTTAATTGAAATAAATAATTACTTGGCCATAGGATAGAAAATTATATACAGACACCGAATTGGCTAAATTAATAATTTTTAAAATCATAGATTTGAAATTTATTTAAATGTTTTGATTTAAAAGCTATAAATAGAAATCAATTTATAAAAATCGAATTTATCGAAAAATTGAGTTTGGAATGTTGAAATAAAATTTGGTTAAAAGAAATTGTTAAATAATTAAAGTGGAGACTTTGGAATTTAAAAATCGGGATATGATTGAATTTCGTAAATTAATTTGTTTAAAGATTTAACCTTAATCGAGCTTTGAATATTACTAAGTAAAAGCGATATAAAAGGATATTTTGAAATTGAGCTTGAAATTGAATCATATTGTAATTGGGTTTTAAATTTGAATATTGGAAGATAATTTTGTTAAGTATTATAAATTGATATTTAAAAAATCAAGCTCCAAATCGATATAAATTGAAATTGAATAAATTAAAGGTAAATGCAAAATTGAATTAATTTGAAGTCAAAGTTGACATTGATTTGAATTAAAATCGAAATTGAATCGGTGGAATGGAAATTGAAATTGATTTGAATTGGGAAGTTATAATTGAAATGGATTGGTTTTGAAGCTGTCTTATTTTGTTTCCAAATTACTCGGTTATGTAAACCATTTTTGAATACTTAAACTATTTTAATCTATTTTAAATCTACTTAACCCAATTTAAATTATTTTAAACTAATTTATCTATTTCAAATCCATTTTAAGATTTTAAGTATTTTTAACTATTTTAATTATTTAAACTACTTTTAAACTCCTTAAAACTATTTTCTAAAATTCTAAGCTGGTCAATAAGGCGAAATGTTTATATTTAAATCTTGAATTTAAATACGAATTGGGTTAAATGAAGTTGCAACCTATATTGAAATCCGAATTGATTTTGAAATCGAAATAAGATATTGAGATGAAAAATGATTCTTGAAACGAAATCTGACATTTTAATGGATACGATGATATTTGAAATGGATTTGATTTTTGAAGCGAATATGACATTTTGATATCAATTATCAATCGATTTGAAATGTAAAAGAGCTAACGGTGTAATAATACGTAGTTATTAAAGAGACCGGGATCGGATATGGACATACTCTCTGTCGATACCGAAAACCACTTTAATAACTATTATACGCGGAGTGTTGATCCAGAATGAAGTGGATTGTTTGGTGAACGCATTGACTAAAGAAAGAGAACGATAATGGATGACCCCTGACATGACTAAAACAGGAGCCGCGCCGGGCCATTGAGGTTCGCCATCTCTAGCGGACACACTTCTTCGATACCATATTTATTACATTTGTGATTTGATTTGGGTGCACCCCTTGATTTGGGTGTGTTGTTTCGCGGTGTTGGGGTAGCTGCTGGCTATGCTCAACATCAGTCCGGATCACGCAACTACTAGTATCCTAGTTGGTATCGCCTCATGTACCTTGTCATACTGATTATCCTATTCACGACCACTACATTTGTTTTGTGTTATACCTATGGGGTACCCTCTGATAACCACCAGTTTACGGTGGGGCTTACGGTGCTGTATAGACTATGGCATTATAAAAATGTGTTAAGGGGGATTATGGTAACGCCTTAACGCTATTTTGATACTTTATATTACTGATAGGCATTATCTACTTAGCATACATTACTTCATAGTAGATAGTTTAACGGATCCTTGAGAGATGGAAAATCACGTAACATCTCTTAAGTTATTGCACGCACGTTGACACTGGATATGAGATGTCAAACCCCGTAAACATCTCTGACGCCGTTACACTCATATTTATTTAAGATTGATTAAACTTTCAAAAGGATATTTTAGTCCTGACTCGAGTGTTTTGTCTTTTCATTACGCTCGGATCAGTCCTGAGTTTTCAGATTATTGAAGATCTATTCTAGAGGACGAAGACGAAGATTTGGTACACTATTACTATTATTATCTGTGCATCATGCTGTCTTCTGCATTATTTTAATTGTTCTATTGTATATGTATAACTCTGATAAATGTTGTATAAATAATTGTCAAAGTATAGTAAACAACTTCATGAACTGTTTATTTGACTATTATATTTTATCGTTCCGCTGTGAGATTCTAGGTTGTTTCATTTCCATTATTTCTCTCTCTTTTCTTTTCTTTTCTTATTTACCCCAATAACCCTCTGCCCTTTTGAATGGTTTGGAATCGACATGTGTATTTGATCATCGGTTTAAACTGTCCAAAAAGGCGGGTCGTTACAGTTGGTATCAGAGCTCTGGTTTAGCGATAACCTTAGCTTTGTGGGGTCTGACTCTTTATAAATAGGGTAGTAATACCCTATGATGAGTCGTTGAGTGAATATATATATGAGAGAGCGTATTTGTTAGTGATATAAAATGTTTTATATTGTGTCGGTTGATTTGTTGAGTGGCTTATGGATTCTGGTCAATACGAGTAATTAACGTCATTGATAGGGATCTCTAAACACTTAAATTGAACAATTCGACATAGTATTGTTTTGAAATTGGGTAAATGAAATAATTTTGCCCTAACTATATTTTGTGTATAAAGAATTTATTTTCAAAATTTATTGTGACTTATCTAGCTTACCTGGTTGTTAGGAATTAAAATATTAGTTATTATCATAAATTGGATATTGTAATTTAATAAATAAGATGTATTACAAAATGAACAGTAATAAAACAACTTGTGGAATGTTTTAAGAAAGAAAATCCTATAAGAATGTTTTTTAAAGGTGACTTAAAATAGATTTAAATTGGAAAATATTGAATTTAAGACCCGGAGATTTTGAAAAATAGTTCTCAAAGTTTTGAAGAAAATATATTGTGATATTAGTTGGAAAATATTTATAGGAAATATTTTGAAATGATTTTTAAGAAGGAATGAATTAATTACTCCTCTCTTATGTCATGGAAAATAATTTCGGTGATGACTGCGCAGCATCATCGACGTTCATTTTAGAGTCTCAAAGTGGGGGAGACTTCTAAGAAGCTTTTCTTTTCTTCGAAATTATTTTGGGTAAATGGGTTTTGGTTTAAACTCCAAAGGTATGATTTGATAATTTAAAAGGATATAAGTATATATGTTTATGTCAAACGATTTGGAAAGAACCGGGCATTTAAAATTCTAAGTTCTGTTAATTAATAATTTTCAAATTATTTGAATGAAATGTGAATAACCAGAATTTATAAAATAAGAGGATTAAGATATCTAAGCTATAGTTTGGGAAAACTTTAAAGTTGAAAGGTAAAGAGGATTTAAACAAATTAAATTGTGAACATTCTAAATTAGTAAAATGAAATTCTATAAATTTGTATAGTACCAAATTTGCATTCTAATAACATATAATATGACTTACCAAATATTAAGAAGTTAAAATGATGTTTTGGATATGAAATGAGATGTTGTACAAATAAACAGAACCTGAAAATAATTGAAGTATACAAGTAAGGAAAACTCAAAGGAATTAGAATGTATATAAATGAAAATTTTGATGTGATAAAATGTTATATACTTAAATATAACATGAAATGATGAATGGATAAATGGAACAAGTAAGTGAACTTAAGAAAGAAGATAAATGGATCGTATATCTTTGTAAATTGGTTATAGAAAATAAATATAAAATTGCAAAGGGATTGTAACCTTTAAGATAACTGTAAACTAAGAAAAGTCATTTATGAGAGGTTAGACTTTTATAGGATGATTAATAAACTAAAGTGCTGGTTAATAAAATGTTCCATAAATAAATTTGTTATTAACTAAAATTATGAAGTTGAAGTAAATGTAAACAAAGGAATTTCTTATAGCTAAGAATCAATTGGAAAATGAAATTGGATTTAATTAAATTATATAGAATGTTTAAAATGAACTTGACTAAGCAAATTCTATGATATGATGTTTAAGAAAAGATAATGTTAAAGAACATGCTATGTAAAGAAATGAATATACTAACTGAATAATAGATTGTGAATAATTAATTGAAAAAAAAAGAAGTCAATAAAATAATTTAGTATAGATAAATTGGATAGAAATCCATTGGAAGGTAATAATTGAGATTTGCGTATATTATTTTATTTTTATAACAATTTGATCCAAATTCGAACACAAAATTTTGAGATGATTTATATCGATCCAAGTTAGGATTTTTCACTCGATTTTCGACGGCGAACCCTAGATATGGATTTTTAATTTGATTCTGGAATTCTCTATCATAGTATATGGCTATGCAAGGAGAGTAACAGTTTCCAATCAAGGAACCAAATCTGAGTCCGCACTAGAGAGTCGGGTGAACGATATTAGTTTGGAAGTGAAATTGTGTGATCGAATAAGCGATTAGATTGATATTGCTCACGAATGATATATGTACGGCTTACGGACTTAATTAAAAGTTAACATTGGAAATTTAAGATGCCAAATATAAAATGATTCTTTTAAAATTATATAACAGGATATATATATATATAAAAGAGATAAACCAAATTGAATGTAAAATTAATAATTTGGTTATGTTGGGTATGATTTGGTTGTTATATGATTGTTAGTTGATTGTATATAATTCATAAGTGTAAATTGAAAGCTATAAATCATTGAAATCAAATTGGAAGTTAAATGAATTTAAATAGAATTTAATTTGATTCAAATTGGAAGTGAACTAATGTAAATATAAATTAGTGAATATTAATGTAACAACCCTAGATTTTGCTTATATTTTTAAATTAACTTTAATTTTTTTTATGTTATTTAATTTTTTTTTTTCAAACATCTCATTTTTTTAATATAAATGATGATTATTAAGTGATTTATAGTTCAAACTATTATAATTTGAATATTTTACCGTAAAGTGAATTTTTGGTCAAAATAGTCAAACTTTGACTTTTAATTTAAATTTTTAAAAGTTTGAAAATTTAAATTTTATCTTTTATTATGAAAGTACATAAAATTTTAAGAACACCACTTTTCATTTCGTTGAAATCAGATGTAAATTGTGAAAGTTATACCCTTTACAATATTGTGCGTATATAGGGTTATTTAACAATGACTATTTTAAATTGTATAAATTACTTCTTCTTTGTTATATTTTATTTTAATATGTGATAATATGTTATATTATGTATATTTTGACTTTTAAGTATTTTTGAAATGATAATATAATTTTTCTAAAGTTTATTTGAATTTATTTCAATTTATAAAGCCTAATTTGGTATTTACTGCAATTTCTTTATTTAAAATTCTATTTAATTAAAATTTAATTATTTATTTCACCTTGAAAATGCTTTAAATAAATTAATTTAATTCAACTTTTCACTTCATAATAATTTTATAATGAAATGTATAATTTTCCAAGACTAACAGTGATTTATGCACAATTTTAGAACACTGTTTGGTATTTTTAAGGCATTTTCTTCATTATTTTATATTTTTTCAAATTATACTATTTGTTACCTCATATTTCTAATTGATTTCGGTTTGTAAAGTATTTTCTCCTGAAATTTTGTTTATGTAAAGTTTTAAAAGGAAAAGAATTTGGAAGATTGTAAATCACTTTGAAACGTAAGCCCTTTTATTTGCCCAAACCCTTCATTTCCTTAAACTCCCCAATTAATTGCCTTAGCCGTGTAAAACCCTAATGTAGCCGTCATCTCATTAGGTTTTCACGTGAAAAAAAAAAGATCATTTTCATTTTTTTCTCACGGCTTCAAAGATCTGGTAATGGCTTCCCTTTCTTTTTCTTACTTTTCTACTTGTTTTCCCTAAATTTTATTTTTGTTTCATTTATTTATTTAAAGACTTTGGCTTTTGTTTTCTTAAAAATCTAATTGTGAAAATTTTCTTGAAATGATTTCTGATCATTTGTCCAAATAAAAATAAACAATGTCTGAAAATTTGATTTGGATAAAAAGTGTAACTTTAATAGAAATTCTAAATTTTATAATTCTAAAGGCAAATTTTTCATCTTGAACTGTATACAATTGTGTAACATTTGTTTCACTTTTGTTTTGGTCAGATTTGTTGTATACTTTTTTTAAAAAATAAAATAAAAAAAATTAGTAATAATTAGTGTGAAACGGGAAATAAACTTTACATTTCTTTTACATATGTTTACATCTGTTTCTTAACTTTATATTTAACAATCAATTGGATGAAGCTAAATCAAATGTTAGTAATTATGGTACAATAGCTATTAAATTTTGGTTTAAAGTGATGGTTTATTTTCCTAATAGAAACGTTAGTATTTTAAATTTATTTAATAAGAGAAACAAAGTAATTTGTACATTATTTAGTAAGAGAAATAAAATAATTTGCACGTTACTTTGGGTATATATTTAATTGTTGCTCTTGCCTTTTCGTTATCTATTTGATTTTTTTTTCTTGCGTTAACAATGCAAAGTTTTCAGCCGTATATTCTCTTTTGAGAATCCAAAATCTTGCTCAAATCTTGCCTTAAATCATTTCTGTGTGTGAATTATTTCTTCCCCTCTTGCCTCCCATACGTTTCCACCTATTGGATAGAATTGAATGTCTTAATTGCCTCTACCGTTCAAGCATTTTTCTCTTGCCTGCCCTCTACATAAATTAGTGAGCAATGTTAATATATATTTCACGTTCAAAAGTTCCCTACCATAAATTATTCATTTTGCTTCCATCAAAATTTGCGTAAGCATCTCTTGAAGGTATGAACCGGCGCATGCTTTTCCATTCATTTTTTTTCTCTTTTTTTTTTCTTTCTTTCTTCTTTTCACTCTTGTTTTATTTCATTTCATTGTTTTGCTTTGGGTTGGTGATACAAAATCATATCTTGGCTATCTTTCAACTCAAATCAAAAGTCGTGAAATTGTGCTTGTCGTGCCTTTGGAATCGTGCTTGTATGTTGTTTTGGTCTCTAGCTTTGAAAAAGGTGAGTCTTTCTCACTCTGACATATATACTTATGAAAAGTGGATTGATGACAAGTGTTTAGTAATGTAAAATGTTTATACAAGTTAATGATGATCATATGATAGGCTATGCCATGTTATTATCATGTTAAAACTGTTAATTTTCACCTGACACCTGATATATGACTGTATATTGTGATATTGACATTGTTCATATTATTTCTGTTTATGATCACACTACATGTTCCCTGTTAGAATAGAATCATTATGGGCTGAAATGATAAGCCTGAGTTATTTTATTTATTTATCTATACTTGGGATTGAGGGTTTGAAACGATAGAACCCGGAATTTTACCTTTTAAACTGCAGATTGGAATGATACATATCCGTATCACTTGACCTAGGTTAGAAAACTATATACAGACCCGTGGTTATTCTATAAAGTGCTTTGAATATTTTAAGTATTTTAAAAATATAAAATTATGAAATTTGATTTAAATATATTTTGAAAGGTTTTAAAATAAATAAATTTTGATTTTTCTATGTGTTAAAAATGTAATTTATGAATGGATCAACTGGATTTTGAAATATAACTTATGTTTGGAATTTTGAATTTTGACTAAAAATGATATTTAAGTTACATGAATAAAATGGACTTTAATTTTATTTGGAAAATGGTAAATATGATAATTGATTTATATTTGAATTTAAGTGATTTATTAAAGAATTATTGATTTTCTATAAATTTAAGTGGTTGAATAAATTACTGTTGAAAATGAAATTTTAAAATATAACTTGACTTGAAAATGTGAAATTTGAGTTCTAACTAAAGATGTTAAATTAATTAAATAAACTGGAAGTTTAGTTAAATTTGTGAAAAGGTAATATAAATCTGAAATGTTAAGTTTTAATTTATGGAAGAAACGTATAGGTTTTAATTTATGAAACAAACGTTAAGGTTTTAATTTATGAAAGAAACGTATAGGTTTTAATTTATGAAAGAAACGTATAGGTTTTAATTTATGAAAGAAACGTATAGGTTTTAATTTATGAAAGAAACTTATAGGTTTTAATTTATGAAAGAAACGTATAGGTTTTAATTTAAGAAAGAAACGTATAGGTTTAATTGATGAAAGAAACGTATAGGTTTTAATTTACGAAAGAAACGTATAGGTTTTAATTTATGAAAGAAACGTATAGGTTTTAATTAATGAAAGAACGTATGGTGTTCTAATTAATGATAGGAACATGTAAATTCCTAATTAATGAAAGAATGGTATAAGTTTTAATTAATGAAAGAAATGTATAAGAGTTTAATTAAGAAAGAAACATGTAAAGTTTTAAGTAGTGTGGTATTGATTTAATTAATAAATGTTCATTATTGTAATAGGAATATAAAATTTAAAACGTACATTTGACACGTATATTTTAATCAATGTAATGGTGTATTTTAAATTGATTAAAATGATAAATGTTACTTATTTTAATAATAATGTAAGTTAATAAGGTGCTTTTAACTTAACATAAGAATTTCGGTTTAAACTGTATATTACAATAAGAAAGTTTATTTAACTATAAGGCTATGATAAATTGACATGTTAAAATTTTAAGCTTATCAATACTTTGATTATATACAATGTAAAGTGGAAAGTAGTACATTCCGAAAATACTATGATTCCTTAAGGTAACATTTCCAAAATGCTATGATAATTTAAAGGAATATTTCAAGTTTAATAAATTTAAAGAAATATTTAATGATTTGAAAATTTGGGTTTTATTTGAATGATATAATATTGAATTATTTTTGAAATGGAAATGATACAATTGTGATATTGTTTTGAAATGAGTATGATATTTTGGTCTTTAAAGTATAAATTATTTGAAATAAATATCCATGGATTATAATAACAATTGGTTGTTAAAGAGACCGGGATCGGATATTGTCTTATAGCCGGACAATACCGAAAACCACTTTAACAACTGTGTACGCGGTGGAGATTCCAGAATGAAGTAGGATGGTGGCGATGTTCTCGAGGTATGTTACGTGGACCCAACTCCCGTGAGTTGGCATATATGACTAAAACAGGAGCTATACCGGGCTACACAAAGGGTCACACCCTTTCATCGAGCATGCTCCATCGGAAACTATTCTATTACTGTTGTGATTCGATTCGGTGGCGCCACGTTGATTCGGGGGTATTGTTCGAGATGGGCGGAAGCTGCTGGTTTGCCGTCACCACCGGTCCGGGAGTGCAAACGGTGTATCCACCCTGGCATTGCCTCGCGTGCCGTGTCATATCCTTATATCGAGCCCACTACGATTTTGGTTTTAAAGATCCGACCGCGTTAAGGTTCACCATCCCCTTAACGCTATTTTCTATATGATTATACTTTACTGATTAGACACTACCGTATATAGCGTATATTACTACATAGTAAATAGTTTAACGGATCCTTAGAGGATGGACGGTCCCAAGCATCCTTTAAGTTACTGATGCATTTTGTTACTGTTCACTTGAGTTGATTTACGGTTTATAAGTATTTATGTCCTGACTCGAGGGTTTTGTGTTTTGCTTTACGCTCGGGTCAGATTGATTGAGTTAGCATTCAAGATTCACCTTCGACGTTGGAGCTTTCCTTGAAGATCCAGCCATCTATTTTGTTTCAGTATCCAGTGGTTCAGTGATGTATCTGATTTGTACCTGATGTATCCTGTTACTCTTCTGATGTATCTTATATTTTATATAGTAGCTTCATGAACTACTATCTCTTTTTCTTCCGCTGCATTTTTTTATACTCTGTGTCAGTGATCTGTGATTTTTATTTACTGTATATTCTGAGATTTGCCAAATTTTTATTTACAACGCGGTATTTTGAGCAATCCAATTCCGGCATGAGTGTCTACCTATACACTTATAATGGATGCGAATGGTTGAAAATACCGAGTCGTTAGAGTTGGTATTAGAGCTTTGGTAGCTCTAGGCAAAACTCAGCATATGGAGTGAATGTATTTACAGAATCACTTTCATTCGAGTTTGAATCTCTCCCTTTTGACTCGATTCCTTTGAATTTTGGAACATTCCCTACGGTTCCAAAATCCATTCGTATCCCTCACTATTCATTTTCTTTTGATTCTGGAGTAACCCATAACTCCGCTTCGAATGATCTTTTTAGTGAGTCAGCGGTCACGCCAATTTCAAATTGAATTGAAAAAAAGGGAAAAACTCCTTTGCAGTTAGCATCGATTCACCAGAGATTCTTATCTATCCTTGGTTTAGATGCTAATATCTTTTGTTATTTCAAACTCTAACTCTTGAGATCGAATGTAGATTTGCCCCAGAAAAATCAACATTGATCTTATTCTTTAAGTCACGGTTGACCCGGTTAAGCTTGCCCGCGATTTGTATAAGCTTATCCATCTTCCTATTCTATTATTTAATCATGTCATCCTTGTTTCCAACTTATTTTTAATCATAATCTCCTTTGATTTGTGATAATAAAAAATTTGAATCTCTATCCTTCTTTGAAAATTTATTCATGTATAGTGTATTTGTAAACTAGTATTTAAAATTAAAATGTTTAATATATTGTGTTGTTTGAGTTGTTGATGTTGAGTTGGGTTTCTGATCGATACGTCTGATCAGCGCTATCGATAAGATTTCCAAAACACTTTGACAGAACAAACGGACACAATATTTTTTTTTTTTTAAAATTTGGTTAATGAAATAAATTTTGATATATAAGTAAATTTATGGAACTTAATGAAATGATTTAAATTGATAATCTGAAATGATAATACTTGATTTATCATTTATTGTTCTACAAATAGATCTATAAATATTTGTTTATAAATTTATTTGGGAACTGAAATGAATTTAAAACAAGAATTTGAGGATTTAAATTCCGATTATTTCAAACTTTGGTTTAAAGTTTTAAAAGGTTATATTATTTAAAGTATTTTGAATAGAATTTGTTTTCAAAGAATTTTAAGTTTAAAATTAGTACTCTTCTCTTTGTCGCTGGAAAATAACTTCGGTGATGACTGCAACATCATCGACGTTCATTTTCGAGTTTCGAAGTGAAGAGACTGTTCTGTAGTCTTCCTACAACTTTGTTTTGGGAAATTAAATTGATTTGAATTTCTAAAATATGACTTAATTTATAATATATATAGATATATGATTGAAATTTGATTTGACATATTAAATATGTATATATATTATTTCTTATCTCTAAATGGTTTGAAGAAATCGAAAATTAAATTCTTAAATTTTATTTTTAACAATAATTTCAATTATAAAAAGAAAATCAAAATTTTTTTTGGATAAATGATTAAACTTGAGATAATTAAATTGGAAAGTTTTATTTGTATGACACAATTTCATTCCAATATAACTTACCTTAATTTCAGAAGTTAACAATGTAATTGGGTAATATACAATATAAAAAGATTTTATAAATAAAATTTGAGTGGTTATAATAAATGTTATACACTTAAATTTTAATTATAAAATGATTAACAGAGGTAAATATAATAAAGGGTAATTGAATAACTTACCATAAAATGATGTTAAAAGAACTAAGAATAAAAGAAAGCAGTTATAATAAGTGTAAGTATATTGAACATGAGTGATAAATATGTTGAGAGGAATAAATTTAATTTTCATTAGGAATAAAGAAGAATAAAATTTATTAAATACATTGTGAGTGTAATAAATGATTATTTTTCTAACCCATGGTTTTAAAAAAAAACGTTAATTTAAGATGATTGGATAATAAGATAATGAAATTTAAGATAGTTAAGATTTATGTAACTTGTGTAAAAGTTTATTTTTTATTTAAGTTGAAATCTCCATGCTTTCAAATTCATTTTCTTATTTTGTTTTTCAAACTATCTTTTGGTTGTTCTTATCGTCCTCATCTTGCTATAGACTGGTATATGCATCTTTCTATGATCTTTCTGTTTAGAAATCTTTGTATAATCTTTGATAAATCTGCACCTTGTTAAACTCACCTATAACAATAGTTATCAGGTATAATTTCAATCTCCTTGTTATCTTGTCTCAATTTTATTTCACTTTATCTTTTTCTGTGCTTTCCCGTACCTCATTCCTTTTCGGGGACGAAAAGTTTTTGAGTGGGGGAGAGTGTAACAACCCTAGATTTTGCTTATATTTTTAAATTAACTTTAATTTTTTTATGTTATTTTAATTTTTTTTCCAAACATCTCATTTTTTTAATATAAATGATGATTATTAAGTGATTTATAGTTCAAAGTAGTATAATTTGAATATTTTACTGTAAAGTGAATTTTTGGTCAAAATAGTCAAACTTTGACTTTTAATTTAAATTTTTAAAAGTTTGAAAATTTAAATTTTATCTTTTATTATGAAAGTACATAAAATTTTAAGAACACCACTTTTCGTTTCGTTGAAATCGGATGTAAATTGTGAAAGTTATACCCTTTACAATATTGTGCGTATATAGGGTTATTTAACAATGACTATTTTAAATTGTATAAATTACTTCTTCTTTGTTATATTTTATTTTAATATGTGATAAAATGTTATATTATGTATATTTTGACTTTTAAGTATTTTTGAAATGATAATATAATTTTTCTAAAGTTTATTTGAATTTATTTCAATTTATAAAGCCTAGTTTGTTATTTACTGCATTTTATTTATTTAAAATTCTATTTAATTAAAATTTAATTATTTATTTCACCTTGAAAATGCTTTAAATAAATTAATTTAATTCAACTTTCCACTTCATACTAATTTTATAATGAAATGTATAATTTTCCAAGACTAACAGTGATTTATGCACAATTTTAGAACATTGTTTGGTATTTTTAAGGGATTTTCTTCATTATTTTATATTTTTTCAAATTATACTATTTGTTACCTCATATTTCTAATTGATTTCGGTTTGTAAAGTATTTTCTCCTGAAATTTTGTTTATGTAAAGTTTTAAAAGGAAAAGAATATGGAAGATTGTAAATCACTTTGAAACGTAAGCCCTTTTATTTGCCCAAACCCTTCATTTCCTTAAACTCCTCAATTAATTGCCTTAGCCGTGTAAAACCCTAATGTAGCCGTCATCTCATTAGGTTTTCACGTGAAAAAAAAAGATCATTTTCATTTGTTTCTCACGGCTTCAAAGATCTGGTAATGGCTTCCCTTTCTTTTTCTTACTTTTCTACTTGTTTTCCCTAAATTTTATTTTTTTTCATTTATTTAAAGACCTTGGCATTTGTTTTCTTAAAAATCTAATTGTGGAAATTTTCTTGAAATGATTTCTGATCATTTGTCCAAATAAAAATAAATAATGTCTGAAAATTTGATTTGGATAAAAAGTGTAACTTTAATAGAAATTCTAAATTTTATAATTCTAAAGGCAAATTTTTCATCTTGAACTGTATACAATTGTGTAACATTTGTTTCACTTTTGTTTTGGTCAGATTTGTTGTATCCTTTTTTTTTTAAAAAAAAAAATTAGTAATAATTAGTGTGAAACGGGAAATAAACTTTACATTTCTTTTACATATGTTTACATCTGTTTCTTAACTTTATATTTAACAATCAATTGGATGAAGCTAAATCAAATGTTATTAATTATGGTACAATAGCTATTAAATTTTGGTTTAAAGTGATGGTTTATTTTCCAAATAGAAACGTTAGTATATTAAATTTATTTAATAAGAGAAACAAAGTAATTTGTACATTATTTAATAAGAGAAACAAAATAATTTGCACGTTACTTTGGATATATATTTAATTATTGCTCTTGCCTTTTCGTTATCTATTTGATTTTTTTTTCTTGCGTTAACAGTGCAAAGTTTTCAGCCGTATATTCTCTTTTGAGAATCCAAAATCTTGCTCAAATAAATCATTTCCGTGTGTGAATTATTTCTTTCCCTCTTGCCTCCCAAACGTTTCCACCTATTGGATAGAATTGAATGCCTTAATTGCCTCTACCATTCAAGCATTTTTCTCTTGCCTGCCCTCTACATAAATTAGTGAGCAATGTTAATATATATTTCACGTTCAAAAGTTCCATACCATAAATTATTCATTTTGATTCCATCAAAATTTGCGTAAGCATCTCTTGAAGGTATGAACCGGCGCATGCTTTTCCTTTCATTTTTTTTTCTTTCTTTCTTCTTTTCACTCTTGTTTTATTTCATTTGTTCTCCTTTCATTGTTTTGCTTTGGGTTGGTGATACAAAATCATATCTTGGCTATCTTTCAACTCAAATCAAAAGTCGTGAAATTGTGCTTGTCGTGCCTTTGGAGTCGTGCTTGTATGTTGTTTTGGTCTCTAGCTTTGAAAAAGGTGAGTCTTTCTCACTCTGACATATATACTTATGAAAAGTGGATTGATGACAAGTGTTTAGTAATGTAAAATGTTTATGCAAGTTAATGATGATCATATGATAGGCTATGCCATGTTATTATCATGTTAAAACTGTTAATTTTCACCTGACACCTGATATATGACTGTATATTGTGATATTGACATTGTTCATATTATTTCTGTTTATGATCACACTACATGTTCCCTGTTAGAATAGAATCATTATGGGCTGAAATGATAAGCCTGAGTTATTTTATTTATTTATCTATACTTGGGATTGAGGGTTTGAAATGATAGAACCCGGAATTTTACTTTTTAAACAGCGGATTGAAACGATACATATCTGTATCACTTGACCTAGGTTAGAAAACTATATACAGACCCGTGGTTATTCTATAAAGTGCTTTGAATATTTTAAGTATTTTAAAAATATAAAATTATGAAATTTGATTTAAATAGATTTTGAAAGGTTTTAAAATAAATAAATTTTGATTTTTCTATGTGTTAAAAATGTAATTTATGAATGGATTAACTGGATTTTGAAATATAACTTATGTTTGAAATTTTGAATTTTGACTAAAAATGATATTTAAGTTACATGAATAAAATGGACTTTAATTTTATTTGGAAAATGGTAAATATGATAATTGATTTATATTTGAATTTAAGTGGTTTATTAAAGAATTATTGATTTTCTATAAATTTAAGTGGTTGAATAAATGACTGTTGAAAATGAAATTTTAAAATATAACTTGACTTGAAAATGTGAAATTTGAGTTTTAACTAAAGTTGTTAAATTAATTAAATAAACTGGAAGTTTAGTTAAATTTGTGAAAGGTAATATAAATCTGAAATGTTAAGTTTTAATTTATGAAAGAAACATATAGGTTTTAATTTATGAAAGAAACGTTAAGGTTTTAATTTATGAAAGAAACGTATAGGTTTTAATTTATGAAAGAAACGTATAGGTTTTAATTTATGAAAGAAACGTATAGGTTTAATTTATGAAAGAAACGTATAGGTTTTAATTTATGAAAGAAACGTATAGGTTTTAATTTATGAAAGAAACGTATAGGTTTTAATTTATGAAAGAAACGTATAGGTTTTAATTAATGAAAGAACGTATGGTGTTCTAATTAATGATAGGAACATGTAAATTCCTAATTAATGAAAGAATGGTATAAGTTTTAATTAATGAAAGAAATGTAAAAGAGTTTAATTAAGAAAAAAACATGTAAAGTTTTAAGTAGTGTGGTATTGATTTAATTAATAAATGTTCATTATTGTAATAGGAATATAAAATTTAAAATGTACATTTGACACGTAGATTTTAATCAATGTAATGGTGTATTTTAAATTGATTAAAATGATAAATGTTACTTATTGTAATAATAATGTAAGTTAATAAGGTGCTTTTAACTTAACATAAGAATTTCGGTTTAAACTGTATATTACAGTAAGAAAGTTTATTTAACTATAAGGCTACGATAAATTGACATTTTAAAATTTTAAGCTTATCAATACTTTGATTATATACAATGTAAAGTGGAAAGTAGTACATTCCGAAAATGCTATGATTCCTTAAGGTAACATTTCCAAAATGCTATGATAATTTAAAGGAATATTTCAAGTTTAATAAATTTAAAGAAATATTTAATGATTTGAAAATTTGGGTTTTATTTGAATGATATAATATTGAATTATTTTTGAAATGGAAATGATACAATTGTGATATTGTTTTGAAATGAGTATGATATTTTGGTCTTGAAAGTATAAATTATTTGAAATAAATATCCATGGGTTATAATAATGATTGGTTGTTAAAGACACCGGGATCGGATATTGTCTTATAGCCGGACAATACCGAAAACCACTTTAACAACTGTGTACGCGGTGGAGATTCCACAATGAAGTAGGATGGTGGCGACGTTCTCGAGGTATGTTACGTGGACCCAACTCCCGTGAGTTGGCATATATGACTAAAACAGGAGCTATACCGGGCTACACAAAGGGTCACACCCTTTCATCGAGCATGCTCCATCAGAAACTATTCTATTACTGTTGTGATTCGATTCGGTGGCGCCACTTTGATTCGGAGGTATTGTTCGAGGTGGACGGAAGCTGCTGGCTTGCCGTCACCACCGGTCCGGGAGTGCAAACGGTGTATCCACCCTGACATTGCCTCGCGTGCCGTGTCATATCCTTATATCGAGCCCATTACGATTTTGGTTTTAAAGATCCGACCGCGTTAAGGTTCACCATCCCCTTAACGCTATTTTCTATATGATTATACTTTACTGATTAGACACTACCGTATATAGCGTATATTACTACATAGTAAATAGTTTAACGGATCCTTAGAGGATGGGCGGTCCCAAGCATCCTTTAAGTTACTGATGCATTTTGTTACTGTTCACTTGAGTTGATTTACAGTTTATAAGTATTTATGTCCTGACTCGAGGGTTTTGTGTTTTGCTTTACGCTCGGGTCAGATTGATTGAGTTAGCATTCAAGATTCACCTTCGGCGTTGGAGCTTTCCTTGAAGATCCAGCCATCTATTTTGTTTCAGTATTCAGTGGTTCAGTGATGTATCTGATTTGTACCTGATGTATCCTGTTACTCTTCTGATGTATCTTATATTTTATATAGTAGCTTCATGAACTACTATCTCTTTTTCTTCCGCTGCATTTTTATATACTCTGTGTCAGTGATCTGTGATTTTTATTTACTGTATATTCTGAGATTTGCCAAATTTTTATTTACAACGCGGTATTTTGAGCAATCCAATTCCGGCATGAGTGTCTACCTATACAATTATAATGGATGCGAATGGTTGAAAATACCGAGTCGTTACAGTTAATAATTGAATTGAGAATGAATGTTAGTAAAATCCAACGTTAATGAATCAACTGTGATTAAAATTGAAACCCAAGTCAAAAAATAGTAATGAGAAGTGAATTTATATTGATTGGTTATGGATTCGTTGGATGATAGTTTGATGATAATTGATTTGTTGGATGCATTTGTTGTTTGTTGCATTTTCTATGTTGGCACATGTAGTTGTTATATTTCTATATGATGTATATTGATATTATTTTCATATATGCATGTTTCTCATGGTTTTTTTGAGTATTTAGCAGGTGCGGATTGCGCTTGGTTCGCATTTGGAGCTCGCTTTCGCGCTATATTAGCCGTATATGCTCACTAATAATATATAAGGTACATATCTCGGATTGCATACCGTACTTTTACACTTTTTCCCTGTGGGATGCCTCATCACTTGATGAGATTTATATTTGTGATATATATACTATCATTTTTTTCGGATCGAGCCGCGCAAAGAAGACTCTGCCAAAATTTTCTGTAAATCAGAGTGTTAGAAATTTTTTCTAGTTTTAATTTTTTTTATAACTCGTTTTGATAACTAGCTTTTAAAGTTGGAAAGCCGTTCGGAGTGACTTAGTGGAAGCGTAGTTATGACTTTATAAATGGAATTTCATTGTTTATAAGTTGGTAACTTTGAATAAAATATATCTAATGTTGAATTCTATACTTGTTCCTTTTCCCTTCTTTTTCCTTTTCAGGGACGAAAAGTTTTGAGTGGGGGAGAGTGTAACGACCCGTAAATTTTCGATAATTAAAATAGCTAATTTAATAAGATTTCATGATTTAATGTTAGAAAAAAATTTGTAATTCGTTTGGAATAATAATAACTGGAATGAATTGCGACAATAATTATCCATGTAATGGAAAATAAAAGCTACTTAGTGAATGCCATTGCAGTCAATAGTTGGATAGGGTAATAAATGTTGAATTCATTGGGTATAATAGAGTAATTGATTGATAAGTAAAATCTATTTAAAATCAAAATAATTGAATATTGAACGTGTAAACTGTTTAAAGTAAATATTTAAAACTTATTGAATAATTGAATAACTGTAAAATGGAAATAGTGTTCTAAGAGGTGAATTAGTTTTAAAGGTTAAATTTTATAAGTTCGTTTGAATATCTCAAAAGATAGTGATTCAAGAATAATAAAATTTGTTTAAATTTAATATTACAAATGTTTGAATAACTAAATTCCGAATTTGATATGATTAATTTGGTATTGAAATTTAATATATGAAAATAGAGTGAATAATTGTAACGATCCCAGTTTTTAGACGAATTTAAATTTATAATTTAATTGAATTTTGGATTAAATTATGGAATTATTTGAAATTTTCAAACTAATGTATTTTAAAAAAGAGAATTGATTTGAAACTCAATAATGAATATTTTCAATTGAATTGAAATAAATAAATAAAGTGTTTAAAAAAAATAAAATAAATAAAATAAACATCATAAATTTAATGTTTGAAAAGGAAAAATTAAATTAAAAGTTTGAATAGAAAAAATAATAATAACAACATTGAATTCATCTAAATTGTAGAGCAATAAGACAAGGCAACATAAAAGATCAAATAACATGTTAATAAAACGAATGTATATAAAGGATGTACATTTAAAAAACAATACTTAAAATATCCCAGTACAAACAAAATTAGAAATAGCATTGACAAAAGAAACAAATGAAATACATAAAAACATGAAACATGGAAACAAGGCAAAAGTACATATAAAATATCTCAGTAAAACAAATATGAAAACAAACAAATGCAAACATAAAGAAATAACATAGGAGTATGAGTACATAAATAAACAAAACCAAAAGGTATGCAATGTACAAAGCTATCTCAGTGGAAAAGAAAAATATATATATAAACAAACAAGCAAGAACTGTAATGCAAATATGAACAGCTTGCATAAGGAAACAACATATATATTTAAGATAAACAAGTATGAACACTTGGGAAAAAGGAAACAAAAAGTTATAAACAACAGTACATGTGAATAAAATATGAGACAAAGCAAAAGCTTGTAAAGCAAGAACAAACAAAACATATATAGGAAGATAATTGTAAAAGAGGACATAGGCAATTAATGCAAGATGTCCTTAGCCATAATATATTATCTATCAGCCGAGACAAGTAAGTAGTAAGGCAAAACTGTGTAAAATAGAATATGAAAACACAAGGACCAAAGCAATAAATGCATTAACCAGCAAAGCATGGAAAAAAATCTCTGTTGATTGTACTAAAGAAATTAAATAATAACATCCCTGTAAAACTTTGTTTCCTATATATCTCATCTTCATCAGTTCGTCCATAAGCTAAGAAAAAAGGTCTAAAGCAATATCATTTAAACTATAAACAAAACTTCAATTTAAACAAACCAGTTTTTCAACACTGGAAGAGAAAAGAAGAGAAATAAAGCAATCAAGCTGAAAGTAAAGTCAAGTTCAACTTGATCTAAAACTGAAAGATGAAGCTGCAGATTCAACTTGAAAACAAAATATCAAAACAAGTTCATTCCTCTATTCCTGTTCTCTATCTTTCTTCATCAAAATCATCATGTGAGCAAAACTTCACCCTGTTTGTTTTGATCTGCCTGTGATGAATACTTTGATGTGAATGAAATGTTTGAAATGTCTGTGTAGAGTTTATAACACTCTGTTAAACTCTACAGGCTCTTTGTTTTAAAACAGATAATAATTGAGTACACATCTGTTTTTTTTCCAAAGTCTAAAACTTGTGTATTGCTTTGGAATGATATATGCTTGCTGAATAGTTTTGAAATAAAAACAACTCTCTGTGAATATCCATAGGATTGCAGACCTTGTTTTGTTTTTGTTTTTTCCTGGTTTCAGAGTGAAATAGACTATATAAAACTCAATACATCTGCATCCAATTATTATTAGGCTTAAATTCTTAAACAAACCTGGTTGTTGAAACATAGAACAAGAGCTAAAGCTTGGTTTTAAAGAGGTTGGTGAAATATTACAGTAAGAAACATTGTTTTACAGAGCAAAATGATACAATGTGCCAAATTCAAATGTCACGAAACCTTGATTCACTTATATGACTTGAATCCACACTGCAAGAAATGATTTTTAAAACGAAAATGAAGATTTTTAGATTTGTATTTAAGGAACAGTTTGTATATGAACAATGATTACATTTTTGCAAAATTCAGGTGATCAATTCAATTTAAAATGTTGGAATTTAAATCGAAGCGAGTATAAACATCATCGATTCTAGGAAAATTATCAGAATTTTTTTTATAGATTGTTGGGTCGAACCGCTTTTAGGGTTTTACAGGAGTTTTTGTTCGTCCCTGTAACGAGACGCGTACGGCTCCTATGAGCGATCGAGCTTCACGCGAATCAGGAGGGGGAAGCTTGTTGGGTTGCGGTGATGTGGCCGGAGTTTTAGAGATTCAGTTGATGGGAATCATTGGCGCGTGGGATTTTCGTCGATGAAGTTGGGTTTCAGTTCGATCGAAATGCAAAATTTCGATTCCACGTTAAATCTGATGATCTGAGTGGTGAAACGGTTAGTGAGGATGAGCAGCGACACGTAGAGGCCATCAGGGGTGGTCGAAGAAGACCGCGTCGTGGGTACACGTGCACGCGTGTGCACCTGAACATGGATGGTTGAAGTGTTTGGGAAAGAAGGAGAGTTGCTCGCGTTTTTCTTCAGGGCCTTGGGTGTAGCGTGTTGCTTCGAGAACAAGAGTGTTTTGTTCGATTTTTTTTTTTTTTTTTTTTTTTTTTTTTTTGCCGAGCAAGCTTTAAGAAATCTGTTACAGGAAGTTAAAAAGTTTTAAATATAAGAATTTGATAGTTGAAAAGTTTCTAAGTTGTAAACAAAAGTAAACCAAGTTTTACTTATAAAAGTAAATGATTTTCAAGGACAATTGTTTTAACAGGGTGTGCAATTTTTAAAAACAAAGAAGTTTGATTTTGTAAATAATTCAAGTTTTAAAAACAAAAATAAACAAGTTCTAAAATAGGTAAATGTTTGTATTAAAAGTTGTTTATTAACTTAGAAAAGTTAAAAGTTAAATATGAATGCTTAATTAATTGAAGTTGATTTCGAAAAATATTTTTTAAAATAAAGTTGAAGATTAAGGTTTAGTGATCAATCACTATAAAGATTTATTTTGAGTGATTAAGAAACTTTGATAAATTAAAGGTGAATAATTGTAAAGTTAATTAAACCAATTCAATTATTATTGATAATTTAAGAGTATTGGTTAATGTAGATAATTTAATTAGAGTTGATAAATCAAGTGATTAAGCAATAATTATTGTAAGGATAATGTGATAAATTAATTTAGTAATTAATTTGAGAATAATTAATTTATTAAAGTAATTAATATAGAATTAATTGATAAATTCGAGTTAATTAATTAAGTAATTTAATTAAGAATTAATTTTGTAATTAGTTTAAAGGTTAACTTAATAAATATGATTAATTAAGAATAATTTAATTAAATAAGGTGATTGATTAATTAATTTATATAAAATGGTTTGTAATTAATAAATCAAGATTGGATGCTTAATTCATAAGTAATTTATTTAAATTGGAAATAAATTGATCTAATTAGGATTAAGTAATTTATTAATCCTGCTTATAAATGATTATTAAATACTTAACCTTACTTATGGATGATCATATTATATGCGATGCCTTGAATTGTCCTAACTGATCGGTGATATGTCGTACTGTGGATTGAGCTGTGTATCATTCATTCATTTATTTACCATGTATATTCTCTGTGAATCTGTGAATAGACGATAAACGTTATAGTTTATATCGCTTATCAACTGTATTCTATATTTTAATCTGTGATGATTGAATAATGTTGTGCACTATTGTGTTAAACCCCTGGACCACACCATACACACACAAATATGGATTTCACGAGGAAATCGATTAAGTCACAGATTTTGAAATGATTTTCAAAGTTGAATATTTAAATTTGAATATTTGGAAATGGTTGGATTTAAAGTGAAAAGCTCTTAAAATGGAATTTCAAAGATGAAATTTATTTTGAATAAATTGATTTAGTTTTGAAATTTAGATATTTTGGTTTAAATTTGAATTCAATACTTGAAATTGATTTCTATGATTTGAAACTAGGGATTAACGATATTATACTAGTTATATACGAGTCAAACCATTTTTAAAAGTATTGCTCCTTTGGGAATTTGAATTAACCCAAAGATTGTAACTTGTATAAATGGAATTGGGTTTTTCGAAATAAGATTGTTGTTTCTAAATGATAAAAAGCTTTCGTTGGAGAAATGAATTTCAAATTGTATTAAACAGATTTCAAATTTAAACTGAAATAGTTTTCCAAGCTATAGATGAATATTTGGAAATGAATTTTTGAAAGTGAATATTTGGAAATGGTTTGAAATCTATAAGATAAATCTTTAATTTAAAGATTAAAATGAATAAATCCAATTGGAAAGGGATTGTTTTGAAATCCGGGAATGAATCTTTGAGAAACTGGGTGAACTTAGTGAAATGAATCTTTTGTTTAAAAGATTTGAAAATGATAATTGGTTTAAACCGTTTGAAAGAAAGTTTTGAATTATTAAGTTGTGACTTAATTGAAATCTCATATCCATATGTTTTAAATGTTGCGCTCACTATTCGGTTTAGCCGGGAGAGGACCTTTGTGTCATATAACCCATTCCGAATATGTGATTCGACGTTATGGATAGCATTTGAAGAACGGTGTTGAAGACCGGGTATTTGCGAGAGCAATAGGATGACCTATCGATTGTCTCTGCACTGGGTATCTCCTGGTATAGAGATTCCCTAAGTGATGGGAAGTCCGATCGGGATTGTGAATACCCGGATTTGCAAGGGCTTCTTTGGAAGTGCCTTCGGTTCTGTTCGAACCCGGAACAGACTTGTATGGATTGTGTGTCTGACATTACATTTTGGGATATAAAGCAGATTTCTTTCAAATACATTTCTGTGGTGGTGGAGAATTTATTCTTTTAGCTTAACACCCTTCTCTGAGACGTACGAGCTCAGAGGTTATGTAGTTGATGGTTATCAGCGATATATTCCCAATTTGGTAATGTGACATGCTAAGTGTTGCTGTGTAATGATCATTGTTTGATCATTTGTGATAGGATCATTTGTTTGATCATTTATCTTTGTGATCATTACTTTGATCATTTGTTGACCCAAAGCATGGCTTTGTACCAAAGCGTAGCTTTGTGGACGAGACTTCGTCGAGCCTCACAAATCGGTAATGGTCGAAACAGAAATTGTGCGGCAAGGTTTCAGGGGTAGCTCCCCTAGGGTATGACCATTCCTTCTGGAAAAGGGTAGTATCATGGTATGGAGCCCAGATACTTGCTCATGTGGACACACTATATTATTTATGTGTGATGTTGGTTTAGAGGCGCCTCGTTTAAAGGTCCCAAAGGACCGGGGGTGGCATATCTGAGGGTTTGTAATATCCTTTGGGAAAAGGGGTTCCCGGCCTTGTTTGGCAGAGAACGGTTTGGTTCTCGGGGCGTCCCGCCAGAGGCGTTCCCATGTGGCAATAGGAAGTTCCTTAGCCTGACCATTTGTTGGAAAAATCCATTCATCCAATGCGAGCCTTGTACGGTTTTAGTTGTATTACCTGCCATGGAATGTGGTGGTAACCTGCTATTGAACATGGTAGCTATAGTAGACATACGATAATGGTCGTATGTTGGCTAAGATTTATATTCTACTTTCGAAATCATTTCTGCACTGTGCACTTATAATAATAATATCCAAAGAATTTTCTGCGCATTAAGCATGTTTGACTATCATAAGAAGAAATCTCCTCCAATTCTGCGTTTGCATTGTGTGTGTGGCGGGAGGTCTTATGGTAGTTTCATTTTCAAAAGCATTGCGATTTTCAAATTTAAAATCTTTTTCTTTTTTTTAAAGACAAACTGTTTTCGTTTGCTCATACCAGTCCCATGATTGACCTGGAGTTTATTGTTCCTTTCCTAAACTCTGGGTGCCCATAATTTTCCACACGGGCAGTTTAGAGTTGGGTTTTTCAGATAGTTAGGTTCAGTAGATTATCTGGAGCTAGTTCAGTCTTTGGATTCGGACGAGACTCGTTTATCTTGGAGAAATCTTGATGGTGGATCGAGCTAGGAGTTTTGGAGCTCTGTCTTTGGAGCCTTTTGGATCAGAGTTGCAGTATTGGATTCTGTTGAAGACTTATCTCATTTCGTATTATATTCCGCTGTATTCTATGTTATATTCTCTGATGTTGATGATTATCATTGTATAAAAATTGATGTATCGGATATTGTATTTATGTCATATCAGTGATATCATCTTTTATTTCCGTTGTGTATTTATCATTTAATGGTGTTGCAAGCTCCCACGATACGAATTTGATGTCGTTTGTCGGATATCGAGTTCGGGTCGTGACAATAATTGAAATTTGATTTAATACGATTCAAATCGGTTTCCAAAGTGAATGTAAGTTATATCGGAATTATAATAGAGTTAATAAGATTTTAAAAATTGGAATTTATTGGATAATTGAATAACGGGTTTAATATGATTAAAAATGATTTGTAAAATTTTATTTTATCATATTAAAGTTAGAATGATGTTGTAGAACTTTTAAAATCAAATTAAAAGTAAATTTGTGAAAATTGAATATTTTAATATTTAATTATCGACTGAAAAATAGCCAATTTTCGAACAGTCTTAGAATTGGACGAAACTAGTTCCATTGGATCCGTAATAGTTTGTTATTATCGGATTTCAATTTTCGTAGCAATCGGAGTTTTCGTTTGACCGTGGCAGCTCGAAACGCATCGAAATTGTTTTAATATTAATTTGACGAGTTAAAATAGCCATGTTTCAAACAGTCTCAGATTTCAACGAAACCAGTTTCACCGGATCCGTAATATGATATTATAGTAAGATTTCAAATTTCGTGTCAATCGGATTTGCCGTTTGTCCGGGGCGAGCCAAAGCGCCTAGAAAATCGTTTAATCGATTTAATTTTAAATCGATCGTTTATTGCCGTAACTCGCACAGATGATCGAATTAGCTTTCGAAACCTATTCCATTGTGTCCGGAACGTGGGATAAACCCTAGAAACGCCAGTCATCGCGTGTAATTCGGAGTTTGGAAAAGCCGGATGATTAGTATTAGTCGTTTTCTATAAATAGCCCCTTTATTCACAAATTAAAAATAAAGAGAGCTAGGGTTTCATTTAAAATTGCCGGCCGCCATTATCACGTTCAAAGGCCGAAATTTAATCTTCTTCTTCCTCAAAATTCTTTCAATCCATCAGTTATTAGCCAAAGTTTTCAACTAGAGAATGGTAGAAGCATCGAGATATATAATGTGAATGGTCGTGATCGAAGTTGGAGCAGAGATTCAACGGCAAATTGCATGTAAATGTCGCGTGTTCGTCATCGTTTTGCGTGCTCCAGGGGTGGCCGAGTTCAAGGGGGTTATGGCCTTGGGTGGCTCTCGCATGGGCGTGCGTAATGGCGGTGTTTGATCGTGGTGTAGGCGACGTATGGTGGTGCGTGAATTAGGGTTACACGGTCGGCTACATGGGTTCATTCGCGTAAGAAACTGGAGGGGTGGGGGGAAGGAGTCGCGTGCGACTGTGATTGCAGGGAGATGGGATCAAGGGCTGGGATCGATTAGGTTTAGAAATTATAAATATATGTTGAAATTTTATAATTAAAAATTCGTGTAACTTTGAAAATTCATGTCTTTTTCATACGAGGTCGAAAACGCGCGAAACCAGTTGCGTTGGAATCGTATGGACGAGAACTACGCTTTGGAATTGGATTGGAATCATTTGGAGCTAGAGAAAATTTTGAGTTAAATCGAACGTCGTTCGATTTGATTTAAAATCGTAAAATCGAGGTGAGTGTTTTATAACGCTCACAACGTACTAAATATCTTTATGCTAGTTAAATTTGACATTATGAAGTGTTATGATTTTATTTGTCGTTGTTTGATAAAAATTTAATTGTCATATAGCTTGTCATTTGAATTAACTGTTGAAAAATTAAATTGACAGTTAAACTGAAATTAAAATTGAATTGCGATTAAATTACCTGACATTGATAACTATGAAACTACCATGAATTGTATTGTCTATTATATGATGTATTTTGATGGATGTTATTGGTTGACATTTAAATGTTTGGATGTTTATTTGCTTATATATACTGTTATGCATACATATGACATTGTGATTGGTTTAAGTAATATATACTCATTCTTGACATTTAATTGAAATAAATAATTACTTGGCCATAGGATAGAAAATTATATACAGACACCGAATTGGCTAAATTAATAATTTTTAAAATCATCGATTTGAAATTTATTTAAATGTTTTGATTTAAAAGCTATAAATAGAAATCAATTTATAAAAATCGAATTTATCGAAAAATTGAGTTTGGAATGTTGAAATAAAATTTGGTTAAAAGAAATTGTTAAATAATTAAAGTGGAGACTTTGGAATTTAAAAATCGGGATATGATTGAATTTCGTAAATTAATTTGTTTAAAGATTTAACCTTAATCGAGCTTTGAATATTACTAAGTAAAAGCGATATAAAAGGATATTTTGAAATTGAGCTTGAAATTGAATCATATTGTAATTGGGTTTTAAATTTGAATATTGGAAGATAATTTTGTTAAGTATTATAAATTGATATTTAAAAAATCAAGCTCCAAATCGATATAAATTGAAATTGAATAAATTAAAGGTAAATGCAAAATTGAATTAATTTGAAGTCAAAGTTGACATTGATTTGAATTAAAATCGAAATTGAATCGGTGGAATGGAAATTGAAATTGATTTGAATTGGGAAGTTATAATTGAAATGGATTGGTTTTGAAGCTGTCTTATTTTGTTTCCAAATTACTCGGTTATGTAAACCATTTTTGAATACTTAAACTATTTTAATCTATTTTAAATCTACTTAACCCAATTTAAATTATTTTAAACTAATTTATCTATTTCAAATCCATTTTAAGATTTTAAGTATTTTTAACTATTTTAATTATTTAAACTACTTTTAAACTCCTTAAAACTATTTTCTAAAATTCTAAGCTGGTCAATAAGGCGAAATGTTTATATTTAAATCTTGAATTTAAATACGAATTGGGTTAAATGAAGTTGCAACCTATATTGAAATCCGAATTGATTTTGAAATCGAAATAAGATATTGAGATGAAAAATGATTCTTGAAACGAAATCTGACATTTTAATGGATACGATGATATTTGAAATGGATTTGATTTTTGAAGCGAATATGATATTTTGATATCAATTATCAATCGATTTGAAATGTAAAAGAGCTAACGGTGTAATAATACGTAGTTATTAAAGAGACCGGGATCGGATATGGACATACTCTCTGTCGATACCGAAAACCACTTTAATAACTGTTATACGCGGAGTGTTGATCCAGAATGAAGTGGATGGCTTGGTGAACGCGTTGACTAAAGAAAGAGAACGATAATGGATGACCCCTGACATGACTAAAACAGGAGCCGCGCCGGGCCATTGAGGTTCGCCATCTCTAGCGGACACACTTCTTCGATACCATATCTATTACATTTGTGATTCGATTTGGGTGCACCCCTTGATTTGGGAGTGTTGTTTCGCGGTGTTGGGGTAGCTGCTGGCTATGTTCCACATCCGTCCGGATCACGCAACTACTAGTATCCTAGTTGGTATCGCCTTATGTACCTTGTCATACTGATTATCCTATTCGCGACCACTACGTTTGTTTTGTGTTATAACTATGGGGTACCCTCTGATAACCACCAGTTTACGGTGTGGCTTACGGTGCTTTATAGACTATGGCATTATAAAAATGTGTTAAGGGGGATTATGGTAACGCCTTAACGCTATTTTGATACTTTATATTACTGATAGGCATTATCTACTTAGCGTACATTACTTCATAGTAGATAGTTTAACGGATCCTTGAGAGATGGAAAATCCCGTAACATCTTTTAAGTTATTGCACGCACGTTGACACTGGATATGAGATGTCAATCCCCGTAAACATATCTGACGTCGTTACACTCATATTTATTTACGATTGATTAAACTTTCACAAGGATATTTTAGTCCTGACTCGAGTGTTTTGTCTTTTCATTACGCTCGGGTCAGTCCTGAGTTTTCAGATTATTGAAGATCTATTCTGGAGGACGAAGACGAAGATTTGGTACACTATTACTATTATTATCTGTGCATCATGATGTCTGCTGCATTATTTTAATTGTTCTATTGTATATGTATAACTCTGATAAATGTTGTATAAATAATTGTCAAAGTATAGTAAACAGCTTCATGAACTGTTTATTTGACTATTATATTTTATCGTTCCGCTGCGAGATTCTGGGTTGTTTCATTTCCTTTATTTCTCTCTTTTTTTTTCTTTTCTTATTTACCCCAATAACCCTCTGCCCTTTTGAATGGTTTGGAATCGACATGTGTATTTTATCGTTGGTTTAAACTGTCCAAAAAGGTGGGTCGTTACAAAAATTTTATCAATTTAACAATTTTAATTATTAAAAATTTATGGGTCGTTACATATACACACTTAACTCATTCTAGGGGACCATTGACCCTATCCTTAATGAGCATTCCCACCAGAGCCAGGGTTCTCGCTTAACCTCGCTCTGATACCAAATTGAACGACCCGGAAATTTCATCCAGAAAATTCCAGATAGTTATGAAAAGAAGAAAGAGATAGAAGAAGAAGAAACATCAACATCTCACGTTCGCAGCGGATAAAATATAATAATAAACAATAACAGTTTACAAAAGAATAATATTCTGTCGATTACATTTTATACATTAGAGTTACACATATATACAGGCACTGAATATACACAATCACCATACCTCAGATATACAATAATATAATACAGCAGAGATATTCTATATGTTCCTGCCATCCCGCTCGACTCTTGAGCTCTAGAATGTCCTTACCTGAAAATCTGTAATACTCGGTCTGACCCGCGCATTACGTCAAAGTAACACCCAGATCAAGCTGGAAACCAACGTGAGTAAACCCATCTAACATGGAATATAAAAGCATACAACTTATATAAACCTGGGGTAACTCATATCAATTTATAATTTCACAAGTTGTTATAGATATCACTTATTTCACACATCAATTTCTAAGCGCCAAACTTAGTTTAACTGGTCCAATTCACTTAAATCATTCCACTTCAGCCTATTGTTCACTTATCAATTTACAAAGAATCGAAGTGGTTTCGATATTTACTAACACCCGACTTTGGTCTCTTCGAATCTATTGTCATCTTAACCCAAGTTATTCAAGTGAATACAATTTACCTTTAAAAACTAGATGTCACTTTTTTACACAGCAATTCATCATAGATAACCTCATTATCACTGTTCAACCCAACATATCATATTACAAAAACATCCATATCACATAGCATCACAATCACATACCAAGGATAACAAATAATCCAAGGCATTTAAGTATCATTCAATCATCCATAAGCAAGATAAATTTGTCAAACCATTCCTAATTAATTTAATTAACTACCAATGAATTAAAATAATTACTTTATAATCTTGCTTATTTAGCATTAATTAATTATACTCAATTAATTGATCATTCATTAATTATTCATCTTATAAAGTTTGCAGTTAATAATTAGATTTAAATTTATTTAAGACTAAGATTCAAATTTAGATTTGAATCAGCTTTAAACTTTGTTTAAAATATTTATTTTTTAATTTCGAACTCAAATTTAAATTCAAATTTCTTTTTTAAAAACATTTTTAAGCACTTAACCCTTTTCATGTTATTTAAACAAATTTGAATTTAAAAACTTTACTCATTTCCAGTTAAAATTCCAATTTAAGCTTGAATCCATAATTAAAAATTAGATTTAAAACTTAATTTAAATCCTTGCTTAACACTTTAAAAATTCAATTTAAATTTTGAAAATAGAACAGGATTTCTAACCTGAACAAAACCAACTCGAGCTACAATTAAATTATTCGAGCCTAACCTAATCTAGCTCGAACAAACACTAAAATAAACTCGAGTGACATCTTCATTTGAATATCATTCAAACTAAATACAGTCAGGTTATACATAACCGTGTATCAACTAAACACCCGAGCCCACTCAACAGTTACTTTGAGTCAATCAACCAAAAGCTTCGAGCAAATCGTGAATCATCCCGAACAAAACACGAGAACCCTTTCTCCCCCCAAAACACAGCTGACACACCATGAACTTCTTGCACCTGCATCACCACTGCAACTAATTCCGACCTCTTGCGATGACACTCGCAAGTCGACGGTCATCCCCCAACTCGATTCCGGCCATCAAACCAATTGCAGAACACCAAAATCAAAAACGAGCTTTCAAGCTCAAAACTGGAAAAATGTCGACTACTGGAAATCGCATCAAACACCAAACTCCGACCATCAGAGAAGCTTCACCTCCGGCCACAACCACTTCCAAACCCCATCTATCACCTACTCGAATCGGGGAAAGCTCGATTATTCATAGGGGTTGCGTCGATCAATTTTTATGCGCAACAGAAAAGTAGGGTTATAAATTTCCAAACCTTAATCATCACTGCCTCAATGCTTTAATCCTCCTCCCAATATTTTTCCTTGATTCTACTATCACCATTTCATCACCAAAAACGATGCTGGCCAGCCTGACCATCTAGATCAATAGTTACAACCCAAAACATGATTTCTGGTTAAACCAGTAATGCTCCATCATTTTTAAACTAAAAATTATAATTTAGGTTTTAAAAATCAAGTTTTAGAATAAGTAATCCTATTATACTTCTGGATCAATGAATCTGGATATTTAAATTTTCACTTACTAAATGTTTGCTTTATTATATTTTGTTTTCCAGAGACATTACAGTTTTTTTTACATTAAATAAAATTTCAAACTATAACTTATGTTACATAACCATACTTTGTTTGAATCTTAAACCTTAATAAGGATTTGAACATGAGATCATGATTTTGATGAGGATTTAAACCTGGAATCTAGATCAAGCAAGTACACATCACAACACAAGCATGCATTCAGAAACCCAAACATTTATACAGAGAATTCTATCATATTCATTCACATAAATCATGACTATATCAGGAAACAATCAAGAAACTATATTTACTTAAATTAGTTTTAAATAAAAATGTTACTCACCTTTATAAGAAGAAGACAGAGAGGTTGAACAAAAATATGATAATTTGAATATCAGATTCTGACATTGATTTGTATTTCACTGAAGTATTTTATTTTCTGAAATATTTACAGAATAATTTTACTTGAATCGATTTTAAAAAATGATGTTTTTCCACCTACAAACATTTTATTTTAGAGATCAAAGTCTAAAGATCATTTATGAGGAAGATTAATTTTTTTTCGTCAGGTTTTAAAACTTATAATTTTTTTTACAACAGAGGCATGCTTACCCCTTTTCAGATCTGAACACAAATATAAATATAAAAATCATTTTTAACATTATTTATAACAAAATTCATATCATCCTTTAAGTATTCATCTCAGGGCCATGCAAGCGATTTCAGTTTTAATTAGAAGAACAGAACAAATCTGTAATTTGCTTAACAACTTGCTGAAGTAAAAGCTGAATCTCTTTTGTCTTGCTTTGCTTGATTTTTGATCCTGAATTGCTTCCATCTTGAAAAAATGAAATTGTTTTAGTTTCTTCTCAGATTTTGGTTTTTTTTACATTGGAAAAAAATGAGATACAAGTGGAGAGGTTTATATACTTATTCCTATCTTATGATATTAAAATTTTAAGGAAATGAAATAAATAAGTGACACATGTTCAATTACCTAGCACTTATCATCAAACAAATTTCTTTGCTTACATTTTTTATATAATACAAAGAGAATTTATTTATATTGTAATTCTTGTATGAATTTATCCACATTTGTAGTTTCCATACATAAATATGTTATCATATGTATTTATATAATACTCTAAATTTAGTTTTATATTTATAAATGTCTTAATATTAAATGTTTTAAACTTTCACTTTATTTATTTACATGTATTTTAAAAAGAAAATGATAAAATCCACTTGCACACTAAGAAATAATATTTGTACTAGTTTAATATACCCTTTGAAAATTTAATACATTGAATCCAAATCAATGCTTTTAATTCACCCACAAATATATGTCTATCCTTTGAATTTCAATATTCTAATCCAAATTTCAAATTCAATTTAAACCAACTCATAAATATATTAAACCAACTCAAATTAAATTTGGGTTGAAGATAATAAGTTTTGCCCATTTTAAATAATCATATTAGGAGATTATCAATTAATTATCCTCCCAGATATGAATATTAATCATCAAATTTATTGGTTTAATCAGTATCTCTATTAATTTACCCAGTTAATTATCAATTAACAGATATTTCAAAATTTAGGTTATCACATGTCGAGTTGATGATCGTTGTTCGGTTAGCCAGGACGATCCGAGTCAGGTTCTAAGGGTCCGATCGCAACTCAATGCAAGAGTGAAGAACTAATTGGTTGGTTTTCTCAAGACAATCCTAGATGTGTTTGCCTAGACACACTCGGATATTTAAGGGATCTCGCTAGAGATAGTGAGCCATGCATTAAATATAAATCCCAATTGCATTCCCATGAAATAGAAATTCCGCTGGTTGGACCTGGAGAGATCTACTACACACAAAGAAGGGAAGGATATGTAGAAGGACAATGACTTTATCCATGTTGCCTTATACCGTGAGTGGATATCCAAGCCTGTCTTAGTGAGGAAAGAGAATGGGAAGTGGAGAACATGCAGTGACTATGTTGATTTGTATAAGGCGTGCCCCAAAGACTAATTCTCGATCCCATAGATCGTTCAGTTGGTGAATTCGACATTGGACATGAACTACTTTCATTCATGGATGCGTAGTCAGGATGCAACCAAATCCTTAAGCATATCCTAGATCTGGCATAGACCTGCTTCATAACGACTTCAAACTATATTACTACCTGGTAATTCACTTTGAATTGAAGAATGCAGGAGCAACGTACCAGAGGCTGGTTAAACAGATGTTCAAACACCAGATTGGACGCTCGATGGAAGTCTTTGCAGATGACATGCTTATGAACTCATGACATTTAGGAAACCACGTTGATGATCTGGCAGAGATGTTTGTTGTCCTTTGAAAGTAAAGCTCATTCCCTTGAAATGCTCTTTCCACATTGTGTCTGGGAAATTCTTGGGCTTCATTCTAAACTCCTATGGGATTGAAGCCAACCTAGAGAAGATCGAGGCACTAAGAAAAATCGAAGCCCCGAAGTCAATCATGGATGTCCAAAGCTTAAATGAGAAGGTATCTTTCTAGAGTCGATTCATTTCCAGAGCCACAGATAAATGCATCCCTTTCTTCTAGGTGATTTAAAAGGGAAAAAGGAACATCAAATGGAACCATGAGTGTATAGACGCATTCCATGCTCTGATGGATCACTTGGAAAGACCCTCATCCTTACGAAGTTAGTGGATGACAGGGACTTATTTATGTACTTGGTAGTGTCGATGCATGCTATGAGCTCCGCATTTGTACATGAGGAATCTCACATACTGACCGGTCTATCTTGTACGTTAAGTGGTTGACAAATGCAAAACAAAACTATCAGGAGTTGGAAAAGCTCGCACACTATCTTTTGATTGCTTTAGGAAAGATTTCCCCTTATTTATAAGCACATCCGATCAAAGTTCTTATCGACCAGCCTTTGCGATAAGTCTTGCAGTGACCTGAGACTTTTGGAAGGTTGTTCGAATGAAACATTGAGTTAAGCCTATATGATATAACTTATAACCCTCAAAGATCAATTAAGGGTCAGGCCTTAGCAGATTTCATAGTTGAATTCAATGCACGAGATGGTCCTTCGGAAAGCAATGATAAGAAAGAAACTGGGTGGAAGATGTAAACAGATGGTGCATCTACCAAAAGGTATTCCGGTGCTGGAGTTTTACTTGTTACTTCTGAAGAAGATTCGATCCGCTATGCCTTAAAGTTCGACTCTTTGGAAATTAACAATGAAGTTAAATATGAGGCCTTAATGGTAGGACTCGGGATTACTAAAGAGTTGAGATTAAAGAATTTGCATATTTTCTACGACTCCTAGCTAGTGGTTTGCCAAGTTCGAAAAGAGTTTCAAGCAAAAGGAGCGAGACTAGCTCCTTATATAAACCGAGTTCTTGAGTTGCTTGCTGATGTTGAACATTATAAAATCACTCATATTCCCAGAGGGGAGAATGAGAAAGCCGATTCACTGGCTAAACTAGCCAGTTCTAAAGATGCATAGCTTATGGGCTTGGTTCCAGTGGAAGTACTTTCGGGGCTTCAAGCATCGACTAGATAGATGTCGACTGGATCTTCGAGACCAGACCTGAAAGGGAGTCATGGATAACTCCGATTCGGAATTATTTGCAGAGTGGAATCCTTTCGGAGAGAAGGAATAAATGATGGAAGCTCCTTTAACAAGCTTCAAGATATATTATTCAAGAAGGAATACTACACAGGAAGGGTCTCTTTATCCCCATGCTTCAGTGTGTCGCTCACGACGAGGCCCGGTAGGTCTTAAGAGAGGTTCACAAAGGGACCTGTGGTGATCACATTAGGGGGCAAACCCTAGCGAAGAAGATCCTCTGCTATAGATAGTTTCGGTCAATTGTCAATCGAGACGTAGTTGATTACATCTGAAAGTGTTAAAAAAGTATAGAGGTTTGCTAAAATACAGAGAGCCCCATTGATGAAGATTACTCAAATGGTCAGTCCTAGGCCATTTTGCAGTTTGAGGGATCGATATCATCGGTGTGTTGTCAATATCTAAAGGTGGCACGAAGTACGCCATTGTTGCATGGATTACTTCACCAAGTGGGCTGAGTCAAAGCCGTTGGCCACGATCACCATAAAGAAAGTAATCAATTTTCTTATCCAGAATATCATCCACTATTTTGGAGTTCCATAGGCAATCGTTGCCATAACGGAACCCGATTCAATAATACTGAGTCCAAAGGTTTCTGCCTTCGGCATCGCACAGAGAAGATATATGCTATGGTGGCAAACCTCAAGCGAATAGACAGGTTGAAGCTGTGAATAAGATTATCAAGTCCATCCTTAAGAAGCGGTTGGAAAAGGCCAAGGGCAACTCGGTTGAACTGGAAGTACCTTCTCATCGAGTCATTCAATATAATCGACAAACCAATGAGCAACTCCTGCTAGAATCTCTTTATATGATCAATGAGAAGTGCAATACAACTGAGTTAAGGGCAGCTACAAATCGACACCAAGTTGCATAATATTATAACATTAAGGTTAGGAATCATACCTTTGAAACTGGCGACCTAGTTCTCAAACGAATCTTCCTTGGCCCTAGAAAATTGTGCTTGACCAAGGAAGGTCCATACGCAATAGAGAAGAATCTTAGAGGCGGAACTTTTAGGCTTGCAATGACAGGTGGGATTCCACTCTCGAGGGTATGGAATAGCGGGCACTTATGATGCTAATTCACTTGGAAATAATTCGTAAATAATTGGCAAGAGATGTGTAATAAGATAGATTCTCTCATTTCCCATCTTATATGGAATAAAATGGCTTCCCGGGTCCAAGACTCTATATTTCCATTACTTAAGAGTTGTGACTTGATCGATTCAAATGATTCTGCATGTGAATAATGCAGGTGTGATGGTACCTGGAGTTAGGCGCCAACCAACACTTCTACGTTTCATGGTCGAACCCTCGTAGTTCTTCTCGGTATCTGAAGAGAGATATCAGCTAATTCTCACTCTCGATGTAGGGGCCGGAGTATAAACTTAAAGCGGACATGACTCGATCAACTATCAACTAACTCTTGTCCTCGGGTGGGGGCAAGAGTATAACCTCAATGGACGTGATTAGACCGTTCATTAGCTAACTCTCCCTCCCAGTGTACGGGTAGGAGTAAAAACTTAAAACGAATGTGATACGGCCGTTCAACTACTCAACTCTTATCCTTGGATTGGGGGTAGGAGTATAAACTAAAGGTCTTCGGTCGGTGTCAAGCAGGATCTTGCCTACGAAATTTTAATCATCACTCGGAGTTAGGCGCAACTGGAAGTGTACATCTTGGATGAGAATGTGCGAACTACGATAAGTTAATTCACCTTAGGGCCAGAGTTCGACCCAATCAGATATTGTGATCCTGGAAAAGGATACTCGAACCACTGTTCTAATTGGTTAACTCAAACTAATGCCTAGAGTTTGGCACTTCAACAATTAGTTTGCATTCACAAGAACGATAAAAGGCCGGTAAATTACACAATGGGCTAAAAGATTTGGTCTTACAATAATATATAAAAGGAATAGAGCGCGAGTACATTGAATGGAAAGTGTATTTCTTACGTACTTAGACAAATCCATATAAGGAGTTAACGAAATAAAAACCTTTGTTATTCATATGAAATATGGAAAGCTAAGTACATGTGTTATTGAAACTAGAAAGAAAAAGCAAAAGATGGGGTCGAACCCGCATAAAGCCAGCCAAAAACCAAAATAAACCGCAACTACTATTAAAAAGTAAGTTTATCTACACCAAAAAAATTGCCGCTTACTTCTTCACTTTCATTCTCCTTTGTTTCTTCTTAGATCCAGGAGAAATATCGCTTGAGCTTTCACCTTGTCTTTTGCTTCCTCTTCCTCCACTTCCTTTGCCCTTGGGTGGAGTGCTCTATGACAATCCAGCAGGCACACTTTATGCGCTACCGGGCGGAGGAATATGGACCGAAGCACAGATAGTTTGCCTGGGAAAGACAATGGATAGAGGAGGAGGAATAACTTTAAGTTTCTCCTGCATGACCCTTGTGGCAAGAGGATGTTTTTCTCAATTTTCTGCTTGAGCTCGTGCATGGTGGGACCCGATAGGGACTTTGAGACCTTAGTAATAACAACATCTTCATCAATTTGAGTTTCTTGAGTCCCATCAGCTCCTTCATCCAATAAGGCATCGATCATCTACTCGTCACGGCCGAGAGTGTCTTCAACTGGGACGGTTGGAATCGTTGTTGAGGCAGCAACAGTTATTTGCTCTATTATAGGCGCTTGTAGTTCTGGCTAAAAGTCCTTGTCGGGAAGTGGAGCGATATGGGGCTAACCTAAAGCCTAAGAAACAAAGAAAGAGATTAGCTGTGTTAATCGATGACACATCAACTTTCTATAATACATGAGAAGTCAATGAGGTGCCTTCTTTAGTTTGGGTTTCTTCGTAGGTTGGAGTGCTATCGGAGTTCCCCTCTAGAATCAGAGAGAGAATGGTAGGCCTGTGGATCTCAGGCCTCTTGGGATCATACCCAGGTGTTAGAGTAGCTTGGGACCCAAGTGCTTGGCTAGCAGTAGCATCATGTGGTGTCAATCCATAGCCTTCGCCAAAGTCTTTATGCACTATCGAGGCAAGCACCAAATAAAGTATAAGCTGGCCGTCTTTTTGAATCTTGCATTCATCTCCTACCAAGAATTCGTCCTCCAGCTGCTCCAAATCCACCTCGCCAAAGTTCAATGAAAGCCTTTTCTTCTTCAACAATTCGCTCCTAGGCAAGGGCGAGGATTTTTGGATAATCAACTTTGAGTCACCCTAGATTTTAGAATATGAGCATGTTGGCACTGTACTAGTTCAGCAGTGGTTCGAACTTCTTCATCACATGCACTTTTTCCCGTTGTTCCATGGCCTTAACTTCTCTTTTGACGAGTGCGTCAACGTCTTTAACACACTCGAGCGCTTTGCCTTTTTCCTTTGACATGGAGCAACTCATCATAATAAGTCTGAGCATGCTGGAGCGCTACATCTTTTTCTTTTGTTTCATGCTCTAGCTTGGTTTTCAACTAAGCCGCATTTCTATTTGCGGTATCCCTCTCCATTACCAGAGCATGATTTCGACGGAATGCCTTCTCCATTTCATCTCGATGCTTAGTCCACTCCTCTTCGAGTGCCTTGATGGCCTTCTTGGCTTTCTTCTCTGCTTTGGCTCGGGATGTTCTCAAATTCTCGACCTCAGCATCGTGATTAGTGATGAGTCTCTTATTGTTAGCTTTGATGAGTTTTTGATTTTCAATCTCTAGCTGCCTATCCCTGTAGACTTTGGAAATTTTCATAGCTAACTTCGACCATTCGTTATACTCATTATAAACGTCGATCACATAATAGATGGTCATGTTTTGTATCAACCGGGATTCTTTTTAGATTAGCACAAACATAAGACCATCAAAGCAAATGATTGGAAATTCTTCTTTAGTTTTCCCATTCGAGCATTGGCTGTAAGCTGTTCTTCCATAGAGATAGGTGGGACTATAGCAAGTTCTTTTCCAGTGTTGTGCTGGGAAGTTTCAGAGCCACTCCTACGATGCGCATGGTTAGAGGACTGATTGGAGTGAGAAGGCATTGGAGATTGTATAGAGATGGAAGTTGGAGGTGGAGCACGAGAAGTGTCGCCGGGTGGCATGTCATCATGACGATCGGCTTGCCTGTTTGGACCTCTAGGGGGAAGTAATCTAGGCCTAGAGTGACGTTCGGAAGCAGTCATATGATGAGCTATCTCCATCTTAACGGCTTCTATCTCGGTCATCTCTATCTCGGCTAGAACGATAGCCTGACTTATAATCACCGACATGGTACAAACTCAACCGAGGCCTTTGCGCTTGGGATGCTTTCTCCTCCAAATATCGATATATGTATTTCCTATTCTCCATGGATCTTGTAAGGAAAACAAGAACAAGTTAAATCCAACAAGCAAGGACACAAGTCAAGTGCGAGTGTTGTGAAGTTCATAAGTGCGTGAGTGTCCTAGGGTTCCCCCCAATAGGCCATGAGACGGTGCTTTACTAATGGAGTAACCTCTCATATACAGATGGGTATGAATTCCTTATCGATGAAAATAGAGGAGTTGATGCCCTCACTTCTAATATTACTGATATTAAAAGAACCAAACTCAGTAGGAATTGACCATAAGCCAGCGAATGTGCCTGTCGAAGGAAAATATGGAGTTTTCTCTACATGTGTGACTAGTGGGGTTGGGTAGAATTCTACGCTTTAGAGATTTTCATGATTAACCTCTTCTTCGAAGCAGGCGGTTGATCGCCCCTAGTTGTTCAGGCTGGGACTCATGACCTACATCAATGTCACCTTGGCCACCCCCGCCACTTTCACCAATAATTTCGCCTTCCTCGACATCTTCTAGTACTTATTCAATATTTTCTTGAACTCCAGCCCCAGGACTTGAGACTAGGGGAAAATCTAGATCATCCTCGCCTCCTTCTAGCGGGTTGTTATCATCATCATTGTCGTCGTCATTACTGGAAGCTATTTGGATGATGCTAGTACTATGGCCCTCTTCTAACAAGCCATATACGAGAAGATTTTCATCTGATAGCAGAGTTCTGATATCTTTATCCCTTGCTGGAACTACCATAAGAATGTTGATGGCATCTGACAGTGTAAAGTTACTAGGTCTTGTTGGAACATCTGGATAGTAAAGCAAGGATTTGTGTTAAGTCTACATACTATTAAATAAACTCATACAATTCACATGGAGAGGAACTTACGTTCGGACAACCATTGGCGTAGAAACCCGGACGGACAACAGACATAGAACCACTCGGGTTTGAAATAGCTCAAATTGTTCCATGTGCCAGAAACTGATCTGCATCCTTTGATCAGTTCTAGATAGATTAGGGATGGGCCTTCATTTTGGCTTTTGAAATTGTATATATATATACATATACATACATACATATATATATATATATATATATATATATATATATATTATATATATCGAATCTCCTCACCGTTGGGCGCTCGGCATAGGTATTCAGTGAAGACCATATATGTGCTATGGAGAAAGGCATAGCTCTTCGGGTGCAAGTGTGTTGGAGTAAGCCACATAAAATTCAAAACACGACAGACGAGTTGGTTGAACGTTGGGTCGCAGCCCGTTAAGCACATGTATCTATTGTAGGCTATATAACCCTCTAGGAGATTATGAGCTCTTTGATCACGAGATAGGATCAAGACATCATCGAATAGAATTTCGTGCTTGTCGCATATTCTACGAAGGAATCCTACGTCGATTTTGGAATCAACATAGTCGACATAATCGTTTAAAATTATGGCATACTTGAGGGTGTCGGTAAGGGGTCTACTACTTGTTAATCTGCTGGCACAACTGGATTTTATGGAATTTTCTATTCTACTTATGGACTTTCTTGTCTTTCTACATGCTTTTCCAGAGTTTTCTATGCATGTAGGGCCATAGTTGAGTTTGACTCAGCATCATATTCAACATATCTTGATGTTAATGTACTTGTGGCTTGAGCAACAAAATGTTTGAAATGTCTCTTGTCCATTTCTATATGAAAACTTGATAGATAGTCAACAATAGAAGATTATTTACAGGCTTTACCCCCGTGCTAAAGTGGATCCTAGTTCGATGTCGTGCGGTGCCATGCAGTTTTAATTTTTTGATATATTTAACGGTTCATTTTATATTCTTGATATCTCTCGACGTGACCGTCATCTCTAACCTTACCGACAAGTTTCACATCAATGACCATGCTTTAGGAAAAGGTTCAAGAATGAGTAGAGGGCATTGGTTCACAAGGCATATTCTCATGTGAACTAAAATCTCCAATATTTGCCCAAGTGTTGAAGTTGTACAACTCCCAAACATAGAGAAATCCCAATCTTCTTCTTGCACCTTCACCATTTTTCAAATCACAACTGTCCACGTCCCTATTCACCATATCCATTAAACCATGTCCATCTCTATCACAAAGTTCATCGTTAATCCACCTAGTTTCATGGTAGGGATCAGTTCAAGTTGAAACGGGTTCCAAAGCTAGGGCTTGGTTCGGTGGGCCATCAATCGACGCGAGTTGGGATTGCATGGAGTTAGGTGCTAATGAGGATAGGCGGCGGGGGTCTAAAGGTCAGGTGGAGGCAAGATTCAATTTAGGGTAGAAGTTTCTAACGATCGTAGGTCAAAGCTTGAATCGGCTAGCAAATGAACGAATGAAGAAAGTGAAGTGAAGGGTTTGGGTTTTATACCCTATGGAGCCTGTGTTCTTAGGCAAGATTAGAAAATTTTTCGAGTCAAGAGTCAGTATCGACCCTAAGCTATGGGTGGGTATCGAGTCCTAAAAAAATCATAGCAATATACGTATATATATAATTATGTATGGCATGTGCAAGTGTGTGTGGATATATATGCTGGTGTAAAAATGTGATGGACTGCGTGTGCATATCCAATACTCGACGATCAGATCCAAAGGAAAATTAAGTTCTAACCATAGAAATCCATTTGTGGAATCAGTTTAGAATCGTCAAGATTGGAATAACATATCATATTCCAGATTTATAGTACTAGATGCTAGTTGAGATTCATAATGGGTTGCTATGGACATAACTTTTCACGGAGTCGATTCTTAAGAAGGATAGTGACCATTCGAAGCACAGGATTGGAGTCCTTCATACCAATTCTAGATTTTCTCGGTTAAAGCACATCACATTTGAAATGAGACGTACTTTGGGGAAAGTTTTATCCAACCAATTAACTAGCCAATATTCGAACAGACCGAACAAATCGAACTCGAAGTTATCGAGGCAGGGAACCTAGAGAGATAGCTTGGGATTCCAAAAACCAAGCACAGACAGAATCACAAGGCTAATACAAGAAAAATCTAAACCAACACAACACTATCCAAGTTAGAGACTAGCAATGACCCCACTCTATGGGTCAAAACCAACTCCTAATTCCACCTCAAGTGGACCCCATCTTCTACCTACTTGCCTTGCTCAATGCCAAAAGCCAATTTCTAAAGTTGTTTTATTGAATCAATGCAATTCTTCTTTGATATCACAAACACTTGAAACTGCAACTTTGCTCTTGCATAACTCCATCATTTGGACTCAGAAACAAGCTAATATTTGTGCAAATAACTATGGAATCATGAAGCGAGAAACAACGCGAGCTAAGACGAAGAGATGAGGGTAGCCACTTTGGCTAACTTAGGGATTAGTACGGACCCCTACCTATAGATTGGTCCAACCCCTAAGTCCTGATGATGTGGCACCTACTTTTGTGGGAGTATTGGTCTAAATCATGGATAATGGGTTGGACATATTTTGTGTGAGATATTAGGCTTTCTACCTCTATGAATAAGAGGGCAGAGCTCATTTTTCAGGATCTTTTGGCTCTAGTTCCGCTATACTCTATATTCTTGTACTCCAAGACTCTAAGTATCAAGTTGTACCGACCCCTAAGAACTTCTTCCTCCAAGTCAAAGACAAGTAATAAAATATTACGGTGGACATAGGCCCTTCTTTTCTGAACCACTATAATGGTTTTTTCTTGTTTATTTCTCATTTTCATTTACATTTCTTCATATTTTATTCTCTGTCTAATCTTCAGGGTGTTTGTGCCATTTTTTTTAAATAGTAGCAATAATTTACACATGTTCCCTTCGCCAATACTATATCACTATAGGATATATGAAGTTTGATATTGGTTAAACATCCAATATTATCCATATTCAACTTGACCAGTCCGCAAATAAATTCCTTGGTTTAGTAATAACATTTATCATTAACTATTCTTCTTTATTAAATAGCACTTCGCTCCTATTGCTTCCACACAGACCTAACTATAGTTGTTCAATGAACACCATGTCATTATTTGACTATAATTAAAGTGGTGTATCTGTTGGAACTAGGCCAGCACGTAGCGGAGTAAATGGGTATATTTAAAAAAAATTCCATTTTGAACTTATCGAGCCAACGTATATCTTGTCCATATTTATTTTAAATAAATCAATATTTTATTTAATTTATGAATAAATTTTTATTGCTTGTTAAGTTTATATTATATAATATATAATGTGTATCATATACACATAAGTGTGTGCATGCGCATGCAACATAGTATTTTGTATGGTTTAACACGCTCATGTATATGTGTAGGGGTTTACACTACAACGGACATATTAGCCCCTCTATATACATGTGTGCTACCAATATATATGTGTATGTGTGTATGATATAAATATATGCGTATGGTTTTATATATTATAAAACACTATTTATAAATGTAAAATTTATATAAAATACACAAACGTATATATAATTAAATTGTAAAATAATTCTAATTTTTCATATAATAACTTATAATTTTAAAGTCAAATTTGATTTATGTTTTAGATTGAGATCTACATAATTCAGATTTAGTTTAACAAGTTAATTTTTAAATAATTATATATATATATATAAATCAAAATCTAGAAAAATTATTTTAAGCACGTGCGTATAAAAATTATATATATATATATTAGAATAATGTTTGAAATAATATATATATATATATATATATAAATACACATGATGTATATATGTACAATAAATATGTTTAACAAAATACTAATTATATATATATATATTCACTATCGGACATACGATATTCTCTTAGGTTTTAAATCATTTTGAAAACTTTAACTATTTTATTTTATTAACTGATTTCTATATGAAAATTTAAACATATAAATTTTAAAAAAATAACTCTAAAAATAGTTATGTATATATATTTTCCATTAAAAATTTATATACATATAAATATTACGTCATATGTATATAATTATTATATATATAATTAGATTCAATTTCAAATTATAAGATACATATGTATATACATGTTATATATATGAATTTAAGCTAATAAATAAGTATATTATAAATTTTTTATTTCGATCATTATACCTGTGTGTGTATAAATATTAAAAGGAAATTTATGCAATTATGTTTTGTATCAAAATTAATCATTATGTTATAATTGATTTAATAATGTTATTAAATTTAGAAAAAAAATATTTTTTTTGCCAGTGCATATTGTAATACACATACATAAAATATTTTTATTAACATATATACATATATAAGTTCACCCAATGAAGACAACATCAGTATATACAGATTCGTGATAAAAAAATACTAACTAACTATAAATATAATAATAAACGGTTGTATATACATATATATAATGTGAAAGATGGATTATTACCTTCATCAATGCTTAGATAAAACACCTTGAGATGTTGAATATGATCATTCCTTGAATCAATATCCAAGCCTTTAGATAAATCTACCAATTTGACTGTAGCTACCACTAATGTTCGATTTGATTTAATTTGACTTTTTAGAAGCTTGGACTAGAGGATGGAGAATTGAGTGGTCGGCCTTGATTGGTTGGGAGAAAGCAAAAAGCAAGTAAAATAAAGTGGAGATTAGAGGTGATTAAATTACTAAGATTTTAATGAGTGAAAAGATGATTCAGATCCTACGTTACTCTTACCAAATCACTTCCTTTTAAGCTCAAAATTCCACCCCTTTCCTCCCTCATATGGCCTGCCATCCCACGGCCCATTATGGGCCTCAACCCACTTCAAACCCGATCAATAAATATTGCATTTAAATCTAATTCAAATGCACATTTTTATTGTATATCGATATATGTGTTTATAACTATTATATACGCACTATTTAATATTGATCAATATATATTAAATAAAATTTTACAATTAATATTTCACAAAAATTAATTAATTTAATTACTTTGTAACAATTATAATTAATTAAACCAAATGGTCATAGAGTATTCAACTTTCAATAGTGTGACTCTTAAGTGTGAATTTGGCCAAAGATTAATATCGAACAATTCGAATATTAACGATCACATGTCACTTAGCAGGTGGTGTGATATTGTGGCCAAATTTATCGCTTACTTATTCCGGTAAACTCCAATTTTGTTTTATTTAAGCATCATCCAGTAGTGACAACTATTTACATCAATCCTCTTCATCAAAATTATATCCCGTTAGGACTTATGTAATTTGGTAATGGTCAAAATTCCAATATCATCCATATTCAAATTTATAGTCCAAAATGCAAAGTCTTTAGTTCAGTAGTAACAGTTATTATTAACCATACCACTATGGCTATAAATTTTCACTTTGAGTTTACTTCAGTTGACTGTGATACTAAACTTATATGACCGAGGAAACGATTCCTCTCTTGAATGGTGTTTCACTTCCAACACTTCCACTCGACCCAATTATAGTCATTCAATGAATGTTGTGCTACTATTAACCATAATCAAAGCGAAGTTTTCATTGAAGATCAACGATATTCTCAAGTAAAGAGAACTGAGTAATATTGTCACACTGATATTTTCTATTTGATCTTAGTTATATTAACCAATAGAAATTTATCGAGTGACTCGTTCCACAGTTATCCAATAACCATCAATACGTAACCTCTAGGTGCCCCTAGCGGTCAGGAGTAATATACTGCCTAATAATTGGAGAGCGTTACGTACACTAGCCTTAGTAGATGCATTGATATCAAGTCTCGTTACATCTTGACTAGGAATATTTAAAACGATGTGTTTATTAAATTGTGATAAAATACTCATGGTTACAAAGTTCGTAATTACTATCATAAACGCACCATTTATGGATTTTCCATTAAATACACTTAAATTAAATAATTAATTATAATACATTACAACAAGTATATAACATGAAGAAAAACATCTTTATTATGAATGGGAATTGATTATAGAGTTAATAATTTATGATAAATTACTTAATTTCCCCAAGGGCATACCCTAGCTCTTTCAATCTTCTACTTGCACCTAGGGCCAATTATGCAATCTCAATCCCATCCCCTTGATCAGTTCTTGAGAATCGACCGAGTTAGACCCTTAGTGGATCAATTTACTGCATTATCCATGGTATCTACTCTTTGTTTCACAACCTATTTCTTCTCAACAAATTCTCCGATGAGGTGGAACTTTCAAAGAATGTGTCATGATTTCTTATGTGCTCTTGGTGTCTTTGCGATCTTTATCGTTCCATTGTTGTTATAAAATAATGCCATTGGATTCTCCATGTTGGTAATCACTCTAAGCTCGGTTAAAAACTTGTGCATCTAGGCCACTTCTTTATCTACTTAATTTAAGGTGATCAACTTGGCCTTCATTATGGAATCGGCTGCTGTTTCCAGTTTGAAACTTTTCCAATTGATCTCCTTACCATTAATCGTAAAAACGTAACACGACCCGACTTACTATCATCGATATCACTTTGAAAGCTAGAGTTAGTGTACCCATTCATAATATGATCTCAATTGCTATATATTAGGAATAAGTCCCCTGTATTTTACAAATACTTTAGTTTACATTTTACAACCGTCTAATGTTTTTCTCTAAGATTAGATTGGTATCAGCTTATGCATCCTAATGCATATGCACCATCCGGTCTAGTGCATAGCATACATTATGAAACTGGTTGCCAAAGCTAATGGTATCCTCTTCACCAACTCTTTCTCCTCATTGGTATGAGGAGCGTCCTTCTTAGAAAGGAAGATTCCAAATTGAATTGAAACATTTCCACACTTGGAATTCTCCATACGTAACCTTTTCAGTATGGTATCTATGTACAAGGATTGGGATAACTGCAACAGCCTCTTAGATCTATCTTTATAGATCTTTATACTTAATATGTACTGTAGGCAGCTTCTACCAAATCCTTTACAGAGAAATTATTAGAAAGCCAAGCTTTCACTGATTACAATAAGAAGACATCATTTCCAATCAATAAAAGATCTTCAATGTATAGTACTAAGAATACAATAGTGTTGCCCTGTTCCTTTCAGTATACGCACTGCAATAACCTACTTCTACACCCATATTACTCAAGAGCATTATTGAATAGTACTATCAAGTAACATGGAGAATGAGATGATGTAGGTGAAGCACACATGAATATTCCCTTGGACTAACATTGAAAACATTTCATAATATAAAAATCACTCACCTCGACATAAACAGTCTCAGCACAAAGCAATAAAAACGTATAATGCTTGAGGATAGAACAATACACAATATACGATAAATTGCAGAGAATACAAAGTCATCAACGCAACGATAAAAATATAATACATCACATAAGTCTGAAAAGGATATAAAAAGTCAAATTTCCATTAAACCTTAATTATATACAATATACATCTGACACATCAAATGCGTACACGAGTCTAAATACGCAATATACAATACATCTAGTAATACAACCTCCAACTAAGCCCAATAAGCAAATCTGGTCTCATCGTCACTAAACTTGAAATGTCTCAAATTGACCCGAGTATTATATAAATAATAAACGGGCCAGACTATGTCTATATTCAATGGTGAGAATTTGTATGGTGTCTCAACGTAGCATAATAAGAAATTGATCCAAAGGAATTGTAAAACATCCACGACACACCAAACAACATCCATCACCCATCAAACATCTATAATTCATATTTATATAGCAGTATTAAGTTATTCATTTTGGTCTTCATTTTTTATTTCATTACTACTACTACATTTTATTTGTGCTGTTTTTGTTGCTACTGCCAGAAACTGAGTCTACACCAGAGCCTCAATGCTTCTCAAGTGCAAAGAGAGACCTAAATCGCAGTATTTCTATGAGCATCCTCACTAGTCTTTAGCTGCACAACACAACGCATGTTGCTTCCTCGCTCCTCGCTCATTCTGAATTCATCCCGTTGGCTGTGCAGTAGACTGTGACCATGCGATGATGGTGGAAACACCGCAACCATAAAGGATCAACCACATGATCAGTTAAGCTAGTATGGGTCTAGCAAAACTACTTTCAACCATCACATCCTCATTGGGACTTTGTACTCTTCGTTCCACCAAAAAGCGGAGATAATCACTTTCCCGAAATAAATTAAAATAAGTAAAAATATAATTTACCTCACACGTCAAGTCAGAAATCCAAATAATATTAATCAATATAGGTGTATAATATATAATAATCCACTGACTTACAGATATCAAATACTCTGTCCTCAATGAATTATTCGACTTTATACTTGTGTTAAATAAATAAATACACCCCACACGGACGTCCCATAGCGCCTGGTGAAATATAATTATATACACAACACACAATTAATCAACATTAAACAAATTTCCGCTTCACTTATATAATCTCTCTCGCTTACATTGCTTTTATATTTATTATTCTTTAGTTTTATTATTTTAATATTCAACAAAATGGATAATTTTACTTCATCTCGTTCTTAGCAGACAACTCAATAATCATGCATTCACAATAATATATCATTTATTTAATTAGTATTTAAAGAGATGCAGATTTTTATTCAATATACTTTAATTCATTTTTGTTTCCCTCTTATTATAAAGATACTTCGTTTAACTTTAATCACAAAACATTTCTTTTATTTGTTCCTTCTCCATTAATATAGTAAGTATTTATTCTCATGTCTAATTTCCAATTCCATAATTCAAAACAATTCATTTAGTTTCGAAGAAATCTTTATTCAAACTTATTAATAAATTTTAAAACGTCAAAATTACTTTCACTTTAAATGTCCTTTTTAACAATATAAAAACACTTCAAAGGAATTTATATTTTCCAGTCGCTTTTAAAATCTTATCAAAAATATATTCTCAATTCAAAATATTTGTGAACTCAAATATATCACTTCGAAATCGTTATTTAAAATCCTACATTATACCAAACACTTCTTTTTAAGCTATTAATACATCAAAAATGATAATAATATATATTACTTCCAAAATTCACTTCACATTTATAACAAATGTTACTTTCCATTCAATAAATAAAATAATTTGCATTCATCTAACCATTAATTCAAAATATCATTTGACAAACTTTCCATCCTTTAATTCAAATTATTCATTAAATATAAGTTTCAAACTTCATTTCACAAAAATCTTCTAAATATATTTATAATCATCGGTATATAGAAATGCAAATTTTCAAGATTTACTTATTTTATCCAAATATGTAAATTCATCTTTTTTCGAATATAATTTTTCATTTCAAAATCCTTAAAATTATTACACTTATGTACTTTATTCAAAAATATTCCACTTTCAAATTCTCCATTAATCCAAAATCTCAGTATTAAATAAAACATCATTCCAAAATTCACTATTTACTTCCAAATTATTTCTCATCTTTTATTAAATAAGAAATCATTTAGAACTCACTATTTATCTGCAAATGTATATATTTATTTCAAATTTTCATTTTTTAAATTTATTCATCTCCTTTCCGAATAATTTCAAATTTCATTCAATTAATTTCGAACCTTTAATTATTACTCAATAATCACAAATCAACAATCTAGCAACAATCATCTCAACATCAAAAAAATCATAATTCACAACACAATTCCACCAAATTCAAACAACTTCAATCATTGATCATCAACAAACAATCAATAATATCTAATAACCAATCAGCGATTCAACCAAGCAATCAAGTAATATATGTGGAATTGTGCATTAAATAAAAATAAATAGACATAGTTGTGAGTGAGATTAACTCACCAAGTCAACGCTCATTCAACTAAATCAAAACTATGCTACTGTCCTTTTCCTTTGTTGCTGTCAATAGCTCCATAGCACATAACCTTCATCACTATAGCCAAACCCATTTTATGAGCACTTCACATCAGTCTATCGTCACCACTACACACACCTAAACATAGTTGCTCCTCCTTATCTCCATTAATTCAAGTCTGCACCCACAAACAGTAGCCACAACAACCCTCTTTCATTATCTCCACCTACTCATGCTTTGACCCAACCACCATCCGCCCCATCATCTCGACTTTTCTCCCAAACTTCCAAACTACCAGCCAACATCGCAGCCATATCCCGTGACCACCTCCACTTTGCACCAGCGATAGGTGCGACGATCACCGTACCATCCATGATCGTGACCTTCGATCGCTCCCCATCAGACCAGCCACTGGCTACCCACACGCCATGTAGTACCCTCATCGGTCACTGCTGCTTTGCCCATGTTTGCTCGTAATTGTAGGCCTTTTGTATTGTGTGATGAATTGATTTTTAGGAAAAGAGAGGTCGGGTTAAAATTAAACTCGCGGGTTTGGGTTCACTCAAAAAGCCAGGCAATATTTCCAGAAGCATGGAGAAAATGCAAACAGGTATGCGCTAGGTTGAACAATTTTAGGCCTAATTTGTGTTTGGTTTAAATTTAATTTAACTCAATTTTAGTTAATTTACACTTCATTTAAATTTTTAATTTTTAATCCTCAAAATAAATTTCTAGTATAAATTGTTTACACGACGGTCAACAAATTATATTTCAATAATTAGATAATTTTATTCAATTTGACACTCGTTTATTGTTTTTTGATTTAGTAATTCATCATTCGATTACAAAATAGATTTATTTATCAACTATTTCAATCACATAAAAGTTATTTACACCTCAAAATAGTTTACTTAGAAGATTTTCCTAAAACCTAAAAGTGATGCTTTTGAAAATTTTAAAATCTTTGTTAAAAGAATTAAAAATCAAATATCTATTGAAATTAAAACTATTCAAAGTGATCACGGAGGAGAATTAAAAAATGAAAATTTTGAAAATTTTTGTAATAAGAGGAGAATTACTTATAATTTTTTTAAGAACACCTCAACAAAATAAAGTAGTAGAACGTAGATATAGAACGATTCAAGAGTGCGCTGGAACTATGTTGAATGATAGTAATTTACCTAAAAAAATTTGGGATGAAGCAATTATTGTAGCATGTTATATTTTAAATAGAATTTAGATAAGACCTTTAACTAAGAAAATACCATACAAATTATTTTACAATAAAAAGAGTAAAGTATCGTACTTTAGAGTTTTAGATAGTTTATATTGAATACTAAAGAAAATTTAGATAAATTTGATGACAAACCAGATAGAGGATATTCAAACATAAGTAAAGCTTATAGAGTTTTTTTAGTACTAGAACTAATGCTATTGAAGAGATGGTACATTTTTCATTTGATGAAAACTTTAAAATTAATAATACAAGTATCAATGAAGAAGAAATGTTGATAATACAAATGAAATTACTAATAATGAAAACGATAAAGATCCTGAAAATATATATCCAAATAAGAGAACCAAAATATTAAAGGATCATTCTATAGTAAACTTTTTAGGAAATATAAAAGCTGTTGTTAAAACAAGAAATCAATTAAATACAACGAATAATATTACTTTCATTTCAACTATTGAACCTAAAAATCCAAAGGAAGCATCAACGGATGAATCATGGATTCTTGCTATTTAAGAACAATTGAATAATTCACAAGAAATGATGTTTGGAATTAGTCCCAAGACGCGAGTATAAATCTATAATAGAAACTAAATGGGTATATAGAAATAAATTAATAAACAAGGAGAAAGTTGTAAGAAATAACATTCGTTTAGTCGCTCAAGGTTACTGTCAAGACGATATTGATTTTGATGAAACCTTTACGCCCGTAGCTTGATTAGAAGCAAAAAGAATTTTAATAATTTTAAATTATTTCAAATGGATATTAAAAGTGCTATTTTAAATGGTTTTATTAAAGAAGATGTTTATGTAGAACAACCCTCACCTTTTGAGGATGAGAAATTCCCTAATCATGTTTGTAAATTAAAGAAAGCTTTATATGGTCTAAAGCGGGCTCCTAGAGCTTGGTATGATAGACTTAAATCATATGTATTACCATCTAATTTTGAAATAGGCAAAGTAGATAGTACACTTTTATTAAAATAAATAACAATGATATTCAATTAACACAAATATATGTAGATGGTATTATTTTTGGATCAACTAACGATAAATTAAACAAAGAACTTTTAGATATAACGACTAAGGAATTTGAAATGAGTCGTATGGAAGAACTAAATTACTTTTAGGAATAAAAATAAAACAACTAAGTAATGGTATTTTTGTAAGTCAAGAAAAATATGCTAAAGATGTAGTTAGGAAATTTGGCATCAAAAATACCAGTACAAATGAAAATTTAAACAAGGAAGAAAATTTAAAAGATGTAGATCAAAAGTTATTTAGAGGAATGATTGTATAACTACTCTATATAACCACTAGTAGGCCTGATATAATGCTTAGTGTATGTCTTCTTGCAAGATATCAATCTCAACCTAAGGAGACTCATCTAAAATATGTAAATCATATATTAAGATACGTAAATAACACATTAGATTATGGACTCTATTATACAAAAGAGAATTCCTTTGAATTAATTTCATATAGTGATGCTGATTATGCTGGTTGCAAATCAGAACGAAGAAGTACAAGTAGAACTTGTCACTTTTTAGGACACTCTCTATTTTCCTAGTTTAGCAAAAAAGAAAAGTTCTGTATCTTTGTCCAAAACAGAAGCAGAATATTTTCAGCAATATTAACTTGTTCACAAGTTATTTATACTTAAAAAATGTTAAAAGATTTTTGTTTAAACTTTATAAAATCACTAATATACTGTGTAATACTAGTGTGATTAATTTATCTATAAATCCAATTCATCATGCTAGAACTAAACATATAGATATACGCCATCACTTTCTAAGAGATAATGTAAACAAAGAAATAATTTCACTAGAATTTATTAAAACTTAAAATAAAATAGCTGATATATTAACAAAACCATTGAACCAGACATCATTTATTAAACTAAGAAAAGAGTTAGGAATTTGCCCTTGATCAAAAATAAAAAAATAATAACATATAAATTAAAAAGAAAAAAATCATAAAATTTACACCAGATATGTCGACATATATGAATTGGATATGTCAACATATGTAGTTAAATTCAGAATTCAAATTTCCCTCCAAAAATTATAAATTCGAACTGGGTTATATAACCACCAAATTTTGACATCTTCTTCATTTTCCTGTCTTTTCACTATTCTATCTTCTGAAATAAAATAATCCCATGGTCTCTTCTAATTCTAAGCGTCCAAGAGAGGAAAATTCATCCTCTTTCTTCCCATCTCCTACACAAGGGCCTCTTAAGAACATCACCATGGCCAAAGTGACTAAATTGGAGGATGAAATGAAGAGTTCTACAAATACTCACTAAAATATAAGCGGTTCAACTTAGAATCTCCAGGGAACAAGGAAAACAAGGCATAATCCTGTGAAATCTATAGAAGTATCTATTGGATAATCAAACAAATCCATTATGATTGAAGAGGATAATTCTAATCCTATAAACACAAAAGAGGAAGAATAAATGGATAAAGATGAAGTCCATTGTGTTGGAGAAGTCTGTTTCGATCGAGATGGAAATCTCATCGAACAAAAAGAAAATTTCTGGCTACATTGTAACAACCCAAAATTTAAGCCGTAATAATTAATTTTTAATCAATTAAATAATAAAATAACTTTGTGAAATTATCCGAATTGATCCATGGGAGTTGCACCAGTGTGTCCATGGTAATTTTTAGGTTAATTTCCATATATAGAATGTTAGAATCCAAGTTATTATGAGCAATGAACGTAATAATCAAAGAAACGAAAAAATAATAATATAAGTCCACCGGCTGGTCGACGTGGGCAAAGGGGCGGTCGACCGCCCGGTCGACCCACCTTGCCTATTGGCGAGAAAACGAGCGTTTTTTCATTCGGACGATTCAACAACAATTGAACACGTATTTTGCATCGTTTAAACTGATCTAGTCCTTCCATTCATGAATCCGATGGCCCCAATTCAGCCTATGATGTGGTTGCATCTTATTCAATCCCTAAATCCAACGGTTCGAGATCCACTTCTACCCTTATAAATAGACCCTTAGACCCAACACTTTTTCTCATTCTAGGTTTTCTCCAATTGGGTTCACTTTTCTAGGAAGGACCCTAAACGGAATAATTTTTCCAAGGAGAAAATCTTTATAAATTAGATAATTTTACAATTCCAAGTGGATCTGGAATGAAGAAAGGAAGAGCTTAGGGCCGGAGGTGAGTGATTGTAAATATTTTAAGATTACTTTAAGTAATTTAAAATAATAGGGTTTCCAATAGTTAAAGTTTTACCATGATTGTAGAATACCCTTTTTATCAGTTTTAGATCTGTTTTCCAGTCTATTCCATTTTAGTTATTCTTTTTCAGTTAATTATATTATTTTGTTTACTTATAGTTTATTTACAGTATTTAAGTTTACTTACTGTTATTTATTTCTTATTTACATCTTTTTCTATGTCTTGGATTTCATGCAAGCGTCCATTCTCTTCTTCCTCCTTTTCTTCGCGTACGTATTAGAATAAATTAAAACGCAGATATAGATTATATAAGTGAGAACGTTGAATGAAGAAACTAAAATGTGAATTATAAAAGCTGTAATAAATAATGGAATTGGATTGTAATATAAATGAAATTTGACTGTAATATAAATGGAATTGGCTTGAAATTATACCTAATTATGATTAGAATTGGACTAATTAATTAGCTTAGTTATAACTTAGAATTATAACTAAAAGAGTAAAAGATGAAAGCAACTTATTTCACACTTAGACCCTGGGTTAGGTAATAAGCATGATTGTAGCGTAGGTTATAATAAGAAAAAGAACAGAATGAGGCTTATTTCAAGACTTAGGATAAATTAATAAGCGTAGGAAGTAGAGAAGATAATAAAAGCTTATTTACATAATTTATCTAAGGTAATAAGCAAAAGTGTAAGTAGGACCTGTACCAAATAGCATTCTTCTATATTTTTTTATGGAAACGGTGCTTCACTTAACCCTTAAGTGAGATGGGGGCACACTTATGCTAATTGAGTAAGTAATTGGTCAATAAGTAAATGTTCAAATCACTGGTGATTTGGACGAGGGACGGTATTAAATATTGTTTAGATGAAAGGAAGAATCCTATGTAGGGAGCTATATATGTCGTTTAGTCCATAATAACCTTCTGTGTAGGGAGTTATATAGTATCTAGTCTATAGTAAATTAATGCCTTCTGTGTAGGGAGCTATATATGTCGTCTAGTCCACAGTAACATTCTGGAAAGGGAGTTATATAGCATCGAGTCCATAATAAATTAATGACTTATGTGTAGGGAGCTATATATGTCGTCTAGTCTACAGTAACATTCTATGTAGGGAGTTATATAGCATCTAGTTCATAGTAAATTAATGCCTTCTATGTTGGGAGCTATATATGTCGTCTTGTCCACAGTAGGTGCTTTGTGTATCTTTTGTAGTTTTAGCATTCTGTAGGGAGTTATATAGTGTCTAGTCCGCAGAAAGGTACTATAGAGTAGCAGGCCGATCAAAACTGTAGAACAAGGGTTACAGCTAATTTCAAGATCAGGGATTCAGCCTAATCAAAGTAGCAATCAATGACAAGTGCAAACAATCAAAGTTAACCTATCTTATAAATTGAGCAATATTTACTCGTACTTATTTCCAGTTTATCCCTTTCCCATTTCCTATGTTTTCCTTATTTATGCTAGAACTATTGTAGAGTTTATTATTTTACCTTACTTAAAGACTCTAGTAATTACTATCATTCGCCGGACTTTTAGTCTGACCCACTCCTTTATTCCCGCCCATAGGCAATTAAGGGAGAGAACAGTAGACATGCGGTTGCTTAGAGATTTTATTGGAGTTTTCTATCATGTATTTCTTTTATTTCAGCTTTTGTTCTTTTTGTGTACTGGTTTATTATAGGGATATTATGTACTCTGATTTTGAGACTATGAATTTTTATTTCATAACACATGATGGGTTTTGTGATATGGATGTTGTATTTGGTATTTGACTTATTTATGAAGCAATTATGAAAGTTTATTTTAAATAAGTTATTATATTAGTTTCCCTTTTTTTTTACCTAATTTTGTTTTGTGAATCTTAGTCCCTGTTACTTTTATTTATACCTACAATGCACCATGCCTTTTAATGTGTCCTTTTGGGTATATTAAGGAGTGTGGGGTGTTTCACTTAGTATCGGAGCCTAAGGTTACAAGATTCCTGAATTTTTTTTCTAAAAATAAAGTATTTTTTAAAATAACTTGTTATAAAATGTACTTTTCATAAAAGAACTCTTAGAAATGTTTTTAAGAATAAAAGATTTTTTTTTTAAAATCCCTTCATAAGTCCAGTTCAGTCTCCCTTTGACTCTTTCTTAAACTATCTTTTCTTTTCGTAGAATGGCTGATGCCCCGAACCATCCCGAGGGTATTCCAGTACCTGCCTGGTTTCGTAGGTACTTACAAACCATGACTCAAGAGGTGCACGAGCTAGCACCCAATCCTACACCGACGGCTGGGAACCCCATCAACCCGCCTACCGCCATCAATTTCTCTAAGCTTTGTAAGGATTTTGTGAGTTTGGGCGGAAAAACTTTTTCTGCCATGAAGACTTTTGTGGAGGCGAGAGCTTTTCTTAGGGAAACCAAGAGGATATTTGGCTTAATAGGATTAGAAGAGCAGCATCGGGTTCAGCTAGCATCTTGGGATCTAAAAGAGGAAGCTTCATATTTATAGGAGGTTATTGAGTTAGAAGGTAGGGAGGTGACTTGGAATGGATTCCAAGAGCGGTTTGATAAGAAGTTTTTGTCTCAAGCAGAGGAAAGTGTTCGGTTAGAGTGATTTATTAATTTGAAGCAAGGAAGTTTGTCGGTAAAGGAGTACATCAATTAATTTAATGAATTGTCTCGGTTCAGATTGGAGTTAGTGAATACGCCGCGTAAGAAATTTATGAACTTTGCGAAGGTATTGAATCAGTCCCTTTAGGGATTGTTGTTGACTCGCGTACCAAAGGGAGCTACTTATGAGTTTTTGGTAGAGATGGCACTTATATCTGATGCATTCAAGGAAGGAGGGTCTATGGAAGTTGTTAGGTCGGAAGATCTAAGGAACAAATGGAGGAGGAACAACATAGAGAAGAAAAAAGCCAACGGCCCTCGGAAGCAGATTAAGAAAGGATTGAGGGGAAATAGCTGTGCAATGGGACATATCGCTAAGGATTGCAAAAGGGAAAAGATGAAGGGTAAGTGCTATGTTTGCGGGCTGCCCGGTCATATAAGTAGGTGTTGTACTCAGAGAGCTAGTCAAGGAGCAAGTGCGTCAGTTGCACAGATTCAGGCGTTAGACGCAACACCTTCGGTAGTATTCCGAATAGAGGTAGAAAAGTCACAGTTGAAGGTTTGATTTCTATATCTGATTTTTCCATTCAGACTTTATCAATTCTAAAGCATCACACTCTTTTATTTATATTTATCTTGTGAATTGTTTGCACGTAGACATTTCTTTAGAGGTAGACCCAACTGCTGTTTCAAAACTCATAAGTGGATCGGCACACTTTTCTATTGTTTGTAGGGGTTTGAAAATTTATATCCTAGGCATAGAATTTGACGGTAATGCCTATGTTTTGGGATTCTCGGGGTATGGGATGATCTTGGGTATGGATTGGCTATCCACATATGGAGCCATTTTAGACTACGAGAGGAGAGTCGTTAGATTAGAGACTTGCAGTGGTAGGCCTCTTGAGGTATCTTATGATCCGCAAAGGTTAGTCATATTAAGCTTTCTCTATTCTCTCGATTCATCTTCATCAGATTTGCATTCAGTTCTTGTCGTTAGATATTTTTTAGACATTTTTGAGGAGGTTAGGGGATTACCATCTAAGAGAGAGTTGACTTCAAGATTTATTTGATTGAGAATGCTAAGCCAGTAGCGTTACCTGTGAGGCACATGGCACCTAGGGAGAGGAAAGAGTTGAGCAAACAAATCAGTGAACTTTTGGAGAAGGGTTTTATAAGAAGGAGCATATCAGAATGCGGAGCACCAATCGTCTTCGCTACTAAAGTGGATGGTTCTCTTCGACTTTGCGTTGATTTTAGAGAATTAAATAAGCTTACCAAGAAGAACCAATGTCCTCTCCCTAGGATGGATGATCTTTTTGACCAATTAGTTGGCTCTTCGGTTTTCTCTTAGCTTGATTTAGCCACGGGATTCCATCAGCTCAGGGTCGCCATGACAACATAGATAAGACCGTGTTTAGGATTCCAGATGGACTTTATGAGTGGTTAGTTATGCCTTTTGGGCTAACTAATGCCCCGTCCTACTTTGTTGACTTGATGAGCCGTTTCTTTGGGGATGTCCTAAATAAGTTTATGGTCATATTCGTGGATGATATCTTGGTATTTTCCAAGAATATGGAGGAGCATGCTGTTGATTTGGAAGAAGTTCTTCGCACACTTCAGAGTCATCATTTGAGAGCTAAGTTGTCAAAGTTTCATTTTTGGAGTGAGGAAGTACGTTTCTTGGGGCACATAGTTTCGAAGGAAGGTTTGGCTTTGGACCCAGCCAAGGTTATTGCAGTGCAAGATTGGAAGGCCCCCAAGAACGTCACCGAGGTTAGGAGCTTCCTTGGGTTGGCTGGCTAGTACAGGAAGTTCATTAGGGACTTTGCCAAGATTTCGGCCCCACTCACGTCCCTTACTAAGAAGAATAAAGCTTTCGTATGGGACGTGGATTGTGAAGATTCCTTCACAAAGCTTAAGAAAACCCTTACTAGTGCACCAGTGTTCGTTTTACTCGAAGGAGCTAATCCCTTTCACTATATACACTAATGCATGTGGGACGGGTCTAGGAGTGGTGTTGATGTAAGAAAGGAGGGTATTGTGTTATGTAGTAGGCAGTTGAGGACGCATAAGAGGAACTGCCCTACAGATGATTTGGAGTTAGCTGCCATATTTTTTGCACTCAAGTCTTGGAGGCAGTATTTGCTTGGAGAAAGGTTTGAGCTTTTCACAGACCATAATACCTTGAAATACCTATTCTCGCAGAAGGACTTGAATTTGAGGTAGCAAAGGTGGATGGAATTTTTAGCCTCATATGATTTTGAGATTACTTATACCCTTGGCAAGGGTAAAGTGGTTGCTAATGCATTGAGTAGAAGGAAAGTAACCCTTAGTCCTATGTTCGTAGAGTGGAGAAGCTTAGAGTTTATTTCTACCTTTGATTTTAAGCCCTCTACGGACAATACCTACAGATTGTTGGGGACATTAGAGGTGAGGCCTACCCTTATAGATCAGATTGGCTCGAGGCAGCGAGAGGACTCGGAGCTTATGGATATGATGGATAGGATTAGCCAAGGAGAAGTTTCTACACATCTCCAACGTTATTCCATTGATAGCAAAGGTTGGCTTAGGAGATATGGGGTCTTTGTGTTCCCCGCGCTAGTGATTCGTGGAGAACGATTTTGGAGGAGGCACACCACTCTTGTATGACTATTCATCTGGGTGGTGACAAAATGTATCGGGATATGAAGAGGATGTTCTATTAGGATGGCCTGAAGAAGGAATTGGTAGAATTTGTAGCTAAGTGTCTCATATGCCAAAGGGTAAAAGTAGAGCAACAGAAGCCCGGTGGATTACTTCAGCCCTTAGATGTGCTAGAGTGGAAGTGGGATAGTATTTCTATGGATTTCATTGATGCTCTACCCCCTTCTAGGAAGGGGAATACTAGCATTTGGGTGATTGTTGATAGATTGACCAAGAGTGCCCACTTTATCCCAGTTAAGAGTAAGCGTACGACTTCATATTTGGCATCCTTGCATATTCGAGAAGTGGTCCGTCTACACGTAATTCCTTCTAGCGTTGTTAGTGATAGAGATCCCATTTTCATAGTGAGTTTTGGAGAAGCTTACTGGAGGCACTATGGACGCAACATAGGTTGAGTACGGCCTATAACCCCTAGATGGATGACTAAACAAAGAGGGTCAATGGGGTGCTTGAGGATTTGTTATGGATGTGCATTTTGGACTTTGGAGGTACTTGGGAGGAGCATCTTCCATTGGTTGAGTTTCCCTACAATAATAGTTATCAAGCAAGCATAGGGATGACACCGTTTGAGGCTTTATATGAGAGACCTTGCAAGTTTCCATCATGTAGGGATGAGTCTACAGAGAAGTTATTACATGGGCCTAATATGGTCAGAAAGACATCTGAGAGGGTGGATTTGATTAGATGGAGGATGAAGATAGCTCAAGACAGACAGAAGTCTTATGTAGATAAGCGGAGGAGAGACTTAGAGTTTGAGGTTGAAGACTTAGTTTTTATCAAAGTATCCCCGCTTAGGAAGGTGGTAAGGTTCAGATCAAATGGAAAGTTAGCCCCTAGATTTGTTGGACCTTTTCCTATCATAGAGAGAGTTGGAAAGATGGCTTACCGAGTAAGGCTACCTGATAGGCTCGCAGGAGTGCATGACGTTTTCCATGTTTCGCACTTACGAAAGTGCTTACACGACTCGGTGGAGGTTGTAGAGCCTAGTCAGTTGGAGGTGGTAGAAAGGGAAGCTTCTGTTCGCCATATCCTCATGAATATTGTTGGAAGAGACATCAAGCGATTGAGGAATAAGGAGGTTCCACTAGTGAAGGAGCAATGGGAAGATGATGTTACAGACGCCACTTGGGGAGTAGAAGAAAAAATTCGTACTTCCTATCCTCATCTTTTTGATGGTAAGTTTTTAGAATTTCCTATTTCCGTCTTTAGTTTTTAATAGGTTCTTTCCTTTGTTATCCTTTGGGAGGGTATGACTTAGGATTTAACTTATGGATGGCTGAATTTAATGTAAACATGTTATTAGAACATGTTATGAATGATGTATGCTAGCGGTTGCAAGTGTTTGCTAGTGGATGCTAATGGCTGCATATAGGTACGCTAGGCACTATTATTCTTTAGGGATCGACCTAACTAAGACGGTAGAGCAATGCATATGGACGTATGCGCGTTTTATTCTATTTTTCATGGTTTCTATAAATGGATGATTATCATATGATTGTTGCATTTGAATGATGTTTGTAGCACGCATATAGAATTATCAATTATCATTAGGAAACTTTTGCATTCATTTGGCTACATGGCATGGATATGATTGCATAAAAGGATGTCAAGTGAATCAGTGGACCACCTAATATTTTGCATTAGTTAGGGGCATTTACACTAACTAATTGCATAAGTATCATAAATTGCATTAGAAAAACCTAAGGACAATGGATGAATGGTTGATGATTGAGTAGTTGGTGGTAAAATCGGATGAAAACATTTGGTACATTGTTTTATCCTTAGAGAATTCGGGGACGAAATCCCTTAAGGAGGGGAGAATGTAACAACCTAAAATTTAACCTGTAATAATTAATTTGTTAATTAATTAAATAATAAAATAACTTTATGAAATTATCAGAAATGTGCCACGAGAGTTGCATCATTTTGTCCGTGGTAATTTTCTAGTCAATTTCCATATATAGAACGTCAGAATCCGAGTTAATATAAGCAAAGAACGTAATAATCAAAGGAAAAAATATATAATACAGGTCGACCGACCGATGACTTGGGCAAGGGGGCGGTCGACCTCCCGGTCGACCCACCTTGCCTTTTGGCGAGCGAACAAATGTTGGTTTCATTCGAATGATTCAGCAACGACTAAGCACATATTTTGCATCGTTTAAACTGATCTGCTCCTTCCATTCATGCATCTGATGGTCCCTATTCAGCCTATAACGTGGTTGCATCTTATTCAATCCCCAAATCCAATGGTCTAGGATCCATTTCTACCCCTATAAATAGACCCTTAGACCTAACACTTTTTCTTATTCTAGGTTTTCTCCAATTGGATCAGCTTTTTAGGAAGGACCCTAAACAAAATAGTTTTCTAAGGAGAAAAATGTTATAAATTAAATTATTTTACAATTCCAAGTGGATCCAAGAAGACCAAAGGAAGATCTTAGGACTGGCGGTGAGTGATTGTAATTATTTTAAGATTTCTTTAAGTAATTTAAAAAAATAGGGTTTCTAATAGTTGTAGTTTTACTACGATTTTGGAATAGCCTTTTTATCAGTTTTTGATCTATTTTCCAGTTTATTCATTTTTAGTTATTCTTTTTCATTTAATTATACTTACTATTAAGCATAGTATTTATTATTTTACAGTTTATTTATAGTATTTAAGTTTATTTACTGCTATTTATTTCTTATTTACATCTTTTTCTAAGGTTTTGGATTTTTTTCAAGCGTTTATTCTCTTCTTCCCCTTTTTCTTCACATATGATTTAGAATACATTAAAATGTAGATATGGATTATATAAGTTAGAATATTGAACGAAGAAAATAAGATATAAATTATAAAGGTTGTAATAAATAATGGAAATGGATTGTAATATAAATTGAATTGGACTATAATATAAATGGAATTGGACTGAAATTATACCTAATTATGATTAGAATTGGACAAATTAATAAGCTTAGTTATAACTTAGAATTATAACCAAAAGGAGTAAAAGATGAAAGTACTTATTTCACACTTAGACCTTGGGTTAAGTAATAACCTGATTATAATGTTGGTTATAGTAAGAAAAAGAATATAATGAGGCTTATTTTAAGACTTAGGATAATTATTAAGAATAGGAAGTAGAGACGATAATAAAAGCATATTTAAATAATTTATCTAAGTTAATAAGCAAAAGCATGTAGGACATATACCAAATAGCATTCTCCTTTATTTTTTTTATGGACATGGTGTTTCACATAACCCTGAAGTGAGATGGGGGCACACTTATGCTAATAGTGGTGGTAATTGGTCAATAAGTAGATATTCCAATCATGGGGGATTTGGACAAGGGGCGCTATTAAATATTGTTTGGATGAAGGGCGAAATTCTATGTGGGGAGCTGTATATGTCGTCTAGTCTACAGTAACCTTCTGGGTAGAGAGTTATAAAGTATCTAGCCCATAGTAAATTAATGCCTTCTATGTAGTGAGCTATGTGTGTCGTCTAGTCCATAGTAACATCTTGTTAGGGAGTATTTAGCATCTAGTCCATAGTAAATTAATGCTTTCTATGTAGGGAGCTATATATGTCATCTAGTCCATAGTAACATTCTGTGTGGGAGTTATATAGCATTTAGTCCACAGTAAATTAATGCTTTCTATGTAGGGAGCTATATATGTCGTCTAGTCCATAGTGGGCGCTTTGTACATCTTTCATAGTTACCATTAGAATTCTGTGTAAGGAGTTATATAGCGTCTAGTCCACAGAAAAGTACTATAGAGTAGTAGGCCGATCTAAATGGTAGAATTAGGGTTACAACCTATTTACAAGATTAGGAATTCTGCCTAATCAAAGCAGCAATCAAGGACAAGTGTAAACAATCAAACTTAACCTATCTTATAAATTGAGTTATATTTACTCATACTTATTTCCAGTTTATCCCTTTCCTATTTCCTATGTTTACCTTAGTTATGATAGAACTGTTGCAGACTTTTAGTCTGACCCACTCCTATATTCCCCCCATAGGCAATCAAGGGAGAGGACAGTAGACATGCAGTTGCTTGGAGATTTTCTTTGAGGATTTTTCTATCTTGTATTTCTTTTCTTTTATATTTTGTTCTTTTTGTGTACCGGTTTACTATGAGGGATATTATGTCCTCTGATCTTGAGACTATGAATTTTTATTTCATAAGAAATGATGGGTTTTGAGATATGGATGTTGTAATTGGTATTTGACTTATTTATGAAGCAATTATGAAAGTTTTATTTTAAATAAGTTATTATTTTAGTTTCCATTATTTTTTTTACCTATTTTTGTCTTGTGAATCTTAGTCGCTGTTAGTTTTATTTATACCTACAACGCACCATGCCTTTTAATGTGTCCATTTGGGTATATTAAGAGGTGTGGGATGTTTCACTCATTATCCCTTTTGTCTATCCATAAGTCACCCATAATCAAGAGGAAACCTTAGTACTTAGGATTATCGACTTTTAGTATGATTTGTTAGGATTCGAATTTGGTTGATTTTGTGTGATTTTGATTTACTTTTGATTGGTGTGAATAGAATTATTGATTGGATTAGATTGACATGTGTGAATTAAATTGATCACTTGAATTAGTTTTTGTTTAAATATATGTTATCTAATATTATTAATAGAAATAGTTTATATTATCACTTATCATTCTTATCACTCTTATAAATTAATGTTGTTGCTTTTTCTAAATTGCTTTTATATCTCTGTAGTGTGTGTGTATTCTGTAGTACTCAGTTAGGGGTAGATTTTTTCCTTATATTTTTATTGATGATTAAGGGGAAGAAGTATATAAAATTTAGGCATAGATTAATGGGGAGTTTTGTAACTCGAGGATGGGGGAAGGGGGTTATACCATATTTGATAAACATGGTTGTCATCATCAAGAAGAGGGAGATTGTTAATACCTTAGGCATTGATTTTGATGACAACAACCATATGACATTACGTAAAATATATATATTAATGTTTTTATCATGTTATTTATAGCATATAGTGCATGATATTAGACAAGTATTAATTAAGAAGACCGTACAATATCAAGAGTAGATTCAAGAGTTTGATATAAAGATTTAAGAGTTAGAGATTGAAGACTCATGAGTATTGAAGATTCAAGTTATCCTGATAAGTTATAGGGTCATAGGTTATTTTGCTGAAACTTCGATAACACTTCTTTGATCTCATCTTTCGTCTTTGTTTTAAAATGATTTTTAAAATCTATTCTCTGATTTTAACGATTCTTGTTTCCAAAATGATTTTTCAAAAAGCTTTTAAAAATAGCCTTCAAATGGTTTCTTACTATCTACAACATTGTTATATATTGAATAAATAAATTTTTAAGTATTTAATATACCTTAATCTATTATACTTTGATATAGTTTATTTTTATGTTTTCTAAATAATTATAATATTTCAAAGCATGTTCTTGACATTTAATAGTACTTTAATTTTAATATATATTCACTTATACTTCATACATATATTGTTTTAATATTATTTTTAATCCTTTGTAAATATTAAAATATTTCAAAATTATTTCATAAGGAGTTCTTAAGTTTTATTATGATTAATGAATTTACGAAGTATCAAATTTTGAATGGAAGCGACTTTTCATGACATGACTGTTGTTTCCACATAAATAGAGGCCAAACCAACGAATTTTTAAAAACTACTTTCCCATATTTTTCTCTCCACTTTTTCTCTCTTGAATTCTAAAAGAAAATCTACTCAAAATATTCTCAAATTCAATTAGAATCGAATTCAAACTCTATTGACTTGATTCTCTATTGATTACTCTCTAATTTCTCTCATCTCTCTCAGTCAAACATGATCAAATGGCCAATCAAGAGGTTATAGGATCATTTATATTCAAGATCGAAGCTTTGAGGTTGTAAAACTCTATTAAAATATACATTTATATTCGTGGATATGATTATAGCCGATGTAAATCAACTGGATGTGAGACCTGGAAATTCAAGTGGCTGTACTTATGGCCTGTGTAAATCAAGTGAGTCTAACCAAAGCTTGGAAAGTTTGGAGAGCGTGTCTCGTTGCCTTGCAATTGAGATTGTATTTGTGTAGCTATTTGAAAAGAAATCCGTACAAGAAATTTTACATGGCTTAGGGTAACTCTGAACCAGTGTAAAATCCTAGTGTGTTATTTCCTTTTTACTTTTTCTGCATTTATATTTATCTATGTTTGAATCTGTGATTGTTAATTGCATTATTTAAACTATCAAAAGAGTTCCAAAGGAAATATAAAAATAAGAAAACACTATTCACCCCCTTTAGTGTTAAATTAGCCTTATGATATCTATTCCGTAATCTTACATACTCCTGCTATCAATTAACAAATATGAACAATAATCTATCATATAATCACGAGGATATGGGCTCAAGCCTCTTTTAAGATCAAGACTCGTGTCTCTTATACTCTGTATTGTTCTAAAACTACTCTGATACCAATAGTATAACACCCTACCTCTATACCTATATTACCTAAGAGTATTACCGAATAATACCGTCGAGTAATACGGAGAATGAGGCCATGTATGTGAAACATAGTAAATATTCCCTTGGACTAACACTGAATACGTCTCATAATATAATAATCACTCACCTCGATGTAAACAGTCTCAGTACAAAACAATAAACATATGTGGTGCCCGAGGATAGAATAATACATAATATAAAATGAATTACAGAGAACACCGAGTCATCAACACAACGATAAAAATATAATACATCACATAAGTCTGAATGGGATATAAAATTCAAATTTCCACTAAATCTCAACTATATACAATATGAATCTGATACATCAAATACACCATAAAATATACAAGAGTCTAAATACACAATATACAATACATCTAGTAATACAGCCTCCAACCAAGCCCAATAAGAAAATCTGGTCTCATCGTCCCTGAACCTGAAATGTCTCGGACTGACCAGAGTATTATATAAATAATAAATGGGTCAGAAATGTCTATATTCAATGGTGAGAATATATATGGTATCTCAAAGAAACATGATAAGAAATAAATCCAAAGGAATAATAAAACATCCACGACACATCAAATAACATCTATCTCGCATTAAACATCTAAACATCCATCAAACATTAAAACATCCATCACAAGCATCACATGTCACATACAACGTATATCGTAAACATCACATTACAAACATCAATAATTCCTATTTATTTTACAATATTAAGATTATTTATTTTATTCTTCATTTTTAATTTCATTACTGATATACAGTTTATTTGTGTATTGCTACTGCTAGAAGCTGCATCTACACCCGAGCCTCAATGCTTCTCAGGTGCAAAGGGAGACCCAACTCGTAATATTTTTGTGAGCGCCCTCACCAGTCTTTAGCTGCATAATACATCACACGTTGCTTCCTCACGTCGTCGCTCTTTATTCCCATTGTCAACCTCCTCGCTCGTTACGAATTCCTCCCATTGGCCCGTGCAGCAGACTATGACCGTGCGACAAGGGGGTCATGTCTCCACAAACATCGGGGAGTGACCCCACGGTTGGTCAAGCTAGGATAGGGCCAGCAAAACTACTTCTGGCCGTCACATTGTAACGACCCACTATTTTGGACCATTCAAATCGACAATAAAACCATACATGTCTGACTTGAATAATTCAAAACAATAGATTGTAATATAATTTGGAGCAAATAAAACGATTAAAGAATCACAGACACAGATAAATCAGAATAACTCGCAGCGGAAATAAAGTAACCATAGTAGTTCATGAAGCTGCTACAACATAGTATCTCAAAACAAGTACAAAATACCATTGTCTGAAAAGTAAATACAACGGAAATCCCAACACATAAATGTCCACTAGTACATAAGCTGAATAGAAATACTGAATAGAAATAGATAACAACTAGATAGATAGATGATCTCCAGCAATCCTAGCTCCAGAAGGTAAAATCCAAAGCTGATACTCAGGCTGACCCAAGCGTAAAGAAAACACAAAACACTCGAGTCAGGACATACATACTTATACAATGTAAACAAACTCAAGTGAACTATAATATAAATGCACAAGTAACTTAAAGGATGCTTGGACCACCAATCCTTTAATGATCCGTTAAACTATTTACTATGTAGTAATATGCGCTATTATAATAATGTCTAATAGTAAAGAAAACTTACTTAATAATAGCGTTAAGGCTTTACATTTTCCAAGTTAACACATATATAGTGCCAATAGTCTATACGGTATCGTAGTACCTCCAGATCAGGAGGCTACCACAAATACTCCATAGGTATGACACAAATCATAACTCGTACAAGGCATGCTAGGGTAGGTGGCACGACACAACAAGGCAATGCCAAGGTAGATATATCATTTACGCATCTGGATTGGTGGTGATGCATAGCAGCCACTACCGCCCACCTCGAGCCACACCCCCAAATCAAAGGGTACCCCAATAAATTACAAAGTAATAGAATTATATCGAAGGAATGTGTTCAATAAGAGGAGCTACCTCATTGGCCCAGAAACGCTCCTGTTTCAGCCACCTTATGCCAGCTCACGGGAGTCAGGTCCACGTATATACCTCAGATAGAATCATCGCCACCATTCTACTTCATTCTGGAAACTCCACCGCATATACGATTGTTAAAGTGGTTTTCGGTATTGACAGAGAGTATGCCCATATTCGATCCCGTTCTCTTTAACAACCAAACGTTATTATAACCCGTGGTTATAAATTTCAAAATGGTTTTTATTCCAAATCAAAATAACTAATTTAAACCATTTAAATATGAAGTCGTTATCCTTTCAAATCAAATATTCAAATTTCCAAAATTGTAGCATTTTCTATATTCATTCATTCAATTATAACAATTTCAAAACATTGTATTTTTCAAAAACAGCAGCACTTGTAAAGTGTTACAATAGATATATTAGTATTTCAAAACAGTTTAATTTCAAAAACAGTAGCACTTAGAAAATGTTACAGTAGATATATTAGTATTTCAAAACAGTTCAATTTCAGAAATAGCAACACTTATAAAATGTTATGGTAGATATATTAGTATTTCAAAACAGTTCAATTTTCAGAAACAACAACACTTATAAAATGTTACAGTAGATATATTAGTATTTCAGAACAGTTCAATTTTAGATACAGCAGCACTTATAAAATGTTACAGTAGATATATATTAGTATTTCAAAAACAGTTCAATTTCAAAAACAACAGCACTTAGCAAATGCTTCCTTAAAACCATAGCATTTTGGAAATGCTGCCAATACAAATCTATGGTTTATTATAACATTTCAGAAGCATTATAATTTCTGTTTTTCACCATTTTTAACTTATAAAACATATCTCACCTTTCAAAATATTTATTTGGATATAATTTAACTTATGATTAAATAAAATAAAACTTTATAAATAAAATATCCAAATTTAGCCATAATTCATTTATAAAGTCAAATTTTCATTTTTTTTTACATTTAGTCATTTATTAATTCCTACAATTTTAACTTATAGAAAATCACTATAATGTATGTTAAATCGTTTAAATCCAATTTAAGTCAAAATTTCATATTTTTTACTTTCAAAATACTTAATAAATTTTCAGCAAATATTTAAAATTAACCACGGGTCTGTATAATATTTTCTAACCTATGTCAAGTGATACGAATATGGACCATTTCAATCCATAATTAAAAAAATTAAAATTCCGGTTCTATCGTTTCAAACCCGCAATCCCAAGGCAACCAAAATAAAACAAAAATCGCTTGATCCTATCATTTCAGCCCATAACGATATTTCCTCATTCTAATGTCCGTTCAGGTATGTATCATTTCAACTCATAGTGATTCTATACCACCAGGGAATTTGCAGTGAGAAGCACTAAATAAATAACAGTATAATATGGCATATCATATCAGGTGATGTAACAAACATATATCAGGTTATACATAATGAAATATCATATCACATGCATATATAAATTACTATCATATCATCAACTACACACATGTCATTGTTTCACATTTATATAAGTACGAATGTCGAGAGTGATAAACCCACCTTCTAAAGCTAGAGATGAAATTCAAACACAAATCCAAACTCCACAAAGCACGAAAAGGCACGACTAGATTCGAGTGGATGATGAGCCGAGATTCAGATCTTGTAACAACAAAATATACAACATATATAAATCTACATGTTCAACACATAAATATATAAACCAAAAATGAAATAAAGTGAAGAAAACATTGGTTTAATCAATAAGTGGGCTCGGCCACCTTTACACATGGCTAGACCATCACCACACATGGCTCGGCCATCATTGTTTGAGGCATCTAGGCTCGGCTATGGTTAGGTAGAACACGGCTAGGCTATGGAAGGTGAAGATATGGCAAGTTAAACTCATGGAAGGAAAAAAGCTAAGCAAATGAAAGGTCAAGTCCACACATAGGCTCGGCCCTATGTCTAAAGTGCTTGGCCATGGCTAGGCTTAGGTCAGTTAGTCATAAGGCATGGCTTTGGGTGGTGTAGATCATGGCAAGGCAAGGCATGGTGGAGGAATAAGGGGTCGCCGAGGCTAGAAGAAAGGGGATGATGGTATGGTGGTCTCGGCTAGGGTTTGCAAGGCAAATAGGTGATGGATTTGGATCTATTGGTCACGGCTAGGCATAGGAGAGGTGATGAGGTGGTGCTGGCCGATCATGGTGGTGGTGGTGGAGTAGATGTGGTCAGCTAGAGCATGTGGCCAAGCTTGCTTGAGGCAAACAAAAAGAGAAAAAAGAAAATATAAAAGAGGAAGAAAGAGCAAGCCATGAAATAAGACTTACTGTAATATTTTTGTTTCAGGAACGCAAATGAAAATGAGATGGAATGAGAAAATTTTATACGTGAATTGAGAAGTAAAATGAACGGTTAGGGGTGTAAATGCACGACTAGGAAAATGAAGCGGCTAGAAAAGGAAAATCATAAATTAAAGAAAAAGAAATCAAAGTCTCTTGAATTTCCTAAGCCCATTATCAAAATAAACAAGTAAAACCCAATAGAAAAATCAAAGTCTAAACAAAATAAAATAAACAAATGAACATGAAAAATAGAAAATAAAAATACAGAAAATAATTGCGTGTAAAACGCTGAATTTTATCAAATTTAAAAAGCAGAAAACAGAATTTGACGAAACGAAAAGCAGATGAATATCAGAATCAAATACAGTTTCAAAGAAAAAGGATAGAAATTTAAAATTTTCGATAGAAAGTCAAAGTTTGACCACAGTTGACCAAAATATGAATTTTTCAAAAAATATTAATTTTATTGTATTTGGAAATTAAATTGTAAACAAAATCAAAATTACATTGGAAAATTCCAAAAATTTAAATTTAAATAATTAAAAATCAAAGTTTCAAATAAAATTGAATTAAAAATATTTATTAAAATTATGTGTTGTTACACTCTCCCCCACTCAAAAAATTTCGTCCTTGAAAAGGAGTGAGACACGGAAACAAGGTAAGATAAGATAGAAAAGCAAATAGTACCTGAAACAAACAATTCCGGATTTGAAGCACGCATGCTCTCCTCCGTCTCCCCGGTACATACCCGATCATCCGTACTCCATTGCACTTAGACCAGGTTGGCTGATTTCCTTCTCAGCTACTTCGTACCCCTTTCGATAATACGAAGTGGCTTCCTCTCGACAGTAAGATTAGGCTCAATATCCAAACTCTCGAGAGCAGAAAGCTGGACAATCAAAGATGGATCATGTAGATATCGACGAAGATGCGAAACATGGAATACATTTATGTACTCCAGAAAATTTTTCAGGAAAATCCACACGATAAGCTAAAGAACCAATCCTCTCAGAGATATAGAAAGGACTAACAAACCTAGGAGCAAGCTTCCCGCTCCGACCAAACCGAATCACATTCCTTAAAGGAGAGACCTTAAGGAAAACCAGACCACTAACAGAAAACTCCAAACTCCTCCTACGCCGATCAAAATAATTCTTCTGCCTATCCTAAGCACTCCTCATCTTCCTCTTGATCTCCCCAACCTTCTCAGAAGCTTCCAAAATCGTATCAGGACCAAGAAATTGCTAGATTCAATCCAGCAAGATGGAGATCTACAAGGTCATCTGTAAAGAGCAGCAAATGGAGACATTTCAATTCTAGCCTGAATTCAAAGACGAAATGAGATAGATAAAGGATTATGGCAAGGTTAAAATAGAAGATTAAGATTATACCTGATAACTATTATTATAGGTGAATTCAACAAGATGGAGATGATTTTTCCAAGATCCTCCATAATCAAGAATACAAGCACGAAGAAGTTCCTCCAGAATCTGATTCACTCTTTCCATTTGACCATCGGTCTGCCGATGGTAAGCAGTGCTCAGATTTAGATGGGTACCCAAAGATTCCTGAAAAGCTTTCCAAAACTGGCTGGTAAAGATAGGATCTAGATCACAAACAATACTGATAGGAACTCCACGAAGGCGAACAATCTCCCTTATATAGATCTCTGACAAACTAGAAGCAGAACGGGTAGACTTGACCAGAATAAAATGAGCTGATTTTGTAAGTCTATCCATAATAACCCGTATACTCTCATTATCCCTCCTAGACCTCGGTAATTCATCAACAAAATCCATAGAAACCTGTTCCTATTTCCAATTGGGAACCTCAAAGGGCTGCAACAAACCAGGAGTCTTCTGATGATCGGCCTTGACTTGCTGACAAGTCGCACACCTACTAACAAAGATAAAGATATCTCGCCTCATACCTTTCCACCAATAAAGCTTCTTCATATCCTGATACATCTTCGTCACACCAGGATGAATAGAATGTATGGATCGACGATTTTCCCGAAGTAACTCTTGCCTCAATCCATCGACATTCAGGACGCAAATCCAATTATTAATCCTCAAAATCCCTCTATCATCGATCTGAGCTCCACTACCATTTGGACTACTGCCACCAACTCTGCCACAGACACTCTCCTTGGTCAATCTGATAATCCTATCCTCATCCTGCTTAGCAATGATACGATCCTAAAAAGGAGAAGAAGAAACAACAAGCTGACACAACATAGCCTTCTTCCGACTCAAAGCATCAGCTACAACATTAGCCTTCCTAGGGGTGTAGCTAATGTCGAGGTCATAAGAAGCCAGAAACTCAAACCATCGAACCTGCCGTTGATTCAAATCCTTCTGGGTGAAGATATACTTCAAAGACTGATGATCAGTAAAGAGCTCAAACTTAGCACCCAAAAAATGATGCCTCCAAAGCTTCAAAGCAAAGACAACAGCAAACAATTCCAAACGATGAGCCGCATAATTGGCTTCATTGGTCATCAACTGACGACTGGCATAAGCAATCACCTTCCTATCTTGCATTAGATCAGCTCCCAAACCCTCACGACTAGCATCGGTGTATACCGTTAATTCCTCGTTTCCATTTGGAACGGTAAGCACTGGTACAGAAGTAAGCTTACGCTTCAACTCATCGAATGTGACTTTACACTTATCACTCCATATAAACATAGCATTCATATGAGTCAAAGCAGTGAGAGGTGCAGCAAACTGAGAAAAATTCTTAATGAATCTCCGATAATAACTGGCAAGGCCTAGAAAACTACGAAAATCAGATGGAGTCTTAGGAGTTTCCAATCCTGCAACAGAATAGGGAGAAATTAAGGACTCGAAAAGATAGAATGATCAAATTGCAAAAACAGAAGGAAAGTAAGACTTACATTGATCGCAGCGATCTTGACTGGATCAACAGAAACTCTATTACTAGAAACAATATGCCTGAGAAATTGGACTTCATCCTTCCAGAAAGGAATTTCATGAATTTAGCCTTCAACTGATGATTTCTAAGAGTCTCCAGAACAAATTTCAAATGTGACTCATGCTCTTCCCTTGACGTGGAGAAGACAAATCATCAATAAAGACTAGAAAAAACTTGTTTAGCACATCACGAAAAACATGATTCATCAAATCAACAAAGAAAGTAGGAGCGTTAGTCAAACCAAAAGGCATAAGTAACCATTCATTGATACCATTTCAGTATGGAAAGCAGACTTGGGAATACTTGCCTTAGCAACTCTGAGCTGGTGAAAACTTGTGGCAAGATCAAGCTGAGAGAAAACAGTAGCTCCATGGAGCTGATCAAACATATCATTGATGCGAGGCATAGGATATATGTTCCTCATAGTAAACTTGTTTAGCTCCCTATAATCAACACACATCCTCAAAGAACCATCAGACTTAGTGACGAAAACCACCGCTGATCCCTATTCTGAATGGCTAGGTCTGATCAGACCGTTGGAGAACAAGTCCCTAATTTGCTTCCTCAACTCAACCTTCTCACGAGATGCCATTCTTCTAGGAGGAAGAACTACAGGTCGAGCTCCAAAAATAAGATCAATATGGAAATCAATTTCTCGCTTAGGAGGTACAGAAGTGACTTCACCAAATACATCCGGATATAGTTCGATAATATGAGTCGAGTCAAGATCACCAGGAGATGAATCCAGAGAATAAATAAAGCGGCCAAAAAATTCTGGGGTAAGCGGCACTGAATCACCAAAGAGTTACTAAAATCATCCATAAGAGAAGCTGTTCGGGTTTTACAAGAGATAACGGCTTCATGCCTCTATAACTAATCACCCCCAAGTAATAGATCAAAAGCATCAAAATCAGAACACAAAGATCACCACTGAAACGGTGATCAACATAGAGGAGTTTCACTTGATTACAAACCTACTAAGGTTTGCCGGACCACTAATAGGATTTTTAACACATAAAGGTACAGGAGAAGACTCAGGCAAAATAAGATGATCAAATTTATCACGAGGATCCACAGAAATAAAACTATGGGAAGCTCCAGTATCAAATAGAACACGAGCAGCAAAATTAAACAGAGAAAAAGTACCCTGAAGAGTACCTTGAGCATCATTAGGAGCAGGAGCAGGTGTAGAGGTGGAGTTGGTGAAGATGCAGAGGTAACAACAAAGATACCAGAAGCTTTCCCTTCTGCTGAGTGGGACAGTTGTTCTTGAAATGGACAGGCTGTAGATAAATATGACAGAGATCACGCCTGGTCAACTGAGCGGGAGGAATGGCAGCACCAACTAAAGTAGGACAACTATTAGCATAGTGTCTCTTATGATCACATCAGAAGCAAGTAATGGAAGATAGGTTGACAGGCTGCCTCTGAGATGAAGAAGATCCCAAACCTGGAGTCTTGTTACAATTCTGCTTCTAATGAAAGTTGGGGTTTCTCTTCTTAAGGTTACCAGAGGAAGACTAAGCTAAAGAGCCACGATCAACCAAAGGATTCTTAGAAGTAGGATTCTCATATCCAATGGTGATATCCATCAGACTAGTGAAAGGGCTATGCACATGAGCGATGAGACGATCATAATACTCTGGATGAGCACCAGCAATGAACTTCTCATTCATCTTGAGAGGAGTGTCAATTAGATTAGGGCCAAACTTAAAAAGTTCATTGAACTTCCTTTCATACACGGCAAAAAACATATCACCCTGCTTGAGATCCATGAATTCCCCAAACAGCTGAGACTTCCCTGCCTCGGGCATCCACTTCACAACAAAGGCATCCCTAAAGCACGATAAAGAAACATAAGATAAATTTCAAAAAGAGAAAAATGAACCAAATTTGAAACAAACAGAAGATGATAACTAAACTGCTCCTAAAAAATGGCAGCCTCAACGGTGTGACATGTAACAGTCTCCCACAAATCCAAAGCTACTCCTTTCAACTCCCAAGCTGCCAACAGACGCTTCTAAGCATCAGTGATCTCAAGACCGGAGAAGATCCTCTCCAATCCCTTTAACCACTATTGAGCCTCGATAATGCTCTCTGATTCGGTAAACTTGGTGCTACCAAGTTCAGTGTATTCCTTACAGAGAGTAGTGAACCTGATGGGTGCAGCAGACTCGGAACTGGGGCAATACCATGACCGTTACCTCTAGCATTCCTTCAATCCAACCAGAAAAATCAAGAATGAATTTTAAGACAGAGGTAACTGAGAAACAAACACAAGATTAGATAAGATAAGGTTCAATGAGAATTGAATATCCCGAACAAAGAAATTACCAACAAGGTGGATAAGGAAAAGAAAGAAGTTAAGAAAAATCTAATTTTAAAACAAGGAAAGATTTATATCAAAATAATTTTTGAAAATCCTTTGAATATAATTTGAAAATCCTTTTTATACTTTAAAATACGTTCTCTCACAAGGAAATGATTCTAAGATTGATTTCACTCGTTCTGGGGTATTTCTACCATATCTCTAATGAGTTTTTGCTCCGCAGGCTAAGGTTTGCCTAAAACCTGGCTCTGCCCAAATGTAACGATCCACTATTTTGGACCACTCAAATCGACAATAAAACCATACATGTCGGACTTGAATAATTCAAAACAATAGATTGTAATATAATTTGGAGCAAATAAAACCAATCACAGAATCACAGACACAAATAAATCAGAATAACTCATAGCGAAAATAAAATAACCATAATAGTTCTTGAAGCTACTACAACATAGAGTCTCAAAACAAGTACAAAATACCATAGTCTGAAAATTAAATACAACGAAAATCCCAATACATAAATGTCCACTAGTACATAAGCTGAATAGAAATACTAAATAGAAATAGATAATAACTAGATAGATAGGTGATCTCCAGCAATCCTAGCTCCAGAAAGTGAAATCCAAAGCTGATACTCAGGCTGACCTGAGCATAAAGAAAACACAAAACACTCGAGTCGGGACATACATACTTATACAATGTAAACCAACTCAAGTGAACTGTAATATAAAAGCACAAGTAACTTAAAGGATGCTTGGGGCCGTCCATCCTTTAAGGATCCACTAAACTTTTTACTATGTAGTAATATACGCTATTATAACAATGTCTAATAGCAAAGTAAACTTACTTAAAAATAGTATTAAGGCTTTACATTTTCCACCTTAACGCATATATAGTGTCGATAGTCTATAAAGTACCGTCGTACCTCTAGATCGGGAGGCTACCACAAATACTCCATAGGTACGACACAAATCAATGCTCCTACAAAGCACGCTAGGGTAAGTGACACGACACAATGAGGCAATGCCAGAGTAGATATATCAATTACGCATCCGGGCTAATGGTAACGCTTAGCAGCCACTACCGCCCACCTCGAGCCACACCGCCAAATCAAAAGGGTACCCTAATCAATCACAAAGTAATAGAATGGTATCGAAGGAATGTGTCCAATAAGAGGAGCTATCTCATTGGCCCGGAATCGCTCCTGTTTAGCCACCTTATGCCAACTCACGGGAGTCGGGTCCACATATATACCTCAAATAGAATCGTCGCCACCATCTTATTTCATTATGAAACTCCACCGCGTACACGGTTGTTAAAGTGGTTTTTGGTATCGACGGAGAGTATGCCCATATCTGATCCCAATCTCTTTAACAACCAAACGTTATTATAACCCGTGGTTATAGATTTCAAAATGGTTTATATTCCAAATTAGATAACTAATTTAAACCATTTAAATATGAAGTCGTTATCCTTTCAAATCAAATATTCGATTTTCCAAAATTGTAGCATTTTCTAAGTTCATTCGTTCAATTACAACAATTTCAAAACATTGTATTTTTCAAAAACAACAGCACTTGTAAAGTGTTACAGTAGATATATTAGTACTTCAAAAACAGTTCAATTTTAGAAACAGCAGCACATAGAAAATGTTATAGTAGATATATTAGTATTTCAAAACAGTTCAATTTCAGAAACAGCAGCACTTGTAAAATGTTACAGTAGATATATTAGTATTTCAAAACAGTTCAATTTCAGAAACAACAGCACTTGTAAAATGTTATAGTAGATATATATTAGTATTTCAAAAACAGTTCAATTTCAAAAACAGCAGCACTTAGCAAATGCTTCCTTAAAACCATAGCATTTTGGAAATGCTGCCAATACAAATCTAAGGTTTATTATAGCATTTCAGAAGCATTATAATTTATGTTTTTCACCATTTTTAACTTATAAAACATATCTCACCTTTCAAAATATTTATTTGGATATCATTTAACATATGATTAAATAAAATAAAACTTTATAAATAAAATATCCAAATTTAGCCATAATTCATTTATAAAGTCAAAATTTCATTATTTATTTTTTACATTTAATCATTTATTAATTCCTACAATTTTAACTTATAGAAAATCACTATAATTTATGTTAAATCATTTGAATCCAATTTAAGTTAAAATTTCATTATTTTAACTTTCAAAATACTTAATAAATTTTCAGAAAATATTTAAAATTAACCACGGGTCTGTATAATATTTTCTAACATAGGTCAAGTGATACAGATATTTATCATTTCAATCCATAATTTTAAAAAATAAAATCTGGATTCTATCATTTCAAACCCGCAATCCCAAGTCAACCAAAATAAAATAAAAATCGCTTGAGCCTATCATTTCTGCTCTTAACGATTTTTCCTTATTCTAATGTCCGTTCGGGTATGTATCATTTCAACCCATAGTGATTCTATACTAACAGGGAACTTGCAGTGAGAAGCAGTAAATAAATAACAGTATAATATGGAATATCATATCAGGTGATGTAACAAACATATATCTGGTTATACATCATGAAATATCATATCACAGGCATATATAAATTACTTTCATATCATCAAGTACAATTCACATGTCATTGTTTCACATCTATATAAGTACGAATGTCGAGAGTGATAAACTCACCTTCTAAAGCTAGAGAAGAAATTCAAACACAAATCCAAACTCCGTAAAGCACGAAAAGGCATGACTAAATTCGAGTGGATGATGAGCCGAGATTCAGATCTTGTAACAACAAAATATACAACATATATAAATCTATATGTTCAACACATAAATATATATAAATCAAAAATGAAACAATGTGAAGAAAACAATGGTTTAATCAATAAGTGGGCTCGGCCACCTTTACACATGGCTAGACCATCACCACACATGGCTTGGCCATCATTGTCTAAGGCATCTAGGCATGGCTATGGTCAGGTAGAAGCACGGCTAGGCTATGGAAGGTGAAGAGATGGTAAGTTAAACTCATGGAAGGCAAAAAGCTAAGCAAATGAAAGGTGAAGTGCACACATAGGCTCAGCCATATGTCTAAAGTGCTCGACCGTGGCTATGCTTGGGTCAAGTGGTCATAAGGCACGGCTTGGGGTGGTGTAGATCACGGCAAGGCAATGCATGGTGGAGGAATAAGGGGTGGCCGAGGCTAGAAGGAAGGGGATGATGGTATGGTGGTCTCGGCTAGGGTTTGCAAGGCAAATAGGTATGGGTTTGGATCCATTGGTCATGGCTAGGCATAGGGGAGGTGATGAGGTGGTGATGGCCGATCATGGTGGTGGTGGTAGACGAAATGTGGTCGGCTAGAGCATGTGGCCGAACTTGCTTGAGGCAAAAAAAAAGAGAAAAAAAGAAAATGTATAATAGGAAGCCATGAAAAGAAGACTTACTGTAATATTTTATTTCAGGAACGCGAATGAAAATGAGATGGAATGAAGAACTTTTGTATGTGAATTAAGAAGTAAAATGAACGGCTAAGGGTGTAAATGCACGGCTAGGAAAATGAATAGGCTAGAAAAGGAAAAGTCATAAATTAAAGAAAAAGAAACCAAAGTCTCTTGAATTACCTAAGGCCATTTGTAACAACTCGGATTTTGGAAATTAATGAGTAATTCTGTCTACTAAAGCGGAGAATAGGGCTGGCTAAGGGCGACCTTTTATAACTTTGTCTTAAACATCTACTGAGTACGTCGATTAATGCACTATGATTTTTCTTTTCTATCTCAATGGATCGACATACACAGTAAATGCTTAATCCAAAACTATAGGTGGCTAACGGATCTATCAGAACAAAATACCATAATTAAATGTAAAGCACATCATAGAACAGTAATCAACATCATTTATATACATATACACTGATACATGTTTAGTACAATACAATATGAATACAATAAAGGTGGTATTCGACCACACTATATACATGGAATCGAATATAAATACATCAGAGTCAAGCGGAAAGAAATATAAACCACAAAAGTGCTAGGATGATATCCAAGCAGATGCATCAAAGCAAAGTCCCGTAACTGATAGCTAACCTGAAACAACTCGGTTTGACCCGAGTGATAAACACACGGGTCAGGCAACTGAATCTTATCGTTAGAAAGGAATACGATAAGGTAAAGAGAAGAGCTTTGCAACGGGATAACATAAGTAGGTATGAACATCTATGGTTGATATCAAGTAACTTCACTATGTCTCTATGGTGGTTTTCATATACATATACTTGGGTTAATTTGAAGGAATTCATGTATATGATATAAGGGAAAACATTCAAACATTATCCATGAATAAATAAATCTCTTAAGTCGTATATAAATCCCAAGTATAAATCCATAAAATTCGAAATCACCAAAATCCTCAAAGAAATCATATTTGCCTTATTTACATCTATAAGGCTAGGTAAACACATCAAAAATGGTGAAATCGAAATCATCATAACTCATAAAAGAAATCTCATATTGGCCAATTATTACATGCAAAAGCATGTTGCACGTGCTATTTACCAGTACTGTTCACCATCATGGTACCATATCCATCTCTCGACCGGAATCCTCATCTTGAATTAATCTGGTCTATGACGTCATCTATATTCTCCCCGAACACCCGCCATCAAAAGTGATTGAAGCACCTCACTCCAATCGGTGTCCGCTAAGTCCCCGCCATCGAAAGTGATCGAGTTAAGTATTACTTAACTCGATCGGGACTCCAAGTACTGGTAGTTCTCCTAGAATGTGTCAACAACTCTCGGATAGTAACCCGGAAAGTGGTGACGTATGTCTCATACCATGCGCTATCACTTAGCGGTTTTCTAGCCGCTAGTTCGTGCCACACTAAGAAATCATCAACATCATCAAAAGAATCGCCTCATGTCGTCGGCGTATGGTATAAGATGTTAAACTCATCTCATCTAATCGACGAGTAGAAATTCCATAAAAACATCAAACTCATCAAATACCATCAACATCTTGCCTCATATCATCGGCAAGTATATCTCCGTCAATATAGTCCAAATCTCGTATATACTCCCGAATAGGAGATCTCGGACTATACGTATTAGCCAAATGGACTAATATAATCTCAAACTCATACCACAATGTGATTAACATCAAGGAGGAAATCAAACGATTCCTCAAAATCGTTTCGATCGTACAAGCCCAAAAGTAACCGAAAAAGTAAATACACAAGTCCCATACATTGCGGATTTACTAAATCGTTTAATTTATTTTCTTATACGTCCGAAAAAGCATAAAGATGATGAAATTTAATAAGTTATAACATAAAATAATTTTGTAGAAAAGGATTAATAAATAAATTTCATAATAAAATTCTTGCGAAAGAATGCAAATGAAATCGTCAAAATCGGACAATTATATCAAAATTTGGGGCTGTCCATGACAGGCCAACAATGAAAACATCAATTTTGCACCATGCAAACTTCGAAATTCCACCAAGCATAGAACACAAAATTTGTAGTCTACCGTCTAAGGTTTTCAAAACTTCAAAAATTTTGATATTGCGGTCAGTAACGAATAAGTTACGAGAGAAATACTACTAGAAAAGAAAATCTGCGCACTGGTTATTAACTCAGGCCATCGACAAAAATATCTATTTTTCACTATGAATACTTCCATAAAATTCAAAAGATAAAACATAAAAGTTGTAGAATATTTCCTAAGGATTCCAGAACATCTTGAATTTCAAGATTCCGATTAATGACCTGAAAGTTATGATCGAAATACTACATAAAAAAAATTATGTGCACTGCTTATTAACACAGAACATCAACGAAAAAGTCGATTTTTCACTAGATAGTCTTCAAAATCGTTCAAAACTGAAAACATAAAAGTTGTGGAATATTTCACAAGGATTTCAGAACATCCAAGATTTCAAAATTTCGATTAGAAAAGCAAAAGTTATGCTGAAAACACTATTCAGCCAAATATATCTTTTGTGCAAAAACGCTTTCGGTTTTGCAAATTTCACAGCAAATACAGAGGTCCAAACGGACTCGAAAATTGATAAAATTAGACCTGAAAAAACTAGACACAATAAGCTTCAAAATTAAACAAAAATCACCTCAATCCGACTTCGTATGAGGGAGATATAAGCATTCAAAGACGAGGTATTACAGACATCAACAATTAAGAACAGAGATGAAACTTGAACATATAGAGCCAAATTTTCCAAGCATGAGCCAATTTAGTTGCTGTAAGTTTTAAACTTACCTTTTGCAGCGAAAAGAGGAGATTATGAAGCAAAGATTGGAGCAAATATGAGGTATTTAGCAAGGAAAAGGAGCTCTAGCACCAGTAGAAACTAGAAAAAGAGGCATGCAAAGAAGAAAAATTACAAAACAAGAATTACAGTAAACAAATATGGATTTCTCCTCAAATTCAAGACAGAGAAGGATGGAGATTACCTTCTTGTTGAACTAGACCCGAATTTCTATTGATTTAGCAAAGAATTTTGTTAATTATGGCTAGGGTTCGAGAAGGCAGCCATTAAGCTTCTTAATTGTTTTCAGGAAGAAGATGAAAATGAACGAAGAGGAAACTGTACGTACTATTTCCAGAAGTTTCTATTGGGGTAAATGGGTATAAACTAATTCCTATTAGGACTTAGATTAATGTTTGTTTGTGTAGTTTATTTATGTACAAACTTCTTTTATCCATATCTTACACGATTTAAATCCGATTTTAACAATTTTGAGTGCGTTGGATTCGTCTTAACATCTAGATTCCAATAAAATATTAAATCACAATTCCAGTAATTTATTATTTGTTTTATCATTTATTAACTAATTTAGCCAATTTTTCCCCATTATTGCAAAATAATTGCAAATTCGATACAATTGGTTAAATTAATATATATTATGCACCCAAAAACAAAGCCAATACATGTTTTAGCATTACTTAAGCATTTCTCACAATTTTAATTATAGTTAACATGATTAATTATTTTATTAACTCATTCTTATATATATTTAATTAATAAAATGACAATATTGGCAAACAAGCACAATATTATACAAATTATCAATTTAATCAAATGTAATCAATTAACTACATTCAAATTCATGAAATAACGAAGAAACTTTATTTCACTCATGTCCATCATTTTTATACTCAAGGAAAATTATTTTTCTTCTTATTCCCCACATTTTATTTTACAATAAAATGTGTTATTGGTTTTAAATTTCCAATATGATTTCCCCAACCCAAACAAAATTCCATTAATTATTCCAAATCACTCAAACCATTAAAATAAGTGATTAATTTATTTTGTTACAATTCATTAGCCCAAAATTCAAATTCATTATTCATATGATGATTAAACAATTATTTAACAATTTTCTTTGTATTTAACAAAGAAAAGATGCAATTTGACAATAAATTACATTATCGCCAAATCGTACATGTTAATTGAATATGGTTGCATCTCTATATTCAAATTCATGAAATAAAGGAACAACTTTATCTCACACATATGTTTATTACTATTAATACAATAAAAATTTTCTACTTTTATTTTCCCTTTTATTTTACAATAAAAGGAGAATATTGGAATAAATTGCCAATATTCCTTTAATGCTCCTACTAAATTCCATCAATGACAATTTCCAACTCAAAGATCACAATTAAGTTGTTTACTTCATCTTTCCTTCATCTTAAATTTGCTTCAATCATTTAATTTGAAATAAACCATATTTTATACTGTTCTCCCAAAATTTATTCATATTATATTGTTTATTCCAAATAAACAATATAATTCATCATTTTCTTCCAATTAATTCAATTAATTCCAACCAGGGTTAATATTTACGGTAATGTCCAACCAGGGTTGTTACAGACTCCCCCTCTTATAAAAATTGCGTCCTCGCAATTTCTAGAGGAAATCTGTATTCAACACAATTTATTCGATCGACAAAGGATAAAAGAGAAGCTCGAAACTCAAACCATTCATATTCTCACATAGAATGGTAGAGAGAAATAAGGATAAACTTCCTTGGTTAATCCAATGGCCCATCAAATGCTTATATAGCGATTAGCAAACCATCGAATTTTCCAAGTAACTTGAAAGAATTTCGAAGATATCCCATCTTCGAAAAAAAACTCAATAAGATGCTCAATAATTAATCAATCGAAAATGATTGATTTCACAAAACTCTACGAATAGAGTCGGGACCAAAATCACTTAAACCCAAACTCTAAGCAATAAAGAATATCATCAATGGTTCGTCATGATTGCATAGAGGCATACAATATGTATATTATATTGACATGGTTCACCTAATTATATATATATATATATATATAACCGAATGAAATGGGTGAGGATATGGACCATAAAGCAAATCTTCATAAGATAATTAAAAATTCAAGAATCGATCATAAATAAAACTCATCTAATAGAAACTTCTTAGTTATTATACCTTATCTCATCGGTATAAATATAAATACATCTCAAATCCATCATTAAACTCATTAAGGAATCTCCATAATCATTTATACCTCATCTCATTGGTATAAATATAAATATATCTTAAATCTATTATCAACACTCATCATAAAAGCATTACCATAATTTATACCTCATCTCATTGGTATAAATATATATAATGTCTCAAATCCATCTTGATAGAGCCCGGAAAGAATCCAAAACATCATATTCGAAATCACAAATAAAACCATGTATGTCAATAAGCCTTTTTCATACATAAGGCTATACTAAAGCATCATCATCAAAATAGTGAAATCGAAACACCTAAAACCTCATGAAAAGCAGCACGTGCATTTACATCTTGACTAGTACTACCATTATTTGGTAACATTCATCGTGATGACTTGGGGTCACATAACATCATAACATCGTGATCATCTTGATTGACTATAGTCGGAAACATCTTGATGACACTCAGTCACAAAAACCCCGAGTAATAACATCGTGATGATTGGAGTCGAGTAATAACTTCATAAACATCGTGATGACTCCAATCGAATACTCGGTCTGTAGCACTAGTAACATCGTGAATGTGTCTCAACTTCTCAAATAGGAACCCAATAGGCGTCAACATACGTCCCATACCATACGTTCATACCTATTGGTTTACTAATCGTTAGTCGATGCCACATTAGAAAACCATCATAAACATCATCAAATAAATACTGCCTCATCTCATCGGCGAGTGTAAGATACCTAACTCGTCTTATCTCTTACTTGGACGAGTTTTAAGTGACATCGAGACTTGTCTCATTTCATTGACAAGTAAAAATTCATCATAAATATCGAAATCTTCATCAATCCATCGTAACAACATGCCTCATCTCAATGGATTTCCGTTGATATTAAATTATAATGCAAATAATAATTTAATATTGTGATTATAAATAAATTGGAGGAATGAAATGTGAGTTAATATTGTTTATTTTATATAAACAATGTTTTGATGAATAATACTTGTGTTTTTAATTTATGTGGGTTAATATATCTCATAAGATGTTATTTTAACATATTGATGGTTGGAATAAATATAAATGAGTGAAAATAAGCATAGAATATTTTATTTGTGAAAGAGGGTTGAAAATAAATGATGTTAGTTATTTATTGAGTCAAAATGGGAAGTATTGAGATTTTATTCCAATAATAGCCTTTTATAGTGAATAAAAAGGGCAAATGAGAAAAAAAAAATTTCTAAGTGTATTAATGATTAAAAATAGTGTTGTAGTATTTTAAAAAGAGTTAAAACATTTAATACACTTATCTGAGTTAAGAAATAATTTTTATTTGACTCAGATTGTTGAAAATTGTGGTTTTTTTGTCTAAAAATAACAATATTGTCAAATATTGTGTAAATGAGTAGTTTATTGGGAAACTAATATTTTTAAGTGTAAAAAAAAATTTATTGTGTTAATCATGTTCACCTTATTAAAATATGAAGAATGCATTTTGTCTCATGTAAAAGAAGTTAATAGAGAAAGTTATGTTAAAAATAGTACAAAACCTATGTATATTAGCCTAAATAATTTTCTAAGTACGAGAATGGACTAATTGGATATAGTAAACATCCAATAACCCAAATTCTAGAGTTTTCCAATGAAGTATGTACCTTTTCTCCCAAAACTCATTACAGTAAAACCTAAAACAGAAAAGAAAAAGCTTCAAAGTACAAAACAATGGCTACCCTCTTCAAATTTTAATCTTCCAAGCTCAATCATCGCAAATTTAAAAGCCTAATTCAAGTTAGAATCATAAAAGAAGGTAATCTCCAACCTATTCTATCTTAGAATCCATCTAAAACCCTAGAATTGTTTGCTGTAAATTTTGTTTTGATCAATTTCTTCTTTGCATGTATTGTTTTTTTTCTATTTTCAGATGTTTAGGGCTTCATTCTTATGCTAAAGGCTCAACCTTGCTTGCAAATCCTTACTTATTCACTGAAAATCAATTGGTAAGTGTAAAATCTTACAAATGCTACCCAAAATCAAAGTTTTGAGTTGAATTTTCGTATTAATAATGTTACGTTTCGTCTTTGTTATTTTCTATTTTCTATTGCCACATTGTTTTGGCTATAATTTCTACAATTTTTATCCAAATTTCAAAATTTTGGATGTTCTGGAAAGCACTGACAAAGGGCTACAAGTTTTATGTTTTGAGTTTTCTAAAATTTTGAAGTTTTCTTGATCCAAATCGTACTTATTTGTTGCTGTCTCGAGAGCAACTGACATCAACAACAATCACAAGTCTGAGAAATTATTTTTACCATAACTCATTCGTTTCTTAACCAATTTTGATAATTTTAGATGTTTCCGAAAGCTTAAATCATATGCTACAACTTTCATGCATTGATTTTTCTGTAATTTTGTGGTTAGCTATGTCAAAATCGAATTTTTATTCTGTTATTCCGAGAGCAAAACCAATATTTGCTCTGTCATTGAAGATGAATCAACATTGGCCATAACTTTTTCGTGTCTTAACCGATTTTGGTAATTTTAGATGTTCTAGGAAGAATAAATCATGTGTTATAACTTTTATGCTTTGAGTTTTCTGTAATTTTCAGGTTAGCTATGTCAAAATCTATTTTTTCTACTGCTAACCCGAGAGCAAAATCAATATTTGCTCGGTGTTTGAAACCGAAACGAATTTGACCATAACTTCTTCGTTTCTTAACCAATTTTGATAAGTTTAGATGTTTCAAAAATATTAGGTAATGTGCTACAAGTTTCGTTCATCGTGATTACTGGAATTTTGAAGTTTGTTTGGTCAAAATTATGGTTGTATGCTGTTGTCCTGAGAGCAAAATGACAGCAACAACAATCGTCGAGCTCAGAATTGTATTAGCTCATTTTGCTCTCATTCTCTTCGGTTTTAATGATGTTTTTGAGAAATTTTCAAAGCTATGTTTCCTATCAGTAGGCTAGCTATATTTAGAAATTTGAAATTCAAATTTTAAATGGAATTTGAATTGATTTTGGGTTAAATTTGAATTGAATTCGTATTGAATTCAAGTTATCGGTTTTGAGATATCCCTCTTAGTTTTCATTGTTTTCGAGCACGGTTTTCTTCGAAACCATTTTGAAGTGTTATTTTGAGTTGATTTAGAAGTTACCAAATTTTGGTGAAGATTATTGGTTTGAGAATTACTCTTTGAGTACATTCGACGACGAGCCAATCTAGATGCATTTTGTGATGGCCGATGAAAGGAGGCAATATTGTTGTTAAGTTTTAATTTGCAACTATGGTTAGAAATAACCATTACGATGTTCTTTTACTTGCCTAGGAGATGAGGCAAGTTGTTATGATGGATTGATGATGATTTCTATAGTTGTGATGAATTTTTACTTGTTGATAAAATGAGACAAGTCTCGATGTCACTTAAAACTCGTCTAAGTAAGAGATAAGATGAGTTAGGTATCTTACACTCGCCGATGAGATGAGGCAGTGTTTATTTGATGATGTTTTATGATGGTTTTCTAATGTGGCATCGACTAACGATTAGTAAACCAATAGGTAGGAACGTATGGTATGGGACGTACGTTGATGCCTATTGGGTTCCTATTCGAGAAGTTGAGACGCATTCACGATGTTACTAGTGCTACAGACCGAGTACTCGATTGGAGTCATCAGATGTTCATGAAGTTATTACTCGACTCCAATCATCACGATGTTATTACTCGGATTTTTGTGACTGGGTGTCATTAAGATGTTTTCGACTACAGTCAATCAAGATGATCACGATGTTATGATGCTATGTGACCCTAAGTCATCACGATGAATGGTACCAAATAATGGTAGTACTAGTCAAGATGTAAATGCACGTTCTGTTTTCCATGAGGTTTTAGGTTTTTCGATTTCACTATTTTGATGATGATGTTTTAGTGTAGCCTTATGTAAGAAAAAGGCTTATTGACATACATGGTTTTATTTGTGATTTCGAACATGATGTTTTGGATTCTTTTCGGGCTCTATTAAGATAAATTATGGTAATGCTTTTATGATGAATTTTTATAATAGATTTAAGGTATATTTATATATATACACCATTATTTGCATTATGGATCGATGATTTGACGATTTTATAGACTACTTGATGTTAAGATGGAGTTGAGATGTATTTATAAATTTATATCAATGAGATGAGGTATAAATGATTATGAAGAATCTTTTATGATGAGTTTTAGTGATAGATTTGAGATGTATCTATATTCATACCGATGAGATGAGGTATGAATAAGTATAATGCTTTTTTTATGATTGGGTTTTATGTTTCCTTGAATGTTCATTGGGATGCGCCAATAAGATGAGGCACATCCATATGCGTTTTATTATATGTATGAAGGATATGTACCTTTCATGTATTGTTATATTGACGAGCACTTCTAAGAAGATAATTGATTCATTTGAAGTCATTATCCATATTTTTATACCGCTGATGATATGAGGCGAAAGCGATGTTTATTGAATGTTATCTTTAAAATTTTGCTTGGCGATGTTCCATTTGCTTTAGTGTCTGTTATGCCACTTAAGTATGACTTCATCATCATTATTTCTCCTACTTGTCAAGAAGAGATGTTGTCCTTTCTTATGATGTTGAAACCCTGTTTAGGGCATGGCATTCTTTATGAAAAAGGATACCATAGCTTTCACCTAATTATCCTTACCGATTATTCTGTTTGACTGATGATTTTAGTTAGCCTGACCCGTGTGCTTTCACTCGGGTCAGACCGAGTTATTTCAGTTATCATCTATTGGGCTTAGCTTGAAGTTGATGTTGGATATCAGTTCTTCTTTCTCTTGAGTAGTTTATTTCTTCCGCATACTCTGATGTTTTTACATTTGATTCGATGTATATTATGTAGTCGTGTACCACCTTTATTGTATTCATATTGTGTTGTACTGAACGTGTATCAGTGTATATGTATATATATGATGTTGGTTACTGTACTGTGATGTGATTTACATTCAGTTATTGTATTTTGTTCTGATAGATCCGTTAGCCACCTATAGTTTTGGATTAAGCATTTACTGGGTATGTCGATCCACTTGAGTAAAAAAAATATAATGCATTTATCGACGTATTCAATGGATGTTTAAGACAAAATTATAGATGGTCGCCCTTAACCAGCCTTATTCTCCGCTTTAGTAGACAGAATTACTTGTTAATTCTCTTTGCTAAGGTGGGTCTTGGGGTGGGGCGTTACACCATTATCAAAATAAAAAAGTAAAACCCAATAGAAAAATCAAAGACCAAACAAAATAAAAATAAGCAAATGAACATAGAAAATAGAAAATAAAAATACAGAAAATAATTGCGTGTAAAACGCTGAATTTTATCAAATTTAAAAAGCATAAAACAGAATTTGACAAAACGAAAAGCATAATGAATATCAGAATCAAATACAGTTTCAAAGAAAAAGGTTAGAAATTTAAAATTCAAATTTAAAATTTTCAACAGAAAGTCAAAGTTTGACCATAGTTGACCAAAATTTAAAATTTTCAGAAAATATATATTTTATTATATTTGGAAATTAAATTGTAAACAAAATCCAAAATTACATTGGATATTTCCAATTTCAATTTTTAAATACTTAAAAATCAAAGTTTCAAATAAAATTGAATTAAAAATATTTATTAAAATTATGGGTTGTTACACACATCCTCGTTGGGACTTCTTACTCCTAGTTCCACTCAAAAGTTGAGATAACCACATTCGCGCTATAAATCAAAGTAAGTAATAATATAATTTACCTCACATGTCATGTTATAAATCCTAGTAATATCAATCAGTATAGGTGTATAACATAGAGTAATCCACTGACATCTAAATATCAAATACTCGGTCCTCAATGAATTATTCAACATTATGCTTGTCTTGAATAAATAAAAACACCCTACACGGACGTCCCATAAAGCCCGATGAAATATAATTATACACACAACAACCACAATTAATAAACATTAAACAAATTTCCACTACGCTTAATAAATATCTCTAGCTTCATTAACTTTTATATTCATTATTCTTTAATTTTACTACTTTAGTATTTGACATAATGGATAATTTTACTTTATCTTGTTCATAGCAGTTAACTCAACAATCATCCATTCGCAACAATATATTATTTATTTATTTAGTATTTAGTGAGATGAAGATTTTTATTTTAATATATTTTACTTCATTTTTGTTTCCCTCTTATTATAAAGATACTTCATTTAACTTTAAACACAAAACATTTCATTAATTTTTTCCTTCTCCTTTAATATAGTAATGATTAATTCTTATGTCTAATTTCCTATTTTATAATTCAAAACAATTTATTTGGTTTCAAAGAAACCTTGTTCAAACTTGTTAACAAATTTTAAAACCTTAAAATTACTTTCACCTCGAACGTCCTCTCTAATAATATAGAAATACTTCAAAGGAATTTATATCTTCCGGTCACTTTTAAAATCTCTACGAAAAAATATTCTCAATTCAAAATATTTGCAAACCCAGATATATCACTTCGATTATTATTTAAAATCCTTCATTATTGCAAACACTTCTTTTTATGCTATTAATCTATCAAAAAAATTCACTTCACATTTTATAACAATGTTACTATCAACTCAATAAATAAAATAACATGCATTCATCTAACCTCTACTTCAAAGTATCATTTTATAACTTTTCATCTTTTAATTAAAATTATTCATCATTATATAAATGCAAATTTCTTCCAAATATTTTTATAGTGATCGGTATATGGAAATACAAATCTTCAAAATTTCCTAATTTTATACAAAATCCAAAAATTCATTTTCTTTCCAAAATAATTTCTCATTTTCGAATCCTCAAAATTATTACACTTATATATTTTATTCAAAATTATTCCTCTTTCAGATTCTCCATTAATCCAAAATCACAGTATTAAATAAAATATAATTCCAAAATTCCCTATTTACTTTCAAATTATTTCTCATCTCTTATTAAATAAGGAATAATTTAGAATTCACTATTTACCTCAAAATGTATATATTTATTTCAAATTTTCGTCTTTTGAATTTATTTATCTCCTTTTTGAATAATTTCGAATTCCATTCAATTAATTTTGAACCTATAATTATCGCTTAATATTCACAAATCAACAATCATCACAACATCAAGAAAATCAAAATTCACAACATGATTTCATCAAATTCAAACAACATCAAACATCAATCATCAACAAACAATCAATCACATCTAATAACCAATCATTAAATTTAACAAGCAATTAAGTAATATATATGGAGTTGTGCATTAAATAAAAAAAGACATAGTTGTGAGTGAGATTAACTCACCAAGCGACGCTCGTTTAACCAAATCGATACTATATGACTGTCCTTGATTCCATCAAATTCAAACAACATCAAACATCGATCATCAACAAACAATCAATCATATCTAATAACTAATCATCAATTCTACTAAGCAATCAAGTAATATATTAGGAATTACACATTAAATAAAAAGAAATAGACATAGTTGTGAGTGAGATTAACTCACCGAGTCGGCGCTCGTTTAACCAAATCGGAACCATACCACTGTCCTTCACCTTTGTTGTCGTCAACAGCTCCACATCACATAACCTTCATTGCTATAGCCAAACCTATTGTCCAAGCACTGTACATCGACCTATCATCACCACCACACACACCTAAACGCAGCCGCTCCTCATCGTCTCCATTTACTCAAGTTTACACCCGTAAACAACAGCCACAATAGCCCTCTTTCATTATCTTTACCTACTCATGCTTCAAGCCAACCACCATCCACCCGGTTATCTCAGCTTCGCTCCTAAACTACTACGCCACCAGCCATCTCCCGCGACCACCTCCACTTTGCACCAGCCATAGTTAAAACGATCAACGTACCAGCTATAATCATGACCTATGATCGCTCTCCCTCAACCCAGCCACCTGCTACCCTGCATGCCATGTAGTACCCTCATCGATCATTGTCGCTTTGCCCTAGTTCACTCCAGATCACACGTCTTTTTTATTAGCCGACAAATTGACTTTTGGGAAAATAAGCGGTTAGGGTAAAATTAAACACATGGGTTGAGTTCACTCAGGAAGCAAAGTGATATTTCCAAAAGCGCAAGATAATGAAAATGGATTAAGGCTGGGTTGAAACAGTTTTGGGCCCAATTTGTGTTTATTCTCAATTTTATTCAACTCAATTTTAGTTAATTCACACTTTATTTAAATTTTTTATTTTTAGTCCTCAAAATAATATTTTGATATAAATTGGTTTATATGATGGTCCACAAATTATATTTCTATAATTGGACAATTTTATTCAATTTGACACTTGCTTATTTTTTTATTTAATAATTCATCGTTCTATTACAAAATAGATTTATGTATCAACTATTTCAATCATATAAAAGTTATTTTGCCTCAAATTAGTCTGTATTGATTAAAACATTCTATTTGAGTTCAACGGATTATTTTAAAATAATTTATCAATTGGACTCGATTAAATCGAAATCTTCAATTAAATAGAAGTTGATTAACTAAAATTGAATTTTGAAATATAAACATCTTAAAAATTGAATTCAAACACTTTTATTATAATTAAATTTACTTATTTATACGACGTAGAAAGTTGGTCTGTTACACACATGCTTCCTCCGTGTTTTGAGAAAAACAAAACCATTTGATTACTTTATCAAAATACTTGTTCCAATACCTTGAAGCTCGTTTAAGTCATAAATGGATTTTAACAACGCTCAAGCATTGCCCTCACTCCCGTTGACTTCGAAACCCTCGGGCTATGACATGTAGGCGGTCTCTTTTAAATTTAGAAATGTCATCTTTACATCCATTTTCCATATTTCATAGCCATAGAATGTAGCAATAACTAACATAATCTGAATGGACTAAAGTATGGCCATAAGTGAAAAGGTCTCGTTATAATAACACCTTGAATTTGGCGAAAGCCTTTCATAATCTGGCTAGCTTTTAAGTCTCTACTTGTCCATCTGCATTTAGCTTTATTTTAAAAATTCATTTGCAGTCGGTGGGCTTTATTCCTTCGGGTACGTCAAACAAAGTCCATACTTGGTTTTCATTCATGGAATCCATATCAGATTTCATTGCTCCAACCCAGAGTGTAGAGTCTTTACTCTGCAATGCTTACTGGAATGATAGAGGAGTGTTGTTATATAAGACACAATCCTCCTTCTCACCATCCATGATGAAACCATAATATCTCCCCGATGGATGAGATTCCTTACAGGACCTAATAGGTTCTCCAACTTGGTTCTCCTACTATTTCGGCCTCAGGGTTAATTTCTTGGATCTTATCCAAGTCTACAACCTCGGTGTTAATTTCTTGGATCTCATCCAAGTCTACAACCTCGTTATTAATTACTTCTGATAGAAATCCCTTTTCTAAAAAGACAACATGCCGAGAAACAATAAATTTTTATTCCTTGGCGTTGTAGAAACTATATCCCAAATTTTTTATGGGATATCTTATAAATTACGCAATACGTTCTTGCCTCAAGTTTATTTGGACAAACGTTCTAAACATAGGCCGAACAACCCCACATCTTCGAATACTTAAGTTGGGATTTTTTCCACACCACATCTCATATGGTGTCTTAGGCACAGATTTAGTAGGCATCAAATTCAACATATGCGCTACGATTTCTAAAACATATCCTTAATAGGATAGAGGTAACTCGACCTTACTCATCATGGAATGAACTATATCTAACAGGGTTTAATTACTTCGTCTCAAAACACCGTTGTGTTACACAGAGTGGAGTAACCTGAAAGATAATCCTATCATATTTCAAGTACTATGGGAGTTCATGCACAGTGTGCTCACCTCATCAATCGGATCGAAGAATCTTAACCTTTCAGTTCATTTGCTAATCAACCTTATTCTGATAATAGATAAATTTCTCAAAAACATCGAATTTGTTATTTATAAGATACACATATCCAATTCTCGAGAAATAATAAATAAAGTTTACAAAATAACTATGTTATCTTTAGTTATTAAGGGCACTGGACCATATACATCAGCATGCATGAGCCTTAAGAATTCATTAACTTTTTTATTTCTTCCACTGAAGGGGTGCTTGGTAATCTTACCTTTGAGACATGACTTACACATGTGAAATGATTCAAAATCAAATGACATTAGAAAAACATTTGTTTTCAATTTGAATAGTTGTTTCTCACTTATATGTCCTAGCCTACAATGCCAAAGACAATTTTTATTTATATCGTTATTTAAAGAACTACTCATAGAATAGACATAATTTGTATTGATCACATAAATGCCATTATCTAAAATACAATCGTCGACTTTATTACCATCTAAAATATAGTTTATAACTTTATTAGCACAGTGAAAAACATAACCAATCTATGATAATTTTGACACAAAAATAATTCCATAAATAAAGTCTTTTACACAATAGCAATTATTTAATATCAAAACAAAACACTCGGCAAACTCAAATGAGAATCTCCAACTACCATTGCATCTATTATAAACCCATCAATAATATGAAGCCTCATTTCTCCCTTTTCCACGTGGTTCCAGTTCCTAAGACCCTGTAAGGAATTACAAATGTGAGTTCTGAATCTAGTATTTATACCCCAAGATAATTGATGATTGCAAAACAGTTCTGAATCCTAAATATACCTGATGGAGCAGCGAAACCATTTTCCATTTTCTCTTTAATGGTCTTTGAATACTCTAGAAAATTCCATTTCTAATAACCATTTCTGTGACAATGATGACATTCACCCTTATCCACAATAGTAGTCGTCTTATTTTCTTGTTGACCTTATTTTGCTTCTTCGAACCTTTCAAAGATGATGTGTCCTCCTTAACAGCAAGTACAACCCCTTTATCCTTTGCTTAAGACTCGGCCGACCTCTGCATATTGTGGAGCTCCAATAGGCTTACTTTCAACTAGTTTATATTATAGTTTAGAATGTACGGCTCATACTGGGGCGTAAGAGACCCAAGGATTAAGTTAACTTGTGTTTTGTTATTATTGCTACATCTAACTATGCAAGTATATTAATATAGCCTCTCATCATTAGATCGTAATCCTTCACTTTCTGTCCTTTGGTCATCTTGGAATTGGAAAGTTTATTCAAAAGTTCATATCTCGTGGAACACGACAATTCACCAACAAGAGATTTGAGACTATTAAAAATCTCATTGACGGACATGTTTTCATGTTGCCTCTGCAACAGCTTGTCTAATATAGGAAACATGAAAACTTGGACAATCTCTAGGTCTGAAACCCATTTCTCATAAGAAAGCCTAAGTTTGGGATTCTCATCATTACCGGGTTATTCTTTAGGAGATGCAGTTATCAATAACCAAAGACGTTCATAAGTCAATGCTATCCTAATCGCTCTTAGCCAATTGGAATAGTTAGGTCTGGTAAGTTTGTCCTTTTAGAAGACAATTTAGGTGTAGACTTTTTCTACAAGTTTTAAATTAGTATATTATGACAATATCAATGTAGATATTCTTATAATATTAGTAAGGTTAAACTTTATGTTTCATTTTACTAATGAGCTCCACTAGTCTTTTATGTTTCTCTAAACCTTAACATAAAACATAGAAGTCGACTTCACTAGTGGGTGTTAGGACTCATCTATCTTGGGATTCCGACCTTGAGTTTTCTCAATGAGTCATATCCCATGGACGATGGATAACTCATTATCAGTTGTATCGTATACAACTTCTAACTCATGATTCCTTGTCCTAATCTTATTTCGATTTTGAATTTGCTTAACAAATTGAAAGAGATCATTCACTCATACTTGCCATTTCACAATAGCCTAAGTATAGTAAGTATAAATTAAGTTGGCTTAGTAAATACATATAGCTATCTTACCTCATCTGTTCTATATATTAATAACACTACACATAATATCTCTAGCTTGAATTTGCTCAACAACTAAAGTTTGTGCAAGTAATTTACTAGTATATAAATGGTAGAGGACAACTTTATATTGGGGGATATCAACTTATGAGATAATGTATTTTTTATGAAATACCCTTGTGATTCAAGTGTCAAACACATCAGAACTCATGGTATACGTACTATAAGTATGTATTGTTCCCTTAATTCTATTTAAAGTTTCCTTAATGTTCCATCTTCAATTTATACATTCATACTATATAATTTTCATTATTATTTAAATTTTATAATTTAGTTTACTTATTAAATTATTTATGTATAACATTATATTAATTAGACCTTATGCAATTTATTTAATCGACTAAGATTTTAATTAATTATATATTATTCAATTATAACATATAATATTGAATGTATATAATATAATATTTACGGTTATACTAATATATCTTTTATATATGTGTGTGTGTGTATTTTTGTGTTAATTAATTAACTATTAATTTATTTATTTAATCAATTTTTTTTAGTTAAATGTATTAATTTATAAAATTCTTCTATATACATATATACTTACATTGTCTTAAACAATTCACAACAACATAACATATATCATTGTACATTATATACGTATATTTGTTTTAATTAACTAACCAACTTAATCAGTTAATTAACTTTATAACTTGTAATAATAATTAAAATTTCCAAAATTTATTTATTACAATTTCAAAATAATTTTGAAAATTCGTACAAGGCTCAATTCAAATTAGGCGGTTTCCATTAGCCGCAACTTTGAGGCACACTTCACCCTTTGCGCCAGACCAGTATCCAGGCAGAATAGTGTAGAAATCTGCCCTCTCGATCCCTGATCTGATGTCCAAACCAACATCGATAACCTGAGAATCGAAAGGATGGGTCATTAGGGTTTGAGATGTAATATAAATAACTACGGACCAACTAGGATGGATATCAAATATTAAAAACAATTCTAACTAACACTATGTACTTTTAGAGACATACAACGAAAGAAAATAAAATATGTTATATAGTCAATGTCATAGCCATATCACCATAATATGTCTCAAATGTCAAATACATATGTCTAAATATATACACGTACAATCCAACCTACACACATAAAGTCAAACCCAGGTAATATAATTATTTACATCATATGTACAATATGGCAATAAATCTCCATCTTCGATATCATCTTGTCTCTAAACTTTATCAATCTGGACACACGAACACATGCATATATATATATATATATATATATATATATATATATATATATATATATAAGTAGGAGTGGCTCATGCATAAGTCTAGTAAGTGAGCCATACTCCACTATACCACAATGATAATAATATTACATGATACGAGTATATCGTCCATCCAACATACATTCTGTCACCACGTCATGCCTAATTGTTATATACATCTAATCATACTTCATCATGTCTATGCCGACTCAGTCCTTGGACTCTCCTAATGTGCTACAAGCTCACCTTTTATCCACTGTAATGTCAATCATATACAGGGCTCATGCGCTGAACTAGCAACATGTCCTACAGGGTCGCTTGTTGTCCTCATGCTAACTAACTAGATTCATGCCCTGCACTAGCCTCATTCCTAGAGGGTTTCTTAACATCCACTCCCTCCTATTGGTCCATTGTAGCATTATAGGGTGGCAAATCATCATACATGGACTACCTCACATACACACTCTAGGCAGTCTACCTGTATCTGTGTCTCGTTCACGTCTATCCCCATAGTCGTATCACTGTTAGCAAATTTCTTTGCTAACCATAATATGCAAGGCAAGTTGTGGTTGGTTTGGATAAGGGTATAAGTAGCCTTATGCAAGCTTGGAAGGATATGCAAATCCAAATTTTAGTCCAAGTCCAAAGATAAGTCATACACATGTCCATTGTCCATGCCTAAGTATGAATATGAGTCATATGCACATTAAAAGTTCAGTAATAGTCAAATATTCTCATTTGACAGATGTATGCTACGCAAAAGGTCCAAAATTTACAATCGACTCTAAAATCCCCAAATTAATTTAGGGTTCACAACTTTAAAATTTGAGAATGAGGAAAGAATTAATTATCTCCCCATGGATACTGATGGGATTCTATTTATAGCGGTGCAACCATATGGGATGATTGACACATGTCAGAGCTTAGAATCCAAGGGATCCGATAACACTTGATGAAATTCAGCATCTCTTTGTTAAGACTCGACATTACATGCTTTCATAAGTTTGGCAACCCAATCCCCATTGCTGAAACTCGACAACCTTCATCAAAGTTGCTACTCAATAACCTTCATGATAGTCGATTCTTGATAACTGTTATTATGGTAGCATCTCGATGATAGTTAATGCATCATAGGCTCATCATCTCTTAGAAGCTCGACATACTTAGTTTATAACTAGATGCTTGATGTCTTTTAGTAGTGTGACATCCTCCTTCATGTTGTAAAGGTTGGATATCACTTCCTAAGCCTTTGATAATTATGCTATCTTTGGGCTCAATATCTATTGTATTGTTGAAGCTCGATATCCACAAGTACCTATTGATTCGGCACCTTCGTCACCTTACAGGCTCAATATCCTAATTCATAGTTAATGTTCGACAACACCATCTACTAGTTATATGCTCGGCAACCCTTATGGTTGTTGAAGCTCGACATCAACTTCTTCTTGTATCCAAGCTCGACAACCCCTATATTTGCCGATCACTTTGGAGTTCAATATCCTAAAAGGCAATGCATCTATTTACTACTTCTTAATGGCTCGAACATTCAACATCCTTAGGGACCCAGTACCTCTATATTGTTAGATGTTTGATATCCTTAGAGACTTGATATCTTTTCTTGAGTGTTAATTTCTTGAGAACTTCACTTCTTTAGGCTTGACATATCTTTTATTTCTAGGCTCGACATGTTTTTCTTTAGAGGCCCGATATCCATATTATTAGTAACAATCACATTTCCTTATCACAACATATATGTATGATATGCACGTAAATGTGCATATTTTTACCACCATATTTAATCTATTTAAATTCAATGAATGATAATATTGGGTATGTAAACTTGTTTTAACCAAAATCCATATTAATTCCAAATTGTCACATATCCATCTTCATATAGGGGCAAAATGGTCATTTGTGTGCATACATTTCTTTGAGAAAAATTAATTGGAAATATATATACATATTTGTGTAGGAAATTGATCTCAAATATGAGTGGTTTTATGAAGACATATGCATGCACAAATGAATACAAATGAATGAAGATGGAAATAACTCAAACTGAAGAACATGGAGGACTCTACTTACCCACCTACCTTAATGTAAAAATTAAAGGATAATGCACATGCTTATGGAATTAATGGCTTCATGTACACTTAAATGATGATTAGTATAAGCTAATGATTACTTGGCCTCCACACTTTCTCAAGGATATTTTAGGGATTCTCCAAAAATATGAATTAGGGTTTAACACATGTACATATACCCTTTGTATTTCATGTATCCCTCTTCTCCCTTAGTCTCTCTAAGTTTAGTTTAGGTTCAAAATAAAAAGACAAGCTCTCTTTCTCTTTTCATGGCTATTTAGCCATTTTTATTTCATGTATTTTTCCTTTCTTTCATGTAATGTTAATTAGTGTTTTATTTTACTTACATGCTTTCTTTCTTTCATGCTAATAATGTAGATTTTATTTCCATGCAAAGTAGATTAGTTTTAATTCTTGTTAATTAGCTCATCTTTTCCATTATCTTTCATTTTTCTTTCTTTTTGCTTTCATGTAGCTAGCTACATTTGTTAATCAAATAACAAATATAAGAGGCTAAACCACTTCAATTTAGGGATAATGAAGCTCTCTAGTTATGTAGCATCAACTATTTGTTAATTCATGCTCTCTTTTTGTGCTTAATGATGACCAATGAAGTGTTTTATTTGTTGTTCTTGCTTTTAATTTGATAGCCTATATTGTTGACATCAAATAGGCTACGCTTAAACAATCACTAACACAAATGCCTATTCATCAAAATATGATTATGGCATAAGAAAGTGATTTGAAATTCAAATTTGATGGTCTATATTTCTAATCAATAGTTAATAGGTCATACTTCAAATAGATTTCATTTTCATTGTTAAGTTTCATAAAAGTTGGTAAGTGGATTAAGAGGTGTGTTAAAATTAGATGGCTTATGTTGGCTAACTAATAGCATAAATATGTCATACTTATGATCAACACATCAATTAAAACACTAATGACTATAAAAGAGAGATCATGATTTCGTATGTGTTGAACTACATGATCTAGAGAGTGGATTTATTTCCTAAATTGTCACTTTACTCTTATGTTTGCTTCTCTTTTCTTTTAGTTAGTTAGTTAATTCTCTAATTCTCTGGCTTAACTTTCAGTCGACTTTGGTTTAATTTGATTGAATAGAATTTTAAAATCTATAATTCCCTGTGGATCGAACCGTATTCGTCAAGTACTACAAGTGTACGCCGTGCGCTTGTGGTTATTTTTATTATAATATTTGTTCGGCCATTTTCTAGTTCATAGAACTTTAGTCGACGCAAACAAGTTTTTGGTGCCGTTGCCGAAAATTGTTTTGATTTTATTTCATATTTGTCGGATTAGTTTTGTTTGATTTTGTGTGTGTTTTCTTTGTGTGTGATTGCATAAAAAAAATTTGTGTGTTTATGTGTAATTTTTCATTGCATTTTGATTGTGTTTCTTGTTTTCTAGTGCATTTGCATATACATTTCTATTTAAAAAAACAACATACATTATTTAATTGGAAAAGGTAAAAAATATATTTCATTTCAATTTTTCTTATTACAAATTGCATTTTACAAATTTGGTTTGCAATACATTTCAAACTCTCACTCTCTGTTTGCAACCTGAAGTGCACACTGCTTATATGCATTTTTCTGTGCATACTCCAGGTGTTCCACTGCCAAGATCCCTTAACCAATACACCATCTAACTGATGTACATCATCTAACTGCTGTTGCATCACCAGTCACTCTCCAATTCAAACAATACCATTCTCCTTCATTTTCTCCTTGCTGTGCAGCAAAACCATCGCCAGACTATTCGACTGTGCATCTCCCTGCAACCACTTCTAATACATACCAGACCTGCTTCACACACTTAACATACATATGCAACATCAACCTTCCATTTACCCACACTTCTTACTGCCATCAACCACCACTGGTAAAACACTTCTCTATCATCACACTTCTTGCTACATTCCCCTGCTGTGCACTCTTCCTCCAACCATCACGCAACATCAACAAACCCTGATACCATATACAGCATCATCCCCTCTGTTAACTCCAAAACATCACATCCTCCCACCCAACTTCATCTACAGCCGCTGCCAGCAAACCACAAGCCATTACAACTCCTCTGCCTTAACCCACTCCCAGTCAACTCACAACAGCTCATTCCTTCCAGTGCCACAAACTTCAAATTACAAACCAAAGATTGCCCCTTCTCCCTTGCACTTCAACCAAAACCAAACCAAAACTGTCAACAAACTTCTTACAACCACATTTCAACAATACCTCCATCAGTCACCCTACAGTTCACAACCACAACTTCATACCCAACTGTTGCCAAACTATTAGCTGCCACTTGCACACTCCTACCAAACAACATATCAAACCACCATCCAAACTGTGCAAACCTCACTTCATCACAGTCTATAAAACCATCGAAACCACCCTTACCCATTCATCTTCCACCATCGTTCTAACACAACAACCATGTTCAACACAATCCATTTCACAACTTTCCACAAGTTTCAACTGCACTGCAATTCTTCACATCACTTGCTCTGAACAAACCCGAAGCCAACTGTTGCCAGTACCATCTTCTCAAATCCACCATAACTCCCAATGCACAATTCACCAATCGACCACCTGACAACCTACCAACCAAAACGATCACCAAAACCACCCCCTTCGAATCGAATCTCCCCCAATCCCGTAACTCGAAGCATTAATTGCAGTGGACGTTAAATCTGAGTGGAATACAAGCGGATTTCGAGAGTGTTAGCACCAAAATTGGTCACTAACACCTTTAGAAAGATTGTGTAGAGGGAATAATGAAGAAAATAAACTGAAAAAGAGAAGAGAACATAAATTAAAATGCGGGGAGTAAGGACACCAAATTTATAATGGTTCGGCGCAGTGGCCTACGGCCACTTTGAAGCTGATCTTTATTTTCCACTTGATACTTGATTACAGATACAATCCGTTCTTAAGTATTAGAATACAATTGCAAGGTAAAAGAAATAAGTCTTGAATGAGGATTCAATGTGGCCGAGTCTCCCCGGTGTTCTCTAAAATCTGATCCCTTTTTTCTGTGCCCCTACCCTTCTATTTATAGATGAAGGTGGGTTAGACTTTCCTGGTGGGCCAGGCGGCTGTATAACTTGGTCCAAGTAGGACATACCCTATGTGCCGAGCCAAACAGGCCGAACGATTGAAATGCCGAACGCTCTCTGCTGTACCAAACGATCTCTTCGTTGAGTGGGAGGAATAGGCCGAACGGTCATGTCCAGCCAAACGCTACCCTTTAGCCGACGAGATGAGATTGAGCGTACTGGCTTCATTGGGGAGCACCTGTGCCGAACGATACTGAAGGCCGAACCGACGTCTTGGCCGAATGAACATAGTGCCGAACATACTGTGCCGGACCATGCTGGAATGCCGAACCATCTAGGCTTGCCGAATGATGGCTTTGGCCGAGCGTCCTCGGGAGGCCGAGCAGCCTTTAGTCTTTGAACGACCCTATGCCGAACGTTCTCTTTTGGCCGAGCGGTATTTACTACCGAGCACTCTTTTGATGCCGAGCACAACTCTGAAATGCCGAACGATCCTAGTTGCCTGGTCGAATTCCCAGGTAACATTTTTCCCCCCAAAGTACATAATGTGGTCGAACAGGGTGTGCTTTGAACCATGATTTGGTGCAATGACGAAGCCGAACGACACTAAAATTATCGAACAAGATGTCCCATGCCGAACGATCTCTATGCCGAACGATGTTCTGCGCTTTGACCGGCTCTACCGGGCATGTTTTGTTCGAACGACATATATTTTTGACCGGCCTTACTGGCAACGGCCCGTTCGTCTTCTTCTTCCTCCCTATAAAACTGTTTGTCCTTCCTCTTCCTCTCTTTTATACTCCCATGCTCGTTATCTTTTTAAGAGCTTGCAACCCTAACCTGCTAATCGGATATCTCGGGCCTGATCTTTCCTTCCCGAACTTCGATCTGTTAATTAGGTATTAGCCCTTCTAACTTAATCCCTTCCATGGTTAAAACTTAGGGATTTGTACATTTGAATTGTGGCCGAGATGGTTGCATTGATGGTCAGGGCTAAAAGGTGTGTGGCGAAAGGAGGCGATCGGGGATGGTTGCACATGGGAGTTGTTGGAGGTGGCTAGGATGTTGCTCGGCCTGAATTGGGATGATTTGCCAAGCAAACTGTTCTAGTTGCTCGGCCTGGATGGAGGAAAAATGGGACGAATTTTTGGTTGGAGTACCAAATGTTGGGGTTCGGCATAATCTTGGTTCGGTGTGTCTCACGACATGCCGGTCAGTAGAGGTTTGGGAGCATGAGTTAGTGGAGAGGTTAGTGGGTGTGACTTCGGCCGAAGGGGATTTTGGCCGAACGATGTTTAGTTGAGCGCTAACCAGTACGAACTATAGTTAGGCCGAACAATGGTTGTAGGCCGAGCGACAAATTCGCCGAGCAACAGTTTGGCCGAACAATCATCAATGCCGAACATACCAAGGCCGAGCTTCTTTACGCCGAACGTCATATAAACGCCGAACCTATCATGCCGAACAATGCGTCACCGAACCATACGTAAATGCCGAACAATGTTTAACGAACCATACAAAAATGCCGAACAAACATAGTTGCCACACTAATCAGGCCGAACAAACGATGCTTAGCCGAACCAGTCATGAATGCCGAACAATGACATGTCGTACAAAACTCAAATGCCGATCGTATTCCTATTGGCCGGACATAACTTAATCCAACCAAACAATTGCCTTGCCCAATTTTCATAACTGACTTATGACAGGAACTCCAGCATATTTGCTTATCGAACTGATTTGGACTGATAACCTTCTTATCATATAGAAATCTGAATTTTACCTGATGTAGTCGGATAACTTCCTTTGACATTATCTGAATCTGAGACTATAATCGCCATAAAGAAAGCTTTTGGAAACGGTCAGTGATGACGGTCTTCGAAGGCGGTGATTTTAAGCTTAGTTTTATGCTAATAATTCCAAACTTTCAATGCTTATACACAATTGATTGCACTAGTTCACACACCACGTAGGGTGGGGTTTATTCGTGTTGTTAACTCTAACATTGGTCATTTTTCAAGTATAGTTCACGCAGGTGCTTAGTTGAATCCACTATTTATTCAAGATGTCTAAAAAATCCAGTTCCGCTACACTTTCCGACAGACCCGGGCCGTCTTCAAAGCAAACAGCCGCAGATACATCTGACCCGTAAGTTTCTCCCGCTCATGACTGGGCTCCTGATACCTTGGAAGCGTCGATCTTATTGGATAACCCGGTTGACTCACAGGATTCGACGGTCACCGAAGCCGCTCTTCAGCGGATATGTTCTATTCATGGTATCCCGTTCTCCGATGTGTTAGTTCCGTCGGGGCATGACCGTCCACATCTTCCCCTAGCGGGATATACAGCGTGTAGCAAGTTCATGTGTTGGGTTGGCAGTGTACCACCGTTCAATCTATTTCTTCGAGATGTGCTGCGGTATCTTGACGTCGCCCCATCACAGCTACACCCAAACGATCACGCCTTCATCTATGGCACGTACGTGCTCTTTATGGCCGTCTTCTCTAGGCCCCTAACCCCTGGCGATATTAGGTACATATACATTACCAAGAAACGAGGAGACGGTCCCTCTTACATGTTTCTTGAGCCACATCGGAAGTGCCAAATTTTCACCAGCGCGTGGAGCAGCAAATTCGCCCAGTACAAACAGGAATGGTTTTACGTGCGCTGCCCACATGGTTTTGCGAGGAGATGGGTTGAAGGAAGTAAGTCTTCTTCCGGAATTGATGTCCGTTCCCAATTGGTTTTAAGCTTCTGCTAACTTATCGTTTCATCTTTTCAGATTCCGTTCCACGTCCCGAGGGTCGAGGGTACTCTGATGCTGTCGAAGCCATTAGAGCCCTTCCTGTTGAGGAACGAAATATCCGAGCCCTCATTTCCAATGAGTCATTATCAAGGTTCGGTTTGCTATCTCCTGGCCGCCGGATTAGTCTTCCTGAGGGCGCCTCGCTTCCCAAACCCGTACCCGCTAGAGGGAAAAAACTGCCTGAATCATCTATTCGCCCTTCTCTTGAAGTACCGGAAGAGGGGGAAATTCCAAACGAGCCACCTCATAAGCAAGGTGAGGGTTTGGGCCCTACGGTCGAAGTTCATGATATTGAAACGTCATCTTCCCCTTCGAAGGGGAAAAAGAAGCCGGCGTGCAAGTTGAGGAAGGAGAAGGTTGGCGGGACTTCCAAAGTTACGCCTATCGAGCAAGAGAAAGAGGCTTCTTCGCGGCACGTTGAAAGTTCTCTGAAGGGCTTATCGAACCTCTCCATTCCCGACAACTTTTTCAACTATGATTTCAATGACCCGGAGTTGTTTAAGTTTCACTCACCCTCCAGGGGCGATGCGAGTGTCTCAGCCCCGAATCGAGGGGAAAAGACTCCCGTTAGCAAAGCCACTGGTCCGTCAGGGGGGGACACTAGGACACACACGGACACATGCACTTCACTTTGCACCTACTTCTTTCATCATTTTGTTCCCTCGCTGATTCGCTATTGTTTGAATTCTTTGCAGATGACATGGGGCGTTCGCACGGATATGACCGCCTTCGCGGTTCGTCGACTTTACGCCAATCTGGTCGGGACTCAGGTCTCGAGAAGCGTCGAGACAGAGATAGCGACAGCGACCGAGATTATCATTCTCGGGACTCGTCATTCCGACAGAAAACTCATTATCAGCCCGAACTCCACCAGGAGACCTCTTCTCATCAGGAGTGAAGCAAAGAAAAGCGCGGTCATAAGAGGTCGCATTCCGATGCTCCTCGGGACCAACACTCTGACTCCTCTTCTACCCAGCATTCCCGAGACTCTCATAGGAGGGGCGAACTTTCAAAGTCGTCTCCTCCCGCTCCAGTGACAGACCCGACAGTGTCGGAGAAACTGACCGAACTCAAGGCCAAATTTCCGAAGATTTGTTTTGATGGGCTAAAGTTTCTCCCAGCGATTCACCCTATACCCGGAGATGTTAAGCAAAATGCCATTGCCTGTACCAACGACGTCTATGTTCAACATGACGCATTCGTTCATCTGGCTGAGAAGCTTTCTGAAGTCTCTGTGGAGTGCCAGCACGAAATTGACCGCCTAAAGCTTGAAGCTATTCATGATAGGGATATCATTAAGGCCCAGGATGACGAGTTGACCACTTATAAGTCTGAGCTTGAGGTCGCCCGTCAGCGCGCTAAGTACACCGCCGAGGCTGTTTCCCGCCTTGAATTAACTCATAAGAAAGAGCTTGATGAGTCAGTCCAACGGTGTGGTGCTCTAGATTTGGAGAAGGACTCCGTTCAGAAGGAGCGGGACATACTCAGCGAATGGGTCAAGGAACTCGAAGAGCGACTCCATGAGGAGAAGAAAGAAAAATTGGCTGCCCAGGTTGAGGCACAACACTATTGCGATGAGATCGTCGCCACCCGGCTCCTAAAGGAGAAACTCGAGAACGATTTCTCCAAAGTCGAGGCACTAAAGAATGAGGCTCACGAGGAGGGCAAAAAGATGGCAACTGCCGACATCGACTCTCGCCTTGAGGCGGCCAGGGAGGAAAGTAGGGAAGAGATCAAGACTGAATTCGACCCGCTCATCGCTGAATTCAACGCCTGAGTTCTCATGCATCGAGGTCTAACTTTTTTGGGCGAGGGCTACCTTGAGTCTCTGATTGAGGCGTGGGAGACCTTGATTCAAATCAGGAAGGCCGAGAGCGGCGTCGAAGAGGTCTACGAGGAAGCTTTGATTAAGGAGTTCTTGAAGGGAAAAGAACCTTCAGACATATCAGCGGCTAAGGCCCTATACAGCAAAGGTTCCCCTCGAGGAAAGGAAAGGAAGCGGTTATTGGTCCATCCGGCATCGTGCCCTCAGTTCGTGCGCCTACTCAGCCGGCTAACCGACCGGTACTTGATCCCTTCGAGCAGCACCTTGGCTACGACCCGGATGCCCCCGGCCTTGGCGTTCATGTTCGATCTCCCATCCCGGAAGGTGAGACCCCTCTGACAACCGAGATTCCATCGGCACCCGGTAAGCAACTTCTTTGCTTTATAGGGTTTCTGTGTTTTTCTAGAAGCTGTCGTGCTCTAACATTTGTTCTCTTGTGACTTTGTGCAGGTTGTTCTGACCCCGAGCCCACTACGAGGAGCGATGTCTCCAAGGAGCTGGAGAAAGAAACGAGTGAGGCTGCTCGAGTTGGCGAGGGTCCTGGCCCAGATGCCCAAGTAATCGGGGCACTCGATGAAGGCAAGTTCGACTCTTCTCCCGAGAGTTTTGAAATAGAAATCACGGGCGCCTCTGAGCATGCATCTGAGCCGAGTATGAAGGAGCGGCTCGATAAAGAGAAGGAAGTGACAGCCAGAGTTAAGGCTGAGCCTCGGGATGTGGACCTGGACGACCCCTTGAACAAACCGTTGAAGGTCATCCTCCTTGGCGGGTCAAAGCCTATGGACGTTCCCCCTACATCTTCTGTCGTCACCCCTCCATCAGGGAAGGATTCCAAGGGTAAGCGCTCTGGGAAGGAATCATCCGGGAAGAAGTCAAAGAAACACAAGAAGTGACCATCGTCCTCGTTCAACGAGAGTTAATTTAGGCCATGTAGTGATTTTTACAGACTGTGTAAATAGGCTGTCGACTCCGGACTTCGGAGCGCTTTTGTAGCGAAAAGCTTTTCAGGAATAAAGTTCAGTTTCATTTTCTGTCTTTTCAAAAGATTCTTGTCATTCAGTTTTCTTTATGATGTGAGTGAAATCTGAACTGCTATGAATAACATAGACCTCCTGGTTCACCTTTACATAGCTTGGGAATTCTTTGGAGTTGTTCAATCTCCATTCTGTGCTTCATGTATTTAAAATATTTCCTAGCCCGCATGTCGGGGACTCGGCATATACAAGCCATTTGTGTCATAGTTCATATTCAAGGGGCTTGGAGATCTGAATCACTTACATTCGAGTTCGCGCTCTGGGGACTTCGAGTAATCCAGTCCGCGTTCCGGGGACTTGGAGATTTTGGATCGTTTATACTCGTGACTGCATTCCGGGGACTTCGATTACCCCAGTCTGTGCTCCGGGGACTTGGAGATTTTGAGTCGTTTATACTCGAGTCCGCATTCCAGGGACTTCGAGTACTCCAGTCCGCGCTCCGGGGACTTGGAGATTTTGAGTCGTTTATACTCGACTCCGAACTCCGGGGACTTCGAGTACTCCAGTCCGCGCTCCGGGGACTTGGAGATTTTGGGTCGTTTATACTCGAGTCCGCACTCTGGGGACTTCTAGTACTCCAGTCCGCGCTCCGGGGACTTGGAGATTTTGGGTCGTTTATACTCGAGTCCGCACTCCGGGGACTTCTAGTACTCCAGTCCGCGCTCCGGGGACTTGGAGATTTTACGTCGTTTATACTCGAGTCCGCACTCCGTGGACTTCGAGTACTCCAGTCCACGCTCCAGGAACTTGGAGATTTTGAGTCGTTTATACTCGAGTCCGCACTCCGGGGACTTCGAGTACTCCAGTCCGCGCTACGGGGACTTGGAGATTTTAAGTCGTTTATACTCGAGTCCGCACTCCGGGGACTTCGAGTACTCCAGTCCGCGCTCCGGGGACTTGGAGATTTTAAGTCGTTTATACTCGAGTCCGCACTCCGGGGACTCCGAGAACTCCAGTCCGCGCTCCGCGGACTTGGAGATTTAGAGTCGTTTATACTCGAGTCCGCACTACGGGGACTCCGAGTACTCCAGTCCGCGCTCCGGGACTTGGAGATTTAGAATCGTTTATACTCGAGTCCGCACTCCGGGGACTTCGAGTACTCCAGTCCGCGCTCCGAGGACTTGGAGATTTAGAATCGTTTAGACTCGAGCCCGCACTCCGGGGACTTGGAGATTTAGAATCGTTTATACTCGATTCCGCATTCCGGGGACTTCGAGTACTCCAGTCTGCGCTCCGGGGACTTGGAGATTTTGAGTCGTTTATACTCAAGTCCGCATTCCGGGGACATCGAGTACTCCAGTCCGCGCTCCGGGGACTTGGAGATTTTGAGTCATTTATACTCGAGTCCGCACTACGGAGACTTCGAGTACTCGAATCCACGCTCCGGGGACTTGGATATTTTGAGTCGTTTATACTCGAGTCCGCACTCTGGGGACTTCGAGTACTCCAGTCTGCGCTCTGGGGACTTGGAGATTTTAAGTCGTTTATACTCGAGTCCACACTCCGGGGACTTCGAGTACTCCAGTCCGCGCTCCGGGGACTTGGAGATTTTGAGTCGTTTATACTCGAGTCCGTACTCCGAGGACTTCGAGTACTCCAGTCCGCGCTCCGGGGACTTGGAGATTTTGAGTCGTTTATACTCGAGTCCGCACTCCGGGAACTTCGAGTACTCCAGTCCGCACTCCGGGAACTTGGAGATTTAGAATCGTTTATACTCGAGTCCGCACTCCGGGGACTCCGAGTACTCCAGTCCGCGCTCCAGGGACTTGGAGATTTAGAATCGTTTATACTCGAGTCCGCACTCTGAGGACTTCAAGTACTCCAGTCCGCACTCCGAGGACTTGGTGATTTAGAATCGTTTAGACTCAAGCCCGCACTCCGGGGACTTGGAGTACTCCAGTTCGCACTCCGGGGACTTGGAGATTTAGAATCGTTTACACTCGAGTCGCACTCCGGGGACTCCGAGTACTCCAGTCCGCACTCTGGGGACTTGGAGATGTTAAGTTGTTTCTGAGCGTTCGTATGCTAGTCAGAATATCATAATTTTCAGCCGCTTGTCACAGGAATATCATACGCAGAGACATTAATCATTTATGAAAATGGTGGCTTCAAGCCTTTGTTAATGAGAGCAAGTTGAATTGTCTTATTACATGCCAAGAACTGGAAATGGAAACATACTGGAAATAAGTGCAACTACTGCATAAAGGAAATAGATTAAGTGCAGTAACGCCGCAAGTGCTCGGTGTTCCATGCTCGGGGGAGTGTCACACCATAACCGGTCGCTAGCTTGAAAGTTCCTTCTCCAAGCCTCCGTTCGACGACGTATGGACCTTCCCATGCGGGGTTCATATGTGACGGGACTGGAAAAACTCGTTTCAAAACGAGATCTCCCACATCAAAGATTCTTGGTCGGACTTTCTCATTATAATATCTCGCGACCCGATGTCTGTACGAGGCTACTCTCAGATCAGCTTCTTCGCATTTTTTATCGATAAAGTCCAATGATTCCAGTAAGAGATCCTGGCTCGACGCGGGGCCGTAATGAGTCACCCGATGTGATGGAACTTCAAGTTCTACGGGTATGACGGCTTCTGTGCCGTACGCCAATGCGAATGGTGTGTGGCCAGTCGCGGTCTTGTGGGTAGTTCTATAGGCCCAAAGCGCTGTCGGGAGTTCATCTACCCACTTGCCTCTAGCTTTTTCCAAACGCTTCTTCAATATGGACTTGATTATTTTGTTTACAGCTTCTACCGGCCCATTCGCCTTCGGGTGAGCAACTGCTGCGAACCTTTTCTCAATGCCATACTTCTGACAAAATTCTTTGAATTCTTTGCTCTCGAATTGAGTCCCGTTATCTGTTATGATGGTCCGTGGAAGACCAAAGCGGCATATGATATTTCGTACAACGAAATTAATGACTTTCTTGGTGGTGAATGTGGCCATAGGCTCTGCTTCTGCCCATTTGGTGAAATAATCGACTGCCACTATTGCATATTTTGCGCCTCCTTTGGCTAAGGGTAAAGAACCAATCAGGTCAATTCCCCACAATGCAAATGGCCAGGGACTAACCATTTGCGTGAGTTCCGTCGGCGGGGCTCTCGGAATTTTCGCATATACCTAGCATTTGTCACATTTCCACACATAGTCTGCGGCGTCGCGGTTCACGGTTGGCCAATAGTATCCGTAGCGGAGGATTTTCTTTGCCAAAGTTTGCCCCCCGGCATGATCACCACACTCTCCCTCATGGACTTCTTCCAGCACCTGTTTTATCTCGTCATGGGCCATACACCGGAGTAAGGCGGTCGAGAATCCCCTGCGATACATTACTCTGTTCAGTATTACATAACGCGAGGCCTTACGAAGGACTTGGCGTCTTTTGCTCCTCTTCTCAGGCAAATCCCCATGTAGTAAGTACTGTTTGATCGGGGTCAACCATGATTCCCTTTCGAGTTCGATCTCCAAGACGAAATCTATCTCCATCATGTCTATACTTGGGGCAAGTAGGGTCTCGACAGGGAGCAATCCCATCTACCGTGCATCGCCAGTGCTTGCGAACTTTGCTAACGAGTCAGCTTCTCTATTCTGTTCGCGTCGGACATCGGAGATGTCATAATATTCGAGACTTGCCAGTAGCCCTCGAGTGCGAGCAAGGTAAGGAGCCAGTCTCTGCCCCTTTGCTTGATAGTCTCCCGCACCTGATAAACTACCAGCTGTGAGTCACAGAAGATTTCGATTGACTTCACTCCCAACTCGATAATGAGTTTCAAGCCAGCAATCAATGCCTCATATTCGGCTTCGTTATTTGTTGTTGCAAATTCAAGCTTCAAAGCATAGAAGATTGATCGGTCTTCTGGGGTTATGAGGACGATACCTGCCCCCGAGCGATGGTCGTTAGATGCCCCATCGGTGTACATCTTCCATCGAACGGGAAGTGCGGCCCTGTTTCTGCTCAGTTCATCTGGCAGAGTGAACTCGGCGATGAAGTCAGCTAGTGCTTGTCCTTGTATAGCCCTTTGTGGCAGGTAGGCAATGTCGAACTGACTCAACTCAATGTTCCATTTTAGCATCCTTCCGGAAGTTTCCGGTCGTTGGAGTACTTGTCGCAATGGTTGGTCAGTGTAGACATTGATCGAGTATGCCTGGAAGTATGGACGAAGCTTGCATGATGCAATTACCAAGCAATAGGCGAGTTTCTCAATCTTTGGATAGTTCCTTTCCGCCTCCGTCAGGCGTTTACCAACATAGTAAACTGGCCTTTGAACTTGGTCCTCCTCGCGGACCAGGGCTGTGCGGATGGCATGTTGAGAGACCGCTAAGTATACGTACAACATCTCGTAGTCTACTGGTTTCGACAACACCGGGGGACTCTCCAGGTGTCTTACCAAAGCCCTGAACGCTTCATTGCAGTCGGTGGTCCATTCGAAGTTTCTCTTTCCTTTCTTTATAACTTCAAAGAACGGAATACACTTGTCTGTAGCTCTAGATATGAATGACTCAGCGCAGCCACTTTTCCGTTCAAGCTTTGCACCTGTTTGATGGTTCTGGGTACTCGTATATCTCGGATGACCTGGATCTTTTCCGGGTTAGCTTCAATTCCTCGTGCATTCACAATGAAACCCAAGAATTTTCCTGATGCCATGCCGAACGAACATTTCAAAGGATTGATCTTCATCCCGAAGTGCCTCAGTATATCGAACATCTCTGCTAAGTCTCGGATGTAATCGTTTGATTGTCGTGACTTCACAAGCATGTCATCCACGTAGACTTCCATCGTTTTTCCAATCTGATCTTTGAACATTCGGTTTACCAGACGTTGGTAAGTTGCTCCTGCGTTCTTCAATCCGAAGGGCATTACTACGTAGCAATGCAACTCGATGTTTGTGACAAAGCTGGTGTGCTCTTGGTCCGGGACGTGCATCGGAATTTGATTATAGCCAGAGTATGCGTCCATAAATGATAGTAACTCGTGTCCGGCTGTTGAATCGACCAGTTGGTCGATCCTTGGTAGCCTGAAACTGTCCTTTGGGCAGGCTTTGTTTAAATCAGAGTAATCAACACAAGTTCTCCATTTCCCATTGGCTTTCTTTACCAACACTGGGTTGGACAGCCATTCAGGGTAGAGGGCATCGTGGACGAACCCGTTGGTTTTTAGTTTGTCCACCTCCTCTTTGAGAGCTGCGGACCTCTCTGGATCCATGCCTCTCCTTTTCTGTTTCACGGGGACATGTTTTGGGTCTGTGTTCAACATATGACTCGCAATTGCAGGAGAAATCCCGCACATATTAGAATGTGTCCAAGCAAACACATCAAGGTTCGCTCGGAGGAAGTCAATAAGGTTTTCAGCTATTACGGGGTCTAGTCGTGATCCAATTTTAAGAACTCGTGATGGGTCGCTGCGGCTAACTGAGATGTCAGTAGTTAGTTCAGCTGGCGCTGCATTCGTTTCCCTGGGTTCCCCATCAACGTCTCTCGGATCTAAGTCTCTATGGATCCGAGAATGTTGCCCGAGCGAGGGCTCGGGCGTTAGTTGTCAATCATCAGAATTTTGGATGCGGACAAAGCTGTCCGCGACCTTTCCTTTCTCCCTACGCTGCGCTTCTCTGAGCTCAGCCACGTAGCATGCACTTCCGGTTGCCTGATCACCATGCACCACTCCTACTCCTTTGCCTGTGGGAAACTTTAACGTCAAACACCATGTGGCAAAGGCTGCCCTGAAGTCTGCGAGGGATTGTCGTCCTAGGAATGCGTTGTATGGTGAATCAATATCCAGCACTATGAATAGCAGGATTCGCACTCTCCTGCGTTCTCCTTGTCCCAGTTCAACTGGTAACTCCACATAACCTACTGCGTCTGTTGCTGCGCCGTTAAATCCATGGATTCGGGCTTTAGATGGCTTCAAATCCTTAGTCTCCAGCTTCATTTGGTCATATGTTTTCTTGAAGATGATGTTAACGAAACTTCCGCAATCGATTAGAATTCTTCTTACGAATGCCGGTCCGATGGTCGCGGATATGACCATCAGATCGATAGTAGGGGCTTCCATCTTATCCGCATCTCTATTCTTGAATACAATATCGTCGTTCATCGTACGCTGCTGCTTTGCGGGAGCTCCATCCTCCACATTTGAACAGCACTCATACTCCGTATGTCTCAGAGAATTAGCATATCGCTCCATCTCCTGCCAATTTTTATCCACGGGATGAGGTCCACCAGCAATTGTGTTAATAACCAATCTTCCCACAGTCCAAGCAGGTTGTTCTGGCTGGCGTGGAACTGACCCGCGTCCGGGGTCCGATGTCTCCTGTTTACTGTCTGGCGAGTCTCTGACAAATTCTTGTAGCTTCTTCTGCCTAATCAATTTTTCAATAGCGTCATGAAGATGCCTGCACTCGTCAGTGTTGTGTCCGTAGGACTCGTGAAAGCGGCAATACTTCACAGTCCGCTTCTGCTCCTCTGTTGATTCCTTTGGGCGTGGTTTGCTATATTGAAAACCGTTGCAGGTCGACAAGTAGATGTTCTCAAGAGATGTATTCAGTGGAGTGTATTCGTTGTAGATCGGGATTCTTGACTTCCATCTCCCCGTTTCCTTCTTCTTCTTTCCGGGATCTCTGCCTCCAGTTGCTTTAGACTGCCCGGGCTCGTTCTGGATGTTGGCTTGAGCTTTCTCAGGGTTATCTCCGGTTGTCTTCGCAGCAATGTTACTCTTTACAGATTCCTGACCGGGCCCCTGTGCCTTGTCTTTCCTTGTCCACCGAGCTTCTTCCCTCCTTATGAATTGATGGGCTTTCGAATAAAAACGTTCCAGCGTGGCTGGGGGATTTCCTACCAACCAATCGCCAAATTCAGAATCTAGATCCACTCCACGCATTACTGCCATCAAAATTGCGTGATCGTTAGGATTGCTCACTTCAGTAGCGGCAACATGAAATCTCTGCAAGTATGCTTTCAGTGATTCTCCTGGAGCTTGGGTCACACTTGACAAGGACATCACATCCTTGGGACGAGTGGTGTGTATCCTGAATTGTTCTATGAATTTTCTTGCTAATTCGTCGAAGCTGGAGATTGAACGTAGAGGAAGTAGAGTGAACCACATGGTGGTGATTCCGGATAAAGTAATTGGGAAGCACCTGCACTTGGTTGCGTCGTTTGGTCTTGCTGAATCCATCATTCATCCATACCTCATTACATGCTGTCTAGGGTCAGTTTTCCCTTCATAGGCAGGAATGGTGGGCATGTTAAACTTCCTTGGGTATTCAACCTGTAGGATGGTATCTTTGAAGGGAGTATGACTCTTGGAAACTCCCCAATATTCATTAGTCAATCCTTGGTTTTCTTTCATCAGCTGCCTAACCATAGCTGTCAAGTTGGGGGTAGGTATGGAAGATGGAAGGTTAGGTTCTTTGGGATCCTGGTGAGTCTGGTGTCCAGCCTCTTCGCGAGCTTGATCCCTAGTCGATCGATTGGTGGCACCTGCTTGTGCACCTTCATCCTTACGGCATCTACGCCTAGGTGGTTCGTCAGCTGAAGTCGAACTACCTTCTTTTGAGTAAGGGGCAGGGCTACCTCCAGCGTTCCGGTGTTGTTGCTTAGTAAGCTGAATCATGAGGTCAACATTGGTCCGCATTTGCTCAGCAAGTTGCCTCCTGCTTTCCCTAAGTTCTTTCATTAAGTCATTGAACTCTGCTCGGGAAACAACTTCCGCTTGATTTTGGTTGGAGGGTCCTACGCCTCGAATCGCTTGTTGCTTGCTAGGACCATCTTGTTGTATGCTAGCAGTTTCACAGACATCTGCACTTTGAGAGGCCGATCTGGTTTGTGTTCTTCCCATGATAGAGTTGTTGGCTGTAACTCTGAGTAGAATCAACATATGCCTTATGAATGATTATGGATCTCCTTCGGGGGATTTACGCAATCCAGTAGCTACAAAGTAGATCCTAATGGCCTGGGAATTCAATTTTCAGTGAAAGCACCAAAATGTTAGCACCAAAATTGGTCACTAACACCCTTAGAAAGATTGTGTAGAGGGAATAATGAAGAAAATAAACTGAAAAAGAGAAGAGTACATAAATTAAAATGCGGGAAGTAAGGACACCAAATTTATAGTGGTTCGGTGCAGTGGACTACGTCCACTTTGAAGCTGATCTTTATTTTCCACTTGATACTTGATTGCAGATACAATCCGGTCTTAAGTATTAGAATACAATTGCAAGGTAAAAGAAATAAGTCTTGAATGAGGATTCAATGTGGCAGAGTCTCCCCAGTGTTCTCTAAAATCTGATCCCTTTTTTCTGTGCCCCTGCCCCTCTATTTATAGATGAAGGTGGGTTGGACTTTCCTGGTGGGCCAGGCGGCTGTATAACGTGGTCCAAGTAGGACATACCCTACGTGCCGAGCCAAACAAGCCGAACGATTGAAATGCCGTACGCTCTTTGCCGTACCAAACGATCTCTTCGTTGAGTGGGAGGAATAGGCCGAACGGTCTTGTCCAGCCAAACACTACCCTTTAGCCGAACGAGATGAGATTGAGCGTACTGGCTTCAGTGGGGAGCACCTGTGCCGAACGATACCGAAGGCCGAACCGACGTCTTGGCCGAACGACATAGTGCCGAACATACTGTGCCAGACCATGCTGGAATGCCGAACCATCTAGGCTTGCCGAATGATGGCTTTGGCCGAGCGTTTTCGGCAGGCCGAGCAGCCTTTAGTCTTTGAACGACCCTTTGTCGAACGTTCTCTTTTGGCCGAGCGGTATTTAATACCGAGCGCTCTTTTGATGCCGAGCGCAACTCTGAAATGCCGAACTATCCTAGTTGCCTAGTCGAATTTCCAGGTAACAGAGAGGAATATGCTGTTTGGATGTTTGAATTAAGGATTTGGTTTCTAATTCATTCACACGCTAGTAATGTTTTTAAGAGGCGACTGAGTTTTGTTTTGCATGAGCTAGTGACAATTTGGGTTGAGAAGTTGAAACTGGACTTGGTCTTAATTCTTTAACGATTGGGCTGGGCTGTCTTTTTGTTTATTTATTTATTTTTAGATTAGGTGTTGTGATATTTTAGTTTTTTTGTCTCTTATTAATTGCTCTCTTATTAATTGCTTTAAGTTTTTTTTTAAAATATGTGTTTTGAGTTTGTTTTGTTTTATGTAAATTGTTTTTAGTCGAATTAAAAAAAATTATATACATATATATCTCTTGTTTATACTTTTAGGTTGCCAAAGCAGATTGGAAGAGTGCTTGCCTTGCTGCTGCCAAGAATAAATTGCCTGCTTGCTTAATAATTTTTTTTTGCTGCTTCTAACCCTATCCGTTGTTTTTTTATTTTTATTTTTCTTTGCATTGCTAGTAGTTTGCATTTGCATTTGTATATATAAATTTTAAAAATCCACAAAAAAAAAATTCAAAAAAAAACAAACTTCATTTTAGTTGCATTGTTAATTCACATTTAATTTTTGTTTTGCATTTCATTCTAGGATTATTATCGACAATAACGGTTAGATAACACTTAATTGTATATTAACAATATGTCTTCTTTGAGCAAATTAATTTCTTGGTGTCTAGACTATGGCAGAGCAATAATCAGTTATAAATATTACGGTGATTCGTAAATATTATACTGAATTGTTTCTTTGAAGGTACTTAAACCTTCGGCTGTATTGTTACGGTGATTCGTGGTGCACCGATATATCCTGCCCGTTACCTAGCTGAGAATTATCTTGTTGAATTAAGACAAAGTGTGATTATACAATTTTGATTTGACTTAGGATAAATCATTTGTAATTAACCTTGCATTCATTTAGTTGCATTAGTTCATGCATATTAAAAAAAATTAAAATCCAAAACTGAAAAAAATTGTAAATATTCCTTTCTCTTGAAATTTTTAAATCTTCATTTTGACTTCTTTTTAATCAAAAACAAAATTCCAACAAAAAAAGTATAAAACCTTTTCAAAAACAAAGAAAAAAATTTGAAAATTCTAAAAACAAACCAAAACAAAAATCAATTTTTCCTCTTGAAAAATAAGATTCCTTTGGTGAAATTTTTTCCTTTATATAAGAAAAACCAAAAACATTCTTGAAAATGTCTCGATTTCCATAATCATATGAATTTTACGATAGTTGTAAAACTCAGTAGAATCCATATAATTTCACTCTAAATTCTTATGGATATTTTAACGATAACTATTGTTTAAATAATTCAAATTTTGAACAACAAAGTTTTCGAAACAATGATCAACCTTTAAATCTTGAAAATAGTATTTCATCTTTACTTGAACTCTCTACACAACAAAATCAAAGTATAAACGATTTGTGTAACTCATATTTGTGCAAAAGTTCAAGTCAAAATAATAAAAATTTGAATTCACTTCAAAATTCAAATGATTTCGAGTTTAACCCATGCCAATTCAATTTCGAGCTTCAAAATGAATTTCAAAATCAAGATGAAAATGTGAACCAATTTTCAAATAATTTTGGCAATAGGAATAGTTTCAATAATGATACGATTGAAAACTTTGGTTATCAACAAATTCAAAATGAAAATTTTCAAATTAATAACCATGAACTTGATTTTGTTGACCAAATGGAAAAAGATAACGGGGATTTATTGCTTGAAAAAATACAAAACTTTTCATGAAAATCATAATCAAATCTCAACTTGGAAAGAATCAAATAATAATCTTCCGTTTATCGAAATTGACAATTCTTGTTCTCAACAAGTCCGAATCAAAAATTTTCAAGATAATAATTACAAATTTGACTTTGTTGAGCAAATGAATGAAATTTACAATGATCATACGAATTTGTTGATTAAAACATTGGAAAATTTTCGTGAGAAACAAAATCAAATATCTATGTGTGACGAGTCAAACGATAATCTATCTTTTACCGAAATCGATGATTTTCAAATAACAACTTTTGAAATTGATATTGACAATCTTAACGAAGTTGTTGAAAAGATGGTAATTGAGTTGGGTTTCAATTCTTTTGAGGGTGTGGAACCAAATTTGAAATTCGATCTTCCTTTTCTCGATTTTGAAAATTTGAATACAAAAAATTTGGATTTTGAACTTGAGATACGTAATGAAGTTGTTGATAATCCAACAAAGAAAGACGAATTTAATGAATACAAATTTTTTGGACTTTTGGATGGCGAGTTATTAAATTCCGACCGGAAAGATGAAAATCGCCATATTCTAACGTCCCGCCTTTTCGTACGCTTTAAATCAACACACGTGCCAATTCAAACCATACGGAATGGCGGATTGTTATGGGGTAAATAAGAAAAAGTAGAGAAAGAAAAAAATAAAATAGAATCTTGCAACGGAGCAATAAAATATAATAATCAAATATATAGTTCATGAAGCTGTTTACAAACTATTCGATTATACTTATACAATACATATCAGAGTACACATACCAAAGAATAATTATTAATGTAGCGGAATACAATGAAGTGGAACATAATAGATAATAGTAATAATACTAAAATCTTCATCTTCGTCCTCCAGAAATAAGGCCTTCAATTCCTGAAATGCTCAGCTGACCCGAGCGAATTGAAAAGACAAAACACTCGAGTCAGAACTAAAAGATCTTATGTAAGTTAAATCAACAGAAATAAATATGAGTGCAATGGCGTCAGAGATGTTTACGGTATTTGACATCTCCTATCCAGTGTCTAACGTGAGTGAAGTAACTTAAAAGATGCTCGGGATTCACATCTCCTAAGGATCCGTTAAACTATTTACTATGTACTAACATTTCGCTATTATAATAATGTCTATTAGTAAAATAAACTTACTTTAAAATAGCGCTAAGGCTTTACATTTTCCACCATAACACGTAATAGTGCCAATAGTCTATACAGTGCTGGCATATCTCCTGATCGGGAGACTACGAGAAGACACTCCATAGGTACGACACAAATAGAAACTCGTAGTAAAGGCTCGGTATGGTAGATGACACGACACAACTAGGCAATGCCAGGGTAGATATACCATTTGCTATCCGGGCTGGTGGTAACGCGTAGTGTGCAGTTACCGCCCACCTCGAGCCACACCCCCAAATAGAAAAATCAAAAGTGGTCATCGAATCAATCCAAAGTCAAATTATAATATCGAAGGGATGTGTCCGATCAAAGGTGCTACCTCATTGGCCCGAGAATAGCTCCTGTTTTAGCCACCTTATGCCAACTCATGGGAGTCGGGTCCACGTATTTACCTCAAAGGAAATGTTGCCACCACCTTACTTCATTTTGGAGTCTCCACCGCGTACAGGGTTGTTAAAGTGGTTTTCGAAGTTGGCAGAAAGTATGACCACTTCCGATCCCGGTCTCTTCAACAACCAATCGTTATTATAACATCGCGGTCTTTTCAAAATAGTTTATACTTTAAAACCAGAATATAATATCCATTTCAAAACCATATAAATATGATATCATTCCTATTTTAAAACCCAAATTAATATGATATCATTTGATTTCAAATGTATCCTTTTTCAAGAAATCATAGCACTTTCAAATTTATATACCTTGGAACCAACATTCGAAATTATACACTTTTAAAACATCATACTTGGAAATTCATAACTTAGAAACATTTCAATTTCGATAAAACATTTCAATTTCGATATATTTCAAGGCTTTAATATTCCAAAATTCCAAAACTAAATTTGATCATCTTGATTCAAAAATCAAATCTTCTATTATTTAGTTTTGAAATATTTTAAATAATAAATCCATTTTCATTTTAAACAAAACTCAAATTTCAAATACTAAATATTTGCTTCAATTCATTTATACTTGAAATAATCATTTTATTCACGTAGACCCAAAAATCCAGTTATAATAATTGTACCTTTTAAAATTTTCAATGTAATAAATTTCACATCAACCTTTTAGAGTTTAATTCTTAAATAAATTCAGTTCCAAATAAATCTCCAATTTATCTCCCAACCTTAATTTATTTAAGTCATTATACTCTCTATATTAAAATAAAATTTAAATACTTACTCACATTTATTTTAATAAAATCAAACTCTATTATTAAACTAAATTTTTATTTAACAAACTTATACATAGCTTAAATTCAAGCATTTTAATACTGTTTATAAAATATCAAAAATCAATATTCATTAAACCTTATTATATAAAATAATCAAACTTTATTATTAGGCTTATTTTATTTTTCAAGCCTATTTATATATAGCCAAAATCAATAATAAATTTGACGTTTATATAACATCTAAAATCAATATTTATATAATCCGTGTATTTCTTTAAAAACCATAGAAATCATTTCAACATATTTTTATATATATATATATATAGACCGCGGTGTCTGTATAAAATTTTCTACCCTATGGTCAAGTGATACAGATATTTATCATTTTAATCCGTAATTAAAAATAAAAATTATGGTTATATATCATTTCAAACCGCAATCCCGAATCAATAAAAATGCATAGTAACTTGCAGTTTATAATAATAAAATACAACATCCATTCATCCATCATAAAATCATATATCCATCCAATCATCAGGCAAAACAATCGATCAATATCCATATATAACTGATAATATATATATAACAGGTAATTAACTGGCAGTTTTATACAATAATAAATTAAATACGATTTAATTGAAATAAATGCAATTAACTGAGATGATGATAAAAATCTGTCAAACTATAATAAATAAGTTTCAAATCACATCATATATCAATTTAACACATATAATTTTTTTTATAAGTTGTGTGTGGGTTAAAACACTCACCTTTGGGATTTAAATTGAATTTAAATCCAATTTAAACCCAAAAATTTTACAGTCACCAAATTCATCTAAACCAGCGACATAGTGTCCAGAATTCAGATACGATCCTAACAAAAGAAACCCGCGTAAAACGGATATCGTATGAGAAAGTTGTGCTAGTTAGAACATTTCGAAATCAAAATTAAAATAAATTAAAACAAAAGGAAACGCACCACTAGATGGGAGCCACGTCAACAGAAATCATCTCCCTCCCTCGTGCAAAACCGAAGCACGCAACAGGTCAACGAAACCCTAATCACGCTCGAATACAAACATGCGGAGCCGCCACTACGACACGCAACTGCACGCGATCGCCGACCATGCGCGACCCACCCTAGAGCCGCGCCCTTCCTCCTACCCCATCGCGATTTGCACGCGTTCGCCCAGCTTGACCCAAAGACGCAGCCGCCTCCACCATATGTGTTAAACCCTAGTTGAATTTTACTCCACATCCAACCGTTGAAACTGCGAACCAATTATACCGATGGACTACGCGCCTCAATCTCCATAAAACCCCGAAACGAATTGACGATCCAACAACTTTCATCGACGCGCGATGAATGGCCGAGAATTGATTCTGAAATTCTAGGCAAATGATGCATCGAATTAGAAAATGAATTTCAGTTTTGATATGCGTACATCAAGAGCTTCGAATTGATATAAAATTTGGCATATATTGTGGAGTTTGAAATTTTAGCTTTCGATTTGATTTGGGATTGCAATCGGAGTTAGGGTTTCTTGCCATTGAAGTGAGGAGATGAATAGAATGGATAGAAATGAGGAATAGAGGCTGCTAGGGTTTATAGCAGGATATATATAGGAAGGGTTAACATTTGAATGGATTGATAAGACAGATTTACGCGCTAACGCCAAAGTGGCCCAAAAAACCCGTTTCGACTCCGGAATGAAATTGGGTCAACCCATATGTCAAAATAGATGTTTTTAAATATTTTAAATGCGATGGAACAAGTTTCAAGTCCAAGTTCTATCGTATGAAGAAGTTATGATCAAATCAATATTTTTCAAATTGATTTCAATTGATTTCGATTCCATTAATTTCAATGCGTTTCGAGTCTGCACGATCAAACAACAAGTCCGGTCGCTACGAAACTTGAAATCATACAATAATTCACCGTTACGGATCCGATGAAACTAGTTTCGTCGAAATCCGAGTCAGTGGCCAAAATGACTATTTTTATATTAATTAAATAAATTAGAAATTAATCAATTAAATTCAATTTTTAATTTCACTTCTATAATTGACAAATTTCTCAATTAACTTTCTTAATCATTTACACTAATTTAACCAAATTCAATGTCAATTTAGAGTTGATTAGTTTATCAATTTCAGCGTTAAATTTTCAATTTCATTAAATTCAGAAATTTTAAATTTAATTTCCAAAAATTCTATTAAATTTAATTTTTTCATTATATTATTCAATTCATTGTTATCAACTGATGAATTTTAACATTGGATTCAAAACCTATTGCAATCCTCGCATTCCATCTTAATTAGCGTAATACTTAGATTTTTAAATTTCATTAAATTACAATTACTTCACTTATTATGGTTCAAAACCCAATAAATTGATAAAGCTTTATTTCCAATGCTTATAATTCAAAAAATTGTCCAATATGAATAACCTTAACGTTACGTACAAATATTACCTTAATTAACCTTAACGTAATATTACATTGTAATTATTGTAACTGATTTCCAATTGTAAATTAACACTCTACATAAATAGGTAACATACAATAATCGTTATGCTAACTTTTAGTCACATTAATAAGCTTTTATTACTCACAAATCAAAGTTCCCATTTATTTTCATTAATTGGCCTTTCATTCAATTCATTAATTGTCATATTATGAATATAATTTACGTTATTTCCAATTATTATCCTAAATTACATTAACGTAACATTTAATTCAGATTTATTGCAATTATTCCCAATTCAATTGAATGAACTAAATATATATATAACTCATAATAATTGTTGTCAAAACTCTTAATCACACATTTATAAGTTTATTATTTCCACTCCCATATTATAGTTACTTACAGAGTATTGGTTTTCATTTAGTCAATTAAAACTTACTATTTTATATAAATTTATAGAAGTCAATTGCTATCTAAATAAATTCATTCATTTGAATCCTTCCTTATTTTCCTTATTATGAATCAATTATAAATTTACCATCTTAATGGTAATTTCAACATTTTAAATTATTAATTTACCTTGTTAATCCCATTCTTAATTAATGCACACACAAATTAAGATTTTAAATCACATTAATCATTTCATCTAGGTTCCATTCTTTTATTACATCAACTGTTACTTTATGAATAAAATTAGCACTTCTTATTCATTTTGTTACATTCATAGTCTCCGTTATTGTCTTAAACTTGCAAATGTAATATTAAAGTTCATTCAATTCTATTTGATTCCCCATTTAATTAAATAGACCAATTAAACACGTAGCTTATAACCATTGTTATCATACCTTTTAATTACCCATATGAATTCACTATTCACAAACAAATGTTACACTTCTAACATAAAGTTGATTTTGTTCAATTAATGTTAACTATCTATTATCTCACTAATTAATTCATATTTACATCCACTTCCGTATATAAATTTTGTAACCAAGTTATGACCTTTACATTGTTTCACTTATTGTAATTACATCCAAGTTATTAACAATTAACTTACATTTACATAGTTGCAATTCATTTTAAATATTATTTCATTAATACTATTTCCAATTTTATTTCTTCATTTTTAATTTCAAAATCATATTACATTAACAAATTAAAATGTTTTCCACTATTTCTTATTGGAATGAATGGAATTTCATTCCAATTGTCAAGAATTATTTTTATTTACCATTGCAACATTTAATTTCTAACATTCGCTCCAATATAAATTATAAGATTTTCATTTCTTCTACATTTAATTACAAAATCTTATAAATTTAACCAATTTTAATTATCAAAATTTGCGGGTCGTTACACATTTTGATTTTGAAATCAATAACTCTGAAAATGCTTTCAATGATAAGCTTGAATTTCAGATTGGTGAAAATAAACTTGAACTTCAATCAATTGTTTTATCGACCCAAAAAATCATCGAAAACAAAACAAATCATACAATTTTCAATAAAACAACATTCCTTTTCCCAAATCAACGTTCAACTTTGAAATCTTTTACGGTCTAGTTTTCTGCGCTTGAGCTGTGTCACGCATACTTTATGAGACAAATGAATCGGTCTTTGGAAGACCGTTTCACTTACTTTTTGACGATATACTTTCCGATCTCGTGTAAATACCGTTCACCTTTACGTAAATAGACGTCATCTTTTTGTTTTTGTTTTATTTTTCACCTTCCACTTGGTTTGACTATGGGGACACAGTCAAAATCAAGTGCAGGGGGAGTCTCATCTTCATTTTTAATTTTTTATATTTATTTTTACATTTTCTATCCAAAATTTAAAAAAATCTTAAGAAACAATTTTATTTAAGCATTTTTGATTTATTTTAAAGAAACACTATAGGATAAATATATGGTTTTGGTTTATTAAATTAAAAATTTTGAAAATTTATTCTCATCTTAACAAAAATAAAAGTGAAGTTTGATTACAAATAACAAAGGTTTAACTAGTATATAGGAAGATTCATACATGTTAATTATGAAATACATCCTTATTGGAAATCATTGTCTTAAAAAGTGGTTGATTTAAATTAATAGATATACCTTTTTTGTCTTTTAAGTTAAGTGGTGCTAAGATGATGTTGCAAAACTCTCTCTTTCCAAAAAAAAATAAAAAATATATTAAAATAGACATCTTAAAAAATAAAACATTTGTATATATGTAAATATTTTCTATTAACACCTACGGTCGATAGGTATACACGCATGTGTGTATACTCGCCATGCTCTATACCTTACTCACGTAAGTCCGAAAGGCAGTGCATGATTGGTATATCTGGCCTTATTTTATCCGAGCTAGGTGTATATATAAAAATTCTTTTTAATAACGCCTACAGTCAATAGGTTTTCACACTCGTGTGTTCACTCGTCATGCTCCGTATTCCCCTCACATAAGTCCGCAAGGCAGTGCATGGGTAATATACTTGGCCTCAGTTTATCTAAGTTAGTCATTTATTGTAAATATAAATAAAATTTCCAAAAAAAAGGGGGAGTAAGCAATTGAAATCCTAGCACTATTTTTAACTTATTTGATTTGGCTTGTTATTGAAAAGAAATGAATATACCACTTTGATAAACTTTGATAATCAACTAAGAATCCATTTTATAATTACATTTTGTTATCAACCGAAACAACAAGTTAAACTATAGTCTATTTGTTATGATAACTTAATTTTTATTGGACATTTTGATGAGTAAATGACTTAAATTTTCAAGATAATGACTGAAACCTACATTTATCTTATTTGTGTCGATTTAAAAGTGAATCCTTCATTGTAAATATTTTCAAAAATTCGCATTCATCTCTTTGTAAATAAATCATGCATTTTGTAAATATATTCATCCTGCATTTGGATTTTGTGGGTAGTATCCACGGAAAACCCTCATGAGACAACACTCGTCCTACTGAAGACACCTAGAGGTTTAACGCCTTATTGCACCGCTCAATGTAATCGTACTCCCTGCGAAAACTGATTTGTTTTAGTTTCCTTTATTCGATGATGAATAAAAAGATAAGTGTGGGAGTATTTGATGTGCACGTAAATGTGCATATTTTTACCGCCATATTTAATCTATTTAAATTAAATAAATGATCATATTGCATACTTTAACTTGTTTTAACCAAAATCCATATTAATTCCAAATTGTCACATATCCATCTTTATATAGGGGCAAAACGGTCATTTGTGTGCATACATTTCTTTGAGAAAAATTTATTGGAAATTTATATATATATATATATCTGTGTAGGAATTTAATCTCAAACAGGAGTGGTTTTATAAAGACAAATTCATGCACAAAATGAATACAAAGGAATGAAGATGGAAATAATTCAAAGTGAAGAACATGGAGGGCCCCACTTACCCACCTACCTTAATGTACAAATTAGAGTCTTATGCATGTGCTTATGGAATTAATGGCCTCATGTACACTTAAATGATGATTAGTAGAAGCTAATGATTACTTGGCCTCCACACTTTCTCAAGGGTATTTTGGGCATTCACCAAAAATATGAATTAGGCTTTAACACATGTATATATACCCTTTATGTTTCATGTAACCCTCTTCTCTCTTAGTCTCTCTTAGTTTAGTTTAGGCTCAAAATAAAAAGACAAGCTCTCTTTCCCTTTTCATGGCTACTTAGCCATTTTTATTTCATGTATTTTTCCTTTCTTTTATGCAATGTTAATTAGTGTTTTATTTTACTTACATGCTTTCTTTCTTTCATGCTAATCATATAGATTTTATTTTCATGCAAAGTAGATTAGTTTTAATTCTTATTAATTAGCTTCTATTTTCCATTAGCTTTTATTTTCCTTTCTTTTTGCTTTCATGTCGCTAGCTACATTTGTTAATCAAATGACAAATATGAGAGGCTAAACCCCTTCAATTTAGGGGTAATGAAGCTTTCTAATTATGTAGCTTCAGCTATTTATTAATTCATGCTCTCTTTTTGTGATTAATGATGGTCAATGAAGTGTTTTTTGTTGTTGTTCTTACTTTGAATTTGATAGCCTATATTGTTGACACCAAATAGGCTATGCTTAAACAATCACTAACACAAATGCCTCTTCATCAAAATATGATTATGGCATAAGAAAGTGATTTGAAATTCAAATTTGATGGTCTATATTTCTAATCAATAGTTAATAGGTCATACTTAAAATTGATTCCATTTTCATTGTTAAGTTTCATGAAAGTTAGTGAGTGCTTTAAGGGGTGTGTTATAGTTTGGTGGCTTATGTTGACTAACTAATAGCATAAATATGTCATACTTATGATGAACACATCAATTAAAGCGCTAATAACCATAAAAGAGATATTATGATTTCATATGTTTTGAACTACATGATCTAGAGAGTGGATTTATTCCCTAAATTGTCGCTTAAATCTTATATTTTCTTCTTTATTCTTTTAGTTAGTTAGTTAATTCTCTAATTCGGTAGCTTAACTTTCATTCAACTTGGTTTAATTTGATCGAGTAGAATTTTAAAATCTATAATTTCCTGCTGATCCACCCGTATTCGCCAAGTACTACAAGTGTACGCCGTGCGCTTGCGGTTATTTTTATTATAATATTTGTTCGGCTTTTTTTTAGTTCATAGAACTTTAATCGACGCGAATAATACATATCACTTCAAACAAAAAGCAATTTATTCCATATTTTCATTCATTCCGTAGCTTCATCATTTGGCTTGTCATGTCTCAGTTCACCTTCGAGAACACAAGAGATTATATTTCCCCTTCGGAAATTGCTTTTATCCATTCTCAAGGTGAAATTACACTTCTGATTGATCTCTCTCGCCATCTATCAACTTTTAGGTAATGATTTAGGCTTTAATCTCTTTCGCCCCTTATTACCTTATAGGTAATGATTTAGGTTTAATTTCTTTCGCACCTTATTACCTTATAGGTTATGATTCAGACTTTGATTTCTTTCGCATCTTATTTTATTACCTTTTAGGTAATGATTCAGGCTTTGATCTTTTTTGCACCTTATTACCTTATAGGTAATGTTTTGGGCTTTGATTGAGCCTTTTATGACCTTATAGATAATGATTTAGGCTTTGATTGAGCCTCTTATTACCTTATAGGTAATGATTTAGGCTGGTCGGTGCATTTGGTTAGTCATCTTAGGCAGGCTCAAAGTCTTATCTGTCTTCCGTCTAGGAGGCACTCTGGTCAAGCCTTACAGGCGAAACCAAAGATCGGTCGATGCTTTGGCCAGGCCATCTTAGGCAGGAAACAAAGGCCTGCTCTTTCCTTCCTCTAGGAGGCGCTTCGGCTAGGTCATATAGGCGGAAGGCGTGCAGTATTCTAGCCAGGCCTTATAGGTAGGACCAGAGGCTTACTCTGACCTCCCTTTAGGAGGTGCTTTGACTAGGTCCTTGTGACTGGATTAAAGGCTTTTTCTTTATTTTGTAAGTCCTTTCCATAAAGGATTTCTGTTTATTAAGCATTATATCTTTGTAGATACATTTGATCATTTGCTCAAATCTTTTTAACAAATTCTCAGTGTTCTTCTTTTGCAAAGAAATTCTTATTCATGCCTCTAAGGCTTGGCATTAATTGGTTTCATGTCCTTTCCTTCGGTGATATTGGAAATAAGTAGCCTCGAGATTTCTTTCATTTCCTTGTCGCTTCTTGTTTGAAAGCCAATTCAACCTCTCTTTAGTTAGGAGACAAATGTTTTTATATGAGTTGGTAAGGGAACATGCTCTAGCAGATCAGAAATTCCTAGGAGATTGTGTGGTTGGTCTTCATTTGGATTTTTTTGTAGGATATGCTTATTAGCTCTAATAGCAAGTTTTCTCTTTAATAAGTATCGAGTTTTTATTGGTGTTAGAGAGCAATCGATTACCCCTTTCCACTTTTGAGCAAACTCATCGAAATACTTTATTATTTCATTTTCGAAGATAGTTCGTTTACTTTGGAGCCGTATAGTTTCTCTTATTTTTGGGAATGGGTTATTCCTTTTCTTGTTCTCTTTTCCTAGATAAAAAATCGAGGTATTTTCCAAATGGAATGGATTTATGCTCCAGTTTTCCAGGTCATAAGGAACTTCTCATCTTTTTTCAGCTAGACTATTAGTGCCAAGTTTCTTAACACTTGTTCCTTATGGAATTGAAGGTTATGAGTGACTTGATAAGCTGACTTGATAAAGTTAGGCTTGGAGGATCCTTGTTTGGAGACAGTCATCATGAAATTTAGTAGATTATGCTAGATATGTAAAGTCCTCTGAAGGGATATGCTAGATATGGAGAGTCCTAAAGTTCTCTATAGGGATATATACGATGTGAAAGTTCCTAAAATCCACTGCTGGGATATGCGAGGAGTCGGAGATTCAAGCCTTCATTATAGCGCCAAAATGTTAGCAAATTTCTTCGCTAACTAAAATATCAAGGCAAGTTGAGGTTGGTTTGCATAAGGGCATGAATGCTTGGAAGTTTATGGAAGTCGAAATTCAAGTCCAAGTCCAAAGATCGGTCATACACATGTCCATTGTCCAAGTCTAAGTTAAAATATGAGTCATATGCACATCAAAAGTTCAATAATAGCCAAATATTCTCATTTGATAGATGTATGCAAAGTTAATTATTTAAGCCCTTACATGCAAAAAGTCCTAAAATTACAATTGGCTCCAAAATCCCCAAATCAATGTAGGGTTTCCTACTTTAAAATTTGAGAAAGAGGGAAGAATCCTCTCCCCTTGGATATTGATGGGAGTCTATTTATAGGGGTGTACTCATGCGAGATGGTTGACACGTGTCAAGGCTCAAAATCCAAGGGTTCCGATAGTACTTCCTTAATGAAATTTTGGCATCTCCTTATTAAGACTAGAAAATACTTTCTTTTATAAGTTCGGCAACTCAATCCTCCTTGCTTAAACTCGACAACCTGCATCACCGTTTCTACTCGATAACCTTCATGATAGTAAATTCTTGATTATGGTAGCAGCTCGATGATAGTTGATGCATCATAGGCTCATCATCCCTTAGAAGCTCGATATCACAATTTGTGACTAGATGCTTATTGTCTTTTAGTAGTGCAACATCCTCCTTTGTGTTTAGAGGATGGATACCTCTTCCTACGCCTTTGTCAATTCTGCTACCTTTAAGCTCGGTAGCTCTTGTATTGTTGCAGCTTGATATCCACAAGTACTTATTGATTCTGCATCTTCATTCCCTTACATGCGTGATATCCTAATTTATTGTTAACGTTCAACATCACCCTCTACTAGTTATTTGCTCGACAACCTTTATGGGTGTTGAGGCTCAAAATGAACTTCTTCCTATATTCAAGCTCAACAACCCCTATATTTGCTGACCGCTATAGAGAGTGATATCCTTAAAGGTTCGACATCTCTTTCCTGCTTGATAATGACTTAAACATTCATCATCCTTAGGGACTCGGTACCTCTTTATTGTTAGATGTTCGATATCCTTAGACACTCGACATCTTTTCTTGAGTAATAAATGCTTTAGAACTTCACTTTCTTAAGGCTCGACATCTCCTTTTATTTCGAAGCTCGACATGTTTCTCTTTAGAGGCTCCATATCCGTATTAGTAGTGGCATTTACCCCTCCGTAATATGAAATCATAATATTATATTTTAGTATAATTTCACTTTTACATTGTTGCCTATTGATATTCCATTTCAATCTCGTTCGTTAATATGAATAGAAATCAACATTCCTTGTTGTGTCTCTCTTCTTCTATAAATATCTATATTCTCTTCTTCTTGTAGCTCTTCTTGCAACTAAAACTCAAAACTGCAATTATAATTTCCCACTTTTCAATTTTTAAATACCAAGAAAAGACTTTTAATTCCTACAATATTCAAACTCATTTATGGTACAATTTCCCTTTTCGATTAATTTAAGCGTGAAAGAGGCGGGTTTTTTAGTTTCGAAATTAGGGTATTAACAATTAGGTTTCCATGAACCATTTGGGTTCAATTAGAGACTGGATACAAATACTCTCATGATTTTGAGAATTTGGTTTTTAGACCCAAACGTTGTTTGTATAACCTTAATGATTAACAAAAACTTGATAACTCATGGATTTTTGATAGTTGCCATAGACTCAATAACCTTCTAGAAACTCGATAATTTATTGGAGTTTTCATAATTGTCAAAACTCGCCATTTACTTAGAGATTCGACACCTTGCTAGAGGCTTGCTAACTAGTTGTAAATTCGATATCTAACTAGTGACTTGAAAACTAGTTATGAATCTGATATTTACTTAATGAATCATAATTAGTTACAAACTCGATAGCCCTTTGGAGAGTTGTTAACTTATTACTAATTTGATAACCCTTTAGAGAGTTGTTAGATAACTACACATCAATATCTTTTATAAACTCGACATCTAGCCATAAAAAAGAACCTTTAATTGGTTATGAAACCACCAAATATTTATATGCTCGACACCTTGTTGTAAGCTCGATAATTAGTTATGAGTTCGGTATTTTGTTATGAACTTGATAATTAATTAAGGAATCTACAACTAGTTATGAAATTACCGACTTTATGAGTTTAATATTTTATTATGAACTCAATAACTTGTTATGAGTTTGACATATTATGAACTCGACAATTAGTTACAAGTTCAATGTCTATTTGGAGAATTGTTAACTAGTCACGAACATGATATCTAGTTACACACTCATCCATTTTTAAAATTAAAGTTTCCTTTAGCATTTTCTTAAGTACTCTTGGACTTTCATATATATATATATATATATATATATATATATAACACTTTCTTGATTTCTGCATGATATTGTTCTTGATTTCTGCATGATATTGTCTTACAAATAAATGGCTAGTAAGAAGGGCTCCAAATCCTCCTCTTCTTTAGAAAAAGATGAGTATAGACTTATCCAATCATATATCACCACTCAAAATGAAGTTGATGTTATTGTTCAGAGAACCAAGTTTACCAACGTAGAGGCTAAGATGGCAATACCATCCAAAATGATAAATAATCCTCCGAAAGGGTTCTTTTCTTTCACCCTAATTCATATTTGGCATACCTTTATTTCTTTTATATTTTAGATGGCCAAGCATATGTTTTTTCTACAACAAGCCTCTCATGAATCCATCGATCAGTTTCTAAATTTCAAAGAGCAGATTTTGTTGTTGATAGATAAAGTTTGTTCCCTTGAGGGCAAAATTATTAAGATCACCATAAAGAAGGATGAAATTTTCATTAAAAAGAATAGACTTGCCTTTGCTTTAGATAAAGAAAGAAAAATGAAACTGAAGGCAGAAGAAAAACTACTAGAGTAGGAACTTGAGTAGGTAAAAATTGAAAATAATCAGATGACCGCTCAAGTTACAACTTTGACAAATGGTTTGTTAAGTAAGGAGGCTGCTTTTATCTATACAAATAACACATTAAGGATGCCAAAAAGAAGGTTTCTTTCTTTATAGACCAAGTACTACCTTAGATAAAAGAGCGGTGCTATGACAAGGCCCTCTTGGTCGCATATTATGATAACATAGACTACTATCCAAAGCAGAAATTCCCTTCACTACCAATATCAAATGACAATTTCAAGAGGAAATTCGACCTTAAACTAGGGACAGTTCCTCGGTCATTGCAAGATGAATTCCCAGAAAAATGAAGCCATCAATCCTCAGGAATTACTATCATTTGATGATCCTCTGCCCGATGAAAACAGGAATGAGGATGATCGATGGGATAATGATGAAGATGACAACAATAGCAATGAAAATGGCAATGATGATTATAGTGATTGTGGTAAAGATGGGGGTGATGGTAACAAAGACCCTGAGGGACTGAGAAGTGGCGGTAATGGGTCACGTGGCCATGGCTTGGCCTATCTGCTCATGATATGGACGTTCTCGATTTTTAGAAACCTTATAATACTTCTTTGAAAGACACCTCAGCAAAAATGCCCTGAATGTTAATAAAGAATCGGGCAAGGAGAAAATTCGGGTTTCTACCTAACAAACTCCCACGGCACAAGTATAAATTTTAATTTTTTATAATTGTCTAATAGCCTTGGTTAATAAATCTACTATTTTACCTAAGGAAAAGAAACAAATATCACTATGAAATTTACATGAAAAGAGTGAGAACGAGGTGCTGCGATTAAATAGAGAAATCGAGAAATTGGTTGAAGACCACAACAACCAATCTGAATAATATACGAGCCTTCTCATTTATGCTAAATGATTAAAAGATTTCAAAGAGAAATGGATAGCTCTACTTTAAAAAGATACCGCCTTAATTGCAAAAGAGTTTTAAAAAGGAATGCAGTATTGACTACACTTTTTGGATGCTGATTGAAGATAGGGACACTTTAGTGGAGTTCCTTCATAAAATTTATTCTAGGAATCTTTTTACCGACTTTTCCTTCTAAGGAAGGAGATTAGGGTTTTGCTTAAGTGTCATCATAATTGGTATTTGAATGATAATGGGATCGATCCACATCTTGAGGAATGCTAGAATCTTCCCAGGATCACGACCGTTCCCATAACACCCTTCCTCCTGAAAATGTCAAGTTCAACAAAGAGAAATTCATTTTTGAGTTTTACAAAGGGCCCATATTGTATGAACCTAAGTGATATTGTGGTTATATTGTGTGTTCACATAATTTTTATAAACTTCAGTGTTCCTATTTTTGCGCCTTACTTTGTTTTTCTTTAAAATACACAGGTTGAGGAACCATTGGGCACTCCTGTTTCAAAAGAATTCTTAAGTAAATTTGTTAAGCTAAAATGGGATTTCAAGGAGAAAACACTAACTCTCAAAACCTCTAGCAAAATACCGCTTTCTTAAGGACCTTGAAGAACTTTGCACATAACTTCGCCATTTATATTTTAATTTCTTAGGTGATGAAAAAGATGTTTACTTAAGGAAATCCTGTCTAATTATGCTAAATTGTTATACGGTGATTCTATTCCTTCTGCTTAGAGATGGGATAATGATCAGTTTCCCCAGTTATTACTCCTCCCTGGTTTAATGCCTCCTTTGATTCTACATTCCCTATGTCTGTGGGTTCGCTCAAAAAGCTCAAAATGTTTCTCCTAAACCTAAGAATTGAATGTATAAATCTGGGATTGCTAATTTAATTTGAACTTGCTTATGCTTGTAAATCTTGTTGTTATAAATAAAAGAGCACATTTCCTGTGGATTGAGTATATTTTCTTTTATTTATTTTAAATAGGAAAGCTAATTAACACTTGCATCCAGTAGTCCTGAACTCATCTCTTAGTTGGATAAACTCAAAACTAGACTAATGTTGGATACTATGAAACGCTCTTCTCAAGGTGCTTTAGTTATAACATTTCCGGATAGCCAGAAGCATGCAAAAGGTATAACAAATACGACAAGTTGAAGTCCACATTAAGTAGTGTAAATGAAATGTCCATGAGTTTAGAGGAGAAAATCAAAGAAAAGGACAAAGAGATCGAAGAACTAAGAAAGAATATAGGGGCAGTAGTCGATCCAAACCCAAGACCAAGGAATCGAAATTGATGCAGAAATTGCTTGTCTATATCAGAAAATTGAGAATCTTGAAGTTCATCTATTAAAAAGCCAAGTATCAGTCAATCTCTGGAACTTATTGCAAGTAGAGGCAAATCCATCCTTCCTACCACTACTCCTGCAAGGACAACTAGGTCCTAAGTTTCAATAAAAAAATAAATTATCTTCCTTGGGAAACCCGCCTCTGGTTTTGGATGATGTAGAGATTTCTAGATGGTCGAGAATATAAACATTAATGTAACCAGTTTCTATAAGGAGACAGGGCAAAAAAGTTTTGGAACATCTGAATAAGTATTAAGTCAGGTTGAGGAGATAGAACGCAAGAAATATACTCTTGATCAAAAGGTCAAGACTCCTAAATGGGCCAATAACATGCTCAATTAAGCATTAAAGATTAAAATTGGCTCTATTGATGGTATGATCATTATCCAAAAAAAGGAAGAAACTTAAAGAACTACTGGATGTGGTGACGTTATATCACCGAACCTTCTTCAACCATTGAAGTCTTAAAGGAAAAGGTGGAAGACCTTGAGTCTTAATTGAAAATAACCAAGGTGTATTGCTTGAGAATTCCTTACTGGATTCCCTCTTAGATTATTTTCTTGAAATAATAGTTGCTTTTGGCTTAAAAATCGATTATTCTTTCTTAGGTCCAAAAATGAATCAGAGGTTGAGCAGAGCACTAGAGGCAGGATACAGATTTATCAACATTTGTTTTTGTATGGGTGATCTGAGCATCTCAAGAATATTAGAGACCCTTCTTTTTTGCTTAGAGATGTCCCTTCTTTAAGCAAAAATCATCCACGCCTTCTTGAGGTTGAGGGGAAGGGGAAAGGAAAGAGTATATCAACATTATCTGCTTCCTCTCACTCCTCCTCGGGAAGACTTGAATGATTTTCTTTGATACTTGTAACTCTTTTGTATGTAAATTGATAAATAACTTTGTACCCGAATAGTTGATATTTTGAATAAAGCTTTTATTTTATTTTTGTTCTCAACCTATATTTGGCGTGTTGATCTAATTGAGATTTGTGACTCACTTTAAAGCTCTAACATTATCTATGGTCTCTGATTAAGTAGAGATTTTCTTGCTTTTTGTTTCCTTGAAGAATGTGGTAGACATGCCTTAATTTAAGAGTTGCCCGTTGGGTGTTATAGTATTCGTTTTACCACCTTACTTGATGAGACTTTTCCTTTTCCTTTTGCAAATGCATAAAGTAAATAAATATGATTTCCATAGTTTTGAGAAATTACTTCTTTCACAAATCTATCATTTTGTTTCGTAAATGTCAAATAAATTTGTGAAAACGTTTTCTTATTGAGCTTTAAAACAATGAAAATTGGATTTTGAAATTAGTCTTTTGGAATAATTATTGAATCGGGAGAAATTTAAACGAATCAGATCAGTTTGTTTTCTCATCATTCTTGGGTGAATGATTTCATAAATGGATCCTCATTTCTTAAATTTCCTTCCCTCTGTCTGCGTATCTTGGATGCCTATTTGATGACTTTTCTTTGTCACATGAGATTTATAAGAATGAAAAGTTACTTGTCAGTTTAATTGAAGACTAGAAATCTACTCAATAAGAAGATCATAAATTCAATTGATAAGAAGACTAAAAAATCCATCTGGTGAGATTCACATTTCAGCTAATTAGAGACTAGAAAATTCAATCAATAATGGAGAATCCCGTTATTTGATAGAATATATTTAAAAAGGAGATTCACAATTTCTCAGATGTCAATATTTGATGTTGAGATCCTTGGTTTTGGGTAATAGATAGTTCTTGACATTTCCTTCGAAGGCTATTTTTGATTTTATCTTAGAGCCAAATTGGTCATATTTAATTGCACTTCAATTGCTTTTATCCATTCTCATGGAAAAATTACACTTGCCTGATTGATCTCTCTTCCTTGTTATCATTTTTTAGTTAAATGATTTAGGCTTTACTCTCTTTTGCCCCTCATTATCTTATAGGTCGTGATTTAGATTTTGATCTCTTTCCCCCCTTATTACCTTATAGGTAGTGATTTAAGATTTGATTGAGCCCCTTATTACCTTATAGATAATGAGTTAGGCTTCGATTAGGCCTCTTATTACCTTACAGTTAGTGATTTAGGCTGGGTGGCGCGTTTGGATAGCCATCTTAGGCAGAATCAAAGTCTTATCTGTCCTCCCTTTAGGAGGGGCTCTGGTCAAAATTTATAGGCGAAACTGAACATCGGTCGATGCTTTAGCCAGGCCATCTTAGGCATCTTAGGTAGGACTAAAGGCTTACTTGTCCTCCCTCTAGGAGGCGCTTGGTCCGAAGGCTTGCAGTTCTTAGGCCAGGCCTTATAGGTGGGACCAAAGGCTTACTTTGACCGTACTTTAGGAGGTGCTTTGACCAGGCCCTTGCGGCCAGACTAATGGCTTTTCCTTTATTTTATAAGTCCTATTCATGTAGTATTTCCCTTTATTAAGCACTATATCTTTGCAGATACATTTGATCATTTGCTTAAACCCTGTCAACAAATTCTCGGAGTTCTCCTTTTCCTAAGAAATTATCGATCATGCCTCTAAGGGCTCAGGATTAATTGGTTTCATGTCCATTCGTTCAGTGATATTGGCAATAAGTTCCCCCGAGATTTATTTCATTTCCTTGTCACTTCTTCTTTGAAGGCCAATAGTTCAACCTCACCTTAGTTAGGAGATGGATGTTTTCATAGGACATGGTAAGGGAACATGCTATAGCCAATCAAAAATTTCTACGAGATTGTGTTTCTGGTCCCCATTTGACTTTTTTAACATTGGATAGGCTCGCTGGCTCTAATAGCAAATTTTCTCTTTAAAAATTCTCGAGTTCTGATTCATGTGGGAGGGCAATTGATTGCTTATTTCCACTTTTGGGCAAACTCATCGAAATACTTTGTTATTTCAATTTCAAAGATAGTTCCTTTAGTTTGGAGTCATATAGTTTCTCTTATTTCTAGGAATAGGTCATTCCTTTTCTCATTCTCTTTTCCTAGATAAAAAATTAAGGTAGATCCTAGATGGAATGGATTTTTGCTCCAGTTTTTCAGGTCATTAGGAATTACTCACCTTTTTCAGTTATAGTTACCAGTTCCAAGTTACTTAACATTGTTACTTGTAGAATTGATGGTTATGAGTGAATTCGATAAGCTGATTCGTAAAGTTAGGCTCGGAGGATCCTTTCTTGGAGATAGTCATTATGTAGTTTAGTAGATTATGTTGGATATGTAAAGTCCTATGAAGGGATATGCTAGATATAGAGAGTCCCAAAAGTTCTTTGTAGGGATATATAGGATATGAAAAGTACATAAAGTCTTCTATAGGGAAATGCCAGGAGTCGGAGGTTCAAGCCCTCATTCTAGTGGCACAATGTTAGCAAATTTCTTCCCTAACCAAAATATGCAAGGCCAGTTGAGGTTGGTTTGGTTAAGGGCAAAGTGGCCTTATGCAATCTTGGAAGTATATGCAAGTCCAAAGTTCGAGTCTAAATCCGAAGATCACTCATATACATGTCCATTGTTGAAGTCCAAGTACAAATATGAGTCATTTGCACGTCAAAAGTTCAATAATAGCCAAACATTCTCATTTGATAGATGTACGTAATGCAAAGTTAATTGTTCAAGCCCTCACATGAAAAAAGTCCAAAAATTACAATCGGCTCTGAAATCGACAAATCAGCTTAGGGTTTGCAACTTTAAAATTTGAGAAAGAGGAAAAAATTAATTGCCTCCCCGTGGATGTCGATGGGAGTCTATTTATAGTAGTGCGAGCATGTAGGATGGTTGACACGTGAGAGAAATCGGGTCCAAAGTTTTGATAGCACTTGATGAAATTTCGGTGTCTCTTTGTTAAGACTCAACATTACATACTTTCATAAGTTCAGCAACCCAATCCTCCTTGCTAAAACTAGACAACCTTCATCATAGTTGACACTCGATAACCTTCATGATAGTAAATTCTTGATAACAATTATTATGGTAGCAACTCGATGATAATCGATGCATCATTGGCTCATCATCCCTTAGAAGCTTGATATCCTCTATTTGTGGCTAGATGCTTGATGTCTTTTAGTAGCGTGACATCCTCCTTCATGTTGTAAAGGTTGGATATCTCTTCCTGCGCCTTTGTCAATTATGCTTTCTTTGGGCTCGATATCTCTTGTATTGTTGAAACTCGATATCCACAAGTACCAATTAATTTGGCACCTTCATCACCCTACTAACTTGATATCCTAATTCATTGTTAATGTTTGACAACACCATCTACTATCTTTATGCTCGATAACCCTTATGGATGTTGAGGCTCAACATCACCTTCTTCATGTATTCAAGCTCGACAACCCTTATATCTGCTGACTGTTTTGGAGTTTGATATCCTAAAAGACAGTGCATGTCTTTAATACTTCTTAATTAGTCGAACGTTCAACATCCTTTGGGACTCGGTAACTCTTTATTGTTAGATGTTTGATATCTTTTGAGACTTGATATCTTTTCTTGAGTGTTAAATGCTTGAGAACTTCACTTTCTTAGGACTTGACATATCCTTTTATTTCCAGGCTCGACATGTTTCTGCTTAGAGGCTCGATATCCATATTAGTAGTAACAATTACATTTCCTTATCACAACACGTAAACATATCACTTCAAACAACAACCAAATTATTCCACACATCATTCATTCCGTGGCACCATTATTTGTCTCATCATGTCTCAGATCATCTTCGAGAAAACATGAGAAATCAAGAGTCAAATAATTCTTCATTTGTTTATATAGGTCCAAAAGGGTTTAGGATCATCTTGAAAATTTAATATTACCCTGGTGGACCGGTTGGCATGAACGGTGCAACGGTGTATGTATTTTTCAAGCAGTTTCTAGGTTTTTGGATTTTGAAGTTTTGGTCGCCATTTTTGCCTGTGGTCGCCACAGCTTTGCCTTCGGTCATGTGAGAACATGCCTATACCCTAGCCCCCAGTTTCTAAGTTAAATATGATTATTTGATTTGACTAACATTGATATATAATCATCAAATTACTATATTATTACTAAACCTAGTTTCTAAGTATATTATCATTCAAATCTTTCCTAAATCCTCTTAAAATTTGAGCATAGCTTTTAGAATGTGTTTGTCTACTCTATTACAGCCTATATATCATTATTATAATGTTATGATTGCATTATATAGGGATGAAAGATCTAAACACTCACCGAACCACTTATTCATGTATAAATCCTCACTGGCCGAGCTACTACATATCCTCTCTTCAAATTTCTGCCTCCAAGTCATTGTTCCAACATAGCTTGTCTGCTAGGTTCGTCATTCCTTTTGTTTTGTTTGATTCGATGAAGTTTTGAGTGAGATATTTGAGTTTAATTTCAAGTTGTTTTAGAGAAAGATGGTAGGAGAAGGAAATGTGTCAGGATAGTTTTTCTGAAGTGAGTTACATGATTCAATTTTCAGTAATTAGGGGGACAACTAGATTTCTACCAATGTTCAAAATTTAAAACCAAACCATTTGGCACTCACTCAATTCGATGACATTTGCAACTAATACTCCTTTACGTGGACTCCAAACAAGAAAAACCAAGATATTATGCAAATCTGAAAAATGAGACGATCACAATGCGTCGGTTTCATCGTCCAATTCCAAAGTATTAAAAATGACTATTTTACCCCTTCATATATTTAATTAATTCATAAATTCCAATTATTTTCATATTATTATGGTTAATATTTAATTAAAATATTTATCAAATTTTCCTGTTATTACATTCCCTCACTAGAAGGTTCATGTCCTCGAAATTCTTAAGCAATGGAAAATATAATATAGTGTTTACTAGCCAACTTATCAACCAACCAAGTCATAAATATAGAATCCAAATCAATGCAAACACACACACACACACACACACACACACACACACACACACACACACACACACACATATATATATATAGTGATATGAGCAATATAAAGGTATGTATGTCATGAACTTGTGGATTCTAACCCTAAAATGCATAAATGCAGCTATTACATACTGTATGAATGCGATAAGATGACATATTAGGCATGATGCACAACATCCTAATTTAAGCATATATGTATATTTCCCTATGAATGCAAATAAATCACATATATAAAATCTAACGATCAATTTATCTAAATCCTAATCCTAGAATAATCTAACTAAAGAAATCGAACCAAAGTCAGGAAATGTACCAGAAAATAGCCGAGGATGTGTCGCCCTCATCTTCTCCTAAGGCTCCCATATGCTCTCTACCAGGTCATTTCCCTACTGCACTTTAACCAATTTCACCATCTTGTTTCTAAATCATTTTACCCCATGTTCTACAATATAGGTTGGACCATGGGATGAACCCGGCTCAGATTCTAACTCCACCTCTTCCAAAGATAGGGTCTATTAAATTCATCGGATGATGTACATATTTTCCCAAATCTGACGCATTGAACACAGTATAGACTCCTACTATCTTCTTCGGAAGGTCTACCCTGTATGCTAAACTCCATATTCTCCCTAGCACTCGAAACAGGCTGACAAATATAAGTGCCAACTTTTCCGAACCCTCGAATCTTACTACACTCTCAATGGATAAAATTTGACAAATACCACATCTCCTACATCAAACTCCAAATCTTTCCTTCTCCTATATTTGTATGACTTTTATTGATCCTATGTAGCTTTCATCCTCTTCCTTATAAGCTCCACCTTATCTACAGTATCTCTAACCATCTACAGACCCAAAATAATCTTATCAATAGACTCCCACAACCACGAAGGTGACTTACATGACCTTCCATATAATGGTTCAAACAGTGCCATTATACTATCCTAGTAGATATTATTATATGCCAACTCCACTAAAGGTTGATGGTCTTCTTTAGTTCCTCCAAAGTCTAGTATACATGCTCTCAACAAATCCTCTAACACCCTATTTACTCTCTTTGTATGCACATTGGTCTGTGGTTGATATGTGGTGCTTAGGTTTAATTTTGTTATCAATGCCTTCTGTAGACTCCTCGATAATTCACCCGTGAAAAGTGGATTTTAATTGCTCATGATACTAGCTACAACTCTATGTAGTCTGACCACTTCTTTAATATGTTGCATCGCTGTAGTTCTTGAGCTCTTCGCTTGAATAAATTATCTGCTCTTCATAAGATGATCTACTATCACCCATATACCTTTGTTTCCTTTTCTACTCCAGGGTAATCCATCTACAAAATCCACGGATATGCACTCCTACTTCCAATGTGGCATTTTTGATGGAAGTAATTGCCTACTCAGCCTTTTCTATTCTGCCCTCACACTTTGACATGTAGTACACTTTGCCACATATTCAGCTACCCACCTCTTCATTCCTGGCCAATAGAATACTCGCTTCACATCCCGATACATCTTATCCTCTTTGGGATAAATAGTCATTATAGAGCAATGACACTCACCCAAAACCTCCTCTATCAATTCCTTTACCTATGATACACATAACCTTCCATCTCTTCTCAAATTACCTTTCTAATCTTTGGAATAATGATTCAAATGGCTCAATCATTATCCCTTCCTAATTGCTCCGTAATGTCAACCAATGATGCATCTTATCTTTGACTTACTCCAGAACGGTTCATTAACGTTGTCCTAACCTCCATTGTTGCTAACAATCCAGGTACGTACTCCGATTGTGGTCTAAAATCGAATTCTGATATGAACTCCAAATTTCTCCATTCTATCAACATAGCATTCACCTTTGCATGATTCCTACCTAAACCATCTATAACTACATTCCCTTTCTTAGTGTATAAGAAACCCCAAAGTTATACGATGATAATAATTCCATCCACTGCCATTGCCTTAGATTTAAATCCTTCTTAGGAAACAAATACCTAAGAGGTGATATTTCATAAATAATTCAAATCTATCACCTAATAAATAATGCCTCTAGGACTTCAATGTGAATATAATAACGACTAACTTCAAGTCAAGTGTTGGATAATTCTTCTCGTGGTTCTTCAACTACCGACTGGCATATGCTGTTGCTCTTCCTTTCTGCATAAGGATAGCACCAACACCAATACACGTGCATCACAAGGGATCTCCATACCACAGACGACTAATTTTATATTATAACATACATCGATAGATGGGTCGATCCTCCTATAGGATTCAACTCCGTAATAGGATCATAGACAAGATTATGTTTAAGAGCTAAACTATCCACTACTGCACTTACTATGAATGAATGGGATGCAAAAGTATCAAACAAAGTACGAATAGGAGAATGAATTAAAATCAAAACACCTTCCATCATTGTCTTCTTTACTTTCTCCTTTTCTAGTGGTGGTGCCTTATAAGAAGTTGGAATGGCATCGAAAGAATATGCCTTCACAATCTAGCCCTCGTCCCTCAAAGCTGGATAGTCTCTTTTCATGTGTCCAAATTGACCACAATTATAGCATTCTAACTTCTTTTAAGCTAGGGCTGCCTTACAGTCCTTAGCTATGTGTCCCACTTGGTTGTAGTTATAACATCTGCCCTTAGAGAGATTCGTCCTACAATTCCTGGCCACATGTCCCACTTTCTGACATCAGTTACAAGCAATCACCTTATTCTTTCCTTATTCTCCTTTTAGTCTATTTCCTTTGCACTTGATATGTTGATATTCCTCTACTTATTTATTTTGGTCCACAGTCATATTTCCATTTGAATAGTTCAACAATGTTGCTTTTACCAATCCCCCAACTGTTGCTCCGTACGATATCTGATCAATGCTAACTCCCTCGGACGTGAATTCTGTCCCTTTGCAATCTTTAACGCCTTCTTCATGGAAGTATGCATTAATTCAAATCCAAATCAGGCCAACTCATTAAACTGACCGATGTACTCCCCAACTTTCATTTCTCCATGCTTCAAATGGATAAACTTGTCCAATAATAAACCCTTCTCAACACCAGAAAGAAACTTCGTCTCGAATCTCGCCTTAAACATTCTCTAAGTACCGGTATTATCATCTACCCCTGATGTCACAACCTTCCACCGACATTTTGCTTCACCTTTGAAATGCTAAGCAGTTAATTGTCTCTCAGTAGCACCACCAAGCCTCAATAGGTTGAAAATCTTTTCACAATCATTAAGCCGTACCCAAGTCACCGAGTACGGTTCCGCCCTAATAAATGGCTTCCCACCAAAGCTAGATAATCCTTACACAATCACGACTTAGATCACCTTCCAGAGCACAAGAAAAACAAGAGTCGAATCATTCGTTATTTGTTTATATAGGCCCATAAAGATCTTGGTTTAGACTAGAAATTTATTAGTGCAGTGGTGGATAGATAAAGATCTCAAATTTTGGGATTTTGATGATTTCATCGTTATTTCCGCCTTCGGTCGTCACACTTCACCTTCAATCACCTAAGACCATGCCTATACCCCAGTCTTAAGTTCCTAATTCAAATATGATCATTTATTACACCAATTTTGATATATAATCGTCAAATTAGTAATTTATTATTAAAAAAGTTTCTAATTATTATTAACTTTCAAATCCAAATCCCTTTAAATTTAAAAATTAACTTTTATAATGTGCACGTCTACCCTACTACGACGTGCATAACATTTTTTAATGTTATGATTGCATTATATGGGGGAGTAAAGAATGTATACTCACCAAACTGCTTATTCCTATCCAGATCCTCACTGTTCGAGCAAATGCATCTCCTCTCTTCGAATTTCCACATCCACGTCACTGCTTGTACATAATCTTGTCTTCTAGCTTTGTGGTGCTTTTAGTTTTGTTTGATTTCGTTGAGTTTTAAGTGAGATATTTGAGTTTGATTTCAAGTTGTTTTAGAGAAAGATGATGGAAGAAGGAAATGTTTTGGGGCAGTTTTTCTAAAGTGAGTTACGTGATTTGGTTTTAAGTTATAAGAGGGAAAAACTAGATGTCTGCTAGTCTTCGATATTCTAATTCAAACTATTTTGCTCTCGCTTAACACGGTGACATTTTTGACCATAACTCCTCCATTCAGACTATAAACGAGGCAAACCAAGATATTTTCACTACATCAAAAATGACCTTTTGTAGCATTGAAAAAACACTACCAGAACTTATAGCAGCGTTGTTATAAAGGCTACTATACGACATGCATCTAAAAGTCTAAAACTTTTTGAGTGTTGTAGTAAACACTTCCAAAAAAGAACATGTTGTTGTATTTTACAAATGCTACAATAGTTTATTTCTGTAGCGTTTATCAGTTGCGACCACAGTTAAAAAATTTAGTAGCGGTTTTCCTGCATCCTTCTTTGGTTTTCTGTAGTGGTTATTTTCAGGTACTATTCATTTTTTGTAATGTTTGCACATTGGTAATACTTATTTTTGCAGTGTTTTTTATGATAGTATATATTTTTTGCTGCATTTTTTGACTGCTATAATATAATTTTTGTAGCATTTTCTCTCTGCTACAATACTTTTGTAGCTGTTTACATTTATACCTCTGGCATTTTTAAAACACTACTAAATATTATTGACTGTTTTGTAGCATATTTAACATGCCATTGTTTCCTATAAATGGCTTATATCATTTCCAGCAGTCACACACATAATAGTCATATAAACCAACAATCAACTAAATAATCGTTATATTCAAACCAGCAATAAATCAATCGCACAATCATCATAAATAATTGATAAAACATACTAGTCATATTATCAAATACAATATTCATAACCATTTCGATAATAATTTTTGACAAAATGGGTGAATTCACATACCATAACCATTCACAAACAAGTTTACACAACCAATACTAACAAAATATTATAACATATGTAACAATTAGAGCCATGTTCATTGCTTAATTACCCCTAGTTCTTTATTGTGGATGGTCTTTACCCCATAAAAGCTAATTACCTACAGACAAGTTTTACAATCAACGATAGGAATTATCAAGTAACATTCAAACATATGCATTAAACCATGATATAAAATCCCCATTTTGAGGCCCAAAACTGATCGCTATGGATGCTGCAGTCATCCATAGTTGTTAATCCTCGGCAACAAAGCACGGATATGTTAATTATATCAATAATCAGAAGCACATGAATATGAAAAATTTCCAACATAATTCGAAGGTAACTTTTACATTCCATTTCAAAATATGATTTCACATTCATTACATAATTCCATTTGTGATTCCACATTTAGAGAAAATATAACTATACAAAATACTTGGTCGATCAGAGTCAAATACTTGGCAATTATACAACTTTGACATTACATTGAAATGGACAAAACTAAACTACATAATGAAATAGATAATTCACAATAATTATCCTTTAAAATGCTTTTCTAACATGCAAAATTCATAATAATTTGAAATCTCTTGGGTAAAATCCCAAAAATAGAAATTCCAAAATACTATATTCTTCATCATATAAAAATTTCAAGATCAAAAACCATTTTTAATTATTTTTAATATTAAAACCTGAAATTAACCCAATTTCCTTCTTAGAAAATTCGTAAAATATTTAATACGACTTGGAAAATTATAAAATTAAGTACCCATACACAAAATATCATTTACACCTCATAAAAAAAACTCGAACCATTTGGAGAATAAAAATGTGGGTTTATCCTCAAGACCCTTTTAATTAATTTCATAAAAATGTCCATATATCGTTATTCTATCCAACAATAATTCTACAACCATATATTGGCAAAAACAACCAAACTAACTCGGGTACTACCCATAGTCGAATTTAAAAAAAATAGAGATGGAATCTTATTATTCAACTTAAAATCAAATGTTGGAGTTGAGATTTGATGTCGTCTTAGTTTCTCCTAATCCCTTCGTTGGATTCCCATTTTAATTTCGTGGCTTCTCCCTTAAGAATGACCAGCCTTTCTTGCTTTTATTTAGTAGTATAAGTTTTATGAAAATGAGAATGAAATGAGAAGTAAAGGTTTAAGGAGTGAAAGATAGATCTAACTATTTTGCCCCTCTCATATATTCTCTTATATAATAAGTTCGTAAAACAATCTCTTTACTTAATTCATTAATGCACAGCCTTAAAATGTTCAAATCCCGTTCTCCTTAACTAAGTATTATTCATTCTAATATAAACAATTAAATATCTTAAATGATGTTAAACAAACAAGGACGTTACAGGCTCCTGTCCATAAAGAATTTCATTCTCAAAATTCAGTAAGGACTACTTAACTAGCATATCAAACATGCAAACAATCCTAGTATATCCTACAAGCTACAAAGTCCATATGCAACAAATATAGACCATACCATCATAACAGCTTAGGATAAGTATCTCTAATCATGTCCTCTGCATCCAAAGTACAGTCTTTCTCATTGTCATTCCACTAGAACTTCACTAACTTGACTGTCTTGTTCCTTAATCTCTTCTCATTTCTCGCTACAACTCAAAATAGTTATCTCACAAAAATCAAATCCAGTTCTACTATAAAATCTTCCAATGCATGGGAGAAATAGAAGTCTTTGGATCATGCACATAGTTTCTAAGATGAGAAACATGAAACACATTATGGACACCTGCCAAACGACTCGGTAACTCTACTCGGTACCTGGGTTTTTTGATCCTCTTTATAATAAGGAACGGTCCAACATATCTCGATGCCAGTTTCCCTGACTTTTCAAATCTTACCACACCCTTCATCGGTGAAACCTTAATGAAAACATGATCACCAATTGAGAACTCAAGATCTTTACGCCTTTTATCTGTGTAACTTTTCTGCTTAGACTGAGCTTCTCTCATCCTACCTTGGATTAACTCAATCTTATTTATGGAACCTCTTACCATTTCGGGACCAAGGAACAATATTTTTTCGGTCTCTAACCAACATGCTGGTGATTTCTTGGCCTTCCACACAAAGCCTCAAAAGCCACCATTCCTATACTAATCCGATTAACTATTATTATAAGAAAACTCAACCAAGTGCAAATGGTCTTTCCATGACCCACCAAAATCTACTATAAAAGCTCTCAATAAATCTTCATGTACCTTATTGACTCTCTCTGACCGCCCGCCCATCTATAGGTGAAAGCGGTACTCATCTTAAGCTTGGTACCTAATAACTTCTGTAGACTCTTTCAAAATTCACTAGTGAACAAAGTATCTCTATTACTGACTATACTACCAGGAATCCCTTGCAGTCTAACAATATTATTCGTAAATAACTTAGCCAATACAGGTGTCGTCCTAGTTGACTTAATGAGAACGAACTGTGCGCTCTTGGTCAGTTTATCCACTATGACCCAAATATTTTCATTTCCCCTACTTTAACTTGGCAACCTAGTTAATAACATCCACGGATAACGAATCCCATTTCCAAACCGGTGTATCTAAAGGCTCAATCAATCTTCTTGGCTTTTGATGTTCAGCTTTTACTTATTGGCAATATGCATAATGATTTACCCATAAGCATAAATCCTACTTCATACCTTCCTAGAAGAAACTTCTCTTCATATCCGGATACATCTCGGTTGCTCGGGGGTGAATCGTAAAATTCAATCGATGACACTTCTTAAAAAATTCTCTCCTTAGATTTCTAACATTCTAAAACACACAACTATCTCTTCTTCCTTAACCATCCTCTCTGGTCAAGACTAAAATATTTTAGAACATCGATCTTGGTTCTGACTTTCAATCTTCTAATCTTTTCAGCTAACTATGGATCATCTCTCTGCTTAGAAGCAAACCTTTCAACCAACATTGGTCGAACTTACAAGCAAGATAACATTGTTGTACTTTGGCTAGAACTAGCAGTTGATCTCTACTGCACGCTACAAGCAGTCAATTACTCGAAATCCTCCATTTAGCCAACATAGCTAACACCATACTCTGATGTTTCCTGCTAAGTGCAACTGCAACTTTATTTTCTTTTACCTAGTGTTAATCAATACCAAAACCATAAGCTACTAAAAACTCCAGCCATCTCTACTATCTCATATTCAACTCTTTTTGAGAGAATAAATAACTCAAAGACTTATGATCCACATACAATGCAAATCATTCTCCTAAAAGGTAGCATCTCTATATTTTTAATGCGAAAATCACCATTGCCCACTCCAAATCACGAGTAAAATATCAAACTTCACGTGGTCTGAGCTATCAAGAAGCATAGGCAATAACTTTGCCCTTCTACCTCAACACAGCCCCTAATCCACTTCTACATGCATTTGTATACACCACTAAATCTTGATTCCCATCCGGAACTACAAACATAGGCGCATTGGTCAAAAAATGCTTTAACTCAAGGAATGCTTCCTCACATTTGTCAACCCAAATAAACTTCACGTCCTTTTTGGTTAGTTTAGTCTAGGGTGTTGTTATCCACGAGAAATCCTTGATGGATCTCCGATAATAGCCAACCAATCTAGGAAAACTCCATATCTCGGTCACCGTCTCAGGTCTCTTCCAAATATTCATAGCTAAATCTTAGCTGGATCCACTGACAGCCCTTCTTTTGAGACTACATGGCCAAGAAACTTCACTTCTCTTTTCCAAAAATGACATTTTGAAAACTTTGCTTTCAACCAAAGCTGTCTCAATGTCCCTAGCACTTTTCTAAGATGAATCTCATGATCTCTTTCATCCTTAGAATATATCGGAATGTCATCAACGAATACCAATACGAGCCTATTCATGTGCTCTTGGAAAATCCAGTTCATCAAAACCACAAAGAAGGCTGGCGCATTTGCCAACCCGAAGGACATTACTAATCACTCATATGAGCCATATCTCGTTCGAAACTCCATCAAAGGAATACTATCCTTTGCCACCTTAGTTGATGGAACCTTGTCGTCAAATCCGCTAGGAAACACTTTGGCTCCACTTAATTAATCATACAAATCATCGATTCTCAGTAAAGGTTACATATTCTTTATCGTCTTCTCATTCAGCATTCGACAATCAATACATAATCTCAATGACCTATCCTGCTTCTTCACGTACATCACGGTCACTCCCTAAGGCAAATCGGGTCTGATAAAACTCTTTCCTTCTAAGTCCACTAGCTGCACCTTTAACTCCTCCATCTCAGTAGGTATCATCCTGCTAGGTGGTCTACTTACGGATTCAGCTCTAAGTACACGATCTGTTCGAAATTCAATAGCTCATTTTAGTGGTAGTCCTGTAACCGACTCAAAAACATCTAAAAATTCCCTTACAACTAAAACCCGATTCACTTCGTCTCCACTTCCGTTGCTCCCAACAAAGTACAAATATGAACACTCGAGTTATCTACTGAGTATATAATTCGACCACTACTATTAGGGTGTCTAACTAATATTTTCCTATCTTAGTAAGATATCCTAGCATTATATTTTCTCAATTAGTCTATACCCAAAATAATCCCAAAACCCGCAAAATCAAATACATACAAACTACAGGCAAATGTATAACCTAGCAACTCAAACTATAGATGGTCACATCTTATCCCTACAGTTGTGTACCCTCCTATTGGATTAGCTATCCTTAAGGAAGTAACATGGTATGATGGTTTTAAACATAACTTATCTATCAAAAACTAAGATATAAATGAATGTGATGCATTGTTATCAAACATTACCCCAATTGTTATGCTATGAATTAGTAGCGTACCTTCCATCACCGACTTTTCTTCTTAACTGTTGTTGGCTTAGATGATGATGGTTCCAAAGCAAAGACCTTTCCTTTTCCTACCTTGGCTACTTGTGGACATTTGTTCTTATAATGCCCCACCTAGTTGTGATTAAATCACTTAACATTCTGCTTGCCTACAATCATCTTGCCATCACCGAATCGATAATCATTTGCATAGTGGTCCTTCTTATCACACTTATAACAAATGACATCTACCTTCCCTTTCTTAACAACTCCTTAAAATTATGTCAAAGCCAACCTCCATTTTTGCTCATCACTTAAACCCAAATCAACAAAAATCATTTCATAATGTAACAGTCAATTTTCCACTTCTATTGCATCCTCCGTCCCAAGAAAAGACTTTCCACCTAGACCGGTGTATTCTCGACTTAGCTTAGCATAGTTATTACCAAATAGAGCTACGAGATTGACTCCTCCCACATTAGCAGCATTTCCTCCAGCTACTCTAGCAGTTGCTCCAACTTGCATCAGCTTGACGAAGAACTGATACAAAGTCCCCATATCCATTAGTGGGGTCGCAGACCTATCTTAGCATTTTCCTTTTGATTAGCATTTGGACCCTGGTTCCTTCTAGTGTTGGACTGAGCAATTCCATTGGTTGTGGTGCTTCCACCACATAGATTTACTCTTCTGTTTCCTGCTTCCATATCTTTCTTCCTCATAACCTCGCTTACAATCCTTAGTAAGGTACAGAAGAACAGTCTAAGAGAGAGAGAGGGGAGAATAGAGATAGAATACATAGTTATACATAGCAAATACAAGTACGTTACTGTAGTGTTATTCCATACCCTAATCTTATTCTCCGATTCACTAGGATTATATGTTTCAAAACTCTTTAGGTTTAAACTTCTTTTAATCATAAACCTATGCTCTGATACCAACTTGTAAAATCCCTCATTCTGACCAAAACTAACTGCTACAGATGCTGCAGTCATCCACAATTATTAATCCTCGATGACAACACGTGGCTATGTTAATCATATCAACAATTAAAAGCACATGAAAATGAAAAAATTTCCAACACAATTTAGAAATAACTTTTACATTCCATTTCAAAATGTGATTTCATATTCATTACATAATTCTGTTTACAATTCCACGTCCAGAGAAAATATAACCATACAAAGTACTTTAAGAGCGACATACAAAGCCGCCCCCTTGGTTGATCAGAGTCAAATATTTGGCTATTATACAACTTTTCCATTACAAATAGACAAAACCAAACAATACAGCAAAATAAATAAAGCTTCTAACAGCTAGATTGCCTCATGCATGTCTCAGGAAGCTTATTCGTCAAACTGAAAATTAAAATCCATTAATCCCAACCTACTCAAATAAGTACAAAAGATTTTAAGGAAAAAAACAAAAACTTCGGGTTAAACAATGGTCGAGTGTGAATAATAACCTACCATCTCGAACCAAATAGATATATGAGGCCATACCGTTGAGCAGAATGTGCTTTCCCTCACTAGTATCTTAACCAAACTAATTAACTATATATTGTGCTCATGTAGCTACAATGGTTTACACAAAAATCGCATTTATAGTTTGCAACATATACTGGACTACCCATCCCAACTTATTAGATTATCATCTTAATTTCACATGGCTACCCATCATAATTTAAACTAACTATCCATCTTATTTTAATCTGACCCCGTTTATATTTATATGGACTACCCATCTCATATTTAAACATATTCATAGTTACATGGACTATCCATCTCATATACAATTATTACTTAGATTACCATTCCCTTACCAAATTGACCACCCATCACATACGGTTCTGTTGTCTAAATTATGTGGACTATCCATCACACATATTTCATTTAATTTACAATTATGTTGACCATCCTTCGCACATCCTATAGTTTTCCTAGGATGACTATGAAGCCTTCATTAACCTCGTAAAGTCTACCTATCTCTAGTATGATGTGGACTGTACATCTCACATCCCATCATTTAACAATTTGATTCATGTTATCCACATGTTTAACCTATTTCTATTGGTGTCCCCAATTAGGTTATCTCCCCTTAAAGCTATAACTTATCAATGTGACATATATTAGTATCCCTAAATGATTAATGTCGAACTCATTTAGGAAAATGCGTTGGTATCCTTAATGATGAAGTCTCATTAATAGAACATTTATTTTATCAAAACTAATCCACTTTGGTGTCCCTAATAATAGTGTCGACATCTATAATCAAAATAGCATTGGTATTCCCAATATTTAAAATCGAGGTCTTGAAACATTAGGCTCGCTACCCTTATTTGGTTAATATAGATCAATGTCCATGTCTTAATAGTGTCAACAAGGAGGAGTAAGGCTTCCTACCTTTAATCAAGTAACACGTGAAATCCACGGTGTTACAACATCATTGAAAAGAAACTTAAGGCTCTCCACCCTTAAAAAAGATAGGTGGCATTAAAGTTGTGTTGTGCCTCTTCGAACCTCTATCCATTGTAAACCAAGCTTAAATTTTTTTAAATATAAAATTTCCATGTCGGAGACAATGTCATCGACATAGATAACTTAGGGGTTACCTACCCTATTTAACAAAGCTTTATTATAAAACAAAGGGCTTACTAGTGAAAATATAGGGTCATCGACCCTCTTTAACATAGGCTATACTGCCTCTTTAAACCATAGTTATACTTTACATAAAACTATACCTCATAAGCTTTAAAGAAAGAAGTGCAACATCGTCTCAAAGTAGTATAATGTCGCCGACTTTGATGAATAGTGATATCAAGATTAGCGGCGCAAATTTAAAACCTTATACTTAACTTACTGCGTCTGTTATGCCACTTCGTATATAAATTTTGAAGACAAGACGTGCGGTGTTACCGCTTTTTTGTATAGATGACTTCAAAAGTACTTAAAACATTACCATGTGGCATCATTTAAAAACATAGGCAAAAAGGTGCGACTTCGACATAGATAAACCACGAGGTGTTGATGCCACAAATACTAAATTGTCAACAAGATCGACTTCAATCTACGCGGAAGCATTCCATGGCTACCAAAGTAATTATCCTATGCTTCCTTTCACCTCGTCTTCAACACTCAAGGATGCAACTTCTCTATAGGCTTGGAGAGGGTACATGTTGCATGGCATTATCATAATTATCCATAAATTAGATTTATTACTAACAAAAGTAATTGCTTTTCACCAAACCTTAATTTTTATCCAATTTCTACTGGATGAAAGAATCTCTTTAACAATGTTTTTCAGAAAGTACTGCTGCATACATTTTTCAAATTCTAAAACATATACCAATCTAATTAATAAGTATCCTTAATTAATTATCCTTTTAAATGCTTTTCTAACATGTAGAATTCATAATAATTCAAAATCTCTTGGAAAAATCCCAAAAATTCACAGAAATTCCAATATACTATATTTTTCACCATACAAAAATTTCGAGACCAAAAACCATTTTTAATTAATTTTAATAATTAAAAACCGAAAATAACCCAATTTCCCTATTAGGAAATTCATAAAATATTAAATATAACATGGAAAATTATGAAATTAAAAAACCATCTCTAAATTATCATTTACACCACATATCAAAAATTCGAACTATTTGGAGAATAAAAACTTTGGTTTTATCCCTAAAACCCTTTCAAATAATTCCATAAAAATTTCCATAAATCATTCTATCTAAAAATAATTCTACAGCCATATCTTAGCAAAATCAATCAGACTAATTCAAATACTACCCATAGTCGAATTCAAAACAATTAACAGAAATGGAATCTTATTATTCATCTTAAAATGAATTGTTGCAGTTGACATTTGATGTTGCTATAGTTTCTTCTAACCTTATAACATCTTGTAATTTGGCGTTAGTTATTTAAATAGTTAGTTAATTAATTAGGCTCCAAAAATGGAATTTGTGTGAATGATGGTGTTTGGCCATGAAACTTTTACCATTGTGTTCATGGTGAAATTCGGAGCGACTTTTATATTTGAAGTTTTACGATTGGAGTACAAACAAAGAAGTTAAGAATGAAAAACGAATTCGAAATGAAAATAATACGAATAAAAAACGTTTATATATTAATTGCCTATGGCCTAGAGGTCGACCCATATATAGCAGTAGTCGACCACCATTGGTCAACCCTAAGTAGGGGGCGGTCAACCGCTTCGTGTGTGACGACTAGGGTTAGCTTAAGCCCAATAGCGCAAACTTAATATATTTTGATCTAATGTTTGAGTTTGGTTCTTATGCCTATAAATTCAGTCCTAACCCTCCCTTCTCATCTCATATTTTTCTAAAGACAGTAGCAAAGCTCTGTCATATTTTATTATCCACTTTCTTTCTAAATTATAAAAATAAGATATTTATATCTATATTCATACAAATTGGAGAAGAATAGAAATCTAATAAAAAGTATAAGAGAAGAGAATCAACTGTAAGCATATTTGCGGTAATTTATATATTTATATTTGTATCTATTTGCTCTCCCAATCTCAAATCTCTTCTCAGATATGTTATCCTAATGTATGTATATACCATTTTATACATATTTCTTGAATTAAAGAGGATTGGAGATTAATTCAAGGTTTTATTTCAAATATAGAGATTTAGATCGCTTTTAAAAGGTGGGTGATATATTTTATATATTGTTTATGATTTTAAATCCATTCCGCTAGCATACGTTTGATTTTTGTGCCCAAATCAATTTTATTTATGAATTGTAGGCTTAAACTACTGTAGAAAACTAATGCCTACATATTTTTGCTTTATACCTAATTTGAAATATGTTTACGTCTAGATCTGAAATTCAGTCCTAAAGATTTTAGAAATGGAATGTTGTATATTTTTATTCCAGATCTGTACTTAGGTGTAAGATAGCATTTTTGAACTATTGTCTAAATTTGGGCTAAGTTGTAGATTTTCCATAGTTTAATTTATGGGAAAAAACATCCATTTGATGTTTACAAATTTGTTTACTTTTCCACTTTTGATTCTAAAGGACAAAGTTTGATTTAATGAGGAATAAAACAAAAGGGAAGAGATGTGTAAAGTATAGATTTATTCTCCATAGTTTACAATGTTTAGTCCAAGTGATTTATGGACCAAACAATTTGGATAGTGGAGACAAAAGTTTCCATGTTGTTCGACCAAGTTCCCATTAGCATCAAAAAGGACCTCTCCAATGCAAATCACGCCATCATCTTCGTCCATATGAACATCCAGATTCGGCAGAGGATGTTCTTCTTCTAGATGCTCTTGTGGTTCATCTAGAGGCTCTTCTTCTTCAGAATCCATGGCTTGTGATGATTCTTCGATGCTAAATGGGATTGGCATGGTTATCCATAAGGAAGTTTTGTAAATTCCTAAGGATTCTGCATTGCCTATCTCGTTCTCTAGCCATTCGCAATTGACTCCTTGAATTTCCATCATCATTTGAAGCAAATATTTCATCTTCTCTTGTAATTTGATGACTCGTACGTGTGTGGGACGTTGAAAAGGACCAGAATGAGGATAAGTAGGTGAAGAAGGTTCAATATTTGAAGAGGAAGCCATTAATTTACTGCTTTTGAAGTTTAGTACAGAGAATAGAACAGAGAAAAGGAGTAAAAGTCGAAATATATAAATATATAACCAAATAACTTCTTTTAGAGGGAAATTTAAATTTGAAAATCTCGGCCTGTATGTCGACATAGGGGGATGGTTCATGTCGACATGCCTAGTTCAATTTTTGAGAAATTTTTATTTATATTAATTATTAACTATACTTGTATTATCTATAATTTATATTTCAGTTAATGAACTTATACCTAATTCCCTTCTAAATTTAGTAAAGTTTTATTCATTTAATGGTTTGGTTAATATATCGGTAATTTGTTTTTCAGTATTAATATAGTGAAGAGTCATGACTTTTTTACTTATATCATCTCTAAGAAAATGATGTCTAATATCAATATGTTTTGTTCTAGCATGATGAGTTGGATTTTTAGATTGGTTTATCGCACTAGTATTATCACAATAAATTGGTGATTTAGTTATAGTTAATCTAAAATCTTTTAAAGTCTGTTGCATATATATAACTTGAGAACAAGCCAAAGAAGCAGATATATATTTTGCTTCAGTTGTTGATAAGGATACAGTTTTTTGTTTCTTACTAAACCAGAAAACTAGAGAATATCCTAGAAAGTGACAAGTTACACTTGTACTTTTTTAGTCTGATTTACAGCCAGCGTAATCAACATCATAATATGAAATTAAATCAAATACATCGTTTTTTAGGGTAAAATAAATCATAATATAAAATATGTTTAACATATCTTAAAATTCTTTTAACAGCTTTTAAGTGAGTTTCTTTAGGTTGAGATTAGTATCTTACACAGTGACATTCACTATGCATGATGCCAGGACGACTTACTGCTATATAAAGCAGTGAACCAGTCATTCCCCTATAAATTTTTTGATCAACATCTTTTGATTTATCTTCTTTAATTAAAGCTAGATTAATTGTCATTGGAGTTGGTTTCCAACTAGAAGTGGTCAATCCAAATTTATTAATTAAATCCTTAGCATATTTTTCTTGACTAATGAAAATTCCTTTATCTAATTGTTTGATTTTAAGTCCTAAGAAGAAAGTTAGTTCTCCCATATGACTCATTTCAAATTCTTTAGTCATTATATCTAAAAAATCTTTATTCATTATGTTATTAGTTGACCCAAATATTATATCATCTACATATATTTGTACTAGTTGAATATCGTTTTTGTTTCTTTTAATAAAAAGAGTTGCATCTATTTTACCAATTTCAAAACCAAGTTGTAGTAAATAAGATATTAGTCTTTCATACAAGGCTTTAGGAGCTTGTTTCAGACTATATAAAGCTTTCTTTAATTTATATAAATGATTTGAAAATTTATTATCTTCAAGAAGTGGAGGTTGTTCAACATAAACATCTTCTTTTACAAAACCATTTAAAAAAGCACTTTTAGCATCCATTTGATATAACTTGACATTATTGTAGTTTGCAAGAGCAAGTAGAATCCTAATAGCTTCTAGTCTTGCTACGGGTGCAAAGGTTTCGTCATAATCAATTCCTTCTTCTTAACAATAACATTGCACGACTAAACGAGCTTTATTTCTCATGACCTCACCATGTTCATTCATTTTATTTTTATAAACCTATTTTGTTCCAATTATACTTTTATCCTCAAGTCTAGGAACAAGTTCCCAAACATCATTTCTGGTGAACTGATTCAATTCTTCTCGCATATCAAGAATCCATGAATTATCAGATGATGCTTTCTTTAGATTTTTAGGTTCAATAGTTGATATAAAAGCTACATTACTCATACTATTTAGATGACTTCTTATTTTAATTATAGATTCAATATTTCCTAGTATATTTTCTAAAAGATGATCTTTTAATAGCCTAATTCTTTTATAAGGTTGAATGATTTCACAATCAGTTTCATTAGGTTCTGTTCGGACGATGGAAATTCTATCGGTTTAGAAAACCGGCGAACGAATTTAAATTAAAATTAACCGCAAGCGCACGATGTACGAATGTAGTACGTAGGTAATACGGGTCGATCCGCAGGGAAATGATGATTTTAAAATTCTATTCAATCAAATTAAACCAAAGTCGAGTGAAAGTTAAGCTAGAGAACTAGATAACTAACTAAAAGAAAAGAGAAGCAAATATAAGAGTTAAGTGACAATTTAGGAAATAAATCCACTCTCTAGATCATGTAGTTCAACACATATGAAATCATGATCTCTCTTTTATGGTCATTAGTGGTTTAATTGATGTGTTTATCATAAGTATGACATATTTGTGCTATTGATTAGCTAACATAAGCCATCAAACTATAACACACCCCTTAAATCACTTACTAACTTTGATGACAATGACATGAAAATGAAAATGAAATCTATTTTAAGTATGGCCTATTAACTATGGATTAGAAATCTAGACCATCAAATTTTAATTTCAAACCACTTTCTTTTGCCATAGTCATATTTTGATGAAAAGGCAATTAGTGTTAGTGATTGTTTAAGCATAGCCTATTCGGTGTCAACAATATAGGCTATCAAAATTCAAAGCAAAAACAACTAGTAACCATTTCCATCATCATCATTAAGCATGAAAAGAGAGAATGAATTAATAAATAGTTGAAGCTACATAATTAGAGAGCTTCATTACCCCTAAATTGAAGGGGTTTAGCCTCTCATATTTGTCATTTGATTAACAAATGTAGCTAGCAACATGAAACTAGCAAGAGGAAAAAGAGAGCAAAATGAAAGGAAAACACTAATCTACTTGCATGAAATAAGAGATATCTACACTACAACATGAAAGGAAAAGAAACATGTAAAAGAAAAGAGAACAATATTTAACATTGCATAAAAAAAGTTACATGAAATAAAAATATGGCTAAGTAGCCATTAAAAAAGAAAGAGAGCTTGAGTTTTATTTTGAGCCTAAACTAATGAAGAGGAAGAGGAAGAGAGAGATTAAGAGATGAGATGATTACGTGAAACATATGGGTATTTATACATGTATGAAACCCTAATTCATATTTTTGGGGAACACCCAAAATGCCCTTTAGGAAGTGTGGAGGCCAAGTAATCATTAACATGTCTTAATACCCCATTAAGTGTATATGAAACCATTAACTCCAAAAGCATGTGCTTTAGCATTTAATTTGTACATTAAGGTAGGTGGGTAGGTGAGGTCCTCCATGATCTTCACTTTGAATTATTTCCATCTTCATTCCTTTATATCCATTTTGTGCATGCATGTTTCTTCGTGAACCCACTAATACGAGAAGATAAATTCCTACAAAATATTATAGAAATTTCCAATTAAATTCTCTCAAATTAGTATACGTGCACAAATGGCCATTTTACCCTTACATGAAGATGAATATGTGAAAATTTGGAATTAATATAAATTTTGGTTAAAACAAGTTAAAGTACCCAATATGGTCAATTATTTAATTTAAATAGAGTAAATATGGTGGTAAAAATATGCACATTTACGTGCACATCAAATACCCCCACACTTATCCTTTTATTCGTCCTCGAATAAAGAAAAACTAAGATAAATCCGTTTTCGTAGGGAGCACGATTGCATTGAGCGTATGCAACAAGGCGTTAAACCTCTGGGTGTCCCCAGTAGGACGAGTGTTGTCTCGTGAGGGTTTTCAGCGGATACTACCCACAAAATCCACATGCAGGATAAAAATATTTACAAAATGCAAGATTTATTTACAAAGAGATGAATGTGAATTTTTGAAAATATTTACAATGAAGGATTTACTTTTAAATCGACACAAATAAGTTAAATATAGGTTTTGGTTATTATCTTGAAATTTTTTAGTCATTTACTCGTCAAAATTTTCAATAAAAACAAAGTTATCATAACAAATAGACTATAGTTTAACTTGTTATTTTGGTTGATAACAAAGTGTAATTATGAAAAGGTTTCTTAGTTGATTATCAAAGTTTATCAAAGTGGTATTTTTATTTCTTTTCAATAACAAATCAAATCAACTAAATAAAAATAGTGTTAGGATTTCAATTGCTTGCTCTCTCATTATTTGCAAGAATAATTACACACCTAGCTCAGGTAAACTGAGGCCAGATATACCACCCATGCACTGCCTTTCAGGCTTATGTGAGGGGAGTACAGAGCATGGCGAGTGCACACACTTTCGTGTATACACCTATCGACCATAGGTGGTTTTTATTAAGTCTATTCTTTTTTTTATGTGTTCCATACATGCATAACCGTGAGGACTTTTAAATGAGTATGAAAGCACATAATCAAAGATTCCAAGTAATTCACCTATGCACAACCGTGAGGACTTTTAAATGAGAGTGAATACTTTGGATGTTATAATTTTTTTATTTTTTTTATATTTCTTTTATAAGAGAGAGAGAGAGTTTTGCAAAATCATATTAGCACCATTTAACTTAGAAGACAAAAAAAAGTGTTATATCCTTTACTTTAAATCAACCTCTTTTTTAAAACAAAGATTTTCAATTAGGATGTATTTCATAATTAACACGTATGAATCTTCCTATATACCAGTTAAACCATTGTTATTTGTAATCAAAATTCATTTTTTTTTGTTAAGATAAACAAACTTTTAAAATTTTCAATTTAATAAGCCAAAACGATATATTTATCCTATAATGTTTTTTTAAAAATAATTCAAAAATGCTTAAATATAAAAATTGTTGTTTTTTTAGATTTCTTTTTTTTTTGCAAAGAAAAAGTAAAAATAAATCATGAAAAATCAAAAATGAAGATGAGTCTCCTCCCCACACTAGATTTTGACTATGTCCCCATAGTCAACCCAAGTGGAAGGAGAAAAATAAAATAAAAATCTAATATTTACATGAAAGATTATTATTTACAGGAGATGAGAAAGTATACAGTCAAAAAGTAAATGAAACGGTCTTCTAAAGACCGATTCATTTGTCTCGTCAAATGTGCGAGACACGGCTTAAGCATGAAAAACCAAATCGCAAAAGATTTCGCAGTTGATTGTGGATTTGGAAAAACGAAAGTCATTTTATTGAAAATCATACGAGTTGTTTTATTTTCGATGATTTTTGGGGTAGATAGAAAAATTTGTTGAAGTTCAATTTGTTTCAAAGTATCGACTTCAAAATCAAAATGGTGATCGAAATTTTCCCATTTAAAATTCAATAACTCGTTTCCAAAAAGTCCATAAAACTCATGTTCATTAAATTCGACTTCCTTTGTTGGATTATCAACAACTTCATCATGTAAATCGAGTTTCAAAGTTGTCGTATTCAAATTTTTAGAAAAAGGAAGATCGTAGTTTAAATCGAGTTTCGCACCCTCAAAAGAATTGAAATCCAATTCAATTACCGTATTTTCAGCAACTTGATTAAGATCGTCATTATCAAATTCAAAAGTTGTTATTTGAAAATCGTCGATTTGGGTAAAAGGTGGATTATCACTTGACTCATCACACGTTGAGATTTGATTTTGTTATTCACGTTGTTTCATATAAGTTTCAAACAACAAATCCGTGTAATCATCGTAAATTTCATTCATTTGTTCAACAAAATCCAATTTATAGTTATTAAATTGAGAATTTTCGATTTGGATTTGTTGAGAACAAAAATTTTCACTCGTAACATGGTTAAGATTATTCCCATTGCCAAATTCGTTTGAAAAGTTGTTCCCATTTTCATGTTGAGTTTGGAATTCATTTTGGAGTTCAAAATTAAATTGGCATGGGTTATAATCGTAATCGTTTGAATTTTGAATTGAATTCAAATTTTGAAATCCTTGACTCGAGTTATTACACAAATAAGAATTACATAAATCATTTATCTCTTGATTTTGTCGTGTAGAAAGTTCGAGTAAAGATGAAATAATTTCAATGCTATTTCTAAGTGTCGAACGTTGGTCATCGTTTTGATAATTTTGTTGTTCGAAATTTGAATTATGTACAAAATAGTTGTTGTTAAAATATCCATACGAATTTGGACTAAAATCATATGGATTATATTGATTTTACAACCATTGTAAAATTCAAGTGGATATGGATATTCAGACATTTTCAAGAATGTTTTCTTGGTTTTTTTTATAAACGAAAAATATCTACAAAGAAAATTTATTTTTGAAAAGGGAAATCGATTTTTGTTTTGTTTTTATTTTTCTTTGTTTTTTTTTGAATTTTGGTTTTTCTAAATTTTTTTTGGATTTTTTTGAAATTTCAAAGAAAAGGATTTAAAAATTTCAAAGGAAAAGGAATATTTACAATTTTTTTAGTTTTGAATTTTGATTTTTTTTTTTTAAATATGCGTGAACTAATGCAACTAAATGAATGCAGGGGTCTAATTACAAATGATTTATCCTAAGTTAACCCAAAATTGTATAATCACAAACTGTCTTAAACAAACAAGATAGTTCTCAGCCAGGTAATGGGTAGGATTTATTGGTGCACCACGAATCACCGTAGCAATGCAGCCGAAGGTTTAAGTACCTTCAGAGGAAAAACCACTATAATATTTACGAATCACTGTAATATTTATAAATGGTTATTACTCTGCCGTAGCCTAGACACCAAGAAATTAAATTGTTCAAAGAAGACAAATTGTTAATATACAATTAAGTGTTGTCGATGTCTAACCGTTATTATTAACAAATTCTATGATGAAATGCAAAGCAGAAACTAAACGTGTATTAACAATGCAACTACGAATGGATTTTTTTTTAAAAAAAAAAACTATATGCAAGCAAACAACAATGCAAGGCAAATAAAAACAATAGATATAACAAGCAAGTAGTTTTTTTTTGGCAAGCAAGGCGAAGCAAGCTTCTCCTCCAATCTGCTTTGGCAACTTGAAAATAAAAACAAAAACTTGTATATATCTATACACAAGTGGTTGAACAAGTTTTTGTTTTTTTTATGATGTATAAAGATGGAGATTAAGAAAAAATCAAAGCGAAATAAAACAAAACAAATTCAAACTAAGTTTTTTTTGTTTTTGTTTTTTTTAAGGATAAAATAAACTAAATTAGAAGAAAACAAAACAAGTGAGGCAAAAAAAAGACAAATGAAAAGAAAACAAATGAAAACTAAAACAACTAAATCTATACACAAAAGAAAACACTGTTATCAAATGAACTAAAACTGAACAAAGGAAACACTCAACTTTGAAACCCGGCCCAATAAGAAACAACAGCCCAACTCCTTTTATTAAAAAAAAATAAGATTCGAAACCGTAAATCCCCAATCCCTTTTCACTTCTCTTCTATCGTTCTTTTTTTTAAATGGTGAATTCCACACTTTCGAAATTTCTTTTAATTTCAAAATTCGTATACGGCAAGCGACAACGTGATTTCAAAATCACCAATTCCAAAATAATTTGTTTGGGATGCTCGAAATTGGTCGTGGAGTAGTGGACGTAGTTGGAGGTGCTGTCGAATTGTGGTGATCAGAAGCTTGCTTCAACTTCGGGTTTGAGGGCGCAAGGTGTCGAAGTAGGCGAAATCTTTGCGTCAGTGATTGTACGAGGTTGGTCGCAGTTGTTAATGGTTGAAGGCGAGGTATGTTGCTAGGCAAGTCATGGCCTGAGAAGTGAATGTTGCTATTTCCAGGTGAGGTTGAACTGTCGAATGGTGGAGTTTGGAGGAACTGAAATGGTGGCAGGGGGATGTGTTGACAATAGTGGTGCTTTTGAAGGCTGATTGTTTGACAGTTTTTTGGTGGAGAAGGCGGCAAGCAGTTGTGAAGTTTTGTATGGTGATTGAGCAGGGGGTTTGTGGAGTGATGGGAATGAAGGATGTTTGATTGGGTTGGAGGAAGATGTGATTGAAATTGCGGAGACAGGCAGAGGTGATGAACTACTTTGGTAGTAATTGGATGTAGCAGTTGTAGATGGTGAAAGAAGTTTGTATGTGGAGATGTTCAGAGAGTTTTGATGGTCTGGGTGGTTTGTCTGTTGTTATCACTGCGCAGGTTTGAATGAATACTGCTTGGACGGGGTTGTGGTCAGGGGAATGAATGTGGAGTTACAGTGATCAATGGATGGTTTGTGAATGTCAGTAATCTATGGATGTAGGAGTGCAACGATGTATTGCAGGAGGAACAGTATGGAGGTGTTTGAGGCAGTAATGGCAGCAAGTGAGGCAACAGTAAGTTGAATGTATTGAACTATGGCGAACTTTGGGTTTTGGAGACGACTGGTGACTGGGTGATCAGAGGAAGTATATGTTGGTGGTTGTGAGTTGTTAGTGTCAGGGAAATGTGGAAATGAAGGTGGGTGTTGTTGTAATCAGGGTGGTCTATGCTGTGTAGTGTTCAGGAAGATGGTTGGTTAAGTGTTATGGTAGCAAGGCAATGATGAAATAGTGATGAAGTATAGGGGATGACAGAAGTGTATGTTGTATGGTAGTAGGAGTGTGACGATTGGTGTTGTTTGTGTGGTGGCTTTGTGTAGCTTGTATGTGGTCAGAGGAGAAGGGCAGTGGGGTGGGTAGCAGTTCTGGTATGGGGGTAAGGCAATGGTAATGTGGAGGAGCAGATGCAAGAAATTGTTAAGGAAGTGGATGTAGAACAGGCACAGAACAAGGTGCACTGGCCAAATTTGAAATGCAAGTCACTGAAGATGTAGATAAAGAAGAAATGTAAATTGCTGATGTTTGTTACAGGGGTAAACAGAGAACAGTAAAATGTAAATAGAACAGTAAAATGTAAATAGAACAGTAAAATGTAAATAGAAATGTAAACAGAGAACAGTGAGGCGAATGATATTTGTTTTAAAGAAAAATTTGTATGTTTATTTTTTTCAATATGCAAATGCAAATAGAAAAGAAAAAAATGCAAACAAACACACAAACAAATGCAAGCAACAAACACACGCACAACTTTTTTTAAGGCAATACACGTACAAAACAAACACAAAATAAAATGAAAAGAAAATAATTCGAAGAATAGAAAATCAAAATCGAATAAAATTCCCCGGCAACGGCGCCGAAAACTTGTTCGGACGACGGAAATTCTATCGGTTTAGAAAACCGTCGAACGAATTTAAATTAAAAATAACCGCAAGCGCACGGTGTATGAATGTAGCACGTGGCGAATACGGGTCGATCCGCAGGGAATTGATGATTTTAAAATTCTATTCAATCAAATTAAACCAAAGTCGAGTGAAAGTTAAGCTAGAGAATTAGAGAACTAACTAAAAGAAAAGAGAAGCAAATATAAGAGTTAAGTGACAATTTAGGAAATAAATCCACTCTCTAGATCATGTAGTTCAACACATACGAAATCATGATCTCTCTTTGATGGTCATTAGTGGTTTAATTGATGTGTTTATCATAAGTATGACATATTTGTGCTATTGATTAGCCAACATAAGCTATCAAACTATAACACACCCCTTAAAGCACTTACTACCTTTGATGACAATGACATGAAAATGAAATCTATTTTAAGTATGGCCTATTAACTATGGATTAGAAATATAGACCATCAAATTTTAATTTCAAACCACTTTCTTTTGCCATAATCATATTTTGATGAAAAGGCAATTAGTGTTAGTGATTGTTTAAGCATAGCCTATTTGGTGTCAACAATATAGGCTATCAAAATTCAAAGCAAAAATAACTAGTAAACAATTTCCATCATCATCATTAAGCACGAAAAGAGAGCATGAATTAATAAATAGTTGAAGCTACATAATTAGAGAGCTTCATTACCCCTAAATTGAAGGGGTTTAGCCTCTCATATTTGTCATTTGATTAACAAATGTAGCTAGCGACATGAAACTAACAAGAGGAAAAAGAGAGCAAAATGAAAGGAAAACACTAATCTACTTGCATGAAATAAGAGAGATCTACACTACAACATGAAAGGAAAAGTAGCATGTAAAAGAAAAGAGAACAATATTTAACATTGCATGAAAAAAGTTACATGAAATAAAAATATGGCTAAGTAGCCATTAAAAAAGAAAGAGAGCTTGAGTTTTATTTTAAGCCTAAACTATTGAAGAGGAAGAGGAAGAGAGAGACTAAGAGAAGAGATGATTACATGAAAGATATGTGTATTTATACATGTATGAAACCCTAATTTATATTTTTGGGGAACGCCCAAAATGCCCTTTAGGAAGTGTGGAGGCCAAGTAATCATTAACATGTCTTAATACCCCATTAAGTGTACATGAAACCATTAACTCCAAAAGCATGTGCTTTAGCCTTTAATTTGTACATTAAGGTAGGTGGGTAGGTGGGGTCCTTCATGATCTTCACTTTGAATTATTTCCATCTTCATTCCTTTATATCCATTTTGTGCATGCATGTTTCTTCATGAACACACTAATATGAGAGGCTAAATTCCTACAAAATATTATAGAAATTTCCAATTAAATTCTCTCAAATTAATATACGTGCACAAATGGCCATTTCCCCCTTATATGAAGATGAATATGTGAAAATTTGGAATTAATATGAATTTTGGTTAAAACAAGTTAAAATACCCAATATGGTCAATTATTTAATTTAAATAGAGTAAATATAGTGGTAAAAATATGCACATTTACGTGCACATCAGGGTCATTATTTAAAGTGTCAAATTCTTCTTTATCTTCTATTTATACATTATCTTTAAAATTTTCATCAAAAGATACATACATTGTTTCTTCAATAGTGTTAGTTCTTAAATTATAAACTCTAAATGCTTTACTTCTATTAGAATATCCGATAAAGATACCTTTATCCGATTTAGGTTCAAATTTATCTAAATTATCTTTTGTATTAAGAATAAAACACTTACTACCAAAAACTTTAAAATAAGCTACTATGAGTTTCACAATTATAACGTTTTTTTTTTCTTCCAACTTTATATCCAATTTAATTCAATTTCAATTTTATTTAACTTATCTCGAGTTAGATTCAAATATATTTTCTTCACTTCATTCACTTAAGTTAAATTTCAATTTCCGGATCAAAATCTTCAGTTTCTTCTTATTAATATCAACATTACTTTCATTTATTCATTCACAAATTTATTGTCAACCAATAAATTTCATTTCCAAACATAAACTATTTTTAGTCCATTCGAAATTTATTCTGCACCTTGCTTTACACATTTAAATCAGCATCATCCAACATTGAATTTTCAATCCATTTGTATACCGTAGTAACTAATCATTTACTTATAAATTTTAATCTTAAAACTTCGTTTATTTAATCCAACTTAACTGAATTTTCTTTTCTAAACTTAAGTTCAACATTCAGTTTTGAAAACGTATATATATATATATATATCTCACCGAATTATTCCTTTGCGTTTTCAAAATCAACCAAATTTCTCCAACAAACATTAATCCAAACCGTCCCGGTAGCAATCCCTCTTTTGGAAACTCGAAAATGAACACCGATGATATCGCGATCATCATCGGAATTATTTTCCAGCGACCGTAAAGAGTTCAACGCTTTTATCTCTTTTAAAACCCTTCAAATATTTTTAAATTCCAAAATCCCTAGACTTCACATCCGATTCAAAGTATTTCTCAATATATATTACCTTCTCAACTTTTGAGAAACATTTCCAAATTCAAAGAAATTTAAATTTCCAAATTTCCAAATTCCAAACTCTTTAAATTTATACTCAAACATTACATAGGAATCTTATTTTATTTTAATTTTTAGTCACACTATAATTTACATTATAGTTTACATTTACAAATTCATTTGTATCCAAATTTGTTTCTTAGTTTTTAATTATTGTTTCAATATCTTATTCAATTATGAATCACATTTCCAAATCTCATTTATTTATCAATTTATTCCTTAATCTCTGGTTATTATTTCAATTCTTATTCAATTACCATACAATTATAATAATTTAATACTACCACTTCCCAACAACCAAACATCCATACATACCTATAATAATTAAGAAAATCATTTTCTTATATACAAGATAATTTTGGGTAAAATTATTCATTTACCCTGCTTAAAACAATACTGTGTCGGTTTATCTTGTTCAAGAGTTTAGAAATTCCTATCGATGATACGGCGTCCCATATATCGACCAGAATCCATAAACACTCAACCGATAAATCAACACAATAAAAATAATAATTTTATATTCACTAACAAATATGCGCTCATATCTATTAATACTCTCAAACTCATTCTAGAGTACTACGGACTCTATTTTATGAGTAATTCCCACCAGAGCCAAGGTTATCTCGAACCATTTTCGGATACCAAGTGAAACGACCCGCAAATCCGTACCCCTTGAGTTAACACTATTCTACCAAAATCAACTCAAGATGTACAGAAATACGAATCATTTGGGTTGAAGAAGAAGAGGTAGAAGAAGAAAATAGAAATCAACAACAGAATCTAACCATCGCAGCGGAATAAAATATAATAGATAATAAACAATCTTTACATGAAAATCAAATATCTCTGTTTATATATTACATCATCATCGTACATCAATCACAACTCAACATCAATATCATACAATGGATACACAACAACTCAACACGGTGGAATATTCATATATAAACAAGTACGGAAATACGTATCGTCATCCTGAGCTCCATAGCATCCTATCATGTATCCTATAATACTCAGTCTGACCCGAGCATTATAGTGAAATAACACCCGAGTCAGTCTGGAATACCAGAGTGAGAAAATCACACCCAATTGATTACTAAAGTTTCAATAATCCTTTGAAAACAAAAGCATCTCGTAGGACCACGCCACAAATAAACATGTCGGGTTTTACCTTACGATAGCTAAAACAATTTTTATAGAAATCCTCTGATATTATAATAGGGTCTATATACAAATACTTATAAAATAGCCGAAATTGTTACACGATTAAATTCCAGCTACTAGCCACAGAGTGGGTAATACAAACAAAACTCGTACAAGGCTCGTAGGGAGAATGGATTTCCAACCAATGACTGGCACTGGGGTACCACCTGTCACAGTACGGGGCCTAGATCACCGTACCGAGGAGTACGCCCGCTCCCCTGCAACACAAGACCGGGACTACCCCTTACTGGATAATCCCGAGTGAGATCACCCCGCGGTTGGGATCAGCAACCGCCCACTAAGCCGAAATAAAAAGGGACATCTAGACAGGGATGACCTCACCCTGCTTGGGTGCTACCCACCTAGCCTTACTGCATAACCCCTAATTTTCAGTCATTCCCATTTGATGAGGCTTGAGGCTAAGCGTTACCTTTTTAGAACATATCCCTTAGAATGCCCATCGTCCACCTGACGATGTCTCGCAAGCATTCATCCATACAAGTCCGTTCCGGGTTCGAACGGAACCGAAGGCACTATTCCTACTACATCCATTTTCGAAATATCCTCAGGATTAGTAGCGACTAGCCCTTGCACTTCACTGCTCCAACTTCGAATCCAAAATCGTTTACATGAACGTACAAACCGGATCGAAGTGGTTTTCGAGAAATAATCCCGATCCCGGTCTCTTCGAAACGATCAGCGCCTTTGGCCAATATTGATAGTCGGTTATTTAACTATCAATTAATATTCACAAACAACCATCAACCAATAATTTTTCAAATTGTTTATTAATCCCAAAAATATCTTCAAAGCTCCATCGCAGTCATCCTCTCGCCGCGCCCACCCCTTCCAATCTGTGACCAAAACCCTCCCAAACTCGATCGTGCTCACGAGTTTCCCCTGCCGCAATCGAAACGTACGCATCTTCGACCTCTCGCAAACCCTAGCCGCGTCCCCTCAAGCCTACCGTTGAGTCGAACACGGCTTCGACTCCTTTATTGAACAACTCTTGATGTATATCTGAATAGGAGGAGCTTTCGATTCTCCCAGGCATCGGTACACCTAGGACGAAATCGAATTGGGAATTCTGAAGTGGAGAGGGATAGAGAAAGGGAAGCTCACATTTACGATTTCACTCTGCCATTCATGAATTTATTACGAGCGATTTCACGTTCAACATTTCCATATTTTCGTTGCTTAATTTGTATTCGAACGTTGATTGCTGGCTTCCCTAGGCTTCGGCCATTTTTTTAGCTTCAATTTGAACTCATGAGGAAGGAAGGAAGACGCGTGATTAAATGAAGAGAGGGAGACAACTAGGGCGACGGAAAACAGATACTAGGGTGGCTCGTAGTTGATGAAAAGAAGCGATAGATGTGAAATAACCGCGGCTGTGATTTGATTTTCTTTCAGGAGTAATATTTAAATTAAGTCGATAATTATCGTTTAAACGTTTATACCTCGTACGATCACACGTTAATTCTGAAAGCTACGAAATTTGAAATCCGGTAATAATTCAATATTACGGACCTAATGGAACTGGTTTCATCGAATTCCTAGACTGCGCCTTGGAAGGCTATTTTTAAATTCAATTTAAACGATATAGATTTCAAAACTTAACAAATCATTTTTAAATTTGATTTCAACCCTTCTATTCTCTTTAGTATTATCAATATAAATTTCACAAGCCTTCAAATTATTTTTAACAGGCTTAAAACTCCAGATTCAATATTTTACTCAACTTCAAATTATTTAATTCAAAAATTTAATTATCAAATAAATTGTGATATTCGTAATTCAAGTTAAAATTACTCTATTGAATATTTAAAATCAATTAAATATTCCGATTTCAAATGCTCGAAAATTCCGGGTTGTCACATTCCTCCCCCCTTAAAAGAATTTCGTCCCCGAAATGACTAATTAGGAAGAATGGTCCAATTCCTGTTTATCTTTCCTCAAAACCAACAATTCAACATCTTACTAATGATCTTTTATAAAAGACCCATTACCATTCTTTCTAACTTTCCCAACTTTCCCATAGTTTCCAAACAATTTTACCTATTCAACTATTCAAATTATAATTCAAAACCAAGTTTAAAATTTTCAAAATTTCTCAAAAATTTTCTAACTCTCTAAATTTCTGAAAATTTTCGCCAGTGTCTCCTTTGCGCAGCTAGCTCGGTACAACTACAAAATGGCTCTACGGCCTCCCAAATCCAAAAAGAAAAACAAAAACCAAGTGGCTAGATCCAAAAACCCAATCAAATTTCACAGACATTTAAACACATACCTTTTTGTCGAGCATTTCAAATTTATCTTCTGAAATCAAAATCAATTCTCTTTCTCTTTATATTACCTGCATATCCTGCTTAGCACTAATATCCAATCACAATATTCCCAAAACATCATATCAACTTTCTAACAGACTGTCAGTATTTATTCATTCAAATATTAACTTAGATTATATTTGTAGTATCAATTCCCAATCAAGAATTCACCATTCCCTTCTTAAGTTAGTATAAGCATTATATATGTTTCATATATTTATTTTCATCCCCCACTTTAGCTTATATCTATTTTTATTCAAATCGATTCTTTCATTTCCATATGAATTCAATTTATCTTTAACTCTGAATATATAAATTTTATTTGTCATTTATTACTAATTCATGTCATTATTTTAATTAGTTTCATTTACTAACTTATTTCAATTCCCAGCTTGAAATCGTTTTGTCGTTAACAAAATTTCCAAAAAATTTCTAACTTCCAAAATTTATGAAATTTTTAGGCAGAGTCCCCTTTGTACAGAGGAGCTTTTGCAATTTGACAATAGATATAAATATATATACATCGACCCATACGGTCGGAAAAACAAAAAAAACATTTCATATTTCCTATTTTTATTGCGTAGGCGTACCTTATTCAGTATTTTAAGCAAGCGGGTTATATTTTTAGCATCAAGCATGACCAAAATCCAGTCAACTTGCTTCCTGGTACCTGTACTTACTCAATTTAGACATGTAAGTACTATATATAGGAAGTTTATAACATTTCGCTTAAATTTAAATAGCCAAAACATCAATCCTGTAACAGTGTATGTGATGTACTGGCATAAACACATAAAGTTCACATATACTGCATGTTATATAATTTCCATAAGCATATATAAGGTTCCGACACTTATTACAATTGCTTATAATCAATTTTCAAACCATTCCATTCAGTTGAAGTGATTTTCAACTTTCTTGCTTTTATTTAATTCATTTTAAGCAAAACAATCTCGTATTCATTTCCATTGATTTCAAAATAAATTTATCAAACTGCTATTGATTCATATAATTTTGCTTACTCCCGTTTACGTCGAATGATCAATTTATTAATGCAATTCGACAATATTAATGTGAATAAATAATAACAAAGCTTTATAACCAATTTAAATTGATTCCAACTCAAACTACACTTAATCCCATCCCATTTTATTAATTTATTCACAAACTTTTATTGCATTTCTTTCATATCTAAATAGATTTGATTCCAAACCATTTCATTATACACGACATCATCCCATGTTTCTATTAATTTTTTTGAAAGCTTAGGTTAATTTACTTCAATTCACTACCATTTCATAACTTAAGTTCATTTTTGTTTTAATTTATTCATACTCGAATTGGATTTATTTTCATCTCCAATCATATTTATTTTAATCCAATTCCATACAACTTCAATTCATATTTAATTCACTTTCAATTTTAAGTTGAATTTCTATTTGTAACTCAAGCTTCATTTCCAAACTCTATTATCCATTCACAATCTTTGATTTGATTTTTCCTTTAATCAAATCCTAACCATGTCACTAATTTATTTGATTAGTTTATTCCTTTATCCATTTTAAATTTTAATTTACATTAACAATTCATTGTTGAATTTATTAATAATAAGACCATTCAATTTACGCTTGAATTGGATTTGTTTATATTTCACACCATATCCATTTTATTCCAATTCAATTTTCATTCAACAACACTCCCAATTATAATCCCATACTTGAATTCCTTTTCATTTATCTTGAAAATCATTTTATAAAATCATTTGATTTGATTTCCTTAAGTTCAATCTTATCTTATATCCAAGTTTGGATTTTTACCTCAAAATACAGCATTTTTATTCCAATTTATTTGATTTATTTCTTTCTCTTTTTTTTATAAGCTACTTACTTTAATATTCACACTTCATCATCCATTTACAGTCAACCACATTCACATCTTATCTTTAACTAGGGACTATATATATACATATATTTTTAATGCTTTTCACTTCTTTTATAAGCTTCTGAAGCTTATTTATCCTAATTCAATACTTGCTTAATTTACATTTATTTATTTGAGTAGAATTTTATTCCATTCAATATTACCTATACTCAGCTGAATTTATTTCAATCCAACTTAATTTAGCTTAATTCCAGTTAAATCTAATTACATATCAATTTTTTTTTTTAAGTTTAAGTTTTATTAAGCAAGGACTTAATTCCATTTAACATAGTTCATGACACAACTGAATTTTGATTCAATTCAATCCAAATTTAACTAAATTTTATTTCTCAATATATGAGTTCAAAACTTATTTACTTATAAGCTTACTTACCCAGTTGAGTCATTTCATCTTCTCTCCAAAATTTCAGATTATATATATAACACTTACTAGCTTAAGTAGCTAGGTATAAATTTTCATTTCACAATTATAATCGTTTTTTTCTTCTTCCAACTTTATATCCAATTTAATTCAATTTCAATTTTATTTAACTTATCTCAAGTTAGATTCAAATATATTTTCTTCACTTCATTCACTTAAGTTAAATTTCAATTTCCGGATCAAAATCTTCAGTTTCTTCTTATTAATATCAACATTACTTTCATTTATTCATTCACAAATTTATTGTCAACCAATAAATTTTATTTCCAAACATAAACTACTTTTAGTCCATTTGAAATTTATTCTGCACCTTACTTTACACATTTAAATCAGCATCATCCAACATTGAATTTTCAATCCATTTGCATACCATAGTAACTAATCAGTTACTTATAAATTTTAATCTTAAAACTTCGTTTATTTAATCCAACTTAACTGAATTTTCTATTCCAAACTTAAGTTTAACATTCAATTTTGAAAACATGTATATATATCTCAACAAATTATTCCTTTGCATTTTCAAAATCAACCAAATTTCTCCAACAAACATTAATCCAAACCGTCCCGATAGCAATCCCTCTTTTGAAAACTCGAAAATGAACACCGATGATGTCGCGATCATCATCGGAATTATTTTCCAGCGACCATAAAGAGTTCAATGCTTTTATCTCTATTAAAACCCTTCAAATATTTTTAAATTCCAAATCTCTCTAGACTTCACATCCGATTCAAAATATTTCTCAATATATATTACCTTCTCAACTTTTGAGACACATTTACAAATTCAAAGGAATTTAAATTTTCAAATTCCAAACTCTTTAAATTTATACTCAAACATTACTTTGGAATCTTATTTTATTTTAATTATTAATCACACTATAATTTACATTATAGTTTACATTTACAAATTCATTTGTATATAAATTTGTTTCTTAGTTTTTAATTATGGTTTCAATATCTTATTCAATTATGAATCACATTTCCAAATCTCATTTATTTATCAATTTATTCCTTAATCTCTGGTTATTATTTCAATTCTTATTCAATTACCAAACAATGGTAATAATTTAATACTACCACTTTCTAACAACAAAACATCCATACATAACTATAATAATTAAGAAAATCATTTTCTTATATACAAGATAATTTTGGGTAAAATTATTCATTTACCCTACTTAAAACAATACTGTGTCGGTTTATCTTGTTCAAGAGTTTAGAAATTCCTATCGATGATACGACGTCCCATATATCGACCAGAATCCATAGACACTCAACCGATAAATCAACGCAATAAAAAAATTAATAATTTTATATTCACTAACAAATACGCGCTCATATCTATTAATACTCTGATAGTCATTCTAGACTACTACGGACTCTATTTTATGAATAATTCCCACCAGAGCCAAGGTTATCCCCAACTTAAGCTCTGATACCAAGTGAAACGACCCGCAAATCCGTTCCCCTTGAGTTAACACTATTCTACCAAAATCAACTCAAGATGTACAGAAATACGAACCATTTGGGTTGAAGAAGAAGAGGTTGAAGAAGAAAATAGAAATCAACAACAGAATCTAACCATCGCAGCGGAATAAAATATAATAGATAATAAATAATCTTTACATGAAAATCAAATATCTGTGTTTATATATTACATCATCATCGTACATCAATCACAACTCAACATCAATATCATACAATGGATACACAACAACTCAACACAGCGGAATATTCATATACAAACAAGTACGGAAGTACGTATCGTCATCCTGAGCTCCATAGCATCCTATCCTGTATCCTACAATACTCGGTCTGACCCGAGCATTATAGTTAAATAACACCCGAGTCAGTCTGGAATACCAGAGTGAGAAAATCACACCCAATTGATTATTAAAGTTTCAATAATTCTTTGAAAACAAAAGCATCTCGTAAGACCACGCCACAAATAAACATGTCGGGTTTTTACCTTACGATAGCTAAAACAATTTTTATAGAAATCCTCTGATATTATAATAGGGTCTATATACAAATACTTATAAAATAGCCGAAATTGTTGCATGATTAAATTCCAGCTACTAGCCACAGAGTGGGTAATACAAACAAAACTCGTACAAGGCTCGTAGGGAGAATGGATTTCCAACCAATGACTAGGCACTGGGGTACCACCTTTCACAGTACGGGGCCTAGATCACCATACCGAGGAGTACGCCCGCTCCCTGCAACACAATACCGGGACTACCCCTTACTGGATAATCCCGATTGAGATCACCCCACGGTTGGGATCAGCAACTGCCCGCTAAGCCGAAATAAAAAGGGACATCTAGACAGGGATGACCTCACCCTGCTTGGGTGCTACCCACCTAGCCTTGCTGCATAACCCCTGATTTTCAGTCATTCCCATTTGATGAGGCTTGAGGCTAAGCGTTACCTTTTTTGAACATATCCCTTAGAATGCCCATCGTCCACCCGACGATGTCTCACAAGCATTCATCCATACAAGTCCGTTCCGGGTTCGAACGGAACTGAAGGCACTATTCTTACTACATCCATTTTGGAAATATCCTCAGGATTAGTAGCGACTAGCCCTTGCACTTCACTGCTCCATCTTCGAATCTGAATCGCTTACACGAACGTACAAACCGGATCGAAGTGATTTTCGAGAAATAATCTCGATCCCGGTCTCTTCAAAACGTTCAACGCCTTTGGCCAATATTGATAGTCGGTTATTTAACTATCAATTAATATTCACAAACAACCATCAACCAATAATTTTTCAAATTATTTATTAATCCCAAAAATATCTTCACAAGATAAATTTATATTTTCAATCCTTTGAAAATAGTTTCAAAACCATCTTTCTTTCAGAATAAACTTTCCCAACTATTTCCTATCTCCTCTGGAATTACCAAGCACAAAAATTAGATTTTAAAAATAATTTTAAAACACTTTACTTTGAAATATAAACTTTTAAAACATTTAAATTAAAACTACTTCAATAATTTGTTAAAAATACACACTATATGAATATTTGAAAATAAAGTTACTTAATAAAATATAAAACTAGATTTTCACTTTTACAAAACAAAACACCATATCACTTTTTAAATAATTACCGCCATAATAAATTAAAAGGAAATACTTACTTTAGACTTTAAATATTAGCAATAATAAATCTTTAAAAACATACCTTTTTAAAACGATTTTAAAACTATTAACTTATATTTAAAAATTTAATTTGAAAACGAACTTGGTAATTCAGGGAGAATCACCAATCTCAGTCATTAAATCAATTTCCCAAATTGATTCCCAATTTATTCCATTTGAAATAAGTTTCTTTAATTACTCAATTTATTTCAAACTTCATTAATTATGCACTTAATTATTATTGTTATTATTTTCCATTTGATTTTAAATCTTTTAACTGAAATATAACAATTTCAGTTTTTCCCAATTTCTCCTTTATTTTTTCAATAATTTAAATCTTAAATATTAAACAAATGTTTTGTTCTTTTAAAATAATAATGCTGAAGTTTAAAATTCATTAATCTTCTATTAATTCAAATTTCCTTTCCATATTCGGAATTTTATTTATTAGAATTTAAAACTACTATTATTCTTAATTTATTTAAATTTTCTATAATTATATCACTTACAAATTCTCTTAGTTTTATTTCCAAAACCCAATTCTATATATCTTGATAACTTAGTGCACCGGAATATATTTAGGTAAACCATAACATCCAATATTCTAATTATCAATAATATTCATCACAGAATATAAAATAATCACATCAGAGGATATTAAATAATTTAAATAAATGTTGAGGGATCTAGTTAGATCCCTCCAACCTGTTTTCCCTACATCCACAGATGTTAGCATAACATAATATGCCAATTCCAAATATCATACTATATCACATCAATCAATTCAACCATCCAACAATTATTTAAATTTAATCATTAAAATCTAAATTTAACTGAGTGAGATTAACTCACCTCTGTTTTTTAATTTGCAATCCGATCCCAACCGGCTTGTCTTCTTCCCTTGTATAAGCACATTACGTATCATTATTAATCACTGAGGTAATTTAATTAACCACATATTTTATTATCTTTAATTTAAATTTAAGTTACTGATAATTAAAATTTAAACTAATTTCTTTTTAAATAATTTCTTAGTAACTAACATAGTTTAGATAAGTTAATCAAACAATTTAATCCCCGTATCCTTTAAGGTAAACCAGTAAGTTGAAAATATGCATATTTATTTTATTTTTATTTTGAGACTACATATATATTTATGAAAATAAATTATTGATTTCAAAATCTTGCTTTTCATAAATTCCTATATTATCCAAGATCCTGCATATATGCTTATTTCCTGTATTAAAATATGTATGTATACTTATATATTTTTATATGAAAATCTATTTTATTCTTTTCCCATTTCTTTTTTTAACAGCTGCAGTTTATATAAATCACTATTCATAAAACCTGTCATTATATCATTATTTCTAAAATACAAATTATAATAGGTAAACAGATAAACTACCTCACTGACATTTCGAATGCTGCCGAACTCCAAAGCTCCATCGCAGTCATCCTCTCGTTGTGCCCACCCCTTCCAATCCGTGACCAAAACCCTCCCAAACTCGATCGTGATCACGAGTTTCCCCTGCCGCAATCGAAACGTACGCGTCTTCGACCTCTCGCAAACCCTAGCCGCGTCCCCTCAAGCCTGTCGTTGAGTCGAACACGGCTTCGACTCCTCTATTGAACACTCTTGATGTGGATCTGAATAGGAGGAGCTTTCGATTCTCCCAGGCATCGATACACCTAGGACGAAATCGAATTGGGAATTCTGAGGTGGAGAGGGATAGAGAAAGGGAAGCTCACGTTTACGATTTCACTTTGCCATTCGTGAATTTATTACGAGCGATTTCACGTTCGACATTTCCATATTTTCGTTGCTTAATTTGTATTCGAACGTTGATTTTTGACTTCCCTAGGCTTCGGCCATTTTTTTTAGTTTCGATTTGAACTCATGAGGAAGGAAGGAAGACACGTGATTAAATGAAAAGGGGGAGACAACTAGGGCGACGGAAAACAGATACTAGGGTGGCTCGTAGCTGATGAAAAGAAGCGATAGATGTGAAATAACCGCGGATGTGATTTGATTTTCTTTCAAGAATAATATTTAAATTAAGTCGATAATTATCGTTTAAGCGTTTATACCTCGTACGATCACACGTTAATTCCGAAAGCTACGAAATTTGAAATCCGATAATGATTCAATATTACGGACCCAATGGAACTGGTTTCGTCGAATTCCGAGACTGCGCCTCGGAAGGCTGCTTTTAAATTCAATTTAAACGATATAGATTTCAAAACTTAACAAACCATTTTTAAATTTGATTTCAGCCCTTCTATTCTCTTTAGTATTATCAATATAAATTTGACAAGCCTTCAAATTATTTTTAACACGCTTAAAACTCCAGATTCAATATTTTACTCAACTTCAAATTATTTAATTCAAAAATTTAATTATCAAATAAATTGTGATATTCGTAATTCAAGTTAAAATTACTCTATTGAATATTTAAAATCAATTAAATATTCCTATTTTAAATGCTCGAAAATTTCGGGTTGTCACACACTTGTATTAGCCAAAAGACAAAAGTTATCATTTGAAACTTTCATACTAAGGATGTAAATGTTTTTCTTCCTAATTCCTTCAAAGATAATATTTGACTTATTATCTTCGATGTGACACTTATCTTTTTTGAATTTAATTTTAAATCCTTTATCACATAGCTGACTTATACTAAGCAAATTATGTTTTGAATTCCAAACTAGCAAAACATCAGAAATAAGAGAAGTTTTAAAATTACCGACATTGTCGATGCCAATCACATATCCTTTTGAGTTATCTCCAAAGTTGACCAATCCACCATCTTGATATATAATGTCATTAAGTATCTCAGGATTTTCAGTCGTATGCCTTGAACAGCCACTATCAAGTATCCCTTTATCTTTCTCAATTTGCATAGTTTGTCCATGGGTTATTGATTCTCAAAAGCCATGTAACATGTCTGTTCCTGCATAACAAACCAGTTCGATAGATAACTTGATTTTTCATAAAAACTATATGCAGACTTATGATACTTTGATGAAATGCATAAATTCAAACTAGTATTAATAAAATTTCGTAAAAATGTCATTTTTAACCATTCAAGTTTTAGATTATGAAAACTATGAAAACCTACACTCTGGTACGAATTGAAAGGGGGTGCGGATTAAGTATCTTAAGGGTAATTTAACACTAGAGGGAGGGTGAATAGTGTTTAATGGATTCTAAGACTTATATGGACTAAATAAAAATTATGACATAAACAAATGCGGAACTTAATCATAGAAAAATCACAGAATCAAACACAAATGCATAAATTAAATAAAAAGCAGTAAAAGGAAAGAACGCACCGGATTTTATACTTGTTCGGAGTTACCCAACGTCCAGTACTGCACCAAGGCAAACACCTCGTATAGATTTTTATTATACCAATGTCGAGATTACAATCCTCAATTTCTAAAGGCCTTGAGGTACCCTCCCGTCTTCGAGTTTGGGGCAAACTCTCTTGATTTACGGCACACAAGATCACCCAATTGATTTCCAGGCACAATCATACCTTATAGAGAGACTCGGTAAACTTTTGATTACAAATTGGTCTTATAACTCTGAATAACACTTCAATATTTGAGATAGGGCAGAGAATCAAACTAGAATGAAATTCTAATTTGATTCACTAGAGAATTCGGTAGAATTTTGGCACAATCTTAAAAATATGAAAATTTTAGAATATGGATTTGTGGAGATGAAGGGGTGAAGAAAAAAGTTAGTTAAAAAATTTGTTTGTGAAGGCTATTTATAAACCAGTAATGGTCATAACCATTCGTCAAGAGATTTAAACAAATGGACACTTCTTTTGAAAATTGAAACTTTTGAATTTAATAGCCACCATGTCGACATAGGGTATCCCATGATGTCGACATCCCTTAGTTAAAAATAATGTTATTTTTTTTGGATTATGGTATCGAAAGGAAAACAAGATGAAATGATTCTAAAGTAAAATGAACTAATTTTCCCATGTTTTAAAATAAAGAAGAATAGAAAAATATATTTGTAGAATGTATATATATAAATTTGATTTTAAATCTCAAGTTTATATATATATATATATTATAAAAGAATTTTTAAAAATCGAAAGATAGTTTAAAAACAAACTAAGTTTAAAATAAGTTTTTATTTAAAAAAAAGAATATTTTAAAGCTAAAACATCTTTTTGAAAATCAATTGAAAAGATAATTTTTTTAAAGATATTAAAACATTAAAAAAGAGTTTTGAAAATCATTTTAAAAAACCATTTTGAAGTAATTTTGCAAGCTTCTTCTTACAGAATATTACATCACATCAGGACTCAAGAACTTATACAAAACCAACATGTTCGTGGGTTTGTAAACCACTTGTCGTAGGTTTGTAAGCTACTTGTCATGGGTTTGTAAGCCACTAATAAGGTAGAATGGGTTCCATCCCAAATGATATTTGAAACGAAGATTTCCATGCTATTATGAAGTTTTAATAAAACTAGACACTTATCTTGAAATCTTGATCTGGATACTCATGAGTCTTCAAACTCGATTTCTTCATTCTTGATCTTTATACTTTACAGTCTTCAATAATCAGTACATGCCTTATATATATCCTACATAATAACATTCATACATATATCTAGACAATAGTGTAAGTATATGAGTTATAATAAAATAAGTTACAAAGGTTGTTGTCATCACAAACACTATCTCTAGTTCCAGACAAAGAATTGGGAAAATAAATAATTTGATTTTTAAATCCTATTTAATCAAATCAGGAATATGGGAAAAATAGGGATTTCGAATAAATGTGAACAAAAGGATTTTAAAAAAATAGGGACCTAAGCAATATTGTCTGTAAGCACGAAGGAATATATTTTTAAATGTAAGATTTAAATCAGTTGGGAAAGATAAAAGGTGAATTTGAAATAAGATATGAAATTGATGTTTCAGATTTAAATAAGATTTTACATCAGAAAAGGAAAGTGAATCCGTAATTAGGGAATTTTGGAATTAATTTGGATAAATCGAGGAATAAATTTTAAAGGGAATTTGATTCAGGAAATCGATTTGAAAATCGATTAAGTGTTTTGAAATTGTGATTAAAAGGAGAATGAGACTATGGAACTTATAAACTGGGTTTATAAATTAAGTGAACATTTATTGGTGGATAGTTTGGATTTATAAATTCACGGTGGGAATTTATAAAGAGATGGTAATTCATTTTAAATAAATAGTGGTTTTATTTTTAAAATGTGTGAAAAGGTATTTATGAAGTGGGAATGTAAATTTAAACGGGCGATAAATCGGGAAGCATTTATAAAAATATGACAAGACCAGTTTTATTGAAGTGGGAATGTATTTCCCGGAGAGTTAAGTATATTTCGAAGGAAAGATTTCTAAGTATAAATTAGATGTTTTAAAAGAAAGTTTTTAGAGAAATTTATTATTTAAATTGTTTAATTTTTCTTAAAATAAATATTAATTAAGTTAGTTATAGTAGTTAGTTATTTCTAAAGGTTAAATTAATATTATGATTTAAAGGATAACTATTAAATATTTATACCTTATATAACAGTTTTATTTTAAAACTGGTTTTTGGCTAAAGTTTTACTTAAGAAATTATTATAGAATTTCATAACTATTATTTTGAATAAAGTGATTTAAGTAGTTTTATTTTAAATGTTTTAAGTGTATATTATTGGGTAAAGTGATTTAATTTACTTCAAATCTAAATTTAATAAGACTTGGCGTTTTTTTAATGAAAATAAAGTAATTGGTTGAACGATTGTTTAATTTGATAGTTAAATAACCGACTATCAGTATTGGCCAATGTGCTAATCGTTTCGAAGAGACTGGGTTCAGATTTAATTATTCGAAGACCACTTCGAGTTGGTTTGAACGTAGTAAATGAATACCGTGAAGATGATGAAGATGGTGATTCGGTTTGTCCAAACCCAGGGCAACTTGTATGGACGAATGCTATAAGAACAACGTCATTCGGTGATATCAACTATGTGGCGGTTGCTAATCCCAACCGCAGGGTGATCTTATTCAGACTATCCAGTAAGAGGTAGCTCCAGTCTTGTGTTGCAGTGGATCGAGAGTGGTCCTTGGTACGCTGATCTAGACCAGGTACTGTGACGGACGACGCTCCAGTAGCCCTGCCATTGTATGGAATCTATTTTCCAATAAGCCTCCGTACGGTTTTGATTGTGCCCAACTATGCTGGAATGTGAGATGCAAGCATTTCAGTTGTATTCTATTTTACTTTCTACAGACACTATTATAATATTAGACGGATTTGATAAAAATATTTTGGTTATTGTAAGATAAAAACCTGGCATGTTTATTTGGGGTGTGGTCTTACGAGATACCTTGGATTTCAAAGGATTTTGAAAACTTTAATAATTCAATTGAGTGTATTTTCTCACACTGGTTTTCCAGACTGACTCATGTGTTATTTTATTATATTGCTCGGGTCAGACCGAGTATCACAGATACAAGATAGGATGCTATGGAGCTTAGGAGACAAGCTGGATGACGAAGACGTATATCACGTATCTGACTTATATTCCATTGTGTATGGTATGTGGTATATTCAGTTGTGTGAGGAAAAGTTATTATAACTGTCCAGTATTGTGTTACTGATTGAGTGTACTCATGATGTAATGTATAAAAACAGTTATAGTTCTTTTTATATAAAGATAATGGTTATCTATTATATATTGTTCTGCTGCGATTGTGAGATTCTGATGTTGTTTTTCTCTATTTTCTTCTTCTACCACTTTCTTCTTTCCCTTGTGGTCGGGTATTTCCGGCATTCGATTGTTCGGCATGTAATGCAGTGACGTATTGATGTCAATTTCTGAAGGTCGAAAAACCAGGTCGTGACATTGTGGTAAGAGTAGAAAGTTAAGCGAGCACCTTGGCTCTGGTCAGGATTACTCAATAGAGATAGGGTCAGTAACACCCTGGAATGAGTTTGAGCGTACCCACAGATATGAGCGTGCATTTGTTAGTGAATATAAAATGGTTTTATATGGTGTAGATTGGTTTCTTGAGTGGCTTATGGATTCTGGTCAATACGAGTAATTAACGTTATTGATAGGGATCTCTAAACATTTGAATAGAACAATTCGACATAATGTTGTTTAAATAGGGTAAAGGAAATAATTTTACCCAATTCATTTATATATATATATGAAAGAAATAATTTAAAAGTTATTATAATAGTTATATATGGTTAATTGGTTGTTAGGGGATGATAATATTAAATTATTATTATTGTTTTGTGGAAATTGAATTAAAGTGAAATTATAACTAAAGGTTAAGAGAAATAATTATATATAACATAATGGAATTTATAAATGTGAATTATAAACGTGATTTATAATTAAAGTGGGATAAAATTCCAGAGCAATATTTGAACATAGATTGAAGGGATTTGAAACTTGAAATTTGGGGAAATTAATTCCCTTTGAGTTTAAAATTATTTTCAAAGGTTTTGGAGGAATAATAATTGGGTATGAAATCTAGTGAGATTTGGAATTTAAAAATATTTGAAATGTTTTTAAAAGAGTAAAAGCAATGAACTAACTTCGGTCGTTGGAAAATAATTTTGGTGATGGCTACAGCAGCATCGATGTTCATTTTTGAGTTTCCAAGGGAAGAATTGCTACCTGAACGTTTTAAATTGGAGTTGTTTGCAAAAGTTAGGTTTGGTTTTGAAATTCAAAGGGATAATTTGATATACCAAGGAATTTTGGATATAGCTGATTTCGAAGGTGATTTTGAAATGTTGAGAAATTGTTTAAACTCTGGAATCTTATTTAAAATGTTCATGCAATATAAATAAGTTTGGGAACTTAAAAAATTTGAATTTCGTTAGAATAAAATTTAACTTGAAGAATAGTTAAATTAAAATAAGTGTGAAAACGAAATAAGTTAGAAAAATAAGCAAATTAGATGTAGTGAATTGGAAGAAAGTAGTGAATGGAATTCATACAAGTTAGAAAACTTATGGAAGTTTAAAATTTTGAATGGAAATGGAATTGAACTGAATTAAGTTAAATAAAAGTGAATTTTGAGGAAAATGAATCTAAGTAAGCTATATGGAATGGCCACTGAAACAAAATGTATTAAGTTTGAAATAAATTTGTGAATGAACAAACTAATTTAAATTGTGGGTAAATGGAATTAAAATTTAATATTAGAAATGAATATTTAACTTGAATTATGTTACGTAAAGTGAAGTTGAAAAATTAGTTTTTGTTAGACTAAAAGAACAAAGTTCTGGGAATTAAAATTTACTGGAATTTAAAATAAATTTTTAGATGGAACTAATTTAAAACAATGATATGGATCAGATATGAACGAAAGATAGTTGATAAAATTAATATTTAGAATTTGAAGACAAATTGAAATTCAAATAGAATTGGAAATGTAAACTGAATAAAAATGGGTATAAACTTCAGTGGTGAAGTGGAAAATAAATATAAGAAGTGTGTAAAATATTTATAATAGGCTTAAGAAAGTAAATGGTGAAATTTTTAAGTAAGATGGGTATTGGGAAGGCATACTAAGTTAACATTTGAATGAAGGTTAAGAAAAGTTGGGAAATGGGATAATTGTGAATATGTGTATGGAAATCCAAATAAATGTGAATAAAAAGAGAATTGATATAGCTAATAATAAATTGAGATAATACATAGGAGGTACGTATACTATTTTATTCACATAGCGATTTGATCCAGATTCAAGCAAAAAAATTTGAGATATGTATATCCACCCGAGTTGGGATTTTTCACTCGATTTTCGACGGCAAACCTAAATAAGGATTTTTGATTGATTCTGGAAATTATCTATCATAGTATATGACTATGCAAGGAGGATGACGGTTTCTGATCATGAAACCAGATCCGAGTATGCACTAGAGAATCGTGTGAACGACAGTAGTTCGGAAGTGAAATTATGTGATCGAGTGAGCGATCGGATTTGATATTGCGTACGGATGATATATGTACATCGTACGGACTTAAGTAAAGCAAGTACTGAAAATTTTGTAAAGAAATGAATAAAATGATTTTGAATTCTGTGATCGGATATTATTGCTAAGTAGGATGCAGGTATTTAAAAGCAAAAGATAAATTGATGTTTCGATTTCAGAAATAAATTTTGAATTGCCTGACAAAAAGGTATGTATTTAAAATTTTCATATGAAATTTGATGGTTTTCTTATCTAGCCACTTGGCTTTTGTGTTCTTTTGAAATTTGGGGCTCGTGGAGGCGTTTTATAGTTATTCCGATCTAGCCGCGCAAAGGAGACGCTGGCGAAATGTTTTGAAGATTTAAAGAGTTACGAATTTTTTGAGAAGATTTTGATAATTTAAAATTTGGTTTTAAATTATAATTTGATATGTTGAGTAGGTAATATTATTTGGAACATATGAATGAGTTTGGAAAATTAGTAAGAGTGATAGTGTGTCTTTCACAAAAAGATAGTTTTAATTAGTTGTTAAAAAATTGTTTGTTTTTGGAAAATAGTTAACGGGTTGTGGAACATTCTTCTTAACTAGCAATTTTAGGGATAAAATTCTTTAAAGGGATAAGAAATGTAACGAATAAATTTTGGGCATTTGAAATTGGGATATTTAATTGATTTTACATATTTAAATGTTAATTTTTAACTTGAAATTTCAAATATAAATATTATTGTATGATTTAATTATTGAATTAAATAATTGAAAATTAAGTATAATATTGAATCTTAATTTTTGAGCTTGTTAAAAATATGTCAAAGGCTTATAAAATTTATATTGATAATGCTGAAGATAGTAGAAGTGTTAAAATTAAATTTAAAGGTGATTTATTCAGTTTTAAAAATATATCGTTTACATTGATATTTAAAAATAAGCCTTCCGAGGCACAGTCTCGGAATTCGACGAAACCAGTTCCATTGGATCTGTAATAGTGTATTATTATTGGATTTCAAGTTTTGTAGTGTATGGAGTTAGGGTGTGATCGTATGGTAAATGAACGCACTGAAATTTATATCGAAAATTCAATATAATAATTTGGTCTAAAAAGCAATCTTCTCCATACGACCGAATTAAGACTCGAAACCTTTTCCATTGCGTTTGGAATAGGAGTATAACATTATTAACACCTAGCGGCATGCCTCGATAGGAGGTCAAGATTTTAAGTTGCATTTATCGAGACAATTTGAAATATATATATATATATATGCATATATATTCATATTCATATATTCTAGCCAACCTTCAGTTGTATTTCATTCACATTAGAACTTTATCATTTCACCTCTAATCACTGTAGCAGACTGAGCTTCCTTTTTCCTTCTCTAACACACTTTCTGTAACGACCGTAATTTTATTATCGTCGTATTAAATATTTTAAAAATCTGTAATGACCGTGATTTTTGAATTACTGTCGGAGTAAATATTTTAAATAGAAATTTTTTAAAATTAAAATTTCGAAAAAAATAAATGAGGCAAAATCTGTTGCTAAGTCAGTAGTCTAAATAGCTGCAGCATGTTGAAATAAAAGGCTTTTGCCTTCACGTGAGTAAAAGTGAATAAATCCATTTCAAAACAAATGTGAACACTACATGTGCTGTCACCAATGTACGAGAAGTCAACTTTATACCAATTTGTGTTACATTGCTTTGTCTTTCACGTGTAACCTATATTGGTTCATATTAAAAACAAATGTGGACATATTCTTTGCTGTAAACTAAGGTTCGAAATTCCTTTACATCATTTATTTTAATCATCACTTTTGCCTGGGTATCACTCTATCTATAAAGCAAATATTTGAACATTGCTATCATCAATAAATGTAGTGTGTCCTTTTTCCCTTTTTTTCACGCCTACAATAAATGCACTTGTACAAAATAGTGTGGCCAGCATCTCATTTTTGAACTTGTTCACAAAATTGTACAAAAGCAAATCTCTGCAAATTTTCTTTGCTCATTCTTTTCTGGCAGCAAAAATACTTTTAATGGCAGCTCCAATCTTTGCTTCTTGAATCCTGGTTGCTAGCTAAATTTGAAGCAAATTCCGGGTGAGTGCTAAACTCACAAGTTTTGATTTATTCTTCATCTCAGGTTGTATAATTTTGCGTAAAAATACATTATCCAGGGGCTTTTCTTACACAAGCTTGCACATATGCCTTCACAGACCAAGTTATCATAATTGTTAACTTCTATGCTGCGTGAAAATGTATGGGTCTACATAGTTTCAAGTCTTGCTCACTTGTCTTTTATGTTGCGTGCGTGAAAGTGTATAGGTAGAAACCCCAATAATTCAAGCCTTTTCATAATTATTATCTTCATTTGCATGCAACGTGCTTGCGTGTGAAACGATAGTCCAGATTGCCTTCATATTTTGAGCATATGAAACTTTGTTGCCAGGTTGTCTTCTCCTTGCGCACGCATGCTTAGTATGATGTGATTCAATTCATATTGGTGAGTACAAATTTTTCATTGAATGTGGAAAATTTTTCTAAATGTTTACCCATATCTGCACTTATGGATTTTATAGCTTTGCCTCCTTATGCCTGCATTATTTGTGTTCCTAACCATTTTTGCTTACTCACTAGCAGCACCATAGCGATTGCATTTGCACCAAATGTAATATCCATCTGGTGTTGTATGTCATGCTCATGCATGTTAGGCGCTTTGGTATCTATTTTTGGGCTGTTGGTGCATGAAGTTACCGCCTTGAGTGTTTTTGTGGTTTCTGCCAGCATGATTGAACCATTTTGGTATCTATAGATGTTCGCCACACTTTATTTGTTGCAAAAGTGTTGTCCCCTGACCTGTTTCAATCTAAACTGGTCTGGTATATACGTGCACTACATGCATACGTGTGGTACCTGTTATTGCTTGAGGCAAATTATATTATTCAAGTCGACTGGTCTTGGTCTCTTGATGCATTCCAATGAGTTGCTCTGACCAGTGGCTGTGACCTGCCTTTGCATATTTGTGTACGTACAATATTTTGATAAAAATATAGTCATACAATCTATAGTTTAATTCACTTTGAACCGATGTTACATTTAAAAACGTATCGTGTTGTCGTTATTTTATAACGGAATTTTTACGTGGGTATTAATTTTTGAAACGTGTTGTTTTGGTGATATTTTTGACGAAAATAAATTACTGTTATTTTAATGTCAGTAACCGTTAATTTAAAGTGAATTTTTAAGCGGTTATCTCGCAACGCTGATTTGGTATCCGCTTTTACGGTGTTTTGTGATGCGCAATTTCCTCGTCGAAATTGCTATAGTTGTTGCTGTTTTGATCACGTGTTTTAAAAATCGTTTAGAAAAAATAGTTTTCAAAAATTTCACAGTTTATGATTTCAAAAGAACGAGGAATCGATTTAAACGCTTCAGCAAAATTGAGGACTATGAACCCTTACTTTTACTGATTCACTTAATTCCAGACTTGTCCATTTGAGAACGTAAAATGTTATTCTATAAAATATACAATTTTGCACTTTAAAGGAAACGATGAAGAGATTTAAACAATTTTGCAAAAGTGCGGAGTATGGAACCATACTTTTACTATTTCGGTTAATTCCGGACTCGTTAATTGAAATATTTGCTGTTTGATGATTTTGATGATTTTGTTGTGCTTTCGAGCCACTTTGTTGGACCTTCGGGTCATTTGTTGGGCGTCAAAAATTATAGTACTTGGTAGGCTTCGGCCAATGGAGATGCATGTGCGGCGTAGCTAAAAATCGCCATCAGCGGGGATCGATCCACTTTTATGTTGATTTTCTAGTTATCTATTTTGATTTCTAGATTTTGTGAATTGTTGTTTTGAATTCAATTATGAATTTGAAAGTTGATTTTGATGGAGTTTGTTGTGATTTCTTCATCTGAATTATGTTGATTTCTTATGTTAAATAGTCTCATTCGATACTATTATTATTTTGCTTAATGTTGTTTATGACGCATTCACTTCTAAGAATAAATTAGACTGATCAGTTTATTATTTTCTTTTAAATAATACTCGGGTCAGACCGAGTTATTTCAGGGTAATCGCTATCTCTGATTCATTTGCAACTTCAGCTTTTGGGATCTCACATTATCTTTTGTCTAGCCTTCGAGGAGTTCTTTTAATTTATTGATTCTCATCTTATGTATGTTGATATATATGTATATGTACCTTGGTTCATGTGAACTATCGATTGTTGTAGCATGTATCTAGACTTGTCTTCCGCTATATATCTTATATTTCTGTTCTGTTGTGATTATACTATCAGTGTTGTTGTTATTATGAGTTGTTCTAGATTTTTCTTTACCCACCGTAGTTTCATTTTAGATCTGGATTGAAATTATATCTTTGGGAGTAATTTATAAAACTCCTATCGATGTAATCAATTCTCATCTAAGGCATAACTTACGGATAGTCGCTTCTAACAAGCCTTATTCTTCGCAATAGCAGACGTTATTCCTTATAATAACCTTTGTTATTGTGGGCGTAGAGGTGGGGCATCACAGCTTGGTACTAGAGCTGAAATTCAGAATAAATTATAATAAACACAGAACGGAGTGGAACATGTGTTACAACTATTCGGGGGTTTTATTCGTGCCTTTCTAATCTATTCTTTCCACTTTAACATGTGGAGTACGTCTAGGAATAAAAATTATATATTCCGTAGTATTCTATTTGTTGAATTTCTTATCAATTGTGTATTGTTTTTACTAATCTTTACCTTCTCTTGTCTCTCAGCCCATGGCTGGAAGAGGTAGAGGGAAGCGTTTTTCTGCAGGCCCGTCTAGTGGTTCTCATCCGGACGGTGTTTATATGTCAGCTGATTAGTTTATGGAGCTATTTCGGGGTACTCAGCCTCCTGTTGCTACTCCCGCTGCTCCTAATCAGAAATCTGCCTTCGCTTGCATGTGTAGTGACTATTCCCACCTTGGAGGTAAGCCTTTCAAAGGATCGGAAAGTGTTATGGAGGTTCAGACTTGGTTGCGCACTTGTGAGCGCATATTTTCTCGGATGGATCTTTCGGATCATCATCGCGTTCTCGTGGCATCTAGTATGTTTCAAGAGCATACGCTTGATTGGTATGAGCTCTTTATTGAGGAAGTTGATGAGTCCTCTCTCCCTTGGATTCATTTTAAGGAACGTTTCAAACTTAAGTTCGTTCCTGGATCAGAAAAGGCTAATCTTGCTGTAGTTTCCTTGAGTTAAAGCAAGGGAAGTCCTCTGTTTCTGATTATGTTGCATCTTTCGAGGCCTTGTCCAAGTACGAAGTTGAGTTCACTAACACTCCACGTAAGAAGAATCTTCGATTTGTTGATGGTCTGAAGAAGTATTTGAAGAAAGTTCTTTTGCTTCAGCTTAAGCTCTCTTTTGAGGAGCTTGTTGATTCGGCTCTTTGTCTTGAAGCTGTTTAAAAGGAATGTGATAGTTGTGATGATGTTGAGGTTTCTAAGAACCCCAACAAGAAGAGGTTTCCATTTCGTAAGCCTAATTCTTCCAACCAGAAGAAGAAGAAGCAAGCTACCTCTAGTTCTCAGCCTAGTAGCGCATCTTCTGTTCAGAGGGCATGCTATAATTGTGGTTCGTTGGATCATCTTCTTCGTAGCTGTCCTAAGCCTCGCATTTGTCATTCTTGCAAGAAAGAAGGTCATTGGAATTTTGATTGTCCTACTGCTCCTAAGGGTCTCAAATCTGGGAAGCTTAATGTTGCTAAAGCTTCTGGTGATTCTTCTCAGCCCAAAGGTATTACTCATTCAGTTTTGGAAGGTTTTATTTTATTTCATGGCCGTTTTATTAGAGTTCTTTTCGATACGGGTGCATCGCATTCATTCATGTCAAAGGAGCTTGTTGATATTATTCCTTTGGATGTTGTTACTCTTTGCAACCCTTTGAGGATTGTAAATCCTATTGGTGGATCCGCTACTCTTGGCTTGTTGTGTATTGATGTTAAGATTATTCTTTGTGGTTTCTCCTTTCATGCGAATCTGCATGTTATGGATCATCTTAGTTTTGATATGATTTTGGGTATGGATTTGCTCGTCCGTTATGAAGTCCAAATCCTATGTCCCGAAAGAACTTTGTATCTCAAGCATCCCGATTCTATCGAGTAGTTATCTATTATATTTAGAAGCATGGACATACTTCGAATGCTATATTCCTTCCTTTGAATCGGAGGATGTCATAGCTAATATTCCGGTTGTTTGCGATTTTTCTGTTGTCTTTCAGCCTATTTCGAGTTTGCCATTGAAGAAGGCTATTGAGTTCCATATCGATCTTATTTCTGGTGCTCCTCCTGTCAGTCGTCCTCCCACGAGGATGTCTGCTAAGGAAAATGAGGAACTCAAGCAACAATTATCTGAATTGGAAGCCAAATGATTTATTCGTTCTAGCTCATCTCCTTGGGGCGCCGCTGTTGTCTTCGTTAAGAAGCCAGATGGTACTCTTAGGCTTTGCATTGATTATCGCAAGCTTAACGAGCTCATTATCAAAAAATAGGTATCCATTACCTTGGATCGACGACATGTTCGATCAGTTAAGTGGTGCTAAGCTTTTCTCCCAACTCGATCTTGCTACCGGTTTTCATCAATTACGAGTTGCGGAAGATAGCATTCCACTTACCGCATTCTGCACTCGTTATGATTCTTATGAATGACTTATTATATCATTTAGTTTGCCCAGCTTTTATTTCATCCATTTTATGAATCGAGTATTCTACGAATATCTCGATGGCTCCATTTGTGTATTTATTGATTTTGGATGAAATTAACAATTTAAAATTTTGCAAATCTTTTTCATAAGATTTATTTATAAGTATAATTGGATTTGTGTTTATCATATAGAAGACGATTTTGTGATTATATTGCCCATTGAGTGCTTTAAGAATTCTGGTCGATGCGCTTGATCAACGCTATCGATAGAAATTTCCTAAACGCTTTGATGAGACAATTTGACACAATAAATTGACCTATAAAAAGAAAAAATTTCTAGAAAATGATTTCATAATGATAATTGTAATTTTGGAAGTTTTGGCTTTTCAGGAAAGAAGATTATTTGAAAGAACTCTTTTCCGATACTCTTATCCTTGAGGTTCCCGAAGGGAACCAAGACTTCATTAATTGTACCAATACTAGCCGTATTAGTTTCAGTGCTTTTCTCATGCAAAAGGATAGAGTAGTTGCCTATGCTTCTAGACAACTAAAGCCTAACGAATTTCGTTATGCAACCCATGATTTGGAGTTTGCCGTTAAAGTTTTTCTCTAAAGCTTTGGCGACATTATTTATTGGGCGAGCGTTTTATTCTCTTCAATGATCACAAATCCCTAAAGTATTTATCTACTCAGAAAGAGCTTAATATGAGGCAACAACGTTGGCTCGAAATTTTTGCTTCATATGATTTCGGTATTCAGTATACCCCTGGTAAGGTAATCGGGTTGCGGATGCACTCAGTCGCAAGCAGCAAGTGTTGTTTCCATGATGCTAGCAAAGTGGAATAGGTTGATCGTGCCTAATGTCCCTAATCTTAGAAATGACATTCTTGAGGACTGTCATCGTTGTAAGTATACTATACATCCGGGTAGTAGTATGATGTATACTGTTATGAAACGCTTATACTTTTGGGAAGGTATGAAGCGTGATGTTGCAAGTTTGATGAGTCGTTGCATGACTTGTCGACCTATTATAGCAGAACACCAGTGTCCCAGTGGTCTTTTGCAGCCTCTTTAGATTCCATTATGGAAATGAGATCAGATTTCTATGGACTTCATTGATGATCTACCTCGTTCGAGGTCGGGCCATACTAGTGTTTGGGTGATTGTTGATCAATTGACTAAATCAGCCCATTCTATTCCCACCAAGTCCAATCGGACTGCTTCTTGAATTTGGTGGTAGTTAGGAAGACCACTTATCTCTTGTTGAGTTTTCTTATACCAATAATTTTCAATCAAGTATCGGTATGGCTCCTTTCGAAGCTCTTTACGAAAGGCCATGTCGATCACCATCTTGTTGGTTGGAATCGAGGGAAAACTTAGTTCTCGGCCCCGAATATATTCGTGATTCTTCTGAGAGGATCGATAATATTAGACAGAGAATGAAAGAGGCTCAGGTTAGGCGGAAATCTTATGCCGATCATCGTAGGAAGCCTTTGGAATTTTCTGTTGGCTATCGCGTATTCATTCGTGTTTCCCCGATGAAGGGTGTGGTGCGTTTTGGTAGCTTAGGGAGATTGGCTCCTCGTTATATTTTGTTGAATCACTTGTTTTTGATTCATGACAAAGCAAGAAAAGGAGAATTCACGACAAAAAGAAAACAGACTATGGCTATATCATCAAAGACTGTCTTTTCATCTATGCTTTCACTGTTTACTATGTATGATTGAGTCTTAAATTATGTTAAAATCTATCCTCAAGTAGTCCGCACTTCATATGTCACATCAAAAATCAAAACAGAAGCACACTTATAAAAATGTCATAGCCAGTCAACTGACCAAACCCAACCAATCGAATGACTGTGTATATATACGATATGCACTATTTATTTTTTAAATATATTGCATAGTCAGTCGACTGACCAAGAACGTCCAGTCGACTGACCTGAGACAAAATGCCATATTTTCGAAAAGACATCTTCTTATCCGAAAGGATGCAACCCTTCTCTGAACGGAAATAGTTTCTTCTTTTTGTCAGAATCCTTCACCAATGGCAGTAACTCTTCAACTACTATATATAGATACGCCCAAACACTTCATACTTACCGATTTTCATTCTAACTATCTAATACTCTTCTTGTGCTATAATCTTTGCATTCAAACAGCGAACATACTTTCTACTGCTTTGAATCTACAAATAAATTTCTTAATCTTTGATTCTTAGCATTACCTTCTGTTCATATCTTCACATACAATTCATATATACTTGAGGATTTGATTATAGGAGGCTTGTACTATCAGAGACAAATTAGTGTTATCAAGAACACCTAGTGTGAAATATTCTTTATATTAGTGAAGTCATCTTCTGCTGTTGAGGCGAAAATCCTGTTCTGCTGCTCAGGTGTCTGTTCTGCTGCTTAGATAGTGTATACCTGTTCCTCCGGGTTAATTGAGGAATGTTGTTAGTTAAATTGCAGAAGAAGTCTGGGACTGGACGTAGGACGGTGCTCCGAACCAGTATAAAATCTCTGGTGTAATTTTACTATACTACTTTTATATTCCGTACTATTTATACTCTGTGTTACTTTTATCCATATTATATGGTCCTATACACTTTTATTTGGTATCAGAGTATATGACAGGAGACAAAGATACGCTATCAAATATTATTTACTCAGATGGAGGCTCCGTCACATTTGGAGACAACTCCAGAGGATATATCATCGGCAAAGGCGGCGTGAGCAACAATGGCATTTCAAATTTACCTCTTATTTCAAATGTTTTACTTGTCAAAAATTTAAAACATAATTTACTTAGCATCAGCCAATTGTGCGACAAAGGATTCAAAATCACTTTTTTTGAAAACAAATGTTGTATTTTCGATCAAAATCTTATCTTTGAAGGAAGTAGAGACAGAAATATATGTTCTGAATATGAAAAAAAAATCATAATTCAGATATGTGTTTAATAGCCAAAGAAAATAATCCTTGGTTATGGCACAAACGATTCTGTCATATTAACTTCAAAACTATAAACAAGTTATCTAAAAATGATTTAGTGAAAGGTCTACCAAAAATGAATTTTAAAATTGATCATTTTTGTGATGCATGTCAGTTAGGAAAGTTAACTAAGTCATCTTTTAAATCTAAAAAGGTCATTTCAACTTTACAACCACTTGAGTTACTACATATGGATTTATTTGAACCAACACAAGTACAATCCATTAATCATAGTAGATATGTGTTTGTTATTGTTGATGATTTTTCTAGATATACCTGGACTATTTTTATGAAAAATAAAAGTGATACCTTTGATAATTTTAAAACTTTTGTTAAAAGAATTCAAAATTTTAAAAATTTGAAAATCAAAAACTTAAGAAGTGATCATGGAGGTGAATTCGAAAATGAAGCCTTTAAGCATTTCTGTAAGAAAAAGGGTTATTGCATAATTTTTCGTTCCCTAGAACTCCACAACAAAATGGGGTTGTAGAACGTAAAAATAGAACCTTACAAGAATGTGCAAGGACTTTGTTAAATGGAAGTACGTTACCAAAACATTTCTGGGCTGAAGCAGTTGCAACAGCTTGTTATGTTTTTAATCGTGTTTCTATTCGACCACTAACTAAGAATACTCCTTATGAACTTCTTAATGGACAAAAACCAAATATTTCTTACTTTAAAGATTTCGGTTCAAAATGTTTTTTTTTAAACACAAAAGATCAGCTTGGTAAATTTGATCCAAAATCCAGTGAAGGAATCTTTCTAGGATATTCGGATCGAAGCAACGCTTATCGAATTTATAATAAAAGAACAAATATTATCGAAGAAACACTTCATGTATCTTTCAATGTGAATTTTAAATCAATCCAAAAAATAAGTGATGACGAAGATTTCCCTAATAATACCACAAATACAGAAATTTCAAATCTTGAAAATAATGAAAACATTATTCACAATGACAATGAATTAAGATTTCCATCTAGATTATTAAGAGATCGTCCGTATGATAATGTTATTGGAGAACTCAATTCATCAGTTAGAGCAAGAAGTCAATTAAATCAAATGGGTCTTGTAGCCTTCCTTTCTTATATTGAACCTAAAAATATTAAAGAAGCACCTACTGATGAAAATTGGTTAATCGCTATGCAAGAAGAACTAAACCAATTCGAAAGAAATGACGTTTGGGATTTAGTTCCACGGCCTAGTGATCAATCAATTATTGGTACAAAATGGGTTTTTTAAAATAAAGCAGATGAACAAGGAAATATTACTAGAAATAAAGCTAGATTAGTTGCTCAAGGCTATAATCAAGAAGAAGGAATTGACTATGAAGAAACGTTTTCTCCAGTCGCTAGACTAGAAGAAATACGAGTCTTACTAGCATTTGCATGTTTTCATAACTTTAAATTATATCTAATAGATGTCAAAAGAGCTTTTTTAAATGGTTTTATAAAAGAAAATGTTTATGTTGAGCAACCTCCATTATTCATACACGAACAATTTCCTAACCATGTCTATAAGCTTAAAAAGCTTTATACGGTTTGAAACAAGCACCCCGTGCTTGGTACGATCGTCTTAAAAGTTACTTAATAGATTCTGGTTTTGAAATTGGAAAGGTTGATCAAACTCTTTTTATTAAAAGAAATAAGCAGGATATTTTAATTATCCAAATATATGTTGATGATATTATTTTTGGTTCTACAAATGAAAGACTGTGTCAAGAATTTTCTAGAATAATGTCTAATGAATTTGAAATGTCACATATGGGTGAGTTAAATTATTTTCTTGGCTTACAAATAAAACAAATAGAAAATGGTATTTTTATTAATCAAGAAATTCTTTGTAACAATCTAATTAATCGCTTTGGTATGGGAAATACTTCTATCAAACCAACTTCTATGAGTACAACCATACGTCTTGATAAAGATGAAAATGGAAAAAGTATTGACCAAAAATTATATCGAAGTTTGATTGGATCATTACTATATTTAACAGCTAGTAGACCTGACATAATGATGAGTGTTAGTTTGTGTGCACGACTTCAAGCAGATCCCAAAGAATCACATTTACGAGTAGTGAAACGCATACTACGGTATCTTAATAAAACCAAGGATTTTGGACTATTCTATCCAAAGGAATGTCCTTTTGAATTAGTATCGTATAGTGATGCTGATTTTGGAAGAAGCCGGACAGATAGAAAAAGTACAAGTGGGACTTGTCATTTTATTGGTCGATCTCTTGTACCTTGATTTAGTAAGAAACAAAACTGTGTTTCATTATCGACATGTGAAGCAGAATATATTTCTGCAGCTCTGGCATGTGCTCGAGTTATCTATATGCAACAAATACTACAAGATTTTGGTTTCAATTTACCTACGTCAACTATTTTCTATGATAATTCTAGTGCTATTAATTTATCTAAAAATCCTGTTAATCACTCTCGAACAGAACACATTGACATTCGTCATCATTTTCTTCGTGATAATATTGAAAAGGATTTGATAAATCTAAAATTTGTTTCCTCTGATAAACAATTGGCAGATATATTTAGAAAATCTTTAAATGAAAACACTTTCATTAGTTTAAGACGAGAACTTGGTATTATCTCTTTTAAAAATTTATAAATTATATATATATATACTATCTATATTTGTATCTTCTCATAAAACATCTTGACAAAATACATACATACATACATACATATATATATATACATAGATATATATATACATATAACTCTCAAATTTTATCAAATTTTAAAAAAAAATTATGACTCTAAAGAGACTTGAACCAATGACCTCTCCTTTATTATGTTTCAATTGCTTCTCACCAATTGAGCTATGTATGTTTTCTGGTCCAATTAGAAGCTTATTATTCAATTATTCTGAAAATTTTCGTTCAAAAACAAAATACATAGCCACTGGAGCTCGAACTTGGGTCTCCTAGATGGTAGTTCAATATCTTACCAATTGTGCTATGAATGTATTCATGCTGAGTCATAGGTTACATTCATTCTTAACCATTTATCCTTCGAATAATTCTCATCCACTATTTTTCATCTCTGGCTATCAGCTATTGATTGTTTATAACCTCACATTCACAGCTCAAATTCAATTATAAATTTGCATTACTCTCATATTTTTTTCAATCATTCTTACAAATTTTTTCTAAGCAAATTTTAATCTTCAAGTTTCTCTTTGTTATCAATGGCCTCTCACGACTCTTATGATTCCTCAAACTCCAAATTGTCCTTTTCTACTCCGACATCCTCTAGCTCTACTCCATCTGTCAGGACCCGATTCTTCGACTACCGAATATCGACATCAATACGTCCACTGTATCGAATGCCGATCAATCGGATGCCGGAAAACCGAACACTGAGGGTTTAAGAAAGAGAAAAGAGGAAGAAGGAGGTAGAAGGAGAGAGAAGAGAAAACAGATAGAAAATAGAGAGAAAAGAAAACAGAAAATAGAACGGAACAGAAAACAGAAAATAGAATAATATCAGAATCTCACAATTCGCAGCGGAACAACATATAATAAATGAATGAATGATCTTTAAACAAAGAACTATATCAGTTATTACATTTCATTACATCAGAGTGTACAACAACAAACAGTGCAGCGGAAAAAGAAATACTATACACTAGTATTACGCCATGCCATCCATCTTGCCTCCAGCGACCCCTAAATTCCAGAATATCCTGATAAACCTTAACTCTTGACTGCCCGTGTGGAAATTGGTGGGCACCCAGAGTTTAGGAAGGAAAACAATAAACTCCGAGTCAGTCATGTGACTGGTGCGAGAACTCAAAACAGTTTATTTATCTTTAAAATAAAGTAGAGGAATATTTTTAAAAATCAATTCGCAATGCTTTTAAAAATGAGACTACCACAAGACCTCCCGCCACACACACAATGCAAACGCAGACTTGGAGGAGATTTCTTCTTATGTTAGTCAAAGATGCTTGATACGTATTAAAAAGAAACATTTGATATTATTACTAGTGCATAGTGTAGGAAATATTTCGAAAGTAGAATATAAATCTTAGCCAGCATAGGTACCATTATATTATGCCTACTATAGCTACCTCCTGAGGAAGAAGGTTCTACAACTAAAACCGTACAAGTCTCGTATTGTTTCTTTGGATTTCCAACGAATGATCAGGCTAAGGAACTTCCCATTGCCACATGAGAACGCCTCTGGAAGGACGTTCCCGAGAACCAAACCGGATCTCTGCCAACACAAGGCCGGGTTACCCCTAACTGGGTAACAACTGACACGAGTATGCCATCCCCCGTTCCTTTGGGACCTTTAACCGAGCGCTCGTCACCATCATCACACAATCATAACAAAGTGTTTTCAACATGAGTAAGTATCTGGGCTCCATACCATGATACCACCCTTTTCCAGAAGGAAATGCACATACCCTAAAGGGAGCTACCCCTCATAACCTTGCTGCATCTTTCCTGTTTTGACCATTCCGGGGTGTGTGGCTCGACGAAGTTTCATCCACAAAAACACGCTTTATACAAAGTCATGCTTTGGGTCAACAAATGATCATAGAAATGATCACCAAGATAGACGATCAAATACATGATCCTATCATAAATAATCAACACAATGATCATTTCACAGCAACACTCAGTATGTCACATTACCAAATTGGGAATATATTGCTGATAACTTTCAACTATATAACCTCAGAGCTCGTACGTCTCAGAGAAGGGTGTTAAGCTAAAAGAATAAATTCTCCGCCACCAACAGAAATATATTTGAAAGAAATCGGCTTTATATCTCAATTTGTAATGTCAGACACACAATCCATACAAGTCTGTTCCGGGCTCGAACAGAACCGAAGGCACTTACAAAGAAGTCCTTGCAATCCGGATATTCACTAATCACGACCAAATTTCCCATCACATATGGAGATCTCTATACCGGGGATCAGCCAGTGCAGAGACAATCAACAAGAAACCCTTTCGTTTTCGAAGATATCCGGTCTTCAATACCGATCTTCAAATGCAATTCATAACGACGTATCACATATTCGGAATGGGTTATACGACCCCAAGGTCCTTTCCCGGTTAACCCGAATAGTGAGCACTTATTTTAAAAAAATAAGTGTGGCATTCAATTTCAAGCACCTATTTAAAGGTAAATATTGATAGTCGGTTATTGAACTATCAATAGATATGCCAACATCACCAGATTCCAAATAATTTTCCAAATTATTTATTTCCCAAAAATATCTTTATAAGATATATACATTTTCCATTCTTTAAAAATAAATCAATATTTATTTTTAAACTCATTTTCCAAATTCCATTTATAAATTCCATATTGAATTTATATTTCCAAAAATATTCATGAATATACGATTTCCATTCGATTTCTAATATTCATTTTCAATTTATCTTCAAAAAAGATAAATTCTCTATATTCACTTAATATTGGAAAAACATTTCCATACTTATTTATTTTATAAGTAATTCACAATCTTATTTATTTTCAACCTTTGGAAAATATTCAATATACTTAAATCGAAATTAAGTATATACTTCATTCTTTAAGGAAATCATTCTCTTTAACATATTTATTTGGGCCAAAACGAATGTTGCGTAAAACATCATTACGACAACCCAAAATCACTAGTATAGGAATTCGAAATTAAAATAGATATATAAATCCCAATACTATACAAAACATTTCCTTTCGGAAATCATTTACTATAACAACAGTGTTATAGTCTACCATTTCCTTCTATTTCTCGAAAACGTCTATTTCAACAACGAATGTTGAAATCTATGGTTTCGATAGTCAATACTTTTTAAAACATCTTTAGATCGTTTTAATTCTATTTAAAACATCACATTCAAAACATTTCTTTAACATATTATTCACTATTCAAAAACGTGAATATACTTGTTAACAAATTTTATCATTTCTATTCACTTTATTTTAAAGGATTATTCACTTCCTAAAACGTGAATATAACTCCATTAATAAATTACAACAATTTACTTATCAAAATATGTCATTGCGGATTTATAAAATAATGTTTATAAATTCCATTTCTATTTATTTTATAATACTTCCTTTTACAAATTTCCTTTATTAACTTATTCGATTTATATCTCAATGATATACTAAAAAATTCATATTATAAGTCAAATACTTATAATTTATTTGTTTACAAAAATCATTCTTTTAAACTTCCTAATCATAAATCTTATAGCTTATAAGATTCATTTATTTATTCAAATCTATTCTTTTAAATAACTTTACAAATTTTATAAACCTACTGTTTATAAAATTCCATTTATAACTTCACCGTTATAATCTTATAAATTTCATTCATTTATGAAATTCATTCACAATTCATTCTAACACTTATAAAAGCTCGTTTTATAATTCAAGATATTCTAAATTTATAAATATCAATTTATAAATCTTTTATATGGATCAATTTATATTATTCTTTTGAAACGTCTTTCAACTCCTTTATAATTTCATCATTTTGATTTATAAAATAATCAAATTTTATAAATCTTATTTTTAAACTTTTTATAATAAATTCAGAAATCCCAGTTTAAACTATTTTATAAAATCATTAATTCCATATTTAAAAAATCAAATTTTAACTGTATTTCTCAAAAAATCATAATTTTTATAATATTAAAATTATAACGTTTAGTTATTTAAGATGAATCAATTCCAAAAATATTTTATAAACGTATACTTTCAAAAATCACTTTAGAAATCCCTTAAAAATCAAAATTGTTATTTTTAACTTAAAAATTGGATTCGATGATGCAACACATCTAATAGTCAATCACGACTTTCCAATATCATATATCGATATGATAATCAATCAAATATCACAATATTTAAAATCAATAAATATTTGTGAGGAATCCAGTTGGATCCCTCCAACCTGTTTCCCTGCATCCACAGACATTAGCACAATACCCATTCCACTTCGAGGTGGAATATCGCGGTATATGGGATTTTATAAAATATTATCCGCTTACTAACGGCGCAATAGGGTCTCATCCGCTATAGAATGCGGGAAATCAATCAACTGCAATATATACATATGCCAATATATATATATTGCTATATATATAATATATCCTACTATATCTAATATCACAACCAATATAGCAATCAATAATAACTGCAAATCCAACTTATAAATTTATTTGAGTGAGAAGTTCTCACCTTTATTCCTGTTTGCAATCCACTTCCAATTCAACTTGTTTTCTTCATTTATACCTTGTATAAATATTATACACAATTTATTAATATTCGAACAGATCGAATAACCTGTTATCGTTTAATAGTTTAATTAACTGATAGTTTTGTTTAGACCAATTTTGACCTTTAATAATTTTATAAATTTTAAAATTAAATTCCCTTTTTAAATAGATTGTTTTTGGCTTCCAAACAATTTCTTTTTAATATTTTGATTTAACAAAAATTAAATTCAAAACTATTCTTTATAAATTCCAATCTTTATTTTATATAATTTTTGGACAAATCACATAATTAATTTCCATTCGCTATATTTAATTAACCAAAAGTTTAATTTAAACTAAATTTCCACTAAATAAATCTTTCACTTAATTAATTTCCATTTGATAAATATACTTAACAAAATATTAAATTTCTTTCAAATGATTGAATTTACAAAGGTTAAATAAAAACTGAATTTCTTTCAATAAATTTATTTAACTACAAATTTAAATTTTAAACTAATGATTTTATTTAAACCAATTTTCTTCTTTATAAATTCAAATTTCAACTCGTTTCCTTTCAAATTTTGACACTCTAAAATATTAGATAATTAAATTAATATTCAAAATAAATCGAAAAATCAATTATCATTTAATAGACCTATTTGAAGCTATTTATTTATTTTACCCAAATACACATATATCTACTTGGAAAAAAAAATTGTGTAGGTTTAAACACTATTTTTTTTTTATAATCTATATTTGAACTAATCTCCTTTTTTTTTAACTTTACTGTTTGTTTATTTTTTTACTGTAAAAAAAAATTTCTAACCTATGTATACATATACATATATATTTTTTTTTAAATACTTCATATAGGCATATATATCAAATTAAAATAATGGAACACCTTCACACTGCTAGCCTCCATCGCGCGCGCTGCCAATCCATTCGACGCCGCCATTTGCCTCGAGTCGCACGCACGCGTGTGAGCGTTGCCACCGTGCCCTAGCCTCACCGCCTTCACAACCATCGCGCGCTTCACCCAAATCCATCGCGCGCGCCACTTGATTTCGTTGATGTGCCCTAGCCTCGATCGCCGCTTGCTCCTCCACGACAGGCCGAGCTTCACGGCGACGCGCACGTAGTCGCGATCGATTTCCCCCAATGCCGCGCGCACGCACGCCTTGCTCCTCCTCGCGTTCGTGCGATTCAATCTAGTGCTTTGGTGATTTTTTTTTATTCTGTACGCGGCCATTTAAATTTGATTTGGGGATTGAAGATTTAGAGTGTCGGCCGTGATTTCAAAAAGAGGGAAGAACGAGGCAGAAGATTGCAAAGCTCGGCCATTAATTTTTCTTTTTCTGTGAATTGAAATTGAAAGTGAAGGAGAGGGATATTTAAAATAGAGAGAACATGGGTTGCACGATTTCTATCGTGATTTTCTGCGTGATCCTAGGCGTGAGGAAAGGAGGCAACGTGATGTCGTTGACCAAATTTAAATTTTAAATTTAAATTGAATCCGATTCAATTTCAACGCGTTTACACGCCGTGTGATCACGTATCAACTCCGAAAAATACGAAATTTGAAACCCGATAATAATTCAATATTACGGACCCAATGGAACTTGTTTCGTCGAATTCCGAGACTATGCCTCGGACGGCTATTTTTAAATATCGATTCAAACGATATAATTTCAAAACTAAACAATTCACTTTCAAATTCAATTCTGAAGCTCCTATAATCTTCAATATTATCAATATGAATTTTACAAGCCTTTGAAATATTTTTAAGTGGCTTAAAATTGAAGTTTCAAATTTTTATTCAACTTCAATAGATTAAATTCTATAATTTAATCGCTAAATTCATTCTGATAATTTGTAATTCAAATCAAATCATCATTCAAATATTTAAAATTAATTAAATATTTTCAAATTAAATTATTCTAAATTCTGGGTCGTTACAATCTTCCCCCCTTAAAAGAATTTCGTCCCGAAATTACAAGTTAAGAAGAATGCCCTTATCCCGTCTATCATTTTCCACAATCCAAATAGTTTTATCAACTTTCTAAAACAAATCTTTTTATTAGAGATTCATTATCATTTCAACTAGCTTTCCAACTTCACTTATAAGTTTCAACCAACATTGTTTACCTAACAATTCAAATTTAAATTTAAATTCAAATTTCAACTTTCAAAATTTCTCAAAAAATTTTCTAACACCCTAAATTTTCGAAAAATTTCGCCAGCGTCTCCTTTGCGTGGCTAGCTCGGTACGACTACAAAATGGCACCACGGCCCCTCAGAATCAAAAAGAAAAGAGAAAGCCAAGTGGCTGGAGAAGAAAATCATCAAATTTCATACTGAAATTCAAATACGTACCTTTTTGTCGAGCCATTTAAATTATCTTCAAAATCAAAATCCAATCCCTTTATAATACCTGTATATCCTGCTATTCATAATATCCAATTCCAACATTCAAACCATTTTGCTAATTCTGTTACAAAATTTTCAACATATGCTTCTTATACGTATTTACTTCACTATTGAAGTTACATATTCATTTCATTCAATTCACAATTTCAATTCCATTTGAATTCAATTCACAATTCTAAACATTGAATTTTAACGATTAACTTTCATTTACTAATTCATATTACAACTTTAAATTAGTTTCATTCACTAATTCATTTCAGTTAGTACATTCACTTATTCATTTTAAATTTATTTCTTTTACCTATTTGAATTTATATACAAATTCAAATTTATCTTCAAATTTAGCTCACGACTAAACTTTTAATTTAACCAATTCAAATTCCAATTCATTAGTCCATAAATTAATAATTTATCAAGTTAGTTTACTTGAATTCAATCCAATTTATTTCTTATTTAATTCCATATACTAATGATAATAATTTAATATTATTACTTCCTAACAATCATGCAACCATATACTATAATAATTCATAGAAAATCATTTCTTTTCTATACAAAAATAGTTTTGGGCAAAATTATCTTATTTACCCAATTCAAAAACAATTTTGTGTTCACCAACAAATACGCGCTCATATCTATTATTACACTCAAACTCATTCTAGAGTACTGCTGACTCTATCTCTAATGAGTAACACCCAACAGAACCATGGTTGTCGCTTAACCATATGCTCTGATACCACATTGTCAGGACCCGATTCTTCGACTACCGAATATCGACATCAATACGTCTACTGTATCGAATGCCGATCAGTCGGATGCCGGAAAACCGAACACTGAGGGTTTAAGAAAGAGAAAAGAGGAAGGAGAGAGAAGAGAAAACATATAGAAAATAGAGAGAAAAGAAAACAGAAAATAGAACGGAACAGAAAACAGAAAATAGAATAATATCAGAATCTCACAATTCGCAGCGGAACAACATATAATAAACGAATGAATGATCTTTAAACAAAGAACTATATCAGTTATTACATTACATTACATTTCATTACATCAGAGTGTACAACAACAAACGGTGCAGCGGAAAAAGAAATACTATACACTAGTATTACGCCATGCCATCCATCTTGCCTCCAGCAACCCCTGAATTCCAGAATATCCTGATAAACCTTAACTCTTGACTGCCCGTGTGGAAATTGGTGGGCACCCAGAGTTTAGGAAGGAAAACAATAAACTCCGAGTCAGTCATGTGACTGGTGCGAGAACTCAAAACAGTTTATTTATCTTTAAAATAAAGTAGAGGAATATTTTTAAAAATCAATTCGCAATGCTTTTAAAAATGAGACTACCATAAGACCTCCCGCCACACACACAATGCAAACGCATACTTGGAGGAGATTTCTTCTTATGTTAGTCAAAGATGCTTGATACGTATTAAAAAGAAACATTTGATATTATTACTAGTGCATAGTGTAGGAAATATTTCGAAAGTAGAATATAAATCTTAGCCAGCATAGGTACCATTATATTATGCCTACTATAGCTACCTCCTGAGGAAGAAGGTTCTACAACTAAAACCGTACAAGTCTCGTATTGTTTCTTTGGATTTCCAACGAATGATCAGGCCAAGGAACTTCCCATTGCCACATGAGAACGCCTCTGGAAGGACGTTCCCGAGAACCAAACCGGATCTCTGCCAACACAAGGCCGGGTTACCCCTAACTGGGTAACAACTGACACGAGTATGCCATCCCTCGTTCCTTTGGGACCTTTAACCGAGCGCTCGTCACCATCATCACACAATCATAACAAAGTGTTTTCAACATGAGTAAGTATCTGGGCTCCATACCATGATACCACCCTTTTCCAGAAGGAAATGCACATACCCTAAAGGGAGCTACCCCTCATAACCTTGCTGCATCTTTCCTGCTTTGACCATTCCGGGGTGTGAGGCTCGACGAAGTTTCGTCCACAAAAACACGCTTTATACAAAGTCATGCTTTGGGTCAACAAATGATCATAGAAATGATCACCAAGATAGACGATCAAATAAATGATCCTATCATAAATAATCAACACAATGATCATTTCACAGCAACACTCAGTATGTCACATTACCAAATTGGGAATATATTGCTGATAACTTTCAACTATATAACCTCTGAGCTCGTACGTCTCAGAGAAGGGTGTTAAGCTAAAAGAATAAATTCTCCGCCACCAACAGAAATATATTTGAAAGAAATCGGCTTTATATCTCAATTTGTAATGTCAGACACACAATCCATACAAGTCTGTTCCGGGCTCGAACAGAACCGAAGGCACTTACAAAGAAGTCCTTGCAATCCGGATATTCACTAATCACGACCAAATTTCCCATCACATATGGAGATCTCTATACCGGGGATCAGCCAGTGCAAAGACAATCAACAAGAAACCCTTTCGTTTTCGAAGATATCCGGTCTTCAACACCGATCTTCAAATGCAATTCATAACGACGTATCACATATTCGGAATGGGTTATACGACCCCAAGGTCCTTTCCCGGTTAACCCGAATAGTGAGTGCTTATTTTAGAAAAACAAGTGTGGCATTCAATTTCAAGCAAATCACAACAAATACCTATTTAAAGGTAAATATTGATAGTCGGTTATTGAACTGTCAATAGATATGCCAACATCACCAGATTCCAAATAATTTTCCAAATTATTTATTTCCCAAAAATATCTTTATAAGATATATATATTTTCCATTCTTTAAAAATAAATCACTATTTATTTTTAAACTCATTTTCCAAATTCCATTTATAAATTCCTTATTGAATTTATATTTCCAAAATTATTCATGAATATACGATTTCCATTCGATTTCTAATATTCATTTTCAATTTATCTTCAAAAAAGATAAATTCTCTATATTCACTTAATATTGGAAAAACATTTCCATACTTATTTATTTTATAAGTAATTCACAATCTTATTTATTTTCAACCTTTGGAAAATATTCAACATACTTAAATCGAAATTAAGTATATACTTCATTCTTTAAGGAAATCATTCTCTTTAACATATTTATTTGGGCCAAAACGAATGTTGCGTAAAACATCGTTACGACAACCCAAAATCACTAGTATAGGAATTCGAAATTAAAATAGATATATAAATCCCAATACTATACAAAACATTTCCTTTCGGAAATCATTTACTATAACAACAGTGTTATAGTCTACCATTTCCTTCTATTTCTCGAAAACGTCTATTTCAACAACGAACGTTGAAATCTATGGTTTCGATAGTTAATACTTTTTAAAACATCTTTAGATCGTTTTAATTCTACTTAAAACATCACATTCAAAACATTTCTTTAACATATTATTCACTATTCAAAAACGTGAATATACTTGTTAACAAATTTTATCATTTCTATTCACTTTATTTTAAAGGATTATTCACTTCCTAAAACGTGAATATAACTCCATTAATAAATTACAACAATTTACTTATCAAAATAAGTCGTTACGGATTTATAAAATAATGTTTATAAATTCCATTTCTATTTATTTTATAATACTTCCTTTTACAAATTTCCTTTATTAACTTATTCGATTTATATCTCAATGATATACTAAAAAATTCATATTATAAGTCAAATACTTATAATTTATTTGTTTACAAAAATCGTTCTTTTAAACTTCCTAATCATGAATCTTATAGCTTATAAGATTCATTTATTTATTCAAATCTATTCTTTTAAATAACTTTACAAATTTTATAAACCTACTGTTTATAAAATTCCATTTATAACTTCACCGTTATAATCTTATAAATTTCATTCACTTATGAAATTCATTCACAATTCATTCTAACACTTATAAAAGCTCGTTTTATAATTCAAGATATTCTAAATTTATAAATATCAATTTATAAATCTTTTATATGGATCAATTTATATTATTCTTTTAAAACGTCTTTCAACTCCATTATAATTTCATCATTTATATTTATAAAATAATCAAATTTTATAAATCTTATTTTTAAACTTTTTATAATAAATTCAGAAATCCCAGTTTAAACTATTTTATAAAATCATTAATTCCATATTTAAAAAATCAAATTTTAACTGTATTTCTCAAAAAATCATAATTTTTATAATATTAAAATTATAACGTTTACTTATTTAAGATGAATCAATTCCAAAAATATTTTATAAACGTATACTTTCAAAAATCACTTTAGAAATCCCTTAAAAATCAAAATCGTTATTTTTAACTTAAAAATTGGATTCGATGATGCAACACATCTAATAGTCAATCACGACTTTCCAATATCATATATCGATATGATAATCAATCAAATATCACAATATTTAAAATCAATAAATATTTGTGAGGAATCCAGTTGGATCCCTCCTACCTGTTTCCCTGCATCCACAGACATTAGCACAATACCCATTCCACTTCGAGGTGGAATATCGCGGTATATGGGATTTTATAAAATATTATCCGCTTACTAACGGCGCAATAGGGTCTCATCCGCTATAGAATGCGGGAAATCAATCAACTGCAATATATACATATGCCAATATATATATATATATGTATTGCTATATATATAATATATCCTACTATATCTAATATCACAACCAATATAGCAATCAATAATAACTGCAAATCCAACTTATAAATTTATTTGAGTGAGAAGTTCTCACCTTTATTCCCGTTTGCAATCCACTTCCAATTCAACTTGTTTTCTTCATTTATACCTTACATAAATATTATACACAATTTATTAATATTCGAACAGATCGAATAACCTGTTATCGTTTAATAGTTTAATTAACTGATAGTTTTGTTTAGACCAATTTTGACCTTTAATAATTTTACAAATTTTAAAATTAAATTCCCTTTTTAAATAGATTGTTTTTGGCTTCCAAACAATTTCTTTTTAATATTTTGATTTAACAAAAATTCAATTCAAAACTATTCTTTATAAATTCCAATCTTTATTTTATATAATTTTTGGACAAATCACATAATTAATTTCCATTCGCTATATTTAATTAACCAAAAGTTTAATCTTAACTAAATTTTCGCTAAATAAATCTTTCACTTAATAAATTTCCATTTGATAAATATACTTAACAAAATATTAAATATCTTTCAAATGATTGAATTTACAAAGGTTAAATAAAAACTGAATTTCTTTCAATAAATTTATTTAACTACAAACTTAAATTTTAAACTAATGATTTTATTTAAACCAATTTTCTTCTTTATAAATTCAAATTTCAACTCGTTTCCTTTCAAATTTTGACACTTTAAAATATTAGATAATTAAATTAATATTCAAAATAAATCGAAAAATCAATTATCATTTAATAGACCTATTGGAAGCTATTTATTTATTTTACCCAAATACACATATATCTACTTGAAAAAAAAATAGTTTGTATAGGTTTAAACTCTATTTTTTTTTATAATCTATATTTGAACTAATCTCCTTTTTTTTAACTTTACTGTTTGTTTATTTTTTTACTGTAAAAAAAAAATTCTAACCTGTGTGTATATATATATATATATATATATATATTTTAAATACTGCATATAGGCATATATATCAAATTAACATAATGGAATACCTTCACACTGCTAGCCTCCATCGCGTGCGCTGCCAATCCATTCGACGCCGCCATTTGCCTCGAGTTGCGCGCACGCGTGTGAGCGTTGCCGCCGTGCCCTAGCCTCGCCGCCTTCACAACCATCGCGCGCTTCACCCAAATCCATCGCGCGCGCCACTTGATTTCGTTGATGTGCCCTAGCCTCGATCGCCGCTTGCTCCTCCACGACAGGCCGAGCTTCACGGCGACGCGCACGTAGTCGCGATCGATTTCCCCCAATGCCGCGCGCACGCGCGCCTTGCTCCTCCTCGCGTTCGTGCGATTCAATCTAGTGCTTCGGTGATTTTTTTTTTGTTCTGTACGCGGCCATTTAAATTTGATTTGGGGATTGAAGATTTAGAGTGTCGGCCGTGATTTCAAAAAGAGGGAAGAACGAGGCAGAAGATTGCAAAGCTCGGCCATTAATTTTTCTTTTTCTGTGAATTGAAATTGAAAGTGAAGGAGAGGGATATTTAAAATAGAGAGAACATGGGTTGCACGATTTCTATCGTGATTTTCTACGTGATCCTAGGCCTGAGGAAAGGAGGCAACGTGATATCGTTGACCAAATTTAAATTTTAAATTTAAATTGAATCCGATTCAATTTCAACGCGTTTACACGCCGTGTGATCACATATCAACTCCGAAAAATACGAAATTTGAAACCCGATAATAATTCATTATTACGGACCCAATGGAACTGGTTTCGTCGAATTCCGAGACTGTGCCTCGGATGGCTATTTTTAAATATCGATTCAAACGATATAATTTCAAAACTAAACAATTCACTTTCAAATTCAATTCTGAAGCTCCTATAATCTTCAATATTATCAATATGAATTTACAAGCCTTTGAAATATTTTTAATTAGCTTAAAATTGAAGTTTCAAATTTTTATTCAACTTCAATAGATTAAATTCTATAATTTAATCGCTAAATTCATTCTGATAATTTGCAATTCAAATCAAATCATCATTCAAATATTTAAAATTAATTAAATATTTTCAAATTAAATTATTCTAAATTCTGGGTCGTTACACCATCCTTGCCAACATCTACCCCTGTACATGAACCAGGTCGATATCGCACTGGATTCTCTCCAAAACCTAATAAGTCTCGAACATCATTGTTTATTTCTCCAAAAACAAAAGAAAAAAATTGATGAAATCCATCATTACCAACAGGAACAAGTCAATCTACAGAGAGCAATGTTTTACGAACAATGGATGAATTCCAATCGTCTTAGCCTTATAGAATCAATTGCCCTTAAATTTTGTGGAAAATCATCTAAGCATGACGTTGTACAACCTTCAACAACTCGTCAGTCAAATTCATCCGGTTGGAATAAATGGGAATGAACTCCACTTCATCCTCCGGCATCTCCTAACTCATGGGAACACCAGGTCTCCTTTGCAACCTTATGTTGAGAACACCAAGGTTGAACCACAAGAATCCTCTCCAAAAAACCCTTAAATAATCATGTTTTTTGCTCTATTGTTATATGTTTACTTGGATTTTCTTTTTGTATATGTTTGTTTTTTAATATTGTTTGAATAAACAAATATATTAAGCTTCACTACATTCTTTATCTACAGTCAGTCGACTGATATTTCAAACCAGTCGACTGTTTATAGGGTGAACAAACTCTCAGGATATCAACCAGTCGACTGGTTCATATGGGTCGGTCGACTGATTGTAGAGTAAAAAACTCTCGGGTTATCAACCAGTCGACTGGCTGTACAAAAAGACTTCAATTCTGTTTTTTTCATCCTCTATTCACTTTACCCTCTTCGTTTTTACTGCCTCCAAAACCCTAGCCCCCATTTTTCTTTTAGAAATTTTTCAAAAATCTTCAAATTAATGGCCCCTCCTAAATCTAAACGCTCAAAACAAGGCTCCTCATCCTTTGTTGATACTCACGTTGCTCATTGGCTATATGATGCAACTGCAATTGAATGGTGGGAGAAAATGAAGAACTCTAGGGTTTTTGAAGGCTCTTTTATGGCTTATTCTTATTTTGGTGCCTACTCTCTTCAAGAATTGATGCAAAGATGTGGCTTAGAATCACTCATTGACTATAATGCAAACCGCCACAATATCAATCATCTTATGGTAAAACTCTTCTTCGCCAATTTAAATCTTGGTCACCAACAACCATCAAATCCAAATAATTGTGTGTGGAGTTTGGTATGTGGACAACAAGTTTTCTTTTCCCTTGATAGAATGACACATATACTCCAATCTCCTAATGAATGAATCGATTTAAATGATGTAGAATGCAATCCAAGGAAATGTAACAACCCAGGATTTCGTAGTTAATTTATTATCGTCAAATGACGATTATTATCGTTGGCTATAACTGCTATTAGGCGTTTTAAGCCGTTGAATTCTTTTAAATTGGGTTAAAATCCTTTTAAATGAATGGTTAAAAGTGAATGCGGGCTTTAAATTAATGTTGGCCCATGTTTTTCTTGGTGCCGTGTTTATCAAAGGCAAACCATACCCGTTCCCTCATTTTTCTATTGCAACCCTAACAAAAACAATCCAACAAAAATGGCGGCCTCTTTAATTTTCGTTCCTTCGTTCAAGAGAAAATTTTAGGGCTTCGATCTTCATTCCTCTCTGAAGCGTAGGGCTTTGCGAAGCGTCGTCTTAATTCGTTCGAATCAGTGGTTGTTCGAGAGTCGTCTTGCTCGATCGATCCCTCGCTGCTCACTGCCGCTGCTTCTTTTCGTGTCGAGAAAGGTGAGTGATACTTGTCACTCGTATCTAATTCGAACGCTCCATTGGTTCTTAGGTTTCTTTTCTTCGTATGATTTTTTTTCTTTGTAACTTTACTTTGGTCACTTGAGTTTTCAGCTGTTAAATTGTGGTTTGATATTGTTGATTTCTCTCATGTTTTCCATTTACTCGGGTTTGAATGCTTGATTGACTTTCGGCTTTGAATAGTTAATTGATATTTGCAGCTGGGTTACGGTGTAATTTGAACTGCAAATGACTTTGAAAATTTTTGGTTGGCATCGGCATTAAAGTGAATTTTGTTCTTGCTTTGACTTGATTATCACCTGACTTCGGGTCATGATGTTGGTTATGAGATGATTTTGGGCTTTCAAAGTTGAACTTGCTACTGTGATTTCTTTGGTGACTTTGGTTACTTCAAATATGTGATTTTATCACTGGGCACCTTCTGTCAGTATTCTAATTCGTTGCATTAGTTGTATAACTACTGCATATAAGTATTTATGTGTTAAGCTTATTACAACTCTTATGCATTCACATGCTCATTTTACCTGTAGTCTTGTGTTTGTGGTGTGTGTCTTGACTCTGCTTACCTTGGTTCGGTCTGTAGTCTTCATTGGCTTTGTGTTTGTATACATATGAACCCTGTTCATATGTATGCTAAGCAATTTCTTCTTAGTGACTTCGGTCAATTGATTTTATATATGTGATCCCCTGACTTGGAAGTATCTTCGGCCATAAATTTGATATCACTGACTTTGGGCATTTAACGATTTGTGACTGCAGTTGTCTTTGTTTTTGAAAAAAATAAAATAAAATATAAGAATGCCTTAATGATGTTTTGCCTTGATTTATTTGTTTGCCCTGTTACTTCGACCACTGTCCAGTTTTACTTTGTGCTTTTGTTTGCACTGTGTAGTCACGTGTATTGGTCTTTTAGCATTGCCAAGTTTGTTCCCTTATACTGTTGCTAGACCATATGCAATTCTTCGAACTTATGCTGATCTGGAGCTTCATCATTTGCTCCTTAATGTTTTGGATTATTACAGTTCACTGATCTGTGGTATTGTGGAACCATTTACTGTTTCAATGTAAAATTGGATTTTGAGTTCATTTCTTGAGTTCATTTTGCTAGAGTTTCTAAAACAAAGTAAAAATATAATTACGAGTTACTTTTGTAATTAGTCACGGCTTTTCTGATCCATTGCCTAGTTTGAAGTCTGATCAGTTCGAGTGTGAAGTTGTTCATCCTGACTTGTTTCATTTTCCTGTTTGTATGAGTAATTCCAGAAGAGCCATGTTGTCTGGTCATCATGTTGTATGCATTGTTCATATTATATCTCTGATGCAGTTTGCTTTGCATCTCCATTTGCACTCGAGTAGCCCGTAGCACACAGTGTTCACGTCATTTCTCTGATGCTGTTTATTTTGCATCTCCATTTTGTATTCGAGATATTCTATTGCTTTGAGAAATGAGTGCATTCATTCGTGTTGAAGTCATGGTTTTACCATTGACTGTTGCACTGATGTCATTCCGTTGTATATCTCCTTGTAGTCTCCATCTCAATGTTTTATGTACTTTGTTCATATTATGCTGTTCTTTGATTAGAACTGCCACTTGATGTAGTTGTTTGGGTTTAATCTCTGGTGCATGTATGCATCCCTATCATACTTGTTAATGCCTTGAGTATGCTGTTGGTTTTGGCCATATCCTTGTTTGCTTACACCTTCATTCGGCTATGCCCTTGTGTGTATCATTGCCTTGCGCAGTTCCATGTTACACCTCTGTTTCATTTTATCTATGTGCAACTAGTAGTGTACATCCATTGTGTACATTTGGGTTCGCATTCATGTTGTCCAGGCTTGTTCCTTTGCATTGCTGTTAGTTCTGGCCTTCACTGACCAATCTTGTTGTACCACTGTTGTCTCCTTCTCTAGACATATCGGAACTTGAATTATTGCATTGAGTTGAGTCATGACAGCAGTGACTTGACCTTTGCATTTTGTTTGTCTTTCGAGTTCACTTGAGTTGAATCCAACCCGTAGCTTGGGTTTGACCTTGTGTTCGTTTGTGAATTTTCATTGGGTACGTTATCACTGTAGTGGCAAGGCAGTGCACGCATGCGTGAACTGCAGCCACACGGTATTGCTTTTATTGATATTTCAATTTCTTTTGATCCATTGATCTTTTGCGTAATTCCTATGCCGTATTGGCGAGGCAGTACACGTTAGCGTGTACTGCAGCCAATCAGTATTGATGTTTGTAAGCGATATTTCAATTGTTTAAATTGATTTAGTTTCATTTGATCATTTTGTTGCTATCTAATTATCTATCTGATAATTAGATTATGAGTTTCTAATTATTTATTTAGATAATTAGATTTTGTTGTTAATTGCCATTTAGGCAATTCTGATGTTTTCTAAATATATCTTCATTGATATTCTTTTCATTCATCTTTGTTGATATTTTGAATCTGCTGATTTGGTGTTTAACACTATTACGTGTTATATTTACCGTTATCTGATTCTCTTCTAGAAGGGTCGGATAGACGGAATTTACTGTGACAGTCGTCTATTCATATTTAATTATTATTGCTTCTGTGCACTAATAACTGAGTTTGAATTAGACTGACCCGTGTATTATTTTCTTTTGAATATAATACTCGGGTCTGACCGAGTATTTACAGGTTGTTGATATCCTACTTTGAGTTGCTGCTTGAGCTATGAAGTCACTTCATATCTTTCGGAGTAGTCGTCGTCATTTAGAGTAGTTTGTGTATTTGTATAGGATGTTGTATATTCATGTATATTATTCACGATAATGTACCTGTATATGTAACTTCTAGAGTCGACAGTTGTAGTTGTATCATATGTATAGTATCAAATGTATTGTAACTGACATCAGTTATTATATATATATGAGACTTTCTGTTATATCTGTGTTCCGCACTTATTTATCTGTGTTATTATTATATATATTGTCCTGAACTATTATGAACCATCGTAGTTCGTTTTATACCAGAATTGGGTATGCCGATGGGAGTAAACAAATATGAGATGAAAAATAAAAATATATACCACTCCTATCGAGATAACCAATACTAGTGTAAGGCCTAACTACGGATGGCCGCTCCTATCCAGCCTTATTCTTCATAATAATAGACAGTATTTCTTTTAATACTCTTTGTTATTGTGAGCATAGAGGTGGGGCGTCACAGTTGGTATCAGAGCTTGGGGTTTATGGACATAATATAAAACATAACTTAGATGGAACATGTGTTACAACTATTAGTCGATGTTTTATATGTGCTTTGAGTCAAAACTAAAGTTTTGAAATTTTGATAATTTTTTTATAGCTTTATTTAAAAATAAAAGTTGATTTGGGTTTTGATGATTGATTGATTTGTGCTTTGTTTATCAGAGTGCGCAGCGAAAACAGTGTGACTGCTTCGCTGAGTACGACTGATAATTATTTTGATTTAAAAAAATCAAAATATGAAAATGAAATTAATTTCATTATGTTGTTTAACCAGTGGATATGATTTGTTGAAATTTCTTACTGGTTTTCTTTGATGCTAATCATATCTGATTAGATTTTTGCTGTTTTAAAATATCTTCATTGAAGATATATTCGAATGATTTCTTTGTTCATTTTGTAGTGTACGTGCAAAATTCAAGCTGCACGTTACTGCATTAATTTTACGTTGAACCGATGCTTGGTTATGAAACGTATTTTGTTGCCGTTATTCTTATAACGGGATTTTCACACCAATGCAATATTTTGAAGCACGGTGTTTTGTTGACATATTTCAATGAATGAAAATTCACTGATATTATATTTTGATGCAAATTATTTTGATGAGATTTTGACATTTAAAAACTACTGTCGCCTTGACTTCAGTAACTGTCAAATTTTAAAGTGGATTTTCAAGCGGCTATCCCGCAATGCTGATTTTGAGATTAGTTTTATGTTGTTTTGAGAAGTACCATTTTCTTGTTGAAATTTCTACTTATGTTGCTGATTTAATCACGTGATTATAAAAAGCGTTTTAAAATAAAAAATTGTTTTCAAAATTTTTCAGTTTACGTTTTCAAAAGAATGAGAAAGAGATTTAAATGATTCAGCAAAATCGAGGACTATGAACCCTTTCTTTTACTGATTCGCTTAATTCCGGACTTGTCCGTTTGAGAATGTGAAATGTTATTTTTGGAATACACGATTTTGCACTTTCAAGGAAACGATGAAGAGAATTAAACGATTTAGTAAAACATGTGGTTATGAGACATGTGCGTTTGCTATTTTGGTTAATTCCGGACTCGTTAATTGAAACATTTGCTGTTTGATAATTTTGATGATTTTACACATTCAAGGAAACGATGAAGAGAATCAAACGATTTAGTAAAACACGTGGTATGGGACATGTGCGTTTGCTATTTCGGTTAATTCCGGACTCGTTAATTGAATATATGTTGGACCTTCGGGTCATATGTTGGACCTTCGGGGCAATACCAGTACCGGACCTTCGGGTCATTTGTTGGACCTTCGGGTCATATGTTGGGCGCCAAAATTATGTTGGGTACTTGGTAGGCTTCGGCCATATGTTGATGCATGTGTGGCGTAGCTAAAACTCGCCATTTGTTGGGATCGATCCACCTTTTATGTTGATTTTCTAGTTATCTTAATTGATTCTAGATAATTGTTGTTTCCAATTATCTGCAGGTAATTGGATATTTGTTGATATGAGTTCTGATTATCATTTTTGATAATCAGATATTTGTTGATTTGATTATCGTTTTCGATAATCAGATATTTGTTGATTTGATTATCGTTTTTGATAATCGAATATTAGTTGATTTGAGTTTTGATTATCGTTTTTGATAATCGAATATTTGTTGTTTCTGATTATCGTTTTTGATAATCGGATATTTGTTGATTTGTTGAAATTTGATTATCGTTTCTGATAATCGAATATTTGCTGATTTGAGATTTAATTATCGTCTTTGATAATTAAATATTTGTTGATTTGAAATTTGATTATCGTTTTTGATAATCAAATATTTGTTGATATGAGTTCTGATTATCGTTTTCGATAATCAGATATTTGTTGATTTGATTATCGTTTTTGATAATCGAATATTAGTTGATTTGAGTTTTGATTATCGTTTTTGATAATCGAATATTTGTTGTTTCTGATTATCGTTTTTGATAATCGGATATTTGTTGATTTGTTGAAATTTGATTATCGTTTTTGATAATCGATATTTGCTGATTTGAGATTTAATTATCGTCTTTGATAATTAAATATTTGTTGATTTGAAATTTGATTATCGTTTTTGATAATCAAATATTTGTTGATATGAGTTCTGATTATCGTTTTCGATAATTAGATATTTGTTGATTTGATTATCGTTTTTGATAATCGAATATTAGTTGATTTGAGTTTTGATTATCGTTTTTGATAATCGAATATTTGTTGTTTTTGATTATCGTTTTTGATAATCGGATATTTGTTGATTTGTTGATTTTTGATTATCGTTTTTGATAATCAAATATTTGTTGATATGAGTTCTGATTATCGATTTCGATAATCAGATATTTGTTGATTTGATTATCGTTTTTGATAATCGAATATTAGTTGATTTGAGTTTTGATTATCGTTTTTGATAATCGAATATTTGTTGTTTCTGATTATCATTTTTGATAATCGGATATTGGTTGATTTGTTGATTTTTGATTATCGTTTTTGATAATCGAATATTTGCTGATTTGAGATTTAATTATCGTCTTTGATAATTAATTATTTGTTGATTTGAAATTTGATTATCGTTTTTGATAATCAAATATTTGTTGATATGAGTTCTGATTATCGTTTTCGATAATCAGATATTTGTTGATTTGATTATCGTTTTTGATAATCGAATATTAGTTGATTTGAGTTTTGATTATCGTTTTTGATAATCAAATATTTGTTGTTTCTGATTATCGTTTTTGATAATCGAATATTTGTTGATTTGTTGAAATTTGATTATCTTTTTTGATAATCGAATATTTGCTGATTTGAGATTTAATTATCGTCTTTGATAATTAAATATTTGTTGATTTGAAATTTGATTATCGTTTTTGATAATCAAATACTTGTTGATATGAGTTCTGATTATCGTTTTCGATAATCAGATATTTGTTGATTTGATTATCGTTTTTGATAATCGAATATTAGTTGATTTGAGTTTTGATTATCGTTTTTGATAATCGAATATTTGTTGTTTCTGATTATCGTTTTTGATAATCGGATATTTGTTGATTTGTTGATATTTGATTATCGTTTTTGATAATCAAATATTTGTTGATATGAGTTCTGATTATCGTTTTCGATAATCAGATATTTGTTGATTTGATTATCGTTTTTGATAATCGAATATTAGTTGATTTGAGTTCTGATTATCGTTTTTGATAATCGAATATTTGTTGTTTCTGATTATCGTTTTTGATAATCGGATATTGGTTGATTTGTTGATTTTTGATTATCGTTTTTGATAATCGAATATTTGCTAATTTGAGATTTAATTATCGTCATTGATAATTAAGTATTTGTTGATTTGAAATTTGATTATCGTTTTTGATAATTAAATATATGTTGATTTGAAATTTGATTATCATCTTTGATAATTAAATATTTATTGATTTGAAATTTGATTATCGTTTTTGATAATTGGATATTTGTTGTTTACTGATTACCGTTTTGGTAACTAGATAATTGCGTTTGTTTTTGCGTTTTGTGATTTGTGTTTCCTAATTATCTTTGTTGATAATTAGATATTGCTGTTTGGTGATTTCTGTATGCTTATTATCTAATTGACAATTGAATATTGTTGATAATTGCATTTATTCAGTTTTGTTGTTTTCTGATTATCTACTTGATAGTTAGATTTTGTTGAGATTTTGTGAATTTATTTTATGAAATTAAAAGATTTCTTTGGCGTTTGTGTTCTTGATTTTTATTTTTCTAGCTTAACTAGTTTATGTTAGAAGAATAATTGTTATTGAAGTCCTTAATTATGAAAATTGCGGGGACGCAATATTTATAAGGAGGGGAGTCTGTAACAACCCAGGATTTCGTAGTTAATTTATTATCGTCAAATGACGATTATTATCGTTGGCTATAACTTCTATTAGGTGTTTTAAGCCGTTGAATTCTTTTAAATTGGGTTAAAATCCTTTTAAATAAATGGTTAAAAGTGAATGCGGGCTTTAAATTAATGTTGGCCCATGTTTTTCTTGGTGCCGTGTTTATCAAAGGCAAACCATACCCGTTTCCTCATTTTTCTATTGCAACCCTAACAAAAAAAATCCAACAAAAATGGCGGCCTCTTTAATTTTCGTTCCTTCGTTCAAGAGAAAATTTTAGGGCTTCGATCTTCGTTCCTCTCTGAAGCGTAGGGCTTTGCGAAGCGTCGTCTTACTTCGTTCGAATCAGTGGTTGTTCGAGAGTCGTCTTTCTCGATCGATCCCTCGTTGCTCACTGCCGCTGCTTCTTTTCGTGACGAGAAAGGTGAGTGATACTTGTCACTCGCATCTAATTCGAACGCTCCATTGGTTCTTAGGTTTCTTTTCTTCGTATGATTTTGTTGCTGTGTAACTTTACTTTGGTCACTTGAGTTTTCAGCTGTTAAATTGCGGTTTGATATTGTTGATTTCTCTGATGTTTTCCATTTACTCGGGTATGAATGCTTGATTGACTTTCGGCTTTGAATAGTTAATTGATATTTGCAGCTGGGTTACGGTGTAATTTGAACTGTAAATGACTTTGAAAATTTTTGGTTGGCATCGGCATTAAAGTGAATTTTGTTCTTGGTTTGACTTGATTATCACCTGACTTCGGGTCATGATGTTGGTTATGAGATGATTTTGGGCTGTCAAAGTTGAACTTGCTACTGTGATTTCTTTGGTGACTTTGGTTACTTCAAATATGTGATTTTATCACTAGGCACCTTCTGTCAGTATTCTAATTCGTTGCATTAGTTGTATAACTACTGCATATAAGTATTTATGTGTTAAGCTTATTACAACTCTTATGCATTCACATGCTCATTTTACCTGTAGTCTTGTGTTTGTGGTGTGTGTCTTGACTCTGCTTACCTTGGTTCGGTCTGTAGTCTTCATTGGCTTTGTGTTTGTATACATATGAACCCTGTTCATATGTATGCTAAGCAATTTCTTCTTAGTGACTTCGGTCAATTGATTTTATATATGTGATCCCCTGACTTGGAAGTATCTTCGGCCATAAATTTGATATCACTGACTTTGGGCATTTAACGATTTGTGACTGCAGTTGTCTTTGTTTTTGAAAAAAATAAAATAAAATATAAGAATGCCTTAATGATGTTTTGCCTTGATTTATTTGTTTGCCCTGTTACTTCGACCACTGTCCAGTTTTACTTTGTGCTTTTGTTTGCACTGTGTAGTCACGTGTATTGGTCTTTTAGCATTGCCAAGTTTGTTCCCTTATACTGTTGCTAGACCATATGCAATTCTTTGAACTTATGCTGATCTGGAGCTTCATCATTTGCTCCTTAATGTTTTGGATTATTACAGTTCACTGATCTGTGGTATTGTGGCGCCATTTACTGTTTCAATGTAAAATTGGATTTTGAGTTCATTTCTTGAGTTCATTTGACTAGATTTTCTAAAACAAAGTCAAAATATAATTACGAGTTGCTGTTGTAATTAGTCACGGCTTTTCTGATCCATTGCCTAGTCTGAAGTCTGATCAGTTCGAGTGTGAAGTTGTTCATCCTGACTTGTTTCATTTTCCTGTTTGTATGAGCAATTCCATAAGAGCCATGTTGTCTGGTCATCATGTTGTATGCATTGTTCATATTATATCTCTGATGCAGTTTGCTTTGCATCTCCATTTGCACTCGAGTAGCCCGTAGCACATAGTGTTCACGTCATTTCTCTGATGCTGTTTATTTTGCATCTCCATTTTGTATTCGAGTTATTCTATTGCCTTGAGAAATGAGTGCATTCATTCGTGTTGAAGTCATGGTTTTACCATTGACTGTTGCACTGATGTCATTCCATGGTATATCTCCTTGTAGTCTCCATCTCAATGTTTTATGTACTTTGTTCATATTATGCTGTTCTTTGATTAGAACTGCCACTTGATGTAGTTGTTTGGGTTTCATCTCTGGTGCATGTATGCATCCCTGTCATACTTGTTAGTGCCTTGAGTATGCTGTTTGGTTTTGGCCATATCCTTGTTTGCTTACACCTTCATTTGGCTATGCCCTTGTGTGTATCATTGCCTTGCGCAGTTCCATGTTACACCTCTGTTTCATTTTATCTATGTGCAACTAGTAGTGTACATCCATTGTGTACATTTGGGTTCGCATTCATGTTGTCCAGGCTTGTTCCTTTGCATTGCTGTTAGTTTTGGCCTTCACTGACCAATCTTGTTGTACCACTGTTGTCTCCTTCTCTAGACATATCGAAACTTGAATTATTGCATTGAGTTGAGTCATGACAGTAGTGACTTGACCTTTGCATTTTGTTTGTCTTTCGAGTTCACTTGGGTTGAATCCAACCTGTAGCTTGGGTTTGACCTTGTGTTCGTTTGTGAATTTTCATTGGGTACATTATCACTGTAGTGGCAAGGCAGTGCACGCATGCGTGAACTGCAGCCACACGGTATTGATTTTATTGATATTTCAATTTCTTTTGATCCATTGATCTTTTGCGTAATTCCTATGCCGTATTGGCGAGGCAGTACACGTTAGCGTGTACTGCAGCCAATCAGTATTGATGTTTGTAAGCGATATTTCAATTGTTTAAATTGATTTAGTTTCATTTGATCATTTTGTTGCTATCTAATTATCTATCTGATAATTAGATTATGAGTTTCTAATTATTTATTTAAATAATTAGATTTTGTTGTTAATTGCCATTTAGGCAATTCTGATGTCTTCTAAATATATCTTCATTGATATTCTTTTCATTCATCTTTGTTGATATTTTGAATATGCTGATTTGGTGTTTAACACTATTACGTGTTATATTTACCGTTATCCGATTCTCTTCTAGAAGGGTCGGATAGACGGAATTTACTGTGACAGTCGTCTATTCATATTTAATTATTATTGCTTCTGTGCACTAATAACTGAGTTTGAATTAGACTGACCCGTGTATTATTTTCTTTTGAATATAATACTCGGGTCAGACCGAGTATTTACAGGTTGTTGATATCCTACTTTGAGTTGCTGCTTGAGCTATGAAGTCACTTCATATCTTTCGGAGTAGTCATCGTCATTTAGAGTAGTTTGTGTATTTGTATAGGATGTTGTATATTCATGTATATTATTCACGATAATGTACTTGTATATGTAACTTCCAGAGTCGACAGTTGTAGTTGTATCATATGTATAGTGTCAAATGTATTGTAATTGACATCAGTTATTATATATATATGAGACTTTCTGTTATATCTTTGTTCCGCACTTATTTATCTGTGTTATTATTATACATATTGTCCTAAACTATTATGAACCATCGTAGTTCGTTTTATACCAGAATTGGGTATGTCGATGGGAGTAAACAAATATGAGATGAAAAATAAAAATATATACCACTCCTATCGAGATAACCAATACTAGTGTAAGGCCTAACTACGGATGGCCGCTCCTATCCAGCCTTATTCTTCATAATAATAGACAGTATTTCTTTTAATACTCTTTGTTATTGTGAGCATAGAGGTGGGGCGTCACAGGAAAAGAGATAGAATAAGTCATATGTTCATGGTTGATGACATGATTGAATTGCGTTCTAAACTCCTTCGTCCTAAAGTAGAGTTTTACACAAGACGCTTATGCGCTCTATTTTTCCCCGAGCCATATCATATGAACTAATTTATCCGGAAAATTTCAAAGCACTTTATGCCATTTGGGGAAATATACGAGTTAATTGGTTGCATCGTATAATGGATGAATTTCTCATCTTTAACCATGGGAATATGCATGTTATATATTTTGGAGAATATATTATGTGACTACTTCTACATGCGGGTGTTCGTCAACTAGATTCCGAATTCTCAACTGTCGGAATGATAAATATACGGACCATAAGCCTTATGAAGCTGCCTACACGACCGCCACCTTTTACTTCATTTGAAGATTGGAAGCATCAACAGGCTCAACAACAACAATCTGGAGGTCCTACAATTCGAGAACCAGTCGCACAACAAGAAGAAGGCGATATTCGCTTAGCTACTTCCTCTAGCACCGTGAATCCATCGAAATTCTCTCCCGCAATCAACTTATTTTGGATTCTAGACTCAAGAAAATGGATAAGAAACTCGATAAAATCAAAGGTTTCTTTTCTACATTATGGGATGCATTATCTTGTTCTTCCTCAACTGCTGCCACATCTATTGCTCAAGGAAAACGCCCCGCACCTCGATTTACATGGTCAACTTCCGAAGAGCATACTAGTGCTGACACTAGTGGCACAGGTAGTGGTGCTCAAGGAGCTTCTAGACCAGGAAAGGAGCCCGCACTAGAGGGAGAATACAATTGGGATCTTGGTGAGTAGATCTTTTGGTGAGTGAGTTGGGTATGAATTATTTGCTTGTCTAAAAACTTTATTGTCAATTTAAACATATTGAATCTTACAACTTATTTATCTGTTGAGACTTGTACTAAATAGTCTCTCTTTGATAATTATCTCTGCACTTTACATTTATATTTTGTTTGCTGTCTCTCCTTTTTGTTGATGACAAAGGGGGAGAAGAATTGTCCTAATCATCTTTATGCAGGTACAAGAAGCATCATATATTCAGAGGGAGTATTTTATATTTGTTCTCTAGGATTCTTTAATATATACAGGTTTGTCATCAATCAAAAAGGGGGAGAATGTTGACTCACTAGTTTTTGATTCATGACAAAGCAAGAAAAGGAGAATTCACGATAAAAAGAAAACGGACTATGGCTATATCATCAAAGACTGTCTTTTCATTTATGCTTTCACTGTCTAGTATGTATGATTGAGTCTTAGAATTATGTTAAAATCTATCCTCAAGTAGTCCGCACTTCATATGTCACATCAAAAATCAAAACAGAAGCTTACTTATAAAAATGTCATAGCCAGTCGACTGAGCAAACCCAACCAGTCGACTGACTGTGTACGTATACGATATGCACTGTTTATTTTTTAAATATATTGCATAGTCAGTCGACTGAGCAAGAACGACCAGTCGACTGACCTGAGACCAACTGCCATATTTTTGAAAAGACATCTTCTTCTCCGAATGGATGCAACCCTTCTCCGAACGGAAATATTTGCTTCTTTTCGTCACCACCAATGGCAGTAACTCTTCAACTACTATATATAGATACTCCCAAACACTTTATACTTACTGATTTTCATTCTAACTATCAAATACTCTTCTTGTGCTATAATCGTTACATTCAAAAAACGAACATACTTTCTATTGCTTTGAATCTACAAATAACTTTCTTAATCTTTGATTCTTAGCATTACCTTCTCTTCATATCTTCACATACAATTCATATATACTTGAGGATTTGATTATAGGAGGCCTGTACTATCAGAGACAAATTAGTGTTATCAAGAACACATAGTGTTAGATATTTTTTATATTAGTGAAGTCCTTTTCTGCTGCTGAGGCGAAAATCCTGTTCTGCTGCTCAGGTGTCTGTTCTGATGCTCAGACTGTGTATACCTGTTCCTCTGGGTTAAGTGAGGATTGTTGTTAGTTAAATTCCAAAAGGAGTCTGGGACTGGACGTAGGACGGTGCTCCGAACCAGTATAAAATCTCTGGTGTCATTTTACTATACTACTTTTATATTCCGCACTATTATACTCTGTGTTACTTTTATCCATATCATACGGTCCTATACACTTTCATATTTGACCATTTCCTATTACGGAACATATTAACCCAGTGCTTATCGTGCATCGCTACCTATTCAGTTCGGGAATTCATGACATATTTCATGTATCTCAGCTTCGTCGATTCCTTCGATATTCGGATTCTATTATTGATCCTCATATGTTGTAAGACCTTGAGATCTCGCCCGACTTGTATATTGTGCAAAATCCCATTCGTGTGCTAGCTTCGGAGGTTAAGCGCCTTCGGAATAAGGAAGTCCCGCTTGTAAAAATTCAATGGTCCGCAAACCCCAAGGGTTGCACTTGGGAAACCAGAGAATTCATCGAACGTTCTTATTCGGGTTTTCTCTCCTCTTCGGGTGGAGGTGAGCATTCTTATTCATCTTTTCTATTTTGAATCTTTGTGGTGACGAATTATTTACGTTATTGACTGCTTCTTGTATGAAAATTGCGGGGACCCAATTTTTATAAGGGGGAGTCTGTAACGACCGTAATTTTATTACCGTTGAATTAAATATTTTAAAAATCTATAACGATTTTTGAATTACCGTCGGAGTAAATATTTTAAATAGAAATTTTTCAAAATTAAAATTTCGAAAAAAATAAATGAGGCAAAATCTGTTGCTAAGTCAGTAGTCTAAATAGCTGTAGCATGTTGAAATAAAAGGCTTTTGCCTTCATGTGAGTATGAATAAATCCATTTCAAAACAAATGTGGACACTGCATGTGCTGTCACCAATGTATGAGAAGTCAACTTTATACCAATTTGTGTTACATTGCTTTGTCTTTCACGTGTAACCTGTATTGGTTCTATTAAAAACAATTGTGGACATATTCTTTGCTGTAAACTAAGGTTCGAAATTCCTTTGCATCATTTATTTTAATCATCACTTTTGCCTGGGTATCACTTTATCCATAAAGCAAATATTTGAACATTGCTATCATCAATAAATGCAGTGTGTCCTTTTTCCCTTTTTTTCACGTCTATAACAAATGCACTTGTACAAAATAGTATGGCCAGCATCTCATTTTTGAACTTGTTCACAAAATTGTGCAAAAGCAAATCTCTGCAAATTTTCTTTGCTCATTCTTTTCTAGCAGCAAAAATACTTTTAATGGAAGCTCCAATCTTTGCTTCTTAAATCTGGGTTGCTAGCTAAATTAGAAGCAAATTCTAGGTGATTGCTAAACTCACAAGTTTTGATTTATTTTTCATCTCAGGTTGTATAATTTTACGTAAAAATACATTATCCAAGGGCTTTTCTTACACAAGCGTGCACATATGCCTTCACAGACCAAGTTATCATAATTGTTAACTTTTATACTGCGTGAAAATGTAGGCGTCTACATAATTTCAAGTCTTGTTCACTTATCTTTTATGCTGCATGCGTAAAAGTGTATAGATAGAAACCCCAATAATTCAAGCCTTTTCATAATATTATCTTCATTTGCATGCAACGTGCTTGCGTGTGAAACGATAGTCCAGATTGCCTTCATATTTTGGGCATATGAAACTTTGTTGCCAGGTTGTCTTCTCCTTGCGCGTGCATGCTTAGTATGATGTGATTCAATTCATATCAGTGAGTATAAATTTATCATTGAATGTGGAAAATTTTTCTAAATGTTTACCCATATCTGCACTTATGGCTTTTATAGCTTTGCCTCCTTATGCATGCATTATTTGTGTTCCTAACCATTTTTTTTCTACTCACTAGTAGCACCATAACGATTGCATTTGCACAAGATGTGAGATCCATCTGGTGTTGTATGTCATGCTCATGCATGTTAGGCACTTTGTTATCAATTTTGGGCTGTTGGGGCTTGAAGCTACCGCCTTGAGTGTTTTTGTGGTTTCTGCCAGCATGATTGAACCATTTTGGTATCTGTGGATGTTTGCCACACTTTATTTGTTGCAAAAGTGTTGTCCCCTGACCTGTTTCAATCTGAACTGGTCTGGTATATACGTGCACTACATGCATACGTGTGTTACCTGTTATTGCTTGAGGCAAATTTATTCAAGTCGACTGGTCTTGGTCTCTTGATGCATTCCATTGAGTTGCTCTGACCAGTTGGTTGTGACATGCCTTTGCATTTTTGTGTACATACAATATTTTGGTTAAAATATAGTTGTACAGTCTACGGTCTAATTTACTTTGAACCGATGTTACATTTAAAAACGTATCGTGTTGCCGTTATTTTATAACGGAATTTTTATGTCGGTATTAATTTTTGAAAGGTGTTGTCTTGGCGACATTTTTGACGAAAATAAATTACTGTTATCTTAACGTCAGTAACCGTTAATTTAAAGTGAATTTTTAAGCGGTTATCCCGTGACACTGATTTGGTATCCGTTTTTACGGTGTTTTGTGATGCGCAATTTCCTCGTCGAAATTGCTACAGTTGTTGCTATTTTGATCACGTGTTTTAAAAATCGTTTTAAAAATAAAAAAAATTGTTTTCACAAATTTCACAATTTACGATTTCAAAAGAATGAGGAATCGATTTAAACGCTTCAGCAAAATTAAGGACTATGAACCCTTACTTTTACTGATTCGCTTAATTTCGGACTTGTCCGTTTGAGAACGTAAAATGTTATTCTATAAAATATACAATTTTTCACTTTCAAGGAAACGATGAAGAGATTTAAATGATTTAGCAAAAGTGTGGAGTATGGAACCATACTTTTACTATTTTGGTTAATTCCGGACTCGTTAATTGAAATATTTGTTGCTTTATGATTTTGATGATTTTGTTGGGCTTTCGAGCCACTTTGTTGGACCTTCGGGTCATTTTTTGGACCTTCGGGTCAATTACGAGTACTAGATATTCGGGTCATTTGGTGGACCTTCGGGTCAATTACCAGTATTAGACCTTCGGGTCATTTGTTAGACGTTCAGGTCATTTGTTGGACTTTTGAGTCATTTGTTGAGAGCCAAAAATTATAGCACTTGGTAGGCTTCGGCCATTTGAGATGCACGTGCGGCGTGGGTAAAACTCGCCATCTGCTGGGATCGATCCACTTTTATGTTGATTTTCTAGTTATCTATTTTGATTTCTAGATTTTGTGAATTGTTGTTTTGAATTCAATTATGAATTTGAAAGTTGATTTTGATGGAGTTTCTTGTGATTTCTTCATTTGAATTATGTTGATTTCTTATGTTAAATAGTCTCACTCGATATTATTGTTATTATTTTGCTTAATGTTGTTTATGATGCATTCACTTCTAAGAATAAAGTAGACTGATTAGTTTATTATCTTCTTTTAAATAATACTCGGGTCAGACCGAGTTATTTCAGGGTAATCGCTATCTCTGATTCAGTTGCAACTTCAGCTTTTGGGATCTCACAACATCTTTTGTCTAGCCTTCAAGGAGTTCTTTGGGTTTATTGATTCTCATCTTATGTATGTTGATATATATGTATATGTACCTTGGTTCATGTAAACTATCAATTGTTGTAGCATGTATCCAGACTTGTCTTCCGCTATATATCTGATATTTCTGTTCTGATGTGATTATACTATCAGTGTTGTTGTTATTATGAGTTATTCTAGATTTTTCTTTAGCCGTCGTAGTTTCGTTTTGGATCTGGATTGAAATTATATCTTTAGGAGTAATTTATAAAACTCCTATCGATGTAATCAATACTCGTCTAAGGCATGACTTACGGATGGTCGCTTCTAACAAGCCTTATTCTTCGCAATAGCATACGTTATTCCTTATACTAACCTTTGTTATTGTGGGCATAGAGATGGGGCGTGTAACAACCCGGATTTTGGAGACTAGCGTTAATATTAAATTATAATGCAAATAATAATTTAATATTGTGATTATAAATGAATTGGAGGAATGAAATGTAAGTTAATATTGTTTATATTATATAAACAATGTTTTGATGAATAAAACTTGGATTTTTAATTTATATGAGTTAATTTATCTCATAAGATGTTATTTCAACATATTGTTGGTTGGAGTAAATATAAATGAGTGAGAATAAGCATAGAATATTTTATTTGTGAAATTGGGTTGAAAATAAATGATGTTAGTTATTTGTTGAGTCAAAATGGGAAGTATTGGAATTTTATTCCAATAATAGTCTTTTATAGTGAATAAAAAGGTCAAATGAGAAGACAATGAATTTTTCTAAGTGTATTAATGATTGCAAATAGTGTTGTAATATTTTAAGAAGTGTTAAAATATTTAATACACTTATTTATGTTAAGAAATAATTTTTATTAGACTCTCATTGTTTAAAATTGTGGATCTTTGTCTAAAAATAACAATATTGTCAAATATTGTGTAAATTAATATTTTAAGTGTAAAAAAAAATTTATTGTGTTAATAATGTTCACCTTGTTAAAATATGAAGAATGCATTTTGTCTTATGTAAAAAGAAGTTAATAGAGAAAGTTATGTTAAAAATGGTATAAAACCTATGTATATTAGCCTAAATAATTTTCTAAGTATGAGAATGGACTAATTGGGTATAGTAAACATCCAATGACCCAAATTCTAGAGTTTTCTAATGAAGTACGTTCCTTTTCTCCCAAAACTCATTACAGTAAAACCTAAATCAGAAAAGAAAAAGCTTCAAAGTACAAAACAATGGCCACCATCTTCAAAATTTAATCTTCCAAGATCAATCTTTGCAAATTTAAAAGCCTATTTCAAGTTAGAATCATAAAAAAAAGGTAATCTCCAACCTATTCTATCTTAGAATCCATCTAAAACCCTAGAATTGATTACTGTTGTAACGACCCAGGATTTTAAGAAATTAAAATTTGAATATTTAATTAATTTTAAATATTAAGAAGTGAATTTATAAGTCAAATAAATTTTTATTTGAATTATTGGATTTAATTGGATAATTAAATCGATAATTTAATACGTTAAATTATGGAAATAATTGAAAATTGAGTTATATATGATTGAAAATGATTTGTAAAATTTTATTTTATCATATTGAAGTTAGAATGATATTTTAGAACTTTTAAAATCGAATTAAAAGTTAATTTGTGAAAATTGAATATTTTAATATTAAAATCGACTAGTGAAAATAGTCAATTTTTGAACAGTCTCAGAATTGAACGAAACCAGTTCCATTGGATCCGTAATAGTTAGTTATTATCGGATTTCAATTTTCGTGTCAATCGGAGTTATCGTTTGATCGTAGCAGCTCGAAACGCATCGAATTATTTTAATATTAATTTGGCGAGTTAAAATAGCCATTTTTCAAAAAGTCTCGGATTTCAACGAAACCAGTTTCATCGGATCCGTAATATGATATTATTGTAAGGTTTCAAATTTCGTGTCAATTGGATTTACCGTTTGTCCGGTACGAATTAAAACGCCTAGAAATCGATTTAAATCGATTTAATTTAAATTGAACGTTTATTGCCATAACTCGCACAGATGTATGAATTAGCTTTCGAAACCTGTTCCATTATGTCCGGAACGCGGGGTAAACCCTAGAAACGCTGGTTACGGCGCGTAAATCGGAGTTCGGAATTTCCGGAATGAATAGTGTCGATCGTTTCTCTATAAATAGCACCACCCCTTCATAAATTAGAAAAAAAAAATATAAAACCTAATTCCTAAACCCTAGCCGCCAGTGTTGAAATCAATGGCCAGAACCTCATCCCTTTCTTCCTCCTCTTTCTTTCAATCCTCAAACAATTGGCGAATATTGTCAACTACAAACTTGTAGAGGGGAGTGAGGTCTTCAAATTGACCGGTGGTGATCATATTTGGGGTGGTAGATCATCGGCAATTCGCGCGTGAAGTCATACGTTTGGACACGATTTTTGAGATGAAGGGGAGCATCGAGTTGGACCGGCCTTCGGCCGGAGGTGGAGCTTTGGTAGGCGCGCGCGTATGTAGTGTTCGATCGAGTTCTCGGCGTTCGTGGTGGGTGCGACACGCGATGGGAAGGATCGATGTATGGGTTTCGTGCGTCTTCAATGGCCTGGGAAAGAAGAAGGAACGAATGGCCTAGATCTGGGGATAGGAATGCACAGACCAGATTTAGATGGAGGTTAAAAAAAATTAAAAAAAAGAATTGTAATTAAATTATATTATAATTTGTATAATATTTAAAATGCAATATCTTGTTCATACGAGGTCCGTTTTGGGCGAAACCAGTTGCGTTGGAATCGTATGGACGAGCAATACGCGATGAAATTGGATAGGAGTCGTTTGGAGTTAGTGAGAATTTTGGGTAAAATTAAACGTCCGTTTAATTTTATTCGAAATAAATCGCTAAAACGAAAATGAAATCAAGGTGAGAACTTCTCACTCAATCGAATCAGTTTCGATTTTATTTTAAATAGTTAGATTTAAAATATTTGAATGCATGTTTGAATGTTGATTGATATCTATTGATTGTTATACGCCGTTAGTAAGCGGATGTTATTTATTAAAAACATATACCGCGAATATTTCATAAACAGTGAAATTGGTATTATATATAATAGCAATATATATATATATATATTGGCATATGTATATATTGGAGTTATTGATTTCCCGCATTTTTTTTAGCAGATGAGACCCTATTGCGCCGTCTATTAAGCGGATAATATTATTAAATCCCATATACCGCGATAATTTCGTACTGGGGCGAAATTGGTATTGTGCTAATGTTTGTGGATGCAGGAAAACAGGTTGGAGGGATCCAACTGTATTCCTCAACAATATTTATTTTTGATTTCAGATATTTTGATATTTGATGGACTATCATATCGATATATGATGTCGTTGTTGTCGTGATTGACTATTTGGTATGTAGCATCATTAGACCAAATTTGGAATTTTAAAATGATTTTTAAAGTGATTTTTGAAAGAAAACGTTTATAAAATATTTTTGGAATTGATCCATTTTAAATAAATAAACGTATAATTTTTTATGTTATAAAAATCATGGTTTTTAAGAAATATAGTTAAAAACTGATTTTTGAGAATATGATGCTAATGATTAAATCAGGATTTTTGAATATATTATAAAAGTTGAAAATATAGGATTTAAAAAATTTAATTATTTTATAAATCAAAATGGTGAAATTATAAAGGAGACTAAATATGTTTTAAAGAATAATATAAATTGACTTATATTAAGAGATTTATAAATGGATATTTATAAATTGAAATATTGACATTATAAAACGAGTTTTTATAAGTATTTGAATGAAGTGAAAATGAATTTTGTAAATGAATGGAATTCATAAAATTAAAAATGGTGAAGTTATAAATGAAATTTATAAATAGTAAGATTTATAAATTTTATAAAGTTATTAAAAGAATAGTTTTGAATAAATAATTGAAGCTTATAAGTTATAAGATTTATAATTTGGGAAGCTAAAAGAACGATTTTGTAAAATAATCGTTTTATAAGTGTTTAACTTATAATGTGAACCTTTGGTATATAATTGAGTTATAAATCGAATAGGTTAATAAAGGAAATTTATAAAAGGAAGTAGTTATAAAATAAATAGAAATGGAATTTATAAACGTTGTTTTATAAATTCGCAAACGACTTATTTTGATAAGTAAATTGTTGAAACTTAGTAATGGAGTTATATTCACGTTTTTGACTGTGAATAATCCTTTGAAATAAAATGAATAAAAGGATGAAATTGTTAACGTAGTATATTCACGTTTTTGAATAGTGAATAATATATCAAAGAAAATGTTTAGAATGTGATGTTTTAAATAGAATTAAAACGATCTAACGATGTTTTAAAATGTGTTGAGATTCGAAACCACAGATTTCAAAATTTATTGTTGAAATAAACGTTTTCGAGAAATAAAAGGAAATAGTGGACTATAACATTGTTGTTATAGTAAATGATTTCCGAAAGGAAATGTTTTGTATAGTATTGGGATTTATATATCTATTTTAATTTCGAATCCCTATACTAGTGATTTTGGGTTGTCGTAACAATGTTTTACGCAACGTTCGTTTTGGCCCAAATAAATATGTTTAAGAGCATGATTTCCTTAAAGAATGAAATATATACTTAATTTCGATTTAAGTATATCGAATATTTTCCAAGTGTTGAAAATAAATGGATTTGTGAATTACTTATTAATAAATAAGTATGGAAATGTTTTCCAATATGAAGTGAATATTTAGAATTTATCTTTTTGGAAGATAAATTTAAAATGGATAATTGAAATCGTATATGCATGAATATTTTGGAATATAAATTCACTATTGAATTTATAAAAGGAAGTGGAAATTGTTTAAAAATAAATATTGATTTATTTTTGACATATTGAAATTATATATCTAGTGAAGATATTTTGGAAAATAAATAATTTGAAAAATTATTTGGAATCTGGTGATGTGTGCATATCGATTGATAGTTCAATAAACGACTATCAATATTTCCCTTTGAATGGGTATTTGATGTGATTTGTTTGAATTGGAATGCCACACTTATTTTTGAATAAGCGCTCACTATTCGGGTTAACCGGGAAAGGACCATGGGGTCCTATAACCCATTCTGAATATGTGATACGTCGTTATGAATTGCATTTGAAGATCAGTGTTGAAGACCCGGTATTTGCGAGAGCGATAGGATGACCTGTCGATTGACTCTGCACCGAGTTGCTCCGGTATAGAGTTCTCCATATGTGATGGTGAATCCGATCAGGATTGTGAATATCCGGATTGCAAGGACTTCTTTGTAAGTGCCTTCGGTTTTGTTCGAGCCCGGAACAGACTTGTATGGATTGTATGTCTGACATTACAAATTGAGATATAAAGCCGATTTCTTTCAAATATATTTCTGTTGGTGGCGGAGAATTTATTCTTTTAGCTTAACACCCTTCTCTGAGACGTACGAGCTCAGAGGTTATGTAGTTGAATGTTATCAGTGATATATTCCCATTTTGGTAATGTGACATGCTGATTGTTGCTGTGAAATGATCATTGTGTTGATTATTTGTGATAGGATCGTTTATTTGATCGTCTATCCTCGTGATCATTTCTATGATCATGTGTTGACCCAAAGCATGGCTTTTGTATAAAGTATGTTTTTGTGGACGTGACTTCGTCGAGCCTCACACCCCGTGAATGGTCAAAACAGGAAAGATGCGGCAAGGTTATGAGGGGTAGCGCCCTTTAGGATGTGTGCATTTCCTTCTGGAAAAGGGTGGTGTCATGGTATGGAGCCCAGATACTTACTCATGTTGAAAACACTTTGTTATGATTGTGTGAATTGATTACGAGTGCTCGGTTAAAGGTCTCAAAGGACCGGGGGATGGCATATTCGGTCAGTTGTTACTCAGTTAGGGGTAACCCGGCCTTGTGTTGGTAGAGATCCGGTTTGGTTCTCGGGGATGTCCATCCAGAGGCATTCTCATGTGGCAATGGGAAGTTCCTTGGCCTGATCATTCGTTGGAAATCCAAAGAAACAATACGATCTTGTATGGTATTAGTTGTAGAACCTATCATTCACTTATGGTGGCGCCCCACTGTTTGGATGGTAGCTATAGTAGGCATACGATAATGGTCGTATGTTGGCTAAGATTTATATTCTACTTACGAAATGAATTTTTCCTACACTATGCACTAGTAATAATATAAAATGTTCTTTTAAATGCGTATCAAGCATCTTTGACTATCATAAGGAGAAATCTCCTCCGATTCTGCGTTTGCATTGTGTGTGTGTGCGGGAGGCCTTATGGTAGTCTCATTTTTAAAAAGCATTGCGAATTGACTTTAAAAATATTCCTCTATTTTGATTTTAAAGATAAATAAACTGTTTTGAGTTCTCACACCAGTCACATGACTGACTCGGAGTTTATTGTTTTCCTTCCTAAACTCTGGGTGCCCACCAATTTTCCACACGGGCAGTCAAGAGTTAAGGTTTATCAGGATATTCTGGATATTCTGGAATTGCTGGAGGTAAGATGGATGGCATGGCGTATTACTACTATATAGTATTTCTTTTTCCGCTGCACTATTTGTTGTTTGATGTTGTACACTCTGATGATGATATGATGTAATGAAATGTAATGTATAAAATGTAATAACTGATATAGTTCTTTGTTTAAAGATTATTCATTTATTATTATATGTTGTTCCGCTGCGAATTGTGAGATTCTGATGTTGTTCTGTTGTTTTCTATTCCGTTCTATTTTCTTTCTGTTCTATTTTCTATTTTCTTTTCCCTCCATTTTCTATTTTCTATCTTTTTCCCTCTTCTTCTCTCTTTTTCTTTTTCTTTAAAACCCTCAGTGTTCGGTTTTCCGTCGTTCGATTGCTCGGCAGTCGATATAGTGAGTATCGATGTTGAATTTTCGAAAGACGAAGAATCGGGTCCTGACAATGTGGTATCAAAGCTTATGGTTAAGCGACAACCATGGTTCTGTTGGGTATTACTCATTAGATATAGAGTCAGTAGTACTCTAGAATGAGTTTGAGTGTAATAATAGCTATGAGAGCGTATTTGTTAGTGAATATAAAATTGTTTTATATTGTGATGGTTGGTTTATTGAGTGGCATATGAACTTTCGTCAGCGTGGTCCGCAAGACTATGCCGAAGGGGTTTCTAAACACTTGAATAGGACAATTCGGCCCAATTTTGATTTTAAATTGGGTAAAAGAAATAATTTTACCTTGATTATATTTTATATATAAAGAAAATAATTTTTCAGAATTATTAAAGTATGTAAGTTGATTGTTTAGTTGTTTGAATAATCTAAATAAAAAAAAGAATTGTATAAGCAAATGAATTATAAGAATTGAATTATAATTAATGTGATTTACAGTTGTGAAATAAACTTATATATATGAGAAGTGAAACTATATGAATATATTTATGAATATGAGTTGTAAATGAAATAATGAATATAAGTTAATTCATTAAAATCTAATGTTATTGGAAGTTGAATAATTGAATGAAAATCAATTTAATTAAACCAATTGAAAGCAAAGGAATTTGGTTGTAATTGATATACATTGGTTGTTATATGGTTGTTAGTTGATTGATTGTATATAATTCATTAAGTGTTAATGAAATTGAGTTAATGAAATTGGAAGCTAAAGTAATTGGAATTCAATTGGAAGTTAAGTGAATCTTGAATAGAATTGAAAGTGAATTGGATTTAAATTAGTAAATGATAACTAATTGAATTGAGAATGAATGTTGATAAAATCCAATGTAAATGAATCAAATATGATTTAAATGGAAAACCAATTCATTGAATATTAATGATAATGTAAATGAACATTTGTTGGTTATGAATGATAATTGGTTGATGGTTGAATATATTGCTTTTCATACATTTGCTATGTTGGCATATATAGTTATTATGTTGCTATATGATGTATATCGATACTATTGTCTATATACATGATTCTCATGTTGTTTGTTGAGTGTTTAGTAGGTGCGGATTGCGTTTGCTTCGCATTTGGAGCTCGCTTTCGCGCTATATTAGCCGTATATGCTCGCTAATAAAATATAAGGTACATATCTCGGATTAAATATCGTACTTTTATACTTTTTCCCTTCGGGATGCCTCATTACTTGATGAGATGTATATTTGTGATATATATATACTGTCATTTTTTTTTGGATCGAGCCGCGCAAAGGAGACTATGGCGAATTTTTCCGAAAATTTAAGGCGTTAGAAAAAATTTGAGAAAATTGGAAAATTCCGAAAACTTTAATTTTGATTTGGAATTGAAAGTTAAATAATAGTAGTTGTTTTTGAAAAGATAACTAAGTATGATTGGAAAACTTAGTAAAATATTATAAGAAGTTTAACTATGGATTTTGGGAAAGTTAATAAATTCTATAACTTTTCTTACTTGTTAATTTCGAGGACGAAATTCTTTTAAGGGGGGAAGATTGTAACGACCCAGGATTTTAAGAAATTAAAATTTGAATATTTAATTAATTTTAAATATTAAGAAGTGAATTTATAAGTCAAATAAATTTTTATTTGAATTATTGGATTTAATTGGATAATTAAATCGATAATTTAATACGCTAAATTATGGAAATAATTGAAAATTGAGTTAAATATGATTGAAAATGATTTGTAAAATTTTATTTTATCATATTGAAGTTAGAATGATATTTTAGAACTTTTAAAATCGAATTAAAAGTTAATTTGTGAAAATTGAATATTTTAATATTAAAATCGACTAGTGAAAATAGTCAATTTTTGAACAGTGTCAGAATTGAACGAAACCAGTTCCATTGGATCCGTAATAGTTAGTTATTATCGGATTTCAATTTTCGTGTCAATCGGAGTTATCGTTTGATCGTAGCAGCTCGAAACGCATCGAATTATTTTTAATATTAATTTGGCGAGTTAAAATAGCCATTTTTCAAAAAGTCTCGGATTTCGACGAAACCAGTTTCATCGGATCTATAATGTGATATTATTGTAAGGTTTCAAATTTCGTGTCAACTGGATTTACCGTTTGTCCGGTACGAATTAAAACGCCTAGAAATCGATTTAAATCGATTTAATTTAAATTGAACGTTTATTGCCATAACTCGCACAGATGTCCGAATTAGCTTTCGAAACCTGTTCCATTATGTCCGAAACGCGGGGTAAACCCTAGAAACGCTGGTTACGGCGCGTAAATCGGATTTCGGAATTTCCGGAATGAATAGTGTCGATCGTTTCTCTATAAATAGCACCACCCCTTCATAAATTAGAAAAAAAAATATAAAACCTAATTCCTAAACCCTAGCCGCCAGTGTTGAAATCAATGGCCAGAACCTCATCCCTTTCTTCCTCCTCTTTCTTTCAATCCTCAAACAATTGGCGAATATTGTCAACTACAAACTTGTAGAGGGGAGTGAGGTCTTCAAATTGACCGGTGGTGATCATATTTGGGGTGGTAGATCATCGGCAATTCGCGCGTGAAGTCATACGTTTGGACACGATTTTTGGGATGAAGGGAAGCATCGAGTTGGACCGGCCTTCGGCCGGAGGTGGAGCTTTGGTAGGCGCGCGCGTATGTAGTGTTCGATCGAGTTCTCGGCGTTCGTGGTGGGTGCGACACGCGATGGGAAGGATCGATGTATGGGTTTCGTGCGTCTTCAATGGCCTGGGAAAGAAGAAGGAACGAATGGCCTAGATCTGGGGATAGGAATGCACGGACCAGATTTAGATGGAGGTTAAAAAAAATTAAAAAAAAGAATTGTAATTAAATTATATTATAATTTGTATAATATTTAAAATGCAATATCTTGTTCATACGAGGTCCGTTTTGGGCGAAACCAGTTGCGTTGGAATCGTATGGACGAGCAATACGCGATGAAATTGGATAGGAGTCGTTTGGAGTTAGTGAGAATTTTGGGTAAAATTAAACGTCCGTTTAATTTTATTCGAAATAAATCGCTAAAACGAAAATGAAATCAAGGTGAGAACTTCTCACTCAATCGAATCAGTTTCGATTTTATTTTAAATAGTTAGATTTAAAATATTTGAATGCATGTTTGAATGTTGATTGATATCTATTGATTGTTAAAATAGACATTATACGCCGTTAGTAAGCGGATGTTATTTATTAAAAACATATACCGCGAATATTTCATAAACAGTGAAATTGGTATTATATATAATAGCAATATATATATATATATATATATATATATATATATATATATATATATTGGCATATGTATATATTGGAGTTATTGATTTCCCGCATTTTTTTTAGCGGATGAGACCCTATTGCGTCGTCTATTAAGCGGATAATATTATTAAATCCCATATACCGCGATAATTTCGTACTGGAGCGAAATTGGTATTGTGCTAATGTTTGTGGATGCAGGAAAACAGGTTGGAGGGATCCAACTGGATTCCTCAACAATATTTATTTTTGATTTCAGATATTTTGATATTTGATGGACTATCATATCGATATATGATGTCGTTGTTGTCGTGATTGACTATTTGGTATGTAGCATCATTGGACCAAATTTGGAATTTTAAAATGATCTTTAAAGTGATTTTTGAAAGAAAACGTTTATAAAATATTTTTGGAATTGATCCATTTTAAATAAATAAACGTATAATTTTTTATGTTATAAAAATCATGGTTTTTAAGAAATATAGTTAAAAACTGATTTTTGAGAATATGATGCTAATGATTAAATCAGGATTTTTGAATATATTATAAAAGTTGAAAATATAGGATTTATAAAATTTAATTATTTTATAAATCAAAATGGTGAAATTATAAAGGAGATTAAATATGTTTTAAAGAATAATATAAATTGACTTATATTAAGAGATTTATAAATGGATATTTATAAATTGAAATATTGACATTATAAAACGAGTTTTTATAAGTATTTGAATGAAGTGAAAATGAATTTTGTAAATGAATGGAATTCATAAAATTAAAAATGGTGAAGTTATAAATGAAATTTATAAATAGTAAGATTTATAAATTTTATAAAGTTATTAAAAGAATAGTTTTGAATAAATAATTGAAGCTTATAAGTTATAAGATTTATAATTTGGGAAGCTAAAAGAACGATTTTGTAAAATAATCGTTTTATAAGTGTTTAACTTATAATGTGAACCTTTGGTATATAATTGAGTTATAAATCGAATAGGTTAATAAAGGAAATTTATAAAAGGAAGTAGTTATAAAATAAATAGAAATGGAATTTATAAACGTTGTTTTATAAATTCGCAAACGACTTATTTTGATAAGTAAATTGTTGAAACTTAGTAATGGAGTTATATTCACGTTTTTGACTGTGAATAATCCTTTGAAATAAAATGAATAAAAGGATGAAATTGTTAACGTAGTATATTCACGTTTTTGAATAGTGAATAATATGTTAAAGAAAATGTTTAGAATGTGATGTTTTAAATAGAATTAAAACGATCTAACGATGTTTTAAAATGTGTTGAGATTCGAAACCATAGATTTCAACATTTATTGTTGAAATAAACGTTTTCGAGAAATAAAAGGAAATAGTGGACTATAACATTGTTGTTATAGTAAATGATTTCCGAAAGGAAATGTTTTGTATAGTATTGGGATTTATATATCTATTTTAATTTCGAATCCCTATACTAGTGATTTTGGGTTGTCGTAACAATGTTTTACGCAACGTTCGTTTTGGCCCAAATAAATATGTTTAAGAGCATGATTTCCTTAAAGAATGAAATATATACTTAATTTCAATTTAAGTATATCGAATATTTTCCAAGTGTTGAAAATAAATGGATTTGTGAATTACTTATTAATAAATAAGTATGGAAATGTTTTCCAATATGAAGTGTATATTTAGAATTTATCTTTTTGGAAGATAAATTTAAAATGGATAATTGAAATCGTATATGCATGAATATTTTGGAATATAAATTCACTATTGAATTTATAAAAGGAAGTGGAAATTGTTTAAAAATAAATATTGATTTATTTTTGACATATTGAAATTATATATCTAGTGAAGATATTTTGGAAAATAAATAATTTGAAAAATTATTTGGAATCTGGTGATGTGTGCATATCCATTGATAGTTCGATAACCGACTATCAATATTCCCCTTTGAATGGGTATTTGATGTGATTTGTTTAAATTGGAATGCCACACTTATTTTTGAATAAGCGCTCACTATTCGGGTTAACCGGGAAAGGAACATGGGGTCCTATAACCCATTCCGAATATGTGATACGTCGTTATGAATTGCATTTGAAGATCGGTGTTGAAGACCCGGTATTTGCGAGAGCGATAGGATGACCTGTCGATTGACTCTGCACCGAGTTGCTCCGGTATAGAGTTCTCCATATGTGATGGTGAATCCGATCAGGATTGTGAATATCCGGATTGCAAGGACTTCTTTGTAAGTGCCTTCGGTTTTGTTCGAGCCCGGAACAGACTTGTATGGATTGTATGTCTGACATTACAAATTGAGATATAAAGCCGATTTCTTTCAAATATATTTCTGTTGGTGGCGGAGAATTTATTCTTTTAGCTTAACACCCTTCTCTGAGACGTACGAGCTCAGAGGTTATGTAGTTGAATGTTATCAGCGATATATTCCCATTTTGGTAATGTGACATGCTGAGTGTTGCTGTGAAATGATCATTGTGTTGATTATTTGTGATAGGATCGTTTATTTGATCGTCTATCCTGGTGATCATTTCTATGATCATGTGTTGACCCAAAGCATGGCTTTTGTATAAAGTATGTTTTTGTGGACGTGACTTCGTCGAGCCTCACACCCCGTGAATGGTCAAAACAGGAAAGATGCGGCAAGGTTATGAGGGGTAGCGCCCTTTAGGATGTGTGCATTTCCTTCTGGAAAAGGGTGGTGTCATGGTATGGAGCCCAGATACTTACTCATGTTGAAAACACTTTGTTATGATTGTGTGAATTGATTACGAGCGCTCGGTTAAAGGTCCCAAAGGACCGGGGGATGGCATATTCGGTCAGTTGTTACTCAGTTAGGGGTAACCCGGCCTTGTGTTGGTAGAGATCCGGTTTGGTTCTCGGGGATGACCATCCAGAGGCATTCTCATGTGGCAATGGGAAGTTCCTTGGCCTGATCATTCGTTGGAAATCCAAAGAAACAATACGATATTGTACGGTATTAGTTGTAGAACCTATCATTCACTTATGGTGGCGCCCCACTGTTTGGATGGTAGCTATAGTAGGCATACGATAATGGTCGTATGTTGGCTAAGATTTATATTCTACTTTCGAAATGAATTTTTCCTACACTATGCACTAGTAATAATATAAAATGTTCTTTTAAATGCGTATCAAGCATCTTTGACTATCATAAGGAGAAATCTCCTCCGATTCTGCGTTTGCATTGTGTGTGTGTGCGGGAGGCCTTATGGTAGTCTCATTTTTAAAAAGCATTGCGAATTGACTTTAAAAATATTCCTCTATTTTGATTTTAAAGATAAATAAACTGTTTTGAGTTCTCACACTAGTCACATGACTGACTCGGAGTTTATTGTTTTCCTTCCTAAACTCTGGGTGCCCACCAATTTTCCACACGGGCAGTCAAGAGTTAAGGTTTATCAGGATATTCTGGATATTCTGGAATTGCTGGAGGCAAGATGGATGGCATGGCGTATTACTACTATATAGTATTTCTTTTTCCGCTGCACTATTTGTTGTTTGATGTTGTACACTCTGATGATGATATGATGTAATGAAATGTAATGTATAAAATGTAATAACTGATATAGTTCTTTGTTTAAAGATTATTCATTTATTATTATATGTTGTTCCGCTGCGAATTGTGAGATTCTGATGTTGTTCTGTTGTTTTCTATTCCGTTCTATTTTCTTTCTGTTCTATTTTCTATTTTCTTTTCCCTCCATTTTCTATTTTCTATCTTTTTCCCTCTTCTTCTCTCTTTTTCTTTTTCTTTAAAACCCTCAGTGTTCGGTTTTCCGTCGTTCGATTGCTCGGCAGTCGATATAGTGAGTATCGATGTTGAATTTTCGAAAGACGAAGAATCGGGTCCTGACAACTGTAAATTTTGTTTTGATCAATTTCCTCTTTGCATGTATTGTTTGTTTTTCTTTTTCTATTTTCAGATGTTTAGGGCTCCAATCTTATGCTAAAGGCTCAACCTTGCTTGCAAATCCTTACTTATTTACTGAGAATCAATTGGTAAGTGTAAAAGCTAACAAATGCTAGCCAAAATCAATGTTTTGAGTTGAATTTTCGTATTAATAAGGTTACGTTTCGTCTTTGTTATCTTCTGTTTTCTGCTGCCACATTGTTTTGGCCATAACTTCTTCAACTTTTATCCAAATTTTAATATTTTGGATGTTCTATAAAGCAAAGACAAATGGCTAAAAGTTTTATGTTTTGAGTTTTCTAAAATTTTGAAGTTTGCTTGATCAAAATCGTGCTTGTTTGTTACTGTCCCGAGAGCAAATAACATCAACAACAATCACAAGTCTGAGAAATTATTTTTGCCATAACTCATTCGTTTCTTAACTGATTTTGATAATTTTTGATATTCTGGAAAGCATAAACCGTATGCTACAACTTTCATTCATTGAGTTTTCTGTAATTTGTTGATTATCTATGTCAAAATCAAATTTTTATTCTGTTATCCCGAGAGCAAAATCAATATTTGCTCTGTCCTTATAGCTGAAACGAAATTGGCCATAACTTTTTCGTTTTTTAACCGATTTTCATAATTTTAGATGTTTTGGAAAATATTAGTCATATGTTACAACTTTTATGTTTTGAGTTTTCTATAATTTTAAGGTTAGCTATGTCAAAATCTAATTTTTCTTCTGCTAACCCGAGAGCAAAATCAATATTTGCTCGGTGTTTGAAACCGAAACGAATTTGACCATAACTTCTTCGTTCCTTGACCAATTTTGATAATTTTGGATGTTTCGAAAAGCTTAGGTAATGTGCTACAAGTTTCATTCATTGTGATTTCTGAAATTTAAAGTATATTTGGTCGAAATTATGGTTGTATGCTGCTGTCCTGAGAGCAAAATGACAGCAACAACAATCGTTGACCTTAGAATTGTATTAGCTCATTTTTCTCTCATTCTCTTTGGTTTTAATAATGTTTTTGAGAAATTTTCAGAGCTATGATGCCTATCAAGAGGCTAGCTATATTTGGAGAATTTGAAATTCAAATTTTGAATGGAATTTGAATTGATTTTGGGTTAAATTTGAATTGAATTCGTATTGAATTCAAGTTATCGGTTTTGAGATATCCCTCTTAGTTTTCATTATTTTCGAGCACGGTTTTCATCGAAACCAATTTGAAGTGTTATTTTGAGTTCATTTAGAAGTTACCAAATTTTGGTGAAGATTATTGGTTTGAGAATTACTCTTTGAGTACATTCGACGACGAACCAATCTAGATGCATTTGGTGATGGCCGATGAAATGATGCAATATTGATGGTAAGTTTTAATTTGCAACTATGGTTAGAAATAACCATCACGAAGTTCTTTTACTTGCCTAGGAGATGAGGCCATTGAATTAACCAAGTGAGTTTTTCCTTGGTTCTTTCTACCATTCTATATTGAGAGTATGAATGGTTTGAAATTCGAGCTTGTCCTTATCCTTCGATGATTGTATCTTTAGTTTTTTTACAGCATTTTCCTCTAGAAATTGCGAGGACGCAATTTTCTTTAGGAGGGGAGTCTGTAACAACCCGGATTTTGGAGATTACCATTAATATTAAATTATAATGCAAATAATAATTTAATATTGTGATTATAAATAAATTGGAGGGATGAAATGTAAGTTAATATTGTTTATATTATATAAACAATGTTTTGATGAATAAAACTTGGGTTTTTAATTTATATGAGTTAATTTATCTCATAAGATGTTATTTCAACATATTGTTGGTTGGAGTAAATATAAATGAGTGGGAATAAGCATAGAATATTTTATTTGTGAAATTGGGTTGAAAATAAATGATGTTAGTTATTTATTGATTCAAAATGGGAAGTATTGGAAATTTATTCCAATAATAGTCTTTTACAGTGAATAAAAAGGGAAAATGAGAAGACAATGAATTTTTCTAAGTGTATTAATGATTGAAAATAGTGTTGTAATATTTTAAAAAGTGTTAAAATATTTAATACACTTATTTGTGTTAAGAATTAATTTTTATTAGACTCTCATTGTTTAAAATTGTGGATCTTTATCTAAAAATAACAATATTGTCAAATATTGTATGAATTAATATTTTAAGTGTAAAAAAAAATTATTGTGTTAATCATGTTCACCTTGTTAAAATATGAAGAATGCATTTTGTCTTATGTAAAAAGAAGTTAATAGAGAAAGTTATGTTAAAAATGGTATAAAACCTATGTATATTAGCCTAAATAATTTTCTCACTATGAGAATGGACTAATTGGGTGTAGTAAACATGTCCGCGGGTGCGCCGCAGTGGAAAGGAGGCTTGGGTTCTGGTAAAAAGACCCAAGTTCGATTCCTACCATGCGTTTCCCTGTCCTAAATAAATTTACCCGGGGGTACGGGGGCTTGGATCAGCGGACGACTTTACTGTACCCTCCTCAGGAGTTTACCGGCCTGCCGGGTTCTTCTGGGTTTTCAAAAAAAAAAGGGTATAGTAAACATCCAATAACCAAAATTCTAGAGTTTTCTAATTAAGTACGTTCCTTTTCTCCCAAAACTCATTACAGTAAAACCTAAATCAGAAAAGAAAAAGCTTCAAAGTATAAAATAATGGCCACCCTCTTCAAAATTTAATCTTCCAAGATCAATCTTTGCAAATTTAAAAGCCTAATTCAAGTTAGAATCATAAAAAAAAGGTAATCTCCAACCTATTCTATCTTAGAATCCATCTAAAACCCTAGAATTGATTACTGTAAATTTTGTTTTGATCAATTTCCTCTTTGCATGTATTGTTTTTTTCCTTTTTCTATTTTCAGATGTTTAGGGCTCCAATCTTATACTAAAGGCTCAACCTTGCTTGCAAATCCTTACTTATTCACTGAGAATCAATTGGTAAGTGTAGAAGCTGACAAATGCTAGCCAAAATAAAAGTTTTGAGTTGAATTTTCGTATTAATAAGGTTACGTTTCGTCTTTGTTATTTTCTGTTTTCTGTTGCCATATTGTTTTGGCCATAACTTCTTCGATTTTTATCCAAATTTTAAAATTTTGGATGTTCTGAAAAGCATAGACAAATGGCAACAAGTTTTATGTTTTGAGTTTTCTAAAATTTTGAAGTTCGCTTGATCAAAATCGTGCTTGTTTGTTGCTGCCCTGAGAGCAAATGACATCAACAACAATCACAAGTCTACGAAATTATTTTTTCCATAACTCATTCGTTTCTTAACCGATTTTTATAGTTTTGGATGTTCTGGAAAGCATAAACCGTATGCTACAACTTTCATGCATTGAGCTTTCTGTAGTTTGTTGATTATCTATGTCAAAATCGAATTTTTATTCTGTTATCCCGAGAGCAAAATCAATATTTGCTCTGTGCTTATAGATGAAACGAAATTGGCCATAACTTTTTCGTTTCTTAACCGATTTTGATAATTTGAGATGTTTTGGAAAATATTAGTCATATGTTACAACTTTTATGTTTTGAGTTTTCTATAATTTTCAGGTTAGCTATGTCAAAATCTAAATTTTCTTCTGCTAACCCGAGAGCAAAATCAATATTTGATCGGTGTTTGAAACCGAAACGAATTTGACCATAACTTCTTCGTTCCTTAACCAATTTTGATAATTTTGGATGATTCAAAAAGCTTAGGTAATGTGCTACAAGTTTCATTCATTGTTATTTTTAAAATTTAAAGTATATTTGGTCGAAATTATGGTTGTATGCTGCTGTCTTGAGAGCAAAATGACAGCAACAACAATGGTTGACCTTAGAATTGTATTAGCTCATTTTGCTCTCATTCTCTTCGGTTTTAATAATGTTTTTGAGAAATTTTCAGAGCTACGATGCCTATCAGGAGGCTAGCTATATTTGGAGATTTGAAATTCAAATTTTAAATGGAATTTGAATTGATTTTGGGTTAAATTTGAATTGAATTTGTATTGAATTCAAGTTATCGGTTTTGAGATATCCCTCTTAGTTTTCATTATTTTCGAGCACGGTTTTCATCAAAACCAATTTGAAGTGTTATTTTGAGTTCATTTAGAAGTTACCAAATTTTGGTGAAGATTATTGTTTTGAGAATTACTCTTTGAGTACATTCGACGACGAACCAATTTAGATGCATTTTGTGAAGGCCGATGAAATGAGGCAATATTGATGTTAAGTTTTAATTTGCAACTATGGTTAGAAATAACCATCACGATGTTCTTTTACTTGCCTAGGAGATGAGGCAAGTTGTTATGATGGATTGATGATGATTTCGATATTTATGATGAAATGAGACAAGTCTCGATATCACTTAAAACTCGTCCAAGTAAGAGGTTAGACGAGATAGGTATCTTACACTCGCCGATGAGATATGGCAGTGTTTATTTGATGATGTTTTATGATGGTTTTCTAATGTGGCATCGACTAACGATTAGTAAACCAATAGGTACGAACGTATGGTATGGGACGTACGTTGACGCCTATTGGGTTCCTATTCGAGAAGTTGATACACATTCACGATGTTACTAGTGCTACAGACCGAGTACTCGATTGGAGTCATTACGATGTTCATAAAGTTATTACTCGACTCCAATCATCACGATGTTATTACTTGGGTTTTTTTGACTGGGTGTCATCAAGATGTTTTCGACTATAGTCAATCAAGACGATCACGGTGTTATGATGTTATATGACCTCAAGTCATCACGATGAATGGTACCAAATAATGGTAGTACTAGTCAAGATGTAAATGCACGTGCTGTTTTCCATGAGGTTTTAGGTGTTTCGATTTCACTATTTTGATGATGATGCTTTAGTATAGCCATATGTAAGAAAAAGGCTTATTGACATACATGGTTTTATTTGTGATTTCGAATATGATGCTTTGGATTCTTTACGGGCTCTATCAAGGTAAATTATGGTAATGCTTTTATAATGAGTTTTGATAATAGATTTAAGATATATTTATATTTATACCATTATTTGTATTATGGAACGATAATTTGATGATTTTATAGACTACTTGATGTTAAGATGGAGTTGACTTGTATTTATAAATTGATACGAATGAGATGAGGTATAAATGATTATGAAGAATCTTTTATGATGAGTTTTAGTGATGGATTTGCGATGTATCTACATTCATCCCGATGAGATGAGGTATGAATAAGTATAATGCTTCTTTTATGATTTGGTTTTATATTTCCTTGAATGATCATTGGGATGCACCAATAAGATGAGGCACATCTATATGCGTTTTATTCTATGTATGAAGGATATGTACCTTTGATGTATTGTTATATTGACGAGCACTTCTAAGAAGATAATTGATTCATTTGAAGTCATTATCCATATTTTTTTATACCGCTGATGATATGAGGCAAAAGCGATGTTTATTGAATCTTATTTTTAAAATTTTGGTCGACGATGTTCCATTTGCTTAAGTGTCCATTATGCCACTTAAGTATGACTTTATCATCATTATCTCTCCTACTTGCCAAGAAGAGATGTTGTCCTTTCTTATGATGTTAAAACCTTGTTTAGGGCATGGCATCCTTTATGAAAAAGGATACCACGGCTTTCACCTAATTATCCTTATCGATTATTCTGTTTAACAGATGATTTTAGCTAGCCTGACCCGTGTGTTTTCACTCGGGTCAGACCGAGTTGTTTCAGGTATCATCTATTGGGCTTAGCTTGAAGTTGATGTTGGATAACAGCTCTTCTTTCGCTTAAGTAGTTTATTTCTTCCGCATACTCTGATGTTTTTTTACATTTGATTCGATGTATATGGTGTGGTCGTGGACCACCTTTATTGTATTCATATTGTATTGTACTGAACGTGTATCAGTGTATATGTATATTTATGATGTTGGATACTGTTCTGTGATGTGATTTACATTTAGTTATTGTATTTTGTTCTGATAGATCCATTAGCCACCTATAGTTTTGGATTAAGCATTTACTGGGTATGTCGATCCACTTGAGTTGAAAAATTATAATGCATTTATCGACGTATTCAATGGATGTTTAAGACAAAATTATAGATGGTCGCCCTTAACCAGCCCGGTTCTCCGCTTTAGTAGACGGAATTACTTGTTAATTTTCTTTGCTAAGGTGGGTCCCGGGTTGGGGGATTACAGCTAATATAAACAATATTAACTTACATTTTATCCCTCCAATTCATTTATAATCACAATATTAAATTATTATTTGCATTATAATTTAATATTAACGGTAATCTCTAAAATCCGGGTTGTTACAGGGCGTCACACTTTCCCTTTTAAAACCAAATAGAGAAAAGAAAACGTTATTTGCCCTTAAACTGGAAAGAAAAAAATTATATGAGCCTGCATTTCAGAAACCTTCCCAGAACAAAACACACGCAATCTCCTTTTCAAAAGTCACGATTCCCTCTTACATCACGTGATAGTTTCAACTTTAAAGAATTGTATCGATCCTCAAAAAAGAGAAGAAAATTTTACATAACCGAACTCAAAAAATAGAATGGTCGAACGAAAAAAAAATGTCGCATTTCACTCCTCTGTTTCAAATCGAATCACAAATTCCTTTTCACCTTCCTTCATTTCCAGTTCAACCATTCGAAAGATAAGAGAAGCATCTCCACCGAATAGCATCGTGTCTCGGCTCAAGCTCGTGTTGGAATGGGGATGGCATCCTGATGTGAAGGGATGGTAGAAGTGAGGTTGAATCGTTTTGGGAGGAGCGTGCGAGTCATGCACGCGTGCCGGGGGGGGGGGGGTGTTGAGTTTTGGTTTGGCCGCTATCGGGCATGGACGAGGTGAGAAGTGAAAGAGCTCGGTTTGCGGTCTCGTCGCGATGATTGGCCGAGGTCGAGGCTAGGGTTGGGGAACCTGAGGCAGAGGTATAAACCTGTTTTAGTTTTAATTTTATATGTATATGTGTTAGGAAAAATGTAACAACCCTGTATTTTCTGATTATTGTAATTGTATATTTTAATTATTTTAATTTAAATTCCTAATTAAAAAAACTTTATTTTATTTATTAAAATGAATATATTTTGTTAATTGAAATACAAATGTTGATTTTGATGTGGATTTGAATTTCAATCATGCATAAATTGAATATTTCCATAAAAGTGAATTTTGGTCAATCTGGTCAAACTTTGACTTTTAAATTTAAATTTTAAAAGTTTTAAAATTTTAATTTTACCTTTTGTTATGAAAGTAAATAAAATTTCAAGAACAATGCTTTTCGTTTCGTTGAAATCCGAATAATACTGTGAAAGTTATGCTTTTACAAAATTGGGTGTAAATTGTTTTATTTAACAATATTGTTTATTTTAAATTATATAGATAATTTTTATTTGTCATATCTTATTATAAATTGTATTATATGTTATGTTACATATATTCTTACCATTTAAATATTTTTAAAGTGATGTTTGAAATTTTCCAAAGCTTATTGAATTTATTTTCTATTTTTAAAGCCAAGTTTCTATTTTCTTTGCTATTTTCTTCATTTAAATTATATTTAAATTAAAATTTATATATTTATTTGTGAATGTATTTTAGTTTATGTTATTATCTTTGTTATAAATATTTTTACAAGTACATAAAGATTTTCCAAAGTTCATTGCATTTATTTTTCATATTTTCAAGACTAGTTTGCAATTTTTGCTGTTTTATTAATTAAATTATATGTAATTAATATTTATTTATTTTGTTTACTTGTTTAATTTATTTCTGAGTTTATTTTATCTTTATTTATCAGTATTTTAAATGTATTTAAAATTACAAAAAGAATTAGAGAAATATGAAGAGTTTAAAACCTTTCATTTACCTTTGACTTTTCACCTCCCTGCCTTTTCAATTTCATCATATGCATTCAATTGGGGCTGTTCCTTATACCATCTTCAGCCGTATTTTTTTCTCTTCATTTTTCACGAAATTTCTTCCTCCTCATCTCTGAAAATTTTAGCCTCCATCATCTCCAAGAGTTTGGTAAAATTCTTTTTCTTTTCCATTGCTTTTCTACTTGTTTATGTTGTTTTCACTTGCTTTCTCACCCTTGTAGCTCAGCCCCTTGCTCCTCCTTCACCATGGCTGCCACCACCACCACCTGAGCCAGCCTCCACCATCCATGGATGACCTGGAACCCACTGCCACACCATCCTACAGCCCACTACAGTGATGGCCGCACCATGCTAGCTTGTGGCCGAACCCATATGTTGCATAGGATCCATGGTAGTTGCATTGTAGTGTTAGTTTCATGCACCTATCTCTCTACCATACTTTGCTCCATCATTTTCCCATGCTAGGCCGACCTTTAGGAACCCAGACCAGATCCAAACCATGCCTTTAGCCGTGCCATTTCAGATCTGGAGCTGAAGCATAGGTGGTAGAAAGCAAGTGCAAACACTTTGGATTTGTTTATGCATCCAATTCTATCATTGTTTAATGGTATTTTGTGTTGAAACTTATGTGTTGTTATACTTGTTTTGTTGAATGTATCTAAGGGAATTGATACTTTGGCTCTCCCACTCATCTTTATGTCGTGTTATCGTTCTTGTTGGGATCTCATTCGTGCATTCGTTGTTGTGCGTCCAGCTTAAACATGTGAGTTATCCTCACCAGACAATATGTACATATATAACTAGTAAATTGACCCCTTTTGAATCTGTAAAATGCATTAACATGTTACATATGCTATATTATGATTATATGATGCTCACCCATGCTTAAACACCTATTATAACATCTGTTACTGTTATATTATGTTGTTCTGTTATTTTTATCAGTTTATCACACTGCAAGTTCCCTTTAGATTAGAATCACTATGGGTTGAAATGATACATACCCGAATGGACTTTAGAATAGGGGAAAATCGTTATGGGCTGAAATGATAGGCCTGAGCGATTTTCATTTTATTTCATTTACTTGGGACTGTGGGTTTGAAATGATAAAACTCGGATTTTCTTTGTAAATTACGAGTTGAAATGATACGTTACCCGTATCACTTTACCTAGGCTAGAAAATTATATACAGACAGACCTATAGTTAAAATATATTTTTCTAAAAATTTTAAAAATATGTTTGAAATGTAAATATTATAATATTTTGATTCAAAACATAATTAAAAATGATTTTTGTAAAGTATTATTGATTTTTTGGAAATTTATAGGTTAAATAAATTATGGAAAAGTTAGAAAATTTAAATGTAAGTTATTTTGGAAATTTTGATTTAATTATAATTGGAAATTAAGTTAAATATGAAATTATGATAAATTTATGATAATTTGAATTTAAAATGAATTTAAAATGATTTTATAATATATTAATGATTTTTGAGTAAAGTTAAAAAAATGAAAGGGATGATTATTTAAGTTGAAATTTTGAAATATAACCAAATGGGAATTTGTGAATTTGGCTTAAAAGTGAATTTTAAGTTAAGTGAACAAAATTGAAATTAAGTTATATTTTGAAATTTAAACTTAAGTGTTAAGTCGAAATTTAATTCAATGAATTTAAATTTGAATATTGAAATTTAATAAGTGAATTATTATTAAATCTTGATTTTTGAATGGAAATTTAACTTTATAAAATCATGAACTTAAGGAAAATTAAATGTTGTTTATAAATGTGAAAATGTATGATTTTATAAAAAAAAACTGTTTTAAATAAAATTATAATTGGCTGTGAAATTATATTGAATATTTGAAGTTAATTAATTGTATTTTTGAAATGCTATTAATTGCAATGTAAATGATATTACAGTATTTGTAAATGCTGTAGTTGATGAAAATGAACTAAAAAGCTAAATTAAATTAAAGGCTATTATAGCAATCTTTTTAAGTGCTATAATTGTTGAATTTAACTAAGTTATTTGAAATTTAAGTAAACCCTATTACAGCATTTTTAAAATGCTGTCTTTTGTTAAATTGAACCGTTTTGAATGTAAATTTTCATAGCGTTTTCTAAATGCTGCGAAAAGTGAATTTTCACTGTTTTGATCAACTTAAGTGAATAAATGAACTTTGGAAGTTGAAAATTTTGGAAATTTAATACTTTAATTATTAAATATAATAACTTCATTTTAATGATTTAAAATGATTTTTGAAATATAAGCTGTTTTGAAATGTGAATTGAATTGGTATTTTAAATTGAAGAAAATGAATAATGATTTGAAAGGAAGTTTTGAAAGATATGATATTTTGACATTAAATGATTTGAAAAAAAATGAAGTTTTGAAAGAAATGATATTTCGATATTAAAATGATTTGAAAAGAAATTCTGAAAGATATGATAATTTGGAAATGAAGCTTTGAAAGGTTATGAATTTTAATATATTAAAATGATTTGAAAGGAAGTTTTGAAAGGATAGGATAATTTAATATATTGAAATGGTTAGAAATGATTTAATATTTATTTTGATAAATATTTGAATTTGGAAGATATGGTATGATGATATATTAAAATGGTTTGGAATGATTAAATCTTTATTTTGATAAAGATTTGGATTGAAATGATATTTTATTTTGAAGTATAAAATATTGTTTTAAAGTTATAACTACGGGTTATAATAACGATTGGTTGGCAAAGAGACCGGGATCGGATATGGGCATACTCTCTGTCGATACCGAAAACCACTTTGACTAACCGTGTACGCGGTGGAGATTCCAGAATGAAGTAGGATGGTGGCGACGTTCTTGAGGTATATTTACATGGACCCAACTCCCGTGAGTTGGCATAAGGTGGCTAAAACAGGAGCGATCTCGGGCCAAGTGAGGTCATTCCTCCTATCGGACACATTCCTTCGATACTATAATCTTACTGGTGATTGATTAGATGGCCATCCTCCGATTTTGATATGGGAGTGTGTTCCGAGGTGGGCGTATGTGGCTGCTGCGTTACCACCAGCCCGTGTGCGTAATTGGTATATCTACCCTGACATTGCCTTGTGTGTCGTGTCACCTACCATACCGAGCCTTTACTACGAGTTTGTTTTTCTCCCGTAGCCCGTGTGGTATCCTCTGACAGTCACCCGGAGTGGAGATGGCATGATATTGGATGGACTACTGGGACTATTATGTGTGAAGGGTGATATGGGTAGCCCGGAACGCTATTTAAAAGTAAGTTTATTTTACTGTAGACATTATTATAATAGCGAAATATTACTACATAGTAAATAGTTTAACGGATCCTTAAAGGATGGGCGGTCTTAGGCATCCTTTAAGTTACTTGTACCTTATTACAGTTCATTTGAGTTGGTTTACATTATATAAGTATATATTGTCCTGACTCGAGTGTTTGTATTTTTATTTACGCTCGGGTCAGCCTGAGTTATTCACAGATTTGGATTCCACTTTTTGGAGATTGGAATCGCTGGAGATTATCTGCTTATCTAGTTTTATCTATTCCAGTTCTGTTGTTCTATTCATCTTGTACTTGGTTATCATCTTAAGAATTCTGTTGTACTTTGTTTAGTCTGTTGTATTTTATTTAACTCTGATATATTTGTATAGTGGCTTCATGAACTACTATTTCTTTTAATTCCGCTGCATTATTAAATACTCTGTGTCTGTGATCTGTGATTTTATTTACTGTATATTCTGAGATTTGCCAAATTTTATTTACAATGCGGTATTTTGAGCAATTCAAGTCCGACATGTGCGGATGCGAATGGTTGAAAATATCGGGTTGTTACAAAAAAACAGTAGGAATTTTAAATATTGAAGAATTTATATAAAGATTAGATCTTTAATTTTAAATATAGATTGTAATCGACTTTTTAATTTTTAAAGTATGTATTAAGGTGATTAACTTGTTTAATTAACTTATTTAATTATTTCAGTTACTAAAAATTTATTTATTATAGGAAAATTAGCTTAAAATTAAATTATTAGTCTAAATTAAATAAATAAATGGTAGTTGAGTGTTTGATTATTTCAAATGTTAATAAACCTTATAATGTTTATACAAAGGTCTAAAATCATGAAGAGATAAGCCGGTTTGAACTAGGTTGCAAATAAAATCAAAGGTGAGTTAATCTCACTCAACTTGGATTACTGGTTAATTTAAATGGTTAAAATTGAATTATTGGATGGTTTATTGAAATTGATAATTATTATTAGTTCGAATGTGATGTTAATATATATATATATATATTGGAGTGATTGATATTCCCGCATTATATAGCGGATGAGACCCTATTCGCCCCGCATAATAGCGGACGATCCAACATACTGCGATATCCCTCTCAAAGTGGAATTGGTATTATTATATTGTGCTAACATCTGTGAATGTAGAGAAATAGATTGGAGGGATCCAATTGGATTCCTCAAAAAAATATTTAAATTAATTTCATATTCTGTGATATGATTTAGTTGATAATCTCTTATATATTATATTGAAATTGAAGTTATTGAATGCTATGGTTTTGTTGAATATTTTGGTACTTTAAAATATCAAAAATACAAATACAGGATTTTTGAAAGAAAATAAAAAGGAAAATTTTAAGTAAACTATTTATATTAAGTTGGATCAATCAAAAAGAAAAGAATTGGGAAAATAAATAGTTTGATTTTTAAATCATATTTAATCAATCCCGGAATATGGGAAAAATAGGGATTTTGAATAAATGCGAATAAAAGGATTTGTAAAAAAGTAGGGACCTAAGCAATGTTGTTTGTAAGTACGAAGAAATATATTTTTAAATGTAAGATTTAAATGAGTTGGGAAAAATGAAAGGAGAATTTGAAATAAGGTATGAAATTGATGTTTCAAATTTAAATTAGATTTTGTATCAGAAAAGGAAAAGTGAATCCGAAATTAGGGAGTTTTGGAATTAATTTGGATAAATCGGGGAACAAATCTTAAAGGGAGTTTAATTCAGGAAATAGATTTGAAAATTGATTAAGTGTTTTGAAACGTGATTAAAAGGAAAATTAGACTTTAGAATTTATGAATAGGATTTATAAATTATGTAAACATTTATCAGTGGATTATTTAGATTTATAAATTCATGGTGGGAATTTATAAAGAGATGGTAATTCATTTTAAACAAATAGTGGTTTTATTCTTAAAATGTGTGAAAAGGAATTTACGGAGTGCGAACGTAAATTTAAACTGGAGATAAATCGAGAAGGATTTATATAAAAAAAATGACAAGACCAGTTTTATTGAAGTGCGAATGTATTTCTTGGAAAGTTAAGTATATTTTAAAGGAAATATTTTTAAGTATAAATTAGAAGTTTTAAAGATATTTTAAAAGAATGTTTTTAGAGAAATTCATTATTTAAATTGTTTTAAATTTTTTAAAGTAAATATTAATTAAGTTAGTTACAGTAGTTAGTTATTTTTAAAAGTTAAATTAGTATTATGATTTAAAGGATAACTATTAAATATTTATACCTTATATAATAGTTTTATTTTAAAAGTGGTTTTTGGCTAAAATTTTACTTGGGAAATTATTATAGAATTTCATAACTATTATTTTGAATAAAGTGATTTAAGTAGTTTTATTTTAAATGTTTTAAGTGTACATTTTTGGATAAAGTGATTTAATTTATTAAAATCAAAATTTAATAAGACTTGGTGTTTTTCGGTGGAAATAAAATAATTGGTTAAATGATTGTTTAATTTGATAGTTAAATAACCGACTATCAATATTAACCAATGCGTTGATCGTTTCGAAGAGACCGAGATCAGATTTAATTATTCTAAAATCACTTCAATCCGTTTTGAACATGGCGAATGGATAGCATGAAGATGACGATGAAGGTGATTCGGTATGTCCAAACCCGGGGCAACTTGTATGGACGAATGCTATCAAAACATCATCATTGGAGAACGATAAGCATTCTAAGTGAAATTCATTATTAAAAGGTAATGCTAAGACCCAAGCCTCATCAACTGGGAATGGTTAAAACATGGAACGTGCAGCAAGGCTAAATGGGTAGTTCCCAATTAGGGTAAGGTCATCCCTGTCTAGAATCCCTTGATCTCGGCTGTGTGGCGATTGCTGATCCCAACCGCGGGGTGGTCTTATTTGGACTATCCAGTAAAAGGTAGCTCCGGTCTTGTGTTGCAAGGGATCGAGAGTGTAACATCTTGGTATTTTCAACCATTCACATCTGCACATGTCGGACTTGAATTGCTCAATATATCAGATTGTTAATTTATATTTAGCAAACTCAGAAATATAGTAAATAAATAAATCATAGAATCACAGACACAGAGTATTACAATAATAAGTAGCGGAAACAAATGAATAGTAGTTCATGAAGCTACTATATATATAATAGAGTTAAATATGATACAACAGAAGTCTCAAATAAAATAGTCAAACACAAGATCAGAATACATCACAGGAATCAACTGAATAGCTGCAAGCTGAAAAGATGTAGATGGATCTCCAAAAGAAGCTCCAACTCCAAAAGGTGAGTCTCAAAAGCTGTATCACTGTCATATCAATACGATGTTTGGGATAACCATCTTCTAAGGATCCGTTAAACTGCCTACTATGTAGTAATATACGCTATTATAATAATGTCTATAGTAAAGTAAACTATTAAAAAAGCGTTAAGGCTTTACATTTTCCACCTTAACACATTTATACATATTCCCATAGTCTATACGGTACCGTAACTTCCCGTAAAATGGGCTTATCAGAGGGCACTCCATAGGTATGGTACAAAACAAACTCGTAGAGGTCTCGCTAAGGTAGGTGACACGACACGACTAGGCAATGGCAGGGTAGATATACCAATTACACTTCCGAGCTGGTAGTAACGCATAGCAGCCAATACCGCCCACCTCGAGCCACATTTCCAAAATTCAAAGGTGTACACCAAATCAATCATAAAGTAATAGAATGGTATATGAAGCAGTGTGTCCGATCGGAGGAGCTACCTCACTTGGCATACCATTGCTCCTGTTTTGGTCACCTTATGCCAACTCACGGGAGTTGGGTCCACGTATATACCTCACATAGGATCGTCGCCACCATCCTACTTCATTCTGGAATCTCCACCGCGTACACAGTTGTTAAAATGGTTTTCAATATTAGCAGAAAGTATGACAATATCTGATCCCGGTCTCTTTAACAATCAAACGTTATTATAACACCGCGGTCATTTCAAAATAGTCTGTACTTCAAAACCAAAGTACCATTGTCATATCAATACGATATCATTTCCATTTCAAAACCAAATCAATACGATATCATTCCAGTTTAAAACCAAATCAATACGATATCATTTCCATTTCAATATATTCACTTCCAAAATCATAGTATTTTTAAAGTTAACCAAAATACTTGAAATTGTAACACTTTGGAAATCATAACAATTTGAAATCATAGCATTTTGGAAATCATAACATTTTCCTTTGAACCATTTAGATATTAATAATAGGTTATATAATAAAATAGTTTATAAATTAAAATAGTTTATATAAAATAGTTATAAGTTACAATAGTTTAAAATAAAATAGTTAGTATATTAAAAATAGTTTATATAAAAATAGTTTATTTCAGAATAATTTTTATTAAAATATATAAACAGTTTAAATAAAAATATTAAGAATACTTTATATAATAAAATAGTTTCCTCTAATCTCACAAATCAATTCAAATTAACTCGAATTCCAAAATTCAACTTTAATTCAATCTTAATTCATAAATTTCAATTCAACTCAGTTTATCAATAAACCATTTCAAATTATATCGATTTCAAATACAGATTTGAACCATAAAATAAACCATTTGGATTTTAATATATTTCAAAGCTTTAAATATTCCACAATTTCGTAACTAAATTTGATAATTTTACATATATCTTAATTTAACTTCATTATTATTTGTTTTGAAATATTCACTTAATAAATCCAATATCATTTAAATAAAACCCTTAAATTTCAAATCACTAAATATTTCATTCAACCTATTTAAACTTGAAATATTCATTTAATCACCTTAAACAAAATCAAGTTATAAAATCTATCCTTTAAAAATCTCAAATTCAATAAGTTTCAAATCAGTTTAATTAAATAAAATTCTTAATTAAATACCATTTCAAATCAATTTCAAATCTATCTTCCCAGCCTTAATTTATAAAATCATTATAAAATCTTTTTTATAATATAATTTGTATAAATACTTAGACGTATTCGAACATATAATTTTAAAATCAAAATTTTAAACCTTTATAAAAATAACATATATATATATATATCTCTTAAAAATCAATATTTATTAAAACCAAAATATTCATTTCAAAACCTTGGAAATCAATTCAAAATATATATATATATCTATGTATATATATATATATATATCTTGTGACCAACGGTGTCTATATATAATTTTCTATTTTATGGTTAAGTGATATCCGCATATTTATCATTTCAATCCGCAAATTTAAATATATATATATATATATATATATATAGGCATATATCATTTCAACCCGCAATCCCAAATTCAATTCAATGAAAATCGCTTGGGTTTATCATTTCAATCCATAACGATTTTTTCATATTCTAAAGATCGTTCGTGCATATATCATTTCAACCCATAGGGAATTCTATAATAACAGGGAACTTATAGAGTGATAACAGATATAACAATAATATAACAGGCATATATCATCAATATAAAGAACAGATAATGGTGTAAGATGTCACAGGTGAACATATACAGATAATAGCGTGTGTATATATATATAACAATGTAAATAACTAACAGTAGCATATTTCAATTGTCATTTTAGTTGAAATCAAATTTAATAAACATAAGAACGTTAATCATGAGTGATTGATCATCTTTCGAGGATAGAAATGAACGAGAGCGAGATGAGTTACGAATCCAAGTACGAATTCCAAAACAAAACAAGATTGGCACGAATTCGACGATCAAAGCTGATAAATAGGAATAGACGAAATCAAATGAAAAATGGATCGATGAAGATAATTGATATGAGAGAACTTAGATATAACTATAGATATATAAATCATATTCTAAATCCAAATACATTTTAAATTTAAAATATATAAGTATTTCAAAATCATTGTTTTAAATAAAAACATATATATTAAACTCAACATATATACATAATATATTTAAAATCAATAGTTATATGTTATATTCATTTCAGCCTAACATATCATGTATATATCTTAAAGTATCATATTTGCTGCAACATTTCAAATTTGAAATTTCTTAAACATAAAATTAATATGGAATACACATATATGTGAAGCTTGCAACTTTTCAAACAAAATATAGGTGCAGACTATATATATACATGTAGATTATAAACAGCAATTATGTAGATTCCATTTGTATATAAATACATGTATAAACCAGACTATAAACGCAATGTGCCAAAAATGTATTTATAAACAAATATATATGAAATCATACTTATATATATACTTGTTTTAAAAATCAAAATATTAATATGTACCATATTCAAATCTATACAAACAGCATATATACATATCTATTCTGCTGTAACTTCATGTATGACTAACATATTATATACATATATTTTACCAACATGTAATATATAAATATTACTGACATATTAGAGAATAACAAATGGTCAACATATTACATACTTTATATATTACTCATAGATATGCAGACTAACACATACACACACTTTAAGCAAAATATATTGCTGAGAAAAACATAGCATACATAACTAATATAACAGTATATATATAGCAACAACCTTATATAACTTTTTACTGTAAAAAAATATAAACTATAAAGAGAATACATAAACAAAGAAATCAACCTATAAAAGCTTATAAAAATATATAACATATATTATAATATACGTATAAACAAGCGGAGCTCTGTGAACTCATAATATAATAAAATAAAGTATTGTAAAATACAATATAGTATAATATACATATAATAGATCGATTAAGACTTATACAAATATTAATGAAGGAATGGCCGAACAAGCAGAAAGGAAACTGGAAAACTAAAGGGGATCGCTGACAACGACGCACAAGGGAAGGAAGCTCGGTCAATCAGTTGAGGAGGAGCTTGGCTACGTGATGGTTGCTCTGGGAGGTGATGTAGGCGATGCGTGGAGGGGTAGTTGCAACCACGTGTGGGTTGTCTGTCCTTGTGTGAAGGCTAAGCGTGGGTGGAGCTGGACATCAAAGCGGAGATGCACGGCTTAGAAGAGAAAAGAAAACAAGCATCTACAGGAATTATCTTTCACCATTTTTTTGTGAAGCTCTGAAAAAAAATAGAAATAAGGAGGAGAGGAGATGGAAAAACAGTTCATAGGCAAAAAGGAAATGTTTGATGGTGAGGTCAGATATAATTATATACAACTTTATATAATGTACAAGTCACCGAAAAAAAGAATGCAAGTGGTATATATATAAACCGATTCGAATGCTAACCTCATAATTTATATTCATATGAACAAGCAGGCTCCAAAGGAAAGAGAATGTACAGGCAAAACTCACACCCATAAATGAATGTTTTTTCCGAAAGCACGAAACCGATAGAAATCAATATTGAAACCAGAAGAAATGTTGAGACCAAGGGATTGCGAAAGTCACGTCATAAGTTTTGAATGTTTTAAAAGCAAATAGCTGTTGGAATCGTACGTTGACAAACGAATGGACAACGAATTCAAAAAAAAAAGCAAAATGACACCCATACGGTGAAACGTTTCACATATCCCGTTGTGCACCAGACATCAAAACACATAACTAAATATATCGTAGAGATAAGCACGACGAGACGATCGAAAAGGTATACACATATCAACGGTACGATCATCCGATCAAAAGTCGTGTCGATGCCGAAAATGCTGACAAAATGCCAGAATTAAGATAGACGGAGCAATAGCAGTCCAAATTTGGAGAAACGAAAGATGATGTCTCACTCAGTAGATGGTTTACAAATTTATTGTATAAAAATATTCAGGTTTGGAAAACATTTTATTATCATCAAATATTAACTGATTTGAATTTAAATAAAATTCCACAATAAAATTTTCTTTCATATTGTGACGACCCGCCCTTATCGACTTTCGAAAATCGACACTAAATACCCCACAGTATGATATGTCGACGATCAAGTGCCAGAAAAGACAGATTGTTAAGGGAAAAGAAAGGAGATAGAAGAAAGAAGGAACTAAACAATATTAGAATCTCATAATCGCAGAGGAATAAAAATAACAATAATAGAGCTTTACACAAAATTAAAACTATATCTATTTTATATATTACATCATCACAGTATCACAAACAAACAATAATTACCAGCCTGACAATTCCATACAATCACAACAGCGGATATAAACAAGTACGGATAATACATCTCGGGCTCCAACTCCTCTCCTGCTCCATAGCATCTTATCCTGAACATATAATACTCGGTCTGACCCGAGCATTATAATGAAATAACACCCGAGCCAGTTTGGAATACCAGCTGATAAAAATACACCCGAATTGATTATTAAAGTTTCAAAAATCCTTTGGAAAACAAAAGCATCCCGTAAGACCACGCCACAAATAAACATGTCGGGTTTTTACCTTATGATAGCTAAAACACTTTTTATAAAAATCCTCTGATATTATAATAGGGTCTATATACAAATACTTATAAAATAGCCGAAATTGTTACATGATTAAATTCAGCTACTAGCCACAATCGTGGGTAATACAAACAGAACTCATAAAAGGCGCGTAGGAAAAATGGATTTTCAACTAATGACTAGGCACTGGGGTACCACCTGTCACAGTACCTGGTCTAGATCAGTGTACCGAGGACCACTCCTGATCCCCTACAACACAAGGCCAGGACTACCCCTTGCTGGATAATCCCGAGTAAGATCACCCTACGGTTGGGATTAGCAACCGCACTACTAAGCCGAAATAAAAGGGACATCTAGACAGGGATGACCTCACCCTGAAATGGGTGCTACCCACCTAGCCTTGCTGCATAACCCCTGATATTCAGTCATTCCCAGTTGATGAGGCTTGAGGCTAAGGGTTACCTTTTAGAACGTTTCACTTAGAATGCCCATCGTCCATCTGACGACGTTTTGAAAGCATTCATCCATACAAGTCTGTCCCGGTTTCGAATGGAACCGAAGGCACTACTCCTACTACATCCGTTTGGAAATATCCTCCAGATAAGTAGCGACTAGCCCTTGCACTTCACTGCTCCATCTTCAACTCCGAACTCGTTTTTTCCATGAAAGCGTATAAACCGGATCGAAGTGGTTTTCGAGAAATTAATCTCGATCCCGGTTTCTTAGAAACGATCACGCATTGGCCAATACTGATAGTCGATGATGTAACTATCAATTAACATCCATAAGCATCCATCACATAATAAATAATTCCCACATTATTTATTTTCCTCTTAAATATCTTTGCGAGATATATTTCCATTTTCAAAATCCTTTTGAAACACCTTTCAAACCCAATTCTTCTCATGGAATAGATTCCCAAATCTTTACTTCCTTTGAAAACATCCAAGTACCCATACTTAAAATTTAAAATAATTTAAATTCTTTATTTCAGAAAATACATTAAAAAAATTATATTAAAACTACTTACATACTTAAATTAAAATATACATATACTTTTTAAAAATATTTCGAATAAAACTACTTTATAAAATATAAACTATTATCTTTAAAATAAAGTTAAGTCATACCAAAATTTAAAATAAAGCTATGAAATCCTATACAAGTTTCAAATAAAACTTTAACTAATTATCTTTAAAATAAAATCATTTTATAAAGTATAAATATTAATAATATTCTTTAAAACAACTTCAAAACTTCTAAAAAAATTTAAAAAAAAATCTGCTTTAAAACGTACTTGGCTTTTCAGGGAAACACACTACCATTTTAGGATAACCAAAGAATTCTTTCTATAAATCCTACACGATTTATCTCAATTCAATTTTACGTTCATCCCATAAATTCCTTTCCATACTTTAAAAAAAATAAACTCCTTTAATGTTTAAACACATTGCTATTTCCTGGAAATCACTTTCAAATATATGTTTAAAATATTTAAAATAAAGCTTCTAGAAATTTCTTCATTGAAAATAATACTTAAGGAAATATATAGAGGTTTTCTAAGTAATTTAAGCCAATTTGACCTTTAAAATAAAGTTATTAAATTAAATATTTATATTATAATTTGCTTTTGAGAACTTAATACTACTTTACTTTTTAAAATAATTAATTACCATAATTACTTAAATAAATATTTACTTACACTTTAAACAATTTAAAATAATATTTCTTTCTACAATATTCTAAACATATTTAAACTGCAAATTTATATTTTAAAAGCTTTTCTTAAAAACATACTAAAATTTTCAGGACAAAGCACACTTCCCATCCTTTAAAAATAAATCTCGCTATTATTTTAAGCAATTCACATTTCCTTTATAAATCACACTTTCAAACACTTCAAATTATCAACCAATTTCTTGAATTTAATTCCTTCTAAATTCTTTACTTAAGAATTTCTTTAATTTCCTTTAAACCCAATTTATGTATTTATATTTAAATTTGCAGGTTGTATTCACCTAATCATAACACAACACAATTTAATTTTCAATTTAATATACCACAGTATATAAATAGAACACAGCATAACAAGATCTAAATTAATTTATCACAGAATATAAATAAGATATATCATAGAATATAAATAATCTTTTATTTGTGAGGAATCCAGTTGGATCCCACCAACCTGTTTCCCTGCATCCACAGATATTAGCATAACCAATAAATATCGATTCATTTTGATAATAATTGTCATATTCAGCTAAACAACCAATCAAACATTTTAATATTAGCTATTTAAATTACTGGTATCCAGATGTGAGTGATATTAACTCACCTTGGTTTTCGATGAGCGTTCAATTTTTCGAATTAAATCAACTGTGATCAATTTAACCCAAAAATTCCATTGGCTCCGATAGTCTCCAAATCTGTGCTGCAGCGTAGACCACGTCGCTGCGATTTCGATGCTTTTTGTTTCATCCGTTTTCGACCTCGTACAGAGATGATATGCATTTTATAAGTTAAAAAATATATTATATAAATTAATTTCCAATTTTCTTTTACAGTTTACCATTTGCCGTTCGATTTTAGGAAAGAAATCAAGGCGGCAACTTCCTCTTCTTCCTCACGCGTGATACCAATGCCTCCAAACCCATAGCCGTCGACTTAGGGTTTATAACCGCACCTCCCACAATCGCCTCGAGGATGATTCTGTACCACCACGTCGCTCGCGCGCCTCAGCTCCACCTATGTCCAGAATATGTACGAGCTCGGCGACCCCAAACTCTTGAATTTTACGCACAAACAACGCACAAACGTGGCCTCAAAGCTTCATCTCCGGTCGAAAAAATTCAATCTCCACCGTTGATCTAGTCGAACTCGGCGAGCACAACATCTTTCTAGTTGGAAACTTTTGATAAAAGTGAGTGGATAGAGAGAAAAATGAGGAAGAAGACAAGTATTTTTCGGCCATTGAAATGTTAGAGTGTCAGCCGCTGGGAAAAACTAGGGTTTCGGCCCCTTAAACGTGTGTGTGTGTGTGTGTGTGTGTGTGTGTGTGTGCGTGTATAACCTGATTATTTTATTATTTAATTCACCTTTAAACAATTTTCTCAAATGATCTCCAAACAACGCGTGCCGAAAGGCGATTATAATATTTTACCCACGTTCCGAACACAATGTTTCGGAAGCTAATTCGATCAAATGCGCGAGTTACAGAAATAAATGATCAATTTTAAATTAAATCGATTAAATTAGTTTCTATGCGTTTTGAGCTGCCAGGGTCAAATGACAACTCCGATTGCTAAATTGAAATCCGATAATAACTAACTATTAAAGATCCAATGGAACTGGTTTCGTCGAATTTCGAGACTGTCCCCCGGAAGGCTATTTTAACTCGTCGAATAATTCGAGGGATTTTCAAAATTGTCGAAATCACATAAAATTTCACCTTTGAAATTTTATTAACTCTATTACAAATCGTATAGAACTTATATTCACATTGGAAATCATTCCGACTAATTTCGAACCAAAATTTGATTATTTCCATTATTATATTATTAAATTCCATTATTAAATTAATATAAAATTCCAAATTCAATTTATCGACTTTTGATTTCATCGAAATGTCCAACATTACTATCTAAATGCAAATAAACTTGAAATAAATTTTAGAAATCATTTCTGTTTCATTTGCCTCCAGATTCACAAATTATTTCAATTTCAAATAGTTAATTATTATTATTCAAATTCAATTTAATTGCGATATTTGAATTTATAACTTATTATATTGATTAAACCACAATCTTCTTACTTTATAATTAATTCAAAATCCGCATTTAACATTTAAAATGAATTAAATGTTTAGTGTTTGCACAAAAAATGGGCAAACACCTCCAAGTCGTATGATTTAGTTGATTATATGTTGTTCTTAATGGTTTGGGTGATGTATACGGATATATGAAATAGATGGACTAAACTGTAAAAGACATACAGATTTATAGTGGTTCGGCCAGAACGTGCCTATGTCCACTTTATATGTTATTCTCCTTTTCTATTCAGATTACAAGTACAAAGCTTTGATTACAAGTAACAGAAAGTTGTTTGAAAGTTTTCTCTGTGCTTGAGCTCTCAAACTTGTCTGCCATTGTTGTACCTCTGCCCCTCTATTTATAGAGTGAGGCTGAGGGTAGGGGCCCTGGATGTATATAGCTGCTGGTGGGCCTGGGCTGAAGCAATCTGGCGTGGCAAGGTTGGTCCGGTCATGTCCTCCCTTGCTTTTGGTTTGGTAGTGAATGGCACGTGTGTTGGTGCAGTGGTGAGGGCATAGCTTGGACCGGTGATGAGTGGTTCGGGCCCTAGAGGTGAGGTGGTGTCTAGGTTCGGAGGTGGATGGTTCGGTGGTGAATGGACCGATAGTGCATGGAGATGAAATTGGTTCAGCAGGGAGATGGAGAGTGGGTCGGTTCGGCAAGGAGAAGGATATGGGTTGGTTCGGCTAGGTAGCGAACCGGTGATGCTACGGTCCGGTTGTAGATGGGTGAAGTTGGTTCGGTGGGTGGATGGTTCGGTGGTGAGTGGACTGGTTGTGCATGGAGATGGAGTTGGTCCAGCCGAATCTCATCCAACACTTGCCCCCCAAAGTAGGGCATGTGTATACATATGGCATGCTTTGTTTTAGCTAGGATATCTTCATTCGGCCCTACGCGCCGAACCAACTGGTTCGGTCGTTCGTAATTGTCTATAAGTATGGGCTTCAGGCCTTCGTTCAACCTCCATCATTTGAGACAACCGAACCACATAAGTGCCGAATCACCTAGTACCGAATCATCATAATGTCGGATCATCTTAGTGCCGGATCATCTTAGTGACGAATCAGGTGTGTTTGTTTTGCCGAATGAGGTTTCTTCGTATCACCGAATGGGAATAAAGACACTTAATACCGAACGAACTAAAAAACTTTTCAACGCCGAATGGACTCGGAAATCTTTTTAGTACCAAATGAGTTCAGGAACCTTATGTGCCGAATGATCCTGAAAACCTTTATCTTTTGAGTTTTGAATTCGAGTGAAGTTGTAGACTACATACACTCATTTTTTATATCCTCTGTTCTAACGATGTACTTTCTTGTGTTGTAGATAAATATCTCACAAAGTTGAAACTCGATCAGAAAAGAGAAAATCTACGGACAGAAGTGAGTCTTCCGTCGTGCCCCCAATCCAGCCGGGACCAGCGCGACATGGACCTGCCCCGAGGTCATTAGTGGACGGATATGGCCCTCAAGAGCTTCTGATCTCTCCTCCCGATTGCTTTCCGAGCTCCCTCAAAGAGGGACAACTTGATGTTATCGCTTACTCCTTCGGGATTGACAGAGTGAGCATGCTGCTGCCGGGAGATGGTGTGATGCCATATGATCCTCCTGAAGGATATTTTTCCTATAGCCGATACCATTGCATGTGCGGGGCCATTCCTCCGATCAATGCGTGGATAGTCAGCTTCATTACCTACCTGAAGGTGGCTCCTTTTCAGCTTCAGCCCAACTATTACGCCATCTCAGTGTGTCTATTCGTTATCTTCCAGAAGAGGTATGGGCGCCCCCTTCTAACCGGGAAATCCGATATTTGTATAATCTGAGGGACTACAAGAAGGGGTCTCCGTACATTAGCTTAGAGTCGGCCGTGTCCTTCAAGCCGGTCTTGGACTTATACTCGAAATTCACCATGTTTAAGAAGGAATGGTTCTTCATCAAGGACGACTCCGTTTCTTTTCGCCTTTTCACCTCTGGCTGTAAGTTGAATTCCATTTGTAATTTCTCTGTCCCGACTACAATGCTTCTTCTTATATGCTTCTATTTCTTGCTAGAGACAGGTGGCTTTGCGGTCGCGGAGAATGATCGCCTGGTACAGATGGCTGTGGAAATAAATGCCATTTTAGGACGGGATAAGGTCGGCTTCTTACCTGATCAGGAACGCCACTCTCCTGGAGTACAACTTAATTCCGCCACGTCAATCTGTGGTTAAGCAGAGAGATACAGCCGAGGAGAGGGCTTCCAAAGCTAAAGACGGGGCTACTGTGAAGAGTAGCAAGAGGAGACCTTTCTCGGTACCTTCAGTCATCGGGGGAAAGAAGCTTAAGAAATCTGATGGACCCTCTCCCAGCACATGCCCAGATGTTCCGGAGGAGGAAAGTGGAGAGGAAGAAAGAGGCGAGGAGGAGAGCAGAGGTAATGGAGAAGGTGACGGTGATAACGGTGGCGAAGGGCAAAGTGGTAGTGGCGTTGGTGCCTTGAGTTCTGGGCAAGCGGGTGTGATTCAAGAGTGGACAGATGATGCCTTTCGTCAAGCCTTCGAGGGGTTGGGGGAAGGGCCGGCCTTGGTGGAGAAATCGTAGAAGTCTGATAAGGCCGGGACGGGCGCCAGTCTATCTTCTGAGAGTATTTCAGCTAAAACAACTCCGGCGGTTCAAGGTGAATTCTTAACTTCCACAGACTCCCTTTATGATAAGGACTTAGTAATATTTTATGGCCAGCTCCCATCCTGGAACGAGATTCAGGACTTATTGCAGTATCCTACTCCCCCTTAGGGTTTGTAAAATAAACACGTTTTCCTACTCCTTTTAACTTAACATATTTCTCGGATCATAGTTTCATGCATGCTTGTAACACTTGGTTTTTATTCCAGGAACGGGTAAGGTGGCCAAGTCATCAGATATTCGGCATCACCTTGAACAGTACAAGCTACTCAAAGCTTCCGCCAAACCGAAGCCGTCAACTAGCCATCCCGGAGATGTGGTTGGCTATCGCCCTCTTCTCGGAGTTATTGAAGAAGATGTGCAAAAGAGGAAGAGGGGCCGATCTTTGTTTGAACCTTCACCTGGCCCTCGGCCTCCAGTCCAGCCTATCCATGATATTACTAAGGAAGATACTGAGTTTACGCCTTCCCTACATCCGTCCGAAAATCCAACCGTCACCCCGATAGACCACCCTGGTTTGGTTCGCAACCCATTTGCCGGCCACCCGGATCTAGACCCGAGTTTTCAAGACATTTCTTTTGACGAGGCCACGGGTGAGCATCTTCTCCCCCGCAATCCCATGGTACGGGTGCTTGATGAGGCTAAGTCCTTAGACCTCGATTTGCTTACTACTCGGATTGTGACCATGGGGAATGAGGCCAAGGCAAACATCGATCGGGTGGCTGAAGAGACCAAGAGGCTAATGGAGCATCACGCTCGACTGGCCAAGGCTGGAGAGGAAATCGGAAGTGCTAACATTCGGTTGCGGCTAAGGGTTTCTGATCAGGCCAAACAGCTTGCCGATCAGGCTATCCAGATATCCCAGCATGAGGCGGCCTCCAGACGACCAAAGAAAACCATGGAAGAGGCTAGCAAGGCTGAGTTGGGAAAAATGGAGGCTGTTTGCAAAGAACGAATTTACATGGCCATCGCAACGGTAGATGAGATTCGGAGAGTGGATCTTGAGCAGGTAGAGGAGTTATCTGGGAGGCTTGAGGCCGCAGAGCTTGCTCAGGCCAAGCTGAAGGAGGAGACGGAAGTGATGCGGAAATCCCTTCAGGCTGACTGCTCGAGATACCGATTGGAGAGAGATGCTGCCGTCGCACGGCTGTCGGCTTCTGAGGCCTGGATGAAAGAGTTTGAGGAGAATGAGGGGATGATGGATGAGATGCTCTAGGACGTGTATTTTTGAATTTGGAAGTATGGCAACCTGTCCTGGATGGAGGACTATCCCCGGGTCATGGCTAGGATATATCTTCGGGCTTTGGAGGAGGCTAAGGCCGATGTGGATAAGGAAGGTGGTGCGGCTTTTAGGATGAGTGTGGTTACAGCCCAATTTACAAAGGAAGAGAAGGTAGCGGTTAAGGAGGGCATGCGGCTGCTCGCTGCGGATGAGGTAGGCGCGCAGCTAGGTGATGATGATGAGGGAGCAGATGATGGTAAGTCTTCCCTCTCAATCTTTCCTTAACTTGATTACGTATCATTTATCTGATGGATTCTTTTCCTGAATTGGATAGGTGGGACCCCTGGCCAGCATGTTGGAAGTTCTGACCCTGCGGTCAAGTAGATCCCAGAGGGCGAGCGGGATAGAGGAGGAGCCCTGCTGCAGCTGATTATTTTTTGGCCTGCTTGGCATTCCTGTATATACTAGTCCCAAAACATTAATATACTTTTGGGTTGTAATTATATCATTTGTAATGAACGGCTTTATTTTTGACATGTAATTTCATAACATAAACTGATTCTGCTATATTTGAATGCTTTTGTTACTTTGATGTGTTGCATAAGAAATATAGCCGTGCATGTGCTAGTGGTTCAATTGTGTTTAATGCTAAGTTCTTGCTTAGAATGTAATTTCATATCTTGCAATGTTTGTGGGATGTGCGAATAAATTATGGTTACATATTTGTGTATAAGAGAAGAAAGTACCGCCCTTCAAGTTTTAGCTGTAGATGGTAGCTTTGAATGTCTTGTGTAACTGAGTATGGAATGTAGCTGAGTGTCTTGTCAACCAGTTTGCGAGTCTCCTATTTGGTGTCCTGTACTTTAGGGATTGTTATATAGGATAGGAGAAAAGCTTTTAAATGAAATGGAAATATAAGAAACGGTAAAACTTCCAATCATGGAAGGCCGTCGATATGCTTAAGTTCGTGGCAAACGGGTTTTGTAGTCACTTTCCCTAGCTGTGGGTCTTGGAGTCATTTGTCACCCATCTTACGCCTCCGTGGGGAGTTTATCTTTTTTACCACAGCCGCACTTAAGACATATCGGAGCCGAGATCGCGCACAGTAACTACCCGAGCCATTATGGCCCATAATCATGGGTATTATTCGATTTACTGTGGCCGGCTAGCGTGGGTGTCGATCGTCAACCGTGAACTACCCCTGGCTGGCCACACCTTATGTTGGGGCTTAAAGTAGGTTCACAGTTGCCGGCGAGCCGAACGCCGTAATGAGCTGCCATCGGCTATAGTCGGCCTTCTTGATGGCTTATAATCGGCTCATTACAGTTGGCTTTGAGGGCAGTCGCGAGCAATGAGTTAACCCGCAGCAGAGGGATGCTGGAGCAAAAGTGTCTCATTGGCGAGTGCATAGATTCGCATAGTACCTGTTGGGTCTTCTCCAGGTGAGGTTGTGCCGTGAAGTGTCCAGAATGGAAATGTCGTTATGCATGATTTTGTTCAACAGAAAAGGATAAAGCTTAACAAGCAGCCAAGATATAAAGGAACAAGTTAAAAAGAGACAAGATTTTTAAAGTGGTTCGACACAAAAATGCCTACGTCCACTGATTCTCTTTGTTAATTCACTTCATATGGGCAGTACAAGTCAAGAAAAGTATCGACGGAGGTGTTGGATGTTCCATGCCCTCTGGAACACCTCTCCGTCCACTGTTGACAAAATATAAGCTCAGTTGTGGAGATCTTTATGATTACATAGGGTCCGTCCCAGATTGGATCTAGCGCTCCGGGGCGCGGGAAGATCTGCTTGAGGACAAGATCTCCTTCTTGTAAGCTGCGGTGCTTGACTTTGGAGTTGTATTGTGCTACTACTTTTTGCTTGTGAGCTGCTACTTTAAGTGCTGCATCATTTCTTCTCTCCTCAATTAGATCCAAAGACATGTGGAGGAGTTCTTCGTTCTCTTCTGGGCAGTAGTGGATCCAATGGTGGGAAGGCACTACAGTTTCAACTGGGAGCATGGCCTCCGATCCGTATGCCAAAGAGAAAGGAGTATGCCATGTTGATGTTCTATAAGATGTGTGGTAGGCCCAAAGTGCCGTAGGAAGCTCATCTACCCAAGCGCCTTTTGACTTTTCAAGTTTCTTCTTGATTATAGTTTTGAGGATTTTGTTGACAGCTTCGACTTGTCCGTTTTCCTGGGGATAAGCCACAGATGAGAAGCTTTTATGAATTCCGTGCTCTTGGCACCAGTTGGTGAATTCCTCGCTGTCAAATTGAAGTCCATTGTCTGATATGATTTTGAGGGGAACCCCGTACCTGCATAAAACATTTTTGATCAAGAAGTTAATAACTTTTGCCGAAGATATTTTATTTAGAGGCTCCGCTTCCACCCATTTGGTGAAATAGTCAACTGCCACTATGGCATATTTGGCTCCGCCTCGGCCCACTGGCAATTCACCAATCAAGTCAATTCCCCATATTGCAAAGGGCCAAGGGCTGGTCATTTGAGTAATCTCATTTGTGGGTAGTCGAGGAATCTTAGAAAATTTCTGACATCTGTCGCATTTTTTGATGAAGTCTAAGGTGTCTTTGTTTAAAGTGGGCCAGTAATATTCGTATCGGAGTATTTTCTTTGTTAGAGTCTGCCCTTCGGTGTGATCTCCGCAACTTCCTTGATGGATGCTGGACAAGACTTCCCTGGCTTCCCTTTCAGCGATACATCTTAATAAGGGATTAGAGAAGTCGCGCCGATAGAGGGTGCCTTCTTGTAATGTGTAGCGGGAAGCTTTCCTTAAGATGTTCTTAGCTTCATTACGCTCGTCGGGCAGTGTGTCATCTTGTAAATATATTTGGATAGGAGTCATTCAAGTTTCCTCTTCGATTGCAGCTATCATATTCATTGTCTCGTAACTCGGGGCTAGTTACTGTGAGATGGTTATTGTTCGGGAAGCGGTGCCGTCGTTCATGCTAGCTTGCTTTGCCAGTTCGTCGGCCTCCTGATTCTTTTCTTGAGGGATGTGTTTGATTAAATAGTGATCCAACTGATTGATCAGCAGCTTGGTCTTCTTTAGATATGCTGTGAGTCAATCTCCTCGAGTTTGGAATTCTCCCAGTATCTGATTTAAAATAAGTTGAGAATCACTATGGAGACATAAAGAACCGACTCCAATCTCCAGGGAAAGTTCTAATCCGGCTATCACTGCTTCGTATTCTGCGTCATTGTTGGAGGCAGCGAACTCCAACCTTAGGGTGTAACGTCACGGATTTTCGTTCTTCGAAAATTCGACATCGACACTCACTTTATCGACTGCCGAGAAATCAAAGGCCGAAAACCGAGATGTTATGGGTTTTAAAAAGAATTTAAGAAAAGAAAGAAGAGAGAAAAAGAAGAAAGAAAAAGAAAAATAGAAAAAAATAGGACGGGACAGAAAACAACAGAACAACATCAGAATCTCACAATTCGCAGCGGAACAACATATAATAATAAATGAATAATCTTTAAACAAAGAACTATCAGTTATTACATTACATTATATTTCATTACATCATATCATCAGAGTGTACAACAACATACAACAACAAACAGTGCAGCGGAAAAAGAAATACTATATAAACTAGTAATACGCCATGCCATCCAGCTTGCCTCCAGCAACTCCAGAATATCCAGAATATCCTGATAAACCTAACTCTTGACTGCCCGTGTGGAAATTGGTGGGCACCCAGAGTTTAGGAAGGAAAACAATAAACTCCAAGTCAGTCATGTGACTGGTGTGAGAACTCAAAACAGTTTATTTATCTTTAAAATCAAAATAGAGGAATATTTTTAATTCAATTCGCAATGCTTTTAAAAATGAGACTACCATAAGGCCTCCCGCACACACACACATGCAAACGCAGAATCGGAGGAGATTTCTCCTTATGATAGTCAAAGATGCTTGATACGCATTTAAAATAACATTTGATATTATTATTATTAGTGTATAGTGTAGAAAAAATTCATTTCGAAAGTAGAATATAAATCTTAGCCAGCATAGACATTTCGAACTATGCCTACTATAGCTACCATCCAAATAGTGGTGACCACCATAAGTGAATAGCAGGTTCTACAACTAATACCGTACAAGTTTCGTATTGGGAATTGGGTTCCCAACAAATGGTCAGGCCAAGGAACTTCCCATTGCCACTGAGAATGCCTCTGGAAAGACATCCCCGAGAACCAAACCGGATCTCTGCCAACACAAGGCCGGGTTACCCCTAACTGGGTAACTACTGACACGAGCACGCCATTCCCCGGTCCTTTAGGACCTTTTCAACCGAGCGCTCGATATCCAATTCACACAATCATAAAGTGTTTTCAACATGAGTAAGTATCTGGGCTCCATACCATGATACCACCCCTTTCCAGAAGGAAATGCACATACCCTAAGGGGAGCTACAGCAACCCCTAATAACCTTGCTGCATCTTTCCTGTTTTGACCATTTCCGGGATGTGAGGCTCGACGAAGTCACGTCCACAAAAACATACTTTATACAAAAGCCATGCTTTGGGTCAACAAATGATCAACACAATGATCACTAGGATAGACGATCAAATAAACGATCCTATCACAAATAATCAACACAATGATCATTTCAGCATCACTCAGCATGTCACATTACCAAAATGGGATATATCGCTGATAACTTCAACTATATAACCTTTGAGCTCGTACGTCTCAAAGAAGGGTGTTAAGCAAAGAATAAATTCTCCGCCACCAACAGAAATATATTTGAATGAAATCGGCTTTATATCTCAAATTGTAATGTCAGGCATACAATCCATACAAGTCTGTTCCGGGATCGAACAGAACCGAAGGCACTTACAAAGAAGTCCTTGCAATCCGGATATTCACAATCCTGATCGGATTCACCATAACATATGGAGAACTCAATAACGTAGCTACTCGGTGTAAAGTCAATCGATAGTTCATCCTATCGCTTTCGCAAATACCGGTCTTCAACACCGATCTTCAAATGCAATTCACAACGACGTATCACATATTCGGAGTGGGTTATACGACCCCATGGTCCTTTCCCGGTTAACCCGAATAGTGAGCGCTTATTCAACAATAAGTGTGCATTCAAATTCAATCAATTCACATCAAATACCCATTCAAAGGGAAATATTGATAGTCGGTTATTGAACTATCACTGGATATGCATACATCACCAGATTCCAAATAATTTTCCAAATTATTTATTTTCCAAAATATCTTTACTAGATATATAGTTTCAACACTTCAAAAATAAATCAATATTTATTTTTAACAAGTTCCACTTTCACATATAAATTCCTTAGTGAATTTATATTCCAAAATATTCATGCATATACGATTTCAATTATTCATTTCAATTTATCTTCAAAAAGATAAATTCTAATTATTCACTTCATATTGGAAAACATTTCCATACTTATCAAAAATAAGTAATCGACAAATCTTTTTATTTTCAACCTTTGAAAATATTCAATATACTTAAATCGAATTAAGTATATTATTCATTCTTTAAGGGAAATCATTCTCTTAAACATTTTTATTTGGGCCAAAACGAATGTTGCGTAAAACATCGTTACAACGTCCCAAAATCACTAGTATAGGGATTCGAAATTAAATAGATATATAAATCCCAATACTATACAACCCATTTCCTTTCGGAAATCATTTACTATAACAACAGTGTTATAGTCCACCATTTCCTTTTATTTCTCGAAAACGTCTATTTCAACAATAAATGTTGAAATCTATGATTTCGAATCTCAACACAATTAAAACATCGTTAAATCGTTTTAATTCTATTTAAAACATTCACATTCAATACATTTTCTTTAACGTATTATTCACTATTCAAAAACGTGAATATACTTCATTAACAAATTTCATCCTTTCTATTCATTTTATTTTAAAGGATTATTCACTGTCAAAAAAACGTGAATATAACTCCATTTATAAGTTATAACAATTAACTTATCAAAATAAGTCGTTTGCGAATTTATAAAACAACGTTTATAAATTCCATTTCTATTTATTTCATAACAACTTCCTTTATAAATCTTCTTTATTTACCTATTCGATTTATAATCTTAATTATAAACCAAAAGTCCAAATTATAAGTCAAACACTTATAATTTATTTATTTGCAAAAATCGTTCCTTTGAACTTTACAAATTTTATAAACCTATTGTTTATAAAATTCCATTTATAACTTCACCGTTATATAATTCTATAAATTTCATTCATTAATGAATTTCATTTTCACTTCATTCAAACACTTATAAAGACTCGTTTTATAATGTCAATATTTCGATTTATAAATATCCGTTTATAAATCTCTTAATATAAATCAATTAATATTATTCTTTAAAACATCTTTTAATTTCCTTTATAATTTCATCATTTCGATTTATAAAATAATCAAATTTTATAAATCCTATATTTAAACTTTTATCATATATTCAAAAATCCAATCTAAATTATTTTATAAAATCATTAGTTCATATTTCTCAAAAATCGACTTTTAATCGTATTTCTAAAAATCAGCTTTTTAACTATATTTCACAAAAACCATAATTTTTATAACTTTAAAAATTATAACGTTTATTTATTTATAATGGATCAATTCCAAAATATTTTATCTTTTCAAAAATTACTTTAAAAACATTTTAAAATACCAAAAATTTGGTCCAATGATGCTACACACCAAATAGTCAATCACGACTACTAACGATATCATATATCGATATGATAATCCATCAAATATCAAAATATCTGAAATTAAATAAAAACTGTTGAGGAATCCAGTTGGATCCCTCCAACCTGTTTCCTGCATCCAAAAACATTAGCACAATACCAATTTCGCTCCAGTACGAAATTATCGCGGTACATGTTTTTATTAAATATTATCCGCTTACTAACGGCGTAATAGGGTCTCATCCGCTAAAAAATACGGGAAATCAATAACTGCAATATATACATATGCCAATATATATATATTGATAATATATATATATAATACCAATTTCACTGTTTATGAAATATTCGCGGTATATGTTTATATTAAATAACATCCGCTTACTAACGGCGCATAATGTCTATTTTAACAATCAATAATTTACAGTCATCATTCAAACATGCATTCAAATATTTTAAATCTAACTATTTAAAATAAAATCGAAATCTATTCGATTGAGTGAGAAATTCTCACCTTGGTTTTAATTTCCGTTTTAGCTTTTATTTCGAATAAAATTAAACGCGCGTTTAATTTTACCCGAAATTCTCACTAACTCCAAACGACTCCAAACCAACTCCATCGCGTAGTACTCGTCCATACGATCCCAACGCAAAAAATCTCGTCCGAAACGGACCTCGTACGAAAGAGTTATGATTTTTATAAGATTGTATACAAATTTTAAACTAAAATTTACAAATCTTTTTATATAAATCTCAACCTTCATCTGGGCCGTAGATCCCAAGCCTGCAACATCTCCACCCTAGAACGCAACCATCTCCTTCCTCTCACGCATCTTCTATAGACAATTACTCGTATGGCCGAACCCATTATTAGCATTTAGGGTTAAATTTTGCATCAACCGTACTCGATGATTTCTCGATCAAGTAGTTGCAATTCGAAGCCCTACACGACCTCTACCTTCGGCCATAACCCCGGCACACTCGGCTGTCCCCATTGCACGCAGTTCGAGGCCGAACTCGCGACGTTCAACTCCATTTTGCCGTTGATTTCCTTCGAATCTTTCGATCATGACCGTTGATAATAAAGATCTCTATGAGATCTACAATATTGTAGTTGGAAAATTTCTGAAATGAAGCAAGGATTTTGAGAAATTTGGGGGGAAAGATAAATAACTCTCGGCCATTGATCAAGCAAGAGGCGGCTACACGTTGAACTAGGGTTTCTTTTTTTTTTTTTTTTTTTTTTTTTGAGAATTTAACTTCTATTTATAGAAAAAGCAAGCGTAAACACTATTCATTCCGGGAATTCCGAACTCCGATTTAGACGCCGTAACCAGCGTACCTAGGGTTTATCCCGCGTTCCGGACACAATGGAACAGGTTTCGGAAGCTAATTCGGAAGTATGTGCGAGTTATGGCTGAAAACGTTCAATTTAAATTAAACCGATTTAAACCGATTTCTAGGCGTTTTAATTTGTACCGGACAAACGGTAAATCCAATTGACTTGAAATTTGAAACCTTACAATAATATCACATTACGGATCCGATGAAACTGGTTTCGTCGAATTCCGAGACTTTTTGAAAAATGGCTATTTTGACTCGCCAAATTTAAATTAAAAATAATTCGATGCGTTTCGAGCTGCCACGATCAAACGATAACTCCGATTGACACGAAAATTGAAATCCGGTAATAACTAACTATTACGGATCCAATGGAACTGGTTTCGTTCAATTCTGAGACTGTTCAAAAATTGACTATTTTACAGTCGATTATTAAATATTAAAATATTCAATTTTCACAGATTAACTTTTAATTCGATTTTAAAAGTTCTAAAATATTTCTATAACTCCAGTATGATTAAATAAAATTTTACAAATCATTTTCAATCATATTTAACTCAATTTTCAATTATTTCCATAATTTCACATATTAAATTATCGATTTAATTATCCAATTAAATCCAAAAATTCAAATAAAAATTTATTTGACTTAAAAATTCACTTATTAATATTTAAAATTAATTAAATATTTAATTTTCAATTTCTAAAAATTCTGGGCCGTTACAATCTTTCCCCCTTAAAAGAATTTCGTCCTCGAAATTATAAGTAAGAAAAGTTATAGAATCTATTAATTTTCCAAAATTCATAATTAAACTTCTTACAATTCTTTACTAAGTTTTCCAAATCATACTTAGTTATCATTTCAAAAACAAATTACCTTGTTTAACTTTCAATTCAAAAATCAAAGTTAAAGTTTTCCAAAATTTTCCCAATTTCCTCAAAATTTTTCTAACGCCTTAAATTTTCAAAAAAATTCGCCATAGTCTCCTTTGCGCGGCTCGATCCGAAAAAAAAAATGACAGTATATATATCACAAATATACATCTCATCAAGTAATGAGGCATCCCGAAGGGAAAAAAGTGTAAAAGTACGATATTTAATCCGAGATATGTACCTTATATTTTATTAGCAAGCATATACGGCTAATATAGCGCTAAAGCGAACTCCAAATGCGAAGCAAACGCGATCCGCACCTACTAAACTCAACAAACAACATGAGAACATGCATATATGAAAATAATCTCAATATACAACATATAGCAACATAACAACTATATATGTCACATAGAAAATGCAACAATAGCAATAAATGCAAACATCAACCATCAACCAACTATAATCCATAACCAATCAATATTCATTTATATTCTCATTAATATTAAATGAAATAGGTTTTCAATTTAATCACGTTTGATTCATTAACAGTGGATGTTTACTAACATTCATTTTCAATTCAATTAGTTTATATTTACTAATTAAATCCAATTCACTTTCAATTCTATTCAAATTTATTTACTCCAAATTTGAATTCAATTACATAGCTTTTAATTTCATTAATACTTAATGAATTATGTGCAACCAATCAACAATCATATAACAACCAATATATATTAATTTCAACCAAATTCCTTTTCTTACATTCATTCAATTTGGTTTAACACCATCTCTTTGAATTGGTTTAATTAAATTGATTTTCATTCAATTTTTATTCAACTTCTAATAACATTAGATTTCAATGAATTTATACTTTCATTCATTATTCCATATCAATTATTCACATTCAATTGATTAACAGCCAAGCCATTCATTCAATTCAATTACAAAGTTGAATTCTATTACATAACTTAAGTTCATATTCTTTTAATCCACTTGATTATTTACTTCGATACCAATATCAACTTAATTCAATATCTCTTAAGTTATATTCCATTTAACTTTAAATTCACTTTTATTCACAACTCATATTTTATATAGTTTCACTTCTTATATATATAAGTTTATTTCACAATTGTAAATCACTTTAATTATAATTCAATTCTTATAATTCTTTTACTTATACAATTCTCTTTTATTTAGATTATTCAAACAACCTAACAATCAACTTATATACATTTAATAATTTTGAAAAATTATTTCTTTATATATAAAATATACTTAAGGTAAAATTATTTCATTTACCCAATTAAAACAATATTATGTCGAATTGTTCTATTCAAGTGTTTAGAAACCCCTTCGGCATAGTCTTGCGGACCACGCTGACGAAAGTTCATATACCACTCAATAAACCAATCATCACAATATAAAACAATTTTATATTCACTAACAAATACGCTCTCATAGCTATTATTACACTCAAACTCATTCTAGAGTACTACTGACTCTATCTCTAATGAGTAATACCCTACAGAACCATGGTTGTCGCTTAACCATCAGCTCTGATACCAAATGTAACGTCACGGATTTTCGTTCTTCGAAAATTCGACATCGACACTCACTTTATCGACTGCCGAGAAATCAAAGGCCGAAAACCGAGATGTTATGGGTTTTAAAAAGAATTTAAGAAAAGAAAGAAGAGAGAAAAAGAAGAAAGAAAAAGAAAAATAGAAAAAAATAGGACGGGACAGAAAACAACAGAACAACATCAGAATCTCACAATTCGCAGCGGAACAACATATAATAATAAATGAATAATCTTTAAACAAAGAACTATCAGTTATTACATTACATTATATTTCATTACATCATATCATCAGAGTGTACAACAACATACAACAACAAACAGTGCAACGGAAAAAGAAATACTATATAAACTAGTAATACGCCATGCCATCCAGCTTGCCTCCAGCAACTCCAGAATATCCAGAATATCCTGATAAACCTAACTCTTGACTGCCCGTGTGGAAATTGGTGGGCACCCAGAGTTTAGGAAGGAAAACAATAAACTCCAAGTCAGTCATGTGACTGGTGTGAGAACTCAAAACAGTTTATTTATCTTTAAAATCAAAATAGAGGAATATTTTTAATTCAATTCGCAATGCTTTTAAAAATGAGACTACCATAAGGCCTCCCGCACACACACACATGCAAACGCAGAATCGGAGGAGATTTCTCCTTATGATAGTCAAAGATGCTTGATACGCATTTAAAATAACATTTGATATTATTATTAGTGTATAGTGTAGAAAAAATTCATTTCGAAAGTAGAATATAAATCTTAGCCAGCATAGACATTTCGAACTATGCCTACTATAGCTACCATCCAAACAGTGGTGACCACCATAAGTGAATAGCAGGTTCTACAACTAATACCGTACAAGTTTCGTATTGGGAATTGGGTTCCCAACAAATGGTCAGGCCAAGGAACTTCCCATTGCCACTGAGAATGCCTCTGGAAAGACATCCCCGAGAACCAAACCGGATCTCTGCCAACACAAGGCCGGGTTACCCCTAACTGGGTAACTACTGACACGAGCACGCCATTCCCCGGTCCTTTAGGACCTTTTCAACCGAGCGCTCGATATCCAATTCACACAATCATAAAGTGTTTTCAACATGAGTAAGTATCTGGGCTCCATACCATGATACCACCCCTTTCCAGAAGGAAATGCACATACCCTAAGGGGAGCTACAGCAACCCCTAATAACCTTGCTGCATCTTTCCTGTTTTGACCATTTCCGGGATGTGAGGCTCGACGAAGTCACGTCCACAAAAACATACTTTATACAAAAGCCATGCTTTGGGTCAACAAATGATCAACACAATGATCACTAGGATAGACGATCAAATAAACGATCCTATCACAAATAATCAACACAATGATCATTTCAGCATCACTCAGCATGTCACATTACCAAAATGGGATATATCGCTGATAACTTCAACTATATAACCTTTGAGCTCGTACGTCTCAAAGAAGGGTGTTAAGCAAAGAATAAATTCTCCGCCACCAACAGAAATATATTTGAATGAAATCGGCTTTATATCTCAAATTGTAATGTCAGGCATACAATCCATACAAGTCTGTTCCGGGATCGAACAGAACCGAAGGCACTTACAAAGAAGTCCTTGCAATCCGGATATTCACAATCCTGATCGGATTCACCATCACATATGGAGAACTCAATACCGTAGCTACTCGGTGTAGAGTCAATCGATAGTTCATCCTATCGCTTTCGCAAATACCGGTCTTCAACACCGATCTTCAAATGCAATTCACAACGACGTATCACATATTCGGAGTGGGTTATACGACCCCATGGTCCTTTCCCGGTTAACCCGAATAGTGAGCGCTTATTCAACAATAAGTGTGCATTCAAATTCAATCAATTCACATCAAATACCCATTCAAAGGGAAATATTGATAGTCGGTTATTGAACTATCACTGGATATGCATACATCACCAGATTCCAAATAATTTTCCAAATTATTTATTTTCCAAAATATCTTTACTAGATATATAGTTTCAACACTTCAAAAATAAATCAATATTTATTTTTAACAAGTTCCACTTTCACATATAAATTCCTTAGTGAATTTATATTCCAAAATATTCATGCATATACGATTTCAATTATTCATTTCAATTTATCTTCAAAAAGATAAATTCTAATTATTCACTTCATATTGGAAAACATTTCCATACTTATCAAAAATAAGTAATCGACAAATCTTTTTATTTTCAACCTTTGAAAATATTCAATATACTTAAATCGAATTAAGTATATTATTCATTCTTTAAGGGAAATCATTCTCTTAAACATTTTTATTTGGGCCAAAACGAATGTTGCGTAAAACATCGTTACAACGTCCCAAAATCACTAGTATAGGGATTCGAAATTAAATAGATATATAAATCCCAATACTATACAACCCATTTCCTTTCGGAAATCATTTACTATAACAACAGTGTTATAGTCCACCATTTCCTTTTATTTCTCGAAAACGTCTATTTCAACAATAAATGTTGAAATCTATGATTTCGAATCTCAACACAATTAAAACATCGTTAAATCGTTTTAATTCTATTTAAAACATTCACATTCAATACATTTTCTTTAACGTATTATTCACTATTCAAAAACGTGAATATACTTCATTAACAAATTTCATCCTTTCTATTCATTTTATTTTAAAGGATTATTCACTGTCAAAAAAACGTGAATATAACTCCATTTATAAGTTATAACAATTAACTTATCAAAATAAGTCGTTTGCGAATTTATAAAACAACGTTTATAAATTCCATTTCCATTTATTTCATAGCAACTTCCTTTATAAATCTTCTTTATTTACCTATTCGATTTATAATCTTAATTATAAACCAAAAGTCCAAATTATAAGTCAAACACTTATAATTTATTTATTTGCAAAAATCGTTCCTTTGAACTTTACAAATTTTATAAACCTATTGTTTATAAAATTCCATTTATAACTTCACCGTTATATAATTCTATAAATTTCATTCATTAATGAATTTCATTTTCACTTCATTCAAACACTTATAAAGACTCGTTTTATAATGTCAATATTTTGATTTATAAATATCCGTTTATAAATCTCTTAATATAAATCAATTAATATTATTCTTTAAAACATCTTTTAATTTCCTTTATAATTTCATCATTTCGATTTATAAAATAATCAAATTTTATAAATCCTATATTTAAACTTTTATCATATATTCAAAAATCCAATCTAAATTATTTTATAAAATCATTAGTTCATATTTCTCAAAAATCGACTTTTAATCGTATTTCTAAAAATCAGCTTTTTAACTATATTTCACAAAAACCATAATTTTTATAACTTTAAAAATTATAACGTTTATTTATTTATAATGGATCAATTCCAAAATATTTTATCTTTTCAAAAATTACTTTAAAAACATTTTAAAATACCAAAAATTTGGTCCAATGATGCTACACACCAAATAGTCAATCACGACTACTAACGATATCATATATCGATATGATAATCCATCAAATATCAAAATATCTGAAATTAAATAAAAACTGTTGAGGAATCCAGTTGGATCCCTCCAACCTGTTTCCTGCATCCAAAAACATTAGCACAATACCAATTTCGCTCCAGTACGAAATTATCGCGGTACATGTTTTTATTAAATATTATCCGCTTACTAACGGCGTAATAGGGTCTCATCCGCTAAAAAATACGGGAAATCAATAACTGCAATATATACATATGCCAATATACATATATTGGTAATATATATATATAATACCAATTTCACTGTTTATGAAATATTCGCGGTATATGTTTATATTAAATAACATCCGCTTACTAACGGCGCATAATGTCTATTTTAACAATCAATAATTTACAGTCATCATTCAAACATGCATTCAAATATTTTAAATCTAACTATTTAAAATAAAATCGAAATCTATTCGATTGAGTGAGAAATTCTCACCTTGGTTTTAATTTCCGTTTTAGCTTTTATTTCGAATAAAATTAAACGCGCGTTTAATTTTACCCGAAATTATCACTAACTCCAAACGACTCCAAACCAACTCCATCGCGTAGTGCTCGTCCATACGATCCCAACGCAAAAAATCTCGTCCGAAACGGACCTCGTACGAAAGAGTTATGATTTTTATAAGATTGTATACAAATTTTAAACTAAAATTTACAAATCTTTTTATATAAATCTCAACCTTCATCTGGGCCGTAGATCCCAAGCCTGCAACATCTCCACCCTAGAACGCAACCATCTCCTTCCTCTCACGCATCTTCTACAGACAATTACTCGTATGGCCGAACCCATTATTAGCATTTAGGGTTAAATTTTGCATCAACCGTACTCGATGATTTCTCGATCAAGTAGTTGCAATTCGAAGCCCTACACGACCTCTACCTTCGGCCATAACCCCGGCACACTCGGCTGTCCCCATTGCACGCAGTTCGAGGCCGAACTCGCGACGTTCAACTCCATTTTGCCGTTGATTTCCTTCGAATCTTTCGATCATGACCGTTGATAATAAAGATCTCTATGAGATCTACAATATTGTAGTTGGAAAATTTCTGAAATGAAGCAAGGATTTTGAGAAATTTGGGGGGAAAGATAAATAACTCTCGGCCATTGATCAAGCAAGAGGCGGCTACACGTTGAACTAGGGTTTCTTTTTTTTTTTTTTTTTTTTTTTGAGAATTTAACTTCTATTTATAGAAAAAGCAAGCGTAAACACTATTCATTCCGGGAATTCCGAACTCCGATTTAGACGCCGTAACCAGCGTACCTAGGGTTTATCCCGCGTTCCGGACACAATGGAACAGGTTTCGGAAGCTAATTCGGAAGTATGTGCGAGTTATGGCTAAAAACGTTCAATTTAAATTAAACCGATTTAAACCGATTTCTAGGCGTTTTAATTTGTACCGGACAAACGGTAAATCCAATTGACTTGAAATTTGAAACCTTACAATAATATCACATTACGGATCCGATGAAACTGGTTTCGTCGAATTCCGAGACTTTTTGAAAAATGGCTATTTTGACTCGCCAAATTTAAATTAAAAATAATTCGATGCGTTTCGAGCTGCCACGATCAAACGATAACTCCGATTGACACGAAAATTGAAATCCGGTAATAACTAACTATTACGGATCCAATGGAACTGGTTTCGTTCAATTCTGAGACTGTTCAAAAATTGACTATTTTACAGTCGATTATTAAATATTAAAATATTCAATTTTCACAGATTAACTTTTAATTCGATTTTAAAAGTTCTAAAATATTTCTATAACTCCAGTATGATTAAATAAAATTTTACAAATCATTTTCAATCATATTTAACTCAATTTTCAATTATTTCCATAATTTCACATATTAAATTATCGATTTAATTATCCAATTAAATCCAAAAATTCAAATAAAAATTTATTTGACTTAAAAATTCACTTATTAATATTTAAAATTAATTAAATATTCAATTTTCAATTTCTAAAAATTCTGGGCCGTTACATAGGGCGTAGTGCAGCTTCCTTCCCCTGGGGGTGATTATCACAACACCTGCCCCGAGCCTTGTTCATTTGATGCTCCATCAACGAAGAGATTCCACTTGATATTTTCTGCTACTTCAGATTGCTCCTTACCTTCGTTAGTAGTGAATTCGGCAATGAAATCAGCTATGGCTTGTCCCTTGATAGCGGTGCGAGGATGGTAGGTAATATCATATTGACTCAGTTCAATGCACCACTTAAGTAGTCGCCCAGAAGTGTCGGGGCGATGGAGTACCTGCCTTAGCGGTTGATCGGTTAAAACTCTGATGGAGTGAGACTGGAAATAGTGTCGCAGTTTCCGTGACGTGATTAGTAAACAGTATGCTAGCTTTTCAAGTTTAGGGTATCTGGCCTTTGCCCCTGTAAATCTCTTGCTTACAAAGTATACGGGCCGCTGCACGCGGTTGTCTTCTCTCACCAAAGCGGCGCTTAAAGCATGGGACGATACAGCAAGGTATAGGTATAGTTCCTCGCCTTCATTTGGAGTTGAGAGTACCGTGGTCTCTGGAGGTGTTCGATTAAGTTAAGGAAGGCTGTCGAGTATTTATCAGTCCATTCGAACTTTCCTTTGTCTTTCTTTAGAGCTTCAAAGAAAGGGATGCATTTGTCGGTTGCTTTAGAGATGAACCTGCTTAGGGCGGCCACTTTCCCATTTAGGCTTTGCATCTCTCTTCGATTGGACGGTATCTTGATATCTTGCAAAGCCCGAATTTGTTCGGCGTTTGCTTCAATCCCCCTGGCATGGACGATGAATCCCAAGAACTTTCCCGACGATACTCCGAAGGAGCACTTTAGGGGGTTCAGCTTCATTCCATATTAGCGAAGTACTTGAAACATTTCTTCCAGGTGGTTTATATGATCGTTGGCTTTCCTCGATTTTACCAGCATGTCATCCACATAAACTTCCATAGTTCGTCCTATTAGTTTCGCAAACATCTTGTTAACAAGGCGCTGATAAGTAGCTCCGGCGTTTTTAAGTCCAAAAGGCATTACTGTGTAGCAGTACAATCCCCGGTCAGTGATGAAACTAGTGTGGTCTTGATCGGGGGCGTGCATAGGGATCTGGTTATATCCTGAGTATGCGTCCATAAAGGATAAGAGTTCGCGTCCGGCTGTGCTGTCCACGAGCTGATCGATTCGAGGGAGTGGGAAGCAGTCCTTCGGACAAGCGTCATTTAAGTTGGAGAAGTCGATGCATGTTCGCCACTTCCCATTAGCCTTCTTTACCAGCACTGGGTTGGTGATCCATTCTGGGTAGATGGCTTCCCGTATGAAGTTATTGGCATGTAGTTTCTTTACTTCTTCCTCGAGGGCTGCTAATCGTTCTGCCCCCATGCTTCTCTTTTTCTACTTTACTGGCACCTTGGTGGGATCGATGTTCAGTACGTGGCATGCTACGTCTGGGGAGATTCTGTCATGTCAGTGTGCGTCCATGCAAATACATCCATGTTGTGGCGAATAAAATCAATGAGTTGATCCTTTAATTCTTCTTTTAGTTGAGATCCGATTTTCAATAGTCTACTTGAGTCATGTTTGTCCACAGCTACGAATTCCATAGCCTCTGCAGGCTCGGCGGTGGCCTCCTCCTCTTTGTCCCTGGGGTCTAATTCATTGAAAGGATCACAGGTATATCGAAGAGGAGGGGCTTTATTTAGTTGCTATGCTTCCAAGTTTTTCATGCAGAGAGTAGTCTCTGCATTTTTCCCTTTATCTTTTCTACGGTTATTGCGAAGTTCAGTTACATAGCAGTCTCGAGCAGCGTCTTGATCTCCCTCTACTTCTCCTATTCCGTTATTTGTTGGAAATTTCATCTTCAGGAACCATGGGGCTAGGACAATTTGGAAGTCAGACAAGGCTGGTCTTCCCAAAAAGGCGTTGTAGGCCGAGTGGTTCTCTATTAGTACAAATGTTTGTTTTCGCACAACGGAGCAGGGATGACTTCTTGTTTCAACAAAGAGGTCCAGTTGCCTGAGGGGCATCTTCGCATCTCCAGTGAAATAATGTAGTGGTTTGTTGCAGGGAGACACATCCTTCATTGACAGCTTCATTTTGTCGAAAGCATGTTTGAATAGGATATTTACTGAGCTCCCAGTGTCTACTAAAATTTGGAAAACTTTGGCTGGACCGAACCAGGCAGAGATGACCATAGGATCCATGTGTGGGTACTGCCTTCCCCCTAGATCATGCCCACTGAATGTGATGTCGTCATTCTCTTTCCGTTTCATGTGGCGTTCTTCCATAACAGAATTAACGTCGAAGTCCTGTTCTGACCTTTCACATAGCGCTCTAGTCTTTTCCTTCTGATGTGTTCTTCAATCAAGTCCCGAAGATGGTGGCATTCATTGGTGTCATGTCCATGAGATTCATGGAAGCGGCAGAACTTTCTAGACTTGAGTGCGTTGTCTGATTCTTTCTTGTGCGGGGGGCGCTTGTATCTAACTTCGTCTTGGGTTGCTAGGAAGATGTTTTCGGTTGTTTCATTCAAAGGAGTGTAAGAGTCAAATCTTGGTCCTGGTCGATATAAGCGCTTTTCTCCCTTCTTGGCCCTAGCATTGTCTCTAGAGTCATTTCTCTGAATATCCTTTGCTGCAGCGGGAACCCTGCCTGGAGTTGCCTTAGCCTGTTGTCCCGACTGCCTCTCAGTGCAGCGTCTTCAAGTCTCATATATTTTCCAGCTTCATGGAAGAAATCGGGTAAAGTAGCTGGTTTTTCTTTCGTTAGTCTTCTAGCAAAATTAGTATCCGGGTGCACGCCACTGTAGAGGGCCATCAGGATAAGTTTCTCATCGGCATCTTGAACTGCAGCCGCTGCGGCATTGAATCAGGTTAAATATTGCTGCACTGTCTCTCCAGGCTTTTGTTTGATATTAGATAAGGAATAAGCGTCCTTGGGTTGCTCCACATGAATGCGAAACTGGCCGATGAACTTTTCTTTCAACATTTCCCACGAGCTGATGGACCCTTGGGGTAGGTGGCAGAACCAGGAGGTAGCTAGATCTGCCAAGAATAGTGGGAAGCATTTACACAATACTCCCTCTGTTGCTCCGCTCATGAGCATATGATGTGTGTATCTTTGTAGGTGTACGACGGGGTCAGAGGTTCCCTTGTAAGGTTCCATTGTTGGCATTTTCCATTCTCGGGGGGTGATGGCAATTTCGATATTACGGGTGAAGGGGCTGGTTACCCTAGCGCCTATCCCTCTATCTCTTTGGTCCCATTGGACGCACTCTCTGAACAATCGCGCCAACCTTTCATCAGAACTTGGAGCGGATAGAAATGAGTTTGGTTCTTCCCGGCGGGATTGATTCCGTCCAGATAACCTGTAGGGATGGTATCGTCCATCACTCCTAGCATTCTCTAATGGCTACCTCTGGTCTTCCGGGGGCATGCTGGGGTCAGCCATAGTTGGCCCTTGCCTTGATCTTTCCCTGCTAGGTTCTCTTCTCAGCACTTCCTCGGGTCCAACTTCGGGATGGACTCCATCTCGGCCCCGTTGCTTGGTGTTTCTATGGTTAGGTAGCATGGCGGGCTCAGCTACATCCGACCCTTGCCTGGTACCTCCCCCGTTGGGTTCGGTTCCAAGCGTTTCCTCGGGTCGGAATTCGGGTTGAGTCCGGGCTCGGCTCCTACCATAGCTGTTTCTGTTGTTAGCCTCTTCGAAGAAGAAAGACCCTTGTCGTCTCCTAGATCCTCCAGACTGGGACTCACCCCATGATTCAGTGTCGCGGTTGGTTTCTTTGACATCCCTTAAGCGTGACATGAGTTGATCCACTAAGGCTTCTTGTTGAGATGCAAAGCGGTTTGTTACTTCAGCCACAACCATGTCCAGATCCGCCGTAGTAATTGGTTGTTCCGTAGCAGGGGCTGCCGGATCTGCCTGATTTAAGTTTGCTGTTGGAACTGGACGATTGTCTTGGTCTCTGATCACTGGATCTGGGATACTGCCAGTTGTGATGTTCTTTCCTTTGTTAGCATCTTTCTTCCATCCGAGAGGCATGTTTTCCAAACAATGAACGATGCTGATAGAAAAATGGTTAAGTGGGGGATGCTGAAGCTTCGAGCTCCTGTTCTCAGTGAAAGCACCAAATATGTTTGCACAAAAAATGGGCAAACACCTCCAAGTCGTATGATTTAGTTGATTATATGTTGTTCTTAATGGTTTGGGTGATGTATATGGATATATGAAATAGATGGACTAAACTATAAAAGACACACAGATTTATAGTGGTTCGGCCAGAACGTGCCTACGTCCACTTTATATGTTATTCTCCTTTTCTATTCAGATTACAAGTACAAAGCTTTGATTACAAGTAACTGAAAGTTGTTTGAAAGTTTTCTCCGTGCTTGAGCTCTCAAACTTGTCTGCCATTGTTGTACATCTGCCCCTCTATTTATAGAGTGAGGCTGAGGGTAGGGGTCCTGGATGTATATAGCTGCTGGTGGGCCTGGGCTGAAGCAATCTGGCCTGGCAAGGTTGGTCCGGTCGTGTCCTCCCTTGCTTTTGGTTTGGTAGTGAATGGCATGTGTGTTGGTCCGGTGGTGAGGGCATAGCTTGGACCGGTGATGAGTGGTTCGGGCCCTAGAGGTGAGGTGGTGTCTAGGTTCGGAGGTGGATGGTTCGGTGGTGAGTGGACCGGTAGTGCATGGAGATGGAGTTGGTTCGGCAGGGAGATGGAGAGTGGGTTGGTTCGGAAGGGAGGAGGACGTGGGTTGGTTCGGCTAGGTACCGAACCGGTGATGCTTCGGTCTGGTTGTGGATGGGTGAAGTTGGTTCGGTGGGTGGATGGTTCGGTGGTGAGTGGACCAGTTGTGCATGGAGATGGAGTTGGTCCGGTCGAATCTCATCCAACATTTAGAATTAACGACTAGAAATTCTGGGTCGTTACATTCCTCCCCCCTTATAAAAATTTTGTCCCCGAAATTTGCTAAGATAGAAAGAATGCTCCAAACTCAATAGTAAAACCTACTTAGTGAAAATCTCAATTTCACTTTGCCTAAATTCTTTAATTTCAAATCGAAACTGCTAGTTTCGATTTCTATTCGAAAATTCTTTTTATTTAATTTTAATTTGAAATCAATTTTGTCATGAATGAAACGTTTCAAAAAAAATTTCAAATTTTTTTGTAAAACCCAAAATTTCAGAAATTTTTTAGCATAGTCTCCCTTGTACGGAGGAGCTTTTGCAATATCACAATAGATATAAATATATATACATCGACCCACACAGTCGGAAAACCAAAAATAGTTCATATTTCCTATTTTTATTGCATAGGCGTACCTTTTATTAGCATTTTTAAAGCAAGCAGCTAAATAATATTGCATATACGCATTCCAACTCTATCAATTGCCTCCCGTACCTGTACTTACTTAAACAAACACATCAATTTTCAATAATATGAGAATTTAACAACATTCATTTATCTTAGCCAAACATATCAATTACATACCCAAACAACCAAATTTCATAATCATGCATGTTAACTTTCTTTATAAGCAATTCACAAGTTCAACATCATTTTAATCCTCTTTACAAATCCAAACTTCACTTTGTTCCACACTAATAATTTACATACAAGTTTACTACATATAAGTCATATTTAACACGACCAATTCATCTTTGTACTAATTAAGCTCATATTCACATCAAATTGGTTTATAAGCCGTATTTACATAAATTTACTCCTATTCAATTTCCAATTTATGGGCAATAAATTTTATTTTCAATTTGATTCATTCGCATCTCTTTTATGATTCATTTGCATTTATATACAAATCCACTTAATGAGATCTCAATCCATTCCAATTTATTTAAAAACCAATTTCAATTTGCTTCTTTAAGCCAATTAAATTTCTGTTTACAACAAAACGACCAATTTCTATGCAAATCTTAATGTTATTCATGCAAATAACCATCCCTTGAGCTTATAACCATTTAAAATTATTTCCAACTTAGATTTATATTAATTTCATTTCATTCGGAATTTTCACAATCCCAAATATCCTTATTTCCTTGCAAATTTTTAAATCAAATCCTTATTTTCACCTCAAGTTCATCAGTCAACTTATGTTTAAATTAATATCATCACATTCTATAATATTTACAACTCATACATTCTTATTTCATCACAATAATTAATTAAAATTCTTTCACTTGCATTTAAATTTTATTATCTAAACAAATTTCATTCAAGACCCCTTATAAAACTCGACCATAATTATTTTCCAATTTGCTTAAGCTCTTTTAATTTCACAATATTTCCATTTCTTCTTATACCAATTCTATTTTATTTTAATTTAATTCTCATCCAATCAAATTCTAATTCATTTACAAATTTTAACTCAATTTGTTTATTTATTCAATCCATTTTAAATTTTAATTCATCTCCTCGATTCATTCTGAATTTTATAAATAATATGACCATTTTCAATTATCTTATACCCAAACTGAATTTTACTTGCATTTTGAACCGTATCCATTTTAAATTGATTTTTTTATTCAATCCAATACAATTTCCATTTAATTTAGCTTACACTAAATTCATTCTAAACAATCCTTTTTAAATTTAGTTGAGTGAGAATTTAATTCATTCAATATCATTCTTACTTAATTTAAATTCCATTTAATTCAATTCTTTTCCCAAATTTTATTCAAGTTTAACTAAATTTATTTAGCCAACTTAAATACTTACCACTTCCTTTACTACTTAAATAAGAATTGAATTCCATTCAATATCATGTATAACACAATTGAATTTTGATTTCAATTAAATCCAAATCCGTCTCAATTCTATTTAATTGAAGTTAAATCCAATTCGATCCAATTTTATTTCTCTATTCAAATTAAAATTTTACTTTCTATTATATAAGTTTTAAATCTTATTTCTAACTTAAGTCCATTCACATCTTATATTTTTTTTCTTTGCCTTATCACATTTAACATCAATTTAGGATTTAAATTTTGAATTTACCATACCATCCAACTATTTCCCATTTGTGATTATAATTCCATTTTACTTGGGTTTACAATCTGATTTTCTATTCTTAAGTCCACCAACTTAATAATTATAAGTTTATATTGCTCATTTTAATCCATTTACATCTTATATTCACAATTCCAAATTATATATATATGTATCACTGAATTCTTAAGGATACAAATTTTATTTCAATTTAATTCTTTGCAAAGTTTAAATCCACAGTTTCAGATTATAAGTATAACACTTAATAGCTTATGGGTACAATTCATTACACAATGACCTACAATCACAAAGTCATTTTACATTTCAGTTTAACCCAAATCAATTTTATTCTATGTCCAATTTATTTAACTTATCCCAAGTTAAATTCAAATTTCTATTCTCTTCCATATACTCAAGTTAAATTTTAATTTCAGGATTAAAATTTTCATTTCCCTCTTATTAATATCAACTTCACTTAATAAGTTCAATAGTTGATTCATTTTAACTTTACACATTATTTAAATAGAATTTTCTAGAATTCAATTACTTGGTTTTATCTCAAAAAAAAATTAAAATAATAATCAACACATACCCACTTGGTATATCAAATCAAATCTCCGGATTCCAAATAACTTGTTTATACCAAAACAAATTTCCTCCTTTGAAATTTCTGAAACACCTTGTATATCAACCAAATCTAAACAGATATCATACCCAATTACTATCGAATCAATCCATCACTCAAGAAACTTAAAAATGAATTTTGATGATGTAGCCATCATCATCAGGATTATTTTCTAGCAACTGAAGTGAGTTCAGTGCTTCCTTACTTTAACGAATTCATTTCGAAACAGTTTCCATTCAACATATTACCCAAAATAATATTCCATTATTTCCTTCAAATACTTTGGAAAACATTCCCAAACATTCCCAAGAATTTAAATTTCCAAACTTTTGTTTTCATTACATTTAAAATCCTTTTCAAAATCCCCGGGATTTAAATTCTGGTTTAATTCAAATTTAGTTGTTCTTGTTTTGTATAATTTATACTCATAGAATTTTATTTGATTATAACCATTTCAAAGTTTAGATCGAATTTTAGATTCTTATTTGATTAAGATATCTACATCCAAATAATCAAATATATATAATAATTTTAGAAATTATTTCTTTGATATCAAAATATAATTTCGGGTAAAATTATTTCATTTACCCACTTTTAAAAACAATACAATGTCGGTTTATCTTATTTAAGGGTTTAGATACCCCTATCGGTATGGTTGTACTTCCCGCACTGACCAGAATTCATAAACACTCAACCGATAAATCAACACAGTATAAAAACAAATTTTATATTCACTAACAAATAAGCTCTCATATTTATTGATACACTTAACTCTTTATAGAGTACTATTGACTCTATATCTAATGAGTAATTTCCCCACCAAAGCCTAGGTTGTGTCAACCTAAGCTCTGATACCAAGTGTGACGACCCGCCCTTCTCGACCTTCGAAAATTGACACAAAATACCCCACAGTATGATATGCCGACGATCAAGTGCCGAAAAAGACAGATTGTTAAGGGAAAAGAAAGGAGATAGAAGAAAGAAGGAACTAAACAATATCAGAATCTCATAATCGTAGAGGAATAAATATAATAGTCAATAATAGAGCTTTACACAAAATGAAACCTATATCTGTTTTGTATATTACATCATCAGAGTATCACAAACAAAAAATAATTACCAGCCTGACAATTCCATACAATCACAGCAGCGGATATAAATAAGTACGGATAATACGTCTCGGGATCCAACTCCTCTCTTGCTCCATAGCATCCAATCCTGAACATATAATACTCGGTCTGACCCAAGTATTATAATGAAATAACAACCGAGTCAGTCTGGAATACCAGCTGATAAAAATACACCCAAATTGATTATTAAAGTTTCAAAAATCCTTTGGAAAACAAAAGTATCTCGTAAGACCATGCCACAAATAAACATGTCAGGTTTTTACCTTACGACAGCTAAAGCACTTTTTATAAAAAGCCTCTAATATTATAATAGGGTCTATATACAAATACTTATAAAATAGCCGTAATTATTACATGATTAAATTCCAGCTACTAGCCACAATCGTGGGTAATACAAACAAAACTCGCAAAAGGCGCATAGGGAGAATGGATTTCCAACTAATGACTAGGCAGTAGGGTACCACCTGTCACAGCACCTAGTCTAGATCAGTGTGCCGAGGACCACTCCTGATCCCCTGCAACACAAGGCCGGGACCACCCCTTGCTGGATAATCCCGAGTAAGATCACCCCACGGTTGGGATCAGCAACCGCACCACTAAGCCGAAATAAAAGGGACATCTAGACAGGGATGACCTCACCATGAAATGGATGCTACCCGCCTAGCCTTGCTGCATAACCCCTGATTTTCAGTCATTCCCGGTTGATGAGGCTGGAGGCTAAGCATTACCTTTTAGAACGTTTCACTTAGAATGCCCATCGTCCACCTGACGATGTTCCAAAAGCATTCATCTATAGAAGTCCGTCCCGGGTTCGAAAGGAACCGAAGGCACTACTCCTACTACATAAGTTTTGAAAATATCCGCAGGATTAGTGGCGACTAGCCCTTGCACTTCATTGCTCCATCTTCGACTCCGAACTCGTTTTTCCCACAAAAACGTACAAACCGAATCGAAGTGGTTTTCGAGAAATTAATCTCGATCCCGGTCTCTTCGAAACGATCAACGCATTGGCCAATATTGATAGTCGGTGATTTAACTATCAATTAACATCCATAAGCATCCATCACACAATAAATAATTCCCATATTATTTATTTTCGTCATAAATATCTTTGCGAGATATATTTCCATTTTCAAAATCCTTTTGAAACACCTTTCAAACCCCTACTCATGAAATAGATTCCCAAATCTTTACTTCCTCTGAAAACATCTAAGTACCCATACTTAAATTTTAAGATAATTTAAATTCTTTATTCTGGAAAATACATTAAAACATTTATATTAAAACTACTTACATACTTAAATTAAAATACACATATACTTTTTAAAAATATTTCGAATAAAACTACTTTATAAAATATAAACTATTTTCTTTAAAATAAAGTTAAGTTATACTAAAATTTAAAATAAAGCTATGAAATCCTATACAAGTTTCAAATAAAACTTTAACTAATTATCTTTAAAATAAAATCATTTTATAAAGTATAAATATTAATAATATTCTTTAAAACAACTTCAAAACTTCTCACTTTTTTTATAAAAAAAATCGCCTTGAAAAGGTACTTGGCTTTTCAGGGAAATACACTTCCATTTTAGGATAACCCAGAGAATTCTTTCTATAAATCCTATACGATTTATCTCAAATCAATTTGCGTTCATCCCGTAAATTCCTTGCCATACTTTAAAAAAAATAAACCCCTTTTATTTTTAAACACATTGCTATTTCCTGGAAATCACTTTCAAATATATGTTTAAAATAATTAAAATAAAGCTTCTAGAAATTTCTTCAATGAAAATAATACTTGAGGAAATATATAGAGCTTTTCTAAGTAATTTAAGCCAATTTAACCTTTAAAATAAAGTTATTAAATTAAATATTTATATTATAATTTGCTTTCGAGAATTTAATACCACTTTACTTTTTAAAATAATTAATTACCATAATTACTTATTTAAATATTTACTTACACATTAAACAATTTAAAATAATATTTCTTTCTACAATATTCTAAACATATTTAAGCTGCAAATTCATATTTTGAAAGCTTTTCTTAAAAACATACTAAAATTTCCAGGACAAAGCACACTTCCCATCCTTTAAAAATAAATTTCGCTAGTATTTTAAACAATTCACATTTCCTTTATAAATCACACTTTCAAACACTTCAAATTATCAACCAATTTCTTGAATTTAATTCCTTCTAAATTCTTTACTTAAGAATTTCTTTAATTTCCTTCAAACCCAATTTATTTATTTATATTTAAATTCCCAGGTTGTATTCACCCAATCATAGCAAAACACAATTTAATTTTCAATTTAATCTAGCACAGTATATAAATAGAACATAGCATAACAAGATCTAAATTAATTTATCACAGAATATAAATGAGATATATCACAGAATATAAATAAACTTCTGTTTGTGGGGAATCCAATTGGATCCCTCCAACCTGTTTCCGTGCATCCACAGATATTAGCACAACCAATAAATATCGATTCATTTTGATAATAATTATCATATTCAGCTAAATAACCAATCAAACATTTTAATATTAGCTATTTAAATTACTGGTATCCAGATGTGAGTGAGATTAACTCACCTTGGGTTTTCGACGAGCGTTCAAATTTTCGAATTAAATCGACTGTGATCGATTTAACCCAAAAATTCCACTAGCTCCGATAGTCACCAAATCAGTACTTCAGCGTTGAGCACATCGCTGCGATTCCGATGCTTTTTGTTTCATCCGTTTTCGACCTCGTACGGAGATGATATGCATTTTATAAGTTAGAAAATATATTATACAAATTAATTTCCAATCTTTTACTGTTTACCATTTGCCATTCGATTTAAGGAAACAAATCAAGGCCGCAACTTCCTCTTTTTCCTCACGCGTGATACCAGTGCCTCCAAACCCATAGCCATTGACTTAGGGTATATAACCGCACCTCCCACAATCGCCTCGAGGATGATCCTGTACCACCACGTCGCTCGCGCGCCTCAGCTACACCCACGTCCAGAATATGTACAAGCTCGGCGACCCCAAACTCTCGAATTTCGCTCACGAACAACGCACAAACGCGGCCTCAAAACTTCGTCTCCGGTCGACAAAAATCAATCTCCACCGTTGATCTAGTCGAACTCGGCGAGCACAACATCTTTCTAGTTGGAAACTTTTTGCAACGACCCGAAATTTTCGAAGCCGAAAATTCCAGATAGTTAAGAAAAAGAAGAAAGAGATAGAAGAAGAAGAACAGAAACACCAAACATCTCATATTCGCAGCGGATAAAATATAATAATAAATAATAACAGTTGCAAAAGAATACTATATCTGTCGATTACATTCTAATACATCAGAGTTTCACATTATATACAGTTACTGAATATTTACAATTATCATATCTCAGATTAACAATAATATAAATACAGCGGAAATACTCTATACAATATTGCCATCCAGCTCGCCTTCTGAGCTCCAGAACGTCCTAACCTGGAAATCTGTAATACTCGGTCTGATCCGAGCATTACATCAAAGTAACACCCGGGTCAGGCTGGAAACCAGCGTGAGTAAACCCAACTAACATGGAATACCAAAGCAATCAACTTATATAAACTTGGGGTGACATATATCAATTTAACAAATTCGCGATTAACTATAAACAACACTTATTCCACACATCAATTTTCTAAGTACCAAACTTAGATAAAATAATTCAATTCACTCAAATCATTTCATTACAACCCATTGATTTCACAAACCAATTTATAACAATTCGAAGTGGTTTCGGGTATTTTCCAATACCCGACCCCGGTCTCTTCGAACTCATATTGTTCTAACCCAAATTATTCAAATGAAACACACAACATTTCATATCAGAGATATCTACTCATTCAAAAACATCCAATGCCATTCAATCATCCATAAGCAAAACTTAATCCCATCCAAATTAATTCACTTGATTCTATTGAATTTCAAATCTCAATCACTTAGATTCCTTTATTCTCCATTAGTTAATTCCAAACAATTAATTAGTCAACCCTTCATAATTCATCTTAATTAATCACCCCGGATTAATTATTTTTCAATTACACTAAAGTAATTATCTTTGTTCAATTACAATATTAATTATTCTTAACCAAAAACCAATAAGTGGTCTTAATTACTTCATAAATTAATTAACCATTTTATCTACATTAATCCTTAATTAGTTATTAATTAATTTCTCATAAGTCATTATTTATTGAATTGATTTAATTTTACCTAATCAATCTCTATTTACATCATTGATTATAAAAATTAATGATTTCTCATTTACATTTCAGTTTATTTTAATCTAATTTAATTACCCATTTTATAATAGAAGCTTAAAGGAACTTTAAAAAAAAATATTTTTAAAATCCAATTCGGTTTTCACTTGTACTTTGACATTCAAGTTGGTAAAACACTCAAAAAAAATTTCCTTTATTTGTTAGATTTAACTTTGATATAGAACTTGTTTTAAACCTCAACTTTACAATTTAACTCCAGGGTTTAAATATCACTTTAATTTCTTTCCAATTCATTTTAATTTTATTTTATAATTATTTCACTTTCAAAATCCCACCCTTATATTCCTTTAAAAATCAAATTTTATATATTTTTCGATGACTCAAGGTACCGAAATATTCAAGCAAGCCACAGCATTTAACCTTCCAATTACCAATAATATTCACCACATAATATCAATCACTTCAATATATATTATATACTACCATATATAATATAGCTCAACAAAACAAACCAATCATTCAACCAACTATTTAAATTTAACATTTAATTTAAATAGAAATTCAAAAGCGTGAGGTTTACTCACCTTTGATTTTGCTGTTTGCAGTCCATTCCAATTCGATTTCTGTCTTCTCAGATAAGACCTTGTACAAATATCATATAAATTAATTAACACTTTAATTTTAAATCAATAATTTATTATCATTCACTTATTTTATTTAACTTATAAATTGACTTAAATTCTTAAACTAAAAATCACCTTAAACATATAATATAGTCCAGAAATTAAATAAGTTAATTGAAACAGTTTAATAAAATTTGATTTACCAAATATTTTCGTCGAATAAATTTCCCAAAGAAAATAGTAATTATTCTACTTCTTCTGAAACCCATATAATAAAATTAATTTATAGTCTCCCAAAAATCTAATTTTATATAAATATTCAACATTTAAAAAAATTCTTTATAGCCTCTATATACATGTACTACAATAAAATAAACAGAGCTGTTTTAAAATTTATTTACTGTAAAAATAAAATTTCACATGTATATTTATTCATTAGTTAAATTAAATAAATTTAAATCATACCTTGCTGCCTCAACCTTACTTGCGTATGCACCCAGGTCGGTCGCGACTAGAACGAACCCCTACCATAAGTCACTCCTTCACGAATCCCAAAACCCTAGTTCAATCCACACCCCAAGCTGAAAGCGCTCAGCCGTATCAAGTCGCTACCCCCCTTGCTTGCGTCGCCGACCGAAAATTGTCGCGACTGCCCCTTTGCGCACGAGCAGGCCCATGCACGACCGACCCCTCTCGCATCGCCCAGTCACTGACGAAGCTCCATCAGTTGAATGCATTGCGGCTTACTCGAGCTCTCAACTGGATAGTCAAGCAAATTGTAGGAGCTTCAGGATTTAAATTCGACAAAAACCCTAACGCGGCCATTCGATGTCGTAGATCTCGAATTTGGGTAAAGAAGAGAAGAAGTAAATCGACGAGAAGATTGCTCGGCTGCTTCTATTATATGTTGTTGAGTTGAATTCTCTTTCCTTTTTTTTTACGAATTGAATTCGGTTTCTTCTCAAAGATAGAGAGGAAGACGAAAATAAATATCGGATTGGAAAATAGCTTGTTGAGTACGCTTGTTGACTTATAAAAATATCTTGTATTGTTAAAATATCCTTGCCAATTTTTTTTTATATAAAACTTCCAAAATGCCTCATCGCTTGCTACTGAAAATTTCGAACTCCTCTTAAGAAATGCCGCTAGGCGATTATAAGGTTTTACCCGCGTTCCGAACACAATGGAACGTGTTTCGGAAGCTAATTCAACCATATGCACGAGTTACAGAAGTAAACGATAAATTTTAAATTAAATCGATTAAAATAGCTCTAAGCGTTTCGAGCTGTCAGGGCCGACAACTCAGATTGCTTCGAAAATTGAAATCCAATAATAACTAACTATTACGGATCCAATGGAACTTGTTTCGTCGAATTCCGAGATTGTGCCTCGGAAGACTATTTTTAAATATCGATTTAAACGATATATCATTAAAATTGAGCAAACCACCTTTAAATTAAATTTCAACCATTCTATTATCTTCAGTATCATCATTATAAATTTTATAAGTCTTCAGATTATTTTTAATAGGCTTAAAACTCCAGATTCAGCGTTTTACCCAATTTTAAATTATATGATTCAATATTTAAACCATATAATTCAATAATTTAATTATCAAGTAAATATTGATATCTTGAATTCAAGTCAAAATTAACTTTTAAATATTTTAAAATCGATTAATTATTCAAATTTTAATTCGTTAAAATTTTCGGGTCGTCACATTCCTCCCCCTTAAAAGAATTTCGTCCCCGAAATTACTAGTTAGGGGGAATGGACCAATATCCGTTTACCTCTTTCCAAAACTCACTATTCAACATCCTACCAACTATCCTTTATTAAAACCCACTATCACCTTAACCAACTTCCCAAAACCTCCTATAGTTTCAATCAATACCCTTCTGATCCATCATTTAAATTTCAATTTAAAACCAAAATTTGAATTATCAAAAGTTTCTCAAAATTTTTCTAACTCTCTAAATTCTCGAAAAAATTTGCCAGCGTCTCCTTTGCGTGGCTAGCTTGGTACTACTACAAAAGGCCTCTACGGGCTTCCAAATTCCAAAAAGACAACAGGAAGCCAAGTGGCTAGATCAAAAACCCAATCCAATTCATACAGAAATTAAAATACATACCTTTTTGTCGGGCAATTCACATTTATCTTTTGGAATCAAATCCAATTTTCTTTTCCCCTTTTAGTACCTGCATATCTTACTTGACAATAATATCCAATCGTAACTTTTCAAATCATTTATGCATTTCCTTACATAGGTTCATATCTATTTCAAAATTAGTTTTCCCATTCCATATGAATTCAATTTGTCTTCACTTCTGAGTATTAAATTTTATCTTTCATTTATAACTGATTCATATTAGTTTCATCTACCGATTTACTTTAATTTCCAATTTGAAATTGTTTTGTCGTTAACAAAAAATTTCCCAAAAATTTCCAAAAATTTTCTAACTCCCAAAATTTTTGTAAAATGTTGGCAGAGCCTCCTTTGTACGGAGGAGCTTTTGCAATTTGACAGGAGATATAAATATATATACATCGACCCACCCGGTCGAAAAAAGCAAAAACAGTTAGTATTTCCTATTTTTATTGCGTAGGCGTACCTTTATTTAGCATTTTAAGCAAGTAGCTTATTAATTTAAGCAATTAGTGCGGTCCAAACCAGCCAAATAGCCTTCAGGTACATGTACTTACTCAATTTACACATATAAGCATTATATATATAAAGACTATAACATTTCCCTTATTTAAACAATTATAACACTTCAATTCTAAAAGAAATGTATTCAAAATAACTTCCTCGAGCAATTTATATGTCTTCAAACTAATTCAATTGCTTTCAACCAATTCATAAGCCATTTATTCAATTTTAATGGTTTGCATCTCAATTTCTTACATTCCATTGATTTTTAATCCAAACAAGCTCATATTCACTTCAAATGATTCAGAATCAATTTTATTTAATCTCTATTGACTCATAGCATTTTAATTACTTTTATTTACGTCGAACGACAACCATTTTTATGCAATTTCGACGATATTCGTTTAATAGAGTATCTATTTCAGTTTATAATTATTTTAAATTAATTTTCAACTCATTTTATAATTAATTCCATTTCATTTCTAATTTATTCACCCACCATTCATTAGCTCGACACATTCCATTCTTATGTACTACTAGCCATTCCCAAATTAATTCAATCCAAGCTTTATTTAACGGGTTTTCACCCTTATTCGAAGCCAAGCTTCCATAAATTTTAAACTTAAGTTAATTTACTTTAATTTATTCCAACATCAAATTTAAGTTTACTTCTATTTGATTCTCATTTAATCAACTTGCCTTAAATTCAATTAGCCCATCAATTTTAAATTTTAATTTAAAATTCACCTTCTCAATTTCCAAAATAATATCCAAGCACATATTTAACACATTTATACTTCAAATTAATGTGCAACCGAACTTAAGTTCAGTCTGATAATCCATTCCAATCACAATTTTGATTTAGTTTTTATTCAAACAGACTTCATCCATTTATTATTTAACTCAATTAACTCGTTTTAAATTTTAAATTTACTTACTTAATTCGTTATCGAATTTATTTTATTAATACAAGGCCATTCTCAATTTATTTCTATTCACTTGGATTTTGTTTTGCAACTCAAACCATTTCTATTATAATCACTTCTCCTACATCCAATTTACCTACAAATTTCATTAAATATTATTCCAATCACCCTTGAATTTAATTTGTAATTCAAGCCATCACATTTTCAATCCAACTCTATTTTATTTTTATTTTACAACATCTCTTCTTATTTAATTCATTATTAAATCTAAGTTGAATTCTAATTAAAATTCGAATTCATTCCCAAACCCATTATCAACATACAATCCATCTGTTTAACCAAGTTAAATTTTATTAATATACTCAACCAAATAATTATTTAGCCAATTAGCTTACTTTCAACTTCTAAATCAATGTTCGATTTTAATTACAAATTCACTTCATTAAAATTCCAGTTTGGATTTCCTTTATTTTCCAAAATTCCAACATCTTTATTTAAAAATTTTAGAAATGCTTTTAAATTCACATCATACTTAATAAAATAGCTCTTTGCAAAAATACTTCTTATAACTCGATGTCTCAACCAGTCCATCCTTGTTCTCACGGAAATTCGGTCATACGTTGATCAGGCGTAGGACTGAAAATCTATAAGTACTTGGTAAACCCGTTTTCAACACCCAGTGAAAATACTTGGAAAATAATTTTATTGAAAATATTGAAAGCATTTTGAAATAGAGGATATATCTTTGGTGAGAATGCTCTGGAAATCATCACCCCCATCCATGGTCGCAGTTACATCCAGGGTTACGTTGCCATCGTAGCAAAAGTCCATGTAACTGCAGGCTCTCCGCGACCTCTCGATTACGCCATGGAACCCACAACAGATCACAGTTACATCCAGGGTTACATTGCCGTCGCAGCAAAAGTCGATGTAACTGCAGGCTCTCAGCGGCCTCTGATTTTCGCTGTCGAAATGAAACCTCTCCACTACTACATAGGTCGCAGTCTGCCGATATAAAATCAATCGCAGACTGTTGGCTCTCAGCGGCACACACGACTTTCGCTATGTTATACCATAGGTCGTAGTCTACCAATATAAAATCAAACGTAGACTGTTGGCTCTCAGCGGCACGCACGACTTCCGCTATGTTATACACTACTTATAATCCTCAGGAACTATTTTTGTTCGGACTCCTCACAGGATCAACTTTAGAACCCCCCCTTGGGGCTCAAGGCAGCACCACCCGGTGGTACTCCTAAGAAGTTCATTTCAAGAGAGCGCCTTTTTCCCCAGAGCCATCATCAAAACATTTTATACTATACACATATAGTATCTTCAAATCATACACCTAGTATGATCTCATACCAAGCTCCTTTACACCAAATTGATTATTCCAAAAATCTATAATTCTCAAACTAGGCTTCCCAAATTCAATATTGATTTGACCCAAAAATCAAAAGCCCTTCTAAATTCAAAGGTTCCCAAAACCTTTTCAAAATCCTCATAAGATCCTTTATATATATATATATATATATATATATATATATATTCAGATGTATATAAATTTAAAAACTTTGGATGTGTTCAAACTTGTATAAAACTCCTTTTATACTTCAAACATCTTCAAAAATCCTTTTCTTCCGGCAAATAGATTTAACAAATGGAGTTTCATCTTACATAAAACAAAGATATTTACTTTGTTTACTCAAAATCAGATATTCAAATTTGATTACTCCTTTCAAAATCAACTTATTCAAATCCGTACGATGTCCACATATCATGCGTACGCTATACCAATCTGATCGCTCACTCGATCACACAATTTCATATCCGAACTAGTATCGTCCACCCGACTTCCTAGTGCATACACAGATCTGGTTTCTTGATCAGAAATCGTCATTCTCCTTGCATAGTCATAACTATGATAGAGAATATCCAGAACCAATCAACAATCCATATCCAGCTTCGCCATCGAAAATCGAGTGAAAAATCCCAACTCGGATCGATATACTATCTCGAAATTCGATGCTCGAATCTGGATCAAATCACTATGCGAACAGAATAATATACGTACATCCCACATATTTATTCTCATTGATTATTAGCCAAATCAATTCCCTTTCTATTCACATTTCCTTTAATTCCCTTTCACTTATTTACAATTTCCTTAATTCCTATTTGGATTATTACTTCAATTCTTATCTCAGTTGGGTATTTAATTAATATCAGTTTGAACTCCGACCAGTTTAGAAAATAGCTTGAAAAGTTGAAAAATAGGTAAGTAGTTGAAAAATAGTTATTAGCTTGCAAAATAACTATAAAATAGGTAACTAATTGTAAAATAGTCGAAAAATAGTCGAATAGTTTCAGGAATTTTAAATAATTGCAAAATAGTTGTAAAATAGAAATTAGTTTGTGAAATCGATGAAAAATAGTAATTAGTTTAGAAAACAGTTGAAAAATGGTTAAATAGCTCCAAAAATAATTGTAAAACAAGTATGAAACAATTTGGCTTTAAGAAAGAAAGGTTGTATATATTTAGTAACTTAGAAAAATAAGTTTATATCAAAACAATTTATATTGAAAATAGTCAAGAGCCCACTGTTCACTTCCCCAACAATTCAACTTAAATTTCCATTTAAATTGACCCAATTCCAATTCAAATAACTCCAAATTCCATTGGACTTGATTTATTCCCAATTCAAGTTGAATAAATCTTGATTCCTCTTCCAATTTAAATCAAATTCCATTTGATTTTCATCCTTTTCAACTTTAACCCATCCCGAATTATATAAATTCGAGTTGAATTCTCAAAGGTTGGTTTAACTCTTTAAAACAAATTAACTTTTATTTAAAGTTTTTAAATAATTTAATTTTTGAGTTTAATTCTCAAAATTCCATTTTAAATTATCTTAACTTATGTTTTCAAGGTTCAAATAAGAGTTCAATACAATTTTATTTTAAAATTTTAATTTATTATTAAATTTTATTTTCCAGTTTAAGGCAGTTCTTAAAAAATTTTAATTTACAAACTCAATTATTCAAATTTTCAGTTTAAAGTGATTCCATATTCTTAATTTCAAATTAAATTTAGATTCCCCTTTTGTCTCAATAATGGTTATATTACCACACTTCATTTCTCATTCATTTAAACAAATCCAATTCGCAGTTTAAGGATTTTTTTCCATAACAATAGGATGACATTATCCAATTTATTTTAAAACGTCCATCCATTTTCAATTTTCAGATCTCAAAGCCATTTTAAGATCACACAAACTACCCATTTAAATTAACCGTTTAACTTTCCAAGTTAAATTCCAATTTCATCTTAAAATTTCCAATTCAAGTTGTTCATTCAATTTTTTTAACTTCTCCCAAGTTAAATTCCAATTTACTTAATCCTATCAACCTTACTCAATTTGAATTCCCGCTTCAAACTTCAAAATTCCTTCCCTCTTATAAGTTCACAACTTATATCACTTTGGGTTTTTACATCACACTTCAGGGAAAAAAATCAAAACACAACCTCTTAGAGTTTATTCAAATTATCTTTGATATCATGTATATCCATACATATATACATATTTATTTCTTGGCACTCCCAGCCATGTTTTAAAATTTTAAACGACCCTTGGTTTTAAATTCAAATCAAATTTCAACAAACCATTGTTTGCAACAAGTCCCAGTTATCCAAATGATACTTATTTATTATTTTTCATTACTTTGATACAAATTTTCAAATTCTGGGACCAGATTTAGAATTTCATTTACAATCAAGTAAATTTTAATTGGTTGTATTTCTATTTTTACTTAACTGAATTCCAATTCAAGGTTTCAGTTTAGTTGTATTATATTACTTCTAAATTTTAATTTCAATACTTAACATCCAATCACCTTAATATTTATTAGAAGGAAATATTTCTTTATATATCAAAATGTATATTTTATATAAAATCATTTAAAATCTTTATATAAGAAAATAACAAGTACGCGCTCATATATATATATATATATATATATTCTCATCTCATTCTAGAGTACTACAGACTCTATTAAATGAGTAATCCCCACCAGAGCTAAAGTTCTCACTTAACCTTTCAGCTCTGATACCAAATGTAATAACCCGAAATTTTTGAAGCCGAAAATTCCAGATATAATTAAGAAAAAGAAGAAAGAGATAGAAGAAGAAGAACAGAAACACCAAACATCTCATATTCGCAACGGATAAAATATAATAATAAATAATAACAGTTGCAAAAGAATACTATATCTGTCGATTACATTCCAATACATCAGAGTTTCACATTATATACAGTTACTGAATATTTACAATTATCATATCTCAGATTAACAATAATATAAATACAGTAGAAATACTCAATACAATATTGCCATCCAGCTCGCCTTTTGAGCTCCAGAACATCCTAACCTGGAAATCTGTAATACTCGGTCTGACCCGAGCATTACATCAAAGTAACACCCGGGTCAGGCTGGAAACCAGCGTGAGTAAACCCAACTAACATGGAATACCAAAGCACTCAACTTATATAAACCCGGTATATATCAATTTAACAAATTCGCGATTAGCTATAAACAACACTTATTCCACACATCAATTTTCTAAGTACCAAACTTAGATAAAATAATTCAATTCACTCAAATACTTTCATTCCAACCCATTGATTTCACAAATCAATTTATAACAATTCGAAGTGGTTTCGGGTATTTCCCAATACCCGACCCCGGTCTCTTTGAACTCATATTGTTTTAACCCAAGTTATTCAAATGAAATACACAATATTTCATATCAGAGATATCTACTCATTCAAAAACATCCAATACCATTCAATCATCCATAAGCAAAACTTAATCCCATCCAAATTAATTCACTTGATTCTATTGAATTTCAAATCTCAATCACTTAGATTCCTTCATTCTCCATTAATTAATTCCAAACATTTAATTAGTCAACCCTTCATAATTAATCTTAATTAATCACCCTGGATTAATTATTTTTTAATTACACTCAAGTAATTATCTTTGTTCAATTACACAATATTAATTATTCTTAACCAAAAATCAATAAGTGGTCTTAATTACTTCATAAATTAATTAACCATATTATCTACATTAATCCTTAATTACCTATTAATTAATTTCTCATAAGTCATTATTTATTGAATTGATTTAATTTTACCTAATCAATCTCTATTTACATCATTGATTATAAAAATTAATGATTTCTCATTTACATTTTAGTTTATTTTAATCTAATTTAATTACCCATTTTATAATGGAAGCTTAAAGGAATTTTAAAACAAATTTATTTTTAAAATCCAATTCGGTTTTCACTTGTACTTTGACATTCAAGTTTGCAAAACACTTAAAAAAAATTCCTTTATTTGTTAGATTTAACTTTGATATAGAACTTGTTTTAAACCTCAACTTTACAATTTAACTCCAGGGTTTAAATATCACTTTAATTTCTTTCCAATTCATTTTTATTTTATTTTATAATTATTTCACTTTCAAAACACCACCCTTATATTCCTTTAAAAATCTAATTTATATATTTTTCGATGACTCAGGGTACCAAATATTCAAGCAAACCACAGCATTCAATCTTCCATTTACCAATAATATCCACCACATAATATCAATCACTTCAATATATATTATATACTACCATATATAATATAGCTCAACAAAACAAACCAATCATTCAACCAACTATTTAAATTTAACCATTTAATTTAAATAGAAATTCAAAAGCGTGAGGTTTACTCACCTTTGATTTTGCTATTTGCAATCCATTCCAATTCGATTTCTGTCTTCTCAGATAAGACCTTGTACAAATATCATATAAATTAAATAACACTCGAATTTTAAATCAATAATTTATTATCATTCACTTATTTAATTTAACTTATAAATTGACTTAAATTCTTAAACAAAAAATCACCTTAAACATATAATTTAGTCGAGAAATTAAATAAGTTAATTGAAACAATTTAATAAAACTTGATTTACCAAATATTTTATTCGAATAAATTTCCTAAAGAAAATAGTAATTATTCCACTTCTTCTGAAACCCATACACTAAAATTAATTTATAGTTTCCCAAAAGTCAAATTTTGTATAAATATTCAACATTTAAAAATTTTCTTTCTAGCCTTTATATACATGTACTACAATAAAATCAACAGAGTTGTTTTAAAATTTCTTTACTGTAAAAATAAAATTTCACATGTATATTTATTCATTAATTAAATTAAATAAATTTAAATCATACCTTGCTGCCACAACCCTACTTGCGTACGCACCCAGGTTGGTCGCGACTAGAACGAGCCCCGACCATACGTCGCTCCTTCACGAATCCCAAAACCCTAGTTCAATCCGCACCCCAAGCCGAAAGCGCTCAGCCGTATCAAGTCCCGACCCCCTTGCTTGCGTCGCCGACAGAAAATTGTCGCGACTGCCCATTTGCGCATGAGCAGGCACACGAGCGACCGTCCCCTCTCGCATCGCCGCCTCGCTCGCGAAGCTCCAACAGTTGAATGCGTCGCGGCTTACTCGAGCTCTCAACTGGATAGTCAAGCAAATTGTAGGAGCTTCGGGATTTAAATTCGACAAAAACCCTAACGCGGCCATCGATGTCGTAGATCTCGAATTTGGGGAAAGAAGAGAAGAAGTAAATGGACGAGAAGATTGCTCGGCTGCTTCTATTATATGTTGTCGAGTTGAATTCTCTTTCCTTTTTTTTTTTACGAATTGAATTCGGTTTCTGCTCAAAGATAGAGAGGAAGATGAAAATAAATATCGGATTGGAAAATAGCTTGTTGAGTACGCTTGTTGTCTTATAAAAATATCTTGTGTTGTTAAAATATCCTTGCCAATTTTTTATATATAAAACTTCCAAAATGCCTCATCGCTTGCTACTGAAAATTTCGAACTCCTCTTAAGGAATGCCGCTACACGATTATAAGGTTTTACCCACGTTTCGAACACAATGGAATGTGTTTCGGAAGCTAATTCAACCATATGCACGAGTTACAAAAGTAAACGATAATTTTTAAATTAAATCGATTAAAATAGCTCTAAGCATTTCGATTAGCTAGGGTTAAACGACAACTCAGATTGCTCCGAAAATTGAAATCCGATAATAACTAACTATTACGGATCCAATGGAACTTGTTTCGTCGAATTCCGAGATTGTCCTCAGAAGACTATTTTTATATATCGATTTAAATGATATATCATTAAAATCGAAAAAACCACCTTTAAATTAAATTTCAACCATTCTATTATCTTCAGTATCATCATTATAAATTTTATAAGTCTTCAGATTATTTTAATAGGCTTAAAACTCCAGATTCAGCGTTTTACCCAATTTCAAATTATATGATTCAATATTTAAACCATATAATTCAATAATTTAATTATCAAGTAAATATTGATATCTTGAATTCAAGTTAAATTTAACTTTTAAATATTTTAAAATCGATTAATTATTCAAATTTTAATTCGTTAAAATTTTCGGGTCGTCACACTTTTGATAAAAGCGAGTGGATAAAGAGAAAAATGTGGAAGAAGACAAGTGTTTTTCGGCCATTGAAATGTTAGAGTGTCGGCTGCTGGGAAAAACTAGGGTTTTCGCCCCTTTAACGTATATATACGTATAACCCGATTATTTTATTATTTAATTCAACTTTAAACAATTTTCTCAAACAATCTCCAAACAACGCGTGCCGACAGGCGATTATAATGTTTTACCCACGTTCCAAACATAATGGAACATGTTTCGAAAGCTAATTTGATCAAATGCGCGAGTTACGGAAATAAACGATCAATTTTAAATTAAATCGATTAAAGTAGTTTTTATGCGTTTTGAGCTGCCAGGGTCAAACGACAACCCCGATTGCTACGAAAATTGAAATCCGATAATATTGACTATTACGGATCCAATAGAACTGGTTTCGTCAAATTTCGAGACTGTGCCCCGGAAGGCTATTTTAACTCGTCGATTAATTCGAGCGATTTTCAAAATTGTCGAAATCACCTAAAATTTCACCTTTAAAATTTTATTAAGTCTATTATTAATCGTACAGAATTTATATTCACATTGGAAATCATTTCGATTCATTTCTTAAATCTGATTATTTGCATTATTATATTATTAAATTCATTATTAAATTAATATAACATTCCAAATTCAATTTATCGACTTTTGATTTCATTCAAAAGTCCAACATTACTATCCAAATCAAAATAAACTTAAAATAAATTTTAGAAATCATTTCCGTTTCATTTGCCTCCAAATTCACAAATTATTTCAATTTCAAATAGTTAATTATTATTATTTAAATTCAATTTAATTACCATATTTGAATTTATAACTTATTATATTGATTAAACCAAAATCTTCTTACTTTATAATTAATTCAAAATCCACATTTAACATTTAAAATGAACTAATGTTTAGAATTAACGACTAGAAATTCTGGGTCGTTACACATATTATCAGATGAAAATTTACCATTTGCTTTGTTTAAATATACTTATTCCAAATATCAAATTTTTATTTCAAAATTTTATTATTAAAATTTGACAAAATTTCACTTAAATATATAAATAAAACCACTAAAATTTATGGGTCGTTACAGGGAGTGGTCCACGGTACGCTGAGCTAGACCAGGTACTGTGATGGGCAATACCCCTGTAGCCCTACCATTGTATGGAATCCATTTTCCAATAAGCGCCCGTACGGTGTTTATTGTGCCCAACTATGCTGGAACGTGAGATGCAAGCATTTCAGTTATATTCTATTTTACTTTCTATAAACACTATTATAATATCAGACGGATTTGATAAAAATGTTTTTGTTATTGTAAGGTAAAATCCTGGCATGTGTAACAACCCTATTTTTATTACCGTTGAAATAAAAATTTTAAATAAAAATTTTAAATTGAAATATGAAAAAAAAAATTCGCAATGCAAAATGCAAATTCATTACAAAGTCAGTTGAATATTTACAAGTGGTAGCAGGTGATACGAATTGCAATTGGCATTTTGTGTTGGATATATCTAAGTTAAGTTATAAAATTCCTTTTTTTTTTCCTTCACGTGCATGTGAGTATAGGCCAATTCAAAAGCAAAGTTTGAACATTTTTTTCTACCATCATTATTATATATGTAGCCCGTCCTTTCTTTCCACTGATGCACGTTTTCTATTAAATGCATATGTACCATAAACCTTGCCAGCACATCTTTATTTGACTTATACACAAATTTGAAAAGAAAAGTAGCCTTCATCATTTTCTTTCGTTTCAAAATTCCTGTGGCTATGAAAAAACTTTAATGGCAGTTCAATTCTTGCTTCCTTTGGATCTCGGTTGCTGTAACATTCCCGAATTTTTACCAAGTTTAATTTAGCAGTTAATTTTGGAGTTTAATTCTGAAATTATTTGTGAATCAATTAGAAAATTTCCAAAATAAATAAATATATTAGATTTTTAAATAGAATTTTGGATTTGAAATATAAAAATAAAAACTAATTGAATTTGAAGCTGGAAATTCTAGAAAAATAAAATATATTGTAAATAAAATTTTGGGTATATTTGAATTCTCCAAATTTAAATAAGATATATAATTATATAAATGAATTATAATTGAAAATTTGATTTTGAAATTTAATTAATTTGTTGACAATGAACATTATTGATTTGAAAATACTAAAATAAATATCTTGAAAACAAAATAAGTATACATACTTTCTTTAAAAAAGATTCACTTATTAATAAAATTAGTTTTAAAATCATTTTCTTAAGGATATGTAAATAGTTATGAAAGTAAATGTATATAGATTATAATGAAAAGGTTGTACGCAAAAATGCATAACATAAAAACATATATGTGTAAAGTTAAATTGAAATCTTATATATATATATAAACATAAGTACTAAAACAAAAAGGTTTTTAAAATACAAATAAAAAATTATAAAACTAAACATAGGGTTTAAAACATAAAAATGTAAGCAAAGGACAAGTGTAGAGCATGCAACAATTTTTTATACAAGTGTTGGCCTAATTGAACAAGTGTCATTTATCTTTTGATTAAAACTTTAAAGAAAAAGAAATCAAGACCAGAAATTTGATTCAAAACAAAAGAAAAGCTTCAGATCTGAAGCAGTTCAAAATCCGAAACAAAATCAGAAAGAAAAAAAAACCAGGCTGAGGAATTCATTCTTCTCTTCATTCTCATTTTCAACCCTGGGAATAAGAAAAATCATCAGATCAAAATATGAATTCAGTTCAACATCAAGGATCAAACTCAAGCAATCTTAAGCCTGAGATCAATTCAAAGCTCCAATCAAATACCAGTATAGATTTAAAAACAACAACAGATCTGAAAGCAAATTAATAGAAGAAAGGGTTAAAACCAAAACCTGAAAGGAAATTCAAACTCAACTCAGCTTAAATAGTAAAGCAAGCAACCTGATTCAAGGCTTGAGATAATTCTGAAGCAAATAGGCATCAAAGATTAAAACAAGTTAAAGGTTCAACTCAATATACAGGCTTTGGTTCGCTGTCCTCTGTCTCCATTTTTCAGGTGAGCAACTTTCTCTTTAAAGCCTAATCTTGTTGATACATTGTGATGTTATGATAAATTTTTGATTGTGTGATGGCGGAATATCTGAATGAATGCAAATATGTCTGTATATGCTCATAAATATGCAAGTGTTGAATTTGCATGTCCATGTTGTTATCTTACAGGTTAAAATCAACTTCAAAACTTATTCCCTAATTTTTTTAGGTTTTGATATCTAAATAAAAACTGGTTGTTAAACTATAACCTCTATTTTAAAAATGATTTCAAACAATTTATATTAACTAATTAGCTTCAAATGGTAAAATACAGTAAAAAGAGTTCAAACAGTGCCTGGGCAAACTCAAAACAAAAACCTGTTCTCCATTCTCTGCTTCAAACCAGGTGAGCAAACCCTTTGACTTGTTATATCTCTTGAATGTTGATTGTATACTTGAAGGTGTGATGTAACTATGCATGCATGATGGAATGTATATATCTATATGTGTATATATGTATATCAGAAACCAAATATGGATGTACAGGTATGTATGTACCTATATTTGAGCTTACAAGTTAAAACAAAAAATCAAGAAATCAAAATCCTTTAGTTCATTCATTTATAGACTATGACCTTTAAATAAAAATATACGAATTAATAAGACCAAAGATTTAAAAATACTTTTAAGAATAATTGGAAAATAATTTGTAACCTGAACAAGAATTCACAGTGAAACTTAAAAATGTGTTGAATTTGAAATTTATATTTTCTTGATTCACTTACATTATTTGGTTCAAATTCAGAAATCAAGAATATTAATAATTGAATCAGAATTTTTAGTTTCGATTTATATAGGATTTTGGGTGTGAACTGAAAAAGGATTTTCGTTAATTCTGGCCAAATCACGTGACTTGGATGTTATGGTCAACGGTGAAGGTGGTATAGGGATCGATGGTCATCAGAAAAATAATCGAAGAATTTATAACTCGCTGTGGTGGCCCGAGTTTGGTGAACTAGGGTTTGAGTATAGTTTACTATCAGGTGGGTTGTCGAAGTGATATTGGCGACTATGGCGCATCGAACTAAATCGCGATCGGGGGAAATTGAAGCGGGGTGTCGTGTCGATGTTCTGGTCGATCGAAAAAGTCTCTGGCGACGACACTATAACAAAAAGTGTCTTTTATAGCGGCATATAGCCGCTATTAATCACAACCATAGCGGTTTGATAAGCGTTGTACATCGACATGTTATAAAAAACTGTAGAATATTTATAACACAAAATATGCCGCTATGGTTGAGCTTAGTTTTATAACGCAAATTTGCTGCTATGGTACGTTAATTCAATAGCTCATTATAGCCGCTATAATACAGCTAAATCTCAACGGAACTGGAAATCTTTATAACACCATTTTGCCGCTATAAAATATTTATTCAATAGCTCATTGTAGCCGCTATAACACAGCTAAATCTCAAGGAATTGGAAATCTTTATAACACCATTTTGCCGCTATAAAATGTGATATAATTTTCATTACGGTGTACAAACATTAAAGCAAGTGCATAACCATTGAATAAAACATAAGCCTGCAGCCAAGTTAACACAGAGAAATAGAAAATAATGTCAATTTAATAAGTGTACAAACATTACAGAGTTAAAACATTAAAGCAATCCTTCCAAATATTATAGAGTACAAACATTACAGAGTTCCAACATGCAAGATCTGATCTAGTTGCGTACTAAGGACCTTGCTTCCTTCCAAATAAGCCTGCGAAGTTAACACAAAGAAACAGAAAATGTTAAAACAAGTGCATGCTCAGATAGAAATGTGATATATATTTTTCATTACTGTGTACAAACATTAAAGCAAGTGCATGAACTGCATGAACTAGAAACTACAATTGATTATTTCTACTGATCTATTTTCCCAATATGGAAAATAGATTAAAGCAATGTTAACCTTACTTTTCTCAGTTGCAGCAACCATCTGTTGAAGCATTTCTAACACTCCAACATTTTCTAACCGCTATTTCTTCAACGCACCCATGAAAATACAATATATCCTTCCACCGCGTGCTCCATACATACCAACATTTTATGTTATCTATTTTCTGCTACAGGAAGTGTTTGCATAACTTATGTTCAATATTTATTTTGAATTTAGTAAGTATGAATTTAGTTCCTGTGTTATATTATCTCTTTCCAGTATGAATTTAGTTCATCATTTTTGGACTGAATTTTTTTATTATATACTTAAGTTAACACGTGATAAGGAATTAAATTAAAGCTAATAATTGTATGTACATGCCACATAATTTTTTTGATTATTTACACCATTTCTATCATTTTATTACGAGTTTTACATTTGATCATAATTTCTGTAATCATTTAAGTCATAGTAATTTGATGAAGTTATACCATTCAACTCAGTAACAAATGTCAATGATACCTTATTTTTAATATGCTGCTGTTGATTACCCAAATGAATATAAACCATCTTATTTCAAAATTGAATACCAAAGAAAGTAAAAGAATATTCTGTTATACCATATGTGTTTATAGTTAGAACAAGGACTCACTATTCTCTATTATTACCATGAGAATGCAATATTGTTTACCTGTTTCCTAATAATGTCTGGAGATGGATAATTAGTTATTCTTCTTGATCTATGAAATTTCCACGTCTAATCCTTGGTCTTAAATAATTTGTCCATCTCAGACTGCAACTCTTACTACATCTCATTAATCCTGGAATAATACCAATGGATTAATTAATATCTATCGTTAGAGAATGATGACTGAAAATTAAAACATAAAAAAATGCACTTTAAAAAAGAAATAAATGTTGAAACATATAAGAAGCGAACCAACATTTGTAGGAACGTATTACCAATTCCCAAGACCATGCTTCTGCATATATGAAACTAGTTTAATATCTTCTCCTGGTGTACATGGACCATTTTTCACTTTAAATAATAAGATTTGTAAAATAGTTAAATCACATATACACTATATCGTAAGACGAACATATACCAATTTCTTTGGCTTTTGCATAAATATTCTAAACTAGGTTAGAATTCCATTCAATCAGGTTTTAGTTTGAAAAAAAACCATACACACAACGTCACCCAACAAAATACTACAAATAAGGACCTCTAATTTCATTCCGGAAGATTAGAGAAATGAAGTTGCCATCTTGATGTGGTACTAACCTGTATTTTCCTCATCATCTAACGAAGAGCAAAAACATGGAGTGACAAAGCCAAATCTTTTTCTCTTTCTTCACCATACTTGTTTATGAAATCTTCAGCCATCCCCATGCATCCAGGTCTGATTCTAACCAGTTTTAGCCCCACTTTAGATATTCATCATAGCACTTAGCTAAATTCTATTTAAATCACAATTGTTTATATGTGTAATTTCATTATATATATGTATGTATGTATATATTTATAAGTTTCTCATTCATTGATAGTAGTATGAGTAAGTACTTTAACTCGTGAGACTTGCCAAAAAACATTATAAAAAATTTGGAAGATAAATTTAACCTCATGCCATGATTATCCACACATTTTTAAAACCAATCTTGTGCGCAGCCACTTACTGAATATAATAACCGAAAAGGAAAAGAAATAATTTGTACTTTTGTATGTATTGAAATACCAATTCAAAATTAAAAATTGACTTTAGAAACTAGAGGAACATAAACAAGACGTAAAATTTTGCCTATGAGAAAATTTAAAATCTTACGTTTTGTGTGGTGGTAATTGAGTTATTTGCCTTCAACAAATCATTCAGAAAATATAGTGCTAGTTGCTTATGTGGTACTGCAATGGTGCTTAGACTCGTCTTGCAACTCTAGACCTGGTCACTTGCGGGCTGCAGGAAGTTGTTTCCTAATATATAATGTTTACGTAATTTACATTGGGAGTTGCCTTAATTACTGTTATGTTATGTCTTTTCCTTAGTGATGAGAAAACAACTCCACTATATGTAACCCAATCATGGCCTCTGCTTAGAAAAAATTCATAAATTAATCATAGAAGTAACTTGAATCAATCCGATTCATCTAAAATACATGTTATCAAACCAATGCATAATTTTACTCAGTTTCAAACAAAATCTTCATATTTCACAATCTAGGAAATAATAATACTATAAGCAAGAATAAAACCATTTGATATTTACAAGATAACACAACATGAGCATGCAAAAGAAGAAGATAAAACTTTTAGCACGGCTGAACTCAATTTTAAATTTAGTTTACAATAGGTTCAAATCGAATCCAATGCAAATGCAAGTATGTTTACTTCTTATAGTCAAAGAACAAATAAAAACGTGTAAAGTCCAAAATTGAAAAGAGATGATGTGTTGTTCTCTGCATACAAGTATAGCATACAACCATGCGTTTCCTATTCAGTGAAGCAAATGGTTATATGTGATAAATTTTGAACTCGCTTGCAAAATAGGAAAGGGTAGATTAAAAAAAAAGTTAGAACACTCTTGCAAAAATTCACAAGTAAGAAGAATAATGACTTAATAACCCTTCAATCTTTGGTAACAAACAGAATAGTTAAGATTTTATAATTCCATTTGATACTTTCACCAATGTAGAAGAAAACAATGTAAGCCAGTAATTTCTAGATTCTTACTGTCTATTTCTGGTATCACATAAAAGAAAACTAGTATAACCTTTTAGTAGGATACAACATCACAATAATAAGCACTTTCACCATATTTTTTATTCTTACTTCCCTATTGTCTATTTCCACAGTAGTTTCTGTTAAAATATATGCTATGTTTTATTCAATATCTATACTTTCAATACCTTCATAAACAGTAATCTATGGATATTAACGAACAAGTGAATAAAAACAAGTTAGAAGCATAAGAATCAATAGTCAGAGAAAGGTTGTAACTAAATCAAAACTCAAAAAAAAAACGAGCTTGCCTCATGGCATCAGTGGTGGCGGAGAGAATGTTATACTGGCCAAGGCAGTAGTGCAATCTGGAATGAGGAAGAAATTTGATGTGATGAAAGTGTGACTTGCGAGAATACCTTAATAAATTGGCCAAGATGTTGAGCCACCGCAGGGAAGACCACTGAGAAGAAAAGTGCTAGCCGCTGGTTTTTGATGTTGATGAAGTTGAAGAAGTGGCGCATGCGTTGAGCCACTGCCGAGAAGCAAGTCGCGATGAAGGTAGAGAAGCGGCACATGTTGATTTGGGATCGTATAACATGCAATTAAATGTGAATCAGAGTTTAGGAGATGGAGCAGAACGACTGAAATTCGGTAACTAGAGATGGAGATTGGAAAAGAATGTCGGTTATGGTTATTTCGTTTTGGGAGGGAGATGAAAATTGTTTACTGATATTTGGGAGGGTGACAAAACCAGTTTAAGTGTTTTTGGAGGAAGACGCAAATTTTAGGGCCAAAATGTTACACATGTACCGTACAAAACATAAGGACAAATAATTATAGGTAAACAATAACGCTTTAGAATAAGGCATTATTAAATGGCGTTATTAATAACATGTTTTCTTGTAGTAATACGAGGCGGCGCGAGGTGATTTTGGTCGATGTGTTGGGTTCGAGGAGATGACGACTTGCTCGATTTTGGGTTGCAACGAGATTTTTGGTTCTGGGTGGTTAGAAGGTTCGTGTAGATCACCGGCGACATGCCAGTGAGGGCGATGAGGATCGGAAGTGATCGAGGCAATGGTGCACGTGCACGAGTGTTGGATTGTGTCTGCATGAAGTTGTTTGGGGGAAGAAGCTTTTGTCTCGGGTCATTGCTCGAGTTGATTCGTGAGTATCTCGAAGTAGCGAGTGACGTAGGGGAACCCATAGTAAGGCTCGGGAATAATTGGTTGTGGCTCGGTTCCTAGTCGTAATTTCAGAGTTTGGGCCAAGAATACTTTGAAATGTTTCAACTGAGTTTCAAAATAGATTTATCAAACTAAAGAAATTTCCAAAGGGAAATAAATCAAGTCTCAAATTTAAACATATCAAGTTGCAAGTTTTCAAAAGTTGTTTTTAGTTATAAAAAGCAAGTTTTAAAATTTAAATTGAATCTTGTTTGAAAACTATTTCTTAGAATCTATTTCTTTATATAATAAGTGTTTTCAAATAGTTGTTATATGATTTGTTAATTCACAAATTTTGCTAAGTTAAATTTGTATGTACTTTAAATCTTAGTTAAAGAAAAAAATTAAATAGTTAAATAGAACGTGTAATGTTTTAAATACATATTATGTTAATAATAATTAAGTCATCAATATGATAAAGGATTTATCTTAAAAAGTTAATTAAAGTTTTAATGATTTAAGATTTATTTAATTAAGAAGGAAATTAAAGTGTATTAAGTTAGTTTAATTAATTTATGATTAAGAATTAATTAATTTATAATTAAGGATTAATAATTAATAATTAAGGTTTATTAATTAATAATTTAAAATAATTTATTCATTAATTAAGATAAATTAATGTAGGTAATTGGAGAAATTAATTACTTAAAGGTAATTACTTAATTAAATAATTAATTAATAATTAAAATTGTTTCACAAAGTGGTGAAAAGATAATTAATCATTAATTGAGAATAATTAATTTACTTAAAGGTTAATTAATTAATGAAAGTAATTAAGCGATGATTATTAATTAAGGATTAATTAATTAATCATCGTAATTAATTAAAGATAATTAGTTATTATTTTAAGGTTAAGTAATTTATAATTAATGTAATTAATTAATGAAAGCAATTAAAGGTAATTAATTGCTTAAAGATAAATTACTCATAAATTGATAGCTTAAAGTTGATTAATCAAGTGATTAGGATTAATTTGAGAATTATTAGTATAAGTGATTAAGGATAATCACTTATGGTAACTAATTAAGGATAATTAATTAAATAGTAATTAATTAATTAATTAAAGAATAACTAAATAATTAGGGATTAGTTATTTAATGATTTAAGGTTAATTAATTTATTACGAATGGTTAATTAATAAATGATTAAAGAATAATTAATCAAAATGATTTGTAATTAACTATTATTAATTAACCAGGATTAGTAATTCATAAGTAGTTAATCTGATTTGAATTAATCAGACAATTATCTGGTCTTACCTATGAATGTTTGGATTCTATTGGATGATTGAATTGTTTGATATCCCTGATTGTGATGCTCTGTTTTGATTTGAGCTGTGTTTAATGTAATTTATTATCTGTGATATATATATCTGTGATCTTTGAATGAAAGATAAGCGTTATATTTTATACCGCTTATCAAATATATTGTTGTATTTGAATTTGTGCTAGTTAATGATATTGCACTTCTATTGTATAAAACCCCAGGACCACACTTATACACACACAAATATGGATTGCACGTGGAAATTGGTTAAGTCATAGATTTTTGTGAAATAGTTGTAAAATTGAATTTTTGAATCCAAATGGTTTTGGAAATGGATTGGGTTGAATATAAAAAGCCTTTGAAAAGGAATTTCAAAGATAAAAGTTATTTTTGAAAATCTTGATTAAATTTTGAAGTTTAAATAATTTGATTTAAATTTAGATTCAAAATTTGAAATTGAAATCTGTTTAGTATTTAAAAAGGCTATACAAATTTATATGGGTCTCAAATCATTTTTAAAGTGTTGTTTGGAATTTGAATTTAACCCAAAGATTTTAACGTGTATGAATGAAATCGGATTTTTTTTTCAAAATGAAAACTATTTGTTTTCAAATAATATAAGCTTTATAATAAATGAATTTCCAATTTGTGTTAAAAGGATTTCAAGTCTGAAATGAAAATAGTTTTCCAAGTATGAATGAATCTTTAGAAATGGTTTGAAAGCTATATCTTTGTTTTAAGATTGGATGAGTTAATCCTAATTAAAATGGAAATTGTTTTGAAAATCTGTGAATGGATCTTTGTGAAACTAGGTGAACTTTTTGAAATAAATCTTTTTGTTTAAAGATTTGAAATGGTAATTGGTTTAAACCATTTGAAAGGGAAGTTTTGGATTTTAAAAGTTGTGACTTAATTGATATCCCATATCCATATATTTTTAAATATTGCGCTCAATATTCGGTTTAGCCAAGAGAGGACCTTGTGTCATATAACCCATTTCGAATAGTGATACGATGTTATACATTGCAATTGAAGACCGGTGGTGAAGACCGGGTGTCTTTGAGAACGATATAATAACCTGTCGATTGACTCTACATTGAGTGGCATCGGTATAGAGTCCTCCATATGTGATGGGAAGTCCGATCGAGATTGTGGATACCCGGATTGCAAGGGCTTCTTCCTTTATTGGATGAACTGCCTTCGGTTCTGTTCGAACCCGGAACAGACTTGTATGGTTGTATGTCCGACATTACACTTTGAGATATAAACTGATCTCTATCCAATACATTTCTGTTTGGTGGCGGAGAATTTATTCTCTTAGCTTAACACCCTTTTTTGAGACGTACGAGCTCAGAGGTTATGTAGTTGATAGTTATCATGATATACTCCTAATTTGGTAGTGTGGCATGCTGAGTGCTGTTGTGTATCATTTGTTGATCAAAGCATGGCTTTTTTCTAAAGCGTAGCTTTATGGACGAGACTACATCAGGACCTCACAACCCAAAAATGGTCGAAACAGGAACGATGCGGCAAGGTTATGAGGGTCGCGCCCTTTAGGGTGTGTCATTCCCTTTTGGAAAAGAGTGGTATCATGGTATGGAGCCCAAATACTTAACCCATGTGGTTACTGCAAATCTATTACTTTGAGGTTGAGAGGCGCCTCGGATAAAGGTCCCAAAGTGCCGGGGGATGGCACGCTCGTATAGTAGTTACCTAGTTACAGAGGTAGCCCGACCTTGTGTTGGCAGAGAGCTGGTTATGCTCTCGGGACGTCCCTCCAGAGCATACCCATATGACAGTAGGAAGTTCCTTAGCCTGACCATTTATTGGAAATCCAATCTTCAATATGCGCTTTGTACGGTTTTAGTTGTAGAACCTGACATTTACTTATGGTGGTCACCACTGTTTAGATGGTAGCTATAGTAGGCATAGTTCGGAATGTCTATGCTGGCTAGGATTAATATTATACTTTCGAAATGGTTTTTCTACACTATGCACTAGTAATAATATCAAAGAAATTTTCTCGTATCAAGCATATTTGACTATCATAAGGAGAAATCTCCTTCAATTCTGCATTTGCATTGTGTGTGTGGCGGGAGGCCTTATGCTAGTTTCATTTTCCAAAAAGCATTACGGATTTGTTTTAAATTCTTTTGTTGTTAATTTTAAAAGATAAACTGTTTTGTTTGCTCATACCAGTCCCATGACTGACCTGGAGTTTATTGTTTCCTTCCTAAACTCTAGGTGCCCAAAATTTTCCTACACGGGCAGTCTAGAGTTGGGTTTTTCAGATAATCAATAATGGGTGTAGATTTGATAGCTTTCGAAGTCTTTGGTTTTGTAGCTTTCGGTCTTTGGGAATCTTCTTCAGTCTTTGGACGACCGACCTTGCTTAGCTTAGTGCATCATTTTGGGGAGTTCGAGCTATTTGTGGATTGGTGCCTTGGAGATGGAGATTACTGATACTGGAGTTCTCTCTTAAAGACCATCTTGGAGTTGTTGTTCCGCTGCGGGTGTTATCTTTTCTTTCTGCTGCTATTGTCTTGTACCATATCTTGATGTATATTGATATTCGTTGTATCATCATTGTATCTGAATATTGTATCAATGTTTTATATCAAATGTATTTTTCATTTCTTCCGTTGTGTTGTACTTAATGTGTTATAAGCTCCGGCGAACCAGATTCGACGTTTGAATCTGCGACATTTGAATACGTGTGTCGTATTTGGTGTCGATTTTTGAAGGTCGAGTCAAGGTCGTTTCATTTGGTATCATCCCTGAAGGATGAAAATTTAGCTCAGGAGTATAACCCAATAGGTAACTCATTAGAGATAGGGTGAAGTACACCCTACAATGAGTATATCCCTAAGATATCCGTTCGAACGCCTCAGTAAATTCTCTTACTATCCACTGGTAGTAGGTATGATTGCAAGAAGAGGACGAGATAGGGGATAGGGGAGTACCACTATAAATGATCAATACCCTACAATAGCAGAAACAATTTTCTTTATCAATCTCCTTTGATTCGATTCCAAATTCTTTTGATGGCTTCGTGACAGCTCCAGAAAGAAGTTTCGGTGTGCTGGTGGCCTTACGAATCGTTGTAGAAAACCCTTACTTCGTATCTTCATCGGTTTCTTATCAGTTTTTCCATTTAAACTTTGATGAATTTGAAATTGTAAATTTTAAATAAATTGGAAATTTTAAATTAAGTTAAATTGGTTAAAAAATATAAGCATAAATTTGAATTGTATTAATAAAATGATATCGGTTAAAACCAAATATGAAATTCTATTGTAATTTTTTGTGAAGATCGAAGTCCGAAGAGGGACAAGTTGATGTATACTTTGGGATATTTCGACCTGAATTTGGAATCCATGCCTAGTGTTTGAGAATTATGGACGATTAAATCCATTTATCTTTTGCCCGGTTCTCGATATATTCTATGAACGATTAGTTATCCCTTCGAACTAACCAATGCCCTGCTTATTTCGTAGATCCGGTGACTCGAGCATCTTGTGAAATATTGAATGAGTTCGTTCTCATATTGATGATATTCTGATTTGGTAAGCCAAATGCAGAATAAATATTCAGTTTGATATGAAAAGATATTTCTCTATCTTTCATCTTTTCTTTGTTGTCTCCCTTGCAAATTTCAAGGACGAAATTTTTCTAAGGGGGGAGTCTGTAACATTCCCGAATTTTTACTAAGTTTAATTTGGCAATTAATTTTGGAGTTTAATTCTAAAATTATTTGTGAATCAATTAGAAAATTTCCAGAATAAATAAATACTTTAGATTTTTAAATAGAATTTTGGATTTGAAATATAAAATAAAATTTAATTGAATTTTAAGCTGGAAATTCTAGAAAAATAAAATATATTGTAAATAGAATTTTGGTATATTTGAATTCTCTAAATCTAAATAAGATATATAGTTATATAAATGAATTATAATTAGAAATTTGATTTTGAAATTTAATTAATTATTTGACAATGGACATTATTGATTTAAAAATACTAAAATGAATATCTTGAAAACAAAATAACTATACATACTTTCTTTAAAAAAAAGATTCACTTATTGATAAAATTAGTTTTAAAATCATTTTCTTAAGGATATGTAAAAAGTTATGAAAGTAAATGTACATAGATTAAATATTTTTGAATAATGAAAAGGTTTGTATGTAAAAATACATAGCATGAAAACATATATATGTAAAGTTAAATTGAAATATTATATATATAAACATAAGTACTAAAACAAAAAGGGGTTTAAAATACAAATAGCAAATTATAAAACTAAACATAGGGTTTAAAACATAAAAATGTAAGCAAACGACAAGTATAGATCATGCAACAATTTTTTTTACAAGTGTTGTGTGACGACCCAAACTCGATGTCCGATAAACGACATAAAATTCGCATCGCCGGAGCTTATAACAACAATTAGATGAATATAAAAACAGCGGAACTGAATCAATATCATCTCTCTCATTTGAGGACTTTTGGATATATGATCACTACTGTATTATCATGATGTTGTATTTGGAGTTGTGGTGTATGTATTATATACTCTGTTGTAGTATGGATATTATGTTGATGTTGTAAGTGGTATCAGAGCTTCTGGTTGAGTAATAACTTTAGCTACGGAGTATAACACATTAGATGGCTCATTAGAGATAGGGTGAAGTATACCCTTGAATGAGTATAACCAAGACTGAAACTTTAAATTTTCTTAGTCTATTTCTTTTTACTGCTGATATTCCTTAAGATATCTCGTCTGTATATCTAAATCAATTTTCTTACTAATCTTAGATAGTGAAAATGAGTGGACGCAGAGGAAGAGCTAGGGGTCAAGGAAATGCCGCAGCACCTAATCAAATTCCCCCAGCCCTAGAAGCAGTAATAGATATTCAGCAGCAGCCGGACTTGGCTGATTTATATAAGAAGTTCGAAAAGCTTGGTGGCAAACCGTTCACCGGCAAGGAGTCAACTATTGAGGCTCAAGCTTGGGTAAGATGGTGTGAGAAGATTTTTAAAGGGCTAAGACTGCATGACGAGCAGAAGAGACTTATAGCTTCTTGGCAACTCCAAGGAGAAGCTTCAGCTTGGTGGGAAACCATCATTATATATGAACCCGAGGAAGAATTTACTTGGTATCGTTTTAAGGAAGTGTTTGAGAAACGTTACATGCCGTCGCCGGGAATTTCCAGAATGTATCAAGAATTTCTGGATTTGAAATAAGGAAGTTTGTCGTTTGAAGAATACTTAAATAAATTCAGCGAACTATCTCAGTTTGGTCCGGAATTGTTAAACACACCTCTTAAGAAAAATGAAAGGTTTATCCGTGGAATGAACCAGAAATATCATGAAAGAATGACGGGCCACGTTAAGGAATCTTTTTCAGATTTAGTAGATATGGGGTATCGATACGCTAACCTTGATACACGAGAAGCCCCGGTGGAGAAAGAAAACTCGGGCAATCAAAATTGGAAAAAGAGGAAATTTGGAGGCGAGAAACCTTGGCAGGGAAACGAGAAAAAGGGGAGCATTCAGGGAAGCGCAGCAGAAAATGTCACTTGTTACAACTGCAAAGAGAAGGGCCATTATTCAAATAGCTGCCCAAAACCGAAGAAGCAAGTTAAAGAATGCTACAATTGTCACAAGCCGGGACACATTCTTAAAGATTGCCCAGTAATGAAGCCAGCGCAGGTGCAAAAGTTTATACGATAAAGAAGGACCCCTCGTCTTCAAAAGCTGATAAAGGAAAAAGGGTTTTGGAAGGTAACCTTATTATTAATAATAGAACTGTTAGAGTTTTATTTGACACAGGAGTTTCACATAGCTTTATCTCTCAACAAACCGTAAATGAATTAGGACTTAAAACTAATTTTGTTGACCATCCTATTTGCGTGAAAAATCTGGTTGGAGGTCCCGCAAATCTTTGTTCATATTGTAAGAGAGTTCCTATTTCATATCCTAGCTATCGATTTCCTATCAACCTTTTTGTCCTCGAATTTAATGAATTTGAAATCTTACTCGGTATGAACTGATTATCGAGATACGAAGCTATATTGGATTGTAATAATCGGACAGTATTAGTCAAAACAAGTTTTGGAAATCTTATTGAAACCTCTTGTGAGGATCCAAGTCCAAGGAGAGATAGATTAATGTATACCTTGGGATATCTTGAACCCACTTTGCAATCTATACCTGTTGTTCGGGACTTTTTCAACGTATTTGAAGAGGTGAAGTCTTTACCTCCTCACCGAGAAATAGAATTCTGAATCGACTTAGTACCCAATGCTCGTCCTGTTGTTCACGCAAGTCGCAGGATGGCACCCAGGGAAAAGATTGAATTGGTTCATCAAACTGATGAACTATGAGCAAATGGATTAATTCGACCCAATGTTTCTGAATGGGGCTCGGCCGTCCTATTTGTTGCTAAATCAGACGGATCTTTGAGATTGTGTGTAGATTACCGTGATCTAAATAAACAAACTCTCAAAAATAAATTTCCACTGCCCAGAATTGATGATTTGTTTGATCAGTTGCACGGCGCTCTTTTCTTTTCAAAAATGGATCTAGCCCAAGGATTCCATCAACTACGAATCGCCGAAGATTGTGTCCATTTGACCGCTTTTAGAGGTCCTGATATGTTCTATGAATGGTTAGTTATGCCTTTCGGGCTAACCGATGCTCCAACATACTTCGTAGATCTTATGACTCGTGTGTTTCGGGAAGTTTTGAATAAATTTGTGCTTGTATTCATTGACGATATTTTGATCTATTCTAAGACTAAAGAAGAGCATGCCCAACATCTTAAAATCGTATTGGAAATATTGAGGAGAAATGTTCTATATGCAAAATTTTCCAAATGCCACTTCTGGGTCAATGAAGTCAAATTCCTTGGCCATATTGTTAATGAAGAAGGAATTTCGGTAGATCCTAGCAAAATTTCCGCTATTCTGGATTGGAAACAACCCACTACTCCAAGAGAAGTTCGAAGCTTTTTGGATTTAGCAGGCTATTACCGGAAATTCGTTCAAGATTTTTCTAAGTTGGCTAGCCCATTGACTAAGCTAACGATGAAAAATGCAAAGTTCATCTGGACTTCAGAATGTAAGAAGTTTTTCAGGAGTTGAAAAAGAGATTGACCACTGCTCCTGTTCTCACTATTGTTAACGGGAACCAAGGCTTATCTGTCTATACTGATGCATGTGGTGAAGGGGTAGGTGCAGTATTAATGCAAAATGGAAAGGTAGTTGCCTACGCGAGTAGACAATTACGTCCACACGAGAAGAACTACCCGACACACGATTTGGAACTTTTGGCTGTTGTTTTCGCCTTAAAAATATGGCGACATTATCTTTTGGGTGAAAAATTCGAATTATTCACCGACCATAAATCCTTGAAGTATCTCTTTAACCAGAAAGATTTGAATTTGCGACAACAACGTTGGTTGGAATTTCTGGCATCTTATGACTTAGATATTCTGTATACGCCAGGAAAAGCCAATGTGGTTGCTGATGCTTTGAGCAGAAGACACACTGTTCTCACATATTTAGTTATCACTCCTACTCTTCTTGAGGAAGTCGCCAGTAAACAAAAAGAGGACGAGTTCCTTCATCAAATTTATGAGAAAATATGTCATGGTGAAGATAGAGTTTTGAAGTTGACGACAATAAAATTATTAGATTAAAAGGCAGGATTTGTGTTCCGAACATTCCAGATCTGAAGTGTGAAATTTTAGAGGAATGCCACAAGTCCAAACTCAGTATCCATCCAGGAGTTAACAAAATGTATCGTGATATTAAAAGAACATTCTGGTGGAAAACGATGAAAAGAGACATATCTATTTATGTGAGTCGCTGTGCTACTTGTCAGCAAATTAAAAGCGACCAAATGAAAGTGGCCGGTTTACTTCAACCTTTGGAAGTACCGAAATGGAAGTGGGATCAGGTATCGATGGATTTCATCGACGGATTGCCACGAACCAAGAAAGGCAATGAAGCGATTTGGGTTATTGTGGACCGTCTAAACAAAACAGCTCACTTTATTCCAGTTAAGTCCACTCGGACAGCGGCAAGCTCGATAGGGGTATATATAAAGGAAATTGTTCGCCTCCATGGTATTCCCAACAGTATAGTGAGTGATTGTGATCCGATCTTCACCAGTAGATTTTGGGAGGCATTTCAGGACGCATTGGGAACGAAATTAAATTTCAGTACTGCTTATCACCCATAATCTGATGGGCAGACTGAGAGGGTCAACCGAATTTTAGAAGACCTACTACGTGCTTGTGTTCATGATTTTGGTGGTTCTTGAGAGGACCATTTGCATCTGGTTGAATTCTCATATAATAACAGTTATCAGGCCAGTGTAGAAATGGCTCCTTTCGAAGCTTTATATGGTCGTCCGTGTCGATCACCTACATGCTGGATCGAATCAGGTGACAGACTTGTTCTTGGACCAGATATGATAAAAGAAGCCACTGAGAAGGTAGACTTTATTCGAAAGAAGTTATTAACTGCCCAAAGTCGTCAAAAGAGCTATTATGACCGCCGAAGGAGAAATTTGGAATTTCAAGTTGGAGATTCTGTATTTCTTAAAGTGTCTCCGATGCGGGGGGTATTGAGATTCGGGAAAACTGGAAAGCTAGCACCGCGATATATTGGTCCTTTTCCTATTCTGGAAAGGATTGGTCCTCTAGCATATCGAGTGCAGTTACCCAGCTGGTTGTCTGGCGTACATGATGTGTTCCACATTTTTAATCTTTGGAAATATGTGCACGATCTAGATGATATTGTTGAAGAAGCTGCTCAGCAGGATCTAGAGATCACTCCTAACTTGGCAGTTAAAAGAGAGCCGATAAAAATTGTAGATCGTGATGAGAAGCGATTAAGATACAAGATTGTGAAATTGGTCAAAGTTCAATGGAGTGGCGATCCAAAGGACTGTACTTGGGAGACTGAAGATAATATGAAGAAATCATATCCCAACTGCAGAATTGACATCTCGGCTTAATCTGTAAGTCATTTCCTTGTTTTTATAAATTCGTCTATTCTTTGTTTGCGTTTCTCTCTCTTTCAATTTCGAGGACGAAATTTTCTTAAGGAGGGGATATTGTAACATCCCGAAAATTTTGAATTCAAAAATTTGGTAATTTATTGGAACTTTTAAATTTAAATTTGAGAACTTCAAAAGAAATAAAATATTGTAATAAAATCACATAGTTATTTAATGTTAATAACTGAAACAACTTTTCTTTTTAACAAAGTAAAATAAGAAATTGTCTTAAAACCATTAAATGAAATATGGGTTATAAATTTAAATATTGATAGATGAGTTTTTAATAGAAATAAAATTGTTAATGTAAGTTATGATAAAATTATAAAATTTAAATCACATAATTATAATCTAACATTTAAACAAATAAACCAAGATAACAAAAGAGTATGAAGAAAATATAAACTATAAAAGAAAACAGGACTTACGCAAAGAGAATTTTTTTTTTACAAAACAAACAAAATAGTACTTATATAAATCAAACAGCATATTTCTACAAGTACACAGGATAGAAGCATCACAAAACATGCTTACATTAAATGCAAGCCTCTATAAAGCAACATACTTTCATTAAATGCATTTACTCTCTAGCAAGAAGAAAATCACATCAGCAACTTTAAAGCATGGGTTTATTCATCTTGTACTTGCTTTAGTAAGCCTCAGTTTACACACAACCTTTTATATATACATCAATCTACTTTCTCATTTCAGTTCATTCGAACATAACTTTGTAAACCCAAAGAACAAATATTAACTGAGATCAGAATATAAAAGGAAAAAATATCACTTTTCATTCAAAGTTCAAAACAATTTACTGAAGGAAGAAAGAAGAGAAGGATCAAAACTGCAGTAATTATCAAAACCCAAGGTGTTCTCTGTTTCAACAAATATGTGAGTAAAACATAAATCTTCAAAATAGGGTTTAAAATTTTTCTTAAAACAGTACAAACTTCATTTATAAACTGTTTGTACATGTTTCAGTAAGAAACCAAGATTGTTATGTTCTGTGAAATTCGTACAGAGTTTATGTTGGTTTCAAAGCTAAAGTCCATTTGCTGATAACCACTAACAAGCTTTGGTTTTTCAAATAAATCAAGTTGTTTAATCCAAGAAATAAGGTTTTGCAAAGTTTATTTAAATATGCAATGGATTATCACCACTGTAACTTTGGTTTACAGGTATTCCACTATTATTGATAAAAATAAATTGTTGTAAAATATTAATTCGAGAATATTTATTGAATCGATACTGCAAAGCATGAATTTTAAAACAAAAATTTGGATTTTTAGTTTTGTATTCTCAGAACAATTTGTATATGAACAAAATTTTCATTTTTTCGAATTTCAGACAATCGAATCAATAGAAAATCCTAAAATTTGGTTTGAAGCATGCTGAAACATTAAGGACCTCAGGAAAATTATCAATTAATTTTTCTATTGCGTGAGTTTCGGATTTGGGGTCACATTAGGGTTTTAGTTACAGTTTTGAACGTGTTTAGTAAGAAGAGGATTGCGTCCTCTTGAGTTGATCGAGCTCCACGAGGACTTGAGGGATGATGGCTTGGGGTGTTGTCATGCTTGGGCCGGAGTTTCCTGGCGACAGGTGGTTGTCATTGGGGAGGCCGATGTAATTGGGGTTGATGCATTCGTATAGTTGGCGCACGCTTCAGGCAAATTTCGATTTTGACAAATTCATGAAGAATTAAGTTTTGATCTCGTATGTAGGGATGCATCGTGGTTTGCTGGCGATCGAAATGGCCACCGGAGTGACGCCGGGATGATGTGCACGTGCACAGCGTTCGTATGGGAACAGGCAGTTTTCACGTATGCCTGGCTTCGGGAGAGACTCGAAAAAATTCGAGTGGTGCTTCTGGTTGTGTTCGTGTTCGAGCGAGTTCCCCTGAAGCTATTTTATTTAGCAAAAGTTTTAACTTAGAAAAGAAAAAGATCAGGGAGAAGGAGAAACTGGAATGAGGAGAGAAAGGGAAGACTCAGAGAAGTTGCCGAGTCGAACCCTGTTTTACTCGGGTATGTCTAAAATGAGTTAGGCCAAATCTTTAAAGTTGTTGAATAACTTTAAGTTGAATTTTTTTTAGTTATCAACAAAGTAAGCAAATATATATCAATGCTTATAAAATCTTGATTAATATTTAAATTAAGTAAGTTAATTTAAAATAAGAATTAAAGTAAATTTACATTAAAACTTTTAATGTAACAATTAAGTAAATGCTTGGTAACATGGTTAATACCTTTGATGGGATAAATGAGGCTTTTGTGCAGTATTTTAAATCTATTTTAGCACCTTCCAATTTATTCACTCCTGATATAAAGTCTCTTTTTAACATCAACCTCCCTACCATTACTACCAATCAATCAAATGAGTTAATTAATGCCATTTCTGAGAATGAAATTGAATCTGCAGTTTTTAGTTTAGACAGTAATAGTTGTGGTGGACCGGATGGTTTTAATGCTCATTATGTTCAGAAGAGTTGGAAAATAATTGGATCAGATGTTGTTAAGGCCATCCAATATTTTTTCCTTCATAACAAACTCCCTGATTGTCTTGCTGCAACAGCAATCTCTTTGATTCCTAAAATTAAAAATCCATCTTCAGTTGCTGATTTTAGACCAATTTCTTGTTGCAATATTATTTACAAAATTATTTCAAAAATTTTGACAAATAGATTGCAAATAGTTTTACCTTCTATCATTTCAAATAATCAAGCAGCTTATATTCCTGGTAGATCAATAAGTGATAATGTTCTCTTGGCACAAGAATTGTTGTATGGTTATGAGAGAGCTAATATTTCTCCAAGGTGTATGCTTAAACTTGATATTAAAAAAGCATTTGACTCTATTGCATGGCCTTCTATTTTAGCTATAATGTCTAGAATGAACTTTCCAAAACCTTTCTTAGCCTGGATCTATACATGTATTTCTTCACCAAGGTTTTCTATTTCTAGAGAAGGTGGTTTGTATGGTTATTTTAAGGGCAAACAAGGTGTAAGACAAGGTGACCCAATTTCTGCTTATTTGTTCATTATTGTTATGGAGCTTTTGAATTCCATTCTGAAGGATCTTGTTGATAAAAAAAAGTTGCAGCTTCATCCCAAATGTAAAAATCCTATTATCACTCATCTTTTGTTTGCTGATGATCTTATTATCTTTACTAAGCCCACTTCCATCAATATTCAAAGTATCACATCATCTCTGGAATTTTTCTATTCTATTACTGGCTTGAGAATAAATTTTCAGAAATCTAATATCTTGGTTGCTGGTCTAAATTCAATTCAAAGGAAAGAAATCATTGAGTTCTCTGGCTTACAAGAATTGCCTAAGAATTCTTATTATCTGGGTTTACCTATCTTGAGTTCCAGAATCACTAAACATAATTGCTTACCTCTTTTTGAAAAGATAATTGAAAGACTTAGAATTTGGCCTATTGATAAACTTTCCCAAGCTGGTAGGCTTACAATTGTTCAATCTATTGCTGTTGCTATGACTAATTATTGGACAAGGCATTATATACTTCCTGTCAAGGTGATCAACATGATATCTGGTGCTCTCAATAAATTTCTTTGGCATGGTGATCCTTTCTCAAGGAAACTCATCCCAATTTCTTTTGTAAAGCTGTTTGATCCAAAAAAATATGGTGGTCTTGGTATAACAAATATATTACTTTGGAATAAGGCAGCAATGTCAGTATACTTCAATAAAATCTTTCAATCTGATGGCAATTTATGGTCACAATGGGTAAATCAAAATTTAATTGGTAAAAAGAATTTTTGGACAATGCATATTCCTCAGAACTGCAGCTGGAGTTGGAGAAGCATTCTTAAGCTTAGGCAGACATTCATACCACTGTTGCAATGTAATTATTCTTTAATCAAAGGTCTTTCTTTCTGGCATTCTCCTTGGGCTAGTAAAGGTCTGATATTAAGTTCTGTTGTGGACTATAATCTCAGATGCAACTCTGGTATACCTGATTCAGCTATAGTTGATGATTTTATTCAGGGTGATACAATTGTTCTTCCTTATTCTAGTTCTGTTCAACTCAGGAAACTTTGGAATATTATTTCAAATAATTCCATCATTAATAATGGAAATGTTCTGATTTGGTCTGATAAAGGAAAGCAACATTCAATTAAACTTGTGTACAAATCTCTCTGTGGCAGCAGTCTGTATTTTCCTTGGCATTCAAGAATCTGGAATACTGGTGGAAGTGCTAAAGAAAATCTACTTTTATGGAAGGTGATGGCAAATGCTCTGAATACTAAGGATAAACTATGTAGATTGGGTTTAATATCAGATGATATTTGTGTTCTTTGTAGATCAGAACAAGAAACAAATACTCATTTGTTCTTTCAATGTACATTTGTATATCAGATTTGGTTTAGACTTCTATCAAATGGTGGTTTCTATAAACCATCACAAGTCAGTGCTATTGAGTGGTTCAATGTGTTTAAGGCTACGAGATGGAAGACTAAAATGACTAATCTACTCCTAAAGTTGCTTAAGAAATTGGTGTATGCTGTGTGGACAGAAAGGAACAATAGAGTGTTTGGTATTGATGTTAAAAACTCCTCTCAACTCTATAATTCCATTCATGGTAGCATTCTTAGAGATTTGCAATCTGTTTGTAACTAAAGTGCAACTACTGCTTGTTTGATGCTTGGATTTTTAATAGCATGATGCCTGAATTTGCAAGTGAAGTATGATAATTCTGTTATCATGGCTTGGAGTGGATGAGTGGTTAGAAGAAAGCATGATGATATGTTGTTGACTGTATTATGGTTCATTTGTAGTAACAGTTAGTTGTCAACTTTTCTTTTCAGTAAAGTGTATTTGTATTGTGATTATATTTAGTTCAGTCTGTTGTCAAAAATGTACTGCAAATGCTTGTAATTTTGTGTTTTGTTGGTGTGTGTTGTAATTTGATTAAGTCAATAAAATGAGCTTATTGCTCTTTGCTTTTCAAAAAAAAAAAATTAATTTTTAAAGTATAAAATAGATTTTCAAATGATAAGTAAAGAAAATAATTTGTATTAATAAATGATTTAAAGAAATTAAAAATGATATACAATTTGAAATTTAATTAAGTGTTCAAATTAAATTATAATTGAGAATTTGTTATTCAAATTAATTTAAGTTGATTAATCAAGAAAATTAGCAGTTAATTTAAAATAACTAATTTTGAATCAATAAATCAAATAAATTAAGATTTAATTTATTTATCCAAATTCTCATCGTTGATTTAAAATAATCTTGTGGTAAATTTATTTAAACCACATTTGAAGATAAATTACCTATGACTGTGCACGAATGTTGATATTCCTATTTTGTTGGGAATGCTGTATGACATAGTTTTGCCATGCATTGCACTGTGATTGTGATTTGTTCAGGATTGATGTGAAAACCCTGTTTGCCCGTAAAACGGCATTTAAACTTCGATGCGACAGGGAATCGGATTTCAGTTGGTTATCCGAAACCCACATCGAACCTGTGAATATTTGTGAATAACATCCACATGTTTTAAAATTTGACACTCACTATTCGAATTAGCCGGGAAAGGACCTTTGTGTCGTATAACCCATTTCGAATATGTGATTCGACGTTATGGATAGCATTTGAAGACCGGTGTTGAAGACCGGGTATTTGCGAGAGCGATAGGATGACCTGTCGATTGACTCTGCACCGAGTTGCTCCGGTATAGAGTTCTCCATATGTGATGGGGAATCCGATCAGGATTGTGGATATCCGGATTGCAAGGACTTCTTTGGAAGTGCCTTCGGTTCTGTTTGACCCCAGAACAGACTTGTATGGATTGTGTGTCTGACATTACAAATTGAGATATAAAGCAGATTTCTTTCAAATATATTTCTGTTGGTAGCGGAGAATTTATTCTCTTAGCTTAACACCCTTCTGTGAGACGTGCGAGCTCAGAGGTTATGCAGTTGAAGGATATCAGCAATATATTCCCAAATTTGGTAATGTGGCATGCTGAGTGTTGCTGATCATTTGTTGATCGAAGCATGGCTTTGTGAGAAGCGTAGCTTTGTGGACGAGACTTCGTCGAGCCTCACACCTCGAAATGGTCGAAACAGGAAAGATGCGACAAGGTTATTGGGGGTAGAATCGCTTAGGGTATGTGCATTTCCTTCTGGATAGAAGTGGTATCATGGTATGGAGCGCAAATACTTAACTTATGTTGATATCGCAGATATATATATGTATTACTTTGTGATTTGTTGCTGGGCCCCCGGTTAAAGGTTGGTTACAACCGGGAGATGGCATACTTGTGTCAGTAGTTACCCAGTTAGGGGTAACCCGGCCTTGTGTTGGCAGAGATCCGGTTAGGTTCTCAGGTCGTCCCTCCAGAGGCGTACCCATGTGGCCCAGGAAGTTCCTTAGCCTGACCATTGTTGGAAATCCAAAGAAACAATACGAGCCTTGTACGGTTTTGGTTGTATAACCTGTCACCTCAGGTGACAGCTATAGTAGGCATAGTATAATGGTACCTATGCTGGCTAAGATTGGTATTCTACTTCCAAATAATTTCACACTATGCACTAGTAATAATATCAAAGAATTTCTTTATCGTACCAAGCATATTTAACTATCATAAGAAGAAATCTCCTCCAAATCTGCGTTTGCATTGTGTGTGTAGCGGGAGGTCTTATGGTAGTCCCATTTTTAAAAGCATACCGAAAATTCTTTTATAAATCTTGTTCTTTAAAAGTAACTGTTGTTTTTTGTTTACTCATACCAGTGCCATGACTGATCCGGAGTTTATTGTTTTCTTTCCTAAACTATGGGTGCCCATTATTTCTACACGGGAAGCCTAGTAGCAGGTATCTGTATTTTGGAGCTCTTATCTTGGAGATATCTTAGGAGCTTTTGGAGATTTCAGGTGTTAGCTTTTGGGAGTTCGTTATCACCTCTCTCATTTGAGGACTTTTGGATATATGATCACTGTTATATTAATCATGATGTTGTATTTGGAGTTGTGGTGTATGTATGTATTATATACTCTGTTGTAGTATGGATATTAAGTTGATGTTGTAACTGTGATGATATTTATGATATTGATTCTGTTCCCCTGTTTTATATCCATCTGATTGTTGTTATAAGCTCCGGCGATGCGAATTTGATGTCGTTTATCGGACATCGAGTTCGGGTCGTCACAAGTTGGCCTAATTGAACAAGTGGCATTTATCTTTTGATTAAAAATTTAAAGAAAAAGAAATCAAGACCAGAAATTTGATTCAAAACAAAAGAAAAGCTTCAGATATGAAGCAGTTCAAAATCTGAAACAAAGTCAGAAAGAAAGAAAAAACCAGGCTGAGGAATTCATTCTTCTCTTCATTCTCGTTTTCAACCCTAGGAATAAGAAAAATCATCAGATCAAAATATGAATTCAGTTCAACATCAAGGATCAAATTCAAGCAATCTTAAGCCTGAGATCAATTCAAAGCCTTAATCAAATACTAGTTCAGATTTAAAAATAACAACAGATCTGAAAGCAAAGTAATCAGAGAAAGGGTTAAAACCAAAACCTAAAAGGAAATTCAATCTCAACTCAGCTTAAACGGTAAAGCAAGCAACTTAATTCAAGGCTTGAGATAATTCGAAAGGAAATAGGAATCAAAGATTAAAACAAGTTAAAGGTTCAACTCAATATACAGGCTTTGGTTCGCTGTCCTCTGTCTTCATTTTTCAGGTGAGCAACTTTCTCTTTAAAGCCTAATTTTGTTGATACATTGTGATATTATGATGAAAGTTTGATTGTGTGATGGTGGAATATCTGAATGAATGCAAATATGTCTGTATATGCTCATAAATATACAAGTGTTGAATTTGTATGTCCCTGTTGTTAGCTTACATGTTAAAATCAACTTCAAAACTTATCCCCTAATTTTTTTTAGGTTTTGATATCTAAATAAAAACTGGTTGTTAAACTATAATCTCCATTTTAAAAATGATTTCAAACAATTTATATTAAGTAATTAGTTTAAAATGGTAAAATACAGTAAAAAGAGTTCAAACAGTGCCTGGGCAAACTCAAAACAGAAACTTGTTCTCTGTTCTCTGCTTCAAACCAGGTGAGCAAACCCTTTGACTTGTTATATCTCTTGAATGTTGATTGTATACTTGAAGGTGTGATGTAACTATGCTTGCATGATGGAATGTATATATCTATATGTGTATATATGTATATCAAAAACCAAATATGGATGTAAAGGTATGTATGTACCTGTATTTGAGCTTACAAGTTAAAACAAAAATCAAGAAATCAAAATCCTTTAGATCATTCATTTATAGACCGTGACCTTTAAATAAAAATATACGAATTAATAAGACCAAAGGTTTAAAAATACTTTTAAGAATGATTGGAAAATAATTTGTAACCTGAACAAGAATTCACAGTGAAACTTAAAAATGCGTTGAATTTGAAATTTATATATTCTTGATTCACTTACATTATTTGGTTCAAATTCAGAAATCATGAATTTTAATAATTGAATCAGAATTTTAAGTTTCGATTTATAGTGGGATTTTGGGTGTGAACTGAAAAAGGATTTTCATTAATTCTGGCCAACTCACGATGAATTGGATGTTATGGTCAATGGTGAAGGTGGTACGGGCATCGATGGTCATCAGAAAAATAATCAGAGAATTTATAACACTACAACAAAACAGCCATTTTACAACGGGCAATGCCCGTAGTAATATGGATTTCCCAACGGGGATTAGCCCGTTGTGTTAGGCCTCGTTGTAGTAGGTCGACCATATTTTACAACGGGCAATGCCCGTTGTAATACACCTTTTTACAACGGGCAATGCCCATTGTAATACACCTTTTTACAACGTGCGATGCCCGTTGTAATACATGATATTGCAACGGTTTCTCACGGTTTCAAAATAAATGCAAATTTAAAAAAAAAATTACAGTAGCATGCATCCATACCAATAATGTATAATTTAACAAGTAATAAATATTATCATAAAACAACCAAAATCACATACGAAAAGACTAAAAGCTAGAGTCATAAAATTCCAACACATTCCAAAAAGTTAGATAAGTTTACATTGACATAGTTCTAATATACACATGACGACTAGTTTCATAACAACCGTTGAGAATTTCAGTTGTCTACCTACACTGAGCTTTGACAATATCATGTGTAACATGAGTCAAACATAATTCTTCTTAATTCTTACCATTTTTGGATCATAGACAACATATTCATTGTACTCAAGTAGGCTATCCCTGTATCCTGAATCCACGATGCTCCCACATGGCACTTTCACGTCATTCTACCATGAGAAATGCTTACCCTCGTTTGTCTTCTTCTTTCCAAGCCCCTTTACTCCTATTTTCTTCTATTCATGCTCCTTTGTATTCTAAAACAAAGGAATAAAACAGTGGTCAAACTCAGCTCATCAGATGCATGTCTGAAATTACATTAAAAATGCTTTTTACCTCAGTCACAGTTGAGACTTCACAAGTTTGTTCACCTAGAGAGACCACAGCTAGCACAAGGAACCCTTCTGGTCTGTTCACTGCAGTAAAACCATACCTAGCTACCTCTGCTGCTGCGTCCGAGCATATTATTGCTTTTCCAAACTGAACCATGTAGAGAAATAAGTGTGCGGCTGAATGCAGCTGAATATCAGGTGGTAAATCGTAGAGGTTTCGAATATTTGCGTTTGCTATATATATATCTTCAACAATTTAAAGTTGAAACCTTGACTTTTGTGGCATCTATAATATTACCGCAAAGAAACCCCCAGCTCCATTCCCTGCATCAACAACTATATGAAACCCCTCCAATGGTTTTTCTGAAAATTTAATGAGTAGAAAATAGGTGAAATAAAAAACTAGATTTTGATTTTCAATAGTAAAAGGGTGTGCCATCTAACTTCCATAAATTTTATGTGTTGAAGGTCAATAAATGTCTTCAAACAGAAAGTTGATGAAATACCTATATTTCCAGCAGCTTTACGGTCCGCTTTAACGAGGTCAGAAGTATAAATTGTCATGTAATCTACTTTGTGTATAGCCTTCATGACAGCCTTTTCCTTCAGTTTTTCATCGGAATAACTCTGATAAATATTTGCAACATGCTCTAAGATGTCTTTTATGTCTGCTTTCCCTAGTCCTCCAGTATTGGTGAAAAATTTGAAACCATTGCGGTTATATGGAAGATGGCTGGCTGGATCATCGGTTTTTTTTTCAATAAAAAAACATAGGTTTGATGACGCAACAAAATGCAGAATCATCTACAGTTGTAGTACTTAATTGATTCTTGTGTAGGTTTAAGTTAATGAAATATGCACTCCCTTTCATCACATTTCACATTTAAGCTATATTTTTTACTGTTACAGAACATGGAGTGCAATGTGTCATAATAGAAGACATTGTAGAGGTGGACAGTTTATTTTAGAATCCCAATTCCAAACTATTACGATAGTAACAACCATATGCTTCATTTTCTAGAACGGTGTTTGTTTTGAAAGAGATGCTATCTATCATATACTTAGAACTGCATCTATCTTGGAACAGGAAAAACAACTTAGAACGAAAATGTATGCGACAAAGGGATATATAAGTGGTCTTTCTGTTGTACCTGTTATCATAATAGATCCATCAGCAAGGCGGAAGAATTTATCATCCACGGTAATGGTGCTGTTGAACATTGCTGGTGTTGATGCTAATCTACAGTACATATATAAAAACAAAATTGGATATACATGATAATATAATCTAGTTACTGGTTTTAAATAAAAAAATTATACAAAAGTCCATCATAAACGAGTAATGACAGAATCATAGATTCAACATAAATAAGCCAAGGCACTTTAAAGCAACTAAACATCAGAAAAGTTTCATACGAAGTTTTAACAATATTGAATAACGAGTGAACATTTCGTCAAACATTTGAACTAAGATTCAGATTTTGTATTTCTTATATATTACGTTCTCAAATGAAACGGATAATACATGATACAGAAAAGGATTTCACGTCTTTTCTTACCCGTATTGAATAACTTTGTGTCCAACACCAGCAATTCCACGAGAAGCAGCATTGTGAAAGTAATTAATTTATCATACTGACGTAAAGATGTTATTTTCAATCAAATGACTTCATGAGCATGCTTGTATTGTATAATGATATGGGGAATCATAAATGCATTCCAAATCTATGAGCCTGATGAGTCGGTGACAAAAAAATTGCACACTGAAGGCCAAATCAAGACAGGAAAAAATAAATGCCACAGGATATAACACAGTGAAACTGAAAATTGAGCATGAAATTTCATCTGTCTTTGATATGTTGTCTATTACTTAATACCATGCAACATGGGAACATAGAATTTAAGAAAATAAATCCATATACTTGTGTAACAACACTTGAAAATGTGAGTGCTCTAAACTGTTTGGATAATAGCAAACTAATAGCATGGGCATGCATGAGGCTAAAACATTTAGGTACGGTGAACCTAATTAACTGGTATCCTCGCTCTACATTAGGTAAAAACATGGAGGTGAATGATCTTAAATAAATCTCAGTTTACTCATCATAAACTTATTTGATAAAATAACACACATAATCAACAATTGTACAAAGCAATGTAGACGGTTCTGATTAACTTGATGTTTATAGACATCTTAGTGCCAACAACAAAAGTAGCGGAATTCGGTACGCAATTTCGATGGGATGATTGTGGATATATTAAATATAAATGTCATGAAATCATAAAATGCAGATGACTATGCGAGAAGTACAATATAAAATATAAAGCATAGCATGTGGCTTAGCTGTTAATGATGATAAAGCATAGTATGTGGATCACATTCTTTAAGTCTGAAAACTATATTCTCCAACTGAGTTCTAAAATATTAAAAAAATAGCAAACTCCTAATTCTGAAAAACTAAAATCACAATTTACTTGTAAAATCTTTGCAGATATTCTAGAATCATGGCCAATTGAGATTCTTAATCGCGTAGATCCATCTGCCTTCATTTTGTCTGACAACCACAATGCAAACGCTGCAGCAATCGCCTCTGTAACTAGTTCATTGAGATTAACAGGCTCACCTTCTACACCGTCAACAACAACCCCTCGAATATCACTGTATACATCAATGGGCCAATTTAAACTTTTAATTTATGTTACATAGTTTAAAGCTGCAATAATATTTATAATCAAACCTTTGCCAGTAGAGCTATAAATTATTTACCTTATTACAAACTATAGCTTCTATAGGCATAAGCTCCTGCAATATTATATTTATCATCATCATCGCATTTATGAAACCTGACAGGTACCCAAAATTTGGACGGTCTGCACAAACTCGGGTTGTGGTATATAATAAGTTGATTTAGGGAAAATACAAGTAAGATTTTGCTACTGTTTTGAATACAAGTATCCCCGATCTCATAACTACAGTATACAAATGCTCCTTGAAAGACACTGGGTTGGCAATGATTTCAAAAGAAAAATCACTTTTCTTGTGAAAACTTAAACCTTCTATTATTTCCAAAAACAAGAGATTGCATAAATTAACTAATAAGTTGTATATCATCTTAAATTTGCGATTTAAATTTTAGATGATGATAAATTAAATTATTTAGCTATGTTTTACATTTGCACTTAATTTAATTCCTTCTCTTGCTCTACAAGTGTTCTATTAGCATCTTTCTTTAATTACTTTAAATTGTTTTAAATAACAAGTTTTAAGTGCAAAAAATATAGAATATGCATGCTTACACTTGCTAAAAGTTTGTGCGCTTAATTAACTCAATAGTTCGAATTTTAATAATGCAAATAAAATATTCCAATTTCGATAATATGTTCTACTAGCATATTTAAAGAAACTTTGGTGTTTAAAGGATAACGCCTTTCAAAACATGAACTAGGTTAGTTTATGAAATTAACTTTGTAAATAGCATCTACATTTCGACCGATCTAGCCTAGAGGATAGCTTCACCACCAACAAACCTTCCTCTTGCAATAAAATAATGCGGTTCCATCTATGTATTAACATATATGATCTTGTGAATAATATAATTTTTGTATATTGATGCACTATTCCGTGTTATCAGATATATCAATAATATATTGGTATATATTTCTCACTAGAAGTGGTGAAAAATACAATACACTTTCACTCTTTTATGTGAGTTCATATTTTCATAACAAAAAAGGATGAGTTATTTGTAGCAAAGGAGAAGAAATTGAATTCCCATCCTTTTTTCATTGAAATTTTAAGCACAAGCTATAAGGTGAAGGAAAGGACACCTTAAAAATCAGTGTAGAAATGATAATTGAGTGAAGTGAGTCATTTATTGAACTCATATTATAAACACCATCAATTATAAAGGACTGTTTGAACCATTATAGCCTTTATCTTGTATACGCTGTATCAAGTGGAATCATGGAAGAATATCCAAAAGACAAGTGAATCTCAAATAAAGTGTATAATAATAAAGGATTTATGATAAAAGAAAAAAGAAAAAAGAAAAAAGATTAAAACGGGCTTATAACTTTATTTATCGATCTAACATTTTATTTACTTTTTTATCTGCTTCCACTGTCTTCTTGATTTGATAAACACTTTTATTGTTTTACTAAACGTCTAAACACTAAAAATCTAAGGATTCACATGTTAGAGTGTGATCCTGTTAAAAGCCCAACTTATGAAACTGTGTCCCTTGATTTCGTGTTAGAGTGTGATCCTGTTAAAACAACCTCTAAACAGAGTATTCTTTGCAATAGTATTGTAGGAATCTATGGCAAGATTTAGTAACAATCTTTAAAAAAAGATAAATCATAACCAAAATATGGATTAGAAAAATATAGAACCAAACCAAAACTGAATGGATATTGAATAAAACAAAAGTTGGATAGTTACGCAAGCAACAAAAATTAAATTAATTAAAACAGAAGTCAGAAAGCAAAATATTCTCATAAATGTTCTATTAAATGAAAAAATGGAACTTAAACCTCAATAGAATATATGGATTGATGACAGTTTAAAACTTGGTGAGGGTATGAAAGAACTGATGTACCGGACTGAAATGCTTTTCAGATGTTTTTCTATGGTTCTTTTCCTAGTAGAATGAGACTAGCAACATAGCGGACTGAAACTCTAAATTTGCAGTTTTCCTTCATCCTCAACATCACCGCGAACAACCCAAAGACTAATCCATCCCCAACCGAACTCAAACTAGAACTCTTCACCAATCGCCGAATTGAACAGAGAATCACCTAAACTCGCATCCAAATCCTCATCGCCGCCACCTGCACCCAAGCTTCGAATACCCAAGACCAGACAAATTGTGTAACGACCCGTATTTTACGTGTCGATAAATCGTAGAATTTCTAGGTCGTTAGTGTTGTTTAAGTCGTCCTTGGCCTAAGTCGTGTGGGGTTCTTAAGTCGTAAACGACTTATGGGTAGCTTGGATCGTGAGGAAGATAGGTCGGGTGTAGCAACTTGCAGTAGTTGGCAACTTAAGTGTGTTGACAGAGTTAAGGTAGTGACCGACCTGTAGGATGACCAACCTATAGTGCTTGACCGACTTAAGGAAGATACCGGGTTAAGAAGTGGACGAGCTAGCGAGTTAGCGACTTAGTTAGGTCGTTAACGAGTCATCTTGTTACGACTTAGTGGTTTGGGATGAGTTAACGACCTAAGAGTTGCGAGTTAAGAGAAGCAGCGACCTACGGGTTAGTGGGATAGTGGAGACAACGTGTTACCAAGCTAAGGAGGTTAACGGGTTAGTTTGTGAGCGACTCAGTATAAGGCTTAAGTCGTTAGCGACTTAGTTAGGTCGTAGGGTCATCTGGGCCGTTGGATCTGTTAGGTCATAGCACTAGTTAACCCGAGTTTTGGTTGAGTCGTTGGGTTCGATAAGTCGTAAGCCGTTGAGTCGTAGCTCGTGTATGAGTTAGGCCGCGCATAGGATAAGTCGTTTGGTTCTGTGTGTGTTAGGTTGTAGTACCTGTTGAGTCGTGGGAATGGCTGAGTCGTATGTCGCTAGGTTGTTGAGTCGTATACGAGTTAAGGATAGGTTGGCTGGGCCCGATGAGTCGTATATCGTGTTGATGAGTCGTGGACGACTCATGGGATAAGTCGTGACCGACTTAAGGGGCGACGACTCATGGGGTTTCCAGCCTATAAATAGAGGGCTTTGGTTCACTTTTTGGCACCGGATTTCGAAGCAACGAAGTGCTGCCATTTTGAGAGCTCGACTACAACATTTCTTTATCTTCTTTTCTCCACTCCAATCTAGTTCTAACATCTATACAAGATCGAAGATCGAGATTGAAGATCCAAGAGCTAAAGTTGAAGATCTTCATCCAACGAAGCTAGATTTCATCGTTTCAAGCGGGATTTCGACAAATCAAGCTTGAATCTTCGCTGTCCAGATCTGAAGTTGATAGTTTTTGAAGTGTTTGGGTGATTTGGTGAGTGGTGGTTATCTCTCACGCGGACCCAAAGGAGTATATTGGTTTGGTGGTATGTTGGAGTGTTGTAGATAGTGATTTTATGCATTTTTCCTTAGATCCAAGTGTAGATCCACTACTCATGAAGATGTTTACTTATACAAGTTCATTTATCAAGTTGAAGAGACAAAACCCATGATTTATATTTGTTAGATCTATGCTAAAAACCCATGATTCATGTATGTTAGATCTATGTTCATTTATTTACGAAATTGCCATTATCATTGTAATTGTTTATTTAGATCTTGTTTGAATGATTGATTGCTTGGATTAATGTTTGATTTGATTGATTAGTTGATATATAGCTTGATTTGATCAAGTTGGTTGATGACGATTCAAAAGCTAAGTGGAAAGGCTCTTGAATAAGGAAAGCTGCTTGTGGCATATGAAGCGGATGTTGAAGCTCATATGTATGGATTAGATGATGTTGAGATGAGACTTTGCTATGATGCGATAAAGAGAAGCATGATGTGAGATAGCCTTGGTTTAATCCAGACGGGATCATCCCAAGCATGTTGATAACTCGATGATGCGATGCGAGTTGGTTGATAATGGTTAGCTTGAGAGGCGCTTGAGCTAGTATGGAAATAGTCGTCGAGGAGGATGACTAGGAAGCTGAGATCTCATCGTTGTTGAAGGTTCTAGCATGCTCAAAGCAAGAGTACGTTGGAACGGGCTGCGACGACGTTCCAAGCACGGGCTGCGACGACGTGCTAGTACTCTGGGTAGTTGCGAAAATTCCTAGGCACGGGCTGCGACGACGTGCGGAGTTATGTCTAGAACCGGGGTTACCATTAGCCCTTGACAGGTGGTCATTCAACTAACGGTAAAATCAAGGCAATGATAACAGTGATAGCAAGAGTCATGGATGTTTGGACGTTTGGTTGTATCATCATTCGGTCTCAAGAGCGGTGTTTTCCGGGTGCTTATCTGATCTTGGTTTAGGCCTTGGGGGTTTGTATTTGGAAAACATCGACCTTGACCCGAATGATTATTGCTTTACTTTAATTGTCTGCCATGTTATGCTTTCTTCTCCTTGGTTTGTGTCTGGGGGCTATCACTGTAGAAAGAGGCGGAGTGGGATGGTTTGGTTCCTATTCCTTTTATCCCTTATGCTCTTTTGGTATGTTTGATAGTTGATTTACTGCTCACCAAGACTTTGTCTGACTCAAGGTTTTATGTCTCCTCTTATTACCTTGGGCTGTTCATCCATGTTGGGATGGGCAGACTAGGTAGCAGGTGACAGGTGTTGTTCTTGGAGATCTACGTTGATGACGACGAAGACGAGCAGGAGGCTTTTGCATATTATTTCATATTATGTACTGGGTGTTCCGCTGTATATACTTTGAGTGCTTTGTAGCGAGGTTTTGATGTATTGACTGTTCTGATGATTGTATCAAACTTCTAAGATGCTTATTTGATGATATTCTGTTATGAAGCTTCACTATACATATGTTTCTCTATTGTATTTTATCCATGCGCTGTGAGTTATGCGATAGATTCAGCGATGTTTATTCTACCCTTGACGGTCACCCATGGCTGCCTGGCACGCCTTTCAGCGCATTATTTCCTTGTTTTGGTGTGGTAGTCATGGACGGTCGTCACATTTGGTATCAGAGCTTTGGTTAATCGATTTTTGCCAACGCTCGCTGACGTAACTACGTATGAGAGACGTAATTGTATTTTGATGAATGATTACTATATATAATATAGTAGTTTAGAAGGATTTGAACTCCTTATGCAGTTGTTTCTCAAGGTGTTCTAAGTCATTCCTTTTTGTAGATATTAAGGATGAGTCGAAGGGGGAGACCAGCTGCTAGGGAAGGCCATGCTGCTAGGGGAGCTGTTGATTATGCTCCTATGTTTGAGGCCATGATGACTTCGATCATGAGAAGGATACCAGCCTCGGGGACATCAGTAGATGTTGGAGTTCAAGTTCAAGCTCCAAGACCAGTGTATTTTGCTAAGCTTTGCAAGGACTATACTTCTCTTGGAGGAAAGGTTTTCTTGGGAACGGAATCAACCATTGAAGTGCAAAGATGGATTGATGCTTGTAGAAGGATCTTTGGTGACTTGGGAGTTGAGGATGCAACTAAGAGGAAGCTTGCATTAAGGCAACTTCAAGGGAGAGCTTCGGATTGGTGGAATTCTATCACCATTGATACTCCGGAGGAGGAGATTACTTGGGAGCAATTCCAAGCTAGATTTGAAGCTAAGTTCATCTCTACGGCTCAGAAATCTGTCTTGTTTAAAAAGTTTGTGGAGCTCAAGCAGGGTGGAAGACCCGTTCTTGAGTATGTTTCTGAGTTTGAAGCTTTGTCCAAGTATGCCAGATCGTATATTGACTCTCCCTATCAGAAGAATGAGAAGTTTGTGACCGGTTTGGATGCTTATCTTGGAAGACAGTTGGTGGATCATCTAGACGATCCGTTTGAGAAGCTTGTGGAGAAAGCTCTCAGGCATGAGAGTTTGTTTCGTAGGGAGAGTTCTGTTGTTGCTGTAACCAAGGAAGGGTTTAAGCCATAGAAGGGTGGAAACAAGAAGAGGAAGCAACAGCAACAGAAGGGTAAGGATGGCCAGAAGAAGCCGAGGGGCGAAATGACTTGCTATAATTGCCAGCAGAAGGGCCATCTCTCCAAGGATTGTAGGAATCCAAAGGCGCCGGCGAAATGCCACAACTGTGACAAGCCATGGCATTTCAGGAAAGATTGTCCAGAACCGAGGAAGGACAGGCAGATTGTGCAAGCTTATGCTTTGGGAGCTGTGCCATCGTTTTCAAAAGCTCTTACTGCTGAAGAGAAAGGGAAGAGTGTGGTGGTTCAAGGTACTCTTTCCATTTGTGGTGTTCCAGTTAGAGTGTTGTTTGATACTGGGGCGTCGCATTCTTTTGTTTGTGATGATCTTGTAGGCCGGTTGGGTTTGGAACCGGATATTGTTGATAGGCCATTGGTTGTGACTAATCCAGTTGGGGGTTCGTCATGTTTGTGTATGATATGCCGTGGTCTAGTTGTGTCGAGTCATGATTGCTCTTTTGTTTGTGATTGTTTTGTTCTGAACTTTGCGGGGTTCGGAATTATTTTGGCTATGGACTGGCTTAGGAAGTATGCGGCAAGGATTGATTGTGAGAGGCTGGAGGTGACAGTCGGGAATGTGGAAGGGCGAAAGGTTGTGATACGATGTAAGCATGAGGAAGGCGTCCTCATAAGCATCATGTATTCGCTGGTTGTTCCACGGGATGGACTGTCATCGGTGCCTATTGTGAATGGATTTGAGGATGTCTTTGACGAAGTCAAAGGATTACCGCCGCATAGGGAGATCGAGTTTCGTATCGATCTAGTTGAGGGAGCCAGACCTGTTGTGATGCCTCTTAGGCGGATGGCGCCTAGGGAGCAACAAGAGTTGAAGGTGCAAGTTGATGACCTTTTGCAGAAAGGATTCATTCGGCGTAGTGTGTCCGAATGGGGTGCACCAGTTGTGTTCGCAACCAAAGCGGATGGATCGTTGAGGTTGTGTGTGGATTATCGTGAGCTGAATAAAGTGACTAAGAAGAACAAGTATCCATTGCCGAGAATAGATGACTTGTTTGATCAGCTTCACGATGCTAAGGTGTTTTCTCAGATGGATTTGGCAACGGGATTTCACCAGTTGAGAGTGGCAAAGGATAGTGTGCCGAAGACTACTTTTAGGACACCATCCGGTTTTTATGAGTGGCTGGTAATGCCATTTGGATTGAATAACGCACCAGCATATTTTGTGGATCTTATGAATAGAGTGTTCAGAGATCAGTTGAATAAGTTCGTGCTTGTGTTGTGGATGATATTCTGATTTATTCCAGAACTAAGGAAGAGCACAAGACGCACTTGCGTATTGTTTTGGAAATCTTACGGAAACATCAGGTGAAGGCTAAGTTTTCGAAGTGTCACTTCTGGAAGAGTGAAGTGAGATTCTTAGGCCATGTTATCTCTGGAAATGGAATAGCGGTTGATCCCGCTAAAGTGGCAGCGATCCAGGATTGGGTTAGACCTAAGAATGCATCTGATGTGAGAAGTTTTCTTGGATTAGCTGGATATTATCGACGGTTTATCAAAGACTTTTCCAAGATAGCTGCACCGTTAACAGGATTGACGAAAAAGAACCAAGTGTTCAGATGGGATGATAAGTGTGAGCAAGCTTTCGTAATCCAGAAAGAGCGACTGACGAGTACTCCTGTTTTGACTATTCCAAGTGGGAATGATGAGATGGTGGTTTACACCGATGCATGTGGTACTGGACTTGGAGCAGTACTAATGCAGAAGAATAAAGTTGTTGCATATGCAAGTCGACGACTGAAGCCGCATGAAAGAAATTACCCGACTCATGATTTGGAGTTAGCGGCAATTGTTTTTGCTTTGAAGATGTGGAGACATTATCTATTGGGAGTTAGATTTGAGTTGTTTACAGATCATAAGTCGTTGAAGTATCTGTTCTCTCAAAAGGATTTGAATCTTCGACAACAACGGTGGCTAGAGTTCTTGGCATCGTATGATTTTGGTATAGCCTATACTCCGGGAAAAGGTAACGCACTGGCTGATGCGTTAAGTCGAAGACATGTCGGATTGGGAGCCATGTTTTCGGAATGGAAGAGTCTCGAGTATTTGGATGGATTTGATTTCAGGCCCAGATGTGAATTGGAACCTGAGATGTTGGCAAACTTATCAATAAGGCCTACTCTTGTGGAAAGGATTGGCGAGAGTCAAAACCGAGACGATAAGCTTGTCAAGATTATCCGTGATTTGGAATCTGGATTGGACCCAGAGAAGGATAAGGGATTCGAAGTCGATCGAGAGGGTTGGCTTCGGAAGCAAGGACGATTGGTTGTTCCCGACATAGATGAATTGAGAGATGAAGTTCTGAAGGAAAGTCATCACTCGAAGTTGACAATTCATCCAGGTGGAAATAAGATGTATCGGGATATGAAGAGAACTTATTACTGGGAAGGTATGAAGAAGGATGTTGGAAATTTTATTTCCAAGTGTATGAATTGCCAGTTGGTTAAGGCAGAGCAGAAGAAGCCAAGTGGATTGCTTCATCCATTAGAAGTTCCTATATGGAAGTGGGAACAGATATCGATGGATTTTATCGATGGTCTACCTAGAACAAGAGCAGGAAATGAAGGGATTTGGGTCATAGTAGATCGGTTGACCAAGAGTGCAAGATTCATTCCTGTTCGATCGACTAGGACTGCATCGAAGTTGGCTGAGTTGTATGTTAAGTGGATAGTTCGATTCCATGGTATTCCGAAGAGTATAGTGAGCGATCGAGACCTATTGTTCACTAGTGGATTTTGGAAGAGCTTCCAGGAAGTTTTGGGAACCGAGTTGTGTTTGAGTACAGCTTATCATCCCCAAACAGATGGTCAGATTGAGAGAGTCAACCGAGTTTTGGAAGATCTTCTCAGAGCTTGTGTTTTGGACTTCGGAGGATCATGGGAAGATCATCTTCATTTGGTGGAATTTGCATACAATAACAGTTATCAGTCGAGTATTGGTATGGCACCATATGAGGCATTGTATGGAAGACCGTGTAACTCATGTTGGTTGGAAACTGGAGAAAAGCTGATACTTGGGCCAGAGATGATTCGACAGACTACGGATTGTATAGAGATCATTCGGCAACGAATGAAGGCAGCCCAAGATCGTCAGAAAAGTTATGCCGATAAGCGTCGTAAGGATTTGGAATTCGACGTGGGTGATATGGTTTTTGTGAATATTTCTCCACTGAAGAATGTTATTAGATTCGGGAAGAAAGGAAAGTTAACTCCGAGATTTGTTGGACCATTCTGATTATCGAGCGAATTGGAAAGCTCGCTTATAGATTGGAGTTACCGGAGAAGATGGCGGGTGTGCACAATGTCTTTCATGTATCTTATCTACGGAAGTATGTGCATGACTCGAATACGGTGGTTTCTGCTGATAGCTGTGAAGACTTGGAGGCTGATCCAGTGGTTACGAGACCTCGTAAGCCGCTTCGTGTTGTTGAAACCGACACGAAACAGCTTAGGAGGAAGACGATTACGTTGCTCAAGATACAATGGAGTGATGATGTTAACGACTGTACGTGGGAGGAGGAAGAGAGGATGAAGGCAGCTCATCCTGAACTCTTCAAGGTATGGCCCTAAAGTGTCGTAACATCTCATGAATTTGTAACTTGTTCTAATCTTAGAATTCTGCATGCTAGGCTAGAAATTGGATGCATGGTTTGTTGATTGCTATGGATGGTAGGCATGCAGAACAGTTTTGATTGCTCTTGTTTGTTTGGAATTTCGGGGGCGTAATTCCTAAGGGAGAGAGAATGTAACGACCCGTATTTTACGTGTCGATGAATCGTAGAATTTCTAGGTCGTTAGTGTTGTTTAAGTCGTCCTTGGCCTAAGTCGTGTAGGGTCCTTAAGTCGTAAACGACTTATGGGTAGCTTTGATCGTGAGGAAGATAGGTCGGGTGTAGCAACTTGCAGTAGTTGGCGACTTAAGTGTGTTGACAGAGTTAAGGTAGTGACCGACCTATAGGATGACCAACCTATAGTGCTTGACCGACTTAAGGAAGATACCGGGTTAAGAAGTGGACGAGCTAGCGAGTTAGCGACTTAGTTAGGTCGTTAACGAGTCATCTTGTTACGACTTAGTGGTTTGGGATGAGTTAACGACCTAAGAGTTGCGAGTTAAGAGAAGCAGCGACCTACGGGTTAGTGGGATAGTGGAGACAGCGTGTTACCATGCTAAGGAGGTTAACGGGTTAGCTTGTGAGCGACTCAGTATAAGGCTTAAGTCGTTAGCGACTTAGTTAGGTCGTAGGGTCATCTGGGCCGTTGGATCTGTTAGGTCATAGAACTAGTTAACCCGAGTTTTGGTTGAGTCGTTGGGTTCGATAAGTCGTAAGCCGTTGAGTCGTAGCTCGTGTATGAGTTAGGCCGCACATAGGATAAGTCGTTTGGTTCTGTGTGTGTTGGGTTGTAGTACCTGTTGAGTCGTGGGAATGGCTGTGTCGTATGTCGCTAGGTTGTTGAGTCGTATACGAGTTAAGGATAGGTTGGCTGGGCCCGATGAGTCGTATATCGTGTTGATGAGTCGTGGACGACTCATGGGATAAGTCGTGACCGACTTAAGGGGCGACGACTCGTGGGGTTTCCAGCCTATAAATAGAGGGCTTTGGTTCACTTTTTGGCACCGGATTTCAAAGCGACGAAGTGCTGCCATTTTGAGAGCTCGACTACAACATTTCTTTATCTTCTTTTCTCCACTCCAATCTAGTTCTAACATCTATACAAGATCGAAGATCGAGATTGAAGATCCAAGAGCTAAAGTTGAAGATCTTCATCCAACGAAGCTAGATTTCATCGTTTCAAGCGGGATTTCAACAAATCAAGCTTGAATCTTCGCTGTCCAGATCTGAAGTTGATAGTTTTTGAAGTGTTTGGGTGATTTGGTGAGTGGTGGTTATCTCTCACGCGGACCCAAAGGAGTATATTGGTTTGGTGGTTTGTTGGAGTGTTGTAGATAGTGATTTTATGCATTTTTCCTTAGATCCAAGTGTAGATCCACTACTCATGAAGATGTTTACGTATACAAGTTCATTTATCAAGTTGAAGAGACAAAACCCATGATTTATATTTGTTAGATCTATGCTAAACACCCATGATTCATGTATGTTAGATCTATGTTCATTTATTTACGAAATTTTCATTATCATTGTAATTGTTTATTTAGATCTTGTTTGAATGATTGATTGCTTGGATTAATGTTTGATTTGATTGATTAGTTGATATATAGCTTGATTTGATCAAGTTGGTTGATGACGATTCAAAAGCTAAGTGGAAAGGCTCTTGAATAAGGAAAGCTGCTTGTGGCATATGAAGCGGATGTTGAAGCTCATATGTATGGATTAGATGATGTAGAGATGAGACTTTGCTATGATGCGATAAAGCGAAGCATGATGTGAGATAGCCTTGGTTTAATCCAGACGGGATCATCCCAAGCATGTTGATAACTCGATGATGCGATGCGAGTTGGTTGATAATGGTTAACTTGAGAGGCGCTTGAGCTAGTATGGAAATAGTCGTCGAGGAGGATGACTAGGAAGCTGAGATCTCATCGTTGTTGAAGGTTCTAGCATGCTCAAAGCAAGAGTACGTTGGAATGGGCTGCGACGACGTTCCAAGCACGGGCTGCGACGACGTGCTAGTACTCTGGGTAGTTGCGAAAATTCCTAGGCACGGGCTACGACGACGTGCGGAGTTATGTCTAGAATCGGGGTTACCATTAGCCCTTGATAGGTGGTCATTCAACTAACGGTGAAATCAAGGCAATGATAACAGTGATAGCCAGAGTCATGGATGTTTGGACGTTTGGTTGTATCATCATTCGGTCTCAAGAGCGGTGTTTTCCGGGTGCTTATCTGATCTTGGTTTAGGCCTTGGGGGTTTATATTTGGAAAACATCGACCTTGACCCGAATGATTATTGCTTTACTTTAATTGTCTGCCATGTTATGCTTGCTTCTCCTTAGTGTGTGTCTGGGGGCTATCACTGTAGAAAGAGGCGGAGTGGGATGGTTTGGTTCCTATTCCTTTTATCCCTTATGCTCTTTTGGTATGTTTGATAGTTGATTTACTACTCACCAAGACTTTGTCTGACTCAAGGTTTTATGTCTCCTCTTATTACCTTGGGCTGTTCATCCATGTTGGGATGGGCAGACTAGGTAGAAGGTGACAGTTGCTGTTCTTGGAGATCTACGTTGATGATGACGAAGACGAGCAGGAGGCTTTTGCATATTATTTCATATTATGTACTGGGTGTTCCGCTGTATATACTTTGAGTTCTTTGTAGTGAGGTTTTGATGTATTGACTGTTCTGATGATTGTATCAAACTTCTAAGATGCTTATTTGATGATATTCTGTTATGAAGCTTCACTATACATATGTTTCTCTATTGTATTTTATCCATGCGCTGTGAGTTATGCGATAGATTCTGCGATGTTTATTCTACCCTTGACGATCACCCATGGCTGCCTGGCACGCCTTTCAGCGCATTATTTCCTTGTTTTGGTGCGGGAGTCATGGGCGGTCGTCACAAATTGAATCTGGGAAATGCGAAAGGAGTAAAAATTTCTAGAATTGAAGTCGAATCAAAGGTCGAGTAGAATCAATATTGAAAAAAGGAAAAAATGGCATACTGTTTTGGGCAATCGAACTCGACCCAATTGAGGCAACCACGAAACCCTAATTTATTGAAGAGGAACGAACGAACGAACTAAGATAATATAAAAATTAACAGGGGAATAAATTTTAGTTGGGCCGACTCCAGATTTATATATTACAACTGGCGTATTTTGACCGTTGTAAAGTTGACATCTATTACAACGGACCTGAATGTACCGTTCTAATAGCCTTCTATTACAACGGGAAACTAATTCCCGTTGTAAAAAGGGCATTGTATATGGCATCTTTTACAACGGGCCTGAATGGACCGTTGTAATAGTCTTCCATTACAACGGACAACCAATGCTCGTTGTAAAAGGGGCGTTGTAATAGGGTATTTTTGTTGTGACGACCCGAGATTTTGTCAATATTATTTTAATAAGCATTTAATCTAATTAAATAAAATACGAACTTATCATTTTAAAAATGAATAAAACTTTTGAACATTTACCATTTACTTATATATTAGATTCTTTCAAAAATATCGATAATAAAATCTGTCTTATTCAATTAAATTAAAGGCTCCATGTTAGTGACATTTATTATCATGCATATATGAATGTAATCTAAATAATAATGTTTAAAATAAGCAATCCTATCAATACTAAACATGTAACATCCCGCCTTTTCGCACACTTTAAAACGACACACGTGCCAATTCAAAGCATACGCAAGGGCGGATTGTTATGGGGTAAATAAGAAAAACAGAGAAGAATTAAAACAAAACAGAATCTCACAGCGGAAGGATAAAATATAATAACAAATATACAGTTAATAAACAGTTTACAAAAGCTTGATTTTACTTATACAATGAATATCAGAGTTACACATACCAAATACGACAATGCAGCGGAATATAAAGAGTGTAGTGCAATACTATATATAGAATAATACTGATTCTTCGTCTTCGTCCTCCAAAGCTAAAACCTGTTATCCTGAAACGCTCGGACTGACCCGAGCGAATTTGAAAAGACAAAAACACTCGAGTCAGACTAGAATATCTTATGTGAGTTAAATAAACAGAAATAAATATGAGTGCAGTAACTCAAGAGATGCTCGGGATTTACATCTCCTAAGGATCCGTTAAACTATTTACTATGTAGTATATTGCGCTATTATAATAGTGTCTATTTATAAAATAAACTTACTTTTTAATAGCGTTAAGGGGTTACCCATATAGCCCTTAACACGTAATAGTCCCAGTAGTCCGTCCAATATCATAGTCCCTCCTGATCGGGAAGCCACCAGAGGATACCACACGGGCTACGGGAGAAAACCAAACTCGTACAAGGCGCGATAGGGTAGGTGACACGGCACAACTAGGCAATGCCAGGGTAGATATACCAATTGCTATCCAGGCTGATGGTAACGCGCAGCGCGCAGCTGCCGCCCACCTCGAACTAACTCCCCCAAAAATCAAAATATAGAAGTGGCCACTGAATCAATCCAAGTCAAAGTATAATATCGAAGAGGAGCGTCCGATCAGAGGAATGACCTCATTGGCCTGAGAATCGCTCCTGTTTTAGCCACCTTATGCCAACTCACGGGAGTTGGGTCCACGTATTTACCTTACAGGAAACGTCGCCACCACCTACTTCATTCTGGAATCTCCACCGCGTACACGGTTAGTCAAAGTGGTTTTCGGTATCGACAGAGAGTATGTCCATATCCGATCCCGGTGTCTTTGCCAACCAATCGTTATTATAACACCGCGGTAATTTAAAATAGTTTATACTTTAAAACCAGAACATAATCCCTTTCAAAACCATAATATTACGATATCATTTTTCTTTTAAAACACAAATAATTTATCTTCATATTATTTTATAAAAGCCCAAATCAATGATATCGTTTCCCAAACAAAATTTTCCTTTCCAAAATTATGTCACTTTTTTTTTTTTATATCCCATGTAACCAATATTTTGTTTGTAACTTCCAACATAATTCTTCGAAAATCCATAGTATTTTAAAACCATTATTTTCAAAACTAAATGGTTTGGATATTCAACGGTATGCGAATTAAAAAGGTTTAACTTTACTGTTGCTTTATAAAGAAATAAATTACATGGCTTTCCAAATATTTCTTCTTTTAAAGTTAAACCAAAATCCAAAATATTACTTCAAGTCCCAAAACCATTTCAATTTCTATATATATGAATCCATTGGAGTATTAATATTCAAAACTAAAGCTGGAATTCATTCTTTCAACAAATTAAATGTTTTATTATTTAGTTTTGAATATTCACATAAACCCATAAATAAATAAAACTCCAATTTCTAGTAATTTAATATATATAATTTTTTTCAATTTCAATTATACTAGAATATTCATTCCAATTTATCTTGGAAAAATCCAATTATAAATATCATATCTTAAATTTCCAACTTAACATTTAAACATATGATATAAATTTATCAAACTCCATTTTCCAAATTTTCTTCCATTTAAATAAAGGAATTTATATGCCTTTTAATTTCAAAATTTTCAACTTCATATGTATATAAATATGGAAGAAAAATATTTACACAGTATAAAATTTAAGATTATTATAAACCGTATTCCATCCAAACCATAGAAATCACATTTTAAAATAATTATATATATACCGCGGTGCCTGTATATAATTTTCTATCCTATGGTCAAGTGATACGGATATTTATCATTTCAATCCGCAAATTAAAATAAAACTTTGCGGTTTTATCATTTCAAACCACAATCCCGAATAATGAAATATGCATGATAAATTTTGCAATTTAATGATATGCAATAAACATTCACTCATCAACAACATCCATCATCCAATCGCAACCATCAACCAATCTCAATCAATAACAAAATATATATATGAACATATACAACAGGTGATAACTGTCAGTTTTATTCCAATTAAATTTATCAACTATTTATCTAATAGTTTTATATTCAGTAAAAATTTATATAACTATTAACTAGCAGTTTATATGCAAACGATAATTTCTAACAGTCAATTACTACGCAATAAATCAATCAAATTAACAGTTTAATTCAATAAATTGCAATTCAACAGATATGAATGAAATAACATGCCAAAAGCTCATAAATAAATTTCTATTCATTTCTAAAATTTATTTAACAAACATAAAAGCTTCTAGTAATTGTGAGTGGGTTAAAACACTCACCTTTGGAATTTAAATCGAATTTAAACTCGATTTAAATTCAAAAATTCGCCCGTCTCAGAATTCGTCCAAACCAGCGTCATCGAGTCCGGAATTAAATTACGATCCTAACAAAAAAAAATTCGTGTGAAACGGATAACATATGAGAAAGTTATGGCGATAAAACGATTTGAAAACTAAATTAAAAAAATTAAAACATACTAAAAATATAGCCACGTCACCTCCTAATCTTCCCCCCTCTCTCTCCTACGCGCTATGAACAAACACGAGACAGTACTTCCCGTTCGAAACCCCTCAGCCGCCACACTTCGTCAAAAACGCACTACCCTCCGGCCACTCCTGACTCGATCCAAGTCCACCATCGAGAAGGCCATCACCGGCCGCCCCCTACACCCAAAACCGGTCCTCCACGGTGCCTCCACGCAGCCCAAGCCGTGAGCGAAACCGTCCCCTTCCATCATCGATTTCTCACGCAACCTACCACCTTAAGACCCAAGTAGCCGCATGGATCTTGCCTGCTCGACGACCTCTACGAAACCCTACTTCCCGATCGAGCCATTGCTGAAGATCTACCGTTGAAAACATCAAATATCAAACGAACGGCCGAGCTTGATTTGCAATTCCAGGCCAAACTATGATTCGAATCAAAGAACGAATTTCACCACCAGATTACGTATTTCGAGAGCTATGACATATATTTTTTTGAGAATTTTCTGAGGTGTTTGAATTTTCACTGAATTTTGGATTGAAGCAGATCCAGATTTGCAACCATTGAGGAGAAAGAGGAGATGAAGAAATATGTACGTATATCCAACTGACAGTAGGAAGGAGGCTAGGGTTTATCATGGTATATTTATAGTTAGGGTTAGGTTAGAGCGTATAGGCTAGAAGGATGAACGTACGCAACAAACTATGGCCCAAAAAGCCCGCTACGCCTCTGGAACCGAATTTGTTAAAACTATATATCCAAATAGGTGTTTTAAAATATTCTGAACGCGATGGAAAAAGCTTCACGACCAAATTCGATCGTATGAAGAAGTTATGCTGAAAACAAGATTTCCAAATTGATTTCAAATTGATTTTTAATAAAATTGATTTCAAGGCGTTTCGCGTCCGTACGATCAAACGACAAGTCCGATCGATACGAAACTTGAAACCCTATAACAATTCACCGATACGGATCCGATGAAACTGTTTTCGTCGAAATCCGAGTCCGTGACAAAAATGACCATTTTAATATTTATTAAATAAATCAAATAAATTAAAAATCCAATTTTTTATATTTCAACTTCTAATATAGGCCCCATTTCATTATTTATATACTTCAATCAATTCTAAATTATTTACCAAGCTTGGATGTGAATTAAAATCTATCGGTATATAAATTTGCAGCTAAATATCTGCACTTCCTTATTATTTAGAGATTATAAATTTTATTCTAAACCCAATTATTAAATCTTATACCTTTATACTCACCTCTTAAATCAAATTAAATAAATACTTGATTTCCATTCCAACTCATCTTTGGATTGCAATTAACCTTTTTACCATAATTAAATTCCAAATTATTAATAACCCTTATTTTTCTTAACTATTTATAAATTCCAATCCAATTGAATTCAACACTATAAATTTGATTAATTTATTATATTCACTTCCTTTCTATTATTCAAAGTTATTGTTGTAAATACGACGAATACTAACATTAGTTTAAGATTTCACTCAATGTTTACAAATTCCATTTCAAGTTAATAACGTAATATTTTACGTTCAATTCTATTTTATTTGTCGTAAATACCACTTGTTGAATTAAATACTCAAATCATAAATAAATCTTGCTTCTAAAGTTATAACAACAATGGTCCAGTTAAAATTTGAATTAGCTTTAGCTTTATTTTATGGAATTAACTTATTGCAATAAATCCAAATTAATAAATACGCCTTGATTCCTATATTAACTTCTTTGGTTTCAATTAACCTTTTATGGTGAGTATGAATTCCAATGTATAATTGAAACCTTTATATCCATTTTATTTCACTATTCCATTTTTTATTATTAAATCCATTATAGCCAAATGCATGAAATTAACATACATAAATATATTTTATAAGTCTGCACTTAATTATTACCTTACAATATGTTTTTACGTTACTATAAATTTATACACTCTTCCGTTTCTACATTAATAATTATTACGGTAACGTTTCTCTTAATTAAAACTTTCTTCATAATTGAATGAACTTTATATTTAATACATACTACAGAATTACAATCACCTATGTTCTATCCAACATACATTAAAAGTTCACTACCATAAATTTACCATACATTTATCCAATGGTTACATCCTCAAATTAACAATTTAATCCCATTATACAATTGCAATTCACACTATTTATTGTTACATTAATACTATTTCGAATTTTAATCCTTTAGTATTAATTTAACAATCGTATTAAATTAAGAGGTTATGATGATTTTCACTATATATATATACACTACATTTAAAACCCAACAGTCGTTTCAACTCCTTTGTATTGTATTATATTGGTTATCCATCACTGCCCTTTATTTTACTACCTAGATTCACATATAGTTACAATATTACCATTATATATATATATATAAACACATAGGAAATCTAAATTCTTGTCATAAATTCTTAAATTTATATTATATTAATGAAACCCCCTTTTGTTAATATTTTTATTAACATCTTCAATTACAACATTTATTGGTTTCTTAAAATAAATCCTTTAACCAAATGCGACAAATTTCACTACCCAAATCTATTGTCATAAAATCTTGTTATTAAATTCCAATTACTATAACAAATCACTACGTTTTCTAAAATAAATATCTAAACTTTTATTTTATTCTCAATTAGATTAGAAATTATATTAAGTTAATCCATTTAATATTATCCAAATTTACGGGTCGTTACAATCTCCCCCACTCAAAACTTTTCGTCCCCGAAAAGGAAAAGAAGGGAGGAGGAAGAATAACAGTACATCTTATTTCAGATATTAACTTATAAACAATATTTTACTGGATTAATTTCTTTTAATGAAATATACTTCTTTTTATAATCATCATATCCTTTAATACTTGAATTATTAAAGTTGGAAAAATATTTTCACAAAATTCTAAGTCCAAAATTTTCTGAAAATTTTGGCAGAGTCTCCTTTGTACGGAGGGACTCTGGAGAAAATATAATATCCAAGTATACAAATGTATTACACATATTATCCAAAATAAAATATCCCAACACGGGAAAAATATATAAAATAGCGCTTTATACGTAATCCGGAAACGTACCTATTTGTCGGACCCTATACGTTTTTATTTTGGAACCAAAAGCAGTAGCAGTTGCTTCCATCACCTGTATTCACTTATATAATCTAAAAGGTTAAATATTTATTTTAGAGTGAAATGTTTGGGTAGATTCAATCATTCATATCCAATCAAATGCAATAACCATACATTTTTAACAAACAGCACATCACAAACAAACAATCATTCAATCAAACAAATCATTAGTTGTTCGGGTTCAAATTTTGAAATTGTATGAAATGAAAAATAATTATCAAGTGCATCCTATACTCAACAGTCTTAGATGGAACAAAGATAGATTATTTGTTCATCCAACAACTCCAAAATTCCTTACCCAGCAAACATACATCAACCAAACAATTTAAACCAACACCAAAATAGCTTATTATACATTTATTTCATAATTCAGTGGTTTGATTTTCTTTCCTTCATTTATGAGGAATTTCTTTGTTTCTTACAAGTTTTATTTTCCAATTATCTCACAATTCATTATATTTGTATTTCCTTTTTATTACTTAAGTTTCCTTTTATTACTTAAGTCTATAAAATAAATTCTCATTAATAACAACAAATATTTTGAATATCTTCATTTCCTTACTCTTCACTTGTAAGATTTCCCTTAAATTCTTAATCTGCTAACATTCATTCTTATTAGTGGGTTTTTATTTTATTTTATTTATCCATTAACTATGGATTACAGTCATTTCAATTCTTCCTTCTTTCTATTATATTAGAATAGGGGAAAAATTAAAACATACTTAAATTAATAATCCTTCAATCAATTTTTATTTAGGATCCATTTTTATATACTTAAGTTCATATCACCTATTTATAATGCTTAACTTTATTTTTCAGTAAAATTTCAATTATAACCTAAGTTTATACCATTAAATTCTTATTTATAACAGTAGTTTATTGAATACTTCATTATTCCTAAATTCCTACTTGTAAAATATTCAATTCTAGTTTCTTACTTAACATTTCAACTTCTATATATGGGTAAGTTATTTATGTTAAAGAAAATGCAATTGAACTTATACAAGTTAAGTCTCCATTCTTTAATTTAATTTAATGTTCATCCATATTACTCTTTGTCTCATATGTATTCAAATTCCTCTAATAACTTTGCAATTATTCTCTTTTTTTTCAATTAGAGGTTTCAATTCATTCATTACTCAACTTTTATTTCATTAACAAATTTTAAACAATTAATTAATGGAAAAATTAGAATTTAAATACCGGGTCAAATTTCAATTTATTTCAAAATAATAGATAAATAAGTTCTTACAACTCAATATCTCTAATTATATTTAGAACAATAAAAGAAAATTTTTAGAAAATTTCAAAATAGATCTGCAGTAGCATTTACTACAGTGGCCTTCCCCCTTCGAAACTCGAAAATGAAAATCGATGATGTGGCCGTCATCACCGAATTTATTTTCCAGCGACAGAGAGGAAAGTACAGAATTTAATTTTTTTCCAAAACCTTCTTTAAAACAATTCTTCCAAATTATACGAAATATTTATATAAGAAAATACTTATAAACCAAATCCTTATATTTCATAAATTCCTTGAGAGCAAATTTTCAAAAATCCCGGGCTTAAGTTCTAAAATATCCAAATTTGGTTTATTATGGTTTCTCTTAGCTTCAATTTATTACAAATATTCTTATGGCCTAACACCCAATCTATAGCAACCAAATATATATATATATATATCCTTTAAAAAAAAATTTTATATATAGAAAATATAATAGGCAAAATTATTTCATTCACCTATATTAAAAACGGATATTATGTCGGTCTGTCCTATTAAGTGTTTAGAAATCCTTATTGATGGCATAGCGTCCCATGCATCAACCAGAATTTATAAATACAAAGCGGAACAGATTAACACAATATTAAAATCTTTTATTAATACTAACAAGTACGCTCTCTCATATATATACACTCAGCGACTCCCATAGGATATTACTACCCTATTAATAAAGAGTCAAACCCCACAAAGCCAAGGTTTATCGCTAAACCAAAGCTCTGATACCAGCTGTAACATCCCGCCTTTTCGCACACTTTAAAACGACACACGTGCCAATTCAAAGCATACGCAAGGGCGGATTGTTATGGGGTAAATAAGAAAAACAGAGAAGAATTAAAACAAAACAGAATCTCACAGCGGAAGGATAAAATATAATAACAAATATACAGTTAATAAACAGTTTACAAAAGCTTGATTTTACTTATACAATGAATATCAGAGTTACACATACCAAATACGACAATGCAGCGGAATATAAAGAGTGTGGTGCAATACTATATATAGAATAATACTGATTCTTCGTCTTCGTCCTCCAAAGCTAAAACCTGTTATCCTGAAACGCTCGGACTGACCCGAGCGAATTTGAAAAGACAAAAACACTCGAGTCAGACTAGAATATCTTATGTGAGTTAAATAAACAGAAATAAATATGAGTGCAGTAACTCAAGAGATGCTCGGGATTTACATCTCCTAAGGATCCGTTAAACTATTTACTATGTAGTATATTGCGCTATTATAATAGTGTCTATTTATAAAATAAACTTACTTTTTAATAGCGTTAAGGGGTTACCCATATAGCCCTTAACACGTAATAGTCCCAGTAGTCCGTCCAATATCATAGTCCCTCCTGATCGGGAAGCCACCAGAGGATACCACACGGGCTACGGGAGAAAACCAAACTCGTACAAGGCGCGATAGGGTAGGTGACACGGCACAACTAGGCAATGCCAGGGTAGATATACCAATTGCTATCCAGGCTGATGGTAACGCGCAGCGCGCAGCTGCCGCCCACCTCGAACTAACTCCCCCAAAAATCAAAATATAGAAGTGGCCACTGAATCAATCCAAGTCAAAGTATAATATCGAAGAGGAGCGTCCGATCAGAGGAATGACCTCATTGGCCTGAGAATCGCTCCTGTTTTAGCCACCTTATGCCAACTCACGGGAGTTGGGTCCACGTATTTACCTTACAGGAAACGTCGCCACCACCTACTTCATTCTGGAATCTCCACCGCGTACACGGTTAGTCAAAGTGGTTTTCGGTATCGACAGAGAGTATGTCCATATCCGATCCCGGTCTCTTTGCCAACCAATCGTTATTATAACACCGCGGTAATTTAAAATAGTTTATACTTTAAAACCAGAACATAATCCCTTTCAAAACCATAATATTACGATATCATTTTTCTTTTAAAACACAAATAATTTATCTTCATATTATTTTATAAAAGCCCAAATCAATGATATCGTTTCCCAAACAAAATTTTCCTTTCCAAAATTATGTCACTTTTTTTTTTTTTTATATCCCATGTAACCAATATTTTGTTTGTAACTTCCAACATAATTCTTCGAAAATCCATAGTATTTTAAAACCATTATTTTCAAAACTAAATGGTTTGGATATTCAACGGTATGCGAATTAAAAAGGTTTAACTTTACTGTTACTTTATAAAGAAATAAATTACATGGCTTTCCAAATATTTCTTCTTTTAAAGTTAAACCAAAATCCAAAATATTACTTCAAGTCCCAAAACCATTTCAATTTCTATATATATGAATCCATTGGAGTATTAATATTCAAAACTAAAGCTGGAATTCATTCTTTCAACAAATTAAATGTTTTATTATTTAGTTTTGAATATTCACATAAACCCATAAATAAATAAAACTCCAATTTCTAGTAATTTAATATATATAATTTTTTTCAATTTCAATTATACTAGAATATTCATTCCAATTTATCTTGGAAAAATCCAATTATAAATATCATATCTTAAATTTCCAACTTAACATTTAAACATATGATATAAATTTATCAAACTCCATTTTCCAAATTTTCTTCCATTTAAATAAAGGAATTTATATGCCTTTTAATTTCAAAATTTTCAACTTCATATGTATATAAATATGGAAGAAAAATATTTACACAGTATAAAATTTAAGATTATTATAAACCGTATTCCATCCAAACCATAGAAATCACATTTTAAAATAATTATATATATACCGCGGTGCCTGTATATAATTTTCTATCCTATGGTCAAGTGATACGGATATTTATCATTTCAATCCGCAAATTAAAATAAAACTTTGCGGTTTTATCATTTCAAACCACAATCCCGAATAATGAAATATGCATGATAAATTTTGCAATTTAATGATATGCAATAAACATTCACTCATCAACAACATCCATCATCCAATCGCAACCATCAACCAATCTCAATCAATAACAAAATATATATATGAACATATACAACAGGTGATAACTGTCAGTTTTATTCCAATTAAATTTATCAACTATTTATCTAATAGTTTTATATTCAGTAAAAATTTATATAACTGTTAACTAGCAGTTTATATGCAAACGATAATTTCTAACAGTCAATTACTACGCAATAAATCAATCAAATTAACAGTTTAATTCAATAAATTGCAATTCAACAGATATGAATGAAATAACATGCCAAAAGCTCATAAATAAATTTCTATTCATTTCTAAAATTTATTTAACAAACATAAAAGCTTCTAGTAATTGTGAGTGGGTTAAAACACTCACCTTTGGAATTTAAATCGAATTTAAACTCGATTTAAATTCAAAAATTCGCCCGTCTCAGAATTCGTCCAAACCAGCGTCATCGAGTCCGGAATTAAATTACGATCCTAACAAAAAAAAATTCGTGTGAAACGGATAACATATGAGAAAGTTATGGCGATAAAACGATTTGAAAACTAAATTAAAAAAATTAAAACATACTAAAAATATAGCCACGTCACCTCCTAATCTTCCCCCCTCTCTCTCCTACGCGCTATGAACAAACACGAGACAGTACTTCCCGTTCGAAACCCCTCAGCCGCCACACTTCGTCAAAAACGCACTACCCTCCGGCCACTCCTGACTCGATCCAAGTCCACCATCGAGAAGGCCATCACCGGCCGCCCCCTACACCCAAAACCGGTCCTCCACGGTGCCTCCACGCAGCCCAAGCCGTGAGCGAAACCGTCCCCTTCCATCATCGATTTCTCACGCAACCTACCACCTTAAGACCCAAGTAGCCGCATGGATCTTGCCTGCTCGACGACCTCTACGAAACCCTACTTCCCGATCGAGCCATTGCTGAAGATCTACCGTTGAAAACATCAAATATCAAACGAACGGCCGAGCTTGATTTGCAATTCCAGGCCAAACTATGATTCGAATCAAAGAACGAATTTCACCACCAGATTACGTATTTCGAGAGCTATGACATATATTTTTTTGAGAATTTTCTGAGGTGTTTGAATTTTCACTGAATTTTGGATTGAAGCAGATCCAGATTTGCAACCATTGAGGAGAAAAGAGGAGATGAAGAAATATGTACGTATATCCAACTGACAGTAGGAAGGAGGCTAGGGTTTATCATGGTATATTTATAGTTAGGGTTAGGTTAGAGCGTATAGGCTAGAAGGATGAACGTACGCAACAAACTATGACCCAAAAAGCCCGCTACGCCTCCGGAACCGAATTTGTTAAAACTATATATCCAAATAGGTGTTTTAAAATATTCTGAACGCGATGGAAAAAGCTTCACGACCAAATTCGATCGTATGAAGAAGTTATGCTGAAAACAAGATTTCCAAATTGATTTCAAATTGATTTTTAATAAAATTGATTTCAAGGCGTTTCGCGTCCGTACGATCAAACGACAAGTCCGATCGATACGAAACTTGAAACCCTATAACAATTCACCGATACGGATCCGATGAAACTGGTTTCGTCGAAATCCGAGTCCGTGACAAAAATGACCATTTTAATATTTATTAAATAAATCAAATAAATTAAAAATCCAATTTTTTATATTTCAACTTCTAATATAGGCCCCATTTCATTATTTATATACTTCAATCAATTCTAAATTATTTACCAAGCTTGGATGTGAATTAAAATCTATCGGTATATAAATTTGCAGCTAAATATCTGCACTTCCTTATTATTTAGAGATTATAAATTTTATTCTAAACCCAATTATTAAATCTTATACCTTTATACTCACCTCTTAAATCAAATTAAATAAATACTTGATTTCCATTCCAACTCATCTTTGGATTGCAATTAACCTTTTTACCATAATTAAATTCCAAATTATTAATAACCCTTATTTTTCTTAACTATTTATAAATTCCAATCCAATTGAATTCAACACTATAAATTTGATTAATTTATTATATTCACTTCCTTTCTATTATTCAAAGTTATTGTTGTAAATACGACGAATACTAACATTAGTTTAAGATTTCACTCAATGTTTACAAATTCCATTTCAAGTTAATAACGTAATATTTTACGTTCAATTCTATTTTATTTGTCGTAAATACCACTTGTTGAATTAAATACTCAAATCATAAATAAATCTTGCTTCTAAAGTTATAACAACAATGGTCCAGTTAAAATTTGAATTAGCTTTAGCTTTATTTTATGGAATTAACTTATTGCAATAAATCCAAATTAATAAATACGCCTTGATTCCTATATTAACTTCTTTGGTTTCAATTAACCTTTTATGGTGAGTATGAATTCCAATGTATAATTGAAACCTTTATATCCATTTTATTTCACTATTCCATTTTTTATTATTAAATCCATTATAGCCAAATGCATGAAATTAACATACATAAATATATTTTATAAGTCTGCACTTAATTATTACCTTACAATATGTTTTTACGTTACTATAAATTTATACACTCTTCCGTTTCTACATTAATAATTATTACGGTAACGTTTCTCTTAATTAAAACTTTCTCCATAATTGAATGAACTTTATATTTAATACATACTACAGAATTACAATCACCTATGTTCTATCCAACATACATTAAAAGTTCACTACCATAAATTTACCATACATTTATCCAATGGTTACATCCTCAAATTAACAATTTAATCCCATTATACAATTGCAATTCACACTATTTATTGTTACATTAATACTATTTCGAATTTTAATCCTTTAGTATTAATTTAACAATCGTATTAAATTAAGAGGTTATGATGATTTTCACTATATATATATACACTACATTTAAAACCCAACAGTCGTTTCAACTCCTTTGTATTGTATTATATTGGTTATCCATCACTGCCCTTTATTTTACTACCTAGATTCACATATAGTTACAATATTACCATTATATATATATATAAACACATAGGAAATCTAAATTCTTGTCATAAATTCTTAAATTTATACTATATTAATGAAACCCCCTTTTGTTAATATTTTTATTAACATCTTCAATTACAACATTTATTGGTTTCTTAAAATAAATCCTTTAACCAAATGCGACAAATTTCACTACCCAAATCTATTGTCATAAAATCTTGTTATTAAATTCCAATTACTATAACAAATCACTACGTTTTCTAAAATAAATATCTAAACTTTTATTTTATTCTCAATTAGATTAGAAATGATATTAAGTTAATCCATTTAATATTATCCAAATTTACGGGTCGTTACAAAACATAAATATAAAAACATAAGTATAAAACATGGTTATAAAATATAAGATATAAATAACAATATAAAATATATAAATACAAACATATGTTATAAATTAAAGGTTTGAAAGTTAAAATTACAAATAGAAATAAATTTAAGAAGCTATGCTAATAATAACACAAGTGTTGCTGTGTAAAATACATATGTGCTGTATAACCAATGCAAGGAGACAAATTATTCATATCATATTCAAAATATCTTTGTACACAAATACTAATATCAGCAAATAATAATTATGTGTAAACATATATGAAGACAGGTCATTTAATTAGCACAACATGTTGTCAATCCGAATTGCAAGAAATCCTTTCAGCCGAAATATACAAAATAATTTTAGTTCTATAAAAATCTGTTTGGTCAAAGAAACAACAATAATCTTGTACAACAAGCCTCCTTTGCAAAACTGTGTTATATATATGCAATGCAACTTGCTCCTGTTCGTTCAGGAAAACTTAGCAAGCCTGAAGAAAAAAAATATAATGAACATCACCATTTTTACAACTCAAATTCAAACAACAAAGCAAGAAGCTTTAAAGGCAGATCAAACTATAGTTTCAAAACAGTATTGCTCTCTATTCCAAAACTTTGTTTTTTAGGTGAGTAATTCCATATATTTTAAAAGCTTAAGTAGATTTGAATCTGCGCATATGGATTCCTGGATTATATTTGTACTTTGCAAGTGTATATATTTGCATGAATCTCTGGATATATGTATGTATCTGTTCTGTGCATAATGACTTAAACTTTTCTTCTCTGTTTAGACTGCAGAATTAAAACAAAGCAAAAATCAACTCAACTCTTTATGTATGTGTTATTAGGATTTAAATTCTGAATAAAATAAGTTTGTGTAGATGAGATTTTGGTTTTAAAATAAGTTAAGTATTATATGTTTAAAATTTACCTGGAATTGGTAAAACAGTTGATCTTTTACAAAATTGATGAAAAATTAAATAATTTAATTTGTAAATTCAAGCATGTAAGTTGATTCAACTCGGGAAAACTCGATTTTTAAAACAGAATTTATGAGTTTTAGTTTAGTATTGAGTTTGCAATTTGGGAATGATCAGATTTCGGTTTTCGATCAAGTTCTGGTGACTGGGAAGATTTTGGAGGTTGAGGTTTTGGCTGGAGCTAGCCCGGTGATCGTTGAGGCTGGGAAAAATGACAAGGAGTTGGGTATATCGCCGTGGCGTCGGCGATAGTTCGTTTGAGTTGTTAACCCTAGTTCTGTCGAAATTAGGAAAATTGATCACTGTAGCTACATTGGTGAATCGAGCTGCGAGTGCTTCTGGGAAAAGATGGCATGGGGACTTGCGAGGCCATGGACGGAGTTTGGAGAACTCTGGTGAACGACGACGGTGGTTTAGGGGTAGTTTTCTGGTGAGGTCAGGTTCCAATTTCGACTGGAATACTCGAATTCGATTTGGGGTTGGTGGTGTTGAATTGATGGTCGACGTCGACTCTTGAGTTCGTCGCCGACATGTGGAAGGTATCGGTGAAGGTCACGACGGTGTGAAGCATCGGTGTACGTGCATGACAAGGTTGGTGTGTCAGTGTTTTGGAGATGGAAGGTGTCTTGGTTTGGGTCTCGAAGAGAAGCTCGGGATTTGTGAGGGAAATGCTCGAGTTTGCTTTGGGTTTACAGGAAGGTGTTTCGTTTGTTTTGTGAATTATCGAGGTTTCCAAATTTTGGTGAAAAGTTTGCGAAAGTTCAAATCAGATTCTAAAGTGTATAGGTGGGTTCAAACATAAATTTTGTAACCTGGTTGTGAAAGTAAATAAAGTAAGACTAAAATGTCTTAAACAAGTTTAAAAGATTTAAAGTATATTTTAAAATGGGTTAGTTTTTCCCAGCATATGTTTAAATAAGTTTTACACAAGTTTTCAAGATCTGAACAATAAAGGAATGTTTAAAATTATTTGATTTTTAGTAATGATATGTTGGGACAATTTTGAAATAAAGTTCTAAGTATTGTCTTAATGAAATGAATATTATAATTTAGAAATAAATTAAAAAGATTAATTATTTAATGTAATTAATGAAGGTTAATAAATTTATAAAAGCGTAATTACTTAGGGAAGTAATTAGAGAATGGTTAATGAGTCTAATTAAATTAAGGGTCATTGACTAGTAATTAAGAGATAATTAATAAATGTAATTAATTTGAAGAAAATGGTTTAATAAATTAAGAATAGTTAATTACTTGGTTCATTAAGGGTTAGTTAATTAATGTGTGGGATTAATTAAAAGATAATTAATCGATGTAAATAATGATAGATAATTTATTTATGTAAGTAATTAAGAATCAATGTAATTAATATGGACGGGTAGAGGTAAATTAATTTGTGTGATTAACGAAGAATTAATTACTTATTTTAATTAAAGGATTATTAATCAAAGATGATTAATTAAGATGGATAATAAAAAGATGATTTATTAATTGATTGAAATTAATTAATGTTAAGTAAAGGTAAACTAAGTGATAAAAAATTAATTAATTAATTTAATTAGAGACAAATGAAATTAATTTTGAAAGTGATAAATCTTGCACATGAATGATTGAATGATGTTAAATGCTTTGAATTGGCTGATATCCCTGATATGAAATGTTACGTGATATGATATGTTTAGATGAACAATGATATTGTGATTATCTATAGATGATGATTTGCCATGTAAAAGTGACATCTTGTATTATAGTTGAATTGAATTTTACTTGAGTAAGTTGGATTAAGATTGTATAGAGTTCGAAGGGACAGGAGTCGAGTATTGGTAAATACCCGAAACCACTTCGATTCTTTTTAAATTGATCGTGAAATCAATAGGCTAGAAAGAAATGATTTAAGTGAATTGGATTATTAAATCTTAAGTTTTGGTACTTAGAAATGGATTTGTGAAATAAGAAATTCTTATAACAAACTGGAATTTATACATTGATACGAGTTACCCCGGGTTGTATATGAGTTGTATACTTTTGTATTCCATGTTAGATGGGTTTACTCATGCTGGTTTCCATCCTGACCCGGGTGTTACTTTGATGTAATTCTCGGGTCAGGCCGAGTATTACAGATTTTTTAGGTAAGGACGTTCTAGAGCTCAGGAGGCGAGCTTGATGGCAGGAACGTATGGAGTGTATTCCGCTGTGATTTATTATAGCTTATATAGGATAAGTTTTTATAACTGTCCAGTGGTTGTTTAAACGAATGTAACTCTGATGTATTCAAATGTAATTAACTGATACAGTTTTTCCTTTGTATAACTACTATTTGATATAATATTATATTTTGATCCGCTACGAATGTGAGAATCTATGTTTGATGTTTCTTTGTTTTTCTTCATCTCCTTCTATCTCCTTCTTCTTCTTCTTCCTAACTATCTGGGATTTTCGGGTTCGAAAATTTCGGGTCGTTACATTTGTTGTAGTGTAACTCGTCGTGGTAGTCTGAGTTTGGTGAACTAGGGTTTGAGTATAGTTTATTGTCAGGTGGGTTGTCGAAGTGATATCGGCGACTATGGCGCATCGAACTAAATCGCGACCGGGGGAAATTGAAGCGGGGTGTCGTGTCGATGTTCTGGTCAATCGGAAAAGTCTCTAGCAACGATACGAGGCGGCGCGAGGTGATTTTGGTCGATGGGTTGGATTCGAGGAGATGACGACTTGCTCGATTTTGGGTTGCAACGAGAATTTTGGTTCTGGGTGGTCAGAAGGTTCGTGTAGATCACCAACGACTTGCCAGTAAGGGCGACGAGGATCGAAAGTGATCGAGGCAATGGTGCACGTGCACGAGTGTTGGATTGTGTCTGGATGAAGTTGTTTGGGGGAAGAAGCTTTTGTCTCGGGTCATTGCTCGAGTTGATTCGTGAGTGTCTCGAAGTAGCGAGTGACGTAGGGGAACCTGTAGTAAGGCTCGGGAATAATTGGTTGTGGCTCGGGTTCCTAGTCGTAATTTCTGAGATTGGGCCAAGAATACTTTGAAATGTTTCGACTGAGTTTCAAAATAAATTTATCGAACTAAGCAAATTTTCAAAGGAAAATAAATCAAGTTTCAAATTTAAATTGATCAAGTTGCAAGTTTTAAAAAGTTTTTTTTTAGTTATAAAAAACAAGTTTTAAAATATAAATTGAATCTTGTTTGAAAACTATTTCTTAGAATCTATTTCTTTATATAATAAGTGTTTTTAAATAGTTGTTATATGATTTGTTAATTCAAAAATTTTGTTAAGTTAAATTTGTAAGTACTTTAAATCTTAAATAAAGAAAAAAAATTAAATAGTTAAATAGAAGGTGTAATGTTTTAAATACATATTATGTTAATAATAATAAATCATCAATATGATAAAGGATTTATCTTAAAAGTTAATTAAAGTTTTAATGATTTAAGATTTATTTAATTAAGAAGGAAATTAAAGTGTAATAAATTAGTTTAATTAATTTATGGTTAAGAATTAATTAATTTGTAATTAAGGATTATTAATTGATAATTAAGGTTAATTAATTAATAATTTAAAAATAACTTATTCATTAATTAAGATAAATTAATGCAGGTAATTATGAGAAATTAATTACTTAAAAGTAATTACTTAATTAAATAATTAATTAAAAATTAAAATTGTTTCATAAAGTGGTTAAAAGATAATTAATCATTAATTGAGAATAATTTATTTATTTAAAGGTTGATCAATTAATGAAAGTAATTAAGGGATGATTATTAATTAAGGATTAATTAATTAATTATCGTAATTAATTAAAGATAATTTGTTATTAATTTAAGGTTAATTAATTTTTAATTAATGTAATTAATGAAAATTAATTAATGAAAGATATTAAAGGTAATTAATTGCTTAAAGATAAATTACTTAATTAAAAGTAATAAATTGATAACTTAAAGTTGATTAATCAAGTGATTAAGATTAATTTGAGATTTATTAGTATAAGTGATTAAGGATAATCACTTATTGTAATTAATTATGGATAATTAATTAAATAGTAATTAATTAAGGGTTAATTAATTAAAGAATAATTAAATAATTAGGGATTAATTATTTAATGATTTAAGGTTAATTAATTTATTATTAATGGTTAATTAATAAATGATTAAAGAATAATTAATCAAAATGATTTGTAATTAATTAATGTTAATTAACCAGGATTAGTAATTCATAAGTAGTTAATCTGATTTGAATTAATCAGACAATTACCTGATCTTACTTATGAATGTTTGGATTCTATTGGATGATTGAATTGTTTGATATCCCTAACTGTGATGCTCTGTTTTGATTTGAGCTGTGTTTAATGTAATTTATTATCTTCGACGTATATCTGTGATCTGCGAATGAAAGATAAGCATTATAGTTTATACCGCTTATCAAATATATTGTTGTATTTGAATCTGTGCTAATTAATGATGTTGCACTTCTATTGTGTAAAACCTCTGGAGCACACTTATACACACACAAATATGATTGCACGTGGAAATTGGTTAAGTCACAGATTTTTGTGAAATAGTTGTAAAATTGAATTTTTGAATCAAATGGTTTTGGAAATGGATTGGGTTGAATATAAAAAGCTTTTGAAAAGGAATTTCAAAGATAGAAGTTATTTTTGAATTACTTGATTAAATTTTGGAGTTTAAATAATTTGATTTAAATTTAGATTCAAAATTTGAAATTGAATTCTGTTTAGGATTTAAAAAGGCTATACAAATTTATATGGGTCTCAAATCATTTTTAACGTGTTGTTTTAGGAATTCGAATTTAACCCAAAAAAATTTAACGTGTATGAATGAAATCAGATTTTTTCCAAAATGAAAACTATTTGTTTTCAAATAATAAAAACTTTCATATAATAAATGAATTTCAAATTTGTGTTAAAAGGATTTCAACTCTAGAATGAAAATAGTTTTCCAAGTATGAATGAATCTTTAGAAATGGTTTGAAAGCTATATCTTTGTTTTAAGATTGGATGACTTAATCCTAATTAAAATGGAAATTGTTTTGAAAATCTATGAATGGATTTTTGTGAAAGTAGGTGAATTTTGTGAAATAAATCTTTTTGTTTAAGATTTGAAATGGTAATTGGTTTAAACCATTTGAAAGGGAAGTTTTGGATTTTTAAAGTTGTGACTTAACCAAAATCCCATATCCATATATTTTTAAATATTGCGCTCACTATTCGGTTTAGCCGGGAGAGGACCTTGTGTCATATAACCCATTCTGAATAGTGATACGATGTTCAATGAAGACCGGTGGTGAAGACCAGGTGTCATCGAGAACGATAGGACAACCTGTCGATTGACTCCATACGGAGTTGCTCCAGTATAGAGTCCTCCATATGTGATGAGGAGTCTGATCGGGATTGTGGATACCCGGTTTGCAAGGGCTTCTTCCTTTATTGGACGAAGTGCCTTCGGTTTTGTTCGAACCCGGAACAGACTTGTAGGTTGTATGTCTGACATTACACTTTGAGATATAAAACTGATCTCTATCGAATACATTTCTGTTTGGTGGCGGAGAATTTATTCCCTTAGCTTAACACCCTTCTCTGAGACGTACGAGCTCAGAGGTTATGTAGTTGATAGTTATCAGTGATATACTCCCAATTTGGTAGTGTGGCATGCTGAGCGCTGCTGTGTATCATTTGTTGATCAAAGCATGGTTTTTGTCTAAAGCATAGCTTTGTGGACGAGACTGCATCAGGACCTAACACCCCGGAAATGGTCGAAACAGGAAAGATGCTACAAGGTTATGAGGGTTGCTCCCTTTAGGGTGTGTCATTCCCTTCTGGAAAAGGGCGGTATCATGATATGGAGCCCAGATACTTAACCCATGTGGTTACTGCAAATCTATTACGTTGTGATTACTTTGTGGTTGAGAGGCGCCTCGGATAAAGGTCCCAAAGGACTGGGGGATGGCACGCTCGTGTAGTAGTTACCTAGTTACAGAGGTAACCCGGCCTTGTATTGGCAGAGAGGTGGTTAACCTCTCGGGAAGTCCCTCCAGAGGCGTATCCATGTGGCAGTAGGAAATTCCTTAGCCAGACAATTTGTTGGAAATCTAATCTTCAATACGCCCCTTGTACAGTTTTAGTTGTAGAACCTGCCATTTACTTATGGTGGTCACCACTTTTAGATGGTAGTTATAGTAGGCATAGTTCAGAATGTCTATGCTGGCTAGGATTAATATTATACTTTCAAAATGGTTTTTCTACACTATGCACTAGTAATAATATTAAAGAAGTTTTCTCGTATCAAGCATATTTGACTATCATAAGGAGAAATCTCCACCAATTCTGCGTTTTCATTGTGTGTGTGTGGTAGGAGGCCTTATGGTAGTTTCATTTTCCAAAAAGCATTATGGATTTGTTTTAAATTCTTTTGTTGTTCATTTTAAACGATAAACTGTTTTGTTTGCTCATACCAATCCCATGACTGACCTGGAGTTTATTGTTCCCTTCCTAAACTCTGGATGCCCACAATTTTCCCACACGGGCAGCTAAGGTTGGGTTTTTCAGATAATCAATAATAGGTGTAGATTCGATAGCTTTCGAAGTCTTTGGTTTGGTAGCTTTCAGTCATTGGAATCTTCTTTAGTCTTTGGACGACCGACTTTGCTTAGCTTAGTGCATCGTTATGGGGAGTTCGAGCTATTTCTGGACTGGTGCCTTGGAGATGGAGATTACCGACACTGGAGTTCTCTCTTGAAGACCATCTTGGAGTTATTGTTCCACTGCTGGTGTTATCTTTTCTTTCCGCTGCTATTGTCTTGTACCATATCTCTGATGTATATTGATATTCATTGTATCATCATTGTATCTGAATATTGTATCAATGTTGTATATCAAATGTATTATTCATTTCTTCCGCCGTGTTGTACTTAATGTGTTATAAGTTCCGGCGAACCTGATTCGACGTTTGGATCTACGGCATTTGAATAGTGTCGTATTCGGTGTCGATTTTCGAAGGTCGAGTCAGGGTCGTTATAGTTGCTAACTGATTCTGAAGCAAATCAGAGGTGAGTGCAAAGTCATTCTTCTAATTAAAACTATGCTGCCTTTTTTATGATGTTTTGTTGTTCAAAATGGTTTGAAACTTTTCATTAGTTAAGTGGTTATATAATTTTATGCGTACACTTTCAATGCACTGGACAATAAGAGTAAGTAGCATACATAGAATACAATTGCACCAATGTTTGAAATGCTATCTGGTCATTTTATACATGCGTGATAAAAAAATGGGGCAGGTCTTTCTAATTCTTTTTATTTTCTTACGTATGAATAGGTTAGCATTTCACAAAAATGTAACTGTCATATAAGCAGTGAACGTGTTTCGGAAGGATGGTGGAACGGTTTGGAATTGTTGTCATAAAATTATATTGCGTGCAAATATGTTGCCCAGGGTAATTTATATTTTGTATACTCCATTATTCGCATGTATATAAATGTTTCCAGGCCATATGTTTTGTTACTTGTGTGCACTAGAGTTCGCAAGCGTGCAAGCAGGTATGCACGAAATATAAGCCCATGTCATTTTCGTGTACACGTGTAGTAATGCCAGACATCACATATTTTTCATTTCAAGTGTGCCTATTCCTTACTTTCGTGTGTTACTAAATGTTGCACGAATGTATAGTTCAAGTAAATAATGCATACTATAGTGTAAGTTTGTATTGCATACTCTAGTGTAAGTTTGTATTTTATACACGTGAGTACATGTCATTTTTCATTTCTGCATTATTGCGTGCAAAGTGTATACTGAGTCCAGACCAACCTCTTTTCCATTTATCACGTGCGTGCAAAGATGTATAGCACAAACTTTGCCCAGATTATGCGTGCATATATTTCTTTCCGTGCATTTAAATAGCTTTGCTAGGTATTTTGTTTCATCTCGTGTGTGCATGGAAGAATTGCACAAGTCCAGGCATCACGTGTATCATTACGTGTTTTAGTTTCGAGATAATGATGTATGAATTGATTCGATTTTCAAAATTTGAAAACATTATTGACGAAGTGGACAACCAGAGAAAGCTACTATTGACATTTATTTTTATTGGTTACATGCGTGCACATAGGTGTATCCAGACCATCATTTTACTACTTACGTGCGTGAAAATATTTTTGCACGTGCATGCGTGATAATTTTTGTACGTTAATGGGTGAAAATTATATTGTCCAGGCAGTGCAGTATTTCATATATAAGTAATGTTGTCTAGTGATTGATATATTTTGAACCGGTGTTTTGTTTTGGAACGTATTTTGTTGCCGTTATTTTTATAACGGTTTTTTTATCCCGGTGTTTATATTTGAAGCATGTTATTTTGATGAGATTTTTGATGAATAAAATTACTGTTGTTTTGACTTTAGTAACCGTCAATTTAAAGTGAATTTTCAAGCGGCTATCTTGCAACCAAGAAAACCTGCAATGCTGATTTTTTGATCCGTTTTTACGGTGTTTTGTGAAGCGCAATTTCCTTGTCGAAATTGCTATAGAAGTTGCTAATTTAATCGCGTGTTTTTAAATCGTTTTAAAATATAATTGCTTTCAAAAATTTCACAGTTTACGCTTTCAAAAGTATGAGGAATCGATTTAAACACTTCAGCAAAATTAAAGACTATGAACCCTTACTTTTACTGATTCGATTAATTCCGGACTTGTCCATTTGAGAACGTAAAAATTATTTATATAAAATACACAATTTTGCACTTTCAAGGAAACGATGATGAGATTTAAACGACTTAGCAAAAGTGCGGAATATGGAACCACGCTTACTAATTCGATTAATTTTGGACTCGTTAATCGAAATATTTTCCGTGGAATTGCTATTAGAAAATTTTGATGATTTTGTTGGGCTTTCGAGCGACTATGTTGGACCTTCGGGTCAATTACCTTTACTAGGCCTTTGGGTCATTTGTTGGACCTTCGGGTCATTCGTTGGACGCCAAATATTATGCTGACAGTACTTAGTAGGCTTCGGCCATTTGAAATGCACGTGCGGCGTAGCTTAGACTCACCATATGCTGGGATCGATCCATTTTATGCTGGTTTTTCTAGTTATATTATTTTGATTTCTAGATTTTTGTGTATTGCTATTTTGAATTCAATTATGAATTTGGAAATTGATTTTGATGGTGTTTAATGAGATTTCTTCATTTAAACTATGTTGATTATTCATGTTGAGTAGTCTCATTCGAGATTATGATTAATTTGCTTTGGTGTTGTTTATCATACATTTATTTTTGAGTTTAAATTTGACCGAACCGTTTATTATTTTCTTTTAAATAATACTCGGGTCAGACCGAGTTATTTAAGGATAATCGCTATCTCTGATTCAGTTGCTACTTCAGCTTTTGGGATTTCACATCATCGTTTGTTTAGATTTCGAGGTGTTACTTTTGGTGTATTGACTCTTATCTCATGTATGGTATGATGACTATGTATTTGTACATTGGGTTCATGTGAACCATCGAGTGTCGTAGCATGTATCCAGACTTGTCTTTCGCTATATATGATATTTCTATTCTATGATTATACTTATCTATGTTGTTGTTATTATGAGTTGTTTTGAATTTTTCTTAAGCCAACGTGGTTTCGTTTAGATTTGGATTGAATGTATATCGTTGGGAGTAATTTACACAACTCCTATCGATGTAATCAATACTCGTCTAAGGCATAACTTATGGATGGTCGCTTCTAACAAGCCTTATTCTTCGCAATAGCAGACATTATTACCTTATAATAACCTTTGTTATTGTGAGAATAGAGGTGGGGCATCACAGCTTGGTATCAGAGCTGAGATTCAGAACAAATTATAATACACACGGAACAGAAGCATAATGGAACATGTGTTAAAACTATTCGAGGGTTTTCTTTGTGCCTTTCTAATCCATTTCTTCGTTGTTCTTAAACTTTTATACTCTCTAACATGTTGGAATATTTCTAGGAATAAATCTCATATTTCCGTAGTATTCCATTTGTTAAATTCCTTTTCAATCTTGTATTGTTTTAACCGATCCTTATCTTCTCTTGTTCTCTCAGCCATTGGTTGGAAGAGGTAGAGGGAAGCGTTCTACTGCAGGCCCGTCTATTGGTTCTCATCCAGACGGAGTCTATATGTTAGTTTATCAGTTTATGGAGCTATTTCGAGGTACTCAGCCTTCTGTTGCTACTCCCGCAGCTCCTACTCACAAGTCTTCCTTCGCTCGCATGTGTAGTGACTATTCCCACCTTAAAGGCAAGCCTTTCAAGGGATCGGAAAGTGTATTGGAGGTTCAGACTTGGTTGCGTGCTAGTGAGCGCATATTTTCTCGGATAGATCATTCAGATCATCATCGCGTTCTAGTGGCATCTAGCATGTTGCAAGAACATGCGCTTGATTGGTATGAGCTTTTAATTGCGGAAGTTGATGAGTCCTCTCTCTTGTGGAATCGGTTTAAGGGACGATTCGAACTTAAGTTCGTTCCTAAATCAGAAAAGGCCAATCTTGCTCGTAGTTTCCTTGAGTTAAAACAAGGGAAGTCCTCTGTTTCTGATTATGTTGCATCTTTCGGGGCCTTGTCCAAATATGGAGTTGAGTTCATTAACATTCCACGTAAGAAGAATCTTAGTTTTGTCGAAGGTTTGAAGAAGTATTTGAAGAAAGTCCTTTTGCTTCAGCTTAAGCTTCCTTTTGAGGAACTTGTTGATTCGACACTTTGCCTAGAAGCTGTCGAAAAGGAACGTGAAGGTAGTGATGAGGTTGAGGTTTCTAAGAACCCCGACAAGAAGAGGTTTCCATTTCATAAGCCTAATCTTTCTTCCAACAAGAAGAAGAAGAAGCAAGCTACCTTTAGTTCTCTGCCTAGTAGTGCACCTTCTAATCAGAGGGCGTGCTATAATTGTGGTTGTCTGAATTATCTCCTTCGTAGTTGTCCTAAGCCTCGCATTTGCCGTTATTGCAAGAAAGAAGGTCACTGGGTTTCTGATTGTCCTACTGCTCCTAAGGGTTTCAAATCTGGGAAGCTTATTGTTGCTAAAGCTTTTGGTGATTCTTCTCAGCCCAAAGGTATTCTTCCTTCTATTTTGGGAGGTTTATTTTATTTCGTGGCTGTTCTATTAGAGTTCTTTTCGATACGAGTGCATCACATTCATTCGTGTCAAAGGAGCTTGTTGATGTTATTCCTTTGGATGTTGTTAGTCTTTGCAACCCTTTGAGAATTGTGAATCCTATTGGCGGATCCACTATTCTTGGGTTGTTATGTGTTGATGTTGAGATTATTCTATGTGGTTTTTCCTTTCATGCGAATCTGCAAGTTATGGGTCATCTTGGTTTTGATATGATTTTGGGAATGGATTAGCTCGTTCGTTATGAAGTGTAAATCCTATGCCTCGAAAGAACTTTATATCTCAAGCATCCCAATGCTATTGAGCAGTTATCTATTATGTTTCGAGACATGGACCATGCTGCGAATGCTCTCATTTCTTCCTTCGAATCGGAGGATGTCATAGCTAATATTCTGGTTGTTTTGATATTTCTAATGTCTTCGAGCCTATTTCGTGTTTGCACCCGAAGAGGGCAATTGAGTTCCGTATTGGTCTTATCTCCGGTGCTCATCCTGTCAGTCGTCCTCCCACGAGGATGTCTTCTAAGGAAAATGAGGAACTCAAGGAATAATTATCTGAATTGGAAGCCAAGCAATTTATTCATTCTAGCTCATCTCCTTGAGGCGCCGCCGTTGTCTTTTTTAAGAAGCCAGATGGTACTCTTAGGCTTTGCATTGATTATCGTAAGCTTAACGAGTTCACTGTCAAAAATAGGTATCCATTAACTAGGATCGACGACATGTTCGATCAATCAAGTAGCGCTAAGCTTTTCTCCCAACTCGATCTTGAAACCGGTTTTCATTAGTTACGAGTTGCGGAAGATAACATCCCTCTTACCGCATTCCGCACTCGTTATGGTTCTTACGAATGGCTTGTTATGCCATTTGGTTTGACGAACGCTTCAGCGTATTTTGTTGATCTTATGAATTGGATATTCCTGAAATATCTCGATAAGTTCATCTTTGTTTTCATAGATGATATTCTTATTTATTCCAAATCTTAAGCCGATCGTATTCAGCATTTGAAGATTGTTTTGAGCATTCTTCGTCAGCATCAGCTTTATGCCAAATTCTCCAAGGGTCACTTTAGGGAGAATAATGTGAAGTTTTTCGGTCATATTGTTTCTTTCGATGGTATCTCTATCGATCCTTCCAAGATCAAATCTATTCAGAATTGGAAGAGGCCCGAGACTGTAACGTCCCGCCTTTTCGCACACTTTAAATCGACACACGTGCCAATTAAAACCATACGGAAGGGCGGGTTGTTATGGGGTAAATAAGAAAAACAAGAAAGAAATAAAAAGAAAACAGAATCTCACAGTGGAAGGATAAAATATAATAATCAAATATACAGTTTATAAATCTGTTTACAAAACCATTTATATAATACATATCAGAGTTACACATACCAATAACAATGCAGCAGAACAGTGTGTAGCGCACTAGTATAAATAATAATAATATAAATCTTCGTCTTCGTTTCCCAGAGCTAAATCTTCAAATCCTGAAACCCTCGGACTGACCCGAGCGAATTGAAAAGACAAAACACTTGAGTCAGAACTAAAAGATTTTATGTAAGTTAAATCAACAGAAATAAATATGAGTGTAGTAACTTAAAAGATGCTCGGGATTTACATCTCCTAAGGATTCGTTAAACTATTTACTATGTAGTATATTTCGATATTATAATAATGTATAATTGTAAAATAAACTTACTTTTAAATAGCGTTTAGGCTTTACAGTTTCCACCTTAACACATAAAATATTCCCACAGTCTATACAGTACCGTAATCCCCCCCGTACTGGGCGTCGTTAGAGGGCACTCCATAGGTATGGTACAAAGCGAAAATCGTATAAGGCGCGCTAGGGCAGGTGACACGGCACAACTAGGCAATGCCAGGGTAGATATACCAATTACGCTTCCGGGTCGGTGGTAACGCGTAGCGCGCAGCTACCGCCCACCTCGAACAAACTCCCCCAAATCAAAGAAATCAAAAGTGAAGGTGACCATCGAATCAATCCAAAGTCAGAGTATAGTATCGAGGGGAAGTGTTCGATCAAAGGTGCTACCTTATTAACAGGTCAATCGCTCCTGTTTTAGCCACCTTATGCCAACTCACGGGAGTTGGGTCCACGTATTTACCTTACAGGAAACGCCGCCACCAACCTACTTCATTCTGGAATCTCCACCGCGTACGCGGTTGTTAAAGTGGTTTTTGGAGTTGGCAGAGAGTATGACAACTTCCGATCCCGGTCTCTTCAACAACCAAACATTATTATAACACCGCGGTCTTTAAAATAGTTTATACTTTAAAACCAGAATATAATTATCCATTTCAAAACTCATAAATACAACATCAATTCCATTTCCAAAACAACTAATTTTGATATTATTTTTATAAAAACCCAAATCAATAATATCATTTTTATTTCACATAATTCTTTTCCAAAATCATACTGCTTTAAAATTTATAATACGTGGAAACCAAACATTTGAATTATAACTTTCAAAACATAATACTTCGAAATTCATAGCTTTAAAACCATAACTTCTGAAGCTTGAATGGTTTGGATATTCAGCGGTATGTAAAATAGTTGATTTTAAATTACTTTATAAAGTAAATAATTTCCACGCCTTTACCATTTATTCACTTTAAATTAAGTCTAAACCACATAAATTTAGATTACTTCCAGTTTCAATAAAACACTTCGATTTCAATATATTCAAACTTTGAGTATTTAACCATTTCAAAAGTAAGGTTGGAAATTTCTATTTAACAATTTATGGTCCTATTATTTAGTTTGAAACATTCACATAATAAATCCATAAATAAGACTCAAATTTCTAACAATTAAATATTTCCTACAATTTATTTATACTAGAAATATTCATTTAATTTATCTTGAATAAAAATCCAGTTATAAATATCATACCTTTAAAATTTCCAATTTTAATAAGTTTACATCACTTATGGAATTAAATTTTTGAATGAGCTCAATTCCAAATAAATTTCCAATTTATCTGTTGAATATGCGCTTTGCGCTTATATGATTTTTGTTTGATGATAATAAACATATATATATATTCATTTAAATGTATCTGTTAATGTACTATTTTATTTTTCATAGATTAAATAAATATTTGTTTAATAAAATAAATTACACAGCATTTGAATTCAAACAGAATAAATTACACAGAATTTGAATTCAAACAAAAATTTTATTCAAACAAATATTTATTACAATTTTGAATAGTACAAATTCAAGCTCTCACTATACATATACAATTTTGTTTACAATACATCACAATTTTAATTTACATAAATTTCTCACTACATATCACTCACACTCGTAGTTTATCTTCAACTTCATTCCAGTTAGAATCTAGCATCTGAGCAATCTGCAAAAATATTCACTAACGCAGTAAAATTGAAAAAGAAATATTTTTGCAATATAAAATGAAATATGATTTTTGAAAATATGATTTGCCTCAGTTATTTGGGTTGTTCGTCATCATTCACATTTGAATTCATCATACACAAACAATGTGACATGCACAGTGTAGCACTGTACATGCCACAAGGCCGTGCACATCGATATACACTTGATAATGCTACAGGGACAGGTGAGCACGGGTCAAACCCAAACGAAAAGCCGGGTTCAACTCACGTGCAATATATTTAAAATCACGACACGAGCACAAGGTCAAACCCGAGTTTTGAAACTGGATTCAACTCAAGTGAAATTTCAAAAATCAACATGAAATACATGGAGACAAAGTCCAGCTACAAGTTAGACACAGTGCATATATGGAGTACACAAGTACATTATCAAAAGCAGGTCGAAAAGTACTCAGGGATGAACACATGACCAGACACACATGAATATGAAGATCACAAGTGTACAACAACTCCAACAGTGACATACACATCAACCAAAGTCAAGGCCGAAATGAAGACTACAGGTCTCAATATCAATGAAGTGCAAACTGTCTCGAAGAATAGAGCCAAGACCACAAGTACAAGGCACAGTGCAATACTAACCATGAAGCAAAACCAAGTTCAGATTAATTCAAGAAATATAACATGCAGTTTTGCAGTGATACAAGGCAAGACTTAGTACACAGCAAGGCAAACTACAAAAAAGCTCAAGTAATCAAGAAATGATCAAGCACCATCAAGAAACCACTGCAATGATGCAAACTGACTAGAAGAAATGCCACCAAGCAAACAAAATGTCAAAGACCAGACAATAGTGAAGAGCACAAGGCATTGCAACTGCATACCGAATGTAACAGTGACAAACATCATAGGACTGCAACAACCAAATGAAAATGCAAGACCAAACTACACAAGTAGTGATACATCAATGACAATTGGAGCAACAGTTCATTTATGCAACAGTGACCAATGAAACAGCAGTTTTGAACAAGAATACCAGAGATTACAAAGTGTTCAATGCAAGTGCAGACCACAAAGGCAATGCACCAGTGAAACAACTCAGCCCAATGAACCAGTGATAACAAAGTAACTCAAGCAAGTGCAGTGTACAAGAATGCAACAGAAAGTGGTGTAAATACAACTCGAAGCAATGCAAGTTCATATGTACAGCAAACTACAGGAACTCAACAGCAGAGTATGCAGCATGATGAAGCAGTGTAAAACCAAAATTGCAAGCATACAAAATGCTCAATGCAAACAATAATTGTACAAGACTGACAAGTACATAGCAGTGTAACCAAGTCAAAGCCAGTGGTAATCAAACATCTCAAATTCAAGGCATCAAGTCAAGCAAGAAATCATACTGGAGTCAAGTCAGAGAAATTCACGAAGCTCACAGGGATGAACACAAAGGTGGCTGAAGCCGTGGCAATCACGAAGTAAACAAGTTGAAGACTAACAATGTAGACGCAATATAATCAATGCAGTATAAAATTCAAATGCGTATTTTTGAAAAAGTCAAAAATCAAAAGAGGAAAGTTTTTGCCGTATCAACCAAGGGAAATCAAATGCTTCAAAAACAAAGCCATGCGCATCAAGTTACAGAAAGCAAGAATTAGGAAAGTGATGAAGTCACGTAAATGAATACGAACAAATTCAAGGGTCTCGGAATTCAAATAAATATAACCCCAAAATCATCATAGGCAGTGGGGAGCAAAAAAAAAGAACAATCGAATTCAAGCAATTAATCCAGAAAGCAACAAATAACATACCAGAATTTGCAAATCACATTCGATCGTTTCGAAGCAACCAAGCCCTAATTTCACAAAACGATCAACAAAGGAGAAGCTGCGAACGAGCGCGAGTAGAGCAACACAAACCAGAGAATCAAATTCTGAGAAAGCCCTAATTTCAGAGCGAAAAGAGGAATAACCAAAGAATCAAAGTCGCCATTTTTCACAAGCCAGAGAAAAGAGAACGGGCTAGAGAAATAAAAATTGGGCCGGCCTTGTTGTTTTTAAAAGGCTTTAGTTTATTCTTTTAATTAGGGTTTTAACTTTAAAATTGTTTTTAAGTTTGTTTTAAATTTTCTTTTAAGGTTCAATTCTTGGTAAATCACCACCTAGGTTGTAGGTAGTGTCAGATTGTCTAGTTAGAATTAGTTTAGTGAGCAGGGTGTGCGAGTTTGCAAATCTCTATAGGTGGTAGCAGGGTGTGTGTGTCTGTTAGGGTGTTTGTAAGCGGGAGACTGTTTAATTTTAATAGAAATCTGGGAATGCAGCAGTAGGCAGGGTTGCCGAAGCTGGGTAAATTTTATGTGTGGTTTACTTTCAGCATATTTATTTCTCTGCAGTTTGTTTTTGCGTTAACTCGAGAAAATTTGCTATAACCCTATTCACCCCCCTCTAGGGTTAATCTAGATCCTACAAGTGGTATCAGAGCACGGTATTTTTTCTTTAACTCTAGAGTCATGAATTTACCAAACCATACTTTTTCTGAGGGGCAATCTATTGTTAGGCCACCCATGTTCAATGGGAATGATTATGCTTATTGGAAAGTTAGGATGGGTATTTATCTTAGTTCTGTTGATTATGATGTTTGGGACATTATTGAAACTGGCTATAAATCTCCCACTATAACTGCTGGTGATACTGAGAATCCTAAACCTAAGGATAGGTGGGATGCTAACGATAAGAAATTAAAAACTACAAATGCTAAAGCCGTGAATGCTTTGATCTGTGCTCTTGATAAGTCTGAATTTAATTGAATTTCTCATTGTAAAACTGCACAGGAAATTTGGCATACCTTGGAGGTGACACATGAAGGAACTTCTCAAGTCAAGGAGTCTCGTCTAGCCCTATTGAGCAATGAATACAAGAACTTTGTGATGGAAAAAGGCGAGAGCATAAAAGACATGTTTGGACGCTTTTCAACTTTGGTGTACAACGCTAGAGCACTTGGGAAGGTATTCACTGAGGTAGAGCTTGTGAGGAAGGTGCTACGAGTTTTACCAATGAACTTTGAGGCAAAAGTCACGACAATACAAGAGTCAAAAGATCTGAGTAAACTAAGCATGGAGGACTTGATCGGCAACTTGATGACATATGAGCTTGAGCTAAAAGCAAAGGAGGAACGCAACAACTCCGAATCAAAGAAGAAGACGATTGCCTTAAAGAGCAAAGAAGAGAGCGATGGAGAAGAAGAAGATCCAATTGAAGAGCTTGCAATGGCTGTCAATAATCTTAGAAAATTGTCAAGATTCAGGCCACGCAAGAAGAAAATAAGTGGTAATAGGTCAAAAGATTCAAACAATTCCGATAATGAATTGACGTGCCTTAACTGCAAGAAGCCTAGCCACTTCAAACAACAATGCCCACTTCTCAAAAACAACAAAGGAAAGAAAAAGAAGAAGAAGGCATTTGCAGCGACTTGGGATGATGAAGAAGGAGAGGAAGTTTCGAATAATAGCTCAGATGAGACTAACTTGTGTCTTGTGGCAAAATCAGACTCAGAAGCAAGCTCAGAGGAATCTAGTGAGGGAGGTGACTACTCATATAAAGAACTTGTTTTTATGTGTCTTGATCTTACTAAAGAAGTTGATACTCTTGAATCTAAAATTGAAAAACTGAAATCTGATAGGAGAGTACTTGCTCATGAAAATTTTTGGTTAGAAACTGAACTTGAAAATATTCAAAACCTAGAATGTAAAAAATGTAAAATTTTAGATTCAGAATTATCAAGACTTAAGAATAGCTTTGAGAATCTTGAAAAAGAAAACTTGAGTCTTAAGGAAATCATTGACACTGGGAAAAAGGATTTTATAAATAGATGCACCTCACTTATAACTGAAAACACAACACTCAAAACCAAAGTCCAAAATCTTAAGAAATCTCTGAATAACTTTTCAAGAGGAGAAAAATCATTCAACATGTTATTGGGAAATCAAATTTTTGCTAACAACAGAAAAGGACTAGGCTTTGGGAAAACACAAGCTGATGATAATGCAAAAGGTAAGAGTGTCTTTGATAGATGTGAAATAATTGGACATCGTGTTGAAAATTGTAGTCATAGGAACAGGAACACAAAATTTATACAAGTTTGGGTTTCTAAGAATTCTACAAACAAATTTCATGTCTATTGGAACAAGAATGAAATGACAAAATAAGTTTGGGTTCCAAAAGGCACAAATATAAAATTTCTCAAAGTAAAACAAATTTGGGTGCCGAAGGGAGCAATTATAAATAGTTTTGGGTCTCCACAAAATTATTTTTCAAAATATTCTGCCACTAACAACCATGGACCTATAAAAACAAATAGGTCACATAAATCTTTTTCCGTGTAGGTGTGGTGGCAGGCTAAGGAAAAACAATAGTGCTACTTGGATTCTGGCTGTTCCAAAAGCACACCGTGCAACAAAGCAAAGTTCCTTAGCCTAGTATAAAGGTGACAGAATCACAATAGACACCAACGAAAAATATCGTAATGGTAAAACAGGTAATGGTATGTTTTGAACGATATATAAAATATGATAATCTACACCATATTCTGAATTAAATCAGCCAATAATGAGATGATGAAAAGATGATGATTTTGACTTATTCAACATAGTTGGCCAAATTATATTCTTATGCCAAAACACTATAAAATTCTCTAGATTCTTGGATTTACTTCATATATATTAGTTTGGATTAAAAATAGTGTTTTGTTGGATGATAATATTTTTGGTTATAATACAGCTAACTCTATATTCACAGTTTCTGATTATTTACACGGCTTCAATCCAAATTCAAGAGAATGCCATTTAAAATGCTGTTTGAGTTTTTATGCACACTTCATGGTCTGGTCTATCAAATTTAATTAGTGATGTTTTGAGTGAAAAAGAAATTCAGATGCAGATTACACTGGTAATCTAGTTTATAAAAAAATTACTAGTTGAACGTGATTTTTGAGACATTTAGTAACTGCATCATTTTTCAAAGAAAATATCTGCATATTTTTCATTTCAAATAATTTTCAAATAGCAGGAAATTTTCTCATATAACCCCCTCGAGAAAATCATTGTTGCCATATTTTTAGATTAGTCATTTTTATTTGATTTTAAATGAAAATTTTGACTAATCCGACTCCCTACTAATTATCGAAAAGATAAATAGTGATTAAGAAGGTGATAAGTGTTGATATTTAACATACATTACTCAAGACAGTATATTTTAGAAAAATTTCTTTAGAAATTCAAACAAGAGTTATAAAACTTTTTGTTGGGTAAAGATTCCATAACCATTTCTATGTCTATCATATTTCTATCGACCGTTGTTTATAAAATTCAATATAGTTTGTCGATATGTGGTACTATAATCAGGGATCATTTGTTTTTCATTTCACATTTTTTTTAAAAATAAATAAATACCAAAGTATTCATTCTCATTTAAAAATCCTCACGGTTATGCATGGGTGAATTACTTGGATTTTTGATTATGTGCTTCCATGCTCATTTAAAAATCCTCACGGTTATGCATGTATGGAAGGCATATTAAATTTGATTGATTAAATAGACAAGTTGATTCTAATCGCATTTAAAAGTCCTCACGGTCATGCGTGGTTAGAAGATACTTGAATTCATTTTTGAAAATTAAATTGGAATACTACTAATCTCATTTAAAAGTCCTAACGGTTATGCATGATTAGTAGATATTCAAATCCCTGATATAAATGTACCACAAGTAGATGCAACTATATGTTTTTATATGATGACATCATTACCATCATTCTAAAAGTGGAATATGCGCCTAATAGGGGTAGTTATGATTTTTGTTTGGTTTTATTAAAGTTTAATATTTATATTCAATTTGAGTTTAATGTTGGATTAATATTGGTCATTTTATCTCTATTTTCTCTAACACTATTATTCCTTTGCTGATAACAAAAGGGGGAGAGAAAAGTTAAGATTTTGTCAAATAAAATCAAGCAAAGGTCAAATAATTTTCCATTTGCATCTAGGCTCATTTGTATATTTCTATTGGTATGCATATATGTAGGGGGAGCATCGTGTAGAGAGGAAGCATTTAAATAGGGGGAGCAATTAGAGTATATCATTGACCAAATAGATTTAACACAGTCAAAATCTTAAATATATGTTTGTTATCATCAAAAGGGGGAGATTGCTGAATATGCGCTTTGCGCTTATATGATTTTTTTATGATAATAAACATATATATATTCATTTAAATGTATTTGTTAATGTACTATTTTATTTTTCATATATTAAATAAATATTTGTTGAATAAAATAAATTACACAGCATTTGAATTCAAATAGAATAAATTACACAAAATTTGAATTCAAACAAAATTTTTTTTCAAACAAATATTTATTACAATTTTGAATAGTACAAATTCAAGCTCTCACTATACATATACAATTTTGTTTACAATACATCACAATTTCAATTTACATAAATTTCTCACTACATATCACTCACACTCATAGTTTATCTTCAACTTCATTCCAGTTAGAATCCAGCATCTGAGCAATCTGCAAAAATATTCACTAACGCAGGAAAATTGAAAAAGAAATATTTTTGCAATATAAAATGAAATATGATTTTTGAAAATATGATTTGCCTCAGTTATTTGGTTGTTCGTCATCATTCACATTTGAATTCATCATACACGAACAATGTGACATGCACAGTGTAGCACTGTACATGCCACAAGGCCGTGCACATCGATATACACTTGATAATGCTACAGGGACAGGTGAGCACGGGTCAAACCTAAATGAAAAGCCGGGTTCAACTCACGTGCAATATATTTAAAATCACGACACGAGCACAAGGTCAAACCCGAGTTTTGAAACTGGATTCAACTCAAGTGAAATTTCAAAAATCAACATGAAATACATGGAGACAAAGTCCAGCTACAAGATAGACACAGTGCATATATGGAGTACACAAGTACAATATCAAAAGCAGGTCGAAAAGTACTCAGGGATGAACACATGACCAGACACACATGAATATGAAGATCACAAGTGTATAACAACTCCAACAGTGACATACACATCAACCAAAGTCAAGGCCGAAATGAAGACTACAGGTCTCAATATCAATGAAATGCAAACTGTCTCGAAGAATAGAGCCAAGACCACAAGTATAAGGCACAGTGCACTACTAACCATGAAGCAAAACCAAGTTCAGATTAATTCAAGAAATATAACATGCAGTTTTGCAGTGATACAAGGCAAGACTTAGTACACAGCAAGGCAAACTACACAAAAGCTCAAGTAATCAAGAAATGATCAAGCACCATCAAAAAACCACTGCAATGATGCAAAATGACTAGAAGAAATGCCACCAAGCAAACAAAATGTCAAAGACCAGACAATAGTGAAGAACACAAGGCATAACAACTGCATAGCGACTGTAACAGTGATAAACATCATAGGACTGCAACAACCAAATGAAAATGCAAGATCAAACTACACAAGTAGTGATACATCAATGACAATTGGAGCAACAGTTCATTTATGCAACAGTGACCAATGACACAGCAGTTTTGAACAAGAATACGAGAGATTACAACGTGTTCAATGCAAGTGCAGACCACAAAGGCAATGCACCAGTGAAACAACTCAGCCCAATGAACAAGTGACAAAAAAGTAACTCAAGAAAGTGCAATGTACATGAATGCAACAGAAAGGGGTGTAAATACAACTCGAAGCAATGCAAGTTCATATGTACAGCAAACTGCAGGAACTCAACAGCAGAGTATGCAACATGATGAAGCAGTGTAAAACCAAAATTGCAAGCATACAAAATGCTCAATGCAAACAACAAATGAACAAGACTGACAAGTACATAGCAGTGTAACCAAGTCAAAGCCAGTGGTAATCAAACATCTCAAATTCAAGGCATCAAGTCAAGCGAGGAAGCACACTGGAGTCAAGTCAGAGAAATTCACGAAGCTCACAGGGATGAGCACAAAGGTGGCCGAAGCTGTGGCAATCACGAAGTAAACAAGTTGAAGAATAACAATGCAGACGCAAAATTATCAACGCAGTATAAAATTCAAATGCATATTTTTGAAAAAGTCAAAAATAAAAAGAGGAAAGTTTTTGCCGTATCAACCAAGGGAAAATCGAACGCTTCAAAAACAAAGCCGTGCGCATTAAGTTACAGAAAGCAAGAATTAGGAAAGTGATGAAGTCACGTAAATAAATGCGAACAAATTCAAGGGTCTCGGAATTCATATAAATATAACCCCAAAATCATCATAGGCAGTGGGGAGCAAAAAAAAAAAAAGAACAATCGAATTCAAGCAATTAATCCAGAAAGCAACAAATAACATACCAGAATTTGCAAATCAGATTCGATCGTTTCGAAGCAACCAAGCCCTAATTTCACAAAACGATCAACAGAGGAGCAGCTACGAACGAGCGCGAGTAGAGCAACACAAACCAGAGAATCAAATTCTGAGAAAGCCCTAATTTTCGCAAGAGCCGAAGCCTTAATTTCAGAGCGCAAAGAGGAATAATCAAAGAATCAAAGCCGCCATTTTTCACAAGCCAGAGAAAAGAGAACGTGCTAGAGAAATAAAAATTGGGTCGGCCTTGTTGTTTTTAAAAGGCTTTAGTTTATTCTTTTATTTAGGGTTTTAAGTTTAAAATTGTTTTTAAGTTTGTTTTAAATTTTCTTTTAAGGTTCAATTTTTGGTAAATCACCACCTAGGTTGTAGGTAGTGTCAGATTGTCTAGTTAGAATTAGTTCAGTGAGCAGGGTGTGCGGGTTTGCAAATCTTTATAGGCGGTAGCAGGGTGTGCGAGTCTGTTGGAGTGTTTGTAAGCGGGAGACTGTTTAATTCTGATAGAAATATGGGAATGCAGCAGTAGACAGGGGTTGCCGAAGCTGGGTAAATTTTGTGTGTGATTTACTTTCAGCATATTTATTTCTCTGCAGTTTGTTTTTGCGTTTAACTCGAGAAAATTTGCTATAACCCTATTCACCTCCCCTCTAGGGTTAATCTAGATCCTACATTATCTTCCAATCTTAATTGATTTGAATCATTTAAAACTCTATATATATACACAAGATTTTAAACCTGTACTTAAACATATAATATAAATTATCAAACTCCATTTTTCCAACTTATTCATTTTTATTTAACAGATTATACATAGCTTAAATTCAAAATATTAACTATATATGTATATATAAAATAATATTTATATAATATCAAATTTAATATTTATTAAACCGTATCCTATCCAAACCATAGAAATCATTTTCAAAATAATTATATATAGACCGACGGTGTCTGTATAAAATTTTCTATCCTATGGTCAAGTGATACGGATATGTATCATTTCAATCCGCAATTTAAAAATAAAAATGCGGTTGTATATCATTTCAAACCGCAATCCCAAATGAAATGAAAATGCATAATAACTTGCAGTGTATATAATATAGAACACATCATCCATTCACCCAATATCAATCATCAACCAATTTATTTCAATCATCATCAATTTAACCAATCATCAATATAGAGCGTATAAAATATAACAGGTAATAAATAACAGGTATTAACTGACAGTTTATATTCAATAATAAATTTAATAACTGTTTAACTAGCAGTTTATATGCAAATAAATAAATTTTAACTGTCAAATTATATGCAATAATAAAATTAATTAACAGTTAAATTAAATAAATGCGATTTAACTGAGAAGATGAATAAAACACGCCAAACAGTCATAAATAAATTTCTACTCACATCTTAAGTCAATTTAATAAACATAAGAAATTTTAGAAGTTGTGAGTGGGTTAAAACACTCACCTTTCGAATTTAAATTGAATTTAAATCCAATTTAAACCCAAAAATTTGACCATCTCAGGATTCATCCAAACTAGCGTAAGCAAGTCCGGAATTTTAATACGAACCTAACAAAAGAAACCGCACGTGAAACGGAGTTCGTATGCGAGATATATTGCGAAAATTATGATTGAATTTCAATTAATTAAAATAAGAAAAATGGAACACTTTCACTCACAACATAAGCCACGTCAGCAATGCACGCGCATGCTTCCTTTCTTCCAGAACGCATGCTGCAACTACCCTACAGGCCGCTTCATCCACCCAAACGCACGCAGCCACTTTCTTCCGTGCGCACACAACTCGAGACATATAGAGTTCGATCAACGACTACCAGTGTGTGCGCCACCTTGAGAGCCACCTACAGACCAAGTTTCACATCACCACCCGCTACCTTTAGCATGCAATCCAAGAAAATACATCCATGCTTTCAAGCAGATTCTGGCGAATCCGTGGTCCAATAGCATAGATCAACCGTATGGATTTGAAGAGCACGTCGAGATTTACAACTTTGCTTTTGGAATTTTTCGATTTCGTTAAACGAATTGAAAGATATTGAGGAAAGAAGATAAACAATTTCTGGCCATTGAATTAGTGGCGGCCATGGTATAGAATTAGGGTTTTCGAAATAAAATAATAATAAAATTATCTCGGTTATAGAGTTTAACGTCAAAAACGGGCCATAGTCCAATTTAAGTGTGCTGACAGGCGATCCTAACATAAAAAGGCCTTCTGAACGCAATGGTACTAGTTTCGAAGCCCAGTACCATCATTTTCGTAAGTTACTGTTCAAATCAATTTGTTTGAATGACAAAAATGCCCCTGTAAAGTCCGTTTCAGCTCCGGAACGAAAATGAATCATCCTATATATCAAAATATATGTTTATAAATATTTTAAACGCGATGGAACAAGTTTCAAGCCCAAATTCCATCTTATGAAGAAGTTATGTTAAAAACAATATTTTCAAATTGATTTCAGATGCATAAATTTCAAGGCGTTTCGAGTCCGTACGATCAAACGACAAGTCTGATCGCTATGAAACTTGAAACATTATTATAAATCACCGTTACGGATCTGATACAACTGGTTTCATCAAAATCCGAGTAAGTGGCCAAAATGGCTATTTTTATATTAATTAAATAAATTAAAATAAATTAATAAAATCCAATTTTATATTTAAATTCTAAAATTGACCAATTTTTATCGCTTTTATATTTCTTAATCAATTTCAATGATTTAACAAGTTTAGATGTAAATTAAAAGTTGATAAGTCTATCAATTGCAGTGTTAATTTCTCCACTTCCTTATATTAAGAAATTATAAATTAAATTCTCAAAAACCCATTTATGAGATTCCAAACTTTTATATTCTCACCTTTTATCCAAAAATAAGGATGCCACTAACACTGGTTCATGATTTCACATTATTATCCTCAAATTCCCTTTTAATTTCAATAACGTAATATTTAATCGTTTAATTCCATTTTAATTTGCAATACATACAATTGTTGAATTTGATACTTTAATTAAATTTATGAATCTTGCTTTCTATACTTTAAATCAACCAATGGTCCTATTATAATAGAATAAGCATAAATTTCATCTTATAAAATTTACCACCTCCAATTACAAACAAAATCTACGCTAACTGCACAATTTAAATCAATTAATTGTAATTGACTCTACATTAAATGTTATTAATTATAAATTGGAACTTCAATAAATTCGTTTATTGATTTAAAAATCTTGCTATTCAGTAAATAGATATTTTATGTGTATAAATAACATTGAATTATAATGCATCTTAGATTTGTATCAACAGTTATATTATAATGTGAATCTTGTCGATTACGCGTATTAATTTAGGTTTTAAACTAAATTAACAAAATTTCCTAAGTCCAATCCCTAACCATTTGTACCACGTTCCATATTAATGTAATATTTATTAGATTTCATTTCAAATTAACGTACAACTTAATTTCCCTTAATTGAAACCTGATTCCCAAAATATTAACATACCAAATGAACTAAACAACATATAGATTGTTACCTATTTCCTTTTACTATCCTTTAGGTTTATTTCTTAACAATCACCTTTTAAAATTCCGAATATGCACAATTTTTAAATTTCATAATCACATTCGATCAATTATTACCTTCCAGCAAATAATATAATTACTTAGAGGACGTTGACTTTTATTAAATTATCATTTATGGAAATCCACATTAATTAATTTATTAGATGCTTACATTTATTTCTCTATATCCAATTTGTTTCAACTTTATTTACATAAATACTATTCCCTTATTTTGGTTATTATTTATCAACTTGTTCTAACCTTATTACTTAAATTTCCGTTATTGTAAACCTTTTAGATTTTCATTTAAATTAAATATAAATTCCAATTCAGCCAACCCTTTCAACAAGCAACTTATAATAACTGCTTGCAAGTACGAATGGAATTATCATTTATTCTAATATTTTCTAAATTTACATTAACATATTAGTTAATTCCCTTTAAATGAAATTTATACCCAGGTATAATACTTACCCCATTTCACTTATTGAAATTTTATTCAAATTGCTAGTAAATAGGTTTTAAGTCACAATTTATAAAATTAAATTTATCGTTCATTTCAATATTTGTTTATAAAGTTTTTTTTTCTACTAAATTTAATTACAAAAATCATTAATTCAACCAAATTAAATCCACGAAATTTATGGGTCGTTACACTCTCCCACACTCAAAACTTTTCGTCCCCGAAAAGGAAAAGAAGGGAAATGAAGAACTAAGAAATCAATATATCTTATTCAAACATTAACTTTATAAACAATTAAATTTATAAAATTAATTAATTTAGATAAAATATCTCAATTTATAACCATTAAATCTTTTTATACTTAAATTACTAAAGTTTGGTAAACCTTTTCAAAATATTTCTAAGTTCAAAATTTACGGAAAATTTTAGCAGAGTCTCCTTTGTACGGAGAGGCTCGGGAGAAAATATAATATTAAATATAACAATTATATTACAAATATTATCCAAAATATTATATCCCAACCCGGTAAAATATATAAAATAGCGCAATAAACCGTAATCCGAAACGTACCTATTTTTCGGGCAATTTACGCTAAATTTATGAAACCAAAAACAGTAGCAATTGCTTCCATAACCTGCATTTGACTTATAAAATCTAAAAGGGTTACAATTTATATAAAGTGAAATATTTAAGTGGTTTCAATCATTAACAACAAATCAATACAACAACCATCAATTTCAACAAACAACATACACAACAAATACAAAACAACCATTCAATTAACAAACGAATAGTTGTTTGGGTTCGAAACTTTTAAATTGTACGGAATGAAGAATAAACTACTAGCGCATCATTTACTCAACAGTCTTAGAAAAACTAAATAGATTATTCATTCACGCAAATCTAATTTTAAAGTATTCTTGCCCAAACAACCATTAACTAAACAACAACAAATCCAAACAACAATCAATTTACTTACTATTAATTTCATTTCATACCTTTATTGTTTGATTTTCATTTTATTTCTTTCTTATTTTTCTTATTCACCATAACAATCCGCCCTTCCGTATGGTTTGAATTGGCACGTGTGTCGATTTAAAGCGTGCGAAAAGGCAGGACGTTACATCTGGTATCAAGGCTTTGGTTTAGCGATTAACCTTAGCTTTGTGGGGTTTGACTCTTTATTAATAGGGTAGTAATACCCTATGGGAGTCGCTCAGTGTGTATATATGAGAGAGCATATTTGTTAGTGTTATAAAAAGGTTTAATATTGTGTTAATCTATTCCATTTTGTATTTATAAATTCCGGTTGATGCATGGGACGCTATGACATCAATAGGGATTTCTAAACACTTAATAGGACAGATTGACATAATATTCGTTTTTAATATAGGTGAATGAAATAATTTTGCCTATTATATTTTCTATATATAAAATAAAATTTTCAAATGATATCCGTATTTGGCTGCAATAGATTGGTCGTTAGGTAATAAAGTGTATAAATAATAATAGAAATAAGATTGAAAAATAAAATGAACGAAATTTGGGAAATTTAGAACTTAAGATCCGGGGTTTTGAAATTTCTTTCGAATTAATTTTGGAATATAATAATATTGTTCATAAGTACTTTCTGATATAAATATTTAATATAATTCGGAAGATTTGTTTTAAAGAAGATATTGTAGAAAATAAGTTTTGTACTTTCCTTTCTGTCGCTGGAAAATAATTTCGGTGATGGTGGCCGCATCATCGACTTTCATTTTCGAGTTTCGAAGGGGGAAGGCCACTGTAGTAGTTCTACTGCAGATTCATTTTTGAAAAATATATAAATTTTGATTTGTTTTAAATATAATTAGAGATATATAAGTTGTAAGAATATATTTATCTATTATTTTAAAATAAATTGAAATTAACCCGGTATTAAATTCTTAAATTTTCATTAATTAATTGTTTCAATTATTGTGGTGAAATGAAAGGTAAGTAATTAATAATTGAAACCTCTAATTTAGGTAAGAAATTTAAGGCTGAGTTATAATGGAAATAAAAAGGAAGTTGAAATTATAACTTATAAGGAAAAGGTAAAAATTTATTAAACAATGAATTAATAAAAGTAAATGGAACAAACTTGTATAACTTTCAAATTACAATCTCTTATTAAACATTTCAACTTTTAATATTTGGTAAGTTATATATATGTTATTTAAGGGTATAATTTGAAATGATGAAAGTATTCAATGAAATTGCTGTTAAATGAGAATTTAATGTTATAAACTTAAGTTATAATTGAAATTTTACCAAGCAAATATAATTAAAGGTAAGTATGACAAATAGATGATTATAAACTTAAGTAATTAAAGTGTAAATAAATGAGGTCATGCAATAATAAATAAATGAATAATTATAACGAAATAAAAGAAACTGGCATGACCTGAGTTAATGGAAATGAATAATAGTAAGTAGTAAGTGAAAATAAATGAACATAATATAATAAAGAGAAATTGTAAACTTAAGAAAAAGGGTTAAAGTTATTTCTTAATAAAATTGAAAGAGTGTAACGACCCGTAAATTTCGTGGATTTAATTTGGTTGAATTAATGATTTTTGTAATTAAATTTAGTAGAAAAAAAACTTTATAAACAAATATTGAAATGAACGATAAATTTAATTTTATAAATGGTGACTTAAAACCTATTTACTAGCAATTTGAATAAAATTTCAATAAGTGAAATGGGGTAAGTATTATACCTGGGTATAAATTTCATTTAAAGGGAATTAACTAATATGTTAATGTAAATTTAGAAAATATTAGAATAAATGATAATTCCATTCGTACTTGCAAGCAGTTATTATAAGTTGCTTGTTGAAAGGGTTGATTGAATTGGAATTTATATTTAATTTAAATGAAAATCTTAAAGGTTTACAATAACGGAAATTTAAGTAATAAGGTTAGAACAAGATAAATAATCACCGAAATAAGGGAATAGTATATATGTAAATAAAGTTGAAACAAATTGGATATAGAGAAATAAATGTAAGCATCTAATAAATAATTAATGTGGATTTCCATAAATAATAATTTAATAAAAGTCAACGTCCTCTAAGTAATTATATTATTTGCTGGAAGGTAATAATTGATCGAATGTGAATATGAAATTTAAAAATTGTGTATATTCGGAATTTTAAAAGGTGATTGTTAAGAAATAAACCTAAAGGCTAGTAAAAGGAAATAGGTAACAATCTATATGTTGTTTAGTTCATTTGGTATGTTAATATTTTGGGAATCAGATTTCAATTATGGGAAATTAAGTTGTACGTTAATTTGAAATGAAATCTAATAAATATTACATTAATATGGAACGTGGTACAAATGGTTAGGGATTGGACTTAGGAAATTTTGTTAATTTAGTTTAAAACCTAAATTAATACGCGTAATCGACAAGATTCACATTATAATATAACTGTTGATACAAATCTAAGATGCATTATAATTCAATGTTATTTATACACATAAAATATCTATTTACTGAATAGCAAGATTTTTAAATCAATAAACGAATTTGTTGAAGTTCCAATTTATAATTAATAACATTTAATGTAGAGTCAATTACAATTAATTGATTTAAATTGTGCAGTTAGCGTAGATTTTGTTTGTAATTGGAGGTGGTAAATTTTATAAGATGAAATTTATGCTTATTCTATTATAATAGGACCATTGGTTGATTTAAATTATAGAAAGCAAGATTTATAAATTTAATTAAAGTATCAAATTCAACAATTGTATGTATTGCAAAATAAAATGGAATTAAACGATTAAATATTACGTTATTGAAATTAAAAGGGAATTTGAGGATAATAATGTGAAATCATGAACCAATGTTAGTGGCATCCTTATTTTTGGATAAAAGGTGAGAATATAAAAGTTTGGAATCTCATAAATGGGCTTTTGAGAATTTAATTTATAATTTCTTAATATAAGGAAGTGGAGAAATTAACACTGCAATTGATAGACTTATCAGCTTTTAATTTACATCTAAACTTGTTAAATCATTGAAATTGATTAAGAAATATAAAAGCGATAAAAATTGGTCAATTTTAGAATTTAAATATAAAATTGGATTTTATTAATTTATTTTAATTTATTTAATTAATATAAAAATAGCCATTTGGGCCACTGACTCGGATTTCAATGAAACCAGTTGTATCAGATCCGTAACGGTGAATTATAATAATGTTTCAAGTTTCGTAGCGATCGGACTTGTCGTTTGATCGTACGGACTCGAAACGCCTTGAAATTTATGCATTTGAAATCAATTTGAAAATATTGTTTTTAACATAACTTCTTAATAAGATGGAATTTGGCCTTGAAACTTGTTCCATCGCGTTTAAAATATTTAAAAACATCTATTTTTATATATGGGATGATTCACTTTCGTTCCGGAGCCAAAACGGACTTTTTAGGGGCATTTTTGTCATTCAAACAAATTGACTTGAACAGTAACTTACGAAAATGATGGAACTGGGCTTCGAAACCAGTACCATTGCGTTCAGAAGGCCTTTTTATTTTAGGATCACCTGTCAGCACGCTTAAATTGGACTCTGTCCCGTTTTTGACGTTAAACTTTATAAATACGCACGCAAACCGAGACAATTTTATTATTATTTTATTTCAGAAACCCTATTTCTATACCATGGTCGCCACTAATTCAATGGCCAGAAATTGCTCATCTTCTTTCCTCAATATCTTTCAATCCGTTCAACGAAATCGAAAAATTCCAAAAGCAAAGTTGTAGATCTCGGCGAGCTCTTCAAATCCATACGGTTGATCTATGCAATTGGACCACGGATTCGCCAAAATCTGGCTTAGAAGCATGGACGTATTTTCTTGGATTGCATGCAAACGGTAGCGAGTGGTGATGTGAAACTTGGTCCGTAGGTGGCTCTCAAAGTGGCGCACACACTGGTAGTCGTTGATCGAACTCTATATGTCTCGAGTTGCGTGCCCACGGAAGAAAGTGGCTGCGTGCGTTTAGGTGGATGAAGCGAACTGTAGGGTAGTTGCAGCGTGCGTTCTGGAAGAAAGGAAGCATGCGCGTGCATTGCTGACGTGGCTTATGTTGTGAGTGAGAGTGTTCCATTTTTCTTATTTTAATTAATTGAAATTCAATCATAATTTTCGCAACATCTCTCGCATACGAACTCCGTTTCACGCGCGGTTTCTTTTGTTAGGATCGTATTGAAATTCCGGACTTGATTACGCTGGTTTGGATGAATTCTGAGACGACAAATTTGTGGGTTTAAATTGGATTTAAATTCAATTTAAATTCAAAAGGTGAGTGTTTTAACCCACTCACAACTTCTAAAATTTCTTATGTTTATTAAATTGACTTAAGATATGAGTAGAAATTTATTTATGACTGCTTGGCATGTTTTATTCAACTTCTCAGTTAAATCGCATTTATTTAATTTAACTGTTAATTAATTTTATTGTTGCATATAATTTGACAGTTAAAATTTATTTATTTATTTGCATATAAACTGCTAGTTAAACAGTTATTAAATTTATTATTAATATAAACTGTTAGTTAATACCTATTATTTATTACCTGTTATATTTTATATGCTCTATATTGATGATTGGTTAAATTGATGATGATTAAAATAAATTGGTTGATGATTGATATTGGGTGAATGGATGATGTCTTCTATATTATATAAACTGCAAGTTATTATGCATTTTCATTTCATTCGGGATTGCGGTTTGAAATCATATACAACCGCATTTTTATTTTTAAATTGCGGATTGAAATGATACATGTCTGTATCACTTGACCATAGGATAGAAAATTTTATACAGACACCGTCGATCTATATATAATTATTTTGAAAATGATTTCTATGGTTTGGATATGATACGGTTTAATAAATATTAAATTTTGATATTATATAAATATTATTTTATATATACATATATAGTTAAAATTTTGAATTTAAGCTATGTATAATCTGTTAAATAAAAATGAATAAGTTGGAAAAATGGAGTTTGATAATTTATATTATATGTTTAAGTACAGGTTTAAAATCTTGTGTGTATATATATAGAGTTTTAAATGATTCAAATCAATTAAGACTGGAAGATAAATTGGAAATTTATTTGGAATTGAGCTCATTTAAAAATTTAACTCCATAAGTGATGTAAACTTATTAAAATTGGAAATTTTAAAGGTATGATATTTATAACTGGATTTTTATTCAAGATAAATTAAATGAATATTTATAGTATAAATAAATTGTAGGAAATATTTAATTGTTAGAAATTTGAGTCTTATTTATGGATTTATTATGTGAATGTTTCAAGCTAAATAATAGGACCATAAATTGTTAAATAGAAATTTCCAACCTTAGTTTTGAAATGGTTAAATACTCAAAGTTTGAATATATTGAAATCGAAGTGTTTTATTGAAACTAGAAGTGAATCTAAATTTATGTGGTTTAGACTTAATTTAAAGTGAATAAATGGTAAAGGCGTGGAAATTATTTACTTTATAAAGTAATTTAAAATCAACTATTTTACATACCGTTGAATATCCAAACCATTCAAGCTTTAGAAGTTATGGTTTTAAAGCTATGAATTTCGAAGTATTATGTTTTGAAAGTTATAATTCAAATGTTTGGTTTCCACGTATTATAAATTTTAAAGCAGTATGATTTTGGAAAAGAATTATGTCAAATAAAAATGATATTATTGATTTGGGTTTTTATAAAAATAATATCAAAATTAGTTGTTTTGGAAATGGAATTGATGTCGTATTTATGAGTTTTGAAATGGATAATTATATTCTGGTTTTAAAGTATAAACTATTTTAAAGACCGCGGTGTTATTATAACGTTTGGTTGTTGAAGAGACCAGGATCGGAAGTTGTCATACTCTCTGCCAACTTCGAAAACCACTTTAACAACCGTGTACGTGGTGGAGATTCCAGAATGAAGTAGGTTGGTGGCGGCATTTCCTGTAAGGTAAATATATGGACCCAACTCCCGTGATTTGGCATAAGGTGGCTAAAACAGGAGCGATTGACGGGTTAATAAGGTAGCACCTTTGATTGGACACTTCCCTTCGACTCTATACTCTGACTTTGGATTGATTTGGTGGCCACCTTCACTTTTGATTTGGGGGAGTTTGTTCAAGGTGGGCGGTAGCTGCGCGCTACGCGTTACCACCGACCCGGAAGCGTAATTGGTATATCTACCCTGGCATTGCCTAGTTGTGCCGTGTCACCTACCCTAGCGCGCCTTATACGATTTTGGTTTTGTACCATACCTATGGAGTGCCCTCTGACGACGCCCAGTACGGGGAAGATTATAGTACTGTATAGACTATGGGAATATATTATGTGTTAAGGTGGACAATGTAAAGCCTTAACGCTATTGAAAAGTAAGTTTATTTTACAATTAGACATTATTATAATATCGAAATATACTACATAGTAAATAGTTTAACAGATCCTTAGGAGATGTAAATCCCGAGCATCTTTTAAGTTACTACACTCATATTTATTTCTGTTGATTTAACTTACATAAGATCTTTTAGTTCTTACTCGAGTGTTTTGTCTTTTCAATTCGCTCGGGTTAGTCCGAGGGTTTCAGGATTTAAAGATTTAGCTCTGGGAAACGAAGACGAAGATTTATATTATTATTATTTATACTAGTGCACTACACACTGTTCCGCTGCATTGTTATTGGTATGTGTAACTCTGATATGTATTATATAAATGGTTTTGTAAACAGATTTATAAACTGTATATTTGATTATTATATTTTATCCTTCCGCTGTGAGATTCTGTTTTCTTTTTATTTCTTTCTTGTTTTTCTTATTTACCCCATAACAACCCGCCCTTCTGCATGGTTTGAATTGGTACGTGTGTCGATTTAAAGCGTGCGAAAAGGCGGGAGTTACAGAGACCGTTACTGAGATCCGTGGTTTCCTTGGATTGGTGGGATATTATCGTCGGTTCACTAAGGACTTTTCTCATATTGCTTTACCGCTTACCACTCTCATGAGGAAAGCTGTTCATTTTATTTGGTCTGATAAGTGTGAGTTTTCTTTCATGAAGTTAAAAGGTCTCCTTACTCATGCTTCTATCTTAGTGGTTCCTGAAGGGAATCATGATCTTACTGTTTATACCGATGCCAGTGGTTATGGACTCGGTGTTGTTCTCATGCAAAAGTATAGAGTAGTTGCCTATGCTTCTAGACAACTAAAGCCTAATAAGATTCGTTATGCTACCCATGATTTGGAGTTAGCCGTTATAGTCTTTGCTCTAAAAATTTGCAACATTATTTATTGGACGAGCGTTTTGTTCTCTTCACTGATCACAAGTCTTTGAAATACCTCTTCACTCTGAAGGAACTTAATATGAGGCAACATCATTGGCTCGAATTTCTTGCTTCATATGATTTCGATATTCAGTATACCCTTGGTAAGGGTAATCGAGTTGCTAATGCGCTTAGTCGCAAGAAGCAAGTTGTTGTTTCCATGATGCTAGTAGAGTGGAATATATTGGAAGCTTTATCTCATTGTGATATTAGAGACTGTCCTTTAGTTTCTTATTCTTCCGTGCTTTTATTTAGCATGGAAGCTCGTCCTAGTTTATTGAATCGTATTGCCGATGCCCAGAAACAAGATCCAGATCTCCCTTATATTATTCAAAGTTGTAAATCGGAACCCCGAAGTGATAATTTAAAGGATTTCGATATTGATATTCATGGTTGTATTCGGAAGAAGGGAAGGTTGATCATGCCTAATGTTCCTAATCTTAGAAATGACATTCTTGAGGACTGTCATTGTTCTAAGTATACTATCCATCCGTGCAGCAGTAAGATGTATGCTGACATGGAACACTTATACTTTTGGGAGGGTATGAAGCGTGATGTTGCAAGTTATGTGAGTCGTTGCATGACTTGTCAACTTATTAAACCAGAACACCAACGTCCTAGTGGTCTTTTGCAGCCTTTTGAGATTCCATTATGGAAATGTGATCAAATTTCCATAGACTTCATTGATGGTCTACCTCGTTCGAGGTCGGGCCGTACTAATGTTTGGGTGATTGTTGACCGATTGACCAAATCAGCCCATTTTATTCCTATCAAGTCCAATCGGACTGCTCCTTTTTTGGCCAAGCTTTTTATTAAAGAAGTCGTTCTACTTCATGGAGTTCCTAGTTCCATTGTTTGTGACAGAGACCCGCTTTTCACTAGTGGTTTCTGGCAAAGCCTTCAGAAAGCTTTGGGTACTAAGCTCAATCTTAGTACAACTTATTATCCACAGTCTGATGGTTAGACTGAGAGGGTGAATCAAGTCTTAGAAGATCTCCTTCGCGCTTGTATTCTTGATTTTGGGGGTAGTTGGGAAGACTACTTATCTCTTGCTGAATTTTCTTATAACAACAGTTTCCAATCCAGTATCGGTATGGCTTCTTTCGAAGCCCTTTACGGAAGGCCATGTCGATCACCATCTCGTTGGTTGGAATCTGGGGAAAAGTTAGTTCTCGGCCCCAATTATATTCGTGAATCTTCTGAGAAGATTGATATTATTAGACAGAGAATGAAAGAGACTTAGAATAGGCAGAAATATTATGTTGATCATCGTAGGAAGCCTTTGGAATTTTCTGTTGGCGATCGCGCGTTCATTCGTGTTTCTCCAATGAAGGGGGTGGTGCGTTTTAGTAGCTCCAGGAAATTGGCTCCTCGATATGTTGGACCATTTCCTATTACGGAACGCATTGGCCCTGTTGCTTATCATATATCGCTACCTATTCATTTTTCGGGAATTCATGATGTATTTCATGTATCCCAGCTTCGTCGATGCCTTCGAGATTCAGATTCTATTATTGATCTTCATGTGTTGGAAGATCTTGAGATCTCACTCGACTTGTCTATGGTGAAAATCCTATTCGTGTGCTAGCTTCGGAGGTTAAACGCCTTCGGAATGAAGAAGTCCCACTTGTGAAAACTCAATGGTCCACAAATCCCATAAATTGCACCTTGAAAACCCAAGAATTCATTGAGCATTCTTATCCCAGTTTTCTCTCCTCTTCGGGTGGGGGTGAGCATTCTTAATTCTTGTTTTCTATTTTAAATCTTTGTTGTCATGAATTAATTTGTGTTATAAACAACTTCTAATATGAAAATTGTGGGGATGCAATTTTTATAAGGGGGAGTTTGTAACAACCCTATTTTTATTACCGTCGAAATAAAAATTTAAAATAGAAATTTAAAATAGAAATTTGAAAAAAAAAATTGCAATGCAAATTCATTGCAAAGTCAGTTGAATATTTACAGGTGGTAGCAGCTGATATGAATTGCAATTGGCATTGTTGTGTTGGATATATCTAAGTTAAGTTATAAAATTCCTTTTTTTGCCTTCACGTGCATGTGAGTATAGGCCAATTCAAAAGCAAAGTTTGAACATTTTTTTCTACCATCATTAATTTATATGCAGCCCGTCCTTTCTTTCCACCAATGCACATTTTCTATTAAATGCATATGTACCATAAACCTTGCCAGCACATCTTTATTTTACTTATACACAAATTTGAAAAGAAAATAGCCTTCATCATTTTCTTTCGTTTCAAAATTCCAGTGGCTGTACAAAAGCTTTAATGGCAGTTCAATTCTTGCTTCCTTTGGATCTCGGTTGCAAACTGATTCTGAAGAAAATTAGAGGTGAGTGCAAACTCACGCTTCTACTTAAAACTATGTTGCCTTTTTTTATGCTATTTTGTTGTTTAAAATGGTTTGAAACTTTTCGCTAGTTAAGTGGTTATATAATTTTATGCGTACATTTGCAATGCACTGGACAATAAGAGTAAGTAGCATACACAGAACGTAGTTGCACCAATGTTTGAAATGCTATCTGGTCATTTTATACATGCGTGAAAAAATAATAGGGCATGTCTTTTTAATCCTTTTTATTTTCTTACGTATGAATAGGTTAGCATTTCACAAAAATGTAACTATCATATAAGAAGTCAACATGTTTCGGAAGGATGGTGGAATGGTTTGGAATTGTTGTCATAAAATTATGTTGCGTGCTTATATGTTGCCCGGGGTAATTTATATTTTGTATACTCCATTATTCGCATGCGTATAAATGTTTCCAAGACATATGTTTTGTTACTTGCGTGCAATAGAGTTTGGAAGTGTGCAAGCAGGTATGCACGAAATATAAGCCCAGGTCATTTTCGTGTACACGTGTAGTAATGCCAGGCATCACATATTTTTCATTTCAAGTGTGCCTATTCCTTACTTGCGTGTCTTAATACATGTTGCATGAAAGTATAGTTCAAGTAAATAAGGCATGCTATAGTGTAAGTTTGTATTGCATACTCTAGTGTAAGTTTGTATTTTTTACACGTGTACATGTCATTTTTCATTTTTGCATTATCGCGTGCAAAGTGTATACTAAGTCCAGACCATCCTCTTTTTCATTTATACACGTGCTTGCAAAGATGTAGAGCACAAACTATGTCCAGATCATGCGTGCAAATATTTCTTTCCGTGCATATAAATAGCTTTGCCAAGTATTTTGTTTCATCTCATGTGTTCATGGAAGAATTGCACAAGTCCAAGCATCACATCTATCATTACGTGTTTTAGTTTTGAGATAATGATGTATGAATTGATTCGATTTTCAAAATTTGAAAACATTATTGACGAAGTGGACAACCAGACAAAGCAGCTAATTGACATTTGTTTTTATTGGTTACATGCGTGCATATAGGTGTGTACAGACCATCATTTTACTACTTGCGTGAGTGAAAATATTTTTGTACGTGCGTGCGTTATAATTTTTGTACGTGCGTGCATGAATATATTGTCCAGCCAGTGCAGTATTTCATATGTAAGTAATGCAGTCTAGTGATTAATTTATTTTGAACCGGTGTTTTTTTTGGAACGTATTTTGTTGCCGCTATTTTTATAACGGGTTATTGTTATTTTGATGAGATTTTTGATGAATAAAATTACTGTTGTTTTGACTTCAGTAACCGTCAATTTAAAGTGAATTTTCAAGCGGCTATCTTGCAACCAAGAAAACCCGCAACGCTGATTTTTAGATCAGTTTTATGGTGTTTTGTGAAGCGTAATTTCCTTGTCGAAATTGCTCTAGAAGTTGATGTTTTAATCACGTGTTTTTAAATCGTTTTAAAATATAATTGTTTCCAAAAATTTCACAGTTTACGCTTTCAAAAGAATGAGGAATCGATTTAAAAACTTCAGCAAAATTAAGGACTATGAACCCTTACTTTTACTAATTCGATTAATTCCGGACTTGTCCATTTGAGAACGTAAATATTATTTATATAAAATACACAATTTTTCACTTTCAAGGAAACGATGATGAGATTTAAACGACTTAGCAAAAGTGCGGAATATGGAACCACGCTTTTACTAATTCGGTAAATTCCGGACTTATTAATTAAAATATTTGCCGTGGAATTGCTGTTAGCAAATTTTGATGATGTTGTTGGGCTTTCGAGCCACTATGCTGGACCTTCGGGTCAATTACCAGTACTAGGCCTTGGGTCATTTGTTGGATCTTCGGGTCATTCGTTGGACACCAAGACGGTACTTGGTAGGCTTCGGCCATTTGAGATGCACGTACGGCGTAGCTTAAACTCGCCATATGCTGGGATCGATCCATTTTATGCTGATTTTACTAGTTATCTTATTTTGATTTCTAGATTTTTGTGTATTTCTGTTCTGAATTCAATTATGAATTTGGAAATTGATTTTGATGGTGTTTAATGAGATTTCTTCATTTAAACTATGTTGATTATTTATGTTGAATAGTCTCATTCGAGATTATGTGTAACAACCCGAAATTTTCGAAGCTGAAAATTCCAGATAGTTATGAAAAAGAAGAAAGAGATAGAAGAAGAAGGGAAAAGATCAGAAAAACACCAACATCTCACATTCGCAGCGGATAAAATATAATAATAAATAATAATAGTTTACAGAAGAATATTATACCTGTCGATTACATTTAAATACATCAGAGTTACACAAATATTCAACATTGGACATATACAAATTAACATGTCTCAGATTTACAATAATATAAATATAGCGGAAATACTCTATACGCTCTTGCCATCCAGCTCGTCTCCTGAGCTCCAGAACATCCTTACCAGAAAATCTGTAATACTCGGTCTGACCCGAGCATTACACCAAAGTAACACCCGGGTCAGGCTGGAAACCAGCGTGAGTAACTCAACAAACATGGAATACCAAAGCAAACAACTAATATAAAACCTAGGGTAACTCGATTCAATTCACAAAGCCACAATTAGTTATAAACATCCTTTATTCCATACATCCATTTCCTAAGTACCAAGGCTTAGATTTGAATAGTTCAATTTCGTTTAATCACTTCATTCCAGCATATAGATTTCACATATCAATCTATATTCGAAGTGGTTCCGGGTATTGCCTAATACCTGACCCCGACCTCTTCGATACTCGTGTCATCCAAACCCAAATTATTAAAATGAAATACTCAACATTTCATATTAGGAATATCATCTCATTCAAGCATCCATTACCATTCAATCGTTCATATCAAATTAGATCACTTCCAAATTAACTCAATTGATTCTAATGGAATTTCTAACCTCAACAACTTAGATTCCTTCATTTAACATTTATTAATTCCAAATCAATTTATTAGTCAACCTTCAATTTTTCATCTTGATTAATCATCCTGGATTAATTCATTTTTTCCAATTTCATTCAAGTAATTATCTTTAATAAATTTCTCGATATTAATTATTCTTAACCAAAAATCAATAAGTAATCTTAATTACTTTATAAATTAATCAATTACTTCATAAATTAATTGTCTATATTAATTACATTAATTCTTAATTACTTATAGTAATTAATTTTTCATAAGTCATTACTTATTGAATTGATTTAATCTTAATTAATCAATTTTTAATTACATCAATTATTATATAAATTAATGATTTCCAATTATATTTTAATTTGTTATAACTTAAATCAATTACTTTAATTCAATCACAATATCAATCATTCTCGATCAATCTCAACTTGTAATTGTCTACCTTTTTATTTACTTCATTAAATAAATAAATTATTCCTCAATTAATTATTTTAATTAATCTCTTGATTAATTTCACAAAGAAATTTTATTTTATTAATCACATTAAGTAATTACCTATCAACCATTAATTTATTGTTCTGAATTAATTTAACTTAATCCTTAATTAATTAATTCAAACCCTAATTTACTAAATTAATTAGTACAATCATTAATTAATTGAATTAATTCCTTATCCAATCAAATTATTCTACCGATTTAATGAATCACCAACCATTAAGCCCTCATTGACTTTAAAATGAACCATTCTCTCATTTATGATTTAAGTTTAATCCCATTTAAAACTCAAATGATTCGAGTCAAACAGCAATTAACTCGGGAGTCAAACAAAACCAAAGTCACAAATCATCACCACACATTCAATCAACTCAATCAATCAACCAATTATTCAAATTTAACCATTTAAATCTAAATAAAAATCAAACAGAGTGAGATTTACTCACTTTTGATTTTTGTTTGGCAATCCAATTCCATCTCGACCCTTATCTCCCAGTTTTGGACCTTGTATAAATATTATACGGTTTGTTATTACAATTTTAAATAACCGAACAACCCATTACCATTTAATTAATTTAATTAACATTCCATGACATGTTATATATATATGTCCTCATCTCTCAAATAAATATACTAATCAACCTATAAGCTAAGTGTTTCGTATATATATGTATATCATTATTATTATTTTCTTTTTATCTGCAATAAATGGCTGAAGTGTTACCTTGCAGAAATAATTTTCTTCCTGTTATTACCAGTTTATAACCAATTTTTTTTTTATTATTGTTATTTTAAATAATTTATCTGAGTATTTTCCAAATTTCAAAGCAGAACATAAAGGAAAACAAGGAGTAGCACACCAAAACAAGCTCCGACTTCGCCCTACTTCACATTGAACCAAACCTAGAACCCCAAACTGCCCTGTTGACCTCAACGATCTGGCCCCACTGCCCATTCATCCACGCTACCCAAACAATCGCGACACTCCACGCACGCTCGTGACCCATTTCCCACAACTAGCCTCGCGCGCTTCCCTCTCACGGTCGCCGCCTCGACCCAGCTCTTCCATCACGCACGCGATTTCGAACATACAAATTTCCACGATGTCGCGATGCTGAGTCCTTCACCTTAATCGAATGACTCCATCTCCGCTTCGCCATCATTACGAGCCATTCGCGATTTCCCAGAGCCATTCGCGAGTCATTCCCTAATTTATTTATTTATTTTCAAAGGCTTCGGCCCCTTTTTTTTATAAGTGGACGATCTGTTTTGAGAATAGAGAGGGGGATGGAAACGTATAATAGGGTTAGGAATAGCTTCCTGAGTACGCCTGATTTTATATAATTAACTATGAAAATATCTCGTGTTCCATAACGCGAAATACAGACCCTGAATTAGACATGCCGACAGACGTTTATAAGGTTCTGCCCGCATTCTAAACACAATGGAACATGTTTCGAAGGCTAATTTGATCGTATGTGCGAGTTCCAGAAGAAAACGAATAGTTTTAAATTAAATCGATTAAAATAGTTCCAAGCATTTCAAGCTGCCAGGGTCAAACGATACCTCTGATCGCTACGAATATAGAAATCCGATAAAAACTAATTATTACGGATCTAATGGAACTGGTTTCGTCGAATTCCGAGACTGTGCCTCGGAAGGCTATTTTTAAATATCGATTTAAACGATATATCATTAAAATTGAACAAATTACCTTTAAATTAAATTTCAATTATTCTATTATCTTCAGTATCATCGTTATAAATTTTATAAGCCTTCGAATTATTTTAAACAGGCTTAGAAATTTTAGATTCAATAATTTACCCAATTTCAATTATTAAATTCAATATTTGAACCATATAATTCAATGATTTAATTATCAAGTAAATATTGATATCTGGAATTCAAGTTAAAATTAAATTTTAAATATTTTAAAATCAATTAATTATTCCATTTTAAATTGTTAAAAATTCTGGGTCGTCACATTATGATTAATTTACTTTGGTGTTGTTTATCATACATTTATTTTTGAGTTTAAATTAGACTGATCCGTTTATTATTTTCTTTTAAATAATACTCGGGTCAGACCGAGTTATTTCAGGATAATCCCTATCTTTGATTCAGTTGCTACTTCAGCTTTTAGGATTTCACCTCATCGTTTGTTTAGGCTTCGAGGTGTTACTTTTGGTGTATTGACTCTCATCTCATGTATGATATGATGACTATGTATTTGTACATTGGGTTCATGTGAACCATCGAGTGTTGTAGCATGTATCCAGACTTGTCTTCCGCTATATATGATATTTCTATTATGTGATTATACTTATTTGTGTTGTTGTTGTTATTATTTATTTGTGTTGTTGTTGTTATGAGTTGTTCTGAATTTTTCTTAAGCCATCGTGGTTTCGTTTTAGATTTGGATTGAACGTATATCGTTGGAAGTAATTTACACAACTCCTATCGAAGTAATCAATACTCTTCTAAGGCATAACTTACGAATGGTCGCTTCTAACAAGCCTTATTCTTTGCAATAGCAGAAGTTATTACCTTATAATAATATTTGTTATTGTGAGCATAGAGGTGGGGCATCACAACATGTTTATTTATGGCATGGTCTTACGAGATACCTTTGATTTCAAAGGATTTTGAAAACTTTAGTAATTCAATTGAGTGTATTTTCTCACGCTGGTTTTCTAGACTGACTCGGGTGTTATTTTATCATAATGCTCGAGTTAGACTGAGTATTAAGATACAGGATAAGATGCTACGGAGCTCAGGTGACAAGCTAGATGATGGAGACGTATATCACATATCTGACTTATATTCCGCTGTGTATGGTATATTGTATATTCAGATGTGTAAGGACAAGTTATTATAACTGTCGAGTATTGTGTTATTGATTGTGTGTAATCTGATGATATAATGCATAAAAATAGTTATAGTTCTTTTTGTATAAAGATTAATAGTTATTTATTATATATTGTTCCGCTGCGATTGTGAGATTTTGATTTTGTTTTTTTCTATTTTCTTCTTCTACCTCTTTCTTCTTTCCCCTACAGTCGGGTATCTCCAGCATTCGATTGTTCGACATGTAATACATGACATATTGATGTCGATTCTTAGGTCAAAAACCAGGTCATGACAGAAACTCAGAGCAAGCACCAGGTAATTGAGGCGACGACTCGAAGTAAGACCCGAAGTCGAAATTTTCCAATCTTCTAACATTAATAAACTTTTGCATACTAGCTCGGATTCATGAGCGGTTTTCTCCGTTGGGATCGTAACAGAATTTCGGACATTATAGAGCCGGTTTAGTTGAATTCTAAGACTATTGAATTTTGGGCTTTATTTTGGATTTCAAATCAACATGAAATCAAAGGTGAGTGTTTTAACCCACTCACAATTACTAAACTATTTTATGTTAGTTATATTTCATTTATGAGGTTATTTGAATTAATTGATCGATGTTTGGTTTGTTTAAATTGTCGTTCTAGTTAAATTTGACTTTTTTTGCATTTAATCATCGTTTAATTTAATATTTAATTTAAATTGTCAATTTAATACCTATTATTGATTATCAGTTATTTGGTGATGTTTATTGATTGATTTGGATTATGATTGTGGTGGATGTTTGATTGTTGCTATTGTATGACTGGATGATTATATTTTATACTGTTAAAAACTACAAGTTCCCTGTGGGTCGAAATGATAATACTCGAACGATCTATAGATTAGGGAAAAATCATTATGGGTTGAAATGATAAACTCGAACGATTTTATGGATTTTTATTTAATTCGGGATTGCAGTTGAAATGATATATAATCATAAAATTTTAAATTGTGGATTGAAATGATAAGTATGTGTAAAATTTGACCCTTGGGTAGAAAATTATATACGGACACCGGATTGGTTAAATTAAATGATTTTTGAATCATTGAAATTTTGAATTCAGTTAACTGGTATTTCGAAATAGAAATTGATTTATATATAAGCTGAATTATTTTCGCTAATCCAAGTGTAAATGCTAAAATTGAAATTGATTTAATGAATTGTTCAAAGGATTTAAATTTGAAATTTCAAAGTTGAAGAGTCAAGCATAAATGAATTTATCGGAATTGAGTAATTGAAATTTTTTGGTTAGAACTTTGAAATCTATTTTTAACTAATTTAAACTATTTTAATCAATTTAAGCTATTTCAATATATTTTAATCTATTATAATCTATTTAAGCCAATTTAATCTATTTTTCCTATTTTAAACTTATTAAAACTATTTAGTCTATTTTAAATCTATTTAATATCATTTAAATCTATTTAATCTATTTAAAAATGTACTTAATATAATTTAAATTTATTTAATCTATATTTAATCTATTTAGATCATTTTAAAACTAATTAAATGTAACATTCCTGAAAATTAACTACGATTAATATGGCAATTAATTTAATTTTGAAAATAAATTGTGAATTTATTCATGTATTAGTTAGGAAATTTCTTGAATGAACTTAAAATTTTCGATTATAAGTAGGATTTGGTTAAAACTTAGAGATAAGTAATTTTATAAAAATAAAATAAAAATTTGATTTAAAAATAAATATGGATTTAAAGATAAATAACAAATTGATTTGAAAATACAAGAATAAATATTTTATAAACATTGAATTTAAAGGATAAAAATGTATTAAAAATAAAATAGAGTTAAAAGCTTTAAATTAGTAAAAGGGTTGTTTTTATTTTGTATATATTAAATTATTAAATTTTAAATTAGTAAAAGCTTTAAATTATTAAATTTTAAATATATTAGATATATTTGGAAGTTGAAATTAATAAAAAATTAATGCACTCATTTTCAAAATATTATTTGTATGTGAAATTCACTTATATAAATAAAAGTAATTACTTGTTAATATGTAATCAAAATATTTAAACCACTCTTAACTTTTTAAAGGTTGTACAAAAAGAAAATAAATAATAAAAGAAAGGCATGAATATAAAATGTATAAATTAGTTGTATATAAAGATAGTGAGCTAAAATTAAGTTGAATGTGAAAAACAATAGAAATTTTATTTGTGTAAAATATAAATATGAAAAGAGGATATAACCAAATAAAAAACATAAACAACTTTTAAAATCAAGACATATGCATATATGAAAACATAACTACATGGAGGATTAAACAAAAGTTTACAAATTAAATTGAGTCAAAGGGATTCAACATAAATTTCCCTACAAACTACAAGTGTACAACATGCAAAAAGAAAATGGACAAATGGCATTCAATTTTTGAAAAAGGAAAAAATATAATAAAATAGTAATTAGGCCATTTAGCTTCCCAAAACCTGAAATAAGAAACCAGAAAAGAAAAGAAGGTAAAAGTCAGGTTTCATTCTTCTCGAACCTGAGAAAGGAAAAAAAAAAAACATGAAACAAATCATCTTCAACTTAAAGATTTGAAAATCCCTCTCTTAACTTTGCAGTGTAGCAAGGACTTTGCATATCAGTTTCACAGTGAAATGAAAATTTTATGTTAAATTCAAATATTTTAATTTGTTGATTTAACTTTATATCTTGAATAATCATACAAAAACAAGATTTTTAAAATAAGTATGATGATTTTTAGTCACGTGTTTAAGGTGCAAATTCGAGATGAACACAAAATGCTCTTTTGTCAATTCCAGATGATTTAACAATTCTTGGATGTTAAAATTGGTTTCGAAGATAGCTTAATGGTTTGCGAAGTAGGGAAAAATGTTAGAAAAAATTTATATTGCGTGAATTTTGGGGACGAAGTCAATTTATGGTTTTGGGCACGTTGGGTTTGCTGTTGATTCGCGAGTAACTTTTGGCATCGTCACGGCAATCTAAGTGATCGGACCTGGGGGGATACGTTCACTGATGAACGGAGCCGCTTCGGCGAGGATTACGAAGCTTTCGATGGCCTGTCGTGGCGGGGCGAACCAAATTCTGGTGGTCGCATGGGTACAGGAATGAGCAATTGGCCTTGAATTTGTTAAATTTTGATTCAATGACGATTTCATGAATTTAGGTGTTCGAAGCGATTCTCGTGATCATCAGTGACGTGCCGGTGAGTTCTTTGGCGATCCACGATGGCAATCGTGCTTGTGCACGTGTACGTGCAAAGCGTGTCAGTGGGTTCGTGTTTGGGGGAAGAAGAACGCGATTTGAAGTGGGCTCGGGTCAAACTTTGGGGAAACTCGAAGCAAGGCAGGGGTATTTTAGTGTTTAGCCTGGGTCATGAGTCTTGGGAAAGAACAGTTCAGTTTTGAAAAGAAAAAAAATCAAGTTCACTTTGAAAATTTTTACTAAACAATTTTGAATTTTGATAAAAATTTAATGTTAACCGGTTTTGAATTAGTTAGAAAGTTATTTTAAAGACAAATCTTTTTTAAATTACCAAGTTTTTAAAATGATTTACATTAAATTAAACCTTTATTTTGAAAAGTTATTTTAAGTTTATAATATTAAGATGTTTTAATGACAAATAAAACTATATTGTTTGGGTTAGATAATTAATGTTTTAATGATTAATAGATTTTTTTTTGTTAAAAAGATTTATTACTTAATGTAAGTAATTCAAGTAGATAACTAATAATTCAAGTTAATTTATCAAGTAATTAATGAATGATTAAATTAAAATAGTGATTACTTAGTGAAAGTAGTTAAGGGAAGATAATTAGAGATTAATGATGAATTAATCAATAATTAAAGGTTTATTAATTAAAGTAGTTAATTAAGGAATAAGAAATTTAGATTTAATTAATTAAGGAATAATTAATTAGTAAAAGTAATTAAAATTTAATTACAATTAAGGGTTAATTAATTAAGATAATTAATTAAAGAAATGATTAATTTATGAGGGTAATTAAAACTTAATTGAAATTAATAAATCATTAATTTAAGATTACTAATAAAAGTAATTATGTTATTGACAAAATAAACCACCCAATTTATTCATCCTAGTTGTAGTTGTTTGATTGCTATTGGATGCTTTGTGATGGATTGATTTATTTGATGTGATGCTATGTAATGTTTTGTGATGAGTTGTTTTATTTGTGATGAATATATTGTTATATGAATATGCAAACCCTTGACCTGTAAAATGACATTTGGATTTCGATGCGATAGGGAGTCGGATTCCAGTTGGTTATCCGAAACCCACATCGAACCATATTAGTAAGTCTTTGTGATTGATAAATTTACTTTATCTATGAATCAGTGAATGAAGATAAGCGTTATGGGTTATACCGCTTATCGATATATCTGTGATGATAGATGTGTGCACTATTGTGTAAAACCCCTTGGACTACACTATACACACACAAATATGGATTGCACGTGGAAATTGGTTAAGTCACAGATTTTTGAAATAGTTTGTAAAATTGAATTTTTAAATCTAAATGATTTTGAAAATGGGTCGGGTTTTAAAATGAAAAGCTTTTGGAAAAGAATTCCTAAAATAAAGGTTATTTTGAATAACTTAATAAAGTTCTGAAACTTAATAATTCAATTTAAAATTGAATTCAAATCTGAAATTAAATTCTATTTTGAGAATTTATGAAGTAAAAGGTCATACAAGTTTATATGGGTTTTTAAACCAATTTCGAAAGTGTTGTTTTGAGAATTAAATTTAACCCAAGTTTGAGAAACTTTAACTTGTATAATTGAAATCGAATTTTTCCAAAGTGAAAACTGTTTGTTTTCAAATGATTAAAGCTTTCATATAAGAAATGAATTTCCAAATTGGTATAGGAATTTCAAATTTGAATTGAAAAATAGTTTTCCAAGTTATTAATGAACTTTTGGAAATGGTTTTTGAAAGCCATAAGTTAAATCTTTGATTTAAAGATTAAATGGATTAATCCACTCGAAATGGAAATTGTTTTGAAATCAGTGAATGGATCTTTGTGAATTTGGGTAAATTTTGTGAACTAAATCTTTTTGTTTAAAGATTTAAATGGTAATTGGTTTAAACCATTTAAAAAGATAGTTTTGATTTTAAGTTGTGACTTAACTGAAATCCATATTCATACGTTTTTAAAAATTTTGCGCTCGTTATTCGGTTTAGCCGGGAGAGGACCTTGTGTCATATAACCCATTCCGAATAATGATACGTCGTTGTGGATAGCAATTGAAGACCGGTGGTGAAGACCGGGTATTTGCGAGAACGATAGGATGACCTATCGATTGTCTCTGCACTGAGTAGCTACGGTATAGAGATTCCCCAAGTGATGGAGAATCCGATCGGGATTATGGATACCCGGATTTGCAAGGGCTTCTTTGGAAGTGCCTTCGGTTCTGTTTGAACCCGGAACAGACTTGTATGGTCATGTGTCTGATACTACACTTTGAGATATATAGCCGATTTCTTTCAAATACATATCTGTTGGTGGCGGAGAATTTATTCTCTTAGCTTAACACCCTTCTCTGAGACGTACGAGCTCAAAGGTTATGTAGTTGAAGGTTATCAGCGATATACTCCCAATTTGGTAGTGTGGCATGCTAAGTGCTGTTGTGTGATTGATGATCATTTGTTGATCATTTGTGATCGAAGCATGGCTTTGTGAAAAAGCGTAGCTTTGTGGACGAAACCTCATCGAGCCTCACAAACCGGTAATGGTCGAAACAGGAAAGATGCGGCAAGGTTTCAGGGGTAGCTCCCCTAGGGTATGACCATTCCTTCTGGAAAAGGGTAGTATCATGGTATGGAGCCCAGATACTTACTCATGTGGGCACTGTAGTATATATCTATTACTGTGTGATGTTGTTGGTGTAGAGGATCCTCGGTTAAAGGTCCCAAAGGACCGGGGGTAGCATATCTGAGGTTTTATTCCCCGGGAAGGGGGTAGCCGGCCTTGTTTAGCAGAGAGCCAGGGTGGTTCTCGGGGCGTCCCGCCAGAGGCGTTCCCATGTGGCAATAGGAAGTTCCTTAGCCTGACCATTTGTTGGAAATCCATTCAACCCAATACGAGCCTTGTACGGTTTTAGTTGTAGAACCTGCCATTTAAAATGGCAGCTATAGTAGGCATAGTATAATGGTACCTATGCTGACTAGGATTTATATTCTACTTTCGAAAGGTTTTCCACTATGCACTAGTAATAATATCAAAAAGAATTTTTGCGTAGTAAGCATCTTTGACTATCATAAGGAGAAATCTCCCCCATGTGTGCGTTTGCATTGTGTGTGTGCCGGGAGGCCTTATGGTAGTTTCATTTTCAAAAAGCATTGCGGATTTCAAAACTTAAAACCTTTTGTTTGTTTCAAAGCCCAAATGTTTTTGTTTGCTCATACCAGTCCCACGACTGACTCGGGTTTATTGTTCCCTTTCTAAACTCTGGGTGCCCACCATTTTCCACACGGGCAGTCTAGAGTTTGGTTTTTCAGATAGTCAGGTAGTAGATATCGTTTTGGTAGCCTTCAGCTTTCTATTTGATCATTTTGGAGTCTTTTGAGTCCACGGACGGACTTGCTTATCTTGGTGCAACCTTTATGGTGGATCGAGCTTGGAGTTTGGGAGCTTTGTCTTTGGAGCTTTTGGATCAGAGTTGCAGTATTGGATTCTGCGAAGACTTATCATATTGTATCGTGTTCCGCTGTATTTTTGTATTCTCTGATGTTGATGATTATCATTGTATCAAATTGATGTATTGGATATTGTGTTCATGTTGTATCAGTGATATCATCTTTTATTTTTCCGCTGTGTTATTTATCATCTAATGTTGTTGCAAGCTCCGGCGATACGAATTTGATGTGGTTTGTCGGACATCGAGTTCGGGTCGTCACAGTTTGGTATCAGAGCTAAAGGTTGAGTAAGAACTTTAGCTACGGAGTGTAACACATTAGATGGCTCATTAGAGATAGGGTGAAGTATACCCTAGAATGAGTATAACCAGTGAAACCAAAATCCAAATTTCTCAATCTATTCTCTTTATCTGTTATTATTCTCTAAGATATTTCGTCCGAATTCCTTAATCGGTTTTCTTACTATTACAGATAGTGAGAATGAGTGGAAGAAGAGGACGAGATTGGGGACAGGCAAGTACCACTTCAACTGGTCAAGGCCCTGCAACGACAGATATTCCTATTCAATCCCAATCAAATCTAGCTGATTTATATCGAAGCTTTTCCAGACTTGGTGGGAAGCCATTCACTGGCAAAGAATCAGTTATCGAAGCACAAGCCTGGATTCGATCGTGTGAAAGGGTTTTCAAAGGTCTAAGGTTGGAGGATGATCAGATGCGATTGATAGCTTCTTGGCAACTCTAGGAAGAGGCTTTAGCTTGGTGGGAAACTATTACATTAGATGAACCGACGGATGAATTCACTTGGAGTCGTTTCAAGGAAGTGTTCGAGCAGCGATATATGCCGTCTGGTGGTATCTCTAGAATGTACCAAGAGTTTATAGATTTGAAGCAAGGAAGCTTATCATTTGAGGAATACTTGAACAAATTCAACGAGTTATCTCGATTTGGTCCAGAATTGGTAAATACACCGTTAAAGAGGAATGAAAAGTTTATTCGGGGAATGAACAAGGAATTCCAGGAGAGGATGACTACTCACGTTAAGGAATCCTTTTCTGAATTAATTGATATGGGTTATAGATATGATACTCTGGATAAGCAGGAAGTCCCAGAGGAGGATGGAAACACAAGTAATCTGAATTGGAGGAAAAAGAAGTTTGGTGGAAAGAGATTGAGGAAAGATAAAGAAAAGAAGAATTCTCGAAAGAAAAAGCTGAAAGAAGTTACTTGTCTCAACTGCTTGGAGAAAGGTCACTACTCGGATAAATGTAAGAATCCTTGGAAGCCAGGATTGAGAGAACCATTTATGAGGCCAGATCAGGAATCTACAGGATGCTATCATTGCCGCAGGCCAGGACATAGGATCAATGACTGTCCAGCAAAGAAGCAAGCTCTAGTAGCAAAGAGGTATGCAGTCAAGGGTGATTCTTCAACCTCAAAGGGCTGATAAAGGAAATTTTATAAGGTAACCTTCTCGTTTACGATTAAATTTTCGAGTTTTGATTCGTTATAGGAGCTACACCTAGTTTTATTTCTTAGCAAACCATAAATGAGTTAAATCTTGAATCTGAAATCATAGTAGAATCTATTTATGTCTATTTCATTGGGTTTCGATGTAATCTACGAATGGTTAGTTATCCCTTCGAACTAACCAATACCCCTGTATATTTCGTAGATCTAATAACCCAATTATTTCATAATTGAATGAGTTGATTCTCATGTTTGTTGATATTCTGATTTGGTAAACCGAATGCAGAATAAATATTTCGATCTATCTGATCAATCGTTCTTTATCTATCATCTATTCTTTCTCGTCTCCCTAGCAAATTTCGGGGACGAAATTTCTTTAAGGGGGGAAATCTGTAACATTCCTGAAAATTAACTACGATTAATATGGCAATTAATTTAATTTTGAAAATAAATTGTGAATTTATTCATGTATTAGTTAGGAAATTTCTTGAATGAACTTAAAATTTTAGATTATAAGTAGGATTTGGTTAAAACTTAGAGATAAGTAATTTTATAAAAATAAAATAAAAATTTGATTTAAAAATAAATATGGATTTAAAGATAAATAACAAATTGATTTGAAAATACAAGAATAAATATTTTATAAACATTGAATTTAAAGGATAAAAATGTATTAAAAATAAAATAGAGTTAAAAGCTTTAAATTAGTAAAAGGGTTGTTTTTATTTTGTATATATTAAATTATTAAATTTTAAATTAGTAAAAGCTTTAAATTATTAAATTTTAAATATATTAGATATATTTGGAAGTTGAAATTAATAAAAAATTAATGCACTCATTTTCAAAATATTATTTGTATGTGAAATTCACTTATATAAATAAAAGTAACTACTTGTTAATATGTAATCAAAATATTTAAACCACTCTTAACTTTTTAAAGGTTGTACAAAAAGAAAATAAATAATAAAAGAAAGGCATGAATATAAAATGTATAAATTAGTTGTATATAAAGATAGTGAGCTAAAATTAAGTTGAATGTGAAAAACAATAGAAATTTTATTTGTGTAAAATATAAATATGAAAAGAGGATATAACCAAATAAAAAACATAAACAACTTTTAAAATCAAGACATATGCATATATGAAAACATAACTACATGGAGGATTAAACAAAAGTTTACAAATTAAATTGAGTCAAAGGGATTCAAACATAAATTTCCCTACAAACTACAAGTGTACAACATGCAAAAAGAAAATGGACAAATGGCATTCAATTTTTGAAAAAGAAAAAAATATAATAAAATAGTAATTAGGCCATTTAGCTTCCCAAAACCTGAAATAAGAAACCAGAAAAGAAAAGAAGGTAAAAGTCAGGTTTCATTCTTCTCGAACCTGAGAAAGGAAAAAAAAAACATGAAACAAATCGTCTTCAACTTAAAGATTCGAAAATCCCTCTCTTAACAAAAATCTGAAACCAAAGTTAAAACCAGGAATTCAAAGTTCATCCTCCTATCCAAAGATCTGTAAAACAAAATCAATTTATCAAAGCCTGGAAGTAGAAAGATTCAAATACAAGAGCAAGAGCATTTCAAGTTTTAGAAGCTAAAGGAAAAAAAAAAAAAAAGAGGAAGCAAATGCAAATTTCAGTTTCCAGAAGCAAAACAAAGATCTGATCAACAGAAACCAAATCAGACTCATCAACCTGAGATTGCAAATTCAAATTTAAAACCTGGAAGTTAAAGTTCATCTCAACCTGCAGTTCAAAGCTTGAGTTTGTAAGGAGAAGATTTCAAGGATTCAAGAGCAATTCAGTAATTAAAAAAAAGGGAAATTCAAAGATTCATCATCATAGAATCAATTCAAAGAACCAGAATCAAAAATTTCAAGGCTTAGGATTTCAAGTAGCAGACCAAAAGCTTTCCCTGTTTCATTTAAAACAAAATCTGTAAGTAAGTTAAATTTTAGTTTGTTTAATCTATTAAAAAAAAAAAAAAAGTAAGCAAAAACTTATATTGACTAGCTGCAGATAAAATAAAGTTCAAGAGAAAAAAAAAAGACCCAATACAAAGCTTAAGCAAGCAACAAACAATCAACTTTTAAGAGTTGATCTGCAGTTACAAATATTTGGTTCTCTGTTCTTCAGTGATAAGGTGAGCAAACCTTTCTTTTTGATTCCAAACTTGAATATCCTGTTTTTCTGTGCTTGATGCTTGATGTTTTTTTTATGATAACTGTTTATGTGGTTGCCAAGTTATGCTTACATGTACATATACACATGGATTCTTATCTTCCTCTCTAAACCTTTATTAAGTATGATATTTAAAGGAAAATGTATAATGATGATGTAATACTGATTTTTAAAGGTAAAGAAAATTTTTATGAATATCATGTGGAAAAAAAATATAATTACTGTTATTTGATTCAATAAAATCTGTGCTTTGCTGTCTAAATCTAAAACATGTAGTTCTGTAAAACTTCTCTGCACTGGGAATTTTTATGGGGCTTGTCCCTCTGTATTTTGGTTACAGAGCAAAGAAAAAGGATGGAAAATTTAACATTTCTTTAATACAAACCATTTTAAACTTAGGATTTGAAACAAATGGTGTTGTTTAAGCTTAAAATCATAAGCTTGGTATCTGTTGAAGCTGGACAGTGTAGCAAGGACTTTGCATATCAGTTTCACAATGAAATGAAAATTTTATGTTAAATTCAAATATTTTAATTTGTTGATTTAACTTTATATCTTGAATAATCATACAAAAACAAGATTTTTAAAATAAGTATGATGATTTTTAGTCACGTGTTTAAGGTGCAAATTCAAGATGAACACAAAATGCTCTTTTGTCAATTCCAGATGATTTAACAATTCTTGGATGTTAAAATTGGTTTCGAAGATAGCTTAATGGTTTGCGAAGTAGGGAAAAATGTTAGAAAAAATTTATATTGCGTGAATTTTGGGGACGAAGTCAATTTAGGGTTTTGGGCACGTTGGGTTTGCTGTTGATTCGCGAGTAACTTTTGGCATCGTCACGGCAATCTAAGTGATCGGACCTGGGGGGATACGTTCACTGATGAACGGAGCAGCTTCGGCGAGGATTACGAAGCTTTCGATGGCCTGTCGTGGCGAGGCGAACCAAATTCTGGTGGTCGCATGGGTACAGGAATGAGCAATTGGCCTTGAATTTGTTAAATTTTGATTCAATGACGATTTCATGAATTTAGGTGTTCGAAGCGATTCTCGTGATCATCAGTGACGTGCCGGTGAGTTCTTTGGCGATCCACGATGGCAATCGTGCTTGTGCACGTGTACGTGCAAAGCGTGTCAGTGGGTTCGTGTTTGGGGGAAGAAGAACGCGATTTGAAGTGGGCTCGGGTCAAACTTTGGGGAAACTCGAAGCAAGGCAGGGGTATTTTAGTGTTTAGCCTGGGTCATGAGTCTTGGGAAAGAACAGTTCAGTTTTGAAAAGAAAAAAAATCAAGTTCACTTTGAAAATTTTTACTAAACAATTTTGAATTTTGATAAAAATTTAATGTTAACCGGTTTTGAATTAGTTAGAAAGTTTTTTTAAAGACAAATCTGTTTTAAATTACCAAATTTTTAAAATGATTTACATTAAATTAAACCTTTATTTTGAAAAGTTATTTTAAGTTTATAATATTAAGATGTTTTAATGACAAATAAAACTTTATTGTTTGGGTTAGATAATTAATGTTTTAATGATTAATAGATTTTTTTTTGTTAAAAAGATTTATTACTTAATGTAAGTAATTCAAGTAGATAACTAATAATTCAAGTTAATTTATCAAGTAATTAATGAATGATTAAATTAAAATAGTGATTACTTAGTGAAAGTAGTTAAGGGAAGATAATTAGAGATTAATGATGAATTAATCAATAATTAAAGGTTTATTAATTAAAGTAGTTAATTAAGGAATAAGAAATTTAGATTTAATTAATTAAGGAATAATTAATTAGTAAAAGTAATTAAAATTTAATTACAATTAAGGGTTAATTAATTAAGATAATTAATTAAAGAAATGATTAATTTATGAGGGTAATTAAAACTTAATTGAAATTAATAAATCATTAATTTAAGATTACTAATAAAAGTAATTATGTTATTGATAAAATAAACCACCCAATTTATTCATCCTAGTTGTACTTGTTTGATTGCTATTGGATGCTTTGAGATGGATTGATTTATTTGATGTGATGCTATGTAATGTTTTGTGATGAGTTGTTTTATTTGTGATGAATATATTGTTATATGAATATGCAAACCCTTGACCTGTAAAATGACATTTGGATTTCGATGCGACAGGGAGTCGGATTCCAGTTGGTTATCCGAAACCCACATCGAACCATATTAGTAAGTCTTTGTGATTGATAAATTTACTTTATCTATGAATCAGTGAATGAAGATAAGCGTTATGGGTTATACCGCTTATCGATATATCTGTGATGACAGATGTGTGCACTATTGTGTAAAACCCCTTGGACTACACTATACACACACAAATATGGATTGCACGTGGAAATTGGTTAAGTCACAGATTTTTGAAATAGTTTGTAAAATTGAATTTTTAAATCTAAATGATTTTGAAAATGGGTCGGGTTTTAAAATGAAAAGCTTTTGGAAAAGAATTCCTAAAATAAAGGTTATTTTGAATAACTTAATAAAGTTCTGAAACTTAATAATTCAATTTAAAATTGAATTCAAATCTGAAATTAAATTCTATTTTGAGAATTTATGAAGTAAAAGGTCATACAAGTTTATATGGGTTTTTAAACCAATTTCGAAAGTGTTGTTTTGAGAATTAAATTTAACCCAAGTTTGAGAAACTTTAACTTGTATAATTGAAATCGAATTTTTCCAAAGTGAAAACTGTTTGTTTTCAAATGATTAAAGCTTTCATATAAGAAATGAATTTCCAAATTGGTATAGGAATTTCAAATTTGAATTGAAAAACAGTTTTCCAAGTTATTAATGAACTTTTGGAAATGGTTTTTGAAAGCCATAAGTTAAATCTTTGATTTAAAGATTAAATGGATTAATCCACTCGAAATGGAAATTGTTTTGAAATCAGTGAATGGATCTTTGTGAATTTGGGTAAATTTTGTGAACTAAATCTTTTTGTTTAAAGATTTAAATGGTAATTGGTTTAAACCATTTAAAAAGATAGTTTTGATTTTAAGTTGTGACTTAACTGAAATCCATATTCATACGTTTTTAAAAATTTTGCGCTCGTTATTCGGTTTAGCCGGGAGAGGACCTTGTGTCATATAACCCATTCCGAATAATGATACGTCGTTGTGGATAGCAATTGAAGACCGGTGGTGAAGACCGGGTATTTGCGAGAACGATAGGATGACCTATCGATTGTCTCTGCACTGAGTAGCTACGGTATAGAGATTCCCCAAGTGATGGAGAATCCGATCGGGATTATGGATACCCGGATTTGCAAGGGCTTCTTTGGAAGTGCCTTCGGTTCTGTTCGAACCCGGAACAGACTTGTATGGTCGTGTGTCTGATACTACACTTTGAGATATATAGCCGATTTCTTTCAAATACATATCTGTTGGTGGCGGAGAATTTATTCTCTTAGCTTAACACCCTTCTCTGAGACGTACGAGCTCAAAGGTTATGTAGTTGAAGGTTATCAGCGATATACTCCCAATTTGGTAGTGTGGCATGCTAAGTGCTGTTGTGTGATTGATGATCATTTGTTGATCATTTGTGATCGAAGCATGGCTTTGTGAAAAAGCGTAGCTTTGTGGACGAAACCTCATCGAGCCTCACAAACCGGTAATGGTCGAAACAGGAAAGATGCGGCAAGGTTTCAGGGGTAGCTCCCCTAGGGTATGACCATTCCTTCTGGAAAAGGATAGTATCATGGTATGGAGCCCAGATACTTACTCATGTGGGCACTGTAGTATATATCTATTACTGTGTGATGTTGTTGGTGTAGAGGATCCTCGGTTAAAGGTCCCAAAGGACCGGGGGTGGCATATCTGAGGTTTTATTCCCCGGGAAGGGGGTAGCCGGCCTTGTTTAGCAGAGAGCCAGGGTGGTTCTCGGGGCGTCCCGCCAGAGGCGTTCCCATGTGGCAATAGGAAGTTCCTTAGCCTGACCATTTGTTGGAAATCCATTCAACCCAATACGAGCCTTGTACGGTTTTAGTTGTAGAACCTGCCATTTAAAATGGCAGCTATAGTAGGCATAGTATAATGGTACCTATGCTGGCTAGGATTTATATTCTACTTTCGAAAGGTTTTCCACTATGCACTAGTAATAATATCAAAAAGAATTTTTGCGTAGTAAGCATCTTTGACTATCATAAGGAGAAATCTCCCCCATGTGTGCGTTTGCATTGTGTGTGTGCCGGAAGGCCTTATGGTAGTTTCATTTTCAAAAAGCATTGCGGATTTCAAAACTTAAAACCTTTTGTTTGTTTCAAAGCCCAAATGTTTTTGTTTGCTCATACCAGTCCCACGACTGACTCGGGTTTATTGTTCCCTTTCTAAACTCTGGGTGCCCACCATTTTCCACACGGGCAGTCTAGAGTTTGGTTTTTCAGATAGTCAGGTAGTAGATATCGTTTTGGTAGCCTTCAGCTTTCTATTTGATCATTTTGGAGTCTTTTGAGTCCACGGACGGACTTGCTTATCTTGGTGCAACCTTTATGGTGGATCGAGCTTGGAGTTTGGGAGCTTTGTCTTTGGAGCTTTTGGATCAGAGTTGCAGTATTGGATTCTGCGAAGACTTATCATATTGTATCGTGTTCCGCTGTATTTTTGTATTCTCTGATGTTGATGATTATCATTGTATCAAATTGATGTATTGGATATTGTGTTCATGTTGTATCAGTGATATCATCTTTTATTTTTCCGCTGTGTTATTTATCATCTAATGTTGTTGCAAGCTCCGGCGATACGAATTTGATGTGGTTTGTCGGACATCGAGTTCGGGTCGTCACATTAAATCAAAATTTAAATCTATTTAAACTATTTTTACCATTTAAACTATTTTAAATAGATTTAAAATATTTTAAAACTATGTAAACTATTTATAATTACCTAAACTATTTTCTAAAGTTCCAGACTATGTAAAGTGAAGTATATATATTTAAATCCTTAATGATGATCAACTTAAGTTGGAATTCGGAATAGATTCCTTTTGTGAAATGACTTATTTGAGTAAATATGTTGATTTTGGAACTAGAATTTAATTAACGTATCTTATTGATAAATTTAAAAGTAAATATGATTTTGAAAGTGAATATAGTTTTGAAAGCGAATATGATTTCAAAAGAAATATGATTTGAAATCGAATATGATATTTTGACATTAAGTATGAATTGACTTTTGAAACGTAAAAAAACCATTCGGTGTGAAATAAGTGTTTGGTTGTTAAAGGTACCGGGATCGGATATTTTCATACTCATTGCCAATACCGAAAACCACTTTAACAACTGTGTACGTGGTGGAGATTCTAGAAATGAAGTAGGATGGTTTGGCGAATGGTTTCGGTAAGAGGTATGACGTGACCCTGACTCCCGTGAGTCAGCTTAGATGTGACTAAGACAAGAGCCACACCAAGCCAAGTGAGTTCATTTCTCCTATCGGACACATTTCTTCGATACCATTCTATTACTTTGTGATTGATTTGGTGGTCACCCCTTGATTTTGATTATGGGAGTGTGTTCCGAGATGGGCGGTAGTAGCTGCTACCCGTTACCACCAGTCTGGATATGCAATTAGTATATCCACTCTAGCACTACCTCAAGTTCCGTGTTCATAAGCCCCAGAGTGCCTTCTACGAGTTTGTGTTGTACCATACCTATGGAGTGCCCTTTATTAGCCTTCCTTTTACGAGGTGTTATGGTACTGTCTAAACTATGGGAATATACAAAATGTGTTAAGGGGGATATGGGTAACGCCTTAATGCTATTTTAATACTTTTACTTTACTATAGACATATTATAATAGCGTAACGTAGTAGAGAGTTTAACGGATCCTTAGGAGATGGAAATCCCGAACATCTCTTAAGTTACTGCACTCGCGTTAGACACTGGATAGAAGATGTCAAACATCGTAAACATTTCTAACGCCGTCACACTCAAATTTACCATTAATATAACTTACATAAGATCTTTAAGTTCTGACTCGAGTGTTTTTTCTTTTCAATTCGCTCTGGTCAGCCTGAGCATTTCAAGGTTGAAGACCTTATTTCTGGGGGACGATAATGAAGATTTGTACTATTCTTATTTATTATTTTTATCTCACCGCATCATGTTGTTCCGCTGCATCTATTTATTTATTTATTTATTCCTGTTAATGTAACTCTGATGTTTGTGTTGTAAAGAATAATCAAATGTATTTTTTAAAACAACTTCATAGATTGTTATTTGATTATTATATTTTGTCATTCCGCTGTGAGATTCTGTATTTGTTTTATTTCTTTGTCTTTCTCTTATTACCCCATAACAATCTGCCCTTTTGAATGATTTGAGTATGACATATGTGTCTGCTTAAAACGTCCAAAAAGGCAGGTCGTTGCTGCGCTAAATATACATCAATATCGTTCCTGGGTTGCTTTGGACTGGGAATAAGTAATTTTCACACAATATTTTCCTTCTTCATACACAACACAAGCGAGAGATTGTATGTCACAAGAATTACCAATAGGGCCAGCCTTGTTAGATGTAAGTCCCTAGGCAAAAAAATGATCCAATAACATAAGGGTAAAGGAAGGAAAGAATTTTTTTGGAAATTCGTAAAAGTGATAAAGACTGGATCGAACCTAGGGCCTTAGTACGATAATCAAACAACTTTACCACTAAGTTAGACTTCCATTTAAAATATCCAAACAAACATATATATATATATATATATATATATATATATATATACACACACACACACAAACAAATGAAAGTTTGAGGCTTTATAGCAATTAGGGTCCCTAGGCGGTGGCCTATATGGCCTATGCCCTGGATCAGGCCTGATTATCGACCAACAATTATATTTAGAACTCAACACAGAAAATGGATTGAATACAACTAAGCAAGGCCAAGTTTAAGATTACATGGATCGGATGAAAATAATTTCCATTGTTTATCCACCATATTCCATGCCATAAAATCCACCAGATGATGTATTTTTCCATCATTGCTTCTATTATTGAAATGATATCTTAAATCTTCTGCCATCTTTTAGATCTAACCATTCTTCCATATCTTGAAATTATTGGAAATATCTCAACACTTTAATTTGAATGCCTTGTATAATCTCCATGGTATCTTGATTTATCTTCCATCTCAATGAACCACATTTTGGACAAGTATCTAAATCTTGGTATTCTTTTTAAAAAGGCAACGGTCATTCTCAAAAGCATGTATCTTTTCAAAACCCATGTCAAATATTTTAAGAAATTTCTTTACTTCATATAAAGTTTGGGAAGTACGTTATCCTTCAACAAAAAAATATTGCTCATTTAAAAGCTTATCAAACCGATAAGACAAGCCTGTCTTACATTTAAGATTAAATAAGATGATGATAGGAGTTAATTTTGTATGATCTTTATAACCAAGATACAATAGAGCTTTTGGATCTTCCAAATTCTTAAGTAACCCATCCTCTTTTCTCTGAGAATCAACATTATCCTTATCATCAGCAAAAAAGTCATAATTCATAAAATCTTCATCTCGATAGCGAATCATCTTGAATAATTCATATATGTCAATCAACTTTGTTTTTTTTATCTACGTTTAATTCCTCACCATGGTTATACTATTTACTGCTCTTATTGTAATAACCCGAATTTTCTGGCATTATAATTAATAAGATAATTGGGTTAATAAAATAATATACTGAAATTTTAAATTGAACAAATGAATCTGATCAAATTAATATTTATATTTGAATTATGTTGTATATATACATAAATAGAATTATTATATACAAATCGAAACTGTATTTGTTTAAATTAATTTGAGATTTCAATTTGAATTTGGGTATTTAAATTGAAATTCAAAAGATAGTTATATATATCTTAAATCATACTTTGGTTTTAAAATATATTTTTATTATGAACATAAATTGTTTTATAGTATTTTCTTTTAAAAGAATTTATTTTATAAATTAAAATATGTATTTATAAATTAGAAAATTTATTTTAAAGGCTTTTAAAAAAATCTAATTATGCATGAAAAATACATGTGTTAGCATATAATCATTCTTTGTAACATATGTTAACAAATTAAGTAAGTAAAATGAAAAGTGTAAAATAATTAGATTTTGCACTAACATTTGTAAGATAATTAATAAAATTCAAATTACAAGTGTCTTCTTTCTTTAACATCAAGTAGTTTTCCCTTTCTTTTTTTTCCTTTTTGGAAAAGGAAGGAAACTGAGAAAAATTATAAATAGGGAAAGGAAATCTAACTTATGAATCAAGAGAAAAAAAATCAAATCAGAAATCCAACTTCCTTTAAACTTCAACTTGAGCTAAGGTTCAATTCAGTTTCTCAGCTCAACTTAAAAACCTGTGAGGAAAAGATCTGTAGAAAGCTCTAGATCAAGTGAATTCAATTCAACAAATAACAGCAAGAAGTCTCAAAATTTCAAAGAAAGGATCAATTAAGTTTCCAGTTAAAATCTAAACCCGACTTCTTTGTTCAAAGCAGGTGAGTAAATCTACCCCCTTGAAAACTAAATTCTACTTGATAACTGAATGCATGCAAGTTTTGATTATAGAAATGTCTCAGTTTTTACTTGCATGAGTGAATGGATGTGTTGCCTGGGTATATAAGTGATATTTGTGCAAGTAAAACTTTGAAATCTAATATACCTTGAGCTAGCATGCGATGAATCTTTAGGCCTGATTAGAATTATGTTGTGCATGGTATTTTAAAATGATTTTTTTTTTTAAAAAAGAAGTATGTATATGAGTGTCAATATTTATATACATTACTGGGACATGTAGAGCAAGTCCCTGTGTATGCTAAAATAGTGAGTAAGCAAATCCTTTTAAAGAATTTAAACCTGATTTAGTCTTGATGCATAAAAGTAATATCTGAAGCAAAAGTGATAAGTTTTGTTTGCATAATTATATAATGTAAACTGAATGTGTGTGTGTATATATATATATATATATATATATATATATGTATGGATATGAATGTTTGAATACAGATTTTGGCTCTGTTCTAGTTGAATAGGCTTTCAAACCTTGATAAAATACAATATTTTTTTCTGGATTTTTCTAGGCTTGGATGTATAAATCAAACTGGATTGAAATGATGTGGTATTAGATCTAAAAATATTTCAAGCAAGATTTGAAGATAGTGTTAATAAAATTAAGAAAATACGGTAAAAACATGAATACATCAAAATCAGAGGTTCTCTATTCTAGGCATAAAGCTGGTGAGTGATCTGTTCCAGCCTCTTTTATTTTTCTTAATACCTGTGAGTAAGCAATTATTTTACAAAGTTTAAATCTGGTATTGACTTTAATATGAATGGTGAAGATTTGCAATGATATTTCATAAATTGAATGCATATCTGTATACAGGTAGAACCCTCTATTTTATACTTATAGGTTTAAATATAAATCCAAATTTCAAATCTACTCTTATAATCTTTTTTAGGCTGTGTCGTTCAAATAAGATTTGTTTATTTTTACATAAACAAGGTTTTAAAAATATATTTAAGCATAATAACTTTGAAACTATCTGGAAGATAAGTAAGACAGTAAGAATTTCAAAGTATATCAAATTTTCGACCTAAACGATTTATGTTTCCAGGTTTATAATCTATTTTGTTACCATAAAACATGAATTTTAAGAGTTAATTTAAGATTTTTAATGTTTGATTGAATGTGTAATTTAAGGATGATGGGAAATTGGATTATGAGCTTTTTCTGGTGGACTGTTCTATTTCGTAAGCTCGTGTTGGGTCAGAAGAAGATTAGACAGATGGGAAGTACGACAAAAATAGTGGTTCAGTTTCTCTGAGGCCGTGGTGGCGCGGCGAGACTAATCTAGGGTTTAAGCTGTGTTTTAGGATGGGTTTGATTTCAGGGCCTATGAGGTGCCGTCGATATATCGAGTTAAATCGAAGCTACGGGAAAGTGAACAGGAGACTCAGGTGGAGGCACAGGAGTGAGGCCGTGGCCTCCAGCGAACGGTGATGGGAGTTATGAGGTGATGGATGTTTGGGTTTTCCAGTAGTCTGATTCGATTCTTTCGTTTTTGGTCCTAGTGGTAGTTCGAGATTTCTGGGAGGTCGGTTGTGTTGGAATGAACACTGACGACTTGACTGAGGTCGCGATCAGAGTGACGGTTTGGTTATGTGCATATGCACGTGTGTTTAAGCATGTATGTGTTTGAGTTGTGTTTAGGAGCTTCGGGAAAGTCATGGGTTTTGTTGAAGTCGATCTCGAGATTCTTGAGAGGGAGGGAAACTGGAGAGTGGGGTCATATATTTTGATTTGGGCTCGAGTTAAGTTTGAAATGTAACGAGTTTCTAAGTTCAATTAAAATCAAGTTTTAAAGGCAAGGCAAAGCTAATTCTAAACAAGTTTTTCCCAAGCAAATATTTTCAATTTAACTAATTTTCAAGTGAGGTATTGATGTAGCCATAAGCAAGTTCCAAAATTTAATTATTTAGAGTAAAATTTTTTTGAACATAAACTCTTTGGTATTGATTTATTTAATAAATAAATTAAATAAATTCGTAATGTTTTCTAATATAACTAGGTAAGTGCTTAAGATTTATGAATAAATTAATGGAAGATTAAGATTAAGATTAACTTAATATGTGTAATTAAGGTTAAATAATTTATAAATTGAAGGTTATTTTAAAAAAATTAAGGGTAAATTAAGTAATTATTTAAAATTGAAGAATAATTACTTAATATCATTAATTAAGGTGGTAATTAATGGATAGTTACTAAATGTGGTTTGTTAAATGATAATTACTTAATATAATTAATTAAAGGACTAATTTGTTAAAGATTAATTAATTTAGTTAATAATTAAAGGTTAATTAAGTGAGTATAACTAACCAATGGAATAATTACTTGATTTAATGTAAATTACTTATGGGAAGTAATTAAGGATAAATACACAGTGTAACTAATTTGGTTAATTATTTATGTAATTAATTAATATAATTAATGAAATTAATTAAAGATTAATTACTGTAAATGGTTAACGATAATTCATTTGTGTAATTAACTAAAGGATAATTATTTTACGTAATTAAAGATAATTAATCAAGGATGATTAATTAAGATGGGTAATTAAAAGATGATTGATTAATTGATGGTAATTAATTAATGATGAAGTAAAGGTAATCTAAGCGATTAAAGGATTAGTAATTAATTTAATTAGAGATAAATTAAATTGATTTTTGAAATCATCCATCTTGATTATGAATGATTGAATGATGTTAAATGCCTTGAATTGGTTGATATTTCTGATATGAAATGTTATGTGATACGATTTGTTTGAGAGGTCAGTGATAATGTGGTTATCTCAATAATGCATTATTGTGTATTTAGAGTTAAATTGTTTGGGTTAATGTGTCATTGGATTCGAAGTGACCGGAGTCGGGTATTAGTAAAGACCCGAATCCACTTTGATTCTTTATAGATTGATATGTAAATCAATATGCTGAAATGAAAGGATTTAAGCGAATTGGACCATTTAATCTAAGTTTTGGTAATTAGAAATTGATGTGTGATGATAGGTGATGTCTATAACAACTTGTGGAGTTGTAAATTGATAAAAGTTACCCCGGGTTTACATAATTGTATGTTTGTGTATTACATGTTAGATGGATTTACTCACGCTGGTTTCCAGCCTGACCCGGGTGTTGCTTTGATGTAATGCTCGGGTCAGACCGAGTATAACAGATTTGCAGGTATGGATAATCGGGAGCTCAGGAGGAGAGCTAAGGACAGGAACGTATAGAGTGTTTATCCTCTGTGATATATATATATATATATATATATTATAGTTTATCTGGGACAAGTTTGTTTTAACTGTCCGGTATTTGTGTAATGATGTAACTCTGATGTATAAAAATATAAGTGTAATGATACAGATCTTCTTTGTAAAACTATTATTTATGTGATATCATATTTTATCCGCCGAGAATGTGAGATTCTGAGTTTGAGTTTTCTGTTTCTTCTTCTTTCTCTTTCTTCTTTTCACTAACTATCTGGAATTTTCGGGATCGGAAATTTCGGGTTGTTACACTTATATTTAGGATCCATTCCTATCATATTAAATGCTTAACATTGATGTGGTCATCGTGACGACTAAGATTTCGACAATCTATGCAAAGGCATCAAATTTTCTCTACATTTCTTAAAATTTACTTTGCAACGTGCATGAAATTAGAAGCTCCTTGCTGGTACTCTATACGTCCTATTATAAATATTAAAAACATAAAAATTTGGGTTTAATATTAAAATATAAGTATTAATTCTCGAAATAAATTTAAGTTAAGCACTATGTAGTTACTTATTTGAGTACACCCAATCTTTTTTCATCATCAACATTAGTAAGGAAATAAGTTTTCAAACTTTGATGTAGAATTAGATTTTCTGCTATAATCAAACTAAGAACAACTTATTTCAATATTTGTAGTAAATAAACTACTACATGATCATATATCTCTCTTTAGAAAAACCAATCACTAGCTTTAACTAATGAATATTACCTTTACTATAAAAATTGTAACAACATATACAATGACGCACTATGCACCAAATAGATGCTCACATAACCTCTTTCTACTTTATTCTATAAAATATCCATTAGAAAATGATGTCCATTTTAGGTAAAAGATCGCAATCTTTTATTTTATCGTTCTACTTATTCTTATTTTCTTGACAAAATATTAGTAAAAAATAAAACACAAGGCACTAGCAGTAGAATCAAATAAAAATACCTTCCCTACGATTATTAATAAAAAATAATCAAAGGCTTCCTATGCAATACAACTTTTTTCTACGTATTAAAAGAACCGGACCAGCCTATAGTGGAAGAAATGAATGAAGTTCAAAAAAATTTACCATTTTGAATCTTTGTTGGGCCTTTGAAGCCTAAATTCATTTAGAAATTTTCTAAATTTATTTTAATTAAAATCATGTATTTTATTTAATAAATTTTAAAATGAATTTAATTTAAATATATAGTGTATCAAATACACCTAACAATTATTTATAAGAGTTAATTTTGGGAAGCAAAACTTTCATTTCTTTCGCTAAAGCAAGCAACTATTTGAGAACATAAATTGCATTACATGGGAAGAGAGAGAGAGTTTCGCTAAAGCAATTAGTTAATTGAAAGCATAAATGGCATTACATGGAGAGAGAAACCTTTCATTCTCTCTCCCTTTAATTATATTGATTGATTCATTAAATTTCATTAATTAGAAATTTATTCATGGTATGAAATGTAACTATGTCCAAATGTATACCACTATAATTCATTTAAGTGCAAATCATCAGTTTAAGTACAAAATTTATTTATATTTATAGGATAAGAGAGGAAACTATCTAAGTTTCTCAATAGATCTTAGCCACACATCTCCAAACCCTAATTTCAAATTGCAGTCGCCTCTTATCCTTGCTAGACCAACCGCTTATCACCTCTAAAATGCATGGGTTCTGAGCCCATTTAACCCAATTTAAATATATACATTTATATTTAACCTATTTTGTTATCGATATATCATATCGATCAATATATTCATAACTATTATGAATATATGCAACAATTTTATTTCTCAAATCATATTCAAATTTCACAATTAGTATTTAATAAATATCAATTACTTTAATTAATTTATAGCAACTATAAACTAATTAAATAGTTTGGTCTAATGAGAATCATATTCAAATTTCATAATTAATATTTCATAAATATCAATTAATTTATAACAATTATAAACTAATTAAATCATTTGGTCTAAAGATAATTCCTTCGATTGTGTGACACTTTGGTGTAAATTAGATCAGTGAATAACATCAAACTATTTGAATGTTAATGTTCACACGTCACTAGCAGGTGATGTGATATTATGGCCAAATTTATCGCTTACTCGGCTTTGGTAAATCTAATTTCACTTTATTAAGCATGGCCCAGTTGTGACAATTATTTACCAATTCTCTTTGCCAAAACTGTATCACTTTGGGCTTATTGAATTTGGTAATGGTCAAAATTCCAACATCATCCACATTCAATTCTATAGTCCAAACACAAAGTCATTGGTTCAATAATTACAATTATTATTAACCGGAATACTCTGTTCAGAGATTTGGTCTTTGTGTTGACTTGAGTTGACCATGATACTAAATCTATATAACAGAGGAGATGAATCCTCTCTTGAATAGTGCTCCACTTCCAATACTTCCACTTGACCCAACTATAGTCACTTAATAAACGTTGTGTCATGATTTGACTATAATCAAAGTGGAGCTTTCATATTGAAGATTCACGGTATTCTCAAGTTGAAAGAACCATGTAAATTTAATCACATCGATATTTTCCTTTGGACCTTTTTATATTACCCAACAGAAAACTATCGAGTGAGTTGTTTTTAGTTATCCAATAACTATTAGTACAAAATCCCTAGGTGTCACCAGCTCTTGAGTAATACACTGCCCAACATTTAGAGAGCGTTACGTACCCTAGTCTCAACGATATATCGATATCCAGTCTCAATGCGTCTTGCCTAAGAACATTTAAAATGGTATATTTGTTTTCATTGTGATAAATTACTCATGGTTGAACACTTTGTAACTAATATCACAAAACATAACATTTATGGATTTCCTATTAACTATATTTTTAATTAAACTAATTAATTAATATGACACATTATATCAAGTACATAATAAAAGAAAACGCCATTATTTCGAACAAGATTGGTCAATGAGTTAAATACATGTAACAAATTACATAATTGCCCATAAGACATACCCCTAACTCTATCAATCTCCAACTTACACTTTGAGTGAATTATGGAATCTTATTCCAACTTCTCCAATCAGTTATCTCAATACCAATTGGATTAGTCCCTACATGAATGGGTATGCTATTATGTTTCAGTTATCTACTCTATCAATCAACTCACTCTAATGGTGATAAACTATTTTATCATGTGGAACAATTCGAAATATGCTCTCGATTTCTAGTGAGCTCTATGTTCTGTTACTAACTATATCGCAACATTTCTATCATATAACAATGTTATGGAATTCTCAACATTGAACATCAGGTTAGTTAAAACTTGTGCACTTCTATATTTATATACATTGCTTGTATTGCGGCATTATTCATGATGAAATGCTTAGCATTTTCATTGAATCAGCTAAAGTTTTTCATTTGGAACATTTCCAACTTAAAGATTCTTAAATTGAATTTATTATAGATATATTATACTCAGCATCACTTATGAAGTTTGAGACCAAACACTCCTTCATAAGGAGTTTGTTGTTTCTGTAAATAATTCTTTAGTATTCCGCAAATACACGAGAACACTCCAAACTACCATTAGTGACATCAATTTGTATTTGATATTTTCTTCAAGTATCAAATACATAAACAAATCATGGTATCTTTGAAAGCATAACATGTATGATAATTCATATTTCTAATGCATAAAGAACTCATCTCACATGTTCCATATTAAACAATATAGTAAGGTTTCTTTAAATATCGATTTGGGACATTCCCAATATCTTTTGTACTCACTATAAAAGACATCATTTAAGTCCAAAATTGAGTTTTAAAACAACTAAACTTTATTTTAACAAAAGTACATAGTTAAAATTGACAACATGTTGTTTACTTATAGTTTAGAAATATCAATGTATATTTAACGTTCTTTCGTACAAACACACGCTTCCTATACATTTTGATTAATGATCAAACTATTTGATATTTCTATCAAAATATCTGTTCAATTTTGATGCTTATAAAATGATACATTCTATCATTTCTTGGATCATATCCAAAGACTCACAACCTCAATAATGCTCTCACCGACTTCGAGATATTTTTAGTTATTACTTGTTAACAGTTTACTTTAAATCATTATTTAGATATGTTTCAATACATATGTACCAAAAATAAAGTCATACTAAGTGGTAATTTTGTGAGTAAATCTAAATTAACTTAAGCACGTTGAATACATAATCTATTACACTATTTTCAATAATCGAAACTTACGATATTATTCTTATCGATATTGCTCATTTAATTCCAACTGCATTTGTCTTACTCATAAAGACACAATCGTAGCCGATGGATCACATCCCTTTGGTTACAACTACCAAAATCATATTTCGATAGCATACGTGGAATTCTTTTGGATTTTTGCATCATATACCATATCATAGAGTCTACACTTTTAGTTGTTTAATTAAACAACCGAGGATTATATATTTTTGACATTGATAAGAAACTCATAGTTTCTCTTTGATGTCAAGAATACTTACTAGACACTCTAATGCTATGTGTTCGTTTAAATTAGCTAATTTCATTTCATCTCATCTAATTAGTTATATCTATAGAGCGTATCCAATTCCATTTTACTACTAATAATTCCTCAAAGAAATTTTTTCATGATGAAGTAGGTATTCCTTGAAACAACAATTGTTTCTCAGTGCAACGGAGTAGGTATTCGTAAACATTTTATGAATTTATTTATTTATAAAACTGATTGGGTTTTAGTTTACAAAACTTAAGTTCAAAACATAAATATGTCATCCAATGACAGTCTTTTCCAAAATTATTTTGGGAAGATTCATACAAGGTTCCTCATGAATAATTATTATGTGCAATCTTTCAACTCGCACAACCTGCCAACTCCTTGGCCTAAGATTTGTTGGGGTTTCTTATAAACCTTTATCTTGTATGATTTTGTAAAATGCTATTTAGATGTATTAACCTTATGTGTCAGTGTTAAGTACATGACCTTATAGAAAGAAATTGACTCCACTTCTCTCATAATTAATCGTACATTGTCAAACAAAGTTTGATTACTCCTTATCGATGCATCATTATGCATCATATAGAGGAGTGACTTTTAAGATTGAAACTTTATTTATTTTTAGGTACCTTCGGAACTCTTTCCAATATATCACTCACTTGATCAAATCGAATCATTCCTATTGCATATTATTTTAATTTACTTTCATTTCATATTATATGACCTTATTATAAACATACTACATTTGTATCAAATACACAAGTCCATGTTGGTGATAAATCATCAATGAATATAACCAAGTACATAGAACCGATTTGGTGTTAATAGACTTACGATTGTTTACTCTTATATGCACCAATCTGAAGAGTTCATCAACTATTATGATGCTCCTACTAATTAGATGCATAGCTCTACAATTATTTGAGATATAATTAACTAGTTCCATATGATTCATAATCATACAATAAAAATTATTTCTCAGAACTATGACTGAGTCTATAATTTCAAAATAATTGTAAATAATTTTAGATACTTCAATATTTTCAATGCACCACCTTTATTGGGAAAACAAATACCACATTATAGTTTTATTTCATAATGAATATTCAAATTGAAATATAACTATGTCTATATTTCAGTTGTCATCGAAAAGTAGTCATTATTCATAAATAATGTTCGTATGTTTTATTAAACTATTTTAGTAATTTTATGCAATCAATAAGTGTTGCATAGCATGCTCCTACTATTGTTGCCATTACTATAATAGCATACTAATTTAGAGGTGTACAATTAACTTAATATAGATGATTTATTTCATATACTGTAACTAGTTTACAGTGGAGAGTTCTTTGATCAAATATTTTGAACTCAAAGAAATGAATATTGTAGATAATAGTTTTCTATACTAAAATATATTTTGGAGTAGAAATCATATTTTTTATTCCAATATTAAGTATCAATTATTATAGAAATTCTTGTTTCTGTGGTTCCTATTTGAAGTGGAAGTGATTAGTCACTCTCTTCATCCCAGCTGTACCTTAAATCACATTTACTCTTACACATTTGTTTTCCATTCTAAATGGTCAAACCATTCAAAAGAAAACCATTCTTACAATATCATAAAGAACTCTCTACAAAAGCGCATTTGATTATCCTTAATATTTAAGGAAATCAAATGTGTTGCACTTTACGTAAACTGATCAAACCGACATTTCAACGATCAAGTTCTTAGACTTATATTGTATTTTTTTTTGTTAGAACCTCCAGTTCATGTTTCAATGATAAAAATTATACAATCATATATACACACACATACTTTATTAAGATTACAGGTATATTCTATAAGAAGACACCATGCTCGAGGATATTGAGACTCAAAGAGAAACGGAGACCTATCGACCATACTATAGTTAGTAAGGTTATTCTACGGTAAAAGAGTCTTAGATAAAATATTATTAAGGTCTCCTTGAGTACATATGCATACACAATCATACACTATTCTATATGAATTGAAATTAAGTTGAAAAACTGTTTTTACTTCTCACAGACGTCTGAGGTAAAATCATAGACAACAATGACAATCCTCTGGTGATTATTTTCTGAAATCATAGACGTATGAGGTTCCACCACAGACGTCTGTCGTATGAAAAACTGCAAAATTATGAAAAGTCACTTCTGTTGAGACAAAAAGAAATTACTCTTCATCGAAAGGTTGGGGCCATTGAAATGAATAGAACTTCTCTAATAATAACAACTCTTCATGTGCATCATTTTGAATCTATAAAAACCACTTTAATTGAGATGTAGAAATTAACAAAACTTGAATTAACTGAATCTTTTCTTTCTTGATGTCTTTTCACTGTCTTGTGCATACATTGCTTACATATTGTCAATCTATTATAACCGAAATATAATTTTAGTTAAACCACTTCCTACAACTCAAAGCATTCGCATTCATATACTTAAAGGAGATCATAGGAAGATTTGTATTATCGGTCAAAAATCGTGTTATTTGGAACACAAGATTGTCAGAGATAAACTTTTGTATTAGCCTATTCCTCCTAGTGAAGCGCGGGTCAGTTGGTTAAAGGAAATACCGAAGGGAATCTTAAGGATTGGACGTAGGATGGGAGGTCTGAACCAATATAAAATATTTAGTGTGATCGTTTCTATTATTTATCTTACATTCAATTAATATACTTTGCTTATCATAGTTATAACACACACACACAAATATATATATATATATATATATATAGACACACACACACACATATAAGTTGCATTATTTATAAGGATCCTATAGACTTTCAATTGGTATTAGAGCAAGGTTATTTCAATCTACAGTAACACGTAATTGAAAAAATCATTAAAATGGCAAGCACTCTTCAAGATGGTTTGTCAACTACTCGTCCTCCATGATTTATTGGCTCTAATTATGCTTGTTAGTCAACATGTACTCGAATTTTGATGGAAGCCAATGGCTTAGAAATATGGATAGCAATTCAAAGCAAATATGAAGCACCTGACGTGGATATTAGCACATGGACCGATGCACAAAATGCAGAGGCATTTAACAATGCCAAATCTATGAATGTATTGTTTTGTTCACTTGACAAAAATGAGTTTTCATGCCAAAGCCAGACTTTTTCGGTTAATTAAATAAAATAAATAATGATTTAAATTGAAAATTTTAAATCACTAGTTTAAAATTTTAAGCCTTTTATAACAGATAATTTGTTTTAGATTGAAAAAAAAAATCTGAATTTTTGGAACATTGGAGAAATGAGAATTTAAGAGTTTATGTAATGATAATTGGAATTTGAATTTGGACAAGGATATTTATTTAATTAAAATCTTCTATTTTTAAATAAAGGAAGAATTTGAGATTAGTAGATTCTTCTTCTATAAAAAATGTTATCCATTGTTAAAATAAATTAAGAAGTCGTTTTTTTCAATTTGATATGGTTTATATGCTTAAGCTTTTGATTGTTGTAGTTATTAGTAAATAATTAAACAAATATGCCTATTAATTCTTAATGGGTTGAACCCATTTAAAAAGTAATCAAAACAAAAGCCTCCTTTTCATTTTTCTCTTTAGTGTACGTTCTCGTTCTGTGAAAGAAGAAGGAAGAAGCTAGGTTTTCAACCCTCTTCCTTATTCAATCAAAGTTTCCAAATTTAATTAGAAATAAAATGCAAAAAATTCATGTAAAATAAAGGTGAAGTTGTCAAATCCTGTTTTATCATTTAGACTAATCAATTTCACTTTTTATTGTATTTTAATTTTGTTTGTTCATCTTTTGGCTGAGGTAAAATTTTAGGGCTAACTGTCTAATTGAAAGCAGTGAATAAATTGAAGTAAAACAAGCTATTGCAAGGGAATAAGGTGATTTAAACCTCAAAAATCTATCCCTAAATTTCTTATTGCATGCCTTTGATTTTTTGACTGATTATGAATTACTATGGATGAGATTTGGTTGAATGTTTGCTAATTGCTTTACTAAGAATACAATTAGAACATTGACCTTAATATCCAATTGTAATTTTGTTTTCTCATATTATTTCACTGAAATGAATGTATGCAATGTGTGAAATTGGAAGTATAGATGATTTTTGAAAATATATAGGAATGTGCTGAAGTAAAATAGCGATAACTTGCACGTTCTTATCCGTTTGGCGTCATTATTTTTTGGTTAGAAACTAATTCAATAAGAAAAAATTTCTCTTTTGATTACTATTTGAGATTTCACAATTTTATTAACCTGAAATAGATTTAAGGTAAAAGTACCATTCCGTCTTTAATAAAAATTTCTGAGTTTGAATCTGAAATTGATTCAGCCATATGTTTTTCGTTTTTGATCGAAATTCGATAATTTTTAATGTTATTGAAAGCTTACTTTATGTGCGTCAACTTTAATGTTCAACATATTTGCAAGTTTTGAGTATAAATTGATCGAAATCCAGTTGTAAAATCTCAACTGCGTCACTATGATAATTACATTCTCTAAACTAAATACAGTTAGTAAATTATGCATTACTTTTTCATTTCTCAATGTATTTAGATAATTTTTAATATTCTGAACAGCTTATTTTCTGTATGACAACTTTTATGTTAAACATATTTGCAAATTTTGAGCATAGGTTAATCGAAATTCTGTTGCAAACTCTAAGCTCTGTCACTTTGATAATTAAATTTTCTAAACTAAAAAGTTAGTAAATTAGCCGTATCTTTCTCATTTCTTGTCGGATCTAGATAATTTTTACTGTTCTAGAAACATTGACTTTGTGCTATGACTTTCTTGTTTTGTGTTTAATGTAAATTTGAAGTTTAAAAGGTGAAAAATGAGTTCCATTGTTGCTGGCCTGTTGATGAAAGACAGAGTTAAAAATATTGAATCTGAGAAATTGTTTTTTTATAACTATTGAAGCTTAAGTCCAAATTATATGATCTTATTCTTGTTTAAAAGTTTAGACTTTTATCTACAATTTTTATATTTTAAGATTTGCAAAATTATGGGATTTATGGGATTGAAACTGCAGATCTAAAAGCTCTAAATTTGACTTAAAAAGATAAATGGATATGCTTCATATTCAAGTAATTTTACAAAAGGGAGTTTATTTAAAATTTGGAAATCTCGAACTTGTTTCTAAATTAGTTAAACTTTATTTTGCAAATGATTTTAATAAGTAATTGTGTGTGTGCATCAAACTGGATTTGGAAGAATAATAAAGTAGGTTTAAAATATGGTTTTGTGAATAATATAACATATGGAAATTTGAGACAACTTTGTGTATAAGTACAATCTTGGAAAAATTCAGAATTATGGCATATTTTAGCAAATCTGTGAATACTTTTATGAATTCAAATAATAAATGGATTTATGGAAATTATAATAAGTGTTTTAAATAATAAACTCAAAAGAGAGAAATATTTTGAGAACCTTAATTCTATAATTTGAGAAGTAATAATAATCGACTTGGTGCTATCGGTTGGTTTAAATACTTTCGAATAACGCTTCGTCGAATATGATATAACTCATTGAATAGAATGTTTGAGTGGAACTTACTAGCCAATTAGCGAATACTTAGATTTCATCGGGTAGCATGGGATGCCTTAGTTAAATTAGTGTGATTGCCGTTAGGAAGTATTTCACACTTTAGAGTTTTATTCTCTTCTAGTGTGCGACAAGTGGTTGCTAGATTCTTAATAGAAGTAGTTCAGGTTTTCCGGTGGTATACGTAATAAGTGATATTTACTAGCTTCTAGTAAATACTTGAATTTCACCATACGGCCTGGGACGTATTGGTTTAATTCTAGTGATTACTGAAGGTGATAGTATTTGGCACTTTAGAGTTTACTCTTTTTTGGCATGTAGCAACTAGCTGCCAGGTCCTTAAGAAGTTACTCCTGGATTTGTTTTTAAGTGTAATAATCTAAAATAAGTCTGAAAGGTACGGCCATGGCTGCTATCCATGAGATCAACTTGTGATCCTGTGATTCCCGTCCTATGTACGATCCTCGGTATCGGATCAGTTCGTGTGGTGCCAAATTGTTTGTTTGTTTGCTACGATTCTGTGTACAATCATTACGATCGTTTTGAGTAAGATCTCTCAAATTTTGGATATTTGGATTCTATTACTGTTTTGTGTTCATGAAATTAATATATATATTCTTTTGTTGTGCGTTAGAGAAATAAATATATTTCTTATGTCTTGTGTTAGTGAAATAAACAAGTGTTCTTATGTCTTGTGATGGATGTTAAGTTAATTCTGTAGTACTATGTTTAGTGGCTAATATTTGTTTGTGACTTAAATGTATAACCAGGTGCCTTGTGATGAAATCTAAATCAAATTAATTCCTATGACTCATTATTTCATGGACATCTTTATTTACTTATATGTTGTTTGTTCTTATATTATATCCCATTCTCATCGTATCGGATATTTAGAGATAGTCCGATCCAAGTATTATTTTGCTCGGGTCAGGCCAAGAATTTTCCGGTTATGGGACAAGTTGACCTTTGGATGTGTGGGCTAGCAAGGAGATAAACACTTTTGACATTTTAATTTATCACATTTAGGAAGTTTGTGAATATATTTATAAGATGTACAATTGAGATTAGTGAATTGTAAAACTTGTATAACTATCGAGTTTAATATTTCATTTAGTAAACTCAAAATGTTTATATGTATATGTTTAGATTTATTCCACTATGATCTGTGACTATTATTTATATGGTATATTGTTCTGATTTTGAAAAATTGGTGTATCTTACTTTGTATTAATATTGTACACGTCAAATTTAGTTTAGATGTTAAGTGAAAAGGTATAAATGACGTGTCAGTATTAGTATAAAGATATATTCACATTCGACCGCCCCTAACAAGCCGTGTTCTCTAGATTAGTAGATGACATTATTTGTAATATTCTTTGATAATCTGGGCCTTGTGATTGAGTCATTACATTTAACCAGTCATGCTCTGCAAGATTGCATATGATTTATGGCGCACTTTACAAGTCACACATGAAGGCCCAAATAAAGTCAAGCAAACCAAAATTTCGATTTTACAAAACCAGTTCTCATCTTTCAACATTAAAACAAGTGAATCAATTATTGATATGTATGCAAGATTTTAAACCATTCAATACGATCTCATGGCACTTGGAGTCAAATTCAAAAACTTCGATCTAGTCACGCAAATTTTAAAATATTTGACAAATGACTGAAAAAGAAAAATTTTAGCCATCGAAGAAGCTAATGATCTTTCTGTAACATCTCCTATCTGGAGGTCCAAAGCTAAGCATTGCAGATGCTGCAGTCATCCATAGTATTAACTTTCAATGATTAAATACGATAATGTTAATGGTATCCATAATATCAGAAGCACTTGAATACAAAATAAAAATCATCACGAACAAACATTTTTCCGATTACATTTCATATTCCAAGTTACATAATCCCAAATGTTTCCCAGGTTCAGATCAAATATTATAAAATACGCCAAATGGGACATATGAAGATGCCCTCTTGGATGACCAGAGTAATAAATAGTCATAACAGACTTAATACAACACAGTAGAAATTAAAACATAACAACTCCCTAATAACTAACTTCAGCCTCCTGCTCGTCATCGAAAGCTTTATTCGTCCACCTACTAAAACCTGAAAATCATCAACCCTCAGCCCACTCAAATCAATTTTGAGTACTTGAGAGTTTGAGGGGAAAACATAAACTTCGAGTCAGAGATAAAGCCTGATGTGAATAATTCTATACATCTCGGTTATTTGATACTAAATGAGACCACGCCGCTTAGTGGAATGGGTTTCCCATCACTAATATCCTTTTAAACATATCTTTTGCAAATTTTAATCCTGCAATCAAAACTAGTTAAAACAATATAGCAAATCATGTAAGTATATAAATCAGGTACCAACTGGACTACCCATCCGAACACTATAGTTTTATTTGACTAACTACTAACATTTGGCTGACTCGGGCCTATCATACTGAATAAATAAATAATCTAACTTCTATTAGATACTCCTTTTTTGGACGGTCTATCCCTAACTTAGTTCTTCCAAGGTCAACTGATGCTAATGGTTTTGTGGGCTCACCAATAACCTATCCTCACATTGTATATTACTTTCTATATGTAACATCATTTTTGTCTTACCTGTGATAAAGCCCTACCCACTGGAATTTTGGACAAAATTAGCTAAGGTCTAATAGCTAACGTATAGAGAGCGACCATATACCAGCCCCATTTGGTATTCTAATATTTGAGTCATTATACTTAGGGTCATCCACCCATAAAATTTACCTTGAAAACATTTTCTCGTAGAATGATTAAAACCTTTAAGTCATAGTTTAAACAAGGGAAATATACTTTATGCTTTACATAAATCAAATTTTCATTTTATATATACTTTCCACAAAACATTGTTGATGAAAACATTTTAACCTTTGAAAGTACCCGTTTCGAAACCATTGAAAGCACCCCTTTTGTAACCAAGTAAACCCATGGGACGAATGGCCAAAACATACCTTTCAAAACCTTTCTTAATAAACTTTTCAAAAACATTGCAAAATATTTCTTTCGAATGCTTCAAAACCTTAGACATCCTCTTATCAGAACACTATAAACATTGCCTTTTGAAAACATTGAAACCTTCCATTTAAAATCGTTCAAAACGATTGGGAAACCACCCCTTCGAAACCTTTCTCAAACCTTTCGTAAGCACTAAAACCTTTTCATAAAATCAAACCTTATGAAAGCATTTAGGTTAAAGAAAAATATGTAGAATAACCTTTCGAAACCATTTAAACCATTCCTTTCGAAACCAATTTGGTTTAACTTTCAATAGCACAAAGGGTCATAAAGCAACTAAGTCAAAAGCATTTTTCCTAAAGCTATTTCCTAAGTAAAGAAGTGTGATGTCAAAACCAACCCTTCGAAAGCATTGGAGAAGCGGTTGAATTTTAAAACAAAATAACCCTTTCGAAACCATTCGCTTTGAAAGGTGGAAAGTGGCAGCAAGGGGTTTCGATCTTCTTTGAAAGCATTTACTTAAAACAAAAGGCGAAACCCTCTTTCAGAACCATTCCTTAAAATCATTTTAACTAAATCGGCGAAAGCATCCTTTTCAAAAGCAAAGCAGGCACTTTTTCATTTTAAAAATAAAGTAAGGCTTCGACCCCTTTGGAACCCCTTGTCTTGACTCTATACCTTTCGCCTATGCCCAATCCACTACATACCAAAGCTTTTGATACCGTGTGTATTAATTTCAACAAAGATGGAGGTGGAAGTAAGGTGCTGAAGGCTAGGTGCCAAAAGTGGCAAAACATGTAAAAAGCATGTTTAAACTTATTTTTAACCTTTTAAAGAAATTCTTTTCAACTAACCTGCCTTGTTTGTCAAAACATGATTGGTTGTAATTTTCTTTTCTAAAAGTATTGCCGAAAATTTTAAAATAAACAATTTAAATTATTTACAAAATACCCCTTCTTCTTTTATAAATATATAAAACATTTAAGTCCGATACCTTAAATAATTTTATACACTTATTAAAACATTTAGAAAAAATCTATAAAAATTCCCATAAATAAATTTTAATATGTTTTCTAATACATATTAATTTCTGACCCGAAACATACATATACTATTCATAATTAATTTTAAACACAAATAACCATTTTCTTCACTAGAATTTATATTAAATCCATATTAATTCATAAAATTATGAAAATTGAAAATTTTCTCTAAAAATCATTTTAGAACTTATTCTAAAATTGCAAGACATTCGGATGTCATTTAATATGGTTTTCACATTAAAACATATTATAAAATCTATATGAACTATCATAAATCATCAACAAGCATATATATCCAATTTAACAATAAAAAACACGGCAAAACCTTGCAAAATAGTTCGGATTCATTCTAAAATAAAAAACAATTGAAAACATGAGATGTGGTCATTATTCACCTTAGGTTTGTGATTAAGGAGTTGAGATTTGATCTTTGATTAACTTACGTTAGCTTTCCTCTTGAAATCTTCCTTATCCTCTTCTTATTATTCCCTATTAATGGCCAGTCTCTCTTTCTTATGTTTTATTTTGCGAACTTGTGAAATGAATGTGAGAATGGCTATGGTTTAAGGGTTTGGAGTATAAGATAATACTTATTCCTATATTACGCTTGTCTATGTTCCTAACTTATTGTATTTAATCTTCCCTTAGTTCATTTGTTTAATGGGTACAGCTACCCCTTATTTACACAAACCTCAATCCCTTAATAATTACATCATTTTATTTAATTTAACTAATTAAATATCCTAAATAATGTTACTCAAAATTAGGATCATTACACACTCGCCTCATTAAAGAATTTCATCCTTCAAATAATGATAAGATACATATACAAATCAATCATACAGGTAAAAAATACCATCAAACAAATCAGGATAAGTGTCTCTAATCCTGCTCTCTATTTCCCAAGTACAGTCTCTATCGTCATCACTCCACTGGACCGTAACTAATCTGACTATCTTGTTCCTCAGCCTCTTTTCATCTCTCGTGACTATACGAACTTTCTTTCTAACTATAGTCAAATTTGGCTCTATTACTATGTCCTCTAACACAGTCGGTGCTATAATGGCCTCCGGGTCTCTAATGCACTTTCGTAGATGAGAAATCTGAAAAAGATCGTGGACTCCTATCAAACTACTTGGTAACTCTACTCTATATATGAGTTCCATGATCCTTTCTATAATAGGAAATGGTCCTACAAATCTCGATGCCAATTTCATTGATTTCTCTAATCGAGTTACACCTTTCATCGGTGATACCTTAATGAAAACATGATCTTCAACAATGAACTATAAGTCTTTCCGTCTTCTATCCGCATAACTCTTCTGCCTAGACTGAGCTTCCTTCATTCTAGCTCGAATCAACTCAATCTTCTTTGCAACTTCTCTAACTAAATCCGGACCAAGAACCAACCTATCTCCGGTCTCTAACCAACAAACAGGAGATTTGTATGGCCTTCCATTCAAAGCTTCAAACAGTGTCTTCCCTATGCTAGCCTGATAACTGTTGTGATACGAAAACTCGACTAAGTGTAGGATGTCTTCCCATGATCCTCCAAAATCCAGCACACAAGCTCGCAACAAATCTTCTAAGACTTTGTTAACTCTTTACGTTTTCCCAGCAGTCTATGGATGGTAAGCGGTACTCATCTTGAGTTTGATACCTAAGGTATCATGTAGACTCTTCAAGAACTCACTAATGAATCAGGAATCTCTTTCACTTACTATACTACTAGGAATATCATGCAATCTAACTACATTCTTCGTGAACAACTTTGCTAAAACAGGTGTCGTTCTGGTTGACTTAACTGGAATGAAATAGGCACTCTTGGTGAACCTTTCCACTGTAACCTATATGCTTTCATTTCCTCTGTTTGATCTTGACAAACTGTCTATAAAATAAACAGAAATAGAATCCCACTTTCGAACTGAAACATCTAAAGACTAAAGCTATTCACTTGGTTTCTGATGTTCGGCTTTTACTTGTTGACAATTCAAACATTGTGTCACCCATAAGCCTACATCCTTTTTCATACCTTCCCAAAAGAAACATCTCTTCATATCCTGATATATCTTAGTTCCTCCTGGATGAATGGTGAACTTTGAACGATGACATTCCTCCAAAACTTCCTTCCTAATGTCTCTCGCATTTGGAATACACAATTTTCCTTTCTTTCTCAACCCCCCATTCTAATCAAGATTAAAATTCTTTAAGTCGTCACTCTTTGTTCCATCCTTTAACTTCTTGATCCATTCAGCTAATACTTGATCTTCCTCCTATTTAGAAGCAATCTTTTCAATCATCATCAGTCGAACTTATAAACATGATAACACTACATTCTCCCTACTAGATCCAGCTTCAGATCTCAACTGTATTCTACCTGTCGTCAACTCTTCTAAACCTTTCCACTCAGTTATCATCGTCAATACTGCATTCTGATGTTTTCTGCTAAGTGCATCTACAACCTTATTACCTTTTCCTGGTGTACTCAATACTAAAGTCATAAGCAACTATAAATTCTAACCATCTCCTATCTCATGTTCAGCTCCTTCTAAGAGAATAAATACTTCAACAACTTATGATCCGTATATAGCTCAAATCTTTCTCTCAAAAGGTAATGTCTCCATACTTTCAACGCAAAAATCACCGTGAATAATTCCAAATCATGAATTGGGTACCTAATCTCATACGTCTAAGCTGCCGAGATGCATAGGCAATCACTTTACCACCCTACATTAACACAGCTCCTATCCCTGTTCCGCATGCATCTGTGTATACTACTAAGTCCCGATTCCCTTCCGCAACAACTACACAGGTACATTAGTCAATAAGTGTTTCAAGCTTTGGAGTGCTTCCTCATACTTATTGGTCCAAACAAACTTCACATCTTTTCGCATTAGCATGGCCATCTGTGCTGCTATCCGTGAGAAACCCTTAATGAATCTTCAATAGTACCCAGCTAATCCAAAAAATTCTTTACCTCAATCACTATCTTGGGCCTCTTCCAACAATTACTGCTTCGATCTTAATTAGACTGCAGACAACCATTTCTCTAAGACTACATGACCAAGAAACCTCATTTCCTTCATTCAGAAATCACACTTCAAAAACTTCGCCTTCAACTGATGTTGCCTCAGCGTCACAAGCACCACTCTAAGATGAACTTCATGCTCTCTTTTCCTTAAATTATATCAAAATATCATCTAAAAATACCAACACGAACCTATCCAAGTGCTCTCGGAAAACTCGGTTCATCAAATCCACAAAGAATGTTGGCACATTAATTAGTATGAATGACATCACTAACCATTCGTACGATCCACGTCTAGTTCTAAAGGCCGTCAAATGAATACTATCCTCTGCTACTCTAAGATGATGGAAACCAGTTACAAAATTCAACTAAAAAAATACTTTGGCTCTACTCAACTAATTGAACAAATCGTCAATCCTAGGCAATGAATATCGATTCTTTATCATCTACTCATTCAACATACGATAATCGATACATAGCCAAAACAATCCGTCTGGCTTCTTAGCAAACATTGTGGCTGCTCCCCAAGGAAAACTGCTTGGTCTGATAAAATTCTTGCCTTCCAAATCCATTAACCACACCTTAAACTCCTTTATCTCGATAGGCGCCATTCTGCTTGGCAGTCTAGTCACTGGTTCTACTCCCAGCACCAAATCTATCCGAAACTCAGTGGCTCATTTCGGTGGCAATCCTACTACAGGTTCGAAAATATCCGTAAATTCTCTAACCACAAAAACTTGATTTAACTTGTCTTCTACGTCCACAACACCCAACAAAGCATTAACCTCCCAACTAGTCTATGAAGTGTACAATCTAATCACTATAGTCAAGGTGTCTAAGCGACATTTTCTTATGATGGCAAAATATCCTAGCTTCGTATTTACTTAACCAATCCATACCCAAAATAATTCCAAACCCTACGAAATCAAACGCATGCAAACTTCAAACAAAGGTATGATCTAACCGTTTAATCTCTAGGTGGTCACACATCATTCCAAGTGTTGCATACCCACCTATTGGATTTGCAACTCTTAAGAAAGTAATTAAGTATGTGGGTTATAGTTTAAGCTTATCTACCAAACTATGAGATATAAAAGAATGCGATGCACCAGTATCAAAAAGAACGCTAGCTGACTTACCATCAATTGTAAGCATACCTCCTAACATTGCTTTTCCCTTTTCCTTTACTATTGGCTTCTAGGTAGCTAGTCTTAATGCAAACACCTTTCCTTTGCCATCCTTAGCTGGCTCTTTGAATTTGGTCTTATAATGTCCAATTTGATCGTAGTTGAAGCACCTGATATTCTTCTTCCCGATCACCTTCTTTCCCTCTCCAAAACGACATTCATTAGCAAAATGCCCTTTCTTATCACACTTAAAGCAGACAACCTCTGATTTCCCCTTCTTTGCAACTCCACCCTTCTGAGCTCCTTTCTTATGGAAGAACTTCCTTTTCTGACCCTGCCCCACCTAGACTTCCTTTGCTTGTTTCTCTCTAGAAAAGTAAGCATCTCTTCATTCTTTAAAGCCATTTCCACTACAACATCACATGGATCCCTGATATGCGACAACATTGCCCTAGCAAGCCCAGCTTCAACCCCCTGATGAACTTCTCGTTAATCTTAATCACAGTATCCACTATAGCATACCCATACCTTACTAGCTCCAAAAATCTCATCGCATACTCAAGCACACTCATATCTCCCTGTTCCAACTCAGCAAACTTCCTAAGCAGAGCAGACTTAGCAATCACCGACATAAACCACTCTCCAAACCTCCTCTTGAACTCAGCCTATGTCATTATCTCCTCATTAACTCCAACTATAACGATGTTCCACCAGTACAGCTGAAGCTGTCCAGAAGCGAGCCTTCTCTTCTACTCATCATTGAGCCCCAAATCTATAAAGATTCTATCACAATGGAGTAACCAGTTCTCTACTTCGATTGCATCCTCAGTACCAGTAAACGACTTTCCTTTCAACGGAACATAATCCCTACTCAAAATTGCATAGTTATTCATCCCCTAGAGCTTCCTGAACTCCTCCTTCAGTTACTCTAGCAACAACACTCACTTACATTATACTGACAAAGAACTGATACATTGCTCCCATGTCAACTTGTAGAACTCCAGCACGCACATTTCCAAGTTGTTCCGGACCTTGGATCCTTCTCGTATTTGGTTTGGCATTCCCATTTGTAGTGGTGCTTCTCCCTCTAAAGTTAACTCTCCACTTCTAGCATTCATATCTGTATTCAAGCCTCATAAGATACAAAAGAATAGCCTAAGAGAGATAGGGAACTAGAGATATAGCGTAGACTTATATATCACAAATACAAATACGTTACTATAGTGTTATCCTAAACCTCGATCTTATCTCTAATTCCTTAGGATTATGTTTTCAAAATAATTTTAGTTTAAAGTTTTTCATAAACCTATGCTCTGATACCATGTTGTAGCATCCCTGTGTGGAGGCCCGAAGCTAAGCACTACAAATGCTGCAGTCATCCATAGTGTTAACTTCCTGTGACCAAATACGGTAATGTTAATGGTATCCATAATATCAGAAGCACTTGAATATGAAACAAAATTATAACAGATTAAAATATTTTTTTGATTACATTTTAAAACAAAATTTCATATTCCAAGTTACATAATCCCAAACGTTTCCTAGGTTCAAATCAAATATAATTAATGCGCCAAGAGCGACATGTGAAGATGCCCTCTTGGATGACCGGAGTACTAAATAGTTTTAACAGATTTAATACAACACGGCAGAAAAAAACATAACAACTCCTACATAACTAACTTCAGCCTCCTACTCATCTTCGAAAGTATTATTCGTCCACCTACTTAAACCTGAAAGTCCTCAACCCTCAGCCTACTCAAATCAATATTGAGTACCTGAGAGTTTAAGGGGAAAACATAAACTTCGAGTTAGATATAAAGCCTGGTGTGAATTACATTATATATTTTGTTATTTGATAATAAGTGAGACCATGCCGCTTAGAGAAATGGTTTTCCCCTCACTAATGTCCGTTTAAAACATATCTTTTGTAAATCTTAACCCTACAACCAAAACTGGTTAAAAAAATATAGCAGTATCATGTAAGCATATAAATTAGGTAATAAACGAACTATTTGTGTAGTGACCCACAGTTCCGTAGCCTTTGAGTGGATAATAATTCATTCTTGTTAAACCCAAATGGTGTGAAAAAGTGAATAACTATTGTAAAGAAGAAAAAGATAGAAGAAAATAAAATAGAAACAACAACACAGAATCTCGCAATCGCAACGAAACAAAATATAATATATAATAATAGATTTTTATACAAGGGAAACTATATCTGTTTATATACATTCAGTCATCAAAGCACAACAATTCAACGCATCAAAATGGGCAGTTATAACAACTTTTCCTCACACAGCGGAAATATAACCAAGTATGGAGATACGTCTTTGTCATCCAGCTCGTCTCCTGAGCTTCATAGCATTCTAACCTAAATCTATAATATTCGGTCTGACCCGAGTATTATAATAAAATAACACCTGAGTTAGTCTGGAAAACAAGCGTGAGAAAACACACTCAATTTGAATTATTAGAGTTATCAAAATCCTTTAGAAAACAAAGGTATCTCGTAAGACCACGTCACACATAAATACAACGGGTTTTTCCCTTATGATAACCAAAACAATTTTTATCAAAATCATCTGATATTATGATAGTGTCTATGTACAAATACTTATTCAAATAGCCGAAATTGTTACATTAATTAAATTCCAACATACTAGGCTCTACAAACAAAACCGTAAAGGCTCGTATTGGAGAATGAGTCCCATACAATGACTGAGCCACTGGGTTACCGCCCAACATAGTACACCTCTAAAAGAATGTATCAAGGACCTCGTCGGGATCTACTACTACACGAGACCAGCCTACCCCTAACCTGGATAGACTGAATAGGTCATCACCTCGGGTTTTCCCACCCTTAAAAATCGACCGCTCCTTCTTTCATGTACCACCATATCAATGATATATATATTTCCGAGGATATCTAGAAAAGTGATAGCATACCCTAATTATGTGCAACACACTTAGCCTTGCCGCATCTCACATGTTTTAGTCATTCTCGATTGATGTGGCTTGAGGCTAAACGTTACCTTTTAAGAACAATTCCACTTAGAATGCTTATCGTCCTCCAATGACGATGTCTAATATCATTCGTTCATGCAAGTTGCCCTGGATCTGGATAAACCAAACCACCTTCTTCATCATTTTTATGGTATTTATTCATAACGTTCAAACCGAATCGAAGTGGTTTTCAGATAATTAAATCCGATCCCGGTATCTTCAAAACAATTAACGAAATTGGCCAATATTGATAGTCGGTTATTTAACTGTCAATAAAACATCCATAAGTAGTCACTAGACCTCATTATAAACTTTTTTTCAAGCTATTCATTTTCAAAATATTTTTTTAGGATATATCAATCCATTCCAACATTTGAATACAATTTCAAATACTTAAATATGTAACAGGATATTTCCAAACTACCTCAACACTTGGAAATATTTCCACATTTCCATTTTTATACTTAAGAAAATAAAATAAGTCTTTTTTTCAAAGTCTTTTTAAAATATCAGCACCGAAGGGAATATTTCGTAATTTATCTTATAAGTCTTCGGAATCACTAATAAATTCCCTTTTTCAATTTCCAAAACCCAGTATACTTATTTATAACCCCATTCAATAATTTATGGCTTCTTTTATGATTTCAGATTTTATTTTCAAAATTCTTTTATTCAACATTTTGAAATTCTATTTTGTCCAAATACCTTATAAAATTTCTCTCCTTAAAAACATATCCATTTATAAGCCTCATTTACGAATCTCGAGAGAATTTATAAATAAAAAATTTAAATCGCTTCAAAACTCTATATATAATAAGTATTTTTTAAAAAAGATAATAATTTATTTTTAAAATATGTTTAAGTAATTATTTAAAATATCGAAAACACTTTTATAAACATCAATAACTCAATTTTAAATAAACAAATAAATTTTCGAAGCTGATTTTAAAAGTTAGAATTTACTAAAATAAATACTTAATATTTGAAAATGTACTTACCGAAGTATTTCAATCCTAACTGGTTTAAAATTCCATAGTTTTAAAGAAATCCTGTTAAAAACAAAATTAACTCCTTAGAATTAAAAATATATTTTTAAAACCTCAATAACCAATTCAATTTTATAAATTCCTCTTGAATCGCATCACATCACTTCCATTCCAATCTCCTTAACCATTTTTCACTTCCATTCCAATCTATCATCTGATATCGATTTCCCTTATTTAATAACATTATTTATCAATTTATAACTCATTTAAGTTTCACTTTTTTATAAAACTAATCTCGTTTATAAAATTTCGTTTCTATAAATCCATTACTTTATAAATCCCATTTATAACTTTCAATCTATTTTTAATATCGGCTTCAACTCTTTTTATCTCCTAAATATCATTTATAAATTCTCTTATATAATTCATTTTTAAAATCTCCATTTAATAATTCACAATAGTTAAGTATAACCAAAAATTAAATATATTTTTTCCAACTCAATCTCTTTAAAATAACCCCAATTCCAATATAAATATTTTTATATTAAATATTCCCTTTAATTCCTGTAGTTTTAGAAAAAGTTTATGGTATTTAAAATATCAAAATTCAGGCCAGTGCTGCAATAGCATCTAGCAATTCCAACCACTACAATAATCTGTAATAGATTATTCTTCACAATCAATACATCACAATATATGAAATTATATTCAACATTTTGAGGAATCCAGTTGGATCCCTCCAACCTTTTTTCCTGCATCCATAGATGTTAATACAACGTAAAAATACCAATCCCACTTTGAGGGGGATATCACGGAATATAGGGTCATCCGCTATTATGCGGGGCGTATGGGGTCTCATCCGCTAAAATGTGCAGGAATATCACTCCAATTACTAATACATATACTGCTACATATGTTTGCGCCAAAATTGGTCACAAATACCCAATTATCGTTGAAAGCACCAGTAAGCAATCACAGTTCACAAATGACAAGTATGTAGAAAATGAAAATGACGAATACTAAGCAGATTCCATAGAAAAACAGTAAACAACACAGAATTTATAGTGGTTCGGCGATCTTTCCTACGTCCACTCTAAAGTTGATGACTTTATTGATGTTCTCTTGATGATTACAATCAATTACAGCAGATTACAGTGGATTATGGCTCTGAAATTTGACTAAACAGCAATGGTGAAGTGCACGGTTGAATTCAGCGGAGTCTGGACGGCGGAAAAGAGAAGATCCCTCTTCTGTTGGCTTTGGGGATCTATTTATAGGTGTAGGAGGCTGAGATCTCGCTCAAACTTCGAAAAACCGCTTCTGGCACGTGAGTGGGCCCACGCGACCGGTCCCACCAAATTTCGACTCGATCTGTGATGGATACGAATCGATTTCGTATCCATCAAGAAATAGTCCAATTGAGCTGAAACTTAGCAGGAACATTCTTTACCTTGTGCGTAAGCTTCTGTGAAAATTTCGTAGCATTTGGATCTATGGTTTGGGAGATATGATCGATACGAGTTGGAATGTTTCGGTTGGCTGTTTGTTTCGAACCCATCAATTCGAATCAATCAATTTCGAATCGATCGCGCACGTGATGAAGAAATGACGTGGGTGCATTCCTCGTTTCGATCCACTCTTAGCTCCAAGTTGGCCATGTTGCATCCATGAATTTTGCCTCGTTTGTATCGAGTGCCATTACATACTTCGAATCAATCATCCACGTGTACCTCGCATCCATTCGTAGCCTGTTTAGTTCGAACCCGGATGGATGGCTTAGCTCATATCGTAGCATAGTTTGTATCGATAGGTTTAATGGATAAGAATAGGTGGATACGAACTAAAGCTACCTGATGGATTCGAATAAACACCTCCTTCATGGATACGAACTAGACTTTGGTCGATCAATGCGAAGCGCGTGACCAGTTGTTGGACTTGAAGTTGATCAATACGAAGGATGGATGCGAAACAGGTCGATACGAAGTGGCCGAGTTCGTTGGATTCGAACAGTGCGATGGTGGATCGATTCGAACATGATGGATTCGAAATCGGCCGAAACATGATGGATACGAATAGAGGCTGTTCTGATCGATGCGAACACGATGGATTCGAACTAAGGGTTGGTGATGGATACGAAAAGAGGGTATTCTCTTCCAACTTGCATCGATTATAACTTGAGCATACAGACTCGGATTGACCTAAAAATTGAAATGTTGGCTTACATGACTATGCTTGCCTTGTCCTACCAATTGTAGCCGGATCCGGGCTCGAACAAAATTCATCGATATCCATGGTGAAACAATGTATAATCAGTCTTTGAGACGGATTGTCTTTAGTATCTAGTCGACTTTTTGGTGTCACGGCCTTGCCAAAAGGTGGGATAAAATTTGCCCCCCAAAACATGCCTTGCGGTAGGAAGGTGTGTTTCGTAATGCAATAAGCTGGATGTTCATATCCTGTTGATGACCTGCAAGGAAATTGATAGCATTTCCTGACCACGAACGACGATCGTTCGCGACCGTATGTCATTTGAAGTGATGTGGGACCATTTGCGGTCGGATGCCGTTCGCGGCAGATGGTGACCATTCGTGGTCGGGGCGCCGTTCGAGGGGATTTGTGAACGTTTGCGAACGGGTGTCGTTCGCGGCGAATTATGACCATTCGCGGTAGGGTGTCGTTCAGGGCGAATTAAGACCGTTCGCGGTTGGGTGCCGTTCGCGGCGAATTAATTATGACCGTTCGCGGTCGGGTGATGTTCGCGGTGAATTATGACCATTCGCGATATGGTGTCCTTCGAGGCGAGTTACGACCGTTCGCGGTCGGGTGCCGTTCGCGGTGAATTATGACCTTTCGCGGCCGGGTGCCGTTCGGGGCGAATTAAGGCCGTTCGCGGTCGGGTGCCGTTCGCGGCGCGGCGAATTATGACTGTTCTCGGTCGGGTGCCATTCGCGGCGAATTATGACCGTTCGCGGTCGGGTGCCGTTCGCGGCGAATTAATTATGACCGTTCGCGGTCGGATGCCGTTCGAGGCGAGTTATGACCGCTCGCGGTCGGGTGCCGTCCGAGGCAAGTTATATGTGCCCGAGGAGGACTTAGCTTTATCACTGCCAGATTTCACGTTCGAGTAGGTCTCTGGATTGTTTGTCTGGGCGGTTATCGCCATCTCAGACATACCTAAGGACCGTTCGCGACCCCGTACACGTGTGAGTGGCTTAGCCATTTCAAAGTTATCAAAACCAAATATCCATTCAACTGAGTTTTTTAACAGAAATGTTCAACAGAATCAAATCCAAACAAGAGAAGCAGAAAACAAAAGCAAAATAGGGACGTCAGAGTGCAAACACCTACATTAATGCGATTTATAGTTGTATCAGAGCATGCCTGAGGATCGTTCGCGGTCCTGTACATGTGTAAACAACTTAACCGTGTTGGTGTGGGGTTTGCCGCTCGTTCGTCGTTATTCCAATCAGTTGATAATAAGCTGACGTCCAGATCCTGAGCCATTTCCAGTTGATGCAGGTTGTGGCCGCTTTCGCTCCACCGTCGTTGTTCCCCTTCTCACATACTGCGATAACACGCCATTCCGGATATGCCCTTTAATTTCATCCCTCAAATGCCTGCAATCGTTCGTGCTACGTCCATTCATCTCGTGGAAGAAGTAGTACTTGTCTGATTTTCTTTCATTGCTAGTTGGATCTCTCCACATCGGCTTTCGGTAAGGAACCTGTCCCTTGGTGTCTTGATAGATCCGTTCCAAAGTCTCATTTAACTCTATATACAAGTTGAATCTTGGCTCCTTCCGCAGTCGCGTCGATCCCTCACTGCTATCTTCAGCCTTTCGTTTTCCTTTTCCAGTTCCTGTACCTTTCTTAGGATGATTTTCACCTTTGACTGCATAAACGTTAATCCCATCTCCCTCTTCTCTTTCAGCATTCGCATCCTCTAATCGCAAGAATCCTTCAGCCTCATTATAGAACTCCACTAGATCCACGGAGGGATCCTTTGTCAATGAATTCTTGAATTCCGTACCATTTGCTATGCCCGATACAGTTGCCATCAGAACCATGGATGGATCCGGTCGATCCACCGATGCTGTAGCTGCATTGAATCGTGTCAAAAAGCTTCTCAAAGACTCCCCAGACTTCTGGTTTAAAATTGCCAAACTCATCAAATTATTGGGTCTTGCAATGTGAACCCTAAATTGCCTCATGAATTTCTCAGTTAAATCTGCCCATGTTCCTATGGAGACACTCTCCAGCTGCCCAAACCATAAAGCTGCGATATCCGTCAGATATAATGGAAAGCACCGGGCCATAACCTCCTGTGATGCCCCCAGCACTTCCATGTGCCTCATATACCACGTTAGATGGACCGCTGGATCCGTCCGCCCGTCATACATTTTTACCGGTGGTAGCTTGAAGTCAGGTGGATTCCTAGCTTGCCTGATCGTAGGAGTAAAGGGACTCCTATTTACATCCTCCAGATCTCTATTCACTAGTCCGCCTCTTATGGCCCGTCTGACCATCTCTGCCAACCTGTCGCTGTTTTCAAGCTATGATCTTTGAGTATTGCCTCCGTTCTGCCCCCCGAGTCCGTGGGAGCTTTTAGGAGTATTCCCCCCCCCCCCGGCTGAGCATCATCCCTTTATTTCCATCAGGTTGCTCGGATGCCCTGACTCTCTTCCTGGGATTGGATGAACATGCTCCAAGTGTGTGCCCCCAGTTCTGGCGCTACGCCACATGGTCCTACTCCATTTTGAACTATGGTTGCTCCTTGATTTTGCGCTCCAAGTTGCCCAATCTGTTGAAGCAAATTCTGGATCATTTCCTCCTATCTTCTCATCATCGCCTCCATCTCATCCCTGGTGATGAAGATCGAGGCTTGGTTCGCTCCTGAGGAAGCCTCTTGAATTCCTTCATGCTGACTTCGCTCTGCTCTCTGTCTTTTACTTGTTTTCCTTGTCATAGTTCTTTAGAGCTGAACTCTTAAGTCTTCAAATTCAACTTCTCCTGAATCAGCTTCTCAGTGAAAGCACCAAAATGTTTGCACCAAAATTGGTCACAAACACCCAATTGTCATTGAAAGCGCCAGTACGCAATCACAGTTCACAAATGACAAATATGTAGAAAATGAAAATGAGAATACTAAGCAGATTCCACAGAAAAACAGTAAACAACACAGAATTTATAGTGGTTCGGCGATCTTGCCTACGTCCACCCTGAAGTTGATGACTTTATTGATGTTCGCTTGATGATTACAATCAATTACAGCAGATTACAGTGGATTATGGCTCTAAAATTTGAGTACAACAGCAATGGTGAAGTGCACGGTTGAATTTAGTAGAGTCTGGACGGTGGAAAAGAGAAGATCCCTCTTCTGCTGGCTTTGGGGCTCTATTGATGGGCGTAAGAGGCTAAGATCTCGCTCAAACTTTGGGAGACCGCTTCTGGCACGTGAGTGGGCCCACGCGACCGGTCCCACCAAGTTTCGACTCGATCTGTGATCGATACGAATCGATTTCGTATCCATCGAGAAATAGTCCAATCGAGCTGAAACTGGGCAGGAACATTTTTTACCTTGTGCGTAAGCTTCTGTGAAAATTTCGTAGCATTTGGTCTGTGGTTTGGGAGATTTGATCGATATGAGTTGGAATCTTTCGGTTGGCTGTTTGTTTCGAACCCATCAATTCGAATCGATCAATTTCTAATCGATCGTGCACGTGATGAAGCAGTGACGTGGGTGCATTCCTCGTTCTGATCCACTCTTAGCTCCGAGTTGACCGTGTTGCATCCATGAATTTCGCCTCATTTGTATCGAGTGCCGTTACATACTTCGAATCAACCATCCACGTGTACCTCGCATCGCTTCGTTGCCTGTTTAGTTCGAACCCGGATGGATGGCTTAGCTTGTATCATGGCATAGTTCGTATCGATAGGTTTAATGGATACGAATAGGTGGATACGAACTAAAGCTACCTGATGGATTTGAATAAACACCCCCTTTAATGATACGAACTAGACATTGTCGATCAATGCGAAGTGCGTGACCAATTGATGGACTCGAAGTTGATTAATACGAAGGATGGATGCGAAACTGGTCGATACGAAGTGGCCGAGTTCGATGGATACGAACAGTGCGATGGTGGATCGATTCGAACATGATGGATTCAAAATCGATTGAAACATGATGGATACAAATAGAGGCTGTCCTGATCGATGCGAACGCGATGGATTCGAACTAAGGGTTGGTGATGGATACGAAAAGAGGGTATTCTCTTCCAACTTGCATTGATCATAACTTGAGCATACAGACTCGGATTGACCTGAGAATTGAAACGCTGGCTTACATGACTTTGGTTGCCCTGTCCTATCAATTGTAGCCTGATCCTGGCTCGGACAAAATTCATCGATATCTAAGGTGAAACAATGTACAACCAGTCTTTGAGACGAATTGCCTTTAGTATCTAGTCGACTTTTTGGTGTCACGGCCTTGCCAAAAGGCGGGATAACAATATATATAATATCATTCGACAGATAATAATTTATAAATCAACCAGGCATCCAATAATTAATTTAAACTATTTTTTCAAAAATAAATCTGATAATCCAAATGAGTGAGAACTTTCTCACCTTGATTTTTACATTGCAACCCGTTCCAAATTTATATCTTTTGCATAATCTAAGTCATTATGTATCCAACACCGCTGTTTCTTACGAAATTCCGACCTAGAATAATAAAGTATTTGAATTTTTCAGTTATCAATTCATAGCTATAATCAGCTTAATTAATTAACTATTTTGTAATGTGAATTACTATATAAATTTTAATTTTTGCAAAATTTTAGTTACCTCGATCAGATTCTAAGAACGCTTGCTTACATCTCCATCACTCACGCGAATGAAACCAGCCCTTCAATTCATCGCTTCCACACCTGTCGCATGTTTGTCCCCAGCTCAGCCTGGACCTCTACCACTAGGAATCCTCTGATAGTCCTAACCTAGGCCCAACTCAAAACTTACAGCTAGCACACTACCACCGTACCCACTTGCGTAAAAAAAATGACTCCTCATGTGAGGACCCGGATTTTTCGGACCAGTTAAAACTGCCGAAAAATCCATCCGTTCTAAAACTAATAATGAAAACTACAAACTTAATACACCATATTTGATAAATATTCAATATTACTAAATGTACAGGATATAATTTCAATTATACAACTTATCAGAGTAATCAATTAATTTATTAATCCTACAAAGTGTGCTTTGATACATACCAAATACAATGACTATAAATCTACCACTGCACAACTCTGATGAGAGAGACAACACTATCCTTACCTGCGAACTCAATAAACAATGTAAATGCGGAATAAAATAGTAAGCAGGAAAGATAGAATAACATAAGATACAACAACCAATAATAGATAAACATGAAAGGGTTATATTAGTTTAGGGGCTGCATCACTACGTTTTTGACTGCCTACGTACCCCTATCTAATTGGGTACCCAATTAGATACAAGATCAAGCCAACGTAGTTCTCCTATCGCAAATAGGACACATGGAGCCTACGATGCAAAAAACAATATGCAATTCCTAAAACTACCCTATTAGGCTTAATCTTCAAATTTAGATTTTCAAAATCTAATTAACTTTACGGAAATTATCTCTTTGGACTTTATTCCCAAATTCTTATATCAAAACTTTTGAAATATATATATCTTTTATATTCAAATTATACTTTACTTTGAGATCTTAAATCAAATCAATTTTGAAAGTTTATTTGGAAATCACAAATACTGTAATAAAAACATATCAAACCATATGCAATCAGATCGGGAGGTTTCTCCCGATAATAAGTCAACTAAATCCTAGGCTTCATACAACCGATAAATAAGTACATCCCTCTATTCAAAGAGCGGGCTATACGAAACATGTGCTCATTTTGTAGTTAGGGGTTACCCGAATCATCGGTAGCATAACAAATCATTTTATATCCCGAAGCGATAAATCATTTCACACTAATATTCACAAGTACTTTCAAATCTATAATATTTTTCACTTCCCAAATCAATTCAAAAATCATCTTAAAACCATCGGGTTTAGTCCTCAAAATTCTTTCCATTTTATAGAACATTTTTATAAAACCATTTTTACATAAATCACTTTTATACAATATAACTTCAAAATATTCATTACCAAACATTTCTATTTCTTTTTAAGGGAAAACATTTCATAGCATTTCAACTTTAAAATCTATCTTCAAAACAATTCATTAAATTGAAGTGAACCAAATATTACCACTAAACATCTTATAGTCAAATTGTGAAATAAATCACAAGGTGTTATCCTACAATTATTTTCTACCCAGCTCATGCATATGGATAATTAATTGCCCATGAACTGGTTGAGTAAAGTCAACAATCAATAAATAATAATCAGTGCTCATATATAGGCTGAGCCTAATTCATAAAATCAATCAATGAAATAAACGCAACAATAAATGATAATCAATGCTTCATTCTATCAAATATTTATACCGCTTTATAACACTTTATTTTATCTTGTGTTAAAATAGATGATATTTAATTTGGAGCATCCGAGCTTTTCCTTCGACATGTTCCGTCCCTTGCCCAAGTCTCCTTGGATCACACAGATGAAACACATGTACTAGTCATTTCCCTATACCTCATTAAGTATTTAACTTCTAAATTTTAAGTTACTTAATTAACCATCCAAACATAATATCGAGCAAGGAAATCAAACCGTGGTTTTAGTAAATAAAGTTAACAAGCATTCAACAAGGGTTTTCACACAACACTTAACACTTAAAGTTCTTTGAACTTGACAATGGTTTTAATGAACTTAAAATAAGAAACAACTTACTTTGGATTCCACTCCGTCAAACTTTAAGGAAAGGAACTTAAGATCTAATGCATACTTCCTACCACGCTTTGGAACCAAATGAAAATAAGCCCGAATTCCTCCTTCTTGATACTTAGCCAAGACTTGAAATGAAGATTGGCTAAACGTATAGAGAAGAAGTGGTAGAGCTTTGATCTTGAATCCTCAAGACTTAGATCGATAAAATAGATTATCTTGTATCTGGTTTTAAGCCCTCTAATTCTCAAAATTAAGAAAAGTTGTAAACAATAAAATTGTTGGTAATTATTTTCTCTTGAATTTGGAAAAAAGAATGACTTGAATTCACTTTTTTTTAGGGAGATATGATAGAATGAAGAAGAGGTATTGTCGGGTCGACAAAAATGAAGCCCGAAAATGCACTTCAAACAATTGAATTTCAGGTATACCAAACCTCAAAACTGGAAAAAGTTAACAACATAAAAGTTGTAGCCATTGGAATTTCATATGGTTTTAAAAAAAATTCTTAATTTGGATCAGTTACATTCAGGTCATAATCAAAACAAAATGGCATATTTTCCCGCTTAAAATCTGGGCCAGAAAATGCACTATAAAGAAGTGAATTTTGACAGTTAATTTTTAATCGGCCGAAGTGTTTGAGATGAAAGTTATAGCTACTGAAAAAAAAATATGATTTAAAAAAAGAGTATTGCACTTTAGTTTGGGTTTGAAGAAGTATGGCTGAGAGAAGAATAGATAAAATATGGAGAAAAAAGGAGTTTGATTTGAAGGGGATGAACATTGATTTCTTTTGAATATTTTGTAAATATTTTGAAAATATTTCTGTTACTCGATGGCTTGACCAAGTAATAAGAGTCTCAGTGTAAAAGAGTCGCTCGGCATGAAGCATCGTTCGGCATTAAGAGGTCGCTCGGCAAACGGCCTTGTTCGGTGCACCTCTCCTCGCTCGGCATAAGGGCATCGTTTAGCATAGAGCCTCATTCGGCATGGAAGGGTCGTTCGGCATAGCAAGGTAGTTTGGCATTTCACCTTGTTTGGCATAGCAAGGTTGTTTGGCATTTCGCCTCGCTCGGCATAGCAAGTTCTTTCGGCATTTCACGTCGCTCGACATAGCACGGTCGTTCGGCATTTCACCTCGCTCGACATAGCAAGGTCGTTCGTCATTTTGCCTCGTTGGCATCTCCCCTCGTCCGGCATCATGTCTCCGTCGGGACAGGTATCGTTCGGCCTACACTCCTCACTCAGCAACTATCTCGATCGGCATGCGGATAATGTTCGACGTATCTTCCTCGATCGGCATGCGAATGCCGTTTGGCCTGGATATGTGGTTCGGCAATTGCCGTTCGGCATTTGTGGCTCGACGTACAGAAGTCACTTACTACGGGCCAAGGTATCTAACTCCTAGGCCCATGAGGGAAGTCTAACCCATCTTCGTCTATAAATAAAAGGCAAGGGCACAGTGAAATGGACCTTTTTTGGGAGAACACTAGGGAGACTCTGCCGCATTCAAGACTCATTCTGTTTCAGTTAGCATTTGTATTCAAGTAGTTGGTATCTGTAATCAATTGTTGAGTAAATCAATAAAGATTAACTTCAAAGTGGATGTAGGAAGTTTTGTCGAACCACTATATATCCGGCGTTCTCGTCTTTTCATTTAATTTAGCATATTGTTTTCTATTTTAATTTATTTTCTTCATTAATCTCTGTACACAATCTTTCTTAAGAGTGTTAGTGACCAATTTTGGTGCTAACATTTTGGTGCTTTCACTGAGAATCGAATTCTCAGGCCACTAGGATCTGCTTTGTAGCTACTGGATTGAATAAATTTCCCGAAGGAGATCCAACTTATCCGCAGGAAGTCCATTGAATCAACTCCGAGTTTCGATCAACAACTCTACTATGGGAAGACCACGTACTCGATCAACCTCTCATAACGCGGATGTCAACGAGACTGCTAGTGTACAACAGATAGGACGTAGCAATCAAAAAGTTAATCTCGGTGTAGGGACTGCTGGAGCTCATAACCAGACGGAAGTTGTTACTAGGATGGAGTTCAACGACCTGATGAGAGAACTCATGGTAAGAGGAAGACAACTTGCCGAACAAATTCAAGCTAACGCTAACCTCATTACTCAGCTTACTCAGCAACAACATCAGAATGCTAGAGGTAGCCCTATTTCCTATTCTTCATATGATAGCTCGACCTCGTCCGATGAACCTCCCAGGCGTAGGCGACATAAAACAGAAACTGCACAAGCAGCTGCTACTGATCGATTAACCAGGGATCACAAACATCTTGGAGACCACACCCAAGCCGGAATGGGAAACTTAGGAGCTGGAGCATGTGTGGAGACTGGACATCTGACTCACCAAGACCCCAATGAAGATGGTCCCCAAGATACACGTTTGGCAGACCTCCAACAAAGGAGACACCAACCCGAGTGGTCCCAAAGAACAGAGCCCAATCTTCCATCCTCCATACAGACCTCGGACTTATCGGCTATGGTCAGACAGTTAATGAGAGAGAATCAAGGCTTGACCAATGAAGATTAGGGGATATCTAGGAGTCATACTCCATTCACGGATACTATTCTACAGGCCGAGTACCCCAGGAAGTTTAGCATGCCAACTATCCCGGCCTACGAAGGAAAGACTGATCCCAGGCAGCATGTGATGAGCTACGAATGGATGATGGCTTCGGCTAGAGCTAATGATGCGACCAAGTGTAGATGCTTTTCAATCACTTTATTCGGAATCGCCTCCATGTGGTTCACTCGACTTCCCCCATGGTCTATCTCCATCTTCGACGAATTGGCGACGAAATTTGTGGAACATTTTAGGACACACGCCACCCGTCCCAAGGATATGATATCCCTATCTAGTGTAATCCAGGCTCCCGGGGAGTCATTGAAAGAGTATTTACAGAGATTTCATGTTGCGGCTATCGAAGTTAGTAACCATAACGACCATGCGATTCTGATGGCGATAATGCAAGGTGTGGACCCAGAGATTGGTTGGCAGGAAAGCCACCAACTACGTAGGAGCGTGTCTATTCAAAGGCTCATCAATTCATAGGAGGGAGTAAGCTAGATGGATGAGGCAAGATAAGGCACCAGGTCCTATTCAGGAGAATGTCAAATGCAACATCACTGTGAAACAGTCCGGGGATAATTCAGGGAAGGTCCAAGTCAATGTACAGAATAAGCCCGGGCAATCTGAAGGGTCCAAAGGAGGAAATCCCGGAAAGAAAAGAGAAGCAGGGAAATGGAAGCCAAGGATTCCAACCTATAATAAATACACCCCACTGAATGCATCTCTTGAGAATATTTACCTATCAACCTGTAATACTTTTCAATACAGAAAGCCTCGTCCAAAGAGTCAACAGAGAAACAGAAGTGGAACGAGAAGTACTATCGCTTCCACGAGACTTACGGGAACAATACAAAGGAGAGTAGACACCTCCGCAATGCCATTGAAAAGCTGATTAGGTAGAAAAAATTGCAAGAATTTGTCAAGAACCCACAGGAAGGAAGGCAAGGAACATCGGATCTCGGACGCGGGCCGGCCCCATGACATCTAGAGGAACCTGCCCAAACTGTAAGGAGACTGGTCATAAACACTATTGTCGGTGGACCTCACCCTATAGACAAGAACTGGCAAGAAATGGAGAAGTATGCTAACTGCTTAAGGCATGCGGATCATGAGTGTTTTTCGAATGTGGAGGATGGGACCCCGCTAAGCAGCAACGCATGATGACAGATGATATAGTATTTAGGAGCAGAGATGTGGACAAGGTGGAGGCTCCTACCGTCGACTTGATGGTCATATCTACGACAATCGGGCCGGCATATGTGAAGAGAATTTTGATTGATTGTGGAAGTTCCGTTAACATCATCTTCAAAAAGGCATACGACCAAATGAAAATGGAGACAAAAGATTTAAAGCCATCTAAAGCCCATATCTATGGCTTTAATGGCGTAGCGACTAATGTAGTAGGGTATGTTGAGTTGCCAATTAAACTAGGAGAAGGTGAGCGTAGGAGGGTGTGAATCCTACCATTTATAGTGTTGGATGTTGATTCTCCATATAATGTGTTTCTGGGTAGGCCAGCCCTGGCGGAGTTTATGGCAACTTTGGCCCCGTCATGTTTGACTTTGAAATTTCTGACAGACAAAGGAGTTAGTGTGGTGCATGGCGATCAGGCAACCGATCATGCATGTTATGTGGCTCACCTAAGAGAGGCCCAGCGACGAGAGAAAGGAAAGGTCACGGACAACTTTGTCCGCATCTAGAATACTGACAGTTGACAAGTAGTGCCCGAGCCCTGGCTCGAGCCACATTCCCGGATCTATAGAAACACAGATCCGAGAGAAGATGATGGGTAACCCAGTGAAGCGAATGCAGCATCGGCTAAACTGACAATTGACATTCAAGTCGATTGAGATGACCCATCACGAGTACTCAAAAGTGGATCACAACTCGACCCGTCAATGGCCGAGGATCTTGCTGATTTCCTCCGAGCGAACCTGGATGTTTTCGCTTGGACACATTTTGATATGTTTGGGATTTCTCCCGCTATTACAAGTCGTATGTTGAACATAGACCCGAAGTACGTTCCTATGAAACAGAAAAGGAGTGGCATGGACCCGGAGAGGTCCGTTGCTCTCAGAGAGGAGGTGGACAAACTCAAAGCTAATGGGTTCGTCCGCGATGCCCACTACCCTGAATGGGTGTCTAACCCGGTACTTGTAAGGAAAGAAGATGGGAAGTGGAGAACTTGTGTAGATTACTCTGATTTAAACAAAGCATGCTTGAAGGATAGTTTTCCTTTACCTAGAATCGACCAGCTGGTCGACTCAACGGCCGGACACGAGTTACTGTCATTTATGGATGCGCACTCCGGATATAATTAGATCTCGATGCACATTCCAGATCAAGAACACACTAGTTTTGTCACAGATGTTGGGCTGTATTGCTATGTAGTGATGCCTTTCAAATTGAAAAATGCGGGAGCGACTTATCAACGTCTGGTGAATCGAATGTATAAAGACCATATTGGTAGAACACTGGAAGTCTATGTGGATGACATGCTCATGAAGTCACGACAGTCAAACGACAACATTCGAGACTTAGCAGAAATGTTTGATATCCTCTGACATTATGGAATGAAAATCAATCCTTTGAAGTGTTCCTTCGGCATTGCATCAGGGAAGTTCTTAGGTTTCATTGTAAATGCGCGGAGAATCGAAGCTAACCCGAAAAAGATTCAAGCTATTCGAGACATACAAGTGCCCATAACTATAAAGAAGGTCCCAAGCTTGAATGGAATGGTGGCTGCGTTGAGTCGATTCATATCCAAAGCCATAGATAAATGTATTCCTTTCTTTGATGTAATAAAAAAAGGAAAGAGAAATTTCGAATGGACATCTGACTGCAAGGAAGCGTTCCGAGCTCTTGTAAGGCATTTAGAAAGTCCCCCGGCGCTATCAAAACTAGTAGACCATGAAATGTTGTATGTGTACTTGGCTTTATCCCAGCATGCTATCAGTACGGCTTTGGTTCGCGAGGAGGACCGAGTTCAAAAGCCAGTGTATTATGTTAGTAAACGTTTGACGGGGGCAGAAAGAAATTATCCTAAGATTGAGAAACTAGCCCATTGCTTGGTGATTGCATCACGCAAGCTTCGTCCGTACTTTCAGGCACACTCGATCAATGTTTATACCGAACAACCCTTGCGACAGGTACTCCAACGATCGAAAATCTTTGGAAGGATGTTAAAATGGAATATTGAGTTGAGTCAATTCGATATTACCTACCTACCACGAAGGGCTCTGCAAGGGCTGGCACTAGCATACTTCATTTCTAAATTCACTGTGTTAGACGAATCGAGCAGTCACAATGTCATACCTCCCGTTCGATGGAAGATGTACACCGACGGGGCATCTAACGACCATTGCTTGAGGCTGGCATAGTTCTTATGACTCCTGAAAATTAATCAGTTTGTTATGCTTAGAAGCTCGAATTCCCAGCGACAAATAACGAAGCCGAGTATGAAGCATTGATTGCTGGCTTGAGACTTATCAAAGAACTGGGGGTAAAATCGGTTGAAATCTTTTGTGACTCACAACTGGTGGTATACCAAGTGCAGGGGGACTATCAAGCGAAGGGACTGAGACTTGCCCCATACCTTGCATGGGTTCAAGAACTGCTAGCAAATATAGAATATTATGGTATTTTGCATGTCCCATGTGAACAAAACACAGAAGCCGATTCATTGGCAAAATTTGCGAGCACTAGCGATGCACAACAAATAGGATTGGTTCCCGTTGAAACCTTACATGATCCGAGTACAAATATGATGGAGGTAGATTTCCTCTTAGAAACAGAAATCGGGAAGGAATCATGAATGACCCCATTCGAGCAATACTTGCTACACAGGGTCTTGCCCGAAAGAAGGAGCGAAAGACGAAAGTCATTCGTAAGGCTTCGCGATATGTAATGCAGGGTGGAATAATGTATCAGAAGGGATTCTCGACCCCCTTACTCTGGTGGATTGCCCACGATGAGATAAAATGAGTCCTGAAGGAAGTCCATGAAGGAGAATGCGGTGACCATAGTAGGGGGCAAACATTAGCAAAGAAAATACTTCGCTATGGATACTATTGGCCAACTATAAATCGGGACGCTGCAGACTACGTAAGGAGATGCGACAAATGCCAGAAGTATGCAAAAATCCCGAGAGCTTCGCCAACGGAACTCGTGCAAATGGTTAGTCCCTGGCCGTTTGCAATGTGGGGAATCGACATAATCGGTTCTTTACCCATATCCAAAGGTGGTACGAAATACATGATAGTTGCGTCCGATTACTTTACTAAGTGGGATGAAGCAGACCCTTTGGCCACGATCACCACCAAAAAGGTCATTAATTTCGTTATACGAAACATTATATGCCGTTTTGGCCTTCCATGGACTATCATTATAGACAACAGAACTCAATTCGAAAGCAAAGAGTTCAGAGAATTTTGTCAAAAGTATGGCACTGAAAGAAGGTTTGCAGCAGTTGCTCATCCAAAAGCCAATGGACAAGTGGAAGCCGTGAGCAATGTAATCAAGTCCATATTGAAAATGCGTTTGGAAAAGACCAGAGGCAGGTGGCTGGATGAACTTCCAACATCACTTTGGGCTTATCGAACCACCCACAAGTTCGCGACTGGTCACACTCCATTCGCACTGGCATATGGCACGAAAGATGTTATATGCTTAGAACTTGAAGTTCGATCACATCGAGTAACTCATTACGACCCCAAGATGAATTAGGAACTTTTGCTGGAATCGCTGGACTTCATTGATGAAAAACGTGAAGTAGCTGGTTTAAGAGCGGCCGCGTGTCGCTCGATATTATAAATAAAAAGTCTGGCCAAGAGTCTTCGACGTGGGCGGCCTTGATTGAAATGAGTTTTTCCGGTCCCGTCGCATCTGAATCCCACATAGGTAGGTCCATACGTCATCAAACGGAGGCTTAGATAAGGAACTTTCAAGCTAGCGACAGTTGATGGCGTGACACTCCCCTAAGCATTGAATAACGAGCATCTACGACATTATTAGATTTATTCTGTTCATTTTCTATCTTTGTTGCAATTATATTCAGTATGTTTTCATTCCGTTGATTCTTAGTTTCAACATGTAATAAGACAATTTAGCTTGCTTTATTAATAAAGGCTTGAAGCCATTTTTTCCATGAATTATTGATGTCTCCGTGTATCCTAATTTTATGATAGAAAACTAGAATTACATTATTCTGTTTAATGTACGAATGCACATAAACGACTTAAAATCACCAAGTCCCCTGAGTACGGACTGGAGTACTCTGTGTCCCCTGTGCGCGGACTAGAGTATAAACGACTTAAAATCTCCAAGTCCCTTGAGTTCGGACTGGAGTACTCTTACTCCCTTGAGCGTGGACTAAAGTATAAACGACATGAAATCTCCAAGTCCCCTAAGTGTGGGCTGGAGTACTCTAAGTCCTCAGAGCGCGGACTAGAGTATAAATGACTTAAAATCTTCAAGTCACCTGAGTGCGGACTGGAGTACTCTGAGTACCCTAAGCGCAGACTAGAGTATAAACGACGTAAAATCTCCAAGTCCCCTGAGTGCAGACTGGAGTACTCTGAGTCTCCTGAGTGCGGACTAGAGTATAAACGACTTAAAATCTCCAAGTCCCTATAGTGCGGACTGCGGTACACTAAGTCCCCTGAGCGCGGACTAGAGTATAAACGACTTAAAATCTCCAAGTCCCCTGAGTGAGAACTGGAGTACTCTGAGTCCTTTGAGCGTGGACTAGAGTATAAACGACGTAAAATCTCCAAGTCCCCTAAGTGCGGACTGGAGTACTCTGAGTCCCCTGCGCGTGGACTAGATTATAAACAACTGAAAATCTCTAAGTCCCCTTAGTGCGGATTGGAGTACTCTGAGTCCCCTGAGCGCAGACTAGATTATAAATGACGTAAAATCTCCAAGTCCCCTGAGTGCGGAGTGGAGTACTCTGAGTCCCCTGAGTGCGGACTAGATTATAAACGACTTAAAATCTCCAAGTCCCTTGAGTGCGGACTGGAGTACTCTGAGTCCCCTGAGTGTAGGCTAGAGTATAAACCATGTAAAATCTCCAAGTCCCCTGAGTGCGGACTGGAGTACTCTGGGTCCCCTGAGCGCAGACTAGAGTATAAACGACATAAAATCTCCAAATCCCCTAAATGCGGACTGGAGTACTCTGAGACCCCTGAGCGTGGACTAGAGTATAAGCGTCTTAAAATCTCCAAGTCCCCTGAGTGCGGACGGGAGTACTCTGAGTCACCTGAGCGTGGACTAGAATATAAACGTCTTAAAATCTCCAAGTCCCCTGAGTGCAGACTGGAGTACTCTGCGTCCCCTGAGTGTGGACTAGAGTATACATGACGTAAAATCTCCAAGTCCCCTGAGTGCGGACTGGAGTACTCTGAGTCTCCTGAGCGCGGACTAGAGTATAAACGCTTAAAATCTCCAAGTCCCCTTAGTGCGGGCTGGAGTGCGTTGAGTCCCCTAAGCATGGACTAGAGTATAAACGACGTAAAATCTCCTAGTCCCTTGAGTGCGGACTAAAGTACTCTGAGTCCCCTGAGCGCGGACTAAAGTATAAACGACTTAAAATCTCCATACCCCTGAGTGCGGACTGGAGTACTCCGAGTCCCCTGAGCGCGAACTAGAGTATAAACGACTAAAAATCTCTAAGTCCAATGAGTGCGGACTGGAGTACTCTGAGTCCTTTGAGCACGGACTAGAGTATAAACAACTAAAAATCTCCAAGTTCTCGGAGTGCAGCCTAGAATACAACTGACTAGAAGTTATCAAGTCCCTGGCGTACGGATTGAAAAATATTCTATGTACCCAAAGCATGGAATAAAGGATGTACAATTTCAAAGAATTTCTGAGTCATATGAAGATAAACGGGGGGTTTATGTAACTCCCAATAGCTCGGGTTTCGACCATAGTAATGCAAAAGGCTGAACAGTAAAAGTCGTTTGAAAGACAAAAGAACTAAAGTTTATATATTCATCCAAAGTGAGGTTCTACCACAACTCCTTCAAAAATCGGAGTCAAAAGTCTATTTACGTTGACTACAGAAATAAGTAAAAATAATAACATAATCTAAGCTAGCTCTCGTTGAACGAGTGTAACAACTACTTCTTTGACTTCTTGGGTCTCTTTTCCTCCTTTATTTTCTCAGGTCACTCTTCCCCCACGTGTTTTCGTTTAGACGTTTTGCTTGATGGGGAGGTAACAACCAAGGAAGAACGAGGGACCTCTAGTGGCCTGGACCCACCAGGAAGGATGACCTTCAAAGGATTGTTCAAAGGATCATCTAGATCCATAGCTCAGGGCTCGACTTTGATTTCAGCTGTCTTTTTCTTCTCCTCCGCGAGCTGCTCCTTCATGCTGATTTTAGAAGTGTGTCCAGAGGCGCTTGTAATCCCAATTTCATAATTTCCTTCGACGGGAGACGAAGTCTCAAACTTATCCTCATCAAGCGCCTCAATCACCTGAGCATCTCAACCGGGAGTCTCTCCCATGCGAGTAGCCTCGCTCGCTTTCTCCTTCCTCTCCTTGGCATCACCGCTCCTCAGAGTGGGCTCAGGGTCAGAGCGACTTGTGAAAAATCACAAGAGACAGACGTTAGAATACGATAACCTTTCACCGAAATCGACGGCTCTTTTAACTTTAAGAATAAGAGTTATATACCGGCTTCTTACTGGCTCTCAACTGTCCGAGGTGTCTCAACCTCTGGAATGGGAGATAGAACGTGAATGCCGAGGCCAGGGTCTTCTGGGTCATAACCAGCGTGTTGCTCGAATGGATCATGTACTGGCCGATTAGTCGATTGAGTAGGAGGAAGGGCTGGAGACTCAGTTCTTGACGGACCGACAATGACAACTTTTCCTTTTGATGAGGAGGAACCTTTGCAATAGAGGGACTTCGCTGCAGACAAATTCGAACGCTCGTCCCCCTTAAGAAATTATTTTACCAAAGCCTCCTCATCAACCTCTTCGGTGGCCAGATCGACCTTCCTGATCTTTATTAGTCTCCCATGCCTCGGCTAGAGATTCGAGGTAGCCCTTGCCAAGAAAAGTCAAGTCCCGATGCATGAGGACACGGGTGTTGTATTCTGCTATGGGTCAAACATGCACTTGACCTCCTCCCTGTCAGCCTTTGTAGCCACCTCAAGATGAGAGTCAATCTCCGATGATGCTATTCTCTTTCCCTCTTCACAGGCTTCATCCTTCAGCATCCCGACCTTAGAGTGCTCATCGTCGAGCTTTGCCTTCAGGAGTCGCGTAGCAACAATCTCGCCACAATATCATTGCGACTCTTCTTGAGCAGTAGTTTTTTTCCTCTCTCTCTTGGCGGAGTTGATCTTCCAACTCTTTGACTCGCAGGAAAAATGCATCCCTTTCCTTCTAAACTGAATCCTCTAAAGTCAGGGCCCTGCAGCATTGGACTGCTTCGTCCATTTCTTTCTTATGAGTTGTCTCAAGACGATTGACGGCCTCCGTAGTATCTTTGGCACTTTACTGGGCAGCTTCGAGCTGAGACATGTACGCAGAGAACTCTTCGTCTTGAGCTTTGATTATGTCTTTATCGTGAACAGCTTCAAGCTTCAGGCGATCAATTTCATGTTGACGCTCAACAGAGACTTCCGAGACTTTTTTAGCTAGATGGACAAACGCATCATGTTGAACATAAACATCATTGGTACAAGCAATAGCGGTTTCTTTGACGTTTCTCGGAATGTGATGAATCGCCGTGAGAAATATCAAGCCATCTAAGCGTATCTTTGGGAACGTGGACTTGAGCTCAACAAGTCTTTCTTCCACCGACGGATCAGGTACAGGAGTGGGAGGAGTATGCGAGGAAACTACAGATGCTTTTTAGGGTTCCTGAGATTGCATGTTGCTTGATGAACCAGAATGTTGATCTCGGTGGGCCTCGGGCTGGGACCCCTTCTACATAGGCTTCTCCCTTCCTTGATCTGATTGAGAAGGATGATCATAGGAATATGAGGACTGGCTATATGTTTTCCTTTGATAAGTTGATTCCCGTGGGCGATAGTCTCGGTCTCGAGAGTCATCTCTGTCTCGGCGTTTGTCGGGGCCCGAGTCTCGGCCCGAATGATGAAAATGAGATGAACCACGGAGACGATCGAGCCCATGAGTGCGTCCCATGTCACATGCATGAAATGTGAATAACGACAAGTTAGCAAAGAGTAGAGTGATGGCTAAAATTGAAGTGCAAGGTGAAGTGCATGTGTCCGTGTGTGTTCTAGTGTTTCCCCCAACGGACCAGTTTCTTTATCTCTACTTATAGGAGTTTTTTCTCCCTGGACATGGGCTTGAGCACCTGCATCGCTTCTTGTGGGCGAATGAAGTTTAACGACTTTCGGATCATTAAAGCCATAGTTAAGAAAATAGTCGAGCATAGCAAGGTCTGCAGGCATTTCAATGAACTCTCTAAGCATTGAGGAGAAGGCTCTCTTTCCACCTGGGTGATGGTGACTTTAGACGTTCCACTCGTTGTTTTCTTCCTCAATTTATAAGTCAACTTTTTCTTTTCCTTCTTAAGGGGAGGCGTCACTTCGATATGCGCAGGGCTAACATTCTCGCCATGTACTTCAGGCGTCTCAGCTTCTTTAATCTCTCCTTCCTCAGATGTGTTAGAGGCATCACGTGCCGAAGGCCCGGCTTGCTTTTTTCCTTTGCCCAAAGAAGACCCAGTTATAGTGACACCTTGAGGAAGGCTTATCCGGCGACCTGCCGCCAACAGCCCAAAGCTAAAGAGTGATTCGTCCAAATTAAGAGATCTAATGTCCCGGTCTCCTACGGGGATAGCTCGAATAGCCTCAACTGCTTCAGAATACCCGGAGCCTTCGGGACGTGGGTCGATAATTGAAAAAGTAGATAAAGAGTCCGAAAAGATGTAAATTGCGCCAAATGAAAGTATTGATCCAAAAACAAACTTACTTCCTTCTAGCCATCTCCTTGCGAAGCCAGGTGGACAGCGCACATAGAACCACTCTTGCTTGTAATGGGAAAATTTTCTCCATGGCCCTGTCAGAATTTGACATTTGTTATATGGCTCGAGAAATACAAAGGATGGGCTATCTGATCGTCTCTTAAAACGATAAATCTATCGGATATCGCCAGGAGTCGAGAGCCTGAAAAGGACACTCATGAAGAGGATGCACGTGTCGTACACGAACGCGTGACTGTTTGGGTGTAGTTGCGATGGAGCAATCTAATTATACTATAGTAGGTCGTAAAGAAAGTAGTTAAATGGCGGCAAGCTGCCAACCTAGCACATAAATTTGTTGTAGGCCGTGTATCCTACTAGGGGCAGATGGGGACGATCTTGTCCTGATGGAACCAACACATCATCGAAAGGAATCCCATGCACCGAGCATATGCGACGAAGGGAGCTTTCGTCAATTCTCGAAACCAGAGAATCAATCGGATCATCTAAAAAGATCACTACATCCAAGGCATCAGGAGCCAAGTCGACGGATGCGATCATGGGGCTCGGAATGTCTTGTATAGGAGTAGTTCACGGATTTGAAGTTCCAACTACTTCTTTTGAGAGGATGGCTCGCGTCTGTCCGAGATCATGACAGAGCTAGATTTCCTAGACATCTCTAATGAGTGTAGAATCCGATGAAACATCTGTTTAAACTATTCTTAAAACTAAATGGACATTAGACTTAACAACAAAAATACTCCCTTCATGTGGTGTGTGAGCTAGTGCAGTCATTCAAGTATAAGTGCAAGGAATTAAAGGTCACAAAGTTGATTTAGGCTTTGAATTATCATCTTCGAAGACTTTCATCGCTCACCGTCTACGAGAGCTTGATGTATGATGCTTTATATTTTGATCTCGACATCGGCACTATACGTTGAAGGTTATTATCCGTTTGAATCAAGATAAATTCAGGTCTATATTTGTCACAACAGAAGAGTTATCAGTCTGGATTGTCCGATATGCTTAATTGCTTAAGCCCTTGTCCTTGTTCAATGTCATATGTTTCGGCATAAAAAATAGGTTGAGTCAACTATGCATTGTGTTCGGCTAGTGTTGTTGTTGTATACACTCTCCTACCATCCATCATTACCGTTTGGCATGAGGCAAGTTATGCCAAACCGCAACCATGTCGGATTGCAGACATGCCGAGCCGCATCGCTCGGCACTTTGCCGCAATCCATACGTCTTCTTCCAACTCCTTACTTCAGGAAAATTAAACATCCTCCTAAATGGCCTGTCGACCACTACTACAACTCGCATGCCACCCTCGACCAACATTAATTAATCTCACCAATTCCTACTCGGCCGACATCTTCTTCTTCTTCCTCTCCATCTAATCCAAAGGCACGTCTAAAAGTTCGAATCCACCTTTCCTATCTACGCGACTTCCATTATTCATGGGTTATAGGAAGGACGTAGATTCAAGTCTCGTCTAAAATCTCTATTCGGAGAGAGTCAAGTGAATGAAGAGTTCATACCTAGAAGAAGGGATCAAGGTCTAATGGGTAATCGATTTAGAAGTGGAGTCCTCTAGGATTTGTTATTGAAGGCAGTCGAGATATAACGGGTGGAACTCGGGAGTCGAGAAGGAGATTGAGGTGTTGGAAAAAAAATTCTAGAAGGAGGTATGTTGGTAAGAATGTTAGAGCGGAGGTAAAAGGTAAAAAGGGAAGAAGAAGGGAAGTACTGACTTTTATAGTAGGAAGGAAAGAAGTTGAAGAGACAAATAACTGGCAGAACCGGTCAAGACGCCTCATTCGTTCGGCATCAACATATCGTTCGGCATTTAGGGCTCGTTTGGCATCACTATTTCGTTCGGCATCGAGACCACGTTCAGCATGAAGGCCTCGTTCGGCATTCAGGGGATCTCTATAGAGAGGACAGAATAAGGGCTTAAAGAAAAGTACGGAGTGCTCATGGTTCAAAGCGCATCATGTTCATCCACACGATATACTTTGGGGGGGTAAGTGTTACCCAATGGCTTGACCTAGTAACAAGAGGCTCGGCGTAAAAAGGTCGCTCAGCATAGAGCACCGTTCGGCATTAAGAGGTCGCTCGGCATACGGCCTCGTTCAGCGCACCTCTCCTCGCTCGGCATAAGGGAATCGTTCGGCATAGAGCCTCATTCGGCATGGAAGGGCTTTTCGGCATAGCAAGGTCGTTCGGCATTTCACCTCATTCGGCATAGCAAGGTGTTCGACATTTCGCCTCGTTCGGCATAGCAAGATCGTTCGGTAATTAACCTCGCTCGGCGTAGCGAGGTCGTTCGGCATTTTGCCTCGTTTAGCATCTCCCCTCGTCCAGCATCAAGTCTCAGTCGGCATAGGTCTTGTTCGGCCTACACTCTTCACTCAGCACACTATCTCGATCGACATGCAGATACCATTTGGCATATCTTCCTCGATCAGCATATGAATGTCGTTCGGCTTGGATATGTGGTTCGGCAATTGCCATTTGGCATTTGTGGCTCGGCGTACAGTAGTCACTTACTACGGGCCGAGGTATCTTACTCCTAGGCCCAAGAGGGAAGTCCAACCCATCTTCGTCTATAAATAGAGGGGCAACGGCACAGTGAAAGGGACCTTTCTTTGGGAGAACACTGAAGAGACTCTGCCGCATTCAAGACTTATTCTATTTCAGTTAGCATTTGTATTCAAGTAGGTTGTGTACGGATTGTATCTGTAATCAATTGTTGAGTAAATCAATAAAGATTAACTTCAAAGTGGGCGTAGGCAGTTACGTCGAACAACTATAAATCTGATGTTCTTGTCTTTTCATTTAATTTAGCATACAGTTCTCTGTTTTAATTTACTTTCTTCATTAATCTCTCTACACAATCTTTCTTAAGGGTGTTAGCGACCAATACTGGTGATAACAATTTCTTTTGAATTTTTTCCTATGACTTGGAAGCCATCAAAGAGAAGAGGAAGAAGGTGAAGAAGCTTGAGAAAAGAAGAAGAAGAAATGTGAATGAAAGTGAAGAAAGAGGTGGGTATTTATAGAAAAAGAAAGAATTGGTAAATTTACCAAAATAACCGCTTACCAAATTACCAAACTATCTTTACTTTAACCTAAAGCAACATCCACTTTTTCAATAGTGGAAATTAGCCACAAGGGCCTCTTTAACAAGTGGAATTAGTTTATAGGACACACAACTAAAATAATTACTTTCAAGGACAAAACATAAAATAATTAGTTTCTACGGCCTAAAAACCAACGAAATTATGTCCTTGAAAGTAATTGGATTGCTGACTTTGTCCTTGAAAGTAATTATTCTGCTAACTTTATCCTTGAAAGTAATTTATTTGAATGTGTGTCGTAGAAACTAATTGGACTGCAAAGTTTGTCCTTCGGGTGAAATGCCCCCTTTCAATACTTAACATCATCCTTTCACTTCTCACTTTATATATTAGTCACTTAAAGATTAAGTAAAGAAAAGTAATTATTTTTTTGGATTTTGATTGGATGTGATTTTGATGTTTACTTTACTTACTTTTGTTAATTCTTACTTACTTTTATAATGACTTCTAGAAGTTTTCTAATCCTGTTTAGAAAAAGTAAACATGTTTAGTTGTTAAAATGTGTAATATATATGTTAAAACATGTTAACAAATGTGCAATAATGTTGTATAACTTAATTAATAAAACGTTGCTTTTCTACAAAACGTTTTCCGATCATATTTTGACGTTTTTGTTAAACTATTTATTTAGTAAACCAAACCTCAAAATAAATCTATTATTATCTTTAAATAATTAAAACAAGTATATTTGACTTATAAAATAATATAAAATAATATCCAAATCTTCTTATAAAAATACGACATCGATTTATCGATATGCGACGAAATTTGTCAATTTTATAAAACAAGTTTTATATATTTATCGAACCATTATAAATTAAATTACTATTATCATCAAATGATTTTGATATCGATTATATATATATATTTAAAAGGAAATATTTATCCTTTAAACAAATTTCTCGAATATTTATCTTACATCATCGGAATCCGACTCTTTACAATAGGAATCCAAAATCTTTATTCAATATCAAAAATAAGTTTACCATTCTTATTTATCATATAAACATGATTGTTTACGTTTGAAAATTCTACATTTGAATATTTAAAATAAAAAATTATCCCATTTTCAAAGTGTTAAAATTACGGGTCGTTACATTCTCCCCTACTTAAAAGAATTTCATCCTCGAAATTACAATGATAAAAAAATATAATGAAAAACAAACAATTAACGAATGTTAAGCACATCAAAAATAGTAATATCACCATAACCCATGTCGGAGGTACGGTGCCTTTAAAATTCCTAGGTCTATATACTAACCCTAGATGAATTTTACTTAGGCGGCTAACCTAAGCTCTGATACCACATGTGACGACCTAGATTTTTCATACCAGTTAAAACTTTCGAAAAATCCATGCGTTCTAAAACTACTAATGAAAACTACAAAATTAATACACCATATTTGATAAATATTCAATATTACTAAATGTATAGGATACAATTTCAATTATACAACTTATTAGAGTAATTAATTAATTTATTAATCATACAAAGTGTGCTTTAATACATACCAAATACAATGACTATAAGTCTACCACTGCACAACTCTAATGAGAGAGACAACACTATCCTTACCAGCAAACTCAATAAACAATGTAAATAAGCAAGCAGGAAAGATACGATAACATAAGATAAACAACAACCAATAGCAGATAAACATGAAAGGTTATATTATTTTAAGGGTTGCATCACTACCACTTGTAACTGCCTTCGTACCACTATCTAATTGGGTACCCAATTAGAAACCAGGTCAAGCCAACGTAGTTCTCCTACCGCAAATAGGACTCATTGAGCCTACGATGCAACAAACAATATGCAATTCCTAAAACTACCCATTTAGGCTTAATCTTTAAATTTAGACTTTCAAAATCTAATTAACTTTACAAGAAATTATCTCTTTGTACTTTATTCCCGAATTCTTATTTCAAAACTTTTGAAATATATATATATATATTTTATATTCAAATTATACTTTACTTTGGGATCTTAAATCAAATCACTTTTGAAAAGTTTATTTGGAAATCCCAAATACTGTAATAAAAACATATCAAACCATACGCAAACAGATCGAGAGGTTTCTCCCAATAACAAGGCAATTGGGTTCCAGGCTTCAAACGACCGATAAATAAGCACATCCCTCTATTCAAAGAGAGGACTATACCAAAAACATGTGCCCATTTTTTACTTACAGGTTGCCCGAATCATCGGTAACATAACAAATCATTTTATATCCCGAAGCGACAAATCATTTCACACTAATATTCATAAGTACTTTCAAATCTATAACAATTTTCATTTCCCAAATCCTTTCAAAAATCATCTTAAAACCAACGGGTTTACTCCTCAAAATTCTTTCCATTTTATAAAACATTTTTATAGAACCATTTTTATATAAATCACTTTTATATAGTATAACTTCAAAATACTAATTACCCAACATTTCTATTTCCTTTTAAGGGAAAACATTTCATAGCATTTCAACTTTAAAATCAATCTTCAAAACAATTCTTAAAGCGAACTAAATATTACCACTAAACACCTTATAATCAAATTGTGAAATAAATCACAAGGTGTTATCCTACAATTATTTTTTACCCACCTCATGCATATGGATAATTAATTGTTCATAAACTGGTTGAGCATAGTCAACAATCAATAAATAATAATCAGTGCTCATATACTGGCCTATCCTAATTCAAACAATTAATCAATGAAATAAATGCAACAATAAATGATAATCAATGCTTCACTCTATCAAATATTTATAACACTTTATTTTATCTTGGGTTAGAACTGTTTGATATTTATTTTCGAGCATCCGGGCTTTTCCTTCGACATGTTCTCTCCCTCAGGTAAATCTCCTTGGATCTCACAGATGAAACACATGTACTAGTCGTTACCTTTTATCCTATTAAGTATTTAGCTTCTAATTTTTAAATTACTTAATTAACCATCCAAACATAATATCAAGCAAGGAAATCAAACCATTGTTTTAGAAAACAAAGATAACAAGCATTCAACAAGGGTTTTCAAGCAACACTTAACACTTAAAGTTCTTTCAACTTAGCAATGGTTTTAATGAACTTAAAATAAGAAATAATTTACTTTGGATTCCACTAAGTCAATCTTTAAGGCAAGGAACTTAAGTTCTAACGCACACTTTCTACCACGCTTTGGAACCAAGTGAAATAAGCCAGAATTCCTCCTTCCTAATGCTTAGCCAAGGCTTGAAATAGAGATTGGCCGAAAGTACAGAGAAGATGTGGTAGTTCTTTGAACTTGAATTCTCAAGACTTAGATCCGAAAAATAGGTTATCTTGTATCTGGTTTTAGGCCCTCTAACTATCAAATTTTAGAAAAGTTGGAAACTATAAATTTGTTGAAAATTCTTTTCTCTTGAATTTGAAAAAAAGAATACTTGAATCCAAGTTTTTTATTAGGGAGATATGATAGAATGAAGAAGAGGTATTGTCGGATTGACAAAAATGAAGCCCGAAAATGCACTTCAAAGAATTGAGTTTCAAGTATAGCAAACCTCAAAACTAAAAAAAGTGATCAACACAAAAGTTGTAGCCACTGGAATTTTATATGATTTAAAAAAATTCTTAATTTGGATCAGCTATAATCAAGTTATGATCAAAACAAAATGGCTTATACTCCGGCTTAAAATCTTGGCTAGAAAATGCACTATAAAGAAGTGGATTTTTGACACGGTTAATTTAGAATCGGAAAAAGTGTTCAAGATGAAAGTTGTAGCCACTAAAAAAAATACATGATTTAAAAGAAAGTGGTTTGCACTTTAGTTCAGGTTTTAAGAAGTTATGGTCGAGAGAAGAAGAGATAAAATATGGAGAAAAAAGGAGTTTGATTTGAAAAGGATGAACATTGATTTCTTTCGAATATTTTGAAAATATTACTTCCTAATTTTTTCCTATGGCTTGGAAGCCATTAAAGAAAATAGGAAGAAGGTGAAAAAGCTTGAGAAAAGAAGAAGAAGAAATGTGAATGAATGTAAAGAAGGAGGTGGATATTTATAGAAAAGGAAAGAAGTGGTAAATTTAACAAAATAACATACTACCAAATTATCAAACTATCCTTACTTCAACCTAAAGCAAAATCCACTTTTTCAATACTTAACATCTTCCTTTCACATTTTACTTTATGTCTTAGTCACTTAAAGATTAAGTAAATCAAAGTAATTATTTTGTTGGATTTTGATTTGATGTGATTTGATGTTTACTCTTTTTACATTTGTTAATTCTTACTTACTTTTACTAATGAATTCTTGAAGTTTTCTAATCCTATTTAGTAAAACTAAACATGTTTAGTTATTAAAATGTGTACTATATATGTTAAAACATGTTAACAAAGGTGCGATAATGTTGGGGCAACTTATTTTGAATAAAACATTGATTTTCGACAAAAAGTTTTCCGATCATATTTTGACATTTTTGTTAAACTATTTATTCATGTAAACCAAACTTCAATTTATCTTTAAATAATTAAAACTAGTATATTTGACTTATAAAATAATATAAAACAATATCCAAATCTTCTTATAAAAATACGACATTGATTTATCGATATGCGACGAAATTTTCAATTTTATAAAAGAAGTTATGTATATATATTTATCGAACCATTACAAATTAAATTACTATTATTATCAAATGAGTTTTTATATATATATAAAGGATTATTTATCCTTTAAACATATTTCTCGAATATTTATCTTACTATATCAGAATTCGACATTTTATAATGGGAATCCAAAAAATTTATTCAATATCAAAAATAAGTTTACCATTCTTATTGATCATATAAAACATGATTTTTAATTTTGAAAATTCTACATTTTAATATTTAAATAATAAAATATGTCATTTTCAAAGTGCTAAAATTACGGGTCGTTACACCTCACCTAGTTGCTATACGATGAACGGCTTCGACCATCCCAATGACTCTAGAAACCGAACTCCATCTCCTTGATGTTTTGTTGTTCATCCCTCCTTCGCAAATTGAACCCATGGCACCTCGACATCACTACCGCTCGCCTGCCCTCGAAAAATCATGCCACCCGCAAACCCTAGCTGAACCCTCACACAACCTCCCCCTACCGCTGCTTCTGCCCCGCCTCCCATTCACGACCCTTCCTGTGCACGCATGCTCCACCCATCATCACGCTATTGCAAGCGCCGCGACTCTTCCCCAGTATGTCGAGTTCGTCCCCTTCCCGTGGCCTTTTTTTTGAAGCTCACGACTTCGTTTTCTCCCTTTTTTGGATTTCTGCGGAAGATAATTGCAGTGGAAGAGGATGGCTCGTGATTTAATTTGAAAACAAGGGTTAAAAGGGAAGTGGCAGCTATACATGGTGGCATGTTTGAATAGGTAATGGGTACGCTAAAAGGATGTAATAATAGCCGAAATGAATTTTTGGCCGGAATATATTTTAATTAAATTTCCAAAATATCTCGATTTACACAACTCAAAATCTCAAACCCCTATCAAGGCATGCAGCCTGACATCCATAATGTTATACCCCTATTCCGAACACAATGGAAAAGGTTTCGAATCCTAATTCGATCGTATAGAGAAGAAAGCTTTTGGACCCAATTATTATACTAAATTTTGACATTAATTTCAACGCGTTTCTATCCTGTACGATTGAATGATAACTCTAAACACTATGAAATTTGAAATCCAATAATAATACATTATTAATGTTCCAATGGAACATGTTTCGTCGAATTTCGAGACTATGCCCCAGATCACTATTTTAACGCGTCGATTAAATCGACGATTTCAAAATTTTACGAAATCGCTTGAAATTTTAGTTTTAAAAACTTATTAACTCAATTATAATCCCAAATCCAATATTTAAAACCATTTAAATATTTAAAATCGAACGACGAAAAATTTGGGTCGTTACATTCCTCCTCCGTAAATGAATTTTGTCCCCACAATTGCTAAGTTAGGAAAATGCTCCAAACCTATTAACTTATCAAACCCACTATGTTGAAACTCGATATCTACAAATCTAAATCTTTTAGTTTTGGCCAAAAAAATTAGTTTCCATTTCTAATTCAATATTCCACATTTCAGTTACACTTTAAAATCACCCTTTTTATGTTAACAAAACTTTTTTCAAAAAATTAAAAAAAAATCTAGCATCCTAAATTTCTAAAAAAATTTGGCAAAGTCTCCCTTGTACGGAGAGCCATTTGCAATATGACAAGAGAGATAAATATATATACATCGACCCACATGGTCGAAAAACTATATATATATATATATATCAATATTTCTATTTTTCAATATTTAATATGAAAATGTACCTTATTTTGCATTTTTAAGCATTATTAAGCAAGCATTTACTTCAAAAGCAATTTCGCAACCCAAAACTACCCAATAGTCCCTCTGTACCAGTACTTAATCAATTTTAAACACATAAGTACCCAGACATGAAATTCTAAAAACATTTCATTTATTTAACTACTTAACACATGAATTTCATAAGCATTGCATGCAAAACATATATTTATAAGCAATTATGAGGTTCCAACACCAATTTAATTATTTCCAATCAATCCATATACCATTTCATTCAAATTAAATGATTTACAACTTACATTACATGCATTCAATTTATTTTTATACCGAAAAAACTCATATCCATTCCAATTTGATTAAAAATTGATTTATTCACATGCTATTTATACATAGAATTTTATTTATTTTCGTTTGCGCCGAACAACAATTTTTTGATGCGAATTCGGCGCTATTCATTTAATAAATAACCATTTCAATCTACAGCTATTTTAAATTGATTCCAAATCGATATATATATTTAATTCTACCCCATTTGAAATTTATTCTTAATCAATTCATTTATGTTTCATTAATATGCACATTTATTATATTCAAATCCATTCTGTTAAGCTTGGAATCATCCCACGCTATTTATTAAATAGCCATTTCACAATTTATTTAAGCCAAACTTCCATCCAAAATATTTACTTAAGTTAACCCATTATTTTTAAATTATTTCTACCTTATAAGTTAAGTTTACTTTCATTTCAACCAACTTCCATTTCATTTACTAATTAATTAATTAGTTCATTCATTTTATTCACATCAACTTTAATTCCATGCTCAAATTCATTCTCGAATTTATTTAATTCGTATTCAAGGCCACATTCAATTTATTTATGCTTTAAACTAAATTTATTTATAACTTAAGTCATTTCTATTTCAATCCAATTTCATTTTATTTAATTCTATAACATTTCATAATATAATTATTTCACTTACACTTAATTCAAATTTCATTTATAACTTAAGTTCCACGTTTCAGTTTATTCAATTCCATTCAACCCAAGTCCAATTTCAATATTTGGTTTTACTTCAAAAATCCCTTCATTTAACTTTCTCGTGTCCAATATCATTTTATCATTCAAGTTTGGATTTTTATTCCTTCACCAATATATCAAATCATTTTTGTTTCGGTTTTACTAATTCATTTTTTTCCCAATTTATAAAGTTTACAACTTATTTTTCTCATTTTCATAAATTCTATACTCGACTACCTTCATAATTTATTTTTTAATCGAGATTATATGTCGCTTTATAGCTTAAATATATTTTACTCCATTAATTTGAATTTTTATAAGCTATTCCAATTTATTTATTCACGATTCTAATTTTTCATATAAATTTTATTTCAATTAAAATTTTATAACTTATAGTTATATAGTCACTTTACAATTCAAAGTCTATATATAATTCCATTAACTTTTCATTTAACTTGCACAAGTTAAAGTTTTATTTAACACAATTCATTTGAAACCATTTAATTCCATCCAAATCAAAACCAATTAAATCTCTAAAATTTAATTACTTCAACTTAAGTTAAATTCTATTTTAACCTTCTCACTTTAAATTTTAGTTCCAAAATTTAATTTTCACACTTCTTTCCTTATAAATATCAACTTCCACTTATAAATTTTAAAAACTTATTTCTAATATTTTCCAGAACATTTAATAAGATTCTAGAATTCAAATACCCGGTTCCACTTCAAATCATTTTGAAATCAACATATAGTTTTTTGGGTTTAACAAATCATTTCTTTGGATTTTTCAAAGTCAACATGATTTTATCCAAAACTATTCCTTCCAAAAATTAAGAAAAAAAAACTTGTTTTCACCGAAAATCTCCACATTAATTTACTACGGTAGCAATCCGTCACTTAGAAACTCAAAAATGAATATTGATGATGCTGCAGTCATCATCAGAATTATTTTTCAACGACTGAAGTGAGTTCGGTGCTATATCACATCCAAAATTCATTTAAAACCATTTTTCTATTCAAAAATATCTCTAAAATAATAATGCTATTATTTATCTTCAAACACTTCGGAAAATACTTTTAAAAGTTTTCGGTATTTAAATTTTCCAAATTCTGGTTTGAACCCATTCGTAGTTCTTAAATCATTTGATCAATTCATACTTATACAATCTCCCCTTGGTTATAAATAACCATTTCCAATTTTATAATCTAATTTTGATTATAACAACCAAATATAACACTATAATAATTTTGAAAAAATATTCTCTTTTATATCAAAATATAGTTTGGGTAAAAAAATTCATTTACTCCCTTCAAAAACATACTATGTCGGTATACCGTGTTTAAGTGTTTAGAAACTCCTATCGATTTAGTGGCGTCCCACTACTCGAACAGAATTTATATAGCACTCAACTGATAAATTAACACGATATAAAACCATTTATATTCACTAGCAAATACGCGCTCATATCTATTAATACACTCAACTCATTCTAGGGTACTACTGACCCTATCTCAAATGAGTAATCCCCACCAGAGCCAAGGTTCTCGCTTAACCTCAGCTCCGATACCAAATGTAGCGACAGATTGTTCCGTACCCTTTAAGTGATAATAATTCATCCTTGTTTAACCCAAATTGTACGAAAAAGCGAATAACTAGGTTAAAGAAGAAAAAGGTAGAAGAAAATAAAACAGAAACAACAACATAGAATCTCACAATCACAGTGGAACAAAATATAATATATATTAGCAGTTTTTTTACAAGGGAAACTGTATCTGTTAATATACATACAATCATCAAAGTACAACAATTCAACACATCAAAATGGGCAGTTATAATAACTTGTCCTCGCACAATGAAAATATAACCATGTACGGAGATACGTCTCTATCATCCAGCTCATCTCCTGAGCTCCATAGCATTCTAACCTGAGTCTGTAATACTCATTCTTACCTGAATATTATAATAAAATAACACGCGAGTCGGTCTGGAAAACCAGCGTGAGAAAACACACTCAATTTGAATTATTAGAGTTGTCAATTTTTGAAAAACAAAGGTATCTCATAAGAGTGTGTCACACATAAACACGACGGGTTTTTCCCTTACAATAACCAAAACAATTTTTATCGAAATCATCTGATATTTTAATAATGTCTAAGTGAAAATACTTATTCAAATAGCTGAAATTGTTAAAATAATTAAGTTCCAGCATACTGGGCTCTACAAACAAAACTGTAAAGGCTCGTTTTGGAGAATGGGTCCCATACAATGACTGGGCCACTGGGGTACCGTCCATTACAGTACAACTCTAGAAGAATGTACCGAGGACCTCGCTGAGATCCCCTGCTACACAGGATCGTCCTATCCTTAACCTGGATAGACCGAATATGCTATCACCGCGGTGTTCCCACCCTTAAAAATCGAGCTATCCTTCTTTCATGCACAACTATATTCATAATATACATATTTAAGAGGATATCAAGAAAACTGATAACATACCCAAATTGGATGTGACCCACTTAGCCTTGCTGCACCTATCCTGTTTTAGTCATTCTCGATTGATGAGACTTGAGGCCAAATGTTACCTTTTAAGAACAATTCACTTAGCATGCTCATTGTCCTCCAATGACGATGTTCTGATAGCATTCGTCCGTACAATTTGTCCTAGGTCTGGAGAAACCGAATCGCTTTCTTCATCATCATCATCACGGTATTCATTCATAACGTTTAAACCGGGTCGAAGTGGTTTTCGAATAATTAAATCCCATCCTGGTCTCTTCAAAACGATTAACGAAATTGGCCAATATTTATAGTCGGTTCTTTAACCATCAATAAAACATCCATAAGCAACAACTACACCTTACTATAAAAAATTTCCAAAATATTTATTTTCAAAGTATTATTATAAGATATATCGATCCCTTCCAACATTTGAAAATAATTTCATGTACTTGAATCCGTAACATGATATTTACAAACCACCTCAACACTTAGAAATATTTCCAAATTTCCGTTTTTATACTTAGGAAAATATTATAAATCTTTTTTTCAAAAAAATTTCAAATATTAGCACCTAAGAGAATATTTCTTAATTTATCTCATTAGTCTTCAGAATCACTAATAAATTCCCTTTTTCAATTTCCAAAACACAGTATACTTATTTATAACCCCAATCAATAATTTATAACTTCTTTTATGAACTAAGATTTTATTTTCAAAATTCTCATATTCAACATTTTAAAATTCCATTTTCTCCAAATCCCTTATAAAATTCCTCTTCTCAAAATCATATCCATTTATAAGCCTTATTAACGAATCTCGAGAGAATTTTTAAATAAAATTTTCAATCTTCAAAACTATATATATAATAAGTATTTTGAAAAAAAAGATAATAATTTATTTTTAAAACATGTTCAAATAATTATTTAAAATATGTAAAACACTTTAATAAACATCAATAACTCATTTATAGATAAAAAATAAATTTTCAAAGCTGATTTTAAAATTTTGAATTCACTAAAATAAATACTTAATAGGGTATTTTTGGCACAGGTCCTTGATAGGTTTCAAAATTTACAAAAACTCCAGTGGAAAAAAGTATGTAAATTAGGTTCTTATTTTTCGAAAATCATTAAAAACATAAAAAAAAACAAAAACAAACTTCCAAATTTTAAAACTTATTTCAATTAATATTTATCTTCGTATTCATGTCAAAAAAACCAAAAAACAAGGATGAAAAGGGAAAAAAATGACACAGGGTATGTTTTAGGAATACTTGCAGACAATACGCAATTTTAGAGAATAATTGCAGATATGTCTGCACTTATTCTGGATAGCATGCCTTTGCAACTAAAATTGCAGATAAGTCTGCAATTTTAAGAAATAAGTGCAGATATTTACATAAATATCCTGATTGTTAAATCAAGGTGCTATTATTCAGTGAATAATTGCATACATGTCTGCAAATATATGAAATAACTGCAGACATGTATGCAATTATACAGATTTTTATTCAACGCAGATATTCAGTGAATAATTGCGTACATGTTCGTACTTATGTGGAATAATTTCATACATATCTGCTATTACTCAGATGTTTAACGAATGTAATTATTCAGTGAATAATTGTAGACATATCTGCAATTATATGGAATAATTGCAGATATGTCTGCAATTTCTTTTTGACTTTCAAAAACCTAGTTCTAATATTTACAATTTTTTGAAATAATTTTAAGTACTGGTGTAAAAAACACGAAAAATACATGCTGCTATAGTAAAATAATTATAGAGACTCACTTTACAACTTTTTTTAGAAAGGACGTCATTTGAATTATCTTTGGTTTTAGGGATGCGTGACTAATATTCACTACTTAATATTTGAAAATCTACTTACCGAAGAATTTCAGTCCTAACTAGTTTCAAATTCCATAGTTTAAAAAAATTCCTTTTAAAAACAAACTTATCTCCTTAGAATTAAAAAAAATTAAAAACCCAATAACCAATTCAATTTTACAAATTCCTCTCGAATCTCATCACATCATTTCCATTCCGATCTCCTTAACCATTTTTCACTTTTCAAAAATAGTATGCACTATTTTCTCACCCTATTTCCATATTCCAATATAAATTCTTCCCACAAATTTATATTACTAATCTATCATCTGATATCGATTTCCCTTCTTTAATAACATCGTTTATAAATTTTATAACTCCTTTAAGTCTCATATTTTATAAAACTAATCTCGTTTATAAAATTCCATTTTTATAAATCCATTCCTCTATAAATCTCATTTATAACTTCCAATCTATTTTTAATATCGACTTCGACTCTTTTTTTTTATTTCACTAATATCATTTATAAATTCACTTGTATAATTCATTTTTGAAATCTCCATTTAATATTTCATAATAGTTAAGTATAACCAAAAACCAAATATATATTTTTTCTAACTCAATCTCTTTAAAATAACCCCAATTCCATTAAATGGTTTTATATCAAAAATACCCTTTAATTCCTTCAATTTTAAAAAAATTATGGTATTTAAAATATCAAAATTCAGACCAGTGCTACAATAGCATCCAATAATTCCAATCACTACAAGAATCTATAATAGATTATTCCACACAATCCATATATCACAATATATGAAATTATATTCAACATTTTTAGGAATCTAGTTGGATCCCTCCAGCCCGTTTTCCTACATCTACAGATGTTAATACAACATAAAAATACCTATCCCACTTCGAGCGGGATATCGCGGTATATTGGGTCATCTGCTATTATGCGGGGTGCATAGGGTCTCATCAACTAAAATGTGCAGGAATATAACTCCAATTACTAATATATATACTACTGTATATATAATATATCATTCAACAAATAATAATTTATAAATCAACCAGGCATCCTATAATTACTTTTAACTATTGTTTTTAAATTAATCTGATAATCCAAATGAGTAAAAAAATTCTCATCTTGATTTTTACATTGCAATCCATTCAATATTTATATCTTTTGCATAGCCTATGTCATTGTGGATCCAGCACCGCCGTTTCTTGCAAATTTTCAACCTCAAATAACAAAGTATTTGAATTTTTCAGTTATCAACTCACAACTATTATTAATTTAATTGATTACTTATTTTGTAAATTACTATATAAATTTTAATTTTTCAAAATTTTAGTTACCTCGATCAGATTCTAAGAAAGCTTACTTACATCTCCATCACTCGCGCGAACGAAACCGACCCTTCACTTCATCGCTTCCCCACCTATCGCGTGTCTATCCGTAGCTCAGCCCGGACCTCCACCATAAGAAATCCACTGACAGTCGCGACCCAGGCTTAACCCAAACCTTCCAGCCAGCACACAACCACCATACCCACTTGCGTAAATCAAAAACGATTCCCCACCTAGCTGATGTACAATGAACGACTTCGATCACCCCCAAGACTCTAAAAACAGAACTCCATCTCCTTGATGTTGCACCGTTCATTCCTCCTTCGCGATTCAAACCCATTGCACATCGACATCAATGTCACTCACATTTGCCCTTGAAAAATCACGCCACCCACAAACCTTAGTTGAATCCTCATGCAACCTCCCCCTACCGCGGCTCGTGCCCCGCCTATCATTCGTGAACGTTTATGCACGTGCATGCTCCGCCTATCGTCATGCTATTGCAAGCGTCGCGTCCTCCTCAGGTTGTCGAGTTCGTCCCTTACTCGCGACCTCACTTTTTTCCTTTTTTCTTTTTTGAAGCTCGCTATTTCGTTTTCTCCCTTTCTTTTTATTTTGATTTCGGTGGAAGATAATTGAAGACGTAGAGGATGGCTCTTGATTTCATTTGGAACCAAGGGTTAAAAGGGATGTAGTAGTAGAACGTGGTGGCATGTTTGAATAGGCAATGGGTACTCTGAAAGGACGTAATAACAACTGAAAGGAATGTTTGATTGGACAACATTTTAATTAAATTTCCAAAATATCTCAATTTACACAACTTAAAATCTCAAACCACTATCGAGGCATGCCGCCTTGCATTCATAATGTTATACCCCTATTCTGAATACAATGGAAAATGTTTCGATTCCTAATTCGATCGTACGGAGAAGATAGCTTTTTGGACCCAATTATTATAATAAATTTCGATATTAATTTCAACGGGTTTCTAACCCGTACGACCAAATGATAACTCCAAACACCATGAAATTTGAAATTCAATAATAATATACTATTATGAATCCAATGGAATAGGTTACGTCGAATTTCGAAACTGTGCCCGAAAAGCTATTTTAACGCGTCGATTAAATCGAGGATTTCAAAATTTTACGAAATCATTTGAAGTTCTAGTTTTAAAAATTTATTAACTCAACCATAAGCCGAAATTCAACATTTAATACCATTTAAATATTCAAAATCGAACGATGAAAAATCTGGGTCGTTACAATCTGTCTGAACACTATAATTTTGTTTGGCTAACTACTAACCTTTGGTTGACTCGGGCCTACCAGACAAAATAAATAAACAATCTAACTTCTTTTAGATACTCCTCTTCTGGATGGTTTCTCTCTAACTTAGTTCCCCCAGGGTAAAATGATCTTAATGGTTTTATGGGCTCACCAATAACCTATCCTCACTCTGTGTCTAACATTATTTTAGTCTAACCTGTGACAAAGCATTACACGCTGAAATTTTGGACTAAATTAGCTAGGGGCCAATAGCTAAATTATAGGATGCGATCCTATACAAATCCTATCTGGTATTCTAATATTTGAGTCATTATACTTAGGGTCGTCTGGCCATAAAATTTTCCTTGAAAACATTTTCTCTCAGATTGATCTAAACCTTTAAATCATACTTCAAACAAGGAAAATATACTCTATGCTTTACACAAATCACCTTTCCATGTTATATATAATTTTCACAGAACTTTGTGGATGAAAACATTTAAACCTTTGAAAGTACCCCTTTCGAAACCATTGAAAGTAACCCTTTAGAAACCAAGTAACACCATAGGCTGAAAGGATAAAACATACCTTTTGAAACCTTTCTTAATAAACCTTTTGAAAACATTACAAAACCTTTCTTTTGAAAGCTTTAAAACCTTAGACATCCTCTTATCAAAACACTATAAACATTGCCTTTCGAAAACATTGGAACCTTCCATTTAAAATCTTTCGAAACATTAGAGAACCACCCCTTCAAAACTTTTCTCTTAAACCTTTAGAAAACACTAAATCCTTTTCATAAAATCAAAAATTTCAAAAGCATTTGGGTTCAAGTTAAACATATGGAATAACCTTTCGAAACCATTTAAAACCATTCCTTTCGAAACCAGTTGGGTTTACCTTTCAATAGCATAAAGGGTCATAAAGAAACTAAGTCAAAAACACTATTCTGAAAGCTATTTCCTAGGTAAAGAAGTGATAGTGTAGAATCCAACCCTTCGAAAGCATTGGAGAAGCGGCTGAGTTTAAAATAAAATAACCCTTTCGAAATCATTTGCTTTGAAAGGTGGAAATCGCCAGTAAGGGGTTTCGACCCTCTTCAACAGCATTTACTTAAAACAAAAGATGCAACCTCTTTTGTAACTATTCCTTAAAATCATTTTACCAAATCGAAAGCTATTTAAGTCGAAAACATCCTTTTCGAAAGCAAAGCAGGCGCTTTTTCTTTCTAAAAACAAAGTAAGGCTTTGACCCATTCGAAACCCCTTATCTCGACTCTATACTTTTCGCCTATGCCCAATCCACTACGTACTAAAGCTTTTGATGCCATGTGCATTGGTTTCGATGGAGATGGAGGCAGAAGTAAGGTGTCGAAGGCTAGGTGCCGAAAGTGGCGAAACATGTAAACAGCAAGTTAAACTAATTTTTAACTTTTTAAAGCAATTCTTTTCAACTAACCTGCCTTGTTTGTCAAAACATGATTGGTTGCTAATTTCTTTTCTAAAAGTACTGCTGAAATTTCTAAAATAAACAATTTAAATTATTTATAAAATACCCCTTCTCCTTTTATAAATATATAAAACATTTAAGTCTCATACCTTAAATAATTTTCAATACTTATTACAATGCTTAGAAAAAATCTATAAAATTCCCACAAATCAATTTTAGTATGTTTTTAGCATATATTAATTTCTGACCCAAAACATACATATATTAGCCGTAATTAATTTAAACTCAAATTACCATTTTCTTAACTAGAAAATTAATATTATATTCACATTAATTCAAAAAATTATGAAAATTGAGAACCATCTCTAGAATATCATTTCTAACCTTACTCTAAAAACTCAAGGTGTTTGGACGTCATTAATAGGATTTTCACATTAAAACATATCATAAGATCTATATGAATTAGCATAAATCATCAACAAGCATGTATATCCAATTTAACAATAAAAAACATGGCAAAACCTTGCAAAATTGTTTGGATTCAATCTAAAAATGAAATTAATTAAAAACATTATAGGTATCCATTATTCACCTTTGCTTTGTGATTAAGGAGTTAAGATTTGATCTTTGATTAACTTTCTTAAGCTTTTCACTTGGAATCTTGCTTATCTTCTTCTTATTATCCCCTAATGGTGGCCGGCCTCTCTTTCTTATGCCTAGTTTGCGAACTTGTAAAACGAAAACGAGTTGGTTTTGGTTTAAGGGTTTAGGGTATAAGAATAATACTTATTCCTATATTAACCTTGTCTAGTTGCCTAACTTATTTTATTTCATCTTCCCTTAGTTCATTTGTTTAATGGGTACGGCTAACCCTTATTTACACAAACCTCAATCCCTTAATCATTATATCACTTTATTTTATTTAACTAATTAAATATCCTAAAGAATGTTACACAAAATTAGGGTCGTTACACTTTCTCAACTAAAATTCGAAGAGCTAATAGGAATTTGATGTCATACGAAACTAACTTGCAGGATAGAAAGGATCAAAATCATGAAATGAAAAACATAGCATTCCAAGCAAGTAATGAAGGTTCAGACTTAGATGAAGAGGGAATTGTCTTTATTGCTAAAAACTACAATAAATTCAACAAGTTCAAAAGGATGACCGAATTTCACAATGGTGGAAACCAAACTCTTCAAATCAAACATCCATTAAATGCTATGAATGTGAGAATTTTGGTCACATGAAGAAGGACCGTCCACTGCTCAATAACGACAAAAAAGAAAATAAAATACAAGAAATTCAAGAAAATGAAAAGAGCTTTCCAAGTAACATGGGATGATTCAAATTCGTCTTCTTCTTTAGATAGTGAAGATAAAGCGACTCGGAACAAGCAAATGTGTGTTTTACGACTAGCACTAATGAGATACATCCGAACTTACTTATGATGCATTAATGGAAATGAGTATTGAACTAGATGATAAATATAGAGATATAAAGAAATTAAATAAGGAATATGTAGAAAAGTTAACTAGATCATAATTAGACATCAGATTATTAAAAGATGATAAAATTATCTTAGAAAAAGAATTATAAATTGTTCAGAAGAAGTTTGCAACAAAATTATCTCAAAATGTCAAGTTATTAAATGATTTAGAAAATTATTAGTTATAAAGAGTTAATCTAGAAAAAGAAAAACTAGATTTACATGTAAATTTAGATTCTAGAAACTTCGAATTTTGTGATCATAAGAGTAAATTAGAAAAAATAACAAATAATGTGACAAAATTCAACAAAGGAATACAAAATTTAGAAAATTTGATTATGATATCTAAACCATCTAGAAATCAAAATGTATTAATTTTTAAAAAAAACAAAGACCAAAGGAATATAGCACATTATACACAAAATTTGAAAAGCCAAAGTTAAAAACAAAGTTTAAGAATTCATACACAAATATGGTCAAGATATGGATTCCAAAAAATAATAATAAACTAATTAGACAAAAATATATTGATGAATATTTGCGAAAAATTGTATATAATAAAAATTACATTTCTAAAGGAACCAAATCCTTATGGATATGGCTACCAACATCCACTAACACGTAGGACCCTGATCAAAGAAGGTGGGTACCAATTAAATTTCTCTTATTTTGTAGGTACCCAAAATTAAAATAAAAAATAAAGAAAAATGGATACTCGATAGCGGTTGTTTTAAGCACATGACTTGAAATGATAATATGTTATCATATATAACATATATCGATGATGGCACCAAAACATTTGGAGATAACCTAAAAAGATTTGTCATATACATAGGAGAAGTCATCAATATCAGTATTTCACATTCTCCTACAATTAAAAAAATTTTATTGGCAGAAAATTTAAAACCTAACTTATTAAGTATAAGTCAATTATGTGATAAAGGATTTAAAATTGATTTCGAGAAAAATAAACGTAACATTTTTTATCAAAACAAAAATTTAATCTTTGAAGGATTTACAAATCGAATCATATGTGTCCTAAACATGAATGTTAAAAACAATACAAATTTATGCTTAATCGGGAGTCAACCTGACCCTTGGTCATGGCAAAAATGTTTTTGTCGTATAAATTTTAAGAATATCTACAAACTAGCTAAAAATGAATTAGTAAGAGGATTACCTAAAATCAACTACAAGGTTAAAAAACTATGTAACGCTTATCAATTTGGTAAATTAAAGAAAGCTCCTTTAAATCTAAAAAGAAAATTTCCACAAAACAACCTCTCGAATTACTCCGTCTAGATTTATTTAGATCAATTCATGTAACAACCCATATTTTTAACTATTTAAAATTATAAAATCTAAAATGAATATTAAATAAATGTAACAACCATGCTTTTTGGACGGTTTAAATAAACAATAAACCACACATGTTAGATTCAAACCATTCGAAAGGGCAGATTTTTATGGGTTAAATAAGAAAAGCAGAGAAAGAAAGAAAACAAATACGGAATCTCACAACAGAATGACAAAATATAATAATCAAATAAACAGTTCATGAAGCTATTTACAAGTAACATTGATTATACTTTTATAATACAAAATCAGGGTTGCATATAATAAGCATAAATAATAAATAAATGCAGCAGAACAACATGATGCAGTGGAATAAAAATAAAAATTAATAATAGTACAAAATCTTTGTCTTCATCTTCCAGAAAGCAGTCTTCGATAAACTGAAAATCTTAGGCTATCCCGAGCGAATTGAAAGGAAAAACACTCAAGTTAAAAGTTAAAAATATTATGTAAGCTAAATCAACATTAAATAAATATGAGTGCAACGGCGTCAGAGATGTTTACGGGGTTTGATATCTCCTATCCAATGTCTAACATGAGTGCAATAACTTTAGAGATGTTCAGAATTTTCAACTCCTAAGGATCCACTTAACTGCCCACTATGTAGTACAATACGCTATTATGATAGTGCCTACGGTAAAGTAAAGTATTAAAATAGCATTAGGACATTGCCCATATTCCCCTTAACACATTTATATAATTCCATAATCTATATAGATATTGTAAACTCCACCCCCAAGTGGGCTATCAGGGAGCATTCCATAGGTACGACACAAAACAAACTCGTAGAAGGCACGACAGGGCATGTGAACATGGCACTCGAGGCAATGCCAGGGTAGATGTACCAATTATAGATCCGAACTAGTGGTAACGCATAGCAGTTACTACCACCCACATCAAAACACACTCCCATAATAAGAATCAAAGGATGGCCACCAAATCATCACAAATTCAAAATATGGTATCGAAGAAATGTGTCTGATCGAAGGAATGACCTCACTTGGCCCGCCGTGGCTCCTGTTTTAGTCACATCTAAGCCGACTCATGGGAGTCAGGGTCACAAAATTTCTCATATAGAATCGTTCACCAAACCATCCTACTTCATTTCTGGAATCTCCATCACATACACAGTTGTTAAAGTGGTTTTCGGTATTGGCAGAGAGTAGGACAATATACGATCTCGGACTCTTTAACAACCACATGCTTATTCACATCAGATGGTTCTTATACATTTCAAAATGTCAATTCATAATTTGATATCAAAATATCATATTCTCAAAAGCATAACATTTTCGAAGTCACATTTACTTCCAAAATTATTTCACGTTTGAAATCATCTCACTTTTGAATTCATATTTTCAAAAATAGAATAAATCCTCATTTATAATCATCATATTTCTCAAATATGTCATTTCATTAGCAAATATCATTTCACATCCCAACTTATGTTATAACATCATTAAACCTTATTTGCTTTAAAATCGAGGCTTTAATTATAAACACCACTTTACACCATCTGAAATTTAGAAAATAATTTGGATAGTTATAATAGTTTAATTAGTTTAACATAGTTAAATAGATATAAATTGGGTTAAGTAGGTTTAAAATAGATTAAATAAATTTAAATTAGATTAAAATAGATTACAATACTTTAAATATATTTAAATAGTTTAAATTGTTTTAAATAGATTAAATAGATTTATTATGGATTAATTAGATTTAAAATAGATTAAACGAATTTAAAATAGATTAAATTGAATTAAAATAGATTTAATAGATTAAAAATAGATTAACTAGTTTAAAATAAATTAAAATTATTTAATAAAGTTTAAATGATTTAAAATATATTAAAATAAATTAAATAGATTAAGATAGATTAAATAGGTTAATTGCTTTAAATAGGTTAATTTAGGTTAAAATAAATTAAATAGTTTAAATTGATTAAGTTGTTTTAAAATAGATTAACTTATTTTAATAGTTGAAAATCTTAAAAACAGAATTTAAAAAGAACATTTACAATTTATATTAAGATAAGAATTTTGAAATTAACATCATATTTAACCATTTCTTCCATTCAAAAAACTGGACCATAACCAGATTTCAAGTCGAAACCCAATATCAAATCTTGAAATATCAAATTTAATCTTAAAATTTGAATTTAAATCCTTTAAATAACTACTTAAAACATTTCAATTTACATCAATCAAATTCTATTTCAAAATATCGCTTAACTGGATTCAATGTTTAGATATTTAAAATCATTAAATTTAACTAGTCCAGTGTCCTTATGTAATTGTCTACCCTATGGTCAAGTGATAAGGATATTTATCATTTCAATCCGCGATTAATTTATATTTACGGATATATATCATTTCAACCCGCAATCCCGAATTAACATTCAAATCCATAAAATCGCTCGAGTCTATCATTTCAACCCATAATGATTTTTCTCTAATCTATAGATCGTTCGAGTATGTATTATTTCAACCCATAGGGAACTTCTAGTGTTATAAGAATATAAAAATATAAAATATAACACCAGTCATCCAATATCAACAGTCAAAAATCCATCTCAATCATCATTCAAATCAACCAATATACATCAATAGATAACTGATTATCATGCAGGTACTAATTTGATGATTTAATTAAATATTAAATTGAACGATGATGAAATGCAATACAAGTCAAATTTAACTAGAATGACAATTTAAATATACAAAACATCAACCAATCAATTTCTAATTAAATCATAAATTTAATTTAACTAGCATGAGATTATTTAGTAGTCGTGGATGGGTCAAAACACACACCTTTGATTTCAAATTAATTTGAAATCCAATATAAGGCCCAATATTCAATAGTCTCAGAATTCGCCTAAACTATTTCCATAATGTTTGGAATTTCAATACGATTCCAGCGAAACAAACTGCGCATAAGTCCAACCTCAGACGTAAAAGTTATAACAGTTAGAAGATTATACAAGTTATAATTAAAATAACTAAAATAAAATAATAGTTGTACACATCATCACCTTCCTCAACTTTGATCTCTAGCTACAGTTAGACGCACGAGCTACAAATTGACCCAATCCAACCGTTGATGTTTACACTCCCATCGATGTCGCCACGGCCAAGCCGGCCACGCCTCCACTGACACAACCCTCCGCCACTAACGCCGTATGAGGTGTACGCTTCCCTGACCCAAAGACGAACAACCGACGCCAAGTAAATGAAACCCCAGTCGAATTTTTGGCAATGACGACCATCAACATCTCAGGCAACCAATGCAGATGAACTCCACTCACCAATCTCCACCCATCAATATCCTCCATTCAACGATCCAACGAAGTCGACCGCAACCCAATGAACGGCCGAGGATGATTTGGCCAATAACGAACAAACCAAATTCCGATTGTAAAAACTAACTGCATATTTGTGCTCGTCTAGATCTTCGAATTGATATATAATATGATATAGTTTGTGGAGTTAATTTTTCGATTTGATTGCAATTGAATCTAGAAATTTGTGTTTCTGCCATTTGAAAATAAGGAACAAATAGATCGAATTGTACGTACAGAATAAGAAAAATAACTTCTAGGGTTTGGGGAAATAAGACTATTTATATTGATAAAGCCCAATAAGATGATAAACACGGATCCAATTAGTACGAACGACAAATAGCGACCCAAAAAGCCCGCTTCGCTTCCGAAACGAAAGGGGTCATCCCATATATCAAAATAGATGTTTTTAATATTTCTAAACACAATGGAACATGTTTTAGGTCCTACTTCCATCGAGTTAGCTTTAAAATCAACTTATTTCAATTGAATTCAATTAAATTGATTTCTAAGCGTTTCGAGTTCATATGATCGAACGACAAGTCTGATCGCTACGAAACTTGAAATCCTACAATATTTCATCATTATGGATCCGATGAAACTAATTTCGTCGAAATCCTAGATAGTGGCCAAAATGGCTATTTTCACATTAACTAAGTGAATTATTATTAAATTGATTAAATCACTTTTCGATTTCAAATTTCATAACCGACAATATTTTACACAAATTATAATGTTCAATTTCAACTGCAATTAAATCCAATTAATAAAATTTAATTCCAACAAACTGATTTATTTTGGTTTCTATCTCTTTTTATTCAATCAATTATTACTCTATAGACATAGTTAACATTGGTTTAAATTTTATTACATTAATATTCTTCAATTTTCATCTTTTTCCATATTAGTTGCGATATTTCAATTATCTCGAATTTTTTGGATATTTCCACACTAATTTATATCTAAAATATCAATAATTAATCTATCTTGGTTTTATTCTTTTCAATAAAAAATACTGCCTTAGAAATGTAATTAACATTTCTGTACATTTTATTGTATTCACATTTTCATTAACATTTAAACTTAGATTAACATAATATTTAATTATATTTAATTTCAATTGATTTATAATTTAATTCAACAGATTAAATAAATTAGTAACAAATGACAATCGTTACCTTTTCTTGATTTGATAACATTTGTAAGTTTGTTATCTACACACAAATGTCTAACCACTACCACAACACTATTTTTATTTAATTACAAATAAATTACATAATATTCCATAAATTAATACAACATTCAAATTATCAATTACTCATTTAATCCAATTATTAATTAATACACAAACATTATTATAATAAATCTAAAATCTATCACCAATTATGTAACGACCAATAATTTTGCTACTTCGAAAATAAGAGATTTCATTCGTTTTAAATTTAAAAAGAATTTAAAACTTAAATAAATAAGTTATATATAATAGATAATAATAGAGAAATTATTTATTCTTATGGTTAATAATTTAAAAAATATAAATTTGGATTTTAGAAAAAATCAACAAAAGTTAAGTTTTGTAAAAAAAAAAGCCCTAAATAAATAGGTTGAAATATTTATTAAAAAGATAAATCTTATTAAAAACATTTAATAAAGATAATAAAAGTTTATTAAAATATATAAAAGTATGTTAATAATCGTTTTACAAAAATAACCAAAATTTGGCGCATTTTATCAGTTTTACATACACTTTAAATATAGAGATTTTGATATTATTTAAATATGATTTTAAAATATCAATAGACATGTTTTAATTTGCGTAAAAGAAGTAAAAATTTCATTTTTAAGTTTAATTTACTTTAATATACAGCTTAACAAAAATGTCAAATTTTGACTGTAAAATTTGTCAACAAAAACACCATCTTCAACCGTAACATGTAGTCGCAACGTTGAATAAATGTGTTCACTTTATAACATATATAATAACAACTTTATAAACTTTAAAACACATTACATTTAGCAATAAAAGACAAAATATTTATATTAGGAAAGTTTAAATAAATATATAAATATAAAATTGTATGAATTGACTAATTACATTTTATTTTTCTTTAATAAACCACATCATTTCTTCTATATCATATCTCATTTATGAAATGTTATGTATATGCATACAAAAGGAGCAAACTTATGCATTTAAATATTTACAAACCATATGAAGATGACACCTACTTTGTTTGTACCAAAATTGGGCACAACACTTTTCAGATGTGTTTGTAGAGATAAAATGAAGAATATAAATGAATGTAACAACCCGGGATTTGCATTACCAATTAATAAATAAAAGTTAGGATTTTTATTTATTTTAATGAAGCGTAAAAGGATTTGGAATAACAAAATTTATTTGAAAAAGGCTATTTTAATTAAATGGGAAATATGGGATTTTAAAATGAGGATAAAATGTTATTTTTGGAAAGTTAAATATTTTAGGAGAGATTTTAAAATGGGTTTGGGTAAGAAAAATGAGTTTTATAAACTTACATGAACACTTAGACTAATTTTTGGAAACATGTAAATAACCCTCTTCTTATTGGGTTACTAAACTTAACCCAATAACCCACCCTAAACCTCCTCTATAAATTATCTCAAACTCTCCTAACCTCATTCATGCATCCCTAATCAAAACCCTAATCATTTTCTAAAGCTTTCTTAACAAAAGTGGCCTCCATCTTCATCTCCTTCTAGTTTTAGCTTATGCAAGTCATTCTATGCAAAGTCAATGCAAATACCCCCTCAAATCCATTTTTATATCTTTCTAATTTCTGAAATTAGTTTGATAACACATGTTTTATGTGTTTTTTTGATCTTATAGCCTCCTAATCATCTTTTGCTAACTTGGGTTGATGATATAGTGGTCTTTGTTGCTTTCTAGAGAGGTATATTGCTAAAAACCTCTTCTAGTATGTGTTTAATCCTCTTTTGATTTCGGTAATCATTTAGTAACACATGTTTTATTATGTAACATGTGAATCATAGCTCTTTGATCATCTTTGCTTTCATTTTGGGTGTGCACATAAGGTGTTTGTGATATTACTTCATAAGGTAATGCTAAGCTTTGGCCCTTTGTTTCCTTTAATATAGTGTAGCGATCGTTATATAGTAGTTAGTGATTGTTATTAGTGAAATTTGATGCCAAAAACTTCAAAAAAACACCCCAAACCATCAAGAAACTGCAAAATCAGCTGGCTGGAAATGTTTAGCCTGAAAACAGGCCAAAACAGGGCTCTGGGTGCACCAGGGCAGGCCTAGGTTGCACCCAGGCACAACAGGCTAGCCAGTTGGGCTAGCCAGAGGTAGGCCAGCCCGCATGGGCTGGCACACGCATCTCCCCAGCCCGCATAGGGCTGGGGCTTGGGCGCGACCTCCCCAGCCCGCGCGGGCTGGGGCTTGGGCCGGCTTCCCCAGCCCGAGCAGGCTGGGGCCTGGGCCCGCCCCCCAGCCCGAGCGGGCTGCCACTCCCCAGCCCATGCGGGCTGGGGGCCCGAAAGGAAAAAAAAAATTAAAGCATTTTTTTCTTCCTGTTTTCAGTTTTGGGACTGAAACTTTGTGACATCGACACGGTCTCATCCATGGTCGAAATCCAACGTTTTTAGACTCCTGGGAAAGCTAGAGTTCCGAACTCCATCTCTAGAAAGTTTGATTAGTATCTGAGTTCATTTGACTCTTCGAAATTGCTGTCGAAGAGGGACCCGGATATCAGCCTGAAACAGTGTATTCACTGTTTCCGGGTCCGACTTTAGAGCGTCGCTTCGACTTAGTTTTAAGTCAGAATCGAGTAATTCTTTTTGCGTTCTGAAGTAGGAATGTCGAACTACATTCCTACCAATTTTCATGCCATTTGGATTCTGCTTGCTGGTACGAATAATTTTTCGAATTTGGATTCACGTCAGTTTTGGACTATTTTCCAACACTTAGAATATTTTCAGTGATTTTCTGGTTTTGTCGACTTCTTTGAGATTTGTCTTTGGATTTCGTACACGGGCCTTATAAAAAGGTTTTAAAAGGATTTTTCACTCCTAAATGGCTTTCAAAATTATTATATAGTATTATTTTTAATTATTAAATTAATTACTCCATAATAGGAGAGTTTTAAAAAGCCGTTTTAAAGTGATTTCAAGATCAATTAAAAATCCGTTTCGCACCATTATTTTCTATAATAAAAATCTCACACTCACTTTTAGCACGTCGAGCTAAGTGGAAAGGTGCTTAAACGGTTAGGAAATCTCCGGGCTATGGAACCGTGTGTATTTTCTTTCCGGTTAATTCCCGACCTATTCGATTGATCGTTTTGACCTTTGGGTCTAGTTTACCGATGATGCGAGGTGGACTTTTTATTTTTGGAGTGTGAGCATGCTATTGGTTAGTAAACCGTTTAGTGCGAACGTGGGGTATGGGACTCATTGTTAACACTTAACGGGTTCCTCTCCAAGAAGTTTGTGACACATTAGCCTCTGGGCGGCCAGTACTGGACCTCTGGGTCACCACGCCTCTGGGACTCATTGTATTATCTGATGATTTTTATATCCATTCGAGTACCGCCATTAGGTGTTGGTTCTATGGAAACATACGATGTAAGTGTGATTACCTTGCGGATTCACAGTGTCTCTGGACACTGCTTTTCAGTATTCGATTTCATTGACTTTTCAGTATATCCCTATTGCTCCTTGGAGCATCGATCTTTGCTTGGGCATTGATTACAGACTCTGGTCACTCTTGGGATTATTGCCTATGGGCAACTTTATATAGCTTTGGTTAGCCGATGATATGAGGCGAGTTTATTTATTCCACATTTTGGTGTTGATATTCTCTTTGGAGATTTTTACTGTTTATTGATGATTAGGGATCGTCATTATGTTCATGTAGTCCATATTTCTCTTCTCTTTGGAGAAGTACTGTTTTATTTATGTACCGCATTATTATATCTCGGTTATTACTGATTGTTTAGCTATCCTGACCCGAGTGTTTTCGCTCGGGTCAGACCGAGTTGTTTCAGGTTAGTTCTCTGGACTTAGCTTTTTGTGCTTCCGCTTGGACATTATCTGCTATGCTGATAGATAGCTCTTTATATTTTTCCACTATTTTGATACTCTGATTATTCAGTCTCTTATGTACATATTTTTGACTCACATGTGTGAACGGTGGCTTTGTACCCACCTTTTGATATTTGGATCTGTATTGACGATATATTGTACCTATGTTCTGTGACTGTTCTGTGATGATGATGTTATCATTTAGTGTTATGTTTGTTCTGAACCTATTTTCCTTAGCCATTGTAATTTCGTTATAAATATCTATTGGATATGTCGAACCACTTGAGAAAAGAAAACCACCTATTCGACATATTCGGTACTTAGTTATAGCTTGATTACACATGGTCGCTTCCATTATACTCTATTCTCCGTTCTAGTAGACGGTATTACTCCGTAATACTCTTTACTAGAGTGGGTCTCGGAGTGGGGCGTTACATCTTGGTATCAGAGCCAGGTTCAGAATTAAGCATAACAAACACAGAACGGACACTTAGTACAATACATTATAATACGATCCAAATTGAACATATCCACCGTTAGATAAATAAGTTAGGAATATGTGTAGGAATCTATTTTATTCCATAATATTCCTTAATGAATTATCTATCTTTGAATCGTGCTTAACTAAATCTTACCTTATCTTTCAGTATGGCTGGTAGAGGTAGGAACCTCCGTTCTGCTGATACTGGACAGTCCAGCAACCCTCACCCTGAGGGCGTATACATGACCACGGACCAGATCATGGAGCTGGTTCGTAACTCTCAGTCGCACTCTCAGTCTCCTGCACCTGTTTCTGATGCACCGCACAAGTCTGCTTTTGCGCGCCTCTGCAGCGACTTTATTCAACTTGGAGGGAAGCCGTTCAATGGCTCCGAGACTGTTCTTGAGGTCCTGGCTTGGATCAGAGTTTGCGAGCGTAATTTCACTCGCATGACCCTTCCTGACCATGATAGAGTTCTTGTTGCTTCTAGCCATTTTGAGGGCTGTGCCTTGGATTGGTATGAGCTCCTTATTTCTGAGACCGATGAGGCCACTCTCACTTGGGATCAGTTCCGGGAGCGTTTCTTGCTCAAGTTTGTCCCCGAGTCCGAGAAGATAGCCCTTACACGCCGCTTTATTGACCTTAAGCAAGGGAAGACCTCTACTGCTGACTATTCTTCATCTTTCGAGGCCCTGTCTAAGTATTGCCTCGAGTTCATTAGCACTCCTTATAAGAAGAATCTCGAGTTTATAGAAGGCCTGAAGAAATATTTGAAGAAACAGCTTATGCTCCAACTTAAGCTCCCTTTTGATGAGCAAGTTGACGCAGCGCTTCACCTTGAAGCGGTTGAGCATGAGAGAGACAATGATGGAGATGGTGGGGGTTCCAAAAACCCCAATCAGAAGCGGGGTCCATTCCAGAATACCAAGCCTTGGAACGAGAAGAAGAAGACTGGCAGTTCTACTTTTCAGACTCAGCCTCAGACTCGTTCTCAGTCCCAGACTGCTGCTCAGCCTAGTGGGACACGTCCTCCGAAGAAATGTTTCAACTGTGGTTCTCCTGATCACTTTATTCGAGAGTGTCCCAAACCTCTATATTGCACCTTCTGCGAGAAGGAGGGACACAGGATCTCCACTTGTCCTACTGCACCTCCTTGATCTGGCAAGCTTAACGCTGCCAAGACTCCTACATCTTCAGCTCAGCCTCGAGGTACGCATCCTTCCGTTCTGGAAGGTTCTATTTTATTTCATGGTAGATCTTATAGAGTTCTCTTTGATACGGGTGCCTCTCACTCATTCGTATCAAAAGAGCTAGTAGATGCTTTATCTTTGGATGTTACTTGTTTGGTTTCTTCACTAAGGATTGTGAATCCCATCAGTGGATCCACGACCCTTAGTCTGCTTTGTGAGGATATAGATATTGATCTTTGTGGATTTTCTTTCCGTGCGAATCTGCACGTTATAGAGTATTTGGGATTTGACATGATTCTTGGCATGGATTCGCTCGCTCAGTACGACGCCAATATCATTTGTTCGGAGCGGATATTATTTCTTCGTCATCCTGACTCGTCCGCTCCGTTAGCTATTTCTCTTCAGGATGTTGGGATTTCTGATATTACTTTATTTGCACTTGATTCACGAGATGAGGATGCGGACATATCTCGTATTCCTGTTGTTCGGGATTTCCCTGATATATTCGAGCCAGTATCTGGCCTGCCGCCAAAGCGGGCCATTGACTTCCGCATCGATCTCATTCCAGGTTCCCGCCCAGTTGGGCGTCCTCCCACGAGGATGACTACTAAAGAGAATGAGGAACTCAGGAAGCAGTTAGTAGAGCTTGATACGAAGCAGCTCATTCGGTCCAGTTCTTCGCCATAGGGTGCTGCTGTGGTCTTCGTTAAGAAGCCCGATGGCTCTCTTAGGCTTTGCATTGACTATCGCAAGCTTAATGAGTTGACCATCATAAATCGTTATCCATTGCCACGGATAGACGATATGTTTGATCAGTTGAGCAGTGAGAAGGTCTTTTCACAACTCGACCTTGCCACCGGATTTCATCAGCTCCGAGTTGCGGAAGATAGCATTCCTCTTACCGCCTTCCGCACTCGTTATGGTTCTTTTGAGCGGTTGGTCATGCTATTTGGCTTGACGAACGTACCGGCTTTCTTCGTCGATCTTATAAATCGAGTATTTCGAGAATACATCGATAGATTCGTTCTGGTTTTCATCAACGATATTCTTATTTATTCTAGATCCGAGGCAGAGCATGCTCATCATTTGCGGATCGTCGTAGATACTATTCGTCAGCATCAGCTTAAGGCCAAGCTCTCCAAGTGCCATTTTTGGGAGAGCAAGGTCAAGTTCTTGGGCCATATTGTATCATATGAGGGTGTTTCTGTCGATCCTTCCAAGATCGAAGCTATTCAGAATTGGAAGCAGCCCGAGAACGTTCATGATATTCGCAGTTTCCTTGGTCTAGCGGGTTATTACCGTCGGTTTGTCAAGGATTTCTCTCGAGTTGCACTTCCCCTTACAACGCTGACTCGTAAGGGTGTTCGCTTTATTTGGTCTGATTAGTGTGAAGCTTCTTTTCAGCGATTGAAGGAACTTCTCACTTATGCTCCTATTCTTGTGGTTCCTGAGAGTAACCAGGATCTGGTTGTTTACACCGATGCTTGTGGTAGCGGGCTCGGTGTTGTGCTTATGCTTCCTGGCAACTGTGTCCGAATGAGGTTCGCTATCCTACTCATGATCTTGAGTTAGCAGCTATCGTCTTTGCCTTGAAGACGTGGCGTCACTTTCTATTAGGCGAACGCTTCACTCTTTACACTGATCACAAGTCTCTAAAGTATCTTTTCAGCCAGAGAGATCTCAACATGAGGCAGTAGCGATGGCTTGTGTTTCTCGCCTCATATGATTTAGATATTCAGTATACCCCTGGCAAGGGTAATCGTGTTGCAGATGCGCTCAGTCGCAAGCACTCGGCGGTAGTTTCTATGATGATTGCCGAGTGGGATATTCTTGAGACCCTATCTTTGTGTGATATTAGAGATCGAGCTCCATCTTCTGATTCTCCGATCTTACTACACAGCTTAGAAGCTCGTCCTATCTTATTGGATCGCATTGCCCATGTTCAACGGCAGGATCCAGACTTATTGCATCTCATTCACCGTCTCGAGTCGGGATCCAGTGATGAGACATTGCTGGATTATTCTCTTGATTTTCATCGGTGTCTTCGTAGGAAGAACCGTATTGTTGTACCATCTGATTTATCACTTATGCGTGACATTCTGGACGAGTGCCATCGAACTAAGTACACTATACATACCGGTTCGAGTAAGATGTATGCCGATATGTGCCGGGTATATTATTGGGAGGGTTTGAAGAGAGATGTGGCAAGTTATGTGAGTGGTTGCATGACTTGTCAACAGAACAAGGCCGAGCATCAGCGTCCATCTGGTCTTCTTCAGCCGCTAGAGATTCCATTATGGAAATGGGATCAGATATCCATGGATTTTATTGACGGTCTGCCTCGATCGAGGTCAGGCCATACTTCTATCTGGGTTATTGTTGATCGCTTGACCAAAGCGGCTCATTTCATTCCTATTAAGTCCACTCGGGCTGTTCCTCAGCTTGCCAAGCTATATGTGAAGGAAGTCGTTCGACTTCATGGCATTCGTAGCTCTATCGTGTGTGATCGAGACACTATTTTCACTAGTCACTTCTGGAAGTGCCTACAGTCAGCTTTGGGCTCAAAGCTGAATCTCTCGACTGCTTATCACCCTCAGACCGACGGTCAGACTGAGAGGGTGAATCGTGTTTTGGAGGATCTTTTTCGCTGTTGTATTCTGGATTTCGGAGGTAGTTGGGAGGATCACTTACCGCTTGTAGAGTTCTCCTACAACAACAGCTTTCAGTCTAGTATCGGCATGGCACCTTTCGAGGCTCTATACGGAAGGCCATGTCTCTCTCCTGCTTGTTGGTTAGAATCTGGCGAGAAGCTTATTCTTGGTCCAGATTCAGTTCGGGAATCTTCTTAAAAGATTGTTTTTATCCGTCAAAGAATGAAAGAGGCACAGAACCGCCAGAAATCCTACGCGGACAACCGTAGGAAGCCTCTTGAGTTCTCCATTGGTGATTTTGTCTTCATTCGGATTTCTCCCATGAAGGGGGTTGTGCGTTTCAGCTCTACAGGGAAATTGGATCCTCGCTATGTTGGACCACTTCCTATACGGAACGCATCGGCCTCGTTGCTTATCGTGTGGCTCTACCTGCTCATTTTTCCGAAATGCATGACGTGTTCCATGTTTCTCAGCTTCGCAAGTGTGTTCACGATCCTGACTCTATCATTGAGCCGCATGTCGTGCCTGATTTAGAGATCTTACCTGACTTATCTTTGGAGCAGCAACCTCTCTGTGTGCTTGATTCGGAGGTTAGACGCCTTCGCAACAAAGAGGTTCCACTCGTGAAGATTCAATGGTCACCGAATCCTAAGGACTTCACTTGGGAGACCAGAGAATCTATCGAGCGCTCTTATCCTGGCTTTCTCCCATCTTCTTCTGCGGGTAAGAATTCTCTATTTTATCTCTATCACTTCTTTTGTGGATTTGACGTTATAGACGACATCTATTTTAAGGAATTGCGGGGACATAATTTTCTTAAGGGGGGAGTCTGTAACAACCCGGGATTTGCATTACCAATTAATAAATAAAAGTTAGGGTTTTTATTTATTTTAATGAAGCGTAAAAGGATTTGGAATAACAAAATTTATTTGAAAAAGGCTATTTTAATTAAATGGGAAATATGGGATTTTAAAACGAGGATAAAATGTTATTTTTGGAAAGTGAAATATTTTAGGAGAGATTTTAAAACGGGTTTAGGTAAGAAAAATGAGTTTTATAAACTTACATGAACACTTAGACTAATTTTTTTGAAACATGTAAATAACCCTCTTCCTATTGGGTTACTAAACTTAACCCAATAACCCACCCTAAACCTCCTCTATAAATTATCTCAAACTCTCCTAACCTCATTCATGCATCCCTAATCAAAACCCTAATCATTTCCTAAAGCTTTCTTAACAAAAATGACCTCCATCTTCATCTCCTTCTAGTTTTAGCTTATGCAAGTCATTCTATGCAAAGGAAATGCGAATACCCACCTCAAATCCATTTTTATATCTTTCTAATTTCTGAAATTAGTTTGATAACACATGTTTTATGTGTTTTTTTGATCTTATAGCCTCCTAATCATCTTTTGCTAACTTGGGTTGATGCTATAGTTGTCTTTGTTGCTTTCTAAAGAGGTATATTGCTAAAAACCTCTTCTAGTATGTGTTTAATCCTCTTTTGATTTCGGTAATCATTTAGTAACACATGTTTTATTATGTAACATGTGAATCATAGCTCTTTGATCATCTTTGCTTTCATTTTGGGTGTGCACATAAGGTGTTTGTGATATTGCTTCATAAGGTAATGCTAAGCTTTGGCCCTTTGTTTCCTTTAATATAGTGTAGTGATCATTATATAGTAGTTAGTAATTGTTATTAGTGAAATTTGATGCCAAAAACTTCAAAAATACATCCCAAACCATCAAAAAACTGCAAAATCAGCTGGCTGGAAATGTTCAGCCTGAAAACAGGCCAAAACAGGGCTCTGGGTGCACCAGGGCAGGCCTGGGCTGCACCCAGGCACAGCAGGCTAGCCCAGTTGGGCTAGCCAGAGGTAGGACAGCCCGGATGGGCTGGCACACACATCTCCCCAGTCCACACGGGGCTGGGGCTTGGGCCCGACCTCCCCAGCCCGCGCGGGCTGGGGCTTGGGCCGGCCTCCCCAGCCCGAGCGGGCTGGGGCCTGGGCCCGCCCACCCCAGCCCGAGCGGGCTGGGGCTTGGGCTGCCTCCCCAGCCCGAGCGGGTTGGAGGGGGCTTCCACTCCCCAGCCCATGCGGGCTGGGGGCCCGAAAGGAAAAAAAATATATTTAAAGCATTTTTTTCTTCCTGTTTTCAGTTTTGGGACTGAAACTTTGTGACATCGCCACGGTCACATCCGTGGTCGAAATCCAACGTTTTTGGACTCGTTGGAAAGCTAGAGTTCCGAACTCCATCTCTAGAAAGTTTGATTAGTATCCGAGTTCATTTGACTCTTCGAAATTGCTGTCGAAGAGGGACCGGATCTCAGCCTGAAACAGTGTATTCACTGTTTCCGGGTCCGACTTTAGAGCGTCCCTTCGACTTCGTTTCAAGTCGGAATCGAGTAATTCTTTTTGCGTTCTGAAGTAGGAATGTCGGACTATGTTCCTACCAATTTTCATGCCATTCGGATTCGGTTTGCTGGTCCGAATAATTTTTCGAATTTGGGTTCACGTCAGTTTTGGACTATTTTCCAACACTTAGAATTTTTTCAGTGTTTTTCTGGTTTTGTCGACTTCTTTGAGATTTGTCTTTGGATTTCGTACATGGGCCTTATAAAAATGTTTTAAAAGGATTTTTCGCTCCTAAATGGCTTCCAAAATTATTATATAATATTATTTTTAATTATTAAATTAATTACTCCATAATAGGAGAGTTTTCAAAAGCCGTTTTAAAGTGATGTCAAGATCAGTTAAAATTCCGTTTCGCTCCATTATTTTCTGTAATAAAAATCTCACACTCACTTTTAACACGTCGAGCGAAGTGGAAAGGTGCTTAAACGGTTAGGAAATCTCCGGCCTATGGAACCGTGTGTATTTTCTTTTCGGTTAATCCCCGACCTATTCGATTGATCGTTTTGACCTTTGGGTCTAGTTTACCGATGATACGAGGTGGACTTTTTATTGTTTGGAGTGTGAACATGCTATGGTTAGTAAACCGTTTAGTGCGAACGTGGGGTATGGGACTCATTGTTAACACTTTACGGGTTCCTCTCCAAGAAGTTTGTGACACATTAGCCTCTAGGCGGCCAGTACTGGACCTCTGGGTCACCACGCCTCTGGGCAACCGTCTTTGGACACCTGCTCTATGGAGCAGTTTTTCGGCATGCGCCTCTGGGCCTTTATCCTTCTGGGAAGGATCTCGCCGTCTCACGTGTTCCGCATCTGTGCGAGTGATCGATCACAACTCTACAGTACTTGACAATAATGACTCTGGTCGGTGCACGTGCAATACTTGTATTATCTGATGATGTTTATATCCATTCGAGTACCGCCATTTGGTGTTGGTTCTATGGAACCATACGATGTAAGTGTGATTACCTTGCGGATTCACAGTGTCTCTGGACACTGCTTTTCAGTATTCGATTTCATTGACTTTTCAGTATATCCATATTGCTCCTTGGAGCATCGATCTTTACTTGGGCATTGATTATAGACTCTGGTCACTCTTGGGATTATTGCCTATGGGCAACTTTATATAGCTTTGGTTACGCCGATGATATGAGGCGAGTTTATTTATTCCACACTTTGGTGTTGATATTCTCTTTGGAGATTTTTACTGTTTATTGATGATTAGGGATCGTCATTATGTTCGTGTAGTTCATATTACTTTTCTCTTTGGAGAAGTACTGTTTTATTTATGTACCACATTATTATATCTCAGTTATTACTGATTGTTTAGCTAGCCTGACCCGAGTGTTTCCGCTCGGGTCAGACCGAGTTGTTTCAGGTTAGGTCTCTGGACTTAGCTTTCTGTGCTTCCGCTTGGACATTATCTGCTATGCTGATAGATAGCTCTTTATATTTGTCCACTATTTTGATACTCTGATTATTCGGTCTCTTATGTACATATTTTTAACTCACATGTGTGAGCAGTGGCTTTGTACCCACCTTTTGATATTTGGATCTGTATTGACGATATATTGTACCTATGTTCTGTGACTGTTATGTGGCTGTTCTGTGATGATGATGTTATCATTTAGTATTATGTTTGTTCTGAACCAATTTTCCTTAGCCATTGTAATTTCGTTATAAATATCTATTAGATATGTCGAACCACTTGAGAAAAGAAAACCACCTATTCGACATATTCAGTAGTTAGTTACAGCTTGATTACACATGGTCGCTTCCATTATACTCTATTCTCCGTTCTAGTAGACGGTATTACTCCGTAGTACTCTTTACTAGAGTGGGTCTCGGAGTGGGGCGTTACAATGAAAAATGAGAAAGATCTAACAAATATACCAATTGATAAATAGGAAAAACGCACAGAAACACACAGATTTAAAGTGGTTCGGTGTATGGCCTATGTCCACTGCGAACTGGCTAATTTTTATTGATTTTTGCTTGCTGGTTACAAAGAGTTATAACAGTACAATTCGAGTACAATAGTAATTTCAGTAGAGTCTGGACGTAGAAGAGCAGAAAGTCCCTTTTTAGCAGGTCATGGGCTGCTATTTATAGGCGTGGGCAGCAAATATCTTGCCTAAATCTCGGAAGACCCCTTCTCTCACGTGCGTGGGCCCACATGATCAATCCTCGTTCGTTTGGACTCGATCCATGATCGATACGAATGAATTCGTATCGATCAAGATTTAGCCCAATTGAGTCAAGATCGATCATGAACATTCTTGAGGTTGCACGCAAGCTCCAGTGAAAATTTGGTAGCATTTGGCCTTGTAGATCTCGAGTTATGATCGATGCAAGTTTGAATTTGTTGAAGACTGCTAAGTTCGCATCGCTTCTGTTCGCGTGATAACCGATGATGTGATGTAAATTTTTAGGATCGATCCACTTTTTATACAATGTGACCGAGTCATACACGTGACTATGCCTTCTTCGTATCGATTATGGGAAACTCTATTCGTATCGATCATTTCACATGTCCTTCGTATCGATGACTTAGGGGCTGTTTCGTATCGCTCATTGTATGCATTATTCGTATGGACTGTTTGGAAATATGCTTCGTGTCGATGGAAGGGGATCGATACAAGATGAGTGGGTGGCAACCAATACGAAATGAATGGAGGGCGATTGATACGAAATGGACGTTTGTCAAGGAATGATGGATACAAAGGGGAGTGATATTTGATGGATACGAATAGGGTCATTACAAGGTGATGGATACAAATTGAGGCTTGCGAACCGATGGATACGAAATGAATCGATGTGAAATAGATGGATACGAAAAGAATGTGTTTTGCACAGAATTTGATCGATCCATACCTTGGGCATACAAACTTCGATCGACTCGAAATTCGAAATGTTGTCTTTCATAGGTTTACTTGTCATGTCATATCAATTGTAGCTTGAACCGGACTCGGGCAAAGTTTTTCAGTATCCATAGTTGATCGATGTACAATCGATCTATAGAAGGGACCGTCTTCAGTTTCCGACTAATTCCTTGGTATCATGGCCTTGCCAAAAGGCGGGATAACATTTGTCCCCCAAGTATGTCCTTTGTGAGAATAACATGCTTTGAAAAGATACCATCTTCATACTGAAAAGTTCTACCTGATCTGTTGAGTAGTTGTTGTCTTTTCGTCAAAAGATATAACCTCTGATTGACCTTCAGTACTGCAAATAACGAATTGTTGACAGCCAATTGTTGAACCGTGCACAGTTTTAACTGAGTATTAAAGGATAGCTATCTGTTATTTGTTGTAGTCGCCATCAGGTGAGCATTTAACTCCTTGTGAGTTTTGAAAATTGGATGTTAGTCTGTCATACATGTACATATGTTAACCTGACTCCCGTTAATGTTTGCATATTCACAAGTCGTTGTCAGTTTTCTTATATCGAATTCCATACCGATCCTCTCCTGAATCGATGTGAAATTCGAGTTGTAATAACGCTTGACGGTTGTTTTGGAGTTTCTCTTCGTATTGATCCTCTCCTAGATCGAGTTTAAATGTTTGAATGCACGCTTTGTATCGACGACTATTAGTACGAACATGATGGTTTCTTGGGGATTCTTCGTTTCGATGGATACGAAGCTTCTATGTTCTTCGAACAGATGGATATGAAACTGACACTTCGTATCGATGGAGTAGACTAATGCAAATGTTAATTTTTATTATTTTACATATCGACGGGATTCACACTGATGCACACGAAATAAATGTTTCGTATTGATGGAGTCATGCGGTTCTAACGTAATCTCACCATTCTTTTCGTACCGATGCATGGACGGATATGAATCAGTTGGATACGCTTGCGTTGATGGATACGAAGTTCCGCTTTGGTATCCATGGAGGTAACCAGTTATCTAGGTATAACAACTGGGATAAGAAGCGTCTTTTTCCCTTGGTTACGAACTAAAATAAATGCTTTCTGGACATAGAAAAATTTCACTTGCCATAATTTTTTTCTTTCTTTGTATCGATGGAGCACCCGAGAAACAAGAATTGTCTTCGTCCCCAAATTGAATAAACCTTCATTCTTTTGAACTGATTGTTTAAATTAGGTAATTAACCAATCAATTCCACTCTAAAATGATGAGACTCGAGTTTCAATGCCATTCCATTCGTACTCGCAGCAGAGTTCGATGAAAAGGAGGCCAGAGATGGTCAAGGAAGGAGGAGATGGTTTTTGTGTGGATTTGGAGGAGTGTGAGGACACGAAGAGGATGCTCGTATCGATCTGGCGAATGGAGTTTGTATCGATCCGAAAATGATGGGTTAAGGAAAAAGATCATATCAATCTAAGTTGCAGTGTGATTTCGGATCGAGAGAAACTCGTGCTTCATACCGATTGCTGGTGGGACTACATATCGATTGACTAATACAAAATAACGACCGATACGAAGGTCTTAACACTAATTGACATGAAGCAAGGGGTATGGCATCGATACGAAATGGCCTCTGATGATCGATACGGGATGATACTCTAGGATCAATGTGAGGTGATGATTCCTTGATTGATACGAGGTCAAGATCTTCTGATTGATGCGAAGGGAAGGTTTTGGTGTTCGATCCGAGTTGAATTTTGATGAATACGAGAGACCTAGCATACTTGAACACTTAACTCCGACATGCTACTGCCTTGCATAATTAGACATAATTATTTCACTACATATTTAACTGCCTTTTGAAGCTCGTCGATGGAACTCTAACTTCACAAAATTTGACGAACATTGACTAGGATCGATCTCCGAAGTCTAAATGGCACGGTTGTGACGGTCAGTGATGACAGTCACTCCGGTTGAATCTAGAAATCTTATCGTTTGAACATTTTCTCAAATCCTGTAGAATTTCTTATGTATTATATAGCATCGCACTGCACAACGCATTCATGCACTTCACATTGGGGAACACACGGGCTTATTATCATCTAATGATGGTTTTTACTGAGTTGGTTAGTCATGGAACCCAAGAGTTCACAGCAGCAGGAGGCTCAAAGTTCACCTTCTCCGTTAATAGAGATGTCGGCCATTGCAGCCGAAGTTATAGGTCCAGATCTGGATGAGTTACTAGGAGCATTTTTTATTGCGAATCCACAAGATTCTATACGCCATCCAATGTCTACGAAGATATGTTGAGGAGGATCTGCTTAAGACATGGTCTGCCACTAGATGACGTTCTGCTATCAGGACCGAATGACAGGCCATACTCTCCCCCAAAAGGATTCACTGCTTTTAACAGACATTCGTTCATATCTGGAACGCTTCCTCCATTTAACCAATATATTCGACAAGTGTTAGCTTTCTTAAGGATTGCTTCGTCACAGTTACATCCGAGTGGATACGAGTTGCTGAACAGCTTATTCATTGTTTTTATGGAGCATCTCTTGCGGCCCCCCGACTCCGGGGGAAGTTAGATTCTTGTTCAATGTCAAGAGTCAGGGAGATAATCCTTCATTCACATTCCTAGAGGCAGTCAGGAATTGCCAAGTTGTGACTGGAACCTAGACCAGGGCTTAGCAACTTCAAGATGGAGTGGTTCAATGTTCGGTTTCCACCCGGGTTTGCTAGACTGTAGCTAGTTAAACGTAAGCGCTGCAATTTCTCTAATGGCCAATGAGATAATTGCAATCGACGCTGAATCTAATATTTTCTTTCCTTTACAACTGCAATTCCATGACTCGAAGTTGCCCATTTTAAAGAAATAATGCAGATTCTTCTAGAGGTGCCTGGTGAGATGAGAGAGATCGGCTCGGTGTTGACAGATGAAAATTTGAGGATCGTTGGGCTAATTGATCAAAAATAGAGCATAAGACTTGAGGGATCTCTTAGGACAGCTTCGGCAACATGGGCTAAGCGTAGGGTGCCTGGGATTGTAATTACTGAATAGGGCGATGAAGAGGATGCGCTCGTCGAAGATGAACCCGTAGTCGGGCCCTCGGATAGTCTTTAACATTTAGAGGTGAAGAGGAAAGGCAAGGCAGTTTCTCATAAAATCCATAAGTCTTCAAGATGGAAATCCATGGTCATGTCTCTTCCAGCCATCGGTGTTATTATCTTAAAGGCTCCTCCCCCATAAATGGAGAATCCCTTCGAGGGACTCGCTGATATTCCAATTCCAGACTATGTGTTGCTCCAACAAGACACCGGATTTGAAGGGATCTACAACGCTTTAGATTTAGACGAGTCACTTCCTATGAGTATGGCCGACACAATTGGTTAGTCAGGGGGTTTTGCACATGCATACATACACCTTCACGGCATTGAATGATTTCCCATCTAAGCTATTCATTTCTGGAGATTACTGATTCTGCTTCTCTTTCTATTTTACAGATACGATGACAAGGCGGGAATCCATGCTCGGTAGCCTTCGCTTGGCACGCCGGTCATCTAGTTCATATTATGAGTCCCATAGAAGGGATGCTGATATAGACTGCTATTGCGGTTATTCTAGCCAGGAGCATTACGAAAGGGAGAGGGATAGAGAGAGAATATAGGCTTCGCTCCCGATCACGCTTCCCACCACCTTGAGCCCCAACGCAACCCTCCGGTCATGGAAAACAACCATTGGAACCTTCACGCCAAAGACCGTCTACTCAAGTACCAAGGTCCGATTCAGAGCGAGGAGGATGGAAATTGGAACTCCTACTGTTACTGAGCAAGCTGTTACAAATTCACTGGGGACGGAGCGATCAGAATCATCCAGTTGAAAAAAAAATTCAAACATCTATTTGGATGGCTTCATCTTCCCTCCACATTTAAAGAGAATTCCAATCGAGGCTGAACAAACAATGCCAGACTATATCCATGACATTTACAGCCAGTACCAGGAAAGGATGAAGACTACGAATAAAGCATCGGCGGTGGCCTTCGAGTAGGTGAAAACAATTGAGAAATTAGAGACTGATTTTGCTTAAAAGGACCATATAATTCAAGTGCTTCATGATGAGAGCGAGTCCCCCAGAAACTCAGAGACAGAGGCCAGCACAGGGGCTGATGAGGCTACTAGGCAAATGGAAGAGATGAGGCAGACGCACCTATCCATGGTTGAGGAGATCGGGCATCGGACTACCATGGTCATGGCCGAACTCGACGGGGCGCCTAAAGAGCTTGAAGAGCTTAAGGCTAAATTTGCTGAAATCGTCAAAGAGAAAGACAATGCAAACAAAGCTATCCAGGAAGTGTGTGAACTGGATGTGGAGCTTAGGGAAGAGAGGGACAAGGCAACGCTTGAAATTCAAGAAGCGAGGCCAGGGTTGAGAATGAAGTGAAGATTGTAAAGACCAAGCTAGACGCCGATATTGAAGATCTTCTTATCACATACAACACTAATGTCCTGAAGCAGAGAAACCTAATCTGGCTAGATAACTATCCATCATACTTGTATAATGCTTGAGGCCGCTTGGTGGAAGATGAAAAGGCGAAACACTAAGCTAAATCAGTTGACGAATTTGAATTAGAGAACCGAGTGCTGAGTGAAGATGAGAGAAGAGTTCCCCACGTCATCACTATCACATCTGAAAAGGAGAAACATGATACTAAGCATTTGGAGGCTGGAGAGGGTTCCGGTGTTGAGCACCATGATGTGGTTTCTGAAACTCTTGTGCCAACCCATCTCGAATCTACATCTACATGTGATTCTCAGTCTGTTCCTGCATATAATCATGATCAACCCGCAATTGTCTCCAGCTCGCGAGCATGTCTCTAATGCTGCTCCGCCACCCACGAGCCAAACTGAGGAAGGTATTCTAAACATTTCTTGTGCTCATTCAAAGCTGGAAATGTTGATCGAAGTAATCGCTAACTCTTTTTCCTTGTCTCTATTCAATGATAGGAGCTACATCTGTCGTGCCTTCTGCAACTCAAGAGCCGTATTACGAGCAGGAAGCCATCATAACAGAAGAGACCACTACAATGGCTACTGCACCAACCAGCGGAGGAAAGGGGAGCATACTTACTTTTGAAGAGCAGATGATGGAGGAACTTCTCGGTCATCATAGAAACCATTTTTCCAATTTGCCATTTATCATGCGTGGAGGCGCACCTGTGACCAGCTCCTCGGGCCCAACTGCTAGAATCCCTGGAGATGCCCAAACAATGCATGAAAAGGAGATAATTTTCGAAGTCAACGCTGAAATGGAAACAGCTGCGCGAGCCAGTGGCATCGGAGGTGGGATGGCGGACATTCGTCCATCTCCTTTGTGAATGATTTCTCCTGAAGGCATAGTCGTCAATACCAGTGTGCCGCTCCCGCCTCCTAACATCGATCCTGTCCCTTCGACTCCGCCTTCAGAAAGCATTCCAATCCATGTGAGCTCGGGTGAGGAGGCTGCCATAATACCCCCGATTAGAGATCAACCGCCAAAAGGCAAGGGATCAAAGAGGCATCCAAGCGGCGATTCCAGCGGGTAGACGCCGAAGAAGAAGAAGAAGAGAGAATAGACATGTCTTCTCGGCTCATTTTTCGTAGATAGATAATAATTTCCTTTTACATCTGTAGGCCGTGTATAGATGTGGGTTCAGCCCCTACTAGTAGGATTTTTTGGAATAATTTTGTACTTATCTTTCTCTTCCAAAGAATAGTTGAAATAAAATTTCATTTTGTCTTCAGCACAGTTCGCATTTATTTCGCTAACGTATTTCAGCATTCGAACTTCCATTCAATGTATTTGTGGAGCTTAGCCTTCGAATCGGATCTAGGTTTAGTTGCTAAACTCTAAAAACATGGATTTGGGCCATGCTCAAATCGTTAAGTCAAGTTCCAATATTGCACTGTCTCGATCAGTGGCTGATACTTAAGTTCTGCCCCCGGTTTCGGGGACAAATTGAAAAGATTGGTAGGCCATTATTTTTCGCCTTTAATACATCAAGCTCAACTCTATTGAATCGAGTTTGAAACAAGACGAGTTTGGGCGGTCAAATTACACTTTCTCATCAGTTGATGATTGTTTCCACACTCTAGGGGTTGCACTTGTATGTTGGTAGTCGGTCACGCCCGCTTAAGGTTTTAAGATATGTCCACGCTTCGGGGACTTTAATTATTTTACGGGTGGTTAGTCACACCCATTTGATATTTAGGACTTCGTCCACACTCTAGGGACTTATATTAATTCATGGGCCACCAGTCACACCGACTTTGCATTTATACTTCGGTCCGCACTCTGGGGCTCGGAGTTGTCCTATAGGTGGTCGATCCACATACGGTTTTGTTTGAACTCCAATTCGCACTTTGGGGATTTTGAGTTAGTCGATGTTTATACTCCAGTCCTCGATCTGGGGACTTAGAGTTTGTTGATGTTTATACTCCAGTCCATGCTCTGAGGACTTAGAGTTAGTTGATGTTTATACTCTAGTTCATACTATGGGATTCTAGAGTTAGTTAACAGACGGTCAATCACATCTATTGTGAGTTTCATAATTTCGTTCGCACTCCGGGAACAACAGACGTATTAGGATCATGGATGGTCGGATCACATCCACCCTAAGTTAACAAGCAAGGTCGTTAGATGGACGGGTCCACCCTCCTCGAACTTGGTTTAAATATGGGCGAAGTCGTTAGGTGGACGGATTCACCCTCTTCGAGCCCGTATTAATGAGTTTATACTCCAATTCGCACCCTGTGGATATGGAGTTAGTTAGAGGATTGTCATGTATAGTTCTTTTTTGGGCTTCACTGTGATGATTTGTCCCAAAGCTCGGGTTTCACTTAGCGAGTGACCTATCGTATCACAGTCACTCTCTATTTGAATAAATCCCATCATACGATGGAATTAGCTCTCCGTGCATTGTGATGGTCGTATGACACATTATACAAATCACTGCTCTAGCTCGAAGAGATTGCATTTTATTGCTAAAATAAGAAAATATGGCAGTCATTACCGTATTACAAATTCATATTTCAAAATGCATGAACAAATTGCAAATGAAAAGTAGACTGAATAAATAAAAAAGCCTGTTATGTGTAGTAGCGGTGAAGACTCTCGCTGTACCAGGCTCTCGGCAGAGTAAAACCATCAATGGTTGATAATTTAAATGTACAGTCTCAGAGCTTTCGTTCGATAACATACAGCCCTTCCCACGTTGGTTTCATATGTGAAGGAACCGGGTAAATTCTCTTAAAGACGAGGTCGCCGAGTTCGAAGGTTTGGGGTCGGACCTTGGCATTGTATAATCAAGCGACTCAATTTCGGTACGCAGTTGCCCTTAAATCAACCTTTTCTCGCTTCTCATCCAATAAGTCCATAGATTCGGCAAGTAATATAGCATTCGTCTTCAGATCATAATATGTCACATCATGAGAAGGTACTTCCATCTCGACTGGAATAACGACTTCTGAACCGTAGGAAAGAGAGAATGGAGTGTGGCCGGTCGTGAATTTTTGGGTTGTTCGATAAGCCCATAAGGCCATAGGGAGTTCATCGACCCATTTTCCTCTAGCATTAACCAGTCTTTTTTTCAGAATAGACTTTATAACTTTATTAACAGCTTCAACCTGTCCATTCGCTTGGGGTGTGCAACAGCAGAGAACCTTTTCTGGATGTGGAATCGTTGACAGTAACTCTTAAATTCAACACTATCGAATTGGGCTCCATTGTCGAAGATAATGGTATGTGGGAGACCAAATCGACAAATAATATTGCATACTACAAAGTTGATCACTTTCTTCATTGTGATAGTAGCAAGGGGCTCAGCTTTTGCCCATTTGGTAAAGTAATCAACTACAACGATTGCGTACTCTGCACCACCTTTGGCCAGAGGTAGAGAACCAATAATGTCAATGCTCCATACAGCAAACGTTCATGGATTGACCATCTGAGTTATTTCGGTAGATGGGGCCCTTGGAATCCTAGCGTATTTTTGACATCTGTCACATTTTCTGGTGTAATCCGATGCATCGCCATTTACAGTCGGCCCGCAGTATCCATATCGGAGCACTTTCTTAGCAAGAGCTTGCCCCTCGGTGTGATCGCCACATTCTCTTTCATGTACATCATGCAATACTCATTTAGTTTCATCGTGGGTGATACACCATAGTAAAGGAACATTGTACCCCCTTCTATACATGACTCCATTTTGAATAGTGAAGCGCGAAGACTTTCGAAGAACTTGTCTTTTTACATTTCTACGCTCCGGTAGAGTCCCATGTTCAAGATAGTTTTTGAACAGAGTCATCCATGACTACTTATCAGGAATGACTTCAAACACCCAATCTGTTCATCTGATCGACGATCGGGAGGATAACGTCTCCACGGGAATGATTCCCATTTTCTGTGCCTCGCCTGTACTGGCTAACTTTGCTAAGGAATCGGCCTTCTGATTGTGTTCTCAGGGTATGCAATAAATGGCATAATAATCGAACTGATCCAATATTTCCTGAACCCGAGCAAGATAAGCAGCCAGTCTTCGGTCTTTTGCCAAGTACACTCCTCGAACTTGACAGATGACTAATCGTGAATCACGGTAAATCTCCATAGCAATAATTCTTAAATCTCTGGTAAGTCTTAATTTTGCGAGCATGGCTTCATATTCATCCTCATTGTTAGTCGCATGGAAATTGAACTTTAAGGAATAGCATATAGATCGGCTTTCAGGAGTTTCAAGCACAACTCTGATGCCTGAGCAGTGGTCATTTGATGCACCATCAGTACGTAGCTTCCAGACATATTTAGGGGACTCATTGGTCGGGAAATTCTTCTAGGATAGTGAATTCAACGATGAAATCTGCTAGGACTTGTCCTTGAATGGCTCTCCTTGGTGTGTAAGTGATGTCGAACTGACTCAGCTCAATATTCCACTTGACTAACCTACTAGACATCTCAGGCCGTGGTAAGGACCTATCGTAACGACTGGTCGGTGCAAACGGTGATAGGATGAGCCTAAAACTACGGGCGAAGCTTCCTTGAGGAAATGAAAAGACAATAAGCCAGCTTTTCTAGCTTCGGATAATTTCTCTCAGCTCCAGTTAGTCGTTTACTAAGGTAATATACTAGCCGTTGTATCTGGTCTTCCTCCCGAAATAGGGCAGCACTGATCGTGTTTTCTGACGCCGCCAATTAGATGTACAATCTCTCATGATCAATAGGCTTTGACAAAATGGGTGGTGTGGACAAATGTTGAACCAGTGCTCGTAATGCGCTCTCGCATTTTGTAATCCATTTGAAATTTCCTTTTCCTTTTGTAATCAGATCGAAGAAGGGAATGCATTTTTCGATGGATTCCGAAATGAACATGCTTAGTGCTGCTACTTTCCCATTAAGGCTCTGGACTTGCTTTATTGTCTTTGTATTCTCAAGAGTTCTGGTTGCCCAGATCATCTCAGGATTCTCTTCTATTTCTCGAGCATTGACGATAAATCCAAGGAATTTTCTAGACGCAACCCCAAAGTGACATTTCAACGGATTGAGTTTCATTCTTTACTTTCAGAGGACGTTGAACATTGATTCCAGGTCTTTGATATGATCAGTGGAGAATTGCGACTTCACAAGCATGTCTTCCATATATACCTCCATGGTTTTTTTTGATCTGGTTAGCGAACATTCGATTAACTAGCCATTTGTAGGTTGCCTCGGCGTTCTTGAGTCCAAACAGCATGACTTTGTAGAAATAAAATCCCAGATCGGTGACGAAGCTGGTATGTTCCTGATCAGGTAAGTGCGTGGGTATTTGGGTGTAGCCAGAATTCGCATCCATGAAGGATAAGAGTTCATATCCAGCTGTTAAGTCTACGAGCTGATTGATTTAGGGAAGTGGAAAACTGTCCTTAGGGCAAGCTTTATTCAAGTCTGAGTAATCAAAGCACGTTCTCCATTTCTCGTTAGGCTTTCTGAAAAGTACAGGGTTGGAAACCCATTCTGAATATAATGCATCTCAGATAAACCTGTTCGACTTGAGTTTATCTACCTCTTCCTTAAGGGTGGTAGATCTCTCTAGATCCATACCACGCCTTTTTTGCTTGACCGAGAGATGTCGTGGGTCAATATTCAATATGTGGCTCGCAATTTCCAGGGAGATTCCACACATGTCAGAATGTGTCCATGCAAACACATCGAGGTTTGCCCGGAGAAATTCATCCAATTCCTTCTGCAACTGTTGGCTTAGCTGAGATTCAATTTTTATCATTTTAGAATTGTCATTATCGTCGATCGGAACATCGATCGTCAGCTCAGACGAAAAAACTTGATTGTCTTTACTTTCATCTCCACTTTCGATACCTCTCGAATAAAGATCCCTTGGAAATTCATTGCGGTACCCAGGCCTAGGCCTAGGTGTTAATTGTCAATTTTCCGCAAAATAGACATAGAGAGATTCCTCTGCGTCCTTTCCTTTTTCTTTTCGCCGCCCCTCCCACAGCTCAGCAACATAACAGGCTCGTCCAACAGCCTGGTCTCCCTAAACGACTCCAACTCCATTGTTAGTAGGGAATTTTAAAGTCAGGAACCAAGGGGCAGTGGCAGCCCTGAACTCATTTAGGGTCAGTCGGACTAAGAAAGCATTGTACGACGAGTCTATATCCAACACATCAAGCTATAATATCCAAACTTTCTGACGTTCTCCAATTACCAGTTTCACTGGTAACTCTACCATCCCAGCAGGTATGGTCGCACTTCCATTGAAATCGTGAATGCAAGATTGACAAGGCTTCAAATCCTTGGCTTCCATCTTCATTTGATCATAGACTCGCTTGAACAGTATGTTCACAAAACTTGCACTGTCCACTAAGATCCTCTTCATCCAAGCAAGACCTATCTGAGCTAAAATTACAAGTGGATCAATGGTTGGGACTTCGACTTTTTCAGCATCCCTGTCTCGAAAAACGATGTCATCTGTCATCATTTTCAGTTGCTTCGTCGGAGCCCCGTCTTCCAAACTACTACAACAGTCGGAGCTCGCATGCCTAATAGAACTGGCATACGACTCCATTTCCTTCCAGCTTCGATCTGTTGGATCAAGTCCACCACTAACAGTATTAATCGCTAGCCTCTCGCCGGTACGAGCGGGTTCTTCCGGTCTCGCCTGATTTGGTATATGGTTCTAATTCGATGGGCCTACACCTCTTGACTTCGGCACCCGCACAAACTGCTCCAGCTTTCTCTCTCATATCAACTTCTCAATAATGTCCTGCAAATGATGACACTCGTTTGTGTTATGGTCATAGCTATCATGAAATCTTCAAAACTTCCCCGTTTGAATCTGCTTTTTTGACGATTGTTTTAGAGCAGGTTTCTTATATTGGATAGTATAGTAGGTCTGTAAGTATACATTTTCCAACGATGTATTTAAAGGAGTATAATTGTCAGACATAGGAGCCCTACGTCGTGGCCCACGATTCTGATCCCATTTCCTGTTTTGATTTCCATTGCCTTTCTATTGATTCTGTTTATTTTTTATGTTCAGTTGCACCTTTTCGGAACTCTCCTCGGTTTGTTTAAGAGCGACATATCTTTGGATTCCTTCCATATTGGATCCTGCGTCATCCTTTTTCCTAGACTTTTCGCATCATCCCTTCTCAAGAACTAGGCTACCTTGGAATAGAAACGGTCCCATGATAGAGGGGGTTTTCCAGCCAACCAGTTGCCAAATTCATAATTGAGATCAATCCCCTTAGTTAGTGCCATCAGAATTAAGTTATCGATTGGATTACTATTCTCAACGCATGCAGCTTGAAACCTCCCCAGATAACGTCCAAGTGTTTCTCCGGGAGCTTACGTGATAATAGACAAGGTGTTAACATCTTTCGGCCTTGTGACGTGCATGCAAAACTGTTCAACAAACCTTGTTGCCAACTGGTCAAAATATGAGATAGATCGAGGTGGTAGACGAGTAAACCACATAGTCGCAATGCCCGCTAAGGAGATTGGGAAACTTCGGCACTTGACTGCATCATCGGCACGTGCAGCATTCATTAACCATTCATACTTTAAGATGTGCAGGTTAGGATCAGATCTCCCATCAAAAATGGGTAGAGTTGGCATTATGAATCGTCGAGGTGATTCAGCGTAGAGTATATCATCAGTGAAGGGGTATAACTTCAGGAGATTCCCCAGTCGTCATTGGTAAGGCCTTGACTTTCACGGATCATCTGATGGATCATTGTCGGGATATCCAGCATCTGAACGTTCTAGGCATACTGAGCCAAGGTGTGGTCAGGTTCCACAATAGAAGGATGGGTCGGTCGCAGTCGACGGTGCACATCTCGCCTCCTGATTCTAGGTCTTCAGGAACATAAGGCTCAAGAGTATAATCACATTGATGGTGGGTCGGATCCATTCGATTTCAAGTGCCAACTTCCGACTCAATAGCAGCGGTGGTAGCGCGGTTGTCAGTAGTACGATAAGTAATGGTACCTCCTCGGTAGGAGGGTTTGGTCTGATGGCTAGTTGAGGGGCCAACCCTTGGTTGCCAAAGATTCAAGGTGCGCTGATGTCCAGTGGCCTGTGTATAGCTTCCGTCCAGCCGTAGGCGCGTAGACTGGTGATTGTAGTCAGAAGAGGCTGAACTCTCAGTGGATGAATAAGAAGCTTGATCCCTTCTGGATCTCCTTCATCTCTGACAATTCAGTTGATTGGTCAATTCCGCATTGGCATGGAGTTGCTGAGTAAGCTGTTGGCGGCTTTGAGTCAGCTCTTGCATTAGCAGTCGAAACTATTCCCTAATGATAGGGCCTTGCGGACCTAAAGGTCCGGAAGCATTCTGGTCAGTAGGAGGAAGTTGCATGGGGTTCTGTATATCCCATCCTTCTGGATCTACAGCTGCTGATGTAGTCCTAGTGTTAACCATAATGCATAGCAAAGCTCTCTCCCAGACTTGGTACAAATCCGAATAGGATGGAAGAACTTCTAAACTTGATATTTGGATCTTCACCTTAGATACTTATAATCCAATATCAGTAGTAGATCCAATGAGCAGGAGAAAAACTAGTTTTTCTCATTGAAAGAACCAAATGTTTGTACAAAAATTGGGCACAACACTCTTCGAATGTGCTTGAAGAGATAAAACGAGGAATATAAGTGGTGAGGAAGATCTAACATATATACCAATCGATAAACAGGAAAAACATACAGAAACACATAGATTTAGAGTAGTTCGGCGCATGGCCTATGTCCACAATGAACTAGCAAACATTTATTGATTTTTCTGGCTGGTTACAAAGAGTTACAACAGTACAATTCGAGTACAATAGTAATTTCGGCAGAATCTGGATGTAGAATAGCGAAAAGTACTATTTTAGTAAGTCCAGGGTTACTATTTATAGGAATAGGCATCAAATATTTCGCACAGATCTCAAAAGACCCCTTCTATCACATGGATGGGCCCATATAATCGATCTCGACTCAATTGGGCTGATACGAATTTCATCTATATCGATCATGGATCGAGTCCAAACGATCGAGGATCGATCATGTGGGCCCACCCACGTGAGAGAAGGGGTCTTCCAAGATCTAGACGAGATATTTGCTGCCTATGCCTATAAATAGCAGCTCAGGACCTAATGAAAAAGGGATTTTTGCTCTTCTACGTTAAGACTCTGCCGAAGTTACTATTGTATTCGAATAGTACAATTGTAACTCTTTATAACCAGCAAGCAAAAATCAATAAAAGTTAGCTAGTTCATAGTGTACGTAGGCCATACCCCGAACCACTCTATATTTGTGTGTTTCTATGTGTTTTTCCTATTTATTGATTAGTGTGTTTGTTAGATCTTCCTCATTTTCCATTTATATTCTTCATTTTATCTCATCAAACACATCCGAAGAGTGATGTGCCCAATTTTGGTACAAACATCCTTGTTTCTTAACACACTCTTCCTAAATCATCATTTTACATATTAAATGCAAATCAAATCAAGGCTAATCAAAATCCAAAAGTAAATAATGGTACTGATGTCATTTTCCACTCAGTTCTCCACTTATTAATACAAGCCAAAATCTCTCCTTTTTTCACTACATTTCATTCTATAAAATTCCTAAGCTCCCTCTCTTCCTCCATTCTTCCTTCTACCTTCAAGCCATTACCTCCACATCACCACAACCCTCGGCCACACCACCCTACACGCCTCCACCCTAGCTCCAACACCACCTCCTACCTCAAAACCCATGGCTGTACCCAAATTTCCAAGCACCAAGTCCCTACTCGAGCCAACCACACGTCGTACCCTAACATAACCACCTCAAGGACCCCACGGCCATTCCCTACACTCCATTCCCGAGCCCCTAGACCACTTACCCACCTCCTAAAACCCATACCCCCATCACGCACCTACATATCCTCCGCCATAATTGCGCCCAAAGCCACACACACTCCACTCGTAGACCATATGCTCCATACCCATTCCAAACGCCCATGACCACACATATAAAAAATGAAAGAAAGAAAAGAAAAGAGAAAGAAAGGGAATGGCAAACTCGAGACGTTCGAGAAGGAGCACGCTAATTCAGAGAAAAGTTAGACGGAGAGGATATGAAGGTGAGAAAATTATCACCGCTATATAATTTATATTGATTTTTGAGTTGATTTTCTATAATAGATAATAAGCATTTTATGATACGGATGTTTGAATGTTGGATAATCCATAGTAAAGTTATAACATTTATCATACTATACCCATATTGAATATGTTAATGCATATGATTGTTTGTATGGTTGTGATGTTAACATGGACATCAAATTTCTATCATTTTTTATTAAGTGATCTACTTGATAAAGACCCAATTTTGGTGATATCACATACTTTGAAAAAATAAGTCTCTTTTCAATTGGAATTGAAATTAAAGGAGAAATAAAAGAAAATTTGAAATTTGAAATTTGAAGCGAAACGAGATAAAAAATGATAATTAAATTGAAATTGAAATTGAAATTGAGATGCATAGTGAAATTGAAATTGAAATCGATTTTGAAAATTGAATTTGAAATTGAGGTTGAAATTTAAATTAGATTTGAAATATAAGTTTTAATTGAGTTCAATTTGATGTTAGAATTGAAATTGGAATTTAAAATTTAATATTAATTTAATAGGAATAAAATAATATTATAACATGAAAATAGTGAAAATACATTTTAAATACTTTAAAATATGGAAATATTGGTATAAAATGATTTTTAATGATTTTTGTAAGTGATAAAATTCAATTCGAATAGATTATTTCAAATATTGAAAAATAAGTCAAATTAGGTGTGTCGCGCAATGGTAGTTTGTGGTTTCATGTTGAAAAGTACAAATGAGTGTGTAGAGTGAAATATATCTTGGAATTCTTCGAGATAAAAAGATTCTGGACTATTATATCCATATCTTCTAATTAAAGAAAGAAAATCAGAATTTTGTTGAGTAAACTTTGAGTTAAGTCCAAATCAATTTTCTAGAAAATCAAGCTAATGTAGTTAAGTGACAATAACGGAAAATCTATTTAAATGGATGTTTTTAGTTATGGAAAAATATGGAATAAATTTGACAAACCCATTTAAATAATTTAAAAGAGACTTGGAATGGAAAGTATGAATTATCAAATGTTTAAAACTTGTTCAAATCAAATAAGCTTATTTAGCACTTTCCGTAGCACTTTTATGCTGCAAATTCTATAACCTTTTGAATATGAGTTTGAACATGACGATTTTTCCTGGAATCAATTGTGAATGTTTTCCAAAGGAAAATTAAGCGTTTAAAAGATAATTTGAAATTTTTATAATCAATTCCGAAGTAAAGTTGATAATTGAGTATGCGAAAACAACTAGTACATTTGTCCCACCTGTGAGATCTGGGAAGATAAAACAAGGTGTTTAGCTAAGGTTAGGGATGAAGCAACTAGTGCCTTGAACTTTCATGGCCTATGTTTTCTTCTCTTAGGCAAGGGGTGAAAAGGATCGAAAGGAAAGCCCGAATGCTCTGAAAAGATGGTATTAAGTTTCTAAAATAAAAGAAGATTGGTATTATTCAAAATTTAAGCAATCTCCAAAATGCAAGAACTACAATGTGGATTTCATAGAGATGATCCTCTTATACTTGGTATTAAAAATCTGAAGAGGGAACTTGTCCTATTCGTGGAATTTAAAAGGTGATTTCACCTTTATTCCGCCCATAGAACTTGTTAAATACCAAAATTGATGTTGAGAAAAAATTAGAATGATTTCTATGATCCTTTTTACTTAAAAATGTTTACTAATATTTATTTAGGGTTTATCATAAACGTTGTCTTAAATAATATTGTTTTTGACCCGCCTAAAAGTTAAGGAAATTGGATCGAGGGTTAAGTGAGGAAAATTGCGATATTATCCAAAGCAAAATAATGAATTACTTAGAATTATTCTAAGACAAAAGAAAGAGTTTTCAAAATCATCCGAAAAGAATAAAGTGAATAGAGACTTAATGATTATGTATACTCATATTCACTTTTTATAAATTATTGGATTTCGAAGGAACCGAGATCAGATTTGGGTGATTCCTATCCAAAAACCACTTCAAACAAATTTACGTGTTGGAAGAATGAAGATGTTTGAAGGCAGAGATATTGAGACGAATAATAACGAGGGACCACTTGTTGATTAATTAAGGATAAACTCCTGATTCACTATATTGTAGCAATAGTCTCTTTATTATTAAAAACCACAAAACCACAAGGGCTTCTGACCCAGCAATGGTCGAGGAAAGTTCCTTTCGGTTTCGTACGGTCCTAGAACAAACTTGTATGGAAGAATGTCTGACCTTGCATTCCAAATCGTAATGAGTGATCTCTATAAAAGTATATCATTCGGTGGCGAAAAAGACACCTTCTCTTAGCCTAACACCCTTTCTCGAGACATACGAGCTCAGGAAGTTATACTTTTGTAGAAATCAGTCTTGTGAATGTGGAATGGCAACGTTGCACTCACAGTGAAAGAAGATGTGTTATGTGAAAAGGTAATCGTAGCCTCGAGGCTCGTCAACCGGAAATGACTGAAACAGGATTAGATGCGGCAAGGCTAAGTGGTTCATTCCCAAATAGGGTATGATCATCTCCTTCCAAATATATTTCTTCCCTCTATGACTTTTCGGATGCAAATTAAGGTGATGTATGGAAACGAGTGCTCGATCAAAGGTCGATAACAACCGGGGGATGACATATTTTGTACTGCCTGGTTAAAGAGGTAGGCCGGTCTTGTATTGGTAGAGGGAAGATGTTTTATGCCTCGAAACATCCATCTAGAGGTGTACCAATCGAAAGGTTGTCCCTTCACTTGGTTAATTGTATGGAAATCCATTCTCCAATGAGAACCTATGGTTTTGTTTGTAGAGCCTAGTATGCTGGAATTTAATAATGGTAATAATTTCGGCTAAGATTAATAAGTTTATTTGCAAATATTTTTACGAAATGTCATTGGAGATAATATCAAATGTTTTGATATACAAAAGTGTTTTAAGTTATCATAAGGTAAAAACCCGTCTGTCTTTATATGTGGCCTTGGTCTTATGAGATACTCTTTCTTTTCAAAGGATTTTATTTAAAGGCTGATATATCACACTGTCATTTATTAGTGAGTTTTTCTCACACTGTTATCAAGGCTGATCCGGGTATTTTCAATACGCGGGTCAGATCTAAGAAGTTTCAGGTTTATTTGAAGACGACTGAAGTTTCCAAAGGAGAGCTGAAGGTATTCACCTACCTATGGACATATTCTATTATCCATTGTGGTTTGTTTGTTTTTGTTTGATGTTGGTCAGCAATTGTAAGGACAGATTTTTATAACTGTCCAAGCCGAATTTAGAATAGATTCTAATATATGTATTTTAAAGTTTTTCTCTGTAAACATATTTGTTATGTATTATATATCATTCCATTTGTGTGAGATTATGTTCTGTCTCTTTTCTTTATTACCCTTCATGTTCCGTCTTTTCATATAATTTGAGTTGGACATGTATGGTTTATTGTCAATTGAAAGGGTACGGAAAAATGGGCCTTGACATTTGATATCAGAGCCGAAGGTTAAGCTAGAATCTTGGCTTTGATTGGGTAAAAGACTAATCCGAGATGGGATTAGTAATATCCTAGGACGATTAACTCATTAGAGATAAGGTTAGTAACACCTAGAATGAGTTATGGGAGTATTATATGTATGAGCACATATTTGTTAATTTTATAAAAATGATTTTGTTTTGAAGAAGTTAGTAAATGAAATAATTTTACCTTGGATTTATATTTTAAATATTAAAAAGGGAAATATTTTTGAAAATATTAAAGTCAGGAAATGTTTGTTTGAAATACAGATAAGCAACTTGAATTAATTGAAAACAAATTTATAAAGGACATCTTAAGGTTAGAATTTCACGATTTAACTATAAAGATAAGAATCAATTAGTTGAAAACTAGAATTTAGAACTTTTCATCATATACCACTAGACGTTTAGCCTTAAGAAGTAATAACGATTTGGTAAGTATAAAATGGGTTAATTTAACAGGACTAAGAACAAATACCTTGTGAATTAATTTTCACAATTTGACTATAAGGTATTTGATGATAATGTGTAGAAAAATAATATTCTTTTTAGGAAGGACCAAACCCACTGAATTTCAGTTCACTTTGTCAAGAATTTGAGATCCTAAGTCAATGAAAGTTTTAGGGATCAGAAAAGATCATGGAAGTTAAGGATTGGTTAAGAAAGTGTGATAAACTCCAGCGTAGCATGGTAAGCTTCATCCATGGGTCATTTAGGGAGATGATAAGCAATGCCTTGAAATTCAAAGATGCTATTCCATAGCCAACTGAAGTAATAGCCAAGAAGAAAAGGCATAAGAAGAACAAAGTTTGTTGTTTCAAATGTAGATAAAGAGGGCACCTTGCAAAAGATTGTAGATCAGGAGTAAAAATTAGGACCTTTAAGAAAGCTGCCCCAAAGAGTTTTTATTTCTGCCATATTATAGGACATGTCGCCAAGGACCAAAGTGTTATCCCATTTTTGGTCAAAACTGGAATATCAACAAAATTGGCAAGGAATGATGGATATCAGGATTGGAAATCGGTCGGAATCAAGGCTACGATCGATATCGTCAAAATTAGGTTGAACTCCGATCGGGACGAAATTAATTGGAGATGATGATAAGGATCGGGAAAGGCCATGTTTCAAATTTCAGGTTAATCGGAGTTCATATGAAGGAGTTACGATCGATGCAAGGCAGGAAAGGAACGGCTGTTCGAATCCGTCGAGGGGTCAAGATGGTGCTCATTTCGAATCCATAAGATTCGAACCCATCAAGGTTTTTGTTCATTTCGAACCCTTCAGGTTCGAATCGATCGAAGGCACGGCACACATGGTTCGAATCGATACACTTCGTATCGATTGGTATGGGTTCGGCTCTGAGAAGGTTCGCATCAGGTGTTGGTTCGACTCGATGGTGTTCGAATCGATCGAGTTGCTGGTTCGAATCGATAAGCTCGTATCGATCAGATAGGAGGGGTAGATGGATCTCGATTCGATGGCAACAAACCCAGAGTGGTAGCTGATATGTGGAGGTTCTTTGAATCGGAGCACTTCGTATCGATCAAGATTGGGGCAGGCAATGTATTTCGGGTCCATGCTCTCACAGGTAAAAATCTCTCTCGTGTCCATCAGGTAAGGGTTCATTCGTATCCATCCTCAAGATTGGTTTCGTACCCATCTGTTTGCTTCGTATCGATCAAATACAATAGTTCGTATCGATCGGATCGATACGAATTACTCTCGTGCGATCGATACGAGGGAACATGCGATGCAAACAGTTGAGTATATGGATAAGTAATGGACACGTGCGAGCTAGAAGCATGGACACGAGCGCGTCTCCAGGTAAGGAGCATCCAACTCGGAGTGCAAAATGGATCAACCCGGTCAACACGCCACGAAATTCTAATCGACCCAGGAGGATAGCGCCACGTCATCGATACGCACGTGCTTTGGATGGATTCGAAGGATGGAGTCGAAGCATGGGTTCGAAGCATGGATTCGAAGGCGACAGGCAACGGACAACCCCAGATTCGAACCCATCATATCTTCCAAACCGTTGAACCAAATGCAATGAAATTTTGACAGGAGCTTACATACATGTTGAAGAATGCTCTCACCAAATTTGAGCTCAATTGGATGATTTCTTGATCGATTCGAATGGAGTTCGAACCAATCCCAAAGTGGGACCAACTTCCTGAGGCATGGCATGTGGGCCCCCCACACGTGCCTGAAGCGGTCTTCCCGGATTTTAGGAGAAATATAAGCCTCCTACGCTTATAAATAGAGCCCCTGGTCATTCAAAAAAGGGGTCAGAGATTTTAGAGAGAAAAAGCATGCTCGGACGCTGCCAGAATCATTCCATATCATCATTGCTGCTATATTTCAAGTTTTGGACTTTGTAACTGCTGTAATCATTTGTAATCATCAAGGATAATCAAATAAAGGATAAAAACTTTGGAGTGGACGTAGGCCGGAGATAGCCGAACCACTATAAAACTTGTGTTTCTGTTCTTTACTTGGGGATTGCTGTTTAATATTTGCCGAGATCTAAGATTTGTGTTTGAATATTATTGATTTGTATTCATACACTGGTGCTTTCACAATATTCGGGGTTTGTGACCAATTTTGGCGCAAACACTTTGGTGCTTTCACTGAGAAGGACTAGCACCCGCTACATCGGATTTGAAAGTTGCATTTGAATATTTTAAAAAGTTTGGATTCAAGGACTATGACTAGGCAAAATAGTAGAAGGCAAAGGGCTGAGCAAAGCCAACAGGAAGGAAGTCAACAAGCATCCTCCGGAGCTGGGGAAGGACAGGCTTCCATCTACATAACTCGGGATGAAATGGAGGTTATAGCAAATTCTTTGCAAGAGAGATTGTTGAAGAACCAACAGGAAATGATGCAGGCTTTATTTGAGCAAATGAGAGCTGCGGGGATGCAGAACCTAGGGACGGCAACAGCCGCAGTAGATGCAGGACAAGGGACTAGGGTTGTGGAACCCAATGGAGGACAGGATACAGAGCCACAAAGCAATCGACAAGATCTTGGGGGTAGGCCCACAGGATCCAACACAGGAGGACGTTTGGAAGGAGTTCAACAGGCTAGAGCTAACGTTGCTACTAGTGAACCACACGAGGAATATGTGCCAGAGTTCCCTCGGGGGCATGGAGGACCACCCCCAACAGACAAGACCGGATTAGTGGAAATCATCAGAAGAACTGTACGAGGTGGTTTGTCCAATGGAGACTTAGAAGGAGTGAATAGGAGTCCATTTTCTCGGGAAATAAGGATGGCTCAGAATCCACCTAAGTTTAAGCTACCTAGCGTGGAGGTTTATGATGGCAAGGCAGATCCAACAGATCACTTGATGAGGTACACCAGACACATGGAGGTACTGGGGGCATCGGAGGAAGTGATGGCTCGATGCTTCCCTTTATATTTGACGGACTTAGCTGCAATGTGGTTTAGGCAGCTGGGAGAAGGATCTATAAGGACTTGGAGGGAATTGGTAGAAAAGTTTTTGGGACAATTTCGGGTTCACGTCAAAACGCCGAAGAATGTGATGACATTAACATCGGTGAAGCAAAGGATGTATGAATCGCTTAGAGCTTTTCTAACTCGATTCAGTGCGGCAGTCGCTTCGGTGGATCGGCCTGATCCATCGATGGTTTTAATGGCAGCAGTATCAGGAGTCAGGGAGGACTCGGATTTCAAGGTATCTTTGATACGAGATCCCCCACAGGATCTCGACGAATTCTTTCACGAGGCAGAAAGGTTCCTTCGGCAGGAAGATGCGAGTACGGATTTACAGGTGAAAAGGGTTAATGCAACTCAGGATGTAAGACCATCCAGCAAAGGTTTGGATAAAGATAAAGGGAAAAGGAAGTTGGACGATGATTCTGGGAACGCTAGGAAGCGATGGAAGGACCCAAAGTTTTCTACATACACAGGATTAAACAAGACGCTGGAGCGAATATACCTGGATACTCGGAATCGTCTTCCTTATCGGAGGCCGGCTAGGAGAGAACCATCAGAACGGGAAAGGACATCAGGAAGGCACTGCCTCTTTCATGATTTAGATGGACATGATACCAACAGCTGCAGGCACTTAAAGGATATAATCGAGGAGCATGTAAGGAATGGACAGTTACAGCAATATGTCGAAACAAGGAATGCAACGGTGGAGCAGGAGCAACCACCGACAACCTCTCACCGTGATGATGGGAGGCCCAGGGATGATGGTCGATTGATCATCCACTGATCAGGATAATGTGAAATAAGTAACGAACTACTGGTGAGCAACCAAGTCATTTACACATGTATGGGGACGGAGATAGCCCCTAGGCATGCTCTGAATGATGATAAACTACGATGCCGTGGTTTGTGAAATCTGCTTTTCTGTTTTGGTTTGGACACTTGCTTTTCTGATTTGGATTTGGAGTTTGGATTGAACTCCTGGTTTTGCTTGCTTTTTGATTTGGGTTTTTCTTTGGATGGTTGTTTTTGATTTTGAATGCTGCTTTGGATTTCCGATTTTCTGGTTTGGATTTGGATTTTGGGTTGGATTCTGGTTGGATTTTCATCTGGTTTTTGATAAACGATCATCGGGTATGGATTATGCCTGACAAGGGGTGAGTCACTTTGCCCGAACGTGGTAAATTGACTCATTCAGGTCGTCAAGTATGGATCATGCTTGGCAAGGGTCCGGAGAGACCAGAATTCGGCTTATGACTTAGGCCCTGTATTATTAGTTATTATTTAAGGTCGTCGGGTATGGACTATACTCGACAAGGGTCCGGAGTGACCAGGATTCGGCTTAGGACTTAAGCCATGGCTTATAACAACGTCCAGGGACACTGGACCACGGTCGTCAGGTGTGGATTACGCTTGGCAAAAACCGGGAGGGGTTATGGATTCGGATATCGACCCGGAGAGGTCCTGGACTGGGTTATTGGTTATTGGATAAGGATGGATTGGGACTCGGTTGTCGAGTTCGGACGGATATGGAATATGGCAATGGACTTCGGATATTGGATTCGGAACTATTCAAAACACGCCTTGTTATCACAAGGCATGTTTTGGGGGGCAAAGTGTTATCCCATTTTTGGTCAAAACTGGAATATAAACAAAATTGGCAAGGAATGATGGATATCAGGATTGGAAATCGGTCGGAATCAAGGCAATGATCGATATCGTCAAAATTAGGTTGAACTCCGATCGGGACGAAATTAATTGGAGATGATGATAAGAATCGGGAAAGGCCATGTTTCAAATTTCAGGTTAATCGGAGTTCATACGAAGGAGTTACGATCGATGCAAGGCAAGAAAGGCACGACTGTTCGAATCCATCGAGCGGTCAAGATGGTGCTCATTTCGAATCCATAAGATTCGAACCCATCAAGGTTTTTGTTCATTTCGAACCCTTCAGGTTCTAATCGATCGAAGGCACAACACACATGGTTCGAATCGATACATTTCGTATCGATTGGTATGGGTTCGGCTCTACGAAGGTTCGCATCAGGTGTTGGTTCGACTCGATGGTGTTCGAATCGATCGAGTTGCTGGTTCGAATCGATAAGCTTGTATCAATCAGATAGGAGGGGTAGATGGATCTCGGTTCGATGGCAACAAACCCAGAGTGGTAGCTGGTATGTGGAGGTTCTTCGAATCGGAGCACTTCGTATCGATCAAGATTGGGGCCGGCAATTTATTTCGGGTCCATGCTCTCACAGGTAAAAATCTCTCTCGTGTCCATCAGGTAAGGGTTCGTTCGTATCCATCCTCAAGATTGGTTTCGTACCCATCTGTTTGCTTCGTATCGATCAAATACAATAGTTCGTATCGATCGGATCGATACGAATTACTCTCGTGCGATCGATACGAGGGAACGTGCGATGCAAACAGTTGAGTATATGGATAAGTGATGGACACGTGCGAGCTAGAAGCATGGACACGAGCGCGTCTCCAGGTAAGGAGCATCCAACTCGGAGTGCAAAATGGATCAACCCGGTCAACACGCCACGAAAGTCGAATCGACCCAGGAGGATAGCGCCACGTCATTGATACGCACGCGCTTTGGATGGATTCGAAGGATGGAGTCGAAGCATGGGTTCGAAGCATGGATTCGAAGGCGACAGGCAACGGACAAACCCAGATTCGAACCCATCATATCTTCCAAACCGTTGAACCAAATACAATGAAATTTTGACAGGAGCTTATATACATGTTGAAGAATGCTCTCACCAAATTTGAGCTCAATTGGATGATTTCTTGATCGATTCGAATGGAGTTCGAACCGATCCCAAAGTGGGCCCAACTTCCTAAGGCATGGCGCATGGGCCCCCCTCACGTGCCTGATGCGGTCTTCCCGGATTTTAGGAGAAATATCAGCCTCCTACGCTTATAAATAGAGCCCTTAGTCATTCAGAAAAGGGGTCGGAGATTTTAGAGAGAAAAAGCACGCTCGGACGCTACCAGAATCATTCTATATCATCATTGCTGCTATTTATTTCAAGTTTTGGACTTTGTAACTGCTGTAATCATTTGTAATCATCAAGGATAATCAAACAAAGGATAAAAAATTTGGAGTGGACGTAGGCTGGAGATAGCTGAACCACTATAAAACTTGTGTTTTTGTTCTTTACTTGGGGATTGCTGTTTAATATTTGCTGAGATCTAAGATTCGTGTTTGAATATTATTGGTTTGTATTCATACACTGGTGCTTTCACAATATTCGGGGTTTGTGACCAATTTTGGCGCAAACACTTTGGCGTCTAATGATCAGGATGGCAAAATAGTCTAGGCCTTTTGTTACCCTTACTCGTCCACCTACTGCTGAAGAAAAAGGAAAAGGGGTTGTGGAAGCATAAGTTAGTTAAGCATGTATTAGTAAACACCATCTAAGTACTTTAACCGTATGACTTTTGTAAAACTTTGTGAGTGTACTTCTTAGAAGTCACTTAGTATGAACATTTTTTGGGAATCAATATATATATATATATATATATACACTATCATTTTGCTCCTTTGTCAATACCAAATTCTGTTAGAACTCATTAGGAAAGCTAAGAAGATTTAATCCCATTTTAACAGAATGAAAATAGAAAAACACTAATAATTAAGTGAGTGGCACTTAATAAAATGAGATGAAATAAATAAGGTTGAGATAGAATTTTTGATAAGAGATGATTAACTGATTTTAAGTTCTTTTATAAAATTGTAGAAAGTAAACAAGGCAAAAAGACTAGCAATTAGACAGAGATTTAGGGAAGCCTTGTCTAAATATGAAGATTTAGAAGTTTTGGATACACCGATTTCGAGTGATGGGTAGGATATGCAAGTAGGGGAGCCTTCAGGAATAGTACCAGGATCATTCGACCATCCGATATATCTCAGAGGATGAGGATTTGATAGTTATTTCAGATAAGGAGGATGTGTTGCCCGTTGGCGCAGACATTGATGTAGGGGCAGAGGCTGACACTGAGGCAGATGATTGGATGTTGGATCCATTAAGTGAGGATGAGGAGCCCGAGGAAGAAGAGCCTATAGAGGAGCCCAAGGAAGAATCGGCGGAGATCGAACCGCTGATAGAGGAACCCGTGGCAATGGAGACAGAAGCCTTGGGGATTTACGATGCATGGTTATATGAGGATGATGATTAGAAGAGTGATGAGCAGATCATTTGGGAGATAGGTATGCCTATTCAAGCGATAAGATCTCCCATTCCGGAGATAGCCGAGGATCTCGGTTTAGAGGATATTGATAAGGAGGAGAATGTGTCGTGGATTCCAAGAGGCCCGCAGTGGCAACCGCTTAGTTGGGAATTAGCTCTAGAGATGATAGATGGCGAGGACCTAGTAGAGGACGAGAAGGAAGTAGAGCAACTAGTAGAGATCGACCTGGAGGCACCATCAAAGGGTTCATCCGATGAGTAGTCTTACGCATTTAGAGATAGTTTAGGTTTGTGTTATAGTAGTTGTTATTATCTTAAGCACATAGTACATGCTAAGATATGGGGTTTAGTCCTTTAGTATGATATTTTGGTTGACTGATGTAGATAGTTGACTTATGACTATGTATTTACCTCAAGTGTGTAGTACACAGTCAGGTTGGGACTAGGATCGATGATTGTATTTCGTGATCAGTATTTAGTAGTATTTCCTTTGCATATATTGTTGACCTTTATAGTTCTGTATCTTTGATTTCATTTCATGGATGAAATCCTTTTAAGTAGGGGAGAATGTAACGACCCATAATTTCGCTACTTCAAAAATAAGAGATTTCATTTGTTTTAAATTTAAAATGAATTTAAAAGTTAAATAAATAAGTCATATATAATAGATAATAATAGAGAAATTATATGTTCTTATAGTTAATAATTTAAAAAATATATAAATTTGGATTTTAGAACAAATCAGCAAAAGTTAAGTTTTGAAAGAAAAAAATAAAGGCTTAAATAAATAGGTTTAAATATTTATTTGAAAAGATATATCTTATTAAAAAAATCTAATAAAGATAATAAAAGTATATTAAAATATTTAAAGTATGTAAATAACCGTTTTACAAAAATAACAAAAATTTGTCCTAATTTTTCAGTTTTACATACACTGTAAAAATATAGATTTTGATATTATTTAAATATGATTTTAAAATATAAATAGACACATTTAATTTATTAAAAGAAGTAAAAAGTTCATTTTTATGTATGGTTTTCTTTAATATATAGCTTAACAAAAACGTCAAATTTTAACTGTAAAATTTGTCAACAAAAACACAATTTTCAACCACAATAAGTTGTCGCAACGTTGATTAACTTTATTCACTTTATAGCATATATAATAACAACTTTACAAACTTTAAAACAGATTATATTTATCACTAAAAGATAAAATATTTATATTAGGAAGGTTTAACTAAAAATAAAAATATAAAAAGGTATGATTTGACTAATTACATTTTATTTTTCTTTAATAAACACATCATTTCCTTTATATCATACATCATTTATGAGATGTTATGTATATGCATAGAAAAGAGCAAACTTATGCATTTAAATATTTACAAACCATAAGAAGATTATCTCTTAACACACTCTTCCTAAACCATCATTCCACATATTAAATGCAACTCAAATCAAGGCTAATCAAAGTCCAAAAGTAAACAAGGGTATTAATGCCATTTGCCACTCAATTCTCCACTTATAAATACAAGCCAAAATCTCATTCTTTTTTCACTACATTTCGTTCTATAAAATTGCTAAACTCCTTCTCTTCCTTCGTTCTTCCTTCTACATTCAGGCCATCACCTCCACATTACCACAACCCTCGGCCACTCCATCCTACACATTGCCATCCAAGCTCCAATATCACCACCCGCCTCAAAACCCATGGTCGTACCCGAATTTCCACGCACCCAGCCCCTACCCGAGCCACCCACATGTCGTACCCCCACACACCACCTCAAGGACCCCACAGCCAAGCCCTACACCCCATATCAGAGCCCTTAGACTGCCTACCCACCTCCTAAAAACCATAACCCCTTTACACAGCCCATACCCTCCTCCATAATTGCACCCAAAGCTACACACACTCCACTCAAAGATCGTACACTCCATACCCCTTCCAAAAGCCCACGGCCACACATATAAAAAAAGAAAAAAAGAAAGGAAAAAGAGAAAGAAAGGAAATGGCAAAATTGAGACATTCGAGAAGGAGCACACTAGTACAGAGAAAAGTTAGACGGAGTGGATATGAAGATGAGAAAATTCTCACCACTATATAATTTATATTCATTTGTGAGTTAAATTGCTATGATAGATAATCACCGTTTTATGATATGGATGTTCGAATAATTGTTTGAATGTTGGATAATCCATAGTAATATTATGACATTTATCGTACTATACCCGTATTGAATATGTTCATGTCATATGATTTTTTGTATGGTTGTGATGCTAATTTGTACATCAAATTTCTATCATTTTTGATTAACTGATCTCTTTGTTAAAAACCCAATTTTGGTGATATGACATACTTTAGAAAAACAAGTCTCTTTTCCATTGGAATTGAAATTAAAGTAGAAATAAAAGAGAATTGGAAATTTTAAGTGAAACGGGATTAAAACCGATAGTTAAATTGAAATTGAAATTGAGATAAATAGTGAAACTGAAATTGTTGAAAAATGAATTTGAAATTAAGGTTGAAATTTAAATTAAAATTGAAATTAGATTTGAAATCTAAGTTTTAATTTTGTTTAATTTGAAGTTAGAATCGAAATTGAATTGAAGTTGGAATTTAAAATTTAAAATTTAAAATTAAAACAATAGAAATAAAATAATATTATAATACGAAAATAGGGAAAATATATTTTAAATACTTTAAAATGTGGAAATATTGACATAAAATGATTTGTAATGATTTTTATAAGTGATAAAGTTCAATTCAAATAGATTATTTCAAATATTGAAAAAGAAATTAAAACTAGATGCGTCGCGCAATGATAGTTCGCGATTTCACGTCGAAAAGTTCAAATGAGTGTATAGAGTAGAATATTGCTCGGAATTCTTCGAGATTAGAAAATTCCGGACTATTATATCTATATCTTCTAAATGAAGAAAGAAAATCAAAATTTCGTTGAGTAGAGTTTGTATTAAATCCAAATCAATTTTCTAGAAAAATCGCGCTAATGCAGTGAAGTGACCATAACGGAAAATCTGTTTAAACGGACGGTTTTAATTATGGAAAAATATGGAATAAATTTGATAAATCCATTTAAATAATTTAAAAGAGACTTGGAATGGAAAATATGAATTATCAAATGTTTAAAAGTTGTTCAAATCAAATAAGCTTATATAGCACTTTCTGCATCACTTTTATGCTGTGAATTCTATAACCTCTTGAATATGAGTTTAAACATGACGATTTTTCTTGAAATCAATTGTGAATGCTTTTAAAAGGAAAATTAAGCGCTTAAAAGATAATTTGGAATTTTTATAATCATTATGAAATAAACTTGGTAACTGAGTATGTGGAAACAACTAGTACATTTGTCCCGCCTGTGAGATCTGGAAAGATAAAACAAGGTGTTTAACTAAGGTTAAGGATGGAGGAATCAGTGCCCTGAACATACCTAGCCTATGTTTTTTTCTTAGGCAAGGGGTGGAATAGATCGAAAGGAAAGCTCGGATGCTCTAAAAAGATGGTATTAAGTTTCTAAAATAAAAGAAGATTAGTATTATCCAAAATTTAAGCAATCTCCAAAATGCATAAACTAGAACTTGGATTGCACAGAGATAATCTTCTTATACTTGGTACTAAAATCCGAAGAGGAACTCGTCCTATTCGTGGAATTTAAAAGGTGATTTCACCGTTATTCTGCCCATGGCACTTGTTGAATACGAAAATTGATGTTGAGAAAAATTAGAATGATTTCAATGATCCTATTTATTCAAAAATATTTTCTAAGATTGATTTAGGGTTTATCATAAACGATGTCTTAAATAACATTGTTTTTGACACGCCTAAAAGTTATGGAACTTGGATCGAGGTTTAGATGAGGAAAATTGAGATATTATCCAAAGCAAAAGAATGAATTACTCAGAATTATTCTAAGACAAAAGAAAGAGATTTTGAAATCATTTGAAAAGGATTAAAGTGAAAAGAGACTTAATGATCCTGTATACTCATATTCACTTTTTATCGATGATTAGATTTCAAAGGAACCAAGATCGGATTTGGGTGATTCCTATCCGAAAACCACTTCGGACCAATTTACGTGTTCGAAGAATGAAGATGTTTGAAGACAGAAATATAGAGACGAACAATAACGAGGGACCACTTGTTTATTAATTAAGGATAAACGCCCGATTCACTATATTATAGCAATGGTCTCTTTGTTATTAAAAACCTCAAAACCACAAAGGCTTCTCACCTAGTACTGGCCGTGGAAAGTTCCTTCGATTTCATTCTGTCCTAGAACGAACTTGTATGGAAGAATGTATGACCTTGCGTTCCAAATCATAAAAAGTGATCTCTATAAAGTATATCAGTCGGTGGCGAAGAAGACACCTTCTCTTAGCTTAACATCCTTTCCCGAGACATACGAGCTCAGGAAATTATACGATTGTAGAAATTAGTCTTGTGAATGTGGAATGACAAAGTGGCATTCACATTGAAAGAAGATGTGTTACGTGAAAAGGTAATCGTAGCCTCGAGCCTCCTCAACCGGAAATGACCGAATCAGGGTTAGATACGGCAAGGATAAGTGGGCCATTCCCTATTAGGGTATGATCATCCCCTTCTAGATATATTTCTTCCCACCATAACGTTCAGGATGAAAATTAATGTGGTGTATGGAAACAAGCGCTCGGTCAAAGGTCAATAACTACCGGAGGATGACATATTTGGTACTACCTAGTTAAAGAGGTAGGCTGGTCTTGTATTGGTAGAGGGCAGATGTTATGTGCCTCGGGACATCCATCTAGAGGTGTACCCTTCGGAAGGTATTCCCTTCACCTGGTCATTTGTATGGAAATCCATTCTCCAATAAGAACCTACGGTTTTGTTTGTAGTCCCTAGTATGCTGGAATTTAATAATGGTAAAAATTTCGGCTAAGGTTAATAAGTTTATTTGAAAATATTTTCAAGAAATGTCATTAGAAATAATATCAAATGTTTTGATATAAAGGTGTTTTAAGTTATCATAAGTTAAAAACCCATCTATGTTTATGTGTGGACGTGGTCTTATGAGATACTCTTTCTTTTAAAAGGATTTTATTTGAAGGCTGATATATGAAATTGTCATTTATTATTGAGTTTTTCTAACGCTGGTTTATCAAGTCTGATCCCGGTATTTCCAATACTCGGGTTAGATCCGAGTAGTTTCAGGCTTAGTTGAAGACGGTTGGAGTTTCCAGAGGAGTGCTAGAGATAATCATCTACGTATGGACATATTCTATTATCCGCTGTGGTATGTTTGTTTTAGTTTGATGTTTGTCGGAAATTGTAAGGACATATGTTTATAAATGTCCAAGCTGAATTTAGGTTAGACTCTGATATATGTATTCATAAGTTTTCCGCTGTAAAGATATTTTTTCAATATCCTATATCATTCCATTCAAGTGAGATTCTATTCTGTCTATTTTCTTTATTACCCTTCATGTTCCGTATTTTTGTACAATTTGAGTGTGACATATATGGTTTATTGTCAATTCAAAGGGCATGGAAAAATGGGCCTTGATAAATTATAACTTTTTAATCATTTCAATTAATTGGAATTACATTTAAAGCGGCTATCAATTACCTTAAATTAATACTATTACATTTCATTCCAGTTATAATCTTGTTATTAAATCACAAAATTTTATTTCTTCCAACGTTAAATCGCCAAACTTTATTAAATTAACAATTTTTAAGTATCAAAAATTATGGATTGTTACACTCTCCCTCACTCAAAACTTTTCGTCCCCGAAAAGGAAAGAAGCAATCAAGAAATTAATATATCTTATTCAAAATATTAAATTTATAAACAATCAATTCACATAATTAAATAATTTATATAAAATATATTAATTTAAAACAATTAAATCCTTTTATATTCAAGTTAATAAAAGTTGGAAAACATTTCCACTTTAATAAAATTTCTAAGTCTAAAAATTCATGGAAAATTCGACAGAGTCTCCTTTGTACGGAAAGGTCTGAGAGAAATAATAAAATCAATAACAACATATATATCATATATTTCAGAATTATATATCCCAACCTATAGGAAAAATAATATAATATCGCTATAAAACCGTAATCCAAGAACATACCTATTTGTCGAACAAACAACGCTTATTTATGAAACCAAAAGCAGTAGTTATTACTTCCATAAACATGTATTTCACTCATGTAATCAAAAGAGGTTAATAATTGTAACGACCCGCTATTTTGGACTATTCGCATCCGCACATGTCGGACTTGAATAATTCAAAATACCGAATTGTTAATTTAAATTTGGCAAAACTGAACATATACAGTAAATAAATAATCACAGAATTACAGGCACAGAGTAATAATATGCAGCGGAAATAAAAGATAGTAGTTCATGAAGCGACTATTTATATAACAGAGTTAAATATGTTACAACAGAAGTTTTGAATACAATTGTCAGATACAATATCAGAATACATCACTAGAATCAACCGAACATCTGAAACTGGATAAATAGCTGGATCTCCAAGCGAAGCTCCAACTCCAAAGGTGAGTCTCGAATACTGGTACACTCAGTCTGACCCGAGCGTAAAGCAAAACACAAAATACTCGAGTCAGGATTAATATTCTTATATCAATAAATCCAACTCAAGTGAAATGGCAATCGAAATACAAGTAACTCAAAGGATGTTGGAATCACCATCCTCTAAGGATCCGTTAAACTATCTACTATGTAGTAGTGTACGCTAAATAGATAATGTCTATCAGTAATATAAAGTATCAAAATAGTGTTAAGGCGTTACCATTATCCCCCTTAACACGTTTTTATAAGCATCATAGTCTATACAGCATTATAAACTCCACCGTAAACTGGTGGGATATTGTAACAACCCGCATATTTATCGATTTTTTTATTTAAATATTTTATCGTTAGTCCGATTTTAGTCCGAAAAGCTACTTTTTGCATACGGTCGAATTAGGACTCGGGACCACTCCCATTGAGTTTAAAATGCCGTTTGCGACCTTTTTGAGTATAAGCTTCGATATGTTTGGAGAAAGTTGATTTTTGCTACTTTTTACTTTGGGTTTGGTTTTTGGGCTCATCCCTATGTTAACTTATACTCCAAAACTGAACCACTCTCCCCATTCTCCCTCACTTCTTTCTCTTTTCAGTTTTCTTAGCTTTAATGGTGGCAGAGATTGGAAATTAAAACTCCAAAACCCAAGTTTCTCTTGCAAATCAAATTCCTAGCTCCAAACTCATGAAGAACCCATTGGTAAGCTTCTCTTCTTCTTCTCCAACTTATTCTCTTACCAATTTCAGAAATTCCTAAACCTAATTTTGGGAATGTTCTTGTTTTGAGCATAGATTCAAGCTCATTTGGGTTGTGTTGAAGAGAGGTTGATTCTCCATTTGCTTTCAAGCTTCTTCTTGTTTGATTCTGTGAAAAGGTGAGATTTTTAATCTCACATCTAGGTCTATGATTATCTTCGATTGATGGGTATGAATTCCTAACACATATTCATGTGCATTTGGTTTTGGCTTGGATTGATTTGGTGTATATTCCAATTTTTAGTGTTTCAAGTTCATATCTTCAAAAATCATAGCTTTGTAGTTTGAACTTGTTTTTGGTGATGCGTCGAAGAGCTTATAGGACCGGGCAGTCGATTGGCATAAACCCCTAGTGACCGTGCTCGCCCGATTGCATTTTGATGAAGATTGCATCTTCATTTCATAGGCTGGAAAATAGCCTTGGTGCCAGTCAGTCGACTGGACCCTTAAGTCAGTCGACTGGCTATAGCACATAGGCATTCCGAAGGCAGCTAACAGAGGCTCGGGTCCTCTGTTTTCCTGCATTCAGTCGACTGAAATTTTAGGTCAGTCGACTGACTGCAGGAAATTATTTTTCCCTGCTTCTGGTTCAGTCGACTGGACCTTTGTGTCAGTCGACTGACCTGCACCAATTTGCCTAATTATGCCTATTTGTGCATATTTTTGCTTGGTTTCCAAATTTCATCAACTCGTGTTATTTCCCACTTGTTGTTGCTACGACGTAAATGACTTCTATTTTTGGAATTTTTGGGAATATCCATTTTGATGGATTCGGATCGATTTCTTTGGATTTTTATTCACATCTTCGTATGTGAATTTTAGTGATTGATTGTTTCTACAATTATTTTTGTGTTTTGTCACTTTAAAAATACAAAGGTTTCAATACTAGTAGTAAATATCAAAACTCTTTCCTCAAAACGATTTCAACTCTATTTTCAATACCAAATTCGTTTATAAAACCGTTTTCCAATCCATTAGTATATACAAACCTTTACCTCACTCGTATGAGAAATCTAATTAAACGACTTAGTAAAACGAGTGGTATGAAACGCTTGCGTTCACTTTGTCGGTTAATTCTTGGACTTGTTCGATTGAATCCCTTGTGTCAATTTTCTAGTGGAGATCTACAATTTGTTCGTAAATATTTAAGTTAAGCTAGTGGTTATAGGACATGAAGCTAAGCTCATATATTTACTAGCTTACTGTAATTGACACTTCTCGATGATCATGACGATCATTTTTGTGATTTAGACTAGCAATGTGCGATGTCTCTTTGTCTGCGAGGGAGACTAAACCCCGTTTTGTGGAGTTTCGACTCAAATTGGTGGGATAGCAACCCACGGTCTTCGGACCATTCGTGTGTTAGGTCTTCGGACCATTCGTGTGTCAAATTAATGGCTAGATACCATGAGATAGCTTCTCGTTCGTGTGTTACAGCTGTTGGTGAGTTTTCATGCTCCCGTTTGTGTGATAGGCCTCCCCCCTATTTTGTGTGATTTCTGGTTTTCGTGTGTCGAATTCTGGAATTTCCTTCTTCACCTATTTTTGTGATTTCTATTGATATAATTTATCAATTTTTGTGCATAGGTGAATTTGTGTGTCATTTACTGGATTTCTTGAGATGATTTCTAGAATTTGTGCTTCACCAATTTTTGTGATTTCTATTGATAAGTTTTATTAATATTTGTGCATTGGTGAATTTGTGTGTCATTGACTTTTGTGATTGACATTGATATAATCGTCAATATTTATGGTCTGGTGAACGAAATAAGGAGTACGACATTTCCTTTGATTCTTGTGTAGATTAGTGATATTGATTAATCTCTTGTTGATTTTCAATTACTTATAAATATCACAGCTTGGCATTGTGATTATTGTGTGTTTAGTCATATCTCTTACTCTATATCGTTTCATCTGATATTTATAGTTAGACTGATCCGTTTATTATTTTCTTATTAAATAATACTCGGGTCAGACCGAGATGTTACAGGTGCTTCCGCTTGACTTCTCTCCAGGGATCCATTACCCTGACCTTTTGCTTACTACTTAGATTAGTAGTTTTTGTTGTATACTCTTGAGATATTGACTCATTGATGTATTCTTTTGTATAGCACATGTTGCTATTATTTTGTATTATTGTGGATCTTTTTGACCACTACTCTGATATACACTTTCATGTGTTAATTATATATTCATATCTTCTTCCGCCTTTGTGATATGAATTATCTGTGACTGATTTATGTTATGTTTATTTCTGTATTTGTTTCCGAAGATATTATAGACACTGTGTAGTAGCTTTGAGTTTGTGTCGGTATGTCGGATTTCCTTTATACTATCTGACATATCGATGCTCGCACAAAGCAATTACGCGGATGGTCGCTCCTCAACAACCTTATTCTCCGTGCTAGTCGACACCATTCACCGTAATGTTCTTGGCTAGCGTGGGTATAGAGGTGGGGCGTCACAGCTTGGTATCAGAGCCAAACTTCGGAACAATATGGAATATTATAACAAGGATCATCGTCCTAAGTTCTTCTTAGGAGTCGTGCTTTAGGATTTTATTCGGGTCTACGTACCGTTCTATCCTATTTTCTTTTATGATTCCTTGTTTTGCCTATCAAGATTGCTTGATATTCAATTTGGTGAATAACCTTTTTCTTCCACTTCTTTCTTTCTAAAGGAAGAGAAATGTCTAGACCTGGCCGCCCTAGAGTCGTGCCATCTAGCACTCCGCCCTAGGATGGAGTTTTTATGACTGCTCAACAGCTTTTTGATTTAGTGACGAATGCTCAAGCAGCTGGAGCTAACCCAGAACCTACTCACCCAAAGTCGGGATTTGCACGCTTGTGTAGCGATTACACTAATTTGGGTGGGGAGCCATTCAAAGGTTCCGAAACTGCTATTGAAGTGCAGGCTTGGCTAAGGTCATGCGATCGAATCTTTTCTCACATGAATCTTATTGACCTTCACCGAGTTCAGGTGGCCTCTAGTATGCTCCGAGAAAGAGCATTGGACTGGTACAAACTTCTTATTTCTGAGATTAATGAAGCGGATCTCACCTGGGAGAAATTCCGAGAACGCTTCGAGTTGAAATTTGTACCAGAAGCTGAGAAAGTGACATTGGCTCGACGATTTATAGACCTTGTTCAAGGTGAGTCCTCCGTGACTGATTACGTCGCCTCCTTCGAGTCGCTTTCCAAATATGGGGTTGAGTACATCAATACCCCTTTAAAGAAGAACCAGAGGTTCGTCTATGGCTTAAACAAAAATCTCAAGAAGCCATTACTTCTAAAATTAGAAGTTTCTTTCGACCAACTCGTTGATATTGCTCTTCGTCTTGAAGAGGCGGATAGAGAAAATGATGTTGAAGTGGTGGGTTCCAAACCAAACTTCAACAACAAGAAGAGGCCAAACAAATTCAAAGGCCCTTATCCCAATAAGAAAGGGAAGCAAGCAACCTCCGTGGCGAAGACTTCTTCCTTTGGTCGTGGGGAATGCTATAATTGTGGTTCGAAGGACTATTATGCGAACAAGTGCCCAAAGTCTCTTTCTTGTCGTTACTGCAAAGTTCCCGGTCATGTTATTTCTTCATGCCCCAAGCTTCAGGGCAAGAAGGAGGGAAAGCTTAATGTTTCTCAAGCCCCTCGCAACACATCTCGTGGCCAAGGTATTTCTCATTCTATTCTAGATGGAATTATTTTATTTCGTGATCATCATATTCGAGTTCTTTTTGATACGGGTGCGTCCCATTCTTTTATATCAAAAGAACTTGTTGATACTTTTTCTTTGGATGTTTTGTGTTTAATGACTTCTTTGAGAATTGCGAATCCGGTTGGTGGGTCCGCAACAATCAGTTTATTGTGTAAAGATGTCGAGATTATTTTGTGTGATTTTTCTTTCCGAGCCGATTTTCATGTCATGCGTTATTTAGGCTTTGGAATGATTTTGGGAATGGATTGGCTTAACCGTTATGAAGCTCATATCCTATGTCCTAAGCGGACTATTCATCTTCGACATCCTCAATCTGTTAATCAGGTTTCCGTTATTCTTAAAGATTCAGATTCTGCTTTGGTTGCATCTTTATATTCTTTAAATCCTCGTGATGACGATGATGATGATGAGGGTGATATTATTTCTCTTATTCACGTCGTTTGTGAATTTTCCGACATATTCGAGCCCGTTTTAGGATTACCACCTAAGCGAGCAATTGAGTTCAGAATTAATCTTATTCCTGGAGCTCAACCTATCACTCGTCCTCCTTATCGTATGTCCAATAAAGAAAACGAGGAGATGCGTAAACAATTATATGAATTGGAAACGAAGCAATTTATTCGCTCTAGTTCCTCGCCTTGGGGAGCTTCAGCTATTTTTGTGAAGAAATCCGATGGTACACTTAGGCTTTGCGTTGACTACCGCAAGCTTAATGATCTTACTATCAAAAATAAATATCCTTTACCTCGGATTGATGATCTATTCGATCAACTTAGTGGTGCTAGAGTCTTTTCACAATTGGACTTGGCTACCGGTTTTCATCAGCTTTGTATTGCAGAGGATAGCATTCCTTTGACATCGTTCCGTACTCGTTATGGATCTTATGAATGGCTTGTTATGTCATTTGATCTAACGAATGCTCCGGCTTATTTCGTTGACTTAATGAATAGAGTTTTTAAAGTCTTCCTCGACCGGTTTGTTCTCATCTTTATCGATGATATTCTTGTGTATTCTGAAACCGAGGAGGAGCATGAAAAACATCTTCGGATTGTGTTGGAAACTCTTAGGAGTAATCAATTAAAGGCAAAATTTTCTAAATGCCACTTTTGGCAATCTCGTGTGAAGTTTCTCGGTCATATTATTTCCGAATCCGGAATTTCCGTGGATCCTTCAAAGATTGAAGCGATTCAAGATTGGAAGAGACCGGAGAATGTGACAGAGATTTGTAGTTTTCTGGGATTGGCAGGTTATTACCGCCGATTTATCAAAGACTTTTCTAAGATTGTTGTGCCTATCACTAGCTTGATGAAGAAGGGTGTTAAATACATTTGGTCGGACAAATGTGAAGTTTCTTTTCAGAAATTAAAAGAACTTCTTTCTGATGCTCCTATTCTCATTATTCCCGAGGGGAATCAAGATTTCGTTGTTTATACCGATGCTAGTCGTGTTGGTTTGGGTGCCGTTCTTATGCAAAAAGAACGTGTTATTGCTTATGCTTCTAGGCAATTGAAGCCTGCTGAGACTAGATACGCCACTCATGATTTAGAGCTCGCGGCTATTGTTTTTGCTCTTCGTATTTGGCGTCATTATCTCTTAGGAGAGAAATTTGTTCTTTACACAGATCATAAGTCTTTGAAATATTTATTTTCTCAAAAGGAACTTAATTTGCGTAAACAACGTTGGCTCGAGTTCCTTGCTCCTTATGATCTTGATATTTTTTATACGCCCGGTAAGGGTAATCGTGTCGCCGATGCTCTTAGCCGTAAACAACAAGCTGTTGTTTCTATGATGATATCCGAATGGAACGACCTCGAGATCTTATCCACTTGTGAGATTCGAGAGCGTGTTCCCGATTTATGTTCATCTCTTGCTTTATGTAGCCTTGAGGCTCATCCTTCTCTTTTAGACCGCATTCTTGAAGCTCAAGGGTTAGATCCTGAATTGGCTCTTCTTGGCCAAAATATTAGGGATAAAATTGATATTGAAGGATTGAAAGACTTTGATATCGATTCTCGTGGCGGCATTCGGAAATTTGGTAGACTTGTCGTGCCAAATATTGGTGATCTTCGTAAAGATATTTTCGAAGATTCTCATCGTTCTAAATTTACCATTCATCCCGGTAGTAGTAAAATGTACGCGGATATGAAGCGACTTTATTATTGGGAGGGAATGAAACTCGATATTGCTAACTTTATTAAGTGTTGCATGACTTGCCAACTCGTTAAGGCCGAACATCAAAGGCCCGGTGGGTTATTGCAACCTTTAGAAATTCCAATTTGGAAGTGGGACCAAATTTCCATGGATTTTATAGATGGCCTTCCCCTTTCTCGTTCGGGTCATGATAGCTTATGGGTGATCGTTGATAGGCTTACTAAATCTACCCATTTTATTCCCGTTCGGTCTAACTGAACCGTTCCTTTTTTGGCCAAGCTCTTTGTTAAAGAGATTGTTAAATTGCATGGAGTTCCTACTTCTATTGTTAGTGATCGTGATCCATTGTTTACTAGTGGATTTTGGAAGAGTCTTCAAAAAGCTTTGGGAACGAAGCTTAATTTTAGCACCGCTTATCACCCCCAGTTCGATGGACAAACCGAGCGTGTTAATCGAACTCTTGAAGATCTTCTTCGTGCTTGTGTGTTTGATTTCGGTGGAAGTTGGGAAGATCATATTTCTCTTGTTGAATTTTCTTATAATAATAGCTTCCAATCTAGTATTGGTATGGCACCTTTCGAGGCACTCTACGGAAGGCCATGCCGATCTCCTTCTTGTTGGCTTGAGGCCGGTGAGAAGCTGGTTTTAGGTCCAGATTTTATTCGTGATTCCACAGAGAAAATTGAACTTATTCGACATAGGATGAAAGAAGCCCAAAGTAGACAAAAATCCTATGCCGATAACCGGAGAAGGAAATTAGAATTTTCTGTGGGAGATCTTGTGTTCATTCGTGTTTCACCTATGAAGGGTGTTGTACGTTTCAGTCGATCGGAAAAGTTAGTGCCTCGATATACCGGGCCATTTCCTATCACTGAACGTATTGGTTCCATGGCTTATCGCCTTTTATTACAGGCTCAGTTTTCTACTATGCATGATGTGTTTCACGTTTCTCAACTTCGGAAATGTCTTCGAGATTCCGATTCTGTTCTTGAGCCCGGTGTTGTGGAAGAGATTGAAGTTTCGCCTAATTTAACTTATGAGCAACATCCTATTCATATCATTGCTTCGGAAGTCAAACGACTTCGAAATAAAGATGTTCCGCTTGTTAAAGTTCAATGGTCTTCAAATCCTAAGGATTGTTCTTGGGAATCTAGAGAGTACATCGAGCGTACACATCCGGACTTACTTTCTCGTGCTCTTTGAGGTGAACTTCTTATTTCAAACTTCTTTCGTGTTGAATATGCTTTTATGGTTGTTACTATATATATAACTTCTTCTTAAATATTACGAGGACGCAATTTCTTTAAGTAGGGGAGTCTGTAACAACCCGCATATTTATCGATTTTTTTTATTTAAATATTTTATTTAAATATTTTATCGTTAGTCGGGTTTTAGTCCGAAAAGCTACTTTTTGCATACGGTCGAATTAGGACTCGGGACCACTCCCATTGAGTTTAAAATGCCGTTTGCGACCCTTTTGAGTATAAGCTTCGATATGTTTGGAGAAAGTTGATTTTTGCTACTTTTTACTTTGGGTTTGGTTTTTGGGCTCAGCCCTATGTTAACTTATGCTCCAAAACTGAACCACTCTCCCCATTCTCCCTCACTTCTTTCTCTTTTCAGTTTTCTTAGCTTTGATGGTGGGAGAGATTGGAAATTAAAACTCCAAAACCCTAGTTTCTCTTGCAAATCAAATTCCTAGCTCCAAACTCAAGAAGAACCCATTGGTAAGCTTCTCTTCTTCTTCTCCAACTTATTCTCTTACCAATTTCAGAAATTCCTAAACCTAATTTTGGGAATGTTCTTGTTTTGAGCATAGATTCAAGCTCATTTGGGTTGTGTTGAAGAGAGGTTGATTCTCCATTTGCTTTCAAGCTTCTTCTTGTTTGATTCTGTGAAAAGGTGAGATTTTTAATCTCACATCTAGGTCTATGATTATCTTCGATTGATGGGTATGAATTCCTAACACATATTCATGTGCATTTGGTTTTGGCTTGGATTGATTTGATGTATATTCCAATTTTTAGTGTTTCAAGTTCATATCTTCAAAAATCATAGCTTTGTAGTTTGAACTTATTTTTGGTGATGCGTCGAAGAGCTTATAGGACCGGGTAGTCGATTGGCATAAACCCCTAGTGACCGTGCTCGCCCGATTGCATTTTGGCGAAGATTGCATCTTCATTTCATAGGCTGGAAAACAGCCTTGGTGCCAGTCAGTCGAATGGACCATTGAGTCAGTCGACTGGCTGTAGCACATAGGCATTCCGAAGGCAGCTAACAGAGGCTCGGGTCCTCTGTTTTCCTGCATTCAGTCGACTGAAATTTTAGGTCAGTCGACTGACTACAGGAAATTATTTTTCCCTGCTTCTGGTTCATTCGACTGGACCTTTGTGTCAGTCGACTGACCTGCACCAATTTGCCTAATTATGCCTATTTGTGCATATTTTTGCTTGGTTTCCAAATTTCATCGACTCGTGTTATTTCCCACTTGTTGTTGCTACGACGTAAATGACTTCTATTTTTGGAATTTTTGGGAATATCCATTTTGATGGATTCGGATCGATTTCTTTGGATTTTTATTCACATCTTCGTATGTGAATTTTAGTGCCTGATTGTTTCTACAATCATTTTTGTGTTTTGTCACTTTAAAAATACAAAGGTTTCAATACTAGTAGTAAATATCAAAACTCTTTCCTCAAAACGATTTCAACTCTATTTTCAATACCAAATTCGTTTATAAAACCGTTTTCCAATCTATTAGTATATACAAACCTTTACCTCACTCGTATGAGAAATCTAATTAAATGACTTAGTAAAACGAGTGGTATGAAACGCTTGCGTTCACTTTGTCGGTTAATTCTTGGACTTGTTCGATTGAATCCCTTGTGACAATTTTCTAGTGGAGATCTACAATTTGTTCGTAAATATTTAAGTTAAGCTAGTGGTTATGGGACATGAAGCTAAGCTCATATATTTACTAGCTTACTGTAATTGACACTTCTCGATGATCATGACGATCATTTTTGTGATTTAGACTAGAAATGTGCGATGTCTCTTTGTCTGCGAGGGAGACCAAACCCCGTTTTGTAGTGTTTCGACTCAAATTGGTGGGGTAGCAACCCACGGTCTTCGGACCATTCGTTTGTCAAGTCTTCGAACCATTCGTGTGTCAAATTAATGGCTAGCTACCATGAGATAGCTTCTCGTTCCTGTGTTACAGCTGTTGGTGAGTTTTCATGCTCCCGTTCGTGTGATAGGCCTCCCCCCTATTTTGTGTGATTTCTGGTTTTCGTGTGTCGAATTCTGGAATTTCCTTCTTCACCTATTTTTGTGATTTCTATTGATATAATTTATCAATTTTTGTGCATAGGTGAATTTGTGTGTCATTTACTGGATTTCTTGAGATGATTTCTAGAATTTGTGCTTCACCAATTTTTGTGATTTCTATTGATAAGTTTTATCAATATTTGTGCATTGGTGAATTTGTGTGTCATTGACTTTTGTGATTGACATTGATATAATCGTCAATATTTATGGTCTGGTGAAAGAAATAAGGAGTACGACATTTCCTTTGATTCTTGTGTAGATTAGTGATATTGATTAATCTCTTGTTGATTTTCAATTACTTATAAATATCACAGCTTGGCATTGTGATTATTGTGTGTTTAGTCATATCTCTTACTCTATATCGTTTCATCTGATATTTATAGTTAGACTGATCCGTTTATTATTTTCTTATTAAATAATACTTGGGTCACACCGAGATGTTACAGGTGCTTCCGCTTGACTTCTCTCCAGGGATCCATTACCCTGACCTTTTGCTTACTACTTAGATTAGTAGTTTTTGTTGTATACTCTTGAGATATTGACTTATTGATGTATTCTTTTGTATAGCACATGTTGCTATTATTTTGTATTATTGTGGATCTTTTTGACCACTACTCTGATATAGACTTTCATGTGTTAATTATATATTCATATCTTCTTCCGCCTTTGTGATATGAATTATCTGTGACCGATTTATGTTATGTTTATTTCTGTATTTGTTTCCGAAGATATTGTAGCCACTGTGTAGTAGCTTTGAGTTTGTGTCGGTATGTCGGATTTCCTTTATACTATCTGACATATCGATGCTCGCACAATGCAATTACGCGGATGGTCGCTCCTCAACAGCCTTATTCTCCGTGCTAGTCGACAGCATTCACCGTAATGTTCTTGGCTAGCGTGGGTATAGAGGTGGGGTGTCACAGATATCAGGGAGTACTCCATAGGTATAACACAAATCAAATTCGTAGTGGTCGTGTATATCGGGATACAAGTATGACAAGGCACATGAGGCAATACCCAAGGTAGTGAAACTACCGTTTGCCTGATACGGACTGGTGAGAACGCATCGCCGCAGCGATCGCAACACCGCGAAACAACACTCTTGAAATTCCGAGGGTGGACCAATCAATCACAAGTAATTAGTAGTAGTTACGAAGAAGTGTGTCCGCTCGAGGTGGCTAACCCCATTAGGCCCGGCACGGCTGCTGATTTTAGTCATTTCCAATTTGACACAAGTGTCAAGGCCATCCATTATCGTTCTCTTTCTTCAATCAACGCGTACATCATTCCAACCACTTCATTCTGGACCTCACTCCGCGTATAGTTGTTAAAATGGTTTTCGGTTTAGACAGAGAGTATGTCCATAACCGATTTCGGTTTCTTTAATAACTTTCGAAATTATTACATCGATTGGTCGTTTAATAAATTTCGAAACCAAATCAATTTCAATTTCACTTAGAATTTGTAAATCAACATTTCATTTGTCTTTCTAGAACAATTTCCATAATTTACGTTTCAAAACTTCCAAATTACCATTTCAAATTCTTATAATTCAATTTCAATTTTATTTAAAACAATTCAAATATTGATTCAAGTTCGTGTATAAATTTCATTCCGAAATCATTTAAATTGTTTAATTTTCATTCAAATCAATTTATATTCATTTATAAATTTCATTTAATATTCGCTAAGCTAATTTATCATTTAAACAAATTTCATTTAAATTTCCAATTCAATAAATCGATTAATTAAGTTCAACTTTGTTATATCAAAACTTCCGAAACAAAATAAATTTGTCAAATCAATTCTTTAAATTACAATTCTTACGTCAATTTCAATAAATCCCATTCATTTCAATAAATTACATTTTATTTCTTGTTAAATAAATTCAATTTTTACTTATTTATTGACTCCGTTAAAAATTTCTAACTCAATTAATAAAGAACTAAATTTCACATAATCGAGAAGTTTCAATTTCACTAATTAACTTATTTAAATTTTCCACAACATAACAAATAAAAAACCCAATTTTATTTATTAACGAAGTTCAAATTCCCGTATTCAAAAGTTCAATTTCTTTTATCAAAGAATTCAAATTTTTATTTAATTATCAAATAATTCAATTTTATTTAATTGTTGAATAATTTCAAAACTTAATTAACAATTTCAAAATTTGATTATTAAATAATTCCAAACCCTAAATATTACATAATTACAGTCTTAATTATTAAATTATTTCAAACTTAATTATTAAATAATTTCAAACTTAATTATTAAATAATTCCAAAACTTAGTTCAATCATTTCGTAAATTTAACAATGTTCTTTCATCAGTTAATCTATCAATATTTTGTTTCAGATTATTAAATATTATCTTTTTCCATTCATTGAAATTCAAATTCCAACTTCATTTCAAACCTTATTCTTTATTTAAATAAAATCATTATTTTATTTTTAAATCAAATTATTGACCAATCGGGTTTATTAAATTCTCTATCCTAAGTCAAGTTCATTTTGGGTATTTATCATTTCAAACCGATTCCAATTCCAATTCAAAAATCAAACATAACAAAAGGGAACTTGCAGTGTGATAACTGGGATGGTGTCAAAGTAAATAAACAAGCAATAACAACAAACAAACACAATCCAATAATCAATTCAAATAATCTCGAAATAATCGTATTAATTCACATTGTTGTTTGTGCGAATTAATATAATTATTTCTAGAATCTACACTATCATTTCATGTAAATTAAAGATTATTGCATTACGGTTTTTCCACTTGTTGTTCAATTTCAATTTCAAATTTAATACTACAACAATTAATCCAATATATGTTCAAAGGTTCAAAGTGTAATTTATCAATTCTACATGTCAATTAACTTGCCAATTAAAAGGAGTCATATTATTCAAGTTAACTATTCAAATTCAACACAACTGTCGATTCACATTGATTCACATTTTTAAACTATCCTATGTCAAATTCAATTGCATAATATTTATCACTTTATACATTACAATTTACATCCAATATAAACAACAATCAATCAATTATCAACCAAACTGTATTATCATCGCATAAATAATTAACAGATAATGGTGTTAGATGTCATAGGTGAACAGATACAGGTAATAGCATATATAACAGTGTAAATAACTAACAGCAGCATATTTCAATTTGTCGTTTCAATTGAAATTGAATTTAATAAATAAAAGAACATTAATCGTGAGTGATTGCTCACCTTTCGAGGCTAGAGGGATTTGACAAAGCAACGAGCTACCAATTTCAAAGCAACACTAGATGTACCCGAATCGATGAAGGACACAGGCGAGATGGACAAGCTGATAAATTGGAGTCAAAGGAAAATCGAATCAGATTGATGTAAATTGAACATAATATATATCATATAAAATCAAAATTAAATTTAAAAATACCCATATACTTTTAAAATCAAGCCCACACATTATATATTGACTAATAAATTTGATATACAGAATTTATACTCGTATACGAAGCCGAACTAATTTTATCATCATAAAATCAATATTTTTAACAAATCAATATAACATATTTTATTGCTGGACTTACCTAACTCAACAAATTCTTCGACTAATTCATATAACAAAAATCTACATATAATATGTATCATAAACATAATTACTTTGCCATCTAAAGAATACCTTTTTCAATATACTTCAGTGCTATTTTCATTCATTCGGGTTTTTTTATATGTAGCTGCTTCACATTCTTCTTATTAAATAGACCATCAACACCCACATTAGCTTCAAAATGCTATGCAGCTGCTTTATCATTTGGCATTCACTGTTTCTTTAAAATGTTGCATTCTCTGCTTTATTTGAATCTACTTTTTTTATTATAAAAAAAATACTACCGTAAACCGATATATGTATATATGTACGCATCTAAACAGAAGGAGCAGGGCACCTTCGCTATACTATATACATGTGAAGCTTCAACAAAGCCTATATAAATCTGGATTCGCATATATATAGATAAAAATCAAAGTCGATAATACACACTTTATATACAGTAATATAGCACGCTTTCAAAGCTTACACGGATAGAAATAAAATAAGAAAAAATAATAATAACATATATACATTCATACCCAAAGTTTATGCGGCTGCTGGCAACAACTGCTATGCAAGGGTATAGAGCGGAGGGCCCAAGGGGTAGGTCGGCCAGGGAAGAGGGACGCGCGGGTTGCTGGTGAGGTGGAGGAGCCTTGGCGCGACGAGGTTTTCAGGTCGCTTGGGTGTGGAGGTGAGGGAAGAGGTGGCTGCGGAAAGAGGTGGCGGAGGGATGGATTGCGCTCCAGGTTGCGGCTATGGATTGGTTGTACGTGGGGTATGGTTGTTGCGAGTAATGGTATGGAAGAGGGAGAGGTCGGGGTTGCATGGCCATTCTAGATGAGGGAGGAGCTCGGTTTGGGTAAGTGGTGGTTTCGGCCTGCTTTTTGGTGAGGAGAGAGGGGCGGCTCCGGCCTTGGGTTGTGTGCGGCAGGCGATGCATGGAGGGGTATGGGCTGTTGAGAGTGGAGGTCGGGCTGGATGAGGTGTTGCTTGCATGGGTTAGTGATGAAGATGCGGGCTTCATCAGGGAGGGAGAAAAGAAATAAGAGGAGAGAGAGAGTAGTGGAATGGAAATAAGAATGAACGGACAACATATTTTATGTATATAACTTTATCAAATTTGATGAGAATACGAAGAGTATAAAATTTTTGAAGTGGAACAATGGAATGAACAGTTTGCTTCTTTTCAAGTTTTAAAATTTCGTAACCATGAATTTCCTTATGGAATACCGAAACGTAAAACACTTTCCAATGTTAACCACCACCCCCCCTATTGCCAACTAACTTATTTATTACCAGCTGAGATTATATTTTCACATTTCAAGCGGATACGGGCAAAAGATTTGGGCTGAGAATGGTTTAACCGGTCCGTCCGGAACGGTTAAATCAACGCGACTATTTTTACGCCAGCCTCCGATTTGCGCAAACGAATGTACCGTTTTGATCAGTGTGACGATGCGCTTCCAACGGTACCCAGATATCAATTGCATGACTGAATTATAAAAATTTCAAATTTTCTACTACGAAAATGCAAGAAAAACGCAGAAAATAAGATCGACGGAGCTAAAGAAGTCCGAAGTTGGAAAAACGAAAAATGACGCCTTACTCAGAAGATGGTTGAGAATTTTTCTATGTAAATATATTTAGGTTTCGAAAATATTTTATTTTCATCGATTTTTAACTGATTAAATTGAAGTAAATTTACGCACGAAATAAATTTCATATTTTCGGACGAAAATTTACCAGTTGCTATGTTTAACTAGACGCATTCCAAATATCAAATTTATATTTCAGAATTTTATCGTTTTTAAAATCTCAAAAAAAATTCAATGAATAACTTTATTAATACCGGTTAAAACTGCGGTTTGTTACACTCACCCCCACTCAAAACTTTTCATCCTCGAAAAGGGGGGGGGGTAGGAGAATAGAAATAACAAGAAAGATAATGGATTTGAAAAACAAAATAAAAGAATTAATTTAAACCATATAAATTCCAATTTAAATAAATTTATATTCAACAAATTTTTTTCAAATTCAAGATTTTCATTAAATTGATTTGATTCCACATATATTAATGTTAGGTACAAATGTTCCTTTCAATTTAAATTCAATTAATTCGAGATACACCCTAAAGTTGATTTAATTCAATTTATTAACTTTCAAAACAAATTTTCTTCTATTAATATCACCTATTATTTAACTTATTATATTATTTATCTCCATAAACATTTATAATTAAAATTTAAGTGAATAACATTTATTATACGCACTCACATTTTATCTATAAAGACAATTTATATTATATATTATCCAATTTTCTTAAATTAACAATTTCAAAGATCATAAATTTGAATAGTCATTTATTATAATCATACTTTATTCGACAATTTAATTCTTCTTTATTCCAAATTATTATTAAATTTATTCTACTTAATATGACCTATCACATATATATTAAGTATATTACATTTATTATAACCACTCAAATTTATTTAAAAATTCCTTTGATAACATTATATTTTATAATATTCAATTACATAATTTACTTCAGAGTAATTTGGTAAGTCATATTGGAATGCAACTGAATATTATACAAGTAAATTTTCTAATTCAATTATTTCAAATTTAACTATTCATTCAAAATTTTAGCTTCAATTATAATTGAAAAAATCCTTTAAGAAAATTTAGGAATTAAATTTCGATTATCTTCATTAATTTAAAGATAAAGTATACATATACATATACATACATATATATATTCATAATATGTCAAATTAAATTTTAAAGTCTTCAATATATACTATAAATCAAGTCATGTTTAGAAATTCATACCAAATTTTTTTCTTTCAAACAAAAGTATATCAGGGCTACAGAACAGTCTCTTTACTTCGAAACTCGAAAATGAATGTTGATGATGCGGCCATCATTATCGAAATTATTTTCCAGCGACAAGAGAAGAGCTCAAATTTAATCATTTAAAATTCTTTGAAAACTATTTCTATTCGAAATATTTTAAATAATATACATTTTAAAACCATAGTTTGAAATTTATCGGAAATTAAATTCTCAAATTCTAATTTTAAATTCACTTCAAAATTCCAAATCAAATTATAACTAAGTTTATAAATTCATTTATTTATATTATCCAATAGTCAATGGTTTACAAACAATAAATGAAAGTCAAATATTATTATTTCAGGCGACAAATTCATTAACAATTTAATTTTAGAAAAATTTATACTTATATATAATATAATCATACAAAACTATTTAATTTACTAAATTTGAAAACAATATTGTGTCAGTTTGCTCTGCTCAAGTGGTTTAGAAATTCTATAGATAGCGTTGATCAGACGAATCGATCGAAAATCCAAACCAACATTAACAACTCAAACAACACAATATATAAAGCATTTTAAATATTAATTTACAAATACACTTCCTCGCTCGACGATACAGGGATGAATTTTAAAATAAGTATAGAGATTCAAATTTGATGGAAATCAAATCAAAGAGAATTTTTATTCAATGATAAGTTCGAAATAAAAGATAAGATAATTCAATTAACCGAATCAGGATATAGATAAGCTTATTTAATTCACGGGCAACCTTAACCGGGTCGACCGTGACTTAAAGAATAAGATCGATGCAGAATTCTGAGGTAAATCATCGATCTCAAGAGATGGAATTCAGGTATAGCAGGGAATAGATAGCATTGTAAACCGAGGATACAGAAATCTCCGATAAATCGATGTCTATTGTAAAGAAATTTCATCCATTTTCAAATAATTCGAAGAATTGGCGAGACCGCCGACTCATTTAAGGATCATTTGAGGTGGAGTTATGGGATACTCCAGAACTAAAAGCAGCGAGTAGTGAGGGACAAGAATGAATTCCGGAAGGGAGGGAACGTTCCAAAATTCAAAGGAATTGAGTCAAAAGGAAGAGATTGAAACTCGAATGAGAGTGATTCTGTAAATACATTTACCCTATATGCTAAGTTTTGCCTAGAGCTACCAAAAGCTCTGATACCAACTGTAACGACCCGCTATTTTGGACTATTCGCATCTGCATATGTCGGACTTGAATAATTCAAAATATCGAATTGTTAATTTAAATTTGGCAAAACTGAACATATACAGTAAATAAATAATCACAGAATTACAGACACAGAGTAATAATATGCAGCGGAAACAAAAGATAGTAATTCATGAAGCTACTATTTATATAACAGAGTTAAATATGTTACAACAGAAGTTTTGAATACAATAGTCAGATACAATATCAGAATACATCACTGGAATCAACCGAACATCAGAAACTGGATAGATAGCTGGATCTCCAAGCAAAGCTCCAACTCCAAAGGCGAGTCTCGAATACTGGTACACTCATTCTAACCCAAGCGTAAAGAAAAACACAAAACACTCGAGTCAGGATTAATATTCTTATATCAATAAATCCAACTCAAGTGAAATGGAAATCGAAATACAAGTAACTCAAAGGATGTTGGAATCACCATCCTCTAAGGATCCGTTAAACTATCTACTATGTAGTAGTGTATGCTAAGTAGATAATGTCTATCAGTAATATAAAGTATCAAAATATTGTTAAGGCGTTACCATTATCCCCCTTAACACGTCTTTATAAGCATCATAGTCTATACAGCACTGTAAACTCCACCGTAAACTGGTGGGATACCAGGGAGTACTCCATAGGTATAACACAGAACAAATTCGTAGTGGTCGCGTATATAGGGATACAAGTATGACAAAGCACATGGGGCAATACCAAAGGTAGTGAAACTACCGTTTGCCTGATCCGGACTGGTGAGAACGCATCACCGCAGCGATCGCAACACCGCGAAACAACACTCTTGAAATTTCGAGGGTGCACCAATCAATCACAAGTAATGAGTAGTAGCTACGAAGAAGTGTGTCCGCTCGAGGTGGCTAACCCCATTTGGCCCGGCACGGCTCCTCACTTTAGTCATTTCCAATTTGACACAAGTGTCAAGGCTATCTGTAACATCCCGCCTTTTTGCACGATTTAAACAGACACACGTGCCAATTCAAACCATACGTAAGGGCGGATTGTTATGGGATAAATAAGAAAATAGAGAAAGGAACAGAATCTCACAGCGGAAGGATAAAATATAATCATCAAATATACAGTTCATAAATCTGTTTACAAAAACCTTTGATTTATTTATACAATACATATCAAAGTACACATACCATATAACAATGCAGCGGAACAATATGAGTGTAGTGAAACCATATTATCTATAGTAATAATGATAAAATCTTCGTCTTCTTCCTCCGGAAATAAAATCTTCAATCCTGAAACGCTAGGACTGACCCGAGCGAATTTGGAAAGACAAAAACACTCGAGTCAGAACTAAAAAATCTTATGTGAGTTACATTAACAGAAATAAATATGAGTGCAGTAACTCAAGAGATGCTCGGGATTTACATCTCCTAAGGATCCGTTAAACTATTTACTATGTAGTATATTGCGCTATTATAATAGTGTCTAATTGTAAAGTAAACCTACTTTTAAATAGCGCTAAGGCTTTACATTTTCCACCTTAACACATTTATATATTCCCATAGTCTATACAGTACCGTAATCTCCCCCGTATTGGGCGTCGTCAGTGGGCACTCCATAGGTATGGTACAAAACAAAATCGTATTAGGCGCGCTAGGGTAGGTGACACGGCACAACTAGGCAATGCCAGGGTAGATATACCAATTACGCTTCCGGGCCGATGGAAACGCGCAGCGCGCAGCTCCCGCCCACCTCGAACAAACTCCCCACATCAAAGAAATCAAAAGTGAAGGTGGCCACCGAAAAATCCAAAGTCAGAGTTTAGTATCGAAGGGAAGTGTCCGATCAGAGGTGCTACCTACCTCATTAACCCGTCAATTGCTCCTGTTTTAGCCACCTTATGCCAACTCAAGGGAGTTGGGTCCACGTATTTACCTTACAGGAAACGCCGCCACCAACCTACTTCATTCTGGAATCTCCACCGCATACACAGTTAGTCAAAGTGGTTTTCGGTATGGACAGAGTGTATGTCCATATCCGATCCCGGTCTATTTGCCAACCAATCGTTATTATAACACCGCGGTCATTTAAAATAATTATACTTTAAAACCAGAATAAAATATCCATTTCAAAACCATATAAATATGATATCATTTCCTTTTAAAACCCGAATTAATATGATATCATTTTATTCCAATATATATATTTTCCAAAATCATAGGGTTTTCAAAGTTAATATTTAGAGGTCAAAACTCTTGAATATAAAATTTCAAATTATACTACCTTGAAAATCATAACTTTGAAACAAGTTTCCATCTCTTAAATGGTCAAATATTAGATTACTTTTATAAAACAAAATAGCTTCTTTACATTTCACAAATCAATTCCAAATATCGATTTAAACTTCCAAATACCATTTTAATTCTTATGTTTCAAAGCTTTAAATATTTCATCATTTCAAAAACAACTCATTTGACAAACCCATATATATCAAATTCAATTACTTATTATTTAGACTTGAAATGTTTACTTAATGAATTCAATATAATCTAAGTAAAACATTTATCTTCACATAACTGGATATTCTTTCAATTTATTATATATTCATTTAAGTCAACCTGATATTCATTTAAATCACTCTACACAAAATCAAGTTGTAAATCATATCCTTTAAAAATTCTAACTTTTTATTAAATTCCAATTTAACTTAATATTCATCTTCAACCTTATTCTCTTTTAAGTCATTAAAAATTTAGAATTTAAATTTCAAGTAAATGCTTGATCTCAAAAATCAAACTTTATTTTATACTTCAAATCCATTTTATACAAAGTTTAAAACCCGAAATTTCCTATATATAAATAACCTTTATTAATAACCAAATCAAAACCCATAAACCATATATATAGCTTTACAAACCATAGAAAACATTTCAAAAATAATTTTATATATATACCGCGGTGCCTGTATGAAATTTTCTACCCTATGGTCAAGTGATACAGAGGTTTATCATTCCAATCCGCAATTTAAAATAAAATGCGGTTGTATATCATTTCAAACCGCAATCCCGAAATGACATGGAAATGCATGATGACTTGCAGTTTATACAATATAAATATAGCATCCATTCATTCAAATATCAATCATCAACCAATTTTAATTCAATCATCATCAATTTAAACAAACATCAATGTACATAGCATATAAAATATAACAGGTAATAAATGACAGTTTTAACTAATAATTTATATTCAAAAATAAATTAATAACTATTAAATTGGAAGTTCATATGCAATAAAATAAATTTAATAACTGTTGATTTATATGCGATAAATAAAATTAATTAACAGTTAAATTAAATAAATGCGATTTAACAGAGATGATGCACAAAGCATGCTAAACAGTCATAAATAAATTTCTACTCATATCTAAAATCAATTTAACAAACATAAGAAATTCTAGAAGTGGTGAGTGGGTTAAAACACTCACCTTTTGAATTTAAATCGAATTTAAATTCAATTTAAACTCAAAAATTCGACGGTCTCCGAATTGGTCCAAACCAGCGTCAGCAGATCTGGAATTTAATTACGATCCTAACAAAAAAAATCTCGCGTGAATCGGACTACGTATGAGAAAGTTATTCGAAAATTTCGATTGAAACAAAAATTAAATAAAACAAAATAAACAAATACACCCCATCACCATGCCACGTCACAGGCCACGTCCTTCTTCTCAAATTCGAGCATGCTATAGCACCAATCAAAAAAACGGACAGTACCAACAGATTACGCTCTTCGAGAATTATGACATATAATTTTTCTGGAATTTTTAGAGGAGTTTGAAATATATATATATATATATATATATATATATATATATATATATATTTGGACTGTAATTGGATCTAGAAATTTTACAGCCATTGGAAGAGAAGAAGTTGAAGAAAAGAACACACAGAGAGAAATGAAGATAGATGGAGGCTAGGGTTTACACAGCCTATAAATAGACAAAGTGAAATTGGATAGGTGGGCATGAATCATAAACGCGCAAAACGGTTGTTGGCCAACCAGAATATTTTATATTAATTGGATACGTTACGGATTAGTAAATGAATTAATTTCTTCCTCAGACATTTACATTGAATTTTAAATGTATTTACAAATGTAAATTTAGATGCTTCATTTATAAGTTTCAATATAAATTCACAATTTCATTAAATTCCAAATTCATAGATAAGTTTCCATTTTCAACTAAATTTCTAAATTACCGTAATAATTATCTTAGATTTTTATTCATTCTCAATAGATTTAACTATTGTAAATTGACTAAGTTTTCATACTATAAAAATCCACATTTATATGTATATATACATTTGAATTCCCTACTAAAATATTTTATTTATATTTCGCAATTACTTCCAATCCATTTTTTTTGGCATCGCACTGTTACTTAAATAAATAGCCTATACCAACACTAATTATCATTAATTTGAAAACGGGTTACCAAATTTTGGATTTTATTAATAATTATTATTTATTACTTCATTGTTTATTCAAATTTAGACAATTTAAGATGTTTCTTAAATGCTGAGTACATTATTAACTTCAGCGTAAAACTTCAATTTTATTTTATCTACAAATTATAAATTAACTTTGCAGAAATCCTTTAGTTGACCTTTCATTTAATTATCCTATCTATTTGTATCCCATAGATGGGAATTCCTAAAACATCTCTGAATTCCAACTTTAATTTCAATCACATGAAATGTTCTATTCAGTTTCCAATAAAATCTATTTGCCCTGAGTTAGTTACTGCATTTATCAAATTCCAATTTCGCAATCACCTTAAATACATAAATTGGTATTGCATTAACATTTAAATTTATTAGCTTATGTCAACACTATTAACATTAATTGCAATGTAATACCAATTTTAGTCACTACCCTAACTACTAACTCATATTAACCTACATTATTCCCAAGAATTTCATTGGTTTTTCTTATATTAAATTTATCAACCATATTAATTAAGGTTTTTTAAAAACAATTAATAAAATTCCCTTTAATATATACAGCTTAGCAATCTATTAAGCATGGTATTATATTTCACGTAAATGTACATTTATTTACATTTATTACAATGTTATCCAAATAAATTGAATGATCTAAGTATATAACTCCTAATATCCACCCATCTTGCCTTAATCCCAAATAACATACAAATTAAACTACCCTTAATTTCAATTAACCCTATCATTACTTTTTATATTCCAAACAAATAAATTAATAATAGGTTAATTGAATCAGATTTACAATCCAACTTTAATTATTTGCAAATTTTGTCAGTTTGGACCACTTGGTAAATTCAGAATCCTTTAACAACTTCCTACATTAATTTATTTTTGAATAATCCTAAAATTTTCAATATTAAAGTACAAATCCAATTTATCAAAAATTAAAACTTAAATTTCAAGGAATTTATTTATTTAGGTTTAGATACCGTTATTCACCAAAATTGGTTGGTATTTATTTCATTCGCCTCTTTAATTGTACGTAAATTTCTCATAAATACACCTAAAATTTCATTTAATTCCAACTGCTTCCTAATTTCCATTTCTACGTCTTAACACACTCTATATTAAACTTCTAGGCATTGTATTACTTATCATATTAATGTAACCTTTATTTAGTGTATTAACATTTATTTCAATTCAAATTCTATCAACCAATTAAACATGTAACCTATTACTGTTGCTTACAAATCAAAATATTGCACCCATTGTCATCTTCTGAATGGAATTAGTCTTTATTTCAAAACTTATCTAAATTTACATTGAGACCATATTTAATCCTCTTCGATAATATTAATCCTCAATTTATTAAATGGAATCAATATATCTTACATAACATGTTTTATGCATAAATTTTTATTTAATATTATTTCAACTTATTCCCCATATTCTCAATAATTACCTAACATAAATCTACGCTTATTTTATTCTACGTTCACACTTCCGTTACTCTCAAATCAATAAGTAACGTTCATATAAATAAATGTTATGTCAGTTTCCTATTTATTGCGATATTTTTATTTATTTATTACCGCATAACTTTACTTATTTTCTTCCCATCACTTTAAAATTAATCGTTAAAGTAACGCTTATCAATACGCATCAAATTATTTACCAAATTAAAAGGTTTTGATTTTTTTAACAAATTAATTGACAGATTAATTAGGTAATGTATACGAATTGTTATTATACCCATAAATTTACACTTAACTAATTAAATGGCTTACCTATATTCTCTATCTTCCCATTATATTCAGGTACAATACTTACACCAATTTTTAATGAAAAATTTATTCATATTACAAACAAAGGCTTAAATTACCATTGTTAAATTAGCGTTCAATACATATTTATCACCTTTTATTATTTCTACTAAATTTTTATTACAAAATTCTATTAAATAAATTAAATCGTCGAAATTTACGGGTCGTTACACTCTCCCCCACTCAAAACTTTTCGTCCCCGAAAAGGAAAAAGAAGGGAAAAGAAGGATTTAGAATCTACATATCTTATTCAAAAAATTACCTTATAAACAATTAAATTTACAATATCTTTTACTTTTCTTAAAATATACAAATTTACAACATTATATTTTTATACTTAAATTTATTAGAGTTTGGAGAACATTTCAAAATATTTCTAAGTCCAAAATTTAAATATCTAAGTAGTTCCAATCACTAATCATCCAAATTAATACAACAACCATCAATTTCCTCGAACAGCATACATACAATTACAAAACAACCATACAATCACACAATCAAATAGTTGTTTGGGTTCAAACTTGAAATTGTACGGAATGAAAAATAATTATCAAGTGCATCATTTACTCAACAGTCTTAGATGGAACAAAATAGATTATTTATTCATCCAACAACTTCAAATTTCCTTACCCAACCAACCATAAATCAAACAACAACAATTCAAACCAGCAACCAAACTAACTTATTATAAATTTCATGCTTTAGTTGTTTGATTTCCCTTTTTGTTTATATAGTGATTTTTTTCTCATTCACATTTACTTATCAAAGGTTTGCTCATTCATTTTTACTTATTACTTACAATTATTCAATTCCATTAACTCGGGTCATGCTGGTTCCTTATATTTTGTTATAATTACTTATTCATTTATAATAGCATGTCCTTATTTATTTACTTTAATTCCTTAAGTTTTATAATCATCTATCTATCATGCTTACCTTTATTTATATTTACTTGGTAAAATTTCAATTATATCTCAAGTTATTAAATACAACAAATTCATTGAATGCTTCATTACCTACTATTACCTGTACAAATTTCTACTACATTTCTTATTAAACATTTCAACTTTTTATATTTGGTAAGTTATATATGTTAAAGAAAATGCAAATGAACTTATACAAGTTTTATCTCATCTTTTAATTAAATTTAATGTTCAACAATATTACTCTTTATCTCATATGTTACAAATTTCAAATTTCCCTTTATAACTTTGCATTAAATCTCTTACCTAAATTAGAGGTTTCAATTTATTAATCACTTACCTTTTATTTCACTACAATAATTTAAACAATTAATTAATGGAAATTTAAGAATTAAATACCGGGTTAAATTTCAAATTATTTTGAAATATTAGATAAATATATTCTTCTAACTTATATACCTCTAATTTTATTTAAAACAATTAAAAATTTATATCTTTTTCGAAAATGAATCTGCAATAGAACTACTACAGTGGCCATTCCCCTTCGAAACTCGAAAATGAAAGTCGATGATGCGTCCGCCATCACCGAATTTATTTTCCAGCGACAGAGAGGAAAGTACAAAACTTATTTTCTCAAAAATCTTCTTTAAAACGATTCTTCCGAATTATGTTAAATATTTATATCAGAAAATACTTATAAACAAAATTATTAATATATTTCAAAATCATTCAAAAGAAAAACCCCGAACTTAAGTTCTAAATTTCCAAATTTCATTTATCTTATTTTTCAATCTTATTTCTATTATTATTTACACTTTATTGCCTAACAATCAATCTATTGCAGCCAAATATAAATATCAATTGAAAATTTTTATTTTATATATAAAAATATAATAGGCAAAAAAAATTTAATTCACCTATATAAAAAACAAATATTATGTCGGTCTGTCCTATTAAGTGTTTAGAAATCCCTATTGATGTCATAGCGTTCCATGCACCAACCAGAATTTATAAATACGAAACGGAACAAATTAACACAATATTAAAACCTTTTTATAACAGTAACAAATACGCTCTCTCATATATACACTCAGTGACTCCCATAGGGTATTACTACCCTATTAATAAAGAGTCAAAACCCCACAAAGCCAAGATTTATCGCTAAACCAAAGCTTTGATACCAACTGTAACATCCCGCCTTTTTGCACGATTTAAACAGACACACGTGCCAATTCAAACCATACGTAAGGGCGGATTGTTATGGGATAAATAAGAAAACAGAGAAAGAAACAGAATCTCACATCGGAAGGATAAAATATAATAATCAAATATACAGTTCATAAATCTGTTTACAAAAACCTTTGATTTATTTATACAATACATATCAGAGTACACATACCATATAACAATGCAGCGGAACAATATGAGTGTAGTGAAACCATATTATCTATAGTAATAATAATAAAATCTTCGTCTTCTTCCTCCGGAAATAAAATCTTCAATCCTGAAACGTTCGGACTGACCCGAGTGAATTTGGAAAGACAAAAACACTCGAGTCAGAACTAAAAGATCTTATGTGAGTTACACTAACAGAAATAAATATGAGTGCAGTAACTCAAGAGAAGCTCGGGATTTACATCTCCTAAGGATCCGTTAAACTATTTACTATGTAGTATATTGCGCTATTATAATAGTGTCTAATTGTAAAGTAAACTTACTTTTAAATAGCGTTAAGGCTTTACATTTTCCACCTTAACACATTTATATATTCCCATAGTCTATACAGTACCGTAATCTCCCCCGTACTGGGCGTCGTCAGAGGGCACTCCATAGGTATGGTACAAAACAAAATCATATAAGGCGCGCTAGGGTAGGTGACACGACACAGCTAGGCAATGCCAGGGTAGATATACCAATTACGCTTCCGGGCCGATGGAAACGCGTAGCGCGCAGCTGCCGCCCACCTCGAACAAACTCCCCACATCAAAGAAATCAAAAGTGAAGGTGGCCACCGAAAAATCCAAAGTCAGAGTATAGTATCGAAGGGAAGTGTCCGATCAGAGGTGCTACCTACCTCATTAACCCGTCAATTGCTCCTGTTTTAGCCACCTTATGCCAACTCAAGGGAGTTGGGTCCACGTATTTACCTTACAGGAAACGCCGCCACCAACCTACTTCATTCTGGAATCTCCACCGCGTACACGGTTAGTCAAAGTGGTTTTCGGTATCGACAGAGAGTATGTCCATATCCGATCCCGGTCTCTTTGCCAACCAATAGTTATTATAACACCGCGGTCATTTAAAATAATTATACTTTAAAACCAGAATAAAATATCCATTTCAAAACCATATAAATATGATATCATTTCCTTTTAAAACCCGAATTAATACGATATCATTTTATTCCAATATATATACTTTCCAAAATCATAGGGTTTTCAAAGTAAATATTTAGAGGTCAAAACTCTTGAATATAAAATTTCAAATTATACTACCTTGAAAATCATAACTTTGAAACAACTTTCCATCTCTTAAATGGTCAAATATTAGATTACTTTTATAAAACAAAATAGCTTCTTTACATTTCACAAATCAATTCCAAATATCGATTTAAACTTCCAAATACCATTTTAATTCTTATGTTTCAAAGCTTTAAATGTTTCATCATTTCAAAAACAACTCATTTGACAAACCCATATATATCAAATTCAATTACTTATTATTTAGACTTGAAATATTTACTTAATGAATTCAATATAATCTAAGTAAAACCTTTATCTTCACATAACTGGATATTCTTTCAATTTATTATATATTCATTTAAATCAACCTGATATTCATTTAAATCACTCTACACAAAATCAAGTTGTAAATCATATCCTTTAAAAATTCTAACTTTTTATTAAATTCCAATTTAACTTAATATTCATGTTCAACCTTATTCTCTTTTAGGTCATTAAAACTCTAGAATTTAAATTTCAAGTTAATGCTTGATCTTAAAAATCAAACTTTATTTTATACTTCAAATCCATTTTATACAAAGTTTAAAACCCGGAATTTGCTATATATAAATAACCTTTATTAATAACCAAATCAAAATCCATAAACCATATATATAGCTTTACAAACCATAGAAAACATTTCAAAAATAATTTTATATATATACCGCGGTGCCTGTATAAAATTTTCTACCCTATGGTCAAGTGATACAGAGGTCTATCATTCCAATCCGCAATTTAAAATAAAATGCGGTTGTATATCATTTCAAACCGCAATCCCGAAATGACATGGAAATGCATGATGACTTGCAGTTTATACAATATAAATATAGCATCCATTCATTCAAATATCAATCATCAACCAATTTTAATTCAATCATCATCAATTTAAACAAACATCAATGTACATAGCATATAAAATATAACAGGTAATAAATGACAGTTATTAACTAACGATTTATATTCAAAAATAAATTAATAACTATTAAATTGGAAGTTCATATGCAATAAAATAAATTTAATAACTGTTGATTTATATGCAATAAATAAAATTAATTAACAGTTAAATTAAATAAATGCGATTTAACAGAGATGATGCACAAAGCATGCCAAACAGTCATAAATAAATTTCTACTCATATCAAAAATCTATTTAACAAACATAAGAAATTCTAGAAGTTGTGAGTGGGTTAAAACACTCACCTTTTGAATTTAAATCGAATTTAAATTCAATTTAAACTCAAAAATTTGACGGTCTCCGAATTGGTCCAAACCAGCGTCAACAGATCTGGAATTTAATTACGATCCTAAAAAAAAAATCTCGCGTGAAACGGACTACGTATGAGAAAGTTATTCGAAAATTTCGATTGAAACAAAAATTAAATAAAACAAAATAAACAAATATACCCCATCACCATGCCACGTCACAGGCCACGTCCTTCTTCTCAAATTCGAGCACGCTACAGCACCAATCAAAAAAACGGACAGTACCAACAGATTACGCTCTTCGAGAATTATGACATATAATTTTTCTGGAATTTTTAGAGGAGTTTGAAATATATATATATATATATATATATATTATTTTGGACTGTAATTGGATCTAGAAATTTTGCAGCCATTGGAAGAGAAGAAGTTGAAGAAAAGAACACACAGAGAGAAATGAAGATAGATGGAGGCTAGGGTTTACACAGCCTATAAATAGACAAAGTGAAATAGGATAGGTGGCCACGAATCATGAACGCGCAAAACGGTTGTTGGCCCACCAGAATATTTTATATTAATTGGATACGTTACAGATTAGTAAATAAATTAATTTCTTCCTCAGACATTTACATTGAATTTTAAACGTATTTACAAATGCAAATTTAGATGCTTCATTTATAAGTTTCAATATAAATTCAAAATTTCATTAAATTCCAAATTCGTAGATAAGTTTCCATTTTCAACTAAATTTCTAAATTACCGTAATAATTATCTTAGATTCTTATTCATTCTCAGTAGATTTAACTATTGTAAATTGACTAAGTTTTCATACTATAAAAATCCACATTTATATGTATATATACATTTGAATTCCGTACTAAAATATTTTATTTATATTTCGCAATTATTTCCAATCCGTTTTTTTTGGCATCGCACTGTTACTTAAATAAATAGCCTATACCAACACTAATTATCATTAATTTGAAAACGGGTTACCAAATTTTGGATTTTATTAATAATTATTATTTATTACTTCATTGTTTATTCAAATTTAGACAATTTAAGATGTTTCTTAAATGCTGAGTACATTATTAACTTCAGCGTAAAACTTCAATTTTATTTTATCTACAAATTATAAACTAACTTTGCAGAAATCCTTTAGTTGACCTTTCATTTAATTATCCTATCTATTTGTATCCCATAGATGGGAATTCCTAAAACATCTCCGAATTCCAACTTTAATTTCAATCACATGAAATGTTCTATTCAGTTTCCAATAAAATCTATTTGCCCTGAGTTAGTTACTGCATTTATCAAATTCCAATTTCGCAATCACCTTAAATACGTAAATTGGTATTGCATTAACATTTAAATTTATTAGCTTATGTCAACACTATTAACATTAATTGCAATGTATTACCAATTTTAGTCACTACCCTAACTACTAACTCATATTAAACTACATTATTCCCAAGAATTTCATTGGTTTTTCTTATATTAAATTTATCAACCATATTAATTAAGGTTTTTTAAAAACAATTAATAAAATTCCCTTTAATATATACAGCTTAGCAATCTATTAAGCATGGTATTATATTTCACGTAAATGTACATTTATTTACATTTATTATAATGTTATCCAAATAAATTGAATGATCTAAGTATATAACTCCTAATATCCACCCATCTTGCCTTAATCCCAAATAACATACAAATTAAACTACCCTTAATTTCAATTAACCCTATCATTACTTTTTATATTCCAAACAAATAAATTAATAATAGGTTAATTGAATCAGATTTACAATCCAACTTTAATTATTTGCAAATTTTGTCAGTTTGGACCACTTGGTAAATTCAGAATCCTTTAACAACTTCCTACATTAATTTATTTTTGAATAATCCCAAAATTTTCAATATTAAAGTACAAATCCAATTTATCAAAAATTAAAACTTAAATTTCAAGGAATTTATTTATTTAGGTTTAGATACCGTTATTCACTAAAATTGGTTGGTATTTATTTCATTCGCCTCTTTAATTGTACGTAAATTTCTCATAAATACACCTAAAATTTCATTTAATTCCAACTGCTTCCTAATTTCCATTTCTACGTCTTAACACACTCTATATTAAACTTCTAGGCATTGTATTACTTATCATATTAATGTAACCTTTATTTAGTGTATTAACATTTATTTCAATTCAAATTCTATCAACCAATTAAACATGTAACCTATTACTATTGCTTACAAATCAAAATATTGCACCCATTGTCATCTTCTGAATGGAATTAGTCTTTATTTCAAAACTTATCTAAATTTACATTGAGACCATATTTAATCCTCTTCGATAATATTAATCCTCAATTTATTAAATGGAATCAATATATCTTACATAACATGTTTTATGCATAAATTTTTATTTAATATTATTTCAACTTATTCCCCATATTCTCAATAATTACCTAACATAAATCTACGCTTATTTTATTCTACGTTCACACTTCCGTTACTCTCAAATCAATAAGTAACGTTCATATAAATAAATGTTATGTCAGTTTCCTATTTATTGCGATATTTTTATTTATTTATTACTGCATAACTTTACTTATTTTCTTCCCATCACTTTAAAATTAATCGTTAAAGTAACGCTTATCAATAGGTATCAAATTATTTACCAAATTAAAAGGTTTTGATTTTTTTAACAAATTAATTGACAGATTAATTAGGTAATGTATACGAATTGTTATTATACCCTTAAATTTACACTTAACTAATTAAATGTCTTACCTATATTCTCTATCTTCCCATTATATTCAGGTACAATACTTACACCAATTTTTAATGAAAAATTTATTCATATTACAAACAAAGGCTTAAATTACCATTGTTAAATTAGCGTTCAATACATATTTATCACCTTTTATTATTTCTACTAAATTTTTATTACAAAATTCTATTAAATAAATTAAATTGTCGAAATTTACGGGTCGTTACACTATCCATTATCGTTCTCTTTCTTCAATCAATGCGTACATCATTCCAACCATTTCATTCTGGATCTCACTCCGCATATAGTTATTAAAGTTGTTTTGGTTTAGACAGAGAGTATGTCTATAACCGATTCCGGTTTCTTTAATAACTTTTGAAATTATTACACCGATTGCTCGTTTAATAAATTTCGAAACCAAATCAATTTCAATTTCAATTAGAATTTGTAAATAAACATTTCATTTGTCTTTCTAAAACAATTTCCTTAATTTACATTTCAAAACTTCCAATTACCGTTTCGAATTCTTATAATTCAATTTCAATTTTATTTAAAACAATTCAAATATTGATTCAAGTTCGTATAAAAGTTTCATTCCGAAATCATTTAAATTGTTTAATTTTCATTCAAATCAATTTATATTCATTTATAGATTTCATTTAATATTCGCTAAGCTAATTTGTCATTTAAACAAATTTCATTTAAATTTCCAATTCAATAAATCGATTAATTAAGTTCAACTTTGTTATATCAAAACTTCAAATTGAAATAAAATAAATTTGTCAAATCAATTCTTTAAATTACAATTCTTACGTTAATTTCAATAAATCCTATTCATTTCAATAAATCACATTCTATTTCTTGTTAAAGAAATTCAATTTTCACTTATTTATTGACTTCGTTACAAATTTCTAACTCAATTAATAAAGAACTAAATTTCACATAATCGAGAAGTTTCAATTTCACTAATTAACTTACTTAAATTTTCCATAACTTAATTAATAAAGAAACCCAATTTTATTTATTAACGAGTTCAAATTCCCTTATTCAAAAGTTCAATTTCTTTTATCAAAGAATTCAAATTTTTATTTAATTATCAAATAATTCAATTTTATTTAATTATTGAATAATTTCAAAACTTAATTAATAATTTTAAAATTTGATTATTAAATAATTCCAAATCCTAAATATTACATAATTACAGTCTTAATTATTAAATTATTTCAAACATAATTATTAAATAATTTCAAACTTAATTATTAAATAATTTCAAAACTTAATTCAGTCATTTCGTAAATTTAACAACGTTCTTTCATCAATTACTCTATCAATATTTTGTTTCAGATTATCAAATATTATCTTTTTCCATTCATTAAAATTCAAATTCCAACTTCATATCAAAACTTATTCTTTATTCAAATAAAATCATTATTTTATTTTTAAATCAAATTATTGACCAATCGGGTTTATTAAATTCTCTATCCTAAGTCAAGTTCATTTTGGGTATTCATCATTTCAACCCGATTCCAATTCCAATTCAAAAATCAAACATAACAAAAGGGAACTTGCAGTGTGATAACTGGGATGGTGTCAAACTAAATAAACAAGCAATAACAACAACCAAACACAATCCAATAATCAATTCAAATAATCACGAAATAATCGTATTAATTCACATTGTTGTTTGTGCGAATTAATATAATTATTTCTAGAATCTACACTATCATTTCATGTAGATTAAATATTATTGCATTACGGTTTTTCCACTTGTCGTTCAATTTCAATATCAAATTTAATACTACAACAATTAATCCGATATATGTTCGAAGGTTCAAAGTGTAATTCATCAATTCTACATGTCAATTAACTTGCCAATTAAAAGGGGTCATATTATTCAAGTTAACTAATCAAATTCAACACATCTTTCGATTCACATTGATTCACATTTTTAAACTATCCTACGTCAAATTCAATTGCATAATATTTATCACTTTATACATTACAATTTACATCCAATATAAACAACAATCAATCAATCAATTATCAACCAAACTGTATTATCATCGCATAAATAATTAACAGATAATGGTGTCAAATGTCATAGGTGAACAGATACAGGTAATAACATATATAACAGTTTAAATAACTAACAGCAGCATATTTCAATTTGTCGTTTCAATTGAAATCAAATTTAATAAATAAAAGAACATTAATCGTGAATGATTGCTCACCTTTCGAGGCTAGAGGGATTTGACAAAGCAACGAGCTACCAATTTCAAAGCAACACTAGATGTACCCGAATCGATGAAGGATACAGGCGAGATGGACAAGCTGACAAATTGGAGTCAAAGGAAAATCGAATCAGATTGATGTAAATTGAATGAAATATATATCATATAAAATCAGAATTTAATTTAAAAATACCCATATACTTTTAAAATCAAGCCCACACATTATATATTGACTAATAAATTTGATATACAGATTTTATACTCGTATACGAAGCCGGACTAATTATATCATCATAAAATCAATATTTTTAACAAATCAATATAACATATTTTATTGCCGGACTTACCTAACTCGACAAATTCTTCGACTAATTCATATAACAAAAATCTACATATAATATGTATCTTAAAACATAATTACTTTGCCATCTAAAGAATACCTTTTTCAATGTATTTTAGTGCTATTTTGATTCGTTCGTTTTTTTTTATATGTAGCTGCTTCACATTCTTCTTATTAAATAGACCATCAACACCCACATTAGCTTCAAAATGCTATGCAGCTGCTTTATCATTTGGAATTCACTGTTTCTTTAAAATGTTGCATTCTCTGCTTTATTTGAATCTACTTTTTTTTATTATAAAATAAAATACTACCGTAAACCGATATATGTATATATGTACGCATCTAAACAGAAGGAGCAGGGCACCTTCACTATACTATATACATGTGAAGCTACAACAAAGCCTATATAAATCTGGATTCGCATATATATAGATAAAAATCAAAGTGGATAATGCACACTTCATATACAGTAATATAGCATGCTTTCAAAGCTTACACGCATAAGAAAAAAATAATAATAACATATATACATTCATACCCAAAGTTTATGCGGCTGCTGGCAACAACTGCTACGCAAGGGTGTAGAGCGGAGGGCCCAAGGGGTAGGTCGGCCAGGGAAGAGGGACGTGCGGGGTGCTGGTGAGGTGGAGGAGGCTTGGCATGACGAGGGTTTCGGGTCGCCTGGGTGTGGAGGTGAGGGAAGAGGTGGCTGCAGAAAGAGGTGGCGGAGGGATGGATTGCACTCCAGGTTGCGACTATGGATTGGTTGTACGTGGGGTATGGTTGTTGCAGGTAATGGTATGGAAGAGGGAGAGGTTGGGGTTGCATGGCCATTCTAGATGAGGGAGGAGCTCGGTTTGGGTAAGTTGTGGTTTCGGCCTACTTTTTGGTGAGGAGAGAGGGGCTGCTCCGGCCTTGGGTTGTGTGCGGCAGGCGATGCATGGAGGGGTATGGGCTGTTGAGAGTGGAGGTCGGGCTGGATGAGGTGTTGCTTGCATGGGTTAGTGATGAAGATGCGGGCTTCATCGGGGAGGGAGAAAAGAAATAAGAGGAGAGAGAGTAGTGGAATGGAAATAAGAATGAACAGACAACATATTTTATGTATATAACTTTATCAAATTTGATGAGAATACGAAGAGTGTAAAATTTGTGAAGTGGAACAGTGGAATGAACAGTTTGCTTCTTTTCAAGTTTTAAAATTTCGTAACCTTGAATTTCCATATGGAATACCGAGACGTAAAACACTTTCCAATGTTAACCCCCCCCCCCCCCCCCCGGTTGCCAACTAACTTATTTATTACCTACTGAGATTATATTTTCACATTTCAAGTGGATATGGGCAAAAGATTTGGGCTGAGAATGGTTTAACCGGTCTGTCCAGAACGGTTAAATCAACGCAACTGTTTTTACGTCAGCCTCAGATTTGCGCAAACGTATATACCGTTTTGATCAGTGCGACGATGCACTTCCAACGGTACCCAGATATCAATTGTACGACTGAATTATAAAAATTTCAAATTTTCTACTACAAAAATACAAGAAAAACGCAGAAAAATAAGATCGACGGAGCTAAAGAATTCCGAATTTAGAAAAACGAAAAATGACGCCTTGCTCAGAAGATGGTTTAGAATTTTTCTATGTAAAAATATTTAGGTTTCGAAAACATTTTATTTTCATCGACTTTTAACTGATTAAATTGAAGTAAATTTACGCACGAAATAAACTTTCATATTTTCGGACGAAAATTTACCAGTTGCTATGTTTAACTAGACGCATTCCAAATATCAAATTTATATTTCAGAATTTTATCGTTTTTAAAATCTCAAAAAAAAATTCAATTAATAACGTTATTAATACCGGTTCAAACTGCGGGTTGTTACAATAATTAAGAAAGAAAAGAAATATTTAAGTTTTTTCAACTAATAACCACAGAACAATAACAACCTAACAATAATCATTCGCAAATCAAACAGTACAAACACCATTTTGAATAAAGAGAGCAATATCCATCCATAGCAACCAAAACAAACGGTGTGTTCAGGTTTAGAAACTTTTAATCACATAAAATGAGAAATAAAATATGAAGTAAACCATACGCTCAATAGTCGTAGATAAAACTTTGTAGATTATTTATACATCTCTATACAAAATAGAAGTGTCCTTTCCCAACCAATCTATAAGCCTAACAAACAATAATTTCAATGTTATTTAACTTTGTTTCATATCATTATTTATTCTTTTCTCATTCATATAATGCTTATTTTCATTAATTTACATTCATTCTTACTTATAAAAGTCCATTTTTCATTTATTCGTACAATGCCATTTTCTTTCATTTTATTACTTTACATTCATTGCTTAAATAAGTTGTTTCTATTTCAATTATTGGATTATCCATTATTATATGGGTTTCTTTACAATTTAATTCACCACTAATAGATATTCCCCTTTCACATTCATTTCTTTCATATATAATATTCGTTTTTCTATTACATTTAATTAGTATCACTTCAAACTATTAACTTAAGTTTATAACATTTTATAACATCAAAATTCTTATTTATTGAAATATTTCTATTGAACACTCTCATTACCTTAAGTTTACTTGTGTTAAATATGCCAGTATATGATTTTTGTTTGATGATAATAAACATATATATATATATATATATTCATTTAAAAGTATTTGTCAATGTAATATTTTATTTTTCACATAACTAAATAAATATTTGCTGAATAAAATAAATATCACAGAATTTAAATTCAAATAGATATTTTATTCAAACAAATATTTATTACATTTTTGAATAGTACAAATTCAAGCTCTCACTATATATATATAATTTAAATTACAATGCAAATTTGATTACATTACAATTTTCAATTTATAGTTGCACCTCACTATATATCACTCACACTCGTATTTATCTTCAACTCTATTCTAGATGGAATCTAGCATCTGAGTAATCTGCAAAATAAACACTAACGCAGTAAAATTGTAAATGAAATATTTTTGCAGTGTAAAATAAAATTTGTATTGAAAATAATATTTGCCTCAGTTATTTGGATTGTTCGTCATCATTTAATTTTTAATTTATCATGCACGAACAACTTGTGACATGCACTGTGTATCACTATACATATCACAAGGCCATGCATACCGATAAGCACTTGATAAATCTACAGAGACAGGTGAGCTCAAAGTCAAACCCAAATCAAAAGCCAGGTTCAACTCATGTGAAATAAATATTAAGTCACGATATTAACATAAGGTCAAACCCGAGCTTCAAGCTGGATTCAACACATGTGCAAGTTCAATAAAACGGTCAAAAGAAACAAGACCATGCCTAAATGTACAAGAACACATGTCAACAGCCAATGGTGAAGCAATTTCAAAAAGATAGATATACAACAATAATATGAATCAAGTGCATATGAACCCAAACAACAATGTAACTACCAGATTCCATCATGCAAGCAAAATTACATGTATACATATGCAACAGACATGTGCATATACATTGGAACCTGACTCAAGGAAATGTACAATGAGGTGAAGATATCAAGTGCACCAGTACAAAACTGAGACGACCCGACTTTCTCACCATAGAAAGTCGTATCATCTTGAAGAAAGAAAGGGATAGAAAAGAGAAAAGAAAGAAGAGAAAGAAGAAACAACAACAGAATCTCAACAGCGGAACGAATAAATTATATTAATAGCATAAGTATTACATAGTATACAACAATTATCAGAGTTACGCAGACAATACAACACATACTAGACAGTTATAAACACCTGTCTAGTTATTACAACTCAAAACACAATACAGAAAACACTCAGTGATACCAACACAGCGGAAAACTATATATCTACACGCAGAAGCCTCCTGCTTCATTGCTCCTCCATAATTCGTCAAAGCTAACCTGAATCACTTGGCTACTCGTAAAAATTTGAGTACCCAAGAGGTTAAGAAAATCGGAAATAAACTCCGGGTCAGACATGGTTCTGGTGTGAGTAACAGGACAAAGTTGCTTAACTTTGAAAAAACTTTTGAAAACAAAAGGTATCACGTAAGACTTCCCACACATAAACATGAAAAAGTTTTTACCTTACGCTAACCAAAATATTTGATAGGAAATCCAGTGATATTATAATCCAGTGATATTATAATAGGTCTAGGGTTTACAAGTAAATAAGAAATAGTCGAAATAGTTACATTTATTAAATTCAAGCAGCTAGCCACAAAAGTGGGTAATACAATCAAAACCGAGGGCACTTATTGGATTTTGGATTCCATACAATGGCAGGGCTACTGGGGTACCGCCTGTCATAGTACGTGGCCTAGATCACCGTACCGAGGAGTACGCCCGCTCCCTTGCAACACAAGACCTGAACCATTCCTTACTGAACAGTTCCGAACAAGACCACCCCGCAGTTGTGATCAGCAACCGCACCACAAAGCCAAAATAAAAGGGGCATCTAGACAGGGATAAATCTCGTCCTACTTGGGCATGACCCACTTAGCCTTGCTGCACCTCCCCTGTTTTAGCCATTCCCGGTTGATGAGGCTTGAGGCTACGATTACCTTTATAGGGCATATCACTTAGAATGCTCATCGTCCACCTGACGATGTTCTAAAAGCATTCAATCCATACAAGTTCATTCCAGGTTCAAACGAAACCGAAGGCATTAGTTACACTCATTTTGGAATCACCCTCAGAGTTAACGACAATAACCCTTGCACTCTGAATCTTCATCTTCACTTCAGATTCACGACCTATCGTTAATTTGGATCGATGTGGTTTTCGGATATCCAAATATGGAAACCCGATTCCGGTCTCATCGAAATCCAAAATGTCTCTTTTAGGTCCAAGTTGTTTTAGGGTTTAAAACAATTCAAATCATTATCTATATACACACAGATAGATAATACACATCACAATGGATAATCAACATTATTATCACCAACAGATAATCCATATCAGCATTATAATCAGGTAATCCATATCATCATCACAATGCAACAAATGCATCCATATCATATAACATTATTCATCTCATAGCTGAGATTACAAACCATACATGGCAACCAATACCAATCATCAAACACAAGCAATGATCTAATGATCACACCATCTATAATTAATTTAAAATGAATTAAATTAATTACTTCATTTCTAATTAATTCAAAATGAATTAAATTAATTACTTCATCATTATAATCCTGCTTAACTTGATCATTAATTGATCACAAATCAATTAATTAATCACCATCTCATTATCCATTTCAAATAATCATTTCTGATTAACAATTCCCTAATTACAATAAGTAATTAGCCTTTAAATTAATTACACAAGTTAATTACACCTAAATTTTTTGCAAATAATTAACTTGTAATTACTTAATCACTTAATTAACTAAAATTAATTACATTAATCCTTTATCAATTAATTACTTCATTTATTGATTATTCCTTAATTAATCAATTCATCATTAGTTTTTATTGATTAATGATTTCTAATTACATTTAATCAATCTCTCTATATAAATTAATTACATTAAGTAATTAATTCTTCAGTCAAACCACATATATATTAATCACCCTTGATTAATAACAATCCAGTAATTAACTTCCCTTTACTCATTCCATAAATTAATTACTCTTAATTAGTTATCTCAATTAATCCCTTGATTAATTTCAAAGTAATTTAATCTAAATTACTTCCATAAATAAACATCTTTAATTACATCCAGTAATTATCAATTAATTGCTTCCCTAAGTAATTACAATTCCATTAATTACATAAAGTAATTATTTATCAAATCATCAAATGTTTAAATAAATTAAACTGTTAAGCCCTAAATTTCACATTGACTTACTTAGTGACAAACTAAATAGGGGATGCTAGAAAGATATAAGGACTTTTTGTGTTAAGCATAAGTCGTTCATTTAATTAATCTAAACTAATCACATTAACCCAAGTAATTAATTCATTAATTACTTCCATTAAGTAATTAAACAAAAACAATTTCATAAATGATTATTATTAATTAATTAATCTAATTAATTATTAAAAATTAATCATATTAATTAATTGTTAAATAATCTTAAGTTAATGACCTTCATTAACAAATATTTAATTACTTCTCTTAAGAAATTAACTCAGATTAACCATTATTAATTACAAATTAATTAATATTTTATTACAATTTAATTAATCTCTAATTATTAATTTATTAAGTGTTAATTACAATCTTAATTAATCCTTAATTACTTGATTAATTAATCTTAATCATTAATTAAAATTTAATTAATAATCCTTAATTACATATTAATTTACCTTAATTAATTAGTATTTAAACCTTAATTAATTAATTTAAAAGTTCTTAATTACTTAATTAATCATCTTATCATTAATTAATTAAATAATTAATTACCCATCTTAATTATCTTAATAATTTAATGAATCCAATCATTAAATTTTATTTATCTTTAAGATAACATTTCTTACTTAATCAAAGTACTTAAAACAATTTGTTTTCAAATTTACTTTAAATTCTACTTAAATTTCATTTTAAACTTAAGATACAAATTTAGCTTAAACAAGTTTTTAAAAATAATTCAAAACTTTTTTATCTCATATGTCAAAAGAAACATCCACTTTATAAAATAAGTTTAAAAGAATTTAAATCCTAATTCAATTTAAATTCAAATCAATTTAAATACACACTTAAACATTCCAAGTTATTAAAACAATTTTAATTCAAAAATTTCCTTTAATTTAAAAACTGAAATACAGTTTTTTAAACTCATTCTAGATTTAACTTAAATTTTAAAAACTTTACTTACAATTTACATCTTCATTTTAAATTCAAATAATTTAACCATTTTAAAGTAATTTAAACAATTTAAACTTAAACTTATTTTATTTTAAAAACTGAGGTTTAAATTTAATTCCAGATTAAAAAACTAGAATTTAAACTTATTTTAAATTTCTAATTTACCAATTTAAACTTACAGTTTAATTTCAAACCCACATATACTTTTGTACTAAAAAGTTTTAAATCTAAATTTAAATTTCAAAATTTAAATTAATTCAAACTCAGATTCAACTACTTTGAATTTGTATTCAAATTTCAGCTTTTAAACTTAGTTTAAATTTTCCAGTTGGCATTTTCAAATTAATTTTTAAATTTAAAAACATAAAACAGGTTTCTGTTTTTATTTAAAACCAAACTTGAATTTTCTGAATTCAAATTATTTCAAAACCCAAGATTTAAACTGTGACGACCCGTCTTACAATACCCAGAAAGACGCATCGTCAATAAAAAAGAAAGAGATAGAAAGAGAAAGATAGAAAGAAAAGAACAACAATCATCAGAATCTCACAGCGGAAACGAACAAAACATAATATTACACATATCCATTGCATAGTTTTACATATCAGAGTACACAAAATAATAAGACTTCATTACATTGGACATTCATAAGAGTTTGCCAATACATACAACCCAAAATACAACATCAAAAGTCACTACAGCGAAAAGAGATGGATAATACGTCTGACTCCAGCTCCAGCTTCCAAAACATTTGTTAATCCCAACCTAATCACTTGGCTACTCATAAAAATTTGAGTACCCAAGATTTTTTGAAAAACAAAATAAACTCCGGGTCAGACATAGGTCTGGTGTGATTAAATCAGTTAAAGTTGTTTAACTTTAAAATCATTTGAAACAAAAGGTATCACGTAAGAGTCCCCACAAATAAATACGGTTAAGTTTTTACCTTACGCTAACCAAAACATTTGATAGGAAATCCAGTGATATAATAATAGGGTCTAGGGTTTTCAAAATAAAATACAGAAATAGCTGGAATGCTTACATCTCATGTTCCAACATAGTTGGGCACAATCAAAATCGTATGGGCACTTATTGGAGATTTGATTCCATACAATGGCATGGCTACTGGGGTACCGCCCGTCACAGTACGGGGCCTAGATCACTGTACCGATGACCACTCCCTATCCCCTGCAATACAAGGCTGGAATCATCCCTTACTGGACAGCTCCGAACAAGACAACCCCGCAGTTGTGGCCAACAACTGCCCACACAGCCGAATTAATAAGGGACTTCTAGACAGAGGTAAATCTCACTCTCATGTGGGGGCTGCCCACGAAGCCTTGCTGCACCTCCCCTATTTTAGCCATTCCCGGTTGATGAGGCTTGAGGCAACAATTACCTTTGGAGAACACATCTCTTAGAATGCTCATCGTCCACCTGACGATGTTCGGAAAGCATTCAATCCATACAAGTTCGTTCCGGGTTCGAACAAAACCGAAGGCATTTTTTCGTTACACTCATTTTGGAATCACCCTCAAAGTTAACGACAATAACCCTTGCACTCTAAACCTCCATCACGATCCTTACTTGAGATGTCACGACCTATCGTTTAACTTGGATCGATGTGGTTTTCGGAAAATCAAATTTGATTCCCGATCCCGGTCTCATCGAAATCCAAACGTGTCTTAAAGGCCAAGTTGTTTAAACAATTTAAACAATCCAATTCAAATTTTAAACATTGAATCCACACAGCATTATCCACAGATAATAACCAATATCTATCACAGATATGCAATATCTCATCACAGAATATCTTAACTATCATTCAACAGATATCACCATTTCAGATACTCAATTCAAACAATCATCCATAAGCAAGCACTTCTTTAATTCACATATTTAATTTAATTAATTTAAATTAATTACTTAAGAATTAATCACATTACCTTGCTCAGCCAATCATTAATAAATTAATCACAATCATTTAATTAATTAATCACTTCTTAATCATCCTCATTATAAATTAATTAATCTTTAATTAATTATCAATCCTTTAATCAACTATTAATTAATTACTATAATTATTCATTAATTAAAATTTTATTAAAAATTAATCAATTCTTAATTGGTTATTAATTAACCCTACATTAATTCTTAATTAATCATAAATTTTAAATTAATTTATCTTAATTACTTAATTAATATAACATTAATTAACCTTAATTATTTAATTTATTAAATCTTAACCACTAACTAATTATCTATTAATTATAATTTAATTAATGTTTAATTACTTTATTAATTAACTCTTAATCAATTAATTAAATTAATTAATTACTAATCATTTAGTCATTAATCACTTAATTAATTAGTTATTAATCACTTATTAATTTATATTTAATTAATTATTTAATTAATGATCTATTAATTATTATTTAATTTAATCCTTAAATATCAAATTGTTAAACCATAATTAATTTATTTAAGTTTTAATTAATTAATTAATCTAGAATTATTAATAAATTTTAACCTTAATTAATTTATAAATTTAAGTAAACTTTTATTTCAAAACTTAATAAGTTTTCAAACACCAAACAGTTTCATTAATCGTTAAAAACTATTACATATTTAAAACATTTTCAATTTTTTAAAAATTAATTACCTTTTTAAAAGTCAAATTTTAAAAGACGTAAAATCATTTTAAAACTTCAACTAATAAAATATGAATTACTTTGAATAAAAATATTTAACATTTTATAAGTAGTTAAAATAAATTTTTAAAGTTTTAAACTCAAAACAAATTTGAGGTTTAAAACAAGTCATAAAGCTTCAACTTCATTTCTTTTGTGTTTGTCACAAAACTCAAGTTAACACAAACCCACACCCCTTTCTTCCATTACCTCTTTTCCTAGTTTAAAATTCATCAAACCCAAAACAAGAAAAAAACTGGAAACACACCCTTCTTCCCAAACCTCTACACGAGCTACAGCCATCACACCCCGAGTACTCACGCGAGCACAAACCCAAACACACGAACCCTGCTTCGAGTCGTAACCCACACACACACACGAAACAAACACCACTGACACAGGCCACACCACATGCACATGCACGTTGCTACGACGCCGCCGCCACCACCCACGACATCACGCGCAAACTCCATTTCGGCCATCGACTCAACTCCAACCCCCAAACCACTCTTACACGAGCTCGATCGAAAAAAGGTTGCTCGTACCCATCAGACCCAAACTGCATCCACCAGAAAATCCACCATTCCTCAACTGCCGACCACTAAACGCCTCCAAATTCTGGCCATACACTCGCATGATCCCGACGCACCTCTACCCCAAGCCGATCGCAACTCTATCAATCCCATGATTCACACTTTCGAATTTCTCGAGTTCGTATATCACAGAGTAATAAAACCCTAAAATCTAAAATTCCCAATCCCCTGTTTAATAATTATTTCATCCACTATTTTTTCATGTTAAGCAACCATTAACACAACTTCAATCCAAATTTCAAAGTCTAAAATCACCCCAGTAACAAGAATTTGCTAAAAATCCCAAATTTGGTTTACCACAAAATTCTTCTTCAAATTCAAATTAAAAATTTTGATTTTTATCTTAAAATTCATGCTATACATAATAGATTTTCGATGTGAACTTAATTCAACAAAATTCAAACATGATTTTTGTTAACTCCGTTTAGGCAACGAGTCAAGGTCTGGGCCGATTCACGACTTAAGGTTCTTAACGGTTCAGAAGGGACCCACTACTCAAGAAGCCTCACGACTTAAAGGGTGAACCGACTCAACAAGCAACCGACTCAACAAGCAACCGACTCAACAAGCTACCGACTCAACAAGCTAACGAGTTAAAGCTTAAGGCGACTTAGAGGAGTGGAGCGACTCAAGGGATTAACGGTGTATGGGATAGACCGACTCAAGTTCTCTAACGACTCAACGACCTAAGGTGTCAAATGACCTAACCGACTAAAATCCCAAAACAACAAAGGACCGACCTACGACCTATGGTAGGTCGTTCACGACCTAAGCAAAAGAATTCGATACCGCTTCATTTTACATCGTGGCCCATTGACTCGTACACGACTCGGTAAGCAAGCTAACCGGTTAGGCCACGACTCACGACCTAGCTTGAGTCGTCCACGACTTAAAGCTACTAAGTAGAAATCCAATGCCGCCTCATTTTAGACCATGACCTTTTAACTCACAGACGAGTTAGGACTTGTGCTATATACAGAGGACCGAAGACGCTCTGATACGAAGCCTGGGCTCAACCAGTTGAGTCGCCCACGACTCATAACTTAGCAATTCCAGCCCAGAAATTTGCCTATAAAAACATGGCCACATCCAACATTCAAGGGACTTTTTGGGGGGGGGGGGGCTGATTCATTCCAAGCGCCGTTACTCTGCTGCATCGTGAACTACTTCAACACCTTCAAGGAACTTCACGAAGAAATCAAACATGTCTAACATGTGTTCAAAGATTCGGATCGACATTGAAGTTTAGACTACTTGATCTAAGTCACTTGAAACTCAAAGTGTGTTGTAATCAAAGTGTAACTGCATTGATTTGTAATCAAATCATCAATAAAGATATTCAAAGTGGACGTAGGCTCTCTCTTAAGCCGAACCACTATAAGATTGCTGTTGTTTACTACTTTTTCACTGTTTTCTACTAGTATCTGCTTATAATCTGTTCCCGAGCTATCGGGTGGTGCTTTCACGATCTTACTTCATACACCGGGGTGTTAGCGTTCAAATTTTAGCTTTAACATTTTTGGTGCTTTCACTGAGAACTGAACTCAGGCGAGTTATCATCATTGCTTCACAGAGGTTTGTAGAGAGAATTTTCTTGAAAACCAGAAGTCTATCCGAGATTATGGCCCCTGGAAGGAAGAGTAGATCTGTCAGATCTGGGAATATTCAAGAGGGAACCTCCGCTTCCCCTATATCGAATCAAGCCACTCCAGCTGTCGGAGTTACAAAGGCAGAGCTGGACGCTGCAATCTTAGGGCTGAACCAACAGATCAATGCCCAAAATGCACAATTCGAGGCTCAGAATGCCCAGAATGCCCTAATTCTGAATAGGTTGAACGATTTGCTTGGGGCAAACCGTCAACCGGCAAGTAATGAAAGGAATTTGGCTGGCAACATTCGTGATGCTGAAGAAAGAAATGCTCCTGAAAGGGCTGCTAACCCCTTTGAACAAACACTTCCAGAGGTTGGTGGATCTAGAGCTCGACGTGATGAGGAGTATCTTTCTGGAATGGTCCGACAAATTATGAAAGAGAGTATGCAGAGGGTTGAAGACGAGAAAGAAATGGGTTTCGCCCCAAGTAAAACTCCTTTTACTGAGAAAATCTTAAAGGCTGAATTCCCAAGGAAGTTTGTCCCACCAACCATTCCAGCTTACAGGGGGACGAGTGATCCAAACGAATTCTTATACAAGTATGATTGGCACATGATAGGTGCCAGAGCCTCTGATGAAATAAAGTGCCGATATTTTCCTGTGTATCTCGAAGGTGTAGCTCTGCTTTGGTTCACCAAACTTCCAGTCCGATCTATCGATCAGTTTTCTGACTTAACCCGGAAGTTCAAGGAGCAGTTCAGACTATACGCTTCAAAAGCCAAGGATATCATGTCACTGTCAAGTTTGGAGCAGAATCCAGGGGAGACTATCAGATCTTTCTTAAGCCGCTTTAATATAGCGCTAGCTGAGGTGGACAACGCAGAACCGCGAATGATATTGACTTATCTGATGAAGGGTATTGACAAGTCAAGCGAGTTTGGGAAATGGCTAAACATGAAGGAACCAAATTCCCTTGAAAAGTTCTATAAAAAAGCAGATGAATTCATACGCTTAGAAAGTCGTCCCGTACCGGTAAAGGCAGTGTTGGAAAAAGCCGAAGATAACACTGTTGTTCCATGCAAGAATGAATCTGTAGGGCAAAAAAGGGAAAATAACAATGGGAAGAAGCAGAGTAATCTGAAGAAGCCCCGATCCTTCAAGCCATCAGAATATACTCCTTTATCAGATACGCCGGAGCGTATCTACCTTGCCACTAAAGATTCTATTGACTTTCCTAAACCTCCTCCTCTAAGGACCGGGAAAAGGGCTATACATAGTGGGAAGTTCTGCCGCTTCCATAATCAACCCGGTCACAAAACCGACGAATGCCGTCAGCTGAAAAATCTGATTGAAGAATTGCTAAGGGAAAACAAACTACAGCAATTTGTGAAAAAGAATAGCAACAATCCTGCTTCATCTAGTCAGGGGCAACAGGCTCCTAATCATCAGCCTAGGACGATTGAGAAGGCTTCAGGGCATGAATCTGGAAGGCCCATTATCAATGTCATTACAGGAGGACCCCACCCAGCGGGCAGAAGCTGGGGTGAGATGGAAAGGTATACCCGAGCTTTAAAGTATGTACCGACCGAGGAAGATGTATTCGTTTTGGAAGGTGCTACGCCCTTGAAGCAACAAAGAACTCTTGATGATGATATTGTATTCAAAGCTAGGGATTCCGCAGGTATTGAAGCTCCTACCTTGGATCCCTTAGTCATCTCGGCTGGTATCGGGCCAGCTATTGTCAGAAGAGTTCTCATTGATTGTGGCGCATCCTGCAATATCCTCTTCAAGAAAACATTCGACCAAATGAAGATCCCTATGGCTGATGTGCAGGCTTCATCACATAAAATCGCTGGCTTCACTGGGGAGCCAAAACAGCCGGTAGGAACCATTGATTTGTTTGTGGAACTTGGGGAAGGAGAGAGAAAAATGGTCCGCAAGCAAACTTTTGTGATTGTCGACGAATTTTCTGCTTACAATGCTTTCCTTGGTCGTCCAACTCTGGCAGCATTCAAAGCTGTTCTTGCCCCGTGGTGCCTCACTATTAATTTCCCTACAGACAATGGAGTAGGAGTTATAAAAGGGGATCAAAATGCTGGGCGAGAGTGTTATCTGACAGAGCTACGAGAAACCAGAAAAAGAGAAATGGGAAAGAATGCGGCAGCCCCAGTCCGCATCAAAGAACCAGCCTTGTAGCAATTACAGGGCGGACCCTGCACTGGCGAGCACAGCGGAGTAAGGAAAGAGATGGACCCTAGAAAAGTCAGTGCAGGGGAAAATAGAGTGGTACCAGTGGAAACGACAATACCAATACCTGTTGACCCAAAGGACCCAAACAAGGTGTTGAATGTGGGTTCACAACTTAATGTGTCAATTCAGAATATCTTAATATCTTTTTTAAAGGCAAATCTGGATGTTTTTGCTTGGACTCATGCCGATATGTGCGGAATATCCCCAGAAGTTGCAGTGCATGCTCTAAATATTGATCCAAAATTTACACCTGTGAAGCAAAAGAGGAGAACTCAAGGTTCAGAAAGGTCGGCAGCATTAAAAGAAGAAGTTGATCGGCTAATGGAGAATAATTTTATCAGGGAATCTACCTATCCGAATTGGGTTTCAAATCCAGTGCTGGTTAAGAAAGCCAACGGAAAATGGAGAGTATGCATCGATTTTTCAGATCTAAACAAGGCCTGCCCCAAAGACTGCTTCCCATTACCCAGAATCGACCAATTGGTAGACGGAACAGCGGGTCACGAATTGTTATCTTTTATGGATGCTTACTCCGGATATAACCAGATCATGATGCATGAGCCGGATCAGGAGGATACGAGCTTTATCACCGACACTGGTCATTACTGCTACAGAGTTATGCCCTTCGGGTTGAAGAATGCAGGGGCAACATACCAAAGACTTGTTAATGCTATGTTCAAACCGCAACTGGGCAAGACTATGGAAGTCTACGTCGATGACATGTTAGTAAAGTCTAAGAAAGCAGTGGATCACATAGAACACTTAGCAGACATGTTCGCAGTCCTTCGGAAATACAGAATGAAGCTCAATCCTTTAAAATGTTCATTTGGAATGGAATCCGGCAAGTTTTTAGGCTTCATCGTGAGCGCTAGGGGCATTGAGGCCAGTCCAGCTCAAATTACTACATTGAAAGAAGTCAAAGCTCCTAGAACAAAGAAAGAATTGCAAAGTCTCAATGGAAAAGTCGCCGCCTTGAGTCGGTTCATTTCCAAAGCCACAGATAAATGCATCCCATTCTTTGACGCCCTAAAGAAAGGAAAGAAAAACTTCGATTGGACTCCCGAATGTCAAAAAGCCTTTGATGAATTGATTCGCCATATGGAAACGCCTCCAATACTTTCTAGGCCTGGCGATGGCGAGGATCTTCTTATATACTTAGCAGTATCATCTCATGCTTTAAGTGCAGCGTTGATACGAGAAGACAAAAGGATTCAACATCCAGTTTACTATATCAGCAAAAGACTCACTGGGGCAGAGATGAATTACTCTAAGTTGGAAAAACTCGCCTATTGCCTACTAATTGCATCTAGGAAGTTGAGGCAATATTTTCAAGCTCATCCTATCGGAGTCCTCACTGATCAACCTTTGAAGCAAGTCCTGTTTCGTCCTGAGACTTCGGGTCGTCTTCTAAAGTGGAATATTGAACTCAGTCAGTATGACATCACTTATCATCCCCGAAAAGCAATCAATGGACAAGCTTTAGCAGATTTCATTGCAGAATTCACAGATAAGGGTAACAGTGAGGAGGAAACAGTCGACGATTCCCCAATCCAATGGAAGTTATATGTCGATGGTGCGAGAAACGACTATTGTTCTGGAGCCGGAGTTGTACTTGAGACCCCTAAAGGTCGATCATTATGCTATGCACTAAGATTGGAATTTCCTTCAACAAACAATGAAGCAGAATACGAAGCCCTTATCGCTGGCTTAAGGATTGCTAAAGAATTAAACATCCGAGCGTTACAGATATTCAGTGATTCTCAGCTTATTGTATGCCAAGTCAAAAAGGAATTCCAAGCAAAAGGGGGGAATCTGCCCGCCTACTTGTCAAAGGCTTGGGAACTCCTGGGTGATTTCGATCATTACATGATAAGTCACATTCCTCGAGAAGAAAACATGAAAGCAGATTCTCTCGCAAAGTATTCTAGCACAGGCGAAGCTCAATTTCTGGGGCTAACTCCAGTGGAGGTCCTGTCGACTCCTAGCATTGATGAGATGGACATTAATTGGATCATGAGCATGTCTCAAGAGCAAGAATCATGGATGACTCCGATAACAGAATATCTGCTCAATGGATCTTTACCAGGGAACTCAAAAGAACGACAAAAGCTACTGAGAAAAGCCTCTCGCTATATAATCCAGGATGGCCGATTATACAGACGGGGATTCTCAATGCCATTACTTCGATGCGTATCCAGGGAAGAGTCCAAAGCAATCCTAGCGGAGGTGCATGGAGGAGAATGTGGTGATCATTCAGGTGGCCAAACATTAGCAAAGAAAATTCTCCGATATGGATACTTTTGGCCAGAAATTAATCGAGATGCAGTAGAGTATTCCCGAAAATGTGACAGATGTCAAAGATTCGCCAAAATTCCTAGAGCTCCTTCCACTGAACTCACACAGATGGTCAGTCCATGGCCGTTTGCAATATGGGGAATAGACCTTGTAGGACCGTTACCAACTGCCAAATCTGGAATTAAATATGCCATTGTTGATGTAGATTATTTTACTAAGTGGGCAGAAGCTGAACCACTGGCTACTATCACCTCAAAGAAGATGATAAGTTTTGTGACTAAAAACATCATTTGCAGATACGGTGTGCCTCAAAAAATAATTACAGACAATGGTACTCAGTTTGAAAGTGAAGAATTCCAAGATTTTTGCAAGCAATTCAAAATCCGGAAAAGCTTTTCAGCAGTAGCTCATCCGTAGGCAAACGGGCAAGTGGAAGCCGTGAACAAAATTATTAAGTCAACCATCAAGAAGCAACTTGAAAAAGCAAAAGGTGGTTGGGTCGATAAGCTACCACTGGCACTATGGGCATACAGAACCACTCACAAAACTGCGACTGGGCACACCCCGTTTTCATTAGCATACGGGTCAGAAGCAATGATTCCGATAGAAATAGAGGTCCCTTCACACAGAAGAATCCATTTCAATCAAGCAGAAAACGAAAAGCTACAGCTCGAAGCGCTAGATCTCCTTGATGAAAAAAGAGATGAGGCTAGTCTCAGAATTGCAGCTCATCAGCAAAGGATAGCCAGACATTTCAATTCCAAAGTTCGCCAACGCAGCTTTGAGATTGGAGACCTAGTCCTGAAGAGAATTATGACAGCGACAGGTGTGTTTGGGCCAAATTGGGAAGGACCATATGTCATAGGTCAGAAGCTTCTTGACGGCACATTCAAACTCACTACTGTTGAAGGAGATCAAATTCCAAGGGCATGGAACAGCAATCATTTGCGTCCATACTCTACTTGAAAATTTTGTCGAAATATTGTAAAAAGAATTATGAATGTATGATTCTTGTAGTTGAGGGCAATTGTAAAACTGATGCAAGTAAATAATGAAAAAATATAAAGTGGATGTAGGCCCAGTTTCCTGGCCGAACCACTATAAATCTTGTGTTCCTTATTATTATTACATGTTTGCTTTATTTTCGATATAAAAAGTACATAGAATGTATTGCTGAAATGTCGATTTAAATTTTTGCAGACAATGGAAGTGAAACTTGCACATAATAAGGCCAAGTGATTCTCGCCAAATTTCAAGTCACAAAAGTCCCGAATTCAAATCCTAAATAGGAAGTACTTCAATTGAACGGCCTATGATTTCGACAGAAACGGGCCTTTGCTAATAAATTGAGATCGTTTGAACAAACAAACATCCAATTAAGAAGCTAATGCTCGTTCTCACGAACTTGCCTGACAATGAAGCACACTTCCTTGGATTAAACAAATTACTTGTAAAAAAAAGGGAATGAAAGCTTAATATATATATATATATATATATATATATATATATAAAAAGAGGATCACTGAGAAGGCATAAGCAAGTGGACAAGGGAACAACCAAAAGCCGTCATCAGCAGCACAAGTCCTCTTCGGAGGCGCAACTCTTCGGAGGATAAAGACCTCTAATGGGTCATACGCCACAAAAAAGAAAGTTCTCTACTCAACAAAAAAGATTGGAGGAGTCATGACCCTCCAACCATGAGAGAGTAACTTCCAGGCGATGAAAACCCTCTCTGAGGCACATTTCACCAGGAGTTGAAGTGTTACGACCGCTCTTCGGAATTTCACTTCACCAGAGTTGAAATGCAAACAAAATAAAGACCTCTTCGGAGGCACATTTCACCAGGAGTTGAAGTGTAACAGACGCTCTTCGGAATTTCACTTCACTAGAGTTGAAATGCAAACAAAATAAAGACCTTTCTGGAAGTCCACGTTTCACCGAGATCGAAATAAAACTTCCAAGTGTTGAAACGTGAAAAGGCTTTCTTCAAGGGCACAACTCTTTGGAGGTACACGTTTCACCAAGATTGAAATAAAACTTCCGAGTGTTGAAGCGTGAAAAATCCCTCCTCAGAGGAACAACCCCCCCCTCCGGAAGCATAATCAAGAAGAAAGACCTCTTCGGAAGCCCACGTTTCACCGAGATTGAAATAAAACTTCCAAGTGTTGAAACGTGAAAAGGCTTTCTTCAAAGGCACAACTCTTTGGAGGTACACGTTTCACCAAGATTGAAATAAAACGTCCAAGTGTTGAAACGTGAAAAAATCCCTCCTCGGAGGTACAAATTTCTATTTAAAAGAAAAATCCTCATCAAGAGCATACTTTAACTTTCAAAGGAAGAGTGATTTACCTATTCTAAAAGAAAAAAAAAGAGGGAAGAAAGTTAAAGTACATTCAGAGGTCCGCTTTACCACATAGAAGAATTCACTTGGCAAAATGTGTACATACGCAAAAGGAAAAAGTGATTTCTTCGAAGGACAAAGCGTAAAAACTTATATGAAAGGAGTTGTACTCTATGAAAAAATTCTTCACGAATGAAACAGTCATTCTACAGAAAATAAGAGTGCAAGTCCCCTCGAAGTATAGAAAATTGCAGCAAGCTTATGGTATGGGGGCAGCATGGTATAGTTGTATACGATATGATATAGCTACATCGGTAAAGTACGCTCAAACAACATACCATAAGCTCACTGCAATGTCATATAAATAAACTTTTGCAAAAATGAATAATAAATGCATTCTCAAATTCAAACAGAAGTTTATACAAAGAAAGAGGAATCATTTTATTCAACATTACTTTATATACAGGTACAAGTTCCAACAAAAGAAAAGCGGGGGGCCGATACCCGCACAATTCTCGACCAGTACATACAAAAGACAAGAAGCTAAAAGCTGGAGTCTTCATTTCTTCTTGCCACCTTTAGACCCTTTACCCGGCCGAATGGTTAGCTTTTCAGGTCGGTCTGAAGGCATAAGGGAGGAAGGAGAGGGAGGTACAACTGGTGCAATTTCCGGTTCCTCTTCGGTAGCAATGACTTTCTTCCCCCTCCTCTTCGATGTCCCATGCTTCTTTCTTCTCTTCGAAGAAGACTCACTCCCTGGAGTAGCAAGAGCAGACAAAACTACGTCATCAGAGGGAGTCCGCTCCGGAGAGATCTCGCCTCCTTCAAGTCCCTCGTCCTTCTGCTCTTGCGAAGCGATAGGGTCATCCAAGCCATGAAGAGCCTCAATCTGTTCCTCTTGTGACCCGGGTTGTGAAGCAGAAGGAGGAGTCACCTGAAGAGATGGAGGAGGGATAACCGGAGGAAGTGAAGTCTGCACAGCACTTGGTGTTTCAACTGCAGAAGAAGAGAAACTAAAAATATTAGTGTCTCCCCGAAAGAAGGGAGATATGGGTTCGTCGAGATTCAAGAAGTAATCGAGAAGCTCATCAAACTTTTGAGGAGTGAGCAAGCGATCCACCTGAATCGAACCAATATCAAAATTACCTGAAGATGTTTGCTTCGTAAGCTCAATCTCATAATTCTGAGCCCCGATATCCTCCAAAGCCTCATCATCAGTAGGGGTGATTACCCCGGTTCTTATAGGAGGCGGCGAATGAGCACTAGAGCCTGTAATGTCCACTTCAGAAGAAACTAAAGGACGTTCAGAAGTAGTAGGTGGTATTTCTTTCTCAGAACGTTCCCCTTCCGCCATTCCGGCCCGTACCTTGGCGAGTTGCTCTTTTCCCTTGGCAAGAGCGACGCGGGCATCATCATCGAGATAATGCTCTTCAAGAGCTGTCTCGGCGTAGCCAGCACCTTTACCACCTAGCATATCAAGTGCTGCCTCCCAGACTTCAGCTAATGTAATTTCGTATTTAGGGCCTAGAAAGGCAAGGCTGCCACGCCCCAAAATGCTATGCAGATAGAAATCAAATAATGTGGAGCTAATGTCAGTTTTGGTTGCTTGATGGGCCTCTTCGGCCGCGAGTTTACCAGCAACAGCCTCTTCACGCTCCTTTTCGGCCATAGCAAGTCGAGTTTTTAACAACTCTATCTCCAAGCTTTGAGAGCCATTCTGTTCTCGCAGCTGTGAAGCTTCAGCGCGATATTCTTCTATGACCTTCTCTTTGTATGCAAGCTTATCTTCGACTGCCCTTTGACTGGCATGCGCATCTCGTACTTGTTGCTGAAGCATGCTCTCCTTTTGAGAATGGAAAGTAGATGAAGTAGCTAATTCTTCCTTAAGCTTTTCTACTTCCGCTTTCAGTTTTTCATTATAGGAAGCAATACTTCTCATTTCGGCGTCATGCTGTTCGAGAGTCTTCTGCCACTCAGCCTTATCGTTCTCCATTGTGAGCATGGCCTCGAGATTGGCTCAGTTAACCCTCTGAAGCTCGTCGACAAGTTTTTGCCAGTTCGACATTCTTTCAATATCGGTCCTGACAGAATCAAGATTTCGCAGCATAGCCGATTTGTCGAGAGGAACCAAGTCGAGATCAAATCGAACCCCTCTCAGGCACCACTGAGGGAATCGACTTTGAAGAGTGGGAGGACCTTGCCCAACTTGGTATGCGGGCCGGTTGATGATTGTTTGAATGTCGGAGCGAACAGGGGCAGGAGATTGAGCAGGAACGTTTTGAGAAACTGTCGGCGTTGTTTCTTCAGTAAGTTTAGCCCGCTTGCTAGAAGAATCTTCCACGTGCCCTTTACCTCTCTCATCGTGAGTCTTTCTTTTTTGGGTATCATCATCTCTGTGGGGAGGGTCATGTCTTTCTTGTTCTCTTCGGTGACGTTCTTCATATGCTCGTCTCTCGTCTGCTTTCCTGATGGCCCTCTCTTCATCGGATTCTCTGTAGGAAGGGAGGTAACGCCTATAATCATACTGGCTACGCCTCCCATAATGCTGGAAATCATCGTAGTATGAGCTGTTGCGCCCCATTGGAGAATCTGGAATAAAAACAATAAGCTTTAGAAATCTTTAAAGTATAAGAAGATAAGTGCATAAAAGTGATGAAAAAATCCTAAGTGTTGTGTAACGTGTAAACTACACGCATCGAGTTACAAACCACTCTGTGGAATAGAGGTAGTGATAACTTGGGTAGGAGGAGTTGACATTTGTTGTAGAGAAGATGTCGCCTCGATTACAGAAGAGATGGTTTTGGAAACATCATCTTTGAAAAGTTCTTGAGAAGTCACAATTAAATCGCTCAACCCCTCGAAAACATCATCGCCATCATGTTTTTTGGGACTTGCTTTCTTAACTCCTTCGTTAGTAGATTTTCCGGAAGATCGTGGAGGTTCTTCCTCTTCGGTAACTGGGGCAAGTACAGACTTGTCAGACGGCCCCACAACATCCTTCGGAATTGAACACTTTACTAGTGAAGTCTCTATAGAGGTTCCTCCCTGCATGTGCTCTTTAATAGAGACCAGGGCATCAGGAGTTTCCGTCGGAGAATCAGGAATTTCAGTTGGGACTTCACGAGGCAGAGTGAAGCGAGAAGAATGAAGAAGCCCATATTGATGTAAAAATCCATCATTTAACAAGAACTTTATACTCCTCTCTTCTGCCGCCACGGCGTTCAATCTCTCAAAAATTTGTTTATAGCATGGATCTCTAGAGGGAGGAGGAAGTGCTAAAACAGGGAAAAGAAGCAAAGTTAGCATTCAGCAACTCAAATTTTGAAAAGTCCAAGAATGGAGAAATAAAAACAGGAAAATCTTACTTCCTACTCTCCAGATGGCATAAAACCCTGGAGGGCAACGAACAAAGAAATACTGATTTAGAAATCCATAAAAGCTTTCAGAAAGATCGGTGATGAGTTTTCGGTTTCGAGCACTCCTTATGATTACGATAGAGGGATGATCTTTAATCTTGGTGAATGAGCAGAGGTAGGAGATTTCCTCAAAGCTCGGTAATCGGTCCAGAACTCTACTAAATAGCCCACATAACCCCATCAGAATGGCATGGCCATTGGGGTGCAATTGGAATGGAGAGATAGATAATCGAAGCAGGAACTGCCGAAGGAAGTCATTAAAAGGTGGTATGGCACCGCTCAAGCACATTTGGCGGTTGACAGCAATAAAGCCAGAAGGGGGCCTATCTGCAGTATCATTTGGCCCCGGCAGTAAGGCATCAGCTTCGGCAATGCCAAATTAGGTGAGAAATTGATTAAACACCCGCTGATTCAGAGTGGTGGGAGTTCTCTCCGGAGGATTATCCAACAAGTTGGCTACTGGGAAGACATCTTCAGCCTGGCCCATCGGTTCTTCTTGTTGAGATGTCATTCTACACAAGCAACTGGGTGTTCAAATGCGAAGGTGCACGTTTCCTAAAAGTGTGAAGTGTTGTGCAGAACTAATGAAAATAACAAGTAAATATAACTGGAATTAAACTGGTTGACGATTGATCGACTATGGTAATTTCAGAACTTGTTAATTTAGAGTTCAAGCATAATATTAGTGCAGGCTGGTCAGTTTCAATTGATTGTTTCAGTGTTGCTTTAATATTCTACTTGAAATCGATAGCACTTCGTTCACACGATTTGTTTAAGTTAATTATCTGTTATTAACTAATCTGTCATTTGATATGGGCAATCGATGACAGTATATTCGTCCCAGTTTTCTGTGAATGTTGTATTGAACAGGTTGTTAGCCTGCAAGTCAAAATAACCTGTGAATGAATGCAATAAAATTCAACAGTTCAAAGTTAATGCAATGGTCCAAAGTTCAAACAGAATTCACGCAAGTCCTAACTCGTCAACGGTTCAAAAATTCTGAGTCGGCAATGCCCTAAGTCATGAGTCGTAGAAATAAGGAGATTATCTCCAAGTCTTATCTCGGCCACGACTCAAGGTTTAGGTCGTGGAGTATGTTAAAGAAGCTCTGGTTCAAAATAATAAGAAAATCTCCAAGTCTTATCTCGGCCACGACTCAAGGGTTTTATCTCGGCCACGACTCAAGGGTTTTATCTCGGCCACGACTCAAGGGTTTTATCTCGGCCACGACTCAAGGCTTAGGTCGTGGAGCATGTTGAGTCGTATCATGGTTAAATCGCAAAGGTCGCTGGATCATACAAAAATAGCCGAGTCATACCTACGGCAATGTTCGAATCAATCTGACCGACTAATCACCTAACTCCTAACCAGGTTACCTTTTAATCCATAAACCTTTTCACTCCTAACTCCTAACCCGTTAATCTTCCAACTTTTAACACCATTAAACATCTAACTCCTAACCCATTAACCATCTAATCCATAACCCGATAACCCAATAACCTCGCAATGGTTAACCCCAGTTCCATCACACCACTAGGTCGCCTCAAATCTCGAATCGTTACAAGTAAGATCAAACCGCCTGCCTTTAATCCATCAATGTCCGTTGTAATAATATTCGCAAGGATCAAGGGGGAAAAACAGAGGCGGAGATCGGCAATCATCAGCAATTGAAAAAAGATGTAAAATCTCTTACACGGTGTGATGCTAAAGATGATCGAAAATAAATCAGGTTGGAATCGCCTTTGAGAGCTCGAAGATGCGTTAATGGCAGACACGGTTCAAAGGATAAGAAATGAGAAGAAGGAAGTAAGGGGAACGACTCAAGTCTTTTATAGCTTTGAGCAGTGGCAGTTGAATCGGCACACGAGTTAAGATGAGTCGAAGCACACGACCTACGACTTAGGCGTGAACTTCAAGGGGCAAATGTTAACTCCGTTTAGGCAACGAGTCAAGGTCTGGGCCGATTCACGACTTAAGGTTCTTAACGGTTCAGAAGGGACCCACTACTCAAGAAGCCTCACGACTTAAAGGGTGAACCGACTCAACAAGCAACCGACTCAACAAGCAACCGACTCAACAAGCTACCGACTCAACAAGCTAACGAGTTAAAGCTTAAGGCGACTTAGAGGAGTGGAGCGACTCAAGGGATTAACGGTGTATGGGATCGACCGACTCAAGTTCTCTAACGACTCAACGACCTAAGGTGTCAAATGACCTAACTGACTAAAATCCCAAAACAACAAAGGACCGACCTACGACCTATGGTAGGTCGTTCACGACCTAAGCAAAAGAATTCGATACCGCTTCATTTTACATCGTGGCCCATTGACTTGTACACGACTCGGTAAGCAAGCTAACCGGTTAGGCCACGACTCACGACCTAGCTTGAGTCGTCTACGACTTAAAGCTACTAAGTAGAAATCCAATGCCGCCTCATTTTAGACCATGACCTTTTAACTCGCAGACGAGTTAGGACTTGTGCTATATACAGAGGACCGAAGACGCTCTGATACGAAGCCTGGGCTCAACCAGTTGAGTCGCCCACGACTCATAACTTAGCAATTCCAGCCCAGAAATTTGCCTATAAATACATGGCCACATCCAACATTCAAGGGACTTTTTTGGGGGGGGGCTGATTCATTCCAAGCGCCGTTACTCTGCTGCATCGTGAACTACTTCAACACCTTCAAGGAACTTCACGAAGAAATCAAACATGTCTAACATGTGTTCAAAGATTCGGATCGACATTGAAGTTTAGACTACTTGATCTAAGTCACTTGAAACTCAAAGTGTGTTGTAATCAAAGTGTAACTGCATTGATTTGTAATCAAATCATCAATAAAGATATTCAAAGTGGACGTAGGCTCTCTCTTAAGCCGAACCACTATAAGATTGCTGTTGTTTACTACTTTTTCACTGTTTTCTACTACTATCTGCTTATAATCTGTTCCCGAGCTATCGGGTGGTGCTTTCACGATCTTACTTCATACACCGGGGTGTTAGCGTTCAAATTTTAGCGTTAACAATTTTCATGGTATAAAAATTTGTTTTACTGTATTGAATGGATTCTACAGAATTTTAACAGTTTTCTTTTGAATATCATTTTTAATACTTAATTCATGTTGAATCAAACTTCTGCATTTGAAGATACTAACTTAACAATGATTTATTGCATGCAAATTTGAAGTTTATGTTTAAAACTTTCTCTGAACTTTGAAGATACAGAGAACATCAGCAGTATTTAACATGCACAAATAATTTTAAACATATAAACAATGATATTACAAAAATAGATTCATGCAACATCTACCAGATCAAAATACACATGCAAACATATTTACTTAAATTTTTAAATCTTAATATTTACTCACTTGATTTTTACTAAGCAGAGTCACAGAATTGAATTCTTGGGAAAAATAATTGCAGATTTTAGATTTTGAAATGAAGTTTGAGTTTGATTAATTTTTTGGTTGAGGTTGAAAGATTGAAGAATTTTCAGATTTTGTTAATGAGGATGGTAAAATTTTTCTTGCTTAAGAAAACTAAAAATGAGAAAGTTTAGATGAAGCATAAGAAATGGCTTTTTATATAAAAAATTTGTTTTATAAAAATTTAAAGAAAATAAATTTAAATTATGACACTTGTCACTATATCTAGCTATTTCTTTAACACATGTTAATTAGTATGTTTTAAATTTAAACAAGTGTACTTCTCGTGCAAAAAGAAATTTAAAATTTTTTGTTAATTGATTTTCTTATTTTAAATCCATTTTTAATTCAAAAAAATCAATTCTCTTAAAGGAAATAAATATAAAACAAATGTTATATCTTAAATAAAATCAGGAAAATATTCCTTTAAACTCAAAGTATAATTTAGAATATAATTTACCTATTTTAGAGTCTTTTAATTCAACAATTCAAACTCAATTTAAAATTTTAAATTCAATTCAAAAATCAAATTTTATATGAATAAAGTTTTAACACATTCATTACCCTTATGTATATATAAATTTTAATTAGAATCAATGTACATTTACAATTCATTTATTGTTATTGTTTAAAATAACAAATTTATCAATTTAAATTAATTTATTACAAAGATTATCATATTTAAATTGGGTTTGAAATTCCGGAATATCACATTCCTTCCCCCTTAAAAGAATTTCGTCCCCGAAATTTAAACAAAAGATAATCCAAAATTTCATTTTATTCAACACTTCAAGCATACTTAACATCCAAACATAAGAAATCAACAACCAGAACATCCAAACAATGATACATCCAATACAAACACCACTAACTATCTGGACACATATCCGAATAAGCCTTCCTAAAGCTATCTAGAGTCTCCCAGGTACAATCTCTGGGATCCTCACTCCACTGGAATTTAACGAGTTTCACTAACTTGCTTCTGAGTTTCCTCTCGTCTTGATCAACAATCAAAACACGATGTCTGACAACTGATAAGTCCGGCTCAACTTCTAAGTCTTCCTGCACAGCTGGTTCCACAATAAGAGATGGATCGTGCACATATTTCCGTAGATGAGATACGTGGAAAACATTGTGAATTCCAGCCATCCGGACTGGCAATTCAATCCTGTATGCTACGGCACCAATCCTCTCGAGTACTCGGAACGGACCAATATATCTCGGAGCGAGTTTCCCTGCCTTTCCGAATCTTACTGCTCCTTTAATAGGGGAAATTTTGACAAAGACTAAATCACCAATCTCGAACTCCAATTGCCTTCGTCTTTTATCAGCATATTTCTTTTGACGATCCTGAGCAGCTCTCATCCTCTTCTTGATAAGCTCGACTTTAGCAGATTCTTCTCGAATCAAATTAGGTCCAAGCACAATATGGTCTTTCGACTCTATCCAACAAGCTGGGGATCTACACGACCTTATCATAAGGAGCCATCTTGATACTTGCTTGGTAACTGTTATTATAAGAGAACTCCACTAGATGTAGATGGTCCTCCCACGATCCACCAAAATCTAATACACAGGCTCTCAGCATATCTTCTGGAATTCGGTTAAGCCTCTCCATCTGCCCATCTGTTTAGGGATGATATGTTGTACTTAATCTTGAACTAGTCCCCAAAGCTGATTGCAATGCCTCCCAGAATTTGCTGGTGAAGATAGGATCTCGATCACTTACAATACTAACTGGAACGCCATGCAATCTCACTATTTCTTTCAAGAAAGTTTCTGCCAGAGAAGCTGCAGTATGGGTTGCCTTAACTGGTATAAAATGGGCGCTCTTGATTAGACGATCCATAATCACCCATATTCCTTCATTTCCCTTCTTTGTTCTAGGCAAACCATCGGTGAAGTCCATTGAAATCATCTCCCATTTCCACATCGGGACCTCCAAAGGTTGTAACAAACCGGCTGGCTTCTACTGATCTCCTTTCACTTGCTGGCAGATAGCACAACTATTAACGAATCTAGCTACATCCTTCTTCATGCCCGGCCACTAGAAAACTCTTCTAATATCTTTGTACATCTTTGATATTCCTAGATGAATATTCAATCTAGAGCGATGACTTTCTGACAGTACTTCGTGTCTCAATTCATCTATATCAGGTACACACAATCGACCATTAATCCTCAATGCCCCTTGATTGTCTATCTTGAAATCCGAATATCGACCATCCTTAGTTCCAAGAATCAATTCTTCAAAAGACCTATCCTCCATTTGCTTGCTTATTATTCTTTCCGGGAGAGATGGAACAGCTTCCGAAAGAGAAAGAACCGCATTTCTGTTAAGAGCGTCTGCCACAACGTTCACCTTCCCCGGAGTATATAGAATATCCAAATCATACGATGCCAAGAATTCGACCCTTCGCTGCTGTCTTAGATTAAGATCTTAATGATAGAAAAGATATTTCAACGGTTTGTGATCCGTGAATAACTCAAACTTTTCTCCTAAAAGATAGTACCTCCAGATCTTTAAAGCAAAAACAATAGGCAACAGCTCTAGATCATGCGTAGCGTAGTTCCTCTCGTGTGGCTTCAATTGCCGACTCGCATACGCAATTACCCTACCATTCTGCATAAGCACAGCTCCCAATCCCACAATACAGGCATCCGTATATACTTCAAACTTACTCTTCCCATCCGGAATAGCCAATACAGGAGCACTTGTCAATTTTGTCTTTAGATTCTGAAAAGCTTCTTCACATTCCGGTGTCCACTTGAATTTATCTCCCTTCCTTGTCAGCTTTGTTAGGTGAGAAGAGATTTTACAATAATCCTTAATAAACTTCCTGTAGTAACCGGCCAATCCAAGAAAAGTGCGAACATCTGTTGGAGTCCGAGGCTGCTTCCACTCCAAAATAGTCTCAACTTTAGCTGGATCTACAGAGATTCCCTCACCAGAAACAATGTGGCCCAAAAACTTTACTTCAGATTTCCAAAAATGACACTTAGAGAACTTCGCCTTCAGAACGTGCCTTCTCAGAGTTTCCAAAACTATTCTCAAATGCTGCTTGTGCTCTTCTTCCGACTTAGAATAAACCAAGATATCATCGATGAACACCAAAAAAAACTTATTCAAAACATCTCTAAAGACTCGATTCATCAGGTCCACAAAGTAGGCAGGAGCGTTGGTTAACCCGAAAGGCATAACCAACCACTCATAGAAACAATTAGGTCCCCCAAATGCAATTAAGGGAATACTGTCTTCAGCTACCCTTAACTGATGGAAACCTGATGCTAAATCCAACCGAGAAAAGACTGATGGTCCATGAAGCTGGTCGAAGAGATCATCAATTCGGGGAAGGGGATACTTATTCTGAATGGTCACTTTGTTCAATTCACGGTAGTCTACACAGAATCTTAGCGACCCGTCCGACTTGGTGACAAAAACTGCAGCAGAACCCTAGCAGGAAAAACTTGGTCTAATCAAACCCTTCTCCAACAAATCTTGAGTTTGCTTCACTAGTTCTTCCCTCTCTCTTGAAGCCATCCTCCTACTAGGTTGAATTACGGGTACTCCTCCAGGAACCAAATCTATACGAAACTCTATTTCCCGGTGCGGAGGCAAACACTTAACTTCCTTAAATACGTCGGAGAAATCCCGAACTACTTCAATATCTACAACCTCCTCTTGAGAAGTCTCAACTCCATGTAAAAGACTACTCAAGTGAATTCCAGAGTTATCACACATTACTCTAGAAATCCTACCCAGATCAGTTTCCAACGAAACTGTTATCTCATCACAATTTAAAACAGCCTTATATATGTCAAGTCAATCCATTCCCAATATAAGGTCAAAACCTTTAAAATCCAATACATAAGGATCACAGGAAAAACTATGGGATAGATAGGAGATTCTCAAATCCTTACAGATCATATCTAACTTGGTTACCCCTCCTATAGGATTTGATACATAAATAGGATTATCTACTATACTAGGGATAAGAAAGAAGTTCTCAACAGTTTCCAAAGAAATAAAACTTAAAGAAGCACCAGAATCAAACAAGACTTTAATATATTTTCCATTTAAAAGTAAGGTACCTTCTAAAACTCCCTTGCTCTTAGGCGAGTTTGATGGTGCGCCTTCTAAAGCGAATACTTTGTTCTGTTGAACTTTGTGAAGGAGCGGGCCATCTTTAATCATGTGTCCCGGTTGGAGATAATTAAAGCAAAGAGACTTCTGAACTATGGCTGGCCCTGGTCCACTATAATGCTGTCGCTGCTGGTGTTGCTGAGACTCTTTTCTAGGACACTTATTTGCCAGGTGACCTTCTTGTTGACAAATATAACACTTTCGGCATCCATTATTGTTTCCGGACTTCTTCTTGTTTTGTTTCTTCCAATTAGGATTGAATTTTCTTTTATTAGGATTGGAAGAATTTCCTCCAGATGCAGCAACTCGCGCCTCAAATCTTTTGTTCATCAAGTCTTTATATCTTAGCGTCGTGTCAATAAGCTCCACAAAAGACCCTTTCAAATGTGCAGTCATTCTCTCATGATACTCAGGCCTCAACCCTAGGACAAACATCTCGTTCTTCTTAAGAGAGGTGTCTATATGTCCTGGACCATAGCAAGATAATTCGTTGAATTTAGTCTCGTATTTAGCTGTAGACATATTTCCTTGTTTCAGATTTAGAAAATCTTGATAAAGCCGAGTTCTCCCTGCAGCAGGCATAAACTTCTCCTCAAACATCTCCTTAAACTCTTCCCAAGACATATCATCTTCCGAGATATTAGCAGTCACTGAATTCCACCAGACTGCGGCTCCACCTTGTCAATGCCACGCAGCCATTATTCTCTTCTGCTCATCAAATAACCTCATGCTCTTAAAAATCTTCTCACACGAGCGAAGCCATGATTGTACCTCTATTATAGTTTCTGATCCTTGAAATGGTTTTCCTCCAAGATAAACAAAGTCCTTGCATAATGCAGCAAAACTGACCGGAGATGTAACCAGATTAACAGTCTCATTATCAGTCTGCTCTCTCCTATTACCAGTTGATGCACTTCCAACAACTCTTCACCTAAGGCCCCTTGCACTCATACTGGCTACCTGAACAAGTAACCCAACCAATTTAGATAGGGATATAGTTATATAAGAAAATTACAAATACGCACTCTCAAGATAGATACTATTCCAGAGCCTAGGTGTTTCTCAACCTATGCTCTGATACCACCTGTGACGACCCGTCTTACAATACCCAGAGAGACGTATCGTCAATAAGAAAAGAAAGAGATAGAAAGAGAAAGATAGAAAGAAAAGAAAAACAATCATCAGAATCTCACAGCGGAAACGAACAAAATATAATATTACACATATCCATTACGTAGTTTTACATATCAAAGTACACAAAATAATACGACTTCATTACATTGGACATTCATAAGAGTTTGCCAACACACAACCCAAAATACAACATCAAAAGTCACTACAGTGAAAAGAGATGGATAGTACGTCTGACTCCAGCTCCAGCTTCCAAAACATTTGCTAATCCCAACCTAATCACTTGGCTACTTATAAAAAATTGAGTACCCAAGAGTTTTTGAAGAAAAAAATAAACTCCGGGTCAGACATGGGTCTGGTGTGAGTAAATCAGTTAAAGTTATTGAACTTTAAAATCATTTGAAACAAAAGGTATCACGTAAGACTCCCCACAAATAAATACGGGTAAGTTTTTACCTTACGCTAACCAAAACATTTGATAGGAAATCCAATGATATTATAATAGGGTCTAGGGTTTTCAAAATAAAATACAGGAATAGCTGGAATGCTTACATCTCACGTTCCAACATAGTTGGGCACAATCAAAATACGGGCACTTATTGGAGATTGGATTCCATACAATGGCAGGGCTACTGGGGTACCGCCCATCACAGTACGGGGCCTAGATCACCGTACCGAGGACCACTCCCGATCCCCTGCAACACAAGGCCGGAACCATCCCTTACTGGACAGCTCTGAACAAGACAACCCTGCAGTTGTGGCCAATAACTGCCCACACAGCCGAATTAATAAGGGACTTCTAGACAGGGGTAAATCTCACTCTCAAGTGGGGGCTACCCACGAAGCCTTGCTGCACCTTCCCTGTTTTAGCCATTCCCGGTTGATGAGGCTTGAGGCTACGATTACGTTTAGAGAACATATCTCTTAGAATGCTCATCGTCCACCTGACGATGTTCTGAAAGCATTCAATCCATACAAGTTCGTTCCGAGTTCGAACGAAACCGAAGGCATTATTTCGTTACACTCATTTTGGAATCACCCTCAGAGTTAACGACAATAACCCTTGCACTCTAAAACTCCATCTCGATCCTTACTTGAGATGTCACGGCCTAACGTTTAACTTGGATCGATGTGGTTCTTAGAAAATAAAATTTGATTCTCGATCCCGGTCTCATCGAAATCCAAACGTGTCCTAAAGGCCAAGTTGTTTAAACAATTTAAAAAATCCAATTCAAATTTTAAACATTGAATCCACACAGCATTATCCACAGATAATAACCAATACCTATCACAAATATACAATATCTCATCACAGAATATCTTAACTATCATTCAACAGATATCAACCATATTCAGATACTCAATTCAAACAATCATCCATAAGCAAGCACTTCTTTAATTCACATAATTAATTTAATTAATTTAAATTAAATTAATTACTAAAGAATTAATCACATTACCTTGCTCAACCAATCATTAATTAATTAATCACAATCATTTAATTAATCACTTCTTAATCATCCTCATTATAAATTAATTAATCTTTAATTAATTAACAATCCTTTAATTAACTATTAATTAATTACTATAATTATTCATTAATTAAAATTTTGTTAAAAATTAATCATTTCTTAATTGGTTATTAATTAACCCTTAATTTATAATTAATTAACCCTAAACTAATTCTTAATTAATCACAAATTTTAAATTAATTTATCTTAATTACTTAATTAACTATAAATTAATTAACCTTAATTATTTAATTAATTAAATCTTAATCACTAATTAATTATCTATTAATTATAATTCAATTAATGTTTAATTGCTTTATTAATTAACTCTTAATCAATTAATTAAATTAATTAATTACTAATCATTTAATCATTAATCACTTAATTAATTAGTTATTAATCACTCATTAATTTATCTTTAATTAATTAATTATTTAATTAATTATTTAATTAATGATCTATTAATTATTATTTAATTTAATCCTTAAATATCAAATTGTTAAACCATAATTAATTTATTTAAGTCATAATAAATTATATTCTAAAATTATTAATAAATTTTAACCTAATTAATTTATAAATTTAAGTAAACTTTAATTTCAAGACTTAATAAATTTTCAAACACTAAACAATTTCGTTAATTATTAAAAACTATTAATATTTAAAACATTTTCAATTTGTTAAAAATTAATTACCTTTTTAAAAGTTAAATTTTAAAAGATGTAAAATCATTTTAAAACTTCAACTAATAAAATATGAATTACTTTGAATAAAAATATTTAACATTTTATAAGTAATTAAAATAAATTTTTAAAGTTTTAAACTCGAAAAAATTTGAATTTTAAAACAAGTCATAAAGCTTCAACTTCATTTCTTTTGTATTTATCTCGACAATACTCAAGTTAACACAAACCCACACCCCTTTCTTCCATTACCTCTTTTCCTAATTTAAAATTCATCAAACCCAAAACAAAACAAAAAAAACTGGAAACACACCCTTCTTCCCAAACCCCTACACGAGCTACAGCCATCACACCCCGAGTACTCATGCGAGCCACAAACCCAAACACACGAACCCTGCTTCAAGTCGTAACCCACACGCACACGAAACAAACACCACTGACACAGGCCACACCCTGTGCACATGCACGTTGCTCCAACGCCGCCGCCGCCGCCCACGACATCACGCGCAAACTCCATTTCGGCCATCGACTCAACTCCAGCCCCCAAACCACTCTTACACGAACTCGATCGAAAAAAGGTTGCTCGTACCCATCAGACCCAAACCGCGTCCACCAGAAAATCCACCATTCTTCGACATGCCGACTATCGAACGCCTCAAATTCTGGCCATACCCTCGCATGACCCCAACACACCTCCACCCCAAGCCGATCGCTACTCGATCAATCCGATGATTCACAGTTTCAAATTTCTTGAGTTTGAATATCATAGAGTAATAAAACCCTAAAATCTAAAATTCCCAATCCCCTGTTTAATAATTATTTTATCCATTATTTTTCTCATGTTAATCAACCATTAACACAACTTCAATCCAAATTTCAAAGTCTAAAATCAACCCAATAACAAGAATTTGCTAAAAATCCCAAATTCGGTTTACCATAAAATTCTTCTTCAAATTCAAATTAAATTTTTTGATTTTTATCTTAAAATTCATGTCATGCATAATAGATTTAGGATGTGAACTTGATTCAACAAAATTCAAACATGATTTTCATGATATAAAAATTTGTTTTACTGTATTGACTTGATTCTGCAGATTTTTAACAGTTTTCTTTTGAATATCTTTTTTAATACTTAATTCATGTTGAATCAAACTTCTGCATTTGAAGATACCAACTTAACAAAGATTTATTGCATGCAAATTTGACGTTTTTGTTTAAAACTTTCTCTGAACTTTGAAGATACAGAGAACATCAGTAGTATTTAACATGCACGGATAATTTTAAACATATAAACAAAGATTTTACAAAAATAGATTAATGTAACATCTACCAGATCAAAATACACATGCAAACATATTTACTTAAATTTTTAAATCTTAATATTTACTCACTTGATTTTTACTAAGCAGAGTCACAGAATTGAATTCTTGGGAAAAATAATTGCAGATTTTAGATTTTGAAATGAAGTTTGAGTTTGATTAATTTTTTGGTTGAGGTTGAAAGATTGAAGAATTTTCAGATTTTGTTAATGAGGATGGTAAAAGTTTTCTTGCTTAAGAAAACTAAAAATGAGAAAGTTTAGATGAAGCATAAGAAATGGCTTTTTATATAAAAAAATTGTTTTATAAAAATTTAAAGAAAATAAATTTAAGTTATGACACTTGTCACTATATCTAGCTATTTCTTTAACACATGTTAATTAGTATGTTTTAAATTTAAACAAGTGTACTTCTCATGCAAAAAGAAATTTAAAATGTTTTTATTAATTGATTTTCTTATTTTAAATCCATTTTTAATTCAAAAAAAATCAATTCACTTAAAGGAAATAAATATAAAACAAATGTTATATCTTAAATAAAATCATTAAAATATTCCTTTAAACTCAAAGTATAATTTAGAATATAATTTACCTATTTTAGAGTCTTTTAATTCAACAATTCAAACTGAAATTAAATTTTTTAATTCATTCAAAAATCAACTTTTATATCAATAAAGTTTTAACACATTCATTACCCTTATGCATATATAAATTTTAATTAGAATCAATGTACATTTACAATTCATTTATTGTTATTGCTTAAAATAACAAATTTATCAATTTAAATTAATTTATTACAAAGATTATCATATTTAAATTGGGTTTGAAATTCCGGAATATCACATAAACTAATTGAATTCATATTCAAATTTCAGGTTTAAATCCTAAGTTAAATTCCAGTTTCTATTTAAACTTTACTTTAAATTTTAAAAATAGCAACAGGTTTTCTGTTTATAATTTGTAAAGCTTGAAACCTGAAACCACTTATACACACGAGCCTCTGTAATATTACTTCGACTCAGAGACCTATTTGCTTCGGGTTACAACTTAAATTTCCCGAGACCATCACAAGGCACCAAAATCCTGAAATCCAACATCACCAACATGTCCACCACTGCACTGTGCACCTGTACACTGCCTCCGGCCACCGCTGGCCAACTCTGCAACCTCCCCGCAGTCGACAACCATCAACACAGATCACCAAAACGTCGACCCAAACACCACTTGCTCGAATTCAAGATCGAGACCAAATTTCCAAACCTTGAACAACAGGCAGTACCGAACAACCCAACTTGTCAACGCCTCACCCAAACGCGTTCGGCCGCCGTCGACTCTGCAATTCCGACGAAGACTTCGTCAACCCTCCAACATCCATTCCCTAAAACCCCAAGTAGCTCGATCAACAGAGGAGATCGAACTCAAACTAATACTGTAACCCAGTCAAAACTAGGGTTCAAGTCTTTAAAACCCAATCACAACTTCAAAATCAAATTACAACCCAATCTAAGAATTTTCTCAACATTCCTAATCACTTCACCATCTCCAGGAGCAATTTCAACTCAATCGAACACAAATATCATATGTGCTAACCCAAAATGTAGAATACAGTGAAGATAGAACTGCTCTTTGGTTCAAACATTATAAATTGAAATTTTAGATTTAATATTCATGAATTTGCATGATGTTTTGATATACAAACCTGAAATATAATTTCATATAGTTTGAATTTTTCACTTTATACAAACTGTTGCTCTGTTATATTTACTTCCAGGTAATATAAAATTTTATTTAACTTATATAAAAAAAATTAAAACTTACCTTATCTTATAATAAACAAGTTTTATTCAAAAATTAAATCATAACAGCAAAAAACCCAAAAGAAAAAGGATTTTAGAATCAAACAGAAGTTTGGAATTTGAAGAATAGAAATGCAACAGTTAACAACATGTACACATAAATTTATTCACATGTATATAAGTTTACAGCAAATTCATATTTATATTCATTTCTAATTTAAAAGCATGAAAACAACTTTTACGTATTTAATTAATTTTAAAAAATTTGAGTTAGTCACCTGATTTTAAACATGCAAATTGGAGCATAGATTTTTTTTTAAGCATGCAGAACATCTTTTGCAACTTGCTTGAATGCTTTAAAATTTTAGCTTCTTGATTTTTGAACAGCCTTTAAATCATTAGAAAACTTTCTTTTTGTTTCAGATTTTACATGCAGGTAGCTAAACTCCTAGATTTTAGAAGAATGCAGGCTTTTCTTGATTTTCCAGATTTTAGAAGAAATGGATGCAGATTTTCTTGCTTTATTTGTTGCATGCACGTTTGCTTGCTTGATTCCCAGATTTACAAACTGACATGCATGCTTTTGAAAATGGATCAGGGATTTGATTTTTCATGTTTGAAGTGATGAAGTTTGTTATGCATTTTTGAGTGATTTATTTCACTGATTGAGGAAAAAGGCTTTTGAAAATTGATTTGCATGCAAACAAATGTTACAGGGACTGATTACAGAATTTGAATTTTCAGATTTGTGATTTGGAGAAGGTTTAAAATGGAATGTTTTTCTCAGCTGAAAGTTCTTTGTTTTAGAATTGAAAATGAAGAAAGAAAAAGAAATTGAAGATGGCAAGTGTTTTTATAACTATATTTATGATTTATTTAAAATCAAAGAAAATAAAAATTGAAACAATGACACTTGGCTTGAATTTCAACACTTGTTAATATCTTTGTGTGTTTAAATTACACATGTTAATTATGTTCCAAGATGCTTACACTTGTTCCTTTTATTAATTAGTATTTTTATTTAAGTGTAAATGAAGTCTTAAACTTAATTAATTAGTTTTTAAATACTTATTTATATGTATAGCTAATTTTCAAAGAAATAAAACCATTATAATTATAAATAAAAACTATATATATATCTATCATTTGAAAATTATATTATAAATCATTTTAAATAAATTTATAAAAGAGGTTATAACTTATTTGTTATTTCAATGAATAAATGTTTCATATCTAAATTGTATTTTAAATTTCATATCAAATTTACAAATCATAATTATTAATCAATATTTTTAAAAAATAAATAAAACAAACATTTTTATAGATTTATTTTAATCTAAATTAATATTCAAACTTAATTCAAAATATTTTAAACAAATAAAACATTTTTCTTATGTATTTAAAATCATTTAGTTATTTTATTAAATGGCTTTGAAAAGCTTAAATCAAAAATAATCATAATTTCCCAATTACCAAAATATTATAAGATATGTTATACTAATTAAATTTAAAACCAAACTTATCTATTTAAAATATATATAAATATATATGCATATTATAAATAGAAAATAATTTATTAGCTTATTAAAAATAAATGAAAAAATTAAATTTTTAAAGAAGATTATTAAATCAATCCAAATTTATTTACAGAAATTATCAAATCAATTTAATTTCAAATAAAGATTATTTAATTTATATTGTCCAAAATTCCGGGATATCACAATCCTCCCCCCTTAAAAGAATTTCATCCTTGAAATTTAAAACAAAGGTAATTTAATAATCTTATTAAAGATTTAATTTTAAAACACAGCATATGTTAATCATATGCTGACAACCATAGCAATCAATTCACATAATCAAAACAAATCTAACTATCCAGAAAAATTCTGGATAGAACTTCCACGAGTTTCCCCGGTATAAATATCAGGATACCCGCTCTATAGAATTCAAACAATCAATACTACTAGGCTACAGAGTTCTTATTCATCTATATCTACAACTCTAAACAGGATATCAGACTACAGACGAGTCTGACTCAACAACCAAACCTCCTGAACTGTTGGTTCCAAAACCAGAGATAGATCATACACGTACTCCCTCGGAGATACGTGAAACACACTGAATCCCATTTATCCAAACTGGCAATTCAACTCTGAAAACCAACACTATCTTACCAGAACACAGAAGAAACCCAAAACACCTCGGAGCTAGCTTCACAGACTTTCCAAAACTTATAGCTCCTTGGATCGGAGAAAAAACTTATCCAAAACCCAATCTCCGACTCTAGAATCCAAATTCCTCCGTCTCTTATCCACAAAATCCTTCGGACGATCCTAGACTACCAACATCCTTCCTGATCAGCTCATCCCTTGCTGATTCTTCTAGAAACAGACTGGGTCAAAACAACCCAACACAATGATCTCCTCAAGATCAATCCAAAACCAGGAACACAAACTCTACTCCTCAACAACAGAAGGCAGAACAAACTTCTCCTTATTCGGAAAAGAAAACAGATGCACTCTCAAACTTCTTCCGCTGCACAACTCTGATCTGAAGTGGAAGAAAATGTTGATGAAGAGCACTAGCACAAACTGGACAACACATCTCAGAAATATGGTTCCACATATCCATAAAGAAAACTCAGAAATTCCTCCAAAACCTGAGTTACTTCACCAACTCTATCTCAAGGAACTATCCATCTACTAACTGAACCACCGGTACCAATCCTGGAATACTAGCCGATAAGAAAACTCGATCTCCATATGCGGACAAACCTATGACTTCCCTGAAGACATCTGGATAATCTCCAACAACCGAAGAGAAGACTTCAACTATCGCAAGTCACTTTTGCGATCACCCCAGCCTAATATCCAAAGAAACTGCTCTCTCTTTACCAATCAGAACAGCTTATGCTGGCCTATCCAATTCACCGAAGAAAAGGATCCACTCTGCTGCTTCTGAACTCCACCTCAGAAAAACTACTCGGTCAGAAAATTTCCTGCCAACACAGAACACTCCGAACTGTACCACCGACACTAATGCCAAAGAATTTCCAATCCAAAGCTCTTCGAGAAACTCGGACCTCCAAATAAAAAAGAAACACTCTGTTGGACTCAGCCACATCACCGAAACAGACGCACTTCCTTACTCTTGTTCCTAAGAAACATCTTCGGACACATCCATACGCACTGCGTCTCATCACGCAGCTACTACTTCCTGAGGTATCAAGATACCATCACTCACTTGTTTCTGCCCAACCGACCAATCCAAACTCAACTCATCCAACTCTACACTTCAAAGATGAACTCCAAACCTTAACAGGTTTCTTTCAGAGATCGATGAAGTCCTAACGCCAAGAAAAAATCACTCGAGACGGTATTAGGTCTACAGTCTCGTCGAATACACTTCCAACCTCATCATACAAACTTTAACCATCGGTAGTTGTGTTACACACACCACTACCTTATCTACATTTATATCTTATATTGGAAAACCTGTACGGGTAACCCAACAAATAGGTAGAAATAGATAAATATATATATATATATATATTAAAAATACAAATACGCTCTCTCAAGATAGACACCACTCCAGAGACTAGGTATTCGCTCAACCTAGCGCTCTGATACCAAAATGAGACGACCCGACTTTCTCACCACAGAAAGTCGTAAGAAAGGGATAGAAAAGAGAAAAGAAAGAGGAGAAAGAAGAAACAACAACAGAATCTCAACAGCGGAACGAATAAATTATATTAATAACATAATTATAACATAGTATACAACAATTATCAGAGTTACACGGACAATACAACACATACTAGACAGTTATAAGCACCTGTCTAGTTATTACAACTCAAAACATAATACAGAAAACACTCAGAGATACCAACACAGCGGAAAACTATATATCTACACGTAGAAGCCTCCTGCTCCATTGCTCCTCCATAATTCGTCAAAGCTAGCCCGAATCCCTTGGCTACTCGTAAAAATTTGAGTACCCAAGAGTTTAAGAAAACCAGAAATAAACTCCGGGTCAGACATGGGTCTGGTGTGAGTAACAGGTTAAAGTTGCTTAACTTTGAAAAAACTTTTGAAAACAAAAGGTATCACGTAAGACTTCCCACACATAAACATAGAAAAGTTTTTACCCTACGCTAACCAAAACATTTAATAGGAAATCCAATGATATAATAATAGGTCTAGGGTTTTCAAGTAAATAAGAAATAGCCGAAATTGTTACATTTATTAAATTCTAGCTACTAGCCACAAAAGTGGGTAATACAATCAAAACCGAGGGCACTTATTGGATTTTGGATTCCATACAATGGCAGGGCTACCGGGGTACCGCCCGTCACAGTACGTGGCCTAGATCACCGTACCGAGGAGTATGCCCGCTCTCCTGCAACACAAGGCCGGAACCATTCCTTACTGAATAGTTCCGAACAAGACCACCCCGCAGTTGTGATCAGCAACCGCACCATAAAGCCGAAATAAAAGGGACATCTAGACAGGGGTAAATCTCGTCCTACTTGGGCATGACCCACTTAATCTTGTTGCACCTCCTATGTTTTAGCCATTCCCGGTTGATGAGCCTTGAGGCTGCGATTACCTTTATAGGACATATCACTTAGAATGCTCATCGTCCACCTAGCGATGTTCTGAAAGCATTCAATCCATACAAGTTCGTTCCGGGTTCGAATGAAACCGAAGGCATTATCTCGTTACACTCATTTTGGAATCACCCTCAGAGTTAACGACAATAACCCTTGCACTCTGAATCTTCATCTTCACTTCAGATTCACGACCTATCGTTAATTTGGATCGATGTGGTTTTCGGATATCCAAATATGGAAACCCGATCCCGGTCTCATCGAAATCCAAAACGTGTCTTCTGGGTCCAAGTTGTTTTAGAGTTTAAAACAATTCAATTCATTGTCTATATACACACAGATAGATAATTCACATCGCAATGGATAATCAACATTATGATCACCAATAGATAATCCATATCAACATTATAATCAGGTAATCCATATCATCATAACGATGCAACCAATGCATCCATATCATATAACATTATTCATCTCATAGTTGAGATTACAAACCATACATGGCAACCAATACCAATCATCAAACACAAGCAATGATCTAATGATCACACCATCAATAATTAATTTAAAATGAATTAAATTAATTACTTCATTCTAAATAATTCAAAATGAATTAAATTAATTACTTCATTATTATAATCTTTCTTAACTTAATCATTAATTGATCACAAATCAATTAATTAATCACCATCTCATTATCCATTTCAAATAATCATTTCTGATTAAAAATTCCCTAATTACAATAAGTAATTAGCCTTTAAATTAATTACACAAGTTAATTATACCTAACTTTTTTTCAATAATTAACTTGTAATTACTTAATCACTTAATTAACTAAAATTAATTACATTAATCCTTTATCAATTAATTACTTCATTTATTGATTATTCCTTAATTAATCAATTCATCATTAATTTTTATTGATTAATGATTTCTAATTATATTTATTCAATTTCTCTGTATAAATTAATTACATTAAGTAATTAATTCTTCAATCAAACCACATATATATTAATCACCCTTGATTAATAACAATCCAGTAATTAACTTCCCTTAATTACTCATTCCATAAATTAATTACTCTTAATTAATTATCTCAATTAATCCCTTGATTAATTTCAAAGTAATTTAATCTAAATTACTTCCATAAATAAACATCTTTAATTACATCCAATAATTATCAATTAATTAGTTCCCTAAGTAAATACAATTCCATTAATTACATAAAGTAATTATTTATCAAATCATCAAATGTTTAAATAAATTAAACTTAATTAATTAATCTAAACTAATCACATTAACCCAAGTAATTAATTCATTAATTACTTCCATTAAGTAATTAAACAAAAACAATTTCACAAATGATTATTATTAATTAATTAATCTAATTAATTATTAAAAATTAATCACATTACTAAATTGTTAAATAATCTTAAGTTAATGACCTTCATTAACAAATCTTTAATCACTTCTCTTAAGAAATTAACTCAGATTAACCATTATTAATTACAAATTAATTAATATTTAATTACAATTTAATTAAACCTCTAATTATTAATTTATTAAGTGTTAATTACAATCTTAATTAATCCTTAATTACTTGATTAATTAATCTTAATCATTAATTAAAATTTAATTAATAATCCTTAATTACAGATTAATTTACCTTAATTAATTAATATTTAAACCTTAATTAATTAATTTAAAAATTCTTAATTACTTAATTAATCATCATATCATTAATTAATTAAATAATTAATTACCCTTCTTAATTATCATAATAATTTAATGAATCCAATCATTAATTTTTATTTAAGATAACATTTCTTATTTCTTACTTAATCAAAGTACTTAAAACAATTTGTTTTCAAATTTACTTTAAATTCTACTTAAATTTCATTTTAAACTTAAGATACAAATTTAGCTTAAACAAGGTTTTAATAATAATTCAAAACCTTTTGATCTCATATGTTAAAAGAAACATCCACTTTATAAAAGAAGTTTAAAAGAATTTAAATCCTAATTCAATTTAAATTTAAATCAATTTAAAAACACACTTAAACATTCCAAGTTATTAAAACAATTTTAATTCAAAAATTTCATTGTCAAGTTCTAGTGGTCCAGTGGTTTCGACATAGTGGATGTTGCTACATTGTGTTGTAGTGGCACCGAATCGATTCCCAGCGGCCACAATAATGAGACATAAGTGGTCTGGGCACTATAAAACCAGTCTAACCAAAGGCCAGGAGAAACATAGTTTCCTTGGCCCCAAAGTTTCTTGTTTACAGGCTTTTCGTTATTAAATTCGTTTTAATGGAATCCAGGCTTTCTCCTTTTCTCGCGTTTCCTCCTTCCCATCCGTGATTTCCCTCCTAGTTTCACCCCTCCATCTTCATGTCCTCCTCTCCTTTCTTCACGCATCGTCTACACTCCCTCTCCTCGACTCGCTCTGGCCGTCGATTTAGAACAATGGCTACTGTTAAAGACGCTCTTCCTGACCTATACTCATCTCGTGAATTCCCCCCCCCCTTGATGCAATCAATCAAACGACTACTGCACGCCCGTGCTTGAATGTAGCTAGCGCTGTTGCTACCTGTCATTCTGCTGATATCTTGACCTCGATGAAGCAAGGTTCGTCCCAATCCCTCAGTAAGTTCGGTTCCAATGTGAGTACTGTCGCCATGCCCAGTTGCGTATTGGGTCAGCAAGAATCGGGTTCTCTGGATTTGGATCGTGGGTTATGTAGGCTGTCTGGTGATGACATTGGCTTGGTAGTGACAGTTGCTCCTGACTGTCGCACGTCAAGTGTTTGTTTTAATGCAGTGGAGGGATATGGACCTTTTGATAAATGCAAGGCTTCCCCAATGTGTGATGCCCCTTCTGATCTACTCTCTGCTGTGGATAGTCATGGGCCTCCTTCGGCTTTGCACCCCAAATCTGGTGCAGGTAGAGGCACTCCAACTGTTCGATATTATGCCAATGACAACGTTGTCCCTGTGCACAATGAATTAACTCCAGGAGATAATAAGCACGCTGACGCTTCTCCCATTATTGCACTACGCACCAATCCTGAGGACTCATCTGGTGTTTTGGAGTGTCGCCCTGCTGCTCCATGCCCATCTGTACCCAAAACATGGTCTTCACTATTTACATCCATGCCCCGTAATGTGGGTGTTTATAAACCAGTTGAATTCGAGATCGTTGAGGAAAATGGAGTAATGACCCCTCCCCCTGTGTTATGCAAGCCGGTATGGATTTTTGGTCAGAATATGTAGTTGGATTCTTTTTGGACCCTAAACATCGACTTCTGGACGCGGCTGCTGTTTTTCGTAGGGCCTGGAGACTTCAAGGTGGTCTTAGAGTTAAATTGGTTGATTCCCTGTACTACCTATTGTTCTCCTCCCCTGAGGAACGTAGACGTGTTCTTAAGTCTGAGCCTACCTTCTTTGATGGTCAGCCATTTATTACCCCCTGGTCTCCGACGGTTGCTAGTGCTCGAGAACAAGTTTTTTCTATCCCTATTTGGGTTTATTTCTCTCAAATTCCTTCTGCTCTTCAACCGCTGCTTGGATTGAATTGGCATGCATGCAATATTGGCAAATTGAAATGTTTTGACTCTAACACTGTTGCGCGTGAAAAGCTTGTATACGCCAAGGCTCTGATTGAGATTTCTCCCCATAAGCCTCTTCCTACCTCTATTCCTGTTCAGCTAGTTGTTGGTCACGTGGTGGATGTTCGAGTTCGTTATGGATGGGTCCCTGACATTTGTTCCTCCTGTCACTCTTTCGGCCATATAGCCTCTGCCTGCTCGCACTCATCTGTATCTGCTGCCGCTCCTAAGATCCGTCTTCCTCGGCCTCCACTAAGGAAATGGGTTCCCAAAGTCTCTCTGGTTGATCCTGACCCTGGTCCTTCACTTTCCTTGGTGCGGCCTGATACCCCTGTTCCCTCTGACGTGCCTTCTGTTCTCCCTGCTGAGCCGGTTCTCTCTCCGCCACGCGTTGTTTGGGCTGAGACTGAGCATTGTTGGGTTGAGCGTTGTTCAGAGATGAGGTTCAACCCCGTGGATAACTCCTACTTTAGATATGTATCTGATAATCTTTTGGATCTTCGATGCCTCTATTACAGAATTTCTGGTGACTCCTTGGTTCTAGACTTGGACGGTTCGTATGCAGAGTCTAATTTTGTTCTTCTAGACGATACTGCTTGGGAACATTCTTTTATTTACTCCTCTGACATTGACAGTTATGATCCTTCACTTGCTACTCATTTTCGCCCCTATTTTGGACTTCTTGGGAGTGGTTCTCTGGATCCTACCCGGGTTGCTGAGTGCGTTGGTGATTCTTCCTCTGAGGAGGAGAACTAGTCTGGTTATATATTTCTAGTAGCTGTGACATGTCTGTCATACTCCTGTGCTGTATTTTATATTTCTTTCCTTCATAGTAGCTAAGGTGCCTCTACCTTATTCATGTACTTCTCTTTATTACGTTGTAATAAAAAGTGGTCGGTCCACTATAAAACCGTCGGCCATGCCAAAAAAAACTGAAATATAGTTTTTTAAACTCATTCTAGATTTAACTTAAATTTTGAAAACTTTACTTACAATTTACATCTTTATTTTAAATTGAAATCATCTAACCATCTTAAAGTAATTTAAACAATTTAAATTTAAACTTATTTTATTCTAAAAAATGAGGTTTAAATTTAATTCCAGATTTGAAAACTAGAATTTAAACTTATTTTAAATTTCTAATTTACCAATTTAAACTTACAGTTTAAGCTCAATCCCACATATACTTTTGTACTAAAAAGTTTTAAATCTAAATTTAAATTTCAAAATTTAAATTAATTCAAACTCAGATTCAACTACTTTGAATTCATATTCAAATTTCAACTTTTAAACTTAGTTTAAATTTTCCAGTTGTCATTTTAAACTTTACTTTTAAATTTAAAAACAGAAAACAGGTTTCTGTTTTTATTTAAAACCAAACTTGAATTTGCTGAATTCAAATTATTTCAAAACCCAAGATTTAAACTAATTGAATTCATATTCAAATTTCAAGTTTAAATCCCAAGTTGAAATCCAGTTTCTATTTAAACTTTACTTTAAATTTCAAAAACTGCAACAGGTTTTCTGTTTAACCTGAAAACACTTATACACACGAGCCTACATAATATTACTTCGAGTCAGAGACCTATTTGCTTCGAGTTACAACTTAAATTTCCCGAGACCATCACGAGGCACCAAAATCCTGTAACCCAACATCACCAACATGTCCACCATTGCACTGTGCACCTGTACACTGCCTCCAGCCACCGCTGGCCAACTCCGCAACCTCCCCGCAGTCGACAACCATCAACACAGATCACCAAAACGTCAACCCAAAGATCACTTGCTCGAATTCAAGATCAAGACCAAATTTCCAAACCTGGAACAATAGGCAGTACCAAACAACCCAACCTGTCAACGCCTCACCCTAACGCCTCCGGCCACCGTCGACTCTGCAATTCTGGTGAAGACTTCGTCAACCTTCCAACATCCATTCCCTAAAACCCCAAGTAGCTCGATCAACAGAGGAGATCGAACTCAAACAAATACTGTAACCCAGTCAAAACTAGGGTTCAAATCTTTAAAACCCAATCACGACATCAAAACCAAATTGCAACCCAATCTAAGAATTTTCTCCACATTCCTAATCACTTCACCATCTCCAGGAGCAATTTCAACTCAATCAAACACAAATATCATCTGTGCTAACCCAAAATGTAGAATACAGTGAAGATAGAACTACTCTTTGGTTCAAACATTATAAAATGTAATTTTAGATTTAATATTCAAGAATTTGCATGATGTTTTGATATACAAACCTGAAACATAAATTCATATAGTTTGAATTTTTCACTTTATACAAACTGTTGCTCTGTTATATTTACTTCCAGGTAATATAAAATTTTATTTAACTCATATAAAAAAATTTAAAACTTACTTATCTTATAATAAACAAGTTTCATTCAAAAATTAAATCATAACAGCAAACAACCCAAAAGAAAAAGGATTTTAGAACCAAACAGAAGTTTGGAATTTGAAGAATAGAAATGCAACAGTTAATAACATGTACACATAAATATATTCACATGTATATAAGTTCACAGCAAATTCATATTTATATTCATTTCTAATTTATAAGCATGAAAACAACTTTTACCTATTTAATTAATTTTTTAAACTTTGAGTTACTCACCTAATTTTAAACATGCAGATCAGAGCATAGATTTTTTTTTTAAGCATGTAGAACATCTTTTGCAACTTGCTTGAATGCTTTAAAACTTTAGCTTCCTGATTTTTGAACAGCCTTTAAATCATTAGAAAACTTGCTTTTTGTCTCCAGATTTTACATCTAGGTAGCTAAACTCCCATATTTTAGAAGAATGCGGGCTTTTCTTGATTTTCCAGATTTTAGAAGAGATGAATGCAGATTTTCTTGCTTTATTTGTTGCATGCAGTTTTGCTTGCTTGATTCTAAGATTTACAAACTTACATGCATGCTTTTGAAAATAGATCAGGGATTTGATTTTGCATGTTTGAAGAGATAAAGTTTGCTACGCATTTTTCAGGGATTTATTTCACTGATTGAGGAAAAAGGCTTTTGAAAATTGATTTGCATGCAAACAAATGTTACAGGGATTGATTACAGAATATGATTTTTCAGATTTGTGATTTGGAGACGGTTTAAAATGGAATTTTTTTCTCAGCTGAAAGTTCTTCGTTTTAGAATTGAAAATGAAGAAAGAAAAAGAAATGGAAGATGGAAAGTGTTTTTATAGCTATATTTATGATTTATTTAAAATCAAAGAAAATAAAAATTTAAACAATGACACTTGGCTTGAATTTCAACACTTGATAATATCTTTGTATGTTTAAATTACACGTGTTAATTATGTTCCAAGATGCTTACACTTGTTCTTTTTATTAATTAGTATTTTTAATTAAGTGTAAATGAAGTCTTAAACTTAATTAATTAGTTTTTAAATACTTATTTATATGTATAGCTAATTTTTAAAGAAATAAAACCATTATAATTATAACTAAAAACTATGTATATATCAATCATTTGAAAATAATATTTTAAATCATTTTAAATAAATTTATAAAAGAGGTTATAACTTATTTGTTATTTAAATGAATAATGTTTCATATCTAAATTGTATTTTAAATTTCATATCAAATTTACAAATCATAATTATTAATCAATATTTTAAAAAAAGAAATAAAACAAACATTTTTACAACTTTATTTTAATCTAAATTGGTATTCAAACTTAAGTCAAAATATTTTAAACAAATAAAACATTTTTCTTATGTATTTAAAATCATTTAGTTATTTTACTAAATGGTTTTGAAAAGCTTAAATCAAAAATAATCATAATTTCCCAATTACCAAATATTATAAAATATGCTATACTAATTAAATTTAAAACCAAACTTATCTATTTAAAGTATATATAAATATATATACATATTATAAATAGAAAATAATTTATTAGCTTATTAAAAATAAATTCAATAATTAAATATTTATTAAAGAAGATTATTAAATCAATCCAAATTTATTTACAGAAATTATCAAATCAATTTAATTTCAAATACAGATTATTAAATTTATATTGTCCAAAATTCCGGGATATCACATAAACAGAAGTATGGATGAACTCATATATATATATATATATATATATATATATAAACACTATAACAAAAATACCCTTTTACAACTGTCAGAAACAGTTGTAAAAGGTCTATTACGATGGGCGTTTGCCAATCGTGATATCCATAGTTGTAATAGAGTTGGACTTTTTTACAACTGCTTTTGGTAGTTGTAAAAGGCTTTTAAAAGCAATCGTAAAAGATTTTTTTACAACTGCTTTTGACAGTTGTAAATGACTTTTTTGCAACTTCTTTTAGCGGTTATAAAAGACCATTACATTACACTAAATATTCACAAGCTTTTTGTTGCAATTTAAGCGCTAAAACTCTCAAAATGAAAACATCATAGAAGAAGCAAATATATTTAACAGCATCAAGGAAGAAAAATTCTTATATCCATTTTAACCTTGGGTACAACAAAAAATATAGTAGATTACAACATAATGTTATCTAAGTCATGTTGAGTTAACATGATTTAGTCAAACATAAATACTCTAAGCACTAAAATTACCTATAAACACATGCATCTTGAATTGGCTACTACACATGGGTTTTTAGTGCTAACCCTTGTTCCTTTATCTCAAGAACCTCTTTTTCATTATCCAACGACATAATAGTGTTGCTCAAGTCATCTAGCAAGAAAAAATGCTATAGGTATAGAAATAAGCAAGTGATTCGTTCACAAACACGGCAACCTCAACCAACTCCTCCCTGCTGCAAGTAAATAAGCATGGAAAATAAGTGAATAACATAATTTAGATTAAATAAGCATGGCAAATAAGTGAATAGCATAACTCCTCTCTACTACAAGTAAATAAAACACAAGTATGTTGTTTGCCGTAATTATCACTTTCTTAAAGCTTTTTAATGTGCTAAGAATTAATATGGTGAGTTCAGCAAGATAATTGGTTGATAACTAAACACAAATTTTGAAATTTAAGTGTAGTATGCTAATGGACATTGCTTCGCTCAAACTTACCATCACCTACAATTTTTCAGGCACAAAAGTGGATTATAGTAGCACAAGGAGAAGCACAAAGCATGGATCTAATGAAAATACTGAAAAATCGACACCATGCTAATGGACAACAGTGCATATGCCATCTCTCCAAATTATCATGAGAATGATATCGACACCATGCTCACAAAAAAGAAATAAACAACTCGTTCAAGTTTAGTTAATTTACAAACTGGCCGTAGTCCCTTATCTGTCATGGTTAAATTTGTTTCCAGTGCTTCCCCAAGTGTTTCCAATAATCCAAAAACAATTTGAAAGTTAAAATTTAAAAATCCTTATTCGAACACAAGAGCAGTTGGGCTCCTAAAAGGAGAAGAAGAGAGCATTGTGAAAGGGCGGCGTTCTAAGAGAAAACGGCCTGTCATTACGGTAAAAATGGTCTAGATAAGATGAAGGAGAATGAGACTCTGCTACAATGTGTCAGTTACAAAATTTTCTTACTGATCAAGAGATGGAGGTGAACTGGATACCGAAGAAGCTTGGTAAGTATGTGATTATGAAGCTGCGAAGAAGCTATCTCAAGAAATCAGGCTCATCATTCATCAACATCAGCAAGCTCCATATGATGGCAATTCCCAAGCGAGCAACACCTAAATCAACGAAACAAGCAGTCTCCACATAGTCATCACCTCGGTTCTCAAAATAAACATCCGATCACAAATTTTTTGATACAATCTCAGCCAACAACCTCGACCATCATTATCATCCTTCACCTCTGGAGGAACTAATTAATAACTCTCATTATATCGGTTAACCAAAACAACTAGATCAAACAAATAACATCAAGAAAATTTTAATCATCGCTAAATTCATTAGCAATGTACCACTATAGTTTTCTGAGCATTATATAAAAACTGTCATGTCTACAGAAATGAATTCAAGAATCTCAATTAACAGTGGAGTCTAAGCACGGTTACACCAAATCAAATCCATACATCCAACATCGAATAAAAGCAACAATAAGATCGATAATGATTCTTGCATTTACCTGATGAAGAGCTACAGTACTTTTTGAGGCAATCATCATTAGAGCATATCCTATTATTGATCAGTAGCAGTAAATATAGTGCTACCTCAACAAGTTCACTGGCACACATAACCTGTCACCGGATCCAGTCAGCTGAGCTAAAGTAATCTCAACAACTGACTCTCTTAGACTGTCAAATATCTGCTCTGATGCAAGTTAATGAACTCATGCATCATTGATCAATGCACTTGCAATACATTTTTCTTCAAAGAAAAATAATATGAAGGTGGAACATGCAAATCCATCCTCAAATAAAAGTTGATTTGCAAGAAAAATTAAATCGATTCCACGATTTCCAGCAAATTTGATTCAAGAAGAAAAATATCAAATTTTACAATTTAATTTAAGAAAATTTGATTTACCTATCCTTCAAGTTGAGACATCAACCGCGACATCCCAAGCTTACAACTCCAGAGCGGTAACCAAGCAACCAAATTTTTCCTACGTTGACAGAATCTAGTACGAGGGACTAGAGCTTGTCCGCGTTGACGGTAGGGAAATATAATTTGTTTTTGGTATGGAATCGATGTTGAGATTTAATCGATGGTTAAAAGTAGCATTGTGAAGAAGAAAGATTTGAGGCGGGTATGTTTTAGTAAAGGTAGGATAAGGGTTTACTTAGATAAGGGTTGATGGGAAATTTTTCATCTGTTGGAGGGAAATTTTTCATTCATTGGAAAAAAATTGTGCAATGGAGGAAAAAATTTCATTATATGGAGCCAAGATTTTCAAATTTTGGAGCCAAGATTTTTCTTATTAACAATTATTAGTCATTAATTAAAAATTAAAAATTATTGATTGTTATAATATTATAAATAATTGTAAACACATTCAAAAGTGAGCGGTTATTGGGGCACAAAATTAAACATAAAATTTGACATAACAAATATAGATCGTTGCATCATTTTGCCTTTACACGAGTCATTGATTAATGTAATATAAATTTAAAAATGCTTAAAACTAATTAAAAACAATGATATAATCAATTATTAGTGACAAACGATTAATTAATTCATATAAATATCTACTTCATATACAAATTATTAATTAATTCATAATTTTTTGAAAAGCAATGGGCTAAGGGAGCCCTGCCCAATATATTCATATACTTCATAAATGTACAAAAAGATATTCTTGCTGATACATTCCATCATCAAAGAGAAATAAAATGATACAAAAATGAAAGCAATACAAAACTTAATCAACATAACCTCTACAAACTCCTACATCTCTGCAAAAATCACCTCAACCTTCCAACTCTCTTGCAAATCCTCTTATGTAAAAGACTAAATAGGACATTAGCATTCACCATTTTCTGCTCAAAAATTCTTCTGTTGCATTCTGTCCACATTTCATAAACAAAAGACTTCAATATAATCAACAGAATCTCATATTTTCTACACTTCCATCTTGTAGCCTTGAAAATGTTAAACCATTCAATTCGAGAGTTTTTCACTGGTGTGTAGAAATTTCCAATGGAAAGTAATCTGCTCCAAACTTCATAAGTAAAATTACATTCAAAAAATAAATGAGTATTAGATTCAAGATATGAATGACAGAAAACACAGTCTTCATTGTTAAGAATGCCAAGCTTAGTCAATTTCTGTTTTGAGTTTATTGCATTTGCCATAATTTTCCATAGTAGAAGATTTTCCTTAGCAGGTGAATTGCTCAACCAGATTTTAGATGCCCATGGGAAAGATTCCAAGTTTTCACTAAGCAACATAGCTTTGTACACAGTAGATATAGCATGTTTCTTCCCCTTTACAGTCCATAGAACCTTTAAATTTGAAGAAGAAAGTGGAAAAGATGTTATATTTTGCCATAAGTCTCTGACTTGCTTAGAACTGCAATAAGGTAGATTAATAGATCCATCGTATATATAAGAAATAGCTTTAGCATTTAAAGGAATTCCAGTAAGAAGTTGCAGAGAATATGGGAGAATGTCCTGAAATCTCAAACCAATCTTAGACCAAGGAGAAGTCCAGAAGTTAATATCATTATTTGCCAGAGGATTGCACTGTATAAAAGGTAAAAATGTTGATCTTAACTTCAAAATATTATGCCAACTCCAGCTGCATAAGTTTGGGATGATGATGGACCAAAAATCTTTGCCTTTTAATAAATTCTTTAAAATCCATTGAGTCCAAAGATCCCGATTATTACATAAAATTTTGTTATAGTATAAAGACATAGCAGCAACATTCCATAATCTTAAATTTGTTATGCCCAGACCACCCCTATTCTGAGGAAGTTGAATCTTCTTATAAGAGATTGGAATTAACTTTTTTGAGAAAGGATCTCCATGCCATAAGAATCTATTTAGAGCATTATTTATCATTGTTACAAGTTTACATGGAAGAATGTAGTGCCTCATCCAATAATTGACCACAGCAGTTGCAACATTTTGAACAATAACTAGTCTCCCTGCTTGTGAAAGTTTTGTGTTAGGACAAAGTGTTAATTTCTCTGTGATTTTTTCATATAAAGGCAGACAATCTGTAGTAGTGATTCTTGCAGTGATGATAGGAAGACCAAGATATCTTTCATTTTGCTGCATTTCACTAAGACCAGAGAAAGATATAATTTCACTCTTCAAAACATCATTTAAACCTGCTATCAGAATGCGAGATTTGCTAAGATTAATCTTCAAACCAGTGATTGTGCAGAAATTATCCAGAACATCAATTATAGTAGTGATATTTGATAAGGTTGGCTTTGTAAAAATGATGAGATCATCAGCAAATAAAAGATGAGTAATTTGTGGATCTTTACATTTTGGATGCAACTCAAACTTCCTATTAATAACTTGCTCATTAATTAATGAATTAAACACCTCCATTACAGTAATGAACAATAATGCAGAGATGGAATCCCCTTGCCTGACACCTTGTGTTCCTTTGAAATATCCTCTGGCACAACCATTTCTAATAATAGAGAAATGAGGTGAAGAAATACAAGTGTAAATCCAAGCAAGCATAGGCTTTGGAAAGTTCATCCGAGAAAGAATTGCTATAATAGAGCACCAAGATACAGAATCAAAAGCTTTTTGTATATCAAGTTTGATCATGCATCTAGGAGAAATACTCTCAATACCATATCCTCTTGTAAGCTCTTGTGTTAGTAAGATATTGCCACCAATATTTCTGGAAGAAACATAAGCTACTTGATTATTTGAAATAACTGAAGGCAGAACATGTTGAATCCTATTTGCTATGATCTTTGAAATAATTTTGTACAGAACATTACAACAGGAGATAGGTCTAAAATCAGTAACTTTCCTAGCATTTGGGCATTTTGGAACAAGGGCTATGTTAGTTGCATTTATTCCAATAGGAAATTTATTGTGAGAAAAGAAATATAGTATTTCCCTGTTGAGATCATCCTTAATTATTTTCCAAGTATGTTGAAAGAAGAAAGCATTGAAACCATCGGATCCACCACTGCTATCAGGCTTTAAAGAAAAGATAGCCATCTTAACCTCTTCAAGTAAAACTACTCGAATAATTTCTCTTGCTTGATCAGTACTCAAAAAAGGAAGCTTCATAGAAAACAGTGGAGATAGATTAGGGGACATTGGGTTAGGATTAGCAAGAATAGCAGAGAAGTAATCAATAAAAGCAGCATTAATAGAATCATCATTCTCCTGTAATACTCCATTCTTATCAAATATACTCATAATTCTTCCTTTGGAATGTTTAATCTTGATAGAGTTATGGTAAAATTTTGTATTCCTGTCACCCTGCTTTTCTATAGTCTCATGAAGTATTTCTTTTTTCATCAATGCTTCAAACTCTAAAGCTTCCAGTAGTTCTTTGGATAAAACTGCTTCTTGACTAGCCAATAATGCATTCAAATTATCATTCAGTAATTGTTGTTGACCAACCAATAATTTTTCCCTAATACCATCAGATATTTTAGAGCCTTTGCCAAAATTTTCTCTAGCCCAAGATTTGAGCTTTCCTTTTAATCTCTGCAGTTTTGCCTTAAGAATATAAAGAGGGTTGCCAAAAATATTTTCCTGCCAAACCTGCATCACAATGCTTAAAAAACTACTATGATTAGTCCAAGTTTTGTAAAATCTAAAAAATGGATTTCTGTATATAGTCTTCTCCCCCCAAGATAAGATAATTGGAGAGTGGTCAGAAATTGAGGGATTGAGAAATTTGCAATATAGATTTGGCCAAAGATTAATTGAATGAATATTATAAAATGCATGATCAAGTTCGCAATAAGTTCTAGGACCAAGTTTACTTTTATTATTCCAAGTAAACACTGCTCCAGAAGATGGAATATGAGTAAGAGATAATTTTATCAAAGTTTGATTTAAAGGGGAAATATCTTTTAAAGATAGAGGAATTCCACCCAAATTTTGGTCAGATGAGTACATACAATTAAAATCACCAAGAATAATCCAAGGTAAATTTGATTGAGAAAGATAAATGAGGTTAGAAAGAAAAGATAATCTTTTATCAAGATTATTTTGAGCATAGACAAAAGTAATCAGAAAAGGACTATTTGAAGAAAAAGAAGAAGCAGAGAAATGAATAAATTGATCATCCTCTTTCAACTTTGTCAATTCCAAAACTTTTGAATTCCATAAAACCAATAATCTGCCATAAGGAGCACTTTGTAAATTATCCTCATGATCCCAATCATGAGCAATATTCTTACAGGCAAAATCAGATTGCAGTTTGTTAAGCTTTGTTTCACTGATAGCAATGAGTTGCAGTTTCTGATCTTTAATTAAATTCTTAACTTCAGCTTGCTTTGATGCTAGATGTTCTCCTCTTATATTCCAGTATGCTAAATTATTGCTCAACATCATTAATGTTTGGGTGAAATTATATTTGAAGGGTGCTTCCTTGTATGCCTTAAACCACTTTTCTGAGAGGAAGAGACCTGAAATGTTATTGATTCATTATTTTCTCTCGGTTGTATATCCTCTATATTATAGATTTTACCATTGTTTAAATCCTCTATTGAATCATGAAATGAGACTTTATTTTTGCCTTTTTTTCCTTTTTTGTGAGAAGTAAAAAGCTCCTCAGAAGAGACCTTTGAACAACATGGTGGAGGTAGAATCAAATTATTGGGAGGAGAAATGTTAATATAAGAAGAGGAATGTGCAGATGATACATCATTGATTATATGATCATTGTTGAAATCCTTAGTGGGAATAGAACTAGCAACAAAACCTTCAGAAAGTTCCTCAATATAGTCCTTTGAACAACATGATGGAATGTTGAAACAAGGGGAGATATGTGTAGAGGAGACATCATTAATTTAATTTTCATTGTTGGCATCTTTAGAGGGAATAGAACTAGCAACATAACCTTCAGAATGTTCCAATGCTTCAGAATGTAAAGAAAAATTACTAGGTACAGAGTTATTCACTAGTATGAAATCTTCAACAAGAGAACAATCTTCAGGTATTACTTTACCAATATTTCCATCAGAGCAACTATTAATTTTCTTTTTTGCAGATTTAGAGTAAGAGATTCCCTTTTCAATTAATTTCTCATTATTAACAGCTACTTCATCAAAATCAGATAAAATATGAAAAGAGTTTGTAGTTACAACATTCTCCTTCATGCGCAATTCCCTATTACCTTCAGTTTGTATTAGTATATTCTCAATATGATCCAAATTTCTCACTGCTTTATCAGATATTTGGTTACCATCACCTTTAATCAAATTGTTATCAATAAAAGAGTCCTGTACTAAATCCTTTCTTCTCCAGACTTTAAGAGAATTCTTATTAGAAAATCCAACATTATGAGACTTCTGAACCTTATCTTTCAAAATCCCAATATCCACATATTCTTTATTAACACTCTTCCCATCATCATCCCCAATGCCACTAGTTTGCATATCACAATTTTTCACCTTATTGTTACCTGAACAGAAAATAGTTTCATGACCAAAAACTTTACATTTACTACAAATTTTTGGCTTCCAGTCATATTCAACTTTAACATATGGACAGCAATCACCTAAACCATCAATTGCAATAAAGTCAGGGAGCTCTTGATCAGGTGAAACTTCAATCAAAGCTTTGGCATACTTAAATCGAGATAATCTTTCGGTACTTTCATCAAGACATATCAGTTTTCCCACATGACAAGCTAACCAATTGATACGAATTAAAGTGCAAGCATTCAAAGGAATTCTATAAAAATGAACCCACACTGGTACCTTTTTAATTTGCTCTTGAAAGTAACCAAAAGAAGGATCCCATTTTGTAATGGTGAACATCTTGCCCTTAATAAAGATAGGACCAGATTGCAATACTTTCATCCTGTCAAGATCATTAGAAAAATTAAAGAAGAAATTCTCATTATCAGATTTGATTTCAACTTCACCTGTTAGTCGCCAAATACTTCTCAAATGCTTTGAAACAGTAAGGTAAGAGACAGGACCATCCAAGAAGAAACCTACTAAATGATCAGCCCAGTACTTAATTCCTTCACTTCTAACTTAACCAGGAAGGGTATTCGGAAAACCATCTTTTTTAATTTCAAAATGCCTATGTTCAAAAACACCAGCATTTCTAGGTTTTTTCTTGAACAAAGAAGACCACTTTAAATCAGAACCAGAAAACCCAGAAAGATGATCCTTCTTCAAATCTGGATTAACACAACTAGCCAAAGGTGGAAATTGCCTATCAAGATTCGCTGACAGATTATTGGTATTCAAACAAGAAACAAAATCAAACAAATTCGAAAGAGGGACGGAGGAAGAAGAAATAGAAGGAGGAGGAGGGACCAGAGAGGATGAAAGATTCAAAGAAGATGGATGAGAATGAGATTGAGAGAGAGGAGGAGGGACCGGAGAAGAGGGATATGAGATCGAGGAAGTAGGGATCAGAGAAGAAAGAGAAGGAGGAGGAGGAGGGAACGGGGAAGGGGAAGAAGAGGAAGTCGCCATTAACAGAATTCAAAAAAAGCCCTAATTCATAATTTTTAATTATTAATTATTATTGAATAGTAATTATTCATTAATTATCATTTATTTATTGATTATTAAATATTTAATGGTAATTTAAAAAACTAATTACTATTTATTAATTATTAATTATTACGTATTAATTATTTAATAATAATTATTAATGTTGATTATTATTAATGTGTATGGTTATTATTAAATATTCTTAAATATTAGTATTATTAGTTACTAAATATTAATTATTATTAATGTTAGTTAAGCATATATTACAACTAGTAAAAAAAGAGCTGTTGAAAATAAGTTTATACAACTTTCTAAAAAAAAGATTTGTAATTATTAATGTTAATTGTTAATTATGAATTATCAAAAGTTAATTACTAAATATTAAATATTATTTCTTAATTATCAATATTAATTATTACTTCTTAATTATTAATTATTAACATTAATCATTCATTATTAAAATTTAATTCTTATTTATTAATTATTAAATATTTAATAATTATTATTATTTATTATTTATTAATTATTAATTATTACATTGTGATTATTAATATTAGTATTTCATAATTTCAAATTAATTATTAATTATTAAATAGTGATTATTAATATTACAGTTAGCAAACGAAAAAAGTTGCAATAGAAATCTATTACAACTGAAATAAAAAGTTGTTAAAATATGCATCAATTATAGCTTAAAAAAGAAAAAGTTGTAATAGTCATCTATTACAACTTGCAAAAAAGAAAAGTTGTTAAAAATAAGCACTTGTTGCAACTAGCAAAAAAATATTGTAGTAGGCATCTGTTACAATTAGAAAAATAAAAAAGTTGTTGAAAATAAGTTTATTACGACTTTTTGAAAAAAAGAGTTGTAAAAAACCTCTATTACAACTGGCATTTTATGACAGTTGCAAAAAGCCCTTATTACAACTGGCATTTTATGATAGTTGTAAAAATGCAGCTGTAATATGGTCTTTTTGTTGTACTGAAACAATGCCAACAATATGGATACAGTGAAGTATACAAGCAAATGCAGACTGCATAAGAATGAATATTCGGTACAACAAAGTAGATAGTGCAAAGTTCAAAGAAATGCAATATCAAAATACATGAAGTGCAACTGAATACAAGTAAAGGCCTCAACATCAAATAACGGACAACTTGACCAGTCCTAAATCAATAACAAGAGATGCATCAGTGAAACTATGGATAGAGCTTGAGGCTACAACTCGGTGCATATGTATACCACACATGACAGTAAAGAAAGAATGCAGCAAAACCAAAATAGACGGTAGTTAATTCTATCAAAGTCAGAGATCAGTGAATATTGAAGCACATTGGAATATATAGTGCAACCAAGTAGGCATACAAATGAACACATATGGGCAGTATACCATACCAGTGCAAATCATATATATGAAATGTAGCAATAAATTATCGAACCAGTCGATACAAGCAACTGAGCGGTGTCAGTTTCAAGGCAAAGAATTCGAACAAGCCAAAAATGTCAAAGTCATGGAACAGCAGCCTCAACATCAAAGACCAAATCCAAAGTACATAAAGTAGTGAACTATATATGCAATGTTCAAGACAGAAGACAAAATCAAAGCAGTGACGGTGCCGAAGTCACAGAGACAAAAATCAAAACCATAGCAAGTTCGAACAAATCTTCAAAGTGTCCGAGTCAAAGGGAACAAAGAACGAAATCAACATCGTCAAAGAATTCAACACCGTGGTGGCCAAGCAAGTTCAAAATCGAAGCAGTGAGAATCAAGGCAACAAAATACACAAATTTGAACAAGCCGGAAAAATCATCAGCATTTAAGCAAAATCAAATGGTCGAGAAAAATCATCAGACGAATTCGTATGAAATATACGAACAAAAATTAAGGAATTCAATTCCTATTTAACCCATTCATCGTCAGCTACAAAAAATCATTCGAGTTCGAGCTAAACAGGGAATATTAAATCAATAACTCGAATCAATTCGAGTTCAAGCATATCACAAATCACAACATCAATCAGGAACTCAAATCAAGTCGAGTATAATGTAAATCGAAGAAGGAACGAACGTACCAATTCTTCCATTAAATAAACTCGACTTAATTGAAGGAGCCGAAGTAGAACAAAGCAGCCATAATCCATATCTCAATCGAAACATCATTTCAAAGCGGTGACTTCAATTGTACAAAGCCCTAATTTTTGTTTAAAGAAGAAACGAACGAGCTACAGACGAAGCTTGTAACGACCCCACTTCCTACGCCCAGGAAGTAGTATCGTTTTTAAGAAAAGAAAGAGATGAGAAAGTAGAAAAGATAGAGAAGAAAGAACAACAACATCAGAATCTCACAGCGGAACGATAAATTATAATATATCACATAAGTATTTACATAATATACAACTTCAATCAGAGTTATACAGATAATACATCACATACTAGACAGTTATAAACACCTGTCTAGTTAATACAATACAACTCAAACAACACGACTCAAGGATACCAACACAGCGGAACTATAAGTATATCTATAACGCTGAAGCCTCCTGCTCCATTGCTCCTCCAGAATTCGTCAAAGCTAACCTGAATCCCTTGGCTACCCGTAAAAATTTGGGTACCCGAGAGTTTATGAAAAACAAAAATAAACTCCGGGTCAGACATGGGTCTGGTATGAGTAACAGGTTAAAGATTGCTTAATTTTGAAAATCTTTTGAAAATCAAAGGTATCACGTAAGACTTCCCACACATAAACATGGAAAAGTTTTTACCTTACGCTAACCAAAACATTTGATAGGAAATTCTGTGATATTATAATAGGTCTAGGGTTTTCAAGTAAATAGAAAATAGCCGAAATTGTTACATCTATTAAATTCCAGCTACTAGCCACAAAAGTGGGTAATACAATCAAAACCGTTGGCACTTATTGGATTGTGGATTCCATACAATGGCAGGGCTACTGGGGTACCGCCCGTCACAGTACGGGGCCAAGATCACCGTACCGAGGATTACTCCCTTCATCCCCTACAACACAAGGCCGGAACCATTCCTTACTGAACAGTCCCGAACAAGATAAACCCCGGCAGTTGTCATGACCAACCGCCCACACAGCCGAAATAAGGGACATCTAGACAGGGGAATATCCTTCTCCTGCTTGGGCATGACCCACCTAACCTTGCTGCACCTCCCCTGTTTTAGCAATTCCCGGTTGATGAGGCTTGAGGTTACGATTACCTTTAGAGAACATAATTCTTAGAATGCTCATCGCCCACCTGACGATGTGTTGAAAGCATTCAATCCATACAAGTTCGTTCCGGGTTCGAACGAAACCGAAGGTATTATCTCGTTACACTCATTTTGGAATCACCCTCAGAGTTAACGACAATAACCCTTGCATTCTGGACCTTCATCTTTACTTCAGCTTCACGACCTATCATTAATTTGGAATCGATGTGGTTTTCGGATGTTCCAAATGCGGAAAACCGATCCCGGTCTCATCGAAATCCAAAACGTGTCTTTTAGGGCCAAATTGTCTATTTAGCCTTAACAGTTTAATTTAAAATCATTAATATACACATAGATGGATAATTCACAATATAACAACAGATAATCATAGATAATCTCATAAACAGATAATCAATATTATCATCTAAACAGATAATTAAATATCATCATACTTTAAATCAAGCATCCATATCACATAGATATTATTCAAGTCAGATCACAATCATCAAATGAAATATCAATATCATTCATCCATAAGCAATGATTTATAATCTTACCATTTGTAATTAATTTAAAATGAATTAAATTAACTACTTCTATCTCTAATTAATTTAAAGTAAATTAAATTAATTACTTCATCTATAAATCCTTCTTATACAACCATTAATTAATTATAAATCAAATTAATTAATCATCTTCTAAATATTCATCTTGATTAAACACCTTTGATTAATCAATCTCTAATTACAATCAGTAACTATTCTTTAATAAATTTCACAAATTAATTATCCTAAATTACTCATAGTAATTAACATTAAATTACTTCATTTTTGGATTAACTAAAATTAAGTACATTTATCCTTAATCACTTACGTTATTTAAATATTTCTTAATTATCCCATTTCTTAATTTACATTATTAATTATATTAATTCATGATCTTTAATTTATATTAAAATTTAAGTACTTTAATTAAATTAATTACATTAAGTAATTAATCTTAAATTAAACACCATTATTAATCATACTAGATTAATATCAACCAGTAATTAACCATCCCTAATTTCTCATATAAATAAATTAATTATTCCTATAATTAATTGTCTCCACGAATTAATCCCAAGATTAATTATAAAAGTAATTATCCAAATTACTTTATTATCTCATCATTTTTCAGTAATTGATATTAATTACTTCCTTAAGTAATTGTGTTCCATTGCATACACTAAGAAATTACACTTATCAATTATCAAATGACTTTCTTAAATTAATTAAACTAAATTAATTAACTTAAATTAATCATTTATCAAAATTAATTACGATAACTAATTAATCTCTTAATTACTTTTATCAAGTAATTATATTTAACAATTTTACAATAGATTATCTAATTAATCTGATTAATTATCAAAATTAATCTCATTAATAAATTACTTAGTAATCTTTAGTTAATTTTTTTTATTAACTAATAGCATTACTTAAATTACATTTGTAATTAGTTTCTAATTATATATTGGTCTAAATTTTAATACATAAGTCATTTCTTCATCAACCTATTATTCTTAAGATAATTTATTTCTTTATTAATGAATTTATTAACATTACATTTTAAATTCAAAGTCAAATATCTTTTGAATTTTAAGATTCAAAATGACTATAATTTAAATTCAATTTAAAATCCTTTAAATAAATGTAAATAACACTTATTATTTACATATATGAACTTGTATAAGAAAATCTTTAAATTTAATTAATTGAATCTTAATTTAAATTTAAAGTTCCAAATTACATTTATATTTTAACTTGTAGTTTCAAGTTAAACAATTTTATTTAACTTCCATTTCAAAGAACTTTGTAAAAACCCAATTCAAATATTTAATTGCAGACAGATTCTTTTTTTTTTTTTAAAGAACTATTTGAATTTATCCTTGATTTATACATTTAGATTTTAGCACTGATTTATATTTTCAGATTTTGATGTCATTAGTTTAACTTAAATTTTAAGACTTGGTTTTTAACTAGCTTTGAAAAAAACTTGATTTTTATTTTTTTTGATTTAAGATCCAAATTTGTTTCTAAAAACTTATAGTCAAAAATTCACTTGGATCTATATTTGAACTTCCAAATTTTCAAACACAATTTAAGTTTGATTCAGATTTTAAATTTATTCTAAAATCTGAAACTGTCAGGTTGTACACTTGACATGAAACCCATATTCTATTTGTTTTAAATTTTATTTTAATTTAAATTTGAATTCAAAAGTAAACTTGAATTCGAACCTAAAACTGTTTTTAACATGCTCCAATTTATTACTTACTTTAGGATTCATTTAAATTTTAACACAGAACCCTGTTTCCAGTTTTAACAAACCTGAAATAATACAACACCAAACCCCTTTCCATTTACTTCGGGTTTTCCCCTAGCCTTACTTCGAGTCACATACTCGATTTAATCGAGTTCTCCCCTAACCAAAAACCTGACACAGCAACAACTACCCAGTTTTCCACTGCACGGTGCACGTGCACCGTGACTATGGCCATCTCCGGTCATCCACTCAGGCTTCAACACATCACCGGCCACCACCAGACCCAAACACGATCATCCATAGCCACCTCACTTGCTTGAAACAAAATCGAGTTCGTCTCACAAAACCTGGAACCATAAACAGTTCTTCCCCTCGAAACCTGTCAACACTTCGCCACTCCTCCTCCGACCTCCAGAGGACGACCACCACCGGCAACTGCTTTGACTTTCACCCCTCTACCCATTCCCAATTCCCTGTTTAACTCGATGCACCAAGGGAATCGAACAAGCCCGAACTTCAACCCAGTTTAAAAAAATTAGGTTTCCTTGCTGAAATCGAAAATCACCATCGCCACAATGATTGATAGAGCCTCCGGCCATTTTTCGTGGCCTCTCTAATCCCCCATCTCCCTCCAGAACAAATCCCAACCACTACGATCAACGGTACGTCCAGAGGCAACCCAAAATGCTCGAATTGATCAACCCAGTAAAGCATGTTCTAAGCTCAGCTAAAAAATGTAATTACAGTTTTAAAAATCCTAATTACAGGCAAGAATTCAAGTTATAAACTTGAATTGATATTTTAAAATGTTTGAAATCTTACCTAATCAAACATGTCCTGTTCTAAAAATTTCTACAGAGCAGTTCTACTTTGCACACTGGAATATGATTTTTAAATTTTGCTTTATGATCATACAAACTTATCTTGCTTAAATACTAAGTCCTATCATTCAACAGATTTAGCAGAGTTAAATTTTTGTTTCAGATCTGAGTTTCAAGTTCATATACAGAGATTGTTTCCAGGATATTTAACAGAAAGGCATCATATATTCATAGGATTGCATTAATATATACACGCATAAATTTACTTATCCCAGACATAACAATCATAACTGAATATACTTAAGCAAAAATTTTAAATTTAAGTTACTCACAGAGAATAAACAGAGAACACTTTGAAACTGGAAACTGTAGTTGCATGCTATTAGTTTGATTCCAGAAAACATGAAACTCAGTCTTGCCTTTGTTGAGTTGAAGTTGTTTAAGTTGTAAAAATGGAAATGTTTGCTATTGTTTCAGGTTGTCATGCTATGTTGAACGAATGAAAATAAGAAGGCATGTATATAAAAGAGTTTCAGGGGAAGGTGGCATCTAAGACAAGCAAATTTGCAGATTTTTACTTGTGTTTTGTTTTATTAGGCCAAATCTTTAATTTAGGAGGCTGAGTTGATTTCAACAGTTCGAAATGATTTTATTATGTGCTAATAAATGAAAGCATTAAATGTAAATGTACTAGATGTTTACACTAATCTTATTCTATGTACAAAGATATTTTTGTTTTTTGCAGTAAGCTACAGGTTGACAATATTTCTAATGTCTGCATATGCTTAAATATTGTACTTAGTGTCTATAACTACTCATTGTTATGTATAGATATTTATATTATTTTTCTTTAAGCTATGCACTCCTCTGCTCTAACCTGCAAATATAATCTATTTACCTTGCTTTGTTCATCTCTCTTACAAATAACTTGCAAATGTTTGTACTTTTATTTTGTTTGTTTTCATACTTGATGTTTATACTTATCTGAATCTTATTCTATAAGCTACTAACATTTTTATCTTATGTTTTATACTTGTCTGCATATATTTTCTTTACTTTATTTTGTTTTATTTGCCAACATAATTATTGTATAACATGATTACTGGTTTCCCCCTTTTTAGCTTTACATTCTATTTTACATGTTTATATTCTTGACTTGTCTATTTCCTTTACAGGCTGCACTTATTTATCTTGCTTTGTTTATATTATTTTTTTCTTTGCTTTGAGTACTTTATTTCAGTATTTGTTGTGAATGTTTTTGACTTATGTAATTATGTTAACCTCATACATTTGATTCATTCTTAAGTTAAATATTTATAAAGTTTACTTCATTTTAAATTTACAAACCATAGCTTTACAAAATACATATATATATAAATGAATTTAAAATAACACTTTCTTTTATATTAAAACCTATTTATAAAAATATTGTATTATTGTTGTTGTTTAAAAATCACTCATTACTAATTTAAAATGATTCATAAATAAAATCATTACATAAACAAATTACCTATTTTATAAAGTTGAAGTAAAAAGAACAAAATAATCTTTTTATTTAAATTTAAGCTCTAGGCTAAAATCATTTTAAGCAAATTAAACTTTATCTTGAGTATTTTAAAGATCATACTATTATGTAAACAATATTAAATTTCCAAATTATCTATTAAATTTAAAAAAAAAACAAAACTGATCTATTTATAATATATACCAATCGATACATATATACATTATAAATAGAAACAATTTAAATTAGCTTTTAAAAGATAAATTATCAGTTAAATATTTATTTAAAAGAAGATGATAATTAAATTTTAATATTATTAACAAATATTATCAAATCAATTTAATTTTAAATGTAGATTATTAAATTGATATTGCCTCAAATTTCCGGGATATCACATTCTTCCCCCCTTAAAAGAATTTCGTCCCCGAAATTTAGAACAAAGGTAATTTAATAATCTAGTTAAAGATTTATTTTAAAACACAAGCATATATTAATCATAAGCTAAGAACCATAGCAACCAATTCATCCAAACAAACAAATCTAACTATCCAGACAAAATTCCGAATAGAATTTCCTCGAGTTTCCCCAAGTATAAATACCGGGTTACTCGCCCTATAGAATCCCAACAATCAATATTACTAAGCTACAGAGCTTCCACTCATCTAGATTTACAAAACAAGGTAGGATATCAGACTACAGGCAAGTCTGAATCAACAACTACAATTCCCTGAACTGCTGATTCTACACCCAGAGATAGATCTTACATGTACTCCCTCAGAGATACGTGAAGCACAACAAATTCCAGTTATCCAAACTGACAATTCAATTCTGTAGACTAAACGCTTATCCAAAATCAAATCTCCGACTTCGGAATCCAAATTCGTCCGTCTCTTATCCAGAAGAAATTAAACAGGTGCACACCAATCTGGCCTCAGATCCTGAAAAATTTCCTATAGAACTCTCCCATCCAAACACTGCAACATCCAATTGCTCCCAAACTAAAACAGCTGCCATCATGCTTCCACTGCGCAACTCTGATTGAACAGATGAAAATGCTGATTACAACTCAAGCACAGACTGGTCAACACATTCCAAAAATAAAACTCAGAAGTTCCTCCAAAATTCTGAGCTACTTCACCAAACTCAATCTTCAGATATTAACAAAACTTTGACTCCTTGAAGGCATCCAGAAAAATCTCTGAAACATAAGAGAACACTCAAACTATCGCAAGTCACTTTTGCGATCAATCCAACCTAATTTCAAAGATACTGCTTTCTCCTTACAAATCAGAACAGCTTACACTTATGTGGCCAATCCATCGAAGAAATGGAACTACTATGCAGCTTCTAAACTCCGCTGCTGACCTAGAAACCAAAGACTGCTTAATCCAAAGCTCTTCGAAAAACTCGGACCTCAAAGCAAACAAAAACACCCAGCTGAACACAGCGACAACATCGAACAGATATACTTCCTTAACTTGTCCCAAAGAAACATCTTCGGAGACATCCATAGTCACTGTGTCTCATCACACAGCTACTATACCTTGATATATCAAGATCTCATGTTTGGCTTCTGTCCACCCGACATATCCAAACTCTAACTTAACCAAATTACACTTCATAGATGAACTCTGAACCTTAATAGGTTTCCTTCAGAGATCGATGAAATCCTTACACCATCCAAAGCTCACTCGAGACGGTATTAGATCTACAGTCTCGACAATTACACATCCAACCTCAATCATTCAAATTCCAACCATTGGTAGTTGTGTTACACACACCACTATCCTATCTACCTTTATAGCTCATTGGAAAACCCGAACAGGTAACCCAATCAATAGGTAGAAATAATTAAATATATATAGATAAAAATTACAAGTACGCTCTCTCAAGAAAGAAATCACTTAAGAGCCTAGGTATTCGCTCAACCTAGCGCTCTGATACCACTGTAACGACCCCACTTCCTACGCCCAGGAAGTAGTATCGTTTTTAAGAAAAGAAAGAGATGAGAAAGTAGAAAAGATAGAGAAGAAAGAACAACAACATCAGAATCTCACAGCGGAACGATAAATTATAAGATATCACATAAGTATTTACATAATATACAACTTCAATCAGAGTTACACAGATAATACATCACATACTAGACAGTTATAAACACCTATCTAGTTAATACAATACAACTCGAACAACACGACTCAAGGATACCAACACAGCGGAACTATAAGTATATCTATAACGCTGAAGCATCCTGCTCCATTGCTCCTCCAGAATTCGTCAAAGCTAACCTGAATCCCTTGGCTACCCGTAAAAATTTGGGTACCCGAGAGTTTATGAAAAACAAAAATAAACTCCGGGTCAGACATGGGTCTGGTATGAGTAACAGGTTAAAGATTGCTTAATTTTGAAAATCTTTTGAAAATCAAAGGTATCACGTAAGACTTCCCACACATAAACATGGAAAAGTTTTTACCTTACGCTAACCAAAACATTTGATAGGAAATTCTGTGATATTATAATAGGTCTAGGGTTTTCAAGTAAATAGAAAATAGCCGAAATTGTTACATCTATTAAATTCCAGCTACTAGCCACAAAAGTGGGTAATACAATCAAAACCGTTGGCACTTATTTGATTGTGGATTCCATACAATGGCAGGGCTACTGGGGTACCGTCCGTCACAGTACGGGGCCTAGATCACCGTACCGAGGATTACTCCCTTCATCCCCTGCAACACAAGGCCGGAACCATTCCTTACTGAACAGTCCCGAACAAGATAAACCCCGGCAGTTGTCATGACCAACCGCCCACACAGCCGAAATAAGGGACATCTAGACAGGGGAATATCCTTGTCCTGCTTGGGCATGACCCACCAAACCTTGCTGCACCTCCCCTGTTTTAGCCATTCCCTGTTGATGAGGCTTGAGGTTACGATTACCTTTAGAGAACATAATTCTTAGAATGCTCATCGCCCACTTGACGATGTGTTGAAAGCATTCAATCCATACAAGTTCGTTCCGGGTTCGAACGAAACCGAAGGCATTATCTCGTTACACTCATTTTGGAATCACCCTAAGAGTTAACGACAATAACCCTTGCATTCTGGACCTTCATCTTTACTTCAGCTTCACGACCTATCGTTAATTTGGAATCGATGTGGTTTTCGGATGTTCCAAATGCGGAAAACCGATCCCGGTCTCATCGAAATCCAAAACGTGTCTTTTAGGGCCAAGTTGTCTATTTAGCCTTAACAGTTTAATTTAAAATCATTAATATACACATAGATGGATAATTCACAATATAACAACAGATAATCATAGATAATCTCATAAACAGATAATCAATATTATCATCTAAACAGATAATTAAATATCATCATACTTTAAATCAAGCATCCATATCACATAGATATTATTCAAGTTAGATCACAATCATCAAATGAAATATCAATATCATTCATCCATAAGCAATGATTTATAATCTTACCATTTGTAATTAATTTAAAATGAATTAAATTAACTACTTCTATCTCTAATTAATTTAAAGTAAATTAAATTAATTACTTCATCTATAAATCCTGCTTATACAACCATTAATTAATTATAAATCAAATTAATTAATCATCTTCTAAATATTCATCTTGATTAAACACCTTTGATTAATCAATCTCTAATTACAATCAGTAACTATTCTTTAATAAATTTCACAAATTAATTATCCTAAATTACTCATAGTAATTAACATTAAATTACTTCATTTTTGGATTAACTAAAATTAAGTACATTTATCCTTAATCACTTACGTTATTTAAATATTTCTTAATTATCCCATTTCTTAATTTACATTATTAATTATATTAATTCATGATCTTTAATTTATATTAAAATTTAAGTACTTTAATTAAATTAATTACATTAAGTAATTAATCTTAAATTAAACACCATTATTAATCATACTAGATTAATATCAACCAGTAATTAACCATCCCTAATTTCTCATATAAATAAATTAATTATTCCCATAATTAATTGTCTCCACGAATTAATCCCAAGATTAATTATAAAAGTAATTATCCAAAGTACTTTATTATTTCATCATTTTTCAGTAATTGATATTAATTACTTCCTTAAGTAATTGTGTTCCATTGCATACACTAAGAAATTACACTTATCAATTATCAAATGACTTTCTTAAATTAATTAAACTAAATTAATTAACTTAAATTAATCATTTATCAAAATTAATTACGATAACTAATTAATCTCTTAATTGCTTTTATCAAGTAATTATATTTAACAATTTTACAATAGATTATCTAATTAATCTGATTAATTATCAAAATTAATCTCATTAATAAATTACTTAGTAATCTTTAGTTAATTTTTTTATTAACTAATAGCATTACTTAAATTACATTTGTAATTAGTTTCTATTATAAATTGGTCTAAATTTTAATACATAAGTCATTTCTTCATCAACCTATTATTCTTAAGATAATTTATTTCTTTATTAATGAATTTATTAACATTACATTTTAAATTCAAAGTCAAATATCTTTTGAATTTTAAGATTCAAAATGACTATAATTTAAATTCAATTTAAAATCCTTTAAATAAATGTAAATAACACTTATTATTTACATATATGAACTTGTATAAGAAAATCTTTAAATTTAATTAATTGAATCTTAATTTAAATTTAAAGTTCCAAATTACATTTATATTTTAACTTGTAGTTTCAAGTTAAACAATTTTATTTAACTTCCATTTCAAAGAACTTTGTAAAAACCCAATTCAAATATTTAATTGCAGACAGATTCTTTTTTTTTTTTTTAAAGAACTATTTGAATTCATCCTTGATTTATACATTTAGATTTTAGCACTGATTTATATTTTCAGATTTTGATGTCATTAGTTTAACTTAAATTTGAAGACTTAGTTTTTAACTAGCTTTGAAAAAAACTTGATTTTTATTTTTTTTGATTTAAGATCCAAATTTGTTTCTAAAAACTTATAGTTAAAAATTCACTTGGATCTATATTTGAACTTCCAAATTTTCAAACACAATTTAAGTTTGATTCAGATTTTAAATTTATTCTAAAATCTGAAACTGTCAGGTTGTACACTTGACATGAAACCCATATTCTATTTTTTTAAATTTTATTTTAATTTAAATTTGAATTCAAAAGTAAACTTGAATTCGAACCTAAAACTGTTTTTAACATGCTCCAATTTATTACTTACTTTAGGGTTCATTTAAATTTTAACACAGAACCCAGTTTCCAGTTTTAACAAACCTGAAATAATACAACACCAAACCCCTTTCCATTTACTTTGGGTTTTCCTCTAGCCTTACTTCGAGTCACATACTCGATTTACTCGAGTTCTCCCCTAACCAAAAACCTGACACAGCAACAACTACCCAGTTTTCCACTGCACGGTGCACGTGCACCGTGACTATGGCCATCTCTGGCCATCCACTCAGGCTTCAACACATCACCGGCCACCACCAGACCCAAACACGATCATCCATAGCCACCTCACTTGCTTGAAACAAAATCGAGTTCGTCTCACAAAACCTGGAACCATAAACAGTTCTTCCCCTCGAAACCTGTCAACACTTCGCCACTCCTCCTCCGACCTCCAGAGGACGACCACCACCGGCAACTGCTTTGACTTTCACCCCTCTACCCATTCCCAATTCCCTGTTTAACTCGATGCACCAAGGGAATCGAACAAGCCCGAACTTCAACCCAGTTTAAAAAAATTAGGTTTCCTTGCTGAAATCGAAAATCGCCATCGCCACAATGATTGATAGAGCCTCCGGCCATTTTTCGTGGCCTCTCCAATCCCCCATCTCCCTCCAGAACAAATCTCAACCACTACGATCAATGGTACGTCCAGAGGCAACCCAAAATGCTCGAATTGATCAACCCAGTAAAGCATGTTCTAAGCTCAGCTAAAAAATGTAATTACAGTTTTAAAAATCCTAATTACAGGCAAGAATTCAAGTTATAAACTTGAATTGATATTTTAAAATGTTTGAAATCTTACCTAATCAAACATGTCCTATTCTAAAAATTTCTACAGAGCAGTTCTACTTTGCACACTGGAATATGATTTTAAATTTTGCTTTATGATCATACAAACTTATCTTGCTTAAGTACTAAGTCCTATCATTCAACAGATTTAGCAGAGTTAAATTTTTGTTTCAGATCTGAGTTTCAAGTTTATATACAGAGATTGTTTTCAGGATATTTAACAGAAAGGCATCATATATTCATAGGATTGCATTAATATATACACGCATAAATTTACTTATCCCAGACATAAGAATCATAACTGAATATACTTAAGCAAAAATTTTAAATTTAAGTTACTCACAGAGAATAAACAGAGAACACTTTGAAACTGGAAACTGTAGTTGCATGCTATTAGTTTGATTCCAGAAAACATGAAACTCAGTCTTGCCTTTGTTGAGTTGAAGTTGTTTAAGTTGTAAAAATGGAAATGTTTGCTATTGTTTTAGGTTGTCATGCTATGTTGAACGAATGAAAATAAGAAGGCATGTATATAAAAGAGTTTCAGGGGAAGGTGGCATCTGAGACAAGCAAATTTGCAGATTTTTACTTGTGTTTTGTTTTATTAGGCCAAATCTTTAATTTAGGAGGCTGAGTTGATTTCAACAGTTCGAAATGATTTTATTATGTGCTAATAAATGAAAGCATTAAATGTAAATTGTAACAACCCGCATATTTATCGAGTTTGTATTTAAATATTTTATTTAAATATTAACTCGTTAATCGGATTTTGGTCCGAAAAGCTACTTTTTGCAAACAGTCAAATTAGGACTCGAGACCACTTCCATTGAGTTCGAAATGTCGTTTACAACTTTTTAAGTATAAACATCGATAGGTTTGGAGTTAGTGAAATTTCACTAACTTTTCCCGCTTTGGACTTTGGGTTAGTTTAGCCTATTAAGCCCAAGTTCCAACCCTCTTCTCCTCACTCTTCATAAATTTCCTAACTAATCAAGCTTTGGCATTAATGGTGGAGGGAATGGGAAATTAAAACTCCAAGCACAAATTCAATTGCAAATCCAACATTCAACTCCAAATTCAAGTAGAAGATATTGGATTCAAGCTTTGGATTGCTTCTCCTTGCTTTCAAGCTTCATCTTCATAAACTTTAGTGCAAAGGTGAGATTTTTAACTCACATTCTTGTCTATAATTATCTTGGGTTGTTGGGAATGATTTCCTATCAATTTAGCATGAATATTTGCTTTTGGTTTGGATTGGATTGGCGAAAAACTTCGATTTTTGGCGTTTTGGCGAAATTTCTGCATGTAGGTCGTTCTGGCCATTTTTAGGTCGTTCGGATTTAGGTCGTGTGGGACTTAGGTCGTAGGTCGCATACGAGATAGCTCCTAGATCGTTCTGACCACTTTTCGTGTGTTCGGAGTTAGGTCGTTCACGACCTAGTACTTAGGTCGCTCGTGAGTTGGTGGCGTAGGTCGTAGGTCGTTTAACTCTTAGGGCGTTAGGCCTTGTGAGTGGAGTTAGGTCGCCTGCTTTCCTTAGGTCGTAAGTCGCGTGTGTCTTAGGTCGCGCATCGCCTTAAGTCACTCGACCTGCTCTCACCTTAGGTCGCGCCATCCTTTAGGTCGCGTACCATACTTTAGGCCGTTGTCCCTTAGGTCGCTTGCACCTTAGGTCGGCCTCGTTAGCTCGCAGATCCTCTAGGTCACGTGGCCTTTAGACCGTAGGTCGTTAGGTCGCAAGACCTTAGGTCGCCTGACCACCTAGGTCGCTTGGCCTCTTCACTGCTTAGGTCGTTAAACCCTTCCTCTTTTGGGTCGCTCCCCTTTATTTCTTAGGTCGTGTGGCCTTAGGTCGTGATATTTATAGGTCGCGGCAAAGTTAGGTCGCTCGACCCATGTTTCCGTTAGGTCGCTCGATCCTTATTGTCGATAGGTCGCGTGCTTTCTTAGGTCGCGTACCTTTAGGTCGCGTGTCCCCTCTACCCCGTTAGGTCGCAAAGAACTTTAGGTCGCTCGACCTCCTTACCCACTAGGTCGCGCACTTAGTTAGGTCGCTCAGCCATTGTGTTAGGTCGCGTGCACCCTTAGGTCGTTTGACCTCATTTTGCTTTAGGTTGTAGGCCTCTTGCCTTCACTTAGGTCGTACCGTTTTGTCGGGGCGCTGCCCCGCACCCCGCCGGGGGCGCTGCCCCCTGGACCCCCGCGACCTGACCGGACCCCCGTAAGCGGTGGCGTTGCCCCCGCACCCCCACCTTGGGGGGTTGCCACCCCCCCTGGACCCCCCCTCCGTAGGGGATCTTATATGAAAAACATTGAGCTGATTTCCTTGGATTTTATTCGCATCTCCGTATGCGATCTTTGTGACTGATTGTTTCTACACTTGCTTATGTGTTTTGTCACTTTATAATATAAAGGTTTCAATACTAGTAGTAAATATCAAAACTCTTTTAACAAACAATTTCAACTCTATTTTTAATAACAAATCTCTTTTCTTAAACCGTTTTCCAATCTATTAGTATATACAAGCCTTTACCTCACTCGGATGAGAAATCTAATTAAACGACTTAGTAAAACAAGTGGTATGAAACGCTTGTGTTCACTTCGTCGGTTAATTCTTGGACTTGTTCGATTGAACCTCTTGTGACAATTTTATTAGTGAAGATTTACAGTTTGTTCGTAGATATTTAAGTTAAGCAAGTGGTTATGGGACATGAAGCTAAACTTCTATATTTACTAGCTTAGTGTAATTGACACTTCTCGTTGATCTTGATGATTGCTTTATGAATTAGACTAGCAATTGCGCGATGTCTCTTTCATTGGAAGGTTAGACTAGACACCACTTGTGTGATTCCATTCACACGTACCTTTCTGCTTTTTGGTTAGTCTTGACCTCAATCTGTGTGATTCCATTCACACATGTGGGGTAGCTCCCCATGGTCTTCGGACCGTCATGTGATAGGCCTCTTTACCTTTTTATGATTTCTGGATTTCTCGTGTTGATTTCTGGAATTTATGTCATTGACTTGTTATGAGTACAAGTTTAGGGTATGATGCCCTCTTCGAATCTTTGAGAAGATTCTTGTGATATTGATTATCTCTTATTGATTGATCTTCTGTTGATCATTATTTACATACTTATAGTGGTATGTCGTTATGGATATTTATGTTTATGCCATATCTTTTATGTTATATCATGTCATCTGATATTTATAGCTAGACTGATCCGTTTATTATTTTCTTAAATAATACTCGGGTCAGACCGAGATGTTACAGGTGCTTCTGCTTGACTTCTTCCCAGGGATTCATCACTCTGACTTTTGGCTAACTGATTAGATTATCAGTTTTTGTTGTATACACTTGAGATATAGACTCATAGTTGTATTCTTTTGTATAGCACGTGTTGCTATTCTTTTGTATTATCGTGGATCTTACTGACCACTACTCTGATGTACACTTTCATGTGTTAGTTATATATTCATATCTTCTTCCGCCTTTGTGATATGGATATCTGTGACTGATTTGTGATATGATTATTTCTATGTTTGTTTCCGAAGATTATTTATAGCCACCGTGTGATAAGCAATTACATGGATGGTCGCTCCTCAACAGCCTTATTCTCCGTGCTAGTTGACAGCACTACTCCGGAGTGTTCTTGGCTAGCGTGGGTATAGAGGTGGGGCGTCACAGCTTGGTATCAGAGCCAAACTTCGGAACAATGTAGAATAACTTAACAAGGATCATCGTCCTAGGTCTATCTTAGGAGTCATACCATAGGATTAATTCGAGTCTTCGTACCGATTCATCCTATTTCCTTTATGATTCCTTGTTTTATCTATCAAGATTACTTGATGTTCATTGGTAAATAACCTTCTTACTTCTCTTCTTTCTTTCTTTAAGGAAGAGAATGTCTAGACCAGGCCGTCCCAGAGCTGGATCATCTGGTGCTGCTCCTCCGGATGGAGTTTTTATGACTGCTCAACAGCTTCTTGATTTAGTAACTAATGCTCAAGCAGCTGGAGCTAACCCAGAACCCACTCACCCAAAGTCGGGATTTGCACGCTTGTGCAGCGATTACACCAACTTGGGTGGGAAACCCTTCAAAGGTTCGGAAAATATCATCGAGGTCCAGGCTTGGTTAAAATCATGTGATCGAATCTTCTCTCGCATGAACCTTATCGATCTCCACCGCGTTCAGGTGGCTTCCAACATGCTCCAGGAGAGAGCATTGGACTGGTACGAACTCCTTATTTCAGAAATTAATGAAGCGGATCTCACCTGGGAGCAATTTCAGGGACGCTTCGAGTTAAAGTTTGTACCAGAAGCTGGGAAAGTAACCTTGGCTCGACGTTTTATAGACCTTGTTCAAGGTCAATCCTCTGTGACTGATTACGTCGCAGCCTTCGAGTCGCTTTCCAAATATGGGGTTGAATACATCAACACCCCATTGAAGAAGAACCAGAGGTTCGTTTATGGCTTAAATAAGAGTCTTAAGAAGCCACTGCTCCTGAAACTAGAAGTCGCATTTGATCAACTCGTCGATATCGCTCTTCGTCTTGAAGAGGCTGATAGAGAGAGTGATGTTGAAGTGGAAGGCGCTAAACCAAACTTCAACAACAAGAAGAGGCCAAACAAATTCAAGGGTCCTTATCCCAACAAAAAGGGTAAGCAGGCAATCCCTGCGGCAAAGTCTCCTTCTCCTAGTGGTGCGAGTTGCTTCAACTGTGGGTCTGGGGATCATTATGCGAATAAGTGCTCTAAGCCCAAATCTTGTCGCTATTGTAAGAGCCCAGATCACTTTATACATCAATGCCTCAAACGTAAAAGCAGGAATGAGGGAAAGTTAAATGTGGCTCAAGCCCCTGGCAACACATCTCGTGGCCAAGGTATTTCTCATTCCATTCTTGATGGTATTATTTTATTTCATGATCAACCTATTAGAGTTCTCTTTGATACGGGTGCATCCCATTCTTTTATATCAAAGGAACTGGTAGACACTTTTTCCTTAAGTGTTACTGCATTGATGACTTCTTTAAAAATTGCGAATCCTGTTGGTGGATCCGCAACTCTTAGTTTGCTTTGTAAAGATGTGGAGATTATTTTATGTGATTTTTCTTTCCTAGCCGATTTGCATGTCATGCGTTACTTAGGCTTTGGAATAATTTTGGGAATGGATTGGCTTAACCGTTATCAAGCCCATATCCTATGTCCTGAGCGGACTATTCATCTCCGACATCCACAATCTGTTAAACAGATTTCTGTTAATCTTAAAGATTCAGAATCCTGTTTGGTGGCATCTTTATATTCTTTAAATCCTCGTGATAACGATGATGATGATGAAGATGATATTATTTCTCGTATTCATGTTGTTCGTGAATTTTCCGACATATTCGAGCCCGTTTTAGGTTTGCCACCTAAACGAGCAATGAGTTCAGAATTAATCTTGTTTCTGGAGCTCAACTTATTACTCGTCCTCCTTATCGCATGTCCAATAAGGAAAATGAGGAGATGCGTAAACAATTATCTGAGTTGGAGACGAGGCAATTTATTCGCTCTAGTTCCTCGCCTTGGGGAGCTTCGGCTATTTTCGTAAAGAAATCCGATGGTACTCTGAGGCTCTGCGTTGATTATCGCAAGCTTAACGATCTTACTATTAAAAATAAATATCCTTTACCTCGGATTGATGATCTATTCGATCAGCTTAGTGGTGCTAGGGTCTTTTCACAATTGGACTTGGCTACCGGTTTCCATCAGCTTCGTATCGCTGAGGATAGCATTCCTTTGACATCATTCCGTACTCGATATGGATCTTATGAATGGCTTGTTATGCCATTTGGGTTAACGAATGCTCCAGCTTATTTCGTTGACCTCATGAATCGAGTTTTCAAAGATTTCCTCGATCGGTTTGTTCTCATATTCATTGATGATATTCTAGTGTATTCAAAAACCGAGGAGGAACATGAGAAACATCTTAGGATTGTATTGGAAACACTTAGGAGTAATCAATTAAAGGCGAAATTTTCTAAATGCCACTTTTGGCAATCTCGTGTGAAGTTTCTCGGTCATATTATTTCCGAATCCGGGATATCCGTGGATCCTTCAAAGATCGAAGCGATTCAAGATTGGAAGAGACCGGAGAGTGTGACAGAGATTCGTAGTTTTCTCGGATTGGCGGGCTATTACCGCCGTTTTATTAGAGACTTTTCTAAGATTGCCGTGCCTCTTACTGGCTTGACTAAGAAGGGAGTTAAATACATTTGGTCGGACAAATGTGAAGCCTCTTTTCAGAAATTGAAAGAACTCCTTTCCGATGCTCCTATTCTTGTGATTCCCGAGGGGAATCAAGATTTTGTTGTTTATACCGATGCTAGTCACGTTGGTTTGGGTGCCGTTCTTATGCAAAAAGAACGTGTTGTTGCTTATGCTTCTAGGCAATTGAAGCCGGCCGAGAATAGATATGCCACTCATGATCTAGAGCTCGCGGCTATTGTTTTCGCCCTTCGAATGTGGCGTCATTATCTATTGGGAGAGAAATTTATTCTTTACACGGATCATAAGTCTTTGAAATATTTATTTTCTCAAAAAGAACTTAATTTACGTCAACAGCGTTGGCTCGAGTTCCTTGCACCTTATGATCTTGATATTCTTTATACCCCCGGTAAGGGTAATCGTGTCGCCGATGCTCTTAGCCGTAAGCAACAAGCAGTTGTTTCTATGATGATATCTGAATGGAACGATCTCGAGATCTTATCCACTTGTGAGATTCGAGAGCGCGTATCCGATTTATGCTCATCGCTTGTTTTATGTAGCCTTGATGCTCATCCTTCTCTTTTAGACCGCATTCTTGAAGCTCAAGGGCTAGATTCTGAATTGGCTCTTCTTGGCAAAAATGTTAAGGATAAAATTGATATTGAAGGTTTGAAAGACTTTGATATTGATTCTCGTGGCGGCATTCGAAAATTTGGTAGACTTATCGTACCAAATAATAGAGATCTTCGTAAAGATATTTCAGAAGATTCCCATCGTTCTAGATTCACCATTCATCCTGGTAGTAGTAAAATGTACGCTGATATGAAGCGACTTTATTATTGGGAGGGAATGAAATCTGATATTGCTAACTTTGTTAAGTGTTGCATGACTTGCCAACTTGTCAAGGCCGAACATCAAAGGCCTGGTGGGTTATTGCAACCTTTAGAAATTCCAATTTGGAAGTGGGATCAAATTTTCATGGACTTTATAGATGGCCTTCCCCGTTCTCGTTTGGGTCATGATAGCTTATGGGTGATTGTTGATAGACTTACTAAATCCCCCATTTTATTCCGGTTCGGTCTAGCCGAACCGTTCCTCTTTTGGCCAAACTATTTGTCAAGGAAATTGTAAAATTGCATGGAGTTCCTACTTCTATTGTTAGCGATCGTGATCCATTGTTTACTAGTGGATTTTGGAAGAGTCTTCAAAAGGCTTTAGGAATGAAGCTTAATTTTAGCACCGCTTATCACCCCCAGTCCGATGGACAAACCGAGCGTGTGAATCAAACTCTTGAAGATCTTCTTCGTGCTTGTGTGCTTGATTTTGGTGGAAGTTGGGAAGATCATATTTCACTTGTTGAATTTTCCTATAATAATAGCTTCCAATCTAGTATTGGTATGGCACCTTTCGAGGCACTCTACGGAAGGCCATGCCGATCTCCTTCTTGTTGGCTTGAGGCCAATGAGAAGCTGGTTTTAGGTCCAGACTTTATTCGTGATTCCACGGAAAAGATTGAACTTATTCGACATAGGATGAAAGAAGCCCAGAGTAGACAAAAATCCTATGCCGATAATCGAAGAAGGAAATTAGAATTTTCTGTTGGGGATCCTGTTTTTATTCGTGTTTCACCTATGAAGGGTGTTGTACGTTTCAGTCGATCGGGGAAGTTAGCACCTCGATATATTGGGCCATTTCCTATCACTGAACGTATTGGTTCCATGGCTTATCGCCTTGCATTGCCGGCTCAGTTTTCTGCTATGCATGATGTATTTCACGTTTCTCAATTACGGAAATGCCTTCGGGATTCCGATTCTACTCTTGAGCCTGCTGTTGTGGAAGAAATTGAAGTTTCGCCGAATTTAACTTATGAGCAGCATCCTATTCGAGTTATAGCTTCTGAGGTTAAACTACTTCGAAATAAAGATGTTCCGCTTGTGAAGGTTCAATGGTCCTCAAATCCTAAGGATTGTTCTTGGGAATCCAGAGAATTCATCGAGCGTACACATCCGGACTTGCTTACTCCTTCTCCTTGAGGTGAACTTCTTCTTTCAAAATTCCTCTTGTGTTAATATGCTTTTATGGTTGTTACTTTTTATTTCCATCTTATATATATTGCGAGGACGCAATTTCTTTAAGGAGGGGAGTTTGTAACAACCCGCATATTTATCGAGTTTGTATTTAAATATTTTATTTAAATATTAACTCGTTAATCGGATTTTGGTCCGAAAAGCTACTTTTTGCAAACAGTCAAATTAGGACTCGAGACCACTTCCATTGAGTTCGAAATGTCGTTTACAACTTTTTAAGTATAAACATCGATAGGTTTGGAGTTAGTGAAATTTCACTAACTTTTCCCGCTTTGGACTTTGGGTTAGTTTAGCCTATTAAGCCCAAGTTCCAACCCTCTTCTCCTCACTCTTCATAAATTTCCTATAATCAAGCTTTGGCATTAATGGTGGAGGGAATGGGAAATTAAAACTCCAAGCACAAATTCAATTGCAAATCCAACATTCAACTCCAAATTCAAGTAGAAGATATTGGATTCGAGCTTTGGATTGCTTCTCCTTGCTTTCAAGCTTCATCTTCATAAACTTTAGTGCAAAGGTGAGATTTTTAACTCACATTCTTGTCTATAACTATCTTGGGTTGTTGGGAATGATTTCCTATCAATTTAGCATGAATATTTGCTTTTGGTTTGGATTGGATTGGCGAAAAACTCCGATTTTTGGCGTTTTGGCGAAATTTCTGCATGTAGGTCGTTCTGGCCATTTTTAGGTCGTTCGGATTTAGGTCGTGTGGGACTTAGGTCGTAGGTCGCATACGAGATAGCTCCTAGATCGTTCTGACCACTTTTCGTGTGTTCGGAGTTAGGTCGTTCACGACCTAGTACTTAGGTCGCTCGTGAGTTGGTGGTGTAGGTCGTAGGTCGTTTAACTCTTAGGGCGTTAGGCCTTGTGAGTGGAGTTAGGTCGCCTGCTTTCCTTAGGTCGTAAGTCGCGTGTGTCTTAGGTCGCGCATCGCCTTAAGTCACTCGACCTGCTCTCACCTTAGGTCGCGCCATCCTTTAGGTCGCGTACCATACTTTAGGCCGTTGTCCCTTAGGTCGCTTGCACCTTAGGTCGGCCTCGTTAGCTCGCAGATCCTCTAGGTCACGTGGCCTTTAGACCGTAGGTCGTTAGGTCGCAAGACCTTAGGTCGCCTGACCACCTAGGTCGCTTGGCCTCTTCACTGCTTAGGTCGTTAAACCCTTCCTCTTTTGGGTCGCTCCCCTTTATTTCTTAGGTCGTGTGGCCTTAGGTCGTGATATTTATAGGTCGCGGCAAAGTTAGGTCGCTCGACCCATGTTTCCGTTAGGTCGCTCGATCCTTATTGTCGATAGGTCGCGTGCTTTCTTAGGTCGCGTACCTTTAGGTCGCGTGTCCCCTCTACCCCGTTAGGTCGCAAAGAACTTTAGGTCGCTCGACCTCCTTACCCACTAGGTCGCGCACTTAGTTAGGTCGCTCAGCCATTGTGTTAGGTCGCGTGCACCCTTAGGTCGTTTGACCTCATTTTGCTTTAGGTTGTAGGCCTCTTGCCTTCACTTAGGTCGTACCGTTTTGTCGGGGCGCTGCCCCGCACCCCGCCGGGGGCGCTGCCCCCTGGACCCCCGTAAGCGGTGGCGTTGCCCCCGCACCCCCACCTTGGGGGGTTGCCACCCCCCCCTGGACCCCCCCTCCGTAGGGGATCTTATATGAAAAACATTGAGCTGATTTCCTTGGATTTTATTCGCATCTCCATATGCGATCTTTGTGACTGATTGTTTCTACACTTGCTTATGTGTTTTGTCACTTTATAATATAAAGGTTTCAATACTAGTAGTAAATATCAAAACTCTTTTAACAAACAATTTCAACTCTATTTTTAATAACAAAGCTCTTTTCTTAAACCGTTTTCCAATCTATTAGTATATACAAGCCTTTACCTCACTCGGATGAGAAATCTAATTAAACGACTTAGTAAAACAAGTGGTATGAAACGCTTGCGTTCACTTCGTCGGTTAATTCTTGGACTTGTTCGATTGAACCTCTTGTGACAATTTTATTAGTGAAGATTTACAGTTTGTTCGTAAATATTTAAGTTAAGCAAGTGGTTATGGGACATGAAGCTAAACTTCTATATTTACTAGCTTAGTGTAATTGACACTTCTCGTTGATCTTGATGATCGCTTTATGAATTAGACTAGCAATTGCGCGATGTCTCTTTCATTGGAAGGTTAGACTAGACACCACTTGTGTGATTCCATTCACACATACCTTTCTGCTTTTTGGTTAGTCTTGACCTCAATCTGTGTGATTCCATTCACACATGTGGGGTAGCTCCCCATGGTCTTCGGACCGTCATGTGATAGGCCTCTTTACCTTTTTATGATTTCTGGATTTCTCGTGTTGATTTCTGGAATTTATGTCATTGACTTGTTATGAGTACAAGTTTAGGGTATGATGCCCTCTTCGAATCTTTGAGAAGATTCTTGTGATATTGATTATCTCTTATTGATTGATCTTCTGTTGATCATTATTTACATACTTATAGTGGTATGTCGTTATGGATATTTATGTTTATGCCATATCTTTTATGTTATATCATGTCATCTGATATTTATAGCTAGACTGATCCGTTTATTATTTTCTTAAATAATACTCGGGTCAGACCGAGATGTTACAGGTGCTTCTGCTTGACTTCTTCCCAGGGATTCATCACTCTGACTTTTGGCTAACTGATTAGATTATCAGTTTTTGTTGTATACACTTGAGATATAGACTCATAGTTGTATTCTTTTGTATAGCACGTGTTGCTATTCTTTTGTATTATCGTGGATCTTACTGACCACTACTCTGATGTACACTTTCATGTGTTAGTTATATATTCATATCTTCTTCCGCCTTTGTGATATGGATATCTGTGACTGATTTGTGATATGATTATTTCTATGTTTGTTTCTGAAGATTATTTATAGCCACCGTGTGATAAGCAATTACATGGATGGTCGCTCCTCAACAGCCTTATTCTCCGTGCTAGTTGACAGCACTACTCCGGAGTGTTCTTGGCTAGCGTGGGTATAGAGGTGGGGCGTCACATAAATGTACTAGATGTTTACACTAATCTTATTCTATGTACAAAGATATTTTTGTTTTGCAGTAAGCTACAGGTTGACAATATTTCTAATGTCTGCATATGCTTAAATATTGTACTTAGTGTCTACAACTACTCATTGTTATGTATAGATATTTATATTTTTTTTCTTTAAGCTATGCACTCCTCTGCTCTAACCTGCAAATATAATCTATTTACCTTGCTTTGTTCATCTCTCTTACAAATAACTTGCAAATGTTTGTACTTTTGTTTTGTTTGTTTTCATACTTGATGTTTATACTTATCTGAATCTTATTCTATAAGCTACTAACATTTTTATCTTATGTTTTATACTTGTATGCATATATTTTCTTTACTTTATTTTGTTTTATTTGCCAACATAATTATCGTATAACATGATTACTGGTTTCCCCCTTTTTAGCTTTACATTCTATTTTACATGTTTATATTCTTGACTTGTCTATTTCCTTTACAGGCTGCACTTATTTATCTTGCTTTGTTTATATTTTTTTTTCTTTGCTTTGAGTACTTTATTTCAGTATTTGTTGTGAATGTTTTTGACTTATGTAATTATGTTAACCTCATACATTTGATTCATTCTTAAGTTAAATATTTATAAAGTTTACTTCATTTTAAATTTACAAACCATAGCTTTACAAAATACATATATATATAAATGAATTTAAAATAACACTTTCTTTTATATTAAAACCTATTTATAAAAATATTGTATTATTGTTGTTGTTTAAAAATCACTCATTATTAATTTAAAATGATTCATAAATAAAATCATTACATAAACAAATTACCTATTTTATAAAGTTGAAGTAAAACGAACAAAATAATCTTTTTATTTAAATTTAAGCTCTAGGCTAAAATCATTTTAAGCAAATTAAACTTTATCTTGAGTATTTTAAAGATCATACTATTATGTAAACAATATTAAATTTCCAAATTATCTATTAAATTTAAAAAAAACAAAACTGATCTATTTATAATATATACCAATCGATACATATATACATTATAAATAGAAATAATTTAAATTAGCTTTTAAAAGATAAATTATCAGTTAAATATTTATTTAAAAGAAGATGATAATTAAATTTTAATATTATTAACAAATATTATCAAATCAATTTAATTTTAAATGTAGATTATTAAATTGATATTGCCTCAAATTTCCGGGATATCACAAAGCTGCCATCTTTAGCTCAGAGAATTAAAGGCCAAAGAAATAAAACAATGAGTTGGGCCGAAGGAATAAAAAGAAAGGAATTATCACTTGATTTATTTTGGGCTGATTTATAGTTTGGGCTTTTATTTTTTAAATTAGAGTTCTTTGTGTTTTTAATTGTTTTATTTTGTGTTTTTCTTTTAAATGATTGTATTTTCTAGTCGTGTGACTAGGGGACGAACTATGGTGGTGTAGTTCGAGAATTAGCAACTCAGTGGCTGAGTTGTGGCATAAGCATGAGATTCTGTGTTAGTTTTCTTCTTCTTCTCCTATTTTTCTTGATTACCCCATTGATTGTCTATGTTTCAGATTGTTTGAGTTGGACATGTGTGGATTATTGTCGACTCGAACCTTCCGAAATGTGGATCGTCACAACTCATGTACGTCCAATAAATCATGATAAATACGTTTTTGTAATTATTGATGATTTTTCAAGATATACTTGGACATTATTTTTTAAAAATAAAAGTGAAACATTTGAAATGTTCAAAAATTTTGCTAAACGGATAACAAAGTTAATGAATTTAAATATTTAAAATATACGAAGTGATCACAGAGTTAAATTTGAAAATGAACTGTTTACTAACTTTTGTAACAAAAAGGGAATTAGTCGTAAAATTTCTTTTCCTTGAACACCATAAAATAATAGTTTTGTAAAACGGAAAAAAATAAAAATTACAAGAATGTGCACGAACTCTAATAAATAGTAGTAACTTACCATAAACTTTTGAACCGAACCCGTTGCTACTTCTTGTTATGTATTAAATCGTGTAACACTTAGACCAATTACTAAAAGCACATACTACGAAATATTTTTTAACAAGAAACCGAAAGTATCATATTTTCATATATTTAGGTCAAAACGCTTCACATTAAACACTAAAGATAATCTAGGAAAATTTGACTCTAAAGCCGATGAAAGAATTTTCGTTGGCTATTTAGATCGAAGCAAAGCATATAGAACCTTTAAACGAACAAATATTATAGAAGAAACTCTTCATGTCTCATTTGATGAAAATTTTAATGAAAATAAATATGACGATGATAAAGAATTAATAAATAAAACTAATATGCCTATACATAAAAATGATAGTAATAATGTCAACTAACAATATCGACAATATGATAAAAACATTACCTAGAATACTAATAGACCATCCTATTAATAATATTATTGGAGATTTAAATACAAGAGTATCAACCAAAAAACAGTTAAATCAAACGAGTCATATTGCATTTATATATAATTTTGAAACGAAAAATTATAAAGAAGCATCAAAAGATGATTTTTGGATTATTGTAATGCATGAAGAACTTAATCAATTTGAAAGAAACGATGTTTGGGAATTTATACCAAGACCAGACAATCAATCTATAATTGGAATGAAATGGTTTTTAAAAAAATAAAGCAGATGAAAATGGAAATAATGTATGAAATAAAGCAAGATTAGTAGCTCAATGATATAATCAAGAAGAAGGAATTGATTATGATGAAACATTTGCTCCTGTAGCTCGTCTTGAAACAATACGAACATTACTGGCTTTTACATGTCATCATAATTTTAAACTTTTTCAAATGGCGTAAAAAGTGCATTTTTAAACGGATTTATAAAAGAAAATGTATGTTGAACAACCTCTTTTATTTATTCATGAGAAATATCCCGATCATGTATTTAAACTTAAAAAGACCTTATATGGATTAAAACAAGCACCTCGTGCTTGGTATGAAAGATTAAAAACTCATTTACAAAGTTCCAGTTTTCAAACTGGTAAAATCGATTCCACTTTATTCATAAAATAAGAAAACAATAATACTTTAGCCATACAATGTAGGTTAATGACATTATATTTGGATCCACTGACGAAAAATTATGCGTGGAATTTTCTAAAATAATGAAAGATGAATTTGAAATGTCACATATGGAAGAATTAAACTATTTCTTAGGATTACAAATAAGACAGTGAGAAAATAGAATTTTAATAAATCAATAAAAATACTGTCAAGTTTTTTTAAAACGTTTTGGAATGGAAAATATATCAAGTAAACCAACTCCAATGAGTTCTACTCTATATTTAGATAACGATGAAAATGGAAAAGATTTCGACTAAAAATTATATCGAAGTATGATAGGATCTCTGTTACAGTTAACAGCTAGTAGACCAGATATTATGTTGAGTGTATGTTATGTGCTCGGTTTCAAGCACAGCCAAAAGAATCACATAATCAAGCAGTAAACTGAATCTTAAGATATTTCACAAACAGTGGAGATTGCGGAATTTTTACCCAAAAGGAAGCTCATACGAACTTATGTCATATAGCGATGCTGATTTCGGCAGTTGTAAAACATTAAAAGCACAAGTGGGACATGTCGTTTTATTGATCAGCCCTTATTTTCATGGTTTAGTAAAAAGTAAAGCTGTATATCGCTCTCGACATGTGAACCCGAATACATTTCAGTAGCTTTAGCACGTGCACAGTAATCTATATGCAATAAACTCTTCTAGATTTCGTTAAAATCATAACAAAATATCCTACATATTGTGATAATACTAGTGCCATAAATTTATCAAAATATCCCATTAACCATTCTCGAATAAAGCATATTGATATTCGTCATCATTTTATAAGAGATAATATGGAAAAAAGATTTATATCACTGGAGTTTGTAAACATCGAAAATCAAATAGCCAATATTTTTACTAAACCATTAAGTGAACTAACTTTTATTAAGGTAAGACGAGTTCTAGGAATATGTTCGTATAATGAATTGATTAACTCAGAAATAGTTGTGTACACAACTTTAAAAAAACAAAGCTCATATAAAACTACACATGATAAAATTTATACTCTTAGATTAATAAAAACCACATAAAATTTAAACTAATACTAACCATATAAAACCTAACTACTCTTCGTAAAATTTATATGGTTGAACTCCTTTTCCTCAACCTACTCTCTAAGTATAGTAAAATCATTCTTATAAATCAGCTTATATTCTTCCTACAGAAAATAAAAACAAACAGATTATTAAAAAAAAATACATAAATATGTCTTACTATCACGAATCCACCTATTCAACTATCGACTGTAAATCTCTCTCATCATATAACACTTACGTATATCCAACTAAAGCCAAACCTACATCAATTCATTCAGCCTCTCTAAACATGGTTACATCACCTACATACCACACAGGCTTTTCTCCTAAAATAAACGAAAGCCAAACGTTTATTTGATATCCAATCAATATCTCTCACCAATAAAGTCGATGAAATATATCACTATCAACAAGAAATAATAGGCATTCAACGTGAAATGTATTACGAGCAACGACATCAAGGATCTCATCTAAATTTTCTCAAAAAGTGTATTCTAGCAATTATAGTCATTCACCAACAAAAACTTGCATACATCAAAAATCTCCTTGATTATAAGAAACTCCTACAAAAGCATATAACATTAATCCAAGAAATCTGCACAAACTGGGACCATTAAACCAAGCTTGGATTGACACTCCTGCTCATCGGAGTTGGTCTCCACTAAAGCATCAATTGACGACTCCAAAGTTGAACCAAATTCATGGATATACAACAAATCAAAAATTTTAAATTCTCAGAGAAAAACTAAACTTATGCTACGTGACATGAAAAATAAGTTTATTTATTAATTTTGGTATGTATCTTTATTTTATTATGTAACAACCCTGTATTTTATGATTATTTTAATTGTATATTTTAATTCTTTTAAATTGAATTCCTGATTTTAAAACTTTATTTTATTTATTAAAATGAATAATTTTCTTATTTTAAATATTAATTTTTATTTATATGTGAATTATAATTTCAAACCTGAATATATTGAATATTTCCAGAAAATGTGAATTTTGGTCAATCTGGTCGAACTTTGAATTTTAAATTTAAATTTCAAATATTTGAAAATTTGAATTTTATATTTTATTATGAAAATAAATTTAATTTTAAGAATACTGCTTTTCGTTTCGTTGAAACCCGATTTATATCATGAAAGTTATGCTTTTTACAATATTGTGTGTAAAATTGATTTATTCATCAAAATTATTTATTTTAATTTATATAAATAATATTTTTTTATCATATCTTGTGTATATATGTGTTGTATGATATGTTATGTAATTATTTTATTTTAAAATATTTTTATAAGTGTCGTTATAATTTTTCAATATTAAGTGTATATTGTTTATATTTTTAAATGCTAGTTTCAAAATATTAGCAATTTTCTTATTTATTTTATATTTTCCCTTAAATTATTTATTTATTTTCTTTTTCATTTTATTTTATTCAGTAATCATTTTATTTTCTAAATTTTATTTATTTTATTTTAATTTAAAAGAAATTGGAAATCAAAGAGTCAAAGTCCTTTCATTTCCAATGACTTTTCAATTGACCTTGTCTCTTCATTTTCTTATTGCCTTTTCATTTTTCCTTGTAGCCATCCATTTTTTGCTGTAGCCGTGTATTCCTCATCTTCATTCACATGAAAAAATCTTTCCCACCTAAAGCTCACGGCTGTGGGAAAAAAAAAGGGAAATGGCTTCTTCCCTTATCACTTTTCTCTTCTTCTTTTCACTATTTTTCAATGTTTTGCCTTGCCTCTTCTTCTAGTTTGCTCGGCTAGCCTCTACCTCCATCAGCTTAACCATCATATCCACCATCTACAGTAGCTCCTCCTCCCCCACCTCTGACTTTAAGCAAGCCATGCCCATCCATGGAGGTTAGCATCACAAACTTTGCACCAAACTCTTCCAAATTGCCTAACCAAGCTACATACTTCACAATTCCCCTTCCTTTTCACTTTGGCCACCCTTTAGCCACCACCACCAGCTAATACTTCACCTTTGGCCACCTCTGACTATCAGCTCTAGGTCTGACTTGACCCATATATGACATGGCCAAGCCTTGTTGTGCTCAAAAGACTCCAACTTTAGCACTAGACCCTTTGTATGCTTTATGTTGTATCTCCTACCATCATCATCTTCATGTTGTTGTGCATATATGATGCATACCCGAGCATATAACATGGTCATGGCTGAGCCATGTTGACAATTAGGCCAAGCCTAGCGTGGTTGGTCAAGCCCAATTGATCTTGTGACAAGCCATGTTGTCATCGTCAAGCAATTTGTGTTAAAGCTGGGTAATGTTCTTTGTTGATTCAAAATTTCCATTTCATTTCAATTCATATTTGTATTGTATATATATATATTTATATTAATCTTGTTTATTTATTGTATACAAGATCAATATCAAGGCTCTCCATTCATTCAAATCAAATCGTGTTTGTCGTGCCCTTGGAATCGTGCTTGTGTGTTGTTTTGATCTCTAGCTTTGTAAAAGGTGAGTCTTTCTCACTCCAACATTTCTACTTATGAAATAGTAAATGGATGACAAGTGTTTAGTAAATAAAATGTTATGCAAGTTAATGATGATTATATGTTATGTTATTCTATGTTATTACCATGTTAACTCTGATAATTATCACCTGACATCTGATATTTGACATTATATTGTGATACTGACATTGTTTATACTGTTTATTCATTTATGATCACACTGCAAGTTCCCTGTTAGAAAAGAATCACTATGGGTTGAAATGATACATACCCGAATGGACTTTAGAACAGGGAAAAATCCTTATGGGCTGAAATGATAGGCCTGAGCGATTTTTATTTATTTTTATTTACTTTGGATTGCGGGTTTGAAACGATAGAACCCGGGTTTTGTTTTTAAACCGTGGATTGAAATGATATATATCTGTATCACTTAACCTAGGTTAGAAAATTATATACAAACTCCGTGGTATATTTCTAAATGATTTTATTAAGATATGTATTTTTAAAAGTATGAAATTTTGGTAAAAAAATATATATTTCATGGTTTTGTGAAGGTTAAATCTTAAGTTTTTAATTTGTGAATTTAAGCATGTAAATTTGAAATAATGTGATTTTCGACTTTAAATTTTATTATAAAAAAATGTAAGTAAATAATGGAAATTAAATTTAAAGTTTGAAATGATATTTAAAGTAAAATGCCAAGTTTTGTTTACTTTATAAGTTAATAAACAGTGAAATTTTGATTTAATAAATGAATTGAGTTTTAAAAATTGAACATTTGATTTTAAAAGTTTATTATGATAAATCATATGTTAAAATAATTTAAATATGAAATTTTGAAGTCTAGAAATATGATTTATAAATTTAAATAACAAGAATTGAAGGTTTATTGTTTTTGAAAAGTTAAAATAAAATCTGAAATTTTATTAACAGCATTTCCTAAAAATGCTGTAGTCTTATGACTGTAGGATCGATTTTACCCTAGAGGAGGGGTGAATAGGGTGATGCTATTAATTATAAAATTAATTGCAGAAGCTTATAAAATTATTCCAACACAGATATATCAAAATTATAGCAGCACAAATAATAGCAGAATAATAAATGCAGAAATAGAACGACACAGAATTTACCCAGCTTCGGCAAAACCCTGCCTACGTGCTGCCCTCAAGGTTTCTACTAGAAATTAAGTAGTCACACGCTTACACACGTAAAATCGCGACACCCGCTACCAACTAACCTAACTCTACACTCAAAACCCTGCCACAACTCAGCCACTGAGTTACGAATTCTCAAACTACGCAACGTAGTTTGTCCCCTAGTCACACGACTAGTAATTATACAATTTTCAAGAAAAAATACAAAATAAAAAAAAATAAAACAAAAGAAACTAAACCCTAATTTAAAACCCTAAATTAAATCTTAATTAATAAAACAAGCCCGGCCCAATTTAAAAAAAACAAACGCGGCCTTTTCTTTTATCAATGTTGGTCGTTCCTTTTTCCTTTTCTCTGTGTAATGGCGGCTTGTTCTCGTTTTCCTTTGCTTGAAAATTAGGGCTTTGTTTCTGAATTTTCCGACTTTCGATTGCTTAATCGAAATAGATGTTTTTCCAGTTCGTTGCTTTCATCGATTGTTTGGCTCTTTGAATTGTCTTCGGCTACTTCAATTTGATCAAGTTCGAATTTGATTCTGGTATGTAATTTTCTCCTATTGCTTTACTGGTTTTGGCTTGCTTGAACTTCATGATTCAATTGCCGATGATGTTGTTTATTTATATAGGCTTCGAGACCCTTGAATTTCGTTCGTATACATTTACTTGAATTCGTCACTTGATTTTTATGGGCCATTCGATTTTGTTTTAATGCTGATGATAAGTTCTGCCTTGTTCATATCGAATAATTTCGTTTACTTGATTAACACGGTTTTTAATTTAGAACTCGCTTGATTCCTTGATTTTCACAGCTTCGATTCAGAACCGTTCGATTTTTCCTTGGTCGTTACGGTAGTGAATTTCCTACTTGACTTTGGCTTTGATTTTTGACTTTTTCAATTGTATAATTTTCTTGCTTGTCACGGCTTGATTTCTTGGCTATCATGGCTTGTTTGATTTCGTGGCCACCATGGCTTGATTTGAAATTGACTTTGGTCGCTTGACTTTGTGTAAATACAAACTTGTTCAACACTCTGTTGAAATCGGCCAGTTGATACTGATGCTTGATGTTGACCATTTTCTTTATGACTTCGGCACTGACTATATGTATACATTTTGTAGCTGAAGTTTGTTTTGATAAATTTCTTCTTGGATTTATGACATCCCTTGGTTCTGATTGTGGTTGACTTTGTAGTTTCATTCGTTCTTTTTTTTCTGAAAAAGCATTATATTTTATTTGTTGCACTTGCTCGATCCATTTCAATGTTGTTGGCCTTCAATACACATTTATATATATAATGTTCATTTCAATTCACCAGTCTTGCATTGGAGTTGAGTCATGGTAGCAGTGACTTGACCTTTGCATTTTGTTTGTGGTTTGGTGCCATTTGCTTCTCCACTGAGCCTTGCTCTTTGTTGTAACTGGACTTGTAATTTGGTGCTCTTGAGTCTGCATTTTGATGTACACTACTTGATTTTTTGGTTTGAGTTAATGCTGAAGTCACAGTGGTGCATTGTGGTGAGTTGCTCTGGCCGATTGACTATTCCATACATGTTGCTTGATTTTCCTGTCCACTGCTTGACTTTGTGGTCTGGTTCCTTCATGTTGTTAGTGTACTTGTATCATCACTGTTGTGTGGCTTTGAGCATTGCCTTAACCATCCATGCTTATACCTGTCCTTGTTTGATTTCTTTGTATTGCTGTTAGCTTTGGGTTTCACTGACCACTCTTGTTGTACATGATTGCATCTTTGAATCTGGTTAGATGGTACTGTCCAGTTGAGCTTGTTTTGGTACAACTGCCCTTGTACACTTGTGTTGTTTGGATCTGGTGATTGGTTGAAGTTTGTTTTGGTTGCTGCATTTGTAGTTCGATCGAGTATATGAGCTGCTGTCAATTGCATGTGTGATTGTCCATCCATGTTGTCCAGACCTGTGTTGCCATATCTTTGGTTGTTGCATTTATATCACTTGATGTTGTGCTGATGAGCTTTGTTGTATGGTCAGTGGTGCACTATTAACTGTTGACGTATGGGCTTATATGTGTTTGTTGTATATATGGTGCTTGGTTGTTTTGTATGCTGTTTTGGTGTTTCAGCTGCCATCATGTAAATGCTGAGTCTCGTGACATTGTCTGATATGCATTTGCTTGATGGTCTGAATGGATTGTCAAACCTTTCACTTGAGACTGTATGTAGTTGTCTTGACCACTTGATTTTTTTTTTGGAATTGCACCTGTGTTGAATCCAGCTTGCAACTCGGGTTTGACCTTGTGCTCGTGTTGTGACTTTATTTTATTGCACTTGAGTTGAATCCGGTATTTAGGGTTTGACCTGTGCTCACCTGTCCCTGTAATTTTATCAAGAGTATATATCGGTGTGCACGGCCTTGTGCCATATACAGTGATACACTGTGTATGTCACAAGCCGTTCGTGTATGATGAATTCAAAGTTAAATGATGACGAACAACCCAAATAACTGAGGCAAATATTATCTTCAATATCCACATTTCATTTTATACTGCAAAAATATTTCCTTTTCAATTTTACTGCGTCAATATTTATTTTTGCATATTGCTTAGATGCTGGATTCAATTTGGAGTGAAGTTGAAAATAAAATACGAATTGAGTGAATGAGTAATACGTAGTGAGGTCAAATGTAAATGTGAATCGTGATGTAATGTAACGATTAGGATTTTCGACTCTCGAAAATCCTAATTAATACGTCCACTATCAATTGCCGAGCAATCGAAGGCCGAAAAACCGAGTTGTTAGGGTTAACGAAGAAGAGGTAGAAGAAGAAAGAAAGAAAAGCAACAGAACAATATCAGAATCTCACAATCACAGCGGAACAGCACATAATAGATAAATGAATAATCTTTAAATCAAAAGAACTGTACATTTTATACATTACATCATTAGAGTCAATATACAACACAACAATAGACAGTTATATAAACCTGTCCTCACAACTGAATACACAGTGAAAAAGATAATATCATATACAAGTGATACGTCTCACCATCCAGCTCGCCTCCTGCTCCACGTCATCTCCTGAATTCCAGAACATCTTGATAACCTGACACTAGGCTGTCCGTGTGGAAAATGATGGCACCCAGAGTTTAGAAAGGGAACAATAAACTCCAGGTCAGTCATGGGACTGGTGTGAGAACTTAAAACAGTTTATCTAAAAAAACAAACAAAGAAATATTTTAAAATAGATCCGCAATGCTTTTAGAAAATGTAACTACCATAAGGCCTCCCGCCACACACACAATGCAAACGCAGAATTGGATGAGATTTCTCCTTATGATAGTCAAACATGCTTGATACGCAAATTTCTTTGACATTATTATTATAAGTGCACAGTGGAAATCCTTTCGAAAATATAAATCTTAGCCAACATACGACTATTATCGTATGCCTACTATAGCTATCATCTAAACAGTGGGGCGCCACCATAAGTAAATGGCAGGTTATACAACTAAAACCGTACTGGGTTCATATTGTTTCTTTGGATTTCCAACAAATGGTCAGGCCAAGGAACTTCCCATTGCCACATGGGTACGCCTCTGGAGAGACGCCCCGAGAACCTAACCGGATCTCTGCCAACACAAGGCCGGGTAACCTCTACAAAAGTAGGTAACTACTGATACGAGTATGTCATCCCCGGTTGTAAACAAACATTATCCGAGGATCCTCAACCAACAACAATCACAAAGTCATATATATTTGTGATGTCCACATAAGTTAAGTATCTGGGCTCCATACCATGATACCACTTCTATCCAGAAGGAAATGCACATACCCTAAGGGGCACTACTCCCTATAACATTGCTGCATCTTTCCTGTTTTGACCATTACCGGGTTGTGAGGTCCGACGAAGTCTCGTCCACAAAGCTACGCTTTTCACAAAAGCTATGCTTTGATCAAAAAATGATCAGTAGCACTTCGTATGCCACATTACCAAATTGGAAATGTATCAATAGTAACCATCAACTACATAACCTCTGAGCTCGTACGTCTCAGAGAAGGGTGTTAAGCTAAGAGAATAAATTCTCCGCCACCAACAGAAATGTATTTGATAGAAGCCAGCTTTACATCTCAAATTGTGACGTCAGACACACATCCATACAAGTCCATTCCGGGATCGAATGGAACCGAAGGCACTTCCAAAGAATCCCTTGCAATTTGGATATTCACTAATTACGTCCGGACTTCCATCACAAAGGGTGATAAAATCTCTATATCGGAGATTAGCCGATGCAGAGACATTCGATGGTAATCCTTCAATTTTCGAAAATATCCGGTCTTCAACACCGATCTTCAAATGCTATCCATTACGACGTATCACTATTCGGAATGGGATTTATGACCCAAAGGTCGTCTCCCGGCTAAACCGAATAACGAGGGCTTATTTTTAAATTTAGTGTAGCATTCAAATTCAAGAAAATCACAACAAATACCTATTTAAAGGTAAATATTGATAGTCTTTTATTTAACTATCAATAGATATGCACAACATCACCAGATTCCAAATAATTTCCCAAATTATTTATTTTCTGAAAATATCTTTACAAGATAAATTTTTCCACACTTCAACCATTTGAAAACAAATTTCAAGTCACTTTTCACCTTTACAACTTTTGCACGGAAACACTTCCAAATATTTATTCATTGTCACTGGAAATCTGCCGAGTTCAAATACTTTAAAATAAATTATAACACCTATCCAAAATATATCGGGAAAACACTTTGAAATAAAACTATTTTTCTTTAAACACTTTACTTAAAATATTAGTTATAAAAATATTATACCATATTACATATAACTTAAGTCCAAACTAATTTTCAAAATAAAATTAGTGGATAGAGTATAACTGTTTAAATAACTATTTTCTAAAACAATTATTGATTAAATCTTAGAAATAATCATTTCTATATCAACTTAATAAATTTTTACTTAAAGGATTTAAAACAATTTAAAAGGTTAATTTCTCAAAACTATCCTTTTCAAAACCAATTCTAGAATTATATATATATATATGTATGTATGTATGTATGTATGTATGTATGCATGTATGTATGTATGTATGTATTTTTCAAAGCTATTCAGAAATTTTACTCAGCTTTCCAGGGAGAATACACTTTCATTTCAAAATGGTTCATGCAAACCTATTAACTAAATCCTTACCGATTTACTTTAAATTTACGTTCCAAATCCGTAAATTTGTTTCCACACTTCAAAAATAAATCAATGTTTATTTTTAAACAAATTTCCCTTTCCTTTATAAATTTCATGGTGAATTTAAATTTCCAAATATCCACTGATATACGATTTTCAAATCGATTTCAAATATTCACTTTCAACAAAAATTTAATTTTTCAATTGATTTCAAAAACAACCAAATCAAATTCCATATTGATTTTCCAAGAAATTAACACCAAGTGAATTTCATTCAAATCTCAAATTGAAAACAATTTCTACTAAACCCCAAATCAATTTTCAAATTTATTCTAAATTCTTTTCAAAACACCAAATAAATTTCCAACTGGATTTTTTTAAATTTATTTCCTTTTAAAAAATAATTCCTTTTAAAGAAAACAAATTCTTTTATTTTTTTCAAACTCTTTAAAATCCGTATTTTGAATAAATTCTTCAACCTTTGAATCATATTACCCGAAATCCATTTATTAAAGCTTTTCCCATATTTTGAAATTTTATTCAATAAGATTAAAAATAAAACTTTATTATTTTAGAATTCCTTCTTTTAAATTTATCCAATTCTCAAAAATAAATTTTAGTATAAATTTTCAACCTGAATTTTCGAAAATCAAAATTTTATTTATTCCGGTATCTAACGATACCAAAACTATATTCAGCTAACTTTTAGCCTTCAACAATTTCAATCACAAAGATAATCACACAGAGATCACAAAAAAAAATCAACACGCAACATTGAAACAAATTCAATTATTTGAGGAATCCAGTTGGATCCCTCCAACCTGTTTCCCTGCATCCACAGATGTTAGCACAATACCAATCCCGTTTCAAGACGGGATATCATGGTACATGGGTTTATATAAAATATCATCCGCTATTATGCGGCGCAATAGGGTCTCATCCACTATATAATGCAGGAAATCAACTCCAAGTACATATATAATACCAATTCCACTTCACGGTGGAATATCGCGGTATATGTGTTCAATAAAATAACCTCCGCTTAATATATGGTGTATAGGGTCTATTTCAATACAACAAATAGCAACCATCATTCAATCACACAATCAAGCAATTTAAAATTTAACTATTTAAAATTTAAATCGAAACAAATTCGATTGAGTGAGAAGTTCTCACCTTTCTTCCAATACAGTTTCAGCGTTTTATTCCGAATAAAATTAAACGACCGTTTAATTTTACCCAAAATTCACGCTAGCTCAAATCAACTCCAATCCAACTCCATTGCGTAGTGCTCGTCAATAAAATTCCAACGCAAGTCATTTCGTCAATTTTCGACCTCGTATCAAAAGGTTATGTTATTTTAAAGTTTATACGATTAAATATAAATCAATTTACAATTTTAATTTATTATTTTAAACCTTTTTTTTGCATCAGACTACTGATTTCATCAACCTTAAATCGTGGCTGCGCATTGATCTTCTTCCCTCCCAGGCTAAAATCGCCACGAAATCCATCTTGCCATTCGAAACCCTAATAGCCGCACCTTCTACCGACATCGAGGAGATAATCAAACACCTCCATTCGAATGGGCTTCACGAGCTCCACCCACGCCCTGAAAGACGTGGCACTCGGCCTCTCCTGTGCAGCGAAAAACGTGTACGAACATGGAATGTTCGAATGAGATTTGCCACCGATTCGCAGCTCCGTTTTCGATCACAGCCGTTGGGTTTGCTTGTCGTGGCGAGCTCTACAAGTTTGCAGTTGAACACTTCGCTTAAAAGTCGATGGATTTGAACAAAAATGAAGAAGACGAAGACAAGATTTCGGACATTGAAGAGTAGAGTGGCAGCTGGAAACCTAGTTAGGGTTTCTGAGTGCAAAAGTAAAAGTGTTGAGGTCCCTTTATAGAAATTTTTCAATGCACTACTCATCCGAGATTTTCCGAACTCCAAACGGATCATGCCGGCTGACGTTTCTAGGGTTTAACCCACGTTCCGGACACAATGGAATGGGTTTCGAAAGCTAATTTGATCATATGTGCGAGTTACGGAAATAAACGATCAAATTTAAATTAAATCGATTAAACTAATTTCTATGCGTCTTGGCTTGCCCCGGACAAACCGTAAATCCGATTGACACGTAATTTGAAATCTTACAATAATTTAACATTACGTATCCAATGAAACTGGTTTCGTCGAATCCGAAACTGTTTGGAAAATGACTATTTTACTCGTCAATTAAATATTAAAATATTCAATTTCCACAAATTAACATTTAATTCAATTTTAAAAGTTCTATAACATCATTCTAACTCCAATATGATTTAATACAACTTTACAAATCAATTTTAATCACATTAAACCCAATTTCCAATTATTTCTGTAATTTTAAATATTTAATTATCGATTTAATTATCCAATAAATCTAGATATTCGAAATAAAATTTATTCGACTTACAAATTTTACTTGTTAATATTTAAAATTAATTAAATATACGAATTTCAAATGACAGAAATTCTGGGTCGTTACAAACTTTCCCCTTAAAAGAATTCGGTCCTTGAAATTGCCAAGTCGAAAAAAGTTACAGAATCCATTAACTTTTTTTCAAAAACAAACCGTTCCAACTTGATTTCAGATTCATTTTAATTTCTTAACTTTTCCAAAATCCGATGGTTACACTTTTCTAGTTCAATTCCTATATTTTCATTTCAATTTAGAATTTGACTTTTCGTTAACAAAAATTTTCCAAAAATTTTCAAAATTTTTCTAACTTTCAAAATTTACGGAAAATTTTGGCAGAGTTTCCCTTGTACGGAGGAGCTTTTGCAATATCACAATAGATATAAATATATATACATCGACCCACACGGTCAAAAAATAGAAAAACGGTTCATATTTCCTATTTTTATTGCGTAGGCGTACCTTTTTAGCATTTTTAAGCAAAGCAGTTATTTATTAGCATTTTAGCATGACCAAATCCAGCCAACTACAGCCCCGTTACCTGTATTTACTCAATTTAAACATGCAAGTGACATATATAGGAAATTCATTTACATTTCACTAATTTTTAATAGAAAACATATAGTTTTCATAAGCAATGCAATCAAAATAATTCCCATAAGCAAATTATAAGGTTTCGATACAAATTTTAATTGCTTACAACCAATTCACATTAGTTCACTTTCAATTCAAATTCAATTACATAGCTTTCCATTTATCAATTCAATTTCATTGACACTTAATGAATTATATACAATCAACTAATAATCATATAACAATCAAATCATAACCAAATTATTAAATTTACATTCAATTTGGTTTAACACTTTCAATTTCAATTGGTTTAATATCTAATTGACTTTTCTTTCAATTATTGAAAAAAATTCAACTTCATTAGCTTCTAATGTATTAACACTTACATTTATTATTCTATATCAATTCTTTTACATTCGATTGATTAATATTCAATTCATTAGCTCAACTCAATTGCTAATTCATTTAACCACAAAAATTGAATTCCATTACATAACTCAAGTTCATATTCATCACTTCACTTTATTAATTTACTTCGATACCAAAATAAACTTCATTCAACATTACTTAAGTTATATTCCATTTCAAACATCATTTGTTTAACTTAACTTAAATTTCCACTTATAAATCCAATTCAGATTCCAATTCTAAAGTAAATTCTATTTAACTTTTACCAAAGTCAAATTTATTATCTCATATTATAAGTTCAAAACTTGATTACTTATATTCAACAATTAAAACTTGAATTTTAAATTTTCAAATTTGTTTATCATAACGAAACTTCAATTTCAATTTTACTATGGTGGCAAATCAATCACACAGAAACTAGAAAATGATACTGATGATGCTGCAGTCATCACCCTTATTATTTCCCAGTGACAGTAGTGAATTCAGTGCTTAATATTCTTTCAAAATTTTCCTTTTATTCATAAATCACATTCATAAATCTTTTTCTCATATAATTACACTGTTTAACATTTAATTTTGTTCCAAAATAAACAGGATTCAATATTTTCAATTCATAGTTCAAATTCATTTTTATTTACAACTCATATTTATAAATATATTCACATAGTTTCACTTCTTATATATAAGATTATTTCACAATTGTAAATCACATTAATTATAATTCCATAATTTATAATTCATTTGCTTATACCATTATTCTTTTAATAAGATTATTCAAACATCTTTTGATTAACTTATATATATTCTTACATTTTCAACAACCAAACAATCAATTTATATACACTTTAATAATTTTTGAAAAATTATTTCCTTTATATGTAAAATATAATCGAGGTAAAATTATTTCATTTACCCAATGTAAAATGATACTATGTCGACTTGCCTCGTTTAAGTGTTTAGAAATCCCTATCGATAATATGCGTCCCACATACCGACCAGAATTCACAAACAGCTCAACGGATAAGCAAACATTTTATAAAACATTTTAATATTCACTAACAAATACGCGCTCATATCTATTATTACACTCACACTCATTCAAGAGTACTACTGACTCTATCTCTAATGAGTAATTCCCAACAGAGCCAGGGTTGTCGCTTAACCAAATGCTCTGATACCACATGTAACGATTAGGATTTTCGACTCTCGAAAATCGAAATTAATACGTCCACTGTATCAACTGCCGAGCAACCGAAGGCCGGAAAACCGAATTGTTAGGGTTAAAGAAGAAGAGGTAGAAGAAGAAAGAAAGAAAAGCAATAGAACAATATCAGAATCTCACAATCACAGCGGAACAACATATAATAGATAAATGAATAATCTTTAAATCAAAAGAACTGTACATTTTATACATTACATCATCAGAGTCAATATACAACACAACAATAGACAGTTATATAAACCTGTCCTCACAACTGAATACACAGCGGAAAAGATAATATCATATACAAGTGATTCGTCTCACCATCCAGCTCGCCTCCCGCTCCACAGCATCTCCTGAATACCAGAACATCCTGATAACCTGACTCTAGGCTGCCGTGTGGAAAACGATGGGCACCCAGAGTTTAGAAAGGGAACAATAAACTCCAGGTCAGTCATTGGACTGGTGTGAGAACTTAAAACAGTTTATCTAAAAAAACAAACAATGAAATATTTTAAAATAGATCCGCAATGCTTTTAGAAAATGTAACTATCATAAGGCCTCCCACCACACACACAATGAAAACGCAGAATTGGAGGAGATTTCTCCCTATGATAGTCAAACATGCTTGATACGTAAATTTCTTTAATATTATTATTATATGTGCGCAGTGGAAATCCTTTCGAAAGTATAATATAAATCTTAGCCAACATACGACCATTATTGTATGCCTACTATAGCTACCGTCTAAACAATGGGGCGCCACCATAAGTAAATGGCAGGTTATACAACTAAAACCGTACTAGGTTCATATTGTTTCTTTGGATTTCCAACAAATGGTCAGGCCAAGGAACTTTCCATTGCCACATGGGTACGCCTCTGGAGAGACGCCCCGAGAACCTAACCGGATCTCTGCCAACACAAGGCCGGGTTACCTCTGCAAAAGTAGGTAACTACTGACACGAGTATGCCATCCCCCGGTTGTAAACAACCTTTATCCAAGGATCCTCAACCAACAACAATCACAAAGTCATATATATTTGCGATATCCACATAAGTTAAGTATCTGGGCTCCATACCATGATACCACTTCTATCCAGAAGGAAATGCACATACCCTAAGGGGCGCTACTCCCTATAACCATGCTGCATCCTTCCTGATTTGAGCATTACCGGGTTGTGAGGTCCGACGAAGTCTCGTCCATAAAGCTACGCTTTTCACAAAAGCTATGCTTTGATCAACAAATGATAAACAGCACTTTGTATGCCACATTACCAAATTGGGAATGTATCACTAGTAACCATCAACTACATAACCTCTGAGCTCGTACGTCTCAGAGAAGAGCGTTAACCTAAGAGATTAAATTCTTCGCCACCAACAAAAATGTATTTGATAGAAACCAGATTTACATCTCAAATTGTAACGTCAGACACACATCCATACAAGTCTATTCCGGGAGCGAACGGAACCGAAGGCACTTCCAAAGAAGCCCTTGCAACCCGGATATTCACTAATCACGTCCGAACTTCCATCACAAAGTATCGGAGATCAGCCGATGCAGAGATATTCAATGGCAATCCTTCCGTTTTCGAAAATATCCGGTCTTCAACACCGGTCTTCAAATGCTATCCATTACGACGTATCACTATTCGGAATGGGATTTATGACCCAAAGGTCATCTCCCGGCTAAACCGAATAACGAGCGCTTATTTTTAAAATAAGCGTAGCATTCAAATTCAAGCAAATCACAACAAATACCCATTTAAAGGTAAATATTGATAGTCGGTTATTTAACTATCAATAGATATGCACAACATCACCAGATTCCAAATAATTTCCCAAACTACTTATTTTCCAAAAATATCTTTACAAGATAAATTTTTCCACACTTCAACCATTTGAAAACAAATTTCAAATCACTTTTCACCTTTACAACTTTTGAAAACAAATTTCAAATCATTTTCCTTACGCGGAAACACTTCCAAACACTACTACAAAACAGGCCATTTGCATCGGTTGTTTACCCCCCTTTTGCATCAGTTCAACAACTGATGCATATGCAACCGATGCAACAGGCTTAACATTTTTGCATCAGTTGTTACGAACAACTGATGCAAAATATCATGTTTGGTTGCTTGGACATAGCCCCCATGTTGCATCGGTTGTAATGAAAACCGATGCAATAAAGGAACTTGTTGCATAGGTTGTTGTTGAAAACCGATGCAAACTAATCCCTCTATCGCATCGTTTTTTTTATAACAACCGATGCAACTAATCCCTCTATTGCATCAGCTATTTATACCTGATGCAAAAAAGCCAATCTCAGAAACCATTATTACAGTACTCAAATATACTATATATATATATATTATTGATTATAACAAACAATTATTGCATGCAATATTACAATCATTCAAAATTAAATTTGATGGCGAATACATAATCAGATTTAATACATAATCATTCAATATTGCAATTAATAACTTCATATTTTGCACTACATACAACCTGAACAACAATTACAACAACACTCCATCATCTTCCTTTCCATACTCTTCACAGTGCCAAACACATCACCTACATTTACATTTTAGAAAAAAAATTCTACACTGCCTTCCTCTGTCACAACCAGTGCACTGCCCCGCTTTATTTCCTTCCCCTGTTCACTGCTTATTCATCTCCACCAAAACGAGCTACCATTCTCTGTTCCATTCCTATGAACCACCAAACAGACATTTCTTAGTGCATACTTCACCATCATCCACTCTTCTGCAATACAAATCCACATTCCCACAGTTCAGCCTTCACAACATAAACTACAACATCCATTCTCCACTTCCATTAAAACTGTGCACTGCCTTCTTGCCTATCACAGTGCATACCTCTCTACCATTCAATAGACATCTACCAACATCACCACTTCCACTTCCCTTCCATCCAACCTTCTGGCCACAGCATCATCTACTGCTCTACCACCCTGCCTTCCTTCTGACCTGAACCAGGGAAGCTGTTAGTTACACTTCAATCACAGCAAACCCACTTCGACTACCTTACACACATAGCACCGTGCCACTTTCCTACCTACTTCCTTTCAGTGCACATCATCAATAATGAAACACGTTTCTAAACTCTGTTCTGCTACTCCATCATCACCAACCAAAAGCAATCACCACTGATACAAACAGTGTCTGCTTCTGCATATTCCACCATAGCCTCTATTACCACTGCACACAGATCACCACCATAACAGCGACTCGCCGAAGCCATACCATTCTACATCCAAACAACCTTCATCACAGCAATTCTCATCATATCATCCACTCGTTCCCATCCTTCAGTTACAAGCTCAATCAACATCAATTCTCACACAAAACCAACCAGTCAACATAAGAAAAAAATAAACTCCATCATAATTCAACAATTTCATACCCATCTAGCTGCACAATACCCCTTCACTCTTCTCACCTTCATATCACAAGATTTACATCTACCATAACTATCAACCACATAACTTCCACACCCACTGCCTGTTCTCCCCTCTCATAACATTCCGAACACACCCTGCAACTACCACCTGCACTGCCTCGTGCAAAACCAAACATCATAGAACAACAGCATCGATCAAAATAGTTATTGCACTCTGCATCAAAACACACTGCCTAATCAACAACCTCTACTTAGCAAACCCACATCTGACCCAAACACAGTCCAGCCACCTGCTACCATCCACCTAACAGCGTTCAGATCTTCAAACAACAACCAATATTAAACTCATTGGAATTTACTTACTAAAAAGTGTTTGTGGAGTTCTTGGATGACTAATAGATATATTCACTTTAATTACAATAAGAAACTCTTCACCTGATCAAAGCACAATGAAATTACCTGAACCACGTCGCGAACCCAACCCTTTCACCTTTAATCCAGACTCTCGAGCATCACCACAACACCATTTCACTTTCTCTAAAATTGAACACCTGAACACCACAACGAAATCATGTACATTACGATAAGCTTTTCCACCACTATTTGTCGCCACATCTATCTCTTGATTTAGTACTCTTATGCTCGTGCTCACATTCTGTTAGATAAGGTCAATCAGTATTTGCCAATTACAAGTGTCTATGTGTACGCATCTGTCTCATTATGTGTACTCTCAAATTATGTAATCAGAATACATGAGCACCTATAAGAATTCTAGCATTTGTTGTTCGATGGTTCCACGCATTGCTAAGGTCTCCACGTATATTGGTCGAGTAGCACCCATGCGGTGAGCACGACTAATCACTTGTTCCTCCATGCTGATTACATGTAACAATGTTAAATGACTTCAAAAATAAACAAATAAACATGAAGTATAAATTATAAACAATCATATCCATGAAAGCACTAGGAATGCGGAACACGTGTATTTCATTTACACTAGGAATTCCAACACTATGTTAGTTGTTGCTGATGTTTTGTGAGCTATGTGCATGTGATATTTTGCCTTTGCATAATTTGGAAGCACTGGCTAATATTGATGCTATCGGGGATGTTTCTAGAGCCTTATATCTTAGGCCTCCAACGTTGATGCTGAATGTATTGTCTTTGCTTTAATATATGAAAGGCTTTGTTCACCTTTTCGCTTTCAACTCGAATTTTCTTATATCTTCAATTATTTTTTACATTCTACAGAAGAAGAATAGACATATTTAAGAACTTTGCTTCCTGGTCCTAATCCGGATATCACAAATACTGGTTATGAGAAGATTCTTAGTTTATTTGGTTCAAAATAATTCGGTGCACAACTAGTATTTGCATCAAGAAAATCCGAATTCCAAACCAATTTTTGTTTATTTATTCATATAATAGTAGTTGCATTATATCTGCGTTTTTCACATAATCATCACTATTTTGCAGTTCATGCCAGAAGGCTTGCAGCTTTGAAAGCACTTTATGCTACTTCACCGAGCAGATGTGAAAATTTAGAGAATATTCAAAATACTGGTAGGAAAACGTTAATTGTACTAGGACATGTTTGTATTACGAGTTTGTGCAAATAACCTTAAAAACTGTCTTCGTAAATTTTTAAATCACTGTTATATAAATTTGATAGGTGAGCATTTAGCACTATGCTAATAACATTTTGTTGAAATGTTATGGGATTTGATATGCCAATAACAGGCCAATAACAATATGGATTTCGTGGTACAAAAACTTGTCATGGCTACTGATAGTGTTTACTCTGAGTGTCTTAAATAAACCAACTTCAAATCTTCAGTTATCATCAAAAACAAAAAGTAGCAGTATTGAATAAAAAGATAAAAGGGAAATGATACTAGAATAGAACATTTAAATTCTAGTCTACAATTTTTTTTCATGTTAAAATCATAATGTCAATGTAGGTTTTATTTACTTGTACCTAGCTATGGATCTTACCTATGATGCCTGTCTTAAAAAATTGATTCAAACAGATTCGACATTATCTCCGAAGAAGCTCTTGTCTTAGGTGTAAAAGATAGGAGCTTTGTCCAGGTATGATCCTTTCCTCTTTTGCCTCGAATTGTATTAGATGTGCATCATGTTTGTGAATTTCAAATAGCTCACCTGTACAAAATGATGGCCCAGTGTACGTACACTGCTCGGATTAGTTACTAGCATAGTTATTGCTTATGTACGCATCAGGCATTGATTATCTGGTATATAGAATTTATCTTCAAATATTGTTCTTCATGTATGCATTAGATAGTACCATCAATGGAAATGCTACTGAATGATGTGCAAAGTGGATCTTCATTTTCCATCCTCTGGTCTCCAAGTATACAAAGGTTATGGCCTTTTCAAATTATTTTCTTGTATCACTTTATTTCAAATATAGTATATTATTAAAAAATACGTGCCTTATGTGCATTTGCATCTTTCACCTTTTAAGCGTGTTTCGGTTTTTTCCTATACACTTTGGCAGTAATAATTGTGTCCTATGTGCATTCGATCTAGAAGAATAAAAAAAAGAGTTAATAACAAATCCACTTGGCAAATATTGCTTAGTTAATAAGCTTAGAGCTTAGGATAAGGATTACCTATGAATATGAATTAAGTCTATAGCAATTCAAATGTTTTCATGGCTAGTTGGAGGTTTTTTGTTTAAATTTTAATTCTTTTGTTTAAATTATAAATCTGACTTTTTTATCTACTGTTAATATCCAAAGCTGTTTCATAGCCATGGTTTTTGAAATTATAAATATATCATGCTATCTTTGATTAACTTAAGGAAAATTAGTTCAGATCTTTATGTTTACCTGATCAGATTTTGAAACTGTAGTTGGTTAAATAGAATACATTAAACTCTGTTTAAAAAAGAGATAAAACAGAGTACATTAAACTCACTTTGTTTTTAAACAGAGATAAATTATAAACTATTGACCTCGATTAAAGAATGTGGAACTCGACTTTACTCAAGTGCTCAGCAACTGCTGTTCTATTTCCTATGAACATTCTTGCCATGAATCGTAGCGCTTCTTCGAAATGATCTACTTGCTCTTCAAAATGGTAATGTTGCCCCTAAATTTCATAATATTTCATTTCTTAGGCAATTGGCTTTTAGGTTAATATTATGAGAATGCTTTACTATTCAACTTTGAATATAATGGCAATTACCAGGTTGTTTCCAGTCTCTTCTCTGATACCTGCTGGCCCAGAAGCAAAGTTGAAGCCTCTCAGTACTTCAGTTCTTCTAGCATTTGCATAGGTTGGAACTAGTTGTCGAAAACCCAGCAATCGAGCTGCATAACATTAACATACAAGAAAGGAAAATTTTGTAAGAGGCTGATATTGTTAAAATTATTCATTTCACTGTCAAACAATAAACAGTGAACAATAAAATAGAAAAAAATGAAAGGGGATGAAAATTAGAACATAAACAACATACAGTATAATATCTCATCAAAAATTAAGCTAAATTAAGGTTTTAATTTGCTAACAGTATAACATACAGTATAATATCCATAGACTGAGATTTTCCTTATTTTCTTTCTTTTGAATGTTAAGGAAAAATGCAATTTTTGGAAGGATATGTAAACTTAGGGTATCTCATGTCTGTAATTTACTTCTTAGAGATGAAAATTAGAACATAAACAACATAGCTGGTTAGTCATATCTAAACTAAGCTGAGATATCCAGATTTCGTATGAAGAAAAAGTATTACCTTAACGAAATGAAGAAAAAATACTACTGTCGTTCTAATAATTAATCAAGATTTCGTATCCAGATTTCAAGATACATGATCAAACAATATAAAAAAATGAAATGAGTTAACCATCACTCACCTAATAAAGCCTTGCCGAGTTCATTCAGCCCTGGAATAGCCTTCAAAAGTAGCGTGTTCTGTACAATGAAGCATGATGAAAATGAAAAATCAATGCACATGCCGAATTAATTGAAAAAAAATTCAGAAAAAAAAGTAAAGAATTAAGTACCTGTTTGTCAAGAGGGTGCCTAAAGTCATCAGCATCAATATTGTATAGCTCGCTAAAGCAAGTCATTCGAACTGGCTTCAACAGAAAATCATCAGTGCCTTCTTCCAAGCATCTAACATTTCAAAAATTAAGCTAGACTGCAAAACTACTCAAATAATTGTACAACTTATATCTTCTACATATATCACGTTGTTACCTGTTGATATTAACAGAAATATTCTCGGACGACATAATCACGACAGGAATTTCCTTGAGCCGCGAAGAACCCTGCTTAACAAAGAATATGAGTTAAACTATATCCATTATTATAATCATAAAAATAATTGGAAAAAAAAAAGTAAAAATAAAAATTTACCTTGATCTGCTTTAGCAATTCATAACCGGTCATTTCAGGCATGGAATAGTCAGTGATTATCATATTCACATTTGGTTCCTTCATCATCACACACTTGTAAACAACAAACCGAAATTAAACAGTTATCCAGAAGTTTAAAATAACTGAAAAAGGAACTGCAAACCATGTTCAGCATTTCCAGTGCTCGTCTCCCGCTGTCGACTGTAGTTACTGCAATCCCTGAACGGAGTGAGATGATATTTGCAAAATCAACCCTCAAAATATACACTGAAACAAGTTTTACAAAAACAACCTATGAATTTCTTGCTGCGAAGCAAGTGTACAATCACTGCCCGATCTACTGAACTATCATCCACTGCCAACACATGAACATCATTCTCTGATGTTGACATTATATTATATATTTTATGATTTGCTTTAGCGAGCTATAGCTGGAAATACTACTGGCACAGCCCGACAAACCATAATCATAGCTCCACCACTACTCTCTTTCTCCTTTTTCCACCTCTCAACCGGAGAACACCCATGTGGATTTCGTTTGGTTTGTTCAATTTGAGTGATGAAGAAGAAATTGGTTTGAGCAGAAATCCATGGGAGGAAGATATTAATGTTGCCATTGCAGATAATACTCTGTAAAGATTGTCCTCTTTTCTTTCTTACTATTACTACCTACTACATCAACCCTGCTATACAACATTTCAAAACACTACCATACAGTTTCAAACCATACTACACTACAATTCATCTCCACAAACCCCCTGCTCAATCACCATACCAGACTTCCCTTACTGTCACTACTCCTGCCCAAACACAATACTGCAAGTTTACAAACGTAATGAACAATCATGGATGAATGAGTTTATAGTAACTAATTTCTACACACTCCTTTGGTTACAGCATATCAATTATTATAGTTTTCAATTTGTCTCTGAACTTATTTAGGATTGTTGGCTGTGTTGCTGATAAATTTCATATGTCAAATTTTTAGCTAAAAAACGTAGGGAGTTATAATTTAGTCACAGATTATTAAATTAGAACAGAAATACATGACGCATATAAAGACACATTGATGGAAAAGTATGAAATATGCCTATTGACTAAGTCAAAATATTAGAAAAAAGGGACGTGTAACATGTATTTGGCTACAAAGCAAAATCTTTCCTTGCATTGGCAACAATTCATTGTTTTCCAATCAACACCTATTTTTTGAGATGGCGAACCTTGCAAAGTCAACTAAAATTTTAACTTTCTTATGAACACATTACCTCATTGCGCACCTTTATTCATCTCAATTTTATCTGAAGTAGTCTCAAAGTTAACACAATTTTGAAAAATCATTCATTTGTAGGATTCAAACATCACCATCGTCTATTTTTCAAATTTAATTTGGATGAGTAATCTAGTTTCTAGTATACTATCTATGTTTAGGCATTAATCAAAATGACATTAAATCTTGTCAGTACTCAGATACATGCTACTGACATCTTTGAAAAATCCTAATTCAAAGAGGAATCAAAGGAGATAATCAGGCTCAGATAACCATTATTTGTTTCAATGTAAATACGTATAAGAGTATGTGTAACAAATACAGGTTGACAAATTCAATGCAATAAAATCTTACTCATTATGTTTTTTACAGCAACTCTCTGCTAGTTTGTGTTATTTACTATATGGTCATTTAAAATCACTTTTTTCGTATGATGTTGTTCTCCCTTACGGTTAGACGTGCAATAACTTTTATCTCTAAGATCACAAATTCAAATCATGCATACGCTTGTATTATGTTATTCAATCTTACTTAACATTTTGTAGTACAAATATCCAATCAAAAAACTAAGTACATCAATTTGCATTTAATTAGCAACTACAAACATCAAGGGCTAGTTGAATGTTGTTTTTGTTTGTTTTTTGCATGTTGTGTTTGGTTTCAACTGGAATTACTTTGAAAAATTCTTTGTCAAGCTACTTCATCAGCTAGTTGAATGACATGAAGGTGTTACTGTGAATCAGTTGTGTTGTTCAAACATGTGAGAAAGTAAACATAGCATGAATTTTTGGTTTCAGCTAGTTGAATGGCATTAGGCATTGTTGTAGATCAGTTGCGTTTCCCAAACAAGTGAGGAAGCAAACGTGGAAAATTAATGACATGAAGGTATTACTGTGAATGACATGAAGCTAGGTCATCACTACTCACGTGTAATTATCCACAATAACGTAACAAGCAAACGTGGTAAATTTAGCCTCCTTAAATAAAATATTGATAACATTAGTTAAATGTTTAACCTTTGAAAAAATAACAGAGATAGCACCCTAAACTGAAAACTTAGAGACCTTTTCATCTCTAAAATATTTATGCTGTCATTCAAAAAGTAAATTAATTATTAATATCAAAATAAAGTTGTCGCGTACATAAAATTATTGGCTATCAAATAATTTGATAGCCTCAGCATGGTTTAGAATGGCTGTAACTGAACATCAAGGGCACAGCTTATAATGGGTACCTCAATCGTTTGTATCAAAAACATTTAACGAACAACCTAATTACATCCCATATTCTGATCATCATCTTCTCATCTACCAAACACTATATGAAAACAAAGCGTTCCTCCACATATTCACCAAAACCATGTAGTCTCATGGCTGGGATGCATTGGTTTATATGAGCCAAACCATTCCAGTTCATCAAACTCATAACACCGATGCCATTTATCAATATGAACTCACATCCACTTGGTGAAGTAAATGATCAAACAATTTAAAGGCAACGCAGATAAACAAAATAAAAATACTAATTTTGAAAACGAAGACGATCCTTACCAGGACTTTCAAACATGAAATTGACAGCATCTCAATCGTCGAACACCTCACCTTCAAACAATAGTCGAGCCCGCGCATCGCTTCAAACTCAAGCAAATTGCCCAATTCCCCAAAGCTTCGACCTTCCCTGCAAATAAATTCACCACCGTAACCCCCCAAATAACAATAATTTTCGATTTTTGTTCTGAATTTTAGTGAGAGATTCTCGAATTTGGTATGCCAGAGAAAAAAAGATTTGGAAGCATGTGAATTTGGAGGTGAAAGTTGCGAATGTGGATTAACGATTGGATTTGGAATTTAGGGTTAAGGAAAGATGGGAAGCGGGAAACGAAAATAAGAGGGCGGCAAACAACCATTCGCATCGGCTACAAAAAAAAATTGATGCAAATGAACGTAGTTGCACCGGTTGTAAATAAAACTGATGCAACTAACACTATTTGCATCGGTGTATTTTCTTCGGTTGTTGACGATAACCGATGCAAATTGTATTTTTGTACTATCTACTGCTTTCCACATACCAATTGCATCGGTTGTTAAAACGTAATCGATGCAAATACTTCTATTTGCATAGGTTGTGGTAACAACCGATGCAAATGAGGCGAAGCAACATGCGTATTTTGTACTAGTGAAATATTTATTATATTCACTGGAAATCTGCCGAGTTCAAATACTTTAAAATAATTTATAACACCTATCCAAAATATATCGGGAAAACACTTTGAAATAAAACTGTTTTTCTGTAAACACTTTACTTAAAATATTAGTTATAAAAATATTATACCAATATTACATATAACTTAAGTCCAAACTAATTTTCAAAATAAAATTAGTGGATAGAGTATAACTATATAAATAACTATTTTCTAAAATAATTATTGATTAAATCTTAGAAATAATCATTTCTATATCAACTTAATAAATCTTTACTTAAAGGATTTAAAATAATTTAAAAGGTTAATTTCTCCAAAGTATCCTTTTCAAAACCAATTCTAGAATTTTACATACATACATACATATATATATATATATATATATATGTATGTATGTATGTATATGTGTATATATTTTTCAAAGCTATTCAGAAATTTTATTCGGCTTTCCGGGGAGAACACACTTTCATTTCAAAATGGTTCATTTAAACCAATTAACTAAATCCTTACCGATTAACTTTAAATTTACGTTCCAAATCCGTAAATTTATTTCCACACTTCAAAAATAAATCAATGTTTATTTTTAAACAAATTTCCCCTTCCTTTATAAATTCCATGGTGAATTTAAATTCCCAAATATCCACTGATATACGATTTTCAAATCGATTTCAAATATTCACTTTCAACAAAAATTTGATTTTTCAATTGATTTCAAAAACAACCAAATCAAATTCCATATTGATTTTCCAAGAAATTAAACACCAAGTGAATTTCATTCAAATCTCAAATTGAAATCAATTTCTACTAAACCCCAAATCAATTTTCAAATTGATTCTAAATTCTTTTCAAAACACCAAATAAATTTCCAAATGGATTTTTTTAAATTTATTTCCTTTTAAAAATAAATTCCTTTTAAAGAAAACAAATTCTTTTATTTTTTTTCAAACTCTTTAAAATCCGTATTTTGAATAAATTCTTCAACCTTTGAATCATATTACCCGAAATCCATTTATTAAACCTTTTCCCTATTTTTTGAAATTTTATTCAATAAGATTAAAAATAAAATTTTATTATTTTAGAATTCCTTCTTTTAAATTTATCCTATTCTCAAAAATAAATTTTAATATAAACTTTCAACCTGAATTTTCAAAAATCAAATTTTTATTTATTTCCGGTATCTAACGATACCAAAACTATATTCAGCTAAATTTTAGCCTTCAACGATTTCAATCACAAAGATAATCACACAGAGATCATAAAAAAATCAACATACAACATTGAAACAAATTCAATTATTTGAGGAATCCAGTTGGTTCCCTCCAACATGTTTCCCTACATCCATAGATGTTAGCACAATACCAATCTCGTTTCAAGACGGGATATCGCTGTACATGGGTTTATATAATATATCATCCGCTATTATGCGGCGCAATAGGGTCTCATCCGCTATATTGTGGGAAATCAACTCGAAGTACATATATAATACCAATTCCACCTCACGGTGGAATATCGCGGTATATGTGTTTAATAAAATAACCTCCGCTTAATATACGGCATATAGGGTCTATTTCAATACAACAAATAGCAACCATCATTCAATCACACAATCAAGCAATTTTAAATTTAACTATTTAAAATTTAAATCGAAACAAATTCGATTGAGTGAGAAGTTCTCACCTTGCTTCCAATACAGTTTCAGCGTTTTATTCCGAATAAAATTAAACGACCTTTTAATTTTACCCAAAATTCACGCTAGCTCAAATCAACTCCAATCCAGCTCCATTGCGTAGTGCTCGTCAATACGATTCCAAAGCAAGTCGTTTCGTCAATTTTCGACCTCGTATCAAAAAGTTATGTTATTTTAAAGTTTATACGATTAAATATAAATCAATTTACAATTTTAATTTATTATTTTAAACCTATTTTTTGCATCTGACCGTTGATTTCATCAACCTTAAATCGTGGCCGTGCATTGATCTTCTTCCCTCCCAGGCTAAAATCACGCACGAAACCCATCTTGCCAATCGAAACCCTAATGGCCGCACCTTCTACCGACGTTGAGGAGATGATCAAACACCTCCATTCGAACAGGCTTCACGAGCTTCACCTGTGCCCTGAAAGACGTGGCACTCATCCTCCCTGTGCAGCGAAAAACGTATATGAACGTGGAATGTTCGAATGAGATTTGCCATCGATTCGCAGCTCCGTTTTCGATCACAGCCGTTGGATTTGCTAGTCGTGTTGATCTCTACAAGTTTGCAGTTGAACACTTCGCTTAAAAGTCGATGGATTTCAACAAAAATGAAGATGACGAAGACACGATTTCGGCCATTGAAGAGTAGAGTGGCGGCTGGAAACCTAGTTAGGGTTTCTGAGTGCAAAAGTGAAAGTGTTGAGGTTCCTTTATTGAAATTTTTCAATGCACTATTCGTCCGAGATTTTCCGAACACCAAATGAAGCATGCCGGCTGACGTTTCTAGGGTTTAACCCACGTTTCGGATACAATGGAATGGGTTTCGAAAGCTAATTTGATCGTATGTACGAGTTACGGAAATAAACGATCAAATTTAAATTAAATCGGTTAAACTAATTTATATGCGTCTTGGCTTGCCTCGGACAAACCGTAAATCCGATTGACACGTAATTTGAAATCTTACAATAATTTTACATTACGGATCCAATGAAACTGGTTTCGTCAAAATCCGAGACTGTTTGAAAAATGACTATTTTTACTCGTCAATTAAATATTAAAATATTCAATTTCCACAAGTTAACTTTTAATTCAATTTTAAAAGTTCTATAACATCATTCTAACTCCAATATGATTTAATAAAACTTTACAAATCAATATTAATCACATTAAACCCAATTTCCAATTATTTCTGTAATTTCAAATATTTAATTATCGATTTAATTATCCAATAAATCTAGATATTCGAAATAAAATTTATTCGACTTACAAATTTTACTTGTTAATATTTAAAATTAATTAAATATACGAATTTCAATTGACAGAAATTCTGGGTCGTTACTTGTAATCAAAGTTGTACTGTAATTAAAATTATACATATATAGTGAGAGCTTGAAATTTGTACTATTCAAATATTGTAATAAATATCTGTTTGAATAAAAATTTATGTTTTAATTCAAATTCTGTGTTATTTATTTTTATTCAACAAATATTTGTTTTAATCTAAAAAATACATTTAAATGAATATATATGTTTATTATCATCAAATAAAAATCATATAATCGCATATTCAACAATCTCCCCCTTTTGATGATAACAAACATATATTTAAGATTTTGAATATGTTAAATGTATTTGATCATGGATATACTCTAATTTCTCCCCCTATTTAAATGCTTCCTCTCTACACAAAACTCCCCCTTCATATATGCATATAATTAAAAACATTCAAATGAGCCTAGATGCAAATAGAAAATATTTGACCTTTGCTTGATTTTATTTAACAAAATCTTAATTTTTCTCTCCCCCTTTTGTTATCAGCAAAAGAGTAATGGTGTTAGAAAAATGGAAATGAAGTGATAGATATTAATCCAACATTAAAACTCAATTGAATATAAATATTAAATTTCAATAAAAAATCAAACAAAAATCATAACTACCCTTGTTAGGTGCATATTCCACTTTTAGAAATAATGGGAATGATGTCATCATATAAAACCATACAGTTGTGTCTATTTATGGTATATTTATATCAGGAATTTGAATATCTACTAACCATGCATAATCGTTAGGACTTTTAAATGAGATTAGTAGTATTCCAATTTAATTTTAAAAAATGAATTCAAGTATCTTCTAACCACGCATAACCGTGAGGACTTTAAAATGGGATTAGAATCAACTGGTTTATTTAATAAATCAATTTTGATATGCGTTCCACACATGCATAACCATGAGGACTTTTAAATGAGCATGGAAGCACATAACAAGTTCCAAGTAATTCACCCATGCATAACCGCGAGGACTTTTAAATGAGAGTGAATACTTTGGATTTTATTTTATTTTATTTTATATATAAAATGAAAAACGAATGATTCCTGTTTAAAGGACCACATATCGACAAACTATATTGAATTTTGATGAGCGATGGTCGATAGAAATATGATAGAAATAGAAATGGTCATGGAATCTTTACCCAACAAAAGTTTTTATAACTCTTGTTTAAATTTCTAAAGAGATTTGCAAATTATATCGTCTCGAGTCATAATATATGATAAATATCAACACTCATCACTTTTTCAATCACCATTTATCTTTTTGATAATGAGTAGGTAGTCATATTAGTCAAAGTTATAATTTAAAAATTAAATTCAAAAATAATTATAAAATCAATTTTTCTAAAACTGACCAATCTGAAAGCAAGGTCAAAAATGATTTTCTAGAAGGGGTTTTATGAGAAAATTTTCTGCTATTTGAAAATTATATGAAATGAAAAATATGCATATATTTTCTTTGAAAAACGATGCAGTTGCTAAATGTCTCACCATAAATCACGTTCCACTAGTAATTTTTCTATCAACTAGATTACCAGTGTAATCTGCATCCGAATTTCTCTTTTACTCAAAATTATCTTTAATTGAATTTGATAGACCAGACCATGAAGTCTGCAACAAAATATCTCAAAATCAATTTTAACAGCTTTTTAAATGACATTCTCTTGAATTTGAATTGAAACCGTGTAAATAATCAAAAACCGTGAATATAGAGTCAGCCGTAAAATAATCAAATGTATTATCATCCCATAAAACACTATGATTAATCCAAACTAATATATATGAACTAATTCAAAGACTCTAGAGATTTTTATAGTGTTCTTAGCATAATAATATAATTGGCCAACAATTTTGAATAAGTCAGAATCAAAATCATCATTTATTTCATCATCACATTATTGGCTGATTTAACTCAGATTACGGTGCAGATTATCACATTTAATATATCGTTCAAATAAATATACCATTACCTGTTTTACCTTTACGATATTCTTCGTTGTCGTCCATTATGATTCTGTCACCTTTATACTAGGCTAAGGAACTCTGCTTTGTCGCCCGTTATGTTTATGGAACAGCCAAAATCCAAAGAACACTGTTGTTGTTCCTTAGCCTGCCACCACACCTACACGATGAAAGATTTTTGTGACCTATTTGTTTTTATAGGTCCATGATTGTTAGTGGCAGAATATTTTGAAAAATAATTTTGTGGAGACCCAAAACTATTTATATATGTTCCTTTCGGCACCTAGATTTGTTTAACTTTGAAGGATTTTGTATTTGTGCCTTTTGGAACCCAAATTGGTATAGTTTTCACGTGTTTGGGTCTATACCAACAACTATTTTGATTGTGTCCAAATTCTCTACAAATTGTGCACATTGAATTGATTTGATTAATTTTATTTCTAACTTTTTCAGTTTGATTATATCTAAGTCCTTGTCTAACTATATTAACAGTTTGTTTTCCTAATAGCATATTCAATGGTTTTTCACATTTTGAAAATTTATCTCAAGTCGTTGACAGTTGTTGGGCTTGTGTTTTGAGAGATTCATTTTCATTTAACAATTGTGTGCACTTTTTAATCGAATTTTCTCTCCTAGTATTTTCACTCCCTTTCAAAATTAGAATTCATTTTCAAGTGATTTTATATTAATTTCTGATTTTTTAATTTCTTCTTCGAATGTTGGACACTTATCACACTTAGGGATCCCATTTTGATAGGTTTTAACTAATTGGTCAAGTTGTTTATTTAAATCTATCAAAGTATCTTTTTGTTATTCAAGTTTAGCATACTTCTCTCTAAGTCGTTCAAAATAGCCATTTACTTCGTGGAAATATATAAGTAATTCTGAGTGAGTGAGTTTTGATACCTCGCTTGGCTCATCATCATCGCTATCAGTTATATTTCCTTGAAGGCACATATCTGCTTTCTCACTCTCACTGCTAGTACTTTGATTATATTCATCACTTGTATTCCATGTGGCTGCAAAACTTCTCCTTTTTGATTTCTTTACAAAGTCGTGTCGATTTTGAGAATAATTGGGCTTGATGTGTCCGGCTTAGTTGCACTTGTGACAGATGATTTTCTGTTCTTCTGAGTAGTCTAGTGCTTTGGCTATTCTGCTTTTCAATTTCTGATTTCGAGCTGAATTTCCGTATCTGTGATTCCACTTTTTGAATTTCTTCATTAGAAGTGTCGGCTCTGCTGCTCCATCATCATTGTTATCATCATCACTTTCGGTTGTTCCTTTGAGAGCTACTGATTTCTTTCGAGTATCTCCTCCTTCACGCTTTTCCTTGAATTTCATTTCTAGCTCATAAGTGGTGATATTTCCGATGAGTTCTTCAACTTTCATTTGTTTTAAATCTTTTGATTCTTGAATGGCAGTCATTTTTGATTCAAATCTTCGTGGAAGGACTCTGAGGATTTTTCGGACTATTTCCAATTCCGTGTATGATTTTCCGAGAGCTTTTGATTTGTATGTGATATTGGAAAGTCGTCCATACATATCTTTTACATTTTCTTCCTTCGCCATTGTGAAGTTCTCGTATTCGCTGCTTAGCATGGCAAGGCAAGATTCTTTGACTTGAGATGTTCCTTCGTGAGTCACTCCTAGTGTGTGCCATATTTCCTGCGCAGCTAGACAATGTGAGACACGATTAAATTCAAATTAATCCAATGAACAGATAATAGAATTCATAGCTTTAGCATTAGCATTTTGTAATTTATTTTCTAGTTCTGTCCATTGATCCTTTGGTTTCTCTATTTCCTGATTATCTACAATTATAGTTGGTGCTCTATAACCTGTCTCAACAATATTCCAAGCGTCAATGGTTTTCAGAAAAATTTTCATTCTATTTTTCTAGTAGGCGTATTCACCATTGAAAATTGGTGGTCTAACTATAGACTGACCCTCAGCAAAAGAATTATTAAAAGAAGCCATTTTAAAAAATCAAATTTTTAAAACAAAAATTGGTTTTTGAAAAACAAATTTTTTAAAACAGAAGTTGACTTCTATTCCTAGCTCTGATACCACTTGTAGGATTGATTTCACCCTAGAGGGGGGTGAATAGGGTGATGCTGTTAATTATAAAAATTAATTACGGAAGCTTATAAAATTATTCCAATACAGATATATCAAAATTATAGCAGCACAGATAATAGCATATTAATAAATGCAGAAATAGAACGACACAGAATTTACCCAGCTACGGCAAAACCCTGCCTACGTGCTTCCCCCAAGGTTTCTACTAGAAATTAAGTAGTCACACGCTTACACACGTAAACTCGCGACACCCGCTACTGACTAACCTAACTCTATGCTCAAAACCCTGCCACAACTCAGCACTGAGTTGTGAATTCTCAAACTACGCCACGTAGTTTGTCCCCTAGTCACACGACTAGTAATTACACAATTTTCAAGAGAAAATACAAAATAAAAAAAATTTAGAAAAAGCAACTAAACCCTAATTTAAAACCCTAAATTAAATCTCAATTAATAAAACAAGCCCGGCCCAATTTTAAAAAAAAACAAACGCGACCTTTTCTTTTATCAATGTCGGTCGTTCCTTTTTCCTTTGCTCTGTATAATGGCAGCTTGTTTGCGTTTTCCTTTGCTTGTAAATTAGGGCTTTGTTTCTGAAGTCGTCGACTTTCGGTTGCTTAATCGAAATAGATGTTTTTCTAGTTCGTTGCTTTCGTCGATTGTTCGTCTCTTTGAATTATCTTCGGCTACTTTAATTTGATCAAGTTCGAATTTGATTCTGGTATGTAAATTTCTCCTTTTGCTTTACTGGTTTTGGCTTACTTGAACTTCATGATTGAATTGCTGATGATGTTGTTTATTTATATAGACTTCGAAACCCTTGAATTTCATTCGTATACATTTACTTGAATTCGTCACTTGATTTTTCTCCGCCATTCGATTTTGTTTTAATGCTGATGATAAGTTCTGACTTGTTCATATCGAATAATTTTCGTTTACTTGATTAACACGGTTTTGATTTTGAACTCGCTCGATTCCTTGATTATCACCGCTTCGATTCAGAACCGTTCGATTTTTCGTTGGTCGTTACGGTAGTGAATTTCCTACTTGACCTTGGCTTTGATTTTTGACTTTTTCAATTGTATAATTTTCTTGCTTGTCACGGCTTGATTTCTTGGCTATCACGGCTTGTTTGATTTCGTAGCCACCACGGCTTGATTTGCATTTGACTTCGGTCGCTTGACTTTGTGTAAATACGAACTTGTTCAACACTCTATTGACATCGGCCAGTTGATACTGATGCTTGATGTTGACCCTTTTCTTTATGACTTTGGCACTGACTATATGTATACATTTTGTAGCTAAAGTTTGTTTTGATAAATTTCTTTTTGGATTTTTTACATCCCTTGGTTCTGATTGTGGTTGACTTTGTAGTTTCATTCATTCTTTTTTTTCTGAAAAAGCATTATATTTTATTTGTTGCACTTGCTCGATCCATTTCAATGTTGCTGGCCTTCAATACACATGTATATATAATGATCATTTCAATTCACCAGTCTTGCATTGGAGTTGAGTCATGGTAGCAGTGACTTGACCTTTGCATTTTGTTTGTGTTTTGGTGCCATTTGCTTCTCCACTGAGCCTTGCTCTTTGTTGTAACTGGACTTGTACACTTGGTGCTCTTGAGTCTGCATATTGATGTACACTTGATATTTTTGGTTTGAGTTGATGCTGAAGTCACAGTGGTGCATTTTGGTGAGTTGCTCTGGCCGGTTGATTGTTCCATACATGTTGCTTGATTTTCCTGTCCATTGCATGACTTTGTGGTCTGGTTCCTTCATGTTGTTGGTGTACTTGTATCATCACTGTTGTGTGGCTTTGAGCATTTCCTTAACCATCCATGCTTATACCTGTCCTTGTTTGATTTCTTTGTATTGCTTTTAGCTTTGGGTTTCACTGACCACTCTTGTTGTACATGATTGCATTTTTGTTACTGTTCATTTGAGTTGATTTACAGCTCTTAAGTATTTATGTCCTGACTCGAGTGTTTTGTGTTTTGCTTTACGCTTAAGTCAGAATGAGTGATTCAGCATTCAAGATTCACCTTCGGAGTTGGAGCTTTGCTTGAAGATCCAGTCATCTATTTTGCTTTCTGTCTCCAGTATTTCAGTGATGTATTCTGATTTGTACTTGACGTAACTTGTTACTCTTCTATTGTATCTTGTTTAACTCTAATGTATCTTATTCTATATAGTAGCTTCATGAACTACTATCTCTTTCAATTCCGCTGCATTATTATTTACTCTGCGTCTATGATCTGTGATTATTTATTTACTGTATATTCTGAGATTTGTCAAATTTTATTTACAACGCGGTATTTTGAGCAATTCAAGTCCGACATGTGCGGATGCGAATGGTTGAAAATATCGGGCTGTTACATTTGGTATTAGAGCTTTGGTAGCTCTAGGCAATACTCAGTATATAGGGTAAATGTATTTACAGAATCACTTTCATTTGAGTTTAGATATCTTCCTTTTTGACTCGATCCCTTTGAATTTTGGAACGTTCCCTGCGATTCCAAAATCTATTCGTGTCCCTCACTATTCGTCTTCCTTTGATTCTGGAGTATCCCATAACTCCACTTCGAATGATCTTGATAATGAGTCGGTGGTCCTACCAATTTCAAATTGATTTGTAAAGGGGTGGAAATCCTTTACAACAGCATCGATTCACCAAAGATTTTAAATCTTCGGTTTAGATGTTAGTATCTCTTATTATCCCAAAACTCTATCTCTTGAGATCGAATGTTGATTTTCCTCGGAAAATCCACATCCATCTTATTCTTTAAGTCACGATTGACCCAATTAATGTTGCCCGTGATTTATATAAGCTTATCCATCTTCCTATTCTGTTATTTAATCATCTCATCTTCGTTTCCAATTTATCTTCAAATCATTCTTGAAGTGTATTTGTAAACTAATATTTAAATTGTTATATATATTGTGTTGTTTGAGTTGTTGATGTTGATTTGGGTTTCCGATCAATTCATCTGACCAACGCTATCAATAGGATTTCCAAAACACTTGAACAAAGAAAACTGACACAATATGGGTTTTTAAATTTAGTAATTAAATAAATTTTGTAACTATATTATAAATCTTTTTCTGGATTTTATTGAATTGATTGTTAAGAAATAATATTTGATCTTTTATATCATTATCTCTTGTTTCATATATAAATAATTGAACTATAAACATGGCTATAAATTTATCTGGAAATTTAAAATGAATTTAAAATAAGAATTTGAGAATTTAATTTCCGATGGATTTCAAACTTTGTGTTTAAAGTTTTAAAGGATACATTATTTAAAGTATTTTCGAACAGAATTTGTTTCCATAGAATTTTAAATCTAAATTTAGTGCTCTTCTCTTTGTCGTTGGAAAATAATTTTGGTGATGACTGCAGCATCATCGACATTCATTTTCAAGTTTCGAAGTGAAGAGACCGTTCTGTAGTCTTGCTACAGTTTTGTTTTGGGAAATTTAATTGATTTGAATTTCTAAAATAAGACTGGATTTATAACATATGCTGATATATGATTTAAATTTGAATGGATATATATATTGTATATGGGCATTTATCTCTAAATAGTTTGGAATTTATCAGAAATTTAATTCCTATATTTTATCTTGAAGGGTAATTTCAAGTATAATTTCAAGATTTGGATAAATATTCATGCTTGAAATTATTTAATTGGAAAGTTTTATTTGCATAATACCCTAATTTCATTCCAATATAACTTACCCTAAATTATACAGAGTTGAACATGTAATTGGATAATATACAGTATAAAAAGATTATATAAATAAAATTTGAGTGGTTATAATAAATATTATACACTTAAATTTTATTTATAAAAAGATTAACAGTGGTAAATAGAGAAAAGGGGTAATGGAATAATTTACAATATAAAATGATGAAAAAGGAACTAAGAATAAATTTAAAGTAGTTATAATAAGTATAAATATATTTAACATAGGTGATAAAATATATTGAGAGGAATAAATTTAATTATAATTAGGAATAAAGAAGAATCAATTTATTGAGTACATTGTGAGTATAATAAATGATTTTTTTCAAATCCATGATTTTTGAAATTGTTAATTTAAGATAATTGGATGATAAGATAATGAAATTAGATATAGTCAAGATTTATTTAACTTATGTAAAAAAAATTCTATTTAAGTTGAAATTTTCAGAGTTTCAAATTTATTATCTTATTTTGTTTTTCAAACTATCTTTTGGCTGTCCTTATTTTTCTTATCTTGCTATAGAATGGAGAGACTATTGCTTATACCAGTCTGTTTAGAAATCTTTCTATAATATTTGGTACTCATCTTGAGTCTGAGCACTTCTTGCCATCCATAGACCGTCGGTCAAGCGGAAAGGCTGAATGCGATTCTAGAAGATCTTTTTCCTTCTTGTGTTCTTGATTTTAGAGGATCTTGGGAAGATTATCTCCATCTTTTTAAACTTACCTATAACAATAGTTATCAGGTATAATTTCAATCTTCTTTTCATCTTGTCTTAATCCTATTTCATTCTATTTTTCTGTGCTTTCCCGTACCATATTCCTTTTCAGGGATGAAAAGTTTTGAGTGGGGGAGAGTGTAACAACCCTGTATTTTCTGATTATTTTAATTGTATATTTTAATTATTTTAAATTGAATTCCTGATTTAAAAATTTTATTTTATTTATTAAAATGAATAATTTTCTTATTTTAAATATTAATTTTGATTTGTATGTGAATTATAATTTCAAACCTGATATATTGAATATTTCCAGAAAATGTGAATTTTGGTCAATCTGGTCAAACTTTGACTTTTAAATTTAAATTTTAAATATCTAAAAAATTTAGTTTTATCTTTTATTATGAAATTAAATTAAATTTCAAGAATACTGCTTTTCGTTTCGTTGAAATCCGATTTATATCGTGAAAGTTATGCTTTTTATAATTTTGTGTGTAAAATTGATTAATTTATCAAATTTTTTTTTTTTTGAAAGCCAAGAGCATAAACTCATTTTATTGACTTAAGTATCATTACAAACAGTTACAATACCACAAGACTTACAACCAGTTACAACCATTATCTTGACAGATTTCAATGCTGTAACGACCCGCATTTTACGTGTTGATTTATCGTAGAATTATTAGGTCGTTAGTGTTGTTTATGTTCTCCTTAGCCTAAGTCGTATGGGAAGTTAACTCGGTTGCACAAGTTAGTGATAGGTCGTGTGTGAGTTAATGGGTAACGACCTAAAAGTGTTGTAGCGACCTTAAGTAGAAGTTAGGCCGTTAGCAAGTTAGAGAGGTTAGCGACCTAGACGTTTAGGTCGTGTGTAAGATAGGTTAGTTTAGGTCGTTGGAGCGACCTAAGGAGATAGGTCGGTTTAAGTAGATTAGCGACCTAGGGGAGGAAGGTCGTTCAAGCGACCTAAGGGTTGTATGAAACCTAGTAGTAACGACCTAAGGAAGTTGCCGAGCTAAGGTAGTTAGCGACCTAGGGTTAACGACCTAACAGTTACGAGTTATGGTTCCTGTTCGACCTAGGTATGGACCGACTTAAGAGTGTTTATGACCTATGGAAGTTAGGTCGTAAACGAGTTAGTATGGTTGGCCGACCTATAGGGTTTAACGACTTATAGGTAGAGCGACCTAAAAGGGAGACCGACCTAAGAGCTAACGGTTTAAAGGAGTTAACGAGTCAAGAGATAGGTCGTGGACGACCTATAGGGGTAACGACCTAAGTTAGGTTGTTGAGCGACCTAAGGAAAGTGTTAGATCGTGGTTTGTGTTAGGTCGCTAGGTAGGTTGGATTGGCAGAATCATAGGTCCCAAGGAAATTAGGTCGCATGTTTATTTTAGGTCGGCATGGTCTTAGGTCGTAGGTCGTTGAAGGCAGCTGTGTTTTTAGGTCGCGTGTGCTATGGAGACTTAGGTCGTAAATGACCTAAGTTAGGTCGAGGGTCTCTAGGTCGGCAACGACCTAAAACTGGGCGACGACCTAAGGGTGATTTCAGCCTATAAATAGAGGGGTTTGGCTCACTTTTTGGCACCGGTTTTTGAAGCGACGAAGTGCTGCCATTTTGAGAGCTCGACTACAACATTTCTTCACTTCTTTTCTCTACTCTAATCTTGTGCTAACATCCATCCAAGATCGAAGATCAAGATCGAAGATCCAAGAGCCAAAGTTGAAGATCTTCATCCAACGAAGTGAGATTTCATCGTTTCAAGCGGGATTTCGATAAATCAAGCTTCAATCTTTGCTGTCCAGATCTGAAGCGTATTGCTTTTGGGTTGTTTTGGAGATTCTGTGAGTGGTAGTTATCTCTCACGCGGACCCAAAGGAGTATATTGGATTGGTGGCTTGTTTGAGTGTTAAAGTTAGAGATTTCATGTATTTTTCTTAGTTCCAAGACTAGATTCATTACTTTTGAAGATGTTTACCTATGCAAGTTCAATTAACAAGTTATAGAGACAAAACCCATGTTTTATATTTGATAGATCTATGCTAAAATCCATGATTTCATATATGTTAGACTTATGCTCATTTATTTACGAAATTGCCATTATAGTTGATATTGCTTGATTAGATCTTGTTTGAATGCTTGATTGTTTGGATGTATGATTGATTTGATTGTCTCGAGTTAGCTTGTAGTTGATTTGGGACAAGATGGTTGAAGATGATTCAAAAGCTAAGTGGAAAGGCTCTTGAATGGTGAAAGCTGCTGTGGCATATGAAGCGGATGATGAAGCTCATATGGATGGGTTCGAGGACTTTGCTATAGTAGAGGAAGCGAAGTATGATGATGATGATGGACTTTGCCATGATGCGATGAGGTGAAGTATGATGTTGTGATGGACTTTGCTAAGATGCGATGAAGCAAAGTATGATATGAGATAGTCTTGGTCTAGTCCAGGCGGGATCATTCCAAGCATGTTGATAACTCGGTGATATGGTTCGAGTTGTGATGGATAATGGATGGCTCGAGAGGCGCTTGAGCTAGTATGAAAATAGTCGTCAAGGAGGATGACTAGGAGGCTAAGACTTCATCGTTGTTGAAGGTTCTAGCATGCTCAAAGCAAGAGTACGTTGGGCGGCATTGATATCCCAGGCACGGGTCACGATGACGTGCTAGTACTCTGGGCAGCATTGATATCCTAGGCACGTGTCACGATGACGTGCGGAGTTATGTCTAGAACCGGGGTTACCATTAGCCCTTGACTGACGGATGAAAGAATGTGCCGTTCATTCAACTAACGATGAAATCAAGGCAATGATAACAGTGATAGCCAGAGTCATGGATGTTTGGATGTATCATCATTCGGTCTCAAGAGCGGTGTTTTCTGGGTGCTTATCTGATCTTGGTTTAGGCCTTGGGGGTTTGTATTTGGAAAACATCGACCTTGACTCGAGTGGTTATTGCTTTACTTTAGTTATCTGTTTGCTATGCTTGCTTCTCCTTAGTGTGTGTCTGGGGCTATCACTGTAGAAAGAGGTGGAGTGGGATGATTTGGGTTCCTATTCCTTTTATCCTTTATGTTCCTTTGGTATGTTTGATAGTTGATTTACTGCTCACTAAGACTGTTGTCTGACTCAAGGTTTTATGTCTCCTCTAATTACCTTGGGCTGTTCATCCATGTTTGGGATGGGCAGACTAGGTGACAGGTGGCAGGTGCTGATCTTAGTGGCTCACGCTGATGATGACGAAGACGAGCAGGAGGCTTTACATATTATTTTCATATTCTATGTACTGGATATTCCGCTGATTGTTGATTCCTCTGAGTGTTATGTAGTGAGGCTTCTTGTATTCATGATTCAGATCATGTATAAAGCTATTATGATTAGATGATGATATTCTGTTCTATGGGAGCTTCACTATATTATATTTCTCTATTGTATTTTATCCATGCGCTGTGAGTTTTACGATAGAGTCTGCGATGTTTATTTTACCCTTGACAGTCACTCATGGCTGCCTGGCACACTTTCAGCGCACCATTCCCTTGTTTCCGTGCGGGAGTCATGGGAGATCGTCACATTTGGTATCAGAGCTTTGGTTAATCGATTTTAGCCAACGCTCGCTGAAGTAACTACGTATGAGAGACGTAATTGTATTTTGATGGATGATTACTATATATAATATGGTAGCTTAAAAGGATTTGAACTCCTTATGCAGTTGTTTCTCAAAGGTGTTCTAATCATTCCTTTTTCTAGATACTAAGGATGAGTCGAAGAGGGAGACCAGCTGCAAGGGAAGGTCGTGCTGCTGAAGGAGCTGTTGATTATGGAGCTATGTTTGAAGCTATGATGACTTCTATTATAAGAAGGATGCCAGCTCCAGGGCCATCTTTAGATGTTGGAGTTCAGTTTCAAGCTCCAAGACCGGTGGATTTTGCTAAGCTTTGTAAGGACTATACTGCTCTTGGAGGGAAAGTTTTCTTAGGGACTGAATCTACCATTGAAGTCCAAAGATGGATTGATGCTTGTAGAAGGATCTTTGGAGATTTGGGAATTGATGATACAACTAAGAGGAAGCTTGCATCGAGACAGCTTCAGGGAAGAGCTTCTGACTGGTGGAACTCTATCACCATTGATACTCCAGAGGAAGAGATTTCTTGGGAGCAGTTCCAAGCTAGATTTGAAGCTAAATCCATTTCTACGGCTCAGAAGTCCGTCTTGTTTAAGAAGTTTGTTGAGCTCAAGCAAGGTGGGAGATTGGTTCTGGAATATGTTTCGGAGTTTGAGGCTTTGTCCAAGTATGCTCGATCGTATATTGACTCTCCCTATCAGAAGAATGAGAAGTTCGTGACAGGCTTGGATAGTTACCTTGGGAGGCAGTTGGTGGATCATTTGGACGATCCATTTGAGAAGCTTGTGGAGAAAGCTCTCAGGCATGAGAGTTTGTTTCCTAAGGAAGGGTCTGTTGTTGCTGTGGCCAAGGAGGAGTCTAAACCGCAGCAGGGTGGAAACAAGAAGAGAAAACAGCAACAGCAGAAGGGTAAGAATGGTCAGAAAAAGCCGAAGGGCGAAGTGACTTGTTTCAATTGTCAGCGGAAGGGCCATTTCTCCAGGGATTGCAAGAATCCAAAGGTGTCGGTGAAGTGCCACAACTGTGACAAGCTAGGGCATATTAAGAAGAATTGTCCGGAACCACAGAAGGAAAAGCAGATTGTGAAAGCTTATGCTTTGGGGGCTGTTCCATCATCTTCGAAAGCTCCTACTGCTGAAGAGAAGGGGAAGAGTGTGGTGGTTCAAGGTACTCTTTCCGTTTGTGGTGTTCCAGTTAGAGTGTTGTTTGATACTGGGGCGTCGCATTCCTTTGTTTGTAATGAGTTGGTGGACCGGTTGGGTTTGGAACCGGATATTGTTGATAGACCATTGGTTGTGACCAATCCAGTTGGGGGTTCATCTTGTTTGTGTATGCTATGCCGTGGTCTAGTTGTATCTAGTCATGATTGCTCTTTTGTTTGTGATTGTTTTGTTCTGAACTTTGCGGGGTTCGGAATTATTTTGGGTATGGATTGGCTTAGGAAGTATGCGGCAAAGGTTGATTGTGAGAGATTGGAGGTGACAGTCGAGAATGTGGAGGGGCGAAAGGTTCTGATACGATGTAAGCATGAAGAAGGCGTCTTCATGAGCTTCATGTATTCGCTGGTTGTTCCACGGGATGGACTGTCATCAGTGCCAATCGTGAATGGATTCGGGGATGTCTTTGATGAAGTCAAAGGGTTACCGCCGCATAGGGAGATCGAGTTTCGTATCGATCTAGTTAAGGAAGCCAGACCCGTTGTGATGCCGCTTAGGCGGATGGCGCCTAGGGAACAGCAAGAGTTGAAGGTGCAAGTTGATGACCTTTTACGGAAAGGATTCATTCGGCGTAGTGTGTCCGAATGGGGTGCACCAGTTGTGTTCGCAACCAAAGCGGATGGATCGTTGAGATTGTGTGTCGATTATCGTGAGCTGAATAAGGTGACTAAGAAGAACAAGTATCCATTGCCGAGAATAGATGACTTGTTTGATCAGCTTCACGAAGCTAAGGTGTTTTCTCAGATGGATTTGGCAACGGGATTTCACCAGTTGAGAGTGGCGAAGGATAGTGTGCCGAAGACTGCTTTCAGGACACCATCTGGTTTTTATGAGTGGCTGGTAATGTCGTTTGGACTGACCAATGTACCAGCATATTTTGTGGATCTTATGAATAGAGTATTCAGAGATCAATTGAGTAAGTTCGTACTTCTGTTCGTGGATGATATTCTGATTTATTCCAGAACTGAAGAAGAGCACAAGACGCACTTGCGGATTGTTTTGGAAATCTTGTGGAAACATCAGCTGAAGGCTAAGTTTTCGAAGTGTCACTTCTGGAAGAGTGAAGTGAGATTCTTAGGCCATGTTATTTCTGGAAATGGAATAGCGGTTGATCCTGCTAAGGTGGCAGCAATCCAGGATTGGGTTAGACCTAAGAATGCATCTGATGTGAGAAGTTTTCTTGGATTAGCAGGATATTATCGTCGGTTTATTAAAGACTTCTCCAGGATAGCTGCACCATTAACAGGATTGACGAAAAAGAATCAGGTATTCAGTTGGGATGCTAAGTGTGAGCAAGCTTTTGGAATCCTGAAAGAGCGACTGACGAGTGCTCCTGTTTTGACTATTCTAAGTGGGAATGATGAGATGGTGGTTTACACCAATGCATGTGGTACTGGACTTGGAGCAGTGCTAATGCAGAAGGATAGAGTTGTTGCGTATGCAAGTCGACAACTGAAGCCGCATGAAAGGAATTACCCGACTCATGATTTGGAGTTGGCGGCGATTGTGTTTGTCCTGAAGATGTGGAGACATTACCTATTGGGAGTTCGATTCGAGTTGTTTACGGATCATAACTCGTTGAAGTATCTTTTCTCCCAAAAGGATTTGAATCTTCGACAGCAACGATGGCTAGAGTTTTTAGCATCATACGATTTTGGTATAGCTTATACTCCGGGAAAAGGCAACGCAGTAGCTGATGCGTTGAGTCGAAGATATGCAGGATTGGGAGCCATGTTTTCGGAATGGAAGAGTCTCGAGTATTTAGCTGGATTTGATTTCAGGCCTAGATGTGAGTTGGAACCTAAGATGTTGGCAAACTTATCTATAAGACCTACTCTTGTGGAAAGAATTGGCGAGAGCCAAAAACGAGAAGATAACATTGTCAAGATTATCGGTGATCTGGAATCTGGACTGGAACCAGAGAAGGATAAAGGATTCGAAGTCGATCGAGAGGGTTGGCTTCGGAAGCAAGGAAGACTAGTTGTTCCCGATGTAGGTGAATTGAGAGATGAAGTTCTGAGGGAAAGTCATCACTCAAAGTTGACAATTCATCCAGGAGGAAATAAGATGTATCGGGATATGAAGAGAACCTATTATTGGGAAGGTATGAAGAAGGATGTTGGAAATTTTATTTCCAAGTGCATGAATTGCCAGTTGGTTAAAGCAGAGCAGAAGAAGCCAAGTGGATTGCTTCAGCCATTAGAAGTTCCTACATGGAAGTGGGAGCAAGTGTCGATGGATTTTATCGATGGGTTACCTAGAACAAGAGCAGGAAATGAAGGAATTTGGGTTATAGTAGATCGTTTGACTAAGAGTGCAAGATTTTTTCCTGTTCGATCAACTAGGACTGCATCGAAGTTGGCTGAGTTGTATGTTAAGTGGATAGTTCGATTCCATGGTATTCCGAAGAGTATAATGAGCGATCGAGACCCATTGTTCACTAGTGGATTTTGGAAGAGCTTTCAGGAAGTTTTGGGAACCGAGTTGTGTTTGAGTACAGCATATCATCCCCAAACAGATGGTCAGACTGAGAGAGTCAACAGAGTTTTGGAAGATCTCTCAGGGCATGTGTTTTGGATTTCGGAGGATCATGGGAAGATCATCTTCATCTGGTGGAATTTGCATATAATAACAGTTACCAGTCAAGCATTGGTATGGCACCGTATGAAGCGCTGTATGGAAGACCGTGTAACTCTCCGACATTTTGGTTGGAAACTGGAGAAAAGCTAATACTTGGGCCAGAGATGATTCGTCAGACTACGGATTGTATAGAGATCATTCGGCAACGAATGAAGGCAGCCCAAGACCGCCAGAAAAGTTATGCTGATAAGCGTCGTAAGGATTTGGAATTCGACGTAGGTGATATGGTTTTAGTGAAGATTTCTCCACTGAAGAATGTTGTCCGATTCGGGAAGAAAGGGAAATTGACTCCGAGATTTGTTGGACCATTCCCGATCATCAAGCGAATTGGAAAGCTCGCTTATAGATTGGAGTTACCGGAAAAGATGGCGGGTGTGCACAATGTTTTTCATGTATCTTATCTACGGAAGTATGTGCACGACTCGAATACAGTGGTTTCTGCTGATAGCTGTGAAGACTTGGAGGTTGATCCAGTGGTTACGAGACCTCGTAAGCCGCTTCGTGTTGTTGAAACCGACACGAAACAGCTTAGGAGGAAGACGATTACGTTGCTCAAGATACAATGGAGTGATGATGTTAACGACTGTACGTGGGAGGAGGAAGAGAGGATGAAGGCAGCTCATCCTGAACTCTTCAAGGTATGGCCCTAAGGTGTCGTGACATCTCATGAATTTGTAACTTGTTCTAATCTTAGAATTCTGCATGCAAGGCTAGAAATTGGATGCATGGTTTGTTGATTGCTATGGATGGTAGGCATGCGGAATAGTTATGGTTGCTCTTGTTTGTTTGGAATTTCGGGGGCGAAATTCCTAAGGGGGAGAGAATGTAACGACCCGCATTTTACGTGTTGATTTATCGTAGAATTATTAGGTCGTTAGTGTTGTTTATGTTCTCCTTAGCCTAAGTCGTATGGGAAGTTAACTCGGTTGCACAAGTTAGTGATAGGTCGTGTGTGAGTTAATGGGTAACGACCTAAAAGTGTTGCAGCGACCTTAAGAAGAAGTTAGGCCGTTAGCAAGTTAGAGAGGTTAGCGACCAAGACGTTTAGGTCGTGTGTAAGATAGGTTAGTTTAGGTCGTTGGAGCGACCTAAGGAGATAGGTCGGTTTAAGTAGATTAGCGACCTAGGGGAGGAAGGTCGTTCAAGCGACCTAAGGGTTGTATGAAACCTAGTAGTAACGACCTAAGGAAGTTGCCGAGCTAAGGTAGTTAGCGACCTAGGGTTAACAACCTAACAGTTACGAGTTATGGTTCCTGTTCGACCTAGGTATGGACCGACTTAAGAGTGTTTATGACCTATGGAAGTTAGGTCGTGAACGAGTTAGTATGGTTGGCCGACCTATAGGGTTTAACGACTTATAGGTAGAGCGACCTAAAAGGGAGACTGACCTAAGAGCTAACGGTTTAAGGGAGTTAACGAGTTAAGAGATAGGTCGTGGACGACCTATAGGGGTAACGACCTAAGTTAGGTTGTTGAGCGACCTAAGGGAAGTGTTAGATCGTGGTTTGTGTTAGGTCGCTAGGTAGGTTGGGTTGGCAGAATCATAGGTCGCAAGGAAATTAGGTCGCATGTTTATTTTAGGTCGGCATGGTCTTAGGTCGTAGGTCGTTGAAGGCAGCTGTGTTTTTAGGTCGCGTGTGCTATGGAGACTTAGGTCGTAAATGACCTAAGTTAGGTCGGGGGTCTCTAGGTCGGCAACGACCTAAAACTGGGCGACGACCTAAGGGTGATTTCAGCCTATAAATAGAGGGGTTTGGCTCACTTTTTGGCACCGGTTTTTGAAGCGACGAAGTGCTGCCATTTTGAGAGCTCGACTACAACATTTCTTCACTTCTTTTCTCTACTCTAATCTTGTGCTAACATCCATCCAAGATCGAAGATCAAGATCGAAGATCCAAGAGCCAAAGTTGAAGATCTTCATCCAACGAAGTGAGATTTCATCGTTTCAAGTGGGATTTCGATAAATCAAGCTTCAATCTTTGCTGTCCAGATCTGAAGCGTATTGCTTTTGGGTTGTTTTGGAGATTCGGTGAGTGGTAGTTATCTCTCACGCGGACCCAAAGGAGTATATTGGATTGGTGGCTTGTTTGAGTGTTAAATTTAGAGATTTCATGTATTTTTCTTAGTTCCAAGACTAGATTCATTACTTTTGAAGATGTTTACCTATGCAAGTTCAATTAACAAGTTATAGAGACAAAACCCATGTTTTATATTTGATAGATCTATGCTAAAATCCATGATTTCATATATGTTAGACTTATGCTCATTTATTTACGAAATTGCCATTATAGTTGATATTGCTTGATTAGATCTTGTTTGAATGCTTGATTGTTTGGATGTATGATTGATTTGATTGTCTCGAGTTAGCTTGTAGTTGATTTGGGACAAGATGGTTGAAGATGATTCAAAAGCTAAGTGGAAAGGCTCTTGAATGGTGAAAGCTGCTGTGGCATATGAAGAGGATGATGAAGCTCATATGGATGGGTTCGAGGACTTTGCTATAGTAGAGGAAGCGAAGTATGATGATGATGATGGACTTTGCCATGATGCGATGAGGTGAAGTATGATGTTGTGATGGACTTTGCTAAGATGCGATGAAGCAAAGTATGATATGAGATAGTCTTGGTCTAGTCCAGGCGGGATCATTCCAAGCATGTTGATAACTCGGTGATATGGTTCGAGTTGTGATGCATAATGGATGGCTCGAGAGGCGCTTGAGCTAGTATGAAAATAGTCGTCAAGGAGGATGACTAGGAGGCTAAGACTTCATCGTTGTTGAAGGTTCTAGCATGCTCAAAGCAAGAGTACGTTGGGCGGCATTGATATCCCAGGCACGGGTCACGATGACGTGCTAGTACTCTAGGCAGCATTGATATCCTAGGCACGGGTCACGATGACGTGCGGAGTTATGTCTAGAACCGGGGTTACCATTAGCCCTTGACTGACGGATGAAAGAATGTGCCATTCATTCAACTAACGATGAAATCAAGGCAATGATAACAGTGATAGCCAGAGTCATGGATGTTTGGATGTATCATCATTCAGTCTCAAGAGCGGTGTTTTCTGGGTGCTTATCTGATCTTGGTTTAGGCCTTGGGGTTTGTATTTGGAAAACATCGACCTTGACTCGAGTGGTTATTGCTTTACTTTAGTTATCTGTTTGCTATGCTTGCTTCTCCTTAGTGTGTGTCTGGGGCTATCACTGTAGAAAGAGGTGGAGTGGGATGATTTGGGTTCCTATTCCTTTTATCCTTTATGTTCCTTTGGTATGTTTGATAGTTGATTTACTGCTCACTAAGACTGTTGTCTGACTCAAGGTTTTATGTCTCCTCTTATTACCTTGGGCTGTTCATCCATGTTTGGGATGGGCAGACTAGGTGACAGGTGGCAGGTGCTGATCTTAGTGGCTCACGCTGATGATGACGAAGACGAGCAGGAGGCTTTACATATTATTTTCATATTCTATGTACTGGATATTCCGCTGATTGTTGATTCCTCTGAGTGCTATGTAGTGAGGCTTCTTGTATTCATGATTCAGATCATGTATAAAGCTATTATGATTAGATGATGATATTCTGTTCTATGGGAGCTTCACTATATTATATTTCTCTATTGTATTTTATCCATGCGCTGTGAGTTTTACGATAGAGTCTGCGATGTTTATTTTACCCTTGACGGTCACTCATGGCTGCCTGGCACACTTTCAGCGCACCATTCCCTTGTTTCCGTGCGGGAGTCATGGGCGATCATCACAAATGCCAATAATACAACCACCTGCACAAACTTACAACAGCAATCACAAAATAAACTAAAACAACCATGAATCACTGCAAACTAAACTACATTCTGTAGCAGATAGTCCACAAAAGGACCTGAGTTCTTATGCATATTTAGGCTATGGTATATCAAACTATCCAGTATATAAGCAATTTACCAGCATTGATATGTCTTCAAACTTTAAATAATATCAGTCTTTAAGTCTCTGAGAATATTTCCATGAATCAAGTTATACAGCTGAGAAGAATTCTTGCTTCCAATACCAAAAATTCTATTGTTCCTTTCAGACCACACAGCATAAATCAATTTCTTAAGAAGCTTTAGTAAAAGCCTAGTCATATGATTCTTCCATCTAGTTGCTTTGAATACATTAAACCATTCAATTGAACTAGCAGGTGAAGGCTTGTAAAATCCACCATTTGATAATAGCCTATACCATATTTGATATACAAAAGGACACTCAAAAAATAAATGAGTATTGCTTTCAGTTTCTGATTTGCAAAAAACACATAAATCTTCTAAAATAATACCCATTCTACAAAGCTTATCCTTGGTGTTTAAAGCATTTGCCATCACTTTCCACATCAATAAGTTTTCTTTTGCATTACATCCAGTTTTCCAAATTCTTGAGTGCCATGAAAACTCAGAACCATTTTGACAGAGATAATTGTAAACAAGCCTAATAGAATGATTATTTTTCTTCCCTGACCAGATTAGAACATTGTCATTATTTATAATAGGATAACTAGTAATGAGATTCCATAAATTCCTTAGTTGAAAGGAGCTGCAATATGGTAAAACTAAACAATCATCATGTATAAACTCATCTACTCTAGCCTCTTCTGAAATTCCTGAATTTCTTCTCAGATTATAATCAACTAAAGTACTTAAGATCAGTCCCTGTTTAGCCCATGGAGAATGACAGAAAGACAAACCTTTAATCAATACATAATTACATTGTATGAAAGGAATAAAAGTTTCCCTAAGCTTAAGAATACACCTCCAACTCCAACTACAGTTTTGTGGTATTGCCATAGTCCAAAAATTCCTTTTTCCAATAAGATTGTGATTAACCCATTGAGACCATAAGTTCTTATCAGTTTCAAAGATCTTATTGAAATACACTGAAATAGCAGCTTTATTCCATTGAAAAATATTAGTAATACCAAGTCCTCCATACTTTTTAGCATCAAACAGCTTATAGAAAGAAATAGGAATAAGCTTTCTAGAAAAAGGGTCACCATGCCAGAGGAATTTATTTAGCGCACTAGAAATCATATTAATTAGCTTAATTGGAAGAATTTAATGTCTAGTCCAATAAGTTGACATCGCCACAGCAATAGATTGAATAATTGTTAGCCTACCAGCTTGTGACAGTTTATCAGTTGGCCATATCTGAAGCCTTTCAATAATCTTTTCAAAGAGTGGCAAACAATTTTGTTTGGTAATTCTAGAACTAATGATAGGAAAACCTAAATATTAAGAATTTTTAGATAATTCTTGAAGCCCCGAGTATTTAATAATATCATTCTTCTGTAAAGTATTCAAACCAACAACCAAAATATTTGATTTTGAATGATTTATTTGAAGGTCAGTGATGGAATAGAATAATTGCAGAGAGGAAAAAATACATTGAATATTATTATAAGTAGGCTTTGTGAAAATGATCAGATCATCAGCAAAAAGAAGATGAGTAATGAGTGGTTGTTTACATTTGGGATGTAGCTGAAGGGCTTTTTTAACAACAACGTCCATGAAAATAGAATTTAGAAGCTCCATGACAATTATGAACAAGTATGGAGAAGTAGGATCACCTTGCCTAACACCCTGTACACCTTTAAAATATCCATACAGTCCACCCTCTCTCGAAATAGAGTACATAGGTGATGATATACATGTATAAATCCAAGCTAAAAAAGGTTTTGGAAAATTCATCCTAGACATAATAGCTAAAATAGAATTCTAATCAATAGAGTCAAATGCCTTCTTAATATCCAGCTTTAACATGCATCTTGGTGAAATATTTTTCCTCTCATAACCAAAAAATAATTCTTGAGTCAAGAGAATATTATCACTAATTGATCTTCCACTAATATACGCAGCTTGATTATTGGAGATAATGGATGGCAAGACTAATTGTAATCTATTAGCTAAAACCTATGAGATGATTTTATGGATGATATTACAACACGAAATTGGCCTAAAATCAGCAACTGATGATGGATTAACAATCTTTGGAATTAAAGTAATGACAGTAGCAGATAGCCCAACAGGAAGCTTGTTGTTAAGAAAAAAGTGTTGTATGGCTTTAACAATATCAAACCCGATTATATTCCAACTCTGCTGTATAAAATGTGCATTATAACCATCAGGGCCTCCACAACTATTACTATCCAAACTAAAAACTGCAGTTCTGATTTCATTAGCAGATATTTCACATATCAAAGAATTTGACTGAGAGTTGGACAAAGTTGGAAGTGTAATATCAAAAAGAGTTTTAATATCAGGAATGAATGATTTGGATGGAGCTAATATAGATGCAAAATATTGAACAAAAGCCTCATTAATACCATCAAAAGAGTTCACTATATTACCATTCATATCCTTTATCTGAAAAATGCATTCTCGATTTCTCGTAACTTTTAGAAAGTTATGGAAATACTTAGTATTCCTATCAGCCTCTTTCTCCATTCTAAAATGAATTTTCTGTTTGAGTGATGACACTTCCTTTTCAATAACTTTTTCAAGATCTCTCTTTAATTGCAATTCAACATGTTGTAAAATAGAATCAAATGGCAAGCACTCAAGACTTCCTGTATCCTAATAAGCTCATTCCTAATCTGAGTAGAAAGTTTAGATTCCTTACCAAAATTAGCTGCAGACCAAACCTTTAGGTGAAATTTAAGTGCTTTCATCTTGAGAGTAATATTTGCTAGAGGATCCTTGCCAAATTGCATATTCCAAATCTGTTTAAGAATAACATGATAGTCTACCTGCTTAGTCCAAAAATTAAAAAATTAAAAAGAGTGTTTCCCTCCACAAAAATCATCAACTCCCCAATGAAAAATTAATGGACAGTGATCAGATAAAGAAGGCTGCAGTATGTGATAAAATGATTTTGGCCGAAATTGAAGAAAAGGAAGATTTATGAAAATATGATCAAGTTTACAAAGAGTTGGATTACCACTCCTATTACAGTTTGACCAAGTGAAATTTGAACCAGAGTATTTAACTAAGATTAGGTTAGATTGATTTATAGCACTATTTAAAGGAGAAATATCCTTAAGAGATAAAAGACAACCACCATAGTTTTGATTACTTGCAAACATACAATTAAAATCACCACCTATCAGCCAAGGAATAGAAGAAGAATTTAAAGATGGAAGTTGATCCAAAAATACATGTCTCAAAGATAAAGTATTTTGAGCATAAACTGAAGTCAGAAGGAAACTCATATTGGAGGGCAAATGAATACAATTATAGTGAATGTATTGATCAGAGGCGCTAATTCTGGAAAGCTTGAAAAATTGAGGATTCCATAAAGTTAGCAATATACCATAATTAGATTCAACAAAGTTATGATCATGTAACCAAGAAGGAGATATCAAGCGAATAGCCTTGAGAGTAGAATGAATATCTAGCTTAGTTTCAGAAATACACATCAAATGTATATCCTTGTCCTTTATAAGATTCTTAATCTCAATCTGTTTAGAGGGAAAGTTTGCCCCTCTTACATTCCAAAATGCATTATTATTCATTTAATAGGAAGTGGAGGAAGCAAAGGTGAAGGATTCTTCCTTGTATGTCTTGAGTGAGAGTTATTTTTTGATGAAGATAATGGTAGAACCTCCTATGCCTTGAAATCTTTTCCTTTATTCAAGTCACCAGTTTTCAGAGTACTAATAATACCAGTATTAGTCATGATTTTTGTACATTCACTTGATTTAGAAGAAGGAGGAAGTATAATATGATTAGGAGGAGACAAATGCATATAAGGTGAAGCTATATTGGAACCAAACATGGATGGAGACTGAGAACTAAATTGTGAACTACAAGAGGATGAAACAGAGGTAGAGTTATTAGAGAAAACAGATGATACAACTTTGGCAACAGACTCAAGTGAAGAATTGGAAAGATTTTCAACTGAAAGTGATGTAACTGATGGAATAGCATCACTACAAACACCAGGTATACTATCCCGAGGTGTGTCAAGAGAAGAGTTTGATAAAATTGAAAATTAATTAGAAATAACTGTTGAGCAAGAACTATTTACATTATGTACTTCAGTATCTTTTCCTTTGCCTTTTTCTATGCTACTAATAGGATCAACATTTGATTGAATCTTCTCTTTAACCACTAACTCTTTCCTCTTCCATACTCCCTTTTTTCTCTTATTTACATTTTTCCAGCTATGATCAATTAAGTTGGTATTAGCAATATCATGATCACACTGATTCTTATCTACATTCCCCACCAAATCATGCATTATACTAACATCAATATCTTTAGCCTTATTTACAAACTCACAACTGACAGTATCATGACCAAAGATTTTACAATGTGTACAGATTTTTGGTTTCCAATCATATGACAGTTGAACATCTGGACAATTATTTCCCAATTGAGGAATAGGAATAGTTCCTGGTAACTCAAAATCAGGCGAGATCTCCACTAACGCCTTTGCATACTTAAATCTTTGCAGTTTTTCAGTACTACTATCAAAAAAAATTAATCTACCAACATGAAAAGCTAACCAGTTAATCTCTACTAACGTCCAAAGTAAAATAGGAATCCTATGAAAATGAATACACACAGGTACTTTTTTAACTTGAGCTTGAGAAATACCAATAGACGGATCCCATTTTGTGATTATGAGCATCCCCTTATAAAAATAGGATCCGAATTAATAACATGATCCTTATCTTCTTGATTGGAAAAATTGAAAAAGAAATTATACCCATCAGATTTAAATTCAACTTCACCTTTAAGCTTCCAATATCTTTTCAAGAAATTAACAACAGTCAAGAAAGAAAGCGTACCATCCAAAAAGAAACCAACCAAATGATTATTCCAGTATTTCAATCCTTCCTGCCTTACAAGATCCGGTAACTCAATAGGAGATTTATCCCGAGATATATCAAAATGAATTGGTTTATAAGATCCAGCATTACGAGGTAAAGATTTGAAGAGAGAGGACCAATTTACATTGATAGAAGGAGTAACTTTCTTGATGGAAGAATCCAAAGATACTGACTGAAGGGATGCAGAAGAAGGATGGAGAGATGATGATAGAACAGAGGATGAAGTAGAAGAAGAGGAGGAAAAGAGGCGGAATCAAGAGACGAAGAAAAGGAAGATGAACAAGACGCCATTAAAATTCAAAACGAGCTGAAAATCATCATGGAGGGGAAAAATATCAAAATTATTTATTTTAATTTATATAAATAATATATATTTTTTATAATATCTTGTGTATATATGTGTTATATTATATGTTATGTAATTATTTTATTTTAAAATATTTTTATAAGTGTGGTTATAATTTTCTAATGTTAAGTGTACATTGTTTATATTTTAAATGCTAGTTTCAAAATATTAGCTATTTTCTTATTTATTTTATATTTTTCCTTAAATTATTTATTTATTTTCTTTTTCATTTTATTTTATTCAGTATTTCATTTTATTTTCTAAATTATATTTAGTTTATTTTAATTTAAAAGAGATTAGAAATCAAAGAGTCAAAGTCCTTTCATTTCCAATGACTTTTCAATTGACCTTGTCTCTTCATTTTCTTATTGCCTTTTCATTTTTCCTTGTAGCCATCCATTTTTTGTTGTAGTCGTGTATTCCTCATCTTCATTCACGTCAAAAAATCTTTCCCACCTAAAACTCACGGCTGTGGAAAAAATGGGAAATGGCTTCTTCCCTTATCACTTTTCTCTTCTTCTTTTCACTATTTTTCAATGTTTTGCCTTGCCTCTTCTTCTAGTTTGCTCGGCTAGCCTCAGCCTCCATCAGCTTCACCATCATATCCACCATCTACAGTAGCTCCTCCTCCCTCTCCTCTGACTTTAACCAAACCGTGCCCATCCATGGAGGTTAGCATCACAAACTTTGCATCAAACCCTTCCAAATTGCCTAACCAAGCTACATACTTCACCATTCCCCTTCCTATTCACTTTAGCCACCACCACCAGCTAATACTTCACCTCTGGCCACCTTTGGCCATCAGCCCCAGATCTGACCTGACCCATGTATGACATGGCTAAGCCTTGTTGTTCTCAAAAAACTCCAACTTTAGCACTAGACCCTTTGTATGCTTTATGTTGTATCTCCTACCATCATCATCTCCATGTTGTTGTGCATATATGATGCATACCCGAGCGTATGACATGGTCATGGCTGAGCCATGTTGACAATTAGGCTGAGCCTAGTGTAGTGTGATCAAGCCTAATTGATCTTGTGACAAGCCATGTTGTCATTGTCAAGCAATTTGTGTTAAAGCTGGGAAATGTTCTTCGTTGATTCAAATTTCCATTTCGTTTCAATTCATATTTGTATTGTATATATATATTTATATTGTTTTGTTTATTTGTTGTATACAAGATCAATATCAAAGCTCCCCATTCATTCAAATCAAATCGTGCTTGTGTGTTGTTTTGGTCTCTTGCTTTGTAAAAGGTGAGTCTTTCTCACTCCGACATTTCTACTTATGAAATAGTAAATGGATGACAAGTGTTTAGTAAATAAAATGTTATGCAAGTTAATGATGATTATGTGCTATGTTATTCCATGTTATTACCATGTTAACTCTGATAATTATCACCTGACATCTGATATTTGACATTATATTGTGACATTGACATTGTTTATACTGTTTATTTATTTATGATCACACTACAAGTTCCCTGTGAGAATAGAATCACTATGGGTTGAAATGATACATCCCCGAACAGACTTTAGATTAGGGAAAAATCATTATGGTCTGAAATGATAGGCCTGAGCGATTTTTATTTATTTTTATTTACTTGGGATTGCGGGTTTGAAATGATGGAACCCGGGTTTTCTTTTTAAACCGCGGATTGAAATGATATATATCTGTATCACTTGACCAAGGATAGAAAATTATATACAGACCCCGTGGTATATTTTTAAATTATTTTTTTAAGATATATATTTTTAAAAGTATGAAATTTTGATGAAAAAATATATATTTTATGGTTTTGTGAAGGTTTAATCTTAAGTTTTTAATTTATGAATTTAAGTATGTAAATTTGAAATAATGTGATTTTCGACTTTAAATTTTATTTTAAAAAATGTAAGTAAATAATGGAAATTAAATTTAAAGTTTGAAATGATATTTAAAGTAAAATTCCAAGTTTTATTTAATTTATAAGTTAATAAACAGTGAAATTTTGACTTAATAAATGAATTGAGTTTTAAAAATTGAACATCTGATTTTAAAATTTTATTATGATAAATCATATGTTAAAATGATTTAAATATGGAATTTTGAAGTCTATAAATATGATTTATAAATTTAAATAACAAGAATTGAAGTTTTATTGTTTTTGAAAAGTTAAAATAAAATCTGAAATTTTATTAACAGCATTTCCTAAAAATGTTGTAGTCTTATGATAGCACTTTAAATGCTGTTGTTTTGAACGTTACTATGTTTGAAATAACTAAATATCTATTACGCCATTTTATAAATGCCGGTATTCTCGAACAAACTATTTTGGAAACTATAAGCTACGATAGCACTTTATAAATGATGTCGTTACTACATGTTTTGAAATGTTATAGATTTTAACACTGTTTGTGTTATATTTTAAAGTGTTAAATGATTTAACTACTGGAATTGATTATTTGTGAAATATAAGGAGTTTTGAATATAATTTAATATTTAAATTTGAATTTTAAGGAATTTACATTGAATTTGAATTTAAATAAGGTTTACTTGGTTATGTGTTAAATTGAATTAAATCAAATGTGATAAATGAATTTTTGAATCGAATTTTGAAATGTATTTTTGTAATGATATTTGAAATAATAAATGAATGACATATTTGATTTTTAAATGATATTTAAATTTGAATATTTGAAATTGAATTCAAATAATGATTTGATAATGAGGTTTTGAAGGATATGATATTTTAATGATTTCGAAATGGTTTTTAATGATATAATCTTTATTTTGATAAAGAATGTGAATTTGGAATGATATTTTATTTTGATAAATGAATATTTGAAGTTTATATTTGTATGAAAAGATATTTGGTTTAATTGTAATTTAAGTTTATTTAAACAATATTGGATTTATGAAATGAATATTTCAAAACTAAATAATAATGAAATTAGATTTGAGATATGAATTTATGAAAATATAAAGTTTAGTTTTGAAATGTGGGATACTAAAGTTTGGAAATATATTAAAATTGGTGGCTTATTTTGTAGATCAAATCTATATTTTAAATTTATAAGATTTGAAAAGTTTTGTTGGAAAACTGAATTGAATTGAAACTGATGGTTTGAATTTAATTAAATTGGAAATTTGAAAATTGAGTTTAATTGAATAAATTTGAAAATTTCAAATGCATGATTTCGAAATGTTATGATTTTCAAAGTGTAATGATTTCAAGTATTTTGGTTTCGAAAGAGTTATAACTTTGAAGTATTATGATTTTTGAAAGGTGAATATATGTTTGAAATGGAAATGATATTGTATTGACTTGGACATAGTTTTGGAATAAAAATGGTTTTGGTTTCGAAGTATAAACTATTTTGATTTGAATATGGTTTTGAAGTAAAAATGGTTTTGGTTTCGAAGTATAAACTATTTTGATTTGAATATAGTTTTGAAGTAAAAATGGTTTTGGTTTCAAAGTACAAACTATTTTGATTTGAATATAGTTTCGAAGTAAAAATGATTTTGGTTTCGAAGTATAAACTATCTTAAAGGAATATAGATTTTAAATGAAATGATTTGATTTTTTGAAGTATAAACTATTTTGAAATGACCACGGCGTTATAATAACGTTTGGTTGTTAAAGAGACCGGGATCGAAAGTTGTCATACTCTCTGCCAACTCCGAAAACCACTTTAACAGCTGTGTACGCGGTGGAGATTCCAGAATGAAGTAGGTTGGTGGCGTCGTTCTTGAGGTATATTACATGGACCCAACTCCCGTGAGTTGGCATAAGGTGGCTAAAACAGGAGCGATCTCGGGCCAAAAGGGGTAGCTCCTCTGGTCGGACACATTCCTTCGATACTATACTCTTACTTGTGGTTGATTTGATGGCCATCCTCCGATTTTGATATGGGAGTGTGTTCCAAGCTGGGCGTATGTGGCTGCTGCATTACCACCAGCATACCCTGGCATTACCTTGTGTGCCGTGTCACCTACCATACCAAGCCTTTACTACGAGTTTGTTTTTCTCCCGTAGCCAGTGTGGTATCCTCTGATATCTGGAGATATCATGATATTGGATGGACTACTGGGACTATTATGTGTGAAGGGTGATGTGGGTAAGCCCGAAACGCTATTTTAAAGTAAGTTTATTTTACTGTAGACATTAATATAATAGCGTAATACTACTACATAGTAAATAGTTTAACGGATCCTTAATGGATGGGCGATCCAAGCATCCATTTAGTTACTGATGCATTTTTGTTACTGTTCATTTGAGTTGTTTTACAGTTCTTAAGTATTTATGTCCTGACTCGAGTGTTTTGTGTTTTGCTTTACGCTCGAGTCAGAATGAGTGATTCAGCATTCAAGATTCACCTTCGGAGTTGGAGCTTTGCTTGAAGATCCAGTCATCTATTTTGCTTTCTGTCTCCAGTGTTTCGGTGATGTATTCTAATTTTTACTTGACGGTACTTGTTACACTTCTGTTGTATCTTGTTTACCTCTGATGCATCTTATTTTATATAGTAGCTTCATGAATTACGATCTCCTTTAATTCCGCTGCATTATTATTTACTCTGTGTCTGTGATATGTGATTATTTATTTACTGTATATTCTGAGATTTGCCAAATTTTATTTACAACGCGGTATTTTGAGCAATTCAAGTCCGACATGTGCGGATGCGAATGGTTGAAAATATCGGGCTGTTACATAATATATTGATATTTCATAAAACTTATTTGTTATTTAAATTTTATGTTCAATTTTACAAAAATACATACCACAGATGTGTGTGAAAGTTCACAGACGTTTGTTAAAAGTTATGGAAAAATAATTTCCTATAACCTTAGATGTCTATGGAATTCACAAACGTTTGTCAAAACTCTCTTTTTATTTTTTTCTACAACCACGGACGTCTATAGAAACATCACAGACGTCTGTCAAAACTTTCTGTTTAATCTTAACTAAAAAAAACGTATGTTCTCCACCCACAGACGTTTGTTGCTGTTCTGAAACCCTACCTCAGCAGTTGCATATAAATAAGTTGTTCCCAATTTTATCTCTTATCCTAAATTTACTTCCAAAATCTAAAACCCTAGCCTCCAATAACTCTCTATTTGCTCACTAATGGCTCCCAAACCAAAAACTCCATTTAACAAATGCGCCAAGAAGGGTCAGTCATCATCTTCTCACAATCCCATGGTTAATGATGCTCTCATTCAAGAACGGCTTCGTAATAGCACAATTTCCAATGAGCGATTCGAAGAACTAAAGCAAAAGAAGCTTCATTCCGGGCCTTTCTATCGGTTATGCAAGTTTGGAGAATATGACATTCAATAATTGATCGTTGCCTCCAGATGTCGAGATTTGATTAATTTCGATGAAAATGAGGTACAAATAGACCAGTAGGATATTTTTCTCTTCTACGCAAATTTTTGATATTTGGAATCCTAAGAATGACGAATGATGGTTATGGATGAATGTGTACAAATGTGTCTTAAAAATTAGCATCAACACCATTGGATGTATACTCAATTGTTCTTCAACCGAGATGGATCTAGAAGAAATTCCCGATCGTAGAAACTTGTTGTGTGATGAAGTAACTCATTTTATATGGGAAGATAGGATGGCCCAATGGAAATCTTCCCACTTACGTCCAAAAGAAAGGTTGTTAAATCGTATGGTAATAAATATGTCAATCCCATGGCTAGGTAGCCATGAAAAAATTTATGATAATGATCACAAAGCCTTTTATGCTATCTTCGATGGAATACAAATAAATTGGGCAAAATTCATTCATAGTGAAATTAAAAGCTTTTGGGCTCATCATCGACACACTATTATCTATGCACCATACATTATGTGTATCTTAAATGTTGGTGGGGTACCCTCCTATATCTCCCATTTTGAAGAAACCCCAGTAAAGGAAAGCGGTATACAGTTTTTATCATTGATGCATCTTCTTCCAAGACCACCCCCAATAATCTCTCTTGAACAATGGAGATTACAACAACAAGAAGAGCATCTTGGCCCTTCTCCCACTAATACTCCTTAATAGACTTACTCACCTCATCCTCCACAACAACCTACGTCCTCCAGTCATGCTACCAAATATTATTCGGATTCTGAAATACATGAAGCTCGCATTAAAACGAATCTCTTCGTGATTTGGCACTTAAAAACCAAAAGATAATCATGGATAACTAGCAATCCTTAAACAAAAAGATGACTGGATTGGAACGTTCTTTCTTTACAAGGATGACAAAAATGGAAAAGACTTTGGACAAATTTGTTTCCACTTTAGGGAAGGTAATGCACAAAGTAAGTGGTCGATCGTCTTCTCACTCAACATCCTTGCCTTCACCTACACTGTTACCTCATGCTCCTACACCAATTTATCATCTCAAGCCTCTCCCAAAGGAATGTATCATGATAGAGGTGACAGAGGGAAGATTCCTATGCAAGAAAAACCTGAGCAAGAAGAAGAAGATAGTGATGACATGTACATTTCTATTACTCCGCACTTCCAACAACAATTGTAACTACCTGCTATTTTGGGCCATTCAAATCGACAATAAAACCACACATTTCTGACTTGAATAGCTCAAAATACCAAATTTTTAATTTGAATTTGGCAAAGCTCAGAATATACAGTACATAAATCATAGATCACAGACACGGAGAAATATAATAATGCGGCGGAAATAAAGGAATAGGAGTTCATGAAGCTACTATATATATCAGAGTTAAATAAAATACAATAGAAATAACAAGATACAATATAAGTCTCAATATGATAATCAAGCATAAATCATAATACATCACTGGAATCAACCGGATAACTGGATCAACTAGATGACTGAAAGCGAAACAGATGGCTGGATCTTCAAGCAAAGCTCCAACTCTGAAGGTGAGTCTCAAATGCTATATCACTCAGTGTGACCTGAGCGTAAAGAAAAACACAAAACATTCGAGTTAGGACATACATACTCATACAATGTAAACCAACTCAAGTGAATTGTAATATAAATGCACAAGAAACTTAAAGGATGCTTGGGACCGCCCATCCTCTAAGGATCTATTAAACTATTTACTATGTAGTCATATACGCTATTATAATAATGTCTATTAGTAAAGTAAATTTACTTGAAAATAGCGTTAAGGAGTTACCTAATATCCCCTTTAAAACATAAATAGTCCCAGTAGTCTATCCAGTATCATAGTCCCTCCTGATAGGGAAGCCACAAGAGGATACTCCACAAGCTATGGAACAAAACCAAAATCGTACAAGGCATGCTAGGGTAGGTAACATGGCACAACTAGGCAATGCCAGGGTGGATATACCAATTACGCTTCTGGACCGGTGGTAACGCGTAGCAGCCGCTACCGCCCACCTCGAGCCACACCCCAAAATCAAAGGAACTCGATCAATCACAAAGTAATAGAATGGTATCAAAGGAGTGTGTTCGATAAGAGGAGCTACCTCATTAGCCCGTCAATCGCTCATGTTTTAGCCACCTTATGCCAACTCATGAGAGTCGGGTCCACATTCATACCTCAATAGGATCGTCGCCACCATCCTACTACATTCTAGAATCTCCACCGTGTATACGGTTGTTAAAGTGGTTTTCGAAGTTGGCAGAGAGTATGACAACTTTCGGTCCCGGTCTCTTTAACAACCAAACGTTATTATTACCCATGGATATTTATTTCAAGACCATTTATACTTCAAAAACCAAAATATCATATCCATTTCAAAACTAAATACTATATTATTTCATTTCAAAACCAAATCAATATATCATTTAGATAAAACCCGAATTTCCAAATCACTGAATATTTCCATCAATTTTGTAACAACCCGGTATTTTCAGTCATTCGCATCCACACATGCCAGACTTGAATTGCTAAAAATATTGCATTGTAAATAAATTTGGAGCAAATAAAATACAACCGTAGAATCACAGACACAGAAATACCAGAATAACTCGCAGCGGAAATTGAAATACCATAGTAGTTCATGAAGCTACTATAACAAACTCTCAAACAAATATATAATATCAGTCCAAAAAATATATACAATAGAAATCTCAAATACATAGAAGTTTATAAATACCAGAGCTGAAATAGAACAACTGAAACTGAAAAGGAATAGATAACTAGATAAGCAGAATCTCCAGCGATTCCTAGCTCCAGAAAAGAAATCCAAAGCTAAGCTGTAAATACTCAGGCTGACCCGAGCATAAAGTAAAACACAAAACATTCGAGTCAGGACATATATATACTTATATAATGTAAACCAACTCAAGTGAACTGTAATAAAGATACAAGTAACTTAAAGCACGCCTGGGACCGCCCATCCTCAAAGGATCTGTTAAACTATAAATTAAATATATCCCGTGGTTAAAATTGCAAAATGGTATTTTATACTTCGAAATCAAATATCATTTAAAAATTCAGTATCATTCAAAATACATTTCAAAATATCAAAATATCGTATCTTCCAAACCACATTCATTTATTTAAAATACCATTTCAACACACATTTCAAAATAGTTTATATTTCAAAACAAATTACTTCATTTTAAATCATAAAAATGAAGTTATTATATTTAATAATTAAATTATTAAGTTTCCAAAATTTTAATCTTTCAAAATTCATTTATTCACTTAAATTTATCAGGAAAATAGGCACAAGGAAATAGTTACAAAAAAAATTAGTCTCAGGGACAGTAAGTTTGTTTTTTAGTCTAAATGACACTTTATAGTGTAAACAGAAAATGATAGCTACATCTATCATTCTGTGATTTACACTACAGAGTGTCCTTCAGACTAAAAAACAAACTTGTTGTCCCTGAAACAAATTTTTTTTTCAACTTCTTCCCTGTGCCTAAAAACCCCTAAATTTATTAAAACAATAAAAATTCAATTTTCGCAGCATTTAGAAAAATGCTATGGAAAGTTACTTTTTAAAACAATTCAATTTAACAAAAGACGGCATTCAAAATGTTGTAATAAGGTTACATTAATTCAAATAAAACGTTAGATAAATTCAACAATTAAGCACTTACAAAGTGCTATAATAGCCTTTAATTCAATTTAACCCTTTAGTTCATTTATATTAACTACAACATTTACAAATGCTGTAATATCCATTACTTTAGAAATAATAGCATTTCAAAATGCTGTTAATTAAATTCCAAATATTCACTATACTTTCACAAACCATTAAATTTTTATTTACACCATTTCAAACTTATATAATCATATATTTTTTCCTTTTATACCCATCATTTAATTTTCCTTAAATTCATGACTTTATAAAGTTAAATTTCCATCTAAAAATCAATATTTAATAATAATGCACTTATTAAATTCCAACATTCAATTTCAATTCATATAATTAAATTTTTAGCTTAACACTTAAGTTTAAATTTCAAAATATAACTTATTTTCAGTTTATTTACTCAACTTAAAAATTCACTTTTAAACAAAATTCAAAATTTTCCAATTTAAGTTATATTTCAAAATTCAACTCAATATTCATTTATTTCACATTTTAACTTATTCAAAATCCATTAATATATTATAAAATTATTTTAAATTCATTTACTTCAAAATATCATAAATTTATCATATGTTTATATTTAATTTTTAATTCCATTTATAATTAAATCAAATTTCCAAAATAACTTATATTTCAAATTTCCACTTTATTATTAATTTATTTCACTTATAAATTCTCAGAAAAATCAAAATACTTTAAAAAAATCATTTTTAATTAAGTTTAAATCAAAATATTGAAATATTTACATTTATAAAATATTTTAAAAATTTTAGAAAAATATATTTTAACCACGGGTCTGGATATCATTTTCTACACAGGTAAATTGATACGGGTAATATATCATTTCAAGTCGTAATTTACAAAGAAAACCCGGGTTTTATCATTTCAAACCCACAGTCCCAAGTAAAATGAAATAACTAAAAATCGTTCAAGCCTATCATTTCATCCCATAACGATTTTCCTCTATTCTAAAGTCCGTTCGGGTATGTATCATTTCAACCCATAGTGATTCTAATCTAAAGGGAACTTGCAGTGTGATAAACTGATATAAATAACAGAATAACATTATATAATAGTAATAGATGTTATAACAGGTGTTTAAGCATGGGTGAACATCATATGGTCATGATATAGCAGATATAATATGGTGATGCATTTTACAGATTCAAATGTGATCGATTTACTAGTTATATAAGTATAAAACTGCCTGGTGAGAATAACTCACTGGTATAAGCTGGAGATGACAACTGAAACACACAAACTGAGATCTTCGAAGGCACGATAACATTACAAAGATTTGAGATTGAGTGAGCCAAAGATTATTTGCCTTGAATACATTCAAACAAAATAAATAACATAAGTTTTCAACCCAAAATACGATTAAACAATGCTAGAAATGAATGTACAAAACAAAGTTAAAATCTTTTGCACTTGCTTTCAACACTTGTGCTTCGGCCTAGGGTCAGAAACACATGGCTATGGTGAGAGTTTGGATCTGGTTTGGGTCCAAATGAGGTCAGCCTAGCATGGGAAAAGATGGTGCAAACATATGTGTGTATGAAACTACACAACACAAGGCGACACAACATGGTTCAAAGCAAACAAAGGCTCGGCCAAAGCAATCATGGGCACGTCCAGGTCTGGTGGGGTCAAGGGATGACGTGGCAAAGGGTGTAGGTCAGGTTGGAGGTGGTGTTGGTGGTGTAGGAGGCAGCCAAGGGGGTGTTTGTGGTGGTGGAAGACTAGTGTGTTCGGCTATGGTTCATATAGGTGGAGTTTGGTGCATTTTTGTGATGGATCATCAAACTAGGGTGGCTCGGCATGGGATGGCCAGTGAGAAGGAGGTGGGGATGATAGGTTTTGGTGGTGGTGGAGGCGGCAAGGTGGCTAGAGATGGCAGGCCGTACAAAAAGAAAGAAGGCAAGTGCAAATTTTCAACAAAAAAAACAATAAAAAGTGAAAAAGAAGAGAGATTTTACCAAAGTTTTTTGCGAAGAAGAATGGCCGAATTTTTTTCTCGGGTTTCAGGTGAGAATTCACGTGTGAAAGAAAATAAGATGGTCGGCTGAAGAGAATGTAGTTAAGGCAGCAAATAATGATAAGATGTTATTTGAAAATGAAGAGACAAGAAGACAAAAGGCCTTAAGCAAATAAAAAGTCACAAACTCTTCATATTACCATAATTTCTTTTGGAATTTTTAATAACTGAAAAATATATATAAATTCAGATAAAAACATGAAAATTTAGTAAATAAATAAAAATAAATAAATAAATATTGATTATATATAATTAAATTGAGAAAAATAGAAAAAGTGCAAACTAGTCTTAAAAATTTGAAAATAAATGCAACAAATTTTGGAAAAATTCTATGTACTTGAGAAATATTTATAGATAAAGATAAGAACATAAAAATAAAAAAATGCATTCACAAAAATAAATAAATAAATTTTAATTAAGTATAATTAAATGAAGAAAATAGCAGAAAAATGGAAACTAGTCTTTAAAAATAGAAAATAAATGCAATAATTTTTGGAAAATTATATTATCACTTTAAAAATATTTAGATATGTAATCTTACAATAAAACAAATTTAAAATAATTTCAAAATAAAATTAAGTCAAATTTAAATTACATTCAAAAATCTAGGGTTGTTACACTCTCCCCACTCAAATCTTTTCGTCCTCGAAAAGAAAGGGTAAGGAAAATAAAGGGAAACAAGACAGAAAATAAAATAGTACCTGAAACGAAAATTTTCAGATTTGAAGCACGAATGCTCTCCTCCATTTCCCAGGTACAATCTCGATCGTCAGTACTCAATGTACTTTGACCAGATTAACAGATTTCCTTCTGAGCTGCTTCGTACCTCTGTCGACAATACAACGTGGCTTCCTCTCTATAGTCAGATTATGCTCAACATCCAAACTATCAAGAGCAGATGGCTGGACAATAAGAGATGAGTTATGAAGATACTAGAGAAGATGTGAGACGTGGAATACATCATGCATTCCAGACAGCTTCTCGGCAAATCTGGACGTTAAGCCAAAGAACCAACTCTTTCCACAAATGCGGAAAGGGCCCTCGAAGAGGAAGAAGGTAGAAATTGCTAGAAGGGAGAATAGGTTGAAATAAAAGGATGGACATTATTGTAAAACCATATACATTTCAATTTAAAAAATTGTATATTTATAACATTTTAAACATTTTAATAATATGATGAATTGTCATTTGATTCAAATGTGATAGTTCGAAGTAAACAATATTTTAAAGCAATTTAAATTATTTAGGAAAGTAAAATAAATGATCAAAATATCCTTTATATAATACTTTATCAACATACTTTTATAACTTGATGTCTTAAATAGTTTACTTTCGTTCCTGCAGACTCTGGCCATGCGTTGATCAGGCGCAAAGTTAGAATTCTCCAGGTACTTAGTAGACGTATTTCAACACCCAGTGAAAATACTGCAAAATTTTTAAAAACGGATATGGAAAGTACAATCCAAACAAATCAACCAAACCAAAACATGTCGATCATGGATCGTGGATGCACAATGATTACTCCTGAATCCCCCAGGAAACATCTGTACCCGTAGGCTGACTACCGCAGCCCTGTGATTACGCCATGAAGAATGGTAGTACCGCAGATACACAATGGTTACACCTAGATCCCCCAGGAAACATCTGTACCCTTAGGCTCTCGCAGCCTCTGCGGATTACGCTACCAAGCGACCTAATAAATCACAGATACACAATGGTTACGCCTGGATCCCTTAGGAAATATCTGTACCCTTAGGCTCTCACAGCCCAGGTGAATTACGCTACGCAGTCGTGCTCGTAAGACCATGAAGATCGCCATGGAATTCGATGGACACTCGAGTATCATATCTGTAAAACCCAAATCAGATAGAATAATATCGATAGAATGAATCCACAATGTGGCCATAAAGCGGATATCAAGCAGAAGGCACTTTCCATATCTTTACTTTGAAAATATGTGTCATATAGTACTTTTCAAAATCACTTTCAAATATCATACTTATATAAAGTCCATTATATATAAGATTTCATGTTCAAAACGAATACTTTCCAAAATCAATAGTATATCAAATCACACTTATATAGACTTCGATTATATAAGATTTCTCTTTACAATTGAGTACCCTTTCAAATCAACAGTTTCAAATCACTTCATTCTTATGCAAATCAATTTCATACATATACAAACCCATTTATATAAGTTTAATAACTCCCAAATCTAAGTATTTAAATAAACAAGGTTCTCAATTTCAAACCATTTCAATATCAATTCAGTTTCAAAATCATATATGATTTCTCCATATCATTTCTTCCTAATTACATATATTCAGTTTCAAAGTTTCTTAAACAATAGATTTAGAAAATAATCCAAATTTCCAAATCAACAAAATTTATGTCAAACAAATTCATTTCCCTTTCAAACTTATATTCACTTTCAAAAATCATAATATTTTCAAAGTTATAAATCTCTTGAAACCAAAATACTTGAAATCATTACACTTTGAAAATCATAATCTTTCGAAATCATACATTTGAAATCATAAAACATTCCTTTAATTCTTTACATTTCACAAATTTATTCAATTAATCCTAAATCTAAAATTTCCAATTTTAATTAAATTCATACCATCAGTTTCAACTCAATTTAGTTTTCCAACAACACCATTTCAAATATTATCAAATTTCAAATAAAGATTTGATCCATAAAATAAACTATTAAATCTTTAATTTATTTCAAAGCTTAAATATACCATATTCCAAAACTAAATTTTATAATTTCTTATATCTTAAATTTTACCTCATTATTACTTAGTTTTGAAATATTCATTTCATAAATCCATCATTTTTAGATAAACTCAAATTTCAAGTAACCAAATATCCTTTCATACAAATATAAACTTCAAATATTCATTTATCAAAATCAATTATGATTTGAAGTTCACATTCTTTAATCAAAATAAAGATTAAATCATTTTCAAACTATTTCAATCATCAAAATATCAAAAATCGTTACAAAGTTTAAAACCATCTCTTTTTAAAACCTTCAAACTATTTATTTCTATACAAAAATCCAGTTTACCATTAGAAAGAATATTATTCAACATATATACTTTATTCAAAATATTTCAAATCTATATTTCTTACCAGTATAATTCAAAATAGTTTTATTTGTTTCACTCAACAAACAGTTTCAAACTTATATAAATCATATTACTTTATACTTAATCATACCAAAATAAACTTATATTCTTTGTCAATACCCTATACCTTTCAAAATTACTTAGCCTTGAAAAGTTAACCTTGATTTGGAAGTGCTCGAACCTTCAAAATAGCCAAAGAAATCATATTTTCAATCCAAGAGTTGGAAATCACCAACAAATTAGTAAACCAATTCCAAAAGATAGGGTCATACCAAAACAAATCTGAATCTCGAGGACTGAACACCGGCTTACTTTAAATCATTTCAAATATATATATATATATACACACACGTATATCTTTCGAATATCAAACCATACTTCAAAATCTGAAATCACAATTTGGTTTCACAAAATCACTTGCATGGCAAAGCTACTAGAGTGGCCTCTCCCCCACTCAGAAACTCGAAAATCAATGTCGATGATGCATGCGTTCACCACCGAAATTATTTTCCAGCGACATAAGTGGGTTCTGAACTTTTATTTTCTTGAAACTTCTTTGAAATCACTTCGAAATCATTGGGATTAGTTCGAATACATTTGAAATATTTTTATTCGGAGAAATATCTTTAAATCATATTATTATTATATATTTTCCAACATCCTAAAACCAATTTCAAAGCACCATAGTTCGATTCCTCAAAATTCAAAACCCTTCAGTTATAAATCATTTTTATTTAAATAAAATTTCTTATAAATTTTCAAAATTTCAAATCCTTTCAAAACTTCAAATTTTCAAAGAAAGAAAAATATATAATCCATATCGAAAACATTTCACTTTTATATACAAAATAGGGTCATCCTTATCAAAATAATAATTCGATGTATGCACAAATTCAAAGTACAATCAAACACAAATTTCCAAAGAATGATTCAAGGTTGGATTTCAAAACAAACAGAAATTCTAGTTTAGGGGAACTCTAATCAAATAGAATCCCTGTTCGAAGATAAGCTCGAACTAAGATTAGATAATTCAATAATAGAAGATGGATAAGCCTATATAAATCGCCGACGACCTTAACTGGTCAACCGTGGCTTCAGGAATATAATCAATGCAGAAATCTAAGGCAAATCGACATTTGATCGCCAAAGATAGAATCCAGATATAGCAGAAAATAGATAGCATCGAAAACCGAGGATACAAGAATCTCCGGTGATTCAATGCCAATTGTAAAGGAGTTTCACCCCTTTACAAATCATTCAAAGATTGGCGGAATCACCGATCTTTAGAGAGGTCATTCCAAAGTGGAGTTATGGAATGCCCCAAAATCAAAAGGGTAAAATAGGGAAGACAAGACTGGATTTCAAAACAAGTAGGATCGTTCCAAAGTTCAAGGAGTCCTAATCGATAAGAATCCTAACCAAAAGATTCTAAGAAGGTGGATACCGAAGGAATAAAGTTTAGAAAATCTTGATTTAAAAATAAGGAAATTTTTATGCCAAAATAATCTTTGAAACTCCTTTACAAATCATTTGGAAATCATTTTATACTTCGAAAATACTTTCCCTCACAGGGGAATGATTCTGAGATTGATTTCACTCATTCTAGGGTATTTCTACCCTATCTCTAATGAGTTTTTGCCTCGCAGGCTAAGGTTTGCTTATAAACCAAAGTTCCGATACCAACTATAACAACCCGGTATTTTCAACCACTCGCATCCACATATGCCGGAATTGAATTGCTAAAAATACTGCATTGTAAATAAATTTGGAGCAAATGAAATACAATCACAGAATCACAGACACAGAAATACCAGAAAAACTCGCAGCGAAAATTGAAATACCATAGTAGTTCATGAAGCTACTATAACAAATTCTCAAACAAATACATAATATCAGTCTGAAAAACATATACAATAGAAATCTCAAATACATAGAAGTTTATAAATACCAGAGCTGAAATAGAACAACTGAAACTGAAAAGGAATAGATAACTAGACAAGCAGAATCTCCAGCGATTCCTAGCTCCAGAAAAGAAATCCAAAGATATGCTGTAAATACTCAGGCTGACCCGAGCGTAAAGTAAAACACAAAACACTCGAGTCTGGACATATACTTATATAATGTAAACTAACTCAAGTGAACTGTAATAAAGATACAAGTAACTTAAAGGATGCCTGGGATCGCCTATCGTCTAAGGATCCGTTAAACTATAAATTAAATACATCATGTGGTTAAAATTTCAAAATGGTATTCTATACTTCGAAATAAAATATCATTTAAAAATTCAATATCATTCAAAATCCATTTCAAAATATCGTATCTTCCAAACCACATTCATTTATTTAAAATACCATTTCAACACACATTTCAAAATAGTTTATATTTCAACACAAATTACTTCATTTTAAATCATAAAAATGAAGTTATTATATTTAATAATTAAATTATTAAATTTCCAAAATTTTAATCTTTCAAAATTCATTTATTCACTTAAATTTATTAAAACAATAAAAATTCAACTTTCGTAGCATTTAGAAAAATGCTACGGAAAGTTACTTTTTAAAACAATTCAATTTAACAAAAGATAGCATTCAAAATGTTGTAATAGGGTTACATTAATTCAAATAAAACCTTAAATAAATTCAACAATTATATCACTTACAAAGTGCTATAATAGCTTTTAATTCAATTTATCCCTTTAGTTCATTTATATTAACTACAGCATTTACAAATGTTGTAAAATCCTTTACTTTAGAAATAATAGCGTTTCAAAATGCTGTTAATTAAATTCCAAATATTCACTATACTTTCAAAAACCATTAAATTTTTATTTAAACCATTTCAAATTTATAAAATTATATATATTTTTCACTTTTATACCCATCATTTAATTTTCCTTAAATTCATGATTTTATAAAGTTAAATTTCCATTCAAAAATCAATATTTAATAATAATTCACTAATTAAATTCCAACATTCAATTTCAATTCATATAATTATATTTTTAACTTAACACTTAAGTTTAAATTTCAAAATATAACTTATTTTCATTTTATTTACTCAACTAAAAATTCACTTTTAAACAAAATTTAAAATTTTCCAATTTAAGTTATATTTCAAAATTCAACTCAATATTCATTTATTTCACATTTTAACTTATTCAAAATCCATTAATATATTATAAAATAATTTTAAATTCATTTAATTCAAAATATCATAAATTTATCATATGTTCATATTTATTTTTAAATTCCATTTATAATTAAATCAAATTTCCAAAATAACTTATATTTCAAATTTCCACTTTATCATTAATTTATTTCACTTATAAATTCTCAAAAAAATCAAAATACTTTACAAAAATCATTTTTAATTAAGTTTAAATCAAAATATTATAATATTTACATTTCTAAAATATTTACAAATTTTTTAAAAAATATATTTTAGCCACGGGTCTGCATATCATTTCTTACACTAGGTAAAGTGATACGGGTAATATATCATTTCAACCCGTAATTTACAAAGAAAACTCAGGTTTTATCATTTCAAACCCGCAGTCCCAAGTAAAATGAAATAATTGAAAATCGTTCAGGCCTATCATTTCAGCCCATAACGATTTTCCCCTATTCTAAGTCCGTTCGGGGATGTATCATTTCAACCCATAGTGATTCTAATCTAAAGGGAACTTGCAATGTGATAAACTGATATAAATAACTGAATAACATTATATAACAGTAACAGATGTTATAACAGGTGTTTAAGCATGGGTGAACATCATATGGTCATAATATAGCAGATATAATATGGTGATGCATTTTACAGCTTCAAATGTGATCGATTTACTAGTTATATAAGTATAAAACTGTTTAGTGAGAATAACTCGCTGGTATAAGTTGGAGATGACAACCAGAACACACAAAATGAGATCTTCGAAGGCACGATAACATGATAAGGATTTGAGATTGAGAGAGCCAAAGATTAGTTGCCTTGAATACATTCAAAAAAACAAAACAAATAACATAAGTTTTCAACCCAAAATACGATTAAACAATGCTAGAAATGAATGTACAAAACAAAGTTAAAATCTTTTACACTTGCTTTCAACATCTGTGCTTCGGCCTAGGGTCAAAAACACACAGCTATGGTGAGAGTTTGGATCTAGTTTGGGTCCAAATGAGGTCGGCCTAGCATGGGAAAAGATGGTGCAAACATATGTGTGTATGAAACTACATAACACAAGGCAACACAACATGGTTCAAAGCAAACAAAGGCTCGGCCAAAGCAATCATGGGCACGACCAGGTCTGGTGGGCTCAGGGGATGACGTGGCAGAGGGTGTAGCTCAGGTTGGAGGTGGTGGTGGTGGTGTAGGTGGCGGCCAAGGGGGTGTTTGTGGTGGTGGAAGACTAGTGTGTTCGGCTATGGTTCATATAGGTGGAGTTTGGTGCATTTTTGTGATGGATCATCAAACTAGGGTGGCTCGGCATGGGATGGTCAGTGAGAAGGAGGTGATAGTAATAGGTTCAGGGGTGGTGGAGGCGGCAAGGTGGTTAGAGATGGCAGGCCGTACCAAAAGAAAGAAGGCAAGTGCTAATTTAGAACAAAAAAATAATAAAAAGTGAAAACGAAGAGAGATTTTACCAAAAAAATTTGAAAAGAAGAATGGCCGAATTTTTTTCTCAGGTTTGAGATGAGAATTCATGTGAGAAAGAAAATAAGATGGTCGGCTGAAGAGAATGTAGTTAAGGTAGAAAATAATGAAAAGATGTTGGTTGAAAATGAAGAGACAAGAAGACAAAAGGCCTTAAGCAAATAAAAAGTCACAAACTCTTCATATTACCATAATTTCTATTGGAATTTTAAATAACTAAAAAATATATACAAATTCAGATAAAGACATGAAAATTTAGTAAATAAACAAAAATAAATAAATAAATATTAATTATATATAATTAAATTAAGAAAAATAGCAAAAATGCAAACTAGTCTTAAAAATTTGAAAATAAATGCAACAAATTTTGGGAAAATTCTATGTTCTTGAGAAATATTTACAGATAAAGATAAAAACGAAAAAATAAAAAAATGCATTCACAAAAATAAATAAATAAATTTTAATTAAATATAATTAAATGAAGAAAATAGCAGAAAAATGGAAACTAGCCTTTAAAAATAGAAAATAAATGCAATAATTTTTGGAAAAATTCTATTATCACTTTAAAAATATTTAGAAATGAAATCTTACAATAAAACAAACTTAAAATAATTTCAAAATAAAATTAAGTCAAATTTAAATTATATTCAAAAATCTAGGGTTGTTACAAATTTATTAGACTTGAAATATTCCTTTAAATCATCTTAAACCAAACCACTTTATAAAGTCATATGCTTAAATCTTCAATTTCAATAAGTTTCAAATTAATATATTTAAAGACAATTCTTAATTAAATACAATTACAAATAATTCCATTTCCAAAACCATAGTACTTTCAAGATGTAACACCTCTAAAACCAAAACACTTTGGAACCATAATACTTTGAAATCATAACCCTTTGTAATATTATCATTTGTAAATTTTAATACTTAGAAAATCATAATACTCAAGCATATTCATTTAAACCATTTAAATTCAATGTGAAAATCTTCCAAAAATATATCCATTTCCAAAGTTCATTCGTTCAATTATAAACTTTCCAAAACATTGTATTTTTAGCAACAACAGCACTTATAAAGTGTTACGTTAAATATATTAGTATTTCAAAAACACTATCAATTTCAGAAATAGCAGTACTTATAAAGTGCTATAGTAGGTATTAATATTACAAAACAGTTCAATTTTCAAAAACAGCAACACTTATAAAGTGTTGTAGTAGGTATATAGTTATTTTCAGAAATAGTTCAAATTCAGAAACAGCTGCACTTATAAAGTGCTGTAATAGGAATTTAGTTATTTCAGAACATAGTCTAATTTCAAAAATGGTAGCACTTAGCAAATGCTATCTTAAAGCCACAGCATTTCGAAAATACTACCAATAAAATTTCTAGATTTATTATAACATTTCAGAAACATTGAAACTTCAATTTTAGCCATTTTTAACTTATAAAACCATATTTCCTGCTTCAGAAAATATTCATTTGGATATCATTTAACTTATGATTTAAATAAAATAAAGTTTCATAACAAATATCCAATTTAAACCATAATTCATTTATTATGTCAAAAGTACCTTATTTTACTTAACTTTTTATTTTAACAAATAAATTAGCACTATATTTTAAATATACCCATTTCACAAATAAGATATTTTTATCACCAAATTAAAATTAAAACTTCCATTTAAAAACTAAATTTTCAATAATCAAGTTAAGTCATAAATTAAATAAATTTAACCATTTACTTATACTTTTAACTTATAGAAAATCACTAAACTTTATTATACGACATATATCCATTTCGTAAATAAAATTTGATTACCATTACTAGGTTAGATTTAAAATTCCCATATCAAATCAAATTTAATTATTAAGTTATTTATCATAGTAAAATCTTTAAATTCGACTTAAAACCAATAATTGACTTATAAAAAAATTTACCTTATAGAAAACCAGTATCTCTATATATTTTAAATCATTAAATCAAATCTTTAAGCTAAACTTTCATATATTAAAGATTCAAAATACTTAATAATTCTCATAAATAAAATTCTTAAAATTCTAGTTTTTAAACCATTCACTTACTTATAAATTGACTTATTAAAACCCTTATATTTTATTTACTAAATCATTAAATAAAAATTTAAGTTAAAATTTCAAATATTTATAAGTTCAAATTACTTAATAAAATTTTTATTTTAGAAAACTATTTAAAAAAAATTAACCATGGGTCTGTATATAGTTTTCGAACGTAGGTCAAGTGATACGGATATGTATCATTTCAATCCGTAATTTAAAAAGAAAAATCCGGGTTCTATCATTTCAAACCCACAATCCCAAGTCAAATAAAATAAATAAAAATCGCTTGAGCCTATCATTTCAGCTCATAACGATTTTTCTTATTCTAATGTCCGTTCGGGTATGTATCATTTCAACCCACAGTGATTGATAGAAAATAAAATAAACAGTATAATAAAGCATATCATATCAGGTGATGTAATGAATAAATATCAGGTTATAACATCATATAATCATATCACAGGAATATATGAACTAATTAACATAGCATATCAACTTTACACATTCACTTGGCATCATTTCACAATTATATAAGTATGGATGTCGAGAGTGATAAACTCACCTTCTTAAAGCTAGAATTGAAAATTCAAGACATAAACCCAAACTCCACAAAACACGAAAAGGCACGACTAGATTTTGAGTGGATGAAGAGTCAAGATCCAAATCTTGTACATAAACAAATACACAAACATAAGTGTATGATTCAATACAAAAGAATATAAATCAAACAATGCAAAGATATGAAAGAAATGACATAACCTTTGCTTTAAACATCAAATGGGCTCGGCCATGGTCACCATGGGCTCGGCCACATTCACGTAAGCTTGGCCATGGCTTAATTGAGGCATGAAGGCTCGGCCAAAGTGGTTTGTGAGTCAAGCAATGCACTTCTAGGCAAGGATATGAAGGAGGAATGGAAAAGTTACAAGTGATGGAAGTAGGGGTGGGTTTGGAAAATTTCTGTACCAACCGGGGATTTTTCAGTTTCTTCCGGGCATTGATGAAAAGATGATATTTGTTTTAGTTTCCGTTTAGTAAACTCTGGAATTCCTATAATTGGTAATCACGGGAATTGGAAAAAGCGGAAAGGAAGATGGAAATTCCTCTTATTCCTGTAAAGAAAACATATACAGAATTAAAATAATAACACTTGGTGGTGTTCAAGTTGTTGGATCAAATCCCAATACGTGAGGGTTATCCTTGCATAAGGTAAAGGATCACTGTTAAAACTTACTAGGAGAAAGTAATCGCTTCTATTACAAACAATTTGATAAACTATCAAAGCCTTATGGAAAATCAATAATTTTCATTCAAAATATAATCAAATTGGTTTTAACAATCGTTCCCGCATCACCAAATCCGGACCGATCAAATTGATTTCAACATGCAATTACACCAAATGTTACACTACGCCTCCACAAAATTGATGCAACGGGTGTATGTTCATCTTCATGATCTATTCTATTCTTCTCTGTGGCTTTAGAATCCAAAATTTCCTACTTCAATATCCACATCAAGCTGTAGCAGAAACACTAATGAGAGAAAGTATTATCTGCAACCATGTCATTAACAAACATATATTTGCCTATACGTGTAAGCGTATAAAATATAAGTAGCATATTTAAGTCAACAATAAAGATATAACAACCTGTGGCTTCACAAAAGCAAATTTAAGTGGGGGAAATAATTTCCAATGCAGAAACTTTCTTATTTATAAATTATAGCTCTACGTATGCAAAAATTTCAAAACATATGCAAGACTTTTTTGATGATATGTACATATTATGACATTAAGCTACTCTTCTTATTTATATGCAGTTCAAAATAGTCAAAATACACTATTAGTCTCGAGTTATCAACTGGAATTTACTAATAAAAATTACTATATATATGATATATTTGCAGGTTATTGTCTCGAGTTATCAATTGGAATTCCTATGCTCTATATTTTCAAAGAAGGGAAGTTTATTAGGAGAGGCAGCCCTGTAGCACCTACTGAGGCCAGCGTTTATGCCTATACTAAGGTATGCGATAATAACTCCGTTATCATAAAAATATTTGTGGGCATGCTCTATAATATGATTTGTTCATCTTTTCACAGTAGATTTTTGCATTTCATTCCTAGTTTAAAGATTTCCCAACACTACGATCTTTTGTGTCAATAAATCAAAAGGCATATATCCACCCTTAAGGCTAAAGCTGAACAGCTCAACTAAAATATTTGAAAGCATAGGAAAAACCTCTACTACATGCAGTAAGATAACTGTTGTCATCGACAAATATGAACCGGCGAAACATCTTTAAAATTATCTATGGAAAATTGAAAATGGTATAGTTGAACATCAAAAATATAAATAAAATGAGTAAGGTTTTTATGTGTGTGTATCAATAGCAAATGCTCGCGAGAAACTTAACTGGGCAATAGGAGGATTTTGAAATTAGCAGTAGTGCACGTAACTGTCCGCTCTGGTACTTTATTAGTCAACAATTTACCATCAATTTATTGGTATTTTTCACTATCGATATTGATTTACTCGTGCAAAGATTTGGGCATTCTAAATAAATAGAATTCTTCTGTTTCAAACCTATATTACTTTCTTACAATAAAAGAAAAAAAGGGGAAAATCCCAATTTGTATGCTTAAAACCAGATTATGTACAACATATATTTTTCACGCTCATTATTTTTTGTTATAACTTATAACACAATCCATGTTACTGTTATGTGTAGAACTTGGCTCTTTACAGACAAAAGCTGGATGCATCAATGAACTGATATAATAATCAACAAGTTATATATTACCATTATCGTTTTAGATTATAGCTAATAATGAAAAGTTCAAGAGCTAATTTGTTATTTTCTACTCTTCTTGCAGGTACTCATAACACAGAAATGCATGTTTTTTCAGTAGTTTTTTAGTGTTCCTTTCAAAAATTGATTCAATTTGAGATTTTAGCTAGAAATCCTTTATCAATGTGTAGGAGGTTCTAAATAGTCGACTTTGGACAAAATCACCACAGGATATGTGCATTGCACTTGTACAAAGATGCTAATTTTGTAACAATTATATCCAGACACATAAAGAAATTAACAAATTCAATATGTGCGAACCATTTTCCAATTTATTCATCAGCGCAAGTTTGCGTGCATAAATACAATAGACAGATGGATGAACTTCCGTTGACTTGAATTTAGCATTCATGTTACTTGCAAGTAATTTGGTAGACGAGAATAATGATCAAACAAATTTAAAAATTTAAAAACAATACACCCAACCCCCGGCACCTTAAAAAATAGGAAATAAAAGAATATTGCTTTTTCTAGTAACAACCACCATTCAAAAATCAAAACTTGAAAAGCCATTCACATTCCCACAATCGAAACTTGAAACTTGAAAAGTGAAAATCATAAAATTAACCCATAGATCATTAAGAATCTATCCTTGAAAAGAAACGAGGGTTAGCAGCAAAATTAAGTGAAAGAACATACAAAATCACCATTAACTTGAAGATTTTACATGTTAACAAATCTGGATACAAACGAAATTAAAAAAAACTAAAGAACTGAAATTGAATTGGTTATGTACCTGTAGAGTGGATTGACTGCAAATTAAGCGACAAAATTAGGGTTCGTATTCATTTGTTGAAGGAAGAAAGGTCGAACTAGGGTTAGAGTTTTTCTTGTTAGGAATATCGGTCTGAAGGCGGTGGACGTGAGTGCATTTACGGATTTACCTATAGGAAAGATATTGGGCTTGTGGGTGCGGCCCAATTAAATGTAATTTGGAAGGAAAGGAATACCGTAGAAATTATGGAAAATTTCCATCTTTTTCCGTTATTAATCGGAAGGAATTCCTTTCGAAATTATTTTTTCGGAAGAAAGCGGAAAACGGAAATTTCGAAAATAGTCGGAAGGAATTTGACGGAAAAGCGGAAAAATAGAAAAATACCCAGCCCTGGATGGAAGGCAAAAAGGCAAAGGAAATTGGAAGGTCAAGCACACATAGGCTCGGTCCTATGCCTAGCATAGCTCGGCCATGTTTTCTTTGGGTCAAGGAACATCGATAGGCATGGCTAGGGGATGTTTTGTTCAAGGCAAGGCAAGGAGGTGGTGTTTGGAATTGGTGGCCGAGGAAAGAGGAAGGGAAGGGGTGAAATATGTGGCTCGGCTAGGCTTTTCATCAAAGTTTGGTGATGTATTGCATCTTGGTGGTCACGGCTTTGGTTTGGTGGTGATGAGGAGGTGATGTGGTCGGTCATGGTGGTGGTGGAGTGGTGGTGAGGTCGTCTAGGAGATGCATGGCCGATCTATGCTTAAGCAAAAAAAAAAAGAGAAAAAGAAAATAGAAAAAAGAAGAAGAGGAAGGAGAAGCCATGAGACTTGTGCATTTTTTCAGGAGAATGAAATGAGGAATAGTACGTGAATGAGATGAGGAGTTTTTTTACACGGCTATGGGAGTGTAGATGCACGGCTAAAGGAAAGAAAGTGAAAAGGCAAGAAAAGGAAAAGACACAAATTAAAGAAAAGAATTTAAGTCTCTTGAAATTTCCAAAGCCTATCGTTAAAATAAACAAGTTAAAAATCCAATAAACAAAATAAAAGTCTAAATAAAATAAAATAGAGAAATGAACATAGGAAAATAGAAAATAAAATACAGAAAAATATTGCGTGTAAAAAGCTGTATTCTATCCAATTTAAAAAGTACAAAACAGAATTTGACGAAACGAAAAGCAGAATGAGTATTAGAATTATATTCTGCTTCAAAGAAAAATATTTAAAAATAAAATTTCAAATTTGAAATTAAAGTCAAAGTTGGACCAAAGTTGACCAAAATATAAAGTTTTCAGAAAATGTTTATTTATTGTATTTGGAAAATGGATTACAATCAAATTCCAAACTTACATTGAAAAATTCTAAAAATTCACTTTTCAATGATTTTGAAAATCAAAGTTTTCAAATAAAAATTTAATTAAAATATTTACTAAATTATGGGTTGTTACACTCTCCCCCACTCAAAACTTTTCGTCCTCAAATAGGAACGAGACACGAAAACAGAGAAAACAAGATAGAATGAGATAGGATTAAGACAAGAAGAAGAAGAAGAAGAAGATTGAAATTGTACCTGATAATTGTTGTTATAGGTGAATTCAACAAGATGGAGATGGTCTTCCCAAGATCCTCCAGAATCAAGGACACAAACACGAAGAAGATCCTCTAGAATCTGATTCCCTCTTTCCATTTTACCGTCGGTCTGTGGATGGTAAGCAGTGCTCAGATTCAAATGAGTACCAAAGGTTCTTGAAAAGTTTTCCAAACTGAAAGGTAAAGATAAGCTCTTCTGGGAGGAAGAACTACAGGTCGAACTTCAGGAATAAGATCAATTCAGAATTCAATTTCCCGCTTAGGATGCAGAGGAATAGGAACAACCCGAAAGAAGATAAATTGGAAAACAAATAAGATAATAAATTTTAAAAACATGAAAATTTCAACTTAAATTAATAATTGATTTCATCCATTTGATTTCACCTAAGTTAAATAAATCTTAACTATTTCACATTTCATTATCTTATCATCCAATTATCTTAAATTAACCGTTTCTAAAATCATAGATCTGAAAATCATTTATTATACTCATAATTTATTCAATAAATTTAATTCTTCTTTTTTCTTAATTATTATTAAATTTTCCACTTAATATATCCAATCAAATATATCAAGCACATTTACTCCTACTATAACTATTCTAATTTATTTATAAATTCGTTTAACGCCATTATATATTGTATATTATTCAATTAACCTTTTATTCTATTTACCTCTATTAATCCTTTATAACTAAAATTTAAGTGTATACCATTTATTATAACCACTCAAATTTTATTTTAAAAAATCCTTTTATATGTATATTATCCAATTACATATTCAACTTCTGAATAAATTAGGTAAGTTATATTGGAATGTAATTGAGTATTATACATATAAAACTTTCAAATTCAATTATCCCAAGCTCAAATATTTATTCAAAAAATTGATTTCCTTTTATAACTGAAATTATCCTTTAAGAAAAATTTAAGAATTAAATTTTCGATCAACTTCAAACTATTTTAGAGAAAAATAAATATACACAATATATCAAATCAATTTTTAAATCATATATCACATATATTATAATCAAGTCATATTTTAGAAATCCAAATAAATTAAATTCTCCAAAGCAAGACTATAGAAAAAATACAGCATGGTCTCTTCACTTCGAAACTCGAAAATGAATGTCGATAATACTGCAGTCATCACCGAAATTATTTTCTAGCGATAAAGAAAAGAGCACTGATTTAAAACTTATAAAATTCTTTGAAACAATTTCTACTTGAAATACATTATATAATACACCCTTTAAAACTTTAAACACAAAGTTTGAAACCATCGAAAATCAAATTCTTAGTTTCTTGTTTTAAATTCATTTAAATTTCCAAATTAACTTATAGCCATGTTTTATAGTTCAAATATTTATATATGAACAAAGCCAATGGTTACAAGGTATGTACAAAGTCAAATATTATTTCTTAATAATCTATTCAATTAATAATCAACTTTCAAAAAATTATACTTATATACATATACAATATAATTATACAAAATTTATTTCATTTACTAAATTCGAAAACTATATTGTGTCTGTTTGCTCTGTTCAAGTGTTTTGGAGATCCTATCGACGGCGTTGATCAGACGAATCGATCGAAAACCCAAATCAACATCAACAACTCAAACAACATGATATATAAAACATTTAAATATTGGTTTACAAATACACTATATAGGAATAGATTTTCAAAGCAAGGATAGGATTCAAATTTGATTAACTCAAATCAAAGGAAATTTTGATTTGAGGATAAGTTGGAACAAAAGATAAGATGATTAACTAACCGAATAAGGAAATGGATAAGCTTAACAAATCACGGGCAACCTTAACCCGGAGTAGCCCTACTTCGAGAATAAGATCGATGTGGAATTTTAAGGCAAATCTACATTCGATCTCAATGGGTAGAATTCGGGACAACAAGAGATAATAGCATCCAAACCGAGGATATATAAATCTTCGTTGAATCGATGCTATTGTAAAGGAGTTTCACTCCTTTACAAATCATATTGTAGAGCTATGGGATGCTCCAAAATTCAGAAGAATATGAATCGCGAGGGACAAGAATGAATTTAAGAACCGAGGGAACGTTCCAAAATTCAAAGGAAATAGAGTCAAAGAGGAAGAGATTCAAGCTCGAACGAAAGTGATTTTGTAAATAATTTACCATATATGCTAAGTTTTGCCTAGAGCCAAAGCTATGATACCACCTGTAATGACCCGTTATTTTGGACCATTCAAATTGACAATAAAACCACACATATCTGACTTGAATAGCTCAAAATACCGAATTCTTAATTTAAATTTGGCAAAACTCAGAATATACAGTAAATAAATCACAGACCACAGACATAGAGTAATATAATAATGCAACGGAAATAGAGGAATAATAGTTCATGAAGCTACTATATATATCAGAGTTAAATAAAATACAACAGACATTACAAGATGCAATATAAGTCTCAATATGATAATCAAGCATAAATCAGAATACATCACTGGAATCAACCGGATAACTGGAATCAACTAGATGACTGAAAGCGAAACAGATGGCTGGATCTTCAAGCAAAGCTCCAACTCTGAAGATGAGTTTCAAATGCTATATTACCCGGTCTGACCCGAGCATAAAGCAAAATACAAAGCACTCGAGTCGGGACATACATACTTATACAATGTAAACCAACTCAAGTGAACTGTAATATAAATGCATAAGTAACTTAAAGGATGCTTGGGACCGCCCATCCTCTAAGGATCCGTTAAACTATTTACTATGTAGTAATATACGCTATTATATTAATGTCTATTAGTAAAGTAAACTTACTTGAAAATAACTTTAAGGAGTTACCCAATATCTGCCTTAACACATAAATAGTCCCAGTAGTCTAACTAGTATCATAGTCCCTCCTGATCGAGAAGCCACCAGAGGATACTCCACAAGCTATGGCACAAAACCAAAATCATACAAGGCACGCTAGGGTAGGCGATACGGCACAACTAGGCAATGCCAGGGTAGATATACCAATTACGCTTCCGGGCCGGTGGTAACGCATAGCAGCCACTACCGCCCACCTCGAGCCACACCCCTAAAATCAAAGGGCCACAATCAATCACAAAGTAATAGAATGGTATCGAAGGAGTGTGTCCGATAAGAGGAGCTACCTCATTAGCCCATCAATCGCTCCTGTTTTAGCCACCTTACGCTAACTCACGGGAGTCGGGTCCACGTTCATACCTCAATAAGATCGTCGCCACCATCCTACTTCATTCTGGAATCTCCACCACGTATACGGTTGTTAAAGTGGTTTTCGGAGTTGGCAGAGAGTATGACAACTTCCGATCTCGGTCTCTTTAACAACCAAACGCTATTATCACCCATGGATATTTATTTCAAAATAATTTATACTTCAAAAACCAAAATATCATATCCATTTCAAAACTAAATACTATATTTTTCATTTCAAAACCAAATCAATATATCATATAGATAAAACTCAAATTTCCAAATCACTAAATATTTCCTTCAATTTATTAAACTTGAAATATTCCTTTAAATCATCTTAAACCAAACCACTTTATAAAGTCATATTCTTAACTCTTCAATTTCAAAAAAATTCAAATCAATATATTTAAAGACAATTCTTAATTAAATACAATTTCAAATAATTTCATTTCCAAAACCATAGTACTTTCAAAGTTATAACAACTCCAAAACCAAAACACTTTGGAACCATAATACTTTGAAATCATAACCCTTTGAAATATTATCGTTCGCAAGTTTTAATACTTAGAAAATCATAACATTCAAGCGTATTCATTTAAACCATTTAAATTCAATGTGGAAATCTTTAAAAAATATATCCATTTCCAAAGTCCATTCGTTCAATTATAAACTTTCCAAAACATTGTATTTTTAGCAACAACGGCATTTATAAAGTGTTACGATAGATATATTAGTATTTCAAAAACATTGTCAATTTCAGAAACAGCAGTACTTATAAAGTACTACGGTAGGTATTAATATTTCATAACAGTTCAATTTTCAGAAACAGCAGCACTTATAAAGTGCAGTAGTAGATATATAGGTATTTTTAGAAGTAGTTCAAATTCAGAAACAATAGCACTTACAAAGTGCTGTAGTAGGTGTTTAGTTATTTTAGAACATAGTCTAATTACAGAAATGGTAATACTTAGCAAATGATATCTCAAAGCCACAGCATTTTGGAAATGCTAACAATAAAGTTTCAGATTTATTATAACATTTCAGAAACATTAAAACTTCAATTTTAGCCATTTTTAACTTATAAAACCATATTTCCCGCTTCAGAAAATATTCATTTGGATATTATTTCATTTATGATTTAATAAAATAAAGTTTTATAACAAATATCCAATTTAAACCATAATTCATTTATTATGTCAAAAGTACCTTATTTTACTTAAATTTTTATTTTAACAAATAAATTAACAATTTATTTTTAAAATACCCATTTCACAAATAAGATATTTTTATCACCAAATTAAAATCAAAACTTCCATTTGAAAACTAAATTTTCAATAATCAAGTTAAGCCATAAATTAAAACATTTAACCATTTACTTCAACATTTTAACTTATAGAAAATCACTATAAATTTTATTATACAAGACATATCCATTTCATAAATAAAATTTGATTACAATTACTAGGTTAGATTTAAAATTCCCATATAAAATCAAATTTAATTATTAAGTTATTTATCATAATAAAATCTTTAAATTCAACTTAAATCCAATAATTGACTTATAAAAAAATTTACCTTATAGAAAACCAATATCTCTATATATTTTAAATCATTAAATCAAATCTTTAAGCTAAACTTTTCATATATAAAAGATTCAAAATACTTAATAATTCTCTTAAATACTTAAAATTATAGTTTTTAAACCATTCACTTACTTATAAATTAACTTATTTTAACTCATTAAAATCTTTATATTTTATATTCAAAATCATTAAATAAAAATTTAAATTAAAAATTTCATATATTTATAAGTTCAAAATACTTAATAAAAAAATTATTTTAGAAAACTATTTTTAAAAAATTAACCATGGGTCTGTATATAGTTTTCTAACCTAGGTCAAGTGATACGGATATTTATCATTTCAATCCGTAATTTAAAAAGAAAAATTCAGGTTCTATCATTTCAAACCCGCAATCCCAAGTCAAATAAAATAAATAAAAATTGCTTGAGCCTATCATTTCAGCTCAAAATGATTTTTCCTTATTCTAATGTCCATTCGGGTATGCATCATTTCAACCCATAGTGATTCTATTCTAACAGGGAACTGTCAGTGATGAGGACAGAAAATAAAATAAACAGTATAATAAAGCATATCATATCAGGTGATGTAATGAATAAATATCAGGTTATAACATCATAAAATCATATCATATGCATATATGAACTAATTAACGTAGCATATCAATTTTACACATTCACTTGTCATCATTTCACAATTATATAAGTATGGATGTCGAGAGTGATAAATTCACCTTCTTAAAGCTAGAATTGAAAATTCAAGACATAAACCCAAACTCCGCAAAGCACGAAAAGGCACGACTAGATTTTGAGTGGATGAAGAGTCAAGATCCAAATCTTGTACATAAACATATACACAAAAATAAGTGTATGATTCAATACAAAAGAATATAAATCAAACAATGCAAAGATATGAAAGAAAATGACATAACTTTTACTTTAAACATCAAATGGGTTCGGCCACATTCAGGTAAGCTTGGCCATGGCTTGATTGAGGCATGAAAGCTCGGTCAAAGTGGTTTGTGAGTCAAGCAATGCATGGCTAGGCAAGGATATGAAGGAGGAATGGCAATTTACAAGTGATGGAAGGCAAAAGGCAAAGGAAATTGGAAGGCACACATAGGCTCGGCACTATGCCTAGCATGGCTCGTCCATGTTTTGTTTGGCTCAAGGCACACAATAGGCACTGCTAGGGGATGTTTTGTTCAAGGCAAGGCAAGGAGGTGGTGTTTGGAATTGGTGGCCGAGGAAAGAGGAAGGGAAGGGGTGAAATATGTGGCTCGGCTAGGTTTTTCATCAAAATTTGGTGATGTATTGCATCTTGGTGGTCACGGATTTGGTTTGGTGGTGATGAGGAGGTGATGTGGTCGGTCATGGCGGTGGTGGAGTGGTGGTGAGGTCAGCTAGGAGATGCATGGCCGAGCTATGCTTAAGCAAAACAAAAGAGAAAAAGAAAATAGAAAAAAGAAGAAGAGGAAGGAGAAGCCATGAGAAATTATGCATTTTTTCAGGAGAATGAAATGAGGAATAGTACGTGAATGAGATGAGGAGTTTCTTTACACGGCTATGGGAGTGTAAATGCATGGCTAAAGGAAAGAAAGTGAAAAGGCAAGAAAAGGAAAAGACACAAATTAAAGGAAAGAACTTAAGTCTCTTTAAATTCCCGAAGCCTATTATTAAAATAAACAAGTTAAAAATCCAATAAATAAAATAAAAGTCTAAACAAAATAAAATAGAGAAATGAGCATAGGAAAATAGAAAATAAAATACAGAAAAAAATATTGCGTGTAAAACGTTGTATTCCATCCAATTTAAAAAGTACCAAACAGAATTTGATGAAACGAAAAGCAGAACGAATATTAGAATTATATTCTGCTTCAAAGAAAAAGATTTAAAAATAAAAATTCAAATTTCAAATTTCAAATCAAAGTCAAAGTTTGACCAAAGTTGACCAAATATAAAGTTTTTAGAAAATGTTTATTAATTGCATTTGGAAAATAGATTACAAACAGATTCCAAATTTACATTGGAAAATTCTAAAAATTCACTTTTAAATAATTTTGAAAATAGAAGTTTTCAAATAAAAATTTAATTAAAATATTTACAAAATTATGGGTTGTTACAACAATCGTATATCGCATTTCAAGGCCACTCAATTCAAGAAGATGAGGAGAACAATGACCAAACACAATGCCCAGGCACATATGAGCATGATCCTTCATCTTATTGGGAATACTACGAGAATTATGGCAGCTTATCTTACTCTTTAAACTAGTACAATTAGCATTTTATTTTAGTTATCTTTTTACTATTTTTCCATTTTCTACGCATATGCTTTTCTGTTTAACTATTTAAAACTTTTGCTACATTTGTCTCTAATTTTATTTGAACCTCCTTTATAGTTTTAAATATGCATGATCTTATATGTACATTATATCAAATGTCTATTTAACATTTATGTATCTTACAACATTCCTTCCATTTTGATAATGACAAAGTGGGAGGAATTTCTGCATGATACGGAGACAAATATAACAATTCTTCAATTTTTGATTGTATAGTCGTCGTCATCAAAAGGGGGAGATTGTTAGAACCACGAGTTTATATTTCAACGATAACAACTATACAATCATATATATACACATACACTTTATCAAGATTATAGGTATATGCTACAAGAAGATATTAGGACTGAAAGAGAAATGAAGATCTATCGACCATACTATAGTTAGTAAGGTTATTCTACTGTAAAAGAGCCTTAGATAAAATATTGCTAAGGTCTCCTTGAATATATGCATACACAATCATTCATTATTTTATATGCACCGAAATTAAGTTGCAAAACTGGTTTTACTACTCATAGATGTTTGAGGTAAAATCATAGATGTCTGTGACAATCCTCGAGTAATTATTTTCTAAAATCACAAATGTCTGATGTTTTACCACAGACATCTATCGTATGAAAAATTGCAAATTGTGAAAAGACACTTCTGTTGAGACAAAGAAATTACCCTTCATCGAAAGGTTGTAGCCATTGAAGTGAATAAAACTTCTCTAATAATGACAACTCTTCATCCCACATCCTTTTGAATCTATAAATACTACTCTAATTGAGATGTAGAAACTAACTAAACTTGAATTAATTGAATCATTTCTCTCTTGATTTCGTATCACTATCTTGTGCATACATTGCTTATATGCTCTCAATCTATTATAACCAAAACATAATTTTGTTTAAACTACTTCCTACAACTCAAAGCGTTCACTTTCACATACTCAAAGGAGATCATAGGAAGATTTGTATTATTAGTCAAAAACCGTGTTATTTGGAACACAAAATTGTCAGAGATATACTTTTGTATTAGCATATGTCTTCGGGCGAAGCAAGGGTCAGTTGGTTAAAGGAAATACCGAAGGGGAGCTTCAGGACCAGACGTACGACGGGAGGTCCGAACCAGTATAAAATATCTGGCGTGATCATTTCTATTATTTATCTTACATTCAATTATTATACACTGCTTATCATAGTTAGTAATACACACATATATATAAGTTGCATTATTTATAAAGATCCTATAGACTCTCATTTTTGACCTTATCATACAATTAACACAATATGATCATTTTATGTAATCAATCAAATCAAATACTCGATCTCATAGTACTGTTTATTGGCTTCTTTCAAATAAACTATATTATCGTACATTATAAACTAAGGTCGTTCATCATATAACATTTATATGTGATAGCATATGGATCAAATAACCATAACCTTGTACTACTTTTAGAGTTTGAAACTCATAGAATGCAATAAAGGGTCTTGATCGAATAACACATAAGTGACCATATTACAAACGTATCAAGTAGTTATAAAATTAGGCACTTGCATGGGTATAGAAAATATTAAGATGCCATAGGCATTTAATAGTGAATATATGTTATATTTCCATTTTTCAATTTTCAAATTAAGTCATTTATATACATTAATTGATAGACGTTTTATCAATCATATTAAATGCACAAATTTAACATTGTAGATAATTATAACATTATTTTGCATATGTTGTTACAATATTAGAAAGGTTAAATGTTACTATTTCATTTTTCTGGTAAGGCTTCCACTAGTTTTTTATGTTTTTCAAAACCTTAAGATGAAAGCAGAAGCCTTTCGACTTCACTAGTGTCTGTCTTGGTATACTTACTTTGAGTTTGCTCAATAAATCATAGCCTCACAAGCGATGGATAACTCCTTATCGATTGTGTCACATATAACTCCTAACCCATGTTTCCTTGTCCTAATCTCATTTTGACCATGGGTTTGCTCAACAAATAGAAAGAGATTATCACTCATACCTACCATATTATGACAGCCTAGGTATAGTATATGTACCTTGAGTTTGCTTAACAAATACATATAGTTATCTTACCTCATATATTCAATATATTAATAATACTACACACAACATCATCGGCATGAGTTTGCTCAGTGACTAAGGAGTACACAAGTAATTTATTAACATATATATCGTAGAGGACAACATCATATTGAAGATTCATAATCTTCAATATATTATATTGAGTTATATTGACTTAAGGAATAATATATTTATAACGAAATACCCTCGTAATTCAAGTGTCAGACACATCAGAAATCACGGTATACGTACCCTCGTGATTCAAGTTTTATTGTTATATAACTTTTATATTACATATATGATAGTCTTATGCATAATATTTTATTAATTAACTCATATTTAATTAATTTTAATTTGTCAACTATTTAATTATCCTTATATTAGTATTCCAATACAACTTTTATATTGGAAATATCTACTATAACCTTTATAGTGTATACTATAACATTTATATTGTAACACGTGAATAATATACTTGTGTATTTTTATTTAATCAGTTAACCTTTAATTTATTTATTTAATTAAACAATTTTAATTAAATTATAATATGTTTGAAATTTTATCTTATTTACATAAATGTACACTTATGTTATCTTAAACACTTTATGACATAACATATATCAACATATATAATACATGCATATACGTATTAATTAATTAACTCATTTAATTAATTAATTTTATTAATATTATTAATAAATTTTAATTTTTGAAATTAATATTTAAATAGTTCAAATATTTTGAACTTTTCATTACATTTTCAAACATTTTGAAAATTTATGTTATACTATAACCTTTTATAATAAACATGTTTTATTTTAAATTTAAAATTTAAAATCTTGTCTTAATTTTCAAAACAGTTATGAAAATTAGCCCAAAGCCCAATTTCGTTGGGCCTTTTCTATTAGGGGTAATCTTTGTGCTCACTCCACCTTTCAAGCCAGGCTGGTAAACAAGTTGGATGGGGTAATTGATTAACCTATTGAAATCCTAGACATTACATTTCTAAACACCGTACTAAGTGGGCAAGCTTAATTAGTTAGACTTAATATGACTAATTTAGACAACATAAGCTATTGGGCTTTCATGCCATTAAAAAACCAGGCCAGCCCACAGTGGAAGAAATGGATGAATTTCAAAAAAAAATTACCATTTTGGATCTTTAATAGGCCTATGAAGTCGAAATTCATTTAGAACTTTTCTAAATTTAGTTTAAATAAAATCATTTGTTTTATTTAAGGAAGTTTAAAATGAATTTAATTTAAACATATAGTGTATCAATTACACCTAACAATTATTTATAAGAGTTAGTTTAGGGAAAGAAACCTTTCATTTCTTTCCTTAAGGTAAACAATTAATTTAGAGCATAAATTGCATTACACGGAGAGAGAGAGAGAGAGAGAAACCTTTCATTCACTCCCTCTTTAATTAAATTGATTCATTAAATGTCAGTAATTAGCAATTTATTCATGGCATGAAATGTAACTATGTCCAAATGTATTTCACTATAACTTATTTAAGTGCAACATATCAGTTTATGTACAAAATTTATTTATGTTGATAGGATAAGAGAGGAAATTAGGTAAGTTTCTTACTAGATCTTGGCCACACATCTCCAAACCCTAATTTCACATTGTACCCACCCCTTGCCCTTTTTAGATCAGTCGCCTATGAACTCTAAAACGTATGGGTTGTGAGCCCGTTTAACCCAATTTAAATATATGCAATTATATTAAACCTATTTTTTAATCGATATCTCATATCGATCAAAATATATATATATATATATATATATATATATATATATTGTATTCATAACTATTATGAATATATGCAATAATTTAATTTCTCAAATCATTTCAAATTTCATAATTAATATTTCATAAATATTAATTAATTTATAATAGTTATAAACTAATTAAATTGTTTGGTCTAAAGAGAATTCATCATTTTGATTGTAGACTTTTAGATGTAAATTTGGTCAGCGATTAACAACAAACTATTCAAATGTTAATGTTCACACGTCACTTAATAAGTGGTGTGATATTATGACCAAATTTATTGCTTACTCAGCTTCGGTCAAATCCAATTTCACTTTATTAAGCATTACCAAGTTGTGACAATTATTTATACTAATTCTCTTTATCAAAACTATATCACTTTGGACTTATTGAATTTGGTAATAACAAAATTCCAATATCATCCACGTTCTAGTCTATAGTCCAAACACAAAGTACTTGGTTCAATAATAATTATTATCATTAATCAAATTACTCTGTCCATAGATTTTGACTTTAGGTTGAGTTGAGTTGACCATTATACTAACCCATAAAACCGAGGAGACGAATCCTCTCTTGAATAGTGCTTCACTTTCGATACTTCCACCCAACCCGACTATAGTCACTCGACGGACATTGTGCCTTGATTTTACTATAACCAAAGTGAAGCTTTCATGTTGAATATTCACTGTATTCTCAAGTCGCAAGAACTGTGTAAATTTAGTCACATCGGTATTATTTTTTTATTTGACCTTAGCTACATTAACCAATAGAAAACTATCAGTGAGTCATTCCATAATTATCCAATAACTATCAATACATAATTCTAGGTGTCCCCAACAGTCATGAGTAATACATTGACCAATATTTAGAGAGCGTTACGTACTCTAGTCTCAACGGATACATCGATATCCAATCTTGATGATCTTGACTAGGAATATTTGAAATGGTATATTTGTTTTCATTGTGATAAATTACTTATGGTTACAACACTTTATAACTATTGTCACAAAACATACCATTTATGGATTTCCTATTAAATATATTTTAAATTAAGTTAATTAATTAATAGAACACGTTATATCAAGCATATAATAGAAAGAAAACACCTTTATTTCAAATAAGATTGTTAACGAGTTAGATATATGTAAGAAATTACATAATTGCCCATAGGGCATACCCCTAACTCAATCACATATGTGCATATAATGTTCCAAACTTTATTTAAGTACATACCTAGAATAACTCTACTATGCTCTGTTTGCCTTAAATAAAGGCTTCCTATGTACTTGTAACCTATTTAATCGATCAAAAAATATTTGCACAAACTATAATTACATGCATATGGAAATTTTAATCAGGGTTAGCCATATTTTAAATCATTATATTATTCAATGTAATTCTTCTCGATTTATTTTTTGTGTCTAAAGTCTAGACTCTTCAGTCCGAATACAAAATATTTTTACCTATGGTAATGTATGCTGGAGAACTACCTACTACATAGGTATGGGTATTTTGAGTTTGTGGTATTTCTTATACGATTTTAAAATATGGAGGAATGCCTATTAGGTTTTTTCTTAAATTCACTTGCTGGTTCACAAAAGTACATAATCTGAACTACTGCGATATATGTTTATGTGTGTGTACATTCATACACACACAAAATCCTGATGGTAAATACGAACCAAAAGCTTGTTATCTGAAGTCAAAGTGCTTCATTTGGTTCAAGTTCAATACCATTTTCGATAGCTAGGTCTACATTGATACAGTATTAGGTTTTGATTAAGAACAAATGAATATTTTACCATACAGGCTTGGATGTGAGTCCCTATTTGACTTTCAAGGATTACACATGCAAAGTTCTTATTTTACAAATATGGATTTATTTACATAATTTTATTGCACGACTAAACGCTGAAATTTCTATAAAGACTAAAATAGAAGTGCTAAGTATGCATTTTATAAAACTACATGCAAGACTTAAAAGTAACAAGGTAAAAGTATGCATGTTCTCAAATTAGCAACACCACTATAGAAGTGTGGATAAAAGTGCAAAGAGTATAATTCACAAGCTAACTTTCAAAATATGAATGCAAATACTTTAAAAAATCATCCTTAGGACTTCTAGAAGAAAAATGCAAAGAATACCTTTATATGCACAAACTACATGCATTTCACAAACTTACCTTAAGCCAATAACAAAGGGTATGTACACTAAAACTAAGTACATTTTCTTCGATTTTTACACATGTTTCAATTTGTTTTAACAATAGAAATTAAAGCTATGATATGATATGGAGACTTAGAATTACATATTCAGTTGTAACTATGATTTGTAAATCTACATGTATGACTTCAAAGAAAAAATAAAAGTAATAGAGAATGTATATATATACATATATATGATGATGATGATGATGATGATGATGATGATGATGAACATGATGTTTAATTCAAAGATTAGAAATAGAAAATGTCTTTAGATTTAACTAACAATACATGGGCTGACGATGGTTTAAATATGCTGCCAGATTAACATTTCACAACAAATAGTAATGCAAGGAAACTATCAAAGAATTTGATCAATGCAAATGTTCCATTTACATACTTGTATCCTAAATATTAGAGAAAAGACTTAATTCTTAAAGAAATATATGAAATGAATTTAGTGAAAGACTCTCAACAATTTTATACTCAAAACAATTTACTTATACACCTATTTAATAACATGCAAAGAGTTTCCAATTAAAAATTATATCATATATATATATATATATATATATATATATATTGTTATTGTGCGTAAATAACTTTAATTTATCCAAATATAATAGTTTTTTCCATCTAACTACAACTTATTAAGATATTTATAGCAGAAATCATAGGTTAAGCACGGTTTGATATAGGCATACCTTGCTCTTCTTCGTTCCCTGTTTTTATACTCTATGAAACCATGATATGATCTACGGAACTTGTAGAAGCAACATAGCCTTTCAAAGTGATTAGAGAAGATTATGTATATTTCATGCATTGAATATCTTTGGTTAAATACATAAGATTATAAATTGAAATTCAAACCCAAAAATTATTGCAATGTTATAAAATATTATATGCAAAATTTTGATAAATATAACAAATTTATTATACAAACAGTAAGATAAATGACCTACACATTAATAAACATTATGTAAAGTGGTGTTCTTTCATTAGTGCTTATAATTTCAACTTGTAAATGTTGGCAAGCTATAAAAAAGGAGAAATTTAAGTTGCCAATTGAAAATGCCTAAAATTCTTATTTGCCTCTTGGAGCATAACATTTAATAAAATAAAAATCACCACACTAGTTCCACTAATGTTTAATGACACACATAAATATGTATTCATGCTAAAAATCCTAATTTTTTTAATTTTGACCTATCATGATTAAATGCATATGTTGTATGGAACACTCGAACATTAAATAAAAAATGTATGATAAAAACAATACATATATGCAGTCTCACTATACATATTTGAATGAGAAGAAGTCTCTTTATTTGTAACATAATCGTTTGCATATAAATGAGAACTTAATCTAATTATTTTTGAAAAGAAAATATATTTAAGCATCTAATCTGATTACATATATCAAATATCTGTAAACCCTGTTTAATTTTTGCAAATACACTAATAATAAAATTAAATATTTAAACAAAAAACCTATTCATAGCTTGAGCAATCATCCATTTATGAAACAATGAAATCATTGTCTTAACATTTATAACCAAGAATGAATTGTAAATGTTATGTAACTTACCTTTTTATAGAACAATACCAAAGTCTGCTCAACTAAGAAAAGACGCAATAACCTGGGTCAATCAATGTTGAAATTAGTCTGGATCCTTTCATTACCTTTTGAAAACCTGTACAAATAGGTAATAAATACATATGTACTTCCTTTCACCTAATATAATATGATTACGTTACCCAATATAATAAGAGTTATTATTTAAGCCTATGTATCATATAACGATGTACAAATAATAAGACATACTAAAGCAGACTTGATGAAGTGACCACCTGCTATAATTGAAGGTACATTGATAGATATGGATATGCATTACAGTTAAGAGTTTATATGGATGTCATTGTATTGAAAATTGACTAGCTTTTCAAAGCCATGGTCAGGCTGTCGGAAATATCGATATTTGATATCCCAAATATCTAACTTCTCTATTATTATTTGCAGCAGTGATATTATATATTGAACACGGTACATGAATTCAATTAGAGATCATAGACACATTAGATAATGTGTATATTCTATATGAAACATAATAAACTTTATGCGTGTTCATGTACCAATTAAACATATAACATTTTTATACATAACATTTCATAGGTAATATTTTGAGAGTACATAAAACTACCATTAAGATTCTTCTACGAGACAAAACATAAGATATGCCAAAGTAGAAATATCATGATAGTACAAAATCCAAGCTTCTCTTTTTGGAAACACTAACTCAACAAGAAAATAAGAGCCTTTATAGAAATATTTACGTATCTTATCTTATAAAACTTATAATCTTAAGAATATTTAATATCGCTCATAGATTTTTGAATATATCAAGCTTTTCTTGATGTCATTGAGCTCTTCATTGATTCAAATACAGGAAAGTTGTTATCATGTGATAATCACACTAAGATATTCTCTCTTTTTCTACCAAATAACTTTATTATGTAAAAATATAACTAATTACTTAAATGTAAGGCAGAGGTAATAAAATCACAGAACCCTATCCTTCTTTGTCCAATGTGTATTACATATATTTACTTGCTAACAATATACATTTACTGTATATAACTATGATATGTTGTTGAGCCTTATGGTATTTTTGTGCATTATGTCCATTTAATTTCTAATAGCGTGAGGTTTCACTGTTAAAATATGGTAAAATAGCTCGCAAAAGAAAAAAATTACTAGAGCAAGTAGAAAAAGCATTGACAACGATACCAGTAATGGATTGCATATTAGATTTTCTGACATGTATTACTTGTAAAAATCTTATAACCATTAAGAAGATATTAGATATATGTAATACTAAAAGAACTTTCCTAGCATTTACTAGTTTCACTTTATAGTACGATAATAGCTAGTTAAAAATTTCTTAAAAAATTGTATCATTTTAAGAGTGTGTTAGCACAAAAATTGATCACTAACACCCAAATCCAAGCGAAAGCACCAAATACCAGTCACAACTCACAGACAGAATATATGTAGAGAATAATAATGTGAAGAACGGTCAAAATTAAAATGAAAGCAGTAGAGAACAATAGATTTTATAGTGGTTTGGCTAACTCTAGCCTATGTCCACTCCAGAAGTTTTCTTTTTATTGCTGTAATAATCTATTACAGTTACAATCCAAAGTTTGACAATGGCTAAGTGTCTTATCTTAGGGAAGAGAAAGTTTGAGAGCCGAAAGAAGATTCTCTTTCTGAACCTCCACATGCTGTATTTATAGGCAAATCCAGAGTTGTTGGGCTTTCTGAACGGTATAGGCCCATCAAGACCTTCCACCGAACCACATACCTCCAAGGCCGAACGACCTTCCACCAAGCCACATTCGTCCCATGCCGAACGACCTTCCACTAAGCCACATTCGTCCCATGCCGAAAGACCTTCCATCGAGCCACATTCATCCCATGCCGAACGACCTTCCACCGAGCCACATTCGTCCCATGCTGAATGACCCTGGCCTCACCAGTGTCGAGCGGCATAGCCTCACTACAATACTGAGCGGCATAACCTCACCTCAATGCCGAGCGGCATAACATCACCTCAATGCCGAGCGGCATACCCTCAACTCAATGCCGAGCGGCATAACCTCACCTCAATATCGAGCGGCATAACCTCGCCTCAATGCCAAGCAGCATAACCTCACCTCAACGCCGAGCGGCATAACCTCACCTCAATGCTGAGCACCATAACCTCAACTCAATGCCGAGCGGCATATCCAGGTGAATTCCATCCCTCTAAACCGAATCCATCATATTTCAACCTTCGTGCTGAATGACCCTGGCCTCACCAGTGCCGAGCGGCATAGCCTCACCTCAATGCCGAGCGGTATAACATCACCTCAATGCCGAGCGACATACCCTCAACTCAATGCCGAGCGGCATAACCTCACCTCAATGTCGAGCAGCATAACCTCGCCTCAATGCCGAGTGGCATAACCTCACCTCAATGATGAGCACCATAACCTCAACTCAATGCCGAGCGGCATATCCAGGTGAATTCCATCCCTCTAAACCAAATCCATCATATTTCAACCTTGATAATTGTGAAGTCGACTTAGTTAAATCCGCCTGTCTGTGGCCTTGTCGAAAGGCGGGTTAAAATTTGCCTCCCAAAACATGCATTGCTATTGGAAGGTGTGTTTTGAATAACCTCAAGTCCGATATCCGAATATGTATGTTAGTTACATCCATACTTTTCGATTCATAATCCAATCCATTTTATCCAAATGCCATCGTCGTATCCTTATCCGAGCCTACGACTACTCTGAGTCGACATCCAATTTCAAATCCAGTAACCAAATCCTTAGCCAAATGCATATCCATCTGAACTTGACAACTGAGTTCTAATCCACCCATATCCAACAATTAATAACCACGTCCATGACCTCTCTGGGTCGATGTCTAAATCCTGGACCGTTTCGGGTCCATGCCCGAATCCTTAGCTGTTCATAGCCAGTATCCAAATCTGTAACCTCTCCGGGTTTTTGCCAAGCACAATCCACACTTGACAACCTATTCTAAGTAATTCCGTGGTGTTTCTGGTTCAGTGTCCCTGAACGCTAAATAATGTCATGGCTTAAGTCCTAAGCCGAATCATGGTCGCTCCGGAACCTTGCCGAGCATAGTTCATACTCGACGACCTGTAATAATAACCGATAACATAGGGCCTAAATCCTACGCCGAATCCTGGTCTCTCCGGACCCTTGCTGAGCACAGTCAATGCTCGATGACCTTTTAGCCAAAATCCAAAGGAAAATCCAATCAAAATCCAATCTGAAATCCAAATCCAACCAGAAAAGTAGAAATCCATATCAAAAATCCAAACCAAAAAACGAGCAAAATAGGAAGTTCAAACCAAACTCCAAAACCAAACTAGAAAAAGCAAATGTCCAAGTCAAAGGGAAGAAACAGATTTCACAAACCGAGGCATCTCGATAAACCATCATCTCAGAGCATGCCTAAGGGTTATTTATGACCCCATACACGAGTAAGTGATTTAGCCGATTACCCAGAGTTTGTTACTTATTTCAAACCATCAAGATTAGTTGATGACCAACCAGCCACCATTCCTGGGCCTTATGCCCTCGTCGTTCAAGGTAAACGGTGGTTGCTCCTGTTCCACCGTCGCATCCCGAGTTTCGACATATTGTCGCAACTGACCATTCCTAACATGCTCCTCGATTATGTCCTTCAAATGCTGGTAGCTATTAGTATCATGCCCGTCCAAGTCATGAAAAAGACAGTGCCTTTCCGACGCCCTTTCACTTTTTGAGGACTCCCTCCTCGTCGGCCTTCGATACGGAAGGCGATCTCGAGTATCCAAGAATTTCCATTCCAATGTTGTGTTTAGTCCGGTGTAAGTGGAGAACTTTGGTTCTCCCCAGCGTTTCCTTTCCCTTTATCTTTGTCCCTACCCAAGCTTTCACCGGGTAGTCCTCCATCCTTAACCAGGTTTACTTCATTTGACCTCATGTCCAAGCATGCATCTTCTTGTCGGAGAAATCTCTCAGCTTCATGGAAGAATTCCCCAAGATCTAACGGTGGGTCCCGTATCAATGATACTTTGAAATCTGAATTATCCCTGACTCCTGATACCGCAGCCATCAAAACCATTGATGGATCAGGCCGATCCACCAAAGCAACTGCTGCATTAAATCGAATTAAGAATGTCCTGAGCGATTCATCCGTCCCTTGTTTAACTGACGTCAACTTAATTACATTCTTTGGCCTTTTTATGTGAACTCGAAATTGACTCAAGAACCTGTCCACCGGTTCCGTCCATGTTCCAGTGGATCCATCCTCCAGCTGCCTGAACCACATGGCAGCTATATCAGTCAAGTACAAGGGGAAACATCGGGCCATAACTTCCTCTGTGGCCCCCAGCACTTCCATATGCCTAGTGTACCTTATCAAGTGGTCAGTTGGATCTTCTTCCCGTCGTACACTTCCAGAGTGGGTAGTTTGAAATCGGGTGGATTTCTAGCCGTCTTGATGTTTTGGGTAAACGGGCTTTTATTGACTTTCTCTGAATCCCTGTTTGTCAGATCTCCGCGAATAGTCTACCTGTTAATGTCAGCCAATCCGGTGTTTCCAACCAAGGGTTGCCCCTATCCATGTTTCCAAACTGCCCACCAAGTCCCCAAGGAAATTCTGGCACATATTCCTCGTCACGTACTCATGTATTCCTATTGGCATCGGGCCCCATAGCGTCATCGGATATGCCTCCATGGACTGGTCTAGCATTACTTGGTGGCGTGCCCCTAAGTCTAGGTCTACCCCGGATTGTTAGTTATTTGTTGATTGGGAGCTACCCCCTGCTGAATCACTCCATCTGCCTGCTGGCTGAGTTCCTCTGGTCCAGTTCCAAGAACTTGAGCAACTGCAGTTCTTGGTTGTCCAAATTGCCTAAGAAGAGCCTGCATCATCTCCTCTTGTCGTTTCATCATCTGATCCTGCATAAAATTCATCATAACCTACATCTCATCCCAAGTTATGTAGATGGATGCATGATCCTCTTTAGCTCTAGAAGAGGCCGCTTGACTTCCTTCCTGACTGCTCATTTCCGCTGCTTGCTTCCTTGTTAGTGGCCTAGCCATTACTTTCTAAATCCAAGCTCCCAAGCTTCTGAACCCAAAATCCAAGCTCCAAAATCCCCGAGTGCTAGCTTTCTCGGTGAAAGCACCAAAATGTTAGCGCCAAAATTGGTCACTAACACCCAAATCCAAGCGAAAGCACCAAATACCAGTCACAACTCACAGACAGAATATATGTAGAGAATAATAATGTGAAGAACATTCAAAATTAAAATGAAAGCAGTAGAGAACAACAGATTTTATAGTGGTTCGGCTGGCCTACGTCCACTCCAGAAGTTTTCTTTTTATTGCTGTAATAATCGATTATAGTTACAATCCAGTTTGACAATGGCTAAGTGCTTTAGCCTTAGAAAAGAGAAATTCCAAGAGCCGAAAGAAGATCCTTTTTCTGAACCTACACATGCTGTATTTATAGGTAAATCCTGAGTTGTTGGGCTTTCTAAACGGTATAGGCCCATCAAGACCTTCCACCGAACCACATACCTCCAAGGCCAACCGACCTTCCACCGAGCCACATTCATACCATGCCGAACGACCTTCCACCGAGCCACTTTCGTCCCATGTCGAAAGACCTTCCACCGAGCCACATTCGTCCCATGCCGAACGACCTTCCACCGAGCCACATTCGTCCCATGCCGAACGACCTTCCACCGAGCCACATTCGTCCCGTGCCGAACGACCCTGGCCTCACCAGCGTCGAGCGGCCTGGCCTCACCTTAATGCCGAGCGGCATAACCCCACCTCAATGTCGAGCGGCATAATCTCGCCTCAATGCCGAGCGGCATAACCTCACCTCAATGCCGGGCGGCATAACCTCAACTCAATTCCGAGCGGCATATCCAGGTGAATTCCATCCCTCTAAACCGAATCCATCATATTTCAACCTCGATAATTGTGAAGTCGACTTAGTTAAATCCGTCTGTTTGTGGCCATGGCGAAAGGCGGGTTAACAGAGTGGCTCAGTGTTAAGTGTATGCAAGTGGACAAGCGATTGAGTGTTTAATTTTCCTCACACATAAATACCGCCAATGATCCAACTCAATTTACAAACAGATAAAACAATGGCTACTGCTAACTAAAGTAGAAATGAACAATTCATGATGATTTCTCAAGACATTTCCTCATTCTATCATCAACTCGACTAGTAAAAGCAAAATATAGTAATCAAGGTACATGTAGTAACAACAAAACATAGTATGAAAATTAAAATACCTTAACCAAATTAAGTTTTTTGCAAGTATGTCGATTTGTTGATTTAGGGTCTGTGAACAAATCTTAAGGAAGTAAACAGGAGCATATTGAAAGAAGAGTGGATCGACGAAGTAGAGAGGAGCAGATTGACGGAGAGAAGTAGCATGAGTTAGAGGAAACATGACAGTAGAAGCGAGAGGAGTATTTTGAATGAGGGCAGAAATGTAACAATGGATTTGGGAAGGAGGAAAAAAACGTGATGAGTTTTTTGGTATTAGGCAGGGAAGGCAGCAAAATTTAGCAGAGTTGAAAAGAAAACAACCCATAAAAAAGAGATTGTAAAAATAATATTAGTTGCATTCACACTACAAAGGCTTCCAACAATTGCAGCCAAAGGTAGATTTACTAGTAGTGTGTGCGAATCAAAAGAGCAAGACAATCGCAATGCCACTAATTTTATCGTCCAATTCCAAAATCTTAAGTTGACCATTTTGCTCTCTCCTTATGTTTAATTTATTTAATTAATTCATATTCCAATTACTTTCGTATTATTATATTATTAATTTTAATTAAAATATTTATCAAATTTTTTGGTTATTACAAGTAGGGTACTTGATTATCCAAACCCACTCCATCGACACTACCTTTCTAGACACCCTGCTAAATGGATAAGATTAATTGGTTAGCCCTAACATAACTAATTTAGATCGCATAGGTTATTGGGCTCTGTTACCATTGTTGGAACTAGGCCAGCATGTGTGTGGTAAGTGGGTAAATTTCAAAAATGTTTCTCCCACTTGGATCTTGTTTGGCCTATGAAGTATAAATTTATTTAGATTATCCAAATTTGTTTTAAATAAAATCGGTATTTTATTTTATTTATAAATAAAGTTAAATGTATTATTAAGTTTACATCAAATAGTATTAAGTATCTCATATACACATAAATGTATGCATGCATATGCAACATAAACGGTGTACATGGTTTAACATATCTGTGTATGACCTTTGGGTTTACACCGCAACGAATATATTAGCCCATTGTATACATGTGTGATGTCAATATGTGTGTATATATACATAAAAATAATATATATATATGTGTGTGTGTGTGTATGCATGTATGTATGTATGGATGTTTTGTATATTATGCAACACTACTTATAAATGTAGAATTTATATTATATATATTTATGTGCATATATATGTATAATTACCTTGTAAAGTAATTCAAAATTTTAACATAATAATTTATAATTTTAAAGTCATATTAAAATTTAAATTTTACGTTTTAAATCTAGATTACACAATTTCAAATTTAATTTAACAAATTAAGTTTAAATATATCAATTCGAAATATAAAACAAAAATTTACTTTATTTTAAACATGTACATATAAAATTATGTGTGTGTGCACGTTAGAATAATGTGTAAAATATTATATATATATATATATATATATATATATGATATATGTATATACATATAAATATGTTTAATAAAATAATAATTATATATATATACATATATATATATACATACATATATATATATATTCACAAATATACATTCGACCATATGATGTTTTCTTTTTCGATCTTAATTTTTTTTTAAATTTGTATTTTTTATTTTATTCCATATGGAAATCTGTACCTATAAATTTTCTTTTATTTTTAAATTTCCAAAAGTAGTTTATAATATGTATATTTTATATTAAAATTTACATACATATATTTTATGTCATCTATGTATATTTATTATATGTATAATTAGATTCAATTTTAAATTATATAATGTATACATGTATACATATTATATATATGAATTTAAACAAATAAATAAGAATTTATTTATTTTCTAACATTATATGTACATATATAAATATTAAAATTAAAATGCCAACTTTATGTAGTTATGTTTTGTATCAAAATTAATCTTTATGTCAAAATCAATTTAATATTATTTTTAAATTCGAACTTTTTTGATGACCATGAGCACATTTGTAGTACATATACAAATTTTTTATTAACATGCATATAGAAATAAATTCATCTAATGAAAATAGCACGAACATATACGGATTCATGATAAATATATACTTTTTTGTTTGCAAAGCAAGCCGGGTTTATAGTGACTGTCCGCTTTTATTGATAAGACAAAACTAAAATTACAAGATAAAGATGGGGTTAAAGAAGAGAAATTAAAAAACATAAAAGCCTAAAAATAGACTATAATAAGAATATGATTAATGCTTCAGAGAAGTATTAAGTCATACTTAAACCTTATGTGCATGTTATGTATTGATGATTTACTGAAACAGGACCGAAACAGGAAGGCCAGTACCCTAGAAATGTCTTTAGTTTCTTTCCTCCCATATCAATGCATCAACAAATCTCCATCTGTTAGATTTAAATATCCTAATCCATTAGTAACATGATCTCTAACCGAGGCATGGGAATTGCAGTGATTCAATACTCATTTCCATAAGTTATGCATGTACACACAACTGAAGAAAAAATGTCCTATATTCTCCATTACATGAGTATACAAAGGATAAATAAAGCTGCTGATGATCTATTTACGAAGAAGATTGTCTTGCGTGTGAACAACATTGTTGATGATCTTTCATGGTAAAAGATTTTCCTTAGGTTTTGAGCCTAATGTCCACATTCTAGTATAATATGGGAATATACTATGATTCTGACCCTTGATGTAACAACCCGGATATTTTAACGGTTTTAATTAATTAACTGAATTTGTGTGAAATGGTAAACGATAAAAAATTTAAATAAAATTTTACATTTGAAATGCGTCTTGTTAAACATAGCAACTGGTAAATTTTCGTCCGAAAATATGAAGTTTATTTTCGTGCGTAACTTTACTTCAATTTAATCAGTTAAAAATCGATGAAAATAAAACGTTTTCGAAACCTAAATATTTTTATATAGAAAAATTCTAAACCATCTTCTGAGCAAGACGCCATTTTTTGTTTTTCCAAATTCGGACTTCTTTAGCTCCGTCGATCTTATTTTTCTGCGATTTTGCTACATTTTCCGCTAGTAGAAAATTCAAATTTTTACAATTCAATCGAATCACTGATATCTGCATACCGTTTTGATCGTCTCGTTGTGCTGATCTCTACGGTATATTCAGTTCTGTATTTTGAAGTCTGGTACGTAGTAGAATCAACAAAACGATTTCGTATGGGTACCGCTTCGAACTTTCTTAATTCATTGTCGGTTCGTTTACCATTCAAATTTCACTGTGAAAATTCCAATGGTCACCACCATTTAATTTCATTAAATTCAAAGAGTTTTGCTATTCCCAAGTTCCCTAATTATTTTGCTATTTCATTTTGGCTACACTTTCGTCATCATTCTGCATGGAAAAAAAAAAGCTTGTAGCCACTAATTTTTCCCACTCCTCTTCATTCCCACCGTTTTTCTTTCTCCTTCCCACCTCGCTTCACTAACGCACATCATCTCCACCATGCATGGCCACCCCTTCTCTTTAAAAAAAAACAAACCCGAGCTCCACTTGCTCGCCCTCACCACCACCCGCCTTACGCCTTGCAACGTGACCCAACTCCGCCCAATCTCCTGCCGCACCACCTCACGTCCACCACTTTCCCCAATCTCCTCCCATCCCCTTTGACCTCGGCAGCAACCACCACTCGCGTCCGAGCCCACGCAACTAAGTGCACCACCAAACTCCGGCCGAGCAGAGCGCCAATGCCCCTCCTCCAAGGTCGGCCAGCCCCTCTTCCTCCCACAACCCGCCTCCATTCCCTTCAATCCAGTCGCCATATCTCCTCCGCCTCTCATTGGTTTCGACCACAACCCATGCGCCTCGCACCTTCCCACCATGAGCACGCAACCGAGCACCCAGATCCGCAACTCCTTCCCCTAGCTCGACCGAGCATCTTCTTCTCCACGCGAGGCCTTGGCGACGTGTTAATAGATATATATTGACATTTGGTTTATAGTTGAAGGTACGCGTATACAAAGACTTGATATTGGTATATATATTGTATATGTTAGTTTATATGTGTAAGTTCCATGCTAGTTTTATATTTGTTATTATATATCTTAAGCCTGCATATATTTTTAAGCATCAGACAATATTTTTAAGATTTGTTATATATCCTAGGGTCATTCTTTTGTATATATATTTTAGTGCATATGTATATATGTTTGTTTTGTCTTATTTATACATAAACTGAAGATGCTACTTTCGTATACTGTATACGTATAAGTTATATTTGCTTTTAATATATGAACAAGTGATTTCATATAAAAGTTGTGTGTCTGCATGCATCTTTCCTGGATATATTGGTATATACATTATGTTCATTTGTGTTGCATGACTTTCAGCATATAAATTTATATACATAGTTTTCTTCATAAAAAAAAGAGTTGGGTGATGTATAAGTTGTACTAAGATATGTTAAGTTGCATTATATATCTCGCCTTTCTATTTTCTGTTTTTGTGATTTTGGTAATAATAAAAATATAATGCGCTTTATATGTATATATATACACGATCGGTTTATATAGGCTCTACTGTAGCAGTATGTTATAAGAAGTATGGTTTGTTATAAATTATGACAGATATGTTGAGATCTGGAAAAGCTTTATAATAGTTTAATATATATACTTTTAAGTCTCACATATTTTTAGTACACGAAATATTATAAGTATGATACCTGTTGCACATTAGTATTGGGGTATATATCTCATAGTCACAGTAGTATATTCACACTTTTAATAGGCAAGTATATATATAGTCATATTAAGTTTGAATACATAAAGTCATATATAGTTATATATATTTTGAAATTGCATACATATTTTCTATTCAAGTTGTATATATAACGTGGGAATTCATGTATGAGTCTACAGTAACTTACATTAAATTACATGTATGTTTTAAAATATAGGTTTGTTTGAAAGCTTGTCATATATATTTAGTAATGTATGTTATTTTAGAATAGATTATTCATATACACAAGCTGCATACTTCTTTATATACTATTAGTTATATGTGGGCTATTACTATGAAAGCTATATAAATATATAATATTGACTGTTTCGATATGTAAGTATTTATATAAATATTTATTTCAAATTATATAATGTATATATATATTGATTTATATATGTGTTTAGTTTAAAACTATGATTTTGAAATGTATGTATATATAATTATAATGAATTTCAAAACTTATATTGTATAAGAAAATAATATATATATATATATATATATATATATTGTTTCGGTATACTACAAGCAGCTTCTGATATATTTTCATCGACCTCTATTTATCAGATCTGTCCGTCGAATTCGTGTCAATCTTGCTTCGATTCGGAATTCGTGCTTCAATTCGTAACATGATTTCATCGTTAAATCTCTTTAGTCTCGAAAGGTGAGAAATCACTCACGATTAATGTTCTTTTATTTATTAAATTTAATTTCAATTGAAACGACAATTGAAATATGTTGTTGTTAGTTATGTACATTGTTATTACCTGTATCTGTTCACTTATGACATCTGACACCATTATTTGTTAATTATTTATGCGACAATAATACAGTTTGGTTGATAATTGATTGATTGTTGTTGTTTATATTGGATGTTAAATTGTAATATATAAGTGATAAATATTATGCGATTGAATTGGACGTAGGATTGTTAAAAACTTGAATCGACATATGTGTTGAATTTGATTAGTTAAGTTTGTATAATATGACTGCTTAAATGTTTAATTATTCGACGTAGAAAATGTTTAATTACCCTTGAAAAGTTTGAATTTATGTTGTATAAATTGATGAAGTATGAAATTTAATAATTGATGTCAAGTGTAGAATTTCATAGAATAATTAGTGTAATAATCTTTAATCTACATGAAATGATAGTGTAGATTCTAGAAATAATAATATTAATTTGCACAAACAACAATGTAAATTGATATGATTATTTCGGGATTATTTGAATTAACTATTTGATTGTTGTTGATGTTTGTTGTTACTTGTTTATTTACTTTGACACAATCCCAGTTATCACACTGCAAGTTCCCTTTGCTTTGCTTTGATTTTTGAATTGAAATGGAATAGGGTTGAAATGATAAATACCCAAATGAACTTGACCTAGGATAGAGAATTAAATAAAACCCGATTGGTCAATAATTTGATTGATAAATAAAATAAAGATTTTATTTGAATAAATAATAAGGTTTTGAAATGAAGTTGGAATTTGAATTTTATTGAAAGGAAATGTTAATATCTAATAATCTGAAACAAATATTAACATAGTTGTTGTTGAAAGAACGTTGTTTTAAAGTAAATTATTTGACCATAAAATTTGGAATTATTCATTGAATTAAGTTTGAAATGACTTAATAAATTAGTTGAAATTATAATTAAGTTTGAAATTATAATTAAGTTTGAAATTATTAAGTTTTGTAATTATTTAATAATTAAGTTTTGAAATTATTTAATAATTAACTTTTGAAATTATTTAATAATTAAATAAGATTGCATTATTTGATAATTAAATAAAAATTGAATTCTTTTATAAGAAAATTGAACCTTTGAATAAGTGAATTTGAACTTCGTCAATAAATGAAATTGGGTTTCTTTATTTATTTAAGCTTTGAAAATTTAAGTAAGTTAATAAGTAAAATTGAACTTCTTGAATATGTGAAATTTGGTTTATTTATTAATTGAGTTTTGAAATTTGTAACTAAGTAAAGAAATAAGTGAAATTGAATTTCTTTAAAAAGAAACAAATGTGATTTCTTGGAATAGATGTAAGACTTGTAATCTAAGAACTTGATTAACGAATCTAATTGAATTCAATTTGTAAATTGATACAATGAAGTTGAACTTAAGAAAATTGATTTAATGTACTGAAAATTTAATAGAAATTGTTTTGAATGATAAAGTAACTTATCGAACGTTGAATGAAATCGATAAATGAGTTTAAATTGGTTTGAATGTTAAATTAAATTAATTTAAATGATTTCGGAATGAAATTTATATACGAACTTGAATCAATATTTGAATTGTTTAAATAAAGTTGAAATTGAATTATAAGATTTGTAGTAGTAATTTGGAAGTTTTGAAACATAATTTTTGGAAATTGATTTAGAAAGACAAATGAAATGTTGGTTTATGAATTAAAATTGAAATTGATTTGGTTTGATATATTTATAAACGACCAATCGGTGAAATAATTACGAAAGTAATTAAAGAGACCGGAATCGGTTATGGACATACTCTCTGTCTAAACCGAAAACCAATTTAATAACTATACGCGGAGTGTGATCCAGAATGAAGTGGTTGGAATGATGTACGTGATGACTGAAGAAAGAGAACGATAATGGATAGCCTTGACACTTGTGTCAAATTGGAAATGACTAAAACAGGAGCCGTGCCGGGCCAAATGAGGTTAGACACCTCGAACGAACACACTTCTTCGCAAACTACTCATTACTTGTTATTGATTGGTGCACCCTCGTACTTTTGGAAGTGTTGTTTCGCGGTGTTGCGATCGTTGCGGCGATGCTTTTTCACCAGTCTGGATCAGGCAAACGGTAGTTTCACTACCTTGGGTATTGCCTCATGTGTCTTGTCATATTTTTACCCCTATATACGCGACCACTATGAATTTGTTTTGTGTTATACCTATGGAGTACTCCTTGATATCCCACTAGTTTACGGTGGAGTTTACAGTGCTGTATAGACTATAACGCTTATATAAAATGTGTTAAAGGGGATAATGGTAACGCCTTAACACTATTTTGATATTTTATATTACTGGTAGACATTATCTATTTAGCATATATTACTACATAGTAGATAGTTTAACGGATCCTTAGAGGATGGTTATTCCAACATCCTTTGAGTTACTTGTATTTCAATTGTTATTTCACTTGAGTTGGATTTATTGATATAAGAATGTTAATCCTGACTTGAGTGTTTGTGTTTTGCTTTACGCTCGGGTCAGACTGAGTGGTTCAGCTTTTGAAACTCACCTTTGGAGTTGGCGCTTCGCCTGGATATCCAGCTATCTATCCAGTTTTCAGATATTCGGTTGATTCCAGTAATGTATTCCGATTATTGTATTTGACTTCTGTATTCGAGACTTCTGTTGTAACTTATTAACTTTGTTATATATATAGTAGCTTCATGAACTACTATCTTTTGCTTCCACTGCATATTATTACTCTGTGTCTGTGATTCTGTGATTATTTATTTACTGTATATCTGAGTTTTGCCAAATTTAAATTAACAATTCGGTATTTTGAATTATTCAAGACCGACATGTGTGGGTGTGAATAGTCCACAATAGTAGGTCGTTACAGCTGGTATCAGAGTTTTGGTAGCTCTAGGCAAAACTTAGCATATATGGTAAATGTATTTACAAAATCACTCTCATTCGAGTTTCAATCTCATCCTTTTGACTCAATTCCTTTGAATTTTGGAACGTTCCCTACGGTTCCAAAATTCATTTGTGTCCCTCACTATTCGTCTTCTTTTAAATTCTAGAGCATCTCATAACTCCACTACGAATGATCTTTATAATGAGTGGGCGATCACGCCAATCTCGAATTGATTTATAGAAGGGGTGAAACTCCTTTACAATAGACATTGATTTACCAGAGATTTCTGTATCCTCGGTTTACGATGCTATCTATCTCCTGCTGTACCTGAATTCTATTTCTTGAGATCGAATGTTGATTTACCTCGGAATTCAACATCGATCTTATTCTTGAAGTTACGGTCGACCCGGTTAAGGTTGCCTATGAACTAAATAAGCTTATCCATCTCCTGATTTTGTTAATTGAATTATCTTATCTTCTGTTTCGAACTTATTATCGAATCAAAATTCTTTTTGATTTCATTTCCATCAAATTCGAATCTATATTCTTTCTTTGAAATCCACGCTTGAATTGTCGAACGAGGAAGTGTATTTGTAAATTAATATTAAAAATGTTTTATATATTGTGTTGTTTGAGTTGTTGTTGTTGATTTGGATTTTCGATCGATTCGTCTGATCAACGCTATCGATAGGATTTCTAAAACGCTTGAGTAGAGCAAACTGACATAATATTGTTTTCAAATTTGGTAAATAAACTAAATTTTGAATGATTATATTATATATAAGTGTAATTTTTTTGAATCTTGATAGTTAATCAAATTGGTTGTTAAAAAATAATAATATTTGAATTCCATATATTATTTTAAACCATTGGCTTTTATTTACATAAATAATTGAACTATAAAACATGGTTGAATTAATTTGGGAATTGAAATGAATTTAAATTATAATTTGAAAATTTAATTTTCGGTGATTTCAAACTTTGGTTTTAAAGTTTTATGATGTATATTATTTAAAATATTTTCCAATGGAAACTGTTTCAAAGAATCTTAACTGTTTAGATTAAAGCTCTTCTCTTTTGTCGCTGGAAAATAATTTCGGTGATGACGGCCGCATCATCGTCATTCATTTTCAAGTTTCAAAGGGAAAATACCAATTCGTAGCTTTGCCATGGTTCGTTTTGAAAATTAGATCGATTTAAATTTCTTAAGTATGATTGATTTACATATATAGGTATATTATTTTAAATTTAATTTGATTTGATATATAGTATATACATAAATTATCTCTAAATTGTTTGAAGTTAATCGGAAATATAATTCTTAAAATTTGGGTAAAAGATGATTTCAATTATAAATGAAACTAAAATTTTGAATTAATATTTAAACTTGAGAGAATTAAACTAGAAAATTTTACTTGTATAATGCTCAATTGCATTACAAATAACTTACCTAAATTTTCAAAAGTTAACTATGTAATTGAATATTATATAGTATAAAATTATGTTAAAGGAATTTATAAATAAATTTGAGTGGTTTTAAATAGTGTGAATATACTTAATATATGTGATAGGATATTAAGTAGAATAAATTTAATAATAATTTGGAACAAATAAAAAAATAAAATAGAATATGATTATAATAAATGATTATTCAAATTTGTGATTTTAGAAATTGTTTATAAAGGATAATTGGATAATAAAACAATGATTAAATGAGATAAATAAATAAAATTTTGTTCTGAAGGAATCTTTTGTTATCAAATATTAATAAATTGAAATGAAATCAACTTAATAAATTATCTTGGATTTAAAGTAAATTGTTGAATATGAATTAATTTAAATTGAAAGATATATGGTTTAGACTAATTGTTTATTTTGTTTTTCAAGTCTATTTTCTTTTGGTTGTTTCTATTCTCCTACTTCCTTTCTTTTCGAGGACGAAAAGTTTTGAGTGAGGGAGAGTGTAACAACCCGGATATTTTAACGGTAATTAATTAACTGAATTTGTGTGAAATGGTAAACGATAAAAAATTTAAATAAAATTTTACATTTGAAATGCGTCTTGTCAAACATAGCAACTGGTAAATTTTCGTCCGAAAATATGAAGTTTATTTTCGTGTGTAACTTTACTTCAATTTAATCAGTTAAAAATCGATGAAAATAAAACATTTTCGAAACCTAAATATTTTTACATAGGAAAATTCTAAATCATCTTTTGAGCAAGACGTCATTTTTCGTTTTTCCAAATTCAGACTTCTTTAGCTCCGTCGATCTTATTTTTCTACGATTTTGCTACATTTTCCGCTAGTAGAAAATTCGAATTTTTATAATTCAATCGAATCACTGATATCTGTATACCGTTTTGATCGTCTTGTTGTGCTGATCTCTACGGTATATTTAATTCTTTGTTTTGAAGTCTGGTACGCAGTAGAATCCACAAAACGATTTCGTATGGGTACCGCTTCGAACTTTCTTAATTCATTGTCGGTTCGTTTACCATTCAAATTTCACTGTGAAAATTCCAATGGTCACTACCATTTAATTTCATTAAATTCAAAGAGTTTTGCTATTCTCAAGTTCCCTAATTATTTTGCTATTTCATTTTGGCTTCACTTTCGTCATCATCTCTCTGCATGAAAAAAAAGAAGCCTGTAGCCACTAATTTTTCCCATTCCTCTTCATTCCCACTGTTTTTCTTTCTCCTTTCCACCTCCCTTCACTAACGAACAACATCTCCACCATGCATGGCCTCCCTTTCTCTTTAAAAAAAACAAACAAACAAACCCAAGCTCCACTTTCTCGCCCTCACCACCACCCGCCTTATGTCGTGCAACGCGACCCAACTCCGCCTAATCTCCTGCCGCACCACCTCACGTCCACCACTTTCCCCAGTCTCCTCTCATCCCCTTTGACCTCGACAGCAACCACCACTCGTGTCCGAGCCCACGCAACTGAGTGCACCACCAAACTCAAGCCGAGCAGAGTGCCAATGCCCCTCCTCCAAGGTCGGCCAGCCCCTCTTCCTCCCACAACCCGCCTCCATTCCCTTCAATCCAGTCGCCATATCTCCTCCGCCTCTCACCGGTTCCGACCACAACCCATGCGCATCGCACCTTCCCACCATGAGCACGCAACCGAGCACCCAGATCCGCAACTCCTTCCCCTAGCTCGGCCGAGCGTCTTCTTCTCTACGCGAGGCCTTGGCGACGTGTTAATAGATATATATTGACATTTGGTTTATAGCTGAAGGTACGCGTATACAAAGACTTGATACTGATATATATATTTTATATGTTAGTTTATATGTGTAAGTTCCATGCTAGTTTTATATTTGTTATTATATATCTTAAGTCTGCATATATTTTTAAGCATCAGACAATATTTTTAAGATTTGCTATATATCCTCGGGTCATTCTTTTGTATATATATTTTAATGCATATGTATGAATATATGTTTGTTTTGTCTTATTTATATATAAACTGAAGATGCTACTTTCGTATACTATATACGTACAAGTTATATTTGCTTTTAATATATGAACAAGTGATTTCATATAAAAGTTGTGTGTCTGCATGCATCTTTCCTGGATATATTGGTATATACATTATGTACATTTGTGTTGCATGACTTTCAGCATATAAGTTTATATACATAGTTTTTTTTTTAAAAAAAGAGTTGGGTGATGTATAAGTTGTACTAAGATATGTTAAGTTGCATTACATATCTCGCCTTTCTATTTTCTGTTTTCGTGATTTTGGTAATAATAAAAATATAATGCGCTTTATATGTATATATATACAGATCGGTTTATATAGGCTCTACTGTAGCAGTATGTTATAAGAAGTATGGTTTGTTATAAATTATGATAGATATGTTGAGATCTGGAAAAGCTTTATAATAGTTTAATATATATACTTTTAAGTCTCGTATATTTTTAGTATACGAAATATTATAAGTATGATACCTTTTGCACATTAGTATTAGTGTATATATCTCATAGTCATAGTAGTATATTCACACTTTTAATAGGCAAGTATATATATAGTCATATTAAGTTTGAATACTTAAAGTCATATATAGTTATATATATTTTGAAATTGCATACATATTTTCTATTCAGGTTGTATATATAGCGTGGGAATTCATGTATGAGTCATACAGTAACTTACATTAAATTACATGTGTGTTTTAAAATATAGGTTTGTTTGAAAGCTTGTCATTTATATTTAGTAATGTATGTTATTTTAGAATAGATTATTCATATACACAAGCTGCATACTTCTTTATATGCTGTTAGTTATATGTGGGCTGCTACTATGAAAGCTATATAAATATATAATATTGACTGTTTCGATATGTAAGTATTTATATGAATATTTATTTCAAATTATATAATGTATATATATATATTGATTTATATATGTGTTTAGTTTAAAACTATGATTTTGAAATGTATGTATATATAATTATAATGAATTTCAAAACTTATATTGAATAAGAAAATAATATATATATATATATATATATATATATTGTTTCGGTCTACTACAAGCAGTTTCTGATATATTTTCATCGATCTCTATTTATCAGATCTGTCCATCGAATTCGTGTCAATCTCGCTTCGATTCGAAATTCGTGCTTCAATTCGTAACACGGTTTCATCGTCAAATCTCTCTAGCCTCGAATGGTGAGCAATCACTCGCGATTAATGTTCTTTTATTTATTAAATTTAATTTCAATTGAAACGACAATTGAAATATGCTGTTGTTAGTTATGTACACTATTATTACCTGTATCTGTTCACTTATGACATCTGACACCATTATGTGTTAATTATTTATGCGACAATAATACAGTTTGGTTGATAATTGATTGATTGTTATTGTTGTTTATATTGGATGTTAAAATGTAATATATATATGATAAATATTATGCGATTGAATTGGACGTAGGATAGTTAAAAACTTGAATCGACATATGTGTTGAATTTGATTAGTTAAATTTGTATAATACGACCCCTTAAATGTTTAATTATTCGACGTAGAAAATGTTTAATTACCTTTGAACCATTTGAATTTATGTTGTATAAATTGATGAAGTATGAAATTTAATAATTGATGTCAAGTGTAGAATTTCATAGAATAATTAGTGTAATAATCTTTAATCTACATGAAATGATAGAGTAGATTCTAGAAATAATTATATTAATTTGCACAAACAACAATGTAAATTGATACGATTATTTCGGGATTATTTGAATTAATTATTTGATTATTGTTGATGTTTGTTGTTGCTTGTTTATTTAATTTGGAACCATCCCAGTTATCACACTGCAAGTTCCCTTTGCTTTGCTTTGATTTTTGAATTGAAATGGAATAGGGTCAAAATGATAAATACCCAAATGAACTTGACCTAGGATAGAGAATTAATAAAACCCGATTGGTCAATAATTTAATTGATAAATAAAATAAAGATTTTATTTGAATAAATAATAAGGTTTTGAAATGAAGTTGGAATTTGAATTTTATTGAAAGGAAATGTTAATATCTAATAATCTGAAACAAATATTAACATAGTTGTTGTTGAAAGAACGTTGTTTTAAAATAAATTATTTGACCATAAAATTTGGAATTATTCATTGAATTAAGTTTGAAATGAGTTAATAAATTAGTTGAAATTATAATTAAGTTTGAAATTATTAAGTTTTGTAATTATTTAATAATTAAGTTTTGAAATTATTTAATAATTAAATAAGATTGCATTATTTGATAATTAAATAAAAATTGAATTCTTTTATAAGAAAATTGAACCTTTGAATAAGTGAATTTGAACTTCGTCAATAAATGAAATTGGGTTTCTTTATTTATTTAAGCTTTGAAAATTTAAGTAAGTTAATAAGTAAAATTGAACTTCTTAAATATGTGAAATTTGGTTTCTTTATTAATTGAGTTTTGAAATTTGTAACTAAGTAAAGAAATAAGTGAAATTGAATTTCTTTAAAAAGAAACAAATGTGATTTCTTGGAATAGATGTAAGACTTGTAATCTAAGAACTTGATTGACGAATCTAATTGAATTCAATTTGTAAATTGATATAATGAAGTTGAACTTAAGAAATTGATTTAATGTACTGAAAATTTAATAGAAATTGTTTTGAATGATAAAGTAACTCATCGAACATTGAATGAAATCGATAAATGAGTTTAAATTGGTTTGAATGTTAAATAAAATTAATTTAAATGATTTCGAAATGAAATTTATTACGAACTTGAATCAATATTTGAATTGTTTAAATAAAGTTGAAATTGAATTATAATATTTTGTAATAGTAATTTGGAAGTTTTGAAACATAAATTTTGGAAATTGATTTAGAAAGACAAATGAAATGTTGGTTTACGAATTGAAATTGAAATTGAAATTGATTTGGTTTGATATATTTATAAACGACCAAATGGTGAAATAATTATGAAAGTTATTAAAGGGACCGAAATCGGTTATGGACATACTCTCTGTCTAAACGGAAAACCACTTTAATAACTATACGCAGAGTGTGATCCAGAATGAAGTAGTTGGAATGATGTACGTGATGACTGTAAGAAAGAGAACGATAATGGATAGCCTTGACACTTGTGTCAAATTGGAAATGACTAAAACAGGGGCCGTGCCGGGCCAAAAAAGGTTAGCCACCTCGAGCGAACACACTTCTTTGCAAACTACTCATTACTTGTTATTGATTGGTGCACCCTCGTACTTTTGAGAGTGTTGTTTCGCGGTGTTGCGATCGTTGCGGCGATGCGTTTTCACCAGTCCAGATCAGGCAAACGGTAGTTTCACTACCTTGGGTATTGCCTCATGTGCCTTGTCATACTTGTATCCCTATATATGCGACCACTATGAATTTGTTTTGTGTTATACCTATGGAGTACTCCCTGGTATCCACTAGTTTACGGTGGAGTTTACAGTGCTGTATAGACTATAACGCTTATATAAAATGTGTTTAGGGGGATAATGGTAACGCCTTAACACTATTTTGATATTTTATATTACTGATAGACATTATCTATTTAGCGTATATTACTACATAGTAGATAGTTTAACGGATCCTTAGAGGATGGTTATTCCAACATCCTTTGAGTTACTTGTATTTCAATTGTTATTTCACTTGAGTTGGATTTATTGATATAAGAATGTTAATCCTGACTCGAGTGTTTGTGTTTTGCTTTACGCTCAGGTCAGACTGAGTGGTTCAGCTTTTGAGACTCACCTTTGGAGTTGGAGCTTCGCCTGGAGATCCATTTTTCAGATATTCAGTTGATTCTAGTAATGTATTCCGATTATTGTATTTGACTTCTGTATTCGAGACTTCTGTTGTAACTTATTAACTCTGTTATATATATATAGTAGCTTCATGAACTACTATCTTTTGCTTCCGCTGCATATTATTACTCTGTGTCTGTGATTCTGTGATTATTTATTTACTGTATATCTGAGTTTTGCCAAATTTAAATTAACAATTCGGTATTTTAAATTATTCAAGACCGACATGTGCGGGTGCGAATAGTCCAAAATAGCGGGTCGTTACACTTGAGTAAAGTATTATATACAAAGGAAATCAAGTGCTTGCTTTTGCTTTTCCATTGTATATTGACATCAGAAACAAGGGTGAAACTATTTTGAACACAGCGCTATGAAGTTATGATAGCAATAGAGCTAACATGAGGTAGGATTATAGAATTATCATGCCAATACTCCTCAGTAAGAGTTGCCTTAGGGATTCTAGTATTAACTCGCAAATTATATTCTATAAAGGAAGAAAGAATAATCATAGTTTTTCTCCATCGAGAATGCCAAAAGGATTCTGAAGGTTGCATCTGATCATGGTAGATATATTGCTCTAAGCTTTAAAATTCTTAGTCCATTGTTCAAAAATTCCTGTTTTTCAAGTTGTATTACCAATTCCGTAATGCCCACTAGCTATTGCTTTTATGAAGTAAGGAATTTGGAGTCTTTTGTAAGCAATAGGGATGAGTTTCCTTGAGTATACATCACCATGCCATAAGAAATGATTAAAAGCCCTATTCAACATTGAAATTAGTTTAGTGGAGATAATGAATATTCTAAAGTAATAAGTAATCATGGCTATAGTTATACTTTTCACTATCACTAATTTGCTGCTAGAGACAATTTACTGCTTGGCGTTACATTTAGTTTAGATGTTAAGGGGCAAGCATTGAGCTATGGAGATTCTAGCCGTACACATGGGAGCTCCAAGATAAAAAGCTTTAGAGTTTATAGGTTGCACACTAGACAGAGTTAAGATTGCATTAAATTCATTCATTAGAAAACCAGTGATTCCTATTTGAGATTTATGCCTATTACTGTTCGATCCAATAATGTTTTTAAAGCAGTCCAAAGTTTTGAAAGTGTTAGATATAGAGTTTGTTATTGGTTTCGTAAACAATAACAAGTCATCGACAAACATTAATGTAGACATTTTGTGTTCCTTACATCTGGGATGCCTCTCAATTAGCTTGTCTAAGATTTGTTGATTGATAAGGCTTGCTAACACTTCCATCACTGATATAAACAACCAAGAGGAGATAAGGTCTCCCTGTCTGATACTCTTATGAGATTTAAGTATCCAAAGCATTCTCCATTTAAAGAAAGTGAAATTTTGATAGTTGAGATACATTTGTGTAACCAAGCTAAAAAGGTAAAGGAAAAATCATTTTAGATAATATAGAGATGATTGCATACCAATTGAAAGTGTTATAAGCTATTTGGATATCAAGCTTGAGGAAACATATAGGAGAGATAGTTCTCCTATTATACCCTTTCATGAGCTCCTGAGATAGGAATATATTTCTAATTATGGATCTTTTAGGTAGAAAGCCTATTTGATTAATTGAGATAATTTCATTTAGGTTGTTCTTCGTTCTATTAGATATGATTTTAGCTATGCATTTGTAAGTCACATTACAACAAGCTATGGATTTGAACTGGGAGACATCCTAAAGGGGATCAATTTTAGGGATATGAGCAAGCCTCGTATGATTAATTCCACTGAGCATGACATATTTTTTTTAAAATAAGGTAGCTTTAAAAATATCCACTTTGATGATGCTCCAAGCTTCTTGAAAGAAGAGAGATGTGATACCAACAGGGCTAAGAGAGCTTGATTATTTCATATCAAAAATAGCTGTAGAGATTTCTTCGTGAGTAATTTGTTTGATCGTTGTATCTGCTTGCTCATCAGAGATAACATTTAGATGAATATGGTGTAAGGGAGAAAGATCAAGGGGTTAACATTTTTTGAAAACATATGAGTATAATATGATAAAAAGCTTCCTTAATATCTACCTAGGAAGTAGTTTGCAATCCATGCTGATCTTTTAGTGTGTGTATGATAGTGTTAGCCTTCTTAAGCTTTATAGAATTTTGAAGTTTCTATTTCAACCTTCTATCCATAAATTCCACTTCTTCTGCTTGTACATTGCTGGCTCCATTTTGATTGCCGCGGTCAGTTAAGTGGACGGCATATGCTCCTTATTTGAGATTTCTATATTAGTAGTGTTTATTTGCATAAGTTGTTGCTAAGGTTGTAGCTCATCTCTGATCTTGCTTGATAATAGATTGCCCTTGTCAAATTTTTGTTTTGACCATTCTCTTAACTTGTTTTTAGTGTGCTTCAATTTGGTTTGAAGAATATACATGGGATTCTCATACATAGTTGTGCTCCAAACCTGTTCTATAATAGATAAAAATTCAACTTCCAAGAATTGAAAAAATTAAAACATGAGGGTCCTTTTACTTCTGTCATGCCCCATGTCAAAATGATTGGGCTATGATATGAGAAGGAAGGAGAATGAAAGTGAGAAATAAGCTGATGCCAAATGATAAACATATACTAATTAACCATAAATATAACATAATAAATAATTGTATATACATACAAAAATTAAAATATGGATTATTACCTTCATCAAAGCCTAGATATAATACCTTGAGATGTTGAATCTGATCACTCCTTGAATCGATATCCAAGCTTTCAGATAGAACTATCAATTTGACTGCAACTACCATAGGTGTTTGATTTAGATTTAATTTTATAGTTTAGAAGCTTGAACTGGAGGAAGAAGTGGACTTGGGTAGCTAGCCTGATTGGGAGGGAACAAAAAGAGAGTAATAAAAAGTGAGGGTTGGAGGTGATTAAAGAGCTAAGATCTCAAGGAGTGAAAAGAGGGTCCAGATCCTACTTTACTCTTACCAAATAACTTCCTTTTGAATTCAAAATTCCATCCCTTTTGTCCTTGATATGGCCGGACATCCCATGGTCCATTACGGGCCTCAAACTAGCTTCAAGCCCATCAATAATAACTGCATTTAAATCTAATTTAAATGTTAACTATATCGTAAATCGATACATGTGTTCATAACTATTATATACACACTATTTAATATTGATCAATACAAATTAAATAAAATTATAATTAATATTTCACAAATATTTATTAATTTAATTAATTAATAATGATAATAATTAATTAAATCAGGTGGAAATAGGAGTTGATGCGAAAAACGGCGCCAACACCCAAATATCAGACGTAAGCATCAAAATGTAGAGATCCAACTCAAACAAGGAAAGACAACAGGAAAGTAAAAGGGGACACGGTTATTTTATGGTGGTTCGGCAAAATCTCTGGCCTATGTCCACTTTAATCTTTATTATTAGTTGTTTTTCCTCCGGATTACAACTAGTTTTATTAGATCTATCCACAATCTAGTGGATCTCAGATTTACAATGGGATTTCTAAAGTATATTTGAGGAAGAAGATAAGAGTAAAGAAGATGTAGAGTCCAGATTCCCTCTTCAATTTCTATAGGGATGGTATTCATAGAGAAACTAGGGAGTAGACTTAGGAGCCCACATATAATAAAGTCCAGATGTAAATTCCAGTACACAAGAAAAAGCACGCCGGCCCAAAGTCCAAAGAAGACCTCTCGGCACCAAGAGGTTCCTCTCACTATCGAGAGCTTTTTATTGGTGAAAACCCGCTCTTTCACTTGCCTTGCTTTTCCATATTTAATTCGATGCACTTCGAATTCTTTTCCTTGAAGGTTTAGCGCTTTCTGATATTTCACTTGATATCTCTTACTCTATTCTTCTTTCTTTGTGTTCTTCCCATCAATCTTGAAAATTGCTTATTTATTCTCCGAAAAAGCACTTGATGATGAGTGGTAGGAATAGAGTATGTAGTGTGTGGGGTCTATAGTGCAAAAGTAAGGGGAAAAACCTCTTGGAACCGAAAGGAAACCTCACGGTACCGACTAGTTTCCTTAGATCCAAAAGCGATGGTTTTTCACGAGTTCCTTAATTTACCTTTATGATCGTGTTTCCAAGTTCATGATCCATCTCGTCTTCATTTTGGCTTTCAAATTTTGATTTGAAATCTGCTTGGTTAAAAAGCACGTTAACACTTATCCCCCAAAGTATGCCTTTTGAATGTAAGGCATGCTTTGCAAGAACAAGTTTTAACAGAAGTCGATCTTCGATAGTTTACCCTTCGACCATCCATTGATTTCAATCTTGGTGAATCGTCCAATTCCTTCGGATTCTTCTGCAAACCAATGGTCGTTCAAGACATGTTATAGCTCTGGACTCCAGTCCTTGCTTAAGTATCAGCCATGAATCATGATCGGTTTGCCTCTTATCCAGAGGTATCATATTGAATATCCAAATTGTCCCGTTTTCACCTGGGTCTTATCCATTTTTCTCTAATTGGAAAGCATTCAAATCCTTTTATCAAGTCAACATCCATTCTAGGGTTCGATCTCTTTGAATCGTTTAGCATCCAATCAAGGGTTCGATCTCTCTAGATCATTTAACATCCAATATAGGGTTCGATCTCTTTGGATCATTTAACTTAATCTAGGATTCGATCACTCCGGATCATTTTTCATCTAATCTAGGATTCGATCTCTCCGGATCATTTGTTATCCAATTTAGGGTTTGATCTCCCCGGATCCTTGTTGAGCCTAATATGCTCATTCTCTGGCGATGGAACTCAATGACCAGGCAAGCCCATCTGCTCACTCTCTGGTGAGGGGACTTTCATTTGATCTCTCTAGATCCTTGATGAGCCCAATCCACTAACTCTACGATAAGGGGGCTCAACGACGAGCAAGTCCATCCACCTACTCTCCGGTTAGGGGGACTTACTTCTTGCGGTTACCACCTCTTCACTCTAGACGGGGCTACTACAATCAATATCATTCATCATGTTCAAGTGGATTTTGAAAATCAAATAATCAAATCAAAGCAAAAAAGCAAAAAAAAATCCTAATCATCCATCTCAAACATCCAAATCAGAGCATACTTAGAGACCAATCGAGATCCCATACACATGTAAGCAGTTTGAGATTATTATTATCTTATATATTCATCTCAGACATCCAAATCAGAGTGTGCCTAGAGACCAATAAAAAGCACGTGTAAGCAGACCGAGATTATTATTGTCTAAAAATGGAAAGTAAAGTGCGAAAAACGAACCCGAACCTTGTCCATCTTGATTACGGGATCATTATCCTCGACCCAGATCCCTGGTCTATTCCTTGATTCATTCACTGTAGATGGTGACTGGTCCGGCTGCACCATCATAGTTTGGTTCCTAACGTAATTGCTCCGAACCTGTTCTTCTATCAGAGCATGAAGGTGTCGGCACTTATTCGTTTCATATCCATCCAACTTGTGAAAGATGTAAAACTTGTCAGACCTACTCTCCCGATCAGTGGCTATTCTCTTAGCTAGTTTTCGATAGGGGATCTACCACTAGTATCTGGGTATATCCTTTCTGGGATTTCAATCAGAAGTGTAGAAAGAGAACTTTGATTCCCTCCTTTGTCGTTTCGGTTCTCCAAAGTCGTTATCAGCTTTTCATTTCCCCTTGTCTTTCTAATATCCTGCTATGGGCAGTCCTCCACCATCCACAACATTAATGTTAGCATCATCAGCCTTAACATCCTTTTGTCGTAGATACATTTCAGATTCATTGTAAAACTCCACGAGATCCATTGGTGGATCTCTTTTTAATGCAAATTTGAAGTCGGTCTTACTTGCGACTCCAAACATACCGCCATTAAGATTATCGATAGATCCGGCTAATCGACTGCAGCGACTGTCATGTTAAACCTAATCAAGTAGCTTCTCAAGATCTCCCTAGACCCTTTCTTTACTCTTAATAACATAATCACGTTCTTTGGTCCAGAGATGTGAACGCTGAGCTGTCTCAAGAACCTATTCACTAAGCCAGTCAATGTGCTTATGAATCCATTCTCCAGCTGTCTGAACCGCATCACTGCTAAATAGGTCAGATGCAATGGGAAGCATCCTTAGAAGCACCAAACACCTCCATATGTCAGATGTATCTCATTAGATGAACTATTAGATCCTTTGCCTATCGTACATTTCCGGTGTCGGAAGCTTGAAATCTAGAGGATTCCTCACATTTCGGATGTTAGTGAGAAATGGATTCCTACTTACATCCTCCAAATTCTGGTCTGGGTCCACCTTTGTAACGACCTATAAATTTTAACAATTTTATAACGTAATTAACTGAAATTTTGCAATGGAAATTTGATAGTTGGAATACGTCTATTGTAACATAGCAACTGGCAATTTTTTTTGGAAATTATGAAAGTAAATTCTGTTGTGTAATTTTCAATTTAAATTCAGTTAATTTGATAAAAATAAAATGTTTTTGAAATCTGAATATTTTTACATAATAAAAATGTATACTATTTTCTGAGTAAGATGTCATAATTTATTTCGTCAAATTTGGACTTCTCTAGCCCTGTTTATGTTATTTTCAGTGAATTAGTACTAGTTTGGCCGCAAAATATCGACTTTTGATAGGATGATTGCATCGTTGATATCTATGTACCATTCTCTTCATCTCGTTGTGCTTATCTTCGCAGTATATTCAATTGTTCATTTTCGAGTTCAGTACGTGGCAGAATCAGCCAAACGATTTGCAGTACCGGTTCCGTATTTAGTGGGTTTCCTATGCCCTTAAACATATCCACCGTGTCCATCAATAGCCATCTACTTTATTTATTTCAGCGTTCAATACTATGATTTTCACTATTCCCCTATATTGATATTTGTTTGGATCATCTATTTGTTTTATCTTACTGTTGTTGCGTGAAAGAGAACATATATTATAAACTATGTTATATTTGCTTACCTGCCCATTCCTCTTCATGTTGTATTAAAATCCACCCACTTTTAGCCTTCCACGTCAATCCTCTTCTCTTTCCTCTCCAAATTATTATATAATATAACGTCGTCTCTCTTCCATTTTCTTGGAACTATTCACTTTACCTTTACTTTTAGAAAAAAATTTATAAAAAATATATATTTCACGTATATATATTTACCTCGGCCTCCTACCCCTTGCAGTGCCTCCATCACCTTCCGCCCGTAGCACACAAGCCACCCCTGCCTCTCCTCACCCACGCAACTCAGCAACCCCACCCTGACGACAGCGTGTCGCCACCGCACAGCCCAATGCTGGACAGCTAGCTAGACCTGTCAAAATATGACACAACCCATTAACCCAACCCATTTACCCTACTTTTAAGTGGGTTGGGTCAACCCATTTATGAATTTTATTAAATGGGTTATGGGTTGGGTTGACCCATTTTTAAAAGGGTTATAAGTGGGTAACCCATTTACCCATTTATTAAAAACATTAAATTTTAATATAAATTTTAAAAATAGGAATTTTAAACATACAATGTAGTTTTCATGAAAATTGACAGTTGTACTTAAAATATAACAGGTCACTGCATCTTCATATTTGAACTTCACCTACTGTAGAAGCCGCTATTTTTTCTGTTCAGACTGCAATTAAAATTTCTAATTTCAAATTTTAAAATTCGAAATTTTCAAAAATTTCAAAATTTAAATTTAAAATTTCAAATTCCAATTTTCAAATTCGATATTTCCAAAAATTTGAAAATTTAAATATCAAAATTTCAAATTTCAAAATTCGAAATTTCCAAAAATTTCAAAATTAAAATTTTCAAATTTCAAAATCCGAAATTTCCAAAAATTCGAAATTTCCAAAAATTCCAAATTTCAAAATTCATAATTTCCAAATTTAAATTTCAAATTTCAAAATTTAAAATTCGAAATTTCAAATTTCGAATTTCAAAATTTAAATTTTAAAATTTTCAAATTTTAAAATTCAAAATTTCATAATTGAAAATTTCAAATTTCGTTTTTTAAAATTCAAATTTTCAAAATTCGAAATTTCAAAATTCAAATTTTGGAATTTGAAATTTTAATTTGAAAATTAAAATTCTGAAAATTTAAATTTGAAAAGTGTAATTCGAATTTTTAAAGTTCAAAATTTTGAAATTTCAAATTTGAAAATTCAAAATTCGAAATTTTGAAATTTGAAATTTGAAATTTTGAAATTTGAATTTTAAAATTTTGAAATTTGAACTGTGAAATTTTTAAATTTTGAATTTTCGAAATTTGAAATTTGAAATTGGAAGTGTTAGTTTGAAAATTCAAATTTGAAATTTGGAATTTGAATTTTTAAAGTTCAAATTTTTGAAATTTCTAATTTTAAAATTCAAAATTTTGAAATTATGAAATTCGAATTCTGAAAATTTGAAATTTGAAAATTTAACTTTGAAATGTTGAATTTTGAAATTAGAATTTAAAATTTTTGAAATTTGAAAGTTTGAAATTTGAGATTTGAAATTCGGAATTTTGAATTTTTGAATTTTTGAAATTGAAATTTGAAATTGAAAATTTTGAAATGTGAAAATTTTGAATTTTGAAATTTGAATTTGAAATTTATAAATTTTGAACTTTGAAAATACATTTTTTTAATATTTTTTCATATAAAAAAATCGACTTATGTAAGTCGAAAAGCAAAAAAAAATTTGCTTTTGCAATAGTTGAAAAGTGACTTTTAAAAGTTGGTAGATTTTGTTTATCCATATTGACTTTTTAACTTTTGCATTCTATAAGCAAAAAAACAACTTATTTATTGCCATCCAAACGGCCACTAAATTTTTAAATGGGTTAAATGGGTAACCCGCTTATTAAACGGGTTGGGTCATATATGGCTAGGGTCATAAGTGGGTAAAAAAGAATGGGTCATAAATGGGTTGGGTCAAACTCGACCCAACTCATTTTGACCCAACCCAACCCATTTGACAGGCCTACAGCCAGCATCTCTCCCCTCCGCCTTGGACCCATTGCCACGCTTCAACCCTTCAACCCACGCCACAGCCTTAACCCCACGTTCACCAATGGACCTCCGCCCTTACGTCCCCACAAGCGGTCGAGAACCACCTCATCCACGTGCTCACATCGCCGCCAATTGAACTCCATACCCCGACCTCTAACAGCCATGCGATAGTGCCTTCATCAAAATCCCACTCCTCCATTGCTCCCAAACATGTTACAGCCTCAGCGCCACCACCAAGCACTTCATCGACCAACCCGCCTTATACCCATGCACTGCCACGTCAAGCCCACCACAACAGCTGCTTCACCTTCATTAGCCTTTCCTGGCTGCGCTCGGCCTATTTTGTTTTTCTAAGGCTGCAGATTAGTCGACCTTGTTCACCTTCTTTTGGCTTGAAAATATATTAATTGTATATGTTTTACTTGGAAAGAACACTGCTCATTCCCTTCCTTCTTGGTGAACTCAGTCTCTCACAGTTTTCCTTCCTTTTATGCTTTATTTGGGTTTATATTATATGATGTTTATGCATGTATTATATAAGCTGTTATACTTTGGTTTCTTTGTTTTACACTTTAATTATTTACGGTTTTAATAGTTTTAATGTGTGCGTTCGGAAATATTGATTTCAAGTATTGGTTTTAAAGGGTAATGTGTGTGTGTGTATATATTTTGATTTTGGGAAAATGGATGTTTTAAGGAACAGTGATTTTATATATAAACTTCATTTTATGTGTTAAAAAATTTGATATTGATTGTAAAGTGCATATATGTATATATGTATATATATATATATGTATATATATATATGTATGTATATACATATATACATATATATATACATACACATATATATATATATATATATCTTATTTTTAATATGCGTTTTCAAATTTAATATTGATTTTCAAATATAATATACATATATTGTATTTCCATCAAATCCAGGTTCGTCTACCTTGTTTTGCTTGTTTCGTTGCTGTCTGAAGATTATTTCCAAAACTCTAGCTTGTTTGTGCACATCCGTGTCCGTGCTTTCAATTTTCGTTGTTCTTTAGCCTCAAAAGTTGATCGATCACTCATGATTAACATTCTCATGGTTAGTAAATTTGATTTCAAGTGAAACGATAATTGTTAAATTTAAGTTGCTAACTATTTAATTGTTAAATATGATACGTCATTATCTGCAATTGTTCACCTGTGTTATATGACACTATATCTTGTTGTGTATATGTTATTTAATTTATCACTAATGATATACGTATGTTGTTGATATATTATATTATTATCATATTTGCTCTCACTCTATAAGTTCTCTATTAGTTTAGAATTCCCTATGGGTTGAAATGATACATACTCGAACGAAATTCTAGAATAAGAGAAAATCGTTATGGGATGAAATGATAAACCCAAATGATTTTCATTTATATATTTTGAATTTTGGGATTGCGGGTTGAAGTGATATATACCCGTAAAATATTAAATTGCAGGTTGAAATGATAAATATCTGTCTCACTTGACCATAGGATAGAAAATTATATACGGACACCGCTGGTCTATTTTGAAAAATGATTTTTAGAGTTTTGGAAGGAAATATATAGAGTTTATTAAATATTTATTTTCAAATATAATAAAAAGATATTTTATTTTGTAAAATTTAGTTTTTTAAAATTATATGTTTTGGAAATTTTAAATTTATAAGTTAGTTGAAAATATAATTTTTAAGGTTTTTTATAATTTTATTATTTTAAAATTATGTAAAATAGGATTTAATATAAAAAATTAATAACAAGATTTAATTTAATAAAATTTAATTTAATTGGTTTATAATATGTTTAAGTATTTATATAAACTTATATTAATATTTTTAAAGTAGATATTATAACTTTAATAATAACGGTTGGGAAGATAAATTAGTGTTGGCTTGGAATTTAATTAAATTGGTTAATAAGTGAATTCAAATGAGAATTGATTTAAACTTATTGATTTTGAGGTTTTTGAAAGATATGATTTATAACTTGATTTGATAAAATGTGATTAAATGAATATTCTCAACTTTAAATAAAATTGGGATTGAATATTTAATATTGATTTAAATTTATAAATTGGGATTCAAACAAATTTTTATAAAAATGATCAAGTAAATATTTTTCAATTTGAAGTAAATTAAAGTTAATGTTGAAACATAAATGAAATTTATATTGTAAATGTTTGAATATAAAAACTTGAATCTTTGAACTTTCAATTTGAAATGGTTAAACTGAAATTGATTTAAATTGAATCTTGGAATTTAAGCTGAGTTGAATTGATTAGTGAAAGTGGAAGAAACCATTTTTATTATATAAAGTATTTTTAATATGTAAACTATTTTAATATGTAAAATATTTTAATGTATAAAATTATTTTAATATATAAACTATTTTAATTTATAACTATTTTAATATATGTACTATTTTCAATATCTAAACTATTTAAGTCTAAAGTGTTATGATCTCGAAAGTGCTATGATTCGAAAGTGTAAAATTTTTGAAAGTGTTATGATTTTTGAAATGAATATTATATAAAGCGATTAATGATATCGAGCTGATATGGTTTTAAATGAATAAGATATTTTGAACTATTTGAAAATAAATGACCACGGTTTGAAATAAGCGTTTGGTTATTAAAGAGACCGGGATCGGATATTGTCATACTCTCTGCCAATACCGAAAACCACTTTAACAACTGTGTACGTGGTGGAGATTCCAGAACGAAGTAGGATGGTTTGGCGACGATTCTATATGGTATTTACGTATCTCTAACTCTCGTGAGTCAACTTGATGGGGCTAAAACAGGAGCTATACTGGGCCAAGTGGGGTCATTCCCCCGATCGGGCACATTTCTTCGATACCATTCTATTGTTTTGTGATTTGATTGGGTGCGGCTTTGATTTGGGAGTGTGTCATGAGATGGGCGGTAGTAGCTGCTATGCGTTACCACCAGTCTAGCAGTGCAAATGGTATATCTACTTTGGCATTGCCTCGAGTGCCTTGTCGCATGTCTTATTGCGCCTTCTACGAGTTTGTTTTATACCGTACATATGTGGTGTCCTCTGTGTAACATCCCGCCTTTTTGTACATTTTAGGCAGACACACATGCCGACTCAAACCATACAGAAGGGTGGATTGTTATTGAGGTGAATAAGAAAAATAGAGAAAGAAAAAAAAGAAAAAAAGAAAAAAAAACCAAACAGAATCCCGCAGCGGAATGAAAAAATATAATAATCAAATAACAGTTCCTGAAGTTGTTTTACAAAAACATTTGATTATACTTATACAACACAGATCAGAGTTGCACATACCAGAGAATGATAAATAATGCAGCGGAATACATGATGTAGTGAAATATAATAAATAATAATACAATCTTCGTCTTCGTCCTCTGGCCATAGGGTCTTCAAGTCCCGAAATGCTCAGGCTGACCCGAGCGAATTGCAAAGACAAAACACTCAAGTCAAAACTAAAAGATCTTATGTAAGTTAAATCAACGGTAAAATATGAGTGGAACAGCATTAGAGATGTTTATGGGATTTGACATCTCCTATCCAATGTCTAACGTGAGTGCAGTAACTTAAGAGATGTTCGGGATTTACATCACCTAAGGAACTGTTAAACTATCTACTATGTAGTAATATACGCTATTATAATAATGTCTAATAGTAAAGTAAACTTACTTGAAAATAGCGTTAAGGCGTTACCCATATCCCCCTTAACATACACATAGTCCCAGTAGTCTATCTAGTATCATAGTCCCTCCTGATCGGTAAGCCACCAGAGGATGCTCCACAGGCTACGACACAAAACCAAAATCGTACAAGGCGCGCTAGGGTAGGTGACATGGCACAACGAGGCAATGCCAGGGTAGATATACCAATTACGCATTCGGACTGGTGATGACGCATAACAGCCGCTACCGTCCACCTCGAGCCACACTCCCAAAATCAAAGGTGCGCACCATATCAATCACAAAGTAATAGAATGGCATATGAAGAAGTGTGTCCGATAAGAGGAGCTACCTCACTGGTCCGGAATCGCTCCTGTTTTAGGCACCTTATGCCAATTCACGGGAGTCGGGTCCACGTACATACCTCAATAGAACGTCGCCACTATCCTACTTCATTCTGCAATCTCCACCGCGCATACGGTTGTTAAAGTGGTTTTCGGAGTTGGCAGAGAGATGACAACTTCTGATCCCGGTCTCTTTAACAACCCAACGTTATTATAACACTGCAGTCATTTCAAAAATAGTTTATACTTCAAAACCGAAATATCATTGCCATTTCAAAAACCATATCAATACGACATCATTTCCATTTCAAAACCAAATACAATATCATTTCCATTTCAAAACCAAATCAATATGATATCATTTTCATTTCAAACATATCCTTTTCCAAAATCATAGCACTTAACACTTTGAAACCAAAACACTGGAAATTATAACACTTTCAAATCATAATACTTTGAAACTCATAACTTTGAAAACCTAACTTCCACCACTTAAACGATTTAGATATTAAAATAATATATATAATAAAATAGTTTTAAATTTAAAATTACTTTATAAAATAATTTCCTCAAACTTCACGAATTGATTCAAATAAATTGAATCCAAAATTCAATTTAAATCAAATCTAAATTCATAAATTTCAACTCAATTCGGTTTTTAATAAACCACTTCAATTTGTATCGATTTCAAATACAGATTTGAACCTCAAATAAACCATTTCAATTTCCATATATTTCAAAGCTTTAAATATTCCACCATTTCAAAACTAAATTTGATAACTTCATATATACCTTAATTTAACTTCATTATTATTCAATTTTGAAATATTTACTTAACAAATCCAATATCTTTTAAATATACCCCAAATTCCAAATCACTAAATGTTCCTTCAATTAATTTAAACTTGAAATATTCATTTCAAATCATCAGAAAAAAAAATCAAGTTATAAAAATCATATCTTTAAAAAAATTCAAATTTAATAAATTTCAAATCAAACTTATTTGAGTTTAATTCTTAAATAAATTCAATTTCAAATAAATTTCAAATTTATCTTCCAACCTTAATTTATTTAAATCATTACAAACTCGATATAAAATATAATTTAAATATTTAACCATATTATCTTCAATAAAAGAAAACTTTATTATCAACTTATTCTATATTAAAACAAATTTATATATAGCTTAAAATCAAGAATAAAATAACATTTATGTAATTTTTAAGATTAATATTTATATAAAACCATATATTTCTTTACAAAACCATAAAAATCATTTCAAAATATTTTTATATATAGACCACTGTGTCTGTATATAATTTTCTATCCTATGGTCAAGTGATACAGATATTTATCATTTCAATCCGCAGTTTAATATTTTACAGTTGTATATCATTTCAAACTACAATCCCGAATTAATAGTAATCCATAACGAACTTGCAGTTTATAACGATATAAACTAAACATACATTCAACCAATATCAACAATCAACATCCATCATAATCATCATCCAAAACAGTCCATAAATATCAATATAGAAATTGATAATAAATAATAGGTATTTAACTGGCAGTTTATATGCAATAATAAATTAAATAACAATTTAATTCAAATAAATTCAATATAACTGAGATGATGATTAAAATATACCAAACAATCATAAATGAATTCCTAATCATATCATGAATTAAATTTAACAAACATAAGAAATTTTAGAAGTTGTGAGTGGGTTAAAACACTCAACTTTTGAATTTAAATTGAATTTAAATCCAATTTAAACCCAAAATTCAAACAGGCTCAGAATCTGTCCAAATCAGCGTCAAAATATCCGGAATTTCGATACGATCCCGATAAAGCAAACTGCGTATGAAACGCACCTCCTATGTAGAAGTTATGCATGTTAGAACGATTGAAATCAAAATTAAAATAAAGTAAAATAAAAAGAAAACGAACCACTGCAGAAGATCCACGTCACTCGAAAAAAATACGCAGCAGAACCCTAATTAGTTCGAGCAAAAACGCGACCTGTTGTGCTTCCAGCCGCCACAGCAATCATGCCAACGTCGACGCTCGTACATGCCGCCGCTTGCCTGGCCGACCTCCCTGGGCTAGCCGCGCCTCCCGATCATCCTTGAGCTCCCCCTCGTGAAAACTCGCCGTCGAAAATCACGGCAGCCGCCGCCAAAAATCCATAATGCTAATCGAGTTATTTACGGCGATCTAGCCATCGATATCGCCTGCGAACTACTCTGATGGCCTTCTCACTTGACTCTCCACACAACCATGCCTTCAATTTGTCGATCAGGCGAAGTTCATCGTCGAGAGATGAATGGCCGAAAACAGATCAACCATTTCCGGCAACATCGAAACCTAGATTGGAAAACGAATCACATATTTGACTTGCGCTCGTTGAGAGCTTCAAATTTATATATAATTCGATATTATTTGAGGAATCTGAATTTTTGTCTTTGAATTTGATTTGAAATTGCTTTTGGAAATTATGTTTTGTTTGCCATTGAAATGAGGAGGAGCAAATGAAATTGTACGTATAGACAAATGAGAATAGCAACAACCTAGCGTTTATAACGATATATATATAAGCAGAACGAAAAAGAAAGGAATGGGCTTGATTGATTTGGAATGTTGAACGATACACCCCCCGAAAAACCCGTTTCGACTCCGGAACAAAAGTGGGTTAACCCATATATCAAATAGATGTTTTTGATAATTTTAAAATCAATGGAATAGGTTTTAAGTCCTAATTCCATCGTATGAAGAAGTTATAATAAAATCAGTTTATTTCAAATTGATTACAATTGATTTTAATTTAATCGATTTCTAGGCGTTTCGAGCCCGTACAACCAAACAACAAGTCCGATCGTTACGAAACTTGAAATCCTATAATAATTCACTGTTACGGATCCGATGAAGCTGGTTTCGTCACATCCGAGTTAATGGTAAAAATGGTTATATTTCAGTTAATTAAATAAATTAATATTAATTAATTAAATCACTTTTCATTCAAATTTTATATATTCAATTTCTATCAATTAAGATTACTTAGTAGCTCACGAATCCTTTATAATAAATTTCCATATAGATTTAATGTTGCATATTCCTCCAATTTCAAAGTTTAAATTTCAATTTCAATATTTTTAGAGATTAGATTTAATTTCCAATAATTCAATTAAATTTGCTTTCCATTTATTATCCAATCAATTTCAACTTATGGTATGATTAACATTGGTTTATATTTATTACCTTAATATTTCCCATTTCACCATTATTTCAATTAATATAGTATTTAATTTCATGTACTTACCATTTACCCATTTGTTATAGACTGAGTTCCAATTAATTAATTTCAAATAAATTGATTTGATTCAATTCTAATCTTTTTATTAAGTCTATTACTACTCTATAAACCTAGTGAATATTTGTTTATCTTTCATTACATTAATATATTTAAATTTCCATCTTTCCTTTGTATTAACTATTGTTTTCAATTATATTGAATTTGTCAAATATCTACATTTATTATAATTAAAACCTCAATTAATTTATTCAACTTGGTTTAATTCCTTTATTTTATCTTATGAATAAAATATACATTTCCATTCATTTTATTACATTCACACTTTACAATTACTGTCCTAACTCACATTAATGAACATTTACTTACATTTAAACGTAATTGATTTCCAATTAATTTCATTGACAAATGAAATAAGTAATTTATAATAATTGTTATCATAACCTTTAAATTACACTTAAGTTTATTTTATATTCAACTAATTATTATAAGTACTTAAATAATACTGAATTCATTCAATTACCATTAATTATACTAATTCATTTATTTATACAACATTTTCCCTTATTTACTTATTTTTAATTTTATAACCAAGTGCAACAATTTATCCTATTTCATTATTGGAATTTCACTCCAATTGTCAATAATTAGTTTTAACTACCATTGCTACATTTTATTTTTAACATTCACTTCATTATAAATTATAAATTTTTTATTTCTTTCTAAATTTAATTACAAACATCTTATAAGATTAACCAATTTAATTATTGAAATTTACGGGCCATTACACTCTGGGTAAACCTCCAGTTTATGGAGGAGCGTATGGCATTGTACAAACTACGGGAATATATAAAATGTGTTAAGGGGGATATGGGTAACGTCTTAATGCTATTTTAATAGTTTACTTTACTATAGACATATTATAATAGAGTATTGTACTACATAGTAGGTATTTCCATGGATCCTTAGAGGATGGATACCCCAAACATCCTTTAAGTTACTTGTATTTCGGTTGACATTACACTTGAGTTAAATTTACTGATATAAGAATGTTAATCCTGACTCGAGTGTTTTGTGTTTTGCTTTATGCTTGGGTCAGACTGAGTCTCGTAGTACTTGAGACTCCCCTTTGGAGACTGGAGCTTTGTTTAAAGATCTGTCTATCCAGCTTTCAATTATTTCAGTTTATTCCAGTCGCTTATGTTCAGACTTGTTAGTTGCTTTTTGTATTTGAGGCTACTCTGTATTTGAGATTTCTGTTGTATTTTGTTTTAACTCTGATGTTTATATGTAGCTTCATGAACTACTATATCTACTCCACCGCTTATTGTTACATTACTCCGTGTCTACGATTCTATGATTTATTTATTTATTGTATATTCCGAGTTTTGCTAAATATAAATTAACAATCTGTTATTTTGAGCAATTCAAGTCTGACATGTGTGGATGCGAATGGTTCGAAATATCGGGTCGTTATAACCATTAACTTTATTTCTTATTATCGTCGTCTAACAGAAATCATTTACCACTAGCTGCATTCTACCCGTTACTCTTGTAGAGGAACTTCAATACATATTCTTACACATACTCCTTTGGTTGCATACCTACATTTTGATCTGCACACCTACTTTCATTTTGTCCTCCATTCCTATGGGGAAGTTTTAGCACATATCCCTTTAGTTGTTGTGCACTTGTGTCCCATCTTGAAATTTTTCTCTCCAACATCATCCGTTCTTGGCATCCCAGCTTGCCCTAAGTCCAACCCAATCATTACCCCGAGTAAAATCCTTTCGGTACCAAGAGGATTCTGATCGGCATTGAGTGGTCTTGGTCATGAGGGCACCATTCTAGTTTGTTCTGTTCCAACCCCAGATGTTCCTGCATTAGTTCCTAATCCTTGGTTCTAAATTCCAATAGCTCTAGTCATTCTTTGTTGTTCCACCCTTTGGAAAAATCTTTTTATCATTTCCTGTTACCGAGCCATTATTCTGTCTTGCATTTCTTTCTTCATTCTCTCCATTTCCTCTCTAGTCACGTAAACGGAATAATTAGAATTTAAGGACACATCTCGGATGTCCCCATACTCTAGTTGACTTCCTCCAATCATGGATCGGGTGTTATGCCTCTTCATCTTCTCCAAACTTCAGACCAAATCTTTAAGTTACGAAATCAAGCACCTCTCGGTGAAAGCACCAAAATATTGATGCCAAAATGACATCAACATCGAAATATCAAATGAAAACTCCAAAATGTGGAGATCTAATGCAAAGCAAAAACAACAAGAAAGTAAAAGGAGCCACAAGAATTTTTATATTGATTGGGCAAATTCTCCAGCCTACCTCCACTTTAATCTTTATTATTAGTTGTCTTCTCTTCGGATTATGTCTAGTTTTATTAGATCTGGCCATAATCTAGCAGATCTCACATTTACAATGGGTTTCCTAAAGTATATTTGAGGAAGGAGATAAGAGTGAAGAAGATGCAGAGTCCAAATTCCCTCTTCAACTGCTATAAGGCTGGTATTTATAAAGAAACTCACGAGTATACTTAGGAGCCCACGTAGAATAAAGTCCATATGCAAGTCCCAGTGTAAAGGAAGAAGCACGCTGGTCCAAAGTCTAAAGAAGATCTCTCGGTACTGAAAGGTTCCTCTCGCCACTGAGAGCTTTTTATTGGTAAAAACCGAACTCTTTCACATGCCTTGCCTTTCTATCTTTAATTCGATGCACTTCGAAATCTTTTCATTGAAGATTTAGCTCTTTTTGACGATTCACTTAATATCGCTTGTTCTCTTCTGCTTTCTTTGCTTTTTTCTTATCAATCTTAAGAATTGCTTGGCTATTCTCTGACAAAGCACTTAATGACGAGTGATTGGAGTAGAGTATGAAGTGTAGTGAGTTTATAATGCAAAAGTAGAAGGAAAAACCTCTTGCTAGCCAAAGGAAACCTCTTGGTACCGATTGGTTTTCTTAGCTCCAAAAACAATGGTTTTTCTTGAGTTTTGTTCCTTTGTCCTTTTGATTGTCTTTTCAAGTTTATGATTCATCTCGTCTTCATTTTGGCCTTCTAATTTTTGATTTGAAATCTTCTTGGTTAAAAAATGGGTTAATGATAAGAGTATTCAATATTTCGGTAGTGTGACTCTTAGGTGCAAATTCGACCAGCGATTAATATCGAACAATTTAAATATTAACGTTCACACGTCACTTAGCAGGTAGTATGACATTATGACCAAATTTATTGCTAAATTAGTTTCAGTAAAATCCAATTTAATTTTATTTAAACATTACTCGGTAGTGATAACTATTTACACCAATTCTCTTCTTCAAAATTATATCACATTAGGACATATAGAATTTAATAATGGTCAAAATTCCAATGTCATCCATACAATTTTATAGTCTAAACACAAAGTCTTTGGTCGAATAATAATAGTTATTATTAACCAAATTACTCTAGCCAAAGATTTTCACTTTGAGTTTACTTCAATTGCTTATGATACTAACCTCCTATAATTGAGAAGACGAATCCTCTCCTGAATAATGTTTCGCTTCTAATTCTTCCTCTTGACTCAACTATAAACATTCGATGAATGTCGTGCCATGGTTTAACTATAAGCAAAGCGAAGCTTACATATTGAAGTTCAACAGTATTCTTAAGTCAATAGAATCGTGTAATATTGTTACATCAATGTTTCCCGTTTGACCTTAGTTATATTAATCAACAAAAAACTATTGACCGAGTCATTCCATATTTATCCAATAACCATCAGTATGTAATCTATAGGTGCCCCTAATAGTTAAAGTAGTATACTGCCTAACATTTAGAGAGCGTTACGAACTCTAGTCTCAACGGATGCATCGACATCTAGTCTCGATACATTTTGACTAGGAATATTTAAAGCAACGTGTTTAGTAAATTATGATAAATACTCATGATCATGACATTTGTAATTACTATCACAAACACACCATTTATGGATTTTGTGTTAAATATACTTGAATTAAATACCTAATTAATTATGACATATTACAACAAGTATATAACAGAAAGATAACACTTGTATTACAAATGAGAATTAATTAGATAGTTAATAATTTGCAATAAATTATAAAATTGCCCCAATGGATACCTCCAACTCTATCAGTATCCACATTGAAGTCTTACTATATTCTCGAGTTGGGGGAACTGTGTAACATTGTCACACCTAGATTCCTATTTGATCTCATTGTTATCAACCAATAGTAAACTCTGGGATAAGCCATTCCATAGTTATCAAAGCGTACGAGTACGTAACCCCATGGTACCCTAGCAACCATGAATAATACATTAACCAAAATTTATGGAGCGTTACAGACTCTGCTGCTCAACTGATGTACCAATATCCTTTTGAAATATGTTGATCAGGAATTTTAAAACAAAATGTTATTTTATTTTGTGATTAGTTACATATGATTGCAACTGTTTGCAACTATAATCATATAATATTTTATTCAAGTATTTTCTTATTAATACACTTTAAATTAGTTACTTAATTTATTTATATCATAATACAACAAATTATATAAAAGAAAACAAATAACTTTATTACGAACAAGACTGATTATATAGTTAGATAAATGTAACAAATTACATAATTGCACTTACGATATACTACTAAACCTCTCACACAGTTCTACAAAACGACATGGGAGTGTTTCCCAATTTTTGGCAAATGAATAAAGATTCTAATTTGTGTGGCAGATTCGCATCAATAAAAATGGTGAAAGTAAGTTTTTATTTAATATAATAATAAACAATTCACATAGTAGAAAAGAAATATGTAAAAAAAAATCACAAAACATTTAATTTAGGATTTTTTTTTCACTTTAGCACTTTTTTTTAAACTTAGTACGCAAATAGCCTTATTTCAAAATTAATTTCACTTGTAGCCTTGCTTTGAAATGCGGCTATTAGCATAATAAGTTTGAAAAAAAAAGAGCTAAAGCGAAAAAAAATTCTTTAATTTATGGTTCGTATCACAATAAATCAATCCTCCGTTGCATAACAAAATCCGGAACAATTGTAAAATACCGTGTTTTCATTGAAAAGCACGGAAAACAGAGTAGTTATGAATGTGGATTTGTGAAGTAAATAAGATATAGAGAAGGTTAGATACTACAATATAATTTGATTTCGTCCTAAGGAGAGAGATAGAAAAAAAATTAACTACAGTCAGCGGACAACCACAGATCAAACATTGATTTGGTTGGCGGTCAATCACCAACCTCGGCTAGATGCCGTAGCCCCTAGCATCCAGCAGCGTGCTCCCTGAAACCAGACTATAATTTGGCTGATGGTTTGAGAGAAAAAAGCATCACGTCTTGACATTCGGCGTAAATTGGTGGTACTTTAGTACTTTTTATTTAATTTCATGGGAAAATCAGAGAAAACTGTGAAGGCAAGAAAACCAACAACTCTCAACTGCTTCTTTTCGCTCACGAATATTTCACAAATTTTAAAATTTATGTAAATACAAAAATATGAAGTATATTTGTTAATCGAATGCGACTATTTACCATAACATTTGCTTCGGATCTAATCCTTCTTTCAATTTAAATCTCAGCCTGGTTTCCCACGTATTCCTCAAGTTACCTCCACCTGCTGGGGATCTCCATTCGTTGCTGGTATGCTTTTCTCAATGCTGTTAAAATAAAATATATGTTCTTCTATGTTCGGAATTGTTGTTTTGATTGTGTTTGATTTAGGGTTCGGATTTCGGAAAGATTGAAATGGTTGTTGCTGGCCCTCTGACACCTGGTCAGGTGAGCTGATTGCTCTTCATTTTTGTTCAAAATTTTGGATTTTGGGATGAATTTGATGCTGAGTAATGTTTATAATTCGTCGGGGTTGAATTGCTTTGTTTGGAGACCTAAAGATGGATTTTTTATATTATTAATGTATGTTGTCTTATATTTTAGGTTCAGTATTTAAACCTTAAGAATAAAGCTTATGAAATTCGCTGAGTGGAACTGAAGATATATTGCTATTGAAGCTCACTAGTCTTTAAACTTTTTTTCCCGTAAACTTCTAGGTAATATGCATTGATCCGGCAATACATAATCCGATAAATTAGCAAGGGGATTTACTCCATCAGTTAAGTCCTGACCACTCGGTATCTTTGGGTACTGAGTAGTCTTCTGTTAGAAATAAGTTAATGTTAATTAGACAGTAGGCCTCATACATAAATCAGTATGTATTTGCTGTATGCTTCCTACATTTTTTTTCTAGGTACCGCTAGTTGCAGTAGTGATTCGTCTAATATGGACACCTATAACTTCTGAAAATCATGTTGAAATCATGATTTCTCTATACATCCTTATATTTTGGAAATGAAAAGGTACATTATTACATATATATTGAATAAAAATATTTACTTTCTTGGCATCCTCATTTTTTTTTTGGTTCAGTGTGTTTGTGCCCATCTTATAAACATAGTTTGTCATCAATCTTCTTATATTATAAACCAAACCCAAAATTTTAAAACTAGAAATGGGTGAAAAATGAAACAAATAGACCGAGTTTCTAGTCTTTGACCAAAATTGGAGGTGCAATCTTTAGATCGATGATGTTAGCATGTGCATAGAGGATTAGGATTTTGAGAATGAAAAAAATATTATGATTTTGAAATTCGATAACAAAGCAGAATAGATAAAGACAGGTTTCACAACGGTATTATGTTACAAAAATATTAAAATAAAATTTAGCCTTAGGTCATTATTTTGCCCATTAGTCAAAATTTAAATAATTCAATTATGCTCTTCGGCATTATTTTTGCAAGGTTAATGCGTTGTTCCTTTTTTTTTTCTTCCTTTTTATAGAACCGTTTAGTTGGTAGTATAATCAATTTGATTGGAATGTCAAGGGGTGGTCATAAGATGAGGATGTGATGTTCAACTACATTGGGCAGTGTACCCTCTATTACATGCCTTTGGTTAGCCCACTCATCTTTGTGAACTTTTGAAATTGATAAAAATAATAATGCACACGTTCATTTCTAAGGTCATCACGGCCGCTTAAGGAAGTAAAACAAGTGACATGTCACTAACGCAATATGCTTGAATGCCGTTATAGTTTGATGATTTGTTTGACAAAATTTGTTTTCTCATACAGAAGACTATTACATCTTCATAAGTCCTTTTATGATAGTACAAAAGATTAGCAATACTCTTAGGACATGGTTTTTGGAAAGACTTTTCTAAAATGTTTGTTCTGGATACTTTGAGTTTTCTGTGTCAACATATGTCTTCAGTCTCTTTAAAACTGGTTGATTAAGTGAAGACATTTATTTGTGGTCTACATTATCATTATGAAGTTGTCCCAGAGTCAAAATTTTGTTCTGATATAATACAAGCTTGGACACCTGAATGCAGGCATATCATGCTTAAACATGTTGACTAATTCTTATTGTAAAACCTTGAAGGGTACTTTGGTATTTCGTCATTTTTTGGTAGAATATTATTTCCAAGTCCTTAATGTATCTCTTTGGCTCTTAAGACTAACTAACAAATTAGATGTTTGAAATTCCCTTCACCACATTATACAAGAAATTTACATGGATGAAGTTAGTTCAATCTCAAATATAATTTATGGTACTTATCAAACACATACAATCATATACAAGAGTTCCCATTTAGTACGAGGTTTATACTTTATACTTGAGTTCGATTTCTCCAATTTAACCATGTGTCATATCGTAGATCAACCTGATAGGTTTTACTGCATACAACTATTCTTCTGATTTTGATTTTGATTTTGAAGTGTGATTTTAATCAATAACAGGTTAGATGAAAGCCTGATAACAATAAATTATGGCTTTATTCATGTTGCAGGTGTCATTTTTGCTTGGTTTCTTTCCTGTATTTACTGCATGGTTGTATTCAGAGATGCTGGAATGCATGAAATCTCCTATTCCTCTTAAAGTGTAAGTTGTTTGCTCTAGTTAAAATAAAATAATTATGATGTATAACAGAATGAGTTTTCCTCCAAAAAATTTGTGTGCATGATGGTGCTTGTAGGCTTAACTAAATACTTGAGCAAAACATTTGAGGAACAAGGAATGAATCGGTTACCCAAAGTTGAACTCAATTTAAAAGTACTTATATATGCCTAAAACTTTCCAACTTTTTTTCCCTTGAATTAACCCAATCGCATAATTTGACTAGCTTGTTGAATCATGTATCTTAAAGAAGTATACATGGCTTTCATGTATTATGATTTGATAACATAAATTGAAACCAAAGTTTTAAATTTATAACATCTGATATTTTTCACACATTTACAGACATTCAGATACTAATTTAGTTGAATTGGAAAATGGAGCAGTTAAAGATGGTGAGCGGGCAGTGTTGCTTGAAGGCGCAATATCACCACCACCTATTAAAACTCAGAGTACTTCCATCAAAACGAATTTGATTAGGTACTTTATGGCAAGCAATTAAAAACTCTAATTTTCATTTGTAGATATCTAGTTAACGGGCTTACAGTTTTAAATGTCTACTTTGTAGGTTTATAACAATGGACGATTCTTTCCTTCTTGAAAATCGAATATTACTACGAGCCATGTAAAAATTCTGCTTAAATTATTTGTTACTTTAATTATTGTTCTTCTACGTCTTGATGTGGATTTCTCACTTCAATATTTAAAGCCTTGCAGGTCAGAATTTGGGGCAACTTTGATTTATTTCTACCTTTGTGATCGAACAAACTTGTTTTCAGAATCCAAAAAGGTGATTACTGACATTGGATGATGCTTAAAAATTATCTAGTTAAATGTAGGGCTAATCTCTCTTAACTCCTAAGTGTACACTCAGTCATTTTACATATACTTTCATTTATTTACTTATTTGATGGAATGCTAGTATTCACTATTTCCTAAATGGGCTTAATCTGCTAATAAAGGAGTTAAGTTGAGAGTTTATGAGGAAATGCCGTGTAGGTGTTTTCTTCTCCATTTTTCCTTTTTCCATTTTTACTTCTGAGGTGCCTCTGTAATTACCTATAACTTTTACTTTCTATTGATAACTGCAGATATATTATTAAAATATTCAATAAAGTAAAAAAACAAACAGAATCAAATTTCAAATAACTTTAAAATATATCAAGTTTCTTTCACCTTGACATCGAATGAATATACACACACACACACACGTTTTGTTACAACAATTGAATATGAAATGTTTGCTTCAACTTAATAAAGTCGTCATCATTTTTCGTAAGTTATATTCGGTAACAATTCAATGCAGTTGTCATTGTCTTGTATCACAAATTGTCCTTTTATTAACATATTTAAATATCTTTTTCCTCACTAGAGTTACAGCCGCGATCTTTTTCTCTTTCTCTACTTTCTTCTCATCATAGCATCGGCCCTTACTTCTCTCAAGAAGCACCATGACAAGTCAGCGTTTTCTGGGAAGGCCATCCTATATTTAAATCGGCACCAAACCGAGGAATGGAAAGGATGGATGCAGGTTGGTTATTACACGTTAAAGAAAATGGTTATTTATATTCACCATCATTTTGTAACTCTTTTATATAGTGTTATATATTTCATTCTCTCTGCAGGTTTTATTTTTGATGTACCATTATTTTGCTGCCACGGAAATTTACAATGCAATACGTGTGTTTATTGCTGCTTATGTGTGGATGACTGGATTTGGAAATTTCTCTTATTATTACATACGAAAGGATTTCAGCCTTTCCCGGTTTGCTCAGGTATGAATGTTTTTATCATAGCTAATTAATAGCACACAAGTCTATGTTGATCTATCCCTTATTATTTATACCTCCTTAAGTGATTTATAGGCCCACTACATAAATAAGTCAATAGGGTTGTTTGATCTTGTGCCCTGACTGTAGTTATCGATCCGCACAGAATACAAGTAAACTAAGCAAATGATGGGAATGCTATACTTCATTTTATTTAATCTAGCATTATGGTTTAATTCTATGTTATGCGTTAATTGATGCAGATGATGTGGAGATTAAATTTCTTTGTGGCGTTCTGTTGTATCGTTTTGAACAATGATTATATGCTCTATTACATCTGTCCAATGCACACATTATTTACTCTTATGGTATATGGGGCTCTAGGCATTTTTAACAAGTACAATGAGATTGGTTCAGTAATGGCAATGAAGATCATGTCATGTTTTCTTGTGGTGATATTGATTTGGGAAGTTCCTGGCGTTTTTGATATTGTATGGGCTCCTTTTACCTTTCTATTAGGTAAGCACCTGTTGTAGCAATTTCTGAACTACTCTCTAGTATTTTATACTGAAATTTTCTTAATACGGTGATTACAGGATATAAAGATGCCGAGCCTTCTAAAGCAAACCTTCCACTCTTGCATGAGTGGCACTTCAGATCTGGACTTGACCGCTATATCTGGATTATTGGGATGATTTATGCATATTATCACCCAACTGTAAGCATCATTCGTGCTGATAAAATTGACTATTAGTATTTGTAGTTCCTAAATTTGGAAACTTTGATGAGGTTAAGAGTATATTTTATGAATGTTGTCACGAAACCCCCTTTTTGGTTGTTTCACAAGAAACTTGCTATGACCTAAAAATAAGGGGTGACAGTTTTGCTATGAACTTATGATTGATGTTGGTGGTTTTTGTTTGGGTCTGTGTTTGTATTGGAAATCTAAAACCTTGTGCTTTGTTATATTGAATCTGTTTTTGATCCCTAGCATGCAAAAGTAGTAATTAATTAGAAAACAGGTTGAAAGATGGATGGAGAGACTAGAAGAATCTGACATTAAAAGGAAGTTGTCAATTAAAGCAAGTCTAGTAACCGTTGCTTTGGTGGTAAGTCATGTGATTTTTACTCTTCTTCTGTTAAGTAGCATATATATATATATATATATATATATATATATATATATATATATATATATAAGAAACTAACGATTTTTTGTTTAATAATTGCAGGTTGGTTATATGTGGTATGAATTCATCTACAAGCTAGACAAAATTACATACAACAGATATCATCCTTACACTTCATGGATCCCCATCACGTATGTAATGAACTCTTAAGTGCCACTATCGTCTCTAAGCATCAGACGTATTAAAAAATTGGTTTTCTTTTCACTCTAATAGGGTATACATTTGCTTGCGAAACTGCACACAAAAGCTTCGCAGTTTCTCCTTGACTCTCTTTGCGTATGTTTTATCTGTCAGTTGTAATTCTGGTAATTTCCTATAGAATATATGCTACATACTTATTTCTTTTTCCTTTTTCTATACATATTATAGATGGCTTGGTAAGATCACTCTAGAGACATATATCTCTCAGTTTCACATATGGCTAAGGTATGTATACTTGAGTGTTCTTGAACTTAATAATATGCTTATGTGCCATGTTTGAAAGTACTATGCTAGTACTATGCTATCGTCTCTGTGCGAACTATGGCATCATCAACATTATACCTAGAGAGGTTTACAAAATCCAACACAATAGTGCCTTGTGGCATTGCTTAGTATATTATACCGCCTATAAGGATTATACTTCAAAAGATTCGAGTTTTGTACTATTCACATTGCCACTCGTATGGTTTTAAATAGTGATTTACAACTATTTTAAGTTGTTACAACCTGGATCAATTAGGTACTAAAAATTTAGCATTTTAGGACTTGTTGTAAGTAGCGAACTAATGTTATGCATGTCTGGATCTGCAGATCAAATGTGCCAAATGGTCAACCCAAATGGCTTCTTTCTTTCATTCCAGATTACCCATTGCTCAATTTCATGCTAACAACTACAATTTATCTCTTTGTAAGTACAGTCGTTGTATGCCTTCATATCTCTTAAATGTGCTGGTCACATACAGTAGTTAATCATCAGCGCTCAATGTCTCATGTTACATATTTTTCTATATATGTCATGCTTGTTTCAGATATCATACCGAGTTTTTGATTTGACAAATGTACTGAAAATAGCATTTGTACCGGGTAAAGATAACAAGCGTCTTTTGCATAATTTTATCGCTGCAGCGGCAATATCCATGTCCTTGTACTGTATTTCACTAGTCTTAGTTTCCATCCCTCAGTTTCTGGTATGCTTTTTGCAGACATGATAAATTTCTATGATTTTGTTTATTTACTGATATTAATGATTATATTTCAAAATTGTAATATTTATACAGGTATGATGTACCTCGACGTGATTTTTGATTTTTGGTTGAGACATCTTTCATTCAATTCTGACGAAAGAACAAGACGAGTTCAAGCTCTTGTAGTTTTTGGTAAAAGAAGAATAATTAATTTAGAAGGAAATGTGACATGGTTGTGAAGCATAAAGAGGTCCTGTATATTTTTCTTTTTCCCCCTTTTTTTTTTTTTTTTTTTTTTTTTTTTTTTTTACACATGTTTTAGGTGTCATTGATCCGTTTCTGCAAATCATGAAGTGGGGAGTGGTCTTAGTTTTTATACATCTTCAAAGAAGTGTCCATGTTATGTTTCTTTTGTGTTACATTAATCTCGATGTATGTATTTATATATCTGTATTTCTCTAACGTTTCTCTTGAAAAAAATATTGTACAGTACAGATTTTGTACTAATTCTTTTGTTTGCAGTTTGACTTGGATACCTAGCATCAGTTGAGTTAATTTCGTCTTGATACATTATAAGAGATAGAATGTATAATCAATCGAGTTCATCACGAGATGAGTACAGTCACGTTGAAATATGTATGTTGGCATTTGAAAAAGCGTTATAGAAGGGTGGTGGGACCAATACTGCAGCTACCTAACAGGGAGAAATTCTTGCTGTTTATTTAAGGAATCTTCTAGGTGGTACGCACCTTCACCCTCGCACCTGGTTACATGAAAACACTAATATCCAATCACAAATCACTTGTATATCGTAGAGAATATAATATGAATAATAAACAAATTAAAAATGAAAGCAAGTAAAAGAGATAAGATTTATAATGGTTCGGCTAGTCTAAATGTACTTCAGTATAATCCTTTTTATTATACTGAAATTTGATTACAGTTACAATTCAAAATCCAAGAATAAGAATGGAAGAGTGTAGCCTAGGTAGAAGCTGACGAGAAGTAGAAAGAAGACCCCCTTCTGAAGTCATGCCTACTGTATTTATAGATGAAACTTCGGCTACAAATCCTTCTCATCCATATGGGCCCACCATAACGATCGGCATGTCCAATTCGTCCATTGATAACGATTAGCCACCTTACCTCCATTCGTTTTTCCTTCATCCAGTCCAAGGCCGATCGTCTCTGAAGGGTCCCTCATGCCGATCCCTCCCTTTCTATGTTGCTACGTCAACCCATCTTCTTCTAATATGCTATACCGATCCATCTCCCTGAAGCATGCCGATCATTCCTCCTCCATGAAGATATGCTGATCCATCCTTTCCCAAGAAGATATGAAGATCCTTCTTGATGTAGCTTGGAAAGTATGCCGACCCCTCTAGGGCATGCCGATCCATAGTACTTAGGACGCTATGCCAATCCCTAATGCTTTAGAACATTGTGCCGATCCAATTCTTTCCAGTATGTGCCATACCGATCCATATCATGAAACTCCAATATGCCGATCCCTTAGATTACTATCAGGGCTGATCCATCCACCATGAACAATGCCGATCCAAGCTATGCCGATCCTTCCTATACCAATCCATATCATGTCGATCCAAACTATGTCGATCCTTCCTTCTCCAAGCCACTATTCATATTTCAAGCACCTTGCATTGTTTATCTACCAACTACGTTTAATCCTGGCTTTATGCTATTATCTGTAGTTGACTTACGGATCCCACGATCATCACTCTGCACTCATCAGCCTCGATAATTATGAAGTTTGTTGGGTTAGATTCGCATGTGTACGGCCTTACCAATAGGAGGGTGTTATCCCGCCTTTTGGCAAGGCCGTGACATCAAGAACTTGACTAGAAACCAAGAATAGTTCGTCCTGAAGATCGTTAATACATAGGTCTACTATGCATACTGGTAAATTTTATTCGAGTCCGGATCGAGCTATAATTGATATGACAGGACCAGCAAAGCTACGAAAGCCAACTTTTCAAATTTCAAGTCAATCGGAGTTCGTATGCTCAAGATATTGATCGATCAAAGTTGAGAAATCCAACTCTATTCATATCCATCCAATTTCGTATCCGTTCCCAAGAGAGATTTAGTTCGTATCCATCGTCCACTAACTTCCTTCGTATCCATCAAAATGAAGCTACTTCGTTCCATCATGTTAACAACACTTCGTATCCATCAACCAATGTCCATTTCATATCGGTTTCCCTCCATCCATCTTGTATCGATCTCCCACTATCGATACAAACAACAACAACCACCGATCGATACTAAGAAGGCAACATGAAGCAACGATACAAAGGCGGCCTCCAACCATCGATATGGAGTAGCATGCAAGCATCGATACGAACAGAGCCATGCAGGACCGATGCGAAATAGTATCGATACGAAGACGACAGTGTCATACAAATCCAAACTTGCATCGATCATAACTCGAGATCTACAAGTCCAAATGCCATCAAATTTTCACAGAAGCTTGCCTACAACATCAAGAACGTACCAGATAAATTTCAGCCAAAAAGGATCAATTCTTGATTGATACGACTTCCATTCATATCGCTCCCAGATCGAGTCGAAATCGTCTGAACTCGATCCCGTGGGCCCACCCACGTGAGAGAAGAAGCCCTTCGAGATCTGGAGGAGATATTTTCAGCCTACGCTTATAAATAGCAGTCATATGCATCTAGAAAAGGGACTTTTGGGAAGCTTCTATGCCGTCACTCTGCTGAAACTCCATTGTAACTCGAGTATTAACTACTATATCATCGTATTTCAGTTGAGAATCATTAATAAACAGAAATCTCTTCAAAGTGGACGTAGGCTATAATACCGAACCACTATAAACGCTTGTCTACTTCTATTTATGCATGCTTTTATTGGTGTGATTGTTAGATTAGCCTTATTTTCCCTATAATTTCTACATTCTAATCTCTTCAATTACATCCGATGAGTGTTGTGTCCAATTTTGGTGCAAAAACTTTGGTGCTTTCACTGAGAGAACCATGCTTTTCTCCTGCTCTATGGATCTACTACCGTCGTTGGATTGCAGAAATCTAAGAAGAAGATCCAGATCCATCGTTCAATGGTTCCTTCTATTCTATTCATATTGCTCTAGATCTAAGAGGAACTACAATCAGCATGATTTTCATATCCATATTTTCGTATCCAAAAATACGATGATTTTCGTATCCATATTTTCATATCCAAAAAATATGATGACTTTCGTGTCCATATTTTCGTATCCAGAAAATATGGCGATTTTCGTACCCATATATATTTTCGTATGCAAAAAATACGATGATTTTTGTATCCATATTTTCGTATCTAGAAAATATGATTACATTCGTATCCACATTTTCGTATTCAGAAAATGACTTTCATATCCATATTTTCATATCTAGAAAATATGGCCATTTTCGTATCCATATTTTCGTATACAGAAAATATGGTGATTTTCGTATCCTTATTTTCGTATTTAGAAAATATGGTGATTATTGTATCGATCAACATTCGTATCGATCACTTTTCGTAACGATCAGTTTTCGTAGCGATCAACATTCGAATCGATCGACTTTCGTATCGATCAACATTCCATCGATCACTTTTCGTATCGATCAGTATTTGTATCGATCAGCATTTGCGTCGATCACTTTTCATATCGATCAACATTCGTATCGATCACTTTTCATATCGATCAGTTTTCGTATCGACCACTATTCATATCGATCAATTTTCATATCGATTCAGCTGTGTGCATTTCGTATCGATGCTTAGATACCACTTCGTATCGATCCTGTTGTGCGCCTTTCGTGTCGATCCAAGTACCCACTTTTCAGATTGTTTAATGTCGCCGCATTTGTATCGTTCAAACATTACTCAGATCGATACGAAATTTAAAAAAAAAATTCGGGTACGACCCAAATATCTGCAGCGGGCGTAGAGCACCCGCATAATGAATTCAAAACTCAACCTAATAAAGGAACATACTGATTGTTCTATGACTATATGGGACATAGGGGATTACAGTAGCAAGTGCTGAATTGGAATCAAGGAATGGGTAAAGAAATACTACTCAACCGGTGCTCCCAAAGGTTTGAGAACCTAGCTAATATGTTAAGAACTAGAGTTGGTTAATATATCATGCTTCTAAGGTGGACTGCAACTTCCCCCAATTGACCAGCTTTTAATCTCCTGAATTGACAATTGTGGTACGATGGCTACTATGACAATTTCTCTACACTGTCAACTCTGCCAACTCAAAGCATAGCTGGTCACCACTGATCCATCTTCAAATGTCCGCATCTTAATCATACCATGTCCATATGACTAAAAGCATGACATACAACCTCAAGAGGACTTACTTAATACCCTATGTAGGTCTCCTACCTGGGTGAAAATTAGAAATAATCACCAATCTATGAGCCCATATTAACCAACTCACCATCCAATCAGCACTACGAACCACTCAAACGTTGGAAAATCATGCATGCATCATTCACTAGTATTACAAGACCCCGTATCCGTAAAATGAACTTGGTCATAATGACGATTGGAGAATCTTCCCCCGGTCGAGACCTATTGATTGAAACCATCCTACATGCATAATTTCCAGGGAAAATTCAACATGTTGACTATGTCAGTGTACAATGGAAATACAACCCCCGACACTACATCACGAAGTTAGAATGGTGCATGGATTTCGCCAAGAGTGATGAAGCCATCAAACGCAGATGTCTTCCCTCATGCCTCAAAGATGACCGTCAATCATGGTTAGACATCCCAGTTCTATTTCTCATATCGCTAAAGGGAATAAAGAGGCTGACCGCCAACGAATTGATCAAAGTCAACAACCAGTTGCTGCCAATACCTATAAATGGGTTCATCACAAGAGCTTATTTCCAGACTTTGATAAGAAACTGGTCGATAGACGCCAACAACTACACCAACATATCCAGAACAATATTGAGTTGATGAACTAGATGAAGGATTAACATGGCGAGATATGGAGGGAACCTACTCCATACTCTAGATTAAAAAAATCATCTTCCTTAGATGGCTACCGTGGACGCCAGCACCATAAGGCTACTTTGGAAAGGAAAACTTCGACAATATATGCAAGCCTCATAAACGATGGGCAGGGAACACTCGACCATACAAATCAATAACTTTGATTAAACCGAACTGCTTGCGTTAGACTTCCATCTAGGGAGGGCTGGACCGTAGTGCAATGGCGAGCATAGGACGCTGCTTCACTTATCAATGAGATTTGATCCGATCTTTTTTAAATTATTTCCATTTCAATTTCGTTTATGTTGCGAAATATGACCGACCTGAATTAAATTACTTGCAAATGATGCAGGTAACCGAGTACTTAAGTTGGATGCAAAACAACCTCTGGGACTATGATTTAATCATTGAGGTATCATCATGATGAGCATGATTAATCACTCTTCGGCTACAATATGCCCCTAACTAGGGGCGAGGCATCAAAGCGGAAGAGATCAACAAGGTCAGGACTCTAGTACAAAGTGGATGCAACCGACCATCCACTCATCCACCTATGCAATTTAATTGCAGATCTAGGAATGACTTGAAGTGATATGTCCCAACAATGTACTCTCCATCTTGTACTTGAAACTTGCCAAAATACTTATGCTTCTTCTAATGCCCAGTAATATTGGAATCACACCGAGGGTGGATGTGACATGACCGTCTATGCATCCAATCCTACATTAGAACTTGGGGTAATTTGAGAACATATGTTTAGAGTGGATATGATTTGACCTTTCACTCTCCAGCTTGCGTCTGTGATTCGACAAAAACAATCATGCCTTAAACCAACTTCATCAGGGGCGAACCCTTAATTTATAGTCATCAACGATTGACTGCCTACTCACTAACTTTCATGAGCCATCATTTCAACTCTCTTCCTCAGCTCGAACGGAAGAACGCAAAGTATAAAGTGGACATAACTTGACCGTCTGCTCTCCAATTCTTGCACCTGACTTAAGGGAACATGCACAACTCAAAGTGGATGTAGTTCGACCATCCTCTCCTCTTTTCGAGCTCAAAGCTTGCCAGAACACTAATCTTACTCCTTAGGCTTGGTAGAAGCAAAATCTAAATGAACATGGACGCGATCCAACCGTTCATAATTTAAATCTCATCCTTCGTTAAGGGCAGATAAGTGGATAGTAATCGGGATCCCACCGATCACTCGCTAAGTGAAACCCCGAGCTCAGGGACAAGCCTCACACTGCAGCCGAAAGAGATTGATACACAACAATCCTCTAACTAACTCTGGCTCCCAGAGTGCGAGCTGGAGTATAAACTTACGGACATGGGCTCGAGGAGGGTGGATCCGTCCACCTAACGACTTCGCCCATGTTCAACCTAAACTCGAGGAGGATGGATCAGTCCATCTAACGACCTCGCCTTTCATATTTACAAGCTTGAGAAGGGTGGATCCATCCATCTAACGAATTCGCTTTCCTAGTCAGGGTGGATACGATAAAACCGTCCACGTACCTGATCAACTTCTTGCTCCTAGAGTGTGAAAGAAATCCTAAAGCCTAAACAGATGTGACTGACCATCTGTCGGCCAACTCTTGATTTTCGAAGTGCGAATTGGAGTATAAACATAAACAAAAATGGGTGTGACTAGCCGCCCATCAACTAACTCTGGTCCCCAGAGTGCACGTCGGACTGTAAACGCCAAATGGGTATGATTGACCACCCATCAACTAACTCTAGATTCCCAGAGTGTGAACTGGAGTATAAACACCAAAACGGGTGTGAACGACCACCTATTAAAACAACTTAAGTCCATGAAGTGCAAACATAATCCTAAAATACTGAATGGGTGTGAATGATCACCCATCAAATAATTCTAGATTCCTAGAGTGCGAACTGGAGTATACCCATCGACTAACTCTGCTCTCGAGAGCGCGGACTAGAGTATAAACACCAAATAGGTGTGACTGACCACCCATCAACTAACTTCAGATTCCCAGAGTGCGAACTGGAGTATAAACATCAACTAACTCTAGATTCCCAGAGTACAAACTAGAGTATAAACATCAACTAACTCCAGATTTCCATAGTGCGAACTGGAGTATAAACATCAACTAACTCCAGATTCCCAGAGTGCGAACTAGAGTATATATATCAACTAACTCTTAGCCTCCAGAGTGTGGAATGGAGTATGAACATCAACTAACTTTGGTCCTGAGAGCGCGGACTGGAGTATAAACACCAAATGGGCATGACTAACAACCCATCAACTAACTCCAGTCCTCAAAGCATGGTTTGGAATATAAATACCAGAAGGGATGCGATTCGATTCCCCTTACATGGGGGAACACTTATCACAAAAAATGGATGCTATCCGACTATCTAGCACTAAGCGGGAACGACACGGTCGCCCATGCATCAACTCTTGTCCTTGGCACGGGACCTATAACATAATTTTATAGGGATGCACTTTAACCCTACAAGACAAAATTTCTTCCATGATTCGAAAGGGAGACGTAGATTCGCAAAACGGACCTAGCTGAACGTTCTATTCTAAAATGGATGTGACTACCCATCCTATCGCAAATGAACGTGACATGACCATTCATCCGATAACTATCTCCCATGGTCCAACGGGTTGTGTGTGCAACATGGATAGATGTGACTCAACCATCCGCCAATCAATTCCTTCCTACAGTTCAGTGGGAGAAGCATCAAATTAAAACTACTGTAATGTGATCGACCATACCTCAACTTTTGCCCTTGATTGGGGGCAGAGGAATTGACTGAGGAAAATGTAGTCAGTCCATTTTCTAAAAAAAATCTTAGTCCCCAGAGCGTGGACAGGGGTATAAATATCAAATAGATGCGATGGATGGCCTTTCAGCTGACTTTGATCCCTGGAGTGCAACTATATGCATAGATAAATGAATGAATGTGATCTGACCATTCATTCACCAACTCCGACCTAAAGTCGATGGGAGGAGTATAAACTCATTACAGATCCAATTAGACTATCCACAAACTAACTCTGCTAACCTAAGATAGGGGGTAGAAGAACAAATCACATAAAGAAGAGAAATGTGACTCGCTACATCGCCAGCTTAGCATCCTTTACAACTTAAGGCAATGACTACAAGGAGGCCTTAATGCCAACCAATCAGAATGACGCCCGAAGATACAGGCAGGCAATTATATCATACCGCCAGACCGACGGGCAATATCGACCTACGTCTTTCATATCATACCAATGGATCGATAGGCAATGAGGTCCTAGCATTCTACATCATGTTACTGAATCGACGGTCAATATCGATCCTCTTCAACTACAAATCGATGTGACCCGAGTGATCATCGAATACCTTCGACCATTGGAGCATGGATAGAACCACGAATTACTGTGACTTGACCATTCATCCTTTATCACCTTCCTTCGATCCGTCAGGAAGAGAGCATGAGAATGGATGAGCATGACCTGACTGCATTTTAGCTGACTTTATCCTTAGATATGACGAGAGAACGTAAATCAAAATGGACGTGGTTGATCGCCCAACTCCAATGAATGCAAACGTGACCATTCATTCATCGACTCTTATCATGATCCGACTAAAAGTGCAATCCAAAACAAGTGCAACCTAAATGTTCGCACAAAGATTCTTGCCCTAGATTCGATCAATCCTGCATTGGATCTGACTGGATGATTCACTCTTCAGTTTCTACCTAGAGTATGGCGACATAAGCAGCAAAGTTAATGTCATTGACCGTCCAAAACTTATCTCATGTTTGAATGTCGATGAGAAAATGAAGTATTCTGCCTAGAGGAAATAACTAGGGCATATGCAGGACAAGGCACGACTCAGCCTTCCATCGGTTAACTCGATCCCATGGTTTAACGGGATAGAATGCGAATTGAAGCGGACATTATCTACCTTTCCACTTATCGAGATATTCCCTAGACTGGGGGCACACGCGAGAAATAAGATGAATGTAATTTGATTGTTCATCGAACAACTCTGGCACTTATAGCTTGGACTATAGTATAAACACAACAGAAGCCAGGCTCGATCATTCGCACAATACATCCATCAACCCAAGACTGGGGGCACGAGTTTGATCATCCAAGAGCTAGATACAACTACTCAATCCTATAGCCGATGCCTAGTATTTATAACAACTTGAAGGTACGACCGAAAGGATGCTTAGAGATAGAATCACTAGATCGACGACTGGACTTATGGAAATCTGATCATCATTCTGACCCTTACGATGAGCAATGGATCGTGAATACATTGAATGGAAAATGCATTGCTCGGAAACACAAGTAGATTCAAACTCATAGGTGGAGCCAGCTATGCAATAGAACGCAACACAGGGATAAACTCCAATAAGCCTTTGATTCAACATGCCTATAAGGCTAATCATTAACCATTGCAAATAAGCGCATGAAGTGCCTACAATCTATGACAACCCGCAAATCCGTACCCCTTTGAACTAACAAATTCCACCACAGTTCAATCCAAAGAGGCACAAAAATACGAGTCTTTGGGTTAAAGAAGAAAGAGGTAGAAGAAGAAGAACAGAAACAACATCAGAATCTCACATCGCAGCGGAATAAAATATAATATATAGAATACAGTTTTAAATACAAGAAATCTGTACTGTATACATATACATACATTCCATCATCAGAGTACATCAATCAATCATACATATCCATACACAACGGAGATAATAGACAAATACGGAAATACGCTCTGTCACCAGCTCGTCTCCTGAGCTCCAGCATATAACCTGAATCCTGTTTAACTCGGTCTGACCCGAGCATCATATAAAACAACACCCGAGTCAGGCTGGAATACCAGCGTGAGAAAATCACACTCAATTGGATTATTAAAGTTTCAAAAATCTTTTGAAAAAAAAAGCATCTCGTAAGACCACGCCACAAATAAACATGTCGGGTTTTTACCTTACGATAGCTAAAACAATTTTTATAGAAATCCTCTGATATTATAATAGGGTCTATATACAAATACTTATAAAATAGCCGAAATTGTTACATCTATTAAATTCCAGCTACTAGCCACAGAGTGGGTAATACAAACAAAACTCGTACAAGGCTCGTAAGGAGAATGGATTTCCATCAATGGCTGGGCTACTGGGGTACCGCCCGTCACAGTACCTGGCCTAGATCAGAGTACCGAGGAGTACGCCCGCTCCCCTGCAACACAAGGCCGAAACCATTTCTTACTGAACAGTCCCGAACAAGATAACCCCGTGGTTGGCGCGACCAACCACCCACTAAGCCGAATAAAAAGGGACATCTAGACAGGGGAAAATCTTGTCCTGCTTGGGCATGACCCACCTAACCTTGCTGCACCTCCCTTGTTTTAGCCATTCCCGGTTGATGAGGCTTGAGGTTAAACGTTACCTTTTAAGAACGCATCACTTAGAATGCTCATCGTCCACCTGACGATGTTCTGAAAGCATTCAATCCATACAAGTTGCCCTGGGTCTGGACAAACCGAATCACCGTCTTCAACTCTTCACGGTCTTCATTCGTAATCGTTCAAACCGGATCGAAGTGGTTTTCGGATAATTAAATCCGATCCCGGACTCTTCGAAACGATCAACGTATTGTCCAATATTGATAGTCGGTTATTTAACTATCAATTCATCATTCACAAGCAGCCATCAAATAATTTCCACAAATTATTTATCTCAAATATATACTTAAGATATTATTCCCATTTTAACCCATTTGAATCAAATTTCACAGTTCTTTTATTTCCATGAAATCACGTAACTCAATCTGATTTAAGCCTTGAAAATATTTCTTATTTTCTCATTCCCTTCTCAAAATCAATTTATACTTTGTTATAAATATTCAAACTCAATTCCTTCACTTAATAAGATTTCTCCTAATTCTTATCTCATTTAATAACTCACTTATCATCACAAGAGGATTATTAATTGGATTTTAAAAGCATTTGAAAACATTTAGGTTTATAAAATAATAAGTATAGTTTTATATAATTTACGGTTTAAGAGAACTATTTAACATAAAAATTAGAGTCCATATCCAGTTAATGATAAATTGTAAAGCTGGTTTTAGAAAATTAAAGTTTATTATAAATATTTACCTATCTTTAAAAATAACTAATTCAAAACATTTTAAATTCAAGTAATAGTTTATAAGGAATTTATATAGTGTAGTAATTTAAAATACTTCTTTTAAAATAAGTTTATAGTTTTAGAAACCCAATATCCATCTATAATGCCTCTTGTCCAAATTCATACTTCTTACTTACATAAATATTCAACTATTTCCCTCCAAAACCAATTTCCATAACTCAAATCAAGTCCTTACCGTGACTTATCTCATTACATATTCACTAATACTTTCTATCTCATTTATAAACTCCGGTCATAAATTTATAACTCCCTGAGTTTGCCCTTTTATTTAGTTATGAAGACAATTTATTCAACAATCCTATTTTTTTTTTAAAATTTTATTCTTCAATTCAGTTCCATATTGATCCTTAATAAAATTTCATTCCTTAATAAGGTTCCTTATTTTATTTCTTATTTAAGTTCCTATTTACTTTATTACTTAACAAAGTTTTGCTCCACTTCAAATTCATTTATTGATTACAATATTTCTTAGAGTCTTTGAGTATAATCCAATTTTTTCCAAACTCAACTTTAACTAATTTTAAGTTTAACCAAAGTAATAAATATTCTTTAAATTTTACTTTAGTCTCAATAGATGTAAATTCAAATCTTAAAGAAATATTCTTTTAATTTAAATTTCATTTAACTTCCTTCAATTAAATTATTTATGATATTTAAAAATTTCCAAATTCCAACTTCCATGTTATTCAACACTTAATAATTCAATTCTCATGCAATTTCATATTAATTCATCCAACCTGTCATATGAAACATAAATATAATAAATATCTTTGAGGAATCCTGTTGGATCCCTCCAACCTGTTTTCCCTGCATCCACAAATGTTAGCACAGAATAAAATATCAATTCCACTTTCAAATGGATATTGCAGTATATGGGTTATGATATTAACCAGTGAATAAATTATTTCCAATCAACCAAACACATCCAATAATTTAAATTTAACATTTAAATTTAATTTAGGGCATCCAAATGAGTGAGAAAATCTCACCTTTGCTTTTAAGTTGCAATCCTTCCCAGTCTCAACTCGTTTCCATATTTTTGACCTTGAATAACAATTTCATGGATTTTATTAATATTCGAACAATCAAATAATTATTTATCGTTTAAAATAAATTTATGTTAATCTAATAATTTAATTTTAACTAATGGTTATTTCAACAAATAATTAAATTTTAAACGAACTCTCCTTTATAAAAAATCTTTTAGTGACTAAAATAATTAAACCAGTTAATTAAACAGGTTAATCACTATAATTCATTATTTTATAGTAAACTAGCAATATTTAATGTAGAGATGCACTTTTATTTATGTTTCTTCTTTGTAGCTACTTATACCAAAATGACTTATATTTATTTTAAAAATCTAAACTTTATAATTTTTTTTTCAAAGTCTTATATATATAGCATTTCTGTTTTGCCTAAATATATATATTTTAAAGAAAATAAATTTATCTTCATAACCTATATTTCAAATTTAAAATTGAAAAGATTTTAATTATACTATAAAAATTACCTTCCTTCATATATATATAAATCAGATTTTTCTTAAACTTTCCCTCACTGTATATTTACTTATATCTATAAGAATAAATACACATATTTGCCTTACTGTGATTTGATTTTTTTTTTCTTTCTTCCGAGTTTACATATACCTATGTTTATAAATCAAGCTTAAAATAAAAAGAATACCTTATAAACAGATCCACAACCCGAGCACATTCCCAAAACTCGCGAGCAACCCTCAATCGAACGAGGCTTCATCGACGCTTCCAACTTCGGCCTCCACTGTTCGAGCCACACGCCATCGCGCGCGAACATCCACGGCCTCACCAAGACGCCGCCTCACCACACGATATCCACGCAACCCAACACCAAGGCGAACGGCCTGCCCCCAATCGTGAACAACCACGTCGATGCCTGCACAGTGCTCAAGCCCCTCTTGCGAGCGCACGCGACCCACTCGCGAGTAGCACGAACGAAAATCAATCCGCTCGTCCCCCGTTTGATTCGATTTAGGTTTTTTTTTCTATTGCCGATGAATCGGTTTTGAGCTATGGAAGAAGAATGCAGAGGGTTCGGCAGTTAAATAAAGGAGGAAGGGTTTGTTGATTTTGAGATATAAAACGAAGAAACGCGATTATAAAGAAGGGAAGGCGGCCATGAAGTTTGATTTTTTTTTTCTGAACGAAGGTATAAACAAGAAGCATCATGATAATAAAGAAGATGAGAGGCGTATTCAGCAAGACAAACAATAGTGTGTTGAGGAAGCTATGCGAATTATTTTATTTTAAACGTTATATTTAAAAATCTTCTCGAATTCAATTATAGCGCGTTTGCTTATCGTACAATCACACGGTCACTCCAAAAATTACGAAATTTGAAATCCGGCAATAATTCAATATTACGGATCCAATGGAACTGGTTTCGTTGAATTCCGAGATTGTGCCTCGGAAGGTTATTTTTAAACATCAATTTAAACAATTGTAAATTTAAAATTGAACAAACGGCAGTTAAATTCAATTTTAATCCATTTATTATTTTCAGTATTATTAATATAAATTTATAAGCCGTTAAAATATTTCCAACAAGCTTACAATTCCAGATTTAAATAATTTACCCAATTGTCAACTACTATTTAATTTATTCAACTAATGATTATATTTAAATTCTGGATCACTTTTATATTAAATAAAACCAAACTTTTCATATTCAATTCAATTTATAGTTCAAACCAATATTGAAATCCATTTAAATATCTCAAATTAACCGTCCAAAAATCCGGGTCGTTACATTCCTCCCCCCTTTAAAGAATTTCGTCCCTGAAATTACTAATTAGGAAGAATGGTCCAATACCCGATACTATTACTTTACAATCAACAATTCAACATCCTACCAAATTACCTTTTAAATAAAAGATGCATTACCCTTCTTATTAACTTTCTAAATCTTCCTTAGTTTCAAACTATACTATATGCTTAGCTATTCAAGTTTCAATTTAAACTCAAATTTTGACTTATCAAAATTTTCTCAAAATTTTTCTAACACCCTAAATTCCCGAAATTTTTTGCCAGCGTCTCCTTTGCGCGGCTAGCTCGGTACAACTACAAAATGGCTCTACGGCCTTCCAAATCTCAAAAGAAAACAAAACGCCAAGTGGCTCGATCAAAAATCCAATCAATTTCCATATAGAAAATTTAAACACATACCTTTTTGTCGAGCATTTCAATTTTATCTTTTGAAACCAAACTCAATTCTCTTTACCTTTATATTACCTGCATATCTTACACAGCAATATATCCAATCACAATATACAAAACATTTTATCGACTCCCTTACAAATGTCAATATCTATTCATTCAAATATTACCTTAGATTATATTTGAAATATCAATTCCCAATTGAGTATGCATTTTTCCTTACTCAAGTTAGTATAAGCATTTTATATGTTTCTTATATTTATTTTCATCTTACCACTTTAGTTTATATCCACTCTTATTCAAATTGATTCTTTCATTTCCATATGAATTCAATCTCTTTTTAATCCCGAATATTTAAATTCTATTTTTCATTCATATCATTATTCCTAATTAGTTTCATTCACTAATTTATTTCAATTTCCAATTTGAAAACGTTTGTCGTTAACAAAATTTTCAAAAATTTTCTAACTCCCAAAATTTCTGAATTTTTTTGGCAGAGTCCCCTTTGTACGGAGGAGCTTTTGCAATTTGACAATAGATATAAATATATATACATCGACCCACACGGTCGAAAAAACCAAAACAGTTCATATTTCCTAGTTTGTATTGCGTAGGCGTACCTTATTTAGCATTTTAAGCAAGCGGCTTATTTATTTTAGCATATGCATTCCCAAAATCCCGCTATACAGTTATCTGGTACCTGTACTTACTCAATTTATAAACATAAGTAACATATTTATGAAAATTTATAACATTGCATTCATTTAAACAGCTACAACAATCAAAATCATAAGCAACGCAACATAAATAACTTCATAACAAATTTATATAATTTCCAAACTAGTTCCACTTGTTTATAACTGACACAAACACCGTCTGCATTCAACTTTAAGTAGGTTACGACACCTTTACTTAACTCCAATTCATAATTATGTCCAAACAAACCTATTCTCCATTTAATTGATTTCAAAAATCAATTTCTGCTTCTTATCAATTCAAAACCATATTTTATAAACAATGTATACAAGTAGTTGTATAAACAATTGATAAAGTTCCAATTAAATCCAATCGCTTTTACTCAATTTATAACATCATATCCGATTCAGAATGATTTTCACATCATTCTTTTATTCAATTCATTCTTAATCCGAACTATGTTGTATTCATGGCAATTTATTCAAAAATCAAGTTTATTGACTTCTATTATTCCATAGCATTTTATTTAATATTGTTTACGACAACAACAATTATTTCTATGCAATTTCGACAATATTCATTCAACAAACAATTTCTTTAATTTTATAACTGTTTTAAAATTGATGCCAACTCAAGTTATATGAATTTCATTCCATTCTAATTTATTTTTAAACCATATCTTTGCATTGACTTTATTCAAAACCATTTTTTTTATTAAGCTCGACAACTTCAATGCTTAAAATTTAACAAACATGTCTCAAATTTACATAAGTCATGCTTCATTGAATTTTGACTTAAGTCAAGTTACTTCAAATTATTTAACTTTCATAACTTAAGTTTATTTCATTTGTCCATAAATTCTTTTCCCAATTTTATTTGATTTTATTTAAATCAAATCTCTTTCATTTACTTCTTAACTCAATTAATTATTTCATTTAAGAATTTCAATTCCCATGTTCGATTCATTCTCGAACTTATTTAACTTATTACAAGACCACTTTCACTTTATTTATACCCAATTGGATTTTGTTTGCACTTCTAATCACTTATATTTAATCCAATTTCATTTTATTTGCTAACCAATCCAAATTGAATTTTATATTTATAATTCAAGGTCTCTTCCCCCCATTTACTTTAATTCACTATCCACTTTCATTAATTTACCATTCAACTTTTATTTAACTAATTCAAAGTTTATTCACCAAGTTACTAATTTATCCCAAATTAGTTTACTCCCCATTTGCAATTAAGTATTTGATTTTTAGCTTCACAAATCTCTTCATTTAAATTTCTTTTGTTCAATTCTATTTTGTAATTCAGGTTTGGATTTCTATTCATTTTCCAGATTCAAACAATTCTATTTAACTTATTTATTTCATCTTAATTTTATAAGTCCACTTCTTATTTATCTTCTCACTTCCATTTATTTACAGTTAACCACTTTCCCATTTTATTTTAATTCAGGTTTATACATCCTCACTTAGCCAAGTATATATTTTTATTTCAATGCCTCTCAATTCTTTTATAAGCTATCAAAGTCTTATTTATTCAAGTTCAAATTTCACTTAGCTTACATTGAATTCAACCTCATTTCATTATTATGAATTTTTACACAAGTGAGAGTTTTATTACAATATCATCTATATCTCAATTTAATTCATCTTCATTCAAATTCAAACATTAACTTAGCTTAAGTTAATTCCAGTTCAATCAAAGTTCTCAATCCAATTAAATTTGCTATTTCTATCCAAAGTCAAGGTACTTCACCAATCTATTTTATTCAATGAACTTTCACTTTCAACGAAATCACTTTCCTTAAATTTTACATCTTAAGTTTATTCATTTATTGCAACTCCTTACTTAAATTCATTGCAATTGATTTGATACTCATCTTGATCAAATCCCATGAGATTTAATTAACCAATCTAAATTTGTTAAGATAATATCCAAGGCCAATTTATTCCATCCATACTTAATTTGGATCTTATTTGTAATTTCAAACTATCTTTACTTTAATCCAATTCATAATAATTGTGATTCATATTTAATTTTACTTACCATTTCAATGGAATTTCTATTTATAACTCGAGTTCCATCACCAGTCCCATTTTTAATTCCAATTACAATTTAATTCAAATACAACTGAATTTTATTTTCAGTTTAATTCAATTTGCTTCCATTCACATAACTTGAATTAATTTCAATCCACTTTAAGTTTTAGTTCTCAACTTCATTTAAAATCTACTAATTTATCCCTTCCAAATCATTAATTAAATTTCAAGTTTTAAATTTTAATCCAAGTTAAATTCCCATCTTTAACTTTCACTTTAAATTTTAATTCCAAAATTCAACATTTTATGTTTTCCTTGATTAGATAACTATTTTTACTATTATAATCTCATTTGTCTAAATATAACATCCAAACATCCAAGTTATAATAATTGCAGAAAATATTTCTTTTATATCAAAATATATTTTGGATGAAATTATTTCATTCACCCACTTTTGAAAATCAATATTGTGTCGAATTGCTCTATTTAAGTGTTTAGAAACCCCTTCGATACAGTTTTCGAGGCTGTGCCGACGAAGGTTCATATACCACTCAATAAATCAATCAACGCAATATAAAATCATTTTATATTCACTAATAAATACACACTCATATCAATTAATACACTCAAACTCATTATGGAGTACCATTGACTCCATTTCTAATGAGTAATTTCCCCACCAGAGCTATGGTTCTCGCTTAACCTTTTAGCTCTGATACCAAGTGTGACGACCCGCAAATCCGTACCCCTTTGAACTAACAAATTCCACCACAGTTCAATCCAAAGAGGCACAAAAATACGAGTCTTTGGGTTAAAGAAGAAAGAGGTAGAAAAAGAAGAACAGAAACAACATCAGAATCTCACATCGTAGCGGAATAAAATATAATATATAGAATACAGTTTTAAATACAAGAAATCTGTATTGTATACATATACATACATTCCATCATCAGAGTACATCAATCAATCATACATATCCATACACAACGGAGATAATAGACAAATACGGAAATACGCTCTGTCACCAGCTCGTCTCCTGAGCTCCAGCATATAACCTGAATCCTGTTTAACTCGGTCTGACCCGAGCATCATATAAAACAACACCCGAGTCAGTCTGGAATACCAGCGTTAGAAAATCACACTCAATTGGATTATTAAAGTTTCAAAAATCTTTTGAAAAACAAAAGCATCTCGTAAGACCACGCCACAAATAAACATGTCGGGCTTTTACCTTACGATAGCTAAAACAATTTTTATAGAAATCCTCTGATATTATAATAGGGTCTATATACAAATACTTATAAAATAGCCAAAATTGTTACATCTATTAAATTCCAGCTACTAGCCACATAGTGGGTAATACAAACAAAACTCGTACAAGGCTCATAGGGAGAATGGATTTCCATCAATGGCTGGGCTACTGGGGTACCGCCCGTCACAGTACCTGGCCTAGATCAGAGTACCGAGGAGTACGCCCGCTGGCCTGCAACACAAGGCCGGAACCATTCTTTACTGAATAGTCCCGAACAAGATAACCCTGTGGTTGGCGCGACCAACCACCCACTAAGCCGAATAAAAAGGGACATATAGACAGGGGAAAATCTTGTCCTGCTTGGGCATGACCCACCTAACCTTGCTGCACCTCCCCTGTTTTAGCCATTCCCGGTTGATGAGGCTTGAGGTTAAACGTTACCTTTTAAGAACGCATCACTTAGAATGCTCATCGTCCACCTGACGATGTTCTGAAAGCATTCAATCCATACAAGTTGCCCTGGGTCTGGACAAACCGAATCACCGTCTTCAACTCTTCACGGTCTTCATTCGTAACCATTCAAACCGGATCGAAGTGGTTTTCGGATAATTAAATCCGATCCCGGACTCTTCGAAACGATCAACGTATTGTCCAATATTGATAGTCGGTTATTTAACTATCAATTCATCATTCACAAGCAACCATCAAATAATTTCCACAAATTATTTATCTCAAATATCTACTTAAGATATTTTTCCCATTTTAACCCATTTGAATCAAATTTCACAGTTCTTTTATTTCCATGAAATCACGTAACTCAATCTGATTTAAGCCTTGAAAATATTTCTTATTTTCTCATTCCCTTCTCAAAATAAATTTATACTTTGTTATAAATTTTCAAACTCAATTCCTTCACTTAATAAGATTTCTCCTAATTCTTATCTCATTTAATAACTCACTTATCATCACAAGAGGATTATTAATTGGATTTTAAAAGCATTTGAAAACATTTAGGTTTATAAAATAATAAGTATAGTTTTATATAATTTACGGTTTAAGAGAACTATTTAACATAAAAATTAGAGTCCATATCCAGTTAATGATAAATTGTAAAGCTGGTTTTAGAAAATTAAAGTTTATTATAAATATTTACCTATCTTTAAAAATAACTAATTCAAAACATTTTAAATTCAAGTAATAGTTTATAAGGAATTTTTATAGTGTAGTAATTTAAAATACTTCTTTTAAAATAAGTTTATAGTTTTAGAAACCCAATATCCATCTATAATGCCTCTTGTCCAAATTCATACTTCTTACTTACAGAAATATTCAACTATTTCCCTCCAAAACCAATTTCCATAACTCAAATCAAGTCCTTACCGTGACTTATCTCATTACATATTCACTAATACTTTCTATCTCATTTATAAACTCCGGTCATAAATTTATAACTCCCTGAGTTTTCCCTTTTATTTAGTTATGAAGACAATTTATTCAACAATCCTATTTTTTTTTTAAAATTTTATTCTTCAATTCAGTTCCATATTGATCCTTAATAAAATTTCATTCCTTAATAAGGTTCCTTATTTTATTTCTTATTTAAGTTCCTATTTACTTTATTACTTAACAAAGTTTTGCTCCACTTCAAATTCATTTATTGATTACAATATTTCTTAGAGTCTTTGAGTATAATCCAATTTTTTCCAAACTCAACTTTAACTAATTTTAAGTTTAACCAAAGTAATAAATATTCTTTAAATTTTACTTTAGTCTCAATAGATGTAAATTCAAATCTTAAAGAAATATTCTTTTAATTTAAATTTCATTTAACTTCCGTCAATTAAATTATTTATGATATTTAAAAATTTCCAAATTCCAACTTCCATGTTATTCAACACTTAGTAATTCAATTCTCATGCAATTTCATATTAATTCATCCAACCTGTCATATGAAACATAAATATAATAAATATCTTTGAGGAATCCTGTTGGATCCCTCCAACCTGTTTTCCCTGCATCCACAAATGTTAGCACAGAATAAAATATCAATTCCACTTTCAAATGGATATTGCAGTATATGGGTTATGATATTAACCAGTGAATAAATTATTGCCAATCAACCAAACACATCCAATAATTTAAATTTAACATTTAAATTTAATTTAGGGCATCCAAATGAGTGAGAAAATCTCACCTTTGCTTTTAAGTTGCAATCCTTCCCAGTCTCAACTCGTTTCCATATTTTTGACCTTGAATAACAATTTCATGGATTTTATTAATATTCGAACAATCGAATAATTATTTATCGTTTAAAATAAATTTATGTTAATCTAATAATTTAATTTTAACTAATGGTTATTTCAACAAATAATTAAATTTTAAACGAACTCTCCTTTATAAAAAGTCTTTTAGTGACTAAAATAATTAAACCAGTTAATTAAACAGGTTAATCACTATAATTCATTATTTTATAGTAAACTAGCAATATTTAACTTAGAGATGCACTTTTATTTATTTTTCTTCTTTGTAGCTACTTATACCAAAATGACTTATATTTATTTTAAAAATCTAAACTTTATAATTTTTTTTTCAAAGTCTTATATATATAGCATTTCTGTTTTGCCTAAATATATATATTTTAAAGAAAATAAATTTATCTTCATAACCTATATTTCAAATTTAAAATTGAAAAGATTTTAATTATACTATAAAAATTACCTTCCTTCATATATATATAAATCAGATTTTTTTTAAACTTTTCCTCACTGTATATTTACTTATATCTATAAGAATAAATACACATATTTGCCTTACTGTGATTTGATTTTTTTCCTTTCTTTCTAGTTTACATATACCTATGTTTATAAATCAAGCTTAAAATAAAAAGAATACCTTATAAACAGACCCATAACCCGAGCACATTCCCAAAACTTGCGAGCAACCCTCAATCGAACGAGGCTTCATCGACGCTTCCAACTTCGGCCTCCACTGTTCGAGCCACACGCCACCGCACGCGAACATCCACGGCCTCACCAAGACGCCGCCTCACCACACGACATCCACGCGAACCAACACCAAGGCGAACGGCCTGCCCCCAATCGCGAACAACCACGTCGATGCCTGCACAGTGCTCGAGCCCCTCTTGCGAGCGCACGTGACCCACTCGTGAGTAGCATGAACGAAAATCAATCCGCTCGTCCCCCGTTTGATTCGATTTAGGTTTTTTTTTCTATTGCCGATGAATCGGTTTTGAGCTATGGAAGAAGAATGCAGAGGTTTCGACAGTTAAATAAAGGAGGAAGGGTTTGTTGATTTTGAGATATAGAACGAAGAAACGCGATTATAAAGAAGGGAAGGCGGCCATGAAGTTTGATTTTTTTTTCCTGAACGAAGGTATAAACAAGAAGCATCGTGATAATAAAGAAGATGGGAGGCGTATTCAGGAAGACAAACAATAGTGTGTTGAGGAAGCTATGCGAATTATTTTATTTTAAACATTATATTTAAAAATCTTCTCGAATTCAATTATAGCGCGTTTGCTTATCGTACAATCACACTGTCACTCCAAAAATTACGAAATTTGAAATCCGACAATAATTCAATATTACGGATCCAACGGAACTGGTTTCGTCGAATTCCGAGATGGTGCCTCGGAAGGTTATTTTTAAACGTCAATTTAAACAATTGTAAATTTAAAATTGAACAAACGGCAGTTAAATTCAATTTTAATCCATTTATTATTTCCAGTATTATTAATATAAATTTATAAGCCGTTAAAATATTTCCAACAAGCTTACAATTCCAGATTTAAATAATTTACCCAATTGTCAACTACTATTTAATTTATTCAATTAATGATTATATTTAAATTCTGGATCACTTTTATATTAAATAAAACCAAACTTTTCATATTCAATTCAATTTATAGTTCAAATCAATATTGAAATCCATTTAAATATCTCAAATTAACCGTCCAAAAATCCGGGTCGTTACACAATCCATCACGTGTACTAAAGATCAGGTCACAACTCAGCGCAATGATGATGAAAGAGTGAAATGTTTTACTTCAGGTGAGTCTTGATGTGTTCGCTTGGACTCGATCTCATATATATATATATATATATATATATTTGTGTGTGTGTGTGGACTCTCATCAACCATTAAGAACCCTGCATTAAATGTCTCGGTGAATAAAAACAAAGCAACGTGGATCTTGAAAGATCTGCTGCACTTAAAGAGGATGCGAATCTACTCAAAACCAATAGGTTTATCCACGATGTCCACTACCCAAAATTAGTATCCAATCCTTTATTTATAAGAAAAACAAACAGAGAGTGGCGGACATACGTCAATTACTCATATTTGCACTGGGCATGACAAAGCGTAACTTTCCACTTTCAAGGATCAACCAAATGATGAACTCGACCATCGGACATGAATTGCTCAGTTCCATGGACACAAAGCTCCAGATACAATCAGATACTGAAGCATGTCCCAGACTAGGAATACAATAGTTTCGTTACTGAACTGGGCCTATAGTGCTATGTTGCAACCCCCAGATTCAAACTTAAGACACAGGTGCTACTTACCGAAGGACGGTTAATAGATCGTTCACAAAATCAGTTCAACCGATTAGTGAAAGGCACGTGGTTAATATACTCATGAGATCATGACTATCAAACGACCACATTGATGACTTGATAGAGATATTCATTGCTCTCCAAAAATGCAGGATGAAACTCGATCCTTGAAATGCTATTTTAGCATTACATTAGAAAGATTCTTTGTTTTCATCATCAGTTCTCATGGAATCAAGGCTAATTTCCAGAAAATTCCGAGAATTAGAGACACCCACGTACCGAGGACAACCAAGCAGGTACAAAGCCCAGGTTGAAAGATTACCATTCTAAGTTGATTCGACTCTTGGACTAGCTAAAAGTGAATTCTCTCCTTCAACCTGACCAAGAGAGTGAAGAGAACTTTTGAATGGACTAACAACTGCGTTGATGCAATTCCAGCTCTGATGGATCACTTAGAGAGATCTCACTTTTTACCTAAACCGTTGGATTGTGGAGATTTATACATCAATTGGGTCGTGTCAATGCGCTCCATAAGCATCTCAATGTTATATGAAGAGAAACGTATGCATATATCAGAATATAATGAAAGCTAGCAATTGACAGGCTCCCCCGTTAGGTCTATATTGACCAGTCTTGATAGATCCTATAGCAACCTTAAAAGTCTGAAAAGTTACTTAATTGTAATATCAAGCTAAGCCAATTTGATATCACTTATTTCCCTCAGAGAGCTATCCATGGTCAATCATTAGCATACTTCATATCCAAATTCACTACATTAGATGACTATCCAAACAGCAGTAGAGAACTGTCCAAGCGATGGAGAACCTATACATATGGAACTTCCAATAATCAGCTTTCTAACATCAAAGTTGTGTTAATGACTCCAAAAGAGCGATCGATATGCTATGCCTTGGGACTCAACTTCCTTGCAACAAATAATGAAGCTAAGTATGAAGCCTTAGTCGCCACGCTCAAACTTGCAAGTAAACTAGGGGTGGAAACTTTATGTATCTTATGTGATTACTGGTTAGTAGTATACTATGTCACAAAAGATTATTTGACCAAGGGACAACTTCTTACTCCTTATCCTAGTTGGTTCCAAAAGCTACTGGCCGACTCCGACTATTACACCATTACACACATCCTTGGAAAAAAATGAAAATGCCAAGTCACTGGCCAAGCTAGCCAGTTTTGGGAATGCGCGGCAAAAAGACTTTGTCTCGGTTGAAATACTTATTATTCCAAGCATTGACAAATAAAATCAACTAGATCTTAAAGATGGATCTAAAAAAGGAGCCATGGATGATTCCTATCAAAGATTATCCACAATAGGGGATTCTTCTTGAATTAAGGAATGAGAAATGCATATCGTTTATGAAGCATCACTGCAAAATTATGTCAAGATCATTCAACTCCATCGATATAAAGCATTACTCTTGCATCCATCAATTCGAGACCCAATATTACGTATCCATCGATACGAAGCATACATTCCGACATCTCAGATCGATCCAGGAGAGGATCGATACAAAGGAAGGACTTAAATGACCATTGAACGTTGTTACAATTCAAATTTCACATCAATCTAGGAGAGGATCGATACGAAACTCAATCCAAACAAAAACTAAAGAACTTGATAGCGACCCACAAATGTGCAAACATGAACAGGAGTCAGGTTAACATATGTGCATGTATGCCAAACTAACATTCAATTTTCGAAGTTAACAGGAAGTGAATGCTTACCTGGTGACGATCAGAATGATGAACAACAAATCGCTAGCGCTCAACACTCGGTTACAACAAAACACTGCATGATCATTGACAATCAACAGTTTGACATCTATATCACTGAAGATCAATCAAAGGTTACATCTTTTGACGAAAAGATAGCAACTACTCAGCGGATTGGATAGAACTTTTTCAGAATGAAGGATGCAGTTTTTCAAAGCACGTCATTTTAACACAAGACGTACTTCGAGAGGACAATGTTATCCTGTCTTTTGGAAAGGCTGTGACACCAAGAACTTGACTAGAAACTGATGATAGTTCGTCTTGGAGATCGTTAATACACAGTTCTACTATGGATACCGGTAAATTTTGTCCAAGTCCAGATCGAGCTACAATTGATATGATAGGATCAGCAAAGCTATGAAAGTCAACGATCCAAATTTTAAGTCAATCGAAGTTCGTATGCTCAAGATATTGATCGAGCAAGATTGAGAAATCCAACTCTATTCATATCCATCCAATTTCGTATCCTTCCCCAAGAGAGATTCAGTTCGTATCCATCGCCCACTAGCTTCCTTCGTATCCATCAAAATGAAGCTACTTCATATCCATCATGTTAACAACACTTCGTATCCGCCAACTAGTGTCCATTTCATATCGGTCTCCCTCCATCCATCTCGTATAGATCTCCCGCCATCGATACAAACAACAACAACCACCGATTGATACGAAGAAGGCAACATGAAGCATCGATACGAAGGCGGCCTCCAACCATCGATACGAAGTAGCATGCAAGCATCGATACGAATAGAGCCACGTAGGACCGATGCAAATAGTATCGATACGAAGACGACAGTGTCATACAAATACAAACTTGCATCGATCATAACTCGAGATCTGCAAGTCCAAATACCACCAAATTTTCACAAGAGCTTGCCTACAACGTCAAGAATGTACCAGATAAATTTCAGCCAAAAAGGATCTATCTTGATCGATACGACTTCCATTCGTATCGCTCCCAGATCGAATCAAAACCTCCTGAACTCGATCCCATGGGCTCACCCACGTGAGAGAAGAAGTCCTTCGAGATCTGGGCGAGATATTTTCATCCTACGCTTATAAATAGCAGTCATATGCATCCAGAAAAGGGAATTTTGGTAAGCCTCTATGCCGTCACTCTGCTGAAACTCCATTGTAACTCGAGTACTAGCTATGATATCATTGTAATTCAGTTGAGGATCATGAATAAACAATAATATCTTCAAAATGGACGTAGGTTATAATGCCGAGCCACTATAAACGCTTGTCTTCTATTTGTTCATGCTTTTATTGGTGTGATTGTTAGATTAGCCTTATTTTCCCTATAATTTCTGCATTCTAATATCTTCAATTACATCCGATGAGTGTTGTGCCTAATTTTGGTGCAAACAACGGGTTAACACTTTTTCCCCCAAAACATGCCATGCGATAGGAAGGCGTGTTATGAATTTCCATAAATTCAAAGTCCATAATCCATTGATTGCCATATTTTTCAATCTAGAATCCAATTCGTTGCCAATCCAATTCCTTGATCTTTCTAGATCATTAACGAAATCCATGACTATTCTGAGTCAATATCCAATTCCGAATCCATCCCAAATCCATTAACCAAATCCATGATCTCTACGGATTGTTTTATCCAAATTTGGTACAGCTCCAGGTCCAAATCCAAATCCTTAGACCTCTCCGGGTCGTTTTATCCAAATCCGGGACCGCTCAGGGTCTATATCCAAATCCTTAGACCTCTTCGGGTCATTTATCCAAATCTGGGATCGCTCCCGGTCCATATCCAAATCCTTGGACCTCTCCAAGTCCTTGTCGAGCACAATCCATACTCCACGACCTAAGTAGATCGATCCTGTCACTCTTCGACGAAGCGGCCTGCCCCTCGCCAGGCATAGTCCATACCCGACGATCTGTTGTGTTCTATTCTCCAGCCTCGACTCTTTGATCGAGGACTTAATCCATGAGTTATCCTATTCTGGGCTCGATCCTCGGTCGAGGACTTAATCTGTGGGTATCATATTCCGGCCTCGACTCTTCGGTCGAGGACTTATCCATATATGAGTCCATCCTGTTGCTCTCCGGTGAAGGGACTCATAACTCGTGGTTATTGTTCCGTCTCTCTGGTCAGGGCCATAACCATCACCCGTGTTATTTATTTCATCAATCTAGATTTAATCATTCCAAAGTCCACTTGGTAAAATATAAAATAAAAGTTCATACAATCAAAAAACTAAATAGCCATAGTATCAGAAAAACCAGAGTTCATAGTAAACGGGAAATAACAAAATTTCACAAACCCGAGCACTACGGTTCATCGTCAGCTCACAGCATGCGTAGGGACCGTCCTCGATCTCATATATGTGTAAGTGACTTAGCCATATTACTGCGGGGTTTATTACTTATTCCATGCCATAAATCAAATTAATTAATGATAAGTTGACGATGATACCTTGATCAAGTGCCGACTTCATTTAAGGAGGGCAATGGTTGCTCCTGTTCCACTGCCACAAATTCCTTATATATTATTGTAACTGATCATTCCTCACATGTTCCTCAATGTTATCCTTCAAATGCTTGCATTCATTTATTTTGTGCCCATTCGGCTCATGGAATATGCAATGCTTTCCTGATGACCGCTTGTATTAAGAGGATTCCGTTTTTGCCAGCCTTCGATACTGAAGGCATCCTCGAGTATCGATGTTAATCCTTTCCAAAGGTTCGGTAAAATCCGTGTTATTAAGAAGAGAATTTCGGTTCTCTCCATTACCTTTTCAACATATTACTGACATCATTCATTTTCCGTTTGCCTTTATCATTCTTGTTTACATCTCTTGGCAATCCTCCACTTTGCACAGCATTCACCTCTGGTTTGTTTGCTCGTGCGTCTTTCTGTCGCAAAAACCTTTCTACTTCATGGTAAATCCCCCTAGATCCATAGGTTGATCCCGTGCTAGTGAATCCTTGAACTCCGTGCCATCAGCAATTCTAGATACAACCGCTATCAAAGCTATGGATGGATCCGGACAATCTATCGATGCTGCTGCGGTATTAAACTGTGTTAGGAAATTTCTCAAGGACACTCCGACCCTTTGTTTCATTGTTGCCAAACTCATCACATTTTTGGGTCTCAAGATGTGAACCATAAATTGCCTCATGAACCCTTCGATCAATTCTATCCATGTGCCAGTGGAGCCGCTTTTCGATGGTGTGAACTATAGTGCAACTCTATCCGTCAAATACAAAGGGAAGCACCATGCCATGAGCTCCTTCGATGCCTCCCGTACTTCCATATGTCTCATGTATCTCGTCAGATGAACATCAGGATCTGTTTTTCCACTATATTTCTCGAGCATTGGTAGTTTGAATTCCGGTGGATTCCTAGCTTGCCTGATCCTAAGAGCGAAGGGGCTCCTATTCACATCTTCCAAATCTCTATTTACCAATCCTTCTCTCATGACTCGTCTGATCATTTCCGCCAACCCGTCGTTGTCATCAAGTGGTAGTCTTCATCCATTTTCTTCAACCTGCCCCCTGAGTCTGCGAGGGAATCCTGAAATTCGCTTTTCTGGACAAACATCTATATTTCGATTAATGCCAAACTGCACGGCATCGCCTAGTGTCCTACTTGGAATCGAGCCAACATGACTAGAGGGCATGCCCTCAAGTGTGGAATGATCGACACTGATTGTTCTATAATGATGGGTTATAGCTTTACCAATTGTTCCTGGTTAATTAGGGGCAACTCCTGCGGTTCCACTCCATCCTACATCTTGTTTGCTTCGTTTCCTTGGTTTCGATTCTAGACTTCCTCAGCTCCTGCTGCTCCAACTCCGTGATCCATATTTCTAGTATTCGCTGCTACTCCATTTCCCTGGTTTTGTGCTCCAGCTTGTCCAATCTGTCGGAGTAGGTTCTGCATTATTTCCTCCTGTCTTTTAGCATCCTTTCTTACATAGCATCCATCATTGTTTCCATCTCATCTCTGATAATGAAGAATGAGGTTTGATTAGCTCCCGAGGAAGCCTCCTGGCTCCCCTCACAGTGGCTCCTATTTATTCTCTGTCTCCTTGTTGATTGCCTAGCCATTGCTTCCTATATCTAAGTATCCAAGCTTCTAAATCTGAGATTCTAGCTTCGAAATCCGTGGGTGCAAGTCTTCTTAGTGAACGCACCAAAATGTACGTGCCAAAATTGGTCATAAACACCCGGCTGTATGAAAGCACCAATATCCAATCATAAATCACAGGAGGTTGAAAGTGTGTAGGACCGTATAATATGGAAAAAAGTAACACAGAGTATAAATAGTGCGGAATAAAAAAGTAGTATAGTAAAATGACACTAGAGATTTTATACTGGTTCGGAGCACCGTTCTACGTCCAGTCCTAGACTCCTTCTAGAATTTAACTAACAACAATCCTCACTTAACTCGGAGGAACAAGTATACACAGTCTGAGCTGCAGAACAGACACCTGAGCAGCAGAACAGGATTTTCGCCTCAGTAGCAGAAGAGGACTTCACTAATATAAAGAATATCTGACACTATGTGTTCTTGATAACACTAATTTGTCTCTGATAGTACAAGCCTCCTATAATCAAATCCTCAAGTATATATGAAATGTATGTGAAGATATGAAGAGAAGGTAATGCTCAGAATCGAAGATTAAGAAAGTTATTTGTAGATTAAAAGCAGTAGAAAGTATGTTCGCTGTTTGAATGCAAAGATTATAGCACAAGAAGAGTATTAGATAGTTAGAATGAAAATCGGTAAGAATGAAGTATTTGGGAGTATCTATATATAGTAGTTGAAGAGTTACTGCCATTGGTGAAGGGTTCTGACGAAAAGAAGCAACTATTTCCGTTCAGAGAAGGGTTGCATCCTTTCGGAGAAGAAGATGTCTTTTCTAAAATATGGCAGTTGGTCTCAGGTCAGTCGACTGGTCGTTCTTGGTCATTCGATTGACTATGCAGTATATTTAAAAAATAAACAGTGCATATCGTATATGTACACAGTCAGTCGACTGGTTGGGTTTGGTCAGTCGACTGGCTGTGACATTTTTGTAAGTATGCTTCTGTTTTGATTTTTTTGATGTGACATATGAAGTGCGGACTACTTGAGGATAGATTTTAACATAATTTTAAGACTCAATCATACATACTAGACAGTGAAAGCGTAGATGAAAAGTCTTTGATGATATAGCCATAGTTTGTTTTCTTTTTGTCGTGAATTTTCCTTTTCTTGCTTTGTCATGAATCAAAAACTAGTGATTCAACATTCTCCCCTTTTTTGATTGATGACAAACCTGTATATATTAAAGAATCCTAGAGAACAAATATAAAATACTCCCCCTGAATATATGATGCTTCTTGTACCTGCATAAAGATGATTAGCACAATTCTTCTCCCCCTTTGTCACCGACAAAAAGTAAAGACAGCAAACAAAATATAAATGTAAAGTGCAGAGATAAATATCAAAGAGAGACTATTTAGTATAAGTCTCAACAGATAAATAAGTTGCAAGATTAAATTTGTTTAAATTGACAATAACGTTCTTAGATAAGCAAATAAATCATACCCAACTCACTCACTAAAAGATCTACTCATCAAGATCCCAATTGTATTCTCCCTCTGGTGCGGGCTTCTTTCCTGGTCTAGAAGCTCCTTGAGCACCACTACCTATGCCACTAGTGTCACTACTAGTATGCTCTTCGGAAGTTGACCATGTAAATCGCGGTGCAGGGCGTTTTCCTTGAGAAATAGATGTGGCAGCAGTTGAGGAAGAACAAGATAATGCATCCCATAATGTAGAAAAGAAGCCTTTGATTTTATCGAGTTTCTTATCCATTTTCTTGAGTTTAGAATCCAAAATAAGTTGATTGCAGAAGAGAATTTCGATGATTCACGGGTGCTAGAGGAAGTGGTTAAGCGAATATCGCTTTCTTCTTGTTGTGCGACTGGTTCTCGAATTGTAGGACCTCCAGATTGTTGTTGTTGAGCCTGTTGATGCTTTCAATCTTTAAATGAAGTAAGAGGAGGCGGTCGTGTAGGTAGCTTCATAAGGCTTATGGTCCGTATATTTATCATTCCGACAGTTGAGAATTCGGAATCTGGTTGACGAACACCCTCATCTAGAAGTAATCACATAATATATTCTCCAAAATATATAACATGCATATTCCCATGGTTAAAGGTGAGAAATTCATCCATTATACGACGCAACCAATTAACTCGTATATTTCCCCAAATGGCATAAAGTGCTTTGAAATTTTCCGGATAAATTAGTTCATATGATCCGGTTTGGGGCAAAATAGAGCGCATAAGCGTCTTGTGTAAAATTCTTGCTTTAGGACGAAGGAGTTTAGAACGCAATTCAATCATGCCGTCACTCATGAACATGTGACTTATTCTATCCCTTTTCCTTGGATTGCATTCTACATCATTTATATCTATTCCTTCATTAGGAGATTGGAGTATATGTGCCATTCTATCAAGGGAAAATAAAACTTGTTGTCCACATACCAAACTCCACACACAATTATTTAGATTTGATGGTTGTTGGTGGCCAAGATTTAAATTGGCGAAGAAGAGTTTTACCATAAGATGATTGATATTGTGGCGGTTTGCATTGTAGTCAAGGAGTGATTCTAAGCCACATCTTTGCTTCAATTCTTGAAGAGAGTAGGCACCAAAATCAGAATAAACCATAAAAGAGCCATCAAAAATCCTAGAGTTCTTCATCTTCTCCCACCGTTCAATTGCAGTTGCATCATATAGCCACTGAGCAACGTGAGTGTCAACAAAGGATGAGGAGCCTTGTTTTGAGCATTTAGATTTAGGAGGGGCCATTAATTTGAAGATTTTTGAGAAATTTCTGAAAGAAAAAATGGGGGCTAGGGTTTTGGAGGCAGTAAAAACGAAGAGGGTAAAGTGAATAGAGGATTGAAAAAAAGACAGAATTGAAGTCTTTTTGTACAGCCAGTCGACTGGTCGGGGTGGGTCAGTCGACTGGTTGGTAACCCGAGAGTTTTTTACTCTGCAGTCAGTCGACTGACCCATATGAACCAGTCGACTGGTTGGTATCCCGAGAGTTTGTTTACCTGCAAACAGTCGACTGGTTTGAAATATCAGTCGACTGACTGTAGATAAAGAATGCAGTGAAGCTTAAAAAATTGTTTATTCAAACAATATAAAAAACAAACATATACAAAAAGAAAATCCAAGTAAACATAGAACAATAGAGCAAAAACATGATTATTTAGGGGTTTTTGGAGAGGATTCTTGTGGTTCAACCTTGGTGTTCTCAACATAAGGTTGCAAAGGAGACCAATAATTTTGGCGTTCCCATGAGTTTGGAGATGCCGAAGGTTGAGGTGGAGTTCGTTCCCATCTATTCCGGCCGGATGAATTTTGCCGATGAGAAGTTGAAGGTTCAACAACGTCATGCTTAGATGATTTTCCACAAAATTTAAGAGAATTGATTCTATAAAGCTAAGGCGACTAGAATTCATCCGTTGTTCATAATACATTTCTCTTTGTAGATTAATTTTCTCCTTTTGATGATGGATTTCATCAAAATTTTCTTTTGTTTTTGGAGAAACAAACAATGATTTTCAAGACTTCTTAGGTTTTGGAGAGAATCCAGTGTGATATCGACCTGGTTCATGTACAGGGGTAGGTGTTGGCAAGGATGGAGTAGAGCTAGAGGATTTCGGAGTAGAAAAGGACAATTCAGAGTTTGAGGAATCATAAGAGTCGTGACAGGCCATTGATAACAAAGAGGAACTTGAAGATTACAATTTTCTTAGAAAAAATTTGTAAGAATGATTGAAAAAATATGAGAGTAATGCAAATTTATAACTGAATTTGAGTTGTGAATGTGAGGTTATAAACAATTAATAGCTGATAGCCAGAGATAAAAAATAGTGGATGAGAATTATTCGAAGGATGAATGGTTAAGAATGAATGTAACATATCACTCAGCATGAATACATTCATAGCATAACTGGTAAGATATTGAACTACCAGCTAGGAGACCTAAGTTCGAGCTCCAGTGGCTATGTTATTTTGTTTATGAACGAAAATTTTCAGAATAATTAAAATCAATCTTCTAGATGAAACAAGAAACAATCATAGCTCAAATGGTAAGAAGCATTTGAAACACAATAAAGGAGAGGTTATGGGTTCAAGTCTCTCTTGAGTCATAATTTTTTTTTATTATGATAAAATTTGAGTGAGAGTTATATATATATATATGTATGTATGTATATTTGTATTTTGTCAAGATGTGTTATGAGAAGCTACCAATACATAAAGTGTATATAAAATTTATAAATTTTTAAAAGAGATAATACCAAGTTCTCGTCTTAAATTAATGAAAGTGTTTTCATTTAAATGTTTTGTAAATATATCTGCCAATTGTTTATCAGAGGAAAAAATTCTAGATTTATCAAATCCTTTTCAATATTATCACGAAGAAAATGATGACGAATGTCAATGTGTTTTGTTCACGAGTGATTAACAGGATTTTTAGATAAATTAATAGCACTAGAATTATCACAGAAAATAGTTGACTTAGATAAATTGAAACCAAAATCTTGTAGTGTTTGTTGCATATAGATAACTTGAGCACATGCTACAGCTGCAGAAACATATTCCAGTTTACATGTCGATAATGAGACACAGTTTTGTTTCTTACTAAACCAAGATACAAGAGACCGTCCAATGAAATGACAAGTCCCACTTGTACTTTTTCTATCTGTCCGGCTTCCTCCAAAATCAGCATCGCTATATGATACTAATTCAAAAGGACTTTCCTTTGGATAGAATAGTCCAATGTCCTTGGTTTTATTAAGATACCGTAGTATGCGTTTCACTGCTCGTAAATGTGATTCTTTGGGATCTGCTTGAAATCGTGCACACAAACAAACACTTATCACTATGTCAGGTCTAGTAGCTGTTAAATATAGTAATGATCCAATCATACTTTGATATAATTTTTGGTCAATACTTTTGCCATTTTCATCTTTATCAAGATGTGTGGTTGTACTCATAGGAGTTGGTTTGGTAGAAGTATTTTCCATACCAAAGCGATTAATTAGATTGTTACAAAAAATTTCTTGATTAATAAAAATACCATTTTCTAGTTGTTTTATTTGTAAGCTAAGAAAATAATTTAACTCACCCATATGTGACATTTCAAATTCATTAGACATTATTCTAGAAAATTATTGACACGGTCTTTCATTTGTAGAACCAAAAATAACATCGTCAACATATATTTGGATAATTAAAATATCCTGCTTATTTCTTTTGATAAAAAGAGTTTGATCAACCTTTCCAATTTCAAAACCAGAATCTATTAAGTAACTTTTAAGACGATCGTACCAAGCACATGGCGCTTGTTTCAAACCGTGTAAAGTCTTTTTAAGCTTATAGACATGGTTAGGAAATTGTTCGTGTATGAATAATGGAGGTTGTTCAACATAAACATTTTCATTTATAAAACCATTAAAAAAAGCACTTTTGACATCCATTTGATATAATTTAAAGTTATGAAAACATGCAAATGCTAGTAAGATTCGTATTGCTTCTAATCTAGCTTTATTTCTAGTAATATTTCCTTGTCCATCTACTTTATTTTTAAAAACCCATTTTGTACCAATAACTGATTGATCACTAGGCCGTGGAACTAAATCCCAAACGTCATTTCTTTCGAATTGGTTTAGTTCTTCTTGCATAGCGTTTAACCAATTTTCATCAGTAAATGCTTCTTTAATATTTTTAGGTTCAATATGAGAAAGGAAGGCTACAAGATCCATTTGATTTAATTGACTTCTTGTTCTAACAGATGAATTGAGTTCTCCAATAACATTATCAGGCGGATGATCTCTTAATAATCTAGGTGGAGATCTTAATTCATTGTCATTGTGAATAATGTTTTCATTATTTTCAAGATTTGAAATTTCTGTATTTGTGGTATTATCAGGGAAATCTTCATCATCTCTTATTATTTGGATTGATTTAAAATTCTCATCGAAAGATACATGAAGTGTTTCTTCGATAATTTTGTTCTTTTATTATAAATTCGATAAGCTTTGCTTCGATCCGAATATCCTAAAAAGATTCCTTCATCGGATTTTGAATCAAATTTACCAAGCTGATCTTTTGTGTTTAAAACAAAACATTTTGAACCGCAAACTTTAAAGTAAGAAATATTTGGTTTTCGTCTATTAAGAAGTTCATAAGGAGTATTCTTAGTTAGTGGTCGAATAGAAACACGATTCAAAACATAACAAGCTGTTGCAACTGCTTGAGCCCAGAAATGTTTTGGTAACGTACTTCCATTTAACAAAGTCCTTGCACATTCTTGCAAGGTTCTATTTTTACGTTCTACAACCCAATTTTGTTGTGGAGTTCTAGAAAACGAAAAATTATGGAATATTCCCTTTTTCTTACAAAATGTTCAAAAGCTTCATTTTCAAATTCTCCTCCATGATCACTTCTTATATTTTTGATTTTTAAGCCTTTAAAATTTTGAATTCTTTTGACAAACATTTTGAAATTATCAAAAGTATCACTTTTATTTTTCATAAGATAGTCCAAGTATACCTAGAAAAATCATCAACAATAACAAACTCATATCTACTATGATTAATGGATTGTACTTGTGTTGGCCCAAATAAATCCATATGTAGTAATTCAAGTGGTTGTAAAGTTGAAATGGCCTTTTTAGATTTAAAAGATGACTTAGTTAACTTTCCTAACTGACATGCATCACAAATATGATTAATTTTAAAATTCATTTTTGGTAGACCTTTCACTAAATCATTTTTAGATAACTTGTTTATAGTTTTGAAGTTAATATGACAGAACTGTTTGTGCCATAACCAAGGATCATTTTCTTTGGCTATTAAACACATATCTGAATTATGATTTATTTTCATATTTAGAACATAGATATTTCTGTCTCTATTTCCTTCAAAGATAAGATTTTTATTTTGATCGAAAATACAACATTTGTTTTCAGAAAAAGAGATTTTGAATCCTTTGTCACACAATTGGCTGATACTAAGTAAATTATGTTTTAAATTTTTGACAAGTAAAACATTTGAAATAAGAGGTAAATTTGAAATACCATTGTTTCTCACATCGCCTTTGCCGATGATATATCCTTTGGAGTTGTCTCCAAACGTGATGGAGCCTCCATCTGAGTAAATAATATTTGATAGCATATCTTTGTCTCCTGTCATATGTTTTGAGCAACCACTGTCGAGTATCCATTTTCCTCTTTTCTTGAGTGGGACCTATAAAAAATATAATATAATATTGGCACCCACCTTTTTAATAGGGTCCTAAGAGTTAAGTCTTAGGAAACCAAACCCAAGAGGGCAAAATATCCTATTTAAAAATATAATCTTTATTTTTATGAACAGTTTCTAAAAAGGTGTTTATATATTTCTTCCTGATCAAACTGTTGTTTGTTTTAGGACCCAAACTTGTATGCTTTTTGAGTAAAAATTCCTTTTTGTCTGAACTGTAATAGGATTAACATTTCTCCTAATTTTCTTTTTAGGTAATGTTGAATTCTTAATATATCCTAATCCTTTCTTACTTGAAACAGATTGAGAGTTATCAATAATTTCGATAAAGTTTCTCTTCCTTTATTACAGTTCGAAACATTTTTGGTGATGTTTTCTAACTTAGTTTTGAGACTAGTATTATCCAATACTATCAATTTTACTTTTGGTTTTAGTTCATGATTTTCAGAAACAAGAGCATCATTCTTTTCTTTTTGAGTTTCAATTTCTTGACTCAAAAGAGTGAGTTGAGAATTGATATTAGAGAATGATTCTTGTAATTTTTCATGTTCTTCCTCTAGTATTTTTTTCTCATCCTTAAGCATATCTCTTTCGAATTCTGCTTTGTTCTGATGTTCACGAGTCTCCTTATATTTTCTTTTGAGATTTTTCAAAGTATCAACTAGTTCTGAATTTATTTCAATCATATCATCAAAAGTAAAATCACTAACCTCGTTTTCGGTAGCCATGAAGCAGACATTTGCTTGCTCGTTTTCACTGTCACTACTGTTCTCTGATGAAGAAGTGTCTGAATCATCCCTTGTTACCGAGAATGCTTTCTTTTTCTTGTCTTCTGCCTTTGTTGAAATATTTTTTCTTTAATTCTGGGCATTCCTTCTGAATATGACCTTTCTTATGACAATTGAAAAATTCTAGAACTGAGGATGATGGTTTGTTTGGAAAATTTCTTTTTCCATTATTTTTTTGGAATTTCAATAACTTTTTGAAATTTTTGGCAATAAATGCTAGATCTTCTTCATCCGAATCTTCATCTTTTTCTTCTTCAGCATGAAAAGCCATGTTCTTTTTGTCTTGTGCTTGTACTCGTTTTGCCTGCAAATTCACTTCATAGGACATTAGATTTCCTATTAACTCTTCAGGTTTTATGGTAGAGAGGTCATTAGCTTCTTCAATAGCCAAGACTTTTCTTTCCCATTCATCTGTTAAAGAGTTTAGGATTTTGGATACAATATCAAAATCAGTGTACTTTTCTCCTAATCCTAATAGTGAATGATAGATATCTTGAAATCTAGAGTACATATCATTGATAAATTCATCTTGTTTCATTCTAAAGTTTTGAAACTGATTTTTGAGCATGGAGATCTTGCTTTGTTTGACTTTGTTAGTTCCTTCATGAGTGATTTTAAGTGTTCTCCATATTTCATAAGCAGTTTGACACATACTAACACGATTAAATTCATTTCTATCTAGAGCAAAAAATAACATGTTCATAGCTTTAGCATTGGCAGTAGCATCTAATTTTTGTGTGTTTGACCAAGTGGAGTATTGTCCAGTAGGAAGAGTGTATTCATTCTGTGTGATATTCCATGATTCAAAACTATTAGACTGCATATAAATTCTCATACGAGTAGGCCAATAATTATAATTCAAGCCATTAAAAAATGGAGGTTGGGCAGTGGATTGACCTTCAATAAAACTAGTGTTAGTGACAGTGTTAGTGGCAGTGCTAGTGTTATTTTCCATATTAGCAAGATATCAGATAACTTTGTGACAGTTATAAGAAACCTGGCTCTGATACCAATTGAAAGTGTATAGGACCGTATAATATGGATAAAAGTAACATAGAGTATAAATAGTGCGAAATAAAAAAGTAGTATAGTAAAATGACACCAGAGATTTTATACTGGTTCGGAGCACCGTCCTACGTCCAGTCCCGGACTCCTTCTGGAATTTAACTAACAACAATCCTCACTTAACCCGGAGGAACAGGTATACACAGTCTGAGCAGCAGAATAGACACATGAGCAGCAGAACAGGATTTTCGCCTCAGCAGCAGAAGAGGACTTCACTAATATAAAGAACATCTGACACTATGTGTTCTTGATAACACTAATTTGTCTATGATAGTACAAGCCTCCTATAATCAAATATTCAAGTATATATGAAATGTATGTGAAGATATGAAGAGAAGGTAATGCTAAGAATCAAAGATAAAAAAGTTATTTGTAGATTCAAAGCAGTAGAAAGTATGTTCGCTGTTTGAATGCAAATATTATAGCATAAGAACAGTATTAGATAGTTAGAATGAAAATCGGTAAGTATGAAGTGTTTGGGAGTATCTATATATAGTAGTTGAAGAGTCACTGCTATTGGTGAAGGGTTCTGACGAAAAGAAGCAACTATTTCCGTTCAGAGAAGGGTTGCATCCTTTCGGAGAAGAAGATGTCTTTTTGAAAATATGGCAGTTGGTCTCAGGTCAGTCGACTGGTCGTTCTTGCTCAGTCGATTGACTATGCAATATATTTAAAAAATAAACAGTGCATATCGTATATGTACATAGTCAGTCGTCTGGTTGGGTTTGGTCAGTCGACTGGCTGTGACATTTTTGTAAGTATGCTTCTGTTTTGATTTTTTTGATGTGACATATGAAGTGCGGACTACTTGAGGATAGATTTTAACATAATTCTAAGACTCAATCATACATACTAGACAGTCAAAGCGTAGATGAAAAGTCTTTGATGATATAGCCATAGTCCATTTTCTTTTTATCGTGAATTCTCCTTTTCTTGCTTTGTCATTAGTCAAAAACTAGTGATTCAACAGTGGTATCTAATGTAGAGAATATAATATGAATAATAAAAAATTAAAAATGAAAGCAAGTAAAAGAGACAAGATTTATAGTGGTTCGGCTAACTTCAGCCTATGTCCACTTCAGAATAATCCTCTTTATTATATTAAAATTTGATTATAGTTACAATCCAAAATCTAAGAATAAGAATGGCATAGTGTAGCCTAGGTAGAAGATGTCGAGAAGCAGAAAGAAGACCTCCCTTCTTAAGCCATGCCTACTGTATTTAAATATGAAACTTCGGCTACAAGGCCTTCTCATCCACATGGTCCCACCATAACGATCAGCGTGTCTAATTCGTCCATTGATAATGATCGAGCACCTTACCTTCGATCTTTTTTCCTTCATCCAGTCCAAGTCGATCATCTCTGTAAGGTCCCTCATGTTGATCCCTCCCTTTCCATGTTGCTACGCCGATCCACCTTCTTCCAACATGCTATACCGATCCATCCTTTCCCATGAAGATACGCCGTTCCTTCCTAATGTAGCCTGGAAAGTATACCGAACCTTCTAGGGCATGCCGATCCATAGCACTTAGGACGTTATGCTGATCCCTAATGCCTTAGGACATTGTGCCGATCCAATTCCTTCTAGTGTGTGCCATACCGATCCATATCATGAAACTCCAATATGCCGATCCCTTAGATTACTATTAGGGTCGATCCATCCAACATGAACAATGTCGATCCAAGCTATGCCGATCCTTCCAATGCCGATCCAAACTATGCCGATCCTTCCTTCTCCAAATCACTATTCATCATTTATCTACCAACTACGTTCAATCCTGGCTTCATATTATTATATGTAGTTGACTTTCAGACCCCACAATCAGCACTCTGCACTTATCGATCTTGATATTGTGAAGTTTGTTGGGTTAATCCGCTTGTGTACGGCCTTGCCAAAAGGAGGGTTAACAACTATCAAATTTGAATATAATGTCATGGAGTTTTTGTGAAATGTCTATAGGACCGACCCAATGGGTTGGGTTATCTGTACCAATTAGAAGCCGAAGAAGAAGAAACGTAGAAAGATGAGCAAAAATACTATCAATTTAAATGTTAGCAGGAATTGAAGTTGTATCATCCTACTACTATAATTACTATTAGTTTACCATTCGACCAATACATATTTATTAAATATACATAGTAGTAGTTCTTTTAAAATAGAAACAAACAATCACTGTTCTTTTTCTTCCTCATGTTGCCTCATCAAGGAGAGGGTTGTCCAATTCAAATTTTCATGGGCCTTGTCCTTGAAACAGGTCTGATGACATGATGCTCTAAAAGAATGGTAGTTCATGGTTCAAACCTTACATGAAAATGAGTGCTAAAAAAAATGTACAGTTGAACAATGACTGTTCAACCAAATTGAGATGTATGATATTCAGTGCAAAAAACAAATGATACAAGTTATGTATTTGCTGTGTACTACCACTTCATGCTGCGATGTCTGGAACCTCATTCATACAATACTGACCTATTAGCTGATATATATATATATATATATATATATATATATATTCTTATAACGCTAAGAATCAATATAGTAGAAAACAACAATTCTATTCCTCATCTTTGTCTTCTTTCTGGATATAATTAAAGTCATGTCTTTTTTCATAGCTTTTCATTCATAATGCATAAAACTAAAGTAATATTATTCTCTTAAAGCTTAAGTTTTTATATACATATTACATAATAATAATAATGTAAGCATTTAAATATAACATAATAAGTATATATAGTTGAGGTTATTTAGAAATCACTTTACTCTTCACCTGTATCTTTTATTATTTACACTTCTATGTTATAAGAATAAAACATATGTCTTATCAGTAATATTATAATATAATATTATAACTTAACTTATTAACATGTAATATATAACTATATTAACCTTACCGATACAAAGAGTTCTTATAAATTTTTATTTTGCATTTTATATCTATATTCTTTTAATTTATCATTCCACCAACTCATATTATATAATATATAATATATGTTGATAATGCAAAATGATATTTAACACTCTAGAAGAAGTGTTATATTCATTTTTTCTACCACAACTAACTTTTTTTTTGCAACTTTTTATTTCGCTGCAATTTTATTTCCAGTACTATTTTTTTATTTACAAAAAAATAGTGAGAAGAGTTTAACTAATTTTTTAACTTCAAATACAGACTTAAATTTTTAGCATAGTGTAACGACCTGCCTTTTTGGACGGTTTAAATCGATGATAAACCACACAAGTCAAATTCAAACCATTCAAAAGGGCAGATTGTTATAAGGTAAATAAGAAAAAGAAAAGAAAGAAAGAAAACAAATATAGAATCTCACAGCGGAATGATAAAATATAATAATCAAATAAACAGTTCGTGAACCTGTTTACAAATAACATTGGTTAACCTTTATAATACAGATCAAAGTTACATAAAACAAGAATAAATAATAAATAAACGCAGCGGAACAACATTGATGCAGTGGAATAAATATAGTAAATAATAATAGTACAAATTCTTCATATTCGCCCTCCAGAAAGTAGTCTTTGATACACTGAAAACTTAGACTGACCCGAGTGAATTGAAAAGAAAAAACATTCGAGTTGGAACTAAAAGATCTTATGTAAGTTAAATCAACAGCAAATAAATACGAGTACAGCAACGTCAGAGATGTTTATGGGGTTTGACATCTCCTATCCAGTATCAAACGTGAGTGAAATAACTTAAGAGATGTTCAGGATTAACATCTCCTAAGGATCCATCACACTATCTACCGTGTAGTACAATACGCTATTATAATAGTGTCTACAATAAAGTAAAGTATTAAAATAGCATTAAGGCGTTACCCATATCCCACTTAACACGTTTTTATATATTTCCATAGTCTATACAGTACTGTAATTCCTTCGTAAACTAGAGGGCAATCAGAGGGCACTCCATATGTATGGTACAAACCAAATTCGTAGAAGGCACGCTAGGGCATGTGAACATGGCATTCGAGGCAATGCCAGGGTAAATATACCAATTGCGGATCCGGACTGGTGGTAATGCATAGCAGCTACTACCGCCCTCCTCGAAACACACTTCCATAATCAAAATTGAGGGGTGGCCACCAAATCATCACAAAGTCATAATACGGCATCGAAGAAATGTGTCCGATCGGAGGTGCGACCTCACTTGGCCCGACGTGGCTCCTATTTTAGTCACAGCTAGGCCGACTCACGGGAGTCAGCGTCACGTAAATACCTCATAAAGAATCGTTCTACGAAACACCATACTTTGTTTCTAGAATCTCCACCACGTACACAGTTGTTAAAGTGGTTTTTGGTATTGACAGAGAGTATGGCAATATCCGATCCCAGTCTCTTTAACAACCAAATGCTTATTTCACACCGGATGGTTCTTTTACATTCCAAAAGTCAATTCATGATTGATATCAAAATATCATGTTCAATTTCGAACCATATCACTTTCAAAACCATATTTACTTTCGAAATCATATTCACTTTCGAAATCATATCGATAAGATAGGTTAATTAAATCTTCTTTTCAAAATCATCATATTTACTCAAAGATGTCATTTCACTAGCAAATATCATCTCAAATCCCCACTTAGGTTATTTCATCATTTAATAATATTTGTTTTAAATCAAGGATTTAAATATAGCCAGTTCCACTTACAATTTAGAATTTAGAAAATAATGTAGATAGTTACAAATAGTTTAGTAAAGTTTGAAAATATAATTTAAATGGTTCGAAATACTTTGAAATAATTTTAAAAAGTGGATTAAAATAGTTTATATAGATTTAAAATAGTTTTAGTAGAATTACAATAGATTACGTAGATTTAAAATAGATTAAATAGATTTAAAATAGATTAAATAGATTTAAAATAGATTACATATATTAAAAATGGGTTGATTAGTTTAAAATAGGATAAAATAAATTAAATTGGATTAAATAGATTGAAATTGATTAAAATAAATTAAAACAGTCTAAATTGATCTAATGGTTTAAAATATTTTAAAATATATTTACTTAGTTTAATAGTTTGAAAACCTTACTAATTAGAATTTTAAATAACATTTTTAACAGTTTATATTAAAATATTGAATTTGAAATTAACATCAAATTTAACCGTTTCATCCATTTCAACAAATCTGGACCATATCCAAATTTCCAATCAAAACCCAATTTCGAATCTTAAAATATCAATTTTAAGCTATTTTAATTTCAATAGATTTCAAAGTTATAGTTTCCGATATTTTAATAACTCAATTTCGATGAATGTCGTTTATATTTCAATTTCAACTTTAACATTTTAATTTCAATACTTTAAATAATTGCTTAAAACAATTCAATGAATATCAGTCAAATTCTATTTCGAAATATCATATAATTGGATTCAAAGTTTAAAGATTTATAATCACTACCGTATATAATTCTCAACCCTATGGTCAACTGATATGGATATTTATCATTTCAATCTGCAGTTTAAATTTTTACAGATATATCATTTCAACCCGCGATCCTAAAATTTATTTCAATAAAAATTGCTTGGGTTTATCATTTCAACCCATAACGATTTTCTCCTATTTTATATGATTGTTCAGATATGTATAAAATATAACATCCAGTCATTCAATATTAACAATCAAACATCCATAACGATCATCATCCAAATCAACCAATAAACATCAATAGATAACTTATTATCATTAACAGGTATTAAATTGATAATTAAATTCAATATTAAATTAAACGATGATTAAATGCAATAAAAGTCAAATTTAACTAGAATGACAAATTTAAACATACCAAACATCAATCAATCAATTTCAAGACACATTATAAATTTAATTTAACTAAAATAAGATAATTAAGTAGCCATGAGTGGGTTAAAACACTCACCTTTGATTTTAAATCGAATTAAAATCCAAATAAAGGCCCAAAATCGAACAGTCTTAGAATTTGGCCAAACTAGTTCCCAAATGTTCGAAATTTTGATACGATCCTAGCGGAACAAACTGCGCATAAATCCGACATCGTACGTGAAAGTTAGGACGTTAGAAGATTGAAAATCAAAATTTAAATAAAAATAGAAAACGAATGGTCCCAAACCACGTATCGCATCTCTCCCGCTCGAACCCTTGTCGCTCGTTCGCTGTACAATGACAAAGCCGCCGCCCACCTATGCTCATCGCCGCTTTCATGCTCGATCGCACCTAGCTGCGACCCTTAGACCGAGTCGCCTCCACTCCCTTACGCGTCGCAGCCAACAACATGTCGTCGATCGACGTTGATCTCCCACCACCGCCGCCAACACTTTTGAACCCTAATCCAATTATCAACAGCGATCCAGCCGTCAACTTTACTTACGAACCACACAGATGAACTACGTGCGGCAATCTCCAACCATCCATACCACCCAATCGACGGTCCGTACAAGTTGAACAAGACGCGATGAACGGCCGAGAATGATTTGACCAATATCGAACAAACCGGAATCCGATTGAAAAAAATGTGTAGCAGATTTGAGTTGCGCTCGTCGAGAGCTTTGAATCGATATATAGTACGATATTATTTGAGGAGTTTAAATTTTTCGATTTGATTTTGGTTTACAATTGTATTTGGGAATTTTGGGTTTCTGCCATTTGAGGAGAAAGAACAGACAAGGTTGATGTACGTATAGAAATAAGAAATAGAAAGGTCACTAGGGTTTGCAAAAAAAGACTATTAATATTAACAAAGCCTGATAAGAAAGAATAACATATCGAATTGGTTCAAATTGACAATAACGACCCGAAAAGCCCGTAACGCTTCCGAACGAAAGTGGGTCATCCCATATATCAAAATAGATGTTTTCGATATTTCTAAAATCAATGGAATAGGTTTCAAGTCCTAATTCCATCATATGAAGAAGTTATCTTTAAAATCAGCTTATTTAAAATTGATTTCAACAATTAAATTGATTTTTACGCGTTTCGAGTCCGTACGATCAAATGACAAGTCCGATCGCCACGGAACTTGAAACCTTGCAATAATTCACTGTTATGGATCCGATGAAACCAGTTTCATCAAAATCCAAGACAGTGGCCAAAACTGCTATTTTCACGTTAATCAAATGAATCATTATTAAATGAACTAAATCACATTTTCAATTCCAATTTTATAATTAACAAATTTTATCGTTTTAGATTACTCAGACATTTTCAATAATTTAAACAAATTTACATATCAAGTTGGTGTTAAATATTACACTACTTACAGGGTTCAATTTCAATTGCAATAAATTTATTAAGTATAATTTAAATCCAATTAAATCCATTTATTTTGATTTCAGCCTTTTTATTCAATCAATTATTACTCTATAGACATAGTTAACATTTGTTTATATCTTATTACACTAGTATGCTACAATTATCATCTTTTACCATATTAGTTGTCATATTTCAATTACATTGAATTTTTATCGATTTTTTTATAATTTTAAATCCCAATAAATTTATTTATCTTTGTTTCACTCTTTTTATTAAATCTTGCCTTATGAATATAATTAACATTTCTATATATTTTATTACATTCACCTTTTACAGTTATCATCTTATCTCATTTTACGTAAAGTTTTAATTTCGTTTAATTATAATTGATTAAATAAATTGGTAACAAATAACAATTATCAATATTTTTACATTTAATAACAATCGTAAGTTTATTATTTACAAACAAATGTTATAACAACTTACACAATACTATTTCTATCCAATTACAATTTATTACACATTATTTCATTAATTAATCAACATTTAAATTATCAATTACTCTTTTAATCCAGTTATCAATTAATACACACATTATTACAATTAATTTACAATCTATAACCAATTATAACTTTTTAATCATTTCAATTAATTAGGATTACATTCAAAATAGTTAGCAATTACCTTAAATTAATACCATTACATTTCATTCCAATTATATTATTATTATTAAATCACAAATTTTTTCTTCCTATATTAAATCACAAAACCTTATTAAATTAACTATTTTTAATTATCAAAAATTACGGATCGTTACACACAGAGGACAATTTTTTGATAAATATAGCAAAAGCCAATTTTTTGATGAGAAGAACAAAGCACGACAGTTATAGTGTGGTCGATGGGGAATGTTCACAGGCACTTAAATGAAGGTATGATAGGCTTCAGTGGTGGTGGCGTCGATTGATGTGCACCTAAAAGTATATATTTTTACTTGCACATTTAATCTTCTTTTAATTAAATAAATGAGCATATTAGGGTATTTTACACGTTTAAACCAAAATTTTAAATTGTTTTCAAATCATTATTTATTCGTCTTCAATTAGGAGTAAAATGGTAATTTTATGTATGATTTATTTTGAGAAAATTTATTTGCACATTTTTATTTTTATGTAGGAAATAAAGTGCAAATATTTAGAGGTTTCATGGATGAATGCTTGCACATATGTTGAAGGCAAATGAAGAAAGGAAAATAAAAGAATTCATGCAACATGGAGGAGCCCACATACCCTTTACCATATGGTCCATAATTAAAAGGACATGCACATGTTAATGGAGGCTTAAATGCATGTTAGTGGGGATTATTGATTTTCCTAATGATTAATTGGAGGTTACACTTTCTCAAGGGCATTTTAGGTAGTCCCTAATATATGAATTTGGTTTTGAAGTATGTATAAATACCCTTTATATTTCATGTAATCATTTTCTTCTTTTCATGCAATATTATAGCCACCGTCAAAGTTAAACAAAAATTTCTTTAATGACTTATTAACCTTATTTTTACTTTCATGCAGCTGTTATCTAATGCTTTTTTCCATGCTCTTTTTATTTCATGCTCTCCTACTTAGTTTATGCTTCTCTTGTTTAATATTAGTAGCATAGATTTAATTCTTGTAATTAGTTTAGTTTTATTTCATATAAGTAGTTAGCTCTCATTCTCCTTCTCTTTTTATGTTGAAATCATTTTATGTTAACATGTCTTCAAGTATGAGTAGCTAAACTGCTTCAATTTAGGGGTAAGAAGCTTTCATGACACATATTAAATTAAAATAATAATTTCACTTGTGATCTCTCTTATGTGCTTATTGGAAATTATGAATGATGATAGTTTATATTTCCTTTTTAGGGAATTATGATTGCCTATTTTGACATCTCAAATAGGATATGCTTAACTCCACATAAACATAAACTATTTGATCATTTGCCTAAGTGATTTTGATTATGAAAGTTAAGCTAGAATCAAAATTTGATGGTCTATTTTACTAATTTATAGTAAACAAATCGTACATAAAATAGACTTTATTTTTAATTTTCATATCATTTTCATGAGTATTGATAAATGGGTTTGAATGGTGTGTTAGAGTTTGATGATTTAAGTTGTGCTAATTAATAGAACAAATAAATCATACTTATAATAAGAACATCTATCATTTCTACTAAATATTTTAATGAGAGATTATAAGCGAATTTGTACTGATTTATATGAATGATTGTAAGTGGATTTTTCTCTAAATTGCTCTTTATTATCATAGTTTTATTCACTTTTGCTCTATCTTATTTTCTATAATTTTCTAGTTTAAAACAAACTTCAAAACTTTGGGTTAATTTGATTGAGTATTATTAAAATTTAATTCTTTCCTTGAGGATCGACCCGTACTCGCATACGTACTACGATTATACACCGTACGTTTGCGGTTTTTATACCGATTATATTTTAATGACGGTTTTGTAACGACCTGACTTTCATTCCATGGAAATACGCATCATTATTAAGAAAGAAAGGGATAGAAAAGTGAAAAGATAAGAAAGAAAGAACTAAACAATATCAGAATCTCATAGCGGAACGAATAAAATATATTAATCACATAGATATTACATAGTATCACTATACATCAAAGTTACACAGCTTATACATCACATACTAGACAGTTATAAAGACCCATCTATCATACAATTCAGAATCCACTATAATACATCAACACAGCGGAAACACTATATACCTACATACGTTGAAGCCTCCTGCTCCCAGTCTCCTTCAAAATTCGTTAAAGCCAACTTGAATCCCTTGGCTACTCGTAAAAATTTGAGTGCCCAAGAGTTTAAATAAACAGAAAATAAAATCTGGGTCAGACATGGGTCTGGTGTGAGTAAACGGGTTAAAGTTGCTTAACTTTGAAAAACATTTGAAAAGAAAGGTATCTCGTAAGACTTCCCGCACATAAACACAGGTAAGTTTTTACCTTACGATAACCAAAACATTTGATAGGAAATCCAGTGATATTATAATAGTGTCTAGGGCTTTCAAGAAAAAAAGAAAATAGCTAGAATGCTTACATCTCACGTTCCAACATAGTTGGGCACATTCAAAACGTACGCGCTTATTAGAGATTTGATTCCATAAAAAGGCAGGGCTACTAGGGTACCGCCCGTCACAGCACGTGGCCAAGATCAACGTACCGAGGATCCACCCTGATCCCCTGCAACACAAGGCCGAAACCATCACTTACTGGATAATCCTGAACAAGACAACCCTGCGGTTGGCACGACCAACCTCCCACTAAGCCGAATAAAAAGGGACCTCTAGATAGGGGAAAATCTTGTCCTACTTGGGTGTTACCCACTTAGCCTTGCTGCACCTCCCTTGTTTTAGCCATTCCCGATTGATGAGGCTTGAGGCTACGATTGCCTTTTAGAACACATATCTTGGAATGCTCATCGTCCTCTATTGACGATGTTCTGAAAGTATTCATCCATACAAGTTTGTTCTGGGTTCGAATGAATAGAAGGCACTATCTCGTTACACTTATTTTTGAATCACCCTCAGGGTTAACGACAATAGCCCTTGCACTCTGAATCTTCATCTCGAATCAGAAAGCACTATTTCCGTCAAGCTGATTTTGGAATCACCCTTAGAGTTTTAACAACAAATAGTTCTTACACTTTGAGTCTTCATCTTGATCTTCTCTTGAATTCATGACCCAATGTTTAATTTGGATCGATGTGGTTTTCGGATATTCGAAATTTGGAAAATCCAATCCCGGTCTCACCGAAATCCAAATCTCTGTTTTAATGTCCAAGTTGTTTAAGGGTTTAAACAATTCAATTTATTATTAAGGACAACAGTTACATACAGATAGATGATTCACATTATCATAGATAGATAATCCATATTATCTTAATTCAACCAAGGTATCTCATATCACAAAGCAGCACATATCATATATCAGAGATATCACATAATCTAAGTCATCCATTATTATTCAATCATCCATAAGCAAGATTGATTAATTCTTAATCAATTTGATTAATTCTTAATCAATTTGATTAATCTCTAATTAAATTAATTACTAACTCTAATCACTTGGATTACCTTATTCCTACTTACTTAACATTAATTAGTTATAAACTAATTAATTAATCACCTCTTAATTATCTATCTTAATTAATCATCCTTGATTAATTATTCTTTAATTACACTAAGTAATTAACCTTTAATTAATTACATAAATTAATTATCCTTAACCATTCACATTAATCAACCCTCAGTTACTCTTGTTAATTACATTAAATAATGATCCTCTAATTACTTTCATTAATTAATTTTTTTAATTAATTACATTCAGTAATTAATCTTTAATTAATCACATTCAGTTATTAACTATCCTTTAATTACTTACATGAATTAATTAACCCTTTAATTAATTAATTAATCCTTTAATCAATTACACCAAGTAATTAATCCTTAATTACTTCCATTTAATTACTTCCATTAAGTAATTTCCTTAATTAATTACATTCAGTAATTTTCCATTAATTACTTACACTAAATGATTATACTTAATTAATTACATAAAGTAATTATTCTTAATCCATTCCATGATTATCCTTAATTAATTAAACTAATTAACTATCTTAAATTAACTACATTAATTAATTATCCATTAATTATTTTCATTAATTAATTATCCTTTATTAATTACATTAAATAATTAACCTTCAATTAATTTTACTAATTAATTATCTTTAATTAAGCACAAACTTAATTAATTGAAGATACATTATTTATTTTAACTTATTACACATTTAAATCTTATTTTTTTAAATGCTTGAGATGAATTTGTTATTACCATACAAAACCATTTGAGATTAACTAAAGTTTGATTCACTTGCCTTGATCACATCTTAAATCCAACGTCATTAAATTTTATTTGAAAATATTTCGGAATTAATTAAATAGATTAACTCAATATATAATTACTTTTAACAAAAACCAACTTAAACATTTTAAATCTTTGAAAAACTTGTTCAAAACTTATTTTAAATAAACTTACGTTTGGAAACAAACTCACATTTAATTTACTTTAAAAAACTTGGTTATTTTAAATTTGAAAACTTTCTTTTGAAAACTTCCATTTTTGTTTCTTTTGAATGCTAGCTAATATATTTTCGAACTAGATTTACCTTTGCTTTGAAAACATATTTTTTAAAATGCACTTTTTAAAACTTAGTAACATTTCTTTTCGAAAACTAAAACATTTTAATAATTTTAAAACTTGATTTTAATTTCATAAAACATGTTCTTTTCTTTGTTTTTAAAAGTGGAATCTTGTTTTCATTTGAATTTTAAAACTGTATATGTTTTATTAAAAAAAATTTAAATCTTGAAACCAAAACGAAAACAACCCGAGCCAAAATACAAAACCACTCGAGCCAAATCCTCAAATTCTCGAGGTACTCATCATCTTCGAGTCAACACAGAAAACCACTTGAGTTTCGACTCGAGTTACCATCATCCTTCCCGAAGCCATAAATGATACTGTCACAAATGTGAACTTGTGCACGCACGGCTATCAAAACGACATCGACTCATCGACGACTATGCAAGCCACTCGACGAAAACCTATACTAAAGTTCCGACCACCCTGTTGGGCCAGAATCGAATGGGAAACAAAAACCCTCGATCACTCTGAAACCCATACCTGAACAGAAAACTTCCATTCGCCATCGCCTCTAACCTCCGGGTCACACGTCGACCCACCCAAAACTGCCCCAATTCACGATGAACCTATACCCCCACATACGGTTGCCTCCGGTGGACTATCGGCGTCGCTAGTGTCTCGAGAACTTCATCATTTAGAACAAAGCAAAAACCATAGTTCACCGTACTCTGGCCACTACGGTCACTGATAAAATCTACCACCATTTTTCCAGAGATCATTATTCCTTAAGCCATCCTTGACAACAAACTGAGCTCGAAATCGTCACCGATCGTCGAAAATCGACAATATACCCAAATCCAACCATCTCAATAAATCTCATCATATACTTACCTAAAAATCATGATTTTACTATTTAAATTCATCATTTACCATTACAAATCTGTCCATGGATTCAAAACAAAAAATTAAAATGTTTGATTTTTAAGTTATACTGTATTTTTATTATTTTTATAAAAATTACTAAAAATAAAATCTTGAAACCATTTTTAGAATTAATATTACACTGTTATGATCATATTTCCTTTATGAATCATAGCCTAAATATGAACGTAACCTGTAAAGTAACAGAGCCAATATATACAATTCATATGCATAGTCACATCAAATATACATACATGCATCCACATCCATGAACATGTGCAACCCATATTCTAAAAAAAATCATCATTAACATTTAAGCATAATCAAAGATTTAAAAACTATTTTTTTTTAAATAAATGTTTACTCACTCAAAAATCAAACAGAGGACAGGTTCTTATTCCAGGCTGATGTATTTGATTTGAACTGGAACTGAAATTGATTTTGCTTGATCTTGAGTTAAATCCTTGCATTGCTGAAGCTTTGTATAGCTGATGAAGTTGTTTGATATTAGTTTCTCCTTAGGTTAGTCTTTGAAATGGTTGTTTGATATTCTTTTAGTTTTGATTTTAGGTTTTAGAAGAAGAAAGAAAGAATTTAGGAAAGAAAAGATTGAACTGAAAAGGAAAGCCAGGCTTCTCTCTAATGCAACAATATTTATAAATTAAATTTTTAAATGAAAATAATGTTTCCACTTGTTTTATTGCATGATACATAAGTGACAAATGTATTTGCATGAATTTCTTAATTTACAAATGTTTAAACTTGTTTTATATGTTCACAAATGTCCAAATCCACTTTTATATTAATTCCTTATGTTTTATATTAATATATAAAGGTTATATTTATATATATTCAAATTATAATTATACAAGTTAAAACTAAAAATAAAGAATATTAAAAATAAAAGAAATAAACCTCTAATTAAATCTTATTTTAAACTTGAGCAAAAATATATTTTTAAACAAATAAACATTTACCTGAAATGTTTTGAAAAATATATGGTTAACTTTTAAATAGCTTTTGAAAGGTTAATTATTAAGTTCAATCATAACTTCCAAACTACAAAATATATATTAGAATTTGAAAACATGTTTTTATTTGTTAAATTCAAACCAAAGCTTTTCTATTTACAATATATATAAATATAACTTATAATTAGAATACATTTTTATTAGATTTGAAAAAGATTAAACTTTTACCAATTAAATATTATTAGCTTTGAAAAGAATAAACTTACCAATTTTAAAATAACTATAAAAGAAAATTATCAAGCCAATATTACCAAATAGAATGATCATAAAAGATATTAATAAATCAATATTGCCCAATTTAAAATAATTATTAATGAAGATTATCAAATTGCTATTGCCCAAAATTCCGGGTCATCACATTCCTTCCCCCTTAAAAGAATTTCGTCCTCGAAATTTAAAATCAACGATAATTTAATAATACAACAAAGATTTTTATTTTCAAACAGTAAAGCATACTTATCATTCATATACTAACAACCATAGCAACCAATTAAATCAAACAAACAAACCTAGCTATCCTGACACAATCAGGATAGACCTTCCTAATACTATCTCGAATTTCCCAAGTACAAATCATTAGGATCCTCGCTCTATAGAAACTAGCTACACCACTCCGACCTGAGCTCCTTCTAATCTCGATCTACCAATATGAACAGGGTATCAAATTACAGTCAAGTCCAGCTCAACTACCAAATCTTTCTGAACTGCTGATTCCACAACCAGTGATGGATCGTACATGTACTCCCTTAGAGATACGTAAAATACAATGTGAATCCCAGTCATCCGAACCGGCAATTCAATCATGTAGACCAAAGTACTTATCCTTTCGAGAACATAAAAAAAATCCAATATACTCAGAGCTAGCTTTCCAGTCTTGCCAAATCTTATTACTCTGATCAGAGAAACTTCAACAAAAACCAAATCTCCAACTTCGAATTCCAAATTCCTCTATCTCTTATCTACATAACTCTTCCAACCAACCTGGGCTGCCTTCAACCTTCTTGATCAGCTCAATCTTCACAGACGCCTCTCGAAACAAATCTGGACCAATAATAAGACAAATCTCCAGATCCTATTCAACAAGACGGTCTTCCCAAGGTCCGTCGAAATCCAGAATACAACTTTACTCCATAAGCATCAATGGACTTCGAACTTACTTCTCCTATCTGGAATAGCCAGAACAAGTGCACTCATAACCTTGCCTTCAGATCCAGAAAAACTTCTTCACACTTCAGAGTCCATTTGAACTTCGCTTCCTGTAGAAACCCTCTAATCCAAGAAAACTGCAAACTTCAGAAGAAGTCTGCGGTTGCTTCCACACTAGAACAGCTGCTACCTTGCTTCCACTGCACAACTCTGATTAGAAGTAGATGAGAATGCCGTCGATGAACTCGAGCACAAACTTGATCAACACATCCCAGAAAACATGGTTCATTACATCCATAAAATAAGCTGGAGTGTTGGTTAACCCAAATGACATGACCAACAACTCAAAGGAACTGATGAGTCCTCTGAATACAGTCAAGGGTATACTGTCTTCAGCAACCCTTAGCCGGAGCAAACCCAAAACTAGATACAGAAGAGAAAACACAGAAGCTCCATGATATCCTGAGTCTGCTACACTAATACCTCACTCTAGGACCATCCTTCTACTAGGTTGAACTACCAGTACTACTTCTGGAAACAAGTCGATACAGAACTCAATTTCCTGATGTGGAAAAATCTCCGACTTCCTCAAGGATATCCGAAAAATCTTCGATAACTTCGAAAGCTCCTACCTCCTCTTAAGATAACTCAATCCCATGCAAAAGATCACTTGGGAGTATTCCAGAACTATCGCAAGTTACTTTTGCAATCCTACCCAGTTCAAATTCCAAAGATACTGTTCTCTCTTCATACATCTGAGTGGATTATTCTTAACCAATCCATCGAAGAAATTCCAAATAAAATCAAACCCTTCAAGAACACCTTTGCCTATCAGAAGAAACTGACAGTCCACTTTGCTACTTCTGAATTCCACCTCTAGGACACTGCTTAGGCAGATGACCTTCCTGCTGGCACATAAAACACCTCCGAGCTGCTCTGCTACCATAGATACCGAAGACTTCTTATCCAAAAACTCTTCGAACCTCAATGCCAAATCAACCAGTTACATAAAGATCCTTTGAGATGGGAAGACATCTTCTCAAGAAACTCGGGTTTCAAATCAAGCACAAACATCTCGCTCTTCTTAAGAGGGTGACAATGAGACCATGTTCGTAGCGAGGCAACTCATTGACCCTAGTCTCATCCTCCAATACAGACAAACTCCCTTGTTTGAGATCAAAAAAAAAAAATTCCTTAACAGCCGAGTCTACCTTGCGGTAGGTAAAACTGTTCCTCAAAAGATTGCTCAAAAAGAAAACACCTTCGGGAACATCCATAGTCACTGTGTCTCACCACACAACTGCTCCTTCCTGAAGTTGCCAAGATGCCATCACTTTCTTCTGCTCATCCGACAGATCCAAACTTTAGAAAATCTGCTCATACGAGCGCAACCAAACTTACACTTTAATGATGGAATCTGAACCTTAAAAGGCTTACTTCCGAGATGGGTTCAATCCTTGCACCATGTCTCAAAGCTCACTCGAGACGGTATTGGGTCTACAGTCTCGGCAGGTACTCTTCCAACCTCAACACTTAGACTTCTTCCATTGGTTGTCGTGCTACACACACTACTACCCTTAACCAAAGAACTCATGTTGGCAAACCCGAACAGGTAACCCAACAAAATAGGATATATATATATATATATATATATATAAATACAAGTATGCTCTCTCAAGAAAGATATCACTCCAAAGTCTAGGTATTTTCTCAACCTAGCGCTCTGATACCACCTGTAACAACCCGCCTTTCATTCCACGGGAAGACACATCATTATTAAGAAAGAAAGGGGTAGAAAAGAGAAAAGATAAGAAAGAACTAAACAATATCAACATCTCACAGCGGAACGAATAAAATATATTAATCACATAGATATTACATAGTGTCACTATACATCGGAGTTACACAGCTTATACATCACATATTAGATAGTTATAAAGACATGTCTATCATACAATTCAGAATCCATTATAATACATCAACACAGCGGAAATACTATATATCTACATACGCTGAAGCCTCCTGCTCCCAGTCTCCTTCAGAATTCATCAAAACTAACCAGAATCCCTTGGCTACTCGTAAAAATTTGAGTACCTAAAAATTTAAATAAACAGAAAATAAAGTCTGGGTCAGACATGGGTATGGTGTGAGTGAACGTGTTAAAGTTGCTTAACTTTGAAAAACATTTGGAAAGAAAGGTATCTCGTAAGACTTCCCACACATAAACACAGGTAAGTTTTTACCTTACGATAACCAAAACATTTGATAGGAAATCCAGTGATATTATAATAGTGTCTAGGGTTTTCAAGTAAAACAGAAAATAGTTGGAATGCTTACATCTCACATTACAACATAGGTTGGCAAAATAAAAATGTATGACACTTATTGGAGATTGGATTCCATACAATGGCAGGGCTACTGGGGTACCGCCCATCACAGTACGTGGCCTAGATCACCGTACCGAGGATCCACCCTGAGTCCCTACAATACAAGACCTGAACCATCCCATACTGGATAATCCTGAACAAGATAACCCCGCGGTTGGCTTGACCAACTGCCCACTAAGCCGAATAAAAGGGACATATAGACGGGGAAAATCTTGTCCTACTTGGGTGCTACCCACTTAGCCTTGCTGCACCTCCCTTATTTTAGCCATTCCCGATTGATGAGGCTTGAGGCTATGATTACCTTTTAGAACACATATCTTGGAATGCTCGTCGTCCTCCATTGACAATGTTCTGAAGCATTCATCCATACAAATTCGTTCAGGTTCGACCGAAAGCGAAGGCACTATCTCGTTACACTCATTTTGGAATCACCCTCAGAGTTAACAATAATAGCCCTTGCACTCTAAATCTTCATCTCGAGTCTGAAAGCACTATCTCCGTCAAACTCATTTTGGAATCACCCTTAGAGTTTTAACGACAAATATTTCTTACACTTCGAGTCTTCATCTTGATCTTCTCTTGAATTCATGACCTAACGTTTAATTTGGATCGATGTGGTTTTCGGATATTCCAAATTTGGAAATCCGATCCCGGTCTCACCGAAATCCAAATCGTCATTTTAATGTCCAAGTTGTTTAAGGGTTTAAACAATTCAGTTTATTATTTTGGATAACATTTACGCACAGATAGATGATTCACATTATAATAGATAGATAGTCCATATTATCTTAATTCAACCAAAGCATCTCATATCACAAAGCAGCACATATCACATATCACAGATATCACATTATCCAAGTCATCCAATATTATTCAATCATCCATAAGTAAGATTGATTAATTCTTAATCAATTTGATTAATCTCCAATTAAATTAATTACTAACTTTAATCACTTGGATTACCTTATTCCTGCTTACTTAACATTAATTAGTTATAAACTAATTGATTAATCACCTCTTAATTATCTATCTTAATTAATCATCCTTGATTAATTATTCTTTAATTACATCAAGTAATTAACCTTTAATTAATTACATAAATTAATTACCTTAACCATTCACATTAATCAACCCCTCAATTACCACATTAATTAATGATCCTCCAATTACTTCCATTAATTAATTTTTTTAATTAATCACATTCATTAATCAACCTTTATTAATCACATTCAGTAATTAACTATCCTTTAATTACTTACATTAATTAATTAACCCTTTAGTTAATTAATTAATCCTTTAATTAATTACACCAAGTAATTAATCCTTAATTACTTCCATTTAATTACTTCCATTAAGTAATTTTCTTAATTAATTACATTCAGTAATTATACATTAATTACGTACACTAAGTAATTATACTTAATCAATTACATTAAGTAATTATTCTTAATCCATTCCATTTAGTGATTATCCTTAATTAATTAAACTAATTAATTATCTTAAATTAATTACATTAATTAATTAATTATCCTTTTATTATCCATTAATTATTTTCATTAATTAATTATCCTTTATTAATTACATTAAGTGATTAAACTTCAATTAATTTTAATAATTAATTATCTTCAATTAAGCACAACCTTAATTAATTAAAGATAAATTCTTTATTTTAACTTATTAGTCATTTAAATATTTTTTAATTTAAATGCTTGAGATTAATTTGTTATTACCATACAAAACCATTTGAGATTAACTAAAGTTTGATTCACTTGCCTTAATCACATCTTAAGTCAAACATCATTAAATTTTATTTGGAAAATATTTTGGAATTAATTAAATATATTAACTCAATATATAATTACTTTTAACAAAAACCAACTTAAACATTTTAAATCTTTGAAAATTTTGTTCAAAACTTATTTTAAATAAATTTACTTTTGGAAACAAACTAACATTTAAATTACTTTAAAAAAAATTGGTTATTTTATATTTGAAAACTTTCTTTTGAAAACTTCCATTTTTATTTCTTTTGAAAACTAGCTAATATATTTTTGAACTAGATTTACCTTTGTTTTGAAAACATATTCTTTAAAATACACTTTTTAAAACCTAGTAACATTTCTTTTTGAAAACTAAAACATTTTAATAATTTTAAAACTTGATTTTTATTTCATAAAACATGTTCTTTTCTTTGTTTTTAAAACTGGAATCTTGTTTTCATTTGAATTTTAAAACTATACATGTTTTATTAAAAAAAATTTAAACCCGGAAACCAAAACGAAAACAACCCAAGCCAAAATACAAAACAACTCGAGCCAAATCCCCAAATTCCCGAGATACTCATCATCTTCGAGTCAACACACAAAACTACTCGAGTTTCCACCCAAGTTACCATCATCCTTCCCGAAACCATAAATGATACTGACACAAATGCAAACTTATGCACGTGCACGGCTATCAGAACGACATCGACTCGTCGTCGACGATGCTCGCTAGTCGACGACAACCTATACTAAAGTTCCGACCACCCTATTGGGTCGGAATCGACTGGGAAACAAAAACGAGTACCTCGATCACTCTGAAACCCATACCTGAACGGAAAACTTCCATTCGCCGTCGCCTCTGACCCCCGGGTAACACGCCGACCCACCCAAAACTTCCCTACGTCACGACGAACCTATTCCCCCACAAGCGATCGCCTCTGGTGGACTATCGGCGTCGCCAATGTCTCGAGAACTTCATCGTTCAGAACAACATGAAAACCCTACTTCACCGTACTCTGGCCACTACGGCCACTGATAAAATCTACCACCATTTTTCCAGATATCATCATTCCTTAAGCCATCTTTGACAACAAACCCGAGCTCCAAATCGTCACCGATCGCCAACAATCGACAATATACCCAAATCCGACCATCTCAATAAATCTCATCATATACTTACCTAAAAATCATGATTTTACTGTTTAAATTCATCATTTACCATCACAAATCTGTCCATGGATTCAAAACAAAAAAATTAAAATGTTTGATTTTTAAGTTATACTTGGATCATCACTGTATTTTTATTATTTTTGTAAAAATTACTAAATACAAAATCTTGAAATCATTTTTAGAATTAATATTACGCTGTTATGATCATATTTCCTTTATGAATCATAACTTAAATATGAACGTATAAAGAGAATTTGAATTTATTTGGTGGATTTTGAGCCTGTAGAGTAACAGAGCCAATATATATAATTCATATACACAGTCACATCAAATATACATAGATGCATTCACATCCATGAACATATGCAACCCGTATTCTAAAAAAATCATCACAAACATTTAGGCATAATCACAGATTTAAAAAATGTTTTTTTAAAATAAATGTTTGCTCACTCAAAAATCAAACGGAAGACAGGTTCTTGTTCTTGGCTGATGTATTTGATTTGAACTAAAATTGATTTTGCTTGATCTTGAGTTAAATCCTTGCATTGCTGAAGCTTTGTATAGCTGATGAAGTTGATTGATATTAGTTTCTCCTTAGGTTGATCCTGAAATAGTTGTTTGATTTTCTTTTAATTTTCATTTCAGGTTTTAGAAGAAGAAAGAAATAATTTACGAAAGAAAAGATTGAACTGAAAAGAAAAGCCATGCTTCTCCCTAATGCAACATTATTTATAAATTAATTTTTAAATGAAAATAATGTTGCCACTTGTTCTATTGCATGATACATAAGTGACAAATGTATTTTCATGAATTCCTTAATTTCAAATGTTTAAACTTGTTTTATATGTTTACAAATGTCCAAATCCACTTTTATATTAATTCCTTATGTTTTATATTAATATGTAAAGGTTATATTTATATATATTCAAATTATACTTATACAAGTTAAAATTAAAAATAAAGAATATTAAAAATAAAATAAATAAACCTTTAAGTAAATCTTATTTTAAACTTGAGAAAAATATATTTTTAAACAAATAAACATTTACCTTAAATGTTTTGAAAATATATGGTTAACTTTTAAATAGCTTTTGAAAGGTTAATTATTAAATTCAATCATAACTTCCAAATTATAAAATACACATTAGAATTTGAAAACATGTTTTTATTTGTTAAATTCAAACCAAAGCTTTTCTATTTACAATATATACAAATATACTTTACAATTAGAATACATTTTTATTAGATTTGAAAAAGATTGAACTTTTACCAATTAAATATTATTAGCTTTGCAAAGAATAAACTTGCCAACTTCAAAATAACTATAAAAGAAAATTATCAAGCCAATATTACCCAATTTGAATGATTGTAAAAGATATTATTAAATCAATATTGTCCAATTTAAAATAATTATTAATGAAGATTATCAAATTGCTATTGCCCAAAATTCTGGGTCATCACGGTTTTCTAACCAATAGAAATTGCCATGGTTACTAATAAATTTTTGGCACCGTTGCCGGGATTGAAATTTGATTTTTAATTCTACTTCTTGAATTATTATTTTTCTGATTTTATTATGTGTTCATTTTGTGCGTTAACTTGCATTTAAGAAAAAAATTATGTTATATGTTTGTTTTGATATTTGCTTTCATTTGAGTTGTGTGCTCGTTGTGATTCTATTTGCATTTTGCATTTCTAACAAAAAATACGTAGTTTCATTTCAAACAAAACAAAAATATTTTATTTCACTTCATTTGTATTACATTTACATTTATATTCTCTGTTCATTGTATTCTCTGTTGCCTCATTTATATACCCTAAGCATCCATTTCCTTTGTCCTACAACCAACACTCCTTCTCAATCATAAAACAAAGAATCAAATAACACACTTCCTCATTTGCAACCATCAACCAACCAGCGTTGCCAAACTTCACCAATAACAACTCCAAAACTGCTAGCACCCAGTCACCACCCTTCCACTCTTCGGCCACTTCCTCAGACTGTCATTCCTACTTTAATCAAATAACAATTTGCAAAAAATTTTAACCTCTTACATGTAGAATACAAGTCAATCGATTGCTAAACCTAAAAAGCAAATGAATCAATTAGCCACATCTGTGAGTGAATGTGAACGAAGCACCTTCCCAAGTCAGCCAGTTTTGAATTCCAGAAATAAGAACACAAATTCGAATAAATCCCATGTAGTTTAAGACAGCAACGTAAACAAAATGAATGCTATCACCATTTTGCGTTCTGGTAAACAAATCAATAACCAAGTTGCTAATCCAGACGATTTATCGGAAGCTGCTCTTGACACTTCAAAAACGACAAGCGATTTTGAACAAAACACTGAGCCAAACATCGAATCAAATGCCAATCCAAATTCTTCTTCTACTCAAGTAGATCGACCTATTGAGAATTGTATTCAATTTCCACATCGCCTTCGACCCAAGACATTCTGATCAAATGGAAAAGATGTTGGAAATTTTCAAACAAGTGAAAGTAATCATTCTTCTTTTCGTAATCATTCATTTGAATCACTAATGAAGAAATATCCGATAACCCACAAGTTATCCTGTGACGACCCGACTTTCTACTCCTAGAAAATCGCATCATCTATTAAGAAAGAAAGGGATAGAAAAAGAAAGAAGAAACAACACTAGAATCTCAACAGCGGAACGAATAAATTATATTAATAACATAGTTATTACATAATATACAATATCAATCAGAGTTACACAACATACACATCACATATACTAGACAGTTATAAACACCTGTCTAGTATTTACATCTCAATACAACACAACACAGAGAACACACAGTGGAAACTATATATCTATACGCAGAAGCCTCCTGCTCCATTGCTCCTCCATTATCCGTCAAAGCCAACCTGAATCCCTTGGCTACTCGTAAAAATTTGAGTACCCAAGAGTTTAAGAAAACAAAGATAAACTCCAGGTCAGACACGGGTCTGGTGTGAGTAACAGGTTAAGGTTGCTTAACTTTAAAAACCATTTGAAAAGAAAAGGTATCACGTAAGACTTCCTACACATAAATATAGAAAAGTTTTTACCTTACGCTAACCAAAACATTTAATAGGAAATCTGATGATATTATAATAGTGTCTAGGGTTTTCAAGTAAATAAGAAATAGCCGAAATTGTTACATTATTAAATTCTAGCTACTAGCCATAAAAGTGGGTAATACAATCAAACCGTTGGCACTTATTGGAATTTGGATTCCATACAATGGCAGGGCTAATGGGGTACCACCCGTCACAGTACGTGGCCTAGATCACCGTACCGAGGAGTACACCCGCTCTCCTGCAACACAAAGCCGGAACCATTCCTTACTGAACAGTTCCGAACAAGACAACCCCGCAGTTGTTTGCAACCAACTGCCCACACAGCCGAATATAAAGGGACTTCTAGAAAGGGGTAAATCTCGCTCTCCAGTGGGAGCTACCCACGAAGCCTTGCTGCACCTCCCCTGTTTAGGCATTCCCGGTTGATGAGGCTTGAGGCTACGATTATCTTTAGAGAACACATCTCTTAGAATGCTCATCGTCCACCTGATGATGTTCTGAAAGCATTCAATCCATACAAGTTCGTTCCGGGTTCGAACGAAACCGAAGACATTATCTCATTACACTCATTTTGGAATCACCCTCAGAGTTAACGACGATAACCCTTGCACTCTGAATCTTCATCTTCACTTGAGATTCACGACCTATCGTTAATTTAGATTGATGTGGTTTTCGGATATCCAAATATGAAAACCCGATCCCGGTCTCATCGAAATCCAAACGTGTCTTTTAGGTCCAAGTTGTTTTAAAGTTTAAAACAATTCAATTCAATATTATCTATATGCACACAGATAAATAATTCTCAACATCACAATAAATAATCAATATTATCATCACAACAGATAATCTATATTATCTGCCCAAACAGATAATTCATATTATCAACTCAAATGCAACCATAGCATCCAAATCACACAACATCATTTATCTCATATCTGAGATCTCAATCATTCAGGGTAATCAGAAATAAACAACATTTCACAAGCAATGACTTATTCATCCACTCTATAATTAATTTAAAATGAATTAAATTAATTACTTCTTCCTTAATTAATTTAAAATGAATTAAATTAATTACTCATCCATATAAATCTTGCTTTCATATTCCTTAATTAATTACAAATCAATTAATTAATTACCCTCAAATAAATTACCCTAATTAATCATCTTGATTAATTATTCTTTAATTACATTCAAGTAATTAACCTCCAATTAATTTCAAAAATTAATTATTCCAAACCAAATTCAGTAATTAACCTATAATTACTTCATTAATTAATTAATTATAATTAATTACATTAATCCTTAATTAATTACATTAATTAATACCTTCATTGATTAATTGTTCTTATTAATCAATCCTCAATTACATCGTTAATTATTTAAATTAATGACTCTATTAAATTAATTATCAATTATCCTATTTGATTAATCATTCTTGATTAATCACATTAAGTAATTACATTAAATTAATTATCTTTATTTATTTTCTTCAAATAACTCAATTATCAAATCCTTGAATTAATTACACTAAGTAATTAATTATTAATTACTTACTTAAGTAATTATTCTGTATACTAATTACATATTAATTACACAAAGTAATTAATTTTTCGAGACTCCTCCATTATCCAAGTATCCTTGTATTAAATTACATCAAGTAATTTATCTTCTTAATTACTTCACTAAGTAATTATTCATTTTTAATTACATTTATAACTACCTCTCAAATCAATCAATGATTAATTTAAATTAATTAAACTTAATTAATTGACTTAATTAATCAAAATAAACTCAATTAATTACAATTAGTAATTAATTTCTTAATTACTTTCATTAAGTAATTATACTTAAATAATTCTCAAATGATTATCTTTAAATTAGTTAATACAATTAATTATTAAAATTTAATCACATTAATTAATTATAAAATAATATTATGTTAATGACCTTCATTAATCAATAACAAAACTTTAATTACTTTTCTAAAGTAGTTAATCAATAGTAATACTTAATTTATTTATAAAACTCATTAACTTATCTCTAATTATTAAATTAATCAAGTGATAATCACAAACTTAATTAATTATTAACTACTTGATTAATAAATTCAATTTATTTATTAAATTAAATTAAATCTTATTTAATTAATTGATTTCTAAATTACACTTTAATCAAGTTTAATTAACTTACTTAATCCTTTTAATTAATTAAAAAAACCCTTAATTATTTAATTAATTAACCTAATTATTAATTAATTAAATTAATTAATTAAAATCTTAATTACCTTGATCAATTAAATTATCAAGTTCAAATCAACTTAGTGATAATCATTAATTCTTATTAATGATTTAATTATCACTATCAAAGTAAATTAAAAATAATTTTACTTTCAAATTTCTCTAAATTCCATTTTAAATTAAAATTAAAATGAAATCAAATTTAAACTTAAACAAGGTTTAAATATTTAAAATCTTTTTATAAGGATTGCTCATCTCCTAAGGCAAATTTTAAAAATAGTTTTTAACCCATAATCAATTTAAAAAAATTTAAATTATACTTTAAATATTCAAGTGATTTTGGAACATTTATATTCAAAAACTATTTTTATTTCCACTAGAATTTAAATCATGTTTTGAATTCAGATTTAAAAATTTGAAATTTAAAATCCTGTTTAAAATCACATTTCAGATTTATAAAACACATATTATAAAATACTATAATATTCAAACTTGATTATAACATTAGAATTTTTAAACCTATTTCCTTTTTAAAACTTCCAGATTCAAATGTCAAATTTGAATTTAGGATTTCAAATCCAGATTTAACTTAATTTTAAATCTTGTTTTAAATTTCATTTCCAGATTTACAAATTACTTTATAAAATACTGTACAGGTTTATCTTTTAAATATTTCATTTCTGCACATTATTTATTTGAACACTGGAATTCAAATTCATTTGAATTCAAATTTAAACTTGCTTCAAATCTTAGTTCAAATCTTGCTCTGCTATTTTTTTTTAAAATTTAGTTTAAATTTTTTTAAAAACCTGAAACAGTCAGGTTACAGAAAACAAAACCTGCAACTATATAAACTACCCGAGCTCAACACTTTTTTACTTCGAGTCCTTTGCGTTGCTGCTTCGAGTCACATACTTGAATGACTCGAGTCTTCCCCTACAATTTTCCAGAAAACCAAAACCCCCTCCAAAATGACCCCTGTGCACATGCACATAGCCATAGCCAGTTTTCGATCATCAACGATGATCATCTTCATCCACCAACCCCCTCTTGAATCCAACATGATCACCAAAACATCAGAAAATCTTCAATTACCCAAAATCAATGTCCAGCCTCTTTTTAAAAACCTGGAAACACTGTGCACCCAAAAACTCAAAACCTGTCAACGGCGTGTTCTCCTCCCTCCGACCATCATTTTAGCTGAAACTCCTGCTACTTTCTAACCATCCTTCCAAACCGCTTAACACTCGATCAACCCTAGAGAGAGAAATGATCGAATTTCTAACTGTTCATAAAACTAGGGTTACAAAACAAAATTGAACACCGCTGTCTCCATATCAATTTGATCATCGTACAACTAGTTTTCCTTGATTCCTTGATCACCCATCTTCCTTCATACAGAAGCACAACCACCATTTCCACTTGAATCACCAGAGACACCCTCAAACCTCAATTTTGTTCAACACCCATTTGTAGAGTCAAACCTAGTTTAGAACTTATGATTTTATTCTTAACAATCATGAATTTGTCTAAGGTTTTGATTTGTATACCTGAATTGCTAAATTAATAGGTTTGAATTTTAACAGTGACCTGATTTTCCCCCTCTAAACTTGATTCCCTGAGTAAATTACAGTTTTTATTTAAGTTAAACAAGTTATTATAATTTAGTTCATAGCCTAAACAAAAATATTCACTTAAATCCTAAGTTTTAAATACTAATGTCAAAGAGGAATGATTTAAGTTGAATCCAGGCTTGAAACCTTAGGACATAAATGTTCTATAGGTATTTCAAAATCCTCAGGTAACTCACATAAAAAATGCACAGAAGTTTCAACACATATACAAATACAACTTATTTAAAAACATGATTCAACAGCCAGATTTATCTTAGAATTTTAAAAATAAGTGTTACTCACCTTAAATCCGAAGAACAGAGTAGTTTATAGATCTTGAAAAGCTTTGAATCCAGGTTGAAAAGAAAATGCTTCAAACTACTGATTTGATGATGATAGGATTTTGGTTTGAACTATCTCTGAAAATAGAATTGAGTTGCTAAGCATGATACTTGAAAACAGAGATGAAAATGCTTTACATGCTTCAGGCTTTAAGAAATACTGGTTTTTCTTTTATGATTCCAGATTGAAGAATGCTTGCATGCTGATGATTTCCAGATTGAAGAAATGCAAATTTTGAAAATCTTGTTACAGGATTTGGTTTGCAATTTAAATTTGGAGGAGTGAAAAATTTGGATTTGCTTTGAGATAATTTTGAGTTTTTTTCAGATTTTTTTCTTTTGATTCATTTATCTTTGGTTTTGAAAAGAGAATGAGGGGAGAAACGAAAATGGTTATAATGTTGAAATCTATTTTAATTCAAAATAAAAATAAATTAAAATAAAACAATGACACTGGTCATGTTTTCTTTATTTTTAAATAGACACATGTAGCTTAGATTGCTAATTAGTTAACACATGTCTTTTACTTAATTTAGTTATATTTTTAAATGTTAAAAAAGAGTTTTCTTTAATTTATTTTATGTTTATATAATATATATGAATTTCCTATTAGAAGTAAATGTAAATAAAACAATTTATAAATTAAAACTTATACAAATATTTTAAAGAATCTATTAATTTGAATTTCAAATTAAAATTCCAATTTAAATTAATCCTTTGAATCCCAAATTAAAATCAATTTAATTAATTTAAAATGATAATACTATTTTCCTATTTTAATTCTTCTTTATATTTATGGGAAAATAATACATTTATTATTATAGCTTGAAAATAACAATTTAACAAATTTTATATGGTTTATAAAAAGATTATAAATCACTTTTATTATCAAATGAATTTAAATCATATGCTATTTTATATTTTAAACTTATATAAAATATTCTCAAATCATATTTATCAAATAATATTTAAAAAGAAATAAAATCAACTTTTATTTAAATTAAAAGCAAAAATTAAGCTAAGACAATTTTAAACAATTTAATATTTATCTTAAATATTATCAAACCATATAATTACTAGTTTAAATAGATTTTTAAAAGCTTAATATTAATTTAAAACATAATCTCCTAATTACACAATATTTTGTTAGAATTTAAAAACAAAACTTTATTTATTTATTATATCCCAAAACAAAGATTATCTATAATATATATAGACTATAATTTAAAACATTAATTTTAGCTTTTAAAAGATAATCACAAATTAAATATTTATTTAATCTGATTATTAAACCAAAACATATTTTATTAATCAATATTGTCAATATCAATTTAATTTTATATAAAGATTATTAAATTGATATTATCAAAAATTCCGGGATATCACATATCCACTCCTAATCATCCTCAAACATGTCGCCAAGTTGAAGTTTCAATCGTCAAATTAAACAAATTTTGGAAAAAATCGTAAATAAAATAGAAAAGATTGGTTTCAAAAATTAACAGATGCTCTTTGGCCTTATAGAACTACATATAAAACCAATCTTGGGATGTCTCCTTTTAGGCTAGTTTATGATCAAGCGTGTCACTTACCTATCGAACTTGAACATAAAGCATTGTGGGCGATTATGAACATAAATTTTGATTTTGAAAAAGCCGACGAAAATAAAAAATTGCAACTTAATGAATTAGAGGAGATTAGAAACTATGTGTATGAAAATTAGAAAATTTACAAAGAAAGAACAAAAGTTTTTCATGACAAGTCAATCCTAAGGAAAACATTTTAGCCAAACCGAAAGGTACTTTTGTATGACTCTCAGCTTCATTTGTTTCATTGGAAATTAAAATCGAGGTGGATAGGACCATACATTGTACGTACTTTTTTTTTACATGGTGCCATAGAAATAGAAAACTCTAGGGATGGTTTGATTTTTAAAGTCAATGGTCATCGTTTAAAATCTTACTTGAAGTTGGAAAATGATCGAGAGGAGGGCTCATGATTCTTCATGAGCCACATTATGTCTATTAAGAAATTTTAACCCTCTCTTGTAAATATGTACATATTTTTTCCATTACGTAATTTATCATGCACTGACTATAGAAACATAGTAAAAATTAAGAGTGTGTGTGTGTGGGGGGGGGGGGGGGGTTCTTAAGTTCATTTTGATTTTTCCTGATGTATTTTTTGCGTTCTCTTTCACAAAAAAAGCCCAAAATAATTTTTTTAGCATATTGATTTACTTTTAAAGAAACAATATTTGATAAGTATATGTTTTTGGTTAGTAAATTGAAATTATTGAAAATTTACTTGTCTCGGCAAAAATAAAAATAAAAGTTTGTTTATAAGTAGCTATGGTTTAGCTAGTATATAAGAAGGTCCATATGTGATAATTATGAAGTATGTCCTAATTGTAATCTTTTTTTAAAAGAGTGGTTGATCTAAGGTAAAGGCGGGTAACATTTTTGATCTTCTAAGTTAAGCGTTGCTAAGATGATTTTACAAAACTCTCTTCTTAAAAAATATTATAAAAAAAAGAAACACCTAGAGTCATGTGTTCACACATAAGTGTGTACAATCGTCACGCTCTGTATTCTTCTCGTATATGTCTAAAAAGCAGTGCATGATTGGTATATCTGGCCTTAATTTATCCGAGTTAGGTGTATGTAAATAAAATTAAAATAATAATAATAATAAACGCTTAGAGTCATGTGTTCATACGCAAGTATGTACACTCACCACGCTCTGTACTCTTCTCACTTAAGCTCGAAAGGTAGTGCATGATCGGTATATCTAGCCTCAGTTTATCTGAGTTAGGTATGTAAATAATAACAATGTCAATATTTCTCAAAATAGAGAGAGCAAGCAATTGAAATCCAAGCACTATTTTCACCTATTTGATTCGACTTGTTATTCAAAAGAAATGAACATACCACTTTGCTAAACTTTGATAATCAACTAAATGATCCATTTCATAGTTGCACTATGTTATCAACCGAAACAACTAGCCAAATTAGAGTATAATTGTGATAATAACTTAATTTTTATTAGTAGTTTTGACGAGTCAAAGGACTAAAATTTCTTGATAATGGCCAAAACTTATATTTAACTTACTCGTGTCAATTTAAAAGCAAAATTTTCATTTGTAAATATTTTTGAAAACTTGGATCATATAGTCGCATTAGGATCTGCATATCGCATTTGGATTTTGTGGGTAGTATCCATTAAAAACCCTCACGAGACAACACTCGTCCTACTAAGAACATCTAAAAGTTCAACGGCTTGTTGCATACGCTGAATGCAATCGTGTTTCCTACGAAAACGGATTTTGCTAGTTTAGTTTATTCGAGGACGAATAAAAAGATAAGTGTGGAGGTATTTAATGTGAACCTAAAGGTGTATATTTTTATTTCTACATTTAATCTTCTTTTAATTAAATAAGTGAGATATTAGGGTATTTTACATGTTTAAATCAAAATTTTAATTGTTTTCAAATCATCATTTATTCATCTTCATTTAGGGGTAAAATGGTAATTTTGTTTATGATTTGTTTTGAGAAAATTTATTTGCAATTTTTTATTTTTATGTGGAAATGAAGTGTAAATATGAAGAGGTCTCATGAGTGAATGCATGCACATATGTTGAAGGCTAATGAAGAAAGGAACATAAAATAATTCATGCAACATGGAACAGCCCACATACCCACTACCATATGGTCCATAATTAAAAGCACATGCACAAGTTAATAGAGACTTAAAGGGATGTTAGTGGGGATCAACGATTTCCATAATGATTAGTTGGAGGTTGCATTTTTATCAAGGGCATTTTAGATGGTCCCCTAAAATGTGAATTTGGGTTTTAAGCATGTATAAATACCCTTTATGTTTCATGTAATCATCTTATTCTTTTCATGCAATAATGTAGCCACAAATCAAAGTTAAATAAAAAATTCTTTAATAGCTTCTTAGCCTTGTTTTTACCTTCATGCAATTGTTATTTAACGCTTTTTTTCATGCACTTTTTATTTCATGCTCTCCTAATTAGTTTATGCTTCTCTTGTTTAGTGTTAGTAGCATATATTTAATTATTGTAATTATTTTAGTTTTATTTCATGCAAGTAGTTACCTCTCTTTTCTTGTAATTAGCTCTCATTTTCCTTCTCTTTTTATGTTGAAATCATCTTATGGTTGCATGTTTTCAAATATGAGTAGCTAAACCGCTTCAATTTAAGGGTAATGAAGCTTTCATGGAATATATTAAATTTACATAATGATTTCATTTATGATCTCTGTTATGTTCTTAAAGGAAATTATGAATGATGATGGTTTATGTTTCTTTTTTTAGTGAATTTTGATAGCCTATGTTGACATCTCAAATAGGCTATTCTTAACTCCATATAAACATAAACTATTTTATCATTTTCCTAAATGATTTTGATGATGAAATTTAAGCTATAAAAATTTGATGGTCTATGTTATTAATTAATACTAAATAGATCGTACTTAAAATATATTTTTAATTTTAATTTTCATGTCCTTTTATGAGTGTTGATAAGTGGGCTTGAATGGTGTGTTAGAGTTTGATGATTTAAGTTGTGCTACTTAATAGCACAAACAAATCATACTTATAATTAGCACATCTATCATTTCCACTTAATATTTTAATGAGAGATTATAAGTGAATATTGTGTTGATTTATACGAATGATTGGAAGTGGATTCACCTCTATATTGTTTCTTATTATCATAGTTTCATTCACTTTTGTTCTAGCTTATTTTTACAATTTTGTAGTTTAAAACAAACTTCAAAACACTGAGCTAATTTGATTAAGTATTATTAAAATTTAATTCTTTCCCTATGGATCAATCCATACTCGCATACGTACTACGATTGTATGCCATGTTCTTGTGGATTTTATAATGATTATATTTTAACAACGGTTTTCTAACCGACAGAAACTTCCATCATTATCAACACCGATGAGATAAGCGTGCATGATGTAGCAACGACGATGGCTTGACAAGTGTCGACGAAATAGGCTTCTACTAGGATTTTTCAAGGAGCACGAGCTGAAGTGTTTTGGCAACAATGTGGTTACGACGAGTAATGTTGGAGAAGGGATGACCCTAGTTGCAATATTGATGTAGTGAAACAGTTGGGTTAGAGAAGAAGCGGCAAACTGAGGAAGAAGTAGTAAATTGAGAAAGAACATGATAATATAGAGTAATCCTACATTGTAGCATCGCCTTTTGCTTTTTTTAAAAATAAATAAATTTATTATGTATATTTTTATTCATAATGTTATGTTATAGTAGTAGTTCTTAAATTATAGCCGCTGTTTCTAAATTATAGTAGGTTTTTAAAATCGTAGTAGCAGACTATAAACAATTGAAACATTTTTTTGATGTGTTACTTAAATAATTAATTAGGTTGTATAGTATCATTTATTGTTTTGTATAAATATAATTATGTATATTTCTATTTAAAACGTATTTATGATAATATTTTTATAGTAGTAGTTTCTGAATTGTAGTAGCTTTTTTAAAATTGTAGAAGCAGTTTGTAAACAGTTGTAGCATCTTTTTATATATGTTTATTAATGATACCGTGAAGTATCATTTTTTTTAAAATAAATATAGTATTGTGTATTTATGTTCACAATGCTATTTTATAGTAGCATTTTATGAATTGTAGTATTAGTTTCTAAATTGCAGTATCTTTTTTAAAAACTGTAGTAGTGGTTTATAACAATTATTGCTTCTTTTTTTATGATATATATATATATATTGTATCTCATAACGTTATTTAGCACCGTAATATCAATTTATAAGGCATATAAGCATTGTCTTGATTTGTAGAAGGGTTTATGAATTGTAATATCATTTTAGAACTGATACTTTTAAATTCTACTTTCGAGTATCATTTTATGATTGGTTATAAAGATAGTGCATTTTTATTTTATTTTTTGAAAGTTTGCAATACTATTTTCATATATGAATTTATAATGCCATCGCATAGCTTTGTGTGATTGTGGTATCGATTTTATTTCATTTTTTTTGAATATTTATCGTGCTATTTTTCAAAAATTATTTTATAATGCTACCATGTAACATCAGTTTTGTATTTTCTAAAAAAAATATTTGGCAATTATATTTCAATTTTATCATGTAATAGTTGATCGTAATATAATCATTTTTTAGTTAAATGATACGACTTAGTATCATTTTATACTTACTATATTTCTTTTTAAGTTTCATATAATAATATTGTATAGTATTTTTTTAATATGTTGCAAATTTCCATTAATTGATGATTGGTGAGCAATATGAGGTGAGAAATGTGAGGAGGCACGGAGGTGTGGCATCGTGGGGTGTGGTGGCATAGGGTTTGATGGGGGGTAGGAATCAACGATTTGGCATGTGTGTATACGAGAGAAAGAAGGTGTCCTTGTGGCTGAATGTTGAAGTTGCTATCCTATAAGCTAAAAAATCTTTGAAAGTTTATCCTTTAAACTAAATTATCCTTTTTTTACTATGGCTAATTTATTCTTTTCTACATGCTACTTTTTATTTACCGCAAATTAGTATATACCTGTAATAAAATGTTAAAATGTATATTAGAATTAAAATACTCTTGTTGGAGAATTGGCAATGAAGTTGTGGACCTAAATACTTTATACTTGGTATAACTGCAATTTATATTTAGTAATTATTACTTGGATTTTTCACAAAAGACAATGAAATTGTGACTTAAGGGCTCGACAATACGAGCCCGCATCACGCTACCAGACAAAAGGTAGATCCATCCCAAACTTGCATGCATGCTTTCGACGACTTAGTCCTCTAAACATAGCCTCCCTGCTATCTCTTGGATACGGATGTCAACCCATGAAATCATCTCTATCAACAAAGATCCACGAGCCTCATGGAAAATTCCTCCTCGTCCCATCATTAAGGCTATCAATATATATCCAAAAATTCTAAAATCCATCTGCATCCATCTCCAATATGCGAATAAATGTGCAATATCCGCAGAAATGGATATAGATGCAGGTACTATGGTATCCACATTTGAAAATCGTTCATTCGGTTTTTGTCAAGGTTATAGTTTATATTATGTGTACTTTAGTTAAGTGAATCTTTTAAATTTTTTATTGAGATAATAGTTTATATTATATGCATTTAATGTATATTAACTACTCAATATCATTATATTTGTTTATTTAACACTTTTATAATTAACAGGATTGAGAAAAATCTAAGCTAAACGAAATTTTTTATTTATGTTTATTGATTTATAGATCGTTAGAGGATAGAATAATTATATGATATCGATCCATATTCCTGGATGTGGATATCCGATTTTTGAAAATGATTTTGAATGCGGATGTGACACTATCAACGTCTGAAAGTATCCGTTGATAGGCCTACCATCATGAAACTATCATGCCATAACAAAAGAGCCTCATCTTTTACATCCTTGTCTGTGACCCTGGTTTTTCGTTTTCCATAATCTCTTGGCCGTCCAACCTCTCCCATCTTGCTTACTTTGTTATGACTCAGCAAATATCCGACTAAAGTGTCTGGTCATCTGTGCATAAAGAGATGACGATCTCTTATTATTCTCCTAACAAGCCCGATATACTATCCATCTAACAAAAGCGTCATCGTGTAGTAGCATCCCTCTATACTTTGTAGTCCAATGATGTCATTGTTCACCAACAAGTCTCTGCCTTATGCCTCCTTTTTAACATAAGCATGCCATGGTACGGTCTGCTAGCTAGCTTTTGTCCAAACCATTCTCCCCATCAGGCATCCTTGCTGGTCGACATCTGAACCATATATCATCATCAACAGTCACGAGGAAACCTAGGACTTAGAGCTTCAATCTGAGCTCTTCAAAGCATGATCTCAGCTACTACGAATAAAGACTTACATGCACGTCGACAAGGACAACATTTTCTAATCTTATGTGCAACCCAGCTTAGCTCAAAGTTCTTGTAACGAATCACTTGTAATAAAAGATACGAAGAATTAAAAAGCTAGCATCATAATTGACATAGATCTTTGTCAAGATCAAACCACACTACATCCTGTGTCATTTATTTTTTACATTTAGTTCATAACTCCTCCTTTTACATTCCTAATCTCGATATTAGCAAATTACCTTTGATAGCACCTATCACTAGCTAGAAATCTTGTTAACATTTTTGTACTAGAAGGAGAACCTCCCTCGAAAGATCTCAACATTCATCACCTTTTTTTCTCTCAACATTATTCCACTAGGAAGTTTCATCATGTAAAGTAACTGTGAAAATGAGGCAGATTACTCAAAAGATCACAATACTAACGATGACATAGGAGCTAGTTCTATCATAAGCATGAATAATGACATGTGGCTCGACTTGGTAAACGGGATATGTTAACTCAAAAAATGGATTAACACCCTAGATTGAGTGTGAAAGCACTAGCCTTGTTTAACAAGGCAAACAGAATAGAGACAAGAAATAGTAACTTGGAGATAAAGTAAAATGACAAGAGATTTTTATAGTGGTTCGGCTGTTAACGAAGCCTGCATCCAATCATAACTTTTATTATTGAATGATTGCAATTACAAGTTGAATCTGATTATAATTTGATTTGATTTTATCAATTAGATCAAGTCACCAATGTCAGAATTCACTGGAGAACCATAGTGAACACTTTAGATACTGTTCTGTTGGAGGAGAAGAGTAAAGAATAGTTTCTGTACAATTTCAACAGCCAATTCAGAAGATCTCTTTATGTTGATGGTAGGATTGTATTTATAGTAGCTGGAGAGCACTTCGACTAAAGCCTCTTAGTTAAAGATTTTCATTTGAAGGTACGAAGGCGCTCCAAAAATACCAGAATGAGCCGACCTAATATGATGGATCGCTAGTGACCCATAGTACATGGATCGCTAGTGATCCAAGGGGTTAGAGTATTTTCGGCTCATTCCATTTGGATCATGTTTCCTGCCTTGTGTAAATGCTCTCCATGTGATTTCATGACTGGATGCTTTTCTTTGATGATGATTCATGTATCGAGTGCATTGAACTAATGATGGAATCAAATGAATGCTCACTTCTCGATCCAACTAGCTTGGAATACCCCCAAACTTAGCAAACATTCCTAGAATACTTATTAGATCATGGAGCAAGAGGATTGGAAGATCCAAAAATGACCCTTATGGATCACTAGCGACCCATGGGAGATGGATCGCTAGCGATCCATCATCTTTGAGGATTTTTAACTTCTTTTTCTTGAGTCTTTCTTCTAGTCCTTTTAGTTGTTTCTTGAGTTGTTCTAACTTGATGTATATGTTCTGACTTCCTTTGAATTTTGTTTGGTCAAAAACTCAGTTAACATTTTCCCTCTAGAGTATGCTTTCATTGGAAACAAGTGTGCTCTAGAAGTTACTACTTTTGAGTTCCTATATGCTGAGGTTCAAGTGATCTAGTTGAGCCCATCATGTGAATTTGGGTTTGGTTATTTAGCCATCTATTGAATTCTGGTGCGAATTGTCATAGATTATAACAATAAATCAATTTCAATTCCACAACTTTCAAGAGGCCTGTAGAAGGCACATAGATCATGCTTGGTGAGTTAGGAAAAGTTTGCTTGCTTTGTATGGATCGCTAGCGATCCAAGGACTTAGTATACTTTTCTGGTGCTCTGCCTTATTTATTCCATTCGAGCTAACCTGCTTTCCCACATATCCCACGCAATGATTCGAGCTAATTCTCCTACGATCCAACCTTAATCCAATCCAAACCCTAACTCCATTTGGGCAATCGCCGTTGCCGGCCATCCATCGTCGAAGCCTCCTACCCCCGAACTTGCCTTGCCTTACCGCCGTCTTGGGCCAACCTTTATTACCTGAAACTTCATCAATTTGGATCGCTATAACATTCCCGTTTTTAAATCAAACTAAAATTGGAAATTAATTTAATTTTTGTAATTAAATTATGAATTAATTTGGTATTTTCCAAATTTAGATATTTGTTTGTTTATTAATATAAATGAATATAAATATGATTTTAAAATTGAATTTCTAATTTGAGATACAGAAATAAATATTTTGAATAATATATATTAATTATAATTTGATTGTGGATTAATCTTAATTTTTTTGAATAAATATATTTATGAATATATATAGATTAATTTTGAATTTCATTTTGAATTTGAAACTCTGAGATAAATATTTTTGAAAATAAATTGATTTAATTTGGGAATTCAATTGTAAATATTTTACAAATAAATTGAATTTGAAAAGTTTGAAAATAAAGGTTTTAAGTAATATATATTTGATTTAAAGTTTTATATTTTGAAATATATATATATGTATATAACTAGAATTATAAATATAATATGATATTAAAACAAGGTTTAATAAAAGTTTAGAATATACATAACTTTTTGAAATTAATAAAATTGGTTTGTAAATTTATAAAATAAGATTTAATATAAAGGGTCAAGGTATTCTCTTTTTATGATTTTACTTAAAGTAAAAGTAGTTTGTGTGTATACACAATGTAAAAGTTAAAACCATATTTGTAAAAACATATGTTAATATAGAAAAGAATGCATTGTAAATAAAATACTAGCTAATGGTTTAGACACAAATTTCTTCCATTTTAACAAATGTAAGATGGAGATTACATGCATTAATATGTGTAAATATTTTATAAAACAATTTAACATTTGTAAATATTTTGACAAGATATTATTACAAGTGTTCACAAATTTAACAAGTGGCAACATCTACTTTTCTTTGAAATTAAATTATATGAATGTGAATTAAAAGAAACAAAACTTTTTCTCAGTAACAAAATTTCTTAAACCTGCAAAAAAAATGAAAACCAGATAAAAAGAAAGAATAAAACCAAAACAGAAAACAACATTAGTATTTAAATTATCAACCTCAAGCCAATAAAGATGCAAAAGCAAAAAACCTGGAATCCAAACTATAATCAACTAAAGGCTTAAGTTCAGATTCAATTCACAGTCTCTGTTTCAACATCAAGCTTCCATTTTGCAAAACTGAAATCAAAGCAAAACCAGGAAAGACTTGCAAGCCTGGATATCAACAACAAGCAAAAGGGAATCAAGATATCAATCTTCAAGTTTTTAATCTGGAAACAAGCTTCAAATTCAACAAGCATCTTAAAACCCTGTAGCATGCAAATTCATCCAGATAAAAAACAACTACCAGATTTTCACATTCATTTTCAAGCTTATTCTTTGTTCATCATGACAGGCTTTGTCCTCTATCTTCAATTTTTTCAGGCGAGTAAACACTACCCCCATCAAACTTAATCTGTTTGTTTGATGCATTGGATAAGATTATGGATCTATATCATGAAAATTTGTTTGTGTAATGGTATGTTGACTGCTTGTATGTATGCTTTGTGTACATGTCTGGAAAATTTGCAGATAAGCCTCTACTCAACATTTACAGGTTTTAAACCTATTTTAAAAATCATAATCTCATCATATAATCATATATAGGCTTTGAGGTCTAAATAAATTAATTTTGTAAGATCAAGATTTAGGTCCTAAAAATATTGCTGAGAAGAATAAATTTGAAATTGTCTGGAAATATAAATAAACAGTGGGAATTTTGGAACTATGTTGAAATTCAAAAATCATGTTTTCTTGTTTCAAGTATATTATCCAAAACATTCTCGAAAATGATGAATTTTGGCGGTGGAATCATGATTTTTTTAGTGAGTATCCATAAAGAACGTTCGAGTTGAACGAAATGTGAACCTTGGTAAATTCCTGTTGATAAGTTAAATGACTGGTCTCGAGATCATCGCTGGAGGAAGGTGGAAGTTAGAAGATCATAGGAAACATAAGGGTTCGATTTCTCAATGGATGTGGTGGCGTAGAGAGGGTAAACTAGGGTTAAACGCTTAGTTTTGACGGAGATGGTAGGTGGGGCAACTGCGATGATGTGGGCGAGTTTGAGGCGATCGCATATGGGGGGATCGAAATATGGAGGTGTGAGGCAGCTGTAGATTGGTCGGCGTAGGTTCCAATTGACGAAGTTCATCGGAGCGAGGGGTTTTAGGTTGATGGGTTGGATACCAAGAAAAATCGATGGGCTCGATTTTGATCGGCGGCGGAATTGAAGGATCTGGGAGCTCGGGCGAGTCGAAGGGTGTAACGACCTAGAATTTTGGTCACTAGATTTTGAACATTTAATTCATTTTAAATGTTGCATGTGAATTATAATTTGGTTTTGAAACAAAAAGATTTTGGTTAAATTAATGAAATTAGTTAAATTTCAAATATGGCTATTTAATTGAATTTGAATAATAATAATTTAATATTTGGGAATTGGGATAATTTGTGAAACTGGAGGTAAATAGATATTAAAATGGTTTCTAAAATTTACTTCAAGTCTATTTGGATTTAAATAATGATGTCGGACTTTTGGATGGAATCAAAAGTCGATAAGTCAAATTTGGAATATTTATATTAATTTAATAATGGAATTTAATAATATAATAATGCAAATAATCGGATTTTGGTTCGAAGTGAAAACAGAATGATTTCTAATGTGAATGTAAATTCTATATGATTTATAAATAAGTTAGTAAAATTTTAAAAGTGAAATTTTAAGTGATTTCGACAATTTCAGAAATCACTCAAATTAATCGACGAGTTAAAATAGCCTTCCGGGGCACAGTCTCAGAATTCGACGAAACAAGTTCCATTAGATCCGAAATAGTTAATTATTATCGAATTTCGAATTTCGTAGCGTTTAGATTTACCATTTTCTCGTACGGGTGAGAAATGCGTTGAAATTAAAATCGATAATTTAATATTTAAACTCGATTCAAAAAGCTATCTTCCACATATGATTAAATTGGGCTCTGAAACACGTTCCATTGTGTTCGGAATGCGGATAAAACCTTATAAACGCCAGGCGACACGTGTTGTTTGGGGTTCGTTCGAAAAAGCAGTTAAATTTGAGAATAATAGTTAAATAATATATAATCATATATATACATTCACGTACAGAAAAACCTTGAGATTATTCTCGGCCGCCACTTCAAATTTCAATGGCCGAAACGCTCTAGTATTCATCCCCTCAAATCTCTCCATCCACTCGATATTTTCGGACGAATCCTAAAGCAAAATCAAAGTACATCCTGAGATATAGACATCTAACGGAGATTTTCGCTATCGTTCGACGTAGTGACATGGAATCGACCGTTTAGGGTTTCGTTTAATCTTTTTTTTTTGTGATGTGGGGATGCCGAGGTTTTTGAGTTTGGGGGTGATGTAAGTTCTCGCGTGGGGGCGTGCAATGGTGGTCGCCGATCGATGAATCGATGGTCGAAAGGGCTTCGATTTTTGGTGAAATGGAACAGCCGATGGGTCTCGTTTGTTTGTTGTCTTGGCCTAGAGCTTGCATGGAAAGAAGATGCGGCCGTGATTTGTATGGTATAATGTTAAAAAAAAAGAAAATTTGTTTTAAATCGGTAATTGAAACTTATAAATTTCATATCTATTGCATACGTTGTCAGATTCCGATGGAACTGGCGGCACCAGAATCGCAACGACGTGATCTACGCACTGCAGCAGATCCGGAGACGTTTGGAGAAGGCGAAAATTTTGGGTTAAATTAAACGGCTCGATTTAATTTAAAATAGGAACGACTCAACATTTAAACTCAAGGTGAGTTAATCTCACTCACATCTGGAATTTCCAGTTAATTTAAATAGTTAAAATTTAAATGAATGAATGATTGGTTGAATGTGAATAAAATCATTAGTCTGGATATGATATTTTATCTGTTATGCTAATGTCTGTGGATGCAGGGAAAACAGGTTGGAGGGATCCAACTGGATTCCTCACAATATAGAAATTATTTTCATAATTGATGATGTGTTTTATTTATATACCGTGATAGATTAATTTGAAAAATTAAATTGTGTTGTGCTATGATTGGATGAATACAATTTGGGAATTTAAAATATAAATAAAATAAATTGGGTTTCAAAGGAAATAAAAGAAATTTTTAAGTAAAGAATTTAAAGGAATTAAATTCGGAAATTGGTTTGGAGTCTGCTAAAGTGTTTTTGAAATTTTGATTTAAAAGGAAATGTGAAATGAAAATTTATAAACCGGGTTTATAAATAAAGTGAAATATTTATCGGGGACAAATATTGAAAGTATAGGTTTCCGATGGGAATTTCTATAAGAAGTGCAAATTGCTTAAAAATAATAGTAAGATTGTTTTTTTTAGGATGGGAAGTGTACTTTTTTGCTCGAAATTTAGTATGTTTTAAAGAAAAGCTTTCAAAATATAAATGGGCAGTTTAAAATATGTTTTAGAATATTTTAGAAAGAAAATATTATTTGAATTTTTTAAAGTGTAAGTAAAGTTTATTTAAGAGATTATGGTACTTAATTATCTTAAAGGTAAAGTAGTATTAAGTTTTCAAAAGAATATTTAATATAAATATTTGATTTAATAACTTTATTTTAAAAGTTAAATTTGGCTTAAATTATTTAGAAAACCTCTATATATTTCCTTAAGTATTATTTTTAATTAATTAATTTCTAGTAGCTTTATTTTAAATATTTTAAGCATATATTTTAATGGTGGTTTTCTAGGAAATGGGAATGTGTTTAAAAATAAAAGGAGTTTATTTTTAAAGTATGGGAAGGAATTTACGAAATTTAAACGTAAATTCGAATTGAGATAAATCAAGCAGGATTTATAAAAGGTTTTTGGTTTATGCTGAAATGGAAGTGTAGTTCCCTGAAAAGCCAAGTACGTTTCAAAACAGATTTTAGGTAAAAATTAAAAAGTTTAAATTTGTTTTTAAAGGAATTTTTTAAGAAAATTATTGTTTAAGTTGTAGAATTTTTAAGAGTAAATATTTAATAAATTAGTTATAGTAGTAATTATTTTCAAAGGGTTGATTGATATATGCTTTAAAAGAATATTATTAATATTTATATTTTATAAACTAGTTTTATTGTAAAGATAGTTTGGTTCAAGTTTTATTTGAAAAACTTGTATAGGATTTCATAACTTTATTTTAAAATTTAGTATGACTTAACTTTATATTGAAGAAAAATAGTTTATATTTTATAAAGCAGTTTTATTTGAAACATTTAAAAAGTATGTATATATTTCAAATAAAGTATGTAAATAGCTTTAATTTAAATTATTATAAATCTAAAGTATTTGGCTTGGATGTTTTCAGTGGAAATAAATATTTGAAAATTTATTCCATAAGGAGTGTGTGCTTTGAAACTGTTTTCAAGGGATTGAAAATGAAAATATATCTTGTGAAGATATTTTGAGATTAATAAATAATTTGGGGAAATTATTTATTGTTTGATGGTTATTTTTGAATGTTAATTGATAGTTAAATCATCGACTATCAATATTGGCCAATGCACCGATCGTTTCGAAGAGACCGGGATCGCGATTGATTTCTCGAAAACCACTTCGATCTGGTTTGTACATTTTCGTGGGAAAAACGAGTTCGGGGTCGAAGATGGAGTAGTGAAGTGCAAGGGCTAGTCGCTACTAATCCTGAGGATGATTCCAAAATGGATGCAGTTGGAGTAGTGCCTTCGGTTCCGTTCGAACCTGGGACGGACTTGTATGGATGAATGCTTTCGGAACATCGTCAGGTGGACGATGGGCATTCTAAGTGAAACGTTCTAAAAGGTAACGCTTAGCCTTAAGCCTCATCAATCGGGAATGACTGAAAATTAGGGATTATGCAGCAAGGCTATGTGGGTAGCACCCATTAGGGTGAGGTCATCCGTGTCTAGATGTCCCTTTTTATTTGGCTTATTGGTGCGGTTGCTGATCCCAACCGTGGGATGATCTTAGTAGGGATTATCCAGTAAGGGGTAGTCCCGTTCTTGTGTTGTAGGGGATGGGAGTAATCCTCGGTACGGTGATCTAGGCCACGTACTGTGACAGGTGGTTTCCCAGTGCCTAGTAATTAGTTGAAAATCCATTCTCCCTACGCGCCTTTTACGATTTTTGTTTGTATTACCCACGATTGTGGCTAGTAGCTGGAATTTAATAAATGTAACAATTTTGGCTATTTTAATAAGTATTTGAATATAGACCCTATTATAATATCAAAGGATTTTGATAAAAATGTTTTGGCTATCGTAAGGTAAAAACCCTACATGTTTATTTGTGGCGTGGTCTTACGAGATGCTTTTGTTTTCAAAGGATTTTTGAAACTTTAATAACCAATTTGGGTGTATTTCTCTCACGCTGGTATTCCAGACTGACTCGGGTGTTATTTTATTATAGTGCTCGGGTCAGACCAAGTATTATATATATACATGAAAGGACGCTGTGGAGCTTAGGAGAGGAGCTGGAGTCCGAGACATATTATCTGTACTTGTTTATATCCCCTGCTGTGATTGTTTGAAATTGTCAGGCTGGTAATTGTTGTTTGTTTGTGATACTCCGATGATGTAATATATTAAACAGATATGGTTTTCATTTTGTGTAAAGATCTGATAGTATGTATTATATTTTGTTCCGCTGCGATTGTGAGATTCTGTTATTGTTTAGTTCCTTCTTTCTTCTATCTTCTTTCTTTTCCCTCAACAATCTGTCTTTTTCGGCACTCGAGTGTCGGCATATTAGTCTGTGGTGTATTTTGTGTTGATTTTCGAGGGTCGAGAAGGGCGAGTCATTACAGTGGTATCAGAGCTTAGGTTGGCGATAACCTTGGCTCTGGTGGGGAAATTACTCATTAAACAGAGTCAATAGTACACTATAATGTGTTTGAGTGTAATAATAGCTATGAGCGCGTACTTATTAGTGAATATAAAAACTGTTTTTATACTACGTTGACTTATCGGTTGAGTTTTTATGAATTCTGGTCGGTACGGAAAGTACAACCGTATCGATAAGGGTTTCTAAACTCTTAAACAAGATATACCGACATGGTATTGTTTTTAAAGTGGGTAAATGAAATAATTTTACCCAAAATTATATTTTGTACGAAAGAAATAATTTTATGAAATTATTATATATTTGGATGTTTGGTTGTTAATATTATAATCAAATAAAAGAATTTAAAATTTTAAATGGTTTATAACCAAATAGAATTATCTAAGTATGGTTTAAATAAAAAGGAGTATAACTAAAATTTGATTTAGACCAGAATTTGAATCCCGAAAATTTTGAAAAGTGTTTAAAATGAATTTAAAACAAAAAGTTCGGGAATTTAAAATTTTGGGAATGGTGGAAATGTTTTCCAAAAATTTGAAGGAAATGATGGAGTATTATTTTGGGAAATATTTTTGAATGGAAATTGTTTGAAAGGAATTTGTGGTAGTAAGGAAGCACCGAACCCACTTCAGTCATTGGGAAATAATCCTGATGATGATGGCCACATCATTAGAATTCATTTTCGAGTTTCTAAAGTGATGGATTGCTTCCATGGTAATTGGGTATGATATCTGTTTAGACTTGTTTGATATGCAAGGTGTTTTAGAAATTTCAAAAGGAAAATTTGTTTTGGTAAAAACAAGTTGTTTTGGGATCTGGAGATTTGATATACCAAGTGGGTATGTGTTGATTATTATTTCACAATGGTTTTGAAATAAAACCGGGTAATTAAATTCTGGGAATTCTATTTAAAAATGTAAAAGATAAAAATGAATCAACTATTGAACCTATTAAGTGAAGTTGATTTAAATAAGAACGGAAAATGAGATTTTAATGCTGGAATTAAAGTTTAACTCGAATGAATGGTAGTGAATACAATATATTTGAATTTAACGCAGGATAAGTTAAATAAATTGGAATTGAATTAAATTGGATATAAAGTTGAAATGTAAAATGACTATAATTGTGTAATGAAAATTTATATCCTTAAGCTATTAAATGTTATATATAAAATTTGAAATTGTGATTATAAGGTGAAAATGACTCAAACGAGCAATATAAGATTTTAAATAAATAAGTTGGTGAACTTAAGAATAGGAAATGGAAGTTGTAAAACCAAAATAAAATGATTTGTATTTTATGGGAAATTCAAACTTGATCCTAAATGAAATATAAATTGGAATAAGGTGAAGAAAAATAAAATGTGAATGGAGAAATAAAAATTGGATTTAACTTGAATTGAAAGAAATTGAGTAGAATTTGAATTGAATTAAAATCAAAATTCAGTTGCGTTATCAATAATATTTAATGGAATTAAATTCTTATTTAAAATAGTAAAGGAAATGGTATGAATTTAAGCTGGCTAAATAAAATTTGGTTGAACTTGAATTAGAATCGGAAAAGAATTGAATTGAATTTTTTTTAATTTAGTTGAAATGATATTGAATGAAGTAAATGCTCACTCAACCAAATCCAAAGGAATTGTTTGAGGATGAATTTAGCGTAAGCTAAATTAAATAAAAGGGTAATGGGATGAATAAAATTTTGGTAGCTTGTTAAAAAATTGAAAAAAATAAAACCCAGTTCTGGTTTAGAATAATTGGAATGGTCATGTTATTAATAAATTCAGAAATGAATTGAGACGGTGAATATAAAAATTAAAATGGACTGAATAAATAAACTAATTGGATTAAAATTTGTAAACGAATTAGAATTTGATTTAATGAGAATCAAATTAAAATGAAAATAAAATTAATGTAAGAAGGAATAGAATTATTTTGGAGTTGGAATAACTTAGGTTGTTATCGAGCTTATAAAATGGTTTTGAATGAATTTGTACGGATAACGAAATTTAATGTAAGAAATGGGATTTGATTCAATAATTGTGATGAAGTAAGAATGTTTGGGTTGTGAATAATTCCGAATGGAGTAAAAAATTAATATAGTTTGAGCAGGAATTAATTTAAAATTGTTATAAACTTAAATACTTGTTATTTGCTTGAATAACATCAAATTTGCATAGAAATGGGTCGTTTTGTTGTAAACGGAATTGAATTGGTTTAAAGAAGCAAATGAAATTGGTTTTTAAATCAATTGGAATGGGTTGAAATCTAACTAAGTGGTTTTGTATATAAATGCAAGTGAATCATAAAAGAAATGCAAGTATATCAAATTTAAAAATAAAAATTTGTTTGTGAATCAATTTGGAATTGACTTGAAGTAAATTGATGTAAATAAAGCATAGGTTAGTCATATTGAAGAGAAAATGAACTGGTTGTAGTAAATATGAATTATATATAGTAAACTTGAATGTAAATCATTCGAGTGGAATAAAATGAAGTTTGGATTTGTTAGGGAATTAAAATGTTGATTGAAATCTTATGATTTCTTATAAAATATGATTAGCATGTAGGATTTTGGGTGTTGGTTGGTTGGGATGTATAATTGATGTGTTTGGTTAAGATTAATGAATGGAATGTTGTTAAAAATTCTCATATTATTGAAAGCTGATGTGTTTGTTTAAGTAAGTACAGGTACGGGAGGCAATCGATAGAGTTGAAGCGCGTAAATGCAATACAATTAGCCGCTTGCTTTTAAAATGCTAATCTAAGGTACGCCTACGTAATAAAATTGGAAAATGATATATATGTTGTGATATATTTTGTTTTCCGACCACGTTGGTCGATGTATATATATTTACATCTATTGTGATATTGTGAAACGCTCTCCGTACAAAGGAGACGCTGTCAAAAATTTTCCAAAATTTTGGGAGTTAGAAATATTTTGGAAATTTTGAAAATTTTGGTTAGCTAGGAAGTTGTTTTTGAAGTGATACTGAAAACAAGCTTTCGAGTTAGAAATAAAAGCAAATGGTTTTGGAATGAAGCTAAAAGTTTGGTGAAGTAAATGTAAGTTTTTAACTAAGTATGGGTAAGTAAATGAGTTTAGTAGCATTTTCATACCTTAGCAAATTTCGGGGATGAAATTTTTATAAGGGGGGAGGAATGTAACGACCCAGAATTTTGGTCGTTAGATTTTGAACATTTAATTCATTTTAAATGTTGAATGTGAATTATAATTTGGTTTTGAAACAAAAAGATTTTGGTTAAATTAGTGAAATTAGTTAAATTTCAAATATGGCTTTTCAATTGGATTTGAATAATAATAATTTAATATTTGGGAATTGGGATAATTTGTGAATCTGGAGGTAAATAGATATGAAAGTGGTTTCAAAAATTTATTTTAAGTCTATTTGTATTCAAATAATGATGTTGTACTTTTGGATGGAATCAAAAGTCGATAAGTCAAATTTGGAACATTTATATTAATTTAACAATGGAATTTAATAATAAAATAATGCAAATAATCGTGTTTTGGTTCGAAGTGAAACAAAATGATTTCTAATGTTAATGTAAATTCTATATGATTTATAAATAAGTTAGTAAAATTTTTAAAGTGAAATTTTAAGTGATTTCGACAATTTCGGAAATCGCTCGAATTAATCGACGAGTTAAAATAGCCTTCCGGGGCACAGTCTCGGAATTCGAGTAAAGTAGTTCCATTGAATCCGAAATAGTTAATTATTATCGGATTTCAAATTTCGTAGCGTTTGGATTTACCGTTTGCTCGTACGGGTGAGAAACGTGTTAAAATTAAAATCAATAATTTAATATTTAAACTCGATTCAAAAAGCTATCTTCCACATATGATTGAATTGGGCTCCGAAACACGTTCCATTGTGTTCGAAATGCAGATAAAACCATATAAAGGCCAGGCGGCACGTGTTGTTTGGAGTTCGTTCGAAAAAGCAGTTAAATTTGAGAATAATAATCAAATAATATATAATCACATATATACATTCACGTACAGAAAACCCTTGAGATTCTTCTCGGTCGCCACTTCAAATTTCAACGGCCGAAACACTCTAGTATTCATCCCCTCAAATCTCTCCATCCACTCGATATTTTCCGACGAATCCTAAAGCAAAATCAAAGTACATCCTGAGATCTAGACATCTAACAGATGATTTTCGCTATCGTTCGACGTACTGACCTGAAATCGACCGTTTCAGGTTTCGTTCTATCTCATTTTTTGTGATGTGGGGACTGCCGAGCTTTTTGAGTTTGGGGGTGGTGGAAGTTCTCGCGTGGGGGCGTGTAATGGTGGTTGCTGATCGGTGAATCGATGGTCGTCGTAACGACCCAGAATTTTAATTTATTAAAAATTTGAATATTTAATTAATTTTAAATATTAAGAAGTGAATTTATAAGTCAAATTAATTTTATTTTGAATTATTGGATTTAATTGGATAATTAAATCGATAATTTAATATGTTAAATTATGGAAATGATTGAAAATTGGGTTAAATATGATTGAAAATGATTTGTAAAATTTTATTTTATCATATTGGAGTTAGAACGATATTTTAGAACTTTTAAAATCGAATTAAAAGTTAATTTGTGAAAATTGAATATTTTAATATTAAAATCGACTAGTGAAAATAGTCAATTTTTGAACAGTCTCAGAATTGAACGAAACTATTTCCATTGGATCCGTAATAGTTAGTTATTACCGGATTTCAATTTTCGTGTCAATCGGAGCTATCGTTTGATCGTAATAGCTCGAAACGCATCGAATTGTTTTTAATTTTAATTTGGCGAGTTAAAATAGCCATTTTTCAAAAAGTCTCGGATTTCGACGAAACCAGTTTCATCGGATCCGTAATGTGATATTATTGTATGGTTTAAAATTTCGTGTCAATTGGATTTACCGTTTGTCCGGTACAAATTAAAACGCCTAGAAAATCGTTTAAATCGGTTTAATTTAAATTGAACGTTTGTAGCCATAACTCGCATAGATGACCGAATTAGCTTCCGAAACATGTTCCATTGTGTCCGGGACGCGGTGTAAACCCTAGAAACGCTGGTTACGGCGCGTAAATCGGAGTTCAAAAATTTAAAAATGAATAGTGTTTTCGTTCAAAAATCTATAAAAGGATACCCTTTGCCTTCATAAAAGAAAAAAAAAACCTAAACCTAATTTCTTTCAGCCGCCGCCTCCATTAGGCATGAATGGCCAGAAATTCATATCATTCTTCCTCAATTTTCATCCAATCCGTCAACAAATAGAGGAAGTTGTCAACTACAATATTGTAGAGGGGAGTAAGATCTTGTGATTCAACGGTTGAGATCGAGATTGGAGCTACGAATCAACGGATATTTGCGTTCAAAGGCCATAGGGTCGGCCTCGTGATACGTGCACCAGAGATGGCCGAGCTTGGCCGCGTTCCAGGCGAGCATGGTGTTGGCGAAGCCCTTCGTGATGGCATCTCCTGATCGACCTATATATGCGTGTAGGAGGAGCGATTCGAAACCCTAATTTGCATTCATGGGTTGTTTGTGCGTGTTTCTTCCTGTAGATGGAAGATGATGCGCGCGTGAGAAGGAATGGTGGACGGCCTGATGAGCTGATGCAAGATCCTACGGCTATGGATAGCTAGGTTTAAAATTATATAATTAAGTTGTAATTTATGTTATATAAAATTCGTGTAAGTTTAAAAATGCATAACTTTTTCATACGAGGTCGAAAACGCGCGAAACCAGTTGCGTTGGAATCGTATGGACGAGCACTACGCGATGGAATTGGATTGGAGTCGTTTGGAGTTAGTGAGAATTTTGGGTAAAATTAAACGTCCGTTTAATTTTATTCGAAATAAATCGCTAAAACGAAATTGAAATCAAGGTGAGAACTTCTCACTCAATCGAATCGGTTTCGATTTTATTTTAAATAGTTAGATTTAAAATATTTGAATGCATGTTTGAATGATGATTGTTATCTATTGATTGTGAAAATAGACATTATGCGCCGTTAGTAAGCGGATGTTATTTATTAAAAACATATACCGCGAATATTTCATAAACAGTGAAATTGTTATTATATATAATAGCAATATATATATATTGGCATATGTATATATTGAAGTTATTGATTTCCCGCATTTGCATAGCGGATGAGACCCTATTGCGCCGTTATTAAGCGGATAATATTTAAATCCCATACACCGCGATAATTTCGTACTGGAGCGGAATTGGTATTGTGCTAATGTTTGTGGATGCAGGAAAACAGGTTGGAGGGATCCAACTGGATTCCTCAACAGTATTTATTTGATTTCAGATATTTTGATATTTGATGGACTATCATATACGATATATGATGTCGTTGTTGTCATGATTGGCTATTTGGTGTGTAGCATCATTGGACCAAATTTGGAACTTTAAAAATGATTTTTAAAGTGAGTTTTGAAAATATAAAATATTTTTGGAATTGATTCATTTTAAATAAATAAACGTTATAATTTTTATGTTATAAAAATTATGGTTTTTGAGAAATATAGTTAAAAACTGATTTTTGAGAATATGATGCTAATGATTTTATAAAATAGTTAAATCGGAATTTTTGAATTTATTGTGAAAAGTTTAAATATAGGATTTATAAAATTTAATTATTTTATAAATCAGAATGATGAAATTATAAAGGAGATTAAAGATGTTTTAAAAGAATAATATAAATTGATTTTATAAAGGATTTATAAATGGATATTTATAAATGAAAATATTTGAATTATAAAACGAGTTTTTATAAGTGTTAGAATGAATTGTGAATGAATTTCATAAATGAATGAAATTCATAGAATTATAAACGATGAAGTTAGAAATGGAATTTTATAAGCAGTAGGTTTATAAAATTTATAAAGTTATTGAAAGAATATATTTGGATAAATAATTGAATCTTATAAGTTATAAGACTTATAATTATGAAGTTTAAAGGAACGATTGTGCAAACAAATAAATTATAGGTGTTTAACTTATAATATGAATTTTGTTTTATAATTGAGTTATAAATTGAATAGGTTAATAAAGGAATTTATAAACGTTGTTTTATAAATTCGCAAACGACTTATTTTGATAAGTAAATTGTTATAACTTATTTATGGAGTTATATTCACGTTTTTGAACTGTGAATAATCCTTTAAAATAAAATGAATAAAAGGATGAAATTGTTAACGAAGTTTATTCACGTTTTTGAATAGTAAATAATACGTTAAAGAAATTGTTTTGAATGTGATGTTTTTAAATAGAATTAAAACAAGTTAACGATGTTTTAATTGGGTTGAGATTCGAAAACATAGATTTCAACATTGATTGTTGAAATAGACGTTTTCGAGAAATAGAAGGAAATGGTGGACTATAACACTGTTGTTATAGTAAATGATTTCCGGAAGGATATGTTTTGTATAGTATTGGGATTTATATATCTATTTTAATTTCAAATCCCTATACTAGTGATTTTGGGACGTTGTAACGATGTTTTACGCAACATTCGTTTTGGCCCAAATAAATATGGTTAAGAGAATGATTTCCTTAAAGAATGAAATATATACTTAATCTCGATTTAAGTATGTTGAATATTTTCTAAGTATTGAAAATAAATAAAATTCGTGAATTACTTATTAAATAAGTATGGAAATGTTTTTCCAATATAAAGTGAATATTAGAGAATTTATCTTTTTGAAGATAAATTGAAATGAATAATTGAAATCGAATATTCATAGATATTTTGGATTATAAATTCACTAAGGAATTTATAAAAGAAAGTGGAATTGGTTTAAAAATAAATATTGATTTATTTTTGAAGTGTGAAAATTATATATCTAGTAAAGATATTTTGGAGTTAAATAATTTGGAAAATTATTTGGAAACTGGTGATGTGTGCATATCCATTGATAGTTCAATAACCGACTATCAATATTTCCCTTTGAATGGGTAATTGATGTGATTTGTTTGAATTTGAATGCCACACTTATTTTTGAATAAGCGCTCACTATTCGGGTTAACCGGGAAAGGACCATGGGGTCGTATAACCCATTCCGAATATGTGATACGTCGTTATGAATTGCATTTGAAGACCGGTGTTGAAGACCGGATCTTTTTGAAAGCGAAAGGACAACTCGTCGATTGTCTTTGCACCGAGTAGCTACGGTATAGAGATTCCCTATGTGATGGGAAGTCCGGACGTGATTAGAGATTATCCGGATTGCAAGGACTTCTTTGTAAGTGCCTTCGGTTTTGTTCGAGCCCGGAACAGACTTGTATGGATTGTATGTCTGACGTTACAAATTGAGATATAAAGCAGATTTCTTTCAAATATATTTCTGTTGGTGGCGGAGAATTTATTCTTTTAGCTTAACACCCTTCTCTGAGACGTACGAGCTTAGAGGTTATGTAATTGAATGTTATCAGCGATATATTCCCAATTTGGTAATGTGACATGCTGAGTGTTGCTGTGAAATGATCATTGTGTTGATTATTTGTGATAGGATCGTTTATTTGATCGTCTATCTTGGTGATCATTTCTATGATCATTTGTTGACCCAAAGCATGGCTTTTGTATAAAGTATGTTTTTGTGGACGTGACTTCGTCGAGCCTCACACCTCGGGAATGGTCAAAACAGGAAAGATGCAGCAAGGTTATGAGGGGTAGCGCCCTTTAGGATGTATGCATTTCCTTCTGGAAAAGGATGGTATCATGGTATGGAGTCCAGATGCTTACTCATGTTGAAAACACTTTATGATTGTGTGAATTGATTACGAGCGCTCGGTTGAAAGGTCCCAAAGGACCGGGGGATGGCATATTCGGTCAATTGTTACTCAGTTAGGGGTAACCCGGCCTTGTGTTGGTAGAGATCCGGTTTGGTTCTCGGGGATGTCCATCCAGAGGCATTCTCATGTGGCAATGGGAAGTTCCTTGGCCTGATCATTCGTTGGAAATCCAAAGAAACAATACGATCTTGTACGGTATTAGTTGTAGAACCTATCATTCACTTATGGTGGCGCCCCACTATTTGGATGGTAGCTATAGTAGGCATAGTTCGGAATGTCTATGCTGGCTAAGATTTATATTCTACTTTCAAAATAAATTTTTTCTACACTATGCACTAGTAATAATATCAAATGTTCTTTTTAATTGCGTATCAAGCATCTTTGACTATCATAAGGAGAAATCTCCTCCGATTCTGCGTTTGCATTGTGTGTGTGTGCGGGAGGCCTTATGGTAGTCTCATTTTTAAAAGCATTGCGAATCGACTTTAAAAATATTCCTCTACTTTGATTTTAAAGATAAATAAACTGTTTTGAGTTCTCACACCAGTCACATGACTGACTCGGAGTTTATTGTTTCCTTCCTAAACTCTGGGTGCCCACCAATTTCCACACGGGCAGTTAAGAGTTAGGTTTATCAGGATATTCTGGAGTTGCTGGAGGCAAGCTGGATGGCATGGCGTATTACTAGTTATATAGTATTTCTTTTTCCGCTGTTTGTTGTTGTTTGATGTTGTACACTCTGATGATGATATGATGTAATGAAATGTAATGTATGTGATGTAATAACTGATATAGTTCTTTGTTTAAAAGATTATTCATTTATTATTATATGTTGTTCCGCTGCAAATTGTGAGATTCTGATGTTGTTCCGTTGTTTTCTATTCCGTTCTATTTTCTATTTTCTTTCCTCTCTATTTTTTATCTTCTTATCTTCTTCTTCTTTCTCTTTCTTTTTCTAAAACATTGATAATTCGTATTTCTGTTCATCTTGAATTAATATATGGAGATTAGTGTATATTCAAGGGGTACGGATTTGCGGGTCTTCACAGTTGGTATCAGAGCATATGGTTAAGCGACAACCATGGTTCTGTTGGGTATTACTCATTAGAGATAGAGTCAGCAGTACTCTAGAATGGGTTTGAGTGTAATAATAGATATGAGAGCGTATTTGTTAGTGAATATAAAATTGTTTTATATTGTGATGATTGGTTTGTTGAGTGGTATATAGATTCTGGTTAATACGAGTAATTAACGTTGTTGATAGGGATCTCTAAACACTTGTACAGAACAAATCGACACAGTATTGTTTTAAAATTGGGTAAATGAAATAATTTTACCTTGATTATATTTTATATATAAAAGAATAATTTTTTCAGAATTATTAAAGTGTATATAACTTGATTGTTTAGATGTTTGAATAATCTAAATTGAAGAATAATTGTATAAGTAAAAAGAATTATAAGAATTGAATTATAATTAATGTGATTTACAATTGTGAAATAAACTTATATATGTAAGAAGTGAAACTATATGAATATATTTATGAATATGAGTTATAAATAAAAAATGAGTTTGAATAAGTAATGAAATTTGACCTTGGTTAAAGTTAAATGGAAATTTACATTAGAATTTGAAAGCTGAATTGATTTATAAGTTGGAATTTAAGTTATGTAAAACCAAGTGATGTTTATTAAATGGAATATAACTTAAGTGATGTTGAATGAAGTTGATATTGGTATCGAAGTAAATTAATATACATTGGTTGTTATATGGTTGTTAGATGATTGTATATAATTCATTAAGTGTTAATGAAATTGAATTAATGAAATTGGAAGCTATGTAATGGAAATTCAATTGGAAGTTAAGTAAATCTTAAATAGAATTGAATTTGATTTGGAAGTGAACCAACTTGAATATGAATTAGTGAATATAAACTAATTGAAAATGAATGTTAGTAAAAACATCCACTGTTAACGAATCAAATGTGATTAAATTGAAAACCTATTTCATTGAATATTAACGAGAATATAAATGAATATTTATTGGTTATGAATGCTAGTTGGTTGATGGTTGAATATATTGTTTTGTTTCAATTGCTATGTTGACATATATAGTTATTATGTTGCTATATGATGTATATCGATACTATTAGCTACATGCATGTTCTCATGTTGTTTGTTGAGTGTTTAGTAGGTGCGGATCTCGTTTGCTTCGCATTTGGAGCTCGCTTTCGCGCTATATTAGCCGTATATGCTCGCTAATAAAATATAAGGCACATATCTCGGATTAAATATCGTACTTTTACACTTTTTTCCCTTCGGGATGCCTCATTACTTGATGAGATGTATATTTGTGATATATATACTGTCATTTTTTTCGGATCGAGCCGCGCAAAGCAGACTATGGCGAATTTTTCCGGAAATTTAAGGCGTTAGAAAAAATTTGAGAAAATTGGAAAATTTTGAAAACTTTAATTTGATTTGAAGTTGAAAGTTAAACAATAGTAATTGTTTTTGAAAAGATAACTAAGTATAATTGGAAAACTTAGTAAGTTATTATAAGAAATTTAACTATGAATTTTGGGAAAATTAATAGATTCTATAACTTTTCTTACTTGATAATTCCGAGGACGAAATTCTTTTAAGGGGGGAAGATTGTAACGACCCAGAATTTTAATTTATTAAAAATTTGAATATTTAATTAATTTTAAATATTAAGAAGTGAATTTATAAGTCAAATTAATTTTATTTTGAATTATTGGATTTAATTGGATAATTAAATCGATAATTTAATATGTTAAATTATGGAAATGATTGAAAATTGGGTTAAATATGATCGAAAATGATTTTTAAAATTTTAGTTTATCATGTTGGAGTTAGAACGATATTTTAGAACTTTTAAAATCGAATTAAAAGTTAATTTGTGAAAATTGAATATTTTAATATTAAAATCGACTAGTGAAAATAGTCAATTTTTGAACAGTCTCAGAATTGAACAAAACTAGTTCCATTGGATCCCTAATAGTTAGTTATTACCGGATTTCAATTTTCGTATCAATCGGAGCTATCGTTTGATCGTAGCAGCTCGAAACGCATCGAATTGTTTTTAATTTTAATTTGGCGAGTTAAAATAGCCATTTTTCAAAAAGTCTCGGATTTCAATGAAACTAGTTTCATCGGATCCGTAATGTGATATTATTGTATGGTTTAAAATTTCGTGTCAATTGGATTTACCGTTTGTCCGGTACAAATTAAAACGCCTAGAAAATCGTTTAAATCGGTTTAATTTAAATTGAACGTTTGTAGCCATAACTCGCACAGATGACCAAATTAGCTTCCGAAACATGTTCCATTATGTCCGGGACGCGGGGTAAACCCTAGAAACGCTGGTTACGGCGCGTAAATCGGAGTTCAAAAATTTAAAAATGAATAGTGTTTTCGTTCAAAAATCTATAAAAGGAGACCCTTTGCCTTCATAAAAGAAAAAAAAACCTAAACCTAATTTCTTTCAGCCGCCGCCTCCATTAGGCATGAATGGCCAGAAATTCATATCATTCTTCCTCAATTTTCATCCAATCCGTCAACAATTAGAGGAAGTTGTCAACTACAATATTGTAGAGGGGAGTAAGATCCTGTGATTCAACGGTTGAGATCGAGATTGGAGCTACGAATCAACGGATATTTGCGTTCAAAGGCCATAGGGTCAGCCTCGTGATACGTGCACCAGAGATGGCCGAGCTTGGCCGCGTTCTAGGCGAGCATGGTGTTGGCGAAGCCCTTCGTGATGGCATCTCCTGATCGACCTATATATGCGTGTAGGAGGAGCGATTCGAAACCCTAATTTGCATTCTTGGGTTGTTTGTGCGTGTTTCTTCCTGTAGATGGAAGATGATGCGCGCGTGAGAAGGAATGGTGGACGGCCTGATGAGCTGATGCAAGATCCTACGGCTATGGATAGCTAGGTTTAAAATTATATAATTAAGTTGTAATTTATGTTATATAAAATTCGTGTAAGTTTAAAAATGCATAACTTTTTCATACGAGGTCGAAAACGCGCGAAACCAATTGCGTTGGAATCGTATGGACGAGCACTACGCGATGAAATTAGTTTGGAGTCGTTTAGAGTTAGTGAGAATTTTGGGTAAAATTAAACGTCCGTTTAATTTTATTCGAAATAAATCGCTAAAACGAAATTGAAATCAAGGTGAGAACTTCTCACTCAATCGAATCGGTTTCGATTTTATTTTAAATAGTTAGATTTAAAATATTTGAATGCATGTTTGAATGATGATTGTTATCTATTGATTGTTAAAATAGACATTATGCGCCGTTAGTAAGTGGATGTTATTTATTAAAAACATATACCGCGAATATTTCATAAACAGTGAAATTGGTATTATATATAATAGCAATATATATATATTGGCATATGTATATATTGGAGTTATTGATTTCCCGCATTTGCATAGCGGATGAGACCCTATTGCGCCGTTATTAAGCGTATAATATTTAAATCCCATATACCGCGATAATTTCGTACTGGAGCGAAATTGGTATTGTGCTAATGTTTGTGGATGCAGGAAAACAGGTTGGAGGGATCCAACTGGATTCCTCAACAGTATTTATTTGATTTCAGATATTTTGATATTTGATGGACTATCATATACGATATATGATGTCGTTGTTGTCATGATTGGCTATTTGGTGTGTAGCATCATTGGACCGAATTTGGAACTTTAAAAATGATTTTTAAAGTGATTTTTGAAAATATAAAATATTTTTGGAATTGATTCATTTTAAATAAATAAACGTTATAATTTTTATGTTATAAAAATTATGGTTTTTGAGAAATATAGTTAAAAACTAATTTTTGAGAATATGATGCTAATGATTTTATAAAATAGTTAAATCGGAATTTTTGAATTTATTGTGAAAAGTTTAAATATAGGATTTATAAAATTTAATTATTTTATAAATCAGAATGATGAAATTATAAAGGAGATTAAAGATGTTTTAAAAGAATAATATAAATTGATTTTATAAAGGATTTATAAATGGATATTTATAAATGAAAATATTTGAATTATAAAACGAGTTTTTATAAGTGTTAGAATGAATTGTGAATGAATTTCATAAATGAATGAAATTCATATAATTATAAACGGTGAAGTTAGAAATGGAATTTTATAAGTAGTAGGTTTATAAAATTTATAAAGTTATTGAAAGAATATATTTGGATAAATAATTGAATCTTATAAGTTATAAGATTTATAATTATGAAGTTTAAAGGAACGATTGTGCAAACAAATAAATTATAGGTGTTTAACTTGTAATATGAATTTTGTTTTATAATTGAGTTATAAATTGAATAGGTTAATAAAGGAATTTATAAACGTTGTTTTATAAATTCGCAAACGACTTATTTTGATAAGTAAATTGTTATAACTTATTTATGGAGTTATATTCACGTTTTTGAACTGTGAATAATCCTTTAAAATAAAATGAATAAAAGGATGAAATTGTTAACGAAGTTTATTCACGTTTTTGAATAGTAAATAATACGTTAAAGAAATTGTTTTGAATGTGATGTTTTTAAATAGAATTAAAACAAGTTAACGATGTTTTAATTAGGTTGAGATTCGAAACCATAAATTTCAACATTGATTGTTGAAATAGACGTTTTCGAGAAATAGAAGGAAATGGTGGACTATAACACTGTTGTTATAGTAAATGATTTTCGGAAGGAAATGTTTTGTATAGTATTGGGATTTATATATCTATTTTAATTTCAAATCCCTATACTAGTGATTTTGGGACGTTGTAACGATGTTTTACGCAACATTCGTTTTGGCCCAAATAAATATGGTTAAGAGAATGATTTCCTTAAAGAATGAAATATATACTTAATCTCGATTTAAGTATATTGAATATTTTCTAAGTATTGAAAATAAATAAAATTCGTGAATTACTTATTAAATAAGTATGGAAATGCTTTTCCAATATAAAGTGAATATTAGAGAATTTATCTTTTTGAAGATAAATTGAAATGAATAATTGAAATCGAATATTCATAGATATTTTGGATTGTAAACTCACTAAGGAATTTATAAAAGAAAGTGGAATTGGTTTAAAAATAAATATTGATTTATTTTTGAAGTGTGAAAATTATATATCTAGTAAAGATATTTTGGAGTTAAATAATTTGGAAAATTATTTGGAAACTGGTGATGTGTGCATATCCATTGATAGTTCAATAACCGACTATCAATATTTCCCTTTGAATGGGTAATTGATGTGATTTGTTTGAATTTGAATGCCACACTTATTTTTGAATAAGCGCTCACTATTCGGGTTAACCGGGAAAGGACCATGGGGTCGTATAACCCATTCCAAATATGTGATACGTCGTTATGAATTGCATTTGAAGACCGGTGTTGAAGACCGGATCTTTTTGAAAGCGAAAGGACAACTCGTCGATTGTCTTTGCACCGAGTAGCTACGGTATAGAGACTCCCTATGTGATGGGAAGTCCGGACGTGATTAGAGATTATCCGGATTGCAAGGACTTCTTTGTAAGTGCCTTCGGTTTTGTTCGAGCCCGGAACAGACTTGTATGGATTGTATGTCTGACGTTACAAATTGAGATATAAAGCAGATTTCTTTCAAATATATTTCTGTTGGTGGCGGAGAATTTATTCTTTTAGCTTAACACCCTTCTCTGAGACGTACGAGCTTAGAGGTTATGTAGTTGAATGTTATCAGTGATATATTCCCAATTTGGTAATGTGACATGCTGAGTGTTGCTGTGAAATGATCATTGTGTTGATTATTTGTGATAGGGTCGTTTATTTGATCGTCTATCTTGGTGATCATTTCTATGATCATTTGTTGACCCAAAGCATGGCTTTTGTATAAAGTATGTTTTTGTGGACGTGACTTCGTCGAGCCTCACACCTCGGGAATGGTCAAAACAGGAAAGATGCAGCAAGGTTATGAGGGGTAGCGCCCTTTAGATGTGTGCATTTCCTTCTGGAAAAGGGTGGTATCATGGTATGGAGCCCAGATGCTTACTCATGTTGAAAACACTTTATGATTGTTTGAATTGATTACGAGCGCTCGGTTGAAAGGTCCCAAAGGACCGGGGGATGGCATATTCGGTCAGTGGTTACTCAGTTAGGGGTAACCCGGCCTTGTGTTGGTAGAGATCTGGTTTGGTTCTCGGGGATGTCCATCCAGAGGCATTCTCATGTGGCAATGGGAAGTTCCTTGGCCTGATCATTCGTTGGAAATCCAAAGAAAAAATACGATCTTGTACGGTATTAGTTGTAGAACCTATCATTCACTTATGGTGGCGCCCCACTGTTTGGATGGTAGCTATAGTAGGCATAGTTCGGAATGTCTATGCTGGCTAAGATTTATATTCTACTTTCGAAATAAATTTTTTCTACACTATGCACTAGTAATAATATCAAATGTTCTTTTTAAATGCGTATCAAGCATCTTTGACTATCATAAGGAGAAATCTCCTCCGATTCTGCGTTTGCATTGTGTGTGTGTGCGGGAGGCCTTATGGTAGTCTCATTTTTAAAAGCATTGCGAATTGACTTTAAAAATATTCCTCTACTTTGATTTTAAAGATAAATAAACTGTTTTGAGTTCTCACACCAGTCACATGACTGACTCGGAGTTTATTGTTTCCTTCCTAAACTCTGGGTGCCCACCAATTTCCACACGGGCAGTTAAGAGTTAGGTTTATCAGGATATTCTGGATATTCTGGAGTTGCTGGAGGCAAGCTGGATGGCATGGCGTATTACTAGTTATATAGTATTTCTTTTTCTGCTGTTTGTTGTTGTTTGATGTTGTACACTCTGATGATGATATGATGTAATGAAATGTAATGTATGTGATGTAATAACTGATATAGTTCTTTGTTTAAAAGATTATTCATTTATTATTATATGTTGTTCCGCTGCAAATTGTGAGATTCTGATGTTGTTCTGTTGTTTTCTATTCCGTTCTATTTTCTATTTTCTTTCCTCTCTATTTTCTATCTTCTTATCTTCTTCTTCTTTCTCTTTCTTTTTCTAAAACATTGATAATTCGTATTTCTGTTCATCTTGAATTAATCTATGGAGATTAGTGTATATTCAAGGGGTACGGATTTGCGGGTCTTCACAGTCGTGAGGGCTTCGATTTTTGGTCAAATGGAGCGGCCGATGGGTTTCATTTGTTTGTTGTTTCGGCCTGAAGCTTGCGTGGGAAGAAGATGAGGCCGTGATATGTATGGTATAATATTAAAAAACATTGTTTTAAATTGGTAATTGGAACTTATAAATTTCATATCTATTGCATACTATGTCAGATTCCGACGAAACTGGCGGCGTCGGAATCGCATGGACGTGATCTATGCGTTGCAGCAAATCCGAAGACGTTTGGAGCAAGCGGAAATTTTAGGTTAAATCGAACCGCTGGATTTAATTTAAAATTGGAATGACTCAACATTTAAACTCAAGGTGAGTTAATCTCACTCACATCTGGAATTTCCAGTTAATTTAAATAGTTAAAATTTAATGAATGATAGATTGGTTGAATGTGAATATTATTATCAGTCTGGATATGATATTTCGTCTATTATGCTAACGTCTGTGGATGCAGGGATAACAGGTTGGAGGGATCCAACTGGATTCCTCACAATATAGAAATTATTTCCATAATTGATGATGTGTTTTATTTATATATTGTGATAGATTAATTTGAAAAATTAAATTGTGCTATGCTATGATTGGATGAATACAATTTGGGAATTTAAAATATAAATAAAATAAATTAGGTTTAAAAGGAAATAAAAGAAATTTTTAAGTAAAGAATTTAAATTCGGAAATTGGTTTGGAGTCTGTTAAAGTGTTTTTGAAATTTTGATTTAAAAGGAAATGTGAAATGAAAATTTATAAACCGGTTTATAAATAAAGTGAAATATTTATCGAGGATAAATATTGAAAGTATAGGTTTCCGGTGGGAATTTCTATAAGAAGTGCAAATTGCTTCAAAATAATAGTAAGATTTTTTTTTTTGGGATGGGAAGTGTACTTTTTCCTGGAAATTTAGTATGTTTTAAAGAAAATTTTTCAAAATATAAATGGGCAGTTTAAAATGTGTTTCAGAATATTTTAGAAAGAAAATATTATTTTAATTGTTTAAGGTGTAAGTAAACATTTATTTAAGAGATTATGGTACTTAATTATCTTAAAGGTAAAGTAGTATTAAGTTTTCAAAAGGATATTTAATATAAATATTTGATTTAATAACTTTATTTTAAAAGTTAAATTTGGCTTAAATTACTTAGAAAACCTCTATATATTTCCTTAAGTATTATTTTTAATTAAGCAATTTCTAGTAGCTTTATTTTAAATATTTTAAGCATATATTTTGAAGGTGGTTTTCCAGGAGATGGGAATGCGTTTAAAAATAAAAGGAGTTTATTTTTAAAGTGTGGGAAGGAATTTACGAAATTTAAACGTAAATTCGAATTGAGATAAATCAAGCAGGATTTATAAAAGGTTTTTGGTTTATGCTGAAATGGAAGTGTAGTTCCTTGAAAAACCAAGTACATTTCAAAAAAGATTTTGAAGTAAAAATTAAAAAGTTTAAATTTGTTTTTGAAGGAATGTTTTAATAAAATTATTGTTTAAGTTGTAGAATTTTTAAGAGTAAATATTTAATAAATTAGTGATAGTAGTAATTATTTTTAAAGGGGTTAATTGGTATATGCTTTAAAAGAATATCATTAACATTTATATTTTATAAACAAGTTTTATTGTAAAGATAGTTTGGTTAAAGTTTTATTTGAAAAACTTGTATAGGATTTCATAACTTTATTTTAAAATTTAGTATGACTTAACTTTATTTTGAACAAAAAATATTTGTATTTTCTAAAGCAGTTTTATTTGAAACATTTAAAAAGTATGTATATATTTTAAATAAAGTATGTAAATAGCTTTAATTTAAATTGTTATAAATCTAAAGTATTTGGCTTGGATGTTTTCAGTGGAAATCAATATTTGAAATTTATTCCATAAGGAGTGTGTGGTTTGAAACTGTTTTCATGGGATTGAAAATGGAAATATATCTTATGAAGATATTTTGAGATTAATAAATAATTTGGAGAAATTATTTATTGTTTGATGGTTGTTTGTGAATGTTAATTGATGGTTAAATCACCAACTATCAATATTGGCCAATGCGTTGATTGTTTCGAAGAGATCGGGATCAGATTAATTTCTCGAAAACCACGTCGATCCTATTTGTACGTTTTCGTGGGAAAAACAAGTTCGGATTCGAAGATAGAGCAGTGAAGTGCAATGGCTAGTCGCTACTAATCCTGAGGATGATTACGAAATGGATGTAGTAGGAGTAGTGCCTTCGGTTCCGTTCGTACCCGGGACGGACTTGTATGGATGAATGCTTTCGGAACATCATCAGGTGGACGATGGGCATTCTAAGTGAAACATTCTAAAAGGTAACGCTTAGCATCAAGCCTCATCAACCGGGAATGACTGAAAATCAGGGGTTATGCAGCAAGGCTATGTGGGTAACCCATTAGGGTGAGGTCATCCCTGTCTAGATGTCCCTTTTTATTCGCCTTAGTGGTGTGGTTGCTAATCCCAACCGTGGGGTGATCTTACTCAGGATTATCCAGTAAGAGGTAGTCCCGGTCTTGTGTTGTAGGGGATTGGGAGTAATCCTCGGTACGGTGATCTAGGCCACATACTGTGACAGGTAGTACCCCAGTGTCTAGTCATTAGTTGGAAATCCATTCTCCCTACGCGCCTTTTATGGTTTTTGTTTGTATTACCGATGATTGTGGCTAGTAGCTGGAATTTAGTAAATGTAACAATTTCAGCTATTTTAATAAGTATTTGTATATAGACCCTATTATAATGTCAGAGGATTTTGATAAAAATGTTTTGGCTATCGTAAGGCAAAAAACCGACATGTTTATTTGTGGCGTGGTCTTACGAGATGCTTTTGTTTTCAAAGGATTTTTGAAACTTTAATAATGAATTTGGGTGTATTTCTCTCACGATGGTATTCCAGACTGACTCGTGTGTTATTTTATTATAATGCTCGGGTCAGACCAAGTATTATATATATATACAGGAAAGGATGCTGTGGAGCTTAGGAGAGGAGCTGGAGTCCGAGACGTATTATCCGTACTTGTTTATATCCGCTGCTGTGATTGTTTGAAATTGTCAGGCTGGTAATTGTTGTTTATTTGTGATACTATGATGATGTAATATATTAAACATAAATGGTTTTCATTTTGTCTAAAGATTTGATAGTATGTATTATATTTTGTTCCGCTGCGATTGTGAGATTCTGTTATTGTTTAGTTCCTTCTTTCTTCTATCTTCTTTCTTTTCCCTCAACAATCTGTCTTTTCCAGCACTCGAGCGTCGACATATTATCCTATGGTGTACTTTGTGTCGATTTTCGAGGGTCAAGAAGGGCGGGTGGTTACAAAGGGATTATCGATGACTAGTAGGTGTCGATGGCGATGATTGGAGTTGCTCTGTTTGCATGTACACGTGCATGTATAGGTGTGTGTATCTAGGGTGATCGAGTTGTTTGGGAAGAAAGATGATTCTCGAGTTTACTCTCAGGAGAACGAAGGGTTTGACTCGAAGAAAAAAATGATGTTCGTGAACCTGGAGTTTTGCTTTGGAAAAATTCGAAATGGCTCGGTTTATTGTAAGATAACATGACTTTTTTTAAGTTTTAAAGCAAAATTTTTGAGTTGCAGGATTTAAAAAAAATTAAAAGGTAAATTTGTTACAAGGTTTCAATTATAAAGCATGAACAAGATTTAAAGTTATTTTAAAATGATTAAGTTTTCTTAGCAATCTATTTAAAACAAAACTTTAAAGTCTATTTAAAATAAATAAGTTTTTTTCAAAGATATAAAAAGCCAAATTTCCAAAGTAGATTTGATTAAACAAGGTTCAAGGTTCAAGTTTTAATTTTTAAAGTCAAATGTTGTAAAGTTGTTTTGGTTTATAAATTTTTGTATTAGACTAATTATCTTATTTGATCTCTAATTGTTTTCAAAATATAATGATTTCAAGCATTTGATTTAAATGATGATTAAGTGATTAAGAAAGATAAATGGTTTATCTTTGATTTATTAAAATTTTAAGTAACTAAAGTACAATTACTTAAAGTAGTTGATAAAGTATAATTAATTTATAAAAGTAATTAAAGGATAATTAATTACTTAATTAAAGATTAATTAATTAATTAAGATAATTAAAGGGAAATTAATGAAGGGCTAAGTAATTAATGGAATTGATTAAGGATTGAAATAAGATTAATTAATTTCATGATTAAGGTTAATTAATTACATAATTAAAGGTTAATTAACTAATGAAGGTGATTAAAGAATGATAATTAATTGAGGAGTAATTAATTAATGTAATTAATTAAGGATAATTAATTGAAGAATAATCATTTAAATGATTTAAGGATGATTAATTTATAATTAAAAGTTAATAAATTAATTATTAATGGTTAATTAATAAATGATTAAAGTATAATAAATCAAGATGGTTTGTAATTAAATATTAATTTACCAGGATCAGTGATTTATTCGTAGGTAATTAATCTGATTTAAATTAATCAGATAATTAATTGATCTTACTTATGGATGTTTGAATTCTATTGATTGTTGAATTGTTTGATATCCCTGATATGTTATGCTTGTGCTATGAATTGTTTTGGTGTGATCTGTGATGAATGTAATTTGTTTATCTGTAATAAATTTATTTATCTATGAATTTATGAATGGAGATAAGCATTATAGATTATACCGCTTATCGATATTGATGTGCTTGAATCTGTGATGATTGATGTTATTGCACTATTATTGTGTGAAACCCCTGGACTATACTATACACACACAAATATGGACTGCACGGGGAAATCGGTCAAGTCACAGATTTTTAAAATGGTTTTGAAGTTGAATTTTGAATCCAAATGGTTTTGAAAATGGAAAAGCTTTTGAAAAGGAATTTCAAAGATAAAATTTATTTTGAATAACTTAATGAAGTTTTGAAATTTAAATAATTTTATTTAAATTTGAATTCAAGATTTGAAATTGAACTCTATATTTGGAAATTATAGTTTAAAAAGATCATGTAAGTTATAAATGTGTTTATATGGGTTTTAAACCATTTTAAAAATATTATTCTGGAAATTTAAATTTAACCCAAGTTTGAAAGGGTTTAACCTGAGTAAATGTAATTGGATTTTCCTGAAATGAAAATTCTTGTTTTCAAATGGTAATAGCTTTCATGTAAAGAAAATATTTCCAATTTGTTTTGAAAGATTTCAAGTTTGAAATGGAATTGAAATAGTTTTGAAAGCTATGAATGAATCTTTGTGAAAGATGGTTGAATCTTGTTTTTAAATCAAAGAGGATTTTAAATGGTGTATCTTTTTTATATATAAAAGATTTGAAACGGGAATTGTTTTGAAAGCTATGAATCTATGGAAATGGTTTTGAAAGCAATAAATTGAATCTTTGATTTAAAGATTGGATGAGTTAACCCAATTTGAAATGGAATTGTTTTGAAAGGCCATGAATAAATCTTTATGATATGGGTGAACTTTGTGAAGTGAATCTTTTTTTTAAAGATTTGAAAATGGTAATTTGTTTATAACATTTGAAGAAAAGTTTTTGGGCTATAAGTTGTGACTTAAGTGAAATCCCAGTATCCATATGTTTTCAAATATTGCGCTCATTATTCGGTTTACCCGAGAGAGGACCTTGTGTCATATAACCGATTACGAATAATGATACGACGTATATGGATAGCATTTGAAGACCGGTGGTGAAGATCGCATATTTCCGAAAGCGAAAGGATAACTAGTCGAATGTCACCATACCGGCTGATCCCTGGTATAGAGATTTGATCACTCTTTGTGATGGGAAGTCTGGACGTGATTAGGGATTATCCACATTTGCAAGGTCTTCTTTGGAAGTGCCTTTGGTTCTGTTCGAACCCGGAACATACTTGTATAGATGTGTGTCTGACATTACACTTTGAGATGTAAAACTGATTTCTATCAAATACATTTCTATTTGGTGGTGGAGAATTTATTTTCTTAGCTTAACACCCTTCTCTGAGACGTACGAGCTCAGAGGTTATGTAGTTGATGGTCACTAGTGATACATTCCCACTTTGGTAATGTGGCATACGAAGTGTTGCTGGTTATTTGTTGATCAAAGCATGGCTTTGTGAAAAGCTTAGCTTTGTGGACGAGACTTCGTCGAGCCTCACAACCCGAAAATGGTCGAAACATGAATTTTGCGGCAAGGTTACAGGGGTCGCGCCCTTAGGGTATGTCCATCTCTTCCAGATAAAAGGTGGTATTATGGTATGGAGTCCTGATATTTACCTATGTGGTTGCTGCATACTTATTGCTTTGTGGTTGTCGGTGTCGAGCGCTCGGATAAAGGTTGGTTACGACAGGGGATGACATATCTTGAGGGTTACTTCCGGGAAGGGGTAACCCGGCCTTGTATCGGTAGGGAACCGATTCGGTTCTTGGGGTCGTCCCTCCAGAGGCATTCCATTTATTAAGAAAGTTCCTTAGCCTGACCATTTGTTGGAAATCTAATCGTTTAATATGCGCCATTTACAGTTTTAGTTGTATAACCTGCCATCTATTTATGGTGGCGCCCCACTGTTTAGATGGTTGCTATAGTAGGCATTGTTCGAAATGTCTACGCTAGCTAAGGTTAATATTATATTTTCGAAAGGTTTTCTACACTATGCACTAATAATAATATCAAATGCTTTTCATGTATCAAGCATTTTTAACTGTCGTAAGAAGAAATCTCCTCCAAGTGTGCACTTGCATTGTGTGTGTGCGGGAGGCCTTATGGCAGTTTCATTTTCCAAAAAGCATTGTGGATTTCAATGTTTTAAAATTCTTTTATTGTTTTTTTAATGATAAAACCTTTTTTGTTTGCTCATGCCAGTCCTATGACTGACCGGAGTTTATTGTTCCCTTCCTAAACTCTGGGTGCCCACAATTTTCCACACGGGCAGTCTAGAGTTGGGTTTTTCATATAATCAAATAGTAGGTATAGTTTCGATAGCCATCGATGCCTTTGGATTTGGGGATCGCATTCGCTACACTTTAGCATTCATGACTGGCCTTGTTTGGTACAACTTGATTGGGAGTTTGAGCTATTTCTGGATTGGTGCCTTGGAGATGGAGATTGCTGATATTGGAGATCTCTTTCCGCTGCTGTATCTTGTCTTTGATATTTCTATCGATATTTATATTGTACCATTATTGTATCAGATATTGTATCTATTTTATATCAATGATATTGTTTTTTTTCTTCTGCTGTGTTGCTATACTTAATGTGTTATAAGCTCCGGCACGAGTCGAATTTCGACGGTTCAATCTGCGGCATTCAAGTACAAGTGAAGTACGGGTGTCGATTTTCAAACGCTGAAATTTGAACCGTGACATTTTGGTATCAGAGATGAAGGTTGAAAATTTAGCTCAGGAGTATAACACGTTAGGTAGCTCATTAGAGATAGGGTGAAGTGTGCCCTAGAATGAGTGTATCCCTAAGATATCCGTCTGCATGCCTCAGTAAATTCTCTTACTATCCACTGATAGTAAGTATGAGGGCAAGAAGAGGACGAGATAAGGGACAAGAAAGTACCACTTCATATGGTCAATGCCCTGTAACAACAACGGAAACAATCTTTTCTTGTTAATCTCTTTTGATCACCATTCAATTTCGATTCTTTGATTGATTCATGGCAGCTCCAGAAGAAGCTTTGGTGTGGTGGCTCTGCGAATCGTTATAGATAGGTTCCTAATTCTCTTCATCAAATTTCTATCAATTTTTGTTTTTCAACTTTAACTGTGATGCCCCACTTCTATACTAACGTTAGCCAAGAACACTATGGAGTAATGCCGTCGACTAGCACGAAAAATAAGGCTGTTGAGGAGCTACCATCCGTGTAATTGCTTTATGCAAGCGCCGATATGTTGGTATAATAAGCATAAGAGGAAATCCGAGATACCGATACAAACTCGAAGGTACTACATGGTGGCCATAATATCTTCGAAAACAAATATATAAATAAACATAACACAAATCGCTTACAGATATCCATATCACAAAGGCGGAAATAGATATGAATATAACACATAGAAGTGTACATCAGAGTAGTGGTCAAACAAGATCCACAATATCACAAACGAATAGATACAAGTGCTACACAAAGAACATGTATACATCAAGGAGTCTCTATCTCGAATGTATATTGACAAAAACTACTATACTAAGTAGTTAGACAAAAATCAGATGATGGTCCCGATAAGGAGTCAAGCAGAAGCACCTGTAACATCTCGGTCTGACCCGAGTATTATTTAATAAGAAAATAATAAACGGATCAATCTAGCTATAAATATCAGATAAAACGAGATAGGATAAGAGATATGAAAAAAACATATGATAACAATAATGCCATGTTGCGACAAATATACATTAAACAACAACAAAAATCATATAATATCACAAGAATCTTCTCAAAGATCAAGAAGAATATAATGTTCTTTATTTTTTTATTCACCAAGTCACAAATATTGGCAAATATCTCAATGCCGATCGTAAAGGTTGTTGAAACACAAATTCACCAATGCACAAATATTAATAAAACTCATCAATGTAAATCACTAAAATTGGTGAGGCAAAAATTCTAGAAATCATCAATGAGAAATCCAGAAATCACAAAGGGAGAGACCTATCACAAAACGGGAGCATGAAAACTCACCAACACGTGTATCACAAAACGGAACGCTATTCCATGGTTGCTAACCATTAATTTTGAGCCGAGGCTCCACAAACGGCCCGAAGACCATGGGTCGCTACCCCACCTATTTTGAGTCGAAACTCCACAGAAACGGGGTTTAGTCTCCCTCGTAGACAAAGAAACATCGCAGATTGCTAGTCTAAACCACAAAGTGATCATCATCGATCATCAAGAAGTGTCAATTCCACTAAGCTAGTAAATAAATAGGTTTAGCTTCATGTCCCATAACCACTAGCTTAACTAAAATATCTACGAACAAATTGTAGATCTACACTCGAAAGTTGTCACAAGAGTTTCAATCGAACAAGTATAAGAATTATCCAACAAAGTAAACGCAAGCATTTCATGCCACTTGTTTTGCTAAGTCGTTTAATTGGATTTCTCGAACGAATGAGGTAAAGGTTTGAATTTACTAACAGGTTGGAAAATGGTTTTATAAACGAGTTTGATATTGAAAGTAAATGTTGAAATCGTTTTCCTGAAAGAGTTTGAATATTTACTTCTAGTATAGAAACCTTTGCATTTTAAAGTGACAAACCATAGAAATGATTGTAGAAACAATCAATCACCAAAAATTCACATATGAAGACGTGAATTAAATCAAATAAAATTGATGCTAAACCCATAAAATGGATATTCCCAAAAATCCAAAGAAAGTAGTCATTAAAGTAGATAAAAGTGATAACAATTAATCGGATCGACAAAAAATCGATTATCATTGGAAATTTAATCAAAATAAGGCGAATAGGCAAAACTAGTTATTTCCAGACGTCTGAGGGATTGATCCAGACATCTGGATTTGGTCTCTAGAAATATTCCAAAAAACCATCCAAATGTCTGAAATCTCAAAGCAAACGTCTGACCTCGTTTCAGACGTCTGAAACGATAATTCAGACGTCTGAAATTAGTCACTGCCCTTTTTATTTTTCCGCCAGGTATAATTTTCTCCAGGAGGCAAAACCAGACGTCTGGCATTGGTATCTAGACGTCTGAACACCTGGTAAGGGCAACAATTTTCTTAGGCCATGATGGCCAAAATGATTTCGAGAGCGATCGAGCGAGCAACGGCGACTAAGGATTTACGCCAAGCGACAACCCGACCTTATAGGCTCTTCGATACACCCCAAACAACATATCCAAACATCCTTAGTAAGATTTTCATAAAATTGGACTTCAAATCCAAAAATTAGTAAATCACCATATCAATTCAAATCAAAAGCAAATGATCATGGATAGATGTTACGAATTCATACCTAACCACAAAGATAGATATAGACATAGATGTGAGAAAAAAATCTCACCTTTTACTCAAAAAGAAATGAAGAAGAAGCTTGAAAACAAAGGAAGATCAACTACTCTTCAATCTCAACTCTAAAAGCTTCAATCTAAGGTCATAAGCAAATATTTCCTAAATTAGGTTATAGGAAATTTCTAAAATTGGAGAGAGATTGAGAAGGAGAAGAAGAAGAGGATGCTTACCAAAGCTTCTCTTGAATTTTGGAGCTAGAACTTGAATTTGCAAAGAAGATTAGGGCTTAGGAATTTTAATTTCTTTTCTCTTCCCCCATTTTTCTAAAGCTTGAAGTGTTAGGAAATTTTAGAATGAATGAAGAGAGGTGAAGTGGAGTTGGGTTTAATGGGATGAAACTCAAACCCAAAGCCCTAAGTGAAAAGATCGAAATTCTAGCTAACTCCAAACATATCAACGTTTATACTTAAAAAGGTCGCAAACGCTATTCTGGACTCAATGAAAGTAGTCTCGAGTCCTAATTCGATCGTTTGCAAGAAGTAGCATTTCGGACAAAAATCTGACTAACGATGCTATATTTAAATAAAATATTTAAATACACAATCGTAAAATATGCGGGTTGTTACAGACTCCCCTCCTTAAAGAAATTGCGTCCTCGCAATATTTAAGAAGAAAAATAAAAGTAACAACCATAAAAGCATATCAACACAAAAGAAATTTGAAATAAGAAGTTCACCTAAAAGAGCATAAGAGAGTAAGTCCGGATGTGTTCGCTCGATGAATTCTCTAGATTCCCAAGAACAATCCTTAGGATTTGAGGACCATCAAACTTTCACAAGAGGAACATCTTTATTTCATTGGCATTTAACCTCCGAAGCAATGATACGAATAGGATGTTGCTCATAAGTCAAACTAGGAGAAACTTCAATTTCTTCCACAACACCGAGCTCAAGAATAGAATTGTAATCTCGAAGGCATTTCCGTAATTGAGAGACATGAAATACGTCATGAATAGCAGAGAACTGAGCCGGTAATAAAAGATGATAAGCCATGGAACCAACGCGTTCGGTGATGGGAAATGGACCAATACATCGAGGTGCTAATTTTCCCGATCGACTGAAACGCACAAGACCCTTGATAGGTGAAACACGAATAAACACACAATCTCCCACATAAAATTCTAATTTCCTTCTTCGGTTACCGGCATAGGATTTTTGCCTACTTTGAGCTTCTTTCATCCTATGACGAATAAGGTCAATCTTTTCTGTGGAATCACGAATAAAATCTGGACCTAGAACCAGCTTCTCACCGGCCTCAAGCCAACAAGAAGGAGATCGACATGGCCTTCCACAGAGTGCCTCGAAAGGTGCCATACCAGTAATTTAGCTCAGGAGTATAACACATTAGGTAACTCATTAGAGATAGGGTGAAGTATACCCTAGAATGAGTGTATCCCTAAAATATCCGTCTGTATGCCTCAGTAAATTCTCTTACTATACACTGATAGTAAGTATGAGGGCAAGAAGAGGACGAGATAGGGGACAGGGAAGCACCACTTTATATGGTCAATGCCCTGTAACAACAACGGAAACAATCTTTTCCTATTAATCTCTTTTGATCACCATTCAATTTCGATTCTTTGATTGCTTCGTGGCAGCTCCAGAAGAAGCTTTGGTGTGGTGGCTCTGCGAATTGTTATGGATAGGTTCCTAATTCTCTTTATCAAATTTCTATCAGTTTTCGTTTTTTAACTTTAACGAAATTGAAATTTTATTGAAATAAATCTATTAATAAAATATTAAGATTTGTATCGATAAAACGATTTCGGTTAAAACCAAAGTTTGAAATTTTGTTGTGATTTCTTATGAAGATTAAAGTCCGAAGAGGGACAAGCTAGTGAATACTTTGGGATATTCCAACTTGAATTAAATTGTATCCATTGTTTATTCTGTTGGGTCCAAATATATTTTACGAATGGTTAGTTATTCCTATGAACTAACCGATGCCCCTGTTTATTTTGTAGATCTGGTGACCCGAGTACTTTGTAAAATATTGGGTGAATTTGTTCTTATATTGTTGGTATTCGGATTTAGTTAGCCAAATGTAGAATAGATATTCAGTTTGGCCTGGAAAACTGTTTTTCTATCTTTGTGTATCCATCTTTTGTTGTCTCCCTAGTAAATTTCGAGGATGAAATTTCTTAAGGGGGAATTTGGAACATTCCTGCTTTTAAATCAAATTCAAATTGGAAATTAATTTAATTTTTGTAATTAAATTGTGAATTAATTTGGTATTTTCCAAATTTAAATGGATATTTGTTTGTTTTTTAATATAAATGAATATAAATATGATTTTAAAATAGAATTTCTAATTTGAGATACAGAAATAAATAGTTTGAATAATATATATTAACTATAATTTAATTGTGGATTAATTTGAATTTTTTTTGAATAAATATATTTATGAACATATATAGATTGATTTTGAATCTCATTTTGAATTTGAAACTCTAAGATAAATATTTTTGAAAATAAATTGATTTAATTTGGGAATTCAATTGTAAATATTTTACAAATAAATTGAATTTGAAAAATTTGAAAATAAAGGTTTTAAATTATATATATTGGATATAAAAATTTTATATTTTGAAAAAAGTATATATATGTATATAACTAGAATTATAAATATAAAATGATATTAAAACAAGGTTTAATAAAAGTTTAAAATATACATATCTTTTGAAAATTAATAAAATTGGTTTGTAAATTTGTAAAATAAGATTTAATATAAAGGTTCAAGGTATTCTCTTTGTATAATTTTACTTAAAGTAAAAGTAGTTTGTGTGTATACAAATTGTAAAAGTTAAAACCATATTTGTAAAAACATATGTTAATATAGAAAAGAATGTATTGTAAATAAAATACTATCTAATGGTTTAAACACAAATTTCTTCCACTTTAACAAATGTAAGGTGGAGATTACATGCATTAATATGTGTAAATATTTTATAAAACTATTTAACATTTGTAAATATTTTGACAAGATATTATTACAAGTGTTCACAAATTTAACAAGTGGCAACATCATCTTTTCTTTGAAATTAAATTATATGAATATGAATTAAAAAGAAACAAAACTTTTTCTCAGTAGCGAAATTTCTTAAACCTGCAAAACAAAAATGAAAACCAGATCAAAAGCAAGAATAAAACCAAAACAGAAAACAACATTAGTATTTAAATTATCAACCTCAAGCCAATAAAGATGAAAAAGCAAAAAACCTAGAATCCAAACTATAATCAACTAAAGGCTTAAGTTCAGATTCAATTCACAGTCTCTGTTTCAACATCAAACTTCCAGTTTTCAAAACTGAAATCAGAGCAAAACCAGGAAAGACTTGCAAGCCTGCAAATCAACAGCAATCAAAAGGGAATCAAGAAATCAATCTTTAAGTTTTTAATCTGGAATCAATCTTCAAATTCAACAAGCATCTTAAAACCCTGTAGCATGCAAATTCATCCAGATATAAAACAACTACCAGCTCTTCACATTCATTTTCAAGCTTATTCTCTATTCAACATGACATAATTTGTCCCCTATCTTCAATTTTCTCAGGTGAGTAAACACTACCCCCGTCAAACTTAATCTATTTGTTTGATGCGTTGGATAAGATTGTGGATGTATGTCGTGAAAATTTGTTTGTGTAATGGTATGTTGACTGCTTGTATGTATGCTTTGTGTACACGTCTGGAAAATTTGCAGATAAGCCTCTACTCAACATTTACAAGTTTTAAACCTGTTTTAAAAATCATAATCTCATCCTATAATAATCTACAGGCTTTGAGGTCTAAATAAATTAATTTTGTAAGATCAAGATTTAGGTCCTAAAAATATGGCTGAGAGGAATAAATTTGAAATTGTCTGGAAATATAAATAAACAGTGGGAATTTTGGAACTATGTTGAAATTCAAAAATCATGTTTTCCTGTTTCAAGTATATTATCCAAAACATTCTCGAAAATGATGAATTTTGGCAGTGGAATCATGATTTTTAAGTGAGTATCCATAAAGAACGTTCGAGTTAAACTAAATGTGAACCTTGGTCAATTCCTATTGATCGGCTAAATGATTGGTCTCGAGATCATCGCTGGAGGAAGGAGGTAGTTAGGAGATCACAGGAAAAATAAGGGTTCGATTTCTCAGTGGACGTAGTGGCATAGCGAGGGTAAACTATGGTTTAGTGCTTAGTTTTGATGGAGATAGTAGTAGGGGGAACTGCGTCGATGTGGGCGAGTTTGAGGCGGTCGCATATGGGGGGATCGAAATGTGGAGGTGTGTGGCAGCTGTAGGTCGGTCGGCATAGGTTCCAATTGACGAAGTTCGTCGGAGAAAGGGGTTTTAGGTTGATGGGTTGGATACCAAGAAAAATCGTTGGGCTCGATTTTGATCGGCGGCGGAATTGAAGGATCTGGGAGCTCGGGCGAGTTGAAGGGATTACCGATGACTGGTAGGTATCGACGGCAATGATAGAAGTTGCTCTGTTTGCATGTACACGTGCATGTACATGTATGTGTATCTGGAGTGATCGAGTAGTTTGGGAAGGAAGATGATTCTCGAGTTTACTCTCAGGAGAATGAAGGGTTTGAATCGAAGAAAAAAATGATGTTCGTGAAGCTGGGGTTTTGCTCGGGAAAAATTAAAAATGGCTCGGGTTATTGTAAGATAACAGGTTTTTTTTAGTTGTAAAGCAAAATTTTGAGTTCCAGGTTTAAAAAAAATTAAACGGAAAATTTGTTACCAGGTTTTAGTTATAAAGCATGAACAAGTTTTAAAGTTATTTTAAAATGATTAAGTTTTCTTAGCAATCTATTTAAAACAAAACTTTAAAGTCTATTTAAAATAAATAAGTTTTTTTCAATGAAATAAAAAACCAAATTTCCAAAGTAGATTTGATTAAACAAGGTTCAAGTTTTAATTTTAAAGTCAAATGTTTTAAAATTGTTTTGGTTTATAAATTTTTGTATTAGACTAATTATCTTATTTGATCTCTAATTGTTTTCAAAATAAAATGATTTCAAGCATTTGATTTAAATGATGATTAAGTGATTAAGAAAGATAAATGGTTTATCTTTAATTTATTAAAGTTTTAATTAACTAAAGCACAATTACTTAATGTAGTTGATAAAGTATAATTAATTATAAAAGTAACTAAAGGATAATTACTCAATGGGATTAATTAAAGGATAATTAATTACTTAATTAAAGAATATTTAATTAAGATAATTAAAGGGAAATTAATGAAGGGCTAATTAATTAATGGAATTGATTAAGGATTGAATTAAGGTTAATTAATTTCATGATTAAGTTTAATTACATAATTAAAGGTTAATTGACTAATGATGGTTAATTAACTAATGAAGGTGATTAAGGAATGATAATTAATTGAGGAGTAATTAATTAGTGTAATTAATTAAGGATAATTAATTAAAGAATAATCATTTAAATGATTTAAGGATGATTAATTTATAATCAAAAGTTAATTAATTTATTATTAATGGTTAATTAATAAATGATTAAAGTATAATAAATCAAGATGGTTTGTAATTAATTAATATTAATTAACCAGGATCAGTGATTTATTCATAAGTAATTAATCTGATTTAAATTAATCAGATAATTAATCGATCTTACTTATGGATGTTTGAATTCTATTGATTGTTGAATTGTTTGATATCCTTGATATGTTATGCTTTGTGCTATGAATTATTTTGGTGTGATCTGTGATGAATGCAATTTATTTATTTGTAATAAATTTATTTATCTATGAATATGTGAATGGAGATAAGCGCTATAGATTATACCGTTCATCGATATTGGTGTGCTTAAATATGTGATGATTGATGTTATTGCACTATTATTGTGCGAAACCCCTCGACTACACTATATATACACAAATATGGACTGCACGAGGAAATCGGTTAAGTCACATATTTTTAAAACGGTTTTAAAGTTGAATTTTGAATCCAAATGGTTTTGGAAATGGAAAAGCTTATGAAAAGGAATTTCAAAGATAAAAGTTATTTTGAATAACTTAATGAAGTTTTGAAATTTAAATAATTTGATTTAAATTTGAATTCAAGATTTGAAATTGAACTCTATATTTGGAAATTATAGTTTAAAATGATCATGCATGTTATAAATGTGTTTATATGGGTTTTAAACCATTTTAAAAATATTATTTTGGAAATTTGAAATTAACCCAAGTTTGAAAGGCTTTAATTTGAGTAAATGTAATTGGATTTTCCTGAAACGAAAACTCTTGTTTTCAAATGATAATAGCTTTCATATAAAGAAAAGATTTCCAATTTGTGTTGAAAATTTTCAAGTTTGAAATGGAATTGAAGTTTTTTGAAAGCTATGAATGAATCTTTGTGAAAGATGGTTGAACCTTGTTTTGAAATTAAAGAGGGTTTTAAATGGTGTATCTTTTATATATATAAAAGATTTGAAACTGGGAATTGTTTTGAAAGCTATGAATCTATGGAAATGGTTTTGAAAGCTATAAATTGAATCTTTGATTTAAATATTGGATGAGTTAATCCAATTTGAAATGGAATTGTTTTCAAAAGCTATGAATAAATCTTTGTGATACGGGTGAACTTTGTGAAGTGATTCTTTTTGTTTAAAGATTTGAAAATGGAAACTTGTTTAGAACATTTGAAGAAATTTTTTTGGGCTATAAGTTGTGACTTAACTGAAATCCCAGTATCCATATGTTTTTAAATATTGCGCTCATTATTCGGTTTAGCCGGGAGAGGACCTTGTGCAATATAACCCATTCTGAATAATGATACGACGTATATGGATAGCATTTGAAAACCGGTGGTGAAGACCGATATTTCCGAAAGCGAAAGGATAACTCGTCGAATGTCTCTGCACCGGCTGATCCCCGGTATAGAGATTTGATCACCCTTTGTGATGGAAAGTGCGGATGTGATTAGGGATTATCCGGATTTGCAAGGGCTTCTTTGGAAGTGCCTTCGTGTCTGTTCGAACCCGGAACAGACTTGTATGGATATGTGTCTGACATTACACTTTGAGATGTAAAACTGGTTTCTATCAAACATATTTTTGTTTGGTGATGGAGAATGTATTCTCTTAGCTTAACACCCTTCTCTGAGACGTACGAGCTCAGAGGTTATGTAGTTGATGGTTACTAGTGATACATTCCCCATTTGGTAATGTGGCATATGAAGTGCCGCTGATCAAAGCATGGCTTTGTAAAAAGCGTAGCTTTGTGGACGAGACTTCGTCGAGCCTCACAACTCGGAAATGGTCGAAACAGGAATTTTGCGGCAAGGTTGCAGGGGTCGCGCCTCTAGGGTATGTCCATCTCTTTTGGATAAAAGGTGGTATCATGGTATAGAGCCCATATATTTACCTATGTGGTTGCTGCATACTTATTGCTTTGTAGTTGTTGGTGTCGAGCGCTCGGATAAAGGTTGGTTACGACCGGGGATGGCATATCCTGAGGGTTACTTCCGGGAAGGAGTAACCCGACCTTGTGTCGGTAGGGAACTGATTCGGTTCTTGGGGGCGTCCCTCCAGGGGCGTTCCATTTATTAACGAAGTTCCTTAGCCTGACCATTTGTTGGAAATCCAATCATCCAATACGCGCCTTGTACGGTTTTAGTTATATAACCTGCCATCTATTTATGGTGGCGCCCCACTGTTTAAATGGTAGCTATAGTAGGCATAGTTTAAAATGTCTATGCTGGCTAAGATTAATATTATACTTTCGAAAGGTTTTCTGCACTATGCACTAATAATAATATCAAATTATTTTCGTGTATCAAGCATTTTGACCGTCATAAGGAGAAATCTCCTCCAACTGTGCGCTTGCATTGTGTGTGGCGGGAGGCCTTATGGCAGTTTCATTTTCCAAAAAGCATTGCGGATTTCAATGTTTTAAAATTATTTTGTTGTTTGTTTTAAAGATAAAACTATTTTTGTTTGCTTATACCAGTCCCATGACCGACCCGAAGTTTATTGTTCCCTTCCTAAACTTTGGGTGCCCAACACACGGGCAGTCTAGAGTTGGGTTTTTCAGATAATCAAATAGTAGGTATATATTCGATAGCTGTCGAAGCCTTTGGATTTGGGGATCGCATTCTCTACACTTCAGCATTCATGACTGGCCTTGCTTAGTAAAACTTGATTGGGAGTTTGAGCTATTTCTGGATTGGTGCCTTGGAGATGCAGATTGCTGATATTGGAGATCTCTTTCCGCTGCTGTATCTTGTCTTTGATATTTATATCAATATTTGAATTGTATCATTATTGTATCTGTGGTATATCAATGATATTGTTACTTTTCTTTCACTGTCTTGTTATAATTAATGTGTTATAAGCTCCGGCACGAGTCGAATTTCAATGGTTGAATCTGCGACATTCGAGTACAAGTGAAGTACGGGTGTCGATTTTCGAACGCTAAAATTTGGACCGTTACAATCGCCATCGACCTACACACCTTGGATCGCTGCCGACTTGAACTTTGACCGTTCTCGCCCTTTGAATTTTGACTTGAGATGGGTTGTATGGAAATTGGCATTTGTTTAGCAATTTTGTGATGAGGTTAGATTAGTGGCGATCGTTGGACAATTCGAGTTGATTATGATTTTATGGAAGAAGATAATAGATCGAGCCTTGAGCTCTTCATGGAACTAAAAATAGGCTTTGCCTCGGTACTGGACATGTTTCGCTATCTTTGTCCACCGAATCGGAATTAACTTTCACTGAGTTACATTGTTAATCCAACATAATGTCTTGCGGATTGGTTTTGGTTTTTCCAGGGGAACAGCTTAGGATAACATTTTATATGTAGCTTATTTTGTTACCGCCTTCCAGAGAGATGAAATGGACTTATGTTGAGAATTCTCTACTTGATTTGGTCCCATCAATTCATAGTTGCTTCAGATTGGCCCCATTATTACACACTTGGTGTACCTGAAATGGGCTGAGCTTCTCGTGTCACTTCGGATGGCGGATTTGTTATCGATCGTTGAATGATGATGGGTAAGTATAAGAGAAATAACTTCAACAAATGATACAAGGAGCTCTTATCTTTCTTCACCGCGAGTGAACTATCTACATAAGATAGAGCGTTTGTAGTGTTTAGGGCACTGAGCCCATCCCATATAGGTGACACACTGCAGTAGACCAGTCAACAAAATGTGTCGGCATAAATCGATTCTTTTATGGAGTTCAAGTGTTGCAAGGGGACTTTTAGTTAAAGATAAACTTACCTGACCGTATTAGATGCAAGTTCTGCTGTATAGAATAAAGCATCCATCCTCTTATCGTAAGTACAATTGAGGAAGTCCAACACTTTCAAAAGCTGAATCGCCATCCGTTGCACCTACCTCTTCAGTTCCGCGACCCGAATAAGGTCAACTGGTTTTGGTTGGTCTGGTTGTAGGCTAGACTCCTTCGAATTTCAGGGTTCACCGAACCCTGGAGAGAGCTTCCTCCATAATCTCAGCTAAAGTTTTACATAACATTTGCTTAAGACAAAGCATTCCGGATGATGATGTGCACGTTCCTTCGAAGAACTAGTTTGCACATATGCCACCTTCGAGGTATATTGCTTTCCACCGATATATGTGCTTAAATGGAGTAGTGCCCCCTTCAATAACTTCTAGAAAGAAACTCTTATGAACTTGGAAATTTCTCAGTTTCAAATTCATCCTAATGGGTACGCAATATTGACCTGCCTTCACATCCTATTTATGCGGACATTTAATCGTGCCCCTAGCTTCGATTAGTTTTTTCAGTCAATCAATCGGAATCCTCTACCGATTTGTGGTCATTCGACACCACTGGATTCATACCCTTTACTCCTGATATTGGGAGTGGATTGATTCTAGTTAGTCCTGCAATAGATTAGTTTCTCGGCATTGCCGGGATAATACTGGTACTTAAGAGTGTGCGCATCTTATGAGATGCACGGCTTTTGTGATCGATGTGGCCCGTCGATCTGGAATGGTTTGAAATTTCTCGAAGCTACCAAACTTCGGGTAATGTGTGGAGTTCATGTTTCGAGAGCATGATTTCACGGCTCAATAAGTAATGCATGGCTTATGGGGACTCATGGCTTTTAACGCTGCGCTTGCTTGGATGTAATTCCATATCCAAGAAGCGGTGCATGGCTTACGAAATGCATGACTTTTATTTCGGCCTTCCCGACATTGCCGGAGCAGCATCAGTTCTTAGAAGGCGGTGATTGGGTTCTGCCGATCCAACGGTTCGAGTCGATTTACTTCCGTTGACCCAACGGGTAAGTAGGGCATTTTGAGCATGATTCCACTATCTCAAGCAGCGATAGAATGATTTTGAGTTGATTTGACCCCGTCAACTCGGCATGTTACTTTTGTGAACACAGTTTCATTGGTTCATAAAACAAAGCAATTTTATTAATGAATGTTGGGCAAGTTTTGCCTATTTACAATATCTCCGGTATCCTAAGTTGGCTTATTTGCTGGAAATAGGAAATACATAAGATAATTTTAGATAAAGTAGCGATGAAGCAATTCGCTGTTCCTTGGTCAGGGAATTTGGATTCCATCAACGGTTGTTAGCTTGAATGTGTCATCCTCTAGCTTCTGACCGATCTCATAGGGTCCTTTCCAGTTTAGTCCAAGCGCACCTGCTACAGGGTAGACCCTCTTAAGGACAAGGTCTCTCAGTTTGAAGGTGCGTTTATGAACTCGAGAGTTGAAGCACCGTGCGACCCTATTGGCGAGTGGCAGTCCTTAGTTCAGCTTCCTCCCTCTTCTCATCGACCATATCAAGTGACTCGAGTAGGAGTTGTTTTTTTATTATCAAAGTTTCGCCTCTGATGGGATGGGACTTGTAGCTCAACCGGGATTATTGCTTTTGAACCATATGCTAGGGAAAATAGAGAGTGCCCAGTTGTAGATTTATGCGTTGTCCTATAAACCCATAGTGCAGGTTGAAGTTCAACGACCCAATTTCCTTTTGCTTTAGTTGGCCATTTTGTATGGTGGACTTGATGATCTTATTTACTGCTTTCACTTGCCCATTTATCTGCGGATGTGCAATAATGGAAAAGTTTTTCTCGATTCGAAAGCATTTGTAATTTTTTTTGAACTCGGTGCTTTCGAATTGAGTCTCGTTATCTATGATGATTTTCTATGACACCCTAAATCGAAAAATAATATTTTCAGTAACAAAGTTAATGACTTTCATTGTGGTAATAGTCGCCAGTGGTTCCACTTCAGCCCATTTGGTGAGATAGTCAACAGAAGCATAGCATATTTGGCTCCCCCTTTAGCTATTGGCAATGCGCCAATCAAATCAATTCCCTAGATTGCGAAAGGCCATGGGCTTACCATCTACGTTAGTTCCATCGAGGGGTTCTTTTGATCTTGCTGAATCTTTAGCATTGATTGCACTACTTGGCATAATCTTCTGCATCGCGGTTCAATATTGGCCAAAAGTATCCATATCAGAGAATCTTCTTTGCAAGGGTTTGTCCTCTGATCTCAGCAGTCGCCTTCATGAACTTCTTTTAGGATCCTTCAAGCTTCATTGTTGGTTACACATTTGAGCAAGGGGGTAGAGAATCCCCTCCGATAGAGTATCTCATCCTGCATTACAAATCGCGGTGCCTTCTGGAGAAGCTTTTTCCACCGATTCCTGTCTGCGGGGAGAACTCCTGTGAGCAGATAGTTTTTAATCAGCGTCATCTATGTCTCTGGTTCCTTAGTTGTCCCAAAAATCCAGTCGATATCCATTTTGCTTGTGCTCGAAGCAGTCAGGGCTTTCAACCGGGACTAGCCCCAATGACTGAGCCTTGCCAGAACTGGTCAATTTGGCTAGATAATCCACTTTCATGTTTTTTTCGCTCGGGATATGAGTTATGGTGTAATGCTCGATGCTTTTTAGAAGTTCCTGCATTTTAGACAGATATGGGGCAAGGTTCTCCCCTCGAGCCTGTATTCGCCTTTCACTGACAGACAACTAGCTAAGAGTCACTATAGATGTGTAGGAATTTTATCTTGAGTTCCCTCGCGATTTTTAGCCCAGCCATCAATGCTTCTTATTGTGCCTCGTTATTTGTTGCTGGAAATTCCAACCGCAAGGCATAGCAAATGGATCGTCCTTCAGGAGTCTTGAGCAATACCTCTGCTTCTGAGTAGAAGTTGTTATACGCACCATCGATGAACAGCTTCCAACGTGTCTCCACTTTTGGAGTCATTCCTTCCTCGTTATCTCGTATCATAAATTCAACAATGACATCTGCCAGTGCCTACCCATTGATCGCCTTTCGAGGATGGTATGTGATTTTATACCAACTTAGTTTAATGTTCCATTTGATAAGCCGTCCAGAGGTCTTGGGGTGGTACAACACTTGTTTCAAGGCTTGATCTGTCAGCACTCGAAAAAGGTGTGCTTGGAATTATGGTTGTAACTTTCATGATGCGATCAAGAGGTAATACGCCAATTTTTCCAATTTTGGGTAGTTCTTTTCTACTTCAGTGAAGCCTTTACTGATGAATATATATATTACTTGATCTTAGCTTCTTCTCGTACAAGCATGGCACTCAATGCATGCGGCGAGACTACTAAATAGATGTACAAATGTTCTCCATCTGCAGGCTTAGATAGGATTAGCGGGATTTCCATATGTCGTAGCTGCTCTTCGAATGCAGTTTAACAAGCTTGATTCCATTTAAAGTTCTTCTTTTCCTTTTTTAGAGTGTCAAAGAATGGTATACATTTGTCAGTCGCTTTTGAGACAAATCGGCTCAGTGCTACATCCTTTCCATTCAGGCTTTGTAACTCTTTCATGTTCCATGAGGCCTCGACTTCTCGCAGAGCAGTTATTTGCTCGGGATTTGCTTCGATGCATCTGGCACTCATGATAAATTCCAAGAACATTACTAAGGCTACTCTGAAATGGCACTTAAGTGGATTGAGCTTCATTCCATATTTGGGGATCATTTTGAACATTTCATCAAGGTTATCGAAGTGATTTGCAGCTATGCATGATTTAGCCAACATATCATCTACATAAACTTCCGTTGTCTTCCCAATATGACGTTTAAACATGTCATTTACTAGTCGTTGGTAAGTTCCCCAGCATTCTTTAAGCCTATTGGCATTACTTTGTAGCAATACAGTCCCAAATTAGTAATGAAACAGGTATTTTCTTGATCTAGTTCATGCATCATGATTTGGTTATACCTCGAATATGCATCCATAAATGATAGCAGTTCATGTCCAGCTATCTCGTCCATAAGCTGATCGATCTAAGGCAAAGGAAAGTTGTCTTTTGGGTAAGATTTGATTAGATCCGAGTAGTCAATACAGGTTCGCTATTTTCCATTGGACTTCTTGACCAAGACTGGTTTAGATACCTATTTAGAGTAGGTTGCATCATGGATAAAGCCATTCGCCATTAGCTTTTTCGCTTCTTCTCTTAGCACTTTGGACCAATCGGGCCCTAGGCTGTGCCTTTTCTGCTTCATGGGAGTTTTCTTGGGATCAATGTCAAGTGCATGGCAGGCTATCTTTAGTGACACCCCACACATATCGAAATGAGTCCAAGCGAATACATCTAGATTGGCATGAAGAAAATTAATGAGTTCTAGTCGCATCCTGTTTCCAAGATGTGATCCAATTTGAAGGACCCGTGTTGGGCCAACCATATCAACTGGGACACACACCGTCAATTCTACCGACATTGTCCATTCCTTCCCTAAAATCTTCTTTCTAGGGTCCAAAGCCTTATTGAATCGGCTATGGTAACCAAGCCAGTGGCAGCTCTATAGTTGTTATTCAACAGGTTCACGATTGTGGTTAGTTCTCCCCATATTCTTTCCCTTTTCTTTTCTTTTGTATTCGCGTAGTTCCATGGTATTACATTCCCTAGTGCCACTTTTCTCTCCCTTGATCATGCCGACTTCATTCTCCATCGGGAATTTTATAGTTAGACACCATTGAGCTAAAGCAATTCTAAAGTCTACCAAGGCGGGTCGCCCCAGGCATTGTAGGTGGACATCCGGTCTATGATCACAAAGGTGTGGATGAGGGTGACCCTATAGTCACCTTCTCCAAGTTCTACGAGTAAGCCAATCGTTTCGACGGGTTGCTTGGGTTCACCGATGGATCCTTGAATTTTTGGCAGGTGGATACATCTTTCATACCGATCTTCATCTGATCAAAGGTGTGTTTGAAAAGGATATTCATAGAACTACCGTTGTCTAACAATACTCATCGGACCATGCAGGCCCGGTTCCTACTTCCACGACCATAGGGTCGAGAGTTGGAGTTTATATTCCCTCAGTGTCTCAATTCTAGAATACTATGTCCCATTCAGGGTTCTCTGCTACTTAGCAGGGGTTCCATCTTCGATCGCAGAGCACACGTCTTTCGGAGCGTGCTTTAATGAGGTCACATACCGCTCCATTTCTTCTCAACTCTTCTACACAGGATAGGGCCCTCAAGATATCATTCTAATGATGAGTCTTTGGTCAATTTTTCTAGATCCCTCTTTACTGGTACCAGCTTGGTTCCCTTGGTCTTTAGGAGCTTGGGGCGCTACAAGTAGGTCAGGATTTAGTGGTTTCCACACATACCGCTGAAGCTTGTTTTCCTAAATCAACTCCTCAATCAAGTTCTTCAAGTAACGCTCCTCGTTTGTGCTGTGTCCATGTGTCTAGTGGAAGCGGCAATACTTTTCGGAACACTTCTTCTATTCTATTGCTTCCTTTTTAGGCAGCTTCTTATATTCTTCCATCCCTTGTGTAATGAGATAGATGTTTTGTCGAGTATCGTTGAGTGGGGTGTATACTTCAGGCCGTAAACCTTTGAGTCGCTTACTAATTCTATTTCACTTATTAGTATTCTGGTTCTTTCCTTTTTGACTCCTATTTTTCCTACGTTCCCTTTAGTGGTCCCGGAGGCATTTAGATCTTAGTTCATCGCCATACCATTCTGCCCAACATTGAAGGTTAACAAATTTCCTTTCCAATTCTTGTGCCCCTTCTAGTCTCAAATACTAGCTCGCCCTTCGATTGAAGTCCTTCCCAGTGGTGGGTTGTTTCATTTTGATCCATTTCCCAAATTCAGTCCCAGGGTGAATTGTGTGGACTAATGCCATGAAAACCATATTCTTATTCGGATTACTTACTTCAGTTACTGCAGTATTGAAGAGATTCATGAAAAACATAGAGATTCGCTTCGTTCTTGGAATAAGCTAGACAAGGACATCACTTCTTTTAATTATGTTGCGTGAAGTTTAAATTGATCAAAGAATCTTATTGCTAGTTGACTAAGGTGGGGATGGATCTTGGCGGGAGCTTGGTGAACCACATGGACGTAATTCCCTCCAGAAAAATTAGGAAACTTCTACATCGAATGGCATTTGAAGCATTCGCTCCGTACATGTACCAACTATACTTATAGAAATGGGGTTTTGGGTCTCTCATTCCATCAGAAGATGGAATGGTCGGCATAGTGGAATGTTCGGGGAACTGCTCATTTAAAATCTCATCAGTGAAAGGAGTCCAACTTGGAGCATATCCCATTCATCATCCCTTTTATCCTTACTTTCATCCATAAGTTGCTTGACCATGTCCACGATATACACCTCAAATGTTCGATAATCCTAGGGTCGGCTGTAAGTAACTACACCGAGTGTTTGGCTTTGCTAACGTTCTGGGTGAGTGGGATGAAGCCTAGGCTCTCTTGTCTTTTAGAGAGCCACTCCCCCAAGGTTCCGTTGGCTTGTAGTTGGTTTGATGGGGGTAGTTTGGATCTCGTTGGCATCATTGAATACATTGGTATTTCCTTCCAACTTGCCGTTGTCAAGTAGCTCACCATCTTCTAAGTCGAAGAGATCCATGACTATATCCTCCTGTGAGGTTTTTACCCCTAGATTTAAATTCGTAGCCGGTTGCCTTGCAGTTGGTGGAGTGCTTGTGTTTCCTTCCATATTGATTCCCACGGTTCCACCTATCACTCCGTTCTGCGATTGCTTCCCGTTTGTCCTGTTTTAACCAGAAATGGAAGAACTTTCTTGTTCCACGGCAACCGCGGGCTCTATCATGGTTCTTGGAGCAGCATGGGACTGCAAGGTCAATAGGGCATTTAGTTTTTCCATGGGAGCCCTTTGGCTGTTTTCCATTTTCTGATTAATTTCATCAAATTTTATTTAATTCATCACTAGTGACAACTTCACGCTGAATAGAGGATCCTGGAATTCGATCGCTTGAGTTAGCTCCTAACTGTAGATTGTTGGGATTATTGAATTCAATTTGCTGGGGGTTTGTTTCTTCTCCAGTAATGGTAGCTCCTATGGATTTTATGGAAGTTGTTCTCTTTATTTCTGGAGCCATTGATTCTCAACAGAAATCTTCTAAATAGAGATTAATGATCTAACTTCTGAATCTATCTTATTCAAAGTAGATAACTAGATCTAAGCTTGAGTTGGGTTCTCAGTGAAAGCACCAAAATGTTGACCCAAAAAATGGATTAACACCCTATATTGAGTGTGAAAGCACCAGTCTTGTTTATCAAGGCAAATAGAATAGAGACAAGAAATAATAACTTGCAGATAAAGTAAAAAGACAAGAGAATTTTATAGTGGTGCGGCTGTTAACGAAGCCTACATCCACTTCATAACTTTTATTATTGACCGACTGTAATTACAAGTTGAATCTGATTACAGTTTGATTCGATTTTGTTAGTTAGATCAAGTCACCAATGTTAGAGTTCGGTGGAGAATCATGGCGAACCCTTTAGATAACTATTTTGTGGGAGGATAAAAGTGAAGAATAGTTTTCGTAGAGTTTCAAAAGCCAGTCCAAAAAGATCCTCTTTATGTTGACGGTAGGATTTTATTTATAGGTGCTAGAGAGCACTTGGGCTAAAGCCATTTTTTCAAAGACTTACATTCAAAGGTACGTATGCGCTCCATAAATTCCAGAATGAGCCGACCCAAAATGATGGATTGCTAGCGATCCTTAGGGCATGGATCGCTAGTGATCCATAAGATTAGAATATATTCGACTCGTTTCATTTGGATCATATTTCTTATGGATGCTCTCTATGTAATTTCATGACTGGCTGCTTTGCTTTGATGATGAATCATGTACTAATTGCATTGAACTGGTGATGGAATTAGATGAATGCTCACTTCTCGATCCAACTAGCTTTGAATGCCCCTAAACTTAACAAACATTCCTAGAATACATATTTTATCATGGTGCAAGAGGATTGGAGGGTCGATAAGCAATCCTTACGGATTGCTAGCGATCCATGGAATGTGGATCGCTAGCGATCCATCACCTTTGAGGATTTTTCACTTCTATGTCTTGAGTCTTTCATCCAGTCCTTTTAGTTATTTCTTGATTTGTTCTGACTCGACGTAGATGTTCTGACTTTCTTTGAATTTATTTGGTTCAAAAACTCAGGTAACAAGATCACAAGCATCAAGAAAATGGCCTACTTCCTATATAAACTGCAGGCTATGGTGTATGCCCAAGAAACCATAAATTATGGTCCAATTACAGCGGACATGACCACCATTTAGCCAACAATCCCCAGTACTTTAAATGTCATGCACGTTGCCCATGGAAGGGTCGTACTGAAAACCACTGTTGGGGATGTTCTAGCTTTGCAGCATGTAACAAGGATGTGCATGCTGCGCATGCTCAAGACTTTGCCCATGACATTTCTATAACGACCTAGATTTTTAATGAAAAGTAATTAATCGATTTTTTTAATGAGTCAAAACATATTTAATAGATGTACGAGAAATTTAAGGTGTAAAAGACAAAATTTTTGAAGATAATAGAATCAGGACGAGAAAGTTGTTTCATTGTGTTTGGAACATCATTTATGTTTGAAGAACATATAAAACTTGAAAGAATCAAATAACGGAAGAAAAAGGAAGGGTTGAGATGGAGAGGGGCAAAATTATAATTAAAAAAGATAGGTGGCTATATAGATCTAAATTCTGAAATGAGAACCTCACTTTTCCGTTTCTTTCATTTACCTTCTTCTTCTTCTTCTTCCTCCTCCATCTTCCTCAAGCCCTGCCTCTCTTACTCTCTTCATAACTCCTTCGTTCCTCCACTAAAAATCACACGGTAATACTTCAATCAAGTAAGAGTGTTCTTTACAGTACTCATAATACAGAATTATCCATAATTAAAGGGTTGGTTTTGGAATTTTTGAACTAAGGATTTCCATAGTAGATTATAAGCAAATTTAGGTAATTTAAACTAGCATGGGTGATTGGAAATGATTCTCTAATTAATGTGATTTCTTTTATGGTTATATGCTTGTTAATTACGATATTGGATAAGGGATTAACCATAAAACTTTAAAATTGAAATGGATGAAAGTTAACAAAGAAAGCTTTCTTTTTAAGAGCTTTGCTACTTTTTGAATGAAGAGTATTGGGTTGTTTGATTGAAAGTTTGTTGAGTATATTGAATGAATGTTGAATCAAAATAAAACTCAATCCATTAATTAAGTAAACGAGTTAACTTGAATGAAATCAATGAATGCTAGCATTTCTTGTTAGTGTTGTTTAGGAATGATTGTTAATAGTTTATTGTTGTATCATAGTTAAGCTCCTTACACTCTAAAGGTTGGTAATGCATTTAAATAATGGGATAGTTTCGCTGAGTTTCCTTTTAGTGGTATTCATCCTATGACAAATATTCGATGATATGAACTCGAGCATGAGATGTACCAGGTGGGCGCAAGGTCGTAATGTCATGAAGCACGATGTTAAGTACAAAGATCAAGTGAAGTTTAAATGGTAGGATAAATTTACCTAAGAAAATTTACCCTATCTAGGTTCGAAACTGCATTTCTACAGGCGAATAGTTGATTGGACAAGAACCATCAACCGATAGGTAATAGACTAGGATTATGCACTAGGGAAAATTCTGTAATTTACCATAAATTATTAACTATGTAATAAAATAACATTCGAAATAAAAGGTATTTTTTTATATTATATACTTGATATAATGTATTATGTTATTTGTTTATTTTGTTTAAGTATATTTAATATAAAACCCGTAAATGGTATGTTTTGTGATAGGAATTACAAAGTGTTGTAATCAAGAGCCGTTTATCACAATATTATGAACATATCGTTTTAAATATTCCTAGTTAAGATGTATCGATATTTAATATCGATACAAATATTGAGACAAGAGAATGTAAGGCTCTCTAAATATTGTATAGTGTATTATTCATGGTTGTTGGGGCACTAAGGAATTACATATCAATAGTTAGTGGATAGTTATCGAATGACTCAGTTGATCGTTTTCTATTGGTTAAAATAATTAAGGTCAAACAAAAATATCAACGTAACAATATTACATACATCTCTCGATTTGAGAATATTGTTGAATTTCAATGTGGAAACTCCACTTTGATTATAGTTAAATCATGGTACGACTCCACAGAATGTCTATAGTTGGGCTGAGCTAAAGCATTGGAAGAAAAACACCATTCAATAGAGAATTCGTCTCCTCGGTTGTATAAAGTTAGTATCACGGTCAACATGAAGTGAACTCAAAAGTCAAAGTCTCTTACCAGAGCAGTCAGTCAGTAATAATTTTTATTATTGAACCAAGGACTTTATGTTTGGACTATACAAGTTGAATGTAGATGACATTTGAATTTTGATCGATACCAAATTCCATTAGCCCAAATGTGATATAGTTTTGATGAAGTGAATTGGTGTGGATAATTGTCACTACTGTGGACCTTTTAAAATAAGTAAAATGGATTTTACCAAAAATTTGTAAGCAATAAATTTGGCCAAACTATCACACCACTAGCTGAGGTGAGATGTGAACGTTATTATTCGAATTGTTCGATATTAGTCGTAGACCGAATTTACACCTAAGAGTCACATAACTACAATATTGAATACTCCAACTACCACTAGATTTGATTAGATTATAATTGTTGTAAATTAGTCAAATTAATCGATATTTATGAAATATTAGTATAAAATTTTATTTTATTTGTGTTGATCAGTATTAAAAATAGCGTGTATATTAAAGTTATACACACACACAGATATATATATATATATATATATATATATATATATATATATATATATATATATATATTTGATATCGGTGTGAGTTTGAATTTGATTTAAATGTACATTATCAGATTTGGTTTGAAGTAAGATGCAAAACCGTAGGGCCTATGGGATGGCCAACCAAACAATAAGGGGAAGGAGGTGTTTATGTTGATATATATGGGTTTGAATTGGTAGAGAGAATGATGGATCTAGATCCACATTTTCCTCTCTCATTTCTCTCTTATTTAAACCCATTGCCTCTAAATTTTTGTATTTTGATTTTTTTTCTCTTCCCTCTTACTCCCCTCTAGTTGGAAATTTTTTCTCCTCTTCCTATATTATTTTCAAATTCAAACACAAATTCAAATTAAATTAAATAAAGGTGTGCATATCTCTCTAACTAGTTGCGCCTTTTGGAAAAGATTAGATTCAATCCTAGGAGTTCTGTAGATTTAACATTCAAGATGTCGCTATTAGACTATGGTTGAGGCAACACATTATTTCATATTTATTTATATATATATTTATAACACCTAAAATAAATTAACTGAAAATTTAATAAAGGAATTAAATTTAAATATAATAAGAATAAAAATGAAATTTTGTAAATGTTCAAATCTGGCCGTGAAACTTACACCATCGCGTTAGTAGCGATTTTACAGACAATTTTCATTTATATTGTTATGAAATTGAAGCCAATATGAAAAAAATATTGACGTTTGTAAATTCTGAAGCGAATTTAATTAAGTAAAATTATTATTAAATTAGGTAAGCTTCATCAGCCAATACCAGTAGTTGGACCGATCGATCCCTAGCGGCCAACCGCTCCAAACCAAGCGGTCGTGCTCATCGCTTTTAACAAAGGGTTTGGGTAGGCCGAACAGCTCGGATTTGATAATATTGTTTGCATGGTTCTGGTTGCCTTTTGTGTTGGTAAATATGATTGTAACTGTAAACCCTAATACGTCTAAACTTTGTCCAAATCTCTATCTCCTTTGAAACAAATTTATTAAATCAAAATTTCTTTAAAACCAAATTAAAGTTAAAATCAAGAGATTGAAGATGAAGAAAGTAAATTAAATCAAGGGGAGTTCTACACCAAACGGAGGGAATTTCAAGCGTATTAAGGAAGGAACATCTTTTTAGAGGTGAGCGGGTTAGTACGATGACTTACATGTAATTAGCTTTGTTATACCCTATTTTCTCAAAAATCTTTTAATTTAAATTAGGTACACTGTTTATTTAGATTGGGAATTTCACAGTAATTATAACCCACATGAATACAATCCCTTTCTTTTAGTCTTGATATGGTTAATGTAAATCCATTGGATAGAAATTTATTCAAATTGAATACATCCTTCTTGTCAAATTAATTATGAATTGATATAACCTAGTTGATGCTAAAGCTAAGTTAAGTTGAAATCGAAAATGAAATTTTAGGCGATTATGGATTGTAGATTTATAGAGAATTGGGTTCACTGTAATTAAATGTTGTAATTAATAGAGAAGAGGATGAACAAACTAAACCAAAAAACACTATACCGATCGACAGGCTCACTAGAGCCGGTCGACAGCAAGCTGTCGATCGCTTCAGTGACCAACGGTCGGTCGGTTAACCATTTCTGGGAATGGTATGAACCTCAGTTTTAAGGCCTAGGTTATTATAAATTAATTTATATATATATATATATATATATATATATATATGGATGTTAATATAAGTAGGAAAATTAGCTCTCTAGGTTTGCGACTCTTGGACATGTGGGATTGGATAGATGCCTACGCGGGCAACAAGGCCTAGACATTATTTATTCAGTAGGGACGATTTTCAATTAAGGCGATTCTATTGCAAATTGCACTCATAGGAGGTTCTACATTGTACACGCACACTGACGAATTTTCTTGGAGAAGTGTGTGGCTCGAGACTAATGGGAGTTCCTTGGTATGCATAACGGCATGAATGTGATACTACGTTGTTGATGGGTCCGAGCATGGTGCTATAGGAGGCATTACCTTACCATTGAGAGGTGATACGGTGCATCGACCTTGAGAAGTCTTAAGCATGAGTTGGCATTGCGGGCTCCCCCTCAAAGCATAAAGATTATATATGTAATCGTTTAGTCCCTATGCTAATTTTGTAGTTGGTTCTACATTGGAGTAATTACAATAGTGGTTAGTTGATCCATAGTTCACTTTGAGGTTCGATCAGTTGTTCACCCTAGTGCAAGCCTTCATAAAACGTTAGTGTAGGTGTGTTTATAACTATACCCCTTAGATAAATGAAACTAGTGATTCACATATACAAGTAAGGCACCCTACGTCACATCAGTTATAAATAAAGTCAATTGCATGTGATCACCATATATTAATGATATAACTCATTCACCAGACTTTTATTTGACCTATTCCTATCTTTTCCCTCACCATACGAGGAAAGGACAGCAGGTAATAGGCCCAGAGATTAGTATGTGAAGAGGCGAGCTTGGCATTGGAGTTGCCTTTTATTTTCCATTACCCTCTATGCAACTAGTTATCATACTTAGTACTTATTAGAATATATGTTGTATTTCTGTATACTCTGGATTTGACTACATACGTTTTGAGACTATGTTTTTTGAGATTTTTTTAAGATGGTTATTTTTTGTTTATATTTTATTTCCTTCTACTGTGATATCTGAAAGTGTAGATAATCTATGCAATATTTAATAACTCGATAATTGGTACTTCATGGCACCGACATGATTTCAAAATCACCCTAGGCTTTGGATCAATGTGTCATGAAATGCGAGTTGTCACACTTGCTATCAGAGCTAGGTTTAAAATTCCTTAGGATTAGGTGCATACCAAGAGAACGTACTTGAAAAGTTTCGAAAATAAAGTTCTCCAAAATAGTATTCAAAAAAATAATTTCTCTTTAAATTGGATTTCTATATATATATATATATATATGTATATATGTATAGGTAAAAAGTTTTCACAGGATTTATACATAAATATAATATGGAAATCCTTTCCTTTATTCTTGCCAATACTATCTGCAGAAAAGTTTGCAATAAATTCCTAAATCACAGATAGAAAAGATGAACGATCCAGCTAGTAACGCCTCGGGTGATGAGGCTGAGATCTTGGGCACGAACGTCCTAATTTGGTTCCACTTGGTATCTACAAGCAAGAGGACAATTCGAGCTTAATCCTAATAGGGGACCCACTGAGTAGGAACAAAGTGTAGTTCTAGCCCATTCACATGCCGTCAATTTTGCCAAGCCATGTATGGCTTTGCAAGTCTAGGAAGGAAGTTTTGTATATGGACCGAGTCATACATGGACTTGAAGGCTTGGATCTGCATTTATGAGAGGATTTTTGGAATTATGGGTCTTAGAGATGACATAAGGAGACAACTTGCCACCTAGCATTTACAGGGGAGGCTCTAAATTGGTGGGATGTAGTAATGGCAGAGTCCCACGATAGAGAGATTGCTTGCAAAGAGTTTAGGAGGCATTTTGAGGTGAAGTTACTTTCTAGGGCAGAGGAGGGAGTATAGTTGAAGAAATTCATATACTTGCAGCAAGGAGAGATGTTGGTGAAGAAATATGTGAATCGGTTCAATGAGTTGGCAAGGTTTGGTTTGGAGCTGATAAATACCCCTCATAAGAAAGTTCTGAAGTTTACAAAGGGCTGAATCAACGTCTTCAAGATTTCCCCTTTGTCATATTCCCATAGGTGCAACTTTCGAGGGTTTGGTGGAGACGACCTTCACCGTCTCCACAGAGGAAGCGAAGAGTGAGCTGAAGATGTCAGGGTGAAAGACACCATAGTAGAATCGATGCAAAGGCAGAATGGGAGCCAAAGGGGAATATATGAAGCAGGAGATGTAGTGTAGGAGATGTGGTAAGAAGGGGCATTCTGCAAGGGAGTGCAAGGTGGATATCTCGAATATCAAGTGTTACGCCTGCAATCACTTCGGGCGCATGAGGCAGGAGTATCTAACACCACAAAAGACCTTTACGTAAGTGGTTTCAGCTTACACACTAGATGTTGTTGCCAATTCGAGTGCAGCTCCAATAGCGGACAAGGGGAAGAAGGTCATAATTAAAGTTGTGTTAACTTTATCTTATTTACATATTCATACTTTATTTGACACTGGGCATCATACCCTTTTATCTCGAGTAGACTAGGAGATGAGTTGCACTTAGACACTAGCAGAGTTACAGACCTTGTAGTTGTACCAAAACCCTATTAGAGGATCGACTTGTTTGTCTATGATATATTGGGGTATAAAATTGTTTATTTAGGAGTGAGTTTGATTGTTATGCTTTTTTCTTAGGATTTCTAGGATTGGGTTGGTTTTGGATATGGGCTGGATGACTATGTATATGGCAATCCTAGAATATGATTGGAAGGTTGTTAGGTTGGGTACTTGTAGTGGACAAAATCTGGAGGTTTACTTGTAGTGGACAAAATCTGGAGGTTCACATGATGAGTTAAATTCAGTACCTGTGGTTAGAGACTATCCAAATATCTTTTTCGAGGTTATCGGTCTTCTTCTTTAGAGACAGATTGAGTTTTGGATTTATCTGGTGAAGAACGCTAGACTTGTTGCCTTACCCTTGAGGCATATGGCTCCTATTGAGAGACACGAGCCGAAGAAGCAAATGAATGAGCTACTGGAGAAGGGCTTCATTAGGAGGAGTACTTTAGAGTGGGGAGCACCAGTTGTCTTTACTATCAAGGTGTATGGTTCTCTGAGGCTTTGCATCGATTATCATGAGTCTATTAAGCTGATAAAGAAGAATCGTTACCCACTGCCCCGTATAGATGATCTCTTTGATCAGTTGGTTGGAGTGAAGTGTTCTCATAGCTTGATTTAGCTATAAGATTCCTTCAGTTACATGTGGCCAAGGATAGTATTCATAAGAATGCTTTTCGTACACCCGACAGACTTAATGAGTGATTGGTCATGCCCTTTGGAGTGACCAATGCACCTGCCCACTTTATTGATCCGATAAGCCAAATTTTAAGTGGGTTTCTTAATAAGTTCATGGTTTTATTTGTTAATGACATATATGTCTATCCAAAATGCGAGGAGGAGCATAGGTTGCATCTAGAAAAGTGCTCAATACACTCCGTCGGTATAAGTTGAAGGCAAAGTTTTCCAAATGTCACTTTTGGCACAAGGTGGTCCACTTTTTAGGGTACGTTGTCTTTAAGAGTGGACTGGTGGTTGATTCTAGTAATGTTATTGCTGTACAGGATTGGCATGAGTCGAAGAATGCCATGGAAGTGGTGAGTTTTCTTGGTTTGGTGGACTACTATAGGAAGTTCACTGAGGACTTCGCTAAAATCTCTACACCTCTGACTCGCCTTACCAAAAAGAATTTGGTTTTCTCATGGGAATCGAAGTGTAAGAATACTTTTATTAGGTTGAAGGATTTGTTGACTAGTTCACCTGTTCTCATATTACTCACCTTCTACGAAGGCATGCACAGTGTATACTGACACATGCGCTACATGGTTGGGTGTGGTCTTCATGCAGGAAGGGATGGTGATATGCTAGTCAATAGTTGAAAGTCCATGAGAGAAACTATCCTCATGATCTTGAGTTAGCAACCACTGTCTTTACACCCAAGTCATGGAGACACCACCTATTAGGAGAGTGGTTTGAACCGTTTATGGATCATAAGTCTTTGAAGTATTTATTCTTCCATAAAGATTTGAATCTATGGCACCAAAGGTGGATGGATTTTTTGCATCGTACGACTTCAATTTCTCTTATACTTTGGGAAAAGGAAATGTTATAGCTGATGCCTTGATCAGGAAGCATGTGGTGTTGGGTCCTATATTCTTATAGTGGAAGAACTTGGAGTTAATTTCTACATTTGATTTTCGACCATCATCAAATATCACTTCGAGATTGTTAGCCGCTCTGGATGTGCAGCTTACACTTATGGATCAAACTGGGTTGATTCAAAAGCATGATAAGATTATAGTGGATATTTTTAAGAAGTTTCGTAAAGGAGAACAGTCAAGTCATTTGAGGTATTATACCATTGACTCGAAGGGGTGGTTATGGAGAGATGGTAGATTATGTGTTCCTCTTATTATGGATTTGATGGATATAGTACTAGCCGAGTCTCATCGTTTAGGATGAGCATTCATCTTGATGGAGACAAAATGTACCATGACAAGAAGAGAGTCATTTATTGGTCCGGTTTGAAGAGACATGTGGAAGAGCATGTGATTCTATTTATGACTTGCCAAAGGGAGGAGCAAAATAAGACAGAAAGATTGTTGTAGCCATTAGATATTCACAAGTGAAAGTGGAAGAATATTCCTATGGATTTCATCGTTGGATTGCGTAGTAGTAGGAGGGGGAATGAGAGTATTTGGGCCATAGTCGATCGCTTGACCGAGTGCACACATTATGTTCTAGTTAGGAGTACGAGGATTGCTGCGTCTTTAGCGACACTATACGTAAGTGAGTCAATTAGGTTATATTGGAGTTCCTTCTAGCATCATTAGTGATCCAGATCAACTTTTCACCAGCGAGTTTTGTAGGAGTTTTCAAAGCGTTAGGCGGTGATTTGAGTTTGAGTACTGCTTATCATCCACAGATGGATGGTCAAATGGAAAAGGTGAATCAGGTGTTAGAGGACTTGCTTCGAATGTGTATCTTGGATTTTGAAGGCTTTTGGGAGGATCACTTGCCATTAGTGAAGTTTATCTATAATAACAGCTATCAGGTGAGTATTGGAATGGCATAGTTTATGGCATTATACAAGAGGCCTTGTAAGTCACCATCTTATTGGTGGGACACTAGATATAGGATTATTCTTGGACTAGATATGATAAGTGAGACATTAGAGAAGGTAGACTTGATCCGAAGGAGGATGCAAACCACGTAGGATGTGCATTCATACCCTATAGCTAGGGACAATTGGATGCTAGGATTGGTAATGAATATATCACTAGGACATGATTTGGAAGATGGATGTTAATGGATGTATTCATTAAATAAATCTTTGTATACTTAGGAAAATATATTCTCGAGTTAGCATACACGCGCACTATCACTTGCTTTATTTTACTATGTTATATGCATATATTTGATGCATATGGATTGAAGGGTTGTGTATACATGTAGAATTGCTAGTGTACTTACTTAGTATATTGCATACATTTTGGATACATGTCAGAAGCACTTGCATTTCAAGAGGTCGACTAGATCAGAAGACCGCTTAATTTTTTGCATTAGTGTAGGTTCATATGCATTCCATGCTTTCATGTACATATTGCATTAGAAATTAAACTAAGGACAATGATTGACAGTGGTTGATGGATGAGTTGATAGTTGTAGGTATTAACTTTGGATATGGACAATGATTGACAATGGTTGATGAATGATAACAACCAAAGTATCGCAAAGTCAGTGGGAGCGATATTGAGTTTGTGGGTTTTCAGATATGATCCAAAACAGATATGAAAGTTTCGTTCGAAAAGCATTAGAGTTGAACAAAAATTTTGACAGAAATATGAGTAGTTTGACTTTTAGTAAAAGGCAAAGGAAATGCGTGTTTATAAGAAAGAACATCAAAAAGGTACATAGATATTTCAAAACTATAGATAAACAACATTTTGCTAATTGTTAACGATGTACTTATGTTGATATCCATTCTAGTTTAGTCATTTAATTATCAATATAGGATTTGAAAAATATCTTTTATAATCAGTGTAGAAGGATGTTTAGAATATCCCAAATGATATGCTAGAAACTTTGTAGTTAAATCCCCGCAAAATCCCGCTATAGCGCATAGCACTCTCAAACCTCTACGCTATTTAATTTTTGTGCTATTAAACAGTAGATCTGATTTAAGTCCTACTATTTTCTACTACACCTGCTAAATTAAGGCTTTTTAGTACCCGCTTTAGCAACATTAATATACTAATTTTGATTTGGCTGGTTCTCTTTTTAACCAAATCAACAAACTTAGGGTAAAGACCTAATTTTAAGGCATAAGCGCTTAATATAAGTTAGAATCTATTGTGTTCATCAAATCTAGTTTGCATAAATCACGATATTCTACGGTTAATTTATATAAGATTACAGAATGTTTCTTTTTCCTACACAATTGATGTGAATATGAGAATAAATCAACTTTAAATACATAGTTTTATATCTAATTAAGCTTTATGCACCTCCACTCTTTTGCGCTATATCCTCGCTTTATTCCCGCTATAACTTTTTCCACTTCCACCACTATTGGACCGTTAAGAGCTTTAACTGCATAGGCATGGAAACCATATTAAAATGTTTAATATGGAATATGTAAGATGGGTTCCTTATGTTTTAAGAATATGAATTATCATACTCGTTGTATTGTCTACAATATTGTATTTTTCTTATGTATTTAATGCATAAAGTGAGTATCAAATACAAATAGGATCACCGATGGTAGTTTAAACTATTCTCAAGTATTTACGAAATATTAGAGAATTGTTTATAGAAATAATAAACTCCTTATGAAGGGTTAATTAGACTTCATAAATCATATCGAGTATAATATGTCAATATTAAATGCATATTTAAACCTCAATAAGGAGCCTTAAGTTGGAAATATTCCAGTGAAAGGCAGTGGCCGATTCAACTAAAAAGCTAAGTACATCACCTTGAATAGCACCATAAGAAATGCAATGCGAAATATAACTGCAAAAATTTATAACTAAGCTAGCGATGATTACAAGTATTAAGAATACTACATCGTTATTACATGATAATAATGTAATGATAAAAGCTCACTAGAAGTCGAGAAACATACTTTGAATAGTTCCACAAGATAAATGTAGTTTATCAGCATTGGAGGGAGTTAATTGACAGAGTAGATAATAAGAAGATATACAGATCCATTCGTGAAGGGACTGGCTCGATCAGTACTTATCAAACTGATCGAAATGATAGGATAGAGATTCTATAACTAGCCCAAGTGTAAGTGAGAGATCGATAGGGTTAGGGCTATGCACTAGAGGTAATTCTGTCATTTACTATAAAGTATTAACTCTGTAATAAAGTCTCGTTCGAAATAAAACGTGTTTTTCTTTCTGTTATATACTTGATATAATGTTCTATATTGTTTATTTATTTAATTTAAGTATATTTAATAGAAAATCCATAAATGTAATGTTTTGTGATTGTGATTACAAGGTGTTGTAATCCTGAGAAATTTATCATGGTATAATAGACATATCGTTTTAAATATTTCAAGTCAAGATGTGTCGAGATTGGATATGATACATCAATTGAAACTAGAGTATGTAACGCACTCCAAATATTGGATAATGTATTACTCATGGCTGTTAAGGGAATCAAGAGTTATATGTTGACAGTTATTGGGCAACTATGGAATGACTCGCTCGTAGTTTTATGTTGGTTAATATAACTAAAGTCAAAAAAATATATCGATGTGAAGATATTATACAATTCTCTCGAGTCGAGAATACAGTTGGACTTCGGTATGGAAATTCCGGTTTGGTTGTAGTTAAACTGCAACACGATGTCTATAGAATGACTAGTTGGGTCGAGCTAAAACATCAAAAGTGAAACCCTATTCGATTTAGAATTGGTCTCCTTAGTTATATGATGTTAGATCACGTTCAACAAACTTCGACTCAAGGTAAGTCTCTGGTCTAAGTAGTTCGGTTAATAATAATTTTTATTATTGAACCAAGGACTTTGAGTTTTGGACTATACAAGTAGAATGTGGATGACGTTGGAATTTTGACCTATACAAATTCCATAAGTCCTGATGTGATATAGTTTTGACGAATAGAATTGTTGTAAACAATTGTCACTACCAGGGACCGTTTAAAATAAGTAAAATTGGATTTTATCAAAACTGTATAAGTAATAAATTTGGTCAAACTATCACACCAATAGCTAAGATTACGTGTGAACGTTAATATTCAAATTCAATATTAACCTCTGACTGAATTTACATCTAAGAATGAGACAACCACAATGTTGAATACTCCAACTACCACCTTATTTAATTAAATTATCATTGTTATAAATTAAATAAATTAATTAATATTTATGAGATATCAATTACAAAATTTTATTTCAATTGTATTGATTAGTATTGGAAATAGTGCGTACATAAAAGTTGTATATACACACACATGCATTGATATATAATATCTGTGTACATTCGAATTCGATTTAAATGTAAATTATCTTATTTGGTTTGGAGTAGGATGGGAAGCTTGTATGGCCCGCAGGATGGTCGGCCAAACATTAAGGGGAAGGAATGGCTATGTTGATATATTTGGGTTTGAATTGGTAGAGAAAAAGGTGGATCTAAATCCATATTTTCCTCTCTCTTTTTTGTTTTATTTAAACTCATTGCACCTTACGTTTTGCATTTTGATTTTTGCACTTCTCTCTTGCATCCCCATGGCCAAAAATAATTATCCCCCTTCCTCCATTATTTCAAACTTAACATAAATTCAAATAAAATAAAGGAGCATAGATCTCTCTAACGCGTAGCGCTGTTTGGAAGAGATCACATTTAGTCCAAGGACTTCCATAGATTCAGTAATCAAGGTGTCAGTATTAGGCTATGGTTCAGGTTATACTTTAGTTCATACATACATACATATAAATACATACATACGTGCATGCATACATACATACATACATACACACACACACACATATATATATATATATTTGTCATTTATTATGTTATATATGGTTAAATTAGCTTTATATCACCAATCCTTATATTTGTACACCGCCAGTCTAGAATATATATACATAAACATATTTTTGTCAGAAAAACAAAGAATATTTACATATACAAACATGATTTTATTTTTGGCACGCATTAAAAAAAATTCGAATAAATATTTTTAAAAGAAATTTTAAATAAAATAAAAATTTTATATTTAATAAACACATATGAAATATATGTAAATTTTATTATTAAAGTATATACATATTATTATTTTAATTTTTTTATATATATATTTATTAAATTTGAATATATATATATATATATTTCAAATATAATGAATTAAATATATTTTAATATATTAGATATATATATGCATGTATGTATGTATTAATATACACAAAAATTTACATATATTACAAAATTGATTTTAGAAAAAATTGATTTTACCATGCGAATTTTAGTATTTAAATTAAAAAAAGAAATAAATCCTTATGGATTTGATTAAAAAAATTTGGTATTTTCAAACTATAAATATGGCCGAAATAAATACATACATATTATATTTATTTATTTATTTACATACTTAATTATATAACATCATTTTATATTATAAATGGTTTTAAAATAGTAATTTTAAATTATATATACACTTATGTTTTTTATATTAAAAAAACTATTTTTGTATATATATATGTATATTAATAAAATATTATTCATTTGCAAATTAGATTTTAAAATCTGAAATTAAAAGATATTTTACATCCAGATCCAATTTTAAATTTTGAAATTTGGATTTGCTTTTTAATTTACCTATATTTATATTTACAAATATTTTTTATATGTGTATATATCTATGTGTTTGTTGGAACTAGGCCAGCCCATAGTGAAAGCTATGGATGAATTTCAATTTTTGTACCATATTGGATCTTTATTGAACCTGTGAAGTCTAGTTTATTTAGAAGATTTCTAAATTTTATTTACATAATATCTTTTATTTTATTTATATTTATAAAATGATATAGTACTTCCGTTATATTATATATATACGTGTACATTACACACACACACACACGCACATATATATATATCTTTAATAATAGTTGTAATAGCTTTGGTGTCACACTTTTTTGGTATCAACATGAACTGCCAAAAATGCCCCTCTATGTATTATTCAATCTTAATTACTTAAAAATAGGATTTAATACTAAATTTCTTTTACAGATTCAAATGCCCATAAAAGTAGGATCTAACAACTAGACATGCTTTAAAATTCAAAACTCTTCTAAAAATAGGATCTAAAATTAAACTTACTTTATATATTTAGAATACTTCTTTATAAATACACAAATCTTAATAATTTAAAAATAGGATCTAATATTAAACTTCTTTTACAAATTCAAACGCCCCTAAAAGTAGGATCTAACAATAAAAAATGCTTTACGACTTCAAAACACTTCTAAAAATAGGATCTAAAATTAAACTTACTTTATAAATTTAGAATACTTCTTTACAAATACATAAATCTTAATATCACTTGAAAATAAAAAATCATTTTTTTATCGATTTAAACATATCTTCAATAATAGTTGTAATAACTTTGGTAACATGCTTTTTTATATCAACGTGAACTACCAAAAATGCCCCACTATATATTATCAAATCTTAATAACTTGAAAATAGGATCTAACATTAAACTTCTTTTACAAATTCAAATGCCCCTAAAAGTAGGATCTAACAATTAAAAATGTTTTATGAATTCAAAACACTTCTAAAATTAGGATCTAGAATTAAACTTCTTTTATAAATTTAGAATACTTCTTTACAAATACACAAATCTTAATATCACTTGAAAATAAAAAATCATTTTTTACCGATTTAAACATATCTTTAATAATAGTTGTAATAGCTTTGGTGTCACACTTTTTTGGTATCAACGTGAACTACCAAAAATGCCATTTATATATTATCAAATCTTAATAACTTAAAAATATGATCTAACATTAAACTTCTTCTACAAATTCAAACACCTCTAAAAGTATAATCTAACGATAAAAAATGCTTTACGAATTCAAAACGCTTCTAAAAATAGGATCTAAAATTAAACTTCCTTTATAAATTTAGAATACTTCTTTACAAATACACAAATCTTAATATCACTTGAAAATAAAAAATCATTTTTTTACCAATTTAAATATATCTTAATTAATAGTTGGTTTGGAGGCGCAAACTTTTTGTCTGACCATGAACTTCCAAAATTGCCCTTTATATGTAATTTTTATTAATAGTTGTAGTATATTTGTTGTCGCACTCTTTTGGTATCAGCATCAAATATTAAAAATGCCTCTCTACATATATTATTAAAATTTAACATCGCTTAAAATTAGGATCTGACAATTAAGCTTATTTTACAAATTCATACTTCATCTACAAATATTTATTAAGTCTTAATATCACTTAAAAATAGGATCTAGCAAATAAACTACTTGAAAAAAAATTATATTAATTAATAATATAAATAAAAATTTAAACTTACGAGAAATTAGATACTGCAACTTAGAAATAAAATTTCAAATTATTTACGTATGATTCAACACAAAAATATGACTAAATATATGTGGAAATTATTTTTTTTGAGCGTATTAAGTAAATGCAATTTGTAGAAAAATAATTCGGCCTTCTTCATTACGCGCGAAGCGCGTGCCGTTACGCTCGTGTGTGTGTGTGTGTGTGTGTATGCGTGTGTGTGCGCACACGCATGCATGTGTAACATATCATCCGTGCATGGTATAACATACTCCTATATATATGTTGGGATTTACGTCGCAGCGGACATGTTAGTTCATCCAATATGCATATATATTATCTAAATGTTTATTTATGTATCGTTTTGCTTTTGTAAATAAAATGTTACAATGTATATGTGTGTGTATGTGTATAAACTTAAATTTTATTTATATATAGTTTTGTATAAATATATAAATATTTATATACAAACATAAATATAAAATGTTGCCAATATGAATATATTTATAACTACATAAATATATTTAAATCATTTATATGATATATTGAAAAAAATTGTACGGCCGAAAACAATACATGTATAAATATAATATTTTTAATATATATATAGTGTGTATATATTAAATACATACATACATACATACATATGTATGTACGTATAATAATAAATATATATTAACACAAATAAAAACCATAAAATAATTTATATTTAAATATATATACACACCCGATCTTGCTCATGGCTCAAGATTTTTTTTCAATTTTTAATTTTAAAATATATATTAATAAAGACATACAAAACTATAAAAAATTAACAAAAAATTAAAATTTCGAAACAAATTTGAATTTTAAATTTCCTATAAAATTTATACAAAAGTTTGATAATTTGAAATTTTATTATATAATTTTATAATTTTAAACAATTAAAAGTCTATTTCTATCTTTCAATTTATATTTAAGTCTTTAAGAATATAAAAATTCTTTTTTTTTAAATTCAATCATGAGTATAATATGTATTAATATAATTTTATAAAATATAAAAACATATTTCTAATACATATACGAATTTATGTAATTATTTGTATGATTAATCAATTTAAATATTATTTCACATACTATATAAATTAAAAAGAAACAAATTTCTTCCTACCAAAAACACTATACTTATCAAACATTATGTGGAAAAAAATATTTTATGTTTTACATATGTATCATTTAGTATTTAAAAATTTAAACTACATATGTATATTATATTAAATTTTTTAAATAATAAAAAATATTTTAATTCTGAGCCATGTTGCACTAAGAAATATTGTCATAATTAAAAAAACGTATATACACACACACATAACCGATCAATATTCTAATAATATATTTATATGTTGGAATCGCCACCTAACTAATAATATATATATATATATATACATATAAATGAACATTATAATTGTAGTTTAATATTTTTAATCATATTAGAAATGCACCTTGTAGCCAAAACCTTTAAGTACACCTTGAAACGATGAAGAATTCTCATTGAAATGATTTCTGATCCAAAAGAGTGCCAGTTCTTAAACCGTTGACGAGTAGCTATCGAATATCAGCCGAATTTATTTGATTTAAGCTTTGAAATTATAGCGATAGGAGGGGGAGTTCAGCCAACAATGTATGAGTTGAAGGCTTCAAAATATCAATATCAATATCAAATGAAGTTAGAGATGCTTAAATAGAGGAAGAACAGGAGAGAATTTGGGATCTCGTCTTTTACACAATCTCCTTTCATCTTAGCCATCCATAATCAAGCCTATCTAGCCTATGTCATATTTTCCTATAACCCTCATATGAGCTGATCCTATCAGCCCCCTTAATGGGCCTTAAACCATTTTAGAGCCCAAATAAAATATTATGCAATCAAATCTAATTTAACGATTACTAAATTAATATATTTATAACTATTATTAAAGATATATTTAATAATATTTATTCATCAAATCAAAGTTAAGTTCTATAAATAATATTTCTTAAATAATAATTAATTTAATCAATTTATAACATTAGAAATTAATTAAAATGTTTGATCAAAGGAGAATTCATCGTTTTGGTTGTGTGACTCGTTAGGTGTAAGTTTGGTCAGCAGTTAGTATTGAACTATTCGAATATTATCGTTCACACGTGATTTAGTAGGTGGTGTGAAATTTTAGCTAAAATTACTACTTACTTGGTTTCGATAAAATCTAATTTTACTTTGTTAAGCGTTACCTGGTTGTGACTACTATTTCCATCAATTCTCTTCGTCAAAACTATATCAATTTGGACTTATGGAATTTGGTAATGGTCAAAATTCCAATATCATCCACATTCAACTCTAAAGTCCAAAAATAAAGTCTTTGGTTCAATAATAACAATTACTGTAAATCAAAATGCTCTGTTCGTAGATTTTGAATTTGAGTTGACTTCAGTTGACCGTGACACTAACCTCGTATAGCTACAGATAGGATTCCTCTCTTGAATAGTGTTTCACTTCAACTAATTCCACTTGACCCAACTAGAGTCACTCGATGGATGACATGCCATGATTTGACTATAATCAAAGCTGAGCTATCATATTGAAAATTGACAGTATTCTCAAGTCGAGAGAAATGTTTAAATCAGTCACATTGATATTTTCTATTTGATCCTAGTTATATTAACCAACAGAAAACTACCAAATGAGTAATTCCATAGTTATCCAATAAGTATTAGTATGTAACCACTAAGTGCCCCCCAATAGTCATGAGTAATACATACGTGCTCTAGTCTCAGCGGATACACTGATATCCAATCTCGATTCATTTTGACTAGGAACATTTAAAATAACGTATTTTATACTATTTTAATATAATACTCATGATTAAACTATCTATAATTGCTATCATAAACACAACATTATGGATTTTCTATTATTAATTAAATAATTAACCTAACACATTATATCAAGTATATAATAGAAAGAAAACACCTTTTTACTTTGAATAAAATTAGATATCAAGTTAGATATATATACAAAATTACATAATTGCCTCTAGAGCACACCCCTAACTCTATCAAATCTTCAACTTGCAATTGTTGTCAATTATGGAATCTTATTCCTACTTTTCCAATTGGTTTCCTCAAAACCAATGTCGTCGGTCCCTCGGTGAATGAGTATGCTATTGTGTTTTAATTATCTATTCTATCAATCAATTCTCCCCGACGTGGATAAACTATTTTATCATATGGAACAATTCGAAGTATGTCTCTTGACTTCTAGTGAGCTTTAAGTTTTGTTATAAAATATATCTCGACCTTGTTACCATATAACAATGTTATAGGATTCTCAATATTTGGAATCAACCTCGACTCAGTTATAGATTTGTGCATTTATTATATATGTGGATGTGTGTGTATATATATATTTCTTTTATTGTATCGCTATTCAAGTCAAGTACTTAGCATTTTTATTGAATCACCCATAGTCTCTTCTAGTTGGAACATTTCTAGCTTAAGGATTCTTAAGTTGAGTTTATTATTGACATATTATACTGAATATAACCTATGAAGTTTGATTTTGAACAATGCTACAGAATGAGTTTGTTATTTATGTAAATAATTCTCTAGGATTTCATAAATGCATGAGAACACCTATAACATCCATAATTTTGCGAAATTAAATAATCAAATTAAAAGGGTAAATTTGTAATTTTAACGTAAAGGAAAAAACCGTAAATTTCTATAGGATTTGGAACTAGACTTCGAAACTTATTCCATTATGTGCAAAATGTTGTTCACATCCAAAACAAATATATAACATACTGAATTTGCTTAAACGGGTTAGAAACTATAAGAGATCAAACTCTGTGGCATTTCTGTAATATATTGATTTCTAAAATATAGTCTAGATATTATAATTTTCAACCTATAAATTGTTCTCTAATCCAATTCTTTTCTCTCTAATAATCATGCCTCCAATTCTAAAAAGCCTAATCCTTAAATCAATTACAAATGCGCCAAATCAATCCCTAATCAACCAAATCAAATCCAAATTGAACGTATTAATATATGAATTTGATCGCCACTAAGAGAGCTATGCAAATAAATGGAAGCTATCGAAAAATTTGCAATTTTGAAGGCATGGAAATTTGGGCCAGTGGATAATAGTAAGGATCTACATCAAATCGAAGAAGATGCACGACTAATCGGTGAGTGGGATTTATCATATTTGTTTATATATATATATATATATATATATTAGTAAGATGTATTAACTCACCTCTTATGATCATAAACCAATTTAAAATGATATTAATAATTAAAAACTTATTATGCACACACATACAATCTGAATATGATGTATGCCATAGTTAGATGATTTAAAAAAATTAGATTTTATTAATTGTAACCAGAAAATGTTAACCGCCTTCTAATTTAAAATGTGTTAACCATCATAGCCAATCATATTGGAAAACATTAATCCACTTCCAAATTAGAAAACAAACTAAATAAAAGAGAAATCTATCCAAACTTTTCCAACTTTAAAAAAAAAAAATTTATGGATTATAATTAGCAAACATTAACTACCACGGCCAATCGTAGTTCTTGATGACTCGAATCTATTGGCGGTGTTCTTTCGTAGATTGGTTGTATGGATTGATCCGAAAATGCAGAAAGTTTGGTAAACATGGAGCATCAATTTCGTTGGGTAAACATGGAGCATCCATTTCGATCCCACGATGAAATGATGACGATTGGACAATCAAAGGGCATTAATGCAAAGAGGAGTTTGGGTAGTTAGCTTCGCAGGTGTCTGGCTTGGCTCACATAATCGAAGATCGTAAGATTTTGTAGATGATAGCGGTAGGTGTGGTTTCAAAGACATGATAGGAAGAAGTCACGGTGGCGGCATCCAGTGGAGATTGGCCAGTGGTGGCCGACGATGTGGTCGGATCTAGGTGTAGTTGGTTGTGGCAGTGTCAGCGTTGGATGGAAGTCACGGATGGGAAGATTCGAAGCGAAGTCGGGTATTGTGAGTTGCTGTAGCGACGTTGGGAGACAGGTAATTAAATATAATATAATTAATATAATAATTAAACTAATAATTAAATAATACTCTTAAATTCAAACATTTATGACTCTCACATACAAACTTTGTTTTACGGGCTGTTCATTTCATCAATGCCAAGGAGATACAGGGAACGTTTCAGTATGTTGTTTGTTGTGTGTTAAACTACTTTAGAAACGTGACTTATCTTAGTAGGTTAGTTATATACGGGTTCTACTAGGATGTTTGGGTACACGTATAAGGAAATTAATCCTCGGTTGTCCTAGTGATATTTGATGATGATAGTTTGGGGTTTATCCAGTAGCTTTGAAAATGGTGGGCGATGACGAATTTTGGGCTTAATTCCAATAGGTATTTGGCTGTTAGGTGAATATCTTGCATGGACTTGTTCTCAACAGTCAAATTTTTTTCGACATACATGCTGGAACTTTGGGCTCGGTTGTATGCAAATGTTTTTCGACATTCGAGCTGGGACTTTGGGCTTTGTCGTTTGCATATGTTTTCGAAATTCAAACTTGGACTTTGGGCATGGTCTTTGCATACATTTTTCGGCATATGAGCTGGGACTTTGGGCTTAGTCATGGGCACATGTTTATGGTAATTGGGAGTAGAGATTTTAGACTCAACCATGTTATAGTGTTTCGGTATACGAGTAGACCTAGTGGAGATTTTAGTAAGACCTTATCATATGTTGCCATTAATGTATTATATTTTGTTTAGCTGACTTGTTGGATGCAGGCGACGGAAGTTAAGGTATGTGTAACGACCCAGAATTTTTAATAATTAAAATATGAATATTTAATTAATTTTAAATATTAATAAGTGAATTTATAAGTCGAATAAATTTTTATTTGAATTTTTGGATTTAATTGGATAATTAAATCGATAATTTAATATGTTAAATTATGGAAATAATTAAAAATTGAGTTAAAAATGATTGAAAATAATTTGAAAAATTTTATTTAATCATACTGGAGTTATAGAAATATTTTAGAACTTTTAAAATCGAATTAAAAGTAAATCTGTGAAAATTGAATATTTTAATATTTAATAATCGACTGTAAAATAGTCAATTTTTGAACAGTCTCAGAATTGAACGAAACTAGTTCCATTGGATCCGTAATAGTTAGTTATTACCGGATTTCAATTTTCGTGTCAATCGGAGTTATCGTTTGATCGTGGCAGCTCGAAACGCATCGAATTATTTTTAATTTAAATTTGGCGAGTCAAAATAGCCATTTTTCAAAAAGTCTCGGATTTCGACGAAACCAGTTTCATCGGATCCGTAATGTGATATTATTGTAAGGTTTCAAATTTCAAGTCAATTGGATTTACCGTTTGTCCGGTACAAATTAAAACGCCTAGAAATCGACTTAAATCGGTTTAATTTAAATTGAGCGTTTGCAGCCATAACTCGCACATACTTCCGAATTAGCTTCCGAAACCTGTTCCATTGTGTCCGGAACGCGGGGTAAACCTTAGAAACGCTGGTTACGACGCCTAAATCGGAGTTCGGAATTCCCGGGATGAATAGTGTTTACGCTTGCTTTTTCTATAAATATACCATACCCTCATTCACAAATTAAAAATCAAAACCTAACCCTAATATTTATCAGCCGCCACTTTATGATGGATGGCCAGAAAACACTCGACTTCCACCTCGATTATCTTCCAATCCGTCGACATTTAGCCTTAGGTTTCAACTACAAAGATGAAGAGCACGACGAGAGCTACGAGATCAACGGTTGAGATCGAGTTTGGAGCATCGGAGGAGGAGCTAGGTGGGGCCGACCTTGCTGCCGTGCGCACGAGATTCTAGGCCAATCTTTGGGCCGAGCTCCACCAGGGTCAGGCCGAACATAGCTAAGGTGAGGAGCTTCGTCATGGTGTTGGTATGATCGGGTTTCGTCGAGTATTAATGGCGAATTAATTAACCCTAGTTTGAGATGGGGTGGGTTCTCTTGCGTTTTGATTATCTGGATATGTTGCGTGAGGGAGATGGAGGATGGGAAGTCACGGCCTTGATGATGCAGTGCAAATCCAAGGGCCCATGTTGATTGTATGTTGAAAATAATTAAGTTATGTTGTAAATTAAGTTATAAAAATCGTGTGCAAACTTGTAAAATTCATATCTTTTTCATACGAGGTCGAAAAAATGCAAACTCAGTTGCGTTGGAATCGTATGGACGAGCACTACGCGATGGAGTTGGTTTGGAGTCGTTTGGAGTTAGTGAGAATTTCGGGTAAAATTAAACGCGCGTTTAATTTTATTCGAAATAAAAGCTAAAACGGAATTTAAAACCAAGGTGAGAATTTCTCACTCAATCGAATCAGTTTCGATTTTATTTTAAATAGTTAGATTTAAAATATTTGAATGCATGTTTGAATGAAAATTAATATCTATTGATTGTTAAAATAGACATTATGCGCCGTTAGTAAGCGGATGTTATTTATAAAAACATATACCGCGAATATTTCATAAACAGTGAAATTGGTATTATATATAATATCAATATATATATATTGGCATATGTATATATTGCAGTTGTTGATTTCCCGCATTTTTTGTTTAGCGGATGAGACCCTATTACGCCGTTATTAAGCGGATAATATTTATTAAGAACATGTACCGCGATAATTTCGTACTGGAGCGAAATTGGTATTGTGCTAATGTTTTTGGATGCAGGAAACAGGTTGGAGGGATCCAACTGGATTCCTCAACAGTATTTATTTTATTTCAGATATTTTGATATTTGATGGATTATCATATCGATATATGATATCGTTATTAGTCGTGATTGACTATTTGGTGTGTAGCATCATTGGACCCAGATTTTGGGATTTTAAAATGATTTTAAAAGTGATTTTGAAAATATACTATATTTTTGGAATTGATCCATTATAAATAAATAAACGTTATAATTTTTAAAGTTATAAAAATTATGGTTTTTGTGAAATATAGTTAAAAAGCTGATTTTTAGAAATACGATTAAAAGTCGATTTTTGAGAAATATGAACTAATGATTTTATAAAATAATTTAGATTGGATTTTTGAATATATGATAAAAGTTTAAATATAGGATTTATAAAATTTGATTATTTTATAAATCGAAATGATGAAATTATAAAGGAAATTAAAAGATGTTTTAAAGAATAATATTAATTGATTTATATTAAGAGATTTATAAACGGATATTTATAAATCGAAATATTGACATTATAAAACGAGTCTTTAGAAGTGTTTGAATGAAGTGAAAATGAAATTCATTAATGAATGAAATTTATAGAATTATATAACGGTGAAGTTATAAATGGAATTTTATAAACAATAGGTTTATAAAATTTGTAAAGTTCAAAGGAACGATTTTTGCAAATAAATAAATTATAAGTGTTTGACTTATAATTTGGACTTTTGGTTTATAATTAAGATTATAAATCGAATAGGTAAATAAAGAAGATTTATAAAGGAAGTTGTTATGAAATAAATGGAAATGGAATTTATAAACGTTGTTTTATAAATTCGCAAACTACTTGTTTTGATAAGTTAATTGTTATAACTTAGAGATAGAGTTATATTCACATTTTGAACAGTGAATAATCCTTTAAGTTAAAGTGAATAGAAAGGATGAAATTTGTTAATGAAGTATATTCACGTTTTTGAATAGTGAATAATACGTTAAAGAAAATGTATTGAATGTGAATGTTTTAAACAGAATTAAAACGATCTAACGATGTTTTAAAACATGTTGAGATTCGAAACCATAGATTTCAACATTTATTGTTGAAATAGACGTTTTCGAGAAATAAAAGGAAATGGTGGACTATAACACTGTTGTTATAGTAAATAATTTCCGAAAGAAAATGTTTAGTATAGTATTGGGATTTATATATCTATTTAATTTCGAATCCCTATACTAGTGATTTTGGGTTGTTGTAACGATGTTTTACGCAACATTCGTTTTGGCCCAAGTAAATATGTTTAAGTGAATAATTTCCTTAAAGAATGAAATATATACTTAATTCGATTTAAGTATATTGAATATTTTCTAAGTGTTGAAAATAAAAGAGATTTGTGAATTACTTATGAATAAATAAGTATGGAAATGTTTTCCAATATGAAGTGAATAATTAGAATTTATCTTTTTGAGGATAAATTGAAATGGATTATTGAAATCGAATATGCATGAATATTTTGAAATATAAATTCATTATGGAATTTATATGTGAAAGTGAAATTTGTTTGAAAATAAATATTGATTTATTTTTTGAAGTGTTGGAATTTTATATCTTGTAAAGATATTTTGGAAAATAAATAATTTGGAAAATTATTTGGAATCTGGTGATGTGTGCATATCCATTGATAGTTCAATAACCGACTATCAATATTTCCCTTTAAATGGGTATTTGGTGTGAATTGATTGAATTTGAATGCACACTTATTTTTGAATAAGCGCTCACTATTCGGGTTAACCGGGAAAGGACCATGGGGTCGTATAACCCATTCCGAATATGTGATACGTCGTTATGAATTGCATTTGAAGATCGGTGTTGAAGACCGAGTATTTGTGAAAGCGATAGGATGACCTATCGATTGTCTCTGCACTGGGTAGCTCCTGGTATAGAGATCTCTTAAGTGATGGGAAATTCGATCGGGATTGTGAATACCCGTATTGCAAGGGCTTCGTAAGAAGTGCCTTCGGTTTTGTTCGAGCCCGGAACAGACTTGTATGGATTGTATGCCTGACATTACAATTTGAGATATAAAGCCGATTTCTTTCAAATATATTTCTGTTGGTGGCGGAGAATTTATTCTTTTAGCTTAACACCCTTCTCTGAGACGTACGAGCTCAGAGGTTATATAGTTGAAGTTATCAGCGATATATTCCCAATTTGGTAATGTGACATGCTGAGTGATGCTGAAATGATCATTGTGTTGATTATTTGTGATAGGATCGTTTATTTGATCGTCTATCCTTGTGATCATTGTGTTGATCATTTGTTGACCCAAAGCAAGGCTTTTGTATAAAGTATGTTTTTGTGGACGTGAATTCGTCGAGCCTCACACCCCGTGAATGGTCAAAACAGGAAAGAAGCAGCAAGGTTATGAGGGGTAGCACCCTTTAGGATGTGTCCATTTCCTTCTGGAAAAGGGTGGTATCATGGTATGGAGCCCAGATACTTACTCATGTTGAAAACACTTTATGATTGTGTGAATTGATTACGAGCGCTCGGTGAAAAGGTCCCAAAGGACCGGGGGATGGCATATTCGGTCAGTTGTTACTCAGTTAGGAGTAACCCGGCCTTGTGTTGGTAGAGATCCGGTTTGGTTCTCGGGGATGTCCATCCAGAGGCATTCTCATGTGGCAATGGGAAGTTCCTTGGCCTGATCATTCGTTGGAAATCCAAAGAAACAATACGAAACTTGTACGGTATTAGTTGTAGAACCTGCTATTCACTTATGGTGGTCACCACTGTTTGGATAGTAGCTATAGTAGGCATACGATAATGGTCGTATGTTGGCTAAGATTTATATTCTACTTTCGAAATGATTTTCCTCTACACTATGCACTAATAATAATATCAAATATTATTTTAAATGCGTATCAAGCATCTTTGACTATCATAAGGAGAAATCTCCTCCGATTCTGCGTTTGCATGTGTGTGTGTGCGGGAGGCCTTATGGTAGTCTCATTTTTAAAAGCATTGCGAATTGAATTTAAAAATATTCCTCTATTTTGATTTTAAAGTTAAGTAAACTGTTTTGAGTTCTCACACCAGTCACATGACTGACTTGGAGTTTATTGTTTTCCTTCCTAAACTCTGGGTGCCCACCAATTTCTACACGGGCAGTCAAGAGTTAGGTTTATCAGGATATTCAGGATATTCTGGAGTTGCTGGAGGCAAGCTGGATGACATGGCGTATTACTAGTTTATATAGTATTTCTTTTTCCGCTGCACTGTTTGTTGTTGTATGTTGTTGTACACTCTGATGATTTGATGTAATGTAATATAATGTGATGAAATGTAATAACTGATATAGTTCTTTGTTTAAAGATTATTCATTTATTATTATATGTTATTCCGCTGCGAATTGTGAGATTCTGTTGTTTCCTTTCTGTCCCGTCCTATTTTCTTCTGTCTTTCTTTTTCCTCTGTTCTCTTTTTCTTCTTTCTATTTTAAAATTTTCTTTTCTCTTTTCCTTCTATTTTAAAATGTTTCTATCTTCTTCTCTCCTCCCTAATTTCTATCTTTTTCTCTTTTCTTTTCCTAAATTCTTTTTCTTAAAACCCCTAAGGGTTCGTATTTTCGTTCATCTTGAATTAAACAAAGGAGATTAGTGTCTATTCAAGGAGTACGGACTTACGGGTCTTTACATTTGGTATCAGAGCTCTGATGGTTAAGCGACAACCATGGTTCTGTAGGGTATTACTCATTAGAGATAGAGTCAGTAGTACTCTAGAATGAGTTTGAGTGTAATAATAGCTATGAGAGCGTATTTGTTAGTGAATAAAATTGTTTTATATTGTGTTGACTTATCGGTTGATTGTTTATAGATTCCCGTCGATCTAGTCTAGCTAATTATCGTAGATAGGGGTTTCTAAACTCTTAAACAAGATAATTCGACATAATATTGTTTTAAATTGGGTAAATGAAATAATTTTGCCTCGATTATATTTTTATATATAAAGAAATAATTTTTCAGAATTATTAAAGTGTATAAGTTGATTGTTAGGTTGTTTGAATAATCTAAATTAAAGAATAATTGTATAAGCAAAAGAATTATAAGAATTGAATTATAATTAAAGTATTTACAATTGTGAAATAAACTTATATATATAAGAAGTGAAACTATATTAATATGAGTTGTAAATAAAAGTGAATTTTAAAGTTAAATGGAATATAACTTAAGTGTTGTTGGATGGAATTGATTTTGGTATCGAAGTAAATAAATCAAGTAGATTAAAAGAAATATGAACTTAAGTTATGTAAATGAAATTCAACTTTGTAATTGAATTGAATGAATGGATTGAATGTTAAAACAATTGAATGTAATTTAAGTTGATAAGGAATAATTAATGAAAGTATAAATTCATTGAAATCAAATGTTATTAGAAGTTGAATAAATTGAATGAGAATGAATATAAGCAAAGGAATTTGGTTGTAACTAATATACTTCGGTTGTTATTTGATTGTTGATTGATTGTATATAATTCATTAAGTGTTAATGAAAGTGAATTAGCGAAATTGAAAGCTAAAGAAATTGAATTCAAATTAGAAGTAAATAAATTTGAATAGAATTGAATGTGAATTGGATTTAATTAGTGAATGCAAACTAATTAAAATTGAGAATGAATGTTGATAAAATCCAATGTAAATAAATCAAATGTGATTTGAATTGAAAACCCTTTCATTGAATATTAATGAGAATATGAATGAATATATTGGTTATGAATTTGTTGGATGTTAGTTGGTTGATGGTTGAATGTATATTGTTGTTTTACTACATGTGCTATGTTGACTTACATAGTTATTATGTTGCTATATGTTGTATATCGATACTATTTTCATATATGCATGATTCTCATGTTGTTTGTTGAGTTTAGTAGGTGCGGATCGCGTTTGCTTCGCATTTGGAATTCGCTTTTGCGCTATATTAGCCGTATATGCTTGCTAATAAAATATAAGGTACATATCTCGGATTAAATATCGTACTTTTACACTTTTTTCCCTTCGGGATGCCTCATTACTTGATGAGATGTATATTTGTGATATATATACTGTCATTTTTTTTTTCGGATCGAGCCGTGCAAAGGAGACTATGGCGAATTTTTCCGAAAATTTAAGGCGTTAGAAAATTTTTGAGAAAATTGGAAATTTTTTGAAAACTATAACTTTGATTTTGAAATTGAAAGTTAAATGATAATAGTTGTTTTTGAAAAGATAACTAAGTATGATTCGAAAACTTAGTAAAGTTATTATAAAAGTTTAACTATGAATTTTGGAAAAATTAATAGATTTTGTAACTTTCTTACTTGTAATTTCGAGGACGAAATTCTTTTAAGGGGGAAAGATTGTAACGACCCAGAATTTTTAATAATTAAAATATGAATATTTAATTAATTTTAAATATTAATAAGTGAATTTATAAGTCGAATAAATTTTTATTTGAATTTTTGGATTTAATTGGATAATTAAATCGATAATTTAATATGTTAAATTATGGAAATAATTAAAAATTGAGTTAAAAATGATTGAAAATAATTTGGAAAATTTTATTTAATCATACTGGAGTTATAGAAATATTTTAGAACTTTTAAAATCGAATTAAAAGTAAATCTGTGAAAATTGAATATTTTAATATTTAATAATCGACTGTAAAATAGTCAATTTTTGAACAGTCTCAGAATTGAACGAAACTAGTTCCATTGGATCCGTAATAGTTAGTTATTACCGGATTTCAATTTTCGTGTCAATCGGAGTTATCGTTTGATCGTGGCAGCTCGAAACGCATCGAATTATTTTTAATTTAAATTTGGCGAGTCAAAATAGCCATTTTTCAAAAAGTCTCGGATTTCGACGAAACCAGTTTCATCGGATCCGTAATGTGATATTATTGTAAGGTTTCAAATTTCAAGTCAATTGGATTTACCGTTTGTCCGGTACAAATTAAAACGCCTAGAAATCGACTTAAATCGGTTTAATTTAAATTGAGCGTTTGCAGCCATAACTCGCACATACTTCCGAATTAGCTTTCGAAACCTGTTCCATTGTGTCCGGAACGCGGGGTAAACCTTAGAAACGCTGGTTACGGCGCCTAAATCGGAGTTCGGAATTCCCGGGATGAATAGTGTTTACGCTTGCTTTTTCTATAAATATACCATACCCTCATTCACAAATTAAAAATCAAAACCTAACCCTAATATTTATCAGCCGCCACTTTATGATGGATGGCCAGAAAACACTCGACTTCCACCTCGATTATCTTCCAATCCGTCGACATTTAGCCTTAGGTTTCAACTACAAAGATGAAGAGCACGACGAGAGCTACGAGATCAACGGTTGAGATCGAGTTTGGAGCATCGGAGGAGGAGCTAGGTGGGGCCGACCTTGCTGCCGTGCGCACGAGATTCTAGGCCAATCTTTGGGCCGAGCTCCACCAGGGTCAGGCCGAACATAGCTAAGGTGAGGAGCTTCGTCATGGTGTTGGTATGATCGGGTTTCGTCGAGTATTAATGGCGAATTAATTAACCCTAGTTTGAGATGGGGTGGGTTCTCTTGCGTTTTGATTATCTGGATATGTTGCGTGAGGGAGATGGAGGATGGGAAGTCACGGCCTTGATGATGCAGTGCAAATCCAAGGGCCCATGTTGATTGTATGTTGAAAATAATTAAGTTATGTTGTAAATTAAGTTATAAAAATCGTGTGCAAACTTGTAAAATTCATATCTTTTTCATACGAGGTCGAAAAAATGCAAACTCAGTTGCGTTGGAATCGTATGGACGAGCACTACGCGATGGAGTTGGTTTGGAGTCGTTTGGAGTTAGTGAGAATTTCGGGTAAAATTAAACGCGCGTTTAATTTTATTCGAAATAAAAGCTAAAACGGAATTTAAAACCAAGGTGAGAATTTCTCACTCAATCGAATCAGTTTCGATTTTATTTTAAATAGTTAGATTTAAAATATTTGAATGCATGTTTGAATGAAAATTAATATCTATTGATTGTTAAAATAGACATTATGCGCCGTTAGTAAGCGGATGTTATTTATAAAAACATATACCGCGAATATTTCATAAACAGTGAAATTGGTATTATATATAATATCAATATATATATATTGGCATATGTATATATTGCAGTTATTGATTTCCCGCATTTTTTGTTTAGCGGATGAGACCCTATTACGCCGTTATTAAGCGGATAATATTTATTAAGAACATGTACCGCGATAATTTCGTACTGGAGCGAAATTGGTATTGTGCTAATGTTTTTGGATGCAGGAAACAGGTTGGAGGGATCCAACTGGATTCCTCAACAGTATTTATTTTATTTCAGATATTTTGATATTTGATGGATTATCATATCGATATATGATATCGTTATTAGTCGTGATTGACTATTTGGTGTGTAGCATCATTGGACCCAGATTTTGGGATTTTAAAATGATTTTAAAAGTGATTTTGAAAATATACTATATTTTTGGAATTGATCCATTATAAATAAATAAACGTTATAATTTTTAAAGTTATAAAAATTATGGTTTTTGTGAAATATAGTTAAAAAGCTGATTTTTAGAAATACGATTAAAAGTCGATTTTTGAGAAATATGAACTAATGATTTTATAAAATAATTTAGATTGGATTTTTGAATATATGATAAAAGTTTAAATATAGGATTTATAAAATTTGATTATTTTATAAATCGAAATGATGAAATTATAAAGGAAATTAAAAGATGTTTTAAAGAATAATATTAATTGATTTATATTAAGAGATTTATAAACGGATATTTATAAATCGAAATATTGACATTATAAAACGAGTCTTTAGAAGTGTTTGAATGAAGTGAAAATGAAATTCATTAATGAATGAAATTTATAGAATTATATAACGGTGAAGTTATAAATGGAATTTTATAAACAATAGGTTTATAAAATTTGTAAAGTTCAAAGGAACGATTTTTGCAAATAAATAAATTATAAGTGTTTGACTTATAATTTGGACTTTTGGTTTATAATTAAGATTATAAATCGAATAGGTAAATAAAGAAGATTTATAAAGGAAGTTGTTATGAAATAAATGGAAATGGAATTTATAAACGTTGTTTTATAAATTCGCAAACGACTTGTTTTGATAAGTTAATTGTTATAACTTAGAGATAGAGTTATATTCACATTTTGAACAGTGAATAATCCTTTAAGTTAAAGTGAATAGAAAGGATGAAATTTGTTAATGAAGTATATTCACGTTTTTGAATAGTGAATAATACGTTAAAGAAAATGTATTGAATGTGAATGTTTTAAACAGAATTAAAACGATCTAACGATGTTTTAAAACATGTTGAGATTCGAAACCATAGATTTCAACATTTATTGTTGAAATAGACGTTTTCGAGAAATAAAAGGAAATGGTGGACTATAACACTGTTGTTATAGTAAATAATTTCCGAAAGAAAATGTTTAGTATAGTATTGGGATTTATATATCTATTTAATTTCGAATCCCTATACTAGTGATTTTGGGTTGTTGTAACGATGTTTTACGCAACATTCATTTTGGCCCAAGTAAATATGTTTAAGTGAATAATTTCCTTAAAGAATGAAATATATACTTAATTCGATTTAAGTATATTGAATATTTTCTAAGTGTTGAAAATAAAAGAGATTTGTGAATTACTTATGAATAAATAAGTATGGAAATGTTTTCCAATATGAAGTGAATAATTAGAATTTATCTTTTTGAGGATAAATTGAAATGGATTATTGAAATCGAATATGCATGAATATTTTGAAATATAAATTCATTATGGAATTTATATGTGAAAGTGAAATTTGTTTGAAAATAAATATTGATTTATTTTTTGAAGTGTTGGAATTTTATATCTTGTAAAGATATTTTGGAAAATAAATAATTTGGAAAATTATTTGGAATCTGGTGATGTGTGCATATCCATTGATAGTTCAATAACCGACTATCAATATTTCCCTTTAAATGGGTATTTGGTGTGAATTGATTGAATTTGAATGCACACTTATTTTTGAATAAGCGCTCACTATTCGGGTTAACCGGGAAAGGACCATGGGGTCGTATAACCCATTCCGAATATGTGATACGTCGTTATGAATTGCATTTGAAGATCGGTGTTGAAGACCGAGTATTTGTGAAAGCGATAGGATGACCTATCGATTGTCTCTGCACTGGGTAGCTCCTGGTATAGAGATCTCTTAAGTGATGGGAAATTCGATCGGGATTGTGAATACCCGTATTGCAAGGGCTTCGTAAGAAGTGCCTTCGGTTTTGTTCGAGCCCGGAACAGACTTGTATGGATTGTATGCCTGACATTACAATTTGAGATATAAAGCCGATTTCTTTCAAATATATTTCTGTTGGTGGCGGAGAATTTATTCTTTTAGCTTAACACCCTTCTCTGAGACGTACGAGCTCAGAGGTTATATAGTTGAAGTTATCAGCGATATATTCCCAATTTGGTAATGTGACATGCTGAGTGATGCTGAAATGATCATTGTGTTGATTATTTGTGATAGGATCGTTTATTTGATCGTCTATCCTTGTGATCATTGTGTTGATCATTTGTTGACCCAAAGCAAGGCTTTTGTATAAAGTATGTTTTTGTGGACGTGAATTCGTCGAGCCTCACACCCCGTGAATGGTCAAAACAGGAAAGAAGCAGCAAGGTTATGAGGGGTAGCACCCTTTAGGATGTGTCCATTTCCTTCTGGAAAAGGGTGGTATCATGGTATGGAGCCCAGATACTTACTCATGTTGAAAACACTTTATGATTGTGTGAATTGATTACGAGCGCTCGGTGAAAAGGTCCCAAAGGACCGGGGGATGGCATATTCGGTCAGTTGTTACTCAGTTAGGAGTAACCCGGCCTTGTGTTGGTAGAGATCCGGTTTGGTTCTCGGGGATGTCCATCCAGAGGCATTCTCATGTGGCAATGGGAAGTTCCTTGGCCTGATCATTCGTTGGAAATCCAAAGAAACAATACGAAACTTGTACGGTATTAGTTGTAGAACCTGCTATTCACTTATGGTGGTCACCACTGTTTGGATAGTAGCTATAGTAGGCATACGATAATGGTCGTATGTTGGCTAAGATTTATATTCTACTTTCGAAATGATTTTCCTCTACACTATGCACTAATAATCATATCAAATATTATTTTAAATGCGTATCAAGCATCTTTGACTATCATAAGGAGAAATCTCCTCCGATTCTGCGTTTGCATGTGTGTGTGTGCGGGAGGCCTTATGGTAGTCTCATTTTTAAAAGCATTGCGAATTGAATTTAAAAATATTCCTCTATTTTGATTTTAAAGTTAAGTAAACTGTTTTGAGTTCTCACACCAGTCACATGACTGACTTGGAGTTTATTGTTTTCCTTCCTAAACTCTGGGTGCCCACCAATTTCTACACGGGCAGTCAAGAGTTAGGTTTATCAGGATATTCAGGATATTCTGGAGTTGCTGGAGGCAAGCTGGATGGCATGGCGTATTACTAGTTTATATAGTATTTCTTTTTCCGCTGCACTGTTTGTTGTTGTATGTTGTTGTACACTCTGATGATTTGATGTAATGTAATATAATGTGATGAAATGTAATAACTGATATAGTTCTTTGTTTAAAGATTATTCATTTATTATTATATGTTGTTCCGCTGCGAATTGTGAGATTCTGTTGTTGTTCTGTTGTTTCCTTTCTGTCCCGTCCTATTTTCTTCTGTCTTTCTTTTTCCTCTGTTCTCTTTTTCTTCTTTCTATTTTAAAATTTTCTTTTCTCTTTTCCTTCTATTTTAAAATGTTTCTATCTTCTTCTCTCCTCCCTAATTTCTATCTTTTTCTCTTTTCTTTTCCTAAATTCCTTTTCTTAAAACCCCTAAGGGTTCGTATTTTCGTTCATCTTGAATTAAACAAAGGAGATTAGTGTCTATTCAAGGAGTACGGACTTACGGGTCTTTACATTTGGTATCAGAGCTCTGATGGTTAAGCGACAACCATGGTTCTGTAGGGTATTACTCATTAGAGATAGAGTCAGTAGTACTCTAGAATGAGTTTGAGTGTAATAATAGCTATGAGAGCGTATTTGTTAGTGAATAAAATTGTTTTATATTGTGTTGACTTATCGGTTGATTGTTTATAGATTCCCGTCGATCTAGTCTAGCTAACTATCGTAGATAGGGGTTTCTAAACTCTTAAACAAGATAATTCGACATAATATTGTTTTAAATTGGGTAAATGAAATAATTTTGCCTCGATTATATTTTTATATATAAAGAAATAATTTTTCAGAATTATTAAAGTGTATAAGTTGATTGTTAGGTTGTTTGAATAATCTAAATTAAAGAATAATTGTATAAGCAAAAGAATTATAAGAATTGAATTATAATTAAAGTATTTACAATTGTGAAATAAACTTATATATATAAGAAGTGAAACTATATTAATATGAGTTGTAAATAAAAGTGAATTTTAAAGTTAAATGGAATATAACTTAAGTGTTGTTGGATGGAATTGATTTTGGTATCGAAGTAAATAAATCAAGTAGATTAAAAGAAATATGAACTTAAGTTATGTAAATGAAATTCAACTTTGTAATTGAATTGAATGAATGGATTGAATGTTAAAACAATTGAATGTAATTTAAGTTGATAAGGAATAATTAATGAAAGTATAAATTCATTGAAATCAAATGTTATTAGAAGTTGAATAAATTGAATGAGAATGAATATAAGCAAAGGAATTTGGTTGTAACTAATATACTTCGGTTGTTATTTGATTATTGATTGATTGTATATAATTCATTAAGTGTTAATGAAAGTGAATTAGCGAAATTGAAAGCTAAAGAAATTGAATTCAAATTAGAAGTAAATAAATTTGAATAGAATTGAATGTGAATTGGATTTAATTAGTGAATGCAAACTAATTAAAATTGAGAATGAATGTTGATAAAATCCAATGTAAATAAATCAAATGTGATTTGAATTGAAAACCCTTTCATTGAATATTAATGAGAATATGAATGAATATATTGGTTATGAATTTGTTGGATGTTAGTTGGTTGATGGTTGAATGTATATTGTTGTTTTACTACATGTGCTATGTTGACTTATATAGTTATTATGTTGCTATATGTTGTATATCGATACTATTTTCATATATGCATGATTCTCATGTTGTTTGTTGAGTTTAGTAGGTGCGGATCGCGTTTGCTTCGCATTTGGAATTCGCTTTTGCGCTATATTAGCCGTATATGCTTGCTAATAAAATATAAGGTACATATCTCGGATTAAATATCGTACTTTTACACTTTTTTCCCTTCGGGATGCCTCATTACTTGATGAGATGTATATTTGTGATATATATACTGTCATTTTTTTTTTTCGGATCGAGCCGCGCAAAGGAGACTATGGCGAATTTTTCCGAAAATTTAAGGCGTTAGAAAATTTTTGAGAAAATTGGAAATTTTTTGAAAACTATAACTTTGATTTTGAAATTGAAAGTTAAATGATAATAGTTGTTTTTGAAAAGATAACTAAGTATGATTCGAAAACTTAGTAAAGTTATTATAAAAGTTTAACTATGAATTTTGGAAAAATTAATAGATTTTGTAACTTTCTTACTTGTAATTTCGAGGACGAAATTCTTTTAAGGGGGAAAGATTGTAACGACCCAGAATTTTTAATAATTAAAATATGAATATTTAATTAATTTTAAATATTAATAAGTGAATTTATAAGTCGAATAAATTTTTATTTGAATTTTTGGATTTAATTGGATAATTAAATCGATAATTTAATATGTTAAATTATGGAAATAATTAAAAATTGAGTTAAAAATGATTGAAAATAATTTGGAAAATTTTATTTAATCATACTGGAGTTATAGAAATATTTTAGAACTTTTAAAATCGAATTAAAAGTAAATCTGTGAAAATTGAATATTTTAATATTTAATAATCGACTGTAAAATAGTCAATTTTTGAACAGTCTCAGAATTGAACGAAACCAGTTCCATTGGATCCGTAATAGTTAGTTATTACCGGATTTCAATTTTCGTGTCAATCGGAGTTATCCTTTGATCGTGGCAGCTCGAAACGCATCGAATTATTTTTAATTTAAATTTGGCGAGTCAAAATAGCCATTTTTCAAAAAGTCTCGGATTTCGACGAAACCAGTTTCATCGGATCCATAATGCGATGGTGAGATGGAGTTGTTCATTTATTTGTCTATTAGCTATTTACTATTTTTATTCCTGAAAAGTATAATATTTCCACTATTGGTATAGAAAGAGAAATTGTAGTTATAACTTAATTGATTTCGTATTATTATATTTGTTTGGAATTGTACTACTAACCATTATTATTTTTTACTCTTTCCACTATGAGTTTCAAACAGTGTAGAACTTTGTAGATAGCTCTGTGATTTGTTTTTATGTAATTTATTTTTATTTTGAACGATCCATCTTCTACAAGGTCCATGATGCCAGTTCCACTTTGACACTAGTCGATACGTTGTGGATGGCGGGTTGTAATAACACCTCAAACATCCATTCAGTGATATCTATTTAGATTTGATATTTGCTTTATGTATTAAATAAATAAACAAATCACGATATCATAGACAACATAACATGTATGATAATTCCTATTGCTAAAGTATAAAGAATCCATCTTACATGTTCTGTATCAAACATTTTAATAAGGTGTCCATGCATATCATTTGCGACATTCCCAATATCGTTAATACTTACTATAAAAGACAACATTTACAAATCCAAGGTCGAGTATTAAAACAACTAAAGCTGATTTTAACACGAGTACATTATTAATAATCGTAATGTGTTGTTTACTTATGATTTAGAGATATGTATGTACCTTTTAACGTTCTTTCTTATGAACACACGCTTCCTTTGCATTTTGATTGATAATCATACTATTTGATATTTCCATTGAAATACTTGTTCGATTTTGATACTTTTTCGAATGGTACTTTCCTATCTGTTCACGGATCATATCCAAAAACTCACATGCTCAATATTTCTCCCACAGACTTCTAAACACTTTGGTTATTATGTGTAAACAGAGTAATCTAAATCATTATTTAGAATTTTCTATTTTAACAAATACGTACCAAAGCATAAAGTCATAACATATAATTTTATGAGTAAAATCCGAACCATCCTGAGCACATGGAATGGTGAATCCATCACGTTAATTTCAACAATTGAAATTCACGTATTATTCTTATTAATGTGGTTCATTAAATTCCAACTCCATTTGTTTTTATTAAAGACACATTTGCGGCTAAAGGATCATATCCCTTCGGATACAACTATCAAAATCATATTTTGATAATGTACCTGGAATCTATTTTGGATTTTCGCATCACACCATATTATAGAGTCAATACTCTTAATGGTTTAATTAAACAACCAAGGATTATTTATTCTTCACATTAACACGAAACTCACGGTTTCTCTTTAATTCACAAGAATACTCATTGGACGTTCTACTATATTGTGTTCTTTAAGTTCGGTCAATTCATTTCATCCCACACAATTAGTTTTATCTTTGGATCGTATGCAAATCCATTTTAATGCCAATAATTTCATAAAGAAATTTCTTTGCTATGAAGTTGGTATTCCTTGAAACAATTATTGTTTCTCAATGCAATGGAATAGATATTTATAAACACTTTATGAATTTCCTTATTTATAAAACCGATTTGATTTTAGTTTACACGACTTATGTTCAAAACATAAATAGATCATCTAATCAAAATCATTCTCTCAGAACGGTTTATACAAAATCCCTTACATACAATTATTACATGTGGTCTTTCAACTCATACAACTAGCCAACTCCTTGGTCTAGGATATATGGGGTTTCTTATAAACCCTTATCTCTTATGGTGGATGGTGTTAATTTTAACCTATTGTACTACTCTTAGATATACACCTTACAGAAAGAATTTAACTCAGCTTCACTCATCACTAAACGCACTTTGTCCAACAAAGTTCGTTTATTACATATCAATTCATCATTACGTATTATAGGGAGGAGTAGCCCTTTAAGACTAAATCTTTATTTATGTTAGGTACCCACAGAACTATTTCTAATATACTCACTCATTCGATCAAATCGAATCATTTCTAATGCATGTAATATTATTTACTTTCGTTTTATCTTCAGTGAGCTTATCATAGACTTATACATGCTTATCAAACACATATGTTTATATCTGTGATAACTCATCACTAAATATGATGATGTATGTATAACTATTTTAGTGTTAATAGATTTATGATATACATCTGTATGTATCAATCTGAAGAATTCATCAACTCTTATGATGCTTCACGAAATGAATGCGTAACCCTTAATTGTTTGAGATATAATTAACCAGTATCATATGATAAAAATTATTTCTCAAAACTACAACTTAACCTATATTTCAAAATAATTGTATACAATTTTAGACACTTTGGTATTTTCAATTACATCACTTTTGTTGTGAAAACAAATACCACGTTGTAGTTTTATTTCATAACAAATAGTCATATTTTAGTCGGTATCAAAAAATAGTCATTGTTTCATAAATAATGTTCGATATGTTTTACGAAAACAATTTTCGTAATTTGATGTAATTAATAAATGTAATACAACAAACTTCCAGTATTTTCGCCATTACTATAATAGTGTACTAAATTTGGAGGTCCATTATTCACTTAATATAGATTATTTATTTCATATATTGCAACTAGTTTATAGCGAAGAGTTCTTTGATCAAATATCTTAAACTCAAAGAAATAAATCTTGTAGGAAATAATTTTCCATATGAAATTACATTTCGGAATAGATATTGTATTTCTCATTCCAATGTTAAGTATCAATTATGATTATGAAAATTCTCATTTCTGATGTTTCTTGATGAAGCATAGGTGACTATTTACTCTCTTCATCCCAACTATACCTCAAATCATATCTACTCTTGTACACTCTTTTTTCTTTCTAGATGGTCGAACCATTTAAAAGAATGCTCTTACTACAACATCATAACGACCCCTTTACAAAATCGCACTTGATAATCCTTAACGTTTACGGACATCAAATATGTTGTACTTTGTGTAAACTTATCAAATTGACATTTCAGCGATTGGGTTCCTTTTTCTATCTTGTAGTTTTGGTCTAGTGTTACATTCAACACAATACAATCTTTATTGTAATTAGTCAAATTGAATAATCAATCTAACAATATGGTTTATTTGCTTATTTTGGATGAACTGATTTCATCGAAATATCGTACACTACAAACTATGACCTTCATCATATAACACTTATTAGCGATTTTATATAGATCAAATATCCATAGTCTTGTATTGTTTTTAGATTTTGAAACTAATAGAATGCAATACACGGTCTCGACTAAATAAAACACATAAGAGACCGAATTGCAAATGTATTTAGTAGTTGTAAAATCAGATGCTTGCATGGGTATTGAAATGTTAACACGCAATAAGCATTTAATAGTAAGTATACTTTATATTTCTATTTGTTAATCTTCACTTCAGTTCAGTTGTGTATTCAATTAATAAACATTTTATCAATCATTTTAATGCGCCAGTTTATTAACGTAGATTATTATAACATCATATAGCATTTGTTCTTACAATATTAGAAAGGTTAAATGTTATCATTTCAGTTTTCTAATAAGGCTCCCACTAGTCTTTTATGTTTCACCAAACCCTAAGTCAAAACATAGAAGTCTTTTGACTTCACTAGTCGGTGTTAGAACTCGCCAATCTTGGAGTTATGACCTTGAGTTTACTCAACAAGTCAGAGCTCCATGGATATTGGATAACTTTTTATCGATTACATTTTATACAACTCCTAACCCTTGGTACCTTGTACTAATTTTACTTTGATCTTGAGTTTTCTCAATAAATCGAAATGAAATTATTCACTCATACTTACTATATCACAACAACCTAAGATAGTATATAACCTTGAGTTTGCTCAACAAATACATATAATTATCTTACCTCATCTATTCAATATATTAATAATGCTACACATAACATCTCTACCTTGAGTTTGCTCAACCATTAAGGAGCATGCAAGTAATTCATTAATATATTTATGGTAGTGAATAATATTATATTGAAGATTCATAATCTTCAATATATGATATTGAGTGATATTAACTTATATAATAATGTATTTATTTTGAAGTACCATTGTAATTCAAGTGTCGGGCATGTCGGAAATCACGGTATTTGTATATTTACACATACATACATACATACATACATACATATATATATACATATATATATTTATTCCTCAAGTCTTTTTAGGGTTTCTTAACGTTCCACCTTTAATTTATACATTCATATTATATAAGTTTTAATATTATATACCTTTTATGTTTCATGTTACTTATATAATAGTCTTATGTATATTATTATATTAACTAATCTTATTAAATTAATTTTAATTAATTTAATATTAATTTAATATAACATTATATGTTATAACCTTTATAGTGTAACACGTGTGTCAGATATATTTGTATGTTATTTAATTAATTAACCTTTTAATTAATTTGATTAAACAATTTTAATCAAAATATATTAATTTTGAAAAATTATTTTATATACATACACATATACTTATCATATCTTAAATATTTTCAAATATCATAATGTGTATCAAAATATACAATACATGTAAATATATTTCATTAATTAATTAATTTAATTAATTTACATCTTTTCTCAATCTTATTAATAAATTTGAATTTTTGAAATTAATTTATACTATTTTTCAAACATTTTGAATTTTTTTTATCATATTATAACTTTTATAATATATATAGCTTATTTTAAGTTTAAATTTAAAATTTAAAATATTATATTTTGAATTTTTGAATAATTTTGAAAATTAGCCCAAGACTAAATTCAAATTAGGCATTTTCTATTAGGAGCAACCTTTGGGCTCACAAGTCTGTTTGGGCTTGACGGTAGCCAGGTAGAACAGAGTACTAGATTACCCAAACCCAATTCAAGACACTACCTTTTTAGACATTACACTAACTGGGCTATAAGCTTAAATAGTTAACCATAATATGACTAATTTAGATTGCTTAGGCTATTGAGCTATGATACTATTTCTTGAAACTAGGCCAGCCCGCATTGGAGGTTATGAATGAATTTCAATTTTTTTACCATATTGGATCTTTATTGGATCTATGAAGTCTAGTTTATTTGGAACATTTCTAAAAAAAATTAAATAAAATATTTTATTTTATTTAGATATTCATAAAATAATATAGTATTATTTAATTTGTTATATTATATATGCATGTATCATATAGACGTATATATGTGTGCATGTATAACATATCAATCCGTATAAGGGATTAATACTAATGTATAGATATTGGGATTTACATTACAATGGATAGTTTAGCTGAACTAATATGCAAATATATTATCCAAATGAATGTTTATATATAAAATTTTAATTTTATAAATAAAATATTATAGTGTGCGTATATATATCTGTGTATATATATATCTGTGTGTATAGACTAAAAATTTATTTATATATGATTTTGTATAAATATATAAATATTTATATATAAACATAAATAAAATCATTAACAATATGTATATATTTATAACTATGTAAATATGTTTAAATCATTTTTAAATATTTAAATAAAAAAGTAATTTTTTTGTAATGCTTAAAACTGTACATGTATAAATATAATTATTATATATATAACGATATGCCTTTCTTAAACCTAAAGAAGACACTTAATACATCCATGATATTCATGTGCCGATCATACAAGTGCCCGAAAGTCAGGTCATTAGGGGAAAGAAAAATGATATAAGATAAGAAGAAGCTAGAACAACCACAGAGTCCCACAACGAAATGGAATAACATATATTAATCAAGATAATACTTTACAAAGTCATTTCCAAAAAGATACATCAGAGTCATACTAATACGGATTCTACCCTAGGGCAGTTATAACAGTCTGTCCCTACCTAACTGATATAATATACATATAGTAAAATGGAAAAAAATAGTAACTAGATATCGATGAACCCTCCTACTCCAAGCTCCTCCAAAAGTATACATGGAAATCTGAACTACTTGGCCGCCCATACAAATTTGAGCACCCAAGAGTTTTAGGAAAAGAAAATAAAACTCTGGGTCATACATTGTTCGGTGTGAGTAAACTCAAAGCATCTGAATTACTACTTTTAAAAACTATTTAAAAGCAAGGGTATCTCGTAATACCACACTCACATAAACACAGACGAGTTTTACCTTACGATAACCAAAAAACTTATTATAAAAATCCAGCAATATAATAATAATGTCTAGGATTTAAAGTATTAATAACCTAGTAACTAGGATGTGTGTACATGACATCAATAATAGATATACAAAAGGCTCGTATTGGAGAATGGATTTCCAACAAATTGCAAGGTAAGGGACTACCTTCCCAAAATCTGTACACCTCAAGATAAAATGTATATTAGGATTGAAGACCTTTCGAACCGTGTCAAAACAGGACTGGCCTACCCCTGAACTGGGTAATACCAAATATGACCATCCCTTGGTTGCAATCAACAACCAAAAGTGGGCCTAAAGCATACATAGAGACATCGACCCTAGATCTTGGGATGATCATACCCTAATGGGTACGACCCACATAGCCCTACCGCATCTACCCTATTTTAACCGTTACCAGGATGTGAGGCTTAAGTGACTATGCTCTTAACATTTCGTAATCCATCTTAGAATGCTAACACAGCCCTCTAGGCAGAAATGCAATGCTAGCATTCATCCACACAAGTTCGTTCTGGTTTGAACCGAAACCAAAGGCTCTTCAAGGAGCATCGTTTTTAATCATCTTCAAAATGCCTTCCACTCGAACGCATATGTTGGTTCTGAGTGGTTTTCGGATTAACATATCCAATCCCGGACTCTCCAAACCAACAACGATAATTTTCGGTTGAGTCATTCTCGGTTCTTTTGGAAGTATACAACAAGTATTCGAGTCCTCACCGAGGAACTCGAATATACCATCATACTTCCTGATTCAAAATATGTCAAGATTCGATAATCGGTTCTTTAACCATCAATTAATCAAATAAAAATAATTCAAAAATTTAATTACCCAAAGCAACCACTAAGCCTCAAAACAAAATTTTCATTTATTAAATCTCTTTTCAAAAAGTTTATCAAAAAATTCATATACTTAAGTCACTGACATAACTATATTCACAAAACATTTGTGAAAGATTTCTTATTATAAAATCATATTAAAAAGATCAAACAAATATTATTTAAATTGGAGATAAAGATAACCTCGAAAATTACTCCTTCAATGTTAAGTGTGGAGCGAATGTCCATACCACCAAAATTAACGAGTTCAATTAAAGGAAATCATATCTCAAATTCTTTTATAAATTTCCCTTAATAAATCCTTTAACAAATCCCTTTTGTTTATGAAATCTCTTTTACATAAATTCCAAACTCATTTACAAAACTCTTTATAAACCTCCAAGTTAATTTACAAAACTCTTTTTATAAATATCGAAACCATTTATATAACTCTTTATAAATCTCCAATATCCTTTTATAAAATTTCTTTATAAACATTCAAAAATATTTATCAAACTTCTTTTATAAATATCCTAATCATTTATAAAAACTCTTTTATAAATTATCCTTATTCAAAAATAAAACTTCCTTAATACTCTTAATCAATTAGGTTCCTTTAATAAACAAAACAATTATTTAAAACACCTTTACTAAAATCATTACCTAACTTCAAACCATTATTAAAAGTATGAGTGACTTTAAAAATTAGAAAGAAGCTTAGTGACTACAATGGTTCTCATTTAACTGAGTTTATTTTTCAAGTTATAACATAGGAATTTGCATAACAAGAAAATATCTATAAGGGAATCAACCAATAACAGTCAATCGTATAAGTAAATGTCCATGTTACAAAAATAATAGACTAGGATTTATTATGTTAATGAATGTCCACACAATCAAACAATTTACAAATTAGCAGAATGGTGTTTTATTCTGCTAAATGGATGTCCACACAATTCAATTCAACTTAGTGTAACTCATTCGCGTTCGTTTGGTTCGAAATATCAAGGACAAGAGATCCCTTGATTTAAGATCAATTCACTTATAAAAGAAAACAGGCTTAAATCATAACCAATAAAGTTCAAAATAACTTTAAATAATTAAATTTAAATTTTAATTGAAACTTAATAATAAATTAAAGCATACTTATATCTTAATAAATCAAAAATAAATCATAATTAAACCTTAATAAATCTTAGTTAAGTCCTAATTAATTAATGATTGTACCCTAATTAATTAATAATTAGTTAAATAATCAATCTTTAATTGAATAATAATTAATTAAATAATAATTAATTAATAATTAACCTTTAATTAAATAATAATTAATTAAAATAATTAAACTTGATTAATATAAAAACAAATACTTAATTATTTCTTAATTTTATCAATCATTAATTAAAAATTCCTTAATTAGTTAATAATAAACTTATTTAAGTAATACTAATTAATTGCTAATTACTAATTAATTAAGAAATAATTACAAATTAATTAATAATATCATTAACTATCAAAACAAACTTGATTAATTAATAATTATATTATATGCTTACTAATTTAGTTTGAAAATGGTTTTTCAAAAACATTTAAAAGAAACACTTTTAAAACTTGAAAATCGTTAAATTCGCCGATCTGCATCCATAACGACTATCGCTATGGATGTAATAACGTAGGATTACTTTTCTAAGTTAAAATCTAAGACTTTAACTATTCACTTTTGCTTACTTTTAAAACATAATTTGAAAGATTTTTAAATTTTTTAACTAAAGTTAGAAAATAAATCAAAATTTTACTAAATCAAAACAAGTAAACGATTTGATTTTCAAAATGGATATCAAGTCCTTTTCAACATCTATGATTCTACTTCCAAACCATTAACTCACATATCCAAGATTATGAATTCTAAATCATATCATCACCAAGCATCACAAAGATCACAACTTTAAATCCAAACACATCACTTTAATCCATCGATTCAAGTCAAATGCTAAAATACAATGTACCAAATATATGTACATCCAAACCATATCATAATCCAAACATTAACATCATATATAAATAACACATAACCATCATATATGAAAAGGTATCATCTTTCTAAGAATTTAGAAATTTATTCACCAAAAATTTGCAAAACCCTTTTGAAAACATGAAATAACTTTAGAACTATGCAAAACTTGATCTTCGGACTTAAAATTTAGAAATAGGCCCAGCCATGGTAGAGTATGGCTCGGCCGTGATATGTATAGGTGAGTTGAGGATTTGTTTTGGAGAGGTGGGCCGACTTTGGATAATGTTGAATTCACAAAACTGGACCTAAAATTTAGCCATCTTCTCTTGGATTTTTGGTTGTGTTACTCTCAGAATTTGGAGAAGTTGTCATAGGGAAATTCTCTTCTCTACGATTAAAAAAATAGTTACCTAATTTGATTTGTTTTAAGGGAGATATAGTCAAAGAAGAAGAAGCATTTTTGGACTTGAAAATATTGGTTCGAAAACACATTGCAAAAAAATGATATTTTAACATGGCTAAGCTGAAAATTTAAAGAAGTGGTAATAATGAAAGTTTCTACGGTTTCAAAAAAAGATTTCTCCATTGAGATAAGAGATGAGGAAGATATGATAAAATAAAGAGAAAGAAATATTTGAAGAAGTGAACGGCTATTTATAAGCAAGAGAAAAAGTAAATTAACTAAATGCCCTTGTCATATACCCCACACTACCCTCTTGCCACCTCACCTAACCTCCACTACCTCATGTATTCATGCCCACACCCTTGTTCCCTCTTCTTATTTCCATGCAAACATGTTTAAATATTTTTAAGTACTCTTTGTACTTAATGTTTCAAATGATGTGACATATATATTTTTATTTTGAACTTTATATACTTAGGTATGAATACATATATACATACACTAATACACAAATATATACATATACTAACTTATTTACAAATGTGTATACTTATGCTGAAGAGTTTGCAACGTCTCCAATATTTTTCAGCCAATAAATAATCTTATATTCGAAAAATGAATTCCGGTCACATTTTCAATCTTTCTTTGAACTAAATATTTTTGTAAACAAGTTTGAAAAAATATTTCACCATTATTATTCATTTTTTAAAAGAGTTTTACTTCCATTATAAAATCAATTATTTGAATATTTTAAATTAATTAAATATTTGTAGATCAAAGCAGTGAAATTCCGGTCGTTGCAATATATATATATATATGTGTGTGTGTGTGTGTGTGTGTGTGTGTAAATATTAAATACTTACAGATATTTATTCTACTTTGATTTCTCTTTGAATTCTACTTTGAATTCTCTTCCCTAAGGAATAGAAAAAGAATCCTAGAGACAGATTGATAAAATGAAGGATTTTCTATCGATTAGAAAACCGTCGCTAAAAATATAATCGTTAATAAAACTACAAGCGCACGACATACAATTGTAGTGCATATGCGAGTATGAGTTGGTCCATAAGGAATGAATTAAATTCTAATAATATTCAATCAAATTTACCTATGTTTTGAAGTTTGTTTTAAACAAGAAAATTATAGAAAATAAGCTAGAGCAAAAGTGAAATAAACTATGATATTAAAGAGCAATTTAGAGGCAAATCCATTTCTAGTCATTCATATAAATCAACACAAAATTCACTTATAATCTCTCATTAAAATATTACGTAGAAAATGGTAGATGTGCTTATTATAAGTATGATTTATTTATGATATTAATTAGCACAACTTAAAACATCAAACTCTAACACACCTTTCAAACCAACTTATCAAAACTCATGAAAATTTAAAATAAAATCTAATTTAAGTATGATCCATTTACTTTTAGTTAGTAATGTAGACTATCAGATTTTAATTCTAGTTTGACTTTCATTATCAAAATCGCTTAGGCAGATGATCAAATAGTTTATGTCTTAAATGGAGTTAAGCATAGCGTATTTCAGATGTCAACATAGGCTATCAAAATTCAAGAAAAAGAAAAATAAATCACCATCATTCATATTTTCCATCAAGTACATAAGAGAGATTACAAACGAAATCACTATGTTAATTTAGTATGTTTCATGAGAGCTTCATTAGTCCTAAATTCTAGGGGTTTAGCTACACATATTTGAAACATGATAACGTAAAATGAATTCAACATAAAAAGAGAAAGAAAATGAGAGCTATTAAAATAAAAGAGAGCTAACTACATGCATGAAACAAAACTAAACTAATTACAAGAATTAAATCTATGCTACTAACATGAAATAAAAGGAGCATAAACTAAGAAAGAGAGAACATGAAATAAAAAGAGTCTGAAAAGAAAGCATAAATAAAAATTGCATGAAAGTGAAAACAAGGCTAAGAAGCCATAAAAGAAAATTTTATTTATCTTTATTTTTGTGGCTACAATATTGCATGAAAAGCAAAAATATAATTATATGAGACATAAATGATCTGTATACATGCTTAAAATCCTAATTCATATATTAAGGGGCTACCTAAAATACCCTTGAAAAAGTGTAACTTCCAAATAATCATTAGGGAATTAATTAATTCCCACTAACGTGCCATTAAACTTTCATTAACATCTGCATGTGCTTTTAATTATGGACCAAATGGCAGTGGGTATGTGGGCTCTCCATGTTGCACGAATTCATTTATTTTCATTCTCCACTTTCCTTTAACATATATGCATACATATATCCATGAAATCTCTTCATATTTGCACTTCATTTACTACAATAAAAATATAAATGTGCAAATAAATTTTGGCAAATTTAATCATACACAAAATTACTAGTTTACCCTTAAAATGAAGACGAATAAATGACGATTTGAAAATAATTCAAAATTTTGGTTTAAGCATGTACAATACCCTAATATACTCATTTATTTAATTAAAAGAAGGTTAATATGAAAGTAAAAATAGGCACTTTTACGTGCACATCACTGATCCTAGTAAAACAGGGCAAACCATGTGTTGTTACCAAATGGTCTTCTTTTTTTGACACAACGAAGAAACAAATACTTTATATTCCTATCTTGGTTCATTTCACAAAAATATCTATGGTATTACTGTCCATGATTCGCATTGATTAGCTATATAACCTTATTGAAGACCTAGTGTGTTTTGACTAGGCTACTAGGAAAGATTAGGTTATTTGAAAGCTTTAATTGAGATTAATCCAGACAAGTCATTGCCGACGATTCTTGCAGTTTAGCCCACTTTTAGAAAAGTTGCGATTGTAAATGTTGACTATAGTTGGAAGCCACTCATATGCACTACATGTCTATCATTTGTTCGCTTAGCCTCGCACTGCAACACTCTTCCAAAGCTCTTGCTCCCTCTTATAATGGTGCTTGATATCAAGATTTCTATCCCTGAAAAGGTTTCTCTGTTGAGACCACTGAAGCACATTTTATTGCCTAAGCAGAACGTAACCGATGGTATAGTCTTGTCAAATGGGTCTGCCTTTCCCATTGTCATGGTAGATGACTCCAGTCGAGGATTTGGGAGTATCACTGATCATATCCCAGTATTGCATAAGCTACGATACGTACCTATCATCTGGTCCTCTAAGGAGAAGATTTAGATTCATTGTCATTTGCAAATGCATTATTCTCCTAAAAAACAAACCTACTATAAATATGTGACAGACAATGAAGGCGAGGAAATATATCTTTATTATGAAATCTTTGAAGGTGAATTTATTCTCTCCACTAAAGGTGAGCTTGGTGAAAACAACATAAAGATTCATGGGATGCCTCTTGGTGTAGAAGCATTATTTATACACTTGAGTCATCTATATAAAACCCGGACTTGGTTAGGTTATTTTCGGATTTCACTCATGTACTTGGCCTTGAGTCAGCCAGTGACTCTTCCTCCGATAAGGGGGCTAGCCTTATTTTGGTTGTTGTATAGTAGTTTGGGCTTCCCAACTTGTGTACTTTCAATTTTATTTTTTTTGCTTTTTCCTTTCCATAATTTTCAAGGCATTTTTGCCTCACACATGATATATTATTTATAAAGTGGTACGACCACTATAATTTGGCTGGCCCGTGCAAAATACTTATATATATATATATATATAATAAATAAAAGGAGGTCTTGGAAATATAGGCAAGTGGAATCCAACTGCCTTTAGCAAACACATTGATGCCTTGCTGAACAAGAATGATTATAGATGAGTCTAAAGGACTATGTATCACAATATTCAGTGAAAGAATTTCTAGGTGATTGTGACAACCCATAAATCCGTACCCCTTGAGTCAACACTATTCTACATCAATCAACTCAAGATGAATGGAAATACGAACCATTTGGGTTAAAGAAGAAGAGGTAGAAGAAGAAAATAGAAAACAACATCAGAATCTAACCATCGCAGCGGAATAAAATATAATAGATAATAAATGATCTTTACACAAAAACAAATATATCTGTTTATACATTACATCATCAGAGTACATCAATCAAATAACACACAATTGGACAGTAATCATAACCTGTCCTCGCACAATTGAATACACAGTGGAATATAAATCAAGTATGGAAGTACGTATCACCATCCAGCTCGTCTCTTGAGCTCCACAGCAACATATCCTGGATTCTATAATACTCGGTCTGACCCGAGCATTATGGTTAAATAACACCCGAGTCAGTCTGGAATACCAGCGTGAGAAATCACACTCAAATTGATTATTAAAGTTTCAAAAATCCTTTTGAAAACAAAAGCATCTCGTAAGACCACGCCACAAATAAACATGTCGGGTTTTTACCTTACGATAGCTAAAACATTTTTTATTAAAATTCTCTGATATTATAATAGGGTCTATATACAAATACTTACTAAAATAGCTGAAATTGTTACATCTATTAAATTCCATCTACTAGCCACAGAGTGGGTAATACAAACAAAACTCGTAAAAGGCGCGTAGGGAGAATGGATTTCTAACTAATGACTAGGCATTGGGGTACCACCTGTCACGGTACCTGGTCTAGATCAGCATACCGAGGATCACTCCCGCCCCCCTGCAACACAAGACCCGGACTATCCCTTACTGGATAATCCCGAGTAAGATCACCCCACCGTTGTGATCAGCAACCACACCACTAAGCCGAAATAAAAGGGACATCTAGACAGGGATGACCTCACCTGGAAATGGGTGCTGCCCACCAAGCCTTGCTGCATAACCCCGATTTTCAGTCATTCCCAGTTGATGAGGCTTGAGGCTAAGCGTTACCTTTTAGATCGTTTCACTTAGAATGCTCATCGTCCACCCGACGATGTTCTGAAAGCATTCATCCATACAAGTCTGTCCCGGGTTCGAACGGAACCGAAGGCACTATTCCTACTACATTCATTTTGGAAACATCCTCAGGATTAGTAGCGACTAGCCCTTGCACCTCACTGCTCCATCTTCGACTCCGAACTCGTTTTCCACGAAAACATACAAACCGGGTCGAAGTGATTTTTGAGAAATTAATCCCGATCTCGGTCTCTTCATAACGATCAACGCATTTGGCCAATATTGATAGTCGGTTATTTAACTATCAATTAACATTCACAACAACCATCAACAATAAATAATCTCCCAAATTATTTATTAATTTCAAACTATCTTCACAAGATATATTTCTACTTTTAAAACCTTTGGAAACAGTTTCAAACCATACTCTTCTCATAAAATAAATTTTCAAATATTTATTTCCACTGAAAACAACCAAGCACAAAACTTTAGATTTTTTTAAAAATAATTAAAAACTCTTTATTACAAATTATCCTTTACAACTTTTTTTTAAAATTAAAAATTACTTTAATACTTATTCAAAATATATACTTTAATAATATTCAAGATGAAACTACTTCAATACTTTATTAAAAATACATACTATAGGAATATTTGAAAATGAGGTTACTTTATAGAATATTGAACTAGATTTTCTCCTTTAAACAAAATACCAAGTCACCTTTAAATAATTACTACATAAATAGATTTGAAAAATACTTACTTTAGAATTCAAATATTTAGAAATAATAAATTTTCTAAGACATGCTTTTTAAACAACATAACTTATATTTAAAAATTTACGTTGAAAACGTACTTGGCTATCGAGGTAAATGCTCTTCTCTTTCCATCTTTAAAAATAAATCACTATTTATTTTTAAACAAAGTTCCTCACTTCTTTAAATTTCCAGTTTCAAATATTTAAATCAATTTCCAAATAGATTTCCAATTTACTCCATTTAAAATAAATTCCTTTACTTACTCAATTCATTTCAAAATCCATTTATTATAGACTTTATTATTATTTCTTTCGTTTTGATTTTAAATCTTTAACTGAAACATACCAATTTTCAGATGTTCCAAGTTTCTTGTTTATTCTTTTTAATGATTAAATCTTAAATTTAAAATAAATGCTTTATTCTTTTAAATAATAATTCTGAAGTTTAAAATTCATCATCTTCCTGTTTATTCAAAATCCCCTGTTTATATACGGAATTTATTTATTGGGATTTTAAAACCACAAATATTCTTATCCAGTTCATTCTTAATTTATTTAAATTCTCTATAATTATTTCACTTACAAATTCACTTCCTTTTATTTCTTTTCAAAAAAATATCCAATTCTATATATTTTGATAACTCAGAGTATCGAAATATATTCAACTAAACCATAGCATTCAGTATTCCAATATAATTCATCACAGATTATCAAATAATCATAACAGAGAATATTAAACAATATAAATAATTTTTAGGAATCAAGTTGGATCCCTCCAACCTGTTTCCCTACATCCACAAATGTTAGGACAATATAAAATACCAATTCCACTTCGAGGTGGAATATCTCGGTATATGAGTTTTATATATAATATCATCCGCTAATATGCGGCGCATAGGGTCTCATCCGCTATATAATGCGGGAAATCAATCATTCCAAGATATATTATATACTACTATATATAATATTGCACATCAAACAATTCAATCATTCAATCAATTATTTAAATTTAACTATTTAAATTTAAATAGCAACCAGATGAGTGAGATTAACTCACCTTTGATTTTAAATATGCAATCTGATCCAATCCCGACTTGTTCTCTTCATAGTATTAGGCCTTGTACAGCATTTTATAGTTTATTAACACTCGGATTAATCCAATAATTAATTAACATTTACTTATTTATTTGAACTTATAATTTAATTAAAAAAAATTAAACTAATAATTTCCTTTAACAAATCATCTTTAGTAACCCAATAATTAGATAAGTTAATTAAAATAGTTTAATCATCAAACCCACTTCTTTTAAAATAAACTAGTAGGATAAAAATATTTATATATGTATATATATTTCACTTTATTCTTTGAAACCATTTATACCTAAAATGACACACACACACACACACACATATATAAATTTGTAAACTCTACCATATTTTAAAATCCCAATTATTTTAAAATCTTATATATATGAAAGAATATAGATATATATCTTTAAAAAAAAAATTCTTCATATCCAGTAAACACGACTGTGATTGTTTACTGTAAAAAAAATTTCTGAATATAACTACATATATATGAATCAAGAAAATACAATGATACCTCACTGACCACTGATCGCGACTTCGACAGACCACCAGAAAGAAACAGTCGCACTCCCTAGATCGAAACTGCTTCCACGAATCTCGGTCATGCTACGACAAACCCAAGTCACAGCGAATCGAAGCCCAAGCTTGCTCCTCCAAACCACTTGTGTGCGAAACCTAACTCGACTCTCGCCCCACCTCTATATCCACGCTAGCCAAGGACACTACAAGGTAATGCCGTCAACTAACACGGAGAATAAGGCTGGTTAGGAGCGACCATCTGTAGCTTTGCTCTAACTATCTATTGAATACATCGACAATAAACATACCAAGCATGTCGACATACCCAATGAATACTTAAAACAAAACCATAGGTGGTTGAAGGATCTATCAGAACAGAATATGGCAACTCAAATGTAATATACATCACAGAACAGTAAATCATCATATACACATATACCGATACATAGCAGAGTACACAAAATAATATATGTCAAGTGGTATAGCAAACCACAATATACAGACGAGTCAATAGAATAAATCAGAGTTACTACAAAATGGGACTACACAAAAAGCCATGACAAAAAGAAGCTAGCGGAGTAGTCCATGCGGAAGCAAAATAGGCTAAGTCCAAATGTACCTAACCTGAAACATCTCGGTCTGACCCGAGTATAAAATACACGGGTCAGTCTAGCTAAACAAATCAGTTAGATAAACTGAACAACAATAAACCTGCAAGGTTACAAAGCATAACAAATATCTCTAAAGGAGATAACACTATCATATAACAAAAGATGAATTATATGATAACAAGCCTCGTATCATCGGCAACATATAGAAACAAAGGATACAAATATCCCAAATCAAGCCAAAAGGCAAATAACAAATACCAATAAGGTACACAACTTCCACAAGGTAAACCCTACGCATCATGCGGCTCATAATGACCAACACCGAAGGGCGATACCTAGGGAATATACATATGAATGAAACATCAGAAAATTGCTCGAGCTCAGTACTGTACAAACAAGGATCCATGAGCCCGAAGACTCCAAACCCAATATCACCCAAGCGGCTCATAACGACCAGCATCGGAAGCGATACTAAAGGGCAACCCAATATCACCCATACGTCTCATAACGACCAACATCGGAAGCGATACAAAAGGGCAACAAACCCGAAGGCACAAACCCGAAGGCACATACCCGAAGGCAACAAACCGTAATGGTGAAGGTCAGAGACCCAGTACTGGACACCACTAACTGGAGGAATGTGTCATAACTCTCAAAAAGGAATCCGAAAAGTGGTAAAGTGAGTACCATAACCACTTGTTCGCACTAAACGGTTTACTATCCGTTAGTTAATTTCACACTCAAAGCAGTACAAAGTTCACCTCATATCATCGGTAAACCAAACACAAAGGTCAAAACAATCAATCGAATAGGTCGGGGACTAATCGAAAAGATAAACGCACAGATTCATGGTCCGTGTTTTACCTAACCATTTAATCTCCCTTCCACTCCGCTCGAAGTGCGAAATTGTGTGTGCGTTTTAAATAGAATTTATAAATTGGAGAAACGAGCTTTTAAGTGTGATCCGAGAGATTATTTTGTAAAAACCCGTGGATGAAGTCAAGAATAAGTTATCAAAGTCAAAGATGCAATAACAACTACTAAAAAGCAACTTGAATCGATAAAATTTGGAAAACAAATCAAAATATGCAAAAATAGGCAAAACAGGCAAAACATGAGCAGGTCGGTCGACCGGTTGCAGGGCTCGATCGGCTGGCCAGATGCAGGAAATAAAAAAAACTCGACATGAGCAGGTCGGTTGACCGGCTACAGGGCTCGGTCGGCCGACTGCATAAATTTGCAGTTTCTTCCCTTTTTCCAATGAAATGCAAGTTCTTCCAAAATGCGACCGTTCGAGCAAGGGAGTTAAGGGGCCTTAGCCAATAGATACCCCAGCTCCATTAGCTCTTCGATTCGCTACCAAAAACATGTTCCAATATCAAAGTTAGGATCTTTAAGGAATTGAACCCAAACACTAAAAATTTGGATATTCACCAATTCAATCCAAACCAAAAGCAAGTGCATATAAACAAGGTGTTAGAAATTCATACCCAACATCTATGAAATCAAGAGAAGTAGATGTGATTTCAAAACTCACCTTTAACCCAAACAAAGAAGAAGAAGAAGCTCAACAACAAGGAGAAGACCAACCAAACTCCACTTCAACTCAATAAGCTTCAATCTAAGAATAAAACAAGTATTTCCTAATTTAAGTTTAGGAAATTTTCTGAAATTGAAGAGGAGAAGAGTTGGAGAAGATGAAGAAGAGCTTACCAATGGATTCTCTTTGATTTTGGAGCAAGAAATCAAGATGAAAGTTGAAACTAGGGCTTGCAATTTCTATTTCTCTTTCCCTTCCACCGTTTTCAGTTTTTGCTTAAGAAATGAAAATGAAATGAAGATGAATGAAGAGAAGGGGTTGAGTTAGAGGGTTAAGTGGAGATTGGGGCTGAACCCAAACCCAAAACCCAATAGAAAAAGTAGCCAAAATTTCACAGACTCCAAACATATCAAAGATTATACTCAAAAAGATCGCAAACGCCATTTCGAAACCAATGGAGGTGGTTTAGAGTCCCAATTCGGCCGTTTGCAAAAAGTAACATTTCGGACCTAAATCCGACTAACGACGCTATATTTAAATAAAATATTTAAATATATAATCGTTAAATATGCGGGTTGTTACACTGACGATGTCGCGACAGCATGCACACATCAGGTCGCATCGACCTTCACACTAACCTCCCTGTCGCGGCGGCGCTTGCGTTGACGAAGAATCCAACCCGAGCCCTAGATCGACTTCACCTACTGACCAAAACCCTAGCTCGTGCCTCTCTGGTCGAACACGAACCTCGATGATTCTGAAAATCATGGTTGCCCAGCTTCACCGCGAGCTCGATGCGCGAGCTATCCTTCTTCTAGTAGAATGAGTCGAGGATCGATTAAAGGTTGAAGAGAGAGAGGAGCGATTCGAATCGGCCTGGGTTCATTTCTTGGTTCATTCGATAATGAATGGAATGGATTTTATTATTATTGAATTGAATAAAGAGAGAGAGGAACAGGCAATTATAAAAGGAACGAGAAGTGTGTGATGGAAGATAAAGGTAGCGTGCTCTGAACAACAAGCAATAGTAATTTCGAAATGACAAGAAAAAGTTACGATGTGAAATAATTCAACTAAGGATGACTAGGATATAAATATTTTAAATTAAATTCAAAACTATCTTTTATTACATAGTTTAACAAATAAAATTTTCTTTTAAAACAAAACTTAGTTTCTTAATAAAAATATATTATTCTTCGAAAGTCTCAATAACCAATTTAACTTATAAATTTCTCACGATTTACAACACTTCGATCCCATTCCGATTTCTAACCATTTTTACTTTTCAAATAGAGTCCACTATATTATTTTTTCAAACCCTATTTTTATATCTCGATACAAATTCACACTGTGAAATTTTATATTTCCAAATTTTCATCGTTTATCAATTTCCTTTATTTATAAACATTGTTTATAAGTATATAAATTCTCCAAGTTTCACTTTTCTAAAAGAAATAATCTCATTTATTTATAAATTCAATTCCTTATTAATTCTATTCATATCTGCCAATCTATTTTAAATATCGATTTCAAATTCTTTTCATATTTTCTAGAAATATCGTCTAAAAATCCATCGTTTAAAAATCCTTTATACAATTTATTTAAAAAAAATCCCTATTTAAAATATTGTATAAATAGTTAAATACAATCCAAAACCAATTATTGTTTTATCCAAATCAATTTCTTAAAAAAATATCCAAATTTTGATATAAATATTTTTATATTCAATATCTCCTTTTTAATCCTTCCAAAACTCCAAAAATAATATTTATGGCATTTAAAATACCAAAAATTAGGACAGTGCTATTATAGCATCTAACAATTCACATCACAATAATAACATATAGCAGATTATGCTAACACATCATATATCGTTATATATGAAATTAAAATCAACATTTTTGAGGAATCCTGTTGGATCCATCCAACTTATTTCCCTGCATCCATATATGTTAATACAATATAAAAATACCAATCCCACTTCGAGGGAGATATCGCGGTATATAGGGTCATCCGCTATTATGCGAGGAGCATAGGGTCTCATCCGCTAAAATGTGCGGGAATATCACTCCAACTACTAATATATACGCCACTATATACATAATATATCATTCAATGAATAATAATTAATAACTTCAACCAAGCATCCAATAATTAATTCTAACTAATTAAAATTAAATTAGGCATTCCAAATGAGTGAGAATTTCTCATCTCGATTTTATTTGCAAACCATTCCCATCTCGACTTGTTTTCACGATTTTTGCACCTCATATGAATTTAATATGGATTAATGAACTACGAAATAAATTAATTTATAATTAACTTTAAATTCAACATTTTGTTTTTAGATAAAGTACCTTCCTTCCCATTTCTCGTTTACATGCACGCGAGCCTAACAATGTATCGTGACTCGACCACTTCTTATCCTCCTCTCTTCCTCATTTCTCAATCGTTCGATGAACAGTTAATGCCATCATTCTCACTTCCCACCCGAGTTCTCCTTGTATGCGAAATTTCCTTTTCCACCACTATATGCAACTGTCTCCCCACCCAAGCCATCATCAGACTTCACCAAGCCTTAGCTACGTCTGCCCCTCGCTAACAACATGACCAACTACACCCAGCACAACGCACAACTCCTTTCCCTTCATCAGAAATCCCAAGCCCTAGACAACTGTCGCCTGCCCTGAGCTCGAGCCAAGCCCCGACGTCGCTATTACTGCCCTCGTCGCGAATTTGGTTTCCAACCGCCACGACCATACGAGATCGCCACTCCTCCACCTTCCAGTCACATTTTGATTGACCTCTCCTCGTCGTCGCCCTCACATCCATCGACCACTGTCGACTTCATTGCCAGCGCTGCGACTCCTATTCTCTTGCGACTTGCCCTATCCCCACGTGAGCATCATTCGTCGACCCATCCATCTCATCGCCGCATGATTCTATTGATAGCCTTTGTTTATATGAACGAATTGATTTCGTTAAAATGAAGGAGGAAAGGAGAGGAGCGATTTTTATTTCATTTGATTCGAACAGAAAGAATGAAAAGGGGAAAACATGATTTAAAAGGTGAAAGGTGTGATGAGTGGCGTGTTTGACTGTAGAAGGGTGGCTGATTTGATTTTGATCCGATTTTATAAATATATATTCAAATATCTCATTTTATATACCAAGAGATTTCGAACCCCTATTCAGGCATGTCGGTGGGCGTTTATAATGTTATACCTCTACTCCAAACGCAATGGAAAATGTTTCATGATCTAATTCGATCATATGGAGAAGATAGCTTTTTGGACCCCATTTATTATATTAGATTTCGATATTAATTTCAACGCGTTTTTATCCCATACGATCAAACGACAACATTATGAATTTTGAAAGCCGATAATAACACACTATTACGGATCCCATGGAACTAGTTTTGTTGAATTCCAAGTTCGTGTCCCGGATCGCTATTTTAACGCGTCGATTAAATTGACGATATCAAAAAATTCTGAAATCACTTGAAATTTTAGTTTTAAAATCTTACTAACTAAATTATAATTCAAGACCCAATATTTAAACCATTTAAATATCTCAAATTAAATGTCGAAAGACACGGGTCGTTACAGAACTATATGGTATAAATATTCGCTTTCATTTACAAATAAGTTAGAGTGTATTTTGATAATTATATACATAATTTAGCTTAAGAAATATAATGAATAATGATGTGACTTATTATGTATATTTAAAAACACAATATATGTAAAATATAGTGATGTCATTTCCCTAAAACATTATGTACCTAAATAATAAATGCATGTTGGCTCATCAAATTAATGGAAGAGGGAAAGATTCACGTGAGAAAGGAGGGAGACAAGGGTAGTGACATGGAAATCATACAGTCGAGGGTATGTACCATAAGGCTAGTTTGGTAATACAGTTTTTCACTTTGTATAAAAACAAATTTTCATAATTTTCCCCCATTTTATCACTTCATTCTCATTTCCTAAAAACTCTTCAAGCTTTCGTGTTCACTTTAATGGCTTCCAAAGAAAATTATTAAGTACAAAAACATAGCTTTTATTAGTTTTAAATCTGTTAAATCCTTGTTTAGAGATTCCTTCTTCCATTTCAACACTCCTCCTTCACAAAGCAAGCCAACACACCCCTCGTCCCACCAAGAATGAACACTAATTTTCCGAGGTCGAACCCTTTCGCTTGCTAAAGTGTAACGATCCGTAATTGTACCACTTTGAAAATGGGATATTCAATTATTTTAAATATTAAAACAAAGAATTTTCACACTTAATCATTATGTTTATGTGATAAATAATAATGATAAATTTATTTTAAGAATTTGATTAAAAAATTAAGAAGTTTGGATTTTCGTCGAAAAGTGACAAAAGTCGGTTTTCGATAAAATTTAATATACATTTGAATAATTGTTGTAGATGTTAAATGACTCTTTTTAATGGTTATATAATAATATAATAATAATATAAGTTTGATTTGGAATGATTTTATAAACATAAGTGCTTGATTATGAAAATTGACAAATTTTGTCGCATGTTGACAAATCAACGTCGTACTTTTACGATTAGATTTTAATACTATTTAATATGGTTTATAACTTGAATAAACTTGTTTTAATTAATTAAAGATGATTAGAAAGTTATTTTCAATTTTGTTCACATAAATAAACATTTTAACAAAAATATCAAGATATGACCGTAAAACGTTGTCATTTTGTTCGATATAAGTTGTCGCAACATTGTTGCACCTTTGTTAACATACATATATTACAAATTTTAATAACTAAACAAGTTTACTTCTACTATTTTGATTAGGAAAATTCTAGAAAATCATTAAAAAGTAAGCACAAAAGGACAAAACATTTCAAATCAAATCTAACAAAAATCTCTACTTTTTAGTTCTTAAACTTTAAGTGACTAAGACATACAGCAACGATGTGATGAATCATGGTAATGGTTGACAAAATAAGATAAAGTAAGGATATTTTGGTAAGTTAGTAAGAGTTTAATTTGGTAATTTACCACCCTTTTCTTTTTCTGTAAATGGCATTCCATTCACTCATTTTCTCACAGTTCTCGCTACTTCTTCTTCTTCCTTTAAACTATTTTAATGGATTCTCTCTTTAAGAGAGGTTTGGAGGTTAAAAATAATGAAGTGTTTAAGCACCAGTCCACTTGTTACTGTCTAACCTCTTCTTAAACAATTTCAATATCCACTTCTTCTCTTCTTAAAAATGGTCTTAGGCCATGAGTTCGGGGTAAGGAGGCTATGTTCGCAAGCAATGGTGGAGGTATAGGATTGTTTAGGTGGTGAGTTAGTGTAATGCTATTGGATATGAATGTTGGTAGGAAGAATGGTTCAAATTATGGTGATAAATCGATTTAAATACGTATTTCTTATAATTTGAAATTAATTATAAAATGGTTAGCATGAGTATTTAAAGTAGTATTGATGTTTTGTTGGATAACTAAAAATGTTTGATGGTTGCTTAAGAAGTAAGAATTAGTATATACACATTTAAACATTACAAATAAAGTGAGCTCCTTTGTTTTAAAATCCAATTTTTGTTGTGATATTTATATTCATACCCTTATGATAAATTGACATCATTTAGTTGAAATAAGGATACCTGAATGAATTTTGTTGTATGGATGAATGTATGGTTGTTAATGTTGCTTTTATCAACATGGTAGTAAAGAAAAATTGGTTATGACTATTTTGTCAGTCATAGTAATTATAGTTGACTTGAGACAACACTTGTTTGAAAAAATCATATGTGGTATACTGGACATAGTTAAATCTGTTTTCATATTTACTATAGAAAAAGAAATCTCTTCGAAAAAGATAGAAATTTGATTTGAAAATAACAAGCTAAAGAAATTTTTTTGAAATAGTTTTTAAAATGGATAGCATTCAAAGATTTTAAAGTTAATAAATTCTAAAGTTTTTGAATGTGGAAAAAAATAGCTTAGGATTTACGAAGTTTAAAAGTTAAAATGTTGAATATTAATGAAATATGAAATAATTGGAAATAAAGTGAAAATGAGTATTAAATGAATAAATTAGTAAAGCATTAATTTAAAATGGTTTTTAAATGTTTTATGAATAATAAAACCCAATTTGAAGAAGTTTTGGGAAATATTGAAAAATAAGTCAAAAATAAGGCAGGTCGCGTAACGGTAGTTCACGATTTTGCGTCTGAAAAGCTAAATGAACGTGCAAGATAGAAAAGGAGTCAAAATCTTTGAAATAAGAATTTTTCGGATCCTTATAACCATAGTTTTCAAATGGAAAAGAAAAACAAAGATTTCATCTTGTAGATTTTAAGTTGTGTCCATTCCAGATAAATCGTGCTTTTGCATTTAAGTGACTAAAGTATGAAATTCTTTAAAATAAATAGTTTTAAATGTTTAAAAATATGAAATAAATTTGATAAATATGTTAAAATGTTTTAAAGTAGATTTGAGTTATAAGAATGGATTTTTAAATAATAGAAATGTTGTTTTAATCAAATAAGCTCTTAAAAACATTTTTCGTAGCACTTTTCTACAACAGTTTTAAAAACTTTAGAAATGGAGATTGAAACTTGGCAATTCTATCCTATATCTTTTATAAATGTATTTAAAAGAAATAATTTAGTATTTTAAAGTTGATTGGGAAGTTTTAATAAAAAATTAAATGAATGGGAAAGAGGAATTGTTTATAACACTTAAACAATATAATCCATTTCCTTGAATGTAATAACAAATCGAGTATGTGGAAAAGACTAGTACATTTGTCCTACTTGTGAGATCTAGAAAAATAAGATAAAGTGTGTAATTAAGGTTAGGAATGGAGAAACCAGTGCCCCGAACTTACATGGCCTCTATTTTCTCTTTCTAGGCGAGGGGTGGAATAGATCGAAGGAAATCCCTGATGCTCTAAATGAAAAGGCCAGATTTAAGTTTTCCTAAAATAAAAGAAGTTAAATAGGGTTTTCAGTGATATAAAGATTTTTATGGTCAAACTCTATATTAAGTTTCGAGGATGGACGTTTGTACTATCTTCGTAAATTTAAGATTTTCCACCGTTATTCCACAAGCAGTAGGAGTTGAATACGGGAATTAATCAGGGTAAAAGTAGTCTAATCTTTTACTCAATATAACTGGTTTTGGGTATACCGCTAACGATATCTTAAATAACGTTGATTTTTATCCGATTAAGGCATGTTTTAGACATATGGAATTTTTAGAAATTAAATTACTTGAAATTTTCCAAAGTTAAAATAATTTTGATTTATCAGTAAAATGTTAAGATGAAAAGAGGCTTAATAAATCTTGTATACTCATATTCATATTAATATCAGTGATTGAATTTCAAAGAGACCGTGATCGAATCTGGGTAATTCCTATCTGAAAACCACTTTGAACCAATCTATATTTCGAAGTAAAACATGTTGAAGATAAGATCATTGAAGATGAGAATATTTATGATGTAGGGCTACTTGCCATTAGACCCTTGGGGGAATTTACCATATCATATATAATGGTAGAAGTGCTCCATTCTGAAAATCTTCGAATTGCAAGGACTAATCCATACTGATCCTAGGGGTGATTCTCAAAATAGGATGTGGTAGGAGGAATGCCTTCGGTTCCGTTCAGTCCTAGAATGAACTTGTATGGAAGAATATCTGACATTACATTTTAAAATCACGTTAATTGATCTCTATAAACGTATCATCCGCTTGTGATGGAGAAGGCAACTTCTCTTAGATTAACACCCTTTTCTGAGACGTACGAGCTCAGGAGTTATAAGTCTGTAGAAATAAGTTGTGTGATTATGGAATGGAAATGTGGCAATCAAAGAGGAAAGATGTTGTGCTATGTGAGAAGGTAATCGTTGCCTCAAGCCTTACACCCAAAAATGACCAAAATAGGTTAGATGCATTAAGGCTATGTGGTCCACAACCATTAGGGTATGATCATCCCCTTCTTAATATATTGCTATCCGTTATGACGTTCGAGTTTAAATTAATGTGGTGTATGGTAAACGAGCGCTCCGATAGGTCGGTAACGACCGGGGTAATGACATAATCGGTACTATCTAGAGGGAAAGATGGGCCGGTCTTGTGTTGGTAAAGGTGCAAATGTTCTATAGCCTCGGTGCATTCCTCTAGAGATGTATTACCGAACGGTAGTCGCTACACCTGGTTATTTATATGGAAATCCATTCTCCAATAAGTGCCTGCCATTTTGTTCGTAGAACCCACTTTGTGGCTAGTATGATAGAATTTAATCAATGTAACATATTCGGCTAAGATTAATAAGTTTACTTGCAAATATTTTCAAAGAAGGTCATTAAAAATAACATAAAATGTTTTGATAAATTTTTTTAGTCATCATAAGGAAAAAGTCGTCCGTGTTTATGTGCGTCGTGGTCTTATGAGATACGTTTTCTTTTCAAAAGGTTTTTGTCACCAATCTATGATCTATGAATACTGTCATGTATGAATTGAGTTTCTCACGCTGGTATGCTAGACTAATCCGGGTATTTTTATACATAGGTGAGATCCGAGTAGTTTCAGGATTAGCTGAAGATGCTTGGAGTTTCCAAAGGAGAGCTAGAGCTTTTCATCAACGTTTGAATGTATTCTATTTTCTGCTACATTGCAGTTTTTTTCCAGCAAGGGTGAGGACAAATATTATACCTGTCCCAGCCGAATCTTGGTTATACTATTATATGTGTATTCTCAAAAATTCTGCTGCAAAGATTATTGTTCAATGTTATATGTTATCTCATTCGAGTGAGATTATATTCTGTCTATTTTTCTTTCTTACCTTTAAAAATTCATCTTTTTGTTCAATTTGGGTTGGACATGTGTGGTTTATTGTCGATTCAAAGGGTATGGAAATTTGGGCCTTTACATAATGCCCACCAAAACTCCATATTTCTAAGGCAAAGCGAAGATCTTGGTCGAGTACAGGTTATAGCTTAAGTTTGGTTTGTTTTGTGAACTTTTTGAGTAAAGTTCTCGCATTTAACTAAGTTTTCTACACTTATATTATTGCTTGACTTCTTGTAAAATGTGATGTTTGTTTGGGTAGAACTAGTGTTGGCATGAATATATGTGTATATGCTCGGATGAGAAGTAATATAGTTTGAAATTGGAAGTTGCAAAGTCAGGTTAAATTTGCAAGTTATAATGTGACGACCCGAAATTTTCGAGCATTTAAAATCATATTATTTCATTGATTTGAAATATTCAATAGAGTAATTTTAACTTGAATTACGAATATCACAATTTATTTGATAATTGAATTATTAAATTAAATAAGTAAAGTTGGGTGAATTGTTGAATCTGGAATTTTAAACCTGTTGAATATAATTTGAAGGCTTGAAAATTTTACATTGATAGCACTGAAAATAATAAAAGTTGTAAAATTGAAATTAACAGTGGTTTGGTCAGTTTTAAAAGTATATCGTTTAAATTGAATTTAAAAATAGCCTTCCGAGGCACAGTCTCAGAATTCGACGAAACCAATACCATTGGATCCGTAATATCGAATTATTATCGGATTTCAAATTTCGTATTGTTTGGAGCTAGTGTGTGAGTGTACGAAGTATATTCGCGCTGGAATTTCATCGATAATAGTCGATTTAAATTGAAATTTGAAATTAAATTAATACATTGTTTAACCAGTTAACCTTCCGTCGAAATAATTTCACGTCAGCTAAGGTAAGCTTATAATTGGTCGAGCCTTCTTGAACACGCTTTGTTTTTTTAAGAAAATAATAATACTTATAATACCCCGAGCCGTTCAAACGTAAGGATTCTAAAGCAAGCTACCGGAAAAAAAAAAATCGAACCCCTTGTTTCCTACAGAAGTAACAACTCCACTCCCCTTCAATTCGAAATTCTATAATGACCGAAGTCCCATTTTCTTATAAATCGATTTCGAATACCCTACTCAAATTTTCGGCCTCGAAATCGAATTCGTTTCAAAGGGGAAAAGAGGGGATACACGGTTAAATCTCGAGCAAGGCCAAGCGTTGAGGCACGACATGGGAGTCGCGACCAGGCGAGGCGACTCAGGGTTTCACACGACTTCGGCAACGAGATGTTGAGGTGGGTTGAATCTGGTTGGTGATTGGGAATTCACGATTTGGAAAGGCGCGACTTTGGGGGAGGCTGCGAGGTTGACATTGGAGTCGCGGTATCGTGTTGGGCTGTTGATCGATGCCGCGAGTTCGCGAAGGGGGGTCAGGGATAGGCGATTGCGGCGGCGATTAGTGGATAGGCTCGTGGCAGCTACGGTCGGCATTCATATGGGGTGTCGCGATGTGCTGCTCTCGAGTGGTTGCTGTGAGGTATCGATATGTTGTTTTCATTTAAATTCTTATTTATTTATGTATGTAAATATATATGTATACAAAAAAAAAATATAAGTAAAATTCTGCTTTCTTTCCAGGAAAAAAAATGTAATTATAGTAAAGATTTTAAATGCAGATTATATATATTATAAAGATAGTTTTATTTAATGAAACATATTTAAATTTTTGCAAGAGGTTATTTTATTTAATTTAGTTCTGAAAGTAATTTTTAGTTAAATATTTTATTAAGAAAAATTAGTTTGAAACGAAAGCATTGGTTGATTAATTATTTAATGGTAAGTGATTTTTCACTTAGTTCAAATATTTTATTTAAAAGGAGATTTATTTATAACAAATTTAATAGTTCAAACCAAGGTATTAGGAATTAATTGATCGATTAATTCAAATATTAATAAATCATATAAATTGTTTATTCAAGGGCAAAAATCAAGAAACCGAGGCAATATTGGAATGGATTGCAAATAAAAGCAAAGGTGAGTTAATCTCACTCAGTTAAATTTAAATTTAAATGATTAAATTTAAATACTTGTTTGAGATGGTTGCATTGATTTATGTGCTGTAGTGTGGAATATATTTGGAATTTGGCATTTTATATTGTGCTAACATCTGTGGATGCAGGGAAAAACAAATTGGAGGGATCCAACTGGACCCCTCAACTTTATTTAATTATTTAATATTCTCTGTTCTGAATATTTGATATTCTGTAATGAATTATGTGGGAATATTGAATGCTATGGCTTGATTGTTATAATCGGGCAATAATGAATTACCAAATATATAATTTGAGTTTGGGAATGAAAATAAAAGAAGTGAAGTTGTAAGTAAAATAATTATAGAAAAGTTGAATAAATTTATGAATGAACTGGAAAGGAAATAAAGTGACTTTAAAATTTTAATGAATAAATCTTGAGTATGGGAAGGAAAATTTAAATAAACAGAAAGTTAATGAAACTTAAACTTCAATGTTATTGTTTAAAAGAACAAACATTTATTTTAAATTTAGGATTTAAATTATTTAAGAAGAATAAAGAAGAAGTTGGTAATACCCTGAATTTGTATATTTCAGATAAAGGATTAAAAAATCAAACTGAAAATAATAATAAAGTCCATAATTAATGAATTTTGAAATGAACTGATAAGTAAAGAATTTATCTCAAATGGAATAAATTGGGGATCAATTTGGAAAATTGATTTAAGTGATTGAGATTGGAAATTTCTCTCTGAATAACCAAGTACGTTTTAAAAGTAAATTTTTAAGTATAAATTAAAAGTTTAAAGTTGTTTTAAGAAGTATGTTTTGAAAAATTTACTATTTCTAAATATTTAAATTCTAACGTAAGTATTTCCTTCTAATCTATTATAGCAATAATTATTTAAAGAGTGACTTAGTATTTTATTTTTAAAAGTATAAATCTAGTTTTATATTTATTAAGTAACCTTATTTTCAAATGTTCATATAGTATGTATTTTTAACAAATTATTGAAGTAATTTAACTTAAATGTTTTAAAGTATATTTCAAGTAAAGTGTTTAAAAATTATTTTTAAAATCTAGTTTTGTGCTTGGTAATTTCAGTGGAGATAGAAAATATTTGGGAAAGTTTATTCTGGAAAGAAAGATGGTTTTGAAACTGTTTTCAAAGGATTGAAAATAGAAATATATCTTGTGAAGATATCTTTGAGATAAATGAATAATTTGGGAAATTATTTATTGTTGGATGGATGCTGTGAATATTAATTGATAGTTAAATATCCGACTATCAATATTGGACAATGCGTTGATCGTTTCGAAGAGACCGGGATCGAGATTAATTTCTCGAAAACCACTTCGATCCGGTTTATACGTTTCGTGAAAACGATTTTGGATTCGATGATGGAGCACTGAAGTGCAAGGGCTAATCGCTACTAATCCTGAGGACATTTCCAAAATGGATGTAGTAGGAATAGTGCCTTCGGTTCCGTTCGAACCCGGGACGGACTTGTATGGATGAATGCTTGCGAAACATCGTCAGGTGGACGATGGGCATTCTAAGGGATATTGTTCTTAAAGGTAACGCTTAGCCTCAAGCCTCATCAAATGGGAATGGCTGAAAATCAGGGGATATGCAGCAAGGCTTCGTGGGTAGCCCCCACTGGAGGGTGAGGTCATCCCTGTCAAGATGTCCCTTTATTTCGGCTTAGTGGGCGGTTGCTGATCCCAACCGCGGGGTGATCTTGCTCGGGACTGTCCAGTAAGGGATGGTTCCGGTCTTGTGTTGCAGGGGAGTTAGGGTGGCTCCTCGGTACGCTGATCTAGACCAGGTACCGTGACAGGTGGTACCCCAGTGCCTAGCCATTAGTTGGAATCCATTTTCCCTACGCGCCCGTACGGTTTTGATTGTGCCCAACTATTGTTGAAACGTGAGATGCAAGCATTTCAGCTAGATTCTATTTACTTTCTATAAACACTATTATAATATCAGAGGACTTTAATAAAAATGTTTTAGCTATCGTAAGGTAAAAACCCGACATGTTTATTTGTGGCGTGGTCTTACGAGATGCTTTTGTTTTCAAAGGATTTTTGAAACTTTAATAATCAATTGGGTGTGATTTTCTCACGCTGGTAAACCAGACTGACTCGGGTGTTATTTAACTGTAATGCTCGGGTCAGACCGAGTATTATAGAATACAGGATATGATGCTGTGGAGCTCAGGAGGCGAGCTAGATGACGATACGTACATTCGTACTTGTTATATATATATTCCGCTGTGTTGTTTAGCTGTGTATCCAGTTGTATGTTATTGATGTGAGCTGTGATTGATGTACTCTGATGGTGTAATATATGTAAACAGATATATTTGAGTTTGAGTAAAGATTATTTATTATCTATTATATTTTACTCCGCTGCGATGGTTAGATTCTGTTGTTGATTTCTATTTTCTTCTTCTACCTCTCTTCTTCTTTAACCAAATGGTTCGCATTTCTGTGCAACTTGAGTTGATTTACGTAGAATTGTGTTGACTCAAGAGGTACAGATTTGCGGGTGGTTACACTTGGTATCAGAGCATAGGTTGGAGATAACCTTGGCTCTGGTGGGAATTACTCATTTAAAATAGAGTCTATAGTACTCTAAAATGAGTTTGAGCGTATTAATAGATATGGGCGCGTATTTGTTAGTGGATATAAATTGTTTTAATATTGTGTTGATTGATTTATTGAGTGGCATATGAACCTTCGTCGGCACAGTCTGGACAACTGTATCGAAAGGGTTTCTAAACACGTGAATAGAACAATCGACACGGTATTGTTTTAAATATAGGTGAATGAAATAGTTTTACCCAAAAATATATTTTTGATATAAAGAAAGTTTTTGGTAAACTATATAGCTATTATATGGTTGCTTGGATGTTAGAAATAATAATATTAAAGTATTATCATTGTTAAGTGAAATATTTAATTAGAAATTGTAAATATAATCAAAGATTGAGAAGATAAATCCAATTATGAAATGAAATTTATAAATATGAATTGTAAATGTGCATTATAAAATTAAAATATAACCAAATAAGAATTTGTATGAGCATAAGCTATGCAAATAAAATTATAGTAAAATTGATTTAAAGCAGGATTTGGAAATTTAAATCCCGGAGATTTTGGAAGTGTTTTGAAGATAAATGATAGCATTATTGTTTTGGAGATATTTCTGAAAGGAAATTGTTATAAATGGATTTTGGAAGTAATATAGCATTGAAATCACTTGGATTATTGGAAAATAATCCTGATGATGACGGCCGCATCATCAGTATTCATTTTCGAATTCCTAAGTGATAGATTGCTGCCAAATTGATTTGTTCAGAAAAATCTGTTTGTTTTTGAAAATTTCAAAGGAAAGTTGTTGGGAATAAAACCAGAGTTGGTTTAATTTTTGAGAAGTTTGATTTTGAAATGTTGGAGATTTCAAGATAATTTGAAACCAAAAGCCGGGTATTTAAAAAAAATCCTGATAGGATGGGTTGTAAGGTTATACATTAAGATGATTTTTAAAGCAGGAATGGAATATAAGCTTGAAAATGAAATTAACTTGGATTTGGAAATAAAAATTTGACTGGATTGAAATTAATTGAATAAGCTAAAATAATATCCAGTTGTATTCGAATTAAGTTGAAATCGAATTGAGTTAAATAAATCCGAGTTAAAGTAAAATTGAATTGGAATAAGAATTCAATTTAATAAATGAATGGAATTAAATTCTTACCTGGATAACTGGAAAATAAGTTGGATAAGAAATAAATTGGGTAAGAGTTAGATTGAGTTAAATAATTCAGAATAGCATATAAAAGAATTAAAAATGCATGGAATAAAATAGGCTTGAGTTAAAAATAAAAGATGAATATATTCAAGCTTATGATGAAATAAAATTGTACAAAACGATAAGTTGTGACTTATTAAATTGAAAATGGAATACAAAGCCCAAAATCAATATTTTGATGAATTGAAAAATAAGAAGAAAATCCAAACTTGAATTATAAAGTATGTTGAACTTAAGAAAATAAAATGAAGTGATATTTGGAATAAAAAATATATTCAAGTGTTGGATTGTAAATAAGGGAAGAACTAATTAGATAATAAATTAGTTAATGAAATTGAATTGTGAGTTTATGATGAAGTTTGGAAATAAACTCAGGTTATAAATTAAAATTGATTCAAATTGTTGATGAAGTGAAAGTAATTGAGAATGAAGCTGAATTGTGAGTTAATAAATTGGATGGTAATTTAAAAGTGAATGGTAGAATCAGAACTTGAGTTATTAATTCAAATTTGACTTGAAGTGTTAAGAAAATAAATATAATTTGAAAAGTATAGAATAAAAAGGGAAATGGGTTTAAATAGTAATGTTTTGGATTGAAAATAAAATCCAACTAAGTGGAAATAAATTGGGAATAGTCAGGTAATAAATCGAATGAGCTGAATCTAGAAAGCTAAAAGGTATAATAATTGATCAAATGATTTGTAGTTGGAAATGGGATTGGATTAAAAATAGAATCAAGATAAATTGAAAAGAGAACTTTGTTTGCAAAATGAGAATGAGCTTAAGTGTAAAATTTGAATAAATTGAAGTAAATTGACTTAAGCTGTATAGATGGAAGAGAGTTGAATTTAATTCAACTTAAACAAAGTTTAATAATATTGGATTGGTTTATAATCAAGTAAAAATAAATTTTAATTGTAATAAAATTCGGCGAGTTGCCGACAATATTTAATGGAATGAAAATGCTTAAAATAAATAATTGTAAACCATTTAAATTATTAAGGGATTGAAATAACTTGAGACAATAAGGAAAATAGAATGTTTCGAGTTTATTAGAATGGTTTAAGTGAATGTGGATAAACTAATTATATTGAATAAATAAATGATGGGATAAATAAGTATCAAATGAAGTGTTGGTTTAAATGAGTTGAGAAATGGTTATGGAATGAAATAGCTTGGATTGTTTCCGAGCTAAATAAAATAGTTTGGAATAAACTAACATGGAATGAAATGTAAATGAATGGATTGTAAATGAAAATTTAAATGGAATGTGTTGAGCTAAATAAATGATTGTGAATGGATTAAAATAAAAGGGAAAGTTAAGTGGCAATCAAGATGAACCTAGGTTGTAAATGGTTTTGAATGAACTAGTTGGATAATAAAATGAGATGCAAAGTGAATGGTATTCAAATTTAAAATGCAAGGAAAATGAGAATATATGGATTGTGAATAAATTGAAAATGGAATACAATTAAGTATAATTTGAGTCGAAATCCATTTAAATTGGTTATAAAACATAAATACTTGTTTATTCACATAGATCTCGTCAAATTGCAAAGAATAAACTATCATTGGATGTAAATGGAAGTAATTAAAATTCTATGAATTAATAGGAGAGAAATAAATTGATTTTGAGAGCAATGGAATTAAATATGAATTGAGTTTGCTTAAGAATAAATTAAATGTTGGTGATTGAGTGTTAAACCATTCAAATTGACTGAAACTGGTTATAAAATAATTGGAACAGTTGAATTAGCATGGAAACTATATTAATTGCTTACGGAAAAATGTTTGGTATGAGTTTCTTTTAAAATTCGTATGTTTTAACTATTGTAAACAGGTGAAATGTAGTTAAATTTCATATATATGGCACTTACATGTTTAAATTGAGTAATTACAGGTACCTGGAAGCCGTATGGCTGGATTTAGGTTGGGCTATTTGCTAAAAATAATAAGCTGCTTGCTTAAAATGCTAAATAAGGTACGCCTACGCAATAAAAATAGGAAATATGAACTGTTTTTGGTTTTTCCGACCGTGTGGGTCGATGTATATATATTTATCTCTTTTATCAAATTGCAAAAGCTCCTCCGTACAAAGGAGACTCTGCCAAAAAAATTGAGAAATTTTGGGAGTTTGAAAATTTTTGGAAAATTTATTAACGACAAAACAATTTCAAACTAAGAATTTTAATAAGTTAGTAAATGGAGCTAATTAAAATAATGACGTGAATTAGTTATAAATGAAAAATAAATTTTAAAGTTTAGAGTTGAAAATAAATTGAATTCGTATGGAAATGAAAGAATCGTTGTGGATAGAAATGGATATAAACTAAAATGGTAAGATGAAAATAAATAAAGAAGTATATAAAATGCTTATACTAAACTTAAGAAGGAATGGTGAAGTCTTAAATGGAAATTGATACTACCAATGTAATTTAAGTCAATATTGGAATGAATAAATGTTGACGTTTTGTGAGAAAGTCGATAAAATGTTTTGGAATATTGTGTTTGGATATTGGTGCTAAGCAGGTATGCAGGTATTATAAAGGGAAAAGAAAATTGGGTTTGATATGAAAAGATAAAATTTGAAATGCTCGACAAAAGGTATGTATTTGAATTTGGTATGGAATTTGATTGGGATTTGGATTTGGATTTGGACTGAGCCACTTGGCCTTTTTGTTTTCTTTTTGGATTTGGGAGGCCGTAGGGCCAGTTTGTAGTTGTACCGAGCTAGCCGCGCAAAGGAGACGCTGGCGAAATTTTTCGAAAATTTAGAGAGTTGGAAAATTTTTGAGAAAATTTGAAAATTTTAAACTTGGCTTTGAATTATAATTTGAATAGTTGAATAAGTAAGGTTGGTTGGGACTATGGAAAAGTTTAAGAAGTTAATAAGAAGATAATGGGTCTTTTATAAAAGATAGTTGGTTAGATGTTGATTTGTTTGGTTTTGGAGATAAGTAAACGGGTATTGGACCGTTCTTCCTAACTAGTAATTTCGGGGACGAAATTCTCTTAAGGGGGAGGAATGTGACGACCCGAAATTTTCGAGCATTTAAAATCATATTATTTCATTGATTTTAAATATTCAATAGAGTAATTTTAACTTGAATTACGAATATCACAATTTATTTGATAATTGAATTATTAAATTAAATAAGTAAAGTTGGGTGAATTGTTGAATCTGGAATTTTAAACCTGTTGAATATAATTTGAAGGCTTGAAAATTTTACATTGATAGCACTGAAAATAATAAAGTTGTAAAATTGAAATTAACAGTGGTTTGGTCAGTTTTAAAAGTATATCGTTTAAATTGAATTTAAAAATAGCCTTCCGAGGCACAGTCTCAGAATTCGACGAAACCAGTACCATTGGATCCGTAATATCGAATTATTATCGGATTTCAAATTTCGTATTGTTTGGAGCTAGTGTGTGAGTGTACGAAGTATATTCGCGCTGGAATTTCATTGATAATAGTCGATTTAAATTGAAATTTGAAATTAAATTAATACATTGTTTAACCAGTTAACCTTCCGTCGAAATAATTTCACGTCAGCTAAGGTAAGCTTATAATTGGTCGAGCCTTCTTGAACACGCTTTGTTTTTTTAAGAAAATAATAATACTTATAATACCCGAGCCGTTCAACGTAAGGATTCTAAAGCAAGCTACCGAAGAAGAAAAAATATAATCGGACCCCTTGTTTCCTCCAGAAGCAACAACTCCACTCCCCTTCAATTCGAAATTCTATAATGACCGAAGTCCCATTTTCTTATAAATCGATTTCGAATACCCTACTCAAATTTTCGGCCTCGAAATCGAATTCGTTTCAAAGGGGAAAAGAGGGGATACACGGTTAAATCGCGAGCAAGGCCAAGCGTTGAGGCACGACATGGGAGTCGCGACCAGGCGAGGCGACTCAGGGTTTCACACGACTTCGGCAACGAGATGTTGAGGTGGGTTGAATCTGGTTGGTGATTGGGAATTCACGATTTGGAAAGGCGCGACTTTGGGGGAGGCCACGAGGTTGACATTGGAGTCGCGGTATCGTGTTGGGCTGTTGATCGATGCCGCGAGTTCGCGAAGGGGGGTCAGGGATAGGCGATTGCGGCGATTAGTGGATAGGCTCGTGGCAGCTAGGGTCGGCATTCATATGGGATGTCGCGATGTGCTGCTCTTGAGTGGTTGCTGTGAGGTATCGATATGTTGTTTTCATTTAAATTCTTATTTATTTATGTATGTAAATATATATGTATATAAAAAAAATATAAGTAAAATTCTGTTTTCTTTCCAGGAAAAAAAAATGTAATTATAGTAAAGATTTTAAATGCAGATTATATATATTATAAAGATAGTTTTATTTAATGAAACATATTTAAATTTTTACAAGAGGTTATTTTATTTAATTTAGTTCTGAAAGTAATTTTTAGTTAAATATTTTATTAAAGAAAAATTAGTTTGAAACGAAAGCATTGGTTAACTAATTATTTAATGGTAAGTGATTTTTCACTTAGTTCAAATATTTTATTTAAAAGGAGATTTATTTATAACAAATTTAATAGTTCAAACCAAGGTATTAGGAATTAATTGATCGATTAATTCAAATAATAATAAATCATATAAATTGTTTATTCAAGGGAAAAAATCAAGAAACCAAGGAAATATTGGAATGGATTGCAAATAAAAGAAAAGGTGAGTTAATCTCACTCAGTTAAATTTAAATTTAAATGATTAAATTTAAATACTTGTTTGAAATGGTTGCATTGATTTATGTGCTGTAGTGTGGAATATATTTGGAATTTGGCATTTATATTGTGCTAACATCTGTGGATGCAGGGAAAAACAGATTGGAGGGATCCAACTGGACCCCTCAACTTTATTTAATTATTTAATATTCTCTGTTCTGAATATTTGATATTCTGTAATGAATTATGTGGGAATATTGAATGCTATGGCTTGATTGTTATAATCGGGCAATAATGAATTACCAAATATATAATTTGAGTTTGGGAATGAAAATAAAAGAAGTGAAGTTGTAAGTAAAATAATTATAGAAAAGTTGAATAAATTTATGAATGAATTGGAAAGGAAATAAAGTGACTTTAAAATTTTAATGAATAAATCTTGAGTATGGGAAGGAAAATTTAAATAAACAGAAAGTTAATGAAACTAAAACTTCAATGTTATTGTTTAAAAGAACAAACATTTATTTTAAATTTAGGATTTAAATTATTTAAGAAGAATAAAGAAGAAGTTGGTAATAACCTGAATTTGTATATTTCAGCTAAAGGATTAAAAAATCAAACTGAAAATAATAATAAAGTCCATAATTAATGAATTTTGAAATGAACTGATAAGTAAAGAAATTTATCTCAAATGGAATAAATTGGGGATCAATTTGGAAAATTGATTTAAGTGATTGAGACTGGAAATTTCTCTCTGAATAACCAAGTACGTTTTAAATGTAAATTTTTAAGTATAAATTAAAAGTTTAAAGTTGTTTTAAGAAGTATGTTTTGAAAAATTTACTATTTCTAAATATTTAAATTCTAACGTAAGTATTTCCTTCTAATCTATTATAGCAATAATTATTTAAAGAGTGACTTAGTATTTTATTTTTAAAAGTATAAATCTAGTTTTATATTTATTAAGTAACTTTATTTTCAAATGTTCATATAGTATGTATTTTTAACAAATTATTGAAGTAATTTAACTTAAATGTTTTAAAGTATATTTCAAGTAAAGTGTTTAAAAATTATTTTTAAAATCTAGTTTTGTGCTTGGTAATTTCAGTGGAGATAGAAAATATTTGGGAAAGTTTATTCTGGAAAGAAAGATGGTTTTGAAACTGTTTTCAAAGGATTGAAAATAGAAATATATCTTGTGAAGATATCTTTGAGATAAATGAATAATTTGGGAAATTATTTATTGTTGGATGGATGTTGTGAATATTAATTGATAGTTAAATATCCGACTATCAATATTGGACGATGCGTTGATCGTTTCGAAGAGACCGGGATCGAGATTAATTTCTCGAAAACCACTTCGATCCGGTTTGTACGTTTCGTGAAAACGATTTAGGATTCGATGATGGAGCAGTGAATTGCAAGGGCTAATCGCTACTAATCCTGAGGATATTTCCAAAATGGATGTAGTAGGAATAGTGCTTTCGATTCCGTTCGAACCCGAGACGGACTTGTATGGATGAATGCTTGCGAAACATCGTCAGGTGGACGATGGGCATTCTAAGGGATATTGTTCTTAAAGGTAACGCTTAGCCTCAAGCCTCATCAAATGGGAATGGCTGAAAATCAGGGGATATGCAGCAAGGCTTCGTGGGTAGCCCCCACTGGAGGGTGAGGTCATCCCTGTCTAGATGTCCCTTTATTTTGGCTTAGTGGGTGGTTGATGATCCCAACCGCGGGGTGATCTTGCTCGGGACTGTCCAGTAAGGGATGGTTCCGGTCTTGTGTTGCAGGGGAGTTAGGGTGGCTCCTCAGTACGTTGATCTAGACCAGGTACTGTGACAGGTGGTACCCCAGTGCCTAGCCATTAGTTGGAATCCATTTTCACTACGCGTCCGTACGGTTTTGATTGTGCCCAACTATTGTTGAAACGTGAGATGCAAGCATTTCAGCTAGATTCTATTTACTTTCTATAGACACTATTATAATATCAGAGGACTTTAATAAAAATGTTTTAGCTATTGTAAGGTAAAAACCCGACATGTTTATTTGTGGCGCGGTCTTACGAGATGCTTTTGTTTTCAAAGGATTTTTGAAACTTTAATAATCAATTGGGTGTGATTTTCTCACGCTGGTAATCCAGACTGACTCGGGTGTTATTTAACTGTAATGCTCGGGTCAGACCGAGTATTATAGAATACAAGATATGATGCTATGGAGCTCAGGAGGCGAGCTAGATGACGATACATACATTCGTACTTGTTATATATATATTCCGCTGTGTTGTGTAGCTGTGTATCCAGTTGTATGTTATTGATGTGAGCTGTGATTGATGTACTCTGATGGTGTAATATATGTAAACAGATTATATTTGAGTTTGAGTAAAGATTATTTATTATCTATTGTATTTTACTCCGCTGCGGTGGTTAGATTCTGTTGTTGGTTTCTATTTTCTTCTTCTACCTCTCTTCTTCTTTAACCAAATGGTTCGCATTTCTGTGCAACTTGAGTTGATTTACGTAGAATAGTGTTGACTCAAGAGGTACGGATTTGCGGGTGGTTACATATAATCTTTGCTTGTATATGTTGGTTATGGCATAATTATATGTTATGGTATGGTTGTGATGTGATGTGATGTGTATGTTATGAACATGAATACATGATTGTATGCTAATAAAGGTAGCACCTTTATTAGTTTAAGCGACATGGAATCCCTTGTGTTAAAACTATGACCTATGGTTTTAGATTTCAAAATATTTTCAAGATTAACTTGTTTAGTTTCCAAGAGCATACCTTTATGTTTTAAAAAGAAGTAAAGTTTTCCAAGAGTTAAAGAAGGAAATAGAAAGCAAAATTCAAGTTCTGAAAATTACGGATCGTATAATAATAGTCGCTATGGATGTAGTTCGTAAAACATACTCTTTTCGCAAAATTAAATAGTGTTTCAACGTAAGTATCTTTCGGAAAAGTGTTTTTCAAACATTTATTAAGTACATAAAATAATTATTTAATTATTTATTTAATAATAATTAATTATTTAATTAATTAAGGTAATTATTACTTAATTATTAGTTACTAAAGGCAATTAGTACTTAATCGTTAATCAAGAATGTTAATTATAATTAGTTAATTCACTAAAAGTTAATTATTATTTATTTATTAATTAGGGATTAATTATTATTTAATTATCTAATAGAGATTAATTATTAATTAATTGTTTACTAAAAAGGGGATTTAGTTATTAATTAATTATCAATTAAGTCAAATTTAATTAATATTTTAATTAGGACTTAATTAAGATTTAACTATTATTTAATAAAGGTTTAATTTAATTTATTTCATAATTTAGTAAGGGTTTTGAATTTTAAGAATTACTTTATTTCTAAATATCGGTTTTTTTAGAAACTATTTCATTTTGCAAAAGTGTTTTAAGTCAAGGGATTTCTTTATCGATTACCCTTAAGTAACCTCAAACAAATATGAAACCAATACTAATGCAATAACACATTTCATAAGTCACCTCATAGTTAGCACTGAAAGCCGATGAGTAGGATGATCCTTTATTTGTGAGGTTTAGAATTTATTTCTAGGCAAGGGATAGAGTAAGATCCAAATATCAAAAACATGACAGATATGGGAGGGTTAATTTCTATCACCGTATCTTGTTTAAATTAAGTATATGGTTAACCATATGAGAACTCTGTAAAATTACCCTAAATAGTGGATTGTCTGCTATTTATTAAATTGACCTATTTTGACTTAGGAAGTATAATGTGTATATTCAAGTTCCACGGTCAAGACTTGAATACTTATTGCATACTTCTAAAGAAATGAAACCGAGTTAGCCGAGAACTACTGCTTAGTTTGGAGACACCAGTTTTTTGATCAGTATGATTTATCTGAACCACTCCAAACTAATAACGTTCGTGATCGATCTTTATTGAAGTATGCTATGGGAGCTATACTATTCTTCTTGAGGGTGATTTCAAAATGGAAGATAGTAAATATTGAATTTTATTCGATCCCTAAACAAGCTGTATCGATGAATGCTATCATTGCATTTTTCTTGAAGGACATTTTTAGTATTCCAAGATAGTCTGCTATGATGAAAGATAAAAACATAACTTCAAGCTACACAGCCGGGAATGAAAAAAATCAGTAGATATGCAGCAGGGCTAAGCGGGTCGCACCCATTAGGGTGATCATCGCTTTATAGAATTGATATCATTCCTTTATATTTATGCTTTAGATCCATTATGGTTGTTGATCACAACATAGGGATGATCGATACTATCAAGTAAGAGGTAGGCCGGTCCTATATTGGCCGGGGGTCCATATGTGCTTGGTGCATTTTATCTGGACACGCACTCTGACAGGTGTAATGACACGCCTTTTTGGATGGTTTAAATCGACAATAAAGCACACATGTCGAACTCAAACCATTCAAAAGGGCATACTGTTTTGGGGTATATAAGAAAAAGCAGAGAAAGAAACAAAATAAATACAGAATCTCGCAGCGGAATGATAAAATATAATAATCAAATAAACAGTTCATGAAGTTGTTTACAAATAACAATGATTATACTTTTATAATACATATCTGAGTTACATACAACAAGAATAAATAATAACTAAATGCAGTGGAACAACATGTTCCAGTGGAATAAATATAATAAATACTAATAGTACAAAATCTTCGTCTTCGTCATCCAAAAAGCCGTCTTCGATAAACTAAAAAGCTCAGACTGACCCGAGTGAATTGAAAAGACAAAATAATCGAGTCAGAACTAAAAGATCTTATGTAAGTTAAATCAACAGTAAATAAATACGAGTGTAACGGTATCAGAGATGTTTACGGGGTTTGACATCTCCTATCTAGTGTCTACCGTGAGCACAATAACTTAAGAGATGTTCGGGATTGCCATCTCCTAAGGATCCGTTAAACAATCTACAATGTAGTACAATACGCAATTATAATAGTGTCTACAGTAAAGCAAAGTGTTAAAATAGCATTAATACGTTACCCATAACATATTTTATATATTCCCATAGTCTATACACTACCGTAATTCCTCCACAAAGGGTTATAGGTATGGTACAAACCAAACTCGTAGAAGGCACGATAAGGCATGTGAACACGGCATTCGAGGCAATGCCAGGGTAGGACTCTACCGTTTTGCAGAACCGGGCTGGTGGTAATGTATAGTAGCTACTACCACCCACCTCGAACACACTCCCAAATCAAAATCAAGGGGTGGCCACCAAATCATCGCAAAGTCATAATATGGTATCAAAGAAGCATGTCCGGTAAGAGGAATGACCTCACTTGGCCCAGGTATAGCTTTTGTTTTAGTCACATCTAAGCTGGCTCATAGGAGTTAGGGTCACATAAATATCTCATACAGAATCGTTCGTCAAACCATCATACTTTATTTCCGGAATCTCCACCACGTACACAATTGTCAATGTGGTTTTCTGTGACATCCCGGAATTTTTGGCAGTATTATTGTAACAAATATTTAATTTAAAGTAAAAAGTTTCAAAAATATTTTAATAATGTAACTTATTTTATTTACATATGAATAAAGTAAGATCAACTTATTTACTTTTGACTTAGATATATATATGATGTAATCTGCGTAATAATGGTGGAATAAAATAAATCTTATCAATATTAAATCTAAGTAAGACAAATATATTATGTAAAAATAAAATATAAATATATTGGCTTAAGAAATTATGATATTGACAAGTTTAACAATAAATAACTTTTAAATTAAGTGTGATAGGTTATGTAAGAAATATACAAATTATAGAAATAAATGTTTAAGTTGAAAATAAAATAAATATAAAAGAAAAAAAAGTACTTACAAAATCAGGGGTGTATGTATATGTAAACGTTTTAGGAGACATCATTATGGCACTTTCATTTCAAGCCACAAAATAGCAAATCAACCTGTGAAATCTTAAAATATCAAATAGAGAAAATGACTAACAAAAGAAGCTTGCAGTGTACAAAAGAACTACAGCTACCCCATCTACATATACCTCTATACTTACGCATTTCCTCTGTCTTCTTCCCTTATCCTTTCGAAATAAAAAAAATCAAAAAAAATCAACGAAGAAAAAATAACGGCTCAACAACTTCAATTGAATGGCAACGGCAAACCAAGCAAAGGTGCAATTCAACTAATGACAAGTTCAAATCAGCTCGAAAATATATTCCAGATCACAATAGGAGTCGCTCCCTGTTCTAGTGTAACTGTGAGTAATTCCTGTTATTTTTATTTATATTTCTAATTTTCTCACTAAGGGTTGCTTCTTTTTGTTGAGTCGCAAGTTTTATGAAGGTTTTGATTTCTGACAAATAATAAAGGCGATCGACAAAACAAAGACATCATGGCTACATATGGTACTCTAGATTATAGGTTGATTATTTGATATTGTATTAGTGATAAACTTGTTAAAATCTATCCTCAAATAATCATGCATTTCAATATAATCAATATATATATACATTTGAAATTGCATTGCACATTCACTATGCAAATTATCAGAGACCGGTCGACCGGTAGTAAAAAAGGCGGTCGACCGTTTCTGCATAATATGGACAATGAACGTGCACACATGCACATAACGTATATATATTTGAATTCCTGTCTACTGGTCACTTTTTAACCTGTCGACCGTTTTTAAACAGAAAGCAATTTTTCCAAAAGACACTTCTCTTCTCCAAAGGTTGCATCTCTTACCTTTCACCAAAGATCATATCTCTTAATGGCAACTACTCACAAAGAGTTACAACCATTCTTATCTATATAAACTCATCTAATTCGTTGATTAAAATAACATGATTTTATATGCTTTTACTCTAATCTCTGATCTTACTTTATATATACTCCTGCATTCTAAAAGCTCTCAATTATTTATTGAATCATTGAAACTATTTTCATATCTTTTGATTCAATAAGTAATATACTTTCCTTAATCTTTTCAAAACATCGTTTCGCATACTTTGAGGATAAGATTATAGGAAGGGTGTACTGCTAGTGACAAATCCGTGTTTTCAAGAACACAAGTTGTCAACAACAATTGTATTTGTTCTTGTGTTGAAGTCCTCTGTGTTGTAAGAGGCAAGTGTTGAAGTCCTCGGTGTATTAGAGGCGTGAAATCCCGTTCGGTTGCTCGGGTGTTGTAAACCTGTTCCTCCGGGTGAAGCGAGGTTGTTAATAGTGAAAATCTAGATAGAAGTCTGGGACTGGACGTAGGACGGTGCTCCGAACCATTATAAAAATCTTTGGTGTGATTTTTCTATTTTTTATTTACTATGCTATTATCATCTATTTCCGCATTTATATTGTAGTCCATATTACACGATCCGTGTGTACTATATTAGCACATATAATTGTATACACACCGCACTTTCATTTGGTATCAGAGCACGGTCATCATATAACCGTAACACAGTTATTTGATATATTATAGTAATATGGCAAATAACGTAAGTACTAGCACTCAAAACACCACTTACACAGAGGGTCAATCGATACAAAGACCTCCATTTTTCAATGGTCTTAACTATAGTTATTGGGCAACACGTATGTCATTTTTTATGCAATCAAATAGCTATGATGCTTGGAATGCCACTCAAAGAGAAATAGTGAATCCAACAACTGATTATTCAGAATGGACTACAGGTGAGAAAACGGCAGCAGCCGTAAATGCAAGAGCAATAAATATGTTGTTCTGTGCATTAGACCAAAATGAATATAACCGTGTTAGTATCTGCACTACTGCATATCAAATTTGGCAAACACTAAAAATCACTCATGAAGGTACTAACAAGGTTAAACAAGCCAAAATAGCCATGCTAAAAAGTCAATTTCAAAATTTCAAAATGAAACCAAATGAGACAATCAATGACATGTATTCACGGTTTCAAACTATTCACCATGCACTTATTGGCTTAGGACAAAAGTATTCTGATTTCGATGTTGTTTCAACAGTCCTACATTCTCTGACTAGTGAATGGGAAGGAAAAGTATTAGCAATTGAAGAAGCTAATGACCTTTCCGTCATGAAGCCAGATGAATTGATAGGAAATTTAATGTCCTATGAAGCAAATTTGCAGGCTAGAAAAGAACAGAAAGAAGAAAAGAAAAATGTAGCATTTCATGTTGAGAAAGATGAAAATGAATCAGATTCCGAAGACGAAGATTTGGCATTCATTGCGAAAGGATTCAAAAAATTCCTAAAATATCGAAAAGCCAGTCGTTACAATAAAAGGAAACCTGGATCAAACAAACCATCTTCATCTGCTATAGAATGTTTCAACTGCCACAAAAAGGGACACATGCAGAAAGATTGTCCAGAACAAAAGAAGAAGTCAGAAAATGACAAATTCAAATATAAGAAGGACAAATCTAAGAAACGAGCTTTCTCAGTAACATGGGATGATTCAGAGTCATCTTCATCAGAAAGTGAAAGTGATTCAGAGAATGAACAAGCTAATGTTTGTTTTATGGCAACAGAAGATGAGGTACAAATTCCTACATTTGATGAATTACTTGATATTAATGCTGAATTGATAGTCAAATATAAAGACATAAAACGTCAATTAAAAGTACTCAAAGCAGATTTAAGTAGAGCAGAGTTTGAACGAGATATGTTAAAAGATGAGAAGAAAATATTAGAAGAGGAACTTGAAAATATTCAAGAATCATCATCTAATGTTGACTCTCAAATATCTCTTTTGAGTCAAGAAATAGAAGCTCAAAAAGAGAAAAATAATGCTCTCACTACTGAAAATCATGAGCTTAAAGCAAAAGTCAAAATTCTAGACCTAGAAAAAGCTAGCTTACAAACAAAGTTTGATGACATTACTCAAAATGTTTCTAACTTTAACAAAGGTCGAGAAAATTTGACAAAAATAATTGAAAGTTCACAATCTATTTCAAACAAACAAGGATTGGGATATAACAAACAAGAAACCAAGAAACATCTTGGAAATAAAAGGAAGAAGAAAGTACAAAAAACTGAAGCTAAGAAAAATCTTAGTTTATTATATTCCAAACCAAAACCAGTTGTGAAATTTCAAAAGAAAAATGTCAAGACTATCAAAATATGGGTTCCTAAAACAAATAACAATTTGATTAGGAACAAATACATTCAGCAATTCATGAATACTGTGCATTTTAATAAAAATTATATATATAAAGGGGATACCGGACCCATATGGGTTTGGACTCCTAAGACCTAACTCTTAGGACCCTATAAAAAGTGGGTACCATGGACTTAATTCTATTTTTTGCAGGTCCCACTTAAGAAAAGAGGAAAGTGGATATTGGACAGTGGTTGCTCAAAGCACATGACGGGAGACAAGAGTTTATTAACAAATATTACATATTCAGATGGTGGCTCCGTCACTTTTGGAGACAATTTAAAAGGCTATATCATCGGCAAAGACGATGTGAGCAATTGCGGTACATCTAACTTACCTCTTATTACTAATGTCATGCTAGTTAAAAATTTAAAACACAATTTGCTTAGTATTAGTCAGTTATGTGACAAGGGTTTTATAATTTCATTTTCAAATGATAAGTGTAGTATTTTAGATAAAGACCATAATTTGGTTTTCGAAGGTTATAGAGACAGAAATATATATATTCTGAATATGAATATTAATCATAATTCAGATATGTGTCTTGTGGCTAATGACAATGATCCATGGCTATGGCACAAACGCTTCTGTCATATAAACTTCAAAACTATTGACAAGCTAGCCAAAAACAATCTAGTTAGAGGACTACCCAAAATGAGTTTTAAAGTTAACAACATGTGTGATGCATGTCAATTAGGAAAATTGACCAAATCATCTTTTAAATCCAAGAAAGTCATATCAACATTACAACCACTTGAGTTACTACACATGGATTTATTTGGACCTACTAGGGTTCAATCAATAAATCACAGTCAATATGTGCTTGTAATTGTTGATGATTTCTCTCGTTATACATGGACAATTTTCTTAAAAAATAAAAGTGACACTTTCGATCATTTCAAATCTTTCGTCAAAAGAATTCAAAAATCAAAAGGAATTAAAGTTAAAAATATAAGAAGTGATCATGGCGGAGAGTTTGAAAATAATGAATTTGAACATTTTTGTACAAAGAAAGGTATATATCATAATTTTTCGTTTCCCAGAACTCCACAACAGAACGGAGTTGTAGAACGGAAGAACCGAACTTTACAAGAATGTGCAAGAACATTATTGAATGGAACCACCTTACCAAAACATTTTTGGGCAGAAGCTGTGGCAACTGCCTGTTATGTTTTAAATCGTGTATCCATAAGACCTCTTACCAAGAATACTCCTTATGAATTATTTAACAAAAGGAAGCCTAAAATCTCATACTTCAAAGTTTTTGGTTCCAAGTGCTTTATTTTAAATACGAAAGACCAGCTTGGCAAATTCGATCCAAAAGCCGATGAAGGAATATTTGTCGGTTATTCGGAACGAAGTAAGGCCTATCGGATATTTAATAAACGAACCAAAACTATTGAAGAATCACTTCATGTCTCTTTTGATGAAATCTATCAGCATCCTCACACTATATCAGATGATGACGAATCAATAGTCACTGACAATCCAATCATCACAAATATTGATTCTGACTCGGAAATAATTATTGAGAATATTCCTCAAATATGTGAGTTACAATCACCACCAAGAATATTAAGAGACCATCCGGCTCAAAATATAATCGGTGAAATAACATCACATGTCAGAACAAGGAGTCAACTCAATCAAATGGGTCATGTCGCTTTTCTCTCAAATATCGAACCTAAGAATCCAAAAGAAGCTGCTACAGATGATTACTGGATCATTGCCATGCAGGAAGAATTAAATCAGTTTGAGCGCAATGACGTTTGGGAACTTGTTCCAAGACCAACTGATCAGTCAGTAATTGGTACTAAATGGGTCTATAAAAATAAGGCCGACGAACAAGGAAATATCACCAAAAATAAAGCAAGATTAGTAGCACAAGGATATAATCAGGAAGAAGGTATCGATTATGAAGAAACTTTTGCACCAGTTGCTCGAGTAGAAGCTATTAGAATCCTATTATCTTTTGCTTGTCACCATAATTTCAAACTTTATCAGATGGATGTCAAAAGTACTTTTCTCAATGGATTTATCAAAGAGAATGTCTATGTCGAACAACCTCCTTTGTTCGTACATGAAAAATATCCTGACCATGTGTTCAAACTTAAGAAAGCTTTGTATGGTTTAAAACAAGCACCTCGTGCTTGGTATGAATGACTACGTAGCTATCTTATTAACTCAGAATTTCAAATAGGCAAAGTCGATCAAACTTTGTTTATTAAACATTCTCGAAAAGATATTCTAGTTATCCAGATATATGTAGACGATATCATCTTTGGTTCAACAAACGATAAACTTTGCATTATGACCAAAGAATTCGAAATGTCTCATATGGGAGAACTATCTTATTTTCTTGGACTTCAAATAAAGCAACTTTCAAACGGTATTTTTATCAATTAAGAAAAATACTGTGAAAACCTTATCAAACGCTTCGGATTAGAAAATACATCTGGTAAACCAACTCCTATGAGTACAACTACACATCTTGAAAAAGATGAAAGTGGTAAGAATGTTGACCAGAAATTATATCGAAGCATGATTGGTTCTCTTCTTTATCTTACAGCTAGTCGTCCGGATATAATAATGAGTGTTTGTTTATGTGCTCGTTTTCAAGCCGATCCAAAGGAATCACATCTACGAGCAGTGAAACGTATAATTCGTTATCTTAATAATACCAAAGATTTCGGTCTTTTTTATCCAAAAGAATGTCCATTTGAATTAGTATCATATAGTGATGCTGATTTCGGTGGCTCACGAACGGATAGAAAAAGTACAAGTGGTACGTGCCATTTTATTGGAAAATCACTTGTCTCCTGGTTCAGTAAGAAACAGAATTGTGTTTCACTATCAACATGTGAAGCTGAATATATATCAGCAGCTCTCGCTTGTACTCAAGTACTATATATGCAACAAACACTTCAAGATTTTGATATTCATTTATCAAATTCTATTATATACTGTGATAACACCAGTGCTATAAATCTCTCTAAAAATCCAGTAAATTACTCTAGAACCAAACACATTGATATCCGTCATCATTTTCTTCGAGATAATATTGACAAAGGAAATATATGTCTTGAATATGTCCATACTGACAATCAATTAGCGGACATTTTTACTAAGCCTCTGCTCGAATCTAATTTTATTAGATTACGAAGAGAGCTTGGTTTAATTTCAAGAAAAAATCTTGACTAAGTAATTTCTAAAGAACGTCTTCTTTTTAGTTATTCTTTAACCATAACTTTTGCATAAACTATTTATTTTACATTAAATATAAGCCACTGCTTGATTTAAAGGTTAATTCTCTTTACTCATTTTTTCATTCTTTTCTTTTAGTGATCGTCCTTTCCTTTCTTATTTTATAATTCAGTTTTAAAAGGAGATCTATTTTTAGAGTTAAAATAAAATTTCTGCTTATGTTTTCTTGGTTAAAATTTTCCATTACCTCACATCCATAGGTTTATACATAAGAAACTTGTATATAAGCTTGCAAAAATTTCATATTTTGTTCATCTTTTTTATCTAACCATAATATTCTATACAACATTCCCTATGGCTCACATTTGTGATAAATGTGCTCAAGAATCATACATTTCTATTACGAGTTCTGAGTCGGAGGAATATTATTCTCCTACAACACCAAAACAAAAACCAAGTTGTCATCATCAATGCTCTTGTATGTCTGATAAAACTCCAAATTCAAAACGAGTGAAGAGGACACTGTTCTATTCTCCTCGTACCAAAGCACAAATCGATGAGATACACCACTACCAGAAACATCAGATAGACCTTCAGAGACAGCTCCATTATGGGCAAAGTCAACTTTATCACGAGCAACAACGGACATCGGCACGATTATCCGTTTTAGAAAAGTTGGCAACATTTTTCTGCGGTTCCAACAAGCATGACGTGCATGAACCAATGCCGTCTAGGCCATCAACATCTAAAAGTCCTAACTCATGGGATCGGAACTATGAGAAGAATGAAGGAGCTCAGAAATAATGGAGTCCATGGTCAAAACGTATTGAAGGAAACAACGATAATTCTAATGACGAACCTTCTCATTAGATTTATATATAGTTATTATATCTTTATCTATCACTTGTGTAATAACGGTTATATTTTGTATTAAGAATGAAATATAATATATATATGTTGATATATTATAAAAACTTGCAAAATGACATGTTATTACTCAGCAGGCCAGAACCGGTCGACCGCCCCATATATAGCCGGTCGACCGTTTGCTCCCTGATAGAAAACGGTCGACCGGCCATATTTCATAGGTCGACCGGTTGACGTATTTTCAGTTTTTATATATACCTATGCGTCATTTTTTCCTTCTACCCTCTTTCTTTTTTTACTCAAGCTGTTCTTTTTCCCAAAATCACAAACCCTAGTTTCCTATTTTCAATTCCCAAATCTCAAATCTTCCAACAATGGCTCCTCCTCAAAAGAAATCTAAGAAAGGAACAACCTCTGAAACTTCATCTCTGAGCATCTCCGCCAAAAAGTGGCGTCAAAGTCCAATTGCTGTAACAAGATGGAATCAGATGACAAATTACAAGTTTCATCCAGGCTCTTTCATCAAATTTGATGATTTCACGGCTTATGGAGTTCGGAGGTTAGCCAACAATTCCAACATTACTCCATTGATAGATTTTTCAGAAAATAATGTGGAGATAAATCATTTGATGATCAAATTGTTTTACGCCAACATGAATCTCGATGAATATCAACCTGATAATCCAAACGGAGTCATCTGGTCTGTGGTCTGTGGTAAGCAAATTTTTCTTACTCATGCTAGAATTGCCTCTATACTTGGTATGCCAAATCGAGGCGATGAGTTTTCATCTACCTTCTGCGAAGTCTTCACTCGAAATAGTACTAGTCATTAGTTCATAGAAGACAATAGTGATGGCACAAAGTCTATTGGACTTCGACCGACAGCCAGACTACTTCATCGTGTTTTGATGCATTCTCTTTTTCCTAGACTTGGAAATTATGATGCAGTATATAAAGAAAACTTCAAAGCACTCTATGCTATTTATGGTGAAATCCAAATCAATTGGGTACACATGCTTTTTGATGAAATTCTCAAGGTAAATAACTCTACACGGCCTCATTTCTTCTACAATGAATATATCATGCGACTTTTGTTAGCTTGTGGGGTAAATCCTCCTGATTCTGCAACCTCAAAACCAAAATGCATTGATTCCATAACCATCAAACGAATGAAGCTTCCTCCACCTTATCTTGAGATTATGTCTTTTGAAGAATGGCAACAAAGAGGACCAAGAAAACAAAGAGCAACTTCCTCTCGTCCTCGTTCCGATGAAGTGAAACTATTAAAATCAAAATCATCAACAAAAGAATCACTTGAAACAATTGCGCGTAACCAATTTTTGCTTGAATCACGTCTCAAGCACATGGACTCTAAAATTGATAAGCGCTTCAATAAGGTCAAGTCATTCTTTGGTATGCTATGGGATGCTATATCATGTTCCACATCCACCTCTGTTCAAGCACAAGACCCAGGAAAACGTCCTGCTGCTCCTGTTTTCACCTGGACATCATCTGACGAGTCTACTGGTATGAGTGGTCATGGACATGGAGAATCATCTAGAGGGAACAATGATGAGGAAGAAGAAGAAGATGATGATGATGATGACGACGACGATGATGATGAAGAGGAGATACGATCTGCTTCATCTTAGATTCTATTATGGTTTAGCACTTTAAAAACATTCATCAACACTTGTACTAAATAGTGTCGTTATTCTTATTTTTCGTTTGACATTATGATCTGTAGAATACTCTGTTATGTTTTGGATGTTTTAATGATTTATTTTGCTATGCATATCATATTCATTCTACTATTCTAGTGTCTGTTACTCCTTTTTGTCGATGACAAAGGGGGAGAAAGGGCTAACGATTATTTGCAGGAACGTACATATATAAGAATTCAAAGAGAGAGATCACATATTCAGGGGGAGATTCAGATTTGCAGATATATATTGTCATCAATCAAAAAGGGGGAGAATGTTGAGTCACAAGTTTTATGAAGGTTTTGATTTCTGAAAAATAATAAAGGCGATCGACAAAACAAAGACATCATGGCTACATATGGTACTCTAGATTATAGGTTGATTATTTGATATTGTATTAGTGATAAACTTGTTAAAATCTATCCTCAAATAATCATGCATTTCAATATAATCAATATATATACATTTGAAATTGCATTGTACATTCACTATGCAAATTATCAGAGACCGGTCGACCGGTAGTAAAAAAGGCGTTCGACCGTTTCTGCATAATATGCACAATGAACGTGCACACATGCACATAACGTATATATATTTGAATTCCTGTCTACTGGTCACTTTTTAACCTGTCGACCGTTTTTAAACAGAAAGAAATTTTTCCAAAAGACACTTCTCTTCTCCAAATGTTGCATCTCTTACCTTTCACCAAAGATCATATCTCTTAATGGCAACTGCTCACAAAGAGTTACAACCATTCTTATCTATATAAACTCATCTAATTCGTTGATTAATATAACATGATTTTATATGCTTTTTAATCTAATCTCTGATCTTACTTTCTACATACTCCTGCATTCTAAAAGCTCTCGATTATTTATTGAATCATTGAAACTATTTCATATCTTTTGATTCAATAAGTAATATACTTTCCTTAATCTTTTCAAAACATCATTCGTATACTTTGAGGATAAGATTATAGGAAGGGTGTACTACTAGTGACAAATCCGTGTTTTCAAGAGCACAAGTTGTCAACAACAATTGTATTTGTTCTTTTGTTGAAGTCCTCTGTGTTGTAAGAGGCAAGTGTTGAAGTCCTCAGTGTATTAGAGGCGTGAAATCCCGTTCGGTTGCTCGGGTGTTGTAAACCTGTTCCTCCGGGTGAAGCGAGGTTGTTAATAGTGAAAATCCAGATAGAAATCTGGGACTGGACGTAGGACGGTGCTCCGAACCAGTATAAAAATCTCTGGTGTGATTTTTCTATTTTTTATTTACTATGCTATTATCATCTATTTTCGCATTTATATTGTAGTCCATATTACACGATCCGTGTGTACTATATTAGCACATATAATTGTATACACACCGCACTTTCACTTTTGCTAAATTTTCATCTGGGTGGGGTTTCGAATTTGATTCGTTGGGTTATTTTTGCACGACTGATTTTTTGTGTGATTCAAGCGCTGGTTAATTTTGCATTACTTTGGGTTTGGGTTTTTGGTTTCAAGGGTGCCGTCAAGATTTGGGTTAGGTTAAATTAGTTTGATCTTTCCTTCCATTTAGCTCGAATTGGATAAAGTCGATTGTAACTCGTTTAGTAAACTTAAACAATTTCTGATATAATCAACCCTACTGATTAGCCAAGAGCATGATTGGGCTTGAAACTGAAATTACTCTCTATTTAATTTTCTCAAGTGAGTAACTTTCTTTTAGCTTAAGTATCCTTAATTTGAAGGCAGGCTAATCCTATGGAAATAAGTTTGTTTTTGTGTGTGAGTTATAAAGTGAATTGTCTGTATATATTTATGCATTAATGTGTATATGCTCTTGCCTGTTTTGGTTTTAAACTAAGATCTCGAAAAAAAATTCCCATTGTCACTGTAACCATATTTCCATTGTCACTGTATCGTGATGAGTAATTTAAATCCATTAAACAAAAAAATATGGTTATAAATCGAATGAATGGGTTATTAAATCGAAGGAAGGAGATTATCCTCAAAATAAACAGTAAGGGATTGCTATTCATAAGTAAATTGGTTGTATACTAAAAAGTTCAACTATTACTTATATGGTGGGTACTCATTCATACCTGATGGTAACTGTGAGGTTTGGCATCAGGGAAGGAATATAATTTGCACTAGTTTAATTTAAAAAATTTATTAGTAGGGCCGGGGTTTCCTCGGGTAGTTAACAGCTTCTTCCTAAGTTTCAGAAGTAAATTTTTGTACAGGTTCTAAGCTAGAAATAGAAGTTTGATCGGTTATAAAAAGTAAGCAAATGGTGCATAAGTTTCTTAAGTAAATATCAACAAGTGTTAGACTTATAGTTTAAATGATTGGAATCAAATTGTACTGAATAGATGTTTGTATGTTAGTCTAATAAATGAAATCGCTAACTATTTTAAAATATAAGGACGTGTTTTAAATAGGTAATTAAAGTTGAAGATATTAAATTTAAGATTTAAGTGACTTGTATAAATTAATTTAAAACTCTTGGTTTAAAAAAAGATTTAAGTGGTAATTAAGTAATTAAACTAAGATTTTATCCTTTAAAATTAGTTAAGGATCCGAGTCATTTAGGGTTAATTAATTTATGTAAGTATTTAAAGGATAGTTCCTTACTGAATGTAACTAATTAAGGGAAATTGATGGATAGGGTTAATTAAGGATTTCTTGTTAAAAGGAATTAATTAAAAGAGTGATTAATGAAAGTAAGTAAAGGTTAAAGGATAACCGATTTATGTAATTAATTAAAGTCTAAGTTCATAATGTAAGTAGAGAATAATTAATCAGGGATGATAACTGAGAAAAATAATTAAAAGTGATTAATAAATTGGGTTATAATTAATTAATGTTAAGTAAGCTGGATTACAAGAAATCTAAGTAACTTACATTAATTTAAGTAGAGATTAAATTTAAACTAATTAAAGATTGAATATGTGGGTAAGCTATCTTGAATGACTAGATTAATATCTGTATGATAATTTGTGATGTTAGTGATAAGAAGAGTTGGGGTCAAACTCTGAGATGTGGGTTATCTGCTGATGATGAATACTGTGTAAATAAAACATCATATATATTTTAAATTAGATTGAATTCACTTAAATAATTTGAGCTAAAGATGATTTTGGTTTCAAAGAGACCGGTTTCGGGTATCCGACATATCCGAATCTACTTCGATTTGTAGCCTAAGTTCGCTAAATTTGATGTGCGAAACCCAGCAGGCTGGAGTGGTATATACTTGAGTTATCTGACCATCTAAATTTATGTAACATTTCTTCGACAATTTCTTACAAAATGTGATTGATTTTAAATAGATAAGAACTCGTAGAAACACGAGTTACCCGGTACTGTACATGAGCCTTATAGCTTGGTATTTCTTATTTTATAGATTTACTCACGCTGGTTTCCAGCCTGACCTGGGTGTTACTTTGGTGTAATGCTCGGGTCAGACCGAGTATTACAGATTTTCAGGTAGATACGATCTGGAGCTCAGGAAGCGAGCTGGATGGCAAGAGCGTATACAGTATTTCCGCTGTATCTATGTTAATGTTAATCTGAGGCTTGATTATAGTATATATTCAGTGACTGTATATATTTGAAACTCTGATGTATTAAGATGTAATCAACAGATATAGTATTCTTTTGTAAACTATTATTATTTATTATTATATTTTATCCGCTGCGAATGTGAGTTGTTGATGTTCTGTTCTTCTTCTTCCTCTATCTCTTTCTTCTTTTCATAACTATCTAGAATTTTCGGCTTCGAAAATTCCGGGTCGTTACAGTTGGTATCAGAGCTGAAAGGTTAAGCGAGAACCTTGGCTTTGGTGGGGATTACTCATTTAATAGAGTCTGTAGTACTCTAGAATGAGTTGAGTATATAAATATATATGAGCGCGTACTTGTTATTTTCTTATGAAAAAGATTTTAAATGATTTTACATAAAAATATATTTTGATATATATAAAGCAACATTTCCTTCTAATAAATATTAAGGTGATTGGTTGTTAATTATTGAAATTAAAATTAAGAAATAATATAATACAACCAAACTGAAGTCTAGAATTGGAATTAAATTAAGTAGGAACAAAAATACAACTAAATTAAAATTTAAGTGATTGAAAATGAAATTCTAAATCTAATCCCTGAATTTGAAAATTTGGTTTCAAAGTAATGAGAAATAATAAATAAGTATTATTTGGATAATTGGGACTTGTTGGAAACAATGGGTTGTTTGAAATATGATTTGAATTTAAAACCAAGGGTGGTTTAAAATTGTAAAACATGGCTGGGAGGGCCAAGAAATAAATATGTATATATGTATGGATATACATGATATCAAAGATAATTTGAAATAAACTCTAAGGAGTTGAGTTTTGATTTTTTCCTTAAGTGTGATGTAAAAAACCCAAAGTGATATAAGTTTTGATCTTATAAGAGGGAAATAATCTTGAAGTTTGAAGCGGGAATTCAAAATGAGTAAGGTTGATTGGAATGAGTAAATTGGAATTTAACTTGGAAAGTTAAATTGTTGATTTAAATTGGGAATTTGTGTGATCTCAAAACGGGTTTGAGATTTAAAAATTGAAAATGGATGGATGTTTTAAAATAAATTGAATGATATCATCCTATTGCTAATAAAAATCTTTAAAATTGGGAATGGTATTGTATAAGTAAAATAAATTTGAATAATTGAATTGTAAAATAAACTTGTTTAAGAGCTGGTTTCAAACGGGAAGATAAAATTTAATAATAAATTAAATTTTTAAAATATGATTGTATTGAACTCTTATTTGAATCTCAAAATACATAAGTAAAGATAATTTAAAATGGAATTTTGTGAATTGGACTCTGAAATTAAATTTATTATAAACTGTGAATAAAGGTTAATTTGGTTTAAAAAGTTAAACCAACCTGTGGGAATTTAACTCGAATTTATATAATTCGGGGTAGTATAAATTCAAGATTAAAATTGAATTAGTTCAAATTTTAATTTGGTTTGAATTGATTGAATTGGTGATTGAAGATGTATAAGTTTAACAATTTAAATGGGAAATTGAATTGGATTATGTTGAAATAATTTGAATTTGAAATGAGTGAAATTGATAATAATTCACATTGATTGGAATAATATGAAATTATAATTAAAATTGAACAGGATTAAAATCAACTAGAATTTGATTTAAATTGGGGAAGGAATCAAGATTGATTCAACTTGAATTGGGGATTAATCAAGTCCAATGGAATTTGGAGTTATTTGAATTGGAAATTGGGTCAATTTAAATGGAAATTTAAATTGAATTGTTGGGGAAGTGAACAGTTGGCTCTTGACTATTTTCAATATAAACTTATTTTTCTAAGCTATTAAATGTATACAACCTTTCTTTCTTAAAGCCATATTATTTTATACATGTTTTACAATTATTTTTAGAGCTATTTAACCATTTTCAACTGTTTTATAAACTAATTGCTACTTTCTAACTATTTTACAAATTAATTACTATTTTACAACTATTTTGCAATTATCTAAAATTTCTGAAACTATTTAACTATTTTCCAACTATTTTACTATTAGTTAACTGTTATGTAGCTATTTTGCAAACTATTAATTATTATTTTTTCAATTACTTATCTACTTTTAAAATTTTCAAGCTATTTTTCTAAAAATAAACTGGTCGGAGTTCAAACTGTTATTGATTAAATACCCAATTGAGATAAGGATTGAAGTGATAATCCAAATGAGGATTAAAGGAAATGTGAATAGAAAGAGAAATTAATTTGGCTAATAATCAATGAAGTTAAATATGTAAGATGTACGTATATTATTCTATTCGCATAGTGATTTGGTCCAGATTCAAGCACAGAATTTTGAGATAGTTTATCGATCTGAGTTGGGATTTTTCACTCGATTTTCGACGGGGAACCTGGATATGTATTGTTGATTGGTTCTACATGTTCTCTATCATAGTTATAGCTATGCAAGGAGAATGACGGTTTTTAATCAAGAAACTAGATCTGAGTCCGCACTAAGAAGTCGGGTGGACGATACTAGTTCGGAAGTGAAATTGTGTGATCGAGTGAGCGATCAGATTGGTATAGCGTACGGATGATAACTATACATTGTACAGATTTGAATGAAATTGATATTGGAAAGAGTAATCAAATTAGAATATTTGATTTTGAATAAACAAATTATATATCTTTGTTATATAAGATAAATCTTTTCTTGTTAAATCTATTACCAGAAGAAAAGGATTTTTGAAAGTGTTTGAAGTATAAAAGGGTTTTATACAAGTCTGAAATGATCCAAAGTTTTAAAAAATTATATATATCTGTATATATATATATAAAGGATCTTATGAGGATTTTGGAAAAGTTTTTGAGAACCTTTGGATTTGGAAAGGCTTTTGATTTTGGGTAAAATCAATATTGAATTTGGAAAGCCTAGTTTGAGAATTATCGATTTTGGGGTAATCGATTTTGTGTAAAGGAGCTTTGTATAATATCATACTAGGTGTATGATTTGAAGATACTATATGTGTATAGTATAAAATATTTTGATGATGGCTCTGGGGAAAAAGGCGCTTCCTTGAAATGAACTTCTCAGGAATGCCACCAGGTGGTGCTGCCTTGATCCCCAAGGGGGGGTTCTAAAGTTGATCCTGCGAGGAGTCCGGACAAACTAGTTCCTGAGGATTATTGGGTAGCGGAAGTCGAGGGTGTTGATGCCTACAGAGGCATTTGGGTTATGTTGTGACGACAGTGTAACTCGATGTCGTTGCGATCTACTGTGGGGACCATAGCAAAATCGCGTGGAGGATGAGTGCCAACAGTCTACACTTGATTTTGCCGGGAAGGCAACGCAACATCGGTAGACTGCGATCTATGGTCAAGTGGAGTGGAGAAGTTTCATTTTTGGCAGTGAAATTCGATGGCGCTGATGCCTACAGTTATATGGGTTTTTGCTGTGATAGCTACGTAACCCCAGTTGTAGCTGCGATCTGTCATGGGTTCCATGGTGTAATCGTGGGGCGCGGAGGCCTACAGTTATTTATGGATTTTGTCGGGATGGCAACGTAACCATCGGGTTAACTGTGACCATGGATGGGGGTGATGATTTCCAGAGCATCCTCACCAAAGATATTTCCTCTATTTTCAAAAACTGTTTTCTATATTTCAATAAAATTATTTTTCAAGTATTTTCACTGGGTGTTGAAAACGGGTTTGCCAAGTACTTATAGATTTTCAGTCCTACGCCTGATCAACGTATGTCTGAATTTCTATGAGAACAAGGATGACTGGTTGAGACATCAAGTTATAAAAAGTATTTTTATAAAGTGATATTTTAATAGTATGATGTGAATTTAAAGCATTTCTAAATTTTTTAAATAAAGGTGTTGGAATTTTAGGAAAATTAAAAAGAAATTCCAAACTGGAATTACAAAATAAAATTGAACTCGGGAAAATTTAATGAAGTGATTTTTGTAATAAAAACGAATATTGATTTAAATAGTGAAAGTAAACTAATCAGCTAAATAAATTATTTAATAGTGTATGTTAATAAAATTGAACTGGGGTAAATAAAATGGATTGTGAATTAATAATGGAATTTGGAATTGAATTCGAATTTTAAATAGAATTCGACTTAGATTTGATAAAGAATTAAATAAGAAGAGATGTTATAAAATAAAAACAAATAGAGTTTGATCGAAATAGTGATGGTTTGAATTACAAATAAAATTCAAGGGTGATTTGAATAATATTTAGTGAAATTTGTAAGTAAACTGGATATAAGAGAAGTGATTATAATAGAAATGGTTTGAGTTGCAAAACAAAGCCCAAGTGAATAGAAATAAATTGAGAATGGCCTTGTATTAATAAAATAAATTTGAAAATGAATTAAGTAAGTAAATTAAAAACTTTAATTTGGGATGATTGAGTTAAATAATAAACGGATGAAGTTTGATTGAATAAAAACTAAATCAAAGTTGTGATTGGAATTGGATTATCATACTAAATTTAATGGAATTTGATTAAATGGGAATCAAATAGAAGTGAACTTAAGTTTGATGTTGGAATACATTAAAGTAAAGTAACTTAAGTGTAAAGTTTAAGGAAGCTTGCCTTCGAATAAGGATGAAAGCCCATTAAATAAAAGCTTGGATTAAATGAATTTGGAAATGGATATTAATTTATAAGTATTGAATGTGCCAAGTTATGCTGAGATAAAGTGAGATGCAATGTACGGTTGGTAAATAAATTAGAAATGAAATGAAATTAAATTCAGAATGAGTTGAAATTAATTTGAAGTAGTTATAAACTGAAATAGATACTCTACTAAGCGAATATTGTCAAATTTGCATAAAATAAATTGTCATTTGGCATAAACAAAGTAATTAAATTTCTGTGAGTTAATAGAGATTAAAATAAATTGGTTTTAGAATTAATTGAAGTGAATATGAGCTTGTTTGGATTAAAAATCAATTGCATGTAGGAAACTGAGGTAAAACCATTGAAACTGAACGAAATGGCTTATGAATTGATAGAAAGCAATTGAATTAGCTTTAAAGTTGTATAAATCGCTTATGGGAAGCGTTTTGGTGCTTGTTGCTTATGATATACATGTGTTTAGCTATTGAATATAAGTGAAATGCGAATAGATTTTCTATCTATGGCACTTACATATTTAAATTGAGTAAGTACAGGTACCTGAAGGCCGTTTGGTTGGGTTTGGTTGCGCTAATTGCTAAAATTAATAAGCTGCTCGCTTAAAATGCTAAATAAAGGTACGCCTACGCAATAAAAATAGGAAATATGAACTGTTTTTGCTTTTTCCGACCGTGTGGGTCGATGTATATATATTTATATCTCTTGTTAAATTGCAAAAGCTCCTCCGTACAAAGGAGACTATGCCAAAATTTTCTGAAAATTTTGGGAGTTAGAAAATTTTTGAAAATTTTTGAGAAAATTTTCGTTAGCAACAAAACGATTACAAATTGGAAATTAAAAGAAATTAGTTGATGAAACTAATAAGAATCAGTTATAAATGGAGGATGAAATTTAATATTCAAAATTGAAGATAAATTGAATTCATATGGAAATGAGAAAAATTAATTTGAATACGAGTAGATATGGAAACTTCTGTAAGGAAGTGTATAAAATGGCATTGGAATTTGTAGTTGGATATGGTTAAATTGGATATGCAGGTATTAAAGGGAAAAGAAATTGGATTTGATTTCAAAAGATAAATGTGAATTGCCCGACAAAAAGGTATGTATTTAAAATTTTGTATGGAATTGGATTGGGTTTTTGATGTAGCCACTTGGCTTTTGTTTTCTTTTGGAATTTGGGAGCCCGTAGGGGTATTTTGTAGTTGTACCGAGCTAGCCGCGCAAATGAAACGCTGGCAAAAAAATTCAAAAATTTAGAAAGTTAGAAAAAAAAAATTTGTGAAAGTTGTGATAATTTAAATTTGAATTTTAAATTAAATTTGAATGAATGAAGTAAATAATATTGTTGGAAATCATAGAAGGTTTTGGGAAATTGGTTGAAGTGATACTGGATCTTTAATATAAGATAGGTTATCGCAAGTTGATATAACTATTTGGTTTTGGAAAATAGTAAACGGGTATAAGACCATTCTTCTAGATTAGGAATTTCGAGGACGAAATTCTTTTAAAGGGGGAGGGATGTGACATCCCGGAATTTTTGGCAGTATTATTGTAATAAATATTTAATTTAAAGTAAAAAGTTTCAAAAATATTTTAATAATGTAACTTATTTTATTTACATATGAATAAAGTAAGCTCTACTTATTTACTTTTGATTTAAATATATATATGATGTGATCTGCGTAATAATGGTGGAATAAAATAAATCTTATCAATATTAAATCTAAATTTAATTTAAAATAAAAAGTTTCAAAAATATTTTAATAATGTAACTTATTTTATTTACATATGAATAAAGTAAGCTCTACTTATTTACTTTTGATTTAAATATATATATGATGTGATCTGCGTAATAATGGTGGAATAAAATAAATCTTATCAATATTAAATCTAAATAAGACAAATATATTATGTAAAAATAAAATATAAATATATTGGCTTAAGAAATTATAATATTGACAAGTTTAACAATAAATAACTTTTAAATTAAGTGTGATAGGTTATGTAAGAAATATACAAATTATAGAAATAAATGTTTAAGTTGAAAATAAAATAAATATAAAAGAAAAAAAGTACTTACAAAATCAGGGGTGTATGTATATGTAAACGTTTTAGGAGACATCATTATGGTACTTACTTTTCAAGCCACAAAATAGCAAATCAACCTGTGAAATCATAAAATATCAAATAGAGAAAATTACTAACAAAAGAAGCTTGCAGTGTACAAAAGAACTACAGCTACCCCCTCTACATATACCTCTATACTTATGCATTTCCTCTGTCTTCTTCCCCTATCGAAAGAAGAAAAAAATCAAAAAAAATCAACGAAGAAAAAAAAGGGCTCAACAACTTCAATCGAATGGCAATGGCAAACCAAGAAAAGGTGCAATTCAACTAATGACAAGTTCAGATCAGCTCGAAAATATATTCCAGATCGACAATAGGAGTCGCTCCCTGTTCTAGTGTAACTTTGAGTAATTCCTATTATTTTTATTTTTATTTCTAATTTTCTCACTAAGGGTTGCTTCTTTTGCTAAATTTTCATCTGGGTGGGGTTTCGAATTTGATTCGTTGGGTTATTTTTGCACGACTGATTTTTTGTGTGATTCAAACGCTGGTTAATTTTGCATTACTTCGGGTTTGGGTTTTTGGTTTCAAGGGTACCGTCAAGATTTAGGTTAGGGTAAATTAGTTTGATTTTTCCTTCCATTTAGCTCGAATTGGATAAAGTCGATTGTAACTCATTTAGTAAACTTAAACAATTTCTGAGATAATCAACCCTACTGATTAGCCAAGACGTGATTGGGTTTGAAACTGAAATTACTCTCTATTTAATTTTCTCAGGTGAGTAACTTTCTTTTAGCTTAAGTATCCTTAATTTGAAGGCAGGCTAATCCTATGGAAATAAGTTTGTTTTTGTGTGTGAGTTATAAAGTGAACTGTCTGTATATATTTATGCATTGATATGTATCTGCTCTTGCCTGTTTTGGTTTTAAACTAAGATCTCGAAAAAAAATTCCCATTGTCACTGTAACCATATTTCCATTGTCACTGTATCATGATGAGTAATTTAAATCCATTAAACAAAAAAAAATGGTTATCAATCGGATGAATGGGTTGTTAAATCGAAGGAAGGAGATTATCCTCAAAATAAACAGTAAGGGATTGCTATTCATTAGTAAATTGGTTGTCTACTAAAAGTTCAATTGTTACTTATATGGTGGGTACTCATTCATACCTGAAGGTAAATGTGAGGTTTGGCATCAGGGAAGGAATATGATTTGCACCAGTTTAATTTATAAATTTTATTAGTAGGGTCGGGATTTCCTCGGGTAGTTAACAGCTTCTTCCTAAGTTTCAGAAGTAAATTTTTGTACAGGTTCTAAGCTAGAAATAGAAGTTTGATCGGTTATAAAAAGTAAGCAAACGGTGCATAAGTTTCTTAAGTAAATATCAACAAGTGTTCGACTTATAGTTTAAATGATTGGAATCAAATTGTACTGAATAGATGTTTGTATGTTAGTATAATAAATGAAATCGCTAACTATTTTAAAATATAAGGACGTGTTTTAAATAGGTAATTAAAGTTGAAGATATTATTTAAGATTTAAGTGACTTGTATAAATTAATTTAAAACTCTTGGTTTAAAACAAGATCTAAGTGGTAATTAAGCAATTAAACTAAGATTTTATCCTTTAAAATTAGTTAAGGATCCGAGTCATTTAGGGTTAATTAATTTATGTAAGTATTTAAAGGATAGTTCCTTACTGAATGTAACTAATTAAGGGAAATTGATGGACAGGGTTAATTAAGGATTTCTTTTTAAAAGGAATTAATTATAAGAGTGATTAATGAAAGTAAGTAAAGGTTAAAGGATAACTAATTTATGTAATTAATTAAAGTCTAAGTTCATAATGTAAGTAGAGAATAATTAATCAGGGATGATAACTGAGAAAAATAATTAAAAGTGATTAATAAATTGGGTTATAATTAATTAATGTTAAGTAAGCTGGATTACAAGAAAACTAAGTAACTTACATTAATTTAATTAGAGATTAAATTTAAACTAATTAAAGATTGAATATGTGGGTAAGCTGTATTGAATGGCTAGATTAATATCTGTCTGATAATTTATGATGTTAGTGATAAGAAGAGTTGGGGTCAAACTCTGAGATGTGGGTTATCTGCTGATGATGAATACTGTGTAAATAAAACATCATATATATTTTAAATTAGATTGAATTCACTTAAATAATTTGAGCTAAAGATGATTTTGGTTTCAAAGAGACCGGTTTCGGGTATCCGACATATCCGAATCTACTTTGATTTGTAGCCTAAGTTCGCTAAATTTGATGTGCGAAACCCAGCAGGCTGGAGTGGTATATACTTGAGTTATCTGACCATCTAAATTTGTGTAACATTTCTTCGATGATTTCTTACAAAATGTGATGGATTTTAAATAGATAAGAACTCGTAGAAACATGAGTTACCCGGTAGTGTACATGAGCCCTATAGCTTGGTATTTCTTATTTTATAGATTTACTCACGCTGGTTTCCAGCCTGACCTGGGTGTTACTTTGGTGTAATGCTCGGGTCAGACCGAGTATTACAGATTTTCAGGTAGATACGATCTGGAGCTCAGGAGGCGAGCTGGATGGCAAGAGCGTATAGAGTATTTCCGCTGTATCTATGTTATCGTTAATCTGAGGCATGATTATAGTATATATTCAGCGACCGTATATATTTGAAACTCTGATGTATTAAGATGTAATCAACAGATATAGTATTCTTTTGTAAACTGTTATTATTTATTATTACATTTTATCCGCTGCGAATGTGAGTTGTTGACGTTTCTGTTCTTCTTCTTCTTCTATCTCTTTCTTCTTTTCAAAACTATCTAGAATTTTCGGCTTCGAAAATTCCGAGTCGTTACATTTTCGGTACTGGCGGAGAGTATGACAATATCTGATCACGGTCTCTTTAACGACCAAATGCTTATTTCACACCGGATGGTTCTTTTACATTTCCAAAACCATTCATAATTAATATCAAAATATCATATTCAATTTCAACCATATCACTTTCGAAATCATATTCACTTTCAAAACCATATTCACTTTCAATATCATATTCACTTTTGAAATTATGGAAGAAATAAGTTTATTAAATCCGCATTCCAGAATCATCATATTTACTCAAATATGTCATTTCACAAAAAAGGTATCAATTCCAAATCCTAATTTAGGTTGCATCATCATCAAGGATTTAAATATAAAAACTTCCACCTTGCACAGTCTAAAATTTCAGAAAATAATTTAGATAACCATAAATAGTTTTAATAGTTTTAAAAATAGTTTAAAATAGTCAAAATACTCTAAAATGGTTTAAATGATTTAAAATAGTTTAAAGTAGATTAAAATAGTTAAAATAGTTTTAATAGGTTTAAATTAGATTAAATTAGATTTAAAAATTATTTAAATAGATTTAGATTATATTGAATAGACTTAAAATAGATTAAATAAATTTAAAATGGATTAAATAAGTTTAATTAGTTTAAAATAGGTAAAATATATTAAATTGGATTAAATCATTTATAATAGATTAAAATAAATTAAAATAGATTAAATAAGTTTAATTAGTTTAAAATAGGTAAAATATATTAAAATGGATTAAATAGATTATAATACATTAAAATAGTTTAAATTGATCAAAATAGTTTAAATTAGTTTAAAATAAATTTCAAAGTTATATCCAAACATTTTTAGTAACTGAATTTCGATAAATTAATTTATTTTGATACTTCAACTTTGAAATTCAAATTTAAATCCATCAAACAACTCATTAAATCGGTTCCAATTTCAACAATAAGGCTTGGATTTTCAAATATAATTTAGTTCATATAAATCAATTTCTATTTAAAAATACTAATTAACTGGATTCTAAAATTTAAAGATTTAAAAATCATCTAATTTAACCAATCCGGTGTCCGTATAGAATTTTTTACCCTATGGTCAAGTGATAGGGATATTTATCATTTCAATCCGCAATTTTAAATTTTACGGGTATATATCATTTCAACCCGCAATCCCAAACTTTAATTTCAAATATATGAAATCGCTCGAGTCTATCATTTAGACCCATAACGATTCTTCCTAATCAATCAGATCGTTCGGGTATGCATCATTTCAACACATAGGGAACTTGCAATGTGTAACAACCTTGTATTTTGTAATTATTTTAATTGAATTTTTATTTAACTTTATTTTAGTTATTTAATTTAGATAATTTTGTTATTTCAAATATAAACTTTGATTTTGATGTGAATTAGAATGCCAAACATGATTAAATAGAATATAAAAAAATGTATTTTGGTCAATATGGTCAACTTTGACTTTTAAATTTAAAAATTTGAAAGTTTGAGATTTTGAATTTTTCTTTTATTATGAAGGTAAATAAATTTTAAGATCACTGCTTTTCATTTCATTGAAATCTGATTTATAATGTGAAAGTTGTGCCTTTTTAACTATTGTGTGAAATTTGATGTATTTAACAAAATTGTTTATTTTAAATTATATAAATAATATTCTATTTGGTCATGTAATGTTCTAATTTATATTTATATGAGTAAAATAACATGTTATGTATATATTTTGGTTTTCAACATTTTTAAAAGTGTAATTGACATTTTCCAGTGTCAGTTATATTCTGTTTATAATTTTTAATTTCTAGTTTCAATTTATTAAAGAAATTCTTTGTTTATTTTTATATTTTCTTAAGAACTTATTTTCTTCTCATTCCCACTTTATTTTTTTTCCTTATTTATTTTATTTATTTGACTTTTTATTTGTTTTAAAGTGATATAGAAATTTTATAAGGCTAGTGATATTTTATTTGTAAATTTTAAGTCCTGTTTCCAATTTTTAAACAATTTCTTTAGTTCTTTTTCTATTTTCTCTAATTTAAATTATTTATTTCATTTTATAAATGATAAATGAAGTATTTTATTTCAAAATATTGTTTTTGAATATTTTTAAAATGAAATAGAAATTTTTCTAAAGCTTGTGATGATTTAATTGTAATTTTTGAACCCTGTTTTCAAATTTTAATCAATTTCTTTAATTCTTTTTCCATTTTATTTAAATTTTATTATTTATTTTCATTTTTTTCACTTTTTTCGGTTTTTATAAGTATTTTTTGAATTTTATTTTGTTTTATTTGATTAAAAGAAATGGAAATTGAAGAGACTTAAGCTTTTAAACCGAAGACCTTTCGTTGCCAAAAAAAAACTTTTCATTTTCCCGTAACTCTTCACTTAATTACTTTTGGCCATGCATTTTGTTTATTATCCGTGTGTTTTGGCTCATCTTTCACGTGAGAAAACATTCCACTTCTCATTCTTCATGGCTAGAGAAAAAATGGTGGTCATGGCTATTCTTTTTCTCCTCTTTTCTATGTGTTTTGTCTTGGCTTCTCTTGCCTTGCTCAGCCTATGCAATCCACCATCACCACCGACCACCACACCAACTTCTTCCACATCATTCATGACCTAACCCTGCTCCTCCTTTGACCATAGATGGCCGTGACCTCCCCTTGAAGCTAGCACCACAAAACAATGTCAAAAACTCCAAAAACAACTACATAGCCGTGCCCACCTTCATCTCCCCTTCACTTTTGACTTTGGCAACCATCTTTGGCCACTACCACCACCTTGTCCAGATCCCTACTCATCATTTAAACCACTGTCTAGACCTGAACTTGAATAACCAAGCCAAACCACTCCAAGGCCGAACCCTTTGGTCAACCAAAACCCACATATTTTGCCTAAACCCCTTCACATTCCTACCTTGTAACTTCCTCTACATGTCTAGCCTTCATGCCATGCATTTCCCATGTTCAAACCTGAGCCAAAGCATGTCAAAACCTGAACCAAAAGATCCCCTAATCCATGCTAGCAAGTGTAGAAAGCAAGGCAAAAAGTTGTGTATTCGTATTGCTTTTCAATTCAAAGTTGTTCAATTTCAATGTTGTATTGAATTATAATTTTATTCTATTTTTGTTTTGGGTTGTAACACAAGATCTTTAGCTTAGATTTGCTCTCGACTCAAGTCCATAGGCTTTTCATTTTTCTCTTGATTCCGTTATGCCAGTTGTATTGCAATCTCCAGCACTTTGAGGTGAGTAAAGCTCACACGACATTTATACTTATGCAGTTGTGAAACAACAACAGCTGAATGTGTAGAAAAAAAATATGATGCTATAACTGCCATGTGATTATTTATATATGATGTTCGACCTGTTAAATTTTCATGTCATATCATCGGTTACTGCTATATGTTGTTAATTGTTCATTTATATCTGTTTATCACACTGCAAGTTCCCTGTAGGTTAGATTCACTATGGGTTGAAATGATACATACCCGAATGGACTTTAGAATAGGAAAACATCGTTATGGGCTGAAATGGTAGGCCTAAAAGGTTTTTATTTATTTGTTTTAACTTGTGATTGCGGGTTTGAAATGATAGAACCTGGATTTTTCTTTGTAAACTACGGATTGAAATGATATATATCTGTATCACTTGACCTAGGTTAGAAAACTATATACAGGCCCATGGTTATTTTATAAAGTGTTTTTGGATATTTTTAAGTATTTTAAAAATATAAATTTATGAAATTTGATTTAAATAGATTTTGAAATTTTTTTAAATAAAGAACTTTTGATTTTTCTATAAGTTAAAAATGTAATTAATGAATGGTTAAATTGGATTATTGAAATATAACTTAAGTTGGGAAATTTGGAATTTTTGTTAAAAATGATATTTAAGTTATATAAATGAAATGGAAATTTATTCTTATTTTGAAAATGGTAAATATGATAATTTGATTTAAATTTTAATTTAATAATTTAATAAAGTATTATTGATTTTTTCTATAAATTAAAATGGTTAAGTAAATGAATGCTTAAAAGTGAAATTTTAAAATACAACTTGATTTGGAAATGTGGAATTTGGTTTTGTTTAAAGGTTTAAGTTAATTAAATAAATTGAAAATTTTGTTTAATTTGTGAAATGGAAATTTGAAAATTTAAGTGTTAATAAGGTGTCGAATGTAAATATGGGAAAATTGTACAATTGAATTTGTTAAGTGAAATTATTGAAAAATTTGGATTTTTCTGTAAAGGTTTGCTTTATAAAAATCATAAACTAAAAGAGTATTTTAATGAACATCTTTTAATATTAAAATATGGTTTTTATAATGTTTAAATGGTTTAAATTGAAATGTTTTCAAGTATAACTTACAGCAGCTTTTTTTGAATGCTAAAAAAGGTTGAAATTTTCATTATTTATGGTTTTAACTTAGTAAATGAACTCAGAATGGTTTAAAACTTTGGAAATTGAATACTTGATTTGAAAGTATATAAACTTCATTTTAAAATGGTTTAAATGAATTATTTTGATTGGAATGTAAATGATTTTAAAAGGGTGATTTGAAATGGTAATAAATGAATGATATCTTAGAATTTAAAAAGGCATTTTAAATTTGATATTTGGATTTGAACTTATAAAATGATTTGAAAATGAAGTTTTGAAAGATATGATATTTTGATATTAAAATGATTTGGAAACGAAGTTTTGAAAGATATGATATTTTGATATCAAATGATTTGGAAACGAAGTTTTGAAAGATATGATATTTTGATATAAAATGATTTGAAAATAAAGTTCTGAAAGATATGATATTTTGAAATTAAAAATGATTTAAAAATGAAGTTTTGAAAGATATGATATTTTGATCTTAAAATGATTTGAAAATGAAGTTTTGAAAGATATGATATTTTGATATTAAAATGATTTGAAAATGAAGTTTTGAAAGATATGATATTTTGGTATTAAAATGATTTGAAAATAAAGTTTTGAACGATATGATATTTCTATGTATTAAAATGATTTGAAAGGAAGTTTTGAAAGGATATGATAATTTAATATACTGAAATGGTTGGAAATGACTTGATATTTATTTTGATAAATATTTGTATTTGAAAGATATGGTATGTTGGTATATTGAAATGGTTGGGAAATGATTTAATCTTTATTTTGATAAAGATTTGGATTTGAAATGATATTTTATTTTGAAGTATAAAAGTATTATTTTTAAAAGTTATAACCCCGGGTTATAATAACGATCGGTTGGCAAAGAGACCGGGATCGGATATGAGCATACTCTCTGTCGATACGGAAAACCACTTTGACAACCGTATATGCGGTGGAGATTTCAGAATGAAGTAGGATGGTGGCGACGTTCTTAAGGTATATTACGTCTACCCAACTCCCGTGAGTTGGCATAAGGTGGCTAAAACAGGAGCGATTTCGGGCCAAAAAGAGTAGCTCCCCCGGTCGGACACATTTCTTCGATACCATTCTATTGCTTTTGTGATTGTTTGGGCGCCCCTCCGATTTTGGGAATGTGTTCCGAGGTGGGCGTATGAGGCTGCTAAGTTACCACCAACCTGTGTGCGTAATTGGTATATCTACCCTGGCATTGCCTTGTGTGCCATGTCACCTACCATATCGAGCCTTTACTATGAGTTTCTATTTGTGTTGTACCTATGCAGTATCTTTTCATAGTCTCCTGATCAGGAGATATGTAGGTACTGTATAGACTATTGGCATTATATGTGTTAAGGGGAATATTGGGTCACTCCTTAACGCTATTTTAAAGTAAGCTTATTTTACTGATAGACATTATTATAATAGCACAATATTACTACATAGTAAATAGTTTAACGAATCCTTAGAGGATGGGCGGTCCCAAGCATCCTTTAAGTTACTTGCACTTTTACTACAGTTCACTTGAGTTGGTTTACATTTGTATAAGTACGTATGTCCTGACTCGAGTATTTGTATTTTATTTACGCTCGGGTCAGCCTGAGTACTCACAGATTTGGATTTCCACATTCTGGAGATTGGAATCGCTGGAAATTATCTACTTGTCCAGTTTTATCTGTTTCACTTCCAGTTATCCTGTTGATCCCAGTGTTGTATTCATTTTGTACTTGGCTATTATCTTGAGACATCTTTTGTACTTTATTTCTTCTGTTGTATCTTATGTAACTCTGATATATTACATAGTAGCTTCATGAACTACTATTTCTTTTACTTCTGCTACACTATTATTATTCTGTGTCTGTGATCTGTGATTTTATTTACTGTATATTCTGAGATTTGCAAAATTTTATTTGCAACATGGTATTTTGAGCAATTCAAGTCCGATATGTATGGATGCGAATGGTTGAAAATGCCTGGTTGTTACACAATGTTATAATAATATAAAATATAACATCTAGTCATCTAATATCGACAATCAGACATCCATCACAATCATCATCCAAATCAACGAATAAACATCAATAGATAACTGATTATCATTTACAGGTATTAGATTTGGTAATTGAATTCAATATTAAATTAAATGATGATTAAATGCAATAAAAGTCATATTTAACTGGAATGACAATTTAAATATACCAAATATCAGTCAATCAAAACTAACATATGATAATTTAGTACTTGTGAGTGGGTTAAAACACTCACCTTTGATTTCAAATCGATTTGAAATCCAAAATAAGGCATAAATTGAAATTCTCAAAATTCATCCAAACTAGTTTCAAAATGTCCAGAATTTCAATACGATTGCTGTGGAGCAAATCGCGTGTGAATCGGACCTCGCACTTACAAGATATAGGAATAAGAGCGATTAAGATTAAATTAAAATCAAAATAAATAATAAAAAGAGAATATACCTGCCACGTCACCAACGTTCCATCTCTCCCAAACCCTAGACCGCTTCATCTCGAACACGCACGCACGGCAATCCCTACAGGTCGTCGTCGAAAATTTAAAACTAAAGCCACCTGCCTTGCCTTTGACCGGACAAGAGCACGTCGCCGCCATCCCAGGCCTGGCCGCCCCACGCTGCGAAAGCCACAACTTCTAGCCGCCGATAGAACCCAGCATCGCTGCCCTATTTGAATACATATTCTAGTGAATCCTAACATCATTGCCATGGATTAAACCCATGGATCTACAGCTCTTGATGCCCTTTAATACCCCATACCTCCTGATCGAGCCTTCGTCGAAGATCCACCGTCAAATGAAGCTATGGCCTATGGACGGCTGAGAATAAAACACGGATTTTTAGCCAAAAAATGAATCGAATGCAAAAACGAATGGCACCAATGGATTACGCTCATCAAGAGCTTCGAATCGGTATATAATATGTCATAGCTTTGAGGAGTTTGATTTTTGAAATTGATTGGGCAACTGAATTTTGATTTGGGATTTAGGTTTTCAACCATTGAGAAAGAGGAGATAGTCAGGGAGAATTGTACGTACTATAATGAGAATATGAGAAATAATTAGGGTTTATAATAGCCTACATATAAGCAGATTTGAATTAGAAGCAAATGGACTAGATTGGATTGATCGAAACAAATGTGCGACCCGAAAAGCCTGTTTTGACCCGAAACAAAACTAGGTCATCCCATATTTCAAAATAGACGTTTTCGATATTTCAAAATTCAACGGTATAGGTCTCAAGTCCTAATTCCATCGTATAAAGAAGTTAGCTTAAAAATCGGATTATTTCAAATTGATTTCAATTAAATTGATTTTTACGCATTTCGAGTTCGTACGATCAAACGATAAGTCCGTTCGCTATGAAAGTTGAAATCCTACAATAATTCACCATTACGGATCTGATGAAACTATTTTCGTCGAAATCCGAGTCAGTGGTCAAAATTGCTATTTTAATGTTAATTAAACAAATTAATATTAAATTAATTAAATCGCTTTATCAATTTAAATATTATAGTTAGCAAACTTTATCATTTTTGATTCCTTAGACATTTATAATACTTTAAAACAAACTGACATATTAAATTTAGTGTTAAATATTACACTAATTACAGTGTTCAATTTCAACTGTAATTAATATCCAATTAATTATATTTTAATTCAAATAAATTGATATAATTTGATTTTGCTATTTTTATTCAATCAAACATTACCCTGTGTACAAATTTAACCTTGGTTTGCTCTTTTACATTAATATTCTCAAATTTCATCTTTTACCATATTAGTTGCGGTATTTCAGTTATATCGAATTTTTGTAAATTTTCATACAAATTATAATTAAAGTCTCAATAACTTATTTTTCTTGGTTTCACTCCTTTTTAGTAAATCAATTATTACATTACGAATGTAACTGACATTTCTATACATCTTGTTGTATTCACTTTTCCCAGTTATCGTCTTGACTCATTTTACATAGAATTTAATTTTATTTAATTATAATTGATTAAAAAATGGTAACAAATAACAATTGTCACCATTTCTATATTTAATCACATTTGTAATTTTGTTGTCTACACACAAATGTTATAGTTATTTACACAACACTAATTTTATTCAATGACAATTTATTACTTACTATTTCATTAATTAATAGAACGTTTAAATTATCAATTACCTTTTTAATCCAATTATCAACTTATACACACATTATTACAATTAATTTACAATCTATAACCAATTATAACTTTTTAAGCATTTCAATTAATTGGAATTACATTTAAAGCAGTTGTCAATTACCTTAAATTAATACTATCACATTTCATTCCAGTTATATACTTTTTATTAAACTAAATTTTTTTATTTCTTCCGATATTAAATCACAAAATCTTAATAAAATTCAAAATTTTAATTATTGAAAAAATGAGGGTCATTACAACAGGTGGTACCTCGGTGCCTTATCATTGATGGAATCCATTTTCCAATACGTGGCGTTACGCACTTAGTTGTATACCTATTATGCTAGAATTTCATTAATGTAACAATTTCGGCAATGATTCCATATTTACTTTAAACCTAAACATTATGATAATATCATAGGATTTGATATAAAAAGTTTTTGTTCATCGTAAGGTAAAAACCAGTCAGCATTTATATGTAGCATGGTTTTACGAGATAGTTTTGGTTTAAAGATTTTTATATAAGTTAAAATTTATGCTTTACTCACACCAAACCCATGTCTAACCCAAAGTTTTATTTTCCCTTTAAATTCTTGGGTACTCAAATTTTATGATTAGCCAAGTAGTTAGGTTTCTTTGTAGCATTTTGGGAAGAAGAATTGAGTAGGAGCTTTCATCATCATCTAGTAGTTATCCATTTTTCCAGTGTTACTGTATATTATGTATTAGCAGTTTAGGCAAGTTGATAGTTGTCCTTGTTAGGAATAGTACTTGTTGTAACTTTGATGTAACATTTTGGAGCAACCACATATACTATTCTGTGATGATGTATATATAACTCTGAAGTTGTGAGAAAAATATATGTTTTGTTTCCTTATCTTTTATTTTCTTTACCCCATGACCTGTCTTTCTGACACTTAGATGGTTGGTAATGAATACCGAGGATGTATTAAGTGTCTTCTTTGGGTGTAAGAAGGACAAATCGTCACACACGGTATCAGAGCTTAAGTTGAGCGAACACCTAAGCCTTGGTTGGGCTCGTTAGAGATAAGGTTAGTGGTACCCTATAATAAGTTCAGTCTTTGAGAGTGCATTTCTATGTTGTTCTAATCAGCAATTATATGATTGGTTTTATGCTCTTTTCCCCAAAGCTAATCTCATCTATGTACTTTAAAGATATCTTACTTTATTCAGGTAGTACAAATAAGTATGAGAAAAGGAAATAGTATCACAACAACCACAAATGGTAGAACCCCGAATATTAGAAGGATTTGAATAGTGGAAGAAGCAGCCCTAGTGCAGCCTTAAGTAAACTCCACAGCTCTGTCCAAGGACTTCACAAATCTAGGAGGGAAACCTTTCAAGGGCGCTGAATCCATCATTGAAGTACAAGCTTGGCTATGATCATGTGAGAAGATTTTCAAAGGTTTGGACATTTCTGATGATCATAAACGATTCTTAGCGTCATAGCAATTGCTAGAGGGTGCAGTTGCATGGTGGAATTCTATCATCGCAAATGTTCCAAAAGATGAGTTCTCATGGACTAGATTCAAAGAAGTATTCGAAGATTAATTCATGCCAACTATGAGCAAAACTCAATCATATAGAAGTTTCATGGATCTCAAGTAGGGAGACCAATGGGTGGTTGAGTATGAGATAAAGTTCAATGAGTTATCATGTTTCGTCCCTAGACTTATTGACACCCTGTTAAAGAAATACGAAATGTTCGTGTTGGGTATGAGAGAAGAGTTAAAAGATGACCGTGCATGCGTTCTATCGACTTCCATAAATGAATGTGAATATATCCTAACCGGTGCAACCCATATGGTTTGGCTCCCGCTCGGGCATTGGTTTTAGTTTTTCCAGTGTTGGATATCGATGCTTAAAATGAGCAACAAATCATCTTAGAACGATGAAGCATAACAATGACTAAGAGGTTGCACCCTCCCCTTTACAGGCGCTTTGGTTTTAGTCATTTTTGACAGAGAATATCAAAACTCAAAAAGAGCAACACATCGTCATAGAATGATGAAATACAAAGAAAATAGCAGAATCGAAATTGATAGTCGATAAATCTACTATCGGAAATAACAAAGTGGTTTGTGTATAGGAATTAATCGCATATACTTACCACTAATAATTGAATCAAACTTTTAAAATATTTGATTCACGCTTGAGCTCGATTTTCACATTTCAAATATTTGTAAAATACATTTAAAAATGCCCTTTGTAATATTCTTTTTCAAAAAGGAAAATTATATTTCTAAGTGTACTAAAACGGTGGGGTCAAAAAAGATGTCATTAAACATTAATTATTATAAACCCAAAACAAGTTACATATAGCTATATCTTTAAACAATTCTTCTTAAAAGATCTTCTCAGTTATAATTATTATTTATAATTTCTCCCACATTTATTACCACAAAAGATATTAAATAAATAAATAAAGCTAAATACCTTTGTTGAATTGTTAATTAACTTTAAAACACCTTTATTAAATTAGTTAATTAACCTTAAATTACTTTTATTAAACTAGTTGATTAACTTCAAATCCTATTAAACTAGTTAATTAACTTTTAAACACTTTTTAGTTTAATCAGCTAATTAACTTTAAAAATCATTAATTAAAAACGATTAAGTAAATTCAAGTATCATTAATTGAAACTATTAATTAATTTAAACCTCATTAATAAAAATGATTTATTTGGTTCAAATAATAATTAAAATGATTAATTAATTTCAAAATTTATTTTGTGAAAATTCAAGCTTAAGTTCAACATACACAAAAGAGTTAAGGAGGTGACAAGTGACGGTATAGCAGACAATCGCTACGATACTTAAAAATACAAATAGAATGTCACAATTGTTTTCAACCAAACATCAATATGGCAACATAAGGAAATAATTGATTAACTATTGGCGAGAAGCCCCTTAGGGTCTCTCTATAAATGTCCTTAGCAAAACTACGGTTACATATAATATATAAATAGTTAGTTGAGTTCTCTACAATTTGGATAATACGTCATTGGGTTCCCTATTCATTTGCGGTTACGTAAAGGTAATCGACAAAGAATCCCTTGGGTTTGTAAACATTCTTTAGAAGAGAGTTGCTTTAACAACAAAATCGGTCCTTAGAAATAAAGTAGTTTAAACTTTAAAACTTTTATTTAATAATAAAATAACATTTAAAATCTTCATTTAAAAATAATTAAACCTTAATTAAGTCTTAATTAAACGTTAATTAAATCTTAACTTAGTTATTAATTAATTAATGGTTAAACCCTTGGATAAATAAATAATTAATTAAAAATTTAACTTTATTAAATAATTAAATAATAACTAACCCTTAATTAATAATTAATCGACAATTATTATTTAATTAATTAACTAATTATAATTAACTTATTTGATTAACACTTAAGTATAATTAACTTTGATTAATACTCAAGTATTAATTAACTTACTTAGTTAATTTATTAAATAGTCGCTAAATAAATAACTAATTAACTAAATAACAGTAATTACTTATCCATACTTAAAATATGTTTTAAAAACACTTTACTAAAATATCCTTATGTAAAAACATTTTAAATTAACAAAAAGAGTTCATTTTTATGAACTACATCTATAGCGACTATCGCTATATGATCCGTAATTTTTAAAACTTGTTTTGCATTTCAAATAACATTCAAAACTCAAATTTTTATGTGCCAACTTATTTTATAACTTTGAATAAATTTTTGGAAACCAAATAAAGTAAAGTTAAAAACTTTATAACTTCCTTGAAAACGCATATGTGGAAACAACTTCAAGTAAGGGATTTCGATGCCGCAACATAACCATAAGTTCATAGGATAACTTTCTTTAGTCCAACATTGTATATGTGATTACAAACACATACACACACAGGACATAACATCATAATGTAAGCAAAGGTCCTAACTTAAAAAACTTTGCTAACATCAACTTTACTTTACAAGTTTTAAACAACCATTACATTCAAAAACATATATATTAAAAAAAAACAATACCATGCACCTAACAACCAACATATTTAACAACCAACTAAGCAATAAGTTTTATCAATATTAAAGTTTAGAACTTTAAGTAAAAAGGCAAGCTTTTCTCACATACAAGCTATCCAAACACTTCGTACTTTCTCTAACTTTTGAGCATGACCTAAATCCTTGCTTTTAACTTAGAAAAGTTAAAGGCCTTAAGTAGATTCGGCAATGCATGCCTATGGCTAGGCCATGCTTGGGTGATGAGGTTTAAGGGCTTGTTTTGGAAGAGAAGGCGTAGGAAAGGAAGTAGGAGATTTTCAAACAAAATTTTAAAGATTTAAAAGTAGAAAAGAAAGAGTTTTCTTTTTAAAAAGTTCACAAAGAAGCCATGAAAGAACTTAAGGAAGAAGATGGAGTTTATAAAGTAAGAATAGGAATGATAATAATGAGAAAGGAAATTGGAAATTTGTTTTATACAAATTGGAATTACTAAATTACCACAATAGCCTCATGTACCTTGCCCTCCATAAACCAAATGCCACCTCATCTTACCTCCCCTCCACATCACATCACAAGCCACCATCTTGTTCCCCCTCACATCATGTTTTAATATGCATTAAACGCATATGTACTTAATGTTTAGTGATGTGATGTGTTCTTTTTCACATCTTTTCAATGTTTAATTTTTTCTTATTTTAAACTTTCTATATTAACTTAACTAAACACATATTTTACTATATAATATTACTAATCATATTTATTTTATTTATACTAGTATAAGCCCGTGCTTCGCACACGGGCTGTTTGTGTTGTTGTATACATTGGTATTTTGTTTGAGCGCAAATATGTAAACGGAAAACAAGGGCATTTTTAGAATTTCAAAAGGACACCGAGTAAATTTGTTCAACAAATTTTCTTTATTAATAGTAGAGATATTGTTCGTACCAAAATTGGGCACAATACTCTTCAAAAGTATTTGAAGAGATAAAATGAAGAAAGTAAATGTAAAAAGAGGATTATCTAACAAACACTTCAAAAACAGATAAGAAAAAACGCAGAAACACATAGGTTAGAGTGGTTCGGCGTATAGCCTACATCCACTATGAAATTGATGATTTTATTTATGTTTGTTTGCGGATTACAACTGGTTATAGTGGATTACAGTAGTAGATTTCGAGTACAACAGCGATCTATGAGTACAAAAATGGTTTCGGCAGAGTCTGGACGTAGGAGAGCTAAAAGTTCCCTTTTCTGTAGACTCTGGGATGCTATTTATAGGCGCAGGATGTAAATATCTTGTCCAGATCTCAAGAGACCTCTTTTGGCATGTGAGTGGGCCCACATGATCGTTCCCATGTCATCTGCACTCGGTCCATGATCGACACAAACGAATTTCATATCGATCAAGATTTGATCCAATCGATTCGAAATTCAGCGTGAACTTTCTTTAGGTAGTGCGTAAGCTTCTGTGAAAATTTGGTAGTATTTGGACTTGTAGATTGTGAGTTATAATCGATGTAAGTCTGTTTTTTCGAAGGCTGTCTCCTTCATATCGTTGTTGTTCGTATCAATAACTTTGCTTCGATGACTCTGCACATAACGCCAGTTGACGTGGTGCTTGCTTTTAGGATCGATCCACATTTCATGCCGAACGATCGAGTCTTTCCTATGGATGCGCCTTGTTTGTATCGTTCCTGGCTAGTCTTGTTCGCGTCGATCCAATTGCTCTATTCGTATTGATCATTGCTGCTTCTGTTCGTATCGATGCTAGTGGGTCATTTCGTATGGACGATGTGCTGCTACTTTGTATCGATTTTTTTGTATCGATCGCTTTTATTGGGGTGTTTCGTATCGACCAATGGCCGATTGATACGAACTGAGTTGATGGAGGGACTGGTACGAAACATGTATAAAAGAGATCGATGCGAAGTGTTATTTGTTGATGGATGCAAAATGGAGTGAATATGATCGATACGTATTGACAACTCTTCCATGGATACGAAGTTCTCTGGCTTTGATGGACACAAAGAGATGCGGTGGCTGATGGATACGAACCAATTGAGTTTTTTCTGTATCGATACGAATTCTCATCGATACGAACAAGGCTCATCTGATGGATACAAACCACATCGATACGAAGGGAGATCTCTTCTGGTTGTTTGATGGATACGAACAAAGGAATCACTTAAATCGTATCGATCATATCTTAAGCATACGAGCTCAGATTGACTTGAAATTTGGAATGTTGGCTTCTGTAGCTTTGTTGTCTCATCATATCAATTGTAGCTCGATCCGGACTCGGATAAACTTTATCAACATCCATAGTGAACCTGTGTACAATCGATCTTGGGACGAACTGTCTTTGGTTTCTAATCAATTCCTTGGCGTCATGGCCTTGCCAAAAAGGCGGAATGACATTTGCCCCCCAAAGTATGCCTTGTGTGAACATGACGTGCTTTGTAAAGTTGCCATCTTTATTCTGAAAAGTTCTATCAGACTTGTCGAATGATTGTTGTCTTCTTGTCGAAAGTTGTAATTTTTGATTGATCTTTAGAAACATAAATCACGAACTGTTGACTACCAATTGTTGTACCGCGTATTGTTGTAACTGAGTTTTATATGATAGTGTTCTGTTGTTTATTGTTGTAATCCTCACCAGATGAGTGTTCAATTCCTGTGAATTTTAAAAACTGGATGATAGTCTGTTATACATGTATGTACGTTAGCCTGACTCCCATTAATGTTCGCACATTCATGAGCTGTTTTTAGTTTCATTTTTATTTTTATCGAATGATGTATTGACCCTCTCCTGAATCATTATGAAATTCGATTTGTAACAATGCTTGATAGTTGTATTGGAGTATCCTTTCGTATCGATCCTCTCCTGGATCGATGTGAAAAGTTAAAAAAGTCGTTCTCCACATCGATGGCAATCGATACGAATCAGTTGGTTCCTTGAATCATTCAGATGGATATGAACCCAGACGGTTTTCAAAATGATGGCCACGAAGTTGTCACTTCGTATCGATGGACCTAAGTAACTTCAACAGGCCTTTGCTGCGTATCTCGTATCGATAGCTATCGATACGAACATGGTGGTCTCTTCGGGAGGCTTCGTATCGATAGAACCAAGTAAGGAAAACGTGACTTCGTTGTACTCATCGGATCGATAGGATTCGCACTGATGGATATGAAATAGATGTTTTGTATCGACGGGGGCTACCGGTTGTCTAGGTACAAAAACTGGGAGACGAAGCTTTTCTTTCTTGGGTACGAATTAACATAAATACTTGTTGTACTTCGACAAATTTTCTCACCTGCTTTTTTCTTCATATCTGCTTCGTATCGATTGAATAGAGAAAAATAATTTGAACGTCTTCGTCCCCATAATGAATAACTTTTAATCTCCAAACCAATCCTTCTAAACTAGGTAAGTAACTAATTAAATCCATCTAAAAATGACGAGACTTCAAGCTCGATGCCATTTCATCCATGGTCGTAGTCGATTCCGGCATCGTTGATGTCGGAGTTGGGCTGGAGTGAGATTGGGGAAGTAGTAATGGAGTTCTGGTAGCTTGGGGAAGAAGATGAGCTATCGATTGAGACGATTGGGTAACTTGTATCGATTGTGGATGAAGGAAGGAGCTTCGTATCGATTTGAAATGTTGTGAAGTGGCTTGTGTATATGGAGGATAGTAAGGTAGCTTCATATCGATCTGGAATTATAAGAGTTCGTATCGATCCACGATGATGGATACGAAATTGCTCGCCTAGGACCGATACGAAGAGTACCGGTCTAGGTCGATCGATATGAAGCTAGAGTTTTGGGATGGATACGAAACAGGTGATAGTGGATCGTTCGATGTGAACTCTACTCCATTGAATTGATATGAGGATAGACCTTAGAGGAACAATCCATGTTGAGCTTTAAGGGATAGGAAACTTTTGCATACTCAAACTCTTGACTCCGACGAGCTTCAGCTTTGCATATCTGGACTTTAACTATTAAATTGTATATTTGGCTACTCTTCGAAGATCGTTGATGGAAGCGTAACTTAACAAAATTTTAACAAACTTTAACTTGGATCGGTCTTTATAGTCTAGATAGGATGGTTATGATTGTCAACGATGGCGGTCACTCCAGATGAATTTCGAAGTCTTGTTTTTTAATATTCTTCAAAACTCTGTAGAATTTCTCAAGTAATATGTAGCACTACACTGCACATCCATACACTTCACACTGGGGGGAACACGGGCTTATTATTGTCTAATGATGGTTTTTGATAAGTTGATTAGCTATGGAATCCACAAGTTCTCAGCAGCAGGAAACCCAAAGCTCATCTTTTCCAATAATGGAGTTACCGGCCATCGCGGCTGAGGTCATCGATCCAGCTACGGACGAGTTGCTAGGAGCAAATTTTATCGCAAACCTATAAGATTCTATGCCGTCCAACATCCCCGAAGATATGTTGGGACGGATAAGCCTAAGACATGGTTTGTCATTGGACAACGTCTTATTACCAAAGCCGAACGATAGAGCACATGCTCCCCCGGAAGGGTTCACTACTTTCAATAGGCATTCATGCACAGTTGGGATGCTTCCTCCCTTTAATAAATACATTAGAGAAGTGCCAGCCTTCTTCGGAATTGACCCATCATAATTACACCCGAATGGATATGCATTGCTAAATAGTTTGTTCGTTTTATTCATGGAGCATCTTTTCCGGACCCCGACTTCGATCGAAATTAGATACCTATTTAATGTTAAGAGTCGGGGAGATAGTCTTTTGTTCACATTCCTAGAGGTAGATAGGAACTGTCAAGTGGTGACGGGCTCTTGGACTAGGCTCGACTATTTTAGGACAGAATGGTTCTATGTTCGATGCCCTCCAGGATTTGCCAATCGATGGTTAGCCAAACGTAAGTGTCACAATTTTCTTTGGTAATTCATGAATTTGTTGTAACCGATGCTGAATCTCATATCTTCTTTCCTTTTACTTCCGTGATTCCACAACTTGAAGGCGCACATTTCAAAGAATAGTACGGGTCCTTCAAGAAGTGCCGAGGGAAATGAGGGACATAAACTCGGTGCTAACAGACATAAACTTGATGACCGTAGGGCTAATTGAGCGAAATCAGAGAATTAGGCTTGAAGGGACACTGAGGGCGCCTCCAATGAAATGGGCTAAATGTAGAGCATCCAGGATCGTAATAATTGAAGAGGGTGAGGAAGAGAATACACCCACCGATGACGAACCCGTAGCCAGTCCTTCTGACAGCTTTCAAAGTCTTGAAGGAAGGAGAAAAGGAAAGGCTGTAGCGCATAAGCGTCACAAATCTTCGAGATGGAAATCCGTAATCATGTCTTTGCCTGTTCCTGGTATTAGAATTTCAAAGGCTCCTCCCTCGCAAGTGGAGAACCTTTTTGAAGGGCTTGCCGATATCCTAATCCCATATTATGTGTCACTTCATCATGGTGCCGAATTGGAGGAGCTTCAAAGTGCTTTAGAATTAAGCGAGTCTCTTCCCATAAGCATGGCCAACATTTTCGGTTGGTCGATGGGTTGCGCATACATATACACTTCACGACACTACACGATTTTCGATCACAAGCTGCTTACTTTAGGAGATTACTAGCTCTATTGTTCTTTCTTCTTTACAGATTCAATGACTAGACAAGATTCCCTGTTTGGCAGCCTTCGCTCAACTCGTCAAGTTTCCAGCTTGTATTACGAGTCAAGACAGAGGGAGGACGATAGAAATTGCGATCGTGGTAATTCGAGCCAAGAACATCACAAGAGAGAGAGGATACAGATTATTGTTATCGATCCCGATCACGTTCTCCACCTCAACCCCCCATAAAACTTTCGGGCCATGGAAAACAACCGGTGGAGCCTCCTTGCCAAAAATCATCTTCTCAAACCTCTTGGCCTAAATCACAATGTCACAAACATGAGGATGAAACTTCCATTGTTGCTGAAAAGGTTATCACTGAGCCCACTGGGGAAGGGGCTATTAGAATTGCTCAAATGAAGAAGGATTTTCCAAATATATGTTTGACGGCTTCGTCTTCCCCCTCACTTAAAGAGAATTCCATTGGAGGCAGAGAACATAATGCATGATTATATTCATAATATCTATACCCATTACATGGAGTGGGGGAAAGCTGCAGAAAAAGCATCGAAGTTGGCCGTTGAGCGGGCGAATACCATTGAGAAATTAGAAACCAAGCTTACCCAAAAAGACCAGATTATTCAAGTGCTTAACGATGAGGCCGAATCCTCTTGAAAATCAGAAATAAAGGCCACCCAGAAGGCCGACGAGGTGAACCTAGCGATGGAGAGGATGCGGCAAACACATTTTGCCTTGGTGGAGGAGATGGACCACCGAAACACCACTGTCACAGCCGAACGGGATGCTGATCTTAAACAACTTGATGAGCTCAAAGCCAAATTTTCCTAAATCATCAAGGAGAGGAATGATGAAAATAGTGCAGCCCAATAGGCATGTGAACAGGCCATAGTGCTATGGGGAGAACGGGATGTGACAACAGCTAACGTCCGGGAGGTGGAGACCGAGGTTGAGGAAAGTCCAAATGGCGAAGTCCAGGATAGAGGCTGACATTGAAGATCTCCTCATTACTTATAATACTAACGTCTTGAAGCATAGGAACCTAGCCTGGCTCAATAACTATCCGACACATCTATATAACACCCGGGACCGATTAGTGGGAGATGAAAAGGCTGCCCATCAGGGTGAATCAGTTGATGAATTCGAGCTTGAGAACCGAGTGCTGAATGAAGACGAACGGAAAGTTCTCCATGATGACATGATTTCATTTGAAAAGGAGAAGTTTGGCACTCAGCATTTGGAAGTCGGAGAAGGTTTTGGTGTGAATCACATCGCGACACAAGTCCCAAAACTCTTGTGCCAACCCAGCCCGAACCGACATATGCGGTTGATTCTTAATCCGTTGCTACTTACAATCCGGATCAGCCGCAGTTATCTCAAGCTAGCGAGCAAATTTCTAAGGCCGTTCAGCCGCCAACAAGTCAAACCAAGGAAGGTACTTTGAACATTTTGTATGCTTTTTTTCGATCGGGAGCTTCACTTAAAATATTTAATAACAGTTTTCCTTTGTCTCTTTCCAATGATCGAAGCCACATCAGTCGTGCCTCCTGCAACTCAATAGTCACATCATGCGCAGGAGGCAATAATTACGAAAGCAACCACGACATCGGCCATTGCACCTACAGATGATGTACAAGGGAGCACTCTTTCATTTGATGAACAGATGATGGAGGAACTTCTCAGTCATCATAGTGACCCTTTTTTGGATTTGCCGTTTGTTATGAGTGGAAGCGCACCTGTAACTAGCTCCTCAGTCCCAACCACAAGCATTTTTGGCGAAGCATAAACACTTCACGAGGAAGAAATTATAGCCAAGATCAACGCTGAAATAGAAGCAGCTGCCCGAGCCAACAGCTTCGGAGGTGGAATGGCGGGTCCTGGTCCAACCCCGTTACAAATGATATCTCCTTATGGCGTTGTTGTCGACACCAACATGCTTATTCCACCCTAGTGGACCCGACCCCAACCCCTTCGACTCCGCCTGTTGGAATTATTCCCATACACTTGAGTTCAGAGGAGGAAATCGATATAAGGCCCCCCAAAGGAGATCAGCCGTCGAAAGATAAAGGCTTAAAGAGGAAACTCAGTGGCAGCTCTAGCGGGTCAACGCCAAAGAAGAAACCAAGAAAGAAGAAAGAGTAGATATACTTCTTCGGCTCGTTTTTGAGTAGATAGGAATTTCTTTAGCTTTTGTTGGTCGTGTATATATGTGGGTTCGGCCCCTTCTAATAGGATTTTTGGAAATAACTTGTACATAAATTCCTTCCATAAATAGTTGAAATGAAATTCTATTTTGTCTTCAACTCAATTATCATTTATTTGCTTAGGTGTTCTAGCATTTGGGTTCTTGTTCAGTAAACTTGTGAAGTTTCGACCTTTGGATCAGCTTTTGAGTTTATTTGTTAAGTCCTGGAATCACGGCTGCGCATCGTGGTCGGACACTAAGTTGAACTCTGATGCAGCATTGCTTCAGTCAGTGATCGACACTTAAGTTCTGCCCCCAATTTCAAGGATGAGTTGTAAAGACCAGCTAGAAACTGCATTTCGCCCCCAATACATTGAGCTTAACGTTGTTAAATTGATGCTGAAAAAAGTGAAGGTCGAGTGGTTGAATCACACTCGCTCACTTACTGATGATCACATCCACACTCCGGGGACTTTCATTTGTGCATCAGTGGTCGATCACGCCTGTTTAAGTTTTAATTATATGTCCACACTCCGGGGACTTAAGTTATTTTATGGGTGGTCAGTCACACCCGAGTTATGTTTATACTCTGACCACACTCTGAGGACTCAGAGTTGTGTTACGGATGATTGATTCACATCCATTTTGTTTTTAAACTCTAATCCACTCTTTGGGGATTTAGGGTTAGTTGATGTTTATTCTCCAATCCGCACTCAGGGGGCTTAGAGTTAATTACGGTAGATACTCCAGTTCGAACTCTGGAAATCCGGACTTAGTCGACGTTTGTACTCTAGTTCGAACTCCGAAAACCTGAAGTTGGTTGATGTTGACACTCCGATTCATGATTCACACTCTAGAAATCCAGAGTTAGTTCATGTTTATACTCTAATTCGCACTCTGGGAACGTGGAGTTGGCATTTTTGTACTCCGGTTCGCACTCTGGGAATTTGGAGTTGATGTTTATACTCCAATTCGCACTCTGGGAATTTGGAGTTGGCCGACAGACAGTCAGTCACATCTGTTTAGGCATTTGAATTTTGTTCGCACTCCAAGAACGATGGATTTATCGAAATCATGGATGGTCGATTCACATCCACCATAAGTTAACAAGTGAGGTCGTTAGATGGACGGATCCATCCTCCTCGAACTTGGTACGAATACGGGTGAGGTCGTTAGCTGAACGGATCCACCCTCCTCGAAACCACATTTGTAAATTTATACTCCAGTTCGCAATCTGGGAACCTGGAGTTAGTTAAAGGATTGTCGTGTATCAATCCTATTTTGGCTTCAGTGTGGTGACTTGTACACAAGCTTGGGTTTCACTTAGTGAGTAACCGGTCATATCACATTTACTTCCTATTTGAATAAATCCCACCGTGTGATGGAACTTAGCTCTTCGTGCATCGTGACGGTTGTATGACACATCCAATAAATCACAGCTCAGGCACGAAGTGACTGCATTTTGTTGCTGAAATAAGAAAATACGGCAAAGTTAGTTACCTTATTAAAAATTCAAATTTAGAAATGCAGAAACAAATTGCAAATGAAAAGTAAACTGAATAATTAAAGCCTGTCATGTGTAGTAGCGACGAAGGCTTTCGTTGTTCTATACTCTTGGCGGAGTAAGACCATCAACGGTCTGCAATTTAAATGTGCCATCTTCGAGCTTTTGTTCAATCATATACGGGCCTTCCCACATTAGTTTCATGTAGGAAGGAACTGGGTAGATACTTTCGAAGATGAGATCGCCGAGTTCATAGGGTCGGGGTCGGAACTTGACATTGTATAATCGGGTGACTCGACTTTGGTATGCGGCTTCCCTCAAATCAGCCTCTTCGCGCTTCTCACCCAATAAATCCAAGGATTCAGCAAGTAATACGGCATTTGTCTTCGGATCATAATAAGTCACATGATGAGAAGGTACTTCCACCTCAACTGGAATAATGGCTTCTGAACCGTAGGAAAGAGAGAATGGAGTGTGTCCGATCGCGGACTTGTGGGTTGTTCGGTAAGCCCTTAGAGCCATAGGAAGTTCATTGACCCACTTGCCCCTGGCCTTTTCCAATCATTTCTTCGGAATAGACTTTATAACCTTATTCACAGCTTCACCCTGTCCACTCGCTTTAGGGTGTGCAACTGCGGAGAATTTCTTCTGAATGTGGAATCGCTGACAGAAATTCTTAAATTCAACACTGTCGAATTGGGTTCCGTTATCAGTTATGATGGCATGCGGGAGACCAAATGGACATATAATGTTGCATAGCACGAAGTTAATCACTTTCTTCATTGTGATTGTAGCAAGGGATTCAGCTTCAGCCCACTTGGCAAAGTAATCAACTGCGACGATAGCGTACTTTGCACTACTTTTGACCAGAGGTAGAGCCAATAATATCAATACCCCAGACAGAAAAGGACATGGACTGACCATCTGGATTATTTCGGTAGGAGGGGCTCTAGGAATCCAATCGTGTTTTTGACATCTGTCACATTTTCTAGCTTAATCTAATGCATCACGATTCATGGTCGGCCAATAGTCCATATCGGAGTACTTTCTTAGCTCGATCTTGCCCTCTGGTGTGATTGCCACATTCTCCTTCGTGTACATCATATAACACTCGTTTAATTTCATCGTGAGCGATACACCGCAGTAGAGGAACAGAGTGTCCACTTCTATACATGACTCCATTATGAATAGTGAACCGCGAAGCTTTTCGAAGAATCTATCTTTTTTCACTCCTGCGCTCTGGCAATGTTCCATACTCGAGATAATTTCTAAACGGAGTCATCCATGACTCCTTATCAGGAATGATTTCGATTTCCCAATCTGTCTCAATTTGATGGATGCTTGGGGAAGACAATGTTTCCATAGGAATGAGTCCCATTTATTGTGCTTCACCTTTGTTGGTTAGTTTTGCCAATGAATCAGCTTTTTGATTGCACTCTCGGGAGATGCAGTAGATAGCATAATAATCGAACTGATTCAATATCTCCTAGACCCGAGCTAGGTAAGCCGCCAATCTTCAATCTTTGGCCTGTACTCCCCCCGAACTTGACATACGACTAGTAACGAATCACAATAAATCTCCACAGCAATGACTTTTAAATCTCGGGCAAGTCTCAATCCGACAAGTAAGGCTTCATACTCAGCTTCATTATTGGTCGCATGAAAATTAAACTTCAAAGCATAGCATATAGATTGACCTTCAGGAGTTTCAAGTACAACCCTGGCACCTGAGAAACGGTCATTTGATGCACCATCAGTATGCAGCTTCCAGATATATTTGGGAGATTCACTGGTTTCAGGCAAGTCCTCTGGGATGGTAAATTCAGCTATGAAATCTGCTAGGACTTGTCCTTAAATGGCCCGCCTTGGAGTGTAGGCAATATCAAACCGACTTAGCTCGATATTCCACTTGAGTAACCTACCAGACGTCTCAGGTCACGTAGGGACCTGTCGTAATGGCTGGTCAGTGTAAACGGTGATAGGATGAGCCTAGAAGTACAGACAGATCATCGTTGAGGCAATAACAAGAAAATAAGCCAACTTCTCTGTCTCCGGATAATTTCTCTTAGCTCCGGTTAGTCGTTTGCTAATACAGTAGACCGCTTTTTGTACTCGGTCTTCTTCCCAAATTAGGGAAGCACTAATTGCATTTTCTAATACCGCCAAGTAAAGGTACAATTTATCGTGATCGATACACTTTGACAAAATAGGCGGTGTGGAGAGGTGCTGAATTAGTGCTCGGAATGTGCCCTTACATTATGTGGTCCATTCAAAGTTCTGTTTCCCTTTTCAGATCAAATCGAAGAAGGGAATGCATTTGTCAGTGAATTTTTGAAATGAACCTGCTCAGCGCAGCTACTTTTCCGTTGAGACTCTGGACTTGCTTTATAGTTCTTAGAATCTCAAGGTTCTTGATCGCCCAGATCTTTTCGAGATTGACTTCAATTCCTCGAGCGTTGACGATAAACCCAAGGAATTTCCAGATGTGACCCCAAAGTGACATTTCAATGGATTGGGCTTCATTCTATATTCTTGGAAGATATCAAACATTGACTCCATGTCTTTAATATGATCCGTGGAGAATCATGGTGTAGAATCATGATTTTACTAGCATGTCGTCTACGTATACCTCCATAGTTTTCCCATCTGGTTGGCGAAGATCCGATTAACCAAATGTTGGTAAGTTGCATCGGCGTTCTTGAGTCCAAAAGGCATGACTTTGTAACAATAGAGTCCCAGATCGGTCACGAAGCTGGTATGCTCCTGGTCGGGCAAGTGCATGAGTATCTGGCTGTAGCCTGAATACGCGTCCATAAAGGATAGGAGTTCATGTCAAGCCGTTGAATCTACAAACTAATCGATTCGAGGAAGTATAAAACTATCTTTGGGGCAAGCTTTATTCAAGTCCTAATAGTCGACACATGTTCTCCATTTCCCATTTGGCTTTCGGACAAGTGCATGGTCGGATACCCATTCCGGGCATAATGCATCTCGAATAAATCCATTCGATTTAAGCTTATCTACCTCTTTCTTAAGGGGGGGCAGATCTCTCTGGATCCATACCACGCTTATTTTTTTTAAATGGGATATGCCGAGGGTCAATGTTTAATGCATGGATCGCGATGTCCAAGGAGATTCCACACATATCAAAATGTGTCCAAGCAAATATGTCAAGGTTTGCTCGAAGAAATCCAACCAATTCCTCTTGCATTTTTTGGCCTAACTAAAATCCAATCTTTATCATTCTAAAATCGTCGCTATCATCAGTCGGGACATCGATCGTTAGTTCGTCCAGAGAAGCTTGACTGTCTCTACTTTCATCTTCGCTCTCGTTATCTCTTGGGTTAAGATCTCTTTGGAATTGGTTGGGATGCCCGGGCTTGGGCGCAGGCACCAATTGTCAATTCAGAGCGAACGTAGAGAGATTCCTCTACGCCCTTTCCTTTCTCCTTTCACTATGCCTCGCGCAGCTCAGCAACATAATAGGCTCTCCCAACAGCCTGATCTCCTTGAATGACACCAAATCCACGGTCGGTGGGAAACTTTAGAGTCAAACACCATGGGGCAATGGCAGCCCTGAACTCAACTAGGGCCAGTCGGGCTAAGAAAGCATTATACGGCAAGTCTACATCCAATACAACAAATTGCAATATTTGGACTCTCCGGCGTTCTCCGGTTCCTAACTCCACTGGCAATTCCACCACTCCAGTGGGTATGATTGCACTCCTGTTGAAGCCATGAATGCAGGACTGACAAGGCTTCAAATCTTTAGCCTCCATCTTCATCTGGTCATAGGCTTGTTTAAACAATATATACATAGAAATTCCATTATCGACTAAGATCCTCTTCATCCAAATTGGACCTACTTGAGCTGATATGACAAGTGGATCAATAGTAGGGGCTTCGACACTGTCAGCATCTCTATCTCGAAACACGATGTCATCAGTCGTTGTCTTCTATTGTTTGGTCGGATCCCCATCTTCCAAACTACTACAACACTTGGAGTCTTCGTGACTATAGAACTGGCATACGACTCCATTTCCTTCCAGCTTTGGTCTACTGGATGAGGACCACCACCAACAGTATTTATCACTAGCCTTCCTCCGGTACGAGTGGGTTCCTCCAGTCTTGCCTGATTAGGTACACGATTCTGATTTGATAGGCCCGCACCTCCAAACTGCGGACCCTACACAAACTTATCTAACTTCCTTTCTCTTATAAACTTTTCAATGAGATCCTGCAAGTGACGGCACTCATTCGTGTTATGGACATAGCTATCATGGAATCTGCAAAAAAATTCCGTCTAGATTTGTTTCTCTGACGACGGTATTGGGACAAGGTTCTTATATTGAATGGTATTACAAGTCTGTAAGTACACATTCTCCAGCAACGTGTTCAAAGAAGTGTAATTATCAAACATTGGAGCCCTGCATCGCAGACCATGATTCAGATCCCTTTTCTTATTTCGATCTCCATTACCTCTCTGTTGATTCTGTTTATTTTGAAAATTCAATTGCACTTTTCCAGAAATCTCCCCGGATTGTTTAACGGATACATTACTCTGGATTCCTTCCACACTGGGTCCTGCGTCATCCTTTTTCCTATACTGTTTCGCATCCTCCCTTCTCAAGAACTGGGCTGCCTTGGAATATAAATGGTTCAATGACGCAGGGGGTTTTTCGGCCAGCCAATTATCAAATTTCGGAATCAGTATCAATCCCCTTAATTAGTGCCATCAAAATAGAGTTATCGTTGGGATTGCTAATCTCAGCACAAGCAGTATGAAATCTTTCCAAATAACGTCTAAGTGTCTCTCTAGGAGCTTGAGGGACACTAGACAAAGTGTTAACATAATTCAGTCTCGTTACATGCATCTAGAACTGCTTAACAAACATTGCCACCAACTGATCAAAACATGAGATAGATCGAGGTGGAAAACGGGTAAACCACATAGTAGTTATGCCTCTAAGAGAGATTGGAAAACTTCGGCATTTAACTGCATCATCAGCTCATGCAGCATTCATCAACTATTCATACTTCAAAATATGCTGATTGGGATCTGAGCTTCCTTCATAGACGAGTAGAGTTGGCATCCTGAATCACCGAGGTGGTTCAGCATAGACTATGTCACCAGTAAAAGGAGTACGACTTCAAGAGATTCCCCAATCGTCCTCAGTAAGACCGTGACTTTCATGGATCATTTGACGGATGATTGTCGGTATATCTGGCATCTGGACTTTTTGAGCACGCTGGGCCAAGGTGTGGTCGGGTTCCATAATGCAAGGCTGGGTCGGACATGGTCGACGGTCCAGGTCTCGCCTCCTTGGTTCTAAGTCTTCAAGGATGTAGGATTCGAGAGTATGTTGACGTTGGATCAGATCTGTCCGGTTTCAAGAAACAACTCTTGGCTCAGTAGCATTGGCAGTAATGCAGTTGTTTGCAACATGATATAGAATAGTACATCCTCGGAAGGAGGGTCCAGTCTGACGGCTAGTGGACGGCCAACTCTTGGTTGGCCAAGGCTCAATGCATGCTGATGTCCAGTAGCTTGGGCATAACTCTCATCTAGGTGTGGGCACGTGGATTTGTGATGATAGTCTAAAGAAGCTAAACTCTCAGTAGATGAATAGGAAGCATGACCCTCTTGGATCTCCTACGCCTTTGGTGATTCAGCTGATTGGTCAATTCTATGTTGGCACGCACCTGTTGAGTAAGTTGCTGACGGCTCTGTATCAGCTCCTGCATTAGCATCTGAAACTCTTCCCTGGCGATAGGCCTTGTGGATCCGATGGTCCGGTAGCATTCTGATCAAACGGAGGTAGTTGTACGGGATTCTGTCGATCTCGTCCTTCTGGATCTAAAGTAGTAGAAGTGGTCCTTGTGTTTACCATGATGAATAGTGAAGCTCTTTCCTATATTTGATGCAAATATGAATAGGATGGAAGAACTTTGAACTTGAGATCTGGATCTTTTCCTTAGATATATGCAATTCGGTATCGATAGTAGATCCTACGAGCCAGAGAAAAACTGTTTTTTCTCAGTGAAAGCACCAAAGTGTTTGTAGCATAATTAGGCACAACACTCTTCAAAAGTATTTAAAGAAATAAAATGAAGAAAGTAAATGTAAAAAAAGGATTATCTAACAAACACTTCGAAAACAGATAATAAAAACACGTAGAAACACAGGGGTTTAGAGTGGTTCGGCGTATGGCCTACGTCCACTATGAAATTGATGATTTTATTGATGTTTGTTTGCTGATTACAACTGGTTACAGTGGATTATAGTAGTAGATTTCGAGTACAACAGCGATCTATGAGTACAAAAATGGTTTCGGCAGAGTCTGAACGTATGAGAGCCAAAAATTTCCATTTTTATAAACTCTGGGACGCTATTTACAGGCGTAGAATGCAAATATCTCGCTCAGATCTCAGGAGACCTCTTCTGGCGCATGAGTGGGCCTACACGATTGATCCCATGTCATCTGCATTCGGTCCGTGATTGATACGAATGAATTTCGTATCGATCAAGATTTGATCCAATCGAGTCGAAATTTAGCATGAACATTCTTTCGGTCATACGTAATCCCCTGTGAAAATTTGGTGGCATTTGGACTTGTAGATTCTGAGCTATGATCAATGCAAGTCTATGTTTTCGAAGGCTATCTCCTTCGTATCGAAGCTGTTCGTATCGATAACTTCGCATCAATGAGTCTGCACGTGACGCCATTTAATGTGGCACTTGCTTTTAGGATCGATCCACATTTTCATGCTGAATGATCGAGTCTTTCCTATGGATGCACCTTGTTTGTATTGATCCGGGCTAGTCTTGTTCGCATCGATCCACTACTCTGTTTGTATCGATCATTACTGCTTCTATTCGTATCGATGCTAGCAGGTCGTTTCGTATCGACGGTGTGATGCTACTTCGTATCGATCGTTTTGTATCGATCGCTTTTAGTGGTCTGTTTCGTATAGATCAATGGCCGATCGATACAAAATTAGTTGATGGATGAACCGGTATGAAACATATATGAATGAGATCGATGCGAAGTGTTGTTTGTTGATGGATGTGAAACGGAGCAAATATGATCGATACGAAATGACAACTCTTCCATGGATACGAAGTGCTCTGGCTTTGATGGACATGAAGTGATGCGGTGGCTGATGGATATGAACCAATTGAGTTTTGTCTTTATCGATGTGAATTCTTATCGATATGAACAAGGCTCATCTAATGGATAGGAACCAGATCGATACGAAGGGAGATCTCTTCTGGTTGTTCGATGGATACGAACAAAGGAATCACTTAAATCGCATCGATCATATCTTGAGCATACGAGCTCGGATTGACTTGAAATTTGAAATGTTGGCTTCTATAGCTTTGTTTGTCTCATAATTCAATTGTAGCTCGATCGGGACTCAGATAAAATTTATCGACATCCATTGTGAACCTGTGTACAATCGATCTTCGGGACGAACTGTCTTTTGTTTCTAGTCAATTCCTTGGTGTCATGGCCTTGCCAAAAAGGTGGGATAACATATACATATGCGCATATACATACTAAAATGTTTACAACAATTCCATAAAATTTTAGATGACGAAAAGTCAAAAATTCAGAGAAAGAATTTCGATCATATTTTCGATTTTTCTTTGAACTAATTATGTTTGTAAAATAATTTTAAAAACCATTTTACCATTACTATTTATTATTTAAAAGATTTTGATTTTAATTATAAAATCTATTTTTTGAATATTTCAAATTAACTAAATATCCATAAATCAACATGGTAAAATTCCAGATTGTTATGGAGCTATTAGTAGTAGTATTTGAGTTGAAGATGTGGAGAAATTACTTACTGGATAAGAATCCTTCTATTCCTCTTTAGTTTTATTTTTGATCTTTAAGGATCCTAGTAAGTAATTTCCTTTTTTTAAATAGGTTAAAAGTTCGAGCTCTTCACGATTATAAGTCCTTGAAGTATCCTTTTACTCAAAAGGATCTGAAATTGAGGTAGCAATGATGGTTGGAGTTTCTGGCGGCTTTCAACTTGGACATTCACTATACGCCCGGAAAAGAAAATGTGAAGGCGGATGCTCTAAGTAGAAATGCAGTCTTGGCTCTTTTGGAAGTCATATCTACTCTGTTAGAAAGGACGCTAGTAAACAAAGGAAAGAAAAGTGCCTAATGAAGATCATAAAGGATGTTGAGGAAGAACAACATTCAAGTATTGAGCTGGATAACCGAGGCATATTGCATAGGAGTAGGAGGATCTACGTCCCTAATGTTGATGGCCTTAGACATGAAGTTTTAATGGAATGTCATCGATCTAAGTTAAGTTTACATTCGGGTGTTTTCTAAGATGCATCTAGATATGAAGTTGGTGTTTTAGTGGAAAGGGATGCAGAGGGATTTGTCAATTTACGTTAGCTACTGTGCGAACTATCAGCAGATAAAGGGCAATCACCAGAAGAGGGCTAATTTACTTCAACCCTTGGAGATCCGAAATTGGAAATGGGAGATGACATAAATAAATGTTTTGATGGATTATCAAGAACCAAGAAAAGAAATGAAGGTGTATGGGTTATTGTAGATCAGCTAATGTAGAGTGCTCATTTTATTCCGGTAAAGCCGATAAGAACTGCAACTTCATTAGTAGATATTTATATGAAATACATTATCGGGTTGCATGGAGTCCTAGTAAGTATTATAAATGATCGAGATTCCATCTTTACAAGTTAGTTTTAGGAGGCGTTGCAAGTAGCTTTATAAACAAAGCTAAGCTTAAGCAAATCATACCACCCCAAACGGATGGACTAACAGAATGAATGAACCGAATTCTAGAAAATCTTCTGAGAACGTGTATTTTAGACTTTGGAGGACCATGGGAAGATCATCTGCACTTAATGGAATTCTTCTACAATAATAGCTATCAAGCAAGCATTGGCATGGCACCCATGAAGCTCTCTATGGACATTCATATAAATCACCATCATATTAGGTAGAGACCGGAGATCGACTAGTGCTTGGACCAAATATGATTCGAGAAGCTACGAAAAGGTTGTTGTGATCAAGAGAAGGATGAAAGAAATTCAAGGTAGACAAAAAGTTGTGTCGATAAAAGGAGAAGAGATTTGGATTTTGAAGTCGAATACTCGGTATTTGTGAAGATTGCCCCAATCAAAGGATTTATTCGATTCGAAAGGCTTAGGAAGTTGACGCCCAATTATATTGAACCTTTAGAAGTTATTAAAAGGATTGGACCGCATGCCTATATAACTGAACTGCCAGAAAGGTTGTCAGGGATCATAATGTTTTCCACATGTCTCAATTGAGAAAATATGTTCACCCATCATTGATTGTGGAGTCGTCGAATTAAGAGGATTTGAAAGTAGAATCAAAGTTGATGGCAATCTGACATATACTTCGTATTATAGACTAGGATGAAAAGATATTGAGGAATAAGGTAGTGAGTTTGGCGAAGATTCGATGGAGCAAAGATTCTAGAGATTATACTTGGGAGACTTGGATCATATGAGGGAAGCTTATACTGAGTTGATGTTAGGATAGTGGTTTGTTCGTATGTTTTGTGTTTGCATTGTTTATGTTATGGATGCTTAGTGTATGTCTTTATATGGGTTTCATGATATATAATGTATGGCTTTTTGTGTTATTTTGAGTTGCCTCCACGTTTGCTAATTTTGGGATGAAATTCTTTTAAGGGGGAAAGTATAATGATGCAGAATTTAATCACTTTAAATTTGGATATTTAAATATACTTTAATAATTAATCAAATGGGTTTTATAAAGTCAAAATATAACTCTTTTAAATAATAACTAATGATGGTGAAATAGTTTTCAAAATTTATTTACAAAAATAATTGGTTCAAAGAAAAGTAGAAAATGTGACGGGGAATCAATTTCGATTTTTCGATTTTTCGTCATCTAAAGTTGTCGGAAACGTTGTGAACTATATGGTATAAATATTCATTTTCATTTACAAATAAGTTAGAGTATATTTTGATATATATGTATGTATGTATGTACGTACGTATGTATGTATGTATGTATGTATGTATACAATTTAACTTAAGAAATATAATAAGTTATGATGTGACATATAATGTAAATTTAAAAACAAAATATAAATATGTAAAATAAAGTGACATAAAGTGTCAATTCCCTAAAAATATTATGTACCTCAATAATAAATGCATGTTGGCTCATCAAATTAAGGGAAGGGGAAAGATTCACATGAGAAAGGAGGAGAGGGGCAAGGGTATTGATGTGGCAATCATATAGTGGTGGGCATGTACCATAGGCTAGTTTGGTAATTTAGTTTTTCACTTTGTATAAAATCAAATTTTATAATTTTTCCTTATCTTTATCATTTCATTCTCATTTCCTAAAATCTCTCCAAGCTTTCAAAGAAAATTCTTAAGTATAAAAACCTAGCTTTTATCACTTTAAAATCTTTTAAATCCTTGTTTAAAGCTTCCTTCTTCCATTCCAACACTCCTCCTTCATAAAACAAGCCAACACACCCCTCGTCCCACTAATATCGAACACTAAATTCCCTAGATTGAACCCTTTTGCTTGCTAAAACCCATTGAAACTCCATTTTTCCAAAGGAAAAGCGAAGATATAGGTCGTGTACAAGCTATAGCTTAAGTTCGATTTATTTCGTGAACTTTTGGTGAGTAAAGTTCTCGCCTTTAACTAAGTTTTCTAAACTTATATTATTGCGTGAATTGTTGTAAAATATGATGTTTGTTTGGGTAGAAATAGTGTTGACTTGAATGTATGTGTATGTGCTTGGATGAGAAGTAATATAGTTTGAAATTGGAAATAGAAAAGTCAAGTTTAATTTGTAAGTTATAACCTTTGCTTGTATGTGTTGTTTATGGCATAGTTATATTTTTATGATGTTGTTGTGAGGTGATTATGTATGTTATGAACATGAATCATGATTCTATGCTAAGAAAGTTAGCGCCTTTACTAGTTTAAGCGACATAGAATCCCTTGTGTAAAAACTATGACCTTTGGTTTTAGATTTCAAAGTATTTTCAATTTTGACTTGTTTAGTTTCCAAAAGCGTACCTTTATGTTTTACGAAGTAGTAAATTTTTACAAAAGTTAAATTTTTAAAGAAAGAAGTAGAAATAAAAATTTCAAGTTTTGAAACGGGGTGTATAGCGATAGCCGTTATTGATGTAGTTCGTAAAACGAACTCTTTTCACAAAATTAAAAAGTGTTTCAACATAAGTATCTTCTTAAAAAGAGTTTTCAAACATATATTAAGCAAAAAAATGTAATTATTTAATTAATTTATTATTTACTTAATTAATGATTAATTAGTTAATTAATTAAGCAAGGTAATTAGTACTTAATTATTAGTTAACAAAGGTAGTAAGTGTTAATCAAGTCATTTAATCATAATCAGTTAATTAATTAAAAGTCAATTATTATTTAATTTTTAATTAGGGATTAATTACTATTTAGTTATTTATTAAAGATTAATTATTAATTATTTATTTATTAAAAAGAGGATTTTATTAATTACTAATTAAGTCAAATTTAATTAAGATTTAAGTTAGGACTTAAATAAAATTTAATTATTATTCAATAAAGGTTTAATTTATTTTATTTCATAAATTAACTAGAGTTTTGAATTTTAAAAATTGCTTTATTTCTAAATATTGGTTTTGTTTTAAAAACTGTTTTATTTTTGTAGAAGTGTTTTAAATTAATGGATTTCTTTATTTGTTACCCTTTAGTAACATCAAACAAATATGAAACCAATGCTAATGTGGTGACACATTTTATGGGAAGTAAGTCATCCCATAGTTAGCACCAAAAGCCGATGAGTATGTCGATCCTCTATTTGTGAGATCTTGAATTTATTTCAAGATGAGGAATAGAGTGAGCTCGAATATCGGAAACGTGATAGATTTAGGTGGGTTAACTTTTTATCAATGTGTCATGTTTAAATTAAGTACATCGTTAACCATATACAAAATCTATAAAATTACCGTAAATTCAGGATTTTTTGTTATTTATAACTTAACATGTTTTAACTCAGGAAGTATGATGTGTATATTCGAGTTCCTCGATATAGACTTGAATACTTGCTGCATACCTCCAAAGAGCTGGAATTGAGTTAGTCGAGAATTACGCTTAGTTTGGATACACTGGATTTTAGATAAGTAAGATTTATCTGGACCACTTCAAACTAATAACGTTTGTGATGGATTGTTATTAAAGTATGCTATGGGAGCTGTACTATTCTTCCTGTGGGTAATTCCAAAATGGAAGATAGTAAATGTTGAATGTTTGTTAGATCTCAAAACAATTTGTATGGACGAATGTTATCATTGCGTTTTGCCTGAAGGACATTGTTAGTATTCCAAGATGGTCTACTAGGAGGAAAGGTAAAAATGTAACTTTAAGCTTCACAACTGGGAATGGCTAAAATCAAAGGATATGTAGTAGGGCTAAGTGGGTCGCACCCATAAGTGTATGATCATCCCTTTCTAAAGTCAATATCATTCCTTTATATTTATTCTTTGGATCCACTATGGTGTTGATCACAACCTTAAGATGATCGTATTCAGTACTATCCAATAAGGGGTAGGTCAGTCCTTTGTTGGCAGGGAGTCTATATGTTGCTCTCGGTGTATTTTATCTAGAGATGTATTGTGACAGATGGTACTCCGATGCCTTGTCATTGACGGAATCTATTTTCTAGTACATGCCTTTGCAGACTTAGTTGTGTACTTATTATGCTGAAATTTAATTAATGTAACAATTTAGGCCATGATTCCATATTTAGTTTAAACCTAGACATTATGATAATATCAGAAGATTTTATATAGAATCGTTTTGGTTATTGTAAGGTAGAACCCATCCGTTTTTATGTGCGACATTGTCTTATGAGATATCTTTGGTTTGAAGATTTTTATAAAGTTAAAATTTATGCTTTACACACACCAGACCCATATCTGACTCGGAGTTTTATTTTCCCTTTTAACTCTTAGGAACTCAAATTTTTATAAGTAGTTAAGTAGTCAGGTTTCTTTGTAGCATATTGGAAAGCAGTATGGAGTAGGAGATTTCATCATCATTTAGTAGTTGTCTATATTTCCATTGTGGTTGTATATGTATTAGCAGTTTGGGCAGGCTGATATAGCTGTCCTTATTAGGAATAGCACTTGTTGTAACTTTGACATAACATTTTGGAGTAACTATATGTACTATTCTGTGTTGATGTATATATAACTGACATTGCGTGAAAAATCTGTGTTTGTTTCCTTGTCTTTTATTTTCTTTATCCCATAACCTATCTTTTGGATAATTAGATGATCGGTGCATGAATACTGAGGATGTATTAAGCGTTGTCTTTGGGTGTAAAAAATAAAGTTCGTCAAATTAATGTTATTTTGCAGGGTGTTGCAATTGGGATGAAGGAATCTTGTTTAGGGTTTTAACCCTTTCTGATTTCTTCATAGTGTTACAGCAGATGATTATGTGTTCTTTAATCTCTATTCTTTTTCTTTCCTTGTTTCATGTGTGTTTGTTTGTGCTCTGTGTGAGTTTTCTTCTATATTTGTCCGTTCCTTTTTCCCGTTCTTGGGTTCAAAGTATGTTTTGGCCCGAGTTTTTTATTTATTCCAGTGCAGTAAATCTGGTAATGGTACGGTCAACTCGCTGGCTTTGCTAAAAAATAATAATAAATAATTATTCATAAAATAAAATTTGTAAAAATAATTTATATTCATATATACATATTTACATGGTCTTGTGCATGGCTTAAGATTTTTTTTAATTTTTAATTTTAATAGATATATATAAATCTATACCAAATTACTAAAAAGTAATAAAAAATAATTTTTTGAAATAAATCTAAATTTTAAGTCTCTAATATGAAAATTTTATAATTAAATTTTTTATATAATTTTAAATGTAAAATAATTTAAAATGTATTTTCTTTTTTCAGTTTATATTTAAATATTTAAAAAAAATTCATCCATGAGTATAATATGTATTAATATAATTTCACAAAATACAAAAACATATTTTTAATACATATCTGAATTTATATAATTATTTATATGATTAATTGATTTTGATATTATTTAAAATAATATATCTAATTAAAAAAATTGCTGTTGAACATACTATACTTATTAAATATTATGTATGTAATTATACTTTCATATTTTACATACGTAAAATGTAGTATTTAAATTTCAAACTATATATATATATTAAATTATTTAATAATAATATTTTTTTAATTCGGAGCAATGTTACACTAAGATATATTATCATAATTTTTTTAAACATATATACATACACAAACAACTAATCAATATTGTGACAATATGTCTACTTGTTAGAATCGTCACCTAACTAACAATAACACACACACATATGTATGTATGTATATAATGAACATTATAATTATAGATTAATATTTGTATTCATGGTAAAAATGTACCTTGTAGCCAGAGCCCTTAAGTCACCTTGTAACAATGAAGAATGTTCCGCGAAACGATTTCTGATCCAAAAGAATGTTAGTCCTTGAACCGTTGACCACCACCTATCGAATAACAATTGAATTGATTCAATTTGAGCTTAGGAAGTTAAAGAGAAGGGAGGGGGAGTTCGGCTAGCAATGTATAGGGATGGAGGCTTCAAAATATCTATATTAAATGAAGGTAGAGATGCTTTTATAGAGGAATAAATGGAGGGATTTGGGATCTCATCTTTTACTCAATCTCCTTCCATCTCAACCATCCAAAATAAAGCCTATCTAACCTATGTCATAGCCACCTATAACCCCCATATGGGCCAATACTATCAGCCCCTTAATGGGCTTTAAAATTATGTAGATCCCATATTATTCAATTAAATCTAATTTAACGCTTACTCGATTAATATATTCATAACTGCTATAAATATATTTATTCGTCAAATCACTATCAAATTTTATAATTAATATTTCGTAAATATTAATTCGTTTAATTAATTTATAAAAATTACGAATTAATTAAATTGTTTGGTCAAATGAGAATTCATCATTTCGGTTGTGTGACTCATTAGATGTAAATTGGTCAGCGACTAATATTGAACTTTTCGAATATTAACGTTCACATATCACTTAACAAATGGTGTGACATTTTTGCTAAATTTATCACTCACTTGGTTTCGGTAAAATCCAATTTTACTTTGTTAAGCATTACCTGGTTATGACTATTAATTACACCAACTCCCTTCATCAAAACTACATCACTTTAGACCTATTGGATTTGATAATGGTCAAATTCTAAATCATTCGCATTCAACTCTATTGTCCAAACACAAAGTATTTGGTTCAATAACAACAGTTATTATTAATCAAAATGCTCTGGCCAGAGACTTTGACTTTGAGTTGACTTCAGTTCACCATGATACTAACCTCATATAACCAAGGAGACGAATCCCCTCGTGAAGAGTGCTTCAAGTCCAATACTTCAACTTGACCTGGCTATAGTCAATTGATGCATGTCGTGCCATTATTTGACTATAATCAAAGTACAACTTTCGTATTGAAGATTAATGGTATTCTCAAGTCGAAAGAACTGTGTAAATCGGTCACATCTATTTTTTTGACTTTAGTTAGATTAACCGATGAAAAATATCGAATAAGTCATTACATAGTTATCCAATAACCATCAGTACGTAACCCCTAAGTGCCCCAGCAGTCATGAGTAATACACTTCCCAACATTTGGAGAGTACTACGTACTTTAGTCTCAATGGGTACATCGATATCCAGTGTCGATGCATCTTGACTAGGGACATTTAAAATAATGTGTTTTATAATATTGTGATATAATACTCATGATTACAACTATTTGTAACTACTATCAAAAACACACCATTTATGGTCTTTCTATTAAATATATTTTTAAGTAAATTAATTAATTAACATAACACATTATATCAAGTATATATAATGGAAAGAAAGAAAGAAAAAACCTTTTATTTTGAACAAGATTGGTTATTAAGTTACACATATGTAACAAATTACATAGTTTCCCATAGAGCACACTCCAAACTCTATCAATAAGTGTGTATATATATAGGATTACTTTTACATTATTTTATATGCATGCATATATATATATATATATATATTCAAAAATAAATATAATTTTATATCACATTAATAATATATATACTAGATGAAGTATTTGTATATGGAGAGGCTAACATGTTCGATGTGGTGTAAATCTCAACACTTATTTATGGGCATGTTAAACCATGCACACTTTATACGTTGCGTGTGCATATGCACGTACACATACACATGTATATGGTATACATATCCACATTATATTTTATATATAATATCAAACATAATCCTTTTATTAATTAGAAAAAATAATGATTTTATTTAAGTCAAATCCAAATCAGTTAATAGTTCATAGACAAAATAAGGTCCAAAATGGTAAAAAAAATTGAATTCACCCATTTAATCCACTACATGCTGGCCTGGCTCCAACAATAGGTGGCAGTGAGAAATTCTGTGTTTTAATGGCCGAAAGGAGATAGGCCAAATTTGGCTTATTGCTATAGACTTTTCAGGCTCAACCAGTCGACCATCAAAGAGATCAGTTGATAGGTGAACCTTACTGGTCGACTAGTTAGCTATAGCCAATTTTGGCTTCAATTGGTCAACTGACTGACCCATATGGATCGATCAACTAATCACATGTAGATTTATGAATCAGGAGTCCTTAAGGATTTTAGGCATTAGGGTTGGGTTTTGAGGTTTAAATGAGGCTCGGGGTTCAATGTGACTACGGAGCTATTTTTTGGAGTACTCCGACATAAGAGCATGTGTGGCTCAGGGTCGAGCCTTGGGTAGCACTTATTACAATGTATAGTGGCTGGGAAGTGATTAGAAGTGTGACAGGCATGTGATATGGGTCGGGATATTTAGATGACTTATGCAGGAAACGACTATGTGGATGCTCTTGGTTTGACTTCTATGTAGTTTCAGCATTAGGTACGACATCAATATCTGATCATCAGGTATTGAAACCATGAAGACACATGGATCTGGGTTGGGTATGATAAAGTGTTACCCACACTCAAGGCTTATAGCAACGACTTATGCATTTTTATTTTTGACCAAGACTGTTGGGGACCAGTCACGATTTTTAATGATTGTGATGGTGAAAGAGAGATGGAGACTCTCATTTGTATCGATAATCGACATGAAGGGGAGGTAACAACTTTATTATGTCCAACATATAATAGTTCGATGGAAAGATGTTATGATTAGCTAATATTAATCTCAAATACATTGATAAGTACGATTCGCCATTACCTTAGTGTCATCGTAGGGTACGATACGATGATGTTGGGTTAGGTCCATTGGTAGTAGGGTTAAAAGGGTAAAATTAAAAAATTATTCATTTTATTTATTTGCGTAATATCTTTAATTTGTGTTTTTGTAAATAATTATTTGTTTATACTAAATCATTGTAAGTATTTTGATTAATGAAATAGGTTTTTTAATTTTAATTTAATCAAAAGAAATTCAAAAAATTAAAGCTTCAGCCGCATGCAGGAGAAATTTTTATTTAAATAATTATATTTCGGTCGAAAATGATATTGAAAATTCAAAATTTGATATTTATTTAAATCTTTTTGACTAAGTAAAAAAATTAAAATCTTTTTGTATTTTAGTAAACCGAAAAGAATTTTTTGCATAAGTCAGAGTAGAATAATATATATGTATATAAACATACATAATATATTTTAATTTGAAAACCAATAAGAAGAATTTATATATTTATTTTTTATAAAATAAAATGTATTTGTTTAATGTATAAATACGTTCAGTTTTTTCTCAGTTTAAAAACAATAAATATATTTTATTTTATTTTGCCAAAAATAAATTTGATAATTGTACACTTATATTGTAACGACCCGTAATTTCGCTACTTTGAAAATGAGAGATTTTGTTCGATTTAAATTTAAAAGGAGTTTAAATCTTAAATAAATATGTTATATATATAAATAATTATCTATTCTTATAGTTAATGTATTAAAAAGTATAAATTTGGATTTTAGAACTAATCGACAAAAGTTAAGTTTTGTTAAAAATAAATAAAGGCTTAAATAAATGGATTTTAATATTTGTTTAAAAAGGTAAATCTTATTTAAAACATCTAATAAAGATAATAAAAGTATGTTAAAGATTTAAAAGTTTGTTAATAATCGTTTTACAAAAATAACCAAAATTTGTCGCATTTTGTCAGTTTTACATACAATGTAAAATTAGAGATTTTGATATTTAGTTAAATATGATTTTAAAATATAAAGAGACTTGTTTTAATTTATTTAAAGAAGTAAAAATTTCATTTTTAAATTTGGTTTACATAAATAAATAGTTTAACTAAAACGTCAAAATGTGACCGTAAAACATTTTGTCGAAAAACGACGTTTTGTCGATTAAAAGTTGTCGCAACGTCGCACACCTTTATTTTCTTATATAGGAACATATATTCTAATAGTGTAAGTATTAATTAATTAACTAATCAAGTTTACTTTTACTGAACAAGGTTAGAAAACTTCTAGAAGTCATTAAGAAAAGTAAGTAAGAATTAACAAAAGTAAGTAAGAAAAGTCAAAAGTAAACATCAAATCAATATCACATCAAAAGCCAACATAATTATTATTTTACTTAGCTTAGTTCTTAAGTGATTAAGACATAAGTAAGGATGTGAAAGGTGATGTTAAGTTTTGAAAAAGTGAAGATTGCTTTAGATTGAAGTAAGGTTAGTTTGGTGGTTTGGTAAGAGGTTATTTTGGTAAATTACCACTTTCTTTCTTTTTCTATAAATATCCACCTCCTTCTTCACTTTCATTCACATCTCTTCTTCTTCCTCTCTAAAGCTTCTTCATCTTCTTCCTCTTCTCTCTAATGTCTTCCATGCCACAGAAAAATATTATAAAGAAATAATGTAAAATATTTACAAAATTTTCAGAAGAAATCAATGTTTATTTTCTTCAAAACAAACTCCTTTTTTCTCTATATTTTACCTCTTCTTCTTTCGGCCATAAGTTATTCAATACAGAACCAAAATGCAAAAATCTTTTTTTTAAATCATGTATTTTTCCAGTGGCTACAACTTTCATGTTTATCACTTTGTCTCATTCCAAAGGTTACTATGTCATCCACTTCTTTACAATGCATTTTCTGGCCCAGTTTTTAAACCAGAAAATATGTCATTTTGTTTTGATCATAACTTAATCATAACCGATCCTAATTTTTAAATTCTTTTTTTAAAACCATATGAAATTTCAGTGGCTACAACTTTTAAGTTGATCACTTTTTCCAGTTTTGAAGTTTTCTCTATCTGAAACTCAATTCTTTGAAGTGTATTTTCGGGCTTTATTTTTATGAATTCGAGAATAGCACTTTTATTTTGAACATATCTCCCTCAAAACAACTTGGATTCTCTTTTTTTCAAATTTAATATAAAAGAATTTTCAACAACTTTTCAGTTAATAAGTTTTTCAAATTTTATGAGTAAGAGAGTCAAAAACAAGAGAGAAGATGACCTATTTTTTGGATCTAAATCTTTGGAATTCAAGTTCAAAGCTCTACCGCTTCTTCTCTATATTTTCGGCCAACCTCCATCTCAAGCCTCGACCAAGCTATTGGATGGAAGAGGGTGTTGTTTGCTAGTGTTTAATGGAGTAGGAATTAATTAATGAAGTGTTGGTTGATTAGAATGTTGGTAGGAAGTTAATCGCTTTGGATTATGGTGAGAAATTCTCATTGCTTTTGAATTTATATTTTGATTATGTTATAAATTATATTTACACCCTTATGACATATGAATGTTCATACCAAATTGATTGTTAATATGGATGATTTGGTAGTTAGTAAATTAAGTGAATTGTGATAATATATCCCGTTATGATATTAATAGTGAATGTTAGATTTGAAATCATATGCATGTGATTGGATTGAATGGATGTTATGTTAGTGATAAATATGAATATTGGATATGTTCATTTTGATTAAGTAATCCCTTTATCTAAAAAGACCATATTTTAGTAATATGAAATACTATGGAAAAATAAGTCTCTTTTCGTTTAGAAGTGACATTAAAGTTAAAATGAAAGAGAATTTGAAATTTGAAGTGAAACGGATTTGAAAAGGATAGTTAATTAGAAATTGAAATTTAGATGAATAGCGAAATTGAAATGCAATTTGAATAAATTATTTCAAGTATTGAAATATAAGTTAAAACTAGACGCATCGCGCAACGGCAGTTCGCGATTTCGCGCCGAAAAGTTCAAATGAATGTATAGAGTGGAATATAGCTCGGAATTCTTCGAGATAAGAAAATTCCTGACTATTATATCCATATCTTCTAAACGAAGAAAGAAAATCAAAGTTTCGATAAGTAGATTTTGAAATAAGTCCAAATCAATTTTCAAGAAAAATCGCGCTAGTGCAGTTTAGTGACCATAACAGAAAATTTGTTTAAATGGATGTTTTTAATTGTGAAAAAATATGGAATAAATTTGATAAATCTATTTAAATGATTTAAAAGAGATTTGGATTGGAAAATATGAATTATCGAATGTTTAAAAGTTGTTTAATTCAAATAAGCTTATATAGCATTTTCCGCAGCACTTTTCTGTTGCAAATTCTATAACTTTTGGAATATAAGTTTAAATGTAAAGACGTTTACCAAAATCAATTGTGAATGTTTTAAAAAGGATAATTAAGCGTTTTGAAAGATAATTTGGAATATTTATAAGAAATTCCAAAGTAAAGTTGAAAATCTGAGTATGCGGAAATGACTAGTACATTTGTCCCGCCTGTGAGATCTGGGAAGATAAAACAAGGTGTTTAGCTAAGTTTAGGGATGGAGCAACCAGTTCCTTGAACTTACCTGGCCTATGTTTTCTTTTCTTAGGCGAAGGGTGGAACAGATCGAAGGGAAAGCCCGGATGCTCTTAAATAAAAAGATTCTGTTAAGTTTTCCAAAATAAAAGAAGATTGGTATTATCCGAAAGGTAAGCAATCTCCGAAAGAATGATTTCCAAGATCGAATTTGCTTCAAAATGTTTGTTAAGATTGATTTAGGGTTTATCGTAAACGATGTCTTAAATAAAATTGTTTTTGACCCGCTTAAAAGTAAAGAAATTTGGATCAAGAATTAGATATTTTCCAAAGCAAAAGAAGGAACTTCTTAGAAATTACTCTAAGTTAAAAGATAGAGAATTCGAAATCATCAGAAATGAATTTAAGTGGAAAGAGACTTAATAAATCCTATATACTCGTATTCACTTTTATGGATGATTGGATTTCGAAGGAACCGGAGTTGGATTTGGTTAATTCCTACCCGAAAACCACTTCGAACCGATGTATACATTCGAACGTTAAGACATGTTGAAGACAATGATTTTTGAAGACCGTGGATCTTTATAGCGTGAGGACTGCTTGTTGATTTGCTCGGGGTCGCACCCATTTTAGAGTTATATATAGCAGTGGTCTCCTCGTGATGGAGATTTTGCGGATTGCAAGGGCTTCTCGCCTAGTAATAGCTGAGGAAAGTGTCTTCGGTTTGTCCTGTTCCTGGACAACTTGTATGGACGTTTGTCTGACGTTGCATTTCTAACTATTACGTACATTGGTATTTACAAACGTACTTCAGTGGTGGCGGAGAAGGCAACTTCTCTTAACTTAACACCCTCCTTAAGACTTACGAGCTCAATGGTTGTATTTTTATGGAAGGCAATTAGTAGTTAAATGGAAACGACAATGTGGCATTCAAAGATGTGATATGTGCTTTGTGAAAAGGTAATCGTGACCTCAAGCCTCATCAAACCGGAAATGACCGAAACATGATTAGATGCAGCAGGGCTAAGTGGGTCATTCCCAATCAGGGTATGATCATCCCCTTCAGGATATATTTCTTCCGGCTATAATGTTTGCGATGTTAATTAATGTGGTGTTTGGAAAACAAGCGCTAGGTTAAAGGTCGGTAACGACCGGGGGATGACATATTCGGTACTATCTAGTTAAAGAGGTAGGCCGATCTTGTGTTGGCAGAGGGCAGATGTTCTATGCCTCGGGACATCCATCTAGAGGTGTACCCATTTCGGAAGGTAGATCCTGCGCCTGGTCATTTGTATGGAAAATCCATTCTCCAATAAGAACCTACGGACTTGATTTTAAACCTATTATGCTGGAATTTAATCAATGTAACAATTTCGGCTAAGATTAATAAGTTTATTTGCAAATGTTTTCAGAGAATGTCATTAGAAATAATACCAAACGTTTTGATATAAAAGTGTTTTAGTTATCATAAGGTAAAAAACCATCCGTGTTTATGTGTGGACGTAGTCTTATGAGATACTCTTTCTTTTCAAAGGATCTTTATAAAAAGGCTGATATATGACACTGTCATTAATTATTGAGTTTTTTTCACGCTGGTTTATCAAGCCTGATCCAGGTATTTTCAATACTCGGGTCAGATCCGAGTAGTTTCAGGTTTAGTCGAAGATGGTTGAAGTTTCCAGAGGAGAGCTGGAGATATTCATCAATGTATGGACACATTCCGTTTAATCACCTTTGCTTAGTGAGGTTCGTACATGATAGGGGGTTCTCGCTTCTTGTTAGGTAGCGAACGGACAACTCTTACTCCTACATGTCCATGAGGTTGAGTATCGTGGGGTTGGTTTGGTAGTTTGCCTTACAGTCGAGAGGCTGGCCGTAAAAGCAAAGCGTGAGGTACCGGTGTAAGCTACGGTGGTTATATCCGCTGTCGATGGTTGAAAAGCCTAGATCTTTACATTTGGTATCAGAGCTGAAGGTTAAGCGAGAACCTTGGCTCTATTATGGGTAAAATATCATCAGAGATGGGGTTAGTAATATCCTAGGATGAGTATCTCATTAGAGATAGGGTTAGTAACACCCTAGAATGAGTTATGAGAGTATTATATATATATGAGCGCGTATTTGTTAATTTTATAAAAATGATTTTGTTTTAAAGGAAATGGGTAAATGAAATAATTTTACCTTGGGTTTATATTATAAATATTAAAGGGAATACTATTACCTTTTGGGTTAGAAGTTAAGGATTGTTTCTAATTTAGCATAGTAAAACTAAAATATAATTATCTTGTGACTAGAATTGCACAAATTTGACTATAAGATATTTCATATAGGATCAATTAGTTGAAAGCTAGAATTTAGAACTTTAATCATTTACCCTTAGATACTTAGTATTAATAAACAATGATGATTAAGTGATTATCATAATGGATGGATTTAAAAGCTAAGTACAAATATCTTGTGAAGTAGAATTCACAATTTGACTGTAAGATATTTGATGATAATATTGAAGCTGGAAGTTGTAATTAGTGAAAGTAAAAAGGACATGAATACTTAGAAAAATTCTTATTAACAAGATAGGAAAATGATAAACCTAAGTTGAGACTTTTTACTAAATATACTATAAAAGGATAAGTTCTATAACTTATTAAGAGATAAGTTAATTTGAAATTTGGGAATGAGAGATATAAGAAATATCATCCTAATATAAAAATTTGAATTAGTGATACATTTAGGGTAATATTTGTAATTCAAAATAAAGTAAGAATAGAAGTGGATGGTCTTGAATAATATGGTTAGTAGGTTGATTGTTGGATGAAAAAAAAGTTAATAACAAATACCATGTGAATTAAGTTTCACAAATTTGACTATAAGGTATTTGATGGATTTAAGATTAGGAAATTTGATTTAGAAAGTGGATAGGTAAATAAGTTAAGTAGTTAATCATAGAATCAGTAAGAAAAAAGTGTACTTTTAGTAAAGTTGTCTTATTAATATATGGATTAGATAAATAATTTTAGTTAAATTGAAACCTTAGGTAAACAAAACTAAGGATTGAGTTTTATAACTTATTTATTGGAATAATAGAATTCCACATTTGTTGAAGACCCTAATTGAAGTAATGACGATTTGAAGATTGGGGATATGTATATATACTCTTAGGAAGTAAAGGTATATTATACAAGTTAAGTCATATTTGTATGCTTAAGTAATAATGTATTTAGAAGAAAGCAATGGTTGTGAAATAAACTTGGATTTGTAGAAGTTTGGAAGAAATGTATTAGGTAAAGATGAATGTGAATAAGTACATAAGTTAAACGTAGATCATTTTGGCACATAAATTTTGATCTAAGATTTGAGTACAGAACTTTGAGGTGTTTACACCAGTCCGTAAAAGGATTTATCACTCGATTTTTGATGGCGAACATTGATGAGAATTTATGATTATGTACACAAGTTTTCTATCATAGTTGAGAGCTATGCAAGGAAAGCAAGGGTTTGTGATTAAGAAGTCTGATCAAAGTCCTCACTAGAAAATCGAGGGATCGATACTAGTTCAAAAGAAAAGTTGTGTATTTAAATAATAGATCGAATCAAAGATCACATATAGCATGATGTTTTGGGTCTGTCTACTTAGTAGTTGGGTAGTTATCTTAAATAGTAGGCACACTACAAGAAAACTGATTTTTTGTAGCGCCCAAAAACCGCCACTACGTATTTTTAGTGGCGTTTCGATAATCGTTACGAAAAAACATGCCACTAAAATTCCTCGAGTATTAGTTGCACTTTTTTAAATGCCACCAAATTTGTTTTTTTGATAGCGTTTTTATAACGCCATAGAATTTCTTTTTTGTAGCGCCTATTTGCCGCCACCGAAAAGGTTTTCTCCTCCATGATACTTTTTTATGGCGTTATCAAATTTTTTGTAGCGCCTCTTTAACGCCACCGAAAGGGTTTTCTCCTCCACGCTACCTTTTCATGGCGTTATATACATTTTTTGTAGCGCTTAATAAACGCCAGCATAAGTGTACTTGAGTTTTTAATCACTCTTTTGTAGCGCTTAATAAACGCCAGCATAAGTGTACTTGAGTTTTTAATCACTCTTTTGTAGCGACATTTTAACGCTACCAATATAAATAATATCCAGTAGCGTTTGTTTCCCTCCACCTGCTACTCCAGATTTACCACTGATCTAGCATGCAATTATATAATAACAGAATACGCAAGCACATACACTTTTGAACACAATATATTAAACAACTACAAAATACGTATACACATTGAAGATCCACAAGATACATAGACATTCATACATCCACATACATAGGTGTCGACAAAAAGCTACCCGTACACATACACAACCAAACTACCATAAGTGTTGCAACCAAACTACCATAAGTGTCATAACCGTACATATACATCTGAAATAAACGTCTGAAATCACCGAAGTACCGAGCAAAACCTGAACCACCATAAAAACCTGAACTACCTGTCATTGCTGATGTCTTCAAAACCTGAACTACCTGTAAACAAAGAACAGAACAAAAGAGTGAGAAAACAAAACCTGAACTTAAAACTGCATCACTAACATTCCACCACAATCCATACATAACTCCTCACCATCAATTATACTAAAGTAATATCTGAATAAATATACAGACATATGTATTTTAAAAATATAAATTACTAAAACTTGCATAGATAAATAGGGATGTACCTACGCATAAAAGAAATGAAATCAATTCTACAAAATGGACAAGATATGATATAGTAAGAGTATTGTAACAGCGTAATGGTCAATTAAACAAGTCTAAAACACCGAAAAGCACAATAATACACCCCGTGCACGTGAGATACACAACAACAAAACTGAAACTCAAATATATGAAGACAACACACAAACACACACAACATCCATTCAATATAAACATAACAGTTGTTACAATACATAACACTATATATATAGACACACAGACACAAATGCACTCACGCATAAACATATAGCATTTGAATGCACACACACAACACAATGCAGAACACACATTGCTTAATCATGGTTACATGGCCTTAAATGATAGTTAACCGCTTAAGACAAGGTTTATATATATAAAAAATTAATTAGTGAATAATATGACACATCCAACACTTCTAGTTATAACTAGGAATTTACTTGCTATAAGTTTCTCGCTACTTTATGCTAATGTACCATAATAAAATTATTCGTGCTAGATACTGTGTTAAAATTATCATCTGTTTACTCAGTAGTATGATATTGAGTAAACAGATGATAATTTTAACACAATCACACTCACACACACACAGTTGGGTAAGCACACATCCTCATAAACACACTAGCGCATATATAAACCTAGTAACGCGATAGATGGACTTGTGCCAGAAAAGCCTAAGAGTGTCTTAATGAACATGCTCGAATATCAGAATTTATAATAATTTCTTGGATTTTATTTTTAATTTAGAAAATGACAATAATAGGTTTTAATTAATTTTAGAAGAAGAATGAGTGAATCCTGTTAAAGTGAATATGCGTGAGATAATTTATATGATAGAGAAAGTTCTTAAGTAGATATAATATTGCACCACTAACATTCCACCACAATCCATACATAACTCCTCGCCAATCACAATCATTCAATCACAATTCGAATATAACACCCCTACTTATGTACTTTTATCAGTTTACCAAAAATCTATCTGCACTTTAGCTGCTAGCATTCCTAATGTATATATAAAAAAAAATTATATACCTTTCATTTTGACTTAATAATGATTTTTTCCATTGGCCAAGCTATGGGAACGCCAAAGCAATCATCCATGCACGTCAGACTAGATGTTGGTCTCCATATCTCTGCATCTGGAACTATCACCAGTTCAATCCAAACTTTTACAGCATCACGTCCCAGTGGACGACAATGGACCATCGTTATCGGATCAGTTGATGCAATACTTCCTTCCGCCACTACGTCTGCTCCACCCAAATCGATCAACTGGAATTTGGCATCCTTTTGCATGGTTGCAATTGGCTGAAAGAAAAGAGATTATTATGCACAATGTATACATGCACATTAAATAAACTTTCATACACAGTTAACTTCTTCAAATTTGAAAATTAATACTTACATGTTGCGATTTATTCATGACCATATGTGCGGATTTCATGGGAGAATTCACAACATTTTCAGTATCATCACAACTCTCATCTAGTTTTTCTTGATCAGCTTCTACTTTTGATCTTGGCCATGCTATTTTCATACCAACTGCGTCTCCAATGCACGACATATCATATGTGGGTCGACACAAATAAGCATCTTTATTTACTACTTTGTCCACCCAAATCACAACAGCAGACGGACCGAGTGGAATACCATTAACAGTATATTTTGGATCAGTGGCGTGGATTCTTCCTTCGGCAATTACACCTTCACCCTCAGTCCAACCGTAAATCTTGCAAGTGTCTTCGATGATGCTGGTACTCTAAAAATGAGAAGTGAAATTCAAGACTTTAGTATGCTATACAAAAACAACGAATATGTGTTAAATTTTTATTCAGATGGGGGGTGTGCTCGCTGCATTTTAGATGTCAATAAGCTCGCAGCATATTACACCGATATACTTAACGCGAAAAAAATTACCGTACTGGCTGCACTACAGTTCAACCGTGTTCGCAGCGGGACCTTGATGCAAAATGATGGCCAAGCAACTACCTTATTCTTAGCGTTTGCTAAGACTGCCATTTCAGGTGTAGGCCTCCATAAATAAGTATCTGCTTTATCCACTGAATCTATAACAACGCTCCCGGCATTTGGTCCCAGACGAATGCCATTGACAACGTCATCTGGGTCCATGGACAACAGCCTCCCATGGGCAACAACTCCAGAGGTTCCGTCCTAATTCAACAGCAAACATACTTCGTCGTCGCTCTACAATTAATCAACCGAAAATTAAATCAATTACTGGATTAAAAAATTAAAATATAAATTTCATTTATTGAGTAATATAAATATTATTTTTACCGAATCAGGTGAGTTCCTTCTCGAACTTTCTTTACCCTGCAGCGAAGCACGAATATAAATTAATATTTTACGAATATAAATTAATTTCCAAAAATTTACCTTCTGGTCCATCAGAGTTTGTATCATTCCCTTCAATTCTGCTATTTCCTCTCGACACCAAGACACTTGTTTATCTTTGGACTGGGCCAAAGCTAGCTTGGTTAAAGTGCAACCCCTACCCAATGCCCTTAACCGTCCCGGTTTATCTTGTCCCAGTACATGTACAAGAGCATCTTTTCCAATATCAGTCTGTGACGAGCCGGATTGGGATAGGCTACCATATTTTTTGATCTCCTCCTATATAAAAAAATACACATAGATAATGTACAATGGTAAAAATATCATAGTTTCAAAAAAAAATATACCAATAAAATTAAAAACAATTTTACAATAGCATTCCTAGCTTCCATGTTCACTGGTTCACCAGTTTTTTTAATGTGAGATCTAATCCACACATCAGCTCTACTTATGGACGATGGATCTACACTTTCTTTTTTCTAAAAGTAGAATAACATTAAATTAATAAACTGACAGGTATAAAATAATGTTAAATAATGCTATAGTTAATTAACTTACCATGTCTTCGGTCTTTCTAGCCATTCCCCTACGACCGGTTGTATGCGGAATTTGAGTGTACCTAAGGGCTGAATATTTCTCACTTTTTTGCTGAAAATGTTGAAAGATGCTAGAATTTAACAACCAAAATCATAAAAAGAAAAACTATCTAATATTTATAATGCAGGGTAAATATGTATGGCGAGGATTGCAATTTATTTGAAAATCAATTCATCATGGTCATATGGTATTATCAAACAATGCCTTTTGTTTCCTCCGTGAATCTGAAGGAGGTAGAAATCTTCTATGACCCATGTAGGAGAACTTTCGACTATGTTTCAACCAACGAGAATGGGTATTGACACCACATAATGGGCAAGCTTTTTGCCCTTTCACACGACATCCAGCAAGATTTCCATAAGCCGGAAAATCATTAATCGTCCATAACAAAATTGCATTCAGTTTAAATAAAGTTTTGCTAAATGCATCATAAGCAGTAACTCCATTAGACCACAAGTGATGCAAGTCTTCCACCAAAGGCGCCAAATATACATCAATATCATTCCCGGGTTGCTTCGGGCCTGGAATAAGTAAAGTTAACATAATATTTTCTTTCTTCGTACACAACATAGGCGAGAGATTGTATGTCAGAAGCATTACCGGCCACCAACTATATTTCGAACTCAACATGGAAAATGGATTGAATCCATCTGTAGCAAGACCAAGCCTAAGATTGCGTGGATCAGATGAAAAAGATTTATACTTTTCATCCACCATTTTCCATGTCATAGAATCCACGGGATGACGCATTTTTCCATCGTTACTTTTATTATTAAAATGCCATCTTAATTCTTCAGCCATCTTTTGAGATCTATACGTTCGTCTAAACCTCGGAATAATTGGGAAATATCTCAATACTTTAACTGGAACACCATGTATAACCTCTTCAATATCTTGATTTTTCTTCCATCTCGAGGAACCACATTTTGGACAACTTTCTAAATTTTTGTATTCTTTTCTGAAAAGGCAACAATCATTCTCACAAGCATGTATCTTTTCAAAACGCATGTCGAATGCTTTAAGAAATTTCTTGACTTCATATAAGGTTTTGGGAAGCACATTATCCTTCGGCAGAAATAGATATTGCACAGCTAAAAGCTTATCAAAACCACTATCGGACAAGCCAGTCTCGCATTTAAGATTATACAAGACGGTGATGGCAGATAATTTTGTGTGATCTGTGCAACCAGGATATAATGGAGTTTCTGCATCTTCCAAGTTCTTGACTAACTCATCCTCTTTTCTTCGAGAATCAACATCGTCTTTATCATCATCAAAAAAATCTTGATTCAAAAAATCTTCATCTTCATAGCGAATCATCTTGAATAGTTCATATACGTCAAACGTATTTGTTTTATTCTCTACATTTATCTCTTCACCATGGTTAAACCATACACCGTCAATGTATTTAGGATCCATTCCTTTTATAACTAAATGTTCAACGATGATTTGGTCATCATGACAACTAAGATTCCGACAATCCTTGCAAGGGCATAAATTTTTTCTACACTTCTTACATTCCTCTTTGCAGCATGCACGAAATTCATTGCTCCTTGTCGGTATTCTATACTAGTTCTATGAAAAAAGTAAAAAAAAAAAAAAGGTGAGCTTTAGTATTAGATTATATGTTCTAATTCTCAAAATACATATTAAGTTAATCATGGTTTTATCACCTGTTTAAAAAAACCCAGCCTTTTTCCATTATCGACATTTGAAGGCAAATAAGTTTCCAATCTTTGACGTATAAATTGGTTATCTGTTGTAATCAAAAAAATAAGTAGACGTTGAAGTACAAATACTTGTAGCACTACTGCATATAACCATGGTGGTTTAGTAGACAAAGGCAAAGAATACTTTTCCAAAAATATAAATTTTACACTTATATTTTGCATTTAACCTCAGATTTACATGTATTTATAATTAATCCATGCATAACACCACACTCCTACCCACACATAACTGACCAAGTCACAACCCTCCAAACTGCTGCATAACAGTTACGGCTATCTGCCCCTCCTTTGTCAATCCATCCACAAACGCTCCACTTCAACAAACAACATTCCAGTCACTCCACTTCAACAAAACTTTTGCAAATCTCTGCACTTCACCATTACACACAGACCACTGACCAAACTTCCTCCCACCTATCACCAACAAACGCCGGTGCATTTCCGCTGCCACACATTGCTGCAACTTTCAAAAAACGCAGCAACCTCTCATCACCATACTACTCAATCCTCCTATTTTACCACTTCTCACAACATTGTTTAATTCAACCACTTCCATAAATATACTTCAACACTGCAATCACTCCCCCACTCCACTATTAAACAATTCATTCACTCCTCACAACAACACAGTTTCATACCAGCCTATAACAATACCCACTTTCATCTCATACACACCACATTCATTCATATCACCAAAGACAATATCCACTTGCCTACATTCCTGTAGCCTGCTTCAATAACCATTCTACAACCTACTGACTACTGCACTGATACAACCAACTGCAGCATATTCACACACTACAACAGTGACCACTCCAACTACAAACCCCAAGCAACCACAGACCATCCTCCTTCCCATTTCTCCAACCTGCAACCTGTTCGCAACCGCACTTCATACTACAACTCAACAAAACATCAACAACCCAGCCTCCGCAGCAAACTACCAGAGACTCACGCAACATTCATCAACTTGCCCTCTGACATTCTACCACTCCTTACGAACACATACTCACATCCTTCCCCTAGCCTCGCCCCCTCTTACCAAACCAACAGTCAACTTCACCGCCTCCTCTTCACTACCTCACATCCACACAACTGACATATTTCTAGTGCCTGCCACTCCACAAAAGACTATTTATGCTCCAACATTTACCACTCTCAACCATCGAGCCAGCCAATACCCAATCGCAAACAAACCCACGACCTCCATCAATGCTACTTGAACCCACCAAATTCCCGAAATACGCAACCTCAACCTCCTCTCAGCAAGTAACCATTGATTCACTAACCACTTCAACTAAACATTCATATACTCAAAGAAATCAAAGCAGATATCCCAACAGATCATTGCAATTAGGGTTAAATCAACCATTTCAGTAATAGTTTAGGAAAAAATACGAAAATAAGATGCATTCAAATTCATATAAAAGCCAAATAGAATCACAAAGTCGATTTAAAAGATTCATACCTAAATATACCTAATCGATTTAAAAGATTCATACCTAATTATACCTAGATCTGCTGGCTGCCGCGACTCGATGTTGAGTAAGGGGAAACGACGGAGTTGACGATGATACTTGAGTGCGATGAAAATTTAACACGATTAAAAGAGGAAATTTTTTTTCTAAAGAAGAAAGCAAATTAGGGACGAGAATTTTGTTAAGTATGAGAGTAAAATGATAGGTTACGTTTATTTAGTTCGCGCGAACTCTTTTTTTAGAAGCGGGAAACGTGAATTATTTTTTGCCACATTTATATTATTTGGTAATCTATTATTAGTTGCACTTACAATAAAACGCCACCGATTTTTGCGACTATAAATGGTTTTTCTTGTAGTGGCACTAAGATATAGTGGTTGGTCTTATGTTTAGATATGTGTAAATTTATATAAACCTTGGGTATAGTACATGCTCAGGACAGAGGATGGGTTATATGGATGGATTCATTTATGTTGATATAGTATCAGTTTGGTTGTTTTTGGATGTATAGTCTTGTTTGGTTGTTGTATATATTATCTTAAGTGTGCAGTACACACTAGGATGGAAGTTTGACTTGATATATGTATATAAAACCTTAAGTACGTAATAGATACTCAGGTTAGTATGAGGAATCTCTATATGTATGTTTGGCAACATTTGTTTTAGTGTTGTTATGATATTGGCCTTCTTCTTTTCTATCATCAATAGAAATAAGTCAAATTATGTGAGGAGATGAGTATCGGATAGATTCCTTTGTCTTTGATTTCATTTCGAGGACGAAATGCTTTTAAGTAGGGGAGAATGTAACGACCCGTAATTTCGCTACTTCGAAAATGAGAGATTTCGTTCGATTTAAATTTCAAAGAAGTTTAAACCTTAAATAAATGTGTTATATATATAAATAATTATCTATTCTTATAGTTAATGTATTAAAAAGTATAAATTTGAATTTTAGAACAAATCGACAAAAGTTTAGTTTTGTTAAAAATAAATAAAGGCTTGAATAAATGGATTTTAATATTTGTTTAAAAAGGTAAATCTTATTTAAAACATCTAATAAAGATGATAAAAGTATGTTAAAAGATTTAAAAGTTTGTTAATAATCGTTTTACAAAAATAACCAAAATTTGTCGCATTTTGTCAGTTTTACATACAATGTAAAATTAGAAATTTTGATATTTATTTAAATATGATTTTAAAATATAAAGAGACTTGTTTAAATTTTGTTTAAAGAAGTAAAAAGTTCATTTTTAAATTTGGTTCACATAAATAAATAGTTTAACTAAAACCTCAAAATGTGACCGTAAAACATTTTGTCGAAAAACGACGTTTTTGTCGATTAAAAGTTGTCGCAACGTCGTCGCATCTTTATTTTCTTATATATGAACATATATTCTAATAGTGTAAGTATTAATTAATTAACTAATCAAGATTTCTTTTACTAAACAAGGTTAGAAAATTTCTAGAAGTCATTAAGAAAAGTAAGTAAGAATTAACAAAAATAAGTAAGAAACGTCAAAAGTAAACATCAAATCAATATCACATCAAAAGCCAACATAATTATTATTTACTTAGCTTAATTCTTAAGGGATTAAGACATAAAGTAAGGATGTGAAAGGTGATGTTAAGTTTTGAAAAAGTGGAGATTGCTTTAGGTTGAAGTAAGGTTAGTTTGGTAATTTGGTAAGAGGTTATTTTGGTAAATTACCACTTTCTTTCTTTTTCTATAAATATTCACCTCCTTCTTCACTTTCATTCACATTTCTTCTTCTTCTTTTCTCAAGCTTCTTCATCTTTTTCCTCTTCTCTCTAGTGTCTTCCATGCCATAGAAAAATATTATAAAGAAATAATGTCAAAATATTTACAAAATTTTCAAAAGAAATCAATGTTTATTTTCTTCAAAACAAACTCCTTTTTTCTCTATATTTTACCTCTTCTTCTTTCGGCCATAGGTTCTTCAATACAGAACCAAAATGCAAAAAAAAAAAAAATTAAATCATGTATTTTTCCAGTGGCTACAACTTTCTTGTTTATCACTTTGTCTCATTCCAAAGTTTACTATGTCAAAAATCCACTTCTTTACAATGCATTTTCTGGCCCAGTTTTTAAACCAGAAAATATGCCATTTTGTTTTGATCATAACCGATCCTAATTTTGAAATTCTTTTTTAAAACCATATGAAATTTTAGTGGCTACAACTTTGATGTTGATCACTTTTTCCAGTTTTGAGGTTTGCTATATCTGAAACTCAATTCTTTGAAGTGTATTTTCGGGCTTTATTTTTATGAATCCAAAAATAGCACTTTTATTTTGAACATATCTCTCTCAAAACGACTTGGATTCAAATGATTCTTTTTTTCAAATTCAATATAAAAGAATTTTCAATAACATTTCAGTTAATAAGTTTTTCAAATTTTGTGAGTAAGAGAGTCAAAAACAAGAGAAAAGATGACCTATTTTTCGGATCTAAATCTTGGGAATTCAAGTTCAAAGCTCTACCGCTTCTTCTCTATATTTTCGGCCAACCTCCATCTTAAGCCTCGACCAAGCTATTGGATGGAAGAGGGTGTTGTTTGCTAGTATTTAATGGAGTAGGAATTAATTAGTGAATGTTGGTTGATTAGAATGTTGGTAGGAAGTTGATCGCTTTGGATTATGGTGAGAAATTCTCATTGCTTTTGAATTTATATTTTGATTATGTTATAAATCATATTTACACCCTTATGACATACGAATGTTCATACCAAATTGATTGTTAATATGGATGATTTGATAGTTAGTAAATTAAGTGAATTGTGATAATATATCCCGTTATGATATTAATAGCGAATGTTAGATTTGAAATCATATGCATGTGATTGGATTGAATGGATGTTATGTTAGTGATAAATATGAATATTGGATATGTTCATTTTAATTAAGTAATCCCTTTATTTAAAAAGACCATATTTTAGTAATATGAGATATTATGGAAAAATAAGTCTCTTTTCATTTAGAAGTGAAATTAAAGTTAAAATGAAAGAGAATTTGAAATTTGAAGTGAAACGGATTTGAAAAGGATAGTTAATTAGAAATTGAAATTTAGATGAATAGTGAAATTGAAATGCAATTTGAATAAATTATTTCAAGTATTGAAATATAAGTTAAAACTAGACGCATCGTGTAACGGCAGTTCGGGATTTCGCGCCGAAAATTTCAAATGAATGTATAGAGTGGAATATAGCTCGGAATTCTTCAAGATAAGAAAATTCCAGACTATTATATCCATATCTTCTAAACGAAGAAAGAAAATCAAAGTTTCAATAAGTAGATTTTGAAATAAGTCCAAATCAATTTTCAAGAAAAATCGCGCTAGTGCAGTTTAGTGACCTAACAGGAAATTTGTCTAAATGGATGTTTTTAATTGTGAAAAAATATGGAATAAATTTGATAAATCTATTTAAATGATTTAAAAGAGATTTGGATTGGAAAATATGAATTATCGAATGTTTAAAAGTTGTTTAATTCAAATAAGTTTATATAGCATTTTCCGCAGTACTTTTCTGTTGCGAATTCTATAACTTTTGGAATATAAGTTTAAATGTAAAGACATTTACCAAAATCAATTGTGAATATTCTAAAAAGGATAATTAAGCGTTTTGAAAGATAATTTGGAATATTTATAAGAAATTCCAAAGTAAAGTTGAAAATCTGAGTATGCGGAAACGACTAGTACATTTGTCCTGCCTGTGAGATCTGGGAAGATAAAACAAGGTGTTTAACTAAGGTTAGGGATGGAGCAACCAGTGCTCTGAACTTACCTGGCCTGTGTTTTCTTTTCTTAGACGAGGGGTGGAACAGATCGAAGGGAAAGCCCGGATGCTATTAAATAAAAAGATTCTGTTAAGTTTTTCGAAATAAAAGAAGATTGGTATTATCCGAAAGTTAAGCAATCTCCAGAAAGAATGATTATGAGATCGAATTTACTTCAAAATATTTGTTAAGATTGATTTAGGGTTTATCATAAACGATGTCTTAAATAACATTGTTTTTGACCCGCTTAAAAGTAAAGAAATTTGGATCAAGAATTAAGTAAGGAAATCTGAGATATTTTCCAAAGCTAAAGAAGGAACTTCTTAGAAATTACTCTAAGTTAAAAGAAAGAGAATTCAAAATCATCAGAAAAGAATTTAAGTGGAAAGAGACTTAATAAATCCTATATACTCGTATTCACTTTTATCGATGACTGGATTTCGAAGGAACCGGAGTCGGATTCGTTTAATTCCTATCTAAAAACCACTTCGAACCAATGTATACGTTCGAACGTTAAGACATGTTGAAGATGATGATTTTTGAAGACCGTGGATCTTTATAGCGTAAGGACTGCTTGTTGATTTGCTCGGGGTCGCACCGATTTTAGAGTTATATATAGAAGTGGTCTCCTCATGATGGAGATTTTGCAGATTGCAAGGGCTTCTCGCCTAATAATGACCGAGGAAAGTGCCTTCGGTTTGTCCGGTTCCTGGACAACTTGTATGGACGTTTGTCTGGCGTTGCATTTCTAACGATTACGTACATTGGTTTTTACAAAAGTACATCAGTGGTGGCGGAGAAGGCAACTTATCTTACCTTAACACCCTCCTTAAGACTTACGAGCTCAAGGGTTGTATTTTTATGGAAGGCAATTAGTAGTTAAACGGAAATGGCAATGTGGCATTCAAAGATGTGATATGTGCTTTGTGAAAAGGTGATTGTGACCTTAAGCCTCATCAAACCGGAAATGACCGAAACAGGATTAGATGCAGCAGGGCTAAGTGGGTCATTCCCAATTAGGGTATGATCATCCCCTTCTAGATATATTTCTTCCCGCTATGATGTTCGAGATGTTAATTAATGTGGTGTATGGAAAACGAGCGCTCGGTTAAAGTTCGGTAACGACCGAGGAATGACATATTCGGTACTATCTAGTTAAAGAGGTAGGTCGGTCTTGTGTTGGTAGAGGGCAGGTGTTCTGTGCCTCGGGACATCCATCTAGAGGTGTACCCATTTCGGAAGGTAGATCCTGCGCCTGGTCATTTGTATGGAAAATCCATTCTCCAATAAGAACCTACGGACTTGATTGCAAACCTATTATGCTAGAATTTAATCAATGTAACAATTTCGGCTAAGATTAATAAGTTTATTTGCAAATGTTTTCAAAGAATGTCATTAGAAATAATATCAAACGGTTTGATATAAAAGTGTTTTAGTTATCATAAGGTAAAAACCTGTTCGTGTTTATGTGTGGACGTGGTCTTATGAGATACTCTTTCTTTTCAAAGGATCTTTATAAAAAGGCTGATATATGACACTGTCATTAATTATTGAGTTTTTCTCACGCTGGTTTATCAAGCCTGATCCGGATATTTTCAATACTCGGGTCAGATCCGAGTAGTTTCAGGTTTAGTCAAAGATGGTTGGAGTTTCCAGTGGAGAGCTGGAGATATTCATCAACGTATGGACATATTCCGTTAATCACCTTTTCTTAGTGTATTTTGTTGGATGTTTGTCAGCATTTGTAAGGGCAGATTTTATAACTGTCCAAGCTGAATTTAGGTTAGACTCTGATATATGTATTTAAAAGTTTTCCTCTGTAAAGATTATTATTGAAATAATATATGTTATTCCATTCGAGTGAGATTCTGTTCTGTCTATTTTTCTTTAATCACCCTTAAAGATCCGTCTTATCGTGCAATTTGAGTTAGACATGTGTGGTTTATTGTCGATTCAAAGGGTACGGGAAAATGGGCCTTTACATATATTATGTATATATGTATATATATTTTAAAAAAAAATTCTTAGATCGAATATATATAGTAATTATAAATATATACATGATGATTTTACTAAAGTACAGTACAAGATCATGTCAAACTTAATACTTACAAATCGATTATGGGAAATTCTATTCTGATCTAATGTAAGCTCATATAGTAATGACAGTTTGTACACATATTCTTCTCATTATCACTATATCATGTAGATATTTAAAGTTTGGCCTAAGGTAAAAAAAATTATTAATATCTTTATTAAGTACGTAGGTCAATTCGGTTACATTTATCGATTAATCGATTTGCTCTGCCCAGAGACTTTTGACTTATTGACTACGATGATGCCGACCTTCTATAGCAAAGGAGACAAATCCTTTCTTGAGTAGTGTTAACTTCGAGTGGTCCAACGTATACCCAATTATAAACGTAGTCCGGTCGTTATGCCATATGATTCCCCATAAATAAAGTACAAGCTACATACTCAAGTTTGACATTACTCTCAAGTTGGAAGACTACAGAATGTCAATGCCTTGAGATATTCTATTTTGCCTATATTATAAAACCCATAAGCGACTCTCATCGAGTCATTCTGTTTTATATATCTAACTCTATGAATGATCTTGTTAGTAAGTGGGAGATTGAGAGAGTCTGTTGTATGCCATAAGAGTGTACTAATGTTCATACATGTCCATTTAGCATGAGATGAAACAGGGTAAATTTCAAAAAAAAATCCTTAAATAGATCTTAATGGGCATACATAAATAACTAATCAGCATACAGATCCAATCTATATTTGAAATTAATGTTTTGTTTCAATTTCTCTACATTACAAGTACATAAAATTAAACCTTTCACTTTCCATATATGAAACATCTACAATTACTAGTCATAATGAGTTGTGTGTCTAAATATGTATAAATTCAAAACTTTTCACCTTCCATATGTGAATCTATTAGTCCAAAATATACATAAATTCAAAATGTTTCGCCTTTCACGTGTGAAACTACCACACAAGTTAAGAGAAATTGTTTATCCAATTTAATGTGTTTACTTGTCTCATAAATATGGTGCTTACAACAGATGAGATATATACATAGTATAATAATGTAAAACAATAATAATTGAATAATGTACGTGTGTACACACATATGGATAATAATTTTAATATCATATAGTATGTGCTACCACATTTAGATAAATTCCAATATCATATATATGTTATGTATAACTTTGAAAACATTATATAAATATAAATTTAAAATCATGTTGGTTGTAAAGTATCTAGTTACCTTGAAAAAATAGAAAGATGTTTATTTAGACTTTTATTTAATAATTTAACATGACTTAATTTAATTTTAGTTTAACTTGGTCAAATATATTTTATGTTTGAATAAAAAAATGACAAATCAAAATAGCATGTGGAATAAAAATTGAGAATCATAAACATGAATATATAATGTTTTGACTAAATCATATAAATTAAAGTTACCAAATGTAATTATTATCATTTTTCTCGGAATTATTTTATAACTAAAATATACATATTTTTTGTTTATTTCAAACACATATGTATGCATAAATTTAAATCAAATTTATATTTAACACTTTAAATGATAACTTAAGAATTATGAACATAAGTAAAACTTAGTGTAAAATAGTTTTACAGTATTACTTTCATCATGAACTGAATATTAATGTTATTTATATTTAAATAATTTAAAGGTATTTGATTTGCGTATAAGATTCATATTAAAAAATTATTAACATGGTTTCGCGAACGCCGTGACTTCACAAGCATGACGTCCACGTAGACTTTCATCGAGCGTCCAATCCAATCTTTGAACATCCTGTTTACCAATCTCTGGTAGGTTCCACCAGCATTCTTCAACGTAAACGGCATGACCAGATAGCAATACAGTCCTAAGTCGATAATAAAGCTGGTATGTTCTTGGTCCGGGATGTGTATTGAAGTCTAATTATATCCAGAATATACATCCATGAATGAAACTAATTCATGTCGGCTGATTAGTCCACCAATTAATCAATCCTTAGAAGCGGGAAGCTATCCTTCAGGCACACCTCATTCAAGTCAGAATAATTGATACACGTCCTCCATTTTCCGTTAGCCTTCTTCACCAAGACTTGATTGAATACTCATTCCAGGTATAAGTCATCACGGATAAAGCCATTGTCCTATAGCTTCTCTATTATTCTTTGAGTGCAGTGGATCTCTTTGGACCCAAGCCTTGGTTCTTCTGTTTCATAGGAACGCATTTGGGATTATGTTCAATGCATGGCTCGCTATCTCCGATGAGATCCCATACATATCAGAGTGCGTCTAGGCGAACACATCTAGGTTCACCTAAAGAAAACCAATCACTCCTTCATCATCCTGATGTCGAGCTATGATCTACTTTCAAGATCCATGTTGGATCATGCAGACTGATAGGGATATTAATCGTTAGCTCGGCTTTAGCCACTCTTCCATCCAGTGGCTCTTTCTGTAGATCCACATTCTTATAGAACCGATTGTGCTGCTCGAGCCAAGGCTCAGTTATTGGTTGTTATGCATCCAAATCCTTGATGCAGAGAGTCCCTTATACACCTTCTACTTTCTCTCTTCACCTCGCCTCTCTTAGCTCGATGACATAACAACTATGCCAAGCCCTTGATCTTTGTGCACTACTCCCACACCATTCTTCATAGGAAATTAAGCGTCAAACACCAAGGGAATAGCCGCTCTAAACTTAGTAAAGGCCAGTCAACCCAAAAATGCATTATAAGCAGAGTAAATATTCAACACAATAAAAGGCATGACTCGCACTCGCCCACGGTCGCCCTCTCCAAGCACCACTGGTAATTCCACATATCTGAATGACTCTATAGCTATCCCGTTAAATCCCTAGATATGAGATTTACACGGTTCAAGTCCTTGCCATCCAGAAGCATCCGGTCATAGCTTCTTTTGAATGGAATGTTGACAAACTCCAAGTCAACTAGCATCTTTCATAAAATAGCTGGGCCAATCGTGGCCGTTATAACCAACGACTCAATTGGTGGGGCTTCTACCCCATCAGCATCTTTGTTTCGAAAAACAATGTTATGTGTCATGGTTTTGAATTGTTTTGCTAGAGTTTCATCCTCAACTGCTAAATAGCTCTCATGATCGATATGCATCAAAGCACTAGCACATCTATCCATCTTATTTAAACACTTGTCGGTTGGATGTGGTCCACTGATGATTGTGTTTAGCACCAAACGTTTTCAAGTCGCCTAGGCTCCTCACTCTAGAACCAGCTAGCCCCTATTGGGATGTCGATCCAAGGGATTAGAATTTTCATGCCCGCCATTCTATGGGGCTTTCACAAATTGTTGCAATTTTTTCTTTCAAAACAGCTCCTCAATCATATCGCGCAAGTGCCGGCATTCATTGGTATTATGACGTGCGTCTCATGAAACCTGTAGAACTTGCCAAATCTCTTCTCCTTCTGGTTGATTCTCTTGGAGACGGCTTCCTATACTGCTTGGTACCTTGAGTTGCCAAATAGATATTTTTAACTAAGTTATTCAGTTCAGTATAATTATCGTATTTCGGAATCCAGGGACAATTCCTATTATTTGGTACAGTATTGGTGATAACTTAGCGAAAGACAGTATGGATCTTGGTAGGAGCCGAGTGAACTATATCTTTACTTCTCCTTCTAGGAAAATTGGAAACCAATAACATCTCACAGCAACAGATGCTCTGGCAGAATCCATATGCCATTCATACCTCATCAATACCTTGGATTTGTCTTTCCACCGTACAACGGCATTATTAGCATTGGAAAATTACATTGATGCTTCATGCATAGAATGTCCTCAGTAAAGGGAGTCCTACTAGGATAAGTACCGCATTTATCATTGCTTCTAAATAGATTTTCACTTACAAGTCTCTTGATCATGTCTTCTAAGTACTATGGGTCTACAATTTTGGCTGAATGACGGTGATCGACATCTTTTCCAAGTGTTTGGCCTGGCGAACACTCTCGGATATACTCTCGATATCTGGGTCTCCAGATTCAGGGAGATCTGTTCATCCAGTAGTCCCTTCTGTTTGATTCTAGTGCATTATATCAGTAGCAGCAGCTCAATATTCATCACTCTAATCATCCATTGTGCGTCCAGAAGTCAGATCCACATCGCCTTTGAGCACTGGTTCCACCATCGGTTGGGTCGATACCGATCAGTCCTCTTAGATTGGTATCATTCCTCAAACTCGAGCCTCGAGTTTGTCTTCTTCCTTGATATGATGTCCCAGTAGTGTTTTAGGTCTTCTTCTTCTTTCTATCACTCCATCTCTTATTGGATGATGAAGAACTTTTAGATTCTGCACTTGAATCTCTCCCGCTCCTCTTTCGACTATTATGTGTTAGTTCATTCAATTGCCTCAAGCTCTCCTACATCTATTGGTTCATCTGGTTATGAATCTCTTGGAATCTACCTCCATCTGCTTCTTTATCTGATCCATTTCCACTCTGGTCAGAACATCAGTTAGATTTTAGATTCTCGGTTAAGTTTGTTAAGTAGCTTCATCCATATGATGTGAGCCTTTGTTTTCAGCATTAGCAGTAGCTCTGAAAGTTATAGTACGCTCTCTCCTTGAGAGGACCATGGCGAATAACTTCTCTTAGATTATTGAAATTTTGAATAGTAGAACTATAAGGTTGGAAAACTGGATCTATCTCTTAGATTTATGAAATCTAATAGTAAATGATGTTCCAAGTAGCCTAAGTTGAACTCTCAGTGAAAGCACCAAAATGTCTGAACCAAAAATGGCACAAACACCCAGAAGATTATATAGAGAGTTAAAAGTGAAGAAATTTAAATGAAAATGAGTAGAAAAGAACACATAGCAACTCATAGTGGTTCGGCTAATCTTGGCATACGTTCACTTAGTAATTTTGTTGATTATCTTGCTGATTACAAGAAAAAGTTCTTATGGATCAGTATAATTCTGACCGTGATTACAAGAAATTGGATTTAGGGAAAGAAAGAGCCAAAAGTTCCTTAGACATAAGCCATACCCACTATTTATAGATTTAGGAAGCCTAAAATCTCCCCCCAATGATCACCACCTCGTTTTCTATGCCATAGACCATTTCTCCAAAGAAATAGGTGGACATGTCATTAACAATCACAGATCGGTACAAATCTATAACTTCTTCATATGGACGGTCTTGGTATTCTTGTCTTGGCTCTATTTTTCGATAGCTTCGTGACTCCACACTTGTTTCCACTGATATTAACTTGTTTTTGAGTTCAAACGATGGATCTGTGGAAGAACAAAGTTGCTGATTTCTAGCATCTAGGACGTTTGATAGCAAATGATTGGCGATCAACCTATGGAGCTTGTGATAGGCTTCTAGCATCAAATAGGGTAGGTAGGAAAAAGTTGGGCCCCGTTGGGGGAATAAACTTGAATCGGTATCAATCCAGGAAGTTGGATGGGTACTGATCCACCACTTGGATGGGTTTTTCCTCTCGTCTTGGGTTGTTTTGGTTGGTCCTGTGGCTTTGTTTATGCATGGTTTTCTGAATTCTAGGGCTATCTTTCTGGACTTCCCACCCAGATGATTCAAAATTTGATTCGTCCAATCTGTTCGGATATTACCTAGTCAAAAGGCTGGATAACACCTAGGCTGTGGCATTTCTGCTTCACACGAATACATTTAGGATTTATGTTCAATGCATGGCTCACAATCTCCGCTAAGATCCCACACATGTTAGAGTGTGTCCAGGTGAACACATCAAGGTTCATCGAGATAAAACCAACCAATTCCTTCATCATTATCATGCCGACCTGTAAGCCGACCTTCTAGACCCGTGTCGGATCATCCTGGCCGATCGAAATATTAATAGTTGATTTGGTAGGAGCCTCTCTTCCATCCAGTAGCTCTTTTCATGGATTCATATCTTTATGGAACCAACTGTGACATCTAAGCCAGGGCTTAAGCAGTGGTTGCTATGTATCCAAAGCCTTAATAGAGAGGGCCCTCTCTATAGTTTTCCCTTTCTCTCTTCGCCTTCCCTCCTTTAGCTCGACAACGTAACATTCGCGGCCTAGCCCCTGATCTCCCTGGACTATTCCCACATTATTTTTTGTAGGAAACTTTATTGTCAAGTGCCAAGGATCTATGGCTGCTCTAAATTTAACTAGATTCGGTCAGCCAAAAAATGCATTGTAAGTGGAGTAAATATTCAACACCACAAAATGCACAACCTGCACTCGCCTACGGTTGCCCTCTCTGAGCACCACCAGTAGTTTCGCATACCCAATTAGCTCCGTAACTGTCTCGTTAATTCCCTATATCCAAGATTTATAAGGTTTCATATCCTTACCTTCCAAAAGCATTTAATTATAAGTTTTCTTAAATAGAATGTTGATCGAACAACCACTGTCAACCAACACCTTTCATACAACAACAGGGCCAATTGTGGCCATCATAACGAAAGGATCAATCGTCGAGGCTTCCACCCAATAGCGTCCCTATTCTGGAAAACAATGTCATCTGCAATGGTTCTATATTTTTTCATCGAAGTTCCATCCTTTACTGCAAAACAGCTCTCATTCTCGGTATGCTTCAAAGCACCAACATACCTATCCATCTCTTACACACTCCTATCCAATGGATGTGATCCACCAATGATTGTATTGATCACCAAACACTTTTCAAGTCATCTAGGCTCTTCATTACTAGGCTCGGACTACCCTTATTGGGATGTCGACCCAACGGGATTGGAATTTCCTTGCCCGCTATTCTACGGGGCTTTCACAAAATACTCTAACTTCTTTTTATGAATCAAATCTTCGATCATATCATGTAAATGTCTACATTCGTTGGAGTTATGACCATGCATCTCATGAAACCTGCAGAACTAGCCAGATCTCATCTCCTTCTCAGTCGACTGCTTCATATCCGGCTACCAATACTGCTCAGTACTTTGAGTTCCCAGATAAATATTCTTGATTGAGTTATTCAACTCAGTATAATTATCATACGTAGAAATCCTAGGACGGTTCCTATTATCAGGCCTTCGCATTCCTACCACATTCTAATTCTGTTTTTGACCACCGCTCTTATTGCCAACATTCACATCTACATTCCTTGAACTCTCTCCAGACTATTTTACAACAATGTTGCTTTGTATCACTACAGCTGAACTCCCGGCCTCACCTCATCAGAGATGACTGCGTGTCTCCTCCAAATGCAATAATTGGTTAGCCTTTCTATAGAGAATATCCATCATCGACGGGGGCTTCATTTCCAACCATTTCTTGAAATCAGTCTTGCGATGAATCCCCCGAATCAATGCAATCAATACTATGTCATAAGTGGGAATTGTTACTTCCATCACAGCTGTATGAAACAGTTCAAGAAATCCTTTAACCACTCTTCCACTCCCTAGAAAAGGTTTGATTATGACATCAAATCTTTCAAACGTGAAATGTGTAAATGGAATTGCTCAATAAATTTTCACGACAACTGTTTAAAAGACGGTATGGATCTTGATGGGAGCTGAGTGAACCACTTCATCACTACTCCCGCTAGGAAAATTTCAAAGCAACGACATCTCACGACACCAGATGCTCTAGCTGAGTCCATATGCCACTCGTACTTCATCAAGTGATGCCTTGGATCTGTCTTTCCACTATACAGCGGCATTGTTGGTATTACATACCACCACAGATGTTTCACACGTAGAATGTTCTTAGTAAATGGATTTTGACCAGGAGAAGTACCACATTCGTCATTGCTTCTAAACAGATTTTCATTCATAAGTTTCTTGACCATCTCGGCAAAATAAAACGATTCTACAGGTTTGGTTAAATGGCAGTAGTCAAGATCTGCTCTGAATGTTCGGTCTATGAATGCCCTCAGGCATACTCTTAATACCTGGGTACTCCAGACTCCAGGAGATCCATTCGTCCACCGTTCCCCCTATTTGATTCCTGGGCGGCAAATCATCACCAGTGGCTCGATATTCCAAATTCTGATCATCAACAGCATGTCCAGAGGTTACATCCACGCCACTGTCTAGAGGGTGATGTCCAGCTCCAACAAGCTGGATCGGTACCGATCCGTCCTCTTGGATTGGTACCGATCCACAAACTTGAGCTGTGAGTTTGTCTTGCGCCTTAATACAAAGTTCTAGCCATGTTTTGCATCTTCTTCTGCTTCTGATCCCTCTGTCTTTGCTCGAAAGATGAGAAACTTTCAGATTCTAAACTTGTATGGTCTAAGTCCCTTCTACTCCTATGGTTTCTTTGAGCTAGTTCATTAAGCAGCCACAAGCTCTACTGCATCTACTGTTTCATCTCATTGCAAGTCTCTTAGATTTTGGACCTCAGCTTGTTCTAGTTGGGAAAATTCATCCACACGACGAGTGTCTTGGTTCTCAGCATCATTAATTAAACTGGAAGTTGTAACACGTTGTTTCCTTGATGGGTCTATGGCGAATAACTTCTATTATATTATTGAAAATCTAAATAGTAAAACGGTTGGGTTAAATGATTGGATCTATTTCAAATTTGATAAATCCAATAGTGTATGGTGGATCCAAGTAGCTTGAGGATATGAGCTTTCAATGAAAGCACCAAAATGTTTGAACCAAAAATGGCACAAACACCCAAAAGAATGTACAGAGAATAAAAGTGAAGAAAATAAATAAATAATGAGTAAGGAAAGTATGCAAAACGTTTACAGTATTCTGGCTAATCTTAGCCTATGTCTACTTAATGATTTCATTGCTTATACACTACATTACAAGCAGTTGTTCTTATGGATCAGTATAAATCCATTTGTGGTAATAAAAAATTAGAGTAAGAAAAAGAAAAAGCCAAAAGATACCTCAAAATGAGCTCTACCCTCTATTTATAGATGTAGGAAACCTAAAATCTTTTCCTCATGATCTTCACCTCGCTTTCCATGCCATAGACTGCTTCCCTAAGAAAATAGGTGGACAACTAAGCAATAATCATGGATCAGTATCGATCCATGGGCTTGGATCGATACCGACCCATAAACTCTTTATATGGATGATTTTTGACTCCTTATCTTGGCTCGATTTGTAGTTAGTTACATGATTACAAACTTGTTTCCGTCTTTATTAGCTTGTTTCTGAATCCAAATGATGGATCTATGAAAGAATGGAGTTGTTGATTTTGAGTGCTCATGGAGATTGATAGAGAATTACATGGGATTAAAAAAATAACACTGAAATAGGCTTCTAACATCAAATAGAGTGAGTAGGAGGAGCCGAGGAAAGTTTGGTGAAGGAACTTGAATTGGTACCAATCTAGGAGGTTGGGTTGGTAGCGATTCAACACATGTTGGATTTGGCTCCTTGAATCGTAGTGTCAGTTTGGTTTCTGCCTCATGGCTCTGTCTGCGCTTGGTTTCTGGATTCTTGGTCTATGTCTCCAGGCTCTTTGCCTTGATAGTTTCCAAGTTCATTTCTTCCAGTCTGTCCAATTATTGTCTGGTCAAAAGATGGGATAACATAGTCATTTCCTGAAATCATAGAATCGTACGACTCCATAAAAAATAGTAGTAATACTCTACGATTCTCGATTCTTTGATGTATATAATATGGGTCATTACATTCTCCCCCTCCTCCTCTTTTAGGAATTTCACCCCTAAAATCCCAAACAAAATCAAAAAGGTTATCCTTCATGCCTAACAACCATATACAAGCATAGGCAACCATCACACATCAAACACGCATACACAAGAACAAATGAAGATAGAAAAATCTAGGTCTATCCTAGCATGCAGGATACTATACTAAGGTATACTTTATGATATCATAAGTGAAAGTAAAAGTGATAAATATAAAGTCTCACCAAGAAAAGAGCTCTGGATTAGCTATCCACACGCTCTCCTCGGTCTCCAAGGTGCAATCGCTTTCACTTCTCTCCGCTGAACCTTCATCAACTTAACCGTCTTTCTCCTAAGCTGCTTCATATCACGTCCGACAATACGAATAGACTTATGAGGTCTCGAAGCCTCTGGTTCAATCTCGATATCATCTAGTTGATTTAGTGTGATAGTCATGCCTAAGTCATGCACAAATTTTCGCAAATGGGAAACGTGGAACACTTTGTGCACTCCTCCCATCCTTTGAGGTATGTCGACTCTATAAGCATGGTTCCCATTCCTCCCTAATATAGGGGAAAAACCTACAACTCTCGGTGCCCACTTTCCTTTACTACCAAACCGAATTACATTCTACAATGAAGAGATCTTGAAAAATACCATATCTCCAATAGAGAACTCTAAATCTCTACGTCTCTTATCAGCGTAGCTCAGCCTTGTGCAGCATTTAGTCGTTGCCGAATGATTTCGATCTTCTTTGAGGTTTCTCTAATCATACCTAGACCAAGTATTAATTCTTCCCCCTCTTCCCACCATCACGAAGGAGTGTTACATGATCGGCCATACAATGCCTCTAATGGTGTCATACCAATGCAAGATTAATAACTGTTTTTGTATGCGAATTCAACAATATGTAAGTGATCATCCCATGAGCTTCCAAAGTCTATTATGCAAGCCCGCAAGAGATCCTCTAAAATACAATTCACTCTCTCAGTTTGGCCATCAGTTCAAGGATGATAAGCCAAACATAAATGCATCTTTATTCCCACCACCTCTTGTAAGCTCTTCCAAAACCCATTAGTGAACGACGGCCTCGGTTACTCACAATGCACTTCAGCACACCATGGAATCATACTATCCACTACACATACAATCCATCCAACTTGACTTGGCTGGTATGAATCTGACACTCTTGGTCAAGCGATCAACTATGACATAAATGTCATCGTTCTTTGCTTGAGTCCTCAGCATTCCATCGATGAAATCCAATGAAACTTATTCCCATTTCTATTAGTGAACTTCTAATGATTGCATCAATCCACTAAGCCTTTTCTGCTCTGCCTTAACCAGCTGGTAGTTCGCGCACTTCGAGATGAATTCCCCAACATCATTCTTCATCCCTTCTCAGTAAGAAGTCTGATTTATATCACAATACACCTTTTTACCGCAGGGATGGATAGCCAATCTTGAATGATGGCACTCTCATAGCATCTCTTAACCCATCGACATCTAGAACAAACAATCTCTTGTCTCTACGGAGCCAACCATCTCTGTCAAGTTTGTACTATCTCATCTCTTCGAACTCTACTCTACACTCAATCATAATAATGATCTCAGCTAATCTGGTATCACGCCTTTGATTAATACCGATCTTCTTAATCGGAGCAGGACTGATAGTTAAGCTTGCCAAGATCTCTGGCTCAAGCTTGCATCTCAATTGGAAATTATAACCAGTAATATACTATAACTGTGTCCACTCTATGAACATAACTTCTAAGTTGGCATGTCTACTACTCAATGCATCAGCAACTGCATTACCTTTCCTCGATATAAGTGCAATATCAAAGTCTTAGGAGGCTTGGAACTCTAACCATCACTATTGGCAAAGGTTAAGATCTTTCTGCGAAAAGAGGTACTTTAATGATTTATGGTTGATGCAACAGCTTTGTTTCGCTGCATAAATACTGTACCCAATTCGATACCACAAATGTCAATGTATACTGTCATCTCTTATTTTCGCTCGAAACAGTCAATACTGATGCACCGGTCAACTTTTCCTTTAGGCTCACATATGCTTGTTCATACGTCGCATCCCACTTAAAATTTTGATTCTTTTTCATTAACTGAGTTAATGGTGCACTACTTTAGAGAAGTCTAGGATGAATCGTCTATAATATCCAGCTAACCCTAAGAAACTTCTCACATTTATAGCATTTTGGGTCTAGTCCAATCTTGAACTATTGCAACTTTTGTAGGATCCACGGCAATGTCCTGATAAAAAACAATATGACCCAAGAATAGCACTTCTCTCTTCCCAAAGTGTAACTTCAAAAACTATGCTTTCAGTCAGTGCTCTCTCAACATTCAAGCACGATCCTCAAATGAATCTTGAGTTCTTCCTCTATCCATGAGTAGACAAGAATATCATCAATGAATACAAGCATAAATTTATTTAGTTGACCACTAAAGACACAGTTCACGAGATCAACAAAGTATGCCGATGCATTCATTTGCCCTAATGGCATAACCAGCCATTCATAGAAACCAAATGGTGTATGAAACGGTGTAGTCGAAACCCTCTCCATTGTAACTCTCAATTAGTGAAATCCCATCGTAAAATCTATTTGAGAGAACACTCAAGCACCATGAAGCTAATCGAAAAAGTCATCAATACGTGGAAGTGGATACTTTTCTTTTTCATTACATTATTCAGCCCATGGTAATCAACACAAAATCTAGGGGAACTATCTGCCATCATGGCGAATTGTACTGGCGCTCCCCACTTAGAAATACTCCTACGAATGAACCCTCATTGCAATAGGTTATTCACTTGCATCTTGAGCTCCCGCTGCTTTCTATGTGCCATCCTTCTCAAAGGCATCACTATCGGTCTAGCATCTTTAAATAAATAAATACAAAACTCAGTCTCTATATGTGGCAGAAGTTCGACCATCTCCTAAAATATGTTCGGACACTCCCTAGCAATAATTACTAATGGTAACACATCAGAAAACTGACCATCATGTCATCAATATCTGGTACGCGTACTACCTTCTGATCATCTTCTATCCATGTAATAACCAATGATCTCTCACAATCCACCATCATACTGTATCTACGAAGGCAGTCCATACCTAGAATAATACCAACCAAATAAAACCCAAAAAAAGCAATCACAATCAAAAGTATGTCTATGACTCAATAATACCAAACCACGACAAACCATACATAAGCTGGTGGACCTCCAATAGGGTTCATCATAATCAAAGTCAATCTAGAATTTCGTCTCCCAATCCTAATCTATCTACCAAATCACTGGATATAAAGGAATGTGAACCTTGATATCAAAAAAAAAAAATAAGAATATCATAAATGGAAAACATACCTTGGATAATGATGACTTCCCCCTTCTCTTTCGCTGATGGAGCATTCAACAAAGTCAAAATGACATTGATAACATATGCTTTCATCATCTTCTTTGCTTAATTGGCACTAGACATTTTTTCTGAATATGCCCAAGCTTGTTGTGATTGTAGCATTACTTTCCCTCAGCCTTGCAATCTCTACTATTGTAGCCCTTGTCACTGCGGTTGTAACAAGTTAGCGTCTTACTCTTCTTTTGGTTGCCTTTGTTCTGAAACTAGTTCCTCTTATTATTCCACTTCTTCTTGCCTCCCCCGCCCGGTTGCAGTTTTGGCTCGTCTTTAGGAATAATAGTCCTCGATTTTGGATGAAGGCTCTCATGCCTCAAGGCTTTTTCGACTAACATCTCAAAAGTCTTGTCAATGTGGTCCACAAGCTTTCCTCCCAAGTAATCATCCAAGAAAATAGTGAACTTCTCGTTCTTCCTTGATGGAGTGTCAATGAAGGACATTACATATTTTGATAAGGCATCGACTTAGCAACATACTCGAAGACAGTCATATCCCCATGCTTCAGATCTGCAAACTTAAGAAATAAGGCCAAATTTTGAGCTATTGGTATAAACTTCTCTTTGAATCTGGCTTTGAACTGGTCCCATGTGAACTGGTCGTTGGGAGTAGCAACCTTCACAGTGTTCCACCAGTTCATGGCTTGCCCTTGAAGCTGTTGAGTAGCCGACCGCCTTTTCCTACTATCATCTGGCTTTAAGTCATCGAAGATCCTTTTTTAGTTATCAACCCAATCTTGCACTTCCATCGTCGACTTTGTTCCTTAGAATGGTTTACCACCAAGACTAGCAAAGTATTTGTTCAACTTAGCGAAATCGACTCTGGGCACCTACATCGGAGCACCACCATTGATAGCAACTTTTGGAGCGACTACTTGAGGATTCTATGGCATCTTCTACATTATGGTATTGAACATGGTCTAGAAGTTGAGATTAGCAACTCCCAAGCCAGCTCCTTCATCAACTCCCGAGGTGGAGTTCTTAACAGCATTTCTTATTTGACGGCTCATCCTTCAATCTGTAATAAGGATGATCAGTCTCTCTAAAAGGAATTTTGCTTAAGTAGTACCTATGTGTGAAGTGCAACTTATGTACTCTGTATACTACTATATAGTTTAAAAACCAAAATATATAACAAGTACTTTCTCCTATATATATGCATACCCTCGATCTGGTCTAAGGTGAGAACTCATACCGTATCTCTACTTGACACCATTATCCTTTAGGTTAAACTACACAATTTAACTTCCATTACCAAATGTGAGGACAGCCCTACACCATCAACACGTAATGATATGATAACCAACATTGTAGCAGTGCACAGTCGATGTAAGATGACTGTCAAGGTTATAAGGCAAAGTAAATAAAACACAGGACTTGTCGTATATCTCACAGCGTATCGAATAAAATATTTAAACATCTTAGATATAAAACAGGGAAGACCGTAATAACTGAATGAATCATAGAACCAGAGTACACAGATCCATACGGTATACACCATAAGTGATAGACTTATACATCAAATAATAATTTATAAATAAATTGTCCCTACATAACAAAGGCACCAGCAAGCTCTATAGTGTTGTGCAGCAGAATAGAAAATCATAATAAGTAAGTGAAGTAATTATGAGTACGAACTGTTGCTTATCCTCTATCCAGCTCCATGTACTCATCATACCTTATATCACTAATCTAATCATTTAAGAGTACTTAGAGTAATAGGAAACAAAGCATAAAACTTTGAGTCAGACAACATTCTGGTATGAGCGGTAGAAAACTGTTAATCAGCTAGTTTTCTATCGGTTTAGAAAATAGCTGAAAATTTTCAAATTAAATTTACCGCAAGCAAATGGCGTATGATAGTTAGTACGTGGCGAGTATGGTTCGATCCGTAGGGAATTGTTAGAGTTTAAAAATCTATTCAATCAAATTACACCAAAGTGAGATGAAATTGTTAACTACAAAAAAAGAAGCTAAAGCTAGAACTAAAATGTGATTTAAAAACTATTAGACTAGAGAACAACTTAGAGGCAAATCCACTTTCATATTTTTGTATATCAACAAACAAGTAATTCGTGATCTCTAGCTTTGATATTAAGTGAAATATTGTTGTATTTATCATAAGTATGGTTTATTTATGTTATTAATTGACATAACGCAAACCATCAAAGTATAATACAACAGATAAACCACTTATCGATTCTCATGAAAAGTAAGCCAAAGCTATTTTAAGTATGATCTATTTACTATTGTAACTAGTAATATAGATCATCAAATTTCATTTTTACTTTCATTTCAAAATCAAAAATTAATTAGCAAATGACGATGTAAATTGTGTTTTTGTTGAATAAAAATAGCTCATTTTCATAAGCAATATAAGCTATCAAACCCACTTGTATAAACTTACATCAAAATTCACTTTCATGAAGCACAAGCTAAAGAGATCATAAATCATAAAAATGTTGAAATTACATAATATTTGAGAGCTTCATTATCCCTAAATTGAAGGGGTTTAGCTACTCATTTGTGTTATCAAATCAACTCATGTAAGTTTCAACATTGAAAATGAAAGAAAGTGGCGAATAAACAAAGAAAAAGAAGATTAGCTACTAGAAGAAAATTAATCAGACTAGTGCATAAATGTAAATCTAAGGTATGAACATTAAAAGAAAGAGAGCATATAAATAAACATTAACAAAGAAGCAAAGAAAAGCATGTAGAAAAGAAAGGAGAAAGAGGCTTGGAAGTCATTTTTATTTCACTTTGATTTTTGTTTACAACTTGCTAATTTCCTAAGGAAATATATGAATGAGTAGAAGATATGTTTATGTACATAAGAGGGCTATTTATACATGCATAAAACCCTAATTCCATTTTTAGAAAGTTTTCCAAAATACCCCTTAGGAAGTATGGCCACCAAGTAACCATTAGCCACTAATTAATCCATCATTTGATGTGCATGAAGCTTTAACATCCACTTAGTTGTCTATTAGCTCCTAATTGTACATTTAGGTAAGTGCGTGGGGTCCTCCATGATCTTAGAATTGAATTATTTCCTTTTCATTCCTTTGTATTTCCTTGTGCATGCATATATCATAATGAATCCCACTTTCATATGCCTCAAAATATCCGATAAAAATTGTCCAAGTAAAAATTCTTAAATTGACACATGCACAAAAATGACCACTTTGCCCCTGAACGAAGATGAAAATATGATGGTTTCAAAATAATGGAATTTTGGTTTTACACATGTTAAAATGCCCAAATATGATGTTTATTTAAATAAAAAGAGATAAAATATGGATGTAAATATATGCACATTTACGTGCACATCAAATACCCCTACATTTATCTTTTTATTCGTCCTCGAATAATGGAAAACTAAGATAAATTCGTTTTTCGTAGGGAGCATGATTGCATTGAGCGTATGAACAAGTCGTTAAACCTCTTGGTGTCTCCAATAGGACGAGTGTTGTCTCGTGAGGGTTTTTAGCAGATACTACCCACAAAATCCAAATGCAAAGTGAAAATATTTATAAAATGCAAGATTTATTTACAAAGAGATGAATGCGAGTTTTTGAAAATATTTACAAATGAAAGGTTTACTTTTAAATTGACACAAATAAGCAAATACAAGTTTGGTCATTGTCTTGAAAAGTTAAGTCATTTATTCATCAAAATTTCCAATAAAAATCAAGTTGTCATAACAGATAGACCATAATTTGGCTAGTTGTTTTGGTTGATAACACAATGTAATTATGAAATGGATCTTTAGTTGATTATCAAAGTTTATTGAAATGGTATTTTTCGTTTCTTTTCAATAACAAGTTAAATCAAACAAGTTAAAATGGTGCTTAAATTTCAATGCTTACTCTCTCTTATTTGAAAATTTTATTGATATTAACAATATTTACATATGCGTAACTCAGGTAAACTGAGGCCAGATATATTACCCATGCACTGCCTTTTGGGCTTATGTGAGGAAATACAGAGCGTGGTCAATGAACACATGAATGTGAACACCTATCGACTATAGGCATTATTAATAAAAGAATTTATATATATATACACCTAGCTCAGATAAACTAAGGCCACGATCATGCACTGCCTTTCGAGCTTATGTGAGAAAGGTACAGAGCATGGCGAGTGTACACACAAGTGTGCACATCTGTTGACTGTAGGTGTTAATAGAAAATATTTACACATATACAAAAAAATTGTGGAAAGGGAGAGTTTTGCAAAATCATCTTAGCACCACTTAACTTAGAAGACAAAAAAGATGTTATATCATTTACTTTAAATCAACTACTTTTTAAAACAAAGATTTTCAATTAGGATATATTTCATAATAATACATATGTACCTTCCTATATACTAGTTAAACTATTATTATTTGTAATCAAACTTCATTTTTATTTTTGTTAAGATAAATAAGTTTTCAAAAATTTCAATTTATTAACCAAAACTTATACTTATCCCATAGTATTTCTTCAAAAATAAATCAAAATGCTAGAAAAAGAAAATATTTTTTGAGATTTAGAAATTTTGATATTTTTTTGAGTTAAATGGAAATTCAAAAATGCCATGAAATTTTTAAAAAAAAATGAAAACGAAAATAAGACTCCCCCCTCAAACTTAGTTTTGATCGTGTCCCTACAGTCAATGCATTATATAATGAGTGTAACGGGAAAAACTATGTACATATTTACAAAAGAGGGTTAACATTCTTACAAGACGTAGCTTGGCCCATGAAGGATCATGAGCTCCTCCTCCTGGTTACTTAGCAATTCCAAGAAAGGTTTCAAACGATGACCGTTGACTTTGAAAATCGATCTATCCCTAGGGTTTTCTATTTCTCCGACACCATGTGGAAAAACAGTTCGTATCACAAATGGTCCGGTCCATCTTGATTTAAGTTTCCCAGGGAATAAATGAAGTATTGAGTCATATAAATGAACTTTCTGGTTAGGCGAAAACATTTTCCTTAGGATTGCCTTGTCATGAAAAACTTTTGTTCTTTCTTTGTAAATTTTCTCATTTTCATACGCGTCATTCCTAAGTTCTTCTAGTTCGTTGAGTTGCAATTTCGGTTTTCGCCGGCTTTTTCAAGGTCAAAGTTTAAGTTTTTTATTTCCCACAATGCTTTGTGTTCGATTTCAACGAGAAAATGGCAAGCTTTACCGTAAACTAAACGAAATGGGGACATCCCAAGGTTAGTTTCAAAAGCAGTACGGTAAGTCCAAAGCGCATCTATCAATTTCTAAGACTAATCTTTTCGATTTTTTTATAGTTTTCTCAAAGATTTGTTTTATTTGACGATTCGAAAATTCAACTTGCCTACAAGTCTTAGGATGATACAGAGTGCATAACTTGTGGGTTATCGAGTATTTCTTCATTAATGTTTCAAAAGAACAGTTACAAAAATGGGTTCCGTTATCACTGATTATTGTGCAAGTGTGTCAAACCTCGAAAAGATGTTTTTTTTTGAGAAATTTCACAACAATTGTATGGTCATTGGTTTTGCAAGGAACGGCTTCGACCCATTTTGAGACATAATCGACAGCGAGAAGGATATATAAGTTTCCAAAAGAATCGGGAAAAGATCCCATAAAGTCGATACCCTAAAGATTTCGATCGTAAGAATGGGGTTTAGAGGCATCATATCTCATCAGGAAATTCGTCCAAGCATTTGACATCGATCACAAGTTTTATAAAATTCAAATGAGTCTTTGAAAAGAGAAGGCCAATAGAAACCACACTGAAGCACCTTTTCCGTAGTTTTTCGAGGACCGAAATGTCCACTACACACTTGATTGCGGCAAAACGAAATAACATTCCTGATCTCATTATCTGGAATGCAACGTCGGATGATTTGGTCGGGACAATATTGGAACAAGTATGAATCATCCCAATAGAAGTACTTCACTTGGGATATGAATTTGTACTTGTCCTGTTTGGACCAAGATGAGGGACTAAGTAGTTCACTATATCAGCGTACCATGGATCGATAGAAATCGAAAGAAATTGTTCGTCGGGGAAGTTTACATTGATTGGCAAAGAATATGGTGCGTTCGGAAGACGAGACAAGTGACAGCTATGACATTATCAGATCCTTTTTTTCTTTGATTGCAAGGTCAAATTCTTGAAGTAAAAGGATCCAACGAATCAAACGGGATTTAGCATCCTTTTTAGCAAAGAGATAATGAAGCGCGGAGTAGTCCGTATACACAGTAATGTATGAACCTATCAAGTAATGTCGAAACTTTTCGAGCGCAAAAACGGCGGCTAGAAGCTCTTTTTCGATTTTTATGTAGTTGAGTTGAGTGTTGTTCAAATTCATACTTGCGTAGTAAATGACATGAATGATTTTGTTGATGCGTTGTCCTAAGACAGCACCAACGGTAAAGTTCGAAGCATCACACATTATTTCAAAAGGAAGATCCCAATTGGGTGCGCAAATGATTGGAGCAGAAATGAGTTCGTTCTTAAGACGTTCAAAAGAAGAGATAAAATCAGAGTTAAAACTGAAAGGAACGTCTTTTCTAAAAAGAGTCATTAAAGGTGAGCGATTTTGCTACAGTCTTTCACAAAGCGTCGGTAGAAGCCAGCGTGTCCTAGAAATGATCGAATGTCCTTAACAGATTTGGGAATGGGTAGGTTTGCAATTACGTCGATTTTTGCTTTATCTACCTCAATGCCTTTACTTGAGATGATATGTCCAAGGACTATGTCTTGTTTGACCATAAAGTGGCATTTTTTCCAATTCCAAGTCAAATGTTTTTCTTTACATCGATTCAAAACCAACTCGAGGTGATGTAAATATTGAGAAAAAGAATCGCCAAAGATAGAGAAATCGTCCATAAAAACTTTTAGAAAGCGTTCAATCATGTCAGAAAAGATGCCAACCATGCATCGTTGGAAAGTCGCAGGAGCGTTACAAAGTTCGAATGGCATACGTCGATAAGTAAAGGTACCGAACGGACACCTGAAAGTCATTTTCTCTTGATCTTTAGGAGCGATTGGAATTTGGTTATAGCCGGAATAACCATAAAGGAAGCAGTAAAATTCATAGCCGGCTAAAGTTCGAGCATTTGTTCAATGAAAAGAAGAGGAAAGTGATCTTTACGTGCTGCGACATTTAATTTTCGATAGCCAATGCAAACATGCCAACCCGTTTGAGTGGAATAAGTTCGTTTGAATCGTTCTTGACAACGGTTAGCCTATACTTTTTGGTACAAAATGAATTGGGCTAACCCATGAACTATCAAAGATTGGGTAAATTATTTCGTTGTCGAGAAGTTTAAGAATTTCATCACGCACTGCGTCTTTCATTTTTGGATTAAGCCTTCGTTGTGCATCATGAACAGGCCTGGCATCATCGATTAAAAGGATGCGATGTTGAACAAGATCGGGACTAATTCCTTTTATATTGAAGATGGAACCATCTAATTGCTTTCTTTTTTTTCGAAAGAATAGAGAGAAGAGAAGCTTCTTGGTCAAGAGAAAGATCGTTAGAAATGATGACAGGACAAGTTTCATTTTCAGCTAAGTATGCGTACTTAAGGTGATCGGGAAGTGGTTTGAGGTCCAACTTCGGGAGTTGCTCAATCAAAGAATTGGGTTGAGATTCAGATTCGACTTGAAGCAATTCAAAGGAAAGAGCATATTCAATTTCGTTGGGGATTTTGTGAAACAATTTTTTGTATTTGACCTCGCATTCATCGTTAAGATCAAGTGCCTCGTTTTTGAAGTTTTCGTGAATGGTACTAACTTCCAACGTTTGGCCACGAGGTTCATTCGATTGGTTTTCAAGATTGAAAATATAAAGGTCCAAAGTCATGTTTCCAAAAGAGATTTTCATTGAACCGTTATGACAATTGATTAAGACATTTGAAGTGGCTAAGAATGGTCGGCCTAAGATCAATGGAATTTGACTCACGGAATTTGTCACTGGTTGTGTTTCGAGAACGATAAAGTCAATGGGGAATATGAATTTCCCTACTCGAATGAGCACGTCTTCAATTTCACCCACGGACTTCTTAATGGAATGATCGGCGAATTGAAGCGTAACTTCTGTGGGTTTGAGCTCACCTAAGCCTAATTGTTTGTACACGGAGTATGGAAACAAGTTGACACTTGTGCCTAAGTCTATCCAACTTTGTTAATTGTCTTGTCTCCAATTGTACATGAATCGTAGGGCAGCAAGGATCTTTGTATTTAACGAGCACGGATTGAAACAAGACTTCACTCAAACTAGCAGCTAAGAAGACTTTTTTGGACACTTGAGTGTGTCGCTTTTGGGCACACAACTCCTTAACTTTTTTTGCGTAAATGGAGACTTGCTGAACAATGTCAAGAAGCGGAATGTTAACTTTGACTTGTTTAAAAATTTCCAACATCTTTACCATTTGGTCCAATTGTTTCTTTGGTCGAAGACAATTTGGAAATGGAACACGATACTCGGTAGGCGTGTCTACTCGAGTAGAAGAAGAAGAATTTTGATTGGCATTCGATTCAACCTTTGGCTCCACGTACTGTTCAGATTTGTTCGTGTTCTAGAAGTGTCGAGAGAGGTTTCCGGTAAATTGTTTGGGTTAACGACTTGGTTGTCGATTTGTTTACCGGAACGTAAAGTTGTGATAGCATTCAATTGGATGGCGTTGCTATCTTGAACAATATGGGCTTGATTTGAATTTGTGTTTTGATTTCTAGGATTTGGAAGGGGCTGGCTTGGGAATGTTCCTCGTTCGCGTTCACTTACAAATGTGGTTAATTGACTCAATTGCATTTCGAGTTTTGCAATCAATTGGTTTGTGTTTTGCATATATGAGGTCAATAAATTTTGCAAATTGTTGTTTGATTGAAGGCTTTGAGTAATTGCCTTAGCCAATGTTTCAAGAGTTTTCTCAAGCGAAGTTAAACGTTTATCGTCTTAGGGAGGATGAGCAGTATTTGGTTGAAAATTTCATTATTGCGGTTGATTATGAAACAGACGCGCAAAGTTTGGTTAAAAATTGTTGGGCTGAAAGGGAGGATTCGAAGCATTATTCGAGAACTCTTTAAAATTAGGATGAATCGTATTCGTGTTGGGTTTTTTTGGTTCCATGCAAAATTCGGAGATTTCTCCAACTAGGATTGTACGTTGGAGAAAAGGGGTCGTTTTTGGCTTTATTGAAAGCATTGATTTGTTCGACAGAATTGAGACACTGATCGGCTATATGATTAGGATCGTTGCATTTATAACACATCGGTTTGGAAGCTTGGTTCATTTGATTCGATGAGAAAACGTTATTGAATTTTTTAATCATTGTGTCAATCTTAGCTTCCAAAGCAAAAGAAGATCCTATCGAGTGTGCATTCGACCGAGAGTAAATTGATTTTTCGTTCGAACGTTCCCATTGGGACGACTTTTCGACGAGGTTTTCAAGAAACTGCCAAGCATCGTCGTGACGTTGGGCAAGAAAATTGCCTTGGCACGTTGATTCGAGCATGTTCGTGAGCTATTTTCGAGTCCATCATATAAGATTTGGCGGATCGTCCATTTTTCAAAGTTATGGTATGGACATTTTATCAAAAGCTCTTTGAATCTTTCAAAATATTTTCCAAATGGTTCTCACTTGAATTGATGAAAGTTTACAATTTCGTTTCGAATTCTACTTGTTTTTTCCAAGGGGTAGAACTTTTTTAAGAAAGCTTTTGCGAATTCTTCCCACGTTTTAATCGAGTTTGATGGTAAGTTGTACAACCATTTTTCAGCGTAATCCGTAAGAGCTAATGGGATTAATGGAACTTTGATTCCGTCATCGAAAAGTTGTTGGAGTTTAATGGTTGTGCAAACTTGCTCGAATTTAGTCAAGAAGATGTATGAGTCATCGTGCTCGAAATTGCCAAATTTCGGAAGCGTAGCAATACGGTTCGAGTGGATTTCAAAATGGTTACTTGTAGGGGCGGGTAACGTGATGCACGATGGAATAGAAACTCTATCTGGAAACATTCTATCCATAAGAGTTAGAGGGGCGTTCTCGTTCGCCATTTCAGGAGGATCGTTTGTTCGAGTTAAAAGGTTAGTTGTTGAGTCACGAGTCCAATGATTTCTTGTTGTGTCATAAGTCCAAGTACTCACGCACAAGTGAAAGTCGAGAAGTGAAAGAAGTTAAAATCGAGTTTAGAGAATGAAAGAAGATTTGAAAAATGAAGTGAAAATTTGCTTTTTTTTAAGGAAGAAAAATATTTACCAAGTGAATTTGTTTTCAAAAGAGAAGTTTGATTTTTGTTTTGTTTTTGGCTTTTCAAATTTTTATATGTTTTTGTGATTTTTTTTGAAAAGATTTTGTATATTTTTTTTGACTGAAAATTTTCAAAGGAAAGGAAAAAAGGATTTTTTTTTTTTATATATATATTTATTTTTGGGATTAAAAACTAAGTTAAATAAAATTTACAATTTTTTTTTGGATTTTGGATTTTTTTTTTTAAGTATGCATGAACTAATACAACTAAATGAATGCAAATGACTTAATTATAGTTTTCTGTCCTTAGTAGCTCCTAACCTTAAATTGTATAATTAGACTTTGTCTTAAATCAACAAAAATATTTCTCAACCAAGTAACGAGCAGGAGTTATCGGTGCACCACGAATCACCATAGCAATGCAGCCGAAGGTTTAAGTACCTTCAGAGGAACAACTAATATAATATTTACGAACCGTAATATTTATAAATGGTTATTACTCTGCCGTAGCCTAGACACCACCGAGAAATAAAATTGTTCAAAGAAAAGATACAATTAAGCCCTAAGTGAGCTCATGACATCCTTAGGTCCAACGTCTAACTGTTATTATTAGTCAAATTCTACGATGAAATGCGTTTGTGGGCTAAGGAAATGGTGATGGAATCCCTCACCTTATGTGAATTGGGATATTGCCCTTAGAAAAGAAAATAAGATGAGATGGATGCAAAACAAAAATTAAACGTGAATTTACAGTGCAACTAAAATGAAGTTTTTTTTTATTTTGAAATTTTTTTATATATATAAATGCAAATCAAATTAAAACAAGGCAAAAGGCACGATGCTAGATCGTGTAGAATTATTAGCAATTTTTTTTAAGAGGCAATTTTTTAGGAAGCAAGCAACGCGATTATTTTTGGCAAGTGGGCATTCTCTCTTTTTTTCCTGATTTTCTGTTTTGGCAACCTGAAACTATAAATAAGATATATAAAATTGTAAATATATATATATATATATATATATATATATTAGAAAACTAGACTAAAAGCAAATTCTTTTATTGTTTTTTAAAAAAGAAGAAAAACTAAAAGCTAAACAATTTAAAACAAGGAAGACAAAAACAAAAATAAAAAAATGCAGCCCGGCCCATTTAACAATTACAAAAACAAACTCACACTTTAGTAACAACTTATTAATTCCAAAATTTGATTTTTAAAATCATAATATTTTCCCAAATACGTAAATCCCCAAGTTTCGCTTTTTTTACTTGTTTTTGTGGCTCGATTATTGCGAGGACATGGGTTGGTCACGAGTGAAGATGGAGGCGAGGCGTTCGAAGTCGGCGTGAGTAACTGTTGTTCGATTGGCTCGTTTGGGTTGATGGCAGGAGGCGATTGTAGAGGTAGGAGATTATGTGGTTGTTTGATTGGTTTGGAGGCGGCGAATTGGATGCTCGCCGGATGCGAATGGTGGTTTGCAAGTTGCTGCAAGTGGTGGGTGAAGTTCGCGATGAAGTGGAGGAGGGCTGACTGTTGTGTAGAAGTGGTCGCGGTGAGGTTCTTGTGGGCAAGTGGCGTTGATGGAGGTTGGAAAGGTCACTGTTTACAGAAGTGGTTAATGTGATTGGTCGCCGTCTATTTGGATTAAGTTGTTCGATTAGTTCGAGGCTGTTGGGTTGCGAGTTGAACTGTGGTGGGTGTTGGTTGGAGTTTTGCGTATGCTTGTGATGTTTGAGGCAATTGGCATTTCTGGTTTCAGGTGGATGATGGTCTGTAGGGTGTTGGCGAAGTTGAAGGGATGGTAGAAGGTGGAATTGGCAGGAGACAGTGATGAAGATTTGGTAAGAATTTAGGCAGTGTTGGAAGGGAGAGAGTGGGTAGCAGGCAAAAGCAAGGTTGATGGATTTTCTGGTCGATTGCTGTGTAGTAGGGTGTGGCAGTAGATGTGCAGGTTCTTTAGTAGATGGCAATAGTTTGAGGGAGTGGTCAGTAGTTGATTGGAAAAGAGGTGATGATGACTAAATTAGATTTTGATGATCATGGTTGTATGACAGTTTCTGGTGATGAATATGCAGGCTAGTTGCACTGTTCGACTGTGGTTGGTCCGTAGGCAGAGTTATTGAGTTATACTGTTGTGGTGGAGCACTGAAATGAGGCAGTGGCCATAGGAGTTGATAAGGTATGGTAGTCTGTAGTTGTAACTTGACAGTGAGGTTGTGATATTTTGACAGAATGTATGAGTGGTGATATGGATGGGGTTCAGTTTTGATGTGGATGTTGTTGATGATGAAGGTGAGAAGTTTTGTGATGGCTGCTGTATCAGGAGGTTGGAACTGTTAAAGGCAGGAAAATAAATTGTTGCGAAATTGTGGGGGAAAGTAGATGTAAAGTTTTATGATGGCTGGGGTGACTGGTTTAGGCAGGGAGCGGTGGTTAATGTGCGCAGGGTACTGTGGTGGTTGAAGCTGCTAGAAGTTTGAACTGTGGAAGTGGCAGATAGGTGTTGTATGGTTGTGGTTGTGGAGTTTTGTGGTCAGGGAGGCGTTTGTGTGTTGTATGGTGTGAAACTGTGAAGTGATATGGGATGGCAGAAATGCAGAAAAGTGTTGTAACAGAGAAGAGAATGTAACAGTTGAACAAACAAAAATGAAATTGTAATAGAACAGTGTAACAGAGAGTGTAATAGCAATGGAAGTTGTAAAGATGTTTGAAAATGTATATGAAATAAAACTCTCTTTTTTCATGTGAAATTGTGCAATTTTTTTTTAGTATGCAAATTCAAATGTAATGACAAACAAGATAAACATGGATACAAATCAAATCACACCAAAACATAAACACACAACAATTAATATTTATTATTTTATTTTTTTAATAAAAAATGCAAACAAACACAAAATAAAACCACACAAAAATCAAACGAAAATAATCTGAAGAATAGAAACCCAAAATCAAAACAACACCCCAGCAACGGCGCCAAAAGCTTGTTAATCGGCTAGTTTTATATCGGTTTAGAAAATAGCTAAAAAAATAATTAAATTTACCGCAAATGCACGGCGTACAATAGTTAGTACGTGGTGAGTACGAGTCGATCCACAGGGAATAGTTAGAGTTTAAAAATCTATTCAATCAAATTAGACCAAAGTGAGATGAAATTATTAACTACAAAAAAAAACTAAAGCTAGAACTAAAATGTGATTTAAAAACTATTAGACCAGAGAACATTTTAGAGGCAAATCCACTCTCGTATTTTTGTAAATCAACAAACAAGTAATTTGTGATCTCTAACTTTGATATTAAATGAAATATTATTGTATTTATCATAAGTATGGTTTGTTTATGTTATTAATTGACATAACTCCCATCAAAGCATAATACAACAAATAAACCAGTTATCAATTCTCATGAAAATGAAACCAAACCAAAAGCTATTTGAAGTATGATCTATTTACAATTGTAACTAGTAATATAAATCATCAAATTTCATTTTTACTTTCATTTCAAAATCAAAAATTAATTAGTAAATGATGATGTAAATTGAATAAGAATAGCTCCTTTGCTTCAGCAATATAAGCTATCAAACCCACTTGTATAAACTTACATCAAAATTCACTTTCATGAAGCACAAGCTAAAGACATCATATATCATAAATTTGTTGAAATTACATAATATTTGAGAGCTTTATTACCCCTAAATTGAAGGGGTTTAGCTACTCATTTGTATTATCAAATCAACATATCTAAGTTTCAACATTGAAAATGAAAGAAAGTGGAGAATAAACAAAGAAAAAGAAGATTAACTACTAGAAGAAAATTAATTAGACTAGTGCATATATATAAATCTAATCTATGAACATTAAAAGAAAGAGAGCATAGAAATAAACATTAACAAAGAAGCAAAGAAAAGCATGTAGAAAAGAAAGGAGAAAGAAGCTTGAAAGCCATTTTTATTTCACTTTGATTTTTGTTTACAACTTGCTAATTTCCTAAGGAAATATATGAAAGAGTAGAAGATATGTTCATGTACATAAGAAGACTATTTATACATGCATAAAACCCTAATTCCATTTTTAGGAAGCTTCCCAAATACCATTTAGAAAGTGTGGCCACCAAGTAACCATTAGCCACTAATTAATCCATCATTTTATGTGCATGAAGTTTTAACCTCCACTTAGTTGTCTATTAGCTCCTAATTGTACATTTAGGTAAGTAGGTGGGGTCCTTCATGATCTTGAACTTGAATTATTTTCTCTTCATTCCTTCGTATTTCCTTATGCATGCATATATCATAATGAATCCCACTTCCATTTGCCTCAAAATATCATATAAAAATCATAAAATTGTCCAAGCAAAAATTCTTATATTGACACATGCACAAAAATGACCATTTTGCCCCTGAATGAAGATGAAAATATGATGGTTTGAAAATAAGTGAATTTTGGTTTTACATGTGTTAAAATGCCCAAATATGATGTTTGTTTAAATAAAAAGAGATAAAATATGGATGTAAATATATGAACATTTATGTGCACATCAAAAATTTATAAATACTAATGAACCATTGTAATAGGACAAATGGTATGGAAAATCATAATTGACATGTCCATACATCCACGGTGTTAGCACATACACAAGATACACACTACTCTACATCATAGTCATCATGGGTATACTATACATCAAAGTACTGAGGGGTGTCCAAGTATCTACATCAATACCATCGTTCTCATGTGACATCCCTAAGTTGATAAGCAAACATATCATTCATCATCCATCCTCACACTCACTCACTCAGTGCATTGGATATAAGATCACTCTACATCATCCATCATGCATCATGGTCAAATACCTAACTATCCATCATGATAGCCCACGTCCTAGTTCCTTAGTACTCAAATCCATGGCACTTAGTAGGCCAGTGTGACGACCTTCCTACTCCATTGGCACCCAATACACATGTGTAATGCGTTGTGGAGGTGCTCAGTCGATGTAGGACGATCATCAAGGGTTGTACACTAAATAAAACAACACATGACCTGTCATATATCGCACTGTGTATCGAACAAAATATAATAATAAACATCTCAAATATAAAGCAGGCGAGATAGTCAATAACTGAATGAATCATAGAATCGGAGTAATAGATTCATACAGCATGCAACATTAAAATAGAGTTATACATCAAATAATAACTCATGAATAGTTGTCTTTAAATAACAAAGGCACTAGCAAGCTCCATAGTGTTGTGCAACAAAATAGCAAATGAGTGAATATAATAATACGAAAGAATAGCCTCCTACTCACCACCGGTCCAACTACACATTCTCACTAAACCTGATATACTTAATCTACGTATGCAAGAGTACCTAGAGTAATAAGAAGCAAAACATAAAACACTGGTTCAAACAAACAGTCTGGTGTGAGCGGTAATAAATCTCTAAATATCAATTTGCCACTATAATAGGACAAATGTTATGGAGGATCACACAAGGTCTATCCCTGCATCCATAGAGTTAGCACATACACGAAATATATGCTACACTACATCATAGTCACCATGGGTGTATTATACATCAAAGTAGCAAGTGTTATCTAGATATCTATGTCAGTAAAACATTAGGTGACATCACTAGGGTGATGAACAATCAAACAATCGTAACATCCATCATCCATTCTCACAACCACTAACTCGGTGCATTGAATACGTGATAGCTCAAATGACCCGTCATGGTCAATGATTACTTAACGTCCCAGATTCTCAGTACTCGAATCCTTTCCACTCAACAGGCCAGGAAAACTGTATAGCCGGTAATGGTGGATCTAGGGTAACGACCATCCGCCATAGATATCAGATCACCTGACATGGAGATCAGAGCTCATCATCGCTCAAATATACACCATATATACCCCGAATTTATGAGTACTCTCTGAAGCTTCGAGTATCATCAATCCCTTTGCACACGTCATTAATAGCAGAGTTCATCATAGACTCTCTCTACGACTACCGTTATAAAGTTACTACGGTCGGGAACTACTTTAGACAACCATCATTAGTTATGGAGTCTTGTCATACATCATGTAATCCTCCTTCGATAGCCCCCTCAATACGACTTATAGCCTACTACTCTACGTCTTGAAGTACCGCTACCCATCATCAAAGCTATAAATTACCATCATTTGACCACCATTATCGAACCATGCATCATCATCGTGGGAATCACCATCGAACTTAGGGTTCAATACCGATCCCCATACTTTGCCATATTTGGCTAAGTACTTGGTTCATCTTGAGTTTAACCAATCTCATGCCCAAACTCGAGCCAAACCCACCATGTCAAGAAGTATACATATGGAACCCTGAAGCAAGCACTTGAAGAATTGACGTCCAACTCGTCATGCAAGCCACCATCGTTCCATGCTCACCCCGATCCCACACTTTACACATAGGTTTCTTTTCACACTTAGACCATCCTCTAGGGATCGCAAGTCATATAGGTTGATATTCGTGGATCGGTACCAATCCACAAGGGCGGATCCCATACTGAGCCAAAACTATAAATTTCGGCTCCTCCTCCTTTACCCCACTACTCTTGTTCTAACCCAAGGCAATGCTTCCGTTAATCCCTACCTTAGAATTTCCTCCATTTCTTCATGTGACCCATGCATGCGGTCCATACACACATTAAAGGAATTCATCCACTTGCCATCTTTGAACCCAACATTGTCCCCAAAGCATGTGACGTATCATCCTTGTCTTTCGCAAACCAAAGAAAGTGTCCATCGATCACTAAGCTTCCGACTCACCACTGATCCCTGCTTCAAACTACTATATCTCGAATATGTGAACTCCAAATGGCTTGAAACTTGTAATATAGCATCATGGTTATTCCTTTTCACTAGATATTGATCACATCAAGTTTGGGGCATAACTCATGGATCGGTATCGATCCTTGAGTTGTTCCTAAAGCTAAGTCGTCATTTGTTCGACATTTTCAACCATTCAAACATTACAAAAATCAAGAAACCATCATAAATAATCTATATTACAAGCATACAAACAAGCATATCAATATATATTCTAAATGTAAGGGTAGTATCCCTAACAACACGAATTTTCAAAACTTATTCAAATTACTTGAAATTCAAATATATTGTTTAAAAAGGTTTAAAATGTGGTTTAGAGTTTGAAAATAATTTAAAAACATCATTAAACATCTAATACAGGCTAATTAGTGAGTAAAGGTATAAAACCACTCACCTAAATCCTAAGCAATTCAAAGTAACTTCAAATGGCATGAAATTCAAGGATGAACAACAGCACCAAGGTGATCTCCAGTAGAAAATCTTCAATCTAAGATGCTTATCTCACTAATCTCCTTTTAATTACTTGTTTAGGATAATTAAAGTAAGCGTTTAGGTAACTTTTAGGCTAAGAAGATTGTCAATGGGGGATTCTTTCTATTTTTTGGAAGAGTGAAATGATAGGAGAGAGTCCCATCAGCCTAATCCCAAATTAAGCTTTAGGCCTACCATTAACTTACCAATTATCCATTAAGCTATTTACAATGAAGTGGAACTTCAAACAGCCATATCTTCCTAATGATAAGACCGATTTCCTATTATGACTACTCTACGAAAAGGAAAACAATTATCCCGATCTAATGAAAGTGGTTTCAGATACCAATTCAGCTTCTACCAAAAGTTATAAGCAATAAAAGATTTTCAAGATCAAAATAGTCATATAGAAATCCAAAAATAATCAAAAATTGTGGGAAATATCCCTGAGAGTGATTTTCCAAACTTTTGGAATCATAGGACCTCATATGAATATAATATAAATATTCTACAGTCCTCTAATACGTAGAATACGGGTCGTTACATTTTCCTCCCTTTAGGAATTTTGCTCCTAAAATTCTAAAAAAAATTGATAGGATTATCCTACATGCCTATCAACCATACACAAGCATTGGTAACCATTTTTAATACCTCGGTTATTGATTTCGATGATAACAACTTTGGTAACCTTAGTCATTCATATAAATATGGATACTAATGATTTTGTAAAGTTATATAGAATATAGTGCAGGATATTATACAAGTTTTGGTCAGACTATATGGTATAAAGACTCAAGAACTGGATATGAAGACTCATATGTATAAAGATCAAGATATGAAGATCGTAAGACTGTGGTATAGTACATAGAGTCGTCGAATATTGTTAAAGTCCCTCGTAGCAATCTTTGATCTCTATTCCTTATTTTTATCCTTTTAATTTTCAAGTATGCTTTTAACATATATTTTAAAAAAATTAATGTTTTCTTATGTTTAAAATATTTATAAACTATGTTTAAAATGATTTCAAAGTATCAAACTATTTAACAAAGTAAAGAGTTGTAATTTTTAAAAGAAACTAGTTTTCAAAAATTTAATACATATCAACAAATATGCAGATACTATGTTGACATACATGCATTAATTTTGAAATGAAGTGTCTATTCGTTATGACTCTATGCCAATGAAAATGTCTGTTTATTCTATACACACACACATACATATATATAGGGTTTCCAAATGAATTTTTATTAACTACTTTCTTATTATCTCCTCTCCACTTACTCTATCAATTTCTTTAGTGAAAATGTATTCAAATCTTCTTAAATTCAAACCAGAATAAATTCAAACTTCACTATGTTGATTCTCTACCATGTACTCTCTGATTTCAATCACCTCTCTCCCTCAATCAAAAATCAAAGTGTTGTCAAAGAGACAATAGGATTCATTGCAACCAAAAATCAAGAAATTGTCTTTGGAAAACCATCAAACTTTATTTGTGTTTAAGTGGGTATGCTAGAGTCCCGTTTAAACCAAGCAGGTAGGCTTGGTGTCCCGAAAATCCAAATGGGTGTGCTTGTGTCCCGCCCATACCATGTACCCATAGTTCGCAAAATCTAGAGGGCATGTCTCGTAGCCTTGAAATAGAGGTTGTATTGGGTTTTCCATATGCCCTTTGAAAGATTGACATTTAAAAAGAAATCACACGAGCAATTGTATGGGATTGGATGTAGAGCAACTCTGAACTAGTATAAAAATCCATAACATGATCTCTAGTTCTCCACTTTTTACTTTACTACATTATAATTATCTATGTTTGCATACGTGATTACTCATTCTACATTGATTGATAAATAAACTAGAAAGAATTTTAAAAAAGATTTATAGAACTTATAAAGCACTATTCACCCACCCACCCCCCTCAACTGTTTAACTAGCCTTAAGATCCATAATTCCACCACTAAGATTTGTTGTCACAACACTAGGTTTTCAAAAATTCATAATTTGATTTTAGAAAAGTTTAAATGGCTAGTAAAACTTTGGTACACTTGTTAACACTTTGTCGAAGGACAATCTACTGCTAGACCCCTACTTTTTAATGGCAATAATTACACTTATTGGTCATGTAGGATGAAAATCTATTTACAGTCAAATGGTTTAGGTATTTGTAATGTTACATAAAATGAGTACACCGAATCCTAGACTAATTTTTCACAATGGACTGAGGACCAAGAGGCACTTACATAGAGCAATTCTAAAGCCATGAATATTCTATTTTGTTCATTAGATAAGAATGAGTTTAATAGAGTGTCTATTTCTAGGTCTACATATGAAATTTGGAGCAAACTACAAGTTACACATTAAAGCACTAATAAAGTGAAACAAACTAAAATTTCTATGTGAACCAATCAGTTTCAGTTATTTAAAATGAATTTAAATGAGTCCGTTTATGATATGTATTGTAGATTACAAGATATAGTGCATTCATTAGTTGCGTTAGGGAAAAAATTTCTAAAAAGTGTCAAGTTAGAAAAATCCTCAATTCACTCTCTTCAGAGAGAAATCAAAAGACACTTGCAATTGAAGAGACTAATGATATTAGTACTCTTAAAACTGAAGAGTTAATATGAAATTTAATGTCCTATGAAGCACAAATGCAAAATCGAAGAGAAATTAATGCAACAGAAAAAACCATCGCTTTTAATGCAATAAACGATATCAGGGTTCTGATGATGAACCCGACGAAGAAATCGCATTTATAACCAGAAATTTTAGAAATTTTCTGAAATATAGAAAGAAGAACAACTCTAGAAAACTTGAAAATAATAACAGTGGAACCTGAACTACAATAGATACTTCAATTATGATGAACTCGAGCATTTTCAGAGAGACTGCTGACATCCAAATAAATCAAAATCTCACTGGCAAATGATTCGTCCAGAAAAAGAAAAAGGGCCTATATAATAGCTTTGGATGATTTAGACACTTCCTCAAGTGAAAATGAATCTGATACCGAAAATGTGAATATGTGCTTCCCTGCAACAACAAATTAATCAAAATTGATCAATGGAAAGCAACAAAAAACGGTATGCTATATAATTGAAATTTAACATATGTTGGTTGCTTTTGACTGATATGAATAATCTATAAATTAACATTATTAGGATAGTTACAAATATATATAGATATACAATTATATACGAATATTTTATGTTTAGTTTAGTTTTGAAAATCAAGGGCTATATTTTCGACATATGCCCTACTTATATGTCGACATATGCACCAGAATCTGAAATTTGAAGTTTCATTTCAAATTCAAGCTTTCTAACTTCCCTCCACTTTTCACCTACTCCTATGTTATGAAAAGATGATTTTTGACCAGAGAACTCATCCTTTGATTCTCTACTTATTTACGTTATCTTTGTTCTATCTTTTCACTTACTTTATTTTCAAATTTCAAATATCATTTCACTCTTATGTCTCCTCTAAAACCAAAAATAGCCTTTTCTTGTTCAAATCTAAAAACCATCAGGCTCTCTATAAAAACAAAGGCTTTCTCTTCAATGATAAAGATGCAATTGAGGCCTACATGGAATATATAACTTTCAAAAAAGTTTCTCCGGGAAGATTGGCTAAATTTTATGATTTTGCTTCTTATGGTTTATATGAACTTTGTTTTGAAAATAATATACTTAATTTAATCGAATATTTCCAAAATGATTTTTTCTGCTATCTCTGTTTGGCAAAAATATTTTATGAAAATCTAAACAGGAAGTTTTACCATGGGGAAAAAGGCCAATTTTCAAGTAGCACTAATGGCACTCAAATAGTTTTAAATTGTGAAATTCTAAGTCTTATTCTCGGTTGTAAGTCTAGTGGAATGATCTCTCCACTTTTCAAATTGATGTTCAAAACCGTGAAGGTTTTTCATAATGTTTTCGAAAATGGTAATTATTTTGAATTCAAAAATAAAAATCTTTGTCCAATCTCGAGACTCATGAGTGTCATTTTACAACAAAGTATAACATCGAGGATGGGTATAATAGTCCTACTCAAAAGGTTTTCGATGCCCTTTTTTCTATTTATGGTTGCTATGACATAAATTGAGCACAACTCATATTAGATGACTTTGTTCAAAATAACATTTTCTAAATATGAGAACATGCTCTTTCATGGTGTGTATCTCACTAGAATTTTCTTATATTTTGGAGTAGATTTGAGAGGAGAAAAAACCATTCCTCAAAATATTTTTGACAAAGCCAATATCTGACCTATTCGTATTCCACCATTTTTCGAATCTTATGAAACTCTTTCCGAAAAGGAGCAAAGGTTGGGATGGGAAGAAGAGCAAAAAATTCAACAAGAGGTGGAGGAAGAAGGAGATGAAATGGAAGTGGAAGAAGAAGATGAGGAGGAGGAAGAAATGGAAACTTCCTTAGAAAGTTTCGAAAAACCATCCAACCCTGCCAACAATGAGATTCTAAGGAACTAAGAGAAGCTTCTTAAAAACCAAAAAAAATCTTAAGGGTTCTTTTGGTAAAAAGCTTACTTCTCTTTCCAACAAAATGGATAAATTCTTTAGAAAGGTCATTCTCAAGCTTAGTGGCTCTTCATCATCTTCATTCACATCCTTCTAAATCCATCTAGTTATTTACTTGTGTTATCTAGCCTTGTACCTTGCATTCTTACTCTAAGTTTACGTTGTTCTTATGTATTTTCTTTTATTTCGAATGAAATCCATGTTTCCCTCAAGTTCTAATTAATGAAATGTATTTTTTAACATGTTATATTTTTTAATTATTAGTCTCTGGAAAGTCATAAAAGTATATTAATATAGGATAAAAATGCTATACCAATAAGTTAGTTTTGAAAATTTTGGTATGTATGTTGACATACATTCACATGATATGTCGACATGTAACGGTTATAAATCAAATTTCTTAAATTTCAAAATAACTATAACTACCATCATCTATTCATTCCAAATGACTTTCTAATCTTATATAAGCTTATTCCTTCCAAAAAAATTATTTAACATTTCATTCCATATATTTTTATTCTCAAACATATTTTTACAAATTCATCTTCTCCACATTAAAAATTATGTGAAAATTTTGAACAAGCTCTCCAATCCTTTAAAAATATTATCTTCATCCTAAGAAATCAAAGACACTAAGAATTGAGTTAGATGTAGACGACAAAGGAACAAAAAAGGCATTTTGATGTTATTCAATGGATGATTTCTACCCTAATCAAAGATGAACTAGCCAACAACCCAAAGTGCACTGTTAATAAGGACAATGAAGATTGGGATGTCACTAAAATGGATTCAATCTTTGTGGCCTATGTAAATACACGCACACTCTTAGGATTTTGCTTGGTGTGTTTATTAGATTTGAATATAATAAACATACCCAAAAAAATTATGTGTTTTAGATTGGTTTGATTTAAATTTGGATTGGTGTGTATTGGATTCACCTATGTATAGTTTGAATTTTCATTAATAAAAATTTACTTTATCATCATATTTAGTAGTATCATTTAACATATATTATCAATTTTACTTGGACTATTGATTTTGAGTTACATACATCATCATATATCCTTATGTAAATCATTTAAGGGCAGTTATTTTGTTTTTCACCCAATTCTTTTGATGACAAAGTGGAAAATAATAATAAAATATACATATGTAGATATTAAGGGGGAGTTATTGAACTCAGGGAGAGTTAAATCATATTTTATTCTGAATAATAATGGTTGTCATTATCAAAAGGAGGAGATTGTTAATATCTTAATTATTGATTTTGATGATAACAACCTTGGCAATAACAATACAATCATATAAAATATGGATACTAATGATTTTGCCAAGTTATATAGAATATAGTGCGGAATATTATATAGGTTTTGAATCAAAGACTGTAGAGTATAAAGACTCAAAAACTAGTCATGAAGACTTATGAGTATAAAGATCAAGATATGAAGATCTCAAGAATATGGTATAGTATCTAGAGTCATAGAATATTGTTAAAAATTTAAAAATATTCTTTTAAAGTTTTCTTAAGATTAAAATATTTATAAACTATGTTTAAAATGATTTACAAAGTATCAAACTATTTTACAAAGTATTAAGTTCTCAAGACAATTTTTTAAGAAAACCAAATTGAAAAATTTTCATACATATATCGACACATAGGCAGATAGTATGTCGATATACATGCCGCAAATTTAAAACTCAAATTTTGAAATGAAGTGTATATTCATTATAACTCTTCGTGAATGGACATGTCTATTTATTCTCTATATATAAGGGGTTTCCAATGAAGTTTTATTAACTACTTTCTTACTATCTTCTCTCCTCTTACTCTGCCAAAATTTATAGTGAAAATATATTCAAATCTTCTCAAATTCAAGCTAGAATCAATATGTTGATTCTCTACTATTTACTCTGTGATTTCAATCATTTCTTTTTCTCACTCAAAGATCAAAGTGCTTTCAAAAAGGCTATAAGATTCATTGTAACAAAAGATCAAGAAATTGTCATTGCAAAACCATCAAACTCTACTTGTGTTTTAGTGAGTGTGCTTATATCCCATTTAAATTAAGTGGGTGTGCTTAGTCTTAAAAATCCAGGTGGGTGTGCTTGTGTCCCTTCTAAATCAAGTGAGTGTACCTAGAGCATGGAAAATCCGAAGAGGGTGCCTCGTAGCCTTGTGTTAACCCGCTTTTTAGCAAAGCAATTTCAGCAAGATTTAGAAGATTAAACTAAATACAAAAAAACTTAAAAACTTAAAGACACACCTAAAAGGGCGAGAGAATTGAGCTTAGAGAATTTATTTAAAAAATTAACTAACTCCTTAATTCACCCTTAAATTAAGGCCTCGGATCAACCTCCGAATTAAGGCCTTGGATCAACCCCTGAATTATGGCCTTGGATCAACCCTGAATTAAGATCTTAGGTCCGAATGACTTGAAACTTGATATCTACACTGAGAAAAACATAAGGAAGGAATTAGAAAAGGTTAGAAGTGTTTAGTCCTCACTAATTAAATTCATTATCGAATTAAGGACCTTAATTCATCCCAAATAAGAAGAACATCGAGACAGAATCAAAGTGACTTGAAATTATGCAAAAGCGCTTAGAAAAGGAAAAAGAAGGATGTAACAGCCCCATATTTTAACAAATATTTCATTCTTTTAATTATAATACTTTGGGGGTTTATTATATAAAAATCAAAATTTTGAATTTGATTAAAACATTGCCCAAATTTTTAATGAAAGGATAAGATTTCTGAAATTTTGACTTTGGTTAAGGTTTTACTTTAATTGGAAATTTGGTTTATTTTGTTGAAATGGTCAATAACTAAATTTTAAGCAAAATCATGTTTTATTTAAGCAATAAAACTTGGAAAAAAATATAGCGTATAAATAAGCTTTATAAAAAGGCGCGTTTTAATTTGCACAATTATACCCGTTTTGATTAATTTGGTGATAAATAGTATGTATTTAATGGATACTCTTTAAACGTATAAATGTAAAAAAAAAACGTTATTTTCGTTTTAAATTTGAGCATAAAATGTTGCGTCTGTAGTACGCATTTTTAATTTTTACCTTAGCTATAAATGGATAAATTAAACAGTAGACGTAAAATTCTAAGTGGTAAATGAATATTATTTCTAGCCATATTTCTTTGGCATAAATCACGCAACTTCTCTAGAATTCAAAATTCACGTTCAAAATTATATTGCATCCCATTTTGTTTCAATCAAATTCTTGCCTCCTTTATGAACGTCTTCCCTCTTTATCTTATTTTTGCATTTTCAAAAAGGAAAGAAAAGTTATCAACGCATTTACTTCCAAATTTTTAAACAAGTACAAATGTTTGCCAAGTAGTCCTAGCCATTTCTTTGTATAATTCAACGCAAGTTTCTTTAATAAGAATTTTTTTTTTATATAACACGTTTCTTTTTCATAAATCATTTAAATATGGTATGGAATCTTTGTTTTAGCAATAGCCTTCCAAATTCAATCATTCAAAATTAATTACTGTGGTTCGTGCCTCATTCAATCAAGGCAAATTTTCATGTAAACGCAAATTTACTTCCTCCTTTATTTTCGCATTACACTTTATCAAATATTTCTTGCAATGCAAAATTTCTTCTTTGAATAAAACCACACACCCCTTCGATAATGAAATAAATCATTTTTCCTTTAGCGTTCAAAAATTTTAAATCTGTGTTTGTCTTACGCACGCATTAATTTGTGCTTTCCCACTTTAGAAACCTGAAGTTCACACATAAAATATTTGAAATTGCAAAGCCTACCGAAATAAAATTTATTACTTGCCGTCTTCCTTCTCCTACCGTTATCAAACGCATAATTTTCTGATAAATTATTAAATGTGCAAAAAATTTCCAAATTTCCTTATCTGTTTAAAAGAAAATATAATTGCTTACCGTATTCTTTCGCTGATTAATTCACACCCACTGCAATTATTTGCTCCAATAAATTCTTGTCGTTTCTTTTTATTAATCAACGCATTCTCTTCTTAATAATTTCAGACGATTACAAATGCTTGCCAAATAAATTCTTGTCGTTTCTTATTTTCAATCAATGCAAAATCCTTGCTTGCCTATTGTTTTACCTCAATCACCACAAATTTCCGTCTTTTAAATTATACACTTTAAAATTTTCATGTTTCCATTTCCGTTTTGAAGCAAATTGATTGTTTGCCTTTTATGTTCTCCTTAATTCACGAAATCTACACTGGTAATAAAAATTTATTACTCACTGTAATTAATTGTTCCAAACTTTCCTTACCCCTCGTGTGAAATTGATAGGAAAAATATTCAATAGACTGATTCAAAATCAAAGCAACAGGGTAATTGTTTTAAATAAATTCTTGCCTATAATCTCTCATCTTAATCAACGCATACTTTTAAGTAGAATTTAACAAAAAACCTCACGTACCTCTCTCTATAGTCGTTCCAACATCCTTATTTCTTGCATTTATAAAAAAATTCCATTTACTTCCTTACTAATATAAACGCGTATAAATTAATTGCTTCCAAATCTTTCTCCCCTCTAATTGCGCAATTTGGCTGATTTAATTACAAAACCCACATTCTAAATTTTTTCAAAAGTCTATCAAAATCAATTTTATTCTTGTAGTTTCTTTTTATCAACCAACGCAATCAATTCCTGCTTGCCTCCTTTATTTTTCACCTACCCATTTTTCATTTATTTCCTATGTTTAAACTTACAAATCATCGCATTCTTCTTGTCAGAATATCAATCACGCAATTCTTTTTTTCCCTTGATTTACGTTACATCGCCGATTTAATATCAAATCCCTTTATCCTTGCCTAAAGAAAAAATCTGCATGCCATGATTCACGTTCCCATTTACGCAACCATTTATATTAATACACTAGCAAGCCCAAATTTTCTCATCACCTAAAGTGGATCAATCTCATATTAGCTTCAGCTTCTTCTTCTTTGCGTGAGCTTCACATATCAGGTATGCCTGAATATCTTTTCTCCTTCCTCCTGTTTGCTTTCTTCTTCTTTTATTTCCCTATTTCATTTACTGCTCCACCACGAAACTCGACCCTCCGCACCACCTTGACCACGCCATGAATTGTGATCTGGGAAGAAATATTGAGTGCGAACTTTGGGTTAGCCCAGACCATTTGTTTTCTTTTCAATCTCCTCTGTTGCGTTCAGTTTTTTTTATAAGGATAATAATATAATTAAGAAAAAAAAGGACAAAAAATTTGAGGGCATGTAGGCACGCAAATAGCATGCACGCAAATAGATAGCGCCATGGCATCCATGATATCACAGCCTATTTCTAAATTTCCTCAGCCTTAGTTAAGTGTATGCACGCATAGGCATGAGCCTTATTTAGAACGTTATAATATTTTGTTTAAATTTTTGAAAAAAAGTAACGTGCATATACGGACAAGCCAGTGAATGAGTTGCCGAGCCCAGTAATGAGTGTCCAAAACTAGAACCTAAGTTTGGAATTTCTTTTACATTTCTGGAGAAAATAAATACCACCTGTTTGTTAAAAGTCTGAATATTTATGTTTGCACCACTTTGTTTCAGCCTTTTTGTGAGGTTGCGTGTTCCAAATTTTTAGTTAAATCATGGCCAAGCCAGGGGATTGGGGTTGAGTCGTATGGTGGAGTGGTTGAGCCATTTTGTGTCATATCCTCTTGTGCATTGTCAAATTTTGATATGTCCAATATGAATTTGATGATTGTATTTAAAATCCTCGTAATTAGTTTTTCATTTTGTTTCAAGAAATTGAATCTGATCATCATCTCCACTAAATTTTGATCGTGCCTGCTGTACGCTGTCTCCGGGGTGGTTATCTTAGTTTTGAATCAAAATCTTCAGCTTCGAAAAGGTGAGTTTTCCTCACCCGACAAACATACTTATAGATTGGTAAATTAATAACAAGTTTAATTGTAAATTTGTTATATTTTATATTTTAAGCTGCCTGTGATATGAATTTATGATGTTAAAAACCTTGTTATTAAATTTGACACATCATCAATTATATTTTTATACTGTTATGATTATGCTGTTATACTAATTATTAATTTACTATTTAATCACACTGCAAGTTCCCTGTAGAATAGAAATCGTTACAGGCTGAAATGATAGGCCCAAACGATTTTTATTTATTCATTTATTTATTTAGTTATTTATTTAACTTGGGATTGCGGGTTTGAAATGATAAAACCCTGGTTTTTCTTTGTAAATTACAGATTGAAATGATATATTATCTGTATCACTTGACCTAGGTTAGAAAATATTATACAGACCCGTGGTTATTATATATATATTTTTCTTGAAATTTTAATTTTTTTAAATATATATATATTTTAATATTTTTATTTAAATTGAGTTAAAATAATTGTTGGTAGTCTTATACAAGTTAAATGTATAAATAAATAAGTGGTAAGTTGGAATTTGAAGTAATAAATTCAATTCGGAAATTTTGATGGAATTCAAGCTAAGTATGTAAATGTAATAAATTTTGATGTAAATTGGAATTTAAATAAATTAATAAGGTGTTATTGAATTTTCTATGAATTTAATAGTTAAATAAATAAATACTTAAACATAAATTTTGAAATATATCTTAATTTAGAAATGGAAGTTTGGTTTAAGAATAAAAGGTAAGTTAATAAATAAAGGGGAAATTTAGCTATATTTTGAAATGGTAATTCAACTAAATGGTTAAGAAAATTTTGAATATAGAAAAATATAGAAATTTGGGCATTTAACTTTAATAAGTAAAGCCTTGAGAGGTTGATATTTATTAGTGGAATATACTTCATAAAAATCCTAAATTTTTGGGTAGATTTAAATGACTATTTCAAATGGATAATATGTTTTTTTTATAAGTTAATTTAGTTTAAAATTTAAGTTTAATTATTGATGAATTTATATTGAAGTCTAAAAAAAATTAATTAACTTAAAACTGTTGTAAGGGATATTACCGCACTTTGTAAGTGCCGTAGTTGATGCAAATGAACTAAAAGCTAAAAAAATTAATTACGGGCTATTGCAGTACTTGGTAAGTGCTGTGGTCGCGAAATTTAAAATTAAACCCGAATAAATAAAAGGTTACAGTAGCACTTGTTAAGTGTTGCAGTGGCTGAAATTGAGATTTTTGGATATTCGATTCGTAAATATAATAACTTCACCTTTAAAAGTTAAAATGAAGTATTTTAATTTAATATTAACTATTTTAGAATTTATAACCATGGGTATTAATAACGTTGGTTGTTAAAGAGACCGGGACCGGATATGGGCATACTCTCTGTTGATACCGAAAACCACTTTAACAACCGTGTACGCGGTGGAGATTCCAGAATGAAGTAGGATGGTGGCGGCGTTTCCTTTGAGGTAAATACGTGGACCCAACTCCCGTGAGTTGGCATAAGGTGGCTAAAACAGGTGCGATTGATGGGTTAATTGAGATAGCACCTTTGATCGGACACATCCCATCGATATTATACTTTGACTTTTGGACTGATTCCGTGGCCACTTTTGATTTTTGATTTTGGGGGTGTTGTTCGAGGTGGGCGGTAGTAGATGCTACGCATTACCATCGAACCGAAAGCGTAATTGGTATATCTACCCTGGCATTGCCTAGTTGTGTCGTGTCACCTACCCTAGCGCGTCCTGTACGAGTTTCTATTTGTGTCGTACCTATGGAGTATCCTCTGGTAGCCTCCCGATCAGGAGGTATTACGGTACTGTATAGACTATTGGCATTATTACGTGTTAAGGGGAATATTGGGTCACTCCTTAATGCTATTTTAAAGTAAGTTTATTTTACTAATAGACCCTATTATAATAGCGAAGTATTACTACATAGTAAATAGTTTAACGGATCCTTAGAGGATGGGCGGTCCCAAGCATCCTCTAAGTTACTTGTACTTTATTACAGTTCACTTGAATTAGCTTACACTATATAAGTATATATGTCCTGACTCGAGTGTTTATGTTTTATTTTACGCTTGGGTCAGCCTCAGTTTCAGTTCAGACTTCACCTTTGGAGCTTGGACTTTTGATGATCATCTCTTTTCAAGCTGCCGTCAAGTTTCTGTTCAGTTCTTATTAGGCTTTGTAATCAAGACAATCTAATATTGAGATTTTCTGTGGAGATTTCAAACTATATTTGGTTTAAGACTATGTACTTTATACTTATTTGAGACTATTGATAGTGGTTTCATGAACCACTAAGTTATTCTTAAATTCTGCTGCGAGTATTCTGATTCTATGTCTGTGATTCTGTGAATATTTATTTACTGTATATTCTGAGATTTGCCAAATTTTATTTACAACGCGGTATTTCGAACAATTCAAGTCCGACATGTGCGGATGCGAATGGTTGAAAATATCGGGTTATTACATTTAGTATCAGAGCTTTGGCACTAGGCAAAACTTAGCATGTATGGTAAATTTGATTTATAGAATCACTTTCATTCGAGCTTGAATATCTTCCTTTTGATTCGATTTCCTTTGAATTTTGGACGTTCCCTGCAGTTCCAAAGTTCATTCATGTCCCTCACTATTCAACTTCTTTCGATTCTGGAGTGTCCCATAACTCCACTTCGGATGATCTTTATAGTGAATTGGCGGTCTCGCCAATATTTTAATAAAGGGGTGAAACTCCTTTACAATTAGCATTGATTCACCAGAGATTTATATTTATCCTCGGTTTAGATGCTAGTATCTTTGGTTATTCCGAGCTCTATTTCTTCAGATCGAATGTAGACTTACCCCAGAAAATCCACATCGATTTTATTCTTTAAGTCACGGTTGACTCGGTTAAGGTTGGCCGTGATTTATATAAACTTATCCAGTTCCTTATTTTGTATTTAATCATCGAATCTTCTGATTGCAACTTATCTTTAAATCAAAATTCTCTTTGATTTGAGTCCATCAAATTTGAATATCTATCCTTGTTATGAAAATTTTATTCCTATATTTGGAAAAAATATAATATTATATATATATAAGTATAATTTTCAGAATTTTTATAATTAATTTAACTAGTTGTCAAGAGATAATAGTCTTTGATTTTATTTATGGTTTTGTAAACCATGGGTTTTGTCTCATATAAATAATTGAACTATAAACAATGGTTATAAATTAATTTGGAAACAGAAATGAATTTAAAACTAGAACTTGAGAATTCAATTCCCAATGGTTTTAAACCTTGTGTTTAAAGTTTTAAAAGGATATATTATTTAAATTATTTTCGAATAGAAATTTGTTACCAAAGAATTTTAAAGGTTTAAAAATTAATGCTCTTCTCTTTGTTGCTAGGAAATAATTTCGGTGATCACTGCAACATCATCGACGTTCATTTTCGAGTTTCGAAGTGAAGAGACCATTCTGCAGTCTGGCTACAGTGTTACCTTGAGAATTTAATTGATTTGAATCTCTAAAATATGACTTGATTTATAATATATAGATATATGATTTATATTTGACTTGACATATTATGTACATATATTTATTTATCTCTAAATGGTTTGAAGGGAATCAGAATTTTAATTCTTAAATTTTATCTTGAGGAATAATTTCAATTATAAAAAAAGAAAATCAAATATTTGAATAGATAATTCCAACTTGATATAATTGAATTTCAAAGTTTTATTTGTATAATACTCAATTTCATTTCAATATAACTTACCTTGATTTTCAGAAGTTAACAATGTAATTGGATAATATACAATATAAAAAAAGATTTTATAAATAAAATTTAAGTGGTTATAATAAATTTTATACACTTAAATTCTATTTATAAAAAGTTCAACAAAGGTAATGGAATAATTTACAATATAAAATGATGTTAAAGGAACTAAGAATAAATTTAAGCAGTTGTAGTAAGTGTAAACATATTTAACATAGATGATAAAAATATATTAAGAGAAATAAATTTAGTTATAATTAGAAATAAAAAAAGATATTAATTTATTGAACACATTTTGAGTATAACAAATGATTTTCAAACTTATGATTTTAGAAATTTTTATTTTAAGATAATTGGAAGATGAAGTAATGAAATTTGAAATAATTAAATTTAACTTAAGAGAAATTAAATAGATGAAATCAATTATAAATTTAAAATTTAATTTGCATGGTTTAGATTAATGATTCTATTTTGAGTTTCAATTTAGTTTTCTTTCAGGTTGTTCCTATTCCCCTACCTTATTCCTTTTCGAGGACGAAAAGTTCTGAGTGGGGGAGAGTGTAACAGCCCAGAATTTTAACAAATATTCATTCTTTTAATTATAATACTTTGGGCGCTTATTATATAAAAATCTAAAATTTGAATTTGATTAAAACATTGCCCAAATTTTTAATTAAAGGATAACATTTCTGAAATTTTGACTTTGGTTAAGGAGTTACTTTAATTGGAAATTTGGTTTATTTTGTTGAAATGGTAAATAACTAAATTTTAAGCAAAATCATGTTTTATTTAAGCAATAAAACTTGGAAAAAATATAGTGTATAAATAAGCTTTATAAAAAGGCGCGTTTTAATTTGCATATTTATTCCCGTTTTGATTAATTTGGTGGCATAAATAGTATGTATTTAATGGATACTCTTTAAACATATAAATGTAAAAAAACGTTATTTTCGTTTTAAATTTGGGCATAAAATGTTGCGTCTGTAGTACGCATTTTTAATTTTTACCTTAGCTATAAATGGATAAATTAAACAGTAGACATAAAATTCTAAGTGGTAAATGAATATTATTTCTAGCCATATTTCTTTGGCTTAAATCACGCAACTTCTCTAGAATTCAAAACTCACGTTCAAAATTATATTGCATCCCATTTTGTTTCAATCAAATTCTTGCCTCCTTTATGAACGCCTTCCCTCTTTATCTTATTTTTGCGTTTTCAAAAAGGAAATAAAAGTTAATCAATGCATTTACTTCTAAATTTTTAAACAAGTACAAATGTTTGCCAAGTAGTCATAGCCATTTCTTTGTATAAATCAATGCAAGTTTCTTTAATAAGAATTTTTTTTATATAACACGTTTCTTTTTCATAAATCATTTAAATATGGTATGGAATCTTTGTTTTAGCAATAGCCTTCCAAATTCAATTATTCAAAATTAATAACTGCAGGCCGTGCCTCATTCAATCAAGGAAATTTTCATGTAAACGCAAATTTACTTCCTCCTTTATTTTCGCATTACACTTTATCAAATATTTATTGCAATGCAAAATTTCTTCTTTGAATAAAACCACACACTCCTTTGATAATGAAAGAAATCATTTTTCCTTTAGCGTTCAAAAATTTTAAATCCGTGTTTTCCTTAAATTACGCATGCATTAATTTGTGTTTTTCCACTTTAGCATCCCGAAGTTCACACATAAAATATTTGAAATTGCAAAGCCTATCGAAATAAAATTTATTACTTGCCGTTTTCCTTCTCCCACCGATATCTAACGCATAAATTTCTGCTAAATTATTAAACGTGCAATTTTTTTCCAAATTTCCTTATCCGTTTCAAAGAAAATATAATTGCGTACCGTATACATTCGATGATTAATTCATACCCACTGCAATTATTTGCTCCAATAAATTCTTGCCGTTTCTTTTTATTAATCAACGCATTCTCTTCTTAATAATTTCAAACGAGTACAAATGCTTGCCAAATAAAATCTTTCCATTTCTTATTTTCAATCCACGCAAAATCCTTGCTTGCCTATTGTTTTACCTCAATCACCACAAGTTTCCATCTTTTAAATTATACGCGTTCAAAATTTCATGTTTCCATTTCCGTTTTGAAGAAAATTGATTGCTTTCCGTTTTATGTTCTCCTTAATTCTCGAATCTATAATGGTAATAAAAATTTATTACTCACTGTAATTAATTGTTCTAAACTTTCCTTACCTCTCATGTGAAATTGATAGGAAAAATATTCAATAGACTGATTCAAAATCAAAGCAATAGGGTAATTGTTTTAAATAAATTCTTTCATATAATCCCTCATCTTAATCAACGCATACTTTTAACTAGAATTTAAAAAAAAAACTCACGTACCTCTCTCTATAGTCGTTCCAACATCCTCATTTCTTGCATTTATAAAAAAATCCATTTACTTCGTTACTAATACAAACGCGTACAAATTAATTGCTTTCAAATCTTTCTCCCCTCTAATTGCGCAATTTTGCCGATTTAATTACAAAACTCACATCCCAAAAAATTTCAAAAGTCTACCAAAATCAATTTTATTCTTGTCGTTTCTTTTTATCAACCAACGCAATCAATTCCTGCTTGCCTCCTTTATTTTTCACCAACCCATTTTTCATTTATTTCCTACGTTTAAACTTACAAATCATCGCATTCTTCTGGTCAGAATATCAATCACGCAATTCTTTTTTTCCCTTGATTTACGTTACATCGCCGATTTAATACCAAATCCCTTTAGCCTTGCCTAAAGAAAAAAATCTGCATTTCCATGATTCACGTTCCCATTTACGCAACCCTTTTATATTAATACACTAGCACGTCCAAATTTTCTCATCACCTAAATTGGATCCATCTCATATTAGCTTCAGCTTCTTCTTCTTTGCGTGAGCTTCACATATCAGGTATGGCTGAATATCTTTTCTCCTTCCTCCTTTTTGCTTCCTTCTTCTTTTATTTCCCTATTTCATTTACTGCTCCACCACGAAACGCGACCCTCCGCACCACCTTGGCCACGCCATGAATTGTGATCTGGGAAGAAATATTGAGTGCGATCTTTGGGTTAGCCCAGATCATTTTTTTCTTCTTTTCAATCTCCTCTGTTGCGTTCAGTTTTTTTATAAGGATAATAATATAATTAAGAAAAAAAAGGAAAACAAATTCGAGGGCATGCAGGCACGCAAATAGATAGCTCCAGGGCATCCATTACATCACAGCCTATTTCTAAATTTCCTCAGCCTTAGTTAAGTGTATGTGGGCATAGGCATGAGCCTTATTTAGCACGTTATAATATTTTGTTTAAATTTTTGAAAAAAAGTAACATGCATATATGGATAAGCCAGTGAATGAGTTGCCGAGCCCAGTAATGAGTGTCCAAAACTAGAAACTAAGTTTGGAATTTCTTTTGCATTTCTGGAGAAAAGAAATATCACCTGTTTGTTAAAAGTCTGAATATTTATGTTTGCACCACTTTGTTTCAGCCTTTTTGTGAGGTTGCGTGTTCCAAATTTTTAATTAAATCATGGTCGAGCCAGGGGATTGGGGTTGAGTCGTATGGTGGAGTGGTTGAGTCATTTTGTACCATATCCTCTTATTCGATTTAATTCCAGTGCATTATCAAATTTTGATATGTCCAATATGAATTTGATGATTGTATTTAAAATCCGCGTAATTAGTTTATTCATTTTGTTTTCAGAAATTGAATCAGACCATCATCTCCACTAAATTTTGATCATGCCAGTTGTACGCTGTCTCCGGGGTGGTTATCTTAGTTTTGAATCAAAATCTTCAGCTTCGAAAAGGTGAGTTTTCCTCACCCGACAAACATACTTATAGATTGGTAAATTAATAACAAGTGTAATTGTAAATTTGTTATATTTTATATTTTAAATTGCCTGTGATATGAATTTATGATGTTAAAAACCCTGTTATTAAATTTGACACATCATCAGTTATATTTTTATACTGTTATGTTTATGCTGTTATACTAATTATTAATTTACTATTTAGTCACACTGCAAGTTCCCTGTAGAATAGAAATCGTTACAGGCTGAAATGATAGGCCGAAACGATTTTTATTTATTCATTTATTTATTTAGTTATTTATTTAACTTGGGATTGCGCGTTTGAAATGATAAAACTCGGGTTTTTCTTTGTAAATTACGGATTGAAATGATATATTATCCGTATCACTTGACTTAGGTTAGAAAATATTATACAGACCCGTGGTTATTATATATATATTTTTCTGGAAATTTTAAGTATTTTAAATATATATATATATTTTAATATTTTTATTTAAATTGAGTTAAAATAATTTTTGGTAGTCTTATACAATTTAAATGTATAAATAAATAAATGGTAAGTTGGAATATGAAGTAATAAACTCATTTTAGAAATTTTGATGGAATTCAAGCTAAGTATGAAAATGTAATAAATTTTGATGTAAATTGGAATTTAAATAAATTAATAAGTGTTATTGATTTTTCTATGAATTTAATAGTTAAATAAATAAATACTTAAACATAAAATTTGAAATATATCTTAATTTAGAAATGGAAGTTTGGTTTAAGAATAAAAGGTAAGTCAATAAATAAAGGGGAAATTTAGCTATATTTTGAAATGGTAATTCAACTAAATGGTTAAGAAAATTTTGAATATGGAAAAATATAGAAATTTGGGCATTTAACTTTAATAAGTTAAGCCTTGAGAGGTTGATATTTATTAGTGGAATATACTTCATAAAAATCATAAAATTTTTGGTAGATTTAAATGACTATTTCAAATGGATAATATGTATTTTTATAAGTTAATTTAGTTTAAAATTTAAGTTTAATTATTGATGAATTTATATTGAAGTCTAAAAAAAATTGAGTTAACTTAAAACTGTTGTAAGGGATATTACCGCACTTTGTAAGTGCCGTAGTTGATGCAAATGAACTAGAAGCTAAAAAAATTAATTAAGGGCTATTGTAGTACTTAGTAAGTGCTGTGGTCGCGAAATTTAAAATTAAACCCGAATAAATAAAAGGTTACAGTAGCACTTGTTAAGTGTTGCAGTGGCTGAAATTGAGATTTTTAGATATTCGATTCGTAAATATAATAACTTCACCTTTAAAAGTTAAAATGAAGTATTTTAATAATTAACTATTTTGTAATTTGTAACCACGGGTATTAATAACGTTGGTTGTTAAAGAGATCGGGATCAGATATGGGCACACTCTTTGTCGATACCGAAAACCACTTTGACAACCGTGTACGCGGTGAAGATTCCAGAATGAAGTAGGATGGCGGCGGCGTTTCCTTTGAGGTAAATACATGGACCCAACTCCCGTGAGTTGGCATAAGGTGGCTAAAACAGGAGCGATCGACGGGTTAATTGAGGTAGCACCTTTGACCGGACACATCCCTTCGATATTATACTTTGACTTTTGGATTACTTCGGTGGCCACTATTGATTTTTGATTTTGGGGGTGTTGTTCGAGGTGAGCGGTAGTAGATGCTATGCGTTACCACCGACCCGAAAGCGTAATTGGTATATCTACCTGGCATTGCCTAGTTGTGCCGTGTCACCTACCCTAGCATGCCTTGTACGAGTTTCTATTTGTGTCGTACCTATGGAGTATCCTCTGGTAGCCTCCCGATCAGGAGGTATTACGGTACTGTATAGACTATTGGCACTATTACATGTTAAGGGGAATATTGGGTCACTCCTTAACGCTATTTTAAAGTAAGTTTATTTTACTAATAGACACTATAATAACAGCGAAGTATTACTACATAATAAATAGTTTAACGGATCCTTAGAGGTTGGGCGGTCCCAAGCATCCTTTAAGTTACTTGTACTTTATCACAGTTCACTTGAATTAGCTTGCACTGTATAAGTATGTATGTCCTGACTCGAGTGTTTACGTTTTATTTTAAGCTCGGGTCAGCCTGAGTTTCAGTTTAGACTTCACCTTCGGAGCTTGGACTTTTGCTGATCATCACTTTTCAAGCTGTCGTCAAGTTTCTGTTCAGTTCTTATTAGGATTTGTAATCAAGACAATCTAATATTGAGATTTTCTATGGAGATTTCAAACTATATTTGGTTTAAGACTATGTACTTTATACTTGTTTGAGACTATTGATAGTGGCTTCATGAACCACTAAGTTATTCTTAAATTCCGCTGTGAGCATTCTGATTCTGTGTCTGTGATTCTGTGATTATTTATTTATTGTATATTTTGATATTTGCCCAATTTTATTTACAACGCAGTATTTCGAACAATTCAAGTCCGACATGTGCGAATGCGAATGGTTGAAAATATCGGGTTGTTACAAAGGACTTAGGAAAGTTTCATCATTATTGGGCCGAGCACCTAACTTCATCCACGAATAAGGACCTTGATACGATACCAAATATAGGTGATATGCCCTGGCACATTCACACTTAGCACAAGTGGTCCCTTAGTCTTCCTATGCATATTCATGAAGTTTCATAGATTTCCAGAGATCCTATTATCAAGAATGAAGATGTGATGGTCCAAACGGCAGGATAATCTATGTCATAGAAGAACAATGATCAAAACTCATCAACAATCTACCAAATTACATGGATGACCAATATATGAAGCAAGGAACTCGACCTAAAATGATTTGGCCATCTGATGGCTAAGGATTTGATTCAGTACCGAATTAAGGACCTTAATTCGGCATTGAATTTAGCCCTTAACTCGGGGAGTCGTGATATTTCTTGTGTTGTCTTAGACTAGTTTTGGAACTTGATCGCTACTGGGCCTTTGACTCTATACTGCCCAATTCCTCTACAAACACCAATTTACTTGCTACCAGAAAAGGACCTTCTTCCTGTTGAATCTCCATTAACACTCTTGGACTTGGAGTTCATCAACACTTTCTTCACTTCTTATCTCTTCGAAACTTATTCAAATTCGTTGTAACTTAAATCTAGCAAAAAACTAGTAATAATTTAGAGACATAACAACTAGCATCCAATAATAAAAAGATTAAAATGGACGTAGGACAGAGATTACACAGAACCACTATAAAAATTTCTATGTGCTCTTATCTATTTTCTATATTTTATTTTACTTTCGTCTGATTTCTAGATATTGATCCTTTTTTAGGTTAACATTTTGGTGCTTTCGCTGAGAATAAAGCTGGATCTGAACACTTGAAGATCGAATTTGAGATTTGGAGAAGATAAAGAGGCCTAATACTAGATCTAAAATTGGAGCAAGTTAATCAGGGGCAGCCAGGAGGTGTCCTCCAGCTCTCACCAATCCATCTTTGTGACTAAGGAAGAGATATAGAGAATGATGAAGGAGATACAAGATGGGATAACGAACAAACAATAGGAACTGCTAGATGGATTATTTCTGAAAGATTGGACAGAAATAAATAATCAGAGAAGTTGGAATTCAGAATAAAAGAACATAAACCAATGTAGGAGCTACTAGAGATAGAGCAAAGAAAACTGGAATAATGCCCCCACAACCTAGGAGCGCGATAGATTTGGATCTAGGATAAGCTTTACTTCCACGAATGGACGATGCTGGAGCCAAAGAGGCAAATCGAAATGCAAATTTATGACAGTAGGAGTTAGGGCCAAAAGCCCACCATTGGAACAAGGGGTAGAATTAAGTTATGGATCAGAGATATTCATTAGATGACAACCCCATGATCGGGATATATTAGGTTCGGGTTCAATTCCTTTACCCTAGATTTAAATAAATAATGCAATATAACCTCAGGCTACTTACATGCATACGAGATCCTGAACGGTCTGTAGGCACTCTCTAAATCAGATGCTTGAGATGACTATTTAAGACAATAGCAACCCCAGACGACTTAGATGTGCATAAAACCTAGATTGGTCCCTAGTTATGCTCTAAATCGTATGTCTAGGATGATTTCTTAGGATAACAACCTTGGACTGCTTATGCATGTACAAGACCTAGATTGGTCTCTAGGCATGTTCTGAGTTGGATGTCTGGGATGAACACTTAGGATTTCAGCTTATTTGTCTTTTGATAAATCTATGAGAATGTAATGACTGATATTTATCACTTTATGTCTCGTTCGAAAGACGAGATCAGAGTGTGAGGTGCAAGTCCCTTTGCCAAAGAGCAAGCATATGGTCTTGTATGGATTTGGATCGCCTTAGAGCTTCCGTCTGGAGAGACGGGGCCGGATTGCATGGTGCACGTCCTTTTGCTGAAGAGCAAATGGATGGGCTTGTACGGATTCACATCGCCTTAGAGCTACCATCGGTAGAGATGTGGCCAGAGTGCAAGGAGTGAGCCACATCACTAGAGAGTGAAAATGATGGGCCTCTTTGGTAACGTTAGAGATATCGCTCGGAGAGGCAGGCCAGAGTGCATAAAGTAAGTCACTTTATCGTATAGCGACTGGATGATCTTACTATCATTGGATCTCTCGTCTGAGAGTGAGTGCCTTTACCGGAGAGTAAGTGGATTTTTTAGCAAGCATTCAGAGAGGTAAAAGTTAGGTTTCCTTACTAGAGAGCGAGTGGATGGCCTACTCAGTCATTGAGTTCCTCTTACACGAGATTAGGTACCCTTGTTGGAGAGCAAGCGGGCTGGACTCAGCATGTGACCACCAAGTATTAAACCTTAGAATGGATGATGAGCGATCTAGAGAGATTAAACCAAGGGTTATCTTATATTTCCATAATGTGTGCAGATGCAAAAAAATAACAACTTTGTGCCAAGGGAAATTTAAACAATTCAAAATAACTTCGCTAAATTTTCAATTGTTTAATTTATACAATGAATAATAGATAAAAAGATTACCTGATATGTCCATAGATATTTCGGCTGATTTTTTTATCTACTATGCATCTCGCATATCTATATCCTCAGGCAATTAAATTTGTGTCTAAAAAATATTACGTACATTTTGCCAACTTGGGAAAAGGTACGAAGTAATTCTTTACTATGCGTATAGTTCTAGTTGTTCGACAATCACTTTATAGAACATACATATTAACATGGTTAAAATTAACAAACATTGTGCCCCTTCGCTAACCTCTGTTCTACAATCAGATATTTCAATGAAATCATATACAAGCTGCAACATTGCGAAACTTAGGTTAATTGATACTTCAATGGTATTCCTATAACATATTCACAAAATATCGGACTGAATCCTGACTAAAGTATGCCATAAAATCTGAAAGGTGAAACTATTGCAAAGCATACCAAAAGAAACACCCCAAATGGTGTTAACCCCCCTTTAGGAAAGGCCACATACATGCGGATTTAACCAAATCGATTGCACAGTGATCAATGCTGGATTTTCATAGATAATAAGCATGATCACTGTTATCCCGCCTTTTGGCAAGGCCGTGACACCAAGAGATCGACTTGAAACTAAAGAGAATTCTCCTCTAATGCCAGCTATATACAGGTTCGCTATAGTTATTGGTAAATTTTTCTCGAGTCCAGATCGAATTACAATTGGTATGACACAACAAGCAAAGCAATGAAAGCCGACATTTTAAATTTTAAGTCAATCAGAGTTCAGATGCTCAAGATATGATCGATGCAAGTCAAGCAATTCTCCCATTCGTATCCATCAGATCGCCTCCTTCGTATCCATCCCATTCGAATCCATCCCCGAGGCCTCATCCGTATCCATGCAGGCTCGTATCCATAAAGCCTGAAGTGAAACACATTTGGTTTGTACCCGCTAAATCCATTCCCATTCGTAGCCATTGGATGCCACTAATTTTGTATCCATCAAACATCCTTATTTCATGTCCATCCAAGGCGGCCTCCACGTATCCATCAAAGTCAACCTTATTCGTATCCATTATAGGTCATCATTTCGTATCGATCCTATCCTTACACACTTCGTACCGATCATTTCATCAACAAATGTCTATTTCGTATCGATCTCCCTCCATGAGAGGAGCGGCAACCAATAAATATCCACCATCGATACGAAACCGGCACCTCATATCGATACGAAGCCAACCCCAAATGATCGATGCAGAGAAATGCATGCCAGCATCGATACGAAAAGGATCACACATGGTCGATATAAAGGAGGCAAAGTCAACTTGGCATAGAAAATGGATCTCCCCTGAATTCTCGAGCCACGCCATCAATGCACATGGCATGGTTACGAAAAATAATGAATGTACAACTCTTGATCGATAAGAACAAGACAACCTACCCACAATATCTAACTTGCATCGATCATAACTCAAAATCTACAAGTCCAACTGCTACCAATTTTTCACAAAAGCTTACGTACATCTTCAAGCATGTTCATGATTGATTTAGGCACGATTGGACAATATATTTATCGATACGAAATTCATTCGTATCTATCACAGACTGAGTGCAAATGTCACGGGATCGATCGTATGGGCCCATCCACGTGAGAGAAGAGGTCTTTCAAGATCTAGGCGAGATATTGGCAGCCTACACCTATAAATAGCGGTCCATAAGCTTCAAAAAAGGGATCTTTGGGCTCTTCTACATCCTGACTCTACCGAAACTACTTTTGTACTTCAATTCTACTGTTGTAATTCATTGTAACTAGCGAACAAAGATCAATAAAAGTCAGCCATTTCATAGTGGACGTAGGCCATACACCGAACCACTCTAAATCTTCGTGTTTTTATGTGTTTCCTTTTAAATTTTGAGTGTTCTTCACATTTATTTTATCTACAGTTCTGCTATCTATGATCTGGAATTGTAAACGGGTGCTTTCATCGACAATTGGGTGTTTGTGACCAATTTTGGTGCAAACATTTTGGTACTTTCACTGAGAAGGGCTAGCATTCAGGGATTCTGCAACTTGGATTTTGGATCTGAAAGCCTAAGGACTTAGGTCTGGAAAGCTATGGTGAAGCAATCGGCAAGGAGACCGAAAGCAGAAACAAGCCAGCATGAATGGAAGTCAGGAGGCTTCCTCAGGAGCGAATCAAGCCTCAGCCTTCATCACTCGAGACGAGATGTAGATGATGATGGAAGCTATGCAGGAGGGAATGTTGAAAAGGCAAGTAGTGATGATGCAAAACCTACTCCAGCAGATTGAACAAGCAAGAGTGCAAAGTCAAGAGAACGCCACTACAAGGGGTGCTGGAGATAGGGATCAGGGGCATGGAACAACAAGGATCCAGAATAGAACGGGACCATCAGAGGCAGCCCTTGAGCTAGAAGGCACTCCCCAGGAGCATGTTGATCCAATCTCAGGCAGGATACCAGGTGGCATTGTTCAACATGGCATTGATAGAGGAATGGATGCCTATCCAGGAGAGCAGATTCCAGGATTCCTCGTGAACTCAGGGGCAGATCGGAGGCAACAAATAAGGATTACAGCTTGACAACAATGATAGATTGGCGGAGATGGTCAGACGAGCCATAAGAGGTGGACTAGTGAATAGAGATCTGGAAGATGTTAACAGGATCCCCTTCGCTCCTCAATTAGGTAGGCCAGGAATCCACCAGAATTCAAGCTATCAACGCTGGAGATATATGATGGGAGGACAGATCCTGCATTTCATCTGACAAGGTATATGAGACATATGGAAGTACTGGGACATCAGAGGAGGTCATGGCACGGTGCTTCCCATTGTATTTGACAGAGATAGCAGCACTATGGTTTAGACAATTGGAGAGCGGTTTTATTAGAACGTGGACCGAGTTGACCGAAAAGTTTATGAGGCAGTTCAGAGTTCACATTTCGAGACCCAAGAATGTGATGATTTTGGCGACACTAAAACAAAAAACTAGAGAATCTTTAAGTGATTTTCTAACACGATTTAATGCAGCAGCAGCATCGGTGATCCAGATCCATCCATGGTCTTAATGGTAGCCGTACTTGGCATAACTGATGGAACGGAGTTCAAAAATTCACTGATAAGGGATCCACCTATGGACCTAGGAGAATTTTATCATGAGATCAAAGGATTTCTGCGATTAGAGGATGAAAATATTGAAAGAGAGGAAGGAGAGGGAGTAGAAGATTATGCAGTCAAAGGCGGAAATCCTTCTGAAAAAGATTCAGGCAAGGATAAAGGAAAATGAAAAGCCGAGGATACCGACGAATCAAAACGACCGCGTAAGGAACTGAGATTCACCTCTTATACGGAGTTGAACTGTAACATCCCGCAAATCCGTACCCCTTGAGTCAACACTATTCTACATCAATCAACTCAAGAGGAACAGATACACGAACCATTGGGGCTAAAGAAGAAGGGATAGAAGAAGAAGAAACTAAACAATATCAGAATCTCATAGTCGCAGCGGAATAAAATAGACTAGTAAATAATATATCTTTACACAAAATGAAACAATATCTATTTTATACATCATATCATCAGAGTATCTCATACAAACAACATTTACCAGTCAGACAATTCCATACAATCACAGCAGCGGATATATATATATATATATATATAAGTATGGATAATACGTCTCGGACTCCAGCTCCTCGCCTGCTCCATAGCATCCAGTCCTAAATATATAATACTCGGTCTGACCCGAGCATTATAATGAAATAATACCCGAGTCAGTCTGGATTACCAGCTGATAATAATGCACCCAAATTGATTGTTAAAGTTTTAGAAATCCTTTTGAAAACAAAAGCATCTCGTAATACCACACCACAAATAAACATGTCGGGTTTTTACCTTACGATACCTAAAACACTTTTTATAGAAATCCTCTAATATTATAATAGGGTCTATATACAAATACTTATAAAATAGCCAAAATTGTTACATCTATTAAATTTCAGTTACTAGCCACAGAGTGGGTAATACAAACAAAACTCGTAAAAGGCTCGTAGGGAGAATGGATTCCAACTAATGACTAGGCACTGGGGTGCCACCGGTCATAGTACCAGGTCCAAATCAGTGTACCAAGCACCACGCCCGGTCCCCTGCAACACAAGGCCCGGACTACCCCTTACTGGATAGTCCCGAGTAAGATCACCCCGTGGTTGGGATCAGCAACCGCACCACTAAGCCGAAATAAAAGGAACATCTAGACAGGAATGACCTTACCCGAACATGGGTGATGCCCACCAAGCCTTGCTGAATATCCCCTGATTTTCAGTCATTTTTGGTTGATGAGGCTTGAGTCTAAGCGTTACCTTTTAGAACGTTTCACTTAGAATGCCCATCGCCCACTTGACGATGTTCCGAAAGCATTCATCCATACAAGTCCGTCCCGGGTTCGAACGGAACCGAAGGCACTACTTCTACTACATCCATTTTGGAAATATCCTCAGGATTAGTAGCGACTAGCCCTTGCACTTCACTGCTCCAACTTCAACTCTGAACACATTTTTCCATGAAAACGTACAAACCGGATCGAAGTGGTTTTCGATAAATAAGTCTCGATCCCGGTCTCTTCGAAACGATCGACGCATTTGTCCAATATTGATAGTCGGTGATTTAACTATCAATTAACATTCACAAACATCCATCACACAATAATAATTGCCTAATTATTTATTTTCCTCAAAATATCTTTACAAGATATGATTCCATTTCAAATCCCGTTGAAACACTTTTCAAACTCAATTTCTAAGGAATAAATTTCCCAAATTGTTACTTCCCTTGAAAGTGTCCAAGCACCAGTTCTTAAGATTTAAAATAATTTAAATACTTTATTCTTGAAAATACATTAAAACATTCATATTAAAACTTCATACATACTTGATTTAATATATGTGTATATATACTTTTAAAAATATCTCAAATCAAATTGCTTTCGAAAGTACAAATTATTCTCTTCAAAATAAAGTTAAGTCATACTAAATTTAAAATAAAGTTGTGAAACTCTATACCATTTCTAAATAATACTTTGATTGATTATCTTTAAAATAGAACCTTTTTATAAAGTATAAATAATAATAATATTCTTTAAAACATAATTCTAATTACCCTTTAAAAATAATTACTTCTATAACTACTTTGATATATGTTCACTTTTAAAATTTCTTACAACTTAAATAATTTTTTAAAAGCATATTTAATATAACTTCAAACTCTAACGTTTCAAAAATCTATTTAAAAAAAAAAGGTACTTGGCTTTCAGAGAAGTACACTTCCATCTTAGAATAACTAAAGAATTCTTTTTATCTGTCCAACACGTTTTATCCCAATTCAATTTTACGTTCATCCCGTAAAATCCTTTCCATACTTTAAATATAGCTCCTTTTATTTTAAACACATTACTATTTCCTGGAAATCACTTTCAAATATACGTTTAAAATATTTAAAATAAGCTCTAGAAATTATTTAATTGAAAATAATACTTAAGGAAATATATAGGAGTTTCCTAAGTATTTTAAATAAAATTTAACTTTTAAAATAAGGTTATTAAATCAAATATTCATATTAAAATTTCCTTTTGAAAACTTAGTACTATTTACCTTTTTTAAAATAATTAAATACCATAATTACTTAATCAATGTTTGCTTTCACTTAAAAACCTTTTAAAATAATATTTCTTTCTAAACATATTCTAAACATATTTAAACTGCAAATTTATAATTTGAAAGCTTTCTTAAAAATAAATAAAATTTCCAGGAGAAAGCACACTTCCCATTCTTTAAAATAAATCTTGCTATTATTTTTAACAATTCTCAATTCCCTTTTTAAACCACAAATTCAAACACTTCATATTTCCAACCAATCACTTGAATTTAATTCCTTATAAATTCTTTATTTAAGAATTTCTTAAATTTTACTTTAAACCCAATTTATTTATATTTAAATTTCCAGGTTGAGCACAACACAATTAAATTTTCAATTTATCTATCACAGTAATAAACAGAGCATAGCATAATAGGATCTAGAACAATTTTATCACATAATATAAATGTGATATATTACAGAATATAAATAAATTTCTATTTGTGAGGAATCCAGTTGGATCCCTCCAACCTGTTTTCCTTGCATCCACAGATATTAGCACAACAATATATATCGATTCAATTTGATAATAATTATCATATTCAACCAATCAAGCAATCATTCAATTATTGACTATTTAAATTAACTAATATTCCAGATGTGAGTTAGTTAAACTCACCTTGGGTTTTCGGCGAGCGTTAAAATTTGAATTAAATCGAACGGCGTTTGATTTAACCTAAGTTTTTACTTTCTCAGAATGAATCCAGAATTGCGCCACTATGTGGATCGCGTTTATGCGAATCCGACGTCGCCAGTTTCGTCGAAATCTGACAATGAATGCATTAGATATGAATTTTATAAATTTCAATTTCAAATTTAAACAAATTTCTTTTTTTCTCTTTTTTTATTTTTACCAAAATAACACGGCCACCTCCTCTCTTCTTCTCGCGCAAGCTTCAGGAACCAAATACGAACACGAACCCAACATCGCCGACCTAGGGCTTAAAGCCGCTCCCACCTCAATGACTCTAGGACGATCGAAACCTACCCACTCGAAGACCACGGCCTACTCCACCACCGCCCCACACCTCGCGACACTCGGCCTCGGTGTTGCTCTAGAAAACGTGCTCGTACGCGTGACCATCGGCCCACAATTTCGTCTCCAAACAACGACGACACCTTAGATCCACCGTTGGATCTGAAGCTCTCGACGTTTCCCTAGTTGAAGTCGAGTTGTGAAAGTGATTGGATTCGGAGAAAAACAAGGGAGAACTTCAAAGCGTATTGGCCATTGGAAAGTATATAAGCGGCGGCTCTAGAAACGACTAGGGTTTGCTGAAGAAAGACGTGTATATATAAACGTATACCCCGATTATATTATTATTTAATTCACGTTAAAGCAACTTTTTCAATCGATCTCCAAACAACGCGTGCCGACAGGCGTTTCTAAGGTTTTACCTACGTTTCGAACACGATGGAATGTGTTTCGGAGGCTAATTTGGTCGTATGTGCGAGTTACGGAAATAAACAGTAAATTTTAAATTAAATCGATTAAAGTATTTTCTATGCGTTTTAAGCTGCTGGGGTCAAACGACAACTCTGATTGCTACGAAAATTGAAATCCGATAACAACTAACTATTACGGATCCAATGGAACTGGTTTCGTCGAATTCCGAGACTATGCCCCCACAAGGCTATTCTAACTCGTCGATTAATTCGAGCGATTTTCAAAATCGTCGAAATCACATAAAATTTCACTTATAAAATTTTATTAACTCTATTATAACTCGTATAAAATTTATATTCATATTAGAAATCATTCTGATTCATTTTAAATCAAAATCTGATTATTTGCACTATTATAATATTAAATTCCATTATTAAATTAATATAAAATTCCAAATTCAACCCATCGACTTCTAATTTCATCCAACCGTCCAATATTAAAATTCAAATCCAAATAGACTTAAAATAAAATTTAGAATCTATTTTTATCTCCATTTACACTCAGAATCACCAATTATTCCAATTCCAATATTAAATTATTATTATTATTCAAATTTCAGTTAAATTCCCATATTTGAAATTTAACTAATTATATTAACTGAACCAAAGTCTTTTATTTCAAAATCAAATTACAATCCATATTCGACATTTAAAATGAATTAAATGTTCAAATCTGGCGACCTAAAATTCCGGGTCGTTACGTTCCTCCCCCCTATAAAAATTTCATCCCCGAAATTTGCTAAGGTAGAAGAATGTTCCAAACTCATTAGAAAAATCTACATAGTGAAAGTCTCAATTTCACTCTGCCTACATTCTTTAGTTTCAAATCAAAACTACTAGTTTCAATTCCTATCCCAAATCCTTTTTAATTTAAATTGTTATTTGAAATCAATTCTGTCGTTAATGAAACAATTTCAAATTTTTCCAAAAATTTTCTAACTCCCAAAATTTTCGAAATTTTTTGGCAAAGTCTCCCTTGTACGGAGGAACTTTTGCAATATCACAATAGATATAAATATATATTCATCGACCCATACGGTCAAAAAAACAAAAAACAGTTTATATTTCCTATTTTTATTGCGTAGGCGTACCTTTATTAGCATTTTTAAAGCTAGCAGCTAAATAATATTGCATATACGCACTCCAACTTTATCTACTGCCTCCTGTACCTATACTTACTTAGGAAAACACATCAGTTTTTCAATACATATGAGAATTTATTAACATTTTACTCATTTAAACTAATCAAACGCATCAATTTCATAGTTTAACTAAGCAAACTTTAGAATTTAACCATGTTAACCAAATTTTATTAGCACTTCAAAGATTCCAATCATCATTTTAAATTTCTTGACCAATTCAACTTCATTTTATTTCACTTGAATGATTTACATTCCAGTTTACTATTCTCAATCCATATTCACATCAATATGATTAACATGTGTTTCATTAACATCAATCTATTTCAATTCAATTCCAAATTGATTCACACCCAAATTTTACTTTCAATTTGAAGAATTTGCATTTCTTTTATGATCCATTCTCATTTATGTGCAAAACCACAGAATAAAATTTCAATTCATTCCAATTGATTCAAAAACCAATTATTTACTTACTTTAAACTATTTACCTCCGTTTACCACAAAACGACAAATTTTCAATGCAAATTTAAATGTTATTCATGTAATAACCATTACTTAAGCTTATAGTTATTTTAAATTAGTCTTATCTCACTTTATATCAATTTTATTTAATTCTGCATGGTTCACATTCCAAACATTCTTATCACATTGCAATTATTAAATTAAATCCTTGTTCTCACTTCAAATTTATCATCCAATTTAAGTTTAAATTAATTTCATCCCACTCTATATTATTTACAACTCACACATTCTTATTTCATTACAATACTTAATTTAAAATCTTCTCACTTGCATTTCAATGTTTATTACCTAAACAAATTTAATTTAAGATCACTTATAAAGCTCGACCACAGCTATTTTCCAATTTGTTTAAGTTTTTGTTTCGCAACATTTTATTTCTTCTTAAATCAATTTTATTTCATTTTACTTGATTCTCATTCAATCAAATTCCAATCCATTTACGAATTTTAATTCAATTTGTTTATTTATTCAATCCATTAGAAATTTATTTTATTAACAAAGAGACCACTTTAAATTATTTCACTCATTTGAATTTATTTATAATTCAAACCATCACTATTATGATCCAATTCCATTATTCATTCACACTCTCAGCTTTTATTGCCAAAACTAAATCTCATACTAGAACTCGATTTTTTTTAGGATATAAATCTTCTTCCAATTTAATTCTTTGAAAATTTTAAATCCACAATTTTTAAATTATAAGTATAACACTTAGTTGCTTAAGGATACAATTTATTACATAATGACCCACAATTACAAAGTCATTTTACACTTCGATTTAATCCAAATCAATTTTAATCCTAAGTCCAATTTATTTAACTTGTCCCAAGTTAAATTCAAATTTTCTATCTACTTCCATATACTCAAGTTAAATTTTAAATTCAGGATTAAAATTTTCATTTAATTCTTATTGATATCAACTTCACCAAATAAGTCCAATAGTTGATTCATTTTAACTTTACACATTATTTAAATAGAATTTTCCAGAACTCAATTGCCCGGTTTTATTTCAAAACCATTTTGAAATAATAAATAACTCATACTCTCCTAGTATATCAAATCAAACTTCTAGATTTCTAAAACAATTTGTTTTTACCAAAGCAATTTCCCTTTTTGAACTTCTAAAATCACTTGTATCTCAAACAAGTCCAACAAATATCATACCCAACCACGTGGTAGCAATCCATCACTTTAGAAACTCGAAAATGAATTCTAATGATGTGGCCAGCATCATCAGGATTATTTTCCAGCGACTGAAGTTAGTTCAGTGCTTCCTTACTTCCCCAAATTCATTTCAAAACAGTTTCCATTCAAAAATACCTCCAAAATAATATTCCATTATTGCCTTCAAACACTTTAGCAAACATTTCAAACATTCCCAAGATTTTAAATTTCCCAAACCTTTATTTTCAATATATTTGAAATCTTTTTCAAAACTCCCGGGATTTAAATTCTGGTTCAATTCAAATTTAGTTATTTCTCTTTTGTATAATTTATACTCATAGAATTTTATTTGATTATAACCATTTCAAATTTCAGATCAAATTTTAGATTCTTGGTTGATTAAGATATCCACATCCAAACAATCATATATATATATATAATAATTTCAGAAAAATATTCCTTTTTATATCAAAATATAATTTTGGGTAAAATTATTCCACTTACCCACTTTAAAAACAATACTATGTCGGTTTATCTTATTTAAGAGTTTAGAAACCCCTATCGATACGGTTTTACTTCCTGTACCGACCAAAATTCATAAACACTCAACCGATAAGTCAACAGAGTATGAAAACAATTTTATATTCACTAAAAAGTACGCTCTCATATCTATTATTACACTCAACTCATTATAGAGTACTATTGACTCTGTTTAATGAGTAATTTTCCCACCAAAGCCTCGCCAACCTAAGCTCTGATACCAAGTGTAACAGCCCGCAAATCCGTACCCCTTGAGTCAACACTATTCAACATCAATTAACTTAAGTGGAACAGAAACACGAACCATTAGGGTTAAAGAAGAAGGGATAGAAGAAGAAGAAGAAACTAAACAATATCAGAATCTCACAGTCGCAGCGGAATAAAATATACTAGTAAATAATATATCTTTACACAAAATGAAACAATATCTGTTTTATACGTCATATCATCAGAGTATCTCATACAAACAACATTACCAGTCAGACAAATCCATACAATCACAGCAGCGGATATATATAAGTACGGATAGTACGTCTCGGACTCCAGCTCCTCTTCTGCTCTATAGCATCCAGTCCTAAACATATAATACTCGGTCTGACCCGAGCATTATACTGAAATAATACCCGAGTCAGACTGGAATACCAGCTGATAATAGTGCACCCAAATTGATTATTAAAGTTTCAGAAATCCTACTGAAAATAAAAGCATCTCGTAAGACCATGCCACAAATAAACATGTCGGGTTTTTACCTTACGATAGCTAAAACACTTTTTATAGAAATCCTCTGATATTATAATAGAGTCCATATACAAATACTTATAAAATAGCCGAAATTGTTACATCTATTAAATTCCAGCTACTAGCCACAGAGTGGGTAATACAAACAAAACTCGTAAAAGGCTTGTGGGGAGAATGGATTCCAACTGATGACTAGGCACTGGGGTACCACCTGTCACAGTACCCGGTCTAGATCAGTGTATCGAGGACCATACCCGATCCTCTGTAACACAGGCCCGGACTACCCCTTACTGGATAGTCCCGAGTAAGATCACCCCGTGGTTGGGATCAGCAACCGTACCACTAAGCCGAAATAAAAGGGACACCTAGACAGGAATGACCTTACCGAAAATGGGTGCTGCCCACCAAGCCTTGCTGCATATCCCCTGATTTTCAGTCTTTCCCAGTTGATGAGGCTTGAGGCTAAGCGTTACCTTTTAGAACGTTTCACTTAGAATGCCCATCGCCCACCTGACGATGTTCCGAAAGCATTTGTCCATACAAGTCCATCTCGGGTTCGAACGGAACCGAAGGCACTACTCCTACTACATCCATTTTGGAAATATCCTCAGGATTAGTAGCGGCTAGCCCTTGCACTTCACTGTTCCATCTTCGACTCCGAACACGTTTTTCCACGAAAACTTACAAACCGGATCGAAGTGGTTTTCGAGAAATAAGTCTCGATCCCGGTCTCTTCGAAACGATCAACGCATTTGCCCAATATTGATAGTCGGTGATTTAACTATCAATTAACATTCACAAACATCCATCACACAATATATAATTGCCCAATTATTTATTTTCTTCAAAAATATCTTTATATGATATGATTGCATTTCAAATTCCGTTGAAACACTTTTCAAACTCAATTTCTCATGGAATAAATTTCCCAAATTGTTACTTCCCTTGAAAGTGTCCAAGCACCAATTCTTAAGATTTAAAATAATTTAAATACTTTATTCTTGAAAATACAATAAAACATTCATATTAAAACTTCTTTCATACTTGATTTAGTATATGTATATATGTGTACTTTTAAAAATATCTCAAATCAAATTACTTTAGAAAGTATGAATTATTCTCTTCAAAATAAAGTTAAGTCATACTAAATTTAAAATAAAGTTGTGAAACTCTATACCATTTCTAAATAATACTTTGATTCACTATCTTTAAAATAGAACCTTTTTATAAAGTATAAATAATAATAATATTCTTTAAAACATAATTCTAATTACCCTTTAAAAATAATTACTTCTATAATTACTTTGATATATGTTCACTTTTAAAATTTCTTACAACTTAAATAATTTCTTAAAAGCATTCTTTAATATAACTTCAAACTCTAGCGTTTCAAAAATCTATTTTAAAAAAAAAACATTCTTGGCTTTCAGAGAAATACACTTCCATCTTAGAATAACCAAAGAATTATTTTTGTCAGTCCAACACGTTTTATCCCAATTCAATTTTACGTTCATCCCGTAAAATACTTTCCATACTTTAAATATAGCTCCTTTTATTTTAAACACATTGCTATTTCCTGGAAATCACTTTCAAACATACGTTTAAAATATTTAAAATAAGCTCTAGAAATTATTTAATTTAAAATAATGCTTAAGGAAATATATAGGGGTTTCCTAAGTATTTTAAATAAGATTTAATTTTTAAAATAAGGTTATTAAATCAAATATTCAAATTTTCCTTTTGAAAACTTAATATTACTTTACCTTTTTAAAAATAGTTAAATACCATAATTACTTAATCAATGTTTGCTTTCACTTAAAACCTTTTAAAATAATATTTCTTTCTAAACATATTTAAACTGAAAATTTATAATTTGAAAGCTAAAAACAAAATAAAATTTCCAAGAGAAAGCACACTTCCCATTCTTTAAAATAAATCTCGCTATTATTTTTAACAATTCTCAATTCCCTTTTTAAACCACATATTCAAACACTTCATATTTTCAACCAATCACTTGAATTTAATTCCTTTTAAATTCTTTATTTAAGAATTTCTTAAATTTTCCTTTAAACCCAATTTATTTATATTTAAATTTCTAGGTTGTATTCACCAAATAAGAGCACAACACAATTAAATTTCCCATTTATCTATCATAGTAATAAACAGAGCATAGCATAACAGGATCTAAAACAATTTTATCACAGAATATAAATGTGATATATTACAGAATATAAATAAAATTCTATTTGTGAGGAATCCAGTTGGATCCCTCCAACCTATTTTCCCTACATCCATAGATATTAGCACAACAATATATATCGATTCAATTTGATAATAATTATCATATTCAACCAATCAAGCAATCATTCAAATATTGACTATTTAAATTAACTAATATTCCAAATGTGAGCGAGTTAAACTCACCTTGGTTTTTCGACGAGCATTCAAATTTAAATTAAATCGAACGGCGTTCGATTTAACCTAAATTTTTACTTGCTCAGAATGAATCCAGAATTGCACCACTGCGTAGATCGCGTCTCTGCGATTCCGGCGTCGCCAGTTTCGTCGAAATCTGACAACGAATGCATTAGATATGAATTTTATAAATTTCAATTTCAAATTTAAACAAATTTCTTTTTTTCTCTTTTTTTTTATTTTTACCAAAATAACACGGCCCCCTCCTCTCTTCTTCTCGCGCAAGCTTCAGGAACCAAATACGAACACGAACCCAACATCGCCGACCTAGGGCTTAAAGACACTCCCACCTCAACGACTTCTAGGACGATCGAAACCTACCCTCTCGAAGACCATGGCCTGCTCCACCACCGCCCCACACCTCGCGACGCTCGGCCTCGCCATTGCTGCAGAAAACGTGCTCGTACGCGTGACCATCGACCCTCAATTTCATCTCTAAACAACGACGACACCTTAGATCCACCGTTGGATCTGAAGCTCTCGACGAGCTCGACGTTTCCCTAGTTGAAGCCAAGTCGTGAAAGTTATTGGATTCGGAGAAAGACGAGGGAGAACTTTAGAGCCTATAGGCCATTGGAAAGTATATAAGCGGCGGCTCTAGAAACGACTAGGGTTTGCTGAAGAAAGACGTGTATATATAAACGTATACCCCGATTATATTATTATTTAATTCACGTTAAAGAAACTTTTTCAATCAATCTCCAAACAACGCGTGCTGACAGACGTTTCCACAGTTTTACCTACTTTTCGAACACAATGGAATGTGTTTTGGAGGCTAATTTGGTCGTATGCACGAGTTACGGAAATAAATAGTAAATTTTAAATAAAATCGATTAAAGTATTTTCTATGCGTTTTAAGCTGCCGGGGGCAAACGACAACTCCGATTGCTACGAAAATTAAAATCCGATAATAACCAACTATTACGGATCCAATGGAACTTGTTTCGTCGAATTCCGAGACTGTGCCTCGAAAGGCTATTCTAACACGTCGATTAATTCGAGCGATTTTCAAAATCGTCGAAATCACTTAAAATTTCACTTTTAAAATTTTATTAACTCTATTATAACTCGTATAAAATTTATATTCACATTATAAATTATTCTGATTCATTTTAAATCGAAATCTGATTATTTGCACTATTATAATATTAAATTCCATTGTTAAATTAATATAAAATTCCAAATTCAACTTATCGACTTCTAATTTCATCCAACCGTCCAATATTAAAATTCAAATCCAAATAGACTTAAAATAAAATTTAGAATCTATTTTTATCTCTATTTACGCTCAAAATCACCAATTATTCCAATTCCAATATTAAATTATTATTATTCAAATTTCAATTAAATTCCCGTATTTGAAATTTAACTAATTATATTAACTTAACCAAAGTCTTTTATTTCAAAATCAAATTATAGTCCATATTCGACATTTAAAATGAATTAAATGTTCAAATCTGGCGACCCAAAATTCTGGGTCGTTACATGAACAAAACTTTGGAACGGGTCTACAAGGACACCAAGGGGTAGGTTCCTTATCAAAAGTCAATGAGGAGGCATCCGACCAACAATGAGAGAAAATCAGATAAGTACTGCTTATTCCCTGAGCTAAATGGTCATAGTACGAATGATTGCAAACACTTGAGGGATGAGATAGAAGGACGTATCTGAAATGGTCTACTCTCGTAATATGTGAGAAGGCGACAACAATGGTGGAACGAGTGAAACCACCGCCTGCATCAAATGAAGGTGGATCCGGATTGAGGCGTCAGCTTGTCATCAACTGATCAGAATATTAATGAATAAGTGGCAAACTCCACACTAACACGATTAAGTCATTTACACCTATACAGGATTACGAGCAATCCTTCGGCATGCTTTGATACGACTATTAATTACATCGGTATAGGTGTTTGCACTATAACGTCTCTGTTTTGCTTTTACTTTTTATTTCCCATATTTGGACTTGCTTTTGTTGATAATTTCTATTGAAAGACTCATTTTAATGTAAATCTGGTTTTAATAATTCTATAACGGCCAAGTCAAGTACAAATGTATGGGATCGCGAATAGTCCTCAAGCATACTCTGAGATGACGATAGACTGCCATAACAAACAATTCAGAAACTCATTCGAACATGAAACCTGACATTGATGATACTAAGTCCCCCCCGAGCACATACAATTCGCCTTGAATGGCACCCGACCACGAACGGTCACAATTTGCCTCGAACGGCACCCGACCACGAACGGTCACTATTCGTCTCGAACGGCACCCGACCTCGAACAGTCATATACCACCCTAAATGACATACGATCTCCAACGATCGTCATTCACAGTCAGGGAAGATTATTAATCTCTTTTAAGGTCATCAATAAGATACGAACATCCAGCCTATAGCACTACAAAACACACCTTCCTATCGCAAGACATATTTTAGGGGGCAAAGTGTTAATCCACCTTTAGGCAAGGCCACATACAAGTGGGTTTAACCTAATCGATTAGACGATGATCAACGATGGATTTTCACAGATAATAAGCATGATCACTATTATCCCGCCTTTGGGCAAGGTTGTGACACCAAGAGATCGATTAGAAACTAAAGACAGATCTCCTTCAATGCCAGCTATATACAGGTTTGCTACGAATACTGGTAATTTTTTTCCGAGTCCATATCGAGCTACAATGGCTATGACATGACAAGAAAAGCCATGAAAGCCGACATATCAACTTTCAAATCAATCGGTGTTCAAATGCTCAAGATAAGATCGATGCAAGTCAAACAATGCTCCCATTCGTATCCATCAGATCTCCTCCTTCGTATCCATCAGATCTCCTCCTTCGTATCCATCCCATTCGAATTCATCCCTGAGGCATCGTTCGTATCCATGCAGGCCTGTATCCATATAACCTTAAGTGAAACACATTTGGTTCATACCCGCTAAATCCATTCCCATTGGTAGCGATTAGATTCCCTTAACTTCGTATCCATCAAACACCCTTACTTCATATCCATCTAAGGCGACCTCCTTCGTATCCATCAAAGTCGACCTTGTTTGTATCCATCAGAGGTCATCACTTCATATCGATCCTATCCTTACACGCTTCGTACTGATCAATTCATCAATAGATGTCTATTTCGCATCGATCTCTCTCCACGCGAGAAGCGACAGCCAACAAACATCCACCATCGATACGAAACGACACCTTCTATCGATACGAAGCAAACCCTAAGTGATCAATGTGAAGAAGTGCATGCTAGCATCGATACAAAAAGATGACATGTGTTTGATACGAAGGAGGCGAAGTCAACTCGGCATAGAAAATGGATCTCCTCTGAATTCTCGAGCCATGTCATCGATGCACATGGCATGGATACGAAGAATGATGTATGTACAACTCTTGATCGATATGAATGCGGCAGCCTACCTGTAATATCAAACTTTCATCGATCATAACTCAAAATCTACAAGTCCAATTGCTACCAATTTTTCATAGAAACTTGCATACATCTTCAAGAATGTTCATAATTGATCTCGACTCGATTGGACAACATATTGATCGATACGAAATTCGTTCGTATCGATCATGGACTGAGTGCGAATGTCATGGGATCGATCGTATGGGCCCATCCACGTGAGAGAAGAGGTCTTTCGGGATCTAGATGAGATATTGGCAGCCTAAAACTATAAATAGCAGTCCAAGAGCTTCAAAAAAGAGATCTTTGGGCTCTTCTACGTCCAGACTCTGCCGAAACTACCTTTGCACTTCAATTCTACTGTTGTTCATTGTAACCAGCGAATAAAGATTAATAAAAGTCAGCCATTTCATAGTGGACATAGGCCATACGCCGAACCACTCTAAATCTGCGTGTTTCTGTGTGTTTCCTTTTAAATTTTGAGTGTTCTTCACATCTATTTTCTCTATAGTTCTGCTATCTGTGATCTGGAATTGTAAACAGGTGCTTTCATCGGCAATTGGGTGTTTGTGACTAGTTTTAGCGCAAACAAATGTCATTTTGTTTGTCAAATATGCTAAAAACATAGAAACCTGGCCATATTCATTATCTAGTTTTCACTAAACAAATGTATTTGAAGAAATCAAAACATATAAGATGTTTATTCAAAATTTTAGGAAGGCGATATCGATAGACAAGAGAAATTATGAAATAGGATATGATGTTGAATTTTATCAATGCTAGAAAGTAGTATATTCTTAACTAATTTGCATGGAAATAATTTTCATGTTCATGCTAACACGGCCTGGTATATATCCAAAGTCAACTAAAACAAAACAAAGATCATAAAATGCTTTCAACAAATGTAAACGGGGAGAGTAATACTATTACTAGGGAGAGTAATACTATTACTTGGCAGAGTAAATAAATATAATGATCGCACACTGTTAAAAAAAATCTTTCGCTGCATGTACCTCTAGTATTAATCCTTATTATGGCACGAAAAGTCTCTTGAATTGATTTAATTGAATCTCCTTGTTTTCCAATCATATAAGTTGATGAGTTGATGGCACCAAATATCAAATGGTCGTAAGAGTGGAAGATCCTATACTATCGGTTTCAAAGTAGGAAACACGTTTGAATACTCTTATCACCGCATTTATAGCAAGAGAGATTTTTTTTTCTTCCAGTTCCTCTTTACCAAAAATAAGAACCTAAAGGAACAACGGTTCAATTACTGTCAGAACAAGATAAATATATCATGGTGCAGAAAAGGAAAGCATTATGTGGAACTGATAGAAAAGGCATGCAAAGTTGTTTAGGTGAACAACCAAGAGCATCAAGACAACACTGGAAAAGAAACATTTGTCATTATATCCAGCTATCATAACATACATGTTAATAAGGATAACTAATATAAGTATTTGATCAGAAACTAAATCTTGTGATACTCAACAAAATCTTTTTCTTGTTGCACGCTGATCTACAACTAATGGTCTCCATAATGATGTAGGTGTCTCCATGGAATTTTATTTGATCCAGAGTTGTGTAGCTCAAAAAATACATAGGGGCATGGATAGGGCGTAGTGGAACACGTCCATATGTGTATGTTTGTGCCCATGTATAGGCATGCATGTATAAATAGTTTGAAGCTTTTGAATTGCAACCGGTGAAAATCAATCTATATTCGGTTATTATTCACCCAATACTCAAAATCTAGTTTCTTTGAACAAATATGCAATGGTAGAAAGTTTACACAATAAATCTTGACCATAAAACACTTTTAATAATTTTCACAAACAAATTAATGCAAAAACCAAAAGTCAGCCTTGATTTTGAGTGGTGGTTAGATCAGATCGATGAAAAAAGAAATCTGTTTCATTTTTACAATTATTCAGAAGTTGGGTCAAAATGCCCACTTGAATATCGGTAAACATAAACCTCCTCAGGCACTTTTAAAACTATTTCCCGAAAAGATTAACAAAACCAATATTTGAAATTCCTTTATTATAGGTCATAAATAGATTTTATATTAAAAAAATAATTTTAAAACTATATAATAATAACTTGAAATGTCCACTTATTTTAAAAAAATCACTTCAAAAATGGTTTAGTGAAAATTGTGCTTGAAAACGATGAAAAACAAGAAAGATAACCCAAGACCGATAACTTGAATTCAATACAAATTCAATTTAAATTTAACCCAAAAACAATTCAAATTCTATTTAAATTTGAATTTCAAATTCTCCAAATAGAACTATCATATTGATAGGTATCATACCTCTCAAAACATCTCAAAAACAAAATCAAAATCTTTGAGAAGTGATTATCTGATTACAGTGAATCTCTTGTTTGCATGTCTGGTTATTGAGTTCTACAAGTTTTGAAGCCCTTACATGTTCAAAGCTTGCTTCTTTCAGCATAAATCTGGAGTTTATCTTCTCTAATCAAAGGTGATTTTATTAACTCACATTTCTAGCTAAATCTTGACTGTAATTGCAAAGATGAGGAAGAAATCGTTTACTGTATCTATGCCTAATACTTACTTTGGATGATTGCTGAAATATAATAGGAATACGCTGAAGTAAAACAATAATAACTTTCATGCTTCTTATTCGTTTGAGGTCAATCTTTTTTGTTAGAAAATAGATTCAATAAGGGACAGTTTTTATTTTGGTTACTTTGTGATATTTTGCAATTTTATTAACCTGAAATAGGATTGAAAATAAGAGTATAATTCTGTCTTTAACTAAATTTCCTGAGTTTGAATCCAAAATTGATTTAGCCATATATTTTTTGTTTTTGATCAGAATTTGATAATTTTTAAAGTTCCAGAGAGCTTGCTTTATATATGACAACTTTCATGTTAAACATATATGCAAATTTTGAGGATAGGTTGATCGAAATTCTATTACAAACTGATAGCTCTGTCACATTGATAATTGCACTATTGAAACTAAACACAATTAGTAAATTGGACATATCTTACGTGTTTCTTGTCAGATTTGGATGAGTTTTGAATTTCTGGAAAGCTTATTTTGTGTGTGACAACTTTCATGTTGAACACATTTGCATATTTTGAGCATATCTTGATCAAAATCCTATTACAAACTCTCATCTCTGTCACTTTGATAATTACATTGTCTAAACTAAATACGGTTAGTAACTTAGACGTATCTTTCTCGTTTCTTGCCAGATTTAGATAATTCTTGATGTTTTAGAAAACTTAGATTATTTTATAAACCTTTCTTGTTTTGAGTTTTTTGAAATTTCGAAGTTAGCTTGGTCAAAACTAGATTTGTTTGTTGTTGTCCCGAGAGAAAAACGACAACAATAAATCATTGACTTGAGAATTGTGCTAGCTTATTTTTGCTCTCATTCTTGTTCGATTTTGATGTTGTTTTTGAGATGTTTTGAACAATAATAAGTAGAAAATAAACTTATTTGATGAAAATACAATAATTGTATTAACTATTGCCAATTGCCTCTTTTAATAATTTTTTAAAAAGAAGTATGAGATTTTTAAACGTTGTTTATTTAAATAAAAAGATGGAAATTGGTTAAAAATGAGTTTAATTATAAATTTGAGTTTAAAACGGCCCCATCCCGAGACCCACATTAACAAAGAGAATTCCTGGATAATTCTGTCTATTAATGTGGAGAATAGGGCTAGTTAGGAGCGGCCATATATAATCTTGTCTTAAACATCTACTGCATACGTCGATAAATGCTTTATATTTTTTTCTCTATTTCAAGTGAATCGACATATCCAATAAAAGTTTAAGACAAGATTATATATGGTCGCTCCTAACCAGCCATATTCTCCACATTAGCAGACAGAATTATCTAGGAATTCTCTTTGTTAATGTGGGTCTCTGGGTGGGGCGTCACAGCTTGGTATCAGAGTACAATTTTCACTCATTATTCTCACAAATAAAGTTAACCTTTTAAATAGGTAATCCATTCAAAAAACACCAAGATCTACTCATCTATTTCTGGTTTTGAGAGATTGTTGTTTGTAATTGGTATTCTTCTTGCTGCATGTTTCTCTCTTTTCAAGTTTCAGGTTTCTATAACTAATTCATGGTAGATGATTCAAGCTTGCAAATCTAATTCGCTAAAAAAACATATAAGGTGAGTACCAAAACTCACATTTTCCAGCTTTGATTGAGATTTCAAGGTAAGAAATCTCAATTTTATTTGTTGCATTTTCATTTGTGTATTGCTGTCAGTAAATTAGGTATATCTTTTTCGTTTTTAATCGGAATTTCATTTTCTTTGATGTTTTAGAAAGCTTGGAAAGATTGTGATAACTTTCACGTTAAACACTTTCGAAATTTTTTAGCATAAAGGGTCAAAAAACCCAATTCAAACTCGCTGCCCTGTCACTGTAAAACTATGACTTTCAGTGCTAAGTACTGTTGGTAATTAGGGCATAACTTTTTCATTTAATGTCCGAATTTGGCGATTCTTAATGACCCTGAAAGCTTAGATTATCTGCTACAACTTTTATGTTTTGAGTTTTGTTAAATTTTGATGTTTACATGGCTGAAAGTTCATATTAGTATTGCTGTCCCGAAACTAAAACGACAGCTGTAGTGAAATTGAGATCTGAAACGTGTTTTGACCATATCTTTCATATTTTTTATCCAATTTCAATAATTTTAAATGTTCTAGAAAGCTTTGACTTTGTGCTAAAAGTTTCATGTTTTAAGTTTTTGGAAATTTCGAAGTTAGCTTGGTCAAAACTGTATTTGTTTATTTATTTCAAGTTATTATTATATAGTTTTAAAATTATTTTTTTAATATAAAATTATTATTACCTATAAAAAAGGAATTTCAAATATTGGTTTTGTTAATCTTTTCGGGAAATAGTTTTAAAAGTGTATGTTTTATATTTAAAAGCTTGTTTTCTCTAGTAAACTAATTTAAATATAAAACATACACTTTTAAAACTATTTCCCGAAAAGTTTAACAAAACCAATATTTGAAATTTCTTTGTTATAGGTAATAAATAGATTTTATACTAAAAAATAATTTTAAATCTATATAATAATAACTTGAAATGTCCACTTATTTCAAAAAATCACTTTAAAAATGGTTTAGTGAAAATTGTGCTCTGATACCAAGCTGTGACTCCCCACCCCGAGACCCACATTAACAAAGAGAATTCCTGGATAATTCTGTCTGCTAATGTGGAGAATAGGGCTGGTTAGGAGCCACCATATATAATCTTGTCTTAAACATCTACTGCATACGTCGATAAATGTTTTATACTTTTTTCACTATTTCAAGTGAATCGACATATCCAATAAATGCTTAATACAGAACTATAGGTGGATAATGGATCTATCAGAACAAAATACAATAACATAATGCATATCACATCACAGAACAACTTTTGTGTTATTTATATTTCTTTCCGCTTGACTCTGATATGTATTTGATTAGATGTATATAGTGTGGTCTCTGTACCACTTTTGTGTATCAGTTTGTATCATACTAGGATGTATCTATGTATATGTATTTAATTTAATTTTAACAATTGAAATTCCATAGATAGATGGTATAAATGAAAAAAAAAACTCTAATATGTCTATACCATGTGTGTAGATAAAGGGTTGTGCAAATCAGGGTATTTATGACCAGGTGATCTAAAATTATTTAATGCATTCCAATACTCAAACCAATATCTGCTATAAATTAAAATTCTACATATTACATATATCTGTAGAAAATATGAAATAAGCTTAGAATTTCAATAAAAAGACAACTCACCTGGGGATGTGAATCGTGAAAGGACATAAACTTGATGCTTATGTGCTATGCAAAGAACTGCTACAAAATTCAGTGCATTTTTGTGTCTTTGGTCATTGTTTTTTCATGAAGAGCAAGTGTAAATCCTCTTTCCATATCTGATGTAATGCCTTGAATTTCATAGCAAGAACCCTTTCCTTGATCTTAAATTCCTATTTTCATGCAACAAGTTTCTCTTTGATATAGATATCATTTTTTGGCGTGCCAAAAAAAAAAAATCAGACTCCCAAATGTTAATTTTTTTTACTTGATTGGCATAAATCTATCAAACTCCTGCAAAACATTTTTCACAGTATCCCTGTTAATAGCCATAGCTAAGACTTTGCCCACATCATTTGAGCTTGTATACAAGTTATCAGCACTAACAATTGGTTACTCGATTACTTATGATACTTCTTTAAAATTGGACGCTGCATGTGATACCTCAATCGTCTGTATCACATTTCACTCATTCCCAACAGAGAATATTTCATTGGGTGATTCCTCTGACAATTCATATGTTACATGCATTCAATGGTACTACAACATTGACTGAACTCTGTGTAGTTAACGTCCCACTATTACCCCGTTATAACCCTGCTATATCTCATAGCGGATTTCTACCGCTATGATTTTTCTATATAGCCCTAAATATAGCCTTTCTGCTTTAAGCCCCGATGTTTCTCCTATATCCTGTTATTCCCACTATATTCCACTATTTTCGCTATACCTTCTTTAAAAGAAATGAATTGAAAAAGGACATTTATACATTATAAAAGTTACGCAATTAATTTATTTAATTGAATTTTTAATATATTTTCAGAAACGAAAATACTCTAATATTCTACTAGATTCAATTATGTTATATAATAGTTTTACGTTTATTTACAGTATATTCACATAAGTTTTTATTTAATATTATTTATGTATTAATTATAATTCAATCGAACGGTAGTTTTTCATTTAATTACCATTTATATATTTGTAAAAATATTAAGTGCGAGTTTTATATGCTATTTTAGAGTCATCCGCTATATCCTCGCTGTATCCCCGCTATGACTTTTTGCACCTCCATCGTATTGAATCTGCCGAGCGTTTTAACTACACAAGTTGAACCATAACCATGCTCAGAGAAGCTCTCAATCTTTGGTGATGAGTATGGAATAATATCGTATTTTTTTCATTGTTTAAAGACTTCAACTAATTCACAAACAAGTCAATTTCATATTCACTTTGTTCCAACCCCTTGGTAATTTTAATTTCGAAACTTCTAGCTTATTTGTAGCAATATATTTATTAGGTCTGAAATTTCCCATGCAGACTTATCACTATCCATGTATCTTAATCTGTCGTAGAAATAATGATAACTGGCCCTAGTTAAAAAACAACAAAACAAACCCTGTTTACTTGGAAATCCAAATTCATTAAAATAAACTTATTAACATACAACAATCTTAGTAAACTTATTAACATAAGTTCATCAGCAAAACCGATCTAACAAATCTTGATTTAAGGCAATCGAAGAAACACATACTAAAATAACAAAATTGAAATTGATAAATGATTAAACTAATTGAAGAACCCATTTTAAACCTAAATAAAATCGATGAATGGTTGAAAATAAGTACATGTAGAGGGAGCAGGTAGCGGTGATGATTCAGATTTGAAATCGAAAAAATGTTGAAGGGAGATGTTTGAATAATGGAGCGGCGGTGATGAACGCGAATTTCGATGATTGGAAGAGAGATTTGATTCAGTTTTAGGTGGTGAAGGTGTTAACGAGATGAAAGGCTGAGGAAAATAAATGGGGGAAGTGAAAAAATAAGGCGACAAAGTTATATTATTTACGTTTTCTTAGCGTCCACACATAAAAATTTTCCCTCTAAGATTTTTGTCGACCGCATTCGAGGAAGAAATATTGAGAATAGCTACCGTTAATGGTGTTTATTCTTGTAGTGATCTATCTCATTTCAACTTTTCTCTACTAGATGAGGTCCTCCAAATATTGTATTTATAAAAATTCTCCTCTCAGGCTATCTTGGTCCCTCTCCATTAGATCCAGCCTGACCCTTTGGGTGATCTGCCTTTGGGGCCTATCGTTCGTTTGATTGTCAGCTTGCGGGTTCCTCACATACTGCTGCACCATTTTCTTTTAGATGAAATCCTCAATCGCATCTCTTAAGTGTCGATATTAACTGATATTGTGCCTATGAGTTTCACGGAAGCAACATTACTTCCTCGAACACTTTTGCTATTAAGTATACTCCCTCTAAAGTGGCTCCTAATAGTTTTAAGTACCTTGCATGACAAGGTGATGTTCTTAGTAGAATCTTTTAAGGGAGTGTAATTTCCCGATCTTTTATAACCCGTGCGCCTTTTGGTATCCTGCTTCCTCCCACCAATGCCTTAGTTTTTTTCTTTTAATGTTATTATTTCCAACGTTTACAGCAACATTCCTACACTATCACCATTATTTTTTATATAATGTTACTTTGCACAACAACAGTCGGTCCATGTCACTTGCTAATTCTGCCTCTTCCAAGTATAGAAATTGGCATGCATTTCTATAAAACTCCTAAATGATGGACGTTTGTTTTCTTGTCTATCAAAATTAGTTTTCGGGTTAATTCCATTAGCCAACACCATTAAGAAAATCTCTTCCCTTGGATTACTTACTTTCGTTGCTGCTGCATTTAATCGCTTCAAAAAGTCCTTCAAAGTCTTTTTGGAATTTTGATGGACATTCAACAAGTACATCACATCCTTCAGTTAAGAAATATGAATCCCAAATTGCTCCATAAACTTCTTCACTAATTGGTCAAAGATGATATGGACCTCAGCGCGAGCCAAGTGAACCACATCGTCGCTACTCCATCTAAGAATATTGGAAAGCTTCTACATTTTACTGCATCGATAGTATGGGAACAATCTATGTGCCATATATAGTTCAGGAGATGCTATTTTGGATTAGTCGCTCCATCATGAGACGACATCGTTGGCATTACAATTTTTTTTTGATAACTCTTCTATAGAATATTATCGTTGAATGAGGGACAATTGGACGATGAACCCTAAATTGCCATTACTTCTATGTTGATTTTAATTTAATAATCTTTTCACCATATCAGATATGTACTTCTTATTACTCTAGGCGTTTGGACGACAAGCATCAGACACAAAGTGTTTGACTTTGCAAGCGCTCTTGCTTCATAGCATGACATATAAGCTCCCATGTCTTTGGAAAGCCATTCGTTCAGACCCTCTTTATCTATGCCTTGTTGGCTCTTTCACATTCATTTGAACTTTTCTATTCTGTGCTCTAGTGGCTTGTCCATCACTTGTTCCAACATTCCACGACTCCACTTCACAATCAGACAAACTCATATTCACATTCATATCAGCACCAACCTGATGGATTAACTCGGTGCCGACTTATTTAGATTGGTATTGACTTGATTGGCACTTGCCAGGTTTGCAACATTTCTTGCACTTTGCCTCTTTGATGCTCCATCACTCTTTCTCTTCATTTTTTAATTGTCATCTCTTCGATACTGATCTGATGAAGATGAACTTTCTTCCCTAGAATCTGAAGATGAAAAATCCTTTTGGCTTCTACTAAGCCTTTGAGATTTTGGGGACATCATAGAAAAATTCTTTTCCATCCTTTCTGAGATAGTGTTCTAGCTTCCATCATCTTGGCCAACTCTATCTTTGTCACCATCTCCTACATAAAGGAAGGTCCTGGCAAAGCATTCAAAGGCTGAGTAGTCTCTCCACTATGCTGAGGGTCTTCTTCATCACATCTGGCAGCAACTCCAGACATAGAATCAGCTTTCTAAGGGGCCATTTCTTTCAAATCTAATGTGAAATCAGCTTTCTAAGGGGCCATTTCTTTCAAATCTAATGTGAATTCGGCTTTTAAAATCCAAATAACTTCAGTTCTATCACAAACACTCTTAGATCTACCTTTGGATATTACAAATCCAAAGTTCTAAGCTAGATCCATACATAAGAATCTTGTTTTTCAATGGAAGCACAAAAAATATTGGTTCAAATAATGACAAAAATGTGAGAAATGCGGAATACGGATCTTAAGGCTAGGATTAACACTAGGGGGTGAATAGTGTTTTAAGGAATTACTAAATCTTTTTGAGTTTTTGTTAATTTGAACACAAATATATGTAATATTCAGACATAGATATGATCACAGAAACAAACACAGATGCAGAAATAAAGTAAAAGCAATAAAGGAAAGAACGCACTGGATTTTATACTGGTTCGGAGTTACCCTACATCCATTCCCGCACATAAGTACGAATTTCCTTTCAAAAGCAATTGTACAATTACAACCCTCGATTTCAAGGCCATGAGGTACACCACTCCAAATTCACAATCTTCTGGGTAGAGATACTTGATTTCACGGGCAACAAGTTCACCCAATTGATTTCCAAGGCTACAAACACACCTTTTCTCATTTGGTTGATTTCACAGGCTGCAATCCCACCTTTTCTCGCTTAATTTATTACAAAGAAGCCTATAACTCTGAATAGCACTGAGATCTTGTTGAGATAGTGATAGAGAATCAAACTAGAGATGATCTAGTTAGATTCAATGTTGATTTCGGCAGAGCAATGGTAAAAATGTGTATAAAGAAATGTGGAGGAAGAAGAGGAGTGAAATCAGAGAAAATATGAATACAAATTCGTTCAAAACTACCCCTATTTATAGTAGAACAACAGCCATGTCGATTCGTGAAAGGATACGACAAATAAACACTTCCTTTAATATTCTAATTTTTGAAATAAACTGCTACTATGTCGACAAGGGGAACTTGAGGATGTCGACATGCCCAAGGTACTTTTGGTAATTTTCTTTTCTTTGAAAATAACTTCTATCTTGTATTAAAACTATTTTAAACTTCATAAATACACTTAACTATAGTTAAAATATATAAGTAAATATAGAGAATAATATTTTGATACATATATAAAATTTTACTATAATTATATATTTAAATCTAAGTAAAAATATTAAAAGTTAAATATATTATTATTAAAAGATAGTTTAAAACAAAGGATAATTTTTGGCAAGGCCAGCCGGTTTTATAGTGGACCGTCCACTTTTTATTACGTTCGTAATAAAAACATGAAGTACAGGAGTAAGGCAGAGGCACCTTAACTACAAAGAAAATAATAAAATACAGCACAGGAGTGTGACTGACATGTCACAACTACAACTAACAACTATCAAACTAAGACTCCTCCGAAGAGGAAGTACGACTAACGTCAGCTCCACAAGGGTGGAAGCCGAAGAGGCGTTCCCAAGAATACCATAATAGGGCCGAAACAGGAGAGCAAGAGAAGGATCATAAATATCAGCATCAGAAGTGTAAATAAAAGATCGATCCCAAGTAATATCAGCAAGCATAATAGAATTTAACTCGGCATACGTTCCATCCAAATCAAGAACCAAGGAATCAGCCGAAGGGCGATAATAAAGGCGCCGTCGGTCCGACGGATCACCAGATACAAATCTATATTAGGAACCGTCAACGGGGTCAAAACGCAAAGCAGATAGACAATCTTCCCAACATCTCTCAGATTCATCCCAAACTACTGGCGACACAGACGAAACAAGATCCAAAGCAGGAGAGGAGTCCGCAGAAACAGAAATAGGAACTATGGGAGGAGGAGGGGAAGAAGGCTGAGAATTATTTTGAGGCTAAAAATATTTAAAACCAAGATAGGTGTTTTTTATTCTTTTAAACGGAAGGTTCTGAAATCATTTTGAAAACAAGATATAATTTTGTAAAAAACATTTGAATAAAAGTTAGTGGATACAAAACAATGTTCCACTAAATTTTTCGTAGATTCCATCCTACTTAGGTTTCCATCTCTTTAACAGGCTCGAAGTGGATTCCGTTCCAAGAATAAATTAGATTTTAAGGTGTTAGTGCTTTTCTAGGAGTTTAAAAAAAATTCCTAATTAAATTACTTATTATTGAAATCTTAAACTCTTGATAATCTTGATACTCATGAGTCTTCAATCTTGATATCTTGAATTTCTATACTGTACAGTCTTCATTCTTGGTGTCTGCATGGTTAAATCATGCATATACATACATACATACATATATATATATATATCTAAACTATAATGTTAATATTTATATTTTATAATCTTATTCTAAGGTTGTTTTCATCAAAACCATCATCTCATGGACTAACAATCTCCCCCTTTTTGATGATGACAACATTTGTTTATAAAATATTACTTCTATCCTAATAACTCCCCCTTAATCTATGCCTAACTATCCTATTTTATACTTATCCCCCTTTGTTATCAACAAAAACTAACTCCAAACTATATAACTCCCCCTTAATCTAATACTCTATGACATATGATTATAATGATAGTGTTATCATAAATAATTAACACTTGATTCTAAAAATAATACTTAATCCTAAATTACTAACTATCCTAACTAAGATTCCATATACAATAATACTTATAATAGTGATAAATCAAATATAAGAACACAAATTATTTATTAATTATATATTGTTTTATTTACATTTTCGTAGAGAATGTAAGAAAGAACGTACAACAATAGGAAAGAGAGAAAATAAACTAATGCGTGTCTTTGAAAATGGAGATCTATGAACCAAACAATTTGGGTAGTGGAAACAGAAATTTCCACCTTGTTCAACTAGATTTCCGTCCTTGTCAAAGCACACTTCGCCAACGCAAACGACTTTGTCGTCATTTTCAGCATGCTCTTCTTCCATGAAGGCTTCTTCTTCTTCCTCGCTATCCTCTTGCACTTGATCTCCTGAAGACTCTTTATCAATCAAAATCGGATTAGCGTGATTGTCCATTAGAAACTTTTGCAAATTTCTAAGGATTTTGCCTTGCCATTCTTGTTCTTTGTCCATTCTAAGTTGCACTTTGAATTCCAGTCATTAGTTGTAGTGCTTCCTTCAAGGAATCCTCCAATTCCATCACTCGTGCGAGCGTAGTTCGTTGAAATGGTCCAATAGAAGGAGAAGGGAACGAAAAGATTGAATTTTTGTTTGGTTTGGAAGAGGAGGCCATTGTTTTATTGATTTCATAAGTTAGAACAAAGAGAGAACAGAAAGAATGATCAAAATTTCGAAATAAGAAGAATATATAACCACTTAATTGAATTTTGGTGGAAAAATTTCAAAAATAAAAAAAACGTTATATGCCAACATAGGTAGGAGGGGGTTGTCGACATGGTGCTTGATATTTTTACTATTTGATTTATTTTGATTTAATTTTTAATTATACTTTGTTATTTTATATTTCAGTTATTGAACAAATACCTAATTCTCTTCTTAATTTAGTAAATATAGATTCATTTAAGCGTTTTGTTAAGATATCAGCAATTTGATTCTCAAAATTGATATAATCGTGAGTAATTACTTCCTTACTTATGTTATCTCTGAGAAAATGATGTCTGATATCAATATGTTTGGTTTGAGCATGATGAGTAGTATTTTTGGATAAATTTATTGCACTAATATTGTCACAATAAATTAGTGATTTTGAGATATTTAAACCCAAATCTTTTAAATTTTGTTGCATATATATTACTTGAGAACAAGCCGAAGTAGCAGAAATATACTCTGCTTCAGATGTTGATAAAGAAACCGTGGTTTGCTTTTTACTAAACCAGGATATCAGAGAATGCCCCAAAAAGTGACAAGTTCCACTTGTACTTTTTCGGTCTGATTTACAACCAGCATAATCAACATCACAGTAAGATATTAAGTCAAAAGAATCATTTTTAGGATAAAATAAGCCACAATCAAAGGTGTGTTTAATGTATCTTATGATACGTTTTACGGCTTTTAAGTGGGTCTCTTTAGGTTGGGATTGATATCTTGCACAGAGACAAATACTATGCATGATATCAGGTCTACTAGCAATGATATAATGTAGTGACCCAATCATTCCTCTATATAATTTTTGATCTACATCTTTCGAGAGATCTTCTTTACTTAGGTACTCATTGGTTGCCATGGGAGTGAGTTTTCCACTTGCAGTAGTCAAACCAAATTTCTAACTAGGTCTTTAGCATATTTTTCTTGACTAATAAAGATACCATTATCTACTTATTTTATTTGTAATCCCAGAAAGAAGTTTAATTCACCCATATGAATCATCTCAAACTCTTTTGTCATTATTTCAGAAAATTCTTTATTCATTTCAAAATTAGTTGATCCGAAAATGATATCATTTACGTAGACTTGTACTAGTTGAATGTCATTTTTATTTCTTTTAATAAAAAGAGTATTATCTATTTTACCAATTTCAAAGTATGATTGTAATAAGTAAGATCTTAGTCTATCATACCAGGCTCTAGGAGCATGTTTTAGACCATACAGAGCTTTCTTAAGTTTGTAAACATGATTTGATAATTTGTCATTTTCAAAAAGTGGTGATTGTTCAACATATACTTCCTCTTTTACAAAACCATTTAAAAAGGCACTTTTAACATCCATTTGATATAATTTGAAATTATTATGATTTGCGAAAGCAAGTAGAATCCTAATGGCATCTAATCTTGCTACGGGAGCAAAGGTTTCATCAAAATCTACTCTTCTTCTTGACAATAACCTTGAGCAACTAACTGGGCTTTATTTCTAACAACGTCTCCTTGTTCATTCATTTTATTTTTATAAACCCATTTAGTTCCAATTAAAGTTTTATTTTCAGGTCTAGGAACAAGTTTCCAAACCATTTCTACTAAATTAATTTCGTTCTTCTTGCATAGCCAAAATCCATGAATCATCAGTTGATACTTCTTTTTTATTTTTGGGTTCAATAGTTAATATAAATGTTGCATTGCTCATTTTACTTAATTGATTTCTTGTTGCAACAACAGATTGCATATCTCCTAGTATACTTTCTATAGGATGATCTTTTAAAAGTTTAATTCTTTTATTAGGATGATTGAATTCATTATTAGTTTCAACTAACTCTTGATTTTGAGTGATTAAATCCTCTTCATCGTTTGTATCTTCAAAATTTTTGAGATTTTCATCGAATGAAATATGCATTGTTTCTTCGATGGTGTTAGTTCTTAAATTAAACACACTGTACGCTTTACTTTTATTAGAATATCCGATAAAGATACCTTTGTCGGATTTAGGATCAAATTTATCTAAGTTATCTTTTGTATTTAAAATAAAACATTTACTTCCAAAAATTCTAAAATAGGATACCTTAAGTTTCTTTCCGTGAAGAAGTTCATAAGATGTGTTACCAGTTAAAAGTCTAATTAAAATTCTATTTAAAATATAACAGGTGGTAGCAACTACTTCTGCCCAAAAATACTTTGGTAATTTACTATCTGAAAGTGTAGTTCTCGCACACTCTTTGTAACAACCCGCATATTTATCGAGTTTACATTTAAATATTTTTATTTAAATATTAAATCGTTAATCGGATTTTGGTCCGAAAAACTACTTTTTGCAAACGGTCAAATTAGGACTCGAGACCACTTCCATTGAGTTCGAAATGTCGTTTACAACTTTTTAAGTATAAACATCGATAGGTTTGGAGTTAGTGAAATTTCACTAACTTTTCCCGCTTTGGACTTTGGGTTAGTTTAGCCTATTAAGCCCAAGTTCCAACCCTCTTCTCCTCACTCTTCATAAATTTCCTAACTAACTCAAGCTTTAGCATTAATGGTGAAGAGAATGGGAAATTAAAACTCCAAGCTCAAATTCAATTGCAACTCCATCATTCAACTCCAAATTCAAGTAGAAGATATTGGATTCAAGCTTTGGATTGCTTCTCCTTGCTTTCAAGCTTCATCTTCATAAATTTTAGTGCAAAGGTGAGATTTTTATCTCACAATTCTAGCCTATAACTATATTGGACTGTTGGGAATGATTCCCCATCACTTTAGCATGTGCATTTGCATTTGGTTTGGATTGGATTGGCGAAAAACTCCAATTTTTAGCGTTTTTGACAAAAAAACTGCAGTTAGGTCGCACTGCCTCGGATTTAGGTCGTTCTGGCCTTAAGTCGTTTCTGGCCATCGCTAAGTCGTCCACGAGTTAAGCCTAAGTCGTAAGTCGCACGCGTTGAAAAGTCACCGCCTTTGTATTTCTGTTCGCCTGTGTTGAGTCGTTCACGAGTTAGAGTGCTAAGTCGGCTGCGAGTTAAGAGTTAAGTCGTTCGTGTGTTATCTCGTAAGTCGTCTCCGACCTAAGCTCCAGTAAGTCGTTCGTGTGTTATCTCGTAAGTCGTCTCCGACCTAAGCTCCAGTAAGTCGTTCGCGTGTTATCTCGTAAGTCGTCTCCGACCTATGCTCCACTAAGTCGTAGGTCGTATCCGACCTAAGCCTCTCTAAGTCGCGAATTGTTAAGTCGGCTGTCCTTAAGTCGTTCGACCCCACTAAGTCGTAGGTCGCCTCCGACCTTACCCTTAGGTCGTATGACCTGTTTGTTAAGTCGGCTGTCCTTAAGTCGTTCGACCCCACTAAGTCGTAGGTCGCCTCCGACCTTACCCTTAGGTCGTATGACCTGTCATCCACTAGGTCGTATCCCTTAGGCCGCGAACTCTTTAGGTCGTTAGACCTCATTTTGCTTTAGGTCGTAAGCCGCTTGTCTTCACTTAGGTCGTACCGTGACGGGGCGCTGCCCCGCACCCCGCCGGGGGCGCTGCCCCCTGGACCCCCGCGACCTGACCGGGCAGGTCGAACCCCGTATAACTCTGCGTAGGCGATCTTATCTGAAGGACATTCAACCGAACTTCCTGAGCTGATTTCCTTGGATTTTTATCACATCTTCGAATGTGATCTTTGTGATTGATTGTTTCTACAATCGCTTCTGTGATTTGTCACTTTAAAATATGAAGGTTTCAATACTAGTAGTAAATATTTTCTTAAACCGTTTTCCAATCTATTAATATATACAAGCCTTTACCTCACTCGGATGAGAAATCTAATTAAACGACTTAGTAAAACAAGTGGTATGAAACGCTTGCGTTCACTTCGTCGGTTAATTCTTGGACTTGTTCGATTGAACCCCTTGTGACAATTTTATTAGTGAAGATTTACAGTTTGTTCGTAAATATTTAAGTTAAGCAAGTGGTTATGGGACATGAAGCTAAACTCCTATATTTACTAGCTTAGTGTAATTGACACTTCTCGTTGATCTTGATGATCGCTTTATGAATTAGACTAGCAATTGCGCGATGTCTCTTTCATTGCAAGGTTAGACTAGACACCACTTGTGTGATTCCATTCACACATACCTTTCTGCTTTTTGGTTAGTCTTGACCTCATTCTGTGTGATTCCACTCACACATGTGGGGTAGCTCCCCATGGTCTTCGGACCGTCATGTGATAGGCCTTTTTCCCTTTTTATGATTTCTGGATTTCTCGTGTTGATTTCTGGAATTTATGTCATTGACTTGTTATGAGTACAAGTTTAGGGTATGATGCCCCCTTCGAATCTTTGAGAAGATTCTTGTGATATTGATTATCTCTTATTGATTGATCTTCTGTTGATCATTATTTACATACTTATAGCGGTATGTCGTTATGGATGTTTATGTTTATGCCATATCTTTTATGTTATATCATGTCATCTAATATTTATAGCTAGACTGATCCGTTTATTATTTTCTTAAATAATACTCGGATCAGACCGAGATGTTACAGGTGCTTCTGCTTGACTTCTTCCCAGGGATTCATCACTCTGACTTTTGGCTAACTGTTTAGATTAGCAGTTTTTGTTGTATACACTTGAGATATAGACTCATAGTTGTATTCTTTTGTATAGCACGTGTTGCTATTCTTTTGTATTATCGTGGATCTTATTGACCACTACTCTGATGTACACTTTCATGTGTTAGTTATATATTCATATCTTCTTCCGCCTTTGTGATATGGATATCTGTGACTGATTTGTGATATGATTATTTCTATGTTTGTTTCCGAAGATTATTTATAGCCACCGTGTGATAAGCAATTACATGGATGGTCGCTCCTCAACAGCCTTATTCTCCGTGCTAGTTGACAGCACTTCTCCGGAGTGTTCTTGGCTAGCGTGGGTATAGAGGTGGGGCGTCACACTCTTGATTCGTCCTATTTTTATGTTCTACTACCCCGTTTTGTTGTGGAGTTCTTGGAAATGATAAATTATGAGTTTTTCCCTTTTTATTACAGAACTCCTCAAACTTTTCATTTTTAAATTCACCACCGTGATCGTTACAGATGGTTATAATTTTTAGAGAAAGTTTATTTTGAATTCTTTTTGTAAAGTTCTTAAAAAATTCAAAGTATCACTTTTATGTTTCAAAAATATTGTCCATGTAAATCTAGACTAATTATCTACAATTACAAAAACATATTTACTATGATTTATTGACAGAATTAGAGATGGACCAAATAAATCAAGATGAAGTAATTCAAGAGATTTTGAGGTTGGAATCATATCTTTTAATTTTGAAGTAACTTTTTCTAGTTTTCCTAATTGATATGCATTACATAAACTATCTACTTTAAAATTCATTTTAGGGAGATCTCTTACTAGATCATGTTTTGACAGTCTAGATAAGGGTTTGAAATTCAAATGTCCAAATCTCTTATGCCAAATCCAAGGGTCACTTGTATTTGCCAAAAGACACAGGTTATCATTTGAAACTTTCATACTAAGAATATAAATATTCTTTTTCCTAATTCCCTCAAATATTATGGTTGAATTATTATCTTCAATGTGACACTTATCTTTTTAAAATTTAATTTTATATCCTTTATCACAAAGTTGACTAATACTTAGCAGGTTATGTTTCAGATTCTTAACTAGCAAAACATTAGTAATAATAGGAGTTTCAGAGTTACCGACTTTGCCGATGCCAATCACATAGCCTTTTGAGTTATTTTCAAAGTTAACCAGTCCTCCGTCTTTGTATATTATATCATTCAGCATATTTGGATTGCCAGTCATGTGTCTAGAGCATCCACTATTGAGTATCCATTTATTCTTTTTGATCTGCACAATTTGTCCATTGTGGATTGATTTCTCAACACTCATAAAGCATGTTTCCTGCACATCATATAATTTTGGTAGATAACTGATGCAGCTCAGACCAGGGTCGAAGAGTTGCAAGTTATCGGCATGAGTCGTTCACGACCTAGTGGGAGTTTAAGTCGTTCACGACTTAACAAATCAGTACGACCTAAGGAAGAAGGGTTAGGTCGGAAACGACCTAGTGGAGGAGTTTTAGATCGGTCACAACCTAACAGGCTATGTGAAGAGGAGTTACGACCTAACGTTGCTTTAAGTCGCTCTGAAGATATTGAACGACCTAACGAGTTGCTCAGCCAGTATGCCGCACCTTATGGCGCTAAGTCACGTGAATCTTTAGGTCGCGAGGTTTTCTTAAGTCGCCTCCAGATAAGTCGCTGATGAAGATAGGTCGCAGAAGCTAAAGCAATGTTGTGAGTGTTAGTTCGCTTGATGTAACCTTATTCTTTTAAGTCGTTTGTATTTGTGTTTTGTTGTATTTTTAGGTCGTAAGTCATGTTATCTGGATTATACTGTATTGAATTTGGGTTTTTGAGTCGTGTGTCTGTTAGGTCGGCAACGACCTAGTATAAGTCGCGTACGACCTATGATAGGTCGGAGGTATGGGTTAAGTCGCGTGCGACCTATGATAGGTCGGAGGTACTGATGTAGTGAAGTATTTGAGTCGGGGATTGTAGGGCGGTGCCGGCCTAAGTTGAATCGTGAGTCGGTAATGTCTTAACGTCGGGGTGGTGAAATGCTATAAATAGGCGTGTGTTGTAATTTGAAGGTTGTTGATTTTTGAATAAAATTCTTGTTTGATTGCTGTGTGCTTTCATCCTAAATTGGTAGTTGAGTGTAATCTCCTATCTCCACTTTCGGTTATTCGAGTGCGCTCGAATCAACGATTGTTGAAGCCGATTCGCGGAATCAAGTGCGCTTGATCAACGCTTGAAGAATTGAAGATCTTCTTTCACGGTATCGTGCGCGATCAACGTGTTGAAGATAGCTAGAATTCGGTATCTTTGTGATCAACGAATTTGGGCCTTTCAGTATCTTCAATCCACCGTTTGCTACTTTTATCGATCTATATCGTTTTGTTAATTATCCCCTGCGTCAGTTTGGTATTAGAGCTAGACTTAGTCAATCATAGCTAAGCCGAGTCTTGGAGCCAAGGAATTTGAAGTTGAAGTTCATCGTGTTCATCTTGAAGTTGCAACAAGTTAGAATCTTTCGATCCATTTCATTTTGGATCAAAGTTGGAAAGGTGTTTGAGTTAGAGCCGAGAGTTGAAGCATCACTTTGATATCATTTGTTGAAGTATTGTGAAGTTCAATCATGCCACCAAGGAGAGCTAATCGTCATCAAAATGTTGAAGCATTGTATAGAAGAGAAGAAGCCGAGCAAATGGAACAACGTATTAATGAGAAGTTTGATGAAGGCATTGGAAAGTTAGAGAAGTTGATGAATGATTTGAATCAAAATCAAAGGAGGAGATCACCAATCTCGAACCATGGAGGAAACCGAGTTTCGCCATTGGTTACGGAAGCGAGGAGGGTATCACCGCAATCTTTTAGAGGAAGGAGAGAAACATCAATTTCATCAAGGAGAGATCACCATGACTATGGACATGAAGAGAGAAGAACTCCACGTGAGTTTGAAGATGAGCCATATAGAGATGAAGAGAGACATAGTAGAAGAGATATGCGTGATCAAAGGGATGTTGATGGTCGAGATCGATATAGACGTACATTTGATTTTAATGAAGAGGGTGATAGAGCTAGCATTCATTATCGAGATCGAGACCAAGTTCGAAATTTTTATCGGGATGTTGAAGAAGATCGTCGATGGGAGTCGGGTATGAAGATGGAAATTCCAGAGTTTAAAGGTGGAATGGTAGCTGAAGAATTCTTAGATTGGTTGTCAAATGTTGAAGAGATCTTTGATTTCAAGGAGGTTCCTAAGCATAGAAGAGTGAAGTTAGTTGCTACAAAGTTAAGGGGAAGAGCTTTGGCGTGGTGGTAGCAAACTAAACTTACAAGGGAGAGAATGGGAAAGTCAAAAGTTGAATCATGGAAGAAGATGAAGAAGTTGATGAGAGCTACATTTTTACCTTACAACTATCAATCACTCATGTACCAGAGATTACAGAATCTGAGGCAAGGGACGAAGACAGTTAGTGATTATGCGGATGAATTTTACCAACTCATTGCTAGAAATGATATTATGGAGACGGAAGAACAGCTGACTGCTAGATTTGTTGGAGGTTTGAGAACACAGATCCAGGATATGGTGAATATGTTTGATCCAAGATCTGTAGCAGAAGCACATCAGAATGCGTTGGCTTGGGAGAAGCAGGGAAGGCGTGGAGGTGGTGTCTTTACAAATTCCAACAATCAAGTGAAGGGTGCTAGTGGGAGTTATAATATTTCGAAACCTATCAGTAAACCAGTTGTGAAGGAGGTTGAGAAGGCAAAGGTTAATAGCAGTTTCAAATGTTACAATTGTCAGGAGTTGGGTCACAAAAGCAATGAATGTCCGAAACCGAAGAGGAGAACAATGGTTGCAGAGGTTGAAGAAGAGGTTGTGGAAGCTGAATGTTCTAATTCACCTTATGTTGAGAAGGAAGAAGAATTGTCCGGAGATGAAAGGTGTAATTTGATGATGAGGAGAAGTTATTTGGCACCGAAACAGGAAGAGGAAAACAGTTGGTTGAGGAATAACATGTTTCAGTCCACATGCACTATTCTGGGAAAGGTTTGCAAGTTCGTCATTGATGCTGGGAGTTGTGACAATATTATCTCTACTGAAGCAGTAAAGAAGTTGAACTTGAAAACTGAGAAGCATCCTAAACCGTACAAGTTAACATGGTTAAGGAAAGGTGGTGAGGTGAAAGTTGGACAAAGAGCTTGTGTTAATTTTTCAATTGGGAAGAAATACAAAGATGAAATTTGGTGTGATGTTGTGGACATGGATGTGTGTCATCTGTTGTTGGGCAGACCATGGCAATTTGATAGAGCAGTAGAACACGATGGTCGTGCTAATAGTTACAGTTTCATGTTTGAAGGTACTAAGATTATTTTAGTTCCTAAGAAGCAACAACAGAGGAAAAACAAGTTGGAGGAAATCGAAGAGCTGAAAACCTTATTGACTTTAAAGGAATTTATTGAAGAAGTAGAGGAGAGTCCAGAGGTGTTTTTGTTGATTGGACATAAAGCGACTGAATCTGTTGAAATTCCAGAGGAAGTGAAGCCAGTATTGGAAGAATTCAGTGATGTGTTTCCTGAAGAGTTGCCAACGGAGTTGCCACCGTTGAGGGATATTCAGCATCAGATTGATCTTGTGCCAGGGTCAGTGTTACCTCACAGGCCACATTACCGAATGAGTCTCAAGGAGCATGAAGAACTGAGAAGGCAGGTGGAGGAGTTGTTAGAACAGGGGCGTGTTCAGGAGAGCTTGAGTCCTTGTGCAGTGCCAGCGTTATTGGTACCCAAGAAGGATGGTTCATGGAGAATGTGTACGGATAGTCGGGCTCTAAACAAGATCACCGTGAGATATAGATTTCCTATGCCGCGGTTTGATGATTTGATTGACCAGTTGAGTGGAGCTGTTGTGTTTTCAAAGATTGACTTGAAGAGTGGATACCATCAAATTCGTATTAGACCGGGTGACGAGTGGAAGACTGCTTTCAAAACCAGGGAAGGTTTATACGAATGGTTGGTTATGCCATTTGGTTTATCGAATGCACCGAGTACTTTTATGAGAGTGATGAACCAGATTTTCAGACTATTCATTGGGAAGTTCGTGGTTGCTTACTTTGATGATATTTTAATCTATAGTGAGAGCATGGAAGAACACATCCAGCATTTGCGTGAAATACTGTTGATTCTACGACAGGAGAAATTTTATGCTGCAACAAAGAAGTGTGTGTTCTTGACACACAGTGTTTTGTTTCTGGGATATGTTTTGTCGAAGGAAGGAATTCAAGTGGATAAAAGTAAAGTAGAAGCTGTCAGGAGTTGGCCACAACCAAAGACAATTACTGAAGTGAGGAGTTTTCATGGATTGGTATCTTTCTATCGAAGATTCATTCCACATTTTAGTAGTGTGATGGCACCTATAACCGATTGCATGAAGGGAAAGAAGTTTGAGTGGTCAGAGGAAGCAGGGATTGCTTTTGAGAAAATTAAGACACTATTGACGACAGCACCAATTCTAGTTTTACCAGATTTTCAGTTGTTGTTTGAGTTACATACTGATGCATCGAAGGTTGGGATTGGTGGAGTTTTGAGTCAGAAAGGAAGACCAGTTGCTTATTTCAGTGAGAAGTTGTCTGGAGCTAAGTTGAGATATAACACTTATGATATTGAGTTTTAACGCAATTGTTCAAGCACTGAAGCATTGGAGACATTATCTGTTTTAGAAGGAGTTTGTTCTCTATACAGATCATGAAGCTTTGAAGCATTTGCAAGGGCAGGATAAGATTTCAGCTAGGCACGCTTCATGGGTCGCGTATTTACAACAGTTTACTTTTGCTGTTAAACACAAATCAGGGGTGACAAATCGTGTAGCTGATGCATTGAGTAGGAGGAATCATTTGTTGACGACAATGAAAGTTGAAGTGACAGGGTTTGAACTATTGCCAGAGTTGCTTGAAGAAGATCCTGACTTTATGAAATGTGTTGAGAAAGTCAAGGACGGGAGTACTGATGAATTCGTGTTGATAGATGGATTCTAATTCAAAGGGAATCAATTATGTATACCAGATTGCAGCTTGAGAATGAAAATTGTGAAAGAGTTGCACGAAGAACAACATGTGGGTAGAGATCGAACATTGCAGTTGATTTCTCAGTCTTATTATTGGCCGTCGATGAGAAGGGAAGTTGAAAGGTTTGTTCAGAGATGTCATGTTTGTCAAGTTTCGAAAGGGACAGCTACAAATGCGGGTTTGTATATGCCATTACCTGTACCAACAAAACCATGGGTGGACGTTAGTATGGATTTCGTATTGGGTTTGCCGAGAACTCAAAGGGGGAATGATTCTATATATGTTGTGGTAGATCGTTTCTCGAAGATGGTACATTTCGTTGCTTGTAAGAAGACGGCGGATACTGTTCATGTTGCTCAATTATTTTTCAAGGAGATCTATCGACTTCATGGATTGCCAGAATCTATTGTGTCGGATAGGGATACTCATTTTCTGAGTCACTTTTGGTTAAGTTTGTGGAGGATGGTTGGAACAAAGTTAAACTTTAGCAGCGCTTATCATCCGCAAACAGATGGACAGACCGAAGTTGTTAACAGATCGTTGGAAAATTTGTTGCGATGTCTTGTGAAAGATAATCTGAAGAGTTGGGACATGAAGTTATGCCAAGCAGAGTTTGCTCATAATCATGCAGTGAATCGTAGTACGAGATTCAGCCCATTTCAGATTGTATATTCAAATTTACCCAGGGGACCGTTGGATTTAGCAGTAGTACCACAACCGAAGGGGACGGGTAAACGAGCTATAGATTTTGTTGATGGATTGACTGAATGTCATAAAATCGTTCAGGAACGATTGAAGAGAGCCAATGAGAAGTATAAGCAAACTGCAGATTTGAAGCGACGAAATGCTGAATTTAACGAGGGTGATTTGGTGTATGCTGTGTTAACGAAGGATCGTTTTCCAGTAGGCGCTTATAATAAGTTGAAAGCCAGAAAAATTGGTCCTGTAGAAGTTGTGAAACGGATTAATGAAAATGCTTATAAGTTGAAGCTGCCGGAGGATGTGTACACTTCTGACATGTTCAATGTTAAGCATCTTGTACCATATTATGGGAATGAACAAACTGATGTGGAAGAACTTACAAATTTGAGGACGAATTTTTCTCAACCAGGGGAGGATGATGCAGCTCAGACCAGGGTCGAAGAGTTGCAAGTTATCGGCATGATTCGTTCACGACCTAGTGGGAGTTTAAGTCGTTCACGACTTAACAGATCAGTACGACCTAAGGAAGAAGGGTTAGGTCGGAAACGACCTAGTGGAGGAGTTTTAGATCGGTCACAACCTAACAGGCTATGTGAATAGGAGTTACGACCTAACGTTGCTTTAAGTCGCTCTGAAGATATTGAATGACCTAACGAGTTGCTCAGCCAGTATGCTGCACCTTATGGCGCTAAGTCGCGTGAATCTTTAGGTCGCGAGGTTTTCTTAAGTCGCCTCCAGATAAGTCGCTGATGAAGATAGGTCGTAGAAGCTAAAGCAATGTTGTGAGTGTTAGGTCGCTTGATGTAACCTTGTTCTTTTAAGTCGTTTGTATTTGTGTTTTGTTGTATTTTTAGGTCGTAAGTCGTGTTATCTGGATTATACTGTATTGAATTTGGGTTTTTGAGTCGTGTTAGGTCGTAAGTCGTGTTATCTGGATTATATTGTATTGAATTTGGGTTTTTGAGTCGTGTGTCTGTTAGGTCGGCAACGACCTAGTATAAGTCGCGTACGACCTATGATAGGTCGGAGGTATGGGTTAAGTCGCGTGCGACCTATGATAGGTCGGAGGTACTGATGTAGTGAAGTATTTGAGTCGTGGATTGTAGGGCGGTGCCGGCCTAAGTTGAATCATGAGTCGGTAACGACTTAACGTCGGGGTGGTGAAATGCTATAAATAGGCGTGTGTTGTAATTTGAAGGTTTTTGATTTTTGAATAAAATTCTTGTTTGATTGCTGTGTGCTTCCATCCTAAATTGGTAGTTGAGTGTAATCTCCTATCTCCACTTTCGGTTATTCGAGTGCGCTCGAATCAACGATTGTTGAAGCTGATTCGCGGAATCAAGTGCGCTTGATCAACGCTTGAAGAATTGAAGATCTTCTTTCACGGTATCGTGCGCGATCAACGTGTTGAAGATAGCTAGAATTCGGTATCTTTGTGATCAACGAATTTGGGCCTTTCAGTATCTTCAATCCACCGTTTGCTACTTTCATCGATCTATATCGTTTTGTTAATTATCCGCTGCGTCAATAACTTGAATTTGAATATTGATTATATGCAGACTCAAGAGACAATGATGATCTGAATATTTATAAACTAGTATTAACAAGTTTTTTTAAACATATCCATTTTATAAACTTGTTCAAAAATCATATTATGAAACTTTGAAAACCTTGCTCTGATACCAAATATGAGAAATGCGGAATACAGATCTTAAGGCTAGGATTAACACTAGAGGAGATGTGAATAGTGTTTTAAGGAATTACTAAATCTTTTTGAGTTTTTGTTAATTTGAACACAAATGTATGCAATATTCAGACACAGGTATGATCACAGAAACAAACAAAGATGTAGAAATAAAGTAAAATCAATAAAGGAAAGAACACACCGGATTTTATACTGGTTCGGAGTTACCTACATCCAGTCTCGCACACAAATATGGATTTCCTTTCAAAAGCAATTGTACAATTACAACCCTTGATTTCAAGGCCACGAGGTACACCGCACCATATTCACAATCCTTTGGGTAGAGATACTTGATTTCACGGGCAACATGTCCATCCAATTGATTTCCAAGGCTACAATCACACATTTTCTCACTTGATTGATTTCACAGGCTACAATCACACCTTTTCTCGCTTAGTTTATTACAAAGAAGCCTATAACTCTAAATACCACTGAGATCTTGTTGAAATAGTTATAGAGAATCAAACCAGAGATGATCTAGTTAGATTCAATGTTGATTTCGGCAGAGCAATGGTAAAAATGTGTGTAAAGAAATGTGGAAGAAGAAGAGGGGTGAAATTAGAGAAAATATGAATACAAATTCGTTCAAAACTATCCATATTTATAGCAAAACAACAGCCATGTCCATTTGTGAAAGGATATAACGAATAGACACTTTCTTTGAAATTCAAATTTTTGAAATAAACTGCTACTATGTCGACAAGGGGTACTGGAGGATGTCGACATGCCTAAGATATTTTTGGTAATTTGCTTTTCTTTGAAAATAATTTCTATCGTGTATTAAAACTATTTTAAACTTTATAAATATACTTAACTACAGTTAAAATACATAAGTAAATATAGAGAATAATATTTTGATATATATATATATATATATATAAAAATTTACTTTAATTTTATATTTAAATCTAAGTAAAAATATTAAAAGTTAAATAAATTATTATTAAAAGATAGTTTAAAACTAAGGGTAATTTGATTTTGAAAATAAAGATTATTTTGAGGCTAAAAATATTTAAAATCAGGATAGATGTTTTTGATTCTTTGAAAGGAAGGTTTTGAAATAATTTTGAAAATAAGATATAATTTTGTAAAAAAAAACATTTGAATAAAAGTTAGTGGATACAAAACAATGTTCCACTAGATTTTTCGTAGGTTCCATCCTACTTAGGGTTCCACCCCTTTAACAGGCTCGAAGTGGATTCCATTCCACGAATAAATTAGATTTTAAGATTCCAGTGCTTTTCTAGGAGTTTTAACAAAATTCCTAATTAAAGTACTTATTATTGAAATCTTGAACTCTTGATAATCTTGATACTTATGAGTCTTCAATCTTGATATCTTGAATCTCTGTCATGTACAGTCTTTATTCCTGGTACCTACATGGTTAAATCCTGCATATACATATATATCTAAACTATAATGTTAGTATTTATATTTTATAATCTTATTCTAAGGTTGTTTTCATCAAAACCATCATCTCAAGGACTAACAACAAAAGACCAGATCAATCAAATAGGAGAATGAATAAGGTAAATATCAAAATTAAAATGCTTGGAAACACAAAATTTTATAGTGGTTCGGCCTTAAATAACTTCATATGTCCATTTTAATTTATTGATCGAGATTTTGCATAACTACAGCTGATTTACTATGTTTCAAATCTTAAAAACCGAGTAAAAATGAGTTTGGCAGCACTTCATGGAGAAAGGTGGTTAGAGAAGAAAATAGAATTCCAGATTCAAATCTAGATCCAAAGTCCTTCTTTTGTTGCTCTAGGGTGGCAATTTATAGGAAAATTCATCCATTGAAGCTGGCAGCTAGTAGAAGACAAGGTAAAAGCTTAGATCCATGCAATTAGGAAGAAAGAACGAGTAAATCTTATAACATAAATCATATCGGTATTGTGGATATCATGTCGATGTCAACATGGTTTTGCTTGATGATACTTTGCTTTTTCTTCATACATGTTCACACCTTCAAGTTTCAAAGTGTCGATAAAAAGTTGCTCCTTGAAATCATGATGATACTGACATGATTTTCCTATGTGAGACTTGTCTTTTTCTGCAACATACTAGAGCAATAGACCTACCATTTAGAATTGGACCCATATCCAAAAATCATGTCGGTTCTGACATGATTGATCATGTCTGTACCAAAATGATTGATCATGTCGGTACTGGCATGATTGACTTGTTCCAAACTTTTTATGCTCTATTATTTCATCATTTCAGAAAACTTCTTAAATTTTTGATCCATTCATTCATCCTCTTGAAGTCCAGATCCATCAAGAAGTCACTTGATTTAAATGCCAACAATAATTTGAAATGAAAATCAACCATAATGACATAATTCTGTTCGGTTAATTATAAATAACCTCGCACAATAATTTAAAAAGTGTGCTACTAAGAGCATCAATATTTATGCTTTTTAATACCATATAAAAAAAATAAGTAAATTCAGTTAAACAACATACTTCCTAATATCAAATATATTTCTCCATTTTTTCGTATCTATTATCGATCTATATTTTTATGCACACATTTTCCTTTCCTAGATCTATACTAATGCACACTCTTTCCCTTGTGTTCTATTTTATAAAATAAAAACATATTCAAAACACACAACCAACCAAGGAGGCCTAATTTGGAAAATCTCTACCGCTCAACAAACCCTAACTCGAAGTAAGAAGATGTTTCATAATGCTTATACCATGAAGTAGCTATTGCTTATGATGTTTGGGAGGTGGTTTGTTCGCTCTTTCGAGATAGCCAAAATAATTTCTTATTAGATAATGGTACTTTTGGATTTAAAAGACTATCTTTGAGCTAGATTCATAGTTTAGAGATGGAATGAATAAAAACAAGACGCTTTTTTAACGATGGGGTGCCCCTAATTCTTGGTTGCGGTATTAAAAGGAGGAGATAGAGATCAATTACGGCGGCAAGTACAAATCTAGATGCTTTTTGCAACACTTACAAGAAAATTACAATCTGTATATATAGGACATCGATGAAATTAATCCAGAAATAAAATCATATTACCTGATTATTTGATAAGTGCAACGTTAAGGGCACTAAAATAGTGCTTACTAATGCCATTATTAAAAATAATAAACCTCATCAAATTACCATTCTTCCTAATACCAAAACCTTCTCTTCTTTCCACCTCTAATTGTCGAACTCTTTCTTGCCTTGTCAATTTCACATAACCCTTCTTCCCATCACCACCGCGCTTTATGTCGCTCTTCCCATCATCGACGATACACAACACCGATGAGTATCCATCGTAGCAAATGTTCATGGGGCTTCATGTGTTCATACTATACTCAGTTGTTAACTGCAGCAAGTATTTATAAATCATGATGTTTAGATATCATATGGCTATTACAAGCACCAACCATACAATAGGAAAATAGATCATCAGATTGAATAGTCTATAACCATCGTTGGTTTTTATTTTCAATAGCTTTATCCACCATTCGGTAGTTAGACAATCGACCATAGAGCTTTCTCAAATGATATTGTTTGGTTCGACAATTAAGGACCGACTATTATTTCACTTACATTGTGATAAACCACCAACCATCCAAGGAATATTGTGAATTTTTTACATTTCTCTTTATTTTTTTCGTTAATTAACATTAATCAAAGTTAAAACCAATCGTATCCCACAAAAAATTCAACCAGATTGAACTCGATTCTGTGAAAGGTCTGCTTGAGAGTGTCGATCAAGTTTTCTTATATTATGTTGCGAACGACGATGTCGACATGAGACTAAAGGCAGTGATTCATGAAAAAATTACCGAAAAGAATTCGGAAGAGATTAAATATTTGGTAGTCCCTTTGAATGCTTTTCTTACTACGAATAAGAGGCAAATATATTAGTAGGTAGTTTTTAGTAATGGCATTAATAACCTTTCTTCCTAAGAAACCATCTCCTACGGGATTCAAATGAAAAAAAAGATATCAAGTTTATTTTCCTTTCCCACATTACAGCAGTGACGATTCGAGCGTGGAAAAGGAAATAAGTGAGAGTTTCCTCTATTTTTTGTATAAGCGGCGATCCATAAACGGTAATCAGAAAACCATTTATTGTATACTTTAAAAGTTTTCAAAAACCCTATTATGCTATAATCAATTTACAGAAAACCAATTATAATTTTTCAAAAAAAGGTCTAATTTCTCTCACTCACATACTGAAGAAGTGAGAGGAATTCATATTGCATCATTTGTTAGAGATGCTCTAATCCCATTAGCACCACACTTTGGTAGAGGTGACACGCAAAGCTTGGTTTCTTCCAAACCCTAGGCCGAAGGACAAAAAAAGATTACTGTACATATCACATTATTTATTCTTTTGATCGTCTTACATCCAAAATTACCGAGGCGGAGCACAATTAATTAACAATTAGCTTCAATCGAATGAATAATAAAAAAAGACAAATTCTATTTAATTTAAACCCAGCAACATGCTGAGTAGCTCCCAAACCTGAAAACACCCATCATTTTGCTGAGTTGGTCCATGTTCAAAAAAAAAAATCCAAAAGTACACTTTCACGCAGTGGTTTTACGTGTTGCCTCTGTTAGAAAAAAATAATAATCTAAAAATACCCTTTCACACGCAGAGCCAATTCGTGGTGTCTTGTAGTATCATGTAGTTTGCTCTGTGTGGTGCTTTGAAGGTACCATGCAGATTCACTGTATCGTGTATAGAAAATTTGGAAAAAAAAATATAGCCTAAATTTAAATAAAAATGATTTTTGTCCTCCAATTTTTTGTAAAGATAGGAGGCAACTCAATTGCAGGTTTGAAATAGAATTTGCCCAAAAAACCTCTAATTCATCCACAAAGACCATTCCGCAACCTGAAGAGCTGCTTCCTCTACTCTTAACCCTGTACTGTACCTCTTCACTCTCTCCAAATAACAGTCAATTATGCTATTTGAACTCCAATTCAACGCAAGTTTTTCTATTTCAACAATATTTCCATTTTTCATCTAGTCTAGTTTTTAATGACAACCGCCTCTATTTCTCCCACCCCCTCCATCTACAATAAATCCCACAAAATTTTCGAAATCACAAATCGCGCCTGCAAACTTTCCTTCTTTTTCAATACGCCCCACAGATCATCTATATCCTGCTCTTCTTCTCCATTCACAGAATTCAATTCCAAAGAGCGGCACGAGCGCGACAGCTGGCTCTACAGCGACAACGATATCGCCCTCCAGCTCCCCGAGCTCAAGAGGCTTCTACAAGCCCTAAAAGCTTCCAGAACAGTGGATGACGTCAGTTATGGCGGAGGTCTGGGTACAGTGTGCTTGGTGGGAACGGGCCCGGGGGATCCCGACCTGCTTACTGTGAAAGCAGTCAAAGCAATAAAGAAGGCGGATTTGGTTTTGTATGATAGATTGGTTTCGAATGAGGTGATGGGATTGGTTGGTGATGATGCTAGATTGCTTTACGTGGGGAAGACGGCTGGGTATCATAGTCGAACTCAAGTGAGTGGATTTCTTATTTTTGGAAATAGGGGCGTTCTCTTGGAATATTGGGTTTTTAGTCTTTTTACAATGCTTTTTTGATATTGGTTTTTAATTTTGTGTGTAGGAGGAGATACACGAGCTGCTTCTGAGTTTCGCAGAGGTGGGGGCTAACGTGGTTAGGCTCAAAGGAGGGGATCCCCTGGTAAGCTTGATTAGTTTTGTTGCATTTTTACAGATAAAACGTAGTTGATTTTGATTCAATTATATGAATATTGCTGCCCTTACAAAATTTAAGAAAATTTAGAGCGTTAAATTCTGCACCAAAATGTCCACTTTTATCCAGATAACCATAGGCCTGTAAGTGGTTAGATATGATTTTGATATTGTTATCCGTTTCTACGGATGCAGACGGATATCCTTTATTTATGGGACATTCTTCGACCAGTTAACAACTGATAAATCTGAACAAATAAATAGAATATTTTTGATTTATTATAAATCCATTGCTGTACGAAAAATATAAAAAATAAAATATATGCCAAAAAAAATAATTTTATGCAGCAAACATTGATTTTTATCAACATTATATTTTTTATCTAAATAAAATAGTAAATAACAATAATTTTATGTACTAAAATGCACAAAAAATACCTATAACCTTGATTAAAACTGTATCGATAATATTCGGATGTGGATATGCCATATCCGCATCTGTATCTATCTTTCGGATATTGAATAATTTTTCATATTTCGGATACGGATATGGAGAGATTTTGGATTTTTCGGATGCTTATTCACAACCCTAGATTACTAGATTTCCAGACCGTAACACAATGCGACCGTTCGTCATTACAGTAGCCATCTTGTTGCCATCTACAATGAAGAAATCGAGTAATTTCAGAAGATTTCTTCATTATAGATGGCAACAAGATGTTGATTGCAATGAAGAGTAAACGAGTTAAAGCTAAGTGAAAATTTTGATGCAGAAAGTAATATTGTAAGATTTATTTGCACGACCATGTGTTGTGTGTTGAACTATTGTGTATCCCACACATCTAATGTAAAGTTTACCTGCAAATTTTAATTACGCGTATTGTGCATGTACTCTCTGTTTCATTAGCATGTGGTGATATACAGTTCTCTAACATGATATCAAAGCAAGTTTAGGTCATGTGAGCTTAACCGTAAGAGTTGTCCCCACATCACCAAGTATAAATATCCATGTGTTGGGTTCATGGTATTCCATACCATACGTATAACTTAAGTGGCAATTTTGTGTGTCAAAACAATTTTTAAGGCAGTGTTACAAACTAACACATGATTGATTAAGTGAGAGTTATTTGTTGAAATTGATGATGAAATGTGCATACATTGAAATACTCTATTTATTTAAGGTTTTTGGAAGAGGCGGAGAAGAAATGGACTTTTTGCAGCAGAAAGGAATTGAAGTCAGGGTTATTCCAGGTTTGCATCTTGTCATTCTTATCTTTTTGAAATATAATATCGAACCTACCAATAATCAATTATCACACTTTGTGCAAGACCATAAGTTCAATGTACGATGTAGCATGTGCTTGTACAATGTATATGTGGATATAAATTTTGCATATTAAATTTAGTCAAGTTATATATTTATTCAGTGTAACAGGTTGTTTTGTTAGTCAATTTGTATGTGATTTTTAGGTTAATGAGCCAAACGTTTAGAACGTTGGAAATATTATAACCTTAAAACTAATCCATATTATCCTAAATACTAGCATCAACTAGTACTTTTTATGGACGTGACCCACTTCATATATAGCAGGCTTTGGTCATCATACACACACACATACATAGGATTACAAGAAACCAATGTCAATCCTGACTCAACACACCAATCTGATCTAATTCACGTATACCCAGCCAGACACTACCCAATGTAGTTCATGGTGGATACCGGTCATAATTTGTAACCTATCCAAATTCTAAGTTTTGTGTAATATTTTGTTAAGCCTTAACCCATATGCGTTCTTTGTAGTTTTATGACATTTTTTTAAAATAATATTGCAGTGTTTTAATGTTGTAATGAATTATGAGATGAATCTTAATCTTATGTTTTACTGTTGTAATGTTTTATAGGCGAGATAGCATGTTGAATATTTTCTTTTTTTGGAAGTTCTTTCATATTTATTGCGTAACTCAGAACTAACCTCGTTTACGTTATATTTTAGATTTTGCATGAATTCTTTTAAATTTTCTTATATTGATTTGCAACTGATTTTTTATTAAATTCTGTTGACCTGGCTTCTATTCAGTCTAAGTGATTGTTTATGTATGTCAAGTTTGATCTTGAAAACTTGAATTGGAAACAGTTTTGGAAATGAATGGCATTTTTTTTTGGACTTGTAATAATTTGCAAGCTTTGAGGCCCATATAAATTATAAACCCTTTTTGTTGTACAGAGTTTTCAAAAAAAAAATGACAATCGACTTTTTGAGAGACTCAAAAACTGCCAAGATGCCACTGGTTGTTGATTTGCTAGACTAAATAATAGCAAAATATAGAACAGCAATTGTTAATTTAATTCGGAACAAAAATTCAAATTAATCTCCACCATTCTTTGATTTACACTTCTAGCTAGCTTATTAACGAATTTTGTATCCAGGTGAATATGAATTAAAGTTGGTTCTTGTTGCAGGGATAACATCTGCATCTGGAATAGCAGCGGAACTTGGAATCCCACTAACTCACCGAGGTGTTGCAAATAGGTACTGTAGTTAACCATTATGTTAATACACACATACTTAACTAACAAATAAAAAAAGCCATTCCTCCACTATGAAATTATGTTTTAAGCGATATTGCTCCTAAATGATGCAGTGTTAGATTTTTGACTGGGCATTCAAGAAATGGTGGTACAGATCCATTATATGTAGCCGAAAATGCTGCAGATCCACAATCAACACTTGTAGTATACATGGGTTTGTCAACCCTTCCTGCTCTTGCCCAGAAACTAATGAATCATGGTTTGCCTCCTAACACTCCAGCAGTTGCGGTCGAACGTGGAACCACTCCTCAGCAACGGATTGTGAGTACAGAGTACCACTACTGTCTTATATCATATCTACTTCGCCTAATCTTTATCCCAACACTTATCTTTCTGTACTAAAAATCCTATGTAAAATGTTAACTTTACCTGAACATCTAATGAATGCATTTTGAAGCAAATAACAATTTGAACTAATAGAGATGTATTTGGCGTGCAGGTGTTTGCAGAAATGAAAGATTTTGTAGACGAGGTTAAAATAGCAAAGTTGGTATCGCCTACACTAATAATTATAGGCAAGGTAGTTGCCTTGTCTCCTCTATGGCCGCATGCCGACAAAAACCTTACTTTGGAAACGGAGAAGTCTCTCGTAAGCAGATAGCACTTCCTGCTTCTTTCAAACTATGAGATGTTTGTAAATTGACCTGTATGACGGAACGACAACCTACGGTGTTTACAAAAGTTGGTTTACTCCTTGTAACTTGGTCATCTAGTTGTTTATGATATTTAGGATTTAGGTTTGATTTCTGTCTGTTGGGGCGTTGTTATAAATGAACCTTACTTGCATTTTGTATCACCTGCTGGTCTGTTTTTGTTATTTCATAACCATATTTACAAGCGTTATGCGAGAAAAATAAGGCTAAATTGGTTTTCTACAAATTGTATTGATTTAATATGTCTAAAAGAAAATGATTTCCACGTATATTTAGTCATATTTTTGTGTTGAATCATATATAGGTTTTGAAATTTTATTTCTAAATTGCAATATCTAATTTCTTTTGAGTTTAAATTTTTATCTATATTATTAACTAATAAAAACAATTGTAAAGTTATTTATTTGCTAGATCCTATTTTTAAGTGATATTAATACTTGGTAAATATTTTTAAAAAAATACTGAATTTGTAAAAGAAATTTAATTGTCAGATCCTAATTTTAAACGATGCTAAATTTTAATAATATCTGTAAAGAGGCATCTTCGGTATTTATACGAAAAAAGTGTGATAACAAATATATCACAATTATTAATGAAGACTCACATATAAAGGGCAATATTAAAAATTCACGGTCGGACCAAAAGTTTGCGTTTGTAAACCAACTATTAATAAAGATATAGAGAATAACACAAGAATTGTACGACTGATCAGATCCAGTGAATTTAAGCAACAATATGTTCGATTCAATGTATGGTTGGATCTTAAATTTTTAGTCCGTTCTCCATCCTTCTAACCTATTAATTTGATTTGATTCAAGAAAACTTGGATTGGATTGGAATGAATCAGATTTTTTGTAATAAAATTTTCTAAATTGACATGATTGTGAATTTTTTTAATTGTAGATTTGGTTTGATTTTATCAAATACAATATTTATTATATATTCATGTAGAAATGATTATTTTTGCTAAATAGTCAATAATGGTGAATATGCAAAATGTCAAAGGACATTATTGTAATATATAAGGTTTATAAATAGAGAGCTAATTTGTATTGTATTAATATCATAAATGAATAAAAATGTCACATCTTTAGTAGTTTCTACTCTTATTTCTTTTGTATGACTTTGTTTATTCCAAACACACAATCTAAAAATGGTAAACATTCTATAATTTTTATTTTTCTAATCTCCATCTATACATCTGGTTTCTCCAGAGCTCATTCCATCGTAGATTTGATTTTTTGGATCTCATTTCATCGTGCATCTTATTATTTTTGGCTCTTATCTTTTAGATCTCATTATAGTGTAGATCTTAATATTATGTTAAAATGATTTGATTTTGAGATCTGAACACGTTTTAAAAATGAAATGTTAAATGTAATGTTTTTGAATTTGGGTTCGAATTGATGTAAACTTGTTTTTTTTAACGTTGTTTGGTTCATTTATTTCGAAGAGCAAGTTTTAAATTCGACTAGTTTTGAAAAAGGAGGAGGAAAAGTCAAGTATGCAGATCTGAAGGGGAAATCATCATCCAAACCTGCAATTTATAATATCGTTATTTGCTATTGGTCAGTCATCGTTGGTATTTATTGACAGATTGGAGGCGGCAGACAGCGATTGTACCAAAAGGTTGTTTCAACGTAGGTCTTTGACTGAATTAAGTTCAAGTATTGCCCATTTGCCAACAACTGCAGTGTTATAGAATAAAGAAAATAGGAAGCCATTAGAGAGAGAGGCAGAAGACATATTATTTATTCCTGAGAATAGATTATCTATTTACATTACATTAACACCTTTATATAGAGGCCTAGGAGCTTAGGGTAGATCTAACCTCACGATGTGGGACTAAATACAAAATAGTATATAGCATATTCACTATTTACATTTACATATATTATAACACTCCTCTTGAATATGCGTCTTCAAAATCTTGAATCCTCTGATAACTAGAAATTGTCTGTTTCGAAACGTGTATGATGATTGCTCCCCCTCATTATTATCTTGCTTGCATTTATCCATTCAGTCGATATAGATATTGTCCGTTGCCTCATTAAAAACCTCTGTAAGGAAAACTCAATGGGAAAAACCTTGAAAGAGAAAAAGAGTGCAACTTGTGAAATTACAGATATCATACTAAAAATGATATTCTTTCTAAAAGTTTGATACTTCGAGATCAAAATAATGCCTCATTAAAACCTTACTAAGTAAAACCCTATGGGAAAAATCTTAGTGAAGGAAAAAGAGTACAATATAGTATGTCGTATTTCAATAATTTACTGCATCTGGCAGAGTTTGATACTTCTGTATCAATTTAATACGTCAATAAAAACCTTACAAAAGGAAAACCCGATGGGAAAAACCTTAGTAAGGATAAAAATATAATTTAACTTAAATAACATATTTAAGATGTTATTTCTTGAAAAGACGTTTGATTCTTCTAGATCAAGATAATGCCTCATTAAAACCTTAATAAGAAAAACCCAGTGGGAAAAATCTTAAATAAGGAAAAAGGGTACATTATATCTTATTTCAAATGTTACAAGGGAGTTGATACTTCTGGATCAAGATAATGTCTCATTAAAACCTTACTAATAAAAACCCATTGGGAAAAATCTTACTTAAGGAAAAAGAGTGCATTATAAAATGCTTATGAATTCTCCCCCTGATTTTAATTTTTCCTCTGAATTCATATTCGTCTTTCGATAACTTAAATTGGTTATAAATACTTCTGGATCCATAAATATGTATCTCATTCATAATACAATTTATTAATAGTTTTCTTTGATACAATCAAATTTTTTAAGATTGTTTCTTCCAAATATGGTTTGCATTTCATGCATTTGTATGCTGCTTTTATGAAAAACACTTCATGCGCTTTCATTTTTATGCTTCAAATTAGTTTTGCGCATTGCAACTATACATCTTTCATGAATATTAAAAATTTCATTACAACATTACTAGAAAGCAGGAAGTAATCTACTCATCTTGATGTATCAAGATTTTCATTACAACAATACTTAGAAGAAATTTGTAATCCACACTTCATGTCTTTTTCATTCTTTATAACTACAAAAGTTATATATATTCTTCAGAAGTTTGTATACTTTAATAAGTATTTGCATATCGCAACTATCACTTCAATGGATATTAAGAGTTTCATTACAACGATACTTAAAAATAGGAAGTAATCTACTCATCATGAATTATATCAAGATTTTCATTACAACAATACTTAAAAGTAGGTTGAAATTTACTCTCCTTGTTCTTTGCATTCTTTATAACAATGAAAGTTATTTATATTCTTCAGGAATTTGTGTACTTTCATTATTTAATATGATTTTATACCACATCTATACCTTCGGGGTATATTAAACATTTCAAGTACTTTCTCTACTTTGCGGACTACATGTTCATATTTCTCTATTGGTAAAGGATTCATGATGGCCAGTCATGTTTTCCCTTAATCCAGGATCTTTAATCCATTTATAAACATAAGCGCTTTATTATTTATAAATTTATCATCGATGATTATTTCTTGTCAGTTCTAAACATGATTTATTGAGATCTCTTTAATTATGTTTTAAGTACCCAACCCACTTCTAGGGTTATTTGAGAATCATGTCATGGATCTCTTTTAGAGCATCCTTAAGTGTTTCTTCAAGAACACTCACCTCCTTTATTTGGCATCTTTATTTCTAACTCCAAAAATATTTTGAACTGACTTTCGAACCATATTTCAGATGTGGTTTACAAATTTTTATCCTTCAGAGATTCAAATCTATATTGGAGAAAGTCTACTAGGGATAATATTGATAATATTTTGCATCATTGTATATTTTAATAAATATTTAACACTGATGATCAAAATGAACTTGTATCCCTTTATCCTCCCCCTCAATGTTGACAAACATTGTCACATTAAATAATAATCATCTTTGGACTCTCATTTTGATCCATTATGATATTGCTACTACATCATACGTATTAATAATAGGAGGATAATTCTTTTATTCGTTGATAAGATGCATTAAATTGATATTGATTAGTAGAGTTTGTTCTCATTCATTGATCTAAGCTATTGGAGGAATTTACTTATTGTGTAGATCATTTGAATACATACATGACTTCAGGTCATTCAACATTTATGTTGATTGAATTTTAAATCACTAAATAATATCTATGCATAATCACTAAATAATAGCTTATAACAAACTTCAGGTTGTTAGCTAAATATTTACACATATGGATGTATTCGTGCGTCCACGTATCACATATATATTATAATATTTTCATATTCTTTCTCATTTGAATTAGTGATTTTTAGAACAAACTGTTACAAGGATCAAAAATATTAATTTCTATTTATAAATCAATGTCAACGCAAACCTGTCAAAACCGCATGATAATGTTCAAAACATTTGGTTTGAAACCATATCGAACTTCTGGTTCGAACAAAATATACACAACTTCAAGTTGTTAAGTTTTATTCCTCAATTATATCTCAAATATCAGTTTTGAACACTAATTATGATTACTTATCAAGGAGTAATTTTTAATTGCATATAGACATTTCTACACATCTCTATTGAGAGTTCTGTAAAAAAAATTACAGCAAAAATAATAATAGTATCTTCTAGACACTTGGAATGTTACAGATACAGATTTCCTCAGGACCGTATGTATAGCTCTCAAACTTTTAGGATCTAATCTAAGCTAAATTAGGATCCTTTATAATCAATTTCATATGCATTTATTTGGTTTAATAAAATTACCAAACATATAAGCAAATCTCTTCTAGAGATATGTTATCATTTCCTAATTTATTAGTCTCTTTTAGGGATATTTTATTATCACTACTTCTGGAGTGAATTTATCTCTTCTAGAGATATATATGTACTATTGGAATGTCATATCAATGTACAATGTTTCTATTTGTAGAAATTACATAATTACTACCTTTACAATAACATAAGACATCCCTACTGGAATTTTTTGTTTGTTTCTTGTTGTTGTAACTATCTTTGAAATGACATATCAGACTTTAAATACAGTAACAAAATTAGATGCACCTAATGAAAGTAAGATGCGAAAGATAAAACCACTACTTCTAGAGTGTAACATTGGTATACAATATCATTTATTTTTCTCGATAAATTATTGTTATTACTCAAAAATATTTATATCTTTATTCCTTCGGGGAATATAATATTTCCTTTTAAGGAATTGCAATGTAACAAATATAAAAATTCTATAACATCTCTTCTGGGATGTTAAATTTTGCAATATAAATATAAATAAATCTCTAAAACATCTTTTCAAGAGATTAATCCACACACATCCAATGATGTTTGATATATCATATAACATAATATCTTCAGGATATTTGATTAATATAATATAAATATGAAGATATAAGGTAAGGTATAACTCATTTGGAGATTTTTGTAATCTCTTGAATGCAGCATTATTATCTCATATGATAATATATTATTTTCCTTTAACTTCTTCAAGAAGTACAACCTTATCATTTTATACAATTTCAATAGAGCTTCAGGCTTCTAATTCATGAACTTCAAGTTCACTAATTTATTACGAACTTTGGGTTCTAAAATTTTGTGTAAACTGCCATTCTTTTTTTAGAAGCTTGTACATTTTGACAAATTAAAAAAAATACTGACAAGAATTCGAGCTTGTAAATTTTGTCAGAAAATCTTTTCATAATTCCAGACTTCAGGCCTTGGACTTTGAGTTATACAACTTCTATTAAAATAATTCCTTTGCACAACTTCAAGTTGTTGTTAAACCTATTTTTTTCCGTTACAACAGACATTACTTGTCAAAATAAATACATCAAATAGTAAATCATACGCCTATTCTTATCCCAAACACAAGCATACAACGTCATTTAATTTACAATAATCAATGCATTTAATGCATTTATGACAATAAATGATTTAATTTATTACCATAACACTTGTAATTAATTCATTTGTGATAAAAATAACTACAATTAACCTTTATGTGGTTTAGGATATAACTACTGTCATAGCAAAATAATTTCATTATAAATATATGAACTAATTGAACAAACAATACTCAAAGTAACACAATTTCATCTCAAATTTATATATTTGAGTTTTGATATATAATCTTTTTTTTAGTTAGAACTTCTGGTTCTTTATTTTGAGGAAACTTGTAATTTACTGATTTATGAAAACTGCAGGTTCTCAATTATTATTTCCTTTTCCTTTTTTTTTAAAGGAAACATTGGAAGATATTAAGCTTATCATGTAAGCTTTTACTAATGTTTCCATTCACTTAATACGATCTTCTAGATACGTATTATATTTGTATTTTTTTCTCTTAGAAACAATAAAATATTTCTTCTGGAAATATAAATCATATATCAAAATAATTTCCAAAGTCTTCATTCAAATCTAAATCAAATCAAAGGTTTTCAAAATGAAAACCCCTTTTACCAACCATGTTTGATTTCTCAAATCCATGTCCAAACTAAATACAATCAAATTCAAAAAAATTGCTTTAATCAACAATATCAAATTTTATCAAGTTCAAACTTGCATTCCAAAATAAATGAACTAAAAACATAAAAACAAGTATGATATTGAGATCTACAATATAATAAGATCATAAAAATAGCAAAAAAATTAGATCTGAAATATAATAACTAACAAAATAAGAATCAGATCTCAAAGTTTAGATCTATATAAGATCTAAAATTATAAGACTAATATAATAAAATTTAAAAAAATAAGACAACATATTCAGATCTGAAGAAGTAGATCTAGAATGGAATGAGATATAAAAAAAATGATTTGAACAGAAAAACGACTCACCGTTATGAGATCTATAATTGCATCTGGAAAAGAATAGATATGATTTCATGAATTATCACAATTGTAAATCCAATTTTTTTTTTTTGTATAGATCGTGCTGATAACGTGTTATAGAATAAAGAAAATAGGAAGCCATTAGAGAGAGAGGCAGAAGACATATTATTTATTCCTGAGAATAGATTATCTATTTACATTACATTAACACCTTTATATAGAGGCCTAGGAGCTTAGGGTAGAACTAACCTCACGATGTGGGACTAAATACAAAATAGTATATAGCATATTCACTATTTACATTTACATATATTATAACATGCAGCTATTATTTACTAGTATGGACCCGTGTTTTGCACACAGACTGTTTGTATTATTATATACGTTGATATTTTGTTTGAGTGTAAACATGTAAACAAAAAGCAAGGACGTTTTTGGAATTTCAAAAAGGCACAGAGTAAATTAGTTCAACCAATTTTCTTTATTAGTAGTAGAGAAGTACGGACCTGTGCTTCGCAAACGGACTGTTTATATTATTATTTGCGTTGATATTTTGTTTGAGTGCAAACATGTAAACGAAAAGTAAGGGCATTTTTGGAATTTCAAAAAGACACCGAGTAAATTAGTTCAACCAATTTCCTTTATTAGTAGTAGAGATAATGTACGTTCCGTCCATCAATTATTTTTGTGTATAAGTAGTACAATGCAATTTGTGATTTTTTTTATCGGATTTTCATTTGATTTGGTATTCAACCATGTTAGATCTGCATGTTTTTAACTCTACATGAGTTTACAAAGAATTTTTTTTCCGTACTGTGTTCGTGCGTGAGTTATTTTCTTGCATCCTACCATGAGATTCAAAGTGTAATTCTACTGTCAATTTCATTTCAACTATTTTTTAGGGATATGTCCTAAAATGATTGTTATTTGATTTCATTTTATTTTGTATTTCTACCGTGTTACATCTGCCCATCATCAATGCCATGTGACTATAGAAAGAAATTTATTGAATGTTATATTTTGCACTGTGTCATACACTAAGTTATCCCTTACATCCTACTATGAAGTTCAGATTGTGTAATTCTATAGTTAATTTCATTTTAAATGCTTATTGGTGTATCTATCCCAAAATGGTGTTCATACGTTGATAGTTTTGCAACTACTTTAGCTTTCCGCTTTACTCTTTCTTTGGGAAATCCTAAATTTCATAATTTTGTATTTTATTGACCACAAAAACCTACTGGGTATTGCTTATGTAAAATTCAAAAAAAAAAAATAATATTAAAAAAATAATAAATAATAAATAAGGTTTGATTTAGCATTTCAAATTTATGAAACATATTTTTTTTTGTTTCGTAATTTAATATTTGAGTAGCTCCATAAAACAACTCCGTTGAAGTGTCAATGTTAATGGAAATTATTTGAATGTTATTGTTTGGTTTCATTTTTGGTTTTTTTACACCGTACTAGTCTTCTACAGCTTATCGTAATCCTTTTGATAACTAATTAATTCTGTATTACTGTAATCTTTTTCAATAAAATGGGCATACATACATGTTTTTCGTAAAACAGTTTGTATATTTGGCAATGTTACATAACCAAACAAAGCTACAGGAATTTAACAATCTTTTGAAAAAATATTATATGCATAACTATTTCTTGAGGAAATGACGTTTTATCTCCTAAAGGGATATCATATTGCACTCCATAAGTGGTGATGATAATTTATCTCTAGAAGATACTATATAATGATACTACACTCTAGATGTAATAACTTTATCTCTTACACCTAACTTTTATTTATCACTTCTACTTTGTTACTATATTTACTATAACATTTTAGAAGCAGTAACAGTAAACATCTCCAAAAAGGGCTTTTTTTTTTGCTAATATGCAAGTACGGATTATGAAATATATATAGAAAACGATATTGCATATTAATATGACATTTCAAAAGTAGTGCATATAGAGTATCCGTAGAAAAGATATATATTACTATAGAAGTGGTGATAGTAAAATATCTTTAGAAGAGAAACTGTATATGTCATTCTATATATTTCACGAAGCTATAAATATGGCCTTAAAGAGATCTGTATAAGTAGCTAATATAATTGCATATTTCTGTAATATTTCAAATATCTGGAAGATACTCTTCATATCATAAATATAATTCAAACTACATACTATTCTCTGAACAAATAGTTATAAATAATTTTCAAAAGAGATATTTTAAATGTAATTGAAGAATAAACCTTAACAACTTGAAGTTGTGTATAAAATTTATTTGAACCAGAAGTTCAACATGATTTGGATATAAAATTTCAAGGTGTATTTGAAGTAGTAGTTTGAAGGACGTTGTTCTTAAGTATGTTTGAACAAAATATGCAGAAAATTTCAGTTATATTACATATCTACATAGATTCATATATTTTAGTGGACAAAATCGAACATGAAGTTCAATATCCAAAATCATACTCAAGTTTGATATTGAAAAAAAAGTTTATAATTCAAAGTCCTTATGTTATCAAATAAGGATTTTGATTAATTAAAACATGCAATTTATTATCATATGAAAAAACGCAAATTTTATATCAAACTTGAAGTTTAACTCTATTAAATAGAAGAGCTTGACTTCAATATTAAGCCATGAAGTTATGAAAAAAATACAAGACTTAGACCTTGATGATCTTTATTATCAATAAGTCAACGGTAACTAGAAGTTGTTACATATCCAAAAACTAGAAGTTATAATATATCAACTAACCTGAAGATGTTATTGGTAATCAACATGATGCATATGTATTTTCAAACTGGATGTTCTGAATATTACCATACGATATTTAAGGATTCATATTGACATCAATTGGTAAACAAAATTTTCTTTTGGAGCTTTGTAATAGTCCGCTCTTATATCACTAACTCAAATGGAAAAGCATATATGATGCATATGCATTTTCAAACTGGATGTTTTGAATATTACCATACGATATTTAAGGATTCATATTGACATCAACTGGTAAACAAAATTTTCTTTTGGAGCTTTGTAATAGTCCGCTCTTATATCACTAACTCAAATGGAAAAGCATATGCAAATCTATAATATGCATATACCATACGTGGACGCACGCATATATCCGACCTGAAGATTGTTTGACTAAATAGAAATAAGCTCATCTTATAGATTATGCATAGATACCATTTAATGATTTTTTTTTTTCAAAATCAATCAACATAAATGTTGAACGACCTGAAGTCATATATGTATTCAAACGATCTAAGTAACAATTAAATTCCTTCAATTGGTTAGATCAATGTATGAGAACAAACTCTAAACATAAGAGATATCACTTGAATGCATCTTATCAACCAATAAAAGAATCATTCTCCTATATATAATATATATGATGTATTTGCTAGTAAAAATATCATAATGGATCAAATAAGAATCCAAAGACGATAGTTATTCAATGCGACAATGTTCGTCAATATTAAGGGGGATGATAAAAGGGATACAAGTTCATTTTGATTATCAAGTTTAAATATTTGTTAACATATACAATATTGCAAAATGTTGAGTAGCTTGAATGAATTATTGATAACATCCCTAGTAAACATGCACCAATATAGATTTAAATCCCCGAAGGGTCAAAAAGGTATAAACACATCTGAATGTGGTAAAGAAGTCAGTTCGATATATTTTTGAAGTAAGTAATAGAGATGTCAAATATAGGAGGCGGGTGTTCTTAAATAAACACTGAAGGGTGCTCTAGAAGATACCCAGGACATAATTATCAAATAACACTAGTTTAGGTACCTAAAAGATGATGAATAAAGAGGTCTCGATAAATTATGTTTGGAACTGATAAGAAATAATCATTAATGATAAATTTATAAATAATATAACGCTTATATTTGTGAAAATAAATTAAAGATCTTGAATTAGACAAAAACATGATTGGCCATCATGAAATCTCTCCTAAATGAGAAATGTGGACTTTTAGTGTAACGACCCTGGATTTTGCCCCTATTTATTTTAATAAATATTTAATCTAATTTAAATAAAAAGTAAACTGATCATTTTAAAATGAATATGATTTTGGAATAATTGCCATTTGTTTATATAAATTTGTATTTTAAAAAAATTTGATTCTGGAAATCTAAATAAAATCTCTTGATAATATTTATCTTACACAATTGAATTAAAATGTTCTATCCTGTTAACATTTGGTAAATAAATATATATGGATGATAATGTTTAAAATTAAATCAAGGGCTATCGATATAAAAATATGTATTAGATGCAAGTAAAGCATATGAATATAATTTAATGTTGATGACTGGAATACAAAATAAAAATGGAAATAAAAGCCAAATGAATAAGTTTGTAAATAAAGTATAAGTAAACCATATTGAATATAACTTAAATATTGATAGTCAAAGTTAAAATACAAATAGAAATAAAAATAAGAATTAAGTGTTAGTGTATGCTTGCAACATAAAACTGGAAATTGTAAAATATAGTATAACATAATACCAGATAAACATTATCAAGCTAGAAGTAATAAGTCAAACATTTTTATTTGAATCAAGCAAGAAGACAAATATTCTTATGCAAAATATCTTCATCTACAAGCTAACATGAATTGTGAAAGCTAGGAAAATATAAAACAAAATATCTTCACATACAAGACAAATGCTTACCTGCAAATATATATTTTTATACAAATATCTTTATACAGCCAAACATAATTATGATATGTAAACTAATTAAGAAAACAAGAAATTAATTTGCTTTCATCTCAGCCCAATATTTTGTCAGTTCAAAATATTACAAATCCTTGCCTTGCAGTAATAAAGATCTGATCAACATAACTAAAACAAAAGAATAGTATGTACATAAAGTATAAAGCTGCCAGTAAGTAAGATTGTGTTTGTATGTAACCTGTAAGAAAATATGCTAGGCTAGAACATAGTATAAATAAGTATCTATGAACATAAAAACAAAAGTGAGATAAGTATAAAAACAAAACAGGCTTGTATATATGTAACCTGTAGATAATTATGTAAGGCAAGTAAATGAAAATTTATGTACTAATAAGATAAAGTTGTAGACATTAAGTACATTAGCATTAAATGTTTTATCATCTCAGCAAACATTTTGTCAAATTCAAAAATCAACTCAGCCTACTATTTGGTCTATGCTAATATTTGCAAATCTCACATTTCAGTAAGCAAAATCTGGTCAATACAAAACAAAATAAAGAAAATAACAGTACCAGTTAATACCTTCCCATATTACAACTGTTATCTTCTATATATATGTGTATTCATCTTTTATTTAGTTCGTTCAGTAAGCCATAGTAAACCAGAGGAAACAAAAAGAAGGAAATAGGAAGTAAAATAAAAAATTTAATTCAAAACAAGAACAGGGAAGATTCAAAAGCAGTTTCAAAACATCAGGGATTAGGAGCAGATTCGACTGCAGTTTTCATCACCTCATTTTATTCTTTGTTCTGGAATTTTACTGGTGAGTAAACATTTTTTTTTTAAGTTTTAAGTTAATTAAAATCAGTTCAAACTTCATTGATAATTTGGTTTGTGTATGCTTTAGTTTGCATATGATTGTGTGATGTTCTGTGTTCCTCTGTAATTGATACAGTGTGTATATTTGCTTTCAAACCTTAAATCTATTTGCTGTTATTTATTGTTAAGTTTAATTTTTCAATTCGAACAAGATATTTAAACTTTAAATTTAGATTTTAAAGGTTATTTTGAAATCCTGTTGAAATATTCACTGTAACTTTGTTTTACAGGTAAGTAAGTAGAAATTTGAAAATATCGATTGTTGTAAAATATTAATTCGAGATTACATCTTGAATTCATACTGCAAGTCATGATTTTTAAAACAAAAATTAGGATTTTTAAATTAGTATTTAAAGAGCAGTTTGAATTTAAACAAAAATTACATTTTTACAAATTCCAGACACTTTAATCAATTTAAAAAGTTGAAATTTGGTATGGTGATAGTATGGACATCAGTGATCTCGAGAAAAATATGCAATAATTTTTCTATTGAGTAAATTTAAGAATCTAGATCATTTTAAGGTTTGTTTAAGGATTTGGTCATGCCTGTGAACGCGACGAGTTCGTCATCTATTCGTGATCGAGTTGTTCGAAACTCTGGTGGGTGGTTGCTTGGAGTGTTGACGTTGTGTGGATGAAGATTAGGCGACTCTGGTGCCTTGTGTGGCGATGACGATTGTTGATTGGTTCGAGTTCTGTATTTTGGGTCGAACTATTGAATTTCGATTCGAAATTTCTGTAGGTGATTTGAGTTTAGATTTCATACTTTGGGGTGATATGCGACTTGCTGATGATCTTGGGAGATCGCCAGAACCTTGCGGGCCGCTGTGCATGTGTACGGCAAAAGGAGGTGTAAGCGATGTCAATTGTATGTGTCTCGAGTCGTGCTCGAGCATTTGGGATGATTTCTTCGGGTTCGTGTTCGTGTTCGAGCGTTGAAGTGCATGAGATAGTTTCCTGATGTTGTAATTTATAGCTTAGTTTAAAACCTAAAACTACAGAAAAAAAGAGGGGAGAAGAAGAAGAAGGACGTACAGGAATGACTCGGGTGATTTAGGGATTTACTCGAAGTACTACACGAGTTTTAGTAAGGAAATCTCGGGTTTCCTTCAAATCTGCAGTTGTATTTTGTTTTAAAAGTAAAGCTAAGCAAATAGTTTTTAACACACTGTAAACACTGTTAATCTTAAAATGTTTAACAGTTTTAGAGTTAAAAATTTAGATACAAGTTAATTATTTTAATCAATACGTTAAAATGTTTAAACTCTTAATTATTATTTTAATCCAGTAATTATTTTAATTAAGTATAAAGTTAATTAACAATTAAGTTGTAGTTAGTAACATAATTGATTTCCAAATTTAATGAAGGCTTTTTAAAATGTTAATTAAGTTGAATAATTAATATTAATTGATGATTTCAGAAAGTAAATAAAAATAATTGCTTTTTAATTGTAATCGGTGATAGATCAACTGATGATTAAGTAATAAATAAAGTGTAATTAACTACTTCAGGTAATTAATGAATGAATTAATAGTTAATTAATTAAGTAATTTAATTAAGAATAAATTAATAATTAACTAAGTAATTAGTAACTAATAAATGGATAATTAAGTTTTATTAAGGTTGTTAATTAATGGTTAAAGAATAGTTAATTAAGTTAATTATGGTAAAATAAATGGATTAAGAAGTAATAAATTAAATAGCGTGAAATAAAATAATTAAATAATTGAGTAAATAAGGGAAAACTCATTGTAATTAATGAAGTTAAATATGAATTACTCAGGGAAGTAATTAATGATATTTAGTGGATGCAATTAACCGAGGATGATTTAATAATGAAAGTAATTTGAGTATAATTACTTCGTGAAATTAATCAAGGGACTAATAGAAAAAAATTAATTGAGGAGTAATTTATTTATTTGATAGAGTAATTAAGGGTAGTTAATTACTGAATAGTATTAATCAGGAGTGATTAATAAATGTAGTTTAATTGAAGATTAATTACTTAAGGTAATTAATTTAATACAGGATAATGAAATTATAATGTAATTAGTAATCATTAATAAATATAATTAATAATAAGAGATTAAAGAGTAATTAATTAGTGCAATTAAGAAGAAATGTAATGTTAGTAATTTAAGGTTAATTTCTATGTTTAGTTAGGATAATTTATTTGTGAAAATAAATTAAAGGGTAATACTTGAATGTAATTAAAGTTAATTAATCAAGGATGATTAATTAAATTGAATAATTGGATGATGATTAATTAATTTATTGATTATTAGTTATATAAGAAAGATTTATAATGGTGAAATAATTAATTTAATTTACTTTAAATTAATTAGAGATGTAAGTAATTAATTCAATTCATTTTAAATTAATTATAGCTGATACGATTACTTATGTATGGATGGATGATATTGTTTACCTTGAATGGTTTGAGATCTCAAATATAAGATAAATAATGCTGCATGAAATTTATGCTTTGATTGAAGTATGATGATAATATGGATTATCTGTTGTGATGATAATATTGATTATCTATTTATGATGATAATGTTGATTATCTATTGTGATATTGTAAATTATCTATCTGCGTGTATATGGATAATAGAATTGAATCGTTTTAAACTTTAAAACAACTTGGCCTTAAAAGATACATTTTGGATTTCGATGAGACCGGGATCGGGTTTCATATTTGGACATCCAAAAACCACATCGATCCAAATTAACGATAGGTCGTGAATCTGAAGTGAAGATGAAGATTCAGAGTGCAAGGGTTGTCGTCGTTAACTCTGAGGGTGATTCCAAAATGAGTGTAACGAGAGAATGCCTTCGGTTTCGTTCGAACCCGAAACGAACTTGTATGGATTGAATGCTTTCAGCACATCGTTAGGTGGACGATGAGCATTCTAAGGGATATGATCTCTAAAGGTAATCGTAGCCTCAAGCCTCATCAACCAGGAATGGCTAAAACAGGGGAGGTGCAGCAAGGTTAGGTGGGTCATGCCCAAGCAGGACGAGATATACGCCTGTCTAGATGTCCCTTTTTATTTCGGCTGTGTGGGCGGTTGCTAGCTACAACCGCAGGGTTATCTTGTTCGGGACTGTTCAGTAAGGAATGGTTCCGGCCTTGTGTTGTAGGGGGTCGGTAGTGATCCTCAGTACAGTGATCTAGGCCCCGTACTGTGACGGGCGGTACCCCAGTAGCCCTGCCATTGATGGAAACCCATTTTCCAATAAGCGCCATCGGATTTGATTGTATTACCCACTTTTATGGCTAGTAGCTGGAATTTAATCATGTAACAATTTCGGCTATTTTCTATTTACTTGAAAACCCTAGACACTATTATAATATCACTGGATTTCCTAGAAAATGTTTTGGTTAGCGTAAGGTAAAAACTTACCCGTATTTATTTGTGGGGAGTCTTACGTGATACCTTTATTTTCAAATGTTTTTCAAAGTTAAACAACTTTAAACCGTTTACTCATACCAGACTCATGTCTGACCCGGAGTTTATATTTTGTTTTCATAAACTCTTGGGTACTCAAATTTTTACGAGTAGCCAAGCGATAGGTTTCCGGAGTATTGATTTCTGGAGAAGCTTGGAGCAGGAGTTTCCAGACGTATGTAGATATCTATCTAGTTCCGCTGTGTCAGTAGTTGATGTATGATATACCTCTGATGTATGTAGTGAAAGATGTATGTATGACCGTCATGTGTATTGATATTGTATAACTCTGATATATGTAAAACTATGTAATAGCTATGTGATGTATTATATTTTGTTCCATTCCGCTGTGAGATTCTGATGTTGTTATTCTTTCTTTACTATTCTTTTCTATTTTTATCCCTTTCTTTCTTAATGATGATACGTCTTTCTGGTAGTAGAAGGGCGGGTCGTCACATTTAGTTATAATATATAATATATAGTTAGAGACATATATGTGCGTGTGTGTATGAAGTGGCAAAGGCACACTGAAATTACTAAGCACATTTAGTGTTAACAATATGTTAAATGTCCTAGGCATGATAATTTTAGAAATAATTGAATTATTTGAAGTAGTGAAACTGTTTAAAACATTTAAATTACCTGATGATATAAATATTGGTTAAATCATACTAAATGATGAAAATATACAGGTTCCCAAAAAAAATATAGCTTTGCTGGTTTTAAAGAATGCAAAGCATAAGGAGCGTAAATTACAACTTTCTTTTCAATGTCTTTGTAATGAAAAACTTGACATACTTCACAGTAAGTAGATTACTTCCTGCTTATAAGCATTGTTGTAATGAAACTCTTAATATCCATCGAAGATGTAGTTGCAGTATGCAAAACTGACTTGAAACACCAAAATGATAGCACATGAAGTGTTTTTTTTTCATAAAAGCAGCACACGAAATGCATGAAAATGCAAATCATATTTGGAACAATTTTGGAAAAAATCGATTATATTAAAGACATATACATATATATATGTATGTATTTAAGAATGGTGACAATAATGATTTCTTATGATTTCAATTTTCCTAGCGTCTATCTAAGAAATGTTATACGTATTTATAGATCTAGATGTATGCATAGCTAATATGAATTATCAAGACGTGTATTCTAAAATAAAGGAAAAATGTTAAATCATGTGTAACATCCAAAAAAATATTATAATGTACATTTTTTCCTTCGCTAAGATTTTTTCCTACTTGGTTTTGTTTAGCACGCTTTTTAACGAGGCATTACATTGATCCAAAATATCAAACTCCCTTTCATGGAATAAACTATTAAAATATTACTATATTATACTCTTTTTTCCTTCACTAAGATTTTTTCCTATCGGGTTTTCTTAGTAAGGTTTTAACGAGGCATTATCCCGATCCAGAGTTATTAAACTTCTTTTGATGAAATAAGATATTAAACATGTCATTGTACTCTTTTTCTATCACTAAGATTTTTCCTACTTTGTTTTTCTTAGAAGGTTTTAATGAGGCATTATTTTAATTCCAATGTATCAAACTCTTTTAGAAGGAATATCATTTTTAATATGATACCGATGATTTTAAAAGTTGCACACTTTTTGTCGTTCAAGGTTTCTCCCAATGGGTTTCCTAACAGAGATTTTTAATTAGACAATAAATAATATCTATATCGACCAAATAAATATATGTAAGAAAGATAATAATGAGATGGAGCAATCATCATATATGTTTCAAATAACTTGAAGAACCGCATGAGCATCCAAGATTTCGCAGTCGCATATTCAAGGGGAAATGTTATAATATATACAAGCAATTAGGATAAATTTGTTAAATGTCAATCTTCACTACATATAAGGTTTATAAATGGAGAGTCATTTGTATTATATTGATATCCTAGATGAACAAAAATGTATTCTCTTTAATGACTTCTACTCTTGTTTATTTTATATGCCTTTGTTTATTTTACAATATATTTCGCATTGTCTAACTAAATTTACTGTACATTACAGTATTTTTATTATACATGGTATGTACTTAAAGTATGAGATTATAAACAAGATGACGTTTGTTAATCGAAGGGACAAATTGTCTTTAGACAAAATTAAAATTAAGCATAGAATATATGTGTGATAAAATTATTATGTTTTAATCTATAAGTGAATTAAATTAGATCGAAAAATGTCACAAATTTTGTTTTATCAATGTTTGACATAATAAAATTTGAGCAATTCATACGCTTGGATAAAAGACAAAAATCACCTTAGTAGAAGGATAGGAACAAAAACATACTAACTTATTGAAATAGTAAATTTTGAAATAAAATAAAATTAAAATTTAGACTCGTTTCTTATTTTTAGATTTGATACGTGGAAAACCCTTCCCAAAAACATGTTTTAATTACAACGCTATTTCAATTTTTGATAAGAAAATGAAAATTATTTTTTTTGTTGGAAATCAAAACTGAATATTAATGATATGTTTCTATGATTAAAACATGTTATTTTTTGAATATTTTTGAATTTCTGCAAATATTTTCAAAAAACTCTATAAATATTTGCGGCAAATTCAATAAATATTTAGAGATTTTTCTACAAATATTTATAGCGTGGAAACTTCAAATATATGCAGATTTTCTTGAAAATATTTGCATAGTTTTCTACAAGCAAAGTTTTTCTCAAATACCCTAAAACTTAAAAATAGGGTTTTTTTTATAACTTATTTTTGGGCGGTTATGTATTTTGAAACTTATAACGAGGGTTATACAATTTAAATATTTAAATTCTAGACATGTTAATTAGTTATTCATTAATGTTAAGAGGTCATTATTATATATTGATGAATAAATCAGAAATATTTCCATATTTATGGTTTTCAATATTACAACAGTTTTCCTAATGTATATTACTTAGGCACTGAGCAACGTGGTTATAAATATCAATCATGTATTGTTCAAATATCAATTTAGTGATTAATAAAGATGTAGCCTTTAATGCTTACTTATATCTTCTTCTTCTTCTACATATTATATTTTGTTTTATTTCACTAATTTCAACATAGAATTAGAGCTTAATTTTTTTTATTTTAACATGGTATCAGAGCGTGTTTCTATCCTGCTTACAAAATTTGGAATCTCGAACAAGTAGATATAGAATCCCAACACTCTGCATCCAACCTACCATCAGGCATCTCAAACTTTTACCTTCTCCATCAACTAAATAGCCATAACAATTTTTAAATCATGTCTTCGCTCCTTGGAAAATAATTTATGATTGTTGTTTCTATTCCAGATTCTAATTTCCATTTCTTTATTGATTAGCATTTGTCTTCCGACAATAACAATAATGAATCTTGATTGAAATTACTCTTCCAATCTCATTGAAATATCCTTATTCCTATTCTCTTTTTCGAATTACGACTCTAGATTTTTGATTGGAATCACTCTTCCAATCCTGATTGGAATTTTGCTTCTAATCCCATAGGATTTTCCTTATTTCTATTTTCTCCTTCCGGATTTTGACATTTGATTTTTGATTCATTATCATTATCTTTGTAGGCAATTGCCTACCAATCAGATCTAAACTGTTATTTGACATTACACCTTTTATCAACGCTTGAAATCATTATTTTGTATCATTGGATGGTTTGGATGACATTACCGACGTCAGATTCCTACTTGATTATCGTCTTTTTCAAAATCAAATTTCTACACATCTTGAGTTTGAGAGGATGTTAAGAGATCATTATTATATGTCAATGAAAAATCGAGGATATTTCAATATCTATAGTTTCCAATAATATAATAATTTTTCTAATATATAATAATTACTATGAGTAATTGTCCTAAACCCTAACCACTTGAGAAATTCCTTACTGATTTTTTCCTCCGCCTTCTGGTCGCCATTCACGGCCAGTTCCACTCCTCCACCCCAGACTTTGCCTTCCCTAACTTCGCTGGCCTTGTCATGTCTACTTCCAGTCCATCACACCAACAGACTCCCCCTCCTTTTGAGCTACCACTACGCCTCCCTGATCCTCCCTCAGGATTCGAACCAATCCCGCCCCTTGCTCCTATTGAAGCAGATGAAGATGGATTTACCCCGGTTTTTCTCGCAAATGGAAACGTATACCTAAGATTTCAGTTCAACCACGTACTCATATTTCCAAATCACATGATATTCGTATTAACAATATCAGATCACCTCCCCTCCGAAGCATACATCAAAATTCCACCCCCATTAATAGCAACAACATTCTTCCCAAACACTATGATAGCAGATCTGAAACCAACAAATGGAACTTTTCTATTACATCTAGCAAGTCATGGAACGAAGTTGTCAAGGGCAATAACATTCCAATTTCAATTCCGTTAAAATATTACCATCCCCGTGTATTTAATTCTATGCAATATGCTAAAATGTCTGCTGAAGTTGTTCAAGCTGCTAGAAAACAATGAAAAATTCCATTGCAATCTATGTGGTTGACCCTAAACCTTACTACCAATATTTTAAAGATTATATTATTAGTGTATGGAAGCCAGAAGATGAATTTCGATTTATTCAAAAGAAAATGGGTTTTACGTAATCAAATTTATCAGAAAACAAATTGTGATAAAATTGTGGAAGGTGGTCTTTATTACTGTAATAAGAAATTGATGATGAAGAAGAGGTGGTTACTTGAATTGCAAGTCAATAAAGAACTTCTTTATACTATCCCGATCTAGATTCGTTTTTCCAATCCCCTCTTGATTATTGGACTAAGGAGGGGATTAGCCGTATCACTTCAATTCTTGGTTCCCTTATCAAATTGGACAAGTTGACTGAAGGAATTATTAAAATTGCAAATGCGTGAGTTTTAATTGAAATTAATAATTCCTTCAAATTTCCTCATAGAATTCCTATGCTATTTGAAAATGATGAAATCATTTGGCAAGAAGTTTTGTACGAGTAGAAACCTTCCATTTGTTCGAACTGTTCATGTTTTAGGCATGCTGAAAATCATTGCCAATTTTCCAAGGTATGGATGCCAAAAGAAAACAATCGGAAAACAAACTTCGATAAATATGAAATGATCACAAACGACAATAGCGACATCAACTTGGTAAATGAACCTTTGAACACAGAGACTTAACAGAAAGAAATGAGTACTGATAAGCTAGACATCATTCATAGTAGCTCTAATAATGAAAATGTCAATCAATTAGAAGACACTATTATAGTTCAACCTCAAAAAGTCCAATCGAATCGCTCTAATTCGACTACTTACACAAATTTACCAGACAATTCTAGGCCTAAGAAACTGATACAGTAATTCAATCAGTTATCAATGATATAAACATAAACATATACTAAAATCCGTCTTCAGACATTACTGCTATGTTTATGAATCCATCCCCAAACCAGGCTGATGCTTAACAGAAGTCTGAGCCTCACTCTACCTCTAAACCTAGATCAACCAGGAAGACTCGAACAGAAGAATCTCCTTTTTAATTCACAGCTACAGTCCCTTCTAATGTCATTGACAATTCTACATGGGAAATGTAACAACCCGATATTTTCGCATCCGCACATGTCGGACTTCAATTGCTTAAAATACCGCGTTGTCAATAAAATTTGGCAAATCTCAGAATATACAGTAAATAAAAATCACAGAACACAGACACAGAGTAAGAAATGCAGCGGAAGTAAAGAGATAGCAGTTCATGAAGCTACTATGTAAATATATCAGAGTTAAATAAAATACAACAGACTAAATAAAGTACAACAGAACTCTTAAGATGATAACCAAGTACAAGCTGAATAGAACAACAGAACTGGAATAGATAAAACTAGATAAGCAGATAATCTCCAGCGATTCCAATCTCCAGAAAGTGGAATCCAAATCTGTGAATAACTCAGGCTGACCCGAGCGTAAATAAAAATACAAACACTCGAGTCAGGACAATATATACTTATCTAATGTAAACCAACTCAAGTGAACTGTAATAAGGTACAAGTAACTTAAAGGATGTCTGGGACCGCTCATCCTCTAAGGATCCGTCAAGCTATTTACTATGTAGTAATATTTCGCTATTATAATAATGTCTACAGTAAAATAAACATACTTTTAAATAGCGTTCCAGGCTACCCATATCACCCTTCACACATAATAGTCCCAGTAGTCCATCCAATATCATGCCATCTCCACTCCGGGTGACTGTCAGAGGATACCACACGGGCTACAGGAGAAAAACAAACTCGTAGTAAAGGCTCGGTATGGTAGGTGACACGGCACACAAGGCAATGCCAGGGTAGATATACCAATTACGCACACGGGCTGGTGGTAACGCAGCAGCCACATACGCCCACCTCGGAACACACTCCCAATCAAAATCGGAGGATGGCCATCTAATCAATCACAAGTAAGAGTATAGTATCGAAGGAATGTGTCCGATCGGAGGAATGACCTCACTTGGCCCGAGATCGCTCCTGTTTTAGCCACCTTATGCCAACTCACGGGAGTTGGGTCCACGTAATATACCTCAAGAACGTCGCCACCATCCTACTTCATTCTGGAATCTCCACTGCGTACACGGTTGTCAAAGTGGTTTTCGGTATCGACAGAGAGTATGCCAGATATCCGATCCCGGTCTCTTTGCCAACCAATCATTATTATAACCCGTAGTTATAACTTTTAAAATAATGTTTATACTTCAAAATAGGATATCATTTCAAATCCAAATCTTTATCAAAATAATGATTAAATTAATTCCAAACCATTTTAAAACATCATATCTTTCCAGAAATTCTTGTCAAATCATTTTAATATATCAAAATATCATATCTTTTCAAAACCACATTTCAAATCATTTTAATATATCAAAATATCATATCATTTCAAAACCACATTTCAAATCATTTTAATATATCAAAATATCATATCATTTCAAAACCTCATTTCAATCATTTTAATATATCAAAAATATCATATCCATTTCAAGTCATTTCAATCATTTTAATATATCAAAAATATCATATCCATTTCAAGTCATTTCAATCATTTTAATATATCAAAAATATCATATCTTTCCAAAACTTCATTTCAAATCATTTTAATATATCAAAATATCATATCTTTCCAAAACCACATTTCAAATCATTTTAATAAACCAAAATATCATATCTTTTCAAAACCACATTCATTTCAAATCATTATTCATTTTATTCAATTTAAAATACCATTTCAATTTACATTTCCAAACAGTTTATATTTCAAAAATCATTTTAAATCATTAAAATGAAGTTATTATATTTAATAATTAAATTATTAAATTTCCAAAAATTTCAACTTCCAAAGTTCATTTATTCACTTAAGTTTATCAAAACAGTGAAAATTCACTTTTCGCAGCATTTAGAAAACGCTACGGAAAGTTACATTCAAAACAGTTCAATTTAACAAAAGACAGCATTTTTAAAAATGTTGTAATAGGGTTTACTTAATATTGCAAATAAACTTAGTTAAATTCAACAATTATAGCACTTAAAAAGATTGCTATAATAGCCTTTAATTCAATTTAGGTTTTTAGTTCATTATCATCAACTACATCATTTACAAATGCTGTAATATCATTTAAATTGCAATTAATAGCATTTCAAAAATACAGTTAATTAACTTCAAATATTCAATATAATTTCACAACCAATTATATTTTTATTTAAAACATTTTTAACTTATAAAATCATACATTTTCACATTTATAAACAACATTTAATTTTCCTTAAGTTCATGATTTTATAAAGTTAAATTTCCATTCAAAAATTAAGATTTAATAATAATTCACTTATTAAATTTAAACATTCAAATTTAAATTCATTAAATTAAATTTCAACTTAACACTTAAGTTTAAATTTCAAAATATAACTTAATTTCAATTTTATTCACTTAACTTAAAATTCACTTTTAAGCCAAATTCACAAATTCCCATTTGGTTATATTTCAAAATTTCAACTTAAATAATCATCCCTTTCATTTTTTTTTAACTTTACTCAAAAATCATTAATATATTATAAATTCATTTTAAATGCAAATTATCATAAATTTATCATAATTTCATATTTAATTTAATTTCCAGTTATAATTAAATCAAAATTTCCAAAATAACTTACATTTAAATTTTCTAACTTTTCCATAATTTATTTAACCTATAAATTTCCAAAAAAATCAATAATACTTTACAAAAATCATTTTGAATTATGTTTTAAATCAAAATATTATAATATTTACATTTCAAACATATTTTTTAAAATTTTAGAAAAATATATTTTAACTACGGGTCTGTATATAATTTTCTAGCCTAGGTAAAGTGATACGGGTAATGTATCATTTCAACTCGTAATTTACAAAGAAAATCCGGGTTTTATCATTTCAAACCCGCAGTCCCAAGTAAATGAAATAAAATGAAAATCGCTCAGGCCTATCATTTCAGCCCATAACGATTTTCCCCTATTCTAAAGTCCGTTCGGGTATGTATCATTTCAACCCATAGTGATTCTAATCTAAAGGGAACTTGCAGTGTGATAAACTGATAAAACTAACAGAACAACATAATATAACAGTAACAGATGTTATAATAGGTGTTTAAGCATGAATGAACATCATATGATCATAATATAGCATATGTAACATGATAATGCATTTTACAGATTCAAAAGGGGTCAATTTACTAGTTATATATGTACATATTGTCTGGTGAGGATAACTCACATGTTTGAGCTGGAGACACAACAACGAATGCACGAATGAGATCCCAACAAGAACGATAACACGACACAAAGATGAGTGGGAGAGCCAAAGTATCAATTCCCTTGGATACATTCAACAAAACAAGTATAATAACACATAAGTTTCAACACAAAATACCATTAAACAATGATAGAATTGGATGCATAAACAAATCCAAAGTGTTTGCACTTGCTTTCTACCACCTATGCTTCAGCTCCAGATCTGAAATAGCACGGCTAAAGGCATGGTTTGGATCTGGTCTGGGTTCCTAAAGGTCAGCCTAGCATGGGAAAATGATGGAGCAAAGTATGGTAGAGAGATAGGTGCATGGAACTAACACTACAATGCAACTACCATGGATCCTATGCAACATATGGGTTCGGCCACAAGCTAGCATGGTGCGGCCATCACTGTAGTGGGCTGTAGGATGGTGTGGCAACGGGTTCCAGGTCATCCATGGATGGTGGAGGTGGAGTAGGTGGCGGCCAACGGGTGGTTGAAAGTGATGAAGGCATAGGTGATTGGCTATGGTGCATATAGGTGAAGTTTGTGTAGATATTGTTGGATTTGGTCACATGGGTGCATGGCCAGTGGCTTGGGGCTGTAGAGGAGGTGGTGGAGGCTGTCTCAGGTGGTGGTGGTGGCAGCCATGGTGAAGGAGGAGCAAGGGGCTGAGCTACAAAGGTGAGAAAGCAAGTGAAAACAACATAAACAAGTAGAAAAGCAATGGAAAAGAAAAGGAATTTTACCAAACTCTTGGAGATGATGGAGGCTGAAATTTTCAGAGATGAGAAGGAAGAATTTTCATGAAAAATGAATAAAAAAAAGATACAGATGAAGATAGTATAAGGAACGACCACAATTGAATGTAAGTGGAGGTTGAAAAATGAAAAGGCAGGGAGGTAAAAAGTCAAAGGTAAATGAAAGGTTTTAAACTCTTCATATTTCTCTAATTATTTTTGTAATTTTAAATACATTTAAAATACTGATAAATAAAGATAAAATAAACTCAGAAATAAATTAAACAAGTAAACAAAATAAATAAATATTAATTACATATAATTTAATTAATAAAACAGCAAAAATTGCAAACTTGTCTTGAAAATATGAAAAATAAATGCAATGAACTTTGGAAAAAAATTTATGTACTTGTAAAAATATTTATAACAAAGATAATAACATAAACTAAAATGCATTCACAAATAAATATATAAATTTTAATTTAAATATAATTTAAATGAAGAAAATAGCAAAGAAAATAGAAACTAGGCTTTAAAAATTGAAAATAAATTCAATAAGCTTTGGAAAAATTCAAACATCACTTTAAAAATATATAAAAGTCAAAATATACATAATATAATATAAATATGCAAATTAGAATAAGATTTATCAAGTAAAAATATCATTTATATAAATTAAAACAAAGAATATTGTTAAAAAACCTTATATACACACAATATTGTAAAGGGTATAACTTTCACAATTTAAATTCAATTTCGACGAAACAAAAAGCAATATTCATGATATTAAATCTATTTTCATAATAAAATACAAAATTAAAGAATTCAAATATTTAAATTTAAAATTTAAAAGTCAAAGTTTGACCAGTTTTGACCACAAATCCATTTTTCAGGGAAATATTCAATTTATACCAGTTTGAAATTATAATGAAAATAATAATCAAAATTTATATTTAAAAATGAAATGTTTGAAATAAACAAGTTTAAAATAATTTCAAAACAAAATAAAATCAGATTTAAATTATATGCAAAAAATATAGGGTTGTTACACTCTCCCCCACTCAAAACTTTTCGTCCCCGAAAAGGAATGAGGTACGGGAAAGCACAGAAAAAGATAAAATGTAATAGTATTAAGATAAGATGACAAGAAGATTAAAATTATACCTGATAACTGTTGCTATAGGTAAGTTTAACAATGTGGAGATGATCTTTCCAAGATCTTCCAAAATCAAGAACACAAGCACGAAAAGATCCTTTAGAATCTGATTCACTCTTCCCGCTTGACCGACGGTCTTTGGATGGACAGCAGTGCTCAGATTCAAAATGAGTAGCAAATTTTATTAAAGATTATAGAAAGATTTCTAAACAGACTGGTATATGCAATAGCCTCTCATTCTGTAGCAAGATAAGGGAAATTAGGACAACCAAAAGATAGTTTGAAAAACAAAATAAAATAATAAATTTGAAACCATAAAATTTCAACTTAAACTGAAAATTAATTTTACATAAGTCAAATAAATCTTAAGCATCTCTAATTTCATTATCTTATCATCCAATTATCTTAAATTAACAAATCCCTAAAATCATGTATTTGAAAAATCTTTTATTATACTCAAAATGTACCAAATAAAATTTAATTCTTCTTCACTACTAATTAAAATTAAAATTATTCCTCTCAATATATTTTATCACCTATGTTAAATATGCTTACACTTATTATAACGGTTTTAATTTATTCTTAATTCCTTCAACATCATTTATATTGTAAATTATTCAATTACCTTTTTATTCTACTTACCTCAGTTAATCTTTTTATAACTAAAATTCAAGTGTATAACATTTATTATAACCACTCAAATTTTATTTATAAAAACTTTTTATATTATATATTATCCAATTACATTGTTAACTTCTGAAAATTTAAGGTAGGTTATATTTGAATGCAATTGAGTATTATACAAATAAAACTTTCTAAATTCAATTATCTCAAGTTTGAATCATTTATCCAAATTTTTTGATTTTCTTTTTATAATTGAAATTATTCTTCAAGCTAAAATTTAAGAACTAAATTTTCGATTACCTTCAAACCATTTGAAGATAAGTAATTATATATACATAATATGTCAAATCAAATTTTAAATCATATATCTATATAAATCAAGTCATATTTCAGAAATTCAAATCAATTAAATTCCCAAAACAAAGCTGTAGCAGGACTACAGAATAGTCTCTTCACTTCGAAACTCGAAAATGAACGTCGATGATGCTGCAGTCATCATCGAAGTTATTTTCCAGTGACAAAGCGAAGAGCACTAATTTTAAACTTTAAAATTCTTCGGAAACAAATTTCTATTCGAAAATACTTTAAATAAGATATCCTTTTAAAACTTGAAAACACAAGGTTTAAAACCATCGGAAATTAAATTCTCAAATTAGTGATTTAAATTCATTTCATTTCCCAAATCAATTTATAAACAACTATTTATAAATTCATTTGTAGAACAATAAATGGTAAATCAAGTATTATCATTTCAAATGATTAGTTTAAATCAATTTATTAAGTTCCATAAATTTACTTATATCAAAATTTATTTCATTAACATTATTTTTAAAATAATATTGTGTCAATTTGTTCTGTCAAAGTGTTTTAGAAATCCTATCGATAGTGTTGATCAGACGAATCAATCGGAAACCCAAATCAACATCAACAACTCAAACAACACAATATATAAAACATAGATTTACAAGTATAGTTCAAAATGTTTGGAGATGGTTTAGAAACAAAAGACAAGATGGTTAAACAGAGCAGGGAGATGGATAAGCTTAAATAAACCGTGGGTAATCTTAACCGGGTCAACCGTGACTTATAGAATAAGATCGATGTTGATTTTCTGGGGTAAATCTACATTCAATCTCAAGATGTAGAGTTCGAAATTATAAGAGATACTAGCATCTAAACCGAGGATATAGAATCTCTGGTGAATCGATGCTAATTGTAAAGGAGTTTCACCCCTTTACATGAAAATTAGAATATTGGCGAGATCGCCAATTCACTATAAAGATCACTCGAAATGGAGTTATGGGATACTCCAGAATCAAAAGAAGACGAATAGTGAGGGACAAGAATGGATTTTGGAACCGCGGGGAACGTTCCAAAATTCAAAAGAAAACAAACAAAAAGGAAGAGGTTTAAACTCGAATGAAAGTGATTCTGTAAATACATTTACCCTATATACTGAGTTTTGCCTAGAGCTACCAAAGCTCTGATACCAACTGTAACAACCCGATATTTTCAACCATTCGCATCCGCACATGTCGGACTTGAATTGCTTAAAATACCGTGTTGTCAATAAAATTAGGCAAATCTCAGAATATACAGTAAATAAAAATCACAGAACACAGACACAGAGTAAGAAATGCAGCGGAAGTAAAGAGATAGCAGTTCATGAAGCTACTATGTAAATATATCAGAGTTAAATAAAATACAACAGACTAAATAAAGTACAACAGAACTCTTAAGATGATAACCAAGTACAAGCTGAATAGAACAACAGAATTGGAATAGATAAAACTAGATAAGCAGATAATCTCCAGCGATTCCAATCTCCAGAAAGTGGAATCCAAATCTGTGAATAACTCAGGCTGACCCGAGCGTAAATAAAAATACAAACACTCGAGTCAGGATAATATATACTTATCTAATGTAAACCAACTCAAGTGAACTGTAATAAGGTACAAGTAACTTAAAGGATGTCTGGGGCCGCCCATCCTCTAAGGATCCGTCAAACTATTTACTATGTAGTAATATTTAGCTATTATAATAATGTCTACAGTAAAATAAACATACTTTTAAATAGCGTTCCAGGCTACCCATATCACCCTTCACACATAATAGTCCCAGTAGTCTATCCAATATCATGCCATCTCCACTCCGGGTGACTGTCAGAGGATACCACACGGGCTACGGGAGAAAAACAAACTCGTAGTAAAGGCTCGGTATGGTATGTGACACGGCACACAAGGCAATGCCAGGGTAGATATACCAATTACGCACACGGGCTGGTGGTAACGCAGCAGCCACATACGTCCACCTCGGAACACACTCCCAATCAAAATCGGAGGATGGCCATCTAATCAATCACAAGTAAGAGTATAGTATCGAAGGAATGTGTCCGATCGGAGGAATGACCTCACTTGGCCCGAGATCGCTCCTGTTTTAGCCACCTTATGCCAACTCACGGGAGTTGGGTCCACGTAATATACCTCAAGAACGTCGCCACCATCCTACTTCATTCTGGAATCTCCACCGCGTACACGGTTGTCAAAGTGGTTTTCGATATCGACAGAGAGTATGCCAGATATCCGATCCCGGTCTCTTTGCCAACCAATCGTTATTATAACCCGTAGTTATAACTTTTAAAATAATGTTTATACTTCAAAATAGGATATCATTTCAAATCCAAATCTTTATCAAAATAATGATTAAATTAATTCCAAACCATTTTAAAACATAATATCTTTCCAGAAATTATTGTCAAATCATTTTAATATATCAAAATATCATATCTTTTCAAAACCACATTTCAAATCATTTTAATATATCAAAATATCATATCATTTCAAAACCACATTTCAAATCATTTTAATATATCAAAATATCATATCATTTCAAAACCTCATTTCAATCATTTTAATATATCAAAAATATCATATCCATTTCAAGTCATTTCAATCATTTTAATATATCAAAAATATCATATCCATTTCAAGTCATTTCAATCATTTTAATATATCAAAAATATCATATCTTTCCAAAACTTCATTTCAAATCATTTTAATATATCAAAATATCATATCTTTCCAAAACCACATTTCAAATCATTTTAATAAACCAAAATATCATATCTTTTCAAAACCACATTCATTTCAAATCATTATTCATTTTATTCAATTTAAAATACCATTTCAATTTACATTTCCAAACAGTTTATATGTCAAAAACCATTTTAAATCATTAAAATGATGTTATTATATTTAATAATTAAATTATTAAATTTTCAAAAATTTCAACTTCCAAAGTTCATTTATTCACTTAAGTTTATCAAAACAGTGAAAATTCACTTTTCGCAGCATTTAGAAAACGCTACGGAAAGTTACATTCAAAACAGTTCAATTTAACAAAAGACAGCATTTTTAAAAATGTTGTAATAGGGTTTACTTAATATTTCAAATAAACTTAGTTAAATTCAACAATTATAGCACTTAAAAAGATTGCTATAATAACCTTTAATTCAATTTAGCTTTTTAGTTCATTATCATCAACTACATCATTTACAAATGCTGTAATATCATTTAAATTGCAATTAATAGCATTTCAAAAATACAGTTAATTAACTTCAAATATTCAATATAATTTCACAACCAATTATATTTTTATTTAAAACATTTTTAACTTATAAAATCATACATTTTCACATTTATAAACAACATTTAATTTTCCTTAAGTTCATGATTTTATAAAGTTAAATTTCCATTCAAAAATTAAGATTTAATAATAATTCACTTATTAAATTTCAACATTCAAATTTAAATTCATTAAATTAAATTTCAAATTAACACTTAAGTTTAAATTTCAAAATATAACTTAATTTCAATTTTATTCACTTAACTTAAAATTCACTTTTAAGCCAAATTCACAAATTCCCATTTGGTTATATTTCAAAATTTCAACTTAAATAATCATCCCTTTCATTTTTTTATTTTAACTTTACTCAAAAATCATTAATATATTATAAAATCATTTTAAATTCATTTTAAATTCAAATTATCATAAATTTATCATAATTTCATATTTAATTTAATTTCCAATTATAATTAAATCAAAATTTCCAAAATAACTTACATTTAAATTTTCTAACTTTTCCATAATTTATTTAACCTATAAATTTCCAAAAAAATCAATAATACTTTACAAAAATCATTTTGAATTATGTTTTAAATCAAAATATTATAATATTTACATTTCAAACATATTTTTAAAAATTTAGAAAAATATATTTTAACTACGGGTCTGTATATAATTTTCTAGCCTAGGTAAAGTGATACGGGTAATGTATCATTTCAACTCGTAATTTACAAAGAAAATCCGGGTTTTCTCATTTCAAACCCGCAGTCCCAAGTAAATGAAATAAAATGAAAATCGCTCAGGCCTATCATTTCAGCCCATAACGATTTTCCCCTATTCTAAAGTCCGTTCGGGTATGTATCATTTCAACCCATAGTGATTCTAATCTAAAGGGAACTTGCAGTGTGATAAACTGATAAAACTAACAGAACAACATAATATAACAGTAACAGATGTTATAATAGGTGTTCAAGCATGTGTGAACATCATATAATCATAATATAGCATATGTAACATGATAATGCATTTTACAGATTCAAAAGGGGTCAATTTACTAGTTATATATGTACATATTGTCTGGTGAGGATAACTCACATGTTTGAGCTGGAGACACAACAACGAATGCACGAATGAGATCCCAACAAGAACGATAACACGACACAAAGATGAGTGGGAGAGCCAAAGTATCAATTCCCTTGGATACATTCAACAAAACAAGTATAATAACACATAAGTTTCAACACAAAATACCATTAAACAATGATAGAATTAGATGCATAAACAAATCCAAAGTGTTTGCACTTGCTTTCTACCACCTATGCTTCAGCTCCAGATCTGAAATGGCACGGCTAAAGGCATGGTTTGGATCTGGTCTGGGTTCCTAAAGGTCAGCCTAGCATGGGAAAATGATGGAGCAAAGTATGGTAGAGAGATAGGTGCATGGAACTAACACTACAATGCAACTACCATGGATCCTATGCAACATATGGGTTCGGCCACAAGCTAGCATGGTGCAGCCATCACTGTAGTGGGCTGTAGGATGGTGTGGCAGTGGATTCCAGGTCATCCATGGATGGTGGAGGTGGAGTAGGTGGCGGCCAACGGGTGGTTGAAAGTGATGAAGGCATAGGTGATTGGCTATGGTGCATATAGGTGAAGTTTGTGTAGATATTGTTGGATTTGGTCACATGGGTGCATGGCCAGTGGCTTGGGGCTGTAGAGGAGGTGGTGGAGGCTGTCTCAGGTGGTGGTGGTGGCAGCCATGGTGAAGGAGGAGCAAGGGGCTGAGCTACAAAGGTGAGAAAGCAAGTGAAAACAACATAAACAAGTAGAAAAGCAATGGAAAAGAAAAGGAATTTTACCAAACTCTTGGAGATGATGGAGGCTGAAATTTTCAGAGATGAGAAGGAAGAATTTTCGTGAAAAATGAATAAAAAAAAGATACGGATGAAGATAGTATAAGGAACGGCCACAATTGAATGTAAGTGGAGGTTGAAAAATGAAAAGGCAGGGAGGTAAAAAGTCAAAGGTAAATGAAAGGTTTTAAACTCTTCGTATTTCTCTAATTCTTTTTGTAATTTTAAATACATTTAAAATACTGATAAATAAAGATAAAATAAAATCAGAAATAAATTAAACAAGTAAACAAAATAAATAAATATTAATTACATATAATTTAATTAATAAAACAGCAAAAATTGCAAACTAGTCTTGAAAATATGAAAAATAAATGCAATGAACTTTGGAAAAAAATTTATGTACTTGTAAAAATATTTATAACAAAGATAATAACATAAACTAAAATGCATTCACAAATAAATATATAAATTTTAATTTAAATATAATTTATATGAAGAAAATAGCAAAGAAAATAGAAACTAGGCTTTAAAAATTGAAAATAAATTCAATAAGATTTGGAAAAATTCAAACATCACTTTAAAAATATATAAAAGTCAAAATATACATAATATAAAATAAATATACAAATTAGAATAAGATTTATCAAGTAAAAAAATCATTTATATAAATTAAAACAAAGAATATTGTTAAAAAACCTTATATACACACAATATTGTAAAGGGTATAACTTTCACAATTTAAATTCAATTTCGACGAAACAAAAATAAATATTCATGATATTAAATCTATTTTCATAATAAAATACAAAATTAAAGAATTCAAATATTTAAATTTAAAATTTAAAAGTCAAAGTTTGACCAGTTTTGACCACAAATCCATTTTTCTGGGAAATATTCAATTTATACCAGTTTGAAATTATAATGAAAATAATAATCAAAATTTATATTTAAAAATGAAATGTTTGAAATAAAAAATTTTAAAATAATTTCAAAATAAAATAAAATCAGATTTAAATTACATGCAAAAAATATAGGGTTGTTACAGGAAAACTTAGTTAGTCAAATAAAAGGTAAAACCAAAACGACAAAGAAAGCCAAGCTAGCGGGGACTGCTACTTCCCCCGACAATAGTAGCAGCCCAGACATTAATTTATAAATGCAGTTCCTATTTTAGAACATCAGGGGTATGAATGCTCCTCCTAAACAACGTAAAGTTCTTCATATTTTAAATAGTGATAAATTTTCTTCCTTTGGCATCATTGAGAATAAACTTTCCTTACAAAAAATTGATAAATTCATGTCAAGAATTAGCTCTAATTGGTAATACTCTCATAACTTATATGATGGACAACGTTGTTGCATTTTAATTCTATGTGACTCAATTCAATGGTCTAATATCATTCTTCACTCCAACAACCAATTCATTACTTGCATTCTACACAATGCTAATGATACTAGTATTCTATGTACCACTATCTATGGTTTCAATAAAGATTCGAAATAAAGGGAACCGTGGAACTACATTTTAGATCATTCTAGCATAGTTTATTTACCATGGCTTATAGTGGGCGATTGTTCAATTCTGCCTTAACTCCTAGTGATAGAACGACAAATGGCCTTTCTAACTCTAGGTGATCAAGACTTTGTTGAGTATATTTCTAATTCTAAATTAATTGATCCAAGCTTCACAGGTAATTATTATACATGGAGAGATGGCTAAAGCTTTTCTATTCACAGTAAAATAGATCGGGTCTTTGTCAATTTCTTATGGTTGAACAAATTTTGTCACTTTGGGATTCATTTTGGATGTCACTCTTTAAGTGATCATACCCCCATTATTATTAATCTTATGATCCAAAATAATAAAAGAACTCGAGTACCTTTCAGATACAAGAATTCATGGCACCTTCATATTGACTACTAGGCATCTATCCATCATGCTCTGCAACAACATTTCTCTGGTAACCCTCTCCATGTCCTGCTATGCAAGCTGAAGTCTGCCAAATCTGCTTTGAAGGAATGGGCCAAAAGTAAAAGCAATATATATTCATTGGTTGATAAATTAAAAAATGGTACTAATGAATTCTATCTTCAGCTTATTAAAGATCCTTCGAATGTTAGTACTTTGGAACAGTTTATAGTGCATAACGAGCAGCTACATTCTACCATGCGACAAATTGCAGTGGATAATGAGAAAAAGATGAAAATTAACTGGTTAACCAAAGGAGACAAGTCTACTGCATTTTTCTTCAATAAAAATAATGTCATTAAGCCTAAAAGGAGGAATAATTCTACAATTAATGATAATGGCATATGGATATCAACATCAGATAAACTCGTGCATGAGGCAATTAATTATTTTTCTGATCTGTTCTCATCAACACAGGCATCAAACCAATTTCCAGATATAATTACACAAATTATAGTATTCAATTTTGTGACGACCCGCCCTTCTCGACCTCGAAAATCGACACAAAATACTCCACAGTATAATATGCCGACGATCAAGTAATGAAAAAAGACAGATTGTTAAGGGAAAAGAAAGGAGATAGAGGAAAGAAGAAACTAAACAATATCAGAATCTCACAATCGTAGCGGAATAAAATATAATATATAATATCAGCTTTTTACACAAAATGAAAACTATATCTGTTTTATACAATATATCATCAGAGTATTACAAATAAACAACAATTACCAGTCTGACAACATCAACAATCACAACAGCGGATATAAACAAGTACGGATAATACGTCTCGGACTCCAGCTCCTCTCCTGCTCCATAGCATCCTATCCTAAACATATAATACTCGATCTGACCCGAGCATTTTAATGAAATAACACCCGAGTCAGTCTGGAACTGATAAAAATACACCCAAATTGATTATTAAAGTTTCAAAAATCCTTTTGAAAACAAAAGCATCTCGTAAGACCACGCCATAAATAAACATGTCGGATTTTTACCTTACGATGGCTAATACACTTTTTATAAAAATTCTCTGATATTATAATAGGGTCTATATACAAATACTTATAAAATAGCCGAAATTGTTACATGATTAAATTCCAGCTACTAGCCACAATCGTGGGTAATACAAACAAAACTCGTAAAAGGCGCTTAGGGAGAATGGATTCCAACTAATGACTAGGCACTGGGTACCACCTGTCACAGTACGTGGCCTAGATCACCGTACCGAGGACCACTCCCGATCCCCTGCAATACAAGGCCGGGACTACTCGTTACTGGATAATCCCGAGTAAGATCACCCCACGGTTGGGATCAGCAACCGCACCACTAAGCCGAATAAAAAGGGACATCTAGACAGGGATGACCTCACCTTGAAATGGGTGCTACCCACCTAGCCTTATTGCATAACCCCTGATTTTCAGCCATTCCCGGTTGATGAGGCTTGAGGCTAAGCGTTACTTTTTAAAACGTTTCACTTAGAATGCCCATCATCCACCTGACGATGTTCCGAAAGCATTTGTCCATACAAGTCCGTCCCGGGTTCGAGCGGAACCAAAGGCACTACTCCTACTACATCCATTTTGGAAATATCCTCAGGATTAATAGCGACTAGCCCTTGCACTTCACTGCTCCATCTTCGACTCTAAACTAGTTTTTCCCATAAAAATGTACAAAGCGGATCGAAGTGGTTTTCGAGAAATAAATCTCGATCTCGGTCTCTTCGAAACGATCAACGCATTGTCCAATATTGATAATCGATGATTTAACTATCAATTAACATTCACAAACATCCATCACACAATAAATAATTTCCTACATTATTTATTTTCGTCAAAAATATCTTTGCAAGATATAATTCCATTTTTAAATCCCGTTGAAAACACTTCTCAAACCCAACTCTTCTCATGCAATAAATCCCCCAAATTGTTACTTCCCTTGAAAACGTCCAAGCACAAATATTTAAGATTTAAAAATATTTAAATTCTTTATTCTTGAAAATACATTAAAACGTTTATATTAAAACTTCTTACATACTTAATTTAAAATATACATATATATATACATATATATACTTTTAAAAATATTTCAGATAAAACTGCTTTATAAAATATAAACTATTTTCTTCAAAATAAAGTTAAGTCATACTAAATTTTAAAATAAAGCTATGAAATCCTATACAAGTTTTCAGATAAAAATTTAACTAATTATCTTTAAAATATAACCATTTTTGCAAACATAAATATTAATCATATTCCTTTGAAACATAATGCCAATTGTCCCTTTAAATAATTATTACTATAACTAATTTAGTAAATATTTACTTTTGAAATCTTTGCAACCTACATAAAAATTCTCTTAAAACATTCTTTTGAAATCAAATTTAAAACGTTTAACTTTTACTTAGAAATCTGCTTAAAACATACTTGGCTTTTCAAGGAGAGACACTTCCAATTTAGGATAATCCAAAGAATTCTTTTTATACATCCTACACGATTTATCCTTACGTTCATCCCGTAAATCCCTTTCCATATTTTAAAAATAAACTCCTTTTTTTTAAACACGTTACTATTTCCTGTAAATCACTTTCAAAACATATGTTCAAAATATTTAAAATAAAGCTTCTAGAAATTATTTAATTGAAAATAATACTTTAGGAAATATATAGAGGTTTCCTAAGTACTTTAAGCCAAGTTTAACTTTGTAAAATAAAGTTATTAAATCAAATATTTGTACTATAATTTCTTTTGAAAATTTAATACTACTTTACTTTTTAAAATAATTAAATACCATAATTACTTAAATAAATATTTACTTACACTTTAAACAATTAAAATAATAATAAATTTTCTAAAGTATTTTAAAAACAACTTTACAAAACTTTCCAGTTTATACTTTGAAAATCTTTCTTTAAAACATGCTTAGTTTCCATATAAGCATACACATCGCATCCTTTAAAAATAAATATCGTTATTATTTTAAAACAATTCACATTCCTTTGCAAATCACAATTTCAAACACTTCAAATTTTCAACCCATTTCTTGAATTTAATTCCTTTAACTTCTTCACTTAAGAATTTCTTCTATTTCCTTTAAACCCAATTTATTTTATTCAAATTAAATTTCTAGATTGTATTCACCCAATCATGGCACAACACAATTAATTTCAAATTAATCTATCATAGCTTTTAAATAGAACACAACATAACAAGATCTAAATCAATTTATCACAGGATATAAATGAGATATATCATAGAATATAAATAAATTTCTATTTGTGAGGAATCCAGTTGGATCCCTCCAACCTGTTTCCCTGCATCCACAAATATTAGCACAACCAATAAACATCGATTCAATTTCATAATAGTTATCATATTCAGCTAAACAACCAATCAAACATTTAAATATTAGCTATTTAAATTACTGGTATCCAGATGTGAGTGAGATTAACTCACCTTGGGCTTGTTGAGCGTTCAAATTTCTGAATTAAATCGACCGCGATCGACTTAACCCAAAAATTTTGCTAGCTCCCATTGTCCCCAAATCTAGACTACAGCGTAGATCGCGTCGCTGCGATTCCGGCGCTTCTCGTTTCGTTGAAATCTGATAATGTATGCAAGAGATATAAAAGTTTAAAGATTTGTATATATAATTAAAACAAGATTTCTTTTTTCTTTTTTTTATATTACCAACGAGTCACTTCCTACTCCAGAACCCATCTCCCTCAACGCGCACGTCTCCAGGTGAAGCTCGAACCGATCATCACTAACTAGGGTTTGCCAACACGGCCACTACGGCCACATCTACGACGATCGACCAACGTCGTTCGAAAGCCCTACCTGTTCCACGCCATCGCCAGCAAGCTCGACGAGCTCAACTCTACCATGGTCTCGAAAATTGGGCCGGAAACGACCATTAACGCGGCCCCCGTGCTCCACCTCTGGTTGACTAAACGATATCTCGACTATATGGATTTGTAGATCATGGTGCTCTCCTCGACTTTGTAGAAGAAAACTTTTGATAATAATGCATGGATGGGGGGAGAAGTAAGGGAGAAGACCGGCCATTATCGACCGTTGAAAATATAAGCGGCGACTGCAGAAATGGATTAGGGTTTTGTTTCTAAACGTGAATATATATAGATGTTTACATATTAATTTAATAATATTCTCACAAATTACATAACCCTTCAAACGAATTCCAATTGAAACGTGCCGACATGCACTTATAAGGATTTACCCGCATTCCGAACACAATGGAACGTGTTTCGAAAGCTAATTCGGTCGTATGTGCGTGTTACGGAAATAAACGATCAATTTTAATTAAATCGATTAAAATAAATTTCTATGCGTTTTGAGCTGCCACGGCCAACCGACAACTCCGGTTGCTACGAAAATTGAAATCTGATAATAACTAACTATTACGGATCCAATGGAGTTAGTTTCGTTGAATTCCAAGACTGTGCCCCAGAAGGCCTTTTCAACTCGTTGATTAATTCGAGCGATTTTCAAAATCGTCGAAATCACTTAAAATTTCACTTTTAAAATTTTATTAACTTTATTATAACTCGTATAAAATTTGTATTCACATTAGAAATCATTCTGTTTCAGTTTAAATCAAAATCTGATTATTTGCATTATTATATTATTAAATTCCATTATCAAAATTAATATAAAATTCTAAATTTAACATATTGACTTTTAATCCTATCCAACAGTCCAATATTATAATTCAAATCCAAACAAACTTAAAATAAATTTTAGAATCAATTTTTATACCTATTTACACATAGAACAACCAATTATCCCAATTCTGATGTTAAATTATTATTATTCAAATCCAATTAAATTTTCATATTTGAAATTTAACTAATTCTATTAATTTAACCAAAATCTTTTTACATCAAAATCAAATTATAATCCATATTCAACATTTACAATGATATAAATGTTCAAAATTAACCACTAGAAATTCTGGGTCGCTACAAATTTCAACTCAAATTAAATAAAATTAATTACAATTTAGTTTCAATAAATCGATTAAATTTCATTTCAATCTTTTAATTCCATAAATCATTACTTTATAGGCATAGTTAACATTGGTTTACATCTTATTACATTAATATTCTCCAATTTTATCTTAATTTCCATTAACGTAATCAAGATAATATTTAATTACATTTAACTGCAATTGATTTTCAATTTAATTTAGCGGACTAAATAAATAGGTAACATATAATAATTATCACCATTAACTTTTAATCATATTTATAAGTTTATTTTTTACAAACAAATGTTATAATAACTTACACAATACTAATTCTATTCAAATACAATTTATTACACATTATTTCATTAATTAATGAAACATTTAATTTATTAATTATTCTTTTGATCCAATTATCAATTAATACACACTTTATTACAAAAATTTACAATTTATAACCAACTATAACTTTTTAATCATTTCAATTAATTGGAATTACATTTAAAGCAATTATCAACTACCTTAAATTAATATCATTACATTTTATTCTACTTATTTCTTATTATTAAATCTCAAATTTTTATTTCTTCCAATAATAAATCACAAAACCTTATTAAATTAACTAATTTTAATTATCAAAAATTACGGGTCGTTACACTCTCCCCCACTCAAAACTTTTCATCCTCGAAAAGGGAAAGAAGCAATTAAAAAATTAATATATCTTATTCAAAATATTAAATTTATAAATAATTAATTTACATAATTAAATAATTTAAATAAAATATATCAATTTATAAATAATTAAATCCTTTTATATTTAAGTAAATGAAAATTTGAAAAACATCTCATAAAATTTTTCTATGTCCAAAATTCATAGAAAATTTCGGCAGAGTCTACTTTGTATGGAGAGGTCTGGGAGAAATAATAATATCAACCACGGGAACACAATATAATATCGGTAGATAACCATAATCCGAGAACGTACCTATTGTCAGGCAAACAATGCTTGTTTAATGAAACCAAAAGTAGTAGTTATTGGCTCCATAAACCTGTATCTCACTTTTATAATCCAAACAGGTTAATAATTATATAAAAGTGAAATATTTAAGTTGTCTCAATTAATAACAAAACAAATCAATATAATATAACAACAATCATTTACAACCAACACATACAATCATCACATGAAATCAATGTAATCAATCATACATCCATAGCGTCGAAACAAATTGTTTATTTGTGTTTAGACACTTTTAATCGTATAGAATTATAAACAGCTACTAAGTATACCATATACTCAAGAGTCTTAGATAAATATTAATAGACTATTTGTACATCCTAAACAATTTAAAGCATCACTTCCCAAATATCCATAAGCCAAAACAAATAATACCTTCCAAATATTATTCAAGTTCATTTTAACTAATTTCTTTTCATATCATTTACTATTCATTTTTTCTACATTCATACAATGCTATTTTTCAGTTTACATTCATTACTTACAATTTATTTCTCATTTATTCATATAATGCCATTCTCTTTTCATTACTTTACATTCATTGCTTACATAAGTTATTTTCATTTTAATTATCTAGATTATTCATTATTATGTAAGTCTCTTTACAATTTAATTCACCATTAATAGGTTTTTTTCACTTTCATTTGTTTCATTTATAGTATTATTTAATATTAAATTTATTTCTATGTCATTTCAACAGTTTTGAAGTTATAATCATTCAATTAATATAGTACCCACTTTATTTATGAATGGCTTCAACATTAAATTAAATTTATAATTATTTACTTATAGTATTTATCTTTTCTATTACATTTAGTTTCTAACATTTCAAATTATAAACTTAAGTTTACAACAATTTATAACATCGGGATTCTTATCTAGAAGAAATTCCATTGAGCACTTTCATTACTTAAGTTTTACTTGTATAATATTCTATTACATATCCTTATTTAACATTACTTAAGTTATATATATATATATATATATATATATATATATATATATTTATGTTTTTAAGAATGCAATTGAAAGCTATGCAAGTTTATCTTATTTATTTTCATTAACTAAATGTTCAATAGTTATCATTTCTCATTTTCATATCCTTTTGATTTACAGTTCACAAATTTTCAATTTTTTATATTTTCATTAATCACTTAGCATCTAGTTTCTAATTACACATATTAAAAGTTTTCAATTATTAAGATAGTCAAGATTTCATTTCATTACAATAATTGAATTTTCCAACGTGAAGAAAACTTAAGAACTAAGTATCGGGTTATCTTTTCAATTCATTTAAAATAATATCTATAATATTATCTTTTATATATCCAAAACATATTTAGAAAATTTTAAGATTCGTCATCAAAAAAAAAGTGCAGTAAAATTACTACAGCGGTCTTCCCACTTTGGAACTTGAAATTGAACATCGGTAATGCATGCACTCATCACCGAAATTAATTTCCAACAACAGAGAGGGGAGTACGGAACTTATTTCCTTCCAAAATTCCTTTAAAACATTTCTTTCAAATCATCTTGAAATATTCATATCAGAAAATACTTCTAAATACTACTAATATCATATTCTGAAACTTTTTGGAAGAAATGCTCAAAATCTTGGAACTTAAATTCTAAAATTTCCAATTTTACCAGAATTTATAAATAAAAAACATAACAGATTAACACAATACAAAACCCCTTTTATAACACTAACAAAGAAGCTCTCTCATATACACACTCAAAGGCTTATTCTAGGGTATTACTACCCTATTCTCTAATGAGTTTGACCCCACAAAGCTAAGGTTATCGCTAAACCGAAGCTCTGATACCAAATGTAACAACCTGTCTTTTTGGATGGTTTAAATCGACGATGGACCACACATGCCAGACTCAAACCATTCAAAAGAGATGATTGTCAAGGGGTAAATAAGAAAACACAGAGAAAGAAAGAAAAACAAATATAGAATCTCACAGTTGAATGACAAGATATAATAATCAAATAAACAGTTCATGAAGCTATTTTACAAATAACATTTGATTACACTTTACAGTACAGAATTAGAGTACATACAGCAGTAATAAATAAATAAATAATGGAACAACATGATGCAACAGAAAATTAAAATAAATAATATAGTAAATAGGAATAGTGCTAAATCTTTGTCTTCGTCCTTTTGAAAGCAGTCTTCGATAAACTGAAAACCTCAGACTGACCCGAGCGAATTGAAAAGAGAAAACATTCAAGTCAGAACAAAAAGATCTTACGCAAGTCAAATAAAAATTAAATAAATATGAGTGTGATGACGTCAGAGATGCCTACGGGGTTTGACATCTCCTATCAAGTTTCAACGTAAGTGCAATAACTTAAGAGATGTTACATCTCTTAAGAATCCGTTAAACTATCTACATACGTGTACAATAAGTTATAATAATAGTGTCTACAGTAAATTAAAGTATTAAAATAGCATTAAGGCATTACCTGTATCCCCCTTAGCACATTTTATATAATTCCCTAGTTTATACAGATACTATAAACTCCACCCACAGGTGGGCTATCAGGGAGCATTCCATACACACAAAACAAACTCATAGAAGGCGCGATAGGGCATCTGAACATGGCACTCGAGGCAATGCCAGGGTAGGATTTTACCAATTGCGGATCCGAACCGGTGGTGATGCATAGCAACTACTACCGCCCATCTTTGAACACACTCCCATAATTAACATCAAGGGGTGGCCACCAAATCATCACAAAGTCATAATACAGTATCGAAGAAGCATGTCCGATAGGAGGAATGACCTCATTTGGCCCGACGGGGCTCCTGTTTTAATCACGTCTAAGCTGACTCACGGGAGTCAGGGTCACGTAAATACCTTATACAGAATCATTCACCAAACCATCCTACTTCATTTTGGAATCTCCACCACATGCACAGTTGTTAAAGTGGGTTTCAGTATTGGAAGAGAGTATGACAATATCCAATCCCGGTCTCTTTAGCAACCAAATGCTTATTTCACACCAGATGGTTCTTTTACGTTTGCAAAACCATTTCATATTGATATCAAATTATCATATTTAATTCAAACCCTATCATGTTCGAAATCATATTCACTTTTGTAATCATATTTTCAAAATAGGTTAAACCTTCATTCCAAAATCATCATGTTTACTCAAAATATGTTATTTAAATCCCAACTTAGATTATTACATCGTTTAGTTGTACTCTATTTAAAATCAAGGATTTAAATATAAACTTCCACTTTACAAAATCTGAAATCTAGAAAATAGTCTAGATCGTTTAAATTAGTTCTAAAAATAGTTGAAGATAGTTTAAATTAGATTAATATAGTTTAAAATAGGTTATAATGGATTAACATAGTTTAAAATAGATTAATTAGATTTAAAATAGATTAAAATAGATTAATATAGTTTAAAATATATGAAAATAGATTAATATAGTTTAAGATAGATTAAAATAGTTTAATAGATTTTAAATAGATTAACAGATTAAATTGTATTAAATAGATTAAAATAAATTAGTTCAAATAGTTCAAAATAGCTTAAATTAGTTTAATAGTTTGAAAATCTTAATAATTAGGATTTGAAAGTAATATGTTTCAAAACATTTTATATTAATCATAATAAATTTGAAATTAATATCAAATTGAACTATTTCTTTCATTTTAACACATCTGGACCACGTCTAGCTTTCAAATTTCAATTTTAATCCTTTAAACAATTCATTTAAACTAATTTTAATTTCACATTAAAAACTTGGATTTTCAACAATATTTCAATTGATATAAATTTTATTTCAAAATATCATTTAACGATTCAAAAATGTGTTAGTGTTTTTAGCCTATACCGCTGTGTTCCAAACGAACTACACCGATTTAACTGATTCCAAACAAACTATATCGATGCGTTCCCCACGATGATCTCCTTGCAACGGTATCCTTGATTCGACGATCCATCATAGACGATCAAACCCTGATGAATGGCCGAAATTAAACTATTAAATTCTAGACACATAGAGACCCAAAATGAAAAGCTAATTGCAGATCTAGCATGCGTTCATTGAGAGCTTCGAATTAGTATATAATATGATAGAATTTGGAGAGAATAATTTTGAAATTGAATTTTGATTTGAAATTGAATTGGGAATTTAGAGTTTTCATCCATTGAGAAGGAGGAGGTAGTCAGGTAGAATTGTATATACATAATAAGAAAAATGGCTGATAGGGTTTGGAAAAACAAGACTATTTATATTAACAAAGTCTGACAAGAAATAAACACATGTCGTATCTATACGAACGACGAATAGCGACCTAGAAAACCCATTCTGCCTCCAAAACGAAAACTGGTTATCCCATATATCAAAATAGATGTTTTACATAATATTTAACTCAATGGAACAGGTTACAAGTCCAAATTCCATCATATGAAGAAGTTAGTTTAAAAATCAGCTTATTTCAAATTGATTTCAGTTGAATTTTATTAAATTTATTTCAACGCGTTACGAGCCCATACGATCAACGACAAGTCCAATCGCTATGAAACTTGAAAGCTTACAGTCATTCACTATTACGGATCCGATGAAACTGGTTTCGTCGAAATCCGAGTAAGTGGTCCAAATGGCTATTTTCACGTTTGTTAAATAAATTATTATTATTATATTTATTAAATCACTTTTTAATTTCACTTTTAATAACTAATAAATTTTATCATTTTTGATTACTTAGCATTTACAATAATTTAAAACAAATTTATGTATCAACCCAGTGTTAAATATTACACTAATTACAGTGTTCAATTTCAACTGCAATTAAATACAATTAATTATAATTTAATTTCAATAAATTGATTAAATTTGATTTCAATCTTTTAGTTCCATCAATCATTACTCTATAGGCATAGTGAACATTGGTTTATATCTTATTACATTAATATTCTCCAATTTCATCTAATTTCCATTAACATAATATATAATCACTTTTAATTGCAATTGATTTCTAATTTAATTTAAAGTACTAAATAAATAGGAAACATATAATAATTGTCATCATTAACTTTTACACATTTATAAGTTTATTTTTTATAGATAAATGTTATAACAACATACACAATATTAATTGTATTCAATTACAATTTATTACACATTATTTCATTAATTAGTACAACATTTAGATTATCGATTATTCTTTTGATCCAATTATCAATTAATACACACTTTATTTCAAAAATTTACAATCTATAACCAGCTATAAATTTTTAACTATATCAATCAATTGGAATTACATTTAAAGCAGTTTTCAATTATCTTAAATTAATACCATTGCATTTTATTTTGGTTATTTCTTATTATTAGATCTTAAATTTTTATTTCTTCCAACATTAAATCAAAAAATCTTATTGAATTAACTATTTTTAATTATCGAAAATTACGGGTCCTTACATATTTGATTTCAGATTTCCTATTTAGGTTTGAGAAAAGTACATTAAAAATACAATGTTTGATTTTTGGGAAACTATAAAATATTCAATACAGATTCGGTCTGATAAGGTATATTAACCTGAATATTAATAGTAATTCATTATGTTTCAAACAATTACTGGGTTAACATGTTCATTTATTTTTAACGAATCAATCATAGGATAAAATAACAGTGGCATCGAATAATTTATGTATATAATGTAAATGTTTTGAATAATTTTCCATGTGATAATAGGATTCGGTAGGGGTATATGTTTGTTATATGTAATGACTTGATAAATTTGATATTGTGAATCAAACAAGAGATACTCAATTTTTTAATCCACACTCAGTGGATTACATTTGAACAACAATGTGTATGTTTGGGAACATGTGCCTGACCAATTTTTCTTGCATTTGAATCACTATATTTTTAAACATAATTTACAAATTTACCCATATTAAGGTGATTTACTCAAGTATGTTTATTTTTGGTTATTGGGAATCGGTTCTTATATCTATAGGGAAAAAGAATTTGGTACCATACTAGAAATTAATTTTTATTGCTCCCAGCTGAGGAGTTTTCTTTTAATACCCGAAGAAAATAACACTCAATTAGTAAAGAGTCCAAAAACAAAGAAGCATGCATTCACAACACTTGGTATAGTTATAGACACAAGTTGTTATATGCTCACCATCATTCTGAGTATTCAAATTAATTATATTTTGTCATATACTATCTCATTAGCGCAATTGTGTATATTGATCACTTTGAGATTAAGTAGGCAAATGTGGCTATTTAGTACTTGATTAAACTATAAACTAAGCCTTATTTCCAAGTTTAATTTACAAATATGACAAGCACCATTGTCCTAGTGGTTAAGTGGTTCGACTTTGATGCGAGAGGTCACGAGTTTGAAACTTGCGTAGCGTGATTCGAACATTTATTGACACATGATTTGTGGTTTGTTGTCCCATTGACATGTTGTATCTAAGTACCAATTTCAAAATATAATAATAATTTAAAAATGCAATTTGTGTGGAACTATTATGAAAATAAGTTATGTTTTTTGTTTTTGTGCATGCATATTTTGAAAATGTATACAAATTTTGATTTTGTACATTTACATTTTTAAATGTACATGTGCAATATTGAATAAAAGCTTATTTTATTAGTAAATTTAAGGTAAAATATATTATGAAGATAATGTTTTTGCGAAGATCTACATTAAAAATGAGACCTTTAGCTATTTATATCAGTGCATGATGCATAATGTACCACAAAGGAGTTTTTGCATGTTGTTATGAATGATGCATTCACTAAGCAAACAACCATATAATATATGTAGTTTCGATGTAAAGAAGAGACTGTACTTTTAAAGTTGTGCCGACTCACATTACATTTGTTGATAGATCTATTGTCATTTAGATTTAATCTAACTTATTGTGTTTATATATGCTTTCAAAAAGCATCTAATATGCATATTGTCAAAGATAAATTCCAATTTGGATTCATTTGTGCGACGACCCTGGCTCGACCTTCGAAAATCGGCACCGAATACGACATTCCTATTCAAATGCCGCAAATCCGAACGTTGAATCTGGTTCGCCGAAGCTTATAACACATTAAGTATAACAACACAGCGGAAGAAAAAGAAATGAATATCATATACAACATTGATACAATATCCAGATATACAACAATGATATCAATATGATACAAGAATATAAGAGACAATAAACAACAACGGAAAACGAATAGCAAAAGAGATATCTCCAATATCAAACTGCAACAACAATCCAATGCTCCAAAGCCACTAGCTCGAAGCACCATCACGTTGCACAAAGATAAGCAAGTCTTGTCCAGTGAATCAAAAGACTCCAATATTCAAGATCTCCAAAGTATACAAAGAGAAAGCTGAAAGCTACTGAATCGATATCAATTGTTTGAAAAACCCAACCCTAGACTGCCCGTGTGGAAAATGTGGGCACCCAGAGTTTAGGAAGGGAACAATAAACTCCGGGTCAGTCATGGGACTGGTATGAGCAAACAAAAGCATTTTATCTTTAAAACAAACAACAAAGAGTTTTAAAACATTGAAATTCGTAATGCTTTTTGGAAAATGAAACTACCATAAGGCCTCCCGCCACACACACCATGCAAACGCAGAATTGGAGGAGATTTCTCCTTATAATAGTAAAAAATGCTTGATACACAAAAAAAATCATTTGATATTATTATTAGTGCATAGTGGAAAACATTTTCGAAAGTATAATATTAATCTTAGCTAGCATACAACATTTCGCTGTATGCCTGCTATAGCTACCATGTTCAATAGCAGGTTACCGCCACATTCCATGGCAGGTTATACAACTAAAACCGTACAGGGCGCGTATTGTTTTTTTAGGTTTTCTAACAAATGGTCAGGCCAAGAAACTTCCCATTGCCACATGGGTACGCCATTGGAGGGACGCCCCGAGAACCTAACCGGATCTCTGCCAACACAAGGCCAGGTTACCTCTGCAAAAATAGGTAACTACTGATACGAGTATGCCATCCTCCTGTTGTAAACAATCTTTATCCGAGGATCCTTATAACAACCCGCATATTTATCGATTTTATATTTAAATATTTTATTTAAATATTTTATCGTTAGTCGGATTTTAGTCCGAAAAGCTACTTTTTGCAAACAGCCGAATTAGGACTCGAGACCACCCCCATTGAGTTCAAAGTGATGTTTGCGACCTTTTTGAGTATAAGCTTCGATATGTTTGGAGAAAGTTGATTTTTGCTACTTTGTACTTAGGGCTTTGGTTTGGGCTGAGCCACTTATGTGTTCAGTCCCAACCCCTTCTCCTCTTCATTACTTCATAATTTCCTAATACATTCAAGCTTCATCAAAAATGGGGGAAGAGAAAAAGAATTAGAAAATCCTAAGCCCTAGTTTCCATTAGCAAATCCATCTTCTTGCTCAAAACTTAAGTGAACCAATTGGTAAGCATCTCCTCCATCTTCTCCAACTCTTTCTCCATTCAATTTCAGAAATTTCCTAAACCAAATTTAGGAAATGTTTCTCCTTTAAGCTTAGATTCAAGCTTCTAGTGTTGAGATTGAAGTGTGGTTGATCTTCCCTTGTCTTCAAGCTTCTCATTCATTGATTTGGGTTCAAAGGTGAGATTTTTATCTCACATCTATGCTTATATTTAACTTCGATTGTCAGGTATGAATTTCTAACACTTATTCGTGTGCATTTGCTTTTGGTTTGGATTGATTTGTTGTATATTCCAATTTTTAGTGTTTCGAGTTCAAATCTTCAAAAATCATAGCCTTGTAGTTTGAACTTGTTTTTGGTATCGAAGAGCCTATTGGGCTGGGTTGCTGATTGGCGTAATCCCTTAGTGCCCGAAGCTTCTCCGGTTGCGAATTGGAAGGGTTTCACCTTCCATTTTTAGGCAGAGAAAACTGCCTTAGCTCCAGTCAGTCGACTGGACTTCCAAGTCAGTCGTCTGGCTGAAGCTAAAATGCAGTTTGAAGGCTTCCTGCAGAGCCTAGGGGCTCTGTTTACTGCAGTCAGTCGACTGACCCACTGAGTTCAGTCGACTGACCAGTATCCCGTGGGTTTTTGGGGACTGAGTTCAGTCGACTGAACTCAATGAGCCAGTCGACTGACCTGCACCTAGTTGTCTTCTATGCCTACTTGAGCCTATTTTTGCACGGTTTCCAAATTCCATCGACTCGTGTTATTTCCACTTGTTGTTGCTACGATGTTAATGACTTCTATTTTTGGAATTTTTGGGAATATCCATTTTGATGGATTCAGATCGATTTCTTTGGATTTTTATTCACATCTTCGTATGTGAATTTTAGTGATTGATTGTTTCTACAATCATTTTTTTGTTTTGTCACTTTAAAAATACAAAGGTTTCAATACTAGTAGTAAATATCAAAACTCTTTCCTCAAAACGATTTCAACTCTATTTTCAATACCAAATTCGTTTATAAAACTGTCTTCCAATCTATTAGTATATACAAACCTTTACCTCACTCGTATGAGAACTCTAATTAAACGACTTAGTAAAACGAGTGGTATGAAACGCTTGTGTTTACTTCGTCGGTTAATTCTCGGACTTGTTCGATTGAATCTCTTGTGACAATTTCCTAGTGGAGTTCTACAGTTTGTTCGTAAATATTTAAGTTAAGCAAGTGGTTATGGGACATGAAGCTAAACTCATATATTTACTAGCTTAGTGTAATTGACACTTCTCGTTGATCATGACGATCATCTTTGTGATTTAGACTAGCAATGTGCGATGTCTCTTTGTCTGCGAGGGAGACTAAACCCCGTTTCGTGGAGTTTCGACTCAAATTTGGTGGGGTAGCAACCCATGGTCTTCGGGCCGTCTGTGGAGCTTCGGCTCAATTCTTGATGGTTAGCAACCATGGAATTAGCGTTCCGTTCGTGATACACGTGTAGGGAGTTTTTATGCTCCCGTCTGTGATAGGCCTCCCCCCCTTTGAGATTTTTGGATTTCTTGTGATGATTTCTAGAATTTGTATTTCACCAATTTTCGTGATTTCCATCGATAAGCTTTATCGATATTTGTGTATTGGTGAATTTGTGTGTCATTGACTTTCGTGATTGACATTGATATTATTGTCAATATTTATGGTTTGGTGAACTAAATTAGGAGTTTGACGTTTCTGTGATTCTTGTGTAGATTTTGTGACATTGAATAATCCCTTGATGATTTTCAACTGCTTATATATATATCACAGCTTGGCATTGTGATGATTATGTGTTTAGTCATATCTCTTATTCTATATCGTTTCATATGATATTTATAGTTAGACTGATCCGTTTATTACTTTCTTATTAAATAATACTCAGTTCAGACTGAGATGTTACAGGTGCTTCTGCTTGACTTCTCCCCAGGGATTCATTACTCTGACTTATGGCAAACTGCTTAGATTAGTAGTTTATTTTGTTATATACACTTGAGAAATAGACTCATTGTTGTATTCTTTTGCATAGCACTTGTTGCTATTCTTTTGTATTATTGTGGATCTTTTTGACCACTACTCTGATATACACTTCCATATGTTAATTATGTATTCATATCTTCTTCCGCCTTTGTGATATGAATTATCTGTGACTGATTTGTGTTATGCTTATTTCTATATTTGTTTCCGAAGATTATTATAGCCACTGTGTAGTAGCTTTGTGTTTGTATCGGTATGTCGGATTTCCTCTTGAAATAAAACGCATGTTATACCATCTGACATATCGGTGTTCGCGCAAAGCAATTACATGGATGGTCGCTCCTCAACAGCCTTATTCTCCGTGCTAGTTAACAGCATTACATTGTAGTGTTCTTGGCTAGCGTGGGTATAGAGGTGGGGCGTCACAGCTTGGTATCAGAGCCAAACTTCGGAACAATGTAGAATAATATAACAAGGATCATCGTCCTAAGTCTTTCTTAGGAGTCGTGCCTTAGGATTTATTCGAGTCTTCGTACCGTTCTATCCTACTTTCTTTTATGATTCCTTGTTTTATCTATCAAGATTGCTTGATATTCATTTTGTGAATAACCTTTTTCTTCTTCTGTAACGACCCGTATTTTACGTGTCGATAGATCGTAGAATTTACAGGTCGTTAGTATTGTTTATGTTGTCTCTAGCCTGAGTCGTATAGGAAGTTAACTCGTGTGTTAAGTGTTGAGTCGTTAACGAGTTAACTAGGGGACCGAGTTGAGAATCTGACCGACTCATAGGGGTTAACGAGTTACGACTCAAGGCTGGGACGAGTTAGTAGATGTGATCGGGTTAAGCTCTTCACCGACCTATAGGCTTGCGCGAGTTAGCGTGTTAGCGGGTTAGGAGTTAGCATAGCTAACGAGTTAGTGACCTAGAAGTTTTAGACGACTTAAGGATGCTAAGTCGTAAGTCGTTAGCGGCTTAGTTAGGTCGTAGGGTCATCTGGACCGTTGGAACTGTTGGGCCATAACACTAGTTAACCCGAGTTGGTTGAGTCGTTGGTACGAGTTAAGACCTTAGGTCGCCTAAGAGTTGAGTCGGCAGCTAGTTGAGTCGTATGGCCGAGTCATAAGGACATGATCTATGTGTTAACTCGTATACGAGTTAAGTCGTGAGTCGTAGTGGCTTGAGTCGTGAGTCGTAGTGGCTTGAGTCGTGAGTCGTAGTGGCTTGAGTCGTGAGTCATGAGTCGTGAACGACTCATGGGTTAGGTCGGCGGCGACTTATGGATGGATGACTCAGGGGGAAATTCAGCCTATAAATAGAGGGCTTTGGCTCACTTTTTGGCACCGGATTTCGAAGCGACGAAGTGCTGCCATTTTGAGAGCTCGACTACAACATTTCTTCATCTCCTTTTCTCCATTCCAATCTAGTTCTAACATCCATCCAAGATCGAAGATCAAGATCGAAGATCAAGATCGAAGATCCAAGAGCCAAAGTTGAAGATCTTCATCCAACCAAGCTAGATTTCATCGTTTCAAGCGGGATTTCGACGAATCAAGCTTGAATCCTTGCTGTCCAGATCTGAAGTTGCTAGTTTTTGAAGTGTTTGGGTGATTTGGTGAGTGGTGGTTATCTCTCACGCGGACCCAAAGGAGTATATTGGTTTGGTGGTTTGTTGGAGTGTTGTAGATAGTGATTTTATGCATTTTTCCTTAGATCCAAGTGTAGATCCATTACTTATGAAGATGTTTACTCATGCAAGTTCATTTATCAAGTCGTAGAGACAAAACCCATGATTTATATTTGTTAGATCTATGCTAAAAACCCTTGATTCATGTATGTTAGATCCATGCTCATTTATTTACGAAATTGCCATTTTAGTTATAAATGCCTATTTAGATCTTGATTGACTACTTATTTGTTTGGATTAATGTTTGCCTTGTTTGATTGTTGTGAATGAGTTATCTAGTTGATAGATTTGGACAAGTATGGTCAAAGACGATTCAAAAGCTACGGAAGAGGCTCTTGAATGGTGAAAGTTGCTTAAGGCATATGTAGTGGATGTTGAAGCTCACATGTATGGATTGGATGATATTGAGATGGAATTTTGCCATGATGCGATGAGGCAAGCCATGATGTTAAGATGAGCCTTTGCTATGATGAAGATGAGGCGAGGCATGAGGTGATGTAACCTTGGTATAATCAAGAAGGATTACTCCAAGCATGTTGATAACTTGAAGGGTAGTTCGAGTTGATTGATAATGGATGGCTCAAGAGGTAGTTTGGGCTAGAATGAGAATAGTCGTCAAGGAGGATGACTAGAAGGCTTGGATTTCATCGTTGTTGAAGGTTCTAGCAGACTCAAAGCAAGAGTACAAGGGTTGCCCTAAAGACTACAGGTAGGTGGTCTGGACACCCTAAAGACTACAGGTAGGTGGTCGAGTACTCTGGGTAGTTGTGAAAATTCCTAGGCACGGGTCATGATGACGTGCGGAGTTATGTCTAGAACCGGGGTTACCATTAACCCTTGATAGATGGCTCAGGAAGGAGTCGGTCATTCAATTAACAGTGATTTCGAAGCAAGGTTAACAGTGATAGCCAGAGTCATGGATATTTGATTGTACCATCATTCGGCCTCAAGAGCGGTGTTTTCTGGGTGCTTATCTGATCTTGGTTTAGGCCTTGGGGGTTTGTATTTGGAAAACATCGACCTTGACTCGAGTGGTTATTGCTTTACCTTAATTGTCTGCTATGTTATGCTTGCTTCTCCTTAGTGTGAGTCTGGGGGCTATCACTGTAGAAAGAGGTGGAGTAGGATGGTTTGGTTCCTATTCCTTTATCCTTTATGCTCTTTTGGTATGTTTGATAGTTGATTTACTGCTCACTAAGACTTTGTCTGACTCAAGGTTTTATGTCTCCTCTTATTACCTTGGGCTGTTCATCCATGTTGGGATGGGCAGACTAGGTAGCAGGTGACAGGTGCTGTTCATGGAGGTCTACGCTGATGACGACAAAGACGAGCAGGAGGTTTTTGCATATTATTTCTTATTATATGTACTGGGTGTTCCGCTGCTGTATTTGTTTGAGTGTTTTGTAGTGAGGCTTTGATGTATGGATGAATCATATATTTGTATAAAACTACTATGATGCTTATATGATGGTGTTTTGTGCTATGGAGCTTCACTATATTATACTTCTCTATTGTATTTTATCCATGCGCTGTGAGTTGTACGATAGATTCTGCGATGTTTATTCTACCTTGACGGTCACCCATGACTGCCTGGCACACCTTCAGCGCACCATTCCCTTGTTTCCGTGCGGGAGTCATGGGCGGTTGTCACATTTGGTATCAGAGCTTTGGTTAATCGATTTTAGCCAACGCTCGCTGACGTAACTACGTAGGAGAGACATAATTGTATTTTGATGAATGATTACTATATATAATATAGTAGCTTAGAAGGATTTGAACTCCTTATGCAGTTGTTTCTCAAGGTGTTCTAAGTCATTCCTTTTTGTAGATATTAAGGATGAGTCGAAGAGGGAGACCAGCTGCTAGGGAAGGCCGTGCTGCTAGGGAAGCTGTTGATTACGCTCCTATGTTTGAGGCCATGATGACTTCGATCATGAGAAGGATACCAGCCTCGGGGCCATCAGTAGATGTTGGAGTTCAAGTTCAAGCTCCAAGACCAGTGGATTTTGCTAAGCTTTGCAAGGACTATACTTCTCTTGGAGGAAAGGTTTTCTTGGGAACGGAATCAACCATTGAGGTGCAGAGATGGATTGATGCTTGTCAAAGGATTTTTGGTGACTTGGGAATTGAGGATGCAACTAAGAGGAAGCTTGCATCAAGGCAACTCCAAGGGAGAGCTTCGGATTGGTGGAATTCTATCACCATTGATACTCCGGAGGAGGAGGTTACTTGGGAGAAATTCCAAGCTAGATTTTAAGCTAAGTTTATCTCTACAGCTCAGAAATCTGTTTTGTTCAAGAAGTTTGTAGAGCTCAAGCAAGGTGGGAGATCGGTCCTTGAGTATGTTTCTGAGTTTGAAGCTTTATCCAAGTATGCTCGGTCATATATTGATTCTCCCTATCAGAAGAATGAGAAGTTTGTGACGGGCTTGGACACTTATCTTGGGAGACAGTTGGTGGATCATTTGGACGATCCGTTTGAGAAGCTTGTGGAGAAAGCTCTCAGGCATGAGAGTTTGTTTCCTAAGGAAGGATCTGTTGTTGCTGTAACCAAGGAAGGGTCTAGGCCACAGTAGGGTGGAAACAAGAAGAGGAAGCAGCAGCAACAGAAGGGTAAGGATGGACACAAGAAGCCGAAGGGTGAAGTGACCTGCTACAACTGTCAGCAGGAGGGTTATCTCTTCAGAGATTGCAAGAATCCCAAGGTGCCGGGAAAGTGTTATAACTGTGATAAGCTGGGACATATCAAGAAGAATTGTCCGGAGCCGAGGAAGGATAGGCAGATTGTGCAAGCTTATGCTATGGGAGCTGTGCCGTCGTCTTCAAAAGCTCCTACTGTTGAAGAGAAGGGGAAGAGTGTGGTGGTTCAAGGTACTCTTTCCATTTATGGTATTCCAGTTAGAGTGTTGTTTGATACTGGAGCGTCGCATTCTTTTATTTGTGATGATTTGGTAGGCCGGTTAGGTTTGAAACCGAATATTATTGATAGGCCATTGGTTGTGACTAATCCAGTTGGGGGTTCGTCTTGTTTGTGTATGATATGTCGTGGTCTAGTTGTGTCGAGTCATGATTGCTCCTTTGTTTGTGATTTCTTTGTTCTGAACTTTGCGGGGTTCGGAATTATTTTGGGTATGGACTGGCTTAGGAGGTATGCGGCAAGGATTGATTGTGAGAGGCCGGAGGTGACAGTCGGGAATGTGGAAGGGCGAAAGGTTGTGATACGATGTAAGCATGAGGAAGGCGTCTTCATGAGCTTCATGTATTCGTTGGTTGTTCCACGGGATGGACTGTCATCGGTGCCCATTGTGAATGGATATGAGGATGTCTTTGACGAAGTCAAAGGGTTACCGCCGCATAAGGAGATCGAGTTTCGTATCGATCTAGTTGAGGGAGCCAGACCTGTTGTGATGCCTCTTAGGCGAATGGCGCCTAAGGAGCAGCTAGAGTTGAAGGTGTAAGTTGATGACCTTTTGCAGAAAGGATTCATTCGGCGTAGTGTGTCCGAATGGGGTGCACCGGTTGTGTTCGCAACCAAAGCGGATGGATCGTTAAGGTTGTGTGTTGATTATCGTGAGCTGAATAAGGTGACTAAGAAGAACAAGTATCCATTGCCGAGAATAGATGACTTGTTTGATCAGCTTCACGAGGCTAAGGTGTTTTCTCAGATGGATTTGGCGACGGGATTTCACCAGTTGAGAGTGGCGAAGGATAGTGTGCCGAAGACTGCTTTTAGGACACCATCCGGATTTTATGAGTGGCTGGTAATGCCATTTGGATTGACCAACGCACCAGCATATTTTGTGGATCTTATGAATAGAGTGTTCAGAGATCAGTTGAATAAGTTCGTGCTTGTGTTCGTGGATGATATTCTGATTTATTCCAGAACTGAGGAGGAACACAAGACACACTTGAGGATTGTTTTGGAAATCTTGCGGAAACATCAGCTGAAGGCTAAGTTTTCAAAGTGTCACTTCTGGAAGGGTGAAGTGAGGTTCTTAGGCCATGTTATCTCTGGAAATGGAATCGCGGTTGATCCCGCTAAGGTGGCAGCAATCCAGGATTGGGTTAGACCTAAGAATGCATCTGATGTGAGAAGTTTTCTTGGATTAGCAGGATATTATCGTCGGTTTATCAAAGACTTTTCCAAGATAGCTGCACCGTTAACAGGATTGACGAAAAAGAACCAAGTGTTCAGATGGGATGATAGGTGTGGGCAAGCTTTCGTAATCCTGAAAGAGTGACTGACGAGTGCTCCTGTTTTGACTATTCCAAGTGGGAATGATGAGATGGTGGTTTATACCGATGCATGTGGTACTGGACTTGGAGCAGTACTAATGCAGAAGAATAAAGTTGTTGCATATGCAAGTCGACAACTGAAGCCGCATGAAAGGAATTATCCGACTCATGATATGGAGTTAGCGGCGATTGTATTTGCTTTGAAGATGTGGAGACATTATCTTTTGGGAGTTAGATTCGAGTTGTTTACAGATCATAAGTCGTTGAAGTATCTGTTCTCCCAAAAGGATTTGAATCTTCGACAGCAACGATGGCTAGAGTTCTTGGCATCATATGATTTTGGTATAGCCTATACTCCGGGAAAAGGTAACGCAGTGGCAGATGCGTTGAGTCGAAGACATGCAGGATTGGGAGCCATGTTTTCGGAATGGAAGAGTCTCGAGTATTTGGCTGAGTTTGACTTCAGGCCTAGATGTGAATTGGAACCTGAGATGTTGGCAAACTTATCAATAAGGCCTACTCTTGTGGAAAGGATTGGCGAGAGTCAAAAGCGAGACGATAAGCTTGTCAAGATTATCCGTGATTTGGAATCTGGATTGAATCCAGAAAAGGATAAAGGATTCGAGGTCGATCGAGAAGGTTGGCTTCAAAAGCAAGGACGACTGGTTGTTCCCGATATAGATGGATTGAGAGATGAAGTTCTGAGGGAAAGTCATCACTCGAAGTTGACGATTCATCCACGTGGAAATAAGATGTATCGGGACATGAAGATAACCTATTATTGGGAAGGTATGAAGAAGGATGTTGGAAATTTTATTTCCAAGTGTATGAACTGCCAGTTGGTGAAAGCTGAGCAGAAGAAGCCCAGTGGATTACTTCAACCATTAGAGGTTCCTACATGGAAGTGGGAGAAAGTGTTGATGGATTTTATCGATGGTCTACCTAGAACCAGGGCAGGGAATGAAGGGATTTGGGTCATCATAGATCGTTTGACTAAGAGTGCAAGGTTCATTCCTGTTCGATCGACTAGGACTGCATCGAAGTTGGCTGAGTTGTATGTTAAGTGGATAGTTCGATTCCATGGTATTCCGAAGAGTATAGTGAGCGATCGAGACCCATTGTTCACTAGTGGATTTTGGAAGAGCTTTCAAGAAGTTTTGGGAACTGAGTTGTGTTTGAGTACAGCTTATCATCCCCAAACAGATGGTCAGACTGAGAGAGTCAACTGAGTTTTGGAAGATCTCCTTAGAGCATGTGTTTTGGATTTCGGAGGATCATGGGAAGATCACCTTCATTTGGTGGAATTTGCATATAACAACAGTTATCAGTCGAGTATTGGTATGGCACCATATGAGGCATTATATGGAAGACCGTGTAACTCTCCGACATGTTGGTTGGAAACTGGAGAAAAGTTGATACTTGGGCCAGAGATGATTCGACAGACTTCGGATTGTACAGAGATCATTCGGCAACGAATGAAGGCAGCCCAAGATCGTCAGAAAAGTTATGCCGATAATCATCGTAAGGATTTGGAATTCGACGTAGGCGATATGGTTTTTGTGAAGATTTCTCCACTGAAGAATGTTATTAGATTCGGGAAGAAAGGAAAGTTAACTCCGAGATTTGTTGGACCATTCCCGATTATCGAGCGAATTGGAAAGCTCGCTTATAGATTGGAGTTACCGGAGAAGATGGCGGGTGTGCACAATGTCTTTCATGTATCTTATCTACGGAAGTATGTGCACGACTCGAATACAGTGATTTCTGCTGATAGCTGTGAAGATTTGGAGGTTGATCCAGTGGTTACGAGACCTCGTAAGCCGCTTCGTGTTGTTGAAACCGACACGAAACAACTTAGGAGGAAGACGATTACGTTGCTCAAGATACAATGGAGTGATGATGTTAACGACTGTACATGGGAGGAGGAAGAGAGGATGAAGGAAGCTCATCCTGAACTCTTCGAGGTATGGCCCTATGGTGTCGTGACATCTCATGAATTTGTAACTTGTTCTAATCTTAGAATTCTGCATTATAGGCTAGAATTGGATGCATGGTTTGTTGATTGCTATGGATGGTGGGCTTGCAGAATAGCTTTGATTGTTGTTGTTTGTTTGGAATTTCGGGGGCGAAATTCCTAAGGGGGAGAGAATGTAACGACCCGTATTTTACGTGTCGATAGATCGTAGAATTTACAGGTCGTTAGTATTGTTTATGTTGTCTCTAGCCTGAATCGTATAGGAAGTTAACTCGTGTGTTAAGTGTTGAGTCGTTAACGAGTTAACTAGGGGACCGAGTTGAGAATCTGACCGACTCATAGGGGTTAACGAGTTACGACTCAAGGCTGGGACGAGTTAGTAGATGTGATCGGGTTAAGCTCTTCACCGACCTATAGGCTTGCGCGAGTTAGCGTGTTAGCGAGTTAGGAGTTAGCATAGCTAACGAGTTAGCGACCTAGAAGTTTTAGACGACTTAAGGATGCTAAGTCATAAGTCGTTAGCGGCTTAGTTAGGTCGTAGGGTCATCTGGGCCGTTGGAACTGTTGGGCGATAACACTAGTTAACCCGAGTTGGTTGAGTCGTTGGTACGAGTTAAGACCTTAGGTCGCCTAAGAGTTGAGTCGGCAGCTAGTTGAGTCGTATGGCCGAGTCATAAGGACATGATCTATGTGTTAACTCGTATACGAGTTAAGTCGTGAGTCGTAGTGGCTTGAGTCGTGAGTCATGAGTCGTGAACGACTCATGGGTTAGGTCGGCGGCGACTTATGGATGGACGACTCAGGGGGAAATTCAGCCTATAAATAGAGGGCTTTGGCTCACTTTTTGGCACCGGATTTCGAAGCGACGAAGTGCTGCCATTTTGAGAGCTCGACTACAACATTTCTTCATCTCCTTTTCTCCATTCCAGTCTAGTTCTAACATCCATCCAAGATCGAAGATCAAGATCGAAGATCCAAGAGCCAAAGTTGAAGATCTTCATCCAACCAAGCTAGATTTCATCGTTTCAAGCGGGATTTCGACGAATCAAGCTTGAATCCTTGCTGTCCAGATCTGAAGTTGCTAGTTTTTGAAGTGTTTGGGTGATTTGGTGAGTGGTGGTTATCTCTCACGCGGACCCAAAGGAGTATATTGGTTTGGTGGTTTGTTGGAGTGTTGTAGATAGTGATTTTATGCATTTTTCCTTAGATCCAAGTGTAGATCCATTACTTATGAAGATGTTTACTCATGCAAGTTCATTTATCAAGTCGTAGAGACAAAACCCATGATTTATATTTGTTAGATCTATGCTAAAAACCCTTGATTCATGTATGTTAGATCTATGCTCATTTATTTAGGAAATTGCCATTTTAGTTATAAATGCCTATTTAGATCTTGGTTGACTACTTATTTGTTTGGATTAATGTTTGCCTTGTTTGATTGTTGTGAATGAGTTATCTAGTTGATAGATTTGGACAAGTATGGTCAAAGACGATTCAAAAGCTACGGAAGAGGCTCTTGAATGGTGAAAGTTGCTTAAGGCATATGTAGTGGATGTTGAAGCTCACATGTATGGATTGGATGATATTGAGATGGAATTTTGCCATGATGCGATGAGGCAAGCCATGATGTTAAGATGAGCCTTTGCTATGATGAAGATGAGGCGAGGCATGAGGTGATGTAACCTTGGTATAATCAAGAAGGATTACTCTAAGCATGTTGATAACTTGAAGGGTAGTTCGAGTTGATTGATAATGGATGGCTCAAGAGGTAGTTTGGGCTAGAATGAGAATAGTCGTCAAGGAGGATGACTAGAAGGCTTGGATTTCATCGTTGTTGAAGGTTCTAGCAGACTCAAAGCAAGAGTACAAGGGTTGCCCTAAAACTACAGGTAGGTGGTCTGGACACCCTAAAGACTACAGGTAGATGGTCGAGTACTCTGGGTAGTTGTGAAAATTCCTAGGCACGGGTCATGATGATGTGCGGAGTTATGTCTAGAACCGGGGTTACCATTAACCCTTGATAGATGGCTCAGGAAGGAGTCGGTCATTCAATTAACGGTGATTTCGAAGCAAGGTTAACAGTGATAGCCAGAGTCATGGATATTTGATTGTACCATCATTCGGCCTCAAGAGCGGTGTTTTCTGGGTGCTTATCTGATCTTGGTTTAGGCTTTGGGGGTTTGTATTTGGAAAACATCGACCTTGACTCGAGTGGTTATTGCTTTACCTTAATTGTCTGCTATGTTATGCTTGCTTCTCCTTAGTGTGAGTCTGGGGGCTATCACTGTAGAAAGAGGTGGAGTAGGATGGTTTGGTTCCTATTCCTTTATCCTTTATGCTCTTTTGGTATGTTGGATAGTTGATTTACTGCTCACTAAGACTTTGTCTGACTCAAGGTTTTATGTCTCCTCTTATTACCTTGGGCTGTTCATCCATGTTGGGATGGGCAGACTAGGTAGCAGGTGACAGGTGCTGTTCATGGAGGTCTACGCTGATGACGACAAAGACGAGCAGGAGACTTTTGCATATTATTTCTTATTATATGTACTGGGTGTTCCGCTGCTGTATTTGTTTGAGTGTTTTGTAGTGAGGCTTTGATGTATGGATGAATCATATATTTGTATAAAACTACTATGATGCTTATATGATGGTGTTTTGTTCTATGGAGCTTCACTATATTATACTTCTCTATTGTATTTTATCCATGCGCTGTGAGTTGTACGATAGATTCTGCGATGTTTATTCTACCTTGACGGTCACCCATGGCTGCCTGGCACACCTTCAGCGCACCATTCCCTTGTTTCCGTGCGGAAGTCATGGGCGGTTGTCACATCTTCTTTCTTTCTTTCTTAAAGAAGAAGAGATGGTTAGTTCTGGCAGTCCTAGCGCTGGTCAATCCAGTAGTCCTTCTCTGGATGGCGTATTCATGTCTGCCCAACAACTTTTGGATCTTGCTCAGAATCAAAGGTTTATCTGTGCTTTGAGAAAGAATCCCACAAAGGTCTTACCTCTGAAACTAGAAGTTCCTTTCGATCAACTTGTAGATATCACTCTACAAGAAGAAGAGGTCGGTAAAGGAAGTAACAGTGATGTCGGAGGTTCCAAAAAGAGCCTCATTTGCAACAAAAGGAGGTATATTAAGTTCGAAGGCCTTAATCCCTACAAGAAAGGGAGGCAGGCAACTTCGGTAGCAAAGACTCCAATCCCTAATCATGGACAATGATACAATTGTGGTTCTAAGGACCACTATGCGAAGGAGTGTCCGGAACCACTCTTTTGTCGTTATTGCAAAAATTCAAGTCATCATATTTCTGTCTGCCCCATACTTCTAAGCAAGAAGAAGGTGGAACCGGAAACTTCGGCAGCCAAGCCACCTACCCCAAGTCGTAAACGATGCTACAATTGTGGTTCCACAGATCATTATGTAATTAAGTGCCCGAAACCCCTTTATTGCCGCTATTGCAAAGGCTCGGGTCATTACTTTTCTACATGCCCTAAACTTCAAAGTAGGAGAGAGGGAAAGCTAAAAGCTCCTAGCGAAACTTCTCTGGGTCAAGGTATTCTTATTTAACCCTTGATTTCATTTGTTTGCGATTATCCTATTCGAGTTCTTTTTGATATGGGTTCATCTCATCATTTTTATATCAAAAGAATTTGTTGATTCTTTTTCTTTAAAACATTTTGGGCTTGATGACTTATTTAAGGGTTGCGAATCCGGATTGGTGGATCCGCAACACTCAATTTGCTTTCTATTGATGTCGAAATTATTTTATGTGATTTTTCTTTCCGAGCCGATATTTTTACTTAGGCTTTGGAATTGATTTGTGTGGAAGGATTGGCTTAATCATCATGAATCCCATATCCTATTTTCCGAATGGACTGTTCATTTTCGACATTGTCTATCTTTTAAGCAGATTTCTATTTTTCTTTGTGATTTCGATTCCAATTTGATGGCATCATTTTCATTCTTTAATCCCTCGTGATGAGTAACGTGTTATTTCTCTCATTTATATATTTTGAGAATTTTCCGGAATCTTTGAGCTTGTCTTAGAATTACCACCTAAGCATTCTTTTGTGTGGTGTTAAGGTCGTTTCAGTTTGACCTCGCCATCGGTTTTCATTAGCTACGAGTTGCGGAAGTTAGCATTCCACTTCCGCATTCCGCACTCGTTACGATTCATATGAATGACTTATTATGTCATTCAATTTATCCAGTTTACTTCATCCATTTTAATCTCAATAATTTCATTCTTGTATTTATTGATTTTGGATGAAAATAGAAATTTAAAATTTTGCAAATCTTTTTGATAAGATTTATTTATAAGTATAATTGGATTTTGATCTTAAACGAGCAAAGAATATTCTTAAAAATTTTAAGAGATATTTTCATCATATAGAAGATGATTTTGTGATTGTATTGCCCGTTGAGTGCTTTAAGAATTCTGGTCAATGCGCTTGATCAACGCTATCGATAGGAATTTCCTAAACGCTTTGATGAGACAATCAGACACGATATATTGACTTGAAAAATGAAAATTTTTCTTGAAAGATTATTACATAAAGATAAAGGTACTTTTGAAAGTTTTAGCTTTTCGGGAAAGAAGATAATTTAAAAAGAAATTCTTTCTTTTCGATACTTTTAGTCTTGTGATTCCCGAAGGAAATCAAGACTTTATCTTTTGAACCAATGCTAATCGTATTGGTTTGGATGCCGTTCTTTTGCAAAAAAAAAGGAACGTGCTATCACTTGTGCTTCTAAATCATTAATGCCTATTGAGACTAGATATGCCACTCATGATCTAGTGCCCGTGGCTATTGATTTCGCTTTTAAAAATTTGGCATCATTATTTTTGGGAGAGAAATTTGTTCTTTATACCGATCATAAGTCTTTGAAGTATTTATTCTCTCAGAAGGAACTTAATTTGCGTCAACAGCGTTGGCTCGAGTTCCTTGCACCTTATGATCTTGACATTCTTTATACTCCCGGAAAGGAAAATCGAGTTGCCGATGCACTTAGTCGCAGGCAACAAGCGGTTGTTTCCATGATGATATCTGAATGGAATGACCTCAGAATTTTATCCACTTGTGAGATTCAAGATCATGTATCCGATTTATGTTCATCTCTTGTTTTATGAAGCCTTGAGGCTCATCCTTCTCTCTTAGACCGCATTCTTGAAGCTCAAAGGCTAGATCCCGAATTGGCTCTTCTTAGCCAAAGATTGAGGGGTAAAATTGATATTGAAGGTTTGAAAGACTTTGATATTGATTCTCGTGGCGGTATTCGAAAATTTGGTAGACTTATCGTGCCAAATATTAGAGATCTTCGCAAAGATATTTTAGAAGATTCTCATCGTTCTAAGTTTACCATTCATCCCGGTAGTAGAAAAATGTACACAGATATGAAGCGACTATATTATTGGGAGGGAATGAAATCTGATATTGCTAACTTTGTTAAGTGTTGCATGACTTGCCAGCTGGTCAAAGCCGAACATCAAAGGCCCGGTGGGTTATTGCAACCTTTAGATATTCCAATTTGGAAGTGGGATCAAATTTCCATGGATTTTATAGATGGCCTTCCCCGTTCTCGTTCGGGTCATGATAGCTTATGGGTGATCGTTGATAGACTTACTAAATCCTCCCAATTTATTCCCGTTCAGTCTAACTGAACCGTTCCTCTTTTGGCCAAACTCTTTATCAAGGAAATTGTTAAATTGCATGGAGTTCCTACTTCTATTGTTAGTGATCGTGATCCATTGTTTACTAGTGGATTTTGGAAGAGTCTTCAAAAAGCTTTGGGGACGAAGCTCAATTTTAGCACCGCTTATCACCCCCAATCCGATGGACAAACCGAGTGTGTGAATCAAACTCTTGAAGATCTTCTTGGTGCTTGTGTGCTCGATTTCGGTGGAAGTTGGGAAGACCATATTTCTCTTGTTGAATTTTCCTATAATAATAGCTTCCAATCTAGTATTGGTATGGCACCTTTCGAGGCACTCTACGGAAGGCCATGCCGATCTCCTTCTTGTTGGCTTGAGGCCGGTGAGAAGCTAGTTTTAGGTCTAGATTTTATTCGTGATTCCACAGAAAAGATTGAGCTTATTCGTCATAGGATGAAAGAAGCCCAGAGTAGAAAAAAATCCTATGCCGATAATCGAAGAAGGAAATTAGAATTTTCTGTTGGAGATCTTGTTTTTATTCGTGTTTCACCTGTGAAAGGTGTTGTACGTTTCAATCGCTCGGGAAAGTTAGCGCCTCGATATATTGGGTCATTTCCTATCACTGAACGTATTGGTTCCATGGCTTATCGCCTTACATTACCGGCTCAGTTTTCTGCCATGCATGACGTATTTCACGTTTCTCAATTACGGAAATGTCTTCGAGATTCCAATTCTATTCTTAAGCCCGGTGTTGTGGATGAAATTGAAGTTTCGCTGAATTTAACTTATGAGCAGCATCCCATTCGAATTATTGCTTCGGAGGTCAAACGACTTCGAAATAAAGATGTTCTTCTTGTGAGAGTTCAATGGTTCTCAAATCCTAGGGATTACTCTTGGGAATCTAGAGAATTCATCGAGCGATCCCGTTCATGCTAACTCTTTCATGCTCTTTATGGTGAACTCCTTATTTCAATTTTCTTTTGTGTTGATATGCTTCCATGGTTGTTACTTCTTATTTTCCTCTTAAGTATTGCGAGGACGCAATTTCTTTAAGGAGGGAAGTCTGTAACAACCCACATATTTATCGATTTTATATTTAAATATTTTATCGTTAGTCGGATTTTAGTCCGAAAAGCTACTTTTTGCAAATAGCCGAGTTAGGACTCGAGACCACCCCCATTGAGTTCAAAGTGATGTTTGCGACCTTTTTGAGTATAAGCTTCGATATGTTTGGAGAAAGTTGATTTTTGCTACTTTGTACTTAGGGCTTTGGTTTGGGCTAAGCCACTTATGTATTCAGTCCCAACCCCTTCTCCTCTTCATTACTTCATAATTTCGTAATACATTCAAGCTTCATCAAAAATGGGGGAAGAGAAAAAGAATTAGGAAATCCTAAGCCCTAGTTTCCATTAGCAAATCCATCTTCTTGCTCAAAACTTAAGCGAACCAATTGGTAAGCATCTCCTCCATCTTCTCCAACTCTTTCTCCATTCAATTTCAGAAATTTCCTAAACCTAATTTAGGAAATGTTTCTCCTTTAAGCTTAGATTCAAGCTTCTAGTGTTGAGATTGAAGTGTGGTTGATCTTCCCTTGTCTTCAAGCTTCTCATTCATTGATTTGGGTTCAAAGGTGAGATTTTTATCTCACATCTATGCTTATATTTATCTTCGATTGTTAGGTATGAATTCCTAACACTTATTCATGTGCATTTGCTTTTGGTTTGGATTGATTTTTTGTATATTCCAATTTTTAGTGTTTCGAGTTCAAATCTTCAAAAATCATAGCCTTGTAGTTTGAACTTGTTTTTGGTGACGCATCGAAGAGCCTATTGGGCTGGGTTGCTGATTGGCGTAATCCCTTAGTGCCCGAAGCTTCTCCGGTTGCGAATTGGAAGGGTTTCACCTTCCATTTTTAGGCAGAGAAAACTGCCTTAGCTCCAGTCAGTCGACTGGACTTCCAAGTCAGTCGACTGGCTGAAGCTAAAATGCAGTTTGAAGGCTTCCTGCAGAGCCTAGGGGCTCTGTTTACTGCAGTCAGTCGACTGATCCACTGAGTTCAGTCGACTGACCAGTATCCCGTGGATTTTTGGGGACTGAGTTCAGTCGACTGAACTCAATGAGCCAGTCGACTGACCTGCACCTAGTTGTCTTCTATGCCTACTTGAGCCTATTTTTGCACGGTTTCCAAATTCCATCGACTCGTGTTATTTCCCACTTGTTGTTGCTACGACGTTAATGACTTCTATTTTTGGAATTTTTGGGAATATCCATTTTGATGGATTCGGATCGATTTCTTTGGATTTTTATTCACATCTTCGTATGTGAATTTTAGTGATTGATTGTTTCTACAATCATTTTTGTGTTTTGTCACTTTAAAAATACAAAGGTTTCAATACTAGTAGTAAATATCAAAACTCTTTCCTCAAAACGATTTCAACTCTATTTTCAATACCAAATTCGTTTATAAAACCGTCTTCCAATCTATTAGTATATACAAACCTTTACCTCACTCGTATGAGAACTCTAATTAAACGACTTAGTAAAACGAGTGGTATGAAACGCTTGCGTTTACTTCATCGGTTAATTCTTGGACTTGTTCGATTGAATCTCTTGTGACAATTTCCTAGTGGAGATCTACAGTTTGTTCGTAAATATTTAAGTTAAGCAAGTGGTTACGGGACATGAAGCTAAACTCATATATTTACTAGCTTAGTGTAATTGACACTTCTCGTTGATCATGAGGATCATCTTTGTGATTTAGACTAGTGCGATGTCTCTTTGTCTGCGAGGGAGACTAAACCCCGTTTCGTGGAGTTTCGACTCTAATTTGGTGGGGAAGCAACCCATGGTCTTCGGGCCGTCTGTGGAGCTTCGGCTCAATTCGTGATGGTTAGCAACCATGGAATTAGCGTTCCGTTCGTGATACACGTGTAGGGATTTTTTATGCTCCCGTCTGTGATAGGCCTCCCCCCTTTGAGATTTCTGGATTTCTTGTGATGATTTCTAGAATTTATATTTCACCAATTTTCGTGATTTCCATCGATAAGCTTTATCGATATTTGTGTATTGGTGAATTTGTGTGTCATTGACTTTCGTGATTGACATTGATATTATTGTCAATATTTATGGTTTGGTGAACTAAATTAGGAGTTTGACGTTTCTGTGATTCTTGTGTAGATTTTGTGACATTGAATAATCCCTTGATGATTTTCAACTGCTTATATATATCACAACTTAGCATTGTGATGATTATGTGTTTAGTCATATCTCTTATTCTATATCGTTTCGTCTGATATTTATAGTTAGACTGATCCGTTTATTATTTTCTTATTAAATAATACCCGGGTCAGACCGAGATGTTACAGGTGCTTCTGCTTGACTTCTCCCCAGGGATTCATTACTCTGACTTATGGCAAACTGCTTAGATTAGTAGTTTATTTTGTTATATACACTTGAGATATAGACTCATTGTTGTATTCTTTTGCATAGCACTTGTTGCTATTCTTTTGTATTATTGTGGATCTTTTTGACCACTACTCTGATATACACTTCCATGTGTTAATTATGTATTCATATCTTCTTCCGCCTTTGTGATATGAATTATCTGTGACTGATTTGTGTTATACTTATTTCTATATTTGTTTCCGAAGATTATTATAGCCACTGTGTAGTAGCTTTGTGTTTGTATCGGTATGTCGGATTTCCTCTTGAAATAAAACGCATGTTATACCATCTGACATATCGGTGCTCGCGCAAAGCAATTACATGGATGGTCGCTCCTCAATAGCCTTATTCTCCGTGCTAGCTGACAGCATTACATTGTAGTGTTCTTGGCTAGCATGGGCATAGAGGTGGGGCGTCACAATCCTCAACAACAATAATCACAAAGTAATATATATTTGCGGTATCCACATAAGTTAAGTATCTGGGCTCCATACCATGATACCACTTTTATCCAGACGGAAATACACATACCCTATGCGGCGCTACCCCCTATAACCTTGTTGCATTCTTCCTGTTTCGACCATTCCGAGGTGTGAGGTCCGACGAAATCTCATCCACAAAGCTACGCTTTTCACAAAATCCATGCTTTGATCAACAAATGATCAGCAACACTTCGTATGCCACATTACCAAATTGGGAATGGGTCACTAGTAACCATCAACTACATAACCTCTGAGCTCATATGTCTCAGAAAAGGGTGTTAAGCTAAGAGAATAAATCTACGCCACCAAACAGAAATGTATTTGATAGAAACCAGTTTTACATGTCAAAGTGTAACGTAAGACACATCCATACAAGTCTGTTCCGGGTTCGAACAGAACCGAAGGCACTTCCAAAGAAGCCCTTGCAATCCGGATAATTTCTAATCACGTCTGGACTACCTATCACAAAGGGTGCTCAAATCTCTATACCGGGGCCAGTCGGTGCAAAGACATTCGACAGGTCATCCTTTCGTTTTCGAAAGTATCCGGTCTTCACCACCAGTCTTCAAATGCTATCCATATCATCGTATCATTATTCAGAAAGGGCTATATGACACAAGGTCCTTTCCCGGCTAAACCGAATAATGAGCGCAATATTTAAAAAACATATGGATAATGGGATTTCAGTTAAGTCGCAACTTTAAAACCAAAACTTTTCTTTCAAATGGTTTAAAAAAATTACCATTTACAAATCTTTAAATAAAAAGATTTACTTCCAGACACCTTTCAATGGTTTAAACAATTTCCACATTTAAATATTTTAAACAAAAGATTCATTTTTTAAAATCCTTTTCAATTTAAAATGAGGATCGCCAATCTTTAACAAAGATTCATTTCTAGCCTTTCAAAACAATTCCATTTCAAGTTGGATTAACTCATCCGGTCTTTAAATTTAAGACTCATTTCCTAGCCTTTAAAACAATTTTCAAAGATTCATTCATAACTTTCAAAACAATTCCATTTCAAAATTTTCAACACAAATTGGAAACCCTTTCCTCATATGAAAGCTATTATTAATTGAAACAAATAGTTTCGTTTTGGGAAAAACTAATTACATTTACCTAAGTTAAAGCCATTCAAGTATAAACTTGTGTTTAAATTTTAATTCCCAAAACCCATATTTTTTAAATGGTTAAAAACCCATATAAACATTTTTATAACTTGTATAATCTTTTTAAGCCAAATTTCCAAATCATTGAATTCAATTTCAAATATTGAATTCATACTCAAATCAAAATATTTCAGATTTCTAACTAAATCAAGTTATTTAAAATAACTTTTATCTTCAAAACTCCTTTTCAAATATTTTTCAAATTCAACCCAATTTCATTTCCAAAAACCATTTGGATTCAAAATTCAAACTTTAAAACCAGTTCAAAATTTTAAATTCAAATATCCATGACTTAATTGATTTCCTCATGAAATCCATATTTGTATGTGTATGGTGTAGTCCAGGGGTTTTACACAATAGTGCACAACATCAATCATAAGAATATCGATAAGCGGTATAACCCATAATGCTTATCTTCATTCACAGATTCATATTAAAGTAAATTTATCAATCACAAAGATTCACTAATATGATTCGATATAGGTTTCGGATAACCAACTGGAATCCGACTCCCCGTCGCATCGAAATCCAAATGTCGTTTTATGGGTCAAGGGGTTTTCATATTCATACAAAAGTATATTCATCACAAATAAAACAGCTCAGCACAAAGCATTACATAGCATCATGTCACATATCAGATACATCAATGCATCACATAACATCCAATAGCAATCAAACATCTATAATTGAGATGAATAAATCGTGTGGTTTTTTTATTTATCAACAACATAATTACTTTCATTAGAAATCTTCAATCAATGATTAATTATCCTTAACTACAATTGATTGAGTCTTAATCACCTTCATTAATTGATCATTTCTTAATTAATTATCTAAATTAATTAACCCTTAATTGCAATTAATTAAATCTTAATTATTTTTATTAATTAATTACTTCTTAATTAATTAATAATTAACTTCACATTAATTTACCTTGATTACTTCTTAATCAATTATGATTTCTTGATCACTTTAATTTAATTAACCTTTAATTAATTATTCTTAATTTAATTACCTTAATTAATTAACCACATTAATTAATTATTCTTTTAAAGTAATTAACCCTTAATATTTGATTAATCAATCTTTAGTCACTAATTATCTACTCTTAATTACTTTCACTAAGTAATTACTATTTTCATTTAATCATTGATTAATTACTTTATCAATTAACTTGAATTATTAATTAATTACTTTAATTACTTACATTAAGTAATTTACTTCAAGTAGTTAATCTTTCTAAGGAATAAAATCTATTAATCATTAGAACATCAATTATTTAACCCTAACAAATGAAGTTTATTAATCATTAAAAACATCCTAATATTATTAAGTTAAAGTAACTTTTCAAAAATAAAAGTTATATTTATTATAAATCATGTTAAAACTTGGTAATTTAAAACAAATTTGTCTAAAAAAAACTTTCTTAACTAATTCAAAAATGGGTTAACATTAAATTTTTACCATAAACACAAAACTGGTTTAACCAAAATTGTTTTCAAGTGAACTTGATTTTTCCTTTAAAAAAACTGAAACTGTTTTCTGCCCCAAATCCAGTGACCTGAACCATTGCATCGTCTCCCCGAGTATTGCTTCAGGATTTTCAAAAATTTACCCGAGTGCTCCCCTCAAAATTTCAACCTTAAAATTTTCTAAGTGTTTTCATTTTGCATCCAATTCCTACTTCGGGCTATAACTCGAGCTACCCTCGTTTCTCCCCGAGCCTTGCTTCGAGTCGCCTTCTTCTTCCCCAAATGCAAAACTCACTGATACACGTTGATGCACGTATATGTGCACAACCACGCTAACCATTGTCGATCGACGACGAACTCACTGTAACATCACCGATGATCCCCAGCCTCGATTCGAACAACCTAAAATCCAAAATCATTACTAATTCAAAATCGAGCCACTGCGTTGAAACTAGAACGAAAACCATCATCATGAAACCGCCACACTCCTCCTCCTCTGACCCCCTGAACGTCATCACCTCCGACCACGTCTCTGATGAACCCCAAACTAACACCTCCCCGAGTACCACTACACTCGATCAACCAGAAAGCCCTCGCCGACCCAATACTCTCAGCTCAACCAAAATTTAGGGTTATAGGAGGAAATTCGTTACCACCGACGCCTCAAGGCTCTGACCATCATCAGGTCAATTTTGCCGAAGCCTCTGGCCATCGATGCAACTCCATGCGAAACCCAGTAACCTTGACCACCGGAATCTCCTCAAAACTCAAATTCTGGTTAACCCAAAATTTCTCACAAAATCTTCAACTAAAAATTATGATTTTTTTAAAAAATTGTATTTTCCCAAATCAATTCAAGTTATAAACATGAATCAAGTAATCTCAACATTTGATTATCATGGTATTTAGCTTGCTGCTATATGTCTTGCCTTTTTTCCAGATAGTGTATGAAAAATCATATTTTAAAAATGTTTTTAAAATCCTAGTTTAAGCTTAAACAAAGATAACTTGTTTTGAAAATCCTAAACCTACAAGAAATTAATAGAGGAGAGATGAATTTGTGTTAGATGACCATGCCTGTTATTCAAACAGAGGTCAAAACAATGACATCCACAGTCACTCTCATGTGTATATATACATGTAAACATAACTTAACAACTACGTAACAGTTATCATAAAAAAACATCAAGTATCAAGCACATAAATCAAGATATTCAAGTTTGGGATCAAAAAGAAGGGTTTGCTCAACTGTGACTTGAGGACAAAGAACAGTTTTCTAATCTGGAAACTTTTGCATTGGGTTGACCTATTATTTTGAAACTGATGCCTGAACCTATGATTTACTGAGTTGAAACTGATGCTACTCAGGATGAAGTTGAAAACAGATTTTTTTTGTTTTTCTTTGCTGTTTGAAAATCTAGAATTGCTCTGCTTCTTGATTTCCAGATTGTTTTCCAGGTTGAAGTGTAGCCTGATCTTGATTTTATTGATTTTGAATCTGGTTTTGATGTTGAGATGATTCCGGTTCTTAATTTTGCATTTCAGTTTGAAGAGAAGGAAGAATTTTGAGAGGAGAATGAAAAGTATAGCCTGTTTTTTCTTTTTCTTTTTCTTTGATATTTACATTTATAAAAGAAATACCATGCCACTTGTTTCTTTGATGTTTATTTATTTTACCCTTGTTAATCCACATAAATTTATGTAAAGACCTTCTTTTTAACTTATTTACAAATTGTGTTTTAAACCTTATCTTGATTTAATTTATAATTTTTATTTTAAACTCTTTTCATTTTAATATTTTACATATGTATATTTTTAATTTAAATCCTTACTGTATCATAATTATGTGATATGTTTATCTATTTTGTTTCCTTACATTCTATTTTGTACTAATGCAATTTAAAACAAATGATTTGAAAACTTATTCATCACAAATAAATAATTATATATATATATCCATATATATTAGTCCTTTGGAAATATAAAATCAATAAATCCAATTTTATTTCTAAAATATTGTTAAATTTCCAAATTCAAAATTTAATATAAATTCAATTTGTACTTATAAAGGAATAAAAAAATCAAATACCTTTTTGTAAATATATTTTTATATTCCATTCACCATCTAGTGATTTTTGGAAAAACTCAAATTATTTTACCAATTAATTTAACAATTTAATTTAAAAAATTAAATTAATTATCAATTCAAATTTGACTCAAAATCGGGAATGTTACAGATTCTCCCTCTTAGAAAATTTCGTCGTCGAAATTTGAAAGCAGGGAGACAACGAAGGATGGATACACAAAGATAGAGAAACCGTTTCCAAATGAAACTGGGTATCTATTCTGCATTTGGCTTACCAAAATCAGAATATCCATAATGGATACAAGAACGAATCAAGATACTCGGGTCAGCAGAACTACAGAATATACAGGGTAATGATTAGTTCAAAAGATTACTAACCCCTCGTAGAATATATCGAGACCCAAAGAATAGATAGATATATGGATGCAATCCAAATTTTTAGTTTAAACAACCAAAATATACCTATCAACCATAGCAACCAAAGCAAACAATTCACCTAAATAAACAATTCTGACCCATTTGGAGTTTGTGTCCCATGCAAATATATCAAAGCTTCTTCATGGAGATGCCAGGAATCATCAAAGAATTGAAAAGACGAATCAAAGGAGATTGATAGAGAAAGTTGTTTCCGCTATTGCAGGGTACTGACCATTTGTAGTGGTACTCCCCTGTCCCCTATCTCGTCCTCTTCTTGCACTCGTACTTACTATCAGTGAAAAGTAAGAGAATTTACTGAGGTATACAGACGGATATCTTAAGGATATACTCATTCTAGGGTATACTTCACCCTATCTCTAATGAGTTACCTAATGTGTTATACTCCTGAGCTAAAGTTTTAACCTTCATCTCTGATACCAAATGTGACAACCCTGGCTCGACCTTCGAAAATCGGCACCGAATACGACACTCCTATTCAAATGCCGCAGATCCAAACGTCGAATCTGGTTCGTCGGAGCTTATAACACATTAAGTATAACTACACAGCGGAAGAAAAAGAAATGAATATCATATACAACATTGATACAATATCCAGATATACAACAATGATATTAATATGATACAAGAATATCAGAGATAATAAACAACAGCTGGAAAAACAAATAGCAAAAGAGATATCTCCAATATCAAACTGCAACACCAATCCAATGCTCCAAAGCCACTAGCTCGAAGCACCCTCACGTTGCACAAAGATAAGCAAGTCTTGTCCAGTGAATCCAAGGACTCCAATATCCTAGATCTCCAGAGAATACAAAGAGAAAGCTGAAAGCTACTGAATCGATATCTACTATATGAAAAACCCAACTCTAGACTGCCCGTGTGGAAATTTGTGGGCACCCAGAGTTTAGGAAGGGAACACTAAACTCCGTGTCAATCATGGGACTGGTATGAGCAAATAAAAACATTTTATCTTTAAAACAAACAACAAAGAGTTTTAAAACATTGAAATTCGCAATGCTTTTTGGAAAATGAAACTACCATAAGGCCTTCCGCCACACACACCATGCAAATGCAAATTTGAAGGAGATTTCTCCTTATGATAGTAAAAAATGCTTGATGCACAAAAAAAAACCATTTAATATTATTATTAGTGCATAGTGGAAAACATTTTCGAAAGTACAATATTAATCTTATCCAGCATACAATATTTCTTGTATGCCTACTATAACTACCATGTTCAATAGCAGGTTACCGCCACATTCCATGGTAAGCTATACAACTAAAACCATACAGGGCGCTTATTGTTTCTTTGGGTTTTCCAACAAATAGTCAGGCCAAGGAACTTCCCATCGTCACATGGGTATGCCTCTGGAGGGACACCCCAAGAACCTAACCGGATCTCTGCCAAAACAAGGCCGGGTTACCTCTGCAAAAATAGGTAACTACTGACACGAGTATGCCAACCCCCGGTTGTAAACAACCTTTATCCTAGGATCCTCAACAACAACAACCACAAAGTAATATATATTTGTAATATCCACATAAGTTAAGTATCTAGGCTCCATACCATGATACCACTTCTATCCAGAAGGAAATGCACATACCCTAAGGGGCGCTACCCACTATAACCTTGCTGCATTCTTCCTGTTTCGACCATTCCAGGGTGTGAGGTCCGACGAAGTTTCGTCCATAAAGCTGCGCTTTTCACAAAAGCCATGCTTTGATCAACAAATGATCAGCAGCACTTCATATGCCACATTACCAAATTGGGGATGTATCACTAGTAACCATCAACTACATAACCTCTGGGCTCGCACGTCTCAGAGAAGTGTGTTAAGCTAAGAGAATAAATCTCCGCTACCAAACAGAAATGTATTTTTTAGAAATTGGTTTTAATCTCAAAGTGTAACGTCAGACACACATCCATACAAGTCTGTTCCGGGTTCGAACAGAACCGAAGGCACTTCCAAAGAAGCCCTTGCAATCCGAATAATTTCTAACCACGTTTGGACTCCCCATCACTAAGGGTGCTCAAATCTCTATACTGGGGCCAGTCGGTGCAGAGACATTCAACAGGTCATCCTTTTGCTTTCGAAAGTATCCGGTCTTCACCATCGGTCTTCAAATGCTATCCATATCGTCGTAACATTATTCGGAATGGGTTATATAACACAAGGTCCTTTCTCGGCTAAACCGAATAATGAGCGCAATATTTAAAAAAACATATGGATAATGGGATTTCAGTTAAGTCACAACTTTAAAACCAAAACTTTTCTTTCAAATGGTTTAAACAAATTACCATTTACAAATCTTTAAACAAAAAGATTTACTTCTTCTAGACACCTTTCAATGGTTTAAACAATTTCCACATTTAAATCTTTTAAAAAAAGATTCATTTTTAAAAACCCCTTTCAATTTAAAACGAGAATCACCAATCCTTAACAAAGATTCATTTCTAGCCTTTCAAAACAATTCCATTTCAAGTTGGATTAACTAATCCGGTCTTTAAATTTAAGACTTATTTCATAGCTTTTAAAACAATTTTCAAAGATTCATTCATTACTTTCAAAACAATTCCATTTCAATTTTTTCAACACAAATTGAAAACCCTTTCCTTATATGAATGCTATTATTAATTGAAACAAATAGTTTCGTTTTGGGAAAAACTAATTACATTTACCTAAGTTAAAGTCATTCAAGTATAAACTTGGGTCTAAATTTTAATTCCCAAACCAATATTTTTTTAAATGGTTAAAAACCCATATAAATACTTTTATAACTTGTATAATCTTTTTAAGCCAAAATTTCCAAATCATTGAATTCAATTTCAAATATTGAATTCAAAGTCAAATCAAAATATTTCAGATTTCAAACTAAATCAAGTTATCTAAAATAACTTTTATCTTCAAAACTCCTTTTCAAATATTTTTCAAATTCAACCCAATTTCATTTCCAAAAACCATTTGGATTCAAAATTCAAACTTTAAAACCATTTCAAAATATTAAATTCAAATATATGTGACTTAATTGATTTCCTTGTGAAATCCATATTTGTATGTGTATGGTGTAGTTCAGGGGTTTTACACAATAGTGCACAACATCAATCATAAGAATATCGATAAGTGGTATAACCCATAACGCTTATCTTCATTCACAGATTCATAGTTAGAGTAAATTTATCAATCACAATCGATTCACTAATATGATTCGATTTGGGTTTTGGATAGCCAACTGGAATCCGACTCCCTGTCGCATCGAAATCCAAATGTCGTTTTACGGGTCAAGGGGTTTTCATATTCATACACCAGTATATTCATCACAAATAAAATAGCTCAGCACAAAGCATTACATAGCATCACATCACATATCAGATATATCAATCCATCACATAGCATCCAATAGCAATCAAACATCTATAATTGAGATGCAAAATTGTGTGGTTTTTATTTATTTATCAACAACATAATTTCTTAGATTAGAAATCTCTAATCAATGATTAATTATCCTTAACTACAATTGATTGAGTCTTAATCACCTTCATTAATTGATCATTTCTTAATTAATTATCTAAATTAATCAACCCTTAATTGCAATTAATTAAATCTAAATTATTTTTATTAATTAATTACTTCTTAATTAATTAATAATTAACTTCACGTTAATTTAGCTTGATTACTTCTTAATTAATTATGATTTCTTGATCACTTTAAGTTAATTAGCCTTTAATTAATTATTATTAATTTACTTACCTTAATTAATTAACCACATTAATTATTCTTTTAAAGTAATTAACCCTTAATATTTGATTAATCAATCTTCAATCACTAATTATCTACTCTTACTTTCACTAAGTAATTACTATTTTCATTTAATCATTGATTAATTACTTTATCAATTAACTTGAATTATTAATTAATTATTTTAATTACTTACATTAAGCAATTTACTTCAAGTAATTAATCTTTCTAAAGAATAAATTCTATTAACAATTAGAACATCAATTATTTAACCCTAACAAATAAAGTTTATTAATAATTAAAAACATCCTAATATTATTAAGTTAAAGTAACTTTTCAAAAATAAAATTTATATTTATTATAAATTATGTTAAAACTTGGTAATTTAAAACAAATTTCCTAAAAAACTTTCTTAACTAATTCAAAACTGGGTTAACATTAAATTTTTACCAAAAACTCAAAACTGGTTTAACCAATATTTTTTTTCCAAGTGAACTTGATTTTTCCTTTAAAAAAACTGAAACTGTTTTCTGCCCCAAAACCAATGACCCGAGCCATTGCAGTGTCTCCCCGAGTATTGCTTTGGGATTTTCAAAAATTTACCCGAGTGATCCCCCCAAATTTCGACCCTAAAATTTTCTAAGTGTTTTCATTTTGCACCCAGTTCCTACTTCGGGTTATAACTCGAGCTACCCTCGTTTCTTCCTGAGCCTTGCATCGAGTCGCCTTCTTCTTCCCCAAACGCAAAACTCACTGATACACGTTGATGCACGTATACGTGCACAACCACGCTAACCATTGCCGATCGACGACGAACTCACCATAACGTCACCGATGATCCCCAACCTCGATTCGAACAACCTAAAACCCAAAATCGTTACTAATTCAAAATCGAGCCACTGCGTTGAAACTGGAACGAAACCCATCATCATGAAATCGCCACGCTCCTCCTCCTCTGACCACCTGAACGTCACCACCTCCGGCCACGTCTCCGACGAACCCCAAACTAACACCTCCCCAAGTACCACTACACTCGATCAACCAGAAAGCCCACGCCGACCCAAAACTCTCGGCTCAACCAAAATTTAGGGTTACAGGAGGAAATTCGTTACCACCGACGCCTCAAGGCTCTGACCATCATCAAGATAATTTTGCCGAAGCCTCTGACCATTGACGCAACTCCACGCGAAACCCCGACATCCCCAGTAACGTTGACCACCGGAATCTCCTCAAAACTCAAATTCTGGTTAACCCAGAATTTCTCATAAAATCTTCAACTAAAATTATGATTTTTGTTTTAAAAATTGTATTTTCCCAAATCAATTCAAGTTATAAACATGAATCAAGTAATCTCAACATTTGATTATCATGGTATATAGCTTGCTGTTGTATTTCTTGTTTTTTTTCCAGATAGTATATGAACAATCATACTTAAAAATGTTTTTAAAATCTTAGTTTAAGCTTAAACAAAGATAAATTGTTTTGAAAATCCTAAGTCTACAAGAAATTAATAGAGGAGAGATGAATTGGTTGTTAGATGGCCATGCCTATTATTCAAACAGAGGTCAAAACAACGACATGCACAGTCATTCTCATGTGTATATATACATGTAAGCATAACTTAACAACTAGATAAACAGTTATCATAAAAAAACATTAAGTATCAAGCACAGAAATCAAGATATTCAAGTTTGGGATCAAAAAAGGGTTTGCTCACCTATGACTTGAGGACAGAGAACAATTTTCTAATCCGGAAACTTTTGCATTTGGTTGACCTATTATTTTTGAAACTGATGCCTGAACCTATGATTTACTGAGTTGAAACTGATGTTACTCAGGTTGAAGTTGAAAACAGATTTTTTTTGTTTTTCTTTGCTGTTTGATAATCTAGAATTGCTCTTCTTCTTGATTTCCATATTGTTTTCAAGGTTGAAGTTTAGCCTGATCTTGATTTTATTGATTTTGAATCTGGTTTTGATGTTGAGATGATTCTGGTTCTTATTTTTGCGTTTCAGTTTGAAGATAAGGAAGATTTTTGAGAGGAGAATGAAAAGTATAGCCTGTTTTTTTTATTTTTCTTCCGCTGTGTTGTTATACTTAATGTGTTATAAGCTCCGGCGAACCAGATTCGACGTTTGGATCTGCGGCATTGGAATACGAGTGTCGTATTCGGTGCCGATTTTCAAAGGTCGAGTCAGGTTCTGTAGCGACCCGACTTCCTATCTCAAGAAAATCGCATCACTAATTAAGAAAGAAAGGGATAGAAGAAGAAAAGAAAGAGAAGAAAAAGAAACAACACATCAGAATCTCACAGCGGAACGATTGAAAATATAATATGGAACATATACATAGTATCATATACATCAGAGTACACAACTATACATCTCAATTTGGACAGTTATAACATTTCTGTCTAATACAATACAAGACCATCATACAGAATATCAACACAGCGGAAACTCTAACTATATATCTACATGCTGAAGCCTCCTGCTCCATAGCTCCTCCAGATTTCGTCAAGGATAACCTGAATCACTTGACTACTCATATGTATAACTGTCTAAATTGAGATGATTAGTGTGACAGCCCGCAAATCCGTACCCCTTGAATCAACATTATTCTACCTCTATTAACTCAAGTGGCACAAGATTACGAACCATTAGGGTTAAACAAGAAGAGATAGAAGAAGAAGAAACTAAACAATATCAGAATCTCACAGTCGCAGCGGAATAAATATAATAGTAAATATAGAACTTTACACAAAATGAAATCTATTACTATTTATACATCATATCATCAGAGTATCTCATACATCAACAATCACAAATCAGACCTACCATACAATCACAGCAGCGGATATATATAAGTACATATAATACGTCTCGGACTCCATCTCCTTTCCTGCTCCATAGCAACCTATCTTGAACATATAATACTCGGTCTGACCCGAGCATTATAATGAAATAACACCCGAGTCAGTCTGGAATACCAGCTGATAATAATGCATCCAAATTGATCATTAAAGTTTCAAAAAAATCCTTTGAAAACAAAAGCATCTCGTAAGACCACGCCACAAATAAACATGTCGGGTTTTTACCTTACGATAGCTAAAACAATCTTTATAGAAATCCTCTGATATTATAATAGGGTCTATTTACAAATACTTATAAAATAGTCGAAATTGTTACATCTATTAAATTCCAGCTACTAGCCACAAAAGTGGGTAATACAAACAAAAATCGTACAAGGCTCGTAGGGAGAATGGATTTCCAACAATGACTAGGCACTGGGGTACCGCCTGTCACAGTACGGGGCCTAGATCACCGTACCGAGGACTACTCCCTTCATCCCCTGCAACACAAGGCCGGAACCATTCCTTACTGAACAGTCCCGAATAAGATAAACCCCGTGGTTGGCGCGACCAACCACCCACTAAGCCGAAATATATAAAAAGGGACATCTAGACAGGGGAAATATCTTGTCTTGCTTGGGCATGACCCACCTAACCTTGCTGCATATCCCCTGATTTTCAGTCATTCCCGGTTGATGAGGCTTGAGGCTAAGCGTTACCTTTAGAACGTTTCACTTAGAATGCCCATCGTCCACCTGACGATGTTTTGCAAGCATTCGTCCATACAAGTCCGTCCCGGGTTCGAACGGAACCGAAGGCACTACTCCTACTACATCCATTTGGAAATATCCTCAGGATTAGTAGCTACTAGCCCTTGCACTTCACTGCTCCATCTTCGACTCCGAACATGTTTTTCGCACGAAACGTACAAACCGAATCGAAGTGGTTTTTGAGAAATAAATCTCGATCCCGGTCTCTTCGAAACGATCGACGCATTGTTCAATATTGATAGTCGGTGATTTAACTATCAATTTATATTCATAAACATCCATAAGCATCCATCACCATAAATAATTCCCACATTATTTATTTGCCTCAATATCTTCAAAAGATATATTTTCAAATTCTCAAAGTTCATTTGAAAATAATTTCCAAAACTCTTTCCTTACAAGGTAAATCCTTTATCATATATTTCCATTGGAAATAACCAAGTTAAAAACAATTTAGAATTAAATCACTTTAAATATTTTATTCTTAAATATACTTTCAAATATATAAACTTACTACTAGTTACTTTCTCAAATATAATTTCAAAATAATCAAAGTAAAACTATTTTATAAGATATAACTTGATTTAAAATAAGGTTTTAGTTATACTATATTTTAAAATAGAGTTTTAAAAGAAATTAATAATTTCAAACAACTTTATTCAAAAACTAGCCTTTAAGTAAATCCATTTGTAAAAATAATTATTAAGGTATTTTAAAAGTTTACTATTGCTAATTTATTAAGAATTATGTTAAAATAATAATTTCCAAAACACTCTTTAAACAAGCTTAAGTTTTTTTTTTTTTATAAAATTCAGTTTTAACTCGAACTTGGTTTTCCCCAGGGAATCTCTCATTCCCACATAAACATCACAGAAATCCTTCTCACGATTTCTGTCAAACTATTTTAATTTAGTTTTATATTTTAATAACATAAATTTTATTTTCCCATTTATCAACTAATAACCTTTCTCTTTATTAATCATTCCAGATTTTACAATTTTTCAATTCCATTCTAAATAGATTTCAAATTTTAATTCTTTTAAATTCATTATTTAACAATATCACTTATTTCTCTAAAATTCAATTTATCCATTTAAATTATATTTTGGATTTATAATTTATTCAGCAACATTCCAATACAATTTTATTTCAGTTTTCGATCCAATCTGATTCCAATGTTTGTATTCCCTTAAATTCCTTATTTATTAATTTCTTAATTTCTTTTGAAATCCCAATTTAACTTCTTTATTATTAAATCTCTAAATTTCTCTATAATTAACATTCTGGGTTTGTTGTTTATCCCATAATATCACAATACAATTTAATTCCAAAATTATCCATCACAATATATAAACAGGCATCAACATCAATTATAAAAATAAACACTATATTGTGAGGAATCCAGTTGGATCCCTCCAACCTGTTTTCCCTGCATCCACAAATATTAGCACAACTATATATATCAATTCAATTTGATAATAATCAACATAAACAGCTAAACATCCAAACAAATAATCAATACTAACTGTCTAACTTTACTAGTATCCAGATGTGAGTGAGAATAACTCACTTTGAGTTTTGGCGAGCGTTCGAAATTTAAATTAAACCGAACGACGTTCGATTTAACTCAAAATTTCTACTTGCTCGGATTGATTCTGGATCTGCACCATCGCGTAGCACGTGCTTCTGCGATTCCGGCGTTTCCAGTTTCCTCAAAAACGGATAAAACATGTATTAGATATTGAATTTTAAAGATTGTGCAAACATTTATATAAATAGTTATATTATTATTTTTTCTTTACCAATGCAAAACACGGCTATACCCGTCTTCCCCAATGCGTGCGCAAACTCCAGGAGCCAAACGCGTACAAGAACCCAACTTCCACCACCTAGGGTTCGAAATCGCACCAAAATCGTTCAACTTCATGACGATCAGAACCCGCCCTCACGGAGACCACGGCCAGCTCCACCAAACCCCAGCGGCACGTTGAACTCGCACGTCCCCAGGACGAGATACATGCATGCGAACGGCCGCGTTCTAACTCCCCTAATTGTACATCCACTCTACCTTAATCCATCACACCCGTTCACTTCGAAGATCTCGAAGTCTCCTTCTATTCTCCAGTTGAAGGAATTGCGAATTGATGCGTGGATTTGGAGATCTTGGTGGAAGAATGATAATCGTTTTCGGCCATTAAACAAATATAGAGGCGGATGGGAACGAATAAGCTAGGGTTTAGAGAATAATATGAATATATAAAATGGTTTAATATTATTTAATTAATATAATACTCAATTTAACATCGTATGCAAACGAACTCCAAATCTCACGTTCTGCCAGGCGATCCTGGGGTTTTTCCGCATTCCGGACACAATAGGACAATTTTCATAAGCTAATTTGATCCTATGCGCGAGTTACGGAATTAAACGATCAATTTTAATTAAAATCGATTAAAACGATTTCGATACGTTTTGAGCTGCCACGGTCAAACGACAACTCCGACTGCTACAAAAATTGAAATCTGATAATAACTAACAATTGCGGATCCAATAGAACTGGTTTCGTCGAATTCCGAGACTGTGCCCCGGAAGGCTATTTTAACTCGTCTATTAAATCGAGTGATTTTCATAATTGACGAAATCAATTGAAACTTCACTTTTAAAATTTTTAACAATAAATCATATGAAATTTATAAGCACAATAAAAATCATTCTGGCTCATTTCGTACTAAAATCGGATTAATTGCATTTTATAATATTAAATCCCATTATTAAATTAATATAAAATTCCAAATTCAATCTATTGCCAATTAATTCCATCCAACCGTCTAAAATTATAACTCGAACCCAAATGGACATTAAAAATAAATTTTACAATCTATTTCATCTCTATTTACTTTCAGAATTATCCATTTTATTCCAATTTATGATATTAAGCTATTTTTATTCAAATTCCAATTTAGTTCCCGTATATGAAATTTCTAATTTTTTATTAACTTAACCAAAGTCTTTTATTTCAAAATTAATATTAAAATCCATATTGAACATTTGAAGTGAATTAAATGTTCAAATTTAATGGCTTAAAAATACGGGATGTTACATTCCTTCCCCCTTATAAAAATTTCGTCCCCGAAATTTGCTAAGGTAGAAGAATGTTCCTACACTCTTAACTTAATCCAAACTTTTTTTAGTTACAACTTATATACACTTTCCAAAACCTTTTGCTCAATTTCAAACCCACTTGCTTTATTAACTCTAAAGCTTTAATTTTTAACTTATAACTTCCCAAGTTACTTAACTTTTCCCAAAACCCCAAAACATTGTAACTCCCAAAATTTTCGGAAAATTTTGGCAGAGTCTCCTCTGCACGGAGGAGCTTTCGCGATATCGCGATACAGATAAATATATATACATCGACCCACACAGTCAGAAACCAAAATATATCACAATATATATATATATATATATATATATCATTTCCCAATTATATTTGCATAGGCGTACCTTTTTAGCAAAATTTTAATAGCAAGCAGCTAATATTATCGCATACACGCGCTCCAACTCTCTTGAACGCCTCCCGCACCTGTACTTACTCAAACAAACTCATTAGCTTTCAATAATATGAACATTTCGTTAGCCTTACCAATATAAATGTAAGCCATACACAACCATTTCATAAATCTTAACCAACATACCATTTTCATAGCCTAACCAAGCAAACTTCATCACCATTTAATAATGTTAACCATGTTTTATCAACAATTTAAAATTTTCAATCACCTTTTTAATTTCTCGACAAATCCAAACTTCACTTTCATTTCACATGAATGATTTAAATTCAAGTTTACTATATATCATGCATATTTATTACAACTCATTCATTTCTATTTCAATATAATTAACATATGCTTTACTTACATTTCTTTATTTTAACTTACATTCCCAATTTGATTTACAATCAAATTTTATTTTAAATTTTAAAGCATTTTCATTTCTTTTATAATTTATTTTCATTCTGATGCAAAAATTACTTAATAACATTTCAACCCATTCCAATTTATTCAAAACCAATTCATTTGTTGTTTAAACAACTAAACTCTAAATACATGCAAATATTCTTGTCATTCAAGCCAAAACTAATCACCACTTAAACTCATAACCATTAAAATTAATTCTAATTTAGATTTATATTAATTTTTTTTTCAATTCTGCATAGTTCGTAATCCAATCATGCTTATTCCATTTCAATTATTAACTCAATCCTTATTCTCACCCTTCAAATTTATTATTCATCTTAAGTTTATTTTTATTATTTTATTATTGTTCTTATTATTATTATTATTAAAACCAAGTCTTGATTTTCATATTTCAAATCCATTATTCATCTTAAGTTTACTTTTATCATTCCATCCTGGATTTATGGACAACTCTTATATTCATATCACAATGTTATTAAAACCATTCCACTTTACCTTAATGCAATTCACATTTAGTCAAAGTTAAATCCAATCAAATCCAAATTTTAATTCTCTATATACAAGTTCAAAACTTGTTTACTAATTTAAGGTCATTCCTTTCCTTTATATCTCACATTACCTTATTTCAATTTACATTTCATTAGAGATTAAGTTTGAATTTACCATACCATTCCACTCTTTCCCATCTGTGATTATAATTTCATTTCTATTTCTATATGTTCACCAACTTATTTATTTTAAAGCTCATATTGCTCATTTTAATCCATCTACATCATATAATCACAATTCCAATTTTCTATATGTATCACTGGATTCTAAATGATACAAATCTTCCTTCACCTTAATCCTTTGCAAAATTTTAAATTCATAATCCCCAGCTAAAGCATAACACTTACTAGCTTGAGGGTATACTCCATTTCACAATGACCCAAAATCTCAAAGTCCACTACATCTTAATTTAATTCAAATCAACTTTATTTTAAGTCCAATTTATTTTACTTATCCAAGTTAAATTCAAATTTTCTACTCACTTCAACATATTTTATTCACTTTTAATTACTCAAATTAAATTTTAATTCCAAGACTAAAATTTTCATTTCTTACTTCTTATTAATATTAATTTCACTTAATAAGTTCAATAGTTAGTTCATTTCAACTTTACACATTATTTAATTAGAATTTCCCAGAATTCATTTTACCCTGTTTTATTCCAAAACCATGTTGAAATATATCAAATATATACCGATTTGGTATATCAATCAAATCACCAGATTTTCCAAAACAATTTGTTTACACCAAACAAATTTCCCATTTTTGAAATGTCCAAAACAACTGTTATACCCAACTAGTCCAAACAATACCATAACCAAATATTAGGGAAGCAATCCGTCACTTTAGAAACTCTAAAATGAATTCTAATGATGTGGCCAGCATCATCAGGATTATTTTCCAGCGACTGAAGTGAGTTCAACGCTTCTTACTCTCCCAAATTTATTTCAAAACAGTTTTCCATTTAAAATACTTCCCAAAACAATATTCCATCATTACCTTCAAAAACTTTAGAAAACATTCCCAAACTTTCCCAAGATTTTAAATTTCCAAACTTTTATTTTCAATCTATTAAAAGTATTTTTTTCAGAACTTCCAGGATTAAATTCTGGTTTAATTCAAATTTAATTATTCTTCTTTTGTATAATTTATACCCATGGAATTTATTTGGTTATAAATCAATTCAATATCTTACATTCCCATTGGTTTATATATCATCTCATTTCAAATTTAAATCAAATTTAAGATTCATATTTGATTACAGTATTAACAACCAACCAAACAATATATATATATGTAATTGAGAAAACCATTTCTTTTATATCAAAATATAATTTTGGGTAAAATTATTTCATTTACCCACTTTAAAAACAATACTATGTCGGTTTATCTTGTTTAAGAGTTTAGAAACCCCTATCGATACGGTTGTATTTCCCGCACCGACCAGAATTCATAAACACTCAACCGATAAGTCAACACAGTATAAAAACAATCTTATATACACTAACAAGTACGCTCTCATATCTATTAATACGCGCAACTCATTATAGAGTACTATTGACTCTATTAAATGAGTAATTACCCCACCAAAGCCTAGGTTGTCGCCAACCTAAGCTCTGATACCAAGTGTGACAGCCCGCAAATCCGTACCCCTTGAATCAACATTATTCTACCTCTATTAACTCAAGTGGCACAAGATTACGAACCATTAGGGTTAAAGAAGAAGAGATAGAAGAAGAAGTGTGACGCCCCACCTCTATACCCACGCTAGCCAAGAACACTACTGTGGATGCTGTCAACTAGCACGGAGAATAAGGCTGTTGAGGAGCGACCACCCATGTAATTGCTTTGTGCGAGCATCGATATGTCAGATAGTATAACATGCAATTCTTTTCAAGTGGAAATCCGACATGCCGACACAAACTCAAAACTACTACACAGTGGCTATATCGTACTGGCTCATTTCGTACTAAAATCGGATTAATTGCATTTTATAATATTAAATCCCATTATTAAATTTCGTACTAAAATCATATGAAATTTATAAGCACAATAAAAATCATTCTGGCTCATTTCGTACTAAAATCGGATTAATTGCATTTTATAATATTAAATCCCATTATTAAATTAATATAAAATTCCAAATTCAATCTATTGCCAATTAATTCCATCCAACCGTCCACAATTATAACTCGAACCCAAATGGACATTAAAAATAAATTTTATAATCTATTTCATCTCTATTTACTTTCAGAATTACCCATTTTATTCCAATTTATGATATTAAGCTATTTTTATTCAAATTCCAATTTAGCTCCCGTATATGAAATTTCTAATTTTTTATTAACTTAACCAAAGTCTTTTGTTTCAAAATTCATATTAAAATCCATATTCAACATTTAAGTGAATTAAATGTTCAAATTTAATGGCTTAAAAATACGGGATGTTACAATTAGTTTGTGTACTCTGATGCATATGATACTATGTATATGTTCTATATTATATTTAAATCATTCCGCTGTGAGATTCTGATGTGTTTTTTCTCTTTCTTCTCTTTCTTTTCTTCTTCTATCCCTTTCTTTCTTAATTAGTGATGCGATTTTCTAGTGCTAGAAAGTCGGGTCGCTACAAGGTCGTTTCAATTTGTTTGGCACATCTAGTACAATTATAGTCGCATTAAATTTTGATATTTAATACCCATCACGGAAAAGAATTTTATATTTGGACAAGAAGTAAGATTCCAAATATAGCGTATAGTCATGGGGCTTTTTGCATAAGGAATATCCGGTTTACATTCATAAATGACTCATATGAAGAAAGAATCAAAACTTAAATAAACAAAAGAACCTTATTGTCTATACTAATGTAATGGGAGGGGCTATTGCACTAAGACAATACGTAGGATCGAGGTTCATCGTCTTCCTATTTATTATTGCTGAGTGGCTAAAAACATAGGTTTGCCAAAAGGTATAAAGATCTCATCACACATGTATAGAGTTATCAATCGAGTATTATGATTGCTACATATAGCCTTGGAATAACAAATATATAGGCATCTTTGATAGTATCAGATTGTAACCAGTCTCAAGAGCTCTTACTAAGATCTGGCTTGAAATTATTTCTATTGTAACGTAAACTGGGTTGAACTCAATTACAATATGCTTCTTACAAATTCATTACGCACTTCAAAATATTTCTTTCCTTCTAGCTAATTGCAGTCTCGATCATTTCACATCAAGTTAAAGGCTTATGTATTTTTCATGTATACCGAGGTGGCCTATTAGTACATATATGTTTACTATGCTATTCCGATTCAACGTTCTTTGAAATATCTTTAGCTTTTATAGGATTCAAGAGTTGACATATTTATTTATAGGTTTTAATTACTTAAAAAATTGAAGTTTGATGCCATTTTTTAATTTGAATTTAGTATATTTATTTAGGGTAGATTTGACATATTTATTTATGGTAGTTTCTTCAGTAATTATTCTATATTTTTGCTTAAGTAGTCAATAGTTTGCTAATTTGGACTTCAAGAAACAGTTTCTATAGTTTCTTAGGTAATTATTTGCTTTTTCTTGCTTAAATGGTGAGTATTTTGCTAATTTTTTGCCATCTTGCTAAAGTAATTGGATCAATGGTAATAAGCTTGTGCGTCTACTTGGTTGCACATGACATTTTCGATAGTAAGTGATTTTAATGTACAAATATCTTTTATGCCTTTTTTTACTAGTTTGGTTGATTTTATTCTTTAGCTTCAATTAATGAAGGAAAGCAGTCGAGCACAATTTGTGTTGCTTCTTTCTACCTACTTGCTTTACGAATATCATTTTATGGATGTATTTGGTAAAATGTAACCTCTTGTGAAGCTTAGAGTCATGCGAGTTTGTGTTTGTGTTTGCATCTGTGTAACTCCATTATCCCTGGTCAAGTGCCTTTCACTAAGAAAGTGGTCACCATGATCAGTTAGAAATAGTTGGACTATATGGTTATCTATCTATCACGTCTCTTTTGTGATATTTAAGGACCTTTGTAAATTTCTATACAGATGGAGGTATAAAATTCTGTATTAGGAAAAAAAGTAGGTAGAGTGGTAAAATTCTGCAATGAGTTATAAATTACAAGCACAATACTAAAAAATGTAGTAGATAGAGAAAAACTTCAGTTAATGAATTTTTTTTAATGCTCTATGTTTTATATTTCTTTATAATCTATGCAAGCTAATGAGGTGGAGAAATATAAGTTAGGAGATGTATGTTTGTGGATTATTTTGTCATTAAAAAATGAAAACATGATCGCTAACAACATAATCATTTGCACTGGATACCTTTTTCTTAAACTGATAATTCTGTGTTATTAGGTTATGTATTATATGATGCAATAACTAACATCACCATTATGTAAGATAATGAATTGTTCTTATTTTTGGTTTTATCAACAAAATTTCAAGTTATTTGAACATCATTTTCATCAGCATAGATGCTAGGCATTATAAGGTCTCCTTCATCGGTTTTAACAATCACAAACATCTATATTGTGTTGAGTTTGTCAATAACTATCAATGATGTTAATCAAAAGATGACAAATTATCTTTTAACAGAACCAAATCTCTCTAATTCATTCTTATCAAAAATCTAGAGCATTTGAAAAATAAGGTAATTAAACCATTGCTATGATTTCTATTAGTAAGACATAGCCTAGTTATCATAGATAATATTTTTTTATGTAATTTACAGGATATTAGCAGCTGATCATACTTCTTGCCAAATAAAAACTTAACCCTATTTTTGCTTTAAAGGTTTTATTAGATGTAGATTTATTTCTGACTAATATCCTATTATAACAGGCATCACAAGAAAATTCAGTTGCGGATTTTAAAGATTGGCAAATTCCGCTTGGAAGACGTTTCATGTTATTACCTGAATTGCTATTTTGAACGATCGATTAAAAAATACCTCCTAAGTATCCGATAAAAAAAATCCACCTTTTATTTGTTCATTTTATTATTAGTTACTCTATTAAACCTTAATATTTATGAACAAATTTTAGATGGTTATATAAGGAAAATTATTTATACTTGTTGTTTATGATTAGTGAGAAGATTCTTATAAACACTAAACTAAAACGTGCAAAATACAGTCTATGAGATGAACAAACATTCACAGTAAGTTAAGATTGCCGTCCGAGGCCTTGGTGCAGTGGTAAAACGTCAGGCTGTTGACGACAAGGTCGGCAGTTCGATCCCTGCCTTCGGCATATTAAACTGTGCGCCATGATGATTCTTGCAGACTTGTGTGCTGCCTACTTTGTAAATATAAGTACCCAGTTTCAAAAAAAGTTAAGATTGCCATATTCAATTGTGTATACCCAATCATGACCAAAACAAGTTATAACGTATTGAATACTGCATTGATGATGTATGTACTAGTGTTGAATTTTTAAAATGGTCCTTTATCACAATTTGTGTATGGACCTATGCGGTATTAAGTATTAACAAAAGTTAGTTTTAGCATTCATTGCTATTGATTGTTAAATGCAATAAACATAACAACATAATCAAACATTGAGTTTCAAGCCTCCATTTTACTGATAGTAACTATACTTTCCGACACTGTTTCATGGTCTCATAGTGTAGCTATACTTTCCAACATTTAGTTTCAAGCTTTAATTTTTAATGAAAAAACACTGTCTCATGGTGTAGCTACACTTTTCAACACCGAATGGAATCACGATTACTGACTAGAAGACATGAATTATCATCAAGCTCATTTTTCGCATATCTTATGGAACGACTTGCGCTCTATCTCTAATTGTGCAAATATCACTTGATAAATAATATTGGCATTCACAACTTTGCAAAATTACAAACTCTTTTGCAGATTTGCACCCTGATTATTCTCTTTACTTTGCTATATAGGCACACAAAACATTCCTTTGCTATATGAAAGATTAGCTAAAATTGCTAATTAAATGTATGCTTTTATGCATTTGAATGTGTACGCTATTATGATGTATATTTTGTTATATATGATATAAATCTGATCTTCTTTTGATTGTGCAAATGTATATTGAATTGGCATGTGCGGGAAAGCACTAATTATGCAAAGGAGGTGCTGTCGAAAATTCATGAAATTCGATAAGTTTATAAAAATCAACAAAGTTTGTAAGGATTAACTATGTTAACCAAGTTTTATAAAAATTAAATAATTTTCTAAAAATTAAATAAGTTTTATAAAATTAAATTAATATCTAAATATTAATAAAGTTTTAAAAAATTTAAATAAATTTATGAAAATTAACTAAGCATAAAGATTTAACTAAGATACTAAGTTATATAAAAGTAATTAAAATTAAAAAATTTACTTAATTTATAAAAATTAACTGACTTTTATAAATGTTAACTACGTTATCAATTTTTATACAAATTTAACTAGATTAACTAAATGTTTATAAAAATTAACTAATTCTTATAAAATTTAACTAAGTTATACAAAAATTAACTAACATTATTCAACTAATTTATAAACTAAGTCTTATAAATATTCAATTAAGTTTATTAAGTGAGTTTTATAAAAATTAATTTAAAGATATAAAAATTAACTAAGTTATATGAAATTTAACTAAGTCAATTGAGTTTTATAAAATAAACAAAATTTATTTTTTTTTAACTAAATTAACTAAATTTTATGAAAATTAATTTAGTTTTATAAAAATCATGTTCTCTACTTTGTAATCTTTGTTAAATTGTTATAAATTGACTAAGTTCTATAAAATTTATGTAATTTATATAAAATTAACTAAGCTAACTAAGTTTTATAAAAATTAATTAATTTGTAAAAATTAAGTAAGTTTAAAAGAATAATAATAATATAGTACAATAATAGTAGTAGTAGTAGTAGTAGTAATATAATAATAATAATATGATAATAATAATAAACTAACTAAGTTAAAAATAAGTAACTAAGTTAATTAAGTTTTATAATAATTAAATAAGCTAACAATTTTTTTTAAAATTAAATAATTTTATAAAATTTAACTAAGTTTTATAAAAATCAGTTTTATAAAAATCATGTTCTCTATTTTGAAATCTTTGTAATATTGTCATAAAAATTGACTAAGTTTTATAAAAATTATCTAATCTTTATAAAAATTAACTAAGTGAACTAAGTTTTATAAAAATTAATTAAGTTAATAAATATTAACTAAATTTAGAATAATAATAATATAATATAATAATAACAGTAATAAAATAATAAAATAATATTATTACAACAACAACAACAAATTAACTAAGTTTAAAATAAGCAACTAAGTTAATTAAGTTTCATAATAATTAGATAAGCCACCTGTTTTATTTAAAATTAAATAATTTTTTAAAGTTTAGTTAATTTTTATAAAAATTAATAAGTTTATAACAGTATACATGCAATTATTGAATAAAGTAATTTAAACAAAATTTGCATCCATTTCAGGAAATTCCATACATTATTGATATCACTGCCATTTGATTATGTAAATTGGTTAAATTTTATAAAATTAACTCAAGTTTATACGAATTAATTTAATGTTATGAAAATTAACTAAGTTAATCAAGTTTAATATAAGTTCCATATAAACTAATTAAATTTGTATAATTAAGTTTCACACATGCACACATATGTATGCATGTATAGTTATAATTGCTAACTGTTGAATTTCTTTTTCGTAGATAATTACATATCTATGGTGCATACAAATGGCAACATGTTGTGGTATATTAGCGATTTGAAGTTCTTTTGTAGTAACAACTTTTTTGGTTTGCACACTTAATTGTCATGCGTAGTACGATCTTTTATCACTTGTATTATTTACACTTTTAATGCAATGTTCATTAAATATTATGACATATATACATTATTCTATGTGAATGTTGAATGGTTAGTTATTTTTCGTTTAATTTGATCTATACAATTATGTGAAATGATACATTGTGTTTACGTAAATTTGTCGATTATAGTGTGATAATGGATATGTACGTACTGCGAAAATGATTTTCTAAACGATGTTAAAGGATTTGATAGCGTTTTTAAAACGCTATTAAAGCCTATAATAGCGGTTATGAAACGCTATTACAGTTAATAATAGCGTTAGTTGTACACCAATATGTCATTGTAATAAAGGGGTTTTTATTGCATTTTAAGAACGCCATTAATAAGACTTTTTATAACGTTTTTAAAATGCTATAAAAACATGTTTTTAAGCATTTTTTATGTTGCAATAATTGATCATTAACATATTACGACTTGTTGATTTACAGCGTTTATAAAATTGCTATAAAAGCCTTTTATAGCGTTTTTTAAATGCTATTAAAGGGTCCTTTTGTTGTAGTGATAACTGTCTATCATATAGGGATGTGGATCCAAAAGATTTCTAAAATCCAATTAGTCTTATTTTCATTTAGATCTAGCTTAAATTTCCAATCGATATCGCAAACCGATGTGTGAGTTTATAACCTTTTATATACGCACATCATAAAATACTAATGGAAATCAGAAAACTTAAATAAGAACTATTTTTCCATTAATTAATATTTCATAAACAGTAGAGTATTTGATACCGTTTTCAGAAGTAATTTGTTTTAAACCCCAAAGAAAAATATGATTTGATACGAAAGATATATATTATTATATCAAAAGGATTTGAAATGAAATCGAAACTTTAGTTCGGAGAGATTATTTTCGAATTATAATTTGAAAATATTAAAGTTAATTGAATTATAGAAATAAGAATGAAAGGATACAAGCCTGAGTAGGTAGTTAGGAACTGCATATTAATTTGTGCATTGTAGGCTCCTTGTTTCCTATTTGTGGTAGGAGAACAACGTTGCTTTGATCTTGTATCTAACTGAGTATCCAATTATATAAAGGTATTTAGACAATCACAAGCGGCAGTGATGTAGCCCCAATAATTAGGAAACATTTCCTTGTCTAATATTTTCTATTTTATCATGTGTGAATATATCTTCTTGCTTAACATTTTATTCCATATTGACATGTTTATTAAGTTCGCAGGGATAAATATTGTTGTCTCTCACATCGAAGTTGTGTAGCATTAGATTTATAATACTTGGATTTGGTATGTATTAAAGTGCACCAAGTAAAATAAACGATAACTCAAATAAGTTATAGTGTTGAAATTTGTATCATATATATTTAGTAGTGATGTATTTTTTGGCAATTTTGACTAATCCAAAAATCTGAGTTATTACATTTGGTATCAGAGCTTAAGGTAGGTGCCTATGTAAAATTTCATCTAGGGTTAGTAAATCAACCTAGGAATTTTAAATGAAACTATCTTTATTTGATAAATAAAAAAGTGAAAAGGACAAGACACCGTACCTTTGACCAGGGTTATAGATGATATTATTTTTGGATGTCCTTAACTTCTGTTTAAATATCAACTTTTGTTATATTTTATGCTCCATGGAATTTTAGGGACGAAATTATTGTAAGAGAAGGAGAATGCAACGATCCAATTTTTAGAGTGGTATTTTTAATTTAATTTATAGGATTTTTCCTACTCTGTATAATATTATATTTAAATCCATAAGAAAAAAGTTTAACCATTCTACTCTCTGATTGGACCACACTTTTATACTTATCTATATAATATTATATTTAAACTTATAAGAAGAAAAGTTGAATCTTTCTATCTCTAATTGGACCACACGTTTATGCTTATCCATATAATATATATTTAAACTTATAATAAGAAAAATTGGATCTTCCCACTCTCTGATTAGATCACACCTTTATACTTATCCATAAAATATTATATTAAACTTATAAGAAGAAAAGTTGAATATATCTGCTCTCTTATTGGCCCAAAATGTGGTCGAATCATGTTATTCAATGCGGATGGTTGCCATTGGACCAAAATCTGGTCGAATAAGATTAGGTTATAGGAGGTTAGGTAAATATTAAAGTACCATTCTCTTCACCTATAAATACCCAAGTCGATATCTCATTTTAATCAATTCAAAAAAAAAAAAAGGAACTAAGGTTAAGTGTTCCTAGTCTCCAGCAAAGCAAATAGGAAGTGAGTGTAATCTTCGTCTCTTTCCTTTGACTAATTTACAGTTCAATAAATGATTCTAAGTGAATATATCTTACAAAGAAATAGCTTTAAAAAGAGAATGTTCTGATGTTGTAAATATTATTGCATATGTTGTGCATGATCATATAATGGGGTGTGTGTGTGTGTGTGTGTGTGTGTGTGTGTGTGTGTAATACTAATGTTGTTTGAATTATGCTTGGCCTATTTATGAGAATAAACCTTTTCTTTTGCGTGGGTTGGGTAGAAACTAATTATAGGCTAACACATTGTGATTTATTTCATTATTTGACTATAAGGTGTTAAACAATAATATTAGTTTATTAAATTAATATAATTAGTTATAATAATTTAATATTTAAATTGGAACTTCCATTTAATGAAGTTGTTTTGAAAGACAGTTTTCATAAAATAATATGTTACTAAATGTTTATGGGAAAGAAATTGTTTACAAAAGATTTTGTAAATATTCCAATTATGGAATTTTAGTGATTTTATATGAAGTGTGATTTTATACACTATGGTTATAAAATGTTTTTTTTATAAATAAAGAGAATTTTGAGGACTAATATCCCGATGGTTTTAAAATGGCTTTACAAAGGTTTTGAGAAAATAAACAATATGGTATTTTGGATGTATTTTGTAAATATTAGTGCAAAATGATTTGTCATTTTGAAAAACAAAATGATTTTTATGTTACCGATGATCTGGGTAACCCATAACCAAAAAGTGCCTGTAGGGTTCGTGCAACCCTGTATTGTCCTCTCTTTGTATAGAGGGATATACTTATTTATTTTGGAGAGGCAGCAACCCAGTTTCCTTGTTTATAAGAGAAAACTTCTGATCCGTTTACATATATATGATATACTCTTAGTTGATACTGTTTTCAAAAGTAATTTGCTTTAAATCCCGAAGAAAGTATGATTTGATACGAAAGATGTATATTATTATATCAAAAGGATTTGAAATGAAATCGAGAATTTAGTTCAAAGAGATTATTTTCGAAACGATTTTTTTTTAAAAAAACATTAAAGTTAATCAGATTATACGTATATGAATAAAAGGATATAAGCCTAAGTGCGTAGTTTAGGAATTGCACACTTGTTTGTGCATTGTAGGCTCCTTGAGTCCTGTTCATGGTAGGAGAACTATTGGTTTGATCCTACATCTAATTGGGTACTCAATTATATAGGAGTACATAGGCGGTCGTAAGTGGAAAAGATGCAGCCGTAATATTTAGGAAACATTTTTTCGCCAATTATTTCCTATTTTATCATGCGCTAATATATCTTTCATGCCTACCATTTTCTTCCGCATTGACATGTTTATTAAGTTCGCAGAAATGGATATTATTTCTCTTACATCAGAGTTATGCGGTGCAAGATTTATAGTACTTGAATTTGGTATGTATTAGAGTACACCCAGTATAATAAAAGATTACTTTGATAAGTTATAGTATTGAAATTTGTGTAATGACCGTTAATTTTGGTCGTTTAGTTTGAACATTTAATTTATTTTTCAATTTTGTCTTTGTTATTTTGAATATGAAGATTTTGGTTGAATTTGTTAAATGAGTTAGAATTTCAAATATAGTGATTAATTGGATTTGGTAGATATAAATTTAATATTTGAAATTAGGCAAGGTGAAAAGGAATGATTCTAAGTTGATGTAAAACTCTTTTTAAGTTAGAGTGATGATAGTGGACTTTTGAATGGGATTAAAAAGTCGATAAGTTAAAATTGAAAATTTATATATTAATTTAATTGTGGAATTTAAAATGTGGAAATAGTGTAAATAATTGAATTTAGATTTAAAATGAATCAGAATGATTTATAATATGAATATAAATTCTATGTGATTTATAATGTAGCCAGCAAGTATTAAAAATTGAAATTTTAAACAATTTCGACGATTTTAAAAATCACTCGATATAATCGACAAGTTAAAATAGCCTTACGAGATACAGTCTCGAAATTCGATGAAACCAGTTCCATTGGATCCGTAATAGTGTATTATTATCAGATTTTAAATTTTCTAGCGTTTGGAGTTATCTTTTGGTTCTACAGGATAGAAACACTTTGAAATAAAAATCGAAAGTTTAATATTTTAATTCAATACAAAAGGCTATCTTCCACTTACGATCAAATTAGACCTCGAAATCTATTCCATTGTGTTTAGAATAGGGGTAAAACATTATAAATGCCAGGCGGCACGCTTCGTTTGGTGTTCGCTAGAAAAAGCATGTAATTTGTGAAAATAATATATATATATATATATATATATATATATATATATATATATATATATATATATATATATATAGTAAACACTGGCCGATTTTCATGCAGCCGCCTCCGCTTGCTTTAAAGGCCAAAATGCTCTCGTTTTCTTTTTCAAAATTCTCCTTATCCATCAGCTTTTAGCAAAAAAATTCAACTGCAATATCGAAGAACTCAACACTATCTTCAATGTGAACGCTCGTGATCGAAATTGGAGGGATGGATTGACAACAATTCGATGATGTAGGTCAACCATTCATTCATGTTTTCTAGGATATAGGGGATATCGAGCTTCATGAGCTTCTAGGCAAGGGTGTGGCGAAGTACGGCGCATTCACGGGTGGTCGCCGATCATCTCCTGGACTCGTGATGTGACGTGTGACAGTTCGAGATGGAGACATTGTCTTGGGTTCTTTTCGAGCAAGCGAGAATGTACGAGATACTCACATGAGAAGAAGCAACCATCGGCCGTGATTTCGTTGGAGGAAACTTAAGGCCGCGATTTTATTGAGTAATAAAAAAAGAATTTTTATTATATAAATTTATATTGAAACTTATAAAATGCATATCTTCTCCATACAAGGTCGGAATTGAACGAAACGAACGACAATGGGATCGTGGCGATGAGTACTATGCTCAGGAACAGATTTAAAGATGTTTGGAGCGAGTGAAAATTTTGGATTAAATTGAACATGTTCGATTTAATTTAAAATTTGAACGTTTGACAAGTAAAACTCAAAGTGAGTAAATTTCACTCAATTATGGACTGCTGGTTTTAATTTTAAATAGCTAAAATTAATTAATGATTGATTGGTTAAATTGATAAATTATAATCAGTTGGATATGATATTGCATATAGTAATATATATATATATATTGGAGTGATTGATATTCCCGCATATATATGGCGAATGAGACCCTATGTGCACCGTATAATAGCAGATGGCCCTATATACCGCGATATTCCGTCTCGAAGCGGAATTGCTATTTTTATGTTGTGCTAACATCTGTGGATGCAAGGAAACAGGTTGGAGGGATCCAACTGGATTCCTAAAAAATGTTGAATTTAATTGCATATACAGTGATATATGTTTGTTTGAATAAATATGTGATAGGTTATTGTGTGATTTGAATTTATTGGAGGTTATGGGAGTTAACTTGGATTTTCGGTGTTTTTAAATACCGATAAAATATGGTTTAAATTAGTAAAGCGTTGTAAATAGGGATTTTGAAGTAAAATGTTTATATAGATTACTTCGGGAAATCTATTGCATAAAGTAAGTGGTTTTGAAATTGTAATGTAAGTATTTCAGGTTATTGTGAATATGGATTTGGAATAAAGTTTATAAAAGGATTATTATGATAAATGCTTGAGTGGCACTTATTTTACATAAAGGAGGTTTTAAAATCAAGATTTTAATTGATCTAAAGAAGAGAAGTGGATTTGGAAATGAGTATGAAATTGATTATACTGGATTCCAGTAAGATTTTCAAGCTTACGAAGTGAAATTAGAATTGAGAAATTGGGCTTGTTTCAAAATGAGGATTTTTAATTTTTAAGTAGGTAATTTCAAAAGTGTTAAAAATATTCTGGAAATTAGTTATTTAATTATTTTAAATTGTTTAAAGCATTTTTCAATAATTAATTAGTTGCTTTATAATGTTTGTTAAAGATCTATTATTATTTAAGAACTATACATCATTACTTTCTTTAAAGATAATTATTAAATATTAATATGGCTTTGTATAATAACTTTTATTTAAGTATAATTGCCTATATTAAACTTGGAAATTTATAAGTATATTTTGAGATAATTTATTAAATAAAGTTTTCGGGAAGTAATGGTATACTCACATGGCGTAATCGGAGACAGCGAGTGCCTGCAGTTAAGTCTTGGATTTCTCTAGGATAGAGACATAATCATTGAGCTGTGAATCCACGGTTTGATACCGCAGTGGCACTTTCCACATTAATTTAAAAGGTTTTTTTACATATTTTTGAAAAGGATACTTTATGAATATACTGAATTCGATAAGATAAGGACATGACCTTTGATAAAGAAATTTAATTTATTTAAATTTGAATTAAATAAAACTTGGTGTTTTCAGTGAAAATGAAGTTTTGGTTGAATTAACTGTTTATTGATAGTTAAATAACCGACTATCAAATCTAGACTTAAATATAACTTTGGGAATATCTAGGGGAAATATGAGAATCTGGTACAGTTATCGTTCGAGGTGACATACTGTATGCGTAAACTCGTTTCATTCTTCTAGGAAGTTGATAAGAAAATCCGTCCACTAATGATTAGGAGGTGATCTCTGATCTTATTTTCATCTGTGTATTCCTAAAGAACCGAGGTTGAGTTTATTGAAAAAATCGAACATTTTTATGAAGAGACGGGGATAAGATTTGTTATTCGAAAACCTCTTCGATCCAACGAATACGTTTTCGAAATGAAGACAAGGGAATGGAGTTGAAGATGGAGCAGTGAAGTGCAAGGGCTAATCGCTACAAATCCTGAGGGTGATTACAAAATGGATGTAGTAGGAGTATTGCCTTCGGTTCCATTCGGACTCGGAACAGAATTTCATGTGTGAGTGCTATCAGTACATTGTCATTGGAGGAAAATGAGCATTCTAAATTAAAATTCCTTACAAAGATAATCATAGCCTCTAGCCTCATTAACCAGGAGTGACTGAAAAGCAGGGGAGAAGAAGCAAGGTTAAGTGGGTTGCACCCAAGTTGTGTATGCTTATCACCTTTCTAGACACCCTTGGATATTATTAGTACGATTTATGGAAGGAGCTGGGAAAAGGGTGGGAACACCCGAGGTGATAGCATATTCGGTCTATTTAGGTCAAGGATAGTCTGGTCTTGTGTAGTAGGAGATCCCAGTGTGGTCCTCGGTACACTGCTCTAGACATGTACTGTGACAGGCGATACCCCTGTGCCTAGTCATTCAGATGGAATCCATTCTCCAATAAGCGCCGTAGGGTTTTGATTTTGCCCAACTATGCTGAAACGTGAGATGCAAGCATTTCAGCTATTTGAATAAGTATTTGTACTTAGACACTATTATAATATCAGATGATATTAATATAAAAAGTTTTAGTTATCTTAAGGTAAAAACCCATCATTTCTATGTGTGGCGCGGTCTTACGAGATACCTTTGATTTTCAATGGATTGTGAAACTTTAATAATTCAAATTGAGTATGTTTTTTCATGCTGGTTTTCCTAACTGACTCGGGTGTTATTTTATTATAATGCTCGGGTCAGACCGAGTATTTTAGGTCTAGGCTAGGATTCTGTGGAGCTCAGTAAACGAGCTAGAGACCGAGACGTATTTCCGTACTTGTTTTATTTTGCTGCAATGTTTTGTTTAAAATTACCAGCAAATTGTGAGGGCAGGTTGTTATAACTGTTCAAGCTGGTAATTATTGATTTTGTACTCTAATGTGAGAAACATATATTACATTTTTGATTTGTGTAAAAAATTGCTAATACTATATGTTATTCAGTTTGCTATGAGATTCTATTTTGTTTTAGATTTCGTTTTCTTCTACCTACTTTCTTTCCCTTCAACAATCTGTCTTTCCGGCACTCGAGTGTTCGACATGTTATATAATGTCCGTATTTATGTCGATTTTCGAGGGTCGAAAAGGCGAGTCATGACAGTTTGCATCAGAGCTTAGGTTGGCGATATACCTAAGCTTGGATGGGGGTTACTCATTAGAGATAGAGTCGGTTGTGACGCCCCCCCTCTATACCCACATTAGCAAAGAGTATTGTATAGATAATACCGTCTGCTAACATGAAGAATAAGGCTGGATAGGAGCGACCATGTGTAATCTTACCTTAACTATTCACTAAACACGTCGAAAAGTAAAATCACAAACAGTTCGACGTATTCAATAAATATTTAAAGCAAGACTACAATGGCTATAGGATCTATCAGAACAGAATATAACAACTCAAATGCAATATACATCACAAAACAGTAAACCATCATATACACATATATAGATACATAACGGAGTATACAAAATGATACATATCAAGTGGTATAGTAAACCACAATATACAGACGAGTTCACAAGAATACATATCAGAGTTACAACATATAAGGACTACAAGAAAGCTAAGACAAAAAGAAACTAGCGGAATAGTCCATGCGGAAGCAAAAGAGGCTAAGTCCAAAGCACCTAACCTGAAACATCTCGGTCTGACCCGAGTATAAAATACCCGGGTCAGTCTAGCTAAACAAATCAGTTAGATAAACTGAACAATAATAAACCTGCAAGGTCATACAGTATAACAAATATCTCTAGAGGAGATAACACAATCATCAACAAAAGATGAATCATATAGAACAAGCCTCGTATCATCGGCAACATATAGAAACAAAGGATACGAATATCCCAAAACAAGCCAAAAGGCAAATAACAAATACCAATAAGGTATACAAGTTCCACAAGGTAAACGCTACTCATCATGCGGCTCAAAAAGACCAACACCGAAGGGCGATACCAAGGGAATATACATATGAATGAAACATCAGAAAATTGCTCAAGCTCAGTACTGTATAACAAGGATCCATGAGCCCGAAGATTCCAAACCCAAGTATCACCCATGAGGCAAATAAGGCCAACATCAGAGCGAAACTATATAGGTCGACAAACCCGAAGGCACAAACCCAATATCACCCATGCGGCACATAAGGCCAACATCGGAGCGATACTTTATAGGGCAACAAACCGTAGTGGCGAAGGTCAGAGACCCAGTACTGGACACCACTAACTGGCGGAATATGTCACAACTCTCGAAAAGGAATCCGAAAAGTGTTAACGTATGTCCCATAACCACTCGTTCGCACTAAACGGTTTACTATCCGTCAGCCACTTTCACACTCAAAGCAGTACAAAGTTTACCTCATATCATCGATAAACCGAACCCGAAGGTCAAAACGATCAATTGAATAGGTCGGGGATTAATCGAAAAGATAAACGCATGGATTCATGGTCCGTGTTTTGCCTAACCATTTAATCTTCCTTCCACTTCGCTCAAAGTGCGAAATCGTGTGTGTGCATTATAAATAGAATTTATGAATTGGAGACGGAAGCTTCTAATACGATTTAGAGGGATTATTTATAAAACCCGTGAATGAAGTCAAAAATAAGTTATCAAAATCAAAGATGCAATAACAACCACTAAAAAGCAACTTGAATCGATAAAGTCCGGAAAACAAATCAAAATATACAAAAACAGGCAAAACAAGGCAAATAGGGGCAGGTCGGTCGGCCGCCTACAGGGCTCGGTCGACCGAACACTGTTCATAAAAACTCTCGGGAAGCAGGTCGGTCGACCGGAGCCTGCGCTCGGTCGGCCGAAGGCTGTTTTCCAGCACTTCTTGCCCTTATCAAATGAATTGCAAATCTTTTTCAAATCAAAGCAATAGCACATGAATATTTGTTAGGAAATCATACCCAACATCAATGATAGCAAGAGAGGTAGATGTGAGTTAAAAACTCACCTTTTTACACAAAACAAAGGAGAAGAAGCACAATTGCAAGGAGAAGATCAACCAACTACACTCCACTTCAACACTACAAGCTTCAATCTAGAATCAAAGCAAGTATTTCCTAAGATAGGGTTAGGAAATTACTGAAATTGAAGAGGAGAAGAGATGGAGAAGATGGAGATGAACTTACCAATGGATTCCCTTTGATTTTGGAGCAAGAATCAAGTTTACAAGAAGAACTAGGGCTTGCTAATTTCTATTTCCACTTCCTTTCCCCCATTTCAGTTTTAACTTAAGAAATGAAATGAAATGAGAGTGAATGGAGAGGAGAGGGCTGAAGTAGAGGGGTTAAGTGGGTTTAGTTTGCTAGTGGGCTGAACCCAAACCCAAAACCCAACTAGAAAACGTAGCAAAATTCAACTTACTCCAAACATATCAAAGATTATACTCAAAAAGATCGCAAACGATGCTTTGAACTCAATGGAAGTGGTTTCGAGTCCCAATTCGACCGTTTGCAAAAAGTGACATTTCGGACCCCAAAATTCGAATAACGACGCCATATTTAAATCAAACATTTAAATATGTAATCTTTAAATAGGCGGGTTGTTACAGATCTCCCCTCCTTAAAGAAATTGCGTCCTCGCAATTCTTAAGAGAAAATAAATAGTAACAACCAAAAGGCATATCCACACAAAAGAATATCCGAAGAAGAAGCTCACAATAAAGGGCACGAAAAGATAAGCCCAAACTTGCTTGCTTAGAGAATTCTCTAGATTCCTAAGCTCAAATATTCGAAACACCGACGTAATGCAAACAATATGTCAATGAACCGAAGCCCAACAAAAAGAAGCACAATAAACTGTCCGATGAACTTGGTAAAAAGATCATTCCATTCGGACATCAACAAAGAAACAATCACTTGTTGCTTACAACAAAGTGAATTGGCAACACGATCCCCCTTCCGGGAGTATACAAAGAATATCAAGGTCATAAGATGCAAGGAACTCAAGCCATCATTAAGCTCCTTATGAGAAAATAAATATTCCAAAGATTTATGATCGAGGTGGAGAACAAATTTCTCCGCCATAAATAAACGATGATGCCAAACTCTAAAAGCGAAAACGATAGCCGCGAGCACTAAATCATGAGTGGCATATCTAGTCTCGATAGGATATAACTATTTAGAAAAATAAATGATAGCACGTTCTCTTTTGCAAGTGAACGGCATCCAAACCAATACGATTAGCATTGGTACAAAAGATAAAGCATTGGTTCCCTACGGGAATAACAAGAATAGGGATATCGAAAAGAAAGAGTTCTTTTAAATTAATTTTCTTTCCCAAAAAGCTAAGACTTTCAAAATTACAATTATCTTTATGTAATAATCTTTCAAGAAAAATTTACTTATTCCGAATCAATTTACTGTGCCTGATTGTCTCATCAAAGCGTTTAGGAAATTCCTATCGATAACGTTGATCAAGCGCATCGACCAGAATTCTTAAAGCACTCAATGGGCAATACAATCACAAAATCATCTTCTATATGATAAACATGTTTCTAAAAACTTTTAAAAATATTCTTTGTTCGTTTAAAGAACAAAAATCCAATTATACTTATAAATAAATCTTATGAAAAAGATTTGCAAAATTCTTTAAATTGCTATTTTCCATCCAAAATCAATAAATACCAAAATGGAATCATCGAGATATTCACAGAATACTCGATTCATAAAATGGATGGAACGAGCTAGACAAACTGAATGACATAACAAATCATTTATAAGAATTACAACGAGTGCGGAATGCGGTAAGTGGAGTGCTAACTTCCGCAACTCGTAGCCAAATGAAAACTAGTGGTAAGGTCGAGCTAAAAAGACCTTAACACTACTCAAAAGATTGCTTAGGTGACAATCCTAAGACAAGACCAAAATGTCAGAAAATTCTCAAACTACAAGAATGAGAGAAACAACACTTTCCTCGTCATGAGGGATTAAAGAATAAAATGATACCATCAAATTGGAATCGAAATTACAAAGAAAATGGAGACCTACCAAAATAGATGGAGACATACCTTATGCTCGAGAAGAACCTCCAGGAGCATCTGCTATATTTAGTTTTCCTGACAGAAGGTTACTCGGAGCAATAGGACAAGTGGAACTATGATGGCCTTCCTTCTTGCAATAGCGCCAGAAGAGAGGCTTAGGACAAGCTCGAATCATATGATCAGGGGAACCACAATTGAAATACTTCCGAATGGAAGGTGTTCCAGCAGACTGAGACTGAGAATCAGATTCAATGGACTTTTTCTTCTTGGAAGGGAAAAATTTCCTCTTATCGAATGGAAACTGCCTCTTGTTGGCGTTCTTACGAACCTCAACATCATTCCCACAATCACACTCCTTCTCGAAGGCTTCGAAATGAAGTGCATAATCAACTAACTCCTCAAAGGAAAGCTTAAGCTCAAGCAATAAAGACTTCTTCAGATATTTCCTAAGATCAGATACAAACTTCAGATTCTTCCTATAAGAAGTGCTAATGAATTCAAGACCATACTAGATAAGGCCTCGAAAGATGCAACATATTCAGAAACAGAAGACTCCCCTTGCTTCAACTCAAGAAAGCGCCGGGACAACAAAGCTTTCTCAGATTCAGGAACGAACTTGAGTTCGAATCGTTCCCGAAACTGAGTCCAAGAAAGAGCAGACTCATCAATTTCGGCTACAAGAAGCTCGTACCAATCAAGGGCACGCTCTCGCAATAAGCCAGAAGTTACAAGAACTCTATCATGATTAGAAATATCCATTCTAGAGAAGATACGTTCGCACGTGCGAAACCAAGCTTGGGTCTCAAGAACAGACTCGGAGCCTTTAAATGGCTTTCCTCCAAGATGAGTAAAATCACTGCACAAGCGTGCAAAGGTAGACTTGCATGGAGGAGATGTTCGAGTAGGAGCTGGAGGCTGAGTGCTCCTAAACAACTCCATAAACTGATCGGCAGACATATAAACGCCGTTCGGATGCGAGCCACTGGATTGCCCAGCACCCGAGCGTCGTCCTATGCCTCTTCCATCCATAAGCTGAAAGTTGAAGAAGATAAAGATTGACTACAAGGTAGATATTTCAATACGGAATACTATGGAATAAAATATATTCCTAGACGTATTCCCCAAATCCTATCTACCCCAAAAACACGGAGGGAATAAAAGCACGATGACTCAAAGATCTGTAACACTTGTTACACTTTGATGTACCGTAATATGTGCTTCTGTTCTGTGTTTATCATATTTTGTTCTGAACGCAGCTTTGATACCACGCTGTGACGCCCCACCTCTATACCCACGTTAGCAAAGAATATTGTATAGATAATACCGTCTGCTAACATGGAGAATAAGGCTGGATAGGAGCGACCATGTGTAATCTTACCTTAACTATTCACTAAACACGTCGAAAAGTAAAATCACAAACAGTTCGACGTATTCAATAAATATTTAAAGCAAGACTACAATGGGTATAGGATCTATCAGAACAGAATATAACAACTCAAATGCAATATACATCACAGAACAGTAAACCATCATATAAACATATATAGATACATAACAAAGTATACAAAATGATACATATCAAGTGGTATAGCAAACCACAATATACAGCCGAGTTCATAAGAATACATATCAGAGTTACAACATATAAGGACTACAAGAAAGCTAAGACAAAAAGAAACTAGCAGAATAGTCCATGCGGAAGCAAAAGAGGCTAAGTACAAAGCACCTAACCTGAAACATCTCGGTCTGACCCGAGTATAAAATACCCGGGTCAGTCTAGCTAAACAAATCAGTTAGATAAACTGAACAATAATAAACCTGCAAGGTCATACAGTATAACAAATATCTCTAGAGGAGATAACACAATCATCAACAAAAGATGAATCATATAGAACAAGCCTCATATCATCGGCAACATATAGAAACAAAGGATACGAATATCCCAAAACAAGCCAAAAGGCAAATAACAAACACCAATAAGGCATACAAGTTCCACAAGGTAAACGCTACTCATCATGCGGCTCAAAAAGACCAACACCGAAGGGGGGTACCAAGGGAATATACATATGAATGAAACATCAGAAAATTGCTCGAGCTCAGTACTGTATAATAAGAATCCATGAGCCCGAAGACTCCAAACCCAAGTATCACCCATGCGGCACATAAGGCTAACATCAGAGCGAAACTATATAGGGCGACAAACCTGAAGGCACAAACCAAATATCACCCATGCGGCACATAAGGCCAACATCGGAGCGATACTTTATAGGGCAACAAACCGTAGTGGCGAAGGTCAGAGACCCAGTACTGGACACCACTAACTGGCGGAATATGTCACAACTCTCGAAAAGGAATCCGAAAAGTGTTAACGTATGTCCCATAACCACTCATTCGCACTAAACGGTTTACTATCCGTCAGCCACTTTCACACTCAAAGCAGTACAAAGTTTACCTCATATCATCGATAAACCGAACCCGAAGGTCAAAACGATCAATTGAATAGGTCGGGGATTAATCGAAAAGATAAACGCATGGATTCATGGTCCGTGTTTTACCTAACCATTTAATCTTCCTTCCACTTCGCTCGAAGTGCGAAATCGTGTGTGTGCATTATAAATAGAATTTATGAATTGGAGACGGAAGCTTTTAATACGATTTAGAGGGATTATTTATAAAACCCGTGAATGAAGTCAAAAATAAGTTATCAAAATCAAAGATGCAATAGCAACCACTAAAAAGCTACTTGAATCGATAAAGTCCGGAAAACAAATCAAAATATACAAAAACAGGCAAAACAGGGCAAATGGGGGCAGGTCGGTCGGCCGCCTACAGGGCTCGGTCGACCGAACATTGTTTATAAAAACTCTCGGGAAGCAGGTCGGTCGACCGGAGCCTGCGCTCGGTCGGCCGAAGGCTGTTTTCCAGCACTTCTTGCCCTTATCAAATGAATTCCAAATCTTTTTCAAATCAAAGAAATAGCACATGAATATTTGTTAGGAAATCATTTCCAACATCAATGATAGCAAGAAAGGTAGATGTGAGTTAAAAACTCACCTTTTTACACAAAACAAAGGAGAAGAAGCACAATTGCAACGAGAAGATCAACCAACTACACTCCACTTCAACACTACAAGCTTCAATCTAGAATCAAAGCAAGTATTTCCTAAGTTAGGGTTAGGAAATTACTGAAATTGAAGAGGAGAAGAGATGGAGAAGATGGAGATGAACTTACCAATGGATTCCCTTTGATTTTGGAGCAAGAATCAAGTTTACAAGAAGAACTAGGGCTTGCTAATTTCTATTTCCACTTCCTTTCCCCCATTTCAGTTTTAACTTAAGAAATGAAATGAAATGAGAGTGAATGGAGAGGAGAGGGCTGAAGTAGAGGGGTTAAGTGGGTTTAGTTAGCTAGCGGGCTGAACCCAAACCCAAAACCCAACTAGAAAAAGTAGCAAAATTCAACTTACTCCAAACATATCAAAGATTATACTCAAAAAGATCGCAAACGACGCTTTGAACTCAATGGAAGTGGTTTCGAGTCCAAATTCGACCGTTTGCAAAAAGTGACATTTCGGACCCCAAAATCCGAATAACGACGCCATATTTAAATCAGACATTTAAATATGTAATCGTTAAATAGGCGGGTTGTTACATCGGTAGTACTCTAGAATAAGTTATGTGTATTAATAGATATGAGTGTGTATTTGTTAGTGAATATAAAATTTTTTTATATTGTGTTAACTTATCGGTTTAGTGTTTATTAATTATGGTCGCTACAGGAAGTACAACCATATTGATAGGGGTTTCTAAACACTTGAACAAGGTAAACCGACATAGTATTATTTTGAAGTGGGTAAATGAAACGATTTTATCCAAAATTTGTTTTTTAATGTAATAGAAATAATTTTCTGAAATTATTATACTGTATATTCTTGGAATGTTTGGTCGTTAATATTATAATCAAACAAGATTATAAAATTGAAATGGTTTTATATATAACCAGATAGACATTATATAAGAATGATTTATACAAAGGAATATAACTTAAATTTTATTTAAACCAGAATTTAAATCCCGAAAATTCTGAGAAATGGGTTAAAATGAATTTGAACTGAGTGTTTGGGATTTTTTTTAAATCTTGAGAATTTTGGAAATGTTTTCCAAAATGGTTTGTGAGGAATAATGGAATAGTATTTGAAAATGCCTTTAGAATATAAGATTTTTTAAAATGAATTTTTGAAAGCAAGGAAGCGCTGAACTCACTTAAGTCCTTGAAAAATTATCCTAGTGATGATGGCCACATCATCAATATTAATTTTCGAGTTTCTAAGTGATGGATGGCTACCATAGTGATTGGCTGTGATTATTTGTTTTGGACTTGTTAGATAACAACTTTTGATTTAGAAATTCCAAAGGGAAATTGTTTTGGGTAAAACAAAGTTGTTTTGAAAATCCAGAAGTATGACTTGATATAGCAAAGTGATATATGTATATATATGATTTAAAAATGGTTTGAAATAAAATCGGGTGATCAAATTTTAGGATTTCCATTTAAACGATTTATGAAGTCAGGATAAAATCAGAATCAGTTATTGAGCCTATAATTTGAGGTTGGTATAAATAAGAAAGGAAAATGTGAATTTTATATCCTGGAATTAATATTTAACTTGAGTAAGTTAAAATGAATGTTATGAATTAAAATTTAACTAAAGATATGTAAAATAAAGTGAATTGGAGTTGAATTGAATGGAATGTTAAGCTGGAAATGTAAAATGATTTTATAATTATAAGTTATGATTATTGAATGAAAAGGATATACTTAAGCTATTAGGTGATATGTATAATCTAGAGTTATGATTATAAAATGTCAATAGACTCAAGTAAATAGTATAATAATTTAAGTAAATATGTTCTTAAACTTATAAATTGAGAAAGGAAATAGTAAAACCCAAATTAAAAAATGGTTTGGTATTATGGTAAGGAATGGAAATTCAAAAAAAATTGAATTTTAAAATGAAGGGTGAATTGAAATTGAGTATGTTAAATAAAAGTATGGATGGTATGGTGATTATATAACTATATATTATAAATATTGAATGTAAGTAAGCTTAAGTGGAAATTCAAGGAATTGTGAATAAATAAGTAGTATAACTTATTAGACTGGGAAAATGAAAAAGGTATAACCATGTTAAGTGGGTAAGTAATTGATAACAAGAAATGAATTAAATTTAAGAGTAAATGAATTGAATATGAATTGAAAATTAACTTTGGAGTATAGTTGGGCATGAACTTAAGTTATAGTTGAATATGAACTTAAGTAATGACATGGAGTGTTTATTAAAGGCCTTAGAAATAATTTTGTGAAATGGTCTGTAAATAAGTTTTCATAAAATGAAATGCCGTTCACTATAAAATGAAGTGGATAACACCTTATGAGTTAAATTAAAGTGAATGGAAAAGATTCAATATAAGTTGGAGGTAAAGTTAATAAAAATTAAAGCGCATGAACCATGTATGTTATGATAAATTGTTCGAGAATTGGTTTACATGAAATGATTTCCCAATGATATAGTATAAATTCGTATACTAAGTAAATGGAAGTAAATAAATTAAATGAAATCAATTTAAAATGAAATGGAATTTGGTCACAATGGAAACTTAACTTAAGTGATTATTTCTGAAATGATTCATAAATAAAATTAACATGGACTGGAATGTGTTTGATATAAAAATAAAGCAAACAAAATTTGGTAGATAACTTGAACAGAATTAAATGGAAAATAGAAACATTTATTTAGAGTCAACTTAAAAAGGAATAAATTGAAGCTGATAAATGGATTTGCATATGATGAAAGTGAATAATGAATGGAATGCAAATAAACTGATTGTGAATCAATTTGAAATTGAATAAAAGAGAATTTATGCGAGTAAGACACACATAAATGAATTTGGAGTGAATATGAGTTTGGTTGTTGTAAATATGAATTGAATACAATAAATTTGGTTGTAAATCATTTCGAATTGAATGAAATGATATATGGACCATGGGAAGAAATTTAATTAGTGTTGGAACCTTATAATTACTTGTAATTTATGATTGACATGTTCAGGTTATGCAGTTTATGTGTGTGGCTAGTAAATAAATGAAATGTTATTGAAATTTTTTGTTTACAAAAAATTATGTGCTTATTTTGAGTAAGAACTGGTATAGAGAGTTGTTGGATAGATTTAGGGTTGCGTAAATACATATAAATTAACCGTTCGCTTAAAAACGCCAATATGAAGTACAAGTTAAAGAAATGATAATATATTGATATATATTTATTTTTCGGCCGTGTGGGTCATTATATATATTTTCATCATTTTTGCGATATTGCAAAAGACTCTCCGTACAAAGGACATTTTTGTCAAAAATATTTCGAAGTTTGGGGAGTTAGAAAAAATTTGGAAGGTTTTGGAAAATTTTTGCTAGAAAAGTGAATTTTTGAATTGTGTAAGAAATCAAGACCTTTTGAGTTAGAACTGGAAGGTAATTGTTTTAGAGGAAACAAAAAGGGTTAGAAAAGTGAATATATGATTTTTCAAGTAAGCGGGTTTTGGAAAAGTAAATGGATTTAGGAGCATTTTTTCTACCTTAGCAATTTCAAGGATGAAATTTTTATAAGGGGAAGGAATGTAACGACCCGGAATTTTGGTCGTTTAGTTTGAACAATTAATTTATTTTTAAATGTTGAATATGGATTATTAAGTGATTTTGAATATGAAGATTTTGGTCGAATTAGTTAAATGGGTTAAAATTTCAAATATAGTGATTAATTAGATTTGGTAAATATAAATTTAATATTTAAAATTAGGCAAGCATGGGGACCTAGAGTTAGACGTGAATAGGAACAATTTTTAAGTTGATACAAAACTCTTTTTAACTTAGACAGATGATAGTGGATTTTTGAATGGGATTAAAAAGTCGACAAATTAAAATTGGAAATTTATATATTAATGTAATAGTGAAATTTAATATGTGGAAATAGTGTAAATAATTGAATTTTGATTTAAAATGTATCAGAATGATTTCTAATATGAATATAAATTCTATGTGATTTATAATGGAGTCAGTTAGTTTTAAAAATTGAAATTTTAAACGATTTTGACGATTTTGAAAACCTCTGGATATAATCGACGAGTTAAAATAGTCTTTCGAGGCACAGTCTCAGAATTAGACGAAAGTAGTTCCATTGGATCCGCAATAGTGTATTATTATCGGATTTCAAATTTCGTAGCGTTTGGAGTTACCTTTTGGTCGTACGGGATAGAAACGTGTTGAAATAAAAACTAAAATTTTAATATTTTAATTCGATTCATAAAGCTATCTTCTATGTACGATCGAATTAGGCCCCGAAACCTGTTCCATTGTGTTCAGAATAGGGATAAAACATTATAAACACCAGGCGGCACGTTTCATTTGGAGTTCGCTAGAAAAAGAAAGTAATTTGTGAAAATAATAGCAAAATAATATACATGCACACATATATATGCTGTAACAGCCCAAGATTTTTACTAGCACTTTATTCTTTTATTTATAAAACCTTGAAATTATTTTAATATAAATTTTTAATTCGATAAAATCATTTCCCAAAATTCTAAATATAAAATGAAAGTTTCTGAAATTTTTAACTTTGTTTGAAGGATAGCTCTAATTGGAATTTTAATAAAAATTGGATTATCTACTTTCTTTAAAAATTTGTAATATTTTGTCCATTTGGATAATAAATCGCTTTGTAAATGGTAATAGGAATTAGAAAAGAATGTAACCAAAATTTTATCATTTATTTGAGTAATAAATGTAAAAAACTGTTAATTTACGCGTTTGAAAGGCACGCTAGTTGATGGAATAAATGACGTATAAATAGGAAAGAGTATTAATTCAAAAGCGTTACCTTTGTATAAATTTGGGTGTATATTTTGCGTGGGTTCTTCGCATTTTTAAAATTCATACCGCAATATATATGTATGGATAAACAAATCGGTTAGAAGATTTCTATAGCCAAACGTTACACTTCTCGTAACATTCATTTGTTTTAAATTTGGGTATAAAATCTTTATCCAAGAACCGTTCCAAATCTTGCCAATAATTTTTATTTCTTTGCCGTTACTTTTCTTAATTCACTCAACCAATTTAATTGCAAAACACGCAACCATTTAAATAATGCAATGCAGTGTAATCATTCTCTTCCTTTTACGTTCTAAATTTAAAGAGTCTTACCGTATTTTTATCAATCAATGCAAATAATTATTTCTTGCCATACTACCTCCCGCAATCAACTCTTCTTACCTAAAAAATTTAGTAACGTTCAAATCTTCATTTATTTCTGGACCGGTCTCTCTCACAATCAAGGCACTATCAATGCATGCAAATTTTATTGTACGGTACAACTTTGAACCCATTGTGGAGCTACTATTCAAAACCATAATCTGCTTAATAATCAAATGCATAAGCCGTGCAATAGTTTCACTATATAATTAAAATTTTAAAACTGAATATCATTAATACATGCGTAGAGATGGGTATAGGAACATGATGTTTGCGGTCATTTATGTAATGAGTTGATTTTCCAAAATTCTTTGCATAAACGAAACACGTTCAAATTTATCATTCTTGTCGTTTTCCCCTGATCAATGCAAGCCTCCTATTTATAACACGTTCGACAATTGATTGCATGCCGCTCCTGCTTCCCCTAAAATCAAGACTTCGCTCTGTTAATGTTCAAAACGAATTATATTTCTTGCCCAAAATTTATCACTTACCTTTAATCTCGCAACTCCCTGGTTATAAATACAAAAGCCCTCGTCCTTCAAATTCATTCATCTCTTTGGGTTCACTCTCAAGCTTCTTCAGGTAATAATGTCAAACCTTCTTTTCCTTTTTATTTTTTTCTCCTGGTTTCATTTTTCCCACTATCCACCGAAAGACTCTTCCATACATCACCACCAATCGGCCTGCACCCCATTTCATTTTCTCCTCCTTCTTCATTATTGTATTGTGCGAGAACTTCATGTATCATTTTATTATCCACTTATTTCTTTGCCTAACTGATGAAGTTTCCATTGCTGGATTTGTGTTTCGGGTTACTCGGCTATTCATATATTTTAAAAAATAAGCTATTATTTTTAGTTTTAAAGAACAGGGCAACCATTTTTTTTTGAAAAATATTAATTACTGATGCTAATAATATAACATCAATTCATGATACAAAGTGCATGCGTGCATGCTTTTTGATATATAGGGCCGTGCCCTCTTGTAGCAGCGATAGCAAGTGAATCTTGATAAGTGAAGCTGTGTAGTAAGGAAAAATTATTCTGAGTAATACTAAAAAAAGGGTTTAATTATTATAAAAGGAGGTTCAGTGCTTTGCGTGCGTGAGTGGGGGAATTTAGCAAGCTTTGACATGCAATAGGGATTTGTTATTCATGCGTGCATTTTTTTTTCTCGATTTGAATTTTTTTATTTAATAAATAATGTGCAGGCCGAGTTTGTTTTGGTGAGTTGAGTCATGCGGTGGAGCGGTCGAGTCATGTGATTCCATCTGCCCAGTGTAACAACCCTGTATTTTGTAATTATTTTTTTGTATATTTTAATTATTTTTAATGTAAGATTTTGATTTAAAAACTTATTTTACTTATTTGAAATGATTAAATTTATTATTTAAATATAATCTTGATTTTTATATGAGTTATAATTCCAAAATTTTGTAAGTTGAATATTTGCCTGAAATGCTGATTTTGGTCAAAATAGTCAAACTGTGACTTTCAACTTAAAATTTTAAAAGTTTAAAAATTTAAATTTTTTTCTTTTATTATGAAAGTACATAAAATTATAAGAACACCACTTTTCGTTTCGTTGAATTTGGATGTAAATTGTGAAAGTTATACCCTTTACAATATTGTACGTATATAGGGTTATTTAACAATGACTATTTTAAATTGTATAAATTACTTCTTCTTGGTTATATTTTATTTTAATATATGATAATATGTTTTATTATTTATATTTTGACTTTTAAATATTTTTAAATGATAATAGAATTTTTCCAAAATTTACTGTATTTATTTCCTATTTTTAAAGGTTGTTTTCTAATTTTCTGCCATTTTCTTCATATAAATTATATTTAATAATTTTTTTTTTGTGAATGCACTTTTTTTTATTTTATTTTATTTGTTATATATATTTTACAAGTCCATGAAGATTTTCTAAAGTTCATTTGGATTTATTTCTAATTTTAAAGCCCAGTCTACAATTTTAAGCCATTTTCTTATTTTAATTATATATAATTAAAATTTATTTATTTATTTTATGCACTCACTTTTATTTGCTGTGTTTTACTTTATTTTATTCATTTTACATGTATTTAAATTTAAGTAAAAAATTTCCAAAGCGTATTGAAGTTATTTCTAATTCTTAAGTCTAGTTTTCATTTTTCTGTGCTATTTTTCTTATTTAATCATATCTAATTAATATTTAATTTTTAATATTTTATTTATCTGTTATATTTTCGAATTTTAACTGAGATTTTAATTATTTTCAGTTATTTGGATATATATAAATATATATGAGAAATTTGAAAGGGTTAAGAGCTAAGAAACGGAAAAACGTTTTTTCCGTTTCTTTTGCAGTTTCTTCTGTCATTAATACATCAATTCATCTTAGCCATTCCTTTTCCCATCCTTTGCAGCCGACTTCCTCTTGTCATTCACAAATTTTTGAAGCCCCAAAACCCTAAAAATCATGGCCTCTACCTTGAAGAAAAAAAATTAGGTAAATCCCTCTCTTCTTTCTACTTTTCTTACTTTTCTATGCAATTTTGTCTTGTTTCTCTTCTAAGTTTGGATTGGCCTCTTCTCCATAGCCGCAGCCAAAAACTCCTACATCTCTTCCATGCCTCCAACACCATCTACTCCACCAACCTGACCTATATGATGTCAGACCTGAGCCAAAGCATCATCATAGCCAAGCATAAGTGTCCCTTAGGCCAAGCATTGAAGTGGTTGAAGCAAGGTCCAATCTATCTTGTTCATTTCGCTTTGTATTTCAAAATTGTTTCAATGTTATTTTATGTTGAATGTTTATATATTGTCTGGTATGTTTTGTTTTGGGTTGATGATACAAAATCATATCTTGGCTATCTTTCAACTCAAATCAAAAGTCGTGAAATTGTGCTTGTCGTGCCTTTGGAGTCGTGCTTGTATGTTGTTTTGGTCTCTAGCTTTGAAAAAGGTGAGTCTTTCTCACTCTGACATATATACTTATGAAAAGTGGATTGACGACAAGTGTTTAGTAATGTAAAATGTTTATGCAAGTTAATGATGATCATATGATATGCTATGCCATGTTATTACCATGTTATTACCACGTTAAAACTGTTAATTTTCACCTGACATCTGATATATGACTGTATATTGTGATATTGACCTTGTTTATATTATTTCTGTATATGATCACACTGCAAGTTCCCTGTTAGAAAAAATGTTATGGGCTGAAATGATAGGCCTGAGTTATTTTATTTATTTAAACTTGGGATTGCGGGTTTGAAATGATAGAACCCAGATTTTTACCTTTTAAACTGCGGATTGAAATGATACATATCCGTATCACTTGACCTAGGTTAGAAAACTATATACAGACCCGTGGTTATTCTATAAAGTGCTTTGAATATTTTAAGTATTTTAAAAATATAAAATTATGAAATTTGATTTAAATAGATTTTGAAAGGTTTTAAAATAAATAAATTATGATTTTTCTAAGTGTTAAAAATGTAATTTATGAATGGATTAACTGGATTTTGAAATATAACTTATGTTTGAAATTTGGAAGTTTGACTAAAAATGATATTTAAGTTACATGAATAAAATGGACTTTAATTTTATTTGGAAAATGGTAAATATGATAAATTGATTTATATTTGAATTTAAGTGATTTATTAAACAATTATTGATTTTCTATAAATTTAAGTGGTTGAATAAATGACTGTTGAAAATGAAATTTTAAAATATAACTTGTCTTGAAAATGTGAAATTTGAGTTTTAACTAAAGATGTTAAATTAATTAAATAAACTGGAAGTTTAGTTAAATTTGTGAAATGGTAATATAAATCTGAAACGTATAGGTTTTAATTTATGAAAGAAACGTATAGTTTTAATTTATGAAAGAAACGTATAGGTTTTAATTTATGAAAGAAACGTATAGGTTTTAATTAATGAAAGAATGTATGGTGTTCTAATTAATGATAGGAACATGTAAATTCCTAATTAATGAAAGAAAGGTATAAGTTTTAATTAATGAAAGAAACGTATAAGTTTTTAATTAATGAAAGAAACGTGTAAAGTCCTAATTAATGAGAGAACATGAAAGTTTTAATTAATGCAAGAACATGTAAAGTTTTAATTAAGAAAGAAACATGTAAAGTTTTAAGTAGTGTGGTATTGATTTAATTAATAAATGTTCATTATTGTAATAGGAATATAAAATTTAAAACGTACATTTGACACGTAGATTTTAATCAATGTAATGGTGTATTTTAAATTGATTAAAATGATAAATGTTACTTACTGTAATAATAAAATGTAAGTTGATAACGTACATTTGATAAGCAAGTTTTTATTTATGTGAATGGCATACTTTAAATGATTAAAATAATAAAGTTTCTTTATTGTAATAATAATGTAAGTTAATAAGGTGCTTTTAACTTAACATAAGAATTTCGGTTTAAATTGTATATTACAGTAAGAAAGTTTATTTAACTATAAGGCTATGATAAATTGACATGTTAAAATTTTAAGCTTATCAATACTTTGATTATATACAATGTAAAGTGGAAAGTAGTACATTCCAAAATGCTATGATTCCTTAAGGTAACATTTCCAAAATGCTATGATAATTTAAAGGAATATTTCAAGTTTAATAAATTTAAAGAAATATTCAATGATTTGAAAATTTGGGTTTTATTTGAATGATATAATATTGAATTATTTTTGAAATGGAAATGATACAATTGTGATATTGTTTTGAAATGAGTATGATATTTTGGTCTTGAAAGTATAAATTATTTGAAATAAATATCCATGGGTTATAATAACGATTGGTTGTTAAAGAGACCGGGATCGGATATTGTCTTATAGCCGGACAATACCGAAAACCACTTTAACAACTGTGTACGCGGTGGAGATTCCAGAATGAAGTAGGATGGTGGCGACGTTCTCGAGGTATGTTACGTGGAACCAACTCCCGTGAGTTGGCATATATGACTAAAACAGGAGCTATACTGGGCTACACAAAGGGTCGCACCCTTTCATCGAGCATGCTCCATCGGAAACTATTCTATTACTTTTGTGATTCGATTCGGTGGCGCCACTTTGATTCGGGGGTATTGTTCGAGGTGGGCGGAAGCTGCTGGCTTGCCGTCACCACCGGTCCGGGAGTGCAAACGGTGTATCCACCCTGGCATTGTCTCGCGTGCCGTGTCATATCCTTATATCGAGCCCACTACGATTTTGGTTTTAAAGATCCGACCGCGTTAAGGTTCACCATCCCCTTAACGCTATTTTCTATATGATTATACTTTACTGATTAGACACTACCGTATATAGCGTATATTACTACATAGTAAATAGTTTAACGGATCCTTAGAGGATGGGCGGTCCCAAGCATCCTTTTAGTTACTGATGCATTTTGTTACTGTTTACTTGAGTTGATTTACAGTTTATAAGTATTTATGTCCTGACACGAGGGTTTTGTGTTTTGCTTTACGCTCGGGTCAGATTGAGTGAGTTAGCATTCCAGATTCACCTTCGGCGTTGGAGCTTTCCTTGAAGATCCAACCATCTATTTTGTTTCAGTATCCAGTGGTTCAGTGATGTATCTGATTTGTACCTGATGTATCCTGTTACTCTTCTGTTGTATCTTATTTAACTCTGATGTATCTCATATTTATATAGTAGCTTCATGAACTACTATCTCTTTTTCTTCCGCTGCATTTTTTATATACTCTGTGTCTGTGATCTGTGATTTTTATTTACTGTATATCCTGAGATTTGCCAAATTTTTATTTACAACGCGGTATTTTGAGCAATTCAATTCCGGCATGAGTGTCTACCTATACACTTATAATGGATGCGAATGGTTGAAAATATCTGGTTGTTACAGTTGGTATCAGAGCTTTGGTAGCTCTAGGCAAAACTCAGCATATGGAGTGAATGTATTTACAGAACCACTTACATTCGAGTTTGAATCTCTTCCTTTTTGACTCAATTCCTTTGAATTTTGGAACGTTCCCTACGGTTCCAAAATCCATTCGTATCCTTCACTATTCATCTTCTTTTGACTCTGGAGTATTTCATAACTCCGCTTCGAATGATCTTTCTAGTAAGTCGGCAGTCACGCCAATTTCAAATTGAATTGAAAAAAGAAGGGGGAAAACTCCTTTACAAATTAGCATCGATTCACCAGAGATTTATATATATCCTTGGTTTAGATGCTAATATCTTTTGTTATTCCAAACTCTAACTCTCGAGATCGAATGAAGATTTACCCTAGAAAATCCACATTGATCTTATTCTTTAAGTCAAGGTTGACCCGGTTAAGGTTGCTCGTGATTTATTTAAGTTAATCCACCTCCCTATTTTGTTATTTAATCATCTTGTCTTTTGTTTCCAATCTATTCTTCTAAACATTTTGAATTGTACTTGTATATCTATGTTTTGTTTTATATATTGTTTGTTTGGGTTGTTGATGTTGATTTGGGTTTCCGATCGATTCGTCCGATCAACGCTATCGATAGGATTTCTAAAATACTTTGACAGAACAAACTGACACAATATTATTTTAAAATTTGGTTAATGAAATAAATTTTGATATATAAGTAAATTTATGGAACTTAATGAAATGATTTAAATTGATAATTTGAAATGATAATACTTGATTTAACATTTATTGTTCTACAAATAGATCTATAAATATTTGTTTATAAATTTATTTGGGAACTGAAATGAATTTAAAACAAGAATTTGAGGATTTAAATTCCGATTATTTCGAACTTTGGTTTAAAGTTTTAAAAGGTTATATTATTTAAAGTATTTTGAATAGAATTTGTTTTCAAAGAATTTTTAAAGGTTTAAAACTAGTGCTTTTCTCTTTGTCGCTGGAAAATAACTTCGGTGATGATCGCGACATCATCGACGTTCATTTTCGAGTTTCGAAGTGAAGAGACTGTTCTGTAGTCTTGCTAGAGTTTTGTTTCGGGGGAATTTAATTGATTTGAATTTCTAAAATATGACTTGATTTATAATATATATAGATATATGATTGAAATTTGATTTGACATATTATATATATATATATATATATATATATATATATATATTATTACTTATCTCTAAATGGTTTGGAGAAATCGGAAATACAATTCTTAAATTTTATTTTAAATATTAATTTCAATTATAAAAAGAGAATCAAAAATTTGAATAAATGATTTAAGCTTGAAATGATTGAATTGGAAAGTTTTATTTGTATGACACAATTTCATTCCAATATAACTTACCTTAATTTCAGAAGTTAACAATGTAATTGGGTAATATACAATATAAAAAGATTTTATAAATAAAATTTGAGTGGTTATAATAAATGTTATACACTTAAATTTTAATTATAAAATGATTAACAGAGGTAAATATAATAAAGGGTAATTGAATAACTTACAATAAAATGATGTTAAAAGAACTAAGAATAAAAGAAAGCAGTTATAATAAGTGTAAGTATATTGAACATGAGTGATAAATATATTGAGAGGAATAAATTTAATTTTATTAGGAATAAAGAAGAATAAAATTTATTAAATACATTATGAGTGTAATAAATGATTATTTTTCTAACCCATGGTTTTAAAAAAAATTGTTAATTTAAGATGATTGGATAATAAGATAATGAAATTTGAGATAGTTGAGATTTATGTAACTTGTGTAAAAGTTTATGTTCTATTTAAGTTGAAATCTCCATGCTTTCAAATTCATTTTCTTATTTTGTTTTTCAAACTATCTTTTGGTTGTTCTTATCGTCCTCATCTTGCTATAGACTGGTATATGTATCTTTCTATGATCTTTCTGTTTAGAAATCTTTCTATAATCTTTGATAATCTCCACCTTGTAAAACTTACCTATAACAACAGTTATCAGGAATAACTTCAATCTTCTTGTCATCTTATCTTAATCCTATTTCACTCTATCTTTTCTGTGCCCTTCCATACCTCATTCCTTTTCGGGGACGAAAAGTTTTGAGTGGGGAGAGTGTAACAACCCTGTATTTTGTCATTATTTTTTTGTATATTTTAATTATTTTTAATGTAAGATTTTGATTTAAAAACTTATTTTACTTATTTGAAATGATTAAATTTATTATTTAAATATAATCTTGATTTTTATATGAGTTATAATTCCAAAATTTTGTAAGTTGAATATTTGCCTGAAATGCTGATTTTGGTAAAAATAGTCAAACTGTGACTTTCAACTTAAAAATTTAAAAGTTTAAAAGTTTAAATATTTTATTTTATTATGAAAGTACATAAAATTATAAGAACACCACTTTTCGTTTCGTTGAATTTGGATGTAAATTGTGAAAGTTATACCCTTTACAATATTGTGCGTATATAGGGTTATTTAACAATGACTATTTTACATTGTATAAATTACTTCTTCTTGATTATATTTTATTTTAATATGTGATAATATGTTTTATTATGTATATTTTGACTTTTTAATATTTTTAAATGATAATAGAATTTTTCCAAAATTTACTGTATTTATTTCTTATTTTTAAAGGCTGTTTTCTAATTTTCTGTCATTTTCTTCATATAAATTATATTTAATAATTTTTTTTTGTGAGTGCACTTTTATTTTTTTTGTTATTTTATTTTTTATAAATATTTTACAAGTCCATGAAGATTTTCTAAAGTTCATTTGGATTTATTTCTAATTTTAAAGCCCAGTCTACAATTTTAAGCCATTTTCTTATTTTAATTATATATAATTAAAATTTATTTATTTATTTTATGCACTAACTTTTATTTGCTGTGTTTTACTTTATTTTATTCATTTTACATGTATTTAAATTTAAGTAAATTTTTCCAAAGTGTATTGAAGTTATTTCTAATTCTTAAGTCTAGTTTTCATTTTTCTGTGCTATTTTTCTTATTTAATCATATCTAATTAATATTTAATTTTTAATATTTTGTTTATCTGTTATATTTTCGAATTTTAACTGAGATTTTAATTATTTTCAGTTATTTGGATATATATAAATATATATGAGAAATTTGAAAGGGTTAAGAGCTAAGAAACGGAAAAACGTTTTATCCGTTTCTTTTGCAGTTTCTTCTGTCATTAATACATCAATTCATCTTAGCAATTCCTTTCCCAATCCTTTGCAGCCGACTTCCTCTTGTCATTCACGAATTTTTGAAGCCCCAAAACCCTAAAAATCATGGCCTCTACCTTGAAGAAAAAAAATTAGGTAAATCCCTCTCTTCTTTCTACTTTTCTTACTTTTCTATGCAATTTTGCCTTGTTTCTCTTCTAAGTTTGGATCAGCCTCGTCTCCATAACCGCAGCCACAAACTCCTACATCTCTTCCACGCCTCCAACACCATCTACTCCACCATCCATGACCATGGCCGAGCCATCTATGGTGGCCAAACCCTTCAAATTGCAACCTACATGCCTAAAAAACCATGTTTTTGACCATTGTTGCCTCATTCCCTTCATCTCCACTTGTTGCCTTGCCTATATGATGTTAAACCTGACCTATATGATGTCATACCTGAGCCAAAGCATCATCATAGCCAAGCATAAGTGTCCCTTAGGCCAAGCATTGAAGTGTTTGAAGCAAGGTCCAATCTATCTTGTTCATTTCGCTTTGTATTTCAAAATTGTTTCAATGTTATTTTATGTTGAATGTTTATATATTGTCTGGTTTTTTTTGTTTTGGATTGATGATTCAAAATCATATCTTGGCTATCTTTCAACTCAAATCAAAAGTCGTGAAATTGTGCTTGTCGTGCCTTTGGAGTCGTGCTTGTATGTTGTTTTGGTCTCTAGCTTTGAAAAAGGTGAGTCTTCCTCGCTCTGACATATATACTTATGAAAAGTGGATTGATGACAAGTGTTTAGTAATGTAAAATGTTTATGCAAGTTAATGATGATCATATTATATGCTATGCCATGTTATTACCATGTTATTACCATGTTAAAACTATTAATTTTCACCTGACATCTGATATATGACTGTATATTGTGATATTGACCTTGTTTATATTATTTCTGTATATGATCACACTGCAAGTTCCCTGTTAGAAAAAATGTTATGGGCTGAAATGATAGGCCTGAGTTATTTTATTTATTTATTTAAACTTGGGATTGTGGGTTTGAAATGATAGAACCCGGATTTTTACCTTTTAAACTGCGGATTGAAATGATACATATCTGTATCACTTGGCCTTGGTTAGAAAACTATATACAGACCCGTGGTTATTCTATAAAGTGCTTTGAATATTTTAAGTATTTTAAAAATATAAAATTATGAAATTTGATTTAAATAGATTTTGAAAGGTTTTAAAATAAATAAATTATGATTTTTCTATGTGTTAAAAATGTAATTTATGAATGGATTAACTGGATTTTGAAATATAACTTATGTTTGAAATTTGGAATTTTGACTAAAAATGATATTTAAGTTACATGAATAAAATGGACTTTAATCTTATTTGGAAAATGGTAAATATGATAAATTGATTTATATTTGAATTTAAGTGATTTATTAAACAATTATTGATTTTCTATAAATTTAAGTGGTTGGATAAATGACTGTTGAAAATGAAATTTTAAAATATAACTTGACTTGAAAATGTGAAATTTGAGTTTTAACTAAAGATGTTAAATTAATTAAATAAATTGGAAGTTTAGTTAAATTTGTGAAATAGTAATATAAATCTGAAACGTACAGGTTTTAATTTATGAAAGAAACGTATAGGTTTTAATTTATGAAAGAAACGTATAGGTTTTAATTTATGAAAGAAACGTATAGGTTTTAATTTATGAAAGAAACGTATGGTGTTCTAATTAATGATAGGAACATGTAAATTCCTAATTAATGAAAGAAAGGTATAAGTTTTAATTAATGAAAGAAACGTATAAGTTTTTAATTAATGAAAGAAACGTGTAAAGTCCTAATTAATGAGAGAACATGAAAGTTTTAATTAATGCAAGAACATGTAAAGTTTTAATTAAGAAAGAAACATGTAAAGTTTTAAGTAGTGTGGTATTTATTTAATTAATAAATGTTCATTATTGTAATAGGAATATAAAATTTAAAACGTACATTTGACACGTAGATTTTAATCAATGTAATGGTGTATTTTAAATTGATTAAAATGATAAATGTTACTTACTGTAATAATAAAATGTAAGTTGATAACGTACATTTTATAAGCAAGTTTTAATTTATGTGAATGGCATACTTTAAATGATTAAAATAATAAAGTTTCTTTATTGTAATAATAATGTAAGTTAATAAGGTGCTTTTAACTTAACATAAGAATTTTGGTTTAAATTGTATATTACAGTAAGAAAGTTTATTTAACTATAAGGCTATGATAAATTGACATGTTTAAATTTTAAGCTTATCAATACTTTGATTATATACAATGTAAAGTGGAAAGTAGTACATTCCAAAATGCTATGATTCCTTAAGGTAACATTTCCAAAATGCTATGATAATTTAAAGGAATATTTCAAGTTTAATAAATTTAAAGAAATATTCAATGATTTGAAAATTTGGGTTTTATTTGAATGATATAATATTGAATTATTTTTGAAATGGAAATGATACAATTGTGATATTGTTTTGAAATGAGTATGATATTTTGGTCTTGAAAGTATAAATTATTTGAAATAAATATCCATGGGTTATAATAACGATTGGTTGTTAAAGAGACCGAGATCGGATACTGTCTTATAGCCGGACAATACCGAAAACCACTTTAACAACTGTGTACGCGGTGGAGATTCCAGAATGAAGTAGGATGGTGGCGACGTTCTCGAGGTATGTTACGTGGACCCAACTCCCGTGAGTTGGCATATATGACTAAAACAGGAGCTATACCGGGCTACACAAAGGGTCACACCCTTTCATCGAGCATGCTCCATCGGAAACTATTCTATTACTTTTGTGATTCGATTCGGTGGTGCCACTTTGATTCGGTGGTATTGTTCGAGGTGGGCGGAAGCTGCTGGCTTGCCGTCACCACCGGTCCGGGAGTGCAAACGGTGTATCCACCCTGGCATTGCCTCGCGTGCCGTGCCATATCCTTATATCGAGCCCACTACGATTTTGGTTTTAAAGATCCGACCGCGTTAAGGTTCACCATCCCCTTAACGCTATTTTCTATATGATTATACTTTACTGATTAGACACTACCGTATATAGCGTATATTACTACATAGTAAATAGTTTAACGGATCCTTAGAGGATGTGCGGTCCCAAGCATCCTTTAAGTTACTGATGCATTTTGTTACTGTTCACTTGAGTTGATTTACAGCTTATAAGTATTTATGTCCTGACTCGAGGGTTTTGTGTTTTGCTTTACGCTCGGGTCAGATTGAGTGAGTTAGCATTCCAGATTCACCTTTGGCGTTGGAGCTTTCCTTGAAGATCCATCCATCTATTTTGTTTCAGTATCCAGTGGTTCAGTGATGTATCTGATTTGTACCTGATGTATCATGTTACTCTTCTGTTGTATCTTATTTAACTCTGATGTATTTCATATTTATATAGTAGCTTCATGAACTACTATCTCTTTTTCTTCCGCTGCATTTTTTATATACTCTGTGTCTGTGATCTGTGATTTTTATTTACTGTATATCCTGAGATTTGCCAAATTTTTATTTACAACGCGGTATTTTGAGCAATTCAATTCCGGCATGAGTGTCTACCTATACACTTAAGATGGATGCGAATGGTTGAAAATATCTGGTTGTTACACCCAGTTTGTTTCGAAATTCCTTGTTAAAATTTTACGTAGATTTGATTTATAATCGTTTCATTTTTTTCCATTTTCAAAGAATAAAAAATCTGGTCGCAGCCTCCGCAACAAATTTGATCGTGCTTCTGTGCATTTTTTTTATTCAAGTGTTACCATCATTTTGAATCAAATCTTCAACGGCATTCAGGTGAGTATTTCTCACCAGACAAACGTACTTGTATATCTGTGAATTAATCACAAGTGTAATTGTAAATCCATTTTATTTAAATTTTATCTGCCTGTGGTATAAACTTATGATGTTAAAACCCCATTATTTAATTAACACATCATTAGTTGTATTATTTATAGTTATATTTTGCAGTTATACTATTTATTATTTACTGTTTAAATCACACTGCAAGTTCCCTGTAAAAATAAAGATCATTATAGGCTGAAATGATAGGCCTGAACAACATATATATTTCATTTTATTTATTATTCATTTTAACTTAGGATTGCGGGTTTGAAATGATAGAACTCGGTTTCTTTGAAATTTATGGATTGAAATGATATAGTATCTGTATCACTTAACCTAGGTTAGAAAATATTATACAGACCCGTGGTTATATATATATATATATATATATATATATATGTTTGTATTTTTGGAAATGTTATATGTTTAAATAATTCTTTGTTTAAAATTGGATTTAAATGATTTTTATATGTATTATATTATTCCAGTCAAATATGTAAATAATATTAGAAATTAAATTATGGGTTTGGCTTGAAAATTTGGATTTGTAAAACAAGTGGAATTTAAGTTAAGAAATAAATTATGAAATTCGGTATAACTTGAATATAAACTAGAAAAATTTAAGTTAAGTTTTCTATGAATTAAAAAGTTAGATTTGTAAAATATGGAAATTGAAATTTAACTTGATTTAGAAATGGAAGGCTGTTTTGAACAAAGGAAAGGTAAGAAATTAATTAGAAATTTGTTTATCTTGGATATGGGAATTTAACTAAGTTATAAGTAAAATTTATAGAAATTTTTGCACTTGATTTTTATTAAGTAAAGTATAAGAGAAGTTAGATATTTATTTATAAAATATACTTTATAAAAGCATACTTTATCGAGTAATTTAAATGACTATTTAAAGGTGGAAATATGATTTATAAATCAAATTGGTTTAAATTTTTGTTGAAACCATATTTAGTTAAAATTTTAAATGAACTAAGGTATAACCTTGGGATTATATTGGGTTTTATTATAACTTCACATTTTCAATATAGCAATTGATTTAAATATAGGTATTTTGGAATTTTATAACCACGGGTAATAATAACGTTGGTTGTTAAAGAGACCGGGATCGGATATAGGCGTACTCTCTGTCGATACCGAAAACCACTTTGACAACTGTGTACGCGGTGGGGATTCCAGAATGAAGTAGGATGGTGGTGACGTTTCCTTTGAGGTAAATATGTGGACCCGACTCCCGTGAGTTGTTATAAGGTGGCTAAAACAGGAGTGATTCTCGGATTAATGAGGTAGCACCTCTGATCGGACGCACTTCTTCGTATGCCATTCTATTACTTTTGTGATTGTTTTGGTGCGCACCTTTGATTTGGGAGTGTTGTTCGAGGTGGTCGGTAGCTGCGCGCTACGCGTTTCCACCGGTCCGGATGCGTAATTGGTATATCTACCCTGGCATTGCCTAGTTGTGCCGTGTCACCTACCATAGCGAGTCTTATACGATTTTGGTTTTGTACCATACCTATGGAGTGCTCTTTGACGACGCTCGCTCCGGGGGAGATTACGGTACCGTATAGACTATGGGAATATACTATGTGTTAAGGTGGAAAATGTAAAGCCTTAACACTATTTAAAAGTAAGTTTATTTTACTAATAGACACTATTATAATAACGAAGTATTACTACGTAGTAAATAGTTTAACGGATCCTTAGAAGATGGGCGGTCCCAAGCATCCTTTAAGTTACTTGCTCTATATTACAGTGCACTTGAATTATTTTACACTGTATAAGTATGTATGTCCTGACTCGAGTGTTTATGTTTTATTTTACGCTTGGGTCAGCCTGAGTTGCAGTTCAGTCTTCATCCCAGTGCTAGGACTTATGTAGATCACTTTTCAAGCTGTTGGCAACTTCCTTTCAGTTCTTTATCTTTATTATGTAATCAAGACTATTGGATATTTAGACTTTCTATTCTTGATGCAACTATATTTGGTTTTAAAGACCATGTAAAATTTTATCTGTTTTAAGACTATTAATAGTAGCTTCATGAACCACTAAGTATTTTTTTTTATTCCGCTGCGAGTATTCTGATTTCTATGTCTGTGATTCTGTGATTTGATTTCATTTGCTCCTAATTTATTTACAGTCTATTGTTTTGAACTATTCAAGCTTGACATGTTTTAATTTATTGTCGAATTTGAATGGTACAAAATAATGGGTCGTTACAGTTGGTATTAGAGCCAGGTTTAACCATAGCCTGAGGAGCAAAAACTCATTAGAGATAGGGTAGAAATACCCTAGAATGAGTAAAGTCAGATCTAGAATCCTTTCCTTGTGAGAGAACGTATTTTAAAAGTATAAAACGATTTTCAAAAGGGTTTTTCAAAGAAGTATTTGATATAAAAACTTTCCTGTTTTAAAATAAAAAATTCCAATTACTTGTTTCCCTTTCTCCATCGTACATAATTAGGGCCTTAGTTAAATGCCTGTTCCAGTTAAACTTTATCTTATCTAAAATATCTTGATATCTATAATTTCCTCTGTCCTTAATTTCATTCTTGATTTCTCAGGATGAATCGAGGAAATATCAGAGGTAGGGGACGAGCTGATGTCCCAGCTCCTCCACCCACGACCCCTGTTAGATTTACTAAGCTGTGCAAAGATTATACCGAGCTTGGTGGCACCAAGTTCATGGGGTCTGAATCCATAATAGAAGCTCAACAGTGGCTGAGAGACTTGGAGAGAATCTTCTCCTGTCTCGAAATCACAAATGCCCAGTAGAGGCAATTGGCGGCCTAGAAGATGAAAGGAGCCGCTTTAAATTGGTGGCTGTCAGTTACTGCTCACACCAATGAGGCTGACATCACCTGGGAGCAATTTAGGTATCTTCTTTGGTTGTCCAAATTTAGGTTAAATTTCCCCATTTTCGAAATTTGTCTTATCCCTCTTATCTTGCTTTAGGGAGGCCTTTTTGGTCAAATGGATGCCCGAAGCGGGTATGTCTCAGTTATATCGAGACTTTATGGATCTAAAGCAGGGCGATATGTCCTTCACGGAATACAAGAGAAAATTTAATGAGCTCTCGCAGTATGGCCTGAATTTGATAGACACCCGCTTAAGAAGAACGAGAAATTTATCGCTGGTGCTCGCCCCGAGTTCTACGATCGACTTATTACCCACGTGCATTGGACGTTCACCGCTCTGATGGACATGGCTCTCCGGTATGAGAACCCTACCTCTAGGGCCATTCCAGCTGCCCGTTCTGCACCGTCTCAGTCTTTTGGAAATTCTAAGAAAAGGAAGTCCAACTTCTACCATCATAAGAGGAATAGGACTACAGGGCTTGGATCATCGTCTTCTTCATCCCAGAGGCAGCCTGTGGATCTATCTACCATTACTTGCTACCGATGCGACCAAAAGGGACACTACGCAAATAGCTGTCCTACCTTGGGTGCTGCGATTCCACCTCCCGCTCAATCGGCTAGGCGAGACCTTTGCCACATTTGCCTTCAGCCGGGCACTTCAAGAGAGACTGCCCTACTCAGAAGAAGGGCACGGCATCAGGGATCTTTGCGGTGACTTCTGTATCCTCCCCAGCCCCATAGCCTGCACCTGCTCCAGCTCCTAGCGATTCCCAAGGTACACTTCAAGGTTCTTTTACTTTGTTTAAATCACCTGTTCGCATTTTATTCGATACCGGAGCTTCACACAGCTTCATTTATTTAGATCTTTGTAATAAATTCGAGCATCGCCTTTTTCCCGAATTTACTTCTGTGCCTTTATGTGTTTCGAACCCCATCGAAGGCCCTGCAAATCTTAGTAAGATTTGTAAGCAAGTGAAGCTTATATATCTCGATCACTGGTTCACTGGTGACTTCTATGTTTTAGGGTTTGACGCTTTCGATCTACTGCTGGGAGGTGATTGGTTAGATAGCCACGATGCACATATTTCTTGTAGTTCTCGTACTGTTGCCCTTAAAGATGATTTTGGAAATCCATTAGAAATCCAGTGTGGTTCGCCTCAGGAGTTCGCGGGGAGCTTCATTTATTCTCTCGATACTTTCCATGGTGATATTGAGTCCACTCCGGTGGTTAGATTATTTCCCGACGTATTTGGTGAAGTCACTTCTTTACCTCCGAAGCGGGAGATTGACTTCTGAATCAATCTCATTCCTTGAGCACGACCTGTAGTTCTTCCACCCAGAAGAATGCACCCCGGGAGAAGGTGGAATTAAGGAATCAAATTCAAGACTTGTCCTCAAAGGGTCTAATCAGACCGAGCTTTTCAGAATGGGGAGCAGTAGTGGTTTTCATCACCAAATCAGATGGTTCTCTCCGGATGTGTGTTGACTATAGGGAGTTGAACAAGCTCACTATGAAAAACAGATATCCTATGCCCCGCATCAACGATATGTTCGATCAACTCTATGGAGCGACTGTTTTCTCTCAACTTGATCTAGCCACAGGTTTCCACCAGCTTAGAGTTGCTAAGGAGAGCATCCCCAAAACTGCTTCCCGTACTGAGAACGGGTTCTTTGAATGGATTGTTATGCCTTTTGGCCTGACCAACGCTCCTGCCTTCTTCGTCGATTTGATGAATCGTGTCTTTCGCGACGTGCTCAATAATTTTTTTCTAGTTTTTATTGATGATATCCTTGTGTTCTCCAAGTCTGAGGAAGAGCATAAATCTCACTTGAGCTTTGTGTTGGGGACTCTTAGGAGTCACCAGTTAAAAGCTAAGTTCCCTAAATGCCATTTCTGGGAAGAGGAAGTCTGATTTCTCGGACATATTGTCTCTAATGAAGGAGTTTCTGTTGACCCAGTCAAGATCGTTGCGATCAAAGATTGGGAAGAACCCAAGACTCCTACTGATATTCGCAGTTTTCTAGGCCTTGCCGGTTACTATCGGAGGTTCATTGAGAATTTTGCTCGGATTTCTGCACCTCTCACTGCTCTAACTCGGAAGAATGCTAAGTTTATTTGGAGCGATAAGTGTAAAGCGGCATTCCAAGAGTTAAAGGATAAGCTTACTTCCGCACCAGTGCTTACCGTTCCGAATGGAAATGGGAGATTAACGGTATTCACCGATGCTTGTCGAGAGGGATTGGCAGCAGTATTAATGCAAGATGGGAAGGTAATTGCCTATGCTAGTCGTCAATTGAAGACCCATGATGCTAATTATGCTGCTCACGATTTAGAATTGCTGGCTATTGTCTTTGCGCTGAAGCTTTGGAGACATCATCTCTTGGGGGCTAAGTTTGACCTTTTCACTGATCATCAGTCTTTGAAATATATCTTCACTCAGAAGGATTTAAATCGGAGACAAGTTCGGTGGCTCGAGTTTCTTGCTTCTTACGATCTGGACATCAACTATACCCCTGGAAAAGCTAATGTTGTGGCAGATGCGTTGAGTAGAAAGAAGTCCTTGTTGTGTCAGATTTTTGTTTCTTCTCCCCTTTTGGACCGTATCAAGGCTAAGCAGGATGAGGATAGGATCATCAGATTGATCAAGGAGAATGTTCGCTGCAGGGTTGGTGGTAGTAGTCTTGACGGTAGTGGAGCTCAAATTGATGATAAAGGGATTTTGAGGATCAATAATAGGATTTGTGTCTCGAACATTGATGGTTTGAGACAGGAGTTACTTCGGGAACATCATCAATCCAGACTTTCCATACATCCTGGTGTAGCGAAGATGTATCAGGATTTAAAGAAACTTTATTGGTGGAAGGGTATGAAGCGTGATGTCTCTATCTTTGTGAGTAGATGTGCGACTTGTCAGCAAGTCAAGGCAGATCATCAGAAGACACCGGGTTTGTTGCAGCCTCTGGAGATTCCGAATTGGAAGTGGGAGCAAGTTTCTATGGATTTCGTCGATGGTTTACCGAGATCTAGGAGGGGAAATGAGAGCATATGGGTTATTGTGGATAGAATGACTAAGTCCGCTCATTTTATTCCAGTCAGGTCTACCCGTACGGCTTCGAGCTTATCTAAGATTTATATGAGGGAGATTGTTCGCCTCCATGGCGTTCCCTTTAGCATAGTGTGCGATCGAGACCCTATCTTCACTAGTCAATTTTGGAAAGCTTTCCAAGAATCCTTGGGTACTCGTCTGAATCTGAGCACCGCTTACCACCCACAGACTGACGGTCAAACGGAAAGGGTGAATCAGATTCTAGAGGATCTTCTCCGTGCATGCATTTTGGATTATGGAGGATATTGGAAAGATCATCTCCATCTTGTGGAATTCACCTATAACAATAGTTACCAGGTATAAATTCCAATCCTCTGTTCTTATCTTATCTTATTCCCTATCTATCTCATTCTTTCTTTTCAGGCTAGTCTTGAGATGTCCCCTTATGTTGCTCTTTACGGGCGACCCTGTAGATCTCCATCCTGCTGGATTGAATCTGAAAATCGCTTAGTTCTCGGTCCTGATATGATTTTGGAAGCTTCAGAAAAGGTTGAAGAGATAAAGAGGAGGTTAAAGATCGCTCAGGATAGACAGAAGAAGTATACGGATCGTCGTAGAAGAAGCTTGGAATTCGCTGTCGGTGATCTAGTTTTTCTTAAGGTTTCCCCTTTAAGAAACGTGGTTCGGTTTGGGCGGAGAGGGAAGCTTGCCCCTAGGTTCATAGGGCCATTTCGCATCTTGGAAAGAATTGGATCTCTTGCTTATCGACTGGATTTACCTGAGAAATTTGCTAGAGTACACAATGTGTTCCATGTATCCCACCTTCGTCGCTGTCTTCACGTTCCATCTCTTATTATCCACCCTACTACTCTTGATAGTTTGGACATCGAGCCTGACCTAACTATTGAAAGGAAGCCGCTTCGTATCGTCAATCGAGGTACGAAACAGCTAAGAAGAAAATCTGTCCGACTGGTCAAAGTGCAATGGAGCACTGATGAACGGGATTGCACCTGGGAGACGGAGGAGAGCATTCGTGCTTCAAATCCAGAATTATTCGTTTAAGGTACCTTGCCTTTCCTTTGTTTCCTTTCTTCGTTACTTTTCGAGGACGAAAAGTTCTGAGTGGGGAGAGTGTAACAGCCCAAGATTTTTACTAGCACTTTATTCTTTTATTTATAAAACCTTGAAATTATTTTAATATAAATTTTTAATTTGATAAAATCATTTCCCAAAATTCTAAATATAAAATGAAAGTTTCTGAAATTTTTAACTTTGTTTAAAGGATAACTCTAATTGGAATTTTAATAAAAATTGGATTATCTGCTTTCTTTAAAAATTTGTAATATTTTGTCCATTTGGATAATAAATCGCATTGTAAATGGTAATAGGAATCAGAGAAGAATGTAACCAAAATTTTATCATTTATTTGAGTAATAAATGTAAAAAACTGTTAATTTACGCGTTTGAAAGGCACGTTATTTGATGGAATAAATAAGTATAAATAGGAAAAAGTATTAATTCAAAAGCGTTACCTTTGTATAAATTTGGGTTTATATTTTGCGTGGGTTCTTCGCATTTTTAAAATTCATACCGCAAGATATATATATATGTATGTATGTATGTATATGAATAAATAAATCGGTTAGAAGATTTCTATAGCCAAACGTTACACTTCTCATAACATTCATTTGTTTCAAAATTTGGGTATAAAATCTTTATCCAAGAACCGTTCCAAATCTTGCCAATTATTTTTATTTCTTTGCCGTTACTTTCCTTAATTCACTCAACCTATTTAATTGCAAAACACGCAACCTTTTAAATAATGCAATGCAGTGTAATCATTCTCTTCCTTTTACGTTCTAAATTTAAAGATTCTTACCATTCTTTTATCAATCAATGCAAATAATTATTTCTTGCCATACTCCCTCCCGCAATCAACTCTTCTTACCTAAAAAATTTAATAACGTTCAAATCTTCATTTATTTCTTGACCGGTCTCTCTCACAATCAAGGCACTATCAACGCATGCAAATTTTATTTGCACGGTACAACTTTGAACCCATTGTGGAGCTACTATTCAAAACCATAATCTGCATAATAATCAAATGCATAAGTCGTGCAATAGTTTCACTATATAATTAAAATTTTAAAACTGAATATCATTAATACATGCGTAGAGATGAGTATGGGAACATGATGTTTGCGGTCATTTATGTAATGAGTTGATTTTCCAAATTTTTTGCATAAATGAAACACGTTAAAATTTATCATTCTTGTCGTTTTCCCCTAATCAATGCAAGCCTCCAATTTATAACACGTTCGAAAATTGATTTTATGCCATTCCTGCTTCCCCTAAAATCAAGACTTCACTTTGTTAATGTTCAAAACGAATTATATTTCTTGCCCAAAATTTATCACTTACCTTTAATCTCGCAACTCCCTAGGTATAAATACAAAAGCCCTCGTCCTTCAAATTCATTCATCTCTTTGGATTCACTCTCAAGCTTCTTCAGGTAATAATGTCAAACATTCTTTTCCTTTTCATTTTTTTTCTCCTGGTTTCATTTTTCCCACTGTCCACTGAAAGACTCGTCCATATATCACCACCAATCGGCCTGCACCCCATTTCATTTTCTCCTCCTTCTTCATTATTGTGTGTGCAAGAACTTCATTTATCATTTTATTATCCACGTATTTCTTTGCCTAACTAATGAAGTTTCCATTGCTGGATTTGTGTTTCGTGTTACTCGACTTTTCATATATTTTAAGTAGTAAGCTATTATTTTCAGTTTGAAGGAACAGAGTTAACCATTTTTTTAAAAAAATATATTAATTACTGATGCTAATAATATACCATCAATTCATGATACAAAGTGCATGCATGCATGCTTTTTGATATGTAGGGCCGTGCCCTCTTGTAGCAGCGATAGCAAGTGAATCTTGATAAGTGCAGTTGTGTAGGAAGGAAAAATTATTCTGAGTAATACTAAAAAAAGGGTTTAATTATTATAAAAGGAGGTTCAGTGCTTTGCGTGCGTGAGTGGGGGAATTCGGCAAGCTTTGACATGCAATAGGGATTTGTTATTCATGCGTGCATTTTTTTCTTCTTGGTTTGAAAAAAAATTATTTAATAAATAATGGGCAGGCCGAGTTTGTTTTGGTGAGTCGAGTCATGCGGTGGAGCGGTCGAGTCAAGTGGTTCCATCCACCCAGTTTGTTTCGAAATTCCTTGTTAAAATTTTACATAGATTTGATTTATAATCGTTTCATTTTTTTCCTTTTTCAAAGAATAAAAAATCTGGTCGCGGCCTCCGCAACAAATTTGATCGTGCTTCTGTGCCTTTTTTTATTCAAGTGTTACCATCGTTTTGAATCAAATCTTCGACGGCATTCAGGTGAGTATTTCTCACCAGACAAACGTACTTGTATATCTGTGAATTAATCACAAGTGTAATTGTAAATCCATTTTATTTAAATTTTATCTGCCTGTGGTATAAACTTATGATGTTAAAACCCCATTATTTGATTGACACATCATTAGTTGTATTATTTATTGTTATATTTTGCAGTTATACTATTTATTATTTACTGTTTAAATCACACTGCAAGTTCCCTGTAAAAATAAAGATCATTATAGGCTGAAATGATAGGCCTGAACAACATATATATTTCATTTATTTATTTAGTCATTTTAACTTGGGATTGCGGGTTCGAAATGATAGAACCCGGTTTCTTTGAAATTTACGGATTGAAACGATATAGTATCCGTATCACTTAACCTAGGTTAGAAAATATTATACAGACCCGTGGTTATATATATATATATATATATATATATATATATATGTGTGTATTTTTGGAAATATTATATGTTTAAATAATTCTTTGTTTAAAATTGGATTTAAATGATTTTTATATGTATAATATTATTCCAGTCAAATATGTAAATAATATTAGAAATTAAAGTATGGGTTTGGCTTGAAAATTTGGATTTGTAAAACAAGTGGAATTTAAGTTAAGAAATAAATTATGAAATTCGGTATAACTTGAATATAAAGTCGGTATAACTTGAATATAAAGTAGATAAATATAAGTTAAGTTTTTTATGAATTAAAAAGTTAGATTTGTAAAATATGGAAATTGAAATTTAACTTGATTTAGAAATGGAAGGCTGTTTTGAACAAAGGAAAGGTAAGAAATTAATTGGAAATTTGTTTATCTTGGATATGGGAATTTAACTAAATTATAAGTAAAATTTATAGAAATTTTTGCACTTGATTTTTATTAAGTAAAGTATAAGAGAAGTTAGATATTTATTTATAAAATATACTTTATAAAAACCATACTTTATCGAGTAATTTAAATGACTATTTAAAGGTGGAAATATGATTTATAAATCAAATTGGTTTAAAATTTTGTTGAAACCATATTTAGTTAAAATTTTAAATGAACTAAGGTATAACCTAGGGATTATATTGGGTTTTATTATAACTTCACCTTTTCAATATAGCAATTGATTTAAATATAAGTATTTTGGAATTTTATAACCACGGGTAATAATAACGTTGGTTGTTAAAGAGACCGGGATCGGATATGGTCTTACTCTCTGTCGATACCGAAAACCACTTTGACAACCGGGTACGCGGTGGGGATTCCAGAATGAAGTAGGATGGTGGTGACGTTTCCTTTGAGGTAAATACGTGGACCCGACTCCCGTGAGTTGGCATAAGGCGGCTAAAACAGGAGCGATTCTTGGATTAATGAGGTAGCACCTTTGATCGGACGCACTTCTTTGTATGCCATTCTATTACTTTTGTGATTGTTTTGGTGCGCACCTTTGATTTGGGAGTGTTGTTCGAGGTGGGTGGTAGCTACGCGCTACGCGTTTCCACCGGTCCGGATGCGTAATTGGTATACCTACCCTGGCATTGCCTAGTTGTGCCGTGTCACCTACCATAGCGAGCCTTATACGATTTTGGTTTTGTACCATACCTATGGAGTGCCCTCTGACGACACCCATTCCGGAGGAGATTACGGTACTGTATAGACTATGGGAATATATTATCTGTTAAGGTGAAAAATGTAAAACCTTAACGCTATTTAAAAGTAAGTTTATTTTACTAATAGACACTATTACAATAACGAAGTATTACTACGTAGTAAATAGTTTAACGGATATGTAGTAAGTATTACTACGTAGTAAATAGTTTAACGGATCCTTAGTAGTCGTTACCGACCTTACCGAGGGCCCCCTAGCATACAAACCACAATAATCAGATACAGGACGTCATAGCGTGCAAAGATATATCTAGAAGAGTATAATCATATCCTACTTGGGATTGACCCACTTAGCCTTGCTGCATCTAACCCTATTTTGGTCATTTCCGATTGATGAGGCCTGACGAGGTAACGATTACCTTTCACAATCATATATCACATCACTTTGAGCGCTACACGACCGTTTCCGTTGACTACTAATCGCCTTCCACAAAAATACAACTCTTAAGCTCATACGTCTCAAGGAGGGTGTTAAGCTAAGAGAAGTTGCCTTCTCCACCACCACTGATGTACGTTTGTAAAAACCAATGTACGTAATCTACAGAAATGCAATGTCAGACAAAAATCCATACAAGTTGTCCAGGAACATGACAAACTGAAGATACTTTCCTACCATAACCTATTGGGAAATCCCTAGGATTAGTAGCGAATAGTCCTCGCATTGGATATTTCATAAATGAAGAGACCACTGCTACTGGATGTATATTGAGATTTTAACCCCAAACGATCAACACGAAGTCCCCCACTATGAAAATCCATAATATCAATATCATCACAAGCAACCTGCACAATCGTCGCATATACGTTGGTTCGAAGTGGTTTCCAGATAAATCTGATTCCGGTCTCTTCGCACCAACAACGCAAAAGCGTTTCTCAACCTCACACAGCAACTAAGTCTCATAGACTTATCACGTTTTCGTCTTTCAACTTGCTATTCTTCGGGCCAAGAAGGTAGCTCGAAAGACTGGAGTAATACTCCGCACTATACGAATCAACATCCTCAACACAAATGATAATCAAGCCTACACAGAAGGCAACGTACTAAGTGTACGACTAAATAGTTCCCACTCAAGTCGAGGAACTAAAATTTTTGGGCAATTTGATAGTCGGTTATTTAACTATCAAAGCAAGCAAACAAATATTCAATACTATATACAATCACTAGACCCTTTTATTAATCTTCCATAAATTAAATAACTTGCCAAATATTCACTTCAATTTATCTTTTAAAAAGATATATTCTCAAAACATTTCACTTCATATTGAAAAACATATCCAAATACTTATTTAACAATAACTAATTCACAAATCAATTTATTTTCAACACTTAGAAAATATTCAATATACTCAAAACACTATTTAGTATATAATTTATTATATAAGGAAAACATTCTCTTATAAACATTTATTTGGATCAAAACGAATGTTGCGTAAAACATCGTTACGACAACTCAAAATCACTAGTATATGGATTTGAAATTTAGATAGATATATAAATCCCAACACTATATAAAACCATTTCCTTTCGAAAATCATTTACTATAACAATAGTGTTATAGTCCATCATTTCCTTACTTCTCGAAAACATCTATTTCAACAATGAATGTTGAAATCTATGTATTCGATACTTAACACATTTTTAAACAACTTTAAACCATTTAACTCCATTTTAAAATGTCACTTTCCAAAACATTTATTTAATATATTATTCACTGTCCAAAATCATGAATATAATTCGTTTACCAAATTTAATATTATTTCAGCATTTAATTTAATGGATAATTCACTTTCAAAAATCGTGAATATAAATCTCTAATCAAGTTCAATACTTCTACATATTTAATTAAAGGATTATCCACTGCCCAAAATCGTGGATATAATTCCTTTAATATACCTCTATATTTAACTTATCAAATTCAATCAATTTGGAATTTATAAATAAATGTTTATAAATTCCATTTATATATTATAAAAACTTTCATATACAAAATTCCTTTATAAATCAGTTCCATTTAATAACTTAATTATATGCCAAAAATCCAATTATAAGTTAATTACTTATAAACCTCTTATTTCACAAATTCATTCATTTTATAACTTCGCAATTCGTAAATCTTATTTACTTATAAAATCCATTTATAACTTCATTTTAACATTTATAAAACTCGTTTATAATTCTAGCACTTTGATTTATAAAATATCAATTTTATAAATCTTATATATATAACGTTTATTATAACTTCAAAAATCTCCATTTAAACTATTTCACAGAACAGTTAACTTCAAATTTCAAAAATCACATTTCAATTTTATTTCTCAAATATCATAATTTTTATAATATAAAAGTTATCACATTTATTATTCAAAATAAATTCAATTCTTAACGATTCATAAATCAATAAAACGTTTATTTCCAAAATCACTTTAAAATTCTTTTTAAATTCGAAATCATCACTTAAATATTTTTAAAATTCCAAAACAGGCCCAATGCTGCAACATCACTAAATACATCAATCATGGCATCCCAAACATCATATATCATATGATAACAAAATGTATAACAATATCTGTAAATAAATCATTACTGGTGAGGAATCCAGTTGGATCCCTCCAACCTATCACCTGCAACAAATATACATGTTAGAATATGTGTACAATGTCCGCTTCAAGGCAGACGCGCGTACAAAGGGTCATCCGCTCATACACGAGAACGTATAGGGTCATCTGCTCCACTAGGAAGGTATATATCCAAATACCAATCAATATATCATACAACATCCAAACAATCACCAACCATCATAAATAATATTTATTCTCACTTATATAAAAATATCAGTAAGTCAGAAAGAGTGAGTTGTACTCACATTGCATCCTTAGCAGTTGCAGTGTTTTATTCTGAATAAAATTAAATGACTGTTTAATTTTACCAAAAATTCACACTATCTCCAGTCAACTCCAAACAAGATCCATCGTGTATTGTTCGTCCATACGAACCCAACACAATTCGTTTCGTGCGAAATGGACCTCGTACGAAAAAGTTATAACATTTTAAACACTGTACAAATTTAAATACATAATCAATTTCAATTTTTTTTAATTTATTTTATAACCTTTGCTTCATCTGGGCCATCAATTTCCCTACCCCAGATCCAGGTTGTGCAACATTTCTTCCCGCCCCTCCAGTAAATAAACGCACGCAAGAACCCATGGCCGCCACAAAAACCCTAACTACCGCGACTACCTCGCTTGCCTCAAGAGTGATTAGTGACCATCATCTTTTAGCCCATCGCCGACACTACCCTCGCCTTGATTTGCTCGAAGATCGGGCGCTTCATGATCATGATAAACTCGTTCGAACGTTGGCTGTTTGAAGCCAATTTGCCGACGATCTACTCACCTATATTCGATCACGACCGTTGGATCGATGGATCTCGCTGTGCTCTACACGTTTGCAGTTGAAGACATCGCGTGAAAGTCGATGGATTTGAAGACGTCGTAGTGGAAAGATTGGAAGTTTCTGGCCGTGTAAATTATAATGGCAGCTAGACCTAGTTGTTCTAGGGTTTTGGTAAAATGAAGGTGTAGATGTCCTTTTATATAAAATTTGATGACACCATTCACCCGAAATTTTTCCGAACTCCAAACGGAGCGTGCCGCCTGGCGTTTATAAAGTTTTACCCTTATGCTGAATGCAATCGAATATATATCGAGAGCCAATTCGACCGTATTTGGAAGATAGGTTTTCAAATCGAATTATTTTTAATTTAAAATTCACTTAAACAGATCTCTACATGTTTTAGCTTGCCTCGGGCAAATCGTAAATCCGATTGACACGAAATTTGAAATCTTACAATAATATAATATTATGGATCCGATGAAACTAATTTCATAGAAATCCAAGACTGTATGAATGATGACTATTTTTACTCGTCAGTTAAATATTAAAATATTCAATTTTTACAATTTGACTTTTAGTTCAATTATAAAACTTCTATAACATCAATTCAATTCAAATATGATTTAATATAACTTTATAAGTCATTTTTATTCACATTTAATCCAAATTACAATTATTTCAGCAATTTCAAATATTAAATTAACAATTAAATTATCCAACTAAATCCAGAGATTCGAAATAAAATCTATTCAGCTTATAAAATTAATTTGTGCATATTTTAAATTAATTAAATATACAAATTTCAAATGACTGAAATTCTAGGCCGTTGCATTCTCCCCTACTTAAAAGAATTTCGTCGTCGAAATTACCAAGTAAGAAAAAGTTAAAAAATCCATTATCTTTTCAAAACAATTCGTTCAAATTAGATTTACCAAATCTATTTAACCTTTTAACTTTTTCCAAAAATCATTAGTTAAACTTCTTATAAAAACTTTTCTAAGTTTCAGATCCATTTATATCGTTTAACTTTATAACTTAAAAATCAAAATTTAGTTTTCACAATTTTTTCCAATTTTCCCAAAATTTTTCTAACGCCCTAAATTTTCAGAAAAATTCACCATAGCCTCCTTTGCGCGGTCCGATTCGAAAAAAATAACAATACATACACCATAAATATACATCTCATCATCAAGGATGAGGCATCCCGAGGGGAAAAAAGTCTGAAACTATGATATGTAATCTGAGATATGTACCTTATATATTATTAGCGGGCATATACGACTAATATAGCGCGAAAGCGAACTCCAAAAGTGAAGCAAGCGCCATCCGCACCTACTAAACACTCAATACACAAATGAGAAACATGTATATAGAAAGTAATATCAATATATAACATATACCAACTACTATATATGTCAATATAGCAAATGCCATCAATAAGCAACAAATTCATCCATCAAACAACTATCATCTAATAAACATCCACAACAAAATCAATATACATTCACTTTTCATTAATGTTCAATAAATTGATTTTCAATTTAATCACATTTGATTCATTACCATTGGATTTACCAAGATTCATTCATTCATTCAATTCACAACTTCTTAACTTAAGTTTTATTTAATTCTTAACAACAACATTTTCTAATCCATGTTTATTCCCTAATTCACTTTTACAATTAAAGTTGAATTTCATAATATAACTCAAGTTCATAATCACTAATGACTTCATTTCATTAATTCACTTTATTAATTTACTTCGATACCGAAATCAACTTCATTTAACATTACTTAAATTACGTTTCATTTCATCTTCACTTACATTCACATTCACTATACAACTTAAGTTCGTTTCTAATTTATTTCATTAACCTTTTACTAAGTCAAATTCATAACACTTATTCAAATTCTGATTTTGTTTTGCTTAATAAAAAGTGTTTAACCATTTTAACAATTGGTTTTACTTACCTTATCTCATTTTATATGTTATACAACTTATTTTTATGAACTTCCAAATTCATACTATGTAATCACTTACCATCTTTAGTTTAATTTCGATTCCAATAACATATCTAATCCAATTTAAATCCAATTCAATTTATTTAACCTTCCTTTAGTTAAATTTCAAATCATATAATTCACTTACTAACTCAAATTCCTTTCAACTTTACTAAAGTTGTAATGACCCAGAATTTTTATTAATTAAAATATGAATATTTAATTAATTTTAAATATTAATAAGTGAATTTATAAGTCGAATAAATTTTTATTTGAATTATTGGATTTAATTGGATTTTTAAATCGATAATTTAATACGTTAAATTATGAAAATAATTGAAAATTGGGTTAAATATGATTGAAAATGATTTGTAAAATTTTATTTTATCATATGGAAGTTAGAACGATATTTTAGAACTTTTAAAAGCGAATTAAAAGTTAATTTGTGAAAATTGAATATTTTAATATTAAAATCGACTAGTGAAAATAGTCAATTTTTGAACAGTCTCAGAATTGAACAAAACCAGTTCCATTGGATCCGTAATAGTTAGTTATTACCGGATTTCAATTTTCGTGTCAATCGGAGCTATTGTTTGATCGTAGCAGCTCGAAAACGCATCGATTTATTTTTAATTTAAATTTGACGAGTGAAAATAGCCATTTTTCAAAAAGTCTCGGATTTCGACGAAACTAGTTTCATCGGATCCATAATGTGATATTATTGTAAGGTTTTAAATTTCAAGTCAATTGGATTTACCGTTTGTCCGATACAAATTAAAACGCCTAGAAAATCGCTTAAATCGGTTTAATTTAAATTGAGCGTTTACAGCCATAACTCGCACAGATGTCCGAATTAGCTTCCGAAACCTGTTCCATTGTGTCCGGAACGCGGGGTAAACCCTAGAAACGCTGGTTACGGCGCGTAAATCGGAGTTCGGAATTTCCGGATGAATAGTGTTTCGATTTTCTTCTATAAATAGACCAATGCCTTCATAATTTAGAAAAAAAAAAAAGAGTTTGCAAACCCTAGCCGCCTCCACCCAATACACGGCCAGAAATTAGTTTCGATTCTCCTCCATTATCTTCAAATCTAAGCATTATTTCAAGAATTTATCAACTACAAAGTTATAGAGCACATCAAGATCTACAAGATCAACGGTTGTGATTGGAAACGGAGCTATGGATTGGCTGCAATCAGGGTTTGAAGTGGCCGGCTTGCGCACGCATTTCGAAGAGAGGGGGGTGGCCGAGTGGGTGCGGTCTGAGGGTGGAGGTGGAGTCAGGAGCGAGCTTCGCGATGGTGGTAGTTTGATGGAGTTTAGTCGCTCGAGGAGGTGGCAAAAGTTAAACCCTAATCTATAGTGTTGGGTTCGGCCTCAATTTGTGTTACCTGGAGATGAACACGAGAGGGAGAAGGGAGAGGGTGCACGGCCTGATGAGGGGGGGAAGCAAATCTAACGGCCCATGTTAGTTTGGTTTAAAAATTATAAAATTTAAGTTGTAATTATTAAGTTTAAATTCGTATAAACTTCATAATATCATAACTTTTTCATACGAGGTCGAAAACGCGCGAAACCAGTTGCGTTGGAATCGTATGGACGAGCACTACGCGATGGAGTTGGTTTGGAGTCATTTGGAGTTAGTGAGAATTTTGGATAAAATTAAACGTCCGTTTAATTTTATTCGAAATAAATCGCTAAAACGGAATTTAAAATCAAGGTGAGAACTTCTCACTCAATCGAATCAGTTTCGATTTTATTTTAAATAGTTAGATTTAAAATATTTGAATGCATGTTTGAATGTTGATTCATATCTATTGATTGTTAAAATAGACATTATACGCCGTTAGTAAGCGGATGTTATTTATTAAAAACATATACCGCGAATATTTCATAAACAGTGAAATTGGTATTATATATAATATCAATATATATATATTGGCATATGTATATATTGCAGTTGTTGATTTCCCGTATTTTTTAGCGGATGAGACCCTATTACGCCATTATTAAGAGGATAATATTTAATAAGAACATATACCGCGATAATTTCGTACTGGAGCGAAATTGGTATTGTGCTAATGTTTTTGGATGCAGGAAAACAGGTTGGAGGGATCCAACTGGATTCCTCAACAGTTTTTATTTGATTTCAGATATATTGATATTTGATGGATTTTCATATTGATATATGATATCGTTGTAGTCGTGATTGACTATTTGGTGTGTAGCATCATTGGACCAAGTTTTGGAATTTTAAAATGATTTATAAAGTGATTTTTTGAAAATATACTATATGTTTGGAATTGATTCATTTTAAATAAATAAACGTTATAATTTTTAAAGTTATAAAAATTATGATTTTTGAGAAATATAGTTAGAAAAACTGATTTTTGAGAATATGATGCTAATGATTTTATAAAATAGTTTAATCGGAATTTTTGAATTTATTATGAAAAGTTGAAATATAGGATTTATAAAATTTAATTATTTTATGAATCAAAAGGAAGAAGTTTTTCTAAAGGAATTTAAAGACGTTTAAAAAGAATAATATAAATTGATTTATATTAAGAGATTTATAAATGGATATTTATAAATTGAAATATGGACATTATAAAACGAGTTTTTATAAGTGTTTGAATGAAGTGAAAATGAATTTCATAATTGAATGGAATTTATAGAATTTTATACGGTGAAGTTATAAATGGAATTTTATAAGCAGTAGGTTTATAAAATTTATTAAGTTATTAAAATAATGATTTTGGATAAATGAATGAATCTTATAGGTTATAAGATTTATAATTTGGGAAGTTAAAAAGAACGATTTTGTAAAATAATCGTTTTATAAGCATTTAACTTATAATATGAACTTTTAGTTTATAATTGAGTTATAAACTGGAATAGGTTAATAAAAGAATTTATAAAAAGAAGTTTTTATAAATAAATAGAAATGGAATTTATAAACGTTGTTTATAAATTCGCAAACAACTTATTTTGATAAGTAAATTGTTGAAACCTATAAATGGAGTTATATTCACATTTTTGAATAGTGAATAATCCTTTGAATTAAAATGAATAAAAGGATGAAATGGTTAACGTAGTATATTCACGTTTTTGAATAGTGAATAATATGTTAAAGAAATTGTTTTGAATGTGATATTTTAAACAGAATTAAAACGATCTAACGATGTTTTAAATTGTGCTGAGATTCGAAACCATAGATTTCAACATTGATTGTTGAAATAGACGTTTTCGAGAAATAGAAGGAAATAATGGACTATAACACTGTTGTTATAGTAAATGATTTCCGAAAGGAAATGTTTTGTATAGTATTGGGATTTATATATCTATTTTAATTTCGAATCCCTATACTAGTGATTTTGGGTTGTCGTAACGATGTTTTATGTAACATTCGTTTTGGCCCAAATAAATATGTTTAAGAGAATGATTTCCTTAAAGAATGAAATATGTACTTAATTTTGATTTAAGTATATTGAATATTTTCTAAGTGTTGAAAATAAATAAAATTTGTGAATTACTTATGAATAAATAAGTATGGAAATGTTTTCCAATATAAAGTGAATATTTTGAGAATTTTCTTCTTGAAGATAAATTGAAAAGAAATATTGAAATGAATAATTGAAGCCGAATATTCATTGATATTTTGGGAATTATAAATTCACTAAGGAATTTATAAAGGAAGTGGAATTTGTCTAAAAATAAATATTGATTTATTTTTGAAGTGTGAAATAATATATCTTGTAAAGATATTTTTGGAAAATAAATAATTTGGAATATTATTTGGAATCTAGTGATGTGTGCATGTCCAGTGATAGTTAAATGATCGACTATCAATATTTCCCCTTGAATGGGTATTTGATGTGATTTGTTTGAATTTGAATGCACACTTATTTTTGAATAAGCGCTCACTATTCGGGTTAACCGGGAAAGGACCATGGGGTCGTATAACCCATTCCGAATATGTGATACGTCGTTATAATTGCATTGAAGATCGGTGTTGAAGACCCGGTATTTGCGAGAGCGATAGGATGACCTGTCGATTGTCTCTGCACTGGGTAGCTCCCGGTATAGAGATTCCATAAGTGATGGGAAATCCGATCAGGATTGTGAATATCCAGATTGCAAGGACTTCTTTGTAAGTGCCTTCGGTTTTGTTCGAGCCCGAAACAGATTTGTATGGATTGTATGTCTGATATTACAAGTTGAGATATAAAGCCGATTTCTTTCAAATATATTTCTGTTGGTGGCGGAGAATTTATTCTTTTAGCTTAACACCCTTCTCTGAGACGTACGAGCTCAGAGGTTATATAGTTGAAGTTATCAGCGATATATTCCCAATTTGGTAATGTGATATGCTGAGTGTTGCTGTAAATGATCATTGTGTTGATTATTTGTGATAGGATCGTTTATTTGATCGTCTATCTTAGTGATCATTGTGTTGATCATTTGTTGACCCAAAGCATGGCTTTTGTATAAAGTATGTTTTTGTGGACGTGACTTCGTCGAGCCTCACACCCCGAAAATGTTCAAAACAGGAAAGATGCGGCAAGGTTATGAGGGGTAGCTCCCTTTAGGGTATGTACATTTCCTTCTGGATAGAGGTGGTATCATGGTATGGAGCCCAGATATTTAACCTATGTGGTTACTGCGAATTTATTACTTTGTGGTTGTTGGTTATCGGGATCCCGTGAGAAAGGTCGTTTACGATCGGGGAATGGCGTGCTCGTGTCAGTAGTTACCCAGTTAGGGGTAACCCGGCCTTGTGTTGGCAGAGTTCCGGTTTGGTTCTCGGGGATGTCTTTCCAGAGGCATTCTCATGTGGCAATGGGAAGTTCCTTGGCCTGATCATTTGTTGGAAATCCAAAGAAACAATACGTGACTTGTACGGTTTTAGTTGTATAACCTGCTATGGAATGTGGCAGTAACCTGCTATTGAACATAGTTAGCTATAGTAGGCATACGATAATGGTCGTATGTTGGCTAAGATTTATATTCTACTTTCAAAATGAATTTTCTCTATACTATGCACTAGTAATAATATCAAATGTTATTTTAAATGCGTATCAAGCATCTTTGACTATCATAAGGAGAAATCTCCTCCGATTCTGCGTTTGCATTGTGTGTGTGTGCGGGAGGCCTTATGGTAGTCTCATTTTTAAAAGCATTGCGAATTGAAATAAAAATATCTCTCTATTTTGATTTTAAAGATAAATAAACTGTTTTGAGTTCTCACACCAGTCACATGACTGACTTGGAGTTTATTGTTTTCCTTCCTAAACTCTGGGTGCCCACCAATTTCCACACGGGCAGTCAAGAGTTAAGGTTTATCAGGATAAACTGGATATTCTGGAGTTGCTGGAGGCAAGCTGGATGGCATGGCGTATTACTAGTTTATATAGTATTTCTTTTTCCGCTGCACTATTTGTTGTTGTTGTTGTATACTCTGATGATATGATGTAATGAAATGTAATGTAATAACTGATATAGTTCTTTGTTTAAAGATTATTCATTTATTATTATATGTTGTTCCGCTGCGAATTGTGAGATTCTGTTATTGTTCTGTTGTGTTCTGTTCCGTTCTATTTTAAAATTTTGTTCTATTTTCTATCTCTTCTCTATTTCTATCTTTTCTTTATTTTCCTGTTCTATGTTCTCTATTCTCTTTCTGTTCTATTTTAAAAATTTTCTATCTTCTTTTCCCTATCTAAATTTTCTATCTTTTTCTTTTTCTTAAATTCTTTTTAAAAACCCTCAGTGTTCGGTTTTCCGTCGTTCGATTCCTCGGCAGTCGATAAAGTGAGTGTCGATGTCGAATTTTCGGAAGACGAAGAATCGTGTCCTGACAAAAGTAAATTCTTACTTCATATTATAAGTCCAAAACTTATTTTACTTATATTTATCAATAACAACTTGGATTTTAAATCAAATTTTTTTATCCAAACAAAAATTCAATTTTCAATTTACTATTGGTAGCAAATCCATCACACAGAAACTCGAAAATGATACTGATTATGCTGTAGTAATCACCCTTATTACTTCTCAGTAACAGTAGTGAATTCAGTGCTTTATATTCTTTCAAAAATTTCCTTCTTATATTTATAAATCACATTTAAAAACCTATACTTATATAATATCACTTATTTTCTATTTATAATAATATAACTTCTTTAACTTTGAAAAACAACTTCCAAAATAAACGAGATTCAAAATTTTCCAATTCTTAGTTTAAATCCATTTTCATTTACAATTCACATTTACAAATATACTCATGTTGTTTAATTTCTTATATATAGATTATTTCACAATTGAAAATCATTTTAATTATAATTCCATACTTTATAATTGATTTGCTTATTCAATTTATTCTTTTATAATTGTTGTTTTTATTTAGATTATTCAAACAGCTTTTATTAACTTATATATATTTACATTTTCAAGCAACCAAACAATCAATTTACATTCACTTTAATAATTCTGAAAAATGGTTCCTTTATATATAAAATATAATCGAGGTAAAATTATTTCATTTACCCAATTTGAAATAATACTATGTCGACTTGCCTCGTTTAAGTGTTTGGAAATCCCTATCAATAACATGGCGTCCCATATACCGACCAGAATTCACAAACACCTCAACGGATAAGCAAACACAATATAAAAATTTTTATATTCACTAACAAATACGCGCTCATATATATAATACACTCAAACTCAATCTAGGGTGCTACTGTCCTTATCTATACTGAGTACACATCAGCTTAGGAATATGCAAAATCTAAGCTCTGATACCATACATGTCCGACCCAAAAAGCATAAATTGACGGAAAGTCAAGGGAAAGAAAAGAAGAGAGAAGAAGAGAAGAGAAGAAAGAGAGAAGATAGAACCAAACAGAACAATACAGAATCTCACATCGCAGCGGAAAATATATAATATCGTATCAATGTTCTTTACAAAACAGAAACTGTATATATATATACACATCAATCAGAGTTCAACAATCAATCAATAGTTATCAGCTTGAACAGTTATAATAACCTGTCCTTACAAATGCCGATGATATAAAATAAATAAGCACAGCGGATAACCAACAATCAAAACAGATACGCGTATACGTAAATGAAGATCTTCAGCTCTCCTGCTGAAGCTTCAAAAGCACCAATCTAAACCTATAAATATACTCGGCATGACCCGAGCATTGAAATGGAAGAATGCCCGGATCAGTCTGGCAAACCAGCGTGAGAAACACACTCAACTGAATTTATTAAGTTACCACAACTTTTTCTTTATCAAAACAAAAGTATCTTGTAAGACACGCCCACACAAAAACACGGACATGTTTTTACCTTATGATGACTAAAATATTTCTTTCATATCAAATCCTCTTATACTAGTGTCTAGTATACACAAATAATATTAATCATAGTCGGAATGGTTACCCATATAGCATTTCGAGGCTATTCGTTATGCCTTTACAAACAAAATCGCAGCTCGTAGTGGGTTTTGGATTTCCATACAAATGACTAGGTGCAGGGGCTACCTTTCATAGTACATCTCTAGAAGAATGTACCGAGAAACCATCACAAAGTTTCTCTACCAACACAACACCGGCCCACCTCTATAACTAGATGGTAACGAATATGTCATCCTACGGCCGTTACCGACCTTACCGAGGGACCTCTAGCATACAAACCACAATAATCAGATACACGATGTCATAGCGTGCAAAGATATATCTAGAAGAGGATGATCATATCCTATTTGGGAATGACCCACATAACCTTGCTGCATCTAACCCTGTTTTGGTCATTTCCGGTTGATAAGGTCTGACGAGGTAACGATTACCTTTCATAATTATATATCACATCACTTTGTATGCCACATGGCCATTTCCATTGACTACTAATTGCCTTCCACAAAAATACAACCCTTAAGCTCATACGTCTCAAGGAGGGTGTTAAGCTAAGAGAAGTTGCCTTCTCCGCCACCACTGAAGTACGTTTGTAAACCAATGTACGTAATCTAGAGAAACGCAATGTTAGACAAACATCCATACAAGTTTCTCAGGAATAGGACAAACCGAAGGTACTTTCCTACTAAATCCTATTGAGAAATCCCTAGATTAGTAGCGAATAGTCCTCGCATTGGATATTTCATAAATGAAGAGACCACTACTACTGGATGTATATTGGGATTTTAACCCCAAATGATGAACAAGCAGTCCCCCACTATGAAAATTCGGAATATCAATATCATCACAAGCGACCTACACAATCGTCGCATATACGTTGGTCCGAAGTGGTTTTCAGATAAATCTGATCCCGTTCTCTTCGCACCAACAAAGAAAAAGTGTAACGACCCGTATTTTACGTGTCGATAGATCGTAGAACTTACAGGCCGTTAGTGTTAAGTTATCCCTAGCTTAAGTCGTATGGAAGTTAACTCGTGTAGAGATTAACTCGGTGGGAAAGCTTAGGTCGGTATTCATGAGTCATAGACGACCTAAGGGGATACGAGTTAAGGAATAGGTTGTTAGCAATTTGGCAATTGGAGTAGGTTAATATGTTGCGACTTAAGATAGCTAACGAGCTAACGGGTTGAGAACTGGGCGAGTTATAGAAGTTAACAGATTAAGATATTGAACCGAGTTACGAGTTATGGGTTTCTGACCGACCTAAGAGATGGCCGAGATAAGGAGTTGGCGACCTAAGAGTTAGCGAGTTAGAGGAGCAGCGACCTACGAGTCAGTGGGTTAGTAGAGATAGTGAGTCACCGAGCTAAGGGTTAACGACCTAAGGGGTTAGGTCGTATGATGGTTAGGTCGGCACATGCTAAGTCGTTAGCGACTTAGTGATAGGTCGTAACTCGTGTTGCTCGATAGGTCGTATACTAGTTAGGTCACGGCATAGTTAATCCGCGTTCGTTTTAGGTCGTAAGGTCATCTGGGCCGTTGATTTTGTTAGGTCGCAACGCGGGTTGAGAGATAGGTCGTAACCCAGTAAGTCGCGGCAAGTGTTAGCTCGTAGACGACCTAAGTTAGGATGCTGTGGGCCTTAGGTTGTACTAGGATTGAGTCGTAACTCGTGAGGCTATTAAGTCGTCACAGCTTGAGTCGTGTGTGCTTTTAGGTCGTGAGTCTTAGGTTGTGGGACGACCTAAGTTAGGTCGTAAGTCGACCAGGCGACTTAGGAAAGGTTGCCGCTGTGTTAGAGTGTTAGGCCATATGTTTTAGGTCATTACCGACTTATGTTAAGTCGTATGAGTGCCTTAGGGTTAGGTCGTGTGAGTGCCTTAGCTGTTAGGTCGTTAGGTCATGACCGACCTAAGAGTGACCGACCTAAAAACGTACGACCTAAAAATCAGCCTATAAATAGAGGGGTTTGGCTCACTTTTTGGCACCGGATTTTGAAGCGACGAAGTGCTGCCATTTTGAGAGCTCGACTACAACATTTCTTCACTTCTTTCCTCCACTTTAATTGAGTGCTAACATCCATCCAAGATCGAAGATCAAGATCGAAGATTCAAGGGCCAAAGTTGAAGATTTTCATCCGTTCGAGTGAGATTTCATCGATTGAAGCGAGATTTTGCCGGATCAAGCTTGAATCCTTGCTGTCCAGATCTGAAGTGATTAGTTTTTGAAATGTTTGGGTGATTCGGTGAGTGGTAGTTATCTCTCACACGGATCCAAGGGAGTATATTGGAGTGGTGGTTCGTTTATGTGTTAAAGATAGTGATTTCTCGCATTTCTCTTAAGTCTGCATGTAGATCCATGGTTTATGAAGATGTTTACCTATGCAAGTTCATTTATCGAGTTATAGGAATAAAAACCATGTTTTATATTTGATAGATCTATGCTAGAAATCCATAATTCATGTATGATAGACTTTCACTCATTTATTTACGAAAATTGCCATTATAGTTAATATTGCTTATTGGATCTTGTTTGAATGATTGATTGTTTGAATGTATGATTGATTGATTGTTTCAAGTTAGCTAGTAGTTGATTTGGAACAAGATGGTCGGAGATGATTCAAAAGCTAAGTGGAAAGGCTCTTGAATGGTGAAAGCTGCTTGTGGCATATGAAGCGGATGAGGAGGCTCATATGGATGGATTCAAGGACTTTGCGATGATACGAGGAAGCAAAGTATGATGATGATGGACTTTGCCGTGATACGATGAGGCGAAGCATGATATGGACTTTGCTAAGATGCAATGAAGCGAAGTATGATATGAGATAGTCTTGGTCTAGTCCAGGTGGGATCATTCCAAGCATGATGTTAACTCGGTGATATGGTTCGAGTTTTGATGGATAATGGATGGCTCGAGAGGCGCTTGAGCTAGTATGGGAATAGTCGTCGAGGAGGATGACTAGGAGACTAAGACTTCATCGTTGTTGAAGGTTCTAGCATGCTCAAAGCAAGAGTACGTTGGGCGGCATTGATATCCCAGGCACGGGTCACGATGACGTGCTAGTACTCTGGGCAGCATTGATATCCTAGGCACGGGTCACGATGACGTGTGGAGTTATGTCTAGAACCGGGGTTACCATTAGCCCTTGACTGACGGATGAAAGAATGTGCCGTTCATTCAACTAACGATGAAATCAAGGCAATGATAACAGTGATAGCCAGAGTCATGGATGTTGATTATATCATCATTCGGTCTCAAGAGCGGTGTTTTCGGGGTGCTTATCTGATCTTGGTTTAGGCCTTGGGGGTTTATATTTGGAAAACATCGACCTTGACTCGAGTGATTATTGCTTTACTTTAGTTACCTGTTGCTATACTTGCTTCTTATTAGTGTGTGTCTGGGGGCTATCACTGTAGAATGAGGTGGAGTGGGATGATTTGGGTTCCTATTCCTTTTATCCTTTATGCTCTTTTGGTATGTTTGATAGTTGATTTACTGCTCACTAAGACTTTGTCTGACTCAAGGTTTTATGTCTCCTCTTATTACCTTGGGCTGTTCATCCATGTTTGGAATGGGCAGACTAGGTGACAGGTGGCAGGTGCTGATCTTAGTGGCTCACGCTGATGATGACGAAGACGAGCAGGAGGCTTTACATATTATTTTCATATTCTATGTACTGGATATTCCGCTGATTGTTGATTACTCTGAGTGCTATGTAGTGAGGCTTCTTGTATTCATGATTCAGACTATGTATAAAGCTATTATGATTAGATGATGATATTCTGTTCTATGGGGGCTTCACTATATTATATTTCTCTATTGTATTTTATCTATGCGCTGTGAGTTTTACGATAGAGTCTGCGATGTTTATTTTACCCTTGACGGTCACTCATGGCTGCCTGGCACACTTTCAGCGCACCATTCCCTTGTTTCCATGCGGGAGTCATGGGCGGTCGTCACATTTGGTATCAGAGCTTTGGTTAATCGATTTTAGCCAACGCTCGCTGACGTAACTACGTATGAGAGTCGTAATTGTATTTTGATGGATGATTACTATATATGGTATAGTAGCTTAGAAGGATTTGAACTCCTTATGCAGTTGTTTCTCAAAGGTGTTCTAATCATTCCTTTTTCTAGATACTAAGGATGAGTCGAAGAGGGAGACCAGCTGCAAGGGAAGGCCGTGCCGCTGAAGGAACCGTTGATTATGGAGCTATGTTTGAAGCTATGATGACTTCCATCATAAGAAGGATGCCAGCTCCAGGGCCATCTGTAGATGTTGGAGTTCAAGTTCAAGCTCCGAGGCCGGTGGATTTTGCTGAGCTTTGCAAGGACTATACTTCTCTTGGAGGAAAGGTTTTCTTGGGGACAGAATCTACTATTGAAGTCCAGAGATGGATAGATGCTTGTAGGAGGATTTTTGGTGATTTAGGAATCGAGGATGCAACTAAGAGGAAGCTTGCATCGAGGCAGCTTCAAGGGAGAGCTTCTGATTGGTGGAACTCTATCACCATTGATACTCCAGAAGAAGAGATTTCTTGGGAGCAGTTTCAAGCTAGGTTTGAAGCCAAGTTTATCTCTACGGCTCAGAAGTCTGTTTTGTTTAAAAAGTTTGTTGAGCTCAAGCAAGGTGGGAGATCGGTTCTTGAGTATGTTTCTGAGTTTGAGGCCTTGTCCAAGTATGCTCGGTCGTATATTGAATCTTCTTATCAGAAGAATGAGAAGTTTGTGACAGGCTTGGACAGTTATCTTGGAAGGCAGTTGGTGGATCATCTGGACGATCCATTTGAGAAGCTTGTGGAAAAATCTCTCAGGCATGAGAGTTTGTTTCCTAAGGAAGGGTCTGTTGTTGCTGTGACCAAGGAAGAGCTCAAACCACAGCAGGGTGGAAATAAGAAGAGGAAGCAGCAACAGCAGAAGGGTAAGAATGGCCAGAAGAAGCCGAAAGGCGAAGTGACTTGTTTCAACTGTCAACAGAAAGGCCATTTCTCCAGGGATTGCAAGAATCCAAAGGTATCGGTGAAGTGCCACAACTGTGATAAGCTGGGGCACATTAAGAAGAACTGTCCGGAACCGATAAAGGACAGGCAGGTTGTGCAAGCTTATGCTTTGGGGGTTGTTCCATCGTCTTCGAAAGCTCCTACTGCTAAGGAGAAGGGGAAGAGTGTGGTGGTTCAAGGTACTCTTTCCATTTGTGGTATTCCAGTTAGAGTGTTATTTGATACTGGAGCGTCTCATTCTTTTGTTTGTAATGAGTTGGTAGACCGGTTGGGTTTGGAACCGGATATTGTTGATAGACCATTGGTAGTGACTAATCCAGTTGGGGGTTCGTCTTGTTTGTGTATGCTATGCCATGGTCTAGTTATATCGAGTCGTGATTGTTTTTTTGTTTGTGATTGCTTTGTTCTGAACTTTGCGGGGTTCAGAATTATTTTGGGTATGGACTGGCTTAGGAAGTATGCGGCAAAGGTTGATTGTGAGAGATTGGAGGTGACAGTCGAGAATGTGGAGGGGCGAAAGGTTGTGATACGATGTAAGCATGAAGAAGGCGTCTTCATGAGCTTCATGTATTCGCTGGTTGTTCCACGGGATGGACTGTCATCGGTGCCAATCGTGAATGGATTCGAGGATGTCTTTGACGAGGTCAAAGGGTTACCGCCGCATAGGGAGATTGAGTTTCGTGTCGATCTAGTTGAGGGAGCCAGACCCGTTTTGATGCCTCTTAGGCGGATGGCGCCTAGAGAACAGCAAGAGTTGAGGGTGCAAGTTGATGACCTTTTGCGTAAAGGATTCATTCGGCGTAGTGTGTCCGAATGGGGTGCACCAGTTGTGTTCGCAACCAAAGCGGATGGATCGTTGAGGTTGTGTGTTGATTATCGTGAGCTGAATAAGGTGACTAAGAAGAACAAGTATCCATTGCCGAGAATAGATGACTTGTTTGATCAGTTCCACGAGGCGAAGGTGTTTTCTCAGATGGATTTGGCAACGGGATTTCACCAGTTGAGAGTGGCGAAGGATAGTGTGCCGAAGACTGCTTTTAGGACACCATCCCGTTTTTATGAGTGGCTGGTAATGCCGTTTGGATTGACTAACGCACCAGCATATTTTGTGGATCTTATGAATAGAGTGTTCAGAGATCAGTTGAACAAGTTTGTACTTGTGTTCGTGGATGATATTCTGATTTATTCCAGAACGAAAGAAGAGCACAAGACGCACTTGCGTATTGTTTTGGAAATCTTGCGGAAACATCAGCTGAAGGCTAAGTTTTCGAAGTGTCACTTCTGGAAGAGTGAAGTGAGATTCTTAGGCCATGTTATTTCTGGAAATGGAATAGCGGTTGATCCCGCTAAGGTGGCAGCGATCCAGGATTGGGTCAGACCTAAGAATGCATCAGATGTGAGAAGTTTTCTTGGACTAGCAGGATATTATCGATGGTTTATCAAAGACTTTTCCAAGATAGCTGCACCATTGACAGGATTGACGAAAAAGAATCAAGTGTTTAGATGGGATGATAAGTGTGAGCAAGCTTTCGTAATCCTGAAAGAGCGACTGACAAGTGCTCCTGTTTTGACCATTCCTAGTGGGAACGATGAGATGGTGGTTTACACCGATGCATGTGGTACTGGACTTGGAGCAGTGCTAATGCAGAAAGATAAAGTTGTTGCGTATGCTAGTCGACAACTGAAGCCGCATGAAAGGAATTATCCGACACATGATTTGGAGTTAGCGGCGATTGTATTTGCTTTAAAGATGTGGAGACATTATCTTTTGGGAGTTCGATTCGAGTTGTTTACGGATCATAAGTCGTTGAAGTATCTGTTTTCCCAAAAGGATTTGAATCTTCGGCAGCAACGGTGGCTAGAGTTCTTAGCATCGTATGATTTTGGTATAGCTTATACTCCGGGAAAAGGTAACGCAGTAGCTGATGCGTTGAGTCGAAGACATGCAGGATTGGGAGCCATGTTTTCGGAATGGAAGAGTCTCGAGTATTTAGCTGGATTTGACTTCAGGCCTAGATGTGAATTGGAACCTGAAATGTTGGCAAACTTATCGATAAGGCCTACTCTTGTGGAGAGAATTGGCAAGAGCCAAAAGCGAGATGATAAGCTTGTCAAGATTATCCGTGATTTGGAATCTGGATTGGACCCAGAGAAGGATAAAAGATTCGAAGTCGATCGAGAGGGTTGGCTTTGGAAGCAAGGACGACTAGTTGTTCCCGATATAGATGGATTGAGAGATGAAGTTCTTAGAGAAAGTCATCACTCGAAGTTGACAATTCATCCAGGTGGAAATAAGATGTATCGGGATATGAAGAGAACCTATTATTGGGAAGGTATGAAGAAGGACGTTGGAAATTTTATTTCCAAATGTATGAACTGTCAGTTGGTAAAAGCTGAACAGAAAAACCAAGTGGATTACTTCAGCCATTAGAGGTTCCTACATGGAAGTGGGAGCAAGTGTCGATGGATTTTATCGATGGCCTACCTAGAACCAAGGCGGGAAATGAAGGGATTTGGGTCATCGTAGATCGGTTGACCAAGAGTGCAAGGTTCATTCCTGTTCGATCAACTAGGAATGCATCGAAGTTGGCTGAGCTTTATGTTAAGTGGATTGTTCGATTCCATGGTGTTCCGAAGAGTATAGTGAGTGATCGAGACCCATTGTTCACTAGTGGATTTTGGAAGAGCTTCCAGGAAGTTTTGGGAACCAAGTTGTGTTTGAGTACAGCTTATCACCCTCAAACAGATGGTCAGACTGAGAGAGTCAACCGAGTTTTGGAAGATCTTCTCAGAGCCTGTGTTTTGGATTTCGGAGGATCATGGGAAGATCACCTTCATTTGGTGGAATTTGCGTATAATAACAGTTATCAGTCGAGTATTGGTATGGCACCATATGAGGCATTGTATGGAAGACCGTGTAACTCTCCGACATGTTGGTTGGAAACTGGAGAAAAACTGATACTTGGGCCAGAGATGATTCGACAGACTTCGGATTGTATAGGGATCATTCGGCAACGAATGAAGGCAGCCCAAGATCGTCAGAAAAGTTATGCCGATAATCGTCGTAAGGATTTGGAATTCGACGTAGGTGATATGGTTTTTGTGAAGATTTCTCCTCTGAAGAATGTTATTAGATTCGGGAAGAAAGGAAAGTTAACTCCGAGATTTGTTGGACCATTTCCGATTATCGAGCGAATTGGAAAGCTCGCTTATAGATTGGAGTTACCGGAAAAGATGGCGGGTGTGCACAATGTTTTTCATGTATCTTATCTACGGAAGTATGTGCACGACTCGAATACGGTGGTTTCTGCTGATAGCTGTGAAGATTTAGAAGTTAATCCAGTTGTTAGAAGACCTCGTAAACCGCTTCGTGTTGTTGAAACCGACACGAAACAGCTTAGGAGGAAGACGATTACGTTGCTCAAGATACAATGGAGTGATGATGTTAACGACTGTACGTGGGAGGAGGAAGAGAGGATGAAGGCAGCTCATCCCGAACTCTTCGAGGTATGGCCCTAAGGTGTCGTGACATCTCATGAATTTGTAACTTGATTCCTATCTTAGAATTCTGCATGCTAGGTTAGAATTGGATACATGGTTTGTTGATTGCTATGGATGGTAGGCATGCAGAATATTTTTGGTTGCTCTTGTTTGTTTGGAATTTCGAGGGCGAAATTCCTAAGGGGGAGAGAATGTAACGACCCGTATTTTACGTGTCGATAGATCGTAGAACTTACAGGCCGTTAGTGTTAAGTTATCCCTAGCTTAAGTCGTATGGAAGTTAACTCATGTAGAGATTAACTCGGTGGGAAAGCTTAGGTCGGTATTCATGAGTCATAGACGACCTAAGGGGATACGAGTTAAGGAATAGGTTGTTAGCAATTTGGCAATTGGAGTAGGTTAATATGTTGCGACTTAAGATAGCTAACGAGCTAACGGGTTGAGAACTGGGCGAGTTATAGAAGTTAACAGATTAAGATATTGAACCGAGTTACGAGTTATGGGTTTCTGACCGACCTAAGAGATGGCCGAGATAAGGAGTTGGCGACCTAAGAGTTAGCGAGTTAGAGGAGCAGCGACCTACGAGTCAGTGGGTTAGTAGAGATAGTGAGTCACCGAGCTAAGGGTTAACGACCTAAGGGGTTAGGTCGTATGATGGTTAGGTCGGCACATGCTAAGTCGTTAGCGACTTAGTGATAGGTCGTAACTCGTGTTGCTCGATAGGTCGTATACTAGTTAGGTCGCGGCATAGTTAATCCGTGTTCTTTTTAGGTCGTAAGGTCATCTGGGCCGTTGATTTTGTTAGGTCGCAACGGGGGGTTGAGAGATAGGTCGTAACCCAGTAAGTCGCGGCAAGTGTTAGGTCGTAGACGACCTAAGTTAGGATGCTGTGGGCCTTAGGTTGTACTAGGATTGAGTCGTAACTCGTGAGGCTGTTAAGTCGTCACAGCTTGAGTCGTGTGTGCTTTTAGGTCGTGAGTCTTAGGTTGTGGGACGACCTAAGTTAGGTCGTAAGTCGACCAGGCGACTTAGGAAAGGTTGTCGCTGTGTTAGAGTGTTAGGCCGTATGTTTTAGGTCATTACCGACTTATGTTAAGTCGTATGAGTGCCTTAGGGTTAGGTCGTGTGAGTGCCTTAGCTGTTAGGTCGTTAGGTCGTGACCGACCTAAGAGTGACCGACCTAAAAACGTACGACCTAAAAATCAGCCTATAAATAGAGGGGTTTGGCTCACTTTTTGGCACCGGATTTTGAAGCGACGAAGTGCTGCCATTTTGAGAGCTCGACTACAACATTTCTTCACTTCTTTCCTCCACTTTAATCGAGTGCTAACATCCATCCAAGATCGAAGATCAAGATCGAAGATTCAAGGGCCAAAGTTGAAGATTTTCATCCGTTCGAGTGAGATTTCATCGATTGAAGCGAGATTTTGCCGGATCAAGCTTGAATCCTTGCTGTCCAGATCTAAAGTGATTAGTTTTTGAAGTGTTTGGGGGATTCGGTGAGTGGTAATTATCTCTCACACGGATCCAAGGGAGTATATTGGAGTGGTGGTTCGTTTATGTGTTAAAGATAGTGATTTCTCGCATTTCTCTTAAGTCTACATGTAGATCCATGGTTTATGAAGATGTTTACCTATGCAAGTTCATTTATCGAGTTATAGGAATAAAACCCATGTTTTATATTTGATAGATCTATGCTAGAAATCCATAATTCATGTATGATAGACTTTCACTCATTTATTTACGAAATTGCCATTATAGTTAATATTGCTTATTGGATCTTGTTTGAATGATTGATTGTTTGAATGAATGATTGATTGTTTGTTTCAAGTTAGCTAGTAGTTGATTTGGAACAGGATGGTCGGAGATGATTCAAAAGCTAAGTGGAAAGGCTCTTGAATGGTGAAAGCTGCTTGTGGCATATGAAGCGGATGAGGAGGCTCATATGGATGGATTCAAGGACTTTGCGATGATACGAGGAAGCAAAGTATGATGATGATGGACTTTGCCGTGATACGATGAGGCGAAGCATGATATGGACTTTGCTAAGATGCAATGAAGCGAAGTATGATATGAGATAGTCTTGGTCTAGTCCAGGTGGGATCATTCCAAGCATGATGTTAACTCGGTGATATGGTTCGAGTTTTGATGGATAATGGATGGCTCGAGAGGCGCTTGAGCTAGTATGGGAATAGTCGTCGAGGAGGATGACTAGGAGGCTAAGACTTCATCGTTGTTGAAGGTTCTAGCATGCTCAAAGCAAGAGTACGTTGGGCGGCATTGATATCCCAGGCACGGGTCACGATGACGTGCTAGTACTCTGGGCAGCATTGATATCCTAGGCACGGGTCACGATGACGTGCGGAGTTATGTCTAGAACCGGGGTTACCATTAGCCCTTGACTGACGGATGAAAGAATGTGCCGTTCATTCAACTAACGATGAAATCAAGGCAATGATAACAGTGATAGCCAGAGTCATGGATGTTGATTATATCATCATTCGGTCTCAAGAGCGGTGTTTTCGGGGTGCTTATCTGATCTTGGTTTAGGCCTTGGGGGTTTATATTTGGAAAACATCGACCTTGACTCGAGTGATTATTGCTTTACTTTAGTTACCTGTTGCTATACTTGCTTCTTATTAGTGTGTGTCTGGGGCTATCACTGTAGAATGAGGTGGAGTGGGATGATTTGGGTTCCTATTCCTTTTATCCTTTATGCTCTTTTGGTATGTTTGATAGTTGATTTACTGCTCACTAAGACTTTGTCTGACTCAAGGTTTTATGTCTCCTCTTATTACCTTGGGCTGTTCATCCATGTTTGGAATGGGCAGACTAGGTGACAGGTGGCAGGTGCTGATCTTAGTGGCTCACGCTGATGATGACGAAGACGAGCAGGAGGCTTTACATATTATTTTCATATTCTATGTACTTGGTATTCCGCTGATTGTTGATTACTCTGAGTGCTATGTAGTGAGGCTTCTTGTATTCATGATTCAGACTATGTATAAAGCTATTATGATTAGATGACGATATTCTGTTCTATGGGGGCTTCACTATATTATATTTCTCTATTGTATTTTATCCATGCGCTGTGAGTTTTACGATAGAGTCTGCGATGTTTATTTTACCCTTGACGGTCACTCATGGCTTCCTGGCACACTTTTAGCGCACCATTCCCTTGTTTCCGTGCGGGAGTCATGGGCGGTCGTCACAAAAAGCGTTTCTCAACCTCACAAAGCAACTAAGTCTCATAGAGCCAACAGGGTTGGCGCAGTTGGTTGATGGTCCGGACTGCGTGATCGAAGGTCACGAGTTCGAGCCCGAAACTGACAACCCTGTAACACGTACCCGAAGTATGTGTTTTGCACGCACATACTTCCCTAGAGTTTACAAGCGAAGCTTGGTTCTCTAGGTAATTCAAAAAAAAAAAACAAAGTCTCATAGACTTGTCACGTTTTCAACTTTCAACTTGCTATCCTCCGGGCTAAGAAGGAAGCTCGATAGATTGGAATAACACTTCGCACTATACGAATCAACATTCTCAACACAAATGATAATCAAGCCTACACAGAAGGCCACGTACTAAGTGTATGACTAAATAGTTCCTACATCAAGTCGAGGAACTAAAAATTTTGGGCAATTTGATAGTCGGTTATTTAACTATCAAAGCAAACAAACAAATATTCAGCACTATATACAATCACTAGGCCCTTTTATTAATCTTCCATAAATTAAATAACTTGCCAAATATTCACTCCAATTTATTTTTGCAAAAAGATATATTCTCAAAACATTTCACTTCATATTAGAAAACATTTCCAAAAACCTATTTAACAACAGGTAATTAACAAATCAATTTATTTTCAACACTTAGAAAATATTCAATATACTTAAAACACGATTAAGTATATATATTTTATTATATAAGGAAAACATTCTCTTAAGCACATTTATTTGGATCAAAACGAATGTTGCGTAAAACATCGTTACGACAGCCCAAGATCACTATTATAGCGATTCGAAATTTAGATAGATATGTAAATCCCAATACTATACAAAATCATTTCCTTTCGAAAATCATTTACTATAACAATAGTGTTATAATCCATCATTTCCTTACTTCTCGAAAACATCTATTTCAACAATGAATGTTGAAATCTATGTATTCGATACTTAACACATTTTAAAACAACTTTAAACCATTTAACTCCATTTCAAAATATCACTTTCCAAAACCTTTATTTAATATGTTATTCACTGTCCAAAATCGTGAATATAATTCGTTTACCAAATTTAATATAGTTTCAACATTTAATTTAAAGGATAATTCACTATCAAAAATCATGAATATAAATCTCTAATAAAATCAACACTTCTACATATTTAATTAATGGAATATCCACTGTCCAAAATCGTGGATATAATTCCTTTAACATACCTTTATATTTGACTAATCAAATTCAGTCAATTTTGAATTTATAAATCAATGTTTATAAATTCCATTTATATATTATAAAAACTTTCATATACAAAATTCCTTTATAAATCAGTTCGATTTAATAACTTAATTATATGCCAAAAATCCAATTAAAAGTTAATTACTTATAAATCTCTTATTTCACGAACTCATTCATTTTATAACTTCGCAATTCGTAAATCTTATTCACTTATAAAATCCATTTATAACTTCATTTTAACATTTATAAAACTCCTTTATAATTCTAACATTTGATTTATAAAATATCAATTTTATAAATCTTATATATATGACGTTTATTATAACTTCAAAAATCTCCATTTAAACTATTTCACAGAACAGTTAACTTCACATTTCAAAAATCACATTTCAATTTTATTTCTCAAATATCATAATTTTTATAATATAAAAGTTATCACATTTATTATTCAAAATAAATTTAATTCTTAACGATTCATAAATCAATAAAACGTTTGTTTCCAAAATTACTTTAAAATTCTTTTTAAATTCGAAATCATCACTTAAATATTTTTAAAATTCCAAAATAGGCCCAATGCTGCAACAGTAAATACATCAATCATGACATACAAAACATCATATATCATATGATAATAGAATATATAACAATATCTGTAATTAAATCATTACTAGTGAGGAATCCAGTGGGATCCCTCTAACCCATCACCTGCAACAAATATACATATTAGAATATGTGTACAATGTTCGCTTCAAGGCAGACGCGCGTACAAAGGGTCATCCGCTCATACACGGGAACGTATAGGGACATCTGCTCCACTAGGTAGGTATTTATTCAAATGTCACTCAATATATCATATATCATGCAAAAAATCATCAATCATCATAAATAATATTTATTCTCACTTATATAAAAATATCAGTGAGTCAGAAAGGGTGAGTTGTACTCACATTGCATCCAATAGCAGTTGCAGTGTTTTATTCCGAATAAAATTAAACGACCGTTTAATATTACCCAAAATTTATAGTAGATCCATTCAACTCCAAACCAGCTCCATCACATAGTGTTCATTCATACAAACCCAACACAATTCGTTTCGTGCGAAACGGACCTCGTACGAAAAAGTTATAGCATTTTAAAAACTGTAAAAAATTTAAATACATAATCAATTTCAATATTTTTAATTTATTTTATAACCTTTGCTTCATCTGGGCCATCAATTTCCCTACCCCAGATCCAGGTTGTGCAACATTTCTTCCCGCCCCTCCAGTAAATAAACGCACGCAAGAACCCATGGCCGCCACAAAAACCCTAACTGCCGCGATTACCTTGCTTGCTTCGAGAATGTTTAGTGACCATCATCTTTTAGCCCATCGTCGACACTACCTTCGCCTTGATTTGCTCGAAGCTGGCTCGCTTCTTGACCATGATAAAAGCATTCGAACGTTGGCTGTTTGAAGCCAATTTGCGGACGATCTACTCGCCTATATTCGATCACGACCGTTGGATCGATGGATCTCGCTGTGCTCTACACGTTTGTAGTTGAAGACGTCGCATGAAAGTTGATTGATTTGAAGAAATCGACGGGGAAAGATTGGAAGTTTCTGGCCGTGTAAATTATAATGGCAGCTAGACCTAGTTGTTCTAGGGTTTGGTAAAATGAAGGTGTTGAGGTCCTTTTATATAAAATTTGACGACACTATTCACCCGAAAATTTTCCGAACTCCAAACGAAGCGTGCCACTTGGTGTTTATAAAGTTTTACTTCTATTTTGAATGCAATGGAATATATCGGGAGCCAATTCTACCGTGTTTGGAAGATAGGTTTTCAAATCGAATTATTTTAAATTTAAAATTCACTTAAACAGATTTCTACGCGTTTTAGCTTGCCCCGGACAAACCGTAAATCCGATTGACACAAAATTTGAAATCTTACAATAATATAACATTACAGATCCGATGAAAGTAATTTCATCGAAATCCGAGACTATATGAAAAATGACAATTTTTACTCGTCGTTTAAATATTAAAATATTCAATTTTTACAATTTGACTTTTAATTCAATTTTAAAACTTCTATAACATCAATCTAATTCAAATATGTTTTAATATAACTTTATAAATCATTTTTATTCACATTTAATCCAAATTACAATTATTTCAGCAATTTCAATTATTAAATTAAAAATTTAATTATCCAATTAAGTCCAGAGATTCGAAATAAAATCTATTTAGCTTATAAAATTAATTTGTGCATATTTAAAATTAATTAAAATATACGAATTTCAAATGACTGAAATTCTGGGTCGTTACAGTATTTTAATTGTTTATTTATTTATAGATTATTTTTATAGGTGAAAAATTAATAATATAAAATATGTATTTGGGTTGATTAATTTATTTAATGAATTTATTTTTTGTTTAAGAAATTGTTAAAAGGAATTTGTTTAAAAAGTTAAAAATATTAGTTAAAAAATCAAAATTGTTATTTAATTAAATTTATTAAAGGAAAATGGGTTTAAGAAACTTAATTTTTAGTTTAAATTAAATAAATTGGTAAAAGGTAATTAGTTCAAATAAAATTATTAGTTTAAATTTAAATTGTTAGTTTAAATCAAAATCATTGGTTAATTAAATCTAATTGTTTTTGGTTACTAAATATAATCTATTAAAGGAAAAATTTAGTTTAAAATCAAATTATTAGTTTAGATTAAATAAATCTATGTAATGGAAAATTATTTTTCGAGTTATTTCGAATATTTATCTTTAGTCAACAGTATAATTATTTATACAAGGTCAAATTTGTGAAGAAAGCAAGCTAATTTGGATGGATTGCAAATCAAAGGTGAGATATTCTCACTCGATCAGATTTTTCTGATTCAATTTTAAATAGTTAAATTTAAAATTTTTGATTATGTGCTTAGATGATAAATTATTATCAGTTATATTGGATTAGACCTTATGCGTCACATAATAGCGGATGATATTTTATAAATCCCATATACTGCGATATTCCACCTCGAAGTGGAATTGGTATTTAATTGTTCGGCTAATGTCTGTGGATGCACAGAAACAGGTTGGAGGGGTCCAACTGGATTCCTCAAATATTTGAATTTGTTTCATACGTTGTGTGATGGTTTATTTATAATCTGTGTACTATTATATTTGTGATTGAATCCATTGAAGGCTATAATTTAGCTGAATATATTTTTGGTATCGTATGATACCAGAAATAAATAAAATTGGATTTTTGAAATTCAAGTAGAAAATATAAAAGAATTGAGTGCATTTAAAAGAAGATATTCAAATAGATAAAGTTTTATTTTTGAAAACTTATTGAATAAATTCCAAAATATGGGAAAAGATTTTAATAAATCGGTTTTGATTAATATTGTTTAATAGTTGAAGAATTTATTTAAAATTAGATTTTAAAATAGATTGGAAGAGATAGTGGATTTATTTTAAAAGGAAATAAATTTAGAAATCAAATTTGGAATTCAATTTGGTGATTAAAAATGAATCTTTGGGAAATCAATTTGAAATTTAATTTGGTGTCTGAAATAAATTTTTGGAAATCAATTTGGGATTTGATTTGGGATTTGATTTGGCGTTTGAAAGTGAATATTTGGAAAAAGATTTGAAAATCGTATATCAGTGGATGCTTGAAATTTAAAATTCACAATGGGAATTTTATAAAGGAAAGGGAATTTTGTTTTAAAAATAAATGTTTGTTTATTTTTAAAAGTGTGGAAATTTTTTTACAGATTTGGAATGCAAATTAAAATAAATCGAGAAGATTTATTAATTGATTTGGAATGTAAATTAAAATAATGTTGGTTTATTCTTCCTTGGAAAACCGAGTATATTTTTAAGTAGCTTTTGAAGTATAAATTAAAAGTTCTAGAAATTGATTTAAAAAAATATTGTTGGAGAAATTATTTTTGGGAATTGTTTTAAACCTTTAAAGTAAAGATTTATTTAATTAATTATAGAAGGGATTATTTTAAAAGATTAAATTGATATTTGATTTTGAAAATGGTTATTTAAATATTTATACTCTATCTACTAATTTTATTTTAAAATTAGTTTGGACTTGAAGTATTATATGAGGTATGATATAATATTTTCATAACTAATATTCAAGCAAGTGTTTTAGAATAGTTTTTTTTAAATATTTTGAAGTATATTTTGGATATGTATTTTAAATTATTTTTAAAGTATTTGAACGCGGCAAATTTTCAGTGGAATTAAATAAATATTTGGAAATTTATTCCACGTGAGTAAGGTGATTTCAAATTTGTTTTCAAAGTATTGAAGTGTTAAAGAAAATTATACCTTGCAAAGATATTTTTGAAAATAATAATTAGGGGAAAATTATTTAAATTTTGGTGATTGTCGTAAATGTTGATTGATAGTTAAATAACCGACTATCAATATTAGCCTTTGAATGGCGTTTGAATTTCGATGCGACCGAGTTGGATTCCAAATGGATATTCGAAAACCACATCGAACCTTTGTGATTGTGATGGATCTTTTATTTAAAAGATCAAAGTGGAAATTTGTTAAGATTTGTTTGAAATCTGAATGAACACTTATTTTTAAAATAAGCGCTCGTTATTCAGATTAGCCGGGGGAGGACTTTGTGTCATAAAACCCATTTCGAATAATGATACGACGAAATGGGCATTTGAAGATGGTGTTGAAGACTGGTATTTTCGAAAATGAAAGGATTACCTGTCGAATGTCTCTGCACCGAGCTGCTCCGATACAGAGATTTTTTATCACCCATTGTGATGGTGATTCCGGATATGATTAGTGAATATCTGGATTTGCAAGGGCTTCTTTGAAGTGCCTTCGGTTCCGTTTGATCTTGGAACGGACTTGTATGGATGTGTGTTTGACGTTACACTTTGAGATGTAAAGCTGGTTTCTATCAAATATATTTCTGTTGGTGGCGGAGAATTTATTCCCTTAGCTTGACACCCTTCTCTGAGACGTACGAGCTTAGAGGTTATGTAGTTGATGGTTACTAGTGATACATTCCCAATTTGGTAATGTGGCATACGAAGTGCTGCTGATCAAAGCATGGCTTTTGTAAAAAGCGTAGCTTTGTGGACGAGACTTCGTCAGACCTCACAACTCGAAATGGTCAAAACAGGAAAGATGAGCAAGGTTATTTGAGGGTAGTGCCCCCTGAGGGTATGTCATTTCCTTTTGGAAAGAGGTGGTATCATGGTATGGAGCCCAGATACTTAATCTATGTGAATGCTACAAATTTATTATTTGTGTTTGTTGGTGCTGAGGATCCTCGAATAAAGGTTGGTTACGACTGGGGGATGGCATAATCGTGTAGTAGTTACTTAGTTACAGAGGTAAACCGGCCTTGTGTTGGAAGAGATACGGTTAGGTTCTCGGGGCGTCCCTCCGGAGGTGTACCCATGTGGCCTAGGAAGTTCCTTAGCCTGACCATTCGTTGGAAATCCAATCGGCAATACGCGTCCTTTACGATTGCAATTATATAACTTGTCATTCTTAAATGGAAGCTATAACAGGCATAATATAATGGTACCTATGCTGGCTAAGATTAATATTATACTTTGGAAAGGTTTTCTACACTATGCACTAATAGTAATATTATCAAAAAGGATTTTTCGCATCAAGCATGTTTGAATATCATAAGGAGAAATCTCCCCCAAGTGTGCGATCGCATTGTGTGTGTGCCAGGAGGCCTTATGGTAGTTTTATTTTTCAATAAGCATTACGAATTTATTTTATTCCCTTTTTTGTTTTCTTTTTGTTAAAGATAACTGTTTTTAAGATCTTACACCAGTCCCATGATTGACCTGAAGTTTATTGTTCCCTTTCTAAACTCTGGGTGCCCATAATTTTCCACACGGGCAGCCTAGTGTCAGATTATCAGTTATTCTGGAGAGAAGTCGGAGAAGATATGTTGTGGAGATCAGAAGCAAGCTGGATGGTGAGATGTGCACTTATACTATGTAGTGTCCATTGTGTTTGGGTTAGTGCAAGTCAAATTTTGTTGTACACAAGTTATTATAATTGACATCTTTGTGTTGTTGTTGTAAACTCTGATGATGTATGTATAAACTGATATCGTGCTTTTGTTTTAAAGATTATTCATTTATCTATTATATTTGTTCCGCTGCGAAATGTGAGATTATGCTATTGTTCCTGTTTCTTCTTCTGTCTTCTTCTTCTTTAATCCTAACGGCTCGGTTTTTCGGCATTCGACTGTGCGGCATTTGATACAGTGGACATATTGATGTCGACTTTCGAAAGTCGAAAAAATTGGGTCTTTACAAATTAACATTTAAATTAATATTGAATTTAATTTCTAGTTAAACACCGACCATCGATAATTACTAACTGTTGTGATATTGGTTGATTTGGATATTGATTGCAATTGGATGCATATTGATTGATATGTTGGATGTATGGTTTTTTATTTATTTAGACATATCGCTATTATTACCCTATTTATTATTTGACATCTTATAAATTGTCACTTGTAATATTTGAAATGAACTAAGAAACAGGTTGAAATGATATATACCTAGGTCATTTAAAGATGGGTTGAAAAGATATACATCCATCCAGGTAATTAAAATAGAAATAACTAATCACTTGGCCATAGGGTAGAAAATTATATACGGTCGCTGGATGTGGTTAAATTAAATGGTTACAAATCTTAAATTTGAATTGGTTTAGATGATATTGTTTTAAATAAAATAAAAATTGATTTATATGAATTTAATTATTTTCTAATTCGAGATTTGAAATGTTGAAATTGAAACTGTTTATACGAAATTGTTTAAGGATTTAATTTGAAATCTTAAAGTGGAAAGGAGATACGATTTGAATTTATTGGAAATGAATTATTTTAAAGGTTTAAATTTTAATTTTAATTTGAATTACCTTAATTAAAATGGTTTAAATTGGTATTTCCAAGTTTAGGATGTGAAATGGATTTAAACTAAATTATTTAAAAAGGAGAAATTAAATTGAAGCTTCCAGCCATTATAATAGAACCGTTTAAATCAAAATTGAAGTAGGTTTGAAATCGTTTTGAATTTGAATTAGAAGTCGAAAAATTGATTCCGTTGTGATTTGGAATTTGAACATGAGTTCAAATTGTTATGAAAGAAAGAAACAGTTTTAATATAAAACAACTTTAATAATCAAATTATTTTAATATATAAACTATCCTAATTATTCGCACTATTTTAATTGTTCAAACTATTTTCAATACTAAGACTATTTTATATTCAAAACTATTTTCAATCTTTAAAACTATTTTAATTATTCCAAACTATTTTTCAATATTAAAACTATTTTAATTATTCAATCTACTTTCAATATTCATACTGTTTTAAAAGTGGGAACTATTTAGATTTAAATCATTGATTTAAATGCAAATGTTTTGATATGAAGGTGTAACCTATTTTGAGTTCGAAATGATTTTGAAGCAAAATCTGATATTGTGATATGAAGTATGAATTGTTCTTGAAGTTTAGAAGAATCAACCGATGTGCAAAATGACGTTTGGTTTTCAAAGAGACCAAGGGCAGATGAGTGCCATACACTCTATTATTCTACCGGAACCAATTTATAACCGTGTACACGGTGGATGTTATCCAGAATGTAGAGGTTAAATGGTGATCATTACTAGAATGAAGAAAGAGAACGATGATGGATGACCGAGAAAATTGTGTCAATTTGAAATGACTAAAATAGGAGCCTATGTCTGGCCAAGGGGTTAGCTACCTTTAGGGCCCATCGCCCCTTCGTATTGCTATATTGATTTTGACTTGATCGATGCATATTGATTTGATTTTGAGGTGGTGGACTCGGTCGGCAATCGTTGCAATGATGTGTTACAACCAGCCAGAAAGGGTAAATTAGTAGAATACTACCTTAGGCATTGCCTCACGTGCCTTGTCATACTTATATCCTTATAAGCAACCGCTACGATTTTGTTTTAGTGTTGTTTTATCACGGCGCCTCCCTGACTACTAATGTTACCGGTGATGCTAATAAGACAAACTGTAGGAAATGCTTAAAAATGTGTTAAGAGGGATTAATGTAAAGCCTTAACACTATTTTAAAACTTTACTTTACTAATAGACACTACATATGTGACGCCCCACCTCTATACCCACGCTAGCCAAGAACACTCCAGAGTAGTGCTGTCAACTAGCACGGAGAATAAGGCTGTTGAGGAGCGACCATCCATGTAATTGCTTATCACACGGTGGCTATAAATAATCTTCGGAAACAAACATAGAAATAATCATATCACAAATCAGTCACAGATATCCATATCACAAATGCGGAAGAAGATATGAATATATAACTAACACATGAAAGTGTACATCAGAGTAGTGGTCAGTAAGATCCACGATAATACAAAAGAATAGCAACACGTGCTATACAAAAGAATACAACTATGAGTCTATATCCCAAGTGTATACAACAAAAACTGCTAATCTAAACAGTTAGCCAAAAGTCAGAGTGATGAATCCCTGGGAAGAAGTCAAGCAGAAGCACCTGTAACATCTCGGTCTGACCCGAGTATTATTTAAGAAAATAATAAACGGGTCAGTCTAGCTATAAATATCAGATGACATGATATAACATAAAAGATATGGCATAAACATAAACATCCATAATGACATACCACTATAAGTATGTAAATAATGATCAACAGAAGATCAATCAATAAGAGATAATCAATATCACAAGAATCTTCTCAAAGATTCGGAAAGGGCATCATACCCCAAACTCGTACTCATAACAAGTCAATGACATAAATTCCAGAAATCAACACGAGAAATCCAGAAATCATAAAAAGGGAAAGAGGCCTATCACATGACGGTCCGAAGACCAAGGGGAGCTACCCCGCATGTGTGAATGGAATCACACAGATTGAGGTCAAGACTAACCAAAAAGCAGAAAGGTATGTGTGAATGGAATCACACAAGTGGTGTCTAGTCTAACCTTGCAATGAAAGAGACATCGCGCAATTGCTAGTCTAATTCATAAAGCGATCATCAAGATCAACGAGAAGTGTCAATTACACTAAGCTAGTAAATATAGAAGTTTAGCTTCATGTCCCATAACCACTTGCTTAACTTAAATATTTACGAACAAACTGTAAATCTTCACTAATAAAATTGTCACAAGAGGTTCAATCGAACAAGTCCAAGAATTAACCGACGAAGTGAACGCAAGCGTTTCATACCACTTGTTTTACTAAGTCGTTTAATTAGATTTCTCATCCAAGTGAGGTAAAGCCTTGTATATACTAATAGATTAGAAAACGGTTTAAGAAAAGAGCTTTGTTATTAAAAATAGAGTTGAAATCATTTTGTTGAAAGAGTTTTGATATTTACTACTAGTTTTGAAACCTTTATATTTTAAAGTGACAAATCACAGAAGCGATTGTAGAAACAATCAATCACAAAGGTCACATTCGAAGATGTGATAAAAATCCAAGGAAATCAGCTCAGCAAGTTCTGTTGAATATTTTTCAGATAAGATCCCCTACGGAGGGGGGGTCCAGGGGGGTGGCAACCCCCCAAGGTGGGGGTGCGGGGGCAACGCCACCGCTTACGGGGTATAGGTCTAACGACTTAGTGAAGACAAAATGAGGTCTAACGACCTAAGAGGGATAGGGTCGAGCGACCTAATGGTTGCGACCTAGGGGTCTAAGGGGCATGACCTAGTGGTCCAGCGACCTAAAGGGTATAGGTCATGCAACCTAAAATGGGTTCGCGACCTAACACTCAAACGACCTAAAGAAATTAAGGAGCCGAGCGACCTATAAGAAGCAGCGACCTAAGAAGAAACGAGGCCCAACGACCTAGCGACCTAAGGTCATACGACCTAGCGACCTAAAGCCATACGACCTAACGACCTAAGGTCATACGACCTAGTGCAACACGCGACCTAAAAGGTACGCGACCTAATGCGGCCGAGTGGTTTAAGGTCGGAGACGACCTACGACCTATAAAGGTAGACGGTTGAGCGAGCTAAGAGGTCCAGAGTCGAGCGACCTAGCGACACGGTGTGTTGAGCGACCTAACGAGGTCAATGTTGAGCGACCTAACAAGGTCCAGAGAAGGGCGACTTAAAAGAGGCGCGACCTAAAAGAGGCGCGACATAAAGGAGCGCGACTTAATGGGTTATATGACCCAACGACCTAAGCCACTAACTCGCGAGCGACCTAAGTCCTAGGTCGTGAGCGACCTAACTGCGAGCGAGCAAAAATGGCCAGAGTCAAAGCAGAGCGACCTAACGACCATACGACCTACGACCTAAAAGGCTTGCGACCTACGACCTAAAACCGAGTGAGTCACATACGAAGGCCGTGACTTTTCCACCCCGAGCGACCTAATGAAGACAGAACGACCTAAGAGCAGTTTTTCACCAAAAACACTAAAAATTGGAGTTTTTCGCCAATCCAATCCAAACCAAATGCAAATGTGCATGCAAAAGTGATAGGGAATCATTCCCAACAGTCTAATATAGTTATAGACTAGATTTGTGAGGTAAAAATCACACCTTTGCACTAAAGTTTATGAAGATGAAGCTTGAAAGCAAGGAGAATCAATCCAAAGCTTGAATCCAATATCTTCTACTTGACTTTGGAGTTGAATGTTGGATTTGCAATTGAATTTGTGCTTGGAGTTTTAATTTCCCATTCTTTTCACCATTAATGCCCAAGCTTGAGTTAGTTAGGAAATTTATGAAGAGTGAGGAGAAGAGGGTTGGAACTTGGGCTTAATAGGCTAAACTAACCCAAAGTCCAAAGCGGGAAAAGTTAGTGAAATTGCTATAACTCCAAACCTATCGATGTTTATACTTAAAAAGTTGTAAACGACATTTCGAACTCAATGAAGTGGTCTCGAGTCCTAATTTGACCGTTTGCAAAAAGTAGCTTTTCGGACCAAAATCCGATTAACGGGTTAATATTTAAATAAAATATTTAAATACAAACTCGATAAATATGCGGGTTGTTACAACATATATGGCGTATTTGCTACATACAGAGTTTAACGGATTCTTAGGAGATAAAAATACCGTAACATCTCTTAAGTTATTGCATTCATGTTGTACACTTGATAGGAGATGCAAATTCCCGTAAACATCTTTGAAGCTATTACACTCATATTTATTTGTTATTGATTTAATTTACATAAGAACTTTTAGTTCAGACTTGATTATTTTGTCTTTTCATCATGCTCGAGTCAACCGAAGTATTTCAGTATTTGAGGACATTATTCCTTGAAGATGAAAATGGAAATTGCTAAACCGTATTTACTATTATTATTTTGCTGCATTATTTTGGCATGTTTGTTGATTGTACTCTAATTACGTTGTAAAAATTGAAATCAAATGTATATTGTAAAACATCTTCACAAACTATTTATTTGATTATTATATTTTATCATTCCGCTGTGAGATTCTGTGTATTGCTTTCCTCCTTTCCTCTTATTTTCTTAACAACCCCATTTATAATCTACTATTTTGAATGGTTTAAGTTAGACATATGTGGTTTATTGTTGACTTGAATCATCCAAAATGGCTGGTCGTCATAATTGGTATTAGGGCTTTGGTTTAGAGATACCTTAGGCAGTTGGAGTAACTCATTAGAGATAGGGTAAGCAATACCATAGAATGTGTTTGAATATATATATATATGTATGTATGTATGTATGTATGTATGTATGTATGTATGTATGTATGTATGTATTGTTTTAATTTTTTATATTGAGTATTAATGAATTTTGGTCAGTACATTGGATGCTATGGCATCGATAGGGATTTCTAAACACTTGAACAGGACAAACTGACACAATATTGTTTTTTAGATAGGTAAATGAAATAACTTTACCAAGTATTACATTTTGTATTTGAAAGAATAATTTTTCATAAATTGGTACTATTATTTTTGGTGTGTAGCTTGTTAGAAAATGATAATATTCGATTATTGTATTTTATATTTTGGTCATTCAAGATTCTTAAAACTATTGACTCTTATATGTAATAAGAAAATATAATTTTATAAATAAGATTTATAAATTATGATTTACAAATAAAATGAATTTGAATTGAAAATTTGAGAACTTAAATTCTGGTGTTTTGAAATTGGTTTTCGAAGATTTTTGAAAAAATAAAATTATTATTATTTGGAAGTATTTTTGGATAGAAATACTTTCAATTGGATTTAAGAGAAATGTTTCTAAAAGAATTTAAAAAAAATAAGTTTTATACTCCCCTCTTATGTCGTTGGAAAATTATTTTGGTGATGACTGCGGCATCATCGACGTTCATTTTCGAGTTTCAAAGTGGGAAGACTACTGTAGTAGCTTTGCTACACTGTTGTTTTGGTGAAACAAAGTTTAGTTTCCTAAGTATGAATATGATATATAAAAGATGTAAGTATATATCATTTAAAGATGATTTTAAATGAAACCCTTTATTTAATTCTTAAGTTTTCTATTAATTAGTGATTTTCCATTACTGAAATGAAATGGAATTTTCGACGATTTATATAGTCGAACTTGTCCAAACTGAAATCTAAGATTAAAGCTAAGTGTTTAATGAAAATATGCAAGAGGAAGTTTTGTAACTCTTAAATTAGAAGATAATGAAAATTAAGAAGATTTAAACCATTGAACATTTTTGTTAAGTAAAATGAATAAGACTTTGGCATATTCTTCTAGGATTTAATGGAATATTATACAAGTATAAACTTAAGTAACAAAAATGTTTCAAATATGTCTATAAATAAAGAATTAAGGTGGATAAAAAATGTTTTAAACATAAGTTAACGTTTTTTAATGCTTAATAATTAAATTGAATAGTAAATAGTGAATATTATTTAAATGATTATAGGCTTAAGAAAATGTTTAAATGATTCATAAGTAGATCTAAAATTAATGATACTATATATATAGGAATAAATGTGAATTAAATTTAGATGAACTTAAATAAAGCTTCACTAATGAATATTAATATTTAATGGAAATCAAATTACATAAGTAAATAATAAATGTGAATTAAACTGCAAAAGAAACATATGAAATTGTTTACGAATTTATTTATTGATGACTTAAATATTGATTAGGAAATAATTTATGTACGTAAATGTAACAGCCCGCTATTTTGGATCATTCAAATCGACAATAAAACCATACATATCTGATTTGAATAATTCAAAATACCGAATTGTTAATTTAAATTTGGCAAACTCAACATATACAGTAAATAAAAATCACAAATCACATACACAGAGTTATAAAATGCAGCGGAATAGATAAAGAATAGTAGTTCATGAAGCTACTATATACATCAGGGTTAGAAAATAAAATACATCAAAATATCCTAGCTGCAGTGAAGTCTCCAGTACGAGCAGATGACTTCTTTGAACCAATCAATTGGATGACTGAAAGGATAGATTGCTGGATCTTCAAGCAAAGCTCCAACTTCGAAGGTGAGTCTCAAATGCTGTATCACTCAGTCTGACCCGAGCGTAAAGCAAAACAAAAGACACTCGAGTCAGGATTAACATTCTTATATCAATAAATCCAACTCAAGTGAAATATCAACTGAAATACAAATAACTTAAAGGATGTTTGGGATAACGATCCTCTAAGGGTCCATGGAACTATCTACAAGGTAGAAATATACACTATAACACCATAGTCATTTCAGCTTAATTTATACTTCAAAACCAAATATCATTTTCACTTCAAATATCTCTATATTTCCCACAATAGTATTTATATATATTAAATAATTTATACAATAAAATAACTTCAATTCCCTCAACTTAACAAATTGTTTCACATCAACCCGACCTTCCCATTTAAATTAAATTCAATCTCAATTTATCAATTTAAATTCAACTCAATTCCTAAAATAAACACTTCAATTTATCGATCTCAAATTCAAATTTGTAATCATAAAAATGCCCCTTTATATTTCAATATATTTCAAAACTTTAAGTATTCAACATTTCAACTAAATTTTCATTCAATTTAGTTTTCTAAATAATAAATTCAAATTTAGTTCAACCTAAATTTTTATTTTAATTCAATTTAGTTGCTAAATAACAAATTCGACTACGTTGATTTCAAATCCAGATCTGAATCTCAACATAAACCATTTAAATTCCAATATAGTTTAAGGCTTTAATATTTAAATGTTCTATATAACAGTTTCATATAGATCTCGATTTAACCTCATTATTATTTAGTCTTGAAATACTCCCTTGTTAGATTCGGTATCATTTAATTAACCTTAAATTACATTTTACTCAATATTTTCTTTAATTTATTTAAATAAAAAATCCAGTTATAAAATCATACCTTTTAAATTTCCCATTCAAAAATTTCAAATCGATTTAATTAAATAAATCCTTATTTAAATACCATTTTAAGAAACCCAAATTTATCTCCCAATCTTAATTATTCAATTTATTACAAGAGAATCTATTTGAAATATAGATTTACATGAATACTTAACCATATTATATGTATTAAATCAATCTTATTTAAATCAAATATTGCTACTAAATCTATATATACAAGTTTCATTTATATAATATCTTAAGAATCAAATTTATTAAACCATATATTTCTTTCCAAAATTATAGAAATTATTTTCAAAATATTTGTCTGGACCAACGGTGTCTATATATATTTCCTATCATATAGTCAAGTGCTACGGATATTTATCATTTTAATCCGTATACTATATATATACGGGTGGATATTATTTCAAGCCGAAATCCCAAATTCAATTAAATGAAAATCGCTTGGATTTATCATTTCAACGCATAACGATTTTCTCATATTCTATAGTCTGTTCGGGTATGTATCATCTCAACCCATAGTGATTTCTAAACTACAGGAAACTTGCAGAGTGATAACAGAAAATACAATAAAATAACATGCATGTATCATCAATAACAATATAATATAAACAACAGGATACGGGGTCATATCCCGCAGGTGAACAGTTACAGATGATAGCATATATAACAAATTTAAATAACTACAGCAGCATATTTCAATTGTCCTTTCAATTGAAATAAAATTAAATGAATAAAATAATGTTAATCGTGAGTGATTTCTCACCTTTCGAGGCTAGAGATATTTGAAATGGGTTATGGATCTAAGAACGAATTTCCAAAATGAACAAGATTGGCACGAATAGGACGAACAGAGCTGATAAATAGAGATCGATGAAAATAGATTAGAAACTCCTTGATGTAGACCGAAACAAAATATATAAAATCCCAAAATATTATTTTCTTAACTAATATTAACTTTGAGACTCATTAAAATTATATACATACGTTTTCCAAAATATAAATAGTTTAGAAACAACTATTGACCATACGTTCTGTATAATCAACATATATCCATTATACATTTAAACTAGACTATATTTAAATTATACTATGTATAATAATGTAATATAGTACACAGCACACTTATTAAAATACATGTTAAGACTATAAATATAATATTTAACAATACACTTATAACGAAATATCTGACTATAAAATTTCAGTTTTAATATAAACACAGAGAACAACCTTGTATATTTATTAATATTCAGTTATATAAAAGCTCTTGTTATATATTTATATTCAAAAGCTACTATACTGCAAACGTATATGTAGTTGAGAATATATAATACCTTTTTATACTTTCTTATGCACTTAATATACTCAACAACAAGTTGTATATAAAAGCGGTCATGCATTTTTATATGAAACAACAAGTATAAAATAACTTTTAAAACTTTATCATTATATATATATATTTTATACACTGAACAGTTAAAATAACTTTTAAAACTTTTTTAAAAACTTCATCATTATAAAATAACTTTTGAAATATACATCATACGAATGTTTTAACCCACACAAAAAATATATGCTTCCTTATACATATTATATATATCTAATTTATTTATTCTTATTATTATTACATTTTTTATATATATAAAAGAAAAGTGGTGCCTGAATAATATTTTCTCATTCTCTAGAGCATAGGTGACTAACAAAACACGCATGGTCTAACATGTGATAACATTTATTTTCTATTTTTATAAAAGTAGTGCAAACATATTTACTCTATCTTAGAGTACAAGTGGAGCAAATGATTTTTTTTTCAAGGCCTTAGCCAAATGTATATTTTCTCAAACCAAAATACTTATTAACGTTAAGACCTTGAACGAACAAAGCTGAGGAGAATATTTTTACTGATTTAAAACCTGAAGTAAAACAACGATGCCACCTACATCATTTTCCAACGTGTTTATAAATGATATAAGCAAGAATCTGTCTATACTGTGGAGGGTGCTCTTGATTGTGGAGGAGGGTGGGTGTCATGTGGTGAAATAGTAGAGCCAAAAATTTGAACAGAACAATGAAGAAAAGAGGAAAAAAAGGAGGAAAAATAATTCGGTCATTACCTGATGCTTTGCTCACACGTAAGGAAGAAAGAGAGAAACCCAAAATGAGATGAAGATGAAGTTTGATACGTGGTTTGTATTTATTTGTGACAACACAATTGTTAAAGTGGGAAAGCAAAAATCAAGGCATGTAAATTTTAAAGCAAGGAAGAAAACGTGTATAGCATTTAAAGAAAAGCTTGCGTGCTTCAAGGGAAAAATGGAAAGAAATTTAAAGATTTTGGAACGGTTAGTAATTTGTGGATCACGTTCCTATTAAATCACAAGGCAAAAGGAAAGTGAATATAATTTGCATGTAAATGGCGAGGCACATTTTATATTTAAAGGGAGTAATTTGCGTTGATTGAGTGGAGGAAACGGTATGAAATAAATTGTTTTAGGAATGGTAGAGAAGTATGAAATGAATCGTGTTTTATAATCAAACACGCGTTGATAATTGTGAAAGAAAAATGCAGGAGGAAAGTTGATTTTGAACCGGATTGGATTTTAAAGATTTTATACCAATTTTAAACGAGAGGCAATTGGAAAGAGTAGAAAAATTTCCGCATGAATCCAAGGCAAACATTTTAAACTAATTGAATGGTTAGGGAATTCATTTCTTTCCCACTTAAAAAAAATACGCCTATGGATAAATTTAATTATTATCCAATGTAAGAAAATGAGACATGCGTAAAACTGACGTAAAAATATACGTCCAATTTATAACAAAGAAACACTTTTAAATTTGTACGTTTTTCTGATGTAGTAAATATACGTTATAATATTACATCAAATTCATACCATTTGTATGCCAACTAAATTGTACAAATTAAAACATGTATCTTAAATAGCTTATTTACACTATTAACTTAAAATTTATTACTTAATTAAAATATGATTTGTTTATATCGTTTTGATTTACTTAACATTTAAGAAATAAACTGTTGTATATACGTATAAAAGAAAACGTAGAATGCGTACAACAGACGCAGTGATTTTTGTCCAAAAAAAATGAAAATAATGGATTTAAATTTTATAGGTTTTCTTGCATGTATATATACATTATTTATTCCATCAAATAACGCGCCTTTTAAACGCGAAATTAAACGGTTTATTTACACATAAAGTTTTGGAAATTTATTACTTATATAAAAATATGATTTGTTTACACATTTACTAAGAAATTTATATTCAAAAATGTATATAAGTAAAATATAAAATATTAAATTTTTAAAAGTGTAAAATCAATTTTTTTTAAAGAACAAAAGGTGAAATAAACGTTGTTACGAACAAATTAAATTAAACCAAATGATTAAAAATTAAAATTTTAAAGATTTATAACTTCAAAAAAAAATGTTAAGTTTTAACCAAAATAAGAATTTTAGAATTTTCACACTAATAAAAATCTTGGGTGATTATTTATAATAAAATTTAGATAATCAAATTTTCGAAAAATAAAACCCCAGAGTTATAAATAAAGAATAAAATATTGCTAAAATTTGGGCTGTTACACTCTCCCCCACTCATAACTTTTCGTCCTCGAAAAGGAAGGAGGTAGGAGAATTAAAACAACTAGAAAGAAAATAGATTGAAAGACAAGATAAACAATAAATTTTAAAATTATATAAATTTTACGTGAAATATTCATTTGAAAACTTCACTTGGAAATCAATTTTTTTTTAACTACTTTATCTTAAGGTACTTTCAACATTATAGATACATCAATAATCATTTTATTTAAACATGTTTTATTAAATTAATAACTTCAAAATATTTATAACACTAAAATTTTCTATTAAACAATGTAGTATATAAATAAGCAATATTTAAAAAGGATATATCCAACAAGGAAGGAAGGTAGATTTGAAAAACAGAATCAAGGTGAATAACTAAACTGAGGAGATAAGGTAGATGCAAGGAATAGTATCGGGCACGAGTAATTAATCTAGAACCATAAGAATTTAAATTTCAAATATTAATTCAAAATTTCTTTGTTGGGAAAAATACTTTAATAATAAATACCTTTATAATAATACTTTTATAATAAAATACTATTATATCGAAATAAATTCTTCTTTCGAAAATACTTTTACAACTCGATATTTCAACAAGTTTATCCTCGTTCTTGCAGACTCTGGTCATGCGTTGATCAGGCGCAAAGCTATAATTCTTCAAGTACTTAGTAGATTTGTTTCAACACCTAGTGAAAATACTTGAAAAACCTTTAAAAACAGACATGGAAAGTACAATCCAAACAAACAACCAAACCAAAATCTTTGTCCAACCATGGTTCGCAGATACATAATGGTTACGCCTGGGTCCCCCAGGAAACAATCCATATCCGTAAGCTTTCTCAGCCCTACGAGTTACGCCATGATGACTAGTAGAGTGCAGGATACACAATGGTTACGCCTGGATCCCCCAGGAAACAATCCATACCCCTAGGCAAGACTCAGCCAGGCAGTTTCGCTACTATTCGCGACCTACACAGATTGCAAGATACACAATGGTTACACCTGGATCCCCCAGGAAACAATCCATACCCCTAGACAAGACTCAGTCAGGCAGTTGCGCTATGCAGTCACGAGAGAAAAAAGAAACCATGGGTTACGCCACGGTGGGAACGCTCGAGCATTTCATCCGAAAAACCAAAAATCAGAGAGAATAATATCGATAGAATGAATCCACGATGTGGCCACAAAGCGGATATCAAGCAGAAGGCACTTTCCGCATATTTACTTCGAAAATATATATCATATAGTACCTTTTCAAATCACTTTCAAATATCGTACTTATATAAAGTCCATATATATAGGATTCATTTTTTCCCAAATCGAATACTTTCCAAAATCAATAGTAGATCAAATCATACTTATATAGACTTTGATTATATAAAATCTCTTTCCAAATTGAGTACCTTTCAAATCAATAGATTTCAAATCAACTTCATACTTATACAATCCATTTTGTATAAGTTCGACCACTCCCAAATCAAGTGCTTAATAATATAAGGTTCTCAAATTTCAAATCATTTCAATATCAATTCAGTTTCAAAATCATATATGATTTCACCAAATTTTCTTCCAAATTAAATATCTACATTTCAAAGTTCCCAAAATAACAGGTTTAGAAAATTATCCCAGTTTCCAAATTAAAATAATTCAAGTCAAACAAATTCATTCCCAAAATCACCATACAAGTACTGGTTTTTTAATTTCAATTTAATTTTCAAAACCAAATATTTTCTCAAAATCAATTATACTTAAAATGGTTTCCAAATTTATAATTATCCCTTTAAAACTTTTAAACTATCTACTTTTATTTGAAATATCCAATTTACCTTTCTGAAAACCATTATTCAAAACTTTTTTTTTCAAAACATTTCAAAACTAAATTTATATTATTTATCAAACATTTTACACTCTTCGAAATTTCTTAGCTTTGAAAATTTAATCTCGATTTGGAAGTGTTCGAACATTCAAAATAGTTAGGGAAATCAAATTTTCAATTCAAAAGTTGAAAATCAACAATAAATCAATAAATTAATTATTAAATCCGAAATTCGAGGACTGAACACTGGTCTCATTTTGAATTGTTTTAAATATATACTTATATCTTTCTAAAATATCAAATTATACTTCGGATTTTGAAGTCAAAAACAGTTTTACAAAATCACTTGCATAGCGAAGCTATTAAAGCGGCTTCTCCCCCACCCAGAAACTCGAAAATCAATGTCGATGATGCGTGCACTCATCACCGAAATTATTTTCCAGTGACATAAGTGACTTCTGGACTTCTATTTTCTTGAAAAATTCTTTGAAATTTCTTCAAAATTATTGGAATTCATTTGAACTCATTTGAAACATTTCTTATTCGGAAAAATACTTTTAAATCGTATTATTTTTATATATTTTCCAAAATCTTAAAACCAATTTCAAAATACCGGAATTCGATTCTCAAATTTCAAATTTAACTCAACAGAAATAAATCATTTTTATATAAATCAATTTCTTATAATTTTTCAAAATTTCAAATCCTTTCAAAACCTTTTTATATAGAATAACATTTCTTATTTGCTTTATATATATATATAGGTATATAATCCTTATCGAAAACATTTTCACTTTTAAATATAAAAAAAATCATAGTTATCAAAATAAAATTTCGGTATAAACAATTTCAAAAATACAAACAAAACCCGATTTTCAAAGGATGATTCAAGAATGGATTTCAAAACAAAGGTAGAAATTAAATTTAGAGGAACTCCAATCAATATAATCCTGATTCGAAGATAGACTCGATCGAAGATGAGATAATTAAATTACAAAATAAAAGATGGATATACTTCTATAAATCACGGGCGACCTTTACCGGTCAACCGTGATTCCACAATTAGATCGGTGTAGAATTCTGAGGCAATTCGACATTCGATCGCCAGAGATATAAAATTCTGCATAACAAGATATAGCAGCATCATAAACCGAGGATACAAAAATCTTCGGTGAGTCAATGCCAATTTAAAAGGAGTTTTCACCCCCTTTACAAATCATTCAGTAGAGTTATGGGATACTCCGGAATCAAACGAATATAAATAGGGAGAGACATAATGAATTTCGGAACCGAGGGACATTCCAAAAGTCAAAGGAAATCGAGTCAAAAGGAAGAGATTCAACTCGAGCGAAAGTGATTCTGTAAATAAATTTACCATATATGCTAAGTTTTGCCTAGAGCCAAAGCTCTGATACCAACTGTAACAACCCGCTATTTTGGACCATTCAAATCGACAATAAAACCATACATATCCGATTAGAATAATTCATAATACCGAATTTTTAATTTAAATTTGGCAAACTCAACATATACAGTAAATAAAAAATCACAGATCACATACACAGAGTTATAAAATGCAGCGGAATAGATAAAGAATAGTAGTTCATGAAGCTACTATATACATCAGGGTTAGAAAATAAAATACATCAAAATATCCCAGATGCAGTGAAGTCTCCAGTAAGAGCAGATGACTTCTTTGAACCAATCAACTGGATGACTGAAAGGATAGATAGCTGGATCTTCAGGCAAAGCTCCAACTTCGAAGGTGAGTCTCAAATGTTGTATCACTCAGTCTGACCCGAGTGTAAAGCAAAACACAAAACACTCGATTCAGGATTAACATTCTTATATCAATAAATCCAACTCAAGTGAAATATCAACTGAAATACAAATAACTTAAAGGTTGTTTGGGATAACCATCCTCTAAGGGTCCATGGAACTATCTTCAAGGTAGAAATATACACTATAACACCGTGGTCATTTCAGCTTAATTTAAACTTCAAAACCAAATATCATTTTCACTTCAAATATCTCTATATTTCCCACGATAGTATTTATATATATTAAATAATTTATACAATAAAGTATTTTTAATTCCCTCAACTTAACAAATCGTTTCACATCAACCTGACCTTCCCATTTAAATTAAATTCAACCTCAATTTACCAATTTAAATTCAACTCAATTCTTAAAATAAACACTTCAATTTATCGATCTCAAATTCGGATTTGTAATCATAAAAGTACCCCTTTATATTTTAATATATTTCAAAACTTTAAGTATTCAACGTTTCAACTAAATTTTATTTAGTTTTCTAAATAATAAATTCAAATTTAGTTCAACCTAAATTTTCATTTTAATTCAATTTAGTTGCTAAATAACAAATTCAACTACGTTGATTTCAAATACAGATCTGAATCTCAACATAAATCATTTAAATTTCAATATAGTTCAAGGCTTTAACATTTAAATGTTCTATATAATAGTTTCATATAGATCTCGATTTAACCTCATTATTATTTAGTCTTGAAATACTCCCTTGTTAGATTCAGTATCATTCAAGTAACCTTAAATTACATTTTACTCAATATTTTCTTTAATTTATTTAAACGTGAAATATTCATTAAATCACTTAAATAAAAAATTCAGTTATAAAATCATACCTTTTAAGTTTACCATTCAAAAATTTCAAATCGATTTAATTAAATAAATCCTTATTTAAATACCATTTTAATAAACCCAAATTTATCTCCCAATCTTAATTATTCAATTTATTACAAGAGAATCTATTTGAAATATAGATTTACATAAATACTTAACCTATTATATGTATTAAATCAATCTAATTTAAATCAAATATTACTACTAAATCTATATGTACAAGTTTCATTTATATAATATCTTAAGAATCAAATTTATTAAACCATATATTTCTTTCCAAAATTATAGAAATTATTTTCAAAATATTTGTATGGACCAACGGTGTCTGTATATATTTCCTATCATATAGTCAAGTGCTACGGATATTTATCATTTCAATCCGTATACTATATATATACGGGTGGATATTATTTCAACCCGAAATCCCAAATTCAATTAAATGAAAATCGCTTGGGTTTATCATTTCAACCCATAACGATTTTCTCCTATTCTAAAGTCTGTTCGGGTATGTATCATTTCAACCCATAGTGATTTCTAAACTACAGGGAACTTGCAGAGTGATAACAGAAAATACAATAAAATACCATGCATATATCCACAATAACAGTATAATATAAACAACATGATATGGTGTCATATCCCGCAGGTGAACAGTTACAGATAATAGCAAATATAACAAATTTAAATAACTACAGCAGCATATTTCAATTGTCCTTTCAATTGAAATCAAATTTAATGAATAAAAGAATGTTAATCGTGAGTGATTGCTCACCTTTCGAGGCTAGAGAGATTTGAAATGGGTTATGGATCAAAGAACGAATTTCCAAAATGAACAAGATTGGCATGAATAGGACGAACAGAGCTGATAAATAGAGATCGATGAAAGTAGATTAGAAACTCCTTGATGTAGACCGAAACAAAATATATAAAATCCCAAAATATTATTTGCTTAACTAATATTAACTTTGAGACTCATTAAAATTATATACATACGTTTTCAAAAAATATAAATAGTTTAGAAACAACTATTGACCATACATTCTGTATAATCAACATATATCCATTATACATTTAAACTAGACTATATTTAAATTATAACGTGTAAAATATTGTAATATTGTACACAGTACACTTATTACGATACACGTTAAGACTATAAATATAATATTTAACAATACACTTATAACGAAATATCTGACTATAAAATTTCAGTTTTAATATAAACACAGAGAACAACCTTATATATTTATTAATATTCAGTTATATAAAAAATCTTGTTATATATTTATATTCAAAAGCTACTATACTGCAAACGTATATGTAGTTGAGAATATATAATACCTTTTTATACTTTCTTATGCACTTAATATACTCAACAACGGGTTATATATATATATAAGCGGTCATGCATTTTTATATGAAACTACAAGTATAAAATAACTTTTGAAACTTTATCATTATATATATATATTTTATACACTGAACAGTTAAAATAACTTTTAAAACTTTTTTAAAAACTTCATCATTATAAAATAACTTTTGAAATATACATCATACGAATGTTTTAACCCACACAAAAAATATATGCTTCCTTATACATATTATATATATCTAATTTATTTATTCTTATTATTATTACTTTTTTTACATATAAAAAAGAAAAGTGGTGCCTGAATAATATTTTCTCATTCTCCTAGAGCATAGGTGACTAACAAAACACGCATGGTCTAACATGTGATAACATTTATTTTCTATTTTTATAAAAGTGGTGCAAACATATTTACTCTATCTTAGAGTACAAGTGGAGCAAATGATTTTTTTTTCAAGGCCTTAGCCAAATGTATATTTTCTCAAACCAAAATACTTATTAACGTTAAGACCTTGAATGAACAAAGCTGAGGAGAATATTTTTACTGATTTAAAACCTGAAGTAAAACAGCGATGCCACCTACATCCTTTTCCAACGTGTTTATAAATGATATAAGAAAGAATCTGTCTATACTGTGGAGGGTGCTCTTGATTGTGGAGGAGTGTGGGTGTCAAGTGGTGAAATAGTAGAGCCAAAAATTTGAACAGAACAATGAAGAAAAGAGAAAAAAAGGAGGAAAAATAATTCGGTCATTACCTGATGCTTTTCTCACACGCAAGGAAGAAGGAGAGGAACCCAAAATGAGATGAAGATGAAGTTTGATACGTGGTTTGTATTTATTTGTGACAACACAATTGTTAAAGTGGGAAAGCAAAAATCAAGGCATGTAAATTTTAAAGCAAGGAAGAAAACGTGTTTAGCATTTAAAGAAAAACTTGCATGCATCAAGGGAAAAATGGAAAGAAATTTAAAGATTTTGTAACGGTTAGTAATTTGTGGATCACGTTCCTATTAAATCAGAAGGCAAAAGGAAAGTGAATATAGTTTGCATGTAAATGGTGAGGCACATTTTATATTTAAAGGGAGTAATTTGCGTTGATTGAGTGGAGGAAACGGTATGAAATAAATTGCTTTAGGAATGGTAGAGAAGTATGAAACGAATCGTGTTTTATAATCAAACACGCGTTGATAATGGTGAAAGAAAAATGTAGGAGGAAAGTTGATTTTGAACAGGATTGGATTTTAAAGATTTTTTACCAATTTTAAACGAGAGGCAATTGGAAAGAGTAGAAAATTTTCCGCATGAATCCAAGGCAAACATTTTGAACTAATTGAATGGTTAGGCAATTTATTTCTTTCCCGCTTAAAAAAATACGCCTACGGATAAATTTAATTATTATCCAAGGTAAGAAAATGAGACAAGCGTAAAACTAACGTAAAAATATACGCCCAATTTATAACAAAGAAACGCTTTTAAATTTGTACGTATTTCTTATGTAGTAAATATAGGTTATAATATTACATCAAATTCATACCATTTCTATGCCAACTAAATTGTACAAATTAAAACGTGTATCTTAAATGGCTTATTTACACTATTAACTTAAAATTTATTACTTAATTAAAATATGATTTGTTTATATCTTTTTGATTTACTTAACATTTAAGAAATAAACTGTTGTATATACGTTTAAAAGAAAACGTAGAATGCGTACAACAGACGCAGTGATTTTTGTCCAAAATAATTGAAAATAATGGATTTAAATTTTATACGTTTTCTTGTATGTATATATACATTATTTATTCCATCAAATAACGCGCCTTTTGAACGCGAAATTAAACAGTTTATTTATACACAAAGTTTTGGAAATTTATTACTTATATAAAAATATGATTTGTTTACACATTTACTAAGAAATTTATATTCAAAAATGTATATAAGTAAAATATAAAATTTTAAACTTTTAAAAGTATAAAATCAATTTTTTTTAAAGAACAAAAGGTGAAATAAACGTTGTTACGAACATATTAAATTAAACCAAACGATTAAAAATTAAAAATTTAAAGATTTATAACTTCAAAAAAAATGTTAAGTTTTACCCAAAATAAGAATTTTAGAATTTTCACACTAATAAAAATCTTAGGTGATTATTTATAATAAAATTTAGACAATCAAATTTTCGAAAAATAAAACCCCAGAGTTATAAATAAAGAATAAAATATTGCTAAAATTTGGGATGTTACAGTAAATGAATGTAAATTGATCAACGATGGTCTTGTATGAATGAATCAGAACTGAAAATGAATTAAAGGTAAATAATGTGTTAAAGAAACCAATAGAATAAAATATGCGAGTTGTGCGTAGATCATTTATTCGCATAAATGTTCTAATCCAGATTCGAATACATGATTTGTGGTAATTCACATTGGTCCAAGTTAGAATTTTTCGTTCGATTCTTAACGGCGAACATTTGATATGAATTTTTGATATGAATTTGAAGTTTTCTGTCATAGTTATGACTATTCAAGGAGAACAGAGATTTCTAGTCAAGAAATCTGATCAGTGTCCGCACTAGAGTAGTCGAATTAACAATACTAGTTTAGAAGTGAAATTTGTATATTCAAGAAAGCAATCCTGATTGATATTGTGTAACAAATGATATATGTGCGTCGTACGAACTTAAATAATATTTCAATGTTATGTTGTTTGGCTTATGGGAAGTTTGGAAAATGACACTTCAAATCGCTCGATGTTGCATGAATAATCTATTGAGTAATTATCTGAGGTTGTTGTGCATAAGGTATAGTGGGTAGTTTATTTATCACCCTTGTACGATGCAAAGTTTCTGAACATGGACAAACAATTAGTTTTGATTGCTATAGATGTACGATGGATTCTTTCGTCGCATATAATGGGTGTACTGCATTCGTTTGCATACGATTATTATATACATTGTGTTGTTTGTGCTATTGATAGAAACAACAAATATATTACTCTTTTATTTAACCCTTTTTGGATCATATGAGTGGAACCCAGGTTTATGGAAGCAACAGCAGTTGCTTTTGTTTCAAAAAGTTTGCCCGACAAATAGTTATGTTTTCGGATTACATTTTTCTAGCAGTATTTTGTAACTTTTCCCTGGATTGGGATGCTTTATTACTAAGATGTATACCACGTAATTATTGATATTGTTATTTTTTTGAATCTAGCCAAGTAAAGGAGACGCTTCTAAAATTTTCTGTAAATTTACGGCTTAGAAATATTTTGTGAAATTTGAGTTATTTTCAAATTTATATTAAAACTAACTAAATTTAAATTGATTCTTTCTTTTTTCTTTTCGGAGACGAAAAGTTTTGAGTGAGGGAGATTGTGACAACCCATATTTTTGACAATTGAAAATATTAAATCAAATAAAACATTGAAATTCAAAATTTATGATTTATGGATGCAAAACAATTTTGGGTTGCATATAAACAACAAGATTTGAAATCACAAATGTTTACTTTAACAAGAAATAAAATGAATGTTTTCGTATTAAAGGAAAAAGAACATGTTTATTTATTTGAAATGTATTGTAGCTTAGATATTGATTACAGAAATACTAGATCTTATTTAGTAAGAATTTGTAACTCTTGTTTGTGTACAATGATTTTAAATTTGTAAGGGAAAAAATTGATTATTTCCCATCACATTTATTTTGTCCGTTTTGAAATTCATCTTCGTAATCAAATGTAATTATTGCAACTGAATAATTTAAATTAATAGGGAAGAGGACACTAAATTGTAAATTAATAGATGTAATTAAACGTAGCTTATGTTTTGTGAAAATAAAAGGAAAAGCTTTATTTAATGGAAAGAACATTTTTATCAAATAAATGAATGTTTCATTTCTGAATGTAAGTTTAATCTCATTAAAATGTAGAATAGAATTATTTGATTATAGGAAGAAACCTTTGTTTATTGGAAATGTGTTCTAGCATACATATTGATACAAGAAATGGGAATTTTATTGGAACTATGTTTGAGATATGATTTGAATTTATTGGAAGTGAATTATTTTAAAGGTTTAAATTTTAATTTAAGCTTTTATTTTACTTTAATTAAAATGGTTTAAATTAGTATTTCCAAGTTTTGGATGTGAAATGGATTTAAACTAAATTGTTTAAAAATAAGAAATTGAATTGAAACTTTTAGCCATTTTAATAGAACAGTTTAAATTAAAATTGAAGTAAAGTTTGAAATCGTTTTGAATTGAGGTTGATTTAAATTGAAATTGGAATATGAAGTTGACTTGAATTGGTATCCAAAAAATTGATTTCATTGTGATTTGATATTTGAACATGAGTTCAAATTGTTGCGAAAGAAAGAAACAGGTTTATTATAAACCATTTTAATATAAAAAATATTTTAATATTCAAATTATTTTAATATATAACCTATCCTAATTATTCGAACTATTTTAATCGTTCGAAACTATTTTCAATACTAAAACTATTTTATATTCAAAACTATTTTCATTCTTTAAAACTATTTTAATTATTCTAAATTTTTTTCAATATCAAAACTATTTTGATTCTTCAATCTACTTTCAACATTCAAACTGTTTTAAAAATGGGAATTATTTAAATTTAAATACGAATGTTTGATACGAAGGTATAACCTGTTTTGAGTTTGAAATAATTTTGAAGCAAAGTTTGTATTTTGATATGGAGTATGACTTGTTTTTGAAATTTAAAAAAACCAACCGGTGTGAAAAAGACGTTTGGTTGTTAAAGTGACCGGGGATAGATGGATGGCATACTTTCTGTTTTTCTACCGGAACCACTTTGGTAACCGTGTACGCAGTGGATGTTATCCAGAATGTAGAAGTTGAATTGACAACGTTTACTGGAATGAAGAAAGGGAACGATGTTGGATAACCCTGACAATTGTGTTAATATGAAATGTTTAAAACAAGAGAAATGTTTGGCCAAGGGGTTAGCTACCTTTAGGGTCCATCACCCTTCGTATTACTATATTGATTTTGACTTGATCAGTGCATTTTGATGTGATTTTTGGGTAGTGGACACGGTCGGTAGTTGTTGGACTGATGTGCTACGACCATCTAGAATAGTAATGTCATCCCGCCTTTTGGCAAGGCCGAGATATCAAGGAATTGACTGAAAACTAAGGATCGCTCACCCCGAATGTCGAGTACACACGGGTGCACTATGGATATCGATGAATTTTGTCGAGTCCGGATCAGGCTATAATTGACAAGACACGACAAGCGAAGTCATGAAAGCCAACGTTCCACATTTCAAGTCAATCTGAGTTCGTATAATCAAGTTATGATTGATGTAAATTGACGAAAATGACCTCATTTCGTACCTATCATTGGGCCTCGGTTTGAATCTATCGTTTTCGCACCGAACAGAGCGGCACCAACTTGGCAACCATCTTAGAGCCTCGGTTCAAATCGATCTAGTTCTTATCCATCGTCAAGTCTTGGTTCGTATCGATCGCTTTCGAATCCATCTTAGTGCCTTGGTTCGTATCGATCGACTATTGCCCCCTTCTCATCGATCGGTCTTTCTCTGGTTCATACCGATAAAGCAAAGTACACTTCATATCCATCGCGATGTGGATGCATATTTCGTATCGATTGGGCTCTAGACATGTTTCGTATCGATCGACCACGGATCAATACGAAATCAACGTCTCCTATCGATACGAAGTGCACTTCAATCTATCGATGTGAAGTAAATCCTACAACTTATACGTGCCATGCATATGGATCGATATGAACATGGTCATTTCCATCGATACGATGGTACAACTCGCATCGATTCGAACGTGACAACAACCTTCGATACGAACAAGGCGAAATCTTTGGAAACGACTCGATCGACTCGGCGATGAAAGTGGATCGATCCGTAAATCACGTGCCACATCATTATTTGGGCACATGCGTTGATCGATTTGAAACGATCGATACGAAATCATCGATTTGAACTCTGCAGACTAAAGGGAACGCAATCTTGCATTGATCTAATTTCACAATCCGTAAGTCCAAATGCCATGAAATTTTCACAGGAGCTCACGTACAACAAAAGGAAGGTTCATGCTAAGTTTCGACTCGATTGGATCAAGTCTTAATCGATACGAAATTCATTCGTATCGATCACGGATTGAGCCGCAAGTTTATGGGATCGATCGCGTGGGCCCACCCATGTGCCAGAAGAAGTCTTCCGAGATCTAAGCAAGATATCAGCCTCCTACACTTATAAATAGAGCCCCAGGGCCTACAGAAGAGGGATCTTTGGACTCTCGAGCACCCAGACTCTGCCGGATTCAACTTCGCACTCCATTATTGTCGTTGTACAAGAATTCACAACTGTAATTCACTGTAATCCACTGCAATCGATTGTAGTCACCGAAAGAATATCAATAAAATCATCAAACTTCATAGTGGACGTAGGCAACACACCGAACCACTCTAAATAGCTCTGTTTGTGCATTTACATATCTGTTTTTTGGAGTTTTTGTTAGATAGTCCACATTTTACATTTATTATCACGATCTGCCCTTATCGACCCTCGAAAATCGACACAAAATACACCACAAAATAATATGCTAACGCTCGAGTGTCGGAAAAGACAGATTATTGAGGGAAAAAAATAAGATAGAAGAAAGAAAGAACTAAACAATAACAGAATCTCACAATCGCAACGGAACAAAATATAATAGTCAATAACAGATCTTTACACAAAATGAGAACTATATCTGTTTTATACAATATACCATCATCAGAGTATATCTCAAACGAACAACAATTACCATCCTGACAATTCAAACAGTCATAGCAGCAGATATAAACAAGTACGGATAATACGTCTCGGTCTCCAGTTCCTCTCCTGAGCTTCCAAGTATCCTATCATGTATGTACATATATATATATAATACTCGGTCTGACTCGAGCATTATAATGAAATAACACCCGAGTCAGTCTGGAATACGAACTGATAAAAATACACCCAAATTGATTATTAAAGTTTCAAAAATCTTTTGAAAATCAAAAGCATCTCGTAAGATCACGCCACAAATAATCATGTCAGGTTTTTACCTTACGATATCTAAAACATTTTTTATAAAAATCCTCTGATATTATAATAGGGTCTATATACAAATACTTATTCAAATAGCCAAAATTGTTACATCTATTAAATTTCAGCTACTAGCCACAAAGTGGGCAATACAAACAAAACTCGTAAAAGGCTCGTAGAGAGAATGGATTTCCAACTAATGACTAGGCACTAGGGTACCATCTATCATAGTACGTGGCCTAGATCACTGTACCGAGGATTACTCCCAATCCCCTGCAACACAAGACCGAGACTACCCCTTACTAGATAATCCTGAGTAAGATCACCCCACGGTTGGGATCAACAACGCACCACTAAGCCGAATAAAAAGGGACATCTAGACAGGGATGACCTTACCCTAATGGGTGCTACCCACATAGCCTTGCTGCATATCCCCTGATTTTCAGTCATTCCCGGTTGATGAGGCTTAAGCCTAAGTGTTTCCTTTTAGAACGTTTTTCTTAGAATGCCCATCGTCCACCTAACGATGTTCCAAAAGCAATCATCCATACAAGTCCGTCCCGGGTTCGAACGGAACCGAAGGCACTATTCCTACTACATCCATTTTGGAAATATCCTCAGGATTAGCAGGGACTAGCCCTTGCACTTCACTGCTCCATCTTTGACTTTGAACTCGTTTTACCCACGAAAACGTACAAACTGGATCAAAGTGGTTTTCGAGAAATTAATCCCGATCCCGGTCTCTTCGAAACGATCAACGCATTGGCCAATATTGATAGTCGGCGATTTAACTATCATTTAACATTCACAAACATCCATCAAACAATAAATAATTTCACCAAATAATTCATTATCCTCAAAAATCTTTGCAAGATATATTTCAATTTTCAACCCTTGAAAACAGTTTCAGGCCACATACTCCTTATGGAATAAATTCCAAATTTTGATTTCCACTAAAAACATCCAAGCCAAATACTTTAGATTTACAATAATTTAAATTAAAGCTATTTACATATTTTATTTGAAATATATACATACTTTTTAAAAGTTTCAAATAAATTTGCTTTATAAAATATGAACCATTTTTCTTTAAAATAAAAGTTAAGCCATACTAAATTTTAAAATAGTTATGAAATCCAATACAAGTTTCACATAATACTTTAACCAATTATCTTTAAAATAAAACCATTTTATAAAATATAAATATTAACAATATTCTTTTAAAATATAATACTAATTACCCTTTTTAAAAATAATTATTACTATAACTAATTTAGTACATGTTTACCTTAAATAATTTTTACAACTTAAATAAGAATTTTCTTAAAAAACATTCTTTTAAATCAAATTTAAAACTTTTAACTTTTACTTAAAAATCTGCTTTAGAAACGTACTTGGCTTTTCAGGGAAATACACTTCCATTTTAGAATAAACCAAAGAATTCTTTTTATAAATCCCGCTGAATTTATCTCAATTCAAATTTACGTTTAAATCCCGTAAATTTCTTCCAACACTTTAAAGATAAACACCTTTTATTTTTAAACACATTTCTATTTCCTAGAAATCACTCCCAAAATATACTTAAAATATTTAAAATAAAGCTACTAGAAATTATTCAATTAAAAATAATACTTAAGGAAATATATAGAGGTTTCCTACGTATTTTAAGCCAAATTTAACTTTTAAAATAAAGTTATTAAATCGAATATTTATATTATAATTTCCCTTTGAAAACTTAACACTACTTTACCTTTAAGATAATTAAATACCATAACCTCTTAAATAAATATTTACTTACACTTTAAACAGTTAAAATAATATTTCTTTCTAAAATATTCTAAAACACATTTTTAAACTGCAAATTTATATTTTGAAAGCTTTCTTGGGAATCATACTTAATTTCCAGGGAAAACACATTTTCCATTTATTTTAAAAATAATTTCACTATTACTTTTAAACAATTTGCATTTCTTATAGGAATTCCCACCGAAAATCTATCTTTCAAAATTTATCCACCGATAAATATTCCATTTCCTTTATAAACCCAGTTTATACAATTTCATTTCACTTTTCTTTTAAATCCCTATTTCTAAAACACTTTCAAATTTCCAAACTAATTCTTGAATTTAATTTCCTTAAATTCATTCCTTAAAATTTTCTTCTTATTTCCTTTTAATCCCAATTTATTTTATTTATATATTAAAATCCCAAATTTGTTTATCCAATCATAAACACAGCACAATTTCATTTTCAAAATTAATCTATCACAATATATAAAAAATAAATACATCATCAATTACGAAAATAATTTCTATATTGTGAGGAATCCATTTGGATCCCTCCAACATGTTTCCCTGCAACCATAGATGTTAGCACAACAACAAATAACGTATCAAATTTGATAAAAAAATTCATATTCAACCAATCAATAATCAATCATTTAACTAATAACTATTTAAATTAACTAGCATTCTAGATGTGAGTGAGATTAACTCACCTTGCATCGGCGTTTCACATTTTAAATTAAATCGAGCTCGTTCGATTTAATTTAAAATTTCCACTTGCTCAATCCGACTACTGATCTTTGCTGTAGCATTGATTGCGTCGCTGCGATTCCGGCGCCGCCAGTTTCGTCGATTTCTGACAAAGTATGCATGAGATATGGATTTTTAAGTGTTTGAATAAATTCTAAACAAAATTTCCTTTTAATTATTATTCCCAACAAAATCGTGACCATTCTCTCCAAATAGAAAATCAAGGCCGCACACATCATCTTCCTCATCATGCTCGTTCCAGTCGAAACCGAACCCATCAACGCCTCTAAACCCTAATTGCTGCTCCCACATCGCTCGCGATAGATCGAACAGAGGCTACCACGTTGTAGAGCGTTGCGATCTCTATCTTCGGATCAAGTACAACGAAGCTCTGTTTCATCAGTCTCTCGAAAAACGCGTTCGAATACCATGCATTCGAGGTTGGTTTCTCGATGATCCGCTCCACGATATAAGATCATACCCATTGAACAGGTAGATTTAGCTGAGCCCTACAACTTCCTAGTTGGGATTTGTCAAAAATAATGATTGGATCGATTGAAAATCAAGGAACAAAATGGGACGTTATCGGCCATTGAAATAGAATAGAATGGCGACCGAGAATTAGGGCTAGGGTTTTCAACTTGCGCGTATATATATACGTATAGTCTGACTATTTTATTATTATTATTTTTCCAAATTTTCAAGTTTTACAAACGAACTCCAAATCACACGTGCCACCTGGCGTTTATAAGGTTTTACCCGCATTCTGAACACAATGGAACATGTTTCGGAAGCTAATTCGATCATATGCGTGAGTTACGGAAATAAACGATCAACTTTAAATTAAACTGATTAAATTAGTTTCTATGCATTTTGAGCTGCCAGGGTGAAACGACAACTCCGATTGCTACGAAAATTGAAATCCGATAATAATTAACTATTACAGATCCAATGAAACTAGTTTTGTCGAATTCCGAGACTGTGCCATGGAAGGCTATTTTAATTCGTCGATTAAATCGAGCGATTTCCGAAATTGTCAAAATCGCTTAAAATTTCACTTTTGAAATTTTATTAACTTAATTATAAATCATATAGAATCTATGATCACATAAGAAATCATTCTGATTCAATTTAAACCAAAATCTGATTATTTGCATTATTATATTATTAAATACCGTTATTAAATTAATATTAAATTCCAAATTTAACCTGACGAGTTTTAATTCCATCCAACAGTCCAATATTATAATTCAAATCCAAATAGACTTAAAATAAATTTTAGAAACCATTTCCGTTCCATTTGCCTCCAGATTCACAAATTATTTCAAGTTCAAATAGTTAAGTATTATTATTCAAATTCAATTTAATTACCGTATTTGAAATTATAACTTATTTTATTAATTTAACCAAAATCTTTTTATTCAAAATCCAATTATATTTTACATTCAATATTTAAAATGAATTAAGTGTTCAAGTCTAGCGACCAAAATTCCAGGCCGTTACATTCCTCCCCCCTTATAAAATTTCCTCCCCAAAATTTGCTAAGGTAGAAAAATACTTCCAGACTCACTTACTTACCCAAAAATTCTTTCAATTAAAAACATACATACACTTTTCAAACTTTTTAGCTCAATTCCAAAACCATTTGTTTTTATTTCTAACTCAAAAGCTTTTGTTTCCAACATCATTTCAAAAATCAACATTCCAAGTTAACCAAAATTTCAAAACTCCCAAATAGAGTCTTCTTTGTATGGAGGAGCTTTTGCAATATCACAATAGATATAAATATATATACATCGACCCACACGGTCGAAAACCAAATATATCACAATATATATATATATATATATATATATATATCATTTTCCCAATTTTATTGCACAGGCATACCTTTTATTAGCATTTTAAAAGAAAGCGGCTAATATATTATGCATTTGCGTGCTCCAACTCTATTGATTGCCTTCTGTACCTGTACTTACTTAAACAAAACACATCAACTTTCAATAATATGAGAATTTATTAACATTCTATTCATTAAACTAACCAAACACATCAATTACATAGTTTAAACCAATAAACCTCATAATTTAACATGTTAAGCATATTTTACCAACGATCCAAAGATTTCAATCACCATTTTAATATCCTGACAAATCCAAACTTCATTTTTAATCTCCTCGAATGATTTAAATTCAAGTTTACTTTTTACAATTCATGTTTATTACAACCAAATCACTCTCTCTTCAATATGATTTACATATGTTTTACTTACATCAATTTACTTCAATTCAATTCCAAGTTGATTCACAATCAAATTTATTTTCAATTTGATATATTTACATTTCTTTAATGATCCACTTACATTTGTATGCAAATCCACTTAATAAAATTCCATCTCATTCCAATATATTCAAAACTAACTTCATTTACTTCTTTTAATTCGCTTGCTTTCTCGTATGTCCAACGACAAATTTTCTATGCAAATTTAAATGTTATGCATGCAATAACCATTACTTAAGCTTATAGCTATTTTAAATTAATTTTAACACAATTAAATATCAATTTTATTCAATTCTGCAATGTTCACAATCCAAACATTCTTATTTCATTGCAATTATTAAATTAAATCCTTACCCTTACATTTCCATTTCATCAACCAATTCTAGTTATATTAATATCATTCCATTCTGGATTATTTACAACCCATACATCCTTATTTTATCACAATAATTAACTAAAATCATTTCACTTGCATTTCAACTTTATTATCTAAACATATTTTATCCAAGACCACTTATAAAGCTCGACCACAATAATTTTCCAATTTGCTTAAGTTATTTCAATAACAAAATAACTCCATTTCTTCTTACATCAGTTTTATTTCCATTTTAAATTGATTTTTATTCGATCAAATTCCAATCCATTACAAATTTTAATTCAATTTGTTTACTTACTCAATCCATTTTAAATTTATTCACCTTCTTAATTCACTTCTAAATTTATTTTATACATAACATAACCATTCCAATTATTCTAAACCAAAACTGGGTTTTATTTTGCTTTTCAAATTTTTAACACGCGACAAAAATTTTACTCATTCTAGTACAATTTCCATTTAATTTAGCTTACACTAAATTCATCTTCAAGCTTCTCTTTATTTAATGTAGCTTACGCTAAATTCATTCTTAAACAATTCTTTTTGAATTTAGTTGAGTGAGCATTTACTTCATTCAATATCATTTCAACTAACTTAAATTTTCTTTCAATTCGATTTTTTTTCCAAATTTAATTCAAGTTTAACTAGATTTTATTTAGCCAAATTAAATTCATTCCACTTCTTTTACAACTTAAAGGACTTAATTCAATTTAAATTTTTACTTTCTAATATATAAGTATTAAAACTTATTTACTAACTTAAGTCTATTCACATCTTATATATTTTTGCCTTATCACATTTAACATCCGTTTAGGATTTAAATTTTGAATTTACCATACCATTCAACCATTTTATTTTGGTTTTACAATTTCATTTCCTATTCTTAAGTTTACCAACTCATTTATTTTGAACCTTATATTGCTCATTTGAGTCATTTTCACCTTATAATCACGATTCCAAATTATATATATATATATATATATATATATATATATATATATATGTATATGTATATGTATCACCGAATTCTTAAGGATATAAATTTTCATTACACAATTTTAATCCACAATTTCAAATTATAAGTATAACACTTAATAGCTTATGGGTACAAATTTATTACACAATTATACCTCACAATTACAAAGTCATTTACATTTTAACTTTATGTCCAATTTAATTTGATTTCAATTCCAATTTCATTTTATACTTAACTTATCTTGAGTTAAATGCAAATATATTTTTATTCACTTCCATTCACTCAAGTTAAATTTTAATTCTAGGATTAAAAATTTCATTTTCCCTTAGTATTTAAATAAATTTCATTTTATAAGTTCAATAGTTGATTCATCTTAACTTTTCATATTTTTTCTTTAAATAGAGTTCCCAGAATTCAATTACCCGGTTTTATTTCAAAACCATGTTGAAATAATAATCAATACATACCCAGTTGGTATATCAAATCAAATCTTCGGATCCCAAATAACTTGTTTATACCAAAACAAATTTCCCCTTTTGAAATTTCTAAAACACCTTGTATATCAAACAAATCTAAACAGATATCATACCCAATTACTATGGAAGCAATCCATCACTTTAGAAGAAAATGAATTCTGATGATGTGGCCATCATCATCGGGATTATTTCCCAGCGACTGGAATGAGTTCCGTGCTTCCTTACTTCCATAAATTCCTTTCAAGTCAATTTCCATTCAAAAATATTTTCTCAAAATAATACTCCATTATTTCCTTCAAACACGTTGGAAAACATTTCAATCATTCCCAAACTCTTTGTTTAAATTCATTTTAAACACTTTTCAAAATTTTCGGGACTTAGATTCGGGTTTTAATTCAAATTTTAGTTATACTTCTTTTGGATAAGTTATACTTATAGAATTCTATTTGGTTATAACAATTTCAAATTTTAGATTCTTATATTTGATTATAATATTAACAACCAAACATCCAAATATATATAATAACTTTAGAAAAATTATTCCTTTTATATCAAAATATAATTTTGGGTAAATTATTTCATTTACCGACTTTAAAAACAATACTACGTCGGTTTATCTTGTTTAAGAGTTTAGAAACCCCTATCGATACGGTTGTACTTCCTATACCGACCAAAATTCATAAACACTCAACCGATAAGTCAACACAGTACAAAAACAAGTTTTATATTAACTAACAAGTACGCTTTCATAGCTATAATTACACTCAACTCATTATAGAGTACTATTGACTCTGTTTAATGAGTAATTTCCCCACCAGAGCCAAGGTTATCGCCAACCTCAGCTCTGATACCAAGTGTCACGACCCGCCCTTCTCGACCCTCGAAAATCGACACAATATACACCATAGAATAATATACCGACGCTCGAGTGCCGGAAAAGACAGATTGTTGAGGGAAAAGAAAGAAGATAGAAGAAAGAAGGAACTAAACAATAACAGAATCTTACAATCGCAGCGGAACAAAATATAGTAGTCAATAACAGATCTTTACACAAAATGAGAACTATTTCTGTTTTATACAATATATCATCATCAGAGTATATCTCAAACGAACAACAACTACCATCCTGACAATTAAAACAATCACAGCAGCGGATATAAACAAGTACAGATAATACGTCTCAGTCTCCAGCTCCTCACCTTAGCTTCCAAGTATCATATCCTGTATATATATACACATATATACATATACATACATACATACATATAAATATATATATAATACTCGGTCTGACCCGAGCATTATAATGAAATAAACCCGAGTCAGTCTAGAATACCAACTGATAAAAATACACCCAAATTGATTATTAAAGTTTCAAAAATCCTTTGAAAATCAAAAGCATCTCGTAAGACCACGCCACAAATAAACATGTCAGGTTTTTACCTTACGATAGCTAAAACATTTTTTATAAAAATCCTCTGATATTATAATAGGGTCTATATACAAATACTTATTCAAATAGCCAAAATTGTTACATCTATTAAATTTCAGCTTCTAGCCACAAAGTGGGTAATAGAAACAAAACTCGTAAAAGGCTCGTAGGGAGAATGAATTTCCAACTAATGATTAGGCACTGGGATACCACCTGTCACAGTACGTGACCTAGATCACTGTACCAAGGATTACTCCCAATCCCCTGCAACACAAGACCGGGACAACCCCTTACTGGATAATCCAGAGTAAGATCACCCCACGGTTGGGATCAGCAACCGCAACACTAAGCCGAATAAAAAGGGACATCTAGACAGGGATGACCTTACCCTAATGGGTGCTACCCACATAGCCTTGCTGCGTATCCCCTGATTTTCAGTCATTCCCGGTTGATGTGGCTTAGGGCTAAGCATTACCTTTTAGAACGTTTCACTTAGAATGCCCCTCGTCCACCTGACGATGTTCCGAAAGCATTCATCCATACAAGTCCGTCCTCGGTTCGAAAAGAACCGAAGGCACTACTCCTACTACATCCATTTTGGACATATCCTCAGGAATAGTAGCGACTAGCCCTTGCACTTCACTGCTCCATCTTCGACTCCGAACTCGTTTTACCCACAAAAACATACAAACCAGATCGAAGTGGTTTTCAAGAAATTAATCCCGATCCCGGTCTCTTCGAAACAATCAACGCATTGCCCAATATTGATAGTCGGTGATTTAACTATCAATTAACATTCACAAATATCCATCAAACAATAAATAATTTCACCAAATTATTTATTATTTTCAAAAATCTTTACTATATATATTTCCATTTTCAACCCTTGAAACCAGTTTCAGACCACATACTTCTTATGGAATAAATTCCAAATATTGATTTCCACTGAAAACATCCAAGCCAAATACTTTAGATTTATAATAATTTAAATTAAAGCTGTTTACATACTTTTTAAATGTTTCAAATAAAACTGCTTTATAAAATATAAACTATTTTTCTTCAAAATAAAAGTTAAGTCATACTAAATTTTAAAATAAAGTTATGAAATCATATACAAGTTTCACTTAAAACTTTAACCAATTATCTTTAAAATAAAACCATTTTATAAAATATAAATATTAATAATATTCTTTTAAAACATAATACCAATTACCCCTTTTAAAAATAATTATTACTATAACTAATTTAGTACATATTTACCTTAAATAATTTTTACAACTCAAATAAGAATTTTCTTTAAAAACATTCTTTTAAAATCAAATTTAAAACTTTTAACTTTTACTTAAAAATCTGCTTTAAAAACGTACTTGGCTTTTCAGTGAAATACACTTCCATTTTAGAATAAACCAAAGAATTCTTTTTATAAGTCCCATTGGATTTATCTCAATTCAAATTTACGTTTAAATCCCGTAAATTTCTTCCAACACTTTAAAGATAAACACCTTTTATTTTTAAACACATTTCTATTTCCTGGAAATCACTTCCAAAATATACTTAAAATATTTAAAATAAAGCTACTAGAAATTATTCAATTAAAAATAACACTTAAGGAAATATATACAGGTTCCCTACGTATTTTTAGCCAAATTTAACCTTTAAAATAAAGTTATTAAATCGAATATTTATATTAAATTTTCCCTTTGAAAACTAAACACTACTTTACCTTTAAGATAATTAAATACCATAATCTCTTAAATAAATATTTACTTACACTTTTTAAACTGCAAATTCATATTTTGAAAGCTTTCCTGGGAATCATACTTAATTTCCAGGGAAAACACATTTTCCATCTATTTTAAAAATAATTTCGCTATTACTTTTAAACAATTTGCATTTATTATAGGAATTCCCACCGAAAATCTATCTTTCAAAATTTATCCACCGATAAATATTCCATTTCCTTTATAAACCCAGTTTATACAATTTCATTTCACTTTCCTTTTAAATCCCTATTTCAAAAACACTTTCAAATTTCCAAACTAATTCTTGAATTTAATTTCCTTAAATTCATTCCTTTAAATTTTCTTTTTATTTCCTTTTAATCCCAATTTATTTTATTTATATTTTAAAATCCCAGATTTGTTTACCCAATCATAAACACAGCACAATTTCATTTTCAAAATTAATCTATCATAATATAGAAAAAATAAATAAATCATCAATTGCAAAAATAATTTCTATATTATGAGGAATCCAGTTGGATCCCTCCAACATGATTCCCTGCATCCACAGATGTTAGCACAACAACAAATATTCGAATCAAATTTGATAAAAAATTTCATATTCAACCAATCAACAAATCAATCATTTAATTAATAGCTATTTAAATTAACTAGCATTCCAGATGTGAGTGAGATTAACTCACTTTGCATTGGCTTTTCAAATTTTAAATTAAATCGAGCTCGTTCGATTTAATCCAAAATTTCCACTTGCTCAATCCGACTCCAAATCTACGCTGCAGCGTAGATCGCGTCGCTGCGATTCCGACGCCGCTAGTTTCGTCGATTTAAGACAAAGTATGCATGAGATATGGATTTTTAAGTGTTTGAATAAATTTCAAACAAAATTTCCTTTTAATTATTATTACCAACAAAATCATGGTCGTCCTCTCCAAATAGAAAATCAAGGCCGCATGCATCATCTTCCTCATCACGCTCGTTCCAGTCAAAACCGAACCAATCAACGCCTCTAAACCCTAATTGCTGCTCCCACATCGCTCGCCGATAGATCGATCAGAGGCTACCACGTTGTAGAGCGCTGCGAGCTCTATCTTCGGCCCAAGTACAGAAAAGCTCGGTTTCACCAGTCTCTCGAAAAACGCGTTTGAATAACACACATGCGACGTTGGTTCCTCGACGATCCGCTCCACGATATACGATCATACTCGTTGAACATGTAGATCTAGCCGAACCCTACAGCTTCCTAGTTGGGAGTTTTCAAAAATAATGATTGGATTGATTGAAAATCGAGGAACAAAATGGGACGTTATCGACAATGGAAATAGAATAGAATGGGGGCCGAGAATTAGGGCTAGGGTTTTCAACTTGCACACACACACACGCGCACACACACACACACGTATAATCCAATTATTTTATTATTATTATTTTTTTCCAAATTTTCAAGTTTTACAAACGAATTCCAAATCACACGCGCCGCCTAGCGTTTATAAGGTTTTACCCACATTTCGAACACAATGGAACGTGTTTCGAAAGCTAATTCGATCATATACGCGAGTTACGAAAATAAACGATCAATTTTAAATTAAATCGATTAAAATAGTTTCTATGCGTTTTGAGTTGCCAAGGTCAAACGACAGCTCCGATTGCTACGAAAATTGAAATCCGATAATAATTAACTATTACAGATCCAATGGAACTGGTTTCGTCGAATTCTGAGACTGTGTCTCGCAAGGCTATTTTAACTCGTTGATTAAATCGAGCGATTTTCGAAATTGTCGAAATCACTTAAAATTTCACTTTTAAAATTTTACTAACTTAATTATAAATCATATAGAATCTACAATCACATAAGAAATCATTATGATTCAATTTAAACCAAAATCTGATTATTTGCATTATTATATTATTAAATTCCATTATTAAATTAATTTAAAGTTCCAAATTTAACCTATCGATAATTCCATCCAACAGTCCAATATTATAATTCAAATCCAAATAGACTTAAAATAAATTTTAGAAACCATTTCCGTTCCATTTGCCTTCAGATTCACAAATTATTTCAATTTCAAATAGTTAATTATTATTCAAATTCAATTTAATTACCATATTTGAAATTATAACTTATTTTATTAATTTAACCAAAATCTTTTTATTCAAAATCCAATTATATTTTACATTCAACATTTAAAATGAATTAAATGTTCAAATCTAGCGACCAAAATTCCGAGTCATTACATTTATTCTCTTCATTTTTATCTCTTCAAAGACTTTCGAAGAGTCTTGTGCCCATTTTTGGCACAAGCAGGTAAATTGGTAGAATCCTACCTTAGGCATTGCCTCACGTGCCTTATCATACTTTTATCCTTATGAGTGACCACAACAATTATGTTTTAGTGTTTTCTTTTCACGGCACCTCCCTAGCTATCAACGTTACTAGTGATGCTACTAAGGCAAAGTATAAGACAATGCTTAAAAATGTGTTAAGGATGATTAATGTAAAGCCTTAACGCTATTTTAATATTTTACTAGACAGATAGACACTACATATATAACGTATTTTACTACATATAGATAGTTTAACGGATCCCTAGGAAATGAAAATCTTATAACATCTCTTAAGTTATTGCACTCACGTAGTACACTTGATAGGAGATGGAAATTCCCATAAAAATATCTGAAGCTATTGCGATCATATTTACTTTTTATTTATTTAACTTACATAAGAACTTTTAGTTTCGACTCGAGTGTTTTATCTTTTAATTACGCTTGTGACAGCTTGAGTATTTTAGTATTTGAAGACATAATTTCTTGAAGATGAAGATGGAGTTTGCTAGACCTATTTACTATTATACCGCTGTATTATTTTGATATGTTTTTTCATTGTACTTTATTATGTTGCAAAAATTGAAATAAAATGTATATTGTAAAATAGCTGCATGAACTATCTATTTGATTATCATATTTTGTCATCCATTGTGAGATTCTATGTATTACTTTTCTTTCCTTTATTTCTTATTAAACCCCATTGACAATCTACCCTTTTGAATGGTTTAAGTTAGACATGTATGGTTTATTGTCGACTTGAATCATCCAAAATGGCAAGTCATCATACTTTGCAACTAGGAGGTAATTTATCAGTTAACACAGGAACCTGAAACTTTTCATATGAAGTCATACCTTCGGAGATATTACCACATGCAATTTATCAAGGCTTGTGCGACTGCTCCTCCATAGATTTATCATCGTTATTTGAAATTTCAAATAGCAATAATGTCGTACTTTCTTCCTGTAGCTTCCTCAGTATCATATTTCTTTTGCAGGGCATCCGAAATCTACTTTACTGACTTGTTTAAGTTATAGTAATCACACAGGTAATCGCCGAGTCAATTGTAGTAATCTATCTACTCAATGTTCTGACCTTTCTTTTGGAAATGAAAAGAAAATTGTATATAATAATAAAATATAATTCGTATATATTACTTCTTATCTTCCAATTTGTTTTCACATTTTCTATACGGTTCGTATCCACCACTTCGAGTAGTTTTTGATTATGAAAAGAAATATAACTGTGTGCCTCTCCTTTGACATCAGCTTGCTCCATCAAATACTACTTATCCTTGATCTCGCCTACCCTTTACCCCCACTATCTTCCTGATGCACGCAGCGTGCCGACGTGCCCAAGCTGACCCCAATATCCATCATGAAAGCTTCAGCACCTATTCTCCACTCCCTTGTCGTGCAACATCAAGCCCACCTCCATCTTCGACTGCCACCAATTCCCTTCTCACCCAGTTTCCTCAAATGAACGAACAACCCACCATCTCTGTGACGACCCGGAATTTTGAGCAATATCAATTTAATAATCTTTGATAATAATTAAATTGATTTGATCATTTTATATTATAAATTGACAAGTTAAAATCATTTAAAAGGTTAATAATAAAAATTTGATAATATCTATTAATATTTTTCTTAACAATAGGAATTGGAAAATTTAATTCTTTTGAAAGTTTATAATAATTTGATTTGGAAATATTTATTTTGGTAAATAAGAAGTTTTCAATGTAATAAAACTTTATATTCAAATTGTAATATATATGAATGTATATATTGTGATTTGAGATTTCTTTTAAAATTTAATATGGTAATTATTAAATCTAATTATAAAATGTTTTTCTATTTGAAATGTGTATATATATTTGTATATATATATTTGAAATAGGAATTTTTAAATTTAATAAGTGTTTTCAAACTTTAATAAATATATAATTTGTAATTTGAAAAGTTAATTTGATTTAATGCTTTTAAAAAAATGATATTTGGAATCTAAATTTTTAATAACAATAATAACTTCTTATTTATTATAAACTTATACTTTAAGCTTTTGGTTTTAAATAAGATATAAATTAAAGGTTCATTTGTTTTAAAAATATTTATATAGGAGTTAAACTCAATTTCTCAAATTTTATAAACATATGTTATATGAGTTAAATCAAAAATATAAGATATTTGAATTCACATAAATATTTATTAAAGATCTAAAAGCTTGTTTATATAAGATAAGTATGCACATTTTACAATCATATAAATATTACATAATAAAATCAATAAGTAGGCTTTAAAAATACATTACATACATATACACCTTTCATGCAAAGCTTAAAATAAATTGACAAATAAGAAAATAACATTTAAAAATATTAATTATATATTAAAACACTTGTTAACATTTTAATACATGCTAAGACACTTGTAAACTTAAGAGTATATGTGTAAGTTAACTAAGAACTTGAAGTGACAAATGTAATTCTCTTGTAAATTTAATTTAAAATTAAATTGTAAAATAAGAACAAACATTTTACTTTCAGCTGAATATTTTCTTCATTTCAACAAAAATGTAATACGAATCAAAGATCAAAATGAATGTAAATCAAAACAAAGATTAAAAGAAGTAAATACTAAAATCTGTAGTCTGGGAAAAAAATATATGAAGAAATCTCAAAAGCAAGTTCAAATCAGAGGCAAAGGGAATTCAAGCATGCAACTAGAATCAATAGCAACAGCAGAATGTAAATTCAATATGCAAACTGGAATCAAACAAATCAGTGAATTCAATCAACATGCAAGATTTTCTAGTACAAAATGCAAGTTGCAATTTCAACATGCAAGTTCTTCATTTATGTAAATAAGAAATTCTGGAAACATCAACTCAATACTGGAATCAAGCAATTCGAGCATGCAAATAAATGAAAGAACCGGAAATGCAGTAAATTAAGAAAGCCTGGAAGCAATTTGATTCTCTGTCTTCTGCTCTGTCTTCTGCAAATTACAAGTGAGTAAATGATATTTTTAAAAAACAGTTTTAACCCTGGATCTTCTTGCTTTGTGGATGAATAATATGTTGGTAATGGAATACTTGAAGTTAATTGACTTGCATGTTTGAGTATATGGTTTGAAATACCTGTACAGTTTTAAAATATAAAAAATTTACAGTGTGTATAAAACAGTTCAACTTCATGATAAAGTCAATAATTTGATCTTGGATTCGAATTAGACTTTAAATTGTAAATGATAGTTGCTTGTAATCATGTAATCTATCAGTTAAAATAGTTATAGGAATTTTAAGTAAATAATGTACTCCTAACTTACAAAATTTACAGTAAATCTTATTATGGGTTAAAATTTAATCGAATCGATTTTGGATTTGAATTATATAATTGAATTCCTAATGCAAAATCATGATTTTTGAGATTGGTATCATGATTTTTAGATTTGAAATTTAAGAGAATTTTGGGATTTTCGGTTTTGGGTAAAATGGTCAATTTGAGGCGATCGACAGCAAGGTTGTGGACGAGGTTGTGCTCGAAGGTGGAGGAAGCAACAAGGATCATGGGAAAAATACTCATGTAATTTATTATTGATCGAGTTGGCCTATATTGACCAGAGTAGGGTTTTATACCTTGTATTTTGTCGACGTTTTCATTGTACTTTCACGGCAACATGAAGCTACAGGGGACGATCGCACGTGGTGCCGGAGGTACTTGGGAGTGAGGCGGAGCTTGGGTGAGAACGGTGTGGCGTCTCGAATGATGGGTTGACGGCGACGTTGATGTTTCTGGTGGTTATCGGTTTTAGCTGTAGGTTTGAAGAGTCATAATTTGATTCTCGATTGTATTTAGTTTTCTGGGTAGCAATTGTCGACGTTGAAGTTGAGATCGACTTGTTGGGGGCCGGCTTGGAGTTCGCCAACGTTCGGCGGCGACGTGCACGTTGACGTGCACGATTTCGTGCTTCTGTTAGGTTTCGGGAAGAGAAGGGGGGAAAACTCGAAGTGATCTTCGGGTATTTGGGAATATTGCTCGAAGCAGGGTTTAGGAATAGGATACTCGGGGTCGACGCGTGAGCTTCTGGGGGTTTGCTCGAGTATGTTGAGTAGGCTTTGTTGGGTTCAGGAGATATTAAGTTCTAAATTTTTAAAGCAATGATAATGTGATTTTGTAGATAGTCAGAGTTTTAAAACAAATGTTAAACAAGTTTTTCTTTTAAAACTAAATTTGTTTTCAAGTTTAAGTTTTAAAGGTTTTAAAACAAAGATAAAATGATTTTGTAAATAGTTCTAGATTAAAAACAAGAATTAAACAAATTTGTTTATAAAACTAAATTGTTTTAAGGTTGGTTAAACAAGTTTTATATATAATAAATATGAAAGTTTAAAAAAATAAGTGGATTTTGAAATAAACTTTGTATTAAAATTAATTTAATATCTTTGGAAAGTTTTAAAGATTCAAAAAGGTTTGATTTGAAAATTTAAAATTGTTTTAATCATAATTGACTTTTAAATATTTTATTTTCAAATAAGGATTAATGATTAAAGTTTAGAAATCAATTATAATTATAAGTTTTGATTATGTAAAGATAATTAAATTTATAAAGATAATTGAAATAATTAAATCATTTTTAATTATCAAAGTCTTATTTGTTAATAAATGGTTAATTAAGATTATGGTTTCTTAATTAAAATCTTTTAGTATAGTAAGTTAAGAATCATTTAATTAAACTTAAATGATTAAGTTAAATAATTTATTAAATAATTAATCTGTGCTTAATTGAGATAATCACTTATGAGTTAATCTAATATAGATTACTTGGGAAAGTAATTAAAGTAATTAAGTGGTTAATTACTAGAGGTAATTAAGTAAATGATAATTACTTTATGAAAGTAATTAAGTAATGTAATTAAAAGTTAATCACTTGAGTTATTAATTAAAGAATTAATTAATATAATTAATTAAAGGTTTAAATTATTTAATTAATGGTTAATTAATAAAGAATTAAGAGTAATTAATTAAGTGATTAATTATTTGTTAAAGTAATTAATTAAGGAAGGAATTTAACTAATGAAAGTAATCATTAATTAAAAGTAATTAACTAATTGTAATTAAAAGTAATAAATTAAATTAATTAATCAAAGGTGATTAACTAAAAGTAATTAATTTAAAGGTGATTAATTAAAAGTAATTAATTAAATGAGATTAATTAAAAATAATTAATTAAGTAGGATTAATTAAAAGTAATTAATCAAGTAAGATTAATTAAAGGTAATTAAAGGTAATTAAGGTGTAATTAAAGGATAATTAAGAAATAATTATCAAGGTAATTAAATAATAATTAATCAAATGTGAATAATTTAAAAGAGTAATTAGGGATAATTACTTGGTATAATTAAGAAGTAATTTATCAAGATGATTAATTAAAAAAATAAGGAATAATTACTTAAAGTAATTAAGTAGTAATTAATCAAGGGTGATTAAATGGTTAATTAAGTGATGTTTAATTAATTAATTTGTAATTAATTAATGAATAAGTAAGTTGGATTGATGATAATTCAAGTGTTTAAGTAAGGAATTTATTTAATTAAGGATGAATTAAATTAATTAAAGTTGGATCAACCTTATGGATGATGGATGATTAATTGATAAGTATCATTGGATGAGTTAATGATATTGGATGATATTGGATGTCATTGGTTGATATGTGATGATATGAATGTGATGTATCTAAGATATGATATATATGCTGCTTTGTGATAAGTATGGATGCATGTGATAATAGTGGATTATCTATCTGTGTAATGTGAATCATCCATTTATGTTAAGTGATATTTCTGAATATCTACTGTTTAAATCCCTTAAGTATAACTTGGACATTAAAATGGAGTTTGGTTTCGGTGAGACCGGGATCGGGTTTCCATATTTGGGATCCGAAAACCACACCGATTCCAATTAAACGTTAGGTCGTTAATCCAAGTGGAGCAAGTGAAGACTCGAGGTGTAAGAGCTATACGTCAGTATAACTCTGTGGATGATTCCGTAATGAGTTTGACGGAATAGTACTTATAGGTTCGAGATGGAGATTTAAAGTGCAAGGGCTATGGTCGTTGACTCTGAGGGTGATTCCAAAATGAGTGCAACGAGAGAGTGCCTTCGGTTTCGTTCGAACCCGGAACGAACTTGTATGGATTGAATGCTTTTAGCACATCGTCAGGACGACGATGAGCATTCTAAGATAAATGTCCTATAAAGGTAATCGCAGCCTCAAGCCTCATCAACCGGGAATGGCTAAAACAGGGGAGGTGCACCAAGGCTTCGTGGGTAGCCCCCACTGGAGAGTGAGATTCATCCCTGTCTAGAAGTCCCTTTATATTCGGCTGTGTGGGGCAGTTGATTGCAACAACTGCCGGGGTGGTCTTATTCGGGATCGTTCAGTAAGGAAGGGTCCCGGCCTTGTGTTGCAGGGGATGAAGGGAGTAATCCTCGGTACGGTGATCTAGGCCACGTACTGTGACGGGCGGTACCCCAGTAGCCCTGCCATTGATGGAAACCCATTTTCCCTACGAGACCCTACGGTTTTGTTTTGTATTACCCACTTTTGTGGCTAGTAGCTGGAATTTAATCATGTAACAATTTCGGCTATTTCATATTTACTTGAAAACCCTAGACACTATTATAATATCACTGGATTTCCTATCAAATGTTTTGGTTAGCGTAAGGTAAAAACTTTTCCATGTTTATGTGTGGGAAGTCTTACGTGATACCTTTCTTTTCAAAGGTTTTTCTAAAGTTAAGCAAACTTAAACCGTTTACTCACACCAGACCCCTGTCTGACCCGAGTGTTTATTTTCTGTTTTATTAAACTCTTGGGTACTCATATTATGTATGAGTAGTCAAGTGATTCAGGTTATCTCTTGACGATTTCTGGAGGAGCTTTGGAGCAGGAGGCTTCAGCGTATAGATATATAGTTAGAATTTCCGCTGTGTTATCATTCTGTATAGTTGTTCTTGTATTATATTAGACAGAAATGTTATAACTGTCTAAATTGAGATGTATAGTTGTGTACTCTGATGTAAATGATACTATGTATATGTTATATATTATATTTCATTCGTTCCGCTGTGAGATTCTGATGTGTTGTTCTTCTTTCTTTTCTTCTTCTATCCCTTTCTTTCTTAATTAGCGATGCAACTTCCTGGTGGGTGGAAGCCGGGTCGTTAGAGTTGGTATCAGAGCGCTAGATTGAGCGAATACCTAGACTCTGGAGTGGTGTCTATCTTGAGAGAGCGTACTTGTAATTTTATGTGTATATATAGACATAAATATTTATCTACCTAATCTGTTGGGTTATCTGTTCGGATTTTCCAGCATAGGTTATAAAGGTAGGTAAGGTAGAAGTGTGTGGAACACGACTACCGCTAATGGAAGAGGCTCATATGTTGTGGTTGGAGGTGTGTCTGTCGAGACTGTAGACCTAATACCGTCTCGAATAAGATTTGAAGATTGGTGAAAGTATTTATTTGAGTCCAGAGGAAGTATTTTCAAGAATTGGAGTATATTATTGAAGTGTGAGGTTAATTTGCTCTCGAGTGAGCGGGATTTCCAAGAGTTGAATCTGTTGGTTGAGCAGAAGAAGGTGATGGTATCTTGGCGACTTCAGGAAGGAATAGCTGTGTGTTGGGAGGCAGTATCCATAGATGGTTCTGAAGATGTTTCTTTTGGAGCCAGATTTAGATGTTGTTGAAGGAACTGTGATGCCTATTGCAGTAAAGATTCGGATATTTACGGATTTCCTGGATCTCAAGTAAGGGTGTCTTATCTATATTGAAGTATGAGGCTAAGGTCGATGAGTTATCTCATTTCAGACATGGTCTTATTATTTTCCTTAAGAAGGATAAGTGGTTGGTGTTTGGTTTGGGGCCGAGTTTCTTGAGAAGATGTCTACCCGTCTCAAGGATTTTTGGTGGAATTGAGTGATAATTTTGAGTTTCAAGGAGTTTCTGGGTTAAGGAAGATCTTGTGGCTTAGCAGTATCATTTAAGTGAAGTTTGGAAGCAGCAGCATGGGTCCGTTTCTTGGATTATTTAGATATCTTTGGGATTCTACTATCGGCAGACCAGGCGGATAGCGAAGGCTTATCCATTTCTTTGGGAAGCTCAGCAGAGCAAGATATTTGTTGGAAGTGATCTATCAGTTTTTCTGGTCAGTGAGCCATTCTGAAAAGAATGATCTTGATTAGGAAAGCTGTTCTAGTTGATGAAGATAGTTTCTTTGGAATCTGAAACTGAGTGTGATCGCAAAAGTGACTTGCGATTAGTTCGGAAATCTTTGAGTTTTCTTATGGACTTGGATTTTCAGGAGCAATATTGATGGTTCAACCATGTAGAGGGATGGCTCTTGAAGCGAGAAGAGTTTGGTGAGGCAGCTCAGGATTCTTTGGAAAGGATTGATCACCTAGCTTTCTAGTTGAGATTCTGTTGAGTGTTTTGACCAAGTGGAAGGGTCACTTAGATTTTATGAGTCGGATAAACTATGTATGGAAAGAGTTTGTGCTCGAGTTCTTCGATAGCATTCTCATCTACTCTAGATCAGAGTTGTGCAGCGGAAGCAAGATAGCAGTTATTCTGGTATGGGAGCAACCAGGAGTGCAGTAGTGGATTTCTACAGGAAATTCACGTATGAGGTAATTTTCTGGATTTGGATGGTGAGTTGTCAAGTGCAACTGTTTGGCTATTCCAGATAGGAGATGTAGGTTTGAAGTCCACTAATGCTTGGGGAGTAGAATTATGTTTTGGATTTCGACAATTTTTGGAGAGTCGTTTTGTTGAGTAGGATCAGGTGATTGGTTTGATTTTGGTCCAGTTTGTTCATGAAGTAATCAGCAAGGGTTAAGCTGATTAGGGAAGTTGGAGGTGACGCAGGAGCATCAGAAGAGTTATGCAATTAAGAAATTGAGGAGATTCGGAATGTGAAGTTGGAATTTGGATATTGTTTTAGTTTTATCCGATCAAAGGAGATAAGAGATTGGGTAAAACAGGAGAGCGAGTTCCGGAAGTAATTTGAGATTTTCCTGTGTTCTCTGGAAATTAGATTTTGATCTACAGGATTGAATTGCCAGTTCAGATAAATGGAATTCATAGTGTTTCACATATCTCTGAGGAATATTTGTATGATTCTTTGAGTGGTAGGATTAGCAGTTCAGAAGGATCTAGCAGTTGAGCTGATTTTGAGTTTCATCTGATATCTTGTTCTGATTTGTAGGACCACATGAGGAGTTCTGGGTTATAATAGAGTAGTTACTTAAGACTTGTAGAGCGAGTATTCCAGTATAGGTATCTGGAAACTCTTGATAATATTAGGAAGTTCTATTCAGAATTTGCCTGGATAGATAAAATTGTTTGTTTGCATTGGTTGCTTGGGTTGCTATGATTGATTGTGTGATTACTAATTTAAATTTAAATTTAAATTCTTTAGCTGGGTTATTAAATTATCTTTGCTTTTAAATTTCGGGGATGAAATTCTTTTAAGGGGGGAGGAATGTGACGACCCGGAATTTTGAGCAATATCAATTTAATAATCTTTGATAATAATTAAATTGATTTGATCATTTTATATTATAAATTGACAAGTTAAAATCATTTAAAAGGTTAATAATAAAAATTTGATAATATCTATTAATATTTTTCTTAACAATAGGAATTGGCAAAATTAATTCTTTTGAAAGCTTATAATAATTTGATTTGGAAATATTTATTTTGGTAAATAAGAAGTTTTCAATGTAATAAAACTTTATATTCAAATTGTAATATATATGAATGTATATATTGTGATTTGAGATTTGTTTTAAAATTTAATATGGTAATTATTAAATGTTTTTCTATTCGAAATGTGTATATATATTTGTATATATATATATATATATTTGAAATAGGAATTTTTAAATTTAATAAGTGTTTTCAAACTTTAATAAATATATAATTTGTAATTTGAAAAGTTAATTTGATTTAATGCTTTTAAAAAAATGATATTTAGAATCTAAATTTTTAATAACAATAATAACTTCTTATTTATTATAAACTTATACTTTAAGCTTTTGGTTTTAAATAAGATATAAATTAAAGGTTCATTTGTTTTAAAAATATTTATATAGGAGTTAAACTCAATTTCTCAAATTTTATAAACATATGTTATATGAATTAAATCAAAAATATAAGATATTTGAATTCACATAAATATTTATTAAAGATCTAAAAGCTTGTTTATATAAGATAAGTATGCACATTTTACAATCATATAAATATTACATAATAAAATCAATAAGTAGGCTTTAAAAATACATTACATACATATACACCTTTCATGCAAAGCTTAAAATAAATTTATAAATAAGAAAATAACATTTAAAAATATTAATTAGATATTAAAACACTTGTTAACATTTTAATACATGCTAAGACACTTGTAAACTTAAGAGTATATGTGTAAGTTAACTAAGAACTTGAAGTGACAAATGTAATTCTCTTGTAAATTTAATTTAAAATTAAATTGTAAAATAAGAACAAACATTTTACTTTCATCTGAATATTTTCTTCATTTCAACAAAAATGTAATACGAATCAAGGATCAAAATGAATGTAAATCAAAACAAAGATTAAAAGAAGTAAATACTGAAATCTATAGTCTGGGAAAAAAATATATGAAGAAATCTGAAAAGCAAGTTCAAATCAGAGGCAAAGGGAATTCAAGCATGCAACTAGATTCAATAGCAACAGCAGAATGTAAATTCAATATGCAAACTGGAATCAAACAAATCAGTGAATTCAATCAACATGCAAGATTTTCTAGTACAAAATGCAAGCTGCAATTTCAACATGCAAGTTCTTCATTTATGTAAATAAGAAATTCTGGAAACATCAACTCAATACCGGAATCAAGCAATTCGAGCATGCAAATAAATGAAAGAACCGGAAATGCAGTAAATTAAGAAAGACTGGAAGCAATTTGATTCTCTGTCTTCTGCTCTGTCTTCTGCAAGTTACAAGTGAGTAAATGATATTTTTTTTAAACAGTTTTAACCCTGGATCTTCTTGCTTTGTGGATGAATAAAATGTTGGTAATGGAATACTTGAAGTTAATTGAATTGCAAGTTTGAGTATATGGTTTGAAATACCTGTATAGTTTTAAAATATAAAAAATTTACAGTGTGTATAAAACAGTTCAACTTCATGATAAAGTCAATAATTTGATCTTGGATTCGAATTAGACTTTAAATTGTAAATGATAGTTGCTTGTAATCATGTAATCTATCAGTTAAAATAGTTATAGGAATTTTAAGTAAATAATGTACTCCTAACTTACAAAATTTAAAGTAAATCTTATTATGGGTCAAAATTTAATCGAATCGATTTTGGATTTGAATTATATAATTGAATTCCTAATGCAAAATCATGATTTTTGAGTTTGGTATCATGATTTTTAGATTTGAAATTTAAGAGAATTTTGGGATTTTCGGTTTTGGGTAAAATGGTCAATTTGAGGCGATCGACGGCAAGGTTGTGGACGAGGTTGTGCTCGAAGGTGGAGGAAGCAACAAGGATCATGGGAAAAATACTTATGTAATTTATTATTGATCGAGTTGGCCTATATTGATCGGAGTAGGGTTTTATACCCTGTATTTTGTCGACGTTTTCATCGTGCTTTCACGGCAACATGAAGCTACAGGGGACGATCGCACATGGTGCCGGAGGTACTTGGGAGTGAGGCGGAGCTTGGGTGAGAACGGCGTAGCGTCTCGAATGATGGGTTGACGGCGACGTTGATGTTTCTGGTGGTTATCGGTTTTAGCTGTAGGTTTGAAGAGTCATAATTTGATTCTCGATTGTATTTAGTTTTCTGGGTAGCAATTGTCGACGTTGAAGTTGAGATCGACTTGTTGGGGGACGGCTTGGAGTTCACCAACGTTCGGCGGCGACGTGCACGTTGACGTGCACGATTTCGTGCTTCTGTTAGGTTTTGGGAAGAGAAGGGGGGAAAACTCGAAGTGATCTTCGGGTATTTGGGAATATAGCTCGAAGTAAGGTTTAGGAATAGGATACTCGGGGTCGACGCGTGAGCTTCAGGGGGTTTGCTCGAGTATGTTGAGTAGGCTTTGTTGGGTTCAGGAGATATTAAGTTCTAAAATTTTAAAGCAATGATAATGCGATTTTGTAGATAGTCAGAGTTTTAAAACAAATGTTGAACAAGTTTTGTTTTTAAAACTAAATTTGTTTTCAAGTTTAAGTTTTAAAGGTTTTAAAACAAAGATAAAATGATTTTGTAAATAGTTCTAGATTAAAAACAAGAATTAAACAAATTTGTTTATAAAACTAAATTGTTTTAAGGTTGGTTAAACAAGTTTTATATATAATAAGTATGAAAGTTTAAAAAAAATAAGTGGATTTTGAAATAAACTTTGTATTAAAATTAATTTAATATCTTTGGAAAGTTTTAAAGATTCAAAAAGGTTTGATTTGAAAATTTAAAATTGTTTTAATCATAATTGACTTTTAAATATTTTATTTTCAAATAAGGATTAATGATTAAAGTTTAGAAATCAATTATAATTATAAGTTTTGATTATGTAAAGATAATTAAATTTATAAAGATAATTGAAATAATTAAATCATTTTTAATTATCAAAGTCTTATTTGTTAATAAATGGTTAATTAAGATTATGGTTTCTTAATTAAAATCTTTTAGTATAGTAAGTTAAGAATCATTTAATTAAACTTAAATGATTAAGTTAAATAATTTATTAAATAATTAATCTGTGCTTAATTGAGATAATCACTTATGAGTTAATCTAATATAGATTACTTGGGAAAGTAATTAAAGTAATTAAGTGGTTAATTACTAGAGGTAATTAAGTAAATGATAATTACTTTATGAAAGTAATTAAGTAATGTAATTAAAAGTTAATCACTTGAGTTATTAATTAAAGAATTAATTAATATAATTAATTAAAGGTTTAAATTATTTAATTAATGGTTAATTAATAAAGAATTAAGAGTAATTAATTAAGTGATTAATTATTTGTTAAAGTAATTAATTAAGGAAGGAATTTAACTAATGAAAGTAATCATTAATTAAAAGTAATTAACTAAGTGTAATTAAAAGTAATAAATTAAATTAATTAATCAAAGGTGATTAACTAAAAGTAATTAATTTAAAGGTGATTAATTAAAAGTAATTAATTAAATGAGATTAATTAAAAATAATTAATTACGTAGGATTAATTAAAAGTAATTAATCAAGTAAGATTAATTAAAGGTAATTAATTAGGTGTAATTAAAGGATAATTAAGAAATAATTATCAAGGTAATTAAATAATAATTAATCAAATGTGAATAATTTAAAAGAGTAATTAGGGATAATTACTTGGTATAATTAAGAAGTAATTAATGAAGATGATTAATTAAAAAAAATTAAGGAATAATTACTTAAAGTTATTAAGTAGTAATTAATCAAGGGTGATTAATTAAAATGGTTAATTAAGTGATGTTTAATTAATTAATTTGTAATTAATTAATGAATAAGTAAGTTGGATTGATGATAATCCAAGTGTTTAAGTAAGGAATTTATTTAATTAAGGATGAATTAAATTAATTAAAGTTGGATCAACCTTATGGATGATGGATGATTAATTGATAAGTATCATTGGATGAGTTAATGATATTGGATGATATTGGATGTCATTGGTTGATATGTGATGATATGAATGTGATGTATCTAAGATATGATATATATATGCTGCTTTGTGATATGTATGGATGCATGTGATAATAGTGGATTATCTATCTGTGTAATGTGAATCATCCATTTATGTTAAGTGATATTTCTGAATATCTACTGTTTAAATCCCTTAAGTATAACTTGGACATTAAAATGGCGTTTGGTTTCGGTGAGACCGGGATCGGGTTTCCATATTTGGGATCCGAAAACCACACCGATTCCAATTAAACGTTAGGTCGTTAATCCAAGTGGAGCAAGTGAAGACTCGAGGTAAGGGCTATACGTCAGTATAACTCTGTGGATGATTCCGTAATGAGTTTGACGGAATAGTACTTATAGGTTCAAGATGGAGATTTAAAGTGCAAGGGCTATGGTCGTTGACTCTGAGGGTGATTCCAAAATGAGTGCAACGAGATAATGCCTTCGGTTTCGTTCGAACCCGGAACGAACTTGTATGGATTGAATGCTTTTAGTACATCGTCAGGACGACGATGAGCATTCTAAGATAAATGTCCTATAAAGGTAATCGCAGCCTCAAGCCTCATCAACCGGGAATGGCTAAAACAGGGGAGGTGCACCAAGGCTTCGTGGGTAGCCCCCACTGGAGAGTGAGATTCATCCCTGTCTAGAAGTCCCTTTATATTCGGCTGTGTGGGGCAGTTGATTGCAACAACTGCCGGGGTGGTCTTATTCGGGACCGTTCAGTAAGGAAGGGTCTCGGCCTTGTGTTGCAGGGGATGAAGGGAGTAATCCTCGGTACGGTGATCTAGGCCACGTACTGTGACGGGCAGTACCCCAGTAGCCCTGCCATTGATGGAAACCCATTTTCCCTACGAGACCCTACGGTTTTGTTTTGTATTACCCACTTTTGTGGCTAGTAGCTGGAATTTAATCATGTAACAATTTTGGCTATTTCATATTTACTTGAAAACCCTAGACACTATTATAATATCACTGGATTTCCTATCAAATGTTTTGGTTAGCGTAAGGTGAAAACTTTTCCATGTTTATGTGTGGGAAGTCTTACGTGATACCTTTCTTTTCAAAGGTTTTTCTAAAGTTAAGCAAACTTAAACCGTTTACTCACACCAGACCCCTGTCTGACCCGAGTGTTTATTTTCTGTTTTATTGAACTCTTGGGTACTCATATTATGTATGAGTAGTCAAGTGATTCAGGTTATCTCTTGACGATTTCTGGAGGAGCTTTGGAGCAGGAGGCTTCAGCGTATAGATATATAGTTAGAATTTCCGCTGTGTTATCATTCCGTATAGTTGTTCTTGTATTGTATTAGACAGAAATGTTATAACTGTCTAAATTGAGATGTATAGTTGTGTACTCTGATGTAAATGATACTATGTATATGTTATATATTATATTTCATTCGTTCCGCTGTGAGATTCTGATGTGTTGTTCTTCTTTCTTTTCTTCTTCTATCCCTTTCTTTCTTAATTAGCGATGCGACTTCCTGGTGGGTGGAAGCCGGGTCGTTAGAATCTCCATCAGCACCGACCGTGCTCCACCCCACTGATAGCCCCACGTTACCAAACACCTTCCACCTCCTCGCCTTAAACCTGCTCCAAACCTTCCCCTCGCATCCACACGCCAAAAAATGCTCCGCCTTTAGTCTGACATCAACCCAAGTCAAAACCCCTCTGCTCTAACCTTGGCTGCATCTCCTTTTCCCTCGTCATTAGCCGACCAGGCTTCTGCACCTTTCAAATCTCCTCCCTTATCCGTCGCCCTCCCTAGTGCTCCGTGTTTCCAACCTCTGCCTTGTTCACCGACCGGTCCTCCTCGCTATACCACCCAGCTCCATCACAGCACGACCATGCCCTCTCCTTCCAGTTTCCCTGTTCGACCGTGCACACATTCTCAGCTCTACGTGCACTCAGACGTGCCATCCGCCTCCACTGCTCGTTCTCTAAACATCTGCCTTCCATGTTTGTTATATATATAAAAGTTTATATAAGTTACCTACAATCTGTTTGTTTATATATATGTGTATATATACAGGTTTATATAAGTATATATTTTATATAAGTTTATATAGGTGTATATATGATTTGTTTGATTTTTTATATATGTAAGTTTATATTGATTTTTGTAATAAACATTGATTTACATATGCAGAGATTTTTATTTTTGTTTATGTTAAATATTGATTTAATATATATATATATAAAGATTTTATTTTAAATAAATGTTTTGAATTGATTTTAAAGAAATTTTTCATATATAACATAAAATTTTTTTAGTTTATATCAAGTTAGTTTGATTTATTTTCATCGATTCCAAACTATCAACTTTTCTCGTCGAATCCGCGTTCATCGTGTCGTGCTTTGGAATTTATGATTTTGGATCATCGCATCTTGTTCTTGCCATTTCTCTGGCCTCTAAAGGTGAGCGATCACTCACGATTAACATTCTTATATTTAGTAAATTTAATTCACATGAAATGATGATTGAAATATGTTGTTAAATTTGAATTGTTAGTTACTTAATTGTTAAATTATGATATGTCATTATTTGCAATTGTTTACTTATGACATATGACACCATAACCTGTTGTATATAATATATTTAAATTGTTGATTATGATATATGCCTGCTAGTGATATGTATGTCATTTTATAATATTATACTACTGTTTTCACTCTGTAAGTTCCCTTATTTTAGGAAAATCTCTATGGGTTGAAATGATACTTACCTGAACAATATTTTAGAATAGGAAAAAATTGTTATGAGTTGAAATGATAAACCCAAGCGATTTTTATTGTTTGAATTTTGGGATAGGGGGTTAAAATGATATATTCCCGTAAATTAAATTATTTCGGATTGAAATGATAAATATCCATATCACTTGACTATATGACATAAAACTATATACGGACACCGTTGGTCTATTTTTGAAAAATGATTTCCATAGCTTTGAAAGAAAATATTTGAATTTTATTAAATATTGATTTTAAAATATAATATAAAGATTTTATTTTAATATATGTGTAAAAATTATATTTTTAAATTATATGTTTAGAAATTTTAAATTTATAAGTTAAGTTTTGAAAAATATAAATTTTTAAATTTTACTTATAATTTTATTATTTTTAAATATATAAAATAAGATTTAATTTAATAATAATCAATATAATAAAAATTTAATAAAAACTAAATTAAATCAATATATAATATGTTTTAAATATTTATTTACAATTTATATTAATATTTTGAATAAATTTTGTAATATCTTTATAAATAGTGGTTGCAAAGATAAATTAAAGTTGATTTGAAATTTAAATTGGTTAATAATCGAATATAAATAAGAATTGATTGGAAACTTATTGATTTTGAGATTTTGAAAGGTATGATTTTATAACTTGATTTAATTAGAGGTGATTTAATGAGGTTTTTTAAATTTAATAAAATTGAATGTTTAATTTTGATTTAATATATAATTTGAGATTTTATTTAAATGTTATTAAAAATGTTTAATTGGATATTTTAAAATTTTAAGTAAAATTAAAGTTGAATTTTGAAATGTAATTGAAATCAATCAAATTGAGTTATTGTAATTATTTGACAATTTTACTTTGAAATCTATTGAATTAGAAGTGATTTAAATTTGTAGCCCATATCTAGATTTGAAATTGATATGAATTAAGATGGTTTTAATTAGAATTTGAATTTAACCTTTAACCCTTTTGATTGAAATTGTTGAACTGAGATTGTTTAAATTAAAATTTAGAACTAATGTTGATTTGAATTGATTTGTGAAATTGAAAGAAACAATTCTAATCTAAAACTATTTTCGATATATATTTTAATATATAAACTATTTTAATATGTAAAGTATTTTGATATATAAATTATTTTAATCTATAACCTATTTTTTATATAGAAGCTATTTTTAAGTTATAACTAATTCAATATATATAATTATTTTTAATATTTAAACTATTTAAGTTGGAACTATTCTGATCCACATTTAAATCGATTTAAATGCAAACATTTTGATATGATGGTTTAAAATATTTTGTGGTTATGATTTTTGAAAGTGAATATGATTTCGGAAGTAAATATGATTTCGAAAGTGAATATGATTTCGAAAGTGATATGATTTTGAAATTATTTTTGATGTTTTGATACGAAGTATGAACTATTTTGAAATATAAAATGAGCATGGTGTGAAATAAGATTTGGTTGTTAAGGAGACCAGGATCCGATATTGGCATATTCTTTGCCAGTACCGAAAACCACTTTAACAATTGTTTACGTGGTGGAAATCCCAAAACGAAGTAGAATGGTTGGCGATGATTCTATATGAGATATTGACGCAGCCCTAACCCCCGTGGGTCAGCTGGATGTGGCTAAAACAGGAGCCAGGCCAAGTGAGGTCATACCTTCGATCAGGCACATTTCTTTGTTGTCATTCTATTACTTTGTGATTTGATTGGGTGCATCTTTGATCTGGGAATGTGTCTCGAGGTTGGCGGTAGTAGCTGCTATGCATTACCACTAGTCCAGATCCGTAAAATGGTAGAATCCTACCATAGGCATTGCCTCGCGTGCCTTATCACATGCCTTATCGTGCTTTCTACGAGCTTGGTTTGTGTCGTACCTATGGTGTGCTCGCTGATAGCCGACATAATAGTGGAGTTTACATTACTGTATAACTATGACATTTATATAAAATGTGTTAAGGGAGATATGGGTAACACCTTATGGCTATTTTAATAGTTTACATTACTATAGACATTATATATGTAGCACATTGTACTATGTATGTAGATAGTTTAACGGATCCTTAGAGGATGTGAATCCTAAACATTCATTAAGTAATTTGTATTTCAGTTGATATTTCACTTGAGTTGAATTTACTTGTCTAAGAATGTTAATCCTGGCTCGAGTGTTTTGTGTTTTTTTATGCTCGGGTCAGAATGAGTGTCTCAGCATTTGAGGCTCACTTTTGGAGTTTGGAGCTTTTCTTGAAGTTCTGTCTTTGTCTGTTCAGCTTTCTAGTTACTTCAGTTTATTTTAGTTGTTTGATTCGGACTTGTCATTAACATTTGTATTAGTAACTCATATGTATTCGAGATATCTATTGTATTTTACTTTAAACTCTAATGTTTATAAAGTAGCTTCATGAACTATTATTTATCTATTCGGTTGCTAATTGATTATATCACTCTATGTCTGTGATTGATTTTATTTACCGTATATGCAATATTTTACCGAATATAAATTAACAATCTGTTGTTTTGAGCAATTCATGTCTGATGTGTGTGGATGATTGTCGATTTGAATGGTTCGAAATGCTAGGTCGTTACAAGTGGTATCAGAGCTCTGGTTTAGGCAAAAATTAGCATATGGAGTAGAAACTCATTAGAGCTAAGGCAGTGATACCCTAGAATGAGTAGGATCATTTATAGAATCATATTCGTTCGAGCTTGAAATTATTCGTTAGGATCCTCCTAGATTAGGACTTCTTTCGGATTTTGGAAGTATCCCTTTTGTTTTAAAATCATTCTTTTCATTTTCCTATCCGTGTTCTATTGATACTGGAGCATCCCAAAAATCTATCTCTGTTTATTTCGGTAGTAAATTGAACACATCTTGCCATCTCAATTGGCAACTTTGTCCTTATGTGTGTCTAATCCCACCGGCGATCCCGCCAACCTTAGTATGATTTGTAAAGGGATGAAAGTCCATTACAGCAGACATCGATTTACCAGAGATTTATCGGTCCTCGGTTTGGATGTTGTTATCTCTTGCAAAGCCCAAACCGTTTCTCTAGTAGACTATGAGGGTAATTCTTCTGTGATCAAATGTCAATTTCCTTAGGATTAAGAAGGCAGCTTTATCTTTTGCTTGATTCTCAACCTAGTGATCTCGATTCTACTTCGATAGTCAGGGATTATCCTGATGTTCTGGTGAAGCCACTTCTCTACCTCCCATGCGAGAACTGAATTCCGCATTAATCTTATTGCAAGCAAAAGATAAAGCTCCTGCCTTCTTCATTGATCTCATGAATTGCATTTTCCGCGATGTTCTCAACAAGTTGTTTCCACTTTCGTTGATGGTATTCTTGTTTTTTCTAAGTCTCGGTTGACCCGGTTAAGGTCGCTACGATTAATATCAGTCTATTCATCTTTCCACTTTTGTAATTCGATTAACTTATCTTCCTTTCGAATATATCTTCTTGATTAGAACTCTTTTGATTAGGGTTCCTTTAAACTCGAATCTCTATCCTTATTCTAAATCCATTCTTGAATCATCCTATGAGAGAACTTATTTGTAATTCATATAGAAATGTTTTATATTGTGTTATTTGAGTTGTTACGTTTGAATTTTAGGTTTCGATCGATACTCAGGCCAACGCTATTGACAGGAATTCCAAGACACTTGAATAGAGAAAATTGACACAATATTGTTTTCGAAATTGGTAAATGAAATATAATTTATGTATGATTATATTTTATGTATAAAGTTAAGAAATTTTGAAATTAAATAGCTAAATGAGTTGGTTTTTAGAAACGATAATACTAGATTATCAATTATTGTTTTGTTAACACTCACAAATCATTAACTATTGTTGTATATTGTAAGAAGATGAATTTTTAAACATGGTTTATAAGTCTGATTTGAAATGAAATGAATTTAAATAAAGGATTTTGGAATTATATTTTCGGTGTTTTTCAAAATTTGGTTTTCGAAGTTTGAAAATATATATATTACTTGAATGTATTTTCGAATAGAAATTGTTTCTTAAAAATTTTAAAAGAAGTAAGTTTATACTCTTCTCATTTATCACTGGAAAATAATTTCGGTGATGACTGCAGCATCTTCGATATTCATTTTCGAGTCTCAAAGAGGAGTGACCACTTAGTAGCTTTGCTACACTTTTGTTTTGAAAAATGAATTTGATTTGAATTTCTTGAGTATGATTTGATTGTATAATATATATATATATATATATATATACATATATATGTATATGTATATGTATATATTTATTTCAAAATTGGTTTGAAGTGAAACCGGAAATTTAATTTTAAATTTTGTGTTAGGTAATGGTTTTCAACTGTTGAAACAAATAAATTTTTTTGAATAATGGGAGTGGCTAAAATGAGAAATGGAATTGGAACAATTTGAAAGAGTTGAACTAGGACAAAATTCATTTGTATAATATTCAATTGCACTATAAACATATAAAACTTAACCGAAATATTCAAAAGTTAAAATGTTATGACAATATGTAATTGAATAGTATACAATATAAGATATAGGTAATAAGATGTTCAAAAAAATGAAATTTATATGTTTTGAATTAATTGTTGTAGCTGGTTCTTTATATTTTGAATCTATTTTCCTTTCTATTTCTTTTATTCTCCTGTCCCGTTCCTTTCCGAGGACGAAAAGTTTTAAGTGGGGGTGAGCGTAACGACCCGTAAATTTTAACGATACATATAACGTAATCACCAAAATTTTGCTTGAAAAATATAACAATAAAATTTTGCAATGAATATTTGATATTTGAGACGGTCGATTAAAACATAGCAAATGACAAATTTTCATTAGAAAATATGGAGGTTAATTCTATTGTGTAATTTTTAATTTCAATTTAAATCAGTTAAATTGATGGAAATAAGATATTTTCGAAACTTTAATATTTTTTTACGATAAATTTGTAAACCATTTTCTGAGTGAGACGTCATATTTCGTTTCGCCAAATTTGGACCACTCTAGCTCTGTTTAATTTTTTTGGGCATTATAGCAGCATTTTTGGCAATGAATATTGATTTTTGATAGGGTGATCGTATTGTCGATAGTTGTGTACTATTTTGTTCATCTCCTTATGCAGATCTGCGTAGTATATTCATTTCTGTATTTCGATGTCCGGTACGCGGTGAAATTCATGAAATGGTTAGTCGTATCGGTTTCGTATTTTGGTCATTTGGGTTCTGTGTCCTTTCAGTTGTCTATCGTGAGAAACCTAATATTCAATAGCCAATAACCATTAATTATTTCCTAAATTCAGTAGTTGGCTTTTGCTTTTCCCACTGTTCAACTTATAATCCTTAGTTCATTCATTTATTTTTCTTCTTCTCTCTGCTCAATGTTTTGACCTTGCTTTATATATATATATATATATATATATATATATATATATATATTACTTCTTCTCTTCCAATTAGATTTCACATTTTCTTTCGGTTCGTATCGACCATTCCGAGCTATGTTTGATTATGAAAAAGAAAAAAAAGTAGTCGTGTGCCTCTCCTCTGACATCAGCTTGCTCAATCAACTGCCACTTATCCACGATCTCGCCTACTCTCACCCTACCATCTTCCTGATGCACGCAACGTACCGACATGCCTAAGCTGACCCCATCACGCAAGCTTCACCACCCATTCTCCACTCCCTTACCGTGCAACAACAAGCCGTCCTTTGCCTTCGTCTGCCACCAATTCCCTTCTCACCCAGCTCAATCCAAACGAACGAACAACCTGCCATCTCCATCAGCACCGACTGTGCTCCATCCCTCTGACAATCCTACATCACCAAACACCTTCCATCTTGTCACCTTTACAGCTGTTGCCTGCCCCAAACCTTCCCCTCCGCTGCCACATGCCAAAAAACTGCTCTGCCAATAGTTCACCACCAACCCATATCCAAACTCCTCTACTCTAACCTTGGCTGCATCTCCTTTTCCCTCGTCGTCAACCGACCAAGCTTCTCCACTGCCAGATCTCCTCCCTTATCTGCCGCCCTCCCAACTGATCTGCGTTTCTAACCTCTACCCTATTCACCGACCAGTCCTCCTCGCCGTACCATCCAGTGCCATCTCAGCCCATGCGCGGCCATGCCTTCTCCTGCCTGTTGGCCCATACGACCGTGCACACATCCTCAGCTCCGCCTGCACCCAAACGTACCTTCCGCCTCCACTGCTCGTTCTCCAAACATCTGCCTTCCAAGTTTGTTACATATATAAAAGTTTATACAAGTTACCTATAATCTGTTTATATATATATATATTTATAAGTATATATTTCATATAAGTTTGTATAGGTATACATATGATCTGTTTGAGCTTTTATATATATTATAATAAAGTAAGTTTATATTGATTTTTGTTATAAATATTGATCTTAAATTATAATATGTATGTAATTTATATATATTAGTTTATATAAGTATACATGAGTTTGAGTTTTCAAACATATATAGAGACTTTTATTTTTGTTTATATTAAATATAGATTTGAAAAAAAAAATATATATATAATGGTTTTATTTTAAATATATGTTTTGAATTGATTTTAGAGAAATTTTTTATATATAACATAAATTTTATTCATTTTAAATCAAGCTATTTTGATTTATATTCATCGATTTCAAACTATCAACTTTGCTCGTCGAATCCGTGTCCATCGTGTCGTGCTTTGGAATTTGTGATTGGATCGTCGCATCTTGTTCTTGTCATTTCTCTAGCCTCGAAATGTGAGCGATCACTCACGATTAACATTCTTATATTTAGAAAATTTAATTCACATGAAATGATGATTGAAATATGTTATTAAATTTGAATTGATAGTTATTTAATTGTTAAATTATGATATGCCATTATCTGCAATTATTTATTTATGACATATGGCACCATAACCTATTGTATATATTATATTTAAATTGTTGATGATAATATATGCCTTCTATTGATATATATGTTATTTTATAATATTATTCTGTTGTTCTCACTTGCACGTTCCCTTTGTTTTAGGAAAATCCCTATGGATTGAAATGATACATACTTGAACGACATTTTACAACAGGATAAAATCGTTATTGGTTGAAGTGACAAACCCGAGCGATTTTTATTGATTTTAATTTTGGGATTGCAGGTGGAAATGATATATACCCGTAAATTAAATTATTGCGGATTGAAATGATAAATATTCGTATCACTGGACCATAGGTAAAAAAAACTATATACGGACAACGTTGGTTTATTTTTGAAAAATGATTTCCATAGGTTTGAAAGGAAATATTTTGGTTTTACTAAATATTGATTTTAAAATATAAGATAAAGATTTTATTTTAATATATGTGTAAAAATTAGATTTTTAAATTATATGTTTGGAAATTATAAATTTATAAGTTAATTTTGAAAAATATAATTTTTTAGATTTTACTTATAACTTTATTATTTTTTAATATATAAAATAAGATTTTATACAATATATTTGGTTAAAGAAGATTTAATTTAATAATAATTAATATAATAAAAATTTAATTAGAATTAAATTAAATTAATATATAATATGTTTTAATTAGTTATTTACAATTTATATTAATATTTTAAATAAATTTTGTAATAACTTTATAAATAGAGGTTGGAAAGATAAATTAAAGTTGATTTGAAATTTAAATTGGTTAGTAATCAAATATAAATAAGGATTGATTGGAAACTTGATTCAATTAGAGGTGATTAAATGAATTTTTTAAATTTAATAAAATTGAATATTTGATTTTGATTTAATTTATAATTTAAGATTTTATTTAAATGTTATCAAAAATGATTAATTGGATATTTTTAAAATTTAAGTAAAATTAAAGTTGAATTTTGAAATGCAAATGAAAGATATCAAATTGAGTTATTGTAAATTGTTTGAATATTTAACTTTGATACCTATTGAATTAGGAGTGATTTAAATTTGTAGCTCAAATCTGGACTTGAAATCGATAAGAATTAAGATGGTTTTAATTAAAATTTGAATTTAACCTTTAACCGTTTTAACAGAAATTGTTGAACTGAGATCAATTTTAATCGAATTTTGGAACTAATGTTGATTTGAATTGATTTGTGAAATTGGAAGAAACAATTCTAATTTAAAACTATTTTTGATATATATATATATATATATATTAATATATAAACTATTTTCATATATAAATTATTTTAATATATAAATTATTTTAATCTAAAACCTCTTTATTTATATATAAGATATTTTTAAGTTATAACTAATTCAATATATATAAACTATTTTCAATATTTAAACTATTTAAGTTGGAACTGTTATGATTTAGATTTAAATGAATTTAAATGCGAATATTTTGATATGATGATTTAAACTATTTTGTGGTTATGATGTTTGAAAATGAATATCATTTCGGAATGATTACTCCGAAAGTGAACATGATTTCAAAAGTGATATGGTTTTGAAATTATTTTCGATGTTTTGATATGAAGTATGAACTGTTTTGAAATACAAAATGACCATGGTGTGAAATAAGCATTTGTTTGTTAAAGAGACCTCGATCGGATATTGACATACTCTCTACCTATACAACCACTTTAACAACAGTGTACGTGGTGGAGATTCCAGAACAAAGTAGGATGGTTGGCGACGATTCTGTATGAAATATTAACGCAGCCCTGACTCCTACGAGTCAGCTTCATGTGGCTAAAACAGGGACCATGTTGGGCCAAGTGAGATCATACCGCTAATCGGGCACATTTCTTCGATATCATTCTATTACTTTGTGATTTAATTGGGTGCACCTTTGATCTGAGTGTGTGTCTCAAGGTGTACGGTAGTAGCTGCTATGCGTTACCACCGGTCCGGATCCGCAAAACGTAGAATACTACTATGGGCGTTATCTCGCGTGCCTTGTCACAAGCCTTGTCACGCCTTCTCTGAGTTCGGTTTGTGTCGTACCTATGTAGCGCTCCGTGATATCCCACCTGCTGGTGGAATTTACAATATTGTACAGACTATGACATTTATATTAAATGTGTTAAGGGGATATGAGTAACGCCTTAATGCTATTTTAATAGTTTACTTTACTATAGACATTATATATGTAGCACATTGCACTATGTATGTAGATAGTTTAATGGATTCTTAGAGGATGTGAATCCCACACATCCTTTAAATTATTTGTATTTCAGCTGACATTTCATTTGAGTTGAATTTACTTGTACAAGAATGTTAATCCTGACTCAGGTGTTTTGTGTTTTCTTTATGCTCGGGTTAGAATGAGTGTCTCGGTACTTGAGGCACACTTTTGGAGTTTGGAGCTTTTCTTGAAGATCTGTCTTTTTCTATTCACTTTTCAGTTATTTCAGTTTATTTCAGTTGTTTTGTTCAGACTTGTCATTGGCATTTGTATTAGTAACTCATGTGTATATTCGAGACATCTATTGTATTTTACTTTAAACTCTAATGTTTATATAGTAGCTTTATGAAGTATTATTTATCTACTTCGCCGCTTATTGATTATATTACTCTGTATCTGTGATTTTGTGATTGATTTTATTTACTGTATATGCTAAAGTTTTCCTAAATAAATTAACAATATGTTGTTTTGAGCAATTCAAGTTTGACACGTGTGGATGATTATTGGTTTGAACTGTTCGAAATACCAGGTCGTTACAACTGGTAAGTCAATAACACTCAAAAAATATTGCTCGGGTCTGAGAAAGTTCAGAAGAAGAAGAGAACTCGGTTACAAACTGATAAAAATTCTATCAAATAGCTTGGTTCATATAAGGAAAAATCTATGTGGAAAACGAGACAAAGTCATGAGAAAATACGAATTTGAGTTTACTGGTATTTATTACTAAGTCAAAGTTGGTTTAAAAATATACTACCAAATAATAAGGAGCTCTGCATCACATTAGCCAGCCAAGCCCAGCCATATCCGGCCAAGCCCAGCACTATGAATTATTAGATATTACACTTGTTCATTCTTAATGCAATCTGATTGATGTTGAACTCAATACCATTGTCAATGTCCTCACTTTGTTTGGAGTGATGAATTCAAAACTTTTTGTTGTTTTTATTGCCCTTAAAGTTGGAGTCATATTTTACTGGTACTCTTTATGGCATGCATCATCATTAAACATAGATAAATGCTCATTCGAGCACGTGATTGTTTGTATTTTTTTCATTCTTAATTTTATTGTCATATGAGTTTTGCTTTCATGTTCATGTGGTCTTTCAACAGGTGGTTGCAATTAGCAAGTTGTTTTTATAAGAGGATTAATTGATGGTCTTTTGGCAACAGAGTTTATTTATTAGTTTTATAAGGCTTATGATGCAATTGGATATATGGGAATGCCCAAATTAAAAGCATACCTCTATATTGATTTTGTTTAAAAAATAAAAACTATTTGTCATCTGGAACTGCATTGATTGTATGGAATCTTAGCTTACACATACGAGGTGTTTGCTATTTTGATCTTACATTCAGATTCCAATTGTTTCTTACCTATATAATAATTCTAATTAGTGCTTATGAAAATATCTATTGATTTCTATGGAAATAATAAGGGGAAAAAACATATGTATGGGTGGTAGTGTGGAACTCTACAAAAGTGTGATGCTAATCAGTTGTGACAGGAGTATTAAAATTCTGAAATCTCACAAGCATTTCACAAATTAGTTTACTTCTCTGTATTACATTTGCAAATTCTATATATTTTACACAGGGCCATTTGTTTTTATCTCTATAACTCCATTTCATTATAAGTAAAACTGATCTTCTTCCATCATGCATTTATTAAAATAATTTTTTTTTGGTTTGTAATGATTTGTCCACTGATTCCTAAACCATATTGATTGAATTGGAGAAGAGAAATGGTCTATAGTGCAATCCCTTTAGCATCATCTTTTACTGCATGTGGCACTTCTTTGGTAAATCGCAAAATATAACTTATTCATATGTTATGTAACATATCCTACGAATTTTCTACTTATCACCACGTACAAAATTTTAGTTTGTATTAATTCCTTTCTTTTCTGCAGAAACAAGGAGCGGAATTGAAGGTCTTTTAACACTTTGGATCATGTCCAAAAGATCGAGATTTTGAATGGTATTTCGGATATGGAGAATGAATTCCACTCTTTCTGGTATGTCAGTGCTCTTAAACTGACTTATTACTTGTATTTACAGTGCATATTTGGATGGATGTAACATACAAATATATATATAAATCCTAATATTTGTAAACCGAACAGGAAAGAACCATTCGGTTCTATGTGCTTTTGGATGTGTTTAAGCATATCAGGTCTATCGCATGGTATAAATATAGAATAGTGTTATCTAAATGCTAATCGTGGGTAGTATTTGCTTTCAGATTATCTATAAAAAAAATTACTCTTTTCTCTTAAATATGGTGAACGCATGAGACATGAATCTATTTTCCTATTGAGTATATGAAAGGATATTGATAGATATTTTATTTTAGCTTAGCCTGCCCATGTATGTCTCTTGGTTTGAATTGTACAAATAGTGACCCCCCATTCAAGTATTTTAGCCGATGTTTATAACTTTTGGTTGTAAATTGATTTCCTGTGATGAACTGCTGTACAGCTTATGCCTGATTTGCATATCATATTTCACTTATATGCATACAGATATGAATCTTCCAGTTCTAATTTTGAATGTCCCATTATAGGCTTGTTTTTATAGTTTGTAATTTGATTGACATTTGCAACATGCATTACACTATATTTCCATGCATCCATTATAAGGACAGTTTTTCTGATAAACTGCAAATGTATAAATAATTTCAGTTTCATGTATGAGTGGATGTGCACCCATGTTCCATTATAAGGACAGTTTTTCTGATAAACTGCGAATTGAGGAATTTTGATGGTGGTAATAATCCATCCGCTTCCAAGAACTATGAAAATCGATCAAGGCAGCTTAGGCGGTCAATTTCCATTGTGAGGCATAGGAGAGGCGGTTTCGAGGTAACTAAATTTAGGAAGAATTTTTTTTCCCTTCCATGGGTTGGTATGTGAGTTAGAATAATTTGTATTCTCAGTTTTATGTTACAGTAGACTATATTCTTCTATTGTCTTTGTATTGTGCTGAATAATTGTGTGCACCTATATATAGATATGCACATACGTCTGTAAACATTCATTCTGTTATATTGAGTTTTCTATTCTATGTTCTTATCTATTTCTTCTCTGTTTGTTTCATGGTATCAGAGCAAAATCGCCTCACGGCTAATTCCAGATCTGAAACCCTAATCAACTCAAAGTCCTCAATCTGATCTAGATTCAACCAATCCTCATCAGATCTAAACTCTCATCACTAATCTCATCGCCGATCCTCTCTCAATTCGTCGATTCTCTCTCAATCTTGTTGCTAATCTTCTTCATCATGACCGGAAACAACAATAATCAATCAACCACCGATTCATCCAATACTACTAATATGATTCACACTCAGCCCTCAAAAACACTTGAAGAATCCCTAAAATCAATTATTAATCCTCAAACACAACTTATTACAGTGACATTAGATGAAAACAATTTTCTGTTATGGAAATTTCAGGTGGAGACAGCAATCAGGGGCTATGGTCTTGAAAAATTCATCAGTGCTACCACCATAGTGCCAGAACAGCTGATAACTAATTCTGAAGGTCAATTTGCAGCAAATCCTGACTACATAACATATCATAGACAGGACAGTCTATTGTGTGCTTGGTTACTCTCATCAATCAATACCAATCTTCTAACTCAAATCGTTGGCAGCAAGACATCTCTAGAGGTATGGAATGCTATACATCTTAATTTCAATTCTCAAGCGTCTGCAAGAATTATGAGTTACAAAAGGCAACTGCAAAATGTGAAAAAGGACAATATGAGTGTGAGAGAATATCTGAACAAAATAAAAACTCTATGTGATACCTTGGAGTCATCAGGTCATAGAGTGAGTGAGACAGAGCAGGTGTTAAACATACTAAATGGATTAGATGATAGCTTTGAATCAGTGGTAGCTGTCATTGCATCTAAGGAGACAATTCCATCTGTTCAATATGTGACATCAGTTCTTCTTGCACATGAAGGGAGATTAGAGCAAAAACAAAATGCAACACAGGATTTCTCAATTAACTATGCAGCAAACATAAAAGTTAGACCACAGCACCAGAACAACTTCAGAGTAGAACCTCCAGCAAATAGTTTCAATCATGCTCAGGCCATGCAAAGGGGATAGTGGTATGGAAGAGGAGGAAGGTTCAACAGAGGTAGAGGACGAGGTAGAAATACAAACGGTAGACCGAGATGTCAAATTTGTTGGAAGATAGGACATACGGCAGATGCTACTTCAGATTTGACAACGGCTACACAAGCAATCAACAAATATCACCTAATCAAGGCACATCAAAACCGCAACAGTATAATGTGAATTTAAGTCAAGCAAGAATCAACTCAATGGCAGGCTCAAGAGGACAGAATCAGACAATAGAAGATCAAGAGATAACAGCAAAGGATTCTGACATTCAGAATGAAGCCTGGTTTCCAGACTCTGGAGCAACACATCATGTTACAAGCAAATTACAGAACTTAAATCTTGGTGGAGCAGCATACCAAGGTAAAAATTATATTTATATGGGAAATGGTACACCTATAAGTATTACTCATGTGGGAGATGCTTGTGTTAAATCCACTAAGAAAAATAGACAACTATTATTAAAGAATTTACTTAGGGTACCTCAAATTAAGAAGAATCTTATGAGTGTTTCACAATTTGCTAGAGATAATGAAGTATTTTTTGAATTTCACCCTAAAGTTTGTATGGTCAAAGACAAAATAAATGGAGAGATTTTGCTTCAAGGAAAACTATGTGATGGTCTGTACAAGTTCAATCTGAAAAATGGAAATGAAAACAGTGATGAAACAAGACAATGTAATACTATAAATCATGAAAGTGATGATGCGTATGATATTTGGCACAAGAAACTCGGACATCCCAATGTAAAAGTGATGAAAATAGTGTTGGACAAAGAAAACATATCATATCGTAATCCAGTTTTACCATATGTATGTAGTCAATGTCAGTTGGGAAAAAGTCATAAGTTACCATTCAGTTTATCAAGTACAGTATATCATCAACCTCTAGAACTGATAGAGTGTGACCTTTGAGGACCAGCTCCAATCAGTTCAAGCTATAATTATAGGTACTATATCGCCTTTGTAGATGCTTATAGCAGGTACACATGGATATACTTCTTAAGGCAGAAATCTGAGACATCTGAAGCCGTGAAACAATTTATAACTCAAGCTGAAAGGCAGTTTGACAATAAGCTAAAAGTACTTCAGACGGATGGAGGGTCGGAATTCAAGCCTTTAAAATAATTCTTCGATGAAAAGGGAATATTGCATAGATTTACTTGCCCTCATACATCTCAGCAGAATGGAATAGTCGAAAGGAAGCATAGGCATGTAGTAGAGTTGGGAATGACTTTATTAGCACAGGGTACTATGCCACTTAAGTTTTGGCCAGAAGCTTTTTCCACAGCAGTATACTTGATTAACATGCTACCTACAAGTGTTTTGAAGAATGCAAGTCCCTATGAAACTTTATTTGGCTTGAAACCCGATTACAAAAGACTAAAAGCATTCGGGTGCTTATGTTTTCCCTTATTAAGACCATACAACAGACATAAGATGGATTTTAGATCATCTAAATGTACATTTCTTGGTTATGGTTCAAACCAGAAGGGATACAAGTGTTTAACTAGCGATGGAAGAATTGTTGTCTCTAGACACGTTATGTTTAATGAAAGAATATTTCCATTTGCCGACAGTGAAATAAAAAGCACTAAAAGAGTCACAAATGTGAGACAATCAGTGCCTCCTATACCATGGTGTGAATCAGAAGTTAAAGGGTGCAGGTTATTGGATATGCAAGAGAGTGAACGAAGCCATACACCCTCATTAATCTCATCTCCAATCAGCAGCAGCAGGGACAACTTAAGAAGTCATGAAAACAGAGATAGAACTGCTGCCAGAGTGCAAGAAGATATGCAAGAATCATCCTCAAACAACCAATCATCAAACCTGTCTGATACTGATACACAAGAGGATGTTCAGATAAGAGAGGAGACACACAATCAGCAAGGTCATCACATGATAACAAGGTCAAAGATGGGTATTTTTAAACCAAAAATATACACAGTTCAAAAACCAATACACGAACCTGCCACCTTTGAGCAAGCAATACAATATGAAGAATGGATGAAAGCAATGGAAGATGAATACAAAGCATTGATGTGCAATAAAACATGGAAATTGGTAACTCTACCTGAAAATAAGACTGTAATTGGATGTAGATGGACGTACAAACTCAAGTATAAAGCAGATGGAACAATTGACAAGTGCAAAGCAAGGCTTGTGGCTAAAGGCTACACTCAACAACCAGGTTTTGACTTCAAGGAAACATTTTCTCCGGTTGTTAAACCTACCACAGTCCGAGTTATTCTAACCATAGCCCTACATAATCATTGGCCTATTAGGCAACTAGATGTGAACAACGCATTCTTGAACGGTGAGCTAGAAGAGGAGGTGTGTATGGAACAGCCTAGAGGCTTTGAAGTTATCAAGGGAAATCAGCAAATAGTATGTCAATTGAATAAGGCAATTTACGGTCTAAAGCAAGCGCCAAGGGTATGGTTCGAGAAATTAAAGAAGACATTGATGATGTTGGGGTTTCACGTCATAAAGTCAGACAGTTCATTATTCATACAAAGAAAGGGAAGTGAAGTTAAATATGTGTTAGTGTATGTTGACGATTTTATTGTAACAGGAAGTAACAATGCAGAAATTCTCAAACTAACGAAGCATCTAAATGATGTTTTCAAATTAAAAGACCTAGGAGAATTGAATTTTTTCTTGGGAATTGATGTGATAAGAAACAGCAAGGGAGAAATACACTTAAACCAGAGGAATTATATTCAGACTGTTTTGAAGAGAGCAGGTATGGAAAATGCGAAAGGGTTACCTACTCCAATGACTAAAAACTTGCAACTGACAAAGAATGATGGGGATCCAGTTGACAATCCATATCAATACAGGAGTATAGTGGGAGCCCTTCAGTACATTACTATAACTCGGCCTGAAATTTCGTACAGTGTGAATAAGGTGTGCCAATTCATGCAGAAACCGTTAGACACTCACTGGAAAGCGGTAAAAAGAGTACTTCGCTATCTAGCAGGAACACTAGATTATGGACTGAAACTGTATGCTCCTGGAAAACTGAATATTAGCGCTTTTGCTGATGCTGACTGGGCTGCAGATAGAGATGACAGAAGATCGGTGAGTGGATACTGTGTGTATTTAGGTAAGAATTTGATATCCTGGTGCTCAAAGAAGCAATCTACTGTTTCGAGATCAAGCACGAAAGCTGAATACAGAAGCATAGCAGCAGTTGTATCTGAAATAATGTGGGTAAAATCCTTGCTGTTTGAAATACTCGGAGAGAAGCAAACCTCAGCTACGGTGTGGTGTGACAATGCAAGTACTGTTGCATTAACTGCCAACCCCATACTACATTCTAGAACAAAACACATTGAATTAGACTTGTATTTTGTGAGAGAACAGGTTGCATTAGGGAACATATGCATTAATCATATACCTGCATTATACCAGCGTGCTGACATTTTAACTAAGTCTTTATCTCTGAATCATTTTATCAGACTGAGAGATGGATTGAATGTCATCAAGGAAGAAAGGGAAATCTGGAATAAAGAGAAGAAGAAGAAAGCAGAAGAAGCAGAGGAGAAAGAGAGAGCTCGATTTGAAGGAAGGAGTTAGAATAATTTGTATTCTCAGTTTTATGTTACAGTAGACTATATTCTTCTATTGTCTTTATACTGTGCTGAATAATTGTGTGCACCTATATATAGATATGCACATACGTCTGTAAACATTCATTCTGTTATATTGGTTTTCTATTCTATGTTCTTATCTATTTCTTCTCTGTTTGTTTCAATGTGCATGTGAATTTGATTTTTGGATAGAACATAAAAGTTTGTTCGTCCATGTTTAAAATACAAGCTAGCATAAGATCCGTACTTCATACACAGAAAGATGGTACTTCTTTAATGACGCAATTGCAATTATTTTAGCAGTAAATTCTCGGATTATAGTTGACCACGTAACTATGCCAAAAATATGGTAGGGATGTTTTCTTCGATAAGGCAAAGTTAAGTCAGATTGTAAGATAAGGAGATGCATGTAGCATTGTTACATTGAAGTGCGCTGAGGAGTTTGTTGAGACCACCATTGTGGAATTATGTCATATGAAAAGAAGAATAGAGCTTAACTATAAATTGCGCATCGAATGTTAAAATTTTGTTTTATTAATGACTGGCTTTGGTGTGTAGACAAATTCAAAGGGAATGATAATTATTTACAGTTGAAAAACAAGCACAGCACCGTTAATAAAGCGTGGAAAAGTAACTAAACTGATTTGGAAAGAAGAAAGAGGAAGCAGGTCAACGTATCTGTAATTCGCTACCTTTCAAGATACAATATAATGTTCTTTTTTTTCTTTCTGATATGCAAACTGAAGGTTGTAAGTAAATATTAATTATTAGTGCTTTTGCCATGCCTGCATGATAACCGCTTCTAAGTAAAATGAAGAGAGAAAGCATTGTTAATGAAAATGAAGAGAAAAATGACCATTACTATATCGAGATATTTCTTATAATAACATCTCTCAATGCTTTTAAATACACTTTTCACTTCATTTTCTAATAATAGTCATGTAGTTTTGCTTAAAATATCGACATGCAATGCGTTTAACAATGCGCGTTTCCGTCATGTTTTTCTGGTTTAATAATCAAATTTGTGTTTAATTTGTATTTTGTTATTGTGCTTCAAACCTTTATTGATTTTCCATAAATAATACCTTCTAGATGAACCTGTTGGAATTCCTAAAGAGCAAAGTGAATGAAAGATACAAGTCCCACATCTCCAAATTGTGAGAGCTATATTGGTTTAAATATAGCTTTCTCATGAGGAGGTTGGGGGCCTGGGGCTCCCAAATGTATGCTTCGTTGTGAGGAGGGAGATCATGCATCACCACCACGCGCGCCGCCGCCGTCGCCGTCCGTCCGACCGAACCGGGCCGGGCTCGGGTACGGGTCTAAAATGACCATTCTTTTTACTAGGCCATTGTTTAACGGTTTTGGGCTTCGTCTGAAATTGGGCTGGGCCTGGAATTTAAAGAGAAGCGGGCGGGTGAACAGACGCAGAGGAGATGCGACTATTCATAAGCGGACGCGAATAACTGAAGAGGCGAACAGTAGCGGGTGAGGCCCGTTAGAAGCAAACAGGTGCGGCCAAACGCGAACGGGTGCGACCTGACTGAAGCAGTGCAGGCGAAACAGTACCAGGCCGTACGAGTGGGTGCAAGCCAGTAGCGAGCGGGTGCGACCCGTTAACGAACAGCAGCGACCAAAAGGCAACGGGTGCGACCCGTCAAGCGGACGCGACTGTTCGAAGGGATGCGGACGAAATTATAAATAGAAGAGAATACTGATCACATTCTCATTCTATTTCCAATCTAATTTCTTCTGCTTCTTTGCTCCACTGCTCTATATTCCATATATATCACAGAGTTGACATACTCATTACAATCTCGTGCAGATTACGTCTGTTGTATCTTGGGAGAGTTTTGAAATAAAATTCTTAAGGAAATTGTTACGACAAGCCTCAGACGGAATTTCCTTTATATACTGGTTAGATTCACGGTAATCTTTCATGTTTATAAGTTATACTATTTCTTACAATAGTATAACGTTGTTGTTGTAATTTATTTACAACGTAACTTATTGTTACATCTATCTAATACAGAATTCCAGCGTAGTGGAATTCTAATTAATAAACTTGTGCGACGAGTTTATTGTAGCGTGCTATCTGTTTTAGTACACTAGACCTATAACAGAACCTTGTCAAGATCAGCTGTAAATTGACATAGTCCTATCCTGGACCGACCTTGGTACAATAGACCTGTATTGACATGGATTAGCTCATTTAGCGGCACAGTGTTGGATTTTTTTTATTTTTTTATTTTTTATTTTTTATTTTTTTTTACTTTTTTTTATAGCTAGCGACGGACCAGCTCATGTACTGTTCCAGTGCTTTATGTAGTGTCACAATACTTAATTGGTGTCACAGTTCTCTTTTGATGTCACGGTTCATGTAGTTGTAATAGCTAACGTTTTTGCTGATTCATTGCTTGTTGTGAATGCCATTTGCTTGTTGTGAATCCCATATGTCTTGTAATAGCTGACATCTTTGTTTGGATGATAAGAATGATTGTGTGGTGACCAAACCAATAATTGATCTAACTAATCACATGTATCTACTTCATCAGGCATGCATCATAAGCATCTTTAACAAGAGTAACTTTGTTCAATGTAAACAGTTCCTATAATAATCATTTAATGCATATACACTATTATAACAAGGAAACTACTCTAATGATATTTTGTTCTGTGTAAATAGTTAATTTAAATAGGTCAATAATAGTTTAAAGAGAGGAAAACTTGGCAAAACTAACACTCTCAGACGTACTATAATGGTACGAATGTGGAAAAGAACACTATTAGACTAAAATATCCGTGACCATGTTATAAATATTGCAAAAGATATGAGATGTTTAGACTTTAGGTAGAGTTGTACGTTGTAAATGTTGTAATTCAGTGAGCAGTACATTTATTCCTTGTATTATAATCATTTTATCCAAAAACCAGCTTCAATCTTTACTACTATATTTGTATGTACACTAATATTTCTATTGCCTAACATATATCTCTACGACTTACGCAATTAAACTTCAGAAAGTCACAGTCAACGCAGCAGCAGTTAGATTTAAAATGTAGCAGCATCATATTAATTTACAGTCTGCTACTCAGAGACTATATATGAATGTTAATGTTTTAAGATTTAATAGGCAGAATAAGTCAATGGAAAATTATATTAACGGAAATAAATGAAGCATCATTACCCACTTAAGTAAATCTAACCATGTCAATGGAACCGTTGCTAAGCATTCTCGTGCAACTCAACACTTTGTTAGGCTAAAATACTAGCACAAAACAGACTTTGCTACCTGTACAATGTGAGAGGGAGTCCAAAGAATTTTATAATAAAAGGCGCTCACATGGAACCAGGTTATTTCATCCCTCAAGCTCTTTCGAGTTGTATAAATTTTATATGGTAAAAGATTTATTATAAGAAACACTTCCATTTTGCAAATTTCAAACCAAGTTTTGGTTATATTTAAGATAGGAAAGAAAGCTTACTTATTTACTAAGCATCTTACGCATTGGTTAGTTGCATTCTTTAGGATTCGGCCAAGTTATCTGTATTCTTAAGTAAGTTGAAAGTGCAATTCCCACTATTATCTGGATCGTGTAACTATTCGTTTATAAGTAATGATGTATAAGAGTTTGTTAACAGTTGAAAATTCTAAACATGACAAAAATATATCTATTTCTTTATCCTAGACATGACAAAAACATTCAAAATCTGCATGCCTTAGGGAATTAGTATACCGCTCCATTTCTTGCCAATATTTGTCTGTAGGGTGAGTTCCACTGACTATCTTGTTTATGACTAGTCTACCTACAGTTCAAGCAGATTCCTTTGGATGGCATGGAGCTTGCCAGCGACCGGGGTCTGATGTTCCTTGTCTACCTTCCTGCGGCTTCTTAACAAACTCCTGCAACTTTTTCTATCGAATCAGCTTCTCTATGGCATCGTGGAGGTGTTTATACTCCTCGGTATTGTGCCCTTAAGTCTCATGGAAGCGGCAATACTTCCCAGTCGGCTTTTATTTCTTTATGGACTCTTTTGGGCATGGCTTTCGGTATTGAAAAGTATTACAAGTCGATAGGTAAATATTTTCCAGAGATGCATACAGAGGGGTGTATTCGTTGTAAGTCGGAATCCTTGGTTTCCATTTTCCTGCTTCCCTTTTATTTCTGGTATTTCCTCCTTCGGATCCTTTAGATTGTTCTGGCATGTTCTGGACATTGACCTAGACCTTCCCCAAGTTATCACTAGATTGTTTTACAACAATGTTGCTCTTCACAGTCTCCTTGCCAGGCCGTGGTGCATTGTCTCGCCTCGTCCACCTGACTTCCTCTCTTCTTATGAATTGATGCGCCTTTGAATAGAAATGCTCTAGTGTAGTCAGAGGCTTTCCTGCCAGCCAATCACCAAACTCCAAATCCGGATCCACTCCTCGCATCATAGCCATTAGAATGGCATGGTCATTTGGGTTGCTAACTTCAGTAGTCGCAACGTGAAATCTCTGTAAGTATTCTTTTAATGACTCCCCTGGAGCCTGAATTACACTGGATAAGAACATCACATCCTTGGGACGAGTGGCATGAATCCAGAATTGTTCCACAAATTTCATTGTTAATTCATCAAAGTTGGAGATAGACCGTGGAGGAAGTCCGGTGAACCATATGGTAGCGATTCCAGATAAAGTTATTAGGAAGCATCTACACTTAGTTGCGTCATTTGCTCTAGCTGAATCCATCATCCATTCATATCTTATCACATGTTGTCAGGGATTAGTATTCCCTTCGTAGGTCGGAATAGTTGGCATGTTAAACTTTCTAGAGTACTCGGCCTGCAGAATAGTATCTATGAATGGAGTAGGACTCTTGGATATCCTCCAATCGTCATTAGCCAAGCCTTGATTTTCTCTCATCAGTTGTTTGACCATAACCGATAGGTTTGGGGTTTGTATGGAAGATGGCAAGTTGGAACCTGTCCTATGAGATCACTTTGGTTGATGTCTCCTCTGTTGGCGATCTACCTAACGTGTATCTTAGAGACCAGCTTCATTAGGACCTTGGTGAGCCGGACATCCAGCTTCCACTCGTGCTCCAGATACTAAGTTTCCTACTTCAGTTTGGGTGTGATTCCCTTGATGTAAGTGAGGTGCCATGGCTCTAGGTAGGGAACCTAGACCAACCCTGGTTGTTCGATCAGCAATACCTGCTTGTGTTATTTCAGTTCTATGGCGTTTACACTTGGGAGGGTTATCGGACGAAGTCGAGATGTTAGACGAGGAGTAAGGAGAGAGGCTACCTCTAGCATTTTGATGTTGTTTTTGAGTAAGCTGAGTCATGAGGCTAGCCTTAGCTTGAATTTGCTCATTGAGTTGTCTTTTGCTTTCCATGAGTTCTCTCATTAGCTCGTTGAACTCTGTTCTAGTGACAACTTCCATTTAATTTAAGGCGGCGATAGTCCTTGTGCTTGGATTAACTTCTTGATTGTTGGGTCCTACTTGTTGGACACAAGCAGTCTCGTTGACGTCCGTGTTGTGTGAGGCTAATCTGGTACGAGGTCTTCCCATTGTAGAGTTATTGGTAAGAACCCTGAGTAGAATCGACGGACTCACTTCGAATGACTCGGATCTCCTTCGTGGGATTTCTTCAATCCAGTAGCTACAAAGTAGGTCCTAATAACCTGAGAATGCGATTCTAAGTGAAAGCCCCAAAATGTTAGTACCAAAATTGGTCACTAACACTCGAAGAAAGATTTGTGTGGAGGGATTAATGAAGATAGAAAGTTAAAATAGAGGAATATATGCAGAATCAATTGCAAAAACTAGAACACCAAATATATAGTGGTTCAGCGTAACTGCTTACGTCCACTTTGATTTTAATCTTTATTGCTTTTTCAAATAATTGAATACAGATACAATCAGTACGCCAACAATTTGAATACAAGTTCTAACTGAAAAACAATGAGTCTTGAAAATGGGAGTCTCCTCAATGTTCTCGAAAAAAAGTCTCTTTTCAGTGCACCATTGCCCCTCTATTTATAGGCGAAGATAGGCTAGACTTCCTTCACGGGCCCGGGGACAAGGTATCTCGGCCTATAGTAGGTGACTTCTGTACATCGAACCATGCATGTCGAACGGTGATTACCGAGCCTCCTCAGCCGGTCCAGTGGGAGTCTCGCCATTTACTCGCAGCAAATTGTGAAAGGGCTCGAAGCAGGCGGCAGTACGACCTGAAGCAAAAAAGCGTGTCAGTTCCAAACCCTTTTGACCGAATGATGCACAGTGAACTATCTTGACCAAGCGGGATGTGTCGCAGTTCTTCTGAGGCCGGTCCATGACCAGTCGAACCATCAAGATTAACCTCACCTATACTGAGCGACTGAGGCCGAACCCATCTTAACCGAGCCACTTTGTTGTTCCTATCTTGGCCGAACGATGATCCCTCTCCAAGACCGAGCGACAAACTTCTTCTCCAGCCAGGAGATATATATACATTATTCCTAAAATCTCTCTTTGGTTTAGGGGCATACACTACTTCGTAAGACCGTGCGACACACGCCTCTCTTCCCTTAGCCAAACCATGCCTATAAGTCGAGCCATGTATATAGGCCGACCCACACAGTTTGGGCCCGGTTAATACAACTTCGTCCCCTTACTGACCCGAGCCTGGTCCTGACCAAATCAAGAACCTCTAGGACTGTCATCATGTAGCCAGGCTAAGTAACTGGGTAACATTTGCCCCCCAAAGTGCATTATGTGGACCAACATGATGCGCTTTGAATTTGTGTCAGTCTTCACTCTCAGGTGTTAACTCATTCGGAATGGTAACCATTCGGTATAGAATACATCTAAGCCTCGTTTTTAATTTTTCAAAAGCCGGGTGCATCCAATTTCTAGAAGGCTGGATCATGGAGAACTTTGGGAACATCATACAAATATGTAAACATGCATGTACGTATATAAGTATATGTGCATCTTCATTGGTCCATTGTTATTGCAAGGCAAAATGCGGCTTGGCATATCAATGCCGAATCATGTGTTCGTTTGAACCACGCTCTCCTTCTTTGACCTATTTAGTTGAGTTGACAGGTTCTACCGGTTAAGGCCTATTCGCCTTTCCCACTCATCATATAAAATCCTCAACCCTCTACTCCTTTATTTTCTTCCTACTTTCGTTCTTCTCTCACAAGCCAGTCAACCTTTTCTTTCCCAATCACTTTCTACCAATTAATCCATCCTCTCTTTTTTCAAACCCAGACCTCTAACATCGAAACTCCAGTAGTCGATTAATTTGAACAATACCCATCTCTTAGCCGCGTAACCATTACAAGTCTCACGCTTCTCATATAGGTATGTGTTTCTTGTCCTGTCTACTTCTCTAGGTCTAGAACCTTATTCTGAGTTTGAGTTCACAGGTTCGGTAAGAGATGGCGAAGAGGAGAAAACCATAGTGGAAGTCATATTCTAGGACTGGCACTTGTTTAGGGGTTATTTAGAGAAATTGGGTAGCACTAGTCTTGTGGTCGATGTTGTGGAGAGTTAGGGAGTCAAGACGGTAAGTCTTTGGAGCAAGGCTAGGTCGATAAACCCTGGTTGAAGATAAGGATCGATATTACTGAATGAGACTAGTTTAGCATTGAGAGTAAGAAAGTGGTTCGGCCACATTAAGGGAACTTGAGTGTGTTTTGCTACATCAGTATGTTGTTGTAGGTCGGTCAGAGTTTAGGGGAGTGGGTGGTCATCATATGTTTAGAAATGTGATCGTTTGGTTTTAAGGGATAATGTGGGTCGGTGGGCACCTAGGAGAATGGTTAGGTGATTTGAGGATGTAGGAGGGAGAAGAACGAGTGGGTCGGTGCTTCTAGTCTAGGGTGTCGGTCGGCTTCAGACCATGGGGTCGGCCTTTATAATCAAAGTTGCCCTAATTCGAACTTTACCTATGCCAAATATACATCTTCCCACACTTGGTCACAAAACAAGGAATAATGATAAGACTCCAAACACATATGCATATGAGATTGATTCTGACTAATGACTTTATAGTGTTAAAGATAATAAACACAAACTCAACTTAACAAAAGCAAACAAAGGCCTTTAACAAACAATCCTAATGTCCATTTCCGAGGCCCATACTATCGAATATAGGACAAGCTTTCGTATACGGTCAGCAATGATGATCTTCGAAGATGTGAATTTAATACTCATTCATACTTCATCGATCTTTTGACCTTTAATTCTTCTATACTCATGCTTGAACGATTGCACTAGTTCACACACCACAGGGGGGATTATTTTATTATTTGTTATATCTGACATCGATCATCCTTCAAGTATAGTTTAAACCGGTGTTTATCCAAATTCTATGCTCATTGAAGACGTCTAGAAAGTCGTGCTCTGCCGCAGCCTCGGATAAACCTGAGCCAAGTTCTCAACAGGAAGTAGTGGGAACTTCGAATCCATCCACAACTCCTGCACAGAATATCCCGAGTCCAATGACTGCGTCTATTGACCTAGCCCCTGATGCAATAGATGGAGCAATCATCCTAGAAAATCCGGCTGATTCTCAAGCTTCGAGAATCAATGTCTTTACCGACTATGCTCAATCGATGGAATTCCTTTTGACGATGTACTAGTTCCATTAGGACAAGATCGTCCTCACCTACCCCAATTGGATATACAGCATGCAACAAATTCATGTGTTGTGTTGGCAGCGTGCCACCTTTCAACTCCTTCCTCCATGATGTGCTGCAGTATATTGAGATCGCCCCAACTCGGTTACATCCCAATAGTCACGCGTTTATTTAAGGCACGTGTATCCTTTTTATGAGCATTCTATTTAGGCTTCTCACTCCCGGTGATATTTGCTATATCTACCGTTTTAAGAGACGGTTCAACAGCCCATATTTTATATTCCTCGAGCCACACTCTAAATGTCAAATCCTGACAGGAGCATGGAGCGAATTCTCCCAATATAAGCAGGAATGGTTTTACATGTGCTGCCCCCCCCCCCGGCTTTTCGAGGAGGGGTCGGGAGTGATCCTTGGTACGGTGATCTAGGCCACGTACTGTGACGGGCGGTACCCCAGTAGCCCTGCCATTGATGGGAACCCATTCTTCCTACGTACCCTTATGGTTTTGATTGTATTACCCAATTTTGTGGCTAGTAGCTAGAATTTAATGAATGTAACAATTTCGGCTATTTTCTATTTACTTGAAAACCCTAGACCCTATTATAATATCACTGGATTTCTTATCAAATGTTTTGGTTAGCGTATGGTAAAAACTTACCCATGTTTATTTGTAGGGAGTCCTATGTGATACCTTTTGTTTTCAAAGGTCTTCAAAGTTAAGCAACTTTAACCCGTTTACTCACACTAGACCATGTCTGACCCGGAGTTTATTCTGTTTTCTTAAACTCTTGGGTACTCAAATTTTTTACGAGTAGCCAAGGGATTCAGGTTAGCATTGACGAATTCTGAAGGAGAAATGGAGCAGGAGGCTTCAGCGTTCGTAGTTATATAGTATTTCCTCTGTGATGTATCTTTGTGATGTATGTATTGTATTAGAGTTGTAAAATAGACAGACCTTTTATAACTGTCTATCTTGTGTTATTATATCTGTGTAACTCTGATATGTAATTGACTATGTAATATTTATGTGATATATTATATTTTGTTCTGTTCCGTTGTGAGATTTTGATATTGTTGAGTTCTTTCTTCTATCTATTCTATTTCTACATCTTTCTTTCTTAATAAATAATGCGTCTTTCTTTGGAATGAAAGGCGGGTTGTTACACTTGGTATCAGCCTAAGGTTGAGTGAAGTTGAACTTGAATAGAAAGGCAGTTTTAAAAATGTTTCCATAATCATACTTTAAAACCGTCTCAATTAATAAAGTTCAGGAGGTTTGGTTAGCTTTAAAATTAATTACTTGGCTAACCTGAATTCCACAATATAGTTATTTTAAATGAATTTGTAATTAATTAATAGTTATGTAAGAAAGATTTATATTGATGAAGTAATTAATTTAATTCACTTTAAATTAATTAGAAATGATGTAATTAATTTAATTCATTTTAAATTAATTATAGATGGTGGGATTATAGATCTTTGCTTATGTATGGATGAATGATAATTGATTCCTTTGAATGGTTTAAGGTCTCAGCTATGAGATAAGTAATGTTGTGTGATATGGATGATTAATTAAGTAATTAAGAGCTTTTAAATTGGTTAATTAAGGTTTAAGATTAATTAATTAAGGATAATTAATTTGTAATTAAGGATTATTAATTAGAATACTAATTAATGATTAAGAATTAATTAATCAAGTAACTATGAATTAATTAAGTTACAATTAACACCTAATTAATCAAATAATTAAAGGTAAATTAATTATTGAATTGAGTTGTAATAACTAGACAGATGTTTATAACTGTCTAGTATGTGATGTGTTATCTGTGTAACTCTGATAATGGTTGTATACTGTAATACTTATGTATTAGTATAATTTATTTTTCCCACTGTTGAGATTCTGATGTGTTTTTCCCTTCTTTCTTCTCTATCTTTCTCTTCTCTATCCCTTTCTTTCTTATTAATGATGTGTCATACTGTGGAGAGAATGGCGGGTCGTTACATCACTGTAATTAAATTACTTATTTTATAATTTACTTCGAAATGATTATTTTAATAAGAAATGTATCACGTAAGACTTCCCACAGTATATAACATTAATAAGATTACAGTTAAACACCCTCAGAAAACATTTTGGTTAATTAATATGCGAATTCATACAGTTTAAAATTCTTATTTGACCAATTTGTAATAAGTTTACTCGTTAATCCATAATATGATTTGTAATCTTAAAATTTACACAGCCAGGTAAACTGTATGAATGGTGAGAAATAATTAACCCATTATTAATCTTTAAAATAGATCATTCTTGTATAATGGTTATCGTAATTCAGTTCAGATCATTATTAATCCAAATTCATTCGATAATTCCGGAGTTTATCTTTTGATTTTATTGAAAGACGGGTCATTACAGTGGTATCACAATATAAATTAAATCAATTGCTTCAAACATTTTTTTATTATATAGTTTTAAGTTCAGATATCCAAATCATTAAATTTCGGGGACGAAATTCTTTTAAGGGGAAAGGAATGTGATGACCCGGAATTTTAGGCAATATCAATTTAATAATCTGAATTAAAAATTAAATTAATTTGGCAATCTTTGTTAATAATAATGGAATTAATTAATAATCCAATTAAATAAATATTTAATTGATAGATTTTATCTTTTAAAAGCTAATAAATTGTTTTCTATTTATAATGTGTATAGAATATATATATATATATATATATATATATATATATATATATATATATTGTAAATAGATGAGCCTTGCTTTAAATTTAATAAATAAATAAATCTTATTTTCTAATTCTAATATTTTTGGTAAATTGGAAATTTGTTTTTATTTAATATAAGCCTTTCAAAAGCTATTTAATAAATAACTATATGTTTTAAATACTTAAGATAAGTATTATTTTAAAATATCTTTAATTTAGATTTATAATAAGTTTTACAAAATAATTTGTGTAACATTCTTTTAAAAAAAATATTGTTTAATAAATATGATTTGTAAATTAGGTATGAAGGTTTAAAATTAATATATGAAACATCAATTCATTTAAATAATAAGTAATTTATAATCTCTTTTATAAATTATATAAAATTATCAAGTGTGTTATTTTCAAATAATAAATATATATATTGTTTTTGTATATAAATATAATTGGTTTTCTTTATTAAAAATTATCTATATATATATAACTAAGTATTAAAAACCAATTAATTTAGTTAAAAGCTTTTATTAACACTTAATTATAAATACAAATATTTTACAAGACAAGTGTAAACATTTTAGAACATAATTTAATATGTGTTAAGTAATAAACAATTAAAGTGACAAATGTATAGTTTTCTACAAGTGTCATGTTTTAATTTCATTTTTCTTTGATTTTTAATAAATCATAAAATAAGTTATATAAACACATCTTCCATTTCCTTTTTCTTTTTCTCATTTTTATTTCTAAACAAAGAAAACTTCAGCTGAAACCCTCCTCAAAACCAAATCTCAGAACAACCCTCTCAAAACCAGATCAAAACCTTCATTATTTTCAAACCATTAGCCTGTAATCTTTTGCAAAATCAAAACAACAAACCTATAGTTCAATTTCAAACCAGAGCCTGAACTTCTTCTTTACCTTTGAAATAAATTAAGATAAGCAAAACTAAAATCAAGCCTGTGCATTTCTACAAGACCTTGATGCCATCATCTTTTCAACTAAAGCTAGTCAGTTCCAAAGCAATTCAAGTTTAAAGCAAGGAAGTAGTTTTCAAGTTTTAATTCAAGCAATTTTTCAGTTTTAAAGCTTCAGCAACTCAAAGTTTTAAAAAGATTCAAAAGCTTTTCAAAATGGAGGCTCTGTTCTTCTTTAAAAAGGTGAGTAACTTATTTTTTTTAAAAAGGTTAAGTATAAAAATCTGGTTGCATGCTAGTATTGTTTAAAAAATATATGATTGTGTGAACCTAATGTGTGTATATATATGTAAGATGTATACTTGTCTGTTTCAACAGAATCTACTCTGTTTATAGTTCCTGATTTTTGTTTTTGACTTGAATTCAATTTTCTCTGGAACCAATTATTGTTAGGACTTGATTTACAAACAAAAGATATTTGATTTAACATAGATTAAGGTTTAAAAACTTAATTTAGTTAAATTAAAATCTGGATATCCCGTAAAACTAAGAATATCAGTTATGTTAAATAATGTGAAAATTCAAACTGGGTAATTTATAAATCCAGAATTATAAATTGAATCCATAACAAAAACATGATTTTTAAAACAAGAATTGTAATTTTTAGTGCTAGTTGGAAGGAGCAGTTCTTGTTTGAACTGAAAGTGGTTATTTGGGTTTTTCTGGTGATTCAAGAAGTTGGAATGATCAATGTTGAAGGCAAAAATGGCTAGTGGTGTTGAACTTCATCGAAAAGGCAGCGGTGACGAATTATCTTCTGTAACCCTAGTTTTTAACTAGATTAGTTGATTGGGTCGGCACGGCCTGTAGGAGTGATCGAGTTCAACAAGTTTTTAGGAAACAATAGCATGGCAGTAATAACAAATTTAAATTTTAATGTAAATATTTAAGACAAGTGCCATATTGTAGTTAGATTTTAAGATATGGTTTAAGATTACAAATCAAGGCTTGGTTATTACAGTATATAACTTAATGTAGTTTATCTTATTTGACGAAGGGTTGGCCGAATTTAATACAGTGTTATTAATGTAAACTGGAATACATATTTAAATGATTATCATTAAATTAATTAATCAGAATTTAATAGAATTTAATGAAATTAATTAATTGTTTCTCACCATTCATTAATACTAATCTTGGATATCTAAACTTGTTTGTTTTGTCATAGAGAAGATTTTAAAATTTTGTTTACGTTAAATTAAATTTAAAATCTCACTGGAAATTTAAAACAACAATGTATGTGCTATAAAACTGAAAACTCAAACATTTTAATTGATAAATTCATGGATATATTATGAATTCTTAATCCAAGACATGATTTTTAAGATCGAAATCATAAATTTTAATGATGAATTGAGGGTGCATTGTTGGTTTAACCAGAAAGGGGATTTGGGTAGTTTTCTGGTGATCTAGTTGCGCTGGAGTTCTAGGATTTTCAGTGATGATGGAGGAGTGATCAGTGTTGAAGGCATAAATGGTGAGTGGTGTTGAACTTCATCGAGGAGGCAGCGGAGGCGAATTATCTTCTGTAAACCGAGTTTTTAACTAGGTTAGGTTATTGGGTCGGCACGGCCTGTAGGAGCGATCGAGTTCAACAAGTTTTTAGGAAACAATAGCATGGTAGATGACGAGACTGTGGCCGGTGTTGCAGATTTACTGCTGGTCGGAGGGTCGTGGACGAGGCGATGACAGGTTTTGGTGATCGTTGTTCTTTTCTGTTCCAGGTTTTAAAATTTGAACTCAGATTCAAATTCCACTTATGGAGAGCGATATGATGATCGAGGTGGAGTGAGGAGTTGTACGTCGATGAGGGAAGATCGTCGAATTTGATCGAAATCGATCAAGATCATTGTGCAGGTGCACGGTGATCATTTTGGATGCTGTTGGTTTTTGAATTGAGCAGAAGTTTAAACTCGAGTTTTACTCGTGTTTTGGGTAGTTTACTCGAAGTAAGTAGATGGGTTGCTTGAAGTTTTTAGCTTGTTGAGTCGAAGCAGAAATGGGGTAGCTCGGGTTTAGTATTTGTAACAGGTTTTAAACTGAAACCTGTAACGTTTGTTATAAAAATTTTAAAACTGAAGTTTAAAGATGAAAAGCAAAGGTTTAAACTAAATTTTAAATCCAAGTTTAAAATCTGGAATTCAAGTTTAAGTTTAAATCTCAGTTTTTAAAAATAAATAAAGTTTTTAAACTTGAATTGTTAAACTACTTTAAAAATGTTTAAAAGGTTTGAATTTTAAAAATGAAATTTTAAAATGCAAGTAGAGTTTAAAAATCTAAAGATTAATCTGGATTCAAATTTAAATACGTATTCCAATTTTGAAATGAAGGAAAGTTTTTAAATTTAAAGTGATTTAAACAATTTTGAATGTTTAAAGGGTAATTTAAATTGATTTGAATTTAAAAATGAATTTGGTTTTAAATTATTTTAAACTTCTTTATTAAATGAGTATTTCTTTAACTTGTGAAATGAAAAGGTTTTAGAAATGTGTTTTAAACTTTGTTAAAGATAATTTGTATTTCAATTTAAATCTTTAAATTTAAAATGAAATTTGAAAGTAAATTTAAAGCAAATTGTTCAAATGCTTTGTTTAAGTAAGAAATGTTTTATCTTAAAGTTAAGTAGAATTTAATGATTTGGATTCATTAAATTATTAAGTTAATTGAAATGGATAATTAATTTATTTAAATTAATTAATGTCTTGGATTAATTAAGTAAGTAATTAAAGGTTTAAATTAATTAATTAAGATTAATTAATTAAGTAATAATTAATTTGTAATTAAGGATTATTAATTGGAATATTAATTAATAATTAGAGATTAACTAATCAAGTAACTATGAATTAATTAAGTTAGAGTTAACACCTAACTAATTAAATAATTACAGGTAATTTAATTGAGATTATTTAATAATTAATTAATGTGATTAATTTTTAATAATTAATTAGATTTATTAATTTAATGATAATCATTTGTGAAATTATTTAAGTATAATTACTTAATGGAAGTAATTAAGGAATTAATTACTCAATGTAATTAATTGAGTTTAATGTGATTTGTTTAAGTTAATTAATTAAGTTTAATTAATTTAAACATTGGACGCTTTGAAAAATAATTAATTAATGTAATAATGGAGTGTAATTACTTAGTGGGGTAATTAATTGATAATTAGTAGATGTAATTAATGAAGATTATTTAATAATGGGAGTAATTTGGATTAAATTACTTCATAATTAATCAAGGGATTAATTAAAGAAATTAATTAAGGAGTAGTTAATTTATTTAATGGAGTAATTAAGGGTAGTTAATTACTGAACGTGATTAATCAAGAGTGATTAAACAAAATTTTAAAATCTTCTCTATGACAAAACAGACAAGTTTTATCTAAATCTTAAGTTTAAACAGAATAAAAATCAAAGGGTTTTGAATTTAAATCAAAACTTGTAAACTGAAGGTATAAACAGAGTGTACTTCTGATGAAAACAACATGCATATAATACATCCAGAAAACAACAATATATATATATATACACACAAACATAGATATTTCAAAATTTAATCATGCAACTATATTCATAAACTTAAACTTTTAGAAGTGATGTTACTCACCTGTAAACAAGATGAACAGAGCCTTGATTTTGAAAAATAACTTTGAACTTTTAAAACTGGAAAATTGCTTTGCTTTTTTGAAATTTTGGAAACTGAGTTGCTTTGATGAAAACTTGAGTTACTTTATCAACTAGAAGTGCTCTTTGATTGAAAATGTAGTTGCATGTAGAAAAACTCCAGATTGAAGAAAAAAATATGATGCAGGCTTGCATAGATTTGCTTGCATGTTTGAAAATGCTTTTACAGGGTATAGATTTATAGGGAAATGATTTGGTTTCAAGTTCGAGGAGTTTGATATGGAAATGAAATTTGAAAGTAAATTTAAAGCAAATTGTTTAAATGCTTTGTTTAAGTAAGAAATGTTTTATCTTAAAGTTAAGTAGAATTTAATGATTTGGATTCATTAAATTATAAAGTTAATTGAAATGGATAATTAATTTATTTAAATTAATTAATGTCTTGGATTAATTAAGTAAGTAATTAAGGGTTTAAATTAATTAATTAAGATTAATTAATTAAGTAATAATTAATTTGTAATTAAGGATTATTAATTAGAATATTAATTAATAATTAGAGATTAATTAAGTTCGAGTTAACACCTAACTAATTAAATAATTAAAGGTAAATTAATTGGTTATTAAAGGTTAATTAATTTGAAATTAATAATGATTAATGTAAGTTTAATTACTTAAGAAAGGTAATTAAAGAATTTTTAGTAGTTAATGATGGTCATTAACTAAGGATTATTTAATAATTAATTAACGTGGTTAATTTTTAATAATTAATTAGATTTATTAATTTAATGATAATCATTTATGAAATTGTTTAAGTATAATTGCTTAATGGAAGTAATTAAGGAATTAATTACTCAATGTAATTAATTGAGTTTAATGTGATTTGTTTGAGTTAATTAATTAAGTTTAATTAATTTAAACATTGGATGCTTAAATAATTACTTAATGTAATTAATGGAGTGTAATTACTTAGTGAAGTAATTAATTGATAACTACTGGATGTAATTAATGAAGATGATTTAATAATGGGAGTAATTTGGATTAAATTACTTTATAATTAATCAAGGGATTAATTAAAGAAATTAATTAAGGAGTAGTTAATCTATTTAATGGAGTAATTAAGGGTAGTTAATTACTGAATGTGATTAATCAAGAGTGATTAACAATTATGGTTTAATTAAGAATAATTACTTAATATTTAAATACGATAATTAATTAAATGTAATTAGAGATCATTAATTAATATAATTATTGATGTAATTAAGATTTATTAATTAATGATAAGTGATTAAGGGTAATTAATTAATGTAATTAATTAAGGATTAATGTAATTAATTATGGTTAATTAATTAATGAAGTAATTAAAGGTTAATTACTGTATTTGATTTGGAATAATTAATTTGTGAATTAATTAAAGGATAATTAATTGAGTGTAATTAAAGAATAATCAATCAAGGGTGATTAATTAAGGTGATTAATTAGAGGATAATTAATTAATTAATTTGTAATTAATTAATGGGTATGTGAGCAAGATTTATATTGATGAAGTAATATTTTAATTTACTTTAAATTAATTAGAAATGATGTTATTAATCTAATTCATTTTAAATTAATTATAGATGGTGGGATTATAGATCTTTGCTTATGTATGGATGAATGATAATTGATTTCTTTGAATGGTTTAAGATCTTAGCTATGAGATAAGTAATGTTGTGTGATATGGATGCATTGGTTGCATTATGATGATAATATGGATTATCTATTTTTGATGATAATATGGATTATCTTTTGATAATGATAATAGGGATTATCAGTTGTAACGATAATGATGATTATCTATTGTGATATGTGGATTATCTATCTGTGTGTATAGATAATAGAATTGAATTGTTTTAAACTTTAAAACAACTTGGACTTAAAAGATATGTTTTGGATTTCGACGAGACCGGGATTGGGTTTCCAGATTTGGATATCCGAAAACCACATCGATCCAAATTAACGATAGGTCGTGAATCTCAAGTGAAGAGTGAGGACTCGAGGTGTTAGGACTATTCGTCGTTAAAACTCTGAGGGTGGTTCCAATACGTGTTTAACGGGGTAGTACTTTCAGAATCGAGATGAAGTTCAGAGTGCAAGGGTTATCGTTGTTAACTCTGAGAGTGATTCCAAAATGAGTGTAACGAGATAATGCCTTCAGTTTCGTTCGAACCCGGAACGAACTTGTATGGATTGAATGCTTTCAGAACATCGTTCTTTTCTATTTATAATGTATATAGAATATGTATATATTGTAAATAGATAACCTTGATGGTGTATATAGAATAATAGTTAATGATGGTCATTAACTTGAGATTATTTAATAATTAATTAATGTAAATAATTTTTAATAATTAATTAGATTTATTAATTTAATGATAATCGTTTGTGAAATTGTTTAAGTATAATTACTTAATGGAAGTAATTAAGGAATTAATTACTCAATGTAATTTGTTGAGTTTAATGTGATTTGTTTGGGTTAATTGATTAAGTTTAATTAATTTAAAATTAGATGCTTTGATAAATAATTACTTAATGTAATTAATGTAGTGTAATTACTTAGTGAAGTAATTAACTGATAATAACTGGATGTAATTAATGAAGATGATTTAATAATGGGAGTAATGTGAATTAAATTACTTTATAATTAATCAAGGGATTAATTAAATAAATTAATTAAGGAGTAGTTAATTTATATAATGGAATAACAAGGATAGTTAATTACTGAATGTGATTAATCAAGAGTGATTAACAATTATGGTTTAATTAACAATAATTACTTAATATTTAAATAAGATAATTAATTAAATGTAATTAGAGATCATTAATTAATATAACTAATGATGTAATTAAGATTGATTAATTTATGATAAGTGATTAAGGGTAATTAATTAATGTAATTAATTAAGGATTAATGTAATTAATTATGGTTAATCAATTAATGAAGTAATTAAAGTACTGTATTTGATTTGGAATAATTAATTTGTGAATTAATTAAAGGATAATAAATTGAGTGCAATTAAAGAATAATCAATCAAGGGTGATTAATTAAGGTGATTAATTAGAGGATAATTAATTAATTAATTTGTAACTAATTAATGGGTATGTAAGAAAGATTTATATTGATGAAGTAATAATTTAATTTACTTTAAATTAATTAGAAATGATGTTATTAATCTAATTCATTTTAAATTAATTATAGATGGTGGGATTATAAATCTTTGCTTATGTATGGATGAATGATAATTGATTCCTTTGAATGGTTTAAGATCTTAGCTATGAGATAAGTAATGTTGTGTGATATGGATGCATTGGTTGCATTATGATGATAATATGGATTATCCTTTGATAATGGTAATATGGATTATCTGTTGTGATGATAATGATGATTATCTATTAAGGTATGTGAATTATCTATTTGTGTGCATAGATAATAAATTGAATTGTTTTAAAACTTTAAAACAACTTGGCCTTAAAAGATACGCTTTGGATTTTGATGATACCGGGATCGGGTTTCCAGATTTGGATATCCGAAAACCACAAAGATCCAAATTAACGATAGGCCGTGTGTCAGGACCCGATTCTTCAACTTCCGAATATCGACATCAATACGTCCACTGTATCGAATGTCGATCAGTCAGATGCCGGAAAACCGAACACTGAGTGTTTAAGAAAAAGAAAAAGACAGAAGAAGAGATAAGAAGATAGAAAATAGAGAGAAAAGAAATAGAACATAGAACGGAACAGAAAAACAGCAGAACAACATCAGAATCTCACAATTCGCAGCGGAACAACATATAATAGATAAATGAATAATCTTTAAATAAAGAACTATATCAGTTATTACATTACATTTCATTACATCATATCATCAGAGTGTACAACATCAAACAATGCAGCGGAAAAAGAACTACTATATAAACTAGTAATACGCCATGCCATCCAGCTTGCCTTCAACAATTCCTGAATTTCCAGAATATCCTGATAAACCTTAACTCTTAACTGCCCGTGTGGAAATTGGTGGGCACCCAGAGTTTAGGAAGGAAAATAATAAACTCCGAGTCAGTCATGTGACTGGTGCGAGAACTCAAAACAGTTTATTTATCTTTGAAAACAAAATAGAGGAATAATTTTAAAGTCAATTCGCAATGCTTTTAAAAATGAGACTACCATAAGACCTCCCGCCACACACACAATGCAAACGCAGACTTGGAGGAGATTTCTTCTTATGTTAGTCAAAGATGCTTGATACGCATTAAAAGAAAACATTTTGATATTATTATTAGTGCATAGTGTAGAAGATATTTCGAAAGTAGAATATAAATCTTAGCCAGCATAGGTACCATTATATTATGCTTACTATAGCTACCATATTAGATGGCAGGTTCTACAACTAAAATCGTACAAGTCTCGTATTGTTTCTTTGGATTTCCAACAAATGGTCAGGCCAAGGAACTTCCCATTGCCACATGAGAACGCCTCTGGATGGACGTCCCCGAGAACCAAACCGGATCTCTACCAACATAAGGCCGGGTTACCCCTAACTGAGTAACAACTGACCGAATATGCGATCCCCCGGCCTTTGGGACCTTTCACCGAGCGCTCGTAATCAATTCACACAATCATAAAGTGTTTTCAAAATGAGTAAGTATCTGGGCTCCATACCATGACACCACCCTTTTCCAGAAGGAAATGCACATACCCTAAAGGGCGCTACCCCTCATAACCTTGCTGCATCTTTCCTGTTTTGACCATTCCGGGGTGTGAGGCTCGACGAAGTCACGTCCACAAAAACACGCTTTATACAAAGTCATGCTTTGGGTCAACAAATGATCATAGAGATGATCACCAAGATAGACGATCAAACAAATGATCCTATCACAAATAATCAACACAGTGATCATTTCACAGCAACACTCAGTATGTCACATTACCAAATTGGGAATATATCGCTGATAACCTTCAACTATATAACCTCTGAGCTCGTACGTCTTAGAGAAGGGTGTTAAGCTAAGAGAATAAATTCTCCGCCACCAACAGAAATATATTTGAAAGAAATCGGCTTTACATCTCAATTTGTAATGTCAGACACACAATCCATACAAGTCTGTTCCGGGCTCAAACAGAACCGAAGGCACTTACAAAGAAGTCCTTGCAATCCAGATAATCTCTAATCACGCCCGAATTTCCCATCACATATGGAGATCTCTATACCGGGGATCAACCAGTGCAGAGACAATCAACAAGAAACCCTTTCGTTTTCGAAAATATCCGGTCTTCAACACCGATCTTCAAATGCAATTTATAACGACGTATCACATATTCGGAATAGGCTATACGACCCCAAGGTCCTTTCCCGGTTAACCCGAATAGTGAGCGCTTATTTTAAAAAAATAAGTGTGGCATTCAATTTCAAGCAAATCACAACAAATACCTATTTAAAGGTAAATATTGATAGTCGATTATTGAACTATCAATAGATATGCACAACATCACCAGATTCCAAATAATTTTCCAAATCATTTATTTTCCAAAAATATCTTTACAAGATATATATATTTTCCATTCTTAAAAATAAATCAATATTTATTTTTAAACCCAATTTCCAATTTCATTTGTAAATTCTATATTGAATTTACATTCCAAAATATTTATGAATATACGATTTCCATTCGTTTTCAAATATCCATTTTCAATTTATCTTCAAAAAGATAAATTCAAAATATTCACTTGATATTGGAAAAAACATTTCCATACTTGTTTATTTATAAGAAATTCACAAGCCTTTTTATTTTCTACGCTTAGAAAATATTTAATATACGCTAATCAAAATTAAGTATATATTTAATTCTTTAAGGAAATCATTCACTTAACCATATTTATTTGGGCCAAAACGGATGTTGCGTAAAACATCGTTACGACAACCCAAAATCACTAGTATAGGGATTCGAAATTAAAATAGATATATAAATCCCAATACTATACAAAACATTACCTTTCGGAAATCATCTATTATAACAACAGTGTTATAATCTACCATTTCCTTCTATTTCTCGAAAACGTCTATTTCAACAATGAATGTTGAAATCTATGGTTTCGATGGTTAATACATTTTAAAACATCTTTAGATCGTTTTAATTCTATTTAAAACATCACATCCAAAACATTTCTTTAACATATTATTCACTATTCAAAAACTTGAATATACTTGTTAACAAATTTCATTATTTCTATTCCTTTTATTTTAAAGGATTATCCACTGTCTAAAACATGAATATAACTCTATTTACAAGTTACAACAATTTACTTATCAAAATAAGTCGTTGCGGATTTAAAAAAAATGTTTATAAATTCCATTTCTATTTATTTTATAACTACTTTCTATAAATTCCTTTATTAACCTATCTCAATTCATATCACAATGATATACTAAAAATTCATATTATAAGTCAAACACTTATAATTTATTTGTTTACAAAATTGTTTCTTTAAACTCCCCAAATTTATAAATCTTATAACTTATAAGATTCTTTTATTTATCCAAAATCTATTCTTTTAAATAACTTCACAAATTTTATAAACCTACTGTTTAAAAAATTCCATTTATAACTTCACCGTTATAATTCTATAATTCCAATTTATGAAATTCATTTACAATTCATTCTAATACTTGTAAAAGCTCGTTTTATAATTCCAATATTTTTAATTTATAAATATCAATTTATAAATCTTTTAATATAAAACAATTTATATTACTATTTTTAAAACGTCTTTAAACTCTTTTATAATTTCATCATTTTCTTGATTTATAAAATAATCAAATTTTATAAATCCTATTTTTAAACTTTTTATAATAAATTCAGCAATCCCAGTTTAAGCTATTTTATAAAATCATTAATCTCATATCTTCAAAAATCAACTTTTAACTGTATTTCTCAAAAATCTTAATTTTTATAATATTAAAATTATAACGTTTACTTATTTAAGATGAATTAATTCAAAAAAAAATATCTTATAAACGTATACTTTCAAAAAAATCACTTTAGAAATCCTTTAAAAATCAAAATCGTTATTTTTAAACTTTAAAATTGGATTCGATGATGCAACACATCAAATAGTCAATCACGACTTTTCAATATCATATATCGATATGATAATCAATCAAACATCACAATATCTAAAATCAAATAAATATTTGTGAGGAATCCAGTTGGATCCCTCCAACCTGTTTCCCTGCATCCACAGACATTAGCACAATACCCATTCCACTTCGAGGTGGAATATCGCGGTATATAGGATTTTATAAATATTATCCGCTTAATAGGCGGCGCAATAGGGTCTCATCCGCTATACAATGCGGGAAATCAATCAACTGCAATATATACATATGTCAATATATATATATATATATATATTGCTATATATATAATATAATACCTATTCCACTTCAAGGTGGAATATCGCGGTGTATGTGTGTAATAAATAACCTCCGCTTACTAACGGCGTATAGGGTCTATTCACATCCAATATATAACAATCATCATACAAGCATTCAATCAACACAACTAAACAATTTTAAATCTAACTATTTAAAATTTAAATAAATCCTTTTGAGTGAGAAGTTCTCACCTTTGCTTTTATTCTGCAATCCATTTCCATCTTGACTTGGTTTTCTCTTGATTTATAACTTGTATAAATATTTACACAATTTATTAATATTCGAACAGATCGAATAAATTAAATTTCGTTCTTGATTGTTTAATTAATCAATAGTTTTATTTAAATCAGTTTCTTCTTTAAATAAATTTATTTTAACTAAAAATTAAATTTAATACTAATTCTCCTTTTAATAACTTAATCAATTATAAATTCAATTTTTTTAACTAAAATTTTTCTTTTTAGTAACTATAATAGATAAAACAAATTTATTATCGTAAACTATTGTTTATAACAACTTAACTAATCATTTTACTTTAAATTAATATCCTTATATCAGTTTCTTTTAAATAATTAAATTTATCTAACTAATGATTAAATCCTTCCTTTTATTTTTAATAAATTTGATAAATCAAAAATTATATTTTAAACTAAATTTCCATTAATAATTTATTTCTAGTAACTAAACGAATCAAATAAACTTATCAAACAATCCATTAATAAATTCGTTTAACTAAAATTTTGGTTTTAAAAATTAAAATTTTCTTTTAATATAACTTACTCGTATTTACTTATAATATGATATATTATATCTTTACTGCAAATATTTTTTTTTCTATTTAAATCAAATTTAACTTAAAACTGTATATAGTATATTTAAATTACTGTTTTAAATTTAAATACTTATTTTTGAATAATTCAAGAGTTTAAATTGTTTTAAACTTGCAGTATATATTTTTCAATATATATGTATATATAAATGTTTATTGAATTAAATCAATAATAAAAATCAAAAATCACATACCTCACAGTTGAAAACGAGAACAACCGAAGCCCTAACAGTCACCTAATCACGCGCGCGCAACCTCACCCAATCACCGCGAACAGGTCGCCGCCGTGCCTGCGCACGCGCAAGCTTCGATGCTCACCACTACCCTAGACGCTGCCGCCGCTCCTGCGGTCGCGATTCACCCAAATTGCCACATCTGCATCGCGACCGCCATTGCTTCGTATCGCTGTCGCCGCTTCGAATCGCGACACCCCTCTGACCCGCGCGCCGCCGCTACACCCCAACGTGCTCGAGAACCCCTCCCCGCCACCTACTCCACGCGCGCGTGCGCCTGTGCCTCGCGATTTCGATTTGGGCTTCGGCCATATTTTTTTCTTTTTATTTTAAAGGATTCGAAAACTGAAGAGAGGAAGGGGGGAGATAAAGACGTGAATTTGAAGATGGGCTTCGGCCATTAAAATTTGTTCTGCGTGATTTTGGATTTGAACTAAGGAGTGGTAAAGGAGGAAGGTATTTAAAATTGAACGAACGTGCTCAAACATGCTTTGCACGATTTCTTCCCATGATCCCCTACGTGACTTTAGGCGTGAGAAAAGGAGAGTAACGTGATTTTTGACTAAATTTAAATTTAAATTCAATTCAATTTGATTTCGACGCGTTTATATGTCGTGTGCTCACATAACAACTCCAAAAAATACGAAATTTGAAATCCGAAAATAATTCAATATTACGGACCCAATGGAACTGGTTTCGTTGAATTCCGAGAATGTGCCTCGGACGGCTATTTTTAAATATCGATTCAAACGATTTAATTTCAAAACTGAACAATTCACTTCCAAATTCAATTCTGAAGCTTCTATAATCTTCAGTATTATCAATATGAATTTTACAAGCCTTTGAAATATTTTTAATCGGCTTAAAATTGAAGATTAAAATTTTTATTCAACTTTCAATAGATTAAATTCTATAATTTAATCGCCAAATTCAAAGTTATATTGAAAATTCAATCCAAACCATCATTCAAATATTTAAAATTAATTAAATATTTCCAAATTAATTGTTTAAAATTCTGGGTCGTTACATCGTGAATCTCAAGTGAAGAGTGAAGACTCAAGGTGTAAGGACTATTCGTCGTTAAAACTCTGAGGGTGATTCCAATACGAGTTTAATGTGGTAGCACTTTCATATTCGAGATAAAGATTCAGAGTGCAAGGGTTATCGTCGTTAACTCTGAGGGTGATTCCAAAATGAGTGTAACGAGATAATGCCTTCAGTTTCGTACGAACCCGAAACGAAATTGTATGGATTGAATGCTTTCATAACATCGTCAGGCGGACGATGAGCATTCTAAGATAGATGTGTTCTATAGAGGTAATCGTAGCCTCAAGCCTAATCAACCGAGAATGGCTAAAACAGGGGAGGTGCAGCAAGGCTAAGTGGGTCGGTCCCAAGTAGGACGTGATTTTCCCCTGTCTAGAGGTCTATTTTATTTCGGCTGTGTGGACAGTTGGATACGTGCACCAACTGCGGGTTTTCCTTGTTCGGGACTGTCCAGTAAGGGATGGTGCCAACCTTGTGTTGCAGGGGATTGGGAGTAATCCTCGGTACGTTGATCTAGGCCACGTACTGTGACGGGCGGTACCCCAATAGCCTTGCCATTGTATGGAATCCAAAATCCAATAAGTGCCTACGATTTTGATTGTATTACCCACTTTTGTGGCTAGTAGCTAGAATTTAATGTATGTAACAATTTCGGCTATTTTCTATTTACTTGAAAACCCTAGACCTATTATAATATCATTGGATTTCCTATCAAATGTTTTGGTTTGCGTAAGGTAAAAACTTTTCCATGTTTATGTGTGGGAAGTCTTACGTGATACCTTTTTTCAAAGGTTTTTCAATGTTAAGCAACCTTAACCTGTTACTCCACTAGACACATGTCTGACCCGGAGTTTATCTTCTATTTTTCTTAAACTCTTGGGTACTCAAATTTTTACGAGTAGCCCAGGGATTCAGGTTAGCTTTGACGAATTGTGGAGGAGCAATGGAGCAGGAGGCTTCGGCTTATAGATATATAGTGTTCCGCTGTGTTGAGATATGTATTGTGTATTGAGTTGTAATAACTAGACAGGTGTTTATAACTGTCTAGTATGTGATGTGTAACCTGTGTAACTCTGATAGTTGTTGTATACTATGTAATACTTATATTGTTAATATAATTTATTCGTTCCGCTGTTGAGATTCTGATGTTGTTCCTTCTTTCTTCTCTTTCTTTCTCTTTTCTATCCCTTTCTTTCTTATTAATGATGCGTCATTCTGTGAAGATGAATGGCGGGTCGTTACAGTGGTATCAAAGCGCTAGGTTGAGTGAATACTTAGGCTCTGGAGTGTTTTCTTCTTGAGAGAGCGTATTTGTAATTTTGATATATACAAATATATTTATTTATTCTACCTATTTGTTGGGTTACCCGTATAGGTTTTCCAACATAAGTTATAAAGGTAGATAAGGTAGTGATGTGTGTAACGCGACAACTACCATTGGTTGGAGTTTGATGTTTAAGGTTGGAAGCGTATCTGCCGAGACTGTAGACCTAATAGCATCTCAAGTGAGTTGTGTAGTGGTGTAAAGATTCCATCGATCTCTGAAGGAAACCTGTTAAGGTTCGAAGTTCATCTTTGAAGTTGGATGAGTTGAGTTTGGATCTTTTGGTTGACAGAAGCAAGTGATTGTATCGTGATACCTCAGAAAGTAGTAGCTGCGTGATGAGATGCAATGACTATGGATTGTCTCCGAAGATGTTTTCTTTCGAACAAGTTTAGGGTAGTGTGTATGCTTTGGTGTTGTGGCTGAATTCGGAAGGTGTTTCTGTTTGGTTTGAGGTCTGAGTTTCTCGAAGGGCATTGGATTAGGAAGTCTTTGGCATCTATGTCAGCAATGCAGGCCGGGGTGTTCTGGGTGCCGACAGGGAAGTTTCTGGCTGAGCAGTTTTTCTGGAGGTGGAGTTCAGAAGTAGCAGAGTGGATCCATCTCCTCGATGGATTGGCTAGACCATCGTAAGAAGTTCTGTTTGGTAAAGAGAGAACATTTTTCTTTGGTATTGGGTTGGGTTGATCGCAAAAGTGACTTGTGATAGTTGAGTGCTCCCTTGAGTTGTCATAATTTTTCCGGATGTCTTCGTAGAGGTCAGAAGTTTGCCTTAGCATCTAGAGATTGAGTTTCCTTATCGACTAGAATTCCAGGAATGATGCCGGTAGTTCAGCTTAGTAGAAGGAAGGCTTCTAGAGAGATGGTTTGGTGAAGTAGCTCAGGATTTGGTGCAATTTTTTAGTTTTCTCTTTTGGATCTATTGAACCATATGTCTGGAAAGTGATGTCCAGTTAGTGCTTGTGTTCTTCATCAGCATTTTCTTCTGCTTCGGATTAGAGTTGTGTAGCGGAAGTAGTTTGAAAGTGCTTTTGTTTTATCTTTTCCGGATAGGAGAAATTTGTTTTCTTCTGATATTTGAGGAGTAGAGTTTGTTCTTGGTTTTGGATTGATCGTGAGAGGATCATTTTGTTGAGCTGATTGGTTTTGTTTGTTTCTAGAGGAATCGGCAAGGGTTGAGCTGATCAGGAAGGATATAGGCAGCCCAGGATCGTCCGAAGACTTTTGTGGATAAGAGACGAAGGAATTTGGATTTCGAAGTCGGAGATTTGGTTTTGGTTAAGTTTCTCCGATCCAAGGAGCTATAAGTTTTGGTAATTCTAGGAAGCTAGCTTCGAGTTATCTTGGATCTCTGTGTTCTTAAGAGGATAAGTGTTTGGTTTTCAGGATTGAATTGCCAGATTGGATAACTGGGATTCGATGTGTTTCACGTATCTCTGACGGGGCGCATGTATGATCTCTCTCTGGTTTTGGAACCAGCAATTCAGAAGATTTGGTGGTTGAGTCGGACTTGTCTGTAGTCTGATATCCTGTTTAGTTTTGTAGATCTAGATGAGTAGGAGCTCTGTAGCTTCGTAGTTTGATTGTTTGGATTTTGTAAAAGCGAGTATCCCAGCATATATACTTGGGAAACTCGAGAAAATTCTATCCAAAATTTTGTCTGGATAATTACATTTGTTTGACTGGATGAATTGGTTACTATGGTTGTTAGCATATGTTTGATATATGCTTGTGTTTTAAAATCAAATCTTTAAATAGTTATTAAATTACCTTCGTTTTAATATTTCGGCGACGAAATTCTTTTAAGGGGGAAGGAATGTGATGACCCGGAATTTTAGGCAATATCAATTTAATAATCTGAAATAATTTTTTTTTAATTGATTTGATGATCTTTGTTAAAAAGATTGGAATTAATTTAATAATCCAATTAAATAAATATTTAATTCATAAATTTTATCTTTTAAAAGCTAATAAATTGTTTTCTATTTATAATATATATAGAATATATATATATATATTGTAAATAGATAAGCCTTGTTTTAAATTTAATAAATAAATAAATCTTGTTTTCTAAATATATATATCTTTGGCAAATTGGGAATTATGATTTTATTTAAAGTTAAACTTTTAAAATCTATTGAATAAATAATATATGGTTTTAAATTGTTAAGATAAAAGTTTAATTTGTTTAAATTGATTTTGAGTTTAAATTCAAATAAATTAACAATAAGGTTTGTTTTGTTTTTTATTATATAGTTTGATAAAATAAGTAATTTATTAATAAAGAAACAATTTCTGTTATAAATTATTTAAAGTTATCAAATTTGTTATTTTCAAAATATAATAATGTATTGTTTTTAACAAATGGATTTTAATAAAAAAATAGTTTGTTGTTTCAAATTGAATTTTAGAATTTGATTTGAATTTGAGTTTAAAGCCTTGAAACTTAAAGTATAAATATCTTGAATTATTTGGGATTTTAAAATATTTGTATAAACTTTTATTTATAAATACAATTATTTTATTTCTTTTAAAATTATTTGTACATATATAAATACTTATTAACTAATTACTTAAATATCATCTTTCATTAACATTTATCATATTAAACTAAATACTAATTAACATTTAGTTATCACTAATTAACCTTAAAAGACATGTGCTAAGTAATTAACATATCTATATGACAAATGTTAGTATAAAGGACAAGTGGCATTTGTAATTTAGTTTTTCTTTTGTTTTGATTTTTAAATAATTTTAGCCTTTATATTTATAAATCTCCTTCCCTTCCCTTTCTTTTTCTAATTTTTCTAAATCTACAGAAAAGAAGAAATTAAAACAAAATCCCCTCTAAACAAAAATCTGAAATCTGTAACCAGAAACTCATATCCTCTGCAAAATCATTTTAAAAAATAAAATCAAATCACAAATCAACCTGCACATCTTCAAGCATGCAAACCATCTACATTTTCAAAAGCCTGTAATTTCATTTCCATAGCAAACTCCTCAAACTAGAAACCAAATCATTTCCCTGTAAATCTATACCATGTAAAAGCATTTTCAAACATGCAAGCAAATCTATGCAAGCCTGCATCATATATTTTTCTTCAATCTTGAGTTTTTCTGCATGCAACTACATTTTCAATCAAAGAGCACTTCTAGTTGATAAAGCAACTCAAGTTTTCATCAAAGCAACTCAGTTTCAAAATTTTCAAAAATGCAAAGAAATTTTCCAGTTTTAAAAGTTCAAAGTTTTTTTTCAAAATCAAGGCTCCGTTCATCTTGTTTACAGGTGAGTAACATCACTTCTAAAAGTTTTAGTTTATGAATATAGTTACCTGATTAAATATCTGAAATATTTATGTTTGTGTATATATATTGTTGTTTTCTGGATGTATTGTATGCATGTTGTTTTCATCAAAAGTACACTCTGTTTATAACTTCAGTTTACAAGTTTTGAATTATATTCAAAACCCTTTGATTTGATTATGTTTAAACTTAAGATTTAGATAAAACTTGTTTGTTTTGTCATAGAGAAGATTTTAAAATTTTGTTCACGTTAAATTAAATTTAAAATTCCACGGGAAATTTAAAACAACAGTGTATGTGCAATAAAACTGAAAACTCAAACATTTTAGTTGATAAATTCAGGGATATATTATGAATTCTTAATCCCAGACATGATTTTCAAGATCGAAATCATAATTTTTAATGATGAATTGAGGGTGCATTGTGGGTTTCGCCAGAAAGGGATTTGGGTAGTTTTCTGGTGATCTATTTGCTCTGGAGTTCTGGGATTTTCACTGATGATGGAGGAGTGATCAGTCTTGAAGGCATAAATGGTGAGTGGTGTTGAACTTCATCGAGGAGGCAGCGGTGGCGAATTATCTTCTGTAACCCTAGTTTTTAACTAGGTTAGTTGATTGGGTCGGCACAGCCTGTAGGATCGATCGAGTTCAACAAATTTTTGGGAAACGATAGCATGGTAGATGACGAGACTGTGGCCGGTGTTATAGAGTTACTGGTGGTCAGAGGGCTGTGGACGAGACGATGATAAGTTTTGGTGATGGTTGTTCTTTTTTGTTTTAGGTTTTAAAATTTGAACTCAGATTCAAAATTTAGTTGTGGAGAGCGATATGATGATCGAGGTGGAGTGAGGATTTGTTCATCGATGAGGGAAGATCGTCGAATTTGATCGGAATCGATCAACATCATTGTGAAGGTGCACGGTGATCATTTTGGATGCTGTTGGTTTTTGAATTGAGCAGAAGTTTGAACTCGAGTTTTACTCGTGTTTTTGGGTAGTTCGCTCGAAGTAAGTAGTTGGGTTGCTCGAAGTTTTTAGCTTGTTGACTCGAAGCAGAAATGGGGTAGCTCGAGTTTAGTATTTGTAACATGTTTTAAATTGAAACCTGTAATGTTTGTTATAAATTTTTTGAAACTGAAGTTTAAAGATGAAAAGCAAAGGTTTAAACTAAATTTTAAATCCAAGTTTAAAATCTGGAATTCAAGTTTAAATTTAAATCTCAGTTTTTAAAAATAAACAAAGTTTTTAAACTTGAATTGTTAAACTACTTTAAAAATGTTTAAGTAGTTTGAATTTTAAAAATGAAAATTTAAAATGTAAGTAGAGTTTAAAAATCTAAAGATTAATCTAGATTCAAATTTAAATATGTATTCCAGTTTTGAAATGAAGGAAAGTTTTTAAATTTAAAGTTATTTAAACAATTTTGAATGTTTAAAGGGTAATTGAAATTGATTTGAATTTAAAAATGAATTTGGTTTTAAATTCTTTTAAACTTCTTTATTAAATGAGTATTTCATTAACTTATGAAATGAAAAGGTTTTAGAAATGTGTTTTAAACTTTGTTAAAGATAATTTGTATTTCAATTTAAATCTTTAAATTTAAAATGAAATTTGAAAGTAAATATAAAGCAAATTGTTTAAATGCTTTGTTTAAGTAAGAAAAGTTTTATCTTAAAGTTAAATAGAATTTAATGATTTGGATTCATTTAATTATTAAGTTAATTGAAATGGATAATTAATTTATTAAATTAATTAATGTCTTGGATTAAATAAGTGAGTAATTAAAGGTTTAAATTAATTAAATAAGATTAATTAATTAAGTAATAATTAATTTGTACTTAATTATTATTAATTAGAATATTAATTAATAATTAGAGATTAATTAATCAAGTAACTATGAATTAATTAAGTTACAGTTAATACCTAATTATTTAAATAATTAAAGGTAAATTAATTGGTTATTAAAGATTAATTAATTTGAAATTAATAATGATTAATGTAAGTTTAATTACTTAAGAAAAGTAATTAAAGAATTAATGATGGTTAATGATGGTCATTAACTTGAGATTATTTAATAATTAATTAATGTGATTAATTTTTAATAATTAATTAGATTTATTAATTTAATGATAATCATTTGTGAAATTGTTTAAGTATAATTACTTAATGGAAGTAATTAAGGAATTAATTACTCAATGTAATTAATTGAGTTTAATGTGATTTGTTTGAGTTAATTAATTAAGTTCTATTAATTTAAACATTGGATGCTTTGATAAATAATTACTTAATGTAATTAATGGAGTGTAATTACTTAGTGAAGTAATTAATTGATAATTACTAGATGTAATTAATGAATATGATTTAATAATGGGAGTAATTTGGATTAAATTGCTTTATAATTAGTCAAGGGATTAATTAAAGAAATTAATTAAGGAGTAGTTAATTTATTTAATGGAGTAATTAAGGGTAGTTAATTACTGAATGTGATTAATCAAGAGTGATTAACAATTATGGTTTAATTATGAATAATTACTTAATATTTAAATAAGATAATTAATTAAATGTAATTGGAGATCATTAATTAATATAATTAATGATGTAATTAAGATTGATTAATTAATGATAAGTGATTAAGGGTAATTAATGTAATTAATTAAGGATTAATGTAATTAATTATGGTTAATTAATTAATGAAGTAATTAAAGGTTAATTACTGTATTTGATTTAGAATAATTAATTTGTGAATTAATTAAAGGATAATTACTTGAGTGCAATTAAAGAATAATTAGTCAAGAGTGATTAATCAAGGTGATTAATTAGAGGATAATTAATTAATTAACTTGTAATTAATTAATGGTTATGTAAGCATGTAACAACCGCCATATTTATCGAGTTTATATTTAAATATTTTATTTAAATACTATATCGTTAATCGGATTTTGGTCCGAAAAGCTACTTTTTGCAAGCGGTCAAATTAGGACTCGGGACCACTTCCATTGAGTTCGAAATGCCGTTTACAACTTTTTTAAGTATAAACATCGATAGGTTTGGAGTTAGTGAAATTTCACTAACTTTTTCCGCTTTGGACTTTGGGTTAGTTTAGCCTATTAAGCCCAAGTTCCAACCCCCTTCTCCTCACTCTTCATAAATTCCTAACTAACTTGAAATTTGCATTATGGTGAAGAGAATGGGAAATTAAAACTCCAAGCTCAAATTTAATTGCTAATCCAACATTTAACTCCAAATTCAAGTAGAAGATATTGGATTCAAGCTTTGGATTGCTTCTCCATTGGCTTTAAGCTTCATCTTCATCCATTTTAGTGAAAATGTGAGATTTTTATCTCACACTCTAGTCTATAACTATATTGGACTGTTGGGAATGATTCTCTATCACTTTTGCATGCAAATTTGCATTTGCTTTGGACTGGATTGGCGAAAAACTCCAATTTTTAGCGTTTTTGTGAATTTTCTGCATTTAGGTCGTTCATGCCATTTTCGTGAGTTCGGAGTTAGGTCGGTCGCGAGCTAACTCTTAAGTCGCTCGCGTGTTATCGCGCTAGGTCGCACTGCACGTATTGTCATCTCAGAATTAGGTCGTTGGGCTTTAGGTCGTAGGTCGTTTGGCTTTAGGTCGTAGGTCGTTTGGCCTATAGGTCATTAGGTCGCTAACACTTAGGTCGTTTCTGGCCTTAAACCCCCCTCAACCGCGTTAGGTCGCTCAGTTTCCCCCAAGCCACTAGGTCGTTAGCTCGTTATCGAGCTTAGGTCATAGGTCGCCTGGCCTTCATTCCTTAGGTCGTCCAACGTGCAACTCGGCCTCCATTCCTTAAGTCGCTACAGGATAGCTCGTGCGCCTCGGAGCTAGGTCAATTTCCCCTTGGTCGCTGGACCATTGTGTCGTTCAACCTTTAAGTCGCTCGCGTGTTAAAACCCTTAGGTCGCTTGCGTGATAAACTCTTAGGTCGCTCACATGTGAGACTTGTTAGGTCGCGGGATCATTAGGTCGTTCGGCCCCAAATTACTGGGTCGCTCGCTTAAGTCGCTCATCCCACTAGGTCGCATGACCATTAGGTCGCGTCCTCCTAGGTCGCACGCTAACCTCGTTAGGTCGCTTGGCCATTTCAGTTAGGTCGCATGACCACAGGGTTGCTCCAGTTAGGTCGCTTGATTCCTTAGACCCCTAGGTCGCAACCATTAGGTCGCTCGACCCTATCCCCTTTAGGTCGTTAGGCCTCATTTTGTATTCACTAGGTCGTACCATTTTGGACGGGGCACTGCCTCGCACCCCCGCCGAGGGCGCTGCCCCCGGACCCCCGCGACCTAACCGGGCAGGTCGAACCCCGTAGCGGTGGCGTTGCCCCCGCACCCTCCACCTAGGGCGGTTGCCACCCCCCCGGACCCCCCTCCGTAGGAGGTCTTATATGAAAAACATTCAACAGAACTTGCTTTGCTGAGATGCTGAGTTGACCATTCTTCGAGACAACTTTAGAAATATGAAGGTTTCAATACTAGTAGTAAATATCAAAACTTTTTCATCAAAATGATTTCAACTTTATTTTCAAATACCAAACTCGTTTATAAAACCGTTTTCCAGTCTATTAGTATATACAAACCTTTACCTCACTCGGATGAGAAATCTAATTAAACGGACTAGTAAAACAAGTGGTATGAAATGCTTGCGTTTGCTTCGTCGGTTAATTCTTGGACTTGTTTGATTGAACCTCTTGTGATAATTTTCTAGTGAAGATTTACAGTTTGTTCGTAAATATTTAAGTTAAGCAAGTGGTTATGGGACATGAAGCTAAACTTTTATATTTACTAGCTTAGTGTAATTGACACTTCTCGTTGATCATGACGATCATTCTTATGATTTAGACTTGAAATTGTGCGATGTCTCTTGTTTGCTTGGTTAGACTAGACACCACTTGTGTGATTTCATTCACACATACCTTTTTACCTTCTTGGTTAGTCTAGACACCACTTGTGTGATTTTACTCACACATACGTTTTTGTTTGCGAGGTTAGACTAGACACCACTTGTGTGATTTCACTCACACATACCTTTTTAACTTTTGGTTAGTCTAGACCTCTCTGTGTGATTTCGACTCACACATATGGGGTAGCTCCCTATGGTCTTCGAACCGTCATGTGATAGGCCTCTTCCTTTTTCATGATTTTCTCGATTTCTTGTGTTGATTTCCGGAATTTATGTCATTGACTTGTTATGGGTACAAGTTTTGGGTATGATACTCTTTTGGATCTTTGAGAAGATTCTTGTGATATTGATTAATCTCTTGGTGATTATCATTTACATGCTTATAGTAGTATGATGTTATGGATATTATTCGTATATATCATTTCTCTTATTTTATATCATGTCGTCTGATATTTATAGCTAGACTGATCCATTTATTATTTTCTTATAAATAATACTCGGGTCAGACCGAGATGTTATAGGTGCTTCTGCTTGACTTCTCCCCCAGTGATTCACTACACAGACTTTTGGCTACTTGTTTAGATTAGCAGTTTTTGTTGTATACACTTGAGACATAGACTCATAGTTGTATTCTTTTGTATAGCACGTGTTGCTATTCTTTTGTATTATTGTGGATCTTTTTGACCACTACTCTGATGTACACTTTCATGTGTTAGTTATATATTCATATCTTCTTCCGCCTTTGTGATATGGATGTCTGTGACTGATTTGTGTTATGCTTATTTCTATGTTTGTTTCCGAAGATTATTTATAGCCACCGTGTGATAAACAATCTCATGGATGGTCGCTCCTCAACAGCCTTATTCTCCGTGCTAGTTGACAGCATTACACTGTAGTGTTCTTGGCTAGCGTGGGTATAGAAGTGGGGCGTCACAAAGCAAGATTTATATTGATGAAGTAATTAATTTAATTTACTTTAAATTAATTAGAAATGATGTAATTAATTTAATTCATTTTAAATTAATTATAGATGATGGGATTATAGATCTTTGCTTATGTATGGATGAATGATAATAGGTTCCTTTGAATGGTTTAAGATCTCAGCTATGAGATAAGTAATGTTGTGTGATATGGATGCATTGGTTGCATTATGATGATAATATGGATTATCCTTTGATAATGATAATATGGATTATCTGTTGTGATGATAATGATGATTATCTATTGTGGTATGTGAATTATCTATTTGTGTGTATATAAATAATAAAACTGAATTGTTTTAAAACATTAAAACAACTTGGCTTTAAAAGATACGCTTTGGATTTCGATGAGACCGGGATCAGGTTTCCAGATTTGGATATCCGAAAACCACATCGATCCAAATCAACGATAGGTCGTGAATCTCAAGTTAAGAGTGAAGACTCGAGGTGTAAGGACTATTCATCGTCAAAACTCTGAGGGTGATTCCAATACGAGTTTAATGGGGCAGTACTTTCAGATTTGAGATAAAGATTCAGAGTGCAAGTGTTATCGTCGTTAACTCTGAGGGTGATTCCAAAATGAGTGTAACGATATAATGCCTTCGGTTTCATTCGAACCTGGAACGAACTTGTATGGATTGAATGATTTCAGAACATCGTTAGGTGGACGATGAGCATTCTAAGATAGATGTGTTCTATAAAGGTAATCGTAACCTCTAGCCTCATCAACCGGTAATGGCTAATATAGGGGAGGTGCCGCAAGGCAAAGTGGGTCATGCCTAAGTAGGACGAGATTTTCCCCTGTATAGAGGTCCCTTTTATTTCTGTTGTGTGGAAAGTTGGATACGTGCGCCAACTGCGAGGTTGTATTGTTCGGGACTATCCAGTAAGGGATGGTTCCGGCCTTGTGTTGCAGGGGATTAGGAGTAATCCTCAGTACGCTGATCTAGGCCACGTACTGTGACGGACGGTACCCCAGTACCTCTGCCATTGTATGGAATCCAAAATCCAATAAGTGCCAACGGTTTTAATTGTATTACCTAATTTTGTGGCTAGTAGCTGGAATTTAATGAATGTAACAATTTCGGCTATTTTCTATTTACTTGAAAACCATAAACCTATTATAATATCACTGGATTTCCTATCAAATGTTTTGATTAGCGTAAGGTAAAACTTTTCCATGTTTATGTGTGGGAAGTCTTACGTGATACCTTTCTTTTCAAAGGTTTTTCAAAGTTAAGCAACCTTAACATGTTACTCACACCAGACCCATATCTGACCCGGAGTTTATCTTCTGTTTTTCTTAAACTCTTGGGTACTCAAATTTTTATGAGTAGCCAAGGGATTCAGGTTTGCTTTGACGAATTGTGGAGGAGCAATGGAGCAGGAGGCTTCAGCTTGTAGATATATAGTATTCCGCTGTGTTGATATATGTATTGTGTATTGAGTTGTAATAACTAGACAGGTGTTTATAACTGTCTAGTATGTATGTATAACCTGTGTGAATCTGATAGTTGTTGTATACTATGGAATACTTATATTGTTAATATAAGTTATTCGTTCCGGAGTTGAGATTCTGATGTCGTTTCTTCTAGACAGTTGTTAATACTTATATCATTAATACTTATATCATTAATACGAAAGAAAGGTATAGAAAAGAGAAAGAAAGAGAAGAAAGAAGAAACAACATCAAAACCTCAATTGCGGAACGAATAAATTATATCAACAATATAAGTATTACATAGTATACAACAACTATCAGATTTACACAGGTTATACATACATACTAGACAGTTATAAACACCTGTCTAGTTATTACAAATCAATACACAATACAGATATCAACACAGCGGAACACTATATATCTACACGCTAAAGCCTCCTGCTCCATTGCTCCTCCATAATTCGTCAAAGCTAACCTGAATCCCTTGGCTACTCATAAAAATTTGAGTACCCAAGAGTTTAAGAAAAACAGAAGATAAACTCCCGGTCAGATATGGGTCTAGTGTGAGTAACAGGTTAAGGTTGCTTAACTTTGAAAAACCTTTGAAAAGAAAGGTATCACGTAAGACTTCCCACACATAAACATGGAAAAGTTTTACCTTACGCTAACCAAAACATTTGATAGGAAATCCAATGATATTACAATAGGTCTAGGGTTTTCAAGTAAATAGAAAATAGCCGAAATTGTTACATTCCATAGATTCCAGCTACTAGCCACAAAAGTGGGAAATACAATCAAAACCGTTGGCACTTATTGGATTTTGGATTCCATACAATGGCAGGGCTACTGGGTACCGCCCGTCACAGTACGTGGCCTAGATCAACGTACCGAAGATTACTCCCATCCCCTGCAACACAAGGCCGGAACCATCCTTACTGAATAGTCCTGAACAAGACAACCCCGCAGTTGGTGTGCATATCCAACTGCCCACTAAGCCGAATAAAAAGGGACCTCCAGACAGGGGAAAATATCATCCTACTTGGGCATGACCCACTTAGCCTTGCTGCACCTCCCCTGTTTTAGCCATTCCTGGTTGATGAGGCTTGAGGCTACGATTACCTTTATAGAACACATCTATCTTAGAATGCTCATCGTCCACCTGACGATGTTCTTAAAGCATTCAATCCATACAAGTTCGTTCCGGGTTCGAACGAAACTGAAGGAATTATTTCGTTACACTCATTTTGGAATCACCCTCAGAGTTAACGACGATAACCCTTGCACTCTGAATCTACATCTTGAATCTGAAAGTACTACCCCGTTTAACTCGTATTTGAATCACCCTCAGAGTTTTAACAACGAATAGTCCTTACACCTCGAGTCTTCACTCTTCACTTGAGATTCACGACCTATCGTTAATTTAGATCGATGTGGTTTTCGTATATCCAAATCTGGAAACCCGATCCCGGTCTCATCGAAATCCAAAACGTATCTTTTAAGTCCAAGTTGTTTAAAGTTTAAAACAATTCAATTCTATTATCTATATACACACAAATAGATAATTCATATACTACAATAGATAATCATCATTATCATCACAACAGATAATCCATATTATCATTATCAAAGGATAATCCATATTATCATCATAATGCAACCAACGCATCCATATCACACAACATTACTTATCTCATAGCTGAGACCTTACACCATTCAAAGGAATCAATTATCATTCATCCATACATAAGCAAAGATCTATAATCCCACCATCTATAATTATTTTAAAATGACTTAAATTAATTACATCATTTCTAATTAATTTAAAGTGAATTAAATTAAGTGCTTCATCAATATAAATCTTGCTTACATAACCACTAATTAATTACAAATTAATTAATTATCCTTTAATTAATCACCTTAATTAATCACCCTTGATTAATTATTCTTTAATTACGCTCAAGTAATTATCCTTTAATTAATTCAAAAATTAATTATTGTAAATCAAATACAGTAATTAACCTTTAATTACTTCGTTAACTAATTAACCATAATTAATTACATTAATCCTTAATTAATTACATTAATTAATTACTCTTAATCACTTATCATTAATTAATCAATCTTAATTACATCATTAATTATATTAATTAATGATCTCTAATTACATTTAATTAATTATCTTAGTTAAATATTAAGTAATTATTCTTAATTAAACCATAATTGTTAATCACTCTTGATTAATCACATTCAGCAATTAACTACCCTTAATTACTCCATTAAATAAATTAACTACTCCTTGATTAATTTCTTTAATTAATCCCTTGATTAATTATAAAGTAATTTAACCACTGTAACAACCCGCCATTCATCTTCACAGAATGACGCATCATTAATAAGAAAGAAAGGGGTAGAAAAGAGAAAGAAAGACAAGAAAGAAGAAACAACATCAGAATCTCAACGGCGGAACGAATAAATTATATTAATAATATAAGTATTACGTAGTATACAACAACTATTAGAGTTACACAGGTTATATATCACATCTAGACAGTTATAAACACATGTCTAGTTATTACAACTCAATACACAATACGGATATCAACACAGCGGAACATTATATATCTACACGCTGAAGCCTCCTGCTCCATTGCTCCTCCACAATTCATCAAAGCTAACCTGAATCCCTTGGCTACTGGTAAAAATTTGAGTATCCAAGAGTTTAAGAAAAACAGAAGATAAACTCCGGGTCAGATATGGGTCTGGTGTGAGTAACAGGTTAAGGTTGCTTAACTTTAAAAAACCTTTGAAAAGAAAGGTATCACGTAAGACTTCCCACACATAAACATGGAAAAGTTTTTACCTTACGCTAACCAAAACATTTGATAGGAAATCCAGTGATATTATAACAGGTCTAGGGTTTTCAAGTAAATAGAAAATAGCTGAAATTGTTACATTCATTAAATTCCAGCTACTAGCCACAAAAGAGGGTAATATAATCAAAACCGTTGGCATTTATTGGATTTTGGATTCCATACAATGGCAGGGCTACTGGGGTACCATCCGTCACAGTACGTGGCCTAGATCAACGTACCGAGGATTACTCCCAATCCCCTGCAACACAAGGCCGGAACCATCCCTTACTGGATAAACCCGAACAAGACAACCCCGCAGTTGGCGCACGTATCCAACTGCCCACACAGCCGAAATAAAAGGGACCTCTGGACAGGGGAAAATCTCGTCCTACTTGGGCATGACCCACTTAGCCTTGCTGCAGCTCTCCTGTTTTAGCCATTCCCTGTTGATGAGGCTTGAGGCTATGATTACCTTTATAGAACACATCTATTTTAGAATGCTCATCATCCACCTGACGATGTTCTGAAAGCATTCAATCCATACAAGTTCGTTTCGGGTTCGAATGAAACCGAAGGCATTTTCTCGTTACACTCATTTTGGAATCACCCTCAGAGTTAACGATGATAACCCTTACACTATGAATCTTCATCTCGAATTTGAAAGTACTACCCCGTTAAACTCGTTTTAGAATCACCCTCAGAGTTTTAACGACGAACAGTCCTGACACCTCGAGTCTTCACTCTTTACTTGAGATTCACGACCTATCGTTAGTTTGGATCGATGTGGTTTTCGAATATCCAAATCTGAAACCCGATCCCAGTCTCATCGAAATCCAAAGCGTATCTTTTAAGGCCAAGTTGTTTTAAAGTTTTAAAACAATTCAATTCTATTATCTATATACACACAAATAGATAATTCACATGCCACAATAGATAATCATCATTATCATCACAATAGATAATCCATATTATCATTATCAAAGGACAATCCATATTATCATCATAATGCAACCAATGCATCCATATCACACAACATTACTTATCTCATAGCTGAGATCTTAAACCATTCAAAGGAATCAATAATCATTCATCCATACATAAGCAAAGATCTATAATCCCACCATCTATAATCAATTTAAAATGAATTAAATTAAGTACATCATTTCTAATTAATTTAAAGTGAATTAAATTAATTAATTCATCAATATAAATCTTGCTTACATAATTAATTACAAATTAATTAATTAATTATCCTCTATTTAATCACATTAATTAATCACCCTTGATTAATTATTCTTTAATTATGCTCAAGTAATTATCCTTTAATTAATTCAAAAATTAATTATTCTAAATCAAATACAGTAATTATCCTTTAATTACTTCATAAATTAATTAGCCATAATTAATTACATTAATCCTTAATTAATTACATTAATTAATTACCCTTAATCACTTATCATTAATTAATCAATCTTAATTACATCATTAATTATATTAATTAATGATCTCTAATTACATTTTATTAATTATCTTATTTAAATATTAAGTAATTGTTCTTAGTTAAACCATAATTGTTAATCACTCTTACTTAATCACATTCAGTAATTAACTACCCTTAATTACTCCATTCATTCCAACTCAAAGTCTCATGTGTAACGACCCGCCATTCATCTTCACAGAATGACGCATCATTAATAAGAAAGAAAGGGATAGAAAAGGGAAAGAAAGAGAAGAAAGAAGAAAAAACATCAGAATCTCAACAGCGGAACGAATAAATTATATTAACAATATAAGTATTACATAGTATACAACAACTATCAGAGTTACATTGGTTATACATCACATACTAGACAGTTATAAACACCTGTCTAGTTATTACAACTCAATACACAATACAGATATCAACACAGCGGAACACTATATATCTACACGCTGAAGCCTCCTGCTCCATTGCTCCTCCACAATTTGTCAATGCTAACCTGAATCCCATGGCTACTCGTAAAAATTTGAGTACCCAAGAGTTTAAGAAAAACAACAGATAAACTCCGGGTCAGACATGGGTCTAGTGTGAGTAACAGGTTAAGGTTGCTTAACTTTGAAAAACCTTTGAAAAGAAAGGTATCATGTAAGACTTCCCACACATAAACATGAAAAAGTTTTTACCTTACACTAACCAAAACATTTGATAGGAAATCCAGTGATATTATAATAGGTCTAGGGTTTTCAAGTAAATAGAAAATAGCCAAAATTGTTACATTCATTAAATTCCAGCTACTAGCCACAAAAGTGGGTAATACAATCAAAATCGTTGGCACTTATTGGATTTTGGATTCCATACAATGGCAGGGGTACTGGGGTACCGTCCGCCACAGTACGTGGCCTAGATCAACGTACCTAGGATTACTCTCAATCCCTTGCAACACAAGGCCGAAACCATCCCTTATTGGACAGTCCCGAACAAGACAACCCCGCAGTTGGCTCGCGTATCCAACTGCCCACACAGCCAAAATAAAAGGGTCCTCTAGACAGGGGAAAATCTCTTCCTACTTGGGCATGACCCACTTAGCCTTGCTGCGCCTTCCATGTTTTAGCCATTCTCGGTTGATGAGGCATAAGGCTACGATTACCTTTATAGAACACATCTATCTTAGAATGTTCATCGTCCACCTGACGATGTTCTGAAAGCATTCAATCCATACAAGTTCGTTTCAGGTTCAAACGAAACCAAAGGCATTACGTCGTTACACTCATTTTGGAATCACCCTCAGAGTTAACGACGATAACCCTTGCACTCTGAATCTTCATCTCGAATCTGTAAGTACTACCTTGTTAAACTCGTATTGGAATCACCCTCAAAGTTTTAACGACGAATAGTCCTTACACCTCGAGTCTTCACTCTTCACTTGAGATTCATGACCTATCGTTAATTTGGATCGATGTGGTTATTGGATAACCAAATCTGGAAACCCGATCCCGGTCTCATCGAAATCCAAAACGTATCTTTTAAGGTCAAGTTGTTTTAAAGTTTTAAAACAATTCAATTTTACTATCTATACACACACAAACGGATAATTCACATACCACAATAGATAATCATCATTATCATCACAACAGATAATCCATATTATCATTATCAAAGGACAATCCATATTATCATCATAATGCAACCAATGCATCCATATCACACAACATTACTTATCTCATAGCTGAGATCTTAACCATTCAAATGAATCAATTATCATTCATCCATACATAAGCAAAGATCTATAACCCCACCATCTATGATTAATTTAAAATGAATTAAATTAATTACATCATTTCTAATTAATTTAAATTGAATTAAATCAATTACTTCATCAATATAAATCTTGCTTACAAAACCATTAATTGATTACAAATTAATTAATTAATTATCTTCTAATTAATCACATTAATTAATCACCCTTGATTAATTATTCTTTAATTACATTCTAGTAATTATCTTTTAATTAATTTCACAAATTAATTATTCTTAACCATTTATAGTAATTAACCATTAATTACTACATTAATTAATTAACTATAATTAATTACACTAATCCTTAATTAATTACCCTTAATCACTTATCATTAATTAATCAATCTTAATTACATCATTAATTATATTAATTAATGATCTCTAATTACATTTAATTAATTATCTTATTTAAATATTAAGTAATTATTCTTAATTAAACCATAATTGTTAATCACTTTTGATTAATCACATTTAGTAATTAACTACCCTTAATTACTCCATTAAATAAATTAACTACTCCTTAATTAATTTCTTTAATTAATCCCTTGATTAGTTATAAAGTAATTTAATCCAAATTACTCCCATTATTAAATCATCTTCGTTAATTACATCCAGTAGTTATCAATTAATTACTTCACTAAGTAATTACACTCCATTAATTACATTAAGTAATTATTTATCAAAGCATCCAATGTTTAAATTAATTAAACTTAATTAATTAACTCAAACAAATCACATTAAACTCAATTAATTACATTAAGTAATTAATTCCTTAATTACTTCCATTAAGTAATTATACTTAAACAATTTTGCAAATGATTATCATTAAATTAATAAATATAATTAATTATTAAAAATTAATCACATTAATTAATTATTAAATAATCTTAAGTTAATGACCATCATTAACTATTATTAATTTTTTAATTACTTTTCTTAAGTAATTAAACTTATATTAATCATTATTAATTTCAAATTAATTATTCTTTAATAACCAATTAATTTACCTTTAATTATTTAATTAATTAGGTGTTAACTGTAACTTAATTAATTCATAGTTACTTGATTAATTAATCTCTAATTATTAATTAATATTCTAATTAATAATCCTTAATTACAAATTAATTATTACTTAATTAATTAATCTTAATTAATTAATTCAACACTTTAATTACTTACTTAATTAATCCAAGACATTAATTAATTTAAATAGATTAATTATCCATTTCAATTAACTTAATAATTTAATGAATCCAAATCATTAAATTCAATTTAACTTTAAGATAAATTTCTTACTTAAACAAAGCATTTAAACAATTTGCTTTAATTTACTTTCAAATTTCATTTTAAATTTAAAGATTTAAATTGAAATACAAATTATCTTTAACAAAGTTTAAAACACATTTCTAAAACCTTTTCATTTCACAAGTTAAAGAAATACTCATTTAATAAAGAAGTTTAAAAGAATTTAAAACCAAATTCATTTTTAAATTCAAATCAATTTAAATTACCCTTTAAACATTCAAAAAATTTTAAATCATTTTAAATTTAAAAACTTTCCTTCATTTCAAAACTGGAATACATATTTAAATTTGAATCCAGATTAATCTTTAGATATTTAAACTCTACTTTCATTTTAAAATTTCATTTTTAAAATTCAAACTACTTAAACATTTTTAAAGTAGTTTAACAATTCAAATTTAAAAACTTTATTCATTTTTAAAAACTGAGATTTAAACTTAAACTTGAATTCTAGATTTTAAACTTGGATTTAAAATTTAGTTTAAACCTTTTCTTTTCATCTTTAAACTTCAGTTTGGTCACATTAATAATTCGTTAAAACTTTATCAACCTCTGGCTTGCATAGAAATATTTATTTAATTGGATTATTAAATTAATTCCAATCTTATTAACAAAGATTATCAAATTAATTTAAATTTTAATGCAGATTATTAAATTGATATTGCCTAAAATTCCAGGTCATCACACTCCATGACAGGAGGCTAAGTAGGAGGAGACTCGATGAGGGTTCTTGCGTAAAGTTACGGCGAGGCAGGACCTGCTCGTGCGCAGGAAGGTGGGGTGTTTGCGATCGATCAGAGGTGCGATTCCTGGGGTGTTCGATGTCGAGGTGGGTCGTACGGCGGAGATGGTGTTCATGCTCGTGTCGCTGCGGCCGCGAGCTTGGGTTTCGCGCGCGAGGCCAAGATTTTCAATTGTCAGTATGGTATATTTTTTTAACTTGTTTATTTAATTTTATACAATATACACATTTTATATAAAAGAAGAAAAATAATAATATAGCTATAAGTTTTATAAAAATAGTAATTTATATATGTGTGTGTGTATGTACAGGAATATAAGCTACTGTTGTTATATGTAAAAAATAAAAATAAAATACAATTTACTAATTAATTAACTTATGTAATTATTTCGGTAACTAGAAAATATTTTGTTATAAGAAAATTAGTTTAAATTAAATAATTAGTTAAATTAAATAAATAAGTGATAATTAATTGTTTGATTAATTCAATTATTAATAAACTGTATAAAACTGTTTATACAAGGTCTAATTCTATGAAGAAAATAAGTCGGGAATGGAAATGGATTGCAAAACAAAATCAAAGATGAGATCTTCTCACTCAATTGAATATAATTAGAATTTCAGTTATTAATCGACTGTTTGGATGTAGTAGTATATATAGTAGTGTGTATGTGTGTGTGTGTGTGTATTTGGAGTGATTGATTTTCCACATTACATAGCGGATGAGACCCTATGCGTCGCATAATAGCGGATGATTGGATATAATCCCATATACCGCGATATTCCACCTCGAAGTGGAATCGGTATTTAATTGTTGTGCTAGCATTTATGGGTGTAGGGAAACAGGTTGAAGGGATCCAACTGGATTCCTTAAATTGTTGATTTTATTTTATATGTTGTGTTGTGATTATTTATAATCTGTGTATGAATATATTTGTGATTGAAATTGTTGAAGGCTATAGTTTAGCCGAATATATTTTTGCTATCGTACGATACCAAAAATATACAATTGGATTTTTGGAAATTAAAGTAGAAAATTTAGAGTAAATTAATTTTGGAGAATTGGATAATTTTCAAAGAAGAAATTTAAAAGTATAAAAGTATAAAAGTTGATTTTTGTAATCCTATCGAATTAATTCCAAAATATGGGGAAAAAAAATTTATAAATGGATTTTGAGTAATATTGTTTAAAAGTTGGAGAATTTATTTAAAACTCGGATTTTAAACAGTTTGGAAGAAATAAAGAAATTTATTTTAAAGATAATAAATGTTGGAAATCGATTTGGAAATTTAATTTGGTATTTGAAAATAAATTTTGAAATTAATTTGGAATTTAATTTGGAATTTGAAAATAAATTTGGAAATCAATTTGGAAATTGATCTGGTGTTTGAAAGTAAATGTTTGGAAATCGATTATAAAATCGTATATCAGTCGATATTTGAAAATTTAAATTCACAATGGGAATTTATAAGGGAAAGGGAAATTTGTTTTTAGAATAAATATTGGTTTATTTTTAAGACAGTGTTGAAACAAATTTACGGATTTGGAATGTAAATTAGAATAAATCGAGAAGGATTTATTAATTGATTTAAATGGACCACTTTGAAATGGAAAGGGTATTTTCCTTGGGAAGACGAGTATGTTTTCAAAGTAGCTTATAAATATAGAGCTTTAAGGTTGGTTTTAAAAAGAATGTTTTTAAAGAAATTATTTTCTTATGTTGTTTTTAAATTTTTAAAGTAAAAATATATTTAATTAATTATAGAAGTGATTGTTTTAAAGATTTAATTGATATTTGATTTAGAAAATCGTAATTTCAATAGTTATACTCTATCTAATAATTTTATTTTTAAAATTAGTTTGGGCTTGAGTTTATATGAGATATTAGTATAATATTTTCATAACCAATATTTTAAATAAAGTGTTTAAAAAATAGTTTTCATCTTTAAGTGTTTCCAAGTATATTTTGGATAAGTGATTTAAATTATTTTAAAGTATTCAGACTCGGCAAATTTTCTATGGAAATAAATATTTGGAAATTTATTCCGCGTAAGGAAAGTGATTTGAAATTTGTTTTCAAAAGGTAGAAGTGTGAAAATATATCTTGCGAAGATATTTTCAAATGAAATAATTTGGGAAATTATTTAAAATATGGTGGTTGTGGTGAATATTGATTAATAGTTAAATAACTGACTATAAATATTGGCCTTTAAATGGCATTTGAATTTTTATGCGAAAGGGGGTCGGATTCCAAATGGATATTCGAAAACTATATCGAGTCTTTGTGATGGATCTTTTATTTAAAAGATCAAAGTGGAAATTTGTTGTGGTTTACTTGAAATCTGAATGTAACACTTATTTTAAAATAAGCACTCATTATTCGGATTAGCCGGGAGAGGACTTTGTGTCATAAAACCCATTCCGAATAATGATACGACGAAATGGGATTGCATTTGAAGACTGTGGTTGAAGGCCGGGTATTTTCGAAAACGAAAGGATTACTGTCGAATGTCTCTGCACTGAGTTGCTCCGTAATAGAGATTTTATTACCCTTTGTGATGGGGAGTCCGGACGTGATTAGTGAATATTCGGATTTGCAAGGGCTTCTTTGAAGTGCCTTCGGTCTCGTTCGAACCTGAAACAGGCTTGTATGGTTGTATGTCTGACAATACACATCGAGACATAAAGATGATTTCTATCAAAAACATTTCTGTTGGTGGCAGAGAATTTATTCTCTTATCTTAACACTCTTCTCTTAGACGTACGAGCTCAGAGTTTATGTATTTGATGGTTATTAGCCATATACTCTCAATTTGGAAGTGTGGCATGCTGAGTGTTGCCGATCATTTGTTGATCGAAGCATGGCTTTTGTATAAAGCATAGCTTTGTGGACGACACTTCATCGGACCTCGCACCCCGAAAATGGTCAAAACAGGAAGGTTGTGGCAAGTTTATGGGGTCGCGTCCCTCAGGGTATGTACATCTCCTTCTGGATAAAAAGTGGTATCTGGTATGGAGTCTAGATATTTAACTTGTGTGGAATATTAAAAGGTAGTATTCTGGTATGGAGCCTAGATTATTCACTATGTGGTTGTTGGTTGATGAGGCGCCTCAGATAAAGGTCGGTCTTGACCGGGGGTGGCATAATCGTGTCAGTAGTTACCTAGTTACAGTGGTAACCCAGCCATGTGTTTGTAAAGATCCAGTTAGGTTCTCGAGGGCATCCCTTCAGAGGCATTCCGTTCGGTGAGAAAGTTCCTTAGCCTGACCATTTGTTGGAAATCCAAAGAAACAATACGTGCCCTGTACGGTTTTAGTTGTATAACTTGCCATGGAATGTGGCGATAACCTGCTATTGAACATGGTAGTTATAGTAGGCATACTACAAAATGTGTATGTTGGCTAAGATTTATATTATACTGTCGAAATGTTTTCCACGCTACGCACTAATAATAATATTAGAAGGATTTTTGCGTATCAAGCATGTTTGACTATCATAAGGAGAAATCACCTCCAATTGTGCGTTTGCATTGTGTATGTGGCGGGAGGCCTTATGCTAGTTTCATTTTCCAAAAGCATAGCGGATTTCTTTTTATTTTTTTTGTGCAAATAACTGTTTTAAGGTCTCACACTAGTCCGATGCCTGAACTGGAGTTTATTGTTTCCTTTCTAAACTCTGGGTGCCCACACGGCCAGTCTAGAGTCAGGTTATCATTGTTCTGGAACGAAGTCAGGAAGCATGCTGTAGAGATCATGAGATAAGCTAGATGGCGAGGCGTATCACTTATATTATATAGTATCTGTTGCGTTCGGGTTGTTGCAAAGTCAATTTCCACGTGGGCAAGTTATAATGACTGCCAATGTTGTATTGTGTCGTTGTAAACTCTATTGATGTATTGTAATAATCGATATAATTCTTCGTTTCAAAGATTATTCTTTTATCTATTATATATTGTTCCGCCGCGAAAGTGAGATTCTGTTATTGTTTCTGTTTTCTTCTTCTATCTTCTTCCTCTTTAACCCTAACGGTTTGATTTTTCGGCATTCGATTATGCGGCATTTGATACAGTGGACGTATTGATGTCAACTTTCGAAAGTCAAAAAATTAGGTCGTTACATTAATGCTGACCTCTTCCATGACTATTAAGGTTAGGATTGATAGTTTAACTCTATAACAATTAAGTTTGCAACTGCTTTCAAAACATAAAACTCATATACAAGTTTTGAAGTGGTATTCGATAAGTAAAACACTTATCAATCCCAGTCTCTACAAAACTAATTCGATGAATTTCCGGCTAACTCAATTTTAGCTCTTTCAAAAGTAAACGAATGCTAGAGACATTTCATACCAATTCTCCTCCTCGGGGATTCTCGATGATATGAAATCACGAATGTGACAACCTGGAATTTCTGGATATTTGAAATTGAAATATTTGATTGAATTTAAATATTTGAAAGGTAGTTTAACTTGAATTTCAAATATCACTGTTTATTTGGCAATTAAATATTGAATTTAATAAGTAGAAATTGGTTAAAATAGTGACTCTTGGTTTTGAAGCTGGTTAAAAATATTTGAAAGCATTGGAAAATTTATATTTATAATACGGGAGATAATAGAAATTTTAAATTTGAGTTTGAAAGTGTTTTGTTTAGTTTTGAAAATATATCGTTTAATTCGAGATTTAAACATAGCCTTCTGAGGCACAGTCTCGGAATTCGACGAAACCAGTTCCATTGGATCCATAATAGTATTTAATTATCAGACTTCAGTTTTCGTATCATTTGGAGTTGTCGCGTGATCATACGATAGATAAATGCGCTGAAATCTCTATCAATAATTCAATATAATAACTGGGTCCAAAAAGCTATCTTCTCCATACGATCGAGTTAGGACTCGAAACCATTTCCATTGCGTTCAGAATAGGGGTTTAACATTACAAACACCTGGTGGCATGCCTCGATAGGGGTTTGTGATTTTAAGCTACGTAATCGATACAATTTGAATTTGAATTAAATTTAATACATTATACATCAACATCAGACCCTTTTGGCCTTCATCTCAAAGGAACACGTGTATTTTCTTGTCCCTTTTTTTCTCTTTATTTTTACTTTATTAAACTTATGTTATCAAAGCATTTCAGAAAGAAAAAAATAAGATGTTGCTTGAAAATTTTAATGGCCACTTCTCTGCTAAAAATCACAAATTCTCAAAGAAAAATAAAAATAGAAATAAAATATAATCTCCCTCCTCAAATCGAGTAGCTGCTTGCAATCGAAGCAAGGTGAGTTATTCTCTTCGAATTCATTCCTCGATCGGGGGGGTTTCGCGGTCATCAGAGGCGCGAAGGTGGTAGTTTGAGCGAGGCGATGAGGTTGCAAAGCATTCGCGTTTGGTTGTGAGACTCGCAAACGCTTGAGTTGTACGAGCTAGCTGAGGGATGAGGGATTTCACGATTTCATGGGCTCGACAATGTTTGACTGGCAATGGAAGCAACCTGGATTGGATGCAATCAAAGCTCGGATGGAGGCGTCGCGATCAGGTAAAGGAGGCCGCGCTCGACTTTTGGGCGCAGTTAGGGTTCCACTTCGAGGGCGGAAAGGTATCCTTGATTTTATTTTATTTCAATTAACTTAATTTACGAACGTAAGTTATGTAAACTAGAAAAAATAAAAAAGTTATAGTGAAGATATTTTATTTTAAATTATTTCGTTAAATTTATATATGTACATTTTATAGAAAAAAAATGTAACAGTAAGGTAGTTCCTAATTCGGTTTTGATTTTTTTATATATACACATATGTGTATAAATGCAGTTTTTCCAATTTATATATTTTTATATTCAGTTGCAGAAAAAGAAAATACAATAAGTATAAGGTAATGTTGTTTTAAATTTAATAATGCATATATATATATATTCATATATACAATTTAATTTAAAAATGGTATATATATATATGGAGATAAGATTTTGAAAATGAAATTTTTAAAATGATCGGGTTTATATAAAATCAGATTTTTAAATCTATATATTATTTTATTAATATACATATATATATATTGTTTAAAGAGAGAAATAAATATACATTTTAAATTTACTAGTTTGGTTTAAATTAACCTACATAATTAATCTAAGTACTAAAATATTTTTAAGTAAAATTAGTTTAAACTAAATTAAAAATGATAACTGATTTTTCGATCATTCGAAACATTAATAAATCATATGATGTTTAATCAAGGTCTGAAATCGTGAAGAATCGTGAAGAAAACAAAGCTGGTTTGGTTTGGGTCGCATAAAATCAAAGGTGACTTAATTTCACTCATTTTGGACTACCATTTGAATTTAAATGGTTAAATTTAAATTATTGGTTGAATGATTGAATTGACTGGATGTGATATTATATATAGTAGTTTGTGTGTGTATCTATATATATATATATATATATATATATATATATATATATTGGAGTGATTGATTCTCGCATTATAAAGTGGATGAGGCCCTCTGCGCCGCGCATAATAGCGGATGACCCTATATACTGCGATATTCCACCGCGAAATGGAATTGGTATTTTCATATTGTGTTAACATCTATGGATGCAGGAAAGCAAGCTGGAGGGATCTAACGTGATTCCTTAAAATATTGTAATTATTCTTCATATCTATGATACGTTATGTGAAATCTTGTGATAGATTATATTGGAATTAAATTATTCGATGCTATGGTTTGGATGGATAAATAATTTGGTATTTTATAGTATAGAATAGAATAAATTGGATTTTAAAGGAAATGAAAAGAATTTTTTTTTTAATTAATAATTATTGGGAATTTGGATAAATCGAGTAATAAATTTAAAGGGAATTTAAACCAGGATATCAGTGAAATTGATTAAGTGTTTTGGAAACTATGATTTAAAGGAAAATGAGTAGTGGAAATTTGTAAGTTGGTTTATAAATGAAGTGGAGTATTTATCAGTGGATAAATTTGGAAGTATAGATTCCGGTGGAATTTATAAGAAAAGGTGCAATTCATTTTAAAAATAAAAGGTAATTTTATTTTTAAAAGTTGGAAAGTATATTTTTCCTGGAAAACTAAGTATATTTTCAAAGAAAAGATTTCAAAGTATAAATTATAAATTTAAAAATGTTTTTTTAGAATGTTTTATAAAATTTATTATTTTAATTATTTTCAAGTGAAAAGTAAATATTTATATAAGTTAATTATGGTTTTTAATTATATTTAAAGGTAAATTATTATTATGATTTTTAAAGGAAACTTTTAACATAAATATTTGATATAATAACTTTATTTTAAAAAAGATAATTTGGTCTAAGTTTTACTCAGGAAACTCTTATAGAATTTCATGTGTATTATTTTGAATAAAGAATTTAGTGGCTTTATTTTAAATAATTTAAGTATATATTTTGAAAGTGATTATAAGAGGATGAAAGTGTGTTTTTAAAAATACAAAGTGGTTTATTTCTAAAGTATTGAAAGAATTTACGGGATTGGAACATAAATTTAATTTGGATAAATCGAGCAGGATTTATAAAGGATTATATGGGTTATATTGGAATTCACTGAAAATCCAGGTATATTTTAATAGAGATAATTTTTATGTATAAGATTTGGGCTTCAAAATTGTTTTAGAAGAATGTTTAGAGATATTTATTATTTTAAAATTGTTTTGGAAATTTTAAAGTAAATTTTATTCAAATTAATTTTATTAGTAATTATTTTAAAAGTTAAATTTATTATTATGTTTTTTAAAAGAAATTTTCTAATATTTATACTTATATAAAACTTTTATTTTAAAATGGTTTGTGGCTTAAGTTTTACTTGGAAATCTGGTATAGAATTTTGTAACTATTATTTTGAATAAAGTGTTTTAAGTAGTTTTTAATTTAAATGTTTTAAAATATATATTTTTGGACAAAGTGATTTAAATTATTTTAAAATGTAAAGTATTAGGGCTTGGTGATTTTCAGTAGGAAGGAAACGATGGGGGGAAATTTATTCCGCGAGACAAAAGTCTTTTGAAAACTATTTTCAAAATGGTTGAAGTAAAGAAAAAAATTATTTTGCGAAGATATTTTGAAATAAATTATTTGGAAAATTATTAAGGCCCGATCGTTGTTTATGGATGTTATTTGATAGTTAAATAACCGACTATCAATATTGGCCAATGTGCTGATCGTTTCGAAGAGACCGAGATCGGGATTAATTTTCTAAAAACCACTTCGATCCAGTTTGAACGGTTTCGTGAGGATGACAAGAGCTTGGAGTCGAAGATGGAGCAGTGAAGTGCAAGGGCTAATCGCTACTAATCCTGAGGGTGATTCCAAAATGGATGTAGCAGGAGTAGTGCCTTCGGTTCCGTTCGGACCGGGAATAGACTTGTATTGATGAATGCTATCAGAACATTATTAGGAGGACGATGAGCATTTTAAGTGAATGTGTGCTAAAAAGATAATTCACAGCCTCGAGCGGGGAATGGCTAAAACTGAGGAGGTGCAGCAAAGCTAAGTAGCTAGCAACCAATTAGGGTAAGGTCATCCTTATCTAGATGTCCCTTTTTATTCGGCTGTGCGGACGGTTGCTGATCCCAACCGTGGGGTGATCTTATTCGGACTATCCAATATGGGGTAGCTTCGGTCTTGTGTTGCAGGGGATCAGGGTGGATCCTCGATACGGTGATTTAGATCACATACTGTGACGGACGGTACCCCAGTACCCCTGCCAATGATGGAAACCCAATCATCAATAAGTGCCTTCGGACTTGTTTGTATACCTATTATGCTGTAATTTAATGAATGTAACAATTTCGGGTATTTGAGTATGTATTTGTATATAGACACTATTATAGCATCAGAGGATTTGATAAAAAAATGTTTTGGTTGTCGTAAGGTAAAAACCCGGCATGTTTATTTGTGGCGTGTCTTACGAGACACCTTTGATTTCAAAGGATTTTGAAAACTTTAATAATCCAATTGAGCGTGTTTTCTCACACTGGTTTTCCAGACTGACTCGGGTATTATTTCACTATAATGCTCGGGTCAGACTGAGTATTATAGATATAGGATAGGATGCTGTGGAGCTCTGGAGACGAGCTGGATGGCAAAACATATCACACGTATTTGATGTATATTCCGCTATGTATGGTTAAGTGCATAGTCATTTTTGTGAGGGCGGGTTATGATAAATGTCCAGTTGTGTGCTATGAATTTTGTTGTACTCTGGCGATGTAATGTATATAACAGATACAATTTTTTGTATAAAGATTCAGCCATTTATCTATTATATATTGTTCCACTACATTTGTGAGATTCAAATGTTGTTTTCTATTTCTTCTTCTATCTCTTTCTTCTTTAACCCTAATGGTTCGTATTTCCATCCACTTTGAGTTGAACTGTTGAAGAATATTATCGGCTCAAAGGGGTACGGATTTACGAGTCATTACAGTGGTATCAGAGTTGAAGGTTAAGAGAGAACCTTGGCTCTGCTGGGGTTTACTCGTTAGAAATAGAGTTCGTAGTACTCTAGAACGAGTTTGAGGGTATTGATAGATAAGAGCGCATATTCGTTAGTGAATATAAAATTCTTTTATACTGTGTTGATTGGTTTGTTGAGTAGCTTATGGATTCTGGTCAATACGAGTAATTAACGTTATTGATAGGGATCTCTAAACACTTAAATAGAACAATTCGACAAAGTATTGTTTTAAATAAAATAATTTTGCCCAAAATTATTTTTATATATGAAAGAAATGGTTTCCATAAATTATAGTTATATATGGTTGCTTGGTCGCTAGGAAATGATAATATCAAATTATTATCATTATTGTGTGGCAGTTGAATAAGAAATTGGAAACCATAACTAAAAGCTAAGAAATAAATTCATATACAAATGGATTTGTAAATGTGAATTGTGAATGTGATTTTTAATTTGAAATGGAATTCCAAAGAAATATTTGAAAATAGATTGAAAGGATTTGAAATTTGAAAATTTGGGAAATTTAAATTCCTTTTTGTTTGAAAATGATTTTCAAAGGTTTTGGAAGAAATAGTAGTGATATTATTCCGAAAATATTTTTGAATTGGAGATGAAATCCTGTAGGATTTGGAATTAAAAATATTTGAAAAAAAAAGTTTTTAAAAGAGTAAAAGCACCGAACTAACTTCGGTCGTTGGAAAATAACTTCGGTGATGACTGCAGCATCATCGATGTTCATTTTCGAGTTTTCAAGGGAGGAATTGCTACCTGAATGTTTTGAATTGGGAGTTGTTTGCAAAACTAGGTTTGGTTTTAGAATTCAAATGATAATTTGATATGCAGATGAATTATGTATATAATTGATTCGGAATGATTTTTGAAATGTTGAGTAATTATTTAAAAGACTCTGGAATTTTATGGAATATAAATAAGTTTGATAACTTATAAAATTTGAAATTTTTTGGAATAAGATTCAACTTTAAAAGGGTTTAACAAAAGTAAGTGTGAAAACAAAATAAGTTGGAAGGTAAGCTAATTAATTGAAGTGAATTTAAAGAAAAATCAAGGAAGACTAAGTAAAGTGGCCATCGAAATAAAATTTTAATTAGTTGGAACTAAATTTGTGAATGAACAAATGAATTTACAATTCTAAGTGAAATGGAAAATTAGTCAAGTTGAACTAAATAAAACAAAGGATTGAAAATAAAATTTGTAAGTAAACTAATTAATTCAAATGGGTAAGTAAATGAATTGAAATTGAATATTGAGATGATATTTATGTAAAGTAAAGTAAAGTTGTAGAATTGATTCAAAGTGAACTAAAATAATAAAAGTTTGGAAATAAAATAATTGTTTGAGATTAAAATAAATTAGTAAGTGGAACTAATTAAAGGAATGGTTAGTTAAATATGGATAGGGATAAGGTGAATAGAATTCAATATTTAAAATTTGAGGGTAAATTGAATTCAAATGGAATTGAAACTACAAAGTTGAATGGAAATGGATATACAACTTCAGTAATGAAGTGGAAATAAATATTTAAGTGTAAAATTGAACTTAAGAAATGGATGGTAAATTCTTAAGTAAAATCGGAATTGAGAAATATACCATGTAAAAATTTGGTGTTGGAAAAATATTCTAAGTTAACATTGAATAAGGGTTAAAGTAAAGTTGTGAAATGGGATAATTGTTAATAAGTGTATGGAAATCAAAATAATTGTGAATAAAAAGAAAATTGATATAGCTAATAATCAATTGAGATAAATACGTGCGATGTACGTATATTATTTATTCGCATGGCGATTTGATCCAGATTCGAGCACAGAATTTCGAGATAGTTATATCGATCTGAGTTGGGATTTTTCACTTGATTTTCAACGGCGAACCCTGGATATGGATTTTTGATTGAATCTGGAAATTTCTATCATAGTTTATGGCTATGCAAGGAGAATGACGGTTTTTGATAAGAAGACCAGATCTGAGCCCGCACTAGGAAGTCGAGTGAACGATACAAGTTCGGAAGAGGAATTGTGTGATCAAGTGAACGATCGGAATTGTTATTGCGCCTAGATAATATATGGACATCGTACGGGCTTAAGTAAAGCAAATGTTGAAATTTTTGAAAAGAAATGAATAAAATGTTTTTGGATTCTGTGATTGGATGTTATTGCTAAGTAGGATATACAGGTGTTTAAAAGCAAAGAGAAATTGATATTTTTGATTTCAGAAGATAAATTTTGAAAGGCCCGACAAAATGGTATGTATTTAAATTTCTGTTTGAATTTTGATGGTTTTCTGATCTGAACACTTGGCATTTTGTTTTCTTTTGGAATTTAGGGGCCCGTATAGGCATTTTGTAGTTGTTCCGAGCAAGCCACGCAAAGGAGACGTTAGCGAAATATTTCGAAAATTTAGGGAGTTAGAAAAAATTTGAGAAATTTTTTGATAATTTAAATTTGGTTTAAATAATAATTTGAATTTTTGAGTAAATAATATTGTTTGGAAGTTATGGTTGAGTTTGGGAAGTTAATAAGGGTGTTAGTGTGTCTTTAATAAAAAGATTATTTTGGGAAGATGTATAAAAGCTATTTGGATTGGGAAAATAGCTAACGGGTTGGAGCATTCTTCTTAACTAGTAATTTCGAGGACGAAATTCTTTTAAGAGGGAAGGAATATATGACAACTCGACATTTCTGGATATTTGAAATTTAAGTATTTAATTGATTTTAAATATTCAAAAGTTAGTTTAACTTGAATTCAAATATCACTATTTATTTGGCAATTAAATTATTGAATTTAATAAGTAGAAATTAGTTAAAATGGTGAATCTTGGTTTTTAAGCTGGTTAAAAATATTTCAAAGCCTCAGGAAATTTATATTTATAATACTGGAGATAATAGAAATTTTAAATTTGAGTTTGAAAGTGTTTTGCTCAGTTTTGAAAATATATCGTTTAATTCGATATTTAAAAATAGCCTTTCAAGGCACAGTCTCGGAATTCGATGAAACTAATTCCATTGGATCTGTAATAATATTTTATTATCATATTTCAATTTTCGTAGCATTTTGAGTTGTTGTGTGATCATACGATAGATAAGCGCACTGAAATCTCTATCGATAATTCAATATAATAACTGGATCCGAAAAGCTATCTTCTCCATACGATCGTCTTAGGACTCGAAACCTTTTCCATTGCATTCATAATAGGGGTTTAACATTATAAACACCTGGCAGCATGCCTCGATAGGGGTTCGCGATTTTAAGCTACGTTAATCGATTCAATTTGAATTTGAATTAAATTTAATATATTATATATCAACATCAGACCTTTTTGGCCTTCATCTCAAAGGAACACGTGTCCTGCCTTTCCGAACACGTGTTTTTTCTTGTCCCATTTTTTACTTTCCTTTTATTTTATTAAACTTATGTTATTAAAGCATTTCAGAAAGAAAAAATAAGTAGTTGCTTGAAAATTTTAATGGTCGCTTCTCTGTTAAAAATCACGAATTCTCAAAGAAGAATAAAAATTGGATAAAACATAATCACCTTCATCAAATCGAATAGCCCCTTACAATCGATGCAAGGCAAGTTATTCTCTTCGAATCCATTCCACGACCGGAAGCAAATCAATTAGAATAGAACCCTTCTTGGTCAAATAAGATATGTGTGCCGCGACTTCGGCCTGGGGGGTTTCGCGGTCATCAGAGGCACGAAGGTTGTAGTTCGAGCGAGGCGTTGGGGTTGCAAAGCATTCACGTTTGATTGTGAGACTCACGAATGCTCCAGTTGTACGAGCTGCCGGAGGGGCGAGGGATTTCACGATTTTATGGGCTTGACGATGTTCAAGTGGCAATGGAAGCAACCTAGATTGGATGCAATCAAAGCTCGAATGGAGGCGTCGCGACCAGGTAAAGGAGGCGACATTCGATTTTTGGGCGAGGTTAGGGTTCCACTTCCAGGGCGGCAAGGTATCCTCGATTTTATTTTATTTCAATTAACTTAATTTACGAACGTATGTTATGTAAAGCCAAAAAAAATAAAAAAAGAGACAGTGAAGATATATTATTTTAAATTATTTCATTAAATTTATATATATACATTTTAGAAAAAAAATGTAACAGTAAGGTAGTTCCTAATTCAGTTTTGATTCTGTATATATATACATATATGTATAAATGCAGTTTTTCCAATTTATATATTTTTATATTCAGTTGTAGAAAAAGATAATACAATATGTATAAGGTAATGCTGTTTTAAATTTAATAATGCATATATATGTATATATTCACATACATTATTTAATTTAAAATGGTAAATATATATATGGACGTAAGATTTTGAAAACGAATTTTTTAACTGATCGGATTTATATAAAATCATATTTTTAAATCTATATATTATTTTATAAGTATATATTTATATGTAGTTTCAAGAGAGAAATAAGTATACATTTTAAATTTACAAGTTTGGTTTAAATTAACTACTTAATTATTCTAAGTACTAAAAGATTTTTTAAAGTAAAATTAGTTTAAACTAAATTAATAAATGGTAATTGATTTTTCGATCATTCAGAATATTAATAAATCATATGATGTTTATTCAAGGTCAGAAATCGTGAAGAATGTGAAGAAAACAAAGCCGGTTTGTTTTAGGTCGCATAAAATCCAAGGTGAATTAATCTCACTCATTTGGATTACCATTTGAATTTAAATAGTTAAATTGAAATAATTGGTTGAATAATTGAACTGACTGGATGTGATATTAGTGTATATATATTGGAGTGATTGATTCCCGCATTATATAGCGGATGACACCCTATGCATCCCGCATAACTCGATTCCTCAAACTATTGTAATTATTTTTCATATCAGTGATATATTATGTGATATCCTATGATAGATTAAATTGGAATTAAATTATTCGATGCTATAGTTTAGAGAATATATAATTTGGTATTCTAAAATATAGAATAGAATAAGTTGGGTTTTAAGGAAATGAAAAGAAATGTTTATTAAGTAAATAATTATTGGGAATTTTGATAAATCGAGTAATAAATTTAAAGGGAATTTGACCAAGAAATCCATGAAATTGATTAAGTGTATTGGAAACTGTGATTTAAAGGAAAATGAGAAATGGAAATCTGTAAATTGGTTTATAAATGAAGTGGAATATTTATCAGTGGATAATTTAAAAGTATAGATTCCGGTGGAATCTATAAGTAAACGTGCAGTTCATTTTAAAAATAAAAGGTGATTTTATTTTTAAAAGTTGGAAAGTAATTTTTTCTTACAAAACGAAGTATATTTTCAAAGAAAAGATTTCAAAGCATAAACTAGAAATTTAAAAATGTTTTTCAGAATGTTTTATAAAATTTATTATCTTAATTATTTTCAAGTGAAAAGTAAATATTTATTTAAGTTAATTATGGTATTTAATTATATTTAAAGGTAAATTAGTATTATGATTTTTAAAGGAAAATTTTAACATAAATATTTGATATAGTAACTTTATTTTAAAAAAGGTAATTTGGTTTAAGTTTTACTCAGGAAACTCTTATAGAATTTAATGTGTATCATTTTGAATAAAGAATTTAGTGGCTTTATTTTAAATAGTTTAAATATATATTTTTTAAAGTGATTATAAGGGGATGGAAAGTGTGTTTTTAGAAATAAAAAGTGGTTTATTTTTAAAGTATTGAAAGAATTTACCAGATTGAGACGTAAATTTTATTTGGATAAATTGAGCAGGATTTATAAAGGATTATATAGGTTATATTGGAGTGGAAAGAGTATTTCACTAAAAGCCAAGTATATTTTAATAGAGAAGATTTTTATGTATTAGATTCGAGTTTTAAAATTTTTTAGAAGAATGTTTAGAGAAATTTATTATTTCAAAATTGTTTTGGAAATTTTAAAGAAAATCTTATTCATGTGAATTTTGGTAGTAATTATTTTAAAAGTTAAATTTAGTATTATGTTTTTTAAAAGAAATTTTCTAATATTTATACTCGTATAAAACTTTTATTTTTAAAATGGTTTGTGGCTTAAGTTTTACTTGGAAATCTAGTGTAGAATTTCATAACTATTATTCTGAATAAAGTGTTTTAAGTAGTTTTAAATTTAAATATTTTAAAGTATATATTTTTAGATAAAGTGATTTAAATTATTTTAAAATCTAAAGTACTATGGCTTGGTGATTTTCAGTGGAAAGGAAACAATGGGGTGGAAATTTATTCCGCGAGAGAAAAGTGTTTTGAAAACTATTTTCAAAAGGGTTGAAAGGTTGAAAAAAATATCTTATGAAGATATTTTGAAATAAATAATTTGGAAAATTATTAAGGACTGATGGTTGTTTGTGGATGTTATTTGATAGTTAAATAACCGATTATTAACGTTGGCCAATCCGCTGATCGTTTCGATGAGTCCGGGATTAGGATTAATTTCTCAAAAACCACTTCGATCCGGTTTGACAGTTTTCAAGAGGAAGACAAAAAGCTTAGACTCGAAGATGGACCAGTGAAGTGCAAGGGCTAATCGCTACTAATCTTAAGGGTGATTCCAAAATGGATGTAGTTGGAGTAGTGCCTTCGGTTCCGTTCGGACTGGGAACGGACTTGACTGGATGAATGCTATTAGAACAGCGTCAGGAGGACGATGAGCATTCTAAGTGAGTGGTGCTAAAAAGGTAACGTATAGCCTCGAGCCTCATCAACCGGGAATAGCTAAAACAGTGGAAGTGCAACAAGGCTAAGTGGCTAGCAACCAATTAGGGTAAGGTCATCCTTGTCTAGATTTCCCTTTTTATTCGGCTGTGCGGGCGGTTTCTGATCCTAACTGTGGGGTGATCTTATTCGGACTATCCAGTAAGGGGTAGCTCTGATAGGGGATCAAGGTGGATCCTCGGTACGACTATCTAGACCACATACTATGAAGGGCGATACCCCAGTAGCCTTGCCTTTGATGGGAACCCAATCACCAATAAGTGCCTTCAGACTTGTTGTATACCTATTATGCTGGAATTTAATGAATGTAACAATTTCGGCTATTTGAATAAGTATTTGTATATAGACACTATTATAATATCAGAGGATTTGATAAGAAAATGTATTGGTTATCGTAAGGTAAAAACCCGGTATGTTTATTTGTGGCGAGGTCTTAGGAGATACCTTTGATTTAATGGATTTTGAAAACTTTAATAATCCAATTGAGTGTGTTTTCTCGTGCTAGTTTTCCAGACCGACTCGGGTATTATTTCACTACAATGCTCGGGTCAGACCGAGTAGTATAGATGCAGGATAGGATGCTGTGGAGCTCCAGAGATGAGCTGGATGGCAAAACGTATCACACGTGTTTGATATATATTCTGCTGTGTATGGTTAACTGCATAGTCAGTTTTGTGAGTGCAGGTTATGATAACTGCCCAGTTGTGTGGTATGAATTTTTTTGTACTCTGGTGATGTAATGTATATAACAGATACAGTTCTTTGTATAAAGATTCATTCATTTATCTATTATATATTGTTCCACTACGTTTGTGAGATTCTGATGTTGTTTTCTATTTCTTCTTCTATCTCTTTCTTCTTAACCCTAATGGTTCATATTTCCGTCCACTTTGAGTTGAACTATTGGAGAATATTGGAGAATATTGTCGGCTCAAAAGGGTATGGATTTGCAAGTCATTACAGCGAAGCCTTTCGATAACTATTTAAGCCATATTTGGTCAATTTCGATAGTCAAAATAATTTGCTTGCACAAATCACGATTTTCACACACTAGACTCATTTTCGACATTCCAACTCAACTCTTCCTCGTTAAGGAGTAAAGCAAAGTAAGTTAGAGCACCGGTTGCATCAAAGCCTTTCCTAAACACTTCATTATTAAATCCTACAAAAAGATAAGGCTACCTCGTCGGCTTTTAATGTTAAGTATAGGATTAAAGATTTCCATAAACAATAAGAAATCAACAGGATTAACACGTTTTCAACATTTTTTGACTTACAATTCCTCGATGAAGAGGGATGTTTGGTAGTTTAAAGCTCTGTTGCTCCGTTCCTACTCGACATTAATCTTAACTCTCACAAATAGATAAGCCTTACTTTGTCGGCTTTTAATGTTATGCATAGTAAATTATTTTTAAGGCAGGTAATAAATCAATTTACCATTTGGTCATTCAGTAATTCTAACTCCTTTTTGAAAACATTTGTATATACTTTTAAAGTACTTATAAATACTTATACTAGGTTTTAAAACATTTATCCAAAATAATACTTGAAAATAACAACTTTACAATTTTCCTTAAAACTTGAAAACGACATGTTTTCTTAGGGGTGGGCATAAACCGCACCGCTATAAGGAAACCGTCTGCATCGAACCACAAAAGCGGTGCCGAAACCCGCACCGAATCTTCTAACCAAAGCTGATACCCCAAACCGGACGGACCCACATTGATGCGCTTCAGTTGCGGTTTGGACGATTGAACCAACCATATTAAACTGGACCGAACCGATAATTTATATTAGTAATCTTATGATAAAAATATAATCAACTCCTATCTTATTTTAGATTCTAACGATGTACATTCTATTTTTAGCATATGTTATTATTATATTAATAATAATCGCTGACATAAAGGAAGAAGTTATAGTTTGGTATAATGTTTTTCATATCATTTTTTGTGAATAAATGCTAATTATAATCTTATTATACTCATTTTCCTTAATGATTATGTATTGATTAATGTTGATGTTTGGTTAATCTACCAAAAAAATCTCACTTGCAGGTAAATGTCAGATTGAAATATTCATACAAGTAAGAACTAATCTTTCATTTCAGTATAACATTGTGTGTTTTAACTTTTAAATGTAAAAGTTTCACCTTCGTGCCTTTGTAAATTGATTATTGATGGGAGTAATTCTTTTATTTCATATTTAACACGGGTTCAAACCAGACCGGACCGAAATCGAATCGTATTACATTCAAACCGGATCAAAACCGAACCGTTTAAAGGATTGGTATAATGGTTTGTATTTTTGATTAACCGTTTGATGCGGTGCGGAAGCGGTTTGGTCTCCAAACCGCACCAAATCGACCCACGCCCACCCCTATGTTTTCTGAAAAAATATCTCTTCTTCAAAAATTCAAAACTAATTCTTAAAAATTCATATAGGTCTTAAACCACTTTAAAATACTCTAATATGAGTTAGTAAATACTCGTAAAAATAATGAGAAAAAATTCTTAAATTTGAATATCTTTTCAAACCTTTTAAAGTCCAAAATCAAAGCTAAACGTGACGGTTTTGCACTAGTGATGTTTTGACCACTTTTTGGGATGTTACTTAACTTTTTACTATTTAAGCTTTTACTAGCAGTGAACATACATATAAAATATTATAAATATGGCAACAAATCATTAAGGATCTCCCTACAAAGTTCCATAAACATTACCAAAAAACAAGGCAATTCACAACTATGACAACCCGGATTTGTAGCAATATAAATGGGATAATTTTCTAATTTAAAAATTGCAAAATTTATTCTTTTCAAAACAATTAAAATGTGCTTTCCAATTTCTATTGTTTATATATATATGTAGATTGTAAATGGAACTTTGGTTTGAAATTCAAAAGTAAAGTATCTTAAAAATAAATTAGATTTAAAAAAGAGCTTTACGTTTTTAAAGCACTAGTATATATATGTAAAGTATAAATGGATTAAGCTTAAAATAAGTATAAATAAATAAGTTTTATATTATTTTCTTTAAGTTATATAAATATAAATAAAAAGAAAGTGTAAAAAAAATAAAATATAAAACATAAGAGAAAATAAAATATATGTATATAGACATTTGTAGGCTTGAGAAGAACATGCAAATTCACAAGTTCACAAGTGTCAAAATTTATGATTTTCTTCATTTTCAAAATATAATAAAAAGGAGAATAATAAGAACCGAGGCTGTATACACTTATATATCTCAACCCTTTCTTTTTTCCATCTTTCAAAAATCTAAAACCAGAGAAGAAAAACAAAAAATAAACAAACAACTCTTTCCAGTTTCAACTATACAAAGCTAAATTCAATTCAAGATTCAACTTAATCAAATAGATCAAGCTTCCAGATTCAAATTCGAGTACATATTCAAATCTTAAACAAGTAGTTCGAAATCAAGTTATAGTTTCCAGATTTCAAAAATTATTCTTTGTTCTCTGTTCAAACATTATAAAGGTGAGTAAACTATAAACTTTTTAAGTTAAATCATCATTATTATCTGATGCATGTGATAAATAATGGTATTAATATGATTTGCATGGATGTGTAAATGTATTTTGCCTAGAAATATAGTTGAATTACTGTGTGATCATTTGCATGTCTGTATATTGATATGTAAGCCTCTGTTCTTGGTTTACAGACCCAAAAACTCAATCAAAAAATCAATTCCTCTTCATATATACCATTATAGGTTGTGACGTTTAAGGGAAATATGTTTGAATTAACTAAATCTTAATTTTTTAAAAATTTTTTAAAGTATAGTTAGCAAGTATTTTAACTAGAAAGAAGAAAATAATGAAATCAAAATCAAGTCAGAAATTAAATTATTTAAATCTCAAGATTTGTTCACATAATCTAATTCGATTTTGAAAATGATGATTTTTAATGGTAAGATCATAATTTTTAAGTTTGTATGGATCGAGATATGGTGAGATGATCGAAAATTGGGATTTTATCAATTTCCAGTGATCGCGAGGTTCTGTAGCCTCGGGGTTGTGGCCGGAGGTTGCCAGTTGTTCGTTGATCATGGAAAAAATGGTCATGGTTTCTTAGTTCACTGTGGTGGTGTGGCGAGGGGGGACTAGAGTTTAAGCTTTGGTTGGGTCGAGGGAAGTTCACGGCTATTTGAGGTGTTGCGGTGTCGTCGAGTTGGCTTGAAGGTGGGTGAAAGGTTAGAGGAGACTTAGGCGCAGCTGTTGGCAAGATGGCGTGGCATCCAGTGGTCATAGAGGGTGGCGCGAGGTGGTTTCGGGTTGGGCTTTTTAGGTAAGGTGAAGGCTTTCATTCTCGATTTTGATTTAGGTGGTCTTCGTAGGTTATGGGTGGTTGCTTGAATTGAGATGGTCATCGGTGACTTGCTGGAGGTAGCGGCTATGGTCGGAGTGGTTCCGATCATGTGTTGATGCAGCTTGAAGCGATTGACGCAGACAATTGACGCAGCTCGAAGCAATTGACGCAGCTCTGATACCAAATTGACGCAGCTTGTTCTAGGCTCGAACAGTTTAGACGTGAAACTGTCGCAACCTATCCAGGATCTTCTTCACGAAATGATGATTTCGTGTCAAATAACCCGATAGAACAATAAATGCTCAATTCCGTTGATCGTGATGATACCAGAATCCAGCTATCCCCAACCCGTTGATCTTGCAAGTACCGTGTTGAAAGATCTACAATTCTATCGTTGATCACTCGAAAGTGATACCGAGAATTGGCTTCAACTTCGTTGATTCGCGCACCAATAACCCGAAGATGGAAAGAAGAAGGAGGTCACACTTAACTTCAACAATGGTGGCAAAAGCTTACACACAAATTTTGTTGAAAATCAACTCCCTTACAAATGACAACACACCCTTATTTATAGGAATTACAACATATACCAGCGACTCAACATACAACACATACGTGCGACTTAACAACACCACAAATGACCTAACGACATACGACTTATCAATACATGCAAGCGACTCAACATCGTACGCGACTTAGCAATACATCATACATATGCGACTTAACAATATACAACATACATGCGACTTAACAATACAACACAAGTTACAACATCATGCGACATAACATCAGTGACTTAACAACATAGCACATCTTCAGGCACGGCTTGAGCGACTTAAGGAATCAGCGACTTAAGCTACAGGAACAACCTACACGACATAAGCTTCATGCGACATAAGGAATCATGCGACTTAAGGAAGCAGCATAGGAGGTGAGCGACTTATGGAAAGCGGCATAGGTGAGCGACTTATAGAAAGCGGCATAGGTGAGCGACTTAAGATAAAACGACTTACGACATAAGCAACTTACGACATAAACGACTTAAGGCATAACTCGCTATGTCGTTCAAGGCAGCGTTCAAAGCAGGTGACTTAAGGTCAGTTGGCCTAACTCGCTCATGAATCGCAGGCGACCTAAGCTTGAGCGACTTAACATAGTGCGTTGATGGTTGGGACAGCTTAAGGTCGTTGAGCGACATATCATGATGCGCTGCATCATCCTCCCCTGATTGAAAAGAATTCGACCTCGAATTTACACTTTCCTCTCCTTCGACATACTTATTCTCATGATATGGAATCAAGTGTTTGACGTTGAAAACATCGGCAGTATGGATATGATCCGGCAATCTTAACTGATAAGCACTCTCATTAATCTTTTTCACGATTTCCAAAGGACCAATCTTTCTAGCAGCTAGTTTGTTGTAAGTACCAATAGGAAATAGATCTTTAGTCAATACTGCATATACAAAATCTCCTTCTTTGAATTCAACATTTCGTTGTTTAATATCTGCAGATTGCTTATATTTCTCCTTCGCCTTAAGCAATCGTTCCTGCACAACCTTGTGGCACTCTTGCAATTCATTCACAAAATCACTAGCTCGTTTGATCACTCTTTTCTGCTGTGGTACTATAGATAAATCCAATGGTCCTTTAGGAATTGTTGAGTAAACAACCTAGAATGGACTGAACCCAGTGCTACGATTAACCGCATGGTTGTGTGGAAACTCAGCTTGGCACAGCTTGGAATCCCAACTCTTCAAATTGTCATTCACAAGGCATCTCAATAGATTACCTAGGTATCTATTCACAACTTCTGTCTGTCCATCCGTCTATGGTTGATAAACACTACTAAATTTCAGCTTTGTCCCGACCATTCTCCATAGAATCATCCAAAAATGACACAGAAAACGAGTGTCTCTATCCGATACAATAGATTCAGGCAACCCGTGAAGTCGATAGATCTCTCTGAAGTATAACTGTGCGACATTAACTGCATCTGCCGTCTTCTTGCACGTGATAAAATGTACCATTTTTGAAAACCGGTCAACCACTACGTAGATAAAATCATTGCCACGTTGCGTTCTCGGCAAGCCCAACACAAAGTCCATACTAACATCCACCCATGGTTTAGTAGGTATAGGCAACGGCAAATATAAACCTGCATTTGTCATGGTCCCCTTTGAAACTTGACAAATATGGCACCTCTGAACGAACTTTTCAACTTCCTTCCTCATTGACGGCCAAAAATAAGACTTTGAGATCAACTGCATAGTACGGTCGTAGCCCACGTGTCCTTCTTCATGTAACTCTTTGATGATTTTCATTCGTAGACTGCAATCTGGAATACACAACTGATTTCCTTTGAATAGAAAACCATCAACCAGCTCATATCCATCCATGCTTCCCTGCTTGACTTTGTCTAGGATTTCGGAAAAATATGAATCTGAAGTAAGCAGATCTGGAAGTAAGTCAAAACCCATCACCTCTACTCGCATGGTTGTTAGTAAATTCTCCCTCTGACTCAATGCATCGGCGACGCGGTTAGTCACTCCAGACTTGTGCTTTACGACGAAAGTAAATTGTTGCAAATAAGCTATCCATGATGCATGCCTAGCTGCAATTTTATTCTGCCCTTGTAAATGTTTCAACGCTTCATGGTCTGTATACAAAACAAATTCTTTGTGGAACAAGTAATGTCTCCAATGCTTCACAGCCTGCACAATAGCATAAAACTCCACATCATAAGTATTGTATCTCATCTTTGCTCCAGAATTTTTTTCACTAAAGTAGGCAATCGGATGTCCCTTCTGACTCAACACTCCTCCAATTCCAACTTTTGATGCATCCGTATGTAACTCAAATAGTAACTGAAAATCTGGCAACACTAGAATCGGTGCTGAGGTTAAAAGTTCCTTGATTTGTTCAAAAGCATATCCTGCCTCTTTCGCCCATGAAAACTGCTTTCCTTTCAAACAATCAGTAACAGAAGCCATTACACTACTAAAGTGCGGTATAAATCTTCGATAAAATGAAGCTAATCCATGGAAACTTCTGACTTCCGTTATAGTTTTAGGCTGTGGCCAATTTCTGATTGCGGCTGCTTTACTCTGGTCCACTTGTATCCCTTCCTTAGACACAACATAACCCAGAAATAAAACACTTGGCGCCATGAACACGCATTTCTTCGCCGCGGCGTAGAATTGTTCTTGACGAAGAATAGTTAACACCTTTCACAAGTGTTGAATGTGCTCCTCTATGCTAGCACTATATATCAAAATATCATCAAAGTAGACTACAACAAACTTCCCGATGTAAGGTCTGAAAATTTGATTCATCATCCTCATAAATATACTTGGTGCATTAGATAGACCAAATGGCATGACCAGCCATTCATATAATCCTTCCCGAGTCTTGAATGTTGTCTTCCATTCATTACCTGGTCTTATGTGAATATAATGATAACCACTCTTAAGATCAATCTTCGAAAAAATTACAGACCCACTGAGCTGTCCAATAGATCATCAAGTCTTGGCATAGGAAATCTGTATCTGACCATTATTTTGTTGAGTGCCCTGCTGTCGGTACACATTCTCCATGAACCATCTTTCTTCGGTACCAACAAAGTTGGTACAGCACAAGGACTGAGACTCTCTCGAACACGCCCTTGCTCAAGCAACTCCTCAACCTATCTCCTCAACTCTTCATGCTCTTTTGGACTCATACGATAATGCGGCCTATGCGGTAAAACAGCACCTGGCACTAGATCAATTTGATGTTGTATATCCTAAGTGGCGGTAATTCCTTGGGTAATTCCGCAGGATAGACATCTTCAAATTCATTTAACACCGGTCTAACTTTAGCAGGAATTTCAAACTCTTCACTTATTTCATACCCAATCAACATAAACATTTCAACATAATCTTTCACTTCTTCAACAAATTCTCTCATAGACAATAGACTGGTTGATTCCACTTTCTTCTCTGTCTTGCTTTCACTTTGTTCACGCTTCTTAGGAACTAAGCTAATTTGAGTACCTTAGAACATGAAACTGTAACTGTTGGTGCGACCATTATGTTGTACAGCTCTATCATATTGCCATGGTCTTCCCAATAGTAGATGACACACATCCATATCGACAACATCACACCATATATCATCTTTGTACTTCTTCCCAATAGAAAATGTAACAAATGCTCGTCTTCCCACTGTCACTTCTCCACCTTTCTTTAGCCATGCCAGTTTATAAGGTCTAGAGTGTTTTTCAGTCTTCAACCCTAACTTCGTGACGGCTTCTTCAGAAATAATGTTATTGCAACTTCCCGCATCAATAACAAATCAACAAACCTTTCCCAAGATAGTACATGTAGACTGAAAGATATTGCTTCTCAGCCAACTAGAATCATTCTCATGCTTTGGCACTAAACAAGACCTCCTTATCATCAAGTTACACCCTTCGTCTCCTGACACAACTTATTCATCTTCATCAAACTTCGATGGTTGAGAATAATCAATCTCAGCTTCCAAATCCTCATACTCACATTCCTCTGCAACGAATGCTCTCTTATTTGGCTTTGTACATTCATTACTTTTAGGGCCAAACTCCTGACAATTATAGCACTTGATACTGTTAATGACCTTTGCTTTAGCGGCTTCATTGACAATTGGTTTATTGACTGCCTTGCAAACATTAGCACTGTTACTGGCACCCGTACTCTGGTTGTTAGATCCTGCAAACACACCACCTCCTCGTCTCCCTTGTTTCTTCTAAGCTAGAGCTTTCTGATGTGCCTCAGCAACAGATATTGGATTAAACATATTAACCATGTCTTAAATTTGCATTCATAATCCTCCAATATATCTAGCCGTTAGCTGTTCCTCAGTTTTCCTTGCAATCAATTGATAGAATTCGCCTGCATAGTCATTTACTGTCTTCGTCCCTTGTCTCAAATTCTGCAAACGTTGATACATAAGAGATTGATAATTGTACGACAAGAAATTTGATTTCATCATCTTTCTGATCTTCTCCCAAGTGACAACTTTTGACTTTCCCATTCTCTCCCGAGTTAGTTTAGTTTGTTGCCACCAAGCCATAGCTCTTCTCCTTAGTCTTGTAGCAACTAATTGGACTCTACGATTCTCAGGCACCTCCTTGAATTTCAAAATTTCTTCAACATCGACAACCAATCAATAAATTCTTCTGCTTGCATACCACCTTTGAATTATGGAATTTCCATCCTCATACCTGACTCCCATTTGTGATCATTTTCTGAATCCAGATATTGATTTCGCACTTGGCCTCGATTTCGATAATGAATACTACCTCCATCACCATCTTCCTCAAAATCAAATATATTTCGATATCGATCCTGACCATAGTCGTCCCTACGACCATGCATGTCCCTTCTACCCTGTCTTTCAACATCATGATATTGTTCATTTTCAAACCCACGTTGAGTTCTTCTCTCTTCACTTTGATGCCCATGGTGGTCTCGCATCATTGAAACTGATGATTCTCTCCTATCTCGATAAGACTGAGGTGACATTCTCCTTTCTCCCGAAACCGATGGTGAAACCCTATTTCCACTCTTGTTCGAAACTGGTAACATTCTCCTTTGATTTTGATTCATGTCCTTCATCAATTTCTCCAATTTCTCGATACCCTCATTGAATTTTTCATTGATATGTTGCTACATTTGCTCAGCTTCTTGTCTTCTATACAAATCTTCAACATTATGAAAGCGATTAGCACGTCTCGGAGGCATGATCGTCAAACAATCTTGTTTCCGTCTCTAATCTAGCTTTGATACCAATTGACGCAGCTTGAAGCGATTGACGTAGATAATTGACGCAGCTCGAAGCAGTTGACGCAGCTCTAACACCAAATTGACGCAGCTTGTTCTAGGCTCGAACAATTTAGATGTCAAACTATCGCAACCTATCCAAGATCTTCCTCACAAAATGATGATTTCGTGTCAAATAACCCGATAGAACGATAAATGCTCAATTTCGTTGATCATGATGATACCGGAATCCAGCTATCTCCAACCCGTTGATCTCACAAGATACCGTGTTGAAAGATCTACAATTCGATCGTTGATCACTCGAAAGTGATACCAAGAATTGGCTTCAACTTCGTTGCTTCACGCACGAATAACCGAAGATGGAAAGAAGAAGGAGATCACACTCAACTTCAACAATGGTGGAAAAAGCTCATACACAAATTTTATTCAAAATCAACTCCCTTACAAATGGCAACACACCCCTATTTATAGGAATTACAACACATACCAGCGACTCAACATACAACACGTACATGCGACTTAACAACACCACAAACGACCTAACGACATACGACTTATCAATATACACAAGCGACTCAACATCGTACACGACTTAGCAATACATCATACATATGCGACTTAACAATATACAACATACACGCGACTTAACAATACAACACAAGTTACAACATCATGCGACATAACATCAGCGACTTAACAACGTAACACATCTTCAGGCACGGCTTGAGCGACTTAAAGAATCAGGGACTTAAGCTTCAGGAACGACCTACGCGACATAAGCTTCATGCGGCATAAGGAATCATGCGACTTAAGGAAGCAGCATAGGAGGTGAGCGACTTATGGAATGTGGCATATGTGAGCGACTTATAGAAAGCGGCATAGGTGAGCGGCTTAAGAGAAAACGACTTACGACATAAGCGACTTATGATATAAACGACTTAAGGCATAACTGCTATGTCGTTCAAGGTAGGCGACTTAAGGTCAGTTGGCCTAACTCGCTCATAACTCGCAGGCGACCTAAGCTTGAGAGACTTAACATAGTGCGCTGATGGTTAGGATAGCTTAAGGTCGTTGAGCGACATATCATGATGCGCTGCATCATGTGTGCACGTGCATGTGTGTCAGTGTGTGTTTGTGTTTACGGGTTGTTGTGTTTAGAAGGAAGATGAAGAAGGAGGAAGCTCGGGTTTGATTAGGGTATGGGCTTGGGTTTTTATGCAAGCAAGTAAGCAAGTTTTAAAGAAGGAAAGAGAAAAGGATTCGTGGGCTTGGGCTTGGGCCTGCATGTTTTTAAATAATAAAATGAAATTAACAAAGTTTTAAAAGAAAAGCAAACAAATTTTCCCAAGCAAGTTTTCAAATCAAATTCTTTAAAATATTGAACGTTTACTTGATATTGTTTAGTTAAATGTTATATAAATAATTTATTTTTTTCTCAAATTAATTATGTTTAGAATAATTTATTTGTATGGCCATTACTTTAATTAATTCTTAAGTTTATTAAATTAAAACTAAAGAAGGTAATTGAGTATATAGTTAAAGGAAGAATAAATGTATTTTTTAAACTTTTAAATTAATCAAAGGTCTTAAGTTATTATATAAGTTAATTAATTCCAAATAGTCATTTAAATAAAATAAAATGGTTTGTGATTAATTATTGAGATTAAGCAGGATTTATAAGTAATTAAATTATAAGTGTTTAAAATAATTTAATTTAATTTAATTAGAAATTGTGTGACCAGTAATCTAGCCTATGGATGATTAAATTGTATTGAATATTTTAATATCTCTAGTCTGATAATTTGTTATGTTCCCTATTATAACTATTGATAAATGTGAGATGTTCCAGATAGCTGTGATGAATTCTGTGCGAATATGGTATTCTAATTCAAATTAAATTGTTTTACTTAAACAACTTGGTTAAAGGATGGCCATGGATTCGAAGAGATCGAGGTCGGATATCAGCGATATCCGAAACCACTTCGATTAGTAACTACCATAATACTTTATATATTTGATTTCTAAATCAAATAGGATGGAATGCAATAAATTAAGTAAACCTGAACATTAACTAAGTAACCGCACTTAGATATCGTTTTTTGAAATAAGTGTTTGGTTATAGCAAGATAAAACTCGTAGTAATGAACGAGTTACCTAGGTTTTCAGAAGCTTTACAACTAAAGTATTTCAGTTAAGATGGTTTACTCACGCTGGTTTCCAGCCTGACTCGGGTGTTACTTTATTGTAATGCTCGGGTCAGACCGAGTATTACAGATTTTTAGGTTAGGACGTTCTGGAGCTCAAAAGGCGAGTTGGATGGCAGAAATGTATTGAGTATATTCCGCTGTGTATTTTAGATTGTATTGTTAGTAGTCAGGGACAAGTTGTTACAATTGTCCAGTTTATTTTGAATGATTATACTCTGATATGTTGTCTTTAAATTGACAGTTACAGCTCTTCTTTGTATAAATGACGTTATTTGATATTATATATTGATCCGCTACGATTGTGAGATTCCGTGCTGTTGTTTTATGTTTCTTCTTCTATCTCTTTTTTTCTTTACCCTAACAATCTAGAATTTCCGGCATTTGATTGCTCGGCACTTCTACAGTGAATGTATTAGTGTCGAATTTTCAGGTCGAAAATTTCGGGTCGCTGCAACAACTGCATCTATAGCGATATAGCGACTATCGCTATATCGTTATAAGTGCACTTTCAAATCCGAGTTCGATCTAAACCAAAGTCCATATGTAATCTATGTGCTTTGTTCAAGGTCAAGGAACAAGTCATACAAGTACATTCGAGTCCATTCCAAGTTCATTCAAATCCGTATATATGGATCACATATGTCACCTACTTTTAAAGCAAGAATTCAAACCAATGTTTTGACATGTGTTAACATCAATTCAATCAACAAAAACACAATCAAATACAATATGTGTTATATTCTCATTCAAAGTGAGGTATTAACTCACCTTTAACCTCACTAACAACCAAGATCCAAGAAACCAAGTCCAAACCCAAGCTAGCAACATCCGTTCCCTTCCTCTTTCCTTTGCTTTTCACCTTGTTTTTCCCCCTTCCCCTATTATTGCTCATGACTTATGTTCCTAAGGTGAGTGTAGCTTTTGTTCACCAAGTTCTAACTTTATGGAAGGTGTTCTAATATTGTAATAAGCCGACAAAGTTTGAAGTGATTTGGAGTTGATTTGCAAAAAAAAAATCTTTAGAACATAAGAGATGAAGAAGAAGAAGCCATTAATTTTCTCACTTAAGCTTTGTGAATTTTGCGATTCTAACTATATGGTATGCCTCTCCTTATATAGGAACAAGAATGGTGTTGTTTAAGCTTGCATTCACCTCCTCCACCCCCAAACCATGTCATGGAAGATTCACCTCCAACACTTCTCCTTTTTGCTGATTACCATTATACCTCCCTCAATATAATATCTCTTGTCCATTAGAAGCTTCTGAAAATTCCAAGCTTTATGAAGAGAAAGTGTGTTACTTAGTTGCTAATGTGTTAATTTGATCATTAATCAAGTGCACAAGATTAAAACATCTTATATCGATCGAAAAGTTGTTTACCTATAAACCGACTTTCAGTCACATTATCGATTTTTCTTCGAAGAATATATTTTTGTAAATATATTTCAAAAAAAAATTCTTATCATTATTCATTAATTAAATAATGCCTTACGAGATTATAAAATCCTATTTATAACACTTAATTATATTCAAAATGTTTTGATATTCGAAGACGAAGTGTTTGAATTTCCGGGTCGCTGCATTCTCCCCTACTTAGAAAATTTCGTCGTCGAAATTAAAATAAGAAGATAATCAGTAAAGATAGACGAAATAAGATATATATATATATATATAGTGCTGCTGAAACCATATACAAACTAAACTACAAACTGTAATGCATACTAAGCGACTCTACCTCAAGCGGTGAATACACTACGAAAGATAGACGATACTGAGATAAAAAGGAACCCCTAGTCCATATGCAATCCTGGATGGATCTCCTTCATACTGCCATCCTTCTTCTTCATACAATTTTGATCATCCTTGCTCTATGGCACATATAACCTTAACAAAGGAACGAACACACAATACACCAATAGCATTTGCAATCACCAACAAACAAAGCTCACGATTTGTTCAGGTACAAAATTCTCCCATCTTCCAAGCACGATAAACAATGTACTAAGCGTACCTTATACTCAATAGCCTTACGTCATTATTTAGATGATTATTCATGCTATCTCATAATAAATCAAAGAGTTATTCCGTATACTCTTCATAAGCTAACAAACATAGCATACAAATGTACTAAAGTCCGTATGATGCCAACCATCCGTACTAAATGTACCCAACCTCTCTAGTGCAGACTCTGGTTTGGTTCCTTGATTAGAAACCTCCACTCTTCTTGTATAGGCATACACTATGATAGAAAACATCGACGTCATATCGCGAACACACCTCAAATTTTCACCATCAAGAATTGAGTGAAAAATCCTTGTTCAGGCCGATGTAAACCACCTCAAAACATGTACTCGAATATTGAATCAAGAACAGCCATGCACATAAAATGATTGGCATACAACTTACGTATTTTTTCTATTGGTTTCTTAACTATACCACTATCTTCTTAATCATATTCCTCTACACAATTAGTATGTCATTCACTACTAAAATTATTTATAAATCATTTCATAAAAAAACTTCAAGTTTATCCAAATTTTAGAACTTACGTTCATACTCGTATAGTACCCCATTACATCGTAAGAGTATATACCAAAACATCAAATTTGTTTTACTTAACAAGTATGTTTAACCATTTAATACTTGTTTTAACTTGCAATTTTCTCAATTCAAGTGTTATATAAACTTAACTTTTTATATTTTCAAAACAGTTATTTTCAATTTTTATAACAATCCGGAAGTTCCTGACTATCTAAAATCATCGAAAATTCCATTCATTTTAACAAATGAAAACTACCAAACAACATATCATGATTCACATACCACACTTTCCTAATGTGTAGGTTATATGTATCCGTAAAATAACAAAACAAGAGAACTTTACAACTAAACACTGGTTTTTACTTCAAATCATTTTGAAATAATATATACATATAACCTTTTGTATATCTAATCATACTTTGGGATTAAATCATAAACCATTTTTTCAACATAACTTTGTAGCATCCCATACATAGAAACCTGAAAATGAACACTGATGATGCTATTTTCATCACCGAAATTATATCCAAGCGATAGAAGTGAGTTTAGTACATCCAAACCATACTTTTTGTATTTAACCAAAATCATTTCAAAGTGGTATCAAATACTTCATATAATAATACTAAGTATCATGATCTCAATTTCTTAAACCAATTTACCAAATATTTACTTTCAAATATTACTATTACTATTTCCTTCAAAAACTTGAAAAATAATTTCAAAGATGCCCATATTTAAATTCTTTTTGTTTATAAATCATATTTTTACAAACCATACTTATATAAAATCACTTTCATATATAAATCTTTCACAAATATTTATTTCCAAAATATTCCATCTTTCCTTTTATTATAGTAAACATCTTTTATTAATTATAACTTCTAACCCAAGATTATCACTGAACGTCTTATAGTCAAACAATGAAAATTGATTCAGAAGGTGTTCGTTTAATGTACCCATAATTACTGTCTACCCATCCCATAATGTAGAAAGGTAAAATTGCTCATAAACTGGTTAAGCACAAATCAATAACAAGCAATGGTCCTAAATTTACCAAGCATGATTCAAAAAATCCTCAACTTTATGGGATATTAAACTATAAGAAGAACTAATATCAAACTAAACACGAATAGGCAAACTATAAATAGATAGTATACACTCAAGAAGCTGTTTTACCTTCTCAACTATAGAAATAGCAAACACCCTAGGCTGCTCCCCACTCTTGAGCATAGGATAATCTCTAACAAAAACACCAGGCTGATGGTAAACGTAACAATCTTTCGATGCAAACTGGGCCTTAAGCTTCGAAATTTTTTCGATTGGTGCTTTTACTATCCGTGTTCTAGCCTCCCACCCTTCTTTTCCCAATTTACAACTCCAAGCAAAGTGTGCTTTCTACCTACACTTGTGGAAAACCATATTAGAAATATCTCTCGGTGGCTGAAATTTCTGCTTATTGTCCTCAACCGGTGTAGAAATAAACGACTTCGGAGTTGAGCACTCAAACCTCAAAGCCATATTTACCAAATCAATGAAAGATCTCATGACATGATTAGCCATATCCCGCTGGAACTCAAGGCACATACCCGTAATGAATATCTCATTCTTCTTTAGCGGTGTATCAATCAATCCTAACCCGAATCGAGACAAACCAACAAACTGATTCTCATACTTTGCCACAGTCATGGCCCCTTGCTTTAGATCCAACAAGCTCCTAAATAACGAAGTGTTTTCGACTTTTGAAACAAACTTCATCTCAAATTCATCTTTAAATTGGGCCTAAGGGAAGTCGTTCTCTTAGATATCTGTAGTGGTAGGACTCCACCAATCCTTGGCTACATCTGTCAGATGTTGTGATGCTAACCTACACTTTATTGCATCACCTAGCTCCATATCTCCAAATATCCAATCACACAATTTAATCCAATTTTGGACTTCTATTATCATCTCCATACCTTCAAAAATGCTTACCTCACAACCTCTCATAATTGTAGCAGAGCGAAGCAAAATTCACATGAAGCCTAACTTGCACAACCTCCTCTATGAAATTCAACCTTGGTTACTCAACTGAAGCAATATTCCTTGGTGTTCAACTCCCACCATTTGTGATGGTACTACCTCGACCACCTTCACCTCTACTTCTTCGATCATTGATATAGTTCTTACTACCTAATCAAAGCAAAACTTCTTTTAGGAAATAAAAGGATAGAGTTATTCCAAAGAGAGGGTTACCAAGGAAGAGATATTCCTAAGGAACAATTTTAAAAGTCTAGTTTTCAGATTACAAATACGCTCTCATATGGACTTTTCTACGATGTCGCTTACCCTATCTCTAATGAGCCATACCTAACTAAAGCCAAGGTGTTCGCTCAAACTTGAGCTTCAATACCAAATGTAATAATCTGACTTTTCGATCCTCGAATATCGACACTAAATACATCCACGGTATTTGTGTACCAAGCACCCAAGTGCCGAAAAGGCAAAAGGTTTGCGTAAAAAAAAGAACACAACATCAGAATCTCATAATGGAACAATAATACATAATATAAAAGGAACGGTACAAAGGTATACTCTAAATACAGAAATATCATAGTACCAAAACCAAAGTACTAAAACCAAAGTACTACCATCAGCCTGGACGGTTATAACTGTCTATCCTCACGGTGCAGATATATATTTAATATAGAAATGCAGTGGAAATAAGGATACTATGGAATATAATCATCCAGCTCCTCTCCATAAGCTCCAAAGCATCCGTAGTTAAATCTAGAAACATGCACAGGGCTGACTTGAGCATTATAATAAAATAACACCTGGATCAATCTAGTAGAGCTTGTGAGAAACTTAAGAAATATACAACAAGTAATAGTAACCATTGAGACCGTACAAATATCCATAAAGGTATTCCCCTCAAAGAAACCAACCATTAATTAAGTTTAGCATATAGTGATATGACAGATGATGTCTATAGTATAGCATATAAATCATATCGAACAGCTACTGTATGAATGCTACAACAATATGTTAGAACCTCCATTCTATTGTTTCAATGACAACAACTATACAATCACATATATTATATCTTATCAGGATTACAAGTATATACTTCAAGAGATTGTCCTACTTAAAAACATTAACACTCGAAGACAAACAAAGGTTAAGGACCATGCTATGATTAGTAAGTTTGCACTTTATAAATAGCTTCAGCACAAAATAAGAAATGGTCTCTCCAACGCATAAAAGGATGGGAGTTCACATTTTCATCATCCTTGGTAAAATCAATCCCACCACGTAGACATTCGTAAACTGCTCTACCGTAGTTTTTTTACAGATAATTCCAATTTTGGTTTAATAGTACATCCCAATAGGGGATCCTTGAGTATATATATGCATACATAAATTCATATATTCAGCATTGGCATAATAAAACTATGATATTCAAATATAGCCATCCATAGACGTTTGTGGGAAAACCACAGAAGTCTGTGAATATTTTTGGGAATTTAATTCCTGAGGCCACAAAAGTCTGTGGTTTTCCCATGGACGTCTATCATATAGCAACTGCTCTAAGCTGAAAGGATGCTTCATTTCATATGAATAATAGCATCCCTTCTTCAACGGTTGCAGACATTAACACAAATTGTATTTATTTAAACAGCAACAACTCCTTATATGCATCTACTCAAACCTACATATACTTCAAAGATTGAGAATTAGATTAACAGTTCTAATATATTCTCTTGATTTCTTATTACTCTCTATTTACATGGTCGCGCATACATTGCTCACATATTCTCAATCTACATAATCAAAATATTATTTCGGTTAAACATCTTCCTATAACTCAAAGTACTCACATTCATATACTCATAGGAGTTCATAGGAAGAATTGTTCTATTAGTCAAAACCTTTGTTATTTGGAACATAAGGTTGTCATAGAAATACGTCTTTTATTAGCCTACTCCTCTGAACAAAGTTAGGCTATTTAGTCAAAGGAAATACCGTAGGGGAGCTTAAGGACTGGACATAGGACGAGAAGTCCAAACCATTATAAAATATATAGTGTGATCATTTTTATTATTTCCTTCAATGTTCGATTATTATTCTCTAATTAGTGTAATTTGTAACATACACTCTCACACTTACATAAATAAGATTCATTATATAAAGATCTTATAGTATTACATTTGGTATCAGAGCGGGGTTATTTCTGTAGTAATGTGTAGTTAAAAAAATCATTAATATGGCAAGTACTTTTCAAGTAGGTCAATCAACTACACGACATCTACTATTTACTGGTTCTAACTATGCGTACTGGTCAACTCATATGAGAGTTTTTATGGAAGAAAATGGGTTAGAAATATGGCTAGCAACTCAAAACAAATATGAAGCACCTAATATCGACATTAGTAGTTGAACTGATCCACAAAATGCAGTGGCATCTAACAATGCCAAAGTTATGAATGTACTATTTTGCTCACTTAACAAAATGAGTTTTCACGTGTCATGCTTTGCACCACTGCATATGATATATGGCGCACTTTACAAGTCACATATGAAGGAACAACTAAAGTCAAGCAAACTAAAATATCGATTTTACAAAACCAATTTTCATCTTTCAAAATGAAAGATAATGAATCAATTATTGATATGTATGCTAGATTTCAAACCATTCAACATGATATTATGGCACTCAAAGTCAAATTCACAAATTTTGATGTAGTCACATGAATTTTAAACTCTTTGACAAATGAATGAAAAAGGAAAGTTTTAGCCATCAAAGAAGCTAATGATCTTTCTTACTCAAAGTCGAAGAGCTAATAGGAAATCCGATGTCCTATGAAGCTACTTGCAGCTAGAAAGGATCAAATCATGAAAAAACGTAGCATTCCAAGCAAGTAACAAAAATTCAATCTTAGACGAAGATGAGATTGGTTTTATTGCGAAAAACTACAACAAATTAATAAACCTCAACAAGATGACTAGGTTTCCAAATGGTGGCAAACCAAACTCCTCAAATCAAACATCGATTAAATGTTATGAGTGTGAAAATTTTGGCCACATGAAGAAGGAATGTCCACAGCTCAATAATGATAAAAAGAAAAGCAATTTTGAGAAATTCAATAAAAAGAAAGGAGCTTTTCAAGTAAAATGGGATAATTCAGATTCATCTTCTTCATCTGACAATGACAGTGAAAGCGATCGGAACAAGCAAATGTGTGTTTTATAGCTAAGACCGATGAGATACGTCCTAAACTTACTTATGAGGAGATAATGGAAATTAGCATTGAATTAGATGATAAATATAGAAAATCAAAAAAAAATAAACAAGGAATATGTAGGAAAGTTAACTAGAGTAGAATTAGAAATTGGATTATTAAAAGATCAAAAAATAATCTTAGAAGAAGAATTAGAAATTATTTAAAAAAAGTGTGCAACTTTATTATCTCAAGATGACATCTCATTACATGATTTAAAAAATTATAAGTTAGAAAAAGTTAATCATGAAAATGAAAAACTAGATTTACAAGCAAATTTAGTTTCTAGCAATAATGAAATTTATGATCTTAAAAGTAAGTTAGATAAAATAACAAACAATGTAAAAAAATTCAACAAAGAAAAGCAAAATTAAGAAAATTTGATTAGAATATCTAAACCATTTGGAAACCGAAATGGATTGAGTTTTAAAAGCAAATAAAAAACAAAGAATTATAGCACATTATACACAAAATTCAAAAAGCCAAAGTTAGAAGCAAAGATTAAGAATTCATATACAAGTGTGATCAAAATATGGATTACTAAAACAAATATAACCTAATTAAACAAAAGAATATTGATGAATATTTAAAGAAAGTCGTATATAACAATAATTACATTTCTAAAGGAATTAAATCCTCTTAGATATGCCTTCTTTTAATTGTACGTCTTGGATCTCCAAAACCAAGCATACTATTGCCGCTGGGTATCAAGCTTTGATAACCATTCAACAATCTATAGTTTTTCCTTGGTATAATTGGGTCTATACTTCTGTTTTTAAGCCTTCAGATAATATAATGCTTTGGCGAGTTTTAAACAACGCCCTACAAATTCATGATCGTCTCGTCAAAACTAGTACTACTTCGGTTGCTGAATGCTTACTATGTGGTAAAAGAAATGAAACTATTGTTCAATTTTTTTATGTACTTATGTCCATTCTCTATGGAAGAGACTACTTTCTGCTCACATTCTGCATACGCCTTCTAGGAACCCTGCTATTGAATGGGTTACTATATTTAATCAGTTGGGAAGGAGAAATGAATCAATTGATATGCTTTTGAGAATGCTGAAAAAAGTCCTATGTTCCATTTGGGAAGAAAGAAATATCAGGTTCTTTAATGAAGTAAAATGGCATATCACATTGCTTTATCAAGCTATCTTAAAGATGGTATGATTGGGCATGCTTTGAAAATTAGCGTGATTCTAGGTTGGTTTTCCTTGCAAGCCTCGTTTTGCCTCTTTTTTGGTCCTTCTTACTATTCTTTGTTGTCTGTTTTTTTTCCATTCATTTCATTTTCTTGTATTTTTTCATTTCCTAGTTGCCCTTATATTCTCCTTTCTAAATAATAAATATATTAGTGGTCGGCCTACTATAACTGTAACGACCCGAAATTTTCGTTCCCGAAAATTCCAGATGGTTATGAAAAAGAAGAAAGAGATAGAAGAAGAAGAAGAACAGAAACAGAAACATCTCACTTTCGCAGCGGATAAAATATTAATAAATAATATCGGTTTACAAAAGCATTTTGTAACTTGTCAATTACATTTTAATACATCAGAGTTACACATATATACAGACATTGGATACACACAATTACCATACCTCAGATATACAATAATATAAAATAGCGGAAATATTCTATACATTTCTGCCATCCAGTTCGACTCTTGAGCTCTAGAACGTCGTTACCTGAAAATCTGTAATACTCAGTCTGACCCGAGCATTACACCAAAGTAACACCCGGGTCAGGCTGGAAACCAGCGTGAATAGACCCATCTAACATGAAATACCAAGATATAACTTATATAAAACCCGGGTAACTCGTACCAATATTACAAATTCACAATTGGCCATAGACATCACTTATTTCACCATCAATTATCTAATTACATTTATTCCACACATCCATTTTCTAAATACCAAGATTTAGATTAAAATAGTCCAATTCACTTAAATCATTTCGTCCCAGCCTATTGATCCCACATATCAAATAAGTACAGAATTATTATAGGTTATAAATCGAGGTGGTTTCGGGTATTTAAAAAAAAATACCCGGCTTTGGACTCTTCAAATCCTACGTTATCTAAACCTAAGTTATTCAAATGAAAACAATTTAAACTTTAAATATAGGATGTCTCTTCTATCATAGCAATTCACCATTGACAGAGAATCACATTTATTATTATCCATTCAAATGTCATATCTCTAAACATTTCATATCAGAGATATCATCCAATTCAAGGCCTTTAATTATCATTTAACTATTTATAAGCAAGATGGATGATTTCCAAAATTAGTTAATTACAAATTAATTAACTAATCATATTTTGCTTATCCATCTTAATTGATCATCCTTGATCCAATATACTTTAATTATAATAAGTAAGTAACTCTCAATTAATTACAAAGATTAATAAATCTTCATCCATTCTTATTAAATTCTCAAATTAATTATCTTTCAGTAAATCACACTTATAATTTATTAACCCTTAATAAGTTATCTTATTTAATCCATACTTTAATTAATTACAAGTAATTAATTCTCAAGTACTTCCATTAAGTACTTTATCATTTAAGTAATTAACTAATCTTTAAATACAAGTGATTGATCTTTAATAAACTAAATTACCTTATTAATTTAATTAACCATTTTATCTTAATTATCTTTAAGATGAAACATTAACCTTTAAAATGACTCAATTACCATTAGCAAAACCTTTGAACTTTTAAATCTTCCTTTAAATTTTCAAATTTATTCAAAATAAAGATTTAAAATAAATTACAAGTTTAACTTTAACAAAATCTAAATCAATTTACAAAAACCCCTTTTTAATCCAAATGTTAAAGAAACACTTGTCATTTATAAAAGAAATTTAAAAGAGTTTTAAACCAATTCATTTTGAATTCAAATCCGAAATAAAATATACTTTAACATTTTAAACTTATAAACTTAATTCTACATTTAAAACTGAGATTTTAAAATTGAATCCGGTTTAAAACTTAGATTTAAACTTTACTTATCGAAAACTCGGTCTCAAAAATTTCTTTTCAATTTTTTTTAAAAAAACAAAACAAACAGGTTTCATTACAACCTGAACAACTATTAACCCGAGGCAACCCTACTATGCTTCGAGTCCAAACCCCACTACCCCGAGTAAAACTACCCTATACTTCGAGTCATACAGATGCACCAAAGAATTTATCCAAATTTAAAGCTTTTAAAGTAAAATGAAAAAATTTAATTAAATTACTCACCATCGATCGCGTGATACCAGAACATCGCCCACAAAATCAAATCACGGTTCCCACTGTCTTCTCCCATCATTGCCGAGCATCACCCAGGCTCGAATCGAAACGGCCTCGAAGCACGTCATCCCTGCGCGCGCGAGCTCCAGGTTGACAATTCAGAACGCGTCGCAAATGAAAACCCTAACTTGCCTTAAACTGCGTGCGCGACCTGCCCCACCATGACGAACATCCTGCCGACCTGTTCATCGTCGCGCCTCCCCTCCACTAGTGTCGCGCTTCGCCAAGCTTCACGCCTTCAACATCGCGACCCCTTTTTTTTCTTCGATTCGATTTGGGGAGAGAGGTGCGGCCATTTGCTTTTTATTTTATTTTTATTTTTGATGAATTCGATTTCTGTTCAAGGTTAGAGAGGGGACGGGGGTAAGTTATAGGGTTGGGGAAGCTTCTTGAGTACGCGTGAATATTAAATAATCAAATACCGAAAATATATCGTGTTGCATAACGCGAAATCCCGAACCCCGAATCAGACATGCCAGTAGACGTTTATAAGGTTTTACCCGCGTTCCGAACACAATGGAACATGTTTCGGAAGCCAATTTAATCGTATGCGCGAGTTACAGAAGAAAACGATCAATTTTAAATAAAATCGATTAAAATAGTTCTTAGCGTTTTGAGCTGCCAGGATCAAACGGCAACTCCAATTGCTACGAAAATTGAAATCCGATAATAACTAACTATTACGGATCCAATGGAACTAGTTTCGTCGAATTCCGAGACTGTGCCTCGGAAGGCTATTTTTAAATGTCAATATAAACGATATACTATTAAAACTGAACAAATTACCTTTAAATTAAATTTCAACCATTCAATTATTTTCAGTATCATCATTATAAATTTTATAAGCCTTCAAATTATTTTAAGCATGCTTAGAAATTTCAGATTCAATAATTTACCAAATTTTAATTATTAAATTCAATATTTAAACTGTATAATTCAATGATTTAATTATCAAGTACATTGATATCTGGAATTCAAGTTCAAATTAACCTTTAAATATTTTAAAATCAATTAACTATTCAAATTTTAAATTGTTATAAATTTCGGGTCGTCACATTCCTCTCCCTTAAAAGAATTTTGTCCCCGAAATTACTAGTTAGGAAGAATGGTCTAATACCCGTTTACCTTTTTCCCAAAACCCACAATTCAATATCCTACCAACTATCTTTTATTGAAGACCCACACTCACCTCAACCAACTTCCCAAAACCTTCTATAGTTTCCAACAACATTATTCACTCAACTTATTCAAATTTAAATCTAAAATTCAAATTTAAATTATCATAACTTTCTCAAAAAAATTCTAACTCTCTAAATTTTCAAAATTTTTGCCAACGTCTCCTTTACGCGGCTAGCTCGGTACAACTACAAAAGGCCTCTACGGTCTCCCAAATTCCAAAAAGAAAACAAAATGCCAAGTGGCTAGATCAAAAACCCAATCCAATTTCATATAGAAATTTAAATACACACCTTTTTGTCGGTCAAATTTATCTTTTGGAATCAAGTCCAATTTTCTTTTCCCTTTATAATACATGCATATCTTACTTAGCAATAATATCCAATCGTAACCTTTCAAATCATTGTGTACATTTCCTTACACAACTTTCATACCCACTTCTATTCAAATTAGCTTTTCCCATTTCCATATGGATTCAGTTTGTCTTCAATTCTGAATATTGAATTTATTTTCCATTTATAACTGATTCATATCATTATTTTAAATTAGTTTCATTCGCTAATTAATTTCAGTTTCATATTTAAAATCGTTTTATTACTAATAAAACGTTTCAAAAAAAAAATTCTTCAAAAATTTTCTAACTCCCAAAATTTTCAAATTTTTTTGGTAGAGTCCCCTTTGTATAGAGGAGCTTTTGCAATTTGACAAGAGATATAAATATATATACATCGATCCACACGGTCGGAAAAAGCAAAAACAGTTCATATTTCCTATTTTTATTGCGTAGGCGTACCTTTATTTAGCATTTTTGAGCAAGCGGCTTATTATTTAAGCAATTAGCGCAATCCAAATACATCCAAATGGCCTTCAAGTACCTGTACTTACTCAATTTACACATATAAGCACTATATATGAGGTTTATAACATTTCTCTTACTTAAACAACTATAACACTTCAATTCTAAAAGAAATGCATTCAAAATAGCTTCCACGAGAAATTTATATGTTTTCAAAACTAATTCAATTGCTTTCAACCAATTTATATACCATTTCCTTCAATTTTAATGGTTTGCAACTCAATTTCTTACATTCAATTGATTTTTAATCCAAACAAGCTCGTATTCACTTCAAATGATTCAAAACCAATTTTATTTAACTTCTCTCAACCCATATAATTTTAATTACTTTTGTTTACAACAACGACAACCGTTTTTATGCAAATTCGACGATATACACTTAATAGAGTATCTATTTCAGTTTATAACTACCTTAAATTAATTTCAACTCATCCTGTATTTAATTCCGTTTCATTTCTAATTTATTCACCAATCATTCATTGCATTTCATTCCATCTTCGCATTGGATTCATTTAAAATTATTTCATTGAGCTTTACAACATTCGATGCTTATATTAGTATCCATTTCCCAAAAATAAATTTAACCCAAACTTTTTATTTAATAATCTTCCATTCTAATAACCCAGTACCAACTAAAACTTTGATTTAATTTTTTATTCAAGCATACTTCATCCATTTATTTTTATTTTTAATTCGATTAACCCATTTATCCACCCCATATTTAAATTTTTAATTCACTTACTTAATTCATTTTCGAATTTATTTTATTAATACAAAGCCATTCTCAATTTTATTTCTATTCACTTGGGTTTTGTTTGCAATTCAAACCATGCCTATTGTAGTTCACTTTCATTTCATTCGACAACACTTCCATTATATCTAATTTACTTGCAAGTTTCGTTAAATACTACTTATAACACACTTGAATTTTATTTGTAATTCAACCCATCTCTATTTCGATCCAACTCTATTTATTTTTATTTTTACAACATCTCTTCTAATTTAAATCATTATCAAATCCAAGTCGAATTTTATTTACAATTCGAATTCATTTCCAAACTTCATTATTACTTACAATCCATTTTATTTAATTGAGTTAAATTTTATTAATATATTCTATCAAATAATTTATTTAGCTAATTATCTTACTTCCAACTTTTAAATCAATATTCGATTTTATTATAGAAATCACTTTATTAAATTTTCCTGAATTCAAATTTTATTTTATAATTCCAGTTTGTATTTTTCCTTTTATTTTCCCAAAATTCCAACGCTTTTATTTTAAAAATTTAGAAATGCTTTTAAATCCACCTCATACTATTAAAATACCCTTTAATAAAATACTTCTTATAACTCGATGTCTCAACCAGTCCATCCTTGTTCCCACAGAAATTCAGTCATACGTTGATCAGGCGTAGGACTGAAAATCTATAAGTACTTAGCAGACCCATTTTCAACATCCAGTGAAAATACTTGAAAGATAATTTTATTGAAAATATAGAAAACGGTTTTTGAAAATAGAGGATATATCTTTGGTGAGAATGCTCTGGAGATCATCACTCCCATCTATGGTCGTAGTTACATCCTGGGTTACGTTGCCATCGCAGCAAAAGTCCATGTAACTGTTGCCTCTCAACGGCACACACGATTTTCGCAGTCAAAATGAAACTTCTCCACTCCTACATAGGTCGTAGTCTATCGATATAAAATCAAACGCAGACTGTTGGCTCTCAGCGGCACAGACGACTTTCGCTATGTTACCATGGGTCGCAGTTACATCCTGGGTTACGTTGCCATCGCAGCAAAAGTCCATGTAACTGTTGGCTCTCAATGGCACGCACGACTTTCGCTATGGTATACTCTACTCATAATCCTCAGGAACTAGTTTTGTGTGGACTCCTCACAGGATCAACTTTAGAACCCCCTCTTGGGGCTCAAGGCAGCACCACCCGCTGACAGTCCTGAGAAGTTCATTTCAAGGGAGCGCCTTTTTCCCCAGAGCCATCATCAAAACACTTTATACTATACACATATAGTATCTTTCAAATCATACACCTAGTATGATTTCATACAAGGCTCCTTTACACAAAATCGATAATTCTCAAACTAGGCTTTCCAAATTTCAATATTGATTTTACCCAAAAATCAAAAGCCTTTCCAAAACCAAAGGTTCCCAAAACCTTTTTCCAAATTCCTCATAAGATCCTTTATATATAAATATATATATATATATATATATATATATAATTTTTAAAACTTTGGATCATTTCAAACTTGTATAAAACTCCTTTTATACTTCAATTATTTCCAAAAATCCATTTTCTTCTGGCAGTAGATTCAACAAGGGGAGTTTCATCTTACATGTAACAAAGATATATAACTTTGTTTATTCAAAATCAAATATTCAAATTTGATTACTCTTTTCCAATATCAATTTCACTCAAAACTATACGACGTACACTTATCATCTGTACACTATACCAATCTGATCGCTTGCTCGATCACACAATTTCACTTTCGAACTAGTATCGTCCACCCGACTTCCTAGCGCACACATAGGTCTGGTTTCTTGATTAGAAACCACCATTCTCCTTGAATAGCTATAACTATGATAGAGATATCCAGAATCAATCAACAATCCATATCCATGTTCGCCGTCGAGAATCGAGTGAAAAATCCCAACTCGGATCGATAAAATATCTCGAAATTCTGTGTTCGAATCTGGATCAAATCACTATGCGAATAGAATAATTTATGTACATCCTACATATTTAGCTTCATTGATTATTAACCAAATCAATTTCCTTTCTATGCACATCCACTTAAATTTTCATTCACTTATTTCAATTGCTTCAATTCCATTGAATTATCACTCCAATTCTTATCTCAGTTGGGTATTTAAATCAATAACAGTTTGAACTCCGACCAGTTTAATTTTTGAAAATAGCTTGGAAATTTTTAAAAATAGATAAGTAGTTGAAAAATAATTATTAGTTTGCAAAATAGATGTAAAATAGTTACGTAATTGTAAAATAGTTGGAAAATAGTTAAATAGTTTCAGAACTTTTAGATAATTGCAAAATAGTTGTAAAGTAGTAATTAGTTTATAAAACATTCGAAAAATTGTTAAATAATTCCAAAAATAATTGTAAAACAAATATAAAATAATTTAGCTTCAAAAAGAAAGGTTTGTATATATTTAATAGCTTGGAAGAATAAGTTTATATTAAAACAATTTATATTGAAAATAGTCCAGATTCAAAACTGTTCACTTTCCCATCAATCCAATTTAAATTTCCACTCCTATTTAATTGACTCAATTCTAACTTGAATAACTTCAATTTCTGTTGAAATTTATTTAAACCCAATTCAAGTTGAATCAATCTTGATTCCTTTCCCAATTTAAATCAAATTCCATTTGATTCTTACTTATTCATCTTTATTTACAGTTCCAAATTATTCAAATAAACTTGGACTAATTTCAAATTGAATCCTCTTCAATTTCTCATCATTTCAATTCCTGGTTGAATTTAAATCCCAATTCCCATTCAAATTTGAAACCTTTCGATTAATAACCTTTCCACTTAAGTTTAAAACTTGCTTCACTTTGGGTTTCACATCATATTCCAAGGAAAATTCAAAACTCAACCATAGAGTTTATTTCATATTTATTTCCTTTACACGTCAGGCTACCTTTAAATTTTTAAACCACCATTGGTTTTAATTTCAAAACAAATCCCCTGAAAATATTCCAAACATTTCTTGTTTTAAAATAAGACTATATTCAAAATAGTCTGAATTATATTATTTGTTATTTTCTTTAACTCTTTGAAACAATTGATTATTTCTAGACTTAGGTTTTAAAACTTCAAAATTTTAAAACCTACTTTAATTTAGAAGTTATACCCATCTTATAAATGTATTTCATTTTGGCTTACCTAATAACAAATATATCATTATTAAACACAATAACTATTTATGATAATACCCAAACGTGATCATATCTAGATACTAATTCCTTTTTATATTATTCTTACTTCTGTAAATTCAAGATTAAATTTCAGTTTGAATCCATTCCAAACTTACCTTTATTTAAAGTTTTTAAGCAATTTAATTTCTTAGCTCAAATTCTAAATTTTCATTTTGATCAATTTAATTTTAATTTGATTGTATTTCTGTTACCACTTAATTTAATTCCAATTCAAGATTTCAATTTGATTGTATTATACTACTTCTTAATTTAATTTCAATGATTTAACAACCAATCACCTTAATATTTATTAGAAGGGAATATTGCTTTATATATCAAAATATATTTTTTATATAAAATCATTTAAAACCTTGATATAAGAAAATAACAAGTACGCCCTCATATATATACATATATATATATATATATATATACACACATATATTATATATATATATATATATTCAACTCATTCTAGAGTAATACGGACTCTATTTAATGAGTAATCCCCACCAAAGCCAAGGTCATCGCTTAACCTTTCGGCTCTGATACCAAAAGTAATGACCCGAAATTTTCGATCCCGAATATTCCAGATGGTTATGAAAAAGAAGAAAGAGATAGCAGAAGAAGAAGAACAGAAACATCAACATCTCACATTTGCGGCGGATAAAGTATAATAACAAAAAATATCAGTTTACAAAAGCATTCTGTAACTTGTCAATTACATTTTAATACATCAGAGTTACACATATCTACAGACATTGGATACATACAATCACCATACCTCAGATATACAATAATATAATACAGCAGAAATATTCTATATGTTCCTGCCATCCAGTTCGACTCTTGAGCTCCAGAACGTCCTTACCTGAAAATCTGTAATACTCGGTCTGACCCGAGCATTACACCAAGTAACACCCGGCTGGAAACCAGCGTGAGTAAACCCATCTAACATGAAATACCAAGCATATAACTTATATAAAACCCGGGTAACTCGTACCAATATTACAAATTCACAATTGGTTATAGACATCACTTATTTCACCATCAATTTTCTAATTACATTTATTCCACACATCCATTTTCTAAATACCAAGATTCAGAATAAAATAGTCCAATTCACTTAAATCATTTCTTTCCAGCCTATTGATCCCACATATCAAATAAGTACAGAATTATTATAGGTTATAAATCGAGGTGGTTTCGGGTATTTAAAAAAAATACCCCGCTCCGGACTCTTCGAATCCTACGTCATCTAAACCTAAGTTACTCAAATGAAAATAATTTAAACTTTAAATATAGGATGTCTCTTCTATCATAGCAATTCACCATTGGTAGAGAATCACATTTATTATTATCCATTCAAATGTCATATCTCAAAACATTTCATATCAGAGATATCATCCAATTCAAGGCCTTTAATTATTATTTAACTATTCGTAAGCAAAATGGATGATTTCCAAAATTAGTTAATTAAAAATCAATTAACTAATCATATTTTGCTTATCCATCTTAATTGATCATCCTTGATCCAATATACTTTAATTATAATAAGTAATTAACCCTCAATTAATTACAAAGATTAATAAATCTTCATCCATTCTTATTAAATTCTCAAATTAATTATCTTTCAGTAAATCGCACTTATAATTTTTTAACCCTTAATAAATTATCTTATTTAATCCACACTTTAATTAATTACAAGTAATTAATTCTTAAGTACTTCCATTAAGTACTTTATCATTTAAGTAATTAACTAATATCTATTTACAAGTGATTGATCTTTAATAAACTAAATTACCTTATTAATTTAATTAATAATTTATCTTAATTATCTTTAAGATGAAACATTAGCCTTTAAAATGACTCAATTACCATTAGCAAAATCTTTGAACTTTTAAATCTTCCTTTAAATTTATTCAAAATAAAGATTTAAAATAAATTACAAGTTTAACTTTAACAAAATCTAAATCAATTTACAAAAACCCCTTTTTAATCCAAATGTTAAAGAAACACTTGTCATTTATAAAAGAAATTTAAAAGAGTTTTAAACCAATTCATTTTGAAATTAAATCTGAATAAAACATACTTTAACATTTTAAACTTATAAACTTAATTCTACTTTTAAAACTGAGATTTTAAACTTGAATCCGGTTTAAAACTTAGATTTAAACTTTACTTATCGAAAAATCAGTCTCAAAAATTTCTTTTCAAATTAAAAAAAAAAAAACCCAGAACAAACAGGTTTCATTACAACCTGAACAACTATTAACCCGAGGCAACCCTACTGTGCTTCGAGTCCAAACCCCACTGCCCCAAGTAAAACTACCCTATACTTCGAGTCATACAGATGCACCAAAGAAATTATCCAAATTTAAAGCTTTTAAAGTAAAATAAAAAAAATTAATTAAATTACTCACCATCGATCGCGTGATACTAGAACGTCACCCACAAAATCAAATCACGATTCCCACTGTCTTCTCTCATCATTGCCGAGCATCACCCAGGCTCGAATCGAAACGGCCTCGAAGCACGTCGTCCCTACGCGCGCGAGCTCCAGGTTGACGATTCAGAACGCATCGCAAATGAAAACCCTAACTTGCCTTAAACTGCGCGTGCGACCTGCCCTACCGTGACGAACATCCTGCCGACCTATTCATCGTCGCGCCTCCCCTCTACTAGTGTCGCGCTTCGCCAAGCTTCACGCCTTCAACATCGCGACAACCATTTTTTTTCTTCGATTCGATTTGGGGAGAAAGGTGCGGCCATTTGCTTTTTATTTTTTTTATTTTTGATGAATTCGATTTTTGTTGAAGGTTAGAGAGGGGACGGGGGTAATTTATAGGGTTGGGGAAGCTTCTTGAGTACGCGTGAATATTAAATAATTAAATATCGAAAATATTTCGTGTTGCATAACGCGAAATCCGGAACCCCGATTCAGACATGCCGATAGACGTTTATAAGGTTTTACCCGCGTTCCGAACACAATGGAATGTGTTTCGAAAACCAATTTAATCATATGCGCGAGTTACAGAAGAAAACGATCAATTTTAAATTAAATCGATTAAAATAGTTCTAAGCGTTTTGAGCTGCCAGGATCAAACGACAATTCGATTGCTACGAAAATTGAAATCCGATAATAACTAACTATTACGGATCCAATGGAACTGGTTTCTTCAAATTCTGAGACTGTGCCTCGGAAGGCTATTTCTAAATGTCAATATAAACGATATACTATTAAAACTGAACAAATTACCTTTAAATTAAATTTCAACCATTCTGTTATCTTCAGTATCGTCATTATAAATTTTATAAGCCTTCAAATTATTTTAAATAGCCTTAGAAATTTCAGATTCAACAATTTACCCAATTTCAATTATTAAATTCAATATTTAAACTATATAATTCTATGATTTAATTATCAAGTATATTGATATCTGGAATTCAAGTTAAAATTAACCTTTAAGTAATTTAAAATCAATTAACTATTCAAAATTTAAATTGTTAGAAATTCCGGGTCGTCACAATAACTGCCAGCTTGGCTTGCAAAATATAATCCTCTTGAATGTAGTTACCTTCATCCATTAACACACAGGAACCTAAAAAAATAGTATGGGTACCAATTACATAGTTCTTATTTTGAAGGTACCCAAAATTAAAATAAAAAGTAAAGAGAAATGGATACTTGATAGTGGTTGATCCAAGCATATGACTGGAAATGTTAATATGTTATCCAATATAATATATATCTATGGTGACACTATGACATTCAGAGTTAATTCAAAAGGATTTTTCGTTGGCATTGGAGAAGCGTCAATATAGGTATTTCTAGCTCCCCTATTTTACTAATGTTTTATTGGTAAAAAATTTAAAACATAACTCATTAAATATAAGTCAATTATGTGATAAAAGATTTAAAATTGATTTCCAGAAAAACAAATGCAATATCTTTGACCAAAATTAAAATCAAGTTTTTGAAGGATTTAGAAATCAAAACATATATGTTTTAAACATGGATGTCAAAAACAACACAAATTTATGCTTAGCCGCGAATTATGATGATCCACAGTTATGCATAAACATTTTTGTCACATAAAGTATAAGAATATCAAAAAACTAGCTAAAAATGAATTAGTTAGAGAATTACCTAAGATCAATTACAAGGTAAAAAACCTGTGTAACCCTTGTCAATTTGGTAAATTAAATAAAATTTCTTTTAAATCTGAAAAGGAAATTTCCACAAAGCAACCTATCAAACTACTTCACCTTGATTTATTCGAACCAACTCAAGTACACTCAATAAATCATAACAAATATGTTTTTGCAACTGTTGATGATTTTTCGTGATATACTTGGATATTATTTTTGAAACATTAAAGTGCCAGCTTTGAAATGTTCAAAAATTTTGCTAAGCGAATTACAAATTTGATGAATTTAAAAATTAAAAGTATACAAAGCGATCATGGAGGCGAATTTGAAAATGAACTATTTACAATTTTTTGCAAAAAAAAGAAAATTGGTCATAATTTTTCATTTCCACGTACTAACAAAATGGTGTTGCACAAAGGAAAATTCGAGCTTTACAAGAGTGTGCACGAACCTTACTAAAAAGTAGTGACCTACCAAAAAAATTTTGGGCTGGAGTTGTTGCTACTGCATATTATGTATTGAATCGTGTAAAACTTAGAATAATGACTAAAAACAAATGTTATGAAATATTTTCCAAAAAGAAACCTAAAGTACTGTATTTTCGAGTAGTTGGATCAAAATGTTTTATTTTAAACACAAAAGACTATCTAGGAAAATTCAGTTCTAAAATTGCAGAAGGAATTTTTCTAGGCTATTCGGATCGAAGTAAAGCATGTAGAATTTTTAATAAATGACCAAACATTATAGGAGAAATTCTTCATGTATCATTTGATGACAATTTTACAAATAATAAAACCGATGATGGTGAAGAAGTTATAAATAAAACTAATATACCTATACATAAAAATAATGATGATGATGATAAAGTGATAAGTTCACCACCCAGGGTATTAAATGACCATCCAATTAATAATATTATCGGTGACCTAAATACAAAAGTACCAACCAAAAAGCAGTTGAAACAAATGATTCAAGTTGCATTTATATCAAATTTTGAACCTAAAAATTATAAAGAAGCAAAAAAAGATGATTTTTGGATTATTGTAATGCAAGAAGAACCTAATCAATTTGAAAGAAATAATGTATGGAAACTTGTACCAAGACCAAATGATCAATCTGTAATTGGAATAAAATTGGTTTTTGAAAATAAAGCTCTGAAAATGGAAACATTGTTCAGAATAAAGCAAGTTAGTTGCTCAAGAATATAATCAAAAAAAGGAATTGGTTATGAAAAGACATTTTCTTCGGTGGCACGTCTCGAAACAATACGAACATTACTTGCTTTCGCATGTCATCATAATTTTAAACTTTTTCAAATTATATAAGAAGAGCTTTTCTAAACGGCTTATCAAAGAAAAGTTTATGTTGAACAACCTCTGCTATTTGTTCATGGGAAATATCCCTATCGTGTATTTAAACTTAAAAAGGCTTTACAAGGACTGAAACAAGCACCTCATGCTTGGTATGAAAGATTAAAAACTCATTTGAAAAAACAGGTTTTCAAATTGGTAAAATAAACTCTATTTTATGAGAAAATAATGACATATTAGTTGTACAAATATATGTTGATGACATTATTTTTGAATCAACTAATGAAAAGCTATGCAATGAATTTTCTGATATTATGAAAAATGAATTTGAAATGCCATATATGGGTGAATTAAACTATTTTTTGGGTTTGCAAATAAGACATCTAGGAAATGGGATTTTTATAAACTAGGGAAAATACTGTCAAGATTTATTAAAATGGTTTTGAATGGAAAATATCTTAAGTAAACCGACTTCGTTGAGTACTACTCTATATTTAGATAAAGATGAAAATGAAAAAGATTTGATCAAAAAATTATACCGAAGCATGATAGGATATCTGTTATATTTAGACCGGATATTATGATGAGCGTATGTTTATGTGCAGGATTTCAAGCACAACCTAAGGAGTCACATCATCGTGTACGATACTTAACCCACACCAAAGAATACAAACTTTTCTATCCTAAAGGAAACTCTTTCGAACTTGTATCATATAGTGATGCAGATTTTGGCAGTTATAAGACAGATAGAAAAAGTACGAGCGACATATGTCATTTTATTAGTCAATCTCTGGTTTTGTGGTTTAGTCAAAAGAAAATTAGTGTATCTCTCAACATGTGAAGCCGAGTATATATCAGCAGCCTCAGCCTATGCACAAGTAATATACATGCAACAAACTCTTCAAGATTTTGATTAAATTATAACAGATTCTCCTATATATTGTGATAATACTAGTGCTATAAATTTACCAAAAAAATCTTATTAATCATTCTCTGACAAAACACATTGATATTCGTCACCATTTCTTAAGAGATAATGTTGAAAAGGGAACTATATCACTTGAATTTGTAAATATCAAAAATCAAATTGCAGATATTTTTACCAAACCACTAAGTGAACTAACTTTTATAAATAAGACGAGAGAATATGTTCTTACAACGTATTGGTGAATTAAGATAAAAATTTATTTTACTCGTATAAATTACACAATAAATTTTGAAAAATTAATTATAAATAATTTTATCCTTATAATAACTAAATAAATTCTGTTGATATTATATGGTTAAATTTTTATTCTAACCAACTAACTTATGTATATAGTAAAACAACTTTTATATATAAATCAATTTTTTTCTGCAAACTAAAGACATATTTATTTTCAAACCATTTCTACTCAAAACATCTTCCGATCACGACTTTACGTATTCGACTATCGACTATAACTCACCTTCATTGAATAGCACCTACGTATCACCAACTAAATCCATACCTCCGTCAAATCGATCAGCCTTTCTAAACATTATTGCATCATCTACATATCACACTGGTATTTCTCCCAAGCAATAGAAAGCTAACGATCAATGGATCTAGAATCAGCATCTCTCAAAAACAATGAAATATATCACTATCAACAAGAGATGATAGGGGTTCAAAGAGAAATGTATGCATCTTAACATTCTTGAAATATGCATTCTAGCAAATTGTAGACGACCTCAAAAATCTCCTCATTTCAAATAAACTCCTATCAAAGCTTATAACATTACTCCAAGAAATTTATGCAAGCCAGGAGCAACAAACCAAGACTAGATTGGTACTCTAGGAGATCATAGGAAGATTTGTGCTATTAGTCAAAATCTATAATATTTGGAACACAAGGTTGTCATAGATATACTTCTTATATTAGCCTATTCCTTCGGGTGAAGCAAGGGTTATTTGGTCAAGGAAATACAGAAGGGTTGCTTCTAGACTGGATGTAGGATGAGAGGTCCCGAACCAGTATAAAATATCTGATGTGATCGTTTTTATTATTTACCTTCTTTATGTTCGGTTATTATTCTCTACTTAGTGTGATTTGTAACATACACTCCCGCACTTACATATATAAGTTGCATTATATAAAGATCATATAGTATTACACAATAATAGCTATACAATCAATACCGCTAAGGTGCGTCCGCATAGTGGATTTTCCATGGAGATCTTCTTGGATCTATCCAAATCCAAACTCGTGCACAAGGGTCAAAGATATCCTTCCAAGCAACGTACATCTCTAGGGAATGTACTATAGGAAATGCACTGGCCTATGCCTAAACAATTGTGGTTCCGAATGCATCGCTCCTGCATGCATGTCTATGAGTGACACTAGATGCAATCGCCTACACCCTTGAGATTGCTAAAATGTTATGTTACCTTTGGCTATGCATCGTATCTTAGGTTTTAGTCATTTCCGATGTCGAGGCTACATTCAGCATCTCTCACTCGAGTCTTGGTCACTTGAATCAAAACACTAGTCCCCAAATGGATTTCCATATCTCGAGCATATCACGAATCACTACATGGATTCGAGCATCTTGAATAGATCTTGAACCTCCACATAGGTTTCTTGCATAAGTCCTCTAACGATTGCTAACGCTTTCCCCTTTCTTGGACTATTTCTCAAGATAGGCATTTCCACCCGATAGCATTATTTGAAATGTTAACGATGACCTCTCCTACGGACTTTAACGTAAATATTGATAATTTATATCTATAACATTTTACTTTACAACTGCTTTCAAAACATAGAACTCGTATACTAATTTTAAAGTGGTATTCGATTAGTAAAACATTTACGATCCCAGTCTCTTCAAAACTAATTCGATGAATTTTCGGCTAATTCGATTCCTTTTCTTTCAAAAGCAAGCAACCGATAGAGACGTTTCGTACTAATGCCACTTCCCGACGGTTCTCATTAATATAAAATCGCAAAACCTTTCGATAACTTCTTAAGTCATATTTGGTCATGTTTGATAATCGACTAATCGATTAGCTAGTCAAAACAATTTGCTATACAAATCACGTTTCATACATTTAACTCATTACTGACATTCCAACTCAACCATTCCTCGTTCAAGAGTGAAGCCAGGTAAGTTAGAGCACTGGTTGCACCAAAGTCTCTCCTAAACACTTTATTCTTGAATCTCACAAATAGATAAGTCTACATTGTCAGCTTTTAGTGTTAAGTATAGTGTTAATGATTTCCATAAATAATAAGAAATCAACACGATTAACACGTTTTCAACTTACTATTTCTCTATCAGGAGGGAAGCTCGATAGATTGGAGCTCTATTGCTCCATCCCTACTCGACATCAATCTTAACTCTCACAAATAGATAAGCTACCCTTACTTTGTCGGCTTTTAGTGTTAAGCATAGTTAATTACTTTTCAAACAATTACTAAATCAATTTGACATTTGGCCATTTAGCAATTCTAACCCTTTTTGAAAACATTTGTACATACTTCTAAAATACTTGAAAATGCTTATAATAGGTTTTAAAATATTTATCCAAAATATTAATTGAAAATAATAACTTCACAATTTTCCTTAAAACTTGAAAATGAAATATTTTCTAAAAATATCCCTTCTTTAAAATCCACAACTAATTATTATGAATTCATAAAGGTCCTAGACCCTTTTCAAAATACTCTAATATGGGTTAGTAAACACTTGTAAAAAGAATGAGAAAAAATACTTAAATTTAAATATCTTTTCAAACCTTTTAAAGTCCAAAATCACGGCTAAATGGGATAATTTTGCACTAGTGATGTTTTGGCCACTTTTCGAGATGTTACTTAATTTTTTACTACTCAAACTTTTAATAGCAGCAGACATACACAAAATTATTAATATGGCGAAAACTCCTAAGGGTCTCCCTACAAAGTTCCATAACATTGCCAAAAACAACGTAATTCTCAAGTGCATCTATACGACTTTAGCTATAAGTGCACTTTCAAACCCGAGTCTGATCTAGACCAAAATCCATCTGTAACCTATATGATTTGTTCAAGTCTAGTCACAAGTCCATTCGAGTCCATTCCAAGATCGTTTAAGTCTATATGCATGGATCACATATGTCACTTACTTTTACAGCAAGAATTCAAACCAATGTTTTATAATATGTCAACAACAACTAAAACAACATAAAAAATAATCAAACATAAACATATATATGTTATATTTTCATTCAAAGTAACATGTTAGCTCACCTATATCCTCATTAGTAACATGATCCAAGAATCTGAGTCCAAATCCAACCTAGCAACCTCCTTTCCCTTGCTTTTTCCTTTGCTTTCCACCTTGCTTTTTCCCTCCTCCCCTTATTATTACTCATGGCATATGCTCGTAGGGTGAGTGTGGCTTTGATTCTTGAAGTTTTAACTTGACGGAAGCTGTTCAAATATTTTACTAAACATTGTGGAAAAGTTTGAAGTGATTTAGAATTTATTTGTAATAATTTTATTTCGAACATAAGAGAAGTAAAAGAAGAAGAAGCCATTGATTTTCTCATTTAAGTTTTGTAAATTTTGCGATTCTAACTCTATGGTATGTCTCTCCTTATATTGGCACAATAATGGTGCCCTTTAAGCTTGCATTCACTGCACCTAAAGCATGCCAAGGAAACTTCATCCCCCATCACATCTCCTTTATACTAATTACCATTATACCCCTCTCATGATAATGTCACATATCTATTAGAAGCTTCTACAACATTCCAAGCTTTATGAAGCGGAGAATATGTTGATAAGTTGCTAATGTGGTTATTTGATCACTAGTTAAGAGCATAAGAGTCCGGACAACTTATATCGATCGAAAAGCTGTTTACCGATAAACCTATTTTCGATCACAATATCGATTTTATTTCGAAGATTTTATTTTTGTAAAAAAATTTAAAAAACAATTTTCTTATCATTTTTCATTAATTACATGATTTTTTATAAGGTTATAAAATCATATTTGTAACACTTAATTACATTCAAAATATTTCGATATTCGAAGGCGAAATATTCAAATTTTCGGGTCGTTACAAAATAATAATCTGATTTTAATCCACTGTTTCAACTTTGATAATTTTATTTGATGACAAAAAATTTCAAAAAATGGTTAGCATCTACCTTAACACGACAAAGAAAAAAAAATTCAATTAAAATATTGTACATTTTTATTTATTAATTAATGTAAATTATGAGATAAATAATTAAAGTTTAACATTTTCACAAAACATATTAACAAAAAATATAATTATTTTTCAGATTTACAAAATTAAAATATTCATCACTTATTATTAATTTTTGTGTCATCCTTAATAAATATAAATTTTATCAATGATGAAAAATCCACTTGTCGCACCAATTTTAGAAAGAAACAACGTTATATATGTTCGCAATATTGTACCAATTTTAAAAGGGGAAAAATAGTGTATATGTTTGTAATAAAATAACATCTTTCGAAAGAAAAATATATGTATATGTTTCTCTATTGTAAAATATTAATTTAAAAATAAATAAATGGGATGACTTTGAATATAGGATAATGTAAGAGAATTAAAGATAATTTTATGTATAATTGTGGGAATTCAAATTATAGGGACTTGAACGAAAAATTAATTTTACCATTTTTATCAATATAAATATGGTAGTAGTACATGAAATTGACATTTTTTCTACTTATTAGACCAAATAACAAATGCTAATTAATTGTATTTATTTAAAAAGTTCAAAATTTAAGATAATATAATTAATCTAAATACATGTGGACTTCAATGAAAAAAATACGAGAAAACATGGAAGAATTTTGTAAATAATCATAGAGATTATTAAATGTTGATACTTAAACGTAACAGGGTACAATAAATAATAGGCATTTTTATTGACACTCCACTTTTGTATATATGGGGGCCATTTTTATTAAAAAGATATTTTATTATAAAAGGTACTAATCAAACTAGCCCTCTCATAACATTGCAATTAAATATATAATTGTCCTTTCTTTTATTTATCCTTATTTTCCTCTAATCATCAATAACCTTTCAAAATTATTAATCAAATAATGGAGAAATCAGACTCACCACCAAATGGAAATTGCAAATGAGAAAAAGACAATATTGGAGTGTTAATAACAATACCCTAAAGAATTAGTAGAACATTGTAATAATTATAATAATATTAAATTATATAAGGATTTAAAAATGAAATATCTTAAGAGAATTATGCAGTTAAGAGAAAAATCCTATATATAATAGGAATGCAAGAAATTCTATGTTATTTTGTAGAATTGATGATTGTTTACAACTGTGTTTGAGTTATTTTGAAATGGAGTTCTCCAGGTTGTCCACTTCAACATTCGGTTCTTTCTGTTTCTTATTTAAGTAATAAATAGATAGATTTTCTTCAAGTTTTTTATTTATAAAAGCTATCTAACACATGATTTTGAAAAGGCTAATTCTATTCAAGCAATGAAAATTACTCAATCTACACCATTTTTTCCAAAATTAATTTTAGGACAAATTTTTCCTTCTTCATTACTACATTAATAATTATTTTTCAAACCCACTAAATTAAAACCATAAATTATATAAAAGTACAAAAACAAACATTATATTTCTAATTATGGAATTTACTATATGCTTGAAATAAAATAAAATACAAAGAAATAATATTTTTATATCCTTTTCCTTTCCTTTTTAATTTTTCCTTTTTCAAATTGAACAAATCAAGATAGTGATTTTAAAACAAAAGCTGATAGTTTTTCTAAATAAAGGATAACATAAATTAAAAAGCATGAAAATTTACCTTAGCATGTATTGGATTCAGATTTGGGAATTCCAAAAAGAAAAAAAAACGAAGAACAAAGGAAATTTTTTATTGAAAGGTATGTATAGTGTTGTAATTGGTGTAGATAAAGTAAAAAATTGATGTATACCGGAGTTTGTTGAGAGTATAATATTGTTTGGTGTTTGAACAAAATTTGCCCATCTAAAAGTAAGAACAAAAAATACAACATAAAACCACAGTGCTACCTTCAATAAGTAATCCAAATTTTGTTGCTCAAGCAATTGTCCACTTAATATTAGTATTTAACAATTCGTTGAACCTTGTAATTATCTTTGAATATGCATAGCACATTATTGGTTTCACCTTTACATTCTCATTTCGTCCATAACAAACTAAAAGTTAGGATAAGTAATATGTTACTTTAATTTTCAATCTAGGACTTTGTACATAATATTGGCACCACATAAAAACATCAAATCCATGAATTAAATGAATATGGCCTTTTGGACATGGTCAAATTTGGGGAAAGCTTTTGAGCTAATATATCCTTTTCTTTTCTTATGCATAATAACTTTTCTTTTCTTTTTTTGAAAAGGAAAACTGGCCCAAGGCCTGCTTAAAAAAATAAATATACCAATACACCCAAAACCAAACCGACAACAAACACATATCAAACCCTAGCCGCAAAAAATAATTCTCCTATGAGAGAAAAAAGAAGAAAAATGGCGAATGACTTCGGTCTCTCACTCCACTTCAACACGATCCAATACTCATGGAGGCTTTCAAAAAACTTCTCCTTCCCTTTTCAATCATCTTTTGTTGTCCAATTCCAAAGTCTATCACTTGAAAATTGGGAGTTGTTGAAATTAATCCTCTCCCCTTCCAAATTTCGTTGCTTTTCTTCAAATCTGTGATGTTCTCTTCAGAATATTGGTGATTGCTGAGATTAAGACTCTCCCCCTTCCATAACTCGTTGCTACTCTGCAGATTCTCTATAGAATAGTGGTGATTGGAAGATTTGCAGCCATTTGAGATAAAATTTATAAAGTTTTACTGCCTTCTCCCTTACTCTAGCAAGATAAGTGATAAACTCCATTGTTTAAGAAGCTTTTGTAAAAAAAAGCTCCCCTCTTTACTGTCATTAACATTCAAATGCTTGTAATCTTCGTTTGACAGCATTATAAGCTCCTCGAGAACGCTGCTGGACGCGCGGTAGTTCCTCAGAGCTATAGCAAGTAAATAACTACACTTATTATTCAAAGAATGATATAAATTGACATTATTAATGATAATATTATGTGAACTTTGCTTGCAGGATTCAATTATGCCTACAGCTCTGGAATGGCAACCTCTAGAAAGATAGTCCGAGGAGTTGTTGTCTTGGCCAAGCGAGGTCTTAGCTTTATCGGTAGCATGAATATGACAGTGCAAGTAGCTATGTCTCCTTCGGGGCATATTAGTATTGAATTTCCCCCTAAGTAAGAAATCTTCAAGTCTATATTCATACATGTCAAGCTTGTTAGAATTAGAGTTAGCTATTTCATTATATTCATGATGCTTGTTTTCTTTTCTGCTGAGAATCAGAAAATCTGAATATATGTTTTTCCATAATTGAATACTGCTTTTCTCAATTTTGCAATGAAGTCTTTGATTTCTTTTTTTCCAAATGTGATAAATGACGGTGGTTAACATAATGGATGCTCTTTTAAAATCCTTTATTTTGTGCTTGATGTTGTGCTGAATAAATTGAATACTTTCTTTAATGTATTGAATGGATTGATGTTGATTGAAACTTAAAGCATTTTTAGCAATATACCAAACATGTTTTGAAAAGGCACAATCAAAGAAGAGATGGTTTACATTTTTCACACCATTTTTGCATAAAAGACAACTGTTTTCTTAATTTGTAGTCCATTTGGCACATCTTTCCTTTGTGGGAAGCCTATTGAGAATGGCAAAGTAAGAATAGTGAAACATTTTAGGAAAATTTGATGTGCTCTAAATGACTTTATGCCAACTGACTTCAGTTTCTTCACCCTTAACAAATTTCCATACTTTTTTAAAAGAAAATTTATCTTTTGAGCAGAGTTACCAAATTCAAGTGTCTCTTTGAAGGCTATGATCAATTGTGATTTTTCCAATTGCTGATCTGAAAACATTTGCAGCTTGATGAATTCTTATATTCCGGTCTTGATTATGAATAATATGTTGAACCGTGTCGTTAGCACTACCAAGTAAATACATGTTATTCCTACCAAGTAAATCAATAAGTGATTTTCCAAAAATCCATGGGTCAAACTATAAGCTGGTTGAACTGCCATCCTTAAACATCCTTTCTAAAAGTTTTCTACCATTCTCTCTACAGCTAAGAATATTTTTCCAAGTATATGAATGATAATTTTCAACCTTAACAGTCTAGAAATTTTTATTTTTGAGATATTTTTCTCTCATCCATCTAGACCAAAGATATTTACCATCAATAAGTTTCAAAAATAACTTGTATTTTGCTGCTTCGCTCAAGTCTATGATATTTCTAAGTCCTAAACCACCTGCATTTTTAAGCATGCATGCTTTATCCTAACCAATTTTGTGTTGTTTAGCTTGCAAAATAAAATTATCTCACATTTTTTCAATTTTGCAAATTGTTTTTGCTGGAATATTATGAGCTTGAACCCAATACATTACAATTGTAGTGATGACAATATGGATGAGTTCTAGTCTACCAGCTAGAGATAATATTTTACTAGACCACTCTTCAAGTTTACTTTGAATAATGTCATACAACCTTAAACAATCCCTATCATTAAGCTGATTTATACTTAAAGTCAAGCCTAATTACTTGACTGGCAGGCTACCTTCATTGAATTTTAGAATGCTTAAAATTTCCTCCTTGCATTTGCATCCTTTGTTGAAATAAATTTTACTTTTGCACTCATTGACTTTTAATCCAGCAAAGAATTCCAATTATTTAAAAATACTAGCTATAGAATTAGCACTTTTAGCATCTGCATTGATACACAAAAGTAAATCATCAGCATATAAAAGATGAGTAATGAAGGGCCTGATTCTATTTATAGCTTTAATATTCCCCTTACTTTGTTTAGAATCAATTAAAAAGGTGAAATATTCCATAACAATAATGAATAAATAAGAAGAGAGAGGATCTCCTTGTCTAATCCCTCTATTGCTATGGATATAACCTTTAGGAGAGCTATTAATCACACACACATAGAGTATGTAACATTGTCAATACACTCTTTTATAAGAGCACAATTATTTTCAATCAATCTCATTTGATTCATCATGTGAATAATGAAGTGTCTATTTATTTTATCAAAAGCTTTGTGTAAGTCTATTTTAATACACATAACACACTTATTTTTAGTGTTAAAGTTTCAAATTTGCTCATGAGAAAGCAAAGTGTTTTCAGTAATAAGCCTTCCAGGGATGAAGCTACATTGGTTTTCAGAAATTAAAATTTTCAAAAACTCTTTTAGCCTATTGAATAAAATGGAAGATATGATTTTATAAATGAAGATACAACAGGAAATAGGCCTATAATCTTCCAGCCCAATTGGACTATCGATTTTTGGGACAAGGATTATAAATGTATGATTGAAAGATTTTAAAAACTTCCATGTCTTGAAAAATTCAGAAATAACCTCAAAAATACTATCACTAATATCAGACCAGTGAGTTGTATAAAATTTAGTACCAAATCCATCTAGACCTGGGCTTTTATCATTATTATCATTGAAAGTAGTATTTTTAATATCCAATAAACTAACAGGTGCTAAAAGAAGATCCTGACTACTTTCTTTTAGTAAGAATTTAACATTAAAATTAGGAAAAGAAGTCATATGCTCATCAGTGTTAAACAACTCTATGAAATAACTAATGGCTTCTCTCTCAGTCACATTTAAATCCTTTAATGCATTCTCATTTGCATCAATAAGTTTGCCTATGACATTTCTATTTTTCCTATTAGTCATTCTGGCATAAAAAAATTTCTAGCTTCATCCCCATTAGTTAGCTAGTCAACTTTGGCCTTTTACTTTAAATTAACTGAATGCACATGAAGGAAGGAGATACGTTTATTTTGAGCCTGAAAAAAACTAATAATATTACTGTCTGAGCAGTCATTGTCAAGAGCATTCTGTAATTTCTCATATTCTGCTCTTACTTGTTTAAGCTCATTTTTGTTTCTATTATTCCAGCTTTTCATATGTCCCTTAGCAATTTGCAGAAATTTGAAAAAAATGTATTGAGCAGTGCCCTGAATTTTGAATGTCAAGAATTTATTGATGATATCTTTATAATTTTCCTCAAAAACCAACCATTCATAAATATGAATGGAACATTCTTCTTGCATAATACATTTTCTATGAGAAAAATTTCAACAGGGGTGTGGTCACTTGTAGCTTGAGGTAGTGTGAAACATTTGTAATAAGAAAACATACTTACAAACTTTTGATTGATTAAGATCCTATCTAGTTTATAGTGTATATTTCTAAACTTGCTAGACTTTCAAGTGAATCTGTTAGCTTCAATAATACCAATCCTTAAAAAGAAATTGTTAATAAATTCTAAATTGCTAAAAGGGACAGGTATGCCACATCTTTTATCAGATGCATGCATGATAGTATTAAAGTCACCCATTATAATCCAGAGATGAGAGATTGGCCTATTTAATTGCTCGAGATGATTGTACAAATCAAATCTCTCATTTTCAAAATTTAATGCATATATAAAAGTGACTTCCATAATTAGACCACCTTTATTAGAAAACAAACAGTGGATATATCAAAAGTTTATGAAATGACTTACTAGATTCCAAATATTATCATCCCATAATATTAAGATTCTACCATTATCTCCCATTTGATTATTGTTAATAAATCTCCAATTGAAGATATGCCTGGTATGATAATCAACCATTTTAGTATTATCTAATTTGTGCTCTAATAGACCTAATATACTTGGCTTTTCACCAACAATTAAATTCGAAACATCAAATTTTCTAATGAGAGAATTAAGTCCTCTAAAATTCCAAGAAATAATCGACTTAGATAAAATAGTGAATTGAAAAATAATAAAAGTTACTCAAAGAATACGTCTGTACTTCCAGCTTTTATGTTAAAGTTTGGTGATACAAAATCAAAAATAAAAGGAAACAAATATGTAAAAAGGAAAGTAATCATGAATGTATATTATGGAAATTCATTAATTATTGGATTGCATTTCCATTAGATGGCAAGGAAATAAATGCATGCTCACGTTATGGAATAAAATATATGCAAAAGGATATGCATATTATCTCTTTCTCACTAATCGAATTACTTTGGGATTATTTTCTTCCATCTTTGCTAATTAAAGGAATGAGTGAATTACTTACTATGTTTGCACCATTGTAAGTTGCCTCCATTATCTTCTTATCATATCTTGGTAATTTAACCGATGACTCTCAAGGATTTGCACTGGCTATACAATGAAGGTAGACTTTATTGTAAACCCATCCTGGCATTCAGCCAGCAATCTCCAAATAGAGTGTCTCCTTTTGTTATCCCTAATTTAGAGCTTTGGTATGTAAACTCTTATCTTTTAATCTTTTGTAACTCTCTTATGTGTAATAAAATCTCTCTCCTTTGGACTTGACGTATACTATCTTGATGATAGTGGAACTAGTATAAATATTGTGCGTCTTTTTTTTCTTTATAGTTATTTTCTATTTATTTGGAGTAATAGACTAATTGATGCTAGATTAAGTGATATTCAAATTGGCAAATCTGGATCGCGTTTACTGTTTTTCCGCATTTGTGCAATTTTTTACACAACAGATTGGTATTGGAGCAAGGCGTTTTGTTTAAATTTATGCATCAACGGCTTCTAGAAAGAGCAGTAGATCCGGTGGTAATTATGTTATTACTCATTTGGATGGAAAATGAGATTTTGAGCAATACTGAAGATAAAGACAGAGAAAATTATGTTGAAAGAGAAGAGCGTTCCAGCCTTGGAACTTCGGTGATAAGAAGTTTAGTGTATTGAAGGAACATCTAGATTTGGGAACCTATATCTGCTTCATGGCCCAATGCTGTTGCAAGAGTCTTATGTTGATTTTCATGAGAAATTTGTTGTTTAGCAGATAATGTATATGGAAGAAGAGAGATTTGATTGGTGATTGAGAGGATTTTTTGGCTTGGTAGCTTTGATATTATTTTGGTATCTACCTTCTTATAATTTTGGATATTTGCAACATTTGATTAGCGGACGAGGACATAGTCTGAGCTCGTTAGCAAGGTGTGATGGGGGTGGCCTTCCCGGAACCCACTGGGTAAGTATTTACTTATGGTATCTATCTTGGTAAAAGATTTTAGTTGAAGATGAAGTTCATTTTTTTAAGAATTTTATGTTGAGAAGAGAATCTAAGTCGAGGTGGGGTATTGGAGATTTGTGATTTGCATCAAGGTGGAGTGTTAAATTTTGATTATACAAAATCATAAATAGAAGGAAACAAATATGCAAAAAGGAAAGCAATCACGCATGTTTATCGTGGAAATGCATTAATCATTGGATTGCTTTCCATTAGATGGCAAGGAAATAAATGCATGCTCACGTTATAGAATAAAATATATGCAAAATGATATGCATATTATTTTTTTCTTAGTAATCGCATTGCTTTGAGATTATTTTCTTCCACCTTTAATAATTAAAGAAATGAGTGAATTACTTGCTATGTTTGCACCATTTATTACCATTGTAAGTTGCCTTCATTATCTTCTTACCATATCTTGGTAACTTAATCGACGACTTTCAAATATTTGCACTGGCTATATATTGAGAGTAGACTTTTTTTAAACCATCTTGGTATTCAACCAGCGATCTCCAAATAGAGTGTCTCCTTTTGTTATCCCTAATTTAGGGCTTTGATATATAAACTCTTATCTTGTAATCTTTGGTAACCCTCTCATATTTAATAAAATCTCTCTCCATTGAACTGGACGTACACTACCTTGATGATAATGGAACTAGTATAAATATTGTGCGTTTTTTTTTTCTTTATGGTTATTTTCTATTTGTTTGGAGTAATAGAATAATTGTTGCTAGATTAAGTGATGTTCAAATTGGCAAATCTAGATCATGTTTAATTTTTTCTACATTTGTGCAATTTTTTGCACAACATTCTTCCCTTTCTTTTTACATGTTGAATAATTTTTAACCTTTGGTAGCTTTTCCCATTTAACATTTCTAGAAATATAATTTTCTCTAAATTATTTATCTGCGGCGTCCTCAACTTGTTCTGTAGAAAAGATATGACTTAAGCTTTTGATTCTTATTCTAGTTTTCTTCCCCTTTTTCTTGTTTTTGTCTGTAGATGCTAGGGATGACATAGCATTAACTGGTGCTTGGATGGCTTTTCCAGATAAAGACTTCTTATTTTGTGGAGTGAGTGTGTCTAGAAGAAAAGCTATGCTAGTGCTTTCTGGAAAACCATGCAAATCTAGGAGTTCCAAAAAATTTTGAGGATAGTGATCAACATTCATGCTATCCTCTAAAATATTTGCCTGAGCAAGAGCCTTTAAAACTGCAGTCTCTTCCATGGACGTAATAGAAGCATTTGGGGGGCCAAAATCATTAGCATGAACATTGATTTCCTGCAAAATCAAAGGGGAGTGACATTTTTTACTTTGCATTTCTTTCTGAATGTCTACACTTATTAAATTGCATGCATCCATAGTATTTGTGTGAGCCTCTAAATCATTTAAAGAATTTTGATTGAAAGTTTTCTTTGACTATAGAACAGATCCGATTTGAAACCCATCATCTAAATTTTGTGCATTCATGTTATCCTCTGCGTTCATCTCCATTTATGCACCATTTTTCCTGCATTTTTCTTTCTACATTTTTTAAGCAGTACAATTTACATTTGTACGACCAAAACATGCACAAGATTTACATCTTGAAGGAATCCACTCATATTCAATTTTTTGCACTATACTATCACCATCATACATCGTGATGTTTGCTTCATCAGGCAAGTCTGCATCTGCTTCTATTTCAACAAGAACTCTTGCATAACTCGGTCTTGTTTCTCTGGCTGTTGGTTCATTCAGCTTTAGAGGGATGCTCACCACACTTGCAATAGCACTAAAAGCATCTTTATCCCACGGTTTTAGGCTTAATTTAGGCAGTCTAATACATATTGGCATAGTTGTTAGTAGATCTCTATCAAAATTCATTTTCTTGCTCCATTTTTTCAAGATAATCAGTTTACCATTTATAAAATATAGTCCTCCTTTTAGAGTTTTTCCACAATCATCGAGTTTGGAGAATCTGATTATAAAAAACTCATTATTTCTAGTATAAATTTCAAAGCTACATGTTGGATTCCAAGTGCGGTAAATGTAAGTCTTGAAATGATGATATGGTGGACGAGGACCGAACACATAAATAATAACTGAAAATCCTCATTTATTCTCTGTTCGTTTATCTATATCCTCTTTCACAGTAATGAATTTTTTATTGTTGATATTGATAGGAGCAACATAATGTAGATCAAAACATGAATCTAACCCTCCTTTATTTAGAAGATCAGTCCATGAAGAGGTTGTCTGATACTTCTGTGTAGAATCTACACTCACTAAAGCGTTGGTTGAGTAGCTTCTTAAATCCATCAGAGGTTTAAATACATTTCTTGATTGGGTATTGAATTTTCTTAGAACAAATTTTCTTGCAATAAGAGGATATTGATACGAAAAGCTTGGTTTTCTCTGAAAATCTGAAGCTGTATCTTTTCTGTTTCGCCTTTTTAGTGTAAATAAATTTCTAAAAACCATCCTCATGAATATCAACAATGTCCGGATTAGTAGAATTGCCACTGTGTAAGAGGATTAGAGGTAGACGGGAGAGGAGAAGTGGAAGGAGAAGAAGAGAAGTCTTCAATCTGATCAAGATTATCAACAAAGATATTTTAAATTTTTAGAGAATCTGCCGTTATTGAATACGCCATTATTGCATTGTATTCTTTGTGGAAAATGGGAAAGCTTTATTTTATCACTGTTGTTGGTATCTATTTACTTGCTTTTGCTTTTGGATTCTCCTTTACTGTTCGCAAACTCAAAATGGTAACTTGGGACGTTGTTTGTACATGGGAATTAGAGCACTTTTTCTCTGTTGTCATCCCATATTGCAACTGGATAAGTGTTGCCTTCAGTTTCTACACACTTTTTCTTTATCATGTAATCATTTCGCTTTTGCCCTCAAATATGCATACAGTAGCCAAAGGCCAAACTGTGCATGGGCACAAGATTGAAGGCTGAAACTTCTTTTTCATGTAGTTAGTTTTCGAAAAGCGTTTGAATATCAACAGTTATAATTAAGTTATTTTGAGTATTTGAAGTTAAGGGTCTCATCATATAATATAGTTAGTTCGTTGGTACTTTTTCTTTAATGTATGCTATGTTTATTTGGCATATCGATCACCCCAATATGTAAAATATCATTTGTAAATTTTTTTTACATGAGATGATTTTGCTGCAGTTAATAAGATTATAAAAGTAATAATATTTCATACCTCCTTTGAAACATGTTATGCATCGAGTATGATGATAATGAATTTCTCAAAATTTCACAAGTCAAAATGTAATTTGTGGATCTTAAAATTTGAAGATTAAAAACTTCAATAGCCTGCGGTTATGTATGAAAGTGTTATGATACATTGAAAGTAAAGTGTTCCTAAATCAAGTATGTGATCGTGAGAATAAATGATGTTAAAGTGTTCACTGACATTATATTATTCTCAGAACATTCCTAACCAAGTTTGTTCTGTCTATAGGAATGCATTCAGGCTTTCGATCAATAACATATGAAGTTACTGACCGGCTATTACAAAGATAAAGGGAGGGTGTAATGATGTTTTCACATGTTGATCATAGGGTATTCCTTTATTGAGATGCTATTTTTAAAGTTGCTATGCACAAAGGTGCAATTTTTTTTTCAATAAACTACGCATCAAAGTTCATGAACAATTCCGTTTATTAAGAGATAGATAAACAATGTCATACGTTGTGGAAATAGTCTCCACGGATATAATTTCCCTGTAGTCTTCTGTTAGTATGATGATTATGCATGTTAACCTCCTCTACCATGGTTTTTCTTCAAAACAGCTATTCAGTTTCAACTCTTGAACGTAATATACACTCAATTTATTCAACTTTACATATATCTATCGTACATCATGTGAGTCTGTTCATTTCATCCTGCTGCCATCAACTGCATGATTGATTAGAAAACTTTTAAAAAGTTATGCTTGATGAGGTATCAATAAAAAAGATTCATAACCAGATGTTTTCAACGTTACATGGCCGCTGCTTTTATAATAATATATATATGCACAACTTAAAAGCAACTTATAATTTTGTCATCAAATTTTGCAAACTTCCATATCTAATGACCTATGCTTTTTCTATCTCGATCATCTAAAATAAATAAAGGAAAAGTATTGAACTAATAAAACTTTGAAGATTCTTTAAAAGGAAAAAAAGAACCCTGAACATTCTTTACAAAAACTTCTAAATCAACTTATGGCTTCTTTTGCTGATTCTTTCCTCTTTGATTGTAAAGCTTCTAAATGGACCTACGATTTTGTATAATTTCTTTTCAAATCTTATGAGCACAAAACTTTTGCTCGGTTAAATGCAATCTTCTTTTGACTCTGGACGTTTAAAACTAATTAAAGCAACTAAAGCAACTTCTTTCAAAACTTACAATTACAAAGCTTCTGATTACAAATTATAAAGTTCCTTCAAAACTAAAGCAACTTCTTTCAAAACCTACAATTACAAAGCTTCTGATTACAAATTATACAGTTCCTTCAAAACTATGCAAGTTACAAAGCTTCCGACAGTTATTTTGTAGCCATAAGTTTGATGTGTTCAGCTATAAACTACTTTCTCCGAAACTAAAGCAACTTCTTTTGAATGTTGAACGGAACCTACTAATGATTTATTTAGCTTCTTTTGATCACAAAACTTTGGGCAATTTGAACTGATTTGTATTAAACTTCTCCTACTATAAGATTTGTATAATTTTGTACTACATATTGTTCATAAGAGCTTCTAAATCAACTTTTAACCTTTTTAGAAAGTTCTACATCAATCAACTTGTGTTGATAGAAGTTATAAGCTTTGATTTAATTTGAAAGTAGTATAAGAATGGATATCAAGAAATATAATTAAACTAGCTTTCTACCTTGCAAAAACAATGTGAGTTAATTGGTCATCCAGTGCTTAGAGATCTGAATATGTAAAGTTAATGGTTTCTCATTTATTATGACTGAAGTAGGGACAATATATGACAATCGGGTATAATAGCCAAGTGTTTGTTAATAAAAAATTGTAAATATATACTTGCTCAAGGTTAAATAAATACATCGATTCACTTTTACTAGTGACAAGCGACTTCATGAATGTTGTTCAAATAATGTTAATGATCAGTTGCATAGATGCACATATTAACCTAAATATAACTACTTAACTGTAGTACCACTGATTTGGTCGGTTATCTATTTTTTTAGGTGTATACTATGCCAAGTAATATAAGCCACAGCAAAGTATAAAGAAGAACATGGATTACTTTGAGATACTTCATCTTTTCCAATGTCACAGGTGACAAAATACATTCAAACAAGGGTTACTTGAGTGTATTTCCTATATCAAATGTAATCAATTGCTTCACGGAATAATCTGTCTTAGCCAGCTCTTAAAAATGTTGAATTTATAAGGACTTTTTAGCAGGTAAGCTTGTGTTCGTGGGTGTATAATCCATTGCTTATTAATATCAACTATGCTACACCTCAAACAACAAACTAATTATGCTATTTACATGATTGGTGAACACTCTTTTTCCTTCAAAGGAATAAATATTGAACATTGCATTCAGTGCCGGCTCAACCACATGGGTTGCCCAAGGCAACACAAAGCACAAAGGAGCAGTAAATTTGGGAAAAAATTATCAAAAGCAAGGATTGAACTTCAAACTCCACACCTCGGATATGGAAGCCACACTCACTACCACTACACCAGCACATACTTTATACATGCTAGATACAATTTAATGTTTAAATATATTGCCACCGTTATGTTGTCCCCCACCGTCTGCCACCATAATGTTGCCCCCGCCTGGTGGGTTGCCCTAGGCGGCCGCCTGATTGGCCTTATCCTGAAACCGGGCCTGATTGCAGTGTAAAAATGGAAAAGACAGCTTTATAATAACTCGTTTCCTTAAAATCTTAAAAAGGTCAACTCAGATGGAAAAGTTAGAAACTAATTTATGTTATAGAAGCAAGAACAAGACAAGTAAATTTTCTTTTTAGACCCGATTCCATGCCTATTAATTCGACTTGTATTGAAAGTAACAAAGCAGGATGAGGGAGTTTGGGTTATAAATTATAATTATGCCCATGTTAAATCAGTTCTGAACTTTTTAATTTAGCATTTCTTATTTAGGACTATCCAAATAAAGCTAAGTTGTGTGGTTATATATCTATAGCTAATTTGGATGGTCTATATTTATAACTGGTATGTTCAAACCTTCGTTTTGAATAAATAGTGGCTACGCTTCATGCTCCTGTACTTGAGCTTCAGGCAATTAAGCGCTGAACTTTACCAAATTATTGATTTGTTTTGTTTGATCTTGGTAGATTTTTGACCCATTGAGTGATATTTTGGCTAGGTTCAATTTCGACGGTTAGGATTATGCAGAAAAAGAATAGGATCCCAGATTGGTGCATGTAGTTAAAGCCGTGTTAAATCCTCGTTATAGTTCATAATATTTTTCACCTGCTACGCCTTTTCAATATATCGCTGTTACGGTAGATACTATAAACTCCGCTATTTTTCGTTATACCCACCTAATCAAGACGTTTTAGCACCCGCTTTAGCAAAATGATGTGAAAATGAGAATAAATTACCTTTAAATATTTGGTTTTATATATAATGAAGCTTTCTGCATCCCACTATTTTCCGTTATATCCCCAATTTGTTTCTACTGTATTTTTTTTGCACCTGCACCGTTATGAAAACGCTAAGCGCTTTAGCTATATAGTTCTATACTTATGCACCACTGGAAATATTTCAATGTGTTAAAGCCGAAAACGCTGCTGGAGCGGGTGGCACCTCTGATTTGTTTACACACACTGGAACATGATTAAGTCGGATGTATTAATCTTTTATTTTGGAAATGATTTTATGTTTCGGGGTAGGGGATGGTTTGATCGACAGATGGTTGATTACCTTGTTTTAAAAGATTTGAAAATGGTCTACCGTCATTGAAATGAAGACATAAGACAGTAAATGTAATTTACGATCTTGTTGACTGCAGAAGTATCAAAAGTTTCTCATAATACATGTAGGATGCTTCACTTAGAACACCAACTACACTAGACACTGTAGGACTTCCTGAAGAACGATCAAATGGCCCTTGCGCGTCTTGAACATCAACATCGCTTTTTTCGACATAGCTTTGTATGTAGGTGGATATCATGCTCGGTGAACTGCAATGTTGTTGCTATGGTAGTGTTTAAAACCATGTGCTTTTATCTCTGTTTTTACTTCCGTTGCAACGAGTTTTTCCTTTATCTTTTGAGCTGGGAATTCAGCTTTAGTGCTTTGTAATCAAATTTGTTTGGTCCGCAATTATTATCAAAACAAATCTTACTAATTTTCAAGGTGGACAATTAAAATTGTTTAGTAATTTAACACTAGATTATTTGAAAGTAGTCATTATTTGAATAGATGGAGCAGGTTGGGCCGCGTTTTTTATGATCCAGGCCCGCCACGGATTTTTTAGACCCGCCCTGAAACCGCCTCGTAAACCCAGTGCGGGTTCAGAATTTTGCCCCGAACCCGAAATCCATACGGATCAGGGTAAACCCGCATTGCCCCAAGACCCGATGATGTTTTTGTATTGATTCAAAATTGTATGCTAATGTGAATGTATTTATATTTGTTGTTAATAAATGATACATTAAATACAAAAAACAATGTGTTTGCAATGATAAGGGAAGATAATAAAAATGTGGTGTAAAAAATAGTTCAAAAGAATATGCATATGTTATTGTATAATTATGAACGATGCAGCTTTATACTATTAAATTTTTTATAACTTATTGATTGGAACGTTATAATATTCATGTCATAATCACAAATACATATATGTGTGCGTAACCTAGACACAAGTTCTCAAAAACGGATCACGGATCTAACTGCCCCCAATGAATCAATGGAGCAGGGCTGGACGGGCCAAAACAGATAGAGTCAACCAGGTTTGAACCCTAAGCCCTAGACCCGTCCCATTGTCATCTCTATACATTATTTCCCAATTTAGCAGTACTCAAAATTGAGTACCAAATTTATTGATGTTCTTAGCAAAACGTTGTACATCCATGGTGCAAAATAAAAAATGTCCCTAACATTTCTCCTACTAATTTGGCCAATCTTTTAAATAAGTTTATTCCAATATGCCTATAAACACAAATGGACATATGTAGAGAAAATGGATTAACTTATTTTTAACTAAGAGGAGTAAATTATTTCTAACTAGTACAACCGTACAACGGTGTAAAACCGACCGTTTGATTATGTAATTTTTTTTTAAAATATTTATTAAACTTTTCAATTTTTTTGTTAACGGTTTTTATGAATTTCAATGAAACGCATAAATAACAATACAATAAAAAATATGCATATACCAAAAAAAAAATATCTATACAATAATAAACATGTTGCTAAGTCAATCCCTAAATATAAGACATGTTATGCAAGTTTCTACAAACATATTAAAAGTTATAATAACGTGCATAAAAATGCTATTAGAACTTTTAACAGTGATTTTGAACACTTTAAATGTCCAAACGCTATTAAAAGCATATGTAAAAACAAAATTAAATGTCTTGACATATACAACTATTTCAGCAACAGATGTACATTATAACTATTCAAAATGCTGTATACTATACATTTGTAGAACATTCAACAGTCAACACACTATGTTGCAAAAATTATGAATAATCAACAAGTTACATTAAACATAACCAAAAGACAAACTATATTTTTCATAATAGGAGTTCAAACACAAGTGACCAAAAATAGTAATACTTCCGCAAGCATGCAAATCAAAAAAAGTTAATGCATTGAAAACTGTTAAATTTTGGTGATACAAAATCACAAATAGAAGGAAACAAATATGCAAAAGGGAAAGTAATCACGTTTGTTCATTATGGAAATGCATAAATAATTGGATTGCATTTGAATGAGATGGCAAGGAAATATATGCATGCGCATGTTATGGAATAATATACACACAAAAAGATATGCATATTATTTCTTTCTTCGTAATCACATTGCTTTGGAATTATTTTCTTCCATCTTTGGAATGAGTGAATTACTTGCTATGTTTGCGCGATTTGTTACCATTGTAATTTGCCTCCATTATCTTCTTACCATATTTTGGTAAGTTGATTGATGATTCACATGAATTTTTGTTGGCTATATATTGAGGGTAGAATTCATTTATACCCATCCTGGTATTCAGCCAGCGATCTCCAGATAGAGTGTCTCTTCTTGTTATCCCTAATTTAGGGCTTTGATATGTAAACTCTTATCTTGTAATCTCTTGTAATTCTCTCAAGTGTAATAAAATCTCTCTCCTTTGGACTGGACGTACACTATCTAGATGATAGTGGAACCAGTATAAATATTGTGTCTCTTTTTTTTTCTTTTTTATAGTTATTTGCTATTTATTTGGAGTAATGGAATAATTGCTGCTAGATTGGGTGATGTTCAAATTGGCAAATCTAGATCATGTTTATTGTCTTTCCGCATATGTTGCACAACAGATTGGTATCAGAGCCAGACGATTTGTTCAAATTTGTGCATCAATGGCTTCTAAAAAGAGCGGTAGATCCGGTGGTCATTCTGTTATTACTCATTTGGACGGAAAAAGAGATTTTGTGCAATATAGAGTGGAGGAGATTATGTTGAGAGAGAAGAGCGTTCCAGTGTTGGAAATTTGGTGATAATGAGTTTACTGTGTTGAAGGGACAACTGGATTTGAAAACATGTATCTGCTTCATGGCTCGATGTTGATGTGAGAGTCTTACGTTAATTTCCACGGGAAATTTGTTGTTTGGCAGATAAGGTATGTGTAAGGAGAGAGATCTGTCATGTATACAGAGATTTGGATTAGACTTATTATGTCTATTGGCTTTTGTTTTTTGGCTCTGTATTTGGATTGGTGATTGAGAGAATTTTCTGGCCTTAGGTGGCTTTGAGATTATTTTGTATCTAACTTTTTTTGATTTTGGATATTTGCAACATTTTGTTGGGGGCGGGGATAGTCTGAGCTCGTTAGCAAGGTGTGATGGGGGGTGGCCTTGTCGGAACCCATTGGGTAAATATTCATTTCTGGTCTGTATCTCGTTAAGAGATTTTGGTTGAAGGTGGAGTTTGATTTGAAAAGTTTTATGTTGAGAAGAGAATTTGAGTCGAGATGGGGTGTTGAAGATATGTGATTTTGCATCAAGGTGGAGTGTTAAAGCTTGGTGATACAAAATCACAAATAGAAGGAAACAAATATGCAAAAGGGAAAGTAATCACGTTTGTTCATTATGGAAATGCATAAATAATTGGATTGCATTTGAATGAGATGGCAAGGAAATATATGCATGCGCATGTTATGGAATAATATACACACAAAAAGATATGCATATTATTTCTTTCTTCGTAATCGCATTGCTTTGGAATTATTTTCTACCATCTTTGAAACGAGTGAATTACTTGCTATGTTTGCGCGATTTGTTACCATTGTAATTTGCCTCCATTATCTCCTTACCATATTTTGGTAAGTTGATTGATGATTCACATGAATTTATGTTGGCTATATATTGAGGGTAGAATTCATTTATACCCATCCTGGTATTCAGCCAGCGATCTCCAGATAGAGTGTCTCTTCTTGTTATCCCTAATTTAGGGCTTTGGTATGTAAACTCTTATCTTGTAATCTCTTGTAATTCTCTCAAGTGTAATAAAATCTCTCTCCTTTGGACTGGACGTACACTATCTAGATGATAGTGGAACCAGTATAAATATTGTGTGTCTCTTTTGTTTCTTTTTTATAGTTATTTGCTATTTATTTGGAGTAATGGAATAATTGCTGCTAGATTGTGTGATGTTCAAATTGGCAAATCTAGATCCTGTTTATTGTCTTTCCGCATATGTGCAATTTTTGCACAACAAAAACAGTTTCAATCACCAATTTGTTATGCAGTACTGCCACTTGTTTTCGTGAAAGATGTCTAATACCTATAAAGACCAAGTATAGGAATTAACCGTAACAATAAGAATAAACTACTATATACTTTCTCACTTATATCACAACTAAAACAACAAGTGTTTTGAAACTCAAAAGAAGTTTGGTTGTGAAGCATAGGTAACACATGGTTTCTTCTCAACTTCATTAGTTCAAGCAACTGAAGCACTTTTTATTCAGATCCACCTTTCATCTTCTACTTATGAAGTATCATTATTTACACCACGGAAATACTGATAATAGTGCAAATAATTATATTCTAATTACTTACTAAACAAATATAATAGCACAAAGTTTATCCAACTTTTGAGTCAATTATCATCTATTACTAAGGATTTGTAATTTTTTTTCCTCATATATTCATATATATAAAATTGTAGGAAGAATTTCATAATTTTATGGATATCTCAAATTAAATAAACTAAAAGGTTGAATAAAATTAATTAATTAATTAATTTTATATACACACATATAAAGCGTGTGAGTTTGTGAGTAAAATTACAAAGCCTTAAAATAGATGGGATGAGTTTGAGGTCATTCATGAAATCGACACATACACTCCATTGGTTTAGACTGATCTGACAATGAGATATTCATGTCATAATTATTGTACTGCATGCTGTAAAGTGCAAGGGAGATGCAAACACTTCCACTTTAAATGAATCGGTAGAATATGTTAACATTTTGTGTTATGGGCTATACAGCTAGCAGCTAAGCTACGCCCTTTTTTTTTGGGGGGGGGGGGTGGGGGGGGGGGGGGGGGCTGGGCTTGATTGATCACTTTGCCCAAGAAAAAAACTATAATTGAGAAGCTATGATTAAAAAAAAGGCCATCAAATATACAACAGTATAACCAAATGAAGTGCTTTGATGTAGTATTTGATGATATTCAACAGAAAGGTTCATTATTTTACAAAAGGAGAAAGATGTAGTACAACCAGACGGTAGCAAACCTTTCAAAATAGGAACTTGAGTCTTGGCATTGCTAAGGGGAAATCTATTAGAATAAATAAGGAATGCAACTTCAGTTTTGTGACATAATGCAAAATTTCTCAGGCATAAAAAGACCCGTACTAAAATACACTTGCTTTAAAGCATAACGAAGCAATGCAACATATAAACATCAAATTTAAATTTGACAACTTAATAATTATAGTAACAACTGAAACAAATAGATGAAGGAGATGCAATCTAAACACTAGATCTGGTAGATGTAAACGGCGAGAACAAATACCTTGCAAGGACGGAGAAGACAATCGGAGGCGGATGTAGACGGCGAGCTAAAAGGGATTTGGTGTCAGCTTTGGCGGAGGCGGATATAGGTTTTTTTTATTTGGGGATAAATTTGTTTCCGATACAAGGGTTATGTTATGATATGTAGGAAAGGGGTGTGGGGCAACGGGCAGTTTACCGATGATAGCTAACTGGCGGTTGGGGGTTAGGGTTTAGAAAATGAATTTTGGAAGGAAAACAAGTTGAAATCAAGTGAGAAGTAAAGAACCAAGATTTGACATGACGGAGAGAAATGGAGCGTGGAACAGCGGAGATTTTAAGTTGTATTACTTTCAAAATTACTGAAAACAATAAATCCAATTAAAGTGGACTTGCAACTTGAACCAATCTTTATGTGATTTTACTTGATTTTCACGCATTTTTCTCTGTATCTGTTTGGTCATAGATGTTCATTCCAAAATAGCATTCCAGCCATGACCAACTGAGACCGAATCATTTATGACTGCCACTCAATTTTCCAATGTGCTTGTTTCACTACTTCAGTTCTAACACTGCTGCTCTACACTTTAATTGACCACTTGTATGCATTCTAATGCCATTATCACGCTCTGCACCCTGCTATTTAAGCATTACTACTGCCTCCTTGCTTCCTAATTGTCTCTGTATCTACATTAACCTTTTCTGCCAGTTCTATGCCTGTCTGCACTGCTCTTATTCAGCATTTTTTCTGCACCATGATGTGGCATCAATTATCTGCAACTGTTGGTTTATATATCCCTGTGCTATGCACCTGTGTACTGCTCTACATATGCTCTTTCTTGTTGCGTAAGTTTTTATACACCTTATATAATAGCTCTTTCCCCTATCTTTGTTGACCTTCTTTTGCTTTTGTATGTAATTACTTTAGGCGTGTCTCGTGGTTACTGAACATTTCCGGTTAGCTGTCTGCTGGTCTCTTTTTTCTTGATTTGCTACATATTTTGTATGTTGGCTGTCGGCTAGCGTTTTTAGATCGTAGAGATACTAGTACATCGTCCACAGGTGCAGCACAGTGGAAATGAGGCTTGAACTCTAGTAAAAAAACCCAAATTCGATTTCTACCACGTGCTTCCCTATCATATATATAATTTACCGGAGTTATGGAGGTTTGGATTAGCGGACGGCTTTATTGTACCCTCCTCAGGATTTTACCTGTAACGACCCGTATTTTACGTGTCGATTAAATCGTAAAAATAGTTGCATTAAGTCGTTGGTGTTGTTTATGTTGTCTCTAGCAGGAGTCATAGAGGGCCGACTCATAGGGGTGACCGGGTCAAGAAGTTTACGACCTAAGAGCTAAAAAGTTAGTATGATTGGCCGAGTTAACGAGTCACAGGTTAGGTCGTTAGACGACTTATAAAATGACCGACTTAAAGGTTATCGGCCCAAGGTGATAAGCCGTGTGGAGTTAGCTCGTGTCAACGACTCATAGGTATTGCCGAGTTACAAGAGTTGCCGAGTTAAAGTGTTAGCAAGTTAAGAGAGAAGAGCGGCTAAGTGCTAAGTCGGTCTGTATGTTAAGTCGGCAAGTGGTATAAGTCGGTAGGACTTGAGTCGTTAGGACCTTAGTACGACTTAAGAAGATAGGTTGAGTCGTTGCGTCTTAGTTAAGTCGCACACGAGTTGGGATGGCTTTACTGTGTTGAGTCATATGCAGTAGGTCAGCTAGGGGTTAGGTCGGCCATAGGAATGAGTGTTGGGTCGGCCATGTCTTTAGGTCGACTGTATGTTGTGTTGGTTAGGTCGTAGGACGAAGGGGTCTGATGAGTCGGCAATGACTCATGGATAGGTCGTGACCGACCTATAGGGCGACGACCTAAGGGTGATTCAGCCTATAAATAGAGGGGTTCGGCTCACTTTTTGGCACCGGTTTTTGAAGCGACGAAGTGCTGCCATTTTGGGAACTCGACTACAACATTTCTTCATCTTCTCTTCTCTATTCCAATCTAATTCTAACATCCATCCAAGATCGAAGATCGAGATTGAAGATCCAAGAGACAAAGTTGAAGATCTTCATCCAACGAAGCTAGATTTCATCGTTTGAAGCGAAATATTGCCGGATCAAGCCTTGATCTTCGCTGTCCAGATCTATAGTGATTAGTTTTTGAGGTGTTTAGGTGATTTGGTGAGTGGTAGTTATCTCTCACGCGAACCCAAAGGAGTATATTAGATTGGTGGTTTGTTGGAGTGTTGTAGATAGTGATTTTTGTGCATTTTCCTTAGATCCAAGTATAGATCCATTGTTTGTGAAGATGTTTACCTATGCAAGCTCATTTATTAAGTTATAGAAACAAAACCCATGTTTTATATTTGCTAGATCTATGCTAAAAACCCATGATTCATGAATGTTAGTTCTATGCTCATTTATTTACGAAATTGCCATTGTAGTTATAAATGCCTAATTAGATCTTGATTGAATACTTATTTGTTTGGATTAATGTTTGCCTTGATTGATTGTTGTGAATGAGCTATCCAGTTGATAGATTTGGACAAGTATGGTCAAAGATGATTCAAAAACTACAGAAGAGGCTCTTGAATGGTGAAAGCTGCTAAAGGCATATGTGGCGGATATGGAAGCTCATATGTATGGATTGAATGATGTTGAGATGGAACTTTGCCATGATGCGATGAGGCAAACCATGTTGTTGAGTTGAGACTTTGCTATGGTGAAATAAAGCGAAGTATGATGTGATGTAGACTTGGCGTAATCCAGGCAGGGATCATTCCAAGCATGTTGATAACTCGAGGGATGATTCGAGTTGGTTGATAATGGATTGCTCGAGAGGTAGCTTGAGCTAGTATGAGGATAGTCGTCAAGGAGGATGACTAGGAGGCTTGGATCTCATCGTTGTTGAAGGTTCTAGTATGCTCAAAAGCAAGAGTACATGGGGTGCCCATAACGACTACAGGTAGGTAGTCGGGACAACCAAAAGACTACAGGTAGGTAGTCGAGTACTCTGGGCAAAGTAGATAAGTCCTAGGCACAAGGCAGTGTGCGGAGTTATGTCTGGAACCGGGGTTACCATTAGCCCTTGACGGATGGTCATTTAATCAACGGTGAAATCGAAGCAAGGATAACAGTGATAGCCAGAGTCATGGATGTTTGGACGTTTGGTTGTATCATCATTCGGTCTCAAGAGCGGTATTTTCTAGGTGCTTATCTGATCTTGGTTTAGGCCTTGGGGGTTTGTATTTGGAAAACATCGCCCTTGACTCGAGTGAGTATTGCTTTACCTTAATTGTCAGCTGTGTTATGCTTACTTCTCCTTGGTGTGTGTCTGGGGCTATCACTGTAGAAAGAGGTGGAGTGGGATGGTTTGGTTCCTATTCCTTTTATCCTTTATGCTCTTTTGGTATGTTTGATAGTTGATTTACTGCTCACTAAGACTTTGTCTGACTCAAGGTTTTATGTCTCCTCTTATTACCTTGGGCTGTTCATCCATGTTGGGATGGGCAGACTAGGTAGCAGGTGACAGGTGCTGTTCTTAGAGATCTACGCTGATGATGACGAAGACGAGCAGGAGGCTTTGCATACTAGTTTTCTTACTATATGTACTGGGTATTCCGCTGTTATATCTGATTGAGTGTTGTAGTGAGGCTTTGATGTATGGATGATTCATGTTTGTATAAATCTACTTACGATGCTTATATGATGATTTTTCTGTTATGGAGCTTCACTATATATTTCTCTATTGTATTTTATCCAAGCGCTGTGAGTTGTGTGATAGAGTTTCTACGATGCTTATTTTACCCTGACTACTGTTCATGGCTACCTGGCACGCCCTTCAGCGCTCTTTTCTCTTGTTTTGGTGCGGGAGTCATGGGCGGTCGTCACATTTGGTATCAGAGCTTTGGTTAATCGATTTTAGCCAACGCTCGCTGACGCAACTACGTATGAGAGACGTAATTGTATTTTGATGGATGATTACTATATATAATATAGTAACTTAGAAGGATTTGAACTCCTTATGCAGTTGTTTCTTAAGGTGTTCTAATCATTCTTATTACAGATATTAAGGATGAGTCGAAGAGGGAGACCAGCTGCAAGGGAAAGCCGTGCTGATGAAGGAGCTGTTGATTATGGAACTATGTTCGAAGCGATGATGACTTCGATCATGAGAAGGATACCAGCTTCAGGATCATCAGTGGATGTGGGAGTTCAAGTCCAAGCTCCAAGGCCGGTGGATTTTGCTAAGCTTTGTAAGGATTATACTGCTCTTGGAGGAAAAGCTTTCTTGGGGACGGAGTCGACCATTGAGGTGCAGAGATGGATTGATGCATGTCGAAGAATCTTTGGTGATTTAGGGATTGAGGATGCAACTAAAAGGAAGCTTGCATCGAGACAGCTTCAAGGGAGAGCTGCGGATTGGTGGAATTCTATCACCATCGATACTCCAGAAGAAGAGATCACTTGGGAGCAATTCCAAGTTAGATTTGAAGCCAAGTTCATCTCTACGGCTCAGAAGTCTGTTTTGTTCAAGAGGTTTGTAGAGCTCAAGCAAGGTGGGAGACCAGTTCTTGAGTATATTTCTGAGTTCGAAGCTTTGTCCAAGTATGCTAGATCGTATATTGATTCTCCTTATCAGAAGAATGAGAAGTTTGTGACTGGTTTGGATGCTTATCTTGGGAGGCAATTGGTGGATCATCTGGACGATCCATTTGAGAAGCTTGTGGAGAAAGCCCTTAGGCATGAGAGTTTGTTTCCTAAGGAAAGTCCGGTTGTTGCTGTAACCAGGGAAGGATCTAAACCACACCAGAATGGCAATAAGAGGAGGAAGCAGCAGCAGCAGAAGGGTAAGGATGGCCAGAAGAAGCCGAAAGGCGAAGTGACTTGTTATAACTGCCAACAAAAGGGCCATCTTTACAAAGATTGTAAGAATTCCAAGGTGCCGGGAAAGTGTTATAACTGTGATAAGCTGGGACATATCAAGAAGGATTGCCCAGAGCCGAGGAAAGATAGGCAAATTGTGCAAGCTTATGCTTTGGGAGTTGTGCCGTCATCTTCAAAAGCTCCTACTGCTGAAGAGAAGGAGAAGAGTGTGGTGGTTCAAGGTACTCTTTCTATCTGTGGCGTTCCAGTTAGAGTGTTGTTTGATACTGGAGCATCGCATTCTTTTGTTTGTAATGATTTGGTAGGCCGGTTAGGTTTGAAACCGGATATTGTTGATAGGCCATTGGTCGTAACTAATCCAGTCGGGGGTTCGTCATGTTTGTGTATGATATGCCGTGGTCTAGTTGTGTCGAGTCATGATTGCTCGTTTGTCTGTGATTGCTTTGTTCTGAACTTTGCGGGGTTCGGAATTATTTTGGGTATGGACTGGCTTAGGAAATATGCGGCAAGGATTGATTGTGAGAGGCTTGAGGTGACAGTCGGGAATGTGGAAGGGCGAAAGGTTGTGATACGATGTAAGCATGAGGAAGACGTCTTCATGAGCTTCATGTATTCGCTGGTTGTTCCACGGGATGGACTGTCATCGGTGCCTATTGTGAATGGATTTGAGGATGTCTTTGACGAAGTCAAAGGGTTGCCGCCGCATAGGGAGATCGAGTTTCGTATCGATCTAGTTGAGGGAGCCAGACCTGTTGTGATGCCTCTTAGGCGGATGGCGCCTAGGGAGCAGCTAGAGTTGAGGGTGCAGGTTGATGACCTTTTGCAGAAAGGATTCATTCGGAGAAGTGTGTCCGAATGGGGTGCACCAGTTGTGTTCGCAACCAAAGCGGATGGATCGTTGAGGTTGTGTGTGGATTATCGTGAGCTGAATAAGTTGACTAAGAAGAACAAGTATCCATTGCCGAGAATAGATGACTTGTTTGATCAGCTTCACGAGGCCAAGGTGTTTTCTCAGATGGATTTGGCAACGGGATTTCACCAGTTGAGAGTGGCTAAGGATAGTGTGCCGAAGACTGCTTTCAGGACACCATCCGGTTTTTATGAGTGGCTGGTAATGCCGTTTGGGTTGACTAACGCACCAGCATATTTTGTGGATCTTATGAATAGAGTGTTCAGAGATCAGTTGAATAAGTTCGTGCTTGTGTTCGTGGATGATATTCTGATTTATTCCAGAACTGAGGAAGAGCACAAGACACACTTGAGGATTGTTTTGGGGATCTTACGGAAACATCAGCTGAAGGCTAAGTTTTCGAAGTGTCACTTCTGGAAGAGTGAAGTGAGGTTCTTAGGCCATGTTATCTCGGGAAATGGAATAGCGGTTGATCCCGCTAAGGTGGCAGCAATCCAGGATTGGGTTAGACCTAAGAATGCATCTGATGTAAGAAGTTTTCTTGGATTAGCAGGATATTATCGTCGGTTTATTAAAGACTTTTCCAAGATAGCTGCACCGTTGACGGGATTGACGAAGAAGAACCAAGTGTTTAGATGGGATGACAAGTGTGAGCAAGCTTTCGTAATCCTGAAAGAGCGACTGACAAGTGCTCCTGTTTTGACTATTCCAAGTGGGAATGAAGAGATGGTGGTTTACACCGATGCATGTGGCACTGGACTTGGAGCAGTGCTAATGCAGAAGGATAAAGTTGTTGCGTATGCTAGTCGACAACTGAAGCCGCATGAAAGGAATTATCCGACTCATGATTTGGAGTTAGCGGCAATTGTGTTTGCTTTGAAGATGTGGAGACATTATCTATTGGGAGTTAGATTCGAGTTGTTTACAGATCATAAGTCGTTGAAGTATCTGTTCTCCCAAAAGGATTTGAATCTTCGACAGCAACGGTGGCTAGAGTTTCTAGCATCTTATGATTTTGGCATAGCCTATACTCCGGGAAAAGGTAACGCAGTGGCTGATGCGTTAAGTCGAAGACATGCAGGATTGGGAGCCATGTTTTCGGAATGGAAGAGTCTCGAGTATTTGGCTGGATTTGATTTCAGGCCCAGATGTGAATTAGAACCTGAGATGTTGGCAAACTTATCGATAAGACCTACTCTTGTGGAAAGAATTGGTGAGAGCCAAAAGCGAGACGATAAGCTTGTCAAGATCATCCGAGATTTGGAATCTGGATTGGACCCAGAGAAGGATAAGGGATTCGAGGTCGATCGAGAGGGTTGGCTTCGGAAGCAAGGACGATTGGTTGTTCCCGATGTAGATGGATTGAGAGATGAAGTTCTGAAAGAAGGTCATCACTCGAAGTTGACAATTCATCCAGGTGGAAATAAGATGTATCGGGATATGAAGAGAACTTACTACTGGGAAGGCATGAAGAAGGATGTTGGAAATTTTATTTCCAAGTGTATGAACTGTCAGTTAGTGAAAGCTGAGCAGAAGAAGCCCAGTGGATTACTTCAGCCATTAGAAGTTCCTACATGGAAGTGGGAGCAAGTGTCGATGGATTTTATCGATGGTCTACCTAGGACAAGAGCAGGAAATGAAGGAATTTGGGTCATAGTAGATCGTTTGACCAAGAGTGCAAGGTTCATTCCTGTTCGATCAACTAGGACTGCATCGAAGTTGGCTGAGTTGTATGTTAAGTGGATAGTTCGATTCCATGGTATTCCGAAGAGTATAGTGAGCGATCGAGACCCATTGTTCACTAGTAGATTTTGGAAGAGCTTCCAGGAGATTTTGGGAACTGAGTTGTGTTTGAGTACAGCTTATCACCCTCAAACAGATGGTCAGACTGAGAGAGTTAACCGAGTTTTGGAAGATCTTCTCAGAGCTTGTGTTTTGGACTTCGGAGGATCATGGGAAGATCATCTTCATTTGGTGGAGTTTGCATATAACAACAGTTATCAGTCGAGCATTGGTATGGCACCATATGAGGCATTATATGGAAGACCGTGTAACTCTCCGACATGTTGGTTGGAAACTGGAGAAAAGCTGATACTTGGGCCAGAGATGATTCGACAGACTTCGAATTGTATAGAGATCATTCGGCAACGAATGAAAGCAGCCCAAGATCGTCAGAAGAGTTATGCCGATAATCGTCGAAAGGATTTGGAATTCGACGTAGGTGATATGGTTTTTGTGAAGATTTCTCCTTTGAAGAGTGTTATTAGATTCGGGAAGAAAGGGAAATTGACTCCGAGATTTGTTGGACCATTCCCAATTATAGAGCGAATTGGAAAGCTCGCTTATAGATTGGAGTTACCAGAAAAGATGGCCGGTGTGCACAATGTTTTTCATGTATCTTATCTACGGAAGTATGTGCATGACCCAACTACGGTGGTTTTTGCTGATAGCTGTGAAAACTTAGAAGTTGATCCAGTGGTTACGAAACCTCGTAAGCCGCTTCGTATTGTTGAAACCGATACGAAACAGCTTAGGAGAAAGACGATTACGTTGCTCAAGGTACAATGGAGTGATGATGTTAACGACTGTACGTGGGAGGAGGAAGAGAGGATGAAGGCAGCTCATCCCGGACTCTTCGAGGTATGGCCCTAAAGTGTTGTGACATCTCATGAATTTGTAGCTTGTTCTAAGTCTTAGAATTCTGCATGCTAGGCTAGAATTGGATGCATGGTTTGTTGATTGCTATGGATGATAGGCATGCGGAATAATTTTGGTTGCTGTTGTTTGTTTAGAATTTCGGGGGCGAAATTCCTAAGGGGGAGAGAATGTAACGACCCGTATTTTACGTGTCGATTAAATCGTAAAAATAGTTGCATTAAGTGGTTGGTGTTGTTTATGTTGTCTCTAGCAGGAGTCATAGAGGGCCGACTCATAGGGGTGACCGGGTCAAGAAGTTTACGACCTAAGAGCTAAAAAGTTAGTATGATTGGCCGAGTTAACGAGTCACAGGTTAGGTCGTTAGACGACTTATAAAATGACCGACTTAAAGGTTATCGGCCCAAGGTGATAAGCCGTGTGGAGTTAGCTCGTGTCAACAACTCATAGGTATTGCCGAGTTACAAGAGTTGCCGAGTTAAAGTGTTAGCAAGTTAAGAGAGAAGAGCGGCTAAGTGCTAAGTCGGTCTGTATGTTAAGTCGGCAAGTGGTATAAGTCGGTAGGACTTGAGTCGTTAGGACCTTAGTACGACTTAAGAAGATAGGTTGAGTCGTTGCGTCTTAGTTAAGTCGCATACGAGTTGGGATGGCTTTACTGTGTTGAGTCATATGCAGTAGGTCGGCTAGGGGTTAGGTCGGCCATAGGAATGAGTGTTGGGTCGGCCATGTCTTTAGGTCGACTGTATGTTGTGTTGGTTAGGTCGTAGGACGAAGGGGTCTGATGAGTCGGCAACGACTCATGGATAGGTCGTGACCGACCTATAGGGCGACGACCTAAGGGTGATTCAGCCTATAAATAGAGGGGTTCGGCTCACTTTTTGGCACCGGTTTTTGAAGCGACGAAGTGCTGCCATTTTGGGAACTCGACTACAACATTTCTTCATCTTCTCTTCTCTATTCCAATCTGATTCTAACATCCATCCAAGATCGAAGATCGAGATTGAAGATCCAAGAGACAAAGTTGAAGATCTTCATCCAACGAAGCTAGATTTCATCGTTTGAAGCGAAATATTGCCGGATCAAGCCTTGATCTTCGCTGTCCAGATCTATAGTGATTAGTTTTTGAGGTGTTTAGGTGATTTGGTGAGTGGTAGTTATCTCTCACGCGGACCCAAAGGAGTATATTAGATTGGTGGTTTGTTGGAGTGTTGTAGATAGTGATTTTTGTGCATTTTCCTTAGATCCAAGTATAGATCCATTGTTTGTGAAGATGTTTACCTATGCAAGCTCATTTATTAAGTTATAGAAACAAAACCCATGTTTTATATTTGCTAGATCTATGCTAAAAACCCATGATTCATGAATGTTAGTTCTATGCTCATTTATTTACGAAATTGCCATTGTAGTTATGAATGCCTAATTAGATCTTGATTGAATACTTATTTGTTTGGATTAATGTTTGCCTTGATTGATTGTTGTGAATGAGCTATCTAGTTGATAGATTTGGACAAGTATGGTCAAAGATGATTCAAAAACTACAGAAGAGGCTCTTGAATGGTGAAAGCTGCTAAAGGCATATGTGGCGGATATGGAAGCTCATATGTATGGATTGAATGATGTTGAGATGGAACTTTGCCATGATGCGATGAGGCAAACCATGTTGTTGAGTTGAGACTTTGCTATGGTGAAATAAAGCGAAGTATGATGTGATGTAGACTTGGCGTAATCCAGGCAGGGATCATTCCAAGCATGTTGATAACTCGAGGGATGATTCGAGTTGGTTGATAATGGATTGCTCGAGAGGTAGCTTGAGCTAGTATGAGGATAGTCGTCAAGGAGGATGACTAGGAGGCTTGGATCTCATCGTTGTTGAAGGTTCTAGTATGCTCAAAAGCAAGAGTACATGGGGTGCCCATAACGACTACAGGTAGGTAGTCGGGACAACCAAAAGACTACAGGTAGGTAGTCGAGTACTCTGGGCAAAGTAGATAAGTCCTAGGCACAAGGCAGTGTGCGGAGTTATGTCTGGAACCGGGGTTACCATTAGCCCTTGACGGATGGTCATTTAATCAACGGTGAAATCGAAGCAAGGATAACAGTGATAGCCAGAGTCATGGATGTTTGGACGTTTGGTTGTATCATCATTCGGTCTCAAGAGCGGTATTTTCTAGGTGCTTATCTGATCTTGGTTTAGGCCTTGGGGGTTTGTATTTGGAAAACATCGCCCTTGACTCGAGTAAGTATTGCTTTACCTTAATTGTCTGTTGTGTTATGCTTACTTCTCCTTGGTGTGTGTCTGGGGCTATCACTGTAGAAAGAGGTGGAGTGGGATGGTTTGGTTCCTATTCCTTTTATCCTTTATGCTCTTTTGGTATGTTTGATAGTTGATTTACTGCTCACTAAGACTTTGTCTGACTCAAGGTTTTATGTCTCCTCTTATTACCTTGGGCTGTTCATCCATGTTGGGATGGGCAGACTAGGTAGCAGGTGACAGGTGCTGTTCTTAGAGATCTACGCTGATGATGACGAAGACGAGCAGGAGGCTTTGCATACTAGTTTTCTTACTATATGTACTGGGTATTCCGCTGTTATATCTGATTGAGTGTTGTAGTGAGGCTTTGATGTATGGATGATTCATGTTTGTATAAATCTACTTACGATGCTTATATGATGATTTTTCTGTTATGGAGCTTCACTATATATTTCTCTATTGTATTTTATCCAAGCGCTGTGAGTTGTGTGATAGAGTTTCTACGATGCTTATTTTACCCTGACTACTGTCCATGGCTACCTGGCACGCCCTTCAGCGCTCTTTTCTCTTGTTTTGGTGCGGGAGTCATGGGCGGTCGTCACATTACCAGTCTGCTGAGTTCTCCTGGGTTTTCAAAAAAGAAAAAAGATACTAGTACATGAGCCACAATACATAATTATATATATATATGCGCACGCGCACACATTTTCAGAAAAAAAATCTGTGTTTGTAAATACACACATACATACATATAAAATGTAGTTTTTCATTGATTTTAATTAAAACCAAATAATAATATATTGAAAAAAATAGAATACGATAGATTTAACGAGAAATTTGTAGAAAGAACAAAGTAAACAGCATTGAAGAGATTTAATATGACGAACTAAAACATGTTTTGTGTTTATATAGCTTCACAATATTTGGTTTTACAAGTATACAATAAACAAATCTTCGTAACGGTCTGTTTGATCATATATATTTTTTGTTTTGCATGAAGTACTATTTTGATTGCTCTTTTATCGAATGTCGTATAGAAAAAGTCCATGCAGAAATGAATATGTAAATTTGATCACTATATTTGAAAAATAAAAAACGCAAGGTGTCTTGCAGTTATCTGACAGAAAATGTAAGGTAACTTGCAATTTTCTATTTCTGAAATCTTTTTCAAAATTTTCAAAATTTGAAAAGCACAAGTTACCTTGCACTTTCTGTCAGGAAAGCGCAAGCTAGTTTGCGCTTTCTGATTCTAATTTTTTTTTTTCGAAATTTTTGAAATTTTTGAAAAGCGCAAGGTAACTTACGCTTTCTATTAGGAAAGCGCAAGCTAGTTCGCGCTTTCTTATTTTGAAATTTTTCTAAAATAGAAAATTTTGAAAATTGTGAAAAGCGCAAGTTAATTTGCAGTTCCTGATTTAGAAAAAAACAGGGATCTAATTTACATATTTATTTCAACATGGACTTTTCTTGTAACAACATCAGAAATAGTGACATTTCATGCAAATCCCCTAAAAAATAACTTATACAAGCACACATTATTATTGGTATCTATAACTATATATATTAATAATAGTGTGTACTATATGTGTATATATTTGTTATTTAATATATATATATATATTTGCATATTATGAAGTATCACTATAAAGTTATATAATTTTGAACTACATAATTGTTACATTAATTTTTTTATTTAAAATTCGAAATAGTAACTCATTAATTTAAACACAAAACTAAGATTGTACACAAATAATTTAAATTAGATGATTTGAAATATTATTTTCAGCAATAATATAATAAAAGAAATGTTCTTTTATAGTGTATTCCATATTAATGAAAAATATAATTAAATCTGTTGAAAGTAAATACACGCCACATATTATATTTTAATTCAAAATGTATTTTGTTAAGCTATTTAAATAAATAAATAATTCTAAACTAATATATATAGTTTATTTTTTTAATATAATTAATTTTTGAGTAAAATATGTTTAAATTATATTAAATAATTTTATATTTGAAAATATTAAATATTTTCATAAAATTTATTTTTCATTTGTAAAAACATTTATAAGATTTTATATGTTGTATAATTCACAAAATTTAGTTTATAAACATTTTAAATAATTTGTTGTATTGCTATTATAAATATATCATACTAAAATAAATCAAAATTGTTTGAGAAAAAAATATTTTTTTTTATAATTTTATATACACAGCCCAATAAATGCTAGATTATATATTTAAATATTTGTATTAGAATAGTAACATTTTGATCTTGCCATTGATAGCTGAAATGTCGTTACCACTTCGAACACCTAAGTATATATCAGTAACTCCTTTAACCTAAAGGAACGAACATACAACTCCACTACCTACTAGACATCTTTGAAGTTCAACTTGATAGAGTTAAGAGTGTGCTCTAAGAGCAATTTTGTAAGCTAATTATATAATTCAACTCTTATAGTGAATCTTGATCAAAATAAAATAAGCTTTTGGTTTTATTTCCTATTATATATATTATTATATTGTGATATAAGTAATGGTTTAAATGCATTAAATATATACAAGTAGAAAATTATAGGAAAAGTATTTAATCGATTGCAGTTATGAATGTGTTCGTACTCAAGAGTATTGAACTACGTCAATAAATAGTCGTCCTTAAATATTTCTAGTCATGATGTGTCAGGCACGTTACATCGGGTTATCCACCGAGACTAGTATATGTAATGCTCTTCAAACAATGAATGGTGAATTATTCATGACCACTAGGAAAATAAGGGCTTACATATGTGGTTGTTTGGAACAATTACATAACGATTCACTGAGAGTTTTCTATAGGCTAATTATGAAGTCAAATAAAAAATATCATGTAACGACCTGTAATAGTCTTTTTGCTCAACAATACTGTGAATCTTATGTGTCCAAATTGTACTTTGACTGGTCAATCAGATGACAACGATGATTATGTTAAGGTCATAGTTGAGTATAAGTTGAACTTAAAGTGGATCAATATTCAAGAGAGCATTCACCTCCTTCGAATAGAATGCTAATACACCATAATTGATAGCTAGCTCAATATCAAGGTCTTTAACCAAAGCCAATCCATTAATAAATAAATGTTATCAGATTGAACGATGGGATTCGATTTTGTACTTCATAACTAACTACCAATTTTATTAGAGTTTTCACCATCTATCGAGCTCTTGACATCTAAGTGATATAGGGATGATAAATAAACAAGCACTATATATCGTTGATTACAAATAGGATATCACATAGATGACCAGTAAGTAACATAACTAATGTCTACTACTATACTTCTGCAAAGTACTGTAACAACCTGCCTCCCATAACACCTAGATCTACACATCCAAGCAATCGGATTTCCCAAAGGTGTCATGGACGACAATTCATTAAGTGTAAGATATATAAATAGTAAATATCACAGAGCATATCTATCCCAACAAACAAACTCTCATTGTGAAAGGATATAAAATATAACATTACCATAAACATGTAGATAACTAGAAGCATAACAGATCAAGAGACATTAGATTCGGTATCACACACATAATGTAAATGATACATCAAATTCCATAAGAATACATGTCTTAAAATAACACATATCATCTACCTGTCAATACACCAAATAGCATAAGGTCCCTTATTCCAAAACCTAATGATAAAACTTCAATGTGTTGCAGTCACCTTGGACTTTTCTTATGACGAAAGAGATGATATCCTTTATATATAAACAATTTTAGTAAATAGAGCCGCTAATAATAATATAAGCATTTATTACGTATACAAACCATTCCCATAGTCATGCCCATGTAGGTGTCAAAAATATAATGCAGTCATAGATAATAGTATCTTGCCAACATACAAAGATGCTGACATAAACACTTAACACAATGAAATAAAAATAAGAAACAAAGTCTAAGCCTCCTACTTCATTTCGGAACTCCCTGTTTGTCTTACAAAAGCAACCTATCTAGATCCATAAACTCAGCCTACTCGAGCGAATACCCGTGGGTTTGCTGGGAAAATAATGAAAAAATCACGGGTTAGATATAAAGCCAGGTATGAGCAATACATTACCCTAAACATAAAATATAAGCATGGAACCGGTTACTCCTCACTATAATACAACATACCTTTTGACAACTTGAAATACAAGTACAAATCAGTATTCAATCACTAAAGGCCTTATACATGTTTGTGTCCTTTAACTATAATTAATTGTCAATTCATGTGATTTATTATTCAGTAAATACTCTCTTTTCATTCCTAAAACTAGGCTGCAAAGCCTTTAGCTGCTACTAAAGCCTTATGCCTCCCTTGCTTCCTTATTATTACTAGTTTCACTATTCAGTTTCGGTTGCCACATCAAGCCTTACTCTTATGTTTACGTATTTCAGTTGTCACTTCAGGCCTTACACCTACTTCGCTTTCATATTTCGGTCGCCATTCCAGGCCTTGCACCTTCCTCGCTTTTGGTTCTTGGCTGTCACATCAGGCCTTACGCCATATAACGAGATCTTCCTTGGTTGCCACTCCAAGCCATACACCAATGCCTTTGGATTTCAGATGCCACCATAGACATTATTCCAACGCTTTCAGTTGTGGTTGCCACTTTAGGACTTGCACCTTCATTGTTGGGTTTGATTGTCACTCCAAGCCTCACTACTATGCGTTCGCTTTCAAATGCCACCAATATCTTACTCCTTTGCTTTCGGTCTCTTGACTTTTGCATTAGGTCTTACGTCATTTATCGAACATCAATTATCTATGTAACCGTTCATATATTAGGCTTTCCTCTTAGTTATTCTTTAAGCTACTCTAAGTCTAACTACCTTTCAAATTATTGCAATATCAACAATGTTCAAAATGCTAGTTTCGTCCATCTTAAGCCTTAACATAAATTCCTCTTCCGAATGTTAGTTAGTTCTGGTTTCAACATCTAACTGAGTGCTGATCTACTCTCGGTAATCACTAACCTCAGTTTAGTTTTAGGGAAACATAAATTAGTTTAGTTTAGTTTGCATAAGAAATCTCAAGCATAGGTTTCAGAAATCCCCTCCTTTACCTAAAGTTCCTCTATTACCCTCTTCTTCCCCTTCAGCCTTCGACATTCAACCAGCTCCTTAGTTTTGTAAGCCTAACCTCATACTTGGCATTGCTTATCTTTCTTACTTACGTCTTTATATTTAAGGTTCTGCTTTATTTACTCTTGGTTTGGCTCCAATCCCTTCGATGTCATCTCTTGGTACACGTTAAAATTGTTTTCTATAGATCCGACAACACTTTTATAGGTGTCGACTCTTGATTAGTTTGACTTAGTCCTTCTTATCATTATTGAATACTTTCCTAACGCGTTCAACATATAATGTAGAACTGCTTTATTTATTAGTGACTAAATTCTTTATTCGGTAAATAACCTTCTGGCCCCTGTTATTTTCCTTCCAAAACCCATAAGTCTCCCTTCGGCTATGTGTATTTTCACTCAGAAATCACTCTTAATATTTTCAAAAATTCTTAGAAAATATATATACATATTTTCTTTCATAAAATTTCTCAAACTTCTTATTTATAATATTTTTTATAATAATCAGATCTTAAATAATTTTATATCAACTTATTTACTCAAGGGAAGTTCAAAAATCAAAACTCTAGCTATCGCTAATGGCGATGCTTTTTGTTGTGCTAGTACCGTGTCCATAACATAACATTAAAATTTTCGATTATTTAAATCACAAAAAGTATATGGGACAATCAACCTTAATTCGCTCATTAGTAAATATGGAGGATGAACGAATTAGATAATATATTACTCACGTAGATCTCTTTGTTGATAATGCTTTTAGTTCCCTTAACTTTAATCTTCTTCTTTTCCTCTTTTATTCTTCTCAGGTGGCTACCACCATTAAATGATTCAAGCTTTTATTTTAACTTTTAGTGTAGAATGAAATGTGAGGCACTGATATATTATTTGAAAAATTGTTCTTCCCTCTTTGTAGGACACCGGCCCACAACACTCCCTCATCATTTAATTCATTTTAGCAAAGCTTTATTTGAAAAGGAATTAATCGGATATCATTAAATACAATATAATAACTAAATGTACAACCAAATACTTATCGTGTTATATCACTACTTAATTCATAAGGGAATTATTTAAATCTTCATTCTTATGATTAAATTTTTAATTATTATTTATTCATTTATGGGGTATTACAGGCTTGTCCTTTACAAGAACTTCATCCTCAGAATTTAAATTACGACAGTGATTCTTACTTTTTCCCATGCCCACTCTAGCGTAACACATTAGTTCCGTACTTATTAGTCGTAACAAAATGCACTGCATTTTTACCAATAAATAACAAAATCAACAATAATATCGTACACACACGCATGGTTTAAAACAAAAATGGAAAACACATATGCTAACTTAAATAAACAACTCGGGATAACTCCTTTTAACTATATCCTTCATATCCCAAGTACAAACATCATGGTCCTCACTCCACTAAACTGACACAAGCTATACTACCTTATTTTGAAGCTTCTTTCCATCTTGGTCTACCTTCCGAATGGGCTTTCTTACATAGGTCATACTCAGATCAACAACCAAATTGTCCATTGCTCTCAGAACTACAACATCCATAGGGTCTCGGACTCACTTCCTTTGATGTGATATACAAAACACATTATGGGCCCGAATAAAAGCACTTGGCAATTCCACTCTATAGGTTACATTTTTGATTCTTTCTTGTATCGAAAATGGACCAAAATATCTTAGTGCCAACTTTCTGGCATTTCTGAAGCTCAAGGTGCCTTCCATCCACGATACTTTAACAAACACATGATCTCTGGATCATACTCCAAAAATTTCGACCTTCTATTGGCATAGCTCTCCTACCTCGGTCGAGCAACTTTCATTCTTTGTTTAATCAATTCAATTTTTTTTGAAACTTCTCTTACAAGATCCGAACATAGAACAAACCCATCCCTTGCCTCGCACCAGCATAATGGTGAGTTATAAGGCCTCCCAAACAATGCATCAAAAGGAACCATCCTAATATTGGGCTGATAACTATTGTTGTATGAAAATTCCAATAAGTGCCAGTGATCTTCCCAAGATCCATCAAAGCCTAACACACATGCTCGATGCAAACCTTCGAGAATTCTATTGATCTTTTCAATATGTAACGACCCATAAAATTTTAGCAATTTTTAATTGGTTTATAACGTATTGAATTGGATTTTTGAGAAATTATTAATAATAAAATTTAAAAAAATTAATATTTTGATTACGTATAATTATAATTGATTCAGAAATTTGCATGAAATCAAGGGAATCGACTGTTACCATAAATTTTATTTCTTTCCTGTCCATTCCAATTTTACATCAGTTACAAACCAATCAATACCTTACCTTTATTACTCCCTGTATTCGTGTTGTAGCTCTTTAATTTTCTATCCTTTGCTATTTCATTTCGGGTTTGTTCCTTCCCTAATTATTCCATTTCAAACGTTTTCTCTTCTCTCTGGCAGAAACATAATATTTTACATCATTTTTTATATATATATCTGTAGCTTGCATTCATTCGTTTATTCACTTTTACGTTTCTCATACTTTCTACTTTATTATCATTAATTCCCACGCTTGACGTTATCATTTCAGTTTGTTTCCATTAAATGTGGCACGTTTCATGGTTAACGTTTATTCCATTTATGTGTGGCTTTCCTTTTGCGACCTGTCCCATTTCTATTTCCTTCATTTCAAAATTTGAAACGTACGGGTTGGACCACAGTATTAATTGCTTTAATAGTTTTTCCAATTCACGTTCAAACGTTGCTATTCCTAGCTGCTAATAAATTTAGAAATCAGTGTCTGTTACTTAATTTATGGCATACGTTCAAAGCATTGGCTTTTATTATTACTTTTCTAACATATATACTCATTGCTACTTTTCCTGATCTTTTATTTCTACTTTCTTTTTTTCACTATTTCGTCCCTGCTTTAAAATTTTAATATATATGTTATGTATGTATTAAAAATCTTCACGTCACTTGGTCACTCAAGACGTTCATTTTCTTTCCACTAAAACTGCTTATATTTAATTCCATACGTTTCTTTATAACGTTTTATAATATTGCTTTCATCTTGAGACTGAAACAAAATGCACCGCATACACATGTTCATTCAAAAGAAAGTGGATAGGCCTAAAACGTGCAGCTTTTCATTTACTTTTCAATTGATTTCCTCCCTTCTATTTTTACTTTACATTTCAAATTTGAAACGTGGTGCTCAAACAATAGAAATTTGCTTTTATTATTCAGCTCAATTAAGGGTTACCGTTGCCATCACATAACCGGTAAAAGATTTGTATATGTTTTATTTGTTAATGTGGCAACGATTCACACTTACACTATTATTGCCTTTTTAACTTCATTGGTTTTCATTTATTTGTGTACGTTTCGTTTCATTTATTTGCGCTTTAATTTTTCCATATTCGTTACTTTACATTTATATCAGTACGTAATTTTTGCGTTCATAAAACGTTATAGGTTACTTTGCATTCATTAAATTTTAAAATGGCCAACTTTATTCACCTTTATATTTATTCAATTTTGGCCTTAACATTCCCAATATAAATCTATACGTTTGTCTTTGTTCTTTCACTTTCTCTTCTCAGTCATCTGGTGTTACTTGTGAGAGAATACAACAAAGGATATAAGTGGCCTTCTTCTCCATTCAACTGCTCATTTTGTTCTCTTTGGAAAAAAATATTTCGCATGCTTGTGGATAGCAGTCCCCTCCTCCTTTATTTTCCAAACCCCACCTTTCTCCTTTCCTCTGCAACCTTTGCAATTCTTTTATACAAGGTAATATCTATATTATAAATATATTGTGTTGTATTTACCTAAAATTTAAAAGCTATAATCTGTTTACCTTTTTATACTTATATATATGAATTCATACGAATTATTACAAGTTGTCTTATCTATATATATAGTACGCTGATGATTTGTAAATAGCTTATATGTACAATTGTTATATACACACTTGTCAACATACAATTGGTTACATAAACAGGAGCATGTGTGCATATTTAGCCATATTTTACATATAGGGTCTCCATATTTGTTTGTATATATAATTGTAAGAGCTAAATATATTTAGATTTATATCGTTATTTTTAAATCGATCATTTTTTTGCAACAAGTCTTATATAAATAATATGTTCACATATATATAAGTATATGTATTTTACAGTTTTAATGTATGTGTTTTAACACATGGGTTTTACATTCAGACCTTTTATTTACAATTTATATTAAAAAGTATGTTAAAATCTTTTGATTATATTCAAATTTATTATATATATCGTTTGCAGTAATAAATTTTATTATTGATAAAAATGTAAGTTACATATGTCACTATAATTATGCGCATAACTGATATGTAAAGATATATTAGTATATAATTTTATATTTATGTTATAGGCACGTTACTTTATATTTAAAATAATACATAAATAATCATATGTAGGTAGTTGCATGTTGCAGTGAGTGGGTTGGCTTATAGCAGTGAGGATTTGTAGATATTTGGAAATTTAAAAGGCTGTGCATATATTTTGTAAAAGGCTGTGCATATATTTTGTAAAGGCTGTGCATATATTCATAGTCTAAAACCTATTATATATTTTTTGTTATAAATAGTTACAATTATATTTTAAAGTGTGAGTCATAACAGAATTATAAAGAGTACTATATAACTTATACTTGTATGCTGATGGGTCTGCATAGATTTATAATGGGTCTGTATACATTTGAGTAACATGAATGTAGTGGGTGATATATATAAATATCTTACATATTTTTTTTATACATATACATACTATTTTTTGACTTAAGTTGATTTCGTCGATACTAAATTTATAACAAATATTGTTTTAGTTATAGCATACAATATATTTTACATGTTTGACTTTAGTATATAAATCCACCTATATACCTTTTACCTTCATCGATCCAGTTCTGATTCGTTTTATCAATTCTTGAACATTAGCCTTGTTCATCCAATTCGTGTTCAAATCTTACTTTGCTTTGAGTTGTTGTTTGGACTATTCGATGGTCTAGATCGTGATCCAATTCGTTTCTTGTCGAGTCGTCAAAATCTCTAGCCTCGAAAGGTGAGCAATCACTCACGATTAACGTTCTTGTATTTTATTAAATTTGATTTCAATTGAAACGACAATTGAAATATAATGATGTAGTTATTTTGTTATATATGCTATTATCTGTAACTATTCATCTGTGGGATATGACACCATATCCTGTTGTTTATATTTTATTTAAATTATTGATGATATATGCCTGTTATTATTTTATTATTTTCTATCACTCTTCAAGTTCCCTGTTAGTATAGAATTCACTATGGGTTGAAATGATACATACCCAATGGACTTTAGAATAGGAGAAAATCGTTATGGGTTGAAATGATAAACCCAAGCGATTTTCATTTGAACTGAATTAGGATTACGGGTCGAAATGATATCTACCCGTGTATATATATATACATATATATATACTTAATAACGGATTAAAATGATAAATATCTGTATCACTTAACCATATGATAGAAGTATATACAGACGTCGTTGGTCCATATAAATATTTTGAAATGATTTTCTACGGTTTTAGGAGAAATATAGGGTTTCAGTTAATATTGGAAATATTTTCATATATAAATATGTTTAATGTAAAGTATATTTAATAGTAAACTTTAATTTAATAAAGTTTGATTTAATTAATAGAATATGTTTAAGTATTTTATTTTAAATAGATTTCCAATGTTTGTATATGTTAAGGAAGATAAAGTTAAATTGATTGGAATGGTATTTAATTAATAATTTTGTTTAAATAAATAAAATTCGAAACTTATTGAATTTGAAAACTTAAAATATAGTTCATAACATAACTTTGACTTTAGTGATTTAATGAATATTCACGTTTAAAGGAATTGAAGGCAAATATAATGAATTTTAATATAAGGCTATATAAGTAATATTGAGTGGATATTTCAAAAATAAATAATATTGAAGTTAAATCAAGATCCAAATTAAACTGTTAGGTTTAGTTTGAAATGTTGAAGCTTTGAAATTCGAGACTTAAATAGTTAAATTGTGATTCAGATCTGTATTTGAAATCGATAAAATTTGAATTTGTTCTTTATAAGACTAAATTGAATGGAAATTGAAATTGAGATTTGATTTAATCTGAATAGGAAAGTCGAGTTGATTTTTGAAGTGATCGGTGAAACTTGAGGAAATTATAAATACTTTACTTTATAAAATTTCCAAAATATATATATATATCTATTTTTATATTGAAGTGAAAATGATATTTTGGTTTTGAAATATAAATTAATTTGAAAGGATTACGGTGTTATAGTTTATATTTCTACCTTGTAGATAGTTCTGTAGATCCTTAGGAGATGGTTATCCCAAACATCCTTTAAGTTACTTGTATTTCAGTTGATATTTCACCTGAGTTGGATTTATAGATATAAGAATGTTAATCCTGACTCGAGTGTTTTTGTGTTTTGCTTTACGCTCGGGTCAGACTGAGTGATACAGCATTTGAGACTCACCTTCGAAGTTGGAGCTTTGCTTGAAGATCCAGTTATCTATCCTTTCATCCATCCAGTTGATTGGTTCAGAGAATTCATCTGCTCGTACTGTAGAATTCACTGCATCTGAGATATTCTATTGTATTTTATTTCTAACTTTGATGTTTATATAGTAGCTTCATGAACAACTATTCATTTATTCCGCTGCGCATTATTGTACTACTCTATATCTGTGATTCCGTGATTGATTTATTTACTGTATATATGTTAAGTTTGCCAAATTTAAATTAACAATATGATATTTTGAGCTATTCAAGTCCGACTTATGCGGATGCGAATGGTTGAAAATATCGGGCCGTTACAGTTGTATCAGAGCTTTGGCTCTAGGCAAATTTAGCATGTATGGAAAATTTAATTACGGAATCACTTTCGTTCAGGCTTGAACTCCTTTCTCTTGATTGGAAGTTCCTTTGAATTTTGGAATGTCCTTCAGTTTCGAAATTCATTCTTGTCTCTCCCTATTTATATTCGTTTGATTCTGGAGCATCCCATAACTCCACTGAATGATTTGTAAAGGGGGTGAAAACTCCTTTACAATTGGCATCGATTCACCGAAGATTTCTGTATGCTCGGTTTACGATGCTGTTATATCTTGATATGCCAAGTTCTATCTCTGGCGATCGAATGTCGATTTGTTTTGGAATTCCGCATCGATTATATTCCTGAAGTCACGGTTGATCCGGTTAAGGTCGCCCGCGATTTATAGAAGTATATCCATCTTCTATTTTGTAATTTAATTATCTCATCTTCAATCGAGTCTATCTTCGAATCAGGATTCTATTGTTTAGAGTTCCTCTAATTTAAATCTCTATCATTGTTTGAATCCATTCTTGAATCATCCTTTGAAAATCGGGTTTTGTTCGTATTTTCAATTTGTTTATATACCGAAATTTTATTTGGGTAACTATGATTTTATTCTATATATAAAAGTGAATATTTTCGGTAAGGATTATATATCTTTTAAAAAAGAAAGTCTGAAATTTTGAAAGGATGTGAAATTTTGAAAATTTATAAGAAATGGATTTATATAAAAATAATTTATAACTGAAGGGTTTTAATTGGAAATTTGAGAGATTGAACTCCGGTGTTTTGAAATTGGTTTTAAGATTTTGAAAAAATAATATAATAATAGGATTTAAAAGTATTTTCCAAATAAGAAATGTTTCAAATGAGTTCAAATGAATTCCAATGATTTCGAAGAAATTTCAAGAAGATTTCAAGAAAATGGAAGTCCAGAACTGACTTGTGTCGCTGGAAAATAATTTCGGTGATGATTGCACACATCATCGACATTGATTTTCGAGTTTCAGAGTGAAGGAGAGGCCACTTTAATAGCTTTGCTATGTGAGTGATTTTTTGAAACCAATTTTTGATTTCAAATTCCGAAGTATGATTTGATATTCAAAAGATATAGGTATATATATTTGAAATAATTTAAAGTAAGCCGATGTTCAAGCCTCGAGTTTTCAATTTGATTTAGTATAACCCTATTTATAAAAAAAAATTGATTTACTAATTTATTGCTGATTTCCAACTCTTGGATTTGAAATTTGATTTCACCGACTATCTTGAAGGTTCGAGCACTTCCAAATCAAGGTTTAAAATTTTAAAACTAAGAAATTCCAAAGAGTATAAAATATTTGATCAAGAATATAAGTTTAATTTTGTATGTTTAAAGTATGAAGAGTATGACTTAAGTAAATATGAAACTTTTGTTAAATAAATAATTTGAAAAAGGAAAAATTGGATTTTTCATATAGAAATAAATAGTTTAAGGTGTTAAAGGGATGGTTATAAATTTGGAAACCATTTTGAGTATAATTGATTTTGAGAAAAATATTTGGTTTTGAAATTAGTTTGGAATTAAAACCAGTACTTATAGGGTAATTTTGGAAATAAATTTGTTTGGCTTGAATTGTGTTAATTTGGAAACTGGGATTGTTTTCTAAACCTATTATTTTGGAAACTTTGAAACTGAAGATATTTAATTTGGAAGAAATGATTTGGTGAAATCATATATGATTTTGAAACTGAATTGATATTGAATAGATTTAAATTTGAGAACCATATGTTACTAAATACTTGATTTGGAAGTTATCGAACTTATATAAAATGGATTTGTGTAAGAAAGATACTCAATTTTGAAAGAGAAATCTTATATAATCGAAGTCTATATAAGTATGATTTGATATACTATCGATTTTGGAAAGTATTCGATTTGATAATGAAATCCTATATAATGGACTTTATATAAGTATGACATTTGATAGTGATTTGAAAGGTACTATATGATATATATTTTCGAATTAAAGATATGGGAAGTGCCTTCTGCTTGATATCCGCTTTATGGCCACATTGTGGATTCATTCTATCGATATTATTCTCTCTGATTTTTGGTTTTCCGGATGTGATACTCGAGTGTCCCACCGTGGCGTAACCCACGGTTTTTCTTATGAGTGCAACTGCATAGCGCAACTGCCTGGTTGAGCTGGCCTAGGGGTACGGATTGTTTCCTGGGGGATCCAAGCGTAACCATTGTGTATCCTGCACTCTATGTAGGTCGCATTAGTAGCGAAACCACCTGGCTGAGACGACCTAGGGGTACGGATTATTTTCTGGGGGATCCAGGCGTAACCATTGTGTATCCTGCACTCTACTAGTCATCATGGCGTAACTCGCAGTGCTGAGAAAGCTTACGGATATGGATTGTTTCCTGGGGGATCCAGGCGTAAACATTGTGTATCTGCGAACCATGGTTAGACAAAGGTTTTGGTTTGGTTGTTTTGTTTGGATTGTACTTTCCATATCGGTTTTGAGGGGTTTTCAAGTATTTTCACTGGGTGTTGAAACATGCCTACTAAGTACCTGAAGAATTCTACCTTGGCGCCCGATCAACGCATGGCCAGAGTCTGCAAGAACGAGGATAAACTTGTTGAAACATCGAGTTATAAAAGTATTTTCGAAAGGAAAATTGGTTTCAATATAAAAGTATTTTATTATAAAGGTATTTCCAACAAAAATAATTTGTATTAATATTTGAAATTGAAATTCTTTTGGTTTGAAATTAACTATTTGAGCCCGATACTATTCTTTTGAATCTACCTTTTCTGCCCTACTTTATTTATTCACCTATATTCTCCTTTCCGAATCTATCTTCTTTCCTTCTTTCCCTCTTTTGAATATATCCTTTAAAATATTGTTTATTTATATACTACCTGGTTTAATAGTAAAATTTTTAGTGTTTTATAAATAATTGATCTCATAATTAATTGAATGGATTTAATAAAATGAGTAATCTATTAAATATTAATTAATTTTTAAAAAAAGTATATGGTTTTAAATAAATTGTTTAATTTGTTTTTCAAAGCCTATTTTTCATCTGGTTGTTTCTATTCTCCTACTTTGTTCCTTTTCGGGGATGAAAACTTTTGAGTGGGAGAGAGTGTAACGACCCATAAAATTTTAGCAAATTTTAATTCGTTTATAACGTATTGAATTGGATTTTTGAGAAATTATTAATAATAAAATTTTAAAAATAATAATATTTTGATTACGTATAATTATAATTGATTCAGAAATTTGCATGAAATCAAGGGAATCGACTGTTACTATAAATTTTATTTCTTTCCTGTCCATTCAAATTTTACATCAGTTACAAACCAATCAATACCTTACCTTTATTACTCCCTGTATTCGTGCTGTAGCTCTTTAATTTTCTATCCGTTGCTATTTCATTTCGGGTTTGTTCCTTCCCTAATTATTCCATTTCAAACGTTTTCTCTTCTCCCTGGCAGAAACATAATATTTTACATCATTTTATATATATATATCTGTAGCTTGCATTCATTCATTTATTCACTTTTACGTTTCTCATACTTTCTACTTTATTATCATTAATTCCCACGCTTGATGTTATCATTTCTGTTTGTTTCCATTGAATGTGGCACGTTTCATGGTTAACGTTTTATTCCATTTATGTGTGGCTTTCCTTTTGCAACCTGTCCCATTTCTATTTCCTTCATTTCAAAATTTGAAATGTACAGGCTGGACTACAGTATTAATTGCTTTAATAATTTTTCCAATTCACGTTCAAACGTTGCTATTCCTAGCTGCTAATAAATTTAGAAATCAGTGTATGTTACTTAATTTATGGCATACGTTCAAAGCATTGGCTTTTATTATTACTTTTCTAACATATATACTCATTGCTACTTTTCCTGACCTTTACTTCTACTTTCTTTTTTTCACTGTTTCGTTCCTGCTTTAAAATTTTAATATATATGTTATGTATGTATTAAAAATCTTCACATCACTTGGTCACTCAAGCCGTTCATTTTCTTTCCACTAAAACTGCTTATATTTAATTCCATACGTTTCTTTATAACGTTTTATAATATTGCTTTCATCTTGAGACTGAAACAAAATGCACCGCATACACATGTTCGTTCAAAAGAAAGTGGATAGGCCTAAAACGTGCAGCTTTTCAATTACTTTTCAATTGATTTCCTCCCTTATATTTTTACTTTAAATTTCAAATTTGAAACGTGGTGCTCAAACAATAGAAATTTTCTTTTATTATTCAGCTCAATTAAGGGTTACCGTTGCCATCACATAACCGGTAAAAGATTTGTATATGTTTTATTTGTTTATGTGGCAACGATTCACATTTACACTATTATTGCCTTTCTAACTTCATTGGTTTTCATTTATTTGTGTACATTTTGTTTCATTATTTGCGCTTGAATTTTTCCATATTCGTTACTTTACATTTATATCGGTACATTATTTTTGCGTTCACAAAACATTATACGTTACTTTGTATTCATTAAATTTTAAAACGACCCACTTTATTCACCTTTATATTTATTCACTTTTGGCCTTGATATTCCCAATATAAATCTATACGTTTGTCTTTGTCCTTTCACTTTCTTTTCTCAGTCATCTGGTGTTGCTTGTGAGAGAATACAACAAAGGATATAAGTGGCCTTCTTCTCCATTCAACTGCTCATTTTTTTGTTCTCTTTGAAAAAAAAAATTTCGCATGCTTGTGGATAACAGTCCCCTCCTCCTTTATTTTCCGAACCCCACCTTTCTCCTTTCCTCTGCAACCTTTGCAATTCTTTTATGCAAGGTAATATCTATATTATAAATATATTGTGTTGTATTTACCTAAAAGTTAAAAGCTATAATCTGTTTACCTTCTTATACTTATATATATGAATTCATACGAATTATTACAAGTTGTCTTATCGATATATATAGTACGCTGATGATTTGTAAATAGCTTATATATACAATTGTTATATACACACTTGTCAACATACAATTGGTTACATAAACGGGAGCATGTGTGCATATTTAGCCATATTTTACATATAGGGTCTGCATATTTGTTTGTATATATAATTGTAAGAGCTAAATATATTTAGATTTATATCATTATTTTTAAATCGATCATTTTTTTGCAACAAGTCTTATATAAATAATATGTTCATATATATATATATATATATATAAGTATATGTATTTTACAGTTTTAATGTAAGTGTTTTAATACATGGGTTTTACATTCAGACCTTTTATTTACAATTTATATTAAAAAGTATTATATATATCGTTTGCAGTAATAAATTTTATTATTGATAAAAATGTAAGTTACATATGTCACTATAATTATTCGCATAAATGATACATAAAGATATATTAGTATATAATTTTATATTTATGTTATAGGCACGTTACTTTATATTTAAAATAATACATAAATAATCATATGTAGGTAGTTGCGTGTTGCAATGGGTGGGTTAGCTTATAGCAGTGAGGATTTGTAGATATTTGGAAATTTAAAAGGCTGTGCATATATTTTGTAAAAGGCTGTGCATATATTTTGTAAAGGCTGTGCATATATTCATAGTCTAAAACCTATTATATATATTTTCTTGTAAATAGTTACAGTTATATTTTAAAGTGTGAGTCATAACATAATTATAAAGGTTACTATATAACTTATACTTGTATGCTGATGGGTCTGCATAGATTTATAATGGGTCTGTATACATTTGAGTAACATGAATATAGTGGGTGGTATATATATTAATATCTTACATATATTTGTTTATACATATACATACTATTTTGGACTTAAGTTGATTTTGTCGATACTAAATTTATAACAAATATTATTTTAATTATAGCATATAATTTATTTTACATGTTTGACTTTAGTATATAAATCCACCTATATACCTTTTACCTTCATCGATCCAGTTCTGATTCGTTTTATCAATTCTTGAACATTAGCCTTGTTCGTCCAGTTCGCGTTCAAATCTTACTTTGCTTTGAGTTGTTGTTTAGACTATTCGATGGTCTAGATCGTGATCCAATTCGTATCTTATCGAGTCGTCAAAATCTCTAGCCTCGAAAGGTGAGCAATCACTCACGGTTAACGTTCTTGTATTGTATTAAATTTGATTTCAATTGAAACGACAATTGAAATATAATGTTGTAGTTATTTTGTTATATATGCTATTATTTGTAACTGTTCACCTGTGGGATATGACACCATATCTTGTTGTTTATATTTTATTTAAATTATTGATGATATATGCCTGTTATTATTTTATTATTTTCTATCACTGTGCAAGTTTCCTATTAGTATAGAATTCACTATGGGTTGAAATGATACATACCCGAATGGACTTTAGAATAGGAGAAAATCGTTATGGGTTAAAATGATAAACCCAAGCTATTTTCATTTGAACTGAATTGGGATTACGGGTCGAAATGATATCTACCCGTATATACATACACACACACACACACATATATACTTAACTATGGATTGAAATGATAAATATCCGTATCACTTAACCATATGATAGAAGTATATACAGACGTCGTTGGTCCATATAAATATTTTGAAATGATTTTCTATGGTTTTAGGAGAAATATAGGGTTTCGGTTAATATTGGAAATATTTTCATATATAAATATGTTTAATGTAAAGTAGATTTAATAGTAAACTTTAATTTAGTAAAGTTTGATTTAATTAATAGAAAATATTTAAGTATTTTATTTTAAATAGATTTCCAATGTTTGTATATGTTAAGGAAGATAAAGTTGAATTGATTGGAATGGTATTTAATTAATAATTTTGTTTAATTAAATCTAATTCGAAACTTATTGAATTTGAAAACTTAAAATATAGTTCATAACATAACTTTGACTTTAGTGATTTAATGAATATTCACGTTTAAAGAAATTGAAGGCAAATATAATTAATTGTAATATATGGCTATATAAGTAATATTGAGTGGACATTTCAAGAATAAATAATAAATAAAGTTAAATCAAGATCTATATGAAACTATTAGGTTTAGTTTGAAATGTTGAAGCTTTGAAATTCGGGACTTAAATTGTTAAATTGTGATTCAGATCTGTATTTGAAATCGATAAAATTTGAATTTGTTCTTTAGAAGACTAAATTGAATGGAAATTGAAATTGAGATTTAATTTAATCTGAATAGGAAAGTCGAGTTGATTTTTGAAGTGATCGGTGAAACTTGAGGAAATTATAAATACTTTACTTTATAAAATTTTCAAAATCTATATATATCTATTTTTATATTGAAGTGAAAATGATATTTTGGTTTTGAAATATAAATTAATTTGAAAGGATCACGGTGTTATAGTGTATATTTCTACCTTGCAGATAGTTCTGTAGATCCTTAGGGGATGGTTATCCCAAACATCCTTTAAGTTACTTGTATTTCACTTGATATTTCACTTGAGTTGGATTTATAGATATAAGAATGTTAATCCTGACTCGAGTGTTTTTGTGTTTTTGCTTTACGCTCGGGTCAGACTGAGTGATACAGCATTTGAGACTCACCTTCGAAGTTGGAGCTTTGCTTCAAGATCCAGCTATCTATCCTTTCAGCCATCCAGTAGATTGGTTCAGAGAAGTCATCTGCTCGTACTGGAGACTTCACCGCATCTGAGATATTCTGTTGTATTTTATTTCTAACTCTGATGTTTATATAGTAGCTTCATGAACTACTATTCATTTATTCCGCTGCGTATTATTGTACTACTCTTTATCCGTGATTCTATGATTGATTTATTTACTATATATGTTAAGTTTGCCAAATTTAAATTAACAATCTGATATTTTGAGCTATTCAAGTCCGACTTGTGCGGGTGCGGATAGTTGAAAATATCGGGCCGTTACACAATACGTCATCTATCTGCGATGGTAAGTAGTACTCATACACGACTAAGAACAATTAGCACTCTGAAGGCTATGCCAAAACTCACTAGCAAACAAATAGTTCAAGTTTTACCCAAAAATGATGTTTCAAAACATGCTCTTTTATTTCCCAATCATGCATAAAATAATTCATTATCATTAAAACCCATTCGTCTGTATTCAAAACATCCAAATCATATCAAACCGAAACCCAAATGGGTTTAGAGATAATTAATGCAAGTATTACTCATCTAGATTATAGAACTTGATTAAATTCTTCTTCCGTAGAGATGAAATCTTTAGTATTTAGTTTTGATTTCCTCTTCTTTTTCTTAAAAATTATGGCTGGTTTTGGTCAGGTTTTTATTTTGTTTGAAAATGAAATGAAAATGAGGGAAGAGAAGGATATGGCTAAGGGATTATGTATTAATGATTTTGGCGTGGGCTAAAATCCCTCCTTATCTAATCTCATTAATTCATTTCTCTTATAGCCACCCTAAGCCTCCTACACCCAACATATCTCAAGAGTGCACTTCCACGATACCCGACCGATGTAGGACGATTGTCAAGGGTGAAAGGAGGAGAAACAATCATTGAACCTATTGTATATCTCACAAACACATTGAAAAAAATATAATAATAAACATCACCAATATAAAACAAGCAAGATAGTAATAACCAAACGAAAAAATATATCAGAGCACACAGGTTCACGAAGTTATACAAGATAGTGATAGAGTTTATACAACAAATAATAAAATCAAAATATAAGCTGTCTCTAAATATAATAAGCAAACATCGTCTAGGCTCCAAAGTGTCACACGATGGCAGAAACAATAATAAGTCGATAGATCATACATGAAATACACGTCCTACTTGTCCTCTATATAGCAACAGCGTGCCACGAAGATATGATATCTAATCTACTCATTTAGGAGAGCCTGAGATAATAAGAAGTAAACATAAAACCTCGAGTCAGAAAATAGTCTGGTGTGAGCAATAAGAAATCTGAAAACACTATACAAGTTGATATAGTAAGGAACAAAGGTATTCATAATCTGTTCCTGCATTTAAAGAGTTAACACATAATAATATATGTTAATCTACCATCAACTATCATCGTAACGGTGTCCTAAGTACAATATCAGGTGTCTAGGTATCCATATCAATAGAACTTGCATCATGCGACATCCCTACAGTGACTACCAAGAACTAAAGCAATCATGGCTCATGTAGCATCCATCAAACAATCATCACTGTCACTCAGTGTGCCCTGGATATATGGTAACTCATATAACCATTCCTCTATGAGTGATTAATGGAAAAATCATGATTTTTAGTGTACTTTCCCACAAGCCCATAATTGACACTAGATCCATTCCCGATCTAGGATATACAAATCCATTCCACTAATTCAAGGCAGCATTCCAAGTATGTAATGAGCATCCGCATAATACCCCTTCTTACGAGTACATCAGAAAACACTTTGAGTATCAATGATTCATTAACACGTGTATTCGACCATTTTCCTTGCTCCATCTAGTTTTCATCTATCCTTAAGGAACCATTACACATTCCCCTCTTTCCACAATAGAACTTTTCAACATTCTATTCACGGGTCACCCATCCTAGAACCTGCCCATTTGGATAATCATCCTCACAACCCATCGATCAATTGTCCATCCCCAGAATACTTCTAAACATCCCCATTAGTAATAGAACCAACACTTTAAAGTACCAAAGCCATTGCATCGAAGCATCTTTTCCTTGCTTCATCTATGAACCTCGATCCTTCATCGTACTATCATGTCACAATCGAACGCCAAACGAACGAACACCTTCAGCATGACCTGCAAGACATACTCTTTTCCCCTAGAAGTTTTGTTAAGACTGGCCTTCTCAATTCATGTCAGTACCAATATGAATTGCTTAGCCAAAAATTTGGCTAAGCTTCACACTCCAACCTCCTCCCTATTTGCATGCTTTAACTCCTTTCCTCAGTTCCACACTCCCCACATTCTTCATCACCCATGTAAGCCTAAAAAGAGTTCGGTGCCTATCATAAATATATCAGTACCGATTTATGGATCTTCGCAGAATTATAAGGTTAAGTCCCCACTTCCATTTCCTATCCTTCCTCGAATTTTCATACTCTAAGTCTTGAAACAACCATTTTTGTCGACCTAAATTGCAAATCTCCACCAATCTGATTTGACAAACCAATTCTCCTCCAATCCATCTATGACCTAAAGGGTTGGCTTCCCTCATCCTCTAGAACCCCTCCTTTAAGTTGCATTCGATTTAGAGCAAGTCTAACCTTTTTTCATCCAAATCGACAACCGCATCCTAGCTACTATAAATAAACTAGCAAACATATCAAAGAAATATATGAAATAGCTACCTCACTAATAAGCATACGTTTAACACATATAATCCATCCAAACATGATTAACATACAAGATTATACAAGATTATAAATATATCTTTTTTAATACTAAAACGACAATATGGTTCAAAAGAGGTGTGGAACCATTTAAAATCAATTTCTAACTTTTTAAATTCAGTCATAAACATATGTGAAGGTTAAATTAAAACTTAAAATCTTTTTGACATAGAAATCATAGCAAAAAATCATTTTAAAATATATGGACTTACATAGGATAGTGACAGATCATATCACTCACCTAATATCAAAATTACCAACTTACCAAATCCGAAGTAGACAACAATAGTTAAGATTTCCAAGCGGTCAAAATGATAGATCTACAATGCCCTTTGCAAATCATCTTTCTAATCACAGTTTAGGCTAGGATTAGTATGGAAAAAGGAGCTTTTTCTGATGAAATTAAGACTAGTAGAGGGCAGGAACTATTTTTGGGAAGTGGGATATGATTTTGATCTGCCCATCAGCCCCAATTAGGCATAGTTCCCAAAATGGGTTAGTGGTCTTAAGTATGGGCTTTACTTAATTTCCCACTGATCTATCCAGAAGTAATTGGAACTTAAAATGGCCACTCCTAAATGGTAAGCACATTTTTAATTTATGATCACTCTACGGAAATAGAAATCACCATCCCGACCTAATGGAAGTGGTTTCAAACCCTAATTAAACCTTTATCAAAATTTATAGGCTTCACAATAATTTTTGGGCACAAACTGTCCGATGAGAATTCTGAAGGCGGGAAATGTACTTGGTAATTACTTCCTAAAATTATAGAGTCAAACGACCCAAATGGATTAAATAATAATATTTTACAATCCTTTGATATCAAAAATATGGGTCGTTACACCCCCATTTAGGAATGTTACCCCCAAAATCCACAAATAGACCAAAGAATAGTCCTAGCATGCACAACAGTCATATGCAACCATCAAACGTATCAAATAAGCAACCATACAATTAATAGTATAAAGAAATTCATCATAGCACATGAGATACTAAACTACATTATATGATATCAAGAGTGAAAGTGAATATGATAAGCGGTAGGCATTACCATAGAAAGGGCTCTGAATATTTTTCCCTCATACTCTCATTGGTTTTCCATGTGCAATCGCTTTCGCTTTTACTCCACTGAACCATCACTAACTCTACCGTCTTCCTCGTAAGTTGTTTCGAATCATGTCTGATAATATGAATCGGCCTACAAGGTCTCAAAGCTTCTGATTCAATCTCCATATCATCAATTTGATACGGTGCAACCGTCATGCCTAAGTCGTGCACAAACTTCCATAAGTGAGAGATATGGAATATGTTATGTACTCCCGCCACCTTCTAAAGTAAGTCGACCATGTATGCAAGGTTTCCAATCCTCTCTGCTATCGAAAAATGACCTACAAATCTCGGCACCAACTTCCTTTTACTACCAAATCAAACAACATTTTTAAATGGAGAAATATTCATGAACACCATATCATCGACAAAGAACTTCAAATCCCAACGTCTCTTATTAGTATAGCTCTTCCGCCTTTCTTGAGCAACTTGCATTTGTTGCCAAATGATCTTAATCTTATCCAAGGTCTCTCTAACCATATCTGGCCCAAATATAAGTTCCTGGCCCACTTCCACCAATATGAAGGAGTGTTACACGGTCGGCCATACAATGCATTAAATGGGGCCATATCGATACCATACTGATAACTATTGTTCTATGTGAACTCCAACAAATGCAAATGATTGTCCCATAAGCCTCCAAAATTGAGTATGCAAGCTCGTAAGAGAGCTTCCGATATATGATTCACTCCCTCATTCTGTCCATCTGTTTGCGAGTGATAAGTTGTACTAAGATGCTACTCTTTTCCCAATGCCTCGACTAAGCTCTTCCAAAACCCACTAGTGAATAAAGGGCTTGGTCACTCATAATGCTCTTTGGTGGACCATAGAATTACAACTCCCATTTCACATAATTTGGATGCCGTTAACTTGACTTCATGTGTATGAATTGAGCACTCTTTGTCAATCTATCGACTATGACCCAAATGCTATCGTACCCTCCTCTGATCCTTGGCTAACCATCGGTACTTGTTCCCACTTCCACTCCAGAATTTCCTATGGTTGCATCAGCCCACTCGGCTTCTTCTGCTCGGCCTTCACCAATTAGCAATTTATACACTTCGAGATGAATGTCTCGACATCCTTCTTCGTCGCCTTCTAATAATACATCTGCTTTATATCATGGTACATCTTATTACCGCCAGGATGCAGATTCAATCTAAAATCATGGCAGTCTTGTAGTGCCTCATCACATAATCCACCGACATCGAGAATATACAATATCCCATCATTATAGAGCCGACCATCTCGGTCAAGTCTATATTGCTACATCTCTTTAGTTCTCTTTGGACTCCTCTCCTTCTTCCATCTTAGCAATGATCTTTACTAGTCTAGCATTTAACTTTTGAATAGTACCAATCCGCTCAATCGAAGTCAGTCGAGTGGTCAAATTCGCCAACATCTCTAGTTATAACTCGCAATGTGGTTTGAAATGATTGCCAGCAATGTACTCCAACTGCTTCCACTCTAGCAACATTGCTCTCAAACTGGCATGTATTCTACTCAATGCATCAACAATCGCATTTCCTTTGCTGGGGGTAAAAGAAATGCTAAAGTCATAAGAACTAAGAACTCTAACCATCGTTGTTGATGAACTTTGAGGTCCATTTAGGAGAAAATGTACTTCAGGAATTTGTGGTCCATGAAAAACTCGAACTTTTCTCCTAATAAATAATGCCTCCAAATCTTCAATGAAAAAACTATCATTATTAACTCCAATTCGTGGGTTGGGTACTTCCTCTCACGTGGCTTCAGTTGTCGACTAGCATAGACGAAAACCTTGCCTCCTTCATCGGTACCACACCCAATCCTTTACTATAAGCATTCATATGTACCATCATCTCCTCATTTCCTCTCATAACGGTCAACACTGGTGCACTCGTCGATCTCTCCTTCAGAATTACGAATGCATGCTCACACTTCGCATCTCATACAACAATCTGATTCTTCTTTGTCAAATTGGTCACTAGCTCAACTACCTTTACGAAGTCCTTGATGATATGCCTAAAATATCCCACCATCCCAGGAAGCTTCTCACGTTAATAGTGTTCCTAGGTAGGTTCCAATCTACAACCACTGCTACCTATGCAGGATCAGCTACAATACCTTGCTCAGAGACGCCATGACCAAAGAGTCTCACTTACCTCCTCTAGAAGTGACAGGTCAAAAACTTCTCTTTCAACATGTGCCTCCTCAATACTTCAGAACAATCATCAAGTGCATCTTATGTTCCACCTCCATCCTAGAATAGACTGGAATATCATCTACGAACATAAGCACGAACTTATCAATTGATCCCTGAAGACGTGGTTCATAAGATCAATATAGTATGCCAGAGTATAGCTTAGCCTGAACGGCATAACTAACCACTCATAAAAACCAGATGGCGCATGAAATGTTGTGATTGGCACACTCTCCTTTGCTACTCTCAGCAAGTGAAATCCGATCGCGAGATCCAACTGAGAGAATACCTTAGCGCCATCAACATGCCATTAATACATGAGAGTGGTTACTTGTTCTTCCTCATTATCTTTTCAGCTCACGATAATCTACACATAAACTCATAGAGCCATCCGCCTTAGTGGCGAATACTATAGGTGTAACGACCCGTATTTTACGTGTCGATATATCGTAGAATTTACAGGTCGTTAGTGTTGTTTATGTTGTCTCTAGCCTGAGTCGTTTAGGAAGTTAACTCGTGAGTTAAGTGATGAGTCGTGTTCGAGTTAAGAGATGAGTGTGCACGAGTTAACGAGTCAAGGTAGTGAACGACTCATGTATGAGTCGTGAATGACTTAAGGTTTTGACCGACTCAGGGGATAAGGAGCTAACGAGTTAAGAGTTATGAGTTAACTCGTATGGGACGACTCATGGTGGTTAACGACTTATAGAGTTAGAACATTGCCAGGTTACGAGTTAACGGGATAGGTTGAGTCGTGACCGGGTTAAGGGGATGAGTCGTATAGTAGATGAGTCGTTGAGGGCTTAGGTCGTTATGTCGCGTGTGGGTTAGGTCGCGCGCTTGGATGAGTCGTAGCTTGTTAGGTCGTATGCTGTTGGGATTCTCTGAGTCGTGGAATATGATGAGTCGTGAACGACTCAGGGATGACTCGTGGACGACTTATGGACGAACGACTCATGGAGTTTTCAGCTTATAAATAGAGGGGTTTGGCTCACTTTTTGGCACCGGATTTTGAAGCGACGAAGTGCTGCCATTTTGAGAGCTCGACTACAACATTTCTTCATCTTCTTTTCTCCATTCCAATCTAGCTCTAACATCCATCCAAGATCGAAGATCCAAGAGCCAAAGTTGAAGATCTTCATCCAACGAAGCTAGATTTCATCGTTTCAAGCGGGATTTCGACGAATCAAGTTTGGATCTCCGCTGTCCAGATCTGAAGTGGGTTTCTTTTGAAGTGTTTGGGTGATTTGGTGAGTGGTAGTTATCTCTCACGTGGATCCAAAGGAGTGTATTGGATTGGTGGTTTGTTGGAGTGTTGTAGATAGTGATTTTATGCATATTTCCTTAGATCCAAGTGTAGATCCATTACTTATGAAGATGTTTACTTTTGCAAGCTCATTCATCTAGTTGTAGAGACAAAACCCATGATTTATAATTGTTAGATCTATGCTCATTTATTTACGAAATTGCCATTTTAGTTATAAATGCCTATTTAGATCTTGATTGACTACTTATTTGTTTGGATTAATGTTTGCCTTGTTTGATTGATATAAATGAGTTATCTAGTTGATAGATTTGGGCAAGTATGGTCAAAGACGATTCAAAAGCTACGGAAGAGGCTCTTGAATGGTGAAAGTTGCTTAAGACATATGTAGCGGATGTTGAAGCTCATATGTATGGATTGGATGATGTTGAGATGGAACTTTGCCATGATGCGATGAGGCAAACCATGTTGTTGAGTTGAGACTTTGCTATGGTGTGATAAAGCGAAGTATGATGTGATGTAGACTTGGCGTAATCCAGGCAGGGATCACTCCAAGCATGTTGATAACTCGAGGGATGGTTCGAGTTGGTTGATAATGGATTGCTCGAGAGGTAGCTTGAGCTAGTATGAGAATTGTCGTCAAGGAGGATGACTAGGAGGCTTAGATCTCATCGTTGTTGAAGGTTCTAGCATGCTCAAAAGCAAGAGTACATGGGGCGCCCATAACGACTACAGGTAGGTAGTCGGGACACCCAAAAGACTACAGGTAGGTAGTTAAGTACTCTGGGCAGAGTAGGTAAGTCCTAGGCACGGGTCACGATGACGTGCGGAGCTATGTCTAGAACCGGGGTTACCATTAGCCCTTGACAGGTGGTCATTCAACTAACGGTGAAATCAAAGAAATGATAACAGTGATAGCCAGAGTCATGGATGTTTGGACGTTTGGTTGTATCATCATTCGGCCTCAAGAGCGGTGTTTTCTGGGTGCTTATCTGATCTTGGTTTAGGCCTTGGGGGTTTGTATTTGGAAAACATCGTCCTTGACTCGAGTGGTTATTGCTTTACCTTAATTGTCTGCTATGTTATGCTTGCTTCTCCTTAGTGTGTGTCTGGGGGCTATCACTGTAGAGAGAGGTGGAGTGGGATGGTTTGGTTCCTATTCCTTTTATCCCTTATGCTCTTTTGGTATGTTTGATAGTTGATTTACTGCTCACTAAGACTTTGTCTGACTCAAGGTTTTATGTCTCCTCTTATTACCTTGGGCTGTTCATCCATGTTGGGATGGGCAGACTAGGTAGCAGGTGACAGGTGCTGTTCTTCGAGATCTACGCTGTTGGCGACGAAGACGAGCAGGAGGCTTTTGCATATTATCTCCTATATGTACTGGGTATCCGCTGCTGTATTTGATTGAGTGTTATGTAGTGAGGCTTTGATGTATGGATGATTCACATGTTTGTATAAAACTATTATGATGCTTATATGATGATTTTCTGTTATGAAGCTTCACTATATATTTCTCTATTGTATTTTATCCATGCGCTGTGAGTTATACGATGGAGCTTCTGTTTTATTTTACCCTGACTTTCGTCCATGGCTGCCTGGCATACCTTTCAGCGCTCTTTTCTCTTGTTTTGGTGCTGGAGTCATGGGCGGTCGTCACATTTGGTATCAGAGCCTTGGTTAATCGATTTTAGCCAACGCTCGCTGACGTAACTATGTATGAGAGACGTAATTGTATTTTGATGGATGATTACTATATATAATATAGTAGTTTAGAAGGATTTGAACTCCTTATGCAGTTGTTTCTCAAAGGTGTTCTAATCATTTCTTTTTCTAGATACTAAAAATGAGTCGAAGAGGGAGACCAGCTGCAAGGGAAGGCCGTGCTACTGAAGGAGCTGTTTATTATGGAACTATGTTCGAAGCGATGATGACTTCGATCATGAGAAGGATACCAGCTTCAGGGCCATCTGTAGATGTGGGAGTTCAAGTCCAAACTCCAAGACCGGTGGATTTTGCTAAGCTTTGTAAGGACTATACTTCTCTCGGAGGAAAAGCTTTCTTGGGGATAGAGTCGACCATTGAAGTGCAAAGATGGATAGATGCATGTCGAAGGATCTTTGGTGACTTAGGAATTGAGGATGCAATTAAGAGGAAGCTTGCATCGAGACAGCTTCAGGGAAGAGCTGCTGATTGGTGGAATTCTATTACCATCGATACTCCAGAAGAAGAGATTACTTGGGAGCAATTCCAAGTTAGATTTGAAGCTAAGTTCATCTCTACGGCTCAGAAGTCTGTTTTGTTCAAGAGGTTTGTAGAGCTCAAGCAAGGTGGGAGGTCCGTTCTTGAGTATGTCTCTGAGTTTGAAGCTTTGTCTAAGTATGCCAGATCGTATATTGATTCTCCCTATCAGAAGAATGAAAAGTTTGTGACTGGTCTGGATGCTTATCTCGGAAGGCAGTTAGTGGATCATTTGGATGATCCGTTTGAGAAGCTTGTGGAGAAAGCTCTCAGGCACGAGAGTTTGTTTCCTAAGGAAGTATCTGTTGTTGCTGTAACCAAGGAAGGATCTAAACCACAGCAGAATGGGAACAGGAAGAGGAAGCAGCAGCAGCAGCATCAGAGGGGTAAGGATGGTCCGAAGAGGCCAAAGGGCGAAGTGACCTGCTACAACTGCCAGCAGAAGGGCCATCTCTCTTGAGATTGTAAGAATCCCAAGGTGCCGGGAAAGTGTTATAACTGTGATAAGCTGGGACATATCAAGAAGGATTGTCCAGAACCAAGGAAAGACAAGCAGATTGTGAAAGCTTATGCTTTGGGGGCTGTTCCATCGTCTTCGAAAGCTCCTACTGCTGAAGAGAAGGGAAAGAGTGTGGTGGTTCAAGGTACTCTTTCCATTTGTGGTGTTCCAGTTAGAGTGTTGTTTGATACTGGAGCGTCGCATTCTTTTGTTTGTGAGGATTTGGTAAGCCGGTTGGGTTTGAAACCGGATATTGTTTATAGGCCATTGGTTGTGACTAATCCAGTTGGGGGTTCGTCATGTTTGTGTATGATATGTCATGGTCTAGTTGTGTCGAGTCATGATTGCTCGTTTGTTTGCGATTGTTTTGTTCTGAACTTTGCGGGGTTCAGAATTATTTTGGGTATGGACTGGCTTAGGAAGTATGCGGCAAGGATTGATTGTGAAAGGCTGGAGGTGACAGTCGGAAATGTGGAAGGGCGAAAGGTTGTGATACGATGTAAGCATGAAGAAGGCGTCTTCATGAGCTTCATGTATTCGCTGGTTGTTCCACGGGATGGACTGTCATCGGTGCCTATTGTGAATGGATTTGAGGATGTCTTTGATGAAGTCAAAGGGTTACCGCCGCATAGGGAGATCGAGTTTCGTATCGATCTAGTTGAGGGAGCCAGACCTGTTGTGATGCCTCTTAGGCGGATGGCGCCTAGGGAGCAGCTAGAGTTGAAGGTGCAAGTTGATGACCTTTTGCAGAAAGGATTCATTCGGCGTAGTGTGTCCGAATGGGGTGCACCAGTTGTGTTCGCAACCAAAGCGGATGGATCATTGAGGTTGTGTGTCGATTATCGTGAGCTGAATAAGGTGACTAAGAAGAACAAGTATCCATTGCCGAGAATAGATGACTTGTTTGATCAGCTTCACGAGGCTAAGGTGTTTTCTCAGATGGATTTGGCAACAGGATTTCACCAATTGAGAGTGGCTAAGGATAGTGTTCCGAAGACTGCTTTCAGGACACCATCTGGTTTTTATGAGTGGCTGGTAATGCCGTTTGGATTGACTAACGCACCAGCATATTTTGTGGATCTTATGAATAGAGTGTTCAGAGATCAGTTGAATAAGTTTGTGCTTGTGTTCGTGGATGATATTTTGGTTTATTCCAAAAATGAAGAAGAGCACAAGACGCACTTGAGTATTGTTATGGAAATCTTGCGGAAACATCAGCTGAAGGCTAAGTTTTCGAAGTGTCACTTCTGGAAGAGTGAAGTGAGATTCTTAGGTCATGTTATCTCTGGAAATGGAATAGCGGTTGATCCCGCTAAGGTGGCAGCGATCCAGGATTGGGTTAGACCTAAGAATGCATCTGATGTGAGAAGTTTTCTTAGATTAGCAGGATATTATCGACGGTTTATCAAAGACTTTTCCAAGATAGCTGCACCGTTGACAGGATTGACGAAAAAGAACCAAGTGTTCAGATGGGATGATAAGTGTGAGCAAGCTTTCGTAATCCTGAAAGAGCGACTGACAAGTGCTCCTGTTTTGACTATTCCAAGTGGGAATGAAGAGATGGTGGTTTACACCGATGCATGTGGTACTGGACTGGGAGCAGTGCTAATGCAGAAGGATAAAGTTGTTGCGTATGCAAGTCGACAACTGAAGCCGCATGAAAGGAATTATCCGACTCATGATTTGGAGTTAGCGGCGATTGTGTTTGCTTTGAAGATGTGGAGACATTATCTATTGGGAGTTCGATTCGAGTTGTTTACGGATCATAAGTCGTTGAAGTATCTTTTCTCCCAAAAGGATTTGAATCTTCGACAGCAACGGTGGCTAGAATTTTTAGCATCGTATGATTTTGGTATAGCCTATACTCCGGGAAAAGGAAACGCGGTAGCAGATGCGTTAAGTCGAAGACATGCAGGTTTGGGAGCCATGTTTTCAGAATGGAAGAGTCTCGAGTATTTGGCTGGATTTGACTTCAGGCCTAGATGTGAATTGGAACCTGAGATGTTGGCAAACTTATCGATAAGACCTACTCTTGTGGAGAGAATTGGCGAGAGCCAAAAGCGAGATGATAAGCTTGTCAGGATTATCCGAGATTTGGAATCTGGATTGGAACCAGAGAAGGTTAAAGAATTTGAAGTCGATCGAGATGGTTGGCTTCGGAAACAAGGACGATTAATTGTTCCCGATATTGATGGATTGAGAGATGAAGTTCTGAGGGAAAGTCATCACTCGAAGTTGACGATTCATCCAGGTGGAAATAAGATGTATCGGGATATGAAGAGAACCTATTACTGGGAAGGTATGAAGAAGGATGTTGGAAATTTTATTTCCAGATGTATGAACTGCCAGTTGGTGAAAGCTGAGCAGAAGAAGCCCAGTGGATTACTTCAGCCATTAGAGGTTCCTACATGGAAGTGGGAGCAAGTGTCGATGGATTTTATCGATGGTCTACCTAGAACCAGGGCAGGGAATGAAGGGATTTGGGTCATAGTAGATCGGTTGACCAAGAGTGCAAGGTTCATTCCTGTTCGATCGACTAGGACTGCATCGAAGTTGGCCGAGCTTTATGTTAAGTGGGTAGTTCGATTCCATGGTATTCCGAAGAGTATAGTGAGCGATCGAGACCCATTGTTCACTAGTGGATTTTGGAAGAGCTTCCAGGAAGTTTTGGGAACTGAGTTGTGTTTGAGTACAGCTTATCACCCCCAAACAGATGGTCAGACCGAGAGAGTCAACCGAGTTTTGGAAGATCTCTTGAGAGCATGTGTTTTGGACTTCGGAGGATCATGGGAAGATCACCTTCATTTGGTGGAATTTGCATATAACAACAGTTATCAGTCGAGTATTGGTATGGCACCATATGAGGCATTATATGGAAGACCGTGTAACTCTCCGACATGTTGGTTGGAAACTGGAGAAAAATTGATACTTGGGCCAGAGATGATTCGACAGACTTCGGATTGTATAGAGATCGTTCGGCAACGAATGAAGGCAGCCCAAGATCGTCAGAAAAGTTATGCCGACAATCGTCGTAAGGAATTGGAATTCGACGTAGGTGATATGGTTTTTGTGAAGATTTCTCCATTGAAGAGTGTTATTAGATTCGGGAAGAAAGGAAAGTTAACTCCGAGATTTGTTGGACCATTACAGATTATCGAGCGAATTGGAAAGCTCGCGTATAGATTGGAGTTACCGGGGAAGATGGCGGGTGTGCACAATGTTTTTCACGTATCGTATCTACGGAAGTGTGTGCATGACCCAAGTACTGTGGTTTCTGCTGATAGCTGTGAAGATTTAGAGGTTGATCCAGTGGTTAGAAGACCTCGTAAGCTGTTTCGTATTGTTGAAACCGATACGAAACAGCTTAGGAGGAAGACGGTTACGTTGCTCAAGATACAATGGAGTGATGATGTTAACGACTGTACGTGGGAGGAGGAAGAGAGGATGAAGGCAGCTCATCCAGCACTCTTCGAGGTATGGCCCTAAGGTGTCGTGACATCTCATGAATTTGTACCTTGTTCTATCTTAGAATTCTGCATGCTAGGCTAGAATTGGATGTATGGTTTGTTGATTGCTATGGATGGTAGGCATGCGGAATATCTTTGGTTGTTGTTGTTTGCTTGGAATTTCGGGGGCGAAATTCCTAAGGGGGAGAGAATGTAACGACCCGTATTTTACGTGTCGATATATCGTAGAATTTACAGATCGTTAGTGTTGTTTATGTTGTCTCTAGCCTGAGTCGTTTAGGAAGTTAACTCGTGAGTTAAGTGATGAGTCGTGTTCGAGTTAAGAGATGAGTGTGCACGAGTTAACGAGTCAAGGTAGTGAACGACTCATGTATGAGTCGTGAATGACTTAAGGTTTTGACCGACTCAGGGGATAAGGAGCTAACGAGTTAAGAGTTATGAGTTAACTCGTATGGGACGACTCATGGTGGTTAACGGCTTATAAAGTTAGAACATTGCCAGGTTACGAGTTAACGGGATAGGTTGAGTCGTGACGGGGTTAAGGGGATGAGTCGTATAGTAGATGAGTCGTTGAGGGCTTAGGTCGTTATGTCGCGTGTGGGTTAGGTCGCGCGCTTGGATGAGTCGTAGCTTGTTAGGTCGTATGCTGTTGGGATTCTCTGAGTCGTGGAATATGATGAGTCGTGAACGACTCAGGGATGACTCGTGGACGACTTATGGACGAACGACTCATGGAGTTTCCAGCTTATAAATAGAGGGGTTTGGCTCACTTTTTGGCACCGGATTTTGAAGCGACGAAGTGCTGCCATTTTGAGAGCTCGACTACAACATTTCTTCATCTTCTTTTCTCCATTCCAATCTAGCTCTAACATCCATCCAAGATCGAAGATCCAAGAGCTAAAGTTGAAGATCTTCATCCAACGAAGCTAGATTTCATCGTTTCAAGCGGGATTTCGACGAATCAAGTTTGGATCTCCGCTGTCCAGATCTGAAGTGGGTTTCTTTTGAAGTGTTTGGGTGATTTGGTGAGTGGTAGTTATCTCTCACGTGGACCCAAAGGAGTGTATTGGATTGGTGGTTTGTTGGAGTGTTGTAGATAGTGATTTTATGCATATTTCCTTAGATCCAAGTGTAGATCCATTACTTATGAAGATGTTTACTTTTGCAAGCTCATTCATCTAGTTGTAGAGACAAAACCCATGATTTATAATTGTTAGATCTATGCTCATTTATTTACGAAATTGCCATTTTAGTTATAAATGCCTATTTAGATCTTGATTGACTACTTATTTGTTTGGATTAATGTTTGCCTTGTTTGATTGATATAAATGAGTTATCTAGTTGATAGATTTGGGCAAGTATGGTCAAAGACGATTCAAAAGCTACGGAAGAGGCTCTTGAATGGTGAAAGTTGCTTAAGACATATGTAGCGGATGTTGAAGCTCATATGTATGGATTGGATGATGTTGAGATGGAACTTTGCCATGATGCGATGAGGCAAACCATGTTGTTGAGTTGAGACTTTGCTATGGTGTGATAAAGCGAAGTATGATGTGATGTAGACTTGGCGTAATCCAGGCAGGGATCACTCCAAGCATGTTGATAACTCGAGGGATGGTTCGAGTTGGTTGATAATGGATTGCTCGAGAGGTAGCTTGAGCTAGTATGAGAATTGTCGTCAAGGAGGATGACTAGGAGGCTTAGATCTCATCGTTGTTGAAGGTTCTAGCATGCTCAAAAGCAAGAGTACATGGGGCGCCCATAACGACTACAGGTAGGTAGTCGGGACACCCAAAAGACTACAGGTAGGTAGTTGAGTACTCTGGGCAGAGTAGGTAAGTCCTAGGCACGGGTCACGATGACGTGCGGAGCTATGTCTAGAACCGGGGTTACCATTAGCCCTTGACAGGTGGTCATTCAACTAACGGTGAAATCAAAGAAATGATAACAGTGATAGCCAGAGTCATGGATGTTTGGACGTTTGGTTGTATCATCATTCGGCCTCAAGAGCGGTGTTTTCTGGGTGCTTATCTGATCTTGGTTTAGGCCTTGGGGGTTTGTATTTGGAAAACATCGTCCTTGACTCGAGTGGTTATTGCTTTACCTTAATTGTCTGCTATGTTATGCTTGCTTCTCCTTAGTGTGTGTCTGGGGGCTATCACTGTAGAGAGAGGTGGAGTGGGATGGTTTGGTTCCTATTCCTTTTATCCCTTATGCTCTTTTGGTATGTTTGATAGTTGATTTACTGCTCACTAAGACTTTGTCTGACTCAAGGTTTTATGTCTCCTCTTATTACCTTGGGCTGTTCATCCATGTTGGGATGGGCAGACTAGGTAGCAGGTGACAGGTGCTGTTCTTCGAGATCTACGCTGTTGGCGACGAAGATGAGCAGGAGGCTTTTGCATATTATCTCCTATATGTACTGGGTATCCGCTGCTGTATTTGATTGAGTGTTATGTAGTGAGGCTTTGATGTATGGATGATTCACATGTTTGTATAAAACTATTATGATGCTTATATGATGATTTTCTGTTATGAAGCTTCACTATATATTTCTCTATTGTATTTTATCCATGCGCTGTGAGTTATACGATGGAGCTTCTGTTTTATTTTACCCTGACTTTCGTCCATGGCTGCCTGGCATACCTTTCAGCGCTCTTTTCTCTTGTTTTGGTGCTGGAGTCATGGGCGGTCGTCACAATAGGTGCACCCTATTCAAATATACTTGTACAGATGAAACCTCGACTTAATTGGTCATTCACTTGCACCTCTAACTCCTTATGCACTTCAAGTGACATACACCTCGGTGGCATAACTATTGGTCCGGAATCCTTCACTGGGTCTATGCATAACTCAATCTCTCAGTGTGGCGGTAATTTGGTCACCTCCTCGAATATGTGTAGATGCTCTCTATTGATAGGCACAGAAGACAACCCATCATATGGGACCTTAAGCGAATATAGAAAGCCAATCATAACCTCATCTTCCAGTGGGCAGCCAAACACTACATTTTGCCCTTCCTTGACCCCAATCGTCACCAATAGCGTCTTGTAGTCCATCACTACCAATAACTTCCGCAGCTGGTCCATCTTAAAGTTAATCCTGAACCTAACAAAACTCACAAAAAAGAAATCACTAATTAAATAGCATCCCTAACTCGGTAAGACCAAACCATGAAAAACCATACAAGGACTAGTGGGGCCTCCAACACGGTTTGTTACCGTTGAAGATTGGCAAACTATTTTGGGTCTAATCCTAATCTATCTGTCAGTTCAGATAAAGGAATGTGAAGCCCCAATATTGAGAGAATATGTATGAATACATCATTAATTGAAAGTATGTGTTGAATAGTGATAACTTTTCCCTTCTCTTTCGCCGAGGGAGCACTCGACGAAGTAGAAACATCATCTTAAGCATATGCCTTTACCATTATCTTCTACTGCACTAGTTCTCGACAACTCTTTGTTGCTTGTGACAATTTTGGTGTTTGTGACAATTTTGGTGCAAACATTATGGTGCTTTCACTGAGAGCCTTGATTCTCAGCTTATTTGGATCACTTTGTCGCTACTGAATTGTATAAATCCCCCAAAGTAGATTCACTGTTATTTTCAGGAAGTTTGCTCGTTCTACTCAAACTTGCAAAATCTAAGCAAAGCTATCAACAATGGTGAGGAACACTAGATCTACTTCTCATAATGTGGAAAGAAATGAGAATGCTTGTTTCCAGCAAGGAGGCCTGAGCACTCAACTAATGGCTTGTATCTAGTTAAAGTCCAGAATTCGACCGATTCTATTATAAAAGCTGAATTCTAGAATTTGATAAGAGAGCTAGTGGACTGCCATCAACAATTAAATTAGCAGATTCAAGCCAATATCAACCTAATAAGCCAACTTAATTAGCAATAGCAAGTGAAAGCTAGAAGGGACCCTAATCCTTAATCAACATCGAAGAGCTCTAGGTCATCGGACGAGTACTACAGGCATAGGCATCACAGAATAGATGGACATCAGGCAAAAACATTGGGGCATCAACAGGAAGACCATATTGGTCTTCCTGGACCGATCGGTCTCGATCTCTCCATAGGGATCGGTACCGATCCCTTCTCCAGAGGAGGGAACTTACCTATGTATGCTGGCATCCAAGCTGGAGCTACTGCAGTTGATTTGGATGATGGATTTTAGTTGAATATTGACCAATTGTGTCCCGGAATGATGATGAAGTGAATTTATGTGATATACGTCGGGAAGATGTTGAACCAAGAAGGTATTGAACGCCCCGTAACATCGACCGGACCATTCATGTGAGATGGAACACAACCACAGCTTCGCACCAACTATCAAAAAGACGGATTTATCGACTATGGTTAGAAAGTTGGTGAGAGAGAGCCAAGGCTTGACCAGTGACGACTAGGGAATCTGGAGAAGCCATACCCCATTCATTGACAATGCCTGCATATAGAATATCCAAGGAGGTTCAGCATGCCATTGATGGCTGCCTACGATGGAAAAACTGACCCCAGGCAATACATCGTGAAATATGATGTTGATGGATTCTGCATGAGCGAATGATGCAACCATGTGTAGAAGTTTTCCTATAGCTCTCTCAGGAATAGCAACGATGTGGTTTACAAGGTTACCCCTAAGGTCATTCTTTAGATTCGAAGGTTTGGCAACAAGGTTTGTGGAGCATTTTTGAATGCATGCAACTCACCCCAAAGATTTAATGTCCTTGTCCAGCATGATTCAGGCTTTGGGAGAATAGTTGAAAGATTATTTGGAGAGATTCCATACAGCTATTATAGAAATCAATAATCAGAATGACCATGCAATATTGATGGCTATAACAAGTGGGGTTGATGAAGAATCTGAATTTGACGATTGGTTGTTGGAAGCCACTCGCAATGTTGGAACGCTTTTACACAAAGGCGGCTCAGTATTTGAGGGAGGAGGAAGCTAGATCCTCTAGGAGGAAGAATGTTGTGGGATGAAGTGGAGAGGGAGTACAGAGTATTATTGCTGTAAAGCAGTCAGATGATAGTTGTGGAAAAGTTCAAGTGAATTTCTAGAACAAACCGAATCAACAAAGAAAGGCGGAGATCGGAGCCGAGAATGAAAGAGGAATTTTGGAAGAGGGAAGCTTAGGATTTCGATGTATAATACTTACACGCCATTAAATACTTCCCTAGAGAATATCTATTTATCTACCTGTAATACCGTGCAGTATAGAAAGCCGCCTTCAAAAGAATCAACAGAGAAGCGGCAACAGATCGGAAAATGTTGTTGGTTTCACGAATGCTATAGGCATAACACAAATGAATGCAGGCATCTCCAAGATATTATCGAAAAGTTGATTCGAGATAGGAAGTTATAGCAGTTTGTAAAATGCCCATAGGATGGTGGGTAGGGGACATCTAACCCCAACCGAGGACAAGCATCGCACTGGGCTGGGGAGCCTACGCGGACTGGTGGAAGATTGATAATTAATGCAACAATCGAGGGACTGCATCCGGTTGATAAATGTTGGCATGAGATGGAGCGCTATGCTAGCGTGATTAGGCATGTGGATTTTGAATGCTGTTCAACTATGAAAGATGGAGCTCTGACAAAACAACAACATACATTGGCAAATGATATCGTATTTAGAAACAGAGATGCAGATAAGGTAAAGACTCTAACGATCGACTCAATGGTCATTTTGGCCATGATCAGCCTCGCTTTAGTGAGAAGGATATTGGTTGACTGTGGAAGTTTTGTAAACATAATTTTCAAAAAAGCTTATGATCCGATGAGGATGGAACACAAGGACTTGAAACTGTCTAAAGCCCAGGTTCATGGTTTTAATGGTGCTACAACTAAAGCTGTTAGTTATGTTAAATTACCTGTAGAGTTGGGAGAAGGTGACAATAGGAGAGTGTGGATTTTACCTTTTGTTGTTTTGGATATTGACTCTCTATACAATGCTTTTCTAGGCCGACCATCCCTAGCTAAGTTTCGGGCAGCTCTCGCCCCATGGTGCTTAACTTTGAAGTTCCCGATAGATAATGGTGTCAGAGTTGTTTATGGTGATTAGGCGACTGGACATGCCTACTATGCAGCTAAGTTGAGGTATGCTCGATAGAAGGAGAAAGGTAAGGATGTGGACAAGTCAGTCTGCATCCAAGCCATTAAGGATTGAAAACCAGTGCCTGAGCCTTGCCTCAGGCACCACAGTCGACTCTATAGAGATATAGATCCAAAAGATGACAAGGAGGAGCCTAAAGTTTAATGACCTATCTTTTACTCCATAGAAAGATGCATCGTTATTAAGAAAGAAAAGGGATAGAAAAGAGAAAAGATAGAAAAGAAAGACTTAAACAATATCAGAATCTCACAGCGGAACGAATAAAATATATTAATCACATAAGATATTACGTAATATCATATACATCAAAGATACACAGCTTATACATCACAAATTAGAAACACCTGTCTATCATACAACTCAAAACATCATAGAGATACAGACACAGCGAAATCATCATATATCTACACGCTGAAGCCTCCTGCTCCAAATCTCCTCCAGAATTCGTCAAAGCTAACCTGAATCCCTTGGCTACTCGTAAAAATTTGAGTATCCAAGATTTTAATAAAACAGAAAATAAACTCCGGGTCATACATGGGTCTGGTGTGAGTAAACGGGTTAAAGTTGCTTAACTTTGAAAAACCTTTGAAAAACAAAAGGTATCTAGTAAGACTTCCCGCACATAAACACGGAAATTTTTTAACTTACGATAACCAAAACATTTGATAGGAAATCCAATGATATTATAATAGTGTCTAGGGTTTTCAAGCAAAATAGAAATAGCTAGAATGCTTGCATCTCGCATTCCAACATAGTTGGGCATAATAAAAACGTACGGCCCTTATTGGAGATTGGATTCCATACAATGGCGAGCTACTGGGGTAACGCCCGTCACGGTACCTGGTCTAGATCAGAGAACCGATGATCCACCCTAAATCCCCTGCAACACAAGGCCGGAACCATCCCTTACAGGATAGTCCTGAACAAGACAACCCCAGCAGTTGTCGCGAATCAACTGCCCACTAAGCCGAATAAAAAGGGACCTCTAGACAGGGAAAAATCTCGTCCTACTTGAACGCGGCTCACTTAGCCTTGCTGCACCTCCCCTATTTGGCCATTCGCCATTGATGAGACTTGAGGCTTCAATTAACTTTATAGACACATCTTGGAATGCTCAACATCCTCCATTGACGATGGTCTGAAAGCATTCAATCCATACAAGTTCATTCCAGGTTCGAACGAAACCGAAGACACTATCTCATTACACTCATTTTGGAATCACCCTTAAATTTAACGACCATAGCCTTTGCACTCTGAATCTTCAACTCGATTTCACTTAAGATTCACGACCTATCGTTTAATTTGGATCGATGTGGTTTTCGGATATCCAAATTTGGAAATACGATCCTGGTCTCACCGAAATCCAAAACGCCGTTTTAAAGTCCAAGTTGTTTAAGGGTTTAAACAATTTAACTTATAATTTTGAATAACATTTACATATAGATAGATGATTCACATTATCACAGATAGATAATCCATATTATCCAATTCAACCAAACATCTCATATCACCGATCAACACATATCCCTTATCAGAGATATCAAGCAATCCAAGGCATTCAATATCATCCAATCATCCATAAACAAGATTGATTAATTCTTAATCAATTTAATTAATCTCCAATTTAGATTGATTATCAAATTTAATTACTTGGATTACCTAAATCCTGCTTACTTAATATTAATTAATTACAACCCAATTAATTAATCATCTCTTAATTATCATCTTAATTAATCATCCTTGATTAATATTCTTCAATTACATTAAGTAACTAGCCTTTAATTAATTGCATAAATTAACTATCCCTTAACCATTTATTAACTCTTAATTATACTCATTAATTAATTATTTATTAATTACATTAATTAATGATCCTTAGTTAATTACTTTCATTAATTAATTAACTATAATTAATTACATTGATCCTTAATTAATTACTTTGGTTGATTAAACTTTAATTAATCACTTCCGTTAATCAACCTTAATTAATTTCATACAGTAATTAACTATCCTATAATTACTTACATTAATTAATTAACTCCTTAATTAATTATACTAAGTAGTTAATCCTTAATTACTGTCCATTAAGTAATCCTCCTTAAATTAATTACATCCAGTAATTACTCATTAATTACTTACACTATGTAATTATACTTCATTAATTACATTATGTAATTTTACTTAACCAATCATCAAGTGACTATCTTTAATTAATTAAACTAGTTAATTAACTTAAATTAATCATATTAATTTAATTAATTACATTGAGTAATTAATTCCTTTAATTAGTTCCATTAATTAATTGTACCCTAATTAATTTCCTTTAATTTACTTAGATTAGTTAACCCTTAATTGATTAACTAATTAGTTACCTTAATTAATCATCTCAGAATCACTAGTTAATGATTTTTAAATTAATTAAAATCATTAACTATCCACTAATTACTTATACTAAGTAATTATCCTTTGATTATCAACATCAATTTTATTTACCTTTATAAATTTTATAAAGTGATTAACTTTTAATTAATTTCACCAATTAATTATCTATAATTAATGTCAACCTTAATTAAAGATAATTCTTTATCTCCATTAATTACTTATTTAAATTTATTAGAAAATATTTAGGAATAAATTTCATAATTAAGAATATATAATTGATTTTAAAACAAAACAATTTATCATTAAATTTCATTATTTAAAATCTTTTGAAAACTTGTTCAAACATATTTAATAGATTTAATAAGTACTTATTCCTTTGAAAACTTAATTATTTTAAATAAACCTTTAAAAACTTGGTATTCACATTTACTTTTTGTGTTTAAATTTGATTAAATCCTTTACAAATCTTAGTTAAAAGCATTCACCTTATTATATATATATATATATATATATATATATATATATATATATATATATATATATGTATGTATGTATGTATATGTATGTGTATTTTTACTTGATTTAAAAATTTTACTTTGCTTAAAAATTCGATCAAGCTTCCATTGAAAAATGGTTTCAAAATTTACTTTTGAATCTTAAATACATTTTAAATCTTAACTAAACATCTTCTTTAGAAATAAATATATTTAAAATATTTTAAAAAAACCTACTTACACACTTAACTTGAAAACTTTAAATAATATCCTAGCTTGTAAAAACTAGATCTTGATTTCTTTAAACTTAAACTTGACCTCTTTTAGAAAAAAATTAGGAACCTGGATACTCAAACAAAACAAAATCGATCATGACAAACAATACCCAAGCCAAAACGCTAAAACCCCGAACATCTACTCGAGCAATTCGCAACCCACACAGCTCCGAGTCAAACCCATATTATCCCCGAGACAAAACCCGGGTATAAGCCTTCATCCCCAAAACTTACAACACCCAGGTGCATAGAAAATGCACCATACACGTGCACGGCGAAAAGAAGCGACTCCAACCATCTCCCCGGTCTTCACCAAACTACCGACGACCTCGACAGTCAGCACGTCAACCCATATATCAAGATTCGAGAGCAAATCGAAATCTCGATGATCGATTGAAACTGGAACAAAGCACGATCAAAAAATTCCCCTACCGCTGTCGATCACGTCATCTGGAACCCATGGCCCTCCTTCCAGAGCTGCTTCACGTCACCACGTCGCAATGACGACCCTTGCGATCAAGCCCGATGAACCATAGACGTTAAGATCACATCGACAACCATCCTAAAAAAAGACAACACTCAAACCCTAGATCACCCTCGTCCCGACGCCTCGATCACTAGAAAATTCACCGCCCATTTTTCCAGTGTCCACCTTGCTACCCCCACCATCAGACCAAAGCCCGTCGCAATTCTCGTGGTCGATCTACGCAAATCGACGAAAATGTTGAAACTGATCGTCTCCAAATATCTCAACGAATACAGTCTTAAAAATCGTGATTCCTCTCTTAAAATTCATCTTTTACTAATACAAATCAAGTTCTATAATCAAAAATTGATAATATGATGATTGATTTTTAGCTTAAATTTAGTTCATCACTGTTGTTTATTCTTTTTGAAATAATTTCCAAATATAAATTCTTAAAACTATTTTTAAAATTTATATTGCATTCATACCATCATTTGTTCTTCATAAATCTTAACCAAATTTTGATCACATATAGAGTAATTTAATTTATTTGAGAAAAATTAGAGTCTGTCATATAGACAGAGGAATATTGATACATATACACAAGCATTTGCATAGAACGGACAGTATATACGCAAGCATTCACATCTTTGCATATATAACATAAACATTTCTTAGTATCACTTCATCATTCCATCACATGCATTAAATTATTCTACCAGATTCAAATTTTAAAAAACTGTTTACTCACCTGAAAACAGAAAGCAAAGAATAGAGGAGCAGTTTATATTTTTTCTGAAATCTTGCTTTTGAAATGATCTTGAATTTTGTTACTTGATGTTGATTTTGAATGCACTTTGTTTCGACTTGATTTAGTTGCTATCTTGATCTTTAAATTTGAATTCATGGTGAGTTGAATTTGAAGCTTCTCAGGTTTGAAATTTGAACATATGAAGTTGTTGCTGAGTTTTGAACTGTTGTTTTGATTCTTATTTTAGTTTTGATTTTCATTTTCCTTTGGTTGTTTCTAAGAAGATGAGAGAAATATGTTTTAGAGATGAACATGTAAATGAAATAACTAGTTATATAAATTAAAATTTTGATGGAAACACTCTTTGCCACATGTTAATGCATGTCATAATTTAAAGACAAATGTCAAATATGTTTTTTTTACAAATTTCTAAAAGCTATTTTTAAATGTTTACAGATGTTTCAAACTATAAATTTTGTTAATTACTTATGTGTTACATAAATATGTTTATGTTTTAAATCTTTTTATATATTACAAATTATTTTTATACACGTGTAATTCTTAAAAGAAAGAGTATTAATCCTTCATTTAAATTTTTCTTATGTTTTATATAACTTATGTATTATGTTTTTATTTATTTATATATAAAAAAATCTCATTTATACATGTTAAATTTTAAAAAGAAAGGATATTAAATCTTTTAATTAAATTATTTCAAACTTAAGCTAATATACTTGAATTGATAATTATAAATAAATACTAGTGCTAAAAATGTTCAATTTAAATTTTAAATTAACTGTTGAAAATCAGTTATTGAAATTTTAAAACAAGCTTCCAATCCCGATACACACACACACACATATATATATATTATAATTTGAAAACATTTTTAAATTCAAAACCAAAATTTCCTATTCACAATGTATATATATATTATAAATAGAATACAATTTTAATAGTATTGAAAGATAAATCTTACCAATTAAATATTATAAATTTTAAAAAGATAAATTTTGCCAAATTGAATATTTATAAAAGAGAATCATTAAACAATATTATCAAATTTAAATCAATATTGTCAATTTTAAATAATTTTTAAATGAAGATTATTAAATTGTTATTGCCCAAAATTCTAGGTCATCACATTCCTTCCCCCTTAAAAGAATTTCTTCCTTAAAATATAAAAACAAAGGTAATTTAATAATCTAGCAAAGATTTTATTTACAAACATCAAAGCATACTTGTCAGTCAGATACTAACAACCATAGCAACCAATTTATTCTAACAAACAAATCTAACTAACTATCCTGACATAAATCAGGATAGACCTTCCTACCACTATCTAGAGTTTCCCAGGTACAAACACTGGAATGCTCACTCTATTGAACCTAAATAACTACACTACTAGCTCCAGAGCTCCTTCTCAAAATGATCTACAATCAGAACATGATATCATACCTTAGACAAGTTCGACTCAACTTCCAAATCTTCCCAAACAGCTGGTTCCAAAACCAATGATGGATCAAACACGTACTCCCTCAGAGATACGTGAAATACATTGTGAATCCCAGCCATCTAAACCGGCAATTCAATCCTGTAGGCCAAACACTTACCCTTACAAGAACACAGAAAAATCCAATATACCCTGGAGCTAGCTTCCCAGTCTTACCAAACCTAACTTCTCCCTTTACCGACGAAACCTTAACCAAAAACAAAGTTTTCAACATCGAGCTCCAAATTCTTTTGTCACTTATCCACATAATTTATCAAATGATCCTGGGATGCCCTATCCTTTCTTGATTAGCTCAACCTTCAGAGATGCTTCTCAGAACAAACTGGACCAAAAACAAACCAGTCTCTGGATCCTACTTAACAAGATGGTCTTCCCAAGATCCGATTGAAATCCAAAACATAAGCTCCTCTTCACAACATCAGAAGACTTCGAACCTACTTCACCTATCCAGATATAGCCAACACAGGTGCACTTATCAACTCTGACTTCTGATCCTGAAGAACTTCTTTATGCTTTGGAGTCAACTTGAATTTCCTGTAGTAACCCTTAGATCCAAGAAAACTACAGACTTTCGGTTGCTTCTACTCTAGAACAGCTGCTACCTTGCTTTCGCTGTGCAACTCTGATCTGGAGTAGATGAGAATAAGGTCGATGAACACGAGCACATACTTATTCGACACATCCTGGAAGACACTATTCATCAGATACATAGAGAAAACACAGAAGTTCCATGAAATCCAGAACTGCTTCACCAAATCCTCTCTCTAGGAGCCATCCTTCTACTAAGGTAAACCATCGGTATTGCTTTTGGAATCCAAGTGGATACGGAACTCAATCTCCGAAGTGGGTAAACCTCTAACAACTTTGATAACTCCTAGCTTCTCTTGAGAAGCCTCAATCTCAAGCAAAAGATTACACAAATAATATCCTGAACTATCGCAAGTCACTTTTGTGATTCTACCCAATTCAGATTCCAAAGATATTGTTCTCTCTTTACAAATAAGAACAGCTTATCCAAAACAATGTCAATCCTTCAAGAATGCTTTGCCTACCTGAAGAAAAATCTGATGGTCTACCTTCAAAACAATACATTCTGCTATGTTGAGCTTCCTGAAGAAGTGAGCAAGCTTTCTCAAATGCCCGGGCTGCTGATAGATAGAACACAAAGACTTCTGAACCATCGAAGAAATGGGTCCACACTGCTGCTTCCGAACTCCACCTCTATGATACTGCTTTTAGACGACCTTCCTACAGGCACCCAAGACACCTCCAAGCTGCACTACTACCACAGCTTACCAAAGACTTCTTTATCCCTAGGCTACTCGAACCTCAAAGCCATATCAGCTAACTCCACAAAAGAGCCATTTGAGATGGGAAGCCAACTTTCAAGAAACTCGGGCCTCAAATCAAACACTAACAACTTACTCTTCTTAAAAGGGTGACAATGAGACCACGTCCGTAGCGAGGTTACTTATAGACCTTAGTCTCATACTCCAATATAGACAAACTCCCTTGCTCGATATCCAGAGAATTCCTATATAGTCGAGTCTTCCCTACGACAGATATAGATTGTTCCTCAAATGCTTCCTTAAACTGGCTCCAAAGAAATCTCCTTCGCGAATATCCATGGATACTGTGTCCCACCATGCAGTTGCACCTTCCTGAAGTTGGCATAATACTATCACTAACTTCTGCACATCCGACAGATTCAAACTTTAGAAAATCCGCTCACACGAGCGCACCCAAGCTCACACTTCAATGATGGACTCCGTATCTTAAAAGATTTTCCTTTCGAGATAGGTGAAATCCTTACACCAAGCTGCAAAGCTTACTCGAGACGGTATTGAGTCTATAGTCTCGAATTGAGTCTATAGTCTCGACAGATATTCTTCCGACCTCAATACTAGGACCACTTCCATTTGTGGTGGTTGTGCTACACACACCACTACTCCATCTACCTCTAGGACTCATGTTGGCAAACCCGAACAGGTAACCAACAAAATAAGGTAGGTATATAGATATATATAAAAATTACAAATACGCTCTCTCAAGATAGAAATCCCTCCAAAACCTAGGTATTCTCTCAACCTAGAGCTCTGACACCAACTTTAATGACCATATTTTACTCCATAGAAAGACGCATCATTATTAAGAAAGAAAAGGGATATAAAAGAGAAAATATAGAAAAGAAAGTACTAAACAATACCAGAATCTCACAACGGAACGAATAAAATATATTAATCACATAAGATATTACATAGTATCATATACATCAGAGACACACAGTTTATACATCACAAATTAGACAGTTATAAACACCTGTCTATCATACAACTCAAAACATCACAGGGATACAGACACAGCGAAACCATTATATATCTACACGCTGAAGCCTCCTGCTCCAAATCTCCTCCAGAATTCGTCAAAGCTAACCTGAATCCCTTGGCTACTCGTAATTTTGAGTATCCAAGAGTTTAATAAAACAGAAAATAAACTTCGGGTCAGACATGGGTCCGGTGTGAGTAAACAGGTTAAAGTTGCTTAACTTTGAAAAACAAAAGGTATCTCGTAAGACTTCCCGCACATAAACACGGAAATTTTTTACCTTACGATAACCAAAACATTTGATAGGAAATCCAGTGATATTATAATAGTGTCTAGGGTTTTCAACCAAAATAGAAAATAGCTAGAATGCTTGCATCTCACATTCCAACATAGTTGGGTACAATCAAAACGTACGGCTCGTATTGGAGTTTGGATTCCATATAATGGCAGAGCTACTGGGGTAACACCTGTCATGGTACCTGGTCTAGATCAGAGAACCGAGGATCCACCCTAAATCCCCTGCAACACAAGGCTAAAATCCCTTACTAGGTAGTCCCAAACATGACAACCCCAGCAGTTGTCGTGAATTAACTGCCCATTAAGCCGAATAAAAAGGGACCTCTAGACAGGAGAAAATCTCGTCCTACTTGAGCGCGACTCACTTAGCCTTGCTGCACCTCCCCTGTTTCAGCCATTCCCGGTTGATGAGGCTTGAGTCTATGATTACATTTATAGAACACATCTTGGAATGCTTATCGTCCTCCATTGACGATGATATGAAAGCATTCAATCCATACAAGTTCGTTCCGGGTTCGAACGAAACCGAAGGCACTATCTCGTCACACTCATTTTGGAATCGCTCTCAAAGTTAACGACCATAGCCTTGCACTATGAATCTTCTTCTCAACTTCACTTGAGATTCACGACCTATCGTCTAATTTGGATCGATGTGGCTTTCGGATATCCAAATTTGGAAATCAGATCCTGGTCTCACCAAAATCAAAAACGTCGTTTTAAAATCCAAGTTGTTTAAGGGTTTAAACAATTTAACTTATAATTTTGAATAACATTTACATACAGATAGATGCTTCACATTATCACAGATAGATAATCCATATTATCCAATCCAACCAAACTTCTCATATCACCGATCAACACATATCCTTTATCAGAGATATCAAACAATCCAAGGCATTCAATATCATTCAATCATCCATATAAAAGACTGATTAATTCTTAATCAATTTAATTAATCTCCAATTTAGATTAATTATCAACTTTAATCACTTAGATTACCTAAATCCTGCTTACTTAATATTAATTAATTACAACCCAATTAATTAATCATCTCTTAATTATCATCTTAATTAATCATCCTTGATTAATTATTCTTTAATTACATTAATAATCAGCCTTTAATTAATTGCACAAACTAATTATCCCTTAACCAGTTATTAACTCTTAATTATTCTCATTAATTAATTATTAATTAATTACATTAATTAATGATCCTTAATCAATTACTTTCATTAAATAATTAACTATAATTAATTACATTGACCCTTAATTAATTACATTGATTAATTAAACGTTAATTAATCACTTTCATTAATCAACCATAATTAATTTCATACAGTAATTAACTATCCCGTAATAACTTACATTAATTAATTGGCTCCTTAATTAATTATACTAAGTAATTAATCCTTAATTACTTTCCATTAAGTAATCCTCTTAAATTAATTACATCCAGTAATTACTCATTAATTGCTTACACAAAGTAATTTTACTTTATTAATTACATTAAGTAATTTTACTTAATCAATCATTAAGTGATTATCTTTAATTAATTGAGCTATTTAATTAACTTAAATTAATCACATTAATTTAATCAATTATATTGAGTAACTAATTGCTTTAATTACTTTCATTAATTAATTATACCATAATTAATTTCCTTTAATTTACTTAGATTAGTTAACTCTTAATTGATTAACTAATTAATTACCTTATTTTAATTACCTTAATTAATCATCTCAGAATCACTAGTTAATGATTTTAAATTAATTAAAATCATTAACTATCCACTAATTACTTACACTAAGTAATTATCCTTTGATTATCAACATTAATTTTATTTACCTTTATAGATTTTATAAAGTGATTAACTTTTAATTAATTTCACTAATTAATTTTCTATAATTAATCTCAACATTAATTAATGATAATTCTTTGTCTCTATTAATTACTTATTAAACTTTATTAGAAAATATTTAGGAATAAATTTCATAATTAAGAATATATAATTGATTTTAAAACAAAACAATTTAACATTAAATTTTATTATTTAAATTCCTTTGAAAACTTGTTCAAACATATTTAATAGATTATATAAGTATTTATTCCTTTGAAAAATTATTATTTTAAATAAACCTTTCAAAACTTGGTATTCACATTTACTTTCATGTGTTTAAACTTGATTAAATCCTTTACAAATCTTAGTTAAAAACATTCACCTTATATTTTTTTACTTGATTTAAATATTTTACTTTGCTTAAAAATTTGATTAAGCTTCCATTGAAAAATGGTTTCAAAATTTACTTTTGAATCTTAAATACATTATAAATCTTAACTAAACATCTTCTTTAGAAATTAATATATTTAAAATCTTTTAAATGTTTAAAAAAACCTTATTTACACACTTAACTTGAAAACTTTAAATAATATCCTAGCTTGTAAAATCTAAATCTTGATTGCTTTAAACTTAAACTTTATCTCTTTTAAAAAAAATTAAAAAGCTGGATACTCAAACAAAACAATATCGAGCATGACAAACAATACCCAAGCCAAAATGCTAAAACCTCGAACATCTACCTGAGCAATTCGCAATCCACACAGCTTCGAGTCAAACCCATATCATCCCTGAGACAAAACCCGGGTATATGCCTTCATCCCCAAAAATTACAACACCCAGGTGCACAGAAAATGCACCGTAGACGTGCACAGCGAAAATAAGCGATTTTGACCATCTCTCTGCTTTTCACCCAACTACCGACGATCTCGACAGTCAACACGTCAACCCAGATATCAAGATTCGAGAGCAAATTGAAATCTCGATGATCGATCGAAACTGGAACAAAGCACGATCAACAAATTCCCCTTCTACCGTCGATCACGTCAACTGGAACCCATGGCCCTCCTTCCAGAGCTTCTTCATGTCACCCCGTTGCGATCACGACCCTTGCGATTTAGCTCGATGAACCATAGATGTAAGATCACATTGACAACCCACGTGACAAAAGACCACACTCAAACCCTAGATCACCCTCGTCCTAACGCCTCGATCACCAGAAAATTCACCATCCATTTTTGCAGTGTCCACCTTGCCACCCCCTACCCTCAGACCAAAGCCCGTCGCAATTCTCGTCGTCAATCTATGCAAATCGACGAAAATGTCGAAATTTATTGTCACTAAATATCTCGATGAATACAGTCTTAAATTGTGATTCCCCTCTTAAAATTCATCTTTTACTAATACAAATCAAGTTCTATAATGAAAAACTGATATTATGATGATTGATTTTTAGCTTAAATTTAGTTCATCAATGTTATTTATTCTTTTTGAAATAATTTCCAAATATAAATTCTTAAAACTATTTTTTAAAATTTATATTGCATTCATACCATCATTGTTCAGAAATCTTAACCAAATTTTGACCACATATAGAGCAATTTAATTTATTTGAGAAAAATTAGAGTCTGTCATACAAACAAAGGAATATTGATACATATACATGGGTATTTGCATAGAACAGACAGTATATACACAAGCATTCACATCTTTGCATATACAACATAAACATTTCTTAGTATCACTTCATCATTCCATCACATGCATTAAATTATTCTACCATATTCAAATTTTAAAAAAAATGTTTACTCACCTAAAAACAGAAAGCAAAGAACAGTGAAGCAGTTTATATATTTTTTCTGAAATCTTGCTTTTGAAATGATATGGAATTTTATCACTTGATGTTGATTTTAAATGCACTTTGTTTTGAGTTGATTTAGTTGCTAGCTTGAAATTTGAATCTGAATTCATGCTGAGTTGAATTTGAAGCTTCTCAGGTTTGAAATTTGAACATATGAAGTTGTTGCTGAGTTTTGAACTGTTGTTTTGATTCTTATTTTAGTTTTGATTTTCGTCTTCCTTTGGTTGTTTTTAAGACGATGAGAGAAAGATATTTTAGAAATGAACATGTAAATGAAATAACTAGTTATATAAATTTAAATTTTGATGGAAACACTCTTTGCCACATGTTAATGCATGTCATACTTTAGAGACAAATGCCAAATGTGTTATTATTATTTTTACAAATGTTTAGCGGCTATTTTTAAATGTTTACAAATGTTTCAAACTATAAATTTTGTTAATTAATTATGTTTTATATAAATATGTTTATGTTTTAAATCTTTTTATATATTACAATTTATTTTTATACATGTGTAATTTTTAAAAGAAAGTGTATTAATCCTTTATTTAAATTTTTCTTATGTTTTATATAACCTATGTATTATGTTTTTATTTGTTTATAAATAAACAAATCTCGTTTATACATGTTAAATTTTAAAAAGAAAGGATATTAAATCTCTTAATTAAATTCTATTTCAAACTTAAGCTAATATACTTGAATTGATAATTATAAATAAATATTAGAGTTAAGAGTGTTCAATTTAAATTTTAATTAACTTTTGAAAATCAAATATTGAAATTTTAAAATAAGCTTCCAATCCTAATATATATATATATATATATATATATATATATATGCACACACATATATATTATAATTTGAAAACATTTTATTAAATTCAAAACCAAAATTTCCTATTCATGATGTACACACACACACATATATATTATAAATAGAATACAATTTTAATAGCATTGAAAGATAAATCTTACCAATTAAATATTATAAATTTTAAAAAGATAAATTTTGCCAAATTAAATATTTATAAAAGAAAATCATTAAACAATATTATCAAATTTAAATCAATATTGTCAATTTTAAATAATTTTTAAATGAAGATTATCAAATTGTTATTGCTCAAAATTTCGGGTCATCACATAAAGAGACCAAGGTTGCACCGGCTGAGTTGACAATTGACATTAGAGTAAACCATGGTGATCCGTCATGAGTCCTAAAGATCGGATTGCAGCTCAGCCCCTCGACGATGAAAAAAAGAACTTGCTTGATTTTTCTAGTGAATCTCAACGTGTTCGCTTGGACTCATCTGATATATGTGGGATTTCTCCTGCCATTGCGAGCCATGCACTGAATATCGACACGAGGCATAGATTTGGATAGATCTGCCACTCTTAAAGAGGAGGTGGATAAACTCAAAGATAGTGGGTTTATTCACGACGCCCTATACACTAAGTGGGTATCTAATCCTATACTTGTGAGAAAGGCGAATGGGAAGTGGTGGAAATGTATTGATTAATTGGACCTAAACAAGGAATGCCCCAAAGATAGCTTTCCCCTTCCAAGGATCGACTAGCCGGTAGATTCGACCATGGGACATGAATTTCTATCTTTCATGGATGCGTACTTAGGATGTAACCAAATCCTGATGCACGTTCCCGATTAAGAGTACACCAACTTCATTATCGAGGTTGGATTATATTGCTCTATGGTGATGCCGTTTGGACTAAAGAATGTAGGAGCGACCTATCGACACTTAGTCAACAAAAAGTTTAAAGATCAGACTAGAAAAACGATGGGGGTATATATCGATGATATTCTTGTGAAGTCATGATGGTCAAGCGACCACATTAGAGACCTAGAAGAAATTTTCAACATCCTTCGACATTACAAGATGAAGATTTATCCTTTGAACTGTTCTTTTGGGGTAGCATCAGGGTAGTTCTGGGGTTTTATCATTAATGCCGGTAGAAACGAAGCTAATCCCGAGATGATTCAATCTATCCGCAATATCAAATGCCAAAGACTATCAAACAAGTAGAAAGCTTGAATGGAAAGTTTATACCCTAAGCCGATTTATTTATAGAGCCACTGACAAAAACATTCCTTTCTTTGACTTGATTAGGAAAGGAGAAAGGAATTTTGAATGGACATAGGATTGTATAGACATATTTCTCCCATCTTGTCAAAGCCAATGGATCATGAAGACTTATATTTTTTTTGTCCATGTCGGTACACGCTATAAGTTCCATGTTGCTTCGTGAAGAAAATCGGATCCAGAGACAGGTCTATTATGTTAACAAGCGATTGACAGGAGTTGAAAGGAATTATCCTTAGATAGAGAAATTGGCATACTATTTGCTAATTGCATCATGAAAGCTTCATCCTTACTTTTAGGCACACCTTATTAATATTTATACTGACCAGCTATTACGACAGATCTTGCAGCGACCTGAAATGTCTAGAAGGTAAATTAAGTGGAATATCGAATTTAGCTAATTTGACATCACTTCCTTGGAGGACTATCCAAGCTTAGGTGTTGGCGGACTTTATAGCGGAATTTACTGCATAGGTAGATTTTCCAAAGAGTTGTGAAGCCCCTACCATATATTGGAAGTTATATACGGATGGAGCGTCCAATAACCGTTGCTCTGGAGCTGGAATTGTGCTTATAACCCCTGAAGATGGATCAATTTGCTATGCTTTAAAGCTTGATTTCCTTGCAACAAACAATGAAGGCTCTGATTGCTGGACTTATACCCGCTAGAGAACTGGGGATAAAGTCTCTTGAAGTATTTTGCGACTCGCAATTTGTAGTATTCCAATTCAGGATACATTACCAAGCTAAAGGACAACGACTTGCTCCATGCCTTATCCAAGTCCAAAAGTTGTTGATTGACTTTGAGTACTATGACATTGCGCACATTCCTTGGGATCAAAACAGAGAGGCTGATTCATTGGCAAAGTTTGCTAGCATCGGTGATGCACAATAGATGGGATTGGTTCCTGTCAAGGTATTAAATCCTCTGAGCATAAGCCTAACGGAAATCAAATGGGTATTAGAGAAGGAGCTTAAGAAGGAGTCGTGGATGACTCCTATTAAAGATTATTTGCTACACGGAGTTCCTCCCGAATGAAAGAATGAAAACCGATAAGTCCTTCACAATGCTTCACTTTATATCATACATGAAGGAGTTATGTATAGAAAGGGATTTTCCATTCCCCTGCTCCGGTGTATCAGTCATGATGAAATAAAACGAGTCCTAAAGGAAGTTCATGAAGGTGAATATAGTGATCACACAAGGGGAAAACTCTAGCAGAGAAAATATTCCATTACAGGTATTATTGACCGACCATTATTCGAGATGCTACTGATTATTTAAGGTGATGCAAAAAGTTCCAGATATATACAAAAGTTCCAAGAGCTCCACCGACAAAAATTACACAAACAATCATCCCCTGGCCATTTTCCACGTAAGGTGTAAATATTATCGGTTCATTACCTGTCTTTAAAGATGGTGTGAAGTACGCTATTGCCGCAATTAACTACTTCACTAAATGAGCCGAAGTGGAACCTTTAGCCATGATCACAACCAAAAAAGTAATTAACTTCATTGTTCAGAACATCATCTTTCATTTTGGTCTTCCATGAACTATTGTAATAGACAATGGGATGCTGAATTCAAAGACATCTGCCGTCGACATCATATTGAAAAGTGATTTGTGGTAATCACTCGCCCTCAAGCGAATGGGCAAGTTGAAGCTATGAAAAAAAATCATAAAATCCATTCCGAAGAAGCATTTGGAAAGGGATTGAGGTAAGTGGGTGGATGAACTTGCGACGACACTATGGGCTTATAGGACCACTCATAAGTCCACGACTAGCCATACTCCATTCGCCCTCGCTTACTATTCTGAGGCTGCTATTCTTATTGAGCTTGAAGCTCTTTCTCATCGAGTGACTTACTATGATCCCAGAATGAATAAAGATCTCTTCTTGGAATCTCTAAACTTTATAGATGAGAAGTGTGAGGAAGCTGATCTGAAGCCAGCTGCATACCGACACCGATTCGCCTGATACTACAACATTAACGTCCAACCTAGAACCTTTGAATCGGTAATCTTGTCTTAAATTAGATTTGTCCTGCCCTATCGCATATGAATCCAACTTGGGAAGGACCGTATATCATTGAACAGAGGCTTGGAGAGGTAACTTTCAAGCTAGCAACTGTTGATGGCATCACACTCCCAAGAGCATGGGATAACGATCATTTACCATGCTATCTGACTTAGTTTTTTTTTCTTTTTTCATTCGGTTGTATTTAATTTCAGAATTTGCTTTAGCATTTGGTTTTTCAAATATGTAATAAGACAAGTTATGTCATTTCCTTCCATTCAGCAATATAGATTTGAATTTTTCATCATATTTGTGACCTTCCATTGTAGTACATGTTTGTTGCGATATACGACTGACTAAATCCCATTGTTCGATTGGACCAACATAACTCGGGAGTGATTGAGATTTGATCAGTCACTTATTGAATCAAACACCAATACTTGAGAAGGGAAAAATGACTAATCAAATAGAACTGAACTCAATAGTTTTCCAAATAACTCACGTCCCCAGAGTCCGAAGAGTATAAATGCTAAATGGGTGTGGCTGACCACCAATGAAATAACTCATGTCCCTAGAGTGCGGATATGTGTAAATGCTAAATGGGTGCGACTGACCACCTAAGAAATAACTCACGTCCCAAGAGTATGGATATGAGTATAAATGCTAAATGGGTGTGACCGACCACCTATGAAATGACTCTCATCCCTAGAGTGTGGATATAAGAATAAACAAATAAATAAAGTGTGATTCGACCACTTATTATTTATATAACTCAGACTTGACTTTGATAGGATGAGAACGAAGTAAGTGGAGATGGAACTCAACCATCCACTAATCAAACCTGCCAACCCAATTTTAGGCACAGAGGCACGATGATTTGATCATCGAATTAGACAACGTAATGTTAGGGATAAAGCCTAATGTTTGGATACGACTCGAGGCCACGACCTCAGGGAGGCCTTGGGATGGATAAATCAGATCGATATCTGACCCAATGAGCGACGAATCACAAATACAATAAATGAAAAACATGATAGCTCGATCATTTAAATAAGTATATATGAGAATTCTACATAAGAACAAAAGATTTCTTATTCACATTAAACATGCTGTTCACAATACAAGTGTATCCAAAATAAGAAGTAAAAGTGGGGGTCGTACCCGTACAAACATGACCAACAAAAAGAAAACGTAATTATCCAAGCAATTTACACATCAACTCAACAATTACCTTTTGGATTTCCTCTCTTTCTTTTGTTTCTTGGGAGTGGTCCTTTTCCGCCTTTTGATCTAAACAATTTACACAAACTTGATCCTCTCTTCGGTCCTTTTCCGCCTCGGCTTTTCTTCGAAGAAACATCTTCAGTTATAGGGCTTGAGGTGGCATCATCTTTAGAAGTAGGATGGATCTAGGCTCTTAACACTAGAACTAGGGGGACCTCATCTCGGGGAATTGTCCTTCCAAGAGGGATTATCTAAAGTGGGATAGGAACTGGCTCGTTGAAATCCACATCAACAGGCTCAGCTTTCAACTTCTTTTTCAACAGGTCTTCCTTCTTAACACACTCTTTCAAGCTGAGCTCATCGGTAGGAAGAGCCCATGATTAAGACATCCTCATCAAAAAGAATTTTGTGGTGTGGGTCGCCTCCTTCCTTGAATGGCGCCTCCATGAATTGATCATCGATAATGAAGGTTTCTTCTTGAGCACTCTGAGTAGTGGTTGAAGTTGTAGTTGTAATAGATTCCATCATGTCTGCTTGCGATCCCAATTAAGGCTCTTGTGAGGGAGGAGGAATGACGCCTAACAGATTTAAAGCTGAGCAAAAATAGGCGAAAAGATTAGAAATATTAATTGGTGGCACCTCAATCTTTTAAAAGACGGGAGATGTCAGTGAAATACCTTCCTTGGTGTGGTTCCCAAGTTGAGCCGAAATACCCTCGGAACTGCGTTCAGGAGTTGGGGAAAGCTGTGGTTAATCAAGATTATACACGGGGATGGTTGAAGAATCTGCCATGGAGCTAGGGATAGCTTGGGATGCTGGGGGCAACTTAGTCGTAACATCGGGTTGTGCCAACTAGGATCCTACACCCACTTAATGTAAAGAGGCAGTAGAAGATTCTTTATGAAGTGTAAGTTGGATATCATCCAATGTTTTAGGTTCGTAGCCCAATAGCATTTCACCTTCAAGCCTGGACAAATCGATTTCCTCGGTATTAAGGAGTCTCTTTTCCCCTACAACAAGAAATTACCACGCGCACCAAAGATGGCTGGGATAGTCATTGCCAAGCCATGTTATATTTTTATGCTTGAGAATGTTAGCATTGAATGAATAAGAAGCGGGTCGAGCTCGGTCTCTTCCCTAGCCTTGACCATGGAAGCTTGTACTTCACGCTGAACAAGTGCATCAACATCTTCGGCCCTTTCAACGGCCGTATCTCTCTCATGTCTAACATTCACCAGCTCATCATAAGCACCATGATTTGACGGCAGCTTCAGCTTTACCCTCGGCCTCCGCTTGAGAGGTCCTAGAAGCCTCCAACTAATTTGACAAAATATTGTTAATTCTTTTATTCTAAGCCTCCTAGCATTTTAACTTTCCAATTTCCACCGCATTCTTGAAAGATGGTTTGACGTATTCTCCGCTGCTTTCATCTATTCATGGTATTACTTGTGGATATTAGTGACACAATCGATGGTCATATTTTGTACATGGTCTAGACCCTCTTCAGGAGGGAAAAAAACCCTTCCAAGCATAGGTTTGGAAACTCTTCTCAAAGCTGTTCCATGCGAAAACTGGATCGATCATAGGATCTTTGGCAGCTATTTTGATTCAGTGCTTTCCTTACTGGGACTATGAGCAGCAACACATTCGCTATGGTGACGACGATCAATAGACCTTTGAGAATGAGATGGAACTAAAGGCCATGGAGAAACCAAAACATGAAGGGGATCGCAAGAGAAATTGACAGGTGGGTCCCGACAATCAGTTGGCTTATCAGAAACCTTTGGAGGAGGGGACCTTGATCTTGATCAATGCTTATTTTGAGATGGTTTATCCCTATCACCCCTATTTTGATGACCCCGTTCCCGACCGGAGCGATAACTAGAATCTTAATGCTCTCGACCGCCACCTTGATGGTACAAGCTAGAGCGTGAACCAGAGGATTGATGGTGTATATCCTGAAGGGAATCGAACATATTCCTCTTCTTCACCATCGTTCCTACAAAGGAAAACAAAAATTAATCAACTTTAAGCATTAAAGGGTACATGTTGAGTACAATGCAATGTTGAGGGGTGCAAGTGTGTCCAAGTGTCCTTGTATTTCCCCCCAGACGGACCAGATGCAGGAGCTTTGCTCATTGGAGTAATTTCCCCTTTAGAAGTTGGAATTTCAGTGCCAGTTTTGATGGGAGGTTCCGACCCATCAGCACTTACGTCAGTGAAGTGGAAAGTGTCAAAGTCATGCGCCATTGGCAAACTAGACAAAGAATTGAGAGGTAGACTTGAATGCTGCGACGGTTGAGAAGGGAATTCGTCTTGAACAACCTTGGGAGTGATGGAAAACTTGAGTTGATCAGAATGATGACTTTTGGGAAATTTATAAACAAGTGTTTTCTCTTTTCCTTTATTGAGAGCTAAAGGCTGTGAGTTCTACGAGGATCCGACCTCGACTCCACGACTAGATCCATCATCATTATGACCGTGCACATCGCCTTTATCTCCTTCAACATCAATGTCGATGATTTCCTGAGCACCCATAGCTAGGGGCACAAAGGGATCAATTCAATTGCCCCTTCAACAGGTTGCAGCCTATGGTCTTACCCTTGCAGCTCGAGCAAATTTTTTTAGCCCTACGCCGAGGCCCTCTTCCATCAAACAAAAAGTAATGAGGCTGTAACAGCCCTAGTTTTAGCTATTTATTTTATTTTAATTATTTAACTTTGAAATATATTTTATATAAATTGTGTTTATCAAAATAGTTAATAATTTTATTTGGAGATATATTTTATAAAAATTTGTATATGTCAATAAAATTAAATAATAACTGTTAAAATTTAAGCTATTTTTGAACTGTTAAATTTCGCGTTTAAAGGACGCGTCAATTATAGGGTATAAGTGACGTAATAAAACGTGTGTTTTTAAAATGTTATTTTTATGAAAATTTTTGATGTTTTGGACTGCGTTTGTTTAGCGTAGTGTAAAAATCATGTTTTCGTAAAATTTTGGAGAAAAATATCAGTCAGAGATTTTATAACAAACGTTACGTTGCATTAACTGACAGTCTGATTTTAAATAAATTTGTATACGTTTTTCTAAGCTTTGCATAAATTCTTGCCATTCCATTTATTGTTTTCAAACTAAAATCAAATAAATAAAATGAAGTAAAAACTTAACATGGAAGTAACGTGTGAGACAAAAATCCAAGGAGAAATTTGTACATGCCTAAATTGATACGATACATATCAACTCTTTCGTTCATCCTCTGATGTATACTTACCTTTATTTCTCCCCATATCAACGTATGCCTTAATTAAACCTTTTGTAAATCAAAACTGAATTGAATATGAGTTTGCCTTTCCTTTTCTCAGAAATAAAATCATGCATTGATAACTTCCCTTGTTTATTTCTTCAATCACGTTTAAGCATTTATTCAAAGAGAAAGCTGAAGCAAATCTCTCGGCCTTCCAGTAAATTCAAAAACTTATAATTTTTGCAAACTGAACTAAAAAAAAAAAAAAAGAACATAAAGTTACGTACAAACTTTATATCCAGGCTTATATCACGCAACTTTTCATTTTGTACGTTTCTTTTTAAAAAGTTTTGCATTAAGTCTGGCCAGTTTGTTTATTAAATCAAACATAGGAGAATCAAAGCATGCTGAAATCACGCATGCATATTTACATATTTTCAAACTTTATATGTTGTGTAACTGACTAAATCTTATATCACGTAAACATATTTATAACTTTTGTAACTGAAAGTTTTAAATCTCTACAGCTTCCTCTTTTTCCCTGTGTTTTTGCCTATGATCTAGTATGGTATCTGCGAACGTCCAAATACATTTGTAAACATATTTAATACAAATCAAAATTTATGTAAATATAAATGAATCATCACACACGTATTCATATTTACATATTTATATATATAAAACTGATACTTTAAACCATTTAAGCTGCTTGCCCTTTTCTCCCCATTTGTCCATTTGATTCCGCCTCAAACAAATCCTTTTATCTGCAAATCATCAATCTAAAATCACGCCTACATTAAATAGTATAAGATTTTGAAATCAAAGCTTCTCATAAAAATTGCAGTTATCGCATGCATTAAATCTAGATTTCAATTGGCAGTTTTAAATCACGCATTCATACTTAACCTTGCCTATCTTTTCAACTTCTCAATTCCCATGTATATCTCTCTATTTCACCTTTATTGTGCAATAAATAAATAAATAAATAAATAAAATTTTCCGTTCCTAATCACACATATAATTCAAGCAAAGTATCCTGGAAGGAAATTACACAGTCCATATTCATCAAATCTGGAAATTTATAAGGCACGCATGCTTTTGAAAAAAATTCTTATACCGTGCAAACATTTATATTTGGAAGATATATCACGCATGCATTAAAACTGGAAATGAATCACGCAACCTACAGTTAAAACAAATCTATATGTATTTGCTTGAATCACTAGTTGTATCAGCACCTCTGCCGTTTCTTAAGACCAAGGGAATATTGCATTGTATCACTATTTGCCGTTTGTTTGCCTATAAATCAATGTATAAACTAAATCACGTATAAGCATTTATCATATAGAAACTGATGTTTTCATTCCCATTTATCTCTCCTTTAATTCATACGAAGATTTAAAGCAAATATTTACCAAATCAATGCTTGAAATGTGAACGTATTCCCTGACATCTTGTATAATTGATAACTATTGATTTATCTCCTCTGATTTAGCTCGTCAGTTATATTCAAAGCCCTATATATTTATCCCATTGCTTTAATCACGTGAGTAAACAATTAACATAAGAAACTGATGCATTCAATCAATTGTGTATAACTGGCAGCAGATTTGATTTCTCTTCCTCTTAATATTGAAACCTTTATTTCTTTGAAACTGAAAGGAGAAATCACGCATATATGCAAAACGTTCAGATTTCAAAGCAATGCTCCGTTTCTATTCTTGCCATTTTCCCCATAAATCTCTGCAACTACTTCAAAGCATGTTTGCTTTAACCATGCAACTGTTTAATTGGAACATATTGTGAAATCAAAATATATTCATAATGAGCAGTTTAAAATCACACATATCATCTGGAAAGAAAAAAATATAAATCAAGCACCCTTCAAATGCGCATCAGTTCAAATTTATGTGCCTTGCCGTTTTATCATTTAATCACACATCACATAAATTTGAAGTTATAAAAATGTATACCTGCCAAGATACCAGTTCTCTGGTATGAGCTCAAATCACGCAGGAAATTAATCTGGCATTAAATTATCATCAAGCTTTATACGTTGTGAAACTCTTGGCTTCCCCTGTATATTTCGAAGATTTATCCTTTTGCAAACTGGTCAGTAAATCACGCTCATAACGTTCTAACAGAGGAGTGGTAGGAGAGATCAACGCTTACATTAATACTCGTACGTTTCATATCTGACTATTTCGCAAAATCCATCTATATATACTTTGCTTTATCTTCTTTAGTTTCATTCTCTCTTGTCTGTTCTTCTCGGGCTCGAACTCTTATCAGGTAAATGGTCTATGTCATTTTCTTTTCTTTGTTCAGATATTTCCTCTTCCTCGAAAATTTTGTTTTATCTCTGCCTTGCTCGGCCACACTACCATTTATCCACTTTGTTTTCTCTAAGAATCTTATCATATGCCTTGAACAACATATGGATCTGGGTTTATAGAGTTTTCTTTTTTCTTTTTTTTAGTATACATAATTAAGTCAGAGGTACTAACTTTATAGAACTGAGAGGTTACTTTGAAAAAAAATTTACATATGTAAAACCAAGTTCTATCAAACATCTCATTAACCTGAGTTTTCTTTTGATTTCAAAATCATGGGTTCGACTAGGGGTATAATAAGGAATTTGCTCATTTTTCTCCTTTCAGACAAACTGTATTTGTAAACTTAGACCAGGTTTGGGTTCTAGTTTGGGTAAGTCATTGCAAAAGAGGATAGAAGAAGAAAAGAGCATAGAGGCATATATGAGTGAATTAAGAAAACGTAGTTGAGTGGTAGTCTGCATTTATAAAATTCATAGGCTGTGCATATCTGTGTATCACACGGTGCACGAATGGATCAGTAAAAACTTGCTTTGGATATGATGACCAAGCCTTGTGAGTGAATTCATCTAACCTGAGTGTTTAGTAAAAGGCTGGAGTTTGGGGATGCTAGTAATAGTTGAAGATAGGATGAGGTGTGTCTGTACAGTTTTTAAGCCTGGAAAGTTTAGATTGAAGATGGATGAAGTCATAAAGCAATGATGCAAATTAAGTTTAAAATGTAAGATAGTAGCTGGATTTGAAAAAGTGACTCTAAGTTTGAGGAAAATTTAAGCAACAACATTTTCATAATACATAGGAATGCAAGTGTGCACGTGTAAAATGTATATATCACGGCCATAAAGCAAAAGAAGTGTGCACGTGTATGCGTATTCAACATTTTGCCGTTTTGTTTTAGGAAATTTTGTCGTAATTTTTGTGTTAGCACGGTTCACGTTTGGGGTATATTTTGGTCTATTTACACGGTGGAGTGGTCGAGCAAATCAAACCAATTCTCTTCCTATTTTAATTTTTCCTTGACCGTAAATTCTAAAGTCGCGTATTCAATATTTTGAATCCTGTTATAGATTTGAATCTAGGCGACATCCGAAGAATTTTGATCGTTACTCTCTGTCGTTCTTTTTCCGGTGAAATTGTCGTTTTGAAATTCAAATTTTCTGCAGCTTTCAGGTGAGTATTTCTCACCAGACATACGTATTTATATTTTAGTAAATTATTGCAAGTGTATGTGTAAAATTGTATTTCACTATTATCTGTCTGTAGTGTAATATAGAATGACGGACCCCAATTAAATTGACACCTCATCAGTTATTATCTGTTGTATTATATTCTGCAGTTATATTATATTATTGTTTATTTACTGCTTAAATCCCCACTGCAAGTTCCCTGTTATATATATATATTGTTATAGGCTGAAATGATAGGCCTAAATAATTATTACTGTTCACATGTTTGTTAACTGCTGTAAATTTACTTGGGATTGCGGGTTTGAAATGATAGAACCCGGGGTTTTATAAATTACGGGTTGAAATGATATAAATCCGTATCACTTGACCTAGGCTAGAAAACTATATACAGGCCCGTGGTTCTTATAATATTTTCTGAAATATTAAAAAAAATTATTTTGGAAGTTAAATATTTGGGTTAATATCTTTAAAAAGCTTTTATTTGATTTTTGAACAAATATTAAATGTAATAAATAAATAAATATTTGAGTAAAACTTTGGAATATAACTTATGTTGGAAATCCTGAATTTTGAAAGAATAAGATTTCAATTAATAAATAAATAGATAAATAAGTTATATTTGGAAATATTTATTAAGTTAAACAATCTACTACAGCATTTAAATGCTGTCTTCTGGAATTGGACTAGTTTTACCCAAACTTTAGGTAACATTTCCTAAGTGCTATGAAATCTAGAATTTGTTAGCTTTAAAATTTATGGAATTTGATAAATTTTATTTTATCTTAAGTTTTGGAAAAGCTTAAGACATAATATTTATAACTGTATTTTCCTTAATAAATTAAAGAAATATATTCTGGTATTAAGTAAATTTTGGAAAAATTTAATGGTTAAAAATTTGGAGTTTTATTTATGGAAATTATGGGAATATTCAAGAAAGAAAATATATATATAAAACATTGATTTGTGAAAGAATAAAACCCAAACTTAGTTGAATAGTAAATACTCCAATTTATATATATGGAAATTGTAATGTTTTGGGAACATAAAATGATAATTAATTTATGGTTTAAATCTTAAATAGAGAAATTATTTGTAAAGCTATGTAAATTCTTTTCTTTACAAAGTAACCATAAAGTTAACCCATTTATTCTATATACCGTTAAATATCCAAACCATTGTGTTTGGGAGTTATGGATTTTAAAGTAAAATCTCCAAAATATTATGCTTTGAAGGTATAATTCAAATATTTGGTTTCCAGATATTATAAATTTTAAGCAATATAGTTTTGGAAAGAATTATATTTTGAATATAACGATATCATATTGTTTTGGGTTTTAAAATGATATCGTATCTATAGTTTTGAAATGGAAATGATTATTCTGGTTTAAAGTATAAACTGTTTTTAAATGGCCACGGGTTATAATAACGTTTGGTTGGCAAAGAGACCGGGATCGGATATGGACATACTCTCTGTCGATACCGAAAACCACTTTGACTAACCATGTACGCGGTGGAGATTCCAGAATGAAGTAGGATGGTGGTGACGGTTTCTTGAAAGGTATATACGTGGACCCGACTCCCGTGAGTTGGCTTAAGGTGGCTAAAACAGGAGCGATTCTCGGATTAATGAGGTAGCTCCTCTGATCGAACGCACTTCTTCGTATACCATTCTATTGCTTATGTGATTGTTTGGGTGCACCTTTGATTTGGGAGTGTTGTTCGAGGTGGGCGGTTGCTGCGGCTTCGCGTTACCACCGGTCCGGATAGCAATTGGTATATCTACCCTGGCATTGCCTAGTTGTGCCGTGTCACCTACCATATCGAGCCTTGTACGAGTTTGGTTTTCTCCCGTAGCCCGTGTGGTATCCTCTAGTTGCTTCCCGAGTAGGAGGAGCTATGATATTGGATGGACTACTGGGACTATTACGTGTTAAGGGCTATATGGGTAACCCCTTAATGCTAAGAAAAAAGTATGTTTATTTTATAAATAGACACTATTATAATAGCGCAATATATTACATAGTAAATAGTTTGACGGATCCTTAGAGGATGGGCGGTCCCAAGCATCCTTTAAGTTACTTGCTCTATATTACAGTACACTTGATTTAGCTTACATTATATAAGTATGTATGTCCTGACTCGAGTGTTTTGTTTTATTGTATGCTCGGGTCAGCCTGAGTTGCAGCTTCAGTTTCTTCTCCGTAGCTAGGACACTCAATAGATCATTCGTGCTATTGGAAGTTGTTTCAGCCTTTATCCTTTCTGGAATTCAAGACTTTGAAGACTCTCTATCTGTGTATGTTAAAATTTGTATTGAGGATTATAGACAATGTAAGTTCTGTTTTGTAAAGATGTATCAGTGGCTTCATGAACCACTAAATTTTTAATTTCCGCTGCGAGATTCTGATATCTGTGTATGTGATTCTGCGATTTATTTACTGTATATTCCGAGTTTTGCCAAATTTATTCTACAATCTATTATTTTGAACTATTCCAGCTCGACATGTTCTATTATTGTCGAATTCGAAGGGTACAAAATACTGGGTCGTTACAGCTGGTATCAGAGCTTTGGCTCTCGGCAAAACTTAGAATGTATGATAAATTTGATTTATAGAATCACATTCATCCGAGCTTGAATCTCTTCCTTTTCGAATTTGGAACATTCCCTGTGGTTCCAAAGTTCATTCGTGTCCCTCACTTTTTCCATTATCTTTAGATTTTGGAGTACCCCATAACTCCACTTCGGATGATCTTTATAGTGAATTGGCGGTCTCGCCATTATTTTAATAAAAGGGTGAAACTCCTTTACGATTAGCATTGATTCACCAGAGATTTATATTTATCCTCGGTTTGCCTGCTAGTATCTTTGGTTATTCCGAACTCTATCTCTTCAGATCAAATGTAGATTTACACCAATCACATCGATCTGACTCTTTAAGTCACGGTTGACCCGGTCAAGGTTGTCCGCGATTCATATAGACTTACCCAGCTCCTTATTCTGTTATTTAACCATCAGATCTTCTGATTTCCACTTATCTTGAATTTAATTTGATTTGAGTTCATCAAAATTTGAATCTTTATCTTTGATTTGGAAAATTTATTTCTATATTTGAAAATGAAATCTAAAATATATATAAGTATAAATTTTCAGAAATTTTAATATTTAATTTAACTAGTGTCAGGAGATAATAGTTTCGATTTTATTTATGATTTTGTAAACCATGTGTTTGTCTAAAATAAATAATTGAATATAAACAAATGGTTATAAGTTAATTTAGAAACAGGAATGAATTTAAAACAAGAACTTGAGAATTCGATTTCCGATGGTTTCAAACCTTGTGTTTAAGTTTAAAAGGATATATTACTTAAAGTATTTTCGAATAAAAATTTGTTTCCAAAGAAGTGTAAACATTTGTGCTTTTCTCTTTGTCGCTGGAAAATAATTTCGGTGATGACTGCAGCACCATCGACATTCATTTTCGAGTTTCGAAGTGAAAAGACCATTCTGTAGTCTGGCTACAGTGTTACCTTGAGATTTTAACTGATTTAAATTTCTAGAATATGACTTAAATTATAAAAATTTGATTTGACATATTATGTATACATATTTATTTATCTCTAAACGGTTTGAAGGGAATCAGAAATTTAATTCTTAAATTTTATCTTAAGAAAATTTCAATAAAATAAAAAGGAAAATATAAATTTGGATAAGAAATTCCAACTGGAATTAATTGAAATTTGAAAGTTTTAGTTGTATAATACTCAATTTCATTTCAAAATAACTTACCTTGATTTTCAAAAGTTAACAATGAAATTGGATAATATATAATATAAAAGATTTTATAAATAAAATTTGAGTGGTTATAATAAATGTTATACACTTAAATTTTAGTTATAAAAGATTAATAGAGGAAAAAGAAATGTAAGGAATCTTATTTAAAATAACTTAACAATCAAATTTGATTTAATAAGGAACCTTAAATCTAACCAGTAAATCCTAATAATTCCTGAGAAGAATATGTTTGTAAAATATTGAAGAAATACTTTGTAGTAAGGATTTATAGTTTAATTGATATCTTAATGAATAGAGAAATTTGATTGTTATGATAAATATTTCATTCAGGAAATAGACATGTCTTGAAAAATGGATAATTATGATTAAGATGTATTTTAATATCACTAAAATTTGATAATTGAGAATTTGGTTTTCAAATGGAAATTTCAAGTGTAACTTATTAAAGGAATATCTTAATTATAAAATAGGTATTTTAAATAAAGTGTTAGGTTATTGCTAAATCAAGAGTTAAGTAGAATAATGAATTGATTGGAAAATACTATTATATCTACCGTAGCAGATTATAAATGCTGCTGTTTTTAAAAATAAATGTTTTGAAAATTTTATAATTGAATAAATGAACCTTAAAATATTTCAACTTTGAAATGAGTATTATTTGGCATTGAATTTAAAAGGTATAAATGAAGATTATTTTAAAAAGTGCTATGATTTTTGTAATATGATTTCCAGATGATGATATCTATAAATTTTAACGACCTTCAAAGTATTATAATCTCAAAAGCATTATGATTTCAAATTTATTATCTTATTTTGTTTATGAACTATTTTTAAGTGTCCTTGGTTTCCCTATCTGCTACAGAATGGGGAGGCGATTGCTTCTACCACCTATTTAGGAATCTTTCAATAATCTTTGAAACCTTTGTTACTCATCGAGACCTAAGCACCGTTTATCACCCATGGACTGACGGTCAAACTGAAGAGTAGAACCGATTCTGGAGGATCTTCTTCGTGTTACAAATCCGGAACTATTCGTTTAAGATTCTAGTTTGTCTAGCTTATCCTCTTTTGATTCTTTTCCTTTCGTTCCTTTTCGAGGACGAAAAGTTTTTAAGTGGGGGAGAGTGTAACAGCCCTAGTTTTAGCTATTTATTTTATTTTAATTATTTAACTTTGAAATATATTTTATATAAATTGTGTTTATCAAAATAGTTAATAATTTTATTTGGAGATATATTTTATAAAAATTTGTATATGTCAATAAAATTAAATAATAACTGTTAAAATTTAAGCTATTTTTGAACTGTTAAATTTCGCGTTTAAAGGACGCGTCAATTATAGGGTATAAGTGACGTAATAAAACGTGTGTTTTTAAAATGTTATTTTTATGAAAATTTTTGATGTTTTGGACTGCGTTTGTTTAGCGTAGTGTAAAAATCATGTTTTCGTAAAATTTTGGAGAAAAATATCAGTCAGAGATTTTATAACAAACGTTACGTTGCATTAACTGACAGTCTGATTTTAAATAAATTTGTATACGTTTTTCTAAGCTTTGCATAAATTCTTGCCATTCCATTTATTGTTTTCAAACTAAAATCAAATAAATAAAATGAAGTAAAAACTTAACATGGAAGTAACGTGTGAGACAAAAATCCAAGGAGAAATTTGTACATGCCTAAATTGATACGATACATATCAACTCTTTCGTTCATCCTCTGATGTATACTTACCTTTATTTCTCCCCATATCAACGTATGCCTTAATTAAACCTTTTGTAAATCAAAACTGAATTGAATATGAGTTTGCCTTTCCTTTTCTCAGAAATAAAATCATGCATTGATAACTTCCCTTGTTTATTTCTTCAATCACGTTTAAGCATTTATTCAAAGAGAAAGCTGAAGCAAATCTCTCGGCCTTCCAGTAAATTCAAAAACTTATAATTTTTGCAAACTGAACTAAAAAAAAAAAAAAAAGAACATAAAGTTACGTACAAACTTTATATCCAGGCTTATATCACGCAACTTTTCATTTTGTACGTTTCTTTTTAAAAAGTTTTGCATTAAGTCTGGCCAGTTTGTTTATTAAATCAAACATAGGAGAATCAAAGCATGCTGAAATCACGCATGCATATTTACATATTTTCAAACTTTATATGTTGTGTAACTGACTAAATCTTATATCACGTAAACATATTTATAACTTTTGTAACTGAAAGTTTTAAATCTCTACAGCTTCCTCTTTTTCCCTGTGTTTTTGCCTATGATCTAGTATGGTATCTGCGAACGTCCAAATACATTTGTAAACATATTTAATACAAATCAAAATTTATGTAAATATAAATGAATCATCACACACGTATTCATATTTACATATTTATATATATAAAACTGATACTTTAAACCATTTAAGCTGCTTGCCCTTTTCTCCCCATTTGTCCATTTGATTCCGCCTCAAACAAATCCTTTTATCTGCAAATCATCAATCTAAAATCACGCCTACATTAAATAGTATAAGATTTTGAAATCAAAGCTTCTCATAAAAATTGCAGTTATCGCATGCATTAAATCTAGATTTCAATTGGCAGTTTTAAATCACGCATTCATACTTAACCTTGCCTATCTTTTCAACTTCTCAATTCCCATGTATATCTCTCTATTTCACCTTTATTGTGCAATAAATAAATAAATAAATAAATAAAATTTTCCGTTCCTAATCACACATATAATTCAAGCAAAGTATCCTGGAAGGAAATTACACAGTCCATATTCATCAAATCTGGAAATTTATAAGGCACGCATGCTTTTGAAAAAAATTCTTATAACGTGCAAACATTTATATTTGGAAGATATATCACGCATGCATTAAAACTGGAAATGAATCACGCAACCTACAGTTAAAACAAATCTATATGTATTTGCTTGAATCACTAGTTGTATCAGCACCTCTGCCGTTTCTTAAGACCAAGGGAATATTGCATTGTATCACTATTTGCCGTTTGTTTGCCTATAAATCAATGTATAAACTAAATCACGTATAAGCATTTATCATATAGAAACTGATGTTTTCATTCCCATTTATCTCTCCTTTAATTCATACGAAGATTTAAAGCAAATATTTACCAAATCAATGCTTGAAATGTGAACGTATTCCCTGACATCTTGTATAATTGATAACTATTGATTTATCTCCTCTGATTTAGCTCGTCAGTTATATTCAAAGCCCTATATATTTATCCCATTGCTTTAATCACGTGAGTAAACAATTAACATAAGAAACTGATGCATTCAATCAATTGTGTATAACTGGCAGCAGATTTGATTTCTCTTCCTCTTAATATTGAAACCTTTATTTCTTTGAAACTGAAAGGAGAAATCACGCATATATGCAAAACGTTCAGATTTCAAAGCAATGCTCCGTTTCTATTCTTGCCATTTTCCCCATAAATCTCTGCAACTACTTCAAAGCATGTTTGCTTTAACCATGCAACTGTTTAATTGGAACATATTGTGAAATCAAAATATATTCATAATGAGCAGTTTAAAATCACACATATCATCTGGAAAGAAAAAAATATAAATCAAGCACCCTTCAAATGCGCATCAGTTCAAATTTATGTGCCTTGCCGTTTTATCATTTAATCACACATCACATAAATTTGAAGTTATAAAAATGTATACCTGCCAAGATACCAGTTCTCTGGTATGAGCTCAAATCACGCAGGAAATTAATCTGGCATTAAATTATCATCAAGCTTTATACGTTGTGAAAATCTTGGCTTCCCCTGTATATTTCGAAGATTTATCCTTTTGCAAACTGGTCAGTAAATCACGCTCATAACGTTCTAACAGAGGAGTGGTAGGAGAGATCAACGCTTACATTAATACTCGTACGTTTCATATCTGACTATTTCGCAAAATCCATCTATATATACTTTGCTTTATCTTCTTTAGTTTCATTCTCTCTTGTCTGTTCTTCTCGGGCTCGAACTCTTATCAGGTAAATGGTCTATGTCATTTTCTTTTCTTTGTTCAGATATTTCCTCTTCCTCGAAAATTTTGTTTTATCTCTGCCTTGCTCGGCCACACTACCATTTATCCACTTTGTTTTCTCTAAGAATCTTATCATATGCCTTGAACAACATATGGATCTGGGTTTATAGAGTTTTCTTTTTTCTTTTTTTTAGTATACATAATTAAGTCAGAGGTACTAACTTTATAGAACTGAGAGGTTACTTTGAAAAAAAATTTACATATGTAAAACCAAGTTCTATCAAACATCTCATTAACCTGAGTTTTCTTTTGATTTCAAAATCATGGGTTCGACTAGGGGTATAATAAGGAATTTGCTCATTTTTCTCCTTTCAGACAAACTGTATTTGTAAACTTAGACCAGGTTTGGGTTCTAGTTTGGGTAAGTCATTGCAAAAGAGGATAGAAGAAGAAAAGAGCATAGAGGCATATATGAGTGAATTAAGAAAACGTAGTTGAGTGGTAGTCTGCATTTATAAAATTCATAGGCTGTGCATATCTGTGTATCACACGGTGCACGAATGGATCAGTAAAAACTTGCTTTGGATATGATGACCAAGCCTTGTGAGTGAATTCATCTAACCTGAGTGTTTAGTAAAAGGCTGGAGTTTGGGGATGCTAGTAATAGTTGAAGATAGGATGAGGTGTGTCTGTACAGTTTTTAAGCCTGGAAAGTTTAGATTGAAGATGGATGAAGTCATAAAGCAATGATGCAAATTAAGTTTAAAATGTAAGATAGTAGCTGGATTTGAAAAAGTGACTCTAAGTTTGAGGAAAATTTAAGCAACAACATTTTCATAATACATAGGAATGCAAGTGTGCACGTGTAAAATGTATATATCACGGCCATAAAGCAAAAGAAGTGTGCACGTGTATGCGTATTCAACATTTTGCCGTTTTGTTTTAGGAAATTTTGTCGTAATTTTTGTGTTAGCACGGTTCACGTTTGGGGTATATTTTGGTCTATTTACACGGTGGAGTGGTCGAGCAAATCAAACCAATTCTCTTCCTATTTTAATTTTTCCTTGACCGTAAATTCTAAAGTCGCGTATTCAATATTTTGAATCCTGTTATAGATTTGAATCTAGGCGACATCCGAAGAATTTTGATCGTTACTCTCTGTCGTTCTTTTTCCGGTGAAATTGTCGTTTTGAAATTCAAATTTTCTGCAGCTTTCAGGTGAGTATTTCTCACCAGACATACGTATTTATATTTTAGTAAATTATTGCAAGTGTATGTGTAAAATTGTATTTCACTATTATCTGTCTGTAGTGTAATATAGAATGACGGACCCCAATTAAATTGACACCTCATCAGTTATTATCTGTTGTATTATATTCTGCAGTTATATTATATTATTGTTTATTTACTGCTTAAATCCCCACTGCAAGTTCCCTGTTATATATATATATTGTTATAGGCTGAAATGATAGGCCTAAATAATTATTACTGTTCACATGTTTGTTAACTGCTGTAAATTTACTTGGGATTGCGGGTTTGAAATGATAGAACCCGGGGTTTTATAAATTACGGGTTGAAATGATATAAATCCGTATCACTTGACCTAGGCTAGAAAACTATATACAGGCCCGTGGTTCTTATAATATTTTCTGAAATATTAAAAAAAATTATTTTGGAAGTTAAATATTTGGGTTAATATCTTTAAAAAGCTTTTATTTGATTTTTGAACAAATATTAAATGTAATAAATAAATAAATATTTGAGTAAAACTTTGGAATATAACTTATGTTGGAAATCCTGAATTTTGAAAGAATAAGATTTCAATTAATAAATAAATAGATAAATAAGTTATATTTGGAAATATTTATTAAGTTAAACAATCTACTACAGCATTTAAATGCTGTCTTCTGGAATTGGACTAGTTTTACCCAAACTTTAGGTAACATTTCCTAAGTGCTATGAAATCTAGAATTTGTTAGCTTTAAAATTTATGGAATTTGATAAATTTTATTTTATCTTAAGTTTTGGAAAAGCTTAAGACATAATATTTATAACTGTATTTTCCTTAATAAATTAAAGAAATATATTCTGGTATTAAGTAAATTTTGGAAAAATTTAATGGTTAAAAATTTGGAGTTTTATTTATGGAAATTATGGGAATATTCAAGAAAGAAAATATATATATAAAACATTGATTTGTGAAAGAATAAAACCCAAACTTAGTTGAATAGTAAATACTCCAATTTATATATATGGAAATTGTAATGTTTTGGGAACATAAAATGATAATTAATTTATGGTTTAAATCTTAAATAGAGAAATTATTTGTAAAGCTATGTAAATTCTTTTCTTTACAAAGTAACCATAAAGTTAACCCATTTATTCTATATACCGTTAAATATCCAAACCATTGTGTTTGGGAGTTATGGATTTTAAAGTAAAATCTCCAAAATATTATGCTTTGAAGGTATAATTCAAATATTTGGTTTCCAGATATTATAAATTTTAAGCAATATAGTTTTGGAAAGAATTATATTTTGAATATAACGATATCATATTGTTTTGGGTTTTAAAATGATATCGTATCTATAGTTTTGAAATGGAAATGATTATTCTGGTTTAAAGTATAAACTGTTTTTAAATGGCCACGGGTTATAATAACGTTTGGTTGGCAAAGAGACCGGGATCGGATATGGACATACTCTCTGTCGATACCGAAAACCACTTTGACTAACCATGTACGCGGTGGAGATTCCAGAATGAAGTAGGATGGTGGTGACGGTTTCTTGAAAGGTATATACGTGGACCCGACTCCCGTGAGTTGGCTTAAGGTGGCTAAAACAGGAGCGATTCTCGGATTAATGAGGTAGCTCCTCTGATCGAACGCACTTCTTCGTATACCATTCTATTGCTTATGTGATTGTTTGGGTGCACCTTTGATTTGGGAGTGTTGTTCGAGGTGGGCGGTTGCTGCGGCTTCGCGTTACCACCGGTCCGGATAGCAATTGGTATATCTACCCTGGCATTGCCTAGTTGTGCCGTGTCACCTACCATATCGAGCCTTGTACGAGTTTGGTTTTCTCCCGTAGCCCGTGTGGTATCCTCTAGTTGCTTCCCGAGTAGGAGGAGCTATGATATTGGATGGACTACTGGGACTATTACGTGTTAAGGGCTATATGGGTAACCCCTTAATGCTAAGAAAAAAGTATGTTTATTTTATAAATAGACACTATTATAATAGCGCAATATATTACATAGTAAATAGTTTGACGGATCCTTAGAGGATGGGCGGTCCCAAGCATCCTTTAAGTTACTTGCTCTATATTACAGTACACTTGATTTAGCTTACATTATATAAGTATGTATGTCCTGACTCGAGTGTTTTGTTTTATTGTATGCTCGGGTCAGCCTGAGTTGCAGCTTCAGTTTCTTCTCCGTAGCTAGGACACTCAATAGATCATTCGTGCTATTGGAAGTTGTTTCAGCCTTTATCCTTTCTGGAATTCAAGACTTTGAAGACTCTCTATCTGTGTATGTTAAAATTTGTATTGAGGATTATAGACAATGTAAGTTCTGTTTTGTAAAGATGTATCAGTGGCTTCATGAACCACTAAATTTTTAATTTCCGCTGCGAGATTCTGATATCTGTGTATGTGATTCTGCGATTTATTTACTGTATATTCCGAGTTTTGCCAAATTTATTCTACAATCTATTATTTTGAACTATTCCAGCTCGACATGTTCTATTATTGTCGAATTCGAATGGTACAAAATAGTGGGTCGTTACAGCGGCATTCGTCCGTGAGTAGATAATCGATGTCCTTATCTTTAGATGGCACATTTTTAAGAGTCATGACCGCCTCCTCATAAAGATCATCGCTGGATAGTGCGACGGTACCTGTAAAAAGAATTACTTAGTTTGGAATAAGGCCTAGATATCGGTTTTCCATGCTAATACAAAAATGATGGATAACACTTATGTCTTTCTAGCCATTGTCAAGCAAAACTGGGAGGACTTCGGATAAAAAACCACTTTCTTTTAAAAGCGCTTAGTTTATTCCATGTACCGTTTAGAATCTGATACCTTTTCACTGACTCAAGAAATGTAAACGAAAGATTCCTTATCCATCTCTTGAAAGAGAATATGAATCGAATGTCATCGGTGGTCGGAGGACGATGCAGGAACTCTATGAATACTCTATAAGTACAATTGAGAAGAGCACAGCCATTTGGTTGAAGCTGCGCTGGAGCTATCCTCAAATAATGGAGAATTTCCCGAATGTATGAGCTAAATGGCGGAATGCACCCAACCCAGCACATGAATTTATCGTAAGCTGTATATTTTCTTGTCCTTAATTTTAGAGGTTATGGAATCTGCAGGGTCCTCCAGGATAACTGCATCCTCCAGAGGGTCGGGAGCAGGATCAACAACTTCTGGTGAAAGAATGGAAACTGCAGATAAAAAATCGAACTGTGCGCCTGGGCTCTCCGATTGTTCTATATGATGACTGGAGGACAGACTATCAAACTCGGTTGCTTCTATGTCAGGATTATCCTGGTGAGAAGATTGTCTATTAGACATGGCTACAAGACGGTTAGAACGTCTAGAACCCATTACTATTCAGCTTAGTAAAAAAATCATGATTAAGTAACCTATACCCCTCAGTGCATAGTGAGTGCTAGTGTGGTGCGGTGAAGTGCTATACAATACAATAGTAAGCTATACAAAATTAAAGAAGGAAAAGATGACAAGACTACAAGGTTTGACCGGAGTGACCGTCATTCCTGACCGTCTTAACCGTTTCTCTATATCATAAAGGAATGATGCAGTTTGGGTTACACGATCGATTGTCAACAAGTAAAAGTTCAATCTTTATGTTCAATTTGCCGATGAGCTTCAATAGAACCATTAAAGGCATTGATTCGTGTCAAACTTCAAATGTCACACATTCCCGAATATGCAGTTCAAGTCGTGTACAAGTCATATGTTTTCATTCGAATATGCAAGGCCGAAGCTCATTATTGAGTTCAAGTTAATTTATTTAAGTTCCATTTTTAGAGCCTATGTCCTGAACATCGATCATTCACCTCATGCCTTATCACCGATCATTCCCCTGGACTACATCTACTGATCGTTCATAATTAGCCATGTTCACCGATCTTCATGTCACATTTTCACCAATTGATTATTCCTTAACTCCAACTGAACGTTCTCCAAAATTGACATATCCACCTCAAAATCCACCAGCTGCACAACATCATCTAAAGCCTCCATCTCCTCTAATCTTCATCTCCATCAACCCTTTTAATCATTCTACTGATCGATTCCACCATTCAAGATGGAGACCATAACATAGATGAAGCTCAAAATATCACCCTCAAATCATAAAGCAAATTCAAATTGTCCTACCTAAATTTGAGATCTGAAAGAAGAAGATAGATTAGAATTTGAATTGAAGTGAGATCTGGAGAAGTACGACTATCATTCGTGAATAAAGGGGATTAATTTTTGGATTACGAATCATTGTTTGGATCGGTAGGGGAAAAAAGGAAGGAGACTTGTTTTTCTCTTTCTACCTCGAGTTGGAATGATACGGAATGAAATGAAGGATGTAGGAAAGAATGACTAAGTATATATGGTTAAATAGGTAGGTCGTATACCGATCATCAATGGCCCCAAAATTATACCGATCATTTCGTGGTAATGGTTTTATACCGATCGTTCCACAACTCAGAACGATCTGAAATCTTCTAGTACAAGGCGACGATCAATAATGATCATAAAAAAAGAGAACGGAAGAAAATGAAGCAACGATCGGTAACAATGTATAAAAAATGAATGATGAAATGATAATGATCGGTAATGAACCCTTATAATAACGATCGGTAGTGATCGTTTATGAAAATTTCAAAATTTGACAACGATCCGTGAATGCGCAACCAAGATTGAGAATCAGGTACAAACACATATACATTCTAGTATGCATTTCAAACTTCAATTTTTGAAATCGATAGAAATTGAATACTTGAAACCAATCAGAGACAGGAAAAAACCAGATTGCTGGAGCCTGATAATCAACTGGAAACAAAACAGGATAATCATCGTTAAGCCATGATCTTGTATTTATACTGCTAGAAATCAACCAATGGTTACGATAAAAAGAAAGAGACACGATAAGCAAATAAGCAACTCAATGGAAGGATAACGAGTATCCGATAAACTAGATGGAATCCCTGCTAACGATCGAAGCTCACGACTTTTTAAAGAACGTCATGTTTAAACAAGAGGTAATTTGGGGAAAAATGTTATCCCGCCTTTTGGCAAGGCCATGGTATCATTGATTATGCTAAAAACGGATGGTTATCAACCTTGATAATCAACTATACGTAGTGCTACAGACGATGGTAGGTGATGGGCACGTAAATGTGCATATTTTTACTTTCATAGTTTATCGAATTGAATTAAGTAAATGGTCATATTGGGTGTTTTAACATGTTTAAACCAAAATTCAAATTATTTTCAAATCTTCACATATTCATCTTCATCCAGGGGCAAAAAGGTCATTTTTGTGCATATATTAATTTGACAAAAATTAATTGAAAATTTCTATATTATTTTGTAGGAATTTGGCTTCATATACAAGTGGTTTTATGAAGATATATGCATGCACAAGAGTGAACACAAAGAAATGGAGATGAAAATAATTCATTTCATGGATCATGGAGGACCCCACCTACCCATCCACCTTCATGTACAAATTAGAAGCTAATACACATATTAATGGTCATTGAAGCTTCATGCACACTTAAATGATGATTATTCGATGCTAATGATAACTTGGTGGCCACACTTCTTAAGATGGTAGTTTCAAAAAACAGATTAGGGTTTTTAAACTTGTATAAATACCCCTTATGCTTCATGTAACTCTCCTCTCTTCTTTAGTCTCTCTTAGGCTCTCTTCTCTTAGTTAGTTTAGATCAAAAATAAAATGAGAGCACTCTTTCTTTTCATGGCTACTTAGCCATGTTTGTTTCATGTACTTTTTTATGCAATTTAATACAAGCAATTTTCTTTTATATGCTTCACTTTTTATGTTAGTAGTGTAGTTTACTTTTCATGCATGTAGATTAGTGTTTATTTCTTGTTAAATAGTTTTTCTTTTCATTTTTCTCCCTTTTTCCTCTTGTTTGTTTCATATTGTTTTCTACTTTTGTTGATTTGATAACAAATATGAGAGCCAAAACCCCTTCAATTTTGGGGTAATGAAGCTCACTAGTTATGTAGTTTTAACATTTTGATAATTATTGCTCTCTTTTTGTGCTTAATGATAATGCTTGAAGTGGTTCAACTTGTTGTTTTTTCTTTGAATTTGATAGCCTATATTATTGACACCAAACAATCTATGCTTAAACAATAACTAAACACGAATTGCATCTTCATCTAAATATGATTATGGCAAAGAAGTGAATGTTGAAATTAAAATTTGATGGTCTATATTTCTAATCAATAGTTAATAGGCCATGCTTAAAATAGATTTTATTTTCAACTTGTTTTCATTTTTCACGAGAATTAGTAAGTGTTTTAAGGTGTGTTATAGTTTGATGGCTTATATTGGGCTAATTAGTATCATAAATATGTCATACTTATGATAGCACATCATTTAAATTCACTAATGACCAAAAAAGAGTGATTATAATTTCATATTTTGTTGAACTATGTGATCTACATAGTGAATTTATCTAAATTGTCATTTTATTCTCATAGTTTTCAATCACTTTTGTAGTTGTTAGTTTTTGTATTTTCTTTGTTGTTAAAACATTCTCTCTACTTTGGTATAATTTGATTGAATATAGATTTAAAACCTAACAATTCCCTGTTGATCGACCTGTACTCGCAACGTATTAAAATTATACGTCGTGCACTTACGGTTAATTTTTATTATGAATTCACTCGACAATTTTTTAACTCGATAGAAAAACCGTCATTAAACAACTTTTTGGCGCCGTTGCCGAGGAATACTTTTGATTTTAATTTTATATTCTTCAAATTATTTTTTATTTGATTTTTATGTGTTTGTTGCATTTAAAAAAATATAGTATGTGTGAGATTTTTGTTTGCATTTGTTTGTGTGCATTTCTTGTTTACTAGTTTCATTTTCCATTTGCATTTCTAAAAAAAAAAGGAGGCAATACACAATTAAAAAATATATTCATTCCCTTTTTCTTTATCTTCTACAAGTTACAGTTTTACAATTGTGCACTGTGCATCTTCTTTGTGCACACTGCAGTAAACCTGACCATACATCCTTGCATACATACAGCAAAACATCTCTGCCTTCAATTCTCCCACAAACACACCAGTCTGCCATTTTTCCGCCGCATTTAAACATCATCCCTGACCACCTTAACCATCATACAAACTCATTTTCACTTCAAATAGCAACTCCAACCAACCAACTGCCATCCCACTGCAACTTCATCAACAGGCTCCACACATCCACTAACACATCAACCATCACTTGCTGTTGTCATTACTACACTACCATCGTGCACAGCCAACAAACAGTCGTGCTACTCCTCACTTCAATAAACTGTCGAACTCCCCTAATTTTTGCAACCCACAAGCACCACTGACCAGAGCAGTAACTCTAAAACCCAAAACACCCAAAATGGCGACTTCGCTCCTCCGAACCCACAGCCACTAGCACAGACCAGAGCTTGCTACCTCAATCGCCCTGAATCGATCAACACGACCAACTTGAAACCGCCTACGAATTGAACTACTAATGGCAGAGAAGAGTTGATTTGGGATTTTGATTTTCGGAAATCCGATTTTGATTATCATAATCGACTTTCGATTTGATTTTGGAAGTGGAAAAACTATTTTGATTTGTATGTCAAAAATGTTTCGATTCGATTTGATTTTCATAGTCATTTCATAATCGACTTGGTTTGGTCTGGAGGCATCTCTTCTTTTTATTCAACTTTTTTGTATAAGGACTTATTGTCAATTGAATAAGGACTTATTGTCAATTGAAAAACAGTGTAAGTCAATTGAACAGTGTAAGTCAATTGAAACAAAAAAAAAAAAAACAAAGAGAGAAATTTTTTGTTTTTTGTTTTTGTTTTTGTTTGATTTGGTGTTGAGTTTTTTTTCGTTTTGTTTTGGTTGTGTGAATTTTCATTTTACTTTCTTTAAAAAAAAAGGAAAACTCATTTGAGTTTGAAAAGAAAATAACATATGTATTTGTGCTCAACGCACTTTTTCAGGTTGTGAAGGCGGACAAGAAATTACTTGCTAAATAAACCACTCTGCAGAGCTTGCCAAAAAAAAAAACAATTGCCTGCTTGCTATAGAAAAAAATTATTGCGTTAACCTTTATTTATTGTTTTTATTTGCGTTGCATTGTTGATTGCTTGCGTATATTAAAAAAAAATTCAAAAAAAATAAAATAAAAATTCATTCATAGTTGCATTTTTATACACGTTTAATTTATGCCTTGCATTTCAAAATAGAATTTTGATTAATAATAACAATTGGGCATCGATGGCCCTTAGTTATATATTGGCAAATTGTCTTCTTTGAACAACATATTTTCTTGGTGTCTAGGCTACGGTAGAGCAACAATCAGTTATAAATATTACGGTGATTCATAATAATTATACTAAATTATTTCTCTGAAGGTACTTAAATATTTGGTTGCATTGCTACGTTGATTCGTGGTGCACTGATAAATCATGTCCGTTACTTGGCTGAGAACTATCTTGTCGAATTAAGACATAATGTGATTATACAATTTTGGATTAGGAGCTCTTTAGGGTAAATAATTCGTATTTAAATCCTTGCATTTATTTAGTAGCATTAGTTCATGCATATATTTAAAAAAAAAAATTCAAAATCAAAAACTAAAAAAATTGTGAATATTCCTTAACTTATTTTTTTTTTCTTTTGAAATTTTCAAAATCAAAATTCAAAAATCCAAAAAAATTAAGTTAGTTTTTCCATAGAAAAACAAAAGTCTAAAAAAAATATAAAATCTTTTCAGAAACAAAAAAAAAATTGAAAAACAAAAAAAAAACAAGACAAAAATCATATTTTTCTTTGGAAAATAAATTCTTTTTGTGAATACCTTTTCTTTATAAAAAAAACGTTCTTGAAAAATGTTCGAATTTCCCTACTTGCCTGAATTTTACAATACTTGTGAAAATCAGTATAATCCATATAATTTCAGACAAAATTCTCATGGATATTTCAATAACAACTATTATTTAAATGATTCAAATTTTGGACCACAAAATTTTCAAAACGATGACCAACCCTCAACTCTTGAAAGATGCATCGAATCTAGTTCGTCGTTATTTGAACTCACTACACAAAATAATCAAAGGATAAGTGATTTGTGTAATTCATATCTGTGCAACAGTTCAAGTTAAAGTTTTCAAAATAATCAAAATTTAAATTCAATTCAAAATTCAAATGATTTCGATTATAACACATGCCAATTCAATTTCGATCTTCAAACTGAATTTCAAAGTCGAAACGAAAATGGAAACAAATATTCAAATAATTTTGGCAATGAGAATAATCTAGACTACGATGCGAGTGAAATTTTTTGTTCTCAACAATTTCAAATTGAGAATTCTCAAATTAATAATCATGAATTTGATTTAGTTGAGAAAACAGAAAAAGATTACGATGATTTGTAGAGTGAAACCTACAAAAAATTTCATGAGAAACAAAGTCAAATCCCAACTTGTGAAGAGTCAAATAATAATCCACCATTTATTGAAATTGAAAGTTTTTGTCCTCAACAAGTTCAAAGAGAAAATTTTCAAGTTAACAATTACAAATTTGACTTTGTTGAGCAAATGAACGAAATTTACAATAATCATATGGATTTGTCGACTGAAAGATACAAAAAATTACGTGAACAACAAAATCAAATCCCAAAGTGTGATGAGTCGAGTGATAATCCATCTTTTACCATTGACGATTTTCAAATGAAAACTTTTGAAATTGAAAATGATGATCTTAATGAAGTTGTTGAAAACACGGTAATTGAGTTGGATTTCAATTCTTTCGAGGGTGTGAAACTCGATTTACAATTCAATCTTCCTTTATCCAATTTCGAAAATTTGAATACAACAACTTTGGATTTTGAAAACGATATATGCAATGAAATTGTTGATAATCTAATAAAAGAAAACAAATTCAGTGAACATGATTTTTGAAAGTCCACAGGATGGATCATGTAGTGTATATGCAAGTATATGTGACAAAATATATGATGCAACTAAAACAATATTAATCTAGGTAAATATAGAATAAGCATACCAGGATTTTATACTGGTTCATACCTCCCGTCCTACGTCCAGTCCCGAAGCTCCCCTTCGGAATTCGACTATCAAACACCCTCGCTTCGTCCAGAGGAATAGGCTTGGTTACAATGAGTCGTTCTTGTTAAATGTGTGTTCTATAACATAGATATTGACTAATTAGTACAAAATCCTTCCAGTATATATCTAAAGAGTATTATATGTGAAGAACTGAATATATGGAAAAGTAAAATAGAAGTATAGATTGCTAGAGATCAAGAATATATGATAAAGTATGTAATTAGAGAGCGTAAGTAAGGTGATTTGTTCTCTTGATTCCTGATGCTATATACATTTGTAGATAGGTATCTTGAGTAATTGCATCCATTAACGAGTGCTCTACAGTGCTTCTATTGATGATGAAGAGTTGCAGCGAAGAGAAGCAGAGATGTCTATTTGAATGTGGTAGTTGAAGTTCATTTTTGAAATCCGAGTTTGAAATCAGACGTCCGGAATATGTTTCAAGCGTCTGATACCATATATATTTTTGAATATATTAGTAGATCAGTTGTCTGAGTGTAGTTGCCAGATGTCTGGTTCACTATTTGTTGTTCCAGAGAAATGTTTCAGACGTCTAGCTTGTGCACCCAGACGTCTGATATTATGCATATCAGTTTTTGTGCTTTCTTTTTATGCTTCTTTGATCCTATCGACTTGCAGTCTTTTATAATGTTCTTTGAGCCTTGTTCTTGTCTTTCTAGTGATATTACTCTAGCAAGTATCTGTATACAAATATATATGCATATTTGATTTTCATTGTATAGTTGTTGTCATCAAAATCGTAGATTTGATTTTCTAGCAATCTCCCCCTTTTTAATGATGACAACTATACAATGTACTTATATAATTTCATAAGTCTCTACCTGAATATGTGCTTTCCATTATTTATTGTGATCTTTATTATTTCTCCCCCTTTGGAAATTATCAAAAAGGAGTAATAACATTTTTATTGTAGATATCATGTCCATTCCATTAAGTATTTACCAATCATTGTAAGATTATATAAATATATATAGAAATAACACACCAAAAGGGAAATTCATTAATCACATTAATCGATTACATCCATAGATTTTTATCATTTTTATACAAAAAATGGAATCCTAAAACTCTAAGGATCTTTTGGGGAAGCTTTATCTTAATCATCTCCTTCATCTTCATTTTTGGAAGAGCTAGCTTGTTTTTTCGGAGATGTCTGAGTTTGTTCAAGTGGTTCTTTCTCCTCGTCAAAAAGTTTGGATTGTTTTGAAGGAGGAGGAGAAGACACTAGAGTTAGCCAATCTTCTGAAGGTGGTGTAGGACCACAAACCCGTTAAAGAACCTCCTTTAGAATTGATAATGTAGTTGAAAGTGACGTTTCGACTATGGCTAGGCGAGAAGCAAAAGATGTTTCAAAACTATCAATGCGCTTAACCAATAATTTTTTATTTCGAGATAAAATAAGCTAATTTTGAAGAGTTAAGTCTCGAATGCTCTCATTTGGATTTGTCTCAGTGCGAGTCTCCAAAATGTCATCCTGGGATGTATAATCAAAGGGTACAGCTGGAGGAGGAATGTTTTCACGATGTTGCTCCACCTCTTGTGATGGTTCAGGTTGTGTTTGAGGCGGAGGCCAGCTTATCTGGCTTGACAACGTTGCGTCCATTCTTTAAATGATATAAAACCCGGAGGATTTTCCGATAAGTGCATTAGAGAGAAAAATTTTGTGGATGCATATTTCGAAGAAATCTCTTCAAAAGTGGATAAATATGAGGGGATGTTGTGAGCTCGTAGAAATCTCATGATGTATGTTGGATAGATGATGGATGGACGTGACCGTGTCCAAAAATGTTTTAGCTCGTCAAATATAAATTTTGTCAAATTAACCCTTGTTTCACTGAATATAGCATATAGGGCCTTGTGCTCTAACTCCATGATTTGCTCATGACTACCAAGGCGAGGAATGATAGTGCTGATAATCATTCGAGTGAGAAGTCTTGGCTTAGGTCTTAGGTATTTAGATGCAAATCTAGGCATTTCATCTTCCCATATTTGATGTGTGATATTATCTCTCGGTTTGAGAAGCATATCCGGAATATTATATTAATCTTCTCCGGTTTCGGAACATCCAAGAGTTCGGCCTATGATTCCTGGAGTAAGTCTAATTGTGTTGCCATAAACACTTGACCATAACCAATTATCACCGTTGTCAGTGTTCCAAACTGCTGTGCTATCTAAATTAGCATAAAAAAGAAATATGGCTAGCTAATCGATTTGGATGTTATTGGGATTAAAGGATGTCAGTGTTTCTAATCTAGCACTTTTGCACATTTCGTCTAAATCATACATTCGGAACTTTACCAAATTATAAAATAGACATGTATGGAGTTTCTCCTTTTGAATATCCTCGTATCTCTTGAGTGAATGTGGTACATGATTCATCCATCGTTCAGTTTGATCGTCAGAGCAAACTCGGGGGAATGATGAAGTTGCTTGGTCTTGCTTTCGCTTAGAGAACTTAGGGTTTTTTTATTTTAGGAGCCATCTAATTCGAGTGAGTTTCGAAGAAAAAGTAAATTTGAGAAATAGGAAATCGACTTTGCAATAGAAATGAAATGAAACGTAAGTGAGAAAAGTAAAAAAATTAGACGTTATCTGGGTACGTAAGGGTGTCGATTGAATTTTAGATGTCTGTAAGGTGAAACAGATGTCTGATTTAACCTAGTTTGAAGACAGTAAATAGAATCAGACATCTGGTTGTTGGTGGCAGATGTATGGAATTGCTCGATTTGTAAATTTTGAAAGGCAGAGAGAATTATCAGATGTCTGGTTGTAGAATCAGACGTCTGGAATAGGTCGAAGTATTATTTTTGTAGAACAGATCGTTTTTTCTGACGTCTGGCTATAATATCGGACGTTTGAAAGTGGTCTGAGTTTTTATTTTATGGAGGCAGAGACTTTGTTCAGACGTCTGGTCAATAGTTCAGATGTTTGAAATAAACTGGTTAGCATTTTTTATAAAGCAAAAATAATTTTTAGACATCTGGAAAGATATATCAAACGTCCGATATATGCACGATGGTTAAACATTTGTGTGATACAAGAGTGTCAGACGTCTGATGGAAAAGTTCAGACGTCTAAAATGACCATTTTGTCTTAAAATAGCCTAATTTTGAAGGGTGTATCTTATTTTTCGAGAGTTTGATTTTAATAAGACATGGTATTATTATTTGTGAAATAGAATATAAATATACGTAGATAAAAATACAATGAGAATAAGTTAATTTATTTAGATGACGATGGAGCGTTGCGATCTTCAGACTTATCATCTCTCCATGGCTTGAGTAGAGACCATATATTTCCACATTCGTGGGTTCTTGGGGAACCAGAGAATCACCTAGGTGACGGATCCAAAGGTGTAGATGAGAGGCAAAGGGATCCAAAGGATTGCAAGGAATCAGAAGTGGTTCATGTGCATTCTTCTTTGGTGAATTACAAAATTTTATCGCTACTTGCTCCAGAAAACTTAGTCGCCGCGCAACGACCTTTTACTCAGTATAATTCACGTTGTAAATCTATATGTTGCTTTTGATAGTGATGTATCTCATCGATTTTCTCATTGGTGTCAGGAGAGACAAAATATAGATCGTTTGGACTTCTTTTTATCAGGAGTGAATCCCGTGTGGTAGGAGGACCACTTACATGTCAGTTCCCGATTCAATGTAGGAGTAGCAAAGCGATGAGGTGTATCCAGTGAGCTATCCGTTGTTAGTGTCTAGAAGGAGAGATGAGAGTTGTCGGAAGAAATGCTTATATTTTATGCCGTAAAAAATATGAAATCTATATATTCTTTACCTTTTGTTTTGCAAAAAAGTTACCTATACATGATTTTAAAGGTAATTCATAGGTAATTTCAGAAAACAACCACCTAAAAAATTTAAGGTGAAAAAGTTAACAATTTTAATTTGTGGATAAATTTTTTTAGCCAAAAATAGAATAAATGAAAATGTAGTACTAGTTTAGAAGATCATTAAGAGAGCATATTCCTAAATCGCGTCGCAGTTTAACAAATGTTTGTTCATTTAGTGGTTTTATGAAAATATCTGCTATTTGACTCTCGGTATTTATATATTCTAATGTAATATTTCCTTTTTCTGCATTGTCATGTAAAAAATGATGACATATATTTATATGTTTAATACTGGAGTGATTTACAGGGCTTTTTGATAGATTTATTACATCTGTATTATCGCAACATATTGGTGATTTATTGATATCTTTACCGAAATCCGCAAGTGTTTGTTGCATGCATATCACTTGTGCACATGCTAGAGCTACTGAAATATATTCAGCTTCATAATTAGATAAGGAGACATAATTTTGCTTTTTGCTAAACCATGAAACTAATGATTGTCCGATAAAGTGACACGTTCCACTAGTACTCTTACGATCTGTTTTACATCCACCAAAATCTGCATCGCTATATGAAACTAGTTCAAACGATGATCACTTAGGATAAAACAAATCGTAATCTCTAGTACTAGATAGATATCGTAAGATAACAGCTCTTTGATGAGATTCTTTTGGTTTTGCTTGAAATCAGACACAAAGACAAACACTCATCATGATGTCGGGTTGACTAGTTGTCAAATAAAGTAACGAGCCAATCTTACTACGATATAATTTTTATCAAAATCTTTTCCATTATCATCTTTTTCCAAGTAAACACTAGTACTCATTGGTGTTGGTTTGCTTGAAGTTTTATCCATTTCAAAACAACGTAGTAGATCGTTACAATATTTTTCGTGATGAATAAAAATACCGTTTTAAGTTGTTTTAATTGTAAGCCTAAAAAGAAATTTAATTCTTCCATGTGAGACATTTCAAATTCGAATTTCATAATATTTGAAAATTGATTACAAAGATGTTCGTTAGTTGAAACAAAAATAATATCATCTACGTAAATTTGTACAACTAAAATGTCATTATTTTCTCGGTTAATAAATAAAGTCGTATCGATTTTACCTATTTGGAAACCAGATGTAATTAAATAATTTTTAAGATGTTCGTACCAGGCACGGAGGGCTTGTTTTAAACCATATAAGACTTTTGTAATTTAAAAACATGATTGGGATATTTTACGTCAACAAACAATGGAGGTTGTTCAACATATACATTTTCTTTAATAAAACCATTTAAAAAAGCACTTTTGACATCCATTTGAAATAATTTAAAATTGTGATGATTTGCAAAAGCGAGTAATATTCGTATGGCCAGGAGTCTTGCTGCTGGAGCAAAAGTTTCGTCGTAGTCGCTACCATCTTCTTGGTTATAACCTTAAGCTAGACGTGCTTTATTTCTAGCTATATTTCCATTTTCATATGCTTTGTTTCTAAATACCCAATTTGTTCCAATAACTGATTAATTTTCTGGTCTTGGTACTAACAAACATTATTATGTTCAAATTGATTTAATTCTTCTTGCATGGCTATTATGCAAAAATTATCATTTGAAGCTTCTTTATAATTTTTTGGTTTAAAATTTGACACAAATGCAATATGACTTATTTGGTTAAGTTGATTTCTAGTTACTCTGGAATTGAGATCTCCAATAATATTATCTTTTGCATGATCTTTTAGAATTCTAGAAGATGATACTAAAGTATTATTTCGTGCATTTGTCTCATTATTAAAAGAATTTGTTGTATTTGTTATTGGAATTATTTCTTCATCGTCATTAGTATGATGGTTGAGAAAATTTTCATCAAACGAAACATGTAAACTTTCTTCAATTGTGTTATTTCGTTTATTAAAAATTCTATATGCCTTGCTACGATCCGAATAACCAACAAAGATTCCTTCATCGACCTTCCGGTCGAATTTTCCTAAATTATCTTTTGTATTTAGTATAGAACAATGTGATCAGAAAGTTTTAAAGTATGATACTTTAGGTTTTCTTCCAAAAAATATTTCAAAGCAAGTATATTCAGTCATAGGTCGTATAGTTACTCGATTCAAAACACAACAAGTTGTAGCAATAGCTTCAATCCTAAAATGTTTAGGTAAACCACTACTATTTAATAGTGTTCATGCACATTCTTGTAACGTACGATTTTTTCATTCCACTACACCATTTTGTTGAGGTGTGTGGGGAAAAGAAAAACTATGACTTATACCCTTTTTATTACAAAAATTAGTAAAAAGATCATTTTCGAATTCTCCACCGCGATCACTTCGAATATTCTTAGCTTTCAAATCCATTTGATTTTCAATTCTTTTGGCAAAGATTTTAAACATAGCAAAGGTGTCACTTTTATGTTTTAAAAATAAAGTCCATGTATACCTTGAAAAATCATCAGCTATTATGAAAACAAATTTGTTGTGATTTATAGATCGTACTTGAGTTGTCGTACTTGAGTTGGACCAAATATATCTAAATGTAATAATTCTAATGGTTGTTTTGTAGAAATATTATTTTCAGATTTAAAAGAGCTTTTCTTTAGTTTTTCAATTTGACAATCGTCACATAAAATTTCTACTTTATAATTTATTTTAGGTAAACCTCTAACTAGCTCATATTTGCTAATTTATTTATATATTTTAAATGAATATGACAAAATCATTTATGCCACAACCATGGATCGTCGTGTTTGGCAGTTAAACATAAATTTGAATTTCGGTTTATATTCATATTTAAGACATAAATATTTTTGTTTCTAAAACCCTCAAAAATAAGTTGTTTGTTATTGTGGAAAATATTACATCTATCATTTTCGAAATTCATTTAAAAGTCGTTATCACATAATTGACTAATACTAAGTAGGTTGTGTTTTAAATTTTCTACTAACAAAACATTTTTAATAATATGAGAGTTAGAAATACCAGAGTTGACAACTTCTCCGATGCCAACGACGTATCCTTTTGAGTTATCTCCAAAAGTTACCGTTCTACTATCGATGTATGGTATATTCATTTTTGATTTTCTGGTCATATGTTTAGAGCATCCACTATCAAGTATCCATTTCTCCTTATTTTTTATTTTGGGTACCTGCAAAATAAAAGATGATTTAATTGGTACCCATATACTTTGTTAGGGTCCTAGATGTTAGGAGGAGCAGGTAGCCATACCCAAAAAGGTTTGGTACCTTTATGAACATAATTTTTATTCTAGAATACCTTATCTAAAAAATTATTAATATGTTTTTGTCTAATCAAATTATTATTTGTCTTAGGAATACAAATTTTTATATTTTTGGTATTTGTATTAGACTTAGGTGATCTTTTAGTCTTTTGATAAATATAGCTATATTTCTTAATATTATTCCCTTTTTTTAGGAATATTTTTAAATCCTATACCATTTCTATTACCTGATGGTTTTGAAGTTTTGATAAGATTTTCCAAATCTTGTTTTCCTTTATTAAATTTTGAAACATTAGTTGTAATTTTATCTAATTTCTCTTTTAGTTCTAAATTTTCAATTTTCAATGTTTCTATATTGCTCTTCAAGTTGATATTTTCTTTTAACAAGTTATCCTTTTCTATTTTAGTTTTTCCAAAATCAATAGCCATAATCTCATTTTCAACCAAACTATTTTTAATTTTTTCTTGAGATAATTCTAGTTCCTCCTCTAAAATAATTTTTTCATCTTTTAACATTTCTACTTCAAGTTCTAATCTATTTATTTTAGTTATATGTTCTTTATTCAATTTTTTAATTTGTCTAAATTTATCATCTAATTCCATAATAAATTTTAATAATTCGTCATAGCTAAGTTTGGGATATACCTCATCAGTTTGTGCCATAAAACTTACATTAGCTTGTTCTCCGTCACTATCGTTGTCACTGTCTAATGATGAAGAATCCGAGTCATCCCATATTACTTTGAAAGCTTTCTTCTTTTTGAATTTTTCAAATTTGTTTTTCTTTTTATCATTGTTGAGCTTGGGACAATCTTTCCTCATATGTCCAAATTGGTCATATTCATACCATTTGATTGACGTTTGATTTGTTGATCTTGATTTTCCTCCTTTCTGAAATCTAGTCATTTTCCTAAAATTCTTGAATTTATTGTAGTTTCTGGCAATAAATACAATTTCTTCTTCGTCTAAGTTGGAGTCTTCATTTGTTGCTGGGAATGCTATGTTTTTCTTTTTCGAATTTTTTTCTTTTCATGCCTGCAAATTAGCTTCATAGGACATTAAATTTCCAATCAATTCTTCAACTAAGATTGTTGAGAGATCATTAGCTTCTTCGATAGCTAATACTTTTCTTTCCCACTCTGGAGTTAAAGAATTGAGTATTCTAGATATTAAGTCAAAATTTGTAAATTTGACTCCAAGAGCCATTAAATCGTGTTGAATGGTTTGGAATATAGAGTACATGTCTACTATAGATTCATTTTATTTCATTTTAAATGATGAAAATTGATTTTGTAAGATTGAAATCTTAGTTTTTTTTAACTTTTTTTGTGCCTTTGTGTGGCGCTTGTAAGGTACGCCAAACATCATATGTAGTGTTACATAACATGACATGTGAAAATTTTATCTAATGAATAAAATTAAACTTTCATAGCTTTGGCATTATTAGAAGCTGCAGTTTTTTGAGCGTCATTCCATGTATTCATAGCAATGTCAGGTGCTTCATATTTATTTTGAGTGGGTGACCAAATTTCTAATCCATTGGCTTCCATAAAAATTCTCATATGTGTTGACCAATATGCATAGCTAGAACCATTAAAAAGTGGGGGTCATGCTGTGGATTGACCTTCTTGAAAAATACTTGCCATATTAAAGTGATTCAAAAATGTGTTACTGTACTTTGATCAAACCTTGCTTTGATACCAATTGAAAGTCTACCGGGTGGATCGTGTAGTGTATATGCAAGTATATGTGAAAAAAATATATGATGCAACTAAAACAATATTAATCTAAGTAAATATAGAATAAGCATATCAGGATTTTATACTAGTTCGGACCTCCCATCCTACGTCCAGTCCCGAAGCTCCCCTTCGGAATTTGGCTATTAAACACCCTCGCTTCACCCGAAGGAATATGCTTGGTTACAATGAGTTGTTCTTGTCAAATGTGTGTTCTATAACACGAATATTGACTAATTAGTACAAATGCTTCCAATATATATCTAGAGAGTATTGTCTGTGAAGAACTGAATATATGGAAGAGTAAAATACAAGTATAGATTGCTAGAGATAAAGAATATATGATACAATATGTAATTAGAGAGCGTAAGTAAGTAAGGTGATTTGTTCTCTTGATTCTTGATTCTATATATAGTTATAGATAGGTATCTTGAGTAGTTGCATCCATTAACGAGTGCTCTACAGTTGCTTCTTTTGATGATAAAGAGTTGCAGCGAAGAGAAGCAGAGATGTCTATTCGAATGTGGCTGTTGAAGTTCATTTTTGAAATCCAATTTGAAATCAGACAACTGGAATATGTTTCAGACGTCTGATACTATGTATATTTTTGAATTAGATCAGATGTCTGAGGGCAGTTACCAGACTTCTGGTTCAGTCTGTCTGTTGTACCAAAGAATTGTTTCAGACGGCTGGCTTGTGCACTCAGACGTTTGATATTATGCATATTAGTTTTTGTGCTCTTTTTCTTGTGCTTCTTTGATCCTATCGACTTGTAGTCTTTTGTAGTGTTCTTTGAGCCATGTTCTTGTCTTTCTAGTGATGTTACTCTCGCAAGTACGTGTGTACAAACATATATGCATATTTGATTTCCATTGTATAGTTGTTGTCATCAAAACCGTAGATTTGATTTCCTAATATATTTTTTGGACTTCGAAAATGAGTTTTTAAATTCTGAAGGGGAAGAGTTAAATTACCATTTCGATTTTGAAATCAATAACTTTGAAGAATTCGTCAGTGATAAGCTTGAATTTCAATCAATTATTTTATCGAAACCAAAAATCATTGAAAATAAAACAACTCGTACGATTTTTAATAAAACGACATTCATTTTTCCAAATCAACATTCAATTTTGAAATATTTTACAGTTCGGTTTTCCGAGCTTAAGGAGTGTCTTGCATATTTGATGAGACAAATGAATCGGTCTTCGGAAGACCATTTCATTTACTTTTTGACGATATACTTTCTGGTCTTATGTAAATATCGTTAATTTTCATGTAAATATGGGTCTTTTTTTGTTTTATTTCTCTTTTCACTTGGATTGACTGTGGGAACATAATCCAAATCGAGTGTGGGGGGAGACTCATCATCGTTTTTGATTTTTCAAGATTTATTTTTACGTTTTCTTTCTAAAATTTAAAAAAAATCTCAAACCAATTTTTTTTTATTTAAGCATTTTTGATTTACTTTTAGAGAAACACTATAGGATAAAAATATGGTTTTGGTTTAGTAAATTGAAATTTTTGAAAATTTATTTGTCTTAACAAAAATAAAAATGAAGTTTAATTAAAAATAACAATGGTTTAACTAGCATATAGGAAGATTCATATGTGTTAATTATGAAATACATCCTAATTGAAAATCTTTGTTTTAAAAAGTGGTTGATTTAAAGTAAAGATATATAATTTTTTTTCTTCTAAGTTAAATGGTGCTAAGATGATAGTGCGAAACTCTCTCTTCTAAAAAAAAAATAATATTTTTTTGTATATATGTATAGTTTTTAATAAATACCTAGAGTCATGTGTTCACACTCATATGTTCACTCGTCGTGCTCTGTACCCTTCTCACATAAGCCCGAAAGGCAGTGCACAATCGGTATATGTGGCATTAGTTTATCCAAGTTAGGTGTGTGTATATAAAAATTATTTCATTGATAACGCCTACAGTCAATAAGTGTCCACATTTGTGTGTTCACCTACTACACTCTATATTTCCCTCACACCGGTCCGCAAGGCAGTGCATGGGTAATATATCTGGCCTCAGTTTATCTGAGATAGACATATGTAAATATTGTTAATATCAATAAAATTTTCAAATAAAAAATTGGAGAGAGCAAGCAATTGAAATCCAAGCACTATTTTAACTTGTTTGATTTGACTTTTTATTGAAAAGAAATGAAAATACCACTTTGATAAACTTTGATAATCAACTAAGGATCCATTTCATACTTACACTGTATTATCGACTGAAACAACGAGTTAAACTATAGCCCATTTGTTACGATAACTTCATTTTTATTGGAAATTTTGACAAGTAAATGACTTAAGTTTCAAGATAATGACCAAAACCTATATATAACTTATTTGTGTCAATTTAGAAGTAAATCCTTCATTGTAAATATTTTCAAAAACTCGCATTCATCTCTTTGTAAATAAATCTTTCATTTTGTAAATATTTTCATCATGCATTTGGATTTTGTGGGTTGTATCCATTAAAACCCTCACGAGACAACACTTGTCCTATTGGGGACACCTAGAGGTTTAGCGGCTTGTTGCATATGCTCAATGCAATCATGTTTCCTATGAAAACAGATTTATCTTAGTTTTTTTCTCTTTATTCGAGGACTAATAAAAAGATAAGTGTGGGGGTATTTGATGTGCACCCAAATGTGCATATTATTACTTTCATATTTATCGAATTAAATAAAATAAATGATCATATTGGGTGTTTCAACATATTTAAACCAAATTTCAAATTATTTTCAAATCGTCACATATTCATCTTCATCCAGGGGAAAAATGATCATTCTTGTGCATATATTAATTTGAGAAAAAATAATTGGAAATTTCTATATTATTTTGTAGGAATTTGACTTCATATACAAGTGGTTTCATGAATATATATGCATGCAAAAGAGTGAATACAAAGAAATGGAGATGGAAATAATTCATTTCATGGATCATGGTGGACCCCACCCACCTACCCACCTTCATGTACAAATTAGAAGCTAATACACATGCTAATGGCCATTAAAGCTTCATGCAGACTTAAATGATGACTATTTTAAGCTAATATAACTTGGTGGCCACACTTTCTAAGAGGGTAATTTGGGCAGTTCTTAAAAAATGGATTAGGGTTTTTAAACTTGTATAAGTACCCCTTATGCTTCGTGTAACTCTCCTCTCTTCTTTAGTCAATCTTCGGCTCTCTTCTCTTAGTTAATTTGGATCAAAAATAAAATGAGAGCTCTCTTTCTTTTCATGGCTACTTAGCCATTTTCATTTCATGTACTTTTTATGCAATTTAATACATTCTTTTTTCTTTTACATGCTTCTCTTCTTATGTTAATAGTTTATTTACTTTTCATGCAAGTAGATTAGTGTTTATTTCTTGTTAAATAGTTTTTTTTTCATTTTGCTCTCCTTTTCCTCTTATTTGTTTCATACCGTTTTCTATATTTGTTGATTTGATAAAAATATGAGAGCCTAATCTCTTTAACATAGGGGTAATGAAGCTCGCTAGCATGTGGATGCAACATTTTAATGTTTATGTTCTCTTTAAGTGCTTAATGGAAACATTTGAAGTGGTTTAATGTTGTTGTTTAGCTTTGAATTTGATAGTCTATATTGTTGATACCAAATTGGCTATGCTTAAACAAAATAACATGAATTGCCTCTTCATCTAAATATGATTATGGTAAAAAATTGAATGTTGAAAATGAAATTGATGGCCTATATTTCTAAACAATAGTTAATAGGCCATGCTTAAAATAGATTTTGCTTTCCACTTCATTGTCATATTTCATGAAAGAGAAAAGTATGTTAGTGGTTGTGTTATAGTTTGATGGCTTATGTTGGGCTAATTAATAGCACAAATATGCTATACTTATAATAAGCACATCAAATAATTACATTAATGACAAGAAAAAAGAGATCATAACTTTATTTTGTTGATTTATGTGATCTAGAGAGTGGAAATTGTCTCTAAATTGCCACTCTCATATTTTTATCACTTTCATTTTGTCATTTTTCTAATTTTCTACCTTAGAAAACTCTCAACTTTGGTTTAATCTGATTGAATAGATAATTTAAATCAACAATTCCCTACGGATCGACCCGTACTCGCTACGTACTATGATAGTACGTCGTGTGCTTGCGGTTATTTTTATTTCAGAATTTGTCTATGGTTTTCTAATTCGATAGAAATTCCGTTGTCAAACAGTCAGTTAGATTTGGATGGGATCTCAGTCAAGGTGTAATCAGTATGAAATTATAGGCAAAACACCTTGAGGCTACATTTCAAATTTCAAGTCAATCGGAATTCGATTGCTCAAGTTACGAGCAAAACAAGAATTTGTATAGATCGATTGGGAACAATCCGTAAACTGGCAATAATCAATGATGATTGATCAATATCTAAAAATCTACAAAGCCAATTCACTTGAAACATTCACAGCATCAATATATTGAAGAGTGGAGCCACTAGGAACGATCGCAGGTCAAAACTCTCAAGTTTATGAAATTTCTGATCGTTTTATACCGATCGTTCATAATGATCAGTGTATCTTAGAAAGCAATCCATATACAATTGAGATCAATTAATATCTCACAAACTACAACTTAGAATGACACGATATTTTAGGAGCAAGGTCTAGAGTCATATGGGACACCATACAAACCATCGCACATCTATTAGAGGCCAAAAATAATGATCAGTTAGCCATTACCAATCGTTCCAAAATGATGAGTTATGACTATCGATCATTATGGTGGGCCCCTATGGACCTGAAGAGTCCTCGGCCAAAATCTTAGCTAAATACCTTGTTATCTCACCCTATAACAACAGGCCTATTGGTTCATTTCAGGATCTTTACACTGCTTGTTATCCTAGACTCGATTGTAATCAAATGCTAACACTAATCTACCATTGTAATTCGATTTAGAGTAATAAAGCATAATATTCAAAGTGGACATAGGCATATATCGTCGAACCACTATTAAGCTCTGTGTTTTTTATTACCTCTTATTTGCTGTTGCTACTTATTTATTTACTCGGGTTTAATTTTACTTCTCTTCATCTACTTCTTTACCAAAACTATTCTTTGGTGTTTGTGACCATTTTTGGTGCAAACAACAATAAAAAGAGCAGTGCATGTTCGACATATGAAGATTCTAACACCACACATAAATAGTTATAAATCCTGGTTTTACCCAATGGAATTCAAAATATCTTTATTTAAAAACAAATCCTCCAACTTTATCTTCGAAATCTTTATTTGTCTTTCCGAAAGAGGCACCTTTCAAATCAATAAACTCATCCTACTCGAATGAGTACTTGTGAGTTTATTGGAAATGACTAAAACATGGGTCAAATATAAAGCCCAGTATAAGTAAAACCTTTACCCTAAGCATCCATAGTGAGACCATGCCACTAATGCAGAATGGGTTTTCCCCTTACTTTATCATTATAAATGTACATCACAATATTTAACAGCAATATATCACAAGTGCACATGTTTAAACAAGAAGTGTACCCTACACTTAATATCTAGTTATGTACTAAATCATATGATCAGTCCTCATTCATCCATCCATTGCCTAATCTTTTATCTTATGCTTTTCTTACTAACTTGTCATTAACTTGTTTTATTGTTTACCTCTCTAGGCCTGTCTATTACTAATTTATCTTTTGCTCGAACAACGTCACCTGGTGAAAATATCAACTCATATTCCTATAGGTACTACCTTGACTAGAGTACCCCGGACTCCCCTAAGACGTTGAATGAAAAAATCTTGATACATTATAGTAAGGGTCCTTATTAAGCGTCAATAGCCACTCTTTATACTGATAGTCATGGCACCCTGCCATCCAGCACTCTTCGAGTCGGTATATTTTAACGATCGTAGGTCAATTCTTTTCTTTCATTTATTAATTATGTACCCTACACATTTAGATAAGATATATTAGTCTTTTGATTAAAATGAAATCTTATCATTTATTAGCTTCTCTAAGATTTTTTTCACTTCTAAAAGCAAGTTAGCACAATTTTAACTTAACAAAATTCCTCATTGATTCCATCTCTATGAAATGGTTTATTAACAAGTAAAAACTGTTTTCTACGTGTCCCTAAGTGTTCATTATTTTACCTAGAGAAATATAGCTTTCCAAGCTAGTACAAGTTGTATTTAATTGTCATATATTGGCTATCACATAGCTATCGTTAACTATGCCTAGTTATCATGTGTGTTGGCTATCCCATAGCCACCGTATTTTAATTCCTACCTATTCATCGTGTTCAAATTCAATATGAACCATCATGAACTATCCAAATAGAAGCCTTTGTGTGTTATCATATTTTCATAAAGCCAACGTGTGCTTTATCTTATTAAACCTTTCATGAAATGTTCCTGTTTTGATTTTTTCTCCTTGTGTGATGTTGTTTACCTGCTTTTTGACCAAAGTAGCTAACTAAAAATGGACCTACAGAACTCATACCATGTCGGATTTACTTGAAATTTTGGATGAACGCTTATAAGACATAAAAGAAGGTACTCACCAAAATTGAGCTTGATTGGATAAGGGTAGATGGATAACTAGAAACCTAACTAGATGGATTGCTAGCGATCCATGTATAGTGGACCCGCTACCTAAAATTTTTAGGGTAGGTCGCAACCAATTTCTAGAGCGTACCTGCAAAGTTTCATCTAATTTTGTTAAAGTTTGAGCAAGTTATGGATGATTCTTCTGAACCAAATAACCCGTGAAGACGTATGATCAAAAAAACTCCAAACAACTTGATATTTGAACAGGGCATTCAAATAGATGAAAGGAAGGCAACCCAAAAATAGAGACTCAAAAATAGTTTAAGGACATGAAGCGCTATTGATCCATCACCATGGATCGCTAGCGATTCATCATGTTAGCTCCGGTCGCCTTGAGTTTTTTTGAACTTCTTCTTAGCACTGAGTGGAGGCTTATGAGAAATCGGCCTTCGTCCAACTGCTCTCCTACCCCTATAAAAAAAATCCTACCTGCAACACAAAGGGGATCTTCTGGACTGGCTACTAAGCTCTGCAAAGATTATTCTTCACTCTTCTTGTCCCATACAACATTCATCTAGGAGTTCACTGTGATTCTCTAGTGAACTCGTGCACTTGTGACCTATTCTAATCTCATTAACTTGTAACCAAATTCAACTTATAATAGCAGTCAGTTGATAATAACGCTTATAAAGTGGATGCAGGCTTCGTTAACAGCCGAACGACTATAAAAATCGTCTTGTCTCTTTAGTATTTTTTTTCTCTTTTTACATTTTTTCCCTATATTATTGCTTTGTAAGAATGGGGATGGTGTTTTCACACTCACTCCAGGGTGTTGATCCATTTTTTGGGTTAACATATGTTATCGGCCCAAGTATCCCCGTGGAAATCCCTTTCTCATTTTGTTTTCGTATGTTAAATATCAATAATGAAGCCATGCCATCATTAGTTGAGTTATCCCACAATTCCTTTTTTTATTTTTTTGTTTGCGTGTGTTATCACCATCCCCATAATCCATATAAGCCGTCCCATTCTACTTTTGCCTTTGCTTTCATGTATCCTATGTTATTAAATTTTTATGCTTTCGTCAGCTACTTTATTTTTACTTTTGACTTCGTGTGTTGTCAATGCAGAAGCCATCGTGTATTGTTTTAATTAAGGCCTCCATGAGTTATATTTCTCCATTTACCCTACACAGGTAATGTTTTACTTAGTAAACAAGTGTTCAATGATAATCTTATAATTAAACTAAAAACCGATTTATTACTTTCTTAAGTAACTTCTTTTTACCATACCTCACATGGTATCAATTTCCTATTGGCTAATTCTTATCTTTGTATTTTCTTTTTAGAAATTGTTAATCACACTAATTAATTATTAATTAATTTTTCCTCTAATTTATTAGTGCTTTCGTCCACTAAATAATTCATATAAAATAGAAAATTGATCGTAAAAATCCTTAAAATTCACCAAAAATAGCTTTTATCATATTCTACCTCATACGAAAAAATAGGTCAAAATAATAATTTCTGTTATATAACAGTTAATTAATTCGAAATTAACTATTTTCTCCAAATTTGAAAAATCATAAAATATTCATATTAATTTCAAAAATTATGAAATTTAAAACCCATCTCTATTTCATCATAAGGCACGCAACAAATTAAAATTACATGGCACTTGGACATTATTTGACCATGTTTGGCTCAAAAACATGAATTTGTTACCCTTAATTAAATTCTAAATTATAATTAGAAATTGTATTAAATCATCCAAACACTTTAAACACCATTCAAGCATTCATTTACAGCAAATTCCAAACTTAAACACGTCAGGGAAGAATTTAAAGAATGATTTACTCACTTTTAGTCCTTGAAAGACTTGGTTTAATATTCTTTTCTTTAAAGTTGAAAACTAGGATCTTTTCTCTTTGTTAACGTAAAAAGTCAGACGTTAACACCCCGATGCAAATAAAGACTGAATGAAAGCACCACTCGTTAACACGGGAATCAGAAAAAACGGTAATTCACTGAAAAAGCAGTTAGGGACACAGAGTTTATAGTGGTTCGGCTTATAATCAAGCCTACGTCCACTTTAATCCTTCTTTATTGCTTATATGATTACAATCCTTTACAATTTCCTTCAATTACAATTCACTTCAAAAGACAAGTAGCTAGAAAAATTTCGATGCCAGAGAGTTCTCCGAATTCATGGTTGAGTATGTTGAATCCCTGTTTGAAGTTGACCGAAGCTTCTTGTGAGTTTTGAATGTTGGAATAAGGCTCGGCTTGAAGATGGCAGAGTCTCGATGCTTTGAAGAAAATGATCGGAAAGTCCCCTTCATGTTGGAGCTTAGGGTGTATTTATAGAGGATTTTGGACTGGCCTTAGGTCGTGAGCGACCTAAGGAAGGTCGTGAGCGATCTAAATAAGTGTGTCCGACCTAAAGAAGGTCGTAGGTAGTAACCGACCTAAAATAGGTCATGGATCGTGGCCGACCTAAGTTAGGTCGTAGGTCGCGCTCAATCTCTCATGCATGGCTCACGGCTTAACTGGGATAAGCATGTTCTTCTGGATTCATATCACAAGTCCCAGGTCGCGGACGAGTTAACAGGTCGCGGCTTTAGTGACGTTGTATTGAATTTGTCTTCGTTTGCCTAGGTCGCTTTCGACCTAACATAGGTCGTAAGCCGGTCGCGACTTAAGTGTGGTTGCTTTGAGTTTTCCCTGTCTTAAGTTGCTAGGTTGTTATTCTTCTTAGATCCCTAGGTCGGTAACCCTTTTAAGACGTTAGGTCGTAACCTTTTAAGACGCTAGGTCAGTAACTCAATAGGTCACTAAGTCGCTGGTCCATCTACTCCTTTAAGTCGCTGCTCTCCTTAAGTCGTTACCTGTTAAGCCACTTGAGTGTTAAGCCGCTTGAGTGCTAAGTTGCTAACCCGCTGTTGATTCATTAACTCGTTGAGTCTCTGAGTTGCATAAGTTGTTAAGTCGCTAACCTTCTTAAGTCGCTTCTCCACTTCAGAAGTTAGGTCGCTTAGCCCGCTACCTATGTTAGGTCGTTAGGTACTTATCTCGTAGGTCGCTTACTTCTTTGTGTCACTGAGTCGCTGAACATAGGAATTAACATTTGCCCCTCGAAGTACACGCCTAGGTAGTAGGTCGTGTGCTTCGACTTAGTCCCTAAGTCGTGGGCGACTCATTGGGTTCACCAGGTCGTGCAACGATATGCCTTCCTCTTTTCTCCCCATATAAATCACTTGGCTCACTTCTTCTTCATTTCATCTGTTCTATCGTTCCAAGCCCCCATTAACCAAACTTTCAGGCTTAGAGACTTAACACAAAATCTTTTTCTTCTTTCAACCGTTGATTCTATCAGTGAATTTAGGTAATCTCGAGCTTTTGTTTAATGCGTTTGTCACCGATTCCCCCATGACCATTTCCACACAGTTTCTGTTGTTATGTTGCAATTTGATGTTCGAATTTTCCCTTCGATTCCTGTCGAATTGCTAGCAATTAGCTTCGAAGCTAATAAATGCTTTGAATCCGAGAGGTTTAGTAATGGTTCTTGGAGATTCGAAGGAGAAGATGATGCTTTTTAGAGGTTTGAGCAGAGGAAAGGATTCGTGGTTAATCGGGTTAATGGGTTTAAAAGGATGACGAGTTATCGATTAGATTGGAGGTTTGCCGGTTGAGTGAAGTAAGACATTAGCTTGGACACGACCCAACAATTTTGGGCGACCTATAAGCCTTCGACCTATAAACCTTAGCGACCTATAAACCTTCGACCTATAAACCTTCGCGACTTAACTTTTGACCGACCTAACTAGACGCGACATAAACCTTGAGTCGCGGCTGATCTAGGACTTAGAGAAATTCACGTCACTTTGAACTGGAGCATTTCCTCCTTACCATGCCTCACGATTTAAAGGACCAATGACTTAAAGAACCAACGACTTAACTTAACTCGCAAGAAATCTTTTAGGTCGTGGATGATTTAGTACTTGGATGCTCAACTCGAATTTGCACTTAGAAGCATAATCTCAACTTGAGTGCTTAACTTGAACTGCCGAACTGAAATGCCTAAACTCTGAATTGCTTGAACTTTGAATTGTTTGAACTTTGAATTGCCAAGACAACTTGCATGACTTTGCTATGCTCTCTTAACGGATTATACCAAATTCGATGCTAATAACCTGTTAAATATAACATTTGCAGAAAACTAGGGCGAATATACTGCCACTGATCGCCCACATCAAATGACAGATTAGTCGATAAAATATAATCAACTTAAAGAAATCGTATGAAATGCCGTGAATCAATGAATTCAAGTGAAGTAGTAAAGCGATATTAATCAACTAGAGCTGATTTTTTGCATCAATACTGCACTTGTATTCGGACAAGTCCTGAAATTTTTCATGTTTATTAATTTAATTTCAGTCATGTTTGCTTGTCACTCTACTAGTTTTGCACAACACTTCACACATTTAGGAAACGTGCACCTTCATATTTGAATATCCGGCTGCTTATGTAGAATGGCTTCTCATCAAGAAGAAGGAGCAGTACCAACTGGAGAGGCCCTCCCGATGGCTGGTCCACTGGTCAACCCACCAGAAAGAACTCCTACCACCCTGAGTTATCGGGTGTTTAACCAGTTACGCGTCCAATTTGGGATTGTAGAAGCAGATGCTATTCTCCCTGGGCCAAATGATTATGCTGATAGTCCTCCCTTTGGGTTTGTTGCCGTTAACCTCCAAATGTGCCTTTGTGGAGCCATTCCTCCTTTCAACAGTTTTCTCCAACAAATCCTTCGCCGATTGGCTATTTCTCCTTTTCAATTGCACCCCAATAGCTATGCCATTTTGATGGGATTATGCGTTCTCTTCAGAAGGATGCTTGATCGCCTCCCAAGCTTTGAAGAAATTTGCTATTTGTGCACATTTGCGAGAAACAAAGACCATCCTTCCATTATATATGTGAGGAGCGCCAGGAAACGCAAGCTTATCACCGATCTCCCTGATAGCGCTCATGGTTTCCTAAACCAGTTCTTTTTTGTCCGTTGCCTCCAGGGATTCTACGCTATCTGGAGAGTAGGGGGTAAGCTTACTTATCCCCATTCTTTCCTCTTCTGAGCTTTGCGAGATCCAAGTTACTAAATGTTAACCTCGCTTTCTACTTTTGCAGTCCTTCCTCCTCTTTGTACAGATCCAAGCCACAAGTAGACATTTGAGAGGCTTAACGCTGTGGAGGCTGAGGAGAGAAGTATTAAGTTTTTGCTAAGAGACGAGTTCCTTCATCAATTCGGACTCTTACACCCTTCCCGCTCTGCTCAGCCTTACGAAGTTCCTGATTCTCCGACCGAGGCACCGGATGCCCCAGTTTCTGTTGAGGAGCCTACACTGAAAGATCCTGCTCCTGAAGTTTCTCTGGTGAAATGCTCTACTTCTACTGATGTCGCGGGGTCATCTGGCAAATTTGCACTTGCCCCGGTCATTGAAGAAGAAGAGCCTCGAGAATCCCCCTAACATTCAGGGAAGTCTGGTGATGACGGAGCCAGGAAAACAAGTCCTGCCAAGCAGTGCGGGGATGACACTTTTGAAGAGTTGAGCGACCTGTTTATCACCTCACAAGAACTCTTCAAAGATGATCCTGTTGCCACTAGGGTTTCCTCTTCAGTGGTTGAAGCAACTTCTATTTTGCAACAGATCCTGTCGACTCAAGAGTGGATGTTAGCTACTACATCCATCATTCCTTCACAATCGAGGAGTGGTTTGTACTTCAACACGCGTAGTCTACACGTTTCACACACTTAGGATTTTTCAGCACTTATATGCACTTAACTCCTTGCAATTTGAAGATTCTCAAGTTATTTTTTTTTAAATTTCAGGTTCTCCAATGGGGCGAAGTGGCTCGTATTATGATGACTTTAAGCAGTATGGAAGGCGCAGTCAATATGATTATAGGCGCTATCTTCCCCCTCATAGGGAAACTGATGAAGAGAGGGCTGCTCGAAAAGCTCAGGAGAGAAGAACATACGAAGAACGGTACGGGAGAGGGGATGAACGTCACGACTCTTCCTACAGAGAGGGTGATTCCCTCAAACGAAAATCCCATGATGACAAAGGAAAGAGCCACGCTGTCGAAGATTCGAGCAAACGGACCAAGCACGGTGAAAAGTCATCATCTGACATTCTTAAAGAGCCCATTGCTTCGGTGCCTCCTCAATCTTCCGCTCTCGCTCGTACCGACATTCAGACGATCATTGGCAGGCCCTCATATCAGGTTGGACCAGGCCCAGCTACTCTTCAAAGCCGATTTCCAAACTGGTGCTTGAAGGGAGTTCGCTTTGATCTTGATCTGGTTCCAATCGACAAACCAGCCATGTTGCGAAATCTTGATGCTGTCAAGCTTGATATTAAGAGAATGTCGAATTGGCAGAAACTTGTTGACGAACTCCAGAGAGTGAATCGCGCGAACCTTGAGGCTATGTTGACCATGGAGAACGATAAATCCGAATGGCAAAAGACGCCTGATCAACATGATGCAGAGATGAGGAGCATTGCCGCTTATAATGAAAAGCTTGAAGCGGAAGTTGGAAAACTTAAAGAGGAGCTTGCTACATCCTCCACTTCTTATTCTCAAAGGAAAGTGTGCTTCAACAACAAGTGCAGGATGCTCATGCTAGCCAACGAGAGCACGAAGATAAACTCAAGTGGCAGGAAAAGGTTGTAGAAGATTATCGCGTTGAAGTTTCACAGTTGCGACAACAGACCAGCTCCCAGAACCTCGAAATTGAGACATTAAAAACTCGACTTGCTATAGTTGAGAAAGAGCGCGATGAGGCTGTTGCCGGTAAAATTGCAGCTGAAGAAGCTCATCAAGACATTAAAGCCGATATCAGTTCGACAATATTTGACTTCTACTTGCAAAGTGTCCTAGGGCGTGGCAGTCTCGCATTTTTGGGCCCTAAATACGAAATCACTTTGGCTGAAGTATGGGAAGCTGCGCTTGATATGCTTAAAGATGTTGGGTATGCCGAAGTAGAACTCGAGGCACAATATCTGGATGACGGAGCTCGTGCAGCCCTTGCCAAAGGAAAAGAGCAGCTCGCTAGAGAGAATGCTGGGACGATGAGAGAGGAGCATCCAGAGAAAGAAGCACCATTAATTGCCCCTGTCCCTCCTCCAATTTCGGCCGACGTTGATATCACAGGCTTCGGTTCCCATTCTCTGTCCCTTGCTAAAGTCATAACTGAGATTACAAGTGCATAGGGTGGAGATGAAGGCGAAGAAAGCACTGAAGTACAGGCTTATGAAGTTGACATTAGGAAGCCCACTTCTCCAGGTAATATTAACGTCGAACCAGGTCAAGCGGATTACTCATTTGCTTCGGCCGAGCTTGATGAATTTCTTGCTTATTACTTAAGACTCGATGAGCCGTTATCTCCTCTCTTCACGGGAGATACTAATATTTTTTGCTTTTCTTCTATAGCGAAAATGCCTAGTGTCATAGAAACTTCTCCTCCTCCAGCTGTTCCTCCCCCATCCTTTCAAATTACCCCTACTTCCCAGCCGGGATCGCAGGAAGAAATAATAGGAGCCCTTCAAGACTTGGACGATCCAGCCGCTTCGCAGGAGCAGAAGGCCGAAGGACTTGAAGGAGGCGAAGCATCTCCGGAGCGAACCCTTTCTGATGACATAAAATTGTCTGCTCTTGTCACTCCGGGGAGTGAGTCTTCTTCAAAGAGGAGGAGGAAGCGTACAACTTCAAAGAAGAAAGGGAGAAGCATTTCTGTTACCGAAAAAGAAACGGAAGTTGATCCAGCACTAGCTCTCTCTCCTTCTCCCCCAACTCTCCTAAGCCGGCCTGAAAAATTGCCTATTAAGCCAGGTGAAGGCTCTAAAGGTGGTGGGAGAAAGAAGTGATAGGTCCCGCTTTCCCTTCTTTGCTTTACTTTTTGCTTTTCGCATGTACTGGCCGGAGATTGTGCGGGTACCGGCCCCCGCTTTTCTTTATCCTGAAACCTGTACCTGTATAAAATGTTTGTAATATTGAATAAAATGTTCTTTTATTTATACAAACTTCTGTCTGTATTTGAGAATACATTTATTCTTTATCTTTATACAAGTTCCTTGTTTTCTTTGTGTGATATTGCAATGAACCTATGGTATGTTGTTTGAGCATTGTTTCCATTCTTGCACCTATAATGTGCTGCCCCCACACCATGGTTTATTGCAATCTCTTTCACATTGGCAAAGTTTTTAGAGAACAATTCCTCTATTTCGAGAAGACTTGTACTCTTTCTTTAGAGAACAACTTTTCCGTTTGAAGGAGGTTTGCATCTGTACTTTATAGGATAATATTTCCATTTCAAGGAAATATTTTTCGTATTTAGTAGGATGCGCCTCATTTTGGAGGAGTTTTTTCTCTTTTCTTTTTTGTTGCGAAGTTTTTACACTTCACTTTTTTTTGGAGAAAATCACTTTTGTTTTAGCGAGTGAATTTTCTTTCGTGGTAAAGTGGGCTTCGACTTGCTTGTGCCTCTGGTAAGAGGGCTTTTTATTTGATTGTGCCTCTGGGAAGAGGGCTTTTTGTTTGATTGTGCCTCTGGGAAGAGGGATTTTTTGTTTCTGCCTCTTGGGAGAGGCTTTTATCTTTTCCCTGTTCGTTGGGAAGCGGGCCTCCGAAGAGGGCTTTTCACATTTCGACTCGTGTGAAGTGTTATTTCAGATTACGGTGAAATGTGTGCCTCTGAGTAGGGCTTTTGCCTGGAAGTTTGGAGCTTCTTTCTCTTAGTTGGATGGATTCACGGGGCGGACACAAGTGTTCTGTGCCACCGATCAGTACGCAACTTTTTGTCGAGAAATAACTCTCTTTTTCTAGCGAGGCCCGCTCGAGGTCTTTTAGCATTTCAACTATGGTGAAATGGGCCTCCGAAGAGGGCTTTTCACATTCCAGCACTTGTGAAGTTTTATTTCAAATCTCGGTGGAATGCGTGCCTCCGAGTCTACCTGGAAGTTTCTTCCTCATGGTTGGCCGGATTCACGGGGAGGACGCAAGTTACTTGGATGCTTATCTGCGCAGATTATCTCAACTAGTGAACAAACGCCTTGCCTTCCACTTGGGAAGGTGCCTCCGATCATCGTATGGATTCACGGGGCGGACGCAAGTTACTTGGACGCTTGTCTACGCAAATTGTCTCAGCTAGTAAACAAGCGCCTTGCCTTCCAGTCAGGAAGGTGCTCCCGGTCATTCAATACCAATCTTTTTTTTGAGAAAGTCTTCTGGCATGCCCCGTTTGAGGTCTTTATCCTCTGAAGAATTGTGCCTCCGAAGAGGGCTTGTGCCTCTGAAGAGGTCTTTTGCTGTTTGATGCTTGCTCGCCCATGTCTCTTTGCCATCTACTCATACCGGCGATCCTCGTTATCTTTTCCAAATACCCTTCCCTTTTAGTTGCTAACAATTTCCCTTTTCCAAAGAAATATACTTCATAGTTAAGCGAGTTGGTGGTGGAAGACACAGGCTATTTAACTGGATGCTCATTTGTACAAACATTCACAGTTAGTTAGCAATGGCCCACTTCCAACCGAATCGCTAACTTTTGTTCGAAGCACTTCTTTCGTAGGATTCGAGTATGGAAATTTTGAACGGCTTAGCGTTTGCTTGTTGGGTGATGTCAAGGATTGCTTGGTCTTGTGATGGGTAAGCTTTGTTTTTATGGCCTGCATTATTAAATCGATATTTTAGTAATACAATTGACGTATTTTATATATCGAAATAAAGCAAAGCAGTCTATAATAGTAAAGAATACAAGATTTATAGTTGTTCGGCCAAAAACTGGGCCTACATCCACTTTATAGTTCTTATTATTCACTTGCACTGACTTTACAATGACTTTCAATACAATAATCATACATTCATCATTCTTTTACAATATTTCATTAAAGCCTTTAAGTAAAATATGAGCGCAAATGATTGCTGTTCCAAGCTCTTGGAATTGGGTCTCCTTCGACAGTTACAAGTTTGAATGTGCCATCAAGAAGTTTTTGGCCTATAACATACGACCCTTCCCAGTTTGGTCCAAGCAAGCCTGTAGGTGTCATAATTCTTTTTATGATTAGATCCCTAACTTCAAAGCTGTGTCGGCAAACTTTGAAATTGAAGTGCCTGGCTATTCTTTGCTGATGAGCCGCGATTCTGAGCTCAGCTTCTTCCCTTTTTTCATCAAGGAAGTCAAGGGCTTCAAGTTGTAGCTTTTCATTTTTGGCTTGATTGAAATGGATTCTTCTATGTGAAGGGACCTCTATTTCTACCAGAATCTTTGCATCTGATCCATATGCCAATGAAAATGGAGTGTGCCCCGTCGCAGTTTTATGTGTAGTTCTATATGCCCATAGTGCTAGCGGAAGTTTATCGACCCAACCAAATTTTGCTTTTTCCAGCTGTTTTTTAATGGTTGATTTGATAATTTTGTTTACTGCTTCCACTTGCCCGTTTGCCTGCGGATGAGCTACTGCTGAGAAACTTTTCTGAATCTTGAATTTTTTGCAAAAATCTTGGAACTCTTTACTTTCAAATTGGGTTCCATTGTCTGTGATTATCTTTTGAGGCACTCCATACCTGCAAATGATATTCTTAGTTACAAAGTTTATCATTTTCTTAGAGGTAATAGTAGCTAAGGGTTCAGATTCAGCCCATTTAGTAAAATAATCTACAACAACAATAGCGTATCTGATTTTGGATTTTGCAGTTGGCAGAGGCCCGATGAGATCCATTCCCCAAACAGCAAATGGCCACGGACTGACCATCTGTGTTATCTCAGTGGAAGGTGCTCTTGGGATTTTTGCAAATCTCTGGCATCGGTCACATTTTCGGGCGTAACTCGCGGCATCACGATTAATATCCGGCCAAAAATATCCATAAGGAGAATTTTCTTTGCTAAAGTTTGACCACCTGAATGATCTCCACATTCTCCTCCGTGTACCTCAGTTAGAATTGTCTCAGCTTCTTCCTTGGTCACACATCGGAGTAATGGCATTGAGAATCCCCGCCTATACAATCGATCATCTTGAATTATGTATCTGGATGCTTTTCTTAAAAACTTCTGCCGTTCTTTTGAGTTTTCTGGTAGATAACCGTCGCACAGATATTCTAATATTGGAGTCATCCATGATTCCCGCTCCTGTGATATAGTCATGATCCAGTTGATATCCATTTCATCAATGCTTGGAGTTGACAGGACTTCCACAGGAACTAATCCCAATAATTGAGCTTCACCAGTGCTTGCATACTTCGCGAGGGAATCTGCCTTCATGTTTTCTTCCCGAGGTATATGGTTTATCGTGTAATGGTCTAGGTCCTCGAGAAGCTCCCAGGCTCTTGACAAGTAAGCGGGCAGATTTCCTCCTTTGGTTTGAAACTCTTTCCTGACTTGACACATAATAAGCTGTGAATCACTGAAGATCTGCAACATTTTGATATTCAACTCCTTAGCAATTCTCAAACCGGTAATAAGAGCTTCATACTCTGCTTCATTGTTTGTCGAAGGGAATTCCAATCTTAAAGCATAACGCAATGATCGTCCTTCAGGGGTTTCAAGCACAACCCCAGCCCCGGAACAGTAATCATTTTTTGCGCCATCAACATTCAATTTCCATCGGATTGAAGGATTATCGGTCACTACTTCCTCACTATCACCTTTGTCTGTACATTCCGCGATGAAGTCTACCAAAGCTTGTCCATTGATAGCTCTCCGGGGATGATAAGTGATGTCATATTGACTGAGCTCAATATTCCACTTCAAAAGACGACCCAAAGTCTCAGGACGAAACAGGACTTGCTTCAAGGGCTGATCGGTGAGGACTTTGATGGGATGAGCTTGGATGTATGGCCTCAATTTCCTTGATGCAATCAGTAGACAATAGGCGAGCTTTTCCAACTTTGAATAGTTCAATTCTGCCCCAGTGAATCTCTTGCTGATGTAGTAGACCGGGCGCTGAATTTTCGCATCCTCCCGTACAAAAGCTGCACTGAGGGCATGAGACGAGATTGTCAAATATACAAAAAGATCTTCAGCATCGTCCGGCTTAGAAAGTATAGGAGGCGTTTCCATATGATGAATCAGCTCATCGAAAGCTTTCTGGCATTCATGGGTCCAGTCAAAGTTTTTTCTTCCTTTCTTTAGAGCATCAAAGAATGGAATGCATTTATCAGTAGCTTTGGAAATGAATCGACTCAAGGCTGCAACTTTTCTATTGAGACTTTGCAATTCCTTCTTCGTTCTAGGAGCTTTGACTTCTCTTAAGGCAGTTATCTGAGCAGGATTAGCTTCAATGCCCCTTGCACTCATAATGAAACCCAGAAACTTTCCAGATTCTACCCCAAATGAACACTTCAAAGGATTCAGCTTCATACCGTACTTTCGGAGGATTGAGAACATCTCTGCCAAGTGATCCATGTGGTCCACTGCTTTCTTTGACTTTACCAGCATATCATCGACATAAACTTCCATAGTCTTGCCAATCTATGGTTTAAACATGGCATTAACAAGTCTTTGGTAAGTTGCCCCCGCATTCTTAAGTCCGAAAGGCATGACTCTGTAGCAGTAGAGACCAACATCGGTGATAAAGCTTGTGTCCTCCTGATCTGGCTCATGCATCATGATCTGGTTATATCCGGAGTAGGCATCCATAAAAGATAGCAATTCATGCCCCGCCTTTCCATCCACCAACTGGTCAATCCTGGGTAACGGGAAGCAGTCTTTGGGGCAGGCTTTGTTTAGATCTGAAAAGTCAATGCACACTCTCCATTTCCCATTAGCTTTTTTAACCAGTACTGGATTTGAAACCCAATCTGGATAAGTGGATTCCCTGATAAAACCATTCTCCATGAGCCGATCAACCTCTTCTTTCAATGCTGCTGACCTTTCAGGACCTTGAGTTCTCCTTTTCTGCTTTACTGGTGTAAACTTCGGATCAATATTCAAGGTATGCACTGCACTTTCTGGAGATATTCCACACATATCAGCATGATTCCAAGCGAATACATCCAGATTTGCCTTCAAAAATGATATCAAAATGTTTTTAACCGTTGCATTAAGCTGCGAACCCACATTCAACACTTTGTTCGGGTCTTTCGGGTCAACAGGTACCGGCACTGTCATTCTACTGGTACCACTCTATTCTCCCCTGCACTGGCTTTTTAGAGATCCATCTCTCTTCGTGCATCGCTGTGTTCGCATGTGCAGGGTCCACCCTGTAATTGCTACAAGGTTGATTCTTTGATGCCGACTTGGGCCGCCGCATCTTTTCCCATTTCTCTCTTCCTCGTTTCACGCAACTCTGTAAGATAACATTCCCGTAGCGTTTTGATCCCCTTTCACCACACCGACTCCATTATCTGTGGGGAATTTTATGGTCAGACACCATGGGGCAAGAATAGCTTTAAATGCTGCCAGAGTTGGTCGGCCTAGGAAGGCATTGTAGGCAGAAAATTCTTCAACAATGACAAAGGTTTGTTTACGAGCCACTTTTCTCTGCCCCTCTCCAAGCTCTACGAACAAATCATATAGTCCCAATTGGCTGTTTCGGCTCCCCAGTAAAACCAGCAATCTTTAGTGATGAAGCTTGAACGTCAGCCATTGGAATCTTCATCTGATCAAAGTCTTCTTGAAGAGAATGTTGCACGAAGCTCCACAGTCAACCAGAACTCTTTTCACAGTAGCTGGCCCAATGCCAGCGGAGATGACCAAAGGATCAATGGTAGGAGCTTCCACACCCATTGAATCCCTAGTACTGAATATAATGTCATCATTAAAAGTCTTCTGCTGCTTCAGGGGTGCAGCATCTTCTAACACAAAGACACTTTCATCTACCGGTGCATACTTCAAAGCATGGGCGTATCTTTCCATCTCTCCCCAACTCCTGCCAGCTGGGTGAGGACCCGCTGTAACCACATTTATAACAGGCCTCTCTGATTCATGAGCTACCGACTTTTCACTTGAGCTAGGACGATGAACAGGAACCTATGGTCCTTGAGTTGATGAAGTCGGGCCATTCTTGTTCCTTTTTACATATTGCTGGAGCTTGTTTTCCTTCAATAGTTCCTCAATTACCTCCTTCAAGTGACGATACCCATTAGTATCATGCCCAGGTTGGTTATGGAACCGGCAAAACCTTCCATTCTTCTCAGCTTTCCTACTAACTCTTTGCTTAGCTGGTGCAGGGAATTCGACCGTGTCTTTGTTTGCAAAGTAGATATCCTCCAGGGTATCAGTCAGAGGGGTGAAGTTGAAGGGATGACCTTTCTTTGCATCTCCTTGTTTCTTCTGACCATCGTTTCTCCTCTTCTGATTGCCAGATTCCTTCTTATTTGGAACAGCATTACTATTTCCAGCCCCTGTCGATACCACCTTAGCCGGTGCTTGGAGGCTTTCCAGGCGCATGAATTCATCGGCTTTCTTATAAAACTTGTCAAGCGAATTTGGTTCTTTCATTTTCAACCACCTCTCGAACTCACTCGTCTTATCAATAGCCTTCATCAGGTGTGTCAAAATCATTCTCGGCTCCGCATTGTCCACTTTAGCCAGAGCTATATTGAAGCGATTCAAGAAAGCTCTAATGGATTCTCCAGGATTCTGCTCCAAGCTGGATAACGACATTATATCCTTTGCCTTTGACGCATACAATCGAAACTGTTCCTTGAATTTCCGAGTCAAATCAGAAAATTGGTCTATCGATCGGACCGGCAGCTTTGTGAACCAAAGTAAAGCAACTCCTTCCTGGTATACCGGAAAAACAGGCATTTGATTTCATCAAAGGCTCTGGCACCCGTCATGTGCCAATCATACTTATACAGAAACTCATTAGGATTGCTCGTTCCCTTGTAAGCTGGAATAGTTGGAGGGACAAACTTCCTTGGGAATTCTACTTTTAGGATATTTTCAGTGAAGGGAGTTTTACTCGGAGCGAAACCCCATTCTTTCTCATCTTCATTTCTCTGCGTACTTTCCTTCATAATCTGACGAACCATGCCTGAGAAATACTCTTCATCTTTTTGAGGCTCAGCGGGACAAACATCAGCCATTCTCTCCGAATTCTGTCTTGACAATCGTTCACAGAGGGTTGGTTGCGGCCCCGATCCTCCGGCTTGAGGAGGTGTCCTTTCCACTGGGTCAGCTGGCCTTTGAGGGATATTCCTTCCTTCCACATTCTGCACTTCATCGGCAAGGTTTCCCTCCTTCGTTGCCGGCTGGCGGTTTGCCTCAAATAAAGCATTCAAACTTTCCATCATTAGGTCATTCTGAGCTTCCATTTGTCGATGTAGCCCAGATACCATGACATCCAGCTCTGCCCGTGTAGCTCCGACGGTTGGAGTTGTTTGACTTAAAGGAGGAGAAGTGGCAGTAGTCTCGCGAACATCGTCGGATCTAACAGACTTGCGTTTTCTTCCGGGGGCCATTATTTTCGATAAACTCCTGGTTTTTAGAGAGATCCTTTCTACAAATTTCTGTGAAGCTATGATGACAGTATCCTGAGTTGGTTTCTCAGTGAAAGCACCAAAAATGTTAACGTAAAAAGTCAGACGCTAACACCCCGATGCAAATAAAGACTGAATGAAAGCACCACCCGTTAACACGGGAATCAGAAAAAACGGTAATTCACTGAAAAAGCAGTTAGGGACACAGAGTTTATAGTGGTTCGGCTTATAATCAAGCCTACGTCCACTTCAATCCTTTTTTATTGCTTATATGATTACAATCCTTTATAATTTCCTTCAATTACAATTCACTTCAAAAGACAAGTAGCTAGAAAAACTTCGATGCCAGAGAGTTCTCCGAATTCATGGTTGAGTATGTTGAATCCCTGTTTGAAGTTGACTGAAGCTTCTTGTGAGTTTTGAATATTGGAATAAGGCTCGGCTTGAAGAAGGCAGAGTCTCGATGCTTTGAAGATGATCGGAAAGTCCCCTTCATGTTGGAGCTTAGGGTGTATTTATAGAGGATTTTGGACTGGCCTTAGGTCGTGAGCGACCTAAGAAAGGTCGTGAGCGACCTAAATAAGTGTGTCCGACCTAAAGAAGGTCGTAGGTAGTAACCGACCTAAAATAGGTCATGGATCATGGCCGACCTAAGTTAGGTCGTAGGTCGCGCTCAATCTCTCATGCATGGCTCACGGCTTAACTGGGATAAGCATGTTCTTCTGGATTCATATCACAAGTCCCAAGTCGCGGACGAGTTAACAGGTCGTGGCTTAAGTGACGCTGTATTGAATTTGTCTTCGTTTGCCTAGGTCGCTTTCGACCTAACATAGGTCGTAAGCCGGTCGCGACTTAAGTGTGGTTGCTTTGAGTTTTCCCTGTCTTGAGTTGCTAGGTTGTTATTCTTCTTAGATCCCTAGGTCGGTAACCCTTTTAAGACGTTAGGTCGTAACCTTTTAAGACGTTAGGTCGGTAACTCAATAGGTTACTAAGTCACTGGTCCATCTACTCCTTTAAATCACTGCTCTCCTTAAGTCGTTACCTGTTAAGCCGCTTGAGTTGTAAGTCGCTTGAGTGCTAAGTCGCTAACCCGTTGTTGATTCATTAACTCGTTGAGTCGATGAGTTGCATAAGTTGTTAAGTCGCTAACCTTCTTAAGTTGCTTCTCCACTTCAGAAGTTAGGTCGCTTAGCCCACTACCTATGTTAGGTCGTTAGGTCCTTATCTCGTAGGTCGCTTACTTCTTTGTGTCATTGAGTCGCTGAACATAGGAGTTAACACTCTTCTTCTCATGAAATTTTACCTTCTTCTTTAATTGGTATTTTAGATTTTTTTTTTGTGTGTATGAAATGAAATGAAGAATGAAGGGATGGAATGAGAGGATGAGGCTAAGGTAAATCGGTTGGTAGTTTTGGGCCTAGTCACACTAACTCATTTTTCCTTAGCACATGTCTTTCCCCTCAAAACTTATTTATTTTTATTAACATGGCCAAACATACTTGCCCTAATTATTCTTGGTTCATCTATTTAATTTTTAAACTGTCCTACACTTGATTAATTTCCATTAGATAATTCATGCAATTAAATAAATTTATTAATTTAATTAATAATAATATTTTCATATTATTAATTTAATTTAATTTCATTTCCAATATTATGGACCCTTTAAAATATAGGATTCTACAACGTACTCTAAAGTTGAAGGGCTTTCTCAACTATCTTCCCAAATGACCCATCAATGTGCCCCACGAGCTTCTTCCTTAAGCAATCATCCAATCCAATAATAAGCTTTTTGTTCTTCTTCAGGGAGCGTCAGTGAAAGACAACCCATATTTTGATAAGGCATCAAACTTAGCAACATACTCGGCGAAAAACAAGTCCCCCTAACTTTAAGTCCGTAAATGTTTGAAACAACACCGACTTCTGTGCAGTCGAGATAAGCTTCTCCATGAATCTAGTTTTGATCTAGTACCAAGTAAAGTGATCTTGGATGTGGCAGCTCTAATAACATTCCACTAGTGCTCTACCTTGGAGCTATCAAGAATCCAATCTCCTCCTCATCGCCTCATCCAAATCCAAGTCACTAAAAATCCTCTCTTAGGTATCCAACCAATCCTGAACTTCCATTGCTAATTTCGTTCTTTGGAATGGTTTTCCATTGAGACTAGTAAAATCCTTATTCAGCTTCGTGAAATGGACTCCGGACGCCTGCACTTAAGCGCCACCACGAACAACAATATTAGGAGCATCCGCTTGGCCATTTTGCAGCATGTTCGCCATCATCGCATAGAACATAGCTTGCAAGTCAGGGTTAGCAGCCTCTGAACCCACTCCTTCCTCGACTCCAAGGATGGAGTTTCTTGTAGCGTTTCTTGTTTGCCTACTCATTCTTGATCTGTAACAAGAATGATCGGCCAACTCATAAAGAAAACAATATTAATGGTACTCATGTGTGCATGTGACTTAAATACATATATATACACACAGTACTATATAGTTTTAAAAACCAAAATATATAACAAGTACTCTCTCTTTCTCGTGTGTGCGTGTCTATATATATGGTGATAACTCCTTCCCTATCTCTACCGGACCATTGTATCAACATAAGTTAGTCACATAATCTAAGCATTAATACCAAATGTCATGACCACCATATACCTCCTGCATCTAATCTATGTGAAAAATGCACTACCGTGGATCCCGGTCAATGTAGGATGATTTTCAAGAGTGAGAAAAGAGAAACAATCACATAATCTTTCGTATATCTCATAGTGCATCAAAAATATAATATTAAGCATCACGGGTATAAAATAGGCGAGACTATTATAGCCAAATAAACCACAGTATTAGAGCATACAGGCTTACAAAGCTATACAAGACAACCACAGAGTTTATACAATTGATAATAAACTCTAAAGATAAATTGTCTCTAAATATAATAAGCGAACACTTTCTAGGCTTTAGAGCATCACATAGTGTAATAAGTAATAGTAAGTCCATATATAATACGAAAAAGCGCCATCCTATTCGTCCTCTGTACAGCAACTACATGTTACCAAGCCCTAATATCTAGTCTACTCATTTAAGAGTACCCAAGATAATATGAAGCAAAGCATAAATCCTAAAGTCAGTAAATATATGTAAGCAATAAGAAATCTCAAATTACTATAAAGTCATCATAGTAAGAAACAAAGGTATAAGAGTCATACCTGACCTGTCCCTACATCTAAATAATTAGCACATAATAATATATGCTAATCCATCATCTACGATCATCACAAATGTGTGCTACATCCCAAGTAGAATATCGGGTGTCTAGGTAACTGAATCTACAATACCTCCATCATGTGACATCCCTAGAGTGACTATCGACAACTAAAGCAATTATGGTAAACATAACGTCCATCAAACATTGCTCACCACTACTCAATGTGTCATGCATATATGATAACCCGTATGACAATTCCTTTTCTAGGGATTAATGGAAAAATTCTGGTTTTTTGTGTACTCGCCCACCAGCCCATAGTGACATTAGATCCATTCCATCTATTCTGGGTACGGATCCATTCCCCCAAGCTGAGGCAGTCATTCCAACTACTCAATGAGTGTCCTTATAGCACCCCTGCTTACGAGTATATCAGAAAACCCTTTGAGTATCAAATATCTCTTAGCACATGTATTTGAGCCCTTTTCTTGCTCCATCTAGTTTCCATTCATCCTTAAGGAACCATTCTATATTCAATTCTTTCCATGATAGAACCTTTCAACATTCTATCCATGTGTCACCTTTCTTAGAACCCGCCCTTATAGATAATCATCCTCATGATCCCATCGGTAAAATCTCCATTTTTGAAACACTTTTGGACATCCCTATCTTTCATAGAATCAGCATCTCGAATTCTTGAAGCCATGCATCGAAGCATCTCAACCTTACTTCATCCATGAACCTCTATCCTTCATCGTGCTACCATGTCGCAATAAAATGCTAAAAAAATGAACGAACACCTTTAGCACGACATATAGGACACACTCTTCGCCACTTAGAAGTTAGACCTTCTCAATGGATGTCCGCACGAATCTAATCAGGTCGATACTAATATGAATTGCTTGGCCAAAAATTTGGCTGTCTTTCACACCCTGACCTCCTCTCTCTTTGCTTGCTTTGGGATCCTTTCCTCAAAGCCACACTCCCTAAGTCCTTCAGCCCTCCCTATAAGCCCAAAAAGAGGTTAGTACGGATCAAAAAGAGATCAGTGTCGATCAGTGGATCTTCCCCAAATTTTGGGGTTAAGTCCCCACTTCCATTTCCTTGCCTTTCCCAAAGTTTTATAGCCTAAATCCTAAAACAACCACTTCTATCGACCTAAACTGCAAAAATCCACCAATGTGATTTGATAAGCTAATCCTTCTCTAAAGCGCCGGTGACTTAAAGTGTAGGTTTCCCTCTTCCTCTAGAACCCCTCCTCCAAGTTGAATTCAATATAGATTATTTTTGACATCCTTTTTCACAATCGACAACTGCATATTAGCTACTTTAAAAGCACTAGCAAACATATAAAAGCAATACATGAAATAACAACGTTATTCATAAGCATACATTTAATACATACAATCGATTCAAACATGATTAACATACAAGATTATACCTAGATCTATTTTTATACTAAAATGACAAAATGATTCAAAATAGGCATTAAACAATTGAAATCCATTTTAAACTTTTTAAATTTATTCATAAACATATGTGAAGGTTAAATTAAAGTTCAAAATCATTTTTAACTTAGAAACCATATCAAAAACATGACTTTTAACTGTATAGACATGGGTAGGATAGCGAGAGATCATAAATCACTCATTAATATCCAAATTACCAATTTTTATCCCAAAATCCGAAATAGATAGTAATAATTCAGATTTCCAAGTAACCAAAATGCCAGATCTACAATCCCCTTTACTAATCACCATTCAAATGACGATTTAGGCTAAGATTAGTATGAAAAAGAGGATCTTTTTTTAATGAAATTAAAAAAAATAAAGGTTTGGAAATGTTTTGGAAAGTGGGAAATCATTTAGATCTGTCTCATCAGCCTTAACTATGCACAATTCCCATAATGGGTTAGTGGGCTTAAGTATGAGCTTTACTTAATTACCCACTAATCTGGCCAGTAGTAGCCAGAACTTAAAACAACCATATTCCTAAACTGTAAGTCAGTTTCATTATTATGACCTCTCTATGGAAAGAGAAACCATCATCCCGACCTAATGGAAGTAGTTTTAGACTCTAATTCAACCTTGATCAAAAGTTATAAGCTTTACATGAATTTTTGGGTCCAAACCGTCCTATAAAAAGTGGAAAATGTCTCTAGTTGTCACTTCCTAAAATAATAGTCGTACGACCCCATATGTATATTAAATAATAATATTTTACAATCCTCCGATATGCAAAATTTGAGTCGTTAAATTTCCCTAAGTATACATTCCTCTTCATCCAAATATTCCAATTTATTCCTGTTTTATCTTTATAGTTAAATTTAATTGCAAATTAACCTTGGTCCATTCAGTTAACCAAATTTAAATGTCCCACATTTATTTAATCTAATTTCCTTAAGTAATTCTTTCAATTAATTTTTCTTATTTAACGTTTAGTAAATTCTTATTATTAGTTTAACCTATTTTATACCTCTCCAAATATAGGATATTACAAATGCCTTTTTGGATCAGCCACTTAATTTTTTTCTTCAAGTGATGACAATTATCAATTTGGTGCACATTTTCCCTGTGGAAGCAAGAGTACGCACCACCTCTAGGATTCTTCCCCTTTGGGGGAAATTGCATGCCAACTCTGTTTTGGTCACTTCAAATATATGTGGTGGATTGTGAGTTAGAGAGGTGTCATCTACAAAGCTAAATTCCCTTTTCCAATTTACGGGCTAATTATAGTTCTTTGTTCCCCTCCTATTATCATTCTGGATTGAGGTGGATTTATCAGTATATGCCCTCTGCTTTTCGAGCACCTTCAACTTGAATATACTCACTAGCCCTCTCGTAACGCTTTACAAGGTTTTCTACATTTCTTGTCCCGGAGCACTATATCCTTTTTATTCCTGAATACGCTGCCACCAGCAGTGTTTCTTCTCTCATGACGCTGATCCACATAGCTTTAGACTTGAATCAGCTTATGAAACTACACAAGCTTTGGTTATCATGTTGCTTGATGCATAATAATTTATTGATATCTAGTGCAACTTCCCTTCCGGCGTTGAACTGCCATCAGAAGTCTGATGATAGTTAAGCCCATGAATTAATCTCTCTAGATTCATATCTAAAAACCACCTTGAAGCTACACTCGCTAAGTAAACTAGAAACAGATTGCCTCTAACAAGCCTTCCTACTTTCAAAATATCCATTTGATATTCAATAGTGTAAAGATGGTCATCTAGGTCAGATGTTTCTCTATAGTTGGATCCATAAAGTTGTTAGGGAAGTTGGACTACATTATGTCCTCAAAAAATATAGATGAGCTATCCTTCTGAACGATCTATAATTTACGTATCGGAGGATTGTAAAAAATTAATATTGTTTTCATATTTGGGTCGTATGAGTCTATTACTTTTGGAAATGACTACTGGGGTCATTTCCTTTCCTTAGAATTTTCATTAAATTTTTTTGGAACGATTTCGACCCTATGGAATCTTTTATTGCTTATAATTTTTGATAGGTGTTGAGTTAGAGTCGAAACAACTTCCATTGTACTAGGATAATGATTTTCCTTTCCATGGAGTGGTTATATTAAAGAAACGGACTTACCATTTGAGAGTTATGACTGTTTGAAGTTCTATTTATTTCTGAACTACTTAAGTAGGTAATTAGGGTGATTGATATTAAGGGACATGACCCATTTCGGGATTACAGTAAGTGGAGGCTTTTGGGACCTCATCCCCATCATTTCACTACTCCAAAAATAGTGAGAAACCTCCTTTAACCTCCGTTGACCAAAATGCAACTCTCAAACCTAATTTAATTAGCCTAATTACGCCAATAAGAGGAGAGTAGTAGAATTAGTACTTGGCGTTGGAGGTTTGCTATTGGAGAAGCCTTGGATTCCATATTTTTTATTGTTTATATAGAGACTTGGATCTTGCTTTGAACTAAGGTGAGTGATTAGTTCTCTCACTTACTAATTACGTTATTATACACCTTAAACGACGTTTTAAAAATTATATAAAAATATCTAAAAATGTTTTAGATTATTATTAACCATACATAAGAAATTTAGATGATTTGGACTAGATTTGTAAAACATGTTCTTATGGATACTTGACCTTCATCTCAGATTTAGATTTCTTTAAGACAGATATATATGGATGTTTGGCTGATGTTTTTGGTTTATATCTGATGTATGAATGCTTGCTTAATGGATGAATGGTTAAAAACACCGATTGAATTGTGGTTTAGACTTAGGATTGGTCCTTGGATCGTCGATGATCTAAGAATTCAATTGGTCAGATCGGTATGCGATCGATAAGAGGCAATAATGGTGGAGTGGGGTCGGTGATGACCCATGAATTCAAAATACTTAGATCGGGATGCGATCGATATAAGGAAACAAGGATGGCCTCTAAAGGTTGCATACCAAGTTTCAAGTAGTTTGGGGTTCATTTGCTCGAGTTATAGTCGGTTAAAGATGGATCAGTGATGACCCATAAAGGTTACATTGTCCAAATAAGGACCCTTTAAAGTTACATTTATTATTTCAAGTCATTTATACTTCACATGGTCGAGTTATGGCTCCAGGAAGTTCATGTTGGTGGATATAGATCGAAAGGGTGTGCTTCGGGCTTGACTTAGGGCATTCTCAGATCGATGAAGATAGAAAAAAAATAAGCTGATTCGAGGCTCAGTACTGATCCCTGGCCTGCTTTGAGCTTGACTTAGGGCATTCTCAAATGGTTGAAGGTGAGAGGAAAAAAGAAAAAAAAGAGCTAAGTCAGGAATCGGTACCGATCCTTGGGCATGCTTTGGGCATTTTCTAAAATTACTCGGGTACGACTTCGAGCCAAGTTTGCTTAGAGCCAAACTTAGGAATTCTCGGGTTATGCTTTGGGCTAGAACCTAGGAAATTTTGAGTTTAGTTTTCCAATGACTTTTTCGATAATTTTCAACGATGACGACTCATGACCCGATGATGATGATGATTCCATGATGTAATTGATGGCTTCGATGGTGGATAGTTTGTAGTTGGGATGTAGAGTAGATGATGATGGGTCATACTTAGGGGTCTGCTGGAGGAGATTATGGGATGCATGATGATATTCTACGAATAATGATGTTTCTGGACCTTAGTGACATGATGACGGAAGTAATGGAGGCAATTCCAAGATGAGCCTTAATACTGATGATGTGTGCAAAGGGAACGATGATGTTTGATGGTTTAGAGAGTAATCGTAAAGCAAGGGTAATATAGGTACCTATTTGAGCCATGACAGGCTCTGATCTCCATAACGGACAATCTCATCTCCATAACGGGCAATCTTTTATCCTGGATCAGCTATAATGGGCGTTCAAGTATCCTGGCCTGCTGAGTGGCATGGATTCAAGTATTAATAAACCGAGACGTTGAGTAGTTCTTGATAATGATAGGTAGTTTATGTTATCATGCGTCCAACGTATTGAGTGAGCAAATGTGAGGGCGGACGATGCATGTCATGTTTGTTTGATTATTCATCAACCTAAGGATGTAACCAGAGACTAATATTATTGATGTACATACCTTGACATCCCTTAGTACTTCGATGTATAATACACCCTTCATGAATATGATCAAGAGTAGTGTATATTTTGTGTATGTGCTAACTCTGTGGATCCAGGGACATGTCAGATTTGATTCTTTGTACCAATTGTCCTATTTTTGTGGCAAGTTATTATGTAGATATTAATTACCACTCACACCAGAATGTTGTCTAACATGTAATTTTATGCTTGGCTTCCAATTACTTAAGTACTCCTAAATGAGTATATTAGGGACGGGTCTGGTAAGAACGTGGAGCTGGACATGTGACGAGCAAGAGTCTGTTCTACCATATTATTATATTTACTCTTTTGTTATTCTGCTACACAGCTCTATGGGGCTTGCTAGTGCCTTACCATTTAGAGATATTTTGTGAGTTATTACTTGATGTAAAACTCTATTTATGATGTTGTATACTGTATTGATCTATTACTTTGATTTTGTGATTCATTCAATTATTTACTATCTCTCTTATTTTATATCTAAGATGTTTACTATTATACATTATTAGATGCGCTATGAGATATACGATAGGTTCTGTGTTGCTTATTTACTTTGCAAAACCATAATGTCGCCTCACATCATTCGAGCACCATTACATCGCACAATACAGATATATTGGGTGTCGATGGTGTGGGGCAGTCATCACATTTTGTATTGGAGGATGTGCTGCATTGTTTAACTTAAGGAATACTATGATCCGGTAGAGATATGATAGGAGTTCTCACTCTGGACTGGATCGAGAGTGTGTGTGTGTGTATACGAGAACATGTACTTGTTATATATTTTGAATTTTAAAACTGTATAGTAGTTTATATAGTATGTAAGTCACACTGCATACATGAGTACTATTTAAATAGGATTCCGTATGGGAGACCGATCTCTCTTAACACAGATTGAAGGATAAGTCGTCAAATGAGGAATGCTGCTTGGAACTTCATCTTTGGAGTCAAAGGAGGAGCAAGCTCAAGAGCTGCGAATCCCGATCAACAGACCTTGTTTAATACCATGATGTGAAATATGCCGTAGAATGCTCATGTAGCTGCTTTAAATGTTACTGTGGATGGTGGTGCTCCTGTGGAAGTGCCTAGAGACGATTTTGTCAAGCTGAATAAGGACTTTACCAGTCATGAAGGCTGGCCATTTCTCAGAATGGAGTCGGTGATGGAAGTTTAGGATTGGCTTCACACTTGTGGGTGGATATTTGATGATCTTGGACTGAATGATGCTATTAAGAGGAGGTTGGCCTAGCGTCAACTTCAGGGAAGGGCGATGGACTGGTGGAACATTGTAGAAGTTGCTATATCCAAGGATTAATTTACTTGGGATCAGTTCAAAGCAAATTTTGAAGAGAAGTTTATCCATGTGGCTCAAAAGTCGGCCGTCCCCCGTAAGTTGTGGATCTAAAGTAAAGAGATATGATGGTTTTCGAATATGTTGCTGAATTTGACGCCCTATCAAAATATGGGATGTCCTTCATCGACACTCCATTAAAGAAGAATGAGAAGTTCATGATCGGCTTGGATGATCACCTAAAAGAGAAGCTTGTGGGCCACATTGATGAGACTTTCGAGATGTTAGTCGAGAAAGCCTTAAGGCATGAGAGCCTTTATCCAAACCCGAAGGCTATGGTTCCTAAAGACAAGCCAAAGCTATAATTGGGCAAGGGAGGCAAGAAGAAGTGGAAAAATAAATGGAAGACGTTTCAGAAAAAAGGTGGCCAGAAGAAGAGCAGATCGACTCCGACTTGGTAATGCTATTTAGAGAAGGGTTACTATAGTAAAGATGGCAATGCTGAGGGGAAGAAATGCTACAACTATAACAAGCTTGGGCAAATTCAGAAGGGTTGGCCAGGGCCGCTGAAGCAGAATTAAATAGTGAAAGCATATGCTATCAATTCTATTCTAACTTCATCGAATGCTCCATCGATGAAAGAGAAGGGGAAGGGCATCATCATTCAAGGTATGCTTTCCCATTTATGATGTTCCTGTATGAGTTTTGTTTAATATCAGGGATTCATACTCTTTCGTATCTAGTCATCTGATATATAGATTGGAATTAAAACCCAAGGCCGTTGACTGACCTTAAATTACAATTAACCCTATTGAGCGCCCAATCATCCTATACATGGTTTATTGAGACCTAGTGTTATCGAACCATGGATGTTCTCTTGTCTATGATTGCTTTTATTTGAGCTTCATTGGGTTAGTTGTTATTTTGCATGTACACCGAACAAAAGTAATGTAGTTGTTGATGCCTTGAGTAGGAGACATGCCAGCTTGGAAGCTATGTTCCTAGAGTGGATAAGTTAGAGTATATTGCAGGTTATGATTTTCGATCGAGATGCAAGATAGAGCCATATATATTGGCGAGCTTGACTATCAGGCTTACTTATATTGAGTGAATTAGTACTAGTAAGAGGAGCGATGTCAGATTAGCTAAGATCATTACCAAGATTGAAGCTGGGATAGAATCTGAAGATATTAGGCAATAGTGACTCGACTAAGACGGTTGGCTCCGTAAAGATAGAAGATTGTTAGTTCCTGATATCGATGGGTTGAGGGATAAGGTGTTATGAGAGTGCTATTATTCGAGATTGACTACTCATCCTGATATTAATAAGATTTACCATGATATGAAGCAGACATTCTATTGGGAAGGGATGAAGAAAGACAATGGGACATTCATCTCGATGTGTATGAACTTCTAGTTGATCAAGGTAGAACAGAAGAAGCCTAGTGGATTGATGGTATCGCTAGAAGTTCTCGAGCAAAAATGGAAATAAGTATTGATGGATTCATTGATGGACTACCATGGAATCGAGTAGGGTACGACAACATTTGGGTCATAGTCGATCAATTGACCAAGAGTGCTACATTTATACCCATCAAATTAAGTAGAACAACAGCCAAACTGGTCTAACTGTATGTGAAGTGGATAGTACGATTCTATGATGTACTAAAGAGCATTATGAGTGACCGAGACCAATTATTCATTAGTTGGTTTTGGAAGAACTTACTCTAGGCTTAGGGATGGAGCTGAACCTCAACACGGCTTACCACTTACAAATGATGATCAAACCGAAAGAGTGAATCGTATCTTAGAGGATCTCTTGCGGGCTTGTATACTCGACTTTAGAGGCTCGTGGGATGATCACTTACATCTCGTTTAATTTGTATACAACAACATTTACCAATCCAGCATCGGTATGGCATCATTCAAAGCATTATATAGAAGATCGTGCAAAGCCCGTTCCTATTGGTAGGAAGCCGGCGAGAAACTGATACTTGGGCCAGATATGGTTAGAGAAACCTCAAAGAAGATCGAGATCATTCGGTAATGAATGAAAGCCACCCAAAATAGATAAAAAATCTACGCGGATAAGAGACCTAGAGATATGGAGTTTTATGTTAGGGATATGGTATTTTCGAAGATCTCTCCACTAAAGAATGTAATTTGGCTCGGTAGTAAAGGGAAGTTGGCTCCGAGATTTATGGGTCCTTTCCGATACTAAAGAGGATGAGGAATCTTGCTTAAGGAGTCGACTTACCTCAAAGAATGACGGGAGTGCGCAATGTTCCACATTTTCCACCTACGAAAATTTATGCACGACTCAGGCGCAACGATTGCACCTAATCAACTAGATGATATCAACATTGAACTAAAGGATGCGAGACCTGGTAAGCCTACTCGTATCGTCGGACAGATATGAAGCAGCTTAGGAGGATGATGGTGAAGTTAGTGAAGGTTCAGTGGAGCGAGAGTGAAGGTGATTGTACTTAGGAGGCCAATGAGAGCATGAGGACAACTTATCCAAAGCTCTTTATTTGATGTGATTTTCTATTTATCGCTTTTACTTTCACCAAAGATATCATGAAATATATTGTAGTGTAGTATCATGCACTCTAGGATAGGCTTGGATATTTCCTTTTCCATTTGTTGCTATGTATGCATGTTTGATGTGTGATGGTTTCCTATGTTTTTATATGATTGTAAGGCACGCTGGATGTCCCTATTGACCTGTTTATGGAATTTAAAGGGTGAAATTCCTAAAGGATGGAGAATGTAACAAACCGTATTTTACATATCGAAGGAACGTAAAATATTAATATTATTTTCATATTAGATTGTATGATTCTTTAACATTAGGGAATAACTATTAGGCTTATTTCCTTTCCTTAGAATTTTCGTTAAATTGTTCTATGACCATTTCGATCCTATGAAATCTTGTACGACCTACTACTTTTGATTGAAGATGAGGAGTCGTAGCCACTTCTATTTGATTAGGATGATGAATTTCTTTTCCATAGAGTGGTTACATTAAAGAAATGAACTTACGATTTGAGAGTTATGGTTGATTGAAGTTTTATTTGATTTTGAACAGCTTAAGTGGGTATTAGGGCCATTAGTGTTAAGGTCCATGACCCGTTTCAGGATTATACTCAATGAAGGCAGATGTGACCTCATCCCTATCGTTTCACTACTCCCAAAAATAGTGAGAAACCTTCATTCACTAAGAAAAAACCCTTAAATATACTTCAATTAGCCTAGTTAAGTCATTAAGTGGAGATTAGTGGGATTAGTACTTGGTATTAGAGATTTACTATTAGAGAAGCCATAGAATTCGTGCCTACTGCTATTCATTTTAGGTTTTGGATCTTGCTTTGGATTAAGGTGTGTGATTAGTTCTATTAATTACTAGTTAGGTTATTATACACCTTAAACGAAGTTTTAAAAATTATATAAATATCTCTAAAAATGTTTCGCTATAATTAACCATATATGTGAAATTTGGACGGTTTGGACTTGATTTGTAAAAACATATTCTAAAGGATATGGGACCTTCACCTTAGATTTAGATTTCTTTAAGATAAGTATATTTTGGAAGTTTAACTGATATTTTTGGTTTTTATGTAATGTGTGAATGCTTGCTTAATATTTGAATGGTTAAAATCGCGAATTGAATGGCAGTTTAGACTTAAAATTAGTCCTTGGATCGCTGATGATCCAAGAATTCAAAGTGGTCTGAATGGTATGCGATCGATATAGGGCAACAAGGAAGGGCTATGGTTGCACACTAAGTTCCAGATTGTTTGGAGTTCATATGGACAAGATATGGGCATTTAAGGTATAGATCTGTGGCGTGGGATCGGTGGTGCCCAATGAATTCAAAATTTTCATGTCAAGATATGATCAATATCGGCGTCAAGGATGGCCTTTAGAGATTGCATGTCAAGTTTTAGGTCATTTGGAGTTTGTTTGCTCGAGTTATGGCTAATTGAAGACGGATCGGTGTTGATGGATCAGTGAAGACCCATAAAGGTTAGTTTGTCCAAATGATATGTGATCCATAGGGTAGGTCAAGAAGGATCCCTTGAAGCTACTCTTTCATATTTCAAGTCGTTTGGAATTCTTCTGGTTGAATTATGCCTTTAAGAAGTTTAGATCAATGGAGATGGATCGATGTAGGGTGTGCTTCGGGCCAACAAAGAAGAAACTCAGGTGTGACTTAAGGTGTTCTCTAATCGATTAAGGTAAGAGGGGAAAAATGAGTTAACTCAAGGATCGATACCGATTCCTAGGCATGCTTCGGACTAGCAATGCAAAAACTTAAGGCTTGACCTAAGGCATTCTCAGATTCATGAAGGCGAGAGAGAAAAAAGGAAAAAATGATTTAGCTAGAGATCAATATCGATCCTTGGGCATTCTTTGGGTATTTTCTGAAATTACTCAGGCATGGCTTCAAGCCAAATTTTGCTGAGGGCCAAACCTAGGAATTCTCTTCTGCTTTGGGCAAAAGCCTAGGAAATTTTGAGTTGATTTTTTTTATGATTTTCGATTAGGACTCGTGACCCAACGATGATGATTCCATGATGTGAAGTGATGGCTTCGATGATGGATAGTTGTACTTCAGGAGAAAAATAAATGATTATGAGCCAGATTGAGGGGACTGTTGGAGGAAGGTTACATGATGCATGATGATATTCTACGACTAATGATGGTTCCTGACCATAGCGACTTTCATGACAGATTCATAGAGGAAGTTCAACGACGAATTTTGGTATGATGTGTGCAAACGGATCGATGATATTCAAATGTTCAGATAGTAATTGTAATGCAAGGGTAATATATACGGTACTTATATCAGCCATGACAGGCTCTGATATCCATAACGGGTGATCTTTTAATTGGATTAACCACGACGGTCATTCAAGTATCTTGGCCCATTGAGTGGCGTTGATTCGAGCACTAAGGAATCAGGATATTGAGTAGTCCTTGACCATGATGGGTCGTTTGAGTTATCACATATCCAACGCACTTAGAATATGAGGGTGGATGATGGATGTTATGTTTGTTTTATTACTCGCCACCCTAGAGGCATCGCAAGAGACCGATATTATTGATATGCATAATCAAACATCACTTTTTACTTTGATGTATAGTACACCCATGATGGCTATGATGTAGAGTAGCATATATTTTATGTATGTGCTGACTTTATGGATGTAGGGACAAGTCATGTATGACTCTTCATACCAATTGTCCTATTTAAGTGGCATATTAGTATTTAGAGATTTATTACCATTTCACACTAGAATATTGTCTAACATGGGGTTTTATGCTTTCCTTCTTATTACTTTGGTTGCTCTTAAATGAGTATATTATGGTATCAGGTCTAGTGAGCACATGGGGCTAGAAATGTGGCTAAGAGGAGGCTATTCTCTTGTATTATGATATTTACTCATTTGTTATTCCACTGCACAACACCTTGGGGCTTGCTAATGCCTTACTATTTAGAGATACTTATGTGTTATTATTTGATGTGCAACTCTATTTTTGATGTTGTATACTATATGGATCTATTACTCTGATTATGTGATTCATTTAGCTATTTACCATCTCTCCTATTTTATATCTAAGATGCTTCCTATTATATTTTATGTGATCCGCTATGTGATATGCGATAGGATCTATGTTGCTTATTTACTTTACGAAACCCTAACGGTCGCCCCACATCGACCAAGCACCACAACAGCTCACTATACATGTATATTGCGTGTTGGTGGTGTCGGGCGGTCGTCACACCTATCATTTCCCCATTTTGTTGCTTTGTTTACAAAACTACGCGAACCATTCTATTTAGACCTTCAATGCACTGATTTCTACATTCTTGGTCATGTTTCTTCATGAGTCATCCTTACAAGCTTAGTGGCATCATCATTTTCTTATGCAACTGATTTATTGTTCTTCTCAAGCAAGAGAGGGTTGGTTTTAGGCTTTTGGATTTTCCCAAGGATTTGCTTGGATCATGTTTATGGTCATCATCGCTATTCTCAAGTTGAGATCGTCATTCTTATTCATTAGTTGCATAGTTGGCTCAACTGGTGAATGTTTGCGGTGGGCTGTGGGAGAGGGTTGGATTCAGCAGTGGATATTAGACAGCTATTCTTTCTAGCCTAGAAATTCTTTCGTTTTCCAGGTCATAAACAGGTTTAAGGCTTCCAAGATAGAATTTAAGAAATGAATTTGAGGTAGGCCCATTAGTGATTTAAAGGTAGTGGGTTTATTGTGAAGTATTGTCTTAGCGGTAAGGTGTTCCACTTTTGACTAAAATAGGAGCGGGAAATTTTGTTTTCCGGGGGTTGTTGGATGCATTGTTGGACGGAGATGTGGTTATTGAGCTGCTTGGGAAGTTTTGTGTAACGAATATTGTTGGGGGCTTTACACTCCTTCCAGCGCAAAAATGATAATGAAAATTTTCGATCTCAAAAAACCAAATTAATAAAGTAATCATGTTGTGGAATGAATACGTGATTATAAATTAGCTAATTTAATGCATATTATTATTTCTTCATAGTGGTCATTATGTGTATGTATGCCTACACAATTATAAGTGTTATTTTTTAATGTTTTTTGAGGAAATGTCTTAACAACCTTATTTCGAATTAAAAACAAAACCAAGCACAGATAACCACGAATGAAAATATAGAAAGTAAAAATGCATAGAATTTACGTGATTCAAATATTAAAGAATCCTATATCCATGGACCAAATCAATTAATTTTTTGATTTCTTCTCAAAGTACAAGCTCTGAAGTCAATGAAGATCTAAGTAAAACTTTTATAGTATTTAATTCTCCGATTAATGAAAATTTGATCCCTTTTTTCTACTATAGTCCTTTACTTTTATAACAGAAAAGACATCACATGGATGTTAATGTCATACCTCGTATTTAATAGTTGCCATTAGTTCTTGTCATGTGTCCTACACATGCCTAGTTGATGTTATGTGCTTGGATTGTTGACACTGATTTAGGCGAGATACTGTGATTTAAGGAGGATGATTTGGTTGAAGTGGGATAATGTAATTTAGGTAGAATAATTTGGTGATTTAGGCTAATTTAGCTGAGGTGGGAAAATTCAAAGTTTAAATGATGAGGTGGGTGTGATACCACTAATTTCTCGCCACTTGGCTTCGGTTGGTGCAGTATGTTGACGAGTCTGATTTTTCTGTTTGAGGACATAATGTTGCATTACGCTGGGTGTGTACTTCTATCCGATATGGTTAAGGTATACTGATTTTGTTTGGGAATCATTCCTACTAACGCACCTTAGAAGTAGGTATGCCCTGGTTGCTGTGTCGATTCTTTTTGCTATGCAGTTTAGTTTAGATTTATATAGCTTTGAATGCTATATTTGAGACTTGCACGGTTTCTATTTGATATAGACTTCGACCCATCACATTCTTCACTCTACTACTTCACCCGCGGATTCCATTTGCTTTAACATATGCTAAATACGTAATTTGAAAAATGGATGTAACATATATATAATTTAAAATAATTTTAAGTTTACTTATTTATAAAAGTTCAAAAATAATTTTAAATTATGTTAATAGCTTTTATAAATTTTAATTTTAATTTAAAACAATTTTAAATTTGCATTTTATGAATCCTTATAAAATTATGTATTAATTTATTTAAATTTAAAATAATTTAAAATTTAATTTATAATATTCAAATATGCTTATTTAAATCATTCTGAGGGTTAGACATTTCCTTTCCTAACACGAGGGCATACCTTTGGAACAAAGCACTTTGACGAGTTAGGCATAACTAGAAGACTAGGAGGTTTTCCATTTATAAGAATAGTCCTTAACTACAATAACATTCTCCTTAATACAGTAACTTTTCCTTATACATCCACCTAATTGATTTTTCCAAAAGAATTCCCACATATATCAGATGCAATGGCAGCAGGGTAAAATTGTGAATTAAAAAAAATCCTATTAATAATTTGCGCTAGATCATATTTCATGTTTATATGAATAATAAATTTTATACTAAATCATATTTAGTATTGTTAATAAAAGACTTTGTGGAATATTTTAATTTACTAAATTTTATTTGAAATATTTATTTATTTGTTATTAATTGATAATAATATTTTATTATTAGTTTCGTTTGAATTTAATTTGTTAATTTAATTTTAATTTAATTTTATGTTTTAATTATTTTAACATGTTCGTATTGATAATACAAACATTACAACTATATTAAAAAAATATAATTTAGCTTAGGGGTAATATGGGAACATGTGTATAATAAACCGTTGTGACTTACGGTTAATGAATGTATATGTGATAACTGTATGTAAAAATGATGTCAAAGGAATATATATATATATATATATATATATAATAAAATTTATAATCGTACTAATATCAACTAATTTTTTCATCCATGTTATTTTGAATACTATATATGTGTGCGTGTGTGTTTCGTATAATTTTACTTTAATTACAAATATTCAAATGAACAAATGTTTTAATTTGTATGTGCACACAAATATTTATATTTAAATATGTTGTTAATTAATTTTCCCAATATTATAATTTTTTTAATAATTAAAAATTCAAATTCAAATTGATTTGACTTTCCAAAATAAATATCAAACTATATATATGAATTTAATTTTAAATACTTGTATATATGTATAATTTTTTAAATCGAATACAATTTTAATTTTAGTTAAACTTTTCGAAAATTTAAATTTTAGACTAGTTTGATTTTTCAAAATAAAAAAAATATTTTTGGTGTTGGAATCCAAAAAAAAGTATTTTTTATAAATGATTTTCGTATCTAAATTATATATACACACATATAATTTCTAAATCTCAAGCCATGAGCAAAATAAATATTATTAATAATATTATTTTAAACATTTAAAACTAAAAATGATTCAATAACTTAAAATTACAAATACACACACTCACATACATACCAGTACGTATGGAATATCCTGTGGATGTGTAACAAAAAACGCAAGTTAACTTCCTTCTAGTGCAAAATAATATATGCAAATATGCACAAAACTTCTTTTTAGTACTATGGCAGTGCATTGGACGTGTGCAAAAAAAGTGAGCTATGCACCTTTCAATGCAAAATATTATTTTGAATAATTTGTATCTTATGTAAAGAAAATATTACAATTATAATATATATAGATGATACTTCCATAATGAAGTATATGTATAAGTTTCTTGCACACTCTTGATTGAAAGGTTTTGAGTAAAGATTAAACATGGAAAAAGAATATTACATGGAATATCATATATGTTGAGTCAATGAATAATATTGTATAAAGCTTCATATTTATACAAATATTTAAATTTAAATTTATTGTCTAATTTTGAAACTTCCTCACCTTTAGTAGTTCTTCCTTTTATCATTTTTAACCCTTAGCTTTTACATATGCTTCATTCTCCTAAACAACAAAAGACCACATCAACAAAGACACACAATTTGACAAACAAAGTAATCATTCTCTAAATGAAGTATATGTAGATAAAATAGCATAAGATATATGTTTTGGTAAAAAAAACAGTACAAAAAATTCTTGGAACTAAAATTATCTGTATGAGAAATGCAGATTATGGATCTTAAGGCTAGGATTAATACTAGAGGGGGGCTGAATAGTGTTTTAGAGAATTGTTAATTCTTTCTGAGTTTTTATTAATTTGAACACAGATGTATGCAATATTCGGACACAGATATGATCACAGAAACAAACATAGATGCAGAAATAAAGTAAAAGCAGTAAAGGAAAGAACACACCGGATTTTATACTGGTTCGGAGTTACCCTACATCCAGACCCGCACACAAGTACGGATTTCCTTTCATAAACAATCTTTGTAATTACACCCTCGATTTCAAGGCAACGAGGTACACCCTCCAGAATCTCAATCCTCTGGGTAGAGATACTTGATTTCCCGGGCAACAAGTTCACCCAATTGATTTCCCAAGGCTATAATTACACTTATCTCGCTTGATTGATTTTCACGGCTACAATCACACCTTTTCTCGCTAAGTTGATTACAAAAAGCCTTTAACTCTGAATAACACTGAGGATCTTGTTGAGATAGTGATAGAGAATCAAACTACGAATGATCGAGTTCGATTCAATGTTGATTTCGTCAGAGTAATGGTAAGAATATGTATTAAGAAATGTGGAAGAAGAAGAGGAGTGAAAAAACAAGAAAATCAGATCTAAAATTCGTTTAAACTAACCCCTATTTGTAGAAGAACAACAGCCATGTCCATTCGTGAAGAGTTATGACAAATAGACACTTCTTTTGAAATTTAAATTTTGAACTCAACTGACACCATGTCGACATGGGGTACTTGGGCGTGTCGACATCTTAAAGGATTTTTTGGTGTTTTGATTTTCTTTGAAAATAACTTTTATTTTATATTAAAAATATTTTAAACTTTATAAATATACTTAACTATAGTTAAAATTCATAAGTAAATATAAAGAATAATATATACAAAACTTTACTTATAATTTTGTATTTAAATCTAAGTATAAATATTTAAAAGTTAAATATATTATATTTAATAGATAGTTTAAAATCAGGAGTAATTTGACTTTGAAATTAAAGATGATTTTGAGGCTAAAAGTATTTGAAATCAGGATAGATGTTTTTGATGCTTTTAAGAGGAAGGTTTGAAATCATTTGAAAACAAGATATAATTTTGAAATATCATTTTGACTAAAAAGTTAGCGGATACAAAACAATGTTCCACTAGATTTTTCGTAGGTTCCATCCTACTTAGAGTTCCATCCCTTTAACAGACTCGAAGTGGATTCCATTCCACGAATAAATTAGATTTTAAGATGCCAGTGCTTCTAATTAAAAGTAAATTACTTGAAATCTTGAACTCTTGATAATCTTGATATTCTTGTTACCCATGAGTCTTCAATCTTGATATCTTGAATCTCTATACTGTACAGTCTTCATTCTTGGTACCTGCATGGTTAAATCATGCATATACATATATATCTAAACTTATACTATTAGTATTTATATTTTATAATCTATTCTAAGGTTGTTGTCATCAAAACCATCATCTCACGGACTAGCAATCTCCCCCTTTTTGATGATGACAACCTTTGTTTATAAAATATTACTTCTATCCTAATAACTCCCTCTTAATCTATGCCTAACTACCCTATTTTATACTTCTCCTCCTTTGTCATCAACAAAAAAATAACTCGAAACTATATAACACCAAACGATAGAACTCGCCCTAAATCTAATACTCTATGACACGTGATTATAATGATAGTGTTATCATAAATAATCAACACTTAGATCTAATAATAAACCTAATCCTAAACTACTAACTGTTCTAAGTATATTATAACCATATAGTTATATGCATTAATAGGAAGAATACATATAAAAACACAATTTATTTATTAATCATATAGTTACATTTACATTTTTGTGTGAAGCATAAGAAGGAACATACAATAATGGTAAAGAAAGAGAAGAAACTAATGTGTGTTTTTGAACATAGGAGATCTATGAATTGAACAGTTTGGATGGTGGAAACATAAATTTCCACGTTGTTCGACAAGATTCCCATTCTTGTCAAAAAACACTTCTCCAACGGACAAGACTTTGTCGTCATCCTCCGCATGCGCTTCTTTCATGGGTTCTTCTTCTTCTTCTTCTTCTTCTTCTTCTTCCTCTTGTCCTTGATATCCTGAAGAGTCTTCGTCAATCAACATTGGGTTAGCATGATTATCCATTAGGAATTTTGCAAATTCCTAAGGATTTTGCCTTGCCTCTTTTGTTCCTTGGCCATTCGAAGTTGCATTACTTGAATTTCAGTCACTAACTGAAGTGCATCCTTTAGAGAATCCTCCATTTTAGTCACACGAACGAGAGTAGTACGTTGAGATGGACCAGACGTAGGAGAGGGGAACGAAAAGGTTGATTTTATGTTTGATTTTGAAGAGGAGGCCATTGATTATTTGATTTTAGAGAAAAGAACAGAGAGATAACAGAAGGGATGAGTAAAATTTCGAAAATGTGAAGAATATATAACCAATTATTTTGAATTTTGGTGGGAAAAAAAATAAAATTAAAAACGTTATATGTCGACATGGGTTGGGGGGTATGTCGACATGGTCATTTAAATTTTTATCAATTGATTTATTTTGATTTAGTTTTTAATTACACTTTATTTATTTATATTTTATATTTCAGTTATTGAACAAATACGTAATTCTCTTCTTAATTTAGTAAACATAGATTCATTTAAAGGTTTTGTTAATATATTAGCAATTTGATTCCCGGAATTAATATAATCCAGAGTAATTACTTCCTTATTTATATTATCTCTGAGAAAATGTTGTCTTATATCGATATGTTTAGTTCGAGCATGTTGAGTAGTATTTTTAGATAAATTTATCGCACTCGTATTATCCCAGTAAATTGGTCATTTTGAAAAATTTAAACCATAATCTTTTAAAGTTTGTTGCATATATATTACTTAAGAGCAAGCCAAAGCAGCAGAAATATATTCTGCTTCAGTTCTTGATAAAGAAACTGTATTTTGCCTTTTACTAAACTAGGAAATCAGAGAATGCCCCAAAAAGTGACAAGTTCCACTTGTACTCTTTCGGTCTGATTTACAACAAGCATAACTAGCATCACAGTAAGATATTAAGTCAAAGGAATCATTTTTAGGGTAAAATAAGCCATAATCAAAGGTGTGTTTAACATATCTTATGATACGTTTTATGGCTTTTAAGTGGGTCTCTTTAGGTTGGGATTAATATCTTGCACAGAGACAAACACTATGCATGATATCAGGTCTACTAGCAGTAATATAGAGTAGTGATCCAATCATTCCTCTATATAACTTTTGATCTACTTCTTTCGAGAGATCTTCTTTACTAAGGTACTCATTGGTTGCCATGGGAGTGGGTTTTCCACTCGCAGTAGTCAAACCAAATTTATTAATTAGCTCTTTAGCATATTTTTCTTGACTAATAAAGATACCATTATCTAATTGTTTTATTTATAATCCTAAAAAGAAATTTAATTCACCCATATGACTCATCTCAAACTATTTTGTCATTATTTTAGAAAATTCTTTATTCATTTCAAAATTAGTTGATCCAAAAATGATATCATCTACGTAGACTTGTACTAGTTGAATATCATTTTTATTTCTTTTAATAAAAAGAGTATTATCTACTTTACCAATTCCAAAATTTGATTGTAATAAATAAGATCTTAGTCTATCATACCAGGCTCTAGGAGCTTGTTTTACACCATATAAAGCTTTCTTAAGTTTGTAAACATGATTTGGTAATTTATTGTTTTCAAAAAGTGGTGGTTGTTCAACATATACTTTTTTTTACAAATCCATTTAAAATGGCACTTTTAACATCCATTTGATATAATTTGAAATTATTATGTTTTGCGAAAACAAGTAGAATCCAATGGCTTCTAATCTTGCTACGGGAGCAAAGGTTTCATCAAAATCTATTCCTTCTTCTTGACAAAAACCTTGAGCGACTAAATGTGTTTTATTTCTAACTACCTCTCCTTGTTCATTCATTTTATTTTTATAAACCCATTTAGTTCTAATTATAGTTTTATTTTCAGGTCTAAGAACAAGTTCCCAAACTTCATCTCTAGTAAATTGATTTAGTTCTTCTTACATAGCCAAAATCCATGAATCATCGGTTGATGTTTCTTTTGGATTTTTTGGTTCAATAGTTGATAAAAGCTACATTACTCATTTGACTTAGTTGATTTCTAGTTTTTACTAAGGATTGCATATCTCCTAGTGTATTTTCAATAGTATGATCTTTTGAAAGTTTAGTCCTTTTATTAGGATGATTAATTTCATTAAGTTGACTCTTGATTTTGAGTAATTAAATCATCTTCATCATTTGTATCTTCAAAATTTTTGAAATTTTCATAGAATGACACATGCATTGTTTCTTCGATGGTGTTAGTTTTCAAATTAAATACTCCGTATGCTTTACTTCTATTAGAATATCCGATAAAGATACCTTTGTCGGATTTAGGATCAAATTTATCTAAGTTATCTTTAGTATTTAAAATAAAACATTTACTTCCAAAAATTCTAAAATAAGGCACTTTAGGTTTCTTTCAGTGAAGAAGTTCATAAGAAGTCTTATTAGTTAAAGGTCTAATTAAAATTCTATTTAAAATATAATAGGCGGTAGCAACTGCTTCTGCCCAAAAATTCTTTAGTAATTTACTGTCTGAAAGCATAGTTCTCGCACACACTTGAATCGTCCTATTCATACGTGCTACTACTCCATTTTGTTGTGGAGTTCTTAGAAATGAAAAATTGTGAGTTAATCCCTTTTTATTGCAGAATTCCTCAAACTATTCAATTTCAAATTCACCACCGTGATCACTATGAATGGTTATAATTTTTAGAGAAAGTTGATTTTAAATCCTTTTTGTAAAGTTCTTAAAACATTCAAAAGTATCACTTTTATGTTTTAAAAATATTGTCCATGCAAATGTAGAATAATCATCTACAATTACAAAAACATATTTACTATGATTTATTGACAGAATTTGAGATGGACCAAATAAATCAAGGTTAAGTAATTCAAGAGGTTTTGAAGTTGAAATCATATCTTTTAATTTAAAGGAACTTTTTCTAAGTTTTCCTAATTGACGTGCATCACATAGACTATCTACTTTAAAATTCATTTTAGGGAGACCTCTTACTAGATCATGTTTTGACACTCTAGATAAGAGTTTGAAATTCAAATGCCTAAATCTCTTATGCCAAATCCAAGGGTCACTTGTATTTGCGAAAAGACATAAGTTATCATTTGAAACTTTCATACTAAGAATATAAATATTCTTTTTCCTAACTCCCTCAAATATTATGGTTGAATTGTTATCTTCGATGTGACATTTATCTTTTTCAAATTTAATTTTATATCCTTTATCGCAAAGTTGACTTATACTTAGCATATTATGTTTAAGATTTTTACTAGCAAAACATTAGTAATAATAGGAGTTTCAAAGTAACCGACTTTGCCGATGCCAATCACATATACTTTTGAATTGTCTCCAAAGTTAACCAGTCCTCCGTCTTTGTATACTATATCATTCAGTATATCTGGATTGCCAGTCATGTGCCTAAAACATCCACTATCAAGTATCCATTTGTTCTTTCTGATTTACACAATTTGTCTGTTGTGTATTGATTCCTCAATAGCCATAAAGCATGATTCCTGCACATCAAACAATTTTGGTAGACAACTTGAATTTGAACATTGATTATATCCAGACTCAAGAAACAATGATTTATTTGAATATTTCTAAACTAGTATTAACAAACATAGACATTTTAAAACTTTTTCAAAAATCAGATTATGAACTTTGAAAACCTTGCTCTAATACCAAATGTGAGAAATACGGATTACGGATCTTAAGGCTAGGATTAACACTAAGGGGGGGGATGAATAGTGTTTTAGAGAATTGTTAAATCTTTTTGAGTTTATGTTAATTTGAACACAGATGTATGCAATATTCAGACATAGATATGATCATAGAAATAAACACAGATGCAGAAATAAAGTAAAAGCAGTAAAGGAAAGAACACACCGGATTTTATACTGGTTCGGAGTTACCCTACATCTAGTCCTGCACACAAGTACGGATTTCCTTTCAAAAACAATCTTTACAATTACACCCTCGATTTCAAGGCAACTAGGCACACCCTCCTGAATCACAATCCTCTAGGTAGAGATACTTGATTTCCCGGACAACAAGTTCACCCAATTGATTTCCCAAGGCTACAATCACACCTTATCTCGCTTGATTGATTTTCAAGGCTATAATCACACCTTTTCTCGCTAAGTTGATTACAAAAAGCCTATAACTCTGAATAGCACTGAGGATCTTGTTGAGATAGTGATAGAGAATCAAACTACGAATGACCGAGTTCGATTCAATGTTGATTTAGGCAGAGTAATGGTAAGAATATGTATTAAGAAATGTGGAAGAAGAAGAGGAGTGAAAAACCAAAAAATCTGATCTAAAATTCGTTGAAACTAACCCCTATTTATAATAGAACAACAGCCATGTCCATTCGTAAAGAGTTATGATGAATAGACACTTCTTTTGAAATTTAAATTTTGAACTCAACTGACACCATGTCGACATGGGGTACTTGGGCATGTCGACATCCCAAAGGATTTTTTGGTGTTTTGATTTTCTTTGAAAATAACTTTTATTTTATATAAAACTATTTTAAACTTTGTAAATATACTTAACTATAGTTAAAATTCATAAGTAGATATATAGAATAATATATAAAAAAATTTACTTATAATTTTATATTTAAATCTAAATATAAATATTTAAAAGTTAAATATATTATATTTAAAAGATAGTTTAAGATCAGGAGTAATTTGAATTTGAAATTAAAGATGATTTTGAGGCTAAAAGTATTTGAAATCAGGATAGATGTTTTTGATGCTTGTAAAAGGAAGGTCTTGAAATCATTTTGAAAACAAGATATAATTTTGAAAAATCATTTTGAATAAAAGTTTGCGGATACAAAACAATGTTCCACTAGATTTTTCGTAGGTTCCACCCTACTTAGGGTTCCATCCCTTTAACAGACTCAAAGTGGATTCCATTCCACGAATAAATTGGATTTTAAGATGCCAGTGCTTTTCTAGGAGTTTTAAAAAAATTTATAATTAAAAGTAAATTACTTGAAATCTTGAACTCTTGATAATCTTGATATTCTTGTTACTCATGAGTCTTCAATCTTGATATCTTGAATCTCTATACTGTACAGTCTTCATTCTTGGTACCTGCATGGTTAAATCCTGCATATACATATATATCTAAACTTATACTGTTAGTATTTATATTTATAATCTATTCTAAGGCTGTTGTCATCAAAACCATCATTTCACGGACTAACAATCTGTACTCGAGAACAACATGCAATGAACTATCAAGAGGTTTACCAAATGAGAGGTTTGGGTTTATAACAATTTATACATCCATGAACATTTTTGACATTTTCAAAAGAGATGAGGAGGTAGAGGTTAGATAATTAACTAATTTTAGATGCTTAGTCTAGTGCATCAACCATAATTCTCCATCTTAGAAGGCCAAGATGATTTTTGACTAGGATCTATTGCATGGTCAGGCAGTAGCAGATGTAGTTAAAATGCATGGATATAGGGATAAGAACATGACAAAATATCATATATATATATATATATATATATATATATTATATCCTTAATTAGAGGGTGTTTAAGTGAATTCAAAAGTTAGGTAAGTTGAAATAAGGGTGCAATCGCAAATTGGATTGTTCTAATTTTAATGTGGCGGACGCACATCTGACCAACGTATTGGAAACCTAGACGGGCATGTTTGCTCTTATGCCTTGTTCCCTCTGCATGAGAAAATTGGAAAGTTTGGGGATGACTTGTTGGATGTCATCAATATTTTTAGTAAGTAATAAAATGTCAAGATGGTAATAAAAATTAAGTTTAAAAAGAAATAATAAATTACAACTTAAAGAACCATAAATATTTACAATTTATAAAAATATTTATTTTTAGTAAAAATGATAATAAAACTGTTAAACATATTTTTGTACAAAAGTTAATAACATTAACACAAATATGAAATTTTTGGTAATAATAAAATACAATATTAACATATATCATTTATTCGATGGACCATTGTCCCCACCCACTAGCTAGCACTGTATCCTAGACCCCTATGACTTAATCGGCTAAGTCGACTGTCAATCTGTAAGGCTTTACACATATAGTGACAGTCATTTTGTAAACAAATTATTACTCATTTTCAATTATTGAATATATAAATATTTTGGTGTTTCTTTTACAACACAAACTACATTACTTTTTCGTTGAACTTTACGCTTTCATGCTCCTTTTCAAAATGACACTTTCGTATGTCGCTTTTTGTTTGAAAAAACATTCTAAATGTAACTCATGCACACATTTATTTACTTATATTATAATTTTTTTTGATGTTTTACTACAAAATAATATTTGTAATTAAACCAATACTTTACATTAAGTATGGGTAAGTAACAATTAAGTAAAATAGTACACAACATATGCAATGCACATAAGAAGCACACATGCACATATACAATGAAAAGAATAATGTAGCCATTAAATTATAATTGTAAAGTAATAAAAATGTTTCATTTAACTTGTAATTCACGTAAGTGTTTTAAAGTAAATATATTAACATTTAAATCTTTTACAAAAAGTCTTACTTAAACCAAATACAAATGCAAACATAGAAATTAGTTTTTATAACTGGTTGAAAAATTAACCGATTCTTACTGAACTTCACAATAGGAAATTTTAGAGGCTAAAAATTAAAAAATTAACTAAGCTTAGACATATATTTTTGTATTTCTATTTTCAGCAGACCTTTTTAAAAATAGTTATTTAAAGATTTAGTGCAACTAAATGTAAAGTATTTATTGAGGGCTCATAGTTTGCATTTTTCTATTAACTGAATGCTAAACCAATATGTAACTTTTCAAAAAAAATATATCGCAACATTGCTCTGAAATTTAACAATAATATTTCTACATTAGAAGTCACAATTTGAAAAAGAAACTATATTATAATAGTAAATAACCTCTACCAAAACTCACACGTCTCCAATTCAAACTATATGGTCTCCTTTTCTTCACTTTATAAGCAAAAGTTGCACCTATAATCACCTCCTCATTCAATCCAGTGCATGAAAACTATTTCCTGTAGACATTCTATATAACATAATAAACCGTTAACTTTAAACTAAAACCTCATCCATAATAATCCATTGAGTCATCACGGATCTAATAGAGTGTGTTCCACCTTCGTTTTTTATATTGAAGAAGTCAAATGTAGCAACCCTCATATTTTACGATTATATATTTAAATGTTCCATTGAAATAAAGCATCGTTAATTATGTTAAAGTTCGAAATATGACTTTTTGTAAACAGTCGAATCCGGAATCGAGACCACTTTCATTGAGTTCAAATCGACATTTACAACTTGTTTAATATAAATATTGTTGTGTTTGGAGTTGATTAGGATTTTGGTATTTTCATTTGGGCTTTGGGTTGTGTTCTAGCCCATTAACCCAACAAGATAACCCAAACCCTTCTACCAAATACCGTAACTCCTCTCCTCTTCGTTCATTCCATTCTCTATTTTCTAACACTCTCACGCTAAAGGAAAAGTGGTGGGAGGGGGAAATTAAAATTCCTAAGCCCTAGCTTTTCTTAGGAATTCATATTCAAGTTATAAATCAAAGAAAAGCTTAGGTAAGCTTCCTCTTCATCTTCTCTACCTAAATCTCTCTCCAATTTTCAAAAATTCCTATAATCTAACTTAGGAAATCTTTGTATGTGATATTAGATTGATGATCTTTGAAGTGTAGTAGAATAGGAGTCAATTTTAGCATGTTTTAAAGCTAATCTTCACTATTTTTGAGTTTAAAGGTGAGTTCTTAAACTCACATCTATGTCTATAGCCTTGATTATTGTTAGGTATGCATTCCTAACATCTATTTCTTATTCAATTGCTTTTGAGTTGAATTATTTTGGTGAATTTTCCTAATTTTTGTGTTTTGAAGTCAAATTTATGAAAACCCTAGTATGGGTGTTTACACATATTGTTTTGGGTGAATTAAGGAGCCTTTAGGGCTGTGTTGTCACTAGGCATAAATCCCTAGTCGTAGTTTCTCATTCAATCGCTTTCGAATTCGAGAAGTTGCGTAGGTTTGCCTATTCAACGACTTTGCACAGCATGGTATCAGAGCCATACTTCGGAACAATATAGGATATTATGACGAGGATCATTGTCTTAAGTCTCTCTTAGGAATCTTGCCTTAGGATTTAATTTGGGTCTTAGGATTCGTGATGCCCAATCTTATTTTATGATGCCTTGTTTTATCGATCAAACTTATTTGAATTCATTTTGAGAATAACCTTATTCCTCTTCTTTCTTTTTATTTAAGAAGAGAAATGGTTAGAGCAGACCGTCCTAGCACTGGTCAATCCAATGGTCCTCCTCAGGATGGTGTATTTATGTCTACTCAATGGCTTTTGGATCTTGTAAAGAATGCCCCAACCGCCAGTCCCATTCCTGAGCCTACTCATCCTAAATCTGGGTTTGCAGGCATGTGCAGTGATTACACCAATTTGGGTGGAAAACCATTCAGAGGTTCCAAAAGCATTATAGAAGTCCAAGCTTGGCTTAGAACATGCAATTGCATCTTTTCTTGCATGAATATTTTGGAATTACATCGAGTCCAAGTGGCTTCTAGCATGCTCCAGGATAGAGCATTAGATTGGTATGAGCTTTTAATTTTAGAAATTGTTGAAGCAGATTATACTTGGGAGCAATTCCGAGAAAGGTTCGAGTTAAAGTTTGTACCTGAAGTAGAAAAGGTAACTTTAGCTCGATGCTTCAACAATCTTATTCAAGGTGAATCTTGGGGTGACAGATTATGTCGCATCTTTTGAATCCCCCTCCAAATATGGGTCATGTATATTAATACTCCATTGAAGAAGAATCAAAGGTTTATTTATGGTCTGAATAAGAATCTCAAAAAGGCATTACTTCTGAAACTAGAAGTGCCTTTTGATTAGCTTGTAGAAATCACCCTTCGACTTGAAGAGGTCGATAAGTAAAGTGATGATGATGTTGGAGGTGCCAAGAAGAACTCCAACAAAAAAAAGAGGCATCCCGATAATAAGTTGAAAGGCCTTAATCCCAACAAGAAAGGGAAGCAAGCAACTTCAGGAGTGAAGACTCCTACCCCTGGTCGTGGAGGATGCTACAATTGTGGTTCTAAGGACCACTGTGCCAATAAGTGTCCGAGGTCCCTTAATTGTTGCTATTGCAAAAGTTTAGGTCATCCTATATCTTCATGTTCCAAACTTCAAAACAAGGAAGAGGGAAAGCTAAATGTTGTGCAAGCTCCTAGTAACCCTTTTCTTGGTCAAGATATTTCTCATTCTATCCTTAAAAGCATTTTTATGTTTTGTGATCATCCTATTCGAATTCTTTTTGATATGGGTGCATCTCACTCTTTTATATCAAAAGAACTTGTGGATAGTTTGTCTTTAAATGTTATGGGCTTGATGACTTCACTGAAAATTACAAAGGAAGTTGATGGATCTGCAACACTCAATTTATTTTGTAAGGATGTTGAGATTATTTTATGTGATTATGCTTTCCATGCTAATTTTCGTATTATGCATTATTTAGGTTTCGGAACGATATTGGAAATGGATTGGCTTAATCATTATGAAGCCCACATCCTATGTCCCGAGAGGACTATCCATCTTTGACATCCCCAATTTGTTAAGCAAATTTCTATTGTTCTTAATGACTTTGATTCTAATTTGGTGGCATCCTTATATTTTCTAAACCCATATAATGATGACAATGGTGTTGAGGTCATATCTTTGAGCCTATTTTAAGATTATCACCTAAGCGAGCAATTGAGTTCATAATTAATCTAATCTCGGGAGCTCTACCTATCACTCGTCCTCCTTATTGTATGTTCAATAAGGAAAATATGGAGATGCATAAACAATTATCCGTATTGGAAGCGAAATAGTTCAGTCGATCTAGTTCCTCTCCTTGGGGAGCTTCAGCTATCTTTATGAAGAAATCCATTGGTACACTCAGACCTTGCGTTGACTACCGCAATCTTAATAACCATACCATTAAGAATAAAATCCCTTACTTTGGATTGATGATCTATTCGATCAACTTTGCGGTGCTAGAGTCTTTTCATGGTTAGACATAGCAACCGGTTTCCATCAGCTTTGAGTTATAGAGGATTGTATTCCTTTGACATTATTTTATATTCGTTATGCATCTTATGAATGGCTTGTTATACCATTTGGTTTAACGAATGCCCTAGCTTATTTCATTGACTTTATAAATCGAGTTATCAAAGACTTCCTCGATCAATTTGTTCTTATCTTTATCGATGACATTCTTGTTTATTATTAAACCGAGCAAGAGCATGAAAAACATATTCGAATTGTGTTAGAAACTCTTTGGAGAAATCATTTGAGAGGTAAAATTTTGTAAGTGCCATATTTGGCAATCTCGTGTGAATTTTTTAGGACATATTATTTCTGAATCTAGAATTTATGCGGAACCTTTAAAGATTGCGGCGATTCAAAATTAGAAGAGACCGTAGAGTGTAATGGAAATTCGTAGTTTTCTTGGATTGGGCGGCTATTACCGTCTATTCATAGAAGACTTTTCTAAATCTTCCTTACCTCTTACTAGTTTGACAAAGAAGGAAGTCAAGTACATTTGGTCAGATTAATGTGAAGGAGCGTTTCGGAAATTAAAAGAACTCCTTTCCGATGCTCCTATTCTTGTGATTCCAAAGGGAACCAAGACTTGATTGTTTAGACCGATGCTAGTCGTATTGGTTTGGGAGTCATTCTCATGCAAATAGAACGTGTTATCGCTTATGCTTCTAGGAAGTTAAAGCCTGCCAAGACTAGATGTGCCACTCATGCTTAAGAGCTCGCGGCTATTGTTTTCGCTCCTAGAAATTAGCGTCATCATCTTTTGGGAGAGAAATTTGTTCTTTACACCGATCATAAATCTTTAAAGTATTTATTCTCTCAAAAGGAACTTAATTTGCATCAACAACGTTGTCTCGAATTCCTTGCATCTTATGATCTTGATATTCTTTATACTCCTGAAAAGGGAAATCGTTTTGCCAATGCCCTTAGTCGTAAGCGACAAGCGGTTGTTTCCATGATGATATCCGAATGGAGTGATCTCGAGACTTTATCCACTTGGGAAATTCGAGAATGTGAGTCCGATTCATGTTCATCTCTTGTTTTATGTAGCCTTGAGGCATATCCTTCCCTTTTAGACCGCATCCTTGAATATCAAAAGCACGACTCCGAATTACCTCATCTTAGAGAAAGTTGCGGAGATAACAATAATATTGATGGTTTAAAAGACTTTGAAATTGATGCTTGTGGAGGCATTCGAAAATTTGGTAGACTTATTGTGATAAATATTAGTTATCTCTATAAGAACATTTAAGAAGATTGTCATCGTTTTAAATTTACGATTCATCTCGGTAGTAGTAAAATGTACGCGGACATGAAGTGAATTTATTATTAGGATGGAATGAAATCTGATATTGCTAACTTTATAAAGCATTGCATGACTTGCCAACTCATAAAGGGCGAGCATCAGAGGCCCGGTGGATTTTTGCAACCTTTAGATATTCCCGTTAGGAAGTGGGATCAAGTTTCTATGGACTTTATTGATGGTCTTCACCGTTTCGTTCAGGTCATGAGAGTTTATGGGTGTTGTAGATTTACTTACAAAATCCACCCATTTTCTTCCCGTTCGGTCTAGCTGAACCGTACCTCTTTTGGCTAAACTCTATGTTAAAGAAATTGTTAAATTTCAAGGAGTTCCTACTTCTATTGTTAGCAATCGTGATCCATTATTTACTAGTAGATTTTGGAAAGGTCTTTAAAAATCTTTGGGAACGAAGCTTAATTTTAGCACCGCTTAACATCCTCAATTCGATGGACAAACGAAGCGTGTGAATAAAACTCTTGAAGATCTACTTCGTGCATGTATTCTCAATTTTGGTGGAAGTTGGGAAGATCATATTTCTCTTGTTGAGTTTTTTTACAATAATAGCTTCCAATCTAGTATTGGTATAGCACCTTACGAGGCACTTTACGAAAGGCCATGCCGATCTCCTTCGTGTTGTCTTGGAAATAGTGAGAAGCTGGTCTTAGGTCGAAATTTTATTCTTGATGCCACAGAAAAGATTGACCTTATTCGCCATAGGATGAAAGAAGCTCAGAGTAGACAAAAATCCTATGCCAATAATCGAAGAAGGAATCTGGAATTTTATGTAGGAGATTCGGTATTCATTCATGTTTTGCATATGAAGGGTGTAGTGCGTTTCAGTTGATCGGAAAAAGTAGCGCCTCGATATATTGGTCCGTTTCCCATCACCGAACGCACTGGTCCATTGGCTTATCGCCTTTCGTTACCGGCTCAATTTTTCGCTATTCATGACGAATTTCACGTTTCTTAGGTACGGAAGTGCCTTAGAGATTCCTATTCTATTCTTGAGCCTAATGTTATTGAAAAATTAAGGTTTTACCTAATTTGACTTATGAGCAACATCCTATTCACATCGTTGCTATGGAGGTTAAACGCCTTTGTAGCAAAGATGTTTCGTTTGTGAAATTTCACTGGTCCACAAATCCTAAGGATTGTTCTTGGGAATCCAGAGAATTCATCGGGTGAACACATCCTGATTTACTCTCTCGTGCTACTTAAGGTGAATTTCTCATTTCAATTTTTTCTTTTTGTGATTGTTATGTCACGGAATGGTTGTTACTCTTTATTACCTTCTTAAAATATTGCGAGGATGAAATTTTTTTAAGAGGAAAAGTCTGTAACAACCCGCATATTTTATGGTTATATATTTAAATGTTTTATTTAAATAAAGCATCATTAATTATGTTAATGTCAGAATGTGACTTTTTTATAAACAGTCAAATCCGGCTTGAGACCCCTTTCATTGAGTTCAAATCGACGTTTACAACTTGTTTAAGTATAAACATTGTTGTGTTTGGAGTAATTAGGATTTTGGCATTTTCATTTGGGCTTTGGGTTGTGTTCTAGCCGGTTAACCCAACAAGATAACCTAAACTCTTCTACTAAATACCTTAACTCGTCTCCTCTTCATTCATTGCATTCTCTATTTCCTAACACTCTCAAGCTGAAGGAAAATTGGTTGGAAGAGGAAGTTGAAATTCCTAAGCCCTATCTTTCTTAGGATATAACGACCCTGACTCGACCTTAGATAATCGGCACCGAATACGACACTCGTATTCAAATGCCATAGATCCAAACGTCAAATCTGGTTCACCGGAGCTTATAAAACATTAAGTACAACATAGTGGAAGAAAAAGGATAAATCAATATACAACAATGATACAGTATCTGATACAACATGATACAACAGAATGATACAATGAAATATACATCAGAGATATGATACAAGACAATAGCAGCGGAAAGAAAGAAAAGATAACACCAACAGCGGAACAATATCTCCAATATGGTCTTCAAGAAAAAAACTCCAGTGTCGGTAATCTCCATCTCTATGGCACCAATCTAGAAATAACTGGAACTCCCAATCAGGATGAAGTGAAGCAACTCGATCCAAAAGCGAATGCCAAATCCTAAGGCTGAAAGCTATCGAACCTACACCTACTATTCGATTATCTGAAAAACCCAACTCTAGACTGCCCGTGTGGGAAAATAGTGGGCACCCAGAGTTTAGGAAAGGAACAACAAACTCCAAGTTAGTCGTGGGACTGGTATGAGAAAACAAAAGCAGTTTATCCTTTAAAAACAAACAACATAGGAATTTTAAAATAAATCCGCAATGCTTTTTTAGAAAATGAAACTACCATAAGGCCTCCCGCCACACACATTATGCAAATGCAGAATTGGAGGAGATTTCTCCTTTTGATAGTCAAATATGCTTGATACAAGAAAACTTCTCTGATATTATTATTAGTGCATAGTGTAGAAAAACCATTCGAAAGTATAACATAAATCCTAGCCAACATACGACCTGTATCGTATGCCTACTATAACTACCATCTAAATAGTGGGGCGCCACCATAAGTAAATGGCAGGTTCTACAACTAAAACCGTACAAGGCGCGTATTGAAAATTGAATTTTCCAACAAATGGTCAGGCTAAGGAACATCCTACTATCCATGGGTACTCCTCTGGTGGGACGTCCCGAGAGCTTAACTAGCTCTCTGCCAACACAAGGCCGGGTTACCTCTGTAACTAGGTAACTACTTCACGAGCGTGCCTTCCCCCGGTCCTTTGGGACCTTTATCCGAGCGCACGACACCAACAACCACAAAACAATCACAAAGCAATAGATCTGCAGTATCCACATGAGTAAGTATCTGGGCTCCATACCATGATACCACCCTTTTCCAGAAGGGAATGACAAACCCTAAAGGGAGCGACCCTCATGACCTGGCTGCATCTTTCGTATTTCGACCATTTCCGAGGTGTGAGGTCCTGATGCAGTCTCGTCCACAAAGCTACACTTTAGACAAAAGCCGTGCTTTGGTCAACAAATGATACACAGCAGCACTCGGCATGCCACACTACCAAATTTGGGAGTATATCACTGATAAATATCAACTTAATAACTTCTGAGCTCGTACGTCTCAGAGAAGGGTGTTAAGCTTAGAGAATGAATTCTCCGCCACCAAGAAGAAATGTATTTGATAGAGATCAGTTTAATATCTCAAAGTGTAGTGTCAGACATACAAACATACAAGTCTGTTCCAGGTTCGAACATAACCGAAGGCACTTCCGAAGAAACCCTTGCAAATCCGGGTATCTACAATCCCGATCGGACTTCCCATCACTTAGGGAGAACTCTATACTAGAGAAACTCAGTACAGAGTCTATCGACAGGTTATCCTATCGTTCTCGAAGACACCCGGTCTTCAACACCGGCCTTCAAATGCAATCTATAACGTCGTATCACTATTCGGAATGGGCTATATGACACAAGGTCCTCTCCCGGCTAAACCGAATAATGAGCGCAATATTTAAAAATATATGGATATGGGATTTTAGTTAAGTCACAAATTATGAAAATCCAAAGCTTTTCTTTCAAATGGTTAAACAAATTACCATTTCAATCTTTAACAAAAAGATTCGCTTCACAAAGTTCACCTAGTTTCACAAAGATCTATTCATATATTTTCAAAACGATTTCCATTTCAATCGGATTAACCAATTAAATCTTTAAATTAAAGATTTAACTTTTAGCTTTCAAACCCGTTTCCAAAGATTTATTCATAACTCGGAAAACCATTTTCATTTCAAACTTGAATTCCTTTTAACACAAGTTGGAAGTTCATTTCTTATGTGAAAGCTTTTATTATTTGAAAACAAATAGTTTCCGTTTCAGAAAAATCCAATTATATCTATACAAGTTGAAAACTTTGGGTTAAATTTAAAGTCCCAAAACAACACTCTTAAAATGTGTTAAAAACCCATGTAAACCCATTTATAAGTTGAATAACCTTTTTAAACCCTAGTTTCCAAATCATAGAATTCAATTTCAAATTTTGAATTCAAATTTAAACCAAATTATTTAGATTTCAAAACTCAATCAAGTTATTCAAAATAACTTTTATTTTTGGAATTCATTTTCAAAAGCTTTCAATTCTAATTCCAAAACTATTTTGGATTCAAAAATTCAATCTTTAAAACTATTTCAAAATCTGTGACTTAACCCATTTCTACGTGCAATCCATATTTGTGTGTGTATAAGTATGGTCCAGGGGTTTTACACAATAAAAGTGCCACATCATCAATCAACACAGATATATCAATATCGATAAGCGGTATATCCCATAACGCTTATCTTCATTCACAGATTCATAGATAAAGTAAATTTATCAATCACAAAGATTAACTATTACGATTCGATGTGGGTTTTGGATAACCAACTGTAATCCGACTCCCTATCGCATCGAAATTCATATGTCGTTTTACGAGCCAAGGGGTTTTCATATTCATACAACAGTATGTCCATCACAAACATAGCAGCTCAGTACAAAGCATCACATAGCATCACATCACATATCAAATATGTCAATTCATCACACAACATTCAAAAACAATTAAACATCTTTGATTAAGGTGAATAAATTGTGTGGTTATAAATTTATTACTCATATAATTACTTTCATTAGTAATCTTTAATCAATGATTAATTATCATTAACTGCAATTGATTAAGTCTTAACCACCTTCATTTATCATTTCTTTAATTAATTATCTTCATTAATTTATCCTTAATTGTTAATTAATTAACTCTTAATTACATTTATTAATTAATTATTCCTTAATTAATTAATCATTAATTACAAATCAATTAACCTTAACGATTTACTTAATCAATCTTTAATATTATATTCTTTGAATGATTTATTAACAACTCATTAATTTATTAATAAATTTAAAGATAAATATTTTTACCTTCGTAAATCATTTTGATTATCTTATAACCCTTGTTTAGTGAATCATCCTTATCACACAGTTTAACTTAAAGGGTGTAGATTAGTTTTAAATAACATTTTATCTCAATCACCTTCCTTACATTATTAAATAATTTTATAAAATAATGTAACAAAATTTTGAATTAAATTTAATTACAAAATATCCTACTTAAAACCTTAATTAGTTTAAACTTAAATCAAAATCATCTTTTAAAACATGGTTTTTAAAATGTTTGAAAATTTGAATTTATTTCAAAGTAAAAACTGATTTACATTTACTAACTCGAGACACACTCGAGTATTACCCGAACAAAATACCTCACTGCTTCGAGTCGTTAACCAGACTCACCCATGTACCCTATTTTCTTCAAACTTAGATTTTTGTTTAAGTACAAATCTGATACACATAGGAAAATGCACAAGCTCGAACTCGAGCCATCATACAAACCTCTCGAGATTGCCTTTGAATAAAACTCCTCGTTCCAGACTTAACCCTCTGACACATACCAAAGGTACGTGCATGTGCACCGGAGCTCTGATGAACTCTGGTCAACTTCGCCACCTTCCCTAAGTCCACGATCATCTGCCCAAACCTCCAGTACACCCAGATCGTCAAGTTCATGAACTAAACACAATTTAGCATCCTGACCCAAACTGGAACTACTAGCATCACCAAAGATCCCCTCGAACAGCCCATGTCGATCATCAACGATCACACCAGTGCACTCAAAGCTTCCTTGACATCCAACACTTCGATCTACCCTGGTCTGGTGGAACTCGATCCACTAGAGGCGTCGCGATGGCAACAATTCTGACCCTGACCTATTTTAGGGCTTAGACCTTAAATCACTCTCGTTCACCATCCAGGTGATCTGAAATTATTCTGAGCATTTTTCTCAAGCAACCCAATCCCCCAGCTAGCTTCATCCATGATCGCGAGACTAAGTTTGTTGCCTATCATCAGAAATTGCCAAAAGACTCAGATTTGTTTATCCTTACATTACTCAGCGATTGTTTGCTTTATAATTTTGATTTAACTTTCAAAAATCATTATTTTCAAAAGCCTTTAAATTGACATATTTGAAATCAAAGTTCATCATGGTTGGATTTGCAACCTATACTTGTTTTGCCTGTATATTTTTTTTTCCAAAAAAACTTAAACTGTTTTTGCTCTAATTTATTTTTAAAACTTAAAACAGGTTCAAACAACAAAATTTATTCGAATCCTAAGATCTAATAAGTATCAGGGTTGAAAGATTTTGAATTTCGAACAGGTTTTGGAAACCTGTTTCTAGACAGAAGCAAAAAGCCTGATACTAAGCATGCACAGTTCTATCTGCATATAAATATTCACATATATTTGCATGCATATAAATGCTTCATTATTTATCTCAAGCATCAACACAAGCAACACAAATATTCTAGATTTAAAAGGTTTGCTCACAGGCATCTCAAAATAAAGGAGGTGGAGTTTGCTCACCTTATTATGTTGACAGAGGAGCCAGAGAAAAACAGAGTCCAAAGTTTAGGCCTGGAATATTCTGAACATTGGAAGTAGACTTGATTTAGCTAAAATGATGTTGTTTTTGGATTCTTTAAAAACCATTTGAATCTGAGGCTTGCATGCTTGATTGCTGAACAAAGACAGAATTTTTTTTTTTGATTTTCTTTCAACTAGAAACTAGCTCTTTGCTTTGCTTGTTAATCTGCTTTTGATTTTGTTTCAATTTTTTTAAACTTATGCTTTATCACTGATTAACAACAATAAATTCGAATCTTTAATAAAATTTACTTACCTTTATTTAATTCCAGAGAAAACTGCACTGCTCTAATCTATTTCAGGTTGAAGCTTCCTGATTTGAATTTGACACTTTATGATTTGAATTAATGAGTTGATCTTCAGGTTGCATTGATTCTTGTTGCTTCAGATTGCAGTTTGATTGCAGAACTAAAGCTTTGCTTACATGTTTTTCTTCTTTCTTTTTTCTGATCTTTACTCTGTTTTTTCTTTTCTTTCCTTATTATTTTCTTGGTGTTTGAACTTGTGATACTAAAATCTTTTTACTATATTCTCAGATTTTGGGAGGCTAATAAATTTGAATTTGGGGAGCTGACGAGTTTTCTACAAATTTTTAATTATATTATTTTATTCAATTAAATACCTTGAATGCCATGTGTAGAAAGAAATGATTATGAGATCTAATGTAATGTTTACTTTTTTTACTCTATCTCCTTTATATATTTATCATTTGCAATTTTCAAAGATAAAAGAATTTTTTTAAATAATTTTTTATATCATATTCATTCTATAAATAAATGTACTTCTTTATTTATTTGTATGTGTATATATATAATGTTAAAAGAATAATTGTTTTTAACCAACATTTACAATATATAATTTCACCTCAATGATTTTAAAAGCCAAATGTTTATTTTAAAAACATTCATTTCAAATGTAGACTCAAATTCCCAATTCATTTGAATTAAAATTTATTTATATCTATTTATATATATATTCATACATATAATTTTGCAATTTAAATTCAAATTCAATGTTTGCATTGGTAAAATGTTTATGTTTTATTTTATATTTATATTTACACAATTTACATTCATACATTTTATTATTATTTATTTTTGCATAATTTTTGAAAGAAAAGAAGGATTTAAATACTTTGATTCATATTAAAAATTGTTACATTTATTTATATAAGAGAATTAAATCCTAAAAATAAATCTTTTTGAAATTTATATCTTTCAAATATATTTAATATTTTAGAAAGCAAACTATTATTAAATTTTAAAAGCTTTTAATTTCCATTTTATTTTTAATACATTTTTTTAAAATTCAATATTTGTTTATACATAATTTATTACTTATTTTATTTGTTTTGAGATTTTTCTCAATTTATTTTTAAATTAAATTTCAAAAGTTTAAAATATATTATTAATTTATATTAACAAATTTTAGGAGGTTATTTTTTATTTATAAGATATTAAATACCCAATTTCAAATCCATAGTTAAATTTTAAAAATTAATGACCAAATAAATAAATATCCTATTTAACTTGAAAAATTCAAATTAATTTACAATTTTATTCAAAAATTTATTATAATTATCAGTTTAAATTAAATTAAAAATTGGGATTGTTACATAGGAATTCAAATTCAACTTATAAATAAAAGAGAAGCTTAGGTAAGCATCCTCTTCATCCTCTCTATCTCAGTCTCTCTCCAATTTTCAGAAATTCCAATAACCTAACTTAGGAAATCTTTGTATGTGATATTAGATTGAAGATCTTTTAGGCGTAGTAGAAGAGGAATCATCTTAGCTTGTTTTAGAGCCTATCTTCGCTATTTTCGAGTTAAAAGTTGAGTTATTGAACTCACATCTATGTCTATAGCCTTGCTTGTTGTTAGGTATGAATTCCTAACATCTATTTCTTATTCAATTGCTTTTGAATTGAATTGGTTTGGTGCATTTTCCTAATTTTGGTGTTTTGAAGTCAAAATTTATGAAAACCCTAGTATGGGTGTTTACACATGTTGTTTTGGGTGAATTGAAGAGCCTTTATTGCTGGGTTGTCGCTTGGCATAAATCCCTAATCACAATTGCTCATTCAATCGCTTCTGAATTTGAGAAGTTCTGTAGGTTTGCCCATTTAAGGGCTTTGCAAATTCTGACCCGCTACAGGTGACAGACGTCTGTGGATTATCCATATATGTCCGTGACCTCAGGGTTACAATTTCCAAAAACAGGTGCAGACATCTTTGGATTTCTCACAGACGTCTGTGGCTATCGAATTTTGGAAATTTGGTTATTTTTTTATGGATTTCCAGTTTATCGATTTTCGATGATCCGTATAGTTATTGTCAACCAAAATCAACTTTGAAGAGTTCTTTTCTAGATTTTTGGTGTTTCCACTTGATGGACTTGATATCTATATCCAATGGTTTGATTCACGTTATCAAAACGTGGATTTTTGTGATAGATTATTTTTATAACCGTTTCTATGATTTATCACTTTTAAAAGCAATAGTTTTATACCGGTAGTAAATACTAAAAATCTTTCATAGAAATGATTCCAACTCTACTTTTAATACAAAGCTCGATTTTAATATTGTTTTCCAATCTACTAGTATATACAATAATGACTTAGCAAAACAAGTGGTATGAAACGCTTGCATTTACTTTGTCGATTAATTCTTGGATTTTTCCGATTGAAATTGTGAGGACCCGCAAATCCGTACACCTTGAATATACACTAATCTCCATAGATTAACTCAAGATGAACAGAAATACGAATTCTCATTGTTTAAGAAAAAGAAAAAGACAGAAGAAGAGATAAGAAGATAGAAAATAGAACGGAAAGAACAGAAAACAACAGAACAATATCAGAATCTCACAATCGCAGCGGAACAACATATAATAGATAAATGAATAATCCTTAAACAAAGAACTATATCAGTTATTACATTACATCACATTACATTACATTACATCAGAGTATACAACAACAAACAATGCAGCGGAAAAAGAAATACTATATACTAATAATACGCCATGCCATCCAGCTTGCCTCCAGCAACTCCTGAATATCCTGATAAACCTTAACTCTTGACTGCCCGTGTGGAAATTGGTGGGCACCCAGAGTTTAGGAAGGAAAGCAATAAACTCCGAGTGAGTCATGTGACTGGTGTGAGAACTCAAAACAGTTTATTTATCTTAAAAATCAAAATAGAGGAATATTTTTAAAGTCAATTCGCAATGCTTTTAAAAATGAGACTACCATAAGGCCTCCCGCACACACACACACACACACACAATGCAAACGCAGAATCGGAGGAGATTTCTCCTTATGATAGTCAAAGATGCTTGATACGCATTGTCAGGACCCGATTCTTCGACTTCCGAAAATCGACATCAATACGTCCACTGTATCAACTGCCGAGCGATCGAATGCCGGAAAACCGAACACTGAGGGTTTAAGAAAAGAAAAAGATAGAAGGAGATAGAAAAAGGTAGGAAAATAGAGAGGAAAGAAGATAAAAATTAGGACGGAACCGAAAGAAAACAACAGAACAACATCAGAATCTCACAATTCGCAGCGGAACAACATATAATAATAAATGAATAATCTTTAAACAAAGAACTATATCAGTTATTACATTTCATTACATTTCATTACATCATATCATCAGAGTGTAAAACAACAAACAACAACAAATAGCGGAAAAGAAATACTATATACTAGTAATACGCCATGCCATCCAGCTTGCCTCCAGCAACTCCTGAATATCCAGAATATCCTGATAAACCTAACTCTTAACTGCCCGTGTGGAAATTGGTGGGCACCCAGAGTTTAGGAAGGAAAACAATAAACTCCGAGTCAGTCATGTGACTGGTGTGAGAACTCAAAACAGTTTATTTATTTTTAAAATCCAATAGAGGAATATTTTTAAATTCAAATCGCAATGATTTTAAAAATGAGACTACCATAAGGCCTCCCGCACACACACACATGCAAACGCAGAATCGGAGGAGATTTCTCCTTATGATAGTCAAAGATGCTTGATACGCATTAAAAAGAAACATTTGATATTATTACTAGTGCATAGTGTAGTAAAAATCATTTCGAAAATAAAGATATAAATCTTAGCCAGCATAGACATTTCGCACTTATGCCTACTATAGCTACCATCCAAACAGTGGGTTACCACCATAAGTGAATGATAGGTTCTACAACTAAAACCGTACAAGGCTCGTATTTGAAGAATGGATTTTTTCAACAAATGGTCAGGCCAAGGAACTTCCCATTGCCACATGGAAACGCCTCTTGAAGGACGCCCCGAGAACCAAACCGTTCTCTGCCAAACAAAGCCGGGAATCCCTTTTCCCAAGGAATATTACAAACCCTCAGATATGCCACCTCCGGTCCTTTGGGACCTTTAAACGAGAGCTCTCTAACCAACGTCACACCATAATAATAAGTGTTTCAACATGAGTAAGTATCTGGGCTCCATACCATGATACTACCCTTTTCCAGAAGGAATGGTCATACCCTAGGGAAGCGATCCGTGAAAACCTTGCCGCACAATTCCTGTTTCGACCATTACCGGTTTGTGAGGCTCGACGAAGTCTCGTCCACAAAAACATACTTTATACAAAAGCCATGCTTTGGGTCAACAAATGATCATAGAAATGATCACCAAGATAGACGATCATACAAATGATCCTATCACAACTGATCAACACAATGATCATTTCACAGCAACACTCAGCATGTCACATTACCAAATTGGGAATATATCGCTGATAACCTTCAACTACATAACCTCTGAGCTCGTACGTCTCAGAGAAGGGTGTTAAGCTAAAAGAATAAATTCTCCGCCAGCAACAGAAATATATTTGAACGAAATCTGCTTTATATCTCAATTTGTAGTGTCAGACATACAATCCATACAAGTCTGTTCCGGGCTCGAACAAAACCAAAGGCACTTACAAAGAAGTCCTTGCAATCCGGATATCCACAATCCTGATCGGATTCCCCATCACATATGGAGAACTCTATACCGGAGCAACTCGGTGCAGAGTCAATCGACAGGTCATCCTATCGCTCTCGCAAATATACGGTCTTCAACACCGATCTTCACATGCAATTCACAACGACGTATCACATATTCGGAATGGGTTATACGACCCCATGGTCCTTTCCCGGTTAAACCGAATAGTGAGCACTTATTCAAAAATAAGTGTGGCATTCAAATTCAAACAAATCACATCAAATACCCATTCAAAGGGAAATATTGATAGTCCGTTATTGAACTATCAATGGATATGCACACATCACCAAATTCCAAATAATTTTCCAAATTATTTATTTTCCAAAATAAAATATCTTTACAAGATATATAATTTCCAATTCTTTAAAAATAAATCAACATTTATTTTTAAACAAATTCCACTTTCTTTTATAAATTCCATAGTGAATTTATATTCCAAAATATCCATGCATATACGATTTCAACTATCCATTTTCAATTTATCTTCAAAAGGATAAATTCTCAAAACGTTTCATTTCACATTGGAAAACATTTCCATACTTATTTATTCATAAGTAATTCATAAATTTTATTTATTTTCTATACTTCGAAAATATTCAATATACTTAAATCGAGATTAAGTATATATTTCATTCTTTAAGGAAATCATTCTCTTAAACATATTTATTTGGGCCAAAACGAATGTTGCGTAAAACATCGTTACGACAACCCAAAATCACTAGTATAGGGATTCGAAATTAAAATAGATATATAAATCCCAATACTATACAAATCATTTCCTTTCGGAAATCATTTACTATAACAACAGTGTTATAGTCCATCATTTCCTTTTATTTCTCGAAAACGTCTATTTCAACAATGAATGTTGAAATCTATGGTTTCGAATCTCAACACCTTTTAAAATATCATTAGATCGTTTTAATTCTATTTAAAACATCACATTCAAAACAATTTCTTTAACATGTTATTCACTATTCAAAAACGTGAATATACTTGTTAACAAATTTCATCACTTCTATTCATTTTATTTTAAAGGATTATTCACTGTCTAAAAACGTGAATATAACTCCATAAATAAGTTATAACAATTTTCTTATCAAAATAAGTCGTTTGCGGATTTATAAAACAACGTTTATAAATTCCATTTCTATTTATTCTATAAAAACTTCCCTTTTATTAATTTCCTTTATTAACCTATTGAATTTCATATCTAAATGATATACTAAAAATTCATATTATAAGTCAAATACTTATAATTTATTTGTTTGCAAAAATCATTCCTTTGAACTTCATAATTATAAATCCTATAACTTATAGGATTCAATGATTTATCCAAAATCATTCTTTTAATGACTTTATAAATTTTATAAAACTACTGCTTATAAAATTCCATTTATAACTTCACCGTTTATAATTCTATAAATTCCATTCACTTATGCAATCTATTTTCACTTCATTCAAACACTTATAAAAACTCGTTTTATAATGTCAATATTTCAATTTATAAATATCCATTTATAAATCTCTTAAGTAAATCAATTTATATTATTCTTTTAAAACGTCTTTAAACTCCTTTAGAAACTTCATCATTTTGATTTATAAAATAATCAAATTTTATAAATCCTATATTTAAACTTTTTACAATAAATTCAGAAATTTCAATTTAAACTATTTTATAAAATCATTAATCCATATTTCTCAAAAATCAACTTTTAACTATATTTCTCAAAAATCATAATTTTTATAACATTAAAAATTATAACGTTTATTTATTTAAAATGGATCAATTCCAAAAATATAGTATACTTCAAAAATCACTTTAAAAATCCTTTTTAAAATTCCAAAACTTGGTCCAATGATGCTACACACCAAATGGTCAATCACGACTACAACGACATCATATATCGTATATGATAATCAAAGAATATCAAAATATCCATAATCAAATAAATACTGTTGAGGAATCCAGTTGGATCCCTCCAACCTGTTTTCCTGCATCCACAAACATTAGCACAATACCAATTCCGTTCCAGTACGAAATTATCGCGGTATATGGGATTTAAAATATTATCCGCTTAATAACGGCGCAATAGGGTCTCATCCGCTAAAAAATGCGGGGAAATCAACAACTGCAATATATACATATGCCAATATATATATTACTATTATATATAATACCAATTTCACTGTTTATGAAATATTCGTGGTATATGTTTCTAATAAATAACATCCGCTTACTAACGGCGCATAATGTCTATTTTAACAATCAATAGATAACAATCATCATTCAAACATACATTCAAATATTTTAAATCTATCTATTTAAAATAAAATCGAAACCGATTCGATTGAGTGAGAAGTTCTCACCTTGATTTCAATTTCGTTTTAGCGATTTATTTCGAATAAAATTAAACGCGCGTTTAATTTTACCCGAAATTCTTACTAACTCCAAACGACTCCAATCCAACTCCATCGCGTAGTGCTCGTCCATACGATTCCAACGCTTCTTGTTTCGCGCGTTTTCGACCTCGTATGAAAAAGTTATGCATTTTTAAACTTACACGAATTTATTTATATAAATTACAACATATATTATAATCTTATAACCTAAATTAGATCATCACCGCATGTCCATCTTCCAGTAAATCACAGCCATCCCCTTCTATCATCTCCAAACTCACGTTCCATTCCCAGATACATAGCCGAACCCAACTCTTCCATTAGGGTTAAATTTTTGCTACCATCTCGTCGCGTTTGAAGGTGATCAGGGAGCATCAACACGTGCGCCTCCCCTAGCTCCACCCACGGCCAGAGCATGGTGGCACTCGGCCCCACCTAGCACCATCTATATGCATGCGAACGGCCAGAGTTCAAGCTCGAACTGCCATCAATTCACAAAGCCATTTGCAATCATAACCGTTGAACTTCAAGATCTCGCGTAGCTCCACCACTTTCTAGTTGTAAGTTTCTTGAAACGATTGAAGGATTGAAAGATAAATGAAGAAGAAGAGGAGAGTTTTCTGGCCGTTGAAATCAATGGAGGCGGCTGCGTTTAGATTAGGGTTTTATTTTTTTATTTTTTTTAATTTATGAAGGGGTAAGGGTCTATTTATAGGAAATTTTTGAACACTATTCATCCAGGAATTCCGAACTCCGATTTACGCGCCGTGACCGACGTTCCTAGGGTTTATCCCGTGTTTCGGACACAATGGAACAGGTTTCAGAAGCTAATTCGGACATCTGTGCGAGATATAGCAACAAACGATCGATTTAAATTAAACCGATTTAAACGATTTTCTAGGCGTTTTAAATTGTACCGGACAAACGGTAAATCCAATTGACTTGAAATTTGAAACCTTACAATAATATCACATTACGGATTCGATGAAACTGGTTTCGTCGAAATTCGAGACTTTTTGAAAAATGACTATTTTAACTCGCCAAATTAATATTAAAACAATTTCGATGCGTTTCGAGCTGCCACGATCAAACGACAACTCCGAGTGCTACGAAAATTGAAATCCGGAAATAACTAACTATTACGGATCCAATGGAACTGGTTTCGTTCAATTTTGAGACTGTTCAAAAATTGGCTATTTTCACTAGTCGATTAAATATTAAAATATTCAATTTTCACAAATAAACTTTTAATTCGATTTTAAAAGTTCTAAAATATCGTTCTAACTTCAATATGATAAAATAAAATTTTACAAATCATTTTCAATCATATTTAACTCAATTTTCAATTATTTCCATAATTTAACATATTAAATTATCGATTTAATTACCCAATTAAATCCAATTATTCGAAATAAAATTTTTTGACTTATAAATTTCACTCATTAATATTTAAAATTAATTAAGTATTCAAATTTTAATTACTAAAAATCCTGGGTCGTTACACGCATTAAAAAGAACATTTGATATTATTACTAGTGCATAGTGTAGGGAAAAATCATTTCGAAAGTAGAATATAAATCTTAGCCAACATACGACCATTATCGTATGCCTACTATAGCTACCATGTTCAATAGCAGGTTACCGCCACATTCCATGGCAGGTTATACAACTAAAACCGTACAAGATCGTATTGTTTCTTTGGATTTCCAACGAATGGTCAGGCCAAGGAACTTCCCACTGCCACATGAGAACGCCTCTGGAAGGACGTCCCCGAGAACCTAACCGGATCTCTGCCAACACAAGGCCAGGTTACCCCTAACTGGGTAACTACTGACACGAGTATGCCATCCCCCGGTCCTTTGGGACCTTTATCCGAGCGCTCGTAATCAACATAACACCAAATAATAAGTGTTTCAACATGAGTAAGTATCTGGGCTCCATACCATGATACCACCCTTTTCCAGAAGGAAATGCACATACCCTAAAGGGAGCTACACCTCATAACCTCGCCGCATCTTTCCTGTTTTGACCATTCTGGGGTGTGAGGCTCGACGAAGTCTCGTCCACAAAGCCACGCTTTATACAAAAGCTATGCTTTGGGTCAACAAATGATCATAGAAATGATCACAAAGATAAACGATCAAACAAATGATCCTATCACAAATGATCAACACAATGATCATTTCACAGCAACACTCAGCATGTCACATTACCAAATTGGGAATAAATCGCTGATAACCTTCAACTACATAACCTCTGAGCTCGTACGTCTCAGAGAAGGGTGTTAAGCTAAGAGAATAAATTCTCCGCCACCAACAGAAATATATTTGAAAGAAATCTGCTTTATATCTCAATTTGTAACGTCAGACATACAATCCATACAAGTCTGTTCCGAGCTCGAACAGAACCGAAGGCACTTACAAAGAAGTCCTTGCAATCCGGATATCCACAATCCTGATCGGATTCCCCATCACATATGGAGAACTCTATACCGGAGCAACTCGGTGCAGAGTCAATCGATAGGTCATCCTATCACTCTCGCAAATACCCGGTCTTCAACACCGGTCATCAATGCAATCCATTACGTCGTCTCACTATTCAGAATGGGTAATCCGAATAACGAGCGCAATAATTTAAAAATAAGTGTGGCATTCAAATTCAAACAAATCACAACAAATACCTTTCAAAGGTAAATATTGATAGTCGGTTATTGAACTATCAATGGATATGCACAACATCACCAGATTCCAAATAATTTTCCAAATTATTTATTTCCCAAAATTCATATCTTTACAAGATATTTAATTTCAATACCTCAAAAATAAATCAATATTTATTTTTAAGCAAATTCCCCTTTTTATTTATACATTCCATAGTGAATTTACATTCCAAAATATTTATGAATATACAATTTCAATTATTCATTTTCAATTTATCTTCAAAAAGATAAATTCTCAAAATATTCACTTTATATTGGAAAACATTTCCGTACTTACTTATTAAGTAATTCACAAATCCATTTATTTTCAACACTTGGAAAATATTCAATATACTTAAATCTAAATTAAGTATATATTTCATTCTTTAAGGAAATCATTCTCTTAAACATATTTATTTGGGCCAAAACGAATGTTACGTAAAACATCGTTACGACAACCCAAAATCACTAGTATAGGGATTTGAAATTAAAATAGATATATAAATCCCAATACTATACAAAACATTTCCTTTCGGAAATCATTTACTATAACAACAGTGTTATAGTCCACCATTTCCTTCTATTTCTCGAAAACGTCTATTTCAACAATAAATGTTGAAATCTATGTTTTCGAATCTTAACACATTTAAAAATATTGTTAGATCGTTTTAATTCTGTTTAAAAACATCACATCCAAAACATTTTTTTAACATATTATTCACTATTCAAAAACGTGAATATACTTTGTTAACCAACTTCATCATTTCTATACATTTTATTTTAAAGGATTATTCACTGTCTAAAACGTGAATATAACTCCATTAATAAGTTATACAATTTACTTATCAAAATAAGCCGTTTGCGGATTTATAAAACAACGTTTATAAATTCCATTTCTATTTATTTTATAACTACTTCCTTTATAAATCTCCTTTATTAACCTATTCAATTCATAAATCAATTTATAAACCAAAAGTCCTATTCAAACATCGTTCTTTGAAACTTCCCAAATTATAAATCTTATAACTTATAAGATTCATTTATTTACCCAAATCTATTCTTTTAATAACTTTACAAATTTTATAAACCTACTGCTTATAAAATTCCATTTATAACTTCACCGTTTATAATTCTATAAATTTCATTCATTTATGAAATTCATTCACAATTCATTCTAACACTTATAAAAACTCGTTTTATACTTCAAATATTTTAATTTATAAATATCCATCTTATAATTCTTTTATATAAATCAATTTATATTATTATTTTAAAACATCTTTAAACTCCTTTATAATTTCACCATTTTAATTTATAAAATAATTAAATTTTATAAATCCTATTTTTAAACTTTTTATAATAAATTCAGAAATCCCAATTTAAACCATTTTATAAAATCATTAATCCCATATTTTCAAAAATCAACTTTTAACTATATTTCTCAAAAATCATAATTTTTTATAACATTAAAATTATACGTTTATTTATTTAAAATGGATCAATTCCAAAAATATTTTATAAAGGAATACTCTTGAAAAATCACTTTAAAAATCCTTTTAAAATTCCAAAATTTGGCCCAATGATGCTACATACCAAATAGTCAATCACGACAACAATGATATCATATATTGATATGATAATCAACGAATATCAAAATATCCATAATCAAATAAATACTGTTGAGGAATCCAGTTGGATCCCTCCAACCTGTTTCCCTGCATCCAAAGATGTTAGCACAATACCAATTCCGTTCCAGTACGAAATTATCGCGGTATATGGGTTTTAAATATTATCCGCTTAATAGACGGCGCAATAGGGTCTCATCCGCTATATACTGCGGGAAATCAAATCCAAGTACATAAATAATACCAATTTCACTGTTTATGAAATATTCGCGGTATATGTTTTTAATAAATAACATCCGTTTAATAACGGCGCATAATGTCTATTATAACAATCAATAGATAACAATCATCATTCAACATACATTCAAGAATTTTAAATATAACTATTTAAAATTAAATCGAAACCGATTCGATTGAGTGAGAAGTTCTCACCTTGATTTCAATTTCGTTTTAGCGATTTATTTCGAATAAAATTAAACGGACGTTTAATTTTATCCGAAATTCTCACTAACTCCAAACGACTCCAATCCATTTCCATAGCGTAGTGCTCGTCCATACGATTCCAACGCAACTGGTTTCGCGCGTTTTCGACCTCGTATGAAAAAGATATGTATTTTTGAAGTTATACGATTTTAATATAAATAAATTACAACATTTTTCTTTATTTTCCAAACCTACACTAATCACAGCCCTCCATCCTACTGCCTGCAGATCTTGGCCGCTCCTTTGCTTCATCTTCTCACGCGTATCCTCCTTCAGGAAGAAACACGCGCATGCACCCATTTGCACAAATTTAGGGTTCCAAGCCACGACCTCCACACTCGACTAATCTCCATCTTACCACCGCCATTCGAACCGCCTCAGCCACCTCCACACTCGCCCCAAGCATGGAGGAGCTCGGCCTCCCCAGGCTCAAGAAAAGACGTGCGCAACATACGGGCTTTGAACGAGAATTCCCACTGATTTGATGCTCCAATTACGATCATACCCGTTGGATTTGAAGATCTCGTCGTGCTCTATAATGTTGTAGTTGAGAGATTCAGCCAATTGTTTGTAGATTGGAAGAAAATTAAAGGAGAAAGGGAAGAATTTTCGGCCATTGGTACAGGGAGGTGGCGGCTCCAACCTGAAACCCTAAGGGTTGACATATTTTTGCAAAATGAAATGTTTAGGGGGTTTTTATAGAAAATTTTCCAATTTACTATTCACCCGGCATTTCCAAACTCCAAACGAAGCATGCTGGTTGGCGTTTCTAAGGTTTACCCCACGTTCCGAACACGATGGAACGTGTTTCGGGAGCTAATTCGGTCATCTGTGCGAGTTATGGCAATAAACGTTCAATTTAAAATTAAACCGATTAAACGATTTTCTAGGCGTTTTAGCTTGCACCGGACAAACGGTAAATCCGACTGACACGAAATTTGAAACCATACAATAATATCACATTGAGGATCTGATGAAACTTGTTTCGTCGAAATCCGAGACTTTTTGAAAAATGGCTATTTTAACTCGCCGAATTAATATTAAAAACAATTTCGATGCGCTTCGAGCTGCCACGATCAAACGATAACTCCGACTGCTACAAAAATTGTAATCCGATAATAACTAACTATTACGGATCCAATGAAACTAGTTTCGTCCAATTCTGAGACTGTTCAAAAATTGGCTATTTTCACTAGTCGATTAAATATTAAAATATTCAATTTTCACAATTAAACTTTAAATTCAATTTTAAAAGTTCTAAAATATCGTTCTAACTACAATATGATAAAATAAAATTTTAAAAATCATTTTTAATCATATTTAACTCGATTTTCAATTATTTCTGTATTTTCACATATTAAATTATTGGTTTAATTATCCAATTAATCTAATTATTCGAAATAAAATTCATTCGACTAATAAATTTCACTTATTAATATTTAAAATTAATTAAATATACAAATTTTAATTAATAGAAATTATGGGTCGTTACATATTTCCCCCCTTAAAAGAATTTCGTCCTCGAAATTATCAAGTAAGAAAAATTACAGAATCTATCAACTTTCGAAAAATCCATAGTTAAACTTCTTACAAAATCTTTACTAAGTTTCCAAATCATATTTAGTTATCTTTTCAAAAACAATTACTACTGTTTAACTTTCAATTCCAAATCAAAGTTAAAGTTTTCACAAATTTTCCAATTTTTCTCAAATTTTTTCTAACGCCTTAAATTTTCGAAAAAATTCGCCATAGTCTCTTTTGCGCGGCTTGATCTGAAAAAAAAATATGATAGTATATATATCGCAAATATACATCTCATCAAGTGATGAGGCATCCCGTAGGGAAAAAAGTGTAAAAGTACGATATTTAATCCGAGATATGTACTTTATATTTTATTAGCGAGCAAATACAACTAATATAGCGCGAAAGCGAGCTCCAAATGCGAAGCAAACGCAATCCGCACCTACTAAACACTCAACAAATAGATGAGAAACATGTATATAGACAATAGTATCAATATACAACATATAGCAACATAATAACTATATATGTCAACATAGCAAATGTAGTAGAACAATATATATTCAACCATCAACCAACCATCATTCAACTAACATCCATAACCAATAAATATTCATTCACATTCTCATTAATATTCAATGAATTGGGTTTTCAATTTAAATCACATTTGATTCATTACAATGGATGTTTTTACTAACATTCATTCTCAGTTAGTTTATATTCACTAATTCATATTTAAGTTGGTTCACTTCCAAATCAAATTCAATTCTATTTAAGATTCATTTAACTTCCAATTGGATTTCAATTACTTCAGATTTCAATTTCATTAATTCAATTTCATTAACACTTAATGAATTATATACAATCAACTAACAAGCATATAACAACCAATGTATATTAATTACAACCAAATTCCTTTGCTTTCAATTGGTTTAATTAAATTGATTTTCCTTCAATTGATTAACATTCAATTCATTAATTCAATTCAATTACTAAAGTTGAATTTCATTTACATAACTTAAGTTCACATTTATCACTTAACTTTATTAGTTTACTTTGATACCAAAATCAACTTTATTCAACATTACTTAAGTTATACTTCCATTTTACAAACATCACTTGGTTTTACATAACTTAAATTCCCACTTATGAATTAATTCAGATTCCAATTCTAAAGTAAATTTCCATTTAACTTTAAATTCATTTTTATTTACAACTTATATTCATAAATATATTCATATAGTTTCACTTCTTATATATATAAGTTCATTTCACCATTGTAAATCACTTTAATTATAATTCAATTCTTATAATTCATTTGCTTATACAATTATTCTTTTATCTAGATTATTCAAACAACCAAACAATCAACTTATATACACTTTAATAATTCTGAAAAATTATTCCTTTATATATAAAATATAATCAAGGTAAAATTATTTCATTTACCCAATTTAAATCAATATCGTGTCGAATTGTTCTATTCAAGTGTTTAGAAACTCCTTCGGCATAGTTTTGCAGACCGTGCTGACGAAAGTTCATATGCCACTCAATAAATCAATCATCACAATATAAAACAATTTTATATTCACTAATAAATACGCTCTCATAGCTATTATTACACTCAAACTCATTCTAGAGTACTACTGACTCTATCTCTAATGAGTAATACCCAACAGAGCCATGGTTGTCGCTTAACTATATGCTCTGATACCACCTGTGAGGACCCGCAAATCCGTACTCCTTGAATATACACTAATCTCCATAGATTAACTCAAGATGAACAGAAATACGAATTCTCATTGTTTAAGAAAAAGAAAAAGACAGAAGAAGAGATAAGAAGATAGAAAATATAACGGAAAGAACAGAAAACAACAGAACAATATCAGAATCTCAGAATCACAGCGGAACAACATATAATAGATAAATGAATAATCTTTAAACAAAGAACTATATCAGTTATTACATTACATCACATTATATTACACTACATCAGAGTGTACAACAACAAATAATGCAGCGGGAAAAGAAATACTATATACTAATAATACGCCATGCCATCCAGCTTGCCTCCAGCAACTCCTGAATATCCTGATAAACCTTAACTCTTGACTGCCCGTGTGGAAATTGGTGGGCACCCAGAGTTTAGGAAGGAAAACAATAAACTCCGAGTCAGTCATGTGACTGGTGTGAGAACTCAAAATAGTTTATTTATCTTAAAAATCAAAATAGAGGAATATTTTTAAAGTCAATTCGCAATGCTTTTAAAAATGAGACTACCATAAGGCCTCCCGCACACACACACAATGCAAACGCAGAATCAGAGGAGATTTCTCCTTATGATAGTCAAAGATGCTTGATACGCATTAAAAAGAACATTTGATATTATTACTAGTGCATAGTGTAGGGAAAAATCATTTCGAAAGTAGAATATAAATCTTAGCCAACATACGACCATTATCGTATGCCTACTATAGCTACCATGTTCAATAGCAGGTTACTGCCACATTCTATGGCAGGTTATACAACTAAAACCGTACAAGATCGTATTGTTTCTTTGGATTTCCAACGAATGGTCAGGCCAAGGAACTTCCCACTGCCACATGAGAACGCCTCTGGAAGGACGTCCCCGAGAACCTAACCGGATCTCTGCCAACACAAGGCCAGGTTACCCCTAACTGGGTAACTACTGACACGAGTATGCCATCCCCCGGTCCTTTGGGACCTTTATCCGAGCACTCGTAATCAACATAACACCAAATAATAAGTGTTTCAACATGAGTAAGTATCTGGGCTCCATACCATGATACCACCCTTTTCCAGAAGGAAATGCACATACCCTAAAGGGAGCTACACCTCATAACCTCGCCGCATCTTTCCTGTTTTGACCATTCCGGGGTGTGAGGCTCGACGAAGTCTTGTCCACAAAGCCACGCTTTATACAAAAGCTGTGCTTTGGGTCAACAAATGATCATAGAAATGATCACAAAGATAAACGATCAAACAAATGATCCTATCACAAATGATCAACACAACGATCATTTCACAGCAACACTCAGCATGTCACATTACCAAATTGGGAATATATCGCTGATAACCTTCAACAACATAACCTCTGAGTTCGTACGTCTCAGAGAAGGGTGTTAAGCTAAGAGAATAAATTCTCCGCCACCAACAGAAATATATTTGAAAGAAATCTGCTTTATATCTTAATTTGTAATGTCAGACATACAATCCATACAAGTCTGTTTCGGGCTCGAACAGAACCGAAGGCACTTACAAAGAAGTCCTTGCAATCCAGATATCCACAATCCTGATCGGATTCCCCGTCACATATGGAGAACTCTATACCGGAGCAACTCGGTGCAGAGTCAATCGACAGGTCATCCTATCGCTCTCGCAAATACCCAGTCTTCAACACCGGTCATCAATGCAATCCATTACGTCATATCACTATTCGGAATGGGTAATCCGAATAACGAGCGCAATAATTTAAAAATAAGTGTGGCATTCAAATTCAAACAAATCACAACAAATACCTTTCAAAGGTAAATATTGATAGTCGGTTATTGAACTATCAATGGATATGCACAACATCACCAGATTCCAAATCATTTTCCAAATTATTTATTTCCCAAAATTCATATCTTTACAAGATATATAATTTCAATACCTCAAAAATATATCAATATTTATTTTTAAACAAATTTCCCTTTTTATTTATAAATTCCATAGTGAATTTACATTCCAAAATATTTATGAATATACAATTTCAATTATTCATTTTCAATTTATCTTCAAAAAGATAAATTCTCAAAATATTCACTTTATATTGGAAAACATTTCCATACTTACTTATTAAGTAATTCACAAATCCATTTATTTTCAACACTTGGAAAATATTCAATATACTTAAATCTATATTAAGTATAAATTTCATTCTTTAAGGAAATCATTCTCTTAAACATATTTATTTGGGCCAAAACAAATGTTACGTAAAACATCGTTACGACAACCCAAAATCACTAGTATAGGGATTCGAAATTAAAATAGATATATAAATCCCAATACTATACAAAACATTTCCTTTTGGAAATCATTTACTATAACAACAGTGTTATAGTCCACCATTTCCTTCTATTTCTCGAAAACGTCTATTTCAACAATAAATGTCGAAATCTATGTTTCCGATTCTTAACACATTTAAAAATACCGTTAGATCGTTTTAATTCTGTTTAAAAACATCACATCCAAAACATTTTTTTAACATATTATTCACTATTCAAAAACGTGAATATACTTTGTTAACCAACTTCATCATTTCTATACATTTTATTTTAAAGGATTATTCACTGTCTAAAACGTGAATATAACTCCATTAATAAGTTATACAATTTACTTATCAAAATAAGCCGTTTGCGGATTTATAAAACAACGTTTATTAATTCCATTTCTATTTATTTTATAACTACTTCCTTTATAAATCTCCTTTATTAACCTATTCAATTCATAAATCAATTTATAAACCAAAAGTCCTATTCAAACATCGTTCTTTGAAACTTCCCAAATAATAAATCTTATAACTTATAAGATTCATTTATTTACCCAAATCTATTCTTTTAATAACTTTACAAATTTTATAAACCTACTGCTTATAAAATTCCATTAATAACTTCACCGTTTATAATTCTATAAATTTCATTCATTTATGAAATTCATTCACAATTCATTCTAACACTTATAAAACTCGTTTTATACTTCAAATATTTTAATTTATAACTATCCATCTTATAATTCTTTTATATAAATCAATTTATATTATTATTTTAAAACATCTTTAAACTCCTTTATAATTTCACCATTTTGATTTATAAAATAATTAAATTTTATAAATCCTATTTTTAAACTTTTTATAATAAATTCAGAAATCCCAATTTAAACCATTTTATAAAATCATTAACCCCATATTTTCAAAAATCAACTTTTAACTATATTTCTCAGAAATCATAATTTTTTATAACATTAAAATTATACGTTTATTTATTTAAAATGGATCAATTCCAAAAATATTTTATAAACGTATACTCTTCAAAAATCACTTTAAAAATCCTTTTAAAATTCCAAAATTTGGCCCAATGATGCTACACACCAAATAGTCAATCACGACAACAACGATATCATATATCGATATGATAATCAACAAATATCAAAATATCCATAATCAAATAAATACTGTTGAGGAATCCAGTTGGATCCCTCCAACCTGTTTCCCTGCATCCAAAGATGTTAGCACAATACCAATTCCGTTCCTGTACGAAATTATCACGGTATATGGGATTTTAAATATTATCCGCTTAATAGACGGCGCAATAGGGTCTCATCCGCTATATACTGCGGAAAATCAAATCCAAGTACATAAATAATAGCAATTTCACTGTTTATGAAATATTCGCGGTATATGTTTTTAATAAATAACATCCGCTTACTAACGGCATATAATGTCTATTTTAACAATCAATAGATAACAATCATCATTCAACATACATTCAAGAATTTTAAATATAACTATTTAAAATTAAATCGAAACCGATTCGATTGAGTGAGAAGTTCTCACCTTGATTTCAATTTCGTTTTAGCGATTTATTTCGAATAAAATTAAACGGACGTTTAATTTTACCCGAAATTCTCACTAACTCCAAACGACTCCAATCTAATTCCATAGCGTAGTGCTCATCCATACGATTCCAACGCAACTGGTTTCGCGCGTTTTCGACCTCTTATGAAAAAGATATGTATTTTTGAAGTTATACGATTTTAATATAAATAAATTACAACATTTTTCTTTATTTTCCAAACCTACACTAATCACAGCCCTCCATCCTACTACCTGCAGATCTTGGCCGCTCCTTTGCTTCATCTTCTCACGCGTATCCACCTTCAGGAAGAAACATGCACATGCACCCATTTGCACAAATTTAGGGTTCCAAGCCACGACCTCCACACTCGACTAATCTCCATCTTACCACCGCCATTCGAACCGCCTCAGCCACCTCCACACTCGCCCCAAGCATGGAGGAGCTCGGCCTCCCCAGGCTCAAGAAAAGACGTGCGCAACATACGGGCTTTGAACGAGAATTCCCACTGATTCGATGCTCCAATTACGATCATACCCATTGGATTTGAAGATCTTGTCGTGCTCTATAATGTTGTAGTTGAGAGATTCAGCCAATTGTTTGTAGATTGGAAGAAAATTGGAGGAGAAAGGGAAGAATTTTCGGCCATTGGTACAGGGAGGTGGCGGCTCCAACCTGAAACCCTAAGGGTTGACATATTTTTGCAAAATGAAATGTTTAGGGGGTTTTTATAGAAAATTTTCCAATTTACTATTCACCCGGAATTTCCGAACTCCAAACGAAGCATGCCGGTTGGCGTTTCTAAGGTTTACCCCGCGTTCCGAACACGATGGAACGTGTTTCGGGAGCTAATTCGGTCATCTGTGCGAGTTATGGCAATAAACGTTCAATTTAAAATTAAACCGATTAAACGATTTTCTAGGCGTTTTAGCTTGCACCGGACAAACGGTAAATCCGATTGACACGAAATTTGAAACCATACAATAATATCACATTACGGATCCAATGAAACTGGTTCGCCGAAATCCGAGACTTTTTGAAAAATGGCCATTTTAACTCGCCGAATTAATATTAAAAACAATTTCGATGCGCTTCGAGCTGCCACGATCAAACGATAACTCCGACTGCTACGAAAATTGAAATCCGATAATAACTAACTATTACGGATCCAATGAAACTAGTTTCGTCCAATTCTGAGACTGTTCAAAAATTGGCTATTTTCACTAGTCGATTAAATATTAAAATATTCAATTTTCACAAATAAACTTTAAATTCAATTTTAAAAGTTCTAAAATATCGTTCTAACTTCAATATGAGAAAATAAAATTTTACAAATCATTTTTAATCATATTTAACTCGATTTTCAATTATTTCTGTATTTTCACATATTAAATTATTGATTTAATTATCCAATTAATCTAATTATTCGAAATAAAATTTATTCGACTAATAAATTTCACTTATTAATATTTAAAATTAATTAAATATACAAATTTTAATTAATAGAAATTCTGGGTCGTTACAGAAATCTTGTGATAATTTTCAAGTAGGAATCTACAATTTGTTCGTAAATAATTAATTTAAGTCAATGGTTATAGGAGATGAAGCTATTTATTAGCTTAGTGTAATTTACACTTATTGATCAATGATGATCATTTTTGTGCTTTAAACTTGTGATGAGCAATGTCTCTTTGTTCGCGTAGGAGACTGTACTCCGTTTTTGGAGCTTCGGCTCATTTGTCCACGTGAGGAATAGTCCCCTATTTGTGGAGCTTCGATTCACTTTGGTAGGGTAGTGACCCATGGTCTTTGAGTCATTTGTGGAGCTCCGGCTCAAATTTTATGGGTTAGGGACCCATCAAATAACGTCTCGTTTGTGATACAGGTGTTGGTGAGTTTTCAGGCACCCGTTTGTGATAGGCCTCCCCCTTTGTGCTTTCTGGATATCTAAATATCAATTTCTAAAAGTTGTATTTCACCAATTTTTGTGATTTGCATTGATAAGCTTTATCAATATTTGTGATTTGGTGAATAAAATTAAAGAATATGATATTCTTTTTGGGTGTTTGAGAAAACTTGAGATATTGTAAGATTTTTATTGTTATCAAATATATTTGTCATATCACTTATTCTATCTCATCTTACATGGTAAATATAGCTAGACTGATCCGTTTATTGTTTTTCTTCTTAAATAATACCCGGGTCAGACTGAGTTATTTTAGGTGCTTCCGCTTGACTTCTTAGCAGGGGCTAGCTTTTCACTTTTGGCTAGCTACTTTAGCTTAGTTGTAACAACCCTGGTTTTGATGATTATAATTTAATATTGGAATATAGAAATAAATTGGAGATTTAAAATCATTTATTTTGAGGAAACAATAAAATTGGAAAGAATAAAATGGAGTAAAAGATGATAATGTTGGTTATAAATGGTGAATACTAGAAATATGATGATTTGGAAGTTTATTGAATAAATTAAATGAGACAAAATAATTTAATTAACATTAATTAGTTGAAATAAGTGTAAAATGATGAAAATAAAGTTTTAAAAATATGTTAGTTTGGAGGAAAAATGAATATTATATGGTTTTAATTTGATAAATTCCAATAATTTAGCAAATTATTGTCAAATGTTGATTTTTGTTAATTTTAACAAAATATAGTAATTAAAAGTGTGGAATTTGTTTAAAATAAGATTTGGATGTAAGAATGATGTTAATAAGGGTTTTTTTTAATTTGACAAGAAATGGTTTTTGTGTAAATTATGGTTGCTAAAATTTTGTTTTATATAGATTATAGTGTAAATTGGGTATTTAAGTAAAAATAAGAGTTTTAATGATGGAAAATAATGTTTATGGCTAAAATATCTTTTATATGTTGGGAAAACATTTTGTTAAACATAAAATAAGTTTGTATGATTTTCATAAAGTTGAAACTATGGAAATATAAGTTGTTTTGGCTAAGATATGTGAAATAAAGTGAAAAAACATGAATAACTTAGTTAATTCGGATTAAGTATTAACACATTGACAATTGTGTTTTGGGTTTAAAGCCCACTCACCATTTTCGCTAAGGAGAAATCATCTCCTTCTCAAATAGAACGTATGCAAGTTCAGTTACAGTATATAAAAGAAAGAAAATTGAAAAACCCTCTTTCCTCTTAAAACCTAGAATCCAAGCCTTCAAATTCTCCAATTTCTATGCAAAATTAAAACAATTTGAAGCTAATTATTTCAGATAATCAATCCAAAACCAAAGATAATTTCATCAATTTTTGGTTTCGAGAACTTGTATTGCCTTTAATTTCAACTTCTCTTTGCATGTCTATATATTTCTTTTTTTTCAGGTTCCTGAAGCATAATCAAGGCTACAGATATCATCTTTTTGAAGCTTGCTTATATTTGCTCTAAATTTTGCTAAGGTAAGTTTAAAACTCACATTTTCTAGCTTTGATTAAGATTCCAAGATAAAAAATCTCAATTTGTTTGTTGCACGTTCATTTGTGAATCGCTATCAGTAAATTAGGCATATCCATGTCGTTTTAAATCGGAATTTGATTTTCTTTAAAGTTCTGGAAAGCTTGAAAAGAATATGTTAACTTTCATGTTAATCACTTTTGAAATTTTGAGCATAGAGGGTCAAAAAACCCAATTCAAACTCGCTTCCCTGTCACTGTAAAACTATGACTTTCTATGCTAAGTGTTGTTGGTAATTTTAGCTTATCTTTTTTCGTTTATTGTCTGAATTAGACAATTCTTGATGTTCCTGAAAGCTAAGATTATCTGCTACAACTTTCATGTTTTAGGTTTTGTTAAATTTTATGGTTTACAAGGTCGAAATTTCATTCTAATGTCGTTGTCCTGAAACTAAAACGACAACGGTAGTGAACTTCAGATCTGAAAATTGTTTTAGTCATAAATTTTTCATTCCCTATCGGAAAATAATTATTGATGTTCTGCAAAGCTTAGGATATCTTTTACAACTGTCCAGTTTTATGTTTTCCCAAATTATGGATTTAAGAGGGGTGAAATGGCTAAAGAAGCTACAGGTCCGAGTTCTTTTGCAACGTTTTGGCAGTTTCCATTGAATTGTTTTGGATTCAACGATTTGAGCATTGTTCTGAGATGATTCTAAAAGGCTAACTCCTACTAATAGGAAAGCCAACATTAACGTCAATTTTCACTATGAATTGACAATTTTATTCGGATTATCATTGTTTGTTAATTTCATTTAATTTCCATTTATTTTTGATGTCTGTGTACATGTTTTTCTAAACCGTTTTTGAAAGATTTTTATAATAAACTAGCTTTCGAAATAAATATTTTATAATGTTTATAATTATTTTAAAGCTATTAAAATTATATATTCTCTATAATAAAGAAAATTTCAAAGGAATGTTTTGCGGACGATTTTCAAAAATTGTTTTAAAAACTAGTTTTCTCGATGCAAAGTTTTTTCTATATAAAGCACACGTTTTTTCACTATTCGAGCGTACGAGAAGGAGAATTAAATGTTTGGTAAATCATGTTGTATGGGACATGTGCATTTATCTTATCTTTTAATTCTTGACTTGTCTGTTTGATCGTTTTGACCTTCGGGTCGAGTTCACCGATGAGATGAGGTAAACTTTTTACTGCTTTGAGTATGAGATTTACTAGCAGTTAGTAAACCGTTTAGTGCAAATGTGTGGTACAGGACGCATGTTAACACTTTTTGGGTTCCCATCCGAGAGTTTGTGACACATTTGCCATTGCAGGTATTGCAAGTACTGGACCTTCGGGTCGTTGCGGTGTATTTGTCCCCGAGACGTTTTCCATTATGGCGTATTTGCCATTGTGACATGTTTGCCATTGCGGCGTATTGCCAATACTGGACTTTCGGGCGATTGCTGCGTATTTGTCCTCGAGATGTTTACTATTGCGGCATATTTGTTATTCCTACATATTTGCCATTACGGCGTATTTGTCATTGTGACGTATTTGCCTTCGGGCGTGGTACCATAATTGAGATCAATACTTGGCAGGCTTCGGCCAAAAGTGCCTCCAAATTTTGAGATGTTTTCATTGATTTCTCGAGTGTATCACCTTTTTCATGGTTGGCCATTCGGGCCATTACACACACACACACACACACACACATATAGACGATTACCTTATGGGAATTTGAGTTTCCTACACTAGCGTTATTTGAGATTTGCCTTATGGCGTTATTATTGAGATTTGCCTATTGGCGTTATTACATGAGATTTGCTTTCTGGTGTTTATTTGGGATTATATTCTCCTATATTGGAGAGTTATATTTCCTTATGGCGTATTTTTGATTGAGATTTCTCTATTTCGAGAATTTATTTGAGACTGCCCTTATGGCATGTTTTGGGATTTCTTCTTTTTAGGAGTTATGGTTCATCGAAACCATTATTGTTGTTTTGGGATAAGCAAATGATATGAGGCTTGCTATGTTTACTATTTTGTTGCATGTTGATTTATCTCTTTTGTGATCATATACTCATGCTAAGTGACATTATATCACTTGAAGTAACCATATGAACTTAGAATTGTTTCTTCTCTTTTGAGAAGAATATCTCCCTTATCCATATGCTTCTTATTATCGTTTATCCTATTAAACTAATTGTTTTAGCTAGACTGACCCGTGTATTTTATACCCGAGTCAGACCGAGATGTTTCCGGTTAGGTACCCATTGGATTAGCCTTTCTGCTTCCGCATGGATATATTTGTTATCATCTTTTTGTGTAGTCCTTTTGTGTCGACTTTGATGTACATTGTTTTGAATCGTGTATATTGTGGTCATCAAACCACAAATGTGTATTATTTTGTATTACTCTGGTGATGTATCTGTAAATGTATGTATAAATATGTTTATCTACTATTCTATGATGTGAGTTGCATTTAGTTGTTGTATTTTGTTCAGATAGATCTGTTATCCACCTAAAGTTTTGTATTAAGTATTTATTCTGTATGTCGATCCACTTGAGTTAGAAAAAAATTAGAGCATTTATCGACGTGTTCAATAGATGTTTAAGACAAGGCTATAGATGGCCGCTCCTATCCAACCCTATTCTCCGCATTGGCAGATAATATTACTAAGTAATACTCTTTGTCTCTGGGTCTCGGGTGGGGCATCACATTAGTAGTTTTATCTTTCATGTATACAAGATAGAGACTCTTTGGTGTATACATATTCTTTTGTGTAGTACATGTACCTACTCTTTTGTGATGTAGTGGATCGATCTTGTATGACCACTACTCTGATGTTCACTTCTACATAATCAAATTCACATATGTTTCCGCCTTTGTGATTTGAATATCTATGACTGATTTTATGTTATGACTATTTCATATTTGTTTCCGAAGAGCATTTAGCCACTGTGTAGTAGCTTTGATTTTGTATTGAATAAGTCAGACTTCCTCTTGAAATGAAATGCGTGATATACAATCCGACATATCGGTACTCGCTTAAAGCAATTATACAGTTGGTCGCTCCTCAACAGCCTTATTCTTCATGCTAATCAACGGCATTGCCTAGTAGTGTCCTCGGATAGCGAGAGTATGGAGGTGGGACGTCACATCAAGGGCAAAAGCAGTGAGAGTTAAAGGTTTAGGTTGTTGCTAAAGGAGAAGGCTTATGGGAGAAAGAAAAAATTTAGTAGATTATATAACTTATGTGGATGAAGATGTATCTGATTGTAACTTAAGAGTAGCAGCCATTGACTGATTGAGGATGTAAAATTTGAGAAGTTGTAAAATCACGATTTCTAAAACATGGGAGAACAAAATGATAAAGTGGGTTATTATCAGTGATAAAGACATATGTGCTCATTATTCTTTTTAGTTTTTTATGCTGATAATGGGTCGATTGGTAATTGCAAAATTGTTTCATTAATTACAACGTGGAACTAGCAAATGAATTTCAAAAGAAGGGCATTTTAGTAAATTCAAAATTTTTAAATGAAGGATTACTAACTGATGATTGATCAAATGATTCTATCTTTACTGAAAGGAGGATTGAATGTTCTAGTGACCCGTCGATGTGTTTCTTCTCTACTCGTTTGTCTTGATGCTTTCACATGGACATTGGATTATCATTTTTGTTACGTGTAAATTTATCCTATAGTACAAAATATGTTGTAATTAAATTAAAAAAAATTTGAAAACATATTATTTCATAAATAATATGCAAAGGAAGGAGTCGAAAAGAGAATTTCCTTGACCACAATGGTTTGAAAATAGTAAGAACAAAGTAATTAGAAGAAAATAAGGGAGAAGGAAATATAGTAGGAGAATTAAAGCATCATTACTATTTGTTGAGTGGAATAATGGGTAGTATTTTTAGCAAGTTGGATATTTTTTAGATCTAAATTAGTGTATGAAATTGGAAAGGTCAAAAGTTGAAATTGTCAAGAGTTATCTGGAGTCATGAGTATTATGAGGAGACAAACACATTTAATGTATAAAATAATGAATTAACATGAACATTGCAACATACATTTCCGGCTTTAATATTTTAGATTATTATGATTGTCATATAATCACATAAGTATCCCATAGTCGACAAGTTATCTTTCAAAATATTGAAAGTTACAATGATAATCTCAAAATCTTCAAAACCAACAATCCCTATTATATATAGATGTGTGCGTTTAATTCTAGATCCATAAATTAATTAATTTTTTGAATTCCAAAACCATATCTGTAAAGAAAAGGAATTTTCGATCCTGAAAATTCCAGATAATTAGAGAAAAGAAGAAAAGAGATAGAAGAAGAAGAACAGAAACACCAAAGCACAATCTACATACGCATCGGATAAAATATAATATCAACAATATCATTTTACAAAGGAAAACTATACTTTTCAAATTACACTTTAATGTATCAAAGTTACAATATACACAAACACTGGAAAGATACAATCCATATGTCTCAGATAAACTATAATATTACAGCGGATACACTCCATACGTTCCGGCCATCCTGCTCGCCTCCTGAGATCTAGGACGTTCTAACCTGAAAATCAGTAATACTCGATCTGACCCGAGCATTACACCAAAGTAACACCCGGGTCAGGCTGGAAACCAGCGTGAGTAAACCCATCTAACATGGAATACAAAAGCATAAAATCTATATAAAACCCTGGGTAACTCGCATAAATTTGCTAATTCACAATTGTTATAGGCATCACTTATTTCACACACAAATTTCTAAGTACCAAAAATTAGATTTAATGGTCTAATTCACTTAAATCATTCCATTCTAGCCTATTGATTTCACATATCAATCTATAAAGAATCGAAGTGGTTTCGGGTATTTACAAATACCTGACTCCGGTATCTTTGAATCTCATGTCATCCTAACCCAAGTTATTCAAATGAAATACAATTCAAATTTAAAATATAGGGTGTCACCTTTACACAGTAATTCTTCATCGATAGATATCCATATTCACACAATTTAAACCAAACATATCATATCACATAGTATCACAAATCACATATCAGAGATATCAACAAATCTAAGGCATACAATATCATTCAATCATTCATAAGCAAGATTAATTTGTCATACCATTTCTAATTAATTTAGAATAAATTAAATTAAGTACCTCAATTACTATTAATCCTGCTTATTTAATACTAATTAATTACAAACCATTAAATGATCATTCCTTAATTATCCACTTTAATTACATTAAGTAATTAGCCTTTATTTAATAACTCAATTTAATTAACCTCCACACATTCACATTAATCATATTTATCCTTAATTAATTACTCAAATTAATTATCCTATAATTACTTACATGGATTAATTATCATTTAATTAATCATACTCATAAATTAACCAATCCTTAATTAATTTCCTTAATTAATTAACCTTGATTTACTTTCCTTAATTAATTTATCTTTAGTTAATAATCAATCAATTAATTATAAATCTTAATCACCCAATCCTTAATTAATATAAGATAAATCATTTATCTAAATCACTCCCTCCATCATCATCAGGATTTAATAAACTTGGGATTAGTTACCATTAACTTGTAATTTACAAAAGTTCTTAAGTTTAATGATGTAACACTTCATCCACTTTAATTATTACTTAATTACATTATTAATAAACTTAAGATTTAACTAAATCAAAGTTAAAACGAATTACAGTTACTTAATCAATCATTTAAATAGACCATTATTGATTAAAGGAATAGTTCTAGGAAAATTTGTTTAAACTTGAATTTTTAGTTTAAATTTTAGAACTTGAGAATTATTTCACAACATACCTAAGACAAAACATAGGGTTACCCGACCCTAATTCCGAGCCCATTCCTCCTTTTTTTTTTAAAATAGGCTTCCTAAATTTGACTCTGCAACACACCCACTAAAAACCCGGAAAACAACTCGAGCTACACCTACATCTTCCCAAACCCATGCCAGATTTACTTCCTTCACTTCCCAAGCTCAGCAACAGTGACACACCAAAAACTCTATGCACATGCACACTTCACTGGTCACTGTTCCGATCATCGACACCTTCGCCGCAAGTCAAACCTAGCCTCCCTACCTGATTATGATCATCAATGCTTTCATTCAAACATGGAAACAAAATCGAGTCTGAGAGAAACCCAATCAGTAACGAACCATGAGCCAAAATCTTCCCGCACCGCCACCACCCACCACCAGAAACCCCAACACCCTTACTCGAACTTTGCCATCGACCAACACTCCTTTTCCCTCTTCCTGACCAAGTCTGATGTACCCCAGCCATCGCGACGAGCCTAAAAACAACGACGACCTGCCCAGGTCTAAAACCCTACAATCATCTCATCCCGCCACCACCGTCATTAAAAAATGCATCAACATTTTTCCTGAAATCCATGACCTCCAAACTTGCTTCGACCGAAAACTCGACCCCCAATCCTTCACCGTTCGCCAGGAATCGAATAATTACTCGATTTCGTTCAATTAGGAATTACTCTCGAATTAAAACCCTAAAAATATTAATTTTATTTTTAGAAATCATCATTTCCGATAACAAAACAGAATATATACTTAAATCATCCAATTATTAAAATCGAAATTTTGATATGGCTTAAATTGTACTGTTCTTCTGTTTTGAAACCAACTTCAGAATTACTTGTAAATATTTTTTTTCTCCTTTTCAAAAATTTACACCATGTTGAAACAAACAAAAATTTCTTTATACATCAATGTTTAAAATGAATCAGGAAAGAGATGTTTAAATTTGGATCAGGTTTGGAACTTGGATAACCAAAATAGAGTGTTGATTTGTATTCTGATAAGCATATCATGAAATCATATATATATATATATATATATATATATATATATATTCATGCAATTCATATAAATAAACATGCAAATAATTATCACATTATGTTCCAAGAATTATTGCATGAAGAAGGAATTTTAGCAGATAAAAACTTGGATTACTCACGTTATTGATCTTTGAACAGAGAGCCAGCAATCTTGCTTTTGAACTGGATTTTGGTCTGGACTTGATTTATGAACTTGATTTTGATTTGTTTCTTGATGATCTTGAGTCTGTTTAGGTTTTTCATTTTATTTCTTCTTCTTCTTTTTTTTGGTCTGTTTTTCCGATTCTTTGCTTTCAAACTTGAATTTTGTTTTGATTTTTGATTCTTTCTGGTTTTGATTGATTATTTTTATACTGGATTTTGTTACAGACTAACATTTTCTTTGCTTTTTTTAGATATGAAAGAATAGAGATGAACAAATAAAAATGTACAGCCTTTTAGAAAAATAAAGAGAAAATAAGTTGACACTTGTATAATTATAATAACACTTGCCATTAAACACAATTTCTTTGCTTACATTTGTGATTTCCATGCATTATATATTAAGAAATGTTAAAAACTTATTTTGTATATCTCATATAACTTGTATGTAAATTCTATATTGTATTTCCTATTTAATTCAATATTCATATATGTATAATCATTTTAAACTTTATCAATTTAGTTTATATTTGTACAATACTTAAAAATCCAATTATACATTCATAGATAATTATATATATACACTGTCTTTTAAAATATAGAGTTTGTTTTAGAATCAATTTATTTTTAAGATGTTTGAATTTCAAATCCAAACTCTTATTTTCCATCTTCTAATATATATATACATTGTAGTTTTGCTGTAGTAAAAATATATAATTTATTCTTAATAGCTTTTAAAAAATAAATATTGATTCCTTAGCTTAACCATTTACAATATTCATATACACATTAGATTAGAAAACATATTTATTTGCGAAAGATAAATTCTTCTAAATTAAATAATAATAAAGAAGGTCATTAAGTAAATATTATCAAATTTCAATAATTATATCAGGAGATTATTAAATGAATATTTACCTAAATATTTATAATTCAGCATTTATTATAGTTCAAATCCATATATATATATATATCCATATATATATATATATATCCATATATATATATATATATCAGAATTTCATTTGTTCAATTAACAATTGAGCATTTTAATATTTTTAATCCTGTTAATTTCCAGTTAACAGAACCCAAAAATTCAGGTTATCACATTCCTCCCCCCTTTGAATCTTTTCGTCCCCGAAAAGGAACGAAGCCAGAATTTTATTAAAATTTAAAACCAGTTAAAATATTCTTTGATCATTTTTAAAACACTTTTAAAATCTACATAATATTACAAAAATATTTTTATAAAAATACTTTAATAACTCGATGTCTCAACCAGTCCATCCTTGTTCTCACAGAAATTCGGTCATACGTTGATCAGGCGTATGACTGAAGATCTATAAGTACTTAGCAGACCCATTTTCAACACCAGTGAAAATACTTAGAAAACATTTTATTGAAAATATAGAATTTTTTTTATTGAAATATAGAAAACATTTTGAAAATAGAGGAAACATCTTTGGTGAGAATGCTTTGGAAATCATCAACACCATCCACGGTTGCAGTTAACCCGATGGTTACGTTGTCATCCCGGCAAAATCCATAGATAACTATAGGCATCCGCATCCCTCGATTGCGCCATGGAACCCGCTACAGATTGCAGCTACAACCTAATTACGTTGCCATCACATCAAAAACCCATATAACTGTAGGCCTCAGCGCCCTCGAATTCCACTGCCAAAAGAATAAAACTTCTCCACTTCCACGTAGGTCATAGTCTACCGATGTAAAATCAAATGTAGACTGTTGGCTCTCAACAGCACACACGACTTTTGCTACGTCACCATAGGTCGCTGTCTACTGATACAAAATCAATCGTAGACTATTGGCTCTCAGTAGCACACACGACTTTCGCTATGGTCTGCAGTAGATCATAGAGACATCGGGTTACACTATCGTCACAGCATAACCCAAATGCCTCTGTAGGCATCAGTTCCCTCGAATTTTGCTACACACTACACATAATCCTCAGGAACTAGTTTGTCTGGACTCCTCACTGGATCAACTTTAGAAACCCCTCTAAGGGTTCAAGGCAGTACCACCCTATGGCACTCCTGAGAAGTTCCTTTCAAGGGAGCGCCCTTTTACCCAGAGCCATTTTCAAAACACTTTATACTATACATATATAGTATCTTCCAAATCATACACCCAGTATGAATCTCATATAAATCTCCTTTCTCAAAATAGATTATCCCAAAATCGATAATCTTAAACTAGGCTTTCCAAATTCCAATATTGATTTTACCCAAAAATCAAAAAGCCTTTCCAAATCCAAAGGTTCCAAAAACCTTTTCTCAAAATCATTCTCATAAGATCCTTTGCATATATGTATATATAGATAGATATATATAACTTTAAAAATTTTGGATCACTTCGAACTTGTATAAATTCCTTTCTATACTTCAAACACTTTCAAAATTTTTTTCCTTCCGGCAATAGACTCAACAAGGGGAGATTTATCTTATATAATAAAGATATATAACTTTGTTTATTCTAAATCAAATATTCAAATTTGATCACTCTATAAAGTCACCTACCAAATTACCTACTTCCATAAAGTAAATTTTTACCATAGAAATATCCAATTTCCACTTTACTTCATGATATATTTCACAATATATACCTTTCATTTCAAACAACATTTCACATTTCTTATCCACAAATTCCGAGTATCAATTTCATTCAAACCCGTATGATGTATACATATCATCCGTATGCTGTACCAATCTTGATCGCTCACTCAATCACACAATTTCACTTCGGAACTAGTATCGTCCACCCGACTTCCTAGTGCGGACTCAGATTTGGTCTCTCGATCAGAACCGTCATTCTCCTTGCAAAGCCTAACTATGTTAGAGAATATCAAGAATCAATCAATAATCCGTATCTAGGTTCGCCATCGAAAATCGAGTAGAAACTCCCAACTCGAATCGATATAACTATCTCGAAATTCTGTGCTTGAATCTAGATCAAATCACTATGCGAATAGAATAATATACGCACATCCTACGTATCTATCTTCATTGATTATTAGTTAAATCAATTCCCTTTCTATTCACATTCATATATATCTTTATTCATTTACTCACAATTGCCTCAATCCCCATTTGGATTATTATCTTAATTCTTATCTCAGATGGATATTTAATCATAAACAGTTTGCACTCTGACCAGCTTAAATTTAGAAAATAGCATGAAAGGTTTAAAATAGATAAGTAGTAGAAAAATAATTATTAATCTGTGAAATAGCTGTAAAATAGTTAAGTAGTTGTAAACTAGTTGTAAACTAGTTGGAAAATAGTCAAATAGTTATAGAAATTTTAAAGAAGTGCAAAATAATTGTGAAATAATAATTAGTTATAAAGTAGTTGAAATTAGTTTATAAAACAGTTAAAAAATAGTTAAATAATTCCAAAAGTGGTTATAAAATAAGTATAAGATAGTTTTGGGTTTGATAAGAAAGGTTGTGTATATAATAAATAGCTTGAAAAAATAGATTTGTACTAAAACAATTTATTTTGAAAATAGTCCAGAGTCAAACTGTTCAATTCCCAACCTCCATTTCCAATCAATTCAATTTGAGTTTCCACTTCCATTTAAATTGAATCAATTCCAATAACTTCAATTTCCATTAAAATTGATTTAGCCCCAATTCAATTTGAATTAACCTCATTTTCTTTCCAAATTCAAATCAAATTCCATTTGAATTTTAAGCCTTTTCAACTTTAATCACAATTCCAAATTATACAAATCAATTTAGATTAATTTCAAATTGAACCAGCTTCAATTTCAAATCATTTCAATTATAGTTTAAATTAATCCCAATTCCCATTTGAATTTGAACTCATTCATCTTCAATTTCATTTCAAAACAATCTAATTCAAATTTTCCATTTGAATTTTTAAAACTATCCATCTTCAATCATAATTCCAATTAATTCAAATTAAATTCAATTTGAACTAATTCAATTCAAATTTCAAATTTAAACCATCCCGATTATATAAATTCGAGTTAAATTTTTAAATGTTGATTTAATACTTTAAATCAAATCAACTTATATCTTTAAACCGTTTAATTTTGAATCCAACCATTTTTAACCTATTTCAAAGTTCAAATAATAATTCAAATCCTTTTTATACAACTAAATCTTTGAAATTCAATTTATCATCAAATTTCAATTTTGAAACCAAAACTTTGAAGTTTTATCTTAAACATTCAAATCTTAAGTCCAAAATGATTCCATTTTATCTCAATAATGGATATATTACCATACCCCGTTTCTTAATTCATTTAAACAAATCTAATTTCTGCTTCAAGATTATTAACAACAACAGGATGGTATCATTCAAATTATTTTAAAACATCCATCCATTTCCAATTTCCAGATCTCAAACCCATTTTGAGATCATACAAACTCCCAATTCAAATTAACCATTTAACTTTCCAAGTTAAATCCCAATTTCATCTTGAAATTCCCAATTCAGGCTGCTTGTTAAAATATTTAACTTTCACAAAGTTAAATTCAATTTACTTAATCCAGCCAACCTTGTAATATCCCGGAAATTTTAACAATATCGATTTAATAATCTGTAGTTAAAATTAAATTGATCTTGATATTCTGTTAATAATTATCCAGATAGATTTAATAATCTTCTTCAATAATTATTTAAATTGGTCATTTTATCTTTTAAAAATAATAAATTGATTTCTATTTGCAATATAAATATAGGGTTTATATTTTAAATAGATGGGTATTGTTTTAATTTTTATAAGTAAAGCATATTTTCTAGTTTAATATTTGTAGTAATTTAGAAATTTTGTTTTATTTAATATTTAAGCTTTTCAAAGTTAAATAAATGATTTTGGTTTAAATTTAATAATTGAACCATGTTTAAATATAAACTAACATATTAATTTAGGCTAACACACACATTAATTTATAAATTAGTACTAATTATCTTAAAGATATAAGTGTTGCATTCATTTAACATATGTTTAAAAATTAATATAACAAGTTGACATGTGTCTAACATTTGTACAAGTGTTAAAATTTAGTTTTAATTTTTCTTTTATTTCATAAATCTGAAAATACATCTAGTATAAGTTTGCATATTCTTTTTCATTTCTTTAATCAAAACAAAGATCAAAAACTCACTTACTTCATATATACATTCTGTTCATAAAATCTGCATATTCTAAAATCAAAAACAAATCTGCATTTATTCACCAACAAACCTGCATATTCAAAATCACAAACTCCTCATATCTAAGCCCTTCAAATACCTGTACAAATCCACAAATCTGCATATTCACTTCCTAAAAATCAAGATCATCTAGGCCCGCATCATTCTCTAGAAACATGCAACTGAGTCTTAAAGTTCTAATGCAAGTCTAGTTTCACCTGTAGCCTCTTCAAAACTGTAATCTGTGACCCAATTCTGCAATGCAAGGGCCTGCATGCAACCACAGTTTCATCCAAGAAGCATGCATGAAATTGTAGATCAGGAAGCATACCTGCATATTTATTTTCCTGCAAAATTTAGAAAAGGAAAAAACAGAGGGTCTGCATTGAGGTGAGTAACAATTAAATCTTAAACTATATAGGTTGCTTGATGAATGCTTGAGATAAAAATATGTTGTGTGCTTATAAAAAAAACTGTTGTAATTATGATTTTATATGCATGTTGAGTTTGCTATGCTGTGTTTCCAGATTTACATCCCATTTAAAGAACCTTCTGCAATTGTTCTATTTGAGATAGTAACTAGGTTTTAGGATAATAAAAAGAGTTTACTTATCATAGATTAGTATTCAAATTTATAAAGTAATATGATTATTATCTTAAGTTAAGGTTAAAAAGTTTAAGTGAGTTAAATACAGGGAGTTATCTCTGTAAACACAAGTATCACCATTATATGTTAATATTGATCAAAACCAATCACATTAATATTTAAATCCAGATTCATAAACTTAATATATTAACAAAAACTTGATTTTTAAATCAAGTATTATTATTTCTAGGTGTTTGTTTTAGTAACAGTTTGTTACTGAACAAAAATATGAATTTGAGCTAATTCTTACAATCTGTGAATTAAGAAACTCAGGATCTTTCTGAGTTATGAAGGAAGGATCATAGAACCTTAGAAAAATCATTATGTGGATAAAATTTGTTAGATTGATTGCAGTTTTGAATTTTTAGAATTGAACCCTAGTTTTGAATAGGGGTTAAAGATTGAGTCAGTAAGAGATGTAGAATGGACCGAGTGATGTAATAATTGGTTATTGTGTAGTTGAAGTATGAGGGAACTCGAGGCCGGAAGGGTTGATCGTCAGATGATCGGAGTGGCAGGAAATTGCCGTTGCCAGGTTTTGGTCAGTAACCTGTTGTATGTTTCAGGTTTGGGTTGTTTTGAGCTAAATTTTGAAATCTTTGATTTTGTTCGATTTGGTAACGATGTTAGTGGATTGAGGGGTTTCTGGTTGTGGCTTGATCACCTAAGATGATCGGCAGAGGTCGTGGTCGCCGTGCATATGCACGGCGATGAAAATTTTGGGGAACTATTTTGGATGTTGCAGGGTAAGTCAGTGATTGGCTCGAAGTTAGTAGATATAAGACTCGAAGTAGGCAAGTTTTTAACTCGAAGTACGAAAGCTTAAGACTCGAAGTAAAAATAAGTTTTCTCGGGTTGGGATTGTAAATTTCCAGGTTTGAAACCTGTTTTTTTTTTAAAAACTGGGTTTAAGGATTTTTAAATCTATTGTTTTGTTTATGGTGAAGTTTAAGTTCAAAATTTAATTCAAGTTTGCATTTCTGAATTGAATTCAAATTCCAGTTTTTAAAATAAAATAAAAGTTTCAAAATTTAACTTAATTAACCATTTGTTTTGGTAAAATAGTTTAAATACTTTTTAATAATGAGATTTAAAAATATAAGTAGAATTGAAGTTTATTTAAAATCTAGAAATTCAAAAGTTAAATTTGAATTTCGGTTTTAAATTTTAAAGAAGGTTTAGTTTGAAGTTTTAAATTAAAATGGAATTTAAATTTGTAGAAGTTTTGAAATGAATTTAACTTTAAAGATTTTCATAACATTTGTTTGATTTGCAATTTAAAAAGTTTTAAATTATTTAAAACTTTGATAAGTTTTAAAATTATTCTATTTTAAACTTGAATTTAAATTGAAATTAAAGGTAATTTCAAAAGTACTTAGTTTTGAATTAAATTGTTTCAAACATAATTAGTTATGTTTCATCTTGAAATTAAATTAAGATTAATATTTCAGAATTAATTTAATTAACAAGGTAATTAAGATTAAATAATTAATTTAATTAATTAATTGAATTTGGAATTGATTAATGATTAATCAATTTATAATTAAGATCATTAATTAAATTATTAATTAATGATGATTGAATATTATTAATTATGTAATTAAGTTTTTAAATCAAGGTTAATTAATTTAATAATTTACTTTAATTAATGAATGATTAAAGATAATTTAATTTGTAATTAATTTAAGTTAATACTTTATCAAATAATTAGAGAATGGTTAATGAAGGTCATTAACTAGGATTTTTTCAATAATTAATTAATGTAGTTAATTTTTATAATTAATTAGATTAATTAATTTAATAATAATCAATTATGAATGGTTTGAGTATAATTACTAAAAGTAATTAAGAAATTAATTACTTAATGTACGTAATTTAGTTTAATATGATTGTTTATTTATAATTAATTAAGTTTAATTAATTTTAAACACTTGGGTTTTATAAATAATTACTTTATGTAATTAATGATTTGGAAATTACTTAGTTATGTAATTGTTAATAATTTCAGGTGTAGTTAAGTGGAGATATTTAAGAATGAAGTAATTTGGATTTAAATTACTTAAAGATTAATCAAGGGATTAATTAAGTAATAAATTAAAAAATAATTAATTTGCTTAATATAGTAATTAAGCTAGATAATTACTAAATGTAATTAATTTATGATGATGATTAATAATTATAAGTTAATTACTTAAGGTAATTAATAATTAAAGATCATTAATTATTATAATTAATGATGTAATTAAAGTTGATTAATTATGATTAATTAATCAATAATAGGTAATTAAAGGAAATTAATTAATGTAATTAATTAATGATTAGGATAATTAATTATGATTAATTAATTAAAGTAATTAAAGGTTAATTGCTGTTTAGTTGGATAATTAATTTTGTGAAATTAATTGAGGATAATTACATGAATGTAATTAAGGATAATTAATCATGGGTGATTAATTAAGGTGATTAATAATGATTGATTAATTGATTGTAATCGATTAAATGATTAAGCAAGCAAGGTTTATATTGATTAAGAAATTAATTTAATTTATTTTAAATTAATTATAGATAGAGATAGTTAATTTAATTCATTTTAAATTAATTATATTATGGTATGAGTAAATCTTTGCTTATACATATGAATGGATGCCATTGATTGTCTTGAATGCTTTGTGATCTCAGTAATGAGATAAAAGATATTGTGTGGTATGGATGATTTGGTTGTATTGTGATGATAACATAGGTTATCTATTGTAATGGTGATATATGGAATATCTATGTGATATTGATGATATGAATTACCTGTTATTTGATAATGTTGATTATCAATTGTGATTGTGAGTTATCTATCTGTGTGTATATAGATACTGTATAGAATTGTTTTAAAACTTTAAAACAACTTAGACCCTAAAAGACACGCTTTGGATTTCGATGAGACCGGGATCGGGTTTCCATATTTGGATATCCGAAAACCACATCGATTCCAAATAACGTTAGGTCGTGAATCAAAGTAGAGCTTTGTGAAGACTCGAGGTATAAGGACTATGAGTCAGTATAACTCTATGGGTGATTCCGTAATGAGTTTGACGGAATAGTACTAATAGATCCGAGATGGTGGTTCAGAGTGCAAGGGTTATTGTCGTTAACTCTGAGGGTGATTCCAAAATGAGTGTAACGAGATAATGCCTTCGGTTTCGTTCGAACCCGGAATGAACTTGTACGGATTGAACGCTTTCAGCACATCGTCAGGTGGACGATGAGCATTCTAAGTGTTGTGTCCTATAAAGGTAATCATAGCCTCAAGCCTCATCAACCGGGAATGGCTAAAACAGGGGAGGCGCAGCAAGGCTTCGTGGGTCGCACCCATTGGAGAGCAAGATTTATCTCTGTCTAGAAGTCCCTTTATATTCGGCTGTGTGGGTGGTTGCTAGCTACAACCACGGGGTTGTCTTGTTTGGAACTGTTCAATAAGGAATGGGTCCGGCTTTGTGTTGTAGGGGAGCGGGCGTACTCCTCGGTACGTTGATCTAGGCCACGTACTATGACGGGCGGTACCCCAGTAGCCCTGCCATTGTATGGAATCCAAAATCCAATAAGTGCCGTACGTATTAGTTGTGCCCAACTATGTTGGAACGTGAGATGGAAGCATTCCATCTATTTCTTATTTACTTGAAAATCCTAGACACTATTATAATATCATCGGATTTCCTATCAAATGTTTTGGTTAGCGTAAGGTAAAATTTTTTCCATGTTTATATGTGGGAAGTCTTACGTGATACCTTTTCTTTCAAAAGGTTTTTGAAAGTTAAGAAACTTTAACCTGTTACTCACACCAGACCCATGTCTGACCCGGAGTTTATTTTTGTCTTTTCATAAACTCTTGGGTACTCAAATTTTTACGAGTAGCCAAGGGAATTCAGGATAGGATTCAGGTTAGCTTTGACGAATTCTGGAGGAGCAATGGAGCAGGAGGCTTCTGCGTGTAGATATATATAGTATTCCGCTGTGTGTTCTCTGAGTGGTTGTATTGAGTTGTATAATTAGACAGGTGTTTATAACTGTCTAGTATATGTTGTATGTCTGTGTAACTCTGATATTGGTTGTAAACTATGTAATATTTATGTTACTAATATAATTTATTCGATCCGCTGTGTAGATTCTGATGTTGTTTCTTTCTTCTCTTCTTTCTATTTTCTTTTCTATCCCTTTCTTTCTTAAAAATGATGCGATTTTCTGGTGGTAGAAAGTCGGGTCGTCTCAGTTGGTATCAGAGCATTAGTTTGAGTGAATACCTAGGCTCTGTAATGGCGTCTTTCTTGAGAGAGCGTATTTGTAATTTTTAATATATATATATATATATATATATATATATATATATTTCTACCTATCTGTTGGGTTACCTGTTCAGGATTTCCAATATAAGTTATAAAGGTAGATGGGGTAGTAGTGTGTGTAACACGATTACTACCATTGGTTGGAGTTTGAATGTTTAAGGTTGGAAGTTTATCTATTGAGACTGTAGACCTAATACCGTCTCGAGTGAGTTCTGTAGTGATGAAGAACTTCATTAATCTCTGAAGGAAACCTGTTAAGGTTCGGAGTCCATTTCTGAATTTGGATGAGTAGAATTTGGATCTGTCGGTTGGGCAGAAGCAAGTGATGGTATTTTGATACCTCAGGAAATAGTAGATGCGTGATGAGATGCATTGACTATGGATGTTTCCGAAGATGTTTACTTTGGAACAAGTTAAGGAAGTGAGTCTGCTTCAGTGTTGTGGCTGTGTTCAGCCAGAGTTTCTGTTTGCTTTAAGGTTTGAGTTTCTCGAAGAGCTTTCTTTTGGAATTCTTTGGCATCTGTGGCAGCAGTGCAGCTTGGGATGTTCTCGGTGTTGGGAAGAGATCTTTTGGCTTAGCAGTTTTTCTAGAGTGGAGTTTAGAAGCAGTTGAGTGGACCCGTTTGTTCGATGGGTTGGCTAGTCAAGTGTAAGTTGTTCTGTTTGGTAAAGGGAGAACAGTTTTTCTTGGATTTGGTTAGGGTGGTTCACAAAAGTGACTTGCGATTGTTTGAGTGTTCTCTTGGGTTATTTGAGTTTTCTGGATGTCTTCAGAGAAGTCAGAGTTTGGTTCACATCTGGAGATTGAGTTTCCTTATCGACTAGGATTCCGTAATGGTACTGGTGGTTCAGCTTTGTAGGAGAATGGTTCCAAGAGTTGAGTTGGTATAGCAGCTCGGAGTTTTGGAGGAACTTCTGAAGTTTCTTATGGATTTGTTGAATCATATCTCTGGGGTGTATTGTCCTGTTTGTGCTCGAGTTTTTCTTCTGCTACGGATCAGAGTGGAGCAGCGGAAGCAGTTTGGAAGTGCATCTGCTTTTCTTTTCCCGTATAGGAGAAGTTGTTGTCTTCTGATGTTGAGGAGTAGAGTTTGGATTCTTGGTTCTGGTTGATCTTGAGATCATTTTGTTGAGTTTATTGGTCTAGTTGTTTCTAAAAGCATCAGCGAAGGTTGAGCTGATTAGTAAGTTTGTGGGCAGCCCAAGATTGCCCGAAGAGATTTTGTGGATAAGAGTCGGAGGGATTTGGACTCTGAAGTCGGAGATTTAATTTCGGATAAGCTTTCTCTGAACAAAAGTAAGCTATAAGATTGGGTAAGTCTGAGAAGTTTGCTCTGAAGTGTTTTGGATTTTTTTGTGATCTTGGAGTAAGTTATTGATCTACAGGATTGAATTGCCAGTTTGGATAACTGGGATTCAATGAGTTTCACGTATCTCTGAGGGAGTACGTGTATGATCCATCTCTGGTTTTGGAACCAGCAGTTCTGGAGTTTTGGTTGTTGATTCAGACTCGTTTGTAGTCTGATATCTTATCTAGTGTTATAAATATAGTTGTATAGGAGCTTTGTAGCTTCATAGTATTGTTTGTTTGGATTCTCTAGAGCGAGTATCTCGGTATATATATATACCTGGGGAAACTCGATGAAATTTTATCCAGAATTTTATCTGGATAATTAGATTTGTTTGATTGGTTGAATTGATTGCTATGGTTGTTAGCATATGATTGATATATGCTTGTGTTTTTAAATTTAAATTTAATGAGATTATTAAATTACCTTTGTTTTAAATTTCGAGGACGAAATTCTTTTAAGGGGGAACGATTGTAATATCCCGGAATTTTTAACAATATCAATTTAATAATCTGTAGTTAAAATTAAATTGATATTGATATTCTGTTAATAATTATTCAGATAGATTTAATAATATTCTTCAATAATTATTTAAATTGGTCATTTTATCTTTTAAAAATAATAAATTGATTGCTATTTACAAAACAAATATAGGGTTTATATTTTAAATAGATGGGTATTGTTTTAATTTTTATAAGTAAAGCATATTTTCTAGTTTAATATTTGTAGTAATTTAGAAATTTTGTTTTATTTAATATTTAAGCTTTTCAAAGTTAAATAAATGATTTTGGTTTAAATTTAATAATTGAATCATGTTTAAATATAAACTAACATATTAATTTAGGCTAACACACACAATAATTTATAAATTAGTACAAATTATCTTAAAGATGCAAGTGTTGCATTCATTTAACATATGTTTAAAAATTAATATAACAAGTTGACATGTGTCTAACATTTGTACAAGTGTTAAAATTTAGTTTTAATTTTTCTTTTATTTCATAAATCTGAAAATACATCTAGTATAAGCTTGCATATTCTTTTTCATTTCTTTAATCAAAACAAAGATCAAAAACTCACTTACTTCACACATACATTCTGTTCATAAAATCTGCATATTCTAAAATCAAAAACAAATCTGCATTTATTCACCAACAAACCTGCATATTCAAAATCACAAACTCCTCATATCTAAGCCCTTCAAATACCTGTACAAATCCACAAATCTGCATATTCACTTCCTAAAAATCAAGATCATCTAGGCCTGCATCATTCTCTAGAAACATGCAACCGAGTCTTAACGTCTAGTTTCACCTGTAGCCTCTTCAAAACTGTAATCTGTGACCCAATTCTGCAATGCAAAGGCCTGCATGCAACCACAGTTTCATCCAAGAAATATGCATGAAATTGTAGATCAGGAAGCATACCTGCATATTCATTTTCCTGCAAAATTTAGAAAAGGGAAAAACATAGGGTCTGCATTGAATTGAGGTGAGTAACAATTAAATCTTAAACTATATAGGTTGCTTGATGAATGCTTGAGATAAAAATATGTTGTGTGCTTATATAAAAAAAAACTGTTGTAATTATGATTTTATATGCATGTTGAGTTTGCTATGCTGTGTTTCCAGATTTACATCCCATTTAAAGAACCTTCTACAATTGATCGATTTGAGATAGTAACTAGGTTTTAGGATAATAAAAAGAGTTTACTTATCATAGATTAGTATTCAAATTTATAAAGTAATATGATTATTATATTAAGTTAAGGTTAAAAAGTTTAAGTGAGTTAAATACAGGGAGTTATCTCTGTAAACACAAGTATCACCATTATATGTTAATATTGATCAAAACCAATCATATTAATATTTAAATCCAGATTCATAAACTTAATATATTAACGAAAACTTGATTTTTAAATCAAGTATTATTATTTCTAGGTGTTTGTTTCAGTAACAGTTTGTCATTGAACAAAAATATGAATTTGAGCTAATTCTTACAATCTGTGAATTAAGAAAACTCAGGATCTTTCTGATTATGAAGGAAGGATCATAGAACCTTAGAAAAATCATTTTTGTGGATAAAATTTGTTAGATTGATTGCAGTTTTGAATTTTTAGAATTGAACCCTAGTTTTGAATAGGGGTTAAAGATTGAGTCAGTGAGAGATGTAGAATGGACCGAGTGATGTAATAATTGGTGATTGTGTAGTTGAAGTATGAGGGAACTCGAGGCCGGAAGGGTTGATCATCAGATGATCGGAGTGGCAGGAAATTGCCGTTGTCAGGTTTTGGTCAGTAACCTGTTGTATGTTTCAGGTTTGGGTTGTTTTGAGCTAAATTTTGAAATCTTTGATTTTGTTCGATTTGGTAATGATGTTAGTGGATTGAGGGGTTTCTGGTTATGGCTTGAACACCTAAGATGATCGGCAGAAGTGGTGGTCGCCGTGCATATGCACGGCGATGAAAATTTTGGTGAACTATTTTGGATTTTGCAGGGTAAGTCAGTGATTGGCTCGAAGTTAGTAGATATAAGACTCAAAGTAGGCAAGTTTTTAACTCGAAGTAGAAAAGCTTAAGACTCGAAGTAAAAATAAGTTTTCTAAGGTTGGGACTGTAAATTTCCAGGTTTGAAACCTGTTTTTTTTAAAAACTGGGTTTAAGGATTTTTAAATCTTTTGTTTTTTTTAAGGTGAAGTTTAAGTTCAAAATTTAATTCAAGTTTGCATTTCTGAATTGAATTCAAATTCCAGTTTTTAAAATAAAATAAAAGTTTCAAAATTTAACTTAATTAACCATTTGTTTTGGTAGAAGAGTTTAAATACTTTTTAATAATGAGATTTTAAAAATATAAGTAGAATTGAAGTTTATTTAAAATCTGGAAATTCAAAAGTTAGATTTGAATTTCAGTTTTAAATTTTAAAGAAGGTTTATGTAACAACCCGCATATTTATCGGTTTTATATTTAAATATTTTATTTAAATATTTTATCGTTCGTCGGATTTTGGTCCGAAAAGCTACTTTTTGCAAACAGTCGAATTGGGACTCGAGACCACCCCCATTGAGTTCAAAATGCCGTTTGCGACCTTTTTGAGTATAAACTTCGATATGTTTAGAGTTAGTAGAATTTTGCTACTTTTCACTTAGGGCCTTTAGTTGGGTTTCAGCCCATTAACCCCATTTATCAACCTAGCTCCAACCCTCTTCTCTTCATTCCTTCATAATTTCCTAATACATTCAAGCTTCATCAAAAATGGGGGAGGAGAAAAAGAATTAGAATTCCTAAGCCCTAGTTTCCATTTGCAAATTCAAGTTCTAGCTCCAAATTCATAGTAGAAGCTTTGGTAAGCAACTCCTTCTTCTTCTCTAACTCATTCTCCTTTCAATTTCAGAATTTCCTAAACCTAACTTAGGAAATATTTTACTTATAAGCTTAGATTGAAGCTTCTTCAGTTGTTATTGAAGAGGAATTGATCTTAGATTGTTTTAAAAGCTTCTCCATCTTTGTTTTCGGGTCAAAGGTGAGATTTTTATCTCACATCTATGTCTATATCTGTAACAACCCGCATATTTATCGATTTTATATTTAAATATTTTATTTAAATATTTTATCGTCAGTCGAATTTTAGTCCGAAAAGCTACTTTTTGCATACGGTCGAATTAGGGCTCGGGACCACTCCCATTGAGTTTAAAATGTCGTTTGCGACCTTTTTGAGTATAAGCTTCGATATGTTTGGAGAAAGTTGATTTCTGCTACTTTTTACTTTGGGTTTGGTTTTTGGGCTCAGCCCTATGTTAACTTATGCTCAAATCTGAGCCACTCTCCCCCACTCACCCTCATTCTCTTCTCTTTTCAGTTTTTATAACATTAATGGTGGAGGAGATTGGAAATTAAAACTCCAAAACCCTAGTTTCTCTTGCAAATCAAATTCCTTGCTCCAAACTCAAGAAGAGCCCATTGGTAAGCTTCTCTTCTTTTTCTCCAACTTATTCTCTTACCAATTTCAGAAATTCCTAAACCTAATTTTGGGAATATTCTTGCTTTTGAGCTTAGATTCAAGCTCAATTGGGTTGTGTTGAAGAGAGATTGATTCTCCATTTGCTTTCAAGCTTCTTCTTGTTTGATTTTGAGAAAAGGTGAGATTTTTATCTCACATCTATGACTATAATTATCTTTGGTTGTTGGGTATGAATTCCTAACACTTATTCATGTGCATTTTCTCTTGATTTGGATTGGTTTTGTGAATACTCCAAATTTTGAGTTTTTAAGTCAAATTTGTGTGAAATCCTTTTATGGATGTTTGATCATGCTTTTGGTGATGCATCGAGCAGCATATAGGGCCGGGTTGCCGATTGGCATAAACCCTTAGAGCCAATGTTCGTCCGGTTGCATTTTGGAAGAGTTTGCTCTTCATTTGAATAAGGCTGAAAAACAGCCCAGGCATGATTCAGTCGACTGAAAACTCTGTTCAGTCGACTGAACCTGAAACCCGAGAGTTTCCAGGCATGTTTCAGTCGACTGAAAAACTCTGCACAGTCGACTGAAACTGGAAACAGAAAGTTTCCTGAACCTGGAAAATTTCTAGGTACAGGGTCAGTCGACTGAAAACTCTGTTCAGTCGACTGAACCTGCTGTTTGAGTCCAATTTGCCTTTTTGGATTGAAATTCCAATTTAAATCGATTCGTGATAATCCTATTTGTTGTTATCATCTATTATGACTTTGATGACTCTTTTTAGGGATTTTTGAATATCCATTTCGATGGACCCTTTATCGATTTCGTTGGATTTTATTCATGTCTTCGTATGTGAATTTTTGTGATTGATTGTTCTTACAATCTTCTTCGTGATTTGTCACTTTAAAAATATAAAGGTTTTCTATACTAGTAGTAAATATCAAAACTCTTTCCTCAAACGATTTCAATACTATTTTAATACCAAATTCGTTTATAAAACCGTTTTCCAATCTATTAGTATATACAAACCTTTACCTCACTCGTATGAGAAATCTAATTAAACGGCTTAGTAAAACAAGTGGTATGAAACGCTTGCGTTTACTTTGTCGGTTAATTCTTGGACTTGTTCGATTGAACCTCTTGTGACAATTTTCTAGTGGAGATTTACAGTTTGTTCGTAAATGCTTAAGTTAAGCAAGTGGTTATGGGACATGAAGCTAAACTTTTATATTTACTAGCTTAGTGTAATTGACACTTCTCGATGATCATAACGATCATTTTTATGATTTAGACTAGTAATGTGCGATGTCTCTTTGTCTGCGTGGGTGACTAAACCCCGTTCGTGTGTCAAATTTGTGGGGTAGCTACCCACGGTCTTCGGACCATTCGTGTGTCAAATTAATGGCTAGCTACCATGAGATAGCTTCTCGTTCATGTGTTACAGCTGTTGGTGAGTTTTCATGCTCCCGTTCATGTGATAGGCCTCCCCCCTTATTTTGTGTGATTTCTGGATTTCGTGTGTCGAATTCTGGAATTTTCTTCTTCACCTATCTTTGTGATTTCTATTGATATGATTTATCAATTCTTGTGCATAGGTGAATTCGTGTGTCATTGACTGGATTTCTTGTGTTGATTTCTGGAATTTATGTTTCACCAACTTTGTGATTTCTATTGATATGGTTTATCAATTCTTGTGCATAGGTGATTTCGTGTGTCATTAACTTGTTGTGAATACAAGTTTTGGGTATGATACCCTTTTTGGATCTTTGAGAAGATTCTTTGATATTGATTAATCGTTTGTTGATTATCATTTACATACTTATAGTAGTATGCCATTATGAATATTATACGTCTTTGCCATATCTTATATGTCATTTATTGCGGCTTGGTGAATGAAATCAGGAGTATAATATCCCTTTTTATCTTGAGTAGATTATCGTGATATTGATATATCCCTTGACGATTTTCAATTACTTATGTATATATCACAGCTTGGCATTGTGATTATAATGTGTTTAGTCATATCTCCTATTCTATATCATGTTATCTGATATTTATAGTTAGACTGATCCGTTTATTATTTTCTTTTTAAATAATACTCGGGCCAGACCGAGATGTTACAGGTGCTTCTGCTTGACTTCTCTCTTGGGATTGATTTCTCTTGCTTTTGGTTAACTACTTAGATTAGTAGTTTTTGTTGTATACATTTGAGATATGGACTCCATAATGTATACTTATTCTTTTGTGTAGTTCGTGTAACTATTCTTTTGTGATATTGTGGATCTTTTTAGACCACTACTCTTATGTACACTTTCTAGTGTAATATTCATATCTTATTCCGCCTTTGTGATATGAATTGTCTGTGACTGATTTGTGTTATGCTTATTTCTATATTTGTTTTCCGAAGGATTTATATAGCCACCGTGTAGTAGCTTTGAGTTTGTGTCGGTATGTCGGATTTCCTCTTGAAATAGAATGCATGTTATATTATCTGACATATCGGTGCTTGCGCAAAGAAATTACACGGATGGTCGCTCCTCAATAGCCTTATTCTCCGTGCTAGTCGACAGCAATCACCGTAATGTTCTTGGCTAGCGTGGGTATAGAGGTGGGGCGTCACAGCTTGGTATCATAGCCAAACTTCGGAAAAATATGGAATATTATAACAAGGATCATCGTCCTAAGTTCATCTTAGGAGTCGTGCTTTAGGATTTTATTCGGGTCTACGTACCGTTCTATCCTATTTTCTTTTATGATTCCATGTTTTGTCTATGAAGATTGCTTGATATTCAATTTGGTGAATAACCTTTTTATTCCTCTTCTTTCTTTCTAAAGGAAGAGAAGTGTCTAGACCTGGCCGCCCCAGAGCCGTGCCATCTAGCACTCCACCCCAAGATGGAGTTTTTATGACTGCTCAACAGTTCTTGATTTGGTAACAAATGCTTAAGCAGCTGGAGCTAACCCGGAACCTACTCACCCAAAGTCGGGATTTGCACGCTTGTGTAGCGATTACACTAATTTGGGTGGGGAGCCATTCAAAGGTTCCGAAACTATTATTGAAGTACAGGCTTGGCTAAGAACATGCGATCGCATCTTTTCGCGCATGAATCGTATTGACCTTCACCGAGTTCAGGTGGCCTCTAGTATGCTCCGAGAAAGAGCATTGGATTGGTACGAGCTTCTTATTTCCGAGATTAATGAAGCGGATCTCACCTGGGAGAAATTCCGAGAACGCTTCGAGTTGAAATTTGTACCGGAAGCAGAGAAAGTGACATTGGCTCGACGGTTTATAGACCTTGTTCAAGGTGAGTCCTTCGTGACTGATTACGTCGCCTCCTTCGAGTCGCTTTCCAAATATGGGGTCGAATACATCAACACCCCTCTGAAGAAGAATCAGAGATTTGTTTATGGCTTAAACAAAAGTCTCAAGAAGCCATTACTCCTAAAATTAGAAGTTTCTTTCGACCAACTCGTTGATATCGCTCTTCGTCTTAAAGAGGCGGATAGGGAGAATGATGTTGAAGTGGTGGGTTCCAAACCAAACTTCAACAACAAGAAGAGGTCAAACAAGTTTAAAGGCCCTTATCCCAATAAGAAAGGGAGGCAAGCAACTCCTACTGAAAAGACCTTTTCCTCTACTCAAGGGAAATGCTATAATTGTGGTTCGAAAGACCATTTTGCGAACAAGTGTTCAAAGCCTCGTACTTGTCGCTATTGCAAAAGCCCGGACCACTTTATGCATGTGTGTCCCAAACTTCAAAATAGGAGGGAGGGAAAGTTAAATGTTGCTCAAGCCCCTGGCAACACATCTCGTGGCCAAGGTATTTCTCATTCTATTCTAGATGGAATTATTTGGTTTCGTGATCATCCTATTCGAGTTCTTTTTGATACGGGTGCGTCCCATTCTTTTATATCAAAAGAACTTGTTGATACCTTTTCTTTGGATGTTTTGTGTTTAATGACTTCTTTGAGAATTGCGAATCCGGTTGGTGGATCCGCAACAATCAGTTTATTGTGTAAAGATGTCGAGATTATTTTGTGTGATTTATCTTTCCGAGCCGATTTGCATGTCATGCGTTATTTAGGCTTTGGAATGATTTTGGGAATGGATTGGCTTAACCATTATGAAGCTCATATCCTATGTCCTGAGCGGACTATTCATCTTCGACATCCTCAATCTGTTAATCAGATTTCTGTTATTCTTAAAGATTCAGATTCTGCTTTGGTTGCATCTTTATATTCTTTAAATCCTCGTGATGACGATGATGATGATGAGGGTGATATTATTTCTCTTATTCACGTCGTTTGTGAATTTTCCGACATATTCGAGCCCGTTTTAGGATTACCACCTAAGCGAGCAATTGAGTTCAGAATTAATCTTATTCCGGGAGCTCGACCTATCACTCGTCCTCCTTATCGTATGTCCAATAAAGAAAATGAGGAGATGCGTAAACAATTATCTGAATTGGAAACGAAGCAATTTATTCGCTCTAGTTCCTCACCTTGGGGAGCTTCAGCTATTTTTGTGAAGAAATCCGATGGTACACTTAGGCTTTGCGTTGACTACCGCAAGCTTAATGATCTTACTATCAAAAATAAATATCCTTTACCTCGGATTGATGATCTATTCGATCAACATAGTGGTGCTAGAGTCTTTTCACAATTGGACTTGGCTACCGGTTTTCATCAGCTTCGTATTGCAGAGGATAACATTCCTTTGACATCGTTCCGTACTCGGTATGGATCTTATGAATGGCTTGTTATGCCATTTGGGTTAACAAATGCCCCGACTTATTTTGTTGACTTAATGAATCGAGTTTTTAAAGACTTTCTCGACCGGTTTGTTCTCATCTTTATCGATGATATTCTTGTGTATTCTAAAACCGAGGAGGAGCATGAAAAACATCTTCGGATTGTGTTGGAAACTCTTAGGAGTAATCAATTAAAGGCAAAATTTTCTAAGTGCGACTTTTGGCAATCTCGTGTGAAGTTTCTCGGTCACATTATTTCTGAATCCGGAATTTCCGTGGATCCTTCAAAGATTGAAGCGATTCAAGATTGGAAGAGCCCGGAGAGTGTGACAAAGATTCGTAGTTTTCTTGGATTGGCGGGCTATTACCGTCGTTTTATTAAAGACTTTTCTAAAATTGCCGTGCCTCTCACTAGCTTGACGAAGAAAGGTGTTAAATACATTTGGTCGGACAAATGTGAAGCTTCTTTTCAGAAATTAAAAGAACTTCTTTCTGATGCTCCTATTCTTGTTATTCCCGATGGGAATCAAGATTTCGTTGTTTATACCGATGCTAGTCGCATTGGTTTGGGTGCCGTTCTTATGCAAAAGGAACGCGTTATTGCTTATGCTTCTAGGCAATTAAAGCCTGCTGAGACTAGATATGCCACTCATGATTTAGAGCTCGCGGCTATTGTTTTTGCTCTTCGGATTTGGCGTCATTATCTCTTAGGAGAGAAATTTGTTCTTTACACAGATCATAAGTCTTTGAAGTATTTATTCTCTCAAAAGGAATTTAATTTGCGTCAACAGTGTTGGCTCGAATTTCTTGCACCATATGATCTTGATATTCTTTATACTCCCGGTAAGGGTAATCATGTCGCCGATGCTCTTAGCCGAAAACAACAAGCTGTTGTTTCTATGATGATATCCGAATGGAACGATCTCGAGATTTTATCCACTTGCGAAATTCGAGACCGTGTTTCCGATTTATGCTCATCATTTGTTTTATGTAGCCTTGAGGCTCATCCATCTCTTTTAGACCGCATTCTTGAAGCTCAAAGGCTAGATACTGAGTTGGTTCTTCTTGGCCAAATTATTAAGGATAAAATTGATATTGAAGGTTTGAAAGACTTTAATATCGATTCTCGCGGCGGCATTCGGAAATTTGGTAGACTTATCGTGCCAAATGTTAGGGATCTTCGTAAAGATATTTTAGAAGATTCTCATCACTCTAAATTTACCATTCATCCCGGTAGTAGTAAAATGTACGCGGATATGAAGCGACTTTATTATTGGGAGGGAATGAAACTTGACATCGCTAACTTCGTTAAACGTTGCATGACTTGCCAACTCGTTAAGGCCGAACATCAAAGGCCCGGAGGGTTATTGCAACCTTTAGAAATTCCAGTTTGGAAGTGGGATCAAATTTCCATGGATTTTATAGATGGCCTTCCCCATTCTCGATCGGGTTATGATAGCTTATGGGTAATTGTTGATATACTTACTAAATCCGTCCATTTTATTCCCGTTCGGTCTAACCGAACCGTTCCTCTTTTGGCCAAAATATTTATCAAAGAAATTGTTAAATTGCATGGTGTTCCTACTTCTATTGTTAGTGATCGTGATCCATTGTTTACTAGTGGATTTTGGAAGAGTCTTCAAAAAGCTTTGGGAACGAAGCTTAATTTTAGCACCGCTTATCACCCCTAGTCCGATGGACAAACTGAGCGTGTGAATCAAACTCTTGAAGATCTTCTTCGTGCTTGTGTTCTTGATTTTGGTGGAAGTTGGGAAGATCATATTTCACTTGTTGAATTTTCCTATAATAATAGCTTCCAATCTAGTATTGGTATGGCACCTTTCGAGGCACTCTACGGAAGGCCATGCCGATCTCCTTCTTGTTGGCTTGAGGTCGGTGAGAAGCTGGCTTTAGGTCCAGATTTGATTCGTGATTCCACAGAAAAGATTGATCTTATTCTTCATAGGATGAAAGAAGCCCAGAGTAGACAAAAATCCTATGCCGGTAACTGGAGAAGGAAGTTAGAATTTTCTGTGGGAGATCTTGTGTTCATTCGTGTTTCACCTATGAAGGGTGTTGTACGTTTCAGTCGATCGGGAAACTTGCGCCTCGATATATTGGGCCATTTCCTATCACCGAACGTATTGGTTCCATGGCGTATCGCCTTTTATTACCGGCTCAGTTTTCTGCTATGCATGACGTGTTTCACGTTTCTCAACTTCGGAAATGTCTTCGAGATTCCGATTCTATTCTTGAGCCCGGTGTTGTGGAAGAGATTGAAGTTTCGCCTAATTTAACTTATGAGCAACATCCTATTCGTATCATTGCTTCGGAAGTCAAACGACTTCGAAATAAAGATGTTCCGCTTGTTAAAGTTCAATGGTCTTCAAATCCTAAGGATTGTTCTTGGGAATCTAGAGAGTACATCGAGCGTACACATCCGGACTTACTTTCTCGTGCTCTTTGAGGTGAACTTCTTATTTCAAACTTCTTTTGTGTTGAATATGCTTTTATGGTTGTTACTATATATCTTCTTCTTGTAATATTGCGTGGACGCAATTTCTTTAAGGAGGGGAGTCTGTAACAACCCGCATATTTATCGATTTTATATTTAAATATTTTATTTAAATATTTTATCGTTAGTCGGATTTTAGTCCGAAAAACTACTTTTTGCATACGGTCGAATTAGGGCTCGGGACCACTCCCATTGAGTTTAAAATGCCGTTTGCGACCTTTTTGAGTATAAGCTTCGATATGTTTGGAGAAAGTTGATTTCTGCTACTTTTTACTTTGGGTTTGGTTTTTGGGCTCAGCCCTATGTTAACTTATGCTCAAATCTGAGCCACTCTCCCCCACTCACCCTCATTCTCTTCTCTTTTCAGTTTTTATAACATTAATGGTGGAGGAGATTGGAAATTAAAACTCCAAAACCCTAGTTTCTCTTGCAAATCAAATTCCTTGCTCCAAACTCAAGAAGAACCCATTGGTAAGCTTCTCTTCTTCTTCTCCAACTTATTCTCTTACCAATTTCAGAAATTCCTAAACCTAATTTTGGGAATGTTCTTGCTTTTGAACTTACATTCAAGCTCAATTGGGTTGTGTTGAAGAGAGGTTGATTCTCCATTTGCTTTCAAGCTTCTTCTTGTTTGATTTTGAGAAAAGGTGAGATTTTTATCTCACATCTATGACTATAATTATCTTTGGTTGTTGGGTATGAATTCCTAACACTTATTCATGTGCATTTTCTCTTGATTTGGATTGGTTTTGTGAATACTCCAAATTTTGAGTTTTTAAGTCAAATTTGTGTGAAATCCTTTTATGGATGTTTGATCATGCTTTTGGTGATGCATCGAGGAGCATATAGGGCCGGGTTGCCGATTGGCATAAACCCTTGGAGCCAATGTTCGTCCGGTTGCATTTTGGAAGAGTTTGCTCTTCATTTGAATAAGGCTGAAAAACAGCCCAGGCATGATTCAGTCGACCGAAAACTCTGTTCAGTCGACTGAACCTGAAACCCAAGAGTTTCCAGGCATGTTTCAGTCGATTGAAAAACTCTGCACAGTCGACTGAAACTGGAAACAGAAAGTTTCCTGAACCTGGAAAATTTCCAAGTACAGCGTCAGTCGACTGAAAACTCTGTTCAGTCGACTGAACCTGCTGTTTGAGTCCAATTTGCCTTTTTGGATTGAAATTCCAATTTAAATCGATTCGTGATAATCCTATTTGTTGTTATCATCTATTATGACTTTGATGACTCTTTTTAGGGATTTTTGAATATCCATTTCGATGGACCCTTTATCGATTTCGTTGGATTTTATTCACGTCTTCGTATGTGAATTTTTGTGATTGATTTTTCTTACAATCTTCTTCGTGATTTGTCACTTTAAAAATATAAAGGTTTTCTATACTAGTAGTAAATATCAAAACTGTTTCCTCAAACGATTTCAATACTATTTTAATACCAAATTCGTTTATAAAACCGTTTTCCAATCTATTAGTATATACAAACCTTTACCTCACTCGTATGAGAAATCTAATTAAACGGCTTAGTAAAACAAGTGGTATGAAACGCAAGGACTTGTTCGATTGAACCTCTTGTGACAATTTTCTAGTGGAGATTTACAGTTTGTTCGTAAATGCTTAAGTTAAGCAAGTGGTTATGGGACATGAAGCTAAACTTTTATATTTACTAGCTTAGTGTAATTGACACTTCTCGATGATCATGACGATCATTTTTGTGATTTAGACTAGCAATGTGCGATGTCTCTTTGTCTGCGTGGGAGACTAAACCCCGTTCGTGTGTCAAATTTGTGGGGTAGCTACCCACGGTCTTCGGACCATTCGTGTGTCAAATTAATGGCTAGCTACCATGAGATAGCTTCTCGTTCATGTGTTACAGCTGTTGGTGAGTTTTCATGCTCCCGTTCATGTGATAGGCCTCCCCCCTTATTTTGTGTGATTTCTGGATTTCGTGTGTCGAATTCTGGAATTTTCTTCTTGACCTATCTTTGTGATTTCTATTGATATGATTTATCAATTCTTGTGCATAGGTGAATTCGTGTGTCATTGACTGAATTTCTTGTGTTGATTTCTGGAATTTATGTTTCACCAACTTTGTGATTTCTATTAATATGGTTTATCAATTCTTGTGCATAGGTGATTTCGTGTGTCATTAACTTGTTGTGAATACAAGTTTTGGGTATGATACCCTTTTTGGATCTTTGAGAAGATTCTTTGACATTGATTAATCGTTTGTTGATTATCATTTACATACTTATAGTAGTATGCCATTATGAATATTATACGTCTTTTCCATATCTTATATGTCATTTATTGCGGCTTGGTGAATGAAATCAGGAGTATAATATCCCTTTTTATCTTGAGTAGATTATCGTGATATTGATATATCCCTTGACGATTTTCAATTACTTATGTATATATCACAGCTTGGCATTGTGATTATAATGTGTTTAGTCATATCTCCTATTCTATATCATGTTATCTGATATTTATAGTTAGACTGATCCGTTTATTATTTTCTTTTTAAATAATACTCGGGTCAGACCGAGATGTTACATGTGCTTCTGCTTGACTTCTCTCTTGGGATTGATTTCTCTTGCTTTTGGTTAACTACTTAGATTAGTAGTTTTTGTTATATACATTTGAGATATAGACTCCATAATGTATACTTATTCTTTTGTGTAGTTCGTGTAACTATTCTTTTGTGATATTGTGGATCTTTTTAGACCACTACTCTGATGTACACTTTCTAGTGTAATATTCATATCTTATTCCGCCTTTGTGATATGAATTGTCTGTGACTGATTTGTGTTATGCTTATTTCTATATTTGTTTTTCAAAGGATTTATATAGCCACCGTGTAGTAGCTTTGAGTTTGTGTCGATATGTCGGATTTCCTCTTGAAATAGAATGCATGTTATATTATCTGACATATCGGTGCTCGTGCAAAGAAATTACACGGATGGTCGCTCCTCAACAGCCTTATTCTCCGTGCTAGTCGACAGCAATCACTGTAATGTTCTTGGCTAGCGTGGGTATAGAGGTGGGGCGTCACATTATCTATCATTGTTGTTAGGTAAGAATTCCTAACACTTATTTATGTTCATTTGCTTTTGGTTTGGATTGATTTGGTGAATATTTCAATTTGTGGTGTTTTGTAGTCAAATCTTTAAAAATCCAATCTTTGATGTTTGAACATGTTTTTGGTGATGCATCGAAGAGCCTATAGTGCTGGGTTGTCGATTGGCATAATTCCTTAGCATCCATCGCTCGTTCGATCGCATTTCGGTTTGGATTTTCCATTTTTGGTATAGGCTGTTTTTTTTGCCTAGCAGAAGATTTCAAACGTCTGAAATTAATTTCAGACGTCTGAAACCAAATCCAGACGTTTGGTTGAATAATCCAGACGTCTGAAAAGGGGTCTGAAAAAGGCAGAGGCTAAATCCAGAAGTCAGAAACAAAATCCAGACGTCTGAAATCAAATTCAGACGTCTGGTTGAAAATTTCAAATGTCTGAAATGGCCCAGGAATTAAAAATAGAAGAGAGAAAACACATATACTTCCAGATACTAGGGCCAGACGTCTGGGAACACCTACCAGACGTCTGGAACTGTTTAATTTGCCTATTTTGGCTATTCTTGAGTATATTTCCAACTTTAATCGATTCATGTTGATTCCCTTTTTGTTGTTATCATTTATTATGGACTTTGATGACATTTTCATCGCGATTTTTGGGAATATCCATTTTAATGGATTTGGTATCGATTTCTTTGGATTTGATTCACGTCTTCAAATGTGAATTTTTATGATCAATTCTATGATTTGTCACTTTAAAATATAAAGGTTTTCTATACTAGTAGTAAATATCAAAACTCTTTCCTCAAAACGGTTTCAACTCTATTTTCAATACCAAACTCGTTTATAAAGCCGTTTTCCAATCTACTAGTATATACAGACCTTTACCTCACTCGTATGAGAAATCTAATTAAACGGCTTAGTCAAACAAGTGGTATGAAATGCTTGCGTTTACTTCGTTGGTTAATTCTTGGACTTGTTCGATTGAATCTCTTGTGACAATTTTCTAGTGGAGATCTACAATTTGTTCGCAAATATTTAAGTTAAGCTAGTGTTTATAGGACATGATGCTAAACTCATATATTTACTAGCTTATTGTAATTGACACTTCTTGATGATCGATGATGATCATTTTGTGGTTTAGACTAGCAATGTGCGATGTCTCTTTGTCTATGTGGAGGACTGTTCCTCATTTTATTGAGCTTCGTCTCATTTCTTGCATGGGTCGTACCTATTTAGGTGCGTCGATGTTTGTTTACACATGGGTCGTACCTTTTTAGGTGCGTAGATGTTTATTATGCATGGGGTGTACCTTTTTAGGTACATCGATGTTTGTTTACTTCGTGGAGCAATCGGCTCAATAAGTTGGGACATAGGGCGTATCTTTCTAGTTGCGTCGATGTTCGTCTATGCGTGGGGTGTATCTTTCTAGGTGCGTCGATGTTCGACTTTGCATGGGGTGTATCTTTCTAGGTGCATCGATGTTAGACATTACATATGGTGTATCTTTCTAGGTGCATCGATGTTTATTTATGCATGGGATGTATCTTTTAGGTGCATCGATGTTTATTTGTGCATGGGGCGTATCTTTCTAGGTGCGTCGATGCTAGAGCATGGGGCGTATCTTTCTAGGTGCGTTGATGTTCGACTGTGCATGGGGCGTGTCTTTCTAGGTGCGTCGATGTCCAGTTTATGGGATTGGCCATCCTTTTATTGTGGTTTCTGGATTTCTATTTGATGATTTCTGGAATTTATGTTTCACCACCTTTCTCAGTTGGCATTGATATGTATGTCATTTATTGTGGCTTAGTGAATTAAATAAAGAATATGATATTCTTTTTGATGCTATGAGATTCTTGGGATTTTGTATGACTTTCGTGATTTTCTAATGTATACTTGTTGAAGTATGACATTTTTGGTTATCATACGTTTTATTATTATATCTCTTCTTATATCTCATTTTTATCTGATAATTATAGCTAGACTGATCCGTTTATTATTTTCTTATTAAATAATACTCGGGTCAGACTGAGATTCTACAGGTGCTTCCTCTTGACTTCCTATCTGGAACTATCATCTGACTTTTGGCTAACTACTTAGATTAGTAGTTTGTGTTGTATACATATGAGATACAGACTCTATGATGTATACTTATTCTTTTGTCTAGCGCTTGTATCTATTCTTTTTGATATTGTGGATCTTGTTTGACTACTACTCTGATGTACACTTTTATGTGTAATATTCATATCTATTTCCGCCTTTGTGATATGAATTATCTGTGACTGATTTATGTTGTACTTATTTCTATATTTGTTTTCGAAGAATTTATATAGCCACTGTGTAATAGCTTTGAGTTTGTATCGGTATGTCGGATTTCCTCTTGAGTTGAAAGTTATGTTTTACTATCTGACATATCGGTGCTCGCACAAAGCAATTACACGGATGGTCACTCCTCAACAGCCTTATTCTCCGTGCTAGTCGACAGCATTACACCGTAGTGTTCTTGTCTAGCGTGGGTATAGAGGTGGGGCGTCACAGCTTGGTATCAGAGCCAAACTTCGAAACAATGTAGAATAATCTAGCAAGGATCATGTCCTAAGTCTTTCTTAGGAGTTGTGCCTTAGGATTTATTCGAGTCTTCGTACCGTTCTATCCTACTTTCTTTTATGATTCCTTGTTTTATCTATCAAGATTGCTTGATATTTATTTTGAGAATAACTTTTTCCTCTTCTTTCTTTCTTTCTTGAAGAAGAAAAATGGTTAGACCAGGCCGTCCCAGCGCCGGTCAATCTAGTGCTACACCCCAGGATGGAGTATTTATGTATGCCCAACAGCTTCTTGATCTAGTAAAGAACGCTCAAGCAGCCGGTCCCAATCAAGAGCCTACTTATCCTAGATCCGATTTTGCACGCTTGTGCAGAGACTATACCGATTTGGGTGGAAGGCCATTCAGGGGATCCGAGAGTGTTATAGAAATTCAAGCTTGGCTCAAATCATGCGATCGCATTTTTCCCACATGAACCTTATTGATCTACATCGAGTCCAAGTGGCTTCTAGCATGCTCCTAGAAAGAGCATTAGATTGGTATGAGCTTTTAATTTCTGAAATCATTGAAGCGGATCTCACTTGGGAGCAATTCCAGGAAAGGTTCGAATTGAAATTTGTGCCGGAGGCCAAAAAAGTAACTTTGGCATGGAGTTTTATTGACCTTGTTCAAGGTGAATATTCTGTGACAGACTATGTAGCATCTTTCGAATCTCTTTCCAAATACGGGTTTGAATACATTAATACCCCATTGAAGAAAAATCAGAGATTTGACTATGGCTTGAATAAGAATCTTAAGAAGCCATTACTTCTGAAAATTGAGGTTTCATTTGATTAGCTTATTGATATCGCTCTTCGTCTTGAAGAGGCCGATAATGAAGGTGATGTTGAAGTTGTGAGTGCCCAACAGAACTTCGACAATAACTTGAAGAGGCCTATCAAATTCAAAGGCCCCAATTCTAATAAGAAAGGGAAGCAATAAATTCCGGTAGCAAAGACTCCTACCTCTAGTCGTGGAGAATGCTACAATTGTGGTTCTACGAACCACTATGCAAGGGAGTGTCCGAAACCCCTCTTTTGTCGCTATTGCAAAAAATCGGGTCACCATATTACTGCATGTCCCGTACTTCAAAGTAGGAAGGAGGGAGAGCTCAATGCAGTGCAAGCCCCTAGAAACTCTTCTCTCGGTCAAGGTATTTTTTACTCAATCCTTGATGGCATTGTTTTATTTCTTGATCTTCTTATTTGAGTTCTTGTTGATATGGGTTTCATCTCATTATTTTTATATCAAAAGAACTTGTCGGTTCTTTTTCTTTGAATATTTTGGGCTTGATGACTTCTTTGAGGATTGTGAATCCGGATGGTAGATCCGCAGCACTCAGTTTGTGTTTATTGTGTCGAAATTATTTTATGTGATTTTTCTGTCCGAGCAGATTTTTACTTAGGCTTCGGAATTTACTTTTGTAAGGATTGGCTTAATTAATATGATGCCATATCCTTTGTCCCGTGTGGACTATTCATCTTTGACATTTTCAATCTGTTAAGCAGATTTCTATTTTTTCCTTTATGATTTTGATTCCAACTTGATGGCATCATTTTATTCCTTAAGCCCACTTATAAGGAAAGTGTTATTTCTCTCATTCATGTAGTTTGAGAAATTTTCCGGTATTTTTGAGCTTGTCTTAGGATTATCACCTAAGTAATCTTTTGTGTGGTGCTAAGTTCTTTTCAGTTTGACCTTACCACCGGTTTTCATTTGCTACGAGTTGCGGAAGTTAGCATTCCACTTACCGCATTCCGCACTTGTTATGATTCCTATGAATGAATTATTATGTCATTCAGTTTGCCCAGCTTATTTCATCCATTTTAGGTATCGAGCATTCTATCGAATATCTCGATGATTCCATTTTTTTTGCATTTATTGATTTTGGATGAAAATAGCAATTTAAAATTTTGCAAAATCTTTTTCATAAGATTTATTTAGAAGTATAACTGGATTTTTGTTCTTAAAACGAACATAGAATATTCTTAGAAGTTTTGGAGAAACTTACTTATCCTATAGAATATGATTTTGTGATTGTATTGCCCATTTAGTGTTTTAAGAATTCTGGTCGATGCGCTTGATCAACGTTATCGATAAGAATCTCCTAAACGCTTTGAGGAGATAGTCAGACACGATATATTGACTTGTAAAAATGTAAATTTTTGTAGAAAGATTATTATATAAAAATAAAAATGTAATTTGAAAGTTTTAGTTTTTCGGGAAAGAGGATTATTTAAAAAGAACTCTTCCTTTAGATACTTATTCTTGTGATTCCTGAAGGGGAACCAAGACTTTTCTATTTGTACCGATACTAGTCGTATTGGTTTGGATGCCGTTCTCTTGCAAAGGAGAACGTGCTAGCTTATCGAGATTAGATATGCCACTCATGATCTAGTGCTCGCGGTTATTGTTTTTTACTTTTGGAAATTGGCATCATCATATTTGGATGAGAAATTTGTTCTGTACATCGATCATAAATCTTTGGAATATTTATTTTCTCATAAGGAACTTCATGTTGGCTCGAGTTCCTGGCATCTTATGATCTTGATATTCTGGAAATCGTGTTGCCAACGCGCTTTGCGTAGGCAACAAGTTGTCGATTCTTTGATGTTGTCTGAATGGAATTATCTTTTTATCAAGTTCATCGAACGTTTTGATATACTTCGTTTTATTGAGCTTTATCTCATTTTTTTTATGGACTAGCGTCCGATGTTCTTTTATAGTGTTCAGTTCATCGGATGTACTGTTATCATACTTCATCGATGTTCCGTCTTATCTGGATCAATGGATGTACCATTATTATACTACATCGTTGTTCTGGTTTATCGAGTCATTGGATGTACCGTTTGTACTACATCAATGTCTTTGCTTTTCGATTCATTGGATGTACCGTTTGTACTACATCAATGTCTTGGCTTTTTGGATTCATTGGATGTACCGTTTGTACTACATCAATGTCTTGGCTTTTTGGATTCATTGGACGTACCGTTTTTGTACTACGTCGGTGTTCCGAAATTATTCAGGCTTTGGTTCATTGGGCGTACCGTTTTTGTACTACGCTGATGTCCCAAATTATTTGAGTTTCTAGTTTATCGGGCGTACTGTCATTATACTACATCGTTGCACCAGCTCACTTTTCTGATATTCATGACGTTTTCTCACGTCTTTCTACTACGGAAATGCCTTAGGGATTTCGGTTTTTATTCTTGTGCCCGATGATATTGTGGAAATTGAAGTTTCACCAGATTTGATTTATGAGCAACATTCCATTCGCATCATTGCTTCGGAGGTTGAGCACCTTCGGAATAAAGATGTTCTTCTTGTGAGAGTTCAATGGTTCTCAAATCCTAGGGATTACTCTTGGGAATCTAGAGAATTCATCGAGCGATCCCGTTCTTGCTAACTCTTTCGTGCTCTTTATGGTGAACTTCTTATTTCAATTTTCTTTTGTGTTGATATGCTTTTATGGTTGTTACTCTTTATTTCCTTCTTAAGTATTGCGAGGACACAATTTCTTTACGGAGGGGAGTCTGTAACAACCCGCATATTTATCAATTTTATATTTAAATATTTTATTTAAATATTTTATCGTTCGTCGGATTTTGGTCCGAAAAGCTACTTTTTGCAAACAGTCGAATTGGGACTCGAGACCACCCCCATTGAGTTCAAAATGCCGTTTGCGACCTTTTTGAGTATAAACTTCGATATGTTTAGAGTTAGTAGAATTTTGCTACTTTTCACTTAGGGCCTTTAGTTGGGTTTCAGCCCATTAACCCCATTTATCAACCTAGCTCCAACCCTCTTCTCTTCATTCCTTCATAATTTCCTAATACATTCAAGCTTCATCAAAAATGGGGGAGGAGAAAAAGAATTAGAATTCCTAAGCCCTAGTTTCCATTTGCAAATTCAAGTTTTAGCTCCAAATTCATAGTAGAAGCTTTGGTAAGCAACTCCTTCTTCTTCTCCAACTCATTCTCCTTTCAATTTCAGAATTTCCTAAACCTAACTTAGGAAATATTTTACTTGTAAGCTTAGATTGAAGCTTCTTGAGTTGTTATTGAAGAGTAATTGATCTTAGATTGTCTTAAAAGCTTCTCCATCATTGCTTTCAGGTCAAAGGTGAGATTTTTATCTCACATCTATGTCTATATTTATCTTTGTTGTTAGGTATGAATTCCTAACACTTATTTATGTTCATTTGCTTTTGATTTGGATTGATTTGGTGAATATTTCAATTTGTGGTGTTTTGTAGTCAAATCTTTAAAAATCCAATCTTTGATGTTTGAATATGTTTTTGGTGATGCATCGAAGAGCCTATAGTGCTGGGTTGTCGATTGGCATAATTACTAAGCATCCATCGCTTGTTCGATCGCATTTCGGTTTGGATTTTCCATTTTTGGTATAGGCAGTTTTTTTGCTTAGCAGAAGATTTCAAACGTCTGAAATTAATTTCAGACGTCTGAAACCAAATCCAGACGTTTGGTTGAATAATCCAGACGTCTGAAAAGGGGTCTGAAAAAGGCAGAGGCTAAATCCAGAAGTCAGAAACAAAATCCAGACGTCTGAAATCAAATTCAGACGTCTAGTTGAAAATTTCAGACGTCTGAAATGGCCTAGGAATTAAAAATAGAAGGGAGAAAACACATATACTTCTAGATACTAGGGCCAGACGTCTGGGAACACCTACCAAACGTCTGGAACTGTTTAATTTGCCTATTTTAGCTATTCTTGAGTATATTTCCAAGTTTAATCGATTCATGTTGATTCCCTTTTTGTTGTTATCATTTATTATGGACTTTGATGACATTTTCATCGTGATTTTTGGGAATATCCATTTTGATGGATTTGGTATCGATTTCTTTGGATTTGATTCACGTCTTCAAATGTGAATTTTTATGATTGATTGTTTCTACAATCAATTCTATGTTTTGTCACTTTAAAATATAAAGGTTTTCTATACTAGTAGTAAATATCAAAACTCTTTCCTCAAAACGATTTCAACTCTATTTTCAGTACCAAACTCGTTTATAATACCGTTTTCCAATCTACTAGTATATACAAACCTTTACCTCACTCGTATGAGAAATCTAATTAAACGGCTTAGTAAAACAAGTGGTATGAAACGCTTGCGTTTACTTCGTTGGTTAATTCTTGGACTTGTTCGATTGAAAATCTTGTGACAATTTTCTAGTGGAGATCTACAATTTGTTCGCAAATATTTAAGTTAAGCTAGTGGTTATGGGACATGATGCTAAACTCATATATTTACTAGCTTATTGTAATTGACACTTCTTGATGATCGATGATGATCATTTTATGGTTTAGACTAGCAATGTGCGATGTGTCTTTGTCTATGTGGAGGACTGTTCTCATTTTATTGAGCTTCGTCTCATTTCTTGCATGGGTCGTACCTATTTAGGTGCGTCGATGTTTGTTTACACATGGGTCGTACCTTTTTAGGTGCGTCAATGCTTATTATCCATGGGGTGTACCTTTTTAGGTGCATCGATGTTTGTTTACTTCGTGGAGCAATCGGCTCAATAAGTTGGGACATGGGGCGTATCTTTCTAGTTGCGTTGATGTTCGTCTATGCATGGGGCGTATCTTTCTGGGTGCGTCGATGTTCGACTTTGCATAGGGTGTATCTTTCTAGGTGCATCGATGTTAGACATTACATGGGGTGTATCTTTCTAGGTTCATCGATGTTTATTTATGCATGGGATCTATCTTTCTAGGTGCATCGATGTTTATTTGTGCATGGGGTGTATCTTTCTAGGTGCGTCGATGCTAGAGCATGGGGCGTATCTTTTTAGGTGCGTCGATGTTCGACTGTTCATGGGGCGTGTCTTTCTAGGTGCGTCGATGTCCAGTTTATGGGATTGGCCATCCTTTTATTATGATTTCTGGATTTCTATTTGATGATTTCTGGAATTTATATTTCATCACCTTTCTCAGTTGGCATTGATATGTTTGTCATTTATTGTGGCTTGGTGAATTAAATAAAGAATATTATATTCTTTTTGATGCTATGAGATTCTTGAGATTTTGTATGACTTTCATGATTTTCTAATGTACACCTGTTGAAGTATGACATTTTTGGTTATCATACGTTTTATTATTATATCTCTTCTTATATCTCATTTTTATCTGATAATTATAGCTAGACTGATCCGTTTATTATTTTCTTATTAAATAATACTCGGGTCAGACTGAGATTCTACAGTTGCTTCCTCTTGACTTCCTATCTGGAACTATCATCTGACTTTTGGCTAACTACTTAGACTAGTTGTTTTTGTTGTATACATTTGAGATACAGACTCTATGATGTATACTTATTCTTTTGTCTAGCGCTTGTATCTATTCTTTTAGATATTGTGGATCTTGTTTGACCACTGCTCTGATGTACACTTTTATGTGTAATATTCATATCTATTTCCGCCTTTGTGGAATTTAAATTTGTAGAAGTTTTGAAATGAATTTAACTTTAAAGATTTTCATAACATTTGTTTGATTTGAAATTTAAAAAGTTTTAAATTATTTAAAACTTTGATAAGTTTTAAAATTATTCTATTTTAAACTTGAATTTAAATTGAAATTAAAGGTAATTTCAAAAGTACTTAGTTTTGAATTAAATTGTTTTAAACATAATTAGTTATGTTTCATCTTGAAATTAAATTAAGATTAATATTTCAGAATTAATTTAATTAACAAGGTAATTATGATTAATTAATTAATTTAAATAATTAATTGAATTTGGAATTAATAATTGATTAATGATTAATCAATTTATAATTAACATCATTAATTAAATTATTAATTAACGATGAACGAATATTATTAATTATGTAATTAAGTTTTTAAATCAAGGTTAATTAATTTAAATTAACTTTAATTAATGAATGATTAAAGATAATTTAATTTGCAATTAATTTAAGTTAATTACTTTGTAAAATAATTAGAGAATGGTTAATGAAGGTCATTAACAGGATTTTTTTAAAAATTAATTAATGTAGTTAATTTTTATAATTAATTAGATTAATTAATTTAATAATAATCAATTGTGAATGGTTTGAGTATAATTACTAAAAGTAATTAAGAATTAATTACTTAATGTAATTAATTTAGTTTAGTATGATTGTTTATTTTTAATTAATTAAGTTTAATTAATTTTAAACACTTGGGTTTTATAAATAATTACTTTATGTAATTAACGATTTGGAAATTACTTAGTTAAGTAATTGTTAATAATTTCAGGGTGTAATTAAGTGGAGATGTTTAAGAATGAAGTAATTCGGATTTAAATTACTTAAAGATTAATCAAGGGATTATTAAGTAATAAATTAAAGAATAATTAATTTGTTTAATATAGTAATTAAGCTAGATTATTACTAAATGTAATTAATATATGATGATGATTAATAATTAAAAGTTAATTACTTAAGGTAATTAATAATTAAAGATCATTAATTATTATAATTAATGATATAATTAAAGTTGATTAATTATGATTAATTAATCAATAATAGGTAATTAAAGGAAATTAATTAATGTAATTAATTAAGGATTAGGATAATTAATTATGATTAATTAATTAATTAAAGTAATTAAAGGTTAATTACTGTTTAGTTGGATAATTAATTTTGTGAAATTAATTGAGGATAATTACATGAATGTAATTAAGGATAATTAATCATGGGTGATTAATTAAGGTGATTAATAATGATTGATTAATTAATTGTAATCAATTAAATGATTAAGTAAGCAAGGTTTATATTGATCAAGAAATTAATTTAATTTATTTTAAATTAATTTGAAATAGAGATAGTTAATTTAATTCATTTTAAATTAATTTTATTATGGTATGAGTAAATCTTTGCTCATACGTATGAATGGATGCCATTGATTGTCTTGAATGCTTTGTGATCTCAGTAATGAGATAAAAGATATTGTGTGGTATGGATCATTTGGTTGTATTGTGATGATAACATAGGTTATCTATTGTGATGGTGATATATGGAATATCTATGTGATATTGATGATATGAATTACCTGTTATTTGATAATGTTGATTATCAATTGTGATTGTGAGTTATCTATCTGTGTGTATATAGATACTGTATTGAATTGTTTTAAAACTTTAAAACAACTTGGACCCTTAAAGACACGCTTTGGATTTCGATGAGATCGAGATCGGGTTTCCATATTTGGATATCAGAAAACCACATCGTTTCCAAATAACGTTTGGTCGTGAATCAAAGTAGAGCTTTGTGAAGACTCGAGGTATAAGGACTATGAGTCAGTATAACTCTATGGGTGATTCCGTAAAGAGTTTGACGGAATAGTACTTATGGATTCGAGATGGTGGTTCAGAGTGCAAGGGTTATTGTCGTTAACTCTGAGGGTGATTCCAAAATGAGTGTAATGAGATAATGCCTTCGGTTTCGTTCGAACCCGGAACGAACTTGTATGGATTGAATGCTTTCAGCACATCGTCAGGTGGACGATGAGCATTCTAAGTGTTGTGTCCTATAAAGGTAATCGTAGCCTCAAGCCTCATCAACCGAGAATTGCTAAAACAGGGGAGGTGCAGCAAGGCTTTGTGGATCGCACCCACTGGAGAGCAAGATTTATCTCTGTCTAGAAGTCCCTTTATATTCGGCTGTGTGGGTGGTCGCTAGCTACAACCACAGGGTTGTCTTGTTCAGAACTGTTCAGTAAGGAATGGGTCCGGCTTTGTGTTGCAGGAGAGCGGACGTACTTCTCGGTACGTTGATCTAGGCCACGTACTGTGACGGGCGGTACCCCAGTAGCCCTTCCATTGTATGGAATCCAAAATCGAAAAAGTTCCGTACGTATTAGTTGTGCCCAACTATGTTGGAACGTGAAATGTAAGCATTCCAGCTATTTCTTATTTACTTGAAAATCCTAGGCACTATTATAATATCATCGGATTTCCTATCAAACGTTTTGGTTAGCGTATGGTAAAAACTTTTCCATGTTTATGTGTGGGAAGTCTTACGTGATACCTTTTCTTTCAAAAGGTTTTTGAAAGTTAATCAACTTTAACCTGTTACTCACACCAGACCCATGTCTGACCCGGAGTTTATTTTTGTTTTTTCATAAACTCTTGGGTAATCAAATTTTTACGAGTAGCCAAGGGAATTCAAGATAGGATTCAGGTTAGTTTTGACGAATTCTGGAGGAGCAATGGAGCAGGAGGCTTCTGCGTGTAGATATATATAGTATTCCGCTGTGTGTTCTCTGAGTGGTTGTATTGAGTTGTATAACTAGACAGGTGTTTATAACTGTCTAGTATATGTTGTATGTCTGTGTAACTCTGATATTGGTTGTAAACTATGTAATATTTATGTTATTAATATAATTTATTCGATCCGCTGTATAGATTCTGATGTTGTTTCTTTCTTCTCTTCTTTCTATTTTCTTTTCTATCCCCTTCTTTCTTAAAGATGATGCGATTTTCTGGTGGTAGAAAGTCGGGTCGTCTCAAACCTTATCCAATTTGAATTCCCATTTCAAGTTTTAAACTTCACATTAATAATCTTCCCACTTATAAGTTCAAAAACTTATCACTTTGGGTATCACATCTCATTCCAAATAAAAATTTAAAACCCAACATTTAGAGTTTATTTCAAACCATCTTTGATATTATGTATATTCCTCATATATACATATTATTTCCTTTACACACCAAGTTATCCTTAAATTTTAGACCACCTTTTGTTTTTTAATTCAAAACAAATTTCTTTAGATTTTCAAACAATTCTTGTTTGAAATAGGAGCCTTTCATTCAAATACATTAAATAATATTATTTATTATTTCTTTATCACTTTGAAACAATTTTCAAACTTTTGGACCTAGATTTAAAACATCACAATTTAGATCATCTTCAGTTCCAATTTATAAGTCATACTTGCCTAAGTGTTTTACTTCCCTAAAACATTTAATTTTTCTTTCTCATTTATACACATTTTATTATACAACAATCATTTATGATAATAACCAAGATTATCATATCTGGAAACCAATTCATTATTATCTTATTCTAAAACTTTTTTCAAATTCAAGATTTTAATTTCAGTTGAATCTATTTTAAACTTATCTTTATTTAATTTCAATTTGGTTTTATTCCTATTACCACTTAATTTAATTCCAATAATTTAACAACCAATTACCATAATATTTATTAGAAAGAAATATTGCTTTATATATCAAAATATATTCTTATATAAAATCATTTAAAAAATTTATATAAGAAAATAAAAAGTACGCCCATATATATATATATATATATATATATATAGACACACACACACACAATCAACTCATTCTAGGGTACCATTGACCCTATCCTTAATGAGTAATCCCACCCGAGCCAAGGTTCTCACTTAACCTTCTGCTCTGATACCAAATGTAACAACCTGGAATTTTCGATCCCGAAAATTCTAGATAGTTAGAGAAAAGAAGAAAAGAGATAGAAGAAGAAGAATAGAAATACCAAATCACAATCTCACATTCGCAGCGGAGAAAATACAATATCAATAATATCAGTTTACAAAGGAAAACCGTACTTGTCAAATTACACCTTAATATATCAGAGTTACAACATACAGAAACACCGGACAGATACAATCCACATGTCCCAAATAAACTATAATATCACAGCAGATACACTCCAAACGTTCCTACCATCCAGCTCGCCTCCTGAGCTCCAGAACATCCTTACCTGAAAATCAGTAATACCCGGTCTGACTCGAGCATTACATCAAAAGTAACACCCTGGTCAGGCTGGAAACCAGCGTGAGTGAACCCATCTAACATGGAATATAAAAGCATAAAACCTATATAAAAACCTGGGTAACTCGCATCAGTTTGCAAATTCACAATTTGTTATAGACATCACTTATTTCGCACATAAATTTCTAAGTACCAAAACTTAGATTTAATAGTCCAATTCACTTAAGTCATTCCATTCTAGCCTATTGATTTCACATATCAATCTATAAAGAATCGAAGTGGTTTCTGGTATTTACTAATATCCGACTCCGGTCTCTTCGAATCTCATGTCATCTTAACCCAAGTTATTCAAATGAAATACAATTCAAACTTTAAATACACGGTGTCACCTTTACACAGTAATTCTTCATTGATAGATATCCATATTCATACATTTAAACCAAACGTATCATATCACATAGCATCACAAATCACATATCAGAGATATCGACAAATCTAAGGCATACAATTCATTCAATCATTCATAAGCAAGATTAATTTATCATACCATTTCCAATTAATTTAAAATAAATTAAATTAATTACCTCAATTACTATTAATCCTGCTTACTAAATACTAATTAATTACAAACCATTAATTGATCATTCCTTAATTATCCTCTTTAATTACATTAAGTAATTAGCCTTTATTTAATAACACAATTTAATTAATCTCCACCCGTTCACATTAATCATATTTATCCTTAATTAATTACTCAAATTAATTATCCTATAATTACTTACATTAATTAATTATCCTTTAATTAATCATGCTCATAAATTAACTAATCCATAATTAATTTCCTTAATTAATTAACCTTGATTTACTTTCCTTAATTAATTTATCTTTAGTTAATAATCAATCAATTAATTATAAATCTTAATCACCCAATCCTTAATTAATATAAGATAATTCATTTATCTTAATCACTCCCTCCATCATCATCAGGATTCAATAAACTTGGGATTAGTTACCATTAACTTGTAATTTACAAAATTTCTTGAGTTTAGTGATAAAACACTTCATCCACTTTAATTATTACTTAATTACATTATTAATAAACTTAAGATTTAACTAAATCAAAGTTAAAACGAATTACAGTTACTTAATCAATCATTTAAATAGACCATTATTGATTAAAGGAATAGTTCTAGGAAAATTTGTTTAAACTTGAATTTTTAGTTTAAATTTTAGAACTTGAGAATTATTTCACAACATACTCGAGACAAAACACATACCCGAGACAAAACATAGGGTTACCTGACCCCAATTCTGAGCTCATTCCTCCTTCTTTTTTTTTAAAACTGGATTCCTAAATTTAACTCTTCAACATACCCACTAAATACCCGGAAAACAACTCGAGCTACAGCTACGTCTTCCCGAACCCTTGCCTGAGTTACTTCCTTCACTTCCCAAGCTCAGTGACACTGACACACCAAAAACTCTATGCGCATGCATACTTCACTGGTCAACGTTCCGATCATCGACACCTTCGCCGCAAGTCAAACCCAACCTCCCAACCCGATTATGATCATCAATGCTTTCATTCGAACATGGAAACAAAATCGAGTCTGAGAGAAACCCAACCGGTAGCGTAACATGACCCAAAATCTTCCCGCGTCGCCACCACCCACCATCAACAACCCAATACCTTGACTCGAACTTCGTCGTCGACCAACACTCCTTTTCCCCTCTTCCTGACCAAGTCCGATGTACCCCAACCATCGCGATGATCCTAAAAACAACGACGACCCACCCAGGTCTAAAACCCTACAATCATCTCATCCAGCCACCACCATCATTACAAAAATGCATCACCATTTTTCATGAAATCTATGACCTCGAAACTTGCTTTGATTAAAAATTCGACCCCTAATCCTTCACCGTTCGCCAGGAATCGAGTAATTACTCGATTTCATTCAAATGGGAATTACTCTCTAATTAAAAGCCTAAAAATATTAATTTTATTTTTTGAAATCATCATTTCCGATAACAAAACAGAATATATACTTAAATCATCCAATTATTAAAATCGAAATTTTGATATGTCTTAAATTGTACTATTCTTCTTCTTTTGTTTTGAAACCAGCCTCAGAATTATTGTAAATATTTTTTTCTCCTTTTTAAAAATTTACACCATGTTATAAGAAACAAAAATTTGTTTATACATCAATGTTTAAAATGAATCAGGAAAGAGATGTTTAAATTTGGATCAGGTTTGAAACCTAGATAACCAAAACAGAGTATTGATTTGTATTCTGATAAGCATATCATGAAATCATATATATATATATATATATATATATATATATATATCTTCATGCAAGTCCTATAAATAAACATGCAAATAATTATCACATTCTGTCCCAAGAATTACTTCATGCAGTAGGATTTTTTAACAAATAAAAACTTGGATTACTCACCTTATTAATGTTTGAACAGAGAGCCAGCAATCTTGCTTTTGAACTGGATTTTGGTTTGGACTTGATTTATGAGCTTGATTTTGATTTGTTGCTTGATGATCTTGAGTTTGTTTAGGTTTTTGATTTTATTTCTTTTTTTTTATTTGTTTTGCAAATTCTTTGCTTTGAAAGTTGAATTTTGTTTTGATTCTTTCTGGTTTTGATTGATTTTTTTACACTGGATCTTGTGACAGACTAACATTTTCTTTGCTTTTTTTAGATATGAAAGATAGAGATGAATAAATAAAAATGTAAGCCTTTTAGAAAAATGAAGAGAAAATAAGTTGACACTTGTATAATTATAATAACACTTGTCACTAAACACAATTTCCTTACATTTGTGATTCTATGCATTATATATTAACAAACATTAAAAATTATTTTATATATCTCATATAACTTATATGTAAATTCTATGTCATATTTCCTATTTAATTCAATATTTATATATGTATAACCATTTTAAACTTTATCAATTTAGTTTATATTTGTACCATACTTAAAAATCCAATTATACATTCATAGAATATTATATATATACACACTATCTTTTAAAATATAGAGTTTTTTTTAGAATCAATTTATTTTTAAGATGTTTGAATTTCAAATCCGAACTCCTATTTGCCATCTTATAATATAAACATATATATATATATTATAGTTTTGTTGTAGTAAAAATATATAATTTATTCTTAATAGCTTTAAAAAAAAATATTGATTCCATAGCTTAACTATTTACAATATTCATATAAACATTAAAATAGAAAACATATTTATTTGCGAAAGATAAATTTTGCTAAATTAAATAATAATAAAGAAGGTCATTAAACAAATATTATCAAATTTCAAAAATTATATCAGGAGATTATTAGATGAATATTTACCCAAATATTTATAATTTAGCATTTATTATAGTTCAAATCCATCTATATATATCCACATATATACATATCAGAATTTCATTTGTTCAATTAACAATTAAGTATTTAATAATTTTAATCCTGTTAATTTTGAATTAACAGATGCCTAAAAATTCAGGTTATCACAATATATATATATATATATATATAATAAAATATTTTCTACATTAGTTAGTAATTATAAATATTATTATTAATTTTCAAATTTTTATTTTAAATTATGGTCGAAATAAGAAGGTATTAATAAGGATGCATGCACGCATACATATACATATATATCTATGTGTGTGTGTACGAAGATTATTTATACCTATACGATTGAATATTTAAGATAGAAGTGTTACCTCTTCGTTGTGATCCTACCGATTGTCGAACACATTAGCTATTTAGTTTTTTCATTCGGCTCTTTGGCTACGGGTTGCAACGTCGTCACCTTGGCATCACCAATGTCAATTGGAGGCTAGGGTTTGTATTGGTTGAGTATAGAGAGAAAAAGAATGGAGGATTTCTATTTATAGACCTTTAAATATCAAAATGCCTACTCCTTTTCCTCAAACCCTAGGTGATTAAAACCCCTTTGAAGACCAAATCCTTATACTGTACTTCAAGCTTCGACCGGCCCTAGCTATTTAGTCTTTATTGGTCAGCAAGCCCGTCGACTCGATTTAAATCAACCATTTAATCATTCTAATTAAGTGTGTTCTTTAATTAAATAGATGTACAACATTTATACATCATTTTAACTGATTTTTAAGCTTTAAATAAATAATCAAAAAGCCAATTAAAATTTATTAAAACACTATATTAATCTTTTTTTATTAATTTATAATATTTGTAAATTAATACTACAATATTCTAATTTAGAAATAACTAACAACTCAGTTATGTTGACTCTCTTTTGTGAACTCGTTCCTCAGTCAGTATTCAAAAAAATTTGAATATCAAAATCAATACAAACTTTGCTAAAGTACAATATCAGGCACAAGTTCAATGCTTATTGATCATTTAAGAGAAATCCAAATTCTAATCTATTTTATGCTCACCTAGTAACGACGTTTTGTACATGTATAACTTTCACCATCATTGTACCCCTTAGATACCTAGACTTGGGTCTAACGTTAAAAACTCTACTAAAATCCATATTTAATTGCGTAGGTTAGTTAAAAGTCCTTGATTTAATCGATAACAATAATCGAATAACTACTTATCTCTATTTAGAGATTTTGACTTTTAAGTTCACCATCAATGACGGTGATACTAACCTTCTACAACGAAGGAGAGGAAACCTCTCCCGAGTAGTTTTTAACTTTGAATAGTTCAACTTATATCTAACTATGGTCATAACAAATTCTTTGTTACTCAAGTTTTTCATAAGTAGAAAGATAGGCCAATTAAAGTTTCTTAGCCAAGCTCAGTCCCATCCAGGCCGACTCAAGTCTTGGTCAGCCCAAAGACCAGCTAAGGCTATAGATAGGTTAGTTGGGCACCTACACCAAACGCCGACCAAAATCCAGGCTACGCCCTTCTCTGCCCCTATACTCAATTGCATATTAATCTAGTTTTCTACCGAGGAACTCCAAAACAACTCCAACAGTCATCTCGCTAATCAAAGCGAGGCTTTAGCATAACTCATCCTGGTCTGTTTCGACCCATCTCCCAACCACTGCCAATCGACCCTCTTATGTCGGCCTGCTTTAAACACGGCATAAAATCTCCCCACCTGCTTAAAAATCTATCCTAGTTATTCAATCATGGTCGACATCAGCATTGTTTGCCATTGGTCAAGTTTTAGTACAGCCACATAGGGTCTACATCTCGTCTCGTCATTCTTCACCCATTTCCGCATACCCTCGATCCTTAGTAATTCCCATCCTCTTCATGGTCCCATCAACTAGAAAACCAATTTGGCTTGTCTTGTAGTCTTAGCATATAGGAGCAAAACGAAAATAGCTAAAACTAGGTGTATGCACCCTGATAAGAAGCATGTTCCATTTTCCATAGCGTACCACCACGGTATAAGTCCATTTAGTGCAAGGTAAGACGGGGCATGCTTCTAGTATGGTTCCACTATTGACATTCATCTTAGAGACACATTCCTTCCATTTATGTAGCTATCTCTCATCAAGTCCATTAGGTCCGATCAATGGCTAGCCGCACTTTCTGCATGTATTACCGGACGATGTCGGCTATTCGGGAATCAGTTCAGCTACTATAAGATTATCATGTACTCATCAAAAGGGTTGGTTTTTAGGACCCAGTCACCAGTGCTTGACTGTTGGGTTGGTTGTTCCCATCCCTCAATGCCCGATGGGGTAGTGGGGTGGTTAGTTCCGGCCCCTAGTGCTTGGTTGGGGGTAGGCTGTTTGGTCAGAAAACAGACAGCCAATTCAAAAAGGTTGATAATGATAAGAATTCTAGGTACCATGCGAAATTCAGTGCTCCTCACATAACAAACCCTTAATATTGGATGCATCATTGGTCTTAAGTGTTTCCTTTCTTATTATTCTATTATGATTCCTTATAGTTGTAAGAGAACTTTATAGTAAGAGAGCTTTGTAGTCGGCATAGGCAGCTTTACCGAACCGCTTTACATCTTGTGTCATTTATAGTTACATGCTTGTTTTCCTTTAGTTTTCCATCCCTAAGCCTAGCAATTAGAAGGTAACCTTTTCTCTTTATAATACATATCAAATTTCGATGTTAACGAAAAATATAATCAACATTTTGGTGCTAGAAGTTAGGCTCGAACTCCGACCTTATGGTTAAGAGCCTCACACTCTAACCTATGGTTGGCATTTATATTTTGTCGATAGAAGGAGGGCTCGAACCTTCAACCTTGTAGTTAACAACCACATGCTCTGACTCACGATGGGTATCAACATCTTAGGCATTGGAACCAGTAATTAAGAAAGATTCCCTTGAGAATTTGGGCTATATCATTTTGGCTTCAAGTCGTGTACTACCGCAGTGTGTGCCCACTCCTTCATACTACCACTATTATAAACCAAGTTATGAAGGATTGTCTATGTTCTGCATAAGTACTATGACAACCATCGACGTTTGAGTCACTTCGCCCCCTGTCTTTCATCAAGTGGCATTGGCCGTACTAGTGTGAGCAATATCCCCTACCCCCAATGCTCGAGTTAAAGGAACGGACGTGCTTCTCTCTCCGCCTAGGAATGTTGCCATCTACAAGAACGCCTGATCCATTCCGCTCTTGCTGCTAAACCAAGGGGAAAGGCATGAAGCCTAGTAATCGTGGCATATCAAGTAGCTGCCATGTTTACCTTCACCTTTAACCATGCCTAGAAGCGGCCAGGCGCCTACCGACATGTGTAAAGACGTCCAGGCTAACAGCCATTTTCTTCCTTAAGCACACTTACAAGCTCGATCTACCACCATAGGTAAGTTCTTACTCCTGATAATAAGTTCAACTAATTGCTAAGTTCCTACGAACGGTGTTGTTCGCCATCCGTCTCATTATTTAATATCACACTTATACAAAGTGCTCGAGCCAGCCGTGCGCTCTAGTTCGACTTAGGACTGTCAGTCATTCTACGACTGGTGATATATCTCCCTCGAGAACCCACTAGCCCTTATTTTCTTCGATTCGAATTGGGCTTATCCACTACTCTAAAAATGATCGCTTGTTACCCAGGTGAACCCAGGGAGAACATGCACTCTCACTTAACACCGATGTCGCCCACTACTCAACACTTGGCCGATGCTTGTTTCTTATGAATGTTTGGGCTCAACCAATCACATAACCTCATTGCTATTAAATATCTTAAATGAAAAGAAAATTTTTATGTAGATAATGTAGGGACTATATCAGCTATCCTATATACACTCCTCTACAAGTTGAAGGAAAACAAGCAAAGACAGAGTAACAAATTTCATAAACACATTTGCAACAAAAGATCTATTTCATTTAGTTCGAAGAGTGTGGGAGAACAATGCCTACCCTACAAGGAATACAAAGGCTTTTCTATTGCTAACTAGTTGAAAAGAAGACAAAGAGAAAGGAAAGGAGCGGCCCACGCCTTGGGGCTCTTAGAAGATCCAGTTTTAGATGTATTTATATCCCCTCGACATTCGATCTATATTTTTCTATGGAAGTAGAGGTGTGTGGCCACCTTTAATGCCTTCCACCTATAATCTAACAAGTGATCTTGAAAAGCTTCCTTATAATATCAAGAAGCAGACCAAGACTTCAGATGTGACATCGGAGCCAGAGGCGATAGCTACTACTCTTTTCGACAAAGCAATTGGGCTCCTTAGCCGACCTTGGACTAGGAATGTCAGAGAAAAATGACGAGGAAGCCTACCAGCATCAGTTGAACCATCAACTGGATCATTCCATATCGATGAAAAGTTTCCATCGAATATATGGCTAGAAAGCAAAGATTAGGCCAAGCAGCAAGCAACATCCATTTCTAGAAGTAGAAATCAAAACAGTGGTACAAACTACAATTAGCCAAATTTGTTTGGCACCCAAGAAAGTTTCCTCCTTTCTTTTAACTCCAAAGAAGTTTGACAAAACCAAGGGCACTGAAGAGCGTTTGGAGAGGAAGGGGAAGACAAAGTTAACTATTTATACCAATGGAATACCGTGCAATATTTAATTTCTCTGAATGGAAAAGGCTCCATGAGCTCAAAGAGGAAGAAAAAGGTGGTATTTATATGTCTCTCTCTTCATTCGTAACCATTATGTTAAAAGTGAAAAAAGAGGATCTCAACCATTAAATAATAATCAAATTCTAAGTTACATCATGCACGTAAGGGAAATGACACTTCTCTACCACGTATCAAGAAGCCCAATCACCCTTGCTAATACTGCAACACCATATGGAAAGTACATTAAATGCATAGTAGAGCTGTCAATCGATGAAACATTATGTTTTAACCGGCACGCATCTGCACACATGCATCGGACTTGGGGGGAAATTTGTTACTCAATTTTTTCTTTAGTTAGAAGATAGACTGATAATGATTTCTTTGTATGGAAAGGTCTAATCCAGGCTGACTCGGATCCAGGTCCGCCCTTTGACTAGCCAAAGCTAGAGATAGGCTGGTTGGGTTCCAACCCTAGACACCAACCCAAATCCAAGCTATGCCCCACTCGGACCCTCTACTCAATTGCACATCAAGCCAGCTTTTGGCTAAGGAATTCCGTAGCAACTCTAGTAGCCAGCTCATCAAAGCGAGGCATTAGCATAACTCGGCCTTTTTGCTTCCACCCATCTCCCAACTACTTGCCAACCTACCCTTTCATGCCGGCTCGCTTTCAATACGACACCAAATTGACCGACTGCTTAAGCAACGATCTCAGCTATTTGCCAATCGACACAATTGAAGATCGATGGTAGCATCACCCTTTATTAGTCCAGTTTCAAATGCAACCACCTATGGCCTGCAGTTCGTCTCGTCATCACCTCTCTTGGTATGATATACCCATCGTCCTTAGCAATTCCCTATCCTCTTTATGGTCCTAGTGGCCAACAAACCAACTTGGCTTGTCTTGCCACCTAAACATAAGGGAGTGAAGCGGAAAAATGTACAACCATGTGTATTTACCCCTGATAAGAAGCAAGTTCTATTTCCCATAGCGTACCACCACAGTACAAGTATTAAATGCGAGATAAGGTGGGGCATGCTTTGGTAAGTTTACATTGTTGACTCTCATCTGGGTCACACATTCCTTACATTTAGCCAACAGTCTCCAATCATGTCCATTTAGCTAGATCAACGGTCAGGCATGCATTCTGGCTGTTTTCCACACGATCTCAGCCGTTTAGCAAGGGTTTGGTTGGTTGGTCCAAGCCTCTAGTGCCTGGCTAGCGGGTTGGCTAGTCCCAGCCTCAATGGCTAATTAGAGGTTTCGTTGGTTCTGGCCCACAACACCTTCTTGGGGTGTTCTTTTGGTTAGAGAACACATAGTCACTTCATAAAGGTTGGAAATCATAAGAATTCTGGTCACTATGCATAATTCAAACTCATCACACATAAAACCTTTAAGTTTCGCTGCTTCATTAGTCTTAAGTGCATCATTTCCTATTATTCTCTTGTAAGTCCTTGTAATTGTAAAAGAGGCTTATGGCAAGAAAGTTTTGCAGTGGGCATAGGTAGTTTTTCCAAACTACTTTACATCTAGTGTCGTTTACCTTTAAATGCTTGTTATCCGTCCTTAAGTCTAATGATTAGCAAGTAAAATTTGCTCTTCGTGACACATCTTCATAATTCTGAGGTTGATGAAAAATATAGTCAACAATCGTCATACCAAGTATTTAATCATAATCAAAGTATAGCCTAGCCACTTAAGCCGACAATAACCTAATGTTCGAAGAACACAATATGTCGTTACCATTGTTGGCACTAGGCCAGCACGCAATGAGTGAATTTCATTTTTTTTCTTGTCATTTTAGATCTTATTGGTTCTATAAACTCTAAATTGATTTTAGATCAAACAAAATAAATATTTTATTTAGTTTATTAGTAAAAGAAAATTATTTGATGTTATATATAATATAAAATCTGTACATGTGTATCATATAAACATGTACATGTTCGTGTACATGCACGTGCATATGCAACATATACGGTGCGCATTGTTTAATATGCTTATACTTAAGTGCTATTATTTACACCTCAATGGACATGGTATCCTCTCCATATACATATAAGCTGTCTAATTTAATTATTTATGATTAGGTTATATGAATTATATACATACACACACATGTAAAATAAGTTAGAAGTAAGCTTATATGTATAATAATAATATTTAAAATATAAAATTAATAATTCAAATTCAAATTTAAATTTCAAAATTAAACTAGATCTTGATGTAAAAGTATCTTTTAAGTTGAAATTCAAAATTCAAAACTTGCAAATAAATTATATATAATTAAAATATAAATTTATGCATCATTTTTGTCAACATATATATATATATATATATATATATAAATGCTCATATTAAAATCTATATACATATATATTAATATATAAAATGATTTTATATAATAAAGTATACAAATACAAAATATAATATATATATATATATATACATATATTTCATTTCGGCTATAATTACGTTTTCACAAAATCAATTTTTTTAATCAATTAAATCTATATGGTTTTTTATTTTGAGAAATAACATTTGTGTGAATTTTTGTTAGGAAATAAAATATCAAGTAATGTTTGTAGTTTATATATTTTAACATACACACAAATAGATATATGCATTAAATTATTAAAACCAATTTAATCTATTGTATAATAAATCAAATTATACATATATATTGAACATAATATATATATATCGACATAATTTGTTTTTCAAAAATAATAAATTAAAATACAAAAACAAACTACAAGTATTTAATGTTAATTTGTTTTGATTTAAAAATTTGATTTCGTATAGTTCCTTTAAAATTAATTTTCTTCAGAAAAATCAAATTTTTATAAGCTTAGGCCAAAAATAGAAGATGCATATATGTATGAAGAAATAGTTTTTTAATACAATATATATATATATATATATATATATATATGTATGCATGTATGTATGAATCCTAGACTGAAAGCATACACATATAAGGATTCATGACATGTACAACAAACATAGCCAGATATAACTTAATAAATGAATGATATATACATATAATGATGAACTAGTATGTTACCTCAACCGTAGCCAAATGATAATACATAAATGTTGTATCCACTGAACTCCTAGGATTTGAATCCAAACTTGTGACGCCCCACCTCTATACCCATGCTAGCCAAGAACATTACGATGTAGTGATGTCAACTAGCACGGAGAATACGGCTGTTGAGGAGCGACCATCCATGTAACCTCTTTGTGCGAGCACCGTTATGTTAGATAGTATAGCATGCATTTCATTTAAGGAGGAAGTCCGACATACCGATACAAACTCAAAGCTATCACACGGTGGCTATAAATAATCTTCGGAAACAAACATAGAAATAAGCATAACACAATCAGTCACAGACATCCATATCACAAAGGCGGAAGAAGATATGGATATATAACTAACACATGAAAGTGTACATCAGAGTAGTGGTCAAAAAGATCCACAATAATACAAAAGAATAGCAACACGAGCTATACAAAAGAATACAACTATGAGTCTATATCTCAAGTGTATACAACAAAACTGCTAATCTAAATAGTTAGCCAAAAGTCAGAGTAGCAAACCCCGGGGAGAAGTCAAGCAGAAGCACCTGTAACATCTCGGTCTGACCCGAGTATCATTTAAGAAAATAATAAACGGATCAGTCTAGCTATAAATATCAAGTGACATGGTATAAAATAAAAGATATGGCATAACATAAAATATCCGTACTGGCATACTACTATAAGTATGAAAATGATGATCAACAGAAGATAAATCAATAAGAGATAAATCAATATCACAAGAATCTTCTCAAAGATCCAAAGAGGGCATCATACCCTAAACTTGTACTCATAACAAGTTAAGAAATTAATTTCAGAAATCAACACAGGAAATCCAGAAATCATAGAAAAAGGGAAAGAGGCTTATCACATGACGGTCCGAAGACCATGGGGAGCTACCCCATATGTCTGAGTCGAAATCACACAGATGAGTTCTAGACTAACCAAAAATCAAAAAGGTATGTGTGAGTGAAATCACACAAGTGGTGTCTAGTCTAACCTCGCAAACAAAAACGTATGTGTGAGTGAAATCACACAAGTGGTGTCTAGACTAACCAAGAAGGTAAAAAGGTATGTGTGAATGAAATCACACAAGTGGTGTCTAGTCTAACCAAGTAAACAAGAGACATCGCACAACTGCTAGTCTAAATCATAAGAATGATCGTCATGATCAACGAGAAGTGTCAATTACACTAAGCTAGTAAATATAAAAGTTTAGCTTCATGTCTCATAACCACTTGCTTAACTCAAATATTTACGAACAAACTGTAGATCTTCACTAGAAAATTGTCACAAAAAGGTTCAATCAAACAAGTCCAAGAGTTAACCGACGAAGCAAATGCAAGCGTTTCATACCACTTGTTTTACTAAGCCGTTTAATTCAATTTCTCATACGAGTGAGGTAAAGGTTTGTATATACTAGTAGATTGGAAAATGGTTTAAGAAAAGAGCTTTGTTATTGAAAATAGAGTTGAAATCGTTTTGTTGAAAGAGTTTTGATATTTACTACTAGTATTGAAACCTTCATATTTTAAAGTGACAAATCATAGAAGTGATTGTAGAAACAATCAATCATAAAAATTCACATACGAAGACGTGAATAAGATCCAAAGAAACCAATAAAGAATCCATCGAAATTGATATTAAAAAATCCATAAAATCGACCGAGAAGCCCAAGATAGTTTGTCTCGAAGAATGGTCAACTCAGCATCTCAACAAAGCAAGTTCTTTTGAATGTTTTTCAGATAAGATCCCCGACGGAGGGGGGGTCTAGGGGGGTGGCAACCCCCCAAGGTGGGTGCGGGGGCAACGCCTCTGCTACGGGGTTCGACCTGCCCGGTCAGGTCACGGCGGTCCACGGGGCAGCGCCCCCAGCGGGGTGCGGGACAGCGCCCCGTCCAAAAACGGTACGACCTAGTGATTAAAGGGGCACGACCTAGTGGTCCAGCGACCTAAAAGGTAAAGATCATGCGACCTAAAATGGGTTCACGACCTAACACTCAAACGACCTAAAGAAAATAAGGGGCCGAGCGACCTATAAGAAGCAGCGACTTAAATAGAATCGAGGTCCAACGACCTACGGGTTAGGTCATGCGAGTTAAGGAGGTCAACGACCTAACAGAGACACGCGACCTAATAAAGGAATGCAACCTAAAGGCACGCGACCTAGCGACCTAAGCAGGAAACGCGACCTATGAGGGACAAGCAACTTAAGTAGGTCAACGACCTACGGAATATAGGTCACGCGACCTAACGGTTTACAAGGTCTTGCGACCTAAGGAGATAAGGCCTAGCGACCTACGAGCTAAAGGTTCAACGACCTAACAGGATGTAGGTCCAACGACCTAACAGGTAAGAAGATCACACGACCTAAAATGCCATAGGACCTAACGACCTACGGTCATAGACCTAGCGACCTAAAGCCATACGACCTAACGACCTAAGGTCATACGACCTAGCGACCTAAAGCCATACGACCTAACGACCTAAGGTCATACGACCTAGCGACCTAAAGCCATACGACCTAGCGACCTAAGGTCCATACGACCTAACTCCGAAGATGTTAGAAATGGCCAGAACGACCTACGACCTAAGGTCCATATGACCTACGACCTAAGGTCCATTCGACCTAAAGCCCAACGACCTTGCGACCTAAAACCAAACGACCTACGACCTAATTCCGAGTGCCGAGCGACCTAACGTTGTAGGCCATTTTAAGGTCTGAAACGAGCTATTTTGAGGCCGATACTTTTCCACGCGAATGACCTAGCATGGGGGAGAAGTCAAGCAGAAGCACCTGTAACATCTCGGTCTGACCCGAGTATTATGTAAGAAAATAATAAACGGATCAGTCTAGCTATAAATATCAGATGACATGGTATAAAATAAAAGATATGGCATAACATATTTAGATTAGCAGTTTTGTTGTATACTCTCGAGATATAGACTCATAGTTGTATTCTTTTGTATAGCACGTGTTGCTATTCTTTTGTATTATTGTGGATCTTTTTGACCACTACTCTGATGTACACTTTCATGTGTTAGTTATATATCCATATCTTCTTCCGCCTTTGTGATATGGATGTCTGTGACTGATTGTGTTATGCTTATTTCTATGTTTGTTTCCGAAGATTATTTATAGCCACCGTGTGATAGCTTTGAGTTTGTATCGGTATGTCGGACTTCTTCCTTAAATAAAATGCATGCTATACTATCTGACATAACGGTGCTCGCACAAAGGGGTTACATGGATGGTCGCTCCTCAACAGCCTTATTCTCCGTGCTAGTTGACAGCACTACATCGTAGTGTTCTATGCCCTTTCTTATCTTTGACTTAAATATGTGTTTAAAGTTTGAAATGATGGTGGAGAGGAGGGTGTTGCATATGGATAGAGGTAGAGGGAGAGCTAAAAAAAGAGATCAAAAAGGGAAGGGTAGATGAGTTTAAATAAGAGAGGGAAGAGAGAGAAGAATGTGGATCTAGATCCACACTTTTCTTTATAGATTCAAACTCACAAATATCATAATAAGACCACCCTCCCCTCATGCATTGGCCTACCATACCACGGGGCATTTTGAGCTACCATTCCACTTCAAACTAGATCAAACAATTCACATTTAAATCAAATTTAAACGTACATCGATGTCGCATATCGAAACGTGTCTGTTTAAGCTTTACATATACACTATTATCAATACTAATTAGCACAAGACAAAAAATTATAATTATTATGTTACAAATATTAAAATTTTAGTTAATTTATAAATTATTATAATTTAGTTTAATCAGGTGGTAGTTGGAGCGTTCAACATTGCAATTATGTGACTCTTAGGTGTAAATTCGGTCGGTGATTAATATCAATAATTCGAATATTAATCTTCAAACATCACCCTAGCTAGTTATGTGATAGTTTGGCCAAATTTACTGCTTACACAATTTTGTAAAATCCAATTTTACTTATTTTAAGCGGTCCATGATAATGATAGTTTTTTACACCAATTCTCTTCGTGAAAATTATATTCGATTAGGACTTTCGGAATTCGGTAATGGTCGAAATTCAAATATCATCCACATTCAACATGCATAGTCCAAACAAAAGCTCCTTGGTTCAACAACAACAATTATTATTAACTGAATTGCTTTGGACGAAGACTTTGACTTTGAGTTGACTTCACTTGATCGTGATACTATTCTCATATATTCGAGGAGACATATTCTCTAATAACTTGTATCTCACATCCAATTCTTTACTACAGAGCCAACTATAGTCATTCAATGGACACAATGCTATGATTCAATTATACTCAAAGTGGAGTGTCCACATAAAAGTTCAACAGTATTCTCAAGTCGAGATGTAACGATCCAGAATTTTAGATATTTGAAATTGGAACATTTAATTTACTTTAAATATTTAAAAGTTAATTTTTAACTTCAATTTCAAATATCACTATTTATTTGGCAATTAAATTATTGAATTGAATTATTGGAAGTTGGGTAAAATGGTGAATCTTTCAAATATCACTATTAAGCTAGTTAAGAATATTTCAAGGGCTTATAAAATCTATATTGACTTTACTGGAGATGATAAAAATGTTAAAAGTGAATTTTAAATTGATATTTAATAATAGCCTTTCGAGGCCCAATCTTGGAATTTGATGAAACTAGTTCCATTGGATCCGTAATAGTATTTTATTATCGGATTTCAAATTTCGTAGCGTTTGGAGTTGTCGTGTGACCGTACGATATACAAATGCGTTGAAATTTATATCGAATTCAATATAAATAGCTGGGTCCAAAAAGCAATCTTCTCCATACGATCAAGTTAGGACTCGGAACCTTTTCCACTGCGTTCGGAATAGGGGTATAACATTATAAACACCTAGCGGCACACCTCAGTAGGGGTTTGAAATTTTAGACTGTGTAAATCGAGACGATTTAAATTTGAATTTAAATTAAATATATATGTATGTATGTATGTATGTATATTCACATGCAATAGACAAACTAAACACGTTTCCTCCTTAACAACATGTGTCTCCTCCCTTATCTCCACTCAAACAAAATCACAAAATGGTGGCCAAGCGTTCCCATTCCTTTTATTCTTCGTCCTTCTTTCTGCGACTCAAATGTATATCTAACAGTGGCTTTGTTAAATAATGGCCTAACATAATCTTCCCTTCCCAAAAATTTGTTTCCCTCTCCAGTTTGAAAAAAAGAATATATATAAAATAAAAATACATCGCAACATTTTCGCGAGCTTGGGTTCGCAAAAGAGGAGGGGACAACGTGTGCGTGAGGGATCCAGTAGCCGGCGAGGTGGAGTCTCCTGAAGGGTTGGGTCACAATTAGTTTGGACAAGGCATGCGATTTAAATCGCGACGATTAGTGTGTACGATGGGCCGGGTGAGGGGGGAGATGCTGAGGTTCTGTCGTAAACCAAGCGGTGGTGGTGTCGGCGTGACTTTGAGGAGGAAGCTCGAGTTAGGGTTGGGTTCAGAGGGCAGTAGGTATTTGTTGCAATCCAAATTTGATAACATATATATATATATATATATATATATATATATATATATATATATAAATATTTACATTACAGAAAACGGGGGATTTTAAATCCAGAATTTAATTTACAAATGTATATATTGAAGGTGAAGTTTTTACAATAAAGGAAAATCATGTTTTGTTTATTTATAGAAGAAAGTATAAATATAAATATATTATATACATATGTATATACAGCAAAGAATATTGTTACCTCATTATTTACAGAAAGGAATGTTAAAAAATATATAATACAATGAGGTACATCAGTTTTAGTAACATGTACATATATAAGGTTTTGGATCAAGGTGAATCCTCGGTACGGTGTTCTAGACCACGTACTATGATGGGCGGTACCCCAGTAGCCCTGCCATTGATGAAAACCCAATCTCCAATAAGTGCCTTGGCACTTGTTTGTATACCTATTATGCTGAAATTTAATGAATGTAACAATTTCGGCTATTTGAATTTGTATTTGTATAAAGACACTACTATAATATTAGAAGATTTGGTAAGAAATGTTTCAGTTATCGTAAGGTAAAAACCTGACATGTTTATTTGTGGCGTGGTCTTACGAGGTACCATTGATTTTAAAGGATTTTGGAAACTTTAATAATCCAATTGAGTGTGTTTTATCACGCTGGTTTTCCAGTATGACTCTGGTGTTATTTCACTATAATGCTCGGGTCAGACCGAGTATTATAGAGTACAGATTATGGATGGACTACTGTGGAGCTCAGGAGACGAGCTGGGTGACGACGCATATTCCCATAGATTAATATTCCGCTATGCAGTGTAAGCTGTATATTCAGCTTTGGGAGGACAAGTAATTATAACTATCCTGAATTGTGTTGTTGATTTGTGTTGTACTCTGAAGCTGTACTGTAATAAAAAAGTATAGATTATTTTGTATATAATCTGTTGTTATCTATTATACATTATTCCGCTGCGTTTCTGAGATTCTGAATTTGCTTTCTATTTCTTCTTCTACCACTTTCTTATTTAACCCTAATGGGTCGTATTTCCATCCATTTTGAGTTGAACTGTTGGAGCATATTGTCGGCTTAAAGGGGTGCGGATTTGTAGATCGTTACACGAGAGGACTTTGTAATATTGTCACGTCAATATTTTCTGTTTGACCTTAGTTACATTAACCAATAGAAAGCCATCGAATGAGTCATTCTATACTTATCCACTAACTACTAGTACGTATCCCCTTGTAACCCCCAACGATTGTAACAACCCGCTCTTTTCAAACCTTTGCTTTTCGACATAAAACAATAACTTTGACAAAAGATGTGAGAAAATAATGGATTGTTAGGTGATTAATATATGAAAACATAACATAAATTATTTACTTTGTCTTTCAGAACTCATAGTGGAAGATGCACATAATATAATAGTCAAAGACCCACTAAGGCATGTAATATCCATGTACTAACATACATTTCCACTTAGGCAATGTTATGCAATCTACCTCATCACTCATGCCCAATACACTCAGAATATCCAACATGAGCCTTTAATTTTATATATTATGGCCTAAATTAGGCCCAGGTTCAACTCATCAAATTTACTCCGTGACCGGTGAACCGATATGGTCCACCGGTGTAGATGCCCAAGGCAGTTTTATGGCTTTTCTATACTTTCACTTTTAACTCTTATTCTTCAGAGATTTTAGCTTTTGATTCCATTCTTATACAGCATACGTTTTTAACATATTATGGAATTTTTGACATAAATTTTTATCATCATTTACTATTTTTCAATTATAATTTTTTTAATTTTCATGTATTAGTATATATTGTACAAATTCATTCATATATATATATATGTATACAATTTAAAACTCAAAATAAAAGTACATTTCTTACATGAATATATTTATCAAACCTCTAGAAATCAAATCTTGATCTTTAAAGAATATTTTATATATCTAATTCATACATATATATACACATCAAATCAATATTTCGTACAATTTCACTAAATAAATCATATCTATTAACATACACACACCTACAAGTCTGAAATAAAATTTATCAATTCATGTAAATATATATTTTAACTTCAAAAATCATTTTCATATCATTTTGGTATGAATACATGCATCAAATCATTAATTTACAAATCCAGTCTGTTTTCTCATGTTATGAAGTCAACTCTATATAAATTAATATAAATTGAATTAAATTTCGTAAAAATACTTTTTAGATGTGATATAGTCATATTAATTCTTAAAAAAAAATACTTGCATACCAATTTGAAATATTTAAATGTCCCAACTCATTAAATTTATAATTTTGGACTATTTGTGCACATGAATGAAATACTATTGTATTAATTCATAAATTATATAAAAATTCGAAAAAAATTATATTTATGCCTACATATATCATATTTCATTGTATAAATTTATTTATATAAATTTTCCATCATTTTACTACGATTTTCCTAGACATATATTTCAAATTCGCCTAGTTTTGCATATAAAGCTTACTTCTATATTATATAATTCCAATAACACATTAAATTACTCAAAAGTCATTTGCTGATTATGTTAGGAAAAGTTTTCAGAAAGCATAGACCCTATTTTTGAAGTTAATTATCTAATTACCAATTTTAGTCATATTAAACTATGAAATCAAGGGAGTAAACATAGAATGTAGGGAAACTCATTCACCCTAATCGATTCCTCTCAATTTCATGCCTCTGGCTTTGCATTCCTTCACTACCAGAAATAGATCTCCCTTTAATTTGTTGTTCTAATACCGCTAACACATTTGTCTTTGCTTCTTTCTTTGATTTAGTGTTTTGATTTCTTAATTTGCTTTTGATTTTAGGAATTAAGGTTAAATCGGAGCATTTGTAGAAGAAGAAGAAAGAAAGGGAAACTAGTTTCAGAAATGAGAAAGTGAGATATGTGTTTCCTTTTTAATTCAAAGGATTTATACAACATCATGTCCACTTGAATTTAAATCTGAATTCAAAAATCACGTAGCATGCGTTCGATCCGACGCCATTTCCGACTATATCTCTTTCATACAAGCTCCAAAAAATATAAACAAATATAGTGTACAAATTAGAAAATCAAGAAGGTTACAATGATGCTGGTTTCATCTTAAATTCCAATATTCGTAAAAATGACCTTTTTACCCTATTTATGAAAATAACAAAAATAGCCTTATAATAATTTTTAAAATTTCCTTGGGTATTACAACGTTCGTGAGTTATACATTATCCAATATTTGGAGACTGTTATGTATTCTAATCTCAACAGGTGCATTAATCACCAATCTCGATACATCTTTACTAGGAATACTTAAAACAATGTATTTAGTTTTGTTGTGATAAATTGCCCACGATTACGTCACATTGTAACTATTATCACAAAAACCTACCATTTATGAAATTTCTAATTGATATACATAAATTAATTAAATAATTGATATAATATGTTATATCAACTATATAATAGAAAGAAAAACACCTTTTATTTTGAATGAAGGAATGTTAGTAGTTTATAGTAAATTATAGAATTGCCCTTAGGGTACAACCATAACTTAATCAATCTCCCACCTACACTTGGGGCAAGTTATGGAATATCAGCTCTCGGATCAGTTTGATGAGAACCGATCGAGTCAGTCCCCTCATGAATGCATATGCTTTGTTGTTTTAATTATCTAGTATGTAAATCAACTCTCTTTGATGTCGATAAACAGGACTTATCATGAGGAATTATTCGAAGAATGCTTCTCGACTTTTAATGAGCTCTTATCATTAATTTGTTATCATATAACAATGACGTGGCATTCTTAATAGGCTCAATTATAAATTTGTGCATTTATATTTATACGTTGCTTTTATCATGGTGTGATTCAAGGCAATATACTTAACTTATTTGTTAAGTCAGCCACAACCTCTCATTTTGAAAATTTTCCAACTTAAAGATCCTCAATTAAGGTTGAAACATGAAATTAATATTGACATATTACACTTGATATTACATGCGAAATTCAAGTCTGAATACTCCTTCATAAGGAGTTCATTGTTTCTATAAACAATTCTCTAGTATTTTGTAAATACTCGAGAATATGCTAAATTATCACTTGGTACTCTTAATTTGGATTTGATACTTCTTTATGTATCAAATACACAAGCAAAATATAACATTGTAGACAATAGAGCATGTAAGATAATTATTATTATTCCCGATGCATTAGGAACCCATCTTACATGTTCCATATTAAATATCTTAATATGGTGTCTGTTCATATCATTTGAGACATTCCCAACATCATTTTATACCGATTATAAAAGTTTTTCAATTCCTTTATCTAGAATTTTAAAAATTAAATGAGTACCGATTTTAACATCGGTGCGTCGTTAACAATCAATAATATATTGTATATTTATAGTTTGGAAATATCTACTACCTTTTAATGTTCTTTCTCATAGACACGCGCTCCTCTACCTTTTGTTCGAAAATCAAACTATTTGGTATTTCTATCAAAATACACATTTGACTCTTTTTCTTGTCCAATGGTACTCTCTTACCCATTCTTGGATCATATTCAAAAACCCATAAACTTAATGTCTCTCCTACTAACTTCGAGATACTTTAGTAGTCAGTCTATTCTAAATCATTATTTAGAATTCTCCACTTCAACACTATTTACCAAAACCCAAAGTCATACCAGACTTTAATTTTGTGAGTATACTCTGAATTAACTGAGCTTGTCGAATGACGGATCTATTATGCTAATTTCAGTAATTTAAATTTATGACAATATTCTTATCAATGTTTCTCACTATATTCTAACTTCAACAATCTTTCTCTCGAAGACACATTTGTAGCCGATGGATCATATCCCAATCCTATTTTGATAATGTACTTGGAATCTTTTTAGATTTTTGCATCATACAATATGGCAATGTCAATGCTCTTAATGGTTTTATTGACAACCGAGGTATATCTATTGCAGACATTGATTAGAAAATCAAAGATTCTCTGCAACGTGCAAGAATATTTATTAGACATTATGATGCATTGTGTTCATTTAGGCTTGTTAATTTCTACGACGACCCAGGATTTTGGGTATTTGAAATTGGAATATTAAATTGATTTTAAATATTTAGAAGTTAAATTTTAACTTGAATTTCAAATATCACTAATTATTGGATAATTAAAACTATTGAATTTAGTTACTGGAAATTGGGTAAAATATGAAATCTAGAGTTCCAAGCTGGTTAAAAATAATTTAAAGGCTTGTAAAATTCATATTAATAATACTGAAGACAACATAACTTTTAAATTGAATTTGAAAATGTCTTGTTCAATTTTAAAATATATCGTTTAAATTGACATTTAAAAATAGCCTTCCGAGGCATAGTCTCGGAAACCGACGAAACCAGTTCCATTGGATTTGTAATAGTATATTATTATTGCATTTTAATTTTAGTAGCGTTTGGAGTTATCATGTAGCCATACGGGAGATAAACGCGCTGAAATTTATATCGAAAATTTAATATAATAATGAGTCCAAAAAGCTATCTTCTCCATATGATCGAGTTAGGACTCGAAACCTTTTCCATTGCATTCGGAATAGGGGTATAACATTATGAATGCTTAGCAGCACGCCTCGATAGAAGGTCAAGACTTTAAGTTGCGTAAATCGAGACAATTTGTATTTAATATATATATATATATTCCCTAATCCAGCTGAGATTCCTTCACCAGCCTGCTTCCTTTCACCATCAAACTACTTTCTTTTCCCTTCAGCTAAAATTCCTTTACCATCATCCCTTTTTCCTTGTCCAAATCACTGTGCCCTAGCCTATGCTAGCACACAACGATGTTTTCCTATTCCCCTTTCAAGGCCGATAGCTTTCCTTATTAAAATCGCGTATTACCACTCTCCTTCTTGATCAAAATCTAATACCAGAGCATCAGTGAAAAGATAATGTCCGAGCTTTGAAAATTTCTATCTCCAGTACTTCACTCCCATCCTCATCTATTTTGTTCCAGAATCGAAATCAAAAAACATTCCTTCCAAATTCAAATCAAAGATAAAAGAAAGGTCGAACGAAATCGTTTACAAAAGAAAATAAATCGCATTTATAAAAAAAACATCGTGTGCTGTTCGAATCGATTCATTCGAGAAATCCAAGGCTCCGTCGAACGCGAAACAAGCCGGTTGTGGGGGTCAAGGAGGAAATCAGGCGAGGGCAGCGAGGTCTGTCGAGCGGCAAGGCATGGTGGAACATGGTGCACGACAGCGGCGATCGAGCAAGCAAGTGGGGGATTCGTGGCTCAAAGGTTCTCACGATGGCAAGGGAGGCTCAGGGCAACTCGAGCGATGCTTTGGGAGGCCTCTGGCATGGTCGTGCTGCAGCATTTGTTCTCGGTGATGTCTGTAGGAGGGTGCGTTCGGCATTAAGGAGGGGATTAAGGTAATATCTGTGGCAATCTGTTCTATTTTTAGGCGGTTAGGAATTTGTTTAATCAGCTAAAAAATGCTATTTGACATTTAGTTATCCAATGGAAAATGTTGTACCTCCCACTCTTTTAAAAATATATATGAATATATATAGAAAAGAATATAAGAGCAAAAATATATACACGTACATATTTCAACTTAAATATGTTTAGGCAAATAGTAATTATATATATATATAGATAAGATTTTGGGAAAAATAGGGATTTTAGAATGTTTGAAGAGTTTATGTAAAATCCAATTTTGGAATCTCTATAGACTATTATATAAATATGTATGTAGTTCAAAAAGAAAGAAATATACATATATGTTTTCACCTCCTAGTTAATTTTAAAGCTATGTATTTAGGGTGATTAATTTATTTAATAAACTTATTTAGCTATTTATATACTAAAAATAATTTATTAAAAATAAAATTAGTTTAAAATCAACTTATTAATTTAAAACCAAATTACTAGTTCAAACTAAATAATTAAATAGTAATTAATTGTTCGATCAATTCAAATGTTATTAAACTATACAATGTTTATACAAGGTCTACAATCATGGAGAGACACGACGGGTTGGATCGGTTTGCAAATTAAAACACAAAGGTGAGTTAATCTCACTCAAAATGGTTTACTAATTAATTTAATTTTTTAAAATCAAATTATTGGGCGATTGATGGAATTGATAATTATTATCAGTCTGGATGTGATAATATATATATATATATATATATATATATATATATATATATATTGGGGTGATGATATTCCCGCATTATATAGCGGATGAGACCCTATGCGCCCCGCATAATAGCGGATGACCCTTTATACCGTGATATCCCACCTTGAAGCGGGATTGGTATTTTATTTTTTGACTAACATCTATGGATGCAGGGAATAGGTTGAAGGGATCCAACTGGATTCCTAAAAGTTGTTGAATTTATTTTCGTATTCAACTATATGAAATTTGAATAATCTGTGATATATTATATTGGAAATTAGTTTATTTGATGATGGTATATTGCTGGATATATGCTGCCGTTTTAAAAATAAATATTGAATTTTTAAAGGGAAACGAGGAAGGAAAATTTAAAGAAGGAAATTTATAGGAACATGGATAAATTCAATAGAGTAAATTTGGAAAAGTAAATAGTTTTATTTTTAAATCCTATTTAATAAATACGAAAATATGGGAAAAGAATAGGGTCTTTGAATAAATGTAAATTAAAAGGGTTTTAAAATTAAGGACTTAAGAAAAAACTGATTTTTAAGTGCAAAGGATTTATTATTAAATTTAAGATATAAAATGAGTTAGGAAAAAATAAAAAGGGGATTTTAAAATAGATTATGAACTTGATATCTCAGATGAAATAAGGTTTTAAATCATAATAAAGGAGTGAACGTAGAATTAATGGATTTTGAAATAAATTTGGATAAATCAAAATATGTTTTATGGAATTAATTCAGAAAATCGATTGAGTATATTGAAAACTGTAATTTAAAGGAAAATGAGGGTATAGAAATTATAAACTGGGTTTATAAATAAAGAGAGATATTTATCAGTGGATAAATTTGAAAGTATAAATTCGTGATGGGAATTTATAAAGAATGGGTGATTTGTTTAAAAATAAATAGTGGTTTATTTTTAAAAGTACGGAAACAAACTTACGGGTTTGGGACGTAAATTAGACTGTAATAGATCGAGAAGGATTTATAAATGGTTAAATGGTTATACTGAAATGGGAAGCATAATTTCTTGAAAAGCTAAGTGTATTTTTAAAGAAGGATTTTTAAGTATAAATTAGAAGTTTTAAAATGGTTTTGGAAGAATGTTTTAGAAATTTTTTTATTTAGTTGTTTTGAAATAGTTAAAGTAAATATTTTTTTAAGCTAATTATAGTAGTAATTATTTTTAATAGGTTAAATTAGTATTTTGATGTAAAGGATAACTATTAAATCTTATACCTTATAGAATAGTTTATTTTTTAAAACAAGCAGTTGGCTAAAGTTTTATTTGAGAAATTATTATAGAATTTCATAACTGGTATTTTAAATAAAGCATTCTAAGTAGTTTTATATTTTAAATGTTTTTAACTGTATATTTTGGATAAAGTAATTTAACTTCTTTAAAATATAATTTTAAAGGACTTGGTGCTTTTCAGTGGAAAGAAACAATTGGTTGGATGATTGTTTAATTTGATAGTTAAGTAACCGACTACCATTATTTGCCAATGCACCGATCGTTTCGAAGAGACCGAGATCGGGTTTAATTATTCGAAAACCACTTCGATCCGTTTTGAACGTTTGCAAATGAAGACCTTGAAGATGATGAAGACGGTGATTCGGTTTGTCCAGACACAATACAACTTGTATGGACGAATATTACCAGACCATCGTCAGGAGGACGATTAGCATTCTAAGTGAAATGAGATCCTTAAAAGGATAACGCTTTGCCTCAAGCCTCATCAACCGGGAATGGCTAAAACTAAGGAGGTGCAGCAAGGCTAAGTGGCTAGTAACCAATTAGGGTAAGGTCATCTCTGTCTAGATGCCCTTCTTTGATCTCGGCTTAGTGGGCGGTTGCTGATCCCAACCGCGGGTAGATCTTATTCGGACTATCCATTACAGGGCAGCTCCGGTCTTGTGTTGTAGGGGGTCGGGAGTGATCCTCGGTACGTTGATCTAGGCCACGTACTGTGACGGACGGTACCCCAGTAGTCTTGCCATTGTATGGAATCCAATCTCCAATAAGCGCCTGTACAGTTTGATTGTACCCAACTATGCTGGAATGTGAGATGCAAGCATTTCAGCTAGATTCTATTTTACTTTCTATAGATATTATTACAATATCAGATGGATTTTGATAAAAATGTTTTGGTTATCGTAAGGTGAAAACCCAGCATGTTTATTTGTGGTGTGGTCTTAGGACATACCTTTGATTTCAAAGGATTTTGAAAACTATAATAATTCAATTGACTGTGTTTTCTCACGCTAGTTTTTTAGACTGACTCGGGTGTAATTTTATTATAATGTTTGGGTCAGACCGAGTATTACAGATACATGATAGGATGCTGTGGAGCTCAGAAGACGAGCTGGATGACGAGGCGTATTTCCATAGATTTGTATATTCCGCTATGTAAGGACAAGTTATAAAACTGTCCAAATTTGATGTGATGATTGTGTACTCTGATGATTGTAAGTATTATACAATTACAGATTCTTTTGTATAAAAATCCGTTGTTATATATTATATGTTGTTCCGCTGCGACTGTGAGATTCTAATGTTGTTTTCTATTTCTTCTTCTACCTTTTTCTTCTTTAACCCTAATGGTTCGTATTTCCATCCACTTTGAGTTGTACTGTTGGAGAATATTGTCGAATCAGAGGGGTACAGATTTGCAGGTTGTTACTGTTGGTATCAGAGCTGAATGTTAAGCCAAAACCTTGGCTCTGGTGGGGATTACTCATTGGACATAGAGTCAGTAGCACTCTAGAATGAGTTTAGTGTATTAATAGATATGAGCTCTATTTGTTAATGAATATAAAATTGTTTTATATTGTGTTGATTGGTTTGTTGAGTGGCATATGGATTCTGGATATGAGTAATTAATGTTATTGATAGGAATCTCTAAACACTTGAATAGAACAATTTGACATAATGTGGTTTTAAAATAGGGTGAATGAAATAATTTTACCCGAGTTATTTTTATATATGAAAGAAATATTTTTCTGTAAATTATTATAGTTATATATGACTGCTTGGTTGTTAGGGCATGATAGTATTTAATTTTATCATTGTTAAGTGGAAATTGAATAAGAAAAATGAAACTATAACAAAAATTTAAGAAAAGAATTCATATAACCGAATGGAATTTGTAAATGTGAATTTAAATTGAAATGGTATAAAACTCTGGAGTAATATTTGATTACAGATTGGAAGGATTTGAAATTCGAAATTTGGAAATTTTAATTTCCTTTGGGTTTGAAAATGATTTTCAATGGGCTTTGAAGGAATAATAGTATTATCAGTCGGAAATATTTTTGGATTGGATAGGGAATCTAGTAAGATTGGAATTAAAAATATTTGAAAATGTTCTCTAAAGAGTAAAAGCACAAAACTCTTTTCGGTCGCTGGAAAATAATTTCGATGATGACTGCAGCATCATCGATGTTCATTTTCGAGTTTCCAAGAGAAGAATTACTACCTAAATGTTGTGAATGTTTTAAATTGGAGTTTTTTTGCAAAAACTGGGTTTGGTTTTGAAATTCAAAGGATAATTTGATATGCAAATGAATTATGTATATACAATTGATTTCAAAAATGATTTTGGAAATGTCGAGTAATTGTTTAAAAGACTCTGGAATCTTATTAAAAATGTTTATGGAAACAAAATGAGTTTGGGAACTTTTAAACTTGAAATTTTTAGAATAAATTTAACTTGAAGAAGAATTAAACAAAAGTAAGTGTGATAATAAAATAAAGTGGAAAGTAAACTAATTAGCTGAAATAAATTAAAAAGTAGTAAATGGAATGTAAATAGGTTGGAAAACTTATAGAAATTAAAATTTTGAATTGGATCGGAATGTAAATGGCTAGTTAAACAAAAAGTGAATTGACGAAAAATATAAGTAGACAAAATGAAATGGCCATTGAAATAAAATTTATTAAGTTGGAAATAAATTTTTGAATGAGCAAATTAATTTAAATTATAAGTAAATGCAATTGAAACTGAATATTGGAATTTAATTTGAATTGGGATGAAATGGAAAATTTGTTAGGTTGGACTAAATAAAACAAAGTATTGAAATTAAAATTAGCAAGTAAACTAATTGATTTAAACGGTAAGAAAATGAATGGAAATTGAATATTGGGATGATATTTAATTCAATTTGTGTAGAGCAAAGTGAAATTGAAGAATTAGTTCGAAGTGGACTAAAAATAAAATAATAGAAGTTTGAAAATAAAAATGGTTTGAGACATGAATAAATTAGTAAATGAAAACAAATTTAAAATAATGAGATGCATTAGATATGAATGAAAGATAGTTGATAAAAATTCAATATTCAGAATTTAAAGATAGATTGGATTCAAATAGAATTGAAATTTAATTTGGATGAAAATAGATATAAAAGCTTAAGGGGAGAAGTGGAAATAAATATAGGAAGTGTATAAAATATTTATATTGAACTTAAGAAATGGATGGTGAAATTCTTAAGTAAATTTGGAATTGAGAAATATACTAAGTATTTGAATGGAGATTAAATAAAAGTGTGTGAAATGAAAATTTTGGATAAGTAAATAGCAATCAAAATAAATGTGAATAAAAAGAGAATTGATATAGTTAATAATCAATTGAGATAAATACATGGGATGAACATATATTGGTTATTCGCATAGCAATTTGCTCCAGGTTCAAGCATAGAATTTCAAGATACTTATACCGATTCGAGTTGGGATTTTTCACTCTATTTTCGACGGCATACCCTGGATGTGGATTTTTGATTGATTCTGTAAGTTCTCTATCATTGTATATGGCTATGAAAGGAGAATGATGGTTTCTGATCAAGAAACCAGATCCGATTCCGCACTAGGGAGTCGGGTGGACAATACTAGTTCGGAAGTGAAATTGTGTGATCAAGTGAGCGATCAGATTTGGTATTGCATACGGATGATATATGTACATCATACATGCTTAAATAGAGAAATTTTTGAAAAGGGAAGTAAATAAAAATGATTTTGAATTTTGTGATTGGAAATTAATGCTAAGGAGGATACAGGTGTTTAAAAGCAAAAGGGAAATTGGCATTTCTGATTTCAGAAGATAAATTTGAATTGCCTAACATAAAGGTATGTATTTTAAATTATCATATGAAATTTGATGATTTCCTGATCTAGCTAGGCGTTTTGTTTTCTTTTGTAATTTGGGGGCTCGAAGAGGCATTTTGTAGTCATGCCGAGCTTGCCGTGCAATGGAGGCACTGGCGAAATTTTTCGAAAATTTAGGGAGTTCGAAAAATTTTGAGTAAATTTTTATAATTTAAAATTTGGTTTTAAATTATAATTTGAATGGTTGAGTAGGTAATATTATTTGGAACAGATGAATGAGTTTGGAAAGTTAGTACGAATGATAGTGTGTCTTTAATAAAAAGATTATTTTGGAAAGTTGTTGAAACTGTTTGGTTTTATGAAATAGTAAACGGGTATTGGACCATTCTTCTTAACTAGCAATTTCGGGGACGAAATTCTTTTAAGGGGGAAGGAATGTGACGACCCGAGATTTTAGGTATTTGAAATCGATATATTTAATTGATTTTAAATATTTAGAAGTTAATTTTTAACTTGAATTTCAAACATCACTAATTATTGGATAATTAAAACTATTGAATTTAATTACTGGAAATTGGGTAAAACATGAAATCTAGAGTTTCAAGCTAGTTAAAAATAATTTAAAGACCTGTAAAATTTATAATAATAATACTGAAGACAACGCAACTCTTAAATTGAATTTGGAAATGCCTTGTTCAGTTTTAAAATATATCGTTTAAATTGACATTTAAAAATAGCCTTCCGAGGCACAGTCTTGGAATCCGATAAAACCAGTTCCTTTGGATCCGTAATAATATATTATTATTGGATTTCAATTTTTGTAGCGTTTGGAATTATCGTGTAGCCATACGGGAGATAAACGCGATGAAATTTATACTGAAAATTTAATATAATAACCGAGTCCAAAAAACTATCTTCTCCATATGATCGAGTTAGGACTCGAAACCTTTTCCATCGCATTCGGAATAGGGGTATAACATTATGAACGCTTAGCAGCATGCCTCGATAGAAGGTCAAGATTTTAAGTTGCGTAAATCGAGACAATTTGTATTTAATTAATATATATATATATATATATATATATATATATATATATATATATATATATATATATATATATATATATATATATATATACCCTAATCCAACTGAGATTCCTTCACCAGCCTGCTTCCTTTCACCATCAGCCTACATTCTTTTCCCTTCAGCTGAAATTCCTTTCACCATCAGCCCTTTTTCCCTGTCACAATCACTATACCCTAGCATATGCTAGCATGCAGCGATGTTTTCCTGTTCCTTGTTCAAGGCCGACAACTTTCCTTATTAAAATCGCGTATTACCATTCTCCTTCTTGTTCAAAATCAAATACCAGAGCATCAGTGAAAAGATATTGGCCGAGCTTTGAAAATTTCTATCTCCAGTACTTTACTCCCATCCTCATCTATTTTGTTCCAGAATCGAAATCAAAAACCATTCCTTTCAAATTCAAATCAAAGATAAAAGAGAGGTTGAACGAAATCGTTTACAAAAGAAAATAAATCACAATTCAAAAAAATAACATCGCGTGCTGTTCGAATCGACTCATTTGAGAAATCCAAGGCTCCGTCGCACGAGAAACAAGCCGATCGAAGGGATCGAGGAGGAAATCTGGCGAGGGCAGTGAGGCATGTCGAGCGGTGAGGCATGGTGGAACGTCGCGCATGGCAGCGATGATTAAGCAAGCAAGTGAGGGGATTCATGGCTCACATTTTCTCACGACGGCAAGGGAGGCTCAGGGTAACTCGAGCGATGCTTTGGGAGGCCTCTGGCGTGGCCGTGCTGTAGCATTGGTTCTCGATGATGTTTTGTAGGAGGGTGCGTTTGGCGTTAGGGAGGGGATTAAGGTAATCTCTGTGGCAATCTATTCTATTTTCAAGCAATTAGGAATTGGTTTAATCAGCTAAAAAAAAGAAGAAAAAATATGCTATTTGACAATTGGTTACCCGGTGTAAAATGTTGTACCTCCCACTCTTTTAAAAATATATATGAATATATACAGAGATGAATATAAGAGCAAAAATATATACATGAACATATTTCAACTTAAATATGTTAGACAAACAGTAATCGTATATATATATATATATATATATATATATATAAGATTTTGGCAAAAATGGGGATTTTAGAATGTTTGAAAAGTTTATGTAAAATCAGATTTTGGAATCTCTGTACACTATTTTATAAATATATATGTAGTTCAAAAAGAAAAGAAATACAAGCATATGTTTTCACTTCCCGGTTTATTTTAAAAATATGTATTTAGGGTGATTAATTTATTTAATAAACTTATTTAGATATTTAGTTACTAAAAATAATTTATTAAAAGGAAAATTAGTTTAAAATCAACTTATTAGTTTAAAACCAAATTATTAGTTTAAACTAAAAGTTAAATAGTAATTAATTGTTCGATCAATTCAAATGTTAATAAACCATACAATGTTTATACAAGGTCTAAAGTCATTGAGAGATACGTTGGGCTGGATCAAGTTGCAAATTAAAAGACAAAGGTGAGTTAATCTCACTCAAATTTGATTACTAGTTAATTTAATTGGTTAAAATTAAATTATTGGATGATTGATGGAATTGATAATTATTATCAGTCCGGATGTGACATTATATAATATATATATATATATATATATATATATATTGGAGTGATGATATTCCCGCATTATATAGCGGATGAGACACTATGTGTCCCGCATAATAGCATATGACCCTTTATACCGCGATATCCCGCTTTGAAGTGGGATTGATATTTTATTTGTTGACTAACATTTGTCGATGTAGGGAACAGGTTGAAGGGATTCAACTGGATTCCTCAAAGTTATTGAATCATTTTCATATTCAGCTATATGAAATGTGAATAATCTGTGATATATTATGTTGGAAATTAATTTATTTGATGATGGTATATTGCTGGATATATTGTGGCATTTTAAAAATAAATATTGAATTTTTAATGGGAAATGAGGAAGGAAAGTTCAAAGAAGGAAATTTATAGGAAGATGGATATTCAAAATGGTAAATTTGGAAAAGAAAATAGTTTTATTTTTAAATCCTATTTAATAAACTCCGAAATATAGGAAAAGAATAAAATCTTTGAATAAATGTAAACTAAAAGGGTTTTAAAATCAAGGACCTAAGAAAAATATATTTTTAAGTGCAAAGGATTTATTTTTAAATTTAAGCTTTAAAATGAGTTGGGAAAAAAACAAAAGAGGAATTTTGTAATAGAGTATGATTTTGATATCTCAGATTAAATAAGGTTTTAAATCATAATAAAGGAGTGAACATAGAATTAACGGATTTTGAAATAAATTTCGATAAATCAAAATAAGTTTTAAAATGGAATTAATTCAGAAAATCGATTGAGTATTTTGAAGACTGTGATTTAAAGGAAAATGAGGGTATGGAAATTATAAACCGGGTTTATAAATAAAGAGAGATATTTATCGGTGGATAAATTTGAAAGTATAAATTCACGGTGGAAATTTATAAAGAAAGGGTGATTTGTTTAAAAATAAATAGTGGTTTATTTTAAAAAGTGTGGAAATAAATTTAGGGGTTTCGGACGTAAATTAGACTGGAAATAGATCGAGAAGGATTTATAAATGGTTAAACGGTTATAGTGAAATGGACAGCGTAATTTCTTTCAAAGCCAAGTGTATTTTCAAAGAAGGATTTTTAAGTATAAATTAGAAGTTTTGAAATGATTTTGGAAATGTTTTAGAAAAATTATTATTTAGTTGTTCTAAAATTATTAAAGTAAATATTTATTTAAGCTAGTTATAGTAGTAATTATTTTAAAAGGATAAATTAGTATTTTGATGTAAATGATAACTATTAAATCTTATACCTTATAGAATAGTTTACTTTTTAGAACAAGCAGTTTGGCTAAAGTTTTATTTGAGAAATTATTATAGAATTTCATAGTTGGTATTTTAAATAAAGTATTTTAAGTAGTTTTACATTTTAATTTTTTTTTAAATGTATATTTTGGATAGAGTAATTAAATTTCTTTAAAAATCTAATTTTAAAGGACTTGGTGCTTTTCAGTGGAAAGAAAACAATTGGTTGGATGATTGTTTAATTTAATAGTTAAGTAACCAACTATCAGTATTTGCCATTGCGCTGATTGTTTCGAAGAAACCGGGATCGGGTTTAATTATCCGAAAACCACTTCGATCCGGTTTGAACATTTGTGAATGACGCCCTTGAAGATGAAGAAGATGGTGATTCGGTTTGTCTAGACACGGGACATCTTGTATGGATGAATGCTATCAGACCATCGTCAGGAGGACGATGAGCATTCGAAGTGAAATGAGATCCCTAAAAAGGTAATGCTTTGCCTCAAGCCTCATCAACCGGGAATCGCTAAAACAGAGGAGTGGTAGCAAGGCTAAGTGGCTAGCAACCAATTAGGGTAAGGTCGTCCATGTCTAGATGTCCCTTTTTGATCTCGGCTTTGTAGGCAGTTACTAATCCCAACGGTGGGGTGATCTTGTTCGGACTATCCATTAAGGAGTAGCTCTGGTCTTGTGTTGTAGGGGGTCGGGAATGATCCTCATTACATCGATCTAGGCCACGTACTGTGACGGGCCGTACCCCAGTAGCCCTACCATTGTATGAAATTCAATCTCCAATAAGCGCCTGTACGGTTTTGATTGTGCCCAACTATGCTGCAATGTGAGATGCAAGCATTTCAGCTAGATTCTATTTTACTTTCTATGGACACTATTATAATATCAGACGAATTCGATAAAAATGTTTTTGGTTATCGTAAGGTAAAAACCTGGCATGTTTATTCGTGGCGTGGTCATACGAGATACCTTTGATTTCAAAGGATTTTGAAAACTATAATAATTCAATTGAGTGTGTTTTCTCGCGCTGGTTTTCCTGACTGACTCGGGTGTTATTTTATTATAATGCTCGGGTCAGACCGAGTATTACAGATACAAGATAGGATGCTGTGGAGCTCAGGAGACAAGCTGGACAACGAGGCATATTTCCTTAGATTTGTATATTCCGCCGTGTAAGGACAAGTTATAAAACTGTCCAGATTTATTGTGATGATTGTGTACTGTGATGATTGTATGTATTATACAGTTACATATTCTTTTGTATAAAAATCTGTTGTTATATATTATATGTTGTTCCACTACGACTGTGAGATTCTGATGTTGTTTTCTATTTCTTCTTCTACCTCTTTCTTCTTTAATCCTAATGGTTCGTATTTTCGACCACTTTGAGTTGAACTGTTGGAGAATATTGTCAACTCAAAGGGGTATAGATTGTGCGGGCTATTACAATTTCATTTTAACCCTCGTAATATAATTAGATCGTATCCAAACCTATTATACTAGCAATAATTTCTTAAAATAAATTTCTTCGCCATGGAGTTGGTGCTTCTTGAAACAACAATTTTTTCTCGATGCGATGAAATATGTATCCAAATTTTTTTTTATGAATTTCCTTACATATATATAAAACTAATTTTGTTTCAGTTTATGAGATTTATGATCAAAACATAAATTGCTCAACTCGATCGGTCCTAAACTCTTTTTGGGTGGTCCGTGCAAGATCCCTCACAAAAAATTATTACGTACAGTCTTTTGACTCACACAACCTGTCAACTCCTTGATTTAGGATATGTCGAGGGTTCTTATACACCCTTAGCTTGTTTAGTTTTGTAAACTATGCATTAGAACAAATTAGTTTTAACCTTATGTACTATTTTTAAGTACATGACCTTATAGAAAGAAGTTGGCATAACTTCACTCATTATCAATTGTAATTCATTCAACAAAGTCTGATTACTTCTTACCAATACATCATTATGTATTATAGGAAGATGTGACATTTGGGATTGAATCTTTATTCTTTCTTAGATACATTTCAAATACATCACTTTACTTATGAATCATTTGGTAGTAGTGAATTATATCTCAAACGATTATGGCTATTATGTATTCACTACTACCATATGATTCTCATTATGTATTCGAATACATCGCTTTTGTTTTGAAACAAACCACTATTTTAGTTTATTTTACAATGAAGATCTAAAATATTAATATTAAAATAGAACTATGTATATTTTCAGTCAATACTGAAAATATTTATTTCATAGACAATACTTGGTCTATAGTAACACCCTATAATTTTACGAGGTTATAATTAAATTATAAAGGGTAAATTCATAATTTTACATAAAGAAAAAATATTAAATTTCTACAGGAGATGGAATTAGGCTTCATGACCTATTTTATTGCATTCGTAATGTCGTTTACAGTCAGAACATATATATCTCGCTGAATTTATTTAAGGGGACTAGAAATCAGAAGAAGTCAAACCCAGTGGTATTTTCCTAATATATTAATTTTGACATTTTAGCACAAATTTTACTTATTTTAGCCTATAAATAGAAACTAAAATCTATACTCTAATCACATTTTATCTTAAACATCTTACCTCTAATCTCGATCTTCTTCTTCATCTATCTGTAAACAAAATCAATTCCAAATCCACCAAATCAAATCCAAATTAAACAAATAAATACATGGAATCGATCATCAAGAGAATTATGCAAACAAATCAAAGTCATCCAAAGATTTGGCGTTTCCAAGGCAGGAAATTCCTAGATGGTGAAAAAGGAAGGGGATTCGCCTCAGATCAAAGAAGGTCCACGACTAATTAGTGAGTGCGATTTATCATATTTGCGTACCTATTAGTAGGACTTAGTGATACACATCTTATGATATTAAACCAAGTTATAATGTGGTAACTAATAATTAAGAAACTCATTTTTTTTATATATAACCTAATTAGGTTATACTATGCCACGGCTAGATAGATATAAATATAATTTTTATCGATTGTATTTAGCAAAAGTTAACCTTCCTCTAATTAAAAAGAGATGAAAACAAAATTGTTGCAAAGTAGACATATTATTATATAGTTAAATTGCATCTCAAGACAACACGAAATCACTAGTGGTGTTCGTTCATTGGTCGGTTGTATGGAGTAATCAGAAAACGCGATGGAACTTTGGTAAGCATTGGTCGTTCGATTCAACGGTGAAACAATAATGATACGATGATTAGAGGGCACAAATGTATAGAGCGGATCGAGTAAAGCTTCACATGCTATTGACATGGCGGTGTAGATATGCCATAAAATGGTCAAGTCAGAGGTGGTCAATGGATGGTCAGAGTCAATGGGGATGGTGGCGACAGGTACATCGAGGGATGAGTAAGCAAACTATGGTATCGAATTTAGGTGGATTGCCCTTGGAGACGGCGGTGACAAGGGCTAGCAACGGCAAGATTGTTTGCAGTGTGATGAATTGATTGTAATGAAATGTGGAAGGGAGCGAAAAGAAAAATAAATAAAATAATAATGAAATTCATAATTACGAATATGCCCTTTAACTTCAAACCTTTATAACTCTCGCATGCGACCTCCGTTCCATACACAGTATGCTGCATTACGATCACGGCGAGATGAGGAAATTTTTAATGTATCATTTGCCATATTTTGAGACACTTCTAAAAAGTTTCCTTGTTGGGGAGGTTCGTTATGCATTTTCAAATAACAATTACCCAGATAAGCATGACAGTATATTTTTCATACGAAATGGATTCTTTGGTATAACCATCAATGTTAACGACAGCATTACAAAGCATTTTTGAGTGAAAATGAGTTCTTTGGTACTTACTTTTTATGATGATGGGTATAGCATACTTTTTAGAGGAAATGATTTCTTCGGTGTGACCAATGATATCGAGCGATTACAGGCTAAGACATGTAGTTCATCTATAGCGATTCCTTAATATAGTACACTCAGAGTAGTCGAGTCTTCAGTATATGATTTATCGATAATGGTCTGAGACATATAGTTCCTTGATAAAGATTTTCATATGATTTTGGCATGGGAGTTGGCCCAATCATGTGCATATGATTAGACATAAGATGGGTTTTAATGATGTTCTTAGCATATGATATCATTACAGTATTATATTGTATTTAGTTGACTTTGTTGGGTGCAGGTGACATAGGTTAAGGTATGATTTTCGTGCATAAGTGTTGTTATACTAGCTTATTAATATTATACAGTTATATGATATGTTTCACTCACTAAACGCACATATGACCCTCTATCATTTCCTTCCTTTTAGTTATACTCTAATAGGTCGAAAAAGAAGACTAATGGTGACTTGGAGACATGATGGTACGATGTAGACACACATTTATTTGCGTATTAGCTATCTACTATTTTTAGCTTTATTATTCCCAAACATTTGGCTGATTTCTTTTTTGGTATAGTGAAAATTTGTAAGTGAAGTATATTTGATACTATATTATTCAGTTCATCTAGGATTATAATATTAAATATTAGTATATTTTAGTCATTCCGATATGAGTTTAATTAATTGTCGAATATTGTAGATAGCTCAGTGATAAGTTCTATATTTTACCACAGAACGATCCACCCTCTGCAAGGTTCACAATGTAGATGCCACTTTTAGACGTGAATCGGAAGGTCGTAAATGGCGGATTGTTACATATGTTTACGAAAATGATTTTGTAACTTGATGTTATCGCCAAAAGGTGTTATGCAGTATGCTTTCATTATTCCTTCCATCATTACAATAGCGTGTGAAATACAAAGCTCCATTCAACCACTTAATATAAACTATTTATTTCATTTATCGTAACTAATTTATAGTAGAGGGTTTTCAAATCATATCTTGTACTCAAAGATATAAATCTCATGAAAAATAGTTTTCTATATGAGGATACATTTAGAATAGATATCATATTTCTCATTTCTTGTTAAGTATCTAATATTATTTTAATATTCTCATTTCCATTGTCTTTTCATGAAGAGAAGTGACTGTTCATTCATCCTAAATCTACCTTACATTCTAGTGCATTCGCTTTCCTTTCTAAATGGTTGAACCATTTGAAGGAAACCCTTACTGCAATAACTCCTTACAAAGTTGCATCTTTTCATCATTAACTTTTAAGGATATCACTTTACATAAACTGGTCAGATTGATATTTTAGTAATCGGGTTCATTAATCTATCTTTTAGCTTTTGGTCTAATGTTACCTTTAATACAACAAGATGATTGTAATCGATCATATTGTATGCACTGCCTCACACTATGGTTTACTTGCTTATTTCAATGAACTAATTTCTTTGAGGTTTCATACATTACAAGCTGCGACCGTTCACCATATAATATTTATATGTGATTGAAAATGGATCAAATATTTATATCTTCACATTGCATGTAGAGTTTGAAACTAATTAAAGACAATACAAAGTCTCGGGCATGTAAACACGTAAGTGACCAAGTTACGAATATTCAATAGTTGTGCAAGAAGGCACTTGCATAGGTCAACATGCAAAAATTTATTGGTAAGTATATTTCATGTTTCTATTTGTCAATAGTAATTCAGTTCATTTGTGTATTTTAATTGATAAATTTTTATCAACGGTATCTAAGGCACAAATTTATGAATGTATATTAGTTTAATGTATGCATAGCAGACGCCCTTACAATATCAAAAGGAATAACTATTAACATTTTAATTTTATGACAAGGTTCCCACTAGACCTTTACGTTTCTCAAAACCCTAAAAGAAACATAGAAATATTTTGATTTCTATAGAGGGTGTTAGGGCACGTATGCCTTGTGTTTCTAACCTTAAGGAAATCCCAGCAGATCATAGCCCCACATTAGATGGATAATACCTTATCTGTTACATCATATAAAACTCCTAATCTTATGATCTTTATCCTATTTTCATCTTTACCTTGAAAAAGTTTAACAAAAAAGGAGAGATTATTCACTCGTACCGACCATTTCACGACGACCTAAATATAATACACAAAACTTGAAGAAAGCTCAATAAATATATGCACGTATCTTACCTCGTCTATTCTATATATTAACAGTACCACACGTAATATCGCAAGATTGAGGAAATATCAACAACTAAGGAGTACGCAAGTAATATATTAATATATAAATGGTAGAGGACAATAGTTATATTACAGATTCATAATTTCTAACATATTTAATTGAGTGATATCGATTAGCGGAATAATATATTTCTTATGAATTGCTATCGTAATTCAAGTGTTGGACAAATATGAAATTACGGTATGCAATCTCAGTTAGTTGATGGTCAATTTAAAGAACAAAATCCAAGGGTCTAACCTAGTAAAGGATTAAAGGCTTGGTTTCATAAATACGTAAGCATATACATATATTATATGAAGCAGTTCAATTATTACTTATACTGATGTGTATTAATTTAATGAAATAAGTTGTTGATAATGAAATCACTGATATTTCTTATAAAACTCTTACGTTTGGTCCAATGAAAAAATAGAGAAATTCCCCAATCTTGTACGTAAATGGCTTTAAATTTCATACAAAGGAGTTTGGAGCAGGTAAATAACTTACAATAATGGGGTATGTGATAAAGGCGATGAACAGAGTAATGATTTACAGGATTATGATGGAATGTTACTGGAAATAACTAAACATGCTTATTCTGCAATACTGAAGCTCAAAACATTTTTATTAAAATGCGATTGGTTTGCAACCACTCTTGATGTAAGAGTACGTCGTATATATAAAGATTATCCTCTTATTGAGATAAATCATAAGAAATGATATAAAGAAAATGATCCATTTGTGCTAGCAATGCATGCAACCAAAGTTTATTATGCACCTTATCCAGCCATGAACAACAACAAGGACAACCGGTGGACTATCATTGAAACAAAACCTAAATGGTCATTCAAGGGGTGATATGATCATAATCGATGATCATTTGTACCAAAATTACCTGAATGACAACCAAATACTTCAAATAATAGAAGATGCTAATGATACATGACGACTTAACAATGAAGTATTTAACAGAGGTGAGGTTGATGAAGTTGTCGAGGTTGATGCTGATGATGTCAAAGTAAATGAACATGAATATAATGATGATTATGTAAACAATGATATTGCTAATGATGCTGACAATTGGTGGCTTATGTTAATTTATAAAAAGACCGATTTCTCTATTTGTCATGATAAGTTTATAATATAAAGATGGATTTATCATTCTTTATTATATTGTATACGTCTGTTTATGTATTATTACAATAGATATGTCTGTTTGACGCCTACGTGGCCAAGATGGCTCATCATCAGGTCAGGATGGCTCATCATCAGGTCATGGTGGCTTCTACTGATCATAGTATGACATCGAAGATGCACATATGGTGTCACCATTCATTTAGACTATTGACGTTCCTAAGGCTCCTATGGATAGTATTATCCATGCACTCATATGTCAGAGACAGAATCTTCAACATCCATGGCACAACTTGATGTCTTCCCTAGAGAGCGAGGATTGGGTTGAGTAATTACATACACGCATACACTCACGTACACATACATGTACACATATACACTTACATGCACATCAGATATATACATATACACATACATGCATATATGTGTACATATAAACTCACATGTGCAATTAAAGCCTTGCAAAATCCCAGCTACAGCCCATAGCGCATTTCAAATGCTATGCCTTTTCAATTTGGCACTATTAAACAATAAATCTGCTTCAATCCCGTTATCTTTTGATAAACTTGCTAAATCAATATTTTTTGGCACCTTCTTTAGCAACGTTGTTATAAAATGGTTAATTTGACTAATTCGCCTTTAAACCAAATCAACAAAGTTACTGTAAAGACCTAATTCTAAGGCACAAATGTCCGATATAAGTTAGACATCTATTGTAGTCACTTAATATAGACTACATAAATCATGGTATTCTTTGGTTCTGTTATATAAGATTGAACAATATTTTTTTCTTTATAAAAGGTGTGAGAATGGGAATAAAGTAACCTAATTGTTTAATTTTATATTTAATTAAGCTTTTTGCACCTTTGTTATTTTTTGCTATATCGCCACTTTATCCCCACTATAACTATTTGCACCTCCACCGCTATAGAACCCTCATACACATGCACACATATATGTATAGGTATGACTTTACTAGTGGCATCACATTCAATGCCGTCCATAATGGCTTGCTTGCATGGATCATGACATTCAAGCTTACAGTCGATGACATTCCCAATGAAGTAAAGAAAGTCACATTTGAAAATTTTATAGCAAAATAATATTATTACATAAAACACTATATAAATATGTATATCATTTTGTTTATAGTATAACAATTTGCATTTGCAGAGAAAATTCTCTTGGAAAGAGGGTATTCAGAAAGAGCTGGTGCATAGGCCTTGGTCGGCCACAACATCCAAAAAATACCATGAGTGGATGTATGGTATGTGTAGTCATGGAAAGAAGAATCCATCCTTTTTCTAGGAGATATACGAGCAGTTCTTGCGATATCAGGAGATAGAGGGATTCAAAAAATTATCGAAATAGAATGCCAAAAGTAGGAATAGAAATCATTTATTGCATACTGGTGGCTCTTGATCATACACAGATCATTGTAATGATCTAATAAATATTTATATGTAAAATTTACTTAAAATTTTAAATAAATTAAAATAAACTTATATGATTGTGTACTTAATTCAAATTTTCGTACGAAAAGCAGCACAATAAGCCTTTATCTTGAGAACTCTATTGCAGGACTCACAAGATTGAGTCATTGGATGGATCCACCTCCAATAGATGGATTAGTTTTCATGAAACAAGGATTTGGCTTAGCTCATGGCTTGGAGATGTAAATCACTGGATTTGGAGTTGTTTTGAAGAAGAAAAGTGAAGAAGAATGGAAGGAGGAAAAGGAAGGTGAAGAAAAAAGAAATAAAATGAAATCTCACATTAAAATGGCTTTAGGAAAAGGGGATTGAAAATGGGAAGTGTAAACAATGAAAATGAGATGGAAAATTTAATAATGAGAAAGTAAATTAAGGGATGGGTAAAAAAAGGAAAAAGCTACAGGAAATGAGAAAACAAATGAAACGAAAATGCGGCTCAATAGGCAGGTATTGATTAATAAGAAATGAATGACCAGTTAATCAATGCAAATGAACCCTTTGAAATCCAATTCCTAAATGAATTCTCAACCTAATTAATTTCATTAGCCCCAAATACTCAAATACACATACACATACACACACACCATTTAATTCTTTATTTAAGCATTCTTTTTATGTTATTATAGGTGCATTCCATTAACGCAATCGATCAATTAATAATCAATCAACCAACCAACAATCAGTCAGTAAATTAATTAATCAACCAATCAATATATATATATATATATATATATATATATATATATATATATTGATTCATGTTACTTAAACCAATTTTATTAATTCATGCATGTATACCTATCCATGCATTATAAAAATGATTAAGAAGCTTTACTTTACTCTTTTAATTACTGTAACGATCATATTAATACAACCAATTTATAAGTTTAAACAATGTATAAAATGGAAATATAACTATATGTGAACATGTGTAACTAATGTATAATTGTTAATACAAGATAATTTCTAATTGAATGTACAACATTTATACAACCCAAACCCTTTGATATATTTTAAATTTTAAATAATAATAAGTATATTTATATGTTGTCTCAAATTCAAATTTTTCGTTTCATAAAATTACATTTAGATTCAAATGAAACGTTTATTTATTTTTCTCAAACATTCTTTTATTCGGATCAAAATGCTCCTTTTCTTTTAATACAAATGTATGTTTCTTTTATTTAACACCATTAATTATGATTAACATTTTATTTCTTTTTAATTGAAAGGTGACAATCTCATTAATTGCAATTAATTTTGTTATTAAATTCCAAAATGGACACTAACTAATTGGAAGAGAAATAAAAAAATTGTATTAAAATATAATTATAATATTATTGTATACAACAAATGTTATAAATTACTTACTAAATAAAAGTTTTCGAATACATGTAATCAATCTTTATGCTAAAACACATTTCATATAAACAAACCTACGACTTCTTTTTTAATAAAACATCTATTCTATTCCTTATCAAAATTAACGTTTGTTATTTCAATCCATGTTATAAATTACATTCAAACTAATATCATTAAATTATATCCTAATGTATGTTACGTCTTTATCTTATTGCAACTCATGTCAGTGATAAGAATTCAAATAAAGATCATAAGCTTATCTTCCAATAAAAGTTAACATAACATAAAATAAAATAAAATTTAAATTTCTAAACAATTCTACTTAAAAGAGTTATTTAATTTTTTTTTTTTTTAAATGGTTAAAATTACGGTTCATTGTAATCTCCCCCACTCAAAACTTTTCGTCTTCGAACAGTAACGAAGCAAATAGTCTAGCATTTTGATATATTTTACCAAACAATCAACTTACAAATCATTTAAACTTACATACCTAGTTTTACTATAAATTTGAAAATAATCAAAACTTTTTTTAAATACTTTTATATGTACTTGATGTCTTAACCGGTTTATTTTACATTTCTCACTTTCAAGATCCAAAAACGAACGCCGATTATGCTGCAGTCATCAGCAGAATTATTTCCAAGTGACAAAAGCGAGATCCATTTATATTAATAGTACCTTCAGGGATATTACATCTATCCTCGTTCATACAAAATTTAGTCCATACATTAGCTAAATGGTATACCAATTTTAACACCAAGCAAAATACTTCAAAAACCTTCTCTTTTAAAAATAGATATTCAATTTTTTTTCAAACATATCATACTTTAAATAATAAATTTCCAAGGCATTTCTTCTATACCATAAAATTTCAAAAACAAATTTTTTTTATATATAACTCTTCTATAATCTCTCTAAATTTTATAATTGAAGAAAACTTATATAAATCTCTTTTATGCCAAAATCAATCATCTTTAAAATTTGACTACTTTACAAATTCATTTGTAAAATAATACATCGCGTAAGGTAAATCTCATTTATAAATATCACATAAATGTTCACCCTAGGCGTCATCATAAATATATGTAAAGTATATGAAAATAATTACTAAAATCCTTACTTATATTTTGAAAGAGGGATATTTAAGTTATTAAGTCCATCTTTGAAATTTTGGGCAAAATTCTTTAGAGGAGGGGGAAAGACATAATGATCCATAATTTCATAACCACAATCAACTAAGAACAAACTAATCACTTAACACAATTCAAGATATTTCATGACTAGTCAAACTTGGCATTTGTTCAGATTCACAACCTTTTAGACTGCTCAAAGATAGAGGTAACTTTCTAAGCGTACCGTTACTCTCATCAGTCTTTGGGTATCACTTAGAAGATTACCCAAGCTATCTCAGAACAAAATTGAAAGTTATTCCCTAAACTTTCCTATGACAACACACCTTATAATTTCTTAAGCCATATGATGTGCATGAATTATTCGTTTTCAATATTTGCTTTGATCACTTGCTCGTATATATACATTTCTTGTCCAAACTAGTATAGCTTAGTCTAAGTTCTCTTGTGCGAGATTCGATTCGATTCCTTGATTTGATACCATTGTTTTCCTTACATAGTTGTAACTAAGAAAGAAAACATCTATATTAACTAAAGAATTTGTCTCAAATAGTTGCCATTGAGAACCTTGTGAAAGTTCCTAGTCCAAACCGGCGTAAGTCTTCTTGAAACTCTATACTAGAAGTGTAGATCAAGGGTGATCGTGTGAAAATAATTCAAGTCCAATTTACTATACTTATCTATCGGATAACTTATTTTTTCAATCTTAGCCCTAAACATTTTACACATCTATTTATACAAAATGTATTAGTTTTACTAATAAAATCATCTATGAAAACATTTCATAAATATAACTTAAGGTTAACTCGTATAATACTCTACTATGACCACAGAGTATATACCAAATATCAGTTTTAATTTTCTTTTCTTTTAAATTTAGATGAAGGCCCAATAGTATCTAATAATTTAGGCAATTTAGATGTGAACAAAGACATGTTTTTAGTAAGACAATGTTTATTAAAATCTTCTCATTCAATTAATATAATTTAAATTTGTTTAAAGTATTCATCCTAAATGTTAGGATTTACATAACCTACATCAAAATTTTTATATAACTAAAATACTTTATATCAAAATACCTTTTTTTCAATTTCTTTTTGAATTAAATACCCAAGTTTTATTTTGGATATTACTGTATATTGATATATAATAGTTTTAACTAGTATCTACTATCACTTGCTTTAGGTTCACTCGGATTCGAACTCGTTTTGATCGTACAATGAAAGTGAGAATAATTTACTAACTGCACTACAATGTTTTCCAAGGCAATCATCCGATCATTAATTAGAAGATTATTCAATTTATCACAAAACCAATCGAGACGTTTTCCCCGAACTATCCAAAGCAAAATTTTCCTTTAAAAATATTTGTACTCATAATTATTTATAAGTAATACTAATATATATATATATATATATATATATTCAAAATCCTCTTTATTTATACACTTTATTTTGTAAATCCTACCTATATAAAATCAGCTTTATATAAAGCATTTCCTATTATAAATAGCATTTTTTTAACCTAGCGTTTATTCAAGATAGAATTGACTTACAATACAATAAGAAATCATACAAAGTAATGTCAACCAAAAATAAGTTTTACTGTGATTTTTTAACATATATTTGAACCTTACTTAGGTAACACTTTAATTTGATTCTTTTAAATTTACACTTTTAATTTTATTCCTTTTAAGCTTACACATTTAAAGTTTACACTTTTAGTTTTATTTTTACAATTTTAGTGTTAAAGTTTACACCTTTAGTTTTATTATTAAATTCACACTTATATTTGTATATATTTGCAAATCCGAAAAAACTAATTTTTTTTACTTCAACTATTTTCTAAGGAAATATTTTCTTCTTTATATTTCATAACATTACAATTCTTGTATATAAAATCAATTTAAAATTGTTTATAATTTTTAAAACTGTTATATAAGAACTAACAAGTACGCTTTGATATATAAAATATACTAAACTCATAATAGGGCATTCCATTACCTTATCCCTTAATGAGTTTACCCCAATAGGCTTAGGTGTTTTCTCAACCAAAGCTCTGATACCAACTATGACGACCTGCCATTTTAGACAATTTAAGTCGATAATAAACCACACCTATCTAACTTAAATAATCTAAAAGACAGATTATTAATGGGGTTTGTAAAGAAATGAGAATAGAAGAGAACAATACATAGAATCTCACAGCATAATGACAAAATATGATAATTACATAACAGTTCATGGAGCTTTTTTACAATATAAATTTACTATCATTTTACAATACAATCAGAGTTATACATTTAACAGACATAACAAAATAATGTAGCAGAATAATACTAGTAAACACGGTCTTCTAAACTTCGCCTTCATCATCAAGAACCAACCATCTTCAAAACATTGAAACAACTCAAACTGACCCAAGCATAAAGAAAAACAATACACTCCAGTCAGGATGATACATTCTTGTGTAAGTAAATTCAAATTTAAGAGTATAATAACTTAAGAGATGTTACGTGATTTTACATCTACTAAGGATCCGTTAAACTATCTATACATAGTAAGATACGCTATATATGTAATTTCTATCAGTAAGGTAAATATTAAAATAGCGCTAAGGAGTTACCCATATATCCCTTAACACATTTTTAAGCATGTAGTCTATGCAGGTCCTGTAACACCACCAGCAACGTCCGTAGCTGTCACTGAGTCCCCTATACGTAGAGTACTAAACAAAATCATGGCGGCCTTGTATGGAATAATCGTATGACAAGGCACGTGAGGCAATGCCCAAGGTAGGATTCAACATATTTACCATTTCTAGCTGGTAGTAACACCTAAATGCCGATCACGTCCATTAATCCGAAGTCAATGGTTCGCACCAATCAAGTTCAAAATCAAGATGGTAATATGAGGAATAAATGTATGCTAAAGGTAGCTGACCTATTGGCCAAACATAGGCTCCTGTTTTAGTCATTTCACATTGACACAATTGTGAGGATCATCCATCACCGTTCTCTTACTTCATTCCTGTAAACATTTGTCAATTAAACCTCTACAATTTTGGTAACATACATCGCATACACATTTATTAAAGTGGTTCTAACATCGACTAAGAGTATGAAATATCCAGTCCCGGTCTTTTTAATAACTAATCGTTCAATATATAAAAGTATGTCATTTTCCCCATTTTATTTTTTATAGCAAAATCTATTTAGAATCTCAAATAGTGTCAAACGTAATGTTAGTCCTTGAAATGATGGTTTTGAAGGTAATAATCTTTGGACTTGTTATAAAATATAAATACTAACATTATAGTTTAGATATATATGTATATGCAGGATATAGACATGTAGGGACCATGAATGAAGACTGTATAGTATAGAGATTCAAGACTGAAGATATCAAGATTGAAGACTCATGTGTATCAAGATATCAAGAGTTCAAGATTTCAATAGTACAAGATAAGTATTGAGTCTAGAATTATGTTAAAACTTCTTGAAAGCACTTACATCTTTATACATCTTTATTCGAAATTTATTCGTGGAATGGAATCCACTTTGAGCCTGTTAAAGGGATGGAACCCTAGTGGGATGGAACCCATGACAATATCTAGAGGAACATATAGTGTTCTTATGTAATAACCCGCAAATCCGTACCTGTAACAACCCTGCTTTGGAGATTACCATGAATATTAAATTATAATGATGATTATAATTTAATATTGGAATTAATTGAATTAATAAGGATATAATATTGTTCATTTTAATATAAATGACGCCCCACCCCGAGACCCACATTAGTAAAGAGAATTAACGAGTAATTCCATCTACTAATGCAGAGAATAGGGTTGGTTAAGGGCGACCGAATAGTAATGCACTAGCTAATGACTAAGTATGTCGATACTTAGTTTTTTTTCTGTGAATCTCAAGTAGTCGACATACTCGGTGATTAACTAATACGATACTACACGGCTAACGGATCTATTCAGAACAAAGCACAATAACATCATAACATGTCACAGAAACAGCAGTCATAGATAATATATACTGATACAAAACCAAACATCTGATGTAATATCGTTCACCCCATAATATAATACAACATCATCCCATAAAATAATATATACATGAAGTGGTAAATAAAAGATCCATCAAAAGTGGAGGTATCCAAGTCCATAGTCAAGAGCCCACAAAAGATAGCAAAACGGATCCAAGCAAAAAGGATAGTCATCCAACCTAACCTGCAACTCGGTCTGACCCGAGTGATAAACACACGGGTCAGGCAACCGAATCTTATCGTTAGAAAGGAAATACGATAAGGTATAAGGGAAACATACATCAAGGGACCACTAATTGATAAGAATGACTAAGGTTGATATCAAGAATTGTCTATCTCTAAGAATGGTATAATTCTACACTTACTTGGGTTAATACTAGGGGATTTATGCATATAAAGAAAACATCCAAATATGATATATGAATAAATAAACTTTTCAAAGTAGTAAATGAAACCCAAGTAAAAAACCATAAAATTGAAATCACCAAAATCCTCAAGAACTCATACTTCGCCTTATTCATCTCTATAAGGCTACGTAAACACATCAAAATATGGTGAAATCAAAATTCTCTTAACTCATAAAATAAATCTCAGATTGGCCAATAATTACATGCTAAAGCATGTTGCACGTGCTAAAGTTCTCAGACTAGTGCTAGTAATATAGTTAGGTACCCAACAGAGATCTCAGAGGCGACCGAGGTCACCTTTTCCGGATTTCTCAGATTCTCAGATTCTCAGATGACCCGAAGGTCATAGCACTAGTAATTCTAGAATGTGTCGCTAACTTTCGGAGAGTAATCTGTAAAGTGTTAACCTGTGTCCCATACCACACGTTCGCACTAAACAGTTTACTAACCGTTAGTCAAATCCACGTTAAAATGGAAACTCATATGTTCAGAAAAGTCATATACCTTATCTCATATCATCTGCATATGGTGTAAAATAATGAGCTCAAACTATTCACAAATCAAGTGAAAAAAAAACAACAACAAATCATCAGAAAACTCATCCACCAAAGCAAATACAACACACAAGACTACATGCAAGTGCTCAAGACAGCGATTTGTATCAGCTATTACGACCCTTTAATCATAGAAATTCAGAAAGTGATACAAATGAAAGTTGTCACATTCTTCCTACAGTTTCCAAAACTTCAAAAATTATTGGATTTGGATAAGAAACGCAAAAGTTATGCCAAAAATGGTTCAGAAGTCTAAATTCAACACTGCTGAAGCTTTAGTCTCGGGATAGCAACAAAAAAATGCAATTTTGATGAATTTAGCTTCAGAATTTCAAAAATCTCAAAACATAAAACTTCTAGAGAAAATCCTTAGCTTTCCAGAACATCAAAGATTATTGAATTCGGATAAAACTTGAAAAAGTTATGTCTAAAATGGTTCAGAAGTCTAAATTCGACACTGCTGAAGTTTTAGTCTCGCGATAGCAACAAAAAAATACAATTTTGATCAATTTAACTTCAGAATTTCAAAAATCCTAAAACATTAAACTTTTAGAGAAAATCCTTAGCTTTCCATAACCTTAAAGATTATTGAATTTGGATAAAAATTGAAAAAGTTATGGCCGATTTTGTTCCTGTGTCAAACACAGAGCAGAATTGGCTTTACTCTCGGGTCAGCAGTAAAAAAAATTCAATTTTGTCATAGCTAACCTCAAAATAACGGAAAACTCAATAAATGAAAGTTGTAGTATATGAAATAAGCTTTCCGAAAAGGTTAAGATTATCAAAATCCGATTTGTGAGTCAAAATTTATGGCTGTTTTGCTAACAAATACAAACTAAGCCTGATTTGTTAAAGGCAGAATCAGGCTCCTGATTTCAAACCCATTTTCGGTCATTAAAAATGCAAAATCTTAGGATACAATCTGAAAATAAATTGTTGCTTATCGAATGCAGTTTCCAACAAAAAAAATTTGAAGTAAAACGGACAAGAAACGTGAAAGTTATGACCATTTTACTATGATGCATTTTCAGCCAAACGAGATATACGAAAACTTAAGAAACTAGTAAGAATTTGCAACATAAAGCTACAGATTTTTCACAGGCTTTCAATTTAGTTGCTGTAAGTTATATACTTACGATTTTTGAGCAAAGCAAGGATTTTAGGCTGAAAGATGGAAGCTTTTAACTCTTAAAAGCCGCAAAATCACCTGTAGAAGCTAAGAAAACAACATGTAGACAATAGAAAACTATAAATAGAAGTTACAGTAAACAAACTATGAAACTTACTACAAATTGGAGATATAATTGAATAGGAGATTACCTCTTATCAATTTTTGACTAAAAATCCTTTAATTTGAGCAATTGGCTTGGAGTTTTGGTTGAAAATTTAGCAAGAGGCCATTGAAATAGTTTCTGGAGCTATTGGGGAGGAAGATGAGGGAATAGAAGTGTTCTGTACGTACACTTCTGTTTCTTTTTTTTTTTTTTCTCATTCCAGAAACCACTTCAGGCTATTGGGTATGAACCCAATATCAACCAAACCCAATAAGCCTTAGAATAATTTAGTTTTGAAATTTAATTTAAGACATATTTTCAATTATTCATAACTATTTCAATATTAATCCGATTTTGACAAATCTAGGCTTGTTGGAATCGTCTCAACATGAAGATTCCAAATAGAAAGATAAAACACAAGTTTATCACTTTATATATATATATATATATATATATATATATATTTTATGTATTTACATTATAACTTGTAAATTGGCATAATTGGCCAAATAAAATATATAGCATGTTCCAAAATATTAATACATGACTAAATCATCAATAAATATTTTATTTCACTCACTAATGTTATTTTTATCACATGGAATATATTTTTCACTTATTCTTGATAATAAAATAGCAATACTAACAATAACTCTAAACTTGCCAATACTAGCATTTTACTCAAATATAATTTAACAACCATATTTGAAAATTCTCGAAATAAAACATAAATTTTATTCCGCTCAAGAATTATCTATTATACATTCAGGATTTCATTTTTTTATCACACTGGCTCAATTTAATCCAAATTTCATTTTTTTTATATTAAAATAAACAATATTATATCCTTATTAATTCAATTAATTCCAATATTAAATTATAATCATCATTATAATTTAATATTCATGGTAATCTCTAAAGCAGGGTTGTTACAGACTCCCCCCCTTAATAAAATTGCGTCCGCGCAATTCCTAAGGGAAAAATTCTATAACAACTCATTGAATCAAACAAAAGAAGTAAGCAAAGCTCGAGATAAAAGATTTCTCACCATTCTCAAACGAAGAAAGGAAATCCGGAAACGAACGCTCAATAGATTCTTTTGTTTCCCAAGTGCAATCATTGGGATTCTCCGACCATTGAATCTTGACAAGAGGAACTTCCTTGCTTCGAAGGCGTTTCACCTCCGAACCAAGCAATCGAATAGGCAGCTGAACGGTTGATAAGCTAGGTGAGATCTCAAAATCATGCTGCTCGGAAGGCTCAATAACTAAATCAGAATCTCAAATACATTTCCGAAGCTGAGAAATGTGGAAGACATCATGAATACCCGATAAATGAGATGGCAGAGACAATCGATATGCTACAGGACCAATGCGCTCAATAATCGGAAATGGTCCTATAAAGCGAGGAGCCAATTTCCCAGTGGAGCTAAAGCGCATTACTCCCTTCATAGGGTATACACGAAGGAATACAAGATCACCTACTGCGAATTCCAGAGGCTTCCTACGGTTGTCCGCGTAGGATTTTTGACGATTCTGTGCCTCTTTCATCCGCTGTCTAATCAAAGATATCTTCTCAGAAGACTCACGAATCGAATCAGGACCGAGAATGGACTTCTCGCCCGATTCCAACCAACAAGAAGGCGAACGGCACGGTCTACCATAAAGAGCCTCAAAGGGTGCCATACCGATACTGGATTGGAAGCTATTATTATAAGAGAACTCAACCAATGGAACGTGATCTTCCCAAGAGCCACCGAAATCAAGAATACACGCACGGAGGAGGTCTTCGAGCACACGATTCACCCTCTCAGTCTGCCCATCAGACTGGGGATGATAAGCTGTAGAGATATTTAGCTTTGTTCCCAAAGCTTGCTGAAAGCTAGTCCAGAAGTGACTAGTGAACAAAGGATCACGATCACAAACTATCGAAGAAGGAACACCATGTAATCGAACAATTTCCTTAATATAAAGCTTCGCTAAAAGAGGAGCATTCCTATTAGACTTAATAGGAACAAAGTGTGCGGATTTAGAGAGACGATCCACAATAACCCAAATGCTCGAATGACCCAACCTCGAACGAGGTAGGCCGTCAACAAAGTCCATCGAAACCTGGTCCCACTTCCATAGCGGAACCTCTAAAGGTTGAAGGAGACCGGATGGCCGCTGATGCTCGGCCTTGACAAGCTGACAAGTCATGCACTTGCTCACATAACTTGCAATATCACGCTTCATGCCTTCCCAATAATAAATGCGATGCATATCCGCATACATCTTGCTGCTGCCCGGATGAATGGTATACTTAGTGCGATGACAATCATCAAGTATGTCACGCCTAAGTGCTGAATCAGAAGGCACAACTATACGGTTCTTCAGCCGAAGACAACCGTGAGAATCAATAGAAAAATCCTGCAACTCATCATCACGGGACTCGGATGAACAAGACTGGATGAGGCGCATAGTATAATCATCATGCCTCTGAGCCTCAGAGATACGATCAAGAAGAGATGGTCGAGCCTCCATACTAAATAATAAAGCAGGCGAATCAGAAGATGGAGCTCGATCACGAATTTCACAACAAGATATGGTCTCAAGCATATCCCATTCGGCCAACATCAAGGAAACTACAGCCGAATGTTTGCGACTAAGCGCATCGGCTACACGATTACCCTTGCCAGGGGTATACTCGATATCAAAGTCATATGAGGCGAGAAACTCTAACCATCGTTGTTGCCTCATATTAAGATCTTTCTGCGAAAAGAGATACTTGAGAGACTTATGATCAGTGTAAAGAATGAAGTGCTCTCCCAAAAGAAAATGACGCCACATCTTCAAAGCGAAGACGATAGCTGCAAGCTCTAAGTCATGGGTAGCATACCGAATCTCGTTTGGACGCAATTGCCTTGAAGCGTAGGCAACAACCCAATCCTTCTGCATAAGAACCGCACCAAGACCACTAAGGCTGGCATCGGTATAGACAATGAGATCCTGATTCCCCTCAGGAACTACAAGCATGGGAGCATGAGTTAGAAGTTCTTTCAATCGCCGAAAGGAAGTCTCACACTTATCAGACCAAATATAACGAACACCCTTCCTAGTAAGACTAGTAAGAGGAAGAGCGATACGAGAGAAATCCTTAATAAAGCGGCGGTAATAACCGGCTAATCCCAGAAAGCTACGAATCTCATGAACATTCTCAGGCCTCTTCCAATTCTGAATAGCCTCAATCTTAGACGGATCGACTGAGATGCCATTGGAAGATACAACATGACCTAAGAATTTCACTTGCTTCTCCCAGAAGTGACATTTAGAAAGCTTTGCCTTGAGTTGATGCTTGCGGAGAGTACTCAAGACAATTCTAAGATGTCGAGCATGATCTTCTTCGGATCTAGAATAAACTAAGATGTCATCGATGAATACAAGGACGAACTTATCGAGATATTCCCTGAATACTCGATTCATGAGATCAACAAAGAAAGCAGGAGCATTCGTCAATCCGAACGGCATGACGAGCCACTCATATGAACCATATCGAGTGCAGAAAGCTGTAAGAGGAATGCTATCTTCCGCAACACGAAGCTGATGAAAACCCGTGGCTAGGTCCAACTGAGAAAAGACCTTTGCACCACTCAACTGATCGAACATGTCATCAATACGAGGCAAGGGATAGCGATTCTTGATGGTTAACTCATTATGCTTGCGATAGTCGATGCAAAGCCTAAGAATACCATCGGACTTCCTCACGAATACCACCGCGGCACCCCACGGTGAAGAACTAGATCGAATGAAGTGTTTAGCTTCGAGCTCAATGAGCTGCTTCTTAAGTTCCTCATTCTCCTTAGTAGACATCCTTGTGGGAGGACGACTAACGGGTTGCGCACCAGGAATGAGGTCAATACGAAATTCTATGGCCCGCTTGGGTGGCAAACCCAAAACAGGCTCAAAAATATCAGCGAAGTCACAAACAATCGGAATACGAGACACATCATCATCACTGTCTCGTGAATCAAGAGCATGCAAAGATGCTAAGGAGTCAACATCGGTATCCCGAAGAACCAGGGATAACTGATAAGAGGAATCTGGATGTCGAAGATAAATGATTCTGTCAGAACAAAGAATCCTGGCCTCATATCGAACTAGCCAGTCCATACCAAAGATCATATCGAAACCACGCGATGGAATCACATGCAGATTCGCACGGAAAGAAAACCCACAAAGCATAAACTCAACATCGTCACAAAGTAAAGTAAGGGTTGCGAACCCACCGACAGGATTAGCAACCCGTAAAGAAGTAAGCAAGCATGAAACATCCAAAGAACAAGCATCCACGAGTTCCTTTGACACGAATGAGTGTGAGGCACCCGTATCAAAGAGCACTCTAATCGATCGATCATGAAATAGAATGGAACCTTCAAGAATAGAAGGAATTGTACCTTTCGGCTGAGATGCATCACTAGAAGCTGCTACATTAAGTTTCCCCGGACGAGAACCTTTGTTCTTCTTAGGACAAGAAAAAGTCATATGTCCCTCGGTCTTGCAATAATTGCATCTCTTAGGCTTTGGGCAATCACGGGCAGGATGGTCAGGAGAATCACAGTTGTAGCATGCAAAAGGCTTAGACTGAGAAGGAGCTTGGGATTGTGAAGAAGACGATCCACCTTGCTTCTTCTTCTTGGAATGAGGGAATCTAGGCTTGCAGAAAGGAAATCTCTTCTTCTTAGGATTAGACCGAGGACCACCTTCGTCATCACTCTCTTTCTCATTCTCAACTGTCTCGAGATTGAGAGCTGCATCAACTAATTCTTCAAAAGATAACTTGAGTTGGAGCATCAAAGCTTTCTTCAAATATTTCTTAAGTCCAGATACGAACTTAAGATTTTTCTTGTATGGAGTATCAATGAATTCCAACCCATACTTAGATAGAGACTCGAAGGAGGAGACATAATCAGATACCGATGACTTGCCTTGCTTCAACTCAATGAAGCGACAAGTGAGATGAGCCTTCTCAGAAGCGGGAATAAACTTAAGCTCAAATCTATCTCGAAACTGCTGCCATGAGAGGGTAGACTCATCCACCTCAGCTATAAGAAGCTCGTACCAGTCAAGAGCACGCTCTTGTGGCATACTAGATGCCACAAGAACTCGATGATGATCAGATAAGTCCATACGAAGAAACACACGCTCGCAAATGCGAAGCCAAGCATGCACATCAAGAACCGACTCGGAGCCTTTGAATGGCTTGCCTCCGAGATGAGTGAAATCACTTCATAGACGTGCGAATACAGATTTGCGAGGAGATGAAGATGGAACAGGAGCGGGAGGTTGAGTGCTCCCAAGAAGCTCTCGAATCTGATCGGTGGTCATATAAATTCCTTCGGGTCGAGAACCACTGGACGGTCCTGCTGCCGAAGGGCGACCTCTACCTCTACCAGACATAGCTGAAAGATAAGATAAGAAAAGATTACTCATAGGGTAGACATATATATCGCAATAAAAATGCAGTAGGTAAGGAATACTACGGAATAGTATTTAACATTCCTAGACGTATTCCCTCCTATCTACTCCGAAGGAATTGAAAGGATAAGGACATGACTAGGTTTGGCCACTTCTAAGGGATGAGATGCATAAAGGTGTTACACTAGATGTATGGTTCTTAGCGTCTGCTGTTCTGTATTTATTCTATTTTGTTCTGAAAGCTAGCTCTGATACCAAGCTGTGACGCCCCACCCCGAGACCCACATTAGTAAAGAGAATTAACGAGTAATTCCATCTACTAATGCAGAGAATAGGGCTGGTTAAGGGCGACCGAATAGTAATGCACTAGCTAAAGACTAAGTATGTCGATACTTAGTTTTTTTTTCTGTGAATCTCAAGTAGTCGACATACTCGGTGATTAACTAATACGATACTACACGGCTAACGGATCTATTCAGAACAAAGCACAATAACATCATAACATGTCACAGAAACAGCAGTCATAGATAATATATACTGATACAAAACCAAACATCTGATGTAATACCGTTCACCCCATAATATAATACAACATCATCCCATAAAATAATATATACATGAAGTGGTAAATAAAAGATCCATCAAAAGTGGAGGTATCCAAGTCCATAGTCAAGAGCCCACAAAAGATAGCAAAACGGATCCAAGCAAAAAGGATAGTCATCCAACCTAACCTGCAACTCGGTCTGACCCGAGTGATAAACACACGGGTCAGGCAACCGAATCTTATCGTTAGAAAGGAAATACGATAAGGTATAAGGGAAACATACATCAAGGGACCACTAATTGATAAGAATGACTAAGGTTGATATCAAGAATTGTCTATCTCTAAGAATGGTATAATTCTACACTTACTTGGGTTAATACTAGGGGATTTATGCATATAAAGAAAACATCCAAATATGATATATGAATAAATAAACTTTTCAAAGTAGTAAATGAAACCCAAGTAAAAAACCATAAAATTGAAATCACCAAAATCCTCAAGAACTCATACTTCACCTTATTCATCTCTATAAGGCTACGTAAACACATCAAAATATGGTGAAATCAAAATTCTCTTAACTCATAAAATAAATCTCAGGTTGGCCAATAATTACATGCTAAAGCATGTTGCACGTGCTAAAGTTCTCAGACTAGTGCTAGTAATATAGTTAGGTACCCAACAGAGATCTCAGAGGCGACCGAGGTCACCTTTTCCGGATTTCTCAGATTCTCAGATTCTCAGATGACCCGAAGGTCATAGCACTAGTAATTCTAGAATGTGTCGCTAACTTTCGTAGAGTAATCTGTAAAGTGTTAACCTGTGTCCCATACCACACGTTCGCACTAAACAGTTTACTAACCGTTAGTCAAATCCACATTAAAATGGAAACTCATATGTTCAGAAAAGTCATATACCTTATCTCATATCATCTGCATATGGTGTAAAATAATGAGCTCAAACTATTCACAAATCAAGTGAAAAAAAAACAACAACAAATCATCAGAAAACTCATCCACCAAAGCAAATACAACACACAAGACTACATGCAAGTGCTCAAGACAGCGATTTTGTATCAGCTATTACGACCCTTTAATCATAGAAATTCAGAAAGTGATACAAATGAAAGTTGTCACATTCTTCCTACAGTTTCCAAAACTTCAAAAATTATTGGATTTGGATAAGAAACGCAAAAGTTATGCCAAAAATGGTTCAGAAGTCTAAATTCAACACTGCTGAAGCTTTAGTCTCGGGATAGCAACAAAAAAATGCAATTTTGATGAATTTAGCTTCAGAATTTCAAAAATCTCAAAACATAAAACTTGTAGAGCAAATCCTTAGCTTTCCAGAACATCAAAGATTATTGAATTCGGATAAAAATTGAAAAAGTTATGTCTAAAATGGTTCAGAAGTCTAAATTCGACACTGCTGAAGTTTTAGTCTCGGGATAGCAACAAAAAAATACAATTTTGATCAATTTAACTTCAGAATTTCAAAAATCCTAAAACATTAAACTTTTAGCGAAAATCCTTAGCTTTTCAGAACCTCAAAGATTATTGAATTTGGATAAAAATTGAAAAAGTTATGGCCGATTTTGTTCCAGTGTCAAACACAGAGCAGAATTGGCTTTACTCTCGGGTCAGCAGTAAAAAAATTCAATTTTGTCATAGCTAACCTCAAAATAACGGAAAACTCAATAAATGAAAGTTGTAGTATATGAAATAAGCTTTCCGAAAAGGTTAAGATTATCAAAATCCGATTTGTGTGTCAAAAGTTATGGCTGTTTTGCTAACAAATACAAACTAAGCCTGATTTGTTAAAGGCAGAATCAGGCTCCTGATTTCAAACCCATTTTCGGTCATTAAAAATACAAAATCTCAGGATACAATCTGAAAATAAATTGTTGCTTATCGAATGCAGTTTCCAACAAAAAAAATTTGAAGTAAAACGGACAAGAAACGTGAAAGTTATGACCATTTTACTATGATGCATTTTCAGCCAAACGAGATATACGAAAACTTAAGAAACTAGTAAGAATTTGCAACATAAAGCTACTGATTTTTCACAGGCTTTCAATTTAGTTGCTGTAAGTTATATACTTACGATTTTTGAGCAAAGCAAGGATTTTAGGCTGAAAGATGGAAGCTTTTAACTCCTAAAAGCCGCAAAATCACCTGTACAAGCTAAGAAAACAACATGTAGACAATAGAAAACTATAAATAGAAGTTACTGTAAACAAACTATGAAGCTTACTACAAATTGGAGATATAATTGAATAGGAGATTACCTCTTATAAATTTTTGACTAAAAATCCTTTAATTTGAGCAATTGGCTTGGAGTTTTAGTTGAAAATTTAGCAAGAGGCCATTGAAATAGTTTCTGGAGCTATTGGGGAGGAAGATGAGGGAATAGAAGTGTTCTGTACGTACACTTCAGTTTTTTTTTTTTTCCTCATTCCAGAAACCACTTCAAGCTATTGGGTATGAACCCAATATCAACCAAACCCAATAAGCCTTAGAATAATTTAGTTTTGAAATTTAATTTAAGACATATTTTCAATTATTCATAACTATTTCAATATTAATTCGATTTTGACAAATCTAGGCTTGTTGGAATCGTCTCAACATGAAGATTCCAAATAGAAAGATAAAACACAAGTTTATCACTTTATATATATATATATATATATATTTTATGTATTTACAATATAACTTGTAAATTGGCATAATTGGCCAAATAAAATATATAGCATGTTCCAAAATATTAATACATGACTAAATCATCAATAAATTTTTATTTCACTCACTAATGTTATTTTTATCACATGGAATATATTTTTCACTTATTCTTGATAATAAAATAGCAATACTAACAATAACTCTAAACTTGCCAATAGTAACATTTTACTCAAATATAATTTAACAACCATATTTGAAAATTCTCGAAATAAAACATAAATTTTATTCCGCTCAAGAATTATCTATTATACATTCAGGATTTCATTTATTTATCACACTGGCTCAATTTAATCCAAATTTCATTTTTTTTATATTAAAATAAACAATATTATATCCTTATTAATTCAATTAATTCCAATATTGAATTATAATCATCATTATAATTTAATATTCATGGTAATCTCCAAAGCAGGGTTGTTACAGTACCCCTTGAGTCAACACTATTCTACATCAGTACTCTCAAAGTGAACAGAAATACGAACCATTTTAGTTAAAGAAGAAGAGGTAGAAGAAGAAAACAGAAAACAGCATCAGAATCTAACCATCGCAGCGGAATAAAATATAATAGATAATAACAGATCTTTACACAAAAGAAAACTATATCTCTTTTATATATATACATCATCAGAGTATACATAATCACACAATTAGACAGTAATCATAATCTTTCCTCACAATCTGAATGCACAGCTGAATATGTAACACAAATACAGAAGTACGTATCGCCATCCAGCTCGTCTCCTGAGCTCCACAGCATCCTTTCCTATATCCTATAATACTCGGTCTGACCCAAGCATTATAGTTAAATAACACCCGAGTCAGTCTGGAATACCAGTGTGAGAGAACAACACTCAAATTGATTATTAAAGTTTCAAAATCCTTTTGAAAACAAAAGCATCTCGTAAGACCACGCCACAAATAAACATGTCGGGTTTTTTCCTTACGATAGCCAAAACACTTTTTTATTAAAATTCTCTGATATTATAATAGGGTCTATTCACAAATACTTATTAAAATAGCCAAAATTGTTACATGATTAAATTCCAGCTACTCGCCACAAAGTGGGTTATACAAACAAAAACCGTAAAAGGCGTGTAGGGAGAATGGATTTCCAACTAATGACTAGGCACTGGGGTACCACCAGTCACAGTACGTGGCCTAGATCACCGTACCGAGGATTAATCTCAATCCTCTGCAACAAAAGACCGGGACTACCCCTTACTGCATAATCCCGAATAAGATCACCCCACTGTTGGGATCAGCAACCGCACCACTAAGCCGAATAAAGGGACATCTAGACAGGGATGGCCTCACCCTAATGGGCGCTAGCCACCTAGCCTTGCTGCATAACCCCTGATTTTCAGTCAATCCTGGTTGATGAGGCTTGAGGCTAAGCGTTACCTTTTCAGAACTTTTCACTTAGAATGCCCATCATCCACCTAACGATGTTCCGAAAGCATTCATCCGTATAAGTCCGTCATGGGTTCGAACGGAACCGAAAGCACTACTCCTACTACATCCATTTTGGAATCATCCTCCGGATTAGTAGCGACTGGCCCTTGCACTTCATTTCTCCATCTTCGACTCCGAACTCGTCTTCCTCACGAAAACATACAAACCGGATCGAAGTGGTTTACAAAAAATTAATCCCGATCGTGGTCTCTTCGAAACGATCATCGCATTGGCCAATATTGATAGTCGATTATTTAACTATCAATTAACATTCACAACAACCATCAAACATGAATAATTTCTCCTGAGTTACTTATTAACCACAAAATATCTCCACAAGATATATTTCTATTTTCAACCCTTTTGAAAACAGTTTTCAAACCACACTTTTCTCATGGAATAAATTTCCAAATATTTATTTCCACTGAAGAAACCAATCACAAAAACTTTAGATTTGAAAATAATTTAAAACACTTTATTATAAAATATCCTTTAAAACATTTAAATTAAAAATTACTTCAATACTTATTAAAATATATACTTTAAGAATAATTAAAATAAAACTAGTTTGTACAATATAAAACTGAATTTCTAACTTTTAAAACAAAATACCAAGCCACCTTAAAATAATTACTGCTATAAATAGATTAAATGAAAATACTTACTTTGGAATTTAAACATTTAGAAATAATAATTTTTCTAAAACATACTTTTTGAAACAACATTAAAGCTTTTTACTTATATTTAAAAACTTACTTTGGAAACGTATTTGGCTATCCAGGGAAATATACTTTTCTTCACATCCTTTAAAAATAAATCACTATTTATTTTTAAACAAATTTTCCCATTTCTTTAATCAATTCCCATCGTGAATTTATCCTTCCAAATATCCACTGATATATTGCTTTACTTTTATAAACCCAATATATAAGTTTCATAGTCTCAACTTCCTTTTAAAATCCCGGTTTTAAACACTTAAATCAATTCCCAAATTGATTTCCAATTCACTTCACTTTTAAATAAATTTCCTTACTTACTTCATTTATTCCAAAATCCATTAACTTTAGATTTTTATTCCTTAATTATGATTTAAAATGTTTTAACTGAAAATACCAATTTCATATTTCCCAAATTTCTTCTTTATCCTTTCAAATAAATTTAAACCTTCAATGTTAAAATAAATTCTTTATTTCTTGATATAACATCACTTAAGTTTAAAATTCATTATTTCTCTGTTTATTCAAAATCCCTTTTTCATATCCAGAATTTATTAGGATTTAAAAATCACTTTTATTCCTTTCCAATTCATTCTTATTTTTATTCAAATTCTTTATAATTATTTTACTTAAAAATTCACTCTTTTATTTTCTTTTCAAAGTCCAATTGTATATATTTTGATATCTCAATGTACGGAAATATATTCAAACAAACCATAGCATTCAATATTCCCAATATAATTCATCACAGAATATCGAATATTCATGACATAAAATATTAAACAATCTAAATAATTTTGAGGAATCCAGTTGGATCCCACCAACCCGTTTCCCTTCATCCACAGACGTTAGCACAATACCAAATCCACTTCGAGATGGAATATCGCGGTATATGGGTTTTATATAATATCATCCGCTATTATGCGGCGCATAGGGTGTCATCCGCTATACAATGCGGGAAATCAATTACTCCAATATATACTATATATTACTATATATAATATAGAACATCAATCAATTCGACCAATTATTTAAATTTAATCATTTAAATTTAAATAAAAATCCAGAAGAGTGAGATTAACTCACCTTTTATTTTGCTGTTGTAATCCACTTCAATTATTGCTTGTTTTCCCGATTCTGACCTTGAATAACAATTTACGATTTACTATTATTTGAATTAATCAAACAAAATAATTACCATTCAATTGATTTAATTAACTAATTATTTCATTTTAAAACAATTCTTATAAGAATCCTTTAGTAACTAAAATAGTTTGACAGGTTAATTAACTAAAATAATCATCTTAAATACATATTTAAAATAAACTAGTAGATTTAAAAGGTATATAAAATTATTTTATTTTCATTTTAAAACTGCATATAAAAACAATTCATATCTGTCAAATTTTCTATATAAACCCTTATATATTTTCTTCCAAAATCTCATATAAATTTCCTGTACCTAAATTTAAACTCTACAAATTTGAAAATAAAATAATTTCATATACCTTTTAAATCTACTAGTTCATTTTAAAATTATGTATTTAAGATGATTAGATGAGTTATATAACCTATCAAATTATTTTAGTTACTAAAGGATTCTTAAAAGAATTGTTTTTAAATGAAATAATTAGTTAATTAAATTAATTGAATGTTAATTATTTTGTTTAATTAATTCAAATAATAATAAATCGTAAATTGTTATTCAAGGTCAGAATCGGGAAAACCAAGCAATAATTGAAGTGGATTGCAATAGAAAAATAAAAGGTGAGTTAATCTCACTCTTCTGGATTTTTATTTAAATTTAAATGATTAAATTTGAATAATTGGTTGAATTGATTGATGTTCTATATTATATATAGTCATATATAGTATATATTGGAGTAATTGATTTCCCGCATTATATAGCAGATGAGACCCTATGCGCCGCATAATAGCGGATGATATTATATAAAACCCATATACTGAGATATTCCACCTCTAAGTGGAATTGGTATTGTGCTAACGTCTGTGGATGCAGGGAAACAGGTTAGAGGGATCCAACTGGATTACTTAAAATTATTTAGATTGTTTAATATTCTGTGTCATGAATATTCGATATTCTGTGACGAATTATTTTTGGAATATTGAATTCTATGGTTTGTTTGAATATATTTCGGTATACTGAGATATCAAAATATATAGAATTGGATTTTGAAAAAATAAATAAAAGAGTGAATTTTTAAGTAAATAATTATAAAGAATTTGAATAAAAATAAGAATGAATTGGAAAGGAATAAAAGTGATTTTTAAATCCTAATAAATTCTTGGTATGAAAAAAGGATTTTGAATAAACAGAGAAATAATGAATTTTAAACTTAAGTGATGTTATATCAAGAAATAAAGAATTTATTTTAAAATTCAAGGTTAAAATTTATTTGAAAGGATAAAGAAGAAATTTGGGAAATATGAAATTGGTATTTTCAGCTAAAAGATTTTAAATCATAATTGAGGAATAAAAATCTGAAGTTAATGGATTTTGGAATAAATGAAGTAAGTAAGGAAATTTATTTAATAGTGAAGTGAATTGGAATTCAATTTGGGAATTGATTTAAGTGTTAAAAACCGAGATTTTAAAAGGAAGTTGAGACTATGAAACTTATATATTGGGTTTATAAAAGTAAAGCAATATATCAGTGGATATTTGGAAGGATAAAAGAAATGGAAAATTTTGTTTAAAAATAAATAGTGATTTATTTTTAAAGGATGTGAAGAGAAGTATATTTTCCTTACAACCTAGTACATTTTCAAAGTAAGTTTTTAAATATAAGTAAAAAGCTTTAATGTTGTTTTAAAAAGTATGTTTTAGAAAAATTATGTAATGACCCGGAAATTCGAACCCGAAAATTCCAGATAGTTAGTGAAAAGAAGAAAGAGAAAGAAGAATAAAACAATAACAAGCCACATAAACCTCATATTCGCAGCGGATCAAATATAATACCAAATAAAATAGCAGTTATACAAAGAAAACTATATCAGTTAATTTACATTTAAATACATCAGAGTTACACATATACATAAACACTGGACAAAACAATCATGTCCAGATACAACAATATCTCAGTGGAAACTCTCCATACGTCCCTGCCATCCAGCTCGCCTCCTGAGCTCCGGAACGTCCTTACTTGAAAAACTGTAATACTCGGTCTGACCCGAGCGTTACATCAAAGTAACACCCGGGTCAGACTGGAACCCAACGTGAGTAAACCCAACTAATATGAAATACTAATGTATAAGCTTGAGTGAATACCAAGGAAACTTGTAACTTTAGGAGTTCTTTCTTTATTAACGTAAATCATTTATCTCACACCACAGTTCTCAGGTTAAATGTCCATGTCACTTAATTCATTCCATTCCAGCTTGTTTAATTTCACACATCCAATTATATAAAACTTAGATTACAAATCGAAGTGGTTTCGGGTATTCATTAATACCCGACTCCGGCCTCTTCGAATTCAAAACTATCTTATCCCCAGTTATCCAAGTGATTAAAAATTTAAATTCTGGATATCACTTTTACATAACAATTCATCAAAGATAACCACATTATATCAGTTCAACCCAACATATCATATTACAAAACATTCCATTTCACAAAACATCACAATCACATATCAAGGATAACAAATAATCCAAGGCATTCAAATATCTATCAATTATTCATAAGCAAGATAAATTAGTCATACCATTCCCATTAATCTAATTATCTACCAATGACTTAGATTAATTACTTATTATTTATACATCTTGCTTATTTATCATTAATTAATTATATCCAATTAATTAATCATCGTTTGATTATTCATCTTGATCAATCATCCTTGATAAATCATCCTTGATTAATCATTCTTTAATTACATTAAGTAATTTTCCATTAAATTAATTACATAAATTAATTATTCTTAACCCATCACATTACTTAACCTTTACTTGCCATCTTAATTAATTACCCAAATTAATTATCCGACAATTACATTGATTAATTATTCTTTAATTAATCTCACTCATTTAGCTAATCCCCTGGTTAATTTACTTAAATAAATCAACCCTTAATTATTTAATTCTTTAATCAATTTATCCACTAAGTAATTAATCCTTAATTACTTCTCCTAAGTAATTAACCTTTAATTACTTCCCCTTAAGTAATTACACCAATCAAATCTTATTAAGTAATTATACTTAATCAATTACCAAGTGACTATCTTTAATTAATTAACACATTAAATAATTACATTCATCTAATTAATTACAACTGGGTAATTCACCCTTTAATTACCCAATAAACTAATTAATTAATCTTTCATTATAGGTTAATTATTCTTTAATTATTAATTAATAAACCTTAATTGTCAATTAATCTCCTTCCATACAAAGTAATCAATCCTTAATTACTTATATAATCAATTAATTAATCTTTAATCAACTAATTGATTATACAATTAATTAATTAATCCTTATTTACTTAAGTCCTTGATTACTCCAAGATAAACTTATTATCTTAACTAATTACTTAACTAACATATACATCACATTTATTGAATGTTTAAAAATTTATTTATACCAGCATACAAAAATTACTTGAGACCCCTAATTAACTTAAATTTAATGCACTTATCTTAAACCATCTACTTAATTAACCAAAATTAAATCACATTTTCTTAATAGATTTTTAATTCTTGAAATACTAGGTTAATACTTTACATTATTTTAAAACTTGTAACAACCTAGTTTTTCTTTGATTCCTTTCAAAATACCTTAGTTAATCATCAGGCCAAACTAACCCGAGCCTAGACTAAATATCCCCGATTGATTACTCGAGCAAACACAAAGATCTCACACCTCCAAAATATTTCGAGAATAACACCAGAAGAACACGAAGGATTCCCGAGCTACAACCTTCTTCTGCCCGAGGAACAACCCGAGGAAACCCCTTTGTTCCCAAACCAGTGCACAGTAAAAATTCTAGTGCAAAGAAAAATTCCGGTGCACGTGCACCCACTCATGGCGGCGTTCCGGCCACACATCGCACCTCCGTTAAATCATCAATCATCACTTCTCTCTATCCAAACCACCAAATTCCATCTATAATCTCGAAATCAAGATCGAGCATTCCAGTTCTAACTGGAATCATCTTCCTGAATTTTAATTGCCCCGCATGGATGAACCATCACCCTAACGTCCACCAGATTTCACCTCGAGCTTCCCCTCTTCCTCCTTCATCATCTCCCCCTAGACCGATTGTTCAATTCTTCCTGAGCAATTCGACAATTCCATAAATCTAATGATCTTCCACTAGCACCTCTAAACCCTAGATCAACTCTCGGCCTCCACGATCATCAGAAAAACCCTAAGCCATTTTCCCCACCATCGTTGATCATCAATCTATCTCCTATCTTAATGCCGACGTTTACGAGCTTCGAGAACGCCGGAGATCGAGGTTAAACCCAAAACTGATTATCACTTAATGCCTCACTATCCACAAACTTAAAAATTATGCTATAGTTATCAAAATTCATGAAATTTCGACATAAATCAGATTTCATATTCAATACAAGAAATTTAAACATTTAAATTTTCTGATTTAAAAAAAAAACTTTACTGTTATTTCTTGTTTCACATCTTTTACTCAATATTTCTTCTTGAAATTCTTTTTAAAAATGAAATTGCATTGTCCAAAACAACTTCCCTTTTTAAATTCTTGCTTATTATTGTCTGTAAAATGAGAAATTAAGATTTCAAAATTAGACTTATCAAACTGTATCAAGGAACAGAGATGAGCAAACATATTTTCAGGCATACTTATTCAATAACTGTATTTCTATCTATATACCGACAAATCTTCATCATGCAAACAAATTTCCATAAGTCATTTCAATGATAAATCACAAGCATCAAGGTTGTCAGGTTTAAACGTTAATAATGGAAGCAGTTACTCACCTTTAAATTGAACAGAAAAACACAGATGCCTTAAGGTTGAAACTGTACTTTGAATTTTTATTGATCTGCTATTGAGTTGAATCTTGTATTGCTTAACAACTTGCTGAAGTTTTGAGTTGGATTCATATTGCATCTGCTTTGATCATTAGATTTGCTTCAGATTTGCATTTGTTTGCTTGATCTTTACTTGATTACTGACTTAATTTTCCAGGTTGAAGTCCTTTTTTTTTCAAAGATGAAGAAGAAAAAGAGCAGCCTGCCTCTTTTTTCCTTAATTTCATATTTGTACATAAAAAAAATTAAAAGGCAATAAGTATGCCAATTGTAAATGTAAACTTCCCCTTAGTTTACAAATTTACAAACATATTATTATTATAACAAGTGTATTTTGCACGTTATAAGGGTTTTTTTTAAATGTTAAATACAAGAATTTATATTTAACCCTTATTTAAAAAAAATCACTTATCTTTATTTTAGTTATATAACATGTTTATTCTTATTTATACATCTACAAGCTATTTTTAATTTATAAATAAAATCCTTTAAAAGAAATAATATAAAACAAATTATATTCGTAAATAAAATCATATATGATGTAACTTAAATTCAATATATATATATATATATATATATATATATATATATAAAACACAAATTCAATCTGTAAATAATTATTTTAAAATTTATACATACTTATATATGTAAACAACATATAATTATTATTGTTTGAAATAACAATCTTGCCAATTTAAAATTAATTAAATTTGGAGATTATCAAATAAATACTTATCCAAATATTTATACTTCAATTTTTATTACATTTCTAAATTCACTTACACATCCAAATCTTTTATTATCAGAATTTTATCTGTTCAATTGATTAAAACAGTTAATTACCCATTCACTTACACATTCCTTCCCCCTTTGAATCTTTTCGTCCTCGAAAAGGAACGAAGCCAGAATTTATCAAATACTAAAAATTATAAATTTTCTTTGATCATTTTTAAAACACTTTTAAAATCCACATAATATTATAAATAGTTTTTTTCTTTCAAAAATACTTATAACTCGACGTTTTAACACGTCCATCCTTGTTCTTATAGGAATTCGGTCATACGTTTATCAGGCGTACGACTGAAAATCTATAAGTACTTAGCATACCCATTTTCAACACCCAGTGAAAATACTTGGAAAATAATTTTATTGGAAATATTGAAAACAATTTTTGAAAATAGAGGATATATCTTTGGTGAGAATGCTCTGAAAATCATCATCCCCATCCATGGTCGCAGTTACATTCTAGGGTTACATTGCCATCGCAGCAAAAGTCCATGTAACTGCAGGCTCTCTACGGCCTCTCGATTACGCCATGGAACCCACGACAGATCGCAGTTACATTCCAGGGTTACGTTGCCATCACAGCAAAAGTCCATGTAACTGCAGGCTCTCTGCGGCCTCTGATTTTCGCTGTCGAAATGAAACTTCTCCACTCGTACATAGGTCGCAGTCTACCGATATAAAATCAAACGCAGACTGTTGGCTCTCAGCAGCACACACGACTTTCGCTATGGTATACTCAACTCATAATCCCCAGGAACTAGTTCTGTTCGGACTCCTCACAGGATCAACTTTAGAACCCCCCCTTGGGGCTCAAGGCAGGACCACCCGATGGTACTTATGAGAAGTTCATTTCAAGGGAGCGCCTTTTTCCCCAGATCCATCATCAAAATATTTTATACTATAAACATATAGTATCTTTAAATCATAAACCTAGTATGATCTCATACAAGGCTCCTTTACACAAAATCGATTATTCCAAAATCGATAATTCTCAAACTAGGCTTTCCAAATTCTTATATTGATTTTACCCAAAAATCAAAAGCCTTTCCAAATCAAAAGGTTCCCAAAACCTTTTCTAAAATCCTCATAAGATCCTTTATATATATCTACAGATATATATAATTCTTAAAATCTTGGAGCATTTCAAACTTGTGTAAAACTTCTTTTATACTTCAAACATTTTGAAAAACCCTTTTCTACTGGCAAAAGATTCAACAAGGGGAGTTCCATTTTATAAAACAAAGATATTTAACTTTGTTTACTCAAAATCAAATATTCAAATTTGATTACTTCTTTCAATATCATTTTCATCCAAATCCGTACGATGTACACATATCATCCGTACGCTATACCAATCTGATCGCTCACTCGATCACACAATTTCACTTCCGAACTAGTATTGTCCACCTAACTTCCTATTACGGACACAGATCTGGTTTCTTGATCAGAAACCGTCATTCTCCTTGCATAGCTTAACTATAATAGAGAATACCCAGAACCAATCAACAATCCATATCCAGGTTCGCCATCGAAAATCGAGTGAAAAATCCCAACTCGGATTGACATACTATCTCGAAATTTTGTGTTCGAAACTGGATCAAATCACTATGCGAATAGAATAACATACATACACCCTACATATTTATCTTTACCGGTTATTAGCTAAATCAATTCCATTTGTATTCACATTCACTTTGGTTTTCATTCACTTACTCACAATTGCTTCAATCCATTTGGATTATCACTTCTATTCCTATCTCGATTGGGTATTTAACCAATAAAAGTTTGAACTCCGACCAGTTTATTTAGAAAATAGCTTGAAAAATTTGAAAATAAATAAGTAGTTGGAAAATAATTACTAGTTTGTAAAATAGTTAGAAAATAGTTAAAATATTTATAGAAATTTTAAATAATTGCAAAAGAGTAGTAAGATAGTAATTAGTTTTGTAAAATAGTAGAAATATAGTAATTAGTTTATAAAACAGTTGGAAAATTGTTAAAAAACAGTTTCAAAAATAATTGTAAAACAAGTATAAGATAGTTTGGCCTTTAAAAGAAAGGTTGTATATATAATGGATAGCTTGGAAAAATAAGTTTATATTAAAAATAATCCATAGTCAAAACTGCTCACTACCCAATCTCCATTCTCATCAATTTAATTTATATTTCCACTTCCATTTAAATTGACCCCATTCCAATTTTAAATAACCTCAATTTCCATTGAAATTGATTCAAACCCAATTCAAGTTGAATTAACCTCAGTTTCTTTCCAAATTCAACTTTATTTAACCTTGATCTCAAATTCTACTAATTCAAATAAATTTCAAGTGAACTAGTTCCAATTTATTCATTTCAAAACCAGTTTGAATTAATCCCAATTTCAAACTCCATTTCCAAATCAAGTTGAATTATTCTTGATTTCCTCCCTAATTCAATTCAAATTCCATTTGAATTTAAAGCAATTCAAATTTAATTACAATTCCAAATTATGTGAATCAATCCGATTCAAATTTTCCATTTGAATCTTATACTCATACATCTTCAATCACAATTTCAATTAATTTAAATCAAATTCAATTTGAACTAATTAAAATTTCAAATTTATACCATCTTGAATTATATAAATTTGAGTTAATACTTCAAATGCTGATTTAATTCCTTCAAATCAATTTACCTTAAAAAATTTGAACAATTCAATTCACAGTTCAGACTTAACATGTTATACCACAAATCAAATTAACCTTTATTTTTACATCAATAACCCAAACCTTTAAACAATTTAATTTACAAATTTAATTACTCAAAATTTTAATTCAAGGAAATTCCATACCCTTAATTTCAAATTAAAGATTAATTTCCCTTTTATCTCAACAATGGATTACCATATTTCAATTCCCATTCATTTAAACAAGTCCAATTTGCAATTCAAGATTTTTAATAACAATAGGATGATACCATCCAATTTATATAAAACATCCACTTTCAATTCCAAATCTCAAACCCATTTTGAGATCACACAAACTCCAAATTCAAATTAACCATTTAACTCTCCAAGTTAAATTCCAATTTCATCATGAAAATTCCAAATCAGGTTGACCATCCCAACTTATTTAACTATTCCCCAAGTTAAACTCAATTTACTTAATACAGTCAACCTTACCCAGTTTGAACTTCCATTTCAAATTTTGAACTTTTCATAAATAATCTTCCCACTTATTAAGTTCAAAAACTTATCACTACGGGTATCACATCTTATTCCAAATTCAAAATTCAATATTTAGAGTTTATTTCAAACCAACTTTGATATTATGTATATCCACACATATATACATATTTACCTCTTGGCCCACCAAGCCAAAATTTTAAAATTTAAACCACCTTTATTTTAATCCAAAATAAATTCTTTTAAAGCTTACAAACAACTTCTTATTCTAAATTAAGATTACATTCAAAATAGTTTGAATAATATTATTTCCTTTAACATTTTGAAAACAATTTTCAAATATTAAATTTAGAATTCAGATCTTCACAGTTTGAAACCCACTTTAATTTACATGTCATACTTATTTAAAGATTACCCTCTTAAAACATTTCCTTTTTAGCTTACTCATTAATACTTTTTATTATTAAATACAACAATTATTTATGATAATAACCCAAATTATCATACCTGAATTCCAATTTATTATTATCTTATTCTGAAACTCTTTCCCAAATTCACGAATTAAATTTCAGTTTGAATCCATTTCAAACTTATCTTTATTTCGTTTCAATTTGGTTGTATTACTATTACTACTTAATTTTATTCCAATAGTTTAACAACCAATTACCTTAATATTTATTAGAAAGAAATATTGCTTTATATATCAAAATATAATCTTATATAAAATCGTTTAAAATCTTTATATTAGAAAATAACAAGCACGCTCTCATATATATACACACTCAACTCATTCTAGGGTATCCTTGACCCTATCCCTAATGAGTAATCCCACCAGAGCCAAGGTTCACGCTTAACCTTCTACTCTGATACCAAATGTAACGACCTGGAAATTCGAACCCGAAAATTCCAGATAGTTAGTGAAAAGAAGAAAGAGAAAGAAGAAGAAAACAACAACAAGCCACAGAAACCTCACATTCGTAGCGGATCAAATATAATATCAAATAAAATAGAAGTTATACAAAGAAAACTATATCAGTTAATTTACATTTAAATACATCAGAGTTACACATATACATAAACACTGGACAAAACAATCATGTCCAGATACAACAATATCTCGGTGGAAACTCTCCATACATCCCTGCCATCCAGCTCGCCTCCTGAGCTCCAGAACGTCCTTACTTGAAAAACTGTAGTACTCGGTCTGACCCGAGCATTACATCAAAGTAACACCCGGGTCAGGCTGGAACCCAGCGTGAGTAAACCCAACTAATATGAAATACTAATGTATAAGCTTGAGTGAATACCAAGGAAACTTGTAACTTTACGAGTTCTTTCTTTATTAAAGTAAATCATTTGTCTCACACCACAGTTCTCAAGTTAAATGTCCATGTCACTTAATTCATTCCATTCCAGACTGTTTAATTTCACATATCCAATTATATAAAACTTAGATTACAAATTGAAGTGGTTTCGGGTATTCATTAATACCCGATTCCGGCCCCTTCGAATTCAAAACTATCTTAATCCCGGTTATTCAAGTGATTAAAAATTTAGATTCTGGATATCACTTTTACATAACAATTCATCAAAGATAACCACATTATATCAGTTCAACCCAACATATCACATTACAAAACATTCCATTTAACAAAACATCAAAATCACATATCAGGGATAACAAATAATCCAAGGCATTCAAATATCTATCAATTATTCATAAGCAAGATAAATTAGCCATACCATTCCCATTAATCTAATTATCTACCAATGACTTAGATTAATTACTTATTATTTATACATCTTGCTTATTTATCATTAATTAATTATATCCAATTAATTAATCATCCCTTAATTATTCATCTTGATCAATCATCCTTGATAAATCATCCTTGATTAATCATTCTTTAATTACATTAAGTAATTTTCCATTAAATTAATTACACAAATTAATTATTCTTAACCCATCACATTACTTAACCTTTACTTGCCATCTTAATTAATTACCCAAATTAATTATCCGACAATTACATTGATTAATTATTCTTTAATTAATCTCACTCATTTAGCTAATCCCCTGGTTAATTTACTTAAATAAATCAACCCTTAATTATTTAATTCTTTAATCAATTTATCCACTAAGTAATTAATCCTTAATTACTTCTCCTAAGTAATTAACCTTTAATTACTTCCCCTTAAGTAATTACACCAATCAAATCTTATTAAGTAATTATACTTAATCAATTACCAAGTGACTATCTTTAATTAATTAACAGATTAAATAATTACATTCATCTAATTAATTACAACTGGGTAATTCATCCTTTAATTACCCAATAAACTAATTAATTAATCTTTCATTATAGGTTAATTATTCTTTAATTATTAATTAATAAACCTTAATTGTCAATTAATTTCCTTCCATACAAAGTAATCAATCCTTAGTTACTTATATAATCAATTAATTAATCTTTGATCAACTAATTAATTATACAATTAATTAATTAATCCTTATTTACTTAAGTCCTTGATTACTCTAAGATAAAATTATTATCTTAATTAATTACTTAACTAACATGTACATCACATTTAAATTGAATGTTTAAAAATTTATTTATACCAGCATACAAAAATTACTTGAGACCCCTAATTAACTTAAATTTAATACACTTATCTTAAACCATCTACTTAATTAACCAAAATTAAATCACATTTTCTTAATAGATTTTTAATTCTTGAAAAACTAGGTTAATACTTTACATTATTTTAAAACTTGTAACATCCTAGTTTTTATTTGATTCCTTTCAAAATACCTTAGTTAATCATCAGGCCAAACTAACCCGAGCCTAGACTAAATATCCCCGATTGATTACTCGAGCAAACACAAAGATCTCACACCTCCAAAGTATTTCGAGAATAACACAAGAAGAATACGAAGTATTCCCGAGCTACAACCTTCTTATGCCTGAGCATCAACCCAAGGAAACCCCTTTGTTCCCAAACCAGTGCACAGTAAAAAAATTGGTGCAAAGAAAAATTCCGGTACACGTGCACCCACGCAAGGCGGCGCTCCGGCCACACATCGTACCTCCGTCAAATCATCAATCATCACTTCTCTCAATCCAAACCACCAAATTCCATCTATAATCTCGAAATCAAAATCAACATTCCAGTTCCAGCTGGAATCATCTTCCTGAATTTTAATTGCCCCGCGTCGATGAACCATCACCCTAACGTCCACCAGATTTCACCTCGAGCTTCCCCTCTTCCTCCTTCATCATCTCTCCCTAGACCGATTGTTCAATTCTTCCTGAGCAATTCGACTTCCACAAATCCAATGACCTTCCACCATATTTCACCTCGAGAACGCCGAAGATCGAGGTTAAACCCAAAACTGATTATCACTTAATGCCTCACTATCCACAAACTTAAAAATTATGCTATAGTTATCAAAATTCATGAAATTTCGACATAAATCAGATTTCATATTCAATACAAGAAATTTAAACATTTAAATTTTCTGATTTAAAAAAAAACATGACTGTTATTTCTTGTTTCACATCTTTTACTCAATATTTCTTCTTGAAATTCTTTTTAAAAATGAAATTGCATTGTCCAGAACAACTACCCTTTTTAAATTCTTGCTTATTATTGTCTGTAAAATGGGAAATTAAGATTTTAAAACTAGACATATCAAACTGTATCAAGGAACAGAGATGAGCAAACATATTTTCAGGCATACTTATTCAATAACTGTATTTCTATCTATATACCGACAAATCTTCATCATGCAAACCAATTTCCATAAGTCATTTCTATGATAAATCACAAGCATCAAGGTTGTCAGGTTTAAACATTAATAAGTGAAGCAGTTACTCACCTTTAAGTCGAACAGAAAAACACAGATGCCTTAAGGTTGAAACTGTACTTTGAATTTTTATTGATCTGCTATTGAGTTGAATCTTGTATTGCTTAACAACTTGCTGAAGTTTTGAGTTGGATTCATATTGCATCTGCTTTGATCATTAGATTTGCTTCAGATTTGCATTTGTTTGCTTGATCTTTACTTGATTACCGACTTAATTTTCCAGGTTGAAGCCCTTTTTTTTTTCAAAGATGAAGAAGAAAAAGAGCAGTCTGCCTCTTTTTTCCTTAATTTCATTTTTGTACATAAAAATAAATTTGAAAGGCAATAAGTATGCCACTTGTAAATGTAAACTTCCCCTTAGCTTACAAATGTACAAACATATTATTATTATAACAAGCGTATTTTTGCATGTTATAAGGTTTTTTTTAAATGTTAAATACAAGAATTTATGTTTAACCCTTATTTAAAAAAAATTACTTATCTTTATTTTAGTTATATAACATGTTTATTCTTATTTATACATCTACAAGCTATTTTTAATTTATAAATAAAATCCTTTAAAAGAAATAATATAAAACAAATTATATTCAAAAATAAAATCATATATGATGTAACTTAAATTCAATATATATATATATATATATATATATAAACAAACGCAAATTCAATCTGTAAATAATTATTTTAAAATTTATTTATACTTATATATGTAAACAACACATAATTATTATTATTTGAAATAACAATCTTTCCAATTTAAAATTAATTAAATTTGGAGATTATAAAATAAATACTTATCCAAATATTTATACTTCAATTTTTATTACATTTCCAAATTCACTTACACATCCAGATCTTTTATTATCAGAATTTTATCTGTTCAATTGATTAAAATAGTTAATTACCCATTTTCAGATGTACAAAACCCGGGCTATCACAAATTATTATTTCGAGATGTTTAAATTCTAAAGTAAGTATTTTATTTAATCTATTTATTGTAGTAATTAGTTTAAGGTGGCTTGGTATTTTGTTTTAAAAGTTAGAAATTCAGTTTTATATTGTACAAAGTAGTTTTATTTTAAATATTCGTAAATTATATATTTTAATAAGAATTAAAGTAATTTTCAATTTAAATGTTTTAAAGGATATTTAATAATAAAGTGTTTTAAATTATTTTCAAATCTAAAGTTTTTGTGCTTGGTGTCTTCAGTGGAAATAAATATTTGAAAATTTATTCCACGAGAAAAGTGTGGTTTGAAAACTGTTTTCAAAATGGTTGAAAATAGAAATATATCTTGTGGAGATATTTTAAGGTTAATAAATAACTCATGAGAAATTATTCATGTTTGATGGTTGTTGTGAATGTTGATTGATAGTTAAATAACTGACTATCAATATTGGCCAACGCGATGATCGTTTCGAAGAGACCGGGATCGAGATTAATTTCTCGAAAACCACTTCGATCCGGTTTGTACGTTTTCGTGAGGAAGACGAGTTCGGATTCGAAGATGGAGCAATGAAGTGCAAGGGCGAGTCGCTACTAATCCGGATGATGATTCCAAAATGGATGTAGTAGGAGTAGTGCCTTCGGTTCCGTTCGAACCCAGGACGAACTTGTACGGATGAATGCTTCCGGAACATCGTCAGGTGGACGATGGGAATTCTAAGTGAAATGTTCTAAAAAGGTATTGCTTATCCTCAAGCCTCATCAACCGCGAATGATTGAAAATCAGGGGTTATGCAGCAAGGCTAGGTGGGTAGCGCCCTTTAGGGTGAGGTCATCCCTGTCTAGATGTCCCTTTTATTCGACTTTGTGGTGCGGTTGCTGATCCCAACTGTGGGGGTGATCTTACTCAGGATTATCCAGTAAGGGGTAGTCCCGGTCTTGTGTTGCAATGGATTGGGAGTAATCCTCGGTACGGTGATCTACGCCACGTACTGTGACAGGTGGTACCCTAGTGCCTAGTCATAAGTTGGAAATCCATTCTCCCTACGCGCCCTTTATGGTTTTTGTTTGTATAACCCACTTTGTGGCTAGTAGCTGGAATTTAATCATGTAACAATTTCGGCTATTTTAATAAGTATTTTTGAATAGACCCTATTATAATATTAGAGAATTCTAATAAAAAAGTGTTTTGGCTATCGTAAGGTAAAAACCCGACATGTTTATTTGTGGCGTGGTCTTACGAGATGCTTTTGTTTTCAAAAGGATTTTGAAACTTTAATAATCAATTTGAGTGTTGTTTTCTCATGGTGGTATTCCAGACTGACTCGGGTGTTATTTAACTATAATGCTTGGGTCAGACCGAGTATTATAGGATACAGCAAAGGATGCTATGGAGCTCAGGAGACGAGCTGGATGGCGATATGTACTTTCGTATTTGTGTTACATGTTCCGCTATGTATTCAGATTGTGAGGACTGATTATGATTACTGTCTAGTTGTGTGATTATGTATACACTGATGATGTATATATATAAAACAGATATAGTTTTCTTTTGTGTAAAGATCTGTTATTATCTATTATATTTTATTCCGTTGCGATGGTTAGATTTGATGTTGTTTTCTATTTTCTTCTTCTACCTCTTCTTCTTTAACTAAAATGGTTCGTATTTCTGCTCACTTTGAGTTGATTGATGTTGAATAGTGTTGACACAAGGGATACGGATTAGCGGGTCATTAAAGTTGGTATCGGAGCATATGTTGGTGATAACCTTGGCTCTGGTGGGAATTTCTCAAATAGAGTCAGTAGTACTCTAGAATGAGTTTGAGCGTATTAATAGATATGAGTGCGTATTTTTTAGTGAATATGAATTGTTTTAATATAGTGTTGATTCAAGGGTTACGGATTTGCAGGCTGTTACATCTTATTTTGATATCCGCTAATTTTATAAAAATGCTTTTCAAAAATATATCTCTTGTTTTTAATTTTTTCTTCAAAACTTCCATTTCAAAAAGACATCTCTCTTGGTTTTAAATATTTTAGCCTCAAAACTATTTTTACCATTTTTAATATTTTGATTTCAAAATTGTTCTTATTTTTAAAGCATCTCTTGTTTTAAATATTTAGTTTTAAAATATTTACATACTCAGGTTTTAAATAACTTTATAGATTAAGATTATATATATTAAAAATTACCTTGTAAACTTTTTTATATGTTTAAACTATATTCAAATATATTTACAAAGTTTATAAATTGTTTTGACAAATTGTAGGAACCAATTTTAATAAGAAAATCAAAACATCAATTTTGCCTTAAGCATGTCGACAACCCTCCACCTTCCATGTCGACATGGCGTCCATTATTTTCAAATTTCAATTTTCAAAAGAAGCGTCTATTCGTCATATACTTTCACGAATAGATATGGTTGTTGCTCTACTATAAATACTTGTAATTTCTAAACGAATTTTTACCACATTTCATTTAATTTCTCTCCTTATCATCTTCCACGTTTATTCTAAAGAATCCTAAACTATACTCGGCCGAAATACCAAGTGAATCAAACTTCATTATCTCTTGTTTGATTCTCTACCACTCTCTCCAAATATCTTAGTGCTATTCAGAATTATAGAATTTTGGGTAAATCAAACTGTTAAGTAAAGGGTGCGGTTGAGCCTTGAAATCAATTTGGTGTGATTGTAGCCCCTGAAATTAATTAGGTGATCTTGTAGCCTTGTGAGGACCCACCTTTCATACCACAGAAAGACACATCATCATTAAGAAAGAAGCAGGTAGAAAAGAGAATAGATAGAAAAGGAAGAACTAAACAACATCAGAATCCCATAGTGGAACGAATAAAATATACTATATCACCTAAGTTATTACGTAATTGAAACCATCGATCAAAGTCAAACAATTTAATACGTCACATATTGGACAGTCGTGAAGACCTATCTATCATACATCTCAAAATTCCAAAAAAGACTCAACACAGCGGAAACACAATATATCTACATACGCTGAAGCCTCCTTGTCACGATCCAAATTCCAGCGTTGGAAAATCGACATCCGTACTCCACCGTACTTGAATGCCGGAGATTCAAACGTTGAAATTCGAGTCGCGCCGGAGCTTATAACACATTAAGTAAATAACACAGCGGAAGAAATGAATAGCATATATCAATATACAACATTTGATACAATAACTGATACAACATGAATGATACAACAGAATGGTACAATAGATATCAACATTATCAGAGATACAAAGAATAGCAGCGGAAAAATAATAATAACACTAGCAGCGGAACAAATCTCCAAAATAGTCTTCAAGAAAGAACTCCAGTATCAGCAATCTCCATCTCCAAAGCACCAATCCAGAAATAGCTCGAACTCCAAATCAAGATGAAGAGAAACAACTCGATCCAAAATGCGATTGCCAAATCCTAAGGCTGAAAGCTATCGAATCTACACCTACTATAGATTATCTGAAAATCCAAACTCTAGACTGCCCGTGTGGGAAAATAGTGGGCACCCAGAGTTTAGAAAAGGAATAATAAACTCCAGGTCAGTCATGGGACTGGTATGAGCAAACAAAAACAATTGGTCTTTTAAAAACAAACAAGAGATTTTAAATTTGAAATCCGCAATGCTTTTTGGAAAATGAAACTACCATAAGGCCTCCCGGCACACACACAATGCAAACGCACACATGGGGGAGATTTCTCCTTATGATAGTCAAACATGCTTACTACGAGAAAAATTCTTTGATATTATTACTAGTGCATAGTGGAAAATCTTTCGAAAGTATAATATAAATCCTAGCCAGCATAGGTACCATGATATTATGCCTACTATAGCTGCCATGTTAAATGGCAGGTTCTACAACTAAAACCGTACATGGCACGTAATTGAAGAATGGATTTCCAACAAATGGTCAGGCTAAGGAACTTCCTATTGCCACATGGGAACGCCTCTGGCGGGACGCCCCGAGAACTAACGTTACGGTTAGATCTCTGCCAACACAAGGCCGGGTTACCTCTATAACTAGGTAACTACTACACGAATATGCCATCCCCCGGTCCTTTGGGACCTTTATCCGAGAGCTCTCCAACAACAACATCACACAGTAATAATATAGTGTGTCCACATGAGTAAGTATCTGGGCTCCATACCATGATACCACCCTTTTCCAGAAGGGAATGACATACCCTAAAGGGCGCGACCCTCATAACCTTGCCGCATATTCCTGTTTCGACCATTTCCGGGGAGTGAGGTCCTGATGAAGTCTCGTCCACAAAGCTACGCTTTGTGCAACAAAGCCATGCTTTGGGTCCACAGATGACCAAAGCAAAGATCACAAGGATAAATGATTAACAAATGATCATATCACAAACAATCAACCAATGATCATCACACAGCAGCACTCAGCATGTCACATTACCAAATTGGGAATATGTCACTGATAAATATCAACTACATAACCTCTGAGCTCGTATGTCTCAAAGAAGGGTGTTAAGCTAAGAGAATAAATTCTCCGCCACCAAGCAGAAATGTATTTGATAGAGATCAATTAATATCTCAAAGTGTAATGTCGGACATACAACCATACAAGTCTGTTCCGGGTTCGAACAGAACCGAAGGCACTTCCGAAGAAGCCCTTGCAAATCCGGATAATCCCTAATCACGTCCGGACTTCCCATCACATATGGAGATCTCTATACCGGGGATCGGCCAGTGCAGAGACAATCGACGAGTTATCCTTTCGTTTTCGGAAATAACCGGTCTTCACCACCGGTCTTCAATTGCTATCCATAACGTCGTATCACTATTCGGAATGGGCTATATGACACAAGGTCCTCTCCCGGCTAAACCGAATAATGAGCGCCATATTTTAAAACGTATGGGTATGGGATTTTAGTTAAGTCACAATTTATAAAAATCCAAAACTTTTCTTTCAATGGTTAAACAAAATACCATTCTAAATCTTTAAACCAAAAAGATTTATTCACAAAGTTTCACCTAGTTTCACAAAGATCTATTCATAGATTTCAAAAAAACAACTTCCATTTCAATTTGATTAACCCAATAAATCTTTAAATTAAAGATTTAATTTACAGCTTTCAAAACACGTTCCAAAGATTAATTAATAACTCGGAAAAACCATTTTCCATTTTCAAAACTTGAATCCCTTTTTAACACACATTAGAAATCCATTTCTTATATGAAAGCTTCTATTATTTGAAAACAACAGTTTTCGTTTCCAAAATCCAATTCTATAATTTGAAACTTGGGTTAATTTTAAATTCCAAAATATCACCTTTTAAATTGGTTTAAAAACCATATAAATCCATTTATAAGTTGAATAACCTTTTAAACCTTAGTTTCCACATTATAGAATTCAATCTCAAATATTGAATTCAAATTTAAATTAAATTATTTAAATTTCAAACTCAATCAAGTTATTCAAAATACCCATTTTCAAAAGCTTCAATTCCAAAACTATTTTGGATTCAAAAGGTTAAAATTTAAAAAAACAATTTCAAAATCTGTGACTTAACAAATTTCCACGTGCAACCCATACTTGTGTGTGTATGAGTGTGGTCCAGGGGTTTTACACAATAGTGCAACATCATCAAATATCACAGATTCAATTATTACGATTCGATGTGGGTTTCGGATAACTAAATGGAATCCGACTCCCTGTCGCATCGAAATTCAAATGTCGTTCTACGGGTCAGGGTTTGCATAACAATATATACATCATAGAAATAACAGCTTAGCACAAAACGTCACATAGCATCGCATCACATATCAAATATATCAATCCATCACACAACATCAATAACAATCAAACATCTTTAATTAAGATGAATAGCCCGTGTGGTTAAAATTTTATTACTCACATAATTACCTTTGTTAGTAATTTTAATCAATGATTAATTTTAATTGATTGAGTCTTAACCACCTTCATTAACTAATCACTTCCTTAATTAATTATCTTAATTAATTAATCCTTAGTTGTAATTAATAAAATCTTAATCACTTTTATAAATGGGCCTTAATTAATTAATCTCAAGACTTAATTAAAATTGTTAATTATTTAATCAATCATCCATATTCCTAATTAACTAAATAGTTAATTATCCCACTTAATTATTTTAAAAAATTAATGAACCCAATCATTGAATTTTATTTATCTTTTAGATAAATATTTCTTACTTAATTAAAGAATTTAAATTTCACTTTTAAGTTTCATTTTAAACTTAAGATAAAAATTAGCTTAAACAAGGTTTTAATACAATTCAAAAACCTTTATCTCATATTTTAAAAGAAACACATGCTTAACAAAAATTGGTTTTAAAGGGTTTTAAATATCAATTCAATTTAAATTCAAACTTATTTTAAAAAATGAAATAAAAGTTTAATTCCAGATTTAAACTCACTTTTAAATTTCTGATTTAAAATTTTAAACTTCCAATTCAATTTCAAAACACATATATGCTTTTACACTTTTTAAAATCTAATTTAAATTTGAAAATATGAATTATTTCAAATCTCAGACAAACAAATTTGAATTCTTATTCAACTTTAGATTTTTCAAACTCAGTTTATATTCAACTTGCATTATAAACTTTACATTTAAATTAAGAAACAAGTTTTTTGTGTTTTTATTTAAAAACCTAAACTAAGATTTAAAAATTCAAATGATTTCAAAACCTAGATTTAACTGTTGAATCCATATTTAATTTCAGGTTCAAAAACTTAGTTCAGATTTTAGATTTCAGATTCAACTTGTTTTAAAGCCTATATTTATAAATCTAAACTTCCAGATTTAATATTTGAAACCAATATTCTTTTATGCCTAAAAGTTGTTTCAACCCAACTCTAACTTCAAAATTTAAATTATTTCAAATTTAGATTTCAAACTTCCTAAATTCAGATTCAATCTCAGGTTCAAACTTAGTTTAAATTTCTAATTTACATTTTTTGAAACTTGCTTTGATATTTTAAGAACAGAACAGGTTTCTGTTTTAAACCAGAAAAAATGTTATTATTTTTTTTTTTTTTAATTTACTTCGAGTCAGATGTTACTTTACTTCGAGTCAGACACCTAAGAACTTCGAGTCACTCACGAAATCGACTCTAGAAGAAAACTTAAAACATTTTTCCCTCTGCTTCAATCAAACACTGATACAACCCAATACCATGTGCACGTGCACCACCACCAGAACCCCCTCCGGCCTCCGATCACCTCACTGGCACATCAGCAACCCATGCAGCTACTCAACTAAATCGTCAACTGGTGCTACCATCATCAGGAATCAAGAATGATACCCAATGCCAAAACCTGGAAATGAAACCAAGTCCCCCTTCAAAACCTGTCATCGCCTCGCATCCGCCCCTCCGACCACCCTGACCCCTGAGACTCCGGTGATGACTTCAACCACGTCCAAGCTTCAACTGAGCGAAACCCCGTGCAACTCGATCAATTACATTAGCCGATAGGTTGAATTTTGTCAAACCCAGTAAAACTAGGGTTCAAAAATTCAAATCAAAATCGCAATTACAAAAACGAATTGCAACACAATCTAATATTTTTCCCCTCGTCCCTGATGTCTCCTCCACCTCCAGAAGCGATCACGACATCTCCAATCGATTGTGGAGATCGAAATACCCCAAAATGTATGATACAGTCAAAATAGAAGTGCTCTTGGAATATAGCATTTAAAATCATAATTTTTCTTGGAAAAATCATAGTTTTGTATGGAGATTGGATCTATAATCCTGAAACTTCAAATTATTATACTTGAGAATTTCACAAATTAAGATTAGCTCATCTGTTTTTAAACTTTAGAGTTGATGCAGGGTTGTTTAACTTAAATAATATTTTTAACCCATAGTTTATGGTGGAAATAAACACCATTTGTTTTCTGCCTTATCTAAACCAAGACTAAATCAAAAAGAAAAGGATTTAAGATCAAGCAGAGACTTAAGTTTGAGGGAACAGGTATGCATCAGCAAACAATCAGGCATTTATAAATATGTACACAACAGATTTATAATGTATTTTCATTTCTACTTTAAAACATGCAAGTGTACTCAACAGCATAACATCACCCATCATAAGCATCAAACATAAAAAAAAAACAGAGGTAAAAGTGTTTGCTCACAAGCATGGAAACAGGGAAGTAACTAACAACAGAGTTTAATATATGCATCATATAAAAGAGGGTGAAGGATTGCTCACCTGTTTTTGAAGGACAGAGGAGAATTTCCTTTGAGCCTGAACTATATTTTTTTTCTTTTTTTTCTTTAAAGCTTGAAGTCACCACTGCAAAGAACTTTGGATTTTGTTTAAAGCTTCCAACTTGTTCTATTTTCCCAGCTGCAGACTTCAGGTCTTTTTCCTTTTTCACTTACTTTGAATTCCTTTTTGTTAACTAATTAAACATGATTGTTTAAATCTTGTTTGAATTACTGATTTCACCATTAAACTCAAATTCATTTAAAAAAAAAAAAACTTACTTGCCTTTGAATTTGTTTTAGAGATACACTGCACTTGACAAAACTGAAGCTATCCCATGTTGAATTGCTTCAGACTTCAAACTGAATTGATTTTGGCCTTTTGAATGTTTGCTTCAACTGTTTTATCTCTGATTCCCAGTTCTTGATTTATTGAGTTGATCACTTAGCATTATTCTCTCACAAGTTCATGTTGTTTTGCTCAAATCTGTATAGACAGATTTTGTTCCAGATTTGATTTTGAATCCCTTTGCATTGCTTAAATCTTTAGATTGTTTTCCAGATTTCTTTTTTTTTTCTTTTGCTTTGTTTTCGAACTGAACTTAAATTTGAATTGTATACATTCCTTTGGTGTTTAGATTGAAATGCCAAATCTTTGATTACTGATTTGTTCAGATTTTGTGAGATGTTTAATATGATTGCATATGGGAAAATGAAGAGTTTTTTGTAATTTTTTTATCTTATTATTTTATTTAAATAATAATGTTGAATGCCATTTGTACAAAAATATCAAAATCTCTAGATCTTGTTAATTATCTTACTCCAAACCCATGTGCAAGTGTATCTCTTTACTTCCTTATGTATATTTACATTTGTAATTTCACAAGACAAAGGTTTTTTTTTTTTTTTTTATAAATTTTTATATCATATCTATTTTATAAATAAATGTACTTTTTCTCTATTTACACAAACAAAAATTATATTCCCATTAATCTCTTGTATTAAATTTTTTTTGTTTGTTCAACATGTTTATACACTAATATATTTATACAATTTACATTCTTACATTTTTTTTTGTTTTGTACAAAAAAAAATATTTTATAAAAAGAAAAGAATGACTTTTAAATACTTTGATTTTTATATTAACAATAGTTACATTTATTTATTTAAGGGAATTTGACTTAAGAAAAAATATTTTAAAAATGAGTACACTAATTTTTTTTCTTTTATTGCCACTTCCAAAAATTAATAAAATTAAAAATTTTAGAAACAACTATCATTATCTTTTTATTAATCTTAAGCTTTTAAATTTAAATTTTATTTTTAATACATTTTATTTTGAATTTTATACTTTGGTACATTTACAAATAATATTCTCAATTTATTTCCAAAAATAAATTTAATTGCCAAATTAAACTTAATAAATTTTCGGGGATGTTACAGATTTCCCCCCTTAAAAGAATTTCGTCCTCGAAATTGCAAGGAAGACGAGAAAGAATAGATAATAGATAAAGAAATGATTGATCAGATCATAATCGAGATATTTATTCTGTATTTGGTTTACCAAATCAGAATATCGATAATATGAGAACAAACTCATACAATATTACACAAGATATTTAGGTTCACCTGTCTACGAATATGTAAGGGCATTGATTAGTTCGAAGAGATAACTAATCGTTCGTAGAATATGTTGGATCCCAGAGAATAGATAGATGGATCAAATCTTCATATTAGTTAACCGTTTTAACTTAATTTAAAATTTCCCATTTATTCAAATTTAAATTCTCAAATTCATTAGAGTTTAGATCGAAAAGCTGATAAGAATTCGATGAAGATACGAAGTAAGAATTTTCTACAACGATTTGTAGGGCCATCATCACACCGAAACTTCTTTCTGGAGCAGCTACGAAACAATCAAAAGAATTCGAAATCGAATCAAAGGAGATTGATAGAGATATGTTGTTTCCGCTATTTCAGGGTATTGACCATTTGTAGTGGTATTTCCCTGTCCCCTATCTCGTTGTCGTCTCGCACTCATACTCACTATCAGTGAATAGTAAGAGAATTTACTGAGGCATTCGAACGGATATCTTAGGGATATACTCATTCTAGGGTATACTTCACCCTATCTCTAATGAGCTACTTAATCTGTTATACTCCTGAGCTATGGTTTTAACCATCAGCTCTGATACCAAAATGTCACGATCCAAATTCCAGCATTGGAAAATCGACATCCGTACTCCACCGTACTTGAATGCCGGAGATTCAAACGTTGAAATTCGAGTCGCGCCGGAGCTTATAACACATTAAGTAAATAACACAGCGGAAGAAATGAATAGCATATATCAATATACAACATTTGATACAATAACTGATACAACATGAATGATACAACAGAATGGTACAATAGATATCAACATTATCAGAGATACAAAGAATAGCAGCGGAAAAATAATAATAACACTAGCAGCGGAACAAATCTCCAAAATAGTCTTCAAGAAAGAACTCCAGTATCAGCAATCTCCATCTCCAAAGCACCAATCCAGAAATAGCTCGAACTCCAAATCAAGATGAAGAGAAACAACTCGATCCAAAATGCGATTGCCAAATCCTAAGGCTGAAAGCTATCGAATCTACACCTACTATAGATTATCTGAAAATCCAAACTCTAGACTGCCCGTGTGGGAAAATAGTGGGCACCCAGAGTTTAGAAAAGGAATAATAAACTCCAGGTCAGTCATGGGACTGGTATGAGCAAACAAAAACATTTGGTCTTTTAAAAACAAACAAGAGATTTTAAATTTGAAATCCGCAATGCTTTTTGGAAAATGAAACTACCATAAGGCCTCCCGGCACACACACAATGCAAACGCACACATGGGGGAGATTTCTCCTTATGATAGTCAAACATGCTTACTACGAGAAAAATTCTTTGATATTATTACTAGTGCATAGTGGAAAATCTTTCGAAAGTATAATATAAATCCTAGCCAGCATAGGTACCATGATATTATGCCTACTATAGCTGCCATGTTAAATGGCAGGTTCTACAACTAAAACCGTACATGGCACGTAATTGAAGAATGGATTTCCAACAAATGGTCAGGCTAAGGAACTTCCTATTGCCACATGGGAACGCCTCTGGCGGGACGCCCCGAGAACTAACGTTACGGTTAGATCTCTGCCAACACAAGGCCGGGTTACCTCTATAACTAGGTAACTACTACACGAATATGCCATCCCCCGGTCCTTTGGGACCTTTATCCGAGAGCTCTCCAACAACAACATCACACAGTAATAATATAGTGTGTCCACATGAGTAAGTATCTGGGCTCCATACCATGATACCACCCTTTTCCAGAAGGGAATGACATACCCTAAAGGGCGCGACCCTCATAACCTTGCCGCATATTCCTGTTTCGACCATTTCCGGGGAGTGAGGTCCTGATGAAGTCTCGTCCACAAAGCTACGCTTTGTGCAACAAAGCCATGCTTTGGGTCCACAGATGACCAAAGCAAAGATCACAAGGATAAATGATTAACAAATGATCATATCACAAACAATCAACCAATGATCATCACACAGCAGCACTCAGCATGTCACATTACCAAATTGGGAATATGTCACTGATAAATATCAACTACATAACCTCTGAGCTCGTATGTCTCAAAGAAGGGTGTTAAGCTAAGAGAATAAATTCTCCGCCACCAAGCAGAAATGTATTTGATAGAGATCAGTTAATATCTCAAAGTGTAATGTCGGACATACAACCATACAAGTCTGTTCCGGGTTCGAACAGAACCGAAGGCACTTCCGAAGAAGCCCTTGCAAATCCGGATAATCCCTAATCACGTCCGGACTTCACATCACATATGGAGATCTCTATACCGGGGATCGGCCAGTGCAGAGACAATCGACGAGTTATCCTTTCGTTTTCGGAAATAACCGGTCTTCACCACCGGTCTTCAATTGCTATCCATAACGTCGTATCACTATTCGGAATGGGCTATATGACACAAGGTCCTCTCCCGGCTAAACCGAATAATGAGCGCCATATTTTAAAACGTATGGGTATGGGATTTTAGTTAAGTCACAATTTATAAAAATCCAAAACTTTTCTTTCAATGGTTAAACAAAATACCATTCTAAATCTTTAAACCAAAAAGATTTATTCACAAAGTTTCACCTAGTTTCACAAAGATCTATTCATAGATTTCAAAAAAACAACTTCCATTTCAATTTGATTAACCCAATAAATCTTTAAATTAAAGATTTAATTTACAGCTTTCAAAACACGTTCCAAAGATTAATTAATAACTCGGAAAAATCATTTTCCATTTTCAAAACTTGAATCCCTTTTTAACACACATTAGAAATCCATTTCTTATATGAAAGCTTCTATTATTTGAAAACAACAGTTTTCGTTTCCAAAATCCAATTCTATAATTTGAAACTTGGGTTAATTTTAAATTCCAAAATATCACCTTTTAAATTGGTTTAAAAACCATATAAATCCATTTATAAGTTGAATAACCTTTTAAACCTTAGTTTCCACATTATAGAATTCAATCTCAAATATTGAATTCAAATTTAAATTAAATTATTTAAATTTCAAACTCAATCAAGTTATTCAAAATACCCATTTTCAAAAGCTTCAATTCCAAAACTATTTTGGATTCAAAAGGTTAAAATTTAAAAAAACAATTTCAAAATCTGTGACTTAACAAATTTCCACGTGCAACCCATACTTGTGTGTGTATGAGTGTGGTCCAGGGGTTTTACACAATAGTGCAACATCATCAAATATCACAGATTCAATTATTACGATTCGATGTGGGTTTCGGATAACTAAATGGAATCCGACTCCCTGTCGCATCGAAATTCAAATGTCGTTCTACGGGTCAGGGTTTGCATAACAATATATACATCATAGAAATAACAGCTTAGCACAAAACGTCACATAGCATCGCATCACATATCAAATATATCAATCCATCACACAACATCAATAACAATCAAACATCTTTAATTAAGATGAATAGCCCGTGTGGTTAAAATTTTATTACTCACATAATTACCTTTGTTAGTAATTTTAATCAATGATTAATTTTAATTGATTGAGTCTTAACCACCTTCATTAACTAATCACTTCCTTAATTAATTATCTTAATTAATTAATCCTTAGTTGTAATTAATAAAATCTTAATCACTTTTATAAATGGGCCTTAATTAATTAATCTCAAGACTTAATTAAAATTGTTAATTATTTAATCAATCATCCATATTCCTAATTAACTAAATAGTTAATTATCCCACTTAATTATTTTAAAAAATTAATGAACCCAATCATTGAATTTTATTTATCTTTTAGATAAATATTTCTTACTTAATTAAAGAATTTAAATTTCACTTTTAAGTTTCATTTTAAACTTAAGATAAAAATTAGCTTAAACAAGGTTTTAATACAATTCAAAAACCTTTATCTCATATTTTAAAAGAAACACATGCTTAACAAAAATTGGTTTTAAAGGGTTTTAAATATCAATTCAATTTAAATTCAAACTTATTTTAAAAACTGAAATAAAAGTTTAATTCCAGATTTAAACTCACTTTTAAATTTCTGATTTAAAATTTTAAACTTCCAATTCAATTTCAAAACACATATATGCTTTTACACTTTTTAAAATCTAATTTAAATTTGAAAATATGAATTATTTCAAATCTCAGACAAACAAATTTGAATTCTTATTCAACTTTAGATTTTTCAAACTCAGTTTATATTCAACTTGCATTATAAACTTTACATTTAAATTAAGAAACAAGTTTTTTGTGTTTTTATTTAAAAACCTAAACTAAGATTTAAAAATTCAAATGATTTCAAAACCTAGATTTAACTGTTGAATCCATATTTAATTTCAGGTTCAAAAACTTAGTTCAGATTTTAGATTTCAGATTCAACTTGTTTTAAAGCCTATATTTATAAATCTAAACTTCCAGATTTAATATTTGAAACCAATATTCTTTTATGCCTAAAAGTTGTTTCAACCCAACTCTAACTTCAAAATTTAAATTATTTCAAATTTAGATTTCAAACTTCCTAAATTCAGATTCAATCTCAGGTTCAAACTTAGTTTAAATTTCTAATTTACATTTTTTGAAACTTGCTTTGATATTTTAAGAACAGAACAGGTTTCTGTTTTAAACCAGAAAAAATGTTATTATTTTTTTTTTTTTTTAATTTACTTCGAGTCAGATGTTACTTTACTTCGAGTCAGACACCTAAGAACTTCGAGTCACTCACGAAATCGACTCTAGAAGAAAACTTAAAACATTTTTCCCTCTGCTTCAATCAAACACTGATACAACCCAATACCATGTGCACGTGCACCACCACCAGAACCCCCTCCGGCCTCCGATCACGTCACTGGCACATCAGCAACCCATGCAGCTACTCAACTAAATCGTCAACTGGTGCTACCATCATCAGGAATCAAGAATGATACCCAATGCCAAAACCTGGAAATGAAACCAAGTCCCCCTTCAAAACCTGTCATCGCCTCGCATCCGCCCCTCCGACCACCGTGACCCCTGAGACTCCGGTGATGACTTCAACCACGTCCAAGCTTCAACTGAGCGAAACCCCGTGCAACTCGATCAATTACATTAGCCGATAGGTTGAATTTTGTCAAACCCAGTAAAACTAGGGTTCAAAAATTCAAATCAAAATCGCAATTACAAAAACGAATTGCAACACAATCTAATATTTTTCCCCTCGTCCCTGATGTCTCCTCCACCTCCAGAAGCGATCACGACATCTCCAATCGATTGTGGAGATCGAAATACCCCAAAATGTATGATACAGTCAAAATAGAAGTGCTCTTGGAATATAGCATTTAAAATCATAATTTTTCTTGGAAAATCATAGTTTTGTATGGAGATTGGATCTATAATCCTGAAACTTCAAATTATTATACTTGAGAATTTCACAAATTAAGATTAGCTCATCTGTTTTTAAACTTTAGAGTTGATGCAGGGTTGTTTAACTTAAATAATATTTTTAACCCATAGTTTATGGTGGAAATAAACACCATTTGTTTTCTGCCTTATCTAAACCAAGACTAAATCAAAAAGAAAAGGATTTAAGATCAAGCAGAGACTTAAGTTTGAGGGAACAGGTATGCATCAGCAAACAATCAGGCATTTATAAATATGTACACAACAGATTTATAATGTATTTTCATTTCTACTTTAAAACATGCAAGTGTACTCAACAGCATAACATCACCCATCATAAGCATCAAACATAAAAAAAAAACAGAGGTAAAAGTGTTTGCTCACAAGCATGGAAACAGGGAAGTAACTAACAACAGAGTTTAATATATGCATCATATAAAAGAGGGTGAAGGATTGCTCACCTGTTTTTGAAGGACAGAGGAGAATTTCCTTTGAGCCTGAACTATATTTTTTTTCTTTTTTTTCTTTAAAGCTTGAAGTCACCACTGCAAAGAACTTTGGATTTTGTTTAAAGCTTCCAACTTGTTCTATTTTCCCAGCTGCAGACTTCAGGTCTTTTTCCTTTTTCACTTACTTTGAATTCCTTTTTGTTAACTAATTAAACATGATTGTTTAAATCTTGTTTGAATTACTGATTTCACCATTAAACTCAAATTCATTTAAAAAAAAAAAAACTTACTTGCCTTTGAATTTGTTTTAGAGATACACTGCACTTGACAAAACTGAAGCTATCCCATGTTGAATTGCTTCAGACTTCAAACTGAATTGATTTTGGCCTTTTGAATGTTTGCTTCAACTGTTTTATCTCTGATTCCCAGTTCTTGATTTATTGAGTTGATCACTTAGCATTATTCTCTCACAAGTTCATGTTGTTTTGCTCAAATCTGTATAGACAGATTTTGTTCCAGATTTGATTTTGAATCCCTTTGCATTGCTTAAATCTTTAGATTGTTTTCCAGATTTCTTTTTTTTTTCTTTTGCTTTGTTTTCGAACTGAACTTAAATTTGAATTGTATACATTCCTTTGGTGTTTAGATTGAAATGCCAAATCTTTGATTACTGATTTGTTCAGATTTTGTGAGATGTTTAATATGATTGCATATGGGAAAATGAAGAGTTTTTTGTAATTTTTTTATCTTATTATTTTATTTAAATAATAATGTTGAATGCCATTTGTACAAAAATATCAAAATCTCTAGATCGTGTTAATTATCTTACTCCAAACCCATGTGCAAGTGTATCTCTTTACTTCCTTATGTATATTTACATTTGTAATTTCACAAGACAAAGGTTTTTTTTTTTTTTTTTTTTTTTATAAATTTTTATATCATATCTATTTTATAAATAAATGTACTTTTTCTCTATTTACACAAACAAAAATTATATTCCCATTAATCTCTTGTATTAAATTTTTTTTGTTTGTTCAACATGTTTATACACTAATATATTTATACAATTTACATTCTTACATTTTTTTTGTTTTGTACAAAAAAAAATATTTTATAAAAAGAAAAGAATGACTTTTAAATACTTTGATTTTTATATTAACAATAGTTACATTTATTTATTTAAGGGAATTTGACTTAAGAAAAAATATTTTAAAAATGAGTACACTAATTTTTTTTCTTTTATTGCCACTTCCAAAAATTAATAAAATTAAAAATTTTAGAAACAACTATCATTATCTTTTTATTAATCTTAAGCTTTTAAATTTAAATTTTATTTTTAATACATTTTATTTTGAATTTTATACTTTGGTACATTTACAAATAATATTCTCAATTTATTTCCAAAAATAAATTTAATTGCCAAATTAAACTTAATAAATTTTCGGGGATGTTACACTCCTGCTCTAAGTCTTCTCCATAGTTCGTCAAAGCTTACCTGAATCCCTTGACTACTCATAAAAATTTGAGTACCCAAGAGTTTAAGAAAACGGAAGATAAACTCTAGCTCAGACATGGGTTTAGTGTGAGTAAACGGGTTAAAGTTGTTTAACTTTGAAAATCATTTGAAAAATAGGTATCTCGTAACTCCATGCCACAAATAAACATATTGGGTTTTTACCTTACGATAACCAAAACATTTGATAGGTTATCCAGTGATATTATAATAGCTTCTGGGGTTTTCAAATAAATTATTCACATAGCCGAAATAGTTACATTATTAAATTCCAACATACATAGGTATACAATCAAGTCAGAGATCACTTATTAGATATTGGATTCCATACAATGGCAAGGCTACTGGGGTACTGCTCGTCATAGTACCTGGTCTAGATCAGAGTATCGAGGATCCACCCTGATCCCCTTTAACACAAGACCAGAAATACCCCTTACTGGATAATCCCGAATAAGACAACCCCGCAGTTGGTGCGACCAACCACCCACTAAGCCGAATAAAAGGGACCTCTGTATAGTGGAAAATCTCATCCTACTTGGGTGCTACCTACTTAGCCTTGCTGCACGTCCCCTGGTTTAGCAATTCTCGGTTGATGAGGCTTGAGGCTACGATTACCTTTTTAGAACACATATCTTGGAATGCTCATCGTCCTTCGATGACGATGGTCTGAAAGCATTCGTCCATACAAGTCCGTTTTGGATTCGAACGAAATTGAAGGCACTATCTCGCTGCACTCATTTTGGAATCACCCTTAGAGTTAACGACAATAGCCCCTGCACTCCAAATTCTTCATCTCGAAACTAAAAGCACTATCTCCATTACACTCGTTTTGGAATCACCCTCAGAGTTAACGACAAATAGCCCTTGCACTTCGAGTCTTCATCTTGATTTCACTTGAGATTTCACGACATATCGTTTAATTTGGATCGATATGGTTTTCAGATATCCAATTTAGAATCTGATCCCGGTCTAACCGAAATCCAACGTTTTCTTAAAGTCTAAGTTGTTTTACGGTTTAAACAATTAATTTATATTATATTCAGGATATCATATTCAAACATCACACAGATCGGTAACTCAGATTATCACAGTTTAATCAAGCATTTCATATCACAGAGCATCACAAATCACATATCAGAGATATCAAATAATCCAAGGCATTCAATATAATTCAAACATCCAAAAGCAAGATTAATTTAGTGGTACAATTCCTAATCAATTTAATTTAATCTCTCAATAAATTAAATTAATTTCTTTTAAATCCTGCTTACTTAAGATTAATTAATAATAAACCATTAATTAATCATCCTTTATAAAACATGTATCTTAATCGATTTATGAAATTAATTAACCATCCCTTAATTATTCACATTAATTAATTAACCTTCAATTACTTACATTAATAATTGTACTATAATTAATTACATTAATTAATGATCCTTAATTAATTTCATTGATTAATTATCCTATAATCACTTACATTAATTAATTATCTTTCAAATTAATCACATTCATTGATTATCCATTAAATAATACCATTCAGTAATTAATTATCCTTTAATTACTTACACTAAGTAACTATTCTTAATTACTTTCATTAAGTAATTATTTCTTTAATTAATTACATTCAGTAATTACCCTTTAATTACTTTTAGTAAGTAATTACCCTTAATTATTTACATTAATTATCCTATAATTAATAACATTAAATAATAAATTGTATTCGTTACATCAAGTAATTAGCCTTCAATTAATTAAGACCCTGATTAATTTAAGATAAACCATTTATCTTAATTAATTATTTAATTACTTACATTAATTAACTATTCTTTAGTTACTTATTACCTTAATCATATCTTGATTACATCATTAATCTCGTTGAAAAACATTTAGGAATTAATTACATAATTAACCTAATATATCATTTATGTAAACCAACACAATTTTAAAAACATTTAACTTTAAAATTTAAATTTGGAAATATGTTTAAAAAAACTTGTTAAATAATTTACTTTGGAAACTTGGTTTATATTCCTATGAGAACTTATTCATTTTAAAACTTTATTTAATAAATTGCTTAAAAACTTAATCATTTTAATAACTTTAAAACTTGGAAAATTATTATCTTTGAAAATTTGTTTATTTCCATTTAGCTTTGAAATTTTGTTTAACATTTTTCTTATGCTTTAAACTTAGTTAATACATTATGACAACCTGATTAATTGAATTTACTTTTTCTTTCAAACTGAATTTCTTGTTTCATTTAAAAACCTGGAAACTTACAATAAAAACCCGAGCCAAAAGAACAAAAGCCCATGCAAGTTTCCGAGCTACTCGCATCCTCTCTTTACTTCAAGACGATCTGTGACGATTCGGATTTTCGCGTTCGAAAATCGACATCCATATTTTACATCGTACTCGAATGTCCTAGATTCGACCGTTCAAATCTGAGTCGCCGGAGCTTATAACACCATTAAGTAAACAACACAGCGGAAGAAAATGAATAATACATTGATATACAGCATTGATACAATATCTGATACAACAGATGATACAATAGATATCAATATACATCAAAGATATGATACAATAAAATAGCAGCGGAAAAGAAGATAGATAACATCAGCAGCGGAACAAATAACTCCAAGATAGTCTTCAAGGAAGAACTCCAGCAGCAGCTCGAACCAACATCACGATACACAATGACAAGCAAGTCTCGTCCGCATCCAAAGATTGAACTAGCTCCAGATAATCTACCAAGCCTAGTTATCTGAAAAACCCAACTCTAGACTGCCCGTGTCGAAAAATTTTGAGCACCCAGAGTTTAGAAAAAAAAACAATAAACTCCAGGTCAGTCGTGGGACTGGTATGAGTAACAAAAACAGTTTATAAAGCAAAGAAATATTTTAAATTAGATTCGCAATGCTTTTAGAAAATGAGACTATCATAAGGCCTCCCGCACACACACACAATGCAAACGCAAAATCGGAGGAGATTTCTCGTTATGATAGTCAAACATGCTTGATACGCAAATTTCTTTGATATTATTAACATAAGTTCAAAGTGCAGAAAGCATTTCGAAAGTATAATATAAATCTTAGCCAACATACGACCATTATCGTATGCCTACTATAGCTACCATGTTCAATAGCAGGTTATCGCCACATTCCATGGTAGGTTATACAACTAAAACCGTACAGGGCTCGTACTGTTTCTTTGGATTTTCCAACAAATGGTCAGGCTAAGGAACTTCCCATTGCCACATGGGTACGCCTTTGGAAGGACACCCAAAGAACCTAAATGGATTTCTGCGAACACAAGGCCGGGTTACCCCTAACTGGGTAACTACTGACACGAGTATGCCTACCCCCGGTCGCAACTAACCTTTCCTGGGATCCCGATAACCAACAACCACAAAGTAATAAATTCGCAGTAACCACATAGGTTAAATATCTGGGCTCCATACCATGATACCACCTCTATCCACAAGGAAATGCACATACCCTAAGGAGAGCTACCCCCAATAACCTTGCCACATCTTTCCGGTTTCGACCATTCCGGGGTGTGAGGTTCGTCGAAGTCTCGTCCACAAAGCTACGCTTTTCACAAAGCCATGCTTTCATCAACAAATGATCAACAACACTCAGCATGCCACACTACCAAATTGGGAGTATATCACCGATAACTTTCAACTACATAACCTATGAGCTCGTACGTCTTAGAGAAGGGTGTTAAGCTAAGAGAATAAATTCTCCGCCACGAATAGATATGTATTTGTAAGAAATCTTTTTTATATCTCAAATTGTAATGTCCTACATACAATCCATACAAGTCTGTTCTGGGTTCGAACAGAACCGAAGGCACTTCCAAAGAAGTCCTTGCAAATCCAGGTATTAACAATCCCGATCGGACTTTCCATCACTTAGGGAATCTCTATACCGGAGCAACTCAGTGTAGAGACAATCGATAGGTTATCCTATCGTTCTCGCAAATACCCGGTCTTCACCACCGGTCTTCAAATGTTATCCATAACGTCGAATCACATATTCGAAATGGGTTATATGACACAAAAGTCCTCTCCCAGCTAAACTAAATAGTGAGCACAATATTTACAAGAAACATATAGATAATAGGGTCTCAGTTAAATCACAACTTGTTACCTAAAAACTTTTCTTTCAAATGGTTTAAAACGAATTACCATTTCCAATCTTTAAATAAAAGATTTAATTCACAAAGTTCACTCAGTTTCACAAAGATCCATTCATAGATTTTAAAATCAATTTTCATTTCAATTTGGACTAACTCATCCAATCTTCAAGTTAAGGATTTTAACTTGCAGCCTTCAAACCAGTTTTCACAACTTGGAAAATCATTTTTCATTTTAACTTGAAATCCCTTTAACACAAATCAAAAGTTCATTACTTATGTGAAAGCTTTTATTACTTGAAAACAAATAGTTTTCATTTCCGAAAGATCCAATTATATTTGCATGAGTTAAAGCTCTCGAATTTTATTCACATTCTAAAATCAATACTTTTAAAATAGTTTAACCCATATATAACTGGTATAATATCTTTAATCCCTAGTTTCAAATCATAGAATTCAGTTTCAAATTTTGAATTTAAATTTAAATCAAATTATTTAAATTCCAAAACTTAATCAAGTTATTCAAAAATAAATTTCGTCTTTGAAATTCCATTTCAAAAGCTTTTCATTTTAAACCCAATCCATTTCCAAAACATTTGAATTCAAATTGTTTATTTAAAAATCACTTCAAAAATCTGTGACTTAATCGATTTCCTCGTGAAATGCATATTTGTGTGTTTATAAGTGTGGTCAAGGGGTTTAACACAGTAGTGCAACATCATTCAATCATCATAGATCAAAACACAAAAATATAGTTGATAAGCGATATAAACTATAGCGCTTATCGTCCATTCACAGATTCACAGATAATATACAAATGTAAATAAATCAATAAAATACTCAGTTCAATCCACAGAACAAAATATCACAGATCAGTTAGGAAAATCAATTCAAGGCATCTCATACAATACAATCATTCATAAGTAAGGTCAGTATTCAATAGTCATTTATAAGTAGGATTAATTAATCGTTTAATCCTAATTAATTCAATTTTCCAATATAATTAATTACTTATGACTTAATTATCCCAACCTGATTAATTAATTTCAAATCATTTGATATAAATAAATCAATCAATTACCTTAATTAATTAAATTATTCTTAATTTATCATATTAAATAAATTAACTTTTAAACCGATTTCATAATTAATTGACCATTTAGTTAATTGTTTTGAGAAATTAAACCTTGAATTTCTTACCAAAAAGTAATTACACTTAAACAATTTCATAATGATTATCATTAATTTATTAAATCTAAATTAATCATTAAAAATTTATCACATTAATTAATTATTTAAATTATTTCAGTTAATGACCTTCGTATACTAATAAAAATTCTTTAATTATTGTTTTACAAAAATTACTTACGTAAATCATTAAAATTGATTTACCATTAATAATCCAATATTGAACTAATTAAGTGTTACTTGTAACTGAATGAATTCTCAATTACAATTAAATTATTCCTTAATATTAACTTAACTTTAATTAATAAATTTATAAGCTTACAACTATTAATTAAATCTATATAACAATAATAACCCATTTTTAAGGAAATTATAAATCATTAACCCTTCATTATTTAAAGTAAAACTCATTCACAATTATGATTTAATTGTTATTCACAATCTGTTTGAAAACATTGATTTCAAATTTTCTTTTAAATTTAAATTTAAATTTAAGAATTGAAATGAATTCTATTTACCTTGAATAAATTTTAAATTTTTCATTTAAAGTTTCAAATCTATTTTTTTTCAAATTACTTCACTATATTTAATTGCTTTGAAATTATCGAAACAATCTAAATTTTCAACTTTATTTATGTCTAAACTAACTTCCAATTCAAACTTAAATTTATCATTTAAACTTTGATTTAAATCTGAGACTAGATTTTTGAAGTTTAAAACAGAAAACAGGTTTAAACCTGTTCCAGTTTTCGACCCGAGCCAGAAGCAATTTGCTTCGAGTCCCTTCGTTCCATGCTTCGAGTATACTACTCGAATTACTCGAGACTACCCCGAGAAAACAAAACCCAAACCAAAAACATTTTCTAGACCTAAACCAACGTGCTCGTGCACATGCTCGTGCACGTGCACGTCACCGTCCATCTCCTCCAACCGACGCCGCAACGTCGAACAAGTCGACGATCGCTCATAGATCAACTCTCGATCACCTGAACTCCATCGTTGTCTCGAATTCAAGATCGAGCAGACAAATTCGAAACCTGGAAAGCGTTGGAACATCACACTTCAACCTGTCATCACCTTGTGCTCCCCGCTCTGACCACCTGAACACGTGCAACCTCGGTCATTACTTCGTCACCTCAACCTCTACCACCTCCCCAAGTTTCGTAGCACTCGATGCATCATGGAGGGAGAACGAGAAAAAAAAAAGCGACCCCTCGTTAAACTAGGGTTAAAAACTTCAAATGTTCGCCGCCGTTTCCACGATGAACTGGACCACCACCCACTATTTTTCCCAAACTCTCTGATCGCCTCTCCATCACTATAGAGAACCCCGATCACTCCGATCTACTTGACCACCAGAAAAGCCAAAAATTCCATTTCCATTCAAACCCAAGCTGCTACCTCAACGCTTGATTAAAAATAGTAATTTTGGTTTTAAAATTCAAGTTTTAGTCTTAGCTTTTGATTCATATACCTGAATTTATAAACTACTAACTTTGAATTTTTACTAAATAGATTTGCTCTGTTGTTTTCTTTGTTTCCAGAGTTATTTTAATATTATTTTGCCTTGAATAAAATTCCAAACTAAAATTTGTGGTAAACAAACAATTTGACTTTGAATCTTAAATTTAAACAGAGATTAAACTAAAAGATTTGAATTTTTAACAAAACAAGACCTGGAAGCTAAGTACAAAGAGTACTCTGATAATACACACGCATTACATATCATACATTCATATGCACTCAACAGAATTTAATTTATATATACACATTTCATACTTATTCAAAGATGATTATGCAACAGATATATATACTAAACCATTTAAAAGTGAGATTACTCACAAATTTCTAGAAAGAACAGAGAGCCTTCCTTGTTTTTGAGTTTCCTGTAATCTTCCTTTAATCTTTACTTTTTTTCCTCTGTTTTGTTTTTATTGAATGAATTGAACTTGTTTAAGATTTAAGATGATATTACTTTAGATTGTCTCAACTTGAAATAAAGAAGCTGAGGTGAAGTTGATATAAATAAAAGAAGTGTACAGGTTGAACAATATTTAGTACAATAGGCTTGTTGAAGAAGCTTGCATTAAATGCTTTGCTGGTTTGATGCATTTCGAGTTGACCTTGGTTTGTTGCTAGAGATGTATTAGAGGTATGTTGCATTGATTACTCAAGTCCTTTATGTTTTCATATTATATTTGAATAAATTTTTATTTGTTTTGTTTGCTTTGTTTTATAAGCTACAACCTTATCCCTTTATAAAATAAAATGAACTTCTTTTATTTGTTCATATTTATGTACATTATTGTCTTCTTGCTTTGTACTATAGATGAATTTCTATAGTTCATACGTTATTTGAAATTTGTCTAATTTTATTTACTTTATAATTTATAATTTATCATATATATTTTCATTTCTATTTCTAATTTAAATGTTTATTTTTAACTTTAATACATATTATCTTGTATCTCTCTCTATATATATTTATTTTATTATTTTTGTAGTATATTTTATTCTTTACATTATTTGTAAATCCCAATTCAAATTAAATATAAATACATTTTTCCAGTAATTCATAATTTAACTGATATTTTATATCAATTACCAGTTAATTTGACAAATTTTTATTCAAAAATTAATTTAATTATCAATTTAAACTCAATTAAAATCCGGGATCGTTACAGATTCCCTTCCTTAAGAAATTTCGTCCTCGAAATTTGCAGGCACGAAAACAACAAAGATATATACACAAAGACAAAGAAACAAGTTTCCATTTCAATCGGGATATCAATTCTGCATTTGGCTTACCAAATCAGAATATCACTAATATGAGAACAACTTATACAATAATACGCAGGGTACTCGGGTCATCAAATCTATGAAATATGCACGACACTGATTAGTACGAAGGGATAACTAACCACTGGTAGAATATATTGGACCCCAAACAATAAATAGATAGATTCAATCCTCTACAATTTCTCAAACACCAGATATGGATTCCAAACTCATTTCGGAATACCTCAAAATATATACCAATTTGTCCCTTTTCGGACTTCGATCAACCCAAGAAATTATAATAGAATTTCAAATTTGGTTTTAAACAAAATCGTTTTATTGATACAATTCAAATTTAGCTTCATATTCTATTAATCAATTTAACTAAATCTAAAATTTCCAATTTATTTAAATTTTTAATTCCAAATTCATTAAAGTTTAAATGTAAAAACTAATAAGAAACCGATGAAGATACGAAGTAAGAATTTTCTACAACGATTCGTAGAGCATCACCATACCAAAACTTCTTTTGGAGCTGTCACGAAGCAATCAAAAGAATCCGAAAAGTCGAATCAAAGGATATTGATAGAGAAAGATTTTTTCCGTTTTCGTTACAGGATATTGACCATTTATAGTGGTACTCCCTTGTCCCCCATCTCATCTTCTTCTTGCACTCATACTTACTTTCAGTGGATAGCAAGAGAATTCACTGAGGCATTCAAACAGATATCTTAGGGATATACTCATTATAGGGTGTACTTCACCCTATCTCTAATAAGAAACTTAACGTGCTATACTCCTGAGCTAAAGTTTCAACCTTAGCTGTGATACCAAATGTGACGATTCGGATTTTCGCGTTCGAAAATCGACATCCATACTTTACATCGTACTCGAATGTCGTAGATTCGACCATTCAAATCTGAGTCGCCGGAGCTTATAACACCATTAAGTAAACAACACAGCGAAAGAAAATGAATAATACATTGATATACAACATTGATACAATATCTGATACAACAGATACAATTGATATCAATATACATCAGAGATATGATACAATAAAATAGCAGCGAAAAAGAAGATAGATAACATCAGCAGCGGAACAAATAACTCCAAGATAGTCTTCAAGGAAGAACTCCAGCAGCAGCTCGAACCAACATCACGATACACAAAGACAAGCAAGTCTCGTCCGCATCCAAAGATTGAACTATCTCCAGATAATCTACCAAACCTAGCTATCTGAAAAACCCAACTCTAGACTACCCGTGTCGAAAAATTTTGAGCACCCAGAGTTTAGGAAAGAAACAATACACTCCAGGTCAGTCGTGGGACTGGTATGAGTAACAAAAACAGTTTATCTTTAAAAACAAACAAAGAAATATTTTAAATTAGATTCGCAATGCTTTTAAAAAATGAGACTATCATAAGGCCTCCTGCACACACACACAATGCAAACGCAGAATCGGAGGAGATTTCTCCTTATGATAGTCAAACATGCTTGATACACAAATTTCTTTGAAATTACTAACATAAGTGCAAAGTGAAAGCATTTCAAAAGTATAATATAAATCTTAGCCAACATACGACCATTATCGTATGCCTACTATAGCTACCATGTTCAATAGCAGGTTACCGCCACATTCCATGGCAGGTTATACAACTAAAACCGTACAGGGCTCGTATTGTTTCTTTGAATTTTCCAACAAATGGTCACGCCAAGGAACTTCCCATTGCCATATGGGCACGCCTCTGGAAGGACGCCCCGAGAACCTAATTGGATCCCTGCCAACACAAGGCCGGGTTACCCCTAACTGGGTAACTACTGACACGAGTATGTCATCCCCCAGTCATAACCGACCTTTCCCGGGATCCCGATAACCAACGACCATAAAGTAATAAATTCGCAATAACCACATAGGTTAAATATCTGGGCTCCATACCATGATATCACCTCTATTTAGAAGGAAATGCACATACCCTAAATGGAGCTACCCCCAATAACCTTGCCGCATCTTTCCTGTTTCGACCATTCCGGGATGTGAGGTTCGACGAAGTCTCGTCCATAAAGCCTCACTTTTCACAAAGCCATGCTTTAATCAACAAATGATCAACGACACTCGGCATGCCACACTACCAAATTGGGAGTATATCACCGATAACATTCAACTACATAACCTCTGAGCTCGTACGTCTCAGAGAAGGGTGTTAAGCTAAGAGAATAAGTTCTCCGCCACCAACAGATATGTATTTGTATGATATCTGTTTTATATCTCAAAATGTAATGTCCGACATGCAATCGATACAAGTCTGTTCTGGGTTCGAATAGAACTGAAGGGACTTCCGAAGAAGTCCTTGCAAATCCGGGTATTCACAATCCCGATCGGATTTCCCGTCACTTAGGGAATCTCTATACTGGAGCAACTCAGTGCAGAGACAATCGATAGGTTGTCCTATCGTTCTCGCAAATACCCGGTCTTCACCACCGGTCTTCAAATGCTATCCATAACGTCGAATCACATATTCGAAATGGGTTATATGATACAAAGGTCCTCTCCCGGCTAAACTGAATAGTGAGCACAATATTTACAAGAAACATATAGATAATGGGGTCTCAGTTAAGTCACAACCTATTACCTAAAAACATTTCTTTCAAATGGTTTAAAACGAATTACCATTTCCAATCTTTAAATAAAAGATTTAATTCACAAAGTTCACCCAGTTTCACAAAGATCCATTCATAGATTTTCAAATCAATTTTCATTTCAATTTGGATTAACTCATCCAATCTTCAAGTTAAGGATTTTAACTTACAGCCTTCAAACCAGTTTTCATAACTTGGAAAATCAATTTTCATTTTAACTTGAAATCCCTTTAGCACAAATCATAAGTTCATTACTTATGTGAAAGCTTTTATTATTTGAAAACAAATAGTTTTCATTTCCGAAAGATCCAGTTATATTTGCATAAGTTAAAGTTCTCGAATTTTATTCACATTCTAAAATCAATACTTTTAAAATAGTTTAACCCATATATAACTGGTATAATATCTTTAATCCCTAGTTTCAAATCATAGGATTCAGTTTCAAATTTTGAATTTAAGTTTAAATCAAATTAATTAAATTCCAAAACTTAATCAAGTTATTCAAAAACAAATTTCATCTTTGAAATTCCATTTCAAAAGCTTTTCATTTTAAACCCAATCCATTTCAAAAACATTTGAATTCAAATTGTCTATTTAAAAATCACTTCAAAAATTTGTGACTTTATCGATTTCCTCGTGAAATCCATATTTGTGTGTGTATAAGTGTGGTCAAGGGGTTTAACACAACAGTGCAACATAATTCAATCATCATAGATCAAAACACAGAAATATAGTTGATAAGCGATATAAACTATAACGCTTATCGTCCATTCATAGATTCACAGATAATATACAAATGTAAATAAATCAATAAAATACTCAGTCCAATCCACAGAACAAAATATCGCAGATCAGGTAGGATAATCAATTCAAGGCATCTCATACAATACAATCATTCATAAGTAAGGTCAATATTCAATAGTCATTTATAAGTAGGATTAATTAATCGTTTAATCCTAACTAATTCAATTTTCCAATTTAATTAATTACTTATGAATTAATTATCCCAACCCGATTAATTAATTTCAAATCATTTGATATAAATAAATTAATCAATTACCTTAATTAATTATATTATTCTTCAATTATCATATTAAATAAATTAACTTTTAAACCGATTTCTTAATTAATTGACCCCTTAGTTAATTATTTTGAGAAATTAAACCTTTAATTTCTTACCATAAAGTAATTACACTTACGCAATTTCATAATGATTATCATTAATTTATTAAATCTAAATTAATCATTAAAAATTTATCACATTAATTAATTATTTACATTACCTCAGTTAATGTCCTTCATTTACTAATAACAATCCTTTAATTATTGTGTTACAAAAATTACTTACATAAATCATTAAAATTGATTTACCACTAATAATCCAATATTGAACTAATTAAGTGTTACTTGTAACTGAATGAATTCTCAATTACAATTAAATTATTCCTTAATATTAACTTAACTTTAATAAATAAATTTATAAGCATACAACTATTAATTAAATCCATATAACAATAATTACTCATTTTTAAGGAAAATATAAATCATTAACTCTTCATTATTTAAAGTAAAACTCATTCATAATCATGATTTAATTATTATTCATAATATGTTTGAAAACATTGATTTCAAATTTTCTTTTAAATTCAATTTAAATTTAAGATTTGAAATGAATTCTTATTTACCTTGAATAAAGTTTAAATTTTTCATTTAAAGTTTCAAATCTATTTTTTTTTTCAAATTACTTCACTATATTTAATTGCTTTGAAATTATCAAAACAATGTAAATTTTCAAATTTATTTATGTCTACACTAACTTCCAATTCAAACTTGAATTTATTATTTAAACTTTGATTTAAATATGAGATTAGATTTTTAAAGTTTAAAACAGAAAACAGGTTTAATCCTGTTCCAGTTTTCGACCCGAGCTAGAAGCAATTTGCTTCGAGTCCCTCCGTTCCATGCTTCGAGTATACAACTCGAATTACTCGATGCTACCCTGAGAAAACAAAACCCAAACCAAAAACATTTTCTAGACCCAAACCAACGTGCTCGTGCACTTGCACGTCACCGTCCATCTCCTCCAGCCGACGCAGTAACATAAAACAAGTCGACGATCGCTCATAGATCAACTCTCGATCACTTGAACTCCATCATTGTCTCGAATTCGAGATCGAGCAGACAAATTCAAAACCTGGAAACCATTGGAACATCACACTTCAACCTGTCATCATCTTATGCTCCCTGCTCCGACCACCTGAACATGTGCAACCTCGGTCCTTACTTCGTCACCTCAACCTCTACCACCTCCCCAAGTTTCGTGGCACTCGATGCATCATGGAGGGAGAACGAGAAAAAAAATGCGACCCCTCGTTAAACTAGGGTTAAAAACTTTAAACGTTCGTCGCCGCTTCCACGATGAACTGGGCCACCACCCACTATTTTTCCCAAACTCTGTGATCGCCCCTCCATCACCACAGAGAACCCCGAGCACTCCGATCTACTTGACCCCCAGAAAATCCAGAAATTCCCATTTCCATTCAAACCCAAGCTGCTACCTCAACGCTTGATTAAAAATAGTAATTTTGGTTTTAAAATTCAAGTTTTAGTCTTAGCTTTTGATTCATATACCTGAATTTATAAACTACTAACTTTGAATTTTTACTAAATAGATTTGCTCTGTTGTTTTCTTGGTTTCCAGAGTTATTTTAATATTATTTTGCCGTGAATAAAATTCCAAACTAAATTTTGTGGTAAAACAAACAATTTTCCTTTGAATCTTAAATTTAAACAGAGATTAAACTAAAAGATTTGAATTTTTAACAAAACAAGACCTGGAAGCTAAATACAGAGAGTACTCTGATAATACACATCAATTACATATCATACATTCATATGCACTCAACAGAATTGAATTTATATATACACATTTTATACTTATTCAAAGATGATTATGCAACAGATATATATACTTAACCATTTAAAAGTGAGATTACTTGCAGATTTCCAGAAAGAACAGAGAGCCTTCCTTGTTTTTGAGTTTCCTGTAATCTTCCTTTAATCTTTACTTTTTTTCCTCTGTTTTGTTTTTATTGAATGAATTGAACTTGTTTAAGATTTAAGATGATATCACTTTAGATTGTCTCGGCTTGAAATAAAGAAGCTGAGGTGATGTTGATATAAAGAAAAGAAGTGTACAGGTTGAACATTATTTAGTACAATAGGCATGTTGAAGATGCTTGCATTAAATGCTTTGATGGTTTGATGCACTTCGAGTTGACCTTGGTTTGTTGCTAGAGATGTATTGAAGGTATGTTGCATTAATTACTCAAGTCCTTTACGTTTTCATATTATATTCGAATATATTTTTACTCGTTTTGTTTGCTTTGTTTTATAAGCTACAGCCTTATCCCTTTATAAAATAAAATGAACTTCTTTTATTTGTTCATACTTATGTATATTATTGTCTTCTTGCTTTGTAGTATAGATGAATTTCCATAGTTCATACGTTATTTGAAATTTGTCTAATTTTATTTACTTTATAATTTATAATTCATCATATATATTTTCATTTCTATTTCTAGTTTATATGTTTATTTTTAACTTTAATACTTATTATCTTGTATATATATATATATATATATATATTTTATTATTTTTGCAGTATATTTTATTCTTTACATTATTTGTAAATCCCAATTCAAATTAAATTTAAATACATTTTTCCAGTAATTTATAATTTAACTGATATTTTATATCAGTTACCAATTAATTTCACAAATTTTTATTCAAAAATTAATTTAATTATCAATTTAAACTCAATTAAAATCCGGGATCGTTACACGATCCTCAAACGTCTTCGAGCCCAACCCCAAGAAAAACATTTCTTCTCCAAACCTACAAAACCCAGACACACAAAAGTGCACACGTGCACGCGCACCGATGACCCGATCACCTCTGATCAATCTCGCCGCCCTCAACACGTCATCGACGACCTTACTGACTCACCTGACCGCCCAGATCGACGAAATCGCTAGGATAACAAAATCGAGCAATACGATCATCTCCAGAAACCCAAACACCTCGACGAAATCACCTTGCTCCGACGATCCCAACCACCGAAACCCACGCTGCCTCGTCCAGAGTAGCGTCACCACCCCACACTTCAATTCCCCCATGTGTGATTGACTATGGTGCATTCTCGACGACACAAGAACCTCAACAACCTCGTCGTCCCAATCAGCACCACAAACCATAATCTACCGTCGCCCAACTGCCACAGCCACCGATAAGTCCTCCAAGCATTTTTCTCTCGATCCCCAACACTCTAGCCTCCTCTACCATCAAACACACAAACAACACTAAGCCGATCATCAGAAATCGACGAGAATGCAAAAACTGATCAACGTAGAAATTTTTGAAATTCACACCCTTAAAAATCAAGATATCTATATCAAAATTCATGATTTTCCGAAACGAATCAGATTGTAAACTCAAAACATGATTTCCAGACTTTTGATTTTTGACTTATATTTGATTATCTCTGTAATTTATTATTTTTGAAATAATTACTTAATATATTCTTGAAACCATTTTTAAAAATAATATTACACTAGTACAATCATTTCTTCTTTGGAGATCATAACCTAAACTTGATTATATGGGAAGATATGGATTTTTTAAGGTTGTTCTTGAGCCTGTGAACACAATAGGGGACTAGTGCACATAAATTCAGTCATGCAAACAAATATACAAAGCAGTTTAAATTATATTCCAGATAAAAACATCCATGCAGACTATATTACGACATTTTTAAATAGATCATCACATGTATCAAGTATAAACTGATTTAAGCGTTTTAAATCAAAAGTTTACTCACTGGTTTTAAGGCAGAGAACAGGTTTCTTCTTCTATTTAGAAATCTGATTGGTTTGAAACTGATCTTGAATTTTTTCTTGATGTTAATTTGAATCTTTGAATCTGAATTTGTGTTTAGTTGATCTTGAAACTTTTCAGGTTGAAAACTGATGTTCTGAAGTTTTCTAGTTTTGGTTTTCTCTTTAGTTTTGTTTTTATGTTGAAGAAGAAAGAAAGAATTCAAAAATTATGTATATAGCCTGGTTTTCCACTAAACACTTATTATTTATAATTTAATTAATAAAGAAAATTGTTTTCCACTTGTTAAGTTCAACATATACCAAGCTTACACATGTTATACTCTCTTACAAATGTCAAAAACAAGTATTATTATCTTACAAATGTTTAATCTCTTTATTTATTAATTACTTATGTTTTTATATATTTGTGTAAATTATTTATTATGTTTATTTTTATATATACTAACTATGTTTATTATAAATGTAAAAGAAAGTGTATTAAACCTCTGTATTAAATCTCATTTTTAACTTAAGCTAAAATATTTTTAATAAATAAATATATATAGATACTATTATTTTATTGTTTTAAAAATGCTCAAATTAACTTTAAATAACTTTTGAAAATTTATTACATTGAATTTAGAAAATAACTTCCAAATCACAATATATATACGTCTATATATTAAAATTTGAAAACATATTTTATTAGTTTTGAAAAGATAAATTTTGCCAAAATAAATATTATTAGTTTGGAAAAGAATAAAATTTTCCAAATTAAATATAAAAGAAAATTATCAATTAAATATTGCAAATTCTAATTATTATAAAAGAAGATTATCAAATTGCTATTGCCAAAATTTCGGATCATCACATTCCTCCCCCTTAAAAGAATTTCATCCTCAAAATTTAAAAGCAAAGATAATTTAATAATCCACCAAAGGTTCTTAAATTTAACAGCAAAGCATACATAACAGCCAAAAACTAACAATCATAGCAACCAATTCATTCAAACAAACAAACAAATCTAACTATCCTGACACAAATCCAGATAGGCCTCCTAAAACTATCTTGAGTTTCCCAGGTACAATTACTGGGGTCCTTGGTCTACTGAACCTAACTAGCTTCACCACTACGCCTCAACTCCTTCTCATCTTAATCTAAAATCAAAACAGGATGTCTGACCATAATCAAGTCCGGCTCAACTCCCAAATCCTCCTGAACTGCTGGTTCAACATCCAGAGATGGATCAAGCACGTACTTCCTCAAAGAGATACATGAAATACATTGTGAATCCCAACTATCCGAACTGGCAATTCAATCCTATAGGCCAAAGTACCAATCCGTTCGAGAATACAGAATGGTCCAATATACCTCGGGCCTAGCTTTCCAGTTTTACTAAACTTGATTACTCCTTAAATCGGGGAAATCTTAACAAAAACAAAGTCTCCTACTTCGAATTCCAAATTCCTTTGTCTCTTATCCACATAACTCTTCTGACTATCCTGGACTACCTTCATCCTTTCCTTGATCAGCTCAACCTACACAGACGCCTCTCGAAACAAATCTGGATCAAGAATAAGGCAATCTTCGGATTCTACCTGACAAAATGGTCCTCGTAAAATCCGTCGAAATCCAGAACACAAGCTCTATTCCACAAACATCAGTAGACTTCTCGATCTGGAATAGCTAAAACAGGTGCACTCGCCAGCCTAGCCTTCGGATCCTGAAAAGCTTCTTCACATTTAAACGTTCTGAACTACGCTCCCTTCCCAGTCAGCTTTTTCGAGTGAGAAGAAATCTTAGAATAGTGCCGGATGAACTTCCTATAGTAACCCGCTAATCCAAGAAAACTACAAACTTCCGAGTCTGTAGTTGCTGTGCTCTTGAACAACTGCTACCTGACTGGATCCACAGAAATACCTTTTCCACATACGATATGTCCCAAAAATCTTACTTTCGACTTCCAGAAAAAAACTTCGATAACTTAGCTTTCAGGACATGTCTCTTCAAAGATTTCCATTACTATCTCCAAATGACGCTTATGCTCTTCCTCTGATAAATCTTGAATCTGCTTCACCAACTCTTCTCTCTCTCTAGGAGCCATCCTTCTACTAGGTTGAACCAACGGTATTGCTTTTGGAGCCAAGTCGATATGAAACTCAATCTCCCAATGCAGGGCAAACCATTGACTTCTTCGAGAAACATTCGAAAAATCTTAGACCACTTCGATAGCTCCTACCTCCTCTTGAAATGTCTTAACCCCATGCAAAAGATTGCTCAGGTGAACTCCAGAACTATCGCAAGTAACTCTTGCAATCCTACCCAGTTCAGTTTCCAAGATACTATTCTTTCTTCACAAATCAGAACAGCTTTATGCTTGCCTAACCAATCCATTCCCAAAATTAGGTCAAATACTTCAAGAACGACTTTGCCTTTTAGAAAAAGCTGATGGTCCACCTACATTAACAAACACTTTGTTCTTCTGGGCTTTCTGAAGAAGTGGGCAAGCTTTCACCATATACCCAGGCTGTTGATAGTTGAAACCAAAGACTTTTGAATCATCGAAGCCAAAGGTCCACTCTGCTGCTTCTGAACTCCACCTCTAGGACACTGCTTAGCCAGACAACCTTCCTGCTGGCACACAGAACACTTCCAAGCTGCATTATTGCCTTCCAATTTCCCTTACCCTACTTCTTCCAATTCGGGTTGAATTCCCTTTAGGTTCTGATTAGAAGAATCCCCACTGGGTGCTGCCACATATTCTTAAGACTTCTTATCCAAAAGCTCCTCGAACTTCAAAGCCAAATCAACCAATTCTACAAATGAGCCTTAGAGATGGTCAGTCAACCTCCCAAGAAAATCGTGCCTCAAACGAATCACAAACATCTCGTTCTTCCAAAGGGTGTCAATAAGACCTGGTCCGTAGCAAGACAACTTGTTGAACTCAGTCTCAGACTCCGATACAGACAAACTTCCTTGGTTATGATCCAGAAAATTCCTACATAGCCGACCTTCCCTGCGGTAGGCAAAAACTGCTCCTCAAATACTTCCTAAACTTGCTCCAAGAGAAAACATCTTTGGGAATATCCATAGTAACTGCATCTTTCCATACAGTTGCTCCTTCCTGAAGTTGCCAAGATGCCATAACTCACTTCTACTCATCCGACAAATCCAACTCTTGAAAATTTGCTCACACGAGTGCAACCAAGCTTGCACTTCAATGATGGACTCTGTACCTTAAAAAGGCTTTCCTTCGAGATTGGTGAAATCCTTGCACAAAGCTACAAAGCTTACTCGAGGCAGTATTGGGCTCACAGCCTCGGCAGATATTCTTCCTCCTTCGACACTAGGTCCTCTCCCATATGTGGTAATCATGCTATCCACACCTCTGCCCCTCCTACCTCTAGAACTCATGTTTGCCACCCGAACAGGTAACCCAAAAAATTAGGTAGGTATATAGATATATAATAAAAATACAAGTACGCTCTCTCAAGATAGATGTCACTCCAAAGCCTAGGTATTCTCTCAACCTAGAGCTCTGATACCAGCTGTGACGACCCGCCATTCGTCCCACAGAAAGACGCATCATCATTAAGAAAGAAGTTGGTAGAAAAGAGAATAGATAGAAAAGAAAGAACTAAACAACATCATAATCTCATAGCGGAACGAATAAAATATATTACATCACCTAAGTTATTACATAATAGACATCATCTATCAGAGTCATACAGCTTAATACATCACATATTGATAATTGTGAAGACTTGTCTATCATACATCTCAAAATTCCATACAAGACATCAAGACAGCGGAAACACAATATATCTACATACGCTGAAGCCTCCTGCTCCAAGTCTCCTCCATAGTTCGTAAAAGCTAACCTGAATCCCTTGGCTACTCATAAAAATTTGAGTACCCAAGAGTTTAAGAAAACAGAAGATAAACTCTGGGTCAAACACATGTCTGGTGCGAATAAACAGGTTAAAGTTGTTTAACTTTGAAAATCATTTAAAAACAAAGGTATCACGTAAGACCACGCCACAAATAAACATGTCGGGTTTTTTACCTTACGATAGCCAAAACATTTGATAGGAAATCCAGTGATATTATAATAGTGTCTAGGGTTCTCTAGTAAATTATTCACATAGCCGAAATTGTTACATTATTAAATTCTAGCATACATAGGTATACAATAAAGTCTAAGATCACCTATTGGAGATTGGATTCCATACAATGGCAGGGCTACTGGGGTACCACCCGTCACAGTACCTGGTCCAAATCAGAGTATCGAGGATCCACCCTGATCCCCTGTAACACAAGACCGGAACTACCCCTTACTGGATAATCCCGAATAAGACAACCCCGCAGTTGGTGCGACCAATTGCCCACTAAGCGAATAAAAGGGACCTCTAGACAGGGGAAAATCTCATCCTACTTGGATGCTATCCACTTAGCCTTGCTGCACCCCCCTATTTTAGCCATTCCCGTTTGATGAGGCTTAAGGCTACGATTACCTTTTTAGAACACATATCTTGGAATGCTCATCGTCCTCTGGTGGCGATGGTCTGAAAGCATTCATCCATACAAGTCTTTTCCGGGTTCGATCGAAACCGACGGTACTATCTCGCTACATTCATTTTGGAATCACCCTCAGAGTTAACGACAATAGCCTTTGCACTCTGAATTCTTCATCTTGAAACTGAAAGCACTATCTCCATTACACTCGTTTTGGAATCACCCTCAGAGTTAACGACAAATTTCCCTTGCACTTTGAGTCTTCATCTTGATTTTCACTTGAGATTTCACGACCTATCGTTTAATTTGGGTCGATGTGGTTTTGGGATATCCAATTTAGAATCCTATTCGGTCTCTTCGAAATCCAATGTTTTCTTAAAGTCCAAGTTGTTTTAAGGTTAAACAATTAATTTATATTATATTCAAGATATCATATTCACACATCACATCTATTACAGATAGGTAACTCTGATTATCACAGTTCAATCAAGCATTTCATTCACAGAGCATCACAAATCACATATCAAAGATATTAAATAATCCAAGGCATTTAATATCATTCAATAATCCATAAGCAAGATTAATTTAGTGGTACAATTCCTAATTAATTTAATTTAATATCTCAATAAATTAAATTAATTACTTTAGTTACTTTTAAATCCTCCTTACTTAACACTAATTAATAACAAACCATTAATTAATCATCCTTTATAAACCAGGTATCTTAATCAATTAATGAAATTAATTAATCATCCTTTAATTATTCACATTAATTAATTAACCTTTAATTACTCACATTAACAATTATACTATAATTAATTACATAAATTATTGATCCTTAATTAATTTCATTAATTAATTATCCTATAATCACTTACATTAATTAATTATTTTTAAATTAATTACATTCACTAATTATCCATTAATTAATCTCATTCAGTAATTAACTATCCTTTAATTACTTACACAAAGTAATTATTCTTAATTACTTTCATTAAGTAATTATTTCTTTTATTAATTACATTTAGTAATTACCCTTTAATTAGTTTTATTAAGTAATTATCCTTAATTATTTACATTAATTATCCTATAATTAATAACATTAATTAATTAATCTTTATTAATTAAATTAAGTAATTAGCCTTCAACTAATTAAGACCCTAATTAATTTAAGATAAACCATTTATCTTAATTAATTATTAATTACTTCTATTAATTAACTATTCTTTAGTAACTTATTTACTTAATCACATTTTAATTACATTATTAATCTCTTTGAAAAACATTTAGGAATTAATTACATAATTAACCTAATATCTAATTTATATAAACCAAAACAATTTAAAAACATTTAACTTTAAAATTGAAATTTTGAAACTTGTTTAAAAAAACTTGTTAAATAATTTACTTTGGAAACTTGGTTTATATTCTTTTGAAAACTTATTCATTTTAAAACTTGATTTAATAAATTGCTTAAAAACTTAATCATTTTAATAACTTTGAAACTTGGAAAATACTTATCTTTGAAAACTTGTTTATTTCCATTTGGCTTTGAAACTTTGTTCAACTTTTTTATTATGCTTTAAACTTAGTTAATACATTTTGAAAACGTGATTAATTGAATTTACTTTCGCTTTCAAATTGAATTTCTTCTTTCATTTAAAAACTAGAAACTTAAAATAATAACCCGAGCTAAAAGAACAAAAACTCGAGCAAGTTCACGTGCTACTCGCATCCTCTCTTAACTTCGAGAGGATCCTCAAACGTCTTCGAGCCCAACCCCGAGAAATGCATTTCTTCTCCAAACCTACAAAACCCAGACACACAAAAGCGCACATGTGCATGTGCACCGACGGCCCGATCACCTCCGACCAACCTCGCCGCCCTCAACACATCATCGGCCACCTTACCGGTTCACCTGACCTCCCAGATCGACGAAATTGCAGGATAACGAAATCGAGCAATATGATCAACTCTAGGAACCCAAACACCTCGACGAAATCACCTCACTCCGACGATCCCGACCACCGAAACCCACGCCGCCTCGTCCAGAGCTACGTCACCACACCACGCATCAATTCCGCCACATTCGATCGAACACGATGCATTGTCGGTGACACAGGAACCTCGACAACCTCGTCGTCCCAATCAGCACTATAAACCATAATCTGCCGTCGCTCGGCCACCACAACCATCTATAAATCCTCCAAGCATTTTTCCCTCGATCCTCAACACTTCAGCCTCCTCCAGCATCAACCACGATGGACAACACTAAGCCGATCATCGAAAACCGACGAGAATGCAAAAACTGATCAACTCAAAAATTCTCGACATTCACACACTTAAAATTCAAGAAATCTGTATCAAAATTCATGATTATCCAAAACCAATCAGATTGTAAACTCAAAACATGATTTCCATACTTTTGATTTTGACTTATATTTGATTATCTCTGTAATTTATTATTTTTGGAATAATTAATTTATATAAATTCTTGAAACCATTTCTGAAATAAGATTACATTCATACAATCATTTCTTCTTTGGAGATCATAACCTAAATTTGATTATATGGGAAGATATGGATTTTTTAAGGTTGTTCTTGAGCCTATGAACACAACAGGGGACTAGTATACATACACACAGTCATGTATACAAATATACAGAGCAGTTCAAATTATATTCTTGATAAAATCATCCATGCAAACCATCAATTAAAATCATCAATTAAAAACAGATTTAAGCTTTTTAAATCAAAAGTTTACTCGCTGGTTTTTAATGCAGAGAACAGATTTCTTCTTCTATCGGGAAATTTGATTGGTTTGAAACTGATCTTGAATTTTTTCTTGATGTTAATTTGAATCTTTGAATCTGAATTTGTGTTGAGTTGACCTTGAATCTTCTCAGATTGAAAACTGAAGTTTTGAAGTGTTGTAGTTTTGATTTTCCCCTTAGTTTAGTTTTTTTGTTGAAGAAGAAAGAAACAATTCAGAAATTATGTATATAGCCTGGTTTTCCACTAAACACTTGTTATTTATAATTTAATTAACAAAGAAAATTGTTTGCCACTTGTTAATCTCAAGATATACTAAGCTTACACACGTTATACTCTCTTACAAATGTCAAAAACAAGTTTTATTATCTTACCAATATTTGATCTCTTTATTTATTAATTACTTATGTTTTTATATATTTATGTAAATTATTTATTATGTCTATTTTTATATATACTAACTATTTTTATTTCAAATATAAAAGAAATTGTATCAAACCACTTTATTAAATTTCATTTTAAACTTAAGCTAAAATATTTTTAATAAATAAATATATATATATGTACTATTTTTTAGTGTTTTAAAAATGCTCAGATTAACTTTAAATAACTTTTGAAAAATTATTACATTGAATTTAGAACATAACTTCGAAATCACAATATATATACATCTATATATTAAAATTTGAAGACATATTTTATTTGTTTTGAAAAGATAAATTTTGCCAAAATAAATATATTAGCTTTGAAAAGAATAAAATTTTCCAAATTAAATATAAAAAAATTATCAATTAAATATCGTGAATTCAAATTATTATAAAAGAAGATTATCAGATTGCTATTGCCAAAATTCCGGGTCATCACAAGCCTGGTTAAATCAAGAGAGTTTGCCCTGGACTCGAATACAGGAGGGTGTACCTCGTAGCCTTGAAACCGAGGGTGTCATCTAGGAGATTATTTTGATAACAAATTCGTACGAGTGTACGGGACTGGATGTAGGGTAACTCCGAACCAGCATAAAACCTGGTGTGTTCTTTCCTTTACTACTTTTATTTAGTATTTGCATCTGTGTCTGATTCTGTGATTATATCTGTGTTTGTGAATTGCATTTGTTGGTGATTAAATTACATAAGTTTCAAAAAGATTTAGAAAATCCACAAAACACTATTCACCCCCGCTCTAGTGTTATTCCAGGCTTAAGACCCACAATCCGCATTTCTCACATATAAAAAGTCTTTTAATTTTCTTAATGTTTGCACAAAAAATGGACAAACACCTCCGAGTCGTATTATTTAGTTGATTATATGTGATTTTATATGATTTTAGATGAGTATGTAAATTTAAAAGAAGGAGGGGCTGAAATGTAAAGACACACAGATTTATAGTGATTCGGCCAGAATGTGCCTACGTCCACTTTATATGTTATTATCTTCTTTCTTTCAGGTTACAAGTACAATGCTTTGTATACAAGCGTATGAAAGTAGTTTGAAAGTTCCTTCCTTGCTTGAGCTCTCAAACTTGTCTCCCATTGTTGTACCCCTGCCCCTCTATTTATAGAATGAGGTTGAGGGCAGGGGCCTTGGAAGCATATAGCTGCTGGCGGGCCCGGGCTGAAGCAATCTGGACTGGCAATCTTCTGGTTCGGCAAGGCTTCATTCGGCTATGAGCTTGGACCGGTGGTAGGTGTGCATGTGGACCGGCAGGGGAAAGGAGAGGGTTTGTTCGGTGCTTGCCTGGTCCGGTAGTAGGAGTGTGAGAATGTGGACCGGTAGTCGTTTGGTCCGGTTATGTAGGTGGTTCGGTGGCAAGGTTGGTTCGGCAGGGGAGTTAGAGTGGTGGTATAAAGGAGCCGAATGAGATGGGGTCGAATGAAGTGGGGGCCGAGTGAAGTGGAGCCGAATGAAGTGGGGGCCGAGTGTTGTGGAACCGAATGAAGTGGGGGCCGAGTGAGCTTCTTCATGGAGAATATTGGAAGGCCCTCTAGGTTAGTATTGAGCTTCTTGGCTGTTGAACGGAGTAGAGGTTGCTTGCGAGCCCGAGTGAAACTGCGGCTTCTTGGTCTTGAGGTCTTCTGGGTGAAAATTCGCCCAACATTTGCCCCCCAAAGTGGGGCACGTGCTTGCATGTGTCGCGCTTTGTTTTTCTTGTGGCAGGAAGATTGGCTTTGTAACGCCAGCGATTGGACGTTCGTATTCTGTTAATGTCCTGCAAAGGAATTTACAGTTTTAGTGTGATTTCGAATAACGGCCGTTCATGATCGAAATATTCGAGATGAAGTGAACTGTGCCGTTCAGGACGAGAGAGTGAGCCCCGAAGGGGCTCGGCATCGTCGATGCCCGGTTTATGTTTGTGAAGATGGTTTATTGCCAGCTCAGAGCATGCCTAGGGATCGTTCGCAACCCCGTACATGTGTAAGTAGCTTAGCCATTTCATAATTATCAAATATCCATATGACCGATGGGCTTAAAAATGCGTGTCAAAGTGTAAATTCCCACGATGGTAGGGTTAATAACCATTCAGAGCGTGCCTATGGACCATTCGAGGTCGCGTACACGTGTAAACGATTTAATCCACGTCGGTGAGGATTTTACGACTTATTCATCGCTATCATAATCTTATTTTGTTGGTTAGTTCTGGAGTTCGGTACTTATCTGAGGGAGGCGCTTTGCACGCCACTAGTTCCTGGTCTTGGTCTGTAGAGAGAGAGTTTCATTCGGTTCTTGGTTGGTCCGGCTATTCCCATTCGGCTTCTGGTGGTCCGGTATTATTGGTCCGGTTGGGCGAATTGTTTGGTTCGGTGGTTGTGAGTTCGCCTATATATAGAGGCCGTACCCCCCTTGTTTTTCTTTACCGAACGAGTAGAGCCGAGCCATATTGAGCACCGAACCAGTTAAGTACCGGATCAAACAAATACCGAATCAATCAAGCGCCGGACCAATTTAGTACCGAACCAGGTATGTTCCCTTTTGCCGAATACATACGAAAGTTTTCACTTCACCGAATGGGACTACGGCCTTGGGGCCGAATGAGATGGAAACCGAACGAGATGAAAACCGAATGAGATGGAAACCGAACGAGATGGAAACCGAATGAGATGAAAACCGAATGAGATGGAAACCGAATGAGATGGAAACCGAATGAACTTGTGAACTTGAAAACTTTAGTTTGCGAATGAAATCCCACACTTGCACGCATTTGTTTGTTTACTTTTCTATGTTCCTTGTTCTAATGCCATGCTTTCCTTGTGTTGTAGTTAAATGTCTCGCAAGGTAGAAACTCGATCGGGCAAGAGGAAATCCAGGGATAGTGGAGAAACTTCTGCCGTGCCCCCAGCCCAGCCAGATCCAGCACAGCACGTACCCGCTCCGAGGTCACTAGTCGACGGGTATGGTCCCCAGGAGCTTCTCATCTCCCCCCCTGATTGCTATTCTAGCTCTCTGAAAGAGGAGCAACTCAACGCCATATCCCGTTCCTTTGGGATTGACAGGACGCTTACGCTGCTTCCGGGAGATGGAGTGATGCCATATAATCCTCCCGAGGGCTACTTCGCTTTTAGCAGATACCATTGCATGTGCGGCGCTATCACCTCTATCAACGCTTGGATAGTAAGCTTCACCACATATTTGAAGGTGGCTCCCTTCCAGCTCCAGCCTAACTCATATGCCATCCTGGTGAGCCTCTTTGTTATCTTCCAGAGGAGGTACGGGCGTCCTCCTTCTAACCGGGAAATCTGATACTTGTACAACCTGAGAGGCTATAAGAAGGGGTCTCCGTATATTAGTCTGGAGGCGGCCGTGCCCTTCAAACCAGTTCTGGACTTGTATTCCAAGTTCACCATGTTCAAGAAAGAGTGGTTCTTCGTCAAGGACGATGCTGTTTCTTTCCGCCTTTTCACTTCCGGCTGTAAGATTGATTTCATTTATATTTTTCATGTGTTTTGACGGTAGTGTTTTTTCTGACATGCTTTTATTTCTGGCTAGCGACAGGTGGTGTTGCAGTCGTGGAGGATGATTCCTTAGTGCGAATGGCTGCTGAACTAAAGGCTATTCCGGCACGGGACCGGTCGGCCTCTTTCTTGATCAGGAACGCAACCCTCTTGGAGTATAACTTGATCTTACCGCACCAGTCCGTAGTTAAGCAAAGGGATACGGCTGAGGAGAGGGCTGCCAAAGCTAAGGAGGGGGCTACAGTAAAGAGCGGTAAGAGGGAGCCTTTCGCAGAGCGTCCCGTGGTCGGGGGGAAGAAACTGAAGAAGTCTGATGGCCCTTCTCCAAGTATTTGCCCGACTGTCCCGGAGGAGGAAGGTGTAGAAGAGGAGGAAGGAGGCGAAGTTGGAGAAGGGTCGGAGGGTGGAGGAGATGGCGATGGTCAAGGTGGTAGTGGGGTTGCTGCTCTAACCTCTGAGCAAGACCTCGAACTGGATGAGGCTCTCCGTCGGGCCTTCGAGGAGTCGGAGGGAGAGTCGAAAACGGAGAAGGAAAAGGATAAGGAAACGGAGAAGGCAAAGGAAACCGGCAAAGCTGTGGCTTCCGCTAGGGTGACTCCGGCGATGCAAGGTGAACTTTTGTCTTCTGCCGATTCCATTTTCGATAGGGACTTAGAAATTTTTTACGGTTCACTTCCGTTCTGGAATGAGATCCAGGACTTATTGCAGTATCCCACTCCTCCGCCGGGTTTGTATAATAGATGTGTCTCCTCACTTTTCTTTCTTTTTAACTTAGCACATTTTTTGAATTGCGGATTATTGTATGTTCGTAACACTTGTTCTTTATTCCAGGGGCAGGCCAGGCGGGTAAAACGTCGGATGTTCGACACCGCCTTGAACAATTTAAGTCGAGGAGAGCTTCCGCGAAACCTTCTACTGATCGCACTGGGGATGTAGTCAGTTGCCGCCCTCTTCTTGGGGTCATCGAAGAGGGTATTCAGAAAAGGAAGCGGAGCCGTTCCTTATTTGAGTCTTCTTCTGCTTCGCAGCTTCCTACTCAGCCTCCCCCTACTCAGCCTCCTCGTGATACTACGGAGGAGAGCACGGAGCCCTGCCCCCCTCCTCCTCCTTCCAAGAGTCCTACTGTCATTCATATAAGGCGCCCCGATGTGCCTCGCCCCGTGCCTCGTGACCCTTTTGCTGGTCATCCTGATTTAGACCCAAGCTTTCGGGATATTTCATTCGATGAGACCACGGGCGAGCACCTCCTTCCCCGCAACCCCATGGTAAGGGTGCTGGACGAGGCCAAATCTTTAGATCTTGATTTACTTACTACACGGGTAGTCACCATGGGGGATGAGGCCAAGGCTAATATCGACCGGGTGGCCGCAGAGACCAGGAAGTTAATGGAGCATCATGCTAAGTTGGTCAAGGCCGGGGAAGAGATCGGGAGTGCTAACATTCGGTTGAGGTTAAAGGTTGCCGATCAGGCCAAGCAGCTCGACGACCAAGCCATCCAGATTTCCCAGCATGAGGAAGCCTCCAAGCGGCTGAAAGAGACCATGGAGAAGGCCAGTAGGGCGGAATTACGGAAGATGGAGGTCGCTTGCAGGGAACGGATTAACATAGCTATCGCAATGGTGGATGAGGTTCGAAATGCGGATCTCGAGCGGGTAGAGGAGTTGTCGGGGAGGCTCGAGGCTGCGGAGATGGCTCAGGCCGAGTTGAAGGAGGAGATGGAGGAGATGAGGAGGTCCCTCAGGTTGAAGGAAGAGGAAATGAGGAGATGAGGAGGTCGCCAAGTTGCAAGCTTCCGAGGCCCGGGTGAGGGAGTTTGAGGAAAACGAGGGGATGATGGATGAGATGCTGCAGGATATGTACTTCCACACTTGGAAGGAGGGCGGCTTGTCTTGGATGGACGATTACCCTCGGGTCATGGCCAAGGTGTATCTCCAGGCTTTAGAGGAGGCCAGGGTGAACGCGGGTAAGGAAGGCGGAGAGGCTTTCAACTTGAATGCGGTTACTGCTTAGTTCTCAAAGGAGGAGCAAGCGGCGGTGAAAGAGGGGATGCGGCTGCTTGCTGCAGAGGAAGCGGGCGTGCAGTTGGATGATGAGGATCAAGCGGCGGATGCTGGTGAGTTATTCTTCTTCCCTTTCGTTTCTTCCCGTGTTTCCATAACTTGGTTGTTCGTTTAATGAATTCCTCTTCCGAATTGGACAGGCGGGACTTTTGATCCACATGCTGGGGGCTCTGATCCTGCGGCTAAGTAGACTGGGGGAGTTGGTGATGGAGTGTGGATGCATCTGCCATCTTTTCGTTTCTTTTTTATCACTGTTTATGTTAGTCTTTGATATGCAACTGCAATAAAATTATTTGCAAAGAATAACTTCGTGTGATCTTATAATATAAGCTGATTTTGTCATGTTTAAATGTTGTTGCTATCTTTATGTGCCGTGTGAGAAGTATAATTATGTATATGCCTGTGATTCTAGTTGTGTTTGATGTTAAGTTTTTGCTTGAAATATAATTTCACGTTTTGCAATGTCAGTGTATGAATAAGCTATAGTTACGCATTTATGTACAAGAGAAGAGAGTACCACCCTTTATGTTTTATTCGCAGGCGGTAGCTTTGAGTGTCTTGTGTAACTGTTCACGGGTATAGCTGAGCGCCCTGCCACCCAGTACGCAGGCTTAGAGCCTTATGAGTGAATGCTTCCTATTCGGTTTCCTGTACTTTAGAGTTTGTTATACAGGATAGGGGAAAAATATTTAAATGGAATGGAAATATAGTAAATGTAAAACTTCCAGTCACGGAAGGCCGTCGATGTGCTTAAGTCCGTGGCAAACGGGTTTTGTAGTCACTTTCCCTAGCTGTGGGTCTTGGAGACATTTGTCACCCATCTTACGCCTCTGCGGGGAGTTTTCTTTTTTACCACAGCCGTACTTAAGACACATCGGAGCCGAGATCGCGCACGGTAACTACCCAAACCATTATGGTCCGTAATCGTGGGTATTATTCGATTTACCGTGGCCGGCTAGCGTGGGTGCCGTTGGCCGTGAACTACCCCTGGCTGGCCACACCTTATGTTGGGGCTTAAAGTAGGTTCACAGTTGCCGGCGAGCCGAACGCCGTAATGAGCTGCCATCGGCTATAGTCGGCCTTTATGATGACTTATAATCGGCTCATTACAGTTGGCTTTGAGGGCAGGCGCGCAATGAGTTAACCCGCAGCAGAGGGATGCTGGAGCAAAAGTGTCTCATTGGCGAGTGCATAGAATCGTAGCGTACCTGTTAGGCCTAGTCCAGATGAGGCCGTGGTGCGTCTTGGGCGGAGATGCCATAGGATTTTGTTCAACAGAAAGGGATAAAACTTAACGAGCAGCCAAGACATAAAGGAACAAGTTAAAAAGAGACAAGATCTTTTAAAGTGGTTCAGCACGGAAATGCCTACGTCCACTGATTCTCTTTGTTAATTCACTTCATATTGGCAGTACAAGTTAAGAAAAGTATCGACGGAGGTGTCGGATGTTCCATGCCCTCTGGAACACCTCTCCGTCCACTGTTGACAAAATGTAAGCTCCGTTGTGGAGATCTTTATGAATTACATATGGTCCGTCCCAGATGGGGTCCAGTGCCCCGGGGCGCGGAAAGATTCGCCTGAGGACAAGATCTCCTTCTTGTAAGCTGCGATGCTTGACTTTGGAATTGTATTGTGCTGCCACTTTCTGTTTGTGAGCTGCTTCTTTGAGTGCTGCATCGTTTCTCCTTTCCTCGATCAGATCCAAAGACATGAGGAGGAGTTCTTCGTTTTCTTCTGGGTTGTAGTGGATCCTACGGTGAGAAGGCACAATAGTCTCAACTGGGAGCATTGCCTCCGATCCATATGCCAAAGAGAAAGGAGTATGTCCCGTTGATGTTCTGAAAGATGTGCGGTATGCCCATAGTGCCGTAGGAAGTTCGTCCACCCAAGCGCCTTTTGACCTTTCAAGTTTCTTCTTGATTAGGGTTTTGAGAATTTTGTTGACAGCTTCAACTTGTCTGTTTGCCTGAGGGTAAGCTACTGATGAGAAGCTTTTATGAATTCCATGTTCTTGGCACCAGTCGGCAAATTCTTCGCTGTCAAACTGGAGTCCGTTGTCGGATACGATCTTGAGTGGGACTCCATACCTGCACAGAATGTTTTTGATCAAGAAGTTGATAACTTTTGCTGAAGATATTTTATTTAAAGGTTCCGCTTCCACCCATTTGGTGAAATAATCGACTGCCACTATAGCATATTTGGCTCCGCCTCGGCCCGTTGGCAGTTCGCCAATTAAGTCAATTCCCCATACAGCAAAGGGCCAAGGGCTAGTCATTTGAGTAATTTCGTTTGTGGGCAGTCGAGGAATCTTGGCGAACTTCTGACATCTGTCGCATCTCTTAACGAAGTCTAGGGCATCTTTTTTTAGTGTGGGCCAGTAATATCCATATCGGAGTATCTTTCTTGCCAAAGTCTGTCCTCCAGTGTGATCTCCGCATCCTCCCTGATGGATGTTTGTTAATATCTCCTTGGCTTCCCTTCCGGCGACGCATCTTAATAAGGGGCTAGAGAAGCCACGCCGGTAGAGGATGCCTTCTTGTATTGTGTAGTGGGGAACTTTCCTCAAGATCTTCTTGGCTTCGTCACGCCTGTCGGGTAGTATGCCATCTTGCAAATATTTCCGGATAGGAGTCATCCAGGTTCCTTCTTCGATTGCAGTTATCAGATTCGCTTGTTCGAAACTCGGGGCTAGCTGCCTTGAGATTGCTAGTGCTCCGGAAATGGCGCTGTTTTTCATACTAGCTTGCTTTGCAAGTTCATCTGCCCCTTGGTTTTCTTCTCGAGGAATGTGTTTGATTAGATAATGGTCCAATCGATCGAGCAGCAGTCTGGTTTTATTTAGGTATGCTGTGAGTCGTTCTCCTCGAGTCTGGAATTCTCCTAGTACCTGGTTTACGACAAGCTGAGAATCACTATGAATACATAAGGAATTGATTCCAATTTCTAGGGCCAGTTCCAATCCCGCTATTACTGCTTCATATTCAGCATCGTTGTTAGTGGCCGTGAACTCCAATCTTAATGCATAGTATAACTTTCTTCCCCTGGGGGTGATGATCACAATACCTGCCCCCGAGCCTTGTTCGTTTGATGCTCCGTCTACAAAGAGGTTCCACTTGATGTTTTTTGCTACTTCGGATTGTTCCTTGCCTTCGTTGGTAGTGAATTCGGCAATGAAATCAGCCATGGCTTGCCCTTTGATAGCGATGCGGGGATGGTAGGTGATATCATACTGACTTAGTTCGATGCACCATTTGAGGAGTCGCCCAGAAGTGTCAGGACGATGGAGCACTTGTCTTAGTGGTTGATCGGTTAGAACCCTGATGGAGTGAGACTGGAAGTAGTGTCGCAGTTTTCGTGACGCGATCAATAAACAATATGCTAATTTCTCAAGTTTAGGATATCTGGCTTCTGCCCCTGTAAATCTCTTACTTACAAAGTAAACCGGGCGTTGTGTGCGGTCTTCTTCTCTTACCAAGGCGGCGCTTAGAGCATGAGATGATACAGCGAGGTATAGGTATAACACTTCACCTTCATTTGGAGTTGAGAGTACTGGAGGTCTCTGAAGGTGTTCGATTAGGTTGAGGAAGGCTTTTAAGCATTCGTCGGTCCACTCGAACTTCCCTTTGTCTTTCTTGAGTGCTTCGAAGAAAGGGACACACTTGTCAGTTGCCTTGGAAATGAATCTGCTTAGGGCGGCCACCTTTCCGTTTAGGCTCTGCATTTCTTTTCGAGTGGAAGGTATCCTTATTTCTTTTAAAGCCCGGATTTGTTCAGGGTTTGCTTCGATTCCTCTGGCGTGGACGATGAATCCTAAGAATTTTCCCGATGATACTCCGAAGGAGCACTTTAGAGGATTCAGCTTCATTCCATATCGGCGAAGTACCCGAAACGTATCGTCCAGATGGCTTACATGGTCGTTGGCTTTCTTGGACTTTACCAACATGTCATCCACATATACCTCCATAGTTCGTCCTATCAATTCTGCGAACATTTTGTTGACGAGGCGTTGATAGGTAGCTCCAGCATTTTTGAGTCCAAAAGGCATGACTTTGTAACAATATAATCCGCGGTCGGTGATGAAGCTAGTGTGGTCCTGATCGGGAGCGTGCATGGGAATCTGGTTATATCCGGAGTATGCATCCATAAAAGATAGGAGTTCGTGTCCGGCTGTGCTATCCACAAGTTGGTCAATTCGGGGAAGTGGGAAGCAATCTTTTGGGCAAGCGTCATTCAGATTGGAGAAGTCAATACATGTTCGCCACTTTCCATTGGCCTTTTTTACTAGCACTGGGTTAGCGATCCATTCTGGGTAGATGGCTTCCCGTATGAAGCCATTAGCAAGTAGATTCTTTACTTCCTCATCAAGGGCTGCCGACCGCTCTGCCCCCATGCTCCTCTTTTTCTGCTTTACTGGTACCTTGGTGGGATCGATGTTCAACATGTGGCATGCTATGTCTGGGGAGATTCCTGTCATATCGGCATGGGTCCACACAAATACATCTAAGTTGTGGCGGAGAAAGTCAATGAGTTGATCCTTCAATTCCGTTTCCAGCTGAGATCCGATTTTTAATAGTCTACTTGAATCATGCTTATCTACCGATACGAATTCCATAGCCTCTGCAGGCTCGGCGGTAGCCTCCTCCTCTTTATCCCTGGGGTCTAGTTCATTGAAGGGATCGCTTGTGTATCGAAGAGGAGGGGCTTTCTTTAGTTGCTATGCCTCCAAGCTTTTCATGCAGAGAGTAGTCTCTGCATCTTTTCCTTTATTCTTTCTGCGGTTATTGCGAAGTTCAGTTACGTAGCAGTCTCGGGCAGCATCTTGATCTCCTTCTACTTCTCCTACTCCGTTGTCTGTTGGAAATTTCATTTTCAGGCACCAGGGGGCTAATACAATCTGAAAGTCAGACAAGGCTGGTCTTCCCAAGAAAGCGTTGTAAGCCGAGTGGTTTTCTATTAGTACGAACGTTTGTTTTCGCACAACGGAGCGGGGATGACTTCCTATTTCGACGAAGAGGTCAAGTTGCCCGAGGGGCATTTTTGCATCTCCAGTGAAACCGTGCAGTGGTTTGTCACAGGGGGATACATCCTTCATTGATAACTTCATTTTGTCGAAAGCATGTTTGAATAGGATATTTACGGAGCTTCCCGTGTCTATTAGAATCCGAAAAACTTTAGCTGGACCAAACCAGGCAGAGATGACCATGGGATCCATATGTGGGTACTGTCTTCCTTCCAAATCATGCCTACTGAATACAATGTCATTGTTTTCTTTTCGTTTCGGGTGGCGTTCCTCCGTAATGGAGTTAACATATCCTTCGGCATTTCTAAGCGACTTGCCGTACCTTTCCATCTCTGCCCAACTTCTGTCGGCGATGTGTGGTCCTCCTGAGATGGTAAGGACCACTATCTTCTCTTGACTAGAGCCACTGGTGTTGTGATTGTTGCGATTCCCTCCGCCTACTTCTGGGAGGGGTTGCTTTGAGTTCTCATTGGCAGGAGTTGGAGTCCTGTTCTGACCTTTCACATAACGTTCCAGTCTTCTTCTTCTAATGTGTTCTTCGATCAATTCCCGAAGATGGTGGCATTCATTGGTGTCATGTCCGTGGGATTCGTGGAAGCGACAGAACTTTCCGGACTTGAGTGCGTTATCTGATTCTTTCTTGTGCGGGGGGCGCTTGTATCCGAGTTCGCCCTGAGTGGCTAGGTAGATGTTTTCGATTGTTTCATTCAAAGGAGTGTAGGAGTCAAATCTTGGCCCTGGTCGATATTGGCGCTTCTCAACCTTTCTGCCCCCAGCATTGTCTCTAGATTCATTTCTTCGAGCGTCCTTAGCTGCAGTGGGAACCTTGTCCTGAACTATCTTGCCTTGTTGCCCTGACTGCCTCTCCGTAGCAGCGTCTTCAAGTCTCATATACTTTCCAGCTTCATGGAAGAAATCAGGCAAGGTAGCTGGTTTTTCCTTAGTTAATCTTCTGGCAAACTTGGTGTCTGGATGTACACCACTACAGAGGGCCATTAGAGTGAGTTTTTCATCGGCATCTTGAACTGCTGCCGCTGCGGCGTTGAACCGTGTTAGATATTGTTGCAGCGTCTCTCCGGATTTCTGTTTGACATTGGATAGAGAATAAGCATCCTTGGGTTGTTCCACATGGATGCGGAACTGGCTAATAAACCTTTCTTTTAACATCTCCCATGAGCTGATGGATCCTTGGGGTAGATGGCAGAACCAGGAGGTAGCTAGATCTGATAGGAATAGCGGAAAGCATTTACATAATACTCCTTCTGTTGCTCCACTCATGAGCATATGCTGGGTGTATCTCTGCAGGTGTACGATGGGGTCGGAAGTTCCTTTGTAAGGTTCCATGGTTGGCATTTTCCATTCCCGGGGAGTGATGGCAGTTTCGATATTTCGGGTAAAGGGACTGGTGACCCTAGCGCCTATTCCCCGGTCCCTTTGCTCCCGTTGGACACATTCTCTGAATAATCGTGCCATTCGTTCGTCAGAACTTGGAGCGGACAAAAATGAGCTCGGTTCTTCCCTGCGGGATCTATCTCGTCCAGATGACCTGTAGGGATGGTACAGTCTATCACTTCTAGCATTATCCAGTGGTTGTCTTTGGCTGCTTGGATGCACGCTAGGACCAGCTACAGTTGCCCCCTGCCTTGATCTTCCCCTGTGGGGTTCTGTTTCGAGCACATCCATGGGGTCAACTTCGGGCTGGGTTCTAGCTCGGCTCCGTTCAGCGGGGTTTCTATGATTAGGTGGCATGACTGGCTCAGCTACATCCGACCCTCGCCTGGTGCCTCCCCCGCTAGGTTCGGTTCCAAGGGCTTCCTCGAGTCGGAATTCGGGCTGAGTCCGGGCGCGGCCCCTATCATCGTTGTTCCTGTTGATAGCTTGTTCGAAGAGTGAAGACCTTTGTTGCCTCCGGGATCCTCCGGATTGGGATTCACCCCATGATTCAGTGTTGCGGTTGGACTCTTCAGCATCCCTTAAGCGTGTCATGAGTTGGTCCACCAAAGTTTTTTGTTGGGATGTGAAGCGGTTAGTTACTTCAGCCACAACCCTGTCCAGATCTGCCCTAGTGATTGGTTGTTCCGTTGCGGGACCAGTTGGATTTTCCTGATTTTCATCTGGTACTGCTGTTGAAGTGGGCTGATCTGTGATTGCTGGATCTGGAAGGCTGCTAGTTGCGATGTTCTTTCCTTTGTTAACATCCCTTCTCTGTTTGGAAGGCATGATTTCTAAGCAACGAGTGATGTTGTTAGGAAGAAGGTTGAGTGGGAGAAGGTGAAGCTTGAGTTCTGAAGATGAAGTCTGAGTTCAATTCTCAGTGAAAGCACCAAAAATGTTTGCATAAAAAATGGACAAACACCTCCGAGTCGTATTATTTAGTTGATTATATGTGATTTTATATGATTTTAGATGAGTATGTAAATTTAAAAGAAGGAGGGGCTGAAATGTAAAGACACACAGATTTATAGTGGTTCGGCCAGAATGTGCCTACGTCCACTTTATATGTTATTATCTTCTTTCTTTCAGGTTACAAGTACAATGCTTTGTATACAAGCGTATGAAAGTAGTTTGAAAGTTCCTTCCTTGCTTGAGCTCTCAAACTTGTCTCCCATTGTTGTACCCCTGCCCCTCTATTTATAGAATGAGGTTGAGGGCAGGGGCCTTGGAAGCATATAGCTGCTGGCGGGCCCGGGCTGAAGCAATCTGGACTGGCAATCTTCTGGTTCGGTAAGGCTTCATTCGGCTATGAGCTTGGACCGGTGGTAGGTGTGCATGTGGACCGGCAGGGGAAAGGAGAGGGTTGGTTCGGTGCTTTCCTGGTCCGGTAGTAGGAGTGTGAGAATGTGGACCGGTAGTCGTTTGGTCCGGTTATGTAGGTGGTTCGGTGGCAAGGTTGGTTCGGCAGGGGAGTTGGAGTGGTGGTATAAAGGAGCCGAATGAGATGGGGTCGAATGAAGTGGAGGCCGAGTGAAGTGGAGCCGAATGAAGTGGGGGCCGAGTGTTGTGGAACCGAATGAAGTGGGGGCCGAGTGAGCTTCTTCATGGAGAATATTGGAAGGCCCTCTAGGTTAGTATTGAGCTTCTTGGCTGTTGAACGGAGTAGAGGTTGCTTGCGAGCCCGAGTGAAACTGCGGCTTCTTGGTCTTGAGGTCTTCTGGGTGAAAATTCGCCCAACACTTAAAGAATTCATAGAAAAAGTTTTAGAACTTTCCTTAAAAGTTTATTATTTTTAAAAATTAAAAGACATCTGATTTTACACTAATTAATCTATAAAAAGCCTAATTTTTTTAGAAAAATTCCAAATTAAATTTCAGAGTTCTTAAAACACCATTTTAAAATTTCCAATCAAGTTTCGGATATTTCCAAATCAATTTGATAATTTTCCTAGATTTTCAATGGCTAATTTCAAAGATTGAATTATTAATTTATTAGATGGCAGCAATTAATACGTGTCTAATATTCTCCAAACAATATGCAGGTTCTATATAAAATGTTTTAGGTCAAAATTATGTATTTACAAAATTTCAAAATTTTAATAATCCTACTTTCAAAGAATATAATATAAAAAATACTAGATGATAGAATTTGGTAAAGTTTTCTTGTCATATACCCACACTACCAAAGAATATTTCAAAGTAATATTGTCGGTTAGTGTAGAGAAAAATGCTGCTTATGAGCGACCATCCATGAATTTTACATCATGCAAGCATGGATACATCGATTAATATGTTATACATTTCTTTAATCGAGTAGAATCGACATGTACAATTCTAGCTTAAAACAATACTATGGTGGCTATAATAAATTCCAAAACAACATATAATAAATATATATCACAGAATCACATATCAGACACAGCGGAATGAAAATAGATACAAGTCTGAACTAACCCAAAATAGATACATGATGTAGAATACACATATACAAGGTGCTACATCTCAAATATGAATATGTACACAAAAGGACTCTAGCTCAACATAACATCATATATACATAGATGAAAAAAGTAACCACTAGCTAACAGATAGGATATCCACTCTAATGCATCAATTTGGAGGACCTTAAACATCTCAGTCTGATCCGACTATTATAAAATAATGAATGGGTCAGTCTAGGCCTATGAATGATTGACAAAGTGAACTAGATCTCAAATATAGCATATATCGACAAATATCAAACATACATTAATAACTTCAAATCACTAAATACTATAACTCAAGATAGCTAAAGAATAGCAAAAATCCTAGAAATGATTTGGTAACAATTCAAACAACATCAAATCTAGAAATCATACAAATAAAAATATGGAAATTTCACAAAAAAGGGAAAGGTGCCAAACTGATCCAAGATTGGTGAAATAAATTCACCTGCATTCATGTAACTTCATGATAGACGTATAAGTCTATAAACATTAAGATAGGTACGAGACCTACAAGCATCAAGATTGGTACGAGACCCATAAACATCAGGATATGAATAAGTCCTATAAACATCAAGATAGGTATGATACCTATAAACATCAAGATATGTACGAGGCTATAAACATCAAGATTGGTACGAGACCTATAAACACCAAGATTGGAACAAGTCTTATAAACTCCATAAGCGAGTCATAAACCCATCGATATAAGTGTTATGTATTTTCATATAGCAACCGAATAGGTAATGACCATGTGTCTCATACCACACGGTTTTACCTAAACGTTTACTATAAGCAAGTTAACTCCACTCATGTGTATAAACCGGTCGAATAATTCCGAGAATTAACCGGTAAAACAAATGTGAGCGTTTCATACCACTCATTTTGTAAAACCATTCAAACCACCTGCTCATTCAATTGATAATGTGCAATTTCATGAAAATCTTTTACTTTAAAAATATCCTCATAAAATATAGTTTTATATGCCATTATGTATATTGAGAAGTCCTTATTAAATCCTTGTATGAAAATTAATTTAAACTTATTATTCCAAATCGTTTTAAAACCATTATTATTATTATAAAGAAATGGACTATTTAATATATATAATACCATTTGTATAGAAAAATCCACTTGTACTTGAAAATATAGGAAAATGGTTTAAAATTGAAAATTGTTCTCTTGGAAACTCAAGTTCAAAAAATGTGAAATAATACCGTGTTGTAGCATGGATCCATAGAGAATTTATGTGAATAATAATAACCCAGAATTCATAAATTCAAAAATCAAAGCCCAGAAATAAGAATTAGAAACCACTAAAATAGGCACCGAGCTCATATCTAGTAACAAAGAAATTCAATCTGGGTAAACCAAATAAATAAGTGGATCCATAGAGTGCAACCCTACATCATCTCTATATATGCATTACATAACTTAGAAAATGAGTTGCAATGGATGCCATAAGAAGTGCAAAAGATTCCACAAAACACAAGAAATAAGCATCAAAGAACAAGCGATGAATGGGCAAGCAAACGGCGGGTTGAAGGGGCGTCTCTTCGAGATGAAATAGCTCCAGTAGAACATGCAACCGGTGCACTGGTGGATCCCACCGGTCCACCTGTTGGACTGTGGTCTAGAGCGATTTAGCTCTAGGTTGACCTCCAAACGGCCCATACGACGACATTTGATCCCAGTTTTTTACATAGATGATATAGGGTGTTTATAAGAGCATTTCATGCAACTTCAGGGCATCAAAATGTCCATATGATTAGCAAATATAATGTATCTCTAGTCTAGGGTTTCAGTAAATAGGAATATGCAACATGAAGCGTGGATATCACAAAACATTGAAAGCAAAATAATCATATCTTCGAATCAATTATCAAACAGCAACATGCAATGAATTATAGCCAAAAAAGTGTGAGATTGACTCACCAATTTAACCCAAATAAAATGCAAAATGCTTAAATCCTCCAAGGCGACCATCTTTTAGCCAATACCCTAGGTTAAACTCAAAAATAGGAAAATATGATATTACAACCTAGGGCAAAACATAAATTAATAATCGAATTTAAGCACATAAAGAAAGGGAGAGAGAGGAGATTACCTTCATTAGATCTATACTTGAATTAGTCAAAAGCACTTTGATTTTTGATTTTAATTTTCGGATTTAGGGTTTATGTTTCACGTTACTAGCAAAATGAATAAAAAGTGAATGAGAAAACTATACATAGTTATTTCTCATTTCTATTTCTTTCTTCTTCGACCAAGAGGGTTTGATATGAAACCAATAAGCAAGTGTTACAAATTTTTAAGAGAAGTGTAACTAATTCCTCTGTTTTCTCTTTAAAAGCACTAATTCACATTACAAATAATGTTCTATGAAATATAAATTTATTTCTCAAATTCTACAAAGCTCCAACATGTCAAAATGCACATTTCTATAAATATTGAGATATTTTGTGTAATTAAATATTACTTTTGAAATAAAAAGTTATTCTCATTATTATTATTATTATTAAATAAAAATAAACTATTAATTGTAGAACCTCATTTCAAGCAATAAATCTCAACATTTAATATTTTACCAAATTGACTACATTTGTTTAATATTTGAAATGGGAAATATTTATCATAAATCTCCACTTAAAATAAATAAGTGGGTAAACCTCGAAAAAATTCAAATTTTAGTTTAAAAAATTATTTCTATATATTTTTTCAAACATTTATCTTTCCTAAGATTATTCTTATATTATCGAATGTAAGAAGTAAAATTACACATTTTATATTTAATAAATGTTCCCAAATTTATTTATTTCCATCTAGAAAGCCATTTTAATTTTGAAATTATAATTAATAAATTTATAAACTCATCTTAAATTAATTAATAAAGTTTTGAATCATATTTCAGATTTAATTCCAAGTAATTTCGACCAGGATTGTTACATTTCTTTGAAAAATATTTTTCTTTTGCTGAGATGAAGTTAAAGAAAAAAAATTCAAGTTAAAATAACATTATTTGTCAAAACGTCACTTTCTTTATTTTTAATTAAATAATTTATTTCGAAAAATCAACATGTAATCTTACTACCAAATTTTAGACTTTACTATGAAAAATATCAATTATTTTAACATATCAAAATTTTAGAACTAAACATGTAACGACCCTACCGTTATACCCATGTTACTAAAGAGTATTATATTATAAATAATGTTGTCTAATAATACGAGAATATGGTTTGTTTAGGGTGACCAAGTGTGAATATGTCTTTATCTTTAAACTAATAGTGACACATCATACTTACTATATTCTAAATATCCAGAATAAAGTTTATGATGTGTACTATTTCAGTCTAAAGTAATACTCACACTGGTTTCTCAAAATTAAAATATTATATCATATAAACAATAGTCACATATCAAATACATCATACATAAATACATACCCAAAAGCCTGCAAGTCCCGATACCTGAAAAATCTTGGCCTGATCTGAGTATTATAAAATAAACGGGTCAGACTATCTCTAAATAATCAAAAGGGTGAGAATGAAATATAACATAAGGTATATGTTATTATAAAAGTAAACTAACTATAGAAATGAATTAATACTGAACTATCACAAAACTAAAGAACATTTAAATGATGAAACACTTGAAAGTCGTAAAAACCAAAACAATCCATACCGATCACCTCGATTGTCCATACTAATCACAACGATTGCCTATACCATGGAAAACAAACAAATCAGGTATCACTCATACCAATTTGAAACTAAGAATCATCCTTACTATGAAACAAACCCTAGCCAATCACAAGAGTTGTCTACACCGATCAAGATGACCGTAGAATGCATAGAATGACACAAAAGTTTTCAAAGAAATCTAGGATAATACTCCTTGAGGATCTACCGGCTCCCCATCCAAACTCCAAAAGGAATACACTCTAAAGTGTCAAATACTATCGCTTTTAATAATCACAAGAACTTAACCAAAACATCCCATATAGTCCAGTGAAATTCAAGTATTTACTAGAAGCGAGTAAATCTCACTTATTATGGATATAACTAGAAAACCTAAACAATATTCTCTTAAGGACCTATGGCACTACCAAACATCAAAAGAGTATGCAACTCTAAACTATTAAATACTTCCTAATATAAATCACACGAATTTCACTAAGGCATCCCGTACAGGCCGGTGAAGAGTATTCGCTAATGGGCTAGTAAGTTCCACTCAAACATTCTATTCATTTGGTTATACCATATTCAACGAAGCGTTGTTCGAAAGAATTTAAACCAATCGATAACATTAAATCGATTATTAGTATTTCCCAAGTTATAATATTAAGGTTCTAAAAAAATTATTTAAAGAAGTCACATGAAAATGCCAAAAAGGCAAAAAAAAACCAATACTAATTTATAGTTTGAGAAAGATATATTTTTTGTCATACACAAAATGATTCCTACTACTTTATTTAGATAATATATACCTTTAAACTTCTCAATATAAAATTTATAAACTCATTTATTATTTAACTTTATATAAATAACTACTAATAGATAAAATCTCCAATATATCCGTATAATTCTAAACATATATATATATATATATATATATATATATATATATAGTTGCCTCTAAAATTCCATATAAGATATTTGATCAATAAGCCATATTTCAAAGCTTATAAATAGTACATTCATTTCACAAATCCATAAGAAAAAATAAACCAACCCTTAGAAGTATTTAAACATTTGATAATAACTAGCTTTGTTTATATTTCAAATCATTATTAATATATAAATAATAAAAAATATCAAAAAAAAATTCACATTCAAATATTCTTAATAAATAACCTAATTTTGTACTTAAAAATATTTAGAAGAAACAGTTCGATTTGAAACCCAAACTTTTTTAAAACCCCTTGTTAAAAACATGCGAAAAAAATTTGGTGTTGTGCTAGTACCCTTTGGCATAACCATTCCAAAACAAGTTCACAAATTCAGTAGTGTAAAACTTGAAATCATGCACCAAAATCATCACATATAGGCAATAGAAACAATATAGTAAGTTAACATGAGGACAAAGAACAAACGGGAAATCAGAGAGGAAAACTGGCATGACCTGGAGCTCTATCCAGGCAGTGATCAGTGCAGCAGTCTGAGTGAACCGGTGGCGCTACCGAGGTAGAGTTCCAAGCAGTGCTATAGCCTTCACGATGGTCTGATGTTGGTGATTGTTTTGACTCTTAGGGTACTAAGTTTGGTGTCACGCAACTATGATTTCAACAATAATTTGATGATTCGATAGAATAGTCGTCTAGGGTTTTCAACAAATAGAAAATTGCAGATCCAAATATGCAAACAATGCAAGAAATAGGGTCCATTTCAACAATAAAACCTAACGATAATTCATCCAAATTAGTATATGTACCCAATATAAATAAGAGGTGGTTGTGTGAGTGTTTAACTCACCTACATAGTCCTGAATTGAAGCTAAGAACTTGAATTCTTTTAAGCCAAGACCTTTCGGCAATTACCTAAGTTTTAATTTCAGAAATTACAAAAAGAAAAAAAAAGAATATTACAACCAAGAGAAAAAACTGAGATTACTAATCCTAATTGATGTACTAGGAGGTATAGGAGATTACCTTCTTTTTTTATTACAAGCATTAGCCAAAAGCCCTATGATTGCAACTTGACTTGAGGATTATTAGCGCTAGGGTTTATGTGATAAAAGAGTGCATTCATTCATATTTTTAGAACTGAATGCATTGAGAAAGAAAATAGACGTGCCTTTTATTTCTCTTCTCTAAACCATCCTAAATGGGCCATGTGGATGTGAAAAGGATCCAATAAGAATGGTGTTACAATTTCTAAGTGTAAAGTTACTAATTTGTTAAGTTTTTTTGTTGTAAAACACTATTTTATAGTAAACAAAAATTAATAAATTATAAATTTGATTCCACAAAATTTTATCAAACATTAATATATTAGAAATTATTATTTTTATCAATATTGAAGCGCTTTGTATAAATTCAATATAATTTTTGGAAATACAAATTATTATCATTATCATTTTGGTAAAGATGGATTATAAATTTCAAAAAAATCTCATTTTAACAATAATCCTAATATAAAAAATTTACCCAAAAGTTCAAATTTAATTAATTGATTTAATAATACTTTAAAATTTAAACCGAAATCCTTTTTATGAAATGGAAGTTATTCCTTAAACAATCAAATCACTATTTTCGAAACTAGATTTAGTTTTACAACTAAATTTCACAAGTCACAAATTAGAACTAATTGTCCATAAATAAACTTAATTAATTAGGTAATTAATAACAGGGTTGGTACAAACTTTCCTCTTTAAGAAAATGGTCTCCTCGCAATTTCACTAACAAAAGAAATTTATAAATTAAAAATCCAAATGCATAAACCAAATTTTATAAACACTTAAGGATGATCATGATACCACATCCTTGATTTTTTTTTTTCAAAGAATTCTTAATAATTTTCAACCAATTCATAAATTAAAAATCAAAAACTATATCATTATATGAAATAATATTATGCCATGAAATTATTGTGATCCATTTCGTTGCTTACAAAGTTGATCGCATACGCTATCAACAATGCCTTACCAAGTCCCTCCACTTCACACAATTATTTTATGGAAAATTTTAATATGTTTTTAACTCAAATATTTTCCCAAAAATAATTATTTCAGTTTCTCATGTCGAAATGTCTTGATCAACGGTCAGGAATTCATATGGATAACATGGCGTCCCCTATGTCGATGAAAATACTTAGATATTTACCGAACAAGTAAACACAATAACTAATTACAAGTTTTCCTTAGTTATGGCTATTTTACTATCAATAACATCCATGCATCCAAGTTGAATGAATATAACTAAATTATAAATTTCAAACAACCCTTTAAGCAATAGAAAACAACATTTATCCTACATTCGATCCATAAAATGCAAAAGCTCACAAAAAGGATATTTAATTTATTTCTAAAACTAACTCTAATGGAACCTATCAAAAGAAGAACACTTTCTAAAAATAAAAGGAACTATACCTAGCTAAGCTGATCTACCAAAAGTCTTCATGACCTTCCCCTTCCTTTCCTTCTTTTCCCTATATGGGAAGGCTGCTATCAAGTGCCCCTTCTTCTTGTAATAAAAGCAAACACTAGGTGGAGAAGAAACTCGACGCTTCCTACACTCACTCGAATAGTGACCGTTAGTTTGATAGTCGAAACATGCTATCTGACTTCAATATAGGGCTATAGAACCGGACTCATCCTACTTCCTCTTTTTACACTTAGCTTTGGAATTTCCTTACTCAACAGGTTGCTTTCTTTACTGGTTAAGCTCTTTCTTTTGCTTCATAGGGGTTTCTTCCTCCTCGCTATCCTTCTCCGCCTCTTCGAGACGAAGTGCTGAATCAACTAAAGACTCAAAAGATATATCTAAATAAAATAGCAGGGCATTCTTTAATGACTAGCGCAATCCATAAACCAACTTCTGATTTTTCTTCCTTGGGGTATTAATGAAATCTAACCCATATTGGGATATTGCCTCAAATTCTGCTATATACTCCATAACAGAAGTATGACCCTGCCTAAGATCAATGAATTTCCTAGTCATTGCTTCCTCTAACCTCCGCTACTAACAAGCCATACCATTCCAATGTCTTTTCTTGCAACTGACTGGATGCTATCTGAATCCTTTGGTCTTCATTAAGACTCATATGAGAAAAGATCCTCTTGTATGTCTGTATCCAGTCCTGTATCTATAAACTTCTCGGCTCACTTAAAGGGCCTACCTCCAAAGCATCCGAAGTCAGTGCAAGAACGAGCAAAATTGCCATGAACTAAATGGCCAACAGAAGTAACTTCCTGGGCAGCACGAACAATCTCTGTGATTTTCTTAGGAGTATAAAACATCCCTCCTGCACCAGGATTACCGGTTGATCTTGGTGTAGCTCTAGGTCTGCCTCTGGCCAAAATCCTATTCTGCACAATCCAAACTCTAATATTATTTTCAATATGCTAATTAAAATCAAAAATACATCCTAAAAGATTTTCCCGTAATCATTTTATAGTCCTATCCTTAATTAGATAATTAATATAACTATCTACCACACATCCCAAGTGACAGGACTCTAAATCATATAGGTCTCATATTTGTGATATTATATGTTATATTGTTTTCACTCTACTCTGACACCAACCGTAACAACCCTACCATTATACCCATATTACTAAAGAGTATTATAAATAATGTTTTCTAATAATATGGAGAAAACGGTTTGTTAAGGGTAACCAAATGTGAACATATCTTAAACTAACACTGACACATCATATTTATAGTTTTTCTGAATAGTTGGAATAAATTTTTGACGTGTACAGTTTCAGTCTAAAATAATACTCACAACAGTTTCTCAAAATAAGAATAATAAATCATATAAACAACAGTCACAGATCACAGTGGATAATACATCATATATAAATAAAAAATGTGAATCCATGAAATAATACTAGACTCGGTCTCAAAAATATACATCCCAACATATACATATACTTAAATATGTTCTACAGAAGATAAACTGATAAATCAAAATAGTCTACCATTTGCTTTCCCACTTACTCAAAAGCATGCAAGTCTTGATACATAAAAAGTCACAACCTGACCCGAGTATTATAAAATAAATGGATCAAACTATCTCTAAATAATCAAAAGGGTGAGAATAAGGAAAAAAATAAGGTATATGGCATTATAAAAGTAAACTAACTACAGAAATGATTTAACTCGGAAATTATCACAAAACACAAGAACAATTAAATCGTTAAACACTTGAAAGTTGTAAAAACCAAAACAATCAATACGATCGTCCATACCAATCACACTGATTGTCCATGCCATGGAAAACAAACAAATCGGGTATCACTCATACTAATCTGATACTAAAGATTATCCTTACCATGAAACAAAACCTAGCTAATTACAAGGGTTGTCCGTACCGATCAAGATGATTGTAGAATACATAAGACGGCATAAAAGTTTTTAAAGAAATCAAGGAGAATGCTCCTTGAGGATCTATTGGCCCCCAGCCAAATTCCGAAAGGAATACTCTCTAAAGTGTCAGATACTATCGTTGTCAGTATTTAAAACAACTTAACCAAAACATCCCATATCGCCCGGTGAAATTCAAGTATTTACAAGAAGTAAGTAAATCTCACTTATTACGGATATAACTGAACTAAACTATATTCTCTTAAGGATCTGTTGGCCCTGCCAAATACCAAAAGAGTATACAACTCTAAAGTGTTAAATACTTCCTAATAGCAATCACAAGAATTTAACCAAGGAATCCCATACTAACCGATGAAATTCGAGTATTTGCTAATGGGCTAGTAAGTTCCACTCAAACATTCTATTCAATGAGTTATACCATATTCAATAAAGCGTTATTAAAAAGCACTTAAACCAATTGATAACACTAAGTCAATTATTATTATATCTCGAATTATAGAATTTAGGTTTTCAAAACATTTTTATCTAAAGAAGTCACATGAAAATGCCAAAAAGGCATAAAACCTAATACTAGTTCATAGTTTAAGGAAAATATAATTCTTATCATATATGAAATGATTCATAACTCTTTATTAAACAATATATACCTTTAAATTTCTCAATATAAAATTTATAAACTTATTCATTATTTTAATTCATATAAAAATCTACTAATAGATAAAATATCCAATATATCTGTATAATTCTAAAAAAGCCTTTATATGTGTGTGTGTGTGTGTGTGTGTGTAAATGTCTCTAAAATTCCATATAAGATATTTGATTAATAAACCATATTTCAGAGACCTTATAAATAGTCCGTTCATTTTATAAATCCATAAGAACAAATGAACCAACCCTTATAAGTATTTAAACAGTTGATTATAACTAACTTAGTTTTTATTTCAAATCATTATTAATATATAAATAATAAATATATATATTTACATTTAAATTTTCTAAATAAATAAAATAATTTTATACTTAAAAAGATTTAGAAAAAGGGATCGATTTGGAACCCAACCTTTTTTTAAAACCCTTATTAAAAACATGCGACGGAAATTTAGTGTTGTGCTATGGACTCTTTGGCATAACTATCCAAAAGAAATTCACAAATTCGGTACTTTAAAACTTGAAATCATGGCCAAAATTATCACATATGGGCAATGGAAATATGGCAATAAGTTAGCAACAGTAAAACGAACAAAGGGAAGGCCAAACGGGCAATTGGAAAAGAAAAATGACTTGACCTAGTTCTGTTCAGGCCGTGATTGGTGCACCTGTTAGAAAGTACTATTTTTAGCAATATTGAAGTGCTTTGTATTAATTCAATATAGCTTTTGCAATTACCAATTATTACTATCATTTTAAGATGGATTATAAATTTCTAAAAATCTCATTTTAACAATAATCTCAATGTTAACAATTAACCCTTAATGACAAAGTTGATTATTTGATTTAATAATACTTCAAATTTTAAATTGAGATCCTTTCTAAGAAATGAAATTTATTCCTTAAATAATCAAATCAATGTTTTCAAAACTAGATTTAATTTTACAATTAAATTTCACAAATCACAAACTAGAATTAATTATCCATAATAAAACTTAATAAGTTAGGTAATTAACAATAGGGTTGTCACAAAACACTTTTATGCATGAAATGTTACTAAATAAGGATAAAACAACATTTAATTTAGATTCGATTCTAAGGCCAAAACAGCAAAATTTTAGTTTCAAATCTTATTATTTCGATTCAAAATATCAATGGTGTTTAAATTATGTTATTTTATAATATAGTTAATTAACATAACATTCACAAGAATTAATGATGACAAGGTGCAATACATTATCACTAGGGTGTCGTAAAAATCAATAATTTGGAATGACATGAGATAGTGAATTCAAAATCATCACCAAACATTCATAGCAACACAAAACATTCATAGCAACCATTTAAACTTATCATCCAACACTCGATTCAATTCATTTTCGATCTCCAATCAAAATAAATTATATATAATTTCAAACCAGTGAAATTATATCTTATTTTCATTGAAATTACGTTTCAACTTTATTTTTATCATAAAATGTTAAATTCAACTATTTACTCCAACAAGTTGATTTCAAGTTATTTCCATTAATTTCATTTCAGTTCACTACAATATGTCACTATTAAATTCGAGCCTAATATTTCAAAGGTGAAACAATATGCAATTAGGTTCAATTCAATAGTATGATGCCAACATAAATTTCAATTTCAATTTCAGTATAAAAATATGACAACAACATTAAATTATCATTCAATTCAAACAAATCAGAACTAAATTTAATTGCATAAGAAAATATAAGTCATGAGTTATAAAAATTGTCTTAAAATTTGAAGCCATAATTATTTGATTTGATATCCAAAATTACTCTTTCGACAAGCATCTTTTCCATTATTCATAAACCAGAAAATACTCTAATTTAACAATTCTTCAACCATCCAAACTTTATCAAAATTAGACATTGATAACTTTTAGTGGCGTAAATAGGTGTTGAGAAGCATGATTTGAAGTTTCATGATTTTTGGACATTTATTTGATTTTAGAATGGAGAAGGGTTTGGTTACCATTTCATGAAGCAAGGAAAAAAAAGAAAATGGAAGAAGAAAAGTTTGAACGTAAATTACTAAAGTGAGGAGTGTTGACAAATATGACAAAGAAATGTCTAGATTAGGTTTCATGAAACAAGGATTCGGCATAGCTTCATGGGCTTGGGTATGTAAATCAATGGATTTGGAGTTGTTTTGAAGAATAAAAGTGAAGAAGAATGGAAGGGGGAAAAGGGAGGTGATGAAAAAAGAAAAAACGAAATCCCACATTGAAAACATCAACAAGAAAAGGAGAATGGAAATGGGAAGCGTAATAAACGAAAATGAGGAGGCAGGTTTAATAATGATAAAGTTAATCATGGGACGAGTAAAAAGAGAAAGAGCAACATCAAATGAGGAAAATAGATTAAAAGAAAATAAGGCTCAACACGCAAGTGTTCATTAATAAGAAATGAATGACTAGGTAATTATTGCAAAACAACCTTTTCAAATCCAATTTCAAACGTATTATCCACCTAATTAATTCCATTAACTCCAAATATACATATATTTATACCATTTAATTTTTTATTAAAACTTCTTTTTATGTTAATATATGTATATTCTATTAACTCAATCAATCAATTAACAATCAATCAACCAATAATCAATCAGTAAATCAATCAATCAACCAACCAATCTATATATTGATTTACGTTACTCAAAACACTCTATTAATTCATGCATATAAACCTATCTATGTATTAGAAGTTTTACTTTAATTTTAATTACGGTAACGGCCACATTAATATAACAAATTTACAAATTTTTAACAATATATAAAATGGAAACATAACTATACGTGAACATGTGTAATTAATGTTCAATTGTTAATATAAGATAATTTCTAATCAGTTCCACGACGTTTATACAATCTTGAACCTACTGATATATTTTAAAATTTGAATACTAATAAGTGTATTTATATGTTGTTTCAAATTCAAAATTTTCTTTTATAAAATTATACTTACGTTCAAATAAAAACATTCATATATTTTTATCAAACACTCTTATTTATGGATCAAAATGTTCTTTTTCCTTTAATACAAATGTATGTTTCTTTTATTAAACACCATTAATTGCAATTAACATTTTATTTCTTTTTAGTTGAAAGATAACAATCGCATTAATTGCAATTAATTTTAATATTGAATTTAAAATGGACATTAATTAATAGGAAGAGAAATATAACAGTTGTATTAAAATATAATTATAAAATTATTGTATATAACAAGATTTATGAAGTACTTACTCAATAAAAGTTCTTTAATTCATGTAATCAATCTCTACGCTAAAACACATTTCAAATAGACAAACCTATGACTTCTCTTTTAATAAAATATCCATTATATTCCTTATTAGAATTAACATTCATTATTTCAATCCATGTTATAAATTACATTCAAACCAATGTCATTAAATTATATCATAACATATTTTACCTCTTTATCTTATTACAACCTCTGTCATTAATAAGAAGATCATTAACTTATCTACTAATATAAGTTAACATAAATAAAATCAAAAAAATTTGAATTTGTAAACAATTCGATTCAAAAAATTATTTAATTCAATTTTTTTACGTAGTTAAAAATATGGATCATTACAATGATGATATTGCTTGGGTACTTGGTTTGTATTGTGATTGTATTGCTCGAATATTTGGTTTGTATTGTGATGCTATTGTTTAGATATTATAATGTCAGGTAATGTTTATTATATTATTATCTCAGGTAATATGTTTTGGCATATGAATTTGGTGGTATGTGATAGCATGTTATATGAATATGTGATATCAATACGTTTTGTTAAGGTGAATATATATTGTATATATTTGAATGTGTGATTAAGATTAGAAATGCAGCATAAATGCTACAAATATGTTTCAGCAATTGCGTCGGCAGGGCGTCAGAAAGACATCCGAAAATCCAATTTTAACAATTTAATTAGGTGTCACTGGACATTGGAAAGCCTTTGAAATGTCATCGAAAATCCAAGTGACATAATTTAAATGGCAGTCGGCAGGGCGTTGCAATTAAATCGGAAAACGGGAGTCAGAAAGTGGTCGACAAAATGGTATCTGTATGGTGTCAAATAACAACTCCACTCTAGGCATCATCAAGGCGTCGAAATACATTTTTCGACCTACTTTTTACTAATGCTAAATAATATGCCGGCACGACATCAGTAGTGCTTTTACTGACGCCCCGTTAGTGCATATGTAGCATTGGTAAATTGCCTTGTTTTTGTAGTATATGTATACTGTCAACTCTTCATTCTCGTTTGAAATGACTAACACCAGTTTCCTATACAAAGGTCGGATTCTTCTTCATAAAATGGGTCAACGTTGTTGTTGTCTTAGAGAATTCCTTTAAGAACTGTCTATAGTAACCCACTAATCCAAGGACTTACATGTATAACATTTTTAAGTCTTTCCAAGCTCGATACTATGCTATCATGGCAGGATATATAGTGATGACCTATTTCAAAACTATATGCCTAAGAATCACACTTCCTTATCTAGAAGTGATACTTTGAAAACTTTGCTTTTAGTTGGTGCTTTTTCAACATCTCATGCGACACTATCAACTCATCTTGAATTCTTCTTTGTCTGTGAATATCATTAACAAACACAAGCCCAAACTTATTTAGTTGATCCCTGAAAACACAATTCATAAAATCAACAAAGTATGCAAGTGCATTAGTTAGCCCATACGACATAACCAATAAATCATTAATTACCGATGGTGTATTGAATGCAGTAATCACCACAATATCCTTCCCCATTCTTAAATAATGGAACCCCATTGCCAATTCCAACTTAGAAAACACCTATATACCATGGAGATGATCGAAATGGAAGGGGACACTTGTTCTTTTTTGTCATCTTCTTTAGCTCACGAAAAACTGCACAAAGTCTCAAAGAGCCATCCGCTTAAGTGGAAAATACTATAGGAACTGCCACTAAAAAATATTCCTACAAATAAACCCCTTCCGTAATAGGTCATTCACTTACTCCTCTAGTTCCCTCTACTCTTTTTGCGCCATACGTCCCAATAGCATAATTACTGGCCTAGCTTCCATCACCAAATTGATATGAAACTCAATCTCTATATGTGGCGGTAACACGATCACCTCTCGAATATGTCTGGATACTCTCTAACAATGGATATTGTTGGAAACTCATCATGTGGGATTTTGAGCGAATATAATAAGCTAACCATAATTGGATCCTCATCTATGTGGCTTAACTTTAACCTATGTTCACCATTTATCCCTACCGTCACCAATAATCTCTCACAGTCAACCATAGTGTCGTAAGCCAATTAATTCCTCGGATAATACTAGACCTAACAAAACCAAGCACAAACAAATCACAAGAAAATATTCATCGTTGACTCGATAGAACAACATAATAACAAACCATACTCAAACTAGCTGAACATCTTGTAGAGTTCAACACTACCAAAGATTTGTCTACTAAGTCAGGTTTCAATCCTAGTCTATCTATCATGTCATTAGTTATAAACGAATGTGATGCCCCAGTATCAAACAAAATAAGAACATATATTCAATAAACAAAATGCATACCTCGAATTGTGATGCTCTTCCCCTTTTCTTTCACCGATAAAGCACTCGATGAAGTCAAAACAACAATAATAGCATAAGCAGACATAACGTTCTAATCCATTAGTGGCTTTAGAAAATCCTTTATTATATGTCCAAATTTGTTGTAGTTATAGCACTTCTTCCCTACACTCTTGCAATTCTTACCCAAATGGCGTTGTTTACCACATTTAAAGCAATGCGACTCCATACCCTTCAGCTGACCATTCTTGTCTTGGAGTTGCTCCTCCTTTGCTAGTTCTAGGAAATCCTTCTTGATTTGCCTAGACTTGCACCGGTTGAAGCATATCTCCTCATCACTTTTGCAATCCCCACTAACATGTCCCTTCTCTCCACAACTGTATCAAGTAGGTATCTAATTTCCTTTCTTTCGACCACCTTGGTTTGAGACTAATTTATGCCCTTTTTGTTTTTCTTCCTCTCGCTACTTCCTTCCGCTTGCGGCTTAGCATCCTCATTGGAAGAACCACTTATTGTGCTTGCACATGACAATCACCACTAATTACTCTAGTAGCTCCTCCTTAGGCTTTTTGCATTATGATCATCGTTTTTTGAATGAATATATTTTGCAAATCAGGATCATTATCTACCTAATTTCCCGCTCTAGTCTCAACTCCATATGTGGAGTTCCTTTTCATGTCCCTTGTATGCTTGGTCATCCTTACAATCTGTTACAAGAATGATCTGTCTTTCATAAAAAATCCTAGCATAAGTGGTACCGCATATGCAAAGTGGCTTACTGTATGTATACACACACCGCTATATAGTTTATAAACCAATATATATATATATATATATATATATATATATATATATATATATAATACGCTCTCTTATATATCGCTTGATCCATTCTAGAGTGTTATCTCATACTCCATCTCAAATGGATCCTACGATCAACTTATGTTAATCATTCAATCTAAGTACTGATACCAAATGGGATGACCTCCCCATTCCTTTGGTACCCAATATGATTTCAAAGAGTGCACTATATCATTACGCGGATGATGTTGGGAAGTAGTCAGGGGTGAAGCAATAATAATCTAAAGCGGAACCTACCATATATCTCACAACGCATAGAAAAAATATAATAGCAAATAGATATAAAAAGGCAAGATAATAATATAAACAATTGTAACTAGATTAAGTCAGAGTGCATTAGATTCATCACCATTATAAAGAGAAAGTAATATTGGAGTTTATAAATCCCATCAAATAAATTCTAAAGGAAGCCGTCTCTAATAGTAATAAGTTTAATATAGCAAGACAGTAGTACATATAGCAGAATATGGATGTAATAGCTAAAATTATTGATACGAGTATACATGCATGCCCAGGCGAACCTGCATGTAATCACAATGTCAATAGCGAGCTTTTATATGAAGTGTAGAGTAAATATGGATGGTTGTTGTCATATAGACGGCAATTCTATCAAATGTCGTACAAAGTACATGTAGATTGTAATTAGCTGTAACATTACATTTCTTATGACTTGCACTAAAAGAAAAAGCAAATGAACAATATCACGGGTCTTTATTGGTTAATGTAAATTTCTTACAAAAGGCTCATAGCAACATGCATAGATTCTTGATCACACACCCAATGCACAAAATTCACATAATGAACCTACAATAGAAGATAGGGATATATTCATATAATAAGTACTAATAAACGTGAGAAATTTGATCGAAGGCTAAAATATGTCAAATGTCAACAATTAACTAATTTCTACCGGAGCAAACACAATTGAATAATACCTTCATATCCTAATTTAACTTTAACTGGATCCATCTGACATCAAAAAACGATTAAAAAAATCAACATATTAAAACTTTTAATGAAAGGTGACATGTATAAAATATGAGAAACTAAGATTACATTAAATAAAAATTATGTAAGTTCATGTATAAATCAAAAGGATAGAAATACTACAATACAGAAAATCTACCTTGATTTTTCATAAATCTTTTCAGGAAAAACTATCATGTGTGTTCACTCAGATCTAGAACAACATTTTTCATCCTTGATCTTATTCTCCGCCACCAAAATCTTCTCCTTTAAAATTTTCAACTTTTCATCGCCATGTAATTTCTTATGAGATTCTGCTTCTTGTAATTTCTTCTTGATTTCTCCTTCTTGTAAGTTTTTTTCCTTCTGGTTATTCTCTTCTTGTATTTTTTTCCGGCATGTCTCCTTTAGTTGTAAGTTCTTCAGCATCACTACTGTAATTTCTTTATGAAACATCTTTAGTATATCATCTTCTTGTAATTTGTCCAAGGCTACTGCTACTTCCTATGAATTCTTCTACGGCTTCTCTTCTTGTAGGTTCTTCTTTGGCGCTGTAGCATCTTCTTTAAATCTCTTTGGTATATCATCCTTCTGTACTTTCTCCAGGGTTTCTTCTTCTTGTGAATTCTTCAGGCTAGATTCTTCTAATTGATATTTTTGGTTTTTTATTCCTTGAAGAGCTGTATCTAGCTTTTCATTCACTACATTTCTATAGAGTATAACCCTTATCGCTATCTTGGAAAACTTCCTCAGCTATATTTATAAATTCTTGGTCACCTCCTTCTAAATCTATATTTGTAAAGTTAATTCACATTTCATACAAAATACAACTATAAAAGTTATCTATCAAGATAAATCCAACCAACAGGTCCAAAGTTATCAATCAAGTGGATTAGGAACTAAAAAATAACCTCAAATATTATTACGCAAATTCGTTAATGAACCCAGATATACTCAAAATTCGATGGAACTAATCAAAATTAGCGAATACTTACATGGGATTGAAGTTTAATGGATGTCGTATGAAGATGACCAATGTTAGCCAATAATCGAACATTGAGAAGATGTTAAATCAAGAATCGTAGTTTGATGGACTAACCTTAGTTGATAGTTGACCAATCAATATTCGACTGATAATCCATAGTTATAGAAGTTGGAGGAGACATTAGATCTGGAAACACACTGAACTAACCTTAGTTTGTCCATGGAACAGCGAAGGCAAAGAAACTGATTTACGTCCTTTTTACAGTTAGGCTGGTGGGAGAGTTAGGTTTCGATCAATATTGGGAAGACGTGAAGAAGCAAGATGTAGAAGGATAAAAATTAAAAAAGGGTATTATGAGAATTTCAGAAAGATGCGGTTGATTTCTATTCATTGAATTATTATTATTAGTAGTAGAGATACGAACTCATTCCCATCAGTTCCATTCACTATCGCGTACTTGATATCTCAATCTACTCATTTACAAGTATCTAAAAATATAAGAAGAAATAAAAATAAACTTGAGTAAGACCAAATCCTGGTATGAGGAACCTATATTCTAAAATTAGATATAAGTCGTAAAACATCGTGGGGAAAAATGGTATGAGAATCATACATGACCTATCCCTGCATCTGATAAGTTAGCACATAACAATAATATATGCTAAACTACTATCCTAATCATCATATGAGTCTACTAATGCTCTAAGTACAGTCCAGAGCGTCGAAGTATACAATTCGACAATCCCACTGTGTGTGACATCCTAATCAAATACAACAAAACAAGGCAACAATCAAACAGCCTTGCATATCATGCTCGTGTCATTGGATATATAATTATTCATATATTCCCATTTGACGGTCAAAGTCTATTCATTATCTGGATTACATAGATGCTCGAACCCATGCCACATCATTGATTAGGAAACTAGACTCATACCGACAGTCTAGTGTATATGGATCACATATCGATAAATCCATGCGAGCTTCCTCACATGCCCTCATTTTACACACACACCAAAACCTATGAGTAATTAATGATCGCTTAGCACACGTCTTGATAGTATAACACATCATATGTTCCACTTCACAACTTAACACCATCGAATTTTCCTCCTCCAACCATTACTTGATGTTGTAAACACTTCCCTTTGAAGCATTCAATCCAAATAACTCATATCGTCGAGTCATCAAAGTTTTTAAAATTCCCTTGGGTTCCTCACAAAAGTCTCGACATCACCTCATGTAAAATCGAACTAGCTTATGCCTGGACCAAAATCACACTAGGGACACCTCGTCATTGGTCCATGCTTTAGCTCCGAAATTAGGATCGATCAATACTTGATTGCATCTCACAGACCATCTACTTCGCCTATAATCAACCATACGCATCCCCTGTAACGACCCAGAATTTTAATTAGTTAAAATTTGAATATTTAATTAATTTTAAATATTAATAAGTGAAATTTATAAGTCGAATGAATTTTATTTCGAATAATTGGGTTTAATTGGATAATTAAATCGATAATTTAATATGTTAAATTACAGAAATAATTGAAAATTGGATTAAATATGATTGAAAATGATTTGTAAAATTTTATTTTATCATATTGGAGTTAGAATGATATTTTAAAACTTTTCAAATTGAATTAAGAGTTAATTTGTGAAAATTGAATATTTTAATATTTAGTCGGCTAGTGAAATTAGCCATTTTTTGAACAGTCTCAGAATTGGACGAAACTAGTTCCATTGGATCCGTAATAGTTTGTTATTATCGGATTTCAATTTTCGTAGCAATCGGAGTTTTCGTTTGACCGTGGCAGCTCGAAACGCATCGAAATTGTTTTAATATTAATTTAGCAAGTTAAAATAGCCATTTTTCATACAGTCTCGGATTTCGACGAAACTAGTTTCATCGAATCCGTAATGTCATATTATTATATGGTTTCAAATTTCATGTCAATCGGATTTACCGTTTGTCCGGTGCAATCTAAAACGCCTAGAAAATCGTTTAATCGGTTTAATTTTAAATCGAACGTTTATTGCCATAACTCGACAGATGACCTAATTAGCTCTTGAAACATGTTCCATTGTGTTCGGAATGCGGGGTAAACCTTAGGAATTCCAACCAGCACGCTTCGTTTGGAGTTCGGAAAATCCAGGATGAATAGTGTACGTCGATTTTTCTATAAAAGGACCTCTCTCTTCATAAATTGCAAAAAAAAAAAAAAAAAAAAAACCCTAGGTCAAACTGCAGCCGCCGCCTCCATAACAATGAATGGCCGAAAATTATCAAGTTTCTTCCCTTCAAATCTCTCACTCCATCAGCTTTTAGCAAATTCCTCCAACTAGAAAAACGTAGAGAGCATCGATATCTCTCTATCCAACGGCTATGATCGTGTTTGGAGCTTTGGATCAACGGGAATTTGGGCTCAAAGCCATCGCGTTCGCACGCGTTTCTAGGGTAGAGGGTGCAGCCGAGTTCAACTATATTGGTGGTGAAGGTGGGGTTTGCGACGGGCTTTCGAATGGTGCCGATATGATGGGGTTTCGTCGACGTTTGTGGCTTGCGTGTATTAGGGTTATAGGGGTGTAAATGGGTTCGGCATCATTCATCTGTATACGCGCGCGTGAAGGAAGAACATGACGCACGGCTAGGATCTGAGAAAACGAAATGCACGGTGTTGATTAGGTATAGGTTTAAAAATAGTTAATTATGTTGTAATTATATAGTTATAAAATTCATGAAACTTTAAAATACTATAACCTTTTCATACGAGGTCGAAAACGCGCGAAACCAGTTGCGTTGGAATCGTATGGACGAGCACTACGCTATGGAATTGGATTGGAGTCATTTGGAGTTAGCGAAAATTTTGGATAAAATTAAACGAGCGTTTAATTTTATTCGAAATAATAGCTGAAAACGAAATTGAAATCAATGTAAGAACTTCTCACTCAATCGAATCGATTTCGATTTTAATTTTAAATAGTTAGATTTAAAATACTTGGATGTATGTTTGAATGATGATTGTTATCTATTGATTGTTAAAATAGACATTATGCGCCGTTAGTAAGCGGATGTTATTTATTAAAAACATATACCGCGAATATTTCATAAACAGCGAAATTGGTATTATTTATGTACTTGGAGTTGATTTCCCGCAGTATAGCGGATGAGACCCTATTGCGCCGTCTATTAAGCGGATAATATTTTAAATCCCAGATACCGCGATAATTCCGTACTGGAACGGAATTGGTATTGTGCTCACATCTTTGGATGCAGGAAAACAGGTTGGAGGGATCCAACTGGATTCCTCAACAGTATTTATTTGATTTCAGATATTTTGATATTTGATTGATTATCATATCGATATATGATGTCGTTGTTGTCGTGATTGACTATTTGGTATGATGCATCATTAGGCCAAATTTTGGAATTTTAAAATGATTTTTAAAGTGATTTTTGAAAGTATACGTTTTATAAAATAATTTTGGAATTGGTCCATTATAAATAAATAAACGTTATAGTTTTAATGTTATAAAAATTTTGATTTTTTGAGAAATATAGTTAAAAGTTGATTTTTGAAAATATGGGGTTAATGATTTTATAAGATAGTTTAAATTGGGATTTTAATTGAATTTATTATAAAAAGTTTAAACATAGGATTTATAAAATTTGATTATTTATAAATCAAAATGATGAAATTATAAAGGAGATTAGTGTTTATTCAAGGAGTACGGATTTGCGGGTCCTCACACCTAGGCCAACTTCACCATTCCTTAATAATAGATTCGGTCAGTACCGACCCATTTCGCTTTATACTTTGCCATAATTTTTCTATGTACTTTGGCTTCAGGGGACGATCAATAATGGACGTAAGTCTACCTCGCGTTTTCGGCCTTTGAGCCTGAAGTCGCTCAACCTTTCTAAATTTTCCCACTTAGCCAGTTTCCTGAATGCACAATCTCTTCATGGCTTCAATTTCCTCACCTTTTTACCTTCAAACCCAGAAGTAGTTGTCATGTTAGCCTTGTGTTTATCTGGTGCACAATCCTGCATACCTTTATTGTGCAGTTTTGTATAAAACACCCATATGGATCAATTTTCATCTGATTTATTGCTCCGATCTATTGAAATCTCATTTACATCAATTCGACTCCAAACACTATAGAGGAAATCCATCGAAGTATGTTATGTCACTTTGAATCTTTCATCTACTTCATAATCAAATTTGGATTACACATCAACTTGCCACTCCTTTTACATAAGATCTTTACCAATAGAATTATCCTATCTCAAACTCGTTATCAATAAGCACTTGCAACAAATCTAAACACATTAACATACATTTCAACAAGAAAGAAAGCATTATATCCATACAATACAATCGACATAAAAGTTGTATCCTAACCTATCGCATCAAAGCATGGATATTGAGCGACCCGCCTTTCTATCACCAGAAAGGCGCATCACTATTTAAGAAAGAAAGGGATAGAAGAAGAAAAAAAAAGAACTACAACACATCAGAATCTCACAGCGGAACGAATGAAATATAATATATAACATATATATAGTATCATATACATCAGAGTACACAACTATACATCTCAATTTAGTTAGTTATAACATTTCTGTCCAATGTACAATACAAGAACATCCATACAGAATAACATCACAGCGGAAACTCTATTTATATATCTACACACTGAAGCCTCCTGCTCCAAAGCTCCTCCAGAATTCATCAAGGATAACCTGAATCACTTGACTACTCATACAAAATTTGAGTACCCAAGAGTTTCATAAAACAGAAAATAAACACTCGGGTCAGCCATCCAAAACATTTGATAGGAAATCCAGTGATATTATAATAGTGTCTAGGGTTTTCAAGTAAATAAGAAATAGCCGAAATTGTTACATTCATTGAATTCCAGCTACTAGCCACAAAAGTGGGTAGTACAATCAAAACCGTAGGGTCTCGTAGAAAGAATGGGTTTCCAACAATGGCAGGGCTACTGGGGTACCGCTCGTCATAGTAGGTGGCCTAGATCACTGTACCGAGAAGCCACCCTAACTCCCCTGCAACACAAGGCTGGGACCATTCCTTACTGAATAGTTCCGAACAAGACAACCCCGCAGTTGGCTACACATCCAACTGCCCACACAGTCGAAATAAAAAGGGACATCTAGACAGGGGTAAATCTTGTCCTACTTGGGCATGACCCACTTAACCTTGCTGCACCTCCCATGTTTTAGCCATTCCTAGTTGATGAGGCTTGAGGCTACGATTACCTTTATAGGACACATCTATCTTAGAATGCTCATCGTCCACCTGACGATATTATGAAAGCATTCAATCCATACAAGTCCGTTCCGGGTTCGAACGGAATCGAAGACACTATCTCGTTACACTCATTTTGGAATCACCCTTAGAGTTAACGACAATAGCCCTTGCACTCTGAATCTTCATCTCGAATCTGAAAGTACTACCTTCGTTAAACTCATTCTGGAATCCCCCTCGGAGTTATAACGATACATAGTTCTTACACTTTGAGTCTTCACTTCACTGGGATTTACGACCTAACGTTAATTTTGATCGATTTGGTTTTCGAATATAAAACCCGATCCCGGTCTCATCGAATCCAAAACGTCATTTTAATGTCCAAGTTATACTTAAGGGTTTAAACAGTAGATATTCAGCATATCACTTACATAAATGGATGATTCATACCACATAGATAGATAATCCACTATTATCAAATTCATCCACATATATCACAAAGCAGCATATATATCACATCTCGGATATATCACATTCATATCACTACATATCACTAGCGACATCCAATATCATCCAATATCATTAACTCATCCAGTGATATTTATTATCCAATCATTAATCATCCATAAACAAGTTTGGACCACTCTTAATTAATTTAATTAACTTAATTTAATTAATTCCTTGCTTAATTATTTTGATTATCATCAATCCAACGTACTTATTCATTAATTAATTACAAATTAATTAACTAGACATCACTTAATTATCTACTTTAATTAATCTCCCTTGATTAATTATCTCTTAATTACCTTAAGTGATTATTCCTTAATTTCCATTTTAATTAATCATCTTGATTAATTACTTCTTAATTATACCATGAAATTATCTCATAATTACCCTTTAATTAATCATCCTTGATTGATTATTCTTTAATTACCCTGATAGTTATTTCTTAATTATCCTTTTAATTAATCTCACCGTATTAATCACTTTTTAATTAATCACTATTGATTAATTACTTTTAGTTAAACACTCTGGATTAACTACTTTTTAATTAATCACACTTGATTAATTACTTTTTAATTACATTTAGTAATTAAAACTAAATTATAGATTAATTATCCTTTAATTATTAATTAATAATTAATTATTTATTTCCATTAATTAATGATTACTTCCATTAATTAAATTTCTTCTTAATTAATTACTTTAACAAGTAATTAATCACATTATTATATTCTCTTAATCCATTTATTAATTAATTAGTCTTCAATTCATAAATAAATTAAAACCTTTAATTAATTATATTAATTAATTCTTTAATTAATAACACAAGTGATTAACCCCTTAATAACTTCCTCCTAATTATTTTCATAAAGTAATTAACTTCTAATCACTTTGTTAAATAATTAGTCTTTACTTAATTACCTCCAGTAATTAATCACTTAATTACTTCACCAAATTATTTAACCAAATTAAATCATAAGTGATTATCTTTAATTAATCACTAAATTTAATTACTTAATTAATTATTTAACTAATCATTTAAGTTTAATTAAATGATTCCTTAACTTCTTATATTATAAAGATCCTTAATTAAGAAAACCCTTATCTTAATTAGATTATTTATACCAATAACTTTTTGATTATTAATAATAATTGAATTATCTTAATTATCTTCACACATTTGTTTATCTTTAATTAATCAAAATTCTAAATTACTTAAGATAATCTTTATTATAATTGATTACAAAATTCTTAATCATTAATCTTTATTTAAAATATAACATTTTAGAAATCAATTATAATTTAAAATAATTTAAACATTCAAATTAAACTTTTAAATCTTTAAAACTTCCCAAAGTTGGTTAATAAAATTTAATACAAACCTTATTATCGAAAATCCACTTATTTTATTTTTAAGAACTTTATATTTTAATATATATATAAACTTGTTTAAAACTTAATCTTGAAACAAATTAGTTTTATAAATAAATTCTGGTTAAACTTTGTTTCAAACTTGAATCATTTACAAAAATCAAATTTTCGTTGTTTCAAAACTTTTTTTTAGAACACATGCTGTTAAATTTTTAAAACCTGAACAACACAAAACCTGCTCAACATAAAAACCCAAGCAATCCACTACAATTACCCGAGTCTGCTCCGAGTTTCCACCTCTTCCCCTTGCTTCGAGAAATAATATCACATTCCCAAAGAAAAACTCGAGCTCCCATCATCTTCTTCCAGACCCAATATTCCAGATGCACAATTGTGCACATACACGTGCACAACCTCCCTGGCCAACGACGAACTATGCTCAGGCCTTCGATACATCGCCCTCGACCACGGCAACCACTCGCGACACCCAGAAATCATAATTCGATCGAGAATCAAAATTCGACCCTTAACTCTAAACTTCCTGAACCACCATCAATAGAAAATAGGTCGCCGCCGACAATCCCTCAGTAGAGACACCACGCCCTTCTCCCCAAAGATACGTCACGACCTCCAGAACCTACGGCACCATGCGCGATCATCTCCGATAGCTCCTGTTCGCCGTGAAATCAAAATGAACAACGACGACATTCATAGGGTGTTAAACCCTACTCCATCGATTCTCGGCCATCTCGATCCACTAAAAATTACCAAAGCATTTTTCTGATGAACTCCTACATCCCCTCGACCTTCATGCTCAATCACGTCCTCAAGTTCGCCGCAAATCGGCCATTTTGTCCAAAACAGTAAACTCGAAAATTCACTACAAAAACCAGACTAAAAAATTATATACAACCATTAAAAATAATGATTTCCTATTTGTAATTCAATTATTAAATCAAAACGTAAAATTGAAATCATAAATATTTGACCCAATTCTTATTTTTACTGTAAATTCAAAAATTTGAGCTAATTATCCATTTTAAAAACCTATAATTGTTTTTAAATGAAAAGTTAAATGATTACAAACAACTTCTATATACAAATCATGAGCCAATTCAAATTCAACACTGAGTTATTGAATTTATTGTGAAAATGGATCCTGTTATTATCACACAGAGACCATTCTAACAGCACAAGCATTCAAATAATCAACATTCAAACATGCATCCAATTTTAATTCAAGTCTTCAGATAACATCTAGATAATTATTCACAAGAACTAGTTGAAATTCAAGATTTAAAACTGCTTTTAAAAATTCATTTACTCACCTAGAAATGCAGAGGATAGAAACTGTTTGTTTCCAGGTTCTTGAAATTTCTTCTGCATGTTGAAAACAATCCTGTTGCTGTTGATTTCCAGTTTTGCTTGTTGAAGTTTTACATCTTGCATTGATGTTGAACTTGTTGCTGAATTTTCCGGTTTATCCTCTTTGATCTTAAATTCCAGATTTTCTTCTTCCTTCTTATTTTCAGATTTTACAGTATTTTACTTCTTTTGATCTATTTAGTTTTAATTGAAAATGAAGAAAAGAGATTGATTTGAAAGTAAAAACAGATTTCCTTCTTCATATTATTTTTTCAGATTTTAAATTATCAAAGAGAATTGACACTTGTCTCTTTAATGCTTTAGTTAATTTACACCTATGCACATTGATTTACAATTGTCTTTAACATATATTAAAATGTTTACAAGTGTTTTAATGCTTAATTAATGATTTACAAATATTACTTTCCTTTTTAATAATTTATTTAATCTATATATGTAATTATGAAATATTTACATGAATATAAAATGTTTTTATCTTATATAAATAAGCTTTTAGATTTTAATAAATATACATGTGTGAATTCACGTAAACATTTATAAGTTACTTATACCTTTGATCCAATTAAATGTATTATATATTTATGAATTTGAGAAATTTATTTTAACTCCTTATATAAAAATTTTGAAACAAATTTATCTTATGTTAAAATTTTAAAATGAAAGAGTACTAAAAACAATTGAACTTTTTAAATTTAAATCTTATTTAGAACTCAAGTTTAAAATATATATATATATATTAAATAAGAAATTATCTTTGTTATTAAAATTTAAATCTCAAATATCCTTTGGAAAAACATTATTTTAAATATAATTTCCAAATTACAAACTATATATATTAAAGTTTGAAAACACTTTATTAAATTCAAAACAATAATTTTTCCTATTTCTAATATATATACTAACATATACATTTCAAATGGAAAATATTTTAACATTAGTTTTGATAGTTACTATATTAAATTTTGAAACAAAAATCCAAACCACAATATATATTCATATATATTACAATTTGAATATATAGCTTTTATTACATTAAAGACTTCCTATATATAATATATATCTATATATACACATTATAAATAGAAAACATATTGATTAGCTTTTGAAAAATAAATCTTACCAATTTTAAATTGCTAAAATAAATATTTCCAAATTAAAATATTATTAGTTTTCAAAAGAATTAAACTTGCCAATTTTATATTGTTAGGAAAAATGTTAATAGATATTATCAAATTAAATATTATTAGCTTTTAAGAGAATAAACTTGTCAATTTATGATGTAAAATGATCAAATCAATTTAATTTTTAACTAAGATTATTAAATTCATATTGCTCAAAATTCCGGGTCGTCACATTCCTCCCCCTTAAAATAATTTCGTCCACGAAATTTAAAAGCAAAGATAATTTAATAACCTAGTAAAAGTTTTAAATTCAAACAGCTATCACACAAAAAAATCATACATTATCAATCGTAGCAACCATAACAACCAATTCAAACAAACAATTTTAATTATCCAGACAAAATTCTGGATAGAATTTCCTAATATTATCTAGAGTTTCCAGGTACCTATATTGGAATACTCGCTCTACAGAACCTTAATTAACTACACTGCTATAACCTAGAACTCCTCTCATCTGGACCTACAAATCTGAATAAGATATCAGACTAACTCAAGACCCGCTCAACTACCATAATCTTCTGAACTGCTGATTCTATCACTCGATGAATCATACACATATTCCTCAAAGATACGTGAAATTCAATGAATTCCAGCCATCCGAACTGGTAAATTCAATCCTGTAGATCAAAATCTAATCTCCAGAGAACACAGGAAAATCTCAAAATACCTCCGGAGCTTGCTTTCCAGTTTTACCCAGTCTTATATCTCCTTTGATCGGATAAATCTAAAACAATATCCAAATTCCAACGTCACATTCCAAATCTCCTCAATTCTTAACTGCATACCCTTTTGATGCTCCTGAGTCACCTTCATCTTTCCTGATCAGCTTAACCCATGTTGATTGCTTCATGAACAAACTGGACCAAAATCAAACCCATTTCCAGATCCCACTCAACAAAATGGTTCTCTCAAAAATTTGTAGAAATTCAAAACACAACTCTATTCCACAAGCATTAGTGGACTTCAAACCTACATCTCTTATCTGGAATAGCCAAATAGTTGCACTTGATAACCTTGCTTTCAAATCCTGAAAATTTCTTCATGCTTGAATTTCCTGTAGAAATCCTCCAATCCAAGAAAACTGCAACTCCCAGTTGCTCCCATTCTAGTATAACTGCTATCTCGTTTCCGATGCACAACTCTGATCTGAAGTAGATGAGAATGCCACCGAAGAACTCAAGCATAAACTTTCTCCATACACTGTTCATTAGATCCTACTCATAAAATCTTAGTGACCATTCCACTCGGTCAAAACATCCCAGTAGAATCTTAACTAGAAAACTAGATGATCAATCCCTCCTCAAGAATCCTGAGCTTCTTCACCAACCTCTTCTCTCACAAAGAGCCCTACCTCTACTAGGTTGAACCATCAATATTGCTCCTGGAATCCAAGTCGATAAGAAAACTCAATCTCCTATTCGGGTAAACTTCTGATTTCCTCTAAAACATTTGGAAAATCTCTAACTATTATAATAGCGTTTTCCTCCACATGAGATCCCTCAAATATGAAACTGTAATGACCCGCAAATCCGTACCCCTTGAGTCAACACTATTCTACCTAAATCAACTCAAGTTGTATAGAAATACGAACCATTTGGGTTAAAGAAGAAGAGGTAGAAGAAGTAAATAGAAAACTACAAAAGAATCTAACCACCGCAGTGGAATAAAATATAATAGATAATAAATGATCTTTACTCAAAATAAAATATATCTGTTTATATATTACATCATCAGAGTACATCAATCACAGTTCAACATCAATATCATACAATGGATACACAACAACTCAACACAGTGAAATATACATATAAACAAGTACGGAAGTACGTATCGTCATCCAGCTCGTCTCCTGAGCTCGACATCCTCATATCCTGTAGCCTATAATACTCGGTCTGACCCGAGCATTACAGTTAAATAACACCCGAGTCAGTTTGGATTACCAGCGTGAGAAAATCACACTCAATTGATTATTAAAGTATCAAAAATCCTTTTGAAAACAAAAGCATCTCGTAAGACCACGCCACAAATAAACATGTCAGGTTTTTACCTTACAATGGCTAAACAATTTTAATAGAAATCCTATGATATTATAATAGGGTCTTTATACAAATACTTATAAAATAGCCGAAATTGTTACATCTATTAAATTCCAGCTACTAGCCACATGGTGGGTAATACAAACAAAACTCGTACAAGGCTCGTAGGGAGAATGGATTTCCAACTAATGACTAGGCACTGGGGTACCACCTGTCACAGTACGGGGCCTAGATCACTGTACCGAGGAGTACGCCCGCTCCTCTGCAACACAAGATCGGGACTACCCCTTACTGGATAATCCTGAGTGAGATCACTCTGCGATTCGGATCAGCAACCGCCCACTAAGCCGAAATAAAAGGGACATCTAGACATGAATGACCTCACCCTGCTTGGGTGCTACCCACCTAGCCTTGCTACATAACCCCTGATTTTCATTCATTCCCATTTGATGAGGCTTGAGGCTAAGCGTTACCTTTTTAGAACATATCCCTTAGAATGCCCATCGTCCACCTGATGATGTACCGAAAACATTCATCCATACAAGTCCGTCCCGGGTTCGAACGGAACCGAAGGCACTATTCCTACTACATCCATTTTGGAAATATCCTCAGGATTAGTAGCGACCAGCCCTTGCACTTCACTGCTCCATCTTCAAATCCAAACTCGTTTCCACGAAACGTACAACCGGATCGAAGTGGTTTTCGAGAAATAAATCTCGGTCCTGGTCTCTTTGAAACGGTCAACGCATTTGTCAAATATTGATAGTCGGTGATTTAACTATCAATTAATATTCACAAACAACCATCAACCAATAAATAATTTCCCAAATTATTTATTTATCTCAAAATATCTTTACAAGATATAATTTCACTTTCAAACCCTTTTGAAAACAGTTTTCAAACTATCTTCCTTTTTCTCAGAATAAATTCCGAGTACTTCCATTTCCACTGGAATCACCAAGCACAAAACTTTAGGTTTTTAAAATAATTTAAAACACTTTATTGGAAAACATATTTAACATTTAATTTAGAAAATTTTACTTTAATACTTAATTTAAAATAATACTCTAGAAATAACTAAAATAAGGTTACCTTATAACCATACATTAGATTTTCTTCTTTAAAATACCAAATCATTCTTTAAATAATTATTACGATAATAGATTAAAATAAAATACTTACTTTGGAATTACTTTAGAACATTTAAGTTAAGACTACTTCAATAATTGGCTAAAATATATACTATATAAGTATTTAAAAATAAGGTTATTTTATAAAATATAAAACTAGGTTTTCACTTTTGAAAACAACATACTAAGTTATTTCTTAAATATTTACTGCTAAAATAGATTAAAAGAAAATACTTACTTTAGACTTTAAATATTAGAAATAATAAATTTTACAAAACTTGCTTTCTTTAAAAAACAACTTTAAAACATTTAATTTATATTTCAAAATTTACTTTTAAAAACATGTACTTGGCTATCCAGAGAAAATTCCAACTTCAATCACTTAAATCAATTTCCCCAAATTGATTTCCAATTTATTTTATTTGAAATAAATTTCTTTACTCACTCGGTTCATTTCAAAATTCGTTAGTTAAGGACTTATTATTATTATTTTCCCATTTGATTTTAAATCTTTTAACTGAAATATACAAATTTCAGATTTTCCCAATTTCTTTTTTATTCCTTTCAATAATTTAAATCTTAAATTATAAATAAATATTGTTCTTTCAATTAATATCACTGAGGATTTAAAATTCATTAACTTTCTGTTTAATCAAATTCTCTTTTCATATACGGAATTTATTTATTAGAAATTTTAAATTCACCTTATTACTTTTCCAATTCATTCTTAAATTTATTCAGAGTCCTATAATTATTTTACTTACAAATTTCCTTCTTTTATTATCTTTCAAAAATTCAATTTACAAATTTTTGGAAATTCATTATACCCAATTATATCCAATCAAACCATAGCATTCAATATTGCAATATAATTCATCATAGAATATCAAATAATCACAACAGAGTGTATTAAATAACTTAAATAAATGCTGAGGGGTCCAGTTGGATCCCTCCAACCTATTTTCCCTGCATCCACAGACATTAGCACAACATAATATGCCAATTTCAAATTATACCATGCTATATCACATCAATCAATTCAACCATCCAAACAATTATTTAAATTTAAATTTATAATCAGCTGAGTGAGATTAACTCACCTTTGCTTTAATTGTGTTCAATTCTTCCCAATCTCGATTCGTTTCCATACTTTTGACCTTGAATAAATAATTATATAATTTATTAATATTTGAATTAATCGAACAATAAATTTCCCAATTAATAAATTAAATTAACATTTGCCACGATCTTCAACTACCAAAAATATTCTCATTTTAAATTTAAAACTATTAGGTAAGTAAAATTATAAATTTTACTTTACTGTTAAAAATTTCTAACCGATATATACATATATTCAAATATTTTTCTCACCAGTGATACATAAGCCACTATATTTTAAAACTTCATTTATAATACACATATATACCTATATCCTGTAATCTGTATATATATTTACTTGTGAGATTTAATCAAAACATAGGAAACTAACAACTATCGAAGAACCCTAAAACCCAACATCACTTGGATGCGACGTAGTCACAAGAGTTAACGATGCTTCCCTGCCCTAGCCTCGATCACCTGAGGAGTCACCACCCCACTGCCTGTCGAACTTTTCCCCAGCCCCTACTGTCGCACGCGGGTGTCTAAACAAAGCCCTCACTCAATGCGACTACGCCTCCACGTCCACCAATCGAACCCACAAATTCGCCGACCATCGACGTCGCTCTCCACAAGCTTGCTCGAGCTTCCCCGAAAGTGCATCGCCACCATCCCCAAATTGATCGGAACGAAGACGAGATTCGATTTGATTGAGTTATTTATTTTTATTTTTACAAATCCCGAAAGAATTTCTGCCATTTCGTTTTTTATTATCACGGTGTGGTTTGGGGAAAAGAAGAAAAAGGGGTTCGGCCTTATCGTGCTTTGTTTGTTTTATTATATTTTTTTATGCGGCTGAAAGCTTCCTCTTGAAGCTTCCACCTCTTTCTCTGTTTTTTTGTTTTATTATTATTTTTCTTTCGGCAGTTAATATTTAAAGTGGGGAACATTTTGGAGACACTTTGCTACAGTGATTTGAGTAGAAAGCAAATAAATTCCGATGTTTAATTTATTTGACCAGTCAAGGTATATAATATTTTTAAATTTAAATCGTCTCGAATTTTCGATATAGATTTAAGCGCGTTTATATGTCGTACGCTCACACAACAACTCCGATCAATACGAAATTTGAAATCTGATAAATAAACACTATTACGGATCCAATGGAACTAGTTTCGTCGAATTCCGAGACTATGCCTCGGAAGGCTATTTTTAAATTCAATTTAAAACGATAAAATTTCAAAATGAACAAATCACTGTTAATTTCAATTTTAACTCTTCTATTGTCTTCAGTATCATCAATATAAATTTTATAAGCCTTCAAATTATTTTTAATAGGTTTAAAACTCCAGATTCATCAATTTAGCCAACTTCACTGATTTAATTTAATAATTCAATTATCAAATAAATTGTGATATTCGTAATTCAAGTTAAAATTACTCTATTGAATATTTAAAATCAATTAAATACTCCGATTTTAAATGCTTGAAAATTCCGGGTCGTCACAATCCTTCCCCTTAAAAGAATTTCGTCCCCGAAATTACTAATTAGGAAGAATGGTCCAATACCCGTTTACTTCTTTCACGAAACCAAACGGTTTCTAACAATTTAACGTCTTTACCAATTATCTTTTATAAAAGACCCATTATTATTCTTATTAACTTTCCAAACCCCTTTCCCTAGTTTTAAACTATACTATTTGTTTAACCATTCAAGTTTCAATTTAAAACCAAACTCAAGTTATCAAAATTTTCTCAAAATTTTTTCTTACTCCCTAAATTTTCGAAAAATTTCGCTAGCGTCTCCTTTGCCTGGCTAGTTCGGTACAACTACAAAAGGCCTCTATGGGCTCCCAAATCCCAAAAGAAAACAATAAGCCAAGTGGCTCTATCAAAAACCCAATCAAATTTCATATAGAAACCTAAACACATACCTTTTTGTCGAGCATTTCAAATTTATCTTCTGAAATCAAAATCAATTCTCTTTTCCCTTTATATAATACCTGCATATCCTGCTTAGCACTAATATCCAATCACAATATTCCCAAAACATTTTATCGACTTTCTCACAAAATGCCAATATCTATTCATTCCAATATTGACTTAAATTATATTAGTAGTATCAATTTTCATTTAAGAATTCACCATTCCCTCTTAAGTTTAGTATAAGCAATTTATATGCTTCTTATATTTATTTTTATCTTCCACTTGGTTTATATCTGTTTCTATTCAAATTGATTCTTTCATTTCCATACGAATTCAATTTATCTTCAACTCTAAATATTGAATTTTATTTTTATTTATAACTATTTCATGTCAGTATTTTAATTAGTTACATTTACTAATTTATTTCAATTTCCATTTTGAAATTGTTTTGTCGTTAACAAAATTTTCCAAAATTTTCAAAAAAATTCTAACTCCCAAAATTTCTGAATTTTTTTGGCAAAGTCTCCTTTGTACGGAGGAGCTTTTGCAATTTGACAAAAGATATAAATATATATACATCGACCCACCCGTTCGGAAAAACCAAAAACAGATCATATTTCCTATTATTATTGCGTAGGCGTATATTATTTAGCATTTTTAAGCAAGCAACTTATTTATTAAGCAATTAGCACAATCAAATCCAGCCACACGGCTTCACGGTACCTGTACTTACTCAATGTAAACATGTAAGTGCCAGATATATGCAGTTTAACAATATTTCACTTAGTTGCAATGGTTAAACACATGAATTCTAAAAAAAATCACACTAAACATTTTCCCGTAAGCAACTTATACAATTTTCATACTAATTCCACTGTTCCAATTAATTTATAACCATTTTCATTCAATTTGAATGGTTTTCAATCCATTCGTATACAACTTCATCAATTTGGATGGTTTAAAACTCAATCGCTTACATTTCATTTATTTTTAAGCAAACCGAACTCATATTTAATTCAATTGCTCTCAAAATCAATTCATTTTACTTCTATCAATTCATAGAATTTAATTACTTCCATTTACATCCAATGTCAATTTATTCTATGCAATTTGACGAGGCCTATGTGAATAAATAAGTATTTATGTTTTATAACCAATTTAAATGGATTTCACCTCAATTTATACTTAATTCTATACTATTTTTAAATTTATTCACAATCCACATATTCTCATTTCCATTGCATTTTAAATTTGAATACATTCACTTGCATTTCATTTTATTAACCAAACTAGTTCATTCAAAACCATTAACAACTTAGGTTCATCTTCATTACCAATTAAATTTCCTTTTTATTTTAATTCATTCACGACCGTTTATTTAGCTCGACACATCCCAAGCTTTAGTTACTTTACTCAGTTTATTCCACATTTGTTTATGCCAAACTATTTTATTTAGCTCGAAGACAATCGAAGCTATTTCATTCAATAACCATTTCTCAACTCATTTAAACCAGACTTCATTTCGAGTTCGGCTTTTATTCAACACTTACTTAAGTCAATAACTTAAGTTCATTTCCATTCCTTTTTATTATTAATAACTAACCGAATTCTATTTCTATTCAAATTTATTTTCACTTGGTTTAAATTCAATCCAATATCATTAAACTTAGTTTTAAGTTGAATTCAATTCAACTCTCTTCCATTTGTTTAGCTTTAAGTTAATTTACTTCAATTTATTCAAATTTTATTCTTAAGCTCATTTTCATTTTACAAATAAATTCTCTTTCAAGTTTGATTATATTTTAATCCAATCTCATGCCAAACTACAAATTTATTTGATTAGTTATTATAAAATTTAACCTTTTAGATTCAGCTCATTCAATTTAGTACAAAGCCATTTCCAATTTATTTCCACTGATTTGGATTTTATTTGCAATTCATACCATTACTATTTTAATCTATTTCATTTTCCTTTATTCGACACATTTCCAATTATATTTAATTTGTTAACACTTCAAGTTAAATTTTGATTTATAACTCAAGTTCTGAATCCACTATCCATTTTCAATTTACCACCCAATTTCATGAACTCACAATTCAATTACATTCTCAGTTCATTTAACTAATTGCAATGCCACTTTCAATTATATTTCTTCACTAATGATTCAAGTCGAATTTGATTTATAACTTGAGTTTTATTTTCAAACTTCATTATAAACTCACAATTCAGCTTTATTGAACTACAATAGGTTCCATTTAAACAATTCATTAACTAATTTATTAACAAATTAGTTCTCCCCTATTTATAGTTCAATACTAGATTTTTAATTCCAAATATCATTTCATTTAATTTTCTTAGTTCAATTTATTTTATAATTCAAGTTTGGATTTTGTATTCCATTTTCAATTTTATAAGTCACAACTTATTATTTACATAATCCCATTCATTCAAGGCTTAAATATATTCATCTTTTATTTTTAACTCGAGTTTACATTTATGTAAAATCCAAGCATATTTTATCCTATGGATTTTTTTAATTCTGATTCTGTTATAAGTTATTCTTATTCGTTTATTCCAATTCCCATCCTTACCCAACTTATTTTCCATTTATTCAGGTAAGAATCTAATTCCATTCAATAATTCAATTGAATTCTTATTCCAATTCAATTTTATTTTAACTCAGATTTATTTAACTCAATTCGATTTCAACTTAATTCGAATACAACTGGATATTATTTTCAGCCTATTCAATTAATTTCAATCCAGTTAAATTTTTATTCTCCACTCCAAGTTAATTTCATTTTTTACTTTTCACTTTAAATTCAAATTACCAACATTCAAAGCTTATGTTTCCTTCCTGATTTAAAAATCATCTCAATTTATAAGCTTATAACCTATCTCATCAGGATTTTTTTTAAACACCCAGCTTTGGTTTCGAATCATTTTGAAATCTTCAACATCTCAAATCACATTTTTAAAAATCCAAACCAATCTCGGTTTTATTCCCAACAAATTTCCTTTGAAATTTTCAAAAACAACTAGCTTTTTTGAACAAATCAGTTTTTGGCAGCAATCCGTCACTTAAAAATTCGAAAATGAATACGGATGATGCGGCGATCATCATCAGAATTATTTTCCAATAATCCAAGTGATTTCAATGCTATATCACTTCCAAAATTCATTTAAAATAGATTTCCATTCAGAAATATCACCAAAACAATAATGCTACTATTTATCTTCAAAACACTTCCAAAATCTCTAGGGTTTTAAAGTTTCAAATTCTGTTTTAATTCAAATTTTAACTATAATGCATTGGTATAATTTATGCTTATACAAATTCCCATTTAATTATATTTCAATTTATAATTTACATTTATAATTCATATTTATAAATTTTATTTTATAATGAATTTATTCCCTTAATCTTTGGATATGTTTTAAATTTCTAGTTAAATTTTCACTTAACAATGATAATAATTTAATATTATCATTTCTAACACCCAAGCAACCATATGTTAGCTAAAATAATTTACAAAAACTTTTCTTTATATCAAATATATTTTGGGTAATATTATTTCATTTACCCACATTTAAAATTATACCGTGTCAATTGTTCTATTCAAGTGTTTAGAAACCCCTTCGATACAGTTGCGCAGACTGTGTCGTCGAAGGTTCATATGCCACTCAATAAATCAATCAACGCAATATTAAAACAATTTATATTCACTATTACATACACACTCATATCTATTAATACGCTCAAACTCATTCTAGAGTACTATAGACCCTATTTTATGAGTAATTCCCAACAGAGCCAAGGTTATCACCAACCTATGCTCTGATACCAAGTCTAACGACCCGCAAATCCGTACCCCTTGAGTCAACACTATTCTACCTAAATCAACTCAAGTTGTACAGAAATACGAACCATTTGGGTTAAAGAAGAAGAGGTAGAAGAAGTAAATAGAAAACAACAACAGAATCTAACCATCGCAGTGGAATAAAATATAATAGATAATAAATGATCTTTACTCAAAATCAAATATATCTGTTTATATATTACATCATCAGAGTACATCAGTCACAATTCAACATCAATATCATACAATGGATACACAACAACTCAACATAGCGGAATATACATATAAACAAGTACGGAAGTACGTATCGTCGTCCAGCTCGTCTCCTGAGCTCACATCATCATATCCTGTAGCCTATATTACTCGGTCTGACCCGAGCATTACAGTTAAATAACACCCGAGTCAGTCTGGATTACCAGCGTGAGAAAATCACACTCAACTGATTATTAAAGTTTCAAAAATCCTATTGAAAACAAAAGCATCTCGTAAGACCGCGCCACAAATAAACATGTCGGGTTTTTTCCTTACGATAGCTAAACAATTTTTATAGAAATCCTCTGATATTATAATAGGGTCTATATACAAATACTTATAAAATAGCCAAAATTGTTACATCTATTAAATTCCAGCTACTAGCCACAAAGTGGGTAATACAAACAAAACTCGTACAAGGCTCGTAGGGAGAATGGATTTCCAACTAATGACTAGGCACTGGGGTACCATCTTTCACAGTATGGGGCCTAGATCACCGAATCGAGGAGTACTCCCGCTCTCCTGCAACACAAGACTGGGACTACCCCTTACTGGATAATCCCGAGTGAGATCACCCCGCTGTTGGGATCAGCAACCGCCCACTAAGCCGAAATAAAAGGGACATCTACGCAGGAATGACCTCACCCTACTTGGGTGCTACCCACCTAGCCTTGCTGATAACCCCTGATTTTTATTCATTCCCATTTGATAAGGCTTGAGGATAAGCGTTACCTTTTTAGAACATATCACTTAGAATGCCCATCGTCCACCTGACGATGTACCGAAAGCATTCATCCATACAAGTCCGTCCCGGGTTCGAACGGAACCGAAGGCACTACTCCTACTACATCCATTTTGGAAATATCCTCAGGATTAGAAGCGACTAGCCCTTGCACTTCACTGCTCCATCTTCAAATCCAAACTCATTTCCACGAAACGTACAAACCGGATCGAAGTGGTTTTCCCATCGACAGTGGCCACAACTGGTAAGCTTTTCAACCATCCCAGCCCACCGTGGCTTACATTGGTACTTCGGGTTTGCTTTTACGGCTAGCCTCTCGACTCACAACCAACCACCCCTCCGGGGACATGTAGGGGTAAGAGTCTCCCGTTCGCCACCAAACACGAAGCGAGAACCCCCTATCACGCTGAAATGTAGCAAACTCGATCCTGGTCTCTTCGAAATGATCAACGCATTTGTCCAATTTTGATAGTCGGTGATTTAACTATCAATTAATATTCACAAACAACCATCAACCAATAAATAATTTCCCAAATTATTTATTTATCTCAAAATATCTTTACAAGATATAATTTCACTTTCAAACCCTTTTGAAAACAGTTTTCAAACTATCTTCCTTTTTCTCAGAATAAATTCCGTGTACTTCCATTTCCACTGGAATCACCAAGCACAAAACTTTAGATTTTTAAAATAATTTAAAACACTTTATTGGAAAACATATTTAACATTTAATTTAGAAAAATTTACTTAAATACTTAATTTAAAATAATACTCTAGAAATAACTAAAATAAGGTTACCTTATAACCATACATTAGATTTTCTTCTTTAAAATACCAAATCATTCTTTAAATAATTATTACGATAATAGATTAAAATAAAATACTTACTTTGGAATTACTTTAGAACATTTAAGTTAAGACTACTTCAATAATTGGCTAAAATATATACTATACAAGTATTTAAAAATAAGGTTATTTTATAAAATATAAAACTAGGTTTTCACTTTTGAAAACAACATACTAAGTTACTTCTTAATTATTTACTGCTAAAATAGATTAAAAGAAAATACTTACTTTAGACTTTAAATATTAGAAATAATAAATTTTACAAAACTTGCTTTCTTTAAAAAAGTACTTTAAAACATTTAATTTATATTTCAAAATTTACTTTTACAAACATGTACTTGGCTATCCAGAGAAAATTCCAACTTCAATCACTTAAATCAATTTCCCCAAATTGATTTCCAATTTATTTTATTTGAAATAAATTTCTTTACTCACTCGGTTCATTTCAAAATTCATTAGTTAAGGACTTATTATTATTATTTTCCCGTTTGATTTTAAATCTTTTAACTGAAATATACAAATTTCAGATTTTTCCAATTTCTTCTTTATTCCTTTCAATAATTTAAATCTTAAATTTTAAATTAATATTGTTCTTTTAATTAATAACACTGAAGATTTAAAATTCATTAACTTTCTGTTTATTCAAAATTCTCTTTTCATATATGGAATTTATTTATTAGAAATTTTAAATTCACCTTATTACTTTTCCAATTCATTCTTAAATTTATTCAGATACCTAATTATTTTACTTACAAATTTCCTTCTTTTATTATGTTTCAAAAATTCAATTTACAAATTTTTGGAAATTCATTGTACCCAATTATATCTAATCAAACCATAGCATTCAATATTCCAATATAATTCATCATAGAATATCAAATAATCACAGCAGAGGGTATTAAATAACTTAAATAAATGTTGAGGGGTCCAGTTGGATCCCTCCAACCTATTTTCCCTGCATCCACAGACGTTAGCGCAACATAATATGCCAATTTCAAATTATACCATACCATATCACATCAATCAATTCAATCATCCAAACAATTATTTAAATTTAATCATTTAAATTTAAATTTATAATCAGCCAAGTGAGATCAACTCACCTTTGCTTTAATTGTGTTCAATTCTTCCCAATCTCGATTCGTTTCCATACTTTTGACCTTGAATAAATAATTGTATAATTTATTAATATTTGAATTAATCGAACAATAAATTTCCCTATTAATAAATTAAATTAACATTTTCCACGATCTTCAACTACCAATAATATTCTCATTTTAAATTTAAAACTATTAGGTAAGTTAAATTATAAATTTTACTTTACTGTAAAAAAAATTCTAACCGATATATACATATATTCAAATATTTTTCTCACCAGTGATACATAAGCTACTGTATTTTAAAACTTCAGTTATAATACACATATATACCTATATCCTGCAATCTGTATATATATTTACTTGTGAGATTTAATCAAAACATAGGAAACTTACAGCTATCGAAGAACCCTAAAACCCAACACCCCTTGGATGCGACGCAGTCACCAAGAGTTAACGCAGCTTCCCTGCCCTAGCCTCGATCACCTGAGGAGTCACCACCCCACTGCCTGCCAAACTTTTCCCTAGCCCCTACTGTCGCATGTGAGTGTCTAAACAAAGCCCTCGCTCGATGCGACTACGCCCCCACGTCCACCAATCGAACCCACAAATTCGCCGTCCATCGACGTCGCTCTCCACAAGCTTGCTCGAGCTTCCCCAAGAGTGCATCGCCACCATCCCCAAATTGATCGGAACGAAGATGAGATTCGATTTGATTGAGTTATTTACTTTTATTTTTTTACAAATCTCGGCTCGAAAAGAATTTCTGCCATTTCATTTTTTTATCACGGTGTGGTTTGGGGAAAAGAAGAAAAAGAGGTTCAGCCTTATCGTGCTTTGTTTGTTTTATTATATTTTTTTATGCGGCTGAAAGCTTCCACTTGAAGCTTCTACCTCTTTCTCATATTTTAGTTTTATTATTATTTTTCTTTCGGCAAATAATATTTAAAGAGCGAAACGTTTTGGAGACGCTTTGCTACAATGATTTGAGTAGAAAGCAAATAAATTTCGACATTTAATTTATTTGACCAGTCAAGGTATATAATATTTTTAAATTTAAATCGTCTCGAATTTTCGATATAGATTTAAGCGCGTTTATATGTCGTACGCTCACACAACAACTCCGATCAATACGAAATTTGAAATCTGATAAATAAACACTATTACGGATCTAATGGAACTGGTTTCGTCGAATTCTGAGACTGTGCCTGGGAAGGCTATTTCTAAATACAATTTAAAATGATAAAATTTCAAAACTGAACAGATCACTGTTAATTTCAATTTTAACGCTTCTATTGCCTTCAGTATCATCAATATAAATTTTATAAGCCTTTAAATTATTTTTAATAGGCTTAAAACTCCAGATTCAACAATTTACCCAACTTCACTTATTTAATTTAATAATTCAATTATCAAATAAATTGTGATATTCGTAATTCAGGTTAAAATTACTCTATTGTAGATTTAAAATCAATTAAATATTCCGATTTTAAATGCTTGAAAATTCTAGGTCGTCACACAAAAAAAAGAATACTCAAAGATTCCCAAACTAATCGCAAGTCACTTTTGCGACCTACTCGGTACAGATTTCAAAGAACTATCTTCCCCAAGCAGAACAGCTTTCCTAATCAAGGTCAATCTTTCCAGAATGGCTTATTTATCAGAAAAACTAATAGATCACTTCCAACAAAAATTCTACTCTGCCGAATCTCCCGAAGAAATGGATAAGCCTTCACTATCTGCCTAGTCTGCTGATAGTAGAATCCCAAAGATTTCTGAATCATTGAAGAAACGGGTCCACAGTGCTGCTTCCAAACTTTACTTACTCATACTGCTAAGCCAAAAGATCTTCCTTACCAAAAGCTTCTTGAAACTAAAAACTATCACACAATTCTACTAAAATATCCTTGAGACGGGTAGACATCTCCTCAAGAAACTCGGCCCAAACCAACACCAACCACTTATTCTTCTTAAGGAAAACAATGAGACCATATCTGAAATGAGGTAACTCATCGACCTTAGTCTCATACTTCAATATAGATAAGACACCCTTACTTAAGATCAAGAAGATCCCTAAATATCCGAATCTCCCCTGCAGTAAGCATCACCGTTCCTTCAATACCATCTAAATCTTGCTCCAAAAGAACATCTTCAGAACCATCTATGGATACTGCATCTCACCACACATCCACTCCTTCCTGAAGTCACCAAGATACCATCACCTGCTTCTTCTCAGTTCAACTCTTGGAATTCCCGCTCACCCGAGAGCAAATCAACCTCACACTTCAAGAATATACTCTATTCCTTGAAAAGACTTTCTCTGGGATCAATGAAATCCTTTCACCGATCTATAAAGCTTATTCGAGACGGTATTAAGTCTACAATCTCGACAGATATACCTCAAACCACAACATATGAGCCTCTTCCATTAGTGGTAGTCGTGTTACACACACTCCTACCTTATCTACCTTAATAACTTATGTTGGAAAATCTGAACAGATAACCCAACAGATTAGGTAGATATATAAATACATATATATAAATTACAAGTACGCACTCTCAAGAAAGAAGTCACTCCAAAGCCTAGGTATTCACTCAACCTAGCGCCCTGATACCAACTGTTGCGACCCGCCTTTCTATCACCAGAAAGACGCATCACTATTTAAGAAAGAAAGGGGTAGAAGAAGAAAAGAAAGAGAAGAAAGAACAACAACACATCAGAATCTCACAGCGGAACGAATGAAATATAATATATAACATATATATAGTATCATATACATCAGAGTACACAACCATACATCTCAATTTAGTCAGTTATAACATTTATGTCTAATGTACAATACAAGAACATCCATACAGGATAACATCACAGCAGAAACTCTATCTATATATCTACACACTGAAGCCTCCTGCTCCAAAGCTCCTCCAGAATTCGTCAAGGATAACCTGAATCACTTGACTACTCATACAAAATATGAGTACCCAAGAGTTTAATAAAACATAAAATAAACACTCGAGTCAGACAAGGGTCTGGTGTGAGTAAACGGTTTAAAATTGCTTAACTTTAGAAAATCCTTTGAAAGGAAAAGTATCACGTAAGACTTCCCACACATAAACATGGAAAAGTTTTTACCTTACGCTAACCAAAACATTTGATAGAAAATCCAGTGATATTATAATAGTGTCTAGCGTTTTCAAGTAAATAAGAAATAGCCAAAATTGTTACATTCGTTAAATTCCAGCTACTAGCCACAAAAGTGGGTAGTACAATCAAAACCGTAGGGTCTCGTAGGAAGAATGGGTTTCCAACAATAATAGGGCTACTGGGGTACCGCCCGTCACAGTACGTAGCCTACATCACCGTACCTAGGTGCCATCCTAACTCCTCTCCAACACAATGCCCGGACCATTCCTTATTGAATAGTCTCGAACAAGACAACTTGGCAGTTGGCTGCAGATCCAAATGCCCACATAGCCGAAATAAAAAGGGACATCTAGACAGGGGTAAATCTCGTCCTACTTGGGCATGACCCACTTAACCTTGCTGCACCTCCCCTGTTTTAGCCATTCTCGGTTGATGAGGCTTGAGGCTGCGATTACCTTTATAGGACACATCTATCTTAGAATGCTCATCGTCCACCTGATGATGTTCTGAAAGCATTCAATCCATACAAGTCCGTTCTGGGTTCGAACAGAACCGAAGGCACTATCTCGTTACACTCATTTTGAACCACACTCAGAGTTAACGACAATGGCCCTTGCACTCTGAATCTTCATCTCTAATCTGAAAGTACTACCTTTATCAAACTCATTTTGGAATCACCCTCGGAGTTATAACGATACATAGTTCTTACACTTCGAGTCTTCACTTCACTTCACTGGGATTTACAACCTAACGTTAATTTTGATCGAGGTGGTTTTCGGATATAAAACCCGATCCCAGTCTCATCGAATCCAAAACGCCATTTTAGTGTCCAAGTTATACTTAAGGGTTTAAACAGTAGATATTCAGCATATCACTTACATAAATGGACGATTCACAACACATAGATAGATAATCCACTATTATCAAATTCATCCACATATATCACAAAGCAGCATATATATCACATCTCGGATATATCACATTCATATCACTACATATCACTAATGACATCCAATATCATCCAATATCATTAACTCATCCAATGATATTTATCATCCAATCATTAATCATCCATAAACAATTTTGGACCACTCTTAATTAATTTAATTAAATTAAATTAATTCCTAACTTAATTATTTTGATTATCATCAATCCAACTTACTTATTCATTAATTTATTACAAATTAATTAACTAAACATCATTTAATTATCTACTTTAATTAATCTCCCTTGATTAATTATCTCTTAATTACCTTAAGTGATTATTCCTTAATTTACATTTAAATTAATCATCTTGATTAATTACTTCTTAATTATACCATAAAATCATCTCATAATTATCCTTTAATTAATCATCCTTGATTAATTATCCTTTAATTACGCTGATAATTATTTCTTAATTATCCTTTTAATTAATCTCACATGATTAATCACTTTTCAATTAATCACTCTTGATTAATTACTTTTATTTAAACACTCTTGATTAACTACTTTTTAATTAATCACACTTGATTAATTACTTTTTTATTACATTTAGTAATTAAAACTAAATTATAGATTAATTATCCTTTAATTATTAATTAACAATTAATTATTTATTTCCATTAATTATGATTACTTCCATTAATTAAATTTCTTCTTAATTAATTACTTTGACAAGTAATTAATCACATTATTAAATTCTCTTAATCTTTTTATTAATTAATTAGTCTTCAATTGATAAATAAATTTAAACCTTTAATTAATTATATTAATTAATTATTTAATTAATAACACAAGTGATTAACCCTTAATCACTTCCTCCTAATTATTTTCATAAAGTAATTAACTTCTAATTACTTTATTAAATAATTACTCTTTGCTTAATTACCTCCAGTAATTAATCACTTAATTACTACACCAAGTTATTTAACCAAATTAAATCATAAGTGATTATCTTTAATTAATCACTAATTTAATTACTTAATTAATTATTTAACTAATCATTTAAGTTTAATTAAATGATTCCTTAACTTCTTATATTATAAAGATCCTTAATTAAGAAAACCCTAATCTTAATTAGATTATTTATATTAACCAATAACTTTTTGATTATTAATAATAATTGAATTATCTTAATTATCCTCACACATTTGTTTATCTTTAATTAATCAAAATTTTAAATTACTTAAGATAATCTTTATTATAATTGATTACTAGATTCTTAATCATTAATCTTTATTTAAAATATAACATTTTAAAAATCAATTATAATTTAAAATAATTTAAACATTCAAATTAAACTTTTAAATCTTTAAAACTTCCCAAAGTTATTTAATAAAATTTAATATAAACCTTATTATCGAAAATCCACTTATTTTATTTTTAAGAACTTTATATTTCAATTATATAAACTTGTTTAAAACTTAATCTTGAAATAAATTAGTTTATAAATAAATTCTGGTTAAATTTTGTTTTAAACTTGAATCATTTACATATTCTTTGTTTCAAAACTTTTTTTAAAACACATGTTAAATTTTTAAAACCTGAACAACACAAAACCAGCTCAGCATAAAAACCCGAGCAATCCACAACAAACCCGAGTCTGCCCCGAGTTTCTACCCCGTCACCTTGCTTTAAGAAATAATATCACATTACCAAAGAAAAACTCGAGCTCCCATCATCTTCTTACAGACCCAATATTCCAAATGCATAATCGTGCACATCTACGTGCACAACCTCCCCGGCCAATGACGAACTATGCTCTGGCCTTCGATACGTTGCACTCGACCATGGCAACCACTCGCGACACCCAGAAATCACAATTCGATCGAGCATCAAAATTCGACCCTCAACCCCAAACTTCCTCAACCACAATCAACAGAAAATAGGTCGCCGCGGACGATGCCTTACTAGAGATGCCACGCCCTTCTCCCAGAAGCTACGTCACGACCTCCAGAACCCATGGCACCATGCGCGATCATCTCCGATAGCTCCTGTCCGCCGCGAAATCAAAATAAACAAGGACGACATTCATAGGGTGTTAAACCTTACTCCATCGATTCTCGGCCATCTCGATCCACTAAAAATTACCAAAGCATTTTTCTGATGAACTCCTACATCCCCTCGACCTTCATGCTTAACCACGTCCTCAAGTTCGTCGTCGTTCGCCGCAAATCTGCCATTTTGTCCAGAATAGTAAACTTGAAAATTCACGCCAAATACCAAACTAAAAATCATGATACGACCAATAAAATCATGATTTCCTATTTGTAATTCAATTATGAAATCAAAACTTAAAATTGAAATCATAAATATTTGACCCAATTCTTATTTTTACTGTAAATTCAAAATTTGAGCTAATTATCCATTTTAAAAACCTATAATTATTTTTAGATGAAAAGTTACATGATTACAAACAACTTCTATTTACTAATCATGAGCCAATTCAAATTCAACGCTGAGTTATTGAATTTATTATGAAAATGGTTCCTGTTATTATCACACAGAGACCATTATAACAGCACAAGCACTCAAATATTCAACATTCAAACATGCATCCAATTTTAATTCAAGTATTCAGATAACATCAAGATATTTATTCACAAGAACAAGTTGAAATTCAAGATTTAAAATTGCTTTTAAAAATTCATTTACTCACCTAGAAATGTAGAGGATAGAAACTGTTTGCTTCCAGGTTCTTGAAATTTCTTCTGCATGCTGAAGACAATCCTGTTGCTGTTGATTTCCAGTTTTGCTTGTTGAAGTTTTACATCTTGCATTGATGTTGAACTTGCTGCTGAATTTTTCGGTTTATCCTCTTTGATCTTAGATTCCAGATTTTCTTCTTCCTTCTTATTTTCAGATTTTATAGTATTTTACTTCTTTTGATCTATTTAGTTTTAGTTGAAAATGAAGAAAAGAGATTGATCTGAAAGTAAAAAATAGATTTCCTTCTTCATTTCTTTTTAGATTTTAAATTATCAAAGAGAATTGACACTTGTCTCTTTAATGCTTTAGTTAACTTACACATATGCACATTGATTTACAATTGTCTTTAACATATATTAAAATGTTTACAAGTGTTTTAATGCTTAATTAATGATTTACAAATATTACTTTCCTTTTTAATAATTTATTTAAGCTATGTATCTAATTATGAAATATTTGCATGAATATATAATGTTTTTATCTTATATAAATAAGCTTTTAGATTTTAATAAATATACATGTGTGAATTCTTGTAAAAATTTATAAGTTACTTATACCTTCGATCCAATTAAATGTATTATATGTTTATAAATTTGAGAAATTTATTTTAACTCTTTATATAAAAATTTTAAAAAAAAAATATCTTATTATAAAATTTTAAAATGAGAGAATATTAATAACAGTTGAACTTTTTAAATTTAAATCTTATTTAAAACTAGAGTTTAATATATATATATATATATATTAAATAAGAAATTATCTTTTTTATTAAAATTAAATATCAAATATCCTTTGGAAAAACATCATTTTAAATATAATTTCCAAATTGCAAACTATATATATTAAAGTTTGAAAACACTTTATTAAATTCAAAACAATAATTTTTCTTCTTTCTAATATATATACTAATATATACACTTCAAATGGAAAGTATTTAATAATAGTTTTGATAATTACTATAATAAATTTTGAAACACAAATCCAAACCATAATATATATTCATATTATTACAATTTGAATATATAGCTTTTATTACATTAAAGACTTCCTATATATAATATATATCTATATATATACATTATAAATAGAAAACATATTGATTAGCTTTTGAAAAATAAATCTTACCAATTTTAAATTGCTAAAATAAATATTTCCAAATTAAAATATTATAAGTTTTCAAAAGATTTAAACTTGCCAATTTTATATTGTTAGGAAAAATGTTAATAGATATTATCAAATTAAATATTATTAGCTTTTAAAAAATAAACTTGTCAATTTATGATGTAAAATGATCAAATCAATTTAATTTTTAACTAAGATTATTAAATTGATATTGGTCAAAATTCCGGGTCGTCACAGATATACATGTCAAAATCAATTTATAATCATTTAAATTTGTTTATGAATTGTTTATTAATTTAAATCAATCAAAAATCATCTTTTTAACTTCAAGAACTGATCAAAAGCATGCTTTTAACATATATATAAGGATATAAAAGGGTTGTGAGATGATAGACCACTCACATATCGATGTAAAACTGATCAAAAACACCAAAAATGAGATAGATCCAAAATGAACAGTAGTAAGCATGAATCCCAATGCCCCAAACTAAATGTTCCGTTGATAATCCCTTTGCTAATGTACCATAATCTCTTAATTAGGCTTGATTTAGTATATGTTTGAGATGGATTTAATAGGAGATAGTATAAAGGAGGCATGGAAATGTTTTAAGGAAGTGAGATAATGATTTCGGAATACCTCTACAGTTTTTATTAGGCACAATTCTCAAAATCATTAGTAGGGCTAATTATGAGCATATGTGTAAAGACCCGTAAATTTTGATAAATAAATTAGTTAGTTTAATTTAATTTTTGTAATTAAATTTAGAAAGAAATAAAATTTATAAAATATTTATTTAAGTAAATGTTAAGAATGAATTGTGGCAAGGTTATTTAAAACTAATAATTGAAATTGGAGTGAAATTCCAATAGTGTGGCAGTGTAAATTATTGCACTTGGTTAAAAAGTAAAATAACTAATTAAAAGTAAACATTAATTCACCTATGCAATAATATATTTTTAAATGGTAACTGTATGTAAATTAAGGTAGTAATGTTAATGGCAGTTGATGAATAACTAATTTAATGTAATTTAAATTGATTGAAACAACAGTTTAGGTTATAATTGATTGTAAATAAGAATATTTGGTAATAAAGTGAATATAAGAAAACAAGGCTAATTAAAGTTAATAATGAATAAATGGAAGGAAATGCCAATTTATGAAAATAAATATAAATGTTAGGACTTAGTTATAAATGCAAATTAAGTAAATAAATGTAAGTGTTGTGTAAATAAAGGAATTTGTACATAATTAATAATAATTGAATGAATTTGGTATTATGTATGTAATTGTAATAATTGTAATAATTGGTTGAAGTATGATAAACCCAAGTGTAACCTTAGCTTGGAAACAATTATTTTAAGTTTCCTGCTAACTTAGTAGATTGAATTGGAATTTTAAATTAAAATTTTAATGAATATAAATAAAGGTTACAATAATGGAAATGAGAATACGACAAGTAAACGTAAGGTGAACAATAGTAACCAGTTTATAGCGTAAAAATAGGCATAAAATATAGATGGGAATTTAATTCAAATCAACGAAATTAATGTAAATGTTATACTAGGCTATAAATCAAAAGTAAGAAAACAAACGTAAATATTGAATTTATTAATGAATTAATATATATTGAATAGCAATTGAACGTAAATTAATGCAATATGGATGATGCAAGTTGATAAGTATTCATAATGTTTATTGTGATGATAAACGTTACTTTAATGATTGGAATATATAATAACGGAAGTGTGAATGTAAATTAATAGAAATTAAAATTTATTTATAAGGTAAATAATTGGTAAAAAGGGATGGTACTAAGGAAATTTTATTAATTTGGTTTAAAACCATAATTAATATGTGTAATGGACAAGATTTCACATTTTGAAATATAACCATTTATACAAATCTAAGATGTATATAGGGGATATTTTTGTAATAGGATATAAAACTAAATGTAACTAGGTTTATTAAGTATAATGGACCTAGTAAAGAGGGCAATTAAATCAAATCAATTTTTGGAATGAAATTTTATTTAACGGGAATGTAATCAATAATAAATGAATTTAATGGTAAGCAACCGGAATTTAATTCTATTTATAATATGACAATTGGACGAATACAAGAATGGAAATAAAGATTTATAAATTTATTGAGATCCGAACTATAAAAATTGGATTTAATTGCAATAAAATGAAATTAAATATTTAAGTATTATGTAAATATAAATTTAGATGAAATTTGGAGATATTTACGTAATAGAATATGAATCCAATGTTAAATTTCATCAAGTTGAGAAAATGAATTGAAAAATAGAATGAAAGTAAATTAAATAGAATTTTGGAAATTAAATTTGTAAATTTCGAATTAATTGAAATTGAGGTAAATACTGGAATTTATAAATTGATCAACTTCAAATTGGCATCTGAACTTGTTTAAATTATTGTGAATGTTAAAGAAATCAAAAATGGAAAGATTTGTTAATCATAGAACTGGAATTTAAAATTTTGATTTAACTAATTTAATATTAATTTATTAAATTAACTAGAAAATAGCCATTTTGGCCATTGACTCGGATTTCGACGAAACCAGTTTCATCAGATTCGTAACGGTGAATTATTGTAGGATTTAAGTTTCGTAGCGATCGGACTTGTCGTTTGATCGTACGGACTCGAAACGCCTTGAAATCAATAAAATTGAAATCAGTTGAAACCAATTTGAAAAATATTGATTTTAGCATAACTTCTTCATACGATGGAATTTGGACTTTAAACTTGTTCCATCACGTTTAAAATATTTAAAAACATCTATTTTGATATATGGGTTGACCCAATTTCATTACGGAGTCGAAACGGGCTTTTTGGGCCAATTTGTCGTTAGCGCGTATATTCAACCCGATCCATATATTCTTTTTCAATCTTGTCTATAAATACCCTGTTATAAACCCTAGCAACCTCTATTTTTCATTTGTCTGTATGTATATTTTCTTTCCACCTCCTCATTTCAATTGCAGATAAACCCTAATCCCAACTGCAATTCCAAACCAAATCCAAAGCTGAAATTTCAAACTCTTCAAAAAAACTTCAGAAAAAATATATATCGAAGCTCTCAATGTATGCATCTTAGATCTGCAATTCATTTTTGGTTTTGAATCGTCGATTTTCCAGAAACCGCAAATCAATTTTCGACCGTTCATCGCTCGACGATGAAATACGTCTGATCGGGAAATCCTTTCTGGGTTTTGAAGAGAGGGCCCAGGGGACTTCATCCATGCAGTTGATTTGGCGATTCAACGGTCGGGTTGGAGGCAAAAATTCGACTAGGGTTAAGCATTTATGGCGGCAGCTGTAGGTTTTGGGGCGTGCTCGGAGGGTCGCGCGCCATGGATGAAGGCAGCAGGCCGAGGGTGAGGGGGATCGATCTTCTTGTGACGGCTGTGGCGTGCCTGGGGGCTAGAGGCGTGCGCAATTTGTTTTGGCCATAGGGTTTCATTCATGAACTGTAGGTGTGCGTGCGTCTTGCTGTGTAGTGGAAGAAGGAAGCGGTGACGTGGCAGTATAGGGTGAGTTAATGTGTTCTTTTTTATTTTATAAATTGAAATTCAAACACAATTATCGTTATATCTTTCACATACGAACGCCAATTCACGCACGGTTTTTTTGTTAGGATCGTATTGAAATTCCAAACATTTTGGCGCTAGTTTGGACGAATTCTGAAACTATAAAATTTTTGGGTTTAAATTCAATTAAATTCAAAAGGTGAGTGTTTTAACCCACTCGCCGCTTCTAAAATTTCTTATGTGTGTTAAATTTGTATATAATGTGATTTGAAATTTATTTATGATTGTTTGGCATATTTTTAATTATCATCTCAGTTAATTGCATTGATTTAAATTAAATCGTTATTTAATTTATTATTGAATATAACCGTGAGCTAATTACCTGTTATATATTATCAGTTATATATAGATATGGATTGATTGTTTTTATGATGATTGTGATGGATGTATGATTTTAAGATGGATGAATGGATGTTTATTTATATCATCATAATCTGCAAGTTGTTATGCATTTATTTTGATTCGGGATTGCGGTTTGAAATGATATACAACCGCATTTTTATTTTTAAACTGCGGATTGAAATGATAAATATCCGTATCACTTGACCATAGGATAGAAAATTTTATACAGACACCATGGTCTATATATATAAATATTTTGAAATGATTTTCTATGGTTTGGAAAGAAATATACGATTTAATAAATATTAATTTCTGATATTTTATAAATATTAAATTTACCTATATAATTTATTTCTTGGTTTACGCTATGTATAAACTTGTTTAAAGTATAAAAGGAGTTAAAATGTTTGAGTCTATTAAGATATAATAAAGTTAAGTATTTATTTAAATTTATTTATAGATTTATAATGACTTAAATAAATTTAAGGTTAGAAGATAAATATGAATTTGATTTGAATTAAAGTATTTAAGAATTATCCTCGATTAAAGTTTATTTGGAATTTAAATAAATTAGAGATTTTAATAGGTATGATTTTTATAACTTGATTTTGGTTTAGAGGATTTAAATGAATATCAAGTCGATTTTAAAATGAATATTATCAAGTTAAATTGAATTGTAAGTATATCCTGTTATTTGAAGTTTAAAGGTTTTACTTAAATGATATTTGATTTATTAAGTAAATATTTCAAATCGAAATAAGAGTAATGGAATTTGATATATATGAAATTATCAAAGAATTCGTGTGAAATGGTGTAATATTTAAAGCTTTGAAATATATGGTAATTGAAGTGGTTTATTTGGGAATTTAAATCTATAATTGGAATTGATTTGTGAAGGTGTAGAAACTATTTTATCTTATAAAGTAATTTAATATTAAACCATTTAAGTATTAAAAATTATGTTTCAAAGCTATGGGGTTTAAGGTATATATATTTGGAATTACTTTGATGTTGGAAAAAGGATATTGAAATAAAATGATATCATATTGATTTGGGTGTTTAAAATAGGAATGATATCCTATTTATATGGGTTTGAAATGGATATTTTATTTCGGTTTTAAAATATAAACTATTTTGAAAAGACCGCGGTGTTATAATAACGTTTAGTTGTTAAAGAGACCGGGATCGGAAGTCGTCATACTCTCTGCCGACCCCAAAAACCACTTTAACAACCGTGTACGCAGTGGAGATCCTAGAATGAAGTAGGATGGTGGCGACGTTCTGTTAAGGAAATACGTGGACCCGACTCCCGTGAGTTGGCATAAGGTGGCTAAAACAGGAGCGATTCTCAGGCCAATGAGGTAGCACATTTGATTGGACACATCCCTTTGATATTATACTTTGACTTTTGGATTGATTCGGTGGCCACTTTTGATTTTTTTTTATTTGGAGGTGTGGCTCGAGGTGGCCGGTACCTACGCGCTATGCGTTACCACCGGTCCGGATAGCAATTGGTATATCTACCTGAGCATTTCCTAGTGGTGCCGTGTCACCTACCATACCGAGCCTTTACTATGAGTTTCTATTTGTGTCGTACCTATGGAGTATCCTCTGGTAGCCTCCCGATCAGGAGGTATTACGGTACTGTATAGACTATTGGCACTATTGCGTGTTAAGGTGGAAAATATAAAGCCTTAATGCTATTTAAAAGTAATTTTATTTTACAAATAGACATTATTATAATAGCGAAATATTACTACATAGCAAATAGTTTAACGGATCCTTAGGAGATGTGAATCTCGAGCATCTCTTAAGTTACTGCACTCATGTTAGACACTAGATATGTGATGTTAAACCCCGTAAACATCTCCAACGCCATTACACTCATTTTTATTTCAGTTAATTTAACTTACATAAGATCTTTTAGTTCTGACTCGAGTGTTTTGTCTTTTCAATTCGCCCGGGTCAGTCCGAGCATTTCAGGAATCGAAGACTTTATTTCTGGAGGACGAAGACGAAGATTTCATTATTATTATTATTATTATATATTATATTGTTCCACTACACACTGTATTCCACTGCATTGATTATTATTCACTGGTATGTGCAACTCTGATATGTATTTTATATATGTATAATCAAATGTTTATAAAACAGCTACATGAACTATATATTTGATTATTATATTTTATCGTTCCGCTGTAAGATTCTATTTTATTTTTTTTCTTTCTCTGTTTTTTCTTATTTACCTCATAACAATCCGCCCTTCTATATGGTTTAAGTCTGACGTGTGTGGTTTATCGTCGATTTAAAGCATACAAAAAGACGGGACGCTACAATATGCTAATTTCCAACTAATCTACCTAAAAACAGTCAAACTTAAAACCATAATATCTTCCAAACTATAAGGCCAAATATCTATTATGACCACTTTACGTAAAGGCAAACCATCAAATCTTTCATTTGGAAGCCATTTTAGGACCAATTCATCTTCTATTAAAAGTTATAGCTCTTATATGTTTTGAAGGTACAAACTATCCATAATTTATTCTAAGGGTCAAAATGTCAAAACTCAACATTCCCTAAAGTTATAGCCTATTTAGACCCCATTGGTATGGAAATAATATTTTATGCTTCGCCCAAACGAAAAAAATATGAATTTTTACAGGTTTCTTCGTCGTCCATGTTCTATATGAATTTTTAAAATCATTTTTAGACGTTACCTAATTCAACTTATGTGTTTTACCTTTAAGTGCCTATCCATTAAGAAATGCATCTCAATCCCATTCACTATAATCGAACTATGTCCGACTTTATTTGACCAGTCCATATCAAAACGTCATTATTGTATAAAAAGGAGTGATTTTGAGAGTGAAATATATTATATTTTGCATACTCTTAGAACTCATATCCAATATACTCACCTTTTCGCTTATATATCAGATATACATATCATGTCTAGTAATTCATTGGTGAGTATAACGAAGTAAGTGGAACTCCTTTTGTAGCTATAGACATTGGATTAGAAACATCTTTGTGTGACTATACTAAAGTTTGATAACTCATACGTCGCTCCCGCCGAATGGGTACTTTACCAACATCCTTTGAGAGACAATTCGCGAGTAATGTATGGTTCTAAATCACATGAATGAAGGCATTCTTCCTTTTTCTGCTTTGTTTCTTAATTACATGGCCTAGTCAATAATTCTAATAGAAATTATCAATATCTTATAGCCTTCCTTATTTCCAAAAGAAATACATCATTACCATTGAGAATCCAGGTACTATAATTGAAATTTCAAATAGATTTATTTTATAATGAGTATTCTTAATATTCATATCCACTTTCAGTTAAAACTGAAAATGAATATTATCTCATAAATAATATTTGGTATATATGTTTGTAATTATTAAAAACTTAGATGAGACCATGAGTAAGTACTAATGGCATACACTTACTGTTTCTGTTATTACTATAGCAACACTTGAGTAATGAAGCTCCATTAGAACCCTTACCATTAGCATTCTATTTCTTTTTATGTAACTATCTTAGGGTTAAGAGTTTCAAACAAGTATCTAACACTCCAAGAAATAAGTCTTATAAACAAACAATCTTCTATAAGATAAAAACTATAGGAGTAGAAACCATACTTTTTGTTCCTTATTAAGTGCCTAATAATATTGTTATAATTCTATTTCCTATACCTCTTCATGAAGTAGGGGTGACATTCATCCTTTCTTTATCTCCAACTATACATTTCGTTATCAACATCCTTAGACTTTCACTTTCTCTTCTTAAAGCCCTTATCTTTAAAGATAAAGTACTCTTTTCAATGAGACTTGACGTTGTTCCTTCACTAAAACATATTCACTCTTCCTTAAGGAGATCAACTTTGTAGAATCTAAGTGAATAAATCAAACTAACATTTCAACGATCCAAGATGTAGGCTTGTTTGTAGTTCAAGGTTTAGAGTTATTTCTAACTCAACAAGCATCTCAATGTACTTGGTCAAATCGAGTATAGGATCTTGCACTTTGGCTTACTCATTCGTTATGGATGAAATCATTTCACTAAAAATATGTACCTGATGGAACAAAGCTGCTTATATAACTACTTTTGCATGTGAACGATCATGCAATAAATATCCATACTATTGTGTTGTCCTTAGAGTAGAGAATACACATGTTGCATGGATTTCTGCTATAAACATTGGGTCTATTAACTAAAGGTCCAATAGCACAACTTCATGCAATGATTGCCCCAGCAAGGGCCGATTCGGCCTATCACTTGCTACGCACTTTAACAAGTTCTTCTCATAAGGAAGAGCACCTTACCGCTTTTACATCCGGATAACGACTCATCAAAGCATTATTTTATATGGGGCCAAGGAGTCTTATGAGTACTATGCCCACCCCGATCAAAGATGGTTGGGATGTAACAGGAGAGCCTCGCATCTTACATATCAATCCATGCCTCTCGAGTTCTCATCCCATCTCTCTCTTGGTCATCCGGGCTGCTCTGACTATCTTATTTTGTCGCAACTAGCAAGCACCTGATTAAAGCACATGTTTGTCATTGCTAAAGAAGAAAATGACCCTGTACTATTTCTTGGAATAGATCGGCATAAAACGGTACCACTCATATGGTTAAAGCACCACAGTGCAGCAGCAACCCTCTATACTTCACATTCCACATAGCAATTGCATCAATGTTCACCAACAGTTCTCTACCTCCATGTAGCCTTTCTGGCACGAGCATGTTGGTCTAAGAACCTGCAAGTTCACCTTAATCAAACTATTCTTTCCATCTGGCATCCTAGTTCGCCCCCATCCAAACCATACATCGTCATCAACTGCTATGAGGAATCCTTTAGTCCAACGCTTAAATCTGATCTCTCGGAATTCAATATAAAGAGCTATAAAAATAATTATATGCACTTGTGCATGGATCGAATTTTATCATTATTGGCAACAATATTTGCTCAAGACTCATGTATCAAAATTTCTTGTAATCAAAGATATATAGATATAAATTTATTTACTATAGTTGATATAGATCTTCATCAAGATTGAACCACTGTAAACCTTATTTCATCCACCATTCTACCATTATAACCTGTAACACCTCATTTTACAAATATTAAATGCAAAATGAGTGAATTTCCTTGGCTAATACCTACTTCTAGTTATACCTTCAAGGTTGGCTAGAAATCTAATCAACAACATAATATCGGGCAAGTTTAAGCATTAGTGACCAAGACTTGAAAGTGTTAATGATTGTATAATTAGGTTCTTACATGGGTTTCGAAGTAACAACATACTAAATTTTGTGTCTATTAGGTAGGTATGTTATTGCATCTCATACTCAATCTTTACAATTTATTTCATTTTGCATGTTCTTATCAATAAGAAATTTATTGATTATTTTACATACGCAAATTCTATTTAAGTATATTAATATAATATTACATGCATTCTTATACTAATTAGAATGGTTTGTCATATTTTTATAATAAGGCTATTACCTGATTTCCGTTTCTCAATAATAAAATGGGATATGAGAGTTTCATAAAGACGATTTGAGTTTTTATTCATACAAAATTATCCATGGATTCACTTCTTTGTTTATTTTGTTCGATTTATGATGTTAATTTTGAGTTAGATTAAAATTCACCGGGTTTAGGGGCTATTTTCCATTACTACATACGAACCTAAGCTTTTTTTCTAAATCATGGTTTGAGTTTAAATTTTGGGAATTTTTGCTGTTGTCGATTGTAAACTCACGCTCGAATTGATTTAATTATTAACTTCTTGAAGTATTGGTTCAAAATTGAATTGGCGAGAAAATACCTGTCTATTGGCTTCAAGCTAAATTGTATGAATTAACACTTGCAATTGTAATTTGACTTTTCGACTCTCTTTTTATCCTTTTCGAAAGGGTTGAGGCGGTTAATTTTACTTTACTACTTCGACCTCTTTCGAAGGGGTCGAAAGGAGGTCCCTTATTTACCTTTAAATGAACCTCTTCAATGAAGTTGATGTAATGAATAAGAAATGGGCTTCTTCCAAAATAACAGTATGTTTCGACGCTCTTTGATACCTTTCGAAGAAGTTGTCTTAACGTGTTTCATTTAATGGTCACATAATATATACTTTCGAAAGCCTAATTTTTTCTTTAATGGATTCCAAATCTAATGTATGTAAATGTGGATTTAACTTGTCATTGAATTCATGCGCGATTTTAATTTATTTTACAAGGTGTTGAGAGTTAGAAAGTTACAGTTCTTACCATAAATTGGACTGAGAATAATATATTTTGTTAAAGTTGACAACCGAATCAAGCCTTTCAACTTGATCAAAACCTCCCATATTGAAATGAATTTAGTTGTTTATATGCTCTTGAAACCTTACGCCTCTTTCGACTTACTTGAAACCCTTTTTAGTTAATAGGAGTATAATTATCATTTTATAAACATTATCGAAATGTTCCAAAGCCATTTTATTTGTATTAAAATCACTTAAATCTAAGTCTTTCAACTTATAGGGAATATAATGTTTTGATAATATTCACATTCTTTAAGCAAAACAAAATTTGTTGATTTTGACGTTATTGAAGGGTTTATTGGGTTTATTGTGAAATTTTGTTAACGTGTGTGTGTGTGTATTCAAACAAGTAATATAAGGTTAGTCATTCCTTTTAGTAGTAAAATTTTCTTTAGGCTTTCGACATTGTCGAAGGTTGTTTTTAGGTATTTCCATACCATCTAACCCTTCGACATCATCGGAAGCCCGGTGAATTTTATGACCCAAATTGACTTTAACATCCCTTCAAGGATATATACTTGGTTGATATTTGTACCATTGCAATAAGTTTTCCAACATTTTTGAAAGGTGTTAATTACAAAACAAATTATAACTTTTGATGAAATGATTTCACCTGACAGAATCATGGCCTTGAAAAAGGTCTCTAAGAAACCAGAAAAAGATATAGCCCTATAGGTAGAATCTTCTCCAAAGAAGGTTGAAGCCGTTTCTAAACATTCTTTGATATCTTCTCAGGATGAGGTTGATGCCATTCTGAATGACTTGGCATCACTGGAATAGAAGCCTTTCCCCCTAGCGAAAGCGATGCCATTCAAAATCCTCCTAAAGGGTACTTCGCTTATACTGCCATTCATATTTGTCATGGTGGTTTCCTTCTCTTCCAAGATTTCTTATCTAAGTTCTTGACCTTTCTGGGCATTACACCTATCCAGTTATCAACTATTGTCTATACATACCTTCTCTCTTTGGAAATTTTGGCTCTGAGTTAGGCATTCCTTCACTAAATGCTGAAGTTCTCAGCTATTTAGTTTGCCTAGTGAAACTCAGCAATCTGAACAACCAGATCTTCAGAGAATCCCCCTAAAAACTAATTTCAAAAGGGGTGAATAAATTTAAAGACTTGGAGACGTAGTTTTTCTTCAATAAATGTTTTCGAACATCAATGGAGTCTTTTCCTCTCCTCGTAAGTTGATCATAGTCTTTGCCTTGATTCAATTACTTTCTTTTGCTAATCTATGCTTTCTATTAGGTCGTACTACAAAAGATCTTAATGATGAGGATAAAAGAACTGCAAAGTTGTTGATCGCTACTTCAAGTAGCATCGAAACTACTAACACCATCCAATCTTCGAAAACATTCTCTTCTCCCTACTAGTCAGAGGGTTCTTGGACAACCTCCTCTTATCCAACATACTTCCCAGGGCAAACATTTCTTTTCTTTAGGAGATCCTAGGAACATGTCTCCTATGTCTCCAATTTGTCCAGATCATTCTGGTAAGCTTAAGCATAGTACTTGCAATTTCCTGTTGTGTTACTCCTTGGATTACTTTACTAACTTATACTTTTCAACTTTTCAGCAACTTCTCCTCTTGTCAAATTGATTTAAGTGACCCAGTTTCCCAACTTCTACATCTAGTACATCATCCTTGACTCGGGCCATCGCTAAGTCAAAGATGATCGCCAAAAGAATGGCTGCAGCGGGTCCATCTCTTAAGAAAGCTAAGATTATTGACGTCAAATCTTCTCCACCACCAAAAGAGGGTGAAACTATCGATATGGGCAGAACTTTAGAGAGTACTATTCATGAAGCTCCTATTGATCAATCCTAAACAACTCCCTCAAAGGACGACCCCATATCTCGTACTATTTTTTCTGATTGTCCTCATGTCATCGAGCAGATGCAAAAAGATTTAGAAACTTCAACTCCCTCTCGGGAGTTGAACCCTTCTAGACCCACATCACCAATGCCATCTAATGATTTTTAGAATATGGTACAATTTATCAAGAATTCTTCGCCTTTCACTTCCATTCATCAAACTTCCTTTGTTCCTGACCTAGTAGGTCATTGTTGATCAATAATAGAGCAACAACTTCTGGTACGTTCCATATTATTTAACCTTCCTATTATTATTTCTTACTAAATTTTAATCCATTTTGTAATCTTCCTTTCAAATTTCTAAAAGTTTGTTCTCTCTTCAAGAAAGTGCTTCAAAATCTTCTACCAAGACATCCAGGCTTCAAGAGGAAATCACAACCTTGAACAGTCAGATTATCTCCCTTTCTACTGATAAAAATAATGTTATGTAGGAACAAGAAAGATGGGTAGCCTCTCTTGATCAAGCAGAATCTATTATTTTTGAAGAGATGAAAGAAAAAAAGCTCTTAGCCAATGAAAATTTAGCTTTAAAAATGGGTTTGAAAGAATCTAAAGATGAGAAGGCTCGAATGGTGGTCAAACAATCCTCTTTCGAGAAGAGGCTAGAGAAAAAGAAAAATTCCTAAACGTTGGCCATTAATATAATTTCTGAAGCCAAGCAAAGGGTGCTACGGTTTTTAAATACTTCCCTTAATGACATCATTGTGAACTCTTATGAAGACGCCCTTATGCTCGCCTACGCTGGTAATATTGAAAAGTTCCCAGACTTGAGCTTCTCTTCACTCGATCCTGCTTTAGTCAAATATTTATCTACAAGTTCAAAGGAATGGAGAAGGGAGTCAAAGTACTTAAGAGAGAAGAGATTGATGTTGTCAAAATCTTATCTTTTAAAGTCCCTTCTTTTGAAATAGACTATGGTTCTGATGAAGAAGGTGATGACGATGAAGTTGCCGTAGAAGAAGGCGGCAATGTTGACGATAATGATGATGATAATGATGATAACAACGATGATGACGGAGATGAAGGTCGGGGTTCAGGTGGCAACGAAGATGATCATGCTGATGCTTTTGAAAAAGATAGCGATGATATCCTGGGGACTCAAAAAAATTTAACCTCGATCCTAGCAATCATGAAGCAAGTCCAATCGAACTCCCCAAGCCCTCAGATCTTCATGAAGAAATTGCCAATATTGACGTCGAATAACAAAGGCTGAAAAAACAAGTCACGCAGACTTCGGTTCCTGTTCTCAGGTCTGGGATTCTTTTTCCAAATGGCTTTCACTTCCAAGATAATAATAGTTGACATCTTATTGTTTTAGATAAAGAAAAAATCTATCCAACTTCGTAAAACAAAGCTTGAAAGAAAACAAGCAGAAATAAATAGTTTGTATACAGAGTTAGATAAGTAATTAAAAGAAAATGACATACTCTCTCTGACAAGTACCATAGGCTTAATAAAAGTGATGCGGTGTTAGCACCTTTCAAAGGCCAAGAATACGTCCCCCGACTAAAGAGGGCATGCCTTCGATACGATAGACTTTTGGGAGAGAAATGGGAATTAATTACACTCTTTTGGATGTTGGTTAAAGAAAGAGATATTCTAGCAAACTTCTTATACAAAGCCTATTGCAGACACTCAACTGTCGATGTTTCTTACTTGGGCAATTTTAGTGTGGGTTTACTTAGGCACCTGCATAGGAGATATTTAGATGAATTTAGGTTTGATTCATATCCAGGGCTTGCCGGAATTTACCACGTATCAAAGCAATTTCTCATGAGTCGCCTCCTGAAAAACTTAAATATTATAAGGACAAGTTTGTTTTTGAGTAGTTCAAAAAATTGATTTTTCATGAACCAGATGAACATTTGAAATTTTGTAATATGAATTTACTGTATTAATTTCTTTTGTACTTAGTTATGTATTATTACGTTATCAAGGAATAAGCATATCTTAGGCAGCTCAGCTTCTAGATATAATAAGAGATTACACCTTTGAAATCTTTAAAATTAGCCAGATACTGCTTTCTTAGAGACATGTAGAGACTTTATATGGAACAACCCCCCCCCCCCCCTGCATTTCAATTTTCTTGGTGTAGAAAAAGAAAATCTTCTCAACGAAATTCGGACATATCATACCAAATTAATACGTGGTCGCGATAATCCTCTTACCGGGGAATTTGATTATAGAAAATATCCTCCAGTTATTGCCATAGAAGGATTTAATGCCCCTTTTGATTCAACGGTTACTCTTTTAGCTAATTCGTTGATCAAAGTCAAAAATGCTATTTCTTAACTATAACTGCAATAAAACAAGTGTTTGATTAGAATATTGGAATTATACCTTTTTTTATTACTTCTCGATTTTTTATCCCTGTTGTTGTAACAAAAGAGATCGGTCATTTTAGTCTTGACATTATTTTCTTGTTTACATAGGATTTACAGTTAGCTATCGCGCCACTCACATCGGATTCCTTATCTCACTTCATTATCATCAGAGATAGATTGACTGCAGACATTGAAAAGAGGCGTTCGCTTAAGTATCCTTTATCTTCTTGCTTTCAAGACAATGCAAATGCAATGGAATGGCATAAGAGATACTTGCTTCAAAGGACAATCGTTAGAAACCTTAATGATCAAATTGCCAATCTTGAAGCGAATGTCAAGAATAAGGATGAAACAACTTCCCTATTAAAGCGCCAAATTAAATCGAATCCTTCGATTGATTTTGATCATAAGATGTCTAAGCTTCTCCAACGGATAAGTGATTTGGAGATTAAGTTAAAAAATAGTCAAGCTCAATGTAAATCATTAAAGTTCGTCATGAGGAATAACATCCCAAATATCGATTTACCGGCTTCTCCAATCACTTTATTTGTCATAAAATCAACAAGGTATACATCTCTTGCAATTCAAAAATTTTCTACTACAATTGACCCACCTCTTGGCATAAACAAGAAGGTAGTAGGAGAATGGTGCAGGATAGTCAAATTCGAGATGATGAAATATTTTGAGAACAGCAAAGAGTGAGGTATTCACAGCGTATAAATGAGTATGCAGCTAGGATACAAAAACTTGAATACGAAAAGTATCTTCTCCAGAAGCATATCACTGATTTAGAAAGGGAAAATAAAACCCTCAAAGGTGCTAACAAAGATTTTAATCGCGCTACAAAGGCGCATATCCAATCTATTGATGACACAAACTGAATAAGGAAAAAGGAAAAGAAAGTTAAAGAAACTCTTTCTATAGCAATTCGTCACATCATTGATCCATTAATTGATCAAAATCTGGATAAGGTTGTTCAAGATTTATGAAATATACACTTGTACTCTATGTTGGTAAATAATTTTATAAATTACGTAAATATCACCTAGTTTGTAGTCCTTTCTTACAATATTTGAATCTATTTTCTGATGACTTGGGTTATGGTTTTTGTATTTTCTGGCCCATTCAGTCTTCCTTACAGATCTTATTTCGTTGAAAAGTTAGAAATGAACAATATTCTTTATCGTTAACTTGAAATCTATATAATTATTTATCCATATTATTAGTGGAGGTTAACAGATCATCATGTAAACTTATGATAATAAGTGGAAAGTAATTCCATAATTGAATACGGTTGAATGTCTTGAACTTATCTTTGGTAATGATGAGAAAGAGAGAGAGGAATTCAATTTCAACTTTATTGATAGAATACCACAAGTCTAAGCTTTGAGAACTAGAAATCTAATTCCGAATTCAATCATAGAAGCTCAGGAATTCCTCTTCTAGAAATTATTAATAGAAAGCTAATAATAATCATTTAATAAAAGCCCAAAAATCATCATCTAAAAGTTTGTAGTAGAAGTCCAGTGATGTTGATTCGGGCATTAGTAAGATAGATCTCGAATTTAATTCATAGAAATCTGAATATTAATTGCTTTAGAACCCAGATTCGGGCATTGTTGAATGTAACCTAAAAGTTAAAAGATCTAAAACCCAGATTCGGGTACTAGTAGATGATAGCCAGAAATCCATAATAATGGTCTCATTATAAAATTCCAAAGCCTAGATTCAGGCATTAATGAGTGGAGTCGGAAATTAAAAGTAATAGTCCAAAAACCCAGATTTGGGCATGGTGAAGACCAGAGATTAACAATAGAAGACCCGAAACCTAGATTTGGATTTTGATAATTGAATTTCTAAAATTCTCTTTTTGGAACTAAGTTAGAGGCTATAAATTCTTATTTAAGATCTCTATTCTGCACTTCTCTTTGGGTTTTGATTCTTTTGTCATGTGCCACCCTTAAGGCCTTGTATATTGTCGTTGTTTGACATGCCACTTCTCGAGCTCGGATGTCTTAGTCCATAATTTGATATGTCGCTTCTCGGTCTTGGACATCTAAGTCCATTGTTTTACGGTGTGCTTGGTTAGTTTATCCATAAGCAGGACCTAAGGACTTACCCAACCTCCCTCAAGGAGGTGCTCCAGCCAGGCCTTATAGGCAAGACTGAAGGCTTGTTTAGTGCCTTGGCTAGGCCATAGTGTGGCGGGTCGAAGGGGTTACTCCGTCCTCCCTCCAGGAGGCACCTTGACCTGGCCATAGCATGGCACGATCAAGGGCTTATCGGGACGTTAACTTGGCCATAGCATGATGCAAATAAAGGCTTACTCTAACCTTCCTCCAGGAGGCGCCTTGACCTAGCCGCAGCGTGACGTGATCAAGGGCTTATCGATGCTTTATCTTGGCCATCGCGTAGCGTGGAAAAAGGCTTACTCTAACCTCCCTCCAGGAGGTGCTTTGACCTGGCCAACACGGTGCGAACAAAGGCTTTGACTGTTTAAGGTAATTTCCAAGTGCAAGGATAATTCTACTCCCAACCATGTAGATTTTTCTTGTAAAAGTAGCGCTTTATTGAATTCAACTTTGTTCTCTTTACAAATTCAATGATTTTGTCTTGCCTGAAGAAGCTAATCACCATTCCTTCAAGTGTCGTACATTGATTTGTCTCATGCCTATTCATTATGTGATAATGGCAATAGGAACCTCCCCGATTCCTTTAATATTTAGGTTTTTCCTTCCGTGATTGCCAATAGTTGAGTTCTTCCTTAGTTTGAAAATAAACATTCTCAATTGATGTAGTCATATTGCATTCCTTAGGAAGTCTAGACTTGAAGATTGTCTTTTGAGCTTGGTTTCTATAACTTTTATTACCTGGTTCTGAAGCTTCCCCTCAACGACTAATATCCTTTTCAAAACCTTTTGCAGCTCACATATAGGCAATGTCCCACTTGTTGCTCGATGCCATTTTTATGCAAAGTGTTGTAATTAGCCATCATTCTCTCCTCAAAGATTGTGCCACGGTATAGAGTTGAATTGTCTTCTTCATTTAGTCGAACAAATTGTCACTTTTGTCCTTCATTCCCTCTAAGGAAAAGATTGGCGTGGGGCAATGTGGAAAGGGTATAAATTCCATTTTTCTAGGTTATAACATTCAGCTCTCTTCTTGTTCATGATTTTAGAGCTTCCAATCTCAACATCTGCTCTTCATGTAGTCTAGAATCATTAGTTGTTCTCAGGGAGAATCCAATTAGATGAGGCTTTGCAGATCCTTATTCGGACCTTTTGATCTTGCTAAACACGGTAATGTAATATCTAAATTAGTGAGGTTGGAATAGAATTGAGTTAAAAAAATAAATTTGGAAGTTCAACAAAGTCAGAGGTTCGAGCCCTCCTTCTAGTGCCAATAATATTAACAAGAAAACTTGTCAACGCCCAAAAGTAGAGTTTAAAGTATAAGTGACTCCTTTAAAACCTCCTTTAGAACATATAGAGGCAGCCAACACCTTTTGAATTGGTAAAGGTAATTGGAAAGCCTTTCTAACACCTTTCGACATAGTCGAAACACTGAACCCCTCTTTAGAATACCTTTTGAACTAATTTAATTTGTTTTTGACCCTATCGAAACCCCCCTTTCGAAGTAGTTGAGGTGACTCGAGGATTGGTCCTTAATGATCTAAGGATGTGACTTTAATTTAAAGGATTCATCTGCTTCGAAAGATGGCCTAGGTTAAGACCTAAGGATTCAAGGTCATTGGTCAAGCTAAAAAGGTTTCAATTTCCTCGAAAAATGATCTCTCAATCTGGTTGACATAAGCAGATAACCCACAAAATCTCTTTGGAACATTAAATTGGCTAACATATCCCGAACGCCATAACTTGCTTTGATTATCTTTTTCCTTTATTTCTAGTAGTTTAAGTAATACAAAATAGCCAAATCCCCAATCTAATTTTATAATTAGGGTTTACCAAGCTCAAGAATGTGCAAGAATGAAGTGAATGAATTTGGATTACAAAACCAGACCCATAGGTCTTATTTATATGTACGGGTTGGCACCTTTTGAATCTTCCTTTTTACTTGGTCGAAATGCGGCCTTGGCGACCTTTCAATGCCATTAACATTAGAGCATCCTTCCATATTGTTTTTAAACGGACTTGAGTGCTTTCAACTCAAACAAATGTAGTAGGTGCGCTTCTTCACTTTATGTTGCTGTGTTGATGCAATTAATAAAAGATATGAGCTTTCGACTCTGTCAATAGGTGGTTCTTAGGGCTTCGAAGGAGTTGAGGCATGGAAGGTTTTAGTGTGGAAGGTAGCTTTTGAAGGCATGCTTACTAATTGATGCGGAAACCCATCCTCTGGTGTAGGAGATTGCAATATTGAACTTTAGTAAGCTCTTATTTCATAATTGTTAATGGTTTTGACCGATTCGGAAATCTTATTTATGCTTTCGAAGGAGATGCTGTAGTAAAACATCCTTTTGTAGAATGTGAATGAGGGTGAAAGCCTCTGTTTCGAAAGGTTTGATGCGCATTTGCGAGCCTGTGATTTGTTGCCTGTGAAAGGTGTTCCTTAACTTATTCGGAGCGTCTCCATGTATGCGGAAGCATCCATTTTGAAAGGAAGCAATTGAAGCAAAAGGGTGATTTTGTCCCTTTCGACCCCTTCAAAAGCTTATAACACCTCTTACTTTTGATGTAGCATCCCATCGACTCCTTCGAAAGGCTTTGTCGATGCTATCATCTCTTGTTAATTCTTCTCTTTCATTCTTCTTGGTTTCAATAAGGTTGAAGTAAAAATTGATGGTAACAATGGTATTTTTGAAAGTGATGATGACTTTGAGTTTAAAAATAAGAATTTACATCCTAAAGTAAGAATAATGAGTCTCGTTTTCCAACAAAGCATACCTCCAAGGATGGAAAATTATAATAACCCGACTCAAAATGTTTTCAAAGCACTTTTTGCAATTTATAATCATTACAATATAAAATGGGTGTAAGTCATTTTGGATGAATTATTTCTTATGAATATCTCTAAGCATTAGAACACATTCTTTCATGGTATGTATCTCATTATAATATTCACATATTTTGGCATTGACCTAAGAGTAGAGGAAACAATTTCTTGAAAAATCTTCGACAAGGCCAACATCTCTCTCATGCACATTTCACCAATCTCTAAGCCTTGTGAAACTCTTATGGAGAAGGAACCAAGATTGGCTTAGGAGAAGACGCGTTAAATTAGAGAAGAGAAGGAAGAGGAAGGAGGAGAAATGGGAGTGGAGAAGGAGAAAAACCAAGAAGAAGAGGAAGACACTTCTTTGAAGAGTTTCGGAAAGCCATCTCATCCATCCACCATGGAAATTCACAAGAATAAAGAGAAGCTTCTTAATAACTAAAAGAAGCTTGAAAAATCATTCACTTCTCTTTCCTACAAAGTAGAAAAGTACTTCGAAAAGATTATTTGTGGGATTTGTGAAAAATCCTCATCTTCATCTACTTCTTCCTAGTTGTATTTCCTATGATTTTCTAGTTTTTAGTTTGAATTTTTCTAGTCTTAATCCATGTATCTTTTATGTTTAGCTTTAAATTTCACGTACTCATCTAAGGTTATCAATGAAATCATGTTCCTTGCTATTATACATTATTATGAGTCTCTACAAAGTCATAAAAGTGCAATAGTTTAGGCTAATTACAAAAATACGGCAAATAAGTTGATTTTGCAAAATATGTCGACATATAATGGAAAGGAACCCAATTTTTGTAAAATTCAGAATAAAATAATTACCATCCATTCAACTATTCCAAACGACTTTTCGCCACTATATAAACCTATTAACTGCAGAAAAACATTATTTCCACTCTCTTTCTTCTCCCTTTTCACTTATAAACTTAATTTTTCAAAAATGACTAACGACCCAGAATTTAAATTCTTTGATTTGCAAATATTTAATTAATTTTAAATATTCAATACATAGATTTTATAATGGAAATAAAAATATTTTTAATAATAAACAATAATGGTGAAATAGTTTTTAAAATTTTCTTATAAAAATATATAGTTAGATGAAAAACAGAAAATGTGACCGGAAAACGTTTTTTGAACTTTCAACATTTCATCGTATAAAAGTTGTTTGGAATGTTGGGTACGCTTTTGTATATATAAAAACATATGTACTAAATATATAATATGGTTTAGGCTCATATAATCATGTTTAATTAAGTAAATTAAGTTAATTTAATTAAGATAATCATGATGTAACACTTTGGCAACTAATAATAAAATAAAAAGATGCTTCTTTTAACCTGTTTCGACACTTCAGGGGCTAGGGTATAAAGCATTAAATGCACGTAGTATTAGGAAGGGACAATGGGAGTATAAGAGAGGTGACGTGGCAAATAGAGAATGGAGGGCATGGTACGAGGGGTATATCGGTAATTTAACATGCAACATATTATAAAAACCAATTTTCACAATTTCTTTTTCCATTTTTCTCATTTCATTCTTCATTTTCATAAATGTCCTAAACCTCCAAAAGTTTTTAATAGCTTACAAAGTGTTTCAAATTTTATATTTTCAAATTTTAAGCTTTTTAAAATGATTTAAACAGCTTCAAACTCCTCCCTTCCACTTCAAAATTCTTCCATTTTACCTAAATGGTTTCGGCCATAACTCCTTTTATTCAAACCAAAATTTAGACTTTCTTTTTTAAAACCATTTATAATTTCAGTAGCTACAACTTTATAGCATACTACTTTTTCTGATTTCGAGCTTAAGTACTTTAAAAATCCATATTTTTCAAGAGTCTTTTTGAACCAAGATTTTTAAGTCCGAAAAGGCCCCTTGTTGTTTTGGCCATAAATCCCTCGAAATTTATCTAAATTGAGTAATTGTTTTTCTTAACTGATAGAGAAAATTATCTAAAACTTTTATTTTGACAACTTTTTCAAATTGCAATGATAAAGGGTCCTTCAATCGAGAAGAAAATGACCTATTTTTGAGTGGATTTTAATGTTTTCGAAGCTTTTTAGATTCTAAAGCATTTCCAATTTTCAAAGATTTGGTGAATAAATTTATTTATCTTTGGGAAACTTTTACTTTATATATATATATATGTATGTATGTATGTATGTATGTATGTATGTATGTATGTATGTATGTATGTTTGTATATATATGTATGTATGTATGTATGTATGTTGGATACGTGGTTATATATATAATGTTGTGTTTGGTTTATGGCATGTTTGGATGTGAATGTATGTGCTAACTTGTAGTTTAGCATTAGACTTTGAAATCGACGATTTATGTGATATGTTTGGATATAAAGTCATGAACTTTGATGTGTTAAAGATATGGTTTGTATTTGTATATGCTTGGATATGTTGTTGAATGGTAACTTAGGAAAGAAATTCTAAGCTATTACATTCATAGCGATAGTCGTTATGAGTGTAGTTCGGAAATTATGATTTCCAAGTTTTTGAAGTTATCTGTTAAAATGTTTTTGAAAACCATTTTAAACTTAATTAGTAAGAATGTAACTTAATTAATTTTGTTTCAAGGTAATTAGTTTAATAATTAATTAATTAATTAAAGATAATGGTTAATCTATTAAGTAATAAAGTTAAGTAATTAGAGTTTAGGAATTAATTAACTAAGTTACTTAATTTTAATTAATTAAGAAAATTTTAAATAATGATTAATTAAGTTAAGAAGTAATTATTTGATTAATTTTTATTTTAATCAAGTTAAATATTGATTATTTAATTAAAGTTTGGATTACTTATTTAATTATTATTTAAAGGTTAATTATTTATTAAATTAGTACTTAACTAAAAGTTTAATTTTACATTTTTAATTAATTATGATTAAAAGGATTTAACTTATTATTTAAGTTTAATTAAAGATGATTTAATTAATTGATTGAGATTAATTAATAGTAAATTATTAATGAAGGTTCAATTAATTATTTAATAATTAATAAATGATTAAGTTAGGTTCATTTAATAGTTAATCATTGTTTAACTATTTGATTAAATTAAGTTAAGATTTAATTAAATTTAATTATGATTTAAATATGGATTTAACTTATATTTAATTATTTTAAAATGGTATAAAGTTATTAAATCCTTTGGTTTCCAAAAGTAATCTGTTTAAAGATACTTCTTTTTTTCAAAGATGGTTTTGAGTACAAGTGATTCAAGTATTGATACCATTAAGAAACCATATAACTATGAATAATTTGCAATGTAGGTTGTTAGGTTGTTTGGACATGTATTAGCAGAATGAATCCCTATTATGCTATAAGTTAATTGATTGTTTGTTGTTTGGTTGTTTCTACATATGTCGGTAGAATAAATCCTCATTTTGCTATCAATTGCTTAAATTATTAGGACATTTTTTAGCAGGACAAATCACTATCCAGCTATTATGTTCTTTGGACATGTATATGCTAGTTAGCTTATATTGACATGTTAATCCCTGATTTGGATATGAGTTGTATTTACACAAATGTTGATCTATGTAAATAACTATTAAGTGATTGGAATTGAAATTGAATTGTAACTTAAATTATTACCATTAGGATTGCTAAGCCTCTTTTTGGAATTTATAAAGTATGTTTTTGAATTAACCTTGATTCTTTAATCAATTGGGAATTTAAAGATTTAAATGATTTCCAAGTTATACTATTAGTTTATAAATTTATTTGTAAGTAATAACTTGTTTATAAAGGGTTTTTTACTAACCGTTTACTTAAGGTGTTTTACAAAAGATATTTCGTAAATGATATTTTATAAAGGAAATTTATAAAGGATCTAAAAAGGAAAGATTTACAAATGGTTTGAGATTTATAAAAGAGTATTTTTCTAAAAATTTGACTTGTGAATTTATAAAGAAGTTTTGTAAATAAATTGAAATTATTTATGAAATAAAGCGATGTTAAAAGAATGTTTGATTTCTATAGCGTAACTCGAGTGGCAGAGGTTGCATGTAGTTTACTTTGTTTTTTCGCTGGGATAGTGACGTAACCACTGTGCAAACTGCGATCTATGATTGATTTCATGGTGTAATTCGAGAGGCAAAGATTGCCTGCAGTTAAGTTTGTATTTCTCTGGGATAGAGACGTAACCACTGAGCTGCGATCTATGGTCGATACCAAATGGTACTTTCCATATCTATTTTTAAAAGATTTCCAAGTATTTTTGAAAAGAATGTTTTGTGAATATACTTATCCCGATGAGACAAGTATATGAAGCAATTTCAAATTAGTTTATGAGGCTTTAGAAATTTCAGTGGGATAGGTAATCTTTGTTTTGGATGTTTGTTTATTTGATAGTTAAATAACCGACTATCAAATCTTAGCCCAAACATGTAATCCTGCTTAATTTTAGTGGTGGAGAAACAATTCTCTACTTGAAGGATTTTAACTTTGGAAATATCTAGGGGAAACACGGGAATTATATGGTACATTTACCATTGGCGGTGCTATCTGTGCGTATAAACTCGTTTGTTCTTCTGGGATAAATGATAAGGAGATCCGTCCATCTAAACGGTTACGGGGTGATCCGCGCTCTTATGTATTGTCCAATTATTTCCTAAAGTACGGGTATTGAGCATTCCAAAAAATCAACAATTAATTTGTGGAGCACCCAGGAAGTAGAAGAGTGTACTCGTAAGAGATGACTCAAAACTGTAACCACTCAAAAACCATATATGGTCTATGGAGAAGTTTCGTGATACATTGAGATGTTGGGATCCATATGTGGTTCCGAGACACGTTGGGGTGTGGGAATCCATGGGTGTTCCAAGATCTATATTGAGATGTGAGAATCCTTACGTGATTCCAAGACTCATAGGGTATGGGAATTCATATAGGATTCTGTGATCTATTTTGTTAAGGTGCGTAAGCTGAAATGTCAGACGTAGCCTCATCGGCGGAAATGACTAAAACTGAAGATAGGAGACATGGCCAGTAGGGTTGGCATACCTATAGTGTTTAGTCGGCTCCCTTTTCTATCAATGTCTATTAGTTCCGCCATGCCGAGAGCGATGCACTCGGTCTTAGCAAGACTGATTATGTTTTTCCTATAGTACCCCAGCTAGATGGGTATGATGTTTTGGAAGGATAACTCTGATTCTTATGCAGAAGGACCATTCTCCAAGTACTAAGGCAACCTCCGTGGATATCCTACACAATTAGCAAACGCGCTTTAGCGATTTTCGGTTTTATATCTGGTATTGTTGTGATGTACACTGCATGAGCATCATAGCTATTTGGTTGTAATTATTTTCACCCTTAAACATTATTATAATATCACTGGATTTGATATAAAAGTGTTTTGGTTATCGTATGGTAAAAACTCATCCGTATTTATGTGTTATTGCCCTCGATTTTAAAACAGTTTTAAAAGTAGTAATTCAGTTGCTTTGAGTTTACTCACACCAGACCCATGTCTGACCTGGAGTTTTATTTTCTTTCCTTAAAACTCTTTGATGCTAAAAATTTTACGAGCAGCCAAGTAGTCCAGATTTTCTATAGATGCATTTTCGAAAGAGCTTGGAGCAAAAGGCTTCATTGATTGGTAGTTATTATCAGGTTTCTGCTGTATATTATGTACTTTATATTTGATGTATAAGGAAAAGCTGTTATAACTGTCCTAGGGTAAAATGGTATTAGTGTAACTCTGATGTATAAATTTTGAAATGACTTTGTAAAGTATTATGTGATTAATAAATGTTATTCCATTACGTTGTGATATTCTATGATTTGTTTTGTTTCTTCTTATCTTCTATCTCCTTTCTTTTCCCGAATGAATGGGGTTTTCGGCACTTGAATAGTCGTCACGCAATACAGTGAACGTATTATTATTGATTTTTGAGTTTCGAAAATTCTGTTCGTTACATTTGGTATTAAAGCTGAAGGTTCAGTGAGAACCTTGGCTTTGGTAGGGTTTACTCATTAGAGATAAGGTAGTACTATCCTAGAATGAGTTTGAGTGTATATTATATACGAGCATGTAATTGTTAATGATATAAAAATATTTTATATTGTGTTCTTTGATCTTTTGAGTGGCTTATGAATTCCGGTCGACGCACTTGATCAATGTTGTCGATAGGGGTTCCTAAACATTTAAACTGGGCAAATCAATGTTGTACGGTTTTGAAATTGGGTAAACGAAATAATTTTACCTAGGATATATTTTATATATAAAGAATGATTTCGAAAATAACATAGTATTTTTGTGTTTTTGTTTGCTAAGAAATAATATCATTATCATTTAGGGATTGTTTAGTCATGCTCGTCCGGTTTAGGCATTAACTATTGTTAGAGTATACGAGTAGCTCCCTCCTTAAGATTTGTGTTGGGTAAATAGGAATTGGGTAAAACATTGAAACGAACACCATGTGAATTAAGTTTAACAATTTAACCATAAGGCGTTCGATGTTAAGGTTGAATTGAAATTTGATTAAAAATGTTATCAAAGGTCAGAATATTTTGAAATAAATATTTAGAAATGGATTAATAAGAATGAGTCTTTTGATTAAAAAGAAATGTTGTTGAAAACATAAGAACGTAAATTTTGGAGTTTTTGAAAAATGGTATCCAAGATTTTAGAAAATAATAAAAGTATTTGAAAGTAATTTTGACTTAAGTACAAATTTTTGGGATTGAAAATTTTAAGTAAAATGTGTTTTCTTTCGGATAGTTTGGGAAATAAGTCTTGATTTTTTTTTATGATCAGAATAATCTTCTAAGTGACAGTCGGATGTTTTCCTAGGCGAACGTTGAAATGCACTTAGTAAATTATTCTCTTCATTATTGTATGATCAAAACATGTTCAAATCTGAATGAAACCAAAGCAAGTTGTGAAAAATGCTTTATGGGAAAAATAAAAGGTATCGTTTCCAAAAATGAGATTTTGGAAATAAAGAAATATTTTTAAGTTAACTAGTTAAAGTGGCTCGAATATAACTTAAAATTGGAAAGAGATGTATTCGGATGGTAAACAGCTCAATTGAGTATTACCCTTCTTGGTAAGGGAAAGTATGATGTTTGGTAGTACCCGGTCCTTTAGTAGTATTTTGGAGTTACCCGAGCTATATAAATAAATATTCTATGATTTAAATATAGAGTTTCATTTCAAAAGTGTTTCTGAAATAAAAGCCAGGTATTTGGATCTTAAGTTTCTTAAGAAGATAAATTCAAAATGGAATACTGGAATAAGATAGGGGTATATGCTCTTAGGCTGTAGTGGATTATTATCCAGGATGAACCAGTGTAGTTTATAGAATATTTTCATAAATAATTTCGTGGTAATAGAATTGGTATTAGTAAGAACCGATTAAGTGAGCGCGTAGGACGGGCATAGATCATCTCTCCTTTTTATATGGTTTTAATCTAAGAATCGAGTATATAACTTTGAGGTGTTTACACCATTCTGAATAAGGATATATTACTCGACTTTGACAATGATTACTTGATGAGAATTCTTGGTGTGGGACCAAAGTTTTCTATCATAGTTACAACTATGTAAGGATAACAGTGGTTCCAAATCAAGGAGCCTGATCGGCGTCCACACTAGAAAATCAGGTGAGTGATACTAGTTCGAAAGTGAAGTTATGTATTCTAGTTGTGATCAAATCATATTTTTGTATAAGAATGATCAATGTACATCATAAAAGCTGATGTATAGTATTAAGTGTGTTTGTGACAAATGATATGAGGTGTAATTCCAGGGACGAAATTCTTTTAAATTGGAAGAGTGTAACGACCTAGAATTTCACTGCTTTGACTTACGAATATTTAGTTAATTTTAAATATTCAATATATAGGCTTTAAAATGAAAATAAAAATATTTTTAATAATAAACAATAATGGTGAAATAGTTTTTATAATTTGTTTACAAAAATATATAGTTCGATGAAAAACAGAAAATGTGACCGAAAACCATTGACGTTTTATCGTATAAAATTGTTTGAAATGTTGTGTACACTTTTTTATGTATATGAACACATGTATAAAGTATATAATATGGTTTAGGATAATATAAATAGATTTAATTAACTAAATTAAGTTAATTTAATTAAGATAATCATGATGTGATACTTTGGCAACTAATAATAAAATAAAACGATGCTTCTTTAGACATGATTCGACACTTCAGGGGCTAGGGTACAAAGCATCGAATTCATGTAGTATTAGGAAGGGACAGAGGGGGTATAAGAGAGGCGACGTGGTGAATGGAGAATGGAGGGCAAGGTATGATGGTATATCGGTAATTTAACATGTAACATATTATAAAAACCAATTTTCACAATTTCATTTTCCATTTTTCTCATTTTATTCTTCATTTTCATTAATGTCCTAAAGATCCAAAACTCTTTAACGGCTTCCAAAGTGTTTCAAGTTTTATATTGTCAAATTTTAAACTTTTTAAAATGATTTAAACTTAGCTTCAAACTCCTCATTTCCGCTTCAAAATTCTTCCATTTTACCCAAAATGGTTTCAGCCATAACTCCTTTCATCCTACCCAAAATTTAGACTTTCCTTTTTGCAAACCAGTTATAATTTCAATGGCTACAATTTTATAGTGTACCACTTTTTCTGATTTTGAGCTTAAATACTCCAAAAATCCATATTTTTTCAAGAGTGTTTTTCAACCGAGATTTTTTAGTCCAAAAATGCCCCTTACTGTTTTGGCCATAAATCCCTCAAAATTTATCCAAATTGAGTAATTGTTTTTCTTAAATAATATAGGATAATTATCTAAAAAAAATATCATGACAGCTTTTTCAAATTATGAAGATAAAGGGTCCACAAATCAAGAAGAAATGACCTATTTTTGAGTGTATTTTAAAGTTTTCAAAGCTTTCCGAATTCTAAAGTATTTCCAGTTTTCAAAGCTTTTGGTGAGTAAATTTATTTAACTTTGGGAAGCATTTAGTTTATATATATATATATATACATATATATATATATATATATATATATATACACGTTGGATATGCATTTATATATATATAAATAATGTTATGTTCGGTTTATGGTATGTTTGGATGTGAAGCTATGTGCTAACTTGTAGTCTAGCATTAGACTTTGAAATCGCTGGTTTATATGATATGTTTGGATGTAAAGTCATGAGCTTTGATATTTTAAAGATATGGTTTGTATTTGTATATGCTTGGGTATGCTGTTGAATGGTAGTTGGGGAAAGAAATTGTATGTTATCACATTCATAGCGATAGTCGCTATGAGTCCAATTCGAAAATTACGATTTCTAAGTTTTCGAAGTATTTTTAAAATATCTTTGAAAACCAATTCAAACTTAAATAGTAAAAATGTAACATAATTAATTTTATTTCAAGGTAATTAGTTTAATAATTAATTTATTTATTAATTAAAATAATGGTTAATTAATTAAGTTATGAAGTTAAGTAATTAGAGTTTAATTTAATTAACTAAGTTAATTAATTTTAATTAATTAAGAAAGTATTAATTAATTAGAAGTAATTATTTAATTATTTTTTATTTTAATTAAGTTCAATATTGATTATTTAATTGAAGTTTGGATTATTTAATTAATTATTATTTAAAGGTTAATTATTTATTTAATTATTACTTAACTAAAAGTTTAATTTTACATTTTTAATTAATTATGATTAGAAGGATTTAACTTATTATCCAAGTTTAGTTAAAGATTATTTTATTAATTAATTGATTTTAATTAATATTTAATTACTAATGAAGGTTTAATTAATTATTTAATAATTAATAAATGATTAATTTGGATTAATAATAGTTAATCATTGTTTAATTATTTGACTAAACTAAATTAAGATTCAATTAAATTTTATTATGCTTTAAATACGGTTTTAACTTGTAACTAATTATTTTAAAAAAGGTTTAAAGGTTTTAAATCCTTTGGTTTCTAAAAGTAAACTGTTTAAAGGTATTTCTTTTTTTCAAAGATGGTTTTGAACACAAGTGATTCAAGTGTTGATAGCATTAAGAAACCATATAAATATGAATGAGTTATGGTGTAGATTATTGGATTGTTTGGACATGTGTTAGTAGAGTAAATCCTTATTTTGCTATAAGTTAATCAATTGTTTGTTATTTGGTTATTTGGACATGTGTTAGCAGAATAAACCCCCCTTCTACTATTAATTGATTAAATTTTTTGGACATTGTTAGCAGGACAAATCACCATCCTATTATTATGTTATTTGAACATGTATATGCTAGTTTGCTTATGTTGGTATATTATTCTCTGAATTGGATATGATTTGTTTTTACATACATGTTGATCTATGTAAATAACTGTTAAGTGAATTAGAATTGAATAATAACTTAAATTAGTACTATTGGGATTGCTAAGCCACCTTTTGGAATTTATAAAGTATGTTTTTGAATTAACTTCAATTCTTTAATCAATTTGGAGTTTAAAGATTTAAATGATTTCCATGTTATAAAATTATTTTATAAAGTTATTTGTAGATAATAACTTGTTCGTAGAAAGGGATTTTACTAAGGGTTTACTTAAGGTGTTTTACAAAAGATATTTCGTAAATGATATAATAATTGAAATTTATAAAGCATTTAAAAAGGAAATTTTTACAAATGGTATGAGATTTAGAAATGAGGTCTAAAAATTTAATTTGGGAATTTATGAAGAAGTTTTATAAATAAACTGAAATTATTTATGAGATAAAGAGATGTGGAAAGAATGTTTGATTTGTATAGCGTAATTCGAATGGCAGAGATTGCCTACAGTTTATTATGTTTTTTTGTTGGGACAGCGACTTAACCTTGTGCAAACTGCGATCTATGATTGATTTCATGGCGTAATTCGAGAGATTTCCTGTAGTTAAGTTTGGATTTCTTTAGGATAGAGACGTAATCATTGAGTTGCGATCCATGGTCGATACCGAATGGAACTTTCCATACCTATTTTTATAAGATTTCCAAGTATTTTTGAAAAGAATGTTTTGTGAATAACTTATCACGATGAGATAATTATATGAAGCAATTTCAAATTAGTTTATGAGGCTTTAGTGATTTCAGTGGGAAAGGTAATCTTTGTTTTGGATGTTTGTTTATTTGATAGTTAAATAACGGACTATCAAATCTTGGCCCAAATATGTAATCCTTGTTAATTTTGTTGGTAGGGAAACGATTCCCTACTTAACACCGAAGGATTTTAACTCTGGAAATATCTAGGGAAAACATAGAATTTATATGGTATAGTTACCATCGGTGGTGCTAAACTATACGTATAAACTGTGTTCTTCTAGAATAAATGATAAGGTGATCCGTCCACTTAAATTGTTAAGGGTTGATTCCTGCTCGTATGTATTGTCTAATTATTTCCTAAAGAACCGATATTGAGGATTCTGAAAAATCGACGATTGGCTTATGGAGCACCCGGGAAGCAAAAGAGTGTACCCGTAAGAGACGACTCGAAATTGTAACCACTCCAAAACCATATACGGTTCTATAAAGGAGTTTCATGATATATTGGGATGTTGGGATCCATATGTGGTTCCAAGACCTGTTGAGGTCCGTAGGTGATTCCAAAATCTATATTGAGATGTGAGAATCCTTACATGATTCCAAGTCCCATTGGGTATAAGAATTCATGTAGGATTCCGTGATCTATTTTGGTTTGATGCGTAAGCTGGAATGCTAGACGTAGCCTCATCAGTAGAAATGACTAAAACCAAAGATATGAGATAAGGCCAGTAGGGTTGGCAACCCATAGGGTGTAGTCAGCTCCCTTTTCTAGTAATATCTATTACTTTCAACTTGCTGGGAGCGATGCACTCGATCTTTGCAAGACCAGTTACATGTTTCCTATAGTACACAGCTAGATGGGTACATTACTTTGGAAGGATAACTCTAATCCTTGTGCAAAAGGACCGTTCTCAAAGTACCGAGGGCACCTCCGTGGAAATCCAACACAATTAGCGAACGCGCCTTAGTGATTTTTTATTTTATACCTATTATTGTTGTGATGTACACTACATGAGCAACACAACTATATGGTTATTTTTATTTTCACCCTTAGACATTATTATAATATCACTGGATTTTATATAAAAGTGTTTTGGTTATCGTATGGTAAAACTCCGTCCTTATTTTTGTGAGGAGCCAAGTAGTCTAAGTTTTCTACGGATGCATTTTGGAGGAGCCTGGGGTAGGAGATTTCATCGATAGCTAGTTATTATTAGGTTTCCGTTGTATATTACGTACATTATATTTGATGTATAAGGACAGGATGTTATAACTGTCCTAGATTAAAATTGTATCAGCGTAACCCTAATGTATAAATTTTGGAATGACTTTGTAAAGTATTATGTGATTAATATATATTATTCCATTGTGTTGTGAGATTATGGTTTGTTTAGTTTCTTCTTATCTTCTATATCCTTTCTTTCCTCCAATGAACGGTGTTTTCGGCACCTGAATACTCGGCACACAATGCAGTGAACGTATTCGTGTCGATTTTCTAGGGTTGAAAATCACGTTCGTTACATGATAAAAGAATAATAAAAGCATTTTGACGCTATTCGATGAATTATTTCTTCCCTCATCAAAGATGAACCAACCTAGAATTAGAATAGGGTCATCAACAAAGACAATGAGGATTAGGATGCCATCAAAGCAGATCCAATTTTAGGTTCTAATGGCTGGGTAGAAGTTCCTAGGGAAGTTTAAGTTGTTTGGTTAGTTTTTGAATAAAATATAATATTTGACTTATGTTTTCACATTGAAAAAAATACATTAGAATAACTAGTATGGATTGGTTTCTATGGACTTATTTAGGATTAGAATTGGTTTGGATTGATTTGTTTGACTTATGATTGAACTCAATTGTATTGATTTTTGATTGGTTTAACTGTGTACATTGGATTGAATTAATTAAGAACATTTGTTTATCATCACTTCTTACTTATCAATATATAAATATCTCATAAAATATCATATAGTACTCTAGTTAGGGAGGGTTTTTGGTTAAATTTTGCTGATGACAAAGGGGGAGAAATATAAAAATTATTCAGTCATAGATTAATGGAGAGTTTTGTAACCCAGCTAGGGTCTTTTCACAGTTGGACTTGGCTACCGGTTTTCATCAGCTTCGTATTGCTGAGGATAGTATTACTTTGACATCGTTCCGTACTCGTTATGGATCTTATGAATGGCTTGTTATGCCATTTGGTTTAACGAATGCTCCGGCTTACTTCGTTGACCTCATGAATCGAGTTTTCAAGGTTTTCCTCGATCGGTTTGTTCTCATCTTCATTGATGATATCCTTGTGTATTCTAAAACCGAGGAGGAGCATGAAAAGCATCTTCGGATTGTATTGGAAACTCTTAGGAGTAATCAATTAAAGGTGAAATTTTCTAAATGCCACTTTTGGCAATCTCGTGTGAATTTTCTCGGTCATATTATTTCCGAATCCGGAATTTCCGTGGATCCTTCAAAGATTGAAGGGATTCAAGATTGGAAGAGACCGGAGAGTGTGACAGAGATTCGTAGTTTTCTCGGATTGGTGGTTTATTACCGTCGTTTCATTAAAGACTTTTCTAAGATTGTCGTGCCTCTTACTGGCTTGACTAAGAAGGGAGTTAAATACATTTGGTCGGACAAATGTGAAGCCTCTTTTCAGAAATTGAAAGAACTCCTTTCCAATGCTCCTATTCTTGTTATTCCTGAGGGGAATCAAGATTTTGTTGTTTATACTGATGCTAGTCACGTTGGTTTGGGTGTCGTTCTTAGGCAAAAAGAACGTGTTATTGCTTATGCTTCTAGGCAATTGAAGCAGGCCGAGACTAGATATGCCACACATGATTTAGAACTCGCGGCTATTGTTTTCGCCCTTCGAATTTGGCGTCATTATCTATTGGGAGAGAAATTTGTTCTTTACATGGATCATAAGTCTTTGAAATATTTATTTTCTCAAAAGGAACTTAATTTGCGTCAACGGCGTTGGCTTGAGTTCCTTGCACCTTATGATCTTGATATTCTTTATACCCCCAGTAAGGGTAATCGTATCGCCGATTCTCTTAGCCATAAACAACAAGCAGTTGTTTCTATGATGATATCTGAATGGAACGATCTCGAGATTATATCCACTTGTGAGATTCGAGAGCGAGTATCCGATTTATGCTCATCACTTGTTTTATGTAGCCTTGAGGCTCATCCTTCTCTTTTAGACCGCATTCTTGAAGCTCAACGGCTAGATCCTGAATTGGCTCTTCTTTGCCAAAATATTAAGGATAAAATTGATATTGAAGGTTTGAAAGACTTTGATATTGATTCTCTGGTGGCATTCGAAAATTTGGTAGACTTATCGTACCAAATATTGGGGGTCTTCGTAAAGATATTTTAGAAGATTCCCGTCGTTCTAAATTCACCATTCATCCTGGTAGTAGTAAAATGTACGCTGATATGAAGCGACTTTATTATTGGGAGGGAATGAAATCTGATATTGCTAACTTTGTTAAGTGTTGCATGACTTGCCAACTGGTCAAGGCCGAACATCAAAGGCCTGGTGGGTTATTGCAACCTTTAGAAATTCCAATTTGGAAGTGGGACCAAATTTCCAAGGATTTTATAGATGGCCTTCCCCTTTCTCGTTCGGGTCATGATAGCTTATGGGTGATCGTTGATAGACTTACTAAATCCGCCCATTTTATTACCGTTCGATCTAACCGAACCATTCCTCTTTTGGCCAAACTCTTTATCAAAGAAATTATTAAATTGCATGGAGTTCCTACTTCTATTGTTAGCGATAGAGATCCATTGTTTACTAGTGGATTTTGGAAGAGTCTTCAAAAAGCTTTAGGAACGAAGCTTAATTTTAGCACTGCTTATCACCCCCAGTCCGATGGACAAACCGAGCTTGTGAATCAAACTCTTGAAGATCTTCTTCGAGCTTGTGTGCTTGATTTTGGTGGAAGTTGGGAAGATCATATTTCACTTGTCGAATTTTCCTATAATAATAGCTTCCAATCTAGTATTGGTATAGCACCTTTTGAGGCACTCTATGGAAAGCCATGCCTATCTCCTTCTTGTTGGCTTGAGGCCATTGAGAGGCTGGTTTTATGTCCAGACTATATTCGTGATTCCACTGAAAAGATTGAACCTATTCGACATAGGATGAAAGAAGCCAAGAGTAGACAAAAATCCTATGCCGATAATTGAAGAAGGAAATTAGAATTTTTTGTTGGAGACCTTGTTTTTATTCGTGTTTCACCTATGAAAGGCGTTGTACGTTTCAGTCGGTCGGTAGAGTTAGCGCATCGATATATTGGGCCATTTCCTATCACTGAACGTATTGGTTCCATGGCTTATCGCCCTTCATTACCGGCTCAGTTTTTTTCCATGCATGACGTGTTTCACGTTTCTCAATTACGGAAATGCCTTCGAGATTCTGATTCTATTCTTGAGCCTGGTATTATGGAAGAAATTGAAGTTTCGCCAAATTTAACTTACGAGCAGCATCCTATTCGAATTATTGCTTCGAAGGTCGAACGACTTCGAAATAAAGATGTTCCGCTTGTGAAGGTTCAATGGTTCTCAAATCCTAAGGATTGCTCTTGGGAATCCAGAGAATTCATCGAGCGAACACATCCGGACTTGCTTACTCCTGCTCTATGAGGTGAACTTCCTATTTCAAATTTCTTTTGTGTTAATATGCTTTTATGGTTGTTAGTTTTTATTTCCATCTTATATATTGCGAGGACGCAATTTCTTTAAGGAGGGGAGTTTGTAACAACCCGCATATTTATCAATTATATATTTAAATATTTTGTTTAAATATTTTATCGTTATTCAGATATCGGTCAGAAAAGCTACTTTTTGCAAACGGTCGAATTAGGACTCGAGACCACTTCCATTGAGTTTGAAATGCCGTTTACAATCTTTTTAAGTATAAACTTTGATATGTTTGGGGTTAGTGGAATTTCACTAACTTTTCCCGCTTTGGACTTTTGGTTGGTTTAGCCTATTAAACCTAAGTTCCAACCCCTTCTCCTCGTCTCTTCATAAATTCCTACCTAATTCTAGTTTTATCATTAATGGTGAGTGGAAAGGGAAAATAAAAGTCCAAGCCCAAGTTTATTAGAAAATTCAACATCCAACTCCAAAATCAAAGTAAAGACATTGGATTCAAGCCTGTAGTTGCTTCTCTATTGACTTCAAGCTTCTTTTTCATTGAATTTGTGCAAAGGTGAGATTTTTATCTCACAATTCTAGTCTATAACTATATTAGACTGTTGGGAATGATTCCCCATCACTTTAGCATGTACATTTGCATTTGGTTTGGATTGGATTGGTGAAAACTCCAATTTTTGGTGTTTTAGGTGAAAAACTGCAGTTCGGTCGTTCTGGACCTTTAGGTCGTTTGCCTAGGAAAAGTCTCACCTTCATTTGGCTCGTTCTGGCCTTAGCTCGTTTGGAGTTAGATCGTTGCCTCTAGGTCGTTTGCCTATAGGTTGATCTGCCTGCATATTTGGCTCGTTCGGAGTTAGGTCGTTAGGCCTTGGGATGATAGGTCGCTCGCGTGTTAAAACCGATAGGTCGCTCGCGTGTTAAAACCGATAGGTCGCTCACGTGTTAAAACCGATAGGTCGCTCGCGTGTTAAAATCCTTAGGTCGCTCGCGTGTTAAACCCTTAGGTCGCTCGAGTGTTAGACGTGTTAGGTCGCGGGTTAAATAGGTCATTCGGCCTCAAATGACTAGGTCGCTCACTTAAGTCGCTCATCCCTCTAGGTCGCATGACCATTAGGTCGCGTCCACCTAGGCCGCATGCTTACCACTTTAAGTCGCTCGACCTCACTTCCTTTAGGTCGCTTGCTCCATTAGGTTGTTAGGTCGCTCGACCTTGCCTAGTTTGTTAGGTCGCTTGGCCATTTCAGTTAGGTCGCATGACCACAAGGTTGCTCCAGTTAGGTCGCATGACCCCTTAAGTCGCTCACTTCTGCTAACTCGCGAACACCTCTAGGTCGCAACCACTAACTCGCAAACAACCGCGACCTGACCGGGCAAGTCGAACCCGTAGCAGGGGCGTTGCCCCCGCACCCCCTCCGTAGGGGATCTTATCTGAAAAACATTCAACGGAACTTGCTTTGTTGAGATGCTGAGTTGACCATTCTTCGAAACAAACTATCGTTGGCTTCTCGGTCGATTTTATGGTATAACGGCCTTGCTAAGAAGGCGGGATAACAACTTTAGAAATATGAAGGTTTCAATACTAGTAGTAAATAGCAAAACTCTTTCAACAAAATGATTTCAACTCTATTTTCAATAACAAAACTCTTTTCTTAAACCGTTTTCCAATCTACTAGTATATACAAACCTTTACCTCACTCGGACGAGAAATCTAATTAAACGCTTAGTAAAACAAGTGGTATGAAATGCTTGCGTTCACTTCGTCGGTTAATTCTTGAACTTGTTCGATTGAACCTCCTGTGACAATTTTCTAGTGAAGATTTACAATTTGTTCGTAAATATTTAAGTTAAGCAAGTGGTTATGGGACACGAAGATAAACTTTTATATTTACTAGCTTAGTGTAATTGACACTTCTCGTTGATCATGACGATCATTTTATGATTTAGACTAGCAATTGTGCGATGTCTCTTTGTTTGCAAGGTTAGACTAGACCTCATGGGTGTGATTCCGACTCATACATATCTCTTTGTCCGCAAGGTAAGTCTAGACACCATTTGTGTGATTCCACTCACATATACCTTTTTGTTGCGAGGTTAAGCTAGACACCATTTGTGTGATTCCACTCACACATACCTTTTTGCTTTTTGGTTAGCCTAGACCTCATCTGGGTGATTCCGACTCACCCATTTGGGGTAGCTCCCCATGCTCTTCGGACCATCATGTGATAGGCCTCTTTCCCTTTTTCTGTGATTTCTGGATTTCTTGTGTTGATTTCTGGAATTTATGTCATTGACTTGTTATGAGTACAAGTTTAGGGTATGATGCCCTCTTTGGATCTTTGAGAAGATTCTTGTGATATCGATTTATCTCTTATTGATTGATCTTCTGTTGATCATCATTTGCATACCTATAGTAGTATGTCAGTATGGATATTTTATGTTTATGCCATATCTTTTATTTTATGCCATGTCATCTGATATTTATAGCTAAACTGATCCATTTATTATTTTCTTAAATAATACTCGGGTCAGACCGAGATGTTACAGGTGCTTCTGCTTAACTTCTTCCCAGGATTTGCTACTCTGACTTTTGGCTAACTATTTAGATTAGCGGTTTTTGTTGTATACACTTGAGATATAGACTCATAGTTGTATTATTTTGTATAGCACGTGTTGCTATTCTTTTGTATTATTGTGGATCTTTTTGACCACTACTCTGATGTACACTTTCATGTGTTAGTTATATTCATATCTTCTTCCGCATTTGTGATATGGATGTCTATGACTGATTTGTGTTATGCTTATTTCTATGTTTGTTTCCGAAGATTATTTATAGCCACCGTGTGATAAGTTATCACATGGATGGTCGCTCCTCAACAGCCTTATTCTCCATGCTAGTTGACAGCACTACACCGTAGTGTTCTTGGCTAGCGTGGGTATAGAGGTGGGGCGTCACAAGACTCTTGGGTACCCAAAATTAATTTGAGTAAGATGAGAGGTTAAGGATCTTTTCATGTTTTTAGAAAGCTGATGAATAAGCTACCAGAGGATGATGGAGGCAACGGATGGCTATTTAGGATTTGCTGCTTTTATTTATGTTTGGATGATTTTCCGCTATGTTATGATGTATTAGGTCTTATATAACCATTGACTCTGATCAATCGAAGGGGTAACTTCATATACCGCTCTCGACGTAATTTGTAACAACTATATTTAATCTGTGCTTGGGAAAACGTTATGGGCTATGTAACGTGAATGTGGAACTAATTTTATTTGGAAATGTAATGAAGTAATTTGAGGTTTTGAAATCTATTTTTTGTTTCATATTCAAGTGCTTTTGATATTATTGATACCATTAACATAGCCATATTTAGTCACGGGAATCTAATACTATAGATGACTGCAGCATCTGTAGCGCTAAGTTTTGGGCCTCTAGATAGGGATGTTACAGCATGGTATTAGAGCATGGTTTATGAAATACTTTAACTAAAAATTGATTTTTGAAAACATAATCCATAGAAATTAAAGTTGAGATTGGGGTATGGGATAATGCTATAATAATGTACTTGTATTTACACACACACACATGCGCGCCCTCTATCTTTTGACTCCTGTATTACTTAGGTTATTCATCTGTATCTCATGAGATTTGAATACAAATATGAAGGGAAGATGAAACTGAGTGAATGTTGGAGGAGGCAGCACCACTACCAATGGAAATACCCGACCAAACGCAAGGAGAGGTCCTGGTCTGGCATAAGCTGAAAATGATGGTGTAGGAGTTCCCTAAGTGGATATAAGGGCAATGTATCAATTCTTTGTGAGTATGGTGCAAGCTGGAGTAGCAGCAGGTGTTGTTGGAGGAAATGCTACGGGAGGAGGAGCTCAAGAAGTTCGTGCGGTCAATCAGTATGCCAATTTGAGTAGAGATTACATTAGGCTCGGAGGGAAGTCATTCATTGGTACCGAGGACACGATTGAAGTATAAAATTGGCTACTGCATTCTGAAAGGATTTTTGTAGATTTAGGGCAAAATGATGCACAGAAAAGGAGGTTGGCCTCAAGGCAACTGTAGGTAGCTGCATTATTTTGGTGGAACATTGTCATTGCCGGAGTTGATGAAGAAGCCGTTACTTAGGAGGAATTCAGAAGAAGGTTTTTGGAGAGATTCATGTCCGTTATGGCGCAGGCTGCATTGGTAAGGAGGTTTGTAGAACTGGAGTAGGGAGATATGAGTGCGTTGGAATATACCAGGAAGTTCGAGTAACTAGCCCAATACGGGTTTGCATTTGTTGATACTGTTATTAGTATAAATGAGAAGTGCATTAGTGGATTTAGGACAGAACTGATTAGTGCTACTTTGCCGCACTTAAGAGACCCTAGTGATGTTGTTGTTGAGATAGCATTGAAGCAAGAAGAAGCATTTGCTTTCCTGAGGAAGAAAGTAAAAGAGGCTCAGAATGGCATGCTTAGAAGAGGAAATTTCTCAAGAAGAAGATTGCTCATAAAGAAGGGGAACATAAGAAGAGTAAAGCTGAAGCGGTTTGTTCCAACTGCAACAAGAAAGGACACTATGCCAACGAGTGTCCAGCCAGTAAGGGAAAAGGAAAAGAAGCCGGTAGGAAGAAGAATGTAAGATGCTTTAATTACGATCAGGTAGGTCATTTCAAGAACAAGTGCCCAAAGCCACCAAAGGAAGGAGAGGGGAAGGCTTATGCCTTGGAGCCCACGCTGCAAAATTGGTTGTTCGGGAAAAGGGAAAACTATTTTAGGAGGCTCACTGCAGATCCACGGTATGACTATTAGTGTCCTATTTGATACCGAAGCATCCCATTCTTTTATTTCTCGATGTCTGGTAAATAGACTTTACCTAGAACCCTCTTACTTAGTTACTTCCTTAAAGGTTACTAATCCGATAAAGGTTATGCAACATTTGGGATGAGGTGTAACTATCGAGAATTTGATTTGTTAGGCCATACCTTCGTTTGTTGTTTGCATGTATTTGACTTTGTGGGATTTGAGATTATCTTAGGGATGGATTTATTGAGTAGATATGGCGCTAGGATATTTTGCCAAGAAAGGAAAATATCACTTAGTCATCCGGATTGTAGTGATCGGATAATTTATGCCGTAGAGAACCATAGTTGTGAGGTGAATGCTTTATTGGGTGTTATGGAGCGGGAGGATGAGTTGCATCGGGTCTGTGTAGTTAAAAAAATTGTCGACGTGTTTGAACCTGTAACGACTCGTAATTTTTGAAGATTTAAATTGGAATTTAATATGATTTTTATAATTAAATTTAGAACGAAATAAAAATCCTATAATTTATAATGAAGCGAATGTTAGAATTTAAATGTAGCAATTGTAATAAAAAAATTTACAATAAAAAAGGGAATTGCAATTAGTTGAAATAATGTAGCTTGTCATACTTGGTTAAAGTTTAATATAAAAAACCAAATGGGAATATTGAATTAACTAGTGAAATGATATAATTAATGGTGATCGAATGAACTCAATATTATGTATGAAATTATAGTAATTGGTTGAAATTAAATTTAAAACAATTTATTGATATTAAATTTTAATTAATTGGATCTATTGTAATAAATGGAATAATATTGAAACGAATAAAATTTGTAAAGGAATAATGAATAATAACTAGGATGAAGTATAATTTATATTGGAATAAATGTAAAAAATGAATTTTAGCAATGGTTAACAAAGGTAAGTAATAAACTTTTAAATGTTAGCGAAATCTAATATTACGTTAATGTTAACTAAGGTAATTATCAATAAATTGAATGAAAATTCAAATCAATAGAAATAGTGTAAATGTATACTTAGCTACAAATGGAATATATGAAAGCAAAATGTAAGCATTCAATTAAGTTAATGAATTTAAATTAAAATAAATGGTCATTTAAAAAAATCAATATTCTGTAAGTAACTATAATGTATGTGGTTGATAATAAACGTTACTTTAATGGTAATTAATATAACAACGGAAGTGTGAATGTAAATGTAACAGAAACGTAAATCTTTTTTAAGGTAGTAATTGGTGAATTAAGAAATAAGTTCAAATTTTGTTAATTGATAGAAGTACACATTTAGAAATGCAATATTTATTCAAATTATGGCGTATACTAATGTAATGAAATAAAATTAGCGTTATATATGGAATTATAATCTGAATTGATAAGTAATGAACTCATAAATGCAATTAAAAGCAAATAGGTGGCAATTAATATAGGTTGCTTGTTTATTTTATATGTTAAATAAACTTTGGTAATAAATTGTAACAGATCTAAATTTAACATTTTGTTAATGTAAATTAAAGTAACAATTGATGTAATAAAGGATGGCACCAAGGTAAATTAGTTAATTAGTTTTAAAATATTAATTTATGGGTGAAATTGACAAATTTCAATATGATTTAATTATAGTAGTTATTACACAATAAGCGGAAATAAATTAGTTAATACGAATAAAGGTGAAATTGGAAGTATCAATGTATTGAAACGTAAACAAATGTTAAATATGTTTATAGGATAATGATGGTTTGTATAATAAGAATGCGAATCAACATTTATTTATTTATTTTTGAATTTAAATTTCGATAGTATGATTTATTGCAATTAAATGAAAATTTAATATTTAAAATATTGCATAAATGGAAATGTAGATGAAAGCTAAGAAAATTAAGGTAAACAATCATGAACCAATGTAAATTGCATCCTTTTGACAACGATGAATTAAATAATAGAATGAAAAGTGAATTTGATAGAATTATCGGAAATTTTATTTATAATTTTGAATTTAATGAAATGGAGGATTTATATTGAAATTTATAAATTAATCCTTCTCTAAATTGAAATTTAAATTTTTTTAAATAATTGTGAATGTTTGAGAAATATAAAGGTGATAAATTTTTCAATTTTACAATTGAAATATAAAATTTGATTTAATTTATTTATTTTTAATTTATTTAATTAATATAAAAATAGCCATTTTGGCCACTGACTCGGATTTCGACGAAACCAGTTTCATAGGATCCATAACGGTGAATTATTGTAGGATTTCAATTTTCGTAGCGATCGGGCTTGTCGTTTGATCGTACGGACTCGAAACGTCTGGAAATCAATGAAATATAAATCAATTTGAAGAATATTGATTTTAGCATAACTTCTTCATACGATGGAATTTGGCCCCGAAACCTTTTCCATTGCATTTAAAATATTTTAAAACATCTTATTGATATGCGGGTTGAGCCAATTTCTTTCCGGAGTCAGAACGGGCTTTTTGGGCCATTTACCCTGTTATAAACCCTAACAGCCTCTTTTCCTCACTTTTATACGTACAGAGACTTCTGTGCTCCTCTTCTTCAATGGCTGAAAAATCTAATTTATCCAATTCAAATTTCAATTCCAAAATCAACTTCAAGAAAATTCGAACTCCTCAGAAAAATTTGAAAAAAATATAGGTCGTAGATCTTATCGATACAAGCATACGTCTGCTATTCATTTTTCGAGATAGTGACCAGATCGATCGAAAATCGCGGTCAAAGTCAATTTGGGCATTTTCGATTGGGGCGACAATTGCGAAAACGGTTTCTGGGTTTTGTGGAGGTGCATGTCAGGAGGCTTTCGGAGGTGGTCGCATCATCCAATTCGACCTAGGGTGACCTGAATTCACGAATTAGGGTTTTGAAAACCTAAAGAGAATGGCAGCGGCGGCGGCGGCGCGTGTGGCCGCGTGGCCTCAGGTGGGGGCGGTTTTGATGGGCGAGCGTGGGGTGTGGTTGGAGACGCTCAGATGGCCGGAAACGAGCGTGAAACCGTGGTTAACGGTTGGGTCAACGGCACTGTAATTGGGTAGTGCGTGCGTTCGTTTTTACGGAGGAAGGAAGGCGCGTTCTATAGGGGTGACGTGGCAGTATGATGAGTTGTTGTTGTTTTTCTATTTATTTATTTTTAATTTCAATTTCAAATCGTCTAACGATACTAATTATTGCATACGAACTTCATTTCACGTGCGATTTTCTTTGTTAGGATCGTAATAAAATTCCAAACTTTTTGACGCTGGTTTGGACAAATTCCAAGACTGGGCAAATTTTGAATTTAAATTGGATTTAAATTCAAAAGGTGAGTGTTTTAACTCACTCACAACTTCTAAAATTTCTTATGTTTGTTAAATAGATATATGATGTGACTTAAAATTTATTTATGGTTATTTGGCATATTTTTAATCATCATCTTAGTTAATTTCATTTATTTAAATTTAATTGCTATTTAATTTATTCATTGCATTTAAACTGCCAATTAAATTGTTAATTTATTTTTCATTGCATATAAACTGCCAGTTAACAGTTATTAAATTTATTATTGGATATAAACTGCTATTTAATACCTATTGTTTATTGTCTGTTCTATATTGATGCTATTGTTTGAATTTGATGATGATTGCGATAGATGGTTGATGATTGATATTGGATGAATGGATGCTGTATTTTATATTGTTATAAACTGCAAGTCATTATGCATTTTCATCTCATTCGGGATTGCGGTTTGAAACGATCTATAACCGTAAATTTTTATTTTTAAATTGCGGATTGAAATGATAAATATCCGTGTCACTTGACCATAGAATAGAAAATTATATACAGGCACCGCGGTCTATACACATAAAATATTTTGAAAATGATTTTATATGGTTTTGGAAAGGAATATACGGTTTAATAAATATTAAATTTTAGTGTTATATAAATATTATTTTATATATATAGTTAAATTCTTGAATTTAAACTATGTATAAAATTTATTAATAAAAATGATTTTAATAATAAAGTTTGACTTCTTTCATATAAAATGGTAAGTATCCATTTAAATTCTATTGTAGATAGAGTTTATCATGACTCAAATAAAATTAAAGTTAGAAGATAAATATGAAATTGGTTTGAATTGAATTATTTAAGATTTGTACTTGAATAAATTGTATTTGGAATGTAAATAAATTTAGATTGAAAAGGTACGATTTTATAACTTGATTTTTATTTAGAGTATTTAAATGAATATCAAATTGATTTAATTAAATATTATAAAGTTAATTTAATTAGAACAATATTCAGTTATTTGAAGTCTTAAGGTTTTACTAAAACGATATTTGATTTATTGAGTAACGTTTCAAATCTAAATAATAGTAGTTGAAATTGATGTATATGAAATTATCAAAGAATAAGTTTGAAATTGTGGGAAAATTTAAGCTTTGAAATATATGGAAATTGAAATGGTTTATTTGGGAAATTAAACCTATATTTGGAATTTAATTTTGAAATTTAAAAAGCTATTTTACTATATAAAGTGGTTTAATATTTAAACCATTTAAGTATTAGAATTTGTTTCAAAGCTATGGGGTTTAAGGTATATATATTTGGAAGTATTATGTTTTTTTGGACAAAGAGATATATTTAAAATAAGAAAAAATGATATCATATTGATTTGGGTTTTAAATATAAATGATATCGTATTTTTATGTTTTTGAAATAAATATTATATTCTGATTTTAAAGTATAAATTATTTTGAAATGACCGCGGTGTTATAATAACGGCTAAAGAGACCGGGATTGGAAGTTTTCATACTCTCTGCCAAATCCTAAACTACTTGAACAGCCGTGTACACGGTGGAGATTCTAGAATGAAGTAGGATGGTGGCGGCGTTTCCTTTGAGGTAAATACGTGGACCCAACTCCCGTGAGTTGGCATAAGGTGGCTAAAACAGGAGTGATTGACGGGTTAAGAAGGTAGCCCTTTTATCAGACACATCCCTTTGATATTATACTCTGACTTTTGGATTTATTAGGTGGCCACTTTTGATTTCTTTGATTTGGGGGTGTGGCTCGAGGTAGGCGGTAGCTGCGGCTATGCGTTACCACCGACCCAGAAGCGTAATTGGTATATCTACCCTGGCATTGCCTAGTTGTGCCGTGTCACCTACCCTAGCGCGCCTTATACGATTTTGTTTTGTACCATACCTATGGAGTGCCCTCTGACGACGCCCAGTACGGGGGGAGATTACGGTACTTTACAGACTATGGGAATATATTATGTGTTAAGGGTAATATTGGGTCACTCCTTAACGCTATTTTAAAGTAAGTTTATTTTACTATTAGACACTATTATAATAGCGAAATATACTACATAGTAAATAGTTTAACGGATCATTAAGAGATGTAAATCCCGAGCATCTCTTGAGTTACTGCACTCATATTTATTTCTGTTGATTTAATGTACATAAGATCTTTTAGTTCTGACTCGAATGTTTTGTCTTTTCAATTCGCTTGGGTTAGTCCGAGCGTTTCAGGATTTGAAGACTTTATTTTTGAAGGACGAAGACGAAGATTTCATTATTATTATATTATATTATTCCGCTACACACTGTATTCCGCTGCATCGATTTTTATTCGTTGGTATGTGCAACTCTGATATATATTGTATACATAAAATTAAATATTTTGAAAACAGCTTCATGAACTGTATATTTGATTATTATATTTTATCCCTCCGCTGTGAGATTCTATTTTGTTTTTATTTCTTTCTTGATTTTTTCTTATTTACCCCATAACAATCCGCCCTTCCGTATGGTTTGAACTGGCACGTGGGTCGATTTAAAGCGTGCGAAAAGGTGGGACGTTACAGAACCAGTCATTTGGCTGCCACCGAAACGAGCTTTTGAGTTTCAGATTGATTTAGTACTTGGAGCTGAACCGTTGAGTAGGCCGCCGTGCAGGATAACGCCTACAGAATTGAAAGGATTGAAGGTGTAGTTAGTAGATGTAACATCCCGCCTTTTTGTACGTTTTAAATCGACGATAAACCACACATGTCAGACTCAAACTGTACAAAAGGGCCAACTGTTATTGGGGTGAATAAGAAAAGCAGAGAAAGAAATAAAACAAAAACAAAATCTCACAGCGGAATGACAAAATATAACATTTGATTATACTTATACAACACATATCAGCGTTACACACACCAGAGAATAATAAATAATGCAGCGGAACAGTATGAATGCAGTGGGATAATATAATAAATAATAGTAACACAATCTTCGACTTCGTTCTTCAGAAGTAAGGTCTTCAAATCCTGAAATGCTCAGGCCAACCCGAGCGAATTGAAAAGACAAAACACTCGAGTCAGAACAAAAAGATCTTATGTAAGTTAAATCAACGGTAAATAATACGAGTGGAGCGGCGTCGGAGATGTTTACGGAATTTGACACCTCCTATCCAGTGTCAGCATGAGTGCAGTAACTTAAGAGATGCTCGGGATTCTCTTCTCCTAAGGATCCGTTAAACTAATTACTATGTAGTAATATTTCGCTATTATAATAATGTCTATAGTAAAATAAACTTACTTTTAAATAGCATTAAGGCTTTACATTTTCCCCTTTAACACATAATAGTCCCAGTAGTCCATCCAGTATCAGCACATCTCCAGATCGGAAGACTACCCTAAATACTCCATGGGCTACGGGAGAAATCCAAACTCGTACAAGGCGCATTAGGGTAGGTGACACAGCACACAAGGCAATGCCAGGGTAGATATTCCAATTGCTATCGTACTGGTGGTGACGCGTAGCAGCCACTACCGTCTACCACGAGCCACAATCAATCACAAAGTAATAGAATGGTATCGAAGGAGTGTATCCGATAAGAGGGGCTACCTACTGTTTTAGCCACCTTATGCCAACTCACGGGAGTCGTGTCCACGTATATACCTCAAAGGAACATCGCCACTATCCTACTTCATTCTGTAATCTCCACCGCGTACACGGTTGTTAAAGTGGTTTTCGGAGTTCGCAGAGAGTATGACAACTTCCGATCCTGGTCTCTTCAACAACCAAACATTATTATAACACCACGGTCATTTCAAAACAATTTATACTTCAAAACCAGTCTATAATATCCATTTCAAAATCATATAAATATGATATCCTTTCTATTTCAAAAATCAAATCATTATCGTATCATTTTTGTAAAAATCCAAATCAATATAATACCATTTTTATTCCAAATATATCCTTTTTCCAAAATCATAGCACTTCAAAGTTATAACTCTTCAAAAACAAAACACTTGAAATATAACTACCACCATTCAAATGGTTTAAATATAAGAACACATTATATAATAAAATGGCTTTTTAGATTTCGCAAACCAATTCCAAAACAGCTCGAATTTCTAAATTTTAAGTTTAACCAAGTCCCAAATCATACATTTCAATACAATTCAGTTTTCGAATGAACTATTCCAAATTATATCGATTTCAAAACAGATTTGATCCACAGAATAAACCATTCCAAATTCAATATTATTTCAAACTATAAGTATTCACAATTTCAAACTAAGTTTGGTAATTACGACTCAACAATTCACTTTTCTATTATTTAGTTTGAAATAATTTACGTAAAAAATCGATTATCATCTAAATAAAAATCAATTTACAAATAACTTAAATATTTCCTTCAATTTATTTATACTTGAAATATTCATTTGATTCACCCTAAACCCAAAATCAAGTTATAAAAATCATATCTTTTAAAATTTCGAATTTAATAAATTTTACATCAACTAATTTGAGTTTATTTCTCAAATAAACTCAATTTCAAATAAATTTCCTTTTACCTTCCAACCTTAATTTATTTGAATCATTATAACCGGTATATTAACGTATGATTTAAACACTTAACCATATTTTATTTTAATAAAATCAAACTCCATTATTAAACTTATTTTTATTAACCAAATTTCTACATAGCTTAGATTCAAGAATTTAACTATATATAAAAATAATATTTATATAATATCAAAAATCAATATTTATTAAACCGTATATTTCTTTCCAAAACCATAGAACTCATTCTCACAATATTTATATATAGACCACGGTGTCTGTATATAATTTTCTACCCTATGGTCAAGTGGTACGGGTATTTATCATTTCAATTCGTAACTTAAAAATATACAGTTATATACCATTTTAAACCGCAATCCAGAATGAAATAAAATCCATAACAACTTGCATTTTATAACAATATAATATACAACATCCATTCATCCAATATCAATCACCAAACATTTATCACAATCATCACCCAATTCATCAATAACAATAATATAGAACATATAGTACTAAACCAGAATTTTACTGGCAGTTTATATGCAATAATAAATTTAATAACAAATTAACTGGCAGTTTATATTCAATAATAAATTCAATAACTGTTTAACTGACAGTTTATATGCAATAATAAATTAAATAACAATTTAATTCAATAAATTTAATTTAACTGAGATGTTGATTGAAAATATGCCAAATAGCCATAAAAAAATTTCTAATCACATCATAAATTAATTTAACAAGCATAAGAAATTTTAGAAGTTGTGAGTGGGTTAAAACACTCACCTTTTGAATTTAAATTGAATTTAAATCCAATTTAAATCCAAAATTTGAACAGTCTCAAAATTCGTCCAAACAAAAGCTAAAATGTCTGGAATTCCAATATGAATCTAGCGGAGAAAACCTCGCGTGAAACAGACCTCGTATGTGAAAGTTATACGTATTAGAACTTTCAGATTGGAAATTGAATAAACAAAATAAATAAATAAACCCTACCACTCAGCCATAGCCACATCAGCATCTCTACTCTCTTGCGTACAGCAACCGAATGCACTCAAAACAGAGAACACGGTAATATCCCTTTGACCTGTCGTTCACCATCGATTTGCGCGCCTACCGTCCACCGATCGCCCAGCCAACGCCGCCAACGACCTACGCGCGTCGAGCCGCATGCCCAGATGGCCATGCCCCCCCTTCCGGTTGCCGAAGTTCACCGCGCCGTTGCCCTCTATCGAAACCCTAATCCAATTTTTGCAAGCAATCCAACCGATGAAACCACGAACGAATTATACCAATGAGCTACGCTCATCGATCTCTACAAAACCCATAAGTTGATTTGACAATCGGACAAGTTTGATTGCGGCGTGATGAAGGGCCGTGAACAGTTCATCGATTTTCGACCACACCGAAATCCAGATTGAAAAACGAATCATATATTTGACCTCATCGAGAGCTTCAAATCCATATATAATTCGATATAATTTGTGGAGTTTGATTTCTGAAGTTGTATTTTGAGTTGAAATTGAAATTAGGGATTATGGTTTGTCTGCCATTGAGGAAGAGGAGCAACAAAAAATTTGTACATACGGGAATGAGAAATAGAAGGGTTGCTAGGGTTTATAACGAGGTATATATAGGTAGGTCAGAAATAGAGATGAATGGACACGATTGGTTTGGACCGTTGAACGATAAATGGCCCGAAAAGCCCGTTCTGACTCCGGAATGAAATTGGGTCCATCCATATATCAAAATAGATGTTTTAAATATTTTAAAATCAATGGAACAGGTTTCAAGTCCTAATTCCATCGTATGCAGAAGTTATGTTATTTCAAATTGATTTCAATTGATTTCAATTGATTTGATTTCAAGGCATTTCGAGTCCGTACGATCAAATGACAAGTTTGATTATTACAAAACTTAAAATCCTACAAAAATTTACTGTTATGGATCCGATGAAACTGGTTCGTCGAAATCCGAGTCAGTGGCCAAAATGGCTATTTTCTAGTTAATTAAATAAATTAAAAATATAATTAAATCAAATTTTCAATTTCAATTATATAATTATCAATCTTTATCATTTTTGATTTCTTGAACAATTCAAAAATTTAAACAAACTTACATATCAATTTCAAGTTAATAAATTTACCAATTACAGTGTTTGAATTCAATTTTAGTAAATTCAGATGTCATAAATTAAATTTTTAGTAATTACATTTAATTTAACTTGCATCCTATTATTCAATCGATTATTATCAAATGGAGCAAATACATTGGTTCATGATCCACTACATTAATACTCCCGGATTTCATATTAATTTCTGTTAATGTAATAATTAAATATTAAATTTCATTTAATTTCAATTAATCCAATTTATTAAGTTTAATTAATAAATCTTTATTTCCATTCCTTTAATTCAAAAATTGTCCTATTATGAATAACATTAACATTATTTTCAAATATTACCTTAATTAACATTATCGTAATATTTTATTTAGATTTATTGCAATTTATTCCAATTCAATTCTTATTTCTTTTAATATTTATTATCAAAACCCTATTAAGCTAACAAATTTAGTTATCAAAATTTTAGCTTTAATAACCATTGTTACATTTCAAATTAACATTCACCTCACTATAACTATAGAGTATTATTTCTTTCTAAATTTAATTACAAAAATCTTATTAAATTAGTCAATTTAATTATCGAAATTTACGGGTCATTACAGTAGATCTGGAAGGCAAAAGCTTTATTAGGCCAAGTAGTTCGCCACAAGAAGCTGCTACTGTGTTTGCTAAGAAGTTGGATGGATCGTTAAGACTATGTATTGATTATCGTAAGTTGAATGAGAAGACAACAAAGAACTTATATCCACTATCGAGAATTAATGATTTGTTCGATTAGTTGATTGGAGCAAATTTATTCTCTCAGCTAGATTTGACGATGGGATTTTATCAGCTTAGAGTGGTAGAGGATAGCATTCCTTTGACGGCATTTACAATGAGATATGGATCGTACAAATGGTTAGCTATGCTGTTTGGACTTACTAATGTGCCAGCACTCTTTGTAGATCTGATGAATAGTTTTTTTTGAGAACGTTTGGATCAGTTTGTGTTGATTTTCATTGATGACATTTAGGTATACTCTAAGGACGAAAAGGGGTAAGAAGTTCATCTCAAAGTCATGCTTGAGACATTGAGGGAGCATCGGTTGAAGGCTAAGTTTACAAAGTGTCATTTTTAAAAGAAGGAAGTAAAGTTCCTTGGTCATGTCGTCTCTAGGAAAGGGTTGTCTGTAAATCCAACTAAAATTGAAGTAGTGAAAAACTGGAAGAGACCCGAGAGGTGACCGAGATAAAGAGTTTCCTTGGATTGGTGGGATATTATAGGAGATTTATAAAAGATTGTTCGTGGATAGCAGCACCGATGACTAGCTTATGCAAAAGGATGTGAAATTCATGTGGACCGATAAGCGAAAAGAACCATTACAAGCTTGAAACACTTATTGATCCATGCACCGGTGTTAGTGGTTCTAGAGGGGAATAAGGATTTAGTTATTTATAAAGATGTGTGTGGAACAGGATTGGGAGCTGTGTTGATGAAAAGGGGTAAAGTAATTGCTTACGCTTCTAGACAGCTCAGACCACATGAGGTTAGGTATCCAACACATGACTTGGAATTAGCCATCGTTATATTTTCTTTAAAGGTGTGGAGAAATTATCTTTTGGGATAACGATTTGAGCTATATACTGATCATAAGTCATTGAAGTATTTATTCTCTCAAAAGGAGTTGAATATGAGATAACAGAGATGGTTGGAGTTCATTGCTGCCTATAATTTTGGAATTCAGCACACACCCGAAAAAGGAAACAAGGTAGCGGATGCACTCAGTCGGAAACATCAGAATGCAATATTGGCTATGATTACTAAGTGGAAAGACTTGGAGGCATTATCGGCTTGTAGCATGTGGTTTAGGTCCGAGGTAGGATTGAGTGCAGGAAGTACTATATTGTCTTGTTTAGAAGTCCGACCTGTAATGATTGAGAAGATCGCTTCTAATCAAGAGAAGGATCTAGTATTGGCTGAGCGGATCATAAGGTTAAAGGAAGGAACAGAGAATGATGTCCTAAAATATTTCAATCTTGACCATAATGGATGGTTGAGAAAGAAAGTAAGATTATGTGTTCCAAATATAGGAGATACAAGGAACGAGGTTTTGGATGAATACCATCGTTCAAAATTCACTATCCACCCAGGAGGAACAAAGATGTATGAGGACATGAAGGGAAATTTCTTCTAGGAAGGTATGAAGCGGGATATTAGATTGTGTGTTGAGCAGTGCTTGAATTTTCAATAGGCAAAGACTGAACACCAGAAGCCAAGTGGATTATTTCAACCATTAGAGGTTCTGAAATGGGATTCAACCTCCATGGATTTTATTGATGGCTTGCAGAGATTTAGAAAGGGGAACGAAAGCATATGGGTCATAGTAGATAGACTAACTAAGAGTGTCCATTTTAATCCCGTAAAGTCAACTAGAACGACACTCGATTTGGCATTCCTAGTAGTATTGTCAGTGATAGAGATTCTTTATTTACTAGTGAGTTTTGGAAAAGTCTATAAGAAGCATTAGGAACCAAGCTCAACATGAGTACCGCTTACCATCCATAGATAGATGAGCAAACAGAAAGAGTTAACAAAGTCTTGGAAGATTTGTTAAGAGCTTGAATATTAGATTTTAGGGGATCGTGGGAAGACCATCTTCATCTATTTGAGTTCTCGTATAACAATAGTTATCTGACCAGCATTGGAATGGCACTGTTTGAAGCATTGTATGAAAGACCTTGCAAATCACACGTATGTTGGTCGGAGACCGGAGATAGATAAGCTCTTGGTCCGGACTTAATAAAGGAAGACGCGGAGAAGATTAAGTTGATTCGAGCTAATATGAAGGAAGCTCAATCTAGGCAAAAAAGTTAAGCAGATAATAGAAGGAAGGATTTGGAATTTTCTGTCGGAGATTATGTGTTTATTAAGGTTTCACCGATGAAAGGTGCAATCAGATTTGGAAAGTCAGGGAAGTTGAACCTAGGTTCATTGGGCCATTTTGTATTGTTAATAAGATCGGGAAACTCGCTTATAAGGTGGAGTTATCAAGTAGTTTAGCTGGAGTCCATAATGTTTTCCACGTTTCCTATCTTAGGAAATGTGTTAAAGATCCGTAGACTACTATAACACCAACAGTATTAGAAAACTTAGTGGTAGAACCAGATTTGACTATAGTTAGGAAGCCGATTCGGATTGAGGCAAGAGATGAGAAGAAATTGAGGAACAAGATAGTCAAGTTAGTAAAGTTCCAATGGAGTAATGATGCTAGAGACTGTACTTGGGAAGTAGAGAGCGGCATTAGATATTCTTACCCAGATTTATTTGATGGTATGTTTTACCTTTGGTTGTTTTGTTGTGTACCTTGTCGTAATTTCAAGGACGAATTTCTTTGAGGTGGGGAGTCTGTAACACCCCATATATTTTATAAACTTATTTAAGATATTTAATTAAATTAAATTTAAAAAGTGTAATGATTAATAGGTTGAGATTTGACTAGTTAGAGGTAGTCGTGCCAGGTTAAAGGGGTTAACTAAAATGAAATAACACTAGGTAGTGTGTTAGCAAATGAGAAGTGTATTTTGGGAAATAGCAAAACCTTATACCCTAAACCTTTAGGAAATGGGTAACTCACGTTCATTATTCTCATTTCATTAAAAACGAAAATTTCTAAGGTCGGCCACCATTTCCAATCTTAAGAGGAGAAGTAAAGCTAAGATTCAAGTAGAAAGAAGAAATCAACTAAATCAACACTCAAAATCTCGTCTATAATCTCTAAAGTTAAGGTGAATAATTACAACATCCCTAATACTTTTAGTTTTTGGTTTGTGTTTAGATTCGAAATGCTTTTGCTATAACATTGCTATGTTTGTTGTTATGAAACTATAAATGTTTATTCGTGTTTTATGATAATGTTTAATGTGAAAACCATATTTAATGACATTCGAATACGTTGGAAATTTAAATATAGGTCTGGAATAATCTTTTAGAGATGGGTTTTGATTTTAAAAATTTTCCGATTTGTTATGGATTTTATATGAATTTTCGAATGAAGGAAATTGTTTATTGGATTTTAAATTATTTTCGGCTAAAATAATAAGTATTTGGATTTGAGATTTTAATATGTACGGCAATATATTAAAATATATTTTCTGAAATTTTTCCAGAATTTTCCTAGTTCATTTGAGGGGTATATAAAACTATTTAAGGTACGAGACTTAAATATTTTATATACTTACAAAGGAGAAGGAGCATTTTGCAAAAAAAAATAATTTATAAATTCTATTAATTGCGGCACCAAAATTCTGTAAAGTATTTTATTGACCAATGAAAATTTGACAAACAAAGGCAAGTTAGTTGAAAATTTTCCTTTTTAAGTTTAAAAACAAAAATCACTCTTTTTCCATGTTTCAGCCTATATGGCAGTATACCTTCCTCTCCAGACCTTTCATCTTAGTCGAAGGGTTAGCTTTCGATAAGATCAAAGCTCAATGCATAAGGTATCAAATAATTGGTACGTAATGAATTAAATATGATCGAAATATTTTAAGCCGAAAGGGTGATAGCCAAAAATGTTGAAATATAATTGTCTTATAGGTGAAAAGCTTTCACCTGCTTTGCTTTCGAATTTGAGCTTTCAACTTGGTCATTTCCTGCCAAGTCAAGTTATTTAAAAGAAAAGACTTTAAAACCTTCCGATGTAGTGGATTGGTTGTAGCAGCTACTGCCATTACTTTTTTTTGAAACCTTCCGGCATAGCCGAAGGGTTTCCACTGCATTTTTTGTTTTAAACCATCCGACGCAGTTGAAAGGTTTACCTTTTTAAAAAAACTATCCATTTCTCCAATGATTTCGGAGGGAAGCTTTCAACTTAGGTGGTTACCCTTGTTTTGTGAAATATAACTAAAGGGTTTCGAAAGGTTATTTAGATATTTTTGAAACTTTGTTTATATAAAGACAAAAAATTTTAAAAGAAGGTTTCCAGTTTGTTTTAACTTGAACCCAATATTCCTTCTAAAGGTTTCTATTTTAAAAGGTTTTATGTAACCAAAGGATTCTATTTCGAAAGTTTTGTTAAATGTTTTTGAAAGGTTTTCTAAGGAAGGTTTTCCAAAGGTTTTTCTAAGGCAATGATTTAATACGATTTTAAAGAAGGATGTCAAAAGTCTATAGCTTCCGAAAGGATTGCTTTGAATGAATTCAAAAAGTTTTAGAGATGATTTCGAAAGGTTTAAATATTGATTTTGAATGAGATAATTTCAAAGTAGGGAAAGAGGTTCTTTTGAATGGTAAAATGTTTTCATCAACTAAGTTTTAAGTAAAGGATATATATCTAACATTGTAATATGATTTGATAATACACTTATTTCGTTTCTTTGTTTGAAGTTTGATTTAATGGTTTAAATCATTTTGAAATTGTTTTCAAGGAAAATTATGGGAAGGGATCCTTAAGTATAAATGACTCAATATTAGAAAAGCGAATGGGGCTAGTATGGGGTTGTTCCCTATAAATTAGATTATAGCCCCAACTAATTATTGTCCAAAATTCTAGTGTGTAGGGCTTGGTCACAAGCAGACTAAAATTATGATTACACACCGAAAGAAACATATGTTGCATGCAGATAGGTTATTGGTAAGCCCGAAAAACCATTAAGCTCGGGAGGACCTGAGAGATGATTAAGTTAGGAACAGACTGTTCAGAAGTAAGAAATTTAACAGATAGTTTACTATTGACTATCCTAATGGGTATTTTTAAACACATAGATAAGGACAGATAATCCTAAATATGAAAATCTAACAGATGCTAGGTTAATTTTGATTATGTTGTCCGGTAGGCCCGATTCAGCCAATTGTTAAAAGTTATTTGTGTTTGAACAGATTGTTGATTCTTACCTAATGTTTACGTATGTTTATTTTGTAGTATTTAACCATTGTGGATGCAGGAGCATAGTATATGGTTATATGAAAGGATTTGCAAAGATATGTTTTAAAAAGATGTTAGTGAACCCGTTCCGCTAAGCGGCGTGGTCTCACTTAGCATAATTAAACTGAGATGTACAGTATTATTCATACTAGGCTTTATGTCCGACTTGAAGTTTATGTTTTTCCCTTAAACTCTCGGGTATTCAAAATAAATTTGAGTAGGTTGAGATGTTAAGGATCTTTTTAGGTTTTTAGAAAGCTACTGATTAAGCTAACGGAGGATGCTAGAGGCAACAGATAGATATTTAGGATTTGTTGCTTTTATATATGTTTTGATGTTTTTCTACTGTGTTATGGTGCATTAATTCTTATATGACTATTTGACTACGATCAATCGAGGGGTATCTTCATATACCGCTCTCTAAGTAATTCGTAACAACTATTTTTAATATAAGACTAGGAAAATCTTTTGGGTTATGTGATGTGAATGTGGAATAAAATTTATTTGGTAATGTAGTGAAGTAATCTGAGGTTTTGAAATCTATGTTTTGTCTCATATTCAAGTGCTTTTGATATTATTGATACCACTAACATAGCCATATTTAGTCCCTTGAAGTTAAAATTATAGACGATTGTAGCAACTGTAGCACTTAGTTTTTAGCATCTAGATAAGGGATGTTACAAAGTATCTTTTCGTCGTACATCTTCACAAATGGACATGACTGTTGTTTCTCCATAAATAGAGGATCTTTCGACAAATTTTGATTAACCACTTTCTCATATTTTCTCTCCTCTTTCACTCTCTTGATTTCTAAAAGAAATTACACTCAAGATCTTCTAAAATTCAATCAAATTCAAAATCAAATTTTTTTGATATGATTCTCCACTATTTACTTTCTGATCTCTCTCATCTCTCTCACTCAAATCAAGATCAAAGTGTAATTCAAGAGGCTATAGGATTACTTTTATTCAAGATCAAGAAATTAATTTTATAAACTCTACCAGATCATACTCAAATACTCTTGGGTGTGCTTGGTGTCCCTAATATCCAAGCGGATGTGCTTGTATCCCATTTGAATCTAATGGATGTGCTTGGTTCCCCATTTGAATCCAAGTGGATCTGTTGGTGTCCCATTGGAATCCAGTGAGTGCACCCAAAGCTTGAAAAATCTAGTGGGTGTGTCTCGTAACCTTGAAATTAAGATTATATAAATTTTGATATTTGAAAAGAAATCTATACAAGGAATTATATGGACTAGATGTAGGGTCCCGGTGTAATCTTTCAACCTCCGTACTTTTTACTTTTACTGCATTTATATCTATCTGTCTTTGCATTTTTGATTGTCAATTTGCATTGTTTAAACTATAATCTTAAAAGAATTCAAAAATAATCATAAAGTAAGTAAATGCTATTCACCTCCCCTCGAGTGTTAAATTAGACTTAAGATCCTTACTTCTGCAAACTAATTTATACTTTTACTACTTTCCAATTGGCTGTGGGAGAGAACGTTATTTCGGAGATCACCAGTGAGACAACAGCTATAGGAATTTAGACAAAGTGGGTAAATCTCCACCTGATGAATTCATTCACAAACTGTATGTGTAAGATCCCAAAATTTTGAATTTTAAATTCGGTAACTTGTTTAGATTTTTGAAATTCAATTTGAAAAGTTTCAAGAGAAACATAATATTATTAATATTAATACTACAATGTTATATGGATATAAATAAATATTTGATAGTTTAAGTTTTAAATAGATAATAAATAAATAAAATATATAACAAACAAGAATTTGTATTAAACAATAAAATAAAATATATGTACAAATTAAATGTTGACAGTTAAACTTTGAATAGAAATAAAATTTGGAATGTATGTTGTAATAAAATTATATAGTTATAGAAAGACATAGGAATACATATAAGGTTGCATGAGAAGTTTATAAATAAGGAAACAATGAAATAAAGAGTTGTATTCAGAACAAAAAAAAATTAGATAACAAAAGGAAAAAAAATCTGCCAAACAAAATTTTGTACTTACAAGAAAATCAAATAACATTGTATGTAAACTAAGATGGAGACATGAACATTTAATTCCATCTTCTCAGCATATACAAAAAATCATAATCAGCCGAAATAAACATGGCTTAGTCAACAAGGAAAAAAATATAATATCTGATCAAAGAAACTGTTGTATCGGTTAGAACCCTCCCTTAGTACAAACCTGGCTCCTTTATATACATGAATATTTGTCCCAGTTCGTTCAAAGGCAAAAACATAACAAAGTCAGAAAGAACAAGAAAATTTATAAACATCACTTTATATTCAAGTTTAAAAATAATCTGCTGAAGAAAAAGAAAGAAAGAAGAAGGATCAAACTGTTTTTTTCCAAACATAGAAGCATCTCTGTTCATCAATATTCCTATGTGAGTAAACATACACTTCAAAGCTTTAAGTTAATTAAAAACATTACAAAATCCAGTGATAATATAGTTTGTGTATGTTTGGTTTTGAATGTAGTTTCTGTGTTGTTATATAACATTTTGTTATTCTCTGTTGAAGTTGTAGGGTAAAAACATTCAATCCAGATTCAAAATATTATCATCAACCTTTGTTAGGCTTAAAATTTTCAACAAATCAAGTTTGTTTAAACTTAGATTTTGGCATAAAAATTTTGTTTTCTACATGATGATGAAGAATAGGTTGTGTAAACTTAGTTTTACAGGAAATAGACCAATGTATGATAAATTCAGATAATTTAAAATATTGATTCGTTTGTATAATTTGAATAAGCAGCCAAAGTTATGATTTTTAAAAGCAACATGATGATTTTTACTCAATTAGTTCAAGAGCGGTTCGAATTTAAACAAAAAATTGCATTTTCCCTAATTCCTGATGAACAATTCAATTATAATCGTCGAAATTTGGATGGAAGCTTGTTTGAACTTCTATGATGATGAGAAAATAGCTAAATAATTTTTCGAATGTATGAATTTGCCGAACGAACCCAAAGTAGGGTTTAAGTTTGAAGTTTGCCGTGAGTTGGAAATGAGGTGATTACATCACTTCGGGGCGATCGAGTTGCACGCGATGATGGGGGAGGGTAGTATGGGGTGTTAACATGATGTGGCTAAAGTTATGGCATCGCTGGTGGTCTGAGGTGCGGCGGTGAGGCAATTTGGTTGGTGATGTCGATCTGTAGTTTTGAGCTAACGGCTAAATTTTGATTTCGAGGGTTTTGTGATGGAATCGAGCTTCGATTTCTAGTTCGAGTGAGTAGTGCGACTTGCCGAAGATCGCGATGGCCACCAGAACGGCGGCGCGACGTTGTGCACATGTACGACTTCGATTTTGTGTTAGCGAGTTTAGGCCTGGAGCGAGACTCGAGGGAACATTCGAGTAAAAAGGGTTTTGACTCGGGTTCTCTCTCGCGTTCGTATGAGTTGATTTAGCGGTGGGTTAAATATAAACTTAGCCTAAGTAAAAAAAAGAGGAAGAAGAAGAATACGTGAAGAAACAGAGGAATGTCTCGGGGAAAGGAAGAAGGAACTCGAGTTTGACTCGAGTAAAAGCTTGGGAAGACTCGGGTTTATTTTAAAAATGGGCTTAGCCCAAATAAAATTCAAGTTTTAATGTTAAGCAACTTTTAGTTTTATGAAGCAAATAATGTTGATTTTTGGAGTTAAAAAAACTTGTTTAAGTTATCGACTAAGTGAGTACATATCAATGCTTTCTAAAATCTTAATTAATATTTTAATTAAGTAATTAACTTAAGTTAAACATTTAAATCTAATTAACATTAAAACTTTCAACGTAACAATAAATTGATTTTCAAAGTATAAAGAAGATTTTAAATGATAATCAAGGTAAATAATTTTTATTAACTAATGGTTTTGAAAAGTAATTAAGAATGATTTATAATTTGCAATTAAAATTGATTAATAAACAATTAAGTGTCTAAATTATTTGTAAATTAAGAATTTATTAATTAGATACATTAAGTTGATTAATTATAATTGGCAGTTAATTAAAATAACTAATTAAGAAACAATTAATCAAGTTTATTAAGATTTACTTAATTTATCCAAATTAATCATTGATTTTAAATAATCAATAAAAATAATTATGTGATTAATTTATTAAATCACTAACATTGGAAAATAATTGATTACTGCTATGCACTAGATCGATATTTCTGTTCTGGTTGTGATACGTGTGATGTAGATTGCTCTGTACTGCACTGCGATTTGTGATTTGTTCTGTATTGATGTGAAAACCCATTTGCCCATAAAACGGCATTTTAACTTCGATGCGATAGTGAGTCGGATTCCAGTTGGTTATCTGAAACCCACATCGAACCCTAAATGTGAATCTTTGTGATTGATATGTCCACGTGTTTCAAAAAAAATCAAACGTTCACTTTTCGGTTTAGCCGGGAGAGGACCTTTGTGTCATATAACCCATTCCGAATTGTGATACGTCGAAATGGATAGCATTTGAAGACCGATGTTGAAGACTGGGTGTCTTCGAAAATGATAGGATAACCTATCGATTGTCTCCGCACTGAGTTGCTCCGATATAGAGATTCACTAAGTGATGGGAAGTCCGATCGGGATTGTGGATACCGGGATTTGCAAGGGCTTCTTCCTTTATTGGACGAAGTGCCTTCGGTTCTGTTCGAACCCGAAACAGACTTGTATGATTGTGTGTCTGACACTACACTTTGAGATATAAAGTAGATTTCTTTCAAATACGTATCTGTTGGTGGTGGAGAATTTATTCTCTTATCTTAACACCCTTCTCTGAGATGTACGAGCTCAGAGGTTATGTAATTGAAGGTTATCAGCGATATATTCCCAATTTGGTAGTGTGGCATGCTAAGTGCTGCTGTGTGTTGATGATCATTTGTTGATCATTTGTGATCAAAGCATGACTTTCGTGTAAAGCGTAGCTTTGTGGATGAGACGTCATCAGACCTCACAACCCGGAAATGGTCGAAACAGGAAAGATGCGGCAAGGTTATAAGGGTCGCGCCCTTTAGGGTATGTCATTTGCTTTTGGAAAAAGGTGATATCATGGTATGGAGCCCAGATATTTACTTGTGTGGTAGCTCCAATCTCAATTACTGTGTGGTTGTTGCTTTGTGATATAGGGCCCTCGGATAAAGTTCCCAAAGGACCGAGGAGTGGCATATTCGTGTAGTAGTTACCTAGTTACAAACGTAACCCGGCCTTGTGTTGGCAGAGAGCTGGTTAAGCTCTCGGGACGTCCCGCCAGAGGCGTACCCATGTGGCAGTAGGAAGTTCCTTAGCCTGACCGTTTGTTGGAAATCCAATTCCCAATACGAACCCAGTACGGTTTTAGTTGTATAACCTGCCATTTACTTATGGTGGTCACCACTGTTTAAATGGTAGTCATAGTAGGCATAGTACGAAACGTCTATGCTAGCTAAGATAAATATTATACTTTCGAAATGTTTTCCACACTATGCCCTAGTAATAATATCAAAAAAAAATTCTCGTATCAAGCATATTTGACTATCATAAGAAGAAATCTCCTCCAATTCTGCGATTACATTGTGTGTGTGGCGGGAGGTCTTATGGTAGTTTCATTTTCAAAAAGCATAACGATTTATTTTATAAATCCAGTTTATTTAAAAGCAACTATTTTGTTTACTCATACCAGTCCCATGACTGACCTGGAGTTTATTGTTTCTTTTCTAAACTTTGGGTGCCTAAAATTTCTACACGGGCAGTCTAGTAGTAGGTTTCCGTGTTCTGGTGTAGCAGTATTTTGGAGCCTTTGCTTTGGAGATATTCTAGAAGCTTTTGGGATCTCAGGTGTCTAGTTTTTTTGGGAGTTCGTTATCACTTCATTCCTTTGTAGACTCTTTGGATATATGATCACTGTTGTATTATTATGATGTTATTTTGGAGTTGTGGTACGTATTAAAAATACTCTGATGTAGTAATGGATATTATGATGTTGTATTTGTGATGTATGCATGATATTCATTCTGTTCCGCTGTTTTATATTCATCTGATGTTGTTATAAGCTTCGGCGAACCAGATTCGATGTTTGGATCTGTGGCATTTGCATACGAGTGTCGTATTCGGTGTTAATTTTCGAAAGTCGAGTCAGGGTCATCACGGTATGCTTTTACTGAAGATATTTTTCACCATAAAAATGAGAGATGGTACTTCTGTGAAGGAGCATCTTAGGTTCTTCAATGATCTTTTGATGAAGATGAAGACTATTGATTTGATGGTGGATGAAGAGCAGAATTTGATGGTTCTTTTGTGTTACCTTTTGGAGCGTTACACTGGTTTTGCTAACAGTTTGATATATATAAGAGAGACACTTTGACAGTAGTGGATGTGAAGTAGGGTATTTTTGCTGAAAACTTAAGAGATCGAACGAAGGAGGTGATTGAAGATAAAGGAGAGAGTGGTAGTCAAAGTCTATTTACTAATAGGGGAAGAGAGGAGAAGAATAGTTGGAATCTTAGAGGGATATCCAAGTCTAAGAATCACGTAAATGGTTAGAGAGGAAAGTCTAGAGATGTGAAGTGTCATCACTGTAAGAAATAAGGCTACTGGCAGAGAGATTTTTTGGTTTTTAAGAGGAAGACCGAGGATGGATCTTTATCGATTGCGATGGAGAAAGGCCATATCTGATGATGTATTGACTACACCAATATCGGATGTATTAGACCATTGGATACTTAATTTAGGGGCATCGTTTCACACGATGCCAAATAGGTATTACTTTATACCTTTTGTTGGAAAGGAGGGAAATGTAATTCTTATCGAAAATGATGCTTGTTGTAGAACCATAGAAGAGGGTACAATATCAAAATGCATGTTTGATAGAGTGATTCGCACTTCGATAGATGTCCACTATGTTTTAGGTCTTCGAAAGTTATTGATCTCTTAGGGGCAGTTGGCATCATGGTATGCGAGATGACTATAGAGAACGATAGTTTGAAGGTTTTTAGGGGTATGCTGCTTTATATGAAGGGTAGTGTGTTCTAAAATCTATGTCTGCTGAAATAAAGCACCATGCTTAGAGATTCTTATATTGGAGTAGATAGTTCTCAAGCTTTGGATGCCACCAGACATTGGCATCTTAATTTGGGTCATATTTCAAAGAAGGCCTTAGAATTGCTTCATAAACGGAAGACGGTCAAAGGAGAAAGCTTCGACAATTTATATTTCTATTAGGAGTGCGTGTTGGGTAAGCAAACAAAGGTATCATTTGGAGTCGGACTTCATAAATTGGAGAAAGTACTTGCTTATGTACATACAAATGTTTAGGGACCATTGGCTGCTACTTCCACTTGGGAGTGAAGAATTCTATTTCCTTCATTGATGAATTTTCTCCAAAAGTTTAGGTGTATGTGATGAAGGCCAAGTTTTAAAGCTGGGAAGGTGGTAGTTGAGAACCAGTCTGTTTACAAGTCGAAGGTGCTTATTTCTGATAATATTGGAAAATTTTCTCTAGAGAGTACCTCAATTTCTATAAGCAACATAGTATTTAAAGATATTTCACTACACCTGGTGATCTGCAATCTAATGGTGTTGCTAAATGGATGAATCACACTCTACTTAAAAAGGCACATTGCTTGAGATTGACTGTGGGCTTATCCAGAGGCTTTTGAGTTAAAACTTTGTCGATTGTATATTATAAATCAAATTTCATGCTCAACCATAGTTGGGAAAATTCTAGAAGAAAAGCAAAGAGCCATAGAGGTGAATCTTGGTTATTTTCATATTTTTGGTTGTCATATGCATGTGCATCATACAGGTGATGATAGGTTAGAGGTTAGAGCATAAATATGCATATTTATAGAATATATGGATGGAGTCAAGGGGTAACAAATTTGGAACCCAATTGATAAGAAGATTGTATGTTCTTGACATGTTACATTTGATGAGCATGCAATATTTAAGCTTAAGGAAGAGTTATCTACCACATCAGATGACTTTGGTAGGCCTACGGAGATGAAACTAATTCCCACATTCCAACCTAGTAGTAGAGTTGTAGCTGTTATTGATAGAAGTGATGATGTAATTGATAAGACGTCATATAGTAGTCAATAGGTGTCTTCTAGAGAAGAGCGTTGGTGATGTGAATGAAGCTAGAGAAAGTTTGGTTCGAGGTGGAATTTAAAGGAGTTTAGGTAATGTTATACTTAGTCGAGCCAGTTATAAGATTATTAGGTCATTCGAGAGGTTGGAGATTGACATTATGCAAATCTTAGTCTTGATGATCACTTTGACTTTGCCATACATATGGTTCATGATGAGCCATTTGATTTATAGAAGAACCCATGAAGTCAAGTGATAGCTCGGTGTGGATTTGCATTATGGAAGAGGAGTTCGAGTTGTTGAAGAAGAACAAAACTTGGAATTTGGTACCACCACCTCAGAGATGCCAAGCCATAAGTTGCAAGTGAGTGTTCAAGGTGAAGGGTAATGGGAGATACAAGGCTATTAGTTACAAAAGGTTTTCACAAAGGAATGGAATGGAGTATGAAGAGATATTTGCTACTATAGTGAGGCATACCTCCATTTAGATTTTTCTTGCCATAATTGCTACTCATGAATTGGAGTTAGAGAAACTTAATGTGCAAATCACTTTCTTGCATGGAGATTTGGAGTAAACCATTATATGAAGCAGCCGGAAGGATTCTCTCGTAAGTGGGAAAGAAGATTGAGTTTGCAGGTTGTAGAAGTCTCTTTATGGACTTAAGCAGTTGCCTAAATGGTTGTATACGAGGTTTAAATCTTTTACGCTTTCACTTCATTTTAATCATAGTATTAAATATGCACTTTTTTATTTTAAGCATTATAAGAATGGTATTTGGGTGTATTTGCTCTTATATATGGATGATATGTTAATTTCTTCCAAGGATAAAGCTGAAATAAGTAAATGAAGTTGATGTTAGAAGTGGAATTCGAGATGGAAGACCTTAGGGAAGAAAGAATATTTTGAGTACGGAAATCCAAAGAGAGAAAGCTTGGAATTTTGAGGCTCGCTCAAAAGGAATATATTCGGAAGGTGCATGCTCAATTTAGTATGGAGGAAGAAAAGGCAATTAGTACACCCATCACTTCGCACATACAGTTTTATAGTAAAGGCTCTTTGATCTCATATAGGACAAGGCCTACATAGAGAAGGTGCCCTATGCGAGTGCAGTTGATACCTTGATGTATGTTATGCTTTGCACTAGGCCTGACATTACATAGGCTTTCGATTGGTTAGTAGATATATGGAAAATCTAGGAAAGATGCACTAGGAGGCAGTGAAGTATATTTTTAGGTATTTAAATGGAACTTAAGACCATGAGATTGTATTTGGCGGTAGACATAGAGATTTCATCTTGGTTGGATTTTCAGATTCTAATTATGTCAGAGATAAATATTGAAAAAAGTCCACCTCAGGTTGTGTGTTCACTCTTAGAGGAATGATTATTTTAACGACCTAGAAATTTTAACAGTTTTAATAACGTAATTAACTAAATTTTTCTTGAAATTAAACAATAACATTTTTATAATGAAAAATTGATATTTGAAATACGTCTATTTTAACATGGCAAGTGTCAGATTTTCATCAGAAAATATTTAAGTTTGTTTGATTGTGAAATTTCAAAATTTAAATTTAAAATCGGTTAAATTTGTTGGAAATATATAATTTTAAATCTGAATATTGGTAAATAATAAAATTGTAAACCATTTTCTATGTGAGATGTCATATTTCGTTTTGCTAAATTTGGACAGCTCTAGCTCCGTTTATCTTATTTTCGGCGTATTTGCAGCATTTTCGGCAGCGAAAAATCAAGTTTTGATAGTTTGATCGTATCACTCATATCTATATACCACCTTGTTCATCTTATCAAGCTAATCGCCGTAGTATATTCATTCGTGCATTTCAGCGTCCGATACGCGACGAAATCAGCAAAACGATTAGCCATATCAGTACCCTTTTGAGACTTTTGTTTTCCTGTGTCCTTTCATTTATATACCGTGAAAAAAAATATGGTCATTAGCCATTTTCTTTTAATATTTTCATAATTCAACATCTTGGCTGTTACTATTCCCTGGTTTAGTTCGACCATTCACTCTTTGTTTTCTTCCCTCTCCATTCTTTTCTTTTCGTTCTGCCATTCTGAAAATAATAATATACAAAGTATATATATATAGATCTAAGAAACTATCTGCTCCTTCCTTTCTCCAATCTCCGCTTCCACATCCTCTTTTCTATTTTTCCGATCACCACCTTCTGCCTTCTCCTCCATGCCTTGCACCAACTGTGGCAACCACCACACAGCCCGCCAACAGCCTCTCCAACCCATCACCTCTCCATCATATGGCCTCCCACTAAACCCACACGACAGCACAGCTCGACCTGCACCGCCTTGAACCTCCCTCCGCTCTGCCGCATGACCAGCCGCCTCTCCAGCAGCTCTGACCAGATCACAGCCACCCTCTCCCTTGTCCTAAACCATTAACTATTGTTATATGTTAAGGAGGTGAAATTTTATAAATAAATTGGATTTGCAAATGAAATGAATTTAAATTAAGGATTTAAGAACTTAATTTTTGGTGCTTTCCAAAATTTAGTTTTCAAAGTTTTGAAAATATTATTATTTGAAAGTATTTTTGAATGGGAATAGTTTCCAAAGAATTTTAAAAGAAGTAAGTTAGTACTCTCCTCTTATATCGCTGAAAATAATTTCGATGATGACTGCAGCATCATCGACATTCATTTTTGAGTCTCAAAGTGGGGAGAACACTTATTAGCTTTATTACACTTTTGTTTTGGAAAATAGATTTGATTTGAATTTCTTGAGCATGATTTGATGTATAAAATATATATATGTGTGTGTGTGTTTGTATTTATTTATTTCAAATGGTTTGAAGTGAAAACGAAAATTTAACTCTTAAGTTTTATATTGAGTGATGGTTTTCAATTATTGAAATGAAGCAAATTTTTTGAATAATTGGTGTGTCTAAAATGAGAAATGGAATTGAAACAACTTGAAACAGTTGAACTAGGATTAAATATATTTGTATTAAACTCAATTGCATTCTAAAACATATATAACTTACCTAAAATATTCAAAAAGTTAAAATGTAATGTGAATATGTAATTGAAGGTTATACAAGATAAATTAAGCAATAAAAATGTTCCAATTAAATTTTGCTTAATAGAAATGTAGTAAATAAAAGGTAAATTTGTATGGTGCTCGATTACATTCATAAAACTTATCTGGAAAAAAGTTTGAATGTAATGAGAATATGTAATTGAATAGTATGCAATATAAATGTAAGTAATAAGATGTCCAAAAATGAAATTTTGTTAAGGATATTTATAAATAAAAATTAAGTGCTTATAATAAATGTTTATACACTAATCTATGTTGCAAGATATGTTAAGTGAAAAAATTGAATAATAAAAGGAGAATGCTATTTAAGTAGATAAAGTGAATGCAAATAAATTGGATAAGAATGTAAATTAATTGAAAGTGAGTTAAGTAGAATGATAATAATAAATGGATGTTAATAAGTAATGAAATGTATAATAATAACACTTGAAAATGAAATTTATATGGTTTTGAATTGATTGTTGTATCTTACTATATAATTTGAATCCTCTATCTTTTCTGTTGCTTCTATTCTCTTATCTCGTTCTTTTTCGGGGCCAAAAATTTTTGAGTGAGGAAAGTGTAACAAGCCGGAAATTATAACGATTTTAATAACGTAATTAACTAAATTTTTCTTGAAATTAAACAATAAAATTTTTGCAATGAAAATTTGATATTTGGAATATGTCTATTTAAACATGGAAAGTATTAGATTTTCATTGAAAAATATTTAAGTCTTTTGGTTATGAAATTTCGAAATTTAAATTTAGAATCGGTTAAATTTGTTGGAAATAAATATTTTTAAAATTTGAATATTTTTACCTAATAAAATTGTAAACCATTTTCTGTGTGAGATGTCATATTTCGTTTTACCAAATTTGGACTGCTCTAGGTGAGTTTATCTTATTTTCGGCGTTTTAGTAGCATTTTCGGCAACGAAAAATCGAATTTTGATAGTTTGGTCGTATCACTTGTATCTGTGTACCATCTTGTTCGTCTTATAGCGCTAATCTTCCTAGAATATTCATTTGTGCATTTCGAAGTCCGGTATGTGGCGAAATCTACAAACGATTAGCCGTATTGGTACCCGTTTGAGTTTTTGTTTTCCTGTGTCCTTTCATTTATCTACCGTGAGAAAATATATGTTCATCATCCATTTGCTTTTAATATTTTCAGAATTCAACATCTTGGCTGTTACTCTTCCCTAGTTTTAGTTTATTAACAAGTTTATCCATTCACTCTCTGTTTTCTTCCCTCTCCGTTCTTTTTTTTCCTTCTGCCATTCTAAAAATAATAATATATAAAGTGTATGTATATATAGATCTGAGAAACTATCTGCTCGTTCCTTTCTCCAATCTCCGCTTTCACATCCTCTTTTTTATTTTGCCGACGATAATCGTCCGCCTTCTCCTCCATGCCTTGCACCCACTATGAAAGCCAACACACAGCCCGCCAACAGGCTCTCCAACCCATCACCACTCCATCGTTCGGCCTTCCATCGAACCCACATGACAGCACGGCTCGACCTACACCGCCTTGAACCTCCCTCCGCTCTACCGCATGACCAGCCGCCTCTCCAGCAGCTCCGACCAGATCTCGGCCACCCTCTGCCTTTTTCCCCGCTCCACACAGCCACTGACATGGCTCTGCTCCCCAGAACCCGACCAACCACAACCATCTTCCTCTCCACCGCTATTCACTCCATGCCAATACAGCTAACGGTGCCGCAAACTCCACTGAGAAGCCAAGCCTCAACCGAACGCACCTTCCCTCACTCCACCACCCTGCCATGTCGTGCCGCGCCAAATCCCAGACTTCCACCACGACCTTGTGCTCCATCCGAACTATGACTCTGGCCACTCGTCCCCATCTCCACCAGAATTCAACCACCGAAAACCCAGCCCTACCCTCGTCCAGCTCTCGGCCTAGCCCTCCACGCAGTGGCATCTGCAACTCCTTCTCTACCATGTCACATTGCCGCACTCACTGCCCGACAACCCTCCATCACAATTCTTCTTTCTCCCATCACCATCAAGCAGCCAAGTTTTTACTTCTCTTTTAAAAAAAGGAGAAAAAGCCATCTTTTCACCGTCCAGTCTAATCGTCGATGTTTGGAGATTACAGTAGCAAATTTTCTGGCTTAGTCGCTTATCCATTTGCATGTCCATGTCACCTTCTCATTCTCCTTTTTTCTCTAGGCTCGAAAGATGAGCGATCACTCATGATTGACCTTTTTTAAGTTTAGTGAATTGATTTCATATGAAATGACAATTGAAGTACGCTGTTAAATTTGAATTGCGTAAATTGTTAAGTATGACCTGTTATTATTTAGACTTGTTAACTTATGATAATTGACATAGGATACCAATAACCTATTAGTATATACATTATATTTGAATTGATAATTATATTCATATTTGTCATCCGTATGCTATGTCATTATGTTATTATTTTATTTGTTCTCACTCTGCAAGTTCTCTGTTAATTTAGAAAATCCCTATGGGTTAAAATGATACATACCTGAACAATATTATAGATTAGGGAAAATCGTTATGAGTTGAAATGATTAACCCAAGCGATTTTAGCAATTTTTAAATTTTGGGATTGTTGGTTGAAATGATATATACCCGTAAATTTAAATTATTGTGGATTGAAATGATAAATATATATATCACTTCACCATAGGATAGAAAACTATATACGGGTACCATTGGTCTATTTTTAAATGATTCCCATAATTTTGAAAGATATAAATATGTGTTCTAAATAAATATTGGGTTTTAAATATAATAAAGATTTTAATCTTAATATATATGTAAAATTTAGAATTTTAAATTATGTGTTTTCGAAATTTTAAAATATAAGTTAAGTTTTGAAAATGTAAATTATAAATTTTACTTATAACTTTATTATTTTTAAAATATATAAAATAAGATTTAATATAGTTTTACTAAAAAGATTTAATTTAATTTAATAAATATTTAATTTAACTAATATATATAATATGTTTAAATATTTATTTAAATACATATTAATATTTTGAAAATAGATTTTTGTAATAATTTTAATAAATTAAGGTTGGAAAGATAATTGAAATTGATTTGTAATTTAATTGGTTTGAGACATGAATATCAATAAGAAATGAATGGAAACTTTCTCATTTTGAGATTTTGAAAGATATGATTTTTTAACTTCATAACTTAATTTTGATTAAAGGATGATTAAATGAATATCTTCAAATTAAATAAAATTGAAATTGTATATTTAACTTTGATATAAATTTGTAATTTGAGATTTTATTTAAATATTATAAAAAAATGATTAAGTGAATATTATCAATTTAAAAAAAATTAAAGTTGAATATAAATGAAATTTATCAAATTGAGTTATTGAAATTTTTTTGAATATTTAAACTCTGAAACCTATTGAATAGGAGTGGTTTAAATTCTTAGTTCAAACCTGGACTTGAAATTGACATAAATTAAAATTGTTTTCATGAGAATTTGAATTGAACCTTTAACCTTTTAATTGAAATTATTGAACTAAGATTGATTAAATTGAATTTTGGAACTAAAGTTCATTTAAATTGATTTGTGAAATCAGAAGAAATAATTTTAATGTGAAACTATTTTCGGTATAAACTCTTTTAACATACAAACTATTTTATATATATTATTTTAAATTTATAAACAAATTATAATATATATATATTTTATTATATAACCTTTTTTTAAATATAAACTATTTTGTATGTATAGTTATTCCAATATATATAAACTACTTTCAATATTCAAACCGTTTAAGTTGGAACTGTTATGATTTAGATTTAATGGATTTAAATGCCAATACTTTGATATGATGGTTTAACATATTTTGTGGTTATGATTGCGAAAGTGATATGATTTCGAAAGTGATATGATTTCGAAAGTGATATAATATCGAAGCTGAATATAATTTCGAAAGTGATATGATTTTGAAATGGATATGATATTTTGATATGAAGTATGAACTGTTTGAAATGAAAATGATCACGGTGTGAAATAAGCGTTTGGTTGTTAAAGAGACCACGATCGGATATTGTCATACTCTCCGCCAATACCGAAAACCACTTAAGAACTGTGCACATTGTGAAGAATCCAGAACGAAATAGGATGGTCTGGGGACGTCTATATGAGGTATGAACGCATCCCTGACTCCCGCGAGTCAGCTTGATGTGACTAAAACGGGAGCCACACAGCGCCAAGTGAGGTCGCACCTCCGATCGAGCATGCTTCTTCGATACTACTCTATTACTTTGTGATTTGATTGGTTGCATCTTTGATTATAGGAGTGTGTCTCGAGGTGGGTGGTAGTAGCTGCTATGCGTTACCACCAGTCTGGATCTGCAAAACAGTAGTATCCTATCCTGAACATTGCCTCACGTGACTTGTCACATGCCTTATCGCGTCCTCTAGGAGTTTAGTTTGTGTCACACACTATGGAGTGCCCTTTGATAGCCCTCTAGTTTACGGAGGAATTATGTTACTGTATAAACTACAGCAATTATATAAAAATGTGTTAAGAGGGATATGGGTAATGCTTAATGCTATTTTAATATTTTACTTTACTATAGACATTATTTATGTAGCATATTGTATTATATATGTAGATAGTTCCACATATCCTTAAGGGATGGAATTCCAAACGTCCTTTAAGTTATATTGTATTTCACTTAGACATTTCACTTGAGTTGATTTACTAGTATAAGAATGTTAATCCTGACTCGAGTGTTTTGTGTTTTCCTCTATGCTCGGGTTAGACTGAGCGTCACAGCATTTGTGACTCATCTTTAGAGCTTGGAGCTTTGCTTGAAGATCTATCTTTATCTATTCAGCTTTCAGTTATTTCTAGTTGTTTATGTTCAGACTTATTAGTTGCTTTTGTATTAGTGACTACTATGTATTTGGGATTCTTTGTTGTATTTGTTTCAGACCCTGATGTTCGTAATAGCTTCATGATTACTATTTATCTATTTTCACTGCTTATAGTTGTATTACTCTGTGTTTGTGATTATATGATTGATTTATTTGTTGTATATGCTAAGTTTTGCCAAATATAAATTAACAGTCTATTATTTTAATAATTCAAGTCTGACATGTGTAGATTATTGTCTATTTGAATGGTTCGAAATAGCGGGTTGTTACACTATTAGTTGGAGAGAGAGATTGTAGACGATAGTTGCTTTGTCTACTACAGTGGCAGAGCTGGTAGTTTTTGTTGGAGCGGCTAAAGAGGGACTCTATTTGAAGTTGTTGATGTGCGGTTTGGGCTTTGCATATGATGGAGTTATGGTGAGTTGTGATATTCAAAGTGCAATCCACTTAGCTGAAAATATGGCTTTAAGCTTGACGACGAAGCATATAGAGGTAAGAGAGTCCTTTCTTGTCTTGATAAATGAAGAGAAGCTAGTTCGTCTTTAAACGGTTCACATGATGGAGAATACAGTAGATATATTTACCAAGTTCTTGCCTGCTACAAAGTTCAAATGTCTCGAACTTGATCTGCTTGTTAAAATGCTAGGTAACACATGGTGGCACATGAGAAGAGTGAGTTGGTAGATGGATATGTTTGTTTTTATTATGGAGATTAATAGGTCCTACATTGAAAGGGTACTTTTAAAACTTTGCTGATGGGCAGTGGTCTTTCCGGAAGTTCGTTGAAAAGGTGCAATGCGAAGCTCATTAGGAAAGTGTCAATGGTTGTCTTATACGAGAATTGCTGTAACAACCCTGTATTTTATGATTATTTTATTTGTATATTTTAATTATTTTAATTCAAATTCCTGATTTAAAAACTTTATTTTATTTATTAAAATGAATAAATTTTGTTATTTTAAATATAAATTTTGATTTTTATGTAAATTAGAATTCCAAACATGAATAAATAGAATATTTTCCAAAAATGTGAATTTTGGTCAATATGGTCAAACTTTGACTTTTAAATTTAAATTTTTGAATTTTTTAATTTTTGAATTTTATATTTTATTATTAAAATAAATTAAATTTCAATAATACTGCTTTTTGTTTCGTTGAAATCCGATTAGTATTGTGAAAGTTATGCTTTTTACAATATTGTGTGTAAATTGATTTATTTAACAAAATTGTTTATTTTAAATTATATAAATAATATTTTGTTTGTTCTAATTTGTGTATATATGTATATATGACATGTTATGTATTTATTTTTATTTTTAAAACATTTTTAAAGTATAGTTATAATTTTCCAATGTTCATTGTATTTTGTTTACAATTTTTATTTCTAGTTTCAATTATTAAACTATTTCTTTAATTATTTTCTATTTTTCCTTAAAATAATTATTTATTTTATTTTTTTTCACATTATTTTTTTCAGCTTTTTATTTTTATTTACTGAAATTTTATTTTTTTAATTTGATTAAAAGAAATAAGAAAACAAAGAGACAAAAGCTTTTCATATTCTAGTGACTTTTCAAATGACCTTGTCCTTTCAATTTCTTTTTGGCTTTTTAATTTTATCTTTTGGCCGTTCACTCCTTATCTCCTAGCCATGAATTTCATTTCACTTTCACGTGAAAAAATATTTCTTTCCTCAAAAAAAAACTCACGGCTACCATTTTCTTAAAATATTATGCTAAGGCTTCTTCCTTTATCACTTTTCTCCTCTTTTCATTTCTGTTTTGCCTTCCTCTTCCTCTTGTTTTCTCGGCCTAGCTCTCCACTCCATCAGCTCCACCACCACCTCCTCCATCTACAACAGCCATCAGCCCCTCCTCTGACCAAAATCCAAGCTGAGACCATCCATTTGTGGCAAGCTTCACAAATTTGCACAAAACTCCATAAAACATGCAAGCCGAGCCACATATCTTCACTTCCCCTTCATTGTCCACTTCGACCACCCTCTTAGCCACCACCACCGTCATTTACTTCACCTCTGGCCACCACTTTAGCAACCACCTGTACTGGCCTAACCTATACAAGAATGAGCCGAGCCCAATTGACCCATAGGCTGAGCCAAAATGTTGCATCCAAGCTTGCCTTTTACCTTGTCCCTATATATGCTTCATATTGCAACTCCTACACCTTCATACCCAATTGGCGTGCCTACATGATACCATACCTGACCCAAACACACATCAATGGCCGAGCATATGTTCCTTTGGTCGAGCTTTTGGATGGTCAAAAGCAAGGTCTAACTATTTTGTCCTTCGTTGCTTTTTATTTCAATTCATTTCAATGTTGTTTTGTATTGAATATTCATGCATATGTTGCTTTGTTTTATTAGTTGTTTACAAGATCATATCTTGGCTATCTCTCTCATTTGAATCATGTCGTGTTGTGTCGTGCTGTGTCATGCCGTATTGTGCTTTCTGGATTTGTTCTGTGTGTTTTGATTGGCTTCTCCAGCTTGAAAAGGTGAGTTCGTCTCACTCTGACATGTTTACTTATAAGATAGTGAATTGATGACAAGTGTTTAGTAAATTAAAAATGTTATGCAAGTTAATGATGATTATATAATATGTTATGCCATGTTATTACCATGTTCACTTTGTTAATTATCACCTGACATCTGATAAATGACATTATATTGTGACATTGGCATTGTTTGTATTGTTTATGCATATGTTCACACTGCAAGTTCCCTGTTAGAATAGAATCACTATGGGTTGAAATGATACATACCCGAACGGACATTAGAATAGGGAAAAATCGTTATGGGCTGAAATGATAGGCCTGACCAATTTTTATTATTTTTATTTACTTGGGATTGCGGGTTTGAAATGATAGAACCCGGGTTTCTTTTTAAATTACGGATTGAAATGATATATATCTGTATCACTTGACCTAGGTTCAAAAATTATATACAGACCCCATTGTATGTTTTTAAATGATTTTTCTAAGATATGTATTTTTTTTAAGTATGAAATTTGATTTAAAATATATATTTTACGGTTTTGAGAAAGCTAAATATTAAGTTTTGAATTTGTGAACTTAATTATGTAAATTTGAAGTAAATGTGATTTTTGACTTTAAATTATATTTTTAAAATTTAAGTAAATAATGGAAATTTAATTTAAAGCTTTGAAATGATATTTGAAATAAAATGTTAAGTTTTATTAAATTTATAAGTTATAAACAGTGAAATTTTGACTTAACAAATGAATTGAGTTTTAAATTGTATATTTAATTATAAAATTTTGTTGTGATAAATAATATGTTAAATTGATTTAAATGCGAAAGTTTATAAGCCTAAAAATAAGATTTAAAAATTTAAAATTTTTCTAAAATTGATGGTTTATTGTTTTTGAAAAGTTAAAATAAAAGCTGGAATTTTATTAATAGCGTTTCCAAACGCTGTGGTCTTATGACAGCATTTTTAAATGCTGTTGTTTTTGAATTTAACTATGTTGTAATAACTAAATATCTATTACGGCATTTTATAAATGCCTTTGTTCCTTAACTAGACTATTTTGGAAACTATAAGCTACGATAGCACTTTATAAATGCTATCGTTGCTATAATTTGACAATGTTTGAAATATTATATATTTTAACACTGTTTGAGTTATATTTTAAAGTGTTAAATGATTTAACTATTGGAATTGATTATTTATGAAATTTTAGGAGTTTTGAAATTATTTAATATTTAAATTTGAACTTTTAAGGAATTTAAATTGAATTTGAATTTGAATAAGGTTTACTTGGTTATGTGTTGAATGGAATGAAATGAGATAAATGAATTTTTGAATGAAATTTTGAAATGTGTTTTGTAATGATATTTGAAATAATAAATGAATGACATATTTGATTTTAAAATGATATTTAAATTGAATATTTGAATTAAAGAATGATAATGATTTTTAAATGGTTAGAAATGATTTGATCTCTATTTTGATAAAGAATATGAATTTAGAATGATATTTGATTTTGATAAATGAATATTGGAAGTTTATATTAGTATGAAAGGATATTGAGTTTATTTGTAAATTGAGTTTATTTAAATAATATTGGATTTATGAAATGAATATTTCAAAACTAAGTAATAATGAAGTTAAAATTGAGATATGTGAAATTATAAAATTTAGTTTTGAAATGTGGGATATTAAAGGTTTGAAATATATTAAAAATTGGAAGTTTATTTTGTGGATCAAATCTATATTTGAAATTTATAAGATTTGAAATGTTTTGTTGGGAAACTGAATTGAATTAAGTTAGAAATTTAAAAATTGGATTAAAGGAAGGTACCATGATTTCAAATGTATGATTTCGAAATGTTGTGATTTTCAAAGTGTAATGATTTCAAGTATTTTGGTTTCCAAAGAGTTATAACTTTGAAAGTATGATGATTTTTGAAAGTGAATATATGTTTGAAATGGAAATGATAAACTATTTTGATTTGAATGATAGTTTTGAATAAAAATTATTTTGGTTTTCGAAGTATAAACTATTTTGAAAGGAATATAGTTTTTAAATGAAATAATTTGATTTTTGAAGTATAACTATTTTGAAATGATCATGGCGTTATAATAACATTTGGTTGTTAAAGAGACCGGGATCAAAAGTTGTGATATAGCTCAGGGGATAAGTCGTATGCAACTTAAAAAGGAAGATCGTTCTCGAGTTAAGGAAGCTTCGTTTTTAGGACTTAAGTCGTTCACGAGTCAAGCAGCTATGAGTCGTGAACGACCTAACTGGTCGAGTGAAGGGGAGGTACGACCTAACGAAGAAGAGGCACGAGATAACAAACACTTGAGTCGTATACGGGTTAATGAAACAGGGCTACGACTCAACGGGAACTTGGGGTGTTCAAGTCTGATGAGTCGTACACGACTCAACGACCCATCTATAAGGCGTATACGACTTATCAGGAAGAAGGAGAAGGTTCTAACTATTAAAGGCTTGAGTCGGCGGAAGGGCACGACCTAGTTAAGTCGTTTGAGGAGTTACCACAGGAAGCTTGGGGGCTTAAGTCGCGTATGTTTTGAGTCGTTCCATAGTTGAGTCGTAAGTCGTATGACTTCGTATATTGAGTCGCTGCCGACTTATATGTGTTATAATATGGATGTGTCCTGAGTCGCTTTGTATGATGAGCCGTATATCGTAAAGTCTTGAGTCGCTGAGGATGAGTCGTTGGTGATGAGTCGTTAATAGTGATGATGAGTCGTATGTCGTTTGTATCTGATGACTCGTGTTGTATATAAGTCGTTCATGTTTAGGTCGTCTATTTTTGCCGCTGTTCTGAGTCGTATGTCGTTGTCATCTGTTGAGTCGGTTGCTTGTGTTGTGTTGTAATTGAGGCGTATAGTGTCTGTTAGGTCGGCAACGACCTAGTTGAGTCGTGAGGCATGAGTCGGTCACGACTCAAGGACCAGGGTTGTAAACTTCTATAAATACGCGTGTGTTGTACATTTTTATGGGGTTGATTTTGAAATAAAATTTCTTGTTGATTGCTTTGAGCTTTCTTCTCTAATTGGTAGTTGAGTGTAATCTCCTATCTCCACTTACGTCATTCGAGTGCGCTCGAATCCACGTTTGTTGAAGCCGATTCACGGAATTTAGTACGCTAGATCAACGTACGAAGAATCGTAGATCTTTGTTTCTCGGTATCGTGCGCGATCAACGAGACGAAGATAGCTAGAATCCGGCATCTTTGGATTAACGGATTTGGGCATTTCGGTATCTTCAATCCACCAAGTACTACTTTCATCGATTTACATCGATTTGTGATTAATCCGCTGCGTCAGTTTTGGTATCAGAGCCATACTTAGCCAATCATAGCTAAGTTGATTCTTGGAGCCAAGTATTTGAAGTTGAAGTTTGACGTTGTGTTCGTTGTGTTCATCTTGAAGTTGCAACAAGTTCGAAGATTTTGATCCATCTCATTTTGGATCTAGATTTGGAGAAGTGTTTGAATTTGAAGTTAGGCCGTGTATACTTGTGAAGTAGCCGAGCCTAGTGAAGGGTCTTGAAGCTTGAGCCGTGACTTATTGTTGTTTTGTTGAAGTGTTGTGTTGATCCAATCATGCCGCCAAGGAGAGCTAACCGCCATCAAAATGTTGAAGCTTTGTATCGAAGAGAAGAAGCCGATCAAATGGAGCAATGTATGCATGAGAAGATTGATGAAGGCTTTGATAGGTTGGAGAAGCTTATGATTGAATCAAAGTAGAAGAAGAAATTCACCTGAATCCATCCGTGGGGGTAGTAGAGTGTCATCACATTCAGAACGGGAGAGGAGAGAAAGTCAAGAGCCTAGGAGTGTTGACAATCGAAGTAGGAGGAATGTTGATGATCATGATAGACGGGATGTTGGTAGTAGGAGTGGTGGTAGAGATGTTGGAGGACGAGAACGACAACGATATGCATCAGACTTTGATGAGGAGTTTGATGGTGAGAGGGGAAATATTCATTTCAGAGACCGAGATCAGGGACAACGTCAGTATCGGGTCATTGATGATGATCGACGTTGGGAATTGGGAATGAAGATGGAGATTCCGGAGTTTAAAGGAGGGATGGTCGCTGAAGAATTCTTGGATTGGTTATCTATTGTGGAGGAAATTTTTGACTTTAAGGAGGTTCTGGAAAATCGAAGGGTGAAGTTAGTTGCTACAAGGCTGAGGGGAAGAGCTTTGGCATGGTGGCAGAAAACTAAACTTACTCGTGAACGAATGGGGAAGTCAAAGATAGAATCTTGGGAGAAGATGAAGAAATTGATGAGAGCTACATTTTTGCCATACAACTATCAATCGCTTATGTACCAGAGATTGCAGAATCTGAGGCAAGGGACGAAATCTGTTAGTGATTATGCTGATGAATTTTACCAACTCATTGCCAGGAATGATATTATGGAAATGGAAGAACAGCTAACTGCTAGATTCATTGGGGGATTGAGAATGCAGATCCAGGATATGGTTAATATGTTTGATCCTAGATCAGTAGCAGAGGCACATCAGAAAGCGTTGGCTTGGGAGAAGCAAGGAAGGCGTGGAGGTGGTGTGTTTACTAATTCCAATAATCAAGTGAAGGGTGTTAGTGGGAGTTCTAATGTTTCTAAACCTGTCAGTAAGCCAGTGGTGAAGGAGGCTGAGAAGGCAAAGGTTAACAGTGGGTTCAAATGTTATAATTGTCAGGAGTTGGGTCATAAAAGCAATGAATGTCCGAAGCCAAAGAAGAGAACCATGGTTGCAGAGGTTGAAGAAGATGGTGAGGAGGCAGAATGTTCAAATGCACCTTATGTTGAGGAGGAAGAAGAATTATCTGGAGATGAAGGTTGTAATCTTATGATGAGGAGGTCATGTCTTACACCAAAGCAAGAGGAGGATTGTAGTTGGTTAAGGAGTAACATATTTCAGTCGACATGCACTATTCTGGGAAAAGTTTGCAAGTTCGTTATTGATGCTGGAAGCTGCGATAATATTATTTCTACCGAGGCTGTGAAGAAGTTGAACTTGAAAACTGAGAAGCATCCTAAACCGTACAAGCTCGCATGGTTAAGGAAGGGTGGTGAAGTGAAGGTGTGTCGAAGGGCTTGTGTTAATTTTTCTATTGGGAAGAAATACAAAGACGAAATCTGGTGTGATGTAGTGGATATGGACGTGTGTCATCTGTTGTTGGGTAGACCATGGCAGTTTGATAGAGCAGTTCAACATGATGGTCGTGCCAATAGTTACAGTTTCATGTTCGAGGGTACTAAAATCACTTTGGTTCCCAAGAAGCAACAACAGAAGGAGAGCAAGCTGGAAGAGATTGAAGAGCTGAAAACTTTATTATCTTTGGAGGAGTTTGTTAAAGAAGTTGAGGAGGAGCCTGAAGTCTATTTGTTGATTGGGCGAGAGAGCAGTGAAGAGGTTGAAATTACAGAGGAAGAAAAACTAGTTTTGAAAGAGTTTGAAGATGTGTTTCCAGAGGAATTGCCTAAGGAGTTACCACCATTGAGAGACATTCAACATCAAATTGATCTTGTTCCGGGAGCAGTGTTACCACATAGACCACATTACCGAATGAGTCCGAAGGAACATGAAGAGTTACGAAGGCAGGTGGAAGAGTTACTTGAGCAAGGACGTGTTCAAGAAAGCTTGAGTCCTTGTGCTGTGCCAGCTTTGTTGGTACCGAAGAAGGATGGAACATGGAGAATGTGTACAGATAGTCGAGCTTTGAACAAGATTACTGTTCGTTACAGATTTCCTATGCCGAGGTTGGATGATTTGCTGGATCAGTTGAGTGGGGCAACTATATTTTCGAAGATTGATTTGAAGAGTGGTTATCATCAGATTCGAATTAGACCGGGTGACGAATGGAAGACAGCTTTCAAGACGAGAGAGGGGTTATACGAATGGTTGGTTATGCCATTTGGTTTATCAAATGCACCTAGTACATTTATGCGAGTGATGAATCAAATCTTTAGACCATTCATTGGGAAGTTCGTGGTGGTTTATTTCGATGATATTCTGATATATAGCAGGAGTATGGAGGAGCATGTTCTACATTTGAGGGAAGTGTTGATTATTCTTCGTGAAGAACAATTTTATGCTGCTACGAAGAAATGCGTGTTCATGACGAGAAGTGTTTTATTTTTGGGATATGTTGTATCTGAGAAGGGAATCCAGGTGGACCAGAGTAAAGTTGAAGCTATTAGAAATTGGCCACAGCCGAGAACTATCACTGAAGTTAGAAGTTTCCATGGATTGGCGTCATTCTACCGAAGGTTTATTCCACACTTCAGTAGCGTGATGGCACCAGTTACTGATTGCATGAAGGGGAAACAATTCTCTTGGACAGAGGAAGCTGGGATTGCTTTTGAGGAGATCAAGAAACTTTTGACGACAGCACCAATTCTTGTATTACCAAATTTTCAGTTGTTGTTTGAGTTACACACTGATGCATCAAAGGTTGGGATTGGAGGAGTATTGAGTCAGAATGGGAGGCCAGTTGCTTATTTCAGTGAGAAGTTATCAGGAGCAAAGATGAGATATAGTACATACGATGTTGAGTTTTATGCTGTTGTGCAAACTGTTAAATATTGGAGGCATTATCTATTTCAGAAAGAGTTTGTTCTTTACACTGATCATGAAGCGTTGAAGCATTTGCAGGGGCAGGATAAAATTTCAGCGAGACATGCATCATGGATCGCTTATTTACAACAGTTTACTTTTGTTGTCAAACATAAGTCAGGGGTGACGAATCGTGTGGCTAATGCTTTAAGTCGGAGGAGTCATTTGTTGACAACAATGAAAGTGGAAGTGATAGGTTTTGAGCTATTACCAGAGCTGATTGAAGAAGATCCTTATTTTGTGAAATTTGTTGAAAAGGTAAAGGAAGGAAGTGCTGACGAGTTTATATTGGTGGATGGTTTTCTGTTTAAAGGGAATCGTTTATGCATACCGGATTGTAGCTTGAGATTGAAAATTATCAAGGAGTTACACGAGGAAGGGCATGTGGGCCGTGATCGTACTTTGCAATTGATTTCACAGTCTTACTTTTGGTCGTCGATGAGGAAAGAAGTGGGAAGGTTTGTGGAGCGATGTCATATTTGCCAAGTTTCGAAAGGAACCGCGACCAATGCTGGGTTGTATATGCCGTTGCCTGTACCGGCTAGACCATGGGTTGATGTGAGTATGGACTTTGTATTGGGATTGCCGAGAACGCAGCGTGGTAATGATTCTATATATGTAGTGGTTGACAGATTTTCTAAAATGGCACATTTTATTGCTTGCAAGAAGACGTCGGATGCTATTCGTGTTGCTCAGTTATTTTTCAAGGAGATCTATCGACTTCATGGTTTACCAGAATCTATTGTTTCGGATCGAGATACTAGATTTTTAAGCCATTTTTGGTTGAGTTTGTGGAAGATGATCGGGACAAAGCTGAATTTTAGTAGCGCTTACCATCCACAAACTGATGGACAGACAGAAGTTGTTAACAGATCATTGGGAAATTTGTTGCGATGTCTTGTACAGGATAATTTGAAAAGTTGGGACATGAAGTTATGCCAAGCAGAATTTGCTCATAATCATGCCGTAAATCGTAGTACGGGTTACAGTCCATTTCAGATTGTTTATTCAAATTTACCCAGGGGACCGTTGGATTTGGCAGTAGTACCACAGTCGAAGGGGACAGTTAAACGAGCTGCTGATTTTGTTGATGAGTTGACTGAATGTCATAAAATCGTTCAGGAACGATTGGTGAAAGCAAATGAGAAGTATAAGCGAGTTGCAGATTTAAAGCGATGAAATATTGAATTTAACGAAGGTGATTTGGTGTACGCTGTGTTAACAAAGGATCGTTTTCCAGTGGGCACTTATAATAAGTTGAAAGCCAGAAAGATTGGTCCTGTAGAAGTTGTGAAACGGATCAATGAAAATGCTTATAAATTGAAGCTACCGGAGGACGTTTACACTTCTGATGTGTTCAATGTTAAACATCTCGTACCATATTATAGAGACGAACAATCTGAGGTAGAAGAATTTACAAATTCGAGGGCAAATTTTTCTCAACCAGGGGAGGATGATGTAGCTCAGGGGATAAGTCGTATGCAACTTAAAAAGGAAGATCGTTCTCGAGTTAAGGAAGCTTCGTTTTTAGGACTTAAGTCGTTCACGAGTCAAGCAGCTATGAGTCGTGAACGACCTAACTGGTCGAGTGAAGGGGAGGTACGACCTAACGAAGAAGAGGCACGAGATAACAAACACTTGAGTCGTATACGGGTTAATGAAACAGGGCTACGACTCAACGGGAACTTGGGGTGTTCAAGTCTGATGAGTCGTACACGACTCAACGACCCATCTATAAGGCGTATACAACTTATCAGGAAGAAGGAGAAGGTTCCAACTGTTAAAGGCTTGAGTCGGCGGAAGGGCACGACCTAGTTAAGTCGTTTGAGGAGTTACCACAGGAAGCTTGGGGGCTTAAGTCGCGTATGTTTTGAGTCGTTCCATAGTTGAGTCGTAAGTCGTATGACTTCGTATATTGAGTCGCTGCCGACTTATATGCGTTGTAATATGGATGTGTCCTGAGTCGCTTTGTATGATGAGCCGTATATCGTAAAGTCTTGAGTCGCTGAGGATGAGTCGTTGGTGATGAGTCGTTAATAGTGATGATGAGTCGTATGTCGTTTGTATTTGATGACTCGTGTTGTATATAAGTCGTTCATGTTTAGGTCGTCTATTTTTGCCGCTGTTCTGAGTCGTATGTCGTTGTCATCTATTGAGTCGGTTGCTTGTGTTGTGTTGTAATTGAGGCGTATGGTGTCTGTTAGGTCGGCAACGACCTAGTTGAGTCGTGAGGCATGAGTCGGTCACGACTCAAGGACCAGGGTTGTAAACTTCTATAAATACGCGTGTGTTGTACATTTTTAGGGGGTTGATTTTGAAATAAAATTTCTTGTTGATTGCTTTGAGCTTTCTTCTCTAATTGGTAGTTGAGTGTAATCTCCTATCTCCACTTACGTCATTCGAGTGCGCTCGAATCCACGTTTGTTGAAGCCGATTCACGGAATCTAGTGCGCTAGATCAACGTACGAAGAATCGTAGATCTTTGTTTCTCGGTATCGTGCGCGATCAACGAGACGAAGATAGCTAGAATCCGGCATCTTTGGATCAACGGATTTGGGCATTTCGGTATCTTCAATCCACCAAGTACTACTTTCATCGATTTACATCGATTTGTGATTAATCCGCTGCGTCAAGTTGTCATTCTCTCTGCCAACTTCGAAAACCACTTTAACAACCGTGTACGCGGTGGAGATTGCAGAATGAAGTAGGATGGTGGTAACGTCCTTGAGGTATATTACATGGACCCAACTCCCATGAGTTGGCATAAGGTGGTTAAAACAGGAGCTATCTCGGGCCAAAAGGGGTAGCTCCTCTGGTCGGACGTACTTCTTCGATACTATATTCTTACTTGTGGTTGATTTGATGGTCATCCTCCGATTTTGATTGGGAGTGTGTTTAGAGGTGGGCGTATGTGGCTGCTACTTTACCACCAGCCCATGTGCGTAATTGGTTTATCTACCCCGGTATTGCCTCGTGTGCCGTGTCACCTACCATAGCGAGCATTACTACGAGTTTCTATTTGTGTCGTACCTATGGAGTACCTTCTCATAGTCTCCCGATCAGGAGATATGCAGGTACTATATAGACTACTGGCACTATTATGTGTTAAGGGCTATATGGGTAACCCCTTAATGCTATTTTAAAGTAAGTTTATTTTACTGTAGAGTGCAATATTATTACATAGTAAATAGTTTAACGAGTTCTTAAAGGATGGGCGATCCCAAGCATCCTTTAAGTTACTGATGCATTTTTTTCTATTCACTTGAGTTGATTTACAGTTCATAAGTATTTATATCCTGACTTGAGTGTTTTGTGTTTTGCTTTACGCTTGAGTCAGACTGAGTGATTCAGCATTCAAGACTCACCTTCGTAGTTGAAGCTTTTTTTGAAGATCCAACCATCTATTTTGCTTTCGGTATCCAGTGATTTCAGTGATGTATTCTGATTTGTACCTGATGTATCTTGTTACTCTTCTATTGTATCTTGTTTAACTCTGATGTATCTTATTTTTATATAGTAGCTTCATGAACTACTATCTCTTTTAATTCTGCTGCATTATTATTTACTCTGTGTCTGTGATATGTGATTATTTATTTACTGTATATTCTGAGATTCGCCAAATTTTATTTACAACGCGGTATTTTGAGCAATTCAAGTCCGACATGTTTGGATGCGAATAGTTGAAAATATCGGATCGTTACAATTGCTTAGAGTATGAGAATGTAGGTGGAGTTGGTAGGCTTGCATGAAAATATAATATCAAGGTGGAGATTGTTAGATTTCGATAATATAATATTTCCATAGTAAAGAAGATTTAAGAGATATCTGAGTCAATGGGAATTATGATCCAAATTTATTGCTTCTTTTAATGCATTAAAGAAGGCAATGAATTATCTAACGAGGAGTTATTTTGAGAGATTGAAGCAATCAATCAATTCCCTAATCGGCTAATTAAAGAAGGCAATGAATTATCTAAATGAGGAGATATTTTGAGAGATTGAAGTAACCAATCAATTCCCTAATCAGCTGACTAAAGACGACACTTTATCAAATACATGCAAATTTGGGTAAATTGGAAAAATCAAATGGATAAACATATGAATATGAGAATTGATGAGGCATTAGTTTATTATCATAAATCAATTACTTTAATTTTAAGCAATAATCTTTGTATAAAGATAGTCATTCTTTAGATATTAATATTATCCTCTTAAGATGTATTTCTTTATATTCTTCTTGTTAGCCTCCATTGTAAATCCTATAATTTTTTTCCTGAAAAGTAAAAAAATCTCTTCTCTTGAAAGTGGATGTACACTAACTCGCGATAGTGCAATCACTATAAATCATGTGTTGTGATTTTTTTCCTGTTTGTGCATCAATTATTGCTTATTTTTGAATATTAGTTTTCCATTTGCTTTACCTCACCATAAACATGATCCTACTATTTACGTTGCGTTTGGAGGTGTCAGTTCAAAATTTCCCCAATAACTTAACTGTTTTTTTTTTTTTTTTTGCAAAATTATTTTTTGTTTAGCTCTTTATCTTCATAAATAATAGTTGTTACTAAAACTATTTATGGTTATTTAATATTCTTGGTTTTTAATTTTACCAGTAGAATTTAATAATTTTAATATCATGCATACTTCCTTCTATTTGTAAAAATTTGAATTTGAAATTATTTATAATAATGTTTATACTTTCCTTGTGATCGTGAAATTTAATAACATTAAGTATAGTTCTATGAATTTAAAATTTTAAATATTTCATTTGAGTTATTCCAAAATTACTTCAAACCAAATATTTCTTATCGTTATTTTATGAAACTCTAATAATCTTTATATTGCAATAACTTCAACGTCACATTTTTATATAAACACTCTTCCATAAATGCTATTAATCAATCCGGGGAAATTAATAAAACCAACAAAATCCCAAAAATAAAATAAAGAGGATTATATGAAAATAAATAATATGCAATGCAAAAATGTTAATAGGGTACAAAATAGAATTACAATCTTTAGTTGTAATATAGGAGTGGGATATCCTCTAATTCAACTTCCTAAGATAACAAATTTTGAGAAAGTGTCGTTGTCAGGATTGTTATGATAACGGTAAATTTATCATTACCAGTCAATCAGTTATCATTTTAAAATAAAGTCGGTATACTAGCACAATCAGTATGGTAACAGTAAATTTACCATTTTTACGGTAAAACATAGATTATATTTTTTCTAAACCAGCAGTAACGGTAATTTAACAGTTCATTCATAATACATTGATATTCATGTAAGATGTTGTATTATGGGTATTTAGAAACAGGAAAACAGTTCAATTTATTTCAGTAATTCAACTCAAATGATGATAAATACACTTCTTTTCTATGTACTTTATTAAGTGACCTAATGAGATATATAATGAATCATCATTTAGTGTAAAATATATCAACTTATTACTTTTTTAAACAAACGGTAGTTTACCATTAACAGTGTAACGGTTAGCAATTTATCGGTATACCAGTCAATCGGTAACAGTAAACAAATTTAGTTTACTATTAATAACGGTACGGTAACGGTATTTAGAAAATATTAATGGTACTCATTACCATAACAGCCTTAGTCATTCTAGTGATGTTGAAAACCGACTGGAATATAAAAAAAAAGGTAACAAATTTCTTTTAATAAAAAAGAAAAAAAAAATCATGTTTTGTTATACATTTCTGCATATAGCCAAATTTACGTACTAATTTTAACTATTTTGTAAGAGTGACTTACAGCCCTTTTAATCACTAAGTAATAAGTTTACTAAAATTTTAGCAAATACATTCAGATCTGAAGTGCTTCTAATAACGATTATTAAGTGCAATATCTTTTTTTTTTTTAGTATGCTTGCTTCTTTCTTCAACTTAAAAGCCAGGGCTTGTACTTTGTTATCAGTGCCAGTTTTTGAAAAATAGAATCTCGAAATACTTTTTTATCCGGAAGTAATTTTTATACTTAAGTACTCCGATAAAAGCATAGAACTTCAGCAAAATAGACATTTAAGTTAGGGACTTTGCTTACTAATTTTCTATTTTTGATGTTGTTATACAAAATGTGTTTGTAGCAATTAATATGTTACTAAGATGTTTAATTTTTAAAATCAAAAAACCGAAACTAGGTTGTGATTTTCTAGTATAAAGTATAGGTTAAATTGCGCTTTTCAAAAAGGTTTTCGAAAATTTAAAAGTCAACTTTTTTTATTTGTAAATAATAATAATTGTTATTTAAGTACAATGTTAGGTAATAAGTATAGTTTTTCATCATTATTAAACTTTATAGAATTATATACTAATTTTTTCGAAAACTGCAAGTTGTTTTGCATCTTTTGTCAGAAAACTGCAAGTTCATTTGCGTTTTATAGTTTTTAAAAATACGGATTTAATTTACATATTCATTTTGTAAATGCTTTTCTTAGAGGAATATCGAAAACAAGGATGTGTAGCTTTATTTCTTGTTTAAATTATGGGTGGTTAGTTGCAGCTTGTATTAAACTTTCAAGCAGAAATAAATAAGTAAAATAAAATTATTAGTCGGTTAGTAGCGTTCAATGCTACGAGCTGCTGTGCTGATTTTTGAAGACCTGTCCCATCGGATAATTAAGGTTTCACGAGAATCAGATTGGTTTCTCTGTTCTTTTGTCTTTGGCGATAAGGATTATACATATCAGGTTCATTATGAGAAGAAAAGTGCATTGTAGTATACCGACATTACATGGTTCCTGTCTATATACAGCGACGCCATTAATGTCAACAGAGCAATATATTCGGATAATGAATATGAGATCCACAATAAAAGGTTGGATTCAGCATATTACTATATTGTGGTACTGCTACTAGCTACTAAAGTTTGGTGAGGCATAATGATGACTGCGTTTACAAATTGGAATCTACTGTTGTACGCACACTTTCATTTCAGTTTACTGGGTTTGATTGGTAGGGAGCAATCCATATTTTCATAAGAACAGCATAGGTCACGTTACTTGAGAAGGAGTAGACGCTTGCAAGCAAGTCTTATCACCAACTATCCTCATAAGTCATAAGTTCATGCCTATTTAAGAATAACAAATGTTGCTGTCTTATACTAATGACATAATACAATGCATGTTTCTTAAGCTTAGTTGGTGTAGGTGAAAGAATAAAATACATGAACCAGCTATTGATTTCGTTAACTGGACTATATTAGACTTTCTAAGTCCTCGTTGCATTGAATGCATGCTTGCTCGTCTCTTCATTATCAAATAATTACACGAAAGAAGATAAAATAAATAACCACATCAAATCTGTCACCAACCGAAGCCAGCGTACACGTTTAAATCGTGATTCCAGTTTCCATGTAAATTAGACCGACATTCACTAATTCAATCAAGTTTCGTGGTGAAGAAGGAAATGAACAATCAAAATGTCCTTTCAAGACGTTTATTAATTTTCTGGTATTCTTCACGGTAATATCAAGCATTCAATGAAATACCGTGAAGAAAGGATGAAGTACCGTGAAGAAAGACATGAGTTTCACTTCACAGAAGGGACCAATAAAAAATAAAAAATCAAAGCCTTAATTTGTAGAGAGAAAAAAGGATTTCAATCAAGTTTTCCAATCCAGATGAGTCACAGTTACCCTATTCACTTCCAAACCTGTTTGGGTTCGAATTACATGAGTTTTTGATTTTTAAAATGATGAACATGTGTGACAACTATCCTACACCACAGACATTCAACATAACTATGTAATGTGATGTTGCCGTCCCCGATCAACTTAGGATAATTGCCGAAGTTTAAAATTATATCATAGAACATATGTAAAACAGGAAAGACGGTAATAACTAAATGAACCAAATATCAAAACTAGATCCATAAAGTTATACAACATAGTAATAGAGCTTATACAAAGTGAAATAAACTCAAATAAGATGTCTTATAACAGTAAAAGAAACACTGCCTAGGTTCCACAGTGTTGCACAGTGAAATAAGCATAATATCCATATATAAAATGAGAAAGCTCCATCCAGCTCGTTCTCTGCATATCTATTGCATCTCCCATACACTTGCTATATAGTCTACTCATGCGACGCCTCACATCTATACTCACACTAACCAAGGACACTACTGGGTAATGTCGTCAATTAATACGAAGAATGAAACTGTTGACAAACGACCATTTATGTAATTGCTTTATGCGAGTATTGAGGTGAGGTGTCACAACTCATTTAAGAGTACCCGAGATGATAAGAAGCAAAACAAAAAATCTTGAGTCAGACAATAATCTGGCATGAGCGGTAAGTGAATCTCAAACTACTATATAAGTCGATATAGTAAGAAACAAGGTACAAGAACCATACATGACATGTCCCTGCATTTAAAGAGTTAGCACATAACATCAATAATATGTTACTCTACTATCATCATCAAAAAGTACTACGTCTTAAGTACAACACTGGGTGTCTAGGTATCCAAGTCCTAACTACCTACATCGAGCGACATCCCTAGAGTGATAAACTACGGGGAAGACAATCAATGCAAACATAACATCCATCAAACAATCCTCACTATCAATTAATATGCTTGGATAAAAGACAACTTGTATGGCATGATCATAAATCAACGACCCAATCAAATCTCGGTTCCACGGTGCTCAATCCATACCACTTCGTAAGGCTAGGAAATAGACCCACAGTCATAAGGTCCAAGGTAATTTACGGTCACAAGAACTACACAAAATCATAGTCCAAGTTATGTCCCTATGTACCCTCCTCTGCACGAGCACATATGAAACCTCTGAGTGCCTACGATTCCTTTGCACATGCCTTCATAATGGGATGCAATCATTATTCCACCCTATCATATACATAGTGGAGCATAATTATAATTCAGCTCGTGAGCTCTCCTTATTGAAACCGCTCTTTGGATCATCACTTTGGCTCTACTCATTACTATAACACCCCGTAAAAATTAAAAAAGAATAAATTAATTAGATAAATTAATTAAACAAGATAAGGCTAAAATGAAAATTTTGTAAATGTTGGAATTTGACCATGGAAGTTATGTCATTGCGTTCGTGGCGAAATTCTGATCAATTTCCATATACAATGTTCTGAAAACATTACTCAAATGAAAAATTATGAACGTTTGAAGTATTTAGATCTAAAATAATTTAAATAAAATTCAAATTCAGATAAGTAAATAATTCTCAAATTTGAAATGTAACAGTAGCTAGATTTGTGGGTTAAGTAATCGATAAAATCAACATTAACTTTAAAGGTGTAGTTAAGGAATAAAATAAATAAATTACGGTTGAATAAATAGTTCCCAAAATAAACGTAACGGTCGACCTCCTACTCTGGGCCTGTTGTTCTCTAGCGGTCAATCGGCAGGATAGGGATGATCGACCGGTTGTCGTGTGGCAGTTAGAGTTTTTTGCAACATTTAACGATATGGATTTTCTTATTTTAAAACGACTTAAATTCGACGGTTCTGGTGCATTCCAACCTCTATAAATTAGAGACTATCCCCCCTAGTTTTATTCATAAATTATTTTGAGAACCTAGCAAAACTCTACCGGTCTCTCTCCTCAAAGGTTTGGAAAAGTTCTTTAGGATTTCAAGTAACAGATTCTAGATGTTTATAATTTAATTTCAAATTCTATTATCCATCAAATCCCTCAGTTTTTTTATTTGATCTATATACAAATTCTTTGCATATATCTAAAAGGAAAGATCTGAAAGAGATTATTGATGGTGTGATGAGTTCAAAAAGAGGAAGATCTAAGGACCACTTATGAGTGGAAATCTTAGTATTTCTATTTTAGTAATTGAATGGTATAGTTTGGATTTGATATATGCCTTGGAGAATTTTGATGTACGAGAAAAGTACATTAAAATTTCAAAAAAATTCCAAAACGAAATGTAAACTCTTAGGTAAGAATCTCAATTGTTTTTATATATTAAAAAAAATGGAATTTGTGTAGTTTTACAATTTCAATGTTTTAGATTCTATTCCACTTCTTATATTTTTCTTTCGATCCGATTAAGGTTTTTGATTAGAAAATGGTGTGTAAGATACAAATTCTTATTCGTAGTTTACATTTCCTATTTTCACGATTTTAAAAGAAATTTCTTTTTTTCTAGTTTCATGTAAAAAGAATTTGAATAGAGTGTAAAAGTATTTAAATTTTAAGTTTCTAATATTGATTTATTCCATTGTTTTAGTACAACATAAATTGGGTTTGGATTCTATTTTATACAAGTCTGTTGATTGAATTAAGGATATTAATATGGAAAAGGGACATGTATAATTTTTGATGATTTTTGATATTTAAATTCTAGTTTAGGACGTAATCTCCGCATGTTTAGAAATTTACTGGGTGTGCATATATATATATGTATGTGTGTGTGTGTGTGTGTGTGTGTGTGTGTGTGTGTGTATTAGTGTAAATAATGAGATTGTAACATATTAATGGTATAATTAATAGATTATTAATTATTATTGAATTCTGCCTTAGGAAAGTAATTAATTATAGAGGAAAAATAATTTTTTTTCTTATAAGATCTTAATTATGGATACGATGAGATATGTGATAATATGTTAAGAGAGTGATATGAATTATGACTAAGTTATAAGGATGCAAGGTCAGACAAAAATGAACAGAAGTCTGCCCAGCTAGTCTGCCTACCGATAATGTGACTTTGGAGCTGATGTGAGACATCGTCTATAAAAAGTAACTACAGATAATGCGTGTTAGTCCCAAACGCTGTAGGGTAATCTATTCAACTAATATGGCTACCAATACCTACGAATAGTCAAACTAATGTGAGACGTCACTTTGAGGTACAGATCATAATACGAAGGACCTACTTTAGAGATTGAAGGTTTTAACAGGCTGTGTGAGGGCCCGCCTCTTCCTTATGTACGAAGTAGCAAATGGTTAGGGTTAATGGGTAGGCAAGATAGTGGATATCTTAAAAAGGGTCTGCTTCGATATGAAGCATTAAGTGACCGAAGAGATTCCATACAATGTCAACTAGATAAGTACTAGTGAGAAACCCATCTTGGGATAGGGATTAAAAGATGAGGGACCTAACTTAAATAAGGTATTAAATAGTCAAATTTTTCCTAATTCACATTAATAAATATTAAGGTGGCTTGGGTGTTATCTCTTACATTGATAGGACATTAATAATGGTAGATATGGGTTATTAGGTTGAAATAGCAATGGTTATAAAGTTGGAATTGGGAAAAGCCTTCGAGCTTATAATTGGAAAGACTTAGAATATAGCTAATATATAAAAGATATATTTCTATTTGGTACTCTCGGCTTTATAGGATTTGGTAACTTTTTGCTTCTTCAAGCCGTGGGTAATTTTATTAGAAAGCATCAACGTCGACCTCTTCTTGGTCTCTTTCGCCTTACCCGAGGGGTCGGTCTTCTTAGAAGGAGGAACCATTTGAACAAGGAGAAAAGGGCAAGGGTAAATTAAAATCAAGACTAAGTAGTGCTGGGAAAAAGAAATACATTAGTTCAAAGAATTGAGGGTGAAACCTTCGGTTTCTCTTTCCTCTGTACTAGATTTGGCTTCTTCTCCGCTATCAATAACTACGGTAGAAGCTTTCTCATACTTCCTAAAAGGCATAAGTCTGCTGAATTTAGCAAAATGAAATATCAGACCTGTAGCTTTCAGTTTTCCTTCGGTAAGGACCACATGTCGATATCGCCATAAAGATGAAATTTTCATGACTTCTTGATACCTATATTTAAAGTGATTAAAGATTGTTGGATCACTACCCTTCTCTTATCTCATTATTTGGATTTAACGAAATGAGGAGTCACAACTCAGAACACAGGTAAAAACAAAAATAAAACAAAAAATCCAAAGACATACCAGTATTATTAAAAGAGGTGAAAATTCGATCGAAAAAGGCCTTAATAAGGAACCACTGACGTAGTGTTATCTTGCTAAATGGATCATGTAGAGGAGGTGGCCTTGGGAATTTGAGAGAATATGTGAGGAATTCCCCAATGGATTTGGACCCTAACAGGTTAAACATAAAATTGATCTCTATAATAAGTATATCCCGATATCCACTTTCGGAATATAAAATCGCCATGGCAAATAAATTTATGTAGGAGGTAGCCAAGAGTTGGAAGGGATTAATGTGAAAAAATAATAGAAAATTCACAAATAAGGGTGCTTGGGGCAAGAAGATCTTGTGTTCTAAATGCTCCGCAGACCATAGAAAATACCCTTTTAGAGGATTGTTATAATTCATCCAAGCCAAGAGCGACAGTCTTGACTCCTATGATCCCATATGAAGAAAAAACCTCGTCAAGTTATTGCCAAGTCTTAATGGGAGCATCCATTTATAATCTAAAGAAATAACGCAGATGTTGAAAGAGGAATCAAAGAAAACTTGAAAATGTTGATGGCGGTTTCACAATTTGAACGAGCGAAATGAGGAGAGAAAGAAAAGAGGTGTTTATATTAAAAAATGATACATGTTGAAGACTGAGAAGTCTTTCCCATCGTAGATGTCATCCAACAACTACCCATAAGTGGAATGTTAAAAGATTTCCTCAAATGTCAGATTATCCTTGCAAAAGAAAAGAGAGGCGCCTTTTACAGATAGCCAATTAACTACTAACACTTGGACTCATATTTATTAATGCAAGACCAAAACCCGTCTCTTCAAAGTTCAATCCCGAATGATCACTTATAGATTCCTTACTACAAGTACAATTTTGACCTTATGATCCCAAATCAGATTTTCATTTTCGCACCGAAGTAATTTCGCTTACCAATTAGTCTAGATTGCTTCAAATGACAGGCATAGTTTCAAACATTTTGACCTAACCGTCCCAAATCAAAATTTTCCTTTCGACATCGAAGTAATTTCGCTTACCGCTTTGTCTAGATGGCTTCAAGTGACAACCATAGTTTCAAACATTCTGACCTCAGGGTCCTAAATCAGATATTGCCTTTCGGCACCAGAACAGTTCTGCTTACTACTTAGCCTAGATGGTTTCAAGTAGCAAGTACAATTTTTCAAAATTTTATGCCTAACGGTTTCAATTTAGATTCCGCCTCTTGGTGCCCAAATAGTTTCATTTATCACCTAGCCTATATGGCTTCCAGTGACATAAATGATTTTAAAGTTTTTGACCTCACAAGTCCAATTTTAAATTTCACCCTTCCGTTTTCAAAACCCTCTTATAGGATTAGATCTTTACAGGTTGTTTAAGTAAAGCAATGCTCACAAAAGTCCCCATAATACTGCTTTCTTCGAAAGCTCAAGATCAACTTTATGATGAGAACGGAACAAACAAACCAAGGACAAAGCATAATATGACACCATTCTTTCCCAATTCCACCTCATAAAAACCGTATGAGGTGAACTTTGGGGGGCATGTATTACATATAGTTTCCATAAAGTACAAATTCAAACCATATGGGAAGAAAGTTTCCTGACTTGTAATTCCAAGGCTTGTTATTTAGTTTTCAACGAGAGCTTAAACATTAGACTTAGTATATGAGAGCGCATAGTTTAAAAGCATGAGTCAAGGCATCGGCTAAGACCAAGATCGCTATTCGACCGAAAAAAGAAGCTTAACCAAGTGCAGCAGTTGTTGAAACCAAAAGCAACTCAACAAGTATCAACAATCAACAGCTCAGATTGCCCAAGCCGAGACCAACGGTCGGACAAATGGAAGATATCCAAGTAGCTATATTATACAAGCGTCACATCAGCAATCCACGTCAAAATGCACTCAACCAGATAATGACAAATGTTCAAATCTAAGCCGTGCATAGAAAGACAGGTCATCAATCCCAAAGAGAAGGCTCTTCCCTACTGGAGTTACGTCATATTAGTTGTATATAGGCGGCAATCCTAAGGCACAAGGGATCTTTTTGGCACAAAACGAACTTACATAAATTATATAGTACTTTCCTATATTAAAGCTCTACTTAAAAACTCATTTGTAATGGAAACGTCTAGATTCAATCTAATAAGCCTCTCGGCTATACAAAGCTGCTAAATAAGGAAAGAAAAATGGACGTGGGGACTTTTGGCTCGTACCACTATAAAAGTCTCGGTGTTATTTACATTCTGCGCTTTATCTTCTTCTCGTTTACTATCACGACTCTATAGTTCAACCTTCCATAACTCCATATTAATTATATCAGGTCTGAGTAACCTCATACCCGAGACCTATAACTCAACTGACTTTCGAAGATATATCTTGGACCTCAGGGTATTGTTGTAAATGAAATTCTGCCCTAACAAGTTCCCATTGAATGTTCTTCAACAAAATACATCTAACAAAAATTGTAAACCATAATACTTCTATAAAAATATCTTTCACAACATATATTTTCAAAGGACGCATTTAAACTAAAAATAATTTTTTAAACAAAATGTTTTCTACAAAAATATTTTTCTAGAGACATCGAACTAACTCCTTTTAAAAATTAATTTTGAATAAAATATTTAACATGGATCGTTCATTTTACAATAATATCTTCTTTAAAAAATATTTTATCTTTTCAAATTAAATGCTTTTTTTTCTTCCTATGTAAAAGATTTCAACAAATCACTTTTAATCAAAAACATTCATTTCCTTTTTTGATATCTTTAACATCGAAAATGCATCTTTAATATAACTGTTTAGCAAAATACTTTTTAGTTAAAACTTCATAAGATAAAAAAAACTAGTCCATTTATTAAGGTTGGGTTTTAATTAAAATTTAATACCATACGTGTGTCTTTCGGGTTGTAACCAAAGCTTAATGCCTTCTATAATTGCTCATCCTATCACACTCCTACTGTACACATTTCCCACACAAAGATCATTATAAATAAATATCGCCTTAGGGTGAGATAATTGTGGTTGTAGATACAACCCATACACACACAAGGCATACAATCATCAATAGAAATGCTCTCTCTCCTATATTTTAGCGCAAACTAAGGTGCAAATAACCCACTCCAAATGGTTTAAACATACCCAATGCTCAGGGAATCACTAAACCTAAGCTGTGATACCAAATGTGAAACCCTGTTGTACCCCAACGCTTAGTCGCTAAATAAAGTTCGATCTCTCCCTAATTAAAAAGTGTAAAACACAAAAGTACTATAAATCAGACATATCATATCTCAAATTGTACTTTTCAATGAAATGAATGCATTGGTGGTGTTCACTCGACAATTTAAAGTAATTATTTAATTAAATTATTTAACAGATTACGAAAATGCCTCTAAATTTTATGTGTTTATAACTCTCGGATACAACTTCTGTTTTAGGTGCGATTCACTATATCGGGACCGTGGTTAGACAAGGCATGTTTTGGTACATTGTTTGATGTATTTTGAGATACTTAATAAAATGCCTTGTTTTAGTGGGTTTGTTATCACGGGTTTCTTCTAGGGCCTTTCAATACACATATGGGAAAATTAGTCCTAGGTTGTACTAGTGCCAATTAGCGACTAAGGGTTGGGGTCTGATCCAATACCTTCATAAACGGTAGTGCGATGACGAGTTTTGGACTTGATCCTAAAAGCGTCGCAATTATTAGACAAATAACTAGCATGGACTTGTATGTAACATAGGATAGTCCGAGGAGCTGAGTCATCAACATAGGATAGTCCAAGGAGCCGAGTCATCAACATATGATAGTCCGAGGAGCCGAGTCATCAACATATGATAGTCCGAGGAGCTGATTCCTCAATATGTGGTAGTCCGAGGAGCTAAGCCATTAATATTTGATTTGGTGACACATCACGGTTAGAGGAGCCGAGTCCTTGGCATATGCTTTGACGATAACAGGTTAAGACTTTGGGGTCAATTATGGGCATATGAATATGCATTGGATAGATTTTAGTGAGACCTTAGCATATGATGTCACTATAGTATTATATTATGTTTATCTGACTTGTTAGGTACATGCGACACAGGTTGAGGTATGGTTTTCAAGCAGAAGTGTCATTTTACTAGCTTATTAGTATTATCTATTAATATGACGTGTTGATCTCCTTTTTTTTATAGTTATACGTTGATAGGTCAATAGAGAGGATTGATTGTAACTTGGAGGCATGATGGTATGACAGAGACGGACATTTATTCATCTATTAGCTATCTACTATTTTATTCATAAACATTAGACTATTTATGTCACCGGTATATGGAGAAGTTGTAGTTGGAGTTTATTTTGATATCACATTATTTTATTTGTCTAGGATTATATTAATTATTTTTATATTTTATTTCTTCCATTGTGAATTTCAAAAGGTGTAGAATATGATCGATGGTTGATAGTTCAAAATGATCCACCATCTACGAAGTCTGCGATGCCAATGAAAGTGTATAGGACCGTATAATATAGATAAAAGTAACACAGAGTATAAATAGTGTGGAATATAAAAGTAGTATAGTAAAATGACACCAAAGATTTTATACTAGTTCGGAGCACCGTCCTACGTCCAGTCCCAGACTCCTTTTGGAATTTAACTAACAACAATCCTCACTTAACCCGGAGGAACTGGTATACACAGTCTGAGCAGCAGAACAGACACCTGAGCAGCAGAATAGGATTTTCGCCTCAGCAGTAGAAGAGGACTTCACTAATAGAAAGAATATCTGACACTATGTGTTCTTGATAACACTAATTTGTCTCTGATAGTACAAGCCTCCTATAATCAAATCCTCAAGTATATATGAAATGTATGTGAAGATATGAAGAGAAGGTAATGCTAAGAATCGAAGATTAAGAAAGTTATTTGTAGATTCAAAACAGTAGAAAGTATGTTCGCTGTTTGAATGCAAAGATTATAGCACAAGAAGAGTATTAGATAGTTAGAATGAAAATCGGTTAGTATGAAGTGTTTGGGAGTATCTATATATAGTAGTTGAAGAGTTACTACCATTGGTGAAGGGTTCTGATGAAAAGAAGCAACTATTTCTGTTCAGAGAAGGGTTGCATCCTTTTGAAGAAGAAGACGTCTTTTCGAAAATATGGCAGTTGGTCTCAGGTCAGTCGATTGGTCTTTCTTGGTCAGTCGACTGACTGTGCAATATATTTAAAAAATAAATGGCGCATATCGTATATGTACATAGTCAGTCGACTGGTTGGGTTTGGTCAGTCGACTGGCTGTGACATTTTTATAAGTATGCTTCTGTTTTGATTTTTGATGTGACATATGAAGTGCGGACTACTTGAGGATAGATTTTAACATAATTCTAAGACTCAATCATACATACTAGACAATGAAAGCATAGATGAAAAAACAATCTTTGATGATATAGCCATAGTCCGTTTTTTTTGTCGTGAATTCTCCTTTTCTTGCTTTTTCATGAATCAAAAACTAGTGATTCAACATTCTCCCCCTTTTTGATTGATGACAAACCTATATATATTAAAGAATCCTAGAGAACAAATATAAAATACTCCCCCTGAATATATGATGCTTCTTGTACCTGCATAAATATGATTAGGACAATTCTTCTCTCCCTTTGTCATCGACAAAAAGGAGAGACAGCAAAAAAAATATAAATGTAAAGTGCAGAGATAAGTATCAAAGAGAGACTATTTAGTACAAGTCTCAACAGATAAATAAGTTGCAAGATTCAATATGTTTAAATTGACAATAAAGTTTTTAGATGAGCAAATAATTCATACCCAACTCACTCACTAAAAATTCTACTCATCAAGATCCCAATTGTATTCTCCCTCTGGTGCGGGATCCTTTCTTGGTCTAGAAGCACCTTGAACACCACTACCTGTGCCACTAGTTTCACTACTAGTATGCTCTTCGGAAGTTGACCATGTAAATCGAGGTGCGGGGCATTTTCCTTGAGAAATAGATGTGACGGCAGTTGAGGAAGAACAAGATAATGCATCCCATAATGTAGAAAAGAAACCTTTGATTTTATCGAGTTTCTTATCCATTTTCTTGAGTCTAGAATCCAAAATAAGTTGACTGCGGGAGAGAATTTCGATGGATTCATGGGTGCTAGAGGAAGTAGCTAAGAGAATATCGCCTTCTTCTTGTTGCGCGACCGGTTCTCGAATTGTAGGACCTCCAGATTGTTGTTGTTGAGCCTGTTGATGCTTCCAATCTTCAAATGAAGTAAAGGGTGGCAGTCGGTAGGTAGCTTCATAAGGCTTATGGTTCGTATCTTTATCATACCGACAGTTGAGAATTCGGAATCCGATTGACGAACACCCGCATCTAGATGTAGTCGCATAATATATTATCCAAAATATATAACATGTGTTATCCCATTTTTGGTCAAAACTGGAATATCAATGTTGTGTGCATTTCCACCACGACCGAACCAAGAAGAAGCAGCCAGCAAGCATATATAAGTCTAGGGTTTCACTCATGACTCAAGTATAAAAGTCCATTCGGTATCAAAGGTTTAAAGTTTCATTCGGCAATATAGAGCGAAATCTCATTCGGCATTCAAGATGCCTTGGTTCATCCGGCATTCCCAACTCAACACCAAGGCACCACCGGTCCAAAAGCTTCTCCATCTTCCACCGAACCAGACTTTAGCCACTGCCGAACCAAAGTACACGAGCCCTTGCCGAACCACCATACTCCTACCACCGGACCAAAACCCTATCGGTCCAACACCACTCCCTGCATAGCCGAACCAAGCTCCATCCACTCACCACCGGATACACCTTCACCGAACCAACGTCCCACCGGACCAACTCCACTTCCATGAACTACCGAACCAAGCCCTTGCCGAACCAAAGTTGCCAGTCCAGATTGCATCAGCCTAGGCCCATCAGCAGCTATATACATCCAGGACCCCTGCCCCCAGCCTCACTCTATAAATAGAGGGGCAGGGGTACAACAATGGCAGACAAGTTTGAGAGCTCAAGCACGGAAGGAACTTTCAAACAACTTTCATATACTTGTAACCAAAGCTTTGTACTTGTAATCTGAGGAGAAAGAGGAGAATAACATACAAAGTGGATGTAGGCACGTTCTGGCCGAACCACTATAAATCTCTGTGTCTTTTACAGTTTAGTCCCTGCTTTTCATATATTTGTATAAATCACCCAAATCACTAAGAACAACATAAAATCAACTAAATCGTACGACTTTGAGGTGTTTGCCCATTTTTTGCGCAAACATTTTTGGTGCTTTCGCTGAGAGTTGAACTCAAGGACCTACCGCTTGGAAGTTGAATTTGAGAGTTTAGAGATTCAGATTGGAAGAGTCATGGCGAGACAATCAAGCAGAAGGCCAAGGCCATAGCAGAGTCAACAGGAAGGGAGTCAAGAGGCTTCCTCAGGAGCAAACCAAGCTTCAGCCTTCATCACCAGGGATGAGATGGAGGCTATGATGAGAAGACAAGAAGAGATGATCCAGAACTTGCTTCAGCAAATTGGGCAACTTGGAGCACAAAACCAAGGAGCAACTGAAGTTCAGAACGGAGCAGGACCATCTGGCGTAGCACCAGAGCTAGGGGGCACTCACGCAGAGCATGTTGATCCGACCTCGGGAAGAGAGATGGGGGCATCCGAGCCACCTGGTAGCAATAGAGGAATGAACGTTCAGCCAGGGAGGCATACACATGAAAACTCCCGCGGACTCGGGGGGCAGGTCGAAGGCAGTGAACGAGGACTACAGCTTGGAGACAATGACAGATTAGCAGAGATGGTTAGAAGAGCTATGAGAGGCGGTTTAGTAAACAGAGACTTGGAAGATGTAAACAGGAGTCCTTTTTCTTCTGCGATTAGGATGGCTAGGAACCAATCAGAATTCAAGCTACCATCAGTAGAGATGTACGATGGGAGGACAGACCCTGCGGTCCATCTTACTAAGTATATGAGGCACATGGAAGTGCTGGGGGCATCACAGGAGATCATGGCCCGGTGCTTTCCACTGTATTTGACGGACATTGCAGCGTTATGGTTTATGCAACTGGAGAGCGGCTCCATAGGAACGTGGGCAAATTTAACTTAGAGATTCATGAGGCAATTCAGGGTTCATATTGCGAGACCCAAGAATGTGATGACTTTGGCAACCTTGAAGCAGAAAACTGGAGAGACTTTGAGGAGCTTTCTAACGCGATTTAATGCGGCGGCAACATCAGTGGATCGACCAGATCCATCTATGGTCATGATGGCGGCTGTATCTGGAATAGCTGATAGTATAGAGTTCAAGAATTCATTAACCAAGGACCCGCCTATGAATCTGGGAGAGTTCTATCATGAGGCTGAAAAGTTTCTGCGTTTGGAAGATGCTAGTGCAGAAAGAGAGGAAGAAGATGACGTTTACGCAATCAAGAGCGGAAACCCATCTGGAAAGGGTGCGGAGACTAGCAAAGGAAAAAGAAAGGCTGAGGATAATAATGACAGGTCAAAGCGGCAACGGAGGGAGCCGCGATTAACCACTCACACTGAGCTGAATGAGAGTCTGGAACGAATTTATCAGGATACCAAGGAGCAGGTTCCATATCGTAGACCAATACGAAGGGATTCAAGCTCTGACGAAAGAAAATCAGATAAGTTTTGTGTATTCCATAAATTAAAAGGACATAACACTAATGATTGTAGGCATTTGAAGGACGAGGTGGAAGGGCATATCAGGAACGGTATGCTCCTTCATTATGTGAGGAGGCGAACTCCAGCTGTGGAGCCAGAGCGACCACCGTCTACATCGGCTAGAGGTGACCCTGGATCGGGGCACCGTTTGATTATCCATTGATTGCTTGATTAAAATAACGATGAACAAGTTGTAAGCCTCTCGCTAACACGGTTAAATCATTTACACAAGTGAGCGATCGCGCACGATCCATAGGCATGCTCTGAATGACTACCAACTGCGTTATAGTAAGAGTTTACGCTTTGACATCTTCATTCTGCTTTTTGCTTTGATTTTGATTTGAACATTTAAATTCTTCCTGTTTGGACATTTCTTCCGTAAGGTTCATATGATTATTGCTTTAACATTTACAATTCTATGGAAAAATTTACTTGTATGTCCGTTGGATCGCGAACGGTCCACGAGCACCTCTTGCATGGCAGTGAACTGCCGAAGTCTTTGATTCGGAAACTCCCCCAAACAATAACTCCGGCACTGATAATATTAAGTCCCCCCAGGCACACAATTCGCCTCGAACGGTACCCGATTTCGAACAGTCACAATTCGCCTCGAACGGCACCCGACTTCGAACAGTCACAATTCGCCTCGAACGGCACCCGACCTCCAACGGTCACAATTCGCCTCGAACGGCACCCGACTTCGAACAGTCACAAACTCGCCTCGAACGGCACAACTCATCTCGCCACAAATGGCTCGATCGCGAAAGGTCGCCATTTGAGGTCCACCCCCTGACCGCCAACAGTCGCACCTTACCACGAATGGCTCGATCTCGAACGATCGTCATCCGAAGTAAGGCGCTTGACCGCGAACGGTCCCATTTCATCTTTTGCCGCGAAAGGCACCGGCCGTGAACGGTCACATTTCACCCCAAGTGGCTTGATCACGAACGGTCGCCATTTGACGTCCACCCTCTGACCGGGCTCGGTCGCACTTTACCTCGAATGGCTCGATCCCGAACGGTCGTCATTTGAAGTAAAGCGCTTGACCGTGAACGATCACATTCCACCGCAAATAACTCTATCTCGAACGATCGTCGCATGGATTTAGACGCTTGACCGCGAACGGTCGCACTTCACCTCAAATGACTCGATCGCGAACGGTCGTCATTTGAGGTTAGGCGCTTGACCATGAACGGCCGCGCTTCATCCCAAAATAGCTCGATCCCGAACGGTCGTCATTTGGGGCCATATAAAATATCAAGCTCTTTACAGGTTGTCAACAGGATATGAACATCCAGCTCATGGCATTACAAAACACGCCTTCCTACCGCAAGGACATCAACATGATATGAACATCCAGCTCGTGGCATTACAAAACACGCCTTCCTATCGCAAGGCATGTTTTGGGGGGCAAAGTGTTATCCCATTTTGGTCAAAACTGGAATATCAATGTTGTGTGCATTCCCACCACGACCGAACCAAGAAGAAGCAGCCAGAAAGCATATATAAGTCTGGGGTTTCACTCATGACTCAAGTATAAAAGTCCATTCGGTATCAAAGGTTTAAAGTTTCATTCGGCAATATAGAGCGAAATCTCATTCGGCATTCAAGATGCCTTGGTTCATCCGGCATTCCCAACTCAACACCAAGGCACCACCGGTCCAAAAGCTTCTCCATCTTCCACCGAACCAGACTTTAGCCATTGCCGAACCAAAGTACACGAGCCCTTGCAGAACCACCATACTCCTACCACCGGACCAAAGCCCTACCGGTCCAACACCACTCCCTGCATAGCCGAACCAAGCTCCATCCACTCACCACCGGATACACCTTACCGAACCAACGTCCCACCGGACCAACTCCACTTCCATGAACTACCGAACCAAGCCCTTGCCGAACCAAAGTTGCCAGTCCAGATTGCATCAGCCCAGGCCCACCAGCAGCTATATACATCCAGGACCCCTGCCCCCAGCCCCACTCTATAAATAGAGGGGCATGGGTACAACAATGGCAGACAAGTTTGAGAGCTCAAGCACGGAAGGAACTTTCAAACAACTTTCATATACTTGTAACCAAAGCTTTGTACTTGTAATCTGAGGAGAAATAGGAGAATAACATATAAAGTGGATGTAGGCATGTTCTGGCCGAACCACTATAAATCTGTGTGTCTTTTACAGTTTAGTCCCTGCTTTTCATATATTTGTATAAATCACCCAAATCACTAAGAACAACATAAAATCAGCTAAATCGTACGACTTTGAGGTGTTTGCCCATTTTTTGCGCAAACAACATGCATATTCCCATGGTTAAAGGTGAGAAATTGATCCATTATACGACACAACCAATTAACTCGTATATTTCCCCAAATGGCATAAAGTGCTTTGAAATTTTCCGGATAAATTAGTTCATACGATCCGGTTCGGGGCAAAATAGAGCGCATAAGCGTCTTGTGTAAAACTCTTGCTTTAGGACGAAGGAGTTTAGAATGCAATTCAATCATGTCGCCACCCATGAACATATGACTTATTCTATCTCTTTTTCTTGGATTGCATTCTACATCATTTAAATCCATTCCTTCATTAGGAGATTGGAGTACGTGTCATTCTATCAAGGGAAAAGAAAACTTGTTGTCCACATGCCAAACTCCACACACAATTATTTGGATTTGATGGTTGTTGGTGACCAAGATTTAAATTGGCGAAGAAGTGTTTTACCATAAGATGATTAATATTGTGGCGGTTTGCATTGTAGTCAAGGAGTGATTCTAAGCCACATCTTCGCATCAATTCTTGAAGAGAGTAGGCACCAAAATCAGAATAAACCATAAAAGAGCCTTCAAAAATTCTAGAGTTCTTCATCTTCTCCCACCGTTCAATTGCACTTGCATCATATAGCCAATGAGCAACGTGAGTGTCAACAAAGGATGAGGAGCGTTATTTTGAGCGTTTAGATTTAGGAGGGGCCATTTATTTCAAGATTTTTGAGAAATTTCTGAAAGAAAAAAGGGGGCTAGAGTTTTGGAGGCAGTAAAAATGAAGAGGGTAAAGTGAATAGAGGATGGAAAAAACAGATTTGAAGTCTTTTTGTACAGCCAGTCGACTGGTTGGTAACCCGAGAGTTTTTTACTCTGCAGTCAGTCGACTGACCCATATGAACCAGTCAACTGGTTGATATCCCGAGAGTTTGTTCACCCTTTAATCAGTCGACTGGTTTGAAATATCAGTCGACTTACTGTAGATAAAGAATGCAGTGAAGCTTAAAAAATTGTTCATTCAAATAATATTAAACAAACATATACAAAAGGAAAATCCAAGTAAATATAGAACAATAGAGCAAAAAACATGATTATTTAGGGGTTTTTGGAGAGGATTCTTGTGGTTCAACCTTGGTGTTCTCAACATAAGGTTGCAAACGAGACCAATAATTTTGGCGTTCCCATGAGTTTGGAGATGCCGGAGGTTAAGGTGGAGTTCATTCCCATTTATTCCAACCGGATAAATTTTGCCGATGAGATGTTGAAGGTTCAACAACGTCATGCTTAGATGATTTTCCACAAAATTTAAGAGCAATTGATTCTATAAAGCTAAGGCGACTAGAATTCATCCGTTGTTCATAATACATTTCTCTTTGTAGATTAATTTGCTCCTTTTGATAATGATGGATTTCATCAATTTTTTCTTTTGTTTTTGGAGAAACAAACAATGATTTTCGAGACTTCTTAGGTTTTGGAGAGAATCCAGTGTGATGTCGACCTGGTTCATGTATAGGGGCAGGTGCTGGCAAGGATGGAGTAGAGCTAAAGGATGTCGGAGTAGAAAAGGACAATTTGGAGTTTGAGGAATCATAAGAGTCGTGAGAGGCCATTGATAACAAAGAGGAACTTGAAAAAAAAATTGTAAGAATGATTGGATAAAAAAAATGAGAGTAATGCAAATTTATAATTGAATTTGAGCTGTGAATGTGAGGTTATAAACAATCAATAGCTAATAGGCAGAGATAAAAAATAGTGGATGAGAATTATTTGAAGGATAAATGGTTAAGAATGAATGAAAAATATGACTTTGCAGGAAAATATACATAGTACAACTGGTAAGATATTGAACTACCAGCTAGGAGACCCAAGTTCGAGCTCCAGTGGCTATGTATTTTGTTTTTGAACGAAAATTTTCAGAATAATTAAAAAATAAGCTTCTAGTTGGACTAAGAAACATACATAGCTCAATTGGTGAGAAGCGATTGAAACATAATAGAGAAGAGGTCATGGGTTCAAGTCTCTGTAGAGTCATAATTTTATTTTTAAAATTTTGATAAAATTTGAGAGTTATATGTATATATATATATGTATATATATTTTATCAAGATATTTTATGAAAAGATACAAATATAGATAGTGTGTGTGTGTGTGTGTGTGTGTGTGTGTGTGTGTATATAATTTATAAATTTTTAAAAGAGATAATACCAAGTTCTCTTCTTAAATTAATGAAAGTGTTTTCATTTAAAGGTTTTGTAAATATATCTGCCAATTGTTTATCAGAGGAAACAAATTCTAGATTTATCAAATCCTTTTCAATATTATCACGAAGAAAATGATGACGAATGTCAATGTGTTTTGTTCATGAGTGATTAACAGAATTTTTAGATAAATTAATAGCACTAGAATTATCACAGAAAATAGTTGACTTAGATAAATTGAAACCAAAATCTTGTAGTGTTTGTTGCATATAGATAACTTGAGCACATGACAGAGCTGCAGAAATATATTCTGCTTCACATGTCGATAATGAAACACAGTTTTGTTTCTTACGAAACCAAGATACGAAAGATTGTCCAATGAAATGACAAGTCCCACTTGTACTTTTTCTATCTGTCTGACTTCCTCTAAAATCAGCATCACTATATGATACTAATTCAAAGGGACATTCCTTTGGATAGAATAGTCCAAAATCCTTGGTTTTATTAAGATACCGTAGTATGCGTTTCACTACCTCATAAATGTGATTCTTTGGGATCTGCTTGAAATCGTGGACACAAACAAACACTCATCATTATGTTAGGTCTATTAGCTATTACATATAGTAATGATCCAATCATACTTCGATATAATTTTTGGTCAATACTTTTGCCATTTTCATCTTTATCAAGATGTATGGTTGTACTCATAGGAGTTGGTTTGGTAGAAGTATTTTCCATACCAAAGCGATTAATTAGATTGTTAGAAAAAATTTCTTGATTAATAAAAATATCATTTTCTAGTTGTTTTATTTGTAAGCCAAGAAAATAGTTTAACTCACCTATATGTGACATTTCAAATTCATTAGTCATTATTCTAGAAAATTCTTGACACGGTCTTTCATTTGTAGAACCAAAGATAATATCATCAACATATATTTGGATAATTAAAATATCCTGCTTATTTCTTTTAATAAAAAGAATTTGATCAACCTTTCCAATTTCAAAACCAGAATCTATTAAGTAACTTTTAAGACGATCGTACCAAGCACGGGGTGCTTGTTTCAAAACGTATAAAGCCTTTTTAAGCTTATAGACATGGTTAGGAAATTATTCGTGTATGAATAATGGAGGTTGTTCAACATAAACATTTTCTTTTATAAAACCATTTAAAAAAGCACTTTTGACATCCATTTGATATAATTTAAAGTTATGAAAACATGCAAATGCTAGTAAGATTCGTATTGCTTCTAGTGTAGCGACTGGAGCAAACGTTTCTTCATAGTCAATTCATTCTTCTTGATTATAGCCTTGAGCAACTAATCTAGATTTATTTCTAGTAATATTTTCTTGTTCATCTGCTTTATTTACAAAACCCATTTTGTACCAATAACTGATTGATCACTAGGCCGTGGAACTAAATCCCAAACGTCATTTCTTTAGAATTGGTTTAGTTCTTCTTGCATAGCGATTAACCAATTTTCATCAGTAGATGCTTCTTTAATATTTTTAGGTTCAATATGAGAAAGGAAGGCTACAAAACCCATTTGATTTAATTGACTTCTTGTTCTAACAGATGAATTGAGTTCTCCAATAACATTATCAGACGGATGATCTCTTAATAATCTAGGTGGAGATCTTAATTCATTGTCATTGTGAATAATGTTTTCATTATTTTCAAGATTTGAAATTTCTGTATTTTTGGTATTATCAGGGAAATCTTCATCATCTCTTATTCTTTGGATTGATTTAAAATTCTCATCGAAAGATACATGAAGTGTTTCTTCGATAATATTTGTTCTTTTATTATAAATTCGATAAGCTTTGCTTCGATCCGAATATCCTAGAAAGGTTCCTTCATCGGATTTTGGATCAAATTTACCAAGCTGGTCTTTTGTGTTTAAAACAAAACATTTTCAACCGAAAACTTTAAAGTAAGAAATATTTGGTTTTTGTCCATTAAGAAGTTCATAAGGAATATTCTTAGTTAGTGGTCGAATAGAAACACGATTCAAAACATAACAAGCTGTTGCAACTGCTTCAGCCCAAAAATGCTTTGGTAACGTACTTCCATTTAACAAAGTCCTTGCACATTCTTGTATGATTCTATTTTTACGTTCTACAACCCCATTTTGTTGTGGAGTTCTAGCGAACGAAAAATTATGGAATATCCCTTTTTTCTAACAGAAATGTTCAAAGGCTTTGTTTTCGAATTCACCTCCACGATCACTTCTTATGTTTTTGATTTTAAATTTTTTAAAATTTTGAATTCTTTTAACAAAATTTTTAAAATTATCAAAGGTATCACTTTTATTTTTCATAAAAATAGTCCGAGTATATCTAAAAAAATCATCAACGATAACAAACACATATCTACTATAATTAATGGATTGTACTTGTGTTGGTCCAAATAAATCCATATGTAATAATTCAAGTGGTTGTAAAGTTGAAATGACCTTTTTAGATTTAAATGATGACTTAGTTAACTTTCCTAACTGACATGCATCACAAGAATGATCAATTTTAAAATTCATTTTTGGTCGACCTTTCACTAAATCATTTTTAGATGACTTGTTTGTAGTTTTGAAGTTAATATGACAAAATCGTTTATGTCATAACCAAGGATCATTTTCTTTGGCCATTAAACAGATATCTGAATTATGATTTATTTTCATATTCAGAACATAGATATTTCTGTCTCTATTTCCTTCAAAGATAAGATTTTGATTTTGATCGAAAATACAACATTTGTTTTCAGAAAAAGGGATTTTGAATCCTTTGTCACACAGTTGGCTGATACTAAGTAAATTATGTTTTAAATTTTTGACAAGTAAAACATTTGAAAAAAGAGATAAATTTGAAATACCATTATTGCTCACATCGCCTTTGCCGATGATATATCCTTTGGAGTTGTCTCCAAATGTGACGGAGCCTCCATCTGAGTAAATAATATTTGATAGCATATCTTTGTCTCCTATCATATGTTTTGAGCAACCACTGTCGAGTATCCATTTTCCTCTTTTCTTGAGTGGGACCTACAAAAAATATAAGATAATATTGGTACCCACTTTTTTTTAATAGGGTCCTAAGAGTTAAATCTTAGGAAACCATACCCAAGAGGGCTCAGTATCCCATTTAAAAATATAATCTTTACTTTTATGAAAAGTTTCTAAAAAGGTGTTTATATATTTCTTCCTAATCAAACTGTTGTCTGTTTTAGAAACCCAAACTTTTATGCTTTTTGAGTAAAAATTTCTTTTTATCTGAACTGTAATAGGATTATCATTTCTCCTAATTTTCTTTTTAGGTGGAGCTGTTGTTTTCTTAACATATCCTAATCCTTTCTTACTTGAAACATATTGAGAGTTATCAATAATTTTTGATAAAGTTTCTCTTTCTTTATTAAAGTTCGAAACATTTTTGGTGATGCTTTCTAACTTAGTTTCGAGACTAGTATTATCCAATTTTATCGATTTTACTTTTGTTTTTAGTTCATGATTTTCAGAAACAAGAGCGTCATTCTTCCCTTTTTGAGTTTCAATTTCTTGACTCAAAAGAGTGAGTTGAGAATTAATATTAGAGAATGATTCTTGTAATTTTTCAAGTTCTTCCTCTAGAATTTTTTTCTCATCCTTAAGCATATCTCTTTCGAATTCTGCTTTGTTCTGCTGTTCACGAGTCTCCTTATATTTTCTTTTGAGATTTTTCAAAGTATCAACTAGTTTTGAATTTATTTCAATCATATCATCAAAAGTAAAATCACTAACCTCGTTTTCAGTAGCCATGAAGCAGACGTTTGCTTGCTCGTTTTCACTGTCACTACTGTTCTCTGATGAAGAAGTGTCTGAATCAACCCATATTATCGAGAATGCTTTCTTTATCTTGTCTTTTCTGCCTTTGTTGATTTTTTTTTTAATTCTGGGCATTCCTTCTGAATATGACCTTTCTTATGACAATTGAAACATTCTAGAACTGAAGATGATGGTTTGTTTGGAAAAATTTCTTTTTCCATTATTTTTGTTATTTTTTCGGAATTTTAAGAACTTTTTGAAATTTTTGGCAATAAATGCTAGATCTTCTTCATTCGTATCTTCATCTTTTTCTTCTTCAGCATGAAAAGCTATGTTCTTTTCGTCTTGTGCTTGTACTCGTTTTGCCGGCAAATTCACTTCATAGGACATTAGATTTTCCTATTAACTCTTCAGGTTTTATGGTAGAGAGGTCATTAGCTTCTTCAATAGCCAAAACTTTTCTTTCCCATTCATCCGTTAAAGAGTTTAGGATTTTGGATACAATATCAAAATCAGTGTACTTTTCTCCTAATCCTAATAGTGAATGATAGATATCTTAAAATCTAGAGTACATGTCATTGATAGATTCATCTTGTTTCATTCTAAATTTTTGAAACTGATTTTTGAGCATGGAGATTTTGCTTTGTTTGACTTTGTTAGTTCCTTCATGAGTGATTTTAAGTGTTCTCCATATTTCATAAGCAGTTTGACACATGCTAACATGATTAAATTCATTTCTATCTAGAGCATAAAATAACATGTTCATAGCTTTAGCATTGGCAGTAACATCTAATTTTTGTGTGTTTGACCAAGTGGAGTATTCTCCAGTAGGAAGAGTGTATTCATTCTGTGTGATATTCCTTAATTCAAAACTATTAGACTGCATAAAAATTCTCATACGAGTAGACCAATAATTATAATTCAAGCCATTAGAAAACGGAGGTCGAACAGTGGATTGACCTTCAATAAAACTAGTGTTAGTGGTAGTGCTGGTGTTATTTTCCATATTAGCAAGATATCAGATAACTTTGTGACGGTTATAAGATGCCTTGCTCTGATATCAAATGAAAGTGTATAGGACCATATAATATGGATAAAAGTAACACAGAGTATAAATAGTGCGGAATATAAAAGTAGTATAGTGAAATGACATCAGAGATTTTATCCTAGTTCGGAGCAACGTCCTACGTCCAGTCTCAGACTCCTTCTGAAATTTAACTCACAATAGTCCTCACTTAACCCGGAGGAACAGGTATACACAGTCTGAGCAGTAGAACAGACACCTGAGCAGCAGAACATGATTTTCGCCTCAACAGCAGAAGAGGACTTCACTAATATAAAGAATATCTGACACTATGTGTTCTTGATAACACTAATTTGTCTCTGATAGTACAAGCCTCCTATAATCAAATCCTCAAGTATATATGAAATGTATGTGAAGTTATGAAGAGAAGGTAATGCTAAGAATCGAAGATTAAGAAAGTTATTTGTAGATTCAAAGCAGTAGAAAGTATGTTCGCTGTTTGAATGCAAAGATTATAGCACAAGAAGAGTATTAGATAGTTAGAATGAAAATCGGTTAGTATGAAATGTTTGGGAGTATCTATATATAGTAGTTGAAGAGTTACTGCCATTGGTGAAGAGTTCTGACGAAAAGAAGCAGCTATTTCCGTTCAGAAAAGGGTTGCAACCTTTCGGAGAAGAAGATGTCTTTTCGAAAATATGGCAGTTGGACTCAGGTCAGTCGACTAGTCGTTCTTGGTCAGTCGACTGACTATGCAATATATTTAAAAAAATAAACAGTGCATATCATATATGTACACAGTCAGTCGACTGGCTGGGTTTGGTCAGTCGACTGGCTGTGACATTTTTATAAGTATGCTTCTGTTTTGATTTTTGATGTGACATATGAAGTGCGGATTACTTGGGATAGATTTTAACATAATTCTAAGACACAATCATACATACTAGACAGTGAAAGCATAGATGAAAAAACAGTCTTTGATGATATAGCCATAGTCCGTTTTCTTTTTGTCGTGAATTCTCTTTTTCTTGCTTTGTCATGAATCAAAAACTAGTGATTCAACAGCCAATTCCACTATTAGTCGTGGGTCGGGACATTGTAGATGGCAGCTTGTTTCAATAGGGCCAATTTAAAATATAGACATGCTATAAATTATGTTTCAAGGTACAAATGCACTGGAGTTGCTGCATTCACACCTGTTACCACACATTAAGATGAGTTGTCAAAACATTCTATGATTTCCTCCAGGTTATCAAACATTCCAAACGCCTTTCGATCGAAGGTAGGAACTTGATCCAATGTATAGGAATCTTGAAGCTGTTCAAGTCTGTGATATTAAGTGCTAAGCGAGGCAACATGTTAGAAATCTTGCTTCGTTTAAGCGCCACTTAAGAATCGCCTAAGCGTGGCTTAATTTTTTTAATATACGTTAATGGTATCTATATAAATTTATGATAAAAAGACTATATTAAATGTATCACCTGTGTATGGACAAATTGATCAAAAAGAGTTAAAATTTAATTTCGAATTTAATTTATAAATTCATAGGTTGTAAAAGATGGATTTGACTTTCTCTATTTATTAAAAGTAAGCATACCCGAGTTGAGTACAAATTATGGGCATTTGTCAAATAAATATAACCATATCTTGATGCAAAAAACTACCCACCATTCATGGCTCATATGGTAGAAAACGAAGAAATTTTGTTAGGGAATGTTGCCTTTTTGCCATAACCCATAAATTTTAATTCTAAAAATAATATATGCTTTGCTAAGCGATGTTTAATTATCACTTAAATTTAAGCAAAGCGTAGATAAGCGCTAATTAAGCACTTTCAGCGCTCGTCGCTTAGTTCTTTTGTCTTTTTCAAAAATTAAGCGTTGTAAATGCATTTAGCACTTAAATGACGCTTAAGCGTACTTTTCATAATATGGATTCAGATACAACCAACACAGTTTTTTTCCTAATATAGGACAACCATCTATGACTCTACCACCCATCACTACGAAATCAACATTTGACCATGGCTCTGCTTCTGGATTCAAACGTCGTGGGGCAAGTAAAAAATGTCACAATGACGAAAACATCATAAAATTCAAGGTAACTATTCTTATTAATCAAATATACGAGCGACAGAGAAAGAAATCTCATTTTGAAGCAGGAAATCATAACAATGCTCGAAGTCCAAATCCAACGGTTAATATAAATAATATAGACTTTACCGTTTCATTTTATTGTACACCGCCATAGCTAATCGGGTGGAGTTGACTGGTTAGACTGAGGTTGGCAATACAATAACAATTCTTATGCTTTTTTAGACGATGTTTACTAATTTGGACAAAGAGAATAGCAGAATGACCGTTGAGATAGCACGGATGAAGCACAACACATAATACCAACAATACTTAATCAACAAGTTCAATCCTAAACCTTGGATCTATTTATTCCGATGTATCAATTTGTTTTATGAAATTTTAGTGTAACAATTTTTATTTAATTTACCCTTTTTTCCATATTAGTTCATAATCAAACCGACCGTATGGAGGTTTGCCTACTTCTACTAGCCAAAATTAATTTTTCTGAAGCCAAAAAAACGTGGATCTTGTCTCATCGCGGTTTTCCTAAACTTTCTCCTTTTATTTTGCGCATCAAAGATTTCAAATATGATTTTAAAATTTTAAAATTTTCAATTTCAAATCGACAATTTTGAATGTTTTGATTAATATTTAAATTTGAAATTCATATTTTCAGATTCAAATCTCAATTTATTCTTTTCCAACATATTATCACTTAATGTTTAAGTAATATTAACAAATTTTTAAATATATATTTCTTATCAAAGTTATACAATCGAACGGTCGGTTTCTCCACCGTTGTACGGTTATACTAGTTTAATATCAATCATTGATGATGGTACGTTACTTGAAAGTAAATAAAAAACAAAATTAGAAACAATCATTCTCCCTTTTCATACCCATTCTGTAACACAGAGAAACATCCCTTCCCCACGTTAACCGTTTTCTCTTGACAAAAAAGAGACCCAGAATCAAGCAGCTGGTTTTAGATTACTTTACAAACAAAACCACAATTATTTGTAGTTTTTAAACTTCTAGTTTTTTAGGTTCATCTGGTCCCTTTCTTTTCACCACGCCTTCGTTTCCAACCAGCTTCATATACTTATCCCTCCTAGTTAACCCAGTACACTCGAACCCAAACGCCGCCCCTAACATCTTCTGCACCCGATTCGCAACATCCGACCCGCTCCACCCGCCCGCACATGTCATTTCCTTCTCCACCCTCTCCAAAATCATCACCCTGTACCTCGGCCACGGATTCATAAAAAACACAAACGGATCCAAAACCTTCAACCCGCTCGCCGTCGTCCCATACAACCACCCGCCGTCGGCATCCAACGCCACTGGCACGATCTCCTCAGCCAGCTCAGCAAAGAGCGGACTGAACCTCAGCAAATACGGCTCTCGACACGTGGTCCCCTCCGGGCAGATCGTCAGATCCCCTTCCTTCAAAAGCGCGGCGATGGACTCCGCGTCCTTGGACCTGTCCCTGGTCAATCGTACGGTTCGCATCGGGGCGATGGCCTCGGAGAGAGGGCTGAGGCTGTAGGTGACGGCGGGAACCGGGCGTTGGAGGGCGGTGGCGAGCATGACGGGGTCCAGGAGGGTTCGGTGGGTGCAGACGTAGAGAGCGGATTTGGAGGGGGTGGATTGCAGGGTTCGGGGAGAGTTAGAGTTGGTGGCGCGGAAGCGAACGCCGGTGGCGGCGGCGAGGAGGAAGACGAGGTTGTAAGGTGGGAGGACGCCGAAGGCGATGCGGGCAACGGAGAGTGGGGCGGAGAGAGGGAGGAAGAGGAAGAGGGAAAGTATCGGGAAGGGCGTGGGTAGGAAGGAGAGCCTGCTGTCGTGGAAGATGAGGGGTTTTGGGTATTTTGATCTTGGTAGTGTTGGTGTTGACGTGTTGTTGCTTTCCTTTGATACGATGTATAATTCCTGGAAATAATTTAGTATTATGAATATATTTTTCAATGCTTTTGTTAGATGATTAATAAACCAATGCTGTTCACAGGCATAAAAAACAATGCAACTTTTCTCTCTGCTATATGAGGGAAAAATTGATTCTTTTTTCTACCAACTCAACTTCAGTAACCGTGACAACTATGATGTGAACTAATAAAAAGTGTCGATCGTAACCACCTTGTTTTAATGAAACATAAGAAAATTAAATCCTATTTGAACTAGAGTAAAAATGCAAAAATTAGAAGTTGGTATCGACAGTACAATGCAATATTCTAGTATATACATTTAATATACTTACACATGAGCATTAACCACTCAAAATTTGATTTTAATTCTAACCGTTTTAGTAGAGTTGAACATAAACCTCACAGCCAAACATAATCGATTAAAAGGTACTTAAAACCGATTTGTATTATTTTTCTAAAAAAATATATCGTATATTGAATCAACTTAATTCAGTATGATTTGGTTGAGGTTTGGATCATTAGACCAATCATATTAATTAAATTGGATCGTTGTATAAATTTGAAATGATACTTTAGTAATTCTATAGATAATCAACAATTAACTTAGTACAACCATTTTACTTTCACATACTCTGTATATTTATTTATGCAATTACTATTGAATACATTAAAATCTGTGTGATGCAGGCTCAAGCTGTATCGAAACTGGGCAATAGTATATAAACGATGACGAATAGATGTCAAGCTGAGCAAATCTTAATATCATGATTTGCATTTTTGACCAAATCGTACTATTTGACAATTAATAGATGTTCAATAGTTGTACTTTTAGAATTGAATTTTGTTTAAAGAATTGTACTTTCAAATTTAAATTTTGTTTAAATTAAGTACATAATTGACATTGAATCCATTTGGCTTACTAAAAAGATTATTAAGACATGTTATACTTAGACAAGTGCTAGTGTTACTAAAGAAAAGACACACGGTATATAAGTGAGATAAAGGAACGGACGATATTAGTAGGGAAGTATTACATTTTTGGGCTAAGATCAAAGCCTCAATATTTGACAAACAATATTTTGGTCATAGCAGTTTTATTGGATCCCATATGATCGATTATCTATTTAAGTATCGACTTATCGCAAAAACTGTGGTAAAATTGACATTTTTAAAGCTTGTTAGGCTATTACAGAATTTACAAAAATTATCAAATCCATTATTATTGAAGTTACTTTATAATATTGAATTTACAATTTTCTTCACTTTTTAATAAAAATCACGGTTCTCTCAGTTCCGTACTTTAATTTTTTTTGAGAAAAATGTGTGATCCTCTATCATGAGAGGAGAGCACACATGGAATACTATATATATAACTAAAAAATGGAGCTGCCAACATGCCTGACAGGTGGCAAGTCTAAAACAACAATAAAAATAAAGCAGTAGAAACCCCTCGAATGAGCTCCGGCAAAGCCACCGCCCATTAATTTAACTTGAAGCTCAAATCTCTAAAGTTCTTTCCAGTTTCAATTCAGCCAACTTTTTTGCTTTGGTATCAACAGTTGTTTTCAATCCGTAGTTTAATTTATTTGGAATTCCTTCGGCATATCTAGGTTTTCCACTGGAATGCGTTTTCAGGCTTTTAAGGTACATTTGGATAGTGTTTGACTAAACATTTTTTTTGTTTGTTTTTTCAGAAAATAAAAATAAAAATAATAATAAATTATTTACTCTCTCTTTCGCGTACATTATGAAATATGGATAAGTTCTCTCATTATTTGGAAATTCTACACGATCTATTTCATGTATTTATTTACTCTCTCTTTCGTGTACAGACATGTGGATCTATAGTCTTTACTCATGTGACAATTTTTTTAACTTATGGTAGGTCTAAAAGAAATAAATGAGAATTTATCACATCTATGTAACTGAAATTTGAAATGTTCCTAGAAATTTGTAATGAAAAGTCTTCTCTTATAGGTAAATTAAGTTGAATGGCGTAGTTATCTATTTTTTAACTTGGGCCAAAATAAAATTAACTTAACTTTCCAAGGAAATGCAACTCAGTTATTGCTTATTTGCATATGTAAATACCTCAAATACAAGTATTAATTATGCGTGTTTTTCAAGTAGTCTCTTGGAATTGCACGTTCAAATACCCTTTTTTCTATTAATAACATGCTTGTTAATATCAATAAATGCAAGTATCGAAAATCCAACTTGCGACATTTAATCTCAGTCCCAACTATTTTCCTTTGTGCCTTAAATAATGTTGACTTCTTACACAGTTGACGTGAAAGGAATGTTTTATTTGTTTTCAAGGGTTGAAATCAGAAAAATATTTGCATAAGAATGCTATCTAATCTTTATTTAAAAAAACATCTACTTTACGTCCCTGTTTCTAGTAAAAACTGTAAACTTGAAATAAAAGCTTTCGAGGTATCATATATGGCCTTCAAATATGAATCTATGATTACAGCTGTATATGTTACATTAACGTAGCTAATTGACATGTTAAACATTAAACTACATAATTTTTTAAAGCTGATGTATAAGTAGAAGGTTTAACTAAATTTGCTTTATCTCATCCTTAATTCATATAGCGTAGATTAGGACTAATTTTACTCAATCTGCAGATATATAAAAGAAGGAAAAAGTAAATGGAGGAAAAGAACTTACCTTGCAGTAAGGTAAGAAGACATGATCATGAGGATTGTAAGAACTCAAAATCCCAACATCAGCCTTCATTTCTCCAAACATTTGCTTCAATGCATTCATCTTCGAATCATGACTAGAATCCTTAGTCAAACCACTGAAATAACAACCCTTAATCACACTTAACACCAAACCAAACACTTCATCAACTCCCAAATATTCCTTCGCAAATCCTTCAACCATAACTGTAGGCAAACTACTAAACACAACCTTCCTTCCTTTCCTATTCGACATGAAAACTTCATAACTTTGACAGTTCAAATTCTCAAGATAAAACTTTGGAAACACTGCTCGACTAACAAGCTCCATGTCTCTAACTTTCAACCCACAAAATGTTATAAATATCATAACTTTAAGACTAATTTTACTTCTATAACCAAATGCTAATAACATTGGAGACGATAGTAAGAGCAGTAGAGCTCTTAGTAGACTTCCTCCTTCGAATGCTACTAACATGAAGTAAGGAAATGAATGTGAAGGGGTTTGCCTTAGAAGCGTGGTATGAAAATCTGACACGATAATAGTTTGATCTTCTCGGTTTTGAAGTGAACAGTTTTTAATGTTTGGAGTTGATGATAGTATGAAGTGAGAGGATCTTGACTGAGCTTTGTGTAGAAAGCCATAGCTTCTGATTTTTCTTGTTGTGTATATGTAGCAAGAAAAGAGCCAGTGAATTGCTACTTTTAGAATGAGCATTGGAACAACAATGATAGCTTCTTTCTTTCTTTTTTTGTGGCCTGATTGCTACGGTTTGTTTTAGCAGTTGTGAGATATAGGGATTTGTGTGTGATTATATAGTGGTTTATATGGAGTAAGGAATGAGACAAGTAGGTAGGTGTGATTGAATTATGATGGAACATTTATGAACTTGGAATTAAATCCCGGGTACATTAGCAGATAACATCCGGTTATGTGCACAGTTTGATTGCATTTGAAATACCAAACTGTTATGTATTATTTGTTTGTTTTGCTCCTCTTCTTTCTCTGATAATATATATAACATTGATAATATTTGGTTGAGATGTAGATGGTATGACTTATACTTAGGCATGTCAAATGGGTTGGGTTGTGTCAGGTCAAAATGAGTTGTGTCGAGTTCGACCCAACCCATTTATGACCCATTCTCTTTTATCCATTTATGATCCAATCCATTTATAACCCAACACACTTAATAAGCGGTTTACCCATTTAACCCATTTAAAGATTTAAATTTAATTTGACTAATAAAAAACAAATCAATATAAAATAATTCTAATTTCAATTTTTATGTTTTGAGATCCGACAAAAATTTAAAATTTTAATTCTAATTTTCATCAAAATTCAAATATGGGGATGAGCTAGTTTATTATTTTCTAAGTACAACTGTCGGTCTCCTTGGAGAACTACAGTGTGCGTTTACACGGTAAAGCATCCGAGTGTTACATACAATCCGTAATTTAGGTGGTAGTTAATCGGTCAAAGTCCCGCCTGATTCTGAGTTAGAACGAAGGAGTTATTGCAGTCTGAACAAAAAAAATAGCGGCTTCTGCACTAGGCGGAGTTCAATATGCGGATATGGCAGCCTGTTATTTTCTAAGTACAACTGTCAGTCCCCTTGGAGAACTACAGTGTACGTTCACATGATGAAATATCCGAGTGTTCCATACTGTCCGTAATTTAGGTGGGAGTTGATCGGTCGAAGTCTCGTCTGATTCCGAGCTAGAACGAAGGAGTTAATGCAGTCTAAACAAAAAAAATAGCGGTTTCTGCACTAGACGAAGTTCAATATGCAGGTGTGGTAGCCTGTTATTTTCCAAGTACAAATGTCAATCCCCTTGGAGAACTACAGTGTGCGTTCATACGATGAAGTATCCAAGTGTTCCATACTGTCCGTAATTTAGGTTGGAGTTGATCGATCGAAGTCTCGCCTGATTCCGAATTAGAACGAAGGAGTTATTGCAGTATGAACAAAAAGAATAGCGGCTTCTGCACTAAACGGAGTTCAATATGCAGGTATGGTAGCCTGTTATTGTCTAAGTACAACTATCAGTCTCGTTGGAGAACTACAGTGTGCGTTCACACGATGAAGTATCCGAGTGTTCCATACTGTCCGTAATTTAGGTAGGAGTTGATCGGTCGAAGTCTCGCCTGATTTCGAGTTAGAACGAAGGAGTTATTGCAGTCCGAAAAAAAAAATAGCGGCTTCTATACTAGGCGGAGTTCAAATATAGGGATGTGGTAGCCTGTTATTTTCTAAGTACAACTGTTAGATCCCTTGAAGAACTACAGTGTGCGTTCACACGATGAAGTATCCGAGTGTTCCATACCGTCTGTAATTTAAGTTGGAGTTGATCGGTTGAAGTCTCGTTTGATTCCAAATTAGAATGAAGAAGTTATTGCAGTCTGAACAAAAAAAAATAGCGGCTTCTACACTAGATGTAGTTCAAATATGGGTATGTAGTAGCATGTTATTTTCTAAGTAAAACTGTCAATCTTCATGAAAAATTTAGTGTATGTTCAAAATTCTTATTTTTTAAATTTATATTAAAATTTAATGTTTTTAATAAATGGGTAAATGGGTACCCATTTATAACCCTTTTAAAAATAGGTCAACCCAATCCATAACCCATTTTATGTTATTCATAAATGGGTTGACCCAACCCATTTATAAGTAGGGTAAATGGGTTGCGTCAAATTTTGACAGGTCTACTTATACTTGAGTGTTGTAAGATTTTTCACTTCTTGGGCTTTCACTCTTGATCTGTGAAGTGTGTTGGACATCAAACTCACTTGTTGGGTTTTAATTCTTTGACGTTTTTTGTCATGCTTGCAATGAAGGCGGTATTTTAGGGTGCGTTATAGGATAACAGAAACGCTAAAGGGAAAGCGGTCCATCGTACATCGGACGTACCTCTTTACGTTAGCGACCGCAAGAGAGTGTTTTAACTCTCCAAATTGGAGAGTTTACGCATGACGTAATTTTTGCATCTGATTGGACCCTTTACATTAGACATAAAGATTACCTCGAGTTTTGACATATTTAAGATGTCGTTCTCATATCCATCCAATATACCAATTTATCAATTATTGCTTTCTCCAAATTTTCCATAATCATGTCCAAATACATGTCGCCTATAATAATTTCAAAAATGATTCGCAAAGCACCGATGACTTAATTAATAGCGATAATCTATTATATTCCAACGATTCAAATGAGTACAATAATAATCTCGAAGTTATTGGTAAAGCTATCCCAATTAATTTCTATTTCATAGCATAATTCTTCGCACGGGTTAAATGTGGATGGTCGATGCTCCTGACGAACATAAGAGCAGAAGTCGAGATTTTTTTCAAATGAAGGTGCTATTTTTAAACATCTATGCGACCTCCTAACTACTAGATATGGCTTAATTTCTAGTAATCATACATAGATATATGAAATTGTGGTAATATTTTGCTACATGATAAGTCATGAAACATCACGCGAATATAAAGATATTATTAAACCTAAAGATTTCAATGTGATTCTTGATGAAAGTAAGTACACATTAGTACTCTTATTTCAAAATGTTGGTGGAGCTTTAATTATTATTGGTCACTAGTGTGTTACCCGTGCTTTACACACGGTATGTTGTAGAAAAATAATATTTTAACTATTTTAAAGAATAAAATTTATTATGCAATATCTCATGAATTTGTTAAAATAAATGAATTATGAAATGAAATTATTATATTATAAATGTGTATTTTTTATGAGATTCGTATATTTTTATACTAGAATAAAAATTAAATTATTTGTTGATAAAAATGAGTTATACATTAATTTATTATTTTTTAGCATTCATCATTTATTAATCAAATAAATGAAATAAGTATTCTTAATAAATTTTGAAATTAAATTTTTACAAAATTTCATAAATAAATATTAATGTACATATATTTTGAAATTAACATTTAGCTTTTGATGCATTTGATTAAAAAATAAACGATGTATTCATTAATGTCAAATATTACTTGAGAGAATGACGACAATTACCTAAAAATAGAAGTGTAATACCAAAGACTCAATATATTTGTATGCATTTAAAGTTCATACAGCACATATTTATAAAAATATTTATTTAACTATTAAAAGAAATATTAAGAGAAAATATGACTTGAAACGTTACAAATCACATTGTTTCATGCCTTACTATCTTTATTTTATAGTAAAAATTTTCAAAAAATATTTAACATTTATGTAAAAAAGCTAATAAAATATGAAAGAAAAGTATTTCTAATCAAAATATGGTACAATTTTTATCCATCAATTAACTCATATTACGAATATAATTAATCAAGTCGTAACTTTTTGTACAAAAAACATACTAATTGAAAATATTTATTCTTTTTCCAATAATATAAAATAAAAAAATTCATCAATTATCATTAATTGTAATGTTATTCTTCGAAAAATATAATTTATAATGATAAAGAGTCCATTTAATGTACCAATTTTAGGAGGGAAAAACTTTATATATGTTTATAATGATGTGCCAATTTGGAAAGAATTTTTTTGTATATATTTGTCTGTAATGAAATAACAACTTTAAAAAGAAAACATTATGTATATATTTCTTTGTATTAAATAACTCATTTTAGAAAGAAAAGAATTATGCATATATTTCTTTATATTAAATAACTAATTTTAGAAAGAAAGAAATTTTATGAACTTAAATGTAGAAAAATGTAAAAGTATCAAAGATAATTTTGTATATAATTATAAAAATATAGCTTATATGGACTTGAATAAAAAAATAGTTTTACAATTTACATCAGTACAAATGCGATATACACATTAAAATATCATTTGTATAATTTATTAGACCAATTAATAAATATTTGTTAATTGAATTTAGTTAAAAAGTTTAAATTCAAGATCAATTAATAAATTCCAATATATGGACTTCAATGTAAAATAATATAGGAAAATTTAGGAGAAATCCGTAAATAATTATAAAAATTATTGAATGTAGGCATTTAAATGCAAAATGATAGGAGAGAATATTAGTAGAACATTGTATAATTTGTATATAGTTATGGAAATTTAAAACTGTGTGGAATTGAATAAAAAATTAGTTTTACCTTTTTTGTTAATATGAATGCAATACACATGTTGAATTGTTATTTTTCAAAATTTATTAGACCAATCAATGAATATTCATTAAGTGTATTTATTTAAGAAGCTTAAATTTAAAATCCTCTAACTAAATTTAATATATGGACTTAAATATAAAAATAACATAAAAAACTTGGAAGAAATATATAAATAATTGTAAAAATTAGTATTAAATTTTAATGGTAGAAGAGAGAACTAACAAAAACATTGTAATAATTATAATAACAAATAAATTGTGAGGATGTGAAAGTAAAATATGTGGAGAGAATCAAGAAGAGTGGAGGAAATTTCTATAATTAGTAAGGGAGCTTTAAATTCTTCCGCTTTACTATTATTTAATAGATTACAAATAAAAAATAAACAATTTACATTATAAGGTACTTCTTATCCAATTTATAATTAAATTTTTGTCTATGACCGTCATAATTTCTAACCTCTAATCCAATTTGTCCGCACGTTGTTAAACTTGCATGTCGTACAGTTGACAAAGAGGGCACCAGGCAATGATAACAAGCAACGGGGAAGTTGAAAAAGGAAGAACAATACTAGGTTAGAACCGAATAAGTCAACTGTACTCGGATTAACTGTGATCATTTGTTCAATATCTAAGTTTAATTGATTTTTAATTAATGTGCACGTAAACTAGTTTTGTTTGTTTCACTACAAGAACATCTATTTTTTTGTTGCATTTGTTGGTAACGTTTGACATCTAAACACAACAATGGCTGTTTTATTCTTTAGTTTTACTGAATTAACCTATCGCTACTGAATATGAGTTCCCGCTTATCCTGCCCTGAACAAAATTTATGTAACACCCTCATTTTCCTATCCCGCTTCTTTTCGCTATATATGAACATTTTCTTCCTCATTTTCAGAACCCTAATTTTCTCATAAAACTAATTCTTCTTCAATCTCTCTAGCATCGTCTTTTTCTCCTCACAACATCTCTTTTTTTCTCCTCCTTGGGTCCTCTTCTCCTCCTTGCCAGGCCTGGCCTAGAGCATACTTGACCGGGGCAACAAAAAAGAACAAAATTCAGAAAATTAAAATAACATATTCTCAAATGTGGCCTAGTATTCGTCGCATAAACCTGCTTTAGGCTCCAGTCTGCAATCTCCAAATCTTCTCTATCGTTGGCCGCTCAAACATTTCGTCTCCCTACTACACCTACTCCATAGTTTGGCACGCTGCTTCTGACCTACTCTTGAATTTTGACCTAATTATAAGTAGTTACCCAACCTGTTGTTGCTAAAACAGGTGAATTATTTATTATTTTATTATCTAATCGGCATAATTAATTTTTTCAATTGTTGAAAAATCAAATTAATTGCTCAAATAATGAATTATTGTTTTCTGGAAAGTGGGTACTATATTCACAAATTAGGTGGCACACAAGTCCACAAGACTCCTAGTAAATGCATAGTTTTAACATGCTAAAGGCAGGGATCGAACTGTTGACCTTGTCGTCAATAATGAGTATTATTGAAATGGCTGATGAAAAATAATTATTAAACATCCATCCGATCCATTCTTGAATCTGTTGATTGTTGAAATGTCAATGTAATTCGTCTTGTAATCATTAGATCCACATCATATGTTTTCACATTTAATAATTTGTTAATATTGTCTATATAGTCTAGATCTGAAAACTTTGCAACATAAGTATACGTGCCTGATTTTTCCTGTCTACTTTTCTTATTATTCTAAAATTGTTGTTTACATAAAAAAACGTTTGATTAGAATTTAAGTTTTAATTAATAATATAATTCTACTACTGATTCAAATAGAAAACATATGCAGTTTATTAATGTTTGTATATATATGTTTTGTGTTTTTTATTTGGAATACAATCTTTAGGTTATTACATACTTCTTTTCGAAAGTTCAAAAAAACATTATAAACTTTATAAGTGCCAAGAGTTGAAGCAGATATGCACTATTTAAATCTCCTCAGGAACTTACTAGCCCGTCGGGTTCTCTTAAGATTATGCCAAAAAAAGTTAGACTTCAATTTGTAACTTTATTTTAAAGTACATAATAAATTATAAATTTTATCATACAGACGCTGTTTTAAGTTTAATACATCATTTACAATGATTTGTATATGTATGTGTGTGTGTTAATATAACTAAAGGTTTATGAAATGGACTTTTATGTAATGTCATAAGTTTAATCTTATACCTTTATAAACTTTAAAACTGGATTCAAAATTGTTGTTTTTAATTCCGAACTTATATAAAATAGTGAAACTTGATGTTAGCGCATTTATGTGTTTATGTGTGTGTGTAGGAGCTCTATTATATATATGCGTGCGTGTGTGTGTGTGGATGTATGTATGTATGTATTTATGTATACGTATGTGTGTGTGTGTATATACATATGTATATATATGTGTGTGTATGTGTGTGTATTTTAAATAATACCATGAACAACAAAAGCATATATAAAGGAAACATCATTTATGCACATTTCTCATATGTTTGATCCAAAGAGGAAACTTTTTAAAAAAAATATTATAACTCCATTACGGGTTAGCCCAATTACAACAGAATTTGAATTGACTAAAGCTGACCGTGATACTAACCTCATATAACCGACTTGATGAATGCTCTAATGAATAGTGTTCACTTTCAATTCTTCAACTTAGACAAATCTATAGTCATTCAATGCACGCCATGCCATGATTTAACTATAATCAAAGTGTAGTGTCCACATTGAAGTTCAATTGTATTCTTAAGTCTGGATAATTATATAATATCGTCACTTCGAAATTTTCTGTTTGAGCTTAATTATTAAACAGTAAATTCTTGAATAAGTCATTGCACGGTATCCAATAACTATCAATATGTAAACCTCATGGCCCAAGCAGCCATGAATAATAAACTACTCAATATTTGGAGAGCATTATGTATTATGATCTCAATGGATGCACTGATATCCTTTCTCGAAATATCTTGATCAAGAATATGTAAAATTTATTATTTCTTGTTGTAATTAATTACTTCAACTATTTGCAACTACAATAATATAACATTTCATTTAAGGATTTTCTTGTTTATATCTTTTATCAATTATATCGCTATCTGAAAAAGTATATAATAGAAATCGAATACCTTTAATATGAACAAGATCGGTCATAGATGTTGGTAATATGCAAAAAATTCATAATTTTCCCTAAAGAATATGCCTTACTCTATCAAATGTGACTACAAGCGAGGACGATCCTAAAGGAACAATCTCGACGTCGCCATAGCCATAAATAGGCTTTGTGCAAGGGTAAGACCTAATAATGGACGCTTTATTTCATTCAGGACGTATTTGAAAATGACACTCACAAAGCTAGCCTTGTCGATGAAGACCCAATGCGCTTTGGTATGGAAAATATTGATGGAGACGACCACGAGATCATGATGAGGGTAGTTGATGCCTCATTTATCTTTAGTTGTTAACATGGCATCGAATTCATCCTCCATATCTCTCAATGCTTTCGGGACCTGGAGCTCCACAAATTATACCTGGCTGGTGGGGATTAGTTCCTTTATGTACCAAGCTGGGGCCCTTTTCTTCTTTCAACCATTTATGGGCTACCACATATTGATAAGATTTATATGTTGATGGAGGCCATATTATTTTCATCTACCCATTAAGGTTGAGCAGGGGCAGTTGTCTCTTTGGTTTACCTATTTCCTGACATATTGTACGAGTATACCTTCTAAATCAATCGCTCTACCTCGTCTTTTAGATGATGACACTCATTAGTGAAATGACAATTAAGTTAATGGAATTTGAAATATTTCCCAACATTGCAAAGCTCCTCCTTTAGCCTAGAATCGGTAGGAGAAAGCCTATGGTATGATGTCTTTAGTTGTGAAGTAGATGGTTTCCAATTGTGATTTAATGAGGCATGCTTAGCATACTTGGTTTTGAATTGAAGGTCATCCTAAAAGCATTTTTATTATGCTCGTAATGACCATTTATCCCATGACAGCTGCACCATGTTGTGTTGGTCTCCTCGCTTATCCTTCCTACTGATGTCAAACAAATTTGCCTCCTCCACCCACATAATGTCGTTAGATCTTTGAAAAAAGTCTATTAAAGACGAGGTGGGTTATTTCTATAACTCCATCCACATCTTAGAATGGTACTTCACCCTATGATGAAGGGATACTATTAGGTTATTCTTGTTTGCCCTTGGCCCAAGTTGAATACTTGTTGAAGTGGTTGATGTTGCTTTGAAGCGACTCAATTGGTCCTTCCAATATGTTGCAAAGTTCAATAGCCATCATAGTTAGTGCTCAAGAGGCAAAGAAGTGAGTTTTTAGGTCAATGCATAGTTGCCTATTTATAAATGCAAGAACCAGCAGGGAGGCTGGCTTGGTCAGTGTGGGGCAGAGGGGGGGGGGGAATATGAGACATTTGGCATTATTGTAGAGTTGACTGACTTGATCAATAGAATTGAAAGCTGTAACATGATCAAATGGATTAATTCTCTCATAATACTTTTCAATGGAAGGCACGACATATCTTTGATGAATATAAGTTCTTAATATCTCTTCAAAGAATAACTCCCCATTCTTATCATTGGAGAGGCCTTCCCCGCCTTGGTTTTCGGTTTGAATCATGAGCATCCATTGCCCAAGAAATGTGATTTATTCCCTAGTACATGTATCCACTCCTTGCAGAATGATGCAAGGCTCTTTCCAAGGAAGGGATCTTTCTATGCCTTAAGCATGAAGAAGATCTTGGATGTGATAAGGAGACGGTGAATAGTGATGGAGATTAAGTGTTAGCAACCTCCTATTTCAATTTACCAAAGGATGCCTAGAGTAATAGCCTTCCTTCTTGTGGGAGTAGGTTTTTGGAACTTCCTTTTAAGGTCAGGCATGAATAGAGAATTTCATGGGTTTATTATTCCTTTCTCTCCCTTTATCGCTTTTGCAGTTGAAACTCAAATCGTGTCCTCTTACTCTTTCCTAAGTTGTTCAAAGTCAGATAACCTTACAAAGGAGGGGGAGCGATAAGTAGTTGGAGCTCTAAGTGGTGGAACTAGACCGTGCATGGGAACGTCATGGAAAGAGTTCTATATGGGAGCTACGTGTATGTTTCTCTCTCGATAAGTGCCATCCCAGTTTGGGTTTCAGGTACGACCCTTTCTCGAGCATCACGCATGGTGTTAAAGTGTTAATGAAGGATATGGGTTCTTGGACCATAGCTAATGGTTTCTTTGTCTTCTACCCAAGCGCAGAGGTCATTAAGGTTTCGAGTCATTTTCCATATGGTTATGATCACATTCACTAGGCCGAGCCACGTATCATTGCTCATGCTAAGATTGAGGCTAATGATACTGGCTCTAGTGCCATAGTTAATGTTATGGCTATTAGAATTGTTGCCTCTGCTTCATTGTTGTTAGTTTGTATGGTGAACACTTTCTTGGAGTAGAATAGATGTTTTGAATAAGAGAATGTGATGAAAATTGAGAGCTTTGAGGGAGAACTAATTCTAGCATCAAAATGTTGACTAGGTTTTTAACTTACCATGGAATAATGATTAAAGTAGATTTTAGTGTAGGTTACTTGCTAAAATGATGATTTTACATGTAAAATGAGGAGTAACTAAGAGAGTAGTGAGTAATGCAGCTGAAGTAAATAACAAAAGATAAAGAGTAGTTCGATCTCAATAAAGATCCTCCATTATAACTAATATTTTTAACAATTTGGGATATTTAGTTACATGATAGATAGATGGTTATTGCAAAATCTTAGAGATGAAAAATATATCTCCTTGTGAGTACAAAATTGATCATTGTAGAAGTCATGGGATCCTTTATTTATAGCTAAAGTGCACATGAAAGGATTAGATAAATACCTTGAGTGCTAAGTTTTCTCGTGAACTTTGGTTGTAATCTGCATTTAGATAGGGGCCAACTCAGATTCTGCAATGAAAGAGACTCAGCTGCATGATAGCTAGCGGGTCATACTATGGCGTGCGTGTGTTTAAAAGGCATTATGGCATAAGGAATGGCTGCTATATAGTGGCGCTTATGCCAGAAATGCACAAAGAGTGGTTGTTATACAATGGCGTTTATGTTGGTAGAGTAATGTCATTAAAGCGCTTATGTTAAACGAATGGAACGGGGTCACCGCCGCCTTTTTCATGGGTGACGTGTACTTTTTTCTAGAAGTTAGACAAGTCACTACAAAGCACGGTTGATGGAGAGGCTGGCCAGCAAGGACCCATTAGCGAGTGGTTACTGGAGTTGATGTCGTCTTGTTGCGACTTTGTCGTCGAGGGATGTGGCGGGGAGAGATGTTATTCGAGAGGCTTGAAGCTTTTCATTGATCCAGAGAACACGGCAGATAAGATTCTAGATAAAGGTGGCATTGCAGGTTAGGATGTAGAATACAGATATATTATTAGGCCGGGTTGTTATTGGTCGACACATACTATGCGGGCATATGTTATTGGGCTTTGTCTTGATGGAATTGTTTATACATTTGTGATAAAAACGAGTAACAATCACTATGCCATAAAGTGATTCGGACAATAGAACATAAGGTAAATTTTCCGTTATCCCACTTTTTCACAAAACACAAGAAATAACCATCTGTTGTTTGTAGAGCCCTTGAAATCTTTCATCTGTTGTCTGAGTAGCCTGTGAAATCTCTATGAACATGCTTGTTATTCAAATAATATTTTATTTGTCGTCTGATTTAAGTTATCAAACTTTTTAGTTTTGGCTCCATCTTTTCCCCTTAATTGTTTCGTGGCCGCTCTTTCCCCTATGTATTCATTGGTTATTCCCCCATCTTTTCATTTTCTTTTTCCCCATCTCTCAAATTAGTGAATCAAATGATGAAACCATATTCACCAATATTTACTGTATTTTAGTTGCAATGATTGATTAAATCCTAATCTCTCCCTAGCTCCTCTCCGACGATTGATTGCATGCTTGGTTCTCTGGATGATAAACCTCTTTGGTAGCTTCTTTGTCGCGCAAGATTGATCTAAAATTTGGTGTGGAATCTTTGATTTTTAGTTTTCTATTTTATGTTTGTGCTAGACTATTTGTCAGCGATAATTTTGGGTGAAATTTATAAGGATTGAAACCGTATATTTTAATTTTGAGATTTTGGTTTGAATATTTCTACCGACTAGTTCGATTTCACTTTGTGCTCGATTTGCTTTGTGCTTGACTATCTGTAATGTGTTGCCTTGTTTTTCCTTTTAGTTCAATTAGGTTTCGGTCATACCTTGTTTTTTGATACTTGCTTAAACCTGCAATTTAGTTAATTTGGTTTCTTTTGAACTTTTGTTTAGTGCTTTGTGCTCGACTATCTGAAACTTGCAATGTGTCGCCTTGTATTTCTTGCAATGACTAGTTCAATTTAGTTTCGATCATGACTGATTGCAATGTGTTGCCATTGATATGCTGCCTTGTTTTGAACTTCCATGTATATACATACATATGTATATATATATATGTATGAATGTTTATGGCACTGCCTTGTTTTGGGAAGTTATGTTCGACTGGTCTTCTTTACGATGGATTTTTTTCTGACCGATTTTGTTTTGAGTTTTCTTATAATTTATGAAATGCTTTTCCACTTGCATAAACTTATGCACACTTGCACTTGGACTATGTACTTCATGATGGTTGCACTATGTATACATGCACACATATGTATGTATATATGTGCTTGACCATTTCTTTATTTTCTATATAGCTATGTATGAAGCTTTGATACATATTTGCTTTCCCATGTTTGTTTATCTGCACTTGTACTCTTGTGTGTGTCTTTATTTCTGGTTTGATGGTCATGCCTTGCACTTGCTATTCAATTTGCGACAAGCCAATGCATTGCTTTGACAAGACAGTGCACAGCACTACCGTGTCAAGGTAGTGCACAACAATATATACTTGTATTTACTTATATGTGCTTGTATATACTTGTACACACTTGTATATACTTGCATGTTTATATGTACATTTGAGCTTGTATATACTTGCTTCAGCACTTGTTGTTTTGCCTGAGCTTATTTATGTGAACTTATATATACTTGCTCTATGGTTTATTCCATTGATTATCCATTTTGCACCTGAGTTGAATTAGTTACTACATATACATGTATGCTTACTGCATACGTGTATATATATGTATGCTTTGAACTTGCACTTGTTGCACCTGAGCACTTGCACTTGAATTATTTACCGCATATACATGTATATCCATGTTTGAGCACTTGCACTTGTTTACTGCATATACATGTATACTTTTATCTAATGCATGTATAATTTGTTGTTTGATTTAAAACTCAAGTTCTCATTGTATTCCTTATCTGTTTTGGTGCTAATTTGCGGCACTGCCTTATTCAATTTGTGGCACTTGTTCCATTTGAGACTTATTCATATATGAGTTTGAAACATTTTGATTTTGAACCAATTGTTGAATTGTTTTGCCTGAGCTTATTTTCTCCACTTTGCTTAATGGTTTGTTCCACTTTGCTCTTTTGTTCTTTTGCTTACATACATGTAATTTGAATTATAAGTAACAATGTGACCGGTAACCAGCTTCTCGATTTTCAACAATTAACAAACGAAAGTCATTTCAAGTTGTTGCAACGTTGTAAATAACACCAACACATGTATAAATATCACATAGTCACATATAGGAAAATATCTAAGATATTTCCATTTACTTCGCCTTTAAGCATCCTAAAGTCAAAAGTAAAGGTCTCTTCATCTTACACATCACATGTAGCACATGGGGGTAATAATGGAGGAGGAGGTGGTGCGAGTACAATGGGAGGTGGTGGTGTAAGTGTGATGTTTCATGTAAATATTTTAGATATTTTCTCTCTTCCTTTCACCTATAAATACCTCTCCATTTTCTTTCCTTATTTCATTTCTTCATCTTCTTCTTTATTTCTCTCTTTTTCTTCTACAAGCTTCCATTAATGGCCTCTTTCATGGAAGATTTAAGGGAAACTAGACAGAAAATTGCAGAAAAACAAAGATCCAACCACCCATTCTCTTTCTCTTACTCATATAAAGTATCTAGCACTCTTCCGTCACCACAAAGTTCAGCCACCACCATTTCTATCCCATGGCTGAAAGTTCTAGAGAAAAGGAGTAGAGCATGGAGGCTTTGATGGAGGAAAATAAGGGGTCAGCTATGCCGGAGTGAAGTCATGAAGCTTCGAGAAAGTTTGGTAGCAAGTTAGTGAGAAAAAGGTCAAGATTTGCCATGGTTAAGGCCATGATCAAACCATATAGTGAAGGAGAAGATTTTGGTAGATTATCACGAAGCGGAAGCTCCATCGGGTCATCGAAGAAGCTAGGGGAAGGAGGGAGCTAAGATGATGCGATCTCAAGAAACACTTTCCTTTCTAGTTTATGATTAAAATGATTTGCATGATAGAAGCAAGTCAAAATTATTTTTTATAAGTATATAAAAGTTATTAACATGATTATACATGAATTGGCATGTTTGTTTGGATGTATACTTGATTGTTGACATTGGATGTTCACTTGGATGAATGAAAAAGAAGAATGAATTAATAATGTGAAGTTTATGATGATAATTAATGTGTTAACTATAATTAATTCATGAAGGAATAAATGGCGGGGAATAAATGGCGGTATATGTGGAAATTTAAGCCTCGAAACGTTTTGAAATCATAAAAGAGAAACGGTTTGAAATGATTTAAAAATCAAAAGGTTTCATTTAGAAAAGGAAAGTAACATTTTTATAATGTTAAAGGAATGATATTTAATGTATATGGATGTATGAATTAAATTGTTGAAAGATAGATAATAGATAACTTTCTATGTTAGTGAATGTTTTGAAAAGTGAAAATGGAATTTAATATGATTTTATAATCATCTATGAAGTCAAATATAATATTATAATAGTAGAATATTATATAAGTTAAAATATTTGAAAATATTATTTAGAAGTAAAAAAGAGATTTAATATTGAAATTATTGGTAAATGTTTGAAAATGGTTTATAAACGATTTATAAACATTAAAATTAAGTTTGGAAAAGTTTTGACAAATATTGAGTTTGGAGTCAAAAATGGGCGTGCCGTGTAAAGGTTTTTCACGATTTCGCGCCATAAAAGTTAAATCCTTATATAGGATGGAATCGAAGTTGGATTTCTTTGCAATAAGAATTTTTCAAACTATTATGAATATAGTTTTCAAAAAAAATGATCGAGATTTCATTTAATAGATTTCGAAATATGAGAAAATATAGTTTTCAAGAAAATCGCGCTTTGGTAGTTCGATGGCCAAAGTCGCAAATGTTTTAGATGCCTATTTTTAAAATATTTAAAAATATGGAATAAATCTTATAAATCATTTAAAAAAATTTAAAAGTGATTTGAGTAATAATTTTTTTTTCCATGTGATAGAAAGTCGTTTTGATTAATATAGCTTAAAAATTACTTTCTACAACACTTTTCCACGACACTTTTCTATAACTTTTGAAATATAGTTTTAAACGTAACCGCTCTTTTTTAAATCTTTGTAAATGTTTTCAAATGATTTATAAAGTATTTCAAATGTGATTTGAAAAATTTATGGAATGGTTAAATGATTAATGATTTAGAGTCGATTAATAACTTGACCGCCTTATGGGTGTCAAAGAGATAGTGTTTGGGCTTGTGTTTGGAAAACCAGTTTCTTGCTCTCCCTGGCTATCCGGACTGACCCGACGGATGGGATCGAAAATTTGGTTTACTTGGATCAAAATTTCCTAAAGTATAAACGTACAATTTTCCAAATATAATTAACTTGGATTGCATGGAAATGATTTGGAAATGTTTTTTAATATAAAAGGTGAAACGATTTGGAATTATTACAATATTAAAAGGTTTTGAAATTTACCAAAGGTTTTGATAAATGGGGATGAATTATTCCATATACTCTATAAAGGATAAAGAAATGATTCAATGAATATATATCTAAGAGATATCTATGAATGAACAAAAAGATGAATTAAATTGATTAATGATTGATAATCACATATGAACTTAACATCTTTTTAATCGATGATTGGCTTGGAGGAACCGGGGTCGGATTTGGGTAACTCCTGTCCGAAAACCTCTTCAAACCAATGTATATGTTCGGAAGTGAAGACGTATTGGTGAAGATGATTATTGAAGGTCGGAGATCTGCATAGCGGAAGGACTGCTTGTTGACATTCTTTGGGTCACTCCGAATATAGAGACATTTATTATATGAGTGGTCCTATCGTGTTTTGAAATCTTCAAATTGCAAGGACTACTCGCTACTAATAGTAGTATGAGGAGTGCCTTCGGTTTAGTTCGGTCCCAGAACGAACTTGTATGGACGTATGTTTGACATTGCATTTCTACGATCTCAACATTGACTTTTATAAACGTACATCTGCTTGGTGGCGGAGAAGGCAGCTTATCTTAGCTTAACTTCCTTCTCTAAGATGTATGAGCTAAGAGGTTGTATGTTTGTGGAAGTCAATAGCGATCGAAGGAATGCAAATGTGGCACTCTAAGTGGAATGTGCTTTGTGTAAGAATAAAGCGTGGCATTGTAAATAGCAAAGCGTGGCTTTGTTAAAATTAAGCATAGCCTCATGTGCCTCACATCCCGAAGATGATACAGTAATTATGTATTCTACAAGGTATATATTTCAGGCTATTAGTTTTATTAGGTGGAGAAGTCCGGTGGAATTTGGATGCTCAAGGCATTTTTTATAATATAGTAGCTTGCTTGTGAAAAGCGATAAGGCTATTGGATATTGGCTGTGTAGTAAGTGCATTTCCAAGTAACTTGCTTGTAAAAAGCGATAAAGACACCATGGAAACTATTTTTGCTATGCATTGATCGAAGAAAAAGATCACTAGTTCCCTATCATGTTGGAAATTCCAAATCCAATACGAGCTTTACGGTTTTGATTGTATTCCCAAAATAGCTATTATTCTTTGCAAACATTTCAGCTACCCCTTTGGTATCATATATTCCATCTGGTGTATTCCGTTGACCTAGTCAGGATATATTACCATAGACTTAGTCCAGATATTGATACATTATTTTGATATTTTACTTGAAAAGTGTTTTTAAAAGAATGTCATTAATAATAATATCAAAGTGTTTTTTAGTATAAAGTATTTTGGTTATCATAAGATAAAAACCCGTATGTATTTATGTGTGGGTGTAGTCTTATGAGATATCCTTCTTTTCAAAGGATTTGACTTACGTCAGCATTCAAAATTTCGAGTATCTCATACTGGTTTATCAAGCCTAATCTGGGTATTTTTGATACTAGGGTTAGATCCGAGTAGTTTCAGGTTTAGTTAAAGAGGCTTGGAGTTTCCAGAGGAGAGCTGGAGATCTTCATCTTTGTATGGGCGTATTCTATTATCCGCTGCATATATTGCATTTTTTTTATTTTTTAGCATTTGTAAGTACAAGGTTTATAACTGTCTAGGCTGAATCTTGATTAGACTCTAATATTGTATTCAAATTTTCTGCTATAAAGATTATTGTTGAAATAATATATGTTATTCCATTCGCGTGAGGTTCTGTTTTATCTTTATTTTATTTTTCCCCTAACAATCGAGCTTTTCGGCACTTGGATTTGAGGCACGAGGGAGTATTAAATGTCGATTTTTGAAGGTTGAAAACCCTGATCATTACATTAAATGCCTTAGAATATAAGGCAAGCACAATATGGGAATAGCCAAAGCCCAAAATCCCTAAACCCTTAACTCATTTTCATTCACATTTTCATAAACCAAAAACATAAACAAAAGAAGACAAGACCGACCATAACCCTAGGAAAGGAGGAGCTCAAAATCAATTAGAGGTTAAGATTTCAAGCAAGGAAGATTAAAGTGAAGAATAAATCGCGAGTTCCTTATCCAACCAAGGTGAATAATGATCTAAATCATCTCTTATAAATCTTGTTGAATGTTTTAACTCGAGTTTAAGGTATAAACCGTTTGGATGGATGAAAGATGATATGTTTATACGCCACATTATAATAGAAACAAGGATTTTATGGGATGATATAATTTGATTTTAAGGTTAAAGTCATGCAAATTGATTTTCAAATGCCATGATGTTTGAATATGTTATGTAAAACATTATTTTGAAGTTGGGCTTAAATTTTCATATTATTCCAAGCTATGTACAATTTATTATGTGTTTGGAATGAAAGAAATTGATAATTTTGAGTTTAATTTATTTAAGGCAGTCAAGAATTCTTTTTAGGTCAAAAATTTATAAATGTTAGAAAACATATTGACGGTAAATAATTGTGATTTTTGGGGAATTTTCCTAAGTGTTTTACTACTGTTACAAATTTATTTAAGTTCAGGGACTTAAATGTTTTATATGTTTTGTTAAGGAAGAAGGGTTATTTATTAAAATGTTTTCAATTGAAATTTTTGAATTCGGTAGCCATTTTAGAAAAGACATTTGATAAAGAGTGGGCAACCAGTCATATTTTGACCAGTTGGGCAAGTTAGATAAAAATGCATTACTATGGAAGGCATAAAAATCAATTTTATTTCAAATCACAACATGGCCACTTCCTTAGCTTGCTTCTGCCACCATGCCCCATTAGACCTTTCTCACATATTCAAGCCTAATGCAAATGAAATCAAGCAATTGGTATGTAGCATATTGGAGAAAGGTAGCAGGAATGATGGTGTCAAAGGGATGCTTCCTACGGGGTTGAAGCCACTCTAATTAGCTTTCGAATCGATCAATTTACCTTTCTTTAAAAGAGGCTTTCGAAAAAGTTGCCACTTGTCTTTGTTTTTAGAAGGACTTTTCAAAGGGTTGTCTCTTACTTTTGTTTTAAAAGAAGCTTTCAAATGGATAGATTCTTTTAAATCTATTCGATATCCTTGTTGCATCATTCATACCTTTTGAATTAGTTATGGCCGCTTTTCTTCATAGCTTTAAAACAATATATTCTAAAGGGATGCTTTCGTATTTTAATTTTAAAGCCACCTTCATAATGCTTTTGAAAGGGTAGTTTAGCCACTTTTAAATGTTTTCGGAGGCAATGGTTTTGAAAGGGTGGGTTTCGAAGCTATCCTCTTCCTCAATTCTTTTTCTTAAGATTAATGCCTTCAAAAGCAAAGCGATGCTTTTGTTCTTTTTGACTCGGAAGATATAATTAATATTAAATCCAATGAATTCAAAAGATATACTTTCAGATGGTTTCAAATCTATGCTTCCATAAATTCTACTTGAACTAAATGCCTTCGAAAGGTAAGATTTAATGGTATCGAATGGTGTTTCTTTAAGTGTTTTGAAAGGAAGGGTTTCAATGCTTTCAAAAGTTATGTTTTAATGGTTTCGAAGGAGAAGGTCTAAAATTTTAAGTAATGCATTCGAGAGGGAGAGTGATGGAGGGTAACCCATGATGTCACAATGATCCGTAGGGTCTAGTCGAAAGCCTTAGTTTTTATATAAGAAACCCAATCTCATTTTTAAAGTAAACCCCATGGCAATATGAAAGAGTTTTGAAATGGCATTTGACATTGGAATTTTGAAGAAGCTACTAAAGATAGTGGATCAAGGGTATTAACAATTTTTCCTTAGAAAAGTGATAACAAGGAATTAAATCGTAGATGTTTAAATTATTATGTTTTAATCAGTTATCATGTATGCTTTTGTAAACATATTCACTTCATAATTAACCATAACTGCATTTTAGGGTGTTAAGGGCAGAATAACTAGCTAGGTTGACTCAGTTGTGAATATACATTGAGTTACCTCGCTTGTGAATAGATTTGCATCCAAAAGGTAAGAAAGGCTAGAATATTAGATGTTCAAAGACTGATCAAAGGATTATTGGTTTAGACAGGTTCTAAGTAAGCCCATGAAAACTATATGGAAATTATTATTGTCATGGGCCAATAGATTCTTAGTGATCCCATGAAAACTATGTCCGAAATAAGTTATTAAAGGAGAACAATAGATTCATAGTGACCCTAAACAATGATTAGATGATGTTATCGGTAGATACTAATATTTTCATAGTGACTCCATGAAAACTATGATTAGGTGATGTTATTCGTAGACACCAGTAGGTTCTTAGTGATTCCATGTAAATTATGAAACTGGACATATAGTTTGTAAGCATGGAAAAAGTCATTAGTCAATCCATGAAAACTAATAGGTTAATAGTGACCCTAGAAACTATAACTTTAGACAGATAGTTAGGTAAATGGGTAGGGAAATCCAGAGCATATTGCATGCTTGCATATCATCAAGGTACTTTTTATTATGTTGTGTCTTAACCATTATTGATGTAGGTGCATGGTATATGGTTATTATAAGTTGAGTTATGATGTTAGTAAGGGGAAAATCTGTTTCGCTAAGCGGCGTGGTCTCACTAGATATCTATTTGGTTTGAGATAGTAGGTTATTATTCACACCAGAATTTTTGTTTGACTCGAAGTTTATGTTTTCCCTTAAACTCTTTGGTGCTCAATTAATTTTGAGTAGTTTAAGAGTTAAGGTTTTTAGGTTCTCTTTTGGATGAATAAGCTTCCAAAGACATGTAGCAAGGCAAGCTAGCTTCCGTTGTGTTTTGTATGTAATGACAAACTTGTTTAATGCCTATATTTAGACTTTGATCAACCAAGAGGGCATCTTCATATGTCGCTCTTGGTGTATTTTGTAATAATTATAATTTTTTGAATGTGGCTTACATATGGGATTATTTTGAATTTTAAATGCTATCTATAATAAAATAAGAAATTTGTTTTAAATTTTCATATTCACATATTTCTGGTACATCAACGTATCAAACATTACCGCATCGTCACCGAGAATCAATAATTATGGATGACTGCAACATCCGTAAGGTTAAGTTTTGGTCCTCCAAATATGGGATGTTACAATTTGGTGTAAGAGCATAGGTTTATGTAAATTTAAAGGAAATTTGGACCTAAAAGCTTTTCAAAACATAATCCAATGAATTAGATAATGGGGCCGGGATATGAGTTAACGCTATAGTAACATTCTTACATTTGTTATATACATACATACATACATACATACATACATATATATATGTATATATTCCCCTCTCTTTTAGACTATTCTTCTTTATCTTACTAAGGCTCGTATGCAGACTTATGAGAAATGAAGGTATGGTGGTCGAAAATGAAAGAGGAAATCTTGGTGAAGGAAGCATCAAAATTATAGAAATGCTCGACCCAACACCGGGAGGAATCCGGGTTGACAGGCAAATGCTAATCCAAATGCAAATGCCAACATAAGTGCTTGAACCCTGCCAGTAGATATGAGAATGATGTATCAGTTCTTTGTCAATCTGATGCAAGCTGAAGCAGCTGCAGAAGTAGTTGGGGAAAATGCTGTGAATGTTGGAGGAGCTAATCCCATGGTCCCAGTTGGCAATGGGATTAAAAGATGAGCAGAAGAGGATACTTGCTTATATATAATTACAGGGACTGATACTTTATTGGTGGAATGGTGTTACCATAGGAGTTCTCGAGGAGGAGTTGACTTGGGTAGAGTTATGTAGAAGATTCAAAGAGAGGTTTTTGTTTGAAGTTTCCATGTTAGTATTGCCAAGAAAGTTCATGGACTTAGTGCAAGGTGAAATGTTGGTGATTGAGTATGCTATGAAGTATGATGAGTTGTTCAAATATGGATATGCTACCATTGACACTTTATCAAAATGAATGAGCAGTTTATTCGAGTGTTAAGACCCGAGATTGCTATGGCGACTATGCCACATCTTCGTGATCCAAGTATAGTTGCAGTGGAGATGGTAATCAGGAATGAAGAGATTCTTTCCACTTATGGGAAGGAGAAGCAGGTTGGAACCCAGGATTCACAGGACAAGAAGAGGAAATTCTTTAAGAAGAATGAAGCTCAGAAAGGAGGAGCTACCAAGAAAGGGAAGACTGATGTAGTTTGCTACAAGTGTGACAAGAAAGGACATTATGCTTATGAATGTCGAACTGGAAAAGAGAAAAAGGTTGCAGACAAGAAATGAGTGATGTGCTTCAACTGTGAATAAATTAACGCTACAAGAATCAGTGTCCAGAGCCAGTCAGAGCTTATAAAGGTTTTTTGCTTTGGAACCATCGACTTCTAGACCAACCACTGCTGAGAAGGGAAAGACTGTTATGGAAGGTATGCTTTTGATTCATAGTATACCGGTTCGGGTAATATATGATATTAGTGCATCGCATTCATTTATATCTCGATGTTTAGTAGATAAGTTATGTTTAGAACCCTCATACCTTGTTACGTCCTTTAGAGTTACAAATCTGATAGGAGGTTATGAAACTCTGAGGATGAGATGTGACTAGTTAGAACTTGAATTGTTAGATTATAAGTTTGCATGAAGTTTGTACATGATTTCTAGTCTTAAGGATCATTTGGGGGTATGGATCGGTTAGATAAATATGATGCTAGGATATTTTGCTAAGATAGAAAAATATCGCTAAGAGACCCTAATAGTCATAACTGAATTATATATTCGGTGGAGAAGTCAAACTGCTATGGAAGTAGAAGAAAAGTTGAATTAGGTTTTGGTTGCAAGACAGTTTGTTGATATTTTAAGCCAGTTATAGGACTACCACCAAAGCAAGCCATTGAGTTACGGATAGATCTTGCGTCAGTAGCAGAACCTGTAAGTAGACCACCAAGAAGGAAGACATCCACTGAGATGAAGGAATTGAAGGTGCAAATGGTGGATTTAGAAAGAGAGAATTTTATTAGACCAAGCAGTTCACCTTGGGGAGCGGCGTCGGTGTTCGTGAAGAAACTGGATAGGTCGTTAAGGATGTGTAACGACTTTCAAACCTTAAGCGAGAAAACAATAAAAAAATAAGTATCCTTTGACGAGAAACGATGATTTATTTGATCAATTGAGTGGAGCCAGGGTATTTTTTAGTTGGATTTGGCGACAGGTTTCCATCTGCTAAGAGGACAATATTCCGTTGACGGCACTTCGAAATAGGTATGGTTCGTACAAGTGGTTAATAATGCCATTTGGGTTAACAAATGCACCAGTTTTTTTTTATGATTCGATAAATCGAGTTTTTCGAGAGCACTTGAATAAGTTCGCATTGGTGTATTCATATATGTCATTTTAATATACTTTAAGGAAGAAAGTGAGCATGAAGTTCATCATAGAGTAGTGCTTGAGATGCCGAGGCTGCATCAACCTAAAGCAAAGTTTTCAAAGTGTCATTTCTGAAAGAAAGTAGTTAAGTTTCTTGGTCATTTGGTTTCAGATAAGGTTTTGTTGGTTGATCTGGATAAGATCGAGGCCGTTAACAATTGGAAGAGACCACAGACGGTGACTGATATTAGAAGTTTTCTTGGACTCGCTGGCTATTATCGGACATTCATTAAGGATTTCTCGTGGATGGCAGTATCTTTAACTAAGCTAACCAGGAAGGATATGAAGTTTATTTGGTCTGACAAATGTGAGGATGCATTCCTTAAGTTAAAGTATTTACTGATCAACGCGCCTGTGTTAGTAGTTCCAGATGAGAATTAAGGATTAGTAATGCTTAGGCATGTCAACGGATGTTTTCAGATACCGATAGCGCCAAATCCACATCCGAAATCATTTTCAGATATCAGATATCTGCATCCATGGTTACAGACGGATATTGAAAAATTATCCTATTCGCTAACGATCGATAAATCAAGAATTACATAAAAATTAGTTTACACAAATATTTTTCAATCCCATCGATTATAAAAGTGTTAAACAATAATAAATATGACGATAATAAATAGTTTCGAGCAGTTAAAGCATTAAGTGCATATAATATAAACTATTAACATAATTAAATAATAAAAAATATCTTTCGCTGTACTAAACACACATAACTTGAACTATAATCTTAACAAAAACTGGACGTATAATTTTCGGATGCAGATGCCTTCAAATCCGCATTAGCATCCATTTTTGAAGATATCGGATATTTATCTTCTTTTTGGATGCAGATGTGGATGGATTTCTGATTTTTCGGGTATCCATTGGCAGCCCTAGTAATGTATACCAATGCATGCGGAACCGAAAGAGGGCTGGGTTGATGCAGAAAGGTAAAGTTATTTCCTTTGCTTCACGACAGCATAGACTGCATGAAGTGAGATATCATACTCCTGATCTAGAGTTTGCTGCGATGATCTTCGCATTGAAAGTATGGAGACATTATCTCTTAGGAGAGAGATTTGAGTTATACATAGATTATAATCCCTTAAGGTATTTATTCTCTCAGAAGGAGTTGAATGTGAGATAGCAGAGATGGTTGGAGTTTTTATCAGCTTATGATTTAATATATAATATACACCTGGAAATCGAAATAAAGTGGCGGATGCTCGCAGGAAACATCAGAATGTGGAGTTAGCTATGTTAGCAGAGTGGGAGGACTTGGAGGCTTTGAATACTTGTAGTGTGAAGTTAAGATCGACTGCCAGATCTTATCAGAGCACCACCATGTTATCCTGCTTGGAAGTTCGATGGAGATTGATTGAAAGGATTGCATCTTAGCAGAAAGCTAACCCAGTGTTAGCTGAGGAGATTAGAAGGCTAGAGGCCGGAACTGAGACTGATGTCCTGAAGGATTTTAGTCTTGACAAAAGGGGATGGTTGAGAAATAAAGAACAGTTGTATGTCCCAAAATGTAGAAAACCTAAGAAAGGAGGTCCTTAGAAAACGTCATCAATCAAAATTTATTATTCATCATGGGGAAACCAATATGTATCTAAACATGAAGGTGAGTTTCTACTAGGAAGGTATGAAGAAGGATGTTGGCTTATGGGTAAAGCAGTGCGTGAACTGAGAACAAGTAAAGGTCGAACATTAGAAGTCGAATGAGTTACTTCAACCTTTAGAGATACCACATTGGAAATGAGATTCAGTATCCATGGATTTTATGGACGGTTTCCAAGGTCGAATCGAGGTAATGAAAGTATACGGGTCATAGTGGATAGGTTAACTATGATTTATCATTTCATTACAGTTAAGTCAACCACGAAAGTACCTGTTTTAGCTAAATATTTTATGAAGAGCGTAGTTAGAGTGCATGGAATTCCTAATAGCATAGTAAGTGATAGAGATATACTTTGTTTACTAGCAAGATCTGGAAGACTCTCAAGGATGTGTTAGGTGCCAAGCTCAAGATGAGTACTACTTATCACCCTTAAACGGATGGGTATACAGAAAGAGTTAACATTATACTCAAAGATTTGTTAAGAGCTTGTGTCCTAGATTTTGGTGGATCATAGGAAGATCACCTACACTTAGTTGATTTTTCCTATTATAACAATTATCACTAGTATAGGAGTGGCACCTTTCGAAACTTTGTATGGAAGGCGACGCAAGTCACCAGCATGTTGGTTAAAAACTAGAGACAAATTAACCTTAGGTCTAGATCTAGTAAGAGAGGCAATAGAAAAGATTGATTTGATTCGAGATAAAATGAAGGAAGCTCGGTCTAGAATAACTGCTAAGAGGCGCAAGGATCTAAAGTTCTCAGTTAGAGATTGGGTTTTCATTAAAGTATCACTGATGAAGGGTATTATACGATTCAAAAAGTCGGAGAAACTGGCACCGAGATATGTTGGACCATTCACAGTTGTAGGAGGATGAAAAGCTCGCATACATAGTAGAGTTGCTAAGTATATTGGAAGCATTTGTGTTTCATGTGTCTCATATTCGTAATTATGTGCATGATTCAGAGACTACTATTCCTATAACTGCATTAGAAGGCTTAATTGTTGAACCGGATCTAATCTTTGTTAAGCAACCAGTTCAGGTTGTAGCGAGAGATGAGAAGAGGTTAGGAAACAAACAGTCAAGTTGGTGAAAGATCAGTCGAGCGACAATGAGAAGGATTGTACTTTGGAGACAGAAGACATGATTATGGATATTTATCCTAATCTATTATAAGGGTATGTTCTATATCTGTTATAAATATAGACAGTTTGCTAGTCAGGTAGGTTAGTATGGCAGTTAAGAGATGTTACAGATGATTACTATGCTTAGTATTTAGTCCATGCTGAATTTCGAGGATGAAATTCTATAAGGAGAGGAGCCTGTAACACCCCTAATTTTAAATAGCATTATTGAGAAAATTTAATTAGATAAATTAAATACAATAATGTAGAGATTAGAGTGATAAGAGAATTGAGATTTGAAAACCAATTAGGATTGTGCCTTAACTAAATGGATTTATAAAAATGGTTTATAAGTTAAATGCCTAAGAGAATAAAGCAAGGGCAATATGGGAATAGCTGAACCCTATAACCCATAAACCCTTACCTCATTCTCATTCACATTTTCATAAATCGAAAACATAAACAAAAGAAAACAAGTTCGGCCATAACCCTAGGAGAAGAGGAGCTCAAAATCAACTAGAGGATAAGATTCAAGGTAGGAAGATTAAAGTGAAGAACAAATCTCAAGTTCCTTATCCAAGCAAAGTGAATAATGATCTAAACCATCTCATATAAGTCTTATTGAACGTTTTAATTCGGGTTTAAGGTTTAAAACCATTTGGGTGGATGAATGATAATATGATTTGATTTATATGCTACATTATAATTTAAGCCAGGATTTTGTCAGATGATATAATTTGATTTTAAGGTTAAATTTGTGCAAATTGATTTTCGAATGCCATGATGTTTGAATATGTTATGTAAAATATTATTTTGAAGATATTTTTAATACCAAGCTATAGACAATTTATTATGAATTTTAAATGGAAGAAATATATAATTTTGGATTTAAATTGTTTAAGGCAATCAAGCATTGTTTTCGGGTCTAAAATTTATAGTGTTAGAAACATATTAAAAGTATGATTTTTGAGGAATTTTCCTAAGTGTTTTACTATGGTTGCAAAATTATTTAAGTTAAGGGACTTAAATGTTTTACATGTTTTGTTAAGGAGGAGGACTTATTTGTTACAATGTTTTTAATTGTAAATATTGAATTCGGCAGTCTTCTTAGAAAAGAATTTTCATAAAGAGTGGATAACCACTCATACTTTGAAAAATTGGGCAAGTTAGGTAAAACTTAATTACCATGAAAGACATAAAAATTAGTTTTGTTTCGAGTTACAACTTGGCTACTTCCTTAGCTTGCTTCTGTCACCATGCCTAGTTAGACCTTTCATGTAACAACCCAGAATTTCTGTCATTTGAAATTCAAATATTTAATTGATTTTAAATATCAACAAGTAAAATTTGTAAGTCGAATAAATTATTTTTCGAATATTTAGATTTAATTGGATAATTAAATCGATAATTTAATATTGAAATTACAGAAAAAATTGGAAATTGGGTTAAATATGATTGAAAATGATTTGTAAAATTTTATTTAATCATATTGAAGTCAGAATGATGTTATAGAACTTTTAAAATTGAATTTAAAGTTAATTTGTGAAAATTGAATATTTTAATATTTAACCGACGAGTTAAAATAGCCATTTTTCAAACAGTTCCGGATTTTGACGAAACCATTTTTATCAGATCTGTAATATTATATTATTGTATGATTTTAAATTTCGTGTCAATCGGATTTACCGTTTGTCCGGGGCAAGCCAAAACGCATAGAAATTTGGTTTAATCGATTTAATTTAAAATCGATCGTTTATTTCCGTAACTCGCACATATGATCGAATTAGCCTCCGAAACCTATTCCATTGTGTCCGGAACGCGGGGTAAACCCTAGAAATGCCAGTCACCGCGCGAGATTTGGAGTTCGAATTTTTTTGGATGAATAGTGTTTTTGGAAATTTTCTATAAAAGGACTTGCTATATTCTCATTTGCAAACCAAAGACAAACCCTAGGGTTTTGTGAGTCGGCCGACTCAATATTATTCAATGGCCAGAAATTGATTTCATTCTTCTTCATTTACCTTTCAATCCACAAGTTAATTCGAAAAACCTTCAACATGAAAAACGTAGAGCACTACAAGATCTAGGTATTCAACGGCTATGATCGTTTATAATCGAGCGAATCAACAGCAATTGGAGATGGAAGGTGCCACGGTCGGTACGAATTTCGTGGCCAAATAGGAGGCCGAGTTTGACATGGTGGCGGCTGTAGGTAGCTCTTGAGATGGCCTTCGTTATGGCACTCTCTGATCGAGGTATATGTCGATGATGGTGGAGTATAATTCAACCCTAAGTGACGGCTATTGGGCTCGGCCTCTCTGTAGCATACATCCAAATTTGAACGTGAGGGAAGAAGAGCATCTCGCGGCCACGATTTGATCTAGGAATGAACGATCCATATTAGGGCTAGGTTATAAAAATTTAAATAAATTGTAAATTGATTTGTATTATAAATTGTATAAACTTCTAAATATGATAACTTTGTCATATGAGGTCGAAAAATTACGAAATGACTTGCGTTAGCTTCGTTTTGTCGAGCACTATGCTATGGAGCTGGTTTGGAGTCTTTTGAAGCTAGTGAAAATTTCGGGTAAAATTAAACGCACGTTTAATTTTATTCGAAATAAAACGCTACAACTATTATCGGAAACTCAAGGTGAGAACTTCTCACTCAATCGAATTGTTTCGATTTAAATTTTGAATACTTAGATTTAAAATTTCTTGATTGTGTGATTGGATGATAATTATTATCTGTTGTATTGAAATAGACCCTATACGCCGTATATTAAGCGGATGTTGTTTATTAAAAACATATACCGCGATAATTCCAACTTGTATGAAATTGGTATTATATATGTACTTGGAGTTGATTTCCCGCATTATATAGCGGACGAGACCCTATTGCGCCGCATAATAGCGGATAATATTTTATAAATCCCATATACCGTGATATTTCGTCTTGAAGAGAAATTGGTATTGTGCTAACATCTTTGGATGCAGGGAAACAGGTTGGAGGGATCCAACTGGATTCCTCAAACATTTGAATTGGTTTCAATGTTGTGTGTTGATCTATTTATGATCTATTTATAATCTGCGTGATTATCTTTGTGATTGAAATCGTTAAAGGCTAAATTTTAGCCGAATATATTTTTGGTATCATTAGATGCCGAAAATAAATAAAGTTTGATTTTTGAAAATTTAAGTTGAGAATTCATAATAAAATTTAATTTTGGAATTGATTCATCTTAAATAAATAAACGTTGTGATTTTTATGTTATAAAAATTATGATTTTTGTGAAATATAACTGAAATGTGATTTTTAAAATAAGTAGTCGATTAATTTATAAAATGGTTTAAATTGGGATTTTTGAATAATTATAAATGATTTATATAAAAGATTTATAAAATTGATATTTATAAACTAAAATATTGGAATTATAAAACGAGTTTTTATAAGTGTTAAATTGAAGTATAAATGGATTTCATAAGTGGATGAAATTGATAGGTTTATAAATTGTGAAGTTATAAATTGAATAGATTTTGTAAAATAAAAGATTTATAAGTAATTAACTCATAAACTGGATTTTGGCGTGTAAATGGGATATGGATAGAAATTGTTAATAAAGTGATTTTATAAGTTAAAGTTGTTATAAGGCACAAATGGAATTTATAAACGTTGTTTTATGAATCCGAAATCGACTTATTTTGATAAGTTTAATTATTATAGCTTATTAAAGGAAATATATCCACGATTTTGGACGATGAATAATATATTAAAGAAATATTTTGGGAAAGTGATATTTTAAATATAATTAAAACGATTTAAAAATGTTTTAAAATGTGTTAAGTATCGAAACCATAGATTTCAACATTTATTGTTGAAATAGACGTTTTCGCGAAGAAAAAGGAATGGTGGACTATAACACTGTTGTTATAGTAAATGATTTCCGAAAGGAAAAGTTTTGTATAGTATTGGGGTTTATATATCTATCTTAATTTCGAATCCCTATACTAGTGATTTTGGGTCACCGTGACGATGTTTTACGTAACATTCGTTTTGACCCAAATAAATGTGTTTAAGTGAACGTTTTCCTTAAAGAATAAAATATATACTTAATTTGGATTTAAGTATATTGAATATTTTCAAAATGTAGAAAATAAATAGATTGGTGAATTACTTATTATTAAATAAGTATGGTAATGTTTTCCAAAATGAAGTGAATGTTTTGAGATTATATCTTTTAAAGATAAATTGAAAGTGAATAATTGAAATCGATTTGAGAAATCGTATAAAAGGTGAATATTTGGAAATGTATATTCACAATGGAAATTTATAAGGGAAATTTGTTTAAAAATAAACATTGATTTATTTTTAAAAGTGTGGAAATAAATTTACGAATTTGGAACGTAAATTTAATAAATCGATAAGGATTTATTTAATTGGTTTAAATGAACCATTTTGAAATGAAAGTTGTTAAGGTGAAAATTGATTTGAAATTTGTTTTCAAATGGTTGAAGTGTGGAATATATATCTTGTAAAGATATTTTTGGAAAATAAATAATTTGGGAAATTATTTGAATTCGGGTTATGTTGTGAATATTGGTTGATAGTTAAATAACCGACCATCAATATTGACCGTTAAGTGGCTATTTGTTGTGAATTGGTTGAAATTGAATGCTACACTTATTTTTAAATTATTGCGCTCATTATTCGGATTACCCATTCCGAATAGTGATACGACGTAATGGATAGCATTGAAGACCGGTGGTGAAGATCGGGTATTTGTGAAAACGATAGGATGACCTATCGCTTGTCTTTGCACCGTTAGCTACGGTATGGAGATTTCCTTTGTGATGGGAAATTCGATCGGGATTGAGAATACTCGGATGGCAAGGGCTTCTTTTGAAGTGCCTTCGGTTTTGTTCGAGCCCGGAACAGACTTGTATGGTTACGTGTCTGACATTACATTTTGAGATATAAAGCAGATTTCTTTCAAATCATTTCCATTGGTGGCGGAGAATTTATTCTCTTAGCTTAACACCCTTCTCTAAGACGTACGAGCTCAGAGGTTATGTAGTTGAAGGTTATCGGTGATATATTCCCAATTTGGTAATGTAGCATGCTGAGTGTTGTTGTGTGATGATTATTTATTGATCATTTGTTGATCAAAGCGTGGCTTTGTGAAAAAGCGTAGCTTTGTGGACAAGACTTCGTCAGACCTCACACCCCGGAAATGGTCAAAACAGGAAATGCGACAAGGTTATGAGGGTCGCGCCCTTTAGGGTATGTCATTCCCTTCTGGAAAAGGGTGGTGTCAGGTATGGAGCCCTGATGCTTAACCTATGTGGTTGCTCCAATCTCATTTTTCTGTATGGTTGTTGCTTGGTGATAGAGGGCCCTCGGATAAAGGTCCCAAAGGACCGGGGGGTGGCATATTCGTGTTGTAGTTACCTAGTTACAGAGGTAACCCGGCCTTGTGTTGGCAGAGAGCTGGTTAAGTTCTCGGGACGTCCCGCCAGAGGCAATCCCATATGGCAGTAGGAAGTTCCTTAGCATGACCATTTGTTGGAAATCCAAAGAAACAATACGAGCCTTGTACGGTTTTAGTTGTATAACCTGCCATGGAATGTGGCGGTAACCTGCTATTGAACATGGTAGCTATAGTAGGCATACGATAATGGTCGTATGTTGGCTAAGATTTATATTCTATTTTCGAAAGGTTTTTCACTGTGCGCTTATAATAATAATAACAAAAATGATTTGTTTTGCGTAGTAAGCATCTTTGACCATCATAAGGAGAAATCTCCTCCAATTCTGCGTTTGCATTGTGTGTGTGCGGGGAGGCCTTATGGTAGTTTCATTTTCCAAAAGCATTGCAGATATTTTCCACTTCCCTTGTCGTTGTTTTAAAAGATAAATAACTGTTTTAAGTTCTCACACCAGTCCCATGACTGACCTGGAGTTTATTGTTCTCTTCCTAAACTCTGGGTGCCCATAATTTTCCACACGGGCAGTCTAGAGTCAGGTTACCAGGTCATTCTGGATTTAGAAGTGCTATGGAGCTCAGGTGGCGAGCTGGATGGCGAGGCGTATTACTTGTATATGATATTATCTTTCCGCTGTAAATTCACTTGTAAGGACATGTTGTATCGCTGTTCATTCTTGTATTGTGTTGTATATTATTGTTGTTCACTCTGATGATAATGTAATGTAATAACCGAGATAGTTCTTTGTTTTAAAGATTATTCATTTATCTATTATATGTTGTTCCGCTGCGACTGTGAGATTCCGATATTGTTTCTGTTCTATTTCCTTATTTCTTCTATCTTTTTCTTCTACCTCTTCTCTTTAACCCTAACAATTCGGTTTTTCGGCATTCGATTATGCGGCATTTGATACAGTGGACGTAAGAATGCCGACCTTCGGATCCTGACAAAATCGTAATGTTACATTTCACATCTATTCAAAACCAATCAAGCAATTGGTATGTAGTGTATTGGGGAAAGGCAGAAGGAATGATGGTGTCAAAGGCATGCTTCCAAGGGGGTTGAAGCCACTCTAATTAGCTTTCGAATCAATCGAATTACCTTTGTTTAAAAAGAGGCTTTTGAGCAAGTTGTCGCTTGCCTTTGTTTTTAGAAAGGCGCTTTCGAAAGTGTTGCCGCTTAGTTTTGTTTTAAAAGAAGCTTTCGAATGGATAACTGCTTTTAAACATATTCGATACCCTTGCGGTCGCATTCATACCTTTCAAATTAGTTAAGGCCGCTTTTCTTTATAGCCTTAAAACAGTGTATTTGAAAGGGGTGATTTCGTCTTTTAATTTTAAAGCTACCTTCTCAATGCTTTCAAAATGATAGTTTAGCTGCTTTTAAATGTTTCTGGAGACAATGGTTTCGAAAAAGTGGGTTTCGAAGTATCCCTTCCCCAATTCTTTTTCTTAAGATTTAAGCTTTCAAAAGCAAAGCTTTTTCTTTTGTTCTTTTTGACCCAGAAGTTGTAATTAATATTAAACCTAATGATTTCGAAAGAGATATTTTCAAATGATTTCGAAGCTATGCTTCTATAAATTCTAATTGAACTAAATGACTTCGAAAGGTAAGATTTAAATGTTTCAAAAGGTGTATCTTTAGGTGATTCGAAAGGAAGGTTTCAATGCTTTCGAAAGGTATGTTTTTAATGGTTTCAAAAGAGAAGGTCCAAGATTTTAGGTAATGCTTTCGATAAAGAGAGTCACAGAGGGTAACTCATGATGTCACAATGATCCGTAGGGTGTAGTTGAAAGCCTTTTTTATATAACAAACCCAATCTCATTTTAAAGGTAAAACCCAAGGCAATATAAAAGAGTTCCAAAATGGCATTTGAGTTTGGAATTTTGAAGAAGCTTTCCTTGCTAAAGATAGTGGGTCAAAGGTATTAACCATATTTCCTGAGAAAAGTGATTACAAGGAATTAAATCATATATGTTTATATTATTATGTTTTGATTAGTTATCAAGTACGCTTCTGTAAACATATTCCCTTCATAATTATCTCGTAACTGCATTTTTGGGTGTTAACGGCAGAATAACCAGCTTGGTGGACCCAGTTGTGAACATTGAGTTAAATCCTATTTGAGTAGAATTGTATCTAGGCGGACAGACAGACTAGATATAGGATGTCCAAAGACCGATCAGAGGGTTATTGGTTTAGACAGGTTCTTAGTAAACCAATGAAAACTATGTATGGAAATTGTTATTGGCATGGGACAATAGGTTCTAAGTGATCCCATGAAAACTATTTTCGGAATAAGTTAGTGGAGGAGATCAATAGGTTTATAGTGACCCCATGAAAACTATGATTGATGTTATTGGTAGACACCAATAGGTTCATAGTGATTCCATGAAAACTATGATTAGATGATGTTATTGGTAGATACCAATAGGTTCTCAGTGTACCCATAAAAACTATGAAACAAAACAAATAGTCCATAAATTTAGAATACGTTATTAGTCATCCATGAAAACAAATAGGTTAATAGTAACCCTAGTAACTACAACTTGAGACAGATAGTCAAGTAAATGGAGAAGGGAAATCCAGAGCATATTGCATGTTTGCACATCATCAAGTTACGTTTTATTATGCTATGTCTTACCATTGTGGATCCATGTGCGTAGTATATGGTTAATATAAATTAGGTTAAGATACTAGTGGGAGAAACCCGTTCCGTTAAGCGGCGTGGTCATACTAGATATCTATATGGTTCGATATGGTAGGTTATTATTCACATCAGACTTGTTGTCTAACTCAAAGTTTATGTTATCCCCTTAAAGTCTTGGGTGCTCAATTACTTTTGACTAGTTTCAGAGTTGCAGTCTTCAGGTTTCCTTTAGACGAATAAGCTTCCGGAGACGTGCAGGAGACAAGCTAGCTATTAGGAGTTCTTTTTGCTTGATTCCCCTATGTTTTGGATGTAATGGAAAAGTTGTTTAGTGCCCATATTTAAACTTTGATCAACCAAGGGGGCATCTTCATATGTCGCTTTTGGCGTATTTTTTAATAAATTGTAATTTCTTTGAACGTGGCTTACGTATGGAATTATGTAATGAATCTGAAATGCTATCTATAATGAAATGAAAAGTTTGTTCTAAATTGAGTTTTTTTTTCTATTCATGTGTTTCTGGTATATCAATGTATTAATATTACCACATTTGGTCACCAAGAACTAGTAACTATGGATGACTGCAGCATCCATAGTGGTAAGTTTTGGGGCTCCAAATGAGAGATGTTATAGACTTTTTCATCCTTCGATTCCTAATATTTGACTCTGGTTGATTTCCCTGACTTCAGTCTTGACTTCGATTTGTTCTATTGGTTGATTTCCTTGACTTTTAGTATTGGTTGTCATTTTTTTTGTTTTTTCAGTGATGAGATTCATATAAATGTTTCCTTTTTTGGGAAGTTAAGTTTGACTGGTTTTTTTTGTGACTGATTTTGTTTCCAACTGATTTTGTTTCAGTTTTTTTGATAATTTTTGAAATGTATTCTCTGCCTAGTTCAATGTGTATATTATATGTATGTATAGTATATTATATGTATGTATATATGTGTGAATTCTTGCTAAGCCAGTGCATACATGTATATACATAATTTGTGGACTTTGATGGCTCGAATCTCATGGCTGCATTTTGATCTCAAACTTGAACTGCTTGGACTTGAACTGCATGGACTTATTATTATGCGATGATGGTCCCTGTTGCCTTTGCACTATGATTTCTTGTTATGATGTCTTGGTTCATCCATACTCATGTGTTTGTATCTTTATATCTACATATCACTGTATATGTGTGTGCCCCTACGAACTTCCATGTATATACATACATATGTATGTATATACGTGTGAATGTTCTTATATATATGTATAAATATATATATGCACACATGTATGAACTGCTGTTGTACATGAGTTTGATACGGTTCATATAAAGTAAATTGAGACTTCCATGTGTATACATACATACATATGTACGTATATATGTGTGAATGTTGCTTTTGCATTGTGATTACTTGTTATGTTGCCTTGGGTACATCCATACTCATGTGTATGCATGTTTATATATATTTGCATATTATTTGTGAACTTCCATATATATATATATATACACACACACATACATATGTATGTATAAATGTGCAAATTTTCTTATATCCATATATATATGTGTGTGTGTGTGTGTGTGTGTGTGTGTGTGAACTGCCTTTTGTACATGAGTCTGATCTGGTTCAATTGTAAATCTTGTTCCATATAAGTCCTTGTATATACTTATATGTACTTATATGTGCTTGTATATATTTGTATACACTTATATATACTTGTATGTACACTTGTATATAGTTGTATGTTAATATGTACACTCAAGTTCCCTTGAGCTCGAACCATTTTAAGGTTTAGTTGAACTTGTTTTCAGTTCCGAACCATTTTGAGTTTCTAAACCATTTTGAGTTCAACTTGTTTTTATTACATAAACGATCGGTGCATTGAGTTAGCTTTTTTATGTATATGCTATCAAGTTGCAGCTGTGCATATCTCCTCTTGATACAGTGTGTGTCTACCTGAATCTGATTTTCATCTTGTTGCCTTGTTCAATCTAAATCACAATTCATGCTTGCTGTTGCATTACTATTAACCTGATACACATCTACATGCATTTTTGTTCATGTCTGAATTCATATTCTGGCCTGAATCTGGTTTCCATTTTGTTTAATTTTGGTTTACTAATCTGAGCTTATGCACTTGTGTTCGCTGCACCACATTTTGATCTTCACTTCTGCTGAACTGTTCCTTTGGAAATGTTCGCTGCACTTGTGTTAGTTGAACCATATTCCGGTCTTCACTTATGTTTGTTACACCATATATACATGCATACATATGTATGTATGTATGTATGTGTGAATCTATAATTCTGAATGCCTTATGTACACTGCTTGGTCTGACCTTGTGCATACTTTTCCATGAGATTGGAATGAGGCTCGACCTTGTGATATTCATAGTGATACACTGTGCATATCATAAGTTGTTCGTGCACATATATATTTGTCCCTATCTAAAACATGAAAAAAAACAAACCTATAAACCGAGGCAGTATTAATATTCAAATTCAATTTTATTTTTGCAATTTAAGTTTGTTTCTTTTTCCATTTAACTGCGTTGTTTATTTGACAGGTATAGGAGATAGCTAGACGCAAGCTGGAGCAAGCAAATCAAGATCAACACAAAAAATAAACTCGTGTGGATGTGAGTGAGTGTGAGTAAAAGAGACGTATATGAGAGTGTATAGAAATGTTGTATATGTGAGAGTGATAATGAAAGTTATACTTGTAATTGCAAGTACAGTGATGGTGAAAGTTGCATTGTATTTGAATTTGATTTGAAATAATATATTTGTTTAAATAAAATATTTGAATTTCATTTTATGAACAATTATTCGTATCGGTCAATATTTGTATGTTGTCTAATAAGAATTTTAGAAATGGTATTATAATATCAAACAACATATGTTTTTTTGTCATGCTAGTGCATATCAGATGACGGGGTATCTTGTGGTCTGATGTGAAATGAGACGGCACAAGATTCAAGATAGATAGATATGCAATTAAACAATGGAGTATATCCATCGTTTAATGCCTTTTTCCCATAATGGGTTAATTTGTAAAATTGTTCATTTAAATCAATTTTACACATTTTAAATTTGTGACTTAAGTTACTAAACATTAAAAAATACGAATAGGTACAAATATCATGTTTTTTGTGTTGTATGTTGAGATATATAACTTTATACCATGTGGGTTGTAGTAATTGACACATATCTACTTCACTTTTATATTTTATTAAATATAGTTTTAATCACTCAAACTAGTTTGGTTTGAAAAGAAAAGGTTTACCTTGTTTGCTCAGTTTGTTTATACTTTAGACAAGAGAATGATCATATGTAATGCCAAACCAACAAGCACGTTTGATTTTCTTGTTTAATCACTTTTGTCTCCACACTAAAGTAATTATGTAATGACCCTTTCATGTGAGGTTTTAGTTTTCTATGTATTATGAGTTATATAATTATATCGAAGCAATGAACAAGGAGCTTTGTGTTAGGTTTATCCCAACGATCCATACATAATTAGATTTGAGAAGAGATAAGAAGTGAAAAAAACAATAAACAGATAATTTCCTCCCATTGGAACTTTATTAATTCACCAAAAGATTACAAAGAAAATCCATGAAACTTGAGAAAAAAATCTCAATTCTAAAAATATTACTACAATGACTCTCCTTCTCTCTAATCACAATGAACCATATACAGGTCTATTTACAATAGCCATGATAAAATGCCTTATTTAATACAAACCCGCTTTTTGGAAAGGCCGTAGACAGGCGGATTTAACTAAAATCGACCGCTCATTTATGGAGACTGGAATACTATAGGTTTGAGCCAGTTGGATGGATAGACGGTCAGTTAGGGATGGTTCGATATGTTTGTCTCTGTCAAAGGAGGGAAGACGATGCCGTTCGATCGAGGTATGAAGGATAAGGCGGGTCAAAATATATGGCTCGGCTTAGGTGGTTCAGAAGATGCCGCTCGGTCAAGGAAGGAAGGTCAGGTCATTCGGTCATGACGAGTGGGTCAGCATCATGTGTCGATTAGTAATCATGGTTGGCTCCAAGATGGACTCGGGTCGTTATAGGGAGGTCTTTAGGTCGGCTATGGTGAAACCAGCATAGGGTCGGCATTGGTGGTTCGGCCTCGATGGGTCGGCTAAGGTAGTTCGGTCGGGCCTGGTTCGACATTGGAGTGGAATTGGCATTAGAGTGGATTGACATTGGAGTGGGTTCATTTAAGTGGGTCGGCATGTTAGAGCTTGACTCTGGATCGGCCTTCGTATTAGCTTCGGTTCGCTATGAAGGCATGGGATCGGTTGTAGGAAAGGAGAGGGGTTTGGCATATCAGAAGTACTTGGGATCGGCATAATGTAGTGATTCGACCTCAAGGGAATTGGGACGTGTGGGTCGTCCCTAGGCGGTTCGGCCGTCATGGTTCGGTCGGCATCATGGTCAACATATGTTGGTCGGTGGATGTGGATCGGCTTTCTTGGGTCGGTCTTGTCTGGTTCGGCTATAGCCATGTTGGGCCTGGACTACTCAGGAAGCCCAGTAACTCAGGTTTTGCTTATAAATACAAATGGAAAGGCTTCAAAAAAGAGATCTTCATTCTGCTTCCCTTCTTCTTCCCTATTAAGGCTACTCTGCCATTGTTGCTTTAAAAACTTTGGATTATAACTGTAATTGATTCGATATCAATAAAAAGAAATATCTACAGTGGTCGTAGGCCGGAGTTAGCTGAACCACTATAAATCCTACATTATTACTGCTTTCTTTTTAATTTTTATTGTTCTTCACATTCATACTCTCTACATACATTCTATCTATGATCTGTGACTGTGATTTGGTGCTTTCATCTGCATTTGGGTGTTATGACCAATTTTGGTGCTAACATTTTGGCGCATTCACTGAGAAAGCTAGCACTCAGGGATTTAGAAGCTTTGATTTTGGATTCAAAGGCTTAGGAACTTGGATTCTAGAGACTATGGCAAAGCAATCAACAAGGAGACAAAGAACGAAAATGAGTCAGCAAGAGGGAGGAGGCTTCCTTTGGAGCTAGTCAAGCCTCAATTTTCATCACTAGGGACGAGATGCAGATCATGATGGATTCCATGCAGGGGCAATTGATGAAAAGGCAAGAGGAAATGATGCAAACACTTTTAAGACAATTTAGACAAGAAGGAACTGCGGGGGCTCAGATCCATGGAGCTGGATCAAAAGGACTCAACAGGTAAGCAGATGAAGTGGTTTAGCAAAGGGCATCCCCCAATCAGCAAACAACCATTAATCTAAATGGACCTAAACTCGGGGGCACACTACCAGCTAATGCTGGGCCAATCCATGGAGGGATACCAGATGATGTTATACAGCCCGGTGCCTACAGGGATACATAAGCACGTGATGAGGATTACGTATTGGAATTTCCTCGAGGACTTGGAGGGTAGTTAGGAAATGTAGATGGGGGAAACCCTTGGCAGGTAACACTGAATTGGCTGACATCATTAGGCAAAATATACGTGGAGGTCTAACAAACATGGATTGGAGTGAGTAAACAAAAGTATGTTTACCCGTAACATTAGGATAGCTAGGAATCCACCCGATTTCAAGCTACCCACTCTAGAGGTGTACAACGGTAAGACGGATATCACTGACCACTTGATGAGATACACAAGGAATATGGAAGTGCTGGGGGCATTAGAGGAGGTTATGGCTCAGTATTTCCCTTCGTATTTAATAGATATAGCTGCTATGTGGTTCAGACAGCTAGAGGATTGGTCTATTGGAACATGGACAGAACTGGTGGATAAGTTGTTGAGACAGTTTCAAATTCACAAAAAAAGGCCGAAGAATGTGATGACACTGACGTCAGTTAAGCGAAGGGAGGATGAATCACTCAGAACTTTCTCAACTCGGTTTAATGCAGTAGTTGCTTCGGTAGATCGGCCGGATCCATCTATGGTTCTAATGGCTGCATTATCAGGAGTTAGGGATAATTCAGATTTCAAAGTATCGTTTATACGGGATCCACCAATGGATCTCGGAGAATTCTTTCACGATGCTGGGAGATTTCTTCGATAAGAGGATGCATGTAACATGGTTAAGGACGGAGAACCGTACGGTGAGAGCTCAAGTAAAGATAAGGATAAAGGGAAAAGGAAGCACTGGGAAGAACCAATATTCTCCACTTACACAGGACTGAATGAGATAGTGGAAGGAATATTCTTGGATACTCGGGATCGCCTTCCTTATCGAAGGCCGGCAAGGAGGGAACCCTCGAACGCGAAAGGACATCGGGAACGCACTGTCTCTTTCATGACCTTGACGAGCATGGTACTAACGCATCTAAAGGAAATAATCGAGGAATATATAAGAAATGGTCAGTTGCGGAAATATGTCGAAACTCGGAATGCAGCGGTGGAACAGGGGCAGCCACCTCCTACCCGGAACGACGATGGTACAAGGCCTAGGAATGGTGGCCGGTTGGTCATCAACGAATCGTGATGGTTTGGAATAAGTAACAAACTCTGGGCAAACGGCTAAATTACTTACTCATGTACGGGGTCGGAGATAAACCTTAGGAATGCTCTGAGATGATGGTTTACCGAGACGCTCCGGTTTGTGAAATCTATTTTTTCCTTTTGGCTTGGGCATTTGCTTTTTCTGCTTTGATTTTGGAGTTCGGTTTGAACTCCCGGTTTTATTGGTTTCTTGGTTTGGATTTTGGTTCGGATGCTTGATTTTTGATTTGGAATTTGATTTGGACTTTTGATATGGATTTCTGGTTTGAATCTGAGTTTCAGATTCAATTTTGATTGACTTTTAACTGGTTTTTGGCTAAACATCGTCAAGTATGGACTATGCTCGGCAGGGGTCCGGAGAGACCAGGATTCGACCTAGGTTAGGCCTCATATCACCTATCGGTTACTATCACAGGTCATCGAGTATGGACTATACTCGGTAAGGGTCCGGAGCGATCAGGATTCGGCTTAGGACTTAAGCCACGACATTACTCAATGTTCAGAGACACTGAACTGGGAACACCATGGCGTTACTTGACATAGGTTGTCAGGTGTAGGTTGCGCTTGGAAAGAACTCAAAGAGATTATGGATTTGGATATTGGCTATGAACAACTAAGGATTTGGGCATGGAGCTGGAGTGGTCCCAGATTTGTATATCGATTCGGAAAGGTCATGGATGTGGTTATTGGTTATTGGATATGGATGGATTAGAACTCGGTTGTCGGGTTTGGATAGATGTGGAATTGGTTATTGGATAGGAATCAGATATTGACTCGGAGCAGTTGTAGATTTGGATAAGAATACGACAATGGCACTTGGATAAAATGGATTGGATTATGAATCGGAAGGTATGGCTATGGATAACATATGGACTTCGGATATCAGATTTGAGGCAATTCGAAACACACCTTTCAATAGCAAGGCATGTTTTGGGGGCAAATATTAACCTGCCTTTTGGAAAGGCCGTAGACATGCTGATTTAACTAAAATCGACTGCTCATTTGTCGAGACTGAAATAGTACGGGTTTGAGCCAGCTGGATAGCTAGACGGTCAGTCAGGGATGGTTCAGTATGTATGGCTCGGTCAGAGTAGGGAAGACCATGCCGTTCGGTCGAGGTATAGAGGATAAGGTGGGTCGGAATATATGGCTTGGCCTAGGTGGTTCGGCAGATTCTGCTCGGTCAAAGAAGGTAGGTCACGTCGTTCGGTCATGACGAGTGGGTCGGCATCATGTGTGGGTCGGCAATTATGGTTGGTTCCGAGATGGACTCGGGTCATTATATGGAGGTCTTTGGGTGGACTATGGTGAAACCAGCATAGGGTTGGCATTGATGGTTCGGCCTCGATGGGGTCGGCCAAGGTAGTTCGGTCATGCCTGGTTCGGCATTGGAGTGGGATTGGCATCAGAGTGGATTGGCATTGCAGTGGGCTCGTTAAAGTGGGTCGGCATGTTGGAGCTTGACTCTGGGTCGGCCTTCGTACTAGCTTCGGTTCGACTATGAAGGCGTGGGATCATTTATAGGAAACGAGAGGGGTTCGGCATATCGGAAGTACTTGGGATCGGCATAATGTAGTGGTTCGGCCTCAAGGGAATTGGAACGCGTGGGTCGGCCCTAAGCGGTTCGGCCGTCATGGTTCAGTCGACATCAGGATTGGCATATGTGGGTCGGTGGATGTGGATTAGCTTGCCTGGGTCGGTCGTGTTTGGTTCGGCTATATCCTTGTTGGGCCTGGACTACTCAGGAAGCCCAGTAACTCGGGTTTTGCCTATAAATACAGCGGACGAGGCTTCAGAAAATGGATCTTCATTCTGCTTTCTTCTTCTTCTTCTCTATTAAGGCTACTCTGCCATTTTTGCTTTAAAAACTCTGGATTGTAACTGTAATTGAATCAGATATCAATAGAAAAGAAATTTCTGAAGTGGACGTAGGCCAGAGTTAGCTGAACCACTATAAATCTTGTGTTATTACTGCTTTTTTTTAATTTTTATTGTTCTTCATATTCATACTTTTTACATTCATTCTATTTGTGATCCGTGGCTGTAATTTGGTGCTTTCATCAGAATTTGGGTGTTAGTGACAAATTTTGACGCTAACATTTTGGTGCTTTCACTAAGAAAGCTAGCACGCAGGGTTCTTTCCTAACTTTTCGACGATGAACTCATTAAAATCAACGACGTGTTTCATCATCAATCTTATTGTTCACGGCTGCCAATTAATTCACAATTGTATTAAATTCATTAAGATGTGTTCCAAATAAGTCATCTTCTTTAGGTTTTAGATTTATCAATCTTCTAATAAAAAAAGTCTTATTTGTTGTAGAGTTCTTTGCGTAAATTCATTTCAAATTGCATAAGAAGATGTTTCATTAGTAACACAATAAAACACTGTATTCTCCAAAAAATATCTAACAACCGGCGCAGCCTTTTTATTTAAAGTTTCCCATTTTGTTTCTATTATACCACCAAGTCTCTCCTTTTTGTTGTTCAATAATTGGTGAAAACTATTGAGATATATAAAATCATCTATCTTTGTCTTTCATAACACTTAATTTCTCCAATTAAGTTTCTCAACGTTTATCATCCCTATAATTTAACACTCTTAAAAAATATTTTATGTATTGGGTCAGGTAGCAACTGTTAAGGTGTTTTTAATGATCTTGCACAATTAGATTTGAGAAAAAACAAACAGTGACAAAAAACAGTAGACAACTAATTTTATTCTAATTTTTTATATTAATTCACGAAAAAATTACAAAAAACCCCTTAGAAGTTGAGAAGAAATCTCAAATCCCAAAAACTTTAATACGATAATCATATTTCGCTCGATTCACAATGAAGTATACATAAACCTATTTATAATAGTTTTGATAAAAGATTTTATTTAATCAACTAATTAAGAAATTAATCAATTGCTTTCACCTTTCAATTTTTTTTTGTTTCATTCAATTAATTGTTTGTATTTTATTTAATTGAATAAAAGAGACAATTAATATTCTTAAACCACTCTTCAAAATCCATAAAAGTAAATATAATTGAATGTCAATTCAATTTTTATTTAAAATATGTTTAAAATATATTTTAATTTGAAAATATTGAATCATCGAAATCCAACGATTAACTCAACTTTGGTAGTTAAATGATAACATTAGCCCAACATATTAGGATGGATGCATAACCGAGTCTCAATACAGCGAACTCTTCGCTCACGAAATTGTACATTCAAAGCGCGAGGTAGGTTTCCGTCAGTGCTCTTTTGAAAATCCAAAGCCCATGCGGAAATAAATATGCAACTATCTTTCTGTTAAGTATTATTAACATGAGTACGTGTTCGAATAGCTAGCATACGACAAAATATATAAAGTATATATGTAAACTTCTGAATGACTTGGAGGATGAATTTCTTCTGCGCATCTTAAATAGGCTGTTGGTACGTGAATTCAGTTGCAATATATAATTCTATCTTTTGAATTTCAAGTTAATGGGATATAACAGTTCTATTATTGATTGTCACAGTTGGTTCATCAATGTGTGCTTTTCTTCTAATTCTTTAGTAGGCAATTCATTTTGCATGCTTCTTTCCTTCTCTGTCTTGATCCAACGCCACGTCTTCGTAAATAGCGGACTAAAATTTTCTAGTTTTCGGAGCGTATGCTATAATATAATTTTTATCAATAATTACGATCACATACACGTCTATATAGCCATTGGCGTCCTTGTGTTTAAAATTTTAAATGTTCACATCGATCGAACACACCAAAACATTCGTAGTATTTGCAGCATCTTTTTGGTCAGGTGAAATTTACATCGCCTTTGACGTTTTGATGTGGATCCAAAACTATTCCGTTGAGACGAACCATTGAAAATCAATGATCCGATCAAACATCTCGGACGGGTCTATGATATTTGTATAATCGGTTGAAATACTACGGTTTGAAATCAATATTTTATATGTGCCTTCGAAAAATGATAGTCATCTTTCTAATTACAGTTGATTTGACTTTTTTGTAATAGACACACAACATTGTAATAGACACACAAATCCAGTCTATATAATAAATTTTTGTATGAGTTGAATATATTTACTGTTTCGAATAATTCAAATCAATGTTTAAAATATCTTAGGTGGGTTTAAAATTTAATACCAAATCTTGATATAGTATAAAGTTTATATGAAATTCCAAATTATTAAATATTAATATATTAGAATAAATATACATAATTATGAATATAAATATATGTGTGTATATATATATATATATTTATTTATATATAAACAGATTTCGAAAGTATATTCATAAAATTATAATTTTAAATTTATTTATAAAATGCTACTTGTAAATATAAATAATGATATGAAAAATAAAATTATCATTTTTAAATCTTTCGGCCAAAACCTTTTTGACAAAATTAATTTTTTTATATAAATTTAATCCATATGGATTTAAATCATTAATATTTTTTAAATTATAAAATTCGTACGGATTTCATAATAATTGAACAAATTTCATAAATGATTTATAATTATACACATAAAATATATTATTTATCCGTAATATATATATATATATATATATATATATATATATATATGCGCATGCATATATATGTAGATTTACAAAATTAAAAATCAAAATTTTGAAAATGATTTGAAAATCTATTTTGTTTTCGATTTATTTTTAAGTTGGCCGAAATGGAATCATGCACATTTATGTATTTTCTTTTTTTTAACATGTGTGTATATACTACGGTTTTAGTCTACAAATACGTAACATTAATAAACACATACACACATACATAACATAATCATTTTCAAGAAAGACACACACACATACATATATATACTTACACACACATACATACATACATATATATATATACACACATATACATACACGTACATACATACATACATACATACATATATGTATATGTATATATATAACATACTATGATTGAAACATTACCAATATTGTGGTCTTGCTTTTGCACCTTGAATGTTGAATCCAATAACTTCATGGACCGAATTTGTTCTCCTCTTGAAACGCATCTAACCAAATAAATCACTACACATTTTAACTAGATTTAATTTGATCTAATTTTTTGTTAGAAATGTAGAAAAGGGGAGATCTATTTCTTGCGGCCAAACTAAGAGGAAGGGACGTAAAAAGTAAAGTGTAAATATAGGGAGATGATGAGTTTAATTGGCAAAAGAATGGAGTAAAAAGAGGGATCTAGATCTCCCTTTTCACCTTTTCTCCTTACCATTTCAAAAACCATATTTCAAATAAATCTCACACCCACTCCCCACTAAGCATGGCCGACCATATCAATGGGCACATGGGCCATATACATTTTCAAACCTAATCAATTTATAAACTATTCAAATCCAATTTAAATGCTCGTTGATATCATATATTGATATATACATATATAAATTCTATAACTTTATTAAACATTGATTCAAATAAATCAAATAAAATTTTATGATTAATATTTCAAAAGTATTGATTGGTTTAATTAATTTCTAACAATTATAATTTAATTAAATCGTGTGATATTTCAGAGCATTCAACATTGCGGTTGTGCGACCCATTAGTATGCAACCAGTGATTTGAATATTAACGTTCACATGTCGCCTTAGCTATTGGTTTGACGATTAAGCTGAATTTACTACTTGCACAATTTTGGTAAAATCCAATTCCATTGTTTGAAGTGGTCCCCACTAGTGACAATTATTTACACCAATACTCTTCGTCAAAACTATATTATATTAGGACTTGTGGAATTTGGTTTTGGTGGAAATTCCAACGTTGCCCACTTTCAACTTGTATAATCCAAATACAATGTCCTGGTTGAATAGTAATAATTGTTACAAACTGAAATGCTCTACTAAGAGACTTTGAATGTGATTTGACTATAGCTGCCTATTTTACTAACCTCGTATAAATGATGAGACGAATTCTTTATTAAATAGTGTTTCACTTCCAATGCTTCAACTCAGATCTAACTATAGTCATTCAATGAAAGTCGTGCTATGATTTAACTTTGAGAAATGCAGATTACGGATCTTAAGGCTGGAATAACACTAGGGGGGTGAATAGTGTTTTATGGATTTTCTAAATCTTTTTGAAACTTATGTAATTTAATCACCGACAAGTGCAATTCACAGACACAGATATAATCACAAAATCAGACACAGAAGCAAATACTAAATAAAAGCAGTAAAGGAAAGAGCACACTAGGATTTTATACTGGTTTGGAGTTACCCTATATCCAGTCCCGTACAATCGTACAGATTTCTTATCAAAATAATCTCCCAGATTACACCCTCGGTTTCAAGGCTAAGAGGAACACCCTCATATGTTCGAGGCCAGGGCAAACTCTCTTGATTTAACCAGACTACAAGGTCACCTAATTGATTTCCAGAGCTACAATCACATCGAATTGATTTCAAGGCTCAACCGCACCTTTTACTTAACAGTTTGATTTACAAAAGATTCTATAACTCTGAATGGCACTGAGATCTTATGGAGAGAGTGGCAGAGAATCAAACAAGAGATAATCAAGTTTGATTCACTTGGTATTTAGGTAGAGTATAGTTTAGGTTTCTTTAGAATAAATATGGAAGATGAAGAGGAAAGAAAATAAATGAAATCTGGTAAAAAATTCATTTAGAATTTACAGGTATTTATAGTAGAGCAATAGCCATATCTATTCGTGAAAGGATACGACGAATAGACACTTCTTTTGAAAATTGAAAATTGAAAATAACGGACACCATGTCGTTGGGGATTGAGGGATGTCGACATGCTCAAGGAAAAATTGATGTTTTGAATTTCTTATTAAAATTGGTTTCTATAATTTGTCAAAACAATTTCTAAACTTTGTAAATATATTTGAATATAGTTTAAACATATAAAAGAGTTTAAAAAGTAATTTCTAATACATGTAATCCTAATCTATAAAATGATTTAAAATCTGAATATATATATATATATATATATATTTTAAAGCTAAATATTTAAAACAAGAGATGGTTTAAAAACAAGGACAATTTTGAAATAAAATATTAAAAATGATACAAATCGTTTTGAGGCTAAAATATTTAAAACTAAGAGAGATGTCTTTTTGAAAAGAAAGTTTTGAAAACATTATTTAAAAATAAGAGATATATTTTTGAAAAGCATTTTTATAAAACTAGTGGATATCAAAATAGGACCACTATATGTTCCACTAGATATTGTCGTGGATTCCATCCTACTAGGGTTCCATCCCTTTAACAGGCTCGAAGTAGATTCCATTCCACGAATAAATTTTGAATGAAGATGTAAGTGCTTTCAAGAAGTTTTAACATAATTCTAGACTCAATACTTATCTTGTACTATTGAAATCTTGAACTCTTGATATCTTGATACTCATGAGTCTTCAATCTTGATATCTTCAGTCTTGAATCTCTATACTATACAGTCTTCATTCTTGGTACCTGCATGTTTATATTCTGCATATACATATATATATATATATATAAACTATAATGTTAGTATTTATATTTTATAACAAGTCCTAAGGTTTTTGTCATCAAAACCATCATTTCAAGGACTAACAAACTCCCCCCTTTTGACGATGACAACCTATGTTTATAAAATATACTTCTCCTTCATAATAACTTCCTCTAAAACTAATAGCTCCCCCTTAATCTAAGTCTAACTACTCTATTTTATATTTCTCCCCCTTTGTCATCAATGAAAAAACTTATCCTAAGCTAATATAACTGATCCTTAGTCTTATACTGGATGACAAATATGAAAGTTTAAACCTAATAAATATATACTACGTTTCATATAATGTTATACAATCCATTCAAACCAAATCAATTCTAATCAAATCAAACAAATAAAATCAAGTCAAATCACACAATTCAAAAACAAGCAATTCAAACCATAAGTAGATCAAATATTTTTAGGAACTTCAACCCATCCTTCTTCTCCAAAGATAGGATCCTTTTTAATAATTTCTCAATCTTCATTATCTTGAATCAAAGTTCCTACAGGATTTGTATTGAGATCATCTTTGTTGAGGGCAGAAATCATCCAACGGAGGGCATCGAAATGCTTCTCTTGTTCTTTTATCATCTGCATTTGACTTAGTTCTAAGTGCCTTTGATTGCGGAGAATCAAAGTAGGTATGTTCTTGAATGAATTGAGAGTTTCTTCAAGATTATCACATAGAGTTTGAGAAGATGAAGCCATTTTTGATAAGTAGTGAAGAGATGCAAATAGAGATTATTAGAAATGAAAAGATTACAATTTCTGGAACAAACCGGTGTTTAAATAGGCAGAAATTCGTTTAAAATGAATAGACACGGGTTAGTTATTTTAATTTCAAAATTAAAAACAAACCAAATCTGACAGTTATATGTCGACATAGGGGGGTAGAGGCATGTCGACATGGGTCTGTTAATTTATGTCTTATTTATTTTATGAATAAGTATGTATATATATATAAACTTATATACAACACTAACATTTATTCCAGAGACACGATAAGGTATAAAAACATAAGATAGATGATTTTTATAAATAGATGAGATGATACATAAGATACTACATAATATGATAAAAAGAACAATACAAGCTCACACAAAACAAACTAATACATCACGACCTAGTTCTTAGAAAGTGCTAGAGGATGAGGAGGATGATGATAAGCCAAGTTTCTGACCAACTTTAGCAAAGAATTTGTTCATATTACTGGACAATTTATCCAATTTCTTACTAACGGATCTTTTGAGAATCCGCTGATTTTCCACTATAATCTTTTGATTTTTAAGGAGAGTTTGTTGGAAAGATTGTTAGGATATTCAATACTTTCCAAGGAGGTTTCTTCATTATCTTCTTCAATTTCCATTTCCTCCCCTTCTTCTTCTTATTCTTCTTCATCTTCTTCCTCCATATCTTGATGTGCCAATCTTTCATCCTTTTCGGCAAGAGATTCATATTGTTGAAATATGAAAGGAATTTTCATGAGAGAAATGTTGGCATGATTAAACACTTTTCCTGAAACAAATTCTTCCCTTTTGTAATCAACGCCAAAATAATTAAAAATCCGAGTGAGATAGATTCCATGACACAAGGTATTCTCACCCATTTCAAAATTCTTAGGACGAAGTTCATCCATAATTACTTGCGTCTAATTAATGTCATAATAATCAAAGATAGCAAAAAGAGCTTTACAAACTTTTAAAGTCGGGTTAATGAAATTTTCCGATCTAGGGGTGATAGTATAAAAGAAAGTTGACAATACGTGCTTCCGGACGAAAGTTAATATTTTTAAATTCAAAGTTGTCATCTCCTTCGAAAATGTGATGAAATGTCTCACAATCATGTTCATCAATATTAAAAGTAGAAAGATCGATTTTTGAATTCTTGCAATTGAGAATGTTGCCCAAAATTTCTCAATTTAAAACAATTTTAGTGGCTTTAACACTACTCTAAATTTCGTCTTCCTTTCCTTCATAAAAATCGCGATTCAAATTCGCATAAGACATTTTATGTAACAACCTGCATATTTATCGAGTTTGTATTTAAATATTTTATTTAAATATTAACTCGTTAATCGAATTTTGGTCCGAAAAGCTACTTTTTGCAAACGGTCAAATTAGGACTCGAGACCACTTCCATTGAGTTCGAAATGTCGTTTACAACTTTTTTAAGTATAAACATCGATAGGTTTGGAGTTAGTGAAATTTCACTAACTTTTCCCGCTTTGGACTTTGGGTTAGTTTAGCCTATTAAGCCCAAGTTCCAACCCTCTTCTCCTCACTCTTCATAAATTTCCTAACTAATCAAGCTTTGGCATTAATGGTGGAGGGAATGGGAAATTAAAATTCCAAAACTCAAATTCAATTGCAATCCATCTTTCTACTCCAAATTCAAGAAGAAGACATTGGATTCAAGCTTCTTGTGCTTAGATAGAAGAAGGATTGATTCTTGCTTGCTTAAAACTTCATTTTCATTGATATTTGGTGCAAAGGTGAGATTTTTATCTCACAATTCTAGCCTATAACTATATTGGACTGTTGGGAATGATTCCCTATCATTTTTGCATGAATGTTAGCATTTGGTTTGGATTGGATTGGCGAAAAACTCCAATTTTTAGCGTTTTTTTGAATTTTCTGCACTTGAGTCGTTCTGGCCATTTTTAGGTCGTTCGGAGTTAAGTCGTTCGTCCATAGGTCGTGAGTCGTTCACGAGTTAACCCTGAGTCGTTCTGGCCATTTTTAGGTCGTTCGGAGTTAAGTCGTTCGTCCATAGGTCGTGAGTCGTTCACGAGTTAACCCTGAGTCGTTCTGGCCATTTTTAGGTCGTTCGGAGTTAAGTCGTTCGTCCATAGGTCGTGAGTCGTTCACGAGTTAACCCTAGGTCGTTCTGGCCATTTTTAGCTCGTTCGGAGTTAAGTCGTTCATCCATAGGTCGTGAGTCGTTTACGAGTTAACCCTTAAGTCGTGCAGCCCTTCAGTCACGCAACCCTTAAGTCGGTTACGAGTTATCCCGATAGGTCGCTGGACACTTAACTCGTAGGTCGTTGGACCTTATCTCGTTAGGTCGCTCCTGGCCTAACCCTTAAGTCGTGCAACCCTTAGGTCGTTAGACCCTTGAGTCGTTAGGTCGTATGACCCTTGAGTCGTTAGGTCGTATGACCCTTGAGTCGTTAGGTCGTTAGACCCTTGAGTCGTTAGGTCGTATGACCCTTGAGTCGTTAGGTCGTATGACCCTTGAGTCGTTAGGTCGTATGACCCTTGAGTCGTTAGGTCGTTAGACCCTTGAGTCGTTAGGTCGTATGACCCTTGAGTCGTTAGGTCGTATGACCCTTGAGTCGTTAGGTCGTATGACCCTTGAGTCGTTAGGTCGTATGACCCTTGAGTCGTTAGGTCGAACCCCGTAAGCGGTGGCGTTGCCCCCCGCACCCCCACCTTGGGGGGTTGCCACCCCCCCTGGACCCCCCCCTCTGTAGGCGATCTTATCTGAAAAACATTCAACAGAACTTGCTTTGTTGAGATGCTGAGTTGACCATTCTTCGAGACAAACCATCTCTGGTTATCTCGGCCACGTTTGGTGGTTGGGGAACTTCCACTTTGATGCTTTTGAGCTGATTTCCTTGGATTTTATTCACATCTCCGAATGTGATCTTTGTGATGATTGTTTCTACAATCTCTTCTGTGATTTGTCATTTTAAAAAAATATAAAGGTTTCAATACTAGTAGTAAATATCAAAACTCTTTTAGCAAACAATTTCAACTCTATTTTTAGTAACAAAGCTCTTTTCTTAAACCGATTTCCAATCTATTAGTATATACAAACCTTTACCTCACTCGGATGAGAAATCTAATTAAACGACTTAGTAAAACAAGTGGTATGAAACGCTTGCGTTCACTTCGTCGGTTAATTCCTGGACTTGTTCGATTGAACCTATTGTGACAATTTTATTAGTGAAGATTTACAGTTTGTTCGTAAATATTTAAGTTAAGCAAGTGGTTATGGGACATGAAGCTAAACTTCTATATTTACTAGCTTAGTGTAATTGACACTTCTCGTTGATCATGACGATCATTCTGATGATTTAGACTAGCAACTGTGCGATGTCTCTTGTTGCGAGGTTAGACTAGACACCACTTGTGTGATTCCACTCACACATACCTTTTTGCTTTTTGGTTAGTCTGGACCTTAATCTGTGTGATTCCATTCACACATGTGGGGTAGCTCCCCTTGGTCTTCGGACCGTCATGTGATAGGCCTCTTTCTCTTTTCTATGATTTCTGGACTTCTTGCATTGATTTCTAGAATTTATGTCATTGACTTGTTATGAGTACAAGTTTGGGGTATGATGCCCTTTCCGAATCTTTGAGAAGATTCTTGTGATATTGATTATCTCTTATTGATTGATCTTCTGTTGATCATTATTTACATACTTATAGCGGTATGTCATTATGGATGTTTATATTTATGCCATATCTTTTATGTTATCTCATGTCATCTGATATTTATAGCTAGACTGATCCGTTTATTATTTTCTTAAATAATACTCGGGTCAGACCGAGGTGTTACAGGTGCTTCTGCTTGACTTCTTCCCAGGGATTCACCACTCTGACTTTTGGCTAACTGTTTAGATTAGCAGTTTTTGTTGTATACACTTGAGATATAGACTCATAGTTGTATTCTTTTGTATAGCACGTGTTGCTATTCTTTTGTATTATCGTGGATCTTACTGACCACTACTCTGATGTACACTTTCATGTGTTAGTTATATATTCATATCTTCTTCCGCCTTTGTGATATGGATATCTGTGACTGGTTTGTGATATGATTATTTCTATGTTTGTTTCCGAAGATTATTTATAGCCACCGTGTGATAAGCAATTACATGGATGGTCGCTCCTCAACAGCCTTATTCTCCGTGCTAGTTGACAGCACTACTCCGGAGTGTTCTTGGCTAGCGTGGGTATAGAGGTGGGGCGTCACATTTTAACAAGATTTGGGTAACAAACAAAATCATTTTGAGAATTGTCAAAAATAATAAGGACATGATTCTCTTCAAGAAGATATTGATTTCATATGTAGAGAAATCGCTAAAGATAGCAAACTTTCCTGTATGAACTTTATCGAAACTAGCATAGCTTATATAAGCCTTGATTGCTTCCGGATCATTATAGAGATACTCTTTAATGGTTTTAGACAGCCTCATTGTGGATGGAGTGCTTGAAGAAGCCATTTTTGAAGAGAGTAGAAAGTTTGAAAAGGTGAAAGAGAGTTTGAATTTTAAAATGAAAGTGAAAAGGTATGATAAGTAATGGATATAAATAGATATTCGATAAACATGTTCTCTAGTCAAGAGGTACCTTTCCATAATATTGGGTTTGGTGAAAAGGTGGAGGGAAATTCAAAGATTTGAATTCAAATTTGAATTTCAAATTTCTGACAGGAATGTCTACATCATGGGTAGGGCCAAGTCGACATGAGTTAGGGAATTCATGTGACTTATATTTTTCTACATACTTGAATATCTATATACATATATTATTTTTATGTCTATACATTTTCTGGAGTAATATTAAATATAATAATACTTTTTTAATAAAAAATATTATAATATTAAAAATAAAAATAAACATAATAATAAAAAATTTAAAATTCAAACAACACATAATTTCAAAAATAATCAAACAATTTTAAGCAAACAATTTCAACCAATATATTGTAAATGTGTACCTTTTTCTAGATTCATATCTCCGAGATCATCGAAATCATGAATAGCCATAAAGCACATATTTGATTTTTCGTCTTCTGATCATCATCACATGAGGATGAGTCTGAGTCTGAATCGTCTAGAGTAGCGGTATACGCTCTTTTCCTTTTATTTGTATAATCATTGCTTGCAAGAAACTTTTGCTTATCAGGATGCGGACAGTCTTTTTTGAGATGGCCTGGTTCATCATAGTTGAAACATTTTACGTAGTTTGGTACTTCATTATGATTTCCAGAATTCCTGCGATAATTCTTCTTGAAGTTGTTCATCTTTCTGTATTGTAGAAACTTCTGAAAATTCTTTGTCATGAAAGCTATTTCTTCATCATCATCATTTCCTAAGTCTGATCCATCAGTTAATGCATTGAACGCAATTGACTTCTTTTGGAATGCCTTGCTATCTCTTCTCTCTTGCATTTGTACTTCAAACGACATTAGATTTCTAACCAATTCTTCAATCTTTAAAGTACCGATATCATTTTCTTTTTCGACTGCAAGATTTTTCTGATCCCATTCCGGAATAAGAGGATTTAGAATTTTTCTTACTTGATCTTCTTCAGAAAAACTTTTTCCCAATGATATTAGAGAATGCACAATATCCTAAAATCTACTATACATATCTGAAATGGACTCATTAGAATTCATTTTGAATAATTAAAACTAATTTGTGAGTATGGATATTTTGGTCTGTTTGACTTTGCTTGTTCCTTCATGAGTAACTTGTAAAGTTTTCTAGATATCATATGCAAACTTACAAACAGATACTTTATTGAATTCATTCCTATCAAGTGAACAAAATAAAATATTCAAGGCTTTGGAATTATTTTGTGCAATTGTCTTTTACTCAACAGTCACTGTGCAAAACTAGTTGTGGGACAGAATATTCAGTTTTTGTGATATTCCAAGTGTCTAATCTTATTGAATGTTAATATATTTTCATTCTACATTCCCAGTATGTATAGTTACTGCCATTAAAACGTGGTGGTCAGGCAGTAGACTAACCCTCTACAAATGAACTAGTGATAGTGTTAACAGAACCAGTGTTGGTAGCCATTTTCAAAACTTTTCAAAATTCAGATTATGAAAACTTTGAAAACCAATGCTCTGATACCAAATGTGAAAAATGCGGATTACGGATCTTAAGGCTGGAATAATACTGGAGGGGGGTGAATAGTGTTTTATGAATTTTCTAAATCTTTTTGAAACTTATGTAATTTAATCACCAACAAATGCAATTCACAGTCAAAGATATAATCATATAATTAGACACAGATGTAAATACTAAATAAAAGCAGTAAAGGAAATAACACACAAGGATTTTATACTGGTTCGGAGTTACCCGACATCCAGTCCCGTACAATCGTACGGATTTCTTATCAAAATAATCTCTCAGATTACACCCTTAGTTTCAAGGCTATGCGGTACACCTTCCGGTATTCGAGTCCAGGGCAAACTCTCTTGATTTAACCAGGCTACAAGATCACCTAATTGATTTCCGGGGTTACAATCACACCAAGTCGATTTCAAGGCTCAACCACACCCTTTACTTAACAGTTTGATTTACAAAAGATTTTATAACTCTGAATAGCACTGAGTTCTTATGGAGAGAATGGCAGAGAATCAAACAAGAGATAATCAAGTTTGATTCACTTGGTATTTCGACATAGTATAGTTTACGATTCTTTAGAATAAATATGGAACATGAAAAGGAGAGAAAATTGTTGAATATGAGAGTATATGGTTTTTGTTTGATGATAATAAACATATATATATATATATTCATTTAAATGTATTTGTTAATGTACTATTTTATTTTCACAGATTAAATAAATATTTATTGAATAAAATAAATAACACATAATTTGAATTCAAATTGATATTTTATTCAAACAAATATTTATTACAATTTTGAATAGTACAAATTCAAGGTCTCACTATATATATATATATATATACAAATTTCAATAACATTACAATTTCAATCACATCACATTTCAGTTTACATAATTGTCCTCACTACATATCAATCGTTCACTCGTATTTATCTTTAACTTCATTCCAGATTGAATCCAACATCTGAGCAATCTACAAAAATATACACTGACGCAGTAAAATTGAAAATGAAATATTTTTGGAGTGTAAAATAAAATGTAATTTTGAAAATATTATTTGCCTCAGTTATTTGGGTTGTTCGTCATCATTTAATTTTGAAATCATTATACACGAACGGCTTGTGACATGCACAGTGTATCACCATACATGCCATAAGGCCATGCACACCAATATATACACTTGATAAAATTACAGGGACAGGTGAGCACAAGGTCAAACCCAAATTAAAAGCCGGGTTCAACTCAAATGAAACACAAAATAAAGTCGAGATATTAGCACAAGGTCAAATCTGAGCTTTAAGCTGGATTAAACACAGATGCAAGTTAGATAAAATGGTCAAGAATTCAAAAACAACATACAAACCTCGACAAAATTCGGTGAGAAAATAATGAACTGGTTAGAACAAAGGCTCAAAGACACAAATGACATGCACATGTCAACAAGTCAAGGGATGCACTAGCGAAACAGGGTTGCACCAGTGAAACAGGCAAGTACAACTCTAACTGGAGACACAAAGAGGCAATATCAAAGACAAATGAAATTCTTGACATACAACATCAACCACCATGGAACCAAGTTCAATAACATCAAATGAACAATGTAGGGCTTTAAACAGTACACCATAAATTGACAACAAAATTCATCATATGACAAGAATGAAGCAATGCAAACTTACTCAAAGGAACAAAGTCTCATCACCAACATGAATCAATGCATACACCATAATTATCAGCCAGACTACACAATGAACTAGTGGTAAACAAAAAGGCAGCGCAACAGGACACTCGACTAGCATGAACAAGATAACAGTGACTCATGGAAATGCAGGCACAAAATGTACACAATTCATCATGCTTAGTTCACACGGAACAATGCTACAAAAATTACTAGACTCGGGTGAATCAAGCACAACAAGATAACAACAACACAAATCAATAAACAGTGACAATATGGTGGAATGAAACCCCAATAGAATTGGAATCGAAGCAATGCAACAATGACCATGCTACCAGACTATATGAATACACAAAGTAATGACAACATACACAATGCAAAAGAGAAACAACTCAACATCAGTGCACATGAGTTCGAATTAAAAATCAGATGTCCATAGACCAAAGTCAAAGCAAAACCAGAAACAACTACAAGCAACATAAAACTGATTATATACATACGTGAGCATATATATATAGACACACACACACACACACATGCAGGATAAAAGTTCGAACAAATCCAGTCAAAGCCAGGTGAAAAAATCACATATTTAAAGTAACCAAAGTAGCAGGTTTTACAAAAAAATCAGAAAAGACTTAAAGTAGCAGTTTCAAAATAATCAAGGCACAAGCCGAAAAAAGATAGCTTGCATCAGGAATTTCAAATCAAACGAGGTAGATCCGAAGTCAAATATCAAGCCATCAGAAATTCACAAAATCCAGTTTCAAACCAAATTCAGAAACCGTGATGACCAAGGAAATTAACCATGTAAAAAATCGAAGCCGTGTTAACCAAGAAAAATATATACGAAATTGAAGAAGTCAGAAGAATCACCACCATTCAATATTAATCAAGTGGTCGAGACGAATTCAAGCAAAAATTATCAGACGAATTGGTATAAAATATAAGAACGAAAATATAGTGGTTCGAACCCTATATAAACGAACATCTGTAGGATCTAGATTAACCCTAGAGGGGGGGGGGGGTGAATAGGGTTATAGCAAATTTTCTTGATTTAAACACAGAAATAAATTGCAGAGATAAATATGCTAAAAAGTAAATCACACACAAAATTTACCCAGCTTCGGCAACCCCTGCCTACTGCTGCATCCACAGATTTCTATTAGAATTAAACAGTATCACGCTTACAAACAATCTACTAGACTCGCAGACATTTGCTCCCGCTCACAAACACTCTACTAGACTCGCACACCCTGCTTGCAAACATTTGCTCCCGCTCACAAACAATCTACTAGACTCGCACACCCTGCTCCCGCCTATAGAGTTTCGTTTACTCGCAAACTTTGCCTCCCGCCTATAGAGCTTCGTTTACTCGCAAACTCTGCTCCCGCCTACAATAGAACTTTGCAAACTCGCACACCCTGCTCACTGAACTAATTCAAAATAGACAATCTGACACTACCTAATCCCTAGGTGGTGATTTACAAATTCTTCGACTCGAAAAGAAAAAACAAACTTCAAAATTAAACCGGAGCAAAACATCAAAATACAACTTGAATGCATAATTTTTTGCTCAAACTAAAAAACCTTATTAAAAAACTAAAACCCCTAAAATTAAAACTCCTCCTTTTAATAATAAGGCCGGCCCACTGTAAAATAAGAGTAACTTCCCTTTTATTCTTTTTTATTTCTTCGGCCGACTCCTCTTTGAAAATGGTTGCTTCGATCTCATTCGTTTCCTTGCTGAACAAAATTAGGGTTTGTGCAAAATTAAAGGCGCCGACTTCGTTGATCGTTCAGATGGTTGTTGTCGTGATTGCTTTGACGATCCTTTCTTTCTTCGATTTGCTTACGGCTCTTCAATTTTGGATCGAGTTCGTTCTGCTTTTTTTTGGTATGTATTTTTCTCCTTTTGCTTTGCTGGTTGATGCTTGAACTCGATGAAATAAATGCCGATGATGATTAGGGTTTTTATAGGATTTGATTTCCTATTTTTGCGTTCGACTGATTGCTTCAAAAATTCTTGCTTTGCCGTTCGATTACACTTTGATGCTGAGGATTGATCTGACTTTGTCAATTTCGTATTTCTAGTAGCTTGATTCACACGGCTTTGAATTGCCTTGCTTATCACGGTTTTGATTTTGACTGGTTCACAATTGGCTTCGGCCTTTGAATTTGTGTTGATTGACTATGTTCTCTGTGTTGCTTCTGGCTTGACACACCTGTAGCATGGTCGATTTGCTTGGCCACCAACTGTTTCGAATCTGCACTGATGAATTTTGTTTATCCACTGTTGCCTTTGACTTTACACGGCATTGATTTTCTGGCACTGTTTTAATTCATTGTGATTTTTATATCACTGCTTGATATTCATTTGCATCTATATTGTCAATATCAATATCTGCTTCATTCTGATTTCATACATGTTGATGCTTGTGTATATTACTGCTATATATGCATTGTGCTTGCCTGTTGCACTCACTTACTTGCTGTCGTAGACGTTTTGAACTGCATACTTCTTGTTGCAGTCTTGTACAATGCTCGGCCATGTTAGTTTCATATGCATATTTGTGCATATTGACCATTGGTCTCTGTTGCATTCATTTGTTTGCATTAACCTGGTTCTCTTTTATTTTCTTTGTTCGTGATGGCGGCCTTGACTTGTTGTTATGTAGTTGCACTGCACTGGCCTGCTGCCATACTTGTTCACTAGTGCATGTATCACTGTATGTAGCTCATTGAAGTGTTGCTGCATTGAATATTGAGTCTTTGTGGTCTGCACTTGTAGCTGGACTTGATTTGTGCCTTGTCCATTCTCATGTGTTCATCCCTGTAGTATATGTTAGTGATACATTTTGAAGTTGGTTCATGTTGTATTGAGCTTTGACCCTTTGTTGTTCATCTGCATTGTTGCCTTGTTGACTGTGTTGTTTCATTGTATTCCGGTCATTTGCACTTCACATGCACAGTTTTTAACTTAAGTTGCATCTGTGCATATATATTGATGCTGCAGTCTTCAATGTACTGGTGACATGTGCATTGCTTTACTGTCACTACTGCTTCGAGTCAGTTTCATTGTTGCTGTACTGATCCTATGTTCATGTTCTTGTAGTCTTCATGACTGTACTGTTGCAGTCGAGTTGTATTCATGTACACTTGTGGCTTGAACTTGATTCACTTCATGTTGTTGTTTGGATATTGTTTGAATTTGCAGTGGTGCATTGTCTTTGCATTCCATGTTGCATGCAGTAGTCTTGGCCATGTTGGTTCGAATTGCACTTGCTCTTTTGTACTACTTCACCATGTCACTTGAGGTTCTGCAGTTGGTTTATTGATGCATTCATGTTCATGCAGTCTCAGCTCCATTCTAGTTTCTTCCCTGATCTTGCTGTGACATTTTGTTGCATGAGTTACTTCCATTTTTCATGTATCTGCTGGCTTGTACTGTGACTCGAGTTTTCACTGTCATAAGTCGTGCATGTGTGTTGAAGTTGTTTATATGCACTTCATCACTTCAGTATTGCATTGTTTTCACCTCTGGCCTGTTTTAGTTTGATTGTGTTCATATATACTACTGCCTTGAGTTGAATCCCGTGTGTTATTTGGGTTTGACCTTGTGCTGAATTGTTAGCAGTGCTTTTGTTTGATTTGTGCACACGAGTTGGCGAGGCAGTGCACACGTGTACAAATGTATGTGTGTGTACTGCAGCCACTTATAATTGCCTGTTCCTGATAAAAATACTGATATGCACAGATGTTGCACAGTCAAAAATATGACGAACAACCCAAATAACTGAGGCAAACAATATTTTCAAAATCATCGTTTCTTTCAAATTTCAAAAATATTTTTCTTTCAATTTTACCGCGTTTGAGAATATTTTTGCAGATTACTCAGATGCTGGATTCAAACTGGAATGCAGTTGAAGACAAAAACACGAGTGTGAGTGATATGTAGTGAGGTTAACTGTAAATGTGAAATGTGATGTGATTGTAATCAAAGTTGTATAGTTCTAGTGAGAGATTGAAATTGTACTATTCAAAATTGTAATAAATATTTGTTTGAATAAAATTTCTGTTTGAATTCAAATTCTGTGTTATTTAATTTTATTCAGCAAATATTTATTTATTCTATAAAAAATAAAATAGTACATTAACAAATGCATTTAAACGAATGTATATATGTTTATTATCATCAAACAAAAATTATATAAGCGCAAAGCGCATATTCAACAACATCATCGGCAAAATTATATATTCGAGTTCGAAGCAACAGAGAAAACATTATATCAATAACTCGATTCATCGATTGAGTTCAAGTATGAAAAACAGTAAAGCAAAAGGCATAAATTACATACCAAAATCAGATGTCGAACTCGATCAAAAATTGAAGGAGCCGTGTGCATAAAGAAGGAATCATCGATCGACAAAGCAAAGGACGAAATCATCATTCGATCGAACTACTGAAAGCGGCGCTTTCGATTTCCAACAAAAACCCTAATTTCAGAGCAAAAAAGAAACGAACGAAAACCATTTTTAAGGGTCAAAGAACAAAGAAGTCAGGCCGGTTAGAGATAAAAGAGAAGAGGGCCGACAAAGTTTTTCACTGTGATAATTTATTTTGGGCCGGCTAATTAAAGATAGGATTTGGGCTTTAATATTTAAATTAGGGTTTTGTTTCATTTAAATTTCTTTAAATTGTATTTTTCCTTTTTAAACTTGTGTATTGTCTAGTCGTGTGACTAGGGGACGAGCTATGGTGGTGTAGTTCGAGAATTTGCAACTTAGTGGCTGAGTTGTGGCAGAATTTTGAGCGTAGAGTTGAGGCTAATTGGTAGCGGGCGTCGCGAGTTTACGTGTGTAAGCGTTTGACTGCTTAATTTCTAGTAGAAACCTTAAGGGCAGCAGTGGGCAGGGTTTTGCCGAAGCTGGGTAAATTCCGTGTCGTTCTATTTCTGCATTTATTATTATGCTATTATCTATGCCGCTATTATTCTGATATATCCATGTTGAAATAATTTTGTATAAACTACCGCATTAAATTTTTATAATTAGTAGTATCACCCTATTCACCCCCCCTCTAGGGTGAAATCGATCCTACAAGTGGTATCAGAGCTAGGAACAAAAGCCATTATTGTTTTAAAAGTTTGATTTTTCAAAAACCAATTTTTTACAAATTTTAATTTTTAAAATGGCTACTTTTGGTGAGGGTTATTCCAATATTATTCCTTCAGTTTTTAATGGAATAGATTTTTTGAATTGGAAATTAAAAATGGAATTTTATTTAAAATCTGTTAATGTTAAATGTTGGGATATTATTGAAAATGGGTGTAATATAACCGATAAGAAAATTATCTCGATTAATGCTTTTGCTATGCATATATTATATTCTCACTTTAATCAAGATAATTCTAACTTTATCTCTCACTGTGAAAGTGCACAGAAAATCTGGAATACTTTTGATGCAATATATGGTGCAAAAGTAAACAACAATGAGAAATCCTCCTCAATCGATATAGAAACATGCTTAACAGGATTGATAAAAAGTAGTAGTGACGACAACGATGAAGATGAAGCGGCTGAGCTGGCATTACTAATGAAGAAATTCAAAAAGTGGAATCACAAATATGGAAATGCAGCTCTAAATCAGAAATTGAAAAGCAGAATAGCCAAAGCAGTAGACAACCCAGAAGAACGGGAGATCATTTGTCACAAGTGCAACAAACTCGGACACATTAAGCTCAATTGTCCTCAGAATCGACAAGGTCTAGAAAAGAAATCAAAAGGTAGAAATTTTGCAGCCACGTGGAATACAAGTGATGAAGATTATAAAAGCACTAGCAGTGAGAGTGAGAAAGCAGATATGTGCCTTCGAGGTGATATAACTGATAGCGACGATGACGAGCCAAGTGAGGTATAAAACTCACTCACTCAGAATTACTTATATATTTCCACGAAGTAAATGGCTGTTTTGAATGACTTAGGGAGAAATACGCTAAAATTGAATCTCAAAGAGATACTATGATAGAATCAAATAAACAACTTGACCAATTAGTCAAGGAGTAGGGATTAAATACATTCATTTAAATTGATCAATTAAATTGAATATATCACATTTAAATGGAATATATCACATTTAAACAAATACATTAACAATTGTTGGACTTGACCAATTTGTTGGTAAAAATTCCATGACCATCTCTATTTCTATCATATTTCTATCAACCATCACTCATAAAAATCCAGTGTAGTATGTCAATATGTGGTATTTTAAACAGGAAATCATTCGTTTTTCATTTTTCTGTTTTTTTAAAAAAAAATCCAAAGCATTCACTCTCATTTAAAAGTCCTCACGGTTATGAACGGGTGAATTTCTTGGAATTTTGATTACATGCTTCCATGCTCATTTAAAAGTCCTCACGGTTACACATGTATGGAACGCATATCAAAATTAATTAATTAAATAGATAAGTTGATTTTAATCCCATTCAAAAGTCCTCATGGTTATGCGTGGTTAGAAGATACTTGAATTCATTATAAAAAAATGGAATACTACTAATCTCATTAAAAGTCCTAATGGTTATGCATGGTTAGTAGATATTCAAATTCCTGAAATAAATATACCACAAATAGACACAACTATATGGTTTTATATGATGACATCATACCTATCATTCTAAAGTGGAATATGCGTCAAACAGAGTATTTATGATTTTTGTTTGATTTTTTATTGAAATTTAATATATATATTTGATTGAGTTTTAATGTTGTATTAATGTCTATCACTTTATCTCTATTTCTCTAACATTATTACTCTTTTGCAGATAACAAAAAGAGGAGAGAACATTTAAGATTTTGACAAATAAAGGTCAAATATTTTCGATTTGCATTTAGCTTATTTGTGTATTTTTATTTACATGCATATATAAAGGGGGAGCTTTGTGTATAGAGGGAGCATTCAAATAGGGGGAGCAAATTGAATGATCAAATACATTTAACAAATTCAAAATCTTAATTATATGTTTGTTATCATCAAAAGGGAGAGATTGTTGAATATGTGAGTATATGATTTTTGTTTGATGACAATAAACATATATATGTATATTCATTTAAATGTATTTGTTAATGTACTATTTTATTTTCACAGATTAAATAAATATTTGCTGAATAAAATAAATAACGCAGAATTGGAATTCAAATGGATATTTTATTCAAACAAATATTTATTACAATTTTGAAGAGTACAAATTCAAGCTCTCGCTATATATATACAAATTTTAGTAACATTACTATTTCAATCACATCACATTTCAATTTACATAATCATCCTCACTACATATCGCTCATTCACTCGTATTTATCATTAACTTCATTCCAGATTGAATCCAGCATCTAAGCAATCTCCAAAAATATACACTGACGTAGTAAAATTGAAAATGAAATATTTTTGCAGTGTAAAATAAAATGTAATTTTGAAAATATAATTTGCCTCAGTTATTTGGGTTGTTCGTCATCATTTAATTTTGAAATCATTATACACGAACAACTTGTGACACGTACAGTGTATCACTGTACATGCCATAAGGCCGTGCACATCGATATATACACTTGATAAAATTACAGAGACAGGCGAGCAAAAGGTCAAATCCAAATCAAAAGCCGGTTTCAACTCAAATTAAACACCAATAAAGTCGAGATATTAGCACAAGTTCAAACCCGATCTTTAAGCTGGATTCAACATAGGTGCAAGTTAAATAAAATGGTCAAGAATTCAAAAACAACATACAAGCCTCGACAAAATTCAGTGAGAAAACAATGAACTGGTTAGAAGAAAGGCTCAAAGACACAAATGATATGCACATGTCAACAAGTCAAGGGATGCACCAGCGAAACAGGGTTGCACCAGTGAAACAGGCAAGTACAACTCTAACTGGAGACACACAAAGGCAATATCAAAGACAAACGAAAGTCTTGACATACAATATCATCCACCATGGAACCAAGTTCAACAACATCAAATGAACAGTGCAGAGCTTCAAACAGTACACTATAAATTGACAACAGAATACAACATATGATAAGAATGAAGCAACGCAAACTGACTCAAAGGAACAAAGCCTCATCACCAACATGACTCAATGCATACACCATAATTGTCGACCAGACTATACAATGAACTAGCAGTAAACAAAAAGGCAGTGCAACAGGACACTCGGCTAGCATAAACAAGATAACAGCGACTCATGGAAAAGCAGGCACAAAATGTACACAATTCAACATGCTTAGTTCGCATGGAACAATTCTACAAAAAGTACCAGACTCGAGTGAATCTAGAACAACAAGATAACAGCAACACAAATCAATATACAATGACAATATGGTGGAATGAAGCCCCAATGGAATCTGAGTCGAAGCAATGCAACAATGACCATGCTACCAGACTATATTAATACACAAAGTAATTACAACATACGCAATGCAACAGAGAAACAACTCAACATCAGTGCACATGAGTTTGAATGAAAAATCAGATGTCCAGAGACCAAAGTCAAAGCAAAACCAGAAACAACTACAAGCAACATAAAACTGATTATATACATACGTGAGCATATATATATATATATATATATATATATATATATATATATATATTTATACATGTGCATGATACAAGTTCGAACAAATCCATGTCAAAGCCAGGTGATAAAAATCACACATTTAAAGTAACCGAAGTAGCAGGTTTTACAAAAAAATCAGAAAAGACTCAAAGTAGCAGTTTCAAAATAATCAAGGTACAACCCGAAAAAAGATAGCTTGCATCAGGAATTTCGAATCGAACGAGTCAGAGCCGTAGTCGAATATCAAGCCATCAGAAATTCACAAAATCCATCTTCAAACCAAAGTCAGAAACCGTGATGACCAAGGAATTCAACCAAGTCAAAAACCGATGCCGTGTTAACCAAGCAAAATATATACGAAATTGAAGAACTCAGAAGAATCACCACCATTCATATTAATCAAGTGGCCGAGACTGTAACAACCCGCATATTTATCGATTTTTATATTTAAATATTTTATTTAAATATTTTATCGATACTCGGAATTTAGTCCGAAAAGCTACTTTTTGCATACGGTCGAATTAGGACTCGGGACCACTCCCATTGAGTTTAAAATGCCGTTTGCGACCTTTTTGAATATAAGCTTCGATAAGTTTGGAGTAAGTTGATTTTTGCTACTTTTTACTTAGGGCTTTGGTTTGGGCTGAGCCCATTAACCCCACTTAACTCAGTTCCAACCCTCTCCTCTTCATTCACTTCCTTTCTATTTTCCTTCTACTCAAGCTTTTATAACAATGGAGAGTGGAATGAGAAATTAAAACTCCAAGCCCTAGTTTCCTTTTGCAAATCAAACTCTAGCTCCTAACTAATAGAAGAACCCATTGGTAAGCTTCTCTTCTTCTTCTTCTCCAACTCATTCTCTTATCAATTTCAGAAATTCCTAAACCTAACTTTGGGAATGTTCTTCTTTTAAAGCTTAGAATCAAGCTTCTTGAGTTGGATTTGAAGAGTGGTTGATTCTCCTTTGCTTCCAAGCTTCTTTTTCAATCGTTTGGGTTCAAAGGTGAGATTTTTATCTCACATCTTAGTCTATAACTATCTTCGATTGTTAGGTATGAATTCCTAACACTTATTCATGTGCATTTGCTTTTGGTTTGAATTGATTTGGTGAATATTCCAATTTTTGGTGTTTTGGGTTCAAATCTTTAAAAATCCTAACTTTGATGTTTGAATCGGTTTTTGGTGATGCAACGAAGAGCTAATATGGCCGGGTAGTCAATTGGCGTAAACCCTTAGTGCCGATGCTCGACCGATAGCAATATGGAAGAGTTTGGCATTCATTAGATTGGCTTGTGGAGTGTCGGCTACAGGTCCGGCCGACCGAACTCAGGGTCCGGTCGACCGACCTGCTACCCGAGCACTTCCCAGCCTCTATTTGGAAGTGCAGGTTACAGGACCGGCCGACCGAACTCAGGGTCCGGTCGACCGACCTGCTACCCCGAGCATTTCTGTATTTCTGGTCCGGTCGACTGAGCTCTGTAGCCGGCCGACCGACCTGTTGCAATTTTGCCTACTTCGCCTAATTGTTTGAATTTCCAACTTTAATCGATTTGTGTTGTTTCCTATTTGTTGTTATCATTTATTATGACCTTGATGACTCCTTTTTAGGGATTTTTGAATATCCATTTCGATGGATCCTTTATCGATTTCTTTGGATTTTTATTCACGTCTTCGTATGTGAATTTTAGTGATTGATTGTTCCTACAATCTTCTTTGTGATTTGTCACTTTAAAAATATAAAGGTTTTCTATACTAGTAGTAAATATCAAAACTCTTTCTTCAAATGATTTCAACACAATTTTATTACAAAGCTCATTTTCCTAAACCATTTTCCAATCTATTAGTATATACAAGCCTTTACCTCACTCGTATGAGAGATCTAATTAAATGACTTAGTAAAACGAGTGGTATGAAACGCTTGCGTTTACTTCGTCGGTTAATTTTTGGACGATTGAAACTCTTGTGACAATTTTCTAGTGGAGATCTACAATTTGTTCACAAATATTTATTTTAAGCTAGTGGTTATGGGACATGAAGCTAAGCTCATATATTTACTAGCTTACTGTAATTGACACTTCTCTTTGATCATGATGATCATTTTAAGATTTAGACTAGCAATTGTGCGATGTCTCTTTGTTTTGGTGTGATTTCAACTCACACATGTGGGGTAGCTCCCCATGGTCTTCGGGTCATTCGTGTGTCAAAAATTAATGGCTAGCTACCGTGAGATAGCTTCTCGTTCATGTGATACATATGTTGGTGAGTTTTAATGCTCCCGTTCGTGTGATAGGTCTTTTCCCCCTTTTTTTTGTGATTTCTGGATTTCGTGTGTTGAATTCTGGAATTTATGCTTCACCGATTTTAGTGATGTTCATTGATATGATTTGTCAATTATTATGCATTGGTGAATTCGTGTGTCATTGACTTGTTGTGAATACAAGTTTTGGGTATGAAACCCTATTTGGATCTTTGTGAAGATTTCTGTGATATTGATTAATCTCATGTTGAGTTTCAATTGCATACTTATAGTAGTATGCCATTATGGATATTATATGTTTATGCCATACCTTTTATTCTATATCATGTTATCTAATATTTATAGCTAGACTGATCCGTTTATTATTTTCTTATTAAATAATACTCGGGTCAGACCGAGATGTTACAGGTGCTTCTGCTTGACTTCTCCTCAGGGATTCATTACTCTGACTTTTGGCTAACTACTTAGATTAGTAGTTTACTTTGTTGCATACACTTGAGATATGGACTCATAGATGTATATTTTTTTATGGAACGTGTTACTATTCTTTTGTATTATTGTGGATCTTTTTGACCCCTACTCTGATATACACTTTCATGTGTTAGTTATATATTCATATCTTCTTCCGCCTTTGTGATATGAATTATCTGTGTATGATTTGTGTTATGCTTATTTCTATATTTGTTTTCGAAGATTATTATAGCCATTGTGTAGTAACTTTGTGTTTGTATCGGTATGTCGGATTTCCTCTTGAAATAAAATGCATGTTATACTATCTGACATATCGGTGCTCGCGCAAAGTAATTACACGGATGGTCGCTCCTCAGCAGCCTTATTCTCCGCGCTAGTTGACAGCATTACACCGTAGTGTTCTTGGCTAGCGTGGGTATAGAGGTGGGGGCGTCACAGCTTGGTATCAGAGCCAAACTTCGGAACAATATGGAAAATTATAACAAGGATCATCGTCCTAAGTCTTTCTTAGGAGTCGTGCTTAAGGATTTAATTCGAGTCTTCGTACCGATTCGTCCTATTTTCTTTATGATTCCTTGTTTTATCTATCAAGAATTGCTTGATATTTATCTTGAGAATACCTTTTTCTTCTTCTTTATTTCTTTCTTAAAGAAGAGAAATGGTTAGACATGGTCGTCCCAGAGCTGGATCATCTAGTGCTACACCCCAAGATGGAGTTTTTATGACTACCCAGAAACTTCTTGACCTTGTCACGAATGCTCAAGCAGCTGGTTCTAATCCGGAACCTACTCATCCTAAATCTGGGTTTGCACGTTTGTGCAATGATTACACCAACCTGCGCGGGAAGCCATTTAAAGGTTCTGAAACTATTATTGAAGTCCAGGCTTGGCTAAGGTCATGCGATCGAATCTTTTCTCGCACGAATCTTATTGACCTTCACCGAGTTCAGGTGGCTTCTAGTATGCTCCAAGAAAGAGCATTAGACTGGTACGAGCTTCTGATATCTGAAATAAATGAAGCGGATCTCACTTGGGAGAAATTCCGAGAGCGCTTTGAGTTAAAATTCATACCAGAAGCTGAGAAGGTGACTTTGGCTCGCCGTTTTATTGACCTTGTTCAAGGTGAAGCCTCCGTGACTGATTATGTTGCATCCTTCGAGTCACTTTCCAAATATGGGGTTGAATACATCAATACCCCATTAAAGAAGAACCAAAGATTTGTCTATGGCTTAAACAAAAATCTCAAGAAACCATTACTTCTAAAATTAGAAGTTTCTTTCGACCAACTCATTGATATCACTCTTCGTCTTGAAGAGGCGGATAGGGAGAGTGATGTTGAAGTGGTGGCTTCCAAACCAAACTTCAACAACAAGAAGAGGCCAAACAAATTTAAAGGTCCTTATCCCAATAAGAAAGCGAGGCAAGCAACTCCTGCTGCAAAAACCTTTTCCTCTACTGAAGGGAAATGCTTTAACTGTGGTTCCAGAGACAATTTTGCGAACAAGTGTTCAAAGCCTTGTACTTGTCGCTATTGCAAAAGCCCGGATCATTATTTATCTTCTTGTCTCAAACTTCAAAATAGGAAGGAGGGAAAGCTTAATGTTGCTCAAGCACCTGGCAACACATCTCGTGGTCAAGGTATTTCTCATTCTATCCTTGATGGCATTATTATATTTCGTGATCAACCTATTCGAGTTCTTTTTGATACGGGAGCATACCATTCTTTTATATCAAAAGAGCTTGTTGATAATTTTTCTTTAAGTATTGTTGCTTTAATGACTTCTTTGAGAATTGTGAATCCGGTTGGTGGATCCGCAACTCTTAGTTTGCTTTGTAAAGATGTGGAGATTATTTTGTGTGATTTTCCTTTCCTAGCCGATTTGGATATCATGCGTTATTTAGGCTTTGGAATGATTTTGGGAATGGATTGGCTTAACCGTTATGAAGTTCATATCCTACGTCCTGAGCGGACGATTCATCTTCGACATCCTCAATCTGTTAAACAGATTTCTATTAATCTTAAAGATTCGGATTCGAGCTTAGTGGCATCTTTATATTCTTTAAATCCTCATGATGATGATAATGATGATGAGGAAGATATTATTTCTCTTATTCACGTTGTTCGTGAATTTTCCGACATATTTGAGCCCGTTTTAGGATTACCACCTAAGCGAGCAATTGAGTTCAGAATTAATCTTATCCCTGGAGCTCAACCTATCACTCGTCCTCCTTATCGTATGTCCAATAAAGAAAATGAGGAGTTGCGTAAACAATTGTCCGAATTGGAGACGAAGCAATTTATTCGCTCTAGTTCCTCGCCATGGGAGGCTTCAGCTATTTTTGTGAAGAAATCCGATGGCACACTTAGGCTTTGCGTTGACTACCGCAAGCTTAATGGTCTTACTATCAAAAATAAATATCCTTTACCTCGGATTGATGACCTATTCGATCAACTTAGTGGTGCTAGAGACTTTTCACAATTAGACTTAGCTACTGGATTTCATCAGCTTCGTATTGCAGAGGATAGCATTCCTTTGACATCGTTCCGTACTCGGTATGGATCTTATGAATGGCTCGTTATGCCATTTGGGTTAACAAATGCCCCGGCTTATTTCGTTGACCTTATGAATAGGGTTTTCAAAGACTTCCTCGACGGTTTGTTATCATCTTTATTGATGATATTCTTGTGTATTCAAAAACCGAGGAGGAACATGAGAAGCATCTTCGGATTGTGTTGGAAACTCTTAGAAGTAATCGATTAAAAGCAAAGTTTTCTAAATGCCACTTTTGGCAATCTCGTGTTAAGTTCCTCGGTCACATTATTTCCAAATCTGGAATTTCGGTGGATCCTTTAAAGATTGAAGCGATTCAAGATTGGAAGAGACCGGAGAGTGTGACGGAGATTCGTAGTTTTCTTGGATTGGCAGGTTATTACCGCCGTTTTATCAAAGACTTTTCTAAGATTGCTGTGCCTCTCACTAGCTTAAATAAGAAAGGTGTTAAATACATTTGGTCGGACAAATGTGAAACTTCTTTTCAGAAACTAGAGGAACTTCTTTCTGATGCTCCTATTCTTGTTATTCCCGAGGGGAATCAAGATTTCGTTGTTTATACCGATGCTAGTTGCGTTGATTTGGGTGCCGTTCTTATGCAAAAAGAACGTGTTATTGCTTATGCTTCAAGGCAATTAAAGCCGGTCGAGACTACATATGCCACACATGATTTAGATCTCGCGGCTATTGTTTTTGCTCTTCAAATTTGGCATCATTATCTTATGGGAGAGAAATTTATTCTTTATACCGATCATAAGTCTTTGAAGTATTTATTCTCTCAAAAGGAACTTAATTTGCGTCAACAGCGTTGGCTCGAATTTCTTGCACCATATTATCTTGATATCCTTTATACTCCTGGTAAGGGTAATCGTGTCGCCGATGCTCTTAGCCGTAAACAACAAGCTGTTGTTTCTATGATGATATCCGAATGGAACGATCTCGAGATTTTATCCACTTGTGAAATTCGAGACCGTGTTTCCGATTTATGTTCATCTCTTGTTTTATGTAGCCTTGAGGCTCACCCTTCTCTTTTAGACCGCATTCTTGAAGCTCAAAGGCTAGATCCTAAATTGGCTCTTCTTGGCCAAAATATTAAGGATAAAATTGGTATTGAAGGTTTGAAAGACTTTGATATTGATTCTCGTGGCGGCATTCGAAAATTTGGTAGACTTGTCGTGCAAAATATTAGTGATTTTCGTAAAGATATTTTAGAAGATTCTCATCATTCTAAATTTACCATTCATCCCGGTAGTAGTAAAATGTACGCGGATATGAAGCGGCTTTATTATTGGGAGGGAATGAAATCTGATATTGCTAACTTTGTTAAGCATTGCATGACTTGCCAACTCGTTAAGGCCGAACATCAAAGTCCTAATGGGTTATTGCAACCTTTGGAAATTCCAATTTGGAAGTGGAACCAAATTTCCGTGGATTTTATAGATGGCCTTCCCCGTTCTCGTTCGGGTCATGATAGCTTATGGGTGATTGCTGATAGACTTACTAAATCTGCCCATTTTATTCCCGTTCGGTCTAACTGAACCGTTCCTCTTTTGGCCAAACTCTTTGTTACAGAGATTGTTAAATTACATGGAGTTCCTACTTCTATTGTTAGTGATCGTGATCCATTGTTTACTAGTGGATTTTGGAAGAGTCTTCAAAAAGCTTTGGGAACGAAGCTTAATTTTAGCACTGCTTAGCACCCCAGTCCGATGGACAAACCGAGCGTGTGAATCAAACTCTTGAAGATCTTCTTCGTGCTTGTGTGCTTGACTTCGGTGGAAGCTGGGGAGATCATATTCCTCTTGTTGAATTTTCCTATAACAATAGCTTCCAATCTAGTATTGGTATGGCACCTTTCGAGGCACTCTATGGAAGGCCATGCGGATCTCCTTCTTGTTGGCTTGAGGCCGGTGAGAAGCTGGTTTTAGGTCCAGATTTTATTCGTGATTCCACAGAAAAGATTGATCTTATTCGTCATAGGATGAAAAAGCCTAGAGTAGACAAAAATCCTATGCCGATAATCGAAGAAGGAGATTAGAATTTTCTGTGGAAGATCTTGTGTTCGTTCGTGTTTCACCCATGAAAGGTGTTGTGCGTTTCAGTCGATCGGAAAAATTAGCGCCTCGATATATTGGGCCATTTCCTATCACCGAACGTATTGGTTCCGTGGCTTATCGCCTTTTATTACCGGCTCAGTTTTCTGCTATTCATGACGTATTTCACGTTTCTCAACTAAGGAAGTGCCTTCGAGATTCCGATTCTATTCTTGAGCCCGGTGTTGTGGAAGAAATTGAAGTTTCACCTAATTTAACTTATGAGCAACATCCTATTGGTATTATTGCTTCGGAGTCAAGCACCTTCGAAATAAAGATGTTCCGCTTGTTAAAGTCCAAAGTTCTCAAATCCTAAGGATTGCTCTTGGGAATCTAGAGAGTTCATCGAGCGATCACATCCGGACTTGCTTTCCCGTGCTCTTTAAGGTGAACCTTTTATTTCAAATTTCTTTTGTGTTGAATGTGCTTTTATGGTTGTTACTTTATATTTTCTTCTTAAATATTGTGAGAACGCAATTTATTTAAGGAGGGGAGTCTGTAACAACCCGCATATTTATCGATTTTTATATTTAAATATTTTATTTAAAATTTTATCGATACTCGGAATTTAGTCCGAAAAGCTACTTTTCGTATACGATCGAATTAGGACTCGGACCACTCCCATTGAGTTTAAAATGCCGTTTGCGACCTTTTTGAGTATAAGCTTCGATAAGTTTGGAGTAAGTTGATTTTTGCTACTTTTTACTTAGGGCTTTAGTTTGGGCTAAGCCCATTAACCCCACTTAACTCAGTTCCAACCCTCTCCTCTTCATTCACTTCCTTTCTATTTTCCTTCTACTCAAGCTTTTATAACAATGGAGAGTGGAATGAGAAATTAAAACTCTAAGCCCTAGTTTTCTTTTGCAAATCAAACTCTAGCTCCAAACTAATAGAAGAACGCATTGTAAGCTTCTCTTCTTCTCCTCCAACTCATTCTCTTATAAATTTCAGAAATTCCTAAACCTAACTTTGGGAATGTTCTTCTTTTAAAGCTTAGAATCAAGCTTCTTGAGTTGGATTTGAAGAGTGGTTGATTCTCCTTTGCTTCCAAGCTTCTTTTTCAATCGTTTGGGTTCAAAGGTGAGATTTTTATCTCACATCTTAGTCTATAACTATCTTCGATTGTTAGGTATGAATTCCTAACACTTATTCGTGTGCATTTGCTTTTGGTTTGGATTGATTTGGTGAATATTCCAATTTTTGGTGTTTTGGGTTCAAATCTTTAAAAGTCCTAACTTGATGTTTGAATGGGTTTTTGGTGATGCAACGAAGAGCTTATATGGCCGGGTAGTCGATTGGCGTAAACCCTTAGTGCCGATGCTCGACCGATAGCAATATGGAAGAGTTTGGCATTCATTAGATTGGCTTGGGGTGTGCTGGCTACAGGTCCGGCCGACTGAACTCAGGGTCTGGTCGACCGACCTGCTACCCGAGCACTTCCCAGCCTCTGTTTGGATGTGCAGGTTACAGGACCGGCCGACCGAACTCAGGGTCCGGTCGACCGACCTGCTACCCCGAGCATTTCTGTTTTTCTAGTCCGGTCGACCGAGCTCTGTAGCCGGCCGACCGACCTGTTGCAATTTTGCCTACTTCGCCTAATTGTTTGAATTTCCAACTTTAATCGATTTGTGTTGTTTCCTATTTGTTGTTATCATTTATTATGACCTTGATGACTCCTTTTTAGGGATTTTTGAATATCCATTTCGATGGATCCTTTATCGATTTCTTTGGATTTTTATTCACGTCTTCGTATGTGAATTTTAGTGATTGATTGTTCCTACAATCTTCTTTGTGATTTTTCACTTTAAAAATATAAAGGTTTTCTATACTAGTAGTAAATATCAAAACTCTTTCTTCAAATGACTTCAACACTATTTTATTACAAAGCTCGTTTTCCTAATCCGTTTTCCAATCTATTAGTATATACAAGCCTTTACCTCACTCGTATGAGAAATCTAATTAAACGACTTAGTAAAACGAGTGGTATGAAACGATTGCGTTCACTTCGTCGGTTAGTTCTTGAACTTGTTCGATTGAAACTCTTGTGACAATTTTCTAGTGGAGATCTACAATTTGTTCGTAAATATTTAAGTTAAGCTAGTGGTTATAGGACATGAAGCTAAGCTCATATATTTACTAGCTTACTGTAATTGACACTTCTCTTTGATCATGACGACCTTTTTAAGATTTAGACTAGCAAATGTGCGATGTCTCTTTGTTTCGGTGTGATTTCGACTCACACATGTGGGGTAGCTCCCCATGGTCTTCGGGCCATTCGTGTGTCAAAAATTAATGGCTAGCTTCCATGAGATAGCTTCTCGTTCGTGTGATACATATGTTGGTGAGTTTTAATGCTCCCGTTCGTGTGATAGGCCTTTCCCCCCTTTTTTTGTGATTTCTGGATTTCGTATGTTGAATTATGGAATTTATGCTTCACCAATTTTAGTGATTTTCATTGATATGATTTGTCAATTTTTGTGCATTGGTGAATTCGTGTGTCATTGACTTGTTGTGAATACAAGTTTTGGGTATGAAACCCTATTTGGATCTTTGTGAAGATTTCTGTGATATTGATTAATCTCATGTTGAGTTTCAATTGCATACTTATAGTAGTATGCCATTATGGATATTATATGTTTATGCCATACCTTTTATTCTATATCATGTTATCTGATATTTATAGCTAGACTGATCCGTTTATTATTTTCTTATTAAATAATACTCGGGTCAGACCGAGATGTTACAGGTGCTTCTGCTTGACTTCTCCCCAGGGATTCATTACTCTGACTTTTGGCTAACTACTTAGATTAGTAGTTTACTTTGTTGTATACACTTGAGATATGGACTCATAGATGTATATTTTTGTATGGCACGCGTTGCTATTCTTTTGTATTATTGTGGATCTTTTTGACCACTACTCTGATATACACTTTCATGTGTTAGTTATATATTCATATCTTCTTCCGCCTTTGTGATATGAATTATCTGTGACTGATTTGTGTTATGCTTATTTCTATATTTGTTTCCGAAGATTATTATAGCCACTGTGTAGTAGCTTTGTGTTTGTATCGGTATGTCGGATTTCCTCTTGAAATAAAATGCATGTTATACTATCTAACATATAGGTGATCGCGCAAAGCAATTACACGGATGGTCGCTCCTCAACAGCCTTATTCTCCGTGCTAGTTGACAGCATTACACCGTTGTGTTCTTGGCTAGCGTGGGTATAGAGGTGGGGCGTCACAGAGACGAATTCAAGGAAAAATTATCAAACGAATTGGTATAAAATATACGAACGAAAATATAGGGGTGCGAACCCTATATAAACAAACATCATCGGCAAAATTATGTATTCGAGTTCGAAGCAACAGAGAAAACATTATATCAATAACTCAAATCGTCGATTGAGTTCAAGTACGAAAAACAGTAAAGAAAAAGGCATAAATTACGTACCACAATCAGAAGTCGAACTCGATCAAAAATTGAACGAGCCGTGTGCAGAAGAAGGAATTATCGATCGACAAAGCAAGGGATGAAATCATCATTCGATCGAACTACTGAAAGCGGCGCTTTCGATTTCCAACAAAAACCTAATTTCAGAGCAAAGAAGAAACGAATGACTGCCATTTTTAAGGATCGAAGAACAAAAAAGTCAGGCCAGTTAGAGATAAAAGAGAAGAGGGCCGACAAAGTTTTTCACTATGATAATTTATTTTGGGCCGGCTAATTAAAGCTAGGATTTGGGCTTTAATATAGGATTTTTTTATTTAAACTGCTTTAAATTTTATTTTTCCTTTTTAAGCTTGTGTATTGTCTAGTCGTGTGACTTGGGGACGAGTTACGGTGGTGTAGTTCGAGAATTTGCAACTCAGTGGCTGAATTGTGGCAGAGTATTGAGCGTAGAGTTAAGGGTAGTCGATAGTGGGTGTCGTGAGTTTATGTATGTAAGTGTATGACTGCTTAATTTCTAGTAGAAACCTTAGGGGTAACACGTAGGCAGGGTTTTGCCGAAGCTGGGTAAATTCTGTATCGTTCTATTTCTGCATTTATTATTCTGCTATTATCTGTGCTGCTATTATTCTGATAAATCTGTGTTGAAATAATTTTTTATAAACTTCCGCATTAAATTTTTATAATTAGTAGTATCACCCTATTCACCCCCCTCTAGGGTGAAATCGATCCTACAAAAATAAATGAAATCTTGTAAAAAATTCGTTTAGAACTTACTGGTATTTTTAGTAGAGCAATAGCCATATCTGTTCGTGAAAGGATACAACGAATAGACACTACTTTTGAAAATTTGAAAACGAGGGACACCATGTCGGCATGGGGAGTTGAGGGATGTCGACATGCTCAAGGCAAAATTGATGTTTTGATTTTCTTATTAAAATTGGTTTCTATAATTTGTCAAAATAATTTCTAAACTTTGTAAATATATTTGAATATAGTTTAAACATACAAAAGAGTTTAGAAAGTAATTTTTAATATATATAGTCTTAATCTATAAAGTGATTTAAAATCTGAGTGTATAAATATTTTAAAGCTAAATATTTAAAACAAGAGATGGTTTAAAAACAAGGACAATTTTGAAATCAAAATATTAAAAATGATAAAAATAGTTTTGAGGCTAAGCTATTTAAAACCAAGAGAGATGTCTTTTTGAAAAGAAAGTTTTGAAAACATTTTTAAAAACAAGAGATATATTTTTGAAAAGCATTTTTATAAAATTAGTGGATATCAAAATAGGGCCACTATATGTTCCATTAGATTTTGTCGTGCGTTCCATCCCACTAGGGTTCCATCCCTTAACAGTCTCAAAGTGGATTCCATTCTACGAATAAATTTCGAATAAAGATGTAAGAGATTTCACGAAGTTTTAACATAATTCTAGACTCAATACTTATCTAGTACTATTTAAATCTTGAACTCTTGATATTTTGATACTCATGAATCTTCAATCTTGATATCTTCAGTCTTGAATCTCTATACTGTATAGTCTTCGTTCCTCGTACCTGCATGTTTATATTCTGCATATACATATATATCTAAACTATAATGTTAGTATTTATGTTTTATAACAAGTCCTAAGGTTGTTGTCATCAAAACCATCATCTCAAGGGCAAACAATCTCCCCCTTTAGATGATGACAACCTATGTTTATAAAATATACTTCTCCTTCACAATAACTTCCCCCAAAACTAATAACTCCCCCTTAATCTAAGCCTAACTACTCTAACTACTCTATTTTATATTTCTCCCCCTTTGTCATCAACAAAAAAACTTATCCTAAACTAATATAACTCCCCCTAGTCTTATACTGAATGACAAATATGAAAGTTTAAACCCTATAAATATATACTATGTTTTATATAATGTTATACAATCCATTTAAGTAGAGGATCTGAACTAAAATAAATATTTGCTGAATAAAATAAATAACACAGACTAAATAAATAAATATTTGACCAATTTAAATGTATTTGTTAATGCACTATTTTATTTTTACAGATTAAATAAATCTTTGCTGAATAAAATAAATAACACAGAATTTGAATTCAAACGGATAATTTATTCAAACAAATATTTATTACAATTTTTAAGAGTACAAATTCAAGCTCTCACTATATATATACAAATATCAATAACATTACAATTTCAATCACATCATATTTCAATTTACATAATTATCCTCACTACATATCGCTCATTCACTCGTATTTATCTTTAACTTCATTCCAGATTGAATCCAGCATCTGAGAAATCTGCAAAAATATACACTGACGCAGTAAAATTGAAAATGAAATACTTTTGCAGTGCAAAATAAAATGTAATTTTGGAAATATTATTTTCCTCAGTTATTTGGGTTGTTCGTCATCATTTAATTTTGAAATCATTATACACGAACAGCTTGTGACACGTACAGTGTATCACTGTACATGCCATAAGGCCGTGCACATCGATATATACACTTGATAAAATTACAGGGACAGGTGAGCAAAAGGTCAAACCCAAATTAAAAGCCGGTTTCAACTCAAATTAAACACAAATAAATTCGAGATATTAGCACAAGGTCAAACCCGAGTTTTAAGCTGGATTCAACACAGGTGCAAGTTAAATAAAATGGTCAAGAATTCAAAAACGACATACAAGCCTAGACAAAATTCAGTGAGAAAACAATGAAATGGTTAGAAGAAAGGCTCAAAGACACAAATGATATGCACATGTCAACAAGTCAAGGGATGCACCAGCGAGACAAGGTTGCACCAGTGAAACAGGAAAGTACAACTCTAACTAGAGACACATAGAGGCACTATCAAAGACAAATGAAAGTCTTGACATACAACATCAACCATCATGGAACCAAGTTCAACAACATCAAATGAACAGTGCAGAGCTTCAAACAGTACACCAAAAATTGACAACAGAATACATCATATGATAAGAATGAAGCAATGCAAACTTACTCAAAGGAACAAAGCCTCATCACCAACATGACTCAATGCATACACCATAATTATCGACCAGACTATACAATGAACTAGCAGTAAACAAAAAGGCAGTGCAACAGGACACTCGGCTAGCATAAACAAGATAACAGTGACTCATGGAAATGCAGGCACAAAATGTACACAATTCAACATGCTTAGTTCGCATGGAAGAATGCTACAAAAAGTACCAGACTCGAGTGAATCTAGTACAACAAGATAACAGCAACACAAATCAGTATACAATGACAATATGGTGGAATGAAGCCCCAATAGAATCTGAGTCGAAGCAATGCAACAATGACCATGCTACCGGACTATATGAATATACAAAGTAAGGACAACATACGCAATGCAACAGAGAAACAACTCAACATCAGTGCACATGAGTTTGAATGAAAAATCAGATGTCCAGGGAACAAAGTCAAAGCAAAACCAGAAACAACTACAAGCAACATAAAACCGATTATATACATACGTGAGCATATATATATATATGTATATATATATATATTATATATATATAGAGACACACACACACATGTGCAGGATGCAAGTTCGAACAAATCCATGTCAAAGACAGGTGATAAAAATCACATATTTAAAGTAACCGAAGTAGTAGGTTTTACAAAAAATCAGAAAAGACTCAAAGTAGAAGTTTCAAAATAATCAATGTACAAGCCGAAAAAAGATAGCTTGCATCAGGAATTTCAAATCGAACGAGTCAGAGCCATAGTCAAATATCAAGCCATCAGAAATTCACAAAATCCAGCTTCAAACCAATGTCAGAAACCGTGACGACCAAGGAATTCAACCAAGTCAAAAATCGAAGTCGTGTTAACCAAGAAAAATATATACGAAATTGAAGAACTCAGAAGAATGACCACCATTCAATATTAATCAAGTGGCCTAGACGAATTCAAGCTAAAATTATCAAACGAATTGGTATAAAATATACGAACGAAAATATAGGGGTTCGAACCCTATATACACGAACATCATCGACAAAATTATGTATTCGAGTTCGAAGCAAAAGAGAAAACATTATATCAATAACTCGAATCATCGATTGAGTTCAAGTTCGAAAAACAGTAAAGCAAAAGGCATAAATTACATACCGAAATCAGAAGTCGAACTCGATCAAAAATTGAAGGAGCCGTGTGCAGAAAGAAGGAATTATCGACCGACAAAACAAGGGACGAAATCATCATTCGATCGAACTACTGAAAGTGGCGCTTTCGATTTCTAACAAAAACCCTAATTTCAGAGCAAAGAAGAAACGAACGACAACCATTTTTAAGGATCGAAGAACAAAGAAGTCAGACCGGTTAGAGATAAAAGAGAAGAGGGCCGACAAAGTTTTTCACTGTTATAATTTATTTTAGGCCGGCTAATTAAAGATAGGATTTGGGATTTAATATTTAAATTACGTCTTTCTTTATTTAAATTGCTTTAAATTGTATTTTCCCTTTTTAAACTTGTGTGTTGTCTAGTCGTGTGACTTGGGGACGAGCTACGGTGGTGTAGTTCGAGAATTTGCAACTCAATGGCTGAGTTGTGGCAGGGTTTTGAGCGTAGAGTTAAGGCTAGTCGATAGCGGTTGTCGCAAGTTTACGTGTGTAAGCGTATGACTGCTTAATTTCTAGTAGAAACCATGGGGGCAGCACGTAGGCATGGTTTTGCCGAAGCTGGGTAAATTCTGTGTCGTTCTATTTCTGCATTTATTATTCTGCTATTATATGTGCTACTATTATTCTGATAAATCTGTGTTGAAATAATTTTGTATAAACTTCCATATTAAATTTTTATAATCAGTATTATCACGCTATTCACCCCCCTCTAGGTTGAAATCGATCTTAAAAAAATAAATGAAATCTTGTAAAAAATTCATTTAGAACTTGCTGGTATTTATAGTAGAGCAATAGCCATATCTATTCGTGAAAGGATACAACGAATAGACACTACTTTTGAAAATTTGAAAATAAGGGACACCATGTCGGCATGGGGAGTTGAGGGATGTCGACATGCTCAAGGCAAATTTGGTGTTTTGATTTTCTTATTAAAATTGGTTTCTATAATTTGTCAAAACAATTTCAAAACTTTGTAAATATATTTGAATATAGTTTAAACATATAAAAGAGTTTAGAAAGTAATTTTTAATATATATAATCTTAATCTATAAAATGATTTGAAATCTGAGTGTATAAATATTTTAAAGCTAAATATTTAAAACAAGAGATGGTTTAAGAACAAGGACAATTTTGAAATCAAAATGTTAAAAATGATAAAACTAGTTTTGAGGCTAAGATATTCAAAACCAAGGGAGATGTCTTTCTGAAAAGAAAGTTTTGAAAACATTTTTAAAAAACAAGAGATATATTTTTGAAAAGAATTTTTATAAAATTAGTGGATATCAAAATAGGACCACTATATGTTCCATTAGATATTGCCATGGGTTCCATCCCTTTAACAGTTTCAAAGTGAATTCCATTCGAATAAATTTCGAATACAGATGTAAGTGCTTTTACGAAGTTTTAACATAATTCTAGACTCAATACTTATCTTGTACTATTTAAATCTTGAACTCTTGATATCTTGATACTCATGAGTCTTCAATCTTGATATCTTCTGTTTTGAATCTCGATACTGTATAGTCTTCGTTCCTCGTACCTGCATGTTTATATTCTGCATATACATATATATCTAAACTATAATGTTAGTATTTATGTTTAATAACAAGTCCTAAGGTTGTTGTCATCAAAACCATCATCTCAAGGACAAACAATCTCCCCCTTTAGATGATGACAACCTATGTTTATAAAATATGCTTCTCCTTCACAATAACTTCCCCCAAAACTAATAACTCCCCCTAATCTAAGCCTAACTACTCTATTTTATATTTCTCCCTCTTTGTCATCAACAAAAAAACTTATCCTAAACTAATATAACACCCCCTTAGTCTTATACTGAATGACAGATATGAAAGTTTAAACCCCAAAAATATATACTATGTTTCATATAATGTTACACAATCATTTAAATAGAGGATCTGAACTGAAATTTAGACGTGCATGTTATTAATACAATGTAATAAATACACCGATTAAAAATATTCAGAACAGTATATAATACAGATAAATTAGAATCAGAGTCACATATCACAACAGAATAACATACATCATTTTATACATAATAGAAGGTATTGTGATATTATATATATTGTAACTTATAAGGTGCATATAAGGTACGTATCTTAGATTACATATCGTACTTTTATATTTTTTTCCCTGCGGGATAGCTCATCCTCGAAGATGAGATGTATATTTGTGATATTATATATATTGTGATTTTTTCCGGATCAAACCGTGCAAAGGAGGTTATGGCGAAAGAAATTTTTTGAGAATTTTGAAAAATTTTGATAACTAAAATTTTGATATTGAATTAAAAGTTAAACGATATTAGTTGTGTTATCCCGCCTTTTGGCAAGGCCGAGATATCAAGAAACTGACCAAAAACCAAGGATTGCTCATCCTGGATATTGAGTACGCACAGGTTCACCATGGATATCGATGATTTATGTCCAAGTCCAGATCAGGCTACAATTGATATGACACGACAAGAGAAGCCATGAAAGCCAATGTTCTAAATTTCAAGTCAATCCGAGTTCGTATGCTTAAGTTATGATCGATGCAAATTGAAGGAGATAACCCCATTTTCGTATCCATCATTACACCTCGGTTCGAATCCATCATCTTCATATCGATCAGATCGGTCCCCATCATATCCATCTTTGTGCCTCATTTCGTATCGATCTAGTTCATATCCATCGTCAAGACTCATTTCGCATCAGTCAGTTTCGTATCCATCAATAGACAGTGCACTTCGTATCGATCGGCTAATGTCTAGTTCGTATCCATCAAACATTTAATACTTTGTATCCATTGAATTATCACTGTTCATATCCATCAAGCCAAGCAGCGACGCCATCTATTCGAGTCCACTACCATATTGCTTGTTCGTATCCATCAACTTAAAGCAACTTTGGTCGATACGAACAAGGGCAGGCTCGATGGGTGCGAATGAAGCAAGCTCCATCGATGCAAACTACACCACTTTCATCGATGCGAACTAGATCATCACCATCGATTCGAACTGGGCAACGGCTTTCGATATGAATGAGGCGAAGTTCAAGGATGACCCGGTCAACTCAAAGTGAAAGGTGGATCAATCCGAGGAAAGCACGCCACGTTATCACGAAGGCACATGCAACCATCGATTCGAATAGATCGATTCGAAGTGATCGATTCGAACAAAAGAGCCTTCCGAAAAACTCCATCTCGTATCGATCATAACTCGAGATCCACAGGTCCAAATGCAATGAAATTTTCGTAGGATCTTACGTACAAGCTAAAGAATGTTCATACCAAATTTTGACTCCATTGGATAACATCCCGATCGATACGAATTACATTCGTATCGATTATGGATCGAGTCGAAACTTCATGGGATCGATGGTGTGGGCCCAACCATGTGCCAGAAGAAGTCTCCCAAGATCTGAGCGAGTTATCAGCCTCCTGCGCCTATAAATAGAGCCCCAGAGCCTACAGAAAAAGGATATTTTGATTCTCTAGCATCTAGACTCTGCCAGATTTGATTTTGCACTCTACTACTGCTGCTATACTCGAATTTCAGAGTTGTAATTCGCTGTTGCCTACTGTATCAAGTGTAATCATTAAGAGAATATCAGTAAAATCAAAAAACTTCATATGGACGTAGCAACACGCCGAACCACTCTAAATTGCTTGTGTCTGTGCGTTTATTTATCATTTTTTGGAGTTTTTGTTAGATAATCTACATTTTAAATTTATATTCTTCATTTTTATCTCTTCAAAAACTTCCGAAGAGTGTTCTACCCATTTTTTGTGCAAACAAGTTGGTTTTGAATAGATAACTAAGTATAAATTTGAAAACTTAAAAAAGTTTTTATGAGACGTTTAACTAATGGATTTTGGAAAAGCTAAAAGGTAAAAATGAATTTGATATCTAGTTTGAATGATTCGTTTTAAAAAGTTAATGGATTTTGTGGTTTTTTCTTGCATGGTAATTTGGAGAATGAAATTCTATTAAGTAGATGAGAATGTAACGACCTAGAATTTCAGTCATTCGAAATTGGAATATTTAATTGATTTTAAATATTCACAAGTTAATTTTATAAGTTAAATAACTTATATTTCAAATATAATGATTTATTTGGATAATTAAATCGTTTAATTTAATATTTGAAATTGCAAAAATAATCGAATTTTGAATTAAATTGGAATAAAAATGATTTATAAACTTAAATTAAATTCTATTTTAATTAGAATGCAGTTATGGAACTTTTAAAATTGAATTAAAAGCTAATTTATAGACATTGAAAATTTATCACTTTAATTAACGTGTAAAAATAGTCATTTTTGGCACGTTCTCGGATTTCGACGAAACTAGTTTCTTTGGATCCGTAATAGTGAGTTATTATAGGATTTCAAATTTCGTATCAATTGAAGTTACGATTTGGTCGTGCGAAGCTAAAATGCGTAGAAATTTATTTAAATAAATTTAATTAAAATAATTCGATTCGAAAACCTATCTTCCAAATACGACGGAATTGGATTTTAATATATATTCCATTGTGTTCGAAGTAGTGGTAAAACATTATGAACGTCTGGCGGCACGCTTCGTTTGGAGTTCGAAAATAATGCGGGTGAATAGTAATTTTTAATTGCCTATATAACGACCCCAAACTACATTCATTATCAAAACCTTAACCCGAATTAGAGCCGCCGCCGCCCCTATTTTCAAAGGCCGGAAATGCTCCAACTTCCCCCTTGTTTATCTCTAAATCCGTTGACTATTAGTGAAAACCTCCAACTAGAAACTTGTAGGGCTCGACACGATCTTGTCACCCAATGGTGGAGATCGCCTGGAGTTCGTCGTAGGCGGCAGAAAATGGCCGCGTTCATCCTCCGTTCACGCATGTTTTTCTATGCGATGGTGGGGCCGAGCTCATCTATATTCAGGGCGATGGTGCAAAGGCCTTAGGGCTTCAACATGATGGTATTTGATCGTTGAATAGACAAGAGATGGAGGAGCATAAATTAAGTAATTAGTGGCAGCTATGAGTTCGTTGCCCACGTCTTTAACTGGAAACAAACGAAGATGAAGGAGAAAACACGTGCGACCCAGATTCATGAAGCCAGATTTAATGACCGTGATTTAAAAGGTCTTAAATATAAAATGAAAAAGTGTAAATTAATTTATATAAATTAGTGTAATCTTTAAAATTGTGTATCTTTTACGTACGAGGTCGAAATCGGACGAAACGAATTGCGTCTGGTTCGTATTGACGAACACTAAATTTTAGAGTTGGATTAAAGATGGTTGGAGCTAGTGAAGATTTTAGGTAAAATAAAATGTCATTTAATTTTATTCGAAATAAAACGCTGCAATGACTATGTAATGAACCGTTTTTCCATGCCCTTTGAATCGACAATAAACCACCAATGTCCAACACAAATTGCACAAATAAGTGGATCATTAAGGGTAGAAAGAAAAAAAGGATAGAACAGAATCTCACATAAATGGAATAACATATATTATTTCAATAATAATCTTTGCAGTGGAAAATTTTAAAATACAATATCAGAGTCTAACCTAGATTCAGCCAGGACAGTTATAAACTTCTGTGCTTACAAATGCTAAAAGCAAACAAAACAAATGCAATAGATGTAGCGGATAATGGAATACGTCCATAAAATGATGAATATCTCTAGCTCTCCTCTGGAAACACCAACCGTCTTCAACTAAACCTAAAACTACACTAATCTGACCGGAGTATTAAAAATACCCGGAACAGGCTTGAATAAACCAGCGTGAGATACTCGAAATTTTAAATGCATAGATCATGACGATGTTATCAAAACCTTTGAAAAGAAGGGTATCTCATAAGACCACACCCACAAATAAACATGGACGATTTTTTACCTTATGATAGCCAAAATACTTTTATACCAAAATACACTTGATATTATTTTTGATAATATTCTTTCGAAAAATACTTTTCAAATAAACTTATTCGAATAAGGTATCAATATCTGGAATAATTCTAAGGTAATATATCCAGACTAGGTCAATGAAATATACTGAACAAAATATATGATACCAGTAAGGGTAGTTGAAATGTTTGCAAGTCATTACAGCTATTTTGAGACTACAATCAAAATCGTAAACCTCGTATCGGGGTTGGATTTCCAACATGATAGAAAACTAGTGGAAAGATCAATTTTTATCCACGGCTTACGTCCAAGACTCAGACGCCGTTATACAATAGCATAAAATGGATAAAAGGGGATACAATCTGCGAATAACATCCAAGGACTCAGACTTCGCGCATCCCTGCCATGAGCCCCAAACGTATCTGGTATCTGGGGCTCAGAACATCTGATAACCTAAATCACTAAAATATTAATATCAATCAATATTCAACATATTAATTTCTAATTTAACATGTGTATTATCAACTTAAGTTTTATTAAAATAAAACTAAGGTTTGAGTACTCACCTTTAACCAATCGTTTAACTTCCTACCTACATTTATTTAATCTAACACTTCACTAAATCCTTTTATCTTCACCAGATCTTTTTCGTAGACTTTCTTTTGGATTCTGGCAGCACTTCCTTCTCTTTTTCTCGCTTCGGAGCTCCTTGAGCTTGCTCCTCCTCCTCCATAGGTTCGGCCTCTTCTTTATCCTCCCCTTCCTCCATCATTTCCTCACTTCTTAGGTGCTAAACAATGTTTTGGTGATATTCTAAGTTCTTCGACAAAGTTTGGTGGTGTTTTGACTTTGTTTGATATGGTTTTGAAAAAATTAGTAAGGAAATGGAAGAGAAGAAGCCATTAGAGAGTGGAATAAAAGCATGAAAAACGAAGTGGAAGAGGTGTAAAAAAGTGAGAAAGTGAATGCTTATTTGTAGATAAAGTTTTAGATTAAAATAATATTTTGTAGAAAGACCAAAATACCCTTTACTTACTTTTTAAGAAACCTTATTTTTTCAACACTTAACATCATATTTCAAATCATTAATTTATGTCATTTTCACTTAAGTATTAAGTAAAGAATATAATAATTATGTTTGGTTTGATTTGATGTTTACCTTTTACTTTGAAACGACATGTTTATATTTTTGTGCTTACTTTTTCTTAATTATATTATAGAATTTTCTAAGTATGTTTAGTAAAAGTAAACTTGATTAGTGAATTAATTAATACTTATACTATTTGAATATGTGTTCCTGTATAAGAAAATAAGGGTGCGACGACGTTGCGATAACTTTTAATCGACAAAACGTCGATTTTCGACAAAATAGTTTAAGGTCACATTTTGACATTTTAGTTAAACTATTTATTTCTGTAAACCAAATTTAAAAATAAATTTATATAATGTTATTTAAAAATATAAACAGTCATAAATAAAATAAAATAATTTATTAACCATTGAAAGATACTTTTCTAAAATTAGCATTTTGTCACTTTTGTCGATATAGACAAATGTTACTATTTTTGTGTATTCTTTTCTTCCCAAATCCTATCTAATATTGTTCAAATCATATAACCTTACTTATTTTATATTTAAAATCATTTTAAATAGTATATTTTGAAGTGTCCAAATTCTGGGTCGTTACACTCTCCCATACTTTAAAGAATTTCATCCTCGAAATTACCCAAAACAAAAGTTTGCCCAAAACATTTTTCTTTAAACTTAATTCCATATAATATACACAGATCGTCCATATGAAATATCTTATTCAATCTCCTACTCGAATACACAACTCATTTTTCGAACTAGCATCGATCTCCCGATCCTCTAGTGCGGACTCTAATCATGCTCTTTGCTTAGAAAACTTTGCTTTCCTTGCATAGCTCTCAACTATGATAGAAAACTCAAGTACCCAACCATAAACCCTCATCAATGTTCATCGTCAAGAATCGAGTGATAACACATTTTTCAGACAAGTGTAAACACCTCAAAGTTTCGTACTCGAATCTTTGATCAAAATTGTGTGATGAAATGATCCACATATAATATATGTATTTATTAACTTTCAAAAACTTTTATCTTAAGTTTAAACATTTTATAATGGTGCTTCTTTATATAATTCCTTTAACTGTTTATTTTTGAATATTTTTATTAAAGGAAAATATTCTAAATAAACCATTTTTCACTCAAAAGATAATTTATCTTTATTTTGCTTTTTTTCATAATCTATTAACTTAGTATATTTCCCATAACACTGATATTTTACTTAATAGTTCATGACTTAAATTTATATTTGTATGGTATACCTTTACATCCTAAGAATATATACATGCATCCCAAATTCCCGATCGGTTTTATATCCAGGTGAATTACAGTTTGTTGTAAGTTGCTATCATTTCAAATTACAAAATTTATTTTCGATTTAATGCTATTATAAATTTCTCCACTTTTAAATCCTTTTTATTTATAATCACATTTGTAAATTATACTTATCCATTTTCATTTACTCAAAACATTTCACAATCTTTTATCAATTTCTTAGCTTTGAGTTGTGTATGATTTGAAAATTTTCGATTGTCCAAAATTTTGGAAATTATGCTTTATCTTATCAATTAGCAATCCCAATTTATCTTTGCTTTAAACACTTTTATAAAGATTACTAATCAATTTATCAATTAATGATTCACATTATCTCTTTAACTTAGGAAAATTATATAGATCGAGTAACTCCAAAACAATCCAAGGAACTGGGTACTACCAATAGTATTATATATCCTCATAACAGGAAGAGTAATACTTAAGAGGAGTGTTTATCATCCGAACACATCTCTTGCCCATTTTTAGTTTATTTCCTAGTCAATCATATTAGTTATCATAAAATACCTCTTTTTATTTGAAATAATACCATTTTCAAAATCCTTTATAAAACCTATTTTATAAATTCATTTGATCTTATATTAATTAACTTCATTTAAATTACCATAACTCTTTTACTCAAATTTAAATTCTCATTCTTTTTTATATTTATCATTTTAAACAATCATTTAAATACATTTTTGTGTTATATGTTCATTCCTTAAACAAATCTTATTATCAAATACCTCATAGTCAAATCACGAAACTTAATTCACAAGGTATTTGTACTTAAACTTTTAAATCAAACAATTAATCAATTTATGATAGTAAATTAACATTATCATTTCTTTATTTATGATTTTGAAATAAGTATTGAAGATCTTAATTACCTTATCATATTTCTTTATTGGTTATCTTTATGAAATATCTTATAGTCAACTGCTAACTCTAATCATAAGATGTCATATTAAAATTTCACTATTCCTTATTTCTAACTATACAACTTTTAAAAATATATACTTTATATTCAAAATATAATCTAAGGTAAAATTATTTCATTTGCCAGTTATTTAAAAATCAATGTGTTTGTTCGTCTTGTTTAAATTTTTAGGAACCCTCATCGATAACCATGATCAGGCGCATCGATCAGAATCCATAAATTACTCAATAGATAAATCAACACAAAACAATTTATTAGTCACTAACTAATACACAATCATATATAATACACTCAAGCTCATTCTAGGATGTTACTAACCCTATCTCTAATGACTCACTCATCCTAGGGTATTACTAACCCTGTCTCTGATGAGTCTTTACCCCACCAAAACCAAGGTTTTCGCTTAACCTTCAGCTCTGATACCAAATGTAATGAACTGTTTTTTCGTACCCTTCGAATCGGTAATAAACCACACATGTCCAACTCAAATTGCACGAATAAGCGGATCATTAGGGGTAGAAAGAAAATAAAGACAGAACAGAATCTCACTCAAATGGAATAACATATATTATTTCAATAATAATCTTTATAGTGGAAAATTTTAAAATACAATATTAGAGTCGAACTTAGATTCAGCCTGGACAGTTATATGCTTTTGTCCTTACAAATGCTGAAAACAAACAAAACAAATACAATAGATGTAGCGGATAATGGAATACGTCCATACGATGATGAATATCTCTAGCTCTCCTCTGAAAACTCCAACCATCTTCAACTAAATCTAAAACTACTCGAATCTGACTCGAGTATTAAAAATACCCGAATTAGGCTTGAGTAAACCTGCGTGAGATACTCGAAATTTTAAATGCATAGATCATGACGATGTTATCAAAACCTTTGGAAAGAAGGGCACCTCATAAGACCACGCCCACACATAAACATGGACAGATTTTTACCTTATGATAACCAAAATGCTTTTTTACCAAAATATAGTTGATATTATTTTTAATGACATTCTTTTGGAAAACACTTTTCAAATAATCTTATTTAAATAAGGTATCAATATCTGGACTATGTCTAAGGTAATATATTCGGACTAGGTCAAAGGAATGTACTAAACGGAATATATGATACCAGAAAGGGTAGCTGAAATGTTTGCAAGTCATTATAACTATTTTGGGACTACAATCAAAACCGAAAATTTCGTATTGGGATTGGATTTCCAACACGAAAGAAAAATAGTAGATAGATCAATCTGTATCCACGGCTTACGTTCAAGACTCCGTTATACAATAGCACAAATAGCTAAAAGGGGATACAATCTGTGAATAACATCCAAGGATTCAGACTTCGTGCATCCCTGCCATGAGGCCCAGACGTATCTGATACCTAGGGCTCGGAACATCTGATAGCCCAAATCACTACTATTTGAAACGCGAGCATACATATGACAACATAAAATCCCATCATAATCGGGGTGTGAGGCTCGCGAGGCTACGCTCAATTTCTTCAAAGCCACAATTTTCGTACAAAACCACGCTTTGATCATAATAGGTTCCACTTTGAATGCCACACTACCATTACTTTGATCACTATTTGACTACCATAAGCATACAACTTCTGAGTTCATGTATCTTAGAGAAGGGTGTTAAGCTAAGAGAAGTTGCCTTCTCCGCCACCAAGCAAATTTACATTTGTAAAAGTCAAACGTTGTGTCTCAAAAATGCAATGTCAGACATTCGTCAATACAAGTTCATTATGAGACTGAAAGAAACCAAAGGCACTTTCCTCGGCCATCACTAGGCGAGAGGACCTTACAATTCGAAAGAAATCTCCATAACGAGGAGAGCACTGCTATAAATAACTCTATAATGGGAGCGACCCAGAGCATGTCAACAAGAAGTCCTCATGCTTTGAAGATCCATTGTCTTCAATAATCATCATCTTCAACATGTCTTCACTTTCGAACGTATACATTGGTTCGAAGTGGTATTCGTATAGAATCACCCAAATCTGACTCCAGTTCCTTCGAAGCCAATTATCGATAAAAAAGATGTTAAGTTCATAGTGGATATCAATCATCAATCAATTACTTCATCTTTTATAAAATAACTTTCTTAGATATATTCTTTTCAATTTAATTCATTTTCTTTTCAAGAGTATAAGAAAATAATTAAGCCTCATTTATTAAATCATTTGATTTATATAAACTTTTCTTAAATCATGGAATAATTCAAAATAGTTTTCTCTTTTACTTAGGAAAACTTTTCCAAATCATTCATTAAATCTTAATCAAAGATTTCTTATATTCAAGTTATACTTTTAACTTACGGAAAATATTCCTAAATCATTCATTAAATCTTAGTCAAAGATTTCTTTCTTTACTTCAAATCATATTCTTGCAAATCAAAGATTTTCATAACAAAGCGCTACTGCAACTTTAAATATGGTAAATTTCACCTCCAAGGACTAGTGGTAAGTAGACCTACATCATAAAGATCTTTGTCTTCAATATGTTTTATTTCGAAAATTAGTTTGAAGGGGTTTTCGGATAGGAATCATCCAAATCCGATCCTGGTTCTTCGAATATGAATTACCCAAATTTGATCCCGGTTCCTTCATGCTAATCATCAATAAAAGATGTTAAGTCATTAATTAACATTCAAAGAATTTGTTTCTTTTCTTTTATCTTGGAAAAACTTAAAAATGATCTTTTAGAGGATCCGGGCTTTCCTTTCGATCTATTCCACCCCTCGCCTAAAAAGAGAAAACATAGGCCAGGTAAGTTCAGGGCACTGGTTGCTCCATTCCTAACCATAGTTAAACACCTTGTTTTATCTTCCCAGATCTCACAGGCAGGACAATTGTATAAGTTGTTTTCGCATACTCGGTTTGTTAATATATTCAATATTCTTTATATTTTGTTTAAGTGGTATAAACAATTCCTCTTAACCATTTATTCAAAATCTTATTAAAACTTCCAAATCATCTTTGAATTGCTTAAATATTACTTTAAAATTATTCACAAAACATATAGAAAAAATTTGTTAAGTTTAAAATTATATTCAAAAGGTTATAGAATTCGCAGCATAAAAGTGCCGCGGAAAGTGCTATATAAGCTTATTTGATTTAAACAACTTTTAATATCTAGAAATTCATATTCCATATTCCAAATCACTTTCAAACCATTTTAATATTTTATATCATATTTTTAATCATTTAAAAATATCATTTATAAAGAATCCCTTTTTGGATTCCGGACTGGAAAACCGCGAAGTTTTTAGAAAATTGTTTTGGACATATTTCAAAATCTACATAACGAAATCTTGATTGTCTTTATTTGTTGGAAAACTATTATAATAGTAGACTAAATAATTTTTATTTTGAAGAAATTCGACTCATAAATCATTCTCTACATTACTTTGAAGTTACGAATCAAAATTTATGAACTGCCACTATGCGACGAGCTCGATTTTGACCAATTTTGCGAATTACTTCGGAACTTGTCTGAAAACTTCAAATTTGTTTCAACCCATATTTAAACTATTTTAACTTATTTAAAACAATATTTCCATCGTTTCAAACTCGTTTTATATTTCATTTCATATTATATTATTATAGTATCATTTTCAATCTTTTTAGATATTTTGAAATCATTAAGAGGCTAAATAATTTTCATGCACACATTTATATGGATTTAATTCTTATTTAGTTAAATATGCTTACTAACCATTTCATTTATTATTTATCAAAATATAATCAACCGTAATATCAACCAAGTTGTCATACAATATCAACTAAAATTCAATATATTAATTTCTAATTTAACATGTGTAATATCAACTTAAATTTTATTAAAATAAAACTAAGGTTTGAGCACTCACCTTTAACCTATCATTTAACTTCCTACCAACATTCATTTAATCCAACACTTCACTAAATCCTCTTACCTTCACCAAATCTTTTTCGTAGACTTTCCTTTTGATTCAAGCAGCACTTCCTTATCTTTTTCTTGCTCCGGAGCTCCTTGAACTTGCTCCTCCTCCCCTATAGGTTCGACCTCCTCTTTATCCTCCCCTTCCTCCATCATTTTTTCACTTCTTAGATGCTAAACCATGTTTTGGTGATATTCTAAGGTCTTTGGCAAAGTTTGGCGGTGGTTTGGCTTTGTTTTATATGATTTTGAAAATGTTAGTAAGGAAATGGAAGAAAAGGAGCCATTAAAGAGTGGAAGAAAAGCTTGAATGGAAAAAGAAGAAGTGTAAAAATGTGAGAAAGTATATGCTTATTCATAGACAAAGTTTTAGATTAAAATAATATTTTATAAAAAGACCAAAATACTCTTTACTTACTTTTTAAGCACCTTATTTTTTCAACACTTAACATCATATTTCAAATCATTTTGCTTTAAATCATTTTCACTTAAGTATTAAGTAAAGAATATAACAATTATTTTGGTTTGATTTGATGTTTACCTTTTGCTTTGAAATGACATGTTTGTCCTTTTGTGCTTACTTTTTCTTAATTATGTTCTAGAATTTTATATGTATGTTTAGTAAAAGTAAACTTGATTAGTGAATTAATTAACACCTATACTATTGAATATATGTTCCTACGTAAGAAAATAAAAGTGCGACGACGTTGTGACAACTTTTAGTCGACAAAATGTTTTACGGTCACATTTTGACGTTTTAGTTAAACTATTTTTATTTATGTAAACCAACTTTAAAAATAAATTTGTATAATGTTATTTAAAAATATAAACACACATAAATAAATTAAAATAATTTATTTAACCATTAAAGGATACTTTTCTAAAATCAGCATTTTGTCACTTTTGACGATATAGGCAAATGTTACTATTTTTGTGTATTCTTTTCTTTCCAAATCCTATCTAGTATTGTTCGAATCATACAACCTTACCTATTTTTATATTTAAACTCACTTTAAATAGTATATTTTAAAGTGGTCAAATTCTGGGTCTTTACAGGCTATTGAAATCAAAGTGAGTAAAACTCACTCTATCTAACTCGCTTATATATTTATATAGGTAGGAATAAATTTATTTTATATTGATTGATGATTGTTTGGGTGATATATGATAAATTAAATATATATTGGTTGGTTTGGATATATTCTTGTATATTTTAGCGAATGAGACCCTGTACGTTTCCGTGTATAAGCGAATGAATCTTTGTACGCGCATCCACCTCGAAGCATACATTGTACATATGTTATCGTACATATATTTGTTGCAGGTGACTGGTTGGAGGGATCCATCTAGATTCCTCACCAGTGTTGATTTTTATTTACAGATATTTTATATATGCTTTTATTATATGATGTATGATATTTGGATGCCAGGATTTATAATCGATGTGAATCACGTTATTTAGTGCTGTTGCAGCATTGGACCATATTTTTGACAATTTAAAATATTTAAATGATGATTTCAAATTTAAAAAAATTCAAAGTGATTTTGAAAATATATGTTTTATTAATTTTTGAATTGTTAAGGAAATGAATTTATTTGAAATAAAATAAAAAGTTACAATTTTTATGTTATAAAAATTATGATTTTTGTGAAATATACTCAAATATGGAGTTAACTATTTTATAAAATAAGTTAAATTGGGATTTTGGACTTATTATAAATGGTTTATATATAGATTTATAAATTTGATATTTTATAAATAAAAGTAATGGAATTACGAACAGTGTTTTATAAATATTAGAAATGGAATTGTAATCAAATTTGTATATTGATTTGCAATTGAAATTTAGAAATGAATTTATAATGAATTTTATTAACAATAAGATTTGAAAAGAATGAACTTATAAATAAGAGATTTATAAGTACATTAACTTATAATTGGATTTTGACATATAAATGAGATATAAATGGAATTTGTTAGTAAAGGAATATTGTATATGGAAGTAAATAAAATATAAATGGAATTTACGAACATTGTTTTATAAATTAGAAACCAACTTATTTTGAAAAGTTAAATATGAAAGCTTATTAAAGGGATTTTATTCACGATTTTGGACAGTGAATAATCCATTTAATTAAGTGTGTAGAAGTAATGAATTTGGTAAAGAAATTATATTCACAATTTCAGACAATGAATAATCCTTTGAATTAAATGAATGTTTTGAAAAGTGATATTATAAAATGGAGTTTTAATGGTTTGAAAATAAGTAAATTGTGAATTCACTTATTACTGAAACAAGTATATGGAAATATTTTCAAAATAGTGAAATATCAATATGGTTTTGAGAATTTATCTTTTTAAAGATAATTTGAAGTAAATGATTTGGAAAAGTGATTTAATTAATAAAAGATTAATTAAAAGGGCCTAATGATTGCTTATGGTGCTAAATATTTGTTTGTTGCTTTGATTGTTAAACAACTGACTATCAAATTTGGCCATTTTAGTTTCTCAACTTGATGTAGAAACTTATTAGTCGTACACTTAGTACGTTACTGACTGTGTAGGCTTGATTATCGTTTGTGTCAAGAATCTTGATTCATGTAGTGTGAGTGATTACTCCAATCTATCGAGCTTCCTTTTTAGCCGAAGGATAGCAAGTTGAAAGTTGGAGACGTGATAAGTCTATGAGAATTAATTTCTCAGTGAGGTTGAGAAATGCAAGCGTTGTTGGTGCGAAGAGACTGGGATCGGTTTATCTAAAAACCACTTCAGACTAACGTATATGTGTTCGATTGTGTAGGTTATCAATGATATTGATATTTAGGATTTTCATAGTGAAGGACTGCTTGTTGATCGTTTGGGGTTAAAATCCCAATATACATCTAGTAGCAGTAATCTCGCCGTTATGAAATATCCAATGCAAGGACTATTCACTACTACTCCTAGGATTTCCCGACAGGATGTTGTAGAAAACTACTTTTGGTTTGTCTTGTTCTTGGAAAACATGTATGGACGGGTGTCTGACATTGCCTTTCTATGATACGTACATTGGTTTTTACAAACGTATATCTGTTGGTGGTGGAGAACGCAACTTCTCTTAGCTTAACACCCACCTTGAGACGTACGAGCCCAAGGGCTGCATTTTTGTGGAAGGCAATTAATAGTCAACGAAAATGACAATGTCGAAATCAAAGTGATGTGATATGTGATATGTGAAAGGTTATCGTCACCTCAAGCCTCATCAACCAAAAATGACCAAAACAGGGTTAGATGCAGCAGGGCTAAGTGGGTCATTCCCAATTAGGATATGATCATCCCGTTCTAGATATATTTCTTCCCGCTATGACGTTTGGGATGTAAATTAACGTGGTTCGTATGCTAGAGGTCCCTCAAAAGGGGATAACATATTTGGTACTACCTAGTTATATAGGTAGGCCGGTCTTGTGTTAGTAGAGGAACTTTATGATGGTTTCTAGGTACATTCCTCTAGAGATGTACTATCGGAAGGCAGTCCCTTCATCTGGTCATTTGTATGGATTTCCAAACTCCGCTATGTGCCTGCCATTTTGTTTTTATTATCCATTTTAGGCTATATGCTGTAATTTAATCAATGTAACAATTTCGGTTATGATTAATATTGTTTGTATACTAGATACTAGTATAATATAACATGATTTGATATGAATGGTTTTGGTTACCGTATGGTAATAACATGTCCGTGTTTATGTGTGGGCGTGTCTTACGACATACTTTTGTTTGAAAAGAAAAGTTTTGGTTATCTAATAAGTTCAGTTGAGTATGTTTTCTCACGCTAGTTTACCAGACTGATCCAGGCGTTCTTCCCTTTCAATGTTCGGGTCAGATAGAGTATACTTACAGGTTCAGATTCGGTGCTTTTGGAGCTTCAGCAGGTGATCTAGAGATCTTCATGTGGTACACACGTATCTGTTCATTTTCCGTAGCTTTGTTATTTAAATTATCAGCAATTGTAAGGACAGGTAACTATAACTGTGCAGGATAATCATTAGTGATTGATTGTTGAACTCTGATGGATGTATGTATATGATATTACTGTTTCTTTTTTGTAAAGATCATTGATATGATATTACATATTTTTCGCTGTGATGTGAGATTTTGTATTGTTCCGTTTGGTTTTCTCTTCTCTCTTTCTTCTCTCTTCTTTTCTCTCTCATGACTTTCCGTCATTCTATGCTTTTTGGTTCGGACATGTGTGGTTTATTGTCGATTCAAGGGGTACGGATTTGTGGTTCATCACAATAACTTATATAGTATTCTCAAAAGATATTTCAAATGCGTCCCAATGATTGCTCCCAATAATCAATTTTATTCCAATTCCTAAATAGTTAATTAGACTACTAACTATTACACACCCAAGGGATGAGATTCTAGGCCATCTAAGTTTAGATCTTGACTCTGTGAAAATTATATTCTATAGTATTCTGAATCCAGCTCTGATACCAAGCTGGAACAACCCCACTGCTATGCCTAATTTAGCAAAGAATATTACAAGTAGTCTGTTAATCCGAAGAATACGGCTGGTTAAGGGCGATCGAATGTGAATATATCTTTATACTAACACTGACACGTCTTATTTACCTTTTTGAGGATCTGAATTGAAATTTAAACATGTACGGTATTAATACAAAGAAATAACACACCGATTAAAAATCTTCAGAACAATATATAATATAGATAAATCAGAATCAACGTCATAGATCATAGCAGAATAATATACATCATTTTATACATAGTAGAAGGTGAGTCTACAAAATATGAGTACAAGACCCACATAAATATATACATCATATCCAAAATCTTGCATCAGGTACAAAATCACTATTACATAATGTAGATGACCTAAACTCCTAACTGTCAGTATATATACAAGTATGAAGTAAACTAACACTATCAAAATAGTCTACTTTAATGCTAGCCCAAAATCCAAAGATCAATGGATCCCTGTACCTGTAAAGTCTCGCCCTGACCAGAGCATTAAAATAATAAATGGGCCAGGCTATATCTTAAAAAAAAAGGTAAGACATTAATGTCATAACTATATGACTTAAAATAACAAGTCACATAAAACGTGTCGAGCAAATAATTATAATAAGACATATTAATTAAATTCCCAATTTTATAAATCCATCAATGACTTAACTGTAAAATAAGTCATCTCAGAATATGCCTAAAACCTAAAAAATCCAAAAAGGCATATCAAACCAATAAATACAGATCTTAAAATTTTGACTCAACAATAACCAAATAAGTCATGAATAAAATATGCCTAAAATAAATACTCACATAAGGCATATTTAACAAATCACCATTTCATAAATACATATCAAGTCTCAATAGACTATCATCTCAAATATGGTGATAACCAATTCAAAATTCCTTAGAGCCATAAAGGATACAGAATATCCGTACTAAAAATCTCTGAAGAAATAATCCTCAATAATGAAATAATAATGGAAGTCAACTATCAATAAGATACAGTGCGATACATGGCCTAACTAAAATAAATAAATCCTGCCACATAGTGTAATAGTCTAATGTAAAGAAATAGGCTGTCAGGTAAAAAATCCGACTCCTAATGATAAGAAATAGGTAGTCGTATTTAGGAAAAAACTATGTGAATTTACCTAACGAATATAAATAGGTGAACATTGTCCAGCTATGAAATAAACTGATAGGGCTGCAATATAACATCTGTCTAAATAACAAAAAGGACAGCTATGTTATACCAGAACAGACATAACCCCAAGAAATAGGTCTGCCTACCCAAAGCTAAAAATGAATCGACTCTCAGGTCGATAAAAAATGAGTCATAATCTCTCGGGGATCTATCGGTCAAAAATCCGAACGCCCTAAAATAATACAACTCTAAGTGTTAATTACTTTCACCCAGTAATCACAAGAATTTAACTAACTGTCTCATACCAGATAGTAGATTCAAATTTTTTTACTAAAAATTATAAATCTCCATTCAAACTCTATTTAACAAATTATAATAATAATCGAAAGAATTGTGCAAAGTGTCCCATACTACATAACAATTCAATCGTTTACTAAAATTCTTTGTTTGATAGAAAATCACAAAATTCATCAAAAATCCAATTCAAACTTGCATAAAAATAGCCAAAAACAAAATACAATAAAAGCCAACAGTAGTTTATAGGTTGAAAGTAATTAATATAATTTTATCGTATAGAAAATGATTTTTAACATATTTTATCTATAATTTACTTTTAAACTTCTCACCTTTGTTAATCCATAATAAATAAATCAAAAGAGTTTTTAATTAGTTTTTTTTATATATATATAGCAAGATATAATTCTTTTCCAAATTCACATTTAAAATCCGATAACTCTTATTTATAAATAGAAAAGAGTTACAAAGCTTCAAGTCTTAAAATAAATTTCCTTTATTTGGTCTTTGAATCAAAACAATACTTAAATAATTGATAATTCACTTTATTTCAAATCTATAAATGTGTGTATATATATATATATATATATGATATTACTTCATAAACACTTTAAAACCATAATTTGTAAACTTAGACATCTTAGTTAAATCCATTTTAAAACAAGCTTTATATCTACATATATATTTCTTTAAATTTACTTCTAAAGTAATTTCAACTCAAAATAGTTAATTACTACCGGAAACAAAAAATTGTATAATTTAACTATATCCTATGAATTAAATTTCTAAAAAGGATCATGTAACGACCCGTCTTCCACTAACCAGAAAGACATAGAATTAAGAAAGAAAGAGATAGAAAGAGAAAGAAAGAGAAGAAAGAAGAAACAACAACAGAATCTCAACAGCGGAACGAATAAATTATATTAATAACAAAAATATTATATAGTATACAACAACTATCAGAGTTACACAGCTTATACAGCACATACTAGACAGTTATAAACACATGTCTAGTTATTACAACTCAATACAACTTAGAGAAAACACAGGGATATCAAACACAGCGGAACACTAAACATATCTACAACGCTGAAGCCTCCTGCTCCATTGCTCCTCCACAAAACGTCGAAGCTAACCTGAATCCCTTGGCTACTCGTAAAAATTTGAGTACCCAAGAGTTTAATAAAAACAGAAATGAACTCCGGGTCATACATGGGACTGGTGTGAGTAACAGGTTAAAGTTGCTTAACTTTTGAAAATCTTTTAAAAAGAAAGGTATCACGTAAGACTTCCCACACGTAAACATGGAAATTTTTTTACCTTACGCTAACCAAAGCATTTGATAGGAAATCTGGTGATATTATAATAGTGTTTAGGGTTTTCAAATAAAATACAGAAATAGCTGGAATGCTTACATCTCACGTTCCAACATAGTTGGGCACAACTAAAACGTACGACACTTATTGGATTTTGGATTCTATACAATGGCAGGGCTACCGGGGTACCTCCCGTCACAATACGGGGCCTAGATCGCCGTACCGAGGATCACTCCCAATCCCCTGCAACACAAGGTCGGAACCATCCCTTACTGGACAGTCCCGAACAAGACAGCCCCACATTTGGCCGCGACCCAACCGCCCACACAGCCGAATAAAAAGGGACTTCTAGACAGGGGAAAATCTCGTCCTACTAGGGTATGACCCACTTAGCCTTGCAGCACCTCCCCTGTTTTAGCCATTCCCGGTTGATGAGGCTCGAGGCTACGATTACCTTTAGAGAACACAACTCTTAGAACGCTCCTCGTCCACCTGACGATGTTCTGAAAGCATTCAATCCATACAAGTTCGTTCTGGGTTCGAACGAAACCGAAGGCATTATCTCGTTACACCGACTTTGGAATCACCCTCAGAGTTAACGACGATAACACTTGCACTCTGAATCTTCATCTTCACTTGAGATTCATGACCTATCGTTAATTTAGATCGATGTGGTTTTCGGATATCCAAATATGGAAACCCGATCCTGGTCTCATCGAATCCAAAACGTCATCTTTTAGGTCCAAGTTGTTTTAAGTTAAAACAATTCAATTTAATTGTCTATATACACACAGATAGATAATTCATAGATTCACAATAGATAATCATCACCACAGATAATCCCTATTATCATTATCAGAAGATAATCCAAATCATCATCACAATGCAACCAATGCATCCATATCATACAACATTACTAATCTCATAGATGAGATTTCAAACCATTCAAGGCAAACACATATCATCCATTCATAAGCAATGATTAATAATCACACCAAATATAATAAATTTAAAATGAACTAATTTAATTACATCATCTCTAATTAATTTAAAGTAAATTAAATTAATTACTTCAATCTATAAATTCTGCTATATAACCATTGATTACAAACCAATCATCTAATTAATTTCCTTGATTAATTACCCTTGATTAATCATTCTTTAATTACATTCAAGTAATTAATTTCGCAAATTAATTATTCTTAACCAAATACAGTAATTAACCTTTAATTACTTTATTTATTAATTAATTATAATTAATTACATTAAGCCTTAATTAATTACATTAATTAATTACTTCATTAATTACTTATCATTAATTAATTAATCTAAATTTATTAATCTTAATTACATCATTAATTATATTAAATAATGATCCCTAATTATATTTAAATTAATTAACTACATTAAGTAATTAACCTTAATTAAACCATAATTATTGATCACTTTTGATTAATTAACTTCAGTAATTAACTGCTCTTAATTACTTCATTGAGTAAATTGATTAACCCTAAATTAATTTTATTTAATAATTAATTATATTTATTAATCATCCTTGATCAATTTTATTAGTAATTAATTACCCTTAATTAATTACATCACTTAATTATTTTACAAATGACTTAATCAATCAATGCTTAAATTAATTACACTACGTAATTAATTATGAATTACTTTCACTAAGTAATTACCTTTCATATTAATTACACAAAGCAATTAATCCACAAACTCTTCCATACATCAAATAAGTTACATTCAGTAATTACTCACCTTAATTACTTCTCTAAGTAGTTATCCTTCATTAATCTCTTACCAACCCATCAAATGATTATTCTAAATTAATTAAACTTAATTAATTAATTTAAACTAATCAAATTAATTAATTAATTTCAATGAGTAATTAATACCTTTAATAACTTTCATAAAGTAATCATACTTAACCAAATTCCATAATGATTATATAATTTAATTAATCTAATTGATTATCAAAATTAATCACTTTAATTAATTATTAAATAATCTCAAGTTAATGACCCTTATTAACTTATCAACATTTTCCTTAATTACCTTCTTAAGTAATTAACATAAATTAATCATTATTAATCACAAATTTATTAATCTTTAATAATAATTTAATTAATCACTAATTGTTTAATTAATTAAGTTTTTAACTTAATTAATCTTAATCTCTTGATAAATTAATTTCTAATCATTAATTAAAATCCTGACTTATTTAATTAATGAACTTATTTCCAAATTAATTAATCTTAATTAATTAACTTCAACCTTAATTAATTAATTCAAAATCCATACGTAATTAATTAAATAAATAAATTAATTATCCATCCAATTACCATACTAATTTAATAAGTCAAAATCATTAAATCTTTGATTTATTTTAAAATAAAACATTTCTTATTAATGATTACATTATCATTAACAAAGCAAATTTAAAACAACTTTTCTTAAAAATTTGTTTTCAAACTACATTTTAAATTTTAAATTTAAAATGAAATCAAACTTAACTTTAACAAAGTTTAAAAATATTTTTAAAACCTTTTTAAAGCTTATGCAAAAGAATTTCCTATTTTATAAAAGACGTTTAAAGAAATTTAAACCAAATTCATTTTTAAGATACAAATCGTATTTAAATTATATTTCCTCATCCAAAGTTGTTTAAACATTTTAAATTTTTAAAACTTCCTTTATTTTCAAAACATTGATTCAAATTGGATTTTTACTCCAGATTTAAACTTAGGTTTAAATCTCTACTTTTTATTTTAAAGCTTTATCTTTAAATTCAAATTTCTTAAACAATTTAAGGTTGTTAAAAACAATTTAAATTTTAGACTACATTTTTATTTTTGAACCGAGATTCAAAATAAAACTTAAATCAGACTTAAGTTTAGGTTTAAAACTTGTTTAAACCTTTACATTTTTTTTATATTTTAAACTTAGTTTTACACTTTAAAAACAGATCAGGTTTTAAACCTGCAACCCAACATACAACCCGAGCCACTAAATAAAATGCTTCGAGTCACATACCTAACAACTTCGAGCAAATGATCAAGCCAGCAGAGTGAAACTCGAGTACACCATCCCTTTAAACAAATCAACACCTGATACAGACCTTGCTCCGTGCATATGCACGGTGGTCCTGACCATCTCCGGTCATCACCACTCCCTTGAGCACGACGACGATTGCCCTCAGATCCATCATCGATCATCCAAAAACTCATCATCTACTCGAAATCAAATTCGAGTACCCAAACCAAACCGGGAAGCATACTGAAACCACTATCACCCTCTGATCGCAAAAACTGTAAAACCCCTATCCCCTCTCCTCCGGCCATCGGTGGCTTTGGAACTCCGTCCAACACTTCTTCAACACCCAAGCAACCATCTTCCCAAATATTGAAGCATTCGATCCCCTATAGCCACCATGCCAATCAAAACACTGCACCGCCCAAAAACTAGGTTTAAAAAAACCTTAATCGATCGCCGCCGCCGCCGCCAACTGACATCGCTGCAACCATTTTTCACAAAGACACTGACCGCCCCTATTCCTCCAGAAAGAATCTCAACTCCTCAAGCTAACGAATTCCTTAGAATTTCCTCAAATTACACTTTCCAGTAAAAACAACAATGTTCTTAAACCCCAATACTAAAAATCAAAATTTTTGTTTCAAAATTCAAATTTAAGCTTTAGCTTTTGATTCATGCACCTAAAACTAAGAAACGATTAAATTGAATTTTACTTATTTTGAGTTTACTTTGCTGTTTCTTTATTTTCCAGTAAAACTGCAGATTTTTTTTTTAACTTAAACAAAATCTTAAACAATAATTTATGATAAATTAAACAAACTTTGTTCAAGACTCATGTACTATTAAAGATTGATTCAAGAGCACTTGAGTTTTACTAAATTATGGACCTGGAACTTAGAAGAAAAAAAACTGTAATAACATAAAACAGTAATCTATACTCAAAATAAATTCATATACAGAAGACACATATACATAATACAATTTTTATCACAGAAAACAAGCATGCAATCATAACCATACTTAAGTTTTAAATTTGTGAGGTTACTCACATGAAACTAATGAGAACAGACCCTTTTTTTTTGCAAACTGTTTTGAAAACTTGTAGTTTTTGTCTCACTTTTACTTCACATACTTTCATGCAGGCTTGACTCCAGATGCATTTGAATCCTTAAATTTGAAAATCTTGTAGTTGCATGTTTTTGATATTTACAGTGGATTGCAGACTTTGATTAAGGAAGGGTTTTAGATTTTGATAATGCTTGCGGGCAGGCTTGATATTTGAGAGGGTTACAAGGTTTAGTTAGAACCTGAAAAATGTTACAAGGTTGTGATTCTTGGAATTCTGGTTCTAGTTTTTTTGAAGATCTCAGATTTGGTTTTGAAAATAAATTATAGGATATTGATTTTGGTTTTTGAGAGTTTGGAAACAAATTTGTTTTCAGCTGAAATTTTCTTCTTAACTTTGAAAAATGAAGATTAGAAAAGGAAAAGATTGAAGAAAACATGCTTAAATAAGATAAAATGAATTATAAAAATTAAAAGAAAAATAAAAACAAATATGACACATGTAAAAGGACTGACATTTGTCATCTATTTCAATTAATTAATTAACACATGTCATTATACCACTTAATATATTAACATGTGTCTTAAGAATAATTTTATTTGTTTTTATTTAATTTAAAAGTAAATGAAACCCTTTTCTTTATTTATTAAATACACACACACACACATATAAATTATTTTCATAAGTAAATGTATATGCACTTCTTTTTTTAAAGAAAATGAAATGAAACAAATTATATAAAAATGAAAGCTTACTTACATAATTTAGATATGTTTATTCTTTTGAAATTTCAAAATTAATTCAAATTCAAATTCTATTCATACATTTAAAAAAATCCAATTTAAAACTAATTTATATTAACATATTTAATTTAAAAAAATAACATCGCCCTTTAAAATTTATCTATATTTATACATTTCTTTTTTATTATTTGAAAATATCACATTTATCCAATTTAAATAATTTATAAAAGAAATTATAAATTACTTATCTTAGTTAACTTATTTAAATGCATTAATGTTTTAATATATAAATGGTATTTTAAATTTTCATATATGATTTAAAATTATAATTATTAAGCTATATTCAAAAAGGAAATAAAATAAACTTTTATTTATCTTATTTAAAATTTAAACTATGCTTCAAAATATATTTAAACAAATTAAATATTTATTAAATAGCTTTGAAAAGTTATATATTAAGTAAAATAAAAATTTCCAAATTATCAAAATGAATATTAGAATTTAAAAACAAGATTTTATTTGTTTATTAAACTTCAAATCAAAACTTATCTATCTACAATATATATAAATATATATATACACACATTATAAATAGAAAGCATTTTATTAGCTTTTTAAAGATAAAATTCACCAATTAAACATTTATTTAATTGGATTATTGAATCAAGTTAATTTTTATTAACAGAATTTATCAAATCCATTTAATTTTAAATACAGATTATTAAATTGATATTGCCAAAATTTCTGGGATATCACATTCCTCTCCCCTTAAAAGAATTTCGTCCCCAAAATTTAAAAGCAAAGGTAATTTAATAATCTCATTAAAGATTTAATTTTAAACACAAGCATATGTCAATCATATGCTAACAACCAAAGCAACCAATTTATCCAATCAGACAAATTTAATTATCTAGACAAAATTCTGGATAAAATTTCCTTGAGTTTCCCTAAGTATATATACCGGGATACTCGCTCTACAGAATCCAAACAATCTAAACTACGAAGCTACAGAGCTCCTTCTCATCTCGATCTACAAAACTAGACAAGATATCAGACTACAAACGAGTCTGACTCAACAACCAAACCTTATGAACTGCTGTTTTCACAACCAGAGATACACGTACTCCCTCAGAGATACGTGAAAATCATTGAATCTCGTTTATCCAAACTGGTAATTCAACTCTGAGGACCAAACACCAATCCAACCAAAACACAGAAGAGATCCAAAGCACATCGGAGCTAGCTTTGCAGTCTTACCAAAACTTTATAGCTCCATGGATCGGAGAAAAACTTATCCAAATCAAATCTTCGACTCCAGAATCCAAATTCCTTCGTCTCTTTACCATAAAACTCTTTCGACAATCCTGGGCTGCCTACAAACTTCCTGATCAGCTCAATCTTAGCTGATGCCTTTAAAAACAAGCTGGACCAAAAACAATCCAACACGATGATCTCCTCAGGATAAGCCAAGACCAAGATCACCAACTTTACTCTTCAAATATCAGAAGAATAAACTCACTTCTTCTAGGAAAAAACAAAACAGAAACACTCCCAAAATGCTTCCGCTACACAACTCTGATCTGGAAAAGAAGAAAAATGCTGATGATGAACGTGAGCACAATCTGGACAACACATCCCAGAATATGATTCAACAGATCCATGAAAGAAAACTCCGAAGTTCCACCAATCGTGAGCTGCTTCACCAAACCTTATCTCGAGAAACCATCCTTCTACTAGCTGATCCACTGGTAGCACTCCTTGAATCTGGTCATTACGAAAACTCAATCTCCAGATACATACAAACCTCTGACTTCTTAGAAGACATCCAGAAAATCTCTGATAACCCAAGAAATCACTCAAACAATCGCAAGTCACTTTTGCGATCAATCCAAACCAATTCCCAAAGAAAACCGTTCTCTCTTTACCAAGCAGAACAGCTTACGCTTAACTAGCCAATCCACCGAAGAAACGGGTCCACTTTGCTGCTTCTGAACTCCACCTCAGAAAAATTGCTAACCAGAAGACCTTCTTGCTGGCACACTGAACACTCCGAGCCGAGCTGCTGACACCAAAGTTAAAGACTTCCTAATCCAAAGCACTTCGAGAAACTCGGACCTCAAAGCCAACCACCACATCCTGCTGAACCCAACCAGAACACCGAAGCTGACACACTTTCTAAAACTTGTTCCAAAGAAAACCTCTTTGGAAACATCCATAGTCACTACATCTCATCACGCAGCTACTACTTCCTGAGGTATCAAAACACCATCACACACTTCTGCTAAACCGACAGATCCAAACTCAACTCATCCAACTTCAAAGATAGATTCTGAACCTTAACAGGTTACCTTCAAAGATCGATGAAATCCTTTTACCTCAGCAAAGCTCACTCGAGATGGTATTAGGTCTACAGTCTCGACAGATACACTCCAACCTCAACATTCAAATTCCAACCATTGGCAGTAGTCGTGTTACGCACACCACTACCTTATCTACCTTTATAACCTATATTGGAAAACCTGAATGGGTAACCCAACAAATAGGTAGATATATATATATATATATATATATATATATATATATATATATATATAAATTACAAATACGCTCTCTCAAGATAGACACCACTCCAGAGCCTAGGTATTCACTCAACCTAACGCTCTGATACGAACTGCAACGACCCGTCTTCCACTAACCAGAAAGACGTATCATGAATTAAGAAAGAAAGAGATAGAAAGAGAAAGAAAGAGAAGAAAGAAGAAATAAGAACAGAATCTCAACAGCGGAACGAATAAATTATATTAATAACAAAAGTATTACACAGTATACAACAACTATCAGAGTTACATAGCTTATACAACGCATGCTAGACAGTTATAAACACCAGTCTAGTTATTACAACTCAATACAACTTAGAGAAAACACAGAGATATTAAACACAGCGGAACACTAAACATATCTACAACACTGAAGCCTCCTGCTCCATTGCTCCTCCATAAAACGTCAAAGTTAACCTGAATCCCTTGGCTAGTCGTAAAAATTTGAGTACCCAAGAGTTTAAGAAAAACAGAAATAAACTCCGGGTCAGACATGGGTCTGGTGTGAGTAACAGGTTAAAGTTGCTTAACTTTTGAAAATCTTTTAAAAGAAAGGTATCACGTAAGACTTCCCACACATAAACATGGAAAAGTTTTTACCTTACGCTAACCAAAACATTTGATAGGAAATCCGATGATATTATAATAGTGTCTAGGGTTTTCAAGTAAAATACAGAAATAGCTGGAATGCTTACATCTCACATTCCAAAATAGTTGGGCATAACTAAAATGTACGACACTTAATGGATTTTGGATTCCATACAATGGCAGGGCTACTAGGGTACCGCCCGTCACAGTACAGGGCCTAGATCGCCGTACCTAGGATCACTCCCAATCCCCTGCAACACAAGGCCGGAACCATCCGTTACTGGACAATCCTGAGCAAGACAACCCCACAGTTGGCCGCGACCCAGCTTCCCACACAGCCGAATAAAAAGGGACTTCTAGACAGGGGAAAATCTCGTCTTACTTGGGCATGACCCACTTAGCCTTGTTGCATTTCCCCTGTTTTATCCATTCCCGGTTGATGAGGCTTGAGGCTACGATTACCTTTAGAGAACACATCTCTTAGAATGCTCATCGTCCACATGACGATGTTCTGAAAGCATTCAATCCATACAAGTTCGTTCCGGGTTCGAACGAAACCGAAGGCATTATCTCGTTACACTCATTTTGGAATCACCCTCAGAGTTTACGACGATAACCTTTGCACTCTGAGTCTTCATCTTCACTTGCGATTCACGACCTATCATTAATTTGGATCGATGTGGTTTTCGGATATCCAAATATGGAAACCCGATCCCGGTCTCATCGAATCCAAAACGCCATCTTTTAGGTCCAAGTTGTTTTAAGTTAAAACAATTCAATTTAATTATCTATATACACATAGATAGATAATTCACAGATTCACAATAGATAATCATCACCACAGATAATTCCTGTTATCATTATCAGAAGATAATCCAAATCATCATCACAATGCAACCAATGCATCCATATCATACAACATTACTAATCTCATAGATGAGATTTCATACCTTTCAAGGCAAACACATATCATGCATTCATAAGCAATGATTAATAATCATACCAAATATAATTAATTTAAAATGAATTAAATTAATTACATCATCTCTAATTAATTTAAAGAAAATTAAATTAATTATTTCAATCTATAAATTCTGCTATATAACCATTGATTACAAACCAATTATTTAATTAATTCTCTTGATTAATTACCCTTGATTAATCATTCTTTAATTACATTCAAGTAATTAATTTCACAAATTAATTATTCTTAACCAAATACAGTAATTAACCTTTAATTACTTCATTGATTAATTAATTATAGTTAATTACATTAATCCTTAATTAATCACACTAACTAATTACTTCAATAATTACTTATCATCAATTAATTAATCTAAATTAATTAATCTTAATTACATCATTAATTATATTAATTAATGATCCTTAATTATATTTAAATTAATTAACTACATTAAGTAATTAACCTTAATTAAACCATAATTATTGATCACTTTTGATTAATTAAGTTCAGTAATTAACTACTCTTAATTACTTCATTGAGTAAATTGATTACCCCTAAATTAATTATATTTAATAATTAATTATATTCATTAATCATCCTTCATCAATTTTATTAGTAATTAATTACCCTTAATTACTTACATTACTTAATTACTTTCCAAATGACTTAATCAATCAATGCTTAAATTAACTACGCTAAGTAATTAACCTTAATTAAACCATAATTATTGATCACTTTTGATTAATTAAGTTCAGTAATTAATTACACTTAATTACTTCATTGAGTAAATTGATTACCCCTAAATTAATTATATTTAATTATTAATTACTTTCACTATGTAATTACCTTTCATATTAATTACACAAAGCAATTAATCCAAAAACTCTTCCATACATCAAATAAGTTACATTTAGTAATTACTCATCTTAATTACTTCTCTAAGTAATTATCCTTCATTAATCTCTTATCGACCCATCAAATGATCATTCTAAATTAGTTAAACTTAATTAATTAATTTAAACTAATCAAATTAATTAATTAATTTCAATGTGTAATTACTACCTTTAATTACTTTCATAAAGTAATCATACTTAACCAAATTGCACAATGATTATCTAATTTAATTAATCTAATTAATTATCAAAATTAATCACTTTAATTAATTATTAAATAATCTCAAATTAATGACCCTTATTTACTTATCAACAATTTCCTTAATTACCTTCTTAAGTAATTAACTTAAATTAATCATTATTAATCACAAATTTATTAATCTTTAATAATCATTTAATTAATCACTAATTGTTTAATTAATTAATTTTTTAACTTAATTAATCCTAATCTCTTGATAAATTAATTTCTAATCATTAATTAAAATCTTAACTTATTTAATTAATGATCTTATTTCCAAATTAATTAATCTTAATTAATTAACTTCAACCTTAATTAATTAATTCAAAATCCTTACTTACTTAATTAAATAAATAAATTAATTATCTATCTAATTACCTTACTAATTTAATAAATCAAATTCATTAAATCTTTGATTTATTTTAAAATAAAACATTTCTTATTGATGATTACATTATCATTAACAAAGCAAATTTAAAACAACTTTTCTTAAAAATTTGTTTTCAAACTACATTTTAAATTTTAAATTTAAAATGAAATCAAACTTAACTTTAACAAAGTTTAAAAATATTTTAAAAACATTTTTAAAACTTATGCAAAAGAATTTCCTATTTTATAAAAGATGTTTAGAGAAATTTAAACCAAATTCATTTTTAAGATACAAATCATATTTAAAATATATTTCCACATCCAAAGTTATTTAAACATTTTAAATTTTTAAAACTTCCTTTATTTTCAAAACATTGATTCAAATTGGATTTTTAATCCAGATTTAAACTTAGGTTTAAATCTCTACTTTTTATTTTAAAGCTTTATCTTTTAATCCAAATTTCTTAAACAATTTAAGGTTGTTAAAAACAATTTAAATTTTAAACTTCATTTTTATTTTTGAACCGAGATTCAGAATAAAACTTAAATCAGACTTAAGTTTAGGTTTAGAACTTGTTTAAACCTTTACATTTTTTTTATTTTAAACTCAGTTTTACACTTTAAAAACAGATTAGGTTTTAAACCTGTAACCCAACATACAACCCGAGCCACTAAATTAAATGCTTCGAGTCACATATCAAACAACTTCGAGCAAATGATCAAGTCATCCGAGTGAAACTCGAGTACACCATCCCCTTAAACAAATCAATACCTGATACAGACCCTGCTCCGTGCATATGCACGGTGGTCCCGACCACCTCCGGTCATCACCACTGCCTTGAGCATGACGATGATTGCCTTCAGATCCATCATCGATCATCCAAAAACTCATCATCTACTCGAAATCAAATTCGAGTACCCAAACCAAAACCTGGAAACATACTAAAACCACTATCACCCTCTGATCCCAAAACCTGTAAAACCCCCATCCCCTCTCCTCCGGCCATCGGTGGCTTTAGAACTCCGTCCAACACTTCTTCAACACCAAAGCAACCATCTTCCCAAATATTGAAGCACTCGATCCCCTATAGCCACCATGCCGATCAAAACACTGCACTGCCCAAAAACTAGGTTTAAAAAAACCTTAATCGATCGCCGCCGCCGCCGCCGCCAACTGACATCGCCGCAACCATTTTTCACAAAGACACTGACCACCCTTCTTCCTCCAGAAAGAATCTCAACTCCTCAAGCTAACGAATTCCTCAGAATTTCCTCAAATTACACTTTCCAGTAAAAACAACAATGTTCTTAAATCCCAATACTAAAAATCAAAATTTTTGTTTCAAAAATCAAATTTAAGCTTTAGCTTTTGATTCATGCACCTGTGAAATGACCCTCAAAGTTTTTTTTACCCCAATTTTTCAATAATTTTTTTTTATATGCACATACACATACCCATTTAATTTATATGTATCTGAATGTCTACATATATTTCATTTGCACTTTTAAGTTTGATTTAAATTTCCTTTGAATTATCAGAGTCATCTTCTTTCAAACAAATCAACCAGCCTAGTTCATTACCAATATAAATATATCAGTTTATTCCTAAAAATATACACATACATATGAAGATGTATATGTTCCTCTTGTTTAAAATCAGAGTATGTATTTGTTAAACAAGAGCATGCTGTTTGGTTTGGATTAGAATAAATCTGCCTACAGATAATTACCATGTTCTTTTGAATATTTGTATTATATTAATAAATTTTGTGCATATTTAATTCGTATGAATTTGGTCATTCTAATTTATTAATATTAATTTATTTTTATCAGTTAAATCTCTAGATACTTGAGATTCACAGGTCATAGTTCAAATATGTTTGTATATGACTAAGGTCAGAAAATGATATAATCACTTATCATTTTCCACTTATGTATTTTCTTTGAACCCTTCTTGTTTTGACTCAATCTATATGACTTGTTTGTTTAATCTTAGTCTAAATGTCACACTATAGATTTTTCATTTACATATAGATCTGTTATCACAAGAATATAACTTCATAATATGTGAAGTGTTCCCAGGTTTTGCTTGTTCAAAACTAGTTTCCATAGCATATCTTTCATGGCTTTTAAAGTTGGTTGTGGTGAAACAATTGCTAAATAAACTAAACTTTTTAAAAATGCATTTTTACAGACAAAACACCCTCAAACATGATCTACCAAAACTTTATTCTTTTGAAGCTGGTTAACTCATGTATCTTGTGCCTGCTTGACACTTGTTCAAAGCAATTGAGACACCATTCATTACATTTTATCTAAAGCTTCACAAAACATTCACTTTTCTCAAAACAATTCAGGAATGAACATAAACTTATTAGCAAAGCATTTCAGTAAAAAGAACTTAAATCTTTATAAGTTACTTCTAGTTAAATCCATATCTTATCCTAAAACTCAGTGCTTTGCTATGTCTCAAGATTGACTAATACATAATATAAGTTATGCAAAACAGTTTCTCACTTACATATACATATTTCTTTTCCAGGCTTCCATATCTAATACTTAAGCATGTTCTTCTTGTTATTAACTCAGATATTTCTTTTAGTTTTCAAACCTTAATGCATAACAATATTCAACAGAAAACAACTAGTTCAACTTATCATAATAAAATTCATTACATAGCATCAGGTTCAAACACAACTATCTCATGAATACATGCAAATAAAATCATTTTAAGCTCTTATTAAAGATTAACAGGCATGTTCATTCAATTCTTTTCTATTAGCCACAACTTCACTTTCTACTAAAGCTTGGTACTCCCTGGAAGAACATTAGAGGCTGCCTCATTTTAAAGTGAGACACCCCCATATGCCATGAGCAAATAAGGGTCAGATCTATGATCTGGCATGAGCATCATCAATATATTCATAATATTAAGAAACAGAGAATGTAAGTGTACTAACTTATTATTTAAGCAAATTTCTACAATCCATTTCTTTAGCCTGGTATAAGTAAATTGATTTAGGTATGATATATTCATCTATCATTCTTACACATGCATACATAATCTTGCAAACATGATTATCTATCTGTAACATTTGCATTCACAGGAACAATCATGGTTTCATACCAACCAACCTAAGAAATATTCATATTCCTATTTCCTCATTTACAGGTTGTATAATTCAATTTAAATTCCTGCCTCATCTGCTATCAAGGAGTCACAGGGACACATTGTAATGAACTAATTCACATTATTGCACAAAGATCTCAGGGCTTAAACAAACCTTGTGTCAACTTGCATACATCAAATATAGCAAGCACTCCAGCAGCCTTCTTGGCCTCCCCTTCCCTATTATATTTACTAGTGCATTTATTTAAATCCTATCATCAATTGTGCTATGTGAACATGTTACTGCAAACATGAAAACATCCATAATCTTCCTAGCACAATTTTTCCTCAGAAATAGGCAGACAGTCATTTCCTAAAATGTGGTCATTATGTCCTGATCTCAGTAAAATTATATAAGAATATTTTCAACTATAATAAGAGGCCTGACATGACATGTTATATTAGTCTGCAAGCCTCTATGATTGAATCAGATTCATGATCTGGCTCCATCATAGTTCTAGCTTGTGAGTTTATATTTTTTTTTCTTTGATTAAGGGCTCAACACCTAGAAAATTTCTGTTGCACCCTTAATTAATTTCCTTTTAAGCCTCAGCACTTATACAAAGTATAATGCAGCCCACACATTTTCCCTTGATAAAATTTTCATGCCATAGATCTTCAACAGTTCAGAGTATTCTCTACATAATTTTAAGATTCAGGTTCTTAGCATTTCTGAGCAAACTAAAATAGTAAGTTGCACATACAAAGGCAAACATCTCAACAAATCAGCTATCACCCAGAAACATTCATGGTAAAATTATATCAGATCCAAAAACATCCAAATAGCATTGATAAAATCATATTCCCAAAAGAAGAAACATGTAAAGAACAATACAAAAATTGGCTGCCTCATCTCAGGTCTTAATGCCATAAATATAGTGAGATAACTCACTTAAATATTGTCTTCTTTTGATCCAGAAAACCCTTGTGTGCGTTTTCTCCTCCCTTACTATATTTTTCTTTCTTTCTTATTTTTGTGTAACTCGGGGTAAACATAACTTTACTAGCCAAAACTGCCTATTTATATCAATGTTTCCCACTAGGGTTTTGTTGAAACAAAATTCCATTTCTATCCTAGTTTGCATCTTGCATTTTTTACATTTTCATCCCGGCCATATTAGTTAGTAAAAGGGTGGTATTTTTTTCCCTCTACTTTTGCAGAAAATGGCCACTTACCTAATCATGTTAAAAGTGTGACTACCATATTTTATATTTTAATTATTTCTGAAAATCCCCTTTGCTATTTTTGCCTACACAAGCATATTGACTTGTATTACATTTCATGTCATTTTGATGTTTCTATCCTACTGCTTTGCTTTAACACTTTCTGCTTACAGAAAATGTACATGTACATAGGGGTATATATATATATATATATATATTTGATCTTTCTTTGCCTTACAGGAAATATACACACATATATACTTTTTCTAATTTATAATGAGTTAGATTTGGTAAAAGAAAATCCTATGCTTTAAGAAAGGATTACTTCTTGCTCAATAAAATCTTTCTGCCTCTTCATTACTTTATTTACTATTTTTTTTTCAAAATTATACATTGTGATCTGAGGACAAAATGATTCACATCTCAAAACATAAATGTTTTCTTTTCCCTATATTATTATTTTCCACAAATTCTTGGATTTTCCCCTGTGCTATTTCCAGCGTGCATGTGTACACATCTCCTTGCACATCTTTTTTTTAATTTCAAGAATTCCATTATATTTGAATCCAATTATTTCCAGAATAAATTATTTTATTACTATAATTTATCACAAGATCTTGGGGTATTACAACCTGAAACTAAGAAACAATTAATTTGAATTTTACTTGTTTTGAGTTTACTTTGCTGTTTCTTTATTTTCCAGTAAAACTGCAGATTTTTTTTAACTTAAACAAAATCTTAAACTATAATTTATGATAAATTAAACATACTTTGTTCAAGACTCATGTACTATTAAAGATTTATTCAAGAGCACTTGAGTTATACTAAATTATGGACCTGGAACTTAGAAAAGAAAAAAAAAACTGTAATAACATAAAACAATAATCTATACTCAAAATCAATTCATATACAGAAGACACATATACACAATACAATTTTTATCACAAAAAACAAGCATGCAATCATAACCATACTTAAGTTTTAAATTTCTGAGCTTACTCACCTGAAACTAATGAGAACAGACCCCTTTTTCTTTTTTCTTTTTGAAAACTATTTTGAAAACTTGTGCTTTTGGTCTCAGTTTTACTTCACATACTTGCATGCAGGCTTGACTCCAGATGCATTTGAATCCTTAAATTTGTAAATCTTGTAGTTGCATGTTTTTGATTTTTATAGTGGACTACAGACTTTGATTAAGGAAGGTTTCAGATGTTTATATTGCTTGCAGGCAGGCTTGATATTTGAGAGGGTTATAGGGTTTAGTTAGAACTTGAAAAATGTTACAAGGTTGTGATTCTTGGAATTCTGGTTCCAGTTTTTTGAAGATCTCAGATTTGGTTTTGAAAATAAATTGTAGGATATTTATTTTGGTTTTTGAGAGTTTGGAAACAAATTTGTTTTCAGTTGAAATTTTCTTCTTAACTTTGAAAAATGAAGATTAGAAAAGCAAAAGATTGAAGAAAACATTCTTAAATAAGATAAAATGATTTATTAAAAATTAAAAGAAAAATCAAAAAGAAATTTGACACATGTAAAAGAACTAACATTTTTCATCTATTTCAATTAATTAATTAACACATGTCACTATACCAGTTAATATATTAACATGTGTCTTAAGAATAATTTTATTTGTTTTTATTTAATTTAAAAGTAAATGAAACCCTTTTATTTATTTATTAAATATATATATATAAATTATTTTCATAAGTAAATGTATATGCATTTCTTTTTTTAAAGAAAATGAAATGGAACAAATTATATAAAATTGAAAGCTTACTTACATAATTTAGATATGTTTATTCTTTTGGAATTTCAAAATTAATTCAAACTCAAATTCTATTCATACATTTAAAAAAATCCAATTTAAAACTAATTTATATTAACATATTTAATTTTTTTTTTAAAATACCATCCTTTAAAATTTATCTATATTTATAGATTTCTATTTTATTATTTGAAAATATCACATTTATCCAATTTAAATAAATTATAAATTACTTATCTTATTTAACTTATTTAAATGCATTAATGTTTTAATATATAAATGGCGTTTTAAATTTTCATATATGATTTCAAATTATAATTATTAAGCTATATTCAAAAAGGAAATAAAATAAACTTTTGTTTATCTTATTTAAAATTTAAACTATGCTTTTAAATATATTTAAACAAATTAAAAAAATTTCTTTAAGTAACTTAAAACCATATAGCTATTTATTAAATAGCTTTGAAAAGTTATATATTAAATAAAATAAAAATTTCCAAATTATCAAAATGAATATTAGAATTTAAAAACAAGATTTTATTTGTTTATTAAACTTCAAATCAAAACTTATCTATCGACAATATATATATACATTATAAATAGAAAGCATTTTATTAGCTTTTAAAAGACAAAATTCACCAATTAAACATTTATTTAATTGGATTATGAAATCAAGTTAATTTTTATTAACAGAATTTATCAAATCCATTTAATTTTAAATACAGATTATTAAATTGATATTGCCAAAATTTCCGGGATATCACAGATCAAAATAAATTAAATCTCACTTTTGAAATTCTTCGAAAAAGATTTAAACAATTTAAACTATTAATCCATCAAAATTTTAACTACTATAGTCAACATTGCCCTAAAAATATAATTCCATAATACAGAATTATTTAATAATCCGAGTTGCTTTCCAACAACTCCGATCACTTCAACAATGCATGATCATTGTATGATTTAACTACAAAATCAAATATATGTATGTCATTTCATAATCAACCATCAATCTAAACTTACAATGACTATTTAAATCTTAACGTATAATCTTATTTTAACCATTTCAGTTCAATTTAAACACCAATTTGATTAAAAACTATGGCATGTTGTTTATTTTAATCACACCATTCCATCACTACCAAATATTTACGAAATTCAGAACTAAAACAGGAATACAAACAACAATATGACTGAATTAGATATAGGGTGTGAGTTAAATAAAATAACTCACCTTAAACATCACTGCCCTAACTCGCCATCGCTCAAGCTCAAGTCTCCGACTACCAACAATGCGCCCATCATTTCTTACTGCGCCTGCACTGCCACACAGTCAGTATCTGCTCATGCCAACCATCACAAGCTCATCGCCTTCCTATGCTTACTTCGAAACTTGGGTGCCTGTAGCTCAAAGTGTCGCCTTTCCTCCTACCGCCATTGATGAGCTAGCTCATATGCCGCTAACGACGAACTTGCGAGGCTGCACTTCCCTCTTCTAGTGATGTCGACAATGCCAGGTCCGAGCGCTTCGTCGTAGTATTCATCACACCGTCGCCTACCTCAATCGCGACACCACTATCCCCTGCCCATCGATTGCATCCCCCTTAATCCTCAACTTCCTCACATTCCCTAAAGTCGTGTATGTGACTTGTTTTCTTTTCTTTTTCTTTTATTCGATTTGAGAATTCAGGTCTATGTTAAACTGAAATTGAACGAGTCAGGAGGTAACAAAAATAATGGGCATGGTTTTGGGATATGGAAATTGGGTTTAATCTAAACAGTTGCGCTTTCTTGAGTGGGCTAGGGTTTTTGTTTGAGCCTTATTTTAATTAACAATTTTTCCTTTTATTTTCTCTTTAAGAATTATTTCAATAAGTTTGTAAACTTATTCCAGTCTAATTGAAATCGTTGAAACTGATTTACATTTCATTATGCAAATTATATTTCAATAATTGGATCATTTTATTTAATCCAGGATTTTTTTTCTTTTATCTATCGAACCAAGATAAATAAATTTATCCATCATCGTTAATTTATTGAAATTAGTGAATCTCGAAAACAACTCCTTTTTACTTATTTTGATTATATATGATCATTAATACCTTTAAATATTTTATGTTCAATAATAACACTTATCTAGTTTAATATATCTTTCGAAAATTATTTTATTAATCAATTTTACTTGTTAAAACAAAATCTATCATTAATTTGATTTCACTTAAATAAAACCTTATTTCCAAGATACTAATTACCAAAAATCAAATTCAAATTCTTTTACTATAATTAAATCTGTCTGATACCACGTCTTCGAAAATAGGGTTGTTGTAGATGGGTTGTTTCAGTACATAACACTTTGGTGCCTCTTGCAGTCAGGAGTAATACACTGCCTAACATTTGAAGAGTGCTAAACACTCCTGTCTCAATATGTATCTATATCCGTCTCGAATCATCTTGACTATGAATATTTAAAATAATATGTTATTTTTATTGCGATAAATTTCTAATGATTACAACACGTTGTAATTACTATCACAAAATAATCATTTAAGGATTTTCTATTAAATATACTTAAATTAATTAAATAAATAATATAAGACATTATGATAAGTATATAACATAAAGTAAACACATTTTATTTCGAGCGAGATTTTATTACAGAATTTCCCCTAGGGCATACCTATAACTCTATCGATTTCTCATTTAGACTTGGGGTCAATATGGAATCTCAATCACAACCTTTGATCAGTTTGCTGAGAAGTGATTGGGCCAAGCCTTTCATGAATGGATCTACTACTTATCCTTTGTATCTACTCTTTGAATCATGACTTCTTTCTTCTTAAAAAATTCTCTAATGAAGTGGAAGTTTTGAAGAATATGCTTTGAATTCTTGTGTTCTCTTGATTCCTTTATGATCTGCATCATCGCATGGCTGTCACAAAACAATGTTAATGGATTCTCTATGTCGGGCATCACCCCTACCTCACTCATAAATTTATGCATCCAGACCACTTCCTTAGTTACTTCTTTGAGGGTGAGGTACTCGGCCTACATTGTGGAATTAGCTACTGTTTCCTGTTTGGAAATTTTCCAAATGACAACCTCACCATTTAAAGTAAAGACGTAACCTGACACCAACTTACTATCTTTGATACCACTTGAAAGATGGAGTCCATATACTCCTTCATAAGAAGGTCTCCTTGCTCATATATAAGGAATAATTCCTTTGTATTTCATAAATACTTAAGTATACATATTGCAACGGTCCAATGTTTTTCTTTAGTATTAGACTGGTATTGGCTCACGCATTCTCATATGTAAGCCACATCTAATCTAGTACATAACACTCTAATCTAGTACATAACATAGTGTACATAATAAAACCAATTGTCAATGCATATGGTATACTCTTCATGTGCTTTTCTCCTCATCCGTTTGAGGAGCGTCAATCTTAAATGGGACGATTGTAGATTGATGTAGAACATTACCGCTCTTGTAATTCTCCATACTGAACTTTTCAGTATAGTATTATTGTATAGGGATTGGGACAATCCCAATACCCTTTTAGATCTATGTATTTTTTTTAACTTTTTACTAAGTATAAACGAACCTTCTCCCAAATCTTTGATAGTGAAGTTTTTGGATAACTAAGCCTTTACTAATTGCAATAACACAACGTTGTTGCCAATCGTTAACAAGTCATCGACGTATAAAACTAATAACACTATAGCACTTTCTTGTTCTTTCCGATATATGTAGCTTCTCTATGTTCTGATGGAAAGAAACTGTTTATATACTTGATCAAAGCAATTATTCCAACTTCTTGAAGATTATTTAAAACCATAAGTAAATATAAACAACTTACAAGCCTTAATCTCAGTGCCATTGACCTCGAAATCCTTAAGCTGCTATATGTAAATGGTCTCCTCTAAATCGCCTGTGACGACCCGGATTTTTGGACCAGTTAAAATTGCCGAAAAATCCATCCGTTCTAAAACCACAGATAAAAACTACCAACTTAATACACCGTATTTGATAAATATTCAATATTGCTAAATGTATAGGATACAATTTCACTTATACAACTTATTAGAGTAATTAATTAATTTATTAATTCTATAAAGCATGCTTTAATACATACCAAATATAATGACTATAAATCTACCACTGCACAACTCTGATGAGAGAGGCAATACTATCCTTACCTATGAACTCAATAAATAATGTAAATGCGGAATAAATTAGTAAGCAGAAAAGATATAATAACACAAGATAAACAACAATCAATAACAGATAAACATGAAAGGGTTATATTATTGTAGGGGCTGCATCACTACCACTTGTGACGGCCTACGTATCTCTATCTAATTGAATGCCCAATTAGATACAGGATCAAGCCAACGTAGTTCTCTTATCGCAAATAGGACTCATAGAGCTTACGATGTGAAACAAACAATATGCAATTCTTAAAACTACCCACTTAGGCTTAATCTTTAAATTTAGATTTTAAAAATCTAATTAACTATGTGGAAATTATCTCTTTGGACTTTATTCTCGAATTCTTATTTCAAAACTTTTGAAATATATATATATATCTTTTATATTCAAATTATACTTTACTTTGGGATCTTAGATCAAATAGCTTTTGAAAATTTTATTTGGAAATCCCAAATACTGTAATAAAAACATATCAAAACATATGCAACTAGATAAGGAGGTTTCTCCCAATAACAAGGCAACTGGGTTCCAACCTTCATATAATCGATAAACAAGTACAACCCTCTATTCTAAGAGCGGATTATACCAAAAACATGTGCCCACTTTTTAGTTATAGGTTAACGGAATCAACGGTAACATAGCAAAACATTTTATATCCCAAAGTGATAAATCATTTCACACTAATATTCACAAGTACTTTCAAATCTGTAATAATTTTCAATTCTCAAATCCATTCAAAAATCATCTTAAAATCATCAGGTTTAGTCCTCGAAATTCTTTCTTTTTATGAAACACTTTTATAAAAACATTCTTTATATAAATCACTTCAAAATATTTATTCTCAAATATTTTTTTTTCTCTTTTAAAGGAAAACATTTCATAGCATTTCAACTTTAAAATCAATCTTTAAAACAATTCATTAAATTGAGGCGAACCTAATATTACCGCTAAACACCTTATAGTCAAATTGTGAAATAAATCACAAGGTGCTAGCCTACAATTATTTTCTACCCAGCTCATGCATATGGATAATTAATTGTCATAAAATGATCGAGAAAAGTAAACAATCAATAAATATTAATCAATTAACAGAATAAACTCAACAATAAATGATAAATCAACGCTTCATTCTGTCAAATATTTATAACACATTTTATTTTATCTTGAGTTAAAACGATTTGATATTTATTTTGGAGCATCCGGGCTTTTCCTTCGATATGTTCCGTCCCTCGCCCAAGTCTCCTTGGGTCTCACAGATGAAACACATGTACTAGTCGTTTACGCATACCCAATTTGTTATTATATTCAATATTCTTCAATTATTATTTAAGTGTTACATACAATTACTCTTAACCATTTATTCAAACTCTTATTAAAATTTCCGAATCATCTTTAAATGACTTAATTATTCTTTTAAAATCATTCACAAAAGGTTTAGAAGTGAAACGTAAAGTTTAAAACTACATTTCAAAAGTTACTAAAAACTGTTGTGAAAAGTGTTGCAAATAGTGTTTTAAAAGCTATATTCTTCAAAACAACTTTTATACCATCAAGAAATCCATAATTTCAACTTAAATCTCTTTTAAAACATTTTAAAATATTTTTTAAAATTTATTTCATATTTTTAAAACATTTAAAATATCAATTTTAAACTTTGGCCACTTAACTACAAAAGCGCGATTTTTCTGGAAAATTGTTTTGGACATATTTTAAAATATACAGGATAAAATCTTGATTTTCTTTCTTTATTTCTTTAAATGTATTTAAATTTTTATAGAACATTTCTAACTCATTTTAAAACTATTCCCAAAAGTTTTAAGCATTCCGTATACACCATTTCATTTTCAAAAGGAAAGTGATTTCCTTTGTGCTTATCGACGTGCATTAACGTGACTTAGTAAAACAATTAAACAATCATATCAAACAATACTTGATGATCAAATCATATATGAGCATTCATAGAAATCATAACACATCATCAAACATGTATATATATAAATAGAGTTTTTCACCATCAACCAAAGCGATTAACTTCCTACCAACATTCTAATCAACCAACACTTCACTAACTATTTCCTACTCCATTTAAACTCTATCAAAAAACATTCTCTCCCTTCCAACAGCTTGGCCGAGGCTTGAGATCGAGGTTGGCCGCAAGTATAGAGAAGAAGCCGTAGAGCAGTGAACATGAATTCCCAAGATTTTGATCCAAAAAATAGGTTATCTTGTATCTGATTTTAGGTCCTCTAAATCTCAAATTTTAGAAAAGTTGTTCACTGAAAAGTTGTTGAAAATTATTTGAGTTTAAAAAATAATCATTTGAATTCATGTATTTTTGAGGGAGATATGATAGAATGAGGAAGAGGTTTTGTCGGATTGACAAAAATGAAGCCCGAAAATACACTTCGAAGAATTGAGTTTCACGTATAGCAAACCTCTAAACTGAAAAAATGGTCAACACAAAAGTTGTAGCCACTGGAATTTAATACGGTTTTAATTTTTTTTGAATTTGGATCTATTATGATCAAAACAAAATGGCCTATTCTATGGCTTAAAAATCGGGCCAGAAATTGAACCGGAAAGAAGTAGATTTTTGACATGGTTAACTTTAGAATGCGACAAAGTGGTCAAAATGAAAGTTGCGGCCACTGGAAAAATACATAATTTTAAAAAAAAATTAGTTTTGTATTTTGATTATATTTTGAAGGAGTTATGGTCGAGAGAAGAAGAGGTAAAATATGGAGAAAAAATGAGTTTGATTTGGAGAGAATGAACATTGATTTCTTTTGAATATTTTGACATTATTTCTCTCTAGTTTTTTCCTATGGCAAGCCATTGAAGAGAAGAGGAAGAAGGTGAAGAAACTTGGGAAAAGAAGATGAATAAATGTAAATAAAAGTGAAGATGAGGTGGGTATTTATAGAAAAAGAAAGTAGCGGAAATAAAAGTTAATTTATAGAAATTGAATATTTTAATATTTAATTAACGAGTAAAAATAGTCATTTTTCACACAGTCTCATATTTCGACAAAACCAGTTTCGTTGGATCTGTAATGCTACGTTATTGTAGGATTTCAAATTTTGTGTCAATCGGATTTACGGTTTATTCATGGCATGCTAAAACGCATCGAAATTTGTTTAAGTGAATTTTAGATTTAAATAATTCGATTTGAAAACCTATTGTAACGACCCAGAATTTTTAATAATTAAAATTTGAATATTTAATTTATTTTAAATATTTAATAAGTGAATTTATAAGTCAAATAAATTTTTATTTGAATTATTGGATTTAATTGGATTATTAAATCGATAATTTAATACGTTAAATTATGGAAATAATTGAAAATTGAGTTAAATATGATTGAAAATGATTTGTAAAATTTTATTTTATCATATGAAAGTTAGAATGATATTTTAGAACTTTTAAAATCGAATTAAAAGTTAATTTGTGAAAATTGAATATTTTAATATTAAAATCGACTAGTGAAAATAGTCAATTTTTGAACAGTCTCAGAATTGAACGAAACCAGTTTCATTGGATCCGTAATAGTTAGTTATTGCCGGATTTCAAATTTCGTGTCAATCGGAGCTACCGTTTGATCGTGGCAGCTCGAAACGCATCGATTTATTTTTAATTTAAATTTGGCGAGCTAAAATAGCCATTTTTCAAAAAGTCTCAGATTTCGACGAAACCAGTTTCGACGGATCCGTAATGTGATATTATTGTAAGGTTTCAAATTTCAAGTCAGTTGGATTTACCGTTTGTCCTGTACAAATTAAAACGCCTAGAAATCGACTTAAATCGGTTTAATTCAAATTGAGCGTTTACAGCCATAACTCGCACATACTTCCGAATTAGCTTCCGAAACCTGTTCCATTGTGTCCGGAACGCGGGTAAACCCTAGAAACGCTGGTTACGGCGCGTAAATCGGAGTTCGGAATTTCCGGGATGAATAGTGTCGCTCGTTCCTTATAAATAGCCCTACCCCTTCACAAAAATAAAAAATAAATAAAAAAAAAGAAACAAAACCCTAGCCGCCACCCCCCCCCCCCCCTGAACGGCCAGCAGTTCACCTTCTTCCTCCACGTTTTCCTCCCAATCTAGGCGAAATTAGATGAAGGCTCCAACTAACAAAACGTAGAGCATATCGAGACGGAGAGATTCAACGGTTATGATCGGAAACGGAGTCGTGTGGAGGAAGCTACAGGCCCGCGTCCCTGGGCTGTTGCGCACGCGTTTCTATGCTACAGGGATGGCCGAGCTTGCTGTCCTTCAGGCCGTGGGTGGAGTGGAGGGGGACGGTCATGATGGCACCACTTGATCGTCTTCGAAGTCGACGTTGTTGCCGTGATTTGAAAACCTAATTTGGAAGTGATGGGTTTTGTGTTGCCTGGAGCTTGTCGCGTGAACAAGGGAGAGGGGGGAGAAGCATATGCACGGCCAGGATCTGATGGGAGCAAATCGAACGGCCTGTGATGTTGTAGGTTTAAATTATTAAGTTAGTTATAAATTTAAGTGTATAAATCGTGTAAAACTTCAATAATTCATAACTTTTTCATACGAGGTCGAAAACGCGCGAAACCAGTTGCGTTGGAATCGTATGGACGAGCATACGCAATGGAGTTGGTTTGGAGTCGTTTGGAGTTAGTGAGAATTTTGGGTAAAATTAAACGTCCGTTGAATTTTATTCGAAATAAATCGCTAAAACGGAATTTAAAACCAAGGTGAGAACTTCTCACTCAATCGAATCAGTTTCGATTTTATTTTAAATAGTTAGATTTAAAATATTTGAATGCATGTTTGAATGTTGATTGATATCTATTGATTGTTAAAATAGACATTATACGCCGTTAGTAAGCGGATGTTATTTATTAAAAACATATACCGCGAATATTTCATAAACAGTGAAATTGGTATTATATATAATATCAATATATATATATTGGCATATGTATATATTGCAGTTGTTGATTCCCCGCATTGTTTAGCGGATGAGACCCTATTACGCCGTTATTAAGCGGATAATATTTAATAAAAACATATACCGCGATAATTTCGTACTGGAGCAAAATTGGTATTGTGCTAATGTTTGTGGATGCAGGAAAACAGGTTGGAGGGATCCAACTGGATTCCTCAACAGTATTTATTTGATTCAGATATTTTGATATTTGATGGATTATCATATCGATATATGATATCGTTGTTGTCGTGATTGACTATTTGGTGTGTAGCATCATTGGACCGAATTTGGAATTTTAAAATGATTTCTAAAAGTGATTTTAGAAAGTATACGTTTATAAAATATTTTTTTTTTGAATTGATTCATTTTAAATAAATAAACGTTATAATTTTTAATGTTATAAAAATTATGATTTTTAAGAAATATAGTTAAAAACTGATTTTTGAGAATATGATGCTAATGATTTTATAAAATAGTTTAATCGGGATTTTTGAATTTATTATGAACAGTTTAAATATAGGATTTATAAAATTTAATTATTTTATGAATCAAAATGGTGAAATAATAAAGGAGATTAAAGTCGTTTTAAAAGAATAATATAAATTGATTTATATTTAGAGATTTATAAATGGAAATTTATAAATAGAGATATAGACATTATAAAACGAGTTTTTATAAGTGTTTGAATGAAGTGAAAATGAAATTCATTGATGAATGAAATTTATAGAATTATATAACGGTGAAGTTAAAAATGGAAATTTTATAAACAGTAGGTTTATAAAATTTGTAAAGTTCAAAGGAACGATTTTTGCAAATAAATAAATCATAAGTGTTTGACTTATAATTTGGACTTTTGGTTTATAATTAAAATTATAAATCGAATAAGCTAATAAAGAGATTTATAAAAAGGAAGTTTTTATAAATAAATAGAAATGGAATTTATAAACGTTGCTTTATAAATTCGCAAATGACTTATTTTGATAAGAAAATTGTTGAAACCTATAAATGGAGTTATATTCACATTTTTGAATAGTGAATAATCCTTTGAATTAAAATGAATAAAAGGATGAAATTGTTAATGAAGTATATTCACGTTTTTGAATAGTGAATAACATGTTAAAGAAAAATGTTTAAAATGTGATATTTTAAACAGAATTAAAACGATCTAACGATGTTTTAAAATGTGTTATGATTCGAAACCATAGATTTCAACATTTATTGTTGAAATAGACGTTTTCGAGAAATAAAAGGAGATGATGGACTATAACACTGTTGTTATAGTAAATGATTTCCGAAAGGAAATGTTTTGTATAGTATTGGGATTTATATATCTATTTAATTTCGAATCCCTATACTAGTGAATTTGGGTTGTCGTAACGATGTTTTACGTAACATTCGTTTTGGCCCAAATAAATATGTTTAAGAGAATGATTTCCTTAAAGAATGAAATATATACTTATTTTTGATTTAAGTATGTTGAATATTTTCCAAGTGTTGAAAATAAATAAAAGTTGTGAATTACTTATTAAATAAGTATGGAATTGTTTTCCAATATGAAGTGATATTTAGAATTTATCTTTTTGAAGATAAATTGAAAATGGATAATTGAAAACGTATATCAATAGATATTGTGAATTATAAATTCGCTAGTGAATTTATAAAGGAAAGGAGAATTTGTTTAAAAGTAAATATTGATTTATTTTTGAAGTGTTGAAATTATATATCTAGTGAAGATATTTTGGAAAATAAATAATTTGGAAAATTATTTGGAAACTGGTGATGTGTGCATATCCAGTGATAGTTCAATAACCGACTGTCAATATTTCCCTGTGAATGGGTATTTGATGTGAATTGTTTGAATTTGAATGCACACTTATTTTTTGAATAAGCGCTCACTATTCGGGTTAACCGGGAAAGGACCATGGGGTCGTATAACCCATTCCGAATATGTGATACGTCGTTGTGAATTGCATTGAAGATCGGTGTTGAAGACCCGGTATTTGCGAGAGCGATAGGATGACCTGTCGATTTACTCTGCACCGAGTAGCTACGGTATAGAGTTCTCCATATGTGATGGTGAATCCGATCAGGATTGTGAATATCCGGATTGCAAGGACTTCTTTGTAAGTGCCTTCGGTTTTGTTCGAGCCCGGAACATACTTGTATGGATTGTATGTCTGACATTACAAGTTGAGATATAAAGCCGATTTCTTTCAAATATATTTCTGTTGGTGGCGAAGAATTTATTCTTTTAGCTTAACACCCTTCTCTGAGACGTACGAGCTCAGAGGTTATATAGTTGAAGTTATCAGCGATATATTCCCAATTTGGTAATGTGATATGCTGAGTGATGCTGAAATGATCATTGTGTTGATTATTGTGATAGGATCGTTTATTTGATCGTCTATCTTAGTGATCATTGTGTTGATCATTTGTTGACCCAAAGCATGGCTTTTGTATAAGTATGTTTTTGTGGACGTGACTTCGTCGAGCCTCACACCCCGGAAATGGTCAAAACAGGAAAGATGCGGCAAGGTTATGAGGGGTAGCACCCTTTAGGGTATGTACATTTCCTTCTGGATAGAGGTGGTATCATGGTATGGAGCCCAGATATTTAACCTATGTGGTTACTACGAATTTATTACTTTGTGGTTGTTGGCTTTCGGGATCCCGTGAGAAAGGTCGTTTACGATCGGGGAATGGCGTGCTCGTGTCAGTAGTTACCCAGTTAGGGGTAACCCGGCCTTGTGTTGGCAGAGTTCCGGTTTGGTTCTCGGGGATGTCTTTCCAGAGGCATTCTCATGTGGCAGTGGGAAGTTCCTTGGCCTGACCATTTGTTGGAAATCCAATTCCCAATACGAAACTTGTACGGTATTAGTTGTAGAACCTGCCATTCACTTATGGTGGTCACCACTGTTTGGATGGTAGCTATAGTAGGCATAGTTCGAAATGTCTATGCTGGCTAAGATTTATATTCTACTTTCGAAATGAATTTCTTCTACACTATGCACTAGTAATAATATCAAATGTTATTTTAAATGCGTATCAAGCATCTTTGACTATCATAAGGAGAAATCTCCTCCGATTCTGCGTTTGCATTGTGTGTGTGTGCGGGAGGCCTTATGGTAGTCTCATTTTTAAAAAGCATTGCGAATTGAATTTAAAAATATTCCTCTATTTGGATTTTTAAAGTTAAATAAACTGTTTTGAGTTCTCACACCAGTCACATGACTGACTTGGAGTTTATTGTTTTCCTTCCTAAACTCTGGGTGCCCACCAATTTTCACACGGGCAGTCAAGAGTTAAGGTTTATCAGGATATTCTGGAGTTGCTGGAGGCAAGCTGGATGGCATGGCGTATTACTTATATAGTATTTTTTTTTTCCGCTGCACTGTTTGTTGTTGTTGTACACTCTGATGATATGATGTAATGAAATGTGATGTAATGTAATAACCGATATAGTTCTTTGTTTAAAGATTATTCATTTATTATTATATGTTGTTCCGCTGCGAATTGTGAGATTCTGATGTTGTTCTGTTGTTTTCTGTCCCGTCCTATTTTCTTCTGTTTTTCTCTTATTCTCTTTTTCTTCTTTTTCTTAAACCCATAACATTTCGGTTTTTCGGCAACGAAAAATCGAAGCGTTACATTTGGTATCAGAGCTTATGGTTAAGCGACAACCATGGTTCTGTTGGGTATTATTCATTAGAGATAGAGTCAGCAGTACTCTAGAATGAATTTGAGAGTAATAATAGCTATGAGAGCGTATTTGTTAGTGAATATAAAATTGTTTTATATTGTGATGATTGGTTTGTTGAGTGGTATATAGATTCTGGTTAATACGAGTAATTAACGTTGTTGATAGGGATCTATAAACACTTGAATAGAACAATTCGGCACAATATTGATTTTAAAAATTGGGTAAATGAAATAATTTTACCTTGATTATATTTTATATATAAAGAAATAATTTTTCAGAATTATTAAAGTGTATATAAGTTGATTGTTTAGAAGTTTGAATAATCTAAATAAAAGAATAGTTGTATAAGCAAAAGAATTATAAGAATTAAATTATAATTAAAGTAATTTACAATTGTGAAATAAACTTATATATGAGAAGTGAAACTATAAGAATATATTTATGAATATGAGTTATAAATAAAAATGAATTTAAAGTTAAAGAGAAGTATAACTTAAGAGATGTTGAATGAAGTTGATATTGATATCAAAGTAAATTAATAAAGGTTAAGTGATAAATGTGAACTTGAGTTATATAAATAAAATTCAACTTTAGTAATTGAATTGAATGAATAGATTGAATATTAATCAATTAAATGTGAATAATTAATATGAAATAATGAATATAAGTGTTAATTCATTAAAAATCTAATGTTATTAAAAGTTGAAAGATTGAATGAAAACCCAATAATTAAACCAATTGTAAGCAAAGGAATTTGGTTGTGATAGATATACTTTGGTTGTTATATGATTGTTAGTTGATTGTATATAATTCATTAAGTGTTAATGAAATTGGAAGCTAAAGTAGATTGAATTTGAATTGGAAGTGAACCAACTTGAATATGAATTAGTGAATATAAGCAAATTGAAAAATAAATGTTAGTAAACATCCATTGTTAATGAATCAAATGTGATTTGATATTGAAAACCAATTCATTAATATTAATGAGAATATAAATGAATATTTATTGGTTATGAATTTGTTGGATGATAGTTGGTTGATGTTTGAATATGTTTCATTTGCTATGTTGACATATATAGTTATTATGTTGCTATATGATGTATATCGATACTATTATCTATATGCATGATTCTCATGTTGTTTGTTGAGTAATTAGTAGGTGCGGATTGCGTTTGCTTCGCATTTGGAGCTCGCTTTTGCGCTATATTAGCCGTATATGCTTGCTAATAAAATATAAGGTACATATCTCGGATTAAATATCGTACTTTTACACTTTTTTCCCTGCGGGATGCCTCATTACTTGATGAGATGTATATTTGTGATATATATACTGTCATTTTTTTTTCGGATCGAGCCGCGCAAAGGAGACTATGGCGAATTTTTTCGGAAATTTAAGGCGTTAGAAAAAATTTGAGAAAATGGGAAAATTTTGAAAACTATAACTTTGTTTGGAATTGAAAGTTAAACAATAGTGATTGTTTTTGAAAAGATAACTAAGTATGATTTAAAACTTAGTAAAGTATTATAAGAAGTTTAACTATGTATTTTGGAAAATTAATAAATTCTGTAACTTTTCTTACTTGTTAATTTCGAGGACGAAATTCTTTTAAGTGGGGAAGATTGTAACGACCCAGAATTTTTAATAATTAAAATTTGAATATTTAATTTATTTTAAATATTTAATAAGTGAATTTATAAGTCAAATAAATTTTTATTTGAATTATTGGATTTAATTAGATTATTAAATCGATAATTTAATACGTTAAATTATGGAAATAATTGAAAATTGAGTTAAATATGATTGAAAATGATTTGTAAAATTTTATTTTATCATATGAAAGTTAGAATGATATTTTAGAACTTTTAAAATCGAATTAAAAGTTAATTTGTGAAAATTGAATATTTTAATATTAAAATCGACTAGTGAAAATAGTCAATTTTTGAACAGTCTCAGAATTGAACGAAACCAGTTTCATTGGATCCGTAATAGTTAGTTATTACCGGATTTCAAATTTCGTGTCAATCGGAGCTACCGTTTGATCGTGGCAGCTCGAAACGCATCGATTTATTTTTAATTTAAATTTGGCGAGCTAAAATAGCCATTTTTCAAAAAGTCTCGGATTTCGACGAAACCAGTTTCATCGGATCCGTAATGTGATATTATTGTAAGGTTTCGAATTTCAAGTCAATTGGATTTACCGTTTGTCCTGTACAAATTAAAACGCCTAGAAATCGACTTAAATCGGTTTAATTCAAATTGAGCGTTTACAGCCATAACTCGCACATACTTCCGAATTAGCTTCCGAAACCTGTTCCATTGTGTCCGGAACGCGGGGTAAACCTAGAAACGCTGGTTACGGCGCGTAAATCGGAGTTCGGAATTTCCGGGATGAATAGTGTCGCTCGTTCCTTATAAATAGCCCTACCCCTTCACAAAAATAAAAAAAAAATTAAAAAAAAGAAACAAAACCCTAGCCGCCACCCCCCCTGAACGGCCAGCAGTTCACCTTCTTCCTCCCCGTTTTCCTCCCAAGCTAGGCGAAATTAGATGAAGGCTCCAACTAACAAAACGTAGAGCATATCGAGATGGAGAGATTCAACGGTTATGATCGGAAACGGAGTCGTGTGGAGGAAGCTACAGGCCCGCGTCCCTGGGCTGTTGCACACGCATTTCTATGCTACAGGGATGGCCGAGCTTGCTGTCCTTCAGGCCGTGGGTGGAGTGGAGGGGGACGGTCATGATGGCACCACTTGATCGTCTTCGAAGTCGATGTTGTTGCCGTGATTTGAAAACCTAATTTGGAAGTGATGGGTTTTGTGTTGCCTGGAGCTTGTCGCGTGAACAAGGGAGAGGGGGGAGAAGCATATGCACGGCCAGGATCTGATGGGAGCAAATCGAACGGCCTGTGATGTTGTAGGTTTAAATTATTAAGTTAGTTATAAATTTAAGTGTATAAATCGTGTAAAACTTCAATAATTCATAACTTTTTCATACGAGGTCGAAAACGCGCGAAACCAGTTGCGTTGGAATCGTATGGACGAGCACTACGCAATGGAGTTGGTTTGGAGTCGTTTGGAGTTAGTGAGAATTTTGGGTAAAATTAAACGTCCGTTTAATTTTATTCTAAATAAATCGCTAAAACGGAATTTAAAACCAAGGTGAGAACTTCTCACTCAATCGAATCAGTTTCGATTTTATTTTAAATAGTTAGATTTAAAATATTTGAATGCATGTTTGAATGTTGATTGATATCTATTGATTGTTAAAATAGACATTATACGCCGTTAGTAAGCGGATGTTATTTATTAAAAACATATACCGCGAATATTTCATAAACAGTGAAATTGGTATTATATATAATATCAATATATATATATATTGGCATATGTATATATTGCAGTTGTTGATTCCCCGCATTGTTTAGCGGATGAGACCCTATTACGCCGTTATTAAGCGGATAATATTTAATAAAAACATATACCGCGATAATTTCGTACTGGAGCGAAATTGGTATTGTGCTAATGTTTGTGGATGCAGGAAAATAGGTTGGAGGGATCCAACTGGATTCCTCAACAGTATTTATTTGATTCAGATATTTTGATATTTGATGGATTATCATATCGATATATGATATCGTTGTTGTCGTGATTGACTATTTGGTGTGTAGCATCATTGGACCGAATTTGGAATTTTAAAATGATTTCTAAAAGTGATTTTAGAAAGTATACGTTTATAATTTTTTTTTTTGAATTGATTCATTTTAAATAAATAAACGTTATAATTTTTAATGTTATAAAAATTATGATTTTTGAGAAATATAGTTAAAAACTGATTTTTGAGAATATGATGCTAATGATTTTATAAAATAGTCTAATCGGGATTTTTGAATTTATTATGAACAGTTTAAATATAGGATTTATAAAATTTAATTATTTTATGAATCAAAATGGTGAAATAATAAAGGAGATTAAAGTCGTTTTAAAAGAATAATATAAATTGATTTATATTAAGAGATTTATAAATGGAAATTTATAAATAGAGATATAGACATTATAAAACGAGTTTTGATAAGTGTTTGAATGAAGTGAAAATGAAATTCATTGATGAATGAAATTTATAGAATTATATAACGGTGAAGTTAAAAATGGAAATTTTATAAACAGTAGGTTTATAAAATTTGTAAAGTTCAAAGGAACGATTTTTGCAAATAAATAAATCATAAGTGTTTGACTTATAATTTGGACTTTTGGTTTATAATTAAAATTATAAATCGAATAAGCTAATAAAGAGATTTATAAAAAGGAAGTTTTTATAAATAAATAGAAATGGAATTTATAAACGTTGCTTTATAAATTCGCAAATGACTTATTTTGATAAGAAAATTGTTGAAACCTATAAATGGAGTTATATTCACATTTTTGAATAGTGAATAATCCTTTGAATTAAAATGAATAAAAGGATGAAATTGTTAATGAAGTATATTCACGTTTTTGAATAGTGAATAACATGTTAAAGAAAAATGTTTAAAATGTGATATTTTAAACAGAATTAAAACGATCTAACGATGTTTTAAAATGTGTTATGATTCGAAACCATAGATTTCAACATTTATTGTTGAAATAGACGTTTTCGAGAAATAAAAGGAGATGATGGACTATAACACTGTTGTTATAGTAAATGATTTCCGAAAGGAAATGTTTTGTATAGTATTGGGATTTATATATCTATTTAATTTCGAATCCCTATACTAGTGAATTTGGGTTGTCGTAACGATGTTTTACGTAACATTCGTTTTGGCCCAAATAAATATGTTTAAGAGAATGATTTCCTTAAAGAATGAAATATATACTTATTTTTGATTTAAGTATGTTGAATATTTTCCAAGTGTTGAAAATAAATAAAAGTTGTGAATTACTTATTAAATAAGTATGGAATTGTTTTCCAATATGAAGTGATATTTAGAATTTATCTTTTTGAAGATAAATTGAAAATGGATAATTGAAAACGTATATCAATAGATATTGTGAATTATAAATTCGCTAGTGAATTTATAAAGGAAAGGAGAATTTGTTTAAAAGTAAATATTGATTTATTTTTGAAGTGTTGAAATTATATATCTAGTGAAGATATTTTGGAAAATAAATAATTTGGAAAATTATTTGGAAACTGGTGATGTGTGCATATCCAGTGATAGTTCAATAACCGACTGTCAATATTTCCCTGTGAATGGGTATTTGATGTGAATTGTTTGAATTTGAATGCACACTTATTTTTTGAATAAGCGCTCACTATTCGGGTTAACCGGGAAAGGACCATGGGGTCGTATAACCCATTCCGAATATGTGATACGTCGTTGTGAATTGCATTGAAGATCGGTGTTGAAGACCCGGTATTTGCGAGAGCGATAGGATGACCTGTCGATTTACTCTGCACCGAGTAGCTACGGTATAGAGTTCTCCATATGTGATGGTGAATCCGATCAGGATTGTGAATATCCGGATTGCAAGGACTTCTTTGTAAGTGCCTTCGGTTTTGTTCGAGCCCGGAACATACTTGTATGGATTGTATGTCTGACATTACAAGTTGAGATATAAAGCCGATTTCTTTCAAATATATTTCTGTTGGTGGCGAAGAATTTATTCTTTTAGCTTAACACCCTTCTCTGAGACGTACGAGCTCAGAGGTTATATAGTTGAAGTTATCAGCGATATATTCCCAATTTGGTAATGTGATATGCTGAGTGATGCTGAAATGATCATTGTGTTGATTATTGTGATAGGATCGTTTATTTGATCGTCTATCTTAGTGATCATTGTGTTGATCATTTGTTGACCCAAAGCATGGCTTTTGTATAAGTATGTTTTTGTGGACGTGACTTCGTCGAGCCTCACACCCCGGAAATGGTCAAAACAGGAAAGATGCGGCAAGGTTATGAGGGGTAGCACCCTTTAGGGTATGTACATTTCCTTCTGGATAGAGGTGGTATCATGGTATGGAGCCCAGATATTTAACCTATGTGGTTACTACGAATTTATTACTTTGTGGTTGTTGGCTTTCGGGATCCCGTGAGAAAGGTCGTTTACGATCGGGGAATGGCGTGCTCGTGTCAGTAGTTACCCAGTTAGGGGTAACCCGGCCTTGTGTTGGCAGAGTTCCGGTTTGGTTCTCGGGGATGTCTTTCCAGAGGCATTCTCATGTGGCAGTGGGAAGTTCCTTGGCCTGACCATTTGTTGGAAATCCAATTCCCAATACGAAACTTGTACGGTATTAGTTGTAGAACCTGCCATTCACTTATGGTGGTCACCACTGTTTGGATGGTAGCTATAGTAGGCATAGTTCGAAATGTCTATGCTGGCTAAGATTTATATTCTACTTTCGAAATGAATTTCTTCTACACTATGCACTAGTAATAATATCAAATGTTATTTTAAATGCGTATCAAGCATCTTTGACTATCATAAGGAGAAATCTCCTCCGATTCTGCGTTTGCATTGTGTGTGTGTGCGGGAGGCCTTATGGTAGTCTCATTTTTAAAAAGCATTGCGAATTGAATTTAAAAATATTCCTCTATTTGGATTTTTAAAGTTAAATAAACTGTTTTGAGTTCTCACACCAGTCACATGACTGACTTGGAGTTTATTGTTTTCCTTCCTAAACTCTGGGTGCCCACCAATTTTCACACGGGAAGTCAAGAGTTAAGGTTTATCAGGATATTCTGGAGTTGCTGGAGGCAAGCCGGATGGCATGGCGTATTACTTATATAGTATTTTTTTTCCGCTGCACTGTTTGTTGTTGTTGTACACTCTGATGATATGATGTAATGAAATGTGATGTAATGTAATAACCGATATAGTTCTTTGTTTAAAGATTATTCATTTATTATTATATGTTGTTCCGCTGCGAATTGTGAGATTCTGATGTTGTTCTGTTGTTTTCTGTCCCGTCCTATTTTCTTCTGTTTTTCTCTTATTCTCTTTTTCTTCTTTTTCTTCTATCTTAAAATTTTCCTCTATTCTCTCTTTCTGTTCTATTTTAAAATTTTCTACCTTCTATCTTCCCTTCTTTCCTCTCCATTTTCTCTTTTCCCTCTATCTTTCTACCTTCTTTTTCTCTCTTCTTCTTTTCTTAAATTTTTCTTAAAACCCCTAAGGGTTCGTATTTTCGTTCATCTTGAATTAAACAAAGGAGATTAGTGTCTATTCAAGGAGTATGGATTTACGGGTCTTTACACCTATCTTCCGAATACTATCAAATTGGCTCCCGATATATATTCCATCGTGTTCGGAATGGGGGTAAAATATCATAAACGCCAGGTGGCACGCTTCGTTTCATGTTTGAAATTTTCCAAATGAACAGTGCACAAATTTTTTATATAAAAGGACCCCATTGTCTTCATTTTTCACAAACCCTAAAACAGCTAGGGCTATCCACCATTTACGAACCAATGGCCAAAAAAATTTGAAATTTCTTCCCTTAATCTCTCTCAATCCATTCACTTTCATGAAAAATGTTCAACTACAACATTAAAGAGCACGGCGAGATCTATAAATTCATATGGATGTGATCGTTTTTAGAGGCGTGGATCATCGGCAAATTATGTTCAAAGTCCGACCGTTCACATTAGATTTTCGAAGCCAATACGTGACCGAGTTGATCGTCGTTCTCGGCGAATGGGGAGTGGAGCAAGGGCTTTAGATCGGTGGTGGTTGATCGTCATTGAAGTGGACGAGGTGGTCGCGCGAATTGCTTGATCAAAACGAACGGCCATGATGAAAGCAAGGTTTTAAAATAAATAAAAATTGTAATTTATATATGTAATAATTTGTACAATCTTTAAAATTGCATAACTTCTTCATACGAGGTCCGTTTTTGATGAAACGAATTGTGTTGGGTCCGTATTGATGAGCATTACTTCTTAGAGCTGGTTTAGAGTTGTTGGAGCTAGTGTAAATTTTGGGTTAAATTAAACGCTTGTTTAATTTTATTCGGGATAAAACACTACAACTGCTATTGAATCAATGTGAGTACAACTCACTCTTTCTGACTCACTGATATTTTTATATAAGTGAGAATAAATGTAGTTTATGCTGATTGATGATTGTTTGGATGATATATGATATATTGTATATATATTGATTTGTATTTGGATATATTCCTGCCTATTGGAGCAGATGAGACACTATACGTTCCCGTGTATGAGCGGATGACCCTTTTGTACGCGCGTCTGCCACAAAGCGGACATTGCACATATTTTCTAACATATATTTGTTGCAGGTGACAGGTTGGAGGGATCCAAATTGATTCCTTACCAGTATTGGTTTTATTTACAAATATTGTGATATATGCTGTTATCATATGATATATAATGTTTTGGATGCCATGGTCAATGTATTTAGTGCTGTTGCTGCATCGGGCCTCTTTTTGTAATTTAAAAATGTTAAAGTGACGATTTTCAAATTAAAATGGATTTTCAAGTAATTTTGGAAATAGATGTTTTATAAAATTTTGAATTGTCATGAAGGAATGAATTTATTTTAAATAAATAAATATTATAATTTTTATGTTATAAAAATTATGATTTTTGTGAAATATAATGAGAATGTGATTTTTGAAATTTGGAGTTAACTAATTTGTAAAATGATTTAACTTGGTATTTTTGAATTTATTATAAATGGTATGTATATAAGATTTATAAAATTGATATTTTATAAATCAAAATAATGGAATTATAAACTAACTTGTAAAAGTATAAAATGAAGTTATAGTTAAATGTTATAAGTGGATAAGATTTATAAATTTATGAAGTTATAAAATGAATCGATTTTGCAAATAAATGATTTATAAATGAATTAACTTATAATTGTATTTTAGCATGTAAACGAGATTTAAATGAAATTAGTTTATAAAGGAATTTTGTATATTGAAGTTTTTATAAAATAGAAATGTGAATTTATAAACATTGTTTTATAAATCCAAAATCAACTTATTTTGAAAAGTTAACTATGAAAGCTTATTAAAGGAGATATATTCACGATTTTGGACAATGGATAATCCATTAATTAAATGTGAAATAGTAATGAATTTGGATGGAAATTAAATCCATGATTTTGGACACTGGATAATCTTTTTAATAAACGTGTAGAAATATTGGATTTGGTAAATGAATTATATTCACGATTTTGGACAGTGAATAATCTTTTAAAACGTTTTGAGAAGTGATATTATTAAATGGAGTTAAATGGTTTGAATATGTTTTAAAATGTGTTAAGTATTGCATACATAGATTTCAATATTCATTGTTGAAATAGACGTTTTCGAGAAGTAAGGAAATGATGGACTATAACACTGTTGTTATAGTAAATGATTTTCGAAAGGAAATGTTTTGTATGGTATATGGGATTTATATATCTATCAAATTTTCGAATCCTTATACTAGTGACTTTGAGTTGTCGTAACGATGTTTTACGCAACATTTGTTTTGGCCCAAATAAATATGTTAAGTGAACGATTTCCTTAAAGAATTAAATATATACTTAACCGTGATTTAAGTATATGTAATATTTTCTAAATGCTAAAAATAAAGAGATTTGTGAATATGCTTATATGATTGGAATAAGTACATGGAAATGTTTTCCAATGTTGAAGTATCGAAATGGTTTTTGAGAATATATCCTTTTAAAAGATAATTTGAAGTGAATATTTGGCAAGTGATTTAATTAATAAAAATTAATTAAAAGGGCGTAGTGATTGCATATGTGCTGAAAATTTGATTGTTTGCTTTGATAGTTAAATAACCGACTATCAAATTTGGCCATTTTAGTTCATCGACTTGATGTGGGAACTATTTAGTCGTACACCTAATAGTAGCCTTCTATGTAGGCTTGATTATCATTTGTGTTGAGGATGTTGATTCGTGTAGTGCGGAATATTACTCGAATCTATCGAGCTTCCTTCTTGGCTGAGGATTGCAAGTTGAAAGTTATAGACGTGATAAGTTTATGAGACTTACTATCTGTGTGAGGTTGAGAAACGCTTTTGCATTATTGGTGCGAAGAGTCCGAGATCAAATTTATCTGAAAACCATTTCGGACCAACATTTATGCGACGACTGTGAAGGTTTGTTGTGATGATATTGATATATAGAATTTTCATAGTGGAGGACTGCTTGTTGATCGTTTGGGGTTAAAATCCCAATATACATCCAGTAGCAAAAGTCTCTTCGTTATGAAATATCCAATGCAAGGACTATTCGCTAGTAATCCTAGGGATTTCCCGACAGGATGTGGTAGGAAAGTATTTTTAGTTTGTCCTGTTCCTGAACAACCTGTATGGATGTTTGTCTGACATTGCATTTCTAAAAATTGCATACATTGGTTTTTACAAACGTACATCAGTGGTGGCAGAGAAGACAACTTCTCTTAGCTTAACTCCCTCCTTGGGATGTATGAGCTTAAGGGTTGTATTTTTGTAGAAGGCAATTAGTAGTCAACGGAAATTGCCATGTGACATTCAAAGTGATGCAAGATGTGATATGTGAAAGGTATTCGTTACATCAGGCCTCATCAACCGAAAATGACCAAAACTGGGTTAGATGCAACAGGGCTAAGTGGGTCGCTCCCAAGTAGGATATGATCATCGTCTTCTAGATATATTTTTGCATGCTTTGATGTCGTGTATCTGATTATTATGGTTTGTATGCTTCGAGGGCCCTCGGAAAAGGCTGGTAATGACCGGAGGATGACATATTTGGTATTATCTAGTTATAGAGGTAGGCCGGTCTTGTGTTGGTAGAGGAACTTTATGATGGTTTCTGGGGACGTCCATCTAGACGTGTACCCATCGGAAGGTAGTCCCTTCACCTGGTCATTATTATGGAAATCCAAACTCCACTACGTGCCTGCCATTTTGATTATATTACCTATTTTGGACTATATGCTGGAATTTAATCAATGTAATAATTTCGGCTATGATTAATATTATTTGTGCAATAGGCATTATTATTTATAATATAAGCGGATTTGATGTGAAAAGTTTTAGTTATCATAAAGTAAAAAAATGTCTGTGTTTATGCATGGGTATGTCTTACGAGATACTTTTGTTTTAACAAAGGAAAAGTTTTGTACGACCCGATTTTTCAACACTCGAAAATCGACATCAACACGTCCACAGTATCTAATGTCGAACAATCGAATGCCGGAAAAATGGACCGTTAGAGTTAAAGAAGGAGGTAGAAGAAGAGAAAACAAAACAACAACAGAATCTTACCATTGCTGCGGAATAAAATATAATAGACACTAACTGATCTTTACACAAAAGAAACTATATCTGTTTTATACATTACATTATCAGAGTATATCAAAATCAAAACAATTACTGGACAGTTATGTTAACTTGTTCTCACAAAAGCTGACTACACTGCTTTCACTACACTTCGGAATATAAATCTATGGGAATACGCCTCATCATCCAGCTCGTCTCCTGAGCTCCACAGCAGTCCATCCAGAATGTGTACTCTATAATACTCGGTCTGACCTGAGCATTAGAGTTAAATAACACCCGAGTCGGTCTGGAAAACCAGCGTTAGAAAACACACTCAATTGGATTATTAATGTTTTCGAAAATCCTTTGAATTCAAAGGTATCTCGTAAGACCACGCCACAAATAAACATGTCGGGTTTTTACCTTACGATAACCAAAACATTTTTTATCAAATCCGTCTAGTATTATAATAGTGTCTATACAAAGTAAAATAGAATCTAGCTGAAATATTTGCATCTCACGTTTTAGCATAGTTAGGCACAATCAAAACCATACAGGCGCTTATTGGAGATTGGATTTCATACAATGACAAGGCCATTAGGGCACCGCCCGTCACAGTATGTGGTCTAGACCAATGTACCGAGGATCCACCCTGATCCCCTGCAACACAAGACCCGAGCTGCCCCTTACTGGATAGTCCGGATAAGATCACCCCGCGATTGGGATTAGCAACTGCCCAAACATCCGAATAAAGGGACCTCTAGACAGGGATAACCTTACCCAAATTGGTTGCTAGCCACTTAGCCTTGTGTGCACCTCCCCTATTTTAGCCATTCTCGGTTGATGAGGCTCGAGGCTATGCATTACCTTTTTAGCACACATTTACTTAGAATGCTCACCGTCCACCTGACGATGTTCTGATAGCATTCGTCCAAACAAGTCCGTTTCGGGTCCGAACGGAACCGAAGGAACTATTCCTTCTACATCCATTTTGGAATCACCCTCAGGATTAGTAGCGATTAGCCCTTGCACTTCACTGCTCCATCTTCGACTCCAATCTCTTGACTTCCTCACAAAAACGTTCAAACCGGATCGAAGTGGTTTTCAGGAAATTAATGTCGATCCCGGTCTCTTCGAAAACGATCAGCGTATTGGCCAATATTGATAGTCCGTTATTTAACTATCAAATAACGTCCACAAACAATCATCAAATTTAAATACTTTTTCAAATTATTTATTTATTTCAAAATATCTTCGCAATCTTTTTTCTACACTTTAAGTCTTTGAAAATAGTTTTCAAATCACTTCCTCTCGTGGAATAAATTTTCAAATATTGTTTATTTCCAAGTGGAATTCACCAAGTCTTAATACTTAGATTTTAAAATAATTTAAATCACTTTATTTTATATACTTTAAAACATTTAAAATAAAAATTACTTAAAACACTTACTTCAAAATACTAGTTATGAAATTTAACAATAATTTTCCATGTAAAACTTAAGCCAAAACAAATTTAAAATTAAAAGTTATTCTATAAGGTATAAATATTAAATAATTATCTTTTAAATCATAAAACTAGTTAAACCTTTAAATAATTTAACTACTATAATTAATTTAAATAAGTATTTACTTTAAAATTCTAAACAATTTAAAGTAAATTTTTTTCTCTAAAACATACTTTTAAAACCACTTTAAACCTCTAAGTTGTACTTGGAAATCTTTCTTTGAAAATATACTTGGCTTTTCCAGGAAATACACTTTCTTTTCCACACCTTTAAAAATAAACCACTATTTATTTTTAAAACAATTACCCACTCCTTTATAAAATCCCACCATGAATTTATATTTCCAAATATTCACCGACATCTTATTTCACTTAATAAACCCAATTTATAAATTCCATAGTCTCGTTTTCCTTTTAAAACACGGTTCAAACTCTAAATAAATTCCAAATCGATTTCCAAATTTTACTCCATTTAAAAATAAATTACTTTACATACTCAATTTATTTCAAAACCATTAATTTCAGATTTACTCCTTTATTATGATTTAAAATCTTATTTAAACTGAAAATACCAATTTCACACTTTATATCAAAATTCTTCTTTTATTTTTCCCAAACAATTTAAATCCCGAATTGAAAATAAATCTTTTATTCCTTTATATAGTATCACTTAATTTTAAAAATTCATTTTTCCCATTTATTCAAAAATCTCCTTTCCCATACTTGAAATTTATTAGAATTTAAAAATCAACTTTTATCCCTTTTCAATTCATTCTTTAATTTATCCAAATTCTCTATAATTATTTTACTTAAAAATTTCCCTTTTTATTACCTTTAAAAATCCAAACTTTATATATGTATATATTTCATTTTCCCAAATTACCAATATATATTCAACCAAGCCATAGCATTTAATAATTTCTATTCCCAATTAAATTAATATAATCCATCACATATTATCACATAAATCACATTACTGAACATAAAATGAATTCAGCATTTTGAGGAATCTAGTTGGATCCCTCCAACCTATTTCCCTGCATACACAGATGTTAGCATAGCAATTTAAAATTCCAATCTCACTTCAAAGCGGAATATCGCAGTATAAAGCGTCATCCGCTATTATGCGGGGCACATAGGGTCTCATCCGCTATACATAATATCACATCCAGCCATTTCAATCATTCAACCAATAATTTAAATTTACCAAATGAGTGAGATTAACTCACCTTTGATTTTTATTTTGCAATCCAGTCCAAACCGGCTTGTTTCTCCATGATTTTAAACCTCACATGTACTACGACCTAGGCACCCTCGCGACTGCCTACCCTGTCTTCTTCAACAATGTAGCCCCTTCCCGATCCAAAGACCATCGAAACTCTAACCCTCGACATGCCTTTGCGAACCTTGCTTTGAAATTCCTCGATGCCTCGAGCACTAGGCAGTTCGAAGAGGTTGACGAGCCCACCAGCATCAACGAGATCGCGAAGCTTTCCTTTATGACTAGCCGTAGCCTCCCACATGCGCGAGCATCCTGCCTCGCTCGAAATTCGACAAACGAAAAGTAGCAAATCAATTTCGAACGAATTGATTTCGTTCAGGGAAGAAAGGCCACGGTTGTGATTCATGATTCGAATTGGAGGAGGAAGCATCGGCCATTTTCAAACTTGTTTTGCTGAGATGATTTCGATTTGGGTTTTCTCTCTTTTTTTATAAACGAAGAGGCTTCGTCCATTTTTTTATTTGAATTTTGATTTCCAGTTTGAAAAGAAACGCAGCCATTTTTGTTAAACAGAGATGAGTTTTGATTGTTTCAATTTTATAAAGTGTAAAAGAAGACAAGAATGGACGCGTATTTACATCGAGGAGAACACGTGTTGAAAGGCAAGATACGTGTTTAATTTGTCTGGTGAAAAATTATTTTATTAAACATATATATATATATATATATATCTGTGTGTGTGTGTGTGTATAACATTTTGAATTCAAATTGTCTTGAAATCGTAACTTAAAATCGTGAATCCCTATCGTGGCTTGCCACCAGGCATTCATAATGTTATACGCCTATTCCGAACGCAATGGAAAAGGTTTTGAGTTCTAATTCGATCGTATAGAGAAGATAGGTTTTGGGACCTAGTTATTATATTAAATTTTTGATATAGATTTCAGCGTGTTATACATATCCTACGATCACAAGGCAACTCCAAACACTACGAAATTTGAAATCCGATAATATTACAGTATTATGGACCCAATGGAACTGCTTTCGTCGAAATCCTAGACTGTACGTTGGAAGGCTATTTTTAAATATCGATTTAAACGATATATTTTTAAAAATGAACAAACCACTGTTAAATTAAATTTTAACCCATTTATTATCTTCATCACTGTCAATATAAATTTTATAAGCCTCTGAAATATTTTAATAAGCTTAAAACTCCACATTTACTATTTTGCCCAATTTTCGAAAATTCAATTAAAAAAATTTAATTATCAAATAAATGGAGATATTTGAAATTCAAGTTTACCAAACTTTCAAATATTTAAAATTAATTAAATATTCCAATTTTAAATATTCAAAAATTCCTAGTCATTACATTCCTCTCCCCTTAAAAGAATTTCATCTCCAAAATTACTAGTTAAGAGAAATGGTCTATAACCCGTTAACTATTTTCTCAAAACCAATAGTTTTTAACAACACCCAAAACAATCTTTTTAATAAAGACACTATCATTCTTATTAACTTCCTAAACTCATCCATAGATTCCAAACAATAACATTTACTCAACCATTCAAATGATAATTTAATACCAAATTTAAATTATCAAAATTTTCTCAATTTTTTTCTAACTCTCTAAATTTTCAAAATTTTTTGACCTACGTCTCCTTTGCATGACTAGATCGGTAAAACTACAAAGTGCCTCTACGGGCCCCCAAATTTCCAAAGAAAACAAAAGGCCAAGTGGCTAGCCCAGAAAATCATCAAATTTCTTACAAAAATTTAAATACATAACTTTTTTCGAGCAATTTAATTTATCTTCTGAATTCAAATCACCAATTTCCTTTTCTATAAAACACATGTATATCCTATTTAGCAGTAATATCCAATCACAAAATTCAAAAATCATTTTATTCATTTTTTTACAAAATTTTCAATATTAGTTGTACTTAACCCGAACGATGTACACATATCATTCGTACGCAACATCAAATCCGATCGCTCACTTGATCACACAATTTCACTTCCGATCTAGTATTGTCCACCCGGCTCTCTAGTGCGGACTCATACCTGGTTTGTTGATCAGAAACCATCATTCTCCTTGGATAATCCAAAACTATGATAGAGAATTTTGAAACCAATCAAAAATCCATATCCAGGGTTCACCGTCGAAAATCGAGTGAAAAATCCCAACTCGGTTTAATATAACTATCTCGAAATTCTGTGTTCGAATCTGGATCAAATCATTGTGAGAATAAAATAATATACGTACATCTTACGTATTTATGTCAATTCATTATCAGCTATACCAATTTTCTTTTTATTCAAATTTATTTCGATTTCTATTCGCTTATCCACACTTATTCCATTCCACAACTTTAGATAACCTTTATTCAACATTAACTTAGAATATTCTCCCAATACCAAATTTTACTTAAGAATTTCACCATTTCTTAAGTCTATATGAATATTCTATATATTCTTTATATTTATTTTCACTTCGCCACTTAAGCTTCCACATCTAATTTCATTTAACTGAATTTCCAATTCCCTTTCTGAATTCAATTTACCTTTCATTTTTAAATATTGAATTCAATTCATTTCAAACCATATTTAATTTGTCATTTCTTAATTAGTTCCACTTACTAATTCATTTTAAATTTTAAACATATTTCCAAACCTTATTTACTTTTAGTCCACCTCGAACTAGTTCTACTACTTCACTTTACTTTGCATAATTTAAATTAAATATCATTCCAATATTCAATTTCCAATTCATTAGTTTACTTACTAATTTTATTTTCAATCCTTTGTTTTATTTAGTCCAACTTGACTAATTTTTCATTTCACTTTATTTAACACAATTCAAATTTAATTCCAATATTCAAATTCCATTTTACTTACTTACAATTGTAAATACCTTTGTTCCTCTATACATTTGTTTACAATCTCAACAAACTTATTTTCAGTAATCATTTTTCTCACTGCTCACTTTTACTTACATTTCGATTCAATTTAAACTTTAGACTTTTATAAATTTTCCACTTATTTAAATTCCATTTGCTAACTTCTTTTACTTTACTTAAATTAATTAGCTTACCTTCCAACTTATTTTGTTTTCACACTTTCTATTATTTAACCCTTTTCAAGTTGAATCTTATTCCAACAAATTTCAAATTTATGGGTTGTCAAACCCGTTATATTCCATAAACATTTTTAATTAAACTTCCAGAGTTTAAATAATCACATAAACATTTAAAATATTTTTGAAATCATATATACCCAAACCAAAATTATTCCTTGCATTCCAAAATCAAACCAAATTTTGCAAAAAATACCATTCAAAACATTCAGGCAGCAATTCCGCCTTTGGAAACTCGAACATCGATAATGCTGCAGTCATCATCGAAGTTATTTTCCAGCAACCGAAGAGAGTTCAATGCTTTTAATCTTTTCAAAATATTTCAAATATTTTTAAATTCCAAATCTCACTAGATGTCATATTCAATTCAAAAATATTTCCCAAATAATATCACTATTATTCCTTCAAAACCTTTGAAAACCATTTTCAAACCCAAAGGAATTTAATTTCCAAAATTTCAAATCCTTCCAATCTATATTCAAACATTACTCTAGAATTTTATTTCAATTTATAATTACATTTATAATTTACATTTTCTAATTCCATTTTGTTATATAATTTCCAGTTCTTATTCAATTTCCACTTAACAATGATAATAATTTAGTATTATCATCTTATAACAACCAAGCAACCATATATAAGTGTAATAATTTACGAAACGTTATTTCTTTTATCTACAAAAATAATTTGGGTAAAATTATTTCATTTACCCTATTTTAAGGCAATACTGTGTCGGTTTATCTTGTTTAAAAGTTCAGAAACCCTATCGATGACATTGCGTCCCACACATCGACCAAAATCCATAAACACTTAACCAATAAGTTAGCACAATATAAAAATAATTTTATATTCACTAACAAATACGCACTCATAACTATTAATACACTCAAACTCATTCTAGAGCAATACAGACTCTATTTCTATTGAGTAATCCCCACCAGAGCCAAGGTTCGCGCTTAACCTTTAGCTCTTATACCACAATGTAACGACCCGATTTTTCGACGTCCGAAAATCGACATCAACACGTCCACAGTATTTAATGCCGAATAATTAAATGTCGAAAAAATGGACCGTTAGGGTTAAAGAAGAAGGAGGTAGAAGAAAAGAAAAGAAAACAACAATAGAATCTTACCATCGTAGCGGAATGAAATATAATAGATACTAACTGATCTTTACACCAAAGAAACTATATCTATTTTATACATTACATCATCAGAGTATATCAAAATCAAAACAATTACTAGACAGTTATATTAACTTGTCCTCACAAAAGTTGACTATACAGCTTTCACTGCAAATTGGAATATAAATCTATGGGAATACGCCTCATCATTCAGCTCGTCTCCCAAGCTACACAACAGTCCATCCAGAATTTGTACTCTATAATACTCGGTCTGTCCCGAGCATTGTAGTTAAATAACACTCGGGTCAGTCTGGAAAACCAGAGTGAGAAAACACACTCAATTGGATTATTAAAGTTTTCGAAAATCCTTTGAAATCAAAGGTATCTCGTAAGATCACGCCACAAATAAACATGCTGGGTTTTTACCTTACGATAACCAAAACATTTTTTTTTTACCAAACACGTCTGATATTATAATAGTATCTATAGGAAGTAAAATAGAATCTAGCTGAAATGCTTGCATCTCACATTTTAGCATAGTTGGGCACAATAAAAACCATAAAGCGCTAATTGGAGATTGGATTTGTAACAACCCGCATATTTATCGATTTAATATTTAAATATTTTGTCGTTAATCGGATATTGGTCCGAAAAGCTACTTTTTGCAAACGGTCAAATTTGGACTCGAGACCACTTCCATTGAGTTCGAAATGCCGTTTACAATTTTTTTAAGTATAAACATCGATAGGTTTGGAGTTAGTGAAATTTCACTAACTTTTCCCGCTTTGGACTTTGGGTTAGTTTAGCCTATTAAGCCCAAGTTCCAACCTCCTTCTCCTCACTCTTCATAAATTTCCTAACTAACTCAAGCTTTGACATTAATGGTGAAGAGAATGGGAAATTAAAACTCCGAGCACAAATTCAATTGCAAATCCAACATTCAACTCCAAATTCAAGTAGAAGATATTGGATTCAAGCTTTGGATTGCTTCTCCTTGCTTTCAAGCTTCATCTTCATAAATTTTAGTGCAAAGGTGAGATTTTTATCTCACAAATCTAGTCTATAACTATATTGGACTGTTGGGAATGATTCCCTATCACTTTTGCATGCACATTTGCATTTGGTTTGGATTGGATTGGCGAAAAACTCCAATTTTTAGCGTTTTTGTGAATTTTCTGCATTTAGGTCGTTCTGGCCATTTTCGTGAGTTCGGAGTTAGGTCGTTCGCGAGCTAACTCTTAAGTCGCTCGCGTGTTATCGCGCTAGGTCGCACTGCACGTATTGTCATCTTGGAATTAGGTCGTTGGGTTTTAGGTCGTAGGTCGTTTGGCTATAGGTCGGTAGGTCGTTCGGAGTTAGGTCGCTCGCTTCGTTCTTAGGTCGTTGGGCCTTAACTCGTGTGGCCTTGGTTCTTTAAGTCGCTCGACCTTGCCTTCCATTTTTAGGTCGCATGACCTTCTAACCCGCTAGGTCGTTGGACCTATAACCCTTATGTCGTTAGGCCGTTAACCCACTAGGTCGCAAGACCTCATCAGCTTAAGTCGCTACACCGGTAGGCCGTTAGGTCGCGTGACCTTAATTCCTTTAGGTCGAAACCCTATAAGTCGCTTGGCCTTATACTCTTAGGTCGTAGCTCGGCCGTGTTAAGCTGTTAACTTTAGGTCGCTCGACCTTATAAACCGTTAACTCGTTAGGTCGTTCGTCTTCCTTAGGTCGCTCATCTGGTTGGGTCGCACCTTACCTTAGCTCGGCCATGTTGGGTCGCGAGTTTCCCTTAGGTCGCATACCCCCTTAAGTCGCTCGACCACTAGGCCGCGAACACCTTTAGGTCGCGTGCCCCTTTAGGTCGCTCCATCCTATCTTCCCTTAGGTCTTCACTAGGTCGTACCGTTTTGGACGGGGCGCTGCCCCGCACCCCGCCGGGGCCGCTGCCCCCGGACCCCCGCAACCTGACCGGGCAGGTCGAACCCCGTAGCAGGGGCGTTGCCCCACACCTCCACCTTGGGGGGTTGAAACCCCCCTGGACCCCCCTCCGTTGGGGATCTTATCTGAAAAACATCGAGCTGATTTCCTTGGATTTTATTCACATCTCCGTATGCGATCTTTGTGACTGATTGTTTCTACAATTGCTTCTGTGTTTTGTCACTTTATAATATAAAGGTTTCAATACTAGTAGTAAATATCAAAACTCTTTTAACAAACAATTTCAACTCTATTTTTAATAACAAAGTTCTTTTCTTAAACCGTTTTCCAATCTATTAGTATATACAAACCTTTACCTCACTCGGATGAGAAATCTAATTAAACGACTTAGTAAAACAAGTGGTATGAAACGCTTGTGTTCACTTCGTCGGTTAATTCTTGGACTTGTTCGATTAAACCACTTGTGACAATTTTATTAGTGAAGATTTATAGTTTGTTCGTAAATATTTAAGTTAAGCAAGTGGTTATGGGACATGAAGCTAAACTTCTATATTTACTAGCTTAGTGTAATTGACACTTCTCGTTGATCATGACGATCATTCTGATGGTTTAGACTAGCAACTGTGCGATGTCTCTTGTTGCGAGGTTAGACTAGACACCACTTGTGTGATTCCACTCACACATACCTTTTTGCTTTTTGGTTAGTCTGGACCTCAATCTGTGTGATTCCATTCACACATGTGGGGTAGCTCCCCTTGGTCTTCGGACCGTCATGTGATAGGCCTCTTTCTCTTTTCTATGATTTCTGGACTTCTTGCATTGATTTCTAGAATTTATGTCATTGACTTGTCATGAGTACAAGTTTGGGGTATGATGCCCTTTCCGAATCTTTGAGAAGATTCTTGTGATATTGATTATCTCTTATTGATTGATCTTCTGTTGATCATTATTTACATACTTATAGTGGTATGTCATTATGGATATTTTATGTTTATGCCATATCTTTTATGTTATATCATGTCATCTGATATTTATAGCTAGACTGATCCGTTTATTATTTTCTTAAATAATACTCGGGTCAGACCGAGATGTTACAGGTGTTTCTGCTTGACTTCTTCCCAGGGATTCATCACTCTGACTTTTGGCTAACTGTTTAGATTAGCAGTTTTTGTTGTATACACTTGAGATATAGACTCATAGTTGTATTCTTTTGTATAGCACGTGTTGCTATTCTTTTGTATTATTGTGGATCTTACTGACCACTTCTCTGATGTTCACTTTCATGTGTTAGTTATATATTCATATCTTCTTCCGCCCTTGTGATATGGATGTCTGTGACTGATTTGTGTTATGATTATTTCTATGTTTGTTTCCGAAGATCATTCATAGCCACCGTGTGATAAGCAATTACATGGATGGTCGCTCCTCAACAGCCTTATTCTCCGTGCTAGTTGACAGCACTACACCGTAGTGTTCTTGGCAAATGTGGGTATAGAGGTGGGGCGTCACAGGATTCCATACAGTGGCAGGGCTATTAGGTACCGCCCATCACAGTACGTGGTCTAGATCACCATAGATCCACCCTGCTCCCTGCAACACAAGACCGGAGCTACCCCTTACTGGATAGTCCGAATAAGATCACCCCGCGGTTGGGATCGTCAACCGCCCACACAACCGAATAAAGGGTCCTCTAGACAGGGATGACCTTACCCTAATTGGTGGCTAGCCACTTAGACTTGTGTGCACCTCCCCCACTTTAGCCGTTCTCGGTTGATGAAGCTCGAGGCTATCCGTTGCCTTTTTAACACACATTTACTTAGAATGCTCACCGTCCACCTGATGATGTTCGGATAGCATTCGTCCATGCAAGTCCGTTCCGGGTTCGAGCGGAACCGAAGGCACCATTCCTACCACATCCATTTTGGAATCGCTCTTAGGATTAGTAACGATTAGCCCTTGCACTTCACTGCTCCATCTTAGACTCCAAGCTCTCATCTTCCTCATGAAAACATTCAAACCGGATCGACGTGGTTTTCGAGAAATTAATCCCGATACCAGTTTCTTCGAAACGACCAGCGCATTGGCCAATATTGATAGTCGGTTATGTAACTATCAAATAACATCCACAAACAATCATCAGATTTAAATAATTTTCCAAATTATTTATTTATTTCAAAATATCTTCGCGAGCTATTTTTCTACACTTCAACTCTTTGAAAATAGTGTTCAAATCACTTTCCTCTCGCGGAATAAATTTCCAAATATTGTTTATTTCCACTGAAATTCATCAAGTCTTAATACTTAGATTTAAAATAATTTAAATCACTTTATCCAACAATATATACTTTAAAACACTTAAAATAAAAACTACTTAAAACACTTTCTTCAAAATACTAGTTATGAAATTTAATAATAATTTTCCGTATAAAATTTAAGCCAAAGCAAATTTAAAATTAAATGTTATTTTATAAGGTATAAATATTAAATAATTATCTTTTAAATCATAAAACTAGTTAAACCTTTAAATAATTTAACTACAATAACTAATTTAAATAAGTATTTGTTTTAAAATTCTAAACAATTTAAAATAATAAAATTTTTCTAAAACATTCTTTTAAAACCACTTTAAAACCTCTAACTTATACTTGAAAATTTTCTTTGAAAATATACTTGGCTTTTCAAGGAAATACACTTTACTTTCCATACCTTTAAAAGTAAACCACTATTTATTTTTAAAACAACTACCCATTCCTTTATAAATTCCCACCGTGAAATTAGTTTCTAAATTTCCACCGATATCTTATTTCACTTAATAAACCCAGTTCATAAATTCCATAGTCTCGTTTTCCTTTTAAAACACAGTTTCAAACTTTGAATAAATTTGAAGTCGATTTCCAAATTTTACTCCATTTAAAAATAAATTCCTTTACTTACTCAATTTATTTCAAACCCATTAATTTCAAATCTACTCCTTTATTATGATTTAATATCTTATTTAAACTGAAAATATCAATTTCACACTTTATTTCAAAATTCTTCTTTTATTTCTTCCCAAACCATTTAAATCCCGAATTAAAAATATATCTTTTATTCCTTTAGATAATATCATTTAAGTTTAAAAATTAATTTTTCCCATTTATTCAAAAATCTCCTTTCCCTTACTTGGAATTTATTCATTAGAATTTAAAAATCAACTTTTATCCTTTTTCAATCCATTCTTTAATTTATCCAAATTCTCTATAATTATTTTACTCAAAAATTTCCCTTTTTATTTTCTTTAAAAATCCTAACTTTATATATATTTCATTTTCTCAAATTACCAATATATATTCAACCAAGCCATAGCATTTAATAATTTCAATTCCCAATAAAGTCAATATAGTCCATCACAGATTATCACATAAACCACATTAGTGAATATAAAATAAATTCAACATTTTGAGGAATCTAGTTGGATCCCTACAACCTGTTTCTTTGCATCCACAAATGTAAGCACAACAATTTGAAATACCAATCCCGCTTCAAGGCGGAATATCGCGGTATAAAGGGTCATCCGCTATTATGCTGGGGGCGCATAGGGTCTCATCCGCTATATAATGCGGGAAATCAATCGCTCCAATATATATATATATATATTATATGCTACTATATATAATATCACATCTAGCCAATTCGATCATTCAACCAATAATTTAAATTTACTTTTAAATTTAAATGGTAGTCCAAATGAGTGAGATTAACTCACCATTGATTTTTGCTTTGCAATCCAGTCCAAACCGGCTTGTTTCTCCATGATTTTAAACTTCACATGCACTACGACCTAGGCACCCTCGCGACTGCCCACCCTGCCTTCTGCAATAATGCGGCCCCTTCTCGATCCAAAGACCACCGAAACCTAAACCCTCGACATGCCTACGCGAACCTCACTCTGAAATTCCTTGGTGCCTCGAGCACTAGGTGGTTCGAAGAGGTTGCCGAGCCCACCGGCATCAACGAGATCGCGAAGCTTGCCCTCACGAATAGCCATAGCCTCCCATACGTGCGAGCATTCTGCCTCGCTCAAAATTCGACAAATGAAGAGCAGCAAATCAATTTCAAACGAATTGATTTCGTTCATGGAAGGAAGGCCGTGATTGTGATTCGCGATTTCGAATTGGAGGAGGAAGCATCGGCCATTTTCAAACTTGTTTTGCTAAGATGATTTCGATTTGGGTTTTCTCTCTTTCTTTTTATAAACGAAGAGGCTTCGGTCATTTTTCTATTTGAATTTTGATTTCCAGTTTGAAAAGAAACGCAACCATTTTTGTTAAACAGAGATGAGGCTTTGATTGTTTCAATTTTATAAAGTATAAAAGGAGACAAGAATGGACGCGTGTTTACACCGAGAAGAACACGTGTTGAAAGGCAAGATACGTGTTTAATTTGTTTGGTGAAAACATTTTTTTATTAAACATATATATGTTTACATATATATATATATATATATATATATATATATATATATATATATATTATATTTTGAATTCAAATTGTCTCGAAATCGTAACTTAAAATCGCGAATCCCTATCAAGGCGTGCCGCTAGGTGTTCATAATGTTATACGCCTATTCCGAACGCATTGGAAAAGGTTTCGAGTCCAAATTCGATCGTATGGAGAAGATAGCTTATGGGACCCAGTTATTATATTAAATTTTTGATATAGATCAAGGCGTTATATATATCATACAATCAAACGACAACTCCAAACACTACAAAATTTGAAATTTGATAATAATACACTATTACGATCCAATGGAACTGGTTTCGTCGAAATCCGAGACTGTGCCTCGGAAGGCTATTTTTAAATATCGATTTATATTTTTAAAACTGAACAAACCACTATTAATTTTAACCCGTTTATTATCTTCAGTACTATCAATATAAATTTTATAAGCCTTTGAAATATTTTTAATAAGCTTAAAACTTAACATTTAATATTTTACCCAATTTCTAGAAATTCAATTTAAAAATTTAATTATCAGATAAATGGAGATATTTGAAATTCAAGTTTAACTAACTTTCAAATATTTTAAATTAATTAAATATTCCAATTTCAAATATTCAAAAATTCCGGGTCATCACAAGTTTGGTAATTTAACAAATTCAGTTGAGTGTGTATCTCACACTGGTTTACTAGACTGATCTGGACGTTCTTCCCTTTCAATGCTTGGGTCAGATTGAGTATATTTACGGGTTCATATTTGGTGCTTTTGGAGCTTCAGCAAGAGAACTGGAGATCTTCATTTCGTAAACACTTATCTATTTTGATTATCTGCTTTGCGCATTATTGTTGTTATTGTATATTATCGACAATTGTGATAACAGGCTATTATAATTGTCCATGCTGATGACTATTGATTAATTGTTAAACTTTGATTGATGTATGTATGCACTATTTTGTAAAGATCATTGATATTATATTATATTTTTTCCGCTGCAATGTGAGATTCTGTATTGTTCAGTTTTGTTCTTTCTTCTTTCTTCTTTTCTTTCTCCTGTCAGTCTGTGCTTTTTAGGTCGGACATGTGTGATTTATTATCGATTCAAAGGGAATCGAATTTTCTTGATTATATTCAACATGATAAGGGGTTCTCGCTTTATGAATAGTGATGAAGCTTAGACTCTTAGCCCTACATGTCCATAGTGTGGAAGAGTTGGTTGATAGTCAAGAGGCTTGCCGTAAAAGCAGATTCAAGGTAGCACATGCGGTCACCTCCATGTTGAAAAGCAGGAGTATCCCCATGTTGAAAAGCAGAAGGGTAGCGGGATGGTTGAAAAGCGTACCGGGGCGGGTACGGAATTTCTCATTCGTCACATTGCCATTTAGAATTGTCATTTTCACGTTAATTTTCCATATTTCATAGTCATAGAATATAGCAATAGTTAGCATTATTCGAACAGACTTAAGCATTGCTACAGACGAAAACGATTCATCATAATCAGCACCTTGAATTTATTGAATCCTTCCACAACAACCCTTACTTTGCAAGTCTTCACTTATCCATTGGCATTTAGCTTTTTCTTAAAAATCCATTTGCGTCCGATAGGTTTTTTCCCTTTGGGTATGTCAATGAAAGTTCATACTTTGTTTACATACATGGAATCCATTTTGGGTTTCATAGCCCCAAGACAAAGTGCTGAGTCTTTATTCTGCAATTCCTACTGTAATAAGAGAGGAGAGTCATCTTCTAAGACGCAGTCCTCTTACTCACCATCCACAAGAAAACTGTAATATCTCTTTGGTACGTAGATTCTTTAATTGACATTATAACAAATTACATGTTTTCATATACTGATGAGTTTGGTTTTCTCACTGGTTCAGTTGCTGTATTAGATTCTCGGATCTCATCCAAGTTTACAGCTTCATTTTTAATTTCTTTTCACAGAAATTATGTTTCTAAAAAGACAGCATGCCAAGATATAATAATGTTTTATTTCTCAATGTTGTACAAAATGCGTCCCTTGAACTATTGGGATATCCTATAAATTTGCACAGTGTCGATCTTGCCTTAAGGTTATTATGGTCAATGTTTTTAACATAGGCTAGACAACCCTACACATTCAGATATTTAAGTTGGGGTTTCATCCCACACCACATCTCATATAGTGTCTTAGGCACAAATTTAGTAGGCATCAACTTCAATATATGCACTTAGTTTTCCAATGCATATCCTTAATGGAGAAGAGGCGACTTAGGTTTACTCATCATGAAACGAACCATAACTAATAGGGTTCGACTCCTTTCCAAAATGCCATTATGTTGTGGAGCATGGAGTGGAGTAATCCAAGAGAAAATAAAATTATCTTCTAAGTATTAGATCTCTTATCTAATATACTCACCTCCTCGATCAGTCCAAAGTATTTTAATCTTATGGTTAGTATGTTTTTTTGGCCTCAATTATATAATCTATAAATTTCTATAAACATTGGATTTGTTCTTCATAATATACATATATCCTAGTCTTAAGAAATCATTAGTAAAATTTATAAATAAGAAGTATTATCTTCTGATAGAGTTAGGAGCATGCTTTAGGGGCAATTTTGTAATTTATTATAAATTATTAACTCGGTAATCAATTCTCGTTCATAATAATAAGTGTTTTCTTTCTCTTATACATCATAATGTGTTATAATTAATTAATTATTTAATTTAGATATATTTAACAGAAAATCCATAAATGACGTGTTTTGTGATAACAATCATAAGATGTTATAATCATGAGTATTTTATCATGGTTTGAATAAACACGTTGTTTTAAATATTCCTAGTTAAGATGCATTGAAATTGGATATCGATGCATCCGTTGAGACTAACTTGCACGATGCTCTCTAAAGGTTAGTAGTGCATTATTCATGATTACTGGGGTACCAATAGGTTACATACTGATAGTTATTGGATAACTGTAACGACCCAGAATTTTTAATAATTAAAATTTGAATATTTAATTAATTTTAAATAATAATAAGTGAAATTTATAAGTCGAATAAATTTTAATTTGAATTATAAGATTTAATTGGATAATTAAATCGATAATTTAATATGTTAAATTATGGAAATAATTGAAAATTGGGTTAAATATGATTGAAAATGATTTGTAAAATTTTATTTTATCATGTTGGAGTTAAAATGATATTTTAGAACTTTTAAAATCGAATCAAAAGTTAATTTGTGAAAATTGAATATTTTAATATTTAAATCGACTAGTGAAAATAGTCAATTTTTGAACAGTCTCAGAATTGAACGAAACTAGTTCCATTGGATCCGTAATAGTTAGTTATTATCGGATTTCAATTTTCGTATCAATCGGAGTTATCGTTTGAGCGTGGCAGCTCGAAACGCATCGAATTGTTTTTAATATTAATTTGGCGAGTTAAAATAGCCATTTTTCAAAAAGTCTTGGATTTCGACGAAACTAGTTTCATCGGATCCGTAATGTGATATTATTGTAAGGTTTCAAATTTTGTGTCAATTGGATTTACCGTTTGTCCGGTACAAATTAAAACGCCTAGAAATCGATTTAAATCGGTTTAATTTAAATTGAACGTTTTTGTCATAACTCGCACAGATGTTCGAATTAGCTTTCGAAACCTGTTCCATTGTGTCCAGAACGCGGGGTAAACCCTAGAAACGCTGGTTACGGCGCGTAAATCGGAGTTCGGAATTTCCGGATGAATAGTGTTCGATTTTTTTCCTATAAATAGCCCACCATTCTAAAAAAATAAAAAAAGAAAAGAAACCTAAACCTAATTTCTAGCAGCCGCCTCCTACTCAATCAATGGCCGAGAAAACATAAACTTCTCCTCCAATTATCTCTTAATCCACTCAATATTTCAACAAACCCTCAACTAGAGAATCGTAGAGCATAGAGAGATCTTTAATCTGAACGGTTATGATCGTTTTTAGTCAAGCGAATCAACGGAAATCTCCATTTGAAACACGCACGTTCAAGCACGATTTTCTGGCAAAATATGAAGCCAAGCTTCACGTCGTTCGTGACGTGGGTAGGCGTGGCCTTGGGCTTCGAGGCGCCGGTCTCTGATCGATGTAGTGGTGCTCGAGGGGAGGTGCGAAATTCATGGAATGATGGCGGCTATGGGTTATGGGTAGGGCACGGTTTCACGAAGGGGAAGGGTATGCGCGGTCCTGATTTGTTGAAGTTGGATCTAACGGCTCATATTTGCTTAGGTTTAAAATTATAATTTAGGTTGTAATTTATATGCTTTATAAACTCGTGTAACTTCAAAAATTCGTATCTTTTTCATACGAAGTCGAAAACGCGCGAAACCAGTTGCGTTGGAATCGTATGGACGAGCACTACGCGATGAACTTGGATTGGAGTCGTTTGGAGTTAGTGAGAATTTTGGGTAAAATTAAACGTCCGTTTAATTTTATTCGAAATAAATCGCTAAAACGAAATTGAAATCAAGGTGAGAACTTCTCACTCAATCAAATCAGTTTTGATTTTTATTTTAAATAGTTAGATTTAAAATATTTGAACGCATGTTTGAATGATGATTGTTATCTATTGATTATTAAAATAGACATTATACGCCGTTAGTAAGCGGATGTTATTTATTAAAAACATATACCGCGAATATTTCATAAACAGTGAAATTGGTATTATATATAGTAGCAATATATATATATATATATATATATATTGGCATATGTATATATTGGAGTTAATGATTTCCCGCATTTTTTGTTTAGCGGATGAGACCCTATTGCGCCGTTATTAAGCGGATAATATTTAAATCCCATATACCGCGATAATTTCGTACTGGAGCGAAATTGGTATTGTGCTAATGTTTGTGGATGCATGAAAACAGGTTGGAGGGATCCAACTGGATTCCTCAATAGTATTTATTTGATTATGTATGTAACGACCCGGAATTTTTACAGCATATTTTAATGAATATTTAATCTAAATTTAAAGTAAATATAAGCTTGACAATGTTTAAATTTGATGAAATCTTGAATATTTAACAATAAACATAGCAATATTAAACATAAACATTTATAAACTGTAACCGGGAATACAAAATATGTTTAGCCGAATTATGAAATATATATCTTTATGCATAAGCTATAACATTCCTTTGTGCAATAATCAAATGTCTTGTCCAGAAAATAAAAATAAAATAAAATAATATAACACACTTAGATTCATAAACAAGCTTCTTAAGTAAGACAAAGCAAATTAATAAATATCTTTGTACAACACATAAGAGTTTTCAACAAAACATTAAATACATGTTATCATAATTAAGTGCATGAACATTAATTAACACAATATCTTGTATGAATAAATGCCTGCAGCCGAAATTCTTGTAATAAATTGCTTCTGCAGGATATTACTTAACCAATGAGAAGGAAACATGACAATACAAATATAAATTGCCTAGATACAACCTGTCCAGTTGCAATCTATTTTGTTCAAGCATCTATATATACATATCACCAATAACTTTCAAATTTATCCATTAACACGCAACAAAACTTAAAACTAAAAAGAACAAAAACTGAAAAAAACAAACAAGAGAAAGAAAAACAGAGAAAAGAAACAAAGAAGGGTTTCAGGAAAGCTTCATTTACAGTATCTTCTTCAACACATCTGCTGTTCAAATTAGATCAAGTGAGTAAACTTATTTTTTTTTTATTTAAACTTTGTATATTATCTTGCAATGACTTGTGCCTTGATACCTGTTGAGCTATTCAACTTGAGAACTTCTGTTAACTGGAAACATATGAAGTGTTCTACCGAAATTTTTAAAATCCGATAAAAATGAAACCATGAAACCTATAACACTTATTCATAAAATCTTTTGAATTATACATTGTGAAAATTCAAGTTTGTTTTGTTTAAAAACAAACCCTGTAAACATGATGGAAGTTTAGACAGTATGATGTAAATACTGTATTTCAACCTACAACAAGAAATCAAAGTGAAAATTTAACTGTTTAAATTTGAAAATTCAATAACATATTTAGAATTCATATAAGTAATTATGATTTTTAACATGAAAATTTAGATTTTTATGTAAAGAATTTCAGAGCAGTTTTTAAAGAGAGGTTTTACTAATTTTCGTCAAATTTGGAAGACCTAGTGAATTTGAATTCCTGGGATTTGGAGTGAAGCAAGATTTAAGTAGTATTAACACTAGAAAAATGTCAAATTATTTTTCCAATACATAAATTTTGGGTTTGAATCGCGAGTAGGGTTTTAGAGCTCATATTTTTGATGCTCTGCAAATTATGAGTTTCGGCATCTCATGTTAACCGAGTTGGCCGCGACGCTTGGAGGAGCTAGGTGGAGGTGTAGGCGACGTCTTGGTGAATTTTCATCACCTCTGGTGATGTGTGGTGGCTGCACGCGTGTCTGGTTCATCAGTGACGTTTACGTTTGCTCGAACTACAGGTCGTTTTTTTTGCTTCGACTTGTAATTGAATTTTGGTTTTCGAATGCATACGAGATGGTGATTTGTGATGCGTGGGGGTTGCTGTGAGTCGCCAATGGCGACGCGAACCACCGTGCACGTGCACGGTGGTGATCAGTGCCGTGATTATTGGTTTCGGGTTATCGCATGGGTTGCTCGAGACGTTCGTGAAGATGCTTCGAGTAATTTCTGTGTTTCCTTCGAGTATCGTAACGAGAGTAGTAACAGCTGAACGTTTATCACTTAAAAAAAATGAAATAAGAAGAAGGATGGGAACTGGGGAGAGGAGGAGAAGATGGAGAGAGGGTGACGCAAGGAAACAGGGAGGGAAACACTTGTGACCGTCGCGAGTAAAAAGGGAATTTCCTCGGGTCGTTTTCTTGTGGGTCGAATGTAAGTTGTTCAAGTGTATTTTGATTTTAGTTAACTAGGCGATTAGCAGTTAGACTTATATCTGACTAAAAGTTTAATTTTAGTAAGTAATGAAAGATTGCTGATTTATACAAAGTAACTAGAATGTTAATTAACTTATATTTAAAATTTAAATTGACAACTTTAAATTTGTAAATTAAAATAAATTATATGTTACAGAAATGTTAAATCTTAATAATGTTAACTTATTTCTGGAAGTTAATTAATTTGTGATAATTAAATAATTAATTCATTTCAGTAAGTAAGTTATAAATTAATAATTAATTATTAAAAATAAACTAATTAATTGAGTAATTGAGTAATAGTTAATGAATAAAAGTTAATTAGTTTAAATAATTAATTAAAGATGAGATGGTTAATAATTAATGATTCACTAATTAATTACTTGATCATTAATCAGCTAATTAATCAGTAACTAATTAAATAAAATAAAGTAGTTTATTCTTAAGCAAATAATTTAGTTAAACTAAACCGTTTGGTATGCATTGATAAATATGTTGATTGACATTGATATCTGTTGATGATTGTTCTGTGATATGTTGTTATATATATTATGGATATCTGTGATAACTGTATGTGATTTATCTGATACTTCTTATATTTAATTAAACTGTGAAGTTAAATAGACAACTTGGACCTTAAAATGGCGTTTGGATCCGATGAGACCGGGATCGGAAGAATCAATTTTGATTCTCCGAAAACCACATCGATCCAAATTAAACGATAGGTCGTGACTTATCAAATGGTGATCGAAATGGTGTTTTCAGAATGCAAGGGTTATCGTCGTTAACTCTGAGGGTGATTCCAAAATGAGTGTAACGAGATAATGCCTTCGGTTTCGTTCGAACCCGGAACGAACTTGTATGGATTGAATGCTTTCAACACATCGTCAGACGGACGATGAGCATTCTAAGATATGTTCAATAAAGGTAATCGTAGCCTCAAGCCTCATCAACCGGGAATGGCTAAAACAGGGGAGATGCAGCAAGGTTAGGTGGGTCATGCCCAAGCAGGACAAGATTTTCCCCTGTCTAGATGTCCCTTTTTATTTCGGCTTAGTGGGCAGTTGTTGGCCACAACTGCGGGGTTATCTTGTTCGGGACTGTTCAGTAAGGAATGGTTCCGGCCTTGTGTTGCAGGGGATGAAGGGAGTAATCCTCGGTACGGTGATCTAGGCCCCGTACTGTGACGGGCGGTACCCCAGTAGCCCTGCCATTGTTGGAAATCCATTTACCATACGAGACCCTACGGTTTTGATTTGTATTACCCGCTTCCGTGGCTAGTAGCTGGAATTTAATGAATGTAACAATTTCGGCTATTTTCTATTTACTTGAAAACCCTAGACACTATTATAATATCACAGAATTTCCTATAAAATGTTTTGGTTAGCGTAAGGTAAAAACTTACCCGTATTTATTTGTGGGGAGTCTTACGTGATACCTTTATTTTCAAATGATTTTCAAAGTTAAACAATTTTAACCTGTTTACTCATACCAGACCCATGTCTGACCCGGAGTTTATATTTTTTGTTTTTCATAAACTCTTGGGTACTCAAATTTTTACGAGTAGCCAAGTGATAGGTATCTAGAAGTGTTGCTTTTCTGGAGGAGCTATTTTGGAGAGAAGACCAGACGTATGTAGCTATATATATGTAATTCCGCTGTGTAGTTAGTGATGCTGTATTTTGGATGTATGTATGGACATGTATGTATATAACAGTCCTGTTATGTGATATTGTATGACTCTGATGTATGTATAACTATGTAATAGATATGTGATGTATTATATTTTGTTCCATTCCGCTGTGAGATTCTGATGTTGTTGTTCTTTCTTTCTATTCTTTTCTATTTCTATCCCTTTCTTTCTTAATGATGAAACGTCTTTCTGGAGTTGAGAAAGGCGGGTCATCACAGTTGGTATCAGAGCGCTAGGTAAAGCGAGTACCTAGGCTCTAGTGTTGTAGTTCTCTAGAGAGTGCGTATTTGTATTTTCGTATAATATTATATATATATCTATCTATCTATCTATCTAAATTGGTTGAGTTACCTTTTCAGGTGACCGACATGAGTTCAGGAAGAAGAGGCAGAGTTAGGGCCAGTACTTCAACAGATAATGGACGGAGTCAGAATGTTAGTGAGACTGTCAATCCAGTACCATCTCAAGTTAGCTTTGCAGCCTTATGCAAGGATTTCAAACATCTTGGAGGTCAACCATTCAAAGGTTCGGAGTCAATAATTGAAGTTCAGGAATGGTTACGCTCTTGCGAGCGCATTTTCAAGAGCATGAGATTGTCTGATGAGCGTAAGAGGCATATGGCATCGTGGCAGTTGCAAGGTGGTGCAGCAGCATGGTGGGATTCAATTATTGCGAATATTTCTGAGGATGATATTTCTTGGGACAGATTCAAGGAGTTGTTCGAAGAGAAGTATGTGCCGACGGCAGGGAAAACCCAATTGTATCAGGATTTTCTGAATTTGAAGCAAGGTAGTATGTCTATTTCGGAATATGAAACCAGATTCAACGAGCTCTCTTGTTATGGACAGGGACTCATTGATACTCCTTTGAAAAAGAATGAGAAATTTGTGCAAGGATTGAGACCTGAATTCCATGGAAAGTTGACAGTGCTTCTGAAAGGATCTTTTGTTGATTTGATTGATATGGCGTTGAGGTTTGAAAGTTTGATGAGTAAGATACCAGGGACTCCAGTTGCAGCTTCAGGAGGGAGTTCCACTAATTCGAATAAGCGAAAGTTTGATCCTAGATGGAGGAAGCCGAATAAGAAGAAACCTAGGAATAACAACGGACCCCGAAAGTGCTACATTTGTCATCAGGAAGGGCATTTGGCGAATAAGTGTCCTAGGAAGGGGTTCCAGCAGCAGCATCAACAGCATCAGAGTGGCCCAGGATCAGCTATGGTTCAGAAATCATTGTGCTTTAATTGTCATCAGCCAGGGCACATGATCAAGAACTGTCCACTTCTGCAGAGAGCACCTCAGAATAAAGTTTTTGCTTTGGAAGCTGGACCATCTTCTTCTTCGATGGGCAAAGGAGTATTAGAAGGTACTTTACTTTTAAATGGAAATTATATTAGAGTTTTGTTTGATTCGGGTGCTTCCTTGAGTTTTATTTCTTTGGACTCTGTTGAAAAGTTTTCTCTTGCTCCTAGTTCTGTAGATAGTTCTATCTTGGTATCTAATCCTATAGGAGGGGTGACTAAATTGGATACTATCTGTAAGGACTTGAAGATCTCTTATCTATCCCACAGCTTTTCTTGTGACCCGCATGTGTTGAATTTTAAGGGATTTGATCTTATTTTGGGTATGGATTGGCTGGATAAGTATAAAGCCGTTTTGAATTGTGATGAGAGAACAGTTTCGTTGGAAACTGATCTGGGTAGAATTGCCAGAGTGTCGTGTGATGATTCTGGAATTCATTTGAGCAGTCTTCTGCATGGAATGGAGACATCTGAAGAGAGTGTTGAAGTTATTGATGTGGTTCGGGATTTTGCTGATGTTTTTGAAGAAGTTAAATGTTTGCCACCACATCGAGAAATAGAGTTCCGTATTGATTTGATTCCAGGAGCTGTGCCAGTAATTCAACCCAGTAGGAGAATGGCTCCCAAAGAAAGAGAAGAGTTGATTAAGCAGACGCAGGATCTTTTAGAGAAGGGATTGATTAGACCTAGTTTTTCTTGTTGGGGTTCGGCAGCAGTATTTGTGACTAAATCGGATGGATCACTGAGGTTCTGTGTGGATTATAGAGAATTGAATAAAGTGACTATCCGTAATAAATATCCTCTTCCTCGCATTGATGATCTTTTTGACCAGTTGCATGGTGCTTCTATCTTTTCTCAATTGGATCTAGCTTCGGGTTTCCATCAGTTGAGGGTAGCAGAAGACAGTATTCCCTTGACTGCATTTAGGGGACCGAATTGTTTCTATGAGTGGTTGGTTATGCCGTTTGGATTAACCAACGCTCCGGCTTATTTCGTTGATCTCATGAACCGAGTCTTTAGAGATGTGCTGAATAAGTTTGTGCTGGTATTCATTGATGATATCTTGGTCTATTCTAAATCCGAAGAAGAGCACAGAGAGCATTTGAGAATTGTATTGGAGACTCTGAGGAAGAATGTGCTGAAGGCGAAGTTTTCGAAGTGTCACTTCTGGAAATCGGAAGTTAAATTTTTAGGACACATTGTTTCGGGTGAAGGCATTTCTGTAGACCCAGCGAAAGTGGAAACTATTCTGGAATGGAAACAGCCAGAGACGCCGACGGAAGTTCGCAGTTTTTTAGGATTGGCTGGCTACTACAGGAGATTTATTAGAGATTATTCCAAGATTTCTTCGCATTTGACTAAGCTGACCAGAAAAGGAGCAAAATTCAAATGGACGCCTCAGTGTGAAGAAGCTTTTCAGGAATTAAAGATAAGGCTCACGAGTGCACCAGTACTTGCTGTTCCGGATGGGAAAAGCAAATTCGAAGTTTATACTGATGCTTGTATTGTGGGTTTGGGAGCGGTTCTGATGCAGAACGGAAGGGTTATTGCGTATGCTAGTCGACAGTTAAAGCCTCATGAGAAGAACTATGCTACGCATGATCTTGAATTGCTTGCCATTGTTTTTGCTCTGAAGATTTGGAGGCATTATCTTTTAGGAGAGAAGTTTGAATTGTTCACAGATCACAAGCCGTTGAAATATTTATTCTCTCAAAAAGACCTTAATCTGAGACAGCAGCGGTGGGTTGAATTTCTTGCATCTTATGATCTGGATATTCTGTACACTCCGGGGAAAGCGAATGTCGTAGCTGATGCTCTCAGTAGAAATGCAGTTTTATCTCTTCTGGAAGTGGTTCCATCTCTTATTGAAAGGATATCAAGCAAGCAAGAAACTGATAAGATGTTGAGGAGGATCATCAAGAGAGTCAGGAAGGGTCAGTGTCCTAGTTTTGACATCGATGACCGAGGAACGCTAAGGATCAACGGGAGAATTTGTGTTCCGAACGACAAGGATTTGAAGCAGGAAGTTTTATCCGAGAGTCATCGCTCCAAATTGAATATTCATCCTGGAATTTCGAAGATGTATAAGGACATGAGGAGAGTCTTTTGGTGGAAGGGCATGAAGGAGGATGTTGCTAGATTTGTGAACAGTTGTGCCATTTGTCAGCGAGTGAAAGGTGATCAGCAGAAATCTGCCGGGTTATTGCAACCTCTGGAAATTCCGAATTGGAAATGGGAAATGATCTCGATGGATTTTATTGATGGTTTGCCTAGAACCAGGAAAGGAAATGACGGTATATGGGTTATTGTAGATCGTTTAACAAAGAGTGCCCATTTCATACCAGTAAAGGCAACCCGTACTGCAGTTTCTTTGGCGGAAATTTTCTTGAAGGAGATAGTTCGATTGCATGGAGTTCCAATCAGCATAGTAAGTGATCGTGATCCTATTTTCACTAGCAAATTTTGGGAAGCTCTGCAATCAGCAATGGGAACAGATTTGAGATTGAGTACAGCCTACCATCCTCAAACGGACGGACAGACAGAAAGGCTGAATCGTATTCTTGAGGATATGCTACGGGCTTGTGTTTTAGATTTTGGAGGATCTTGGGAAGACCATCTTCATCTTGTGGAATTTTCTTATAATAACAGCTATCAAGCGAGTATTAAGATGGCTCCTTATGAAGCTCTATACGGAAGACCGTGTAGAACTCCATCTTGTTGGATTGAATCGAAGGATCGTATTGTGCTTGGACCCGATCTTATTCGTGAAGCTTCTGAGAAGGTTGAGCTTATTAAGAAAAGAATGAAAGCAGCTCAAGATCGTCAGAAGAAATATGCGGATAGAAGGCGAAGGCCATTAGAATTTGAGATCGGAGACTTGGTTTTTGTTAAAGTTTCCCCAATTAAAGGTGCTATAAGATTCGGAAAGACGGGAAAACTTGCTCCGAGATACATTGGACCGTTCCGAGTGTTGGAGAGAATTGGAGCTGTAGCCTACAGGATTGAATTACCAGAGTGGATGTCTGGGATCCACAATGTGTTTCATGTATCGCATTTGAGGAAATTTGTTCATGATCCCTCACTGGTTGTGGAACCGGTAATTCAAGAAGATTTGGAAGTAGAACCAAATTTAACTGTGGTCAGAAATCCAGTTCAGATTGTGGATCGAGACGAGAAGCAACTCAGAAACAAAGTGGTGAAACTCGTCAAGGTGCAATGGAGTGAGGATCCCAGAAACTGTACCTGGGAAACTCTCGATAGTGTTAAGAATGCTTATCCGGATTTATGTTCAGATATCTAGTGTTGTTTGTTAGTATAGACTGTTTGTTTGTTTGCTATTGTATGAATGATATGTATGTTTGGATTGTTAATATAAAAGCTTTTGATTTAACTGTTGTTTTAATTTCGGGGACGAAATTCTTTTAAGGGGGGAGGAATGTAACGACCCGGAATTTTTACAGCATATTTTAATGAATATTTAATCTAAATTTAAAGTAAATATAAGCTTGACAATGTTTAAATTTGATGAAATCTTGAATATTTAACAATAAACATAGCAATATTAAACATAAACATTTATAAATTGTAACCGGGAATACAAAATATGTTTAGCCGAATTATGAAATATATATCTTTATGCATAAGCTATAACATTCCTTTGTGCAACAATCAAATGTCTTGTCCAGAAAATAAAAATAAAATAAAATAATATAACACACTTAGATTCATAAACAAGCTTTTTAAGTAAGACAAAGCAAATTAATAAATATCTTTGTACAACACATAAGAGTTTTCAACAAAACATTAAATACATGTTATCATAATTAAGTGCATGAACATTAATTAACACAATATCTTGTATGAATAAATGCCTGCAGCCGAAATTCTTGTAATAAATTGCTTCTGCAGGATATTACTTAACCAATGAGAAGGAAACATGACAATACAAATATAAATTGCCTAGATACAACCTGTCCAGTTGCAATCTATTTTGTTCAAGCATCTATATATACATATCACCAATAACTTTCAAATTTATCCATTAACACGCAACAAAACTTAAAACTAAAAAGAACAAAAACTGAAAAAAACAAACAAGAGAAAGAAAAACAGAGAAAAGAAACAAAGAAGGGTTTCAGGAAAGCTTCATTTACAGTATCTTCTTCAACACATCTGCTGTTCAAATTAGATCAAGTGAGTAAACTTATTTTTTTTTTAATTTAAACTTTGTATATTATCTTGCAATGACTTGTGCCTTGATACCTGTTGAGCTATTCAACTTGAGAACTTCTGTTAACTGGAAACATATGAAGTGTTCTACCGAAATTTTTAAAATCTGATAAAAATGAAACCATGAAACCTATAACACTTATTCATAAAATCATTTGAATTGTACATTGTGAAAATTCAAGTTTGTTTTGTTTAAAAACAAACCCTGTAAACATGATGGAAGTTTAGACAGTATGATGTAAATACTATATTTCAACCTACAACAAGAAATCAAAGTGAAAATTTAACTGTTTAAATTTGAAAATTCAATAACATATTTAGAATTCATATAAGTAATTATGATTTTTAACATGAAAATTTAGATTTTTATGTAAAGAATTTCAGAGCAGTTTTTAAAGAGAGGTTTTACTAATTTTCGTCAAATTTGGAAGACCTAGTGAATTTGAATTCCTGGGATTTGGAGTGAAGCAAGATTTAAGTCGTATTAACACTAGAAAAATGTCAAATTATTTTTCCAATACATAAATTTTGGGTTTGAATCGCGAGTAGGGTTTTAGAGCTCATATTTTTGATGCTCTGCAAATTATGAGTTTCGGCATCTCATGTTAACCGAGTTGGCCGCGACGCTTGGAGGAGCTAGGTGGAGGTGTAGGCGACGTCTTGGTGAATTTTCATCACCTTTGGTGATGTGTGGTGGCTGCACGCGTGTCTGGTTCATCAGTGACGTTTACGTTTGCTCGAACTACAGGTCGTTTTTTTTTTGCTTCGACTCGTAATTGAATTTTGGTTTTCGAATGCATACGAGATGGTGATTTGTGATGCGTGGGGGTTGCTGTGAGTCGCCAATGGCGACGCGAACCACCGTGCACGTGCACGGTGGTGATCAGTGCCGTGATTATTGGTTTCGGGTTATCGCATGGGTTGCTCGAGACGTTCGTGAAGATGCTTCGAGTAATTTCTGTGTTTCCTTCGAGTATCGTAACGAGAGTAGTAACAGCTGAACGTTTATCACTTAAAAAAAAAAAATGAAATAAGAAGAAGGATGGGAACTGGGGAGAGGAGGAGAAGATGGAGAGAGGGTGACGCAAGGAAACAGGGAGGGAAACACTTGTGACCGTCGCGAGTAAGAAGGGAATTTCCTCGGGTCGTTTTCTTGTGGATCGAATGTAAGTTGTTCAAGTGTATTTTGATTTTAGTTAACTAGGCGATTAGCAGTTAGACTTATATCTGACTAAAAGTTTAATTTTAGTAAGTAATGAAAGATTGCTGATTTATACAAAGTAACTAGAATGTTAATTAACTTATATTTAAAATTTAAATTGACAACTTTAAATTTGTAAATTAAAATAAATTATATGTTACAGAAATGTTAAATCTTAATAATGTTAACTTATTTCTGGAAGTTAATTAATTTGTGATAATTAAATAATTAATTCATTTCAGTAAGTAAGTTATAAATTAATAATTAATTATTAAAAATAAACTAATTAATTGAGTAATTGAGTAATAGTTAATGAATAAAAGTTAATTAGTTTAAATAATTAATTAAAGATGAGATGGTTAATAATTAATGATTCACTAATTAATTACTTGATCATTAATCAGCTAATTAATCAGTAACTAATTAAATAAAATAAAGTAGTTTATTCTTAAGCAAATAATTTAGTTAAACTAAACCGTTTGGTATGCATTGATAAATATGTTGATTGACATTGATATCTGTTGATGATTGTTCTGTGATATGTTGTTATATATATTATGGATATCTGTGATAACTGTATGTGATTTATCTGATACTTCTTATATTTAATTAAACTGTGAAGTTAAATAGACAACTTGGACCTTAAAATGGCGTTTGGATCCGATGAGACCGGGATCGGAAGAATCAATTTTGATTCTCCGAAAACCACATCGATCCAAATTAAACGATAGGTCGTGACTTATCAAATGGTGATCGAAATGGTGTTTTCAGAATGCAAGGGTTATCGTCGTTAACTCTGAGGGTGATTCCAAAATGAGTGTAACGAGATAATGCCTTCGGTTTCGTTCGAACCCGGAACGAACTTGTATGGATTGAATGCTTTCAACACATCGTCAGACGGACGATGAGCATTCTAAGATATGTTCAATAAAGGTAATCGTAGCCTCAAGCCTCATCAACCGGGAATGGCTAAAACAGGGGAGATGCAGCAAGGTTAGGTGGGTCATGCCCAAGCAGGACAAGATTTTCCCCTGTCTAGATGTCCCTTTTTATTTCGGCTTAGTGGGCAGTTGTTGGCCACAACTGCGGGGTTATCTTGTTCGGGACTGTTCAGTAAGGAATGGTTCCGACCTTGTGTTGCAGGTGATGAAGGGAGTAATCCTCGGTACGGTGATCTAGGCCCCGTACCGTGACGGGCGGTACCCCAGTAGCCCTGCCATTGTTGGAAATCCATTTACCCTACGAGACCCTACGGTTTTGATTTGTATTACCCGCTTCCGTGGCTAGTAGCTGGAATTTAATGAATGTAACAATTTCGGCTATTTTCTATTTACTTGAAAACCCTAGACACTATCATAATATCACAGAATTTCCTATAAAATGTTTTGGTTAGCGTAAGGTAAAAACTTACCCGTATTTATTTGTGGGGAGTCTTACGCGATACCTTTATTTTCAAATGATTTTCAAAGTTAAACAATTTTAACCTGTTTACTCATACCAGACCCATGTCTGACCCGGAGTTTATATTTTGTGTTTTTCATAAACTCTTGGGTACTCAAATTTTTACGAGTAGCCAAGTGATAGGTATCTAGAAGTGTTGCTTTTCTGGAGGAGCTATTTTGGAGAGAAGACCAGACGTATGTAGCTATATATATGTAATTCCGCTGTGTAGTTAGTGATGCTGTATTTTGGATGTATGTATGGACATGTATGTATATAACAATCCTGTTATGTGATATTGTATGACTCTGATGTATGTATAACTATGTAATAGATATGTGATGTATTATATTTTGTTCCATTCCGCTGTGAGATTCTGATGTTGTTGTTCTTTCTTTCTATTCTTTTCTATTTCTATCCCTTTCTTTCTTAATGATGAAACGTCTTTCTGGAGTTGAGAAAGGCGGGTCGTCACAATGTATATTTTGATATTCGTTGATTATCATATCGATATATGATATCGTTGTTGTCGTGATTGACTATTTGGTGTGTAGCATCACTAGACCAAATTTGGAACTTTAAAATGATTTTTAAAGTGATTTTTGAAAATATACTGTATGTTTGGAAATTGATCCATTTTAAATAAATAAACGTTATAATTTTTAAAGTTATAAAAATTATGATTTTTGAGAAAAATAGTTAAAAAAACTGATTTTTGAAAATATGATGCTAATGATTTTATAAAATAGTTTAATCAGGATTTTAGAATTTATTGTGAAAAGTTTAAATATAGGATTTATAAAATTTAATTATTTTATGAATCAAAATGGTGAAATAATAAAGGAGACTAAAGACGTTTTAAAGAATAATATAAATTGATTTATATTAAGGGATTTATAAATGGATATTATAAATTGAAATATTGACATTATAAAACACGTTTTTATAAGTGTTTGAATGAAGTGAAAATAAATTTCATAAATGAATGAAATTTATAGAATTATAAACGGTGAAGTTATAAATAGAATTTTATAAACAGTAGGTTTATAGAATTTGTAAAGTTATTGAAATAATGGTTTTGGATAAATAATTGAATCTTATAAGTTATAAGATTTATAATTATGAAGTTTAAAAGAACGATTTTGTAAAATAATCGTTTTATAAGCATTTGACTTATAACATGAACGTTTGATATATAATTGAGTTATGAATTGAATAGGTAAATAAAGGAATTTATAAACATTGTTTTATAAATTCGCAAACGACTTATTTTGATAAGAAAAGTGTTGAAACCTATTAATGGAGTTATATTCACGTTTTAGACTGTGAATAATCCTTTGAAATAAAATGAATAAAAGGATGAAAATTGTTAACGTAGTATATTCACGTTTTTGAATAGTGAATAATATGTTAAAGAAATTGTATTAGATGTGATGTTTTAAACAGAATTAAAACGATCTAACGATGTTTTAAAATGTGTTGAGATTCGAAACCATAGATTTCAACATTTATTGTTGAAATAGACGTTTTCGAGAAATAAAAGGAAATGGTGGACTATAACACTGTTGTTATAGTAAATGATTTCCGAAAGGAAATGTTTTGTATAGTATTGGGATTTATATATCTATTTTAATTTCGAATCCCTATACTAGTGATTTTGGGTTGTCGTAACGATGTTTTACGCAACATTCGTTTTGGCCCAAAGAAATATGTTTAAGAGCGTGATTTCCTTAAAGAATGAAATATATACTTAATCTCGATTTAAGTATATTGAATATTTTCCAAGTGTTGAAAATAAATAAAATTTGTGAATTACTTATTAAATAAGTATGGAAATGTTTTCCAATATAAAGTGAATATTAGAGAATTTATCTTTTTTTAAGATAAATTGAAATGAATAATTGAAATCGTATATGCATGGATATTTTGAAAATATAAATTCACTATGGAATATATGAATAGAAAGGAAATTGTTTAAAGATAAATATTGATTTATTTTTGAAGTGTGAAATTATATATCTTGTAAAGATATGATTTTTGGGAAATAAATAATTTGGAAAATTATTTGGAATCTGGTGATGTGTGCATATTCATTGATAGTTCAATAACCGACTATCAATATTTACCTTTGAATGGGTAATTGATGTGAATTGTTTGAATTTGAATGCCACACTTATTTTTGAATAAGCGCTCACTATTCGGGTTAACCGGGAAAGGACCATGGGGTCGTATAACCCATTCCGAATATGTGATACGTCGTTATATATCGCATTGAAGATCGGTGTTGAAGACCCGGTTTTTGCGAGAGCGATAGGATGACCTGTCGATTGACTCTGCACCGAGTAGCTACGGTATTGAGTTCTCCATATGTGATGGTGAATCCGATCGGGATTGTGAATACCCGGATTACAAGGACTTCTTTGTAAGTGCCTTCGGTTTTGTTCGAGCCCGGAACAGACTTGTATGGATTGTATGTCTGACATTACAAGTTGAGATGTAAAGCCGATTTCTTTCAAATATATTTCTGTTGGTGGCGAAGAATTTATTCTTTTAGCTTAACACCCTTCTCTGAGACGTACGAGCTCAGAGGTTATGTAGTTGAAAGTTATCAGCGATATATTCCCAATTTGGTAATGTGACATGCTGAGTGTTGCTGTAAATGATCATTGTGTTGATTATTTGTGATAGGATCATTTATTTGATCGTCTATCTTTGTGATCATTTCTATGATCATTTGTTGACCCAAAGCATGGCTTTTGTATAAAGTATGTTTTTGTGGACGTGACTTCGTCGAGCCTCACACCCCGTGAATGGTCAAAACAGGAAAGAAGCAGCAAGGTTATGAGGGGTAGCGCCCTTTAGGATGTGTGCATTTCCTTCTAGAAAAGGGTGGTATCATGGTATGGAGCCCAGATACTTACTCATGTTGAAAACACTTTGTTATGATTGTGTGAATTGATTACGAGCGCTCGGTTGAAAAGGTCCCAAAGGACCGGGGGATGGCATATTCGGTCAGTTGTTACTCAGTTAGGGGTAACCCGGCCTTGTGTTGGTAGAGATCCGGTTTGGTTGTCGGGGATGTCCATCCAGAGGCATTCTCATGTGGCAATGGGAAGTTCCTTGGCCTGATCATTCGTTGGAAATCCAAAGAAACAATACGAGACTTGTACGGTTTTAGTTGTATAACCTGCTATGGAATGTGGCGGTAACCTGCTATTGAACATAGTAGCTATAGTGGGCATAAGTGTGGAATGTCTATGCTGGCTAAGATTTATATTCTACTTTCGAAATAAAATTTCCTACACTATGCACTAATAATAATATCAAATGTTCTTTTAAATCCGTATCAAGCATCTTTGACTATCATAAGGAGAAATCTCCTCCGATTCTGCGTTTGCATGTGTATGTGTGCGGGAGGCCTTATGGTAGTCTCATTTTTAAAAGCATTGTGAATTGACTTTAAAAATATTCCTCTATTTTGATTTTAAAGATAAATAAACTGTTTTGAGTTCTCACACCAGTCACATGACTGACTCGGAGTTTATTGTTTTCCTTCCTAAACTCTGGGTGCCCACCAATTTCTACACGGGCAGTCAAGAGTTAGGTTTATCAGGATATTCTGGATATTCAGGAGTTGCTGGAGGCAAGATGGATGGCATGGCGTATTACTAGTTATATAGTATTTCTTTTTCCGCTGCACTGTTTGTTGTTGTTGATGTTGTACACTCTGATGATATGATGTAATGAAATGTAATGTATAAAATGTAATAACTGATATAGTTCTTTGTTTAAAGATTATTCATTTATTATTATATGTTGTTCCGCTGCGAATTGTGAGATTCTGATGTTGTTCTGTTTTTTTCTGTTCCGTTCTATTCTATGTTTTCTCTATGTCCTATTTTCTTTCTGTTCTATTTTCTCTGTCATTTTCTATTTTTTCTCTTCTCCCTATTTTCTATCTTCTTATCTCTTCTTCTCTCTCTTTCTACTTCTTTTCTTTTTTAAAACCCATAACATTTCGGTTTTTCGGCAACGAAAAATCGAAAATGTTACAATTTGGTATCAGAGCTTATGGTTAAGCGACAACCATGGTTCTGTTGGGTATTACTCATTAGAGATAGAGTCAGTAGTACTCTAGAATGAATTGAGTGTAATAATAGCTATGAGAGCGTATTTGTTAGTGAATATATAAAATTGTTTTATATTGTGATGATTGGTTTATTGAGTGGCATATGAACTTTCGTCAGCGTGGTCCGCAAGACTATGCCGAAGGGGTTTCTAAACACTTGAATAGAACAATTAGACATAATATAAATTGATTTATAAGTGGGAATTTAAGTTAAGTAAAATGGAATATAACTTAATAAATGTTGAATGAAGTTGATATTGGTATCAAAATAAATTAATAAAGTTAAGTGATAAATATAAACTTAAGTTATATATATAAATTCAACTTTACAGATTGAATTGAATGAATGGATTAAATGTTAATCAATTGAATGTGAATTAAGTTGATATGGAAAAAAATGAATATAAGTGTTAATTCATTAAAATCTTATGTTATTGGAAGTTGAATAATTGAATGAAAATCAATTAAAATTTAAACCAAATTGAATGAATGTAAGCAAAGGAATTTGGTTGTAATTAATATACATTGGTTGTTACTTGATTGTTGATTGATTGTATATAATTCATTAAGTGTTAATGAAAGTAAATTAGCGAAATCGAAAGCTATATAATTGAATTCAAATTAAAGGTAAATAAATTTGAATGGAATTGAATTTGATTTGGAAGTGAACCAACTTGAATATGAATTAGTGAATATAAACTAATTGAAAATGAATGTTAGTAAAAACATCCACTGTTAATGAATCAAGTGTGATTAAATTGAAAACCTATTTCATTGAATATTATTGAGAATATGAATGAATATTTATTGGTTATGAATGCTAGTTGGTTGATGGTTGAATATATTGCTTTTGTTTCAATTGCTATGTTGACATATATAGTTATTATGTTGCTATATGATGTATATCGATACTATTATCTATATGCATGATTCTCATGTTGTTTGTTGAGTGTTTAGTAGGTGCGGATTGCGTTTGCTTCGCATTTGGAGCTCGCTTTCGCGCTATATTAGCCGTATATGCTCGCTAATAAAATATAAGGTACATATCTCGGATTAAATATCGTACTTTTACATTTTTTCCCTTCGGGATGCCTCATTACTTGATGAGATGTATATTTGTGATATATATACTGTCATTTTTTTTCGGATCGAGCCGCGCAAAGGAGACTATGGCGAATTTTTCCGAAAATTTAAGGCGTTAGAAAAAATTTGAGAAAATTTTGGAAAATTTTGAAAACTTTAACTTTGATTTTGGAGTTGAAAGTTAAACAATAGTAATTGTTTTTGAAAAGATAACTAAGTGTGATTTCAAAACTTAGTAAGTTATTATAAGAAGTTTAAACTATGAATTTTGGGAAAGTTAATAAATTCTGTAACTTTTCTTACTTGTAATTTCGAGGACGAAATTCTTTTAAGGGGGGAAGATTGTAACGACCCAGAATTTTTAATAATTAAAATTTGAATATTTAATTAATTTTAAATAATAATAAGTGAAATTTATAAGTCGAATAAATTTTAATTTGAATTATTGGATTTAATTGGATAATTAAATCGATAATTTAATATGTTAAATTATGGAAATAATTGAAAATTGGGTTAAATATGATTGAAAATGATTTGTAAAATTTTATTTTATCATGTTGGAGTTAGAATGATATTTTAGAACTTTTAAAATCGAATTAAAAGTTAATTTGTGAAAATTGAATATTTTAATATTTAAATCGACTAGTGAAAATAGTCAATTTTTGAACAGTCTCAGAATTGAACGAAACTAGTTCCATTGGATCCGTAATAGTTAGTTGTTACCGGATTTCAATTTTCGTATCAATCGGAGTTATCGTTTGAGCGTGGCAGCTCAAAACGCATCGAATTGTTTTTAATATTAATTTGGCGAGTTAAAATAGCCATTTTTCAAAAAGTCTCGGATTTCGACGAAACTAGTTTCATCGGATCCGTAATGTGATATTATTGTAAGGTTTCAAATTTCGTGTCAATTGGATTTGCCGTTTGTCCGGTACAAATTAAAACGCCTAGAAATCGATTTAAATCGGTTTAATTTAAATTAAACGTTTGTTGTCATAACTCGCACAGATGTTCGAATTAGCTTTCGAAACCTGTTCCATTGTGTCCGGAACGCGGGGTAAACCCTAGAAACGTTGGTTACGGCGCGTAAATCGGAGTTCGGAATTTCTGGATGAATAGTGTTCGATTTTTTTCCTATAAATAGCCCACCATTCTAAAAAAATAAAAAAAGAAAAGAAACCTAAACCTAATTTCTAGCAGCCGCCTCCTACTCAATCAATGGCCGAGAAAACATAAACTTCTCCTCCAATTATCTCTTAATCCACTCAATATTTCAACAAACCCTCAACTAGAGAATCGTAGAGCATAGAGAGATCTTTAATCTGAACGGTTATGATCGTTTTTAGTCAAGCGAATCAACGGCAATCTCCATTTGAAACACGCACGTTCAAGCACGATTTTCTGGCAAAATATGAAGCCGAGCTTCACGTCGTTCGTGACGTGGGTAAGCGTGGCCTTGGGCTTCGAGGCGCCGGTCTCTGATCGATGTAGTGGTGCTCGAGGGGAGGTGCGAAATCCATGGAATGATGGCGGCTATGGGTTGTAGGTAGGGCACGGTTTCACGAAGGGGAAGGGTATGCGCGGTCCTGATTTGTTGAAGTTGGATCTAACGGCTCATATTTGCTTAGGTTTAAAATTATAATTTAGGTTGTAATTTATATGCTTTATAAACTCGTGTAACTTCAAAAATTCGTATCCTTTTCATACGAGGTCGAAAACGCGCGAAACCAGTTGCGTTGGAATCGTATGGACGAGCACTACGCGATGAAATTGGATTGGAGTCGTTTGGAGTTAGTGAGAATTTTGGGTACGTTTAATTTTATTCGAAATAAATCGCTAAAACGAAATTGAAATCAAGGTGAGAACTTCTCACTCAATCGAATCAGTTTCGATTTTTATTTTAAATAGTTAGATTTAAAATATTTGAATGCACGTTTGAATGATGATTGCTATCTATTGATTATTAAAATAGACATTATACGCCGTTAGTAAGCGGATGTTATTTATTAAAAACATATACCACGAATGTTTCATAAACAGTGAAATTGGTATTATATATAGTAGCAATATATATATATTGGCATATGTATATATTGGAGTTATTGATTTCCCGCATTTTTTGTTTAGCGGATGAGACCCTATTGCGCCGTTATTAAGCGGATAATATTTAAATCCCATATACCGCGATAATTTCGTACTGGTGCGAAATTGGTATTGTGTTAATGTTTGTGGATGCAGGAAAACAGGTTAGAGGGATCCAACTGGATTCCTCCATAGTATTTATTTGATTATGTATATTTTGATATTCGTTGATTATCATATCGATATATGATATCGTTGTTGCCGTGATTGACTATTTTGTGTGTAGCATCACTAGACCAAATTTGGAACTTTAAAATGATCTTTAAAGTGATTTTTGAAAATATACTGTATGTTTGGAAATTGATCCATTTTAAATAAATAAACGTTATAATTTTTAAAGTTATAAAAATTATGATTTTTGAGAAAAATAGTTAAAAAAACTGATTTTTGAAAATATGATGCTAATGATTTTATAAAATAGTTTAATCGGGATTTTAGAATTTATTGTGAAAAGTTTAAATATGGGATTTATAAAATTTAATTATTTTATGAATCAAAATGGTGAAATAATAAAGGAGACTAAAGACGTTTTAAAGAATAATATAAATTGATTTATATTAAGGGATTTATAAATGGATATTATAAATTGAAATATTGACATTATAAAACATGTTTTTATAAGTGTTTGAATGAAGTGAAAATAAATTTCATAAATGAATGAAATTTATAGAATTATAAACGGTGAAGTTATAAATAGAATTTTATAAACAGTAGGTTTATAGAATTTGTAAAGTTATTGAAATAATGGTTTTGGATAAATAATTGAATCTTATAAGTTATAAGATTTATAATTATGAAGTTTAAAAGAACGATTTTGTAAAATAATCGTTTTATAAGCATTGGACTTATAACATGAACGTTTGATATATAATTGAGTTATGAATTGAATAGGTAAATAAAGGAATTTATAAACATTGTTTTATAAATTTGCAAACGGCTTATTTTGATAAGAAAAGTGTTGAAACCTATTAATGGAGTTATATTCACGTTTTAGACTGTGAATAATCCTTTGAAATAAAATGAATAAAAGGATGAAAATTGTTAACGTAGTATATTCACGTTTTTGAATAGTGAATAATATGTTAAAGAAATTGTATTAGATGTGATGTTTTAAACAGAATTAAAACGATCTAACGATGTTTTAAAATGTGTTGAGATTCGAAACCATAGATTTCAACATTTATTGTTGAAATAGACGTTTTCGAGAAATAAAAGGAAATGGTGGACTATAACACTGTTGTTATAGTAAATGATTTCCGAAAGGAAATGTTTTGTATAGTATTGGGATTTATATATCTATTTTAATTTCGAATCCCTATACTAGTGATTTTGGGTTGTCGTAACGATGTTTTACGCAACATTCGTTTTGGCCCAAAGAAATATGTTTAAGAGCATGATTTCCTTAAAGAATGAAATATATACTTAATCTCGATTTAAGTATATCGAATATTTTCCAAGTGTTGAAAATAAATAAAATTTGTGAATTACTTATTAAATAAGTATGGAAATGTTTTCCAATATAAAGTGAATATTAGAGAATTTATCTTTTTTTAAGATAAATTGAAATGAATAATTGAAATCGTATATGCATGGATATTTTGAAAATATAAATTCACTATGGAATTTATGAATAGAAAGGAAATTGTTTAAAGATAAATATTGATTTATTTTTGAAGTGTGAAATTATATATCTTGTAAAGATATGATTTTTGGGAAATAAATAATTTGGAAAATTATTTGGAATCTGGTGATGTGTGCATATTCATTGATAGTTCAATAACCGACTATCAATATTTACCTTTGATTGGGTAATTGATGTGAATTGTTTGAATTTGAATGCCACACTTATTTTTGAATAAGCGCTCACTATTCGGGTTAACCGGGAAAGGACCATGGGGTCGTATAACCCATTCCGAATATGTGATACATCGTTATATATCGCATTGAAGATCGGTGTTGAAGACCCGGTATTTGCGAGAGCGATAGGATGACCTGTCGATTGACTCTGCACCGAGTAGCTACGGTATTGAGTTCTCCATATGTGATGGTGAATCCGATCGGGATTGTGAATACCCGGATTACAAGGACTTCTTTGTAAGTGCCTTCGGTTTTGTTCGAGCCCGGAACAGACTTGTATGGATTGTATGTCTGACATTACAAGTTGAGATGTAAAGCCGATTTCTTTCAAATATATTTCTGTTGGTGGCGAAGAATTTATTCTTTTAGCTTAACACCCTTCTTTGAGACGTACGAGCTCAGAGGTTATGTAGTTGAAAGTTATCAGCGATATATTCCCAATTTGGTAATGTGACATGCTGAGTGTTGCTGTAAATGATCATTGTGTTGATTATTTGTGATAGGATCATTTATTTGATCGTCTATCTTTGTGATCATTTCTATGATCATTTGTTGACCCAAAGCATGGCTTTTGTATAAAGTATGTTTTTGTGGACGTGACTTCGTCGAGCCTCACACCCCGTGAATGGTCAAAACAGGAAAGAAGCAGCAAGGTTATGAGGGGTAGCGCCCTTTAGGATGTGTGCATTTCCTTCTGGAAAAGGGTGGTATCATGGTATGGAGCCCAGATACTTACTCATGTTGAAAACACTTTGTTATGATTGTGTGAATTGATTACGAGCGCTCGGTTGAAAAGGTCCCAAAGGACCGGGGGATGGCATATTCGGTCAGTTGTTACTCAGTTAGGGGTAACCCGGCCTTGTGTTGGTAGAGATCCGGTTTGGTTCTCGGGGATGTCCATCCAGAGGCATTCTCATGTGGCAATGGGAAGTTCCTTGGCCTGATCATTCGTTGGAAATCCAAAGAAACAATACGAGACTTGTACGGTTTTAGTTGTATAACCTGCTATGGAATGTGGCGGTAACCTGCTATTGAACATAGTAGCTATAGTGGGCATAAGTGCGGAATGTCTATGCTGGCTAAGATTTATATTCTACTTTCGAAATAAAATTTCCTACACTATGCACTAATAATAATATCAAATGTTCTTTTAAATCCGTATCAAGCATCTTTGACTATCATAAGGAGAAATCTCCTCCGATTCTGCGTTTGCATGTGTGTGTGTGCGGGAGGCCTTATGGTAGTCTCATTTTTAAAAGCATTGCGAATTGACTTTAAAAATATTCCTCTATTTTGATTTTAAAGATAAATAAACTGTTTTGAGTTCTCACACTAGTCACATGACTGACTCGGAGTTTATTGTTTTCCTTCCTAAACTCTGGGTGCCCACCAATTTCTACACGGGCAGTCAAGAGTTAGGTTTATCAGGATATTCTGGATATTCAGGAGTTGCTGGAGGCAAGATGGATGGCATGGCGTATTACTAGTTATATAGTATTTCTTTTTCCGCTGCACTGTTTGTTGTTGTTGATGTTGTACACTCTGATGATATGATGTAATGAAATATAATGTATAAAATGTAATAACTGATATAGTTCTTTGTTTAAAGATTATTCATTTATTATTATATGTTGTTCCGCTGCGAATTGTGAGATTCTGATGTTGTTCTGTTGTTTTCTGTTCCGTTCTATTCTATGTTTTCTCTATTTTCTATTTTCTTTTCTTTCTGTTTTCTATCTTCTTTTCTCCATTTTCTATCTTTCTTATCTCTTCTTCTTGTCTTTCTTTTTCTTAAACCCATAACTATTCGGTTTTTCGGCAACGAAAAATCGCGTACGTTACAATAACTATAGACTGATTCGATCAAAAGTTTTCTGATAGTTGACACAACCAAGGTCAAACAGAGAATCTTGAAGTGACAATATTACAGAGAATACTGTTAAAATTAAATATGGACCGTGATAACCTAAATTTTTGGGCATCTGTAAATTGATAATTAACTGGATTGAATCAGTAAAAAAACTGATTTATAAGTTGAATAAATAAATGTGATGATAAATATTAATACTTGGATAAATATTTATTTTTCTATCTCCTAATGTAATTACTTAAAATTTGCAAAATATTCTTTTAAAAACAAATAATAATGATTGTTTATATATAGATAGATATGAATAGATTTTAAATAGGATTATTATCTACAAATTGAATTTGTGTTTGTTTAAATATATATATATATATATATATATATATATATATATATTTGAGTTGATTTCAAATTGGATTTTAAATTGAATTTGAATTTGAATTTGGATTTAAATTTGAAATTTAAAAGATCGATATCTTAAAATATTTTTGATTTAAAATATATATGCATGATTTTATTAGAATATAATTTGTTTGATATTATTTTCTTTAAAAGACTTATTTATATAAATCAAGATGATGTATTTACTTAACAGGAAATATATATATACACAGATATATATATATATATATAAGTTTTATAAAAATCATTTAAAAATTTATTAATTAAAGGAAATTTACACTTGTAAGTTAAGAATATATAGTTTAACAAATGTAAATCAATTAATCCATGCTAGTGATAAATGTTAGATTGCTAAACAAGTGTCATTTTTAATTTTATTTTCTTTTATTTCTTTAAAATCATAAAATCAAGTTATAAAAATATCTCTACCTTTCCTTGTATATTCTTTCCTATTCTCATCTCGAAAACAAGGAAAACCCAAAACCTGTTAACAACGTACTAATCTGAGATAAATTCAAAATGCTAAAAAATCAAACTCTTGCTAAAATCCAACGTGATCAAATAGCTGTTCAATAATCTAAAGCAAGCAGAGTAAATCCAAATTCATCTCAAACAAAATAAAGTATCCAGATAAATTCAACTCAACTAAGCGTTATCCAGTTTCCAGTTCAAGATCTCAGGATTCCAGTTTTTTTTCAAAATACAAAACTATCTCAGGGCCTCTGTTCAAAATCTAGTATTTCTGTTTCAAACCCTCTCTGATCATCATTTGACAGGTGAGTAAACCGAGTTTTAATCTGTTTAAAATCCTGTTGCATGCTGTAATTCTTGGAACAAAGTATGATAAGTATTTGCATGTTTATTTATATGAATTTCATGAAGATACACACACACATATGATTTCATGGTATGCATGTCAGAATACAAATGAATACTTTGTTCTGGTTATCCAGGTTTGAAAACCTGATCAAATTTAAATATCTCTTTCCTTGATTCATTTTAAACATTGATGTATAAACAAATTTTGTTTGTTATAACATGGCGTAAATTTTAAAAATATTTCCAAGTTAATTTTGAAGCTGGTTTCAAAACAAAAGAAGAAGAACAGTAAGATTGAAACCACATCAAAATTTCGATCTTAATAATTGGACGATTCAAGTATATATTCTGTTTTGTTATCGGAAATAATGATTTTTAAAAATAAATTCAAGATTTTTAGGCTTTTAATTTGAGAGGAATTCCATGTTGAATGGAAATCATATTTTAGTCGAATATAGGTGAGCAAGGGGCTCGGTGGGGTCGGGATTCTTGTCGAAGAGAGCTTGTGGGTCAGGGATGGTAGAAAAAATAACTGGCGAATTTCTGGAGCATTGTGGTTGTGCGGCGAGTCTAAATAAGGATTTAAGACTGAAGTTTGGCTGATGTCGAATTTCAGGCAATTGTGTCATCATCGTTGCATCGGTCTGGGATGGGTAGGTGAACTTGGAGCGTAAAGCTGTAGCGAATGTCTGGACGGAATTGTGAGTTCTTCGGTGATCGGAATAAGCGAGTCAAGGCATTTATTGGCATCCTGTTTCATTCCAGATGTGGTGAGATGGGCTCGATTTTGATTTTAAGACTGAACCTTAGTTTGGGTGTTCGAGATTGTATAGGTAGGTCGATGACGACCTGACGGTGGTAGTATAGGTGACCTGATCTTCGGCGATCAGTTGTGCACGTGCACGGAGATCATTTTTGTTTCTGATGATAGTTGTTGTTGTCGCGTTATTGGTTGCTTCGGGATGGATGGAGTTATACTCGGGTTTGATCTAGAGTTCGATCAGGTGGAGACTGAGTTTGGTAGACTCAGTTAGGAATCGGGTATAGCTCGGGTAAATGATGTTTGTGCTCGGGTCTGTATCCAAGCATTTTGCGTAGCTGATAAGAAGAAATCAGTTTTTTTTAAAAGTTTATCTATATGAATAAGTTTCAAAGGAAATGAAATCCAAGTTCCAAAGCAAGTATTAGCAAGTTTTAAATGAGTTTTCAAAGTTTTAGCATGCTTTAAAATTGTTGTTTAAAAATAATTATTATAATAGGTAAATTCCTATATGATTCAAGGTGATTTAAATGATGAAATTTAATAAGTATTAATTATTAATGTATTAGGGATGGTTAATTGATTAATGTAATCAGGTTAGGAAAAATTTATTAATTTAATTATTAAGATAATTAATAAAGGTTAATTAATTTGTGTAATCAATTTAAAGGATCGATTCATTAGTGTGATTAATTAATTAAAGTAATTAATTTAAAAGATGATTAATTTACTTAAGGTTAAATTACTTAATGAAATTAATTAGGTATAATAATGAAAGTAATTAAAGAATAATTATTGAATGTCATTAATTGAGGAGGGTAATTAATGGATAATTACTAAAAGTGATTTATTTAATGATAAATACTTAATGGTAGTAATTAAGGATTAATTACTTAGTGTAATTAATAAAAGGATTGATTAATTAAGGAGTTACTTAATTAATGAGTGTGATTGATTAAAGAATAATTAATCAATGTAAGTGATTATACGATAATTAATTTGAGTAATTAATTAAGGATAAATGTAATTAATGTGAATTGGTGAAGGTTAATTAATTTGTGTTATTAATATAAGACTAATTAATTAATGTAATAAAAGAGGATAATTAAGGGATGATTAATTAATGGTTTGTAATTAATTAATGTTACGTAAGCAGGATTAAAATTGATTAAAGAAATTAAGTTAATTGATTTAAATTAATTAGAATGGCGTGACTAATTAATCTTGCTTATAAATGATTGAACGATATTGAATGCCTTGGATTATTTGATATTCCTAATATGAAATTTTTTGTGATATGATTGGATTAAATAGTGGTAATGTGGTTATCTATCGAGATGAATTGTTGTGTAAAGTGGAACCCTGTATTTAAAGTTTGAATTATATTTCACTTGAATAACATAGGTTATGATGACTTGAGATTCAAAGGGATCGGTGTCGAGTATCAGTACATACCCAAAACCACTTCGATTTGAAATCTACTATAATTCTTTATAGATTTGATATGTGTAATCAATAGGCTGGAATTAAACAATTTAAGTGAACTGGACCTTTGAAACTAAGTAAGGATACTTAGGGATTGATGTGTGAATTAAGTGTTTGACTATAACAAGTTATGAACTTATAGTGAGGTACGAGCTACCCCGGGTTTTAAATAAGTCTTATATCTTAGTATTTCATGTTAGATGGGTCTACTCACGCTGGTTTCCAGCCTGACCCAGGTGTTACTTTGATGCAATGCTCATGTCAGACCGAGTATTACAGCTTTTCAGGTTGAGACGTTTTGGAGCTCAAGAGGCAAGCTGGATGGTAGGAACGTATGGAGTTTACCGCTGTGTATTATTGTTTGTGTCTGGGACAATTTACTTTTAACAGTCCAACATTTGTGCAATGTTATAACTCTGATGAATTGTATGTAAAGTAACAATTATTGCTTTTCTTTGTGTCACTGCTATTATCTTGATATTATATTTTGATCTGCTGCGAATGTGAGGAGAAGGTTAGCGAGAAACTTGGCTCTAGTAGGTTTACTCATTAAGGATAGGGTCAATTGTACCCTAGAATGAGTTGAGTGTAGTATATATGAGGGCGTATTTGTTATTTTTCTATAATTTTTTTAAAAAATGATTTTTATATAAGTTTATCTTTTGATATATAAAGAAATAATTTTTTTCTAATTATTAAATATACTAAAGAAATTGGTTGTTGACTGTTGGAATTAAATAAAATAATAAGAATTAAGTGGTAATAGTAGTACAACTAAATTGAAATTGAATGAAGATAAGTTTGAAATGGATCCAAACTAAAATTAAAATCCTGAATTTGTAGAGGTGTTTTCAGAATAGATAATAATGAATTGGTTTCTAGATATGATAATCTTGGTTATTATCATAAATGTTTGTTGTGTTTAATAATGAAATGTGTGTTAATGAGTAAGCAAAATGAAATGTTTTAGGGAAGTAAAACATTTATATGAGTATGACTTATAAATTGGAATTGAAGATCTAAATTGTGAAGTTTTAAATCTAGGTCCAGAAATCTAGAATTGTTTCGAAATGATGAAAGAAATAATAAATAGTATTATTTGAATGAAAGGGTCCTGTTTTCAACAAGAGTTGTTTGAAAGAAATTTGTTTTGAATTAAACCAAAGGTGCTTTAAAAATTTTGTGTAAAGGAAATAAATAATGTATATATGTGGGATGTACATAATATTAAAAATGATTTGAAATAAGCTCTAAGGTTGAGTTTTGAATTCTTTTTTTCTTGGGATGAGATGTGAAAACCCAAAGTGATAAGTTTTTGAACTTATAAGCGGGAAGATTATTAATATGAAGTTTAAAATTTGAAATGGGAATTTAAATTGGGTAAAGTTGACTTGATTAAGTAAATTGAATTTAAGTTAAGGGAAGCTAAATAAGTTTAGAATGAACAACCTAAATTGGAAATTTCAAGATGAAATTGAGATTTAACTTAGAAAGTTAAATGGTTGATTTGAATTGGGAGTATGTGTGTTCTCAAAGTGTGATTGAGATCTGGAAATTGGAAATGGATTAAGGAAATATACATCCATTACTGAAATAAAATGGAAATAAGATTGGACTTATGAAAGGGGAAAATTTCTTTGAACTTAAAGATTAAATGTTAGAAATGAGCTTGCTGAAAATTTGCTAAGGTTTGGTTTCAAAGTTAAAAATTGGGTAATAAATTGGACCCTGAAGATTAAATCATTTATTAAGCTTCGAACTTTTATTTGAATTTGGTAATAAGATAAGTGAAAGCAATTTAAAAATGGAACTTTGAAAATTTGGACTCAGAATCAAATGTTTAAAGATTTAAGTTGTTAAATTAAAAATAAAGGTCGATTTGATTTAAAGGATTAAATCAACATTTAAAAATTTAACTCGAATTTATGAAATACGAGATGGTTTTATGTTGAGATTTAAGTAGAATTAGTTCAAATTGAATTTGATTTGAATAAATTAGAATTGTGATTGAAGACGGATAAGCATAAAATTCGAATGGAAAATTTGAATTGAAATGATTTAAAATGAAATTGAAGTTGAGTAAGTTTGAATTTCAAATAGGAGTTGATTTGAATTTGGGATATAAATTAAAGTTAATCTAAATTGAGTTGAAATTGAATCAAATTTAATGGAGGTGGGAATTAGAAATTGATTGGAAATGGAGATTGGGAATTGAACAGTTTGGCTCTTAACTATTTTCAAATAAATTATTTTAATATAACTGTTTTTAAATCTATTTTTCCTAGCTATTTACTATACAGCCTTTCTTTTTAAAATCCAAAACTATCTTATACTTATTTTACAAATACTTATTTTACAACTACTTTTGGAACTATTTAACTATTTTACACAATTTTACAACTATTTTATAAACTAATTACTATTTTACAACTAATTTGCAATTATCTAATTATTCTACAACTATTTGACTATTTTACAACTGTCTTAAAATTTCTTAACTATTTTACTACTATTTGCAACTAATAACTATTTTACAACTACTTATCTATTTAAAAAAAATTCAAGCTATTTTCTTAATACAAGTTGGTCAGAGTGCAAATTGTCTATAATTGAGTACCAACTGAGATAAGAATTGAAGTGTTAACCCAAATGGAAATTGGGGGACAATTGTTGATGAGTGAATAGAATCAAAATGAAGGTGAACTGAAAAGAGAATTGATTCAGCTGATAATCAATGAAGATAAATACGTAGGATGTACGTATATTATTGTATTCGCATAGTGATTTGATCTGGATTCGGGCATAGAATTTTGAGATAATTCATCGATCCGAGTTGGGATTTTTCACTCGATTTTAGATGGCGAACCCTGGATATAGATTTTTGGTTGATTCTGGGAATTCTCTATCATAGTTATGACTAGTTAAGGAGAACGATGGTTTCTGATCAAGAAACCAGATCTGTGTCCACACTAGGAAGTAGGGTGGACGATACTAGTTCGGAAGTGAAATTGTGTGATCAAGTGAGCGATCAGATTTGATTTTGTGTAAGGATGATATGCGTGCATCGTACGGGTTTGAATGAAATTGATATTGCAAATTTGTGGATAAGAACTGTAAAATGATTTTTGAAATGGAAAGGTATATTTTGAAAAATGAATGATGAAATAAAATGGGAGTTGGATATTTCTATGACTAGAACTCATTTCATAGAAAAGTAATATGGTTAATAACTTTATAAAAGAGCAATCAAATTTGAATATTTGATTTGGAATAAACAAAGTTATATATCTTTGTTATATATGATAAATTCCCCTTGTTGAATCTATAGCCAGAAGAAAAAGGGTTTTTGAAAGTATTTGAAGTATAAAAAGAGAACTTATACAAGTTTGAAATGATCCAAAGATTTTCAAGGTTATATATATCTATATATATAAATGGTTTTGAGAATGATTTTGGAAAAGGTTTCTGAACCTATGGATTTTGAAAAGCCTTTTGATTTTTGGGAAAATCAATTTTGGGAGTTTGGAAAGCCAAGTGTGGAACTATCGATTTGAGATACCAATTTTGTGTAAAGGATATTTTGATGTAAATCACCAAGGGTATGATTTGAAAAATACTATAAGTGTATAGTATAGAGTGTTTTGAGATTGGCTCTAAGGAAAAGGCGCTCCAATTGAAATGAGCTTCATTAGGAAATCCATGGGGTGGGTCTACCTTAAGCCCTAAGGGGGAGGCTTTAAATTTCAACCTGTGAGGAAGTCCGGACAAACAGAAGTTCCTAAGGATTATTTGTTGTAGGTAGCGAAAGTCGAGGGCACGGATGCCTACAGATACATTTGGATTATGCTGCGACTACAGTGTAACTCGATGTCACTGCGATCTACTAAGGACCATAGCGGAAGTCATGTGTGCCGTGAGAGCCAACAGTCTACGTTTGATTTTACATCGGTAGACTGCGACCTATGGTGACATAGCGAAAGTCGAGAGGCCATGAGAGCCTAAGGCTACATTGGGACTCAACTGATGTAGCATGCGACCTATGTGGGAGTGGTGAAGTTTCATTTGGTAGTGAAAATCAAGGGCGCTGATGCCTACAGTTACATGGACTTTTGCTATGATGGCAACGTAACCCTGGATGTAACTGCGATCTATGGCAGGTTCCATGGCGTAATCAAGGGGCACGGAGTGCCTATAGTTATATATATGGATTTTTCCCGGATGGCAATGTAACCATCGGGATATCTGCGACCATGGAGGGGGTGATGATGTCCCGAGCATTCTCACCAAAGATGTTTCCTCTATTTCAAAGTTATTTTCTATATTTTCAAAGTTTTCAAAAATGTTTTCCATGTATTTTCATTGAGTGTTGAAAATGGGTCTGCTAAGTGCTTATAGATTTTCAGTCTTACACCTGATCAACGTATGACCGAATTTCAGTGAGAATAAGGATGGACTGGTTGAGACATCGAGTTATAAAAAGATTTTTTATAAAGCTATTTTGGTAATATTATATAGATTTCTAAAGTGTTTTGAAAATGATCAAAGAATAATTTTCTGATTTTTAGTATTGAATAAATTCTGGCTTCATTCCTTTTGAGGACAAAAAGATTCAAAGTGGGGAGGAATGTGATGACCTGGATTTTTGGGCATATGTATATTGATAACTAACTGGATTGAATCAGTAAAAAACACTGATTTATAAGTTGAACAAAAAAATCCGATGAAAAATATTTATACTTCGATAAATATTTATTTGATAACCTTCTAATATAATTACTTAAAATTTACAAATTATTCTTTTAAAAACAAATAATAATGATTGTTTATATATATATAGATATGAATAGATTTTAAATAGGATTATTATTTACCAATTGAATTCATATTTGTTTGAATATATATACACACACACACACACACACACACACATATATATATATTTGAGTTGATTTCAAATTAGATTTTAAATTGAATTTGAATTTGGACTTGGATTTAAATTTGAAATTTAAAAGATTGATATCTTAAAATATTTTGGATTTAAAATATATATGTATGATTTTATTAGAATACAATTTGTTTTATAATATTTTCTTTAAAGACTTATTTATATAAATCAAGTTGATGTATTTACTTAATCGGAAATATACATATATGTTTTATAAAAATCATTTAAAAATTTATTAATTCAAGGAAATTTACACTTGTAAGTTAAGAATATATAGTTTAACAGATGTAAATCAATTAATACATGCTAGTGACAAATGTTAGATAATTAAATAAGTGTCATCTTTTAATTTTATTTTCTTTTATTTCTTTAAAATCATAAAATCAAGTTAGAAAAATATCTCTACATTTCCTTCTCTATTCTTTCCTATTCTCATCTCCGAAACAAGGAAAACCCAAAACTTGTTAATAACATACTAACATGAGATAAATTCAAACGACTGAAAAATCAAACTCTTGCTAAAATCCAACATGATCAAATAGTAGTTCAATAATCTAAAGCAAGCAGAGTAGATCCAAATTCTTCTCAAACTAAATAAAGGATCCAGATAAATTCAAGCTCAACTAAGAATTATCCAGTTTCCAGTTTAAGATCTCAGCATTCCAGTTTTTTTCAAAATACAAAACTATTTCGAGGCCTCTGTTCAAAATCTAGTATTTCTATTTCAAACCCTCTCTGATCATCATTTAACATGTGAATAAACCAAGTTTTAATCTTTTTAAAATCCTGTTGCATGCAGTAATTTTTGGAACAAAGTATGATAAGTATTTGCATGTTTATTTATATGAATTGCATGACGATATATATATATATGATTTCATGGTGTGAATGTCAGAATACATATGAATACTCTGTTCTGGTTATCTAGTTTCAAAACCTGATCAAATTTAAATATCTCTTTCCCTATGTGACGCCCCACCTTTATACCCACGCTAGCCAAGAACACTAAAAATTGTAGTGCTGTCAACTAGCACGGAGAATAAGGCCGTTGAGGAGCGACCATCCATGTGATTGCTTATCACACGGTGGCTATAAATAATCTTTGGAAACAAACATAGAAATAAGCATAACACAAATCAGTCACAGACATCCATATCACAAAAGCGGAAGAAGATATGAATATATAACTAACACATGAAAGTGTTAGTCAGAGTGGTGGTCAAAAAGATCCACAATAATACAAAACAATAGCAACACGTGCTATACAAAAGAATACAACTATGAGTCTATATCTCAAGTGTATACAACAAAAACTGCTAATCTAAATAGTTAGCCAAAAGATAGAGTAGAAAATCCCGGGAAGAAGTCAAGCAGAAGCACTTGTAACATATCGGTCTGACCCGAGTATTATTTAAGAAAATAATAAACGGATCAGTCCAGCTATAAATATCAGATGTCATGATATAAAATAAAGGATATGGCATAAACATAAAATATCCATACTGACATACTACTATAAGTATGCAAATGATGATCAACAGAAGATCAATCAATAAGAGATAAATCAATATCACAAGAATCTTCTCAATGATCCAAAGAGGGCATCATACCCTAAACTTGTACTCATAACTAGTCAATGACATAAATTCCAGAAATCAACACAAGAAATCCAGAAATCACAGCAAAAGGTAAAGAGGCCTATCACATGACGGTTCGAAGAGCATGGGGAGCTACCCCATGTGGATGAGTCGGAATCGCCCAGATGAGGTCCAGGCTAACCAAAAAGCAAAAAGGTATGTGTGAATGGAATCACACAAATGGTGTCTAGCCTGACCTCACAACAAAAAGGTATGTGTGAGTGGAATCACACAAATGGTGTCTAGGCTAACCAAAAAGCAAAAAGGTATGTGTGAATGGAATCACACAAATGGTGTCTAGCCTAACCAGGAAGCAAACAAAGAGACATCGCACAATTGCTAGCCTAAATCACAAAATGATCGTCATGATCAATGAGAAGTGTCAATTACACTAAGCTAGTAAATATAAAAGTTTAGCTTCATGTCCCATAACCACTTGCTTAACTCAAATATTTACGAACTGTAGATCTTCACTAGAAAATTGTCACAAAAAGTTCAATCGAACAAGTCCAAGAGTTAACCGACGAAGCAAACGCAAGCGTTTCATACCACTTGTTTTACTAAGCCGTTTGATTCAATTTCTCATACGAGTGAGGTAAAGGTTTGTATATACTAGTAGATTGGAAAATGGTTTAAGAAAAGAGCTTTGTTATTGAAAATAGAGTTGAAATCATTTTGTTGAAAGAGTTTTGATATTTACTACTAGTATTGAAACCTTCATATTTTAAAGTGACAAATCATAAAGTGATTGTAGAAACAATCAATCATAAAAATTCACATACGAAGACGTGAATAAAATCCAAATAAACCGATAAAGAATCCATCGAAATAGATATTCAAAAATGCATAAAATCGACCGAGAAGCCCAAGATAGTTTGTCTCGAAGAATGGTCAACTCAGCATCTCAACAAAGCAAGTTCTGTTGAATGTTTTTCAGATAAGATCCCCTACGGAGGGGGGTGCGGGGGCAACGCCCCTGCTACGGGGTTCGACCTGCCCGGTCAGGTCGCGGGGGTCCATGGGGCAACGCCCCGTCCAAAACGGTACGACCTAGTGAAGATCTAAGGGAGAATAGGATTGAGCGACCTAAGGGAGTAAAGGTCATGCGACCTAAAGGTTTTAAGGTCTAACGACCTGACACAAAACAAGTCCGAGTGACTCAAGAGGTCAAAAGGGAGTGCGTCCTATCAGGTCATAAGGATGAGCGACCTAACATAAGTAGCCAAGCGACCTAACTGGAGCGACCTAGAGGTCATACGACCTAACATAAGTAGCCAAGCGACCTAACTGGAGCGACCTAAAGGAATAAGGGTCATGCGACCTAAAGGGGAGCGGTCTATCTAGGTGAGTGAGGTCGAGCGACCTACGACCTAACGAGGTGAAGGCCTAACGACCTAGTGAAACACGCGACCTAAAGCCATCATGTTACGGCCTAAAACCCATGAGTTACGACCTAACTCCGAAGACGTTAGAAATGGCCAGAACGACCTATGACCTAATGTCCATACGATCTACGACCTAAGGTCCATACGACCTAACTCCGAAGGCATTAGAAATGGCCAGCACGACCTACGACCTAAGGTCCATACGACCTACGACCTAACTCCGAAGTGAAAATTCAAGGCAGTGCGACCTAGCGCGATAACACACGAGCGACCTAACTCCGAACACAGAAAAATGGCCAGAATGACCTAAGTGCAGAAAATACACCAAAACGCTAAAAATTGGAGTTTTTCGCCAATCCAATCCAAACCAAATGCTAATATGCATGCAAAAATGATAGGGAATCGTTCCCAACAGTCCAATATAGTTATAGGCTCGAATTGTGAGATAAAAATCTCACCTTTGCACCAAAAATCAATGAAAATGAAGCTTTGAAGCAAAGCAAGAATCAATCCACTTCAATCTCAATATAAGAAGCTTGAATCCAATATCTTCTCTTTGAATTTGGAATTGAATTATGGATTTGAAGTTGAAACCTAGGCTTGGAATTTTAATTTCCCATTCCACTCACCATTAGTGCTAAAGCTTGGTTGTTTGGAAATTTATGAAGAGTGAGAAGAAGGGTGTGATGACCCAGAATTTCTGGCAATATCAATTTAATAATCTGAATTAAAAATTAAATTGATTTGTTAATATTTGTAATAAGATTTGAATTAATTTAATAATTCAATAAAATAAATAATTAATTGATAAATTTTATCTTTTTAAATCAAATATTTGTTTTATATTTATAATATATATAGAATATTGTATATATATTATAAAAAGGTATTGTTTTAAATGAATCCTGTTTTCTATAAAATTTATATCTTTAGTAAAATTGGAAATTATGATTTTATTTAAAGGTTAAACTTTTTAAAAGCTATTTAATAAATAAAATAAGGTTTAAATACATAAGATAAGTATTGAAATGATTTAGAATATTTTAACTCAAGTTTAAAATTTAAATAAATAACAATGAGGTCATTTTGAGTTTCTTTAAAATAATATGTGATAAAATAAATAATTATTAATAAGAATACAATTTCTTTTAATAGTTATTTATGGTTATTTAATATTATATCTAAAATATAATAATACTTTGTTTTAGTGAATAAATTTTTAAACAAAAATTATTGTTTTTCAAAATTCAAATTTGTAGTTGTATTTGTAAATACACTGGATTTCAAAAATTTAATTTGAACTTGAACTCAAAACTTTTAAAAATCTAAAGTATAATTGTTTTTAATTTATTTTGATTTTGAATCATTTGTATAAGTTTAAGTTTTATTCATTTTAATATTTATGTACACATAAATAAATACATGTTAACTAATGAACTAAACAAAGATTCACTTTTATCTTATATTAACATGATAACTAGATAACTAATTAGCATTTAACTATAACTAAATTACAAAATTATAACAAATTAAAATTTAAGACTAATGTAAACAACTTAAAAATTAAATGAGCATGTGTTAATTAATAAATATACTTACTTGACAAGTGTTGCATTGTGGAACAAGTGTCAAAAACTTAAGTTATCATTTTCTTTTGTTTTATTTTTGGATAACTTCAGTTTATATAAAACTTTTCTTCCCTCATCAAATTTTCTTCTTCTAAAAATAAAGAAATCTGAAGACAAACAACTTAAAAAAAATATATATAACAAACACTCCCATTCAACAACAAAATTCCTGAAATCATTTTCAAATCTACTTCACAAACATGCATTTATTTAAAAATCTGGAATGCAAGCATCTGTAAACAAGAACATGCATGTACATTTTCAGTTGCAATCTGGAATCTGAAGCAAGTCAGTTTCAAAGTAAATCTGTAGCCTGCAATTTTGGGGATTCAAAGCAACTGTCTGCATGAAGTTTTAAATTTAAGAAGCAAGACATTCCAGTTTATAATCAGCAAGCAACTTCATTTTCAAATATAAAGTTTAATTCAAGCAAATGGATTTCAGTTTGTAGAGATTCCTGAAGCTTTTCATCAACCTGTTTTCCAAATATAGGAATGCTCTGCCTTCATTTTAAATCTGGTGAGTAACATTCTGTTTTAAAGGTTAAATTTTTAAATAAGTTGCATGATTAAATCCCTGTGACAAAATGTGTTGAATGTGTACTTGAATACATTATGCTGTGACTATGTATGTTTGTGATTTCTAAAGGTTACTCACTGATTCTATATAGATCATGAGTTCAGATTCTTGTTCTATAATCCAAACATATAGGTTTACACCTCTGATTCAATTTAGATATAATCAAACTTATTTGTTTAAGATAAGTTTAGTTTAAAATTTTAGTTAAACTAAAATAACCTGTAGACTTCTCTGTAAACCAGAGTTTGGTTAATTAAGTTTAGAAATGTGTAAATTCATATTGAACAAATTATGAATTCAGTAATAGGAATTAAATAGCTAGATCAAAACTTGATTTTTGGAACACAAATTAGGATTTTTAGTGGAAGGGTTGTGGTGCTATCCTGTGTTAAACTGTATAAGGGGAAATTTGGGTTTTTGTGTGATCTAGGAAATTTGAGGTGTCGGGATTCATCTGGGAGATGGAGGAGTTGTCGTTGATGTCAAGAAAAATACTAGGTGGCGTTGCAATTCAACGAGGGAAGTTGCGGTGACGAAATTTCTGGAAGAACCATAGTTTAGGATGGGTGGGTTGCTTGGGTCAGTTCTTCTTGTAGGAGTGATCGAGTTGTTTGATTTTTGGGGAAATGATGGCGGGTTGGTGGATGGAGTCGTGGCCGCAGTTGATGGTATGCCAGTGGTCAGAAGGTGGTGGATGGGACGATGACAGGTTTGGGAGGTTTGGACTGTATGGTTCCAGGTTTTAAGAATTCAACTCGAATTCAAATTTGAGGTGGATAAGGGTATGGTGATGGATGTATTGGACTGGAGAGTTGAAGGTTGATGTGCTGAAGTCACCAGTGAGGGAGGTTGACGACCGAAGGCACGGTGTACGTGCACCGTGCAAAACTTTTGGATCTGATGTTTCTGGGTAGTGGAGTTTTTGTGCTCGAGACATAACTCAGGTATTTCCACGATTTGCCCGAAGATTTTGGTTAAATGACTCGAAGCACATATAGGGTTAACTCGGGTAATTTTTAATATTACAGTTTTCTTGAAAACTGTCTGCAGGTTAAAAATGAAAATCATATTCTAAATGAATAGGCTGTGTTGATAAGATTTAAACAAATTCAAATCTGAAGAGATGAATTATAGTTCAAAGTGTTTGAATCTTATAAGTTTTTTTTAAATTTGAAAGTAGTTCAGTTTTAAAAAAATATATAGAAAGAAGAACCTGACAGTTTCTTCTGTAAATTTAATCCATTTTGAAAATCTAAAACTAATCTAAGAATAACAGTTTGAATTCAAATTTAAGTTCAGGTTTTATAAGGATTTTAAATCTTCAGTTTTTTTTAATGAATTTGTATTTTTAAATAAGAAGTTTAAAATCAAGGTGTAAAGTAAGAGTTCAATTAAATTTGAATTCAAATGATTTAAATATGGAATGGGTTCAAATGTATTGAATTTAAAAATCTGATATTTGAATAAGTTTAAAATTTGAATGTGTTTCAAACAAGTTTAAATTTAAATTGTTAATTAGGAGTAAAATTGTTTCAAGTAAATATTTTAATTTTCTTTTTGAATTAAAATCAATATAAATGGTTTATAAAGAAAGTTAAATGATTGTTAACTTGAATTTATAATTTATATAGTAATGTATTTAAAACTTAGTTTTTAATTAAATTAAGTATATTAAGACTTATCTTATATAAGTTTTAATCATAAGTTTTAAATGTTATTTATATTTATTCTAAAAAGAAATATAAATGAATTTATGTTGGATAATGCTTTAATAAATATCATTTTTGAAATTTAGATTCAAAAATGGAATTTGAATTTAAACTTTAAATTGCAATATTCTAAGTTCACTCTAATATTTATATAATTGTTAATAAGGAATGGGATACCTTAAAATTATTAAGATATTAAAATAATTAAATAAATAAGATAATTAAGGAGAGACTCATTTTATAATTAATAATTTGGATTAATTTAAATTAGAGTTAATTAAGAAGTAATTAAAGAATAAATACTAGTTAATGATGGTCATTAACTAAAGTTTATTAGGAATTAATTAATATGATTAATTTTCAATAATTAATTAAATTAATTAATTAATGGTAATTTATTTAGATTAATTACTTAAATGAAAGTAATTAAGATATTAATTACTTAATGTAATTAATGAAGTTTATTAAGGTTGGTTTAAATTAATTAATTAAGTTTAATTAATTTTAAACATGAGATTTGATGATAATTACTTGATGTAATTAACGGGGTTACTCCGTAAAGTAATTAAAGGTAATTATTGGATGTAATTAGTGAATAATGATGAAGTTGTGAACATAATTTAGATCAAATTATTTTGTATAATTAATCAAGTGATTAACTAAAGAAATTAATTGAGGAATAATTAATTTGATAAGTAATTAAGGGTAGTTAATTACAGAATGAGATTAATCAAAGGTGATTAATAATTATGGATTAAGTGAGATTAATTACTAAAAGTAATTAATTTAATGAAGTAATTAATTAAGAGTCATTAATTAATATAATTACTGATGTAATTAAGATTGATTAATTGATATTTATTGATCAATAATAAGTAATTAAGGATAATTAATTGTAATTAATTAAGGTTAAATATAGTTAATTATAGTTAATAAATTAATGAAGTAATTAAAGGCTAATTACTATAATTGGTTTAGAGTAATTAATTTTGTGAAATTAATTAATCAGGAATTGATTAATTAAGATGATAAATTAGAGGTCAATTAATTAATTAATTTGTAATTAATTAATGATTATATAAAGCAAGATTTATATTGTGTGAATAATTAATTTAATTCATTTTAAATTAATTAAAGATGATGTAACTAATTTAATTCATTTTAAGTTAATTATAAATAGTATGTTTATAGATCATTGCTTATGAATGGTTGTTATTGGTTGTCTTGAATGGTTTGAATCTCAGAAAATGAGATTAGTAATGTTGATTGATATGGATGCATTGGTTGCATTGTGATATTGAGATGGATTGTCTTTTAATAAGTGATAATGCAGATTATCTATGGTTATGATAATGATAATTATCTATTGTGAATCTATGAGTTATCTATCTATGTGTATATAGATAATGTTATTGAATTGTTTTAAAATCCTAAAACAACTTGGACCTAAAAGACACGCTTTGGATTTCGACGAGACCGGGATCGGGTTTCCATGTTTGGATATCCGAAAAACCACATCGATTCCAATTAAACGTTAGGTCGTTAATCCAAGTGGAGCGAGTGAAGACTCGAGGTGTAAGGGCTATACGTCAGTATCACTCTGTGGGTGATTCCGTAATGAGTTTGACGGAATAGTACTTATAGATTCGAGATGGTGAATCGGAGTGCAAGGGTTATCGTCGTTAACTCTGTGGGTGATTCCGTAATGAGTGTAACGAGATAATGCCTTCGGTTTCGTTCGAACCCGGAACGAACTTGTATGGATTGAATGCTTTCAGAACATCGTCAGGTGGACGATGAGCGTTCTAAGTGATATGTCCTCTAAAGGTAATCGTAGCCTCAAGCCTCATCAACCGGGAATGGCTAAAACAGGGGACGTGCAGCAAGGCTTCGTGGGTAGCACCCACTTGAGAGCAAGATTGATCCCTGTCTAGAGGTCCCTTTTTATTCGGCTTAGTGGACAGTTGTTAGTGCACACCAACTGCGGGTTTGTCTTGTTCGGAACTATTCAGTAAGGAATGGGTCCGACCTTGTGTTGCAGGGGAGTTAGGGTGGCTCCTCGGTACGTTGATCTAGGCCACATACTGTGACGGGCAGTACCCCAGTAGCCCTGCCATTGTATGGAATCCAAAATCCAATAAGTGCCAACGGTTTTGATTGTATTACCCACTTTTGAGGCTAGTAGCTGGAATTTAATGAATGTAACAATTTCGACTATTTCATATTTACTTGAAAACCCTAGACCTATTATATAATATCACTGGATTTCCTATCAAATGTTTTGGTTAGCGTAAGGTAAAAACTTTTCCATGTTTATGTGTGGGAAGTCTTACGTGATACCTTTCTTTTTAAAAGGTTTTTGAAAGTTAAGCAACTTTGACCTGTTACTCAAACCAGACCCATGTCTAACCCGGAGTTTATTTTTGTTTTTCATAAACTCTTGGATACTCAAATTTTTACGAGTAGCCAAGGGATTCAGGTTAGCTTTGATGAATATTGGAGGAGCAATGGAGCAGGAGGCTTCTGCGTTAGATATGGTATTCCGTTGTGTGTTCTGTGTTGTCTCTGGATTGTATTATGTTGTAAATACTAGATAGGTGTTTATAACTGTCTAGTATATGTGGTATATCTGTGTACTCTGATAGTGGTTGTAAACTATGTAATATTTATGTTATTAATATAATTTATTCGTTCCGCTGTTTAGATTCTGATGTGTTGTTTCTTCTTCTTCTCTTTCTTTCTCTTTCCTATCCCTTTCTTTTCTTATTAGCGATGCAACTTCCTGGAGTGTGGAAGTTGGGTCGCTACAAAGGGGTTGGAACTTGGGTTTAATAGGCTAAGTCCAAATCAAAGTCTCAAGTGAAAAAGGTAGTGAAATTCCACTAACTCCAAACCTATCAATGTTTATACTTAAAAAAATTGTAAACGGCATTTCAAACTCAATGGAAGTGGTCTCGAGTCCTAATTTGACCGTTTGCAAAAAATAGCTTTTCGGACCAATATCCGATTAACGACAAAATAGTTGAATAAAATATTTAAATATAAAATCGATAAATATGCGGGTTGTTACACCCTGATTCATTTTAAACATTGGTATATAAACAAATTTTGTTTGTTATAACATGTTGTAAATTTTAAAAATATTTCCAAGTTAATTTTGAAGTTGGTTTCTAAACAAAAGAAGAAGAACAGTAAGATTGAAACCATATCAAAATTTCAATCTTAATAACCGGACGATTCAAGTATATATTCTGCTTTGTTATCGAAAATAGTGATTTTTAAAAATAAAATCAAGATTTTTAGGCTTTTAATTCGAGAGGAGTTCCATGTTGAACAGGAATCATGTTGTAGTCAAATTCAGGTGAGCGAGGGCCTCGATGGGGTCGGCATTTTTGTCGAAGGGAGCTTGTAGGTCAAGGATGGTAGGAAAAATAATTGGCGAATTTCTGGAGCAGCGTGGTGGTGCGGTGAGTCTAAACTAGGGTTTAAGACTGAAGTTTGGTTGATGTCGAATTTCAGGCGATTGCGTCATCATCGTTGCATTGGCTTGGGACGGGGTAGGTGGACTAGCAGCATAAATCTCTGGCGAAGGTCTAGGCGGAGTTGTGAGTTCTTCGGTGATCGGAATAGGCAAGTCAAGGCATTTATTGGCAACCTATTTCACTCCAGGTTCGGTGAGATGGGTTCGGTTTCGATTTCAAGACTGAACCTTATTTTTGGTGTTCGGGATCATAGAGGTAGGTCGATGACGACTTGACGATGGTAGTATAGGTGACCTGATCGTCGGCGATCAGTTGTGCATGTGCATGGGGATCATTTTTGTTTCTGATGGTAGTTGTTGTTGTCGCGTTATTGATTGCTTCGGAAAGGATGGCGTTATACTCGGGTTTTATCTCAAGTTCGATCAGGTAGAGACTGAGATTGGTAGACTTAGCTAGGAATCGGGTATAGCTCGGTCAAACGATTTTTGTGCTCAGGTCTGTATCCAAGCATTTACTTAGCTGATAATAAGAAATCGTTTTTTTTAAAAAGTTTATCTAAATGAATAAGTTTCAAAGGAAATGTAATCCAAATTCTAAAGCAAGTATTAGCAAGTTTTAAACGAGTTTTCAAAGTTTTAGCATGCTTTAAAATTGTTGTTTAAAAATAATTATTATAATAGGTAAATTCCTATATGATTCAAGGTGATTTAAATGATGAAATTTAATAAGTATTAATTATTTAATGTATTAGGGATGGTTAATTGATTAATGTAATCAGTTTAGGTAAAATTTATTAATTTGATTATTAAGGTAATTAATAAAGGTTAATTAATTTGTGTAATCAATTTAAAGGATTGATTTATTAATGTGATTAATTAACTGAAAGGATGATTAATTTATTTAAGGTTAAATTACTTAATGAAATTAATTAGTGATAATAATTAAAGTAATTAAAGAATAATTACTGAATGTCATTAATTAAGGAGGGTAATTAATGGATAATTACTAAAAGTGATTTATTTAATGATAAATACTTAATGGTAGTAACTAAGGATTAATTACTTAGTGTAACTAATTAAAGGATTAATTAATTAAGAAAATTAATTAAGGAATTGGTTAATTAATGAGTGTGATTGATTGAAGGATAATTAATCAATGAAATGATTATAGGATAATTAATTTGAGTATTTAATTAAGGATAAATGCAATTAATGTGAATGGGTGAAGGTTAATTAATTTGTGTTATTAATTTAAGACTAATTACTTAATGTAATTAAAGTGGATAATTAAGGGATGATTAATTAATGGTTTGTAATTAATTAATGTTAAGTAAGCAGGATTAAAAGTGAATAAAGAAATTAATTTTATTTATTTAAATTAATTAGAATGGCGTGACTAATTAATCTTGCTTATGAATGATTGAATGATATTGAATGCCTTGGATTATTTGATATTTCTGATATGAAATGTTTTGTGATATGATTGGGTTGAGTAGTGATAATGTGGTTATCAATCGAGATGAATTACTGTGTAAAGTGACACCATATATTTAAAGTTTGAATTATATTTCACTTGAATAACTTAGGTTAAGATGACATGAGATTCGAAAGGGCCGAGGTCAGGTATCAGTACATACCCGAAACCACTTCGATTTGAAATCTACAATAATTCTTTATAGATTTGATATATGTAATCTATAGGCTGGAATGAAACAACTTTAGTGAACTGGACCTTTGAAACTAAGTAAGGATACTAAGGGATTGATGTGTGAAATTAGTGTTTGACTATAACAAGTTATGAACTTGTAGTGAGGTCCGAGTTACCCCAGGTTTTAAATAAGTTTTATATCTTAGTATTTTATGTTAGATGGGTTTACTCAAGCTGGTTTCCAGCTTGACCCGGGTGTTACTTCGATGTAATGCTCGGGTCAGATCGAGTACTACAGTTTTTCAGGTTGGGACGTTCTGGAGCTCAAGAGGCGAGTTGGATGGCAGGAACGTATGGAGTTTACCACTGAGTATTATTGTTTGTGTCTGGGAAAAGTTAATTTTAACTGTCCAGCATTTGTGTAATGTTGTAACTCTGATGAATTATACGGAAAGTAACAGTTACAGCTTTTCTTTGTGTAAATGCTATTATTTTGATATTATATCTTGATCCACTGTGAATGTGAGCTGTTGTTGTTTTGTTCTTCTTCTACCTTCTTTCTTCTTTTCTCTAACAATCTGGAATTTTCAGAGTCAAAAATTTCGGGTTAATACTTTGGACACTCCACGTGGATTATAGTTTAACTGTGGCATGACGTCCATTAAATGACTATAGTTGTGTCTAAGTTGAAGCATTAAGAGTAAAACACTATTCAATAGAGGATTCGTCTCCCTAGTTATATGAGGTTAGTATCACGGTCAATTGTAGTCAACTCAAAATCAAAATCTCTGGTTAAAGTAGCATGATTAATAATAAAAGTTATTATTGAACAAAGACTTTGTTTTTGGACTTACAAGTTTGAATGCGGATGATATTGGAATTTTGACCAAAACCAAATTCCATAGGTCCTAATCTGATGTAGTTTTAATGAGAATTGATGTGAATAATATTACTACAGGGATCGATAATAATAAGTAAAACTAGATTTTACCAAAAGATGTATAAGCAATAAATTCAGTCAAAATTTCACACCACTAGTTAGGGTGATATGTGGACATGGAAATTTGAATTGTTCAACATTAATTGTTGACTAAATTTACATAATCGAGTCACACAACCAAAGTGATGAATATTTTGAATAAACTACATGATTTAATTGACTTTTACTAGTTGACAATTAATTAATATTTATGAAATATTAATGATTAATTTTTATTTAATTTGTGTGAATACCATTATTATTTAATAAAGTTCGTATATATAAGTTATAAACATGCGTGTTGATATACAATGTCGGTAGAATGTTTAAATTCGATTTAAATATAGTTAATATAAGAAAGGACTTTAAATAAATTAAATTAATTAATGTGTGTGAAATATTAATTGTTAAAATGTTTCTTATTTTATTTAATTGATTACCATTTATATTCAATATTGTGCGTACATATAAGTAACGAACTTGTGCATCAGAGTACAATATCGATAGAAAATTTAAATTGGATTTAAATCGAGTTAATACTAACTGGATTATAGAAAAAAATTTGGACCCAAGCCCACATGCATTGGAGGGCCATTGCATGGAGAAGAGGAGGGTTTTATTTATAGTGAGATGATATGGCAATCGTTATTAAAAGGAATAAATTACCATATCTTAATTACACATTTACTTTCTCCTTTAATAGCTATTGCCCTGTAATTTTCCTCTTCTCTATCGAAGACAACATAGCCAAATTTTCAAGGCGAGAGAAACTCCAAATTCTAAAACTTATTCAAAGAAAATTAAATAGAAACAAGTGGTTATCACTTTATTGCTGTAAATCTAGAGATTGATTTATAGGATCTACGAATTATTCTATCATTCAAGGTGTTTATCTTGGTTACAACTTAAAGATAATCCTATATTTTACTTACATATTATTTCATTATATTTACATGCCTTTGATTCTTTATCTCTCCTTTCTATTTACCTGTGTGAATTTTGATAGAGTTAGGGGTACGTCCTAGGGGCAATTATGTAATTTGTTACATTTATCTAACTCGTTGACCAATCTTGTTGGAAATAAATATATTTTATTTCTACTATATACTTGATATAATATGATTATACTAATTAAGCAATTTAATTAAAAGTATATTTAATATAAAATCAATAAATGGTATGTTTTGTGATAGTAGTTACCAAGTGTTGTAATCGTGAGTAATTTATCACAATGAATCAAATATAGGATTTTTAATGCTCCTAGTCAAAATGCATTGAGACTGGATATCGATGTATCCGTTGAGACTGGAGTGTGTAACGCTCCCTAAATGTTGCACGATGTATTACTCATGACTGCTGGGGGCACCAAGAGGTTACGTACTGATAGTCACTGGATAACTATGGAATGACTCATTCGATAGTTTTTTGTTGGTTAATATAACTAAGGTTAAGCAGAGAATATCGATGTGACTAATTTGCAAAGTTCTCCCCACTTGAGAATACTAATGATCTTCTAGGCAGAACTTCCGCTTTGATTATAGTTAAATCGTGGAACGACGTCCATCGAAGGAATTATAGTTGTGTCGAGTGGAAGCATTGGAAGTGAAACACTATTCAAGAGAGGATTTGTCTCCCTATTTATAAGAAGTTAGTATCCTGATCAACTGAAGTCAACTCAAAGTCAAAAGTCTCTGGCCAGAGCATGTTGGTTAATAATAATTGTTATTGTTGAACCAAAGACTTTGTGTTTGAATTATAAAGTTGAATGTGGATGATATTGGAAGTTTGACCATTATCAAATCCAAAAGCCCTAATGTGATATAGTTTTGATGAAGAGAACTGGTGTAAATAATTGTCACCACTAGGTACCGCTTATAATAAGTAAATTTTGATTTTATCGAAAAGACCTGTAAGCGATGAATTCAGCGAAACTGTCATATCACCTGCAAAGTGACGTATGAACATTAATATTTGAATTGTTCAATATTAATCACCGGCTGAATTCACACCTCTGAGTCGCATAACCGCATTTGTGATTGCTCCGAAAACCATACAATTTAGTTAGTTTTTAAAATGTTGCAACTGATTAAATTAATTAATATTTATGAAATATTAATTATTGTTAATTTATTTGATGTTTTGGATATTGTTTGTAATTATTTTAATGCATATTTAATTTTCTATTTGCGTACATCGATATGCAATATCAGTATAATTTTAAACATGTTTTAAATAATAAAATAATTACATAAAAACTATTTTCTTTTATTTGGAAAAGTTGCATATTTGGAATGTGCGTGGATCTGCCATATAATGCTAAGAGGTGGAAATCAATTAATGAGATTAACTGAAATTTAAAAGAGGAAATAAAGGAGGAAGTTTTAATAGGAGAATAGAAAAAGATTTCTTTAATTCTATTAAAAAAAAACATCCTCATTTTTAAAAAGATTGAGAACAAAACGTGAATTTCATTTTGTTTGTTCTCCTTTCTTCCTCTTCTCCATCATTCATGGCTGAAACTTATATAAGAAAACCCACCATAACAAATTCAAATTAACATCAAACTTAATTAAAAGGTGGTTCATTCTTCTTTTGCAAAGTGGGTTGGTGATTTTCTTGAAATCTGAGGAGAAGCCACAAATCAAGGTTTGATGAAGTGCAAGGTCTATCGGATCCAGAGGGTGTTCATATAGATCTAGGTATTGTTCTATCGTTCAAGGTGTTTCTACATGCTTCATCCTAAGGTAATTATATGTGTGGATACTTCCAAATTTATTTATCTTATAATTTGTTCATATCCCCTTAACTCTCTATCTTTTGCTCGCATTCGTAATTGTGAATTTGAATTTTGATTTGAATATCTCCATTCCCTTGCTTGAATCGATTGTTCTATCATGTTAAAATATAGAATATTTCTTTTGTTCACGGCTATTTTGTTATGAATTATAACATCTCATTTCCTTTCTCATGTATGATTGTTTGATTAATTAATTTAACATAGATCTAGGCCTTCTTAATTTTATTTTCTGCCCTCTATGTGATTGTTTACAAAGTTTGTTTAATCTTGATCCAAATCTTCGTATCTCAAATCTATATATGCCCATGTCGTTCGATTTTGTTGTTTAAAAAAACTGAACATAATTGAACTTTACCGTTTTGTGACGACCCTGAAATTTTTAACATTTTAAATGTAATATTTAAGTGATTTTAAATATTTGTAGGTTAGTTTAACTTGAATTTCGAATATAAATAAGAATTTGGCAATTAAATCATTGGATTTAATTTATTAATGATGGGTAAAAATTTGAATTTTCAATTTTAAGCTTGTTAAAAATAATTTGATGGCTTAAAAATTTTATATTGATAATACTGAGGTTAATGGAAGCTTTAGAATTTGATTTGGAAATACTTTGCTCAGTTTTGAAATTATATCGTATAAATCGATATTTAAAAATAGCCTTCCGAGGAACAACCTCAAAATTTGATGAAATTAGTTCCATTAGATCCGTAATATTAAATTATTATCGTATTTCAATTTTCGTAGCATTTGGAGTTGTTGTGTGAGCACACGGTAAGTAAATGCGCTGAAATCTATATCGAAAATTTAATATAATAACTGGGTCCAAAAAGCTAACTTCTCCATACAATCGAATTAGGACTCGAAACCTTTTCCATTGCGTTCGGAATAGGGGTATAACATTAGAAACGCCTAGCGGCATGCATCGATAGGAGGTCGAGATTTTTAGTTGCGTAATCTATGCGCCTAGCGGCATGCATCGATAGGAGGTCGAGATTTTTAGTTGCGTAATCTGTGTCGATTTAAATTTAATTTAAATATAACTTATGTTTACTAGTCAAATTCATTTCATATCAATGATTTTTCACTTCTTTTCCGAGACACTATAGCCGGCGTAACTCACGCAATGATCAAATCATGTTCCCCTTTTATTTCAGTTGCTTGAGAAATATAATGGCCGCAACTTCAAACAAAAGGGAATCAAAACGAAACCATTATCTCTCATTCAAAAGGAAAAAAAATATAATGGCCACAACTTCTTTTTGTTCAAAATCGACGGAATTAATTTAATTGATTCGTCCCTCGGATAAAAAAAGAGGATCGGAAGTAGCTCGCGACCATGAAGCGCTCGAAGGCTCGGCGATAGGCAAATGACCAAGGGAGGCGAGGCCAACATCGGCACGTAGCGGCAATGCCGCGAATTAGGGTTGGTCGAGGTCAGGCCATGGGCCCGTGAGGCAATGGCAATTTAATGGTCTTCAATCGAAGGCGGTGGCAAGATTGCGAGGCCGTGATTCGTGTGACAACTAGGGTTTGTGGTGGGTGACTTCGCGAGTTGCGTGCGTGAGCTTGTTCGCAATGGCGATCTCGAGCACGGGGGAGGTTGTAAGGTAATGCAATTAATTTTTATTCTGATTTAATGGAAATAAAAATTTGTGTTTCGATTTTAATTCCTATTTCAAAAAAATGAATATATATATATATATATATATTCAATTAACCGAAGAAATTTTAGGTTTTGGAAAAGAAAAAAAATAGGAATTTTATATGAAGATTGATTTTATAAAGAATAGTTCTTATAAATATATACGAAGTTCAAAACAGGAAATGAATATAAGAATTTATGGAAAATTGTATTTTTAATATAGTTATTTTTTTTATAAGTGTGTATATATGGTTTCAAAAGGAAATATACACATGCATGTTTGGAAATTTATATAGAAATGAAATTTTAGTTTTACAATAAAGTATAAAAAATATATTTCTGTTTTAATATTTACATATACAAGTTAAAAAGAAATAGGGTGGTTAATAAAATTATTTATTTACTAAAAGATATTCTATTAAAAAAATGAGAAATTTGTTTAAGATCAAATTGTTAGTTAAATAAATTTATCAAAAGAAATTGGTTTGAAAAGAAATCATTTTTTTAAATTAAATTAAATTTGTTAGTAAATTAAATTTTTTAAATGATAACAATTTGTATGGTTAATTCGAATATTAATAAATGATATAATTGTGTATACAAGGTCAATATCTGAAAGAAATCAAGTTGGAATGAAAGTGGATTGCATGCGTAGGAAAAGATGAGATCTTCTCACGAAAACTTATAACAATTGAAAATTTCGTTCGTTGATTGATTTTTGAACTGTGATAGTTAAATTTAAAATTGTTAATTGTGTGCTTGGATGATAGATTATTGTCAGTTGTATTGAATTAGACCCTATGCGCCGTATAATAGCGGATGATATTTTACAAATCCCATATACTGCGATATTCCACCTCGTAGTGGAATTGGTATTTAATTATTGTGCTAACGTCTGTGGATGCAGGGAAAACAGGTTGGAGGGATCCAACGGGATTCCTCAAATATCTGAATTTGTTTCAGTATTGTGCGTTGATTTATTTAAAATCTGTATATGATTATATTGTGATTGAGATCGTTGAAGGCTAAAATTTGGCCGAATATATTTTTGGTATCGGTAGATACCAGAAATAAATAAAATTGGATTTTTAAATTTAAGTAGAAAATCTATAGTGAAATCCTATTGAATAAATTCCAGAATATGAGAAAAGATTTAATAAAGGAATTCTTAGTAATATTGTTTAAAGTTGAAGGATTTATTTAAAATTCGATTTTTAAATAATTTTGAAAGAGATAAAGGAAGTTTTTTTAAAGGCAACGAAATTTGAAAATCAAATTGGAAATTGATCTGGTGTTTGTATACGATTTTTGAAATCGATTTAAAAATCATATATCAGTGGATATTTGGGAATTTAAATTCACAATGGGCATTTTATAAAAGAAAGGGATATTTGTTTTAAAACTAAAAAGCGTGGAAAGGAATTTACGGATTTAGAACAAAAATTTAAAGTAAATCCAGAAGGATTTATAAATTGATTTGAATGAACCATTTTAGAATGGAAGGTGTACTTTCCCTGGAAAGCCGAGTATGTTTTCAGTATAGTCTATAAATATGAAATTGAAGTCGTGAAGATGGTTTTAAGGAAAGATTATTTTGGAGAAATTATTTACTTGGGTTATTTTGAAAATCTTTAAAGTAAAGATTTATTTTAAATTATTATAGAAGTAAATATTTAAACTTTTAATTGATATTTGTTTTAGAAAATGGATATTTAAATAGTTATATCCTATTTATTAATTTTATTTCAAAAATTAGTTTGGACTTGAATTTTTATATGAGATTTTAATATAATATCTTCGTAACTAATGTTTTCAATAAAATGTTTTAAAATAGTTTTTATTCTGAATGTTCCAAGTATATATGTTTGATAAGTAATTTAAATTATTTTAAAGCATTTGAACTCGGCAGATATTCAGTGGAAGTAAATAAATATTTGGAAATGTATTCCACGTAAGGAAAAGTGATTTAAAATTTGTTTCCAAAAGATTGGAAGGTGAAAAGTGATTTGAAATTTGTTTTCAAATGGTTGAAGTATGAAATATATCTTGCGAAGATATTTTGAAAATAAATAATTGGGGAAAATTATTTAAATCTGGTAATTGTTGTGAATGTTGATTGATAGTTAAATAACCGACTATCAATATTTTCCTTTAAAACACATTTGCATTTCAATGCGACCGGGGGTCAGATTCCAAATGGATATTCGAAAAACACATTGATCCTTTGTGATTGTGATGGATCTTTTGTTTAAAAGATCAAAGTGGAAATTGTTGTGATTTGTTTGAAATTTGAATGTAACACTAACTTTTAAAAATAAGCGCTTGTTATTCGGATTAGTCGGAGTGGACCTTGTGTCATAAAACCCATTCCGAATAATGATACGACAAAATGAGATTGCATTTGAAGATGGCGTTGAAGACCGGGTATTTTTGAAAACGAAAGGATTACCTGTCGAATGTCTCTGCACCGGGTTGCTTCGGTATAGAGATTTTATCACCTTTATTGATGGGGATTCCGGATGTGATTAGTGAATATCCGGATTTGCAAGGGCTTCTTTTAAGCGCCTTCGGTTTCGTTCGATCCCGGAACGGACTTGTATGGATGTGTGTCTAACGTTACATTTTGAGATATAAAGCCGGTTTCTATCAAATACATTTCTGTTGGTAGCGGAGAATTTATTCTCTTAGCTTTACACCCTTCTCTGTGACATATGAGCTCAGAGGTTATGTAGTTGATGGTTACTAGTGATATATTCCCAAACTGGTAATGTGGCATACGAAGTGCTGCTGATCATTTGTTGAACAAAGCATGACTTTGTGAAAAGTGTAGCATTCTGGACGAGAGTTCGTCGGACCACACACCCCGGAAATGGTCGAAACAGGAAAGATGCGGCAAGGTTATGAAGGTCGCGCCCTTTAGGGTATGTCATTTCCTTCTGGAAAAGGGTGGTATCATGGTATGGAGCCCAGATATTTAACCCATGTGGTTGCTGCAAATCGATTACACTTTTTGGTTATTGCTTTGTGGTTGAGGATCCTCGGATAAAGGTCGCAAACGACCGGGAGATGGCATACTCGTGTAGTTGTTACCTAGTTACAGAGGTAACCCGACCTTGTGTTGGCATAGAGCTGGTTAAGCTCTCGGGCCGTCCCTCCAAAGGCGTACCCATGTGGCAGTAGGAAGTTCCTTAGCCTGACCATTTGTTGGAAATCCAATCTCCAATACGAGCCTTGTACGGTTTTAGTTGTATAACTTGCCATTTACTTATGGTGGTCACTACTGTTTAGATGGTAGCTATAGTAGGCATAGTTCGGAATGTTTATGCTGGCTAAGATTAATATTATACTTTCGAAATGTTTTCTGCACTATGCACTAATAATAATATCGAAAGGATTTTGCGTATTAAGCATGTTTGACTATCATAAGGAGAAATCTCCTCCAATTCTGCGTTTATATTGTGTGTGTGGCGGGGCGCCTTATGGTTGTTTCATTTTCCAAAAGCATAGCGGATTTCTTTTAATTTTCTTTGTGAAAATAACTGTTTTTAAGATCTCACACCAGTCCCGCAACTGACCTGGAATTTATTGTTTCCTTTCTAAACTCTGGGTGTCCACAATTTTCTACACGGGCAGCCTAGAGTCAGGTTCGCATTTATTCGAGAGCGAAGTCAAGAAGTTGCTATGGAGATTTAGAGGCAAGATGGATTGCGAGACGTACCACATGTACTATGTAGTGTCCATTGCATCTGGGTTAGTGAAAGTCAAATTTTATTGTACACATTTTACTATAACTGCCATTGTTTGTATTGTGTCGTTGTAAACTCTGATAATGTGATGTATAAATTGATATAGTGCTTTTATTTTAAAAAGTATTTATTTATCTATTGTATATTGTTCCTTTGCGAAATGTGAGATTCTGATATTGTTTTTGTTTCTTCTTCTATCTTCTTCTTCTATAACCCTAATTGTTCGGTTTTTCGACATTCGATTGTTTGGCAGTTGATACAGTGGACGTATTGATGTCGAATTTCGGGTGTCGAAAAATCGGGCCGTTACATCTTGGTATCAGAGCATTTGGTTAAGCGATAACCTCAGCTCTGTTGGGTGTTACTCATTAGAGATAGAGTCAGTAGTATTCTAGAACGATTTGAGTGTAATAATAGATATGAGCGCGTATTTGTTTGTGAATATAAAATTGTTTTATATTGTGATGATTGGTTTGTTGAATGGTATATGGATTCTGGTCGGTATAGTCCGTACAACTCTATCGATAGGGATCTCTAAACACTCGTACAGAACAATGCGACACGATATTGTTTTAAAATATGGTTAATGAAATAATTTTACCCAAAACTATTTTCATAGATAAAGGAAATAATCTTTGCAAATTATTATAGTATATGGTTGCTTGGTTGTTTGGAAGTGATAATATTAAATTATTATCATTAAAGTTGAAAAAGAAATTGAAATCGTAACTCCAAAGTTAACAAATAAATTCACATACAAATGGAATTTGAGAATATAAATTGTAAATGTGATTTATAATTTGAAATGGAATTCTAGAGAAATGTTTTGAAAAGATTGGAGATTTGGAAAAATTTAAATTCCCTTGAGTTTGAAAGTTGTTTTCAAAGGTTTTGGAAAAGTGTTTTGAAGGGTTAAAAAGCTCTAAACTCTTTTCGGTCACTGGAAAATAATTCCGATGATGATCGCGACATCATCGGTCTTCATTTTCGAGTTTCCAAAAGAGAAATTGCTGCCAAAATGTTTTTAAAAGGAAGTTGTTAGCAAAATTTGGATTTGGTTTTGAATATTCAAAAGGTAATTTGAATTGATTTCAAAAATGGTTTTGAAATGATGGAATGACTCTAGAATCTGATAAAAATAGTTATGGAATAAAATTTATTAAGGTGGAAAATAAATTGTGAATGAATAAATGAATTTACAGTTGCAAGTAAATGAAAGTGAAATTAAATGTTGAAATTCATTTCGAATTTGTAAGCAAATAGAACTGGAATTGAAATTGAATTTGATTTGTGATAAACAAAGCGAAGTATTAAACTAAAATTAGTAAGTGAAACAATAAATTGTATTTCAAATTCAATGGCGGCTTCCTCTTCCCTCGGTCCTTTCCAAGATCCTTCCCCCTCTCATCCTTCTCCTCCTCCTCCTCTTCCTCCTCATCCTCCTTCTTGTCCTTCCACAATTTCTTCATCCCAGATCCTGTACCCTCCTCCTCCTCCTCCTTCTTCACTGATTCACTCTTCTCCAAACCCTTCCCCTTCGTTTCAACCCAATTCTCCTCAACCCCTCTCTCCCCTGATCCCTACCATTAGCCATCCTTCTTCTTCTTTCCCTCCTTCATTTTCTTTTCCCTCTAGTCCCTCTTCTGCGATTGAGGATTTTAATCGTAAGGATGATTGTTCTTGTTCTGTTGCTCCTGTTTTTTCTTTGGTGCAACCTGGCAATAGGATTGGTTTAGATCCTTCTGATCAAGTTAAACCCACTAATGGATTGGAAGTTGATTCTTCGTGTATTGGGGATGTGGTTTCTTTTAAGGAGTCGGGTCAGCAGAATAAAGATGTTGTTCCAAAATGGTCTTCTCTATTCAAGAAAAAGCCCAAGAATGCTGAAGTTTATGTTCCTAGAGATTTCGATCTTATTAGAGATGGTAAACCTAAACAGTTACCTGAAGATGTTAAGAATGAAGGTATCAAATATTGGAGCGATCATTTGGTTGGTGTTTTTTCTGGATGGAGCGCTTTCTTATCTAACAGTTACTAATCATCTCAGAAGAATATGGAAGCTTATAGGAGAGGTTGATATAAAATCTGACAATGAGAATTTTTTACTTTAAATTTTCGAATGACCAAGACAAACTTCATATTCTACAATCTGATCCCATTTTTATCAAAGGTAAAATGTTCATTATTAATAAGTGGAATCCTTCTTTTGGGTGTGTGCAAGCAAGTATTAGAAGAGTTCCAATATGGGTTCATTTTTATAAAATCCCTACAATTGCGTGGACTCTTATGGGTATTAACTGGCTGGCATGTCATATTGGAAGATTGATCTGTTTTGATGAGAATACTGAAAAATTGAAGAGATTTAAATATGCTAAGGCATTGATAGAAATTGAACCAAATCAGAAGCTACCTGAATATATAGAAATTGTTGGTTTGGGTGAAGGTGGTTATAAAGTAAGAATTGAATATGATTGGAGACCTAGAATTTGTGAATTTTGCAGAGTTTTTGGACGTACTACAGAAAACTGTATGGAATCTGCATTGGGGAATTGTTATGAGACTTATGATGAAGATGGCTTTGGGAACAAGTACTCAGAAGATAGTAAATTCTTTAGGGAGATTAATGATGTTAATTTGTTGAAGAATAATTCAGTGCAAGTTAGTCAATCAAGGGAATTGGAAAAGAACAACTTTGTTCCTCTAAAAAGAAAGAATAAGATTTGGAAGAGAAAGGATAATTTTCAAGTAGATAGTGTTGTGCAAAAGGAAATGACAAATGAATTTGTATTTGGAAATGAAATTGGTGGGCATTCAGGTGATACGCAAAGTACAAAAAATGTAAAGGTAGTGGTCAAGGGCCATGCTGTTGAGGTAAATAATTCAAAAGGTAAACAAGATGCATTCTTAAATCTAGTGAGGTGGTTACTTCTAATGCTTTCTCAGTTCTAGATGAAATGAATGAAGGTGATAATAACAATTCAGAAAATAAGATTGTGGATGGTTGTTTACCTTCAAAATCAATACAGTCCCCTTACTCTCACCTGTCTCCTCTTGATAATATTATACTTCCTCCTCCTATTTAACAGTCTACATCTTCTCCTGTAAAATTGAATTCTTCCTTGACTCAAAAAAATTCCTTTCCTACTACATCCTTTAATGTATCTATGACTCCTAATCCATCTTTGAAGGAAAATCCAATTATTTTTAATCAAAAATCTGATCCTTCTACTCTGAATTTGTCAGTTAAAAGAGGTAGAAAAGCAAAGAATAATAATTTGGCTTAGGAAGTTGAAGATATGAACAATGATATTGATTGTAGTATTGAGGAAGCTCAACCTAAATCAGACTGCATAGTATTAAATTCTTCAGGAAAGTCTACAAGGCATACTAGGAGACATCCTAATAAGTTATTCATTCCCAATACTTGATGATGTTAAAGAATATAGCCTACTGGAATATTAGAGGAGGGCACTTGCTCTCTAAGCGAAATGAAATTAAGAGTTTGATTAAAGAGGAAAATATTCATATTATGTGTGTTAGTGAGACCAAGTTGAATGCTGATTTAACTAGAAGAGCTTGCATGTTTATTGCTCCTAATTGGCAACAAGATGATAATCTTTCAAGTGCTTCCTATGGAAGACTAATGGTGATGTGGAATATAAAATTTTACCAGCTGAAAAAATTGGAAGAAACTGACCAATTTCTGCATTATGAAGCTCTTTCTGTTGAAACCAATTCTACCTTTTTTCTTACATTTGTCTATGCCCAAAACTGCAGTGAGAGAAGGAAAATGCTTCTTAATCATTCGCCTAATCTTAAAAATTCTTCAGTGCCCTGGCTTGTTTTAGGAGACTTTAATTGTATATGTTCATCTTCTCATAAATCAGGGGGTACACCACTTTCTACCAAAGATATATCTCCTCTCTTTCAAATGTTATTACATGCTTCTCTATCTCCCATTCAATCCCTTGGCCATTTTTTCACTTGGAACAATAAAAGTAAAGATGGACCTAGAACATTTTGCAAACTTGATCATGCCTTTCAAAATTCTTCAGCTATTTCACTTTGGCCTTCTTTGTACTGTAACTTTCTACTTCCTTCAATTTCTGATCACAGTCCTCTCATCTTATCTTGGGGAGAGGTCGCTAAGGCAAAATTTACCCATTTTAAATTTTTTAAATTTTGGACTAATCATTTTTCTTTTCAGGAATTAGTTTTACAGGTTTGGCAAGAAGAAGTATTTGGTAATCCTATGTATATTCTCAAGACTAAACTTCTCAAATTAAAGAGCAAATTTAAGATATGGGATGGAAATAATTTTGGTACTGGCTCTGATATCTCCTTTGATTTGAGAAAAAGGCTATTAGAGGTACAAAGAGTTTTACTTTCTGATCCCTTGAATGCTATACTTGCTATGGAGGAAACTGAACTATCTAAGTCATTGCAAGATATGTTAGAATTTGAACTATCTATGTCTAAAGAATTACTCCATGCTAAATATGATAAATTTGGAGATAGGAATACAAAATTCTTTCATGATTCTATCAAGGTCAAGCATTCAAAAGAAAGAATTAATTGTATATATGATAATAAAGGTGTTAAGCATGTTAAAGAAGAGAATATTAATTCTGCTTTTGTGGATTACTTTGCATTCATTCTTGCCAATCCTAAGCCTTATGATGCTGATGTGAGTCCATTATTTCAACTTCAAACTCCTCATTTATCAGTAACCCAAGCTAATAATCTTATTGAGGAAATCACTAATGAAGAAATTGAGATAGCAGTCTTCAATTTGAATAAGGAAAGTTGTGGAGGTCCTGATGGATTTAATGCTTATTTTTTTCAATTCTGTTGGAAGACAATTAGATATGATGTGCTAAGAGCAGTAAAATACTTTTTCAGTTCTAATAAGCTTTCTAAAGGATTTAACTCTACTGCAGTTACATTAATCCCCAAGATTGATAATCCATCTAATGTCTCAGAATTTAGGCCAATATCTTGTTGTAATGTTGTTTACAAGATAATTTCAAAAATTATAGCTTCTAGAATGCAAGCAGTCCTCCCTTTAATAATATCAAATAATCAGGTAGCTTTTCTCCCCAATAGGAACATAAGTGATAATATACTGTTGACTCAAGAATTATTAAGGGGTTATGGACCATCCAATGTATCTCCTAGGTGTATGTTAAAGCTAGATATTAGGAAAGATTTTGATACTATATCATGGTGTTCTATCATTGCAATCATGGCAAGAATGAATTTTCCAAAACCTCTACTGGCTTGGGTTTATACATGCATATCTACACCTTATTATTCTGTTTCTAGAAATGGATGTTTAAATGGGTTTTTCAAGGGTACGCAAGGAATTAGGCAAGGAGATCCAATCTCACCTTATCTGTTTATCATAGTAATGGAGATTTTAAATGTTCTATTAAAGGAGAGGGTAGGAAATAAATCTTTGGACTTACATCCAAAATGTAAAGAACCTATGATCACTCACTTACTTTTTGCAGATGATTTGGTATTATTCACAAAGCCTACTATTGCTAATATTCAGACGGTATTGGAGGTACTTAACAAGTTTGGGAAAATCACTGGTCTGCATATAAATATCAGTAAGTCTAATATTCTTATAGCTGGAGTTGAAGAGGAAATCAGAAATGATTTGATTAAATTTTCTGGATTAAGCATCATGCCTACTAATGCAACTTACTTAGGATTACCACTTATAACATCTAGACTCTCAAAAGTTAGCTGCTTACCTTTGTATGAGAAAATTACTGAAAAGCTTTCCTAATGGACGAGCTCAAAATTATCACAAGCTGGGAGACTAGTGATAATCCAGTCCATTGCATCTGCCATGACAAATGATTGGATGAGGCATTTTATCTTACCAGTTAAATTAATTTCCATGATTAATAGTGCTTTGAGCAGATTTTTTTGGCATGGTGATCCTTTCTCAAAGAAAATAATTCCTATTTCATTCAAAAAGATAATTTTGCCAAAATATAAAGGAGGACTTGGTATTATCAATTTGCAACTCTGGAATCAAGCTGCAATCTCAAAATACTTTGACAAAATTCTGAGCAATAGTGATGACTTATGGACAATATGGATTAATAGAAATTTGATCAAGAGAAAGAATTTTTGGGATATGCAAATTCAGAATAATTCTAGTTGGAGTTGGAGGAATATTTTAAAGTTGAGAGAGAAATTTTTACCAATGATACAGATCAATACAAAGAAGAACTTAAATTGTTATTTTTGGTCTGATCCTTGGGCTAAACCTGGGTTCATTTTGAAAAAATGTATGAACTACTCTAGTTTTATTTCCACTGGTATTCCCTGTCAGACCAAAGCATTAAATTTTCTTCAACATGATGAAATTGTGCTACCTTACAGCAGTTCCAGGGAGGTTAGAATGGTTTGGAATGAAATTGCCAAAATTAAATTTCCTGAGAGTGATATTTTTGTATTTTGGACAAGGCAGAGAAGAAGTCATTCAATAAAATTAATATATGAATTGCTTCTGGATACTGAATGTAGTGAAAAATTTGTTTGGAATAATAGAATATGGAACACTGATAGTCCAGCTAAAGATAATTTCATGCTATGGAAAGTTATGGCCAATGCTCTATTAACAAAGGATAAACTTGAGTCATATGGTTTGATTGATAATAGTACTTGTGTTCTATGCAATGATCATATGGAAAGCAATACTCATCTATTCTTTAGTTGTGCTTTTACAGGTGATATTTGGAACAAGTTGATGATATCTGGCAATTTTCACATTCCCAATAAGAACTCCAAGGAAGAATGGTTCAATATATACAAAGCTACTAGATGGAGGAATTCCAAAGCTAAAGAATTACTGTCAGTTCTTAAAATCTTTGTTAATGTAATATGGAAAGAAAGGAATGAGAGAGTTTTCTCTAATAATTATAATTCAGGCAGTGAATTGTTTGCAAGGATTAACAATTTGTTTCTTAGCAGATAGAATAGATGAGTGGATACTTTTTTACTAACTGTAATTTACTGTCTGATCTTTTGGTTGGATAGTTTCATATAATTGGTACCGATGATAGTTATGGAGTTGAGGTATAGAGGCAGTAGCATGGTTTCCGAAGTACAAATATGAATCTGAAGGATATTGGCAGTAGCATGTTTTTTTGTAATTCAAGCATGGGCTTTAGTTAACTGACTGTAATATACTTCCAGATCCTTTAGTTGTTGAGTTTCATATTGATAGTTTTATTTCATATAATTGGTACTGATGATAGTTATGAGTTGAGGCATAGAGGCAGTAGCATGGTTTCTGAAGTACAATTATGAATCTGAAGGATATTGGCAGTAGCATGTTTTTCTGTAATTCAAGCATGGGCTTTAGTTAACTGACTGTAATATACTTCCAGATCCTTTGGTTGCTGGGTTACATATTGATAGTTTTATTTCATATAATTGGTACTGATGATAGTTAAGGAGTTGAGGCATAGAGGCAATAGCATGGTTTCTGAAGTACAATTATGAATCTGAAGGATAGAGGCAGTATCATGTTTTTCTGTAATACAAGCATGGGCTTTAGTTAATTGACTGTAATATACTACCTGATCCTTTGGTTGCTGAGTTTCATATTGATAGTTTTATTTCATATAATTGGTACTGATGATAGTTATCGAATTGTAGCATAGAGGCAGTAGCATGGTTTCTAAAGTACAATTATGAATCTGAAGGATATAGGCAGTAGCATGTTTTTATGTAGTACAAGCATGGGCTTTAGTTAATTGACTGTAATATACTTCCTGATCCTTCGGTTGCTGAGTTTCATATTGATAGTTTTATTTCATATAATTGGTACTGATGATAGTTATGGAATTGTAGCATAGAGGCAGTAGCATGGTTTCTGAAGTACAATTATGGATCTGAAGGATAGAGGCAGTAGCATGTTTTTTCTGTAGTACAAGCATGGGCATTAGTTAACTGAAATATGCTTCTAGATTCTTTGGTTGATAATTAAGATATGGACCTGAAACATAAAGGCAGTAGAAAGTTTCTCTGAAGTACAAGCATGGGCAGTATCAAGACATGTAATATTTTCCTTGTATGTTATTTATAGTTGTGTACTTGCATGATATGAGCAGTTGTAAGTTGAAATGTAAACCTGTTGTAATGAACATTGATATAATAAACGGGCAAGGCTCCCTTAGCCTATTGATTTTCAAAAAAAAATAAAAAATTAGTAAGTGAAACTAATTGAAGGAATGACAAAATAAATATGGTTTGAAATGAATGGAATTCAATAATTATAAATGAAAGGTAAGTTGAATTCATATGAAATTGGAAATCCAGTTTAATATAAGTAAATAAAAACCAAAGTGATGGATTTAAAATAAATATAAGAAGTATATAGAATATTTGCATTGAACTTAAGAAATGAAGTGTGAAATTCTTAAGTAAATTTGGTATTGGAAATATACCAAGTTAATAATTAAGTGAAGGTAAAATTGAAAATCGTGAAATGGTAATTGTGGATAAGAGAATGAACAAAAGATTAAAACTGGAATTGAAACTGAATATTGAAAACCAATTTGAATATGTGAAATAAAATGAAGTTGTAGAGTTAGTTCGAAGTGAACTAAAGATAATAAAGGTGGAAAAAAATTGGTTTGAGATAAAATGAATTGGAATTTGTAATGAATTAGTAAATGAAACTAATTTAAAATGGTGATATGAGTCGGTTGTGAATGAAAGATAGTTGATAAAATTCAATATTCAGAAGGTAAATTAAATCCAAATAGAATTGAAATTGTGAATTGAATTCAAATGAAATTGATAATGCAAGATTGAATGAAATAGGATATAAAACTTCAATGGTGAAGTGAAAAATGTATAAGAAGTATATATTGAAATTTTTTGTAATGGAATGTGCAAAATGATTTTTGAATGTAGAGATTGGATATGATTGTTAAATAGCATACATGTATTATAAAGGAATTGGGATTTGATTTTCGAAGATAAATTGGAAATTGCTCGAAAAAAGTATGCATTTGAATTTCATTATGAAATTTGATGATTTTCTTGTCTAGCCGCTTGGCTTTTGGTTTTCTTTTTGAATCTGGGGGCCCCGTTGTGGCATTTTGTAGTCGTACCGAGCTAGCCGTGCAAAGGAGACGCTGGCGAAATTTTTCGAAAATTTAGGGAGTTCGAATAATTTTGAGAATTTTTTTTGATAATTTAAAATTTGAATTTAAATTTAAATTTGAATTGTGAAGTAAATGAAGTTGTTTGGAAACTGTGAAGATTTTGCAAAGCTAGTTGAAATGATAATGGATGTTTGATAAAAAGATTGTTTTGGGCAAGGTGATAAAACTGTTTAGTTTTGGAAAGATAGCAAATGGGTTGAGGATTATTCTTCTTAACTAGTAATTTCGAGACGAATTTCTTTTAAGGGGGGAAGGATGTGACAACCCGGAAATTTTTAACATTTGAAATGGAATATTTAATTGATTTTAAATATTTGTAGGTTAGTTTAACTTGAATTTCGAATATAAATATGAATTTGGCAATTAAATGATTGAATTTAATTTATTAATGATGAGTAAAAATTTCAATTTTCAATTCTAAGCTTGTTAAAAATAATTTGATGGCATAGAAAATTTATATTTATAATACTGAGGTTAATGGAAGCTTCAGAATTTGATTTGGAAATACTTTGTTCAGTTTTGAAATTATATCGTATAAATCGATATTTAAAAATAGCCATCCGAGGCACAGTCTCGGAATTCGACGAAAACAAATCAATTGGATCCGTAATATTATATTATTATCGGATTTCAATTTTCGTAGCATTTAGTGTTGTTGTGTGAGCACACGGTAAGTAAATGCGCTGAAATCTATATCAAAAATTTAATATAATAACTGGGTCCAAAAAGCTATCTTCTCCATACGATCGAATTAGGACTCGAAATATTTTCCATTGCATTTGTAATAGGGGTATAACATTAGAAATGCCTAGCGGCATGCATCGATAAGAGGTCGAGATTTTTAGCTGCGTAATCTGTGATGATTTAAATTTAATTTAAATATAACTTATGTTGACTAGTGAAATTCATTTCATATTAACGCTTTTTCACTTCTCCTCTGAGACACTATAGCCGGCATAACTCACGCAAAGATCATATCATCTTCCCCCTTTATTTCAAATCGAGAAAATAAATCAGTTGCTTGAGAAATATAATGGCCACAACATCCAACAAAAGGAAATCAAAACGAAACCATTATCTCTTGTTCAAAAGAAAAAAATATGTATATTGGCCGCAACTTCTTTTTGTTCAAAATCGGCTGAATTAATTTAATCGATTCATCCCTTAGATAAAACAAGAAGAGAGGATTGCGAGTTGCTCGCGATCATGAAGCGCTCGAAGACACGGCGATAGGCAAACGACCAAGGGAGGCGAGGCCAACATCGGCATGTAGCGGCGATGCAGCGAATTAGGGTTGGTCGAGGTCAGGCCACGGGGGCGCGAGGTAATGGCAATTTAGTGGTCGTCGATTGAAGGCGGTGGGAAGGTGGCGAGGCCGTGATTCGTGTGACAACTAGGGTTTGTGGTGGGTGATTTCGCGAGTTGCGCGCGTGAGCTTGGTCGCGATGACGATCTCGAGCACGGGGGAGGCTGTAAGGAAGTGCAATTAATTTTTATTCATATTTAATGGAAATAAAAATTTGTATTTCGATTTTAATTCCTATTTAAAAAAATGAATATATATATATATATATTTAGTTAACAGAAGAAATTTTAGGTTTTGAAAAAGAAAAAAAATAGGAATTTTATATGAAGATTGATTTTATAAAGAATAGTTCATATAAATATATACGAAGTTCAAAACAGAAAATGAATATAAGAATTTATGGAAAATTAGATTTTTAATATAGTTATTTTTTTATAAGTGTATGTATATGGTTTCAAAAGGAAATATGCACATGCAAGTTTGGAAATTTGTATAGAAATGAAATTTAAGTTTTACAATAATGTATAAAAAAATATTTCTGTTTTAATATTTACATATACAAGTTAAAAAGGAATGGAGTGGTTAATAAAATTAATTAAATTATTTATTCACTAAAAGATATTCTATTAAAAAAAGGGAAATTTGTTTAAGATCAAATTGTTAGTTAAATAAATTTATTAAAAGAAATTAGTTTGAAAAGAAATCATTTGTTTAAATTAAATTAAATTTGTTAGTAAATTAAATTTGTTAAATGATAACAATTTATGTGGTTAATTCGAATATTAATAAATGATATAATTATTTATACAAGATCAATATCAGAAAGAAATCAAGTTGGAATGAAAGTGGATTACAAGCGTAGGCAAAGGTGAGATCTTCTCACTCAAACTTATAACAATTGAAAATTTCAGTCGTTGATTGATTTTTGAATTGTGATAGTTAAATTTAAAATTGTTAATTGTGTGCTTGGATGATAGATTATTATCAGTTGTATTGAATTAGATCCTATGTGCCGCATAATAGCGGACGATATTTTATAAATCCCATATACTCGATATTCCACCTCGAAGTGGAATTGGTATTTAATTGTTGTGCTAACGTCTGTGGATGCAGGGAAAACAGGTTGAAGGGATCCAACTGGATTCCTCAAATATTTGAATTTGTTTCAATATTGTGAGTTGATTTATTTAAAATATGTGTGATTATATTGTGATTGAGATCGTTAAAGGCTAAAATTTAGCCGAATATTTTTTTGGTATCATAAGATACCAAAAATAAATAAAATTGGATTTTTAAATTTAAGTAGAAAATTTATAGTGAAATCCTATTGAATAAATTCCAGAATATGGGAAAAGATTTAATAAAGGAATTCTTAGTAATATTGTTTAAAGTTGAAGGATTTATTTAAAATTCGATTTTTAAATAATTTTGACGGAGATAAAGGAATTTATTTTTAAAGGCAACAAAATTTGAAAATCAAATTGGGAATTGATTTGGTGTTTGTATACGATTTTTGAAATCGATTTAAAAATCATATATCAGTGGATATTTGCGAATTTAAATTCACAATGGGAATTTTATAAAAGAAAGGGAATTCTTTTTAAAAAATAAAAAGTGTGGAAAGGAATTTACGGATTTAGACTGTAAATTTAAAGTAAATCTAGAGGGATTTATAAATTGATTTGAATGAACTATTTTAGAATGGAAGGTGTACTTTCCCTGGAAAGCCGAGCATGTTTTCAGTATATTCTATAAATATGAAATTGAAGTTGTGAAGATGGTTTTAAGGAAAGATTATTTTGGAGAAATTATTTACTTGGGTTATTTTGAAAATCTTTAAAGTAAAGATTTATTTTAAATTATTAAAGAAGTGAAAATTTAAAGTTTTAATTGATATTTGTTTTAGAAAATGGATATTTAAATAGTTATATCCTATCTATTAATTTTATTTTAAAAATTAGTTTAGACTTGAATTTTTATATGAGATTTTAATATAATATCTTCATAACTAATGTTTTAAATAAAATGTTTTAAAGTAGTTTTTATTCTGAATGTTCCAAGCATATATGTTTGGATAAGTAATTTAAATTATTTTAAAGCATTTGAACTCGGCATATTTTCAGTGGAAATAAATAAATATTTGGAAATGTATTCCGCGTAAGGAAAAGTGATGTGAAATTTGTTTCCAAAAGATTGGAAGGTGAAAAGTGATTTGAAATTTGTTTTAAAATGGTTGAAGTGTGAAATATATCTTGCGAAGTTATTTTGAAAATAAATAATTGAGGAAAATTATTTAAATCTGGTAATTGTCGTGAATGTTGATTGATAGTTAAATAACCGACTATCAATATTTCTTTTAAACGACATTTGAATTTCGATGCGACCGGGGGTTGGATTCCAAATGGATATTCAAAAACCACATCGAACCTTTGTGTTTGTGATGGATCTTTTGTTTAAAAGATCAAAGTGGAAGTTGTTGTGATTTGTTTGAAATCTGAATGTAACACTTATTTTTAAAAATAAGCGCTCGTTATTCAGGATTAGCCGGGAGAGGACCTTGTGTCATAAAACCCATTCCAAATAATGATACGATGAAATGAGATTGCATTTGAAGATGTTGTTGAAGACCGGGTATTTTCGAAAACGAAAGGATTACCTGTCGAATGTCTCTACACCGGGTCACTCCGGTATAGAGATTTTATCACCTTTTGTGATGTGGATTACGGACGTGATTAGTGAATATTCGAATTTGCAAGGGCTTCTTTGTAGCGCCTTCGGTTTCGTTTGATCCCGGAACGGACTTGTATGGATGTGTGTGTCTGACGTTACACTTTGAGATGTAAAGCAGGTTTCTATCAAATACATTTTTGTTGGTGGTGGAGAATTTATTCTCTTAGCTTAATACCCTTCTCTGAGACGTAAGAGCTGAGAGGTTATGTAGTTGATGGTTACTAGTGATATATTCCCAAACTGGTAATGTGGCATACGAAGTGCAGCTGATCATTTGTTGATCAAAGCACGACTTTGTGAAAAGTGTAGCTTTGTGGACGAGATTTCGTCGGACCTCACACCCCGAAAATGGTTGAAACAGGAAAGATTCGGCAAGGTTATGAGGGTCGCGCCCTTTAGGGTATGTCATTTCCTTCTGGAAAATTGTGGTATCATGGTATGGAGCCCAGATATTTAACCCATGTGGTTGCTGCAAATCTATTACACTTTGTGGTTGTTGCTTTGTGGTTGAGGATCCTCGGATAAGGGTCGCAAATGACCGGGGATGGCATACTTGTGTTGTACTTACCTAGTTACAGAGGCAACCCGGCCTTGTGTTGGCAGAGAGCTGCTTAAGCTCTCGGGGCGTCCCAACAGAGGCGTACCCATGTGGCAGTAGGAAGTTCCTTAGGCTGACCATTTGTTGAATATCCAATCTCCAATATGCGCCTTGTACGGTTTTAGTTGTATAACCTGCCATTTCCTTATGGTGGTCACCACTGTTTAGATGGTAGCAATAGTAGGCATAGTTCGGAATGTTTATGCTGACTAAGATTAATATTATACTTTCGAAATATTTTCTGCACTATGCACTAATAATAATATCGAAAGGGTTTTCCATATTAAGCATGTTTGAGTATCATAAGGAGAAATCTCCTCCAATTCTGCGTTTGCATTGTGTGTGTGGCGGGAGGCCTTATGGTAGTTTCATTTTCCAAAAGCATAGCGGATTTCTTTTTATTTTCTTTGTGAAAGTAACTGTTTTTAAGATCTCACACCAGTCCCACGATTGACCTGGAGTTTATTGTTCCCTTTCTAAACTCTGGATGCCCACAATTTTCCACAGGGGCAGCCTAGAGTCAGGTTATCAGTTATTCGGGAGTGAAGTCAAGAAGTTGCTATGGAGATCTGGAGGCAAGCTGGATGGCGAGACGTACCACTTATATTATGTAGTGTCTGTTGCGCTGGGTGCAAGTCAAATTTTATTGCACACATTTTAGTATAACTGCCAGTGTTTGTATTGTGTCATTGTAAACTCTGATAATGTGATGTATAAATTGATATAGTGCTTTTATTTTAAAGAGTATTTATTTATCTATTGTATATTGTTCCGCTGTGAAATATGAGATTCTGATATTGTTTATGTTTCTTCTTCTATCTTCTTTATCTTTAACGCAAATGGTTCTGTTTTCTGGCATTCGATTGTTCGGCAGTTGATACAGTGGACGTATTGATGTTGACTTTCGGGCATCGAAAATCGGGTCGTTACACTTTTTTTCATAATTCAGTTTTTCATATCAAAACGTTTGCACTTGAATATTTAGACATGGGTTGCTATGTAATTAAAACTTGGTAATAATCGCATCAATTAATCTTTGTTATGCAATTAATATGATGTTTTAATTGTCATGTTTCAAATCATTCTAATATAAACTCTTCCTCTTAAAAGAAAAAGCGAAACATTAAATCAGTAATATATTCCATGATTTGCAATTCCATCTAATTAAAAATTATATCTCTGCCTAACAAGGAAGAAAAGTTTTCAAAACTGTTTACCATTTTCATTAATCTTAATATTCTTTGATTTAATTCTTGTAATTGAAATTAAATTAAATATTAAATCAATGATATATTCCATGATTTGCAATTCCATCTAATTAAAAAGTATATCTCTGCTTAAAAAGGAAGGAATCTTTTCACGACCATTTCAAACCATTTTCATTAACCATAATATTCTTTGATTTACTGCTTGTAATTGAAATGAAATCTATTTTATTTAAATTTTTATGCTAAACATTAATTGTTTGTGTGTGTGTATACAGTGTATATATATATATGTGTGTGTATGTATATATTAATTAATAAATAAAATTGTTCATGTTTAGGATGATTAAGGCATATATAGATGGAAAATGTATCCATTGTGGTGTAAATCCCAACACCTATGCAATGTTTGCATTAGCTTTATGCACTTTTATATGTTGCACTTATACTATACACGAGGGCCCATGCGATGCACTTAGAATCATTTACAATAATTAAATCAAATTGAACTAATGCATTCCTACATTAACAAAGAGCATTACTGGATAATACTGTTTGATAATGTAGTGAATAGGGCTGGATAGGAGCGACCATCTATAGCCTTGTCTTAAATATCTATTGAATACGTCGACAATGCCTTAATTTTTTTTTCTTGATTCAAGTGGATCGACATATCCAATAAATACTTAATACAAAGCCATAGGTAGCTATAGGATCTATCAGAACAAAATACAACTCAAATGTAAAACACATCACAGAACAGCAGATAATCCCGTAGATACACACATACACAGATACATCACAAAGTACACAAAATGATACATCACATATGTGGTATGACGACCACAATACAAACAAAGTCAAAAGAATATACATATCAGAGTAGCAAATCAAAAAGGACTACATAAAAAGCGATAATAAAAAGAGCTAGCAGAATAGTCCATGTAGAAGCAGAATAGGCTAAGCCCAAAAGTACCTAACCTGAAACACCTCGGTCTGACCTGAGTATAAAATACACGGGTCGGTCTAGCTAAACGAATCAGTAAAAGGTGATAGTAGAATAATAGAGCATAAGAGAATAGTGATATTCTTCTTAGACAAGAAGAAACCATAAGAAAGCTAACTATAGTCATATGGAGGATACAGAACATGTATGGCATATATGGTTACACTAGGTGATAGAACATTATTGCTTCAGTAAGCATAAAACACAAAATCTCATGAACCGCTAAAATGTAGGGGGCCTCATATCATCGGCAATCATAAATCAATAAGAATGGCTTAAGGAATAGTAAAATGTAAACTCCTAAAAGAGTAATTCCAAAACCCTCCATATCGGCAACTCCAAGGAAAACATTAGCCAAAGCCATCTCGACATAAGCCATAAGGCAAATGTCGACAAAGAGATAAAAATCTCATACAACGCCAAAAGGAAAATCTCATAAATGGCGCCAATAGGCAATCTCAATATATATACGCCAAATGGCAAATCTCAACACGCTAGTGTAGGCAATGAAAATCTCAAAAGAACTCCCAAGAGTCCAAAAATCCCAAAGTAATCGCCACCGAATGGTTCAAAGGACCGATTCCAAAATGACGACACATAAGGGTAAAAATCATCTCAAAAAGGTTTTGCACGTGCTATTTTTGCCGAGTACTGTTTCACATAATAGGTACCTCGCCCAAAGGCAAACGTCAAAAGACAAATACGACGCAATGGCAAATACGCTGCAATGGCAAATGTCCGAAGACAAATACACCGCAATGGAAAACGTCCGAAGACAAATACGCCGCAATGGCAAATGACCCAAAGGTCCAGTACTGGCACGCCAACAGGCAAATGTATCATAAACTCTCGGAAAGGAACCCGAAAAGTATTAACGTGTGTCCCATACCACCCGTTCGCACTAAACGGTTTACTAACCGCCAGTAAATTTCACACTGAAAGCAGTAAAAGGTTCACCTCATTTCATCAGTAAACTAGACCCGTAGGCCAAAACGATCGAATGGACAAGTTAGGAATTAACCGAAAGGATAAACGCACGTATCCCATACTACGCGTTTTACCCAAACGTTTGACTCTCCTTCTCATTCGCTCGACAGTGCAAAAACATGTAATTTTTATAGAAAATAATTTACCTTGAAAATTGGCTTTTAAAACTGATTTCGAAAACCATTTGTAAAGCATATTTGAAAATTTCCCTTACTATAAGGAACAAATAGGTTTTATACTTGAAAATACTTGAAAATATTATATAATAATTATATTTAAATCCCTTAAATTTTAAAAATTATTTCAAAAAGAATTGGCGAAAACCGTGCTCGAAAACGACCAAAAACAAGCAAAATTCCACTCAACCCGAAATTCAAATTTAAATTCAAATTAAATTCAAATAATTCAAAAATTGAATTCAAAATTCATCAAAACTGGGCGAACCTATTGAAAGGCATCATAGCCCTCAAAATACTTTAGAAATATCACAAAAACATAAGTAAATGTCAAAAATCGGATGGAAAAATGACATAAAAACACTTGGCCAAAATAATACCCAGGTCTGAAATCTTCTCTGGGTTCAAATTTCGGACATAAAACAGGTGGCCGAACGATCTTTGATTCATATGAAAATTAGTATGCATAAAGTAGAATAATTCATCTTTCAAACAGAAAAAGAATCAATAAATTCCAAATGAAAATGGAAAAGTTATGCTGTCACAAATATGGACTCAGACCATGTTTGTAACAGTTCAACAAGGATGTGCCCAGGCTTAAAAATCCACTCTAGGTTCAACTTCTAGGCATAAAACCGAGGATCAAATTGTATCGGATTGAGCTCAAAATTTGTTTGCATGTAGTATAAAATTTATTATTTCAAAAAAAAATCATATAATTTGGATAAAATATGAAAAAGTTATGATGTCTCAAAGCTGCACCCAAACAGTATTTTCACTGTAAAATCTGGGCAAAAACATGGTACAGGTCAAAGTTTGACAGTATATTTCTATAAGCTATCTAAGTCTAAATGAGGTGAAATTTGGTATGAATGTAGTAGAAAACTCTATATTTCAAAAAAAAAAGAATCACGCAATTTCAGTAAGAAACGATAAAGTTATGCCGTCGCAAACATGTACTCAGGCCATGTTTGCAGCAACTCGAAAAACAAAATGTACAGGTAAATTTCAGGCTGTGTATTGATTTTGCAGCAGAGATTTCAGGTATCAAACGAAGGAGTTTTGCTATGAAATTTTGCAGGTATATACTACAACATATGGACTATCAATAGAAGAAAATCCGGCAGCATTTCGTAGCCGTAATTGAGAGAAAATTTCATGCAAATTGACGCCCAATCTCAGTTTTTACAGATCAAAAACATCAACAAAATCAATATTTTCAAGCACTTTATGCATATATTTTTGGCATTTGAAGCTTTGCTTCAGCTAGAATTATGTGAGCTAGGGTTGAAGGAGAAATTGGTTTCTTAGTTTTCTCAAGTTGTGGAAGAAGAAGGTTCCTAGAGTACGTACAGTTTTTTTTGTTTCTCACTTCTTTCTTATTTTTGACTTTAGTGTGCTAATGGGCTCATGGACCCAAATTGGAACTAGATTAAATAAATTAGGCTAAATGATTAACTAACATATGAACTTATGTACATATACAACATACAAAATGCATTTTCTCCATATTTATGCACATAAGAAAAATATGAAAACTTGTATACATACAAAATAAAACATTTTCTATCATATAAAAAGATTAGTTCTTATTTTTAAAATATTTTTTATTATTATGTTCCTTTATTTAATAAAATGCACTATTTACTCAAATAAATGAATAAAACAATGTTTTTAACTCCTAAAATTCCACAAAATTTATTTTAACACTTGTAAAAATATTTCAAACCATGTCAAAACATTATTTATAGGCAAAACTTATTTTTAACCCAATTTCCACCATTTATTTCAATAAACAACCTTAAAAACCAAATACTTCCTTTATAATTTTATTAAAAGAAGCAATTGGCAATAATTAATAAAATTATTGCAATTTCTCTAAATAAAAATTATTTTCCACTCATTATTAACCCAAAAAAACAAATAAAAGCTTTTAAACTTTAATTTCATATTTTATTTCCCAGAAATTCGTTGTTTATTCCAAATAAGCAATTTAAAATCTCCAAATCTTGTTTTAGTTCATAATATTAAATCATAACTACCGTTATAATTTAATATTTGCAGGTAATCTCCAAAACAAGGGTTGTTACAGACTCCTCCCCTTAACAAAATTGCATCCTCGCAATTTCTAGAGAAGAATTTGTATTCAATACAATTATTTCATCGCTCAAAAAAAGAAAATAAGCTTGAGATAAAAAGATTCTCAACATCGCTATGCGAAGAAAGAAAACCAGGGTAGGATCGCTCGATAAACTCTCTTGTTTCCCAAGTGCAGTCATTGGGATTAGCGGACCATTGATCTTTAACTAGCGACACGTCCTTGTTTCGAAGGCGTCTCACCTCCGAAGCAACTATGCGAATAGGCTGCTGCACAATAGATAGGTCTGGTGAGATCTTAACCTCTTGCAAATCAGGAGAATCGATGACAGAATCCGACTCTCGAAGACATTTCCAAAGATGAGAGACGTGAAACTGGTCATGAATGTCAGATAGATGAGCTGGAAGTGAAACTCTATAAGCCACAGGGCCAATACATTCAGTAATAGGAAATGGTCCTATAAAGCGAGGAGCCAATTTCCCAGTCATACTGAAGCGCATAGCCCCTTTTAGAGGAGAAACACAAATAAAGACGAGATCACCAACCGAGAACTCGAGAGGCTTCCTACGGTTGTCCGCGTAGGATTTCTTGCGGCTTTGTGCCTCTTTCGTTCTCTGATGAATAAGATCAATCTTCTCAGAAGAATCACTAACAGAATCTAGGCCAAGAATAAGCTTCTCATCGGATTCCAACCAACAAGAAGGTGATCGACACGGCCTTCCGTATAAGGCTTCGAAAGGGGTCATACCGATACTGGACTGAAAACTATTGTTATATGAGAATTCCACGAGAGGTAGGTGATCCTCCCAACTACCATCCGAAATCTAGAATGTGAGCACGGAGAAGATCCTCGAGGATACGATTCACCCGTTCAGTCTGTCCATCACACTGCGGATGATATGCTTTGTTGAAATTAAGCTTTGTTCCGAAAGCTTGCTGAAGACTCTACCAGAAATGACTTGTGAATAGCGGGTCACGGTCACAAACAATCGAACTAGGAACACCGTGAAGTCTTACGATTTCCTTGACATATAACTTGGCCAAATGAGAAGCACTCCTATTAGACTTAATAGGAATGAAATGAGCTGATTTGGTGAGGCGACCAATAATAACTCAAATGATAGAATGGCCCGATCTCGAACGAGGTAGGTCATCAATGAAATCCACCGAAATCTGATCCCATTTCCACAATGGAATCTCTAGAGGCTGAAGGAGACCAGAAGGGCGCTGATGTTTGACTTTGATATGTTGACAAGTCATGCAATTACTCACATAGCTCGCCATATCGCGCTTCATGCCTTCCCAGTAATAAAGGCGATGCATATCGGCATACATCTTACTACTGCCAGGGTGAAAGGTATAGTTAAAACGATGACAGTCATCGAGAATGTCGTGCCTAAGTGCAGAATCAAAAGGCACAACAAGACGGTTCTTCTTACGAAGACAGCCATGAGAATCAATGTTGAAATCCCTCAACTCCTCATCACGGGACTCAGACTCACAAAATTTGAACAAGGTGCACAAGGTCGGGATCACGCCGTTGAGCATCGGTAATATGATCCAATAAGTTGGGTTGAGCTTTCAAACTGAATAATAAGATAGGAGAATCAGAAGATGGAGCTCGATCACGAATATCAAAAAGGGATAAGGTCTTTAGAACATCCCACTCGGCTACCATCATAGAAACTACAGCCGAATATTTGCGACTAAGCACATCAACAACACGATTACCCTTACCAGGGGTATACTGGATATCGAAGTGATAGGAAGCAAGGAACTCGAGCCAACGCTATTGCCTCATGTTGAGCTCCTTCTGTGAGAAGAGATATTTCAAGGACTTGTGATCGGTATACAGAATGAAGTGCTCGCCTAATAAATAATGGCGCCAAATCTTCAAGGCGAAGACAATGGCGGCTAACTCGAGGTCATGAGTGACATAGCGTACTTCATTCGGTCACAGTTGCCTAGAAGCATAAGCAACTACCCGATCCTTCTGCATAAGCACGGCACCAAGGCCGCATCTACGAGCATCGGTGTAGACAATAAGATCTTGATTCCCTTCAGGAACCACTAGAATAGGAGCATTAGTGAGAAGCTCCTTCAACTGTTGAAAAGAAGCTTCGCACTTGTCGGACCAAATAAATCGAACGCCTTTCCGAGTAAGGCCGGTGAGAGGAAGCACAATACGAGAGAAATCCTTAATGAACCGGTGGTAATAACCCGCCAATCCAAGGAAACTACGAATCTCATGAACATTCTCAGGCCTCTTCAATTCTGGATAGATTCGATCTTCGAAGGATCGACCGAAATGCCTTCGGAAGAAACAACGTGGCCTAAAAACTTAACCTTATCCTCCCAGAAATGGCACTTGGAGAATTTGGCTTTAAGCTTATGGTGACGAAGAGTACTCAAGACAATTCTCAAGTGATTAGCATACTTGGCTTCATATTTTGAATAAACAAGGATGTCGTCAATGAACACAAGGACGAACTTATCGAGATATTCCCGAAATACTCGATTCATAAGATCAAAAAAGAAAGCAGGAGTGTTCGTCAAACCGAATGGCATAACGAGCCACTCGTAAGATCCATATCGAGTGCGGAAAGTTGTAAGAGGTATGCTATCTTCTGCGACTCCGAGCTGATGAAAACCAGTGGCAAGGTCGAGTTGAGAGAAGACCTTAGCACCACTTAATTGATCGAACATATCGTCGATCCTAGGTAAGGGATATATATTCTTGATGATCAACTCGTTAAGTTTGCGATAGTCGATGCAGAGCCTAAGAGTTCCATCAGACTTCTTCACGAAGACAGCTGCGGCACCCCACGGTGAAGAACTAGACTGAATGAACTGCTTGGACTCAAGCTCTAAAAGCTGCTTCTTGAGTTCCTCATTTTCTTTTGTAGACATCCTTGTGGGAGGACGACTAACTGGCTGCGCGCCTGGAATGAGATCAATGCAGAACTAAGTCGCCCGCTTGGGTTGCAAACCCGAAACAGATTCAAATACATCAAAGAAGTCACATACAATAGGAATACAAGATATATCATCATCTCGTGAGTCTAAAGAATATAGAGCCACTTCGAAATTATCCACATTTCGAAGAACAAGTGATAGCTGAGTAGATGAATCTGGATGTCGAAGATATAAAATTCTCTCAGAACAAATAATCCTGGCATCGTATCGCACTAGCCAGTCCGTACCCAAAATCATATCAAATCCCAAATAAGAAATAACGTGCAGATTCGCATGAAAAGAAAAGCCACATAAAACAATCTCAACATCATCACAAAGCATACTAAGGGTTGCGGATCCCCTGATAGGATTCGCAATCCTCAATGAAGTAACCATACAAGAAACATCCAAGGACAAATCATCGACGAGCTTCTTCGATACGAATGAATGCGATGCACCCATATCGAAAAAGACTCGAATAGAACGATCACGAAACAACAATGAACCTTCACGAATAGAAGGAGAAGTACCTTTACACTGAGAAGAACCTCTAGAAGCATCTGCTACATTCTGCTTGCCAGATTTGGCATTATTTGGAGCAATAGGACAAGTGGAAATACGATGGCCCTCTTTCTTGCAATATCGACAAAAGAGAGGCTTAGGACACTCCCGAATCATATTGTCGGGCGAACCACAATTGAAACACCCCTTGCGAGAGGGAGGTTCTCCAATAGACTGAGGTTGAGAATGAGGCCGAGACTGAGGCTGAGAAGTAGAACAAACTGGCTTCTTCTTCTTGGATGGAAAGAACTTGGATTTTTGAAAAGGAAACCGCTTCTTGTTGGGGTTCTTGCGAACCTCAACATCATCACCACTATCGATCTCCTTCTCGACAGCTTCTAGATGAAGCGCCGAGTCAACTAGCTCCTCAAAAGAAAGCTTAAGCTGCAACATCAAAGATTTCTTCAAATACTTCTTAAGGCCGAAAATGAACTTGAGGTTCTTCTTATATGGCGTGCTAATATACTCAAGGCCATACTTAGAAAGAGCCTCGAAAGAAGACACATAGTCAGAAATAGAATATTTCCCTTGCTTTAGCTCGAGGAAGCGATGGGCAAAAGATGCTTTATCAGACTCAGGAATGAATTTAAGCTCGAATCATTTCCGAAACCTACTCCATGTAAGAGTAGACTCGTCAAGCTCGGCAGTTTATAGCTCGTACTAATCAAGAGCACGCTCTTGTAACATGCTGCATGCTTCAAGAACCCTATGATAATCCGAAAGATCCATGTGAGAAAATATGCGCTCGCAAGAATGAATCCAAGCCTGAACCTCCAAAACAGACTCAGAGCCTTTGAGTGGCTTGCCTCCGAGATGTGCAAAATCACTACACATGCGCGCGAAAGGAGACTTGCGCGAAGGAGAAGCTGGAGTAGGAGATGGAGGCTGGGTGCTCCTAAATAACTCCATAAGCTGATCGGTAGACATATATACTCCATCTAGATGGGATCCACTAGACTGCCCCACATCCGAACGTCGTCCTCTGCCTCTTCCAGCCATAACTAAAAGTTAAGATAAGATAAAAATTATTCACAAAGTAGATATCATTAATTCAAATATGGAATACCACGGAATTAAAATGCATTCCTAGACATATTCCCAAAATTATATCTACCCCAAAGGACACGAAAAGGGCAAAAGAATGATGATTCAGGGATTCGTAACATTTGTATTACACTTTGATGTACCGTAATTTTTGTTTATGTTCTGTGTTTATCATATTTTGTTCTGAACTCAGCTCTGATACCAAGCTGTAACGCCCCACCCCAAGATCTACATTAGCAAAGAGCATTACTGTGTAATACTGTTTGCTAATGTAGAGAATAGGGGTGGATAGGAACGACCATCTATAGCCTTGTCTTAAATATGTATTGAATACGTCGACAATGCCTTAATTTTTTTTCCTGGTTTAAGTGGATCAACATATCCAATAAATACTTAATACAAAGCTATAGGTGGCTATAGGATCTATCAGAACAAAATACAACTCAAATGTAAAACACATCACAGAACAGCAGATAATCCCGTAGATACACACATACATAGATACATCACAAAGTATACAAAATGATACATCGCATATGTGGTATGACGACCACAATACAAACAGAGTCAAAAGAATATACATATCAGAGTAGCAAACCAAAAAGGACTACATAAAAAGTGATAACAAAAAGAGCCAGCAGAATAGGCTAAGTCCAAAAGTACCTAATCTGAGACACCTCGATCTGACCCGAGTATAAAATACACGGGTCAGTCTAGCTAAACAAATCAGTAAAAGGTGATAGTAGAATAATAAAGCATAAGAGCATAGTGATATTCTTCTTAAACAAGAAGAAACCATAAGAAAGCTAACTATAGTCATATGGAGGATACAGAACATGTATGGCATATATGGTTACACTAGGTGATAGAACACTATTGCTTCAATAAGCATAAAACACAAAATCTCATGAATCGCTAAAATGTAGCATGCCTCATATCATCGGCAATCATAAATCAATAAGAATGGTTTAGGGAATAGAAAAATGTAAACTCCTAAAAGAGTAATTCACAAACCCGTCATATCGGCAACTCCAAGGAAAACATAAGCCAAAGTCATCTCGACATAAGCTATAAGACAAATGTCGACAAAGAGATAAAAATCTCATACAACGCCAAAAGGAAAATCTCATAAATAGCTCCAATAAGCAATCTCTCTCTCTCTCTCTCTCTCTCTATATATATATATATATATATATATATATATATATATATATATATATACACACGCCAAAAGGCAAATCTCAACACGGCAGTGTAGGCAATGAAAATCTCAAAAGAACTCCCAAGAGTCCAAAAATCCCAAAGTAATCGCCACTGAATGGTTCAAAGAACCGATTCCAAAATGACGACACACAAGGGTAAAAATCATCTCAAAAAGGTTTTGCACGTGCTATTTTTGCCGAGTACTGTTTCACATAATAGGTACCTCGCCCAAAGGCAAACATCAAAAGACGAATACGCCGCAATGGCAAACGTCCGAAGACAAATACGCCGCAATGGCAAATGACCCGAAGGTCCAGTACTGGCACGCCAACATGCAAATGTATCATAAACTCTCGGAAAGGAACCCGAAAAGTGTTAACGTGTGTCCCATACCACCCGTTCCCACTAAATGGTACTAAACGCTAGTAAATTTCACACTTAAAGTAGTAAAAGGTTCACGTCATATCATCGGTAAACTAGATCCGTAGGCTAAAACGATTAAACGGACAAGTTAGGAATTAACCGAAAGGACAAACGCACATATCCCATACTACGCGTTTTACCCAAACGTTTAACTCTCCTTCTCTTTCACAAGACAGTGCAAAAACATGTAATTTTTATAGAAAATAATTTACGTTGAAACTAAGCTTTTAAAACTGATTTCGAAAACCATTTGGAAAGCATATTTGAAAATTTCCCTTATTATAAGGAACAAATAGGTTTTATACTTGAAAATACTTTAAAATATTATATAATAATTATTTTTAAATCTCTTAAATTTTAAAAATCATTTCAAAAAGAATTGGCGAAAACCGTGCTCGAAAACGACCAAAAACAAGCGAAATTCCACTCAATCCGAAATTAAAATTTAAATTCAAATTAAATTCAACTAATTCAAAATTTAAATTCAAAATTCAACAAAACTGGGCTAAACTATTGAAAGGCATCATGGCCCTCAAAATACTTCAAAAATATCACAAAAACATGAGTAAATGTCAAAAATCGGACGGAAAAATGACATAAAAACACTTGCCAAAATAATACCCAGGTCTGAAATCTTCTCTGGGTTCAAATTTCGAACATAAAACAGGTGGCCGAACGATCTTTGATCCATATGTAAATTAGTATGCATAAAGTAGAAAACTTCATCTTTCAAACAGAAAAAGAATAAATGAATTCCAAATAAAAATGGAAAAGTTATGCTATCACAAATATGGACTCAGACCATGTTTGTAACAGTTCGACAAGGATGTCCGAGGCTTAAAAATCTACTCTAGGTTCAACTTCCAGGCATAAAACCGAGGATCAAATTTTATCGGATTGAGTTCAAAATTTGGTTCCATGCAGTAGAAAACTTCTTCTTTCAAAAAAAGAGAATAGTGCAATTTGGATAAACTAAGAAAAAATTATGACGTCTCAAAGTTGCACCCAGACAGTGTTTTCACTGTAAAATCTGGGCAAAAACATGGTCCAGATCAAAGTTTGACAGTATATTTCTATAAGCTATCTAAGTCTAAATGATCTGAAATTTGGTACGAATATAGTAGAAAACTTTATCTTTCAAACAAAAAAATAATCACGCAATTTCAGTAAGAAACGATAAAGTTATGCGGTCGCAAACATGGACTCAGGCCATGTTTGCAGCAACTCAGAAAACAAAATGTATAGGTAAATTTCAGGCTGTGCATAGATTTTGCAGCAGAGACTTCAGGTATCTAACGAAGGAGTTTTGCTATGAAATTTTGCAGGTATATACTACAACATATGAACTATCAATAGAAGAAAATATTTCAGCATTTCTTTGCCGGAATTGAGAGAAAATTTCATGCAAATTGACACCCAATCTCAGTTTTTACAGAAACAAAAACATCAACAAAATCAATATTTTCAAACACTTTATGCATATATTTTTGGCATTTGAAGCTTTGCTACAGCTAGCATTATGTGAGCAGCAACTCACCTTGTTTAAGAAGTGCAAAAAATTGATTTTGAGCTGAAAGTAACGAGCTTTGAGCTAATTTGGCCTTGTAGAACCTATACAAAGAGGAAACATATGCATGCAAAGAAGAAATTCATTGTTAACAAACAATCTCCTCAAAAATTATGATTTTGATGAAATAGAAATGGTTTTCATAGTGATTACCTGAGAAAAATAGTTTCAATTTGATTGAAAACAACAATAATTGGATTAATTAGGAGAATTTTTTTGCTAGGGTTGAAGGAGAAACGGGTTTCTTAGTTTTCTCAAGTTCTGGAAGAAGAAGGTTTCCAGAGTATGTACAGTTTTGTTTTCTCACTTCTTTCTTATTTCTGACTTTAGTGCACTAATGGGCTCGTGGACCCAAATTAGAAATAAAGAAAATAAATTAGGCTAAATGATTAACTAACATATGAACTTATGTACATATACAACATATAAAATGCATTTTCTCCATATTTATGCATAAGAAAAATATGAAAACTTGTATACATACGAAATAAACATTTTATATCATATAAAAAGATTAATTTTTATTTTTAAAATATTTTTTATTATTAAATTCCTTTATTTAACAAAATGCACTATTTACTCAAATAAATGAATAAAACAATGTTTTTAACTCCTAAAATTCCACAAATTTTATTTTAGCACTTGTAAAAATATTTCAAACCTTTTCAAAACATTATTTATATCCAAAACTTATTTTTAACCCAATTTCCACCTTTTATTTCAATAAACAACCTTAAAAACCAAATACTTCCTTTAAAATTTTATTAAAAGAAGAAATTGGCAATAATTAATAAAATTATTGCAATTTATCTAAATAAAAATTATTTTCCACTCATTATTAACCCAAACAAACAAATAAAAGCTTTTAAACTTTATTTTCACATTTTATTTTCCAAAAATTCATTGTTTATTCCAAATAAGCAATTTAAAATCTCCAAATCTTGTTTCAGTTCACAATATTAAATCATAACTACCGTTATAATTTAATATTTGCAGGTAATCTCCAAAACCAGGGTTGTTACAGGTTTCCCTCTCTTCAATAAATGTTGTTTGTTTTCTTAATTAATTGCATAACCATTAGAGGAGGAAACTAAAGGTTTCCTTCTCATATTTATTTTAATAAGTAAGTGCATATAGGTGTATATGATACACTCATTCATTTAATTTTTTATAATTTAAACACTTTTGATATACTTTTTCACCAAATTAAATAAAATATTGATTTTATTTAAAAGTAGATTTAGTTAAGATCTAAGTGTATTTGGACTTCACAGGCCTATTAAAGATCCAAAATGGTAATTTTTTGAAATTCATCCATTTCTTCCGTTGTGGGCTGGACTAGTTCCAACAATGGTATCAGGCCCAATAGCCTATGTGGTCTATATTAGTCATGCCAGGGTTACTAATTAAGCATGCACACTTAGTATGGTATCTAGAAAGGTGATGTCTAAGATTGGAATTGGATAATCAAGTACCCTATCCTACTTGGTTACCTGCTTAGCCTAAAAGGTGAAGTGAGCCCAAAGATTGCCCTCGATAGAAAAGACACAATTTAAATTGGGCCTTATACTAATTTTCAAAGTAGTTTTGAAAACTGAGACAAGATTTTAAATTTAAAGGTTAAATTTAAAATAAAAACATGTCTATTATAAAACGTTATAATATAACATACATTATCAAAATGTTTGAAAAGATAATAAAAATTCCAAAATGTTTGAAACTATTTAAATATTAATTTCAAAATTTCAAATTTATTAATAAGATTAATACAATAAATTATTTAAATGAGTTAGTTAATTAATACTTATATGCATGTATTATATATGTTGATATATGTTATGTTATTTTAAAGTGTTAAGATAACATAAGTATACATGTATGTAAGATAAATTTTGAAATTGATATAAATTAATTAAAATTGTTTAATTATATAAATTAATTAAAGGTTAATTAATTAAATAAAAAATATGCATATATAAGATATATGTGTTATACTATAAAGGTAATAATATGCACTATAAAGGTTATAATAGATATATCCAATATAAAAGTTGTATTAAAATACTAATTTAAAATTAATTAAAGAGTTAATTAGTTAAAATTAATTAAATAAGATTTAATTAATAAAATGTTATACATAAGATTATTGTACAAGTTAATTAAAATATAAAAGTTATATAATAATGAAAGTTATATAATATGAGTGTATAAACTAAAGGTGGAATACTAAAGAAACCTAAATAAACTTAAGAAATAAATACATACGTAAACGTACGTATACTATGATTTCTGATGTGTCTGACACTTGAATCAAGACAGTATTTCATAAGAAATACATTATTCCATAAGTCGATATCCCTCAATATAATATATTGAAGATTATGAATTTTCAATACAATGTTGTCCTTTACTGTATATATATTAATAAATTACATGCATACTCCTTAGTTTTTGAGCAAACTTAAGCTACGATATTATGTGTAGTATTATTAATGTATTGAATAGATGAGGTAATATAACTATATGTATTTGTTGAGCAAACTCAAGGTACATATACAATACTTAAGCCGTTGCGATATGGTACGTATGAGTGAATAATCTCTTTTGATTTGTTGAGGAAACTCAAGGTCGAAATGAGATTAGGACAAGGAAAAATAGGTTTGGAGTTGTCTGTGATACAACTGATAAGGAGTTACCCATCGTTTGTGGGGCTATGATTTGTTGAGCAAACTCAAGGTCAGAATACTAAGACAAACGAGTTCTAACACCCATTAGTGAAGTTGAAAGACTTCTATATATCATCTTAGGATTGGGAGAAACTTAAAAGACTAGTGGGAGCCTTATTAGAAAAATAAAAAGGTAACATTTAACATTTCTAATATTGTAAGAACATATGCTAAGTAATGTTATAATTATTTACAATGATAAATTTGTGCATTTTATATGATTTATAAAATGTTTATCAATTAACATATACAAACAAACTGAATTGAAAGTTTACAAATGGAAATATAATACTCACTATTAAATTCCTATTGCATGTTAATATTTCAACACCTATGCAAGTGCCTGATTTTACAACTACTGAATACTTTCATGGTTTGGTCACTTATGCATTTATTGGTCAAGACCATATATTGAATTTTATCAGTTTCGAACTCTAAAAGTAATACAAGACTATGGATATTTGATCCATATATAATTGCATATAAATGCTATGTGGTGAATGGTCAAAGTTTGTAATGTATAATATTTCGATGAAATTAGTTCATTCGAAAAACTAAATAAACCTTAGTATGAGATTGAGTATTCAATCTGATTGATTATAAAAGGGATCATATTATGTTAATGTAACACAAGACAAAGAACTACAATATAGATATAAGAACTCAATCGCTGAAATGCCATTTTGATTAGTTTACGTAAAGTGCAACATATTTGATATCCTTATATTAAGGATAACCGAATGCGCGTTTGTAAAGAGTTTGTTATAATATTGTATTATGGTTTTCATTTGAATAGTTTGACCATTTGAAAGGAAAATGAATGTATAAGAATAGATGTAATTTAAGGTACAACTGAGACGAAGAATAACCACTTCTGCTTCATAGGGAAACATTGAAAATGAGAATTGTAATAATAACTGATACTTAATATTGGAATAAGAAATATGATTTCTATTTTGAAATGTACTTCCATATAGAATTTCTTTCTATGAGATTTATTTCTTTGAGCTTAAGATATTTGATCAATGAACTCTCCACTTTAAATAATTGAAGTGTATGAAATAAACAAATTGTATTAAGTGAATGATGGACCTTCGAATTTAGTACACTATAACAGTAATAGTGAAAACAACGGGAGCATGCCATATAGCACTTATTAATTGCATCATAGTATGAAAATTGTTTTCGTAAAACGTACCATACATTATTTATGAAATAATGACTATTTTCAGTTTCGACTAAAAGAAAGAATAGACGTAGCTATGTTTCAATATGAATATTATGAATATTCTTTGTGAAATAAAACTATAATGTGGTATTATTTTTTTGTAACAAAAGTGATGCACTAGAAAATATAGAAGTATCTAATATTATTTACAGTTGTTTTGGAATTATAGTGTTTGCGTCGAAAAGGTAACAAACACCCAATTGTCAACAAAAGCACCTGTTTACAATCGCAAATCTCAGATAACAAATATGTAGAGAAAATAAATGTGAAAAACACTCAAAATTGTAAAAAAATCACAAGGAAACACATAGATTTAAAGTGGTTCGGCGTATGGCCTACGTCCACTACGAAATTGATGATTTTATGGATGTTTGTTTGCTGATTACAACTGGTTACATCGGATTACGGCAGCGGATTTCGTGTACAACAGCGATCTTGGAGTACAAAAATGGTTTTGATAGGGTTTGGTCGTCGGATAGCCCCCTAAAAGTCCATTTTTTGAAGCTCTTGGACTCCTATTTATAGATGTAGGCTGCTAATATCTTGCCCAGATCTTGGAAGACTCCTTCTCCCATATGGGTGGGCCCATGTGATCGATCCCATGTCATCTGCACTAGGTCCATGATCGATATGAACGAATTTCATATCGATCAAGATTTGATCCAATCGAGTCGAAATTCAGCAGGAACATTCTTTAGGTTGTACCTAAGCTCCTGTGAAATTTTTGTGGCATTTGGACTCGTAGATCGTGTGATATGATCGATGCAAATTGTAGCTTGCGTGAAGGCAGAAGTGTTCGTCCCTGTCTATTCGTCTCCATCCCTTTATATTTATCACAATCGCATCGATGATGTGGCTCGAAAACCTAAGGGAGATCCACTTTTGATGCCGAGTTGGCTGCTTCTTCACTCAAAAAGTCTCCTTCGGATCGATCGAATGATGTGCTCTTCGTATCCATCCACCAGCGCCTGTACTCTTATTCGTATCCATCAGCTGTGCCGCTGCTCGCATCTATCGATCCAAGTCCATAGCCTTCGTGTCGATCAAAGCCTTACTTCTTCGTATCCATTGGTTGTTCCCTTGTTCGATCCCATTCGTACCATTTCATATCTATCTATAGTCGTAGCTTTCGTATCGATCGGCCCTTTGCTCTTTGTATCGATCCCATGCTTCGATCGATATGAAATGCATTGATTTGAAGACTTACCAATCTATACCTAATGTCGATCGATACGAAATTATCGAGTACTTCCCTGATCGATACGAACTACCACCGATCTAAAGCCATGTGTGTTATCACTATTCACATCAATCCAGCTGCTTCTTTCTTCGTATCAATACGAACCATGCTATACGAACTGCAACTATTGATACGAAACAGAACACCCTTCCCATATCCATGCTGCCACGTGATCGATATGAATAATGTCGCTACAAACCAATCTTCATGAATCTTGATCCATCCATATCTCGAGCATACGAACTCCGATTGACCTAAAATTCGAAACTAGCCTCTCTTAGCCTTGTTCATCATTCCCAGTCGATCCCATCTTGGTTGAGCTTGGCCAAATTTTGACGACATCGATCATAGCCTTGTTTCCAAGCGATCTCCAATCCTAATATCCATCCTTTCCAGCCAATCTGTTGATATCCCGACCTTGACCAAAAGGTGGGATAAAATTTTCCCCCCAAAACATGCCTTATGGTAAGAAGGTGTGTATTGTAAAGCTCCGATTCCAACATTCGAAGTCCATATTCCATCTATAGCCATACCATCCGATCCATTACCAAGTCATCCTATCTGAGCGCCACAGCTATATACTGATCCAAATCCGCGACTGCTCCGAGTCAAGGTCTGATTCCGAATCCAGTAACCTAATCCGTAGCTAATTTCATATCCATTTGAATCCGACATCTAATCCATCCTTATCCAATAACCAGTAACTAAATCCATAACATTTCTGAGTTGATATCCAAATTTGGGACCGCTCTGAGTCCTTTGCCAAATCCAAGACCTCTCCGGGTCAATTTATCCCAAGCAAAAATCCGAATGACCTCTCCGTGTCGCATTATCCTATTCCGACCCTGAATATCCGGCCTCGGCTCTCCGGCCATGGACTCTTTATATTCTTCGGCCTCGGCTCTCCGGCCTTGGCTCTCCGGCCAAGGACTTTTATATCTCCGGCCTCGGCTCTCCGGCCAAGGACTTTTATACTCTCCGGCCACGGCTCTCCGACCAAGGACTTTTATATTCTCCGACCTCGCAGTTGTGTCTTTATGAGTAAGATAAATGTAGTTGGAATTAAATGAGAAATTTTGATAAGAATAATATCGCAAATTTCAATTGTTGAAATTAGCGTAATAGATTCAATATTCAACATGTTCAAGTCAATTCGGATTTACTCACAAAATTATCGCTTGAAAAGTCCTAGTGTTTTGGTACATATGTATTGAAACAAAAATTATAAATAGCGATTTAGAGTAAGTTGTTTACATATAATAACCAAAAATGTCTCAAAGTCAATGGGAGTGATATTGAGTTTGTGGGTCTTTGGATATGATCCAAGAAAAAGTACGAAAATATGATTTCATAAGCATCATAACTGAATAAGTATTTTGATAGAAATATCAAATAGTTTGATTTTCAATCAAAGTGCAGAGAAAGCATGTGTTCATAAGAAAGAACGTTAAATGGTATATTGGTATTTCTAAACTATAAGTAAACAACACGTTGTTGATTTTAACGATGTACTTGTGTTAAAATCAGCCTTAGTTGTTTTAATACTCAACATTGGATTGATGAATGATGTCTTCTATACTATGTATAGAAGATGTCGAGCATGTCCCAAATGGTATGCAAGGACAACTTATTAAAATATTTAATACAGAACATGTAAGATTGATTCCTTGAATTGGTAAAAGGAATTATCATACATGTTATGTTGTCTACAATATCATGATTTGTTAATGTATTTGATCCATGAAGCGAATATCAAATCCAAATTGATATCACTAAACGGTTGTTTGAAGTATTCTCATTTATTTATGAAATACTAGAGAATCATTTACAGAAACAAAAACTCCTTATGAAGGAGTGTTCGAACTCAAACTTTCACAAGTAATATTGAGCATATATGTCAATAACATATCTTAAAGTTGGAAATGTTCCAAATGAAATACCGTGGTTGATTCAATGATAAAAAGCTTGGTACATCGCCTCGAATAGCACCACAATAAAAACAATGTATATAAAATTATAAGTGCACAAATTTATAATTGAACCGATTCCAAATGTTGAGAATCTCATAACATTGTTATATATTAACAATGTCGTGATATGGTTCACAATAGAACTAAGAGCTCATTAGAAGTTGAGAGACATACTCGGAATTGTTCCACATGATAAAGCAACTTATCACCGTCAGAGAGAGTTGATTGATAGAGTAGATAATTAAAACATAATAGCATACCTGTTCACAAAGGGACTGACCTAATTTTTTTTGAGAAAACCGATTGAAGAAGTTGGAATAAGATTCTATAATTGACCCTAAGTGCAGGTAGGAGATTGATAGAGTTAGGGGTATGCCCTAGAGCAATTATGTAATTTTTTATATATATCTAACTCGTTGACCAATCTTTTTCAAAATAAAGTATTTTCTTTCTATTATATACTTGATATAATGCGGTTATATTAAATTAATCAATTTGATTAAAAGTATATTTTATAGAAAATCCATAAATGATATGTTTTGTGAAAGTAGTTACAAAGTGTTGTAACAGTGAGTAATTTATCACAATAAAACAAATATACCGTTTTTAATGTTCCGAGTCAAGATGCATTGAGACTGGATATTGATGTATCCGTTGAGACTAGAGGTTGTAACGCTCTCCAAATATTAGGCAGTGTATTACTCACGACTACCGAGGGCACCAAAAGGTTATGTATTGATAGTTATTGGATAAATTTGGAATGACTCGCTCGATATTTTTCTCTTGGTTAATATAACTAAGGTCAAGCAGAGAAAAGGTCAAGCAGAGAATGTCGATGTGACTAACTTACAAAGTTCGCTAGACTTGAGAATACTATGGATCTTCAATGTGGAAGCTTTGCTTTGATTATAGTTAAATCGTGGCATGGAATCCATTAGACGACTATAGTTAGGTCGAGTGGAAGCATTGGAAGCGAAACATTATTCATGAGATGATTCGTCTCCTCAGTTATATGATGTTACTATCATGGTGAATTGAAGTCAACTCAAAGTCAAAGTCTCTGACCAGAGCATTTTGGTTAATAATTTTTTTTATTATAGAACCAAGGACTTTGTGTTTGGACAATAAAGTTGAATGTGGATGATATTAGAATTTTGACCATTACCAAATTCCAAAAGTCCTAATATGATATAGTTTTGACAAAGACAATTAGTGTAAATAATTGTCACTATCAGGTACTGCTTATAATAAGTAAAATTTGATTTTATAGAAAAGGCCTGTAAGTGATGGATTCAGCTAAACTGTCATAACACCTACTAAGTGACATGTGAACTTTAATATTTGAGTTGTTCAATATTAATCGGTGACTGAATTCATACCTTTTAGTCGCATAACCGCATTTGTGATTTCTCCGAAAACCAGAAAATTTAATTAGTTTGTAAAATGTTGCAAACTGATTAAATTAATTAATATTTATGAAATATTAATTATTGTTAATTTATTTGATGTTTTGGATATTTTTGTTAATTATTTTATTGCATATATAAAAGTTATATTTGCGTATATCGATATGCAACATCGTATAATTTTAAACAGTTAAACAATAAGATAATTACATAAAAGTTGTTTTCTTTTATTTGGAAAAGTTGCTTATTTGGAATGTGCTTCGATCAACCATATAATGGTAAGACGACGAAATCAATTAATGAGATTAATTGAAATTAAAAAGAGGAAATAAAGGAGGAATTTTTAATAGGAGAATAGGGAAAGATTTCTGTAATTCTATTAAAAAAATACCACTTCATTTTAAATAAATAGTGAACAGAACGTGGCTTTCATTTTTTTTTTATTCTCTTTTCTTCATTTTCTCTATCATTCATAGATGAAACTTCATCCAAAAACAACATCACAACAAATTAAAATCAACATCAAACTAAATTAAAAAGGTGGTTCATTCTTCTCTTGCAAAGTAGGATGGTGATTTTCTTGAAATTTGAGGAGAATCCCCAAATCAAGGTTGATGAAAGGCAAGGTCTATCGAATCTAGAAAGTGATCAATCAGATTTAGGTAATATTCTGTCATTTAAGGTGTTTCTACATGCTACATTCTACAGTAATTATATGTGTGTATAATTCTATATTTGCATATCTTTTAATTTGTTCCTATCTCCTTATCTCTATCTTTCCCTTACGTTCATAATTGTGAATTTGAATTTGAATTTGAATATATCCATTCCATTACTTGAATCAGTTGTTCTATCATGTTAAAATATAGAATGTTTTCTTTTGTTCACTGCTATTTTCTTATGAATTATAACATCTCATTTTCTGTCTCATGTATGATTGTTTGATCAATTAATTTAATGTAGATCCAGTCCATCTTAATTGTATGTTCTGTACTCTATATGATCGTTTAAAAAATTTGTTTAATCTAGATTCAAATCTTCTTATCTCAAATCTATATATGCCTATGTCATTTGATTTTGTAGTTTAAAAAAATTGAACATAATTGAACTTAGATTTTTTTTTCTTTTCATAATTTGGTTTTTCATATCAAATGGTTTACACTTGAATATTTGGACACAGGTTGCTATGTAATTAAAACTTGGTAATAATCACATTAATTAACCTTGGTCATACAATTAATATGATGTTTTAATTGTCATGTTTCAAATCATTCTAATATAAACTCTTCCTCTTAAAATGAAAAGGAAATATTAAATCAATAATAGATACCATGATATGCAATTCCCTTTAATTAAAAATTATATCTCTGCTTAAAAAGGAAGGAATCTTGTCGCAACTATTTACCATTTTCATTAGTCTTAATATTCTTTGATTTAGTGCTTGTAATTGAAATGATATCAAAGATTAGATCAATGATATATTCCATGATCTACAATTCCATCTAATTAAAAATTATATCTCTGCTTAAAAAGGAAGGATTATTTTCACAACTGTTTCAAACCATTTTCATTAACCTTAATATTCTTTGATTTACTACTGGTAAGTAAAATGAAATCTATTTTATTTGAACTGTTATGCTAAACATTAATTACGTGTGTGTGTATTTACAGTATATGTATGTATGCATGTATGTATTTATATATTAATAAATAAATAAATTTATTCATGTTTAGGACGACAATGGCATATATAGATGAAAATGTGTCCATTGTTGTGTAAATCCCAACAGCTATGCATTGTTTACATTAGCTTTGTACACTTTTATACGTTGAACTTATACTATACACATGGGCGCATGCGACGTACTTAGAATCATTTGCAATTAATTAATCAAATTGGACTAATGCGTTCCAAATAGAACATTCATTTGAAATGTTAACATGTTTATTTAACATATTATCAATATTACCAGAGACAAAAATGAGAGGTTTCTCTCTCCTTAATTAATGTTGTTTACTCTCTAAATGCATAACCATTAAAAAAGGAGACCAAAGGTTTCCTTCTCATATTTATTTTAATAAGTAACTACATGTATGTGTATTTGATACACTCATTCATTTAAATTTATATAATATTCAAACCCTTTTGATATATTTTTTCTCCAAATTAAATAAAATATAGATTTTATTTAAAAGAAGATTTAATTAAGATCTACGTGTATTTAGACTAAAGATCCAAAATGTTAAAAAAATTAAAATTCACTAATTTCTTCTGCTGCGGGCTGGCCAGTTCAAACAAATTTGGATTATGATTTAAAAATATTATTTCTTCCCTTCTAATTAACTATATTATTTTCATGTTGATATATTTGAAAATCTCCATGCCATGCTCTTAATTATCTATTTGTTATCTATAACATTAATTTTGGATTCATCACTATCTTATATGGTTATTGATTTTGTGTGTTTAACTATGATCTAGATCTTATTATCATCATATGCCTATGTCATCTAATTTTCTTATTATTGTTTGAATAAAAAATTGAAACAGTCTTATTAATAAGTCACATTTCATAATATAAGATATTATTGTTTAAATAAAAATTGAAACAATCTTATTAATAAGTCACATTTGTTAGTACAAGATTAAGATTTATATGTTTCTACATAAATTATTCTATGAATGGAAGTTTGAAACAATTTCATTAATTAGTCAAGGCTTATAACATAAGATGGGGATTCAAATGTCGTACTTTTAAATTATTTTGGAACGGATTTTGGTTGTTAAGAAAAGGAAACTTTAAACCAGTGATTTGTTACTTATTTTAACAATTGGACTTAGACTAGAATAAGATCTTTCTTTAAAAGGTATGTATTCTAATTTGCAAGTTATTTGAGTATAGTTTTAATTTTTTTTATTTCAAAACATTGATTTGGTTCATGTTTGCGTATATATGCATCTCTATATGTATGTGTGATATTCCGAAATTTTTGGCAATATCAATTTAATAATCTGTATTAAAAATTAAATTGATTTGATAATTTTTTTAATAAAATTTGAATTGATTTAATAATCTTCCTTTAATAAATATTTAATTGGTGAATTTTATCTTTCAAAAAGCTAATTAAATTGTTTTCTATTTATAATGTATATATTTGTATATATTGTAAATAGATAAACTTTGTTTTAATTTAACAAATGAAGCATATTTTCAAATTCTAATATTTTTGGGTAATTTGGAAATTTGATTTATTTAATATTAAGCTTTTCAAAATCTATCAAATAAATAACTATATGGTTTTAAATTGTTAAGGTAAATTGTTTAAATTTATTTTAGCTTAAATTTAAATTTAAATTAATTAACAAAAAGGTTTGTTTTCTTTTTAAAATACAGTTTGATAAAATAAGTAATTTATTAATAAAGAGATTTTTTATTTTATAAATTATTTAAAGTTGATAAATGAGTTATTTTTAAACAACAATAATAATGTATTGTTTTTACAAATAGATTTTAATAAAAACAGCACTGTTATTTCAAATTTAATTTTTATATCTATAACTTGATTTCAAAACTGAATTTTAGAATCTGATTTGAATTTGAATTTAAAGTTTTGAAATTCAAAGTATAAATATTTTATATTGTTTTGGATTTAAAATATATGCATAAGCTTTTATTTTATAAATATAATTTGATTTATTTCTTTTAACATTATTTACAATAAATAAGTAACCATAAGATAATTAATTAAGTATAAGTTTATATTAACCTTTATTAACATTTAAATAAAAACCGATTAACTTAAAAGAGATATGTGTTAAGTGATAAACATATTATTATGACAAATGTTGTAATATATGACAAGTGTCAAATTTAATTCGGTTTTTCTTTTATTTTTGTTTTTAAAAACATTTCAGCCTTTATATAAACAAAATATTCTTCCCTTCCCTTTCTTTTTCTTATTTTTTTTCTAAATCTAAAAGCTAAGTAAGAAAAATCTGATCGAAACCAGAAATCCATCTATAATCCCTGAAACCATTTCAATAACCAAAATCCAAATCAATAGATCATTTTCCCTGTAACATTAACAAGGGCAAGCCTGCATTTTCAAATTTGTAGCCTATGCATTTGTTTTCTTCAATATGGAAATTGATACTGTGTGCAAACATGTAGTTTTAATCAAAAGCATGCATGTAGTTTTCAAATCAGGAGCATTTTAGTTTTAAAAGAGATTCAAAGTTTTCAAAAGGGTTTTCAAAAACAAATCTGAGGCTCTGTCTTCTTCTTTATTCTGGTGAGTAACTTCACTTTTAAAACTTAAAGTAAATTTGGTTGCATGCTAGTATGGTTGAAATGAATATGTATTGTATGTATATATAAGTGAAAATCTGATGTGATTATTTATAGTGTGCATGCGATTTATATGTGCTCTGTTCTGTTTTGTTTTCCCAGGCTCAAAAATTCCATTTAAATCCTTACCACTTAATCTAGTTCTTGATAGGATTTGATTTACAAACAAAAGTTGTTTGATTTATCATGTACTAATGTTTAAAAATTTAATTAAGTCAAAATAAAGCCTGATTGTCTCTGGAAAATAAAAAAACAACAGTGCATGTTAAATAAAATCAAAACTCAAACATTGTAATTTATAAATCCAGAATTATAAATTGAATACGTCAACTATAACATGATTTTTAATACTAAAATCATAAATTTTAAATTGGGAATGAGGGTGCAGTTCTAGGATGAACTAAATAGGGGAATTTGGGATTTTTGGGTGATCTCTACAATCTGGACGTTCGGGTTTCTTCCTGGAGATGGAAGGCTGATCAGAGAATCTTAGAAAAATGGATGAGGGTGATGCAATTCATCGAGGAGTGCAACAGGTGTGGACTTTTGTTTTGAACCCTAGTTTTAGCTAGGCTTAGTAATTTGATCACCACGACCATTTAGGTTGATCGAGTGCGATGGGGTTTTGAGTGATGATAGCTTGGTCGTAGACGAAGTCTTGATCGGAGTTGTAGATTTTCTGGTGATCGGAGTTTTGTGGTCGAGGCAGTTTCCAGGTTGGTAGATGGTTCCAGTTTTGAATTTCCAGGTCTGGTTTGAAACTCGAATTTGATTTCGAGTTTGATGTAACGATTTGATGATCGTGGTGTGGAGTTTGAGGGTTGTTGATGTGGGAAGACCATCGGTGGCCGGAGATGATCAACACCACCATGCATACGCACGGTGCACTGCATTTTCTGGTGAACTTTGGTTTGATTTGTACTCGAGTTAATTGATTTGTTGACTTAAAGTATTCGGTAGATTTGCTTGGGGCAGTTTGGTTTTGGCTCGAAGCAAAATGATGGTGGCTCGGGTTAAATATTTGTTACAGGTATTAACAGAAACCTGTTTTGTTCTGTTTTTAAATTTTAAAACGGAATTTAAAAACTGAGTTTAAATGTAAAGTAGACATTTAGAATAAGTTTTAAATCAAAGTTTAAATCTAGAATTCAAGTTAGTTTGAATCTCAGTTTAGAATAAAATAAAGTTTAAGATTTAAATTGTTTTAAGTACTTTAAAATGTTTAAATAGTTTGAATTTTAAAATGAAGTTTAAAAATGTAAGTAAAGTTTTTAAATCTAAGTTTTTTATCTGGATTCAAATTTAGTTTGAATCTTAGTTTTAAAATGAAAGGAAGTTTTTAAATTTAAATTGATTTAAACAATTCTGAATATCTAAAGTGTATTTTAAATGGATTTGAATTTAAAAATAAATTTGGTATAAAATCCTTTTAAGCTTCTTTTATAAGATAAATATTTCTTTAACTTGTGAAATAAAAAGGTTTTTTAATTGTTTTAAACTTTGTTTAAGTTAAATTTGTATTTATTTTAAATCTTAAATTTAAAATGAAATTTGAAAGAAAATTTAAAGTAAATTGTTTTCAAAAGGCTTTGTTCAAGATAATTTGATCATTAATAAGAAAATTGTTTTTATCTTTAAATAAATAATGATTTAATGATTTGTAATTCATTAAATTATTAAGTTAATTAAAATGGATAATTTATTTATTTATTTATTTAATGGTTTGGATTTTTAAATTAGTAATTAAAGTTCCTGTAGATTGCAATATGAGTGTGCACCTGTATATTGCCCAAACCATATTTTTATTTCATGCATGCATATTGAGTGCTCAGGCCTTTCTTTGAATTTGTTGCGTGCGTGCAAAATTCTATTGCCCAGGTCAATTTAATTTTTTTTTATATATACTTGTTTCGTGTGTGTATGTAACGCAAAAAAATAGGTCCAGATCATTTATTTTACATGCGTGCACGTATTTATTCCCAGGCCTTTTCTTTTGTATGTATGTGGCTAAGTTTGCATTTCACCAAATTCAAGTTCCAGGTCATCATTTTTTTTTTCAACTTAATTTTTCGTGCGTGGAAATTTTTTTTGCCCAGGTATGGTTCCGGTCTTATATTAGGGATTTAGGGTGGATCTTTAGTATGTTGATCTAGGCCACGTACTGTGATTGGTGGTACCCCAGTAGCCCTGCCATTATATGGAACCCAATCTCCAATAAGTGCCATACATATTGATTGTGCCCAACTATGTTGGAACATGCGATGTAAGCATTCCAGCTATTTCTGTATTTTACTTGAAAACCCTAGACCATATTATAATATCATCGGATTTCCTATCAAATGCTTTGGTTACCGTAAGGTAAAAACTTACCCATGTTTATGTGTGGGGAGTCTTACGTGATACTTTTTGTTTTCAAAAGGTTTTCAAAGTTAAGCAACTTTAACCTGTTACTCACACTAGACCCATGTCTGATCCGGAGTTTATTTCTGTTTTTTTAACTCTTGGGTGCTTTAATTTTTTACGAGTAGCCAAGGGATTTAGGTTAGCTTTGACAAATTGTGGAGGAGCAATGGAGCAGGAGGCTTCAACGTTTGTAGATATATAGTGTTTCCACTGTGTTGATCTCTATATTGATTTCTGTATTGTGTATTGAGTTGTATAACTAGACAGGTGTTTATAACTGTCTAGTATGTGTTGTATAAGCTGTGTAACTCTGATGTATATGATACTATGTAATATTTATGTGATTAATATAATTTATTCGTTCCGCTGTTGAGATTCTGATGTTGTTTTCTTTCTTTCTTCTCTATCTTTCTCTTTTCTATCCCTTTCTTTCTTAAAAATGATGCGTCTTATTGTGGAGAATATGGCGGGTCGTCACAGTATGTGTGTGTGAAATATATATATACATATACATACAGATTCATATACATATACATATATAATATATGTGTGTGTATTTAACTCAAGGTTTTCAAAAGGGTATTTATATAAAATATAGCTGTAATATTTAGAACTATCTTTTAATTAACATCAATTTCATATTATATACATTGATTTAATACATGTTATAAAGTCCATTCTAATATAAACAACAATGAAATACACACAAACATACACATATTTAATCATACTAAATTAATCTTATTAATATAAAACTTTCTTGCTTGGGACGACAAAGGCATGTATAAAGGAAAAGTGTGTTCGTTGTGGCATAAACCACATCACCTAAACAACGGTCTCACAATAACTGTGTACACTTCTCATATGCTATAATTGCATGCCTTATACATGGGTGCATTTGACGGGCTCATTATAACATACAAATAATTTTAAAATTAACTCAAACTAATTTTAAACGATTATAATAAAGTAAAGATTTTATTAAAATAATTTTTAATTAGATCTAGGCTTTATATGCTTAACTAGTATCAAAATAGATTTTTTTGAAAATCACCCATTTAACCTACTTCTGATGGGCCCGGTTCCAACATCTTTGGTAATCATAGGCTTTAGGCGTCATACATCAGCATGTGCGAGACCTAAGAGTTCATTAACTCTTTCATTGCTACCACTAATGCGGTGCTTGGTTATTTTTCCTTTAAGACGACACTCACACATATCAAATGATTCTGAATCAAATGATGATAGAAAACCTTTGGTTTTCAATTTATGTAGTCATTTCTCACTTATATACCTTGCCTACAATGCCATAGATAATTATTGTTAATGCTATCAATAGAAGAATTATTCATATCACAAGCATAACTAAAATTAATAAAAAAAGTGCCATTATCCAGAATACCATTGTAGATTTAATCTCCATTCAACATAACGTTCATAACATTATCAACACAAAGAAAAATATATCCAGTTTTAGATAATCTAGAAACACAAATTATTCCATAAATAATTTTTTAACATAATAGCAATTATTCAAAATTAACTATATCTATTTGGAAAAGCCAAGTGATAGTCTCCAACTATAGTTGCATCTAGTAGAGATCCATTAGCAACCTAAAGTCCCATTTCACCATTTGTCACATGACTCATGTTCCTAAGTCCCTCTAACATATTACAGACAAGAGTTTCAGATCCAGTATCTAAAACCCAAGTCCATTTATTGATTGCAAAACAATTTTGAATCATAAAATACTTGTAGGATAGGAAGAACTATTATGTTTTGTCTCTTTGACAATCTTTAGGTAATCTGAAAAGTTCCATTTTCAATGCCCTTGCTTGTGACAATGATGCCATTCACCTTTTCCATTTGGAGTAGCCTTCTTATTCTTCTTATCAACCCATTTCTTTTTCCTTGAACCATTTAAAGATGATGCTTTCCCTTTTACCATGAGCACCATGCCTTGATCCTTGAATGAAGACTCGGTTGATCTTGATAAATTGAGGTGCTCCATGATGCTTACATTCAACTAGTTTATATTATAGTTTAATATGAATGGCTTAAACTATGGAGTAAGAAACCCTAAGGTCAAGTCCACTTGCAGCCCATTACTTATCATTGCGTTTAATTGAGCAAGTATATCATTTATCTTTTCATCATAAAGATGTACTCTACTTTCATGCCCTTTAACATCTTTGTCTTGAGCAACCTTTTAGTAATCTCGTACTTTGGGGAATGAGATTCGTCCCTAAACAATGCTTTGAGGCTATCAAAGATTTGATGGATAGTCGTGCTTTTGTGCTATCTTTATAAAAGCTTGTCAAATTAGACATCATGTAAGCTTGAGAAATTTCTAGGTCAGCAACCTTTTCTATATACAAGTACTAGTTTGGGGTCTGCATCTTTAGAAAATCTAACACTTGGAGGTTCAATTATTGACAACCATAAGCATTCGTGTGTAAGTGATAACTTTATCACTCTTAGCCAGTCTATGTAGTTCAGTCCGATGAGTTTGTTGTATTCAAAAAAACGTTGGTGCAAAAAAACTTTTGCAACTTTAGTTTAGTAGATTAAGACATTAAATTCGTAGAAGATGTTCTTATAATAGCAATAAGGTTAAAATTGTATTTAATTTTACTAATAAGCTCCCAATAAAGTTTTATATTTCTCATAACCCTATGAGAAATATAGAAGTCTTTCGGATTTTCTAGTGGGTGTTAGGACTCACTTGCCTTGGGATTCTGATATTGAGTTTTCTCAACAAATCACATACCCACGAGTGATGGATGTAACGACCCTTAAATTTTAATGATTTTCAATAACGTAATTAAGTGATTTTTTTTCAAAATTTAATAACTAGATTTAGAAATGAAAATTTGATATTTGGTGTGCGTTTATTTAAGCATAGCAAATGACAGATTTCCATTGGAAAATATGAAAGTTAGTTCTGCTGTCTAATTTTCATTTCAATTCAAAATCAGTTAAATTGATGAAAATAAAATGTTTTCGAAATCTGAATATTTTTATATAATAAAAATGTAAATCATTTTTTGAGTGAGACGTTGTTTCGCCAAATTTAGACTGCCCTAGCTCTATTTATCTTATTTTTGGCGCTTTAGTAGCATTTTCAGCATCAAATATCGTGTTTTGATAGGATGGTCATATCTCTCATATCTATGTACCATTCTATGCATCTCTTTATGCTAATCTTCATAATATATTCATTCCTGTGATTCGGCGCTCCGTACATGGCGAAATTGGCGAAACGATTGATTGTACCTGTATCTGTTTTGAACCTTTTTATTTTCTTTGTGTCTTTTTGTTGTCCACCATGTAAACTAATAACCATCAGCTTATATTAATTGCCAGAAATTATTATTTGACTTTCACTATTTCACCACTGCTATTTAAACTGGTTCGTCCTTTCACTTTTATTTTTTGATTCTCTTTTGCTTCAAAAGAAGAAAAACTTATTATACGATTGCTTTCTTTCGTTCTGCCATTAGGAAATATATTATATTGTTCATATATTTAGATCCAAAGCCTATTCAGTTTCCACCTGAAAGCTTACTCATCTCGCCCCAAACCCGAACCACCCATCACCTTTCCTCCTTTGAACCCCCTCCCGTCCTCATCACCAAGCCATCCCTCCTTATCGCCTTTCCCCTTCCACCTACCTGCTTCTTTGTTCTTTGGCCGCATACAAACAGGCCTCCATCCGCTAGCAGTCTCCGCTTCAAAATCCATCTCTTCTTGCCTCACCACCCACGCCCCATCAACCACGTCCACTTTCTCCCTCTCACTTCTCCACTGCTAGCCACAACTACCAGACCCACACGTGACCCTCAAACAACCCATGCAAACAACCTAACAAAAGCCTCAGTCACCTATCAACACTCCACAGCACAGCCCCCATGCAACCACATGAGCACCCATCCGAAAGCCTCTCCACTTTGCATGACTCACATGACCTAGTTTACCCATCCACCATATCACCCACGTGACAGCCTCCATACCAACCACACAACCTTCCACCCCGCTTGTGCCACCCACTGACTCGCACCTTCAGCTGAGTATGGCAACCGCCACACCACCTGACCATCGCCCATCTCCTCGTGACAGCTCAAATCCACCATGAAGCTCCTGACCCGCCCCACTCCACTATCAAAAGCCAGCACCTGTCGGCCCAGAACTAGAGTACCATAACTCGGCAACAGCCCCGCTTTCGAGCACGACCTCAATCGAGCAGCTTCTCTTTAGTTTGTTTTAGTATATATTGAATTTTTATGTTGACTTTAAATATATATATATATATATATTAAAATACGTGTTACTGATTTTAAAATATGTTTTTATATTTTGTGTTTAAAATATTGATTTTAAGTGTTGGTTTTAAAACGTAACAGATATACACTTTGATTTTAAATATATATATATATATATTGTAAAAAATGATGATTTTGAAATGTAAATAAAAAGATTTTATTTTGATATCAATTTTGAAATATATGCATATATAGATTTTTAAATGTGTTTTAAATTAAATATGGTTTTAAAAAAAAGGAAAATATATTACATATATATATATATTAGGTTTTATCGAATTATGTGCTTTGCTTGCCTCTGTCGAGCTTGTCACAGCAGTTTCTCAGTGTTATTATGGAGTGTCCGTATCCATGTGCATGTCCATATTATCTTCTTCGCTATCTTTGTTCTCTAACCTCGAAAGACGAGCAACCACTCACGATTAACATTCTTATATTTAGTAAATTCAATTCACATGAAATGACGATGGAAATATGTTGTTCAATAAAATTTGTTAGCTATTTAATTTTTTACGTATGATATGTTATTGTCTATAATTGTTTACCTATATAAATTGACATATAACACCATAACTTGTTGTATATATTTTATTTGAATGGTTAATTAGGAGTATATGCATGTCATTGATTTATATGTCATTTTATGCTATTGTATATTCTCATTACAAGTTCATGTTAGATAGAATTCCCTATGTGTTGAAATGACACATACCTGAACGATATAATAGATTAGGGAAAATCGTTATGGGTTGAAATGATAAGCGATTTTATTGATTTTTGAATTTTGGGATTGTAGGTTGAAATAATAGAAACCCATAAAAATTAAATAATTGCGGGCTGAAATGATAAATATCTATATCACTTGACCATATGATAGAAAATTATATACGGACACCATTGGTCTATTTTAAAAAAATGATTTCCAAAGTTTTGAAGAAAAATATATGGGTTTTAGTAAATATTTATTTTTAAATATAGTATAAAGATTTTATTATAATATATAAGAAAATTTAGATTTTAGATTACATGTTTGGAAAATTTAAAAATTATAAGTTGAGTTTGAACTTGTAAATTTTAAGATTTTACTTACAATTTTATTGCTTTAAAAAAACGTAAAATAAAATTTAAGATAAATGAATTAATAATAAGATTTAATTAAGTAAAATATAATATATTTTTAATATTTATTTACAATTTATATTAATATTTTGTAAATATATTGTAATAACTTTAATAAAATAAAGGTTCGGAAGATAAATTAAGTTAATTTGTAATTTAATTTGTTTGGGAATTTAATATAAATAAGATTTGATTGGAAATTTATTTTGAGATTTTGAAATGTATGATTTTACAACTTAATTTAATTAAATGGATTTAATAAATATTTCAAATTTAAAGAAACTTGTAATTGAATATTTAATTTTGATTTAAATTTGCCATTTGTGATTTTATTTAAATGTTATTAAAAATGTTGAAGTGAATAATTTCATATTTAAATAAGATTAAAGTTGAAATTTGAAATATAAACGGATTGTATCAAATTGAGTTATTATGAATTGTATGAATATTTACACTTTGAAACCTATTGAATTGGGAGTGGTTTAAATTTGAAGTTCAAACCTGGATTTGAAATTGACATAAATTAAAATGGTTTAATGAGAATTTGAATTGATTTGTGAAATTGGAAGAAACAATTCTAATTTAAAACTATTTTTATGTAAACTCTTCTAATATATCTACTATTTTTAATATATAAAGTATTTTATTTTTAATTTATAACTGTTTTAATATATAAAAACTAATTTCAATATTTAAATCTGTTTAAGTTGGAACTATTATGATTTAGATTTAATGGATTTAAATGCAAATACTTGGATATAATGATTTCGAAATGAATATGATTTAAAGTGATATGACCTCAGAAACGAATATGATATTTTGATAAAGTATGAACTATATGAAATATAAATGACCATGTTGTGAAATAAGCGTTTGGTTGTTAAAGAGACCGGGATCAGATATTGTCATACTCTCTGCCAATACCGAAAACCACTTTAACAACTGTGTACGTGTTGGGAATTCCAAAATAAAGTAGGATGGTTTGACAATGATTCTGTATGAGGTATTAATACAGCCCCGACTCACGTAAGTCAGCTTGGTGTGGCTAAAACAGGAGCTATACCGGGCCAAGTGAGGTCGCATCTTCGATCAAGCATGCTTCTTCGATACCATTCTATTACTTTGTGATTTGATTTGGTGCACCTTTGATTTAGGAGTGTGTCTCGAGGTGGGCGATAGTAGCTGTTATGCATTACCACCAGTCCGGGAGTGCAAACGGTAGAATCCTACCCTAGCATTGCCTCATGCGCCTTGTTATATGCCTTATCGAGCCCATTACGATATGGTTTGTACCATAGCTGTGGAATGCACTTTGATAGCCCTCCTGTTTACAAAGGAATTACGGTATTGTATAGACTACAAGAATATATAAAAATGTGTTAAGAGGGATATGAGTAACGCCTTAATGCTATTTTAATATTTTACCTTACTGTAGACATTATCTATGTAGCGTATTGTACTATGTATGTAGATAGCTTAACAGATCCTTAAAGGATGGGAATCCCATACATCCTTTGAGTTACTTTGTATTTCACTTGACATTTCACTTGAGTTGATTTACTGGCATAGGAATGTTAATCCTGACTTGAGTGCTTTGTGTTTGCTTTATGCTCGCGTCAGACTGAGTGTCACCACATTTGAGACTCACCTTTGAAGCTTGGAGCTTTTCTTGGAGATCTTTCTTATCTATTCAGCTTTGTAGTTATCTCAGTTATTGCCAGTTATTTATGTTCAGACTTGTCAGTTGCTTTTATATTACTGTATACTTGGATTTTTCTATTGTATTTGTTCAGACTCTGATGTTTATGTAGTAGCTTAATGAACTACTATTTATCAATTCCGCTGCTTGTTGTTATCTTACTCTGTATTTGTGGTTCTGTGATTGATTTATTTATTGTATATGCTAAGTTTTGCCAAATATATGTCAACAATCTTTTGTTTTGAGCAATTCGAGTTTGACATGTGTTGATGATTGTCGATTTAAATGGTTCAAAATAGCAGGTCGTTACAGTTGGTATCGGAGCTTTGGTCGGGCAAACTTAGCATATGGAGTAAAAACACATTAGAGATAGGGTAGTAATATCCTAGAATTAGTAAGATTAATTACAGAATCATCTTCATTTGAGCTTGAAATTCTTTGCTAAGATCCTCCTAGATTAGGATTTCCTTTGAAATTTGGAACTTTTTCCTTCGTTGTGAAATTCATTCTTGTCTTTCCTATTTGTGTTCTTAATACTGGAGAATTCCATAGCTCTATTTTTGTTGAACTTTGTAATAAATTTGAACACATCCTGCCACCTCAATTGGCAATTTCATTCTTATGTGTGACTGATCCCATCGGCAGTCCCACCAACCTTAGTATGATTTGTAAAGGAGTGAAACTCCTTTACAACAGGCATCGATTCACCGGGGATTTCTATGTTCTCGGTTTTGATGCTGTTATCTCTCGTAAAGACTCAACCGTTTCTCTAGTTGACGACAAAAGTAATTCTCTTGTGATCGAATGCCGATTACCTTAGGATTTTGCAGGTAGTTTTATCTTTTTGCTTGATTCACAGCTTAGTGATCTTGACTCCACCCGATAGTTAGGAATATCCTGATGTTTTGGTGAAGTCACTTCTCTACCTTCCAAAAAGGAAATTGAAATCCACATCGATCTTATTCCTGGAGCTCGAACTTTTTTCCTTCCCCCCAGCGAATGGTTTCTATAAATGGTTAGTCATGCCCTTTTGGATTAACCAATGCTTCTGCCTTCTTCGTCGAACTCATGAATTGTAACGATCCTAATTTTTGAGTCAAATTTAATTGGTAATTAATTTCAATTTTAGAATTGAATTGTGAACTAATTTAGTTTTTTTGGATTAAAATCAGAATTAAATGGAGTATTAATTTAGAATTTTGGTTTGAAATTCAAAGATAAGTGTGATTTTGAAATTTTGTAAATATGTTCTAAAATTATTTGGATCTAAAAAGTTTTTAATTAAAGAAAGTAATATATAGTATGATTATTTATTAAGTGTATAATTTGTTTTCAAATCATTTCTCTTTGAATTTTGTATAAATATAAGACAGACATTAAATAAGTGTAGTAGCTTAAGTTGAATTTGATAAAAAGATTTCTATACATTTTCTTTTAAAAGATGTAACATTAGATAAACATAGTTGTATATATATGTATACCTTTACAAAACATAATTTATAAATTTATAAAAAAACACACAAATTTATGCAAATATAAGATTTAAATGAAATTTTAGTAAGGGATTTAAACATAAAACTTTACCAAATGACATTTGTTAAAGAGATAGATATATAGGATTACAAGTGTAACTTGATTGTACAAGTGGCATATCATATAATTCAAAAGGAATAGATATATGTATAGAAAAGAAAAATAGGCCATATTTTCTTCTTCCATACATTTTCAAATCCGAAGAAGAAGAAAGATATACAGATCAAAGAAAGAAATGAAAACTTGTAAACACAAAAGACATTTCAGCCTAGAAATCTGAAAAAAAATATTCAAGTGCAACATGATCAAGCAAAGAAATTTCAACCTGTAAAAGTAAATCAAAATTGGAAGTTTAAAGCTTCAACCTGAAGCCTGTGGATTACCTCAAAATCAAAATCAAAGTAGCAAGTTAATAATCAAACTCAAATGCCGGCTAGACCAAATAACCATCTGGTTCCAGATTTCAAACTCAAAGCTTGCCCTCGGTATAATCATTCCAGGTGAGTAAATACTTGAATCTATATGTATATCTTCTAGTTTGTATATGATGATGTATGATTGTGTATGCTTATGTGAATATGAACTTCTGTATACATGGATATACTAGTGCATGTCTGTACACAAAGCAAATGTCTTTGTTCCAGGTTAACAGGGTTCCAAACCTGGTTTCAAAAATTTAATTCTTCACTTCTAATCCTCTTTAGACCTTAGGACTCAAACAAAATGTGTTTGTTAAATCATAATCTAGTTCTTAATAATATTTTTAAGAAAATTAGAAAGTAAAATTTTAACTGGAACAAGAATTTACAGTGAAACTCAAATAAATACAAAAAAACTCAAGTATCTTAATTTCTTGAATCCATTATATTATATGATATGTTCTTGGAAATAATGATTTTTAAAAGAAAAAATCACGATTTTGAATTTGCTAAATCTCGAGAATTAACAAGATGAACGTGCAATAGGTTTGGTCGAAATTTTGGTGATCGGTGGGTTTTTTGGTTTCGTGATTGAAGTCATAGCTTGCTAAGGGGTGGGGGATCATCACAAAAATGATCGATGGTTTTATAAATCATTGTGTAGGATGAACGAGATTAATTTAGGGTTCTAGCTCATGTTTTAGTTACGATCGAATTTTGAATTACTGTTGTCACGTCATCGCACTGGAGTTGATCGCACCAGTGGCCATCAGACCATGGGAGGAAGGCAGAGCTTTGACCAAAATTACGACGTTGTTGGTGGCGTGAGGTGATCAGACGGGGTAGTTTTTCTGATGATCGTATGTTGTTCCAGTTTGGGTCAGGATGTTCGATGTTCATTGGCTCACAAACTTGTTGATTTGTGGGTTCTGAACGATTGGGTAGCTGATGTGGGATTTGTGGAAGGGGGTGTTGGCCAGAATGCCGTCGATCTTCAGTGCACGTGCACGATTGTGTATATGTCTGAGCATGGTTTATGTCGAAGGAGCCAGGGTTGAACTCGAAGGGGATCGTGGAAATACTCAAATTAAAAGGAAATGTGGGTGACTCGAAGTCAACCTCGGGGAAGATGAGTTTTTGCTCGGGTTATCTGATGTAATGTAAATAGTTTTGAAAATTTATGGGAAATCAAGTTTAAAAAACATAATAAATCTGGATAAAACAATTTTTCTTTAATATTAGATGTTATCTAAGTTTTTAAAACGGGTTAAGAAGGTTTTTAAATAAATTGTTTTAAATTTACCAAGTTTTAAATTGTTTAAAATATACGTAACTTTTGTTTTGAAAGTTTATTTTAAATCATCTTTATAATATTAAAGGTTAGTTAATTAATATAAAGAGTGTTTTAATGGTTAATTAACTTTTAAAGTTTAACATTAATTTATTTGTTAAAGGGGATTAATTACTTGAAGTGAATTACTTAATAAAAGTAATTAAGGTAAATTTGTCAATAATTTAGGTTTGATTAATCAAGTAATTATTGAATAATTAATTTATTAATAATCAATTACTTAACAATAATTACTTAATGAGAGTAATTAAGGATAAATAATTTATGATTAAAAATTTATTAATCAAGTGTTTAAAGGTTAATTAGTCAATGAAAGTGATTAAGGAGTGATTATTAATTAAGGATTAATTAATTAGATATTGTAATTAATTAAGGTTAATTAATCAAAGGATTAATTATTAATTAAAGGTTAATTAATGATTAAAGAATAATTGATAAAATGATTTGTAATTAATGCTAATCAACCAGAATTAGTGATTAATCTGATTTCAATTAATCAGATGACCAATGAAGCTTACTTATGGATATTTGAATTATATGGAATGCTTTGAATTGTTTCATATCCCTGAATGTGATGCTTTGTGAAATGTATTATCTTGATTCAAGCTGTAATGAATGTAATTTATTTATCTGTGATGAATTTATATTATCTATCTGTGATTCTGTACATATAGACAAGCGTTATAGGGATATACCGCTTATCGATATTGCTGTGTGTTGGATTATGATGATTGATAATGTTGCACCATTGTGTGTAAAACCCCTGGACCACACTATACACACAAAAATATGGATTGCACGAGGCAATTGGTTAAGTCGCGGATATTTTAGAAAAGATTTTAAAAAGTTGGATTTTGAATTCAAATGGCTTTAGAAATGGATTTGGGTTAAATATGAAAAGCTTTGAAAGGGAATTTTCAAGATAAAATTTATTTTGAATAACTTAATAAAATTTTGAAAATTAATATAGTTTGATTTGAATTTTAATTCAAGATTTGAAATTGAATTCTATGTTTGGAAATAATGGTTTAAAAAGGTTATTCAATTTATAAATGTGTTTATATGGGTTTTAAAACCATTTTAAAAGTTTTGTTTTGGGAATTTGAATTTAACCCAAGTTTTATACTTGAAGGGCTATAGCTCGTGCAAATGTAATCAGATTTTTCCGAAATGAAAACTATTTGTTTTTAAATAATAATAGCTTTCATTTAAAGAAAGGGTTTCAAATTTGTGTTGAAAAATTCAAGTTTGAGATGAAATTGTGAATGTTTTTGAAAGCTATGAATAGACCTTTGTGAAAGATTGTTAAGCTTTGTTTTGGCATCGAAGAGGATTCTAAATGGTGTATCTTTTATATAAGAGATTTGAAATGGGAATTGTTTTGAAAGTTATGAATGGATCTTTGGAAATAGTTTTGAAAACTATAAATTGAATCTTTGATTTAATAATTGGATGTGATAATCCAATTTGGAAAGGAAAATGTTTTTGGAGAGCTGTGAATGAATCTTTGTGAAAATCTAGGTGAACTTTGTGAAGTGAATCTTTTTGTTTAAAGATTTGGAAATGGTAATTTGTTTGAACCATTTGAAAAGAAAGTTTGGGTTTTAAGTTGTGACTTAACTGAAATCCTATATCCATATGTTTTAAATATTGCGCTCATCATTCGGTTTAGCCGGGAGAGCACCCTTGTGTCATATAACCCATTCTAAATAATGATACGACGTTATGGATTGCATTTGAAGACCGGTAGTAAAGACCGGATATTTCCGAAAGCAGAAGGATAACTCGTCGAATGTCTTTGCACCGGCTGATCCCCGGTATAGAGATTTGATCACCATTTGTGATGGGGAGTCCGGACGTGATTAGGGATTATCCGAATATGCAAAGGCTTCTTTGTGAAGTGCCTTCGGTTCTGTTCGTACCGGGAACAGACTTGTATGGATGTATGTCCGACATTACACGTTGAGATGTAAAGCTGGTTTCTATCAAATACATTTCTGTTTGGTGGCAAAGATTTGTTCTCTTAGCTTAACACCCTTCTCTGAGACATACGAGCTCAAAGGTTATGTAGTTGATGGTTACTAGTGATACATTCCCAATTTGGTAACGTGGCTTACGAAGTGATGCTGATCATTTGTTGATCGAAGCATGGCTTTTGTTAAAAGCGTAGCTTTGTGGACGTGACTTCGTCGAGCCTCACAACCTGGAAATGGTCGAAACAGGAATGTTGCGACAAGGTTTTAAGGGGTCACGCCCCTAGGGTATGTCCAATTCCTTCTGGATAAAAGGTGGTATCATGGTATGTAGACCACATATTTAACCTATGCGGTTACTGCAAATTTATTACTTTGTGGTTGTTGGTATCGAGGCCTTGAATAAAGGTCGGTAACGACCGGGGATGGCATGCTTGTGTGTTAGTCACCTATGGAAAAGTAAATCAAAATTGAAATTTTAAAGCTTCAACCTGAAGCTTGTGGATTGCCTCAAAATCAAAATCAAAGTAGCAAGTTAATAATCAAACTCAAATGCAGGCTAGATCAAATAACCATCTGGTTCCAGATTTCAAACTCAAAGCTTGCCCTCTGTATAATCATTCCAGGTGAGCAAACACTTGAATATATTTGTATATCTTCTGGTTTGTATACGATGATCTCTGATTGTGTATGCTTGTGTGAATATGAACTTCTGTATAGATGGATATACTAGTGCATGTCTGTACACAAAGATAATTTCTTTGTTCCAGGTTAACAGGGTTCCAAACCTGTTTTCAAAAATTTAAATCTTTACTTCTAATCCTTTTTAGACCTTAGGATTCAAACAAAATGTGATTGTTAAATCATAATCTAGTTCTTCATAATATTTTTAAGAAAATTAGAAAGTAAATGTAACGACCCGAAATTTTCGAACCCGAAAATCCCAGATAGTTATGAAAAGAAGAAAGAGATAGAAGAAGAAGAACAGAAACACCAAACATCTCACATTCGCAGCGGATAAAATATAATAATAAATAATAACAGTTTACAAAAGAATCTATATCTACCGGTTACATTTTAGTACATCAGAGTTTTACATATATACACTTACTGAATATATATACAATTATCATGACTCAGGTAAACAATAATATAAATACAGCGGATAAACTCCATGTGATATTGCCACCAGCTCGCCACCTGAGCTCCTGAACGTCCTAACCTGAAAATCTGTAATACTCGGTCTGACCCGAGCATTACACCAAAGTAACACCCGGGTCAGGTTGGAACCAGCGTGAGTAAACCCATCTAACATGGTGTAACGATCCCAGTTTTAAAGACGAATTTAAATTTCTAATTTAAATGGAATTCTTGGATTAAATTATGGATTTGTTTGAAGATCTGGAAAATTTGATAAGATATGTATATTTATTTATTTTATAAATGGGATTTGAAACTTATTTTAAATGAAATTGAATTGGAATTGAAATAAAGTGTTTAAGATAAAATAAAATAAAATATACGTTGTAAAGTTAATGTTGAAAAGGAAAATTAAATTAAAAGTTTGAATAAATAATAATAACAACATTGAATTCATTTATATTATAAAACATATTTAAATCAAGCAATGTAAAAGACATCTCGGTGAACAACATATTAAATTGAATGCAAAGTAATAATTACGAAACAAATAAAACATAAAACATTAAATACAAAAATAAACAAAACCAGAATATAAAAAAAAAAATCAAATGAGTTATTTTTATACAATACAAGTACATATGAGCAAACATAAACAAAGCTAGCATACAAAGTAAATAAAATAAACAAAATGATCTATGTGCATATACATACATAACAAAACCATTGTGTATAAAAACAAAGAAGTACAAACTACATACATATAAAAAGCAATATCAACAAACAAAAAAACTGTATAAAGCTAAAGTATAAAAGCTTGCAAATGAACTGTATATACATAATAATAAAATAAAACAAGACACATGCATTTAATGCAACATACCTCTAACATTTAATGCAAGCACCTTCACCATGCCTTTTGTACACAAGAAACTATCAGCCTACAAAACCTGTCAATTTTATCACCCTGTAGCTCATTTCTTTTATATACATCATTCCCATTCGTTCACTTAAAAAAAAAAGAGCAGCAAGAAAAAAAAAAGAGTTAAACAAAAGTTCAAATTAAAACAGCAACTCAACTCAACCAGAGGAAAGCAAGATGCAAATCAAAAATTTAAAAACCTGGAAATCAAACAACAAAAGCCCTCTGTTCTTCTTCTGAAATCAACACAGTGAGCAAACTATTTTGTTAAAACTTAGAAACTAATTGAATCTTGCAAGTATGCTGCTGTGAAGAAAAAAAAAATAAAAAAAATAAATAAATCCTGTATAAATGTGAATGTATTTGCATGCTTTATAGTAAAGAAATAATAATAATTGTGTGCATCTTAGTGCACAGGCAAGAAACTATACCTCTGTTTCATACTCTACAAGTTTAGAATCTGTTTATAAATTTAATACCTCTTCATAGAATCAATTGTAGGCCATGATTCATGAAAGAAAAATGGTTGTAACAAGTTAACATTAAATTTAAAAACAAATTCAAAAGGATTTAGGAAGCAATTATTCTAACATGTATAGTTCACAGTAAGATCATCCTAAATCAGAAAATTCAAGTAATTTAGTTTTATAATCTGATTTTATAATTATGTTGGTATTGCAAAATAATGATTTTTGGTGAAAGAATTATGATTTTTAAGTTTATGAATGATGAGAAAATTTCCAGTTGAGCTGAATCGATATTTTATCAAAACACGATAACCAACGATGAATTGGGGATCGTGATTAATGGTGAAGGTAGCCTAGGCAGTGGAGATTCGGGGAAAAATGGTAATAGGATTTATCAGTGGTTATGGTGGTAGAAATTGACAGGAATAGGGTTTAAGGACGGTGAAGATGGCGTATGGGTTTTTGGCTCGTGCACACTTGTCGTGGCGTCGAGTGGGACCGGACTTGGAGAGGAGATGCGTGGGGAGGTGGAGCAGCGGTAGGAGGTGGCCGCAAGACCTCCGGTGGCCAGAGGTGGCCACGCGAGGTGATTTTGTTTCGTGGGTTTTGGGTCCAGTTTCGAACGAATGGCTATATTTTGGTTTTCGAGTTTTGGCATCATGGTGACCCTTGTCTTGGAACGAAGGAGAGTTTTGTGACTTGGTGGTGGGTGGCGACTCGACCGGAGGTGGCGACGGTTCGTGTGCACGTGCACAACACTGATTTGTGTCAGGGAAGTTTGAGTCGAGTGGGAAGGGGGGAAAACTCGAGAGAACGCTCGAGTATGTGATGCTTTGGCTCGCGTTTTTTTTTTTGGGTTTTGCGTGAACATCTGGTATCATCGGGTTGATATAAAAAAAAAAGAAGAAGAAGAATGGAACGGGTAGTAGAAGAAGGTAGTGGATCAGGACTACTCGAGTGATGCAGTTTGGTCTCGGCCCATTAGGGGTTAAGCTAATATTTCTTTAAGCTATTTGATTAACAAGTTTAGTATAATTAAATTAATAATGTTAGTAAGTTAAGTTAAAAATTTGATTTGAAATTTATCAAGAAAAGTTGGCTTATAAGATGTTTAATCTATCTAAGTATAAGTTAATTAAGAATTGTTTTAGTTAATGCTTCAACAAAGTTTTAACATCTAATTATTATTTTTAATCAAGTAATTAAGTTGAATATGAAATTGATTTAACACTTAAAGTTGTAGTTATTATTAAATTGATTTTCAAAGTTTAAAGAAAATTTCTTTGAAAATGTTATTTAGCGAATAATTAATATTAAGTAATTATTTTAGAAAGTAAATAAGAATAATTTCATTTTAATTATAATTAGAGTTTGAATAAATTAATGTTTAAGTGATAAGTAAATTTCAATTAACTACTCAAGTTAATTTGTGGGAAATTAGTAGTTAATTAATTAAAGAATTTAATTAAGAACTAATAATTGATTAACTAAGTAGTTAATGGTAAATGAATTACTAATTAAAGTTATAAATTATGGTTAAAGAATAGTTAATCAAGGTTAAATAAATTGATTATGAAGTAATAAATTTAATAAAGTGAATAAAGAAATTAAGTAATTAAGACTTTATGATTGATTAAGAATTTATTGGTTAATTAAATAATTTGAAATGAAGTATGTAATTAATTGATAATGAATTAACGATTGATTATACAGGGCTAAGTAATTAATTCCTAAGAAATTATTTTTAATTGAATTTATCACAATAAGAATTAAAGGTGATTACTTATGGATTATGTAGGATATCTGATTCGTTGTAAAATGAATTGATATTTCTGTTTTGAGATTGTGATGTGTGAGATTTGATTTACCCTGTGCTGGATTATGATTGGTGATTTTATTCTGTAAACCCTTAGCCTTTAAAACGACATTTGAATTTCGATGCGACAGGGAGACGGATTCCAGTTGGTTATCCGAAACCCACATCGAATTGTAATGATGAATCTTCGTGATTGATAAATATATTTTATCTGTGAAACTGTGAATGAAGATAAGCGTTATTGGTTATACTGCTTATCGATATTGATATATTTGTGATGATTGTCGTGCACTATTGTGTTAAACCCCTGGACCACACTATACACACACAAATATGGATTTCACGAGGAAATCAGTTAAGTCACAGATTTTTAAATAAGTTTGAATTTGAATTTTTAATTCAAATATTTTTGGAAATAAATTAAGTTTTAATGTGGAAAAGCTTTTGAAAAGCTGTTTTAAGAATAAAAGTTATTTTTGAATAACTAATAAAGATTTGGAATTTGAATAATCAGATTTAGATTAAAATTCAAAGGAAATCTGAAATTGAATTCTATATTCAATATTTATGATTTAAAAAGAACTTTACAAGTTATACGGGTTTAAACCATGTTTAAGCGTTGATTTGGAAATTTGAATTAAACCAAATATTTTAACTTGTATAAATGGAATCGGGGTTTTTCCAAAATAAAACTATTGTTTCTAAGTGATAAAAAGCTTTTATATGAGTAATGAACTTCCAATTAATATTAAAGAGATTTCAAGTTTGAATCGAAAATGATTTTCCAAGTTATGAATGAATCTTTGGAAACAAATTTTTGAAAGTTATGAGATAAATCTTTGATTTAAAGATTTAAATGAATTAATCAAATTCAAATGGAAATTGTTTTGAAACCTGTAAATGAATCCTTGTGAAACTAAGTAAACCTTGTGAAATAAATCTTTTTGTTTAAAAGATTTGAAATGGTAATTGGTTTAAACCATTTGAAAGAAACTTTGGAATTATTAAGTTGTGACTTAATCGAAATCCCATATCCATATGTTTTAAATTTTGCGCTCACTATTCGGGTTAGCCGGGAAAGGACCTTTGGGTCGTATAACCCATTCCGAGTATGTGATATATCGTTATGGATAGCCTTTGAAGACCGGTGTTGAAGACCGGGTATTTGCGAGAGCGATAGGATGACCTGTCGATTGACTCTGCACCGAGTTGCTCCGGTATAGAGTTCTCCATATGTGATGGGGAATCCGATCAGGATTGTGGATATCCGGATTGCAAGGACTTCTTTGTAAGTGCCTTCGGTTCTGTTCGAACCCAGAACAGACTTGTATGGATTGTGTGTCTGACATTACAATTTGAGATATAAAGCTGATTTCTTTCAAATATATTTCTGTTGGTGGCGGAGAATTTATTCTTTTAGCTTAGCACCCTTCTCTGAGACGTACGAGCTCAGAGGTTATATAGTTGAAGTTATCAGCGATGTATTCCCAATTTGGTAATGTGACATGCTGAGTGTTGCTGTGAAATGATCATTGTGTTGATTATTTGTGATAGGATCATTTGTTTGATCGTCTATCTTTGTGATCATTTCTATGATCATTTGTTGACCCAAAGCACGACTTTTGTATAAAGTGTGTTTTTGTGGACGAGACTTCGTCGAGCCTCACAAACCGGTAATGGTCGAAACAGGAATTGTGCGGCAAGGTTTTCAGGGATAACTTCCCTAGGGTATGACCATTCGTTCTGGAAAAGGGTAGTATCATGGTATGGAGCCCAAATACTTACTCATGTTGAAACACTTATTATTATGGTGTGATGTTGGTTAGAGAGCTCTCGTTTAACGGTCCCAAAGGACCGGGAGTGGTATATCTGAGGGTTTGTAATATCCCTTAGGAAAAGGGATTCCCGGCTTTGTTTAGCAGAGAACGGTGGTTCTCGGGGCGTCCTTCCAGAGGCGTTTCCATGTGGCAATGGGAAGTTCCTTGGCCTGACCATTTGTTGGAAATCCATTCTTCAAATACGTACCTTGTACGGTATTAGTTGTAGAACCTATCATTCACTTATGGTGTCGCAACACTGTTTGGATGGTAGCTATAGTAGGCATAGTTCGAAATGTCTATGTTGGCTAAGATTTATATCTTTACTTTTGAAATGAATTTTCTCTACACTATGCACTAGTAATAATATCAAATGTTCTTTTAAATGCGTATCAAGCATCTTTGACTATCATAAGGAGAAATCTCCTCCGATTCTGCGTTTGCATTGTGTGTGTGTGCGGGAGGCCTTATGGTAGTCTCATTTTCAAAAAGCATTGCGAATTGACTTTGAAATTCTTTTGTTGAACGTTTTAATAAGATAAACTATTTTTGTTGCCCACACCATTCCCATGACTGATCCAGAGTTTATTGTTTATTTCCTAAACTCTGGGTGCTCAAAATTTTTCTACACGGGCAGTCTAGAGTTTGGTTTTTCAGATAATTAGATTCAGTAGATTATCTGGAGCTAGTTCAGTTTTCTTTGGATATGGACGAGACTTGTTTAGCTTGGTGCAAATCTTAATAGTGGATCGAGATAGGAGTTTTGGAGCTTTGTCTTTGGAGCTTTTTGGATCAGAGTTGTAGTATTATATCCTGAGAAGATTTATTTCATATTGTATCGTGTTCCGCTGTATTCTATGTTGTATATTCTCTGATGTTGATGATTATCATTGTATTAAATTGATGTATCGGATATTGTATTCATGTTATATCAGTGATATCATCTTTTATTTCTGCTGTGTTATTTATCATTTAATGGTGTTGCAAGCTCCCGCGAAACGAATTTGATGTTGTTTGTTGGACATCGAGTTCGGGTCGTGACAGATTGGTATCAGAGCTGAAGGTTGAGTAAGAACTTTAGCTACGGAGTGTAACACCTTAGATGGCTCATTAGAGATAGGGTGAAGTATACCCTAGAATGAGTATAACCCGTGGAACCAAAAAATACAAATTTCCTAATCTATTCTCTTTATCTGTTGTTATTCTCTAAGATATTTCGTCTGAATGCCTAAATCGGATTTCTTACTATTTACAGATAGTAAGAATGAGTGGAAGAAGAGGACGAAATAGGAGACAGGAAAGTACTACTTTAGCTGGTCAAAACCCTGCAACGACAAATATTCCTATTCAATCTCAATTGAATTTGGCCGATTTATATCAAAAGTTTTCTAGACTTGGTGGAAAGCCATTCACAGGCAAAGAAACCGTTATCGAAGCACAAGCATGGATTCGATCGTGTGAAAAGATTTTCAAAGGACTAAAATTAGAAAATGATCAGATGCGATTGATAGCTTCATGGAAACTCCAGGAAGAGGCTTTAGTTTGGTGGGAAACTGTTACCGTGGATGAGTTGGCGGATGAATTTACTTGGAGTCGTTTCAAGGAAGTGTTTGAGCAGCGATATATGCCATCTGCTGGTATCTCTAGAGTGTACCAGGAGTTTATGGATTTAGAGCAAGGGAGTTTATCGTTTGAAGAATACTTGAACAAATTTATTGAATTATCTCGATTTGGTCCAGAATTGGTGAATACACCGTTAAAGAAGAATGAAAAGTTTATTCGGGGAATGAACAAGGAGTTTCAGGAAAGGATGACTACTCAAGTCAAGGAATCTTTTTCTGAATTAATTGATATGGGCTATCGATATGATACTCTGGAAAAGCAAAAAGATCCGGAGGAGAATGGAGATACAAATAAATTGAATTGGAGAAAAAGGAAGTTTGGCAATAAGAAATCGAAGAAAGATAAAGGAAAGAAGAGTATACTGAAGAAAAAGAAGGATGTTACTTGTCTCAATTGCTTGGAAAAAGGCCACTACTCGAATAAATGTAAGAATGATTGGAAGCCAGGAATGAGAGAGCCATTTATGAGGCCAGATGAGGAATCTACGGGATGCTATAAATGCCGCAAGCCGGGACATAGGATCAACAACTGTCCAGCAAAGAACCAAACTTTAGTAAAGAAAGTGTATGCAATCAGAGACGATTCTTCAACCTCAACATCTGATTAAGGAAATGAATTAATAAGGTAATCTTCACGTTTACGATTAAATTGTTCGAATTTTGTTCGACACTGGGACTATCCTTAGTTGTATTTTTCAGTAAATCGTAAATAAGTTAAATCTTGAATCTGAAATCGTAATCGAATCTATTTCTATCTATTTCATTGGGTCTCGATATATTCTAAGAACGGTTAGTTATTCCTTCGGACTAACCAATACCCCTGTATACTTCGTAGATCAAATAACCCAATTGTTTCGTAGTTGATGGAGTTTGTTCTCATATCTATTGTTGATAATTCTGATTTGGTAAGCCAAATGCAGAATTGATATCCAGTTGATCTGGAAAAATATTTCTCTATCTTTCATCTATCTTCGTTATCTTTCTCTAGCGAATTTCGAGGACGAAATTCTTTTTAAGGGGGGAAGTCTGTAACGATCCCAGTTTTAAAGACGAATTTAAATTTCTAATTTAAATGGAATTCTTGGATTAAATTATGGATTTGTTTGAAGATCTGGAAAATTTGATAAGATATGTATATTTATTTATTTTATAAATGGGATTTGAAACTTATTTTAAATGAAATTGAATTGGAATTGAAATAAAGTGTTTAAGATAAAATAAAATAAAATATACGTTGTAAAGTTAATGTTGAAAAGGAAAATTAAATTAAAAGTTTGAATAAATAATAATAACAACATTGAATTCATTTATATTATAAAACATATTTAAATCAAGCAATGTAAAAGACATCTCGGTGAACAACATATTAAATTGAATGCAAAGTAATAATTACAAAACAAATAAAACATAAAACATTAAATACAAAAATAAACAAAACCAGAATATAAAAAAAATCAAATGAGTTATTTTTATACAATACAAGTACATATGAGCAAACATAAACAAAGCTAGCATACAAAGTAAATAAAATAAACAAAATGATCTATGTGCATATACATACATAACAAAACCATTGTGTATAAAAACAAAGAAGTACAAACTACATACATATAAAAAGCAATATGAACAAACAAAAAAACTGTATAAAGCTAAAGTATAAAAGCTTGCAAATGAACTGTATATACATAATAATAAAATAAAACAAGACACATGCATTTAATGCAACATACCTCTAACATTTAATGCAAGCACCTTCACCATGCCTTTTGTACACAAGATACTATCAGCCTACAAAACCTGTCAATTTTATCACCCTGTAACTCATTTCTTTTATATACATCATTCCCATTCGTTCACTTAAAAAAAAATGAGCAGCAAGAAAAAAAAAAGAGTTAAACAAAAGTTCAAATTAAAACAGCAACTCAACTCAACCAGAGGAAAGCAAGATGCAAATCAAAAATTTAAAAACCTGGAAATCAAACAACAAAAGCCCTCTGTTCTTCTTCTGAAATCAACACAGTGAGCAAACTATTTTGTTAAAACTTAGAAACTAATTGAATCTTGCAAGTATGCTGCTGTGAAGAAAAAAAAAATAAAAAATAAAAATAAATCCTGTATAAATGTGAATGTATTTGCATGCTTTATAGTAAAGAAATAATAATAATTGTGTGCATCTTAGTGCACAGGCAAGAAACTATACCTCTGTTTCATACTCTACAAGTTTAGAATCTGTTTATAAATTCAATACCTCTTCATAGAATCAATTGTAGGCCATGATTCGTGAAAGAAAAATGGTTGTAACAAGTTAACATTAAATTTAAAAGCAAATTCAAAAGGATTTAGGAAGCAATTATTCTAACATGTATAGTTCACAGTAAGATCATCCTAAATCAGAAAATTCAAGTAATTTAGTTTTATAATCTGATTTTATAATTATGTTGGTATTGCAAAATAATGATTTTTGGTGAAAGAATTATGATTTTTAAGTTTATGAATGATGAGAAAATTTCCAGTTGAGCTGAATCGATATTTTATCAAAACACGATAATCAACGATGAATTGGGGATCGTGATTAATGGTGAAGGTAGCCTAGGCAGTGGAGATTCGGGGAAAAATGGTAATAGGATTTATCAGTGGTTGTGGTGGTAGAAATTGACAGGAATAGGGTTTAAGGACGGTGAAGATGGCGTATGGGTTTTTGGCTCGTGCACACTTGTCGTGGCGTCGAGTGGGACCGGACTTGGAGAGGAGATGCGTGGGGAGGTGGAGCAGCGGTAGGAGGTGGCCGCAAGACCTCCGGTGGCCAGAGGTGGCCACGCGAGGTGATTTTGTTTCGTGGGTTTTGGGTCCAGTTTCGAACGAATGGCTATATTTTGATTTTCGAGTTTTGGCATCATGGTGACCCTTGTCTTGGAACGAAGGAGAGTTTTGTGACTTGGTGGTGGGTGGCGACTCGACCGGAGGTGGGGACGGTTCGTGTGCACGTGCACGACACTGATTTGTGTCAGGGAAGTTTGAGTCGAGTGGGAAGGGGGGAAAACTCGAGAGAACGCTCGAGTACGTGATGCTTTGGCTCGCTTTTTTTTTTGGGTTTTGCGTGAACATCTGGTATCATCAGGTTGATATAAAAAAAAAGAAAAAAAAAGAAGAAGAATGGAACGGGTAGTAGAAGAAGGTAGGGGATCAGGACTACTTGAGTGATGCAGTTTGGTCTCGGCCCATTAGGGGTTAAGCTAATATTTCTTTAAGCTATTTGATTAACAAGTTTAGTATAATTAAATTAATAATGTTAGTAAGTTAAGTTAAAAATTTGATTTGAAATTTATCAAGAAAAGTTGGCTTATAAGATGTTTAATCTATCTAAGTATAAGTTAATTAAGAATTGTTTTAGTTAATGCTTCAACAAAGTTTTAACATCTAATTATTATTTTTAATCAAGTAATTAAGTTGAATATGAAATTGATTAACACTTAAAGTTGTAGTTATTATTAAATTGATTTTCAAAGTTTAAAGAAAATTTCTTTGAAAATGTTATTTAGCGAATAATTAATATTAAGTAATTATTTTAGAAAGTAAATAAGAATAATTTCATTTTAATTATAATTAGAGTTTGAATAAATTAATGTTTAAGTGATAAGTAAATTTCAATTAACTACTCAAGTTAATTTGTGGGAAATTAGTAGTTAATTAATTAAAGAATTTAATTAAGAACTAATAATTGATTAACTAAGTAGTTAATGGTAAATGAATTACTAATTAAAGTTATAAATTATGGTTAAAGAATAGTTAATCAAGGTTAAATAAATTGATTATGAAGTAATAAATTTAATAAAGTGAATAAAGAAATTAAGTAATTAAGACTTTATGATTGATTAAGAATTTATTGGTTAATTAAATAATTTGAAATGAAGTATGTAATTAATTGATAATGAATTAACGATTGATTATACAGGGCTAAGTAATTAATTCCTAAGAAATTATTTTTAATTGAATTTATCACAATAAGAATTAAAGATGATTACTTATGGATTATGTAGGATATCTGATTCGTTGTAAAATGAATTGATATTTCTGTTTTGAGATTGTGATGTGTGAGATTTGATTTACCCTGTGCTGGATTATGATTGGTGATTTTATTCTGTAAACCCTTAGCCTTTAAAACGACATTTGAATTTCGATGCGACAGGGAGACGGATTCCAGTTGGTTATCCGAAACCCACATCGAATTGTAATGATGAATCTTCGTGATTGATAAATATATTTTATCTGTGAAACTGTGAATGAAGATAAGCGTTATTGGTTATACTGCTTATCGATATTGATATATTTGTGATGATTGTCGTGCACTATTGTGTTAATCCCTTGGACCACACTATACACACACAAATATGGATTTCACGAGGAAATCGGTTAAGTCACAGATTTTTAAATAAGTTTGAATTTGAATTTTTAATTCAAATATTTTTGGAAATAAATTAAGTTTTAATGTGGAAAAGCTTTTGAAAAGCTGTTTTAAGAATAAAAGTTATTTTTTGATAACTAATAAAGATTTGGAATTTGAATAATCAGATTTAGATTAAAATTCAAAGGAAATCTGAAATTGAATTCTATATTCAATATTTATGATTTAAAAAGAACTTTACAAGTTATACGGGTTTAAACCATGTTTAAGCGTTGATTTGGAAATTTGAATTAAACCAAATATTTTAACTTGTATAAATGGAATCGGGGTTTTTCCAAAATAAAACTATTGTTTCTAAGTGATAAAAAGCTTTTATATGAGTAATGAACTTCCAATTAATATTAAAGAGATTTCAAGTTTGAATCGAAAATGATTTTCCAAGTTATGAATGAATCTTTGGAAACAAATTTTTGAAAGCTATGAGATAAATCTTTGATTTAAAGATTTAAATGAATTAATCAAATTCAAATGGAAATTGTTTTGAAACCTGTAAATGAATCCTTGTGAAACTAAGTAAACCTTGTGAAATAAATCTTTTTGTTTAAAAGATTTGAAATGGTAATTGGTTTAAACCATTTGAAAGAAACTTTGGAATTATTAAGTTGTGACTTAATCGAAATCCCATATCCATATGTTTTAAATTTTGCGCTCACTATTCGGGTTAGCCGGGAAAGGACCTTTGGGTCGTATAACCCATTCCGAGTATGTGATACATCGTTATGGATAGCCTTTGAAGACCGGTGTTGAAGACCGGGTATTTGCGAGAGCGATAGGATGACCTGTCGATTGACTCTGCACCGAGTTGCTCCGGTATAGAGTTCTCCATATGTGATGGGGAATCCGATCAGGATTGTGGATATCCGGATTGCAAGGACTTCTTTGTAAGTGCCTTCGGTTCAGTTCGAACCCAGAACAGACTTGTATGGATTGTGTGTCTGACATTACAATTTGAGATATAAAGCAGATTTCTTTCAAATATATTTCTGTTGGTGGCGGAGAATTTATTCTTTTAGCTTAACACCCTTCTCTGAGACGTACGAGCTCAGAGGTTATATAGTTGAAGTTATCAGCGATGTATTCCCAATTTGGTAATGTGACATGCTGAGTGTTGCTGTGAAATGATCATTGTGTTGATTATTTGTGATAGGATCATTTTTTTGATCGTCTATCTTTGTGATCATTTCTATGATCATTTGTTGACCCAAAGCACGGCTTTTGTATAAAGTGTGTTTTTGTGGACGAGACTTCGTCGAGCCTCACAAACCAGTAATGGTCGAAACAGGAATTGTGTGGCAAGGTTTTCAGGGATAACTTCCCTAGGGTATGACCATTCGTTCTGGAAAAGGGTAGTATCATGGTATGGAGCCCAAATACTTACTCATGTTGAAACACTTATTATTATGGTGTGATGTTGGTTAGAGAGCTCTCGTTTAAAGGTCCCAAAGGACCGGGAGTGGTATATCTGAGGGTTTGTAATATCCCTTGGGAAAAGGGATTCCCGGCTTTGTTTAGCAGAGAACGGTGGTTCTCGGGGCGTCCTTCCAGAGGCGTTTCCATGTGGCAATGGGAAGTTCCTTGGCCTGACCATTTGTTGGAAATCCATTCTTCAAATACGTACCTTGTACGGTATTAGTTGTAGAACCTATCATTCACTTATGGTGTCGCAACACTGTTTGGATGGTAGCTATAGTAGGCATAGTTCGAAATGTCTATGTTGGCTAAGATTTATATCTTTACTTTCGAAATGAATTTTCTCTACACTATGCACTAGTAATAATATCAAATGTTCTTTTAAATGCATATCAAGCATCTTTGACTATCATAATGAGAAATCTCCTCCGATTCTGCGTTTGCATTGTGTGTGTGTGCGGGAGGCCTTATGGTAGTCTCATTTTCAAAAAGCATTGCGAATTGACTTTGAAATTCTTTTGTTGAACGTTTTAATAAGATAAACTGTTTTTGTTGCTCACACCAGTCCCATGACTGATCCAGAGTTTATTGTTTATTTCCTAAACTCTGGGTGCTCAAAATTTTTCTACACGGGCAGTCTAGAGTTTGGTTTTTCAGATAATTAGATTCAGTAGATTATCTGGAGCTAGTTCAGTTTTCTTTGGATATGGACGAGACTTGTTTAGCTTGGTGCAAATCTTGATAGTGGATCGAGATAGGAGTTTTGGAGCTTTGTCTTTGGAGCTTTTTGGATCAGAGTTGTAGTATTATATCCTGAGAAGATTTATTTCATATTGTATCGTGTTCCGCTGTATTCTATGTTGTATATTCTCTAATGTTGATGATTATCATTGTATTAAATTGATGTATCAGATATTGTATTCATGTTATATCAGTGATATCATCTTTTATTTCCGCTGTGTTATTTATCATTTAATGGTGTTGCAAGCTCCCGCGAAACGAATTTGATGTTGTTTGTTGGACATCGAGTTCGGGTCGTGACACATGGAATACCAAAGAAATCAACTCATCTAAACCCGGGTAACTTATGTTAATTTAACCAATTTACAATTTGCTATTGGCAACACTTATTCCTCACATAAATCTCTAAGTACCAAACTTAGATTTAATAATCCTATTCACATAAACCATTTCATTTCAGCCTATTGTTTTCACAAATTAATTTATAAACATTCGAAGAGGTTACGGGTATTTCCCAATACCCGTCCTCGGTCTCTTTGAATCTCATATCATCATATATCATCATATCTCAAGTTATCTAAATGAAATACACAACATTTCATATCAGAGTTATCAACTCCATCAAATCATCCAATACCATCCAATCATCCGTAAACAATTTAGGCCACTCCCAAAATAATGCAATCGATTCTAATTGAATTTCTAGCCTCAATACTTAGATCCCTTCGTTTAACATTAATTAACTTCAAATCAATTAATTAGTCAGCCCTTTATTATTCATCTTAATTAATCACTCTGGATTAATTATTTTTCAATTACATTCAAGTAATTATCTTTAATTAACTTCACAATATTTCTTAGTACCAACTAGATCATTAAGTAATCTTTATTTCTTTTATTTAATTAATTGATCCTTTATTAGTATACCAATTTACTCTCGTTATGTCACTTATTACTAATCAATTCATTTTAATTAATCAATCTCTAATTACATCATTAATTATATTAATTAATTATTTCCTATTATATTTTAATTTATATTTCGAATCTAAACTAATTACGTGAATTAAACCACAATATTAATCACTCTCGATTAATCTCAACATGTAATTAACTATCCATTTATTTATTAAATAAATCAAATTTCTTCTTAATTAACAATCTTAATAAATCTCTTGATTTACTACACAAATTAATTAATTAATTCCATTAAGTAATTATTTACCGAACCATCCAATGATTATTCCGAATTACTTACACTTAATTAATTAATTATCCATTAGATTACACTTCCTATTTAATGAATCACCAAACATCAAACTTTTACTAACTTTAAAATGAACTATTTTCTTACTTCATGATTTAAGTTTAAAATCAAATGATTCGAGTCAAACAACAATTAACTCGAGAGTCAAACAAAACCAAAGTCACAGTTCATCAACACACATACAATCAATCCAATCAATCCACCAATTATTTAAATTTAACCATTTAAATAAAAACAGTGTGAGATTTACTCACCTTCGATTTTGTCTACGACCCATTTCCATTACGCCTTGTTTTCTTCCCATATTTGACCTAGTAACAATTCACGATTCATCAACACTCGAACTTGTCGAAAATAAATTTCCATTCATTAATTTGATTTAAATTATAAGTTTAATCTTAACTAATTTCTTTTTACATAATTAGACTATATATATTCTGGAAATCTAATCTTTAAAACCTCTCCAAGATTTTAAAATCTTATATTTCTCAGAATCATTTATATATACATATTTACTGTTTATCTAAGTAGATCTATATCTTTTATCTCATATTTTCCGTTTAAATGGAAATATGTATGTGAGTTAAAATATATATCTATATTCACTAAATTAAAAACATGGTTACTTTTATATTCTGCTGTATTTTTATTCTCTTACCTGTAAAATAAAAACAATATTCAACTGTAAAATTCGAGTACCTCACAACGAACAGCAACCAAAATGATGAGCTTCAGCTTGAAATCCAAACCGTCCTTCGTCGAGCTCATCGCCGCGACTGTCAACCTCACCTCCCTTAATGTGCCGCGAAACCATCCAAACTCACAAACCTAGCCGCCTCCAGCGAGAGCACTCGCGATTTCAAACCCCAGCGTTGACTCGGCCTCGATTCCAATCATGCGCTCGAGTATACGCCGTGACTTCTCCATCGTCCAAATCTTCACTCGACTTGATGTTGACTCCCCAAACGATCGAATAGATCTTGTTGTAGTTCAACGAGAAAGAGAACGCGATAATCTTTGAATCGGAATCTCGAATCCAGGAAAGAAAGAGGCGCGATCGAATTAGGAAAGAACGAGCTCGAACTCGATCCAGGCTTCCGCGTTTTTTTCGCTTCCGCCTTTGATTTGATTTCGTGTTCTCCCCCTTTTTCCAAGGTGAAATATCAGAATGCTTGGAGAAAAAAAGAGGTAGGTTTCTACTAAAATAACGAAGGCTTCGGCCATCTTTTTTTTTTAGTTGTCGAATTGATTTTTTCTTGGATAAGGAAGAAGATGAAGATGTAATAAAACATCGGTTTGGATTCTCTGGAAACAACGAAGAGATATTTTCCTAAGAGGCTTTGGGCATAAGCCAGATCATTATCACGTGTCTAGGATGATCTCACTTAGACTTTGAATTTGATTTTATATAATTTAATATTGAAAATATTTCATGTTGCATACCATGAAATTCCGAACTCGTAATCCGACTTGCAGCCAGGCGTTTATAAGGCTTTACCCCTATTCCGAACACAATGGAACGTATTTCGGAAGCTAATTCGATCATATGCGTGAGTTACAAAAGTAAACGATCAATTTTAAATTAAATCGATTAAAATAGTTCTAAGCGTTTCGAGCTGCCAGGGTCAAACGACAACTCTGATTGCAACGAAAATTGAAATCCGATAATAACTAACTATTACGGATCCAATGGAACTGGTTTCGTCGAATTCCGAGACTGTGCCTCGGAAGGCTATTTTTAAACTCAATTTAAACGATATATTTTCAAAATTGAACAAATCACTTTTAAATTAAATTCCAACCATTCTATCACCTTCAGTATCATCATTATAATTTTTATAAGCCTTCAAATTATTTTAAACAGGCTTAGAGTCTCAGATTCAACAATTTACCCAATTTCAATTATTAAATTCAATATTTAAACTATACAATTCAATGATTTAATTATCAAGTAAATATTGATATCCTAAAATCCAAGTTAAAATTAATTTTTAAATACTTAAAATCAATTTAATTATCCCATTTTAAATAGTTGAAAATTTTGGGTCATCACATTCATCCCCCCTTAAAAGAATTTCGTCCCCGAAATTACTAGTTAGGAAGAATGGACTAATTCCCGTTTACCTTTTTCCTAAAACCCACAATTCAATACCCTACCAACTATTTTTATTAAAGACCCTCTATCACCTCATACAACTTCCCAAAACCTTCTATAGCTTTCACTCAATACTCTTTTGCTTAATCTTTTAGATTTCAGTTTAAATCTAAATTTTGAATTATCAAAATTTTTCTAACTCCCTAAATTTCCGAAATTTTTTGCCAGCGTCTCCTTTGCGCAGCTAGCTCGGTACAACTACAAAAGGCCTCTAATGGCACCCAAAGTCCAAAAAGAAAACAAAAGCCAAGCGGCTACATCAAAAACCCAATCCAATTTCATAAAGAATTTAAAATACATACCTTTTTGTTGGGCAATTCACATTTATCTTTTGGGAACCAAATCCAATTTTCTTTTCCCTTTACAATACCTGCATATTCTGTTTAGCAACAATATCCAATCAGAACCTTTGTATTCATTTCCTTACAGAAGCCTTCACAATTACTTCTCTTCGACTTTAGTTTCCACCGTTTCATATGAATTCAATTTATTTTCGATTTCTAATATGGAGTTATACCTTTCATTTAAACTGATTCATATTAGTTTCATTTACTAGTTTATTTTAAGTTTCCCACTTGAAATTGTTTTGTCGTTAACCAAAATTTTCCAAAAATTTTCTAACTCCCAAAATTTTCAGAAAATTTTGGCAGAGTCTCCTTTGTACGGAGGAGCTTTTGCAATTTGACAATAGATATAAATATATATACATCGACCCACCCGGTCGGAAAAAGCAAAAACAGTTCATATTTCCTATTTTTATTGCGTAGGCGTACCTTATTTAGCAATTTAAGCAAGCGGCTTATAAATTTTAGCAATTAACATACCCCAAATCTAGCCAAACGGCTTCCCTGTACCTGTACTTACTCAATTTAAATACGTAAGCGTCATACATAGAAAATCTATTAACATTTCACTTACTTTTAATAGCTAAACACGAGCATTACATAAATAACAAGCACCAAACACTTCCAATAAACAATTTATATGTTTTAAAGCACATCTGATTGTTTCCAACCAAATTTATATGCCTTTTCATTCAATTTTAATGGTTTTCGCACAATTACTTGCATTCAACTCATTTTAAGCGAAACAATCTCATATTCACTTCAATTAACTCAAAAAAATCAATTATATCGCTTCCCCTGATTCATAAAATTTAATTAAATCCAGTTTACGTTAAACAACAATTATTTCTACGCAATTTGATAACATCCATGTGAATAAATAATTACTTAAGTTTTATAACCTATTAAAATTGATTCCAACTCAATTTTATTTACTTCAATTCCAATTTAATTTATTCACAATCATTTTATTTAGCTCGACACATTCCATTCTTGTATACTACTAGCCATTCCCAAATTAATTCAATCCAAGCTTTATTTAATGGCTTTCACTCTGATTCGAAGCCAAACTTCCACAATTTTAAGCTTAAATTAATTTACTTTAATTTATTCCAACATTAAACTTAGGTTTGCCACTATTTGATTCTCATTTAAGCAACTTCCATTAAATTTAGATTCTCATTAAATCAAATTCCATTTAATTCAGTTAGCCCATCTCCTTCATTGTAAATTTAGTCCACCTTCTCAATTTATCAAAACAATATCCAGGCACATATGCCACCGAACTTAAGTCCAGTCTGATAATCCAATTCCAATTAAAGTTTGATTCAATTTTTTTTTTATTCATCAGGCTTCATCCATTTATTATATAATTCCAGTGATCCATTAAATTTTTTAATTTACTTGTTTATTTCGAATTTATTTTATTAATACAAGACCATCTCAATTTATTTCTATTCACTTGGATTTTGCTTTGCAACCCAAACTATTTCTATTATAATCACTTCTCTTATATCCAATCCACTTGAAAATCTCATTAAATATTATTCAAATCACCCTTGAATTTTATTTACAATTCAAACCATCACATTTCTTTTTCAATCCAGCCCTATTTTATTTTTACAACATCTCTTCTAATTTATTTCATTATTAAATCCAAGTCGAGTTCTATTTACAATTTGAATTCATTTCCAAACTCCATTATTAATTTACAATTCATTTATTAACCAAAGTTAAATTTTATTAACATACTCCATCAAGTAATTATTTTGTTAATTAGCTTACTTCCAACTTTCAAATCAGTATGCGATTTTATTTTGAAGAATCGCTTCATTGAAATTTCCCGAGTCTAATTTTTATTTTATAATTCCAGTTTGAAATCCCCTTTTTACTTTAAAATTTAGGAATGCCTTCAAATTTAGACAATACAATTAAAATAGCTTTTTATAAAAATATTTCTTATAACTCGATGTCTCAACCAGTCCATCCTTGTTCTCACAGAAATTCAGTCATACGTTGATCAGGCGTAGGACTGAAAATCTATAAGTACTTGGTAAACCCGTTTTCAACACCAACTGAAAATACTTGGAAAATAATTTTATTGAAATATAGAAAACAATTTTGAAAATAGAGGATTTTTTTTTTTAGTGAGGATGCTCTGGAAATCATCACCCCCATTCCATGGTCACAGTTACATACCAGGGTTACGTTGCAGTCGCAACAAAAGTCCATGTAACTGCAGGCTCTCCGCGGCACCCTCGATTACGCCATGGAACCCACACAATAGATCACAATTACATCCAGGGTTACGTTGTCGTCGCAGCAAAAGTCCATGTACCTGCAGGCTCTCCGCGGCACTCTGATTTTCGTTGTCGAAATGAAACTTCTCCACTCCTACATAGGTCGCAGTCTACCGAGATAAACTCAAACGCAGACTGTTGGCTCTCAGCGGCACACTCGACTTTCGCAATCTTACCATAGGTCGCAGTTACATCCTGGGTTACGTTGCAGTCACAACAAAAGTCCATGTAACTGCAGGCTCTCCGCGGCACTCATGACTTACGCTATGGTAAACTCAACTTATAATCCTCAGGAACTAGTTTTGTCCGGACTCCTCACAGGATCAACTTTAAAACCCCCTCGGGCTTCAGGCAGCACCACCCAGTGGCACTCCTGAGAAGTTCATTTCAAGGGAACGCCTTTTTCCCCAGAGCCATCATCAAAATATTTTATACTATACACATATAGTATCTTCAAATCATACACCTAGTATGATATCATACAAAGTTCTTTTACACAAAATCGATTATCCCAAAATCGATATTTCTCAAAATAGGCTTTCCAAAACTCAATATTGATTTTTCCCAAAAATCAAAAGCCTTTCCCAAAATCCTCATAAGATCCTTTATATATATTCAGATATATATATATGTATGTATAAATTTTTAAAACTTTGGATCCTTACTTTCTTGTATAAAACCCTTTTATACTCCAAACACTCTCAAAACCATAGAAATATCCAATTTCCATCCTTATTCATTTCATATTTCTCAAAATATTCTTTCAGTTCAAAAGAACTATTTTACATTCCTTATTTACCTTTACATTAATCCCCTTTTGGATTATTATTTCAATCCTTATCTCAGTTGGGTACTTTAATCAATAACAGTTTGAACTCCGACCAGTTTAGAAAAATAGCTTGAAGATTTTAAAATTAGGTAAGTAGTTGAAAAATAATTATTAGTTTGCAAAATAATTTTAAGATAGTTAACTAATTATAAAATAGTTGGAAAATAGTTAAATAGTTATAGAAATCTTAATAATTGCAAAATAGTTGTAACTTAGTAATTAATTTGTAACATAGTTAAAATATAGTAATAAGTTTAGGAAACAGTTGAAAAAATGTTAAATTGTTCCAAAATAATTGTAAAATAAGTATGAAATAACTTGGCTTTAAGAAAGAAAGGTTGTATATATTTAATAGCTTAGAAACAATACGTTTATATTAAGACAATTTATATTGAAAATAGCCCAGAGTCAAAACTGTTCACTTCCCCAACAATTCAATTTAAATTTTCACTCCCATTTAATTTAACCAATTCCAATTTAAATAATCTTCAATTTCCATTGAAATTGATTTTACTCCAATTCAAGTTGAATCAATCATGATTTCTTTTCCAATTCAAATTAAATTCTATTTGATTTTTAAACTTGTATAACTTAATTATAACTTCAATTTTACAATTACTATTTAAAATCAATTACATTCACATTTTGCTTTTAACTCGGAGTTATACATTTTATTTAGTCAATATATTTTTATTATTCCATAAACATTTAATCAAGCTTCCAGAGTTTAAACAAATTTCCAAAATTTCAATATCACCTTAGAATTCAACTATATCCAAAATTCTTTGGCGAATTCAAGTATCTCTTTTGAATTTCAAAACCAAACCCAATTCACAAACAATTCCAATTTAAAATAATTTGGTAGCAATTTCTCTTCTAGAAACTCGAAAATAAACTTCGATAATGCTGCAGTCATCATCAACGTTATTTTCCAGTGACCAAAAGAGTTCAATGCTTTTATCTCTTTAAAAACATTTCCATTTTTTTTTATTTCAAATCTCCCAGATTTCAAATTCAACGCAAAAATATTTCTATTCTTTCTCCAAAACCTTTGGAAACCATTTTCAAATCCAAAGGAATTTTAAATTCTCCCAAAATTTTCAAATTCCCAACCCATCCAATTCATAATTAAACATTACTCTGGAATTTTCATCCTATTTTATTTTCAAATATTCTCTGGAATTCTATCCCAAATTATAATCTCACTTATTTATGAAGTTTATTTCAATTTATAAATTACATTTACAATCCATATTTCAAATTTCTTTTTGATTTTAAACAAATTCCACTTAAATTACAATTCCAAAATATCCATTCAATTGAACTCGCTTCAATTTCAATCATTTCAATTCAACCCAATTCAAATCTTCCAATTAAATTTTTGAACTTATACATCTTCAATTCCAAATTCAATTAATCCAAATTGGATTCAATTTAAATGAGTTCAATTCCAACTTCAAATTTAAACCATCTCGAATTATATAATTCGAGCTAAGTTCTCAAAGATTAGTTTAACCTTTTTAAACCAAATTTAACTTGTTCATTTAAAGTTTTCAAACTATTCTAATTTCTGAGTTCTAATTCTAGAACTTCATTTTTAATTAATTTAATTTTAATTTGGTTGTATTATATTCCTTCTTCACTTAGTCCCAATTCAAGATTTCAATTTGATTGTATTATATTACTTCTTAATTTAATTCCAATAATTTAACAACCAATCTCCTTAATATTTATTAGAAGAAGATATAGCTTTATATATCAAATTACATTCTTATATAAAATCATTTAAAACCTTTGTATAAGAAAATAACAAGTACGCGCTCATATATATATACACACACACTCAACTCATTCTAGAGTACTACGGACTCTATTCAATGAGTAATTCCCACCAGAGCCAAGGTTCTCGCTTAACCTCGCTCTGATACCAAATGAAACGACCCGAAATTTTCGAACCCGAAAATCCCAGATAGTTATGAAAAGAAGAAAGAGATAGAAGAAGAAGAACAGAAACACCAAACATCTCACATTCGCAGTGGATAAAATATAATAATAAATAATAACAGTTTACAAAAGAATCTATATCTATCGGTTACATTTTAGTACATCAGAGTTTTACATATATACACTTACTGAATATATATACAATTATCATGACTCAGGTAAACAATAATATAAATACAGCGGATAAACTCCATGCGATATTGCCACCAGCTCGCCGCCTGAGCTCCTGAACATCCTAACCTGAAAATCTGTAATACTCGGTCTGACCCGAGCATTACACCAAAGTAACACCCAGGTCAGGTTGGAACCAGTGTGAGTAAACCCATCTAACATGGAATACCAAAGAAATCAACTCATCTAAACCCGGGTAACTTATATTAATTTAACCAATTTACAATTTGCTATTGGCAACACTTATTCCTCACATAAATCTCTAAGTATTAAACTTAGATTTAATAATCCTATTCACATAAACCATTTCATTTCAGCCTATTGTTTTCACAAATTAATTTATAAACATTCGAAGAGGTTACGGGTATTTCCCAATACCCGTCATCGGTCTCTTTGAATCTCATATCATCATATATCATCATATCTCAAGTTATCTAAATGAAATACACAACATTTCATATCGGAGTTATCAACTCCATCAAATCATCCAATACCATCCAATCATCCGTAAACAATTTAGGCCACTCCCAAAATAATGCAATCGATTCTAATTGAATTTCTAGCCTCAATACTTAGATCCCTTCATTTAACATTAATTAACTTCAAATCAATTAATTAGTCAGCCCTTTATTATTCATCTTAATTAATCACTCTGGATTAATTGTTTTTCAATTACATTCAAGTAATTATCTTTAATTAACTTCACAATATTTCTTAGTACCAACTAGATCATTAAGTAATCTTTATTTCTTTTATTTAATTAATTGATCCTTAATTACTATACTAATTTACTCCCATTATGTCACTTATTACTAATCAATTCATTTTAATTAATCAATATCTAATTACATCATTAATTATATTAATTAATTATTTCCTATTATATTTTAATTTAAATTTCGAATCTAAACTAATTACGTGAATTAAACCACAATATTAATCACTCTCGATTAATCTCAACATGTAATTAACTATCCATTTATTTATTAAATAAATCAAATTTCTTCTTAATTAACAATCTTAATAAATCTCTTGATTTACTACACAAATTAATTAATTAATTCCATTAAGTAATTATTTACCGAACCATCCAATGATTATTTTGAATTACTTACACTTAATTAATTAATTATCCATTAGATTACACTTCCTATTTAATGAATCACCAAACATCAAATTCTTACTAACTTTAAAATGAACTATTTTCTTACTTCATGATTTAAGTTTAAAATCAAATGATTCGAGTCAAACAACAATTAACTCGAGAGTCAAACAAAACCAAAGTCACAGTTCATCAACACACATACAATCAATCCAATCAATCCACCAATTATTTAAATTTAACCATTTAAATAAAAACAGTGTGAGATTTACTCACCTTCGATTTTGTCTACGACCCATTTCCATTACGCCTTGTTTTCTTCCCATATTTGACCTAGTAACAATTCACGATTCATCAACACTCGAACTTGTCGAAAATAAATTTCCATTCATTAATTTGATTTAAATTATATGTTTAATCTTAACAAATTTCTTTTTACATAATTAAACTATATATATTCTTGAAATCTAATCTTTAAAACCTCTCCAAGATTTTAAAATCTTATATTTCTCAGAATCATTTATATATACATATTTACTGTTTATCTAAGTAGATCTATATCTTTTATCTCCTATTTTCCGTTTAAATGGAAATATGTATGTGAGTTAAAATATATATCTATATTCACTAAATTAAAAACATGGCTACTTTTATATTCTACTGTATTTTTATTCTCTTACCTGTAAAATAAAAACAATATTCAGCTGTAAAATTCGAGTACCTCACAACGAACAGCAACCAAAATGATGAGCTTCAGCTTGAAATCCAAACCGTCCTTCGTCGAGCTCATCACCGCGACTATCAACATCACCTCCCTTAACGTGCCGCGAAACCATCCAAACTCACAAACCTAGCCGCCTCCAGCGAGACCACTCGCGATTTCAAACCACAGCGTTGACTCGGTCTCGATTCCAATCACGCGCTCGAGCATACGCCGTGACTTCTCCATCGTCCAAATCTTCACTCAACTTGATGCCGACTCCCCAAACGATCGAATAGATCTTGCTGTAGTTTAACGAGAAAGAGAACGCGATAATCTTTGAATCGGAATCTCGAATCCAGGAAAGAAAGGGGCGCGATCGAATTAGGAAAGAACGAGCTCGAACTCGATCCAGGCTTCCGCGTTTTTTTTCGCTTCCTACTTTGATTTGATTTCGTGTTCTCCCCCTTTTTCCAAGGTGAAATATCAGAATGCTTGGAGAAAAAAAGAGGTAGGTTTCTACTAAAATAACGAAGGCTTCGGCCATCTTTTTTTTTAGTTGTCGAATTGATTTTTTTTCTTGGATAAGGAAGAAGACGAAGACGTAATAAAACATCGTTTTGGATTCTCTGGAAATAACGAAGAGATATTTTCCTAAGAGGCTTTGGGCATAAGCCAGATCATTATCACGCGTCTAGGATGATCTCACTTAGACTTTGAATTTGATTTTATATAATTTAATATCGAAAATATTTCATGTTGCATACCATGAAATTCCGAACTCCTAATCAGACTTGCAGCCAGGCGTTTATAAGGCTTTACCCGTATTTCGAACAGAATGGAACGTATTTCGGAAGCTAATTCGATCATATGCGTGAGTTACAAAAGTAAACGATCAATTTTAAATTAAATCGATTAAAATATGTCTAAGCGTTTCGAGCTGCCAGGGTCAAACGACAACTCCGATTGCAACGAAAATTGAAATCCGATAATAACTAACTATTACGGATCCAATGGAACTAGTTTCGTCGAATTCCGAGACTGTGCCTCGGAAGGCTATTTTTAAACTCAATTTAAACGATATATTTTCAAAATTGAACAAATCACTTTTAAATTAAATTCCAACCATTCTATCACCTTCAGTATCATCATTATAATTTTTATAAGCCTTCAAATTATTTTAAACAGGCTTAGAGTCTCAGATTCAACAATTTACCCAATTTCAATTATTAAATTCAATATTTAAACTATACAATTCAATGATTTAATTATCAAGTAAATATTGATATCCTAAAATCCAAGTTAAAATTAATTTTTAAATACTTAAAATCAATTTAATTGTCCCATTTTAAATAGTTGAAAATTCTGGGTCGTCACAGTAAATTTTGAACTGGAACAATAATTTACAGTGAAACTCAAATAAATACAAAAAAACTCAAGTATCTTAATTTCTTGAATCGATTATATTATATGATTTGTTCTTGGAAATAATGATTTTTAAAAGAAAAAAATCATGATTTTTAATTTGCTAAATCTCAAGAATTAGCAAGATGAACGTGAAATAGGTTTGGTCGAAATTTTGATGATCGGTGGGTTTTTAGGTTTCGTGATTGAAGTCATAGCTTGCTAAGGGGTTGGGGATCATCACAAAAATAATCGATGATTTTATAAATCATTGTGAAGGATGAACGAGATTAATCTAGGGTTCTAGCTCATGCTTTAGTTACGATCGAATTTTGAATTACTATTATCTCGTCATCGCACTGGAGTTGATCGCACCAGTGGCCATCGGGCATGGGAGGAAGGAGGAGCTTTGACCAAAATTACGACGTTGTTGGTGGCGTGAGGTGATCAGTCGGGGTAGTTTTTCTGATGATCGTATGTTGTTCCAGTTTGGGTTTGGATGTTCGATGTTGATTGGCTCACGAACTTGTCGACTTGTGGGTTCTGTACTATTGGGCAGCTGATCTGGGATTTGTGGAAGGGGGTGGTGTTGGCCAGAATGCCGTCGATCTTCAGTGCATGTGTACGATTATGTATAAGTCTGAGCATGGTTTATGTCGAAGGAGCTAGGGTTGATCTCGAAGGGGATCGTGGAAATACTCGAAGCAAAAGGAAATATGGGCGACTCAAAGTCAACCTCAGGGAAGATGAGTTTTTGCTCGGGTTATCTGATGTAATGTAAACAGTTTTGAAATTTTATGGGAAATCTAGTTTTAAAAAAATAATAAATCTGGTTAAAACAAATTTTCATTAATATTAGATGTTATCTAAGTTTTTAAAATGGGTTAAGAAGGTTTTTAAATAAATTGTTTTAAATTTACCAAGTTTTAAATGGTTTAAAATATATGTAACTTTTATTTTGAAAAGTTTATTTTAAATAAACTTTACAATATTAAATGTTAGTTAATTAATATAAAGAGTGTTTTAATGGTTAATTAACTTTTAAAGTTTAAAATTAATTTATTTGTTAAGGAGATTAATTACTTGAAGTGAATTACTTAATAAAAGTAATTAAGGTAAATTTGTTAATAATTTAGGTTTGAATAATCAAGTAATTAATGATTAATTAATTTAAGAATAATTGATTACTTAAGAATAATTACTTAATGAAAGTAATTAAGGATGAAAAATTTATGATTCAAAATTTATTAATCAAGTGTTTAAAGGTTAATTAATTAATGAAAGTGATTAAGGAATGATTATTAATTAAGGATTCATTAATTAATTATTGTAATTAATTAAGGCTAATTAATCAAAGGATTAATTATTAATTGAAGGTTAACTAATGATTAAAGAATAATTAATCAAAATGATTTGTAATTAATGTTAATCAACCAAAATTAGTGATTAATCTGATTTCAATTAATCAGATGATCAATGAACCTTACTTATGGATATTTGAATTATATGGAATGCTTTGAATTGTTTGATATCCCTGATATGTGATGCTTTGTGAAATGAATTATCTTGGTTCAAGCTGTGATGAATGTAATTTATTTATCTGTGATGAATTTGTATTATCTATCTGTGATTCTGTATATATAGATAAGCGTTATAGGGATATACCGCTTATCGATATTGCTGTGTGTTGGATTATGATGATTGACGATGTTGCACTATTGTGTGTAAAACCCCTGGACCACACTATACACACACAAATACGGATTGCACGAGGCAATTGGTTAAGTCACGTATATTTTGGAAAAGATTTTAAAAAGTTGAATTTTGGATTCAAATGGTTTTAGAAATGGATTTGGGTTAAATATGAAAAGCTTTGAAAGGGAATTTTCAAGATAAAAGTTATTTTGAATAACTTAATAAAATTTTGGAAATTAAAATAGTATGATTTGAATTTGAATTCAAGATTTGAAATTGAATTCTATGCTTGGAAATTATGTTTTAAAAAGGTTATTCAACTTATAAATGTATTTATATGGGTTTTAAAACCATTTTAGAAGTATTATTTTAGGAATTTGAATTTAACCCAAGTTTTATACTTGAAGGGCTTTAACTCGTGCAAATGTAATCAGATTTGGAAACTGTGAATGTTTTTGAAAGCTATGAGTAAACCTTTGTGAAAGATTGTTAAGCCTTGTTTTGGAATCGAAGAGGATTCTAAATGGTGTATCTTTTATATATAAGAAATTTGAAATGGTAATTGTTTTGAAAGTTATGAATGGATCTTTGGAAATAGTTTTGAAAACTATAAATTGAATCTTTGGTTTAATAATTGGATGTGATAATCCAATTTGGAAAGAAAATTGCTTTTAAAAAGCTGTAAATGAATCTTTGTGAAATCTGGGTGAACTTTGTGAAGTGAATCTTTTTGTTTAAAGATTTGGAAATGGTAATTTGTTTAAACCATTTGAAAAGAAAGTTTGGGTTTTAATTGTGACTTAACTGAAATCCTATATCCATATGTTTCTAATATTGCGCTCATTATTCGGTTTAGCCGAGAGGGGACCCTTGTGTCATATAACTCATTCCGAATAATGATACGACGTTATGGATTGCATTTGAAGACCGGTGGTGAAGACCGGATATTTCCAAAAGCGAAAGGATTACTCGTCGAATGTCACTGCACCCACTGATCCCCGATATAGAGATTTGATCACCCTTTGTGATGGGGATTCCGGACCTGATTAGGGATTATCCGTATGTGCAAGGGATTCTTTATGAAGTGCCTTCGGTTCTGTTCGAATCCGGAACAGACTTGTATGGATGTATGTCTGACATTATACTTTGAGATGTAAAGATGGTTTTTATCAAATACATTTCTGTTTGGTGGCGAAGATTTATTCTCTTAGCTTAACACCCTTCTCTGAGACGTACGAGCTCAGAGGTTATGTAGTTGATGGTTACTAGTGATACATTCCCAATTTGGTAATGTGGCATACGAACTGCTGCTGATTATTTGTTGATCGAAGCATGGATTTTGTGAAAAGCGTAGCTTTGTGGACGTGACTTCGTCGAGCCTCACAACCTGGAAATGGTCAAAACAGAAACGTTGCGGCAAGGTTTTTATGGGTCGCGCCCCTAGGGTATGTCCATTTCCTTCTAGATAAAAGGTGGTGTCATGGTATGGAGCCTAGATATTTAATATATGTGGTTGCTGCAAATTTATTACTTTGTGGTTGTTGGTATCAAGGACTCGGATAAAGGTCAGTAACAACCGAGGATGGCATACTTGTGTGTTAGTTACCTATGTTATAGCTTGGTTAAAGCGTGAGGTAACGTTGGCCTTGTTAGCGGAGATCCGGTTAGGTTCTCGGGGGGAGGGGGGGTCCTTCCAGAGGCATTCCCATTTCGGTAAGGAAGTCCCTTAGCCTGACCAATTGTTGGAAATCCAATCTTCAATACGCGCCCTTTACGATTTCAATTGTATAACCTGCCATTCTTAAATGGTAGCTATAGTACGCATACGACGAAATATGGTATGCTGGCTAAGATTGAAATTATACTTTCGAAATGTGCACTATGCACTAATAATAATATCAAATGGTTCTCGCGTATCAAGCATTTTTTACTGTCATAAGGAGAAATCACCTCCAAGTGTGCGCTTGCATTGTGTGTGTGCCAGGAGGCCTTATGGTAGTTTCATTTTGCAAAATGCGTTGCGGATTTCAATATTTTAAAATCTTCTGTTGTTGTTTTAAAGATAAAACTATTTTTGTTTGCTCATACCAGTCCCATGATTGATCCGGAGTTTATTGTTCCTTTCCTAAACTCAGGGTGCCCACAATTTTCCACACAGGCAGTCTAGAGTTGGTTTTTTAGATAGTTTGGTTTAGTAGATTATTTGGAGCTAGTTCAGTCTTTGGATTCAGACTGACCTGGATTTGCTTAGTACATCCTGATTGGGAGTTCGATTTTTTTCTGGATTGGTGCTTTGGAGATGGAGATTGCTGATATCGGAGTTCTCTTATGAAGACTATTCTTTCTATTTGAGATCATTGTTACTAATTTCCGCTGTTATTTTTGTTGCTCTGATATTGATGTATATCATTGGATATTGTATTCATTGGTGTTGTATATGATATTCATTTATTTTTCTTCCGCTGTGTTGTTATACTTAATTGTGTTATAAGCTCCGACGAGCCAGATTCGACATTTGAATCTGCGGCATTCGAGTGCAAGTGAAGTACGGGTGCCGATTTTCGAAGGTCGAGTCAGGGTCGTCACATGAATCACGTTTTCTGTGATGTTATCAACAAGTTTGTCTCCATTCCTTTGATGATAATCTTGTTTTTCTTAGTCTTGGTTGACCCGGTTAAGGTCGCTGTGATTAATATAGGTCAATCCATAATTCCTCTTTTGTAATTTGATTATCTTATCTTTCTTTCGTGCCTACCTTCTTAGTAAGAATTCTCTTTGATTAGGGTGCCTCTAATTTGAACCTCTCTTTGTTCTAAAATGATTCTTGGATCATCCTGCGAGAGAACGTAATTGTAATTGATATAAAATGTTTTTTTTATTGTGTTGTTTGAGTTGTTAAGTTTGAATTTTGGGTTTCAATCGATTCATCTAGCCAACATTACTGATAGGAATTCCAAAACACTTGAACAGAGCAAACTTACACAATATTGTTTTTAAATTTAGTAAATGAAATAATTTTATGCATGATTATATTATATATATAAGTATAATTTTCTGGAATTAGATAGCTAAATAAATTGGTCGTTAGAAATAACAATACTAGATTTTTTTGTTATCATTCCTAAACCATTAATTATTGTTGTATGTTATAAGAAGTTGAAATTTTATAAACATGGTTTATAAATCTGGTTTGAAAATAAAATGAATTTAAATTAAGGATTTGAGAATTTAATTTTTGATGCTTTTCAAAATTTGGTTTTCAAAATTTTTGAAGAAAATGTATTATTTGAAAGAATTTTCGAACCGAAATTGTTTTCAAAAGAGGTTTTAGAGAAGCAAGTCGGTACTTTCCTCTTTTGTCGTTGGAAAATAATTTCGGTGATGACTGCAGCATCATCGACGTTCATTTTCGAGTCTCAAAGTTGAGAAACTACTTAATAGCTTCACTACACTTTTTTTTTTGGAAAATGGATTTGATTTGAATTACTTGAGTATGATATACGTATATATTTATTTCAAAATGGATTGAAGTGAAACCGTAAATTTAACTATTAAGTTCATGTTAAGTGATGGTTTTCGATTATTGAAATAAAATAATTTTTTCGAATAATTAGAATATCTAAATTGAGAAACGAAATCGAAACAACTTGAAATGGTTTAACTAGGATAAATTTATTCTTATAATACTTAATTGCATTCTTAACATATGTATGATTTATCTATGAAATGGCTTACCTAGGATAAATTTATTTGTATAATACTCAATTGCGTTCTAAAATATGTATAATTTATCTATAATATTCAAAAGTTAAAATGTTGATGTGAATATGTAATTGAAGGTTATACAAAGAGGAAAAAACAAAAAAAATATTCAAACTAAATTTTGCTTAATAGAAATCATGTAAATAAAAGAAAGTAAATTTTTATAGTGCTCAGTTACACTCAGAAACATTAATAAAACTTTCCTGGAAAAGTTTGAATGTTAATGTAAACATGCAATTGAATAGTATACAGTATAAATGTAAGTAATAAGAGGTCCAAAATGAAATTTTGTTAAGGAAATTAAAAATAAAAATTGAGTGGCTATAAAAGTGTTTATATACTTAATATATGTTGCAAGATAAGTTAAGTGGAATAAATCGAATAATAAAAAGAGAATGATACTTAAGTAAATAAATATGGAATGCTAATATTAGACTTAAATAAATTTGTTAAAGCGTTAATTAAGTGATATTGACATTAAAGGAAATATACTGTGTGAATGAAATAAAACAAATGGAAATTTATATGGTTTTGAATCAATTGTTGTATCTGCTATATATTTCAAACTCATCTTTCCTTTCTGTGTGCTTCTGTTCTCCGATCTCGTTCCTTTTCGGGGATGAAAAGTTTTGAGTAGGAGAGAGTGTAAGGACCCATAAATTTTAACTATTTTTAATAATGTCAATAACTGAATTTTTTATTGAAAATTAAACAATTAAATTTAGCAAACGAAAATTTGATATTTGGTATGCATCTATTTAAACATGGCAAATGGTAGATTTTCGTTGGAAAATATGAAAGTTAGTTCTGTTGTGTAATTTTCGATTTCAATTTAAAATCAATTAAATTGATGAAAATAAAATGTTTTCAAAATCTAAATATTTTTATATAATAAAAATGTAAATTATTTTCTAAGCGAGGTGTCATATTTCATTTGGCCAAATTTGGACTGTTCTAACTCCGTTTATCTTATTTTCAACGTTTTAGCAGCATTATCGACATCAAATATCAGATAAGATGGTCGTATCTCTCATATCCGTGTTCCATTCGGTTCATCCCGTCGTGCTGATCTCCGCAACATATTCAATCCTGTAATTCGGCGCCCGGTACGTGGTGAAATCAGCACATCGATTGATCATTTTGGTATTTGTTTTGACCCTCTTGGTTTTCCTTGTGTCTTTTTGTTGTCCACTATGTAAACTAATAGCCATTAACTTATATTAATTCTCAAAAATTATTATTTCACTTGGACTATTCCACCACTGCAATTTAAACTAGTTTGTCCTTTTATTTTTATTTTTCAGTTCTTTATTGCTTCAAAAGAAGACAAATTTATTATACATTTGCTTTCTTTCATTCTGCCATTGGGAAATATATTACATTGTTCATATATTTCGATCTGAAGCCTATTCACTTTCCACTTAAAAGCTTGCTCATCTTGCCTCAAACTAAAACCACCCATCACCTTCCCTCCTTTGAACAACCACCCGTCCTCATCACCATGCCAACCCCAACGCCGCCTTTCCCTTCCACCTACCCGCTTCTATGTTCTTTGGCCGCATGCAAGCAGGCCTCCATCCGCTAGCAGTCTCTGCTCCAAAATCCATCCACCCTTGCTCACCACCCATGCCTCATCAACCACATTCAGTTTCTCCCTCTCACTTCTCCACCACAAGCCACAAATACCGGACCCACGCATGACCCGTAAACAACCCATGCAAACAACCCAGTAAAACCCTCAGTTGCCTTTCCACACTCTACAGCACAGCCCCACGTGCAACCAATCGAGCACCACCCGAGAGCCTATCCATGTTCCATGCTTCACACGAGCCAGTTTACCCATCCACCACATCACCCACGTGACAGCCTCTGTACCAGCCACATAGCCTTCCAGCCATCTTCTACCACTTATTGACCCACACCTTCAGCCTATTATGGCAGCCGCCACGCCACCTGACTGTCGCCCATCTCCTCGTGACAACCCAAATCAACCACAAAGCTCCTGCCCCTCCCCACTCCATTGTCAAAAGCTAGCACTTATCAACCTAGAACTCGACCACTATAACTCGATAATCGCCCCGCTTCTGTGCACGTTCTCAATCGAGCAGCTTCTCTTTAGTTTATTTTAGTATATATTGATTTTTTTATATTGGTTTTAAATATAATATATATAGAAATTTTAAAAATATGTGTTATAGATTTTAAAATATGTGTTTTTATTTTATGTGTTTAAAGTATTGATTTTAAGTATTGGTTTTAAAATGTAATATATATATATACACAATTTTAAATATATGTTTTGTAAGAAATGTTGATTTTGAATTGTATAAAGATTTTATTTTGATATTGATTCTGAAATATATGTGTATATAGATTTTTAAGTATGTTTTTTTAATTAAATATGGTTTTAAAAAGAAAAAGGAAAATATATTATATACCTATATTTGGTTTTATCGAATTTTGTGCTTTGCTTGCCGTTGTCGAAATTGTCGCAACAGTTTCCAAGTGTCTTGTGGAGTGTCCGTATCCGTGTGCGTGCCCGTGTCATCTTCTTCGCCGTTGTTATTCTCTAGCCTCGAAAGGTGAGCAATCATTCACGATTAACATTCTTATACAATTCACATGAAATGACGATTGAAATATGTTGCTAAATAAAGTTTCTTAGTTATTAAAATTGTTAAAATGATATGTATTATCTGCAATGTTTACCTATATAAATTGACATATGATACCATAACATTATATATATATATATATATATATATTATTTAGATGGTTAATTGGGACTATATGCCTGTCATTGATTTTTAAGTCATTTTATGCAATTGTATATTCTCACAACAAGTTCATGTTAAATAGAATTCCCTATGGGTTGAAATGACACATACCCGAACGATATTGTAGATTAGGAAAAAAATTATGAGTTGAAACGATAAACCTTAGCAGTTTTATTGATTTTTGAATTTTGGGATTGCGGGTTGAAATGATATAAACTGGTAAAAATTAAAAAATTGCGGGTTGAAATGATAAATATCCATATCACTTGACCATTGGATAGAAAATTACATACGGACACCATTGGTCTATTTTTGAAAAATGATTTCCAAAGTTTTGAAGAAAAATATGTGGATTTTAATAAATATTCATTTTTCAATATAGTATAAAGATTTTATTTTATTATATAAGAAAATTTAGACTTTAAATTACATGTTTAGAAAATTTAAAAATTATAAATTGAGTTTGAAAATGTAAATTTAAGAATTTACTTATAATTTTATTGCTTTAAAAAATATAAAATAAAATTTAATATAAATGAATTAATAATATTTAATTTAGTAAAATTGAATATAATAATATTTAATTTAATTAGTATATAATATATTTATAATATTTATTTATAATTTATATTAACATTTTGAAAATATATTTTGTAATAACTTTAATAAAATAAAGGTTAGGAAGATAAATTAAGTTAATTTGTAATTTAATTTGTTTGAAATTTAATATGAATAAGATTTGATTGGAAATTAATTTTGTGATTTTAAAAGGTATGATTTACAACTTTATTTAATTAAAGGTGATTTTATGAATATTTCAAATTTAAGTAAAGTTGTAATTGAATATTTAATCTTGATTTACATTTGTCATTTGAGATTTTATATAAATTTTGTAAAAATGATTAAGTGAATAATTTCATATTTAAATAAGATTATTGTTGAAATTTGAAATATAAATGGAATGTATCGAATTGAGTTATTATGAGTTGCATGAATATTTGAACTTTGAAACCTATTGAATTGATAGTGGTTTAAATTTGAAGTTTAAACCTTGATTTGAAATTGTTATAAATTAAAATGGTTTAATGAGAATTTGAATTCATTTGTGAAATTGGAAGAAAAAATTCCGATTTGAATATTTTTTTTTATAAACTCTTCTAATTTATATACACTATTTTTAATATATAAAATATTTTAATCTATAACCTATTTTAAAATATGTAAACTATTTTTAATTTATAACTATTTTAATGTATAAAAACTAATTTCAATATTTAAATCTGTTTAAGTTGGAACTATTATGATTTAGAATTAATGGATTTAAATACGAATACTTTGATATAATGATTTCAAAAATGAATATGATTTAAAGTGATATGATTTTGGAAATGAATATGATATTTGATATGAAGTATAAAATATTTGAAATATAAATGACCACGGTGTGAAATAAGCGTTTGGTTGTCAAAAAGATCGGGATCGGATATTGTCATACTCTCTGCAATACCCAAAACCACTTTAACAACTATGTATGTGGTGGAAATTCTAAAATGAAGTAGGATGGTTTGGCGATGATTTAGCATGAGGTATTAACGTAGCCCTGACTCCCGCGAGTCAGCTTGATGTGGCTAAAATAGGAGCTATACCGGGCCAAGTGAGGTCGCACCTCCAATCGAGCATGCTTCTTCAATATCATTCTATTACTTTGAGATTTGGTTCGGTGCACCTTTGATTTAGGAGAGTGTCTCGAGGTGGGCGGTAGTAGCTGCTATGCATTATCACCAGTCTAGGAGTGCAAACGGTAGAATCCTACCTTGGCATTACCTCGCATACCTTGACACATGCCTTATCGAGCTCATTACAAGTTTGGTTTGTACCTTACCTATGGAGTGCCCTCTTGTAGCCTCTAGTTTAAGGAGGAATTATAGTACTGTATAGACTTCGGGAATGTATAAAAATGTGTTAAAGGGGATATGAGTAACACCTTAACGCTATTTTAGTATTTTACTTTACTATAGACATTACCTACGTTGCATATTGTACTATGTATGTAGATAGTTTAATGGATCCTTAAAGGATGAGAATCCCAAACATCCTTTGAATTACTTTGTATTTCACTTGACATTTCACTTAAGTTGATTTATAGGCATAAGAATGTTAATCTCGACTCGAGTGTTTTGTGTTTGTTTTATGCTCGCGTTAGACCGAGTGTCACAGCCTTTGAGACTCACCTTTGGAGCTTGGAGCTTTTCTTGGAGATATATGTTATCTCTTCAACTTTGCAGTTATCTCGGTTATTTCTGGTTATTTATTATCAGACTTGTCAGCTGCTTTTGTATTAGTGACTTCTATATACTTGGGATTTTATGTTGTATTTGTTCAGACTCTAATGTTTATGTGGTGTCTTCATGAATTACTATTTATCTATTCCGCTGCTTATTGTTATATTACTCTATGTTTGTGATTCTGTGATTCATTTATTTACTGTACATGCTAGGTTATGCAAAATATAAATTAACAATCTATTGGTTTGAGCAATTCGAGTCTGACATGTGTTAATGATTGTTGATTTAGATGGTTCGAAATAGCAGGTCGTTACGATGGATAACACTTTATTTATTGTATCATATACAAATCCTAACCCGTGGCCTTTGTCTTAACCTTATTTCGACCTTGAGTTTTCTCAACAAATCAAAAATGATTTTTCACTCGTGCCTACCGTTTCACTATGGCCAAGGTATAAATGTATGTACCTTGAGCTGAATAAACACATACATGTACCTTGAGCTGAATAAACACATACATATATTTTTACCTCATTTACTAATATATTAATAATACTACACATAACATCTCTAACTCGAGTTTGCTCAACAAGTAGAGAGAATGGTAATAATTTATTTATGTATAAATGGTAGAGAAGAAACTTATATTAAAGGTTCATAATCTTTAATATACTTGAATAATACTGACTTATGGAATAATGTATTTCTTATGGAATACCCTCGTGATTTAGGTGTAAGATACATTTGAAATCCTGTTATATGTACTCTAAATATGTATTTATTCCTTAAATCTAATTTGGGTATATTACAGTTCCAACTTTTATTATGCATTCATATTAATTCTTGTAAAAGAATAATAATTTTAATTAACTTATATAATAATCCAACATATATTCCTATGTTAATTTTATTAACTAAATTCATAATAACATATATATATATATATATATATATATATATATATATCTTAATATGTGTGTATTATATTATTTTTAACTAACATTTAATTAATTTATTTAATTAAAACAATTTTAATTATTTATAGTTAATTTTGAAACTTATATACATAAATTACCTTAAACATTTTAAGATAATTTTACATATATCAATATATATATGTTACTTAATTAATTAAATAATTAATCATGTTAATTATTAATTAATTTTGAAAATAATCATTTAATTTAAAAAAATGAAACTATCTTATAACATTTATAAAAATTACTTACATATTTTAATTTAACCTTCTGAATTTAAAATAATATTTTTAATTTCAAAGATTTTGAAAAATAGTCTAAGGCATAAATCAATTGGACCTTTGTATTCGGAATAACCTTTCAAAAAATAGTCTAAGGCATAAATAGTCTAACGCATGGGGCTTAAATGGGCGAATTTAAAAAAAAATCCATTTTATATTTTATTAGGCCTATGAAATCTAAATTGATTTTGACATAATCCAAATTAGTTTTAAATAAAAATTTTATTTTATTTAATTAATTTGATAAAGATTTGATTTTATATATAAATTAATATATAAAGTGTATATGTTTATCAAATACATGCATATGTGTAAATGTAAGTGCAACATACAAATGTATATCTGGTTAATGTGCTTGTATATAAGTGTTAAGATTTACAGTGCAATGGACAAACTATCAACCTTACATATGTATTTGTTGTCTATTATTAATATATTAATACACATGCAACGCACCACACACACATATATATATGTATCTATGTGTGTATGCACATACAACTATATATATTATGTTCATATATGAATTTAAATTTAAATATGTTGATTATTTTAAATAATTCAAATTAGTGTTTAAAGGATTGTAGGTAGATTTGAAATTTAAAACCAGATCAAGATCTATTATCAAATCTAGTTGAAATTGAAAATTCAAAATTTAATATTTGTATATTTAAAAATATAGGGACAAGTATACAAATATATATATGCATATATAGTTTTTCAAAAATATATTCACATACATAATTTTAAATTTATTTATAAAATATTAATTTTTAAATATAAATTATTATGTGAACTTGGTTTTTTTGTATTTTTGGCTAAAACCTTTTTAATAAATAAATTTTCAAAGTTTAAATCATGTAGATTTAGATCATCAATTAATAAAAACATTCAAATTTACGGATCACATAATAAATTATTAAAAAAAATTAATTTCCATAAGTAAATTATAATTATATAATTACATACATATGAATATTTAATGCATAATGATTTTAAAAGGGGTTTGAAAAATATATAAATATATTTTTAGTATTGGTTATATATATATATATATATATATATATATATATAATTAGTGCCCCCGTTATTCCATTCCAGTCTCCCCATGCTAAAGAAGCTCTGCAAGTATTCCCCTTACCATCCTGATATTACCTAGTCGAGTTTTATAAGGTATAGATGTGCCTTCAGATTTCGAGTCCAACCTTCCAGGTCCTTGTCTCCTCCACAGTCGCTATTAGGTTCATCAGTTGATTTCTCGTCCCTCTCTATAGATATTCGATCTCAAGGTGCCACAAACAACACTTTCATAGCTCTTTCTTTGCCCAACAACACTCTAGTTGAGCTCCCGCCCTCTACATCTTTTCCCTCTATAAATGTGCCTCCTTTTCTTAGTAGCAAGGATGAAATAATGACCGATCGGTGTTTGGTTAATGCACCTACCTTAGCTGGTGGTTCCGAGCTCTTGGATCCATCATTGGTGTTTCTATTTAGCAGTGGACATGCTCCCTTTAATTCCCTAATAGGAAATTATATGCATTTAGTGCAACCCTTTGCTTCCCAGTCCTACGCTCCTCTAGATATTCCCTCTCAACTAGGTCCTTGCTCTGTTGCTGACCTGCCTGCAAGCATAATGGCGGATTCTATTTGCCCCAAGCCTAGGTTATCCCTCTTCCTTTCCCTGCCCCATAATACAGGTATCTACAACCCTAGAGATTTTGAGATTGAGGAGTTTAATGGAATTTTTTTGCCTATTGTTTTGCAAGCAGGAGTTGAACATTGGTCGGGCTACTTGGTAGATTTTTTCTTGGATCCCAACCAATGTACTCAAGTGTTGGAATTTTTTTCTGCCGTATATGGAAACTTCATGGGATCTCTATGTAATCTATGTCGACTCCATGTACTATTTTAGTTTTTCTCGTAATGAGGAGCACCAACGAGTTCTAGAAGCTAATCCGTCCTTTATTGAAGGGAAACCATTCATTATCACCAATTGGTCTCCTACTATCATAAGTGGTAGGGACAGGTCATGTCTATACCTATCTGGGCATACTTTTCACATAATCCATCTATTTTACACCTGTTGGTAGGCTTGAATTGGTTAGCTTGCATGATTGGTAAATTAAAATGTTTTGACTCCACTACGGTGGTCCACTGGAAATTGGTTTATGCAATGGCACTAATTGAAATAACCCCTGAAAAGCTGCTTTCATCATCGATCAGAGTTCAACCTTCTATTGGCCATGTTACGGAAGTTCGTGTTACATATGATTGGGCTCATGATATTTGTACCACTTGTCATTCTTTTGGCCCTCTTGCTGACTCTTGCAAGCTCTCGGTCTCGTCCTTGGAGGCTTCTCCTCCGCCCAAGATTCCATAACTCGTCCCCTTATTAATTTTCACGAACAATTCAAATATTATGTTCGATATCTATAACTCATCCCCTTAGGTGTAAATTTGGTAGGCGATTGATATCGAACAATTCAAATATTAATGTTCATACTTCAGTTAGCAAATGTATGACATTATGGCCAAATTTTTCGCTTACTTGTTATCGATAAAATCCAATTTTACTTTAGTAAGTGTTACCTAGTAGTGATAACTATTTACACCAATTCTCTTAGTTAAAAATATATCACTTTGGACTTATGAATTTAGTAATGGTTAAGATTCCTACATCATCCATTATCAACTCTATAATCCAAAAAAAGAGTCCTTGGTTCAATAATAATAATTATTATTAACCTAACTAGTCTGTCCAGATATTTCATCTTTGATGTGAATTCAATTAATCATGATACTGTCATCATATAAAACGAGGAGACTAATCCTCTCCTGAGTAGTATTTCACTTCTAATACTTCCACTCAACCCAACTATAGTCATTTGATGGACATCGTTCCACAATTTAACTATAATCTAAGCGAAGATTTCATATTAATGTTCAATAATATTCTCATGTCAATAGAACTGTGTAAATTAGTCACATTGATATTTTCTATTTGACCTTAATTATATTAATCAATAGAAAACTATCGAGCGAACCATTCCACAGTTTTCCAATAACTATTAGTACGTAACTCCTTTGGTACCTCCAACGGTCATGAGTAATATTTTAATACATTACCCAACAGTTAGAGAGCGTTACCTACTCTAGCGTCAACAGATACATCAATATCCAGTCTCGATACATCTTGACGAGGAATATTTAAGAAGACGTGTTTATTATACTGCAATACAATACTCATGATTACAACCATTTGTAATTGCTATCACAAACATACAACTTACGGATTTTCTGTTAAATATATTTTAACCAAATATTTAATTATTTACAACATAATATAATAAATATATAACAAATAGAAAGAACTTTTATTACAAACAAGAATTGATTACAGAAATAATAATCTACAATAAATTATAGAATTGCCTCTAGGGCATATCCTTAACTCTATTAATACACACACACTTGCACACCTACACACACACACACATATAATAACATGTGTGTAAATATGTATGTAAATCTGACAACAAATAAATATATTCATGATATAATATGGTTCTAAACTACATATATGTAATAACATAAAGAAACATATAAATAATATAATATGATTTAAACATTACCAATATTGTAGCCTTGATTTTTCACCTTGAATGTTGAATCTAATTACTCCTTAGATCGAATTCATTCTTTTCTTGAAGCGTAGCTAACTGAAGTGATCACCATACCTTTTAATTAGATTTAATTTGATTTGAATTTTAGTTCAAAATGTTGAAGGGGGGAGGTCTATTACTTGGGGAAAAAATATGTGGAAGGGTAGGCAAAAAGTAAAGTGCAAATAAAGGGAATGTTGTGTTTAAATATGCAAAAGAATGAAGTTAAAAATGGGGATCCAGGTCTCCCTTCTTACCTTTTCTCCTTACCATTTCAAACCAATCTTTTAAAGAAAAATTACACCCCACTCCAAGCATGGTCGGCCATACCAATGGGCATATGGGCTACCATACATTTCCGAACTCAATCAATACTTACACAATTTAATTTAAATCCAATTTAAATGCTTATCTATATTATATATCAATACGTATATATACAACTTTTATGTGTTCACTTTGTTGATTATTGACTCAAATAAATCAAATAAAATTTTACAATTAATATTTACTAAACATTAATCAATTTATAACAATTATAATTTAATTAAATCGTGTGGTATTTCAGAGTACTCAACATTGCGATTATGTGACTCATAAGTGTAAATTTAGTTGGCAATTAATATTAAACAATTTGAATATTAACATTCACATGTCATATTAGCTAGTGGTGTAATAGTTTGATCGAATTTATCGCTTACACAATTTTAGTAAAATCAAATTTTACTATTCCAAGCGGTCACCGGTAATGATGATTACTTACATCAATTCTCTTATTTAAAACTATATAACATTAGGACATATGAAATTTGGTTTTGGTTAAGAATTCCAATATCGTCCTCATTTAACTTGCATAATCCAAACACATAGTGCTTGAGTTAATAATAACAATGATTATTAATCGAACTTCTCTGATTAGAGACTTTGACTTTTAGTTGACTAAAATTGACCATGATACTAACCTCATATAAATGAGCAGAAAGATTCTCTATTGAGTAATATTCACTTCCAATGCTTCAAATCGTACCTAACTATAGTCATTCGATGGACGTCATACCATGATTTAACTATAATCAAAATCGAGTGTCCATATTAAAGTTTAATAGTATTTTCAAGTCAAGAGAACATGTAATAACGTCACTTCGATATTTTTTGTTTAAACTTAGTTACATTAACCAACAAAAACTATCAAGTGACTCATTTCGTAGTTATCAAATAACTATCTATACGTGACCCATTGGTGTCCCTAGCAACTTTGAGTAATACACTTCCTAACATTTGAAGAGCGTTATGTACTCTTATCTCAGCTGATGTATCAATAACCTATCTCAATAGGAATATTTAAAACAATATCTTATTATCATTGCGATAAATTTCTCATTATTACAACATACTGTAATTACTATCATAAAACATATCATTTAAGAATTTTATATTAAATATATGTACATCAAATAAACAATTAGCATAACAAATTATGACTAGTATATAATAGAAAGGAAAACACCCTTTATTTTGAACGAGATTTTATTATAGAGATAATAATTTATAGTAAATTATAGAATTTTCCCAAGGACATACCTCGAACTCTATCAAAGGAGCAGTGAGAAGTACATGCACACGATGCAAAAAACTCTGTTATGTTTTAAATAGCATAATTTTGAATTTATTCCCATCCACCACATGGGCAATATTATTTAGTTGACTCAGGGTATATGCTTATAGATGGATACTTATGCTAGATACCATATTCCAGATTTTAATAAAACACAATATCAACCATTGACTAAGATGAAATTTTCAACTACTACTGTTCGAGTTTACGCAGGCAATCAAAAGAACATTTGGAATTTGGAACAAAAATTTGCATTCTTAAATAATATTTCGGTAAAAAATATAAAATTCAAGTAAAGGTCGTTACTACTGCAATTATGCCTAGTAATGGTACACGTTTCTGCTCGAGCCCAGCCCGAACCCGTCCTATTAATGCTGGTACAGTATTTGCCTTTTACTATCCAAACTCGACCCAGGCCTGACCCAATTACTATTATATCGGGTATGGTTTTATCAAAATCCAACACGGTTATGTCTCGACCCGACCCGACTATTAGTTTTCCGTCGAATCAAAACATGAATGTGTATATAATTTGTTTACCATTTTGTTTGTTTACATGTAGATGTTTTTTGCATACTTTTTTTGTGAACTTGATTACACCAGCGCCCAATTTATATTTTAACATTGTTTGTATATTTTTTTTACCAAAGCTGCAATTTTAAAATATGGTTTTAACGTAAATATTCTGAGTTAGTTATATAGGCATTACCCAATGGGCTTTAAATGACCATTAAGCTAGGCTCGGCTATTGATTTGAAATACCGTACGGGTTCAGGCTGAGCTCGAGTTTTAGTTATTGTAATTAGACTCGGGTCCAGGTTTTATGATACGCGGACCGAACCGAGCCTATTGATAGGCCTAGTTACAATGACTATTCATAATTTCATACGAAAAGACAAGGAAAGAGACTCGGAATTTTGGAAAACGGCGACGATCCTGATCTAGCTTCGGAAGAATTTCAAGAAGAGTACTATAAAATCCAAACGTTCGGTATTAACGATAGTGAACCATGTTGGAACTAGGCCAGCCCGTAGCAGAAGTTTATGGGTGAATTTCAATTTTTTTCCCCTATTAGATCTTTATTGGGCCTATGAAGTCTAGTACGATAGAAACATTTCTAAATTTTATTTAAATCAAATCTTTTGTTTTATTTAAATTTATAAATTATACATTTTATTTAATTTATGCGTTGATACATATATGTGTGTGTGTGAATGTACGTACGTACGTATGTATGTATGTACGTACTTACGTAAATGTATGTGTATCATACACACACACACACGTATATATATGTGTGCATGTATAACATATCAACCCATGCAAGGTATAAGATGCTCGTGTGTAGATGCTGGGATTTACATCGCAATAGGCATGTTAACTTATCCAATATACAAATATATATTTTCCAAATATATGTATGTATATATATACATTATTATATATATAAGTGTTATATATATTAATTTTCATTTAATGATTTGATATAAGTATTTATGTGTGCGTGTATATATATGTATATTATAATATGAATAAAATACTAATATTACATACATATTATTATAATAGGTTTATTTAATATAAATGAATTATTTATGAATACTAAATTATCATTTTTAAACCGTGAGTTAAATTATATTTATAAAATACTTAAAATAATTTTTAATTTTTAAATATAAAAGGTTAGGCCCTGTACATAGCTTATAAAATAATTTAAATTTTTTATTTTTAAAATAAGTCTGAATTAAATATCCATTCGAAAATTAATAAAGTATTAATTAAAAGTTAATTTCTAAACTTTATTTCAAATTTTATATTTTTTGAAAATCCTAAATTATATTTTATGCTTTGAAAATTTTTCCACAAATTTTTCGGTTTAAAATAATATTAAAATGAATTCCTTTTTTCACCAAAATTTGATAATTAATTTGAAAATAAAAAATGGGTTTTTTCTACCGAGAGCTTCTCTACTCTTAATATTATTTTGTAAAACATAAAATATAATTGTCATAATATATTTGAATCAAAATGACATATTTATGTAATAAATTGATTTAAATAGTATTAAATAATAATAAAATTTAATATAAAATATTTTCTCATCATCAAAAATTATTATAGCTTTAATTATTTATGTATAAAATTATATGACTATTTTTTTATTAAATTATGATGTTGTAATTAATTATAAAAAATATATATGTAAATAAATGATATATATTATTTTAATAAAATATAAAAATCGTACTTTTATTCAGAGCCGTATTGACCTGATACATATTTGATATAAAAAATTTAATTTATATATACATGCATACAACTAAAGAACTTGTGACAATGTTACTTGCATATTAGAATCGTCATCTAAATAACTGTATATATAATATATACAAATATAATAATATATTATAATTGAGGATTTATAACTATATTTTGATTAGAAACATAACTTAATCCCAATGCCTTGAACAACTTGAAAAGATGATTTCTGCCCCTTTAAATTGTTTCCGATTCGATAGAGAGTTAGTCTTTGTACCGTTGACTACCAATTGTCGGCTGCAATCGAATTAGGCTTGATTTGAACTTGATGAGATGGAGGGACTAAAAATGATTTCCAACCAGCAAGGAGTAAAGGTGGAGGTACAAAATTTTTTAAATCAAATTAGGTTAGAGTTGCTTATATAGTGGATAGAAAAGGGAGAAGTGTGGATCTCGTCTCATATTCATTCTCCTTTAATCTCAACTATCCAAAATCAAGCCGCATTTACCCAAAAATAAGCTGACTATACCCATGTTTTCAGCCGAAAATAACGAGCCTGATGATAGGCCTCAAACCCAAATAAGCCTAAGTAAAATATTATGCAATTAAATCTAATTCAATCGCTTATCGATATCGTATATCGATTGATATAGATACGCATACATACATATACATACATATATTCTTCAAACCCTGCTCCGGAGAGTCAAACTAAGGGATTCAGTTGGCCCACCATAACCGACTCCCCTTTTAGTCATCCTAACACAGAGCTTCAGTCTCCCAAGCATTCTCGCTTTTCGAGGGACAACCACTCTATATCTTAAGGGTGACACAGTGCCGCTTGAAAGGACTTGAACCCACGACCTTAAGGAACTTCGTTCCATGATCGTTAGGCAGATGTTCAATTGAAACATTTATAACTATTATAAATATATTTAATATTATTCATTCAGTAAATCATAATTAAATTTTGTAATCAATATTTCATAAATATTTATTAATTTAATCAATTTATAATAATTAAAATCAGTTAAGTCGTTTGGTTATAGGAGAACTCATTGTTTCGGTTATGTGACTCATTAGGTGTAAATTTGGTCACTGGTTAATATCGTGCTATTCGTATATGAATGTTCACACCTCACTTAGCAGTTGATGTAGCATTTTGGCCAAATTTATCACTTACTTGGTTTCATTAAATCTAAATTTTACATTATTAAGCATTACCCGATTGTGATTATTATTTATACCAAATCTCTTCGTCAAAACCACATCACTGTGGAATTATGGAATTTGGTAACGGTCAAAATTACATTATCGTCCATATTTAAATCTATAGTCCAAAAAAAAATCCTTGGTTCAATAATAACAATTATTATTAGCCGAACTACTTTGGCCAGATACTTTGACTTTGAGTTGACCATGATACTAATCTCATATAACCGAGGAGACGAATCTTCTATTGAATAGTGCTTCGCTTTCAACACTTCCACTCGACCCAACTACAGTCACTCGATGGACGTCATGCCATGACTTGACTATAATCAAAGCGAAGCTTCCATATTGAAGTTGGACAGTGTTGTGAAGTCGAGAGAATTATATAAATCAGTCAAATCGATGTTTTCTGTTTGACCTTTGTTATATTAACCAACAGAAAACTATCGAGTGACTCGTTCCATGGTTATCCAATAACTATCAGTACGTAATCCCTAGGTTCCCCCAATAGTCATGAGTAGCACTACGTACTCAAATCTCAACATCAATATCTAGTCTCATTGCACCTTGACTAGGAACATGTAAACTGATATATTTTATAATATTGTGGTACAATACTCATGATTACAAATATTTGTAATTACTATCACAAGCACACCATTCATGAATTTTCTATTACATATATTTTAATAAGCATTTCATTATTTATAACACACTGTAACAAATATATAACAAAAAGGTAAAGACCTTTATTGCGAACAAGAATTGATTACAGAGTAATTAATTTACAATAAATCACAGAATTGACCCTAGGGCATACCCCTGACTCTATTAATCTCCCACTTGCACTTCGGGCCACTTATGGAATCTCAATCCCGTCCCTTCAATCAGCTCCTCTAGAGTAGACCAAGCTAGATCCTTAGTGAATGGATCTGCTATGTTGTCCTTGGTATACCCTTTGTATCACGACCTTTTTTCTCCTCAACGGATTCTCTAATAAGGTGGAACTTCCAAAGAATGTGCCTGACTTCTTATGCACTCTTGGCTCCTTTGCAATTTGCATCACTACATTATTTTCACAAAACAAACCCATAGGATTCTTGGTAGTAGGAATCACTCTGAGTTTACTCATAAACTTGTGTATCCAAACAACCTTTTTAGCTAGTTCATTAAGGGAAATCTACTCGGCCTCCATTGTGGAATCATCAATTGTTTCTTGCTTTGAACTTTCCAATTAACAGGTCCCCCGATAAGCGTAAAGAAATAACTGCACACCAACTTACTATCATCTATATCACTTTGAAAACTTGAATTTATATACCCCTTTATAAAGGTGTCTGTATTCCCTTGTATGAGGAATTGTTCCTTAGTATTTCAAAAATACTTAAGTATGCATTTTATGGTCATCCAATGCTTTTCTATGGGATTAGACTAGTACCGGCTTAGGCACCCTAATGTGTATGCCACATCAGGTTTAGTACATAGCATAACATACATTATGGATCCTATGATTGAAGCATTGGGTATCCTTTTCATACACTCTTGCTCCTCATCGGTATGAGGAGCGTCCTTCTTAGGAAAGATGATTCCAAACTACGTTACAATGTTTCCACGCTTGGAATTCTCCATAAATCTTTTCAGTTTGGTATTTATGTATCGGAACAATCCCAACAGCCTCTTAAATCTATTTCTATATATTTTTATACTAAGCATATAGGCAGCCTCTCCCAAGTCTTTTATGAAGAAGTTCTTGGAAAGTCAAGCTTTCATTGATTAATATGATGACGTGTCATTGCCAATCAATAATAAATCATCGACATAGAGTACTAGGAAGACGGTAGCGTTTCCATGTTCCTTTCTATATACGCAGACTTTATCTAAAATTTGTTCCAAATCCTTAAAGCTTTTTAAGTCCATAAATGGTCTTTACCAACTTGCAAGCCTTGCCCTTACTCCCACTGACCATAAGAACCTCGTAATGTGACATATAGTTGATTTCTTCTAAATCACCATCTGAAAAGTCATCTTTATATCTGTTTGTCATATTTTGTAGTCATAGAATGCAGCGATGGTTAGCATAATCCGAATGGACTTAAGCATGGTTATGGCGAAAAGGTCTTATCATAACCAACCCTTGAATTTGACAAAATCCTTGCGCAACTAGCCTTGCCTTATAAGTCTCTACTTTTCCATCCGCATTTAGCTTTTTTAAAGAATCCATTTATAGCCGATGGGTTTTATCCCTTTGGGTACGTTTGAAAGAGTACAAACTCTGTTTTTGTACATAGGATCCATCTCGGATTATATAGCTCCCAGCTAGAATGCACAATTTTTACTCTACAGTGCTTGTTGGAAGGATAGAAGAGTGTCGTTATCTAAGATACAGTCTTCCTTTGTCATCCACGAGAAAACCATAATATCTCTTTGGTGTGCGAGATTTTCTATTATTCCTTCAAATAGGTTGCGTGTTTTTATATATAGGTGAACTTGGTTATCTCACTAGTTCGACCTCAGTGTTAATTTCTTGGATCTCATCTAGGTCTACAACCTAATTTTTAGTTTTCTTTGATAGATTTTTTTTTTCTAAAAAGACAACATGCCGAGAAACAATGACCTTTTGTTCCTCGGAATTGTAGAATAGATACCCCGTTGAGATATTGCGATACACATAGTACCGATCTTGCCTCTAGTTTATTTGGACAACGTTCTTAGTGTATGTCGAACAACCCTACACCTTTAAATATTTGAGTTGGGGTTTCTTACCATACCACATCTCATATGGTGGTTTAGGAAAAGATTTAGTGTGTAACAAGTTTAACAAAATGCGCTATGATTTCTTGTGCATATCCCCAATAGGATAGAGATAACTCAACTTACTAATTATGGAATGGACCATATCTAATAGGATTCGATTCCTTTGCTCCAAAAAAATATTTTGTTGCGAAGTATAGGGTGGATTTACGTGAGAGATAATCCCATTATATTTTAAGTATTGTTGGAAATCCCGTCCGTTATACTCAGATGCTCGTTTGATTTTCTACTGCATTTTTATATTTGACAAATTTCTCACAGACATCAGATTTACTTTTCATAAGATCATATATCCTAGTTCTAGAAATCATCAGTGAAGGTAACAATGTAAATTATTATCTTTGGTGATTATATGCATCGAGCCACATACATCACTGTGACCTAACCATAAGAGTTCATCAACTCATTTGTTGCTCCCACTGAGTGCTTGGTCATTTTACCTTTAAGACATGACTCGCATATGTCAAATGATTCAGAATCAATTGACGGTATAAAACCTTTGTTTTTCAATTTGTTTAGTCATTTCACTAATATGATCTAGCCTACAGTGCCAAAGATAACTATTATTTATATTGTTATAAGTATTATACACATAACACACATAATTAGTATTAATTGCATAAATTCCATTTTCAAGCGTACCATCGCAGACTTTATTTCCATCCAAACTAATGCTCATAACATTATTTGCAAATGAAATATATAATAAGTCTCAAACAATCTTGAAACAGAAATAATGCCACAGATAAAGTCTTTTACAAAATAGCAATTATTTAATACTATTACTAATCCACTAGGGAAATTCAACTGATAATCTCCTACCTTCTTTGCATCTACCATTGATCCATCAGCAACTTAGAGCCTCATCTCTCCTCATGCCACACGATGCCCGTGCCAAAGCCTCTATAACAAATTACATATACGAGCATCAGATCTAGTGTCTAAGACCCAAGACATTTTATTGATTGCTAAATAGTTTTGAATTATAAATGTACCTGATGGAGCCGTAGAACCATTATGCTTCTTTTCTCTAACAATTTTCTAGTAGTCATGACACTTCCTTTTCTAATGGCATTTCTTGTGGCAGTGGTGACATTCACTCTTGTCATCGATCTTCTTACTTTTCTTTTTCTTACCTTCTCCTTTCCCCTTCCTCAAACTCTTCGAAGATGATGCAGTACCCTTAACGACAAGTCCAAACCCTTGATCCTTAGATTGTGAATGAGCCAACCTCAACATATTGAGGAGCTCCATGAGATTCAAATTCAACTGGTTAATGTTATAGTTCAGTATAAACGATTTACAATAAGGGGTAAGTGAACTCACGATCAAATCTACTTGCAATTCGTAGCTTATTTATACGTCCAACTATGAAAGCCTGTCAATCTAGCCCTTCATCATTAGCACATAATCGAACACCTTCTTCCATTTAGTCATTTTGGTACTAAATAGCTTCTTCGTAAGCTTATACCTTATGGAACGTGACTGTTCACCAAATAGTGCCTTGAAATGACACATCTCATGGACAAACATATTTTCGTACTGCCTCTATAACGGCTTGTCTAATGTAGAGAGCACTAAAACTTGGGCGATATCTAGGTATACACTCATTTTTCATAAGCAAGTTGTAGTTCAAGGTCCGTAGCATCGGAAAGTTGTTCTTTAGGTTAACATGTAATAGTAGTCCAAAAGTGCTTGTAAGTCAACGCTATTTTAATTGTTCTTAGCCGGTCGGTATTGTTAGGCCCATTAAGTTTGTCGCTTTTCAAAACCATCTTCGGAGTTGTCATTTTTTGCAAGTTTAATTGGCGGATTATTAAGGCAAATTATAGTAATGTTCTTATAATATTAGTAAGGTTAAACTTTATGTTTCATTTTTTTTCTAATAAGCTCCTACTAGTTATTTATGTTTGTCAAACCCTAAATCAAAAAATAAAGCCTTTCGACTTCACTTGTAGGTGTTAGGACTCATCCGTCTTGGATTTCGACCTTGAATTTTCTCAACAAGTCATAGATATATAGGCAATGGATAATTCCTCATCGGCTGTATCATATACATTTCCTGACCTTTGGTACCTTGTCCTAATCTCACTTCGACCTTGAGTTTTCTTAACAAATCAAAATGAAATTATTCACTCGTATCTACCATATTGCGACGGCCTAACTGTAGTATATATACCTTGGGTTTTCTTAATAAATATATATAGTTATCTTACCCCGTCTATTCGATATATTAATAATACTACACATAACATCCTCGGCTTGAGTTTACTCAACAATTAAGGAATATGAAATTAATTTATTATATATGTTGTACAGGATAACATTATATTAAAGATTCATAATCTTCAATATACTATATTGAGTGATATCGACTTATGGAATAATGTAGTTCTTATTAATTACTCTCGTGATTCAAGTATGACGCATCAATGATCACGGTATACATACATCTACGTATGTATTTATTCCTTACTTCTAGTTAGGATGCCTTTAATGTTCCACCTTTAATTCAGACAGTCATATTATTTAAGTTTTATTGTTATATAACTTTTGTATTTCATATTACTTATGTAAGAGTCTTATTTATAATATTATATTAATTAAATCTTATTTAATTGATTTTAATTACTAACATTTTGATTAATTTTATATCAATATATACCATTTATATTTAATATTTTATTATATATTATAACCTTTATAGTATAACACATATATCATATATATGTGTATATTATTTAATTACTTAACCTTTTAATTAATGTATTTAATTAAACTATTTTAATTAAATTATATTAATTCAAAATATATTTGATATACGTACATGTATACTTATGTTATTTCAAATATTTTAAAATAATATAACATACATCATAATATATAATACATGTATTTATTAATTAATTAATTAATTTAATTAATTTAGTTTATTAATCTTATAATAAATTTTAAATTTTGATATTAATTTGTATTATTTTTCAAACATTCTTGAATAATTTATTATATTATAACTTTTAGAATATATGTATATCTTATTTTAAATTTAACTATTAATTTTAAAATCTTATATTTTTAAATTTTCAAATAATTTTGAAAATTAGTCCATGGCCCTCGTCTATTAAGGGCAACCTTTTGGGTTCACTTCAACTTTTACAACTTAGTGACTAGGTAGGGTAGGGTACTTGATTACCTAAATCCAATTCTTGATATTACCTTTCTAGACAATGTACTAAGTGACTCACGAGCTTAATTAGTTACCCCTAACATAGCTAGTTTAGACCGCATAGGCTATTGGGCTCTGATACCATTGTTGATACTAAGCGAGCCCGTAGTGGAAGTTATAGGTGAATTTCAATTTTTTTACCCTATTAGATCTTCATTGGACCTGTGAAATCTAATTCATTTAAAATATTTCTAAATTTCATTTAAATAAAATCATTTATTATATTTAAATTTAGAAATTATACATTTTATATAATTTATGTCATAATATATGTGTGTGCGCGTGCGCGTATCTGTGTATTACATTCACATATATATGTGTGTACATTTATAACATATCAGTCCGTACAAGGTATAACATGCCCATGTATAGATGTCGGGATTTACATCGCAACAGACACATTAGCTCATCCGATATGCAAGTGTATATTGTCTAAATATATGTATGTATATACACTATTATTTATATATAAGTAATATATATATATATATTAATTTTTTAAATAATTTTATATATGTATATATGTGTGTGTGTATATGTATATATATTTATACATATTATCATAGGAATAAAATAATAATATTACATACGTAATATTATTATAGATTTATTTAAATATTAAAAAAAATTAAATTTTTTAAATTAAATTATATTTTAAACCATGAATTATATATATAAATATATATTTATTATATATATATTATTATACATATATATATACATATACAAATATACGTATAATATAAATATATTAATAAAATACTTAAATAATTTTTTAACTTTTAAATGTATAAGTCTAGGTCTTGCGCATAACTAAGAAAATTATTTAATTTTTAATTTTTAAACACATTTTAATTAAATATGCATTCAAAAATTCATAAAAAATTAATTAAAAATTAATTTTAAAACTTTATTCAAATTTTAAATTTCCAAAAGATACTAAACCATACTTTATGCTCAAAAAAATTTCTACAATTTTTCTATTTAAAATAATTTTAAAATAATGTTCCATTTTTCATTGAAATTTGATAATAAAATTTTAAAATATGTGTTTTTACTTGCTTTATCTACCAAGAGCTTCTTTACTATTAATATAATTTTATAAAATATACATATTTGAGTTAATATGATTTATTTATGTAATACATTAATTTAAATAATATTAAAATATATTTTCCCACTGTCTAAAATTATCAAATCTTTAATTGTTTACATATATAATTATATGATAAATTTTTTAAAATTATGATGTTGTAATTAATTATAAACTATATATATAATTAAATGATATATAATAATTATTAAAATAAAAAAAATTATTTTTGTTTAGAGCTGCACTGACCTGATGTTTATTTGATAAATTTTTTTAATTTATATATATATGAATATAACCAAACAAATTTGTGACAACATTGCTTGTATATCATAATCATCACCTAACTAACAATATATATATATATATATAATATTGTAATCGAGAATTAATAACTATATTTCGATTAAAAACAAATATCAATCCCACTGCCTTGAAATACACCTTGAAAAGATGATTTCTACCCATTTAAGTTGTTCAGATTCAACAGAGAGTTAGTCCTTCAACAGTTGACCACCAACTATTGGCTAGCAACTGAATTTGACTTTATTTATCCTTGATGAGATGAAGGGAATAGAAATGATTTTCGGCCAGCAAGGAATTGAGCAGGAGGAAGAAAAAGATCCAAATAAAATTAGGTTAGAGGTGCTTATATAGTAGATAAAAAGGACAGAAGTGTGGATCTCATCTTGAAACGACCCGCAAATCCGAACCCCTTGAGTCAACACTATTCTACGACAATCAACTCAAGTTGTATAGAAATACGAACCATTTGGGTTAAAGAAGATGAGTTAGAAGAAGAAAATAGAAAACAACAACAGAATCTAACCATCGCAGCGGAATAAAATATAATAGATAATAAATGATCTTTACTCAAATCAAATATCTCTGTTTATATATTACATCATCAGAGTACATCAATCACAGTCCAACAACATTCAAATGGATACACAGCAACTCAACACAGCGAAATATGTATGTACACAAGTACGGATATACGTATCGTCATCCAGCTCGTCTCCTGAGCTCCACAGCATCACATCCTGTATCCTATAATACTCGGTTTGACCCGAGCATTACAGTTAAATAACACCCGAGTCAGTATGGAATACCAGCGTGAGAAAATCACACTCAATTGATTATTAAAGTTCCAAAAATCCTTTGTAAACAAAAGCATCTCGTAAGACCATGCCACAAATAAACATGTCGGGTTTTTACCCTACGATAGATAAAACAATTTTTATAGAAATCCTCTGATATTATAATAGAGTCTATATACAAATACTTATAAAATAGCCGAAATTGTTACATTTATTAAATTCCAGCTACTAGCCACAGAGTGGGTAATACAAGCAAAACTTGTACAAGGCTCATAGGGAGAATGGATTTCCAACTAATGACTAGGCACTAGGGTACCACCTGTCACAGTACGTGGCCTAGATCACAGTACCTAGGAGTATGCCCGCTCCCCTGCAACACAAGGCCGGGACTACCCCTTACTGGATAATCCCGAATGAGATCACCCCGCGGTTGGGATCAGCAACCGCCCACTAAGCCGAAATAAAAAGGGACATCTAGACAGGAATGACCTCATCTTGCTTGGGTGCTACCCACCTAGCCTTGCTGCATAATCCCTGATTTTCAGTCATTCCCTTTTTATGAGGCTTGAGGCTAAGAGTTACCTTTTAAGAACATATACCTTAGAATGCCCATCGTCCACCTGACGATGTTTCGCAAGCATTCATCCATACAAGTCCGTCCCGGGTTCGAACGGAACCGAAGGCACCATTCCTACTACATCCATTTTGGAAATATCCTGAGGATTAGTAGCGACTAGCCCTTGCACTTCACTGCTCCATCTTCGAATCCAAAATCGTTTTTCATGAAAACGTACAAACCGAATCGAAGTGGTTTTCGAGAAATAAATTTCGATCCCGGTCTTTTCGAAACGATCAACGCAGTTGTCCAGTATTGATAGTCGGTGATTTAACTATCAATTAATATTCTCAAACAACCATCCTTCAATGAATAATTTCCCAAATTATTTATTAACCTCAAAATATCTTCACAAGATATATTTTGTAACAGCCCAAATTTTTAACAAGTATTTTTCACTTGTATTTTAAAAACTTTGGGGTTTATTATATAAAAATCTAAATTTTAAAGTGATTAAAAATAAAAATAAAAACAATTGACCAAATTTTTAATTAAATAATAAGATCTCTGAAATTTTGACATGGTTAAGAATTAACTTTAATTTGGAAATTTGGGTTTTTGTCGAAGATGGCAAATAACTTAATTTCTAGCAAAATCAAGTTTTTATTAAGAAAACATTAGTAGCTTAGGTGGTTAAGACATCTGGGCTATTCACGACAGGTCACGAGTTCGAGTCTCAGCATGGTCAGAATTTCGAATTTTTTTTTAGTGTATAAATGAACTGGGTAATTACGCGTTAAAAGGGCGCATAAATTTAGGGAAAAAATACTGTGTGTGTGTGTATATACATACATACATACATATATATATATATAAGAAAACTTATAGAATTTTAATCCGTTATTTCGGTATATTTTGGGCATAAAATATTATGGCTATGGTACACATTCTTAAAAATATGACCTTAGTGTAAATGAGTAAATTTGTCAGTGGCATGTGTTTTAGAGGGAAGGAATATTCTAGAATTCAAATCAAATATGTTGCCTCTAAATTCAACGCATTACTTTAAAAATTTGATTTCCGTAGATTTTTTTTTTCATTCAACAAAATTTATTTCTTGCATTTTTCAAAACACAATTTTCTCCTAAATCTCAGTCATGCGCAGTATCCATTCTCCTATCTGCTTGCCTATTTCATATGCGTTTTTCTCTTTACTCATATCTCTTACCTTATTTTCTCTTTCCAGTAAAATTTACTTCCCAATTTATATATATATATATATATATATATATATATATATATATATTAATTAAATCATTTTCCAAAGTTCTAAAAATATAAAATTTAAGTTTTTCATTTGTTTAACTTTGTTAAAAGACAACTCCATTTGGAATTTTAATAAAAAATCTGAATTTTGTATATATATAATATGGAGAATGTAAACCAATTAAATTTTAGTTAAGTATTAATTTTGAAGAATTTAGTGTATTAATGAACTGTTGGATTTCGCGTTTAAAAGGCGCGTAAAATTTATGGTATAAGTAACGTAATAAACATATAAATTGAAAACGTTATTTTTATATATAAATTTTGGGTGTTTTGTATTGCATCAGTTTGGCGTATTGTAAAAATAATATTTAAATATATATATGGGTTAAATTATCAGTCAGTAGTTTCTATAGAAAACGTTAACTCTTTTTCATAGCTTTCAATTGGGTTTTAATTTTTGTATATGACTTTTTCATTCCAAAATCTTTGCCAATTCTTGCCGTTTCATTTAATAAAGATCAAAATTTCATATAGCTGATCACGCAACTATTAAATGGTATAAAATGTTGAAATCAAATTTTCATAAATTGGCAGCATAAATCACGCAAATAAAATAACGTTCAAACTAAAGAAACTGGAAAGTAATCAACGCATACATTCAAATCTGTCCTTGAAGTAGCATCCAAAGCAAATTAATACTTGCTGATTCTTTGTATATAAATCTCTCAGACTATAAAAATAGCACGCAACTTTTAATTGGAAAAATATATATAACGTTACAATCAATTTTCGTATAACTGGCAATATTAAATCACGCAACTTTCTGGTCTGCCTAAATGTTTATTATCTCTTGCCTAAATTCACGCATCATTCTAGGAATTCATTAAATCAAAATTTTGTATAGCTGGAAGAATTTCAAATTTCATTCGAATTTGTCTATTCAGTTCAAAGCAAACTATATTTGATTACTGTTTTCCTATAATCACGCAAGCCTCCCATATATATTATTGTGCAACTCGCATCTTAGAAGATATCACGTGCCTTCATAACTCTCAACTTGTTTTCTTATATATATATATAAAGCCTCACACAAAAACTTTATATTACATCTAAAATTTGCCTTCGTTCTTCTTGAGAAATTGCACAGGTATGGCCACACCTTGCTTTTATTTATTTTGTTCTTCTTCTTGTTTCATTTGGTCCAATGTCCACACTACTCGGCTGCTCCACCACCTGTCCTTGCCACATCTCCTTTTTCCCTCTCTGATCTATTTTGACATACATGTCAGATTATTGTAGGAAGACAAGCTTAGTATCCTTCTTTTTAATTCTATAGAAAATGCATGCATTCCTGTAGTTGTGGCCACTTGAACTTCTTGCGTGAGTCTTTTTTTTATGTATGAATGGCTAAAGTGTGTCATCTTTGAAAAAAAATGGTAACAAACAAAACTAATATCCTTCATTTGCATACACTTACACGTGCAAAATCACGGTTGTTTCAGCAGATAGGTAGAACTTTTTATTACCTAAATTATTTCCAAAATATGCAGTGACTTGTATATTTTGAGTGCATGCTTACGGGGTTTAAAATAGGCAAGCAGACAGTGACATTTATTTAGTTTGTATCACCTTGTTTTGTGAATTCATGCATGAGTCATTTTAATAAAATGTTAAAAAAAAAGTATATTTTCATTTGCATCTCCGGAAAAAAAAAAGAAAAAAAATGCATGTTTTAAAAGATGAGGTAGGAGTGGCTGTGCTATGTTGCGTGTTCAAGTTTTGGGAACTAACATGCTTCACTTTTATTTAACGTGATTTTTTATACAGAGAAAGAAAAAAAGAAAAAAAAAAGAAAAAAAAAGAAGAAATATATATATATATTAGTTGCAAATTTCACCATTTTCAATTTCTAAAGAATTTTAGTGTACGCCACCTGTTTGTAGAAAGGGAATAACGTACTGTGTCCACCTTTTTCTTTCCAGCTTTTGCCTAAAACTTTCCACTATAATTTTCATGGGTACGTAAATAGTTAAGATTTCACTACCTGGCCTTGAGAACGTGGGCAAGTCGAGTAGTGGGAGTGGTCGAGTCAAGTCAAATTCTATTCGTTCCAGTTGTTTCGAAAATTTTGCTTTGACCGTAATTTTAAAAGTCGCGTATTTGGTATTTGGATCTTATTTTAGATTTGAATGAAGGCGTGGCATCCGCGGAAACCTAATCGTGCCATTTGTACGATCCTTTATCAAGTGGTAAAATCGTTTGAATCTGATTATCTGCAGTTTAAGGTGAGTATTTCTCACCAGACAAACATACCTATATTTCTGTGAATTATCGCAAGTGTATTTGTAAATTATTTATTAAACGTCATCTGTCTGTAATATAACGTATGATGTTAAACCCCATTTTAAATTGACGCCTCATCAGTTGTTTATCTGTTGTAATATAGTTGCAGTTATATTATTTAATGCTTATTTACTGTTAAATCATCACTGCAAGTTCCCTGTAAATTGAGATCGTTATAGGCTGAAATGATAGGCCTGAACGACAATTATTATCCATATATTTATTTAATTGTTTAATTATTTATTTTTTTACTTGGGATTGCGGGTTTGAAATGATAGAACCCGGGGCTTTGTAAATTGTGGATTGAAATGATATAAATCCGTATCACTTGACCTAGGCTAGAAAAATATATACAGACCCGTGGTTTATATAATGTTTTTCTGAAATATTTTAAATTTATTTTAAAATGGAAGTTTATAATATTCTGGTTTAAATATATTTAAAGGATTTTTATAAGATTTATAATGATTTTGAATGAGTTAAAAATGTTAAATAAATAAATAAATGTTTAAATAAATTTTGGTATATAACTTATTTTGGGAATTTCAGAATTTTGTTAAAAATAAGGTTTCAGTTAAGTAAATAATCGATAAAAAGTTATATTTGGGAATTTAAAACTTGATGGTTAAGTTAGTAATCTATTACAGCACTTAAATGCTGTCTTTTATAAACGAACTGTTTTAACCTATAAACTTTAGGTAGCATTTCATAAGTGCTATAGAAACTGGGATTTTGATCATTTAAAAATAAATTTATGGAAATAATCTTTGGGGAAATGGGTTTAAATTTTGGAAGTTAATATGTAATTAATAAAAAGAAGGAATTGACTTTGAATGGTTTTAAAAGGAAGAATTTAATTTAAAAAAAAAGGTGAGAAAAAGGCAATCAATTCCTAAAATAAATTGAATAGATTTAAATGGACTATTTTATAAAATGACTAATGTTTAAAAACAATATTTTGATATTGAAGGTATTTGAAATTTATTTTGATTTCAAAATATAAATACCATTTTTAAAAAGTTGTAACCACGGGTTATAATAACGTTTCGTTGTTAAAGAGACCGGGATCGGATATCTGGCATACTCTCTGTCGATACCGAAAACCACTTTAACAACCGTGTACGCGGTGGAGATTCCAGAATGAAGTAGGATGGTGGTGACGTTTTCTTTAAGGTAAATACGTGGACCCGACTCCCGTGAGTTGGCATAAGGTGGCTAAAACAGGAGCGATTGACGGATTAATGAGGTAGCACCTCTGATCGGACGCACTTCTTCGTATGCCATTCTATTACTTTTGTGATTGTTTTGGTGCGCACCTTTGATTTGGCAGTGTTGTTCGAGGTGGGCGGTAGCTGCGCGCTACGCGTTACCATCGGTCCGGAAGCGTAATTGGTATATCTACCCTGGCATTGCCTAGTTGTGTCGTGTCACCTACCATAGCGAGCCTTGTACGATTTTGTTTTTCTCCCGTAGCCCGTGTGGTATCCTCTGGTGGCTTCCCGATCAGGAGGGACCATGATATTGGATGGACTACTGGGACTATTACGTGTTAAGGGGAATATTGGGTCACTCCTTAACGCTATTTAAAAGTAAGTTTATTTTAATATAGACACTATTATAATAGCGAAAATATTACTACATAGTAAATAGTTTAACGGATCCTTAGAGGATGGGCGGTCCCAAGCATCCTTTAAGTTAGTTGCTCTATATTACAGTACACTTGAATTAGCTTACACTATATAAGTATGTATGTCCTGACTCGAGTGTTTATGTTTTATGTTACGCTCGGGTCAGCCTGAGTTGCAGTTCAGTTTCATTCCGGAGCTAGGATTTCTGTAGATCACTTTCAATCTGCTGGCAACTTCCTTTCCAGTTCTTTATCTAAAATTGTGAAATCAAGACTAGTGGACATTTGGATTGTTCTACTGATGATTTAAAACCATATTTGGATTAAAGACTATGTAATTTTTATTTGATTGAGACTATTTATAGTGGCTTCATGAACCACTAAGTATTTAAAATTCCGCTGCGAGTATTCTGATTCTGTGTCTGTGATTCTGTGATTAATTATTTACTGTATATTTTGAGATTTGCCAAATTTTATTTACAACGCGGTATTTTGAACAATTCAAGTCCGATATGTGCGGATGCGAATGGTTGAAAATATCGGGTCGTTACATTTGGTATCAGAGCTTTGGCTCTAGGAAAAACTTAGAATGTATGGTAAATTTGATTTACAGAATCACTTTCATTCGAGCTCGAATCTCTTCCTTTTGATTCGATTTCCTTTGAATTTTGGAATATTCCCTGCGGTTTCGAAGTTCATTCGTGTCCCTCACTATTCATTGTCCTTCGATTCTGGAGTATCCCATAACTCCACTTCGAATGATTTTTATAGTGAATTGGCGGTCTCGCCAATATTCTAATAAAGGGGTGAAACTCCTTTATAATTAGCATTGATTCACCAGAGATTTATATTTATCCTCGGTTTAGATGCTAGTATCTTTGGTTATTCTGAACTTTATTTCTTCAAATCGAATGTAGATTTACCCTAGAAAATCCACATCGATCTTATTCTTTAAGTCACGGTTGACCCGGTTAAGGTTGCCCGCGATTTATATAAACTTATCTGTTTCCTTATTCTGTTATTTAACTATCGGATCTTCTGATTCCAACTTATCTTTAAATCAAAATTCTCTTTAATTTGAGTCCTTCAAAATTTGAATCTCTATACTTGTTTTGAAAAAAATTTATTCTTATATTTAGGAAAAAACTAATATTATTTATATAAGTATAATTTTCAGAATTTAACTAGTTGTTTAGAGATAGAAGTGTTTGATTTTATTTATGGTTCTGTAAACCATTGGTTTTGTCTTATATAAATAATTGAACTATAAAACATGGTTATAAATTTATTTGGAAACAGAAATGGATTTAAAACAAGAATTTAAGAATTTAATTTCTGATAGTTTCAAACCTTGTGTTTAAAGTCTTTAAAGGATATATTATTATTTAAATTATTTTCGAATATAAATTTGTTTCCAAAGAATTTTTAAAGTTTTAAAAATTAGTGCTCTTCTCTTTGTCGCTGGAAAATAATTTCGGTGATGACTGCCGCATCATCGACATTCATTTTCGAGTATCGGAGTGAAGAGACCACGTTGTAATTTTGCTTCAAAAATTTAATTGATTGAATTTCTAAAATATGACTTAATTTATAATATATATATAGATATATGATTTAAATTTGATTTGACATATGCTATATATATGTATTTATTTATCTCTAAAGTGTTTGAATTTAATTGGAAATTTAATTCATAAATTTATATTAAAAGGTGATTATAATGATAAAATAAAGTCAAATTTTGAATGAATATTTAAACTTGAATAATAGAATTGGAAAATTTTTACTTGTATAATTGCATGCCAATATAACTTACCTAAATCATTCAGAAATTAACTATGTAATTGGATAATGTACAATATAAAAGGATTTTATAAATAAAATTTGAGTGGTCATAATAAATGTTATACACTTAAAGTTTCAGCTACAACAAGACAAATAGAGGTAAATAGAAATAAAATAATAATTGAATAATATACAATATCAAATGGTGTTAAAGGAAATTTAGAAATATATTGGAATAGTTATATTAAATATAATCTACTTAATATGTGCGATAAGATATATTAAGTAGAATATATTTAATAATAATCTGGAATAAAGAAGAATTAAATTTGTCGAATAAAAGATGATTATTATAAATGACTATACAAATTTCTGATTTTAGAAAATAATTGGATAATAAGATAATTAATTTGGAAATAGTTAAGATTGATTTAACTTCTGTAAAAATCAAATGAATTAAATCAATTATTGAATATTAATTAATTTAAATTGAATTTATATGGTTTAGATATCGAGAAAAATATTTGACATAGATGAGAAAAATATTGAGAGAAATAAATTTAATTATAGTTTGGAATAAAGAAGAAACTAAATGGGGAATTTAGTTTATTTTGGGAAATGGTAAATTTACTTTAAAAATTAAGTTAAATTACCATTTCAAATTTGGACTAAAATTAAAGATTTTAAATTAGAATGTTATAATACCTTGTGTAAAATTTGGATAAAAAAAAAGTGAATGTTTTTTTTTAAGTGTAGGGATATTATACAAGTAAATATGTAAATAAATAAATGTTAAAATTTTAAGTATAAATAGATGAAATCAATGATTAATTTAAAATTGAATTTTTATTGTTTAGATTAATGATTCTAATTTAAGTTTCAATTTAGTTTTCTTTCAGGTTGTTTCTATTCCCCTACCTTCTTCCTTTTCGAGGACGAAAAGTTCTGAGTGGAGGAGAGTGTAACAGCCCAAATTTTTAACAAGTATTTTTCACTTGTATTTTAAAAACTTTGGGGTTTATTATATAAAAATCTAAATTTTAAAGTGATTAAAAATAAAAATAAAAACAATTGACCAAATTTTTAATTAAATAATAAGATCTCTGAAATTTTGACATGGTTAAGAATTAACTTTAATTTGGAAATTTGGGTGTTTGTCGAAGATGGTAAATAACTTAATTTCTAGCAAAATCAAGTTTTTATTAGAAAACATTAATAGCTTAGGTGGTTAAGACATCTGGGCTATTCACGACAGGTCACGAGTTCGAGTCTCAACATGGTTAGAATTTTGAATTTTTTTTAGTGTATAAATGAACTGGGTAATTACGCGTTAAAAGGGCGCGTAAATTTAGGGAATAAATACCGTATATATATATATATATATATATATATATATATATATAAGAAAACGTATAGAATTTTAATCCGTTATTTCGGTATATTTTGGGCATAAAATATTTTGGCTATGGTACACATTCTTAAAAATATGACCTTAGTGTAAATGAGTAAATTTGTCAGTGGCATGTGTTTTAGAGGGAAGGAATATTCTAGCATTCAAATCAAATATGTTGCCTCTAAATTCAATGCATTACTATAAAAATTTGATTTCCATAGATTTTTTTTTCATTCAACAAAATTTATTTCTCGCATTTTTCAAAACACAATTTTCTCCTAAATCTCAGTCATGTGCAGTATCCATTCTCCTATCTGCTTGCCTATTTCATATGCGTTTTTCTCTTTACTCATATCTCTTACCTTATTTTCTCTTTCCAGTAAAATTTACTTCCCAATTTATATATATATATATATTAATTAAATCATTTTCCAAAGGTCTAAAAATATAAAATTTAAGTTTTTCATTTGTTTAACTTTGTTAAAAGACAACTCCATTTGGAATTTTAATAAAAAAATTTGAATTTTGTATATATATAATATGGAGAATGTAAACCAATTAAATTTTAGTTAAGTATTAATTTTGAAGAATTTAGTGTATTAATGAACTGTTGGATTTCGCGTTTAAAAGGCGCGTAAAATTTATGGTATAAGTAACGTAATAAACATATAAATTGAAAATGTTATTTTTATATATAAATTTTGGGTGTTTTGTATTGCGTCGGTTTGGCGTATTGTAAAAATCATATTTAAATATGTATATGGGTTAAAATATCAGTCAGTAGTTTCTATAGCAAACGTTAACTCTTTTTCATAGCTTTTAATTGGGTTTTAATTTTTGTATATGACTTTTTCATTCCAAAATCTTTGCCAATTCTTGTCGTTTCATTTAATAAAGATCAAAATTTCATATAGCTGATCACGCAACTATTAAATGGTATAAAATGTTGAAATCAAATTTTCATAAATTGGCAGCATAAATCACGCATATAAAATAACGTTCAAACTAAAGAAACTGGAAAGTAATCAACGCATGCATTCAAATCTGTCTTTGAAGTAGCATCCAAAGCAAATTAATACTTGCTGATTCTTTGTATATAAATCTCTCAGACTATAAAAATAGCACGCAACTTTTAATTGGAAAAATATATATAACGTTACAATCAATTTTCGTATAACTGGCAATAATAAATCACGCAACTTTCTGGTCTGCCTAAATGTTTATTATCACTTGCCATTCTTGCCTGCTTGTTTGGTCCCCTATATTTCGCAAGCCTTATCCATGAATACATAAGAAAGAATTTTATAAATTAAGAATCAATCTCTTGCCTAAATTCACGCATCATTCTAGGAATTCATTAAATCAAAATTTTGTATAGCTGGGAGAATTTCAAATTTCATTCGAATTTGTCTATTCAGTTCAAAGCAAATTATATTTGATTACTGTTTTCCTATAATCACGCAAGCCTCCCATATATATTATTGTGCAACTCGCATCTCAGAAGATCTCACGTGCCTTCATAACTCTCAACTTGTTTTCTTATATATATATATAAAGCCTCACACAAAAACTTTATATTATATCTAAAATTTGCCTTCGTTCTTCTTGAGAAATTGCACAGGTATGGCCACACCTTGCTTTTATTTATTTTGTTCTTCTTCTTGTTTCATTTGGTCCAATGTCCACACTACTCGGCTGCTCCACCACCTGTCCTTGCCACATCTCCTTTTTCCCTCTCTGATCTATTTTGACATACATGTCAGATTGTTGTAGGAAGACAAGCTTAGTATCCTTCTTTTGAATTCTATATAAAATGCATGCATTCCTGTAGTTGTGGCCACTTGAACTTCTTGCGTGAGTCTTTTTTTTTATATGAATGGCTAATGTGTGTCATCTTTGAAAAAAAATGGTAACAAACAAAACTAATATCCTTCATTTGCATACACTTACACGTGCAAAATCACGGTTGTTTCAGCAGATAGGTAGAACTTTTTATTACCTAAATTATTTCCAAAATATGCAGTGACTTGTATATTTTGAGTGCATGCTTACGGGGTTTAAAATAGGCAAGCAGACCGTGACATTTATTTAGTTTGTATCATCTTGTTTTGTGAATTCATGCATGAGTCATTTTAATAAAATGTTAAAAAAAAAGTATATTTTCATTTGCATCTCCGGAAAAAAAAAAAGAAACAAAAAAGAAAAAAAAATGCATGTTTTAAAAGATGAGGTAGGAGTGACTGTGCTATGTTGCATGTTCAAGTTTTGGGAACCAACATGCTTCACTTTTATTTAACGTGATTTTTTATACAGAGAAAGAAAAAAGAAGAAAAAAGAAGAAAAAAATTATATATATATACATATATTAGCTACAAATTTCACTGTTTTCAATTTCTGAAGAATTTTAGTGTACGCCACCTGTTTGTAGAAAGGGAATAACGTATTGTGTCCACCTTTTTCTTTCCAGCTTTTGCCTAAAACTTTCCACTATAATTTTCATGGGTACGTAAATAGTTAAGATTTCACTGCCTGGCCTTGAGAACATGGGCAAGTCGAGTAGTGGGTGTGGTCGAGTCAAGTCAAATTCTATTCGTTCCAGTTGTTTCGAAAATTTTGCTTTGACCGTAATTTTAAAAGTCGCGTATTTGGTATTTGGATCTTATTTTAGATTTGAATGAAGGCGTGGCATCCGCGGAAACCTAATCGTGCCATTTGTACGATCCTTTATCAAGTGGTAAAATCGTTTGAATCTGATTATCTGCAGTTTAAGGTGAGTATTTCTCACCAGACAAACATACCTATATTTCTGTGAATTATCGCAAGTGTATTTGTAAATTATTTATTAAACGTCATCTGTCTGTAATATAACGTATGATGTTAAACCCCATTTTAAATTGACACCTCATCAGTTGTTTATCTGTTGTAATATAGTTGCAGTTATATTATTTAATGCTTATTTACTGTTAAATCATCACTGCAAGTTCCCTGTAAATTAAGATCATTATAGGCTGAAATGATAGGCCTAAACGACAATTATTATCCATATATTTATTTAATTGTTTAATTATTTATTTTTTTACTTGGGATTGCGGGTTTGAAATGATAGAACCCGGGGTTTTGTAAATTGCGGATTGAAATGATATAAATCCGTATCACTTGAGCTAGGCTAGAAAACTATATACAGACCCGTGGTTTATATAATGTTTTTCTGAAATATTTTAAATTTATTTTAAAATGGAAGTTTATAATATTCTGGTTTAAATATATTTAAAGGATTTTTATAAGATTTATAATGATTTTGAATGAGTTAAAAATGTTAAATAAATAAATAAATGTTTAAATAAATTTTGGAATATAACTTATTTTGGGAATTTCTGAATTTTGTTAAAAATAAGGTTTCAGTTAAGTAAATAATCGATAAAAAGTTATATTTGGGAATTTAAAACTTGATGGTTAAGTTAATAGTCTATTACAGCACTTAAATGCTGTCTTTTATAAACGAACTGTTTTAACCTATAGACTTTAGCATTTCATAAGTGCTACCGAAACTGGGATTTTGATTATTTAAAAATAAATTTATGGAAATAATCTTTGGGGAAATGGGTTTAAATTTTGGAAGTTAATATGTAATTAATAAAAATAAGGAATTGACTTTGAATGGTTTTAAATGGAAGAATTTAATTTAAAAAAAAAAGGGTGAGAAAAAGGCAATCAATTCCTAAAATAAATTGAATAGATTTAAATGGACCATTTTATAAAATGACTAATGTTTAAAAACAATATTTTGATATTGAAGGTATTTGAAATTTATTTTGATTTCAAAATATAAATACCATTTTTAAAAAGTTGTAACCATGGGTTATAATAACGTTTGGTTGTTAAGAGACCGGGATCGGATATCTGGCATACTCTCTGTCGATACCGAAAACCACTTTGACAAACGTGTTCGCGGTGGAGATTCCAGAATGAAGTAGGATGGTAGTGACGTTTTCTTTAAGGTAAATACGTGGACCCGACTCCCGTGAGTTGGCATAAGGTGGCTAAAACAGGAGCGATTGACGGATTAATGAGGTAGCACCTCTGATCGGACGCACTTCTTCGTATGCCATTCTATTACTTTTGTGATTGTTTTGGTGCGCACCTTTGATTTGGGAGTGTTGTTCGAGGTGGGCGGTAGCTGCGCGCTACGCGTTACCATTAGTCCGGAAGCGTAATTGGTATATCTACCCTGGCATTGCCTAGTTGTGCCGTGTCACCTACCATAGCGAGCCTTGTACGATTTTGTTTTTCTCCCGTAGCCCGTGTGGTATCCTCTGGTGGCTTCCCGATCAGGAGGGACCATGATATTGGATGGACTACTGGGACTATTACGTGTTAAGAGGAATTTTGGGTCACTCCTTAACGCTATTTAAAAGTAAGTTTATTTTAATATAGACACTATTATAATAGCGAAAATATTACTACATAGTAAATAGTTTAACGGATCCTTAGAGGATGGGCAGTCCCAAGCATCCTTTAAGTTAGTTGCTATATATTACAGTACACTTGAATTAGCTTACACTATATAAGTATGTATGTCCTAACTCGAGTGTTTATGTTTTATGTTACGCTCGGGTCAGCCTGAGTTGCAGTTCAGTTCATTCCGGAGCTAGGATTTCTGTAGATCACTTTCAAGCTGTTGGCAACTTCCTTTCCAGTTCTTTATCTAAAATTTTGAAATCAAGACTAGTGGACATTTGGATTGTTCTACTGATGATTTAAAACCAATTTGGATTAAAGACTATGTAATTTTTATTTGATTGAGACTATTTATAGTGGCTTCATGAACCACTAAGTATTTTAAATTCCGCTGCGAGTATTCTGATTCTGTGTCTGTGATTAATTATTTACTGTATATTTTGAGATTTGCCAAATTTTATTTACAACGCGGTATTTTGAACAATTAAAGTCCGACATGTGCAGATGCGAATGGTTGAAAATATCGGGTCGTTACATATTTTCACTTTCAAACCCTTTCGAAACCAGTTTTCAAACGATCCTCTTTTTTTAAGAATAAATTCCGAGCATTTCCATTTCCACTGGAATCACCAAGCACAAAACTTTAGATTTTTTAAAATAATTTAAAAACATTTTATTGTAAAATATATTTAACATTTAATTTTAGAAAAATTTACTTTAATACATAATTTATTATAATACTTTAGAAATAACTAAAATAAAGTTACCTTATAACTATACATTAGCTATCTTCTTCAATCAAAATACCAAATCGTTCTTAAAATAATTATTACTAAAATAGATTAAACAAAATGCTTGTTTTGGAATTTACATTTAAACATTTAAGTTAAAACTACTTCAATAAATGGCTAAAAATATATACTATATAAACATTTGAAAATAAAGTTACTTAATAAAATATAAAACTAGATTTCTACTTTTAAAAACAAAATACTAAGTTACTTCTTAATAATTACTGCAAAATAGATTAAAATAAAATACTTACTTTAGACTTCAAATATTAGAAATAATAAATTTTACAAAACTTGCTTTCTTTTTTAAAAAAACAACTTTAAAACATTTAATTTATATTTAAAAGTTTACTTTTAAAAACATGTACTTGGCTATTTAGAGAAAATTCCAACTTCAATCACTTAAATCAATTTCCCCAAATTGATTTCCAATCTATTTTATTTTGAAATAAGTTTTTTTAATTACTCAATTCATTTCATAATTCATTAGTTATGGACTTATTATTATTGTTATTATCTTCCATTTGATATAAAATCTTTTAACTGAAATATACCAATTTCAGATTTTCTTAGTTTCTTCTTTATTCTTCTTAAATAATTTAAACCTTGATTTTAAATAAATGTTTTAATCATACTGAAGTTTAAAAATTCATTAATCTTCTGTTTATTCAAAATTTCCCTTCCATTAACGGAGTTTATTTATTAGAATTTAAAACTATTATTATTCTTATCCAATTCATTCCTAATTTATTTAAATTCTCTATAATTATTTCACTTACAAATTCTCTTCATTTTATTTCCAAAATCCAATTCTATATCTTGATAAATTAGCGCATCAGAACATATTCAGGTAAACCATAACATCCAATATTCCAATTGTCAATAATATTCATCACAGAATATAAAATAATCACGACAGAGGGTATTAAGTAATTTAAATAAATATTGAGGGATCCAGTTGGATCCCTCCAACCTGTTTTCCCTGCATCCACAGACGTTAGCACAACATAAAAGACCAATTCCACTACGAAGTGGAATATTACGGTATATTGGTTTTAAAATATAAAATCATCCGCTATTTGATGTGGGAAATCAAACATTCTAAGATGTACTATATACTACTATATATAACACACCAAATCAAATTAATCAATTGTTCAAATTTGACTATTAAATTTAAATTTAAATTCAGCTGACTGAGATTAACTCACCTTTGCTTTATATTTGCAATCCACTTCCTTCTTGACTCGATTTTCTCGATTTGAGACCTTGTATAACAATTATATGATTTTATCAATATTCCAACAATTTGAATAATTAATTTCCATTTGATAAACTTAATTTAATTAACTAATAACTTATTTCAACTAATTATTTCCTTTTTAAAAAACTTTTGGTAGTTACGATAAATTAAATAAATTAGTTGAACCAATTCATCATTTTATTAATTTAAAGTAACTTGCAATGTAAATATGTATAAGCATATTTATTTTCTTTAGTACTCATATACATATATAAAATAATCTATATGTGTTGCACAAAAATCTAATTTATATATATACTTCACCATCCTTTATATATGTAACGACCCAGAATTTTTATTAATTAAAATTTTAATATTTAATTAATTTTAAATATTAATGAGTGAATTTATAAGTCAAATAAATTTTTATTTGAATTATTGGATTTAATTGAATAATTTAATCGATAATTTAATACGTTAAATTATGGAAATAATGGAAAATTGAGTTAAATATGATTGAAAATGATTTGTAAAATTTTATTTTATCATATGGAAGTTAGAATGATATTTTAGAACTTTTAAAATCGAATTAAGAGTTAATTTATGAAAATTGAATATTTTAATATTTAAATCGACTAGTGAAAATAGTCAATTTTTGAACAGTCTCATAATTGAACGAAACCAGTTCCATTGGATCCGTAATAGTTAGTTATTACCGGATTTCAATTTTCGTGTCAATCGGAGCTATCGTTTGATCGTGGCAGCTCGAAATGTATCTATTTATTTTTAATTTTAATTTGGCGAGCTAAAATAGCCATTTTTTCAAAAAGTCTCGGATTTCGACGAAACCAGTTTCATCGGATCCGTAATGTGATATTATTGTAAGGTTTCAAATTTCGTGTCAATTGGATTTACGGTTTGTCCGGTACAAATTAAAACGCCTAGAAAATCGCTTAAATCGGTTTAATTCAAATTGAGCGTTTATAGCCATAACTCGCACATACTTCCGAATTAGCTTTCGAAACCTGTTCCATTGTGTCCGGAACGCGGGGTAAACCCTAGAAACGCTGGTTACGGCGCGTAAATCGGAGTTCGGAATTTCCGGATGAATAGTGTTCGATTTTCTTTATAAATAGCACCCACCTCTTCATAATTTAGAAAAAAAATAAAAAAACCTAATTAAACCCTAGCCGCCACCCTTGCAATGTATGGCCAGAAATGTCCCAACTTCCACCTCGATTATCTCCTCATCCGTCGACAATTAGCCTTAGGTTTCAACTAGAAGATTGAAGAGCATGCCAAGATCCATCTATCCAACGGTCATGATCGTGTTTGGAGCTTCGGATTGGCGGCAAATTGGGCTCAAAGGCCTGGAGTTCGGCCTCGAACTGCGTGCTACAGGGATGGCCGAGCTCTATGAGCTTAGGGCCGAACTTAGTGCAAGTCGAGAGCTTCGCGATGGCGGTGATGTGATCGAGTTTAGTCGAGAAATGAGGTTGTAAAGTTTAAACCTAATTTGGTGTTGTTGGGTTCTTGCTTGCGTGCTTGCTCCTGGAAATGGGAACGGATGTGAACGAGGGAGAAGGGGTTGCGTGGCACGGCTAGGATCTGATGGAGGCAAGGATCTAACGGCCTATACTAGATAGGTTTAAAATTAATTAAGTTATGTTGTAATTAGTAAGTTAAATCGTGTTTAAACTTCAAAAATTCATAACTTTTTCATACGAGGTCAAAAAAATGCAAACTCAGTTGCGTTGGAATCGTATGGACGAGCACTACGCGATGGAATTGGTTTGGAGTCGTTTGGAGTTAGTGAAAATTTTGGGTAAAATTAAACGTGCGTTTAATTTTATTCGAAATAAATCGCTAAAACGGAAATTGAAATCAAGGTGAGAACTTCTCACTCAATCGAATCAGTTTCGATTTTATTTTAAATAGTTAGATTTAAAATATTTGAATGCATGTTTGAATGATGATTGATATCTATTTATTGTTAAAATAGACATTATACGCCGTTAGTAAGCGGATGTTATTTAATAAAAACATATACCGCGAATATTTCATAAACAGTGAAATTGGTATTATATATAATATCAATATATATATTGGCATATGTATATATTGCAGTTGTTGATTTCCCGCATTTTTGTTTAGCGGGTGAGACCCTATTGCGCCGTTATTAAGCGGATAATATTTAATAAGAACATATACCGCGATAATTTCGTACTGGAGCGAAATTGGTATTGTGCTAATGTTTTTGGATGCAGGAAAACAGGTTGGAGGGATCCAACTGGATTCCTCAACAGTATTTATTTGATTTCAGATATTTTGATATTTGATGGATTTTCATATTGATATATGATATCGTTGTAGTCGTGATTGACTATTTGGTGTGTAGCATCATTGGACCCAGATTTTGGAATTTTAAAATGATTTTAAAGTGATTTTAGAAAGTATACGTTTTATAAAATAATTTTGGAATCGATCCATTTTAAATAAATAAACGTTATAATTTTTAATGTTATAAAAATTATGATTTTTGAGAAATATAGTTAAAAACTGATTTTTGAGAATATGATGCTAATGATTTTATAAAATAGTTAAATCGGAATTTTTGAATTTATTATGAAAAGTTGAAATATAGGATTTATAAAATTTAATTATTTTATGAATCAAAAGGAAGAAGTTTTTAAAGGAATTTAAAGACGTTTAAAAAGAATAATATAAATTGATTTATATTAAGAGATTTATAAATGGATATTTATAAATTGAAATATGGACATTATAAAACGAGTTTTTATAAGTGTTTGAATGAAGTGAAAATGAATTTCATAATTGAATGGAATTTATAGAATTTTATACGGTGAAGTTATAAATGGAATTTTATAAGCAGTAGGTTTATAAAATTTATTAAGTTATTAAAATAATGATTTTGGATAAATGAATGAATCTTATAAGTTATAAGATTTATAATTTGGGAAGTTAAAAAGAACGATTTTGTAAAATAATCGTTTTATAAGTATTTAACTTATAATATGAACTTTTAGTTTATAATTGAGTTATAAACTGAAATAGGTTAATAGAAGAATTTATAAAAAGGAAGCTTTTATAAATAAATAGAAATGGAATTTATAAACGTTGTTTTATAAATTCGCAAATGACTTATTTTGATAAGTAAATTGTTGAAACCTATAAATGGAGTTATATTCACGTTTTTGAATAGTGAATAATCCTTTGAAATAAATTGAATAAAAAGGATGAAAATTGTTAACGTAGTTTATTCACGTTTTTGAATAGTGAATAATAGGTTAAAGAAAACGTTTAGAATGTGATATTTTAAATAGAATTAAAACGACCTAACGATGTTTTAAAATGTGTTGAGATTCGAAACCAAAGATTTCAACATTTATTGTTGAAATAGACGTTTTTGAGAAATAGAAGGAGATGATGGACTATAACACTGTTGTTATAGTAAATGATTTCCGAAAGGAAATGTTTTGTATAGTATTGGGATTTATATATCTATTTTAATTTCGAATCCCTATACTAGTGATTTTGGGTTGTTGTAACGATGTTTTACGCAACATTCGTTTTGGCCCAAATAAATATGTTTAAGAGAATGATTTCCTTAAAGAATGAAATATATACTTAATTTCGATTAGAGCATATTAAATATTTTCTAAGTATTGAAAATAAATAAAATTCGTGAATTACTTATTTAATAAGTATGGAAATGTTTTCCAATATAAAGTGAATACTTTGAGAATTTATCCTTTTGAAGATAAATTGAAAAGGAATATTGAAATGAATAATTGAAATCGAATATTCATAGATATTTTGGATTGTAAATTCTCTATTGAATTTATAAATGAAATTGGAAAATGGGTTTAAAAATAAATGTTGATTTATTTTTGAAGTATTGAAATTATATATCTAGTGAAGATATTTTTGGAAAATAAATAATTTGGAAAATTATTTGGAATCTGGTGATGTGTGCATATCCAGTGATAGTTCAATAACCGACTATCAATATTTCCCTTTGAATGGGTAATTGATGTGATTTGATTGAATGTGAATGCTACACTTATTTTTGAATAAGCGCTCACTATTCAGGTTAACCGGGAAAGGACGATGGGGTCGTATAACCCATTCCGAATATGTGATACGTCGTTATAATTGCATTGAAGATCGGTGTTGAAGACCCGGTATTTGCGAGAGCGATAGGATGACCTGTCGATTGTCTCTGCACTGAGTTGCAGCGGTATAGAGACTCCCTAAGTGATGGGAAATCCGATCAGGATTGTGAATATCCGGATTGCAAGGACTTCTTTGTAAGTGCCTTCGGTTTTGTTCGATCCCGGAACAGACTTGTATGGATTGTGTGTCTGACATTACAATTTGAGATATAAAGCCGATTTCTTTCAAATATATTTCTGTTGGTGGCGAAGAATTTATTCTTTTAGCTTAACACCCTTCTCTGAGACGTACGAGCTCAGAGGTTATATAGTTGAAGTTATCAGCGATATATTCCCAATTTGGTAATGTGATATGCTGAGTGATGCTGAAATGATCATTGTGTTGATTATTGTGATAGGATCATTTATTTGATCGTCTATCTTAGTGATCATTGTGTTGATCATTTGTTGACCCAAAGCATGGCTTTTGTATAAAGTATGTTTTTGTGGACGTGACTTCGTCGAGCCTCACACCCCGGAAATGGTCAGAACAGGAAAGATGCAGCAAGGTTATGAGGGGTAGCACCCTTTAGGGTATGTACATTTCCTTCTGGATAGAGGTGGTATCATGGTATGGAGCCCAGATATTTAACCTATGTGGTTACTGCGAATTTATTACTTTGTGGTTGTTGGCTATCGGGATCCCGTGAGAAAGGTCGTTTATGATCGGGGAATGGCGTGCTCGTGTCAGTAGTTACCCAGTTAGGGGTAACCCGACCTTGTGTTGGCAGAGTTCCGGTTTGGTTCTCGGGGATGTCTTTCCAGAGGCATTCTCATGTGGCAATGGGAAGTTCCTTGGCCTGACCATTTGTTGGAAATCCAAAGAAACAATACGAAACTTGTACGGTTTTAGTTGTAGAACCTGCCATCTAATATGGTAGCTATTAGTAGTCATAATATAATGGTACCTATGCTGGCTAAGATTTATATTCTACTTTCGAAATGAATTTTTCCTACACTATGCACTAATAATAATATGAAATGTTCTTTTAAATGCGTATCAAGCATGTTTGACTATCATAAGGAGAAATCTTCTCCAAGTCTGCGTTTGCATTGTGTGTGTGGCAGGAGGTCTTATGGTAGTCTCATCTTTTAAAAGCATTGCGAATTGAATTTAAAAAATATTCCTCTATTTTGATTTTAAAGATAAATAAACTGTTTTGAGTTCTCACACCAGTCACATGACTGACTTGGAGTTTATTGTTTTCCTTCCTAAACTCTGGGTGCCCACCAATTTCCACACGGGCAGTCAAGAGTTAAGGTTTATCAGGATATTCTGGATATTCTGGAATTGCTGGAGGCAAGATGGATGGCATGGCGTATTACTAGTATATAGTATTTCTTTTTCCGCTGCATTGTTGTTGTTGTACACTCTGATGATATGATGTAATGAAATGAAATGTATAAAATGTAATAACTGATATAGTTCTTTGTTTAAAGATTATTCATTTATTATTATATGTTGTTCCGCTGCGAATTGTGAGATTCTGTTGTTCTGTTGTTTTCTTTCTGTCCTCTTCTGTTTTTCTTTTTCCTCTATTCTCTTTTTCTTCTATTTTAAAATGTTCTGTCTTCTTTTCTCTATCAAAATTTTTCTATTTTCTTTCCTCTCTTCTTCTTTCTTTTCTTCTTTTCTTTTCCTTAAAAACCCTCAGTGTTCGGTTTTCCGTCGTTCGATTTCTCGGCAGTCGATAAAGTGAGTGTCGATGTCGAATTTTCGAAAGACGAAGAATCTGTCCTGACAATGTGGTATCAGAGCTTATGGTTAAGCGACAACCATGGTTCTGTTGGGTATTACTCATTAGAGATAGAGTCAGTAGTGCTCTAGAATGAATTTGAGTGTAATAATAGCTATGAGAGCGTATTTGTTAGTGAATATATAAAATTGTTTTATATTGTGATGATTGGTTTATTGAGTGGTATATGAACCTTCGTCAGCGCGGTCTGTCAAACTATGCCGAAGGGGTTTCTAAACACTTGAATAGAACAATTCGACACAGTATTGTTTAAAATTGGGTAAATGAAATAATTTTACCTTGAGTATATTTTATATATAAAGGAATAAATTTTCAAAATTATTAAAGTGAAAATAAGTTGATTGTTTAGTTATTTGAATAATCTAAATAAAGGAATTGTATAAGCAAAAAAGAATTATAAGAATTGAATTATAATTAATGTGATTTACAATTGTGAAATAAACTTATATATATAAGAAGTGAAACTATATGAATAAATTTATAAATGAGTTGTAAATAAAAGTGAATTTAAAGATTAAATGGAAATTTACTTTAGAATTGAAATCTGAATTGATTTATAAATGGGAATTTAAGTTAAGTAAAACCAAGTGATAGATGTGAACTTGAGTTATATAAATGAAATTCAACTTTTGTAATAGAATTGAATGAATGGATTGAATATTAATCAATTAAATGTGAATTAAGTTGATATGGAATAATGAATATAAGTGTAATTCATTAAAATCTAATGTTATTAGAAAGTTGAATAATTGAATGAAAATCAATTAATTAAACCAATTGTAAGCAAAGGAATTTGGTTGTAATGAATATACTTTGGCTGATATATGATTGTTAGATGATTGTATATAATTCATTAAGAGTTAATGAAATTGAATTTTAATTCGAAGTGAACCAACTTGAATTAGTGAATATAAACTAATTAAGAATGAATGTTAGTAAAAACATCCAATGTAAATAAATCAAATGTGATTTAAATTGAAAACCATTTCATTGAATATTAATGAGAATATGAATGAATATTTATTGGTTATGGATGTTAGATGAATAATAGTTGGTTGATGTTTGCATTTGTTGCTTTTAGTTGCATTTGCTATGTTGACATATATAGTTATTATGTTGCTATATGTTGTATATTGAGATTATTATCTATATGCATGATTCTCATGTTGTTTGTTGAGTAATTAGTAGGGGGGGATCGCGTTTGCTTCGCATTTGGGGCTCGCTTTTACGCTATATTAGCCGTATATGCTCGCTAAAAAATATAAGGTACATATCTCGGATTACATACCGTACTTTTACACTTTTTTCCCTTCGGGATGCCTCATTACTTGATGAGATGTATATTTGTGATATATATACTGTCATTTTTTTTTCTTCGGATCGAGCAGCGCAAAGGAGACTATGGCGAATTTTTCCGAAAATTTAAGGCGTTAGAAAATTTTTGAGAAAATTGGGAAATTTTTTGAAAACTTTAACTTTGATTTGAAATGGAAAGTTAAACAATAGTAGTTGTTTTTGAAAAAGATAACTAAGTATGATTTGAAAACTTAGTAAAGTATTATAAGAAGTTTAACTATGAATTTTGGGAAAATTAATAGATTCTGTAATTTTTCTTACTTGTAATTTCGGGACGAAATTCTTTTAAGTGGGGAAGATTGTTTTTATTAATTAAAATTTTAATATTTAATTAATTTTAAACATTAATGAGTGAATTTATAAGTCAAATAAATTTTTATTTGAATTATTGGATTTAATTGAATAATTTAATCGATAATTTAATACGTTAAATTATGGAAATAATGGAAAATTGAGTTAAATATGATTGAAAATGATTTGTAAAATTTTATTTTATCATATGGAAGTTAGAATGATAGTTTAGAACTTTTAAAATCGAATTAAGAGTTAATTTGTGAAAATTGAATATTTTAATATTTAAATCGACTAGTGAAAATAGTCAATTTTTGAACAGTATCAGAATTGAACGAAACCAGTTCCATTGGATCCGTAATAGTTAGTTATTACCGGATTTCAATTTTCGTGTCAATCGGAGCTATCGTTTGATCGTGGCAGCTCGAAACGTATCTATTTATTTTTAATTTTAATTTGGCGAGCTAAAATAGCCATTTTTCAAAAAGTCTCGGATTTCGACGAAACTAGTTTCATTGGATCCGTAATGTGATATTGTTGTAAGGTTTCAAATTTCGTGTCAATTGGATTTACGGTTTGTCCGGTACAAATTAAAACGCCTAGAAAATCGCTTAAATCGGTTTAATTCAAATTGAGCGTTTATAGCCATAACTCGCACATACTTCCGAATTAGCTTTCGAAACCTGTTCCATTGTGTCTGGAACGCGGGGTAAACCCTAGAAACGCTGGTTACGGCGCGTAAATCGGAGTTCGAATTTCCGGATGAATAGTGTTCGATTTTCTTTATAAATAGCACCCACCTCTTCATAATTTAGAAAAAAAACAAAAAAAAAACCTAATTAAGCCCTAGCCGCCACCCTTGCAATGTATGGCCAGAAATGTCCCAACTTACACCTCGATTATCTCTTCATCCGTCGACAATTAGCCTTAGGTTTCAACTAGAAGATTGAAGAGCATGCCAAGATCCATCTATCCAACGGTCATGATCGTGTTTGGAGCTTCGGATTGGCGGCAAATTGGGCTCAAAGGCCTGGAGTTCGGCCTCGAACTGCGTGCTACAGGGATGGCCGAGCTCTATGAGCTTAGGGCCGAACTTAGTGCAAGTTGAGAGCTTCGCGATGGCGGTGATGTGATCGAGTTTCGTCGAGAAATGAGGTTGTAAAGTTTAAACCTAATTTGGTGTTGTTGGGTTCTTGCTTGCGTGCTTGCTCCTGGAGATGGGAACGGATGTGAACGAGGGAGAAGGGGTTGCGTGGCACGGCTAGGATCTGATGGAGGCAAGGATCTAACGGCCTATACTAGATAGGTTTAAAATTAATTAAGTTATGTTGTAATTAGTAAGTTAAATCGTGTTTAAACTTCCAAAATTCATAACTTTTTCATACGAGGTCGAAAAAATGCAAACTCAGTTGCGTTGGAATCGTATGGACGAGCACTACGCGATGGAGTTCGTTTGGAGTCGTTTGGAGTTAGTGAAAATTTTGGGTAAAATTAAACGTGCGTTTAATTTTATTCGAAATAAATCGCTAAAACGGAAATTGAAATCAAGGTGAGAACTTCTCACTCAATCGAATCAGTTTCGATTTTATTTTAAATAGTTAGATTTAAAATATTTGAATGCATGTTTGAATGATGATTGATATCTATTGATTGTTAAAATAGACATTATACGCCGTTAGTAAGCGGATGTTATTTAATAAAAACATATACCGCGAATATTTCATAAACAGTGAAATTGGTATTATATATAATATCAATATATATATTGGCATATGTATATATTGCAGTTGTTGATTTCCCGCATTTTTGTTTAGCGGATGAGACCCTATTGCGCCGTTATTGAGCGGATAATATTTAATAAGAACATATACCGCGATAATTTCGTACTGGAGCGAAATTGGTATTGTGCTAATGTTTTTGGATGCAGGAAAACAGGTTGGAGGGATCCAACTGGATTCCTCAACAGTATTTATTTGATTTCAGATATTTTGATATTTGATGGATTTTCATATTGATATATGATATCGTTGTAGTCGTGATTGACTATTTGGTGTGTAGCATCATTGGACCCAGATTTTGGAATTTTAAAATGATTTTAAAGTGATTTTAGAAAGTATACGTTTTATAAAATAATTTTGGAATTGATCCATTTTAAATAAATAAACGTTATAATTTTTAATGTTATAAAAATTATGATTTTTGAGAAATATAGTTAAAAACTGATTTTTGAGAATATGATGCTAATGATTTTATAAAATAGTTAAATCGGAATTTTTGAATTTATTATGAAAAGTTGAAATATAGGATTTATAAAATTTAATTATTTTATGAATCAAAAGAAAGAAGTTTTTAAAGGAATTTAAAGACGTTTAAAAAGAATAATATAAATTGATTTATATTAAGAGATTTACAAATGGATATTTATAAATTGAAATATGGACATTATAAAACGAGTTTTTATAAGTGTTTGAATGAAGTGAAAATGAATTTCATAATTGAATGGAATTTATAGAATTTTATATGGTGAAGTTATAAATGGAATTTTATAAGCAGTAGGTTTATAAAATTTATTAAGTTATTAAAATAATGATTTTGGATAAATGAATGAATCTTATAAGTTATAAGATTTATAATTTGGGAAGTTAAAAAGAACGATTTTGTAAAATAATCGTTTTATAAGTATTTAACTTATAATATGAACTTTTAGTTTATAATTGAGTTATAAACTGAAATAGGTTAATAAAAGAATTTATAAAAAGGAAGCTTTTATAAATAAATAGAAATGGAATTTATAAACGTTGTTTTATAAATTCGCAAATGACTTATTTTGATAAGTAAATTGTTGAAACCTATAAATGGAGTTATATTCACGTTTTTGAATAGTGAATAATCCTTTGAAATAAATTGAATAAAAAGGATGAAAATTGTTAACGTAGTTTATTCACGTTTTTGAATAGTGAATAATAGGTTAAAGAAAACGTTTAGAATGTGATATTTTAAATAGAATTAAAACGACCTAACGATGTTTTAAAATGTGTTGAGATTCGAAACCATAGATTTCAACATTTATTGTTGAAATAAACGTTTTCGAGAAATAGAAGGAGATGATGGACTATAACACTGTTGTTATAGTAAATGATTTCCGAAAGGAAATGTTTTGTATAGTATTGGGATTTATATATCTATTTTAATTTCGAATCCCTATACTAGTGATTTTGGGTTGTTGTAACGATGTTTTACGCAACATTCGTTTCAGCCCAAATAAATATGTTTAAGAGAATGATTTCCTTAAAGAATGAAATATATACTTAATTTCGATTAGAGTATATTAAATATTTTCTAAGTATTGAAAATAAATAAAATTCGTGAATTACTTATTTAATAAGTATGGAAATGTTTTCCAATATAAAGTGAATACTTTGAGAATTTATCTTTTTGAAGATAAATTGAAAAGGAATATTGAAATGAATAATTGAAATCGAATATTCATAGATATTTTGGATTGTAAATTCTCTATTGAATTTATAAATGAAATTGGAAAATGGGTTTAAAAATAAATGTTGATTTATTTTTGAAGTATTGAAATTATATATCTAGTGAAGATATTTTTGGAAAATAAATAATTTGGAAAATTATTTGGAATCTGGTGATGTGTGCATATCCAGTGATAGTTCAATAACCGACTATCAATATTTCCCTTTGAATGGGTAATTGATGTGATTTGATTGAATGTGAATGCTACACTTATTTTTGAATAAGCGCTCACTATTCAGGTTAACCGGGAAAGGACCATGGGGTCGTATAACCCATTCCGAATATGTGATACGTCGTTATAATTGCATTGAAGATCGGTGTTGAAGACCCGGTATTTGCGAGAGCGATAGGATGACCTGTCGATTGTCTCTGGACTGAGTTGCAGCGGTATAGAGACTCCCTAAGTGATGGGAAATCCGATCAGGATTGTGAATATCCGGATTGCAAGGACTTCTTTGTAAGTGCGTTCGGTTTTGTTCGATCCCGGAACAGACTTGTATGGATTGTGTGTCTGACATTACAATTTGAGATATAAAGCCGATTTCTTTCAAATATATTTCTGTTGGTGGAGAAGAATTTATTCTTTTAGCTTAACACCCTTCTCTGAGACGTACGAGCTCAGAGGTTATATAGTTGAAGTTATCAGCGATATATTCCCAATTTGGTAATGTGATATGCTGAGTGATGCTGAAATGATCATTGTGTTGATTATTGTGATAGGATCATTTATTTGATCGTCTATCTTAGTGATCATTGTGTTGATCATTTGTTGACCCAAAGCATGGCTTTTGTATAAAGTATGTTTTTGTGGATGTGACTTCGTCGAGCCTCACACCCCGGAAATGGTCAAAACAGGAAAGATGCAGCAAGGTTATGAGGGGTAGCATCCTTTAGGGTATGTACATTTCCTTCTGGATAGAGGTGGTATCATGGTATGGAGCCCAGATATTTAATCTATGTGGTTACTGCGAATTTATTACTTTGTGGTTGTTGGCTATCGGGATCCCGTGAGAAAGGTCGTTTACGATCGGGGAATGGCGTGCTCGTGTCAGTAGTTACCCAGTTAGGGGTAACTCGGCCTTGTGTTGGCAGAGTTCCGGTTTGGTTCTCGGGGATGTCTTTCCAGAGGCATTCTCATGTGGCAATGGGAAGTTCCTTGACCTGACCATTTGTTGGAAATCCAAAGAAACAATACGAAACTTGTACGGTTTTAGTTGTAGAACCTGCCATCTAATATGGTAGCTATTAGTAGGCATAATATAATGGTACCTATGCTGGCTAAGATTTGTATTCTACTTTCGAAATGAATTTTTCCTACACTATGCACTAATAATAATATGAAATGTTCTTTTAAATGCGTATCAAGCATGTTTGACTATCATAAGGAGAAATCTTCTTCAAGTCTGCGTTTGCATTGTGTGTGTGGCAGGAGGTCTTATGGTAGTCTCATCTTTTAAAAGCATTGCGAATTGAATTTAAAAAATATTCCTCTATTTTGATTTTAAAGATAAATAAACTGTTTTGAGTTCTCACACCAGTCACATGACTGACTTGGAGTTTATTGTTTTCCTTCCTAAACTCTGGGTGCCCACCAATTTCCACACGGGCAGTCAAGAGTTAAGGTTTATCAGGATATTCTGGATATTCTGGAATTGTTGGAGGCAAGATGGATGGCATGGCGTATTACTAGTATATAGTATTTCTTTTTCCGCTGCATTGTTGTTGTTGTACACACTGATGATATGATGTAATGAAATGAAATGTATAAAATGTAATAACTGATATAGTTCTTTGTTTAAAGATTATTCATTTATTATTATATGTTGTTCCGCTGCGAATTGTGAGATTCTGTTGTTCTGTTGTTTTCTTTTCCGTTCTATGTTCTCTATTCTCTTTTTCTTCTATTTTAAAATGTTCTGTTTTCTTTCTGTTCTATCTTCTATCTTTCTTTTCTCTCTGTTTTCCACCTTCTTATCTCTTCTTATGCCTTTTTCTTTTCTTAAATTCTTTTTTAAAACCCATAACTATTCGGTTTTTCGGCAACGAAAAATCGAAGCGTTACAATATAAAAACTATTTTCAAACTTTATCTACATACATAATTTCTTTCTGTAATTAACAAAATAGTCACCTGTTTTACTGCAAACTTTTCTTCCTTTAGTATTCAAAACTTACTTACTTTACAAGGTGTGTGTATATATATATATATCTTCTAAAATTGAATTAAACAGAAATTATACCTCACTGCGAACAAGGAACCAACCCATCGAGCAGCGCCAACGCCTGCCAACCCCAATGCAATGAAGCCGAACTCGCGTGCCTGCATTGCCACCTCCAATCGCGACCGGCCTCAAAACCCTCTGCGCCACCACCGCGACCTCCAATCATCGAACTGTTCGATTTCACGACGCAGCAAATCTCATGCTCTCGAAACAGTTGCAACCCTCCCAAGCCCTAATCACGAGCGAAACCCTATCCCACTCGAATCGTCGAGCGCCGCCGCGATAGCTATTCGACCGCCACACCAGTTGCTTGCGGTTGCGATCGAAGACGGTGTCGACTAAGAATCGAAGTCGATTTCATGAATTCGAAGGCTGTGATTTTCGAATTGGAACGGAAACGAACGAGCAGCCACAATCATGTCCCTCTATTTTATTTTAACTATTGTCGGCATTTAATTCAAGAAAGGAGAAAAAAGAACGCGATCTGTCTTGTTCGCCATTCTTCTGATTTTTGAACTAACTCTCACTTATTTATTTATTTTTTTCCAAAGAAGATAAGGATGGAACGAAATAAAAAGGGGAAGTGGCGTATAAGAGAAGATTCCATTGTTAATTTAAATTCAATTAGATTATTCTAGGCATAAACCACTCGTACGACCCAACTGTAACTCCGAACACCACGAAAATTGAAATTCGATAATAATAAAACATTACGGATCCAATGGAATTGGTTTCGCCGACTCTCGAGACCGTACCTCGGAATGCTATTTTAAATTCAATTTAAACGATATAAATTTCAAAACTTAACAAACCATTTTTAAATTTGATTTCATCACTTCTATTCTCTTTAGTATTATCAATATAAATTTTATAAGTCTTCAAATTATTTTCAACAGGCTAAAATTCCAGATTTCATATTTTACTCAACATTTATTTATTTATTTCAATAATTTAATTATCAAATAAAAAGTGATATTTGAATTCAAGTTTAAATTAACTTTTAAATATTTAAAAATCAATCAAATATCCCGATTTTAAATGCTCAAAAATTTTGGGTCGTCACATTCTTTCCCCTTTAAAGAATTTCGTCCCAGAAATTACTAATTAGGAAGAATGGTCCAATATCCGTTACTATATAGTTTTCAAAACCAACAATTTAACATCCTACCAACTATCTTTTTATAAAAGACCCATTAACCTTCTTACTAACTTCCCAAACTTTCCCATAATTTGCAACAAACCTATTTGTCCAATCACTCAAGTTTTAATTTAAAACCAATTTTGAATTATCAAAAATTTTCTAAATCCCTAAATTTTCGAAAAATTTCGCCAGCGTCTCCTTTGCGCGGCTAGCTCGGTACAACTACAAAATGGCTCTACGGCCTCCCAAATCCAAAAAGAAAACAAAAACCCAAGTGGCTAGATCTAACAACCCAATCAAATTTCACAGAAATTTAAACATATACCTTTTTGTCGAGCATTTCAAATTAATCTTTCTGAAATCAAAATCAATTCCCTTTTTCCTTCATATTACCTGCATATCTTACATAGCAATATGTCCAATCACAATACTCAAAAACATCATATCTACGTTCTTACAAAATGTCAGTATTTATTCATTCAAATATTAACTTAGATTATATTTGTAGTATCTATTTTTTTTTCATTTAAGAATTCACCACTCCCTCTTAAGTTAATATAAGCATGAAATATGTTTCTTATATTTATTTCCACCTTACCACTTTAGTTTATCTATTTCTATTCAAATTGATTCTTCCATTTTCATATGAATTCAGTTTATCTCTTAACTCTAAATTTTTGAATTTTATTTTCCATTTGTAACTAATTCATGTCATTATTTTAAATTAGTCTCATTTATTAATTTATTCCAATTCCCAGTTTGAAATCGTTTTGTCGTTAACAAAATTTTCAAAAATTTTCTGACTCCCAAAATTTTCGAAATTTTTTGGCAGAGTACCCTTTGTACGGAGGAGCTTTTACAATTTGACAAGAGATATAAATATATATATCGACCCACACGGTCGGAAAACAGAAAAACAGTTCATATTTCCTATTTTTATTGCGTAGGCGTACCTTATTTAGCATTTTTAAGCAAATAGCTTATTTATTTAGCAGTTACCATAGCCATATCTAGCCACACGGCTTCCCAGTACCTGTACTTACTCAATTTAAACATGTAAGTACCAAATATATGAAGTTTAACAACATTTCACTTACTTACAATATTTAAACACATAAATTCTAACAGCAATGCACATTAAACATTTTTTATAAGCAATTTAAATATTCCAACATAATTTTTTTTATTTGCTCATAATCAATCACATATCATTTCACTTAATCCGAATGGTTAACAACTCACAAGCTTACATTAATTCATTTTTAAGCAAAACGAACTCATATTTAATTCAATTGCTCTTAAAATCAATTTATTTTACTCCTATAATTTCAAAGAATTTTAGTTACTTCCATTTACATCTAATGACAATTTATTCTATGCAATTTGATGAGATCTATGTGAATAAATAAGTATTTATGTTTTATAACCAATTTAAATTGATTTTAAGTAAATTTATACTTAATTCTATTCCATTTTTAAATTTATTCGCAACCCATATATTCTCATTTTCATTGTATTTCAGATTTGAATCCATTCACTTGCATTCCATTCCATATTTGTTTATTCCAAACAATTTTATTTAGCTCAAAAATAATCCGGGCTATTCCATTCAATAACCATTTCAATTTTATTCACGATCTATTCATCGTGATTCATTTCTTATCCGCATTCATTTAAAACCACTCTATTTTCAATCCTTTGAAAACATTCTATTTCCCTTATTGTCTATAGTTATTTCAATCCCTTACTAATTAAATGGTTTCCAATTACTTATTTAACAATATCATTCCACTAAATATTATCTATAACTCACCGAATTTTAATTCGATTTAAATTTATTTGCAGTTAATTTAAATCCAATCCAATACCATTAAACTTAGTTTAAGTTGATTTCAGTTCAACTCTCCTCCATTCATTTAGCTTAAGTTAATTTATTTCAAAATTTTGTTTTCAAATTTTTATAATTAAGCTCATTTTCATTTTACATGTGAATTTGCTTTTCAATTCAACTTAATTCTCTCTCAATTAAATCTCATTTTAAATTTACAATTTCATTTGATTGGCTATTATAAAATTTAACTTTCTAGATTCAACTCATCCAATTTATTACATGGCCATTTCCAATTTATTTCCACTTATTTGGATTTTATTTGCAACTCCTACCATTACTATTTTAATCCATTTACATTTTTATTTATTCAACACATTCCCAACTATATTTGATCTGTTAACACTTCAAGTTAAATTTTTTAATTTATAACTCAAGTTCATATTCCACTATTCTCTTTTAATTTACCATCCAATTTTATTAACTCACTATTCAACTTCATTCTCAATTACTTTCACTTCATCAACAATTTAAGTCGAATTTAATTTATAACTTGAGTTTTATTTTCAAACTTCATTATTAACTCACAATTCAGCTTTTATTTAACTATATTGCGTTCTCATTACATATTTCATTATCTAATTTATTAACAAATTAGTTCTCTACTATTTATAGTTCAATACTTGAATTATAATCCCAAATATCACTTCATTTAATTTTCTCAAGTTTAATTTATTTTATAATTCAAGTTTGGATTTTCATTTCATTATCCAAAACATCAAACAATATCTATTTTGGGATTTGTATTCCATTTCCCAATTTTATAAGTCACAACTTATTATTTTACACATTTCCATTCATTATAGGCTTGAATGTATTCATCTTTTATTTTTAACCCAAAGCCTTATGCTTATCTATAACCCAAGCATATTTTATTCCATGCATTTTAATTATTTTACAAGTTATTCTAATTTATTTATTTCAATCCAATCTTGGTTTTATTCCCAACAAATTTCCTTTGAAATTTCACAAACAAAACTTGTTCTTCTGTACAAATTCATTTTTCAGCAATCCGTCACTTAGGAATTCGAAAATAAATACTGATGATGCGGCCGTCATCATCAGAATTATTTTCCAATAATCAAAGTGATTTCAATGCTATATCACTTTCGAAACTCATTTAAAACACATTTTCTTCAGAAATATCTTTAAAACAAAAATGCTATCATTTATCTTCAAATACTTCCAAATCTCCGGGATTTGGATTTCCAAATCCTTCTTAAATCAACTATAATTCATTTGCACAGCTTATGCTCATACAAATTCTCATTTGATTATATTTCAATTTATAATTCAAATTTATAATTAATATTTATAAATTTCATTTCATAATGAAATTATTCCCTTAAACTTTGGTCATATTTTCAATTACTAGTTAAATTTTTACTCAAAAATGATAATAAGTTAATATTATTCTTCCAAACATCCAAGCAACCATATATTAGCTAAAATAGTTTACAAAATCTTTTCTTTATATCAAAATATATTTTGGGTAAAATTATTTCATTTACCCACATTAAAACAATACCGTGTCGATTGTTCTATTCAAGTGTTTAGAAACCCCTTCGATACAGTTGTCCAGACTGTGTAGATGAAGGTTCATATGCCACTCAATAAATCAATCAACACAATATTAAAACAATTTATATTCACTAACAAATACGCGCTCAAATTTATTAATACGCTCAAACTCGTTATAGAGTACTACAGACTCTATTTTAAATGAGTAATTCCCACCAGAGCCAAGGTTATCACCAACCTAAGCTCTGATACCAAGTGAAACGACCCACAAATCTGTACCCCTTGAGTCAACACTATTCTACAACAATCAACTCAAGTTGTACAGAAATACGAACCATTTGGGTTAAAGAAGATGAGGTAGAAGAAGAAAATAGAAAACAACAACAGAATCTAACCATCGCAGCGGAATAAAATATAATAGATAATAAATGATCTTTACTCAAATCAAATATCTCTATTTATATATTACATCATCAAAGTACATCAATCACAGTTCAACAACATACAAATGGATACACAGCAACTCAACACAGCGGAATATATATGCACAAAAGTACGGATATACGTATCGTCATCCATCTCGTCTCCTGAGCTCCACAGCATCACATCCTGTATCCTATAATACTCGGTCTGACCCGAGCATTACAGTTAAATAACACCCGAGTCAGTCTGGAATACCAGCGTGAGAAAACCACACTCAATTGATTATTAAAGTTCCAAAAATCCTTTGAAAACAAAAGCATCTCGTAAGACCATGCCACAAATATACATGTCGGGTTTTTATCTTACGATAGCTAAAACAATTTTTTATTGAAATCATCTGATATTATAATAGGGTCTATATACAAATACTTATAAAATAGCCGAAATTGTTACATCTATTAAATTCCAGCTACTAGCCACAGAGTGGGTAATACAAACAAAACTCATACAAGGCTCATAGGGAGAATAGATTTCCAACTAATGACTAGACACTGGGGTACCACCTGTCACAGTACGTGGCCTAGATCACAGTACCGAGGAGTACGCCCGCTCCCCTGCAACACAAGGTCGGGACTACCCCTTACTGGGTAGTCCCGAGTTAGATCACCCTGCGATTGGGATCAGCAACCGCCCACTAAGCCGAAATAAAAAGGGACATCTAGACAGGAATGACCTCACCCTGCTTGGGTGCTACCCACCTAGCCTTGCTACATAACCCCTGATTTTCAGTCAATCCCATTTGATGAGGCTTGAGGCTAAGCGTTACCTTTTAAGAACATGTCCCTTAGAATGCCCATCGTCCACCTGACGATGTTTCGCAAGCATTCATCCATACAAGTCCGTCCCGGGTTCGAACGGAACCGAAGGCACTATTCCTACTACTTCCATTTCGAAAATATCCTCAGGGTTAGTAGCGACTAGCCCTTGCACTTCACTGCTACATCTTCGAATCCAAAATCGTTTTTCGTAAACGTACAAAACCGAATCGCAGTGGTTTTCGAGAAATAAATCTCGATCCTAGTCTCTTCGAAACGATCAACGCAGTTGTCCAATATTGATAGTCGGTGATTTAACTGTCAATTAATATTCTCAAACAACCATCCTTCAACTAATAATTTCCCAAATTATTTATTAACGTCAAAATATCTTCACAAGATATATTTTCACTTTCAAACCCTTTCGAAATCAGTTTTCAAACGATCCTCTTTTTTTAAGAATAAATTCCGAGTATTTCCATTTCCGCTGGAATCACCAAGCACAAAACTTTAGATTTTTTAAAGTAATTTAAAAACATTTTATAGTAAAATATATTTAACATTTAATTTTAGAAAAATTTACTTTAATACTCAATTTATAACAATACTTTAGAAAGAACTAAAATAAGGTTACCTTATAACTATACATTAGCTTTCTTCTTTAATCAAAATACCAAATCATTCTTTAAATAATTATTGCGAAAATAGATTAAACAAAATGCTTGTTTTGGAATTTACTTTAAAACATTTAAGTTAAAACTACTTCAATAATTGGTTACAAATATATACTATATAAACATTTGAAAATAAAGTTACATAATAAAATATAAAACTAGATTTCTACTTTTAAAAATAAATACTAAGTTACTTCTTAATAATTACTGCTAAATAGATTAAAAGAAAATACTTACTTTAGACTTTAAATATTAGAAATAATAAATTTTACAAAACTTGCTTTCTTTTAAAAAAAACAACTTTAAAACATTTAATTTATATTTAAAAATTTACTTTTAAAAACATGTACTTGGCTATCCAGAGAAAATTCCAACTTCAATCACTTAAATCAATTTCCCCAAATTGATTTCCAATCTATTTTATTTTGAAATAAGTTCCTTTAATTACTCAATTCATTTCATAATTCATTAGTTATGGACTTATTATTATTGTTGTTATCTTCCGTTTGATATAAAATCTTTTAACTGAAATATACCAATTTCACATTTTTCCAATTTCTTCTTTATTCTTCTTAAATAATTTAAACCTTGAATTTTAAATAAATGTTTTAATCATACTGAAGTTTAAAAATTCATTAATCTTCTGTTTATTCAAAATTTCCCTTCCATGTGCCGAGTTTATTTATTAGAATTTAAATCTATTATTATTCTTATCCAATTCATTCCTAATTTATTTAAATTCTCTATAATTATTTCACTTACAAATTCTCTTTATTTTATTTCCAAAATCCAATTCTATATCTTGATAAATTAGTGCACCGGAACATATTCAGGTAAACCATAACATACGATATTCCAGTTGTCAATAATATTCATCACAGAATATAAAATAATCATGACAGAGGGTATTAAATAATTTAAATAAATGTTGAGGGATCCAGTTGGATCCCTCCAACCTGTTTTCCCTGCATCCACTGACGTTAGCGCAACATGAAATACCAATTCCACTTCGAGGTGGAATATTACGGTATATGGGTTTTAAAATATAAGATCATCCGCTATTTGATGTGGGAAATCAAACATTCTAAGATGTACTATATACTACTATGTATAACACACCAAATTAAATCAATCAATTGTTCAAATTTGACTATTAAATTTAATAAATTCAGCTAAGTGAGATTAAGTCACCTTTGCTTTATATTTGCAATCCACTTCCTTCTTGACTCAATTTTCGTGATTTGAGACCTTGTATAACAATTATATGATTTTATCAATATTCCAACAATTTGAATAATTAATTTCCATTTCATAAACATAATTTAATTAACTAATAACTTATTTTAACTAATTATTTCCTTTTAAAAAAACTTTTAGTAGTTACGATAAATTAAATAAATTAATTGAACCAATTCATCATTTTATTAATTTAAAGTAACTAGCAATGTAAATATGTATATGCATATTTATTTTCTTTTGTACTCATATACATATATAAAATAATCTATATGTGTTGCACAAAAATCTAATTTATATATATACTTCACCATCCTTTATATAAAAACTATTTTCAAACTTTATCTACATACATATTTTCTTTCTGTAACTAACAAAACAGTCACCTGTTTTACAGTAAACTTTTCTTCCTTTAGTATTCAAAATATACTTACTTTATATATATATATATATATCTTCTAAAATTGAATTAAACAGAAATTATACCTCACTGCGAACAAGGAACAAACCCATCGAGCAGCGCCAACGCCTTCCAACCCTAAAGCAACGAAGCCAAACTCGCCTGCCTGCATTGCCACCTCCAATCGCGACAGCCTCAAAACCCTCTGCGCCACCATCGCGACCTCCAATCATCGAACTGTTCGATTTCACGACGCCGCAAATCTCATGCTCTCGAAACAGTCGCAACCCCCCAAGCCCTAATCACGAGCGAAACCCTATCCCACTCGAATCGTTCGAGCGCCGCCGCGATACCTATTCGACCGCCACACCAGTTGCCTGCGGTTGCGATCAATGACGGTGTCGACTAAGAATCGAAGTCGATTTCATGAATTCGAAGGCCGTGATTTTCGAATTGGAACGGAAACGAATGAGCAGCCACAATCATGTCCCTCTATTTTTTTTAACTAGTGTCGGCATTTAATTCAAGAAGGGAGAAAAAAGAACGCGATCTGTCTTGTTCGCCATTCTTCTGATTTTTGAACTAACTCTCACTTATTTATTTATTTATTTCCAAAGAAGATAAGGATGGAACGAAATAAAAAGGGGAAGTGGCGTATAAGAGAAGATTCCATTGTTAATTTAAATTCAATTAGATTATTCTAGGCATAAACCACTCGTACGACCCAACAGTAACTCCGGACACCACGAAAATTGAAACTCGATAATAATAAAACATTATGGATCCAATGGAATTGGTTTCGCCGACCCCCGAGACTGTACCTCGGAATGCTATTTTAAATTCTTTAAACGTTATAAATTTCAAAACTTAACAAACCATTTTTAAATTTGATTGCATCATGTCTATTCTCTTCAGTATTAGCAATATAAATTTTATAAGTCTTCAAATTATTTTCAACAGGCTTAAAATTCCAGATTTCATATTTTACTCAACATTTATTTGTTTATTTCAATAATTTAATTATCAAATAAATAGTGATATTTGAATTCAAGTTAAAATTAACTTTTAAATATTTAAAAATCAATTAAATATCCTGATTTTAAATGCTCGAAAATTTTGGGTCGTCACATTCTTTCCCCCTTAAAGAATTTCGTCCCAGAAATTACTAATTAGGAAGAATGGTCCCGTTACTATATAGTTTTCAAAACCAACAATTTAACATCCTACCAACTATCTTTTTATAAAAGACATATTACCCTTCTTACTAACTTCCCAAACTTTCCCATAATTTGCAACAAACCTATTTGCCCAATCATTCAAGTTTTAATTTGAAACCAATTTTGAATTATCAAAATTTTCTCAAAATTTTTCTAACTCCCTAAATTTCCGAAAAATTTCGCCAGCGTTCCTTTGCGCGGCTAGCTCGGTACAACTACAAAATGGCTCTACGGCCTCCTAAATCCAAAAAGAAAACAAAATGCCTAGTGGCTAGATCCAAAAACCCAATCAAATTTCACAGAAATTTAAACACATACCTTTTTGTCGAGCATTTCAAATTTATCTTTTTGAAACCAAAATCAATTCTCTTTTTCCTTTATATTACCTACATATCTTACATAGCAATATGTCCAATCACAATACTCAAAAACATCATATCCACTTTCTTACAAAATGTCAGTATTTATTCATTCAAATATTAACTTAGATTATATTTGTAGTATTAATTTTTTTTCATTTAAGAATTCACCATTCCCTCTTAAGTTAATATAAGCATGAAAAATGTTCATTATATTTATTTCCACCTTACCGCTTAGTTTATCTATTTCTATTCAAATTGATTATTCCATTTTCATATGAATTCAATTTATCTCTTAACTCTGATTATTTGAATTTTATTTTCCACTTATAACTAATTCATGTCATTATTTTAAATTAGTGTCATTTATTAATTTATTTCAATTCCCAGTTTGAAATCGTTTTGTCGTTAACAAAATTTTCTAACTCCCAAAATTTTCGAAATTTTTTGGCAGAGTACCCTTTGTACGGAGGAGCTTTTACAATTTGACAAGAGATATAAATATATATACCGACCCACACGGTCGGAAAACAGAAAAAGAGTTCATATTTCCTATTTTTATTGCATAGGCGTACCTTATTTAGCATTTTTAAGCAAATAGCTTATTTATTTAGCAGTTAGCACAGCCATATCCAGCCACACAGCTTCCCGGTACCTGTACTTACTCAATCATGTAAGTACCAAATATATGAAGTTTAACAACATTTCACTTACTTACAATAGTTAAACACATAAATTCTAATAGCAATGCACATTAAACACTTTTTATAAGCAATTTAAATATTCCAACATAATTTTTTTTATTTGCTCATAACCAATCGCATATCGTTTCACTTAATCCGAATGGTTAACAACTCACAAGCTTACATTATTTTATTTTTTAGCAAAACAAACTCATATTTAATTCAATTGCTCTCAAAATCAATTTATTTTACTCCTATAATTTCATAGAATTTTAGTTACATCCATTTACATCCAATGACAATTTATTCTATGCAATTTGACGAGATCTATGTGAATAAATAAGTATTTATGTTTTATAACCAATTTAAATTGATTTCAAGTAAATTTATACTTAATTCTATTCCATTTGTAAATTTATTCACAACCCATATATTCTCATTTTCATTGCATTTCAGATTTGAATCCATTCACTTGCATTCCATTCCATATTTGTTTATTCCAAACAATTTTATTTAGCTCAAAAACAATCCGGGCAATTCCATTCAATAACCATTTCAATTTTATTCACGACCTATTCATCGTGATTCATTTCTTATCCGCATTCATTTAAAACCACTCTATTTTCAATCCTTTGAAAACATTCTATTTCCCTTATTGTCTCTAGTTATTTCAGTCCCTTACTAATTAAATGGTTTCCAATTATTTATTTAAGAATATCATTCCACTAAATATTATCTATAACTCACCGAATTTTAATTCGATTTAAATTTATTTGCAGTTAATTTAAATCCAATCCAATACCATTAAACTTAGTTTAAGTTGATTTCAATTCAACTCTCCTCCATTCATTTAGTTTAAGTTAATTTATTTCAAAATTTTGTTTTCAAATTTTTATTCTTAAGCTCATTTTCATTTTACATGTGAATTTGCTTTTCAATTCAACTTAATTCTCTCTCAATTAAATCTCATTTTAAATTTACAATTTCATTTGATTAGCAATTACAAAATTTAACTTTCCAGATTCAACTCATCTAATTTATTACATGGCCATTTACAATTTATTCCCGCTTATTTGGATTTTATTTGCAACTCCTACCATTACTATTTTAATCCATTTACATTTTTATTTATTCAACACATTCCCAACTATATTTGATCTGTTAGCACTTAAAGTTAAATTTTAATTTATAACTCAAGTTCATATTCCACTATTCTCTTTTAATTTACCATCCAATTTTATTAACTCACAATTCAACTTCATTCTCAATTACTTTCACTTCATCAACAATTTAAGTCGAATTTAATTTATAACTTGAGTTTTATTTTCAAACTTCATTATTAACTCACAATTCAGCTTTATTTAACTATATTGGGTTCTCATTACATATTTCATTATCTAATTTATTAACAAATTAGTTCTCCACTATTTATAGTTCAATACTTGAATTTTAATCCCAAATATCACTTCATTTAATTTTCTCAAGTTTAATTTATTTTATAATTCAAGTTTGGATTTTCATTTCATTATCCAAAACATCAAACAATATTTATTTTGGGATTTGTATTCCATTTCCCAATTTTATAAGTCACAACTTATTATTTTATACATTTCCATTCATTATATTCTTGAATGTATTCATCTTTTATTTTTAACCCAAAGCCTTATGCTTATTTATAACCCAATCATATTTTATTCCACGCATTTTAATTCTTTTACAAGTTATTCTAATTTATTTATTTCAATCCAATCTTGGTTTTATTCCCAACAAATTTCCTTTGAAATTTCACAAACAAAACTTGTTCTTCTGTACAAATTCATTTGTTAGCAATCCGTCACTTAGGAATTCGAAAATAAATACTGATGATGCGGCCGTCATCATCAAAATTATTTCCCAATAATCGAAGTGATTTCAATGCTATATCACTTTCAAAACTCATTTAAAACACATTTTCTTTCGGAAATATCTTTAAAACAAAAATGCTATCATTTATCTTCAAATACTTCCAAATCTCCGGGATTTGGATTTCCGAATCCTTCTTAAATCAACTATAATTCATTTGCACAGCTTATGCTCATACAAATTCTCATTTGATTATATTTCAATTTATAATTCATATTTAAAATTCATATTTATAATTCATATTTATAAATTTCATTTTATAATGAATTTATTCCCTTAAACTTTGGTCATATTTTCAATTTCTATTTAAATTTTTACTCAAAAATGATAATAAGTTAATATTATTCTTCCTAACATCCAAGCAACCATATATTAGCTAAAATAGTTTACAAAAACTTTTCTTTATATCAAAATATATTTTGGGTAAAATTATTTCATTTACCCACATTAAAACAATACCATGTCGATTGTTCTATTCAAGTGTTTAGAAACCCCTTCGATACAGTTGTCCAGACTGTGCCGACGAAGGTTCAAATGCCACTCAATAAATCAATCAACACAATATTAAAAAAATTTATATTCACTAACAAATACGCGCTCAAATTTATTAATACGCTCAAACTCATTATAGAGTACTACGGACTCTATTTTAAATGAGTAATTCCCACCAGAGCCAAGGTTATCACCAACCTAAGCTCTGATACCAAGTGAAACGATCCGCAAATCCATACCCCTTGAGTCAACACTATTCTACAACAATCAACTCAAGTTGTATAGAAATACGAACCATTTGGGTTAAAGAAGATGAGGTAGAAGAAAAAAGTAGATAACAACAACAGAATCTAACCATCGCAGCGGAATAAAATATAATAGATAATAAATGATCTTTACTCAAATCAAATATCTCTGTTTATATATTACATCATTAGAGTACATCAATCACAGTTCAACAAAATAAAAATGGATACACAGCAACTCAACACAGCGGAATATATGTGTACACAAGTACGGATATACGTATCGTCATCCAGCTCGTCTCCTGAGCTCCACAGCATCACATCCTGTATCCTATAATACTCGGTCTGACCCGAGCATTACAGTTAAATAACACCCGAGTCAGTCTGGAATACCAGCGTGAGAAAACCACACTCAATTGATTATTAAAGTTCCAAAAATCCTTTGAAAACAAAAGCATCTCGTAAGACCACGCCACAAATAAACTTGTCGGGTTTTTACCTTACGATAGCTAAAACAATTTTTATAGAAATCCTATGATATTATAATAGGGTCTATATACAAATACTTATAAAATAGCCGAAATTGTTACATCTATTAAATTCCATCTACTAGCCACAGAGTGGGTAATACAAACAAAACTCATACAAGGCTCGTAGGTAGAATGGATTTCCAACTAATGACTAGGCACTGGGATACCACCTGTCACAGTACGTGGCCTAGATCACAGTACCGAGGAGTACACCCGCTCCCCTGCAACACAAGGTCGGGACTACCCCTTACTGGATAATCCCGAGTGAGATCACCCTACGGTTGGGATCAGCAACCGCCCACTAAGCCGAAATAAAAAGGGACATCTAGACAGGAATGACCTCACCCTGCTTGGGTGCTACCCACCTAGCCTTGCTGCATAACCCCTGATATTCAGTCATTCCCATTTGATGAGGCTAGAGGCCAAGCGTTACCTTTTAAGAACATGTCCCTTAGAATGCCCATCGTCCACCTGACGATGTTTCGCAAGCATTCATCTATACAAGTCCATCCCGGGTTCGAACGGAACCGAAGGCACTATTCCTACTACATCCATTTGGGAAATATCCTCAGGATTAGTAGTGACTAGACCTTGCACTTCACTGCTACATCTTCGAATCCAAAATCGTTTTTCACGAAAACGTACAAAACCGAATCGAAGTGGTTTTCGAGAAATAAATCTCGATCCCGGTCTCTTCGAAACGATCAACGCAGTTGTCCAATATTGATTGTCGTTGATTTAACTATCTATTAATATTCTCAAACAACCATCCTTCAACTAATAATTTCCCAAATTATTTATTAACCTCAAGATATCTTCACAAGATAAATTTTCACTTTCAAACCCTTTCGAAAACAGTTTTCAAACTATCCTCCTTTTTTTAGAATAAATTCCGAGTATTTCCATTTCCACTGGAATCACCAAGCACAAAACTTTAGATTTTTTAAAATAATTTAAAAACATTTTATTGTAAAATATATTTAACATTTAATTTTAGAAAAATTTACTTTAATACTTAATTTATAACAATACTTTAGAAAGAACAAAAATAAGGTTACCTTATAACTATACATTAGCTTTCTTCTTTAGTCAAAATACCAAATCATTCTTTAAATAATTATTGCGAAAATAGATTAAACAAAATGCTTGTTTTGGAATTTACTTTAAAACATTTAAGTTAAACCTACTTTAATAATTGGTTAAAAATATATACTATATAAACATTTGAAAACAAAGTTACATATTAAAATATAAAACTAGATTTCTACTTTTAAAAACAAAATACTAGGTTACTTCTTAATAATTACTGCTAAAAGATTAAAAGAAAATACTTACTTTAGACTTTAAATATTAGAAATAATAAATTTTACAAAACTTGCTTTCTTTTTAAGAAAAACAACTTTAAAACATTTAATTTACATTTAAAAAATTACTTTTAAAAACATGTACTTGGCTATCCAGAGAAAATTCCAACTTCAATCACTTAAATCAATTTCCCCAAATTGATTCCAATCTATTTTATTTTGAAATAAGTTCCTTTAATTTCTCAATTCATTTCATAATTCATTAGTTATGGACATATTATTATTGTTATTATCTTCCGTTTGATATAAAATCTTTTAACTGAAATATACCAATTTCAGATTTTCCCAATTTCTTCTTTATTCTTCTTAAATAATTTAAACCTTGAATTTTAAATAAATGTTTTAATCATACTGAAGTTTAAAAATTTATTAATCTTCTGCTTATTCAAAATTTCCCTACCTTGTGCCGAGTTTATTTATTAGAATTTAAAACTATTATTATTCTTATCCAATTCATTCCTAATTTATTTAAATTCTCTTTAATTATTTCACTTACAAATTCTCTTCATTTTATTTCCAAAATCCAATTCTATATCATGATAAGTTAGTGCACCGGAACATATTCAGGTAAACCATAACATCCAATATTCCAATTGTTAATAATATTCATCACAGAATATAAAATAATCACGACAGAGGGTATTAAATAATTTATATAAATGTTGAGGTATCCAGTTGGATCCCTCCAACATGTTTTCCCTGCATCCACAGACGTTAGCACAACATAAAATAACAATTTCACTTCGAGGTGGAATATTACCGTATATGGGTTTTAAAATATAAAATTATCCGCTAATTGATGTGGGAAATCAAACATTCTAAGATATACTATATACTACTATATATAACACACCAAATCAAATCAATCAATTGTTCAAATTTGACTATTAAATTTAAATTTAAATTCAACTGAGTGAGATTAACTCACCTTTGCTTTATATTTGCAACCCACTTCCTTCTTGACTCGATTTTCTCGATTGAGACATTGTATAACAATTATATGATTTTATCAATATTCCAACAATTTGAATAATTAATTTCCATTTGATAAACTTAATTTAATTAACTAATTACTTATTTTAACTAATTATTTCCTTTTAAAAAAAACTTTTAGTAGTTACGATAAATTAAATAAATTAATTGAACCAATTCATCATTTTATTAATTTAAAGTAACCAGCAATGTAAATATGTATATGCATATTTATTTTCTTTAGTACTCATATACATATATAAAATAATCTATATGTGTTGCACAAAAATCTAATTTATATATATACTTCACCATCCTTTATATAAAAACTATTTTCAAACTTTATCTACATACATATTTTCTTTCTGTAACTAACAAAACAGTCACCTGTTTTACTATAAACTTTTCTTCCTTTAGTATTCAAAATATACTTACTTTACAAGGTATATATATATATCTTCTAAAATTGAATTAAATAGAAATTTTACCTCACTGCGAACAAGGAACCAACCCATCGAGCAGCGCCAACGCTTGCCAACCCCAAAGCAATGAAGCCGAACTCTCCTTCCTGCATCGCCACCTCCAATCGCGACCGGCCTCAAAACCCTCTGCGCCACCATCGCGACCTCCAATCATTGAACTGTTCGATTTCACGACACCGCAAATCTCGTGCTCTCGAAACAGTCGCAGCCCCCCCAAGCCCTAATCACGAGCGAAATCCTATTCCACTCGAATCGTTCGAGCGCCGCCGCGATACCTATTCGACCGCCATACCAGTTGCTTACGGTTGCTGTCGAAGACGGTGTCGACTAAGAATCGAAGTCGATTTCATGAATTCGAAGGCTGTGATTTTCGAATTGGAACGGAAACGAACGAGCAGCCACAATCATGTCCCTCTATTTTTTTTAACTATTGTCGGCATTTATTTCAAGAAGGGAGAAAAACGAACGCGATCTGTATTGTTCGCCATTCTTCTGATTTTTGAACTAACTCTCACTTATTTATTTTTATTTTCCAAAGAAGATAAGGATGGAACAAAATAAAAAGGGGAAGTGGCGTATAAGAGAAGATTCCATTGTTAATTTAAATTCAATTAGATTATTCTAGGCATAAACCACTCGTATGACCCAACAGTAACTCCGAACACCGCGAAAATTGAAATCCGATAATAATAAAACATTACAGATCCAATGGAATTGGTTTCGTCGACTCCTGAGACCGTACCGCGGAATGCTATTTTTAAGTTCAATTTAAACAATATAAATTTCAAAACTTAACAAACCATTTTTAAATTTGATTTCATCACTTCTATTCTCTTCAGTATTATCAATATAAATTTTATAAGTCTTCAAGTTATTTTCAACAGGCTTAAAATTCCAGATTTCATATTTTACTCAACATTTATTTGTTTAATTCAATAATTTAATTATCAAATAAATAGTGATATTTGAATTCAAGTTAAAATTAACTTTTAAATATTTAAACATCAACTAAATATCCCGATTTTAAATGCTCGAAAATTCTGGGTCGTCACACATCTCATACTCATTCTCCTTTAATCTCAGCCATCCAAAATTGAGACTTCTTCACCCAAAAATGAGAGGTCTATACCTAGGTTTGCTACCGAAAATAAAAAGCTCTATCATGGGCCTTAAACCCGTTAAGCCGAAGTGTAACATTATGCAATTAAATCCAATTTGATCGCTAATCCATATTGTATATTAGTTGATATATTTATAACTATTATAGATATATTTAATAGTATTTATACATCAAATCATAATCAAATTTATATTTTATATTTTATAAATATTAATTAATTTAATTAGTTTATAACAATTATATATTAATTTAATCGTTTGGTCAAAGGAAAATTCATCGTTTCGGTTGTGTGATTCGTTGGGTGTAAATTGGTCAGTGATTATTATCGATCTATTCAAATATTAGTGTTCACATGTCATTTAGAAGGTGATGTGACATTTTAGCCAAATTTATCGCTTACTTGGTTTTAGTAAAATCCAATTTTACGTTATTAAGCGTTATATGATTGTGACTATTATTTACACCAATTCTCTTAATCAAAACTATATCACTTTGGACTTATGGAATTTGGTAACAACCAAAATTTCAATATCGTCCATATTTAAATATATAGTCAAAATGTAAAGTCTTTTTAAGTAATAAAATTTATTATGATTAACCAAACTAGTTTGGCCAGAGATTTTGACTTTGAGTTGACTTGAGTAAACCGTGATACTTACTCCACAAAACTAAGGATACAATCCTCTCTTGAATAGTACTTCACTCCAATACTTCCACTCGACCCAACTCTAATCACTCGATGGACACCCTGTCATGATTGGACTATAATCAAAGCGAAGCTTTCATATTGGAGATCGAAAGTATTCTGAAGTCGAGACAACTATGTAAATAAGTCTCATCAATATTTTCTGTTTAACCTTAGTTATAGTAACTAACAGAATACTATCGAGTAAATCATTCCATAGTTATCTAACAACTATTAGTGCATAACCATATATGCCTCCATCAGCCATTTGTAATAAACTACCCAACACAGTCTCAATGGATACATCGATATACAGTTTCGATGTATCTTGACCAAGGTTTTAAATATCGGATTTCGGTCACGTTTCGTCTCGGAATTTTTACACAAGTTATCTCGTATCGGGAGAGATCTCGGACGAGATGAGTATGTATCGGGTGTACATCTCAGATTGACATCTCGGGTCTTATAATGCATCTCGGGAATATCTCGGATGTACTTATGTGTTTAAAATTGATGTGTCAAAAATTTATTTAACGATTATAACTTTTTTAGTAAAAATAAAAATGGTAACATACTTGATTTACATGGAAAAAGAAATATTTTTAGAAGAGTAGTAGCTTGATTAGCTTAATTGATTTGGTAATGATTGAATAATATCCTTTTATTTGAACGTAATAAAGAAGTGAAACCTTTCGCTATGACTCATTAAGATAAAAAGTAAAGAATATGTTCAAGAAGTTGATAAATAATAATTGGATTGAGTAGTTTCTTTTGAATCAATATGAAAATAAAAATTATTATGGAAAATTGGAAAAATGTATAGCTTCGGGTGAGATCTCGGATTGAGATTTTGATCCATATATCGGGCGAGATTTGAATATCTCGGACGAGATGAGTGTCGAGGGAGATATGGAGGAGATTTGATGTCTCGTCTCGTTTAAGTGTGAAAATGAGATCTCAAGCGAGATCTCGGGTGAGATATAGGAGATTTAAAACCATGATCTTGACTAGAAACGTTCGAAATGATGTGTTTTGTATATTGCGATACAATACTCATATTTACAACAATTTCCAATTAATATTTCAAACACACCATATACGGATTTTCTGTTAAATATATTTTAATTAAGCATATAGTTATTTATAATACATTATAACAAATATATAAATGAGAGAAAACCTTTATTACGAATGAGAATTAACTATAGAGTTAATTAATTTACGAAAAATTACAAAATTGCTGATAGTACATATCCTAACTCTGTCAAACAAGTTAAAAGAAATGAATAAACTCCATAGCAATTGTTCAAGATAACATACGAAATGAAATATTTATTGTTTGACTACGTTAGGAACTATCTATATAATATAATGTATTTGATAATTGAACTTATATCATTATTATATCTTTAATTCAAAATTGTTACCATTATTGCAATGAATTATCTTTATATTTTCATATATATATATATATATATATATATATTGAAATATAAATACATTAACAATATAATTATTAATAGAAAAATTAATAATTTTATTTCATGCCATATCCCTATACCATTTTCAATTTTATCTTTCATAATACAAAATGCATTTTCCTTTCGTTGGATAATCTAATTTCGTACATTTTCAAATGCTCCTTTTCGTGTCACTTTCTTGCGTCAAAAGAACCTACCAATGGAATGTAGAAATTTGAATGAAAATTTATGCCCTTTAAAGACTAACTAATTAAAAAAATATGTTATGAACACTACATTGAGATGCGAGACATGTGTGCCTGTGTCTTATAAAGTATACTAAAAAACAATATGTCATAAATAATCGAACCGTATTGATAAAATACGATGAGAGCGATGAGTACGTTATCCAGTTTTGGCACATTAAGAGAAACATTATGTAACAACCCGCATATTTATCAATTGTATATTTAAATACTTTATTTAAATATATTATCGTTCGTCGGATTTTGGTCCGAAAAGCTACTTTTTGCAAACAGTCGAATTAGGACTTGAGACCCCTCCCATTGAGTTCAAAACGCCGTTTGTGATCTTTTTAAGTGTAAACTTTGATATGTTTGGAGTTAGTGAAATTTTGCTACTTTTCACTTAGGGCTTTGGGTTTAGGTTGGGTTCAGCCCAATGTTCTAACTTAATACCCCAAACTGAAACCCCCTCTTCATTCACTCCCTCTTCCTCTACTTTCAGTTCTAAAGAGATTAATGGTGGAAGAGAATGGGAAATAGAAATCCAAAACCCTAGTTTCCATTTGCAAATCAATTTCTAGCTCCAAATTCAAGAGAACCCATTGGTAAGCCTTCTCTTCATCTTCTCCAACTCATTCTCTCTTTGATTTCAGAAATTTCCTAAACCTAACTTAGGGAATGTTCTTCTTTTGAGCTTAGATTCAAGCTTCTAGTGTTGAGATTGAAGTGTGGTTGATCTTCCCTTGTCTTTAAGCTTCTCCTTCATTGATTTGGATTCAAAGGTGAGATTTTTATCTCACATCTTAGTCTATATTTATCTTCGATTGTTAGGTATGAATTCCTAACACTTATTCTCGTGTAATTGCTTTTGGTTTGGATTGATTTGGTGTATATTCCAATTTTTAGTGTTTTGGGTTCAATTCTTTAAAAATCATAACTTTGATGTTTTGATCAAGTTTTTGGTGATGAACCAAAGAGCTTCTATGGCCGGGTAGTCGATTGGCGTAAACCCTTAGTGTCATTGCTCGACAGTTTGCAAATTGAAGGAGTTTGCACCTCTTTTGAAATAGGGTAGGAAGTGCAAGTATACAGGTTCGGCCGACCGAGCTCTGGGTCCGGTCGACCGACCTGCTACCCATGCACTTCCTGCCTCTGTTTAGGAAGTGCTGGTTACAGGCTTCGGCCGACTGAGCCCCTGGGCCGGTCGACCGACCTGGTGCCCGAGCACTTCCAACCTCTGGTTCGGTCAACCGACTCAGGGAGTCCGGTTGACCGACCTGCTCCTATCTTCCTACTATGCTTTTTTTGCCTAGTTGCTTGAATTTCCAACTTTAATCGATTCGTGTTGTTTCCTATTTGTTGCTATCATTTATTATCGACTTTGATGACATTTTCTTTGGGAATTTAGGATATATCCACTTCGATGGATTCGGTATCGATTTCTTGGATTTAATTCACGTCTTCGAATATGAATTTTAGTGATTGATTGTTCCTACAATCTTCTTTGTGATTTATCACTTTAAAAATATAAAGGTTTTCTATACTAGTAGTAAATATCAAAACTCTTTCTTCAAATTATTTCAACACTATTTTATTACAAAGCTCGTTTTCTCAAACCGATTTCCAATCTATTAATATATACAAACCTTTACCTCACTCGCATGAGAAATCTAATTAAACGGCTTAGTAAAACAAGTGGTATGAAAGCTTGCGTTTACTTCGTCGGTTAATTCTTGGACTTGTTCGATGGAAACTCTTGTGACAATTTTCTAGTGGAGATCTACAATTTGTTCGTAAATATTTAAGTTAAGCTAGTGGTTATGGGACATGAAGCTAAGTTCATATATTTACTAGCTTACTGTAATTGACACTTCTCGGTGATCATGACGATCATTTTATGGTTTAGACTAGCATTGTGCGATGTCTCTTTGTCCACGTGGAGGACTGTACGTCGTTTTTATTGAGCTTCGGCTCACCAGGAGGAGCTTCGGCTCAATGTCCGCAATGGGGGACTACACCCTGTCATGAGGAACTTCGGTGCACCAGAAGGAGCTTCGGCTCAAAGTCCGGAATGGGGGACTATACCCTGTCAGGAGGAGTTTTGACTCACCAGGAGGAGCTTCGGCTCAAAGACCGCAATGGGGGACTATACCCTGTCAGAAGGAGTTTTTGACTCACCAGGAGGAGCTTCGGCTCAAAGTCCGCAATGGGGGACTATACCCTGTCTGGAGGAGCTCCGGCTCATTTTTCTGGGATTGGCCATCCTTTTCTTGTGATTTTTGGATTTCATGTGTTGAATTCTGGAATTTATGTTTCACCAAATTTTACGATTGGCATTGATATATATGTCATTTATTGTGGCTTGGTGAATGAAATTAGGAGTATGACATTCCTTTTTATCTTTGAGAAGATCTTTGCGATATTGATTAATCTCTTATTGATTTTTCAATTATTTATTTATCACAGCTTGGCATTGTGATTATTATACGTTTAGTCATATCTCTTATTCTATATCATTTCTTCTGATATTTATAGCTAGACTGACCCGTTTATTATTTTCTTCTTAAATAATACTCGGGTCAGACCGAGATGTTACAGGTGCTTCTGCTTGACTTCTCTTCTGGGGTTATCATATGATCTTTTGGCTAGCTACTTAGATTGGTAGTTTATTTTGTTGTATACACTTGAGATATGGACTCATAGATGTATTCTTTTGTATAGCACGTGTTGCTATTGTTTTGTATTATTGTGGATCTTTTTGACCACTACTCTGATATACACTTTCATGTGTTAGTTATATATTCATATCTTCTTCCGCCTTTGTGATATGAATTATCTGTGACTGATTTGTGTTATGCTTATTTCTATATTTGTTTCCGAAGATTATTATAGCCACTGTGTAATAGCTTTTTGTTTGTATCGGTATGTCGGATTTCCTCTTGAAATAAAATACATGTTATACTATCTGACATATCGGTGCTCGCGCAAAGCAATTACACGGATGGTCGCTCCTCAACAGCCTTATTCTTCATGCTAGTTGACAGCATTACACCATAGTGTTCTTGTCTAGCGTGGGTATAGAGGTGGGGCGTCACAGTTTGGTATCGGAGCCAAACTTCGAAACAATATGGAATATTATAACAAGGATCATCATCCTAAGTCCATCTCAGGAGTCGTGCTTTAGGATTTAATTCGAGTCTTCGTACCGATTCATCCTATTTTCTTTATGATTCCTTGTTTTATCAATCATGATGGTTTGATATTCATTCTAAGAATAATTTTTCTTCTTCTTTCTTTCTTTCCAAAGGAAGAGAAATGGTTAGACCAGGGCGTCCCAGCGCCGGTCAATCTAGTGCTACTCCCCAAGATGGAGTTTTTATGTTTGCCCAGCAACTTCTTGACCTTGTAACGAATGCTCAAGCAGCTGGTTCTAATCCGGAGCCTACTCATCCTAGATCTGGTTTTGCATGCTTGTGCAGAGACTATACCAATTTGGGTGGAAGGCCATTCAAAGGATCCGAGAGTGTTATAGAAATTCCAGCTTGGCTCAAATCATGCAAACGCATCTTTTCTCGCATGAACCTTATTGATCTACATCGAGTCCAGGTGGCTTCTAGCATGCTCCAAGAAAGAGCACTAGATTGGTATGAGCTTTTAATTTCTGAAATCATTGAAGTGGGTCTCACTTAGGAGCAATTCCGAGAAAGATTCGAATTGAAATTTGTGCCGAAGGCTGAAAAGGTAACTTTGGCCCGGCGTTTCATCGACCTTGTTCAAGGTGAATCGTCTGTGACAGATTATGTCGCATCTTTCGAATCTCTTTCTAAATACGGGATTGAGTATATTAATACCCCGATGAAGAAAAATCAGAGATTTGTCTATGGCTTGAATAAGAATCTTAAGAAGCCATTACTCCTGAAACTTGTGGTTTCATTTGAACAGCTTATTGATATCGCTCTTCGTCTTGAAGAGGCCGATAGAGAAAGTGATGTCGAGGTTGGGAGTGCCAAACCGAACTCCAACAACACCAAGAAGAGGCATCCCTTTATTAGGTTCGAATGTCCTAATCCTAACAAAAGGGCGAAGCAAGAGACTTCTATAGCAAATACTCCTATCCCTAATCGCGGAGAATGCTACAATTGTGGCTCTAGGGACCACTATATAAATAGGTGTCTAAGGCCTATTTCTTGCCGCTATTGCAAAAGTGCGGATCATTATATATCTTCGTGTCCCAAGCGTCAAAGAAAGAGAGAAGGAAAGCTGCAAGTCCCTAGCAACTATTCTCTTAGTCAAGGTATTTTACATTCAATCCTTGATGGCGTTATTTTATTTCGTGATCTTCTTATTCGAGTTCTTTTTGATATGGGTTCCATCTCACTATTTTATATCAAAAGAACTTGATGATTCTTTTTCTTTGAAAATATTTTGGGCTTGATGACTTCTTTGAGAGTTGCGAATCCGGATGGTAGATCCGCAACACTCAATTTGCTTTTTATTGATGTCGAAATTATTTTATGTGATTTTTCTGTCCGAGACGATTTTTACTTAGGCTTCGGAATTGATTTTTGAAAGGATTGGCTTATTGTGAAGACCATATCCTATTTTCCGTGAGAGCTAATCATCTTCGACATTTTCTATCTGTTAAGAAGGTTTCTATTTTTCTTTGTGATTCCAATTTCAAATTTTTGGTGGAATCATTTTATTCCTTAAGCCCACTTATAAGGAAAGTGTTGTTTCTCTTATTCATGTAGTTTGATAAATTTTCCGGTATTTTTGAATTTGTCTTAGGACTGTCACCTAAGCAATCTTTTGAGTAGTGTTAAGGTCTTTTAAGCTCGACCTTGCCACCGGTTTTCATTTGCTACGAGTTGCGGAAGTTAGCATTCCACTTACCACATTCCGCACTCGTTATGATTCTTATGAATGACTTATTATGTCGTTCGGTTTATCCAGCTTATTTCATCCATTTTATAAATCGAATATTCTATGAATATTTCGATGAGACCATTCTTGTATTTATTGATTTTGGATGAAAATAGTAATTTAAAATTTTGCAAATCTTTTCCATAAGATTTATTTATAAGTAAAATTGGATTTTTTTCTTGAAACGAACGAAGAATATTTTTAAAAGTTTTTAAGAAACATGTTTATTATCTAGAAGACGATGTTGTGATTTTATTGCCCGTTGAGTTCTTTAAGAATTTTGGTCGATGCGCTTGATCAATGTTATCGACAGGAATTTCCTAAACGCTTTGATGAGATAATCAAACACAGTAAAATTCACTTCAAATAAGTAAAATTTTCTAAAAAGATGATTACATAAGTTAATTGTAATTTTGAAAGTTTTAGTTTTTGGGAAAGAAGATTATTTAAAAGAATTTTTTTGCGATACTCTTATTCTTGTGTTTTCCGAAGGGAACCAAGACTTTGTTATTTGTACCGATACTAGTCGTATTGGTTTGGATGCCGTTCTCTTGCAAAGGAGAACGTGCTATCACTTGTGCTTTTAAATCATTATAGCTTATCGAGACTAGATATGCCACTCATGATCTAGTGCTCGCGGCTATTGTTTTTACTTTTAAAATTTGGCATCACCATTTTTGGATGAGAAATTTGTTCTCCACCTCGATCATAAATCTTTGAAATATTTATTTCTCATAAGGAACTTAATTTGCGTCAACCTCGTTGGCTCGAGATTCCTTGTATCTTATGATCGTTTTACCAAGTTCATCGGGCGTTTTGACGTACTTCGTTTTATTGAGTTTCATCTAATCTCTTTTATGGACTAGCGTCTGATGTTCTTTATTCGGGCATTGATTCATTAGGCGTACCGTTTTTGTACTACGCTGATATTCCAAATTATTTGAGTTTCTAGTTTCTCAGGCATACCGTTATTATACTACGTCGTTGCACCAGCTCAATTTTCTGCTATTCTTGACGTTCTCTACGTCTTTTATCTACGGAAATGCCTTAGGGATTCCGAATTTTTATTCTTGAGCCCGGTGTTATTGAGGGGGATGAAGTTTCACCAAATTTGAATTTTGAGCAACATTCTATTCGCATCATTGCTTCAGAGGTTGAGCGCCTTTGGAATAAAGATATCCTTCTTGTGAGAGTTCAATGGTTCCCAAATCTTAGGGATTACTCTTGGAAATCTAGAGAATTCATCGAACGATCCTGTTCGTGCTAACTCTTTCGTGCTCTTTATGGTGAACTTCTTATTTCAATTTTCTTTTGTGTTGATATGCTTTTATGGTTATTACTCTTTATTTTCTTCTTAAGTATTGCGAGGACGCAATTTCTTTAAGGAGGGGAGCCTGTAACAACCCGCATATTTATCAATTGTATATTTAAATATTTTATCGTTCATCGGATTTTGGTCCGAAAAGCCACTTTTTGCAAACAGTCGAATTAGGACTCGAGACCCGTCCCATTGAGTTCAAAACGCCGTTTGCGATCTTTTTAAGTGTAAACTTTGATATGTTTGGAGTTAGTGAAATTTTGCTACTTTTCACTTAGGGCTTTGGGTTTAGGTTGGGTTCAGCCCAATGTTCTAACTTAATACCCCAAACTGAAACCCCCTCTTCATTCACTCCCTCTTCCTCTACTTTCAGTTCTAAAGAGATTAATGGTGGAAGAGAATGGAAAATAGAAATCCAAAACCCTAGTTTCCATTTGCAAATCAATTTCTAGCTCCAAATTCAAGAGAACCCATTGGTAAGCCTTCTCTTCATCTTCTCCAACTCATTCTGTCTTTGATTTCAGAAATTTCCTAAACCTAACTTAGGGAATGTTCTTCTTTTGAGCTTAGATTCAAGCTTCTAGTGCTGGGATTGAAGTGTGGTTGATCTTCCCTTGTCTTTAAGCTTCTCCTTCATTGATTTGGGTTCAAAGGTGAGATTTTTATCTCACATCTTAGTCTATATTTATCTTCGGTTGTTAGGTATGAATTCCTAACACTTATTCCTATGCAATTGCTTTTGGTTTGGATTGATTTGGTGAATATTCCATTTTTTAGTGTTTTGGATTCAATTCTTTAAAAATCATAACTTTGATGCTTTGATCATGTTTTTGGTGAAGAAGCAAAGAGCTTCTATGGCCGGGTAGTCGATTGGCGTAAACCCTTAGTGTCGTTGCTCGACGGTTTGCAAATTGAGGGAGTTTGCACCTCTTTTGAAATAGGGTAGGAAGTGCAAGTATACAGGTTCGGCCGACCGAGCTCAGGGTTCGGTCGACCGATCTACTACCCAAGCATTTCCTGCCTTGTTTAGGAAGTGCTGGTTACAGGCTTCGGCCGACCGAGCCCCTGGGCCGGTCGATCGACCTGGTGCCCGAGCACTTCCAACCTCTGGTTTGGTCAACCGTCTCAGGGAGTCCGGTTGACCGACCTGCTCCTATCTGCCTACTATGCTTTTTTTGCCTAGTTGCTTGAATTTCCAACTTTAATCGATTCATGTTGTTTCCTATTTGTTGCTATCATTTATTATCGACTTTGATGACATTTTCTTTGGGAATTTAGGTTATATCCACTTTGATGGATTCGGTATCAATTTCTTGGATTCTATTCACATCTTCGAATATGAATTTTAGTGATTGATTGTTCCTACAATCTTCTTTGTGATTTGTCACTTTAAAAATATAAAGGTTTTCTATACTAGTAGTAAATATCAAAACTCTTTCTTCAAATGATGTAACGACCCGTATTTTACGTGTCGATATAATCGTAGAATTATTAGGTCGTTAGTGTTGTTTATGTTCTCCTTAGCCTTAGTCGTATGGGAGGTTAACTCGTATAGGGATAGGTCGTGTACGAGTTACGAGATATGGGTTTCTGACCGACCTATAGTTAAGTCGTAGACGACTTAAGGTGGTTGCACGAGCTAATGGGTCAGTATTAGGTTGTAGGCGACTTATAGGATTAGCGACCTATAGGATGGGAACGACCTAAGGTAGATATATGACCTATAGAAATGAGCGACTTAAGTTGGGACATGTTAGCGACCTAGTAGTTGTAGTGAGTGTTAGCTCGTGCAGGTTTTGGCTCGGAGGAGCGACCTAAGGAATTGACTGAGTTAAGGTTAGTATGCGACCTATAGGAAGAGACGACCTAAGAGTTAATGGCTAAGAGGTTCTAACGACCTAAGGGAGTTAGGTCGTGGACGACCTAGCAGCTAGGATGATGGTGGGAATGAGCGACCTAGTGATTTTCGTGTTATGATAGGTCGTAAGCGACCTAAGGGTGCTGGGTCGATTTGAGTTTAGGTCGGTAGGGTCTTAGGTCGCAAGGAAAGTTAGGTCGCATGAGTGTTTAGGTCGTGAGTGGTCTTTTAGGTAGGTGGAGCGACCTACGGGTTATGAGCAACCTAGTGGTAGGCGACCTAGGAAAATATAGCGACCTATAGAATGGCGACCTAAGGAAGATAGGTCGTTAAGCGACCTAAGGGGAGTAGTTAGGTCGGTAGGCTAGTTAGGTCGCGTAGTTGTTAGGTCGTGTGGTTGATAGGTCGCGTGAGTACTTAACCTAGTTAGGTCGTGACCAGGTTAGGGCGTTAAGTCACAATGTTAATAGGTCGCTAGGCCACAGGAGTGTTAGGTTGTGAAGCAGATAGGTCGTAGGTCGTTGAAGGCGGCATGGTTTTAGGTCGTATGTTGTTAGGTCGCGTAAAAGCCTGGGGAGTTAGGTCGTTGACTCGGCATTTGGTTAGATCGGCATCGAGATAGGTCGGCCGTGTTTGTTAGCTCGTATGTCTCTGGGTTGGTTAGGCCGTTAGGTCGTTGGAGTGTATAGGTCGGCAGCGACCTATGTTAGGTCGGAGTTTTTAGGTCGGCAACGACCTAAGTCTGGGCGACCTAAGGGTGATTTCAGCCTATAAATAGAGGGGTTTGGCTCACTTTTTGGCACCGGTTTTTGAAGCGACGAAGTGCTACCATTTTGGAAATTCGACTACAACATTTTCTTCACTTCTTTCTCTACTTCAATCTTGTGCTAACATCCGTCAAGATCGAAGATCAAGATCGAAGATTGAAGAGCCAAAGTTGAAGATCTTCATCCGACGAAGCTAGATTTCACCATTTCAAGCGAGATTTCGACGAATCGAGCTTGAATCCTTGCTGTCCAGATCTTTAGTTGATAGTTGTTGACGTGTTTAGGTGATTCGGTGAGTGGTAGTTATCTCTCACGCGGACCCAAAGGAGTATATTGGATTGGTGGCTTGTTTGAGTGTTAAAGTTAGAGATTTCATGCATTTTTCTTAGTTCCAAGACTAGATTCATTACTTTTGAAGATGTTTACCTATGCAAGTTCAATTAACAAGTTATAGAGACAAAACCCATGTTTTATATTTGATAGATCTATGCTAAAATCCATGATTTCATATATGTTAGACATATGCTCATTTATTTATGAAATTGCCATTATAGTTGATATTGCTTGATTAGATCTTGTTTGAATGCTTGATTGTTTGGATGTATGATTGATTTGATTGTCTCGAGTTAGCTTGTAGTTGATTTGGGACAAGATGGTTGAAGATGATTCAAAAGCTAAGTGGAAAGGCTCTTGAATGGTGAAAGCTGCTGTGGCATATGAAGCGGATGATGAAGCTCATATGGATGGGTTCGAGGACTTTGCTATAGTTAGAGGAAGCGAAGTATGATGACGAAATGGACTTTGCCATGATATGTTGAGGCGAAGTATGATGATGAGATGGACTTTGCTAAGATGCGCTGGAGCAAAGCATGATGTGGAAGCCTTGGTTTAATCCAGACGGGATCATCCCAAGCATGTTGATTACTCGATGATGCGGTTCGAGTTGGTGGATAATGGTGGGCTCGAGAGGTGCTTGAGCTATATTGGGAATAGTCGTCGAGGAGGATGACTAGAAGGCTGAGATCTTATCGTTATTGAAGGTTCTAGCAAGCTCAAAGCAAGAGTACGTTGGGTAGATCCGTTATACCCAGGCGCGGGTCATGATGACGTGCTAGTACTCTGGGTAGATCCGTTATACCTAGGCATGGGTCACGGTGACGTGCAGAGTTATGTCTAGAACCGGGGTTGCCATTAGCCCTTGACGGATGGTTGAAAGATGAGTTGGTCATTCAATTAACGATAAAATCAAGGCAATGATAACAGTGGTAGTCAGAGTCATGGATGTTTGGTTGTATCATCATTCGGTCTCAAGAGCGGTGTTTTCTGGGTGCTTATCTGATCTTGGTTTAGGCCTTGGTGGTTTGTATTTGGAAAACATCGACCTTGACTCGAGTGATTATTGCTTTACTTTAATTATCTGCTTTGCTATGCTTGCTTCTCCTTAGTGTGTGTCTGGGGGCTATCACTGTAGAAAGAGGTGGAGTGGGATGATTTGGGTTCCTATTCCTTTTATCCTTTATGTTCCTTTGGTATGTTTGATAGTTGATTTACTGCTCACTAAGACTGTTGTCTGACTCAAGGTTTTATGTCTCCTCTTATTACCTTGGGCTGTTCATCCATGTTTGGGATGGGCAGACTAGGTGACAAGTGGCAGGTGCCGATCTTAGTGGCTCACGCTGATGATGACGAAGACGAGCAGGAGGCTTTACATATTATTTTCATATTCTATGTACTGGATATTCCGCTGATTGTTGATTACTCTGAGTGCTATGTAGTGAGGCTTCTTGTATTCATGATTCAGACCATGTATAAAGCTATTATGATTAGATGATGATATTCTGTTCTATGGGAGCTTCACTATATTATATTTCTCTACTGTATTTTATCCATGCGCTGTGAGTTTTACGATAGAGTCTGCGATGTTTATTTTTACCTTTGACGGTCACTCATGGCTGCCTGGCACACTTTCAGCGCACCATTCCCTTGTTTCCGTGCGGGAGTCATGGGCGGTCGTCATATTTGGTATCAACACTATTTTATTACAAAGCTCGTTTTCTCAAACCGATTTCCAATCTATTAGTATATACAAACCTTTACCTCACTCGTATGAGAAATCTAATTAAACGCCTTAGTAAAACAAGTGGTATGAAATGCTTGCGTTTACTTCGTCGGTTAATTCTTGGACTTGTTCGATTGAAACTCTTGTGACAATTTTCTAGTGGAGATCTACAATTTGTTCCTAAATATTTAAGTTAAGCTAGTGGTTATGGGACATGAAGCTAAGCTCATATATTTACTAGCTTACTGTAATTGACACTTCTTGTTGATCATGACGATCATTTTATGGTTTAGACTAGCATTGTGCGATGTCTCTTTGTCCACGTGGAGGACTGTACGTCATTTTTATTGAGCTTCGGCTCACCAGGAGGAGCTTCGGCTCAATGTCAGCAATGGGGGACTATACCCTGTCATGAGGAACTTCGATTCACCAGGAGGAGCTTCGGCTCAAAGTCCGCAATGGGGGACTATACCCTGTCAGGAGGAGTTTTGATTCACCAGGAGGAGCTTCGGCTCAAAGTCCGCAATGGGGGACTATACCCTGTCAGGAGGAGTTTTGACTCACCAGGAGGAGCTTCGGCTCAAAGTCCTCAATGGGGGACTATACCCTGTCAGGAGGAGTTTTTGACTCACCAGGAGGAGCTTCGGCTCAAAGTCCGCAATGGGGGACTATACCCTGTCTAGAGGAGCTCTGGCTCATTTTTCTGGGATTGGCCATTCTTTTCTTGTGATTTATGAATTTCGTGTGTTGAATTCTGGAATTTATGTTTCACCAACTTTTACGATTGGCATTGATATATATGACATTTATTGTGGCTTGGTGAATGAAATTAGGAGTATGACATTCCTTTTTATCTTTAAGAAGATCTTTGCGATATTGATTAATCTCTTATTGATTTTTAAATTATTTATTTATCACAGCTTGGCATTGTGATTATTATACGTTTAGTCATATCTCTTATTCTATATCATTTCTTCTGATATTTATAGCTAGACTGATCCGTTTATTATTTTCTTCTTAAATAATACTCGGGTCAGACCGAGATGTTACAGGTGCTTCTGCTTGACTTCTCTTCTGGGGTTATCATATGATCTTTTCGCTAACTACTTAGATTAGTAGTTTATTTTGTTGTATACACTTGAGATATGGACTCATAGATGTATTCTTTTGTATAGCACGTGTTGCTATTCTTTTGTATTATTGTGGATCTTTTTGAACACTACTCTGATATACACTTTCATGTGTTAGTTATATATTCATATCTTCTTCCGCCTTTGTGATATGAATTATCTGTGACTGATTTGTGTTATGCTTATTTCTATATTTGTTTCCGAAGATTATTATAGCCACTGTGTAATAGCTTTGTGTTTGTATCGGTATGTCGGGTTTCCTCTTGAAATAAAATGCATGTTATACTATCTAACATATCGGTGCTCACGCAAAGCAATTACACGGATGGTCGCTCCTCAACAGCCTTATTCTCCGTGCTAGTTGACAGCATTACACCGTAGTGTTCTTGGCTAGCATGGGTATAGAGGTAGGGCTTCACACATTATAATCACTTCGTATTTCGCATCTTAAAAAGTAAAATATGCACTTTATCTTCCATTTCATTCATTTGAAACTAGCATGTGTACGTTGTACACAAAATGATGCTTAATACAAACGCATTCTAATACTATAATGTGGTGCTAATTTCTTAATCATAAATGCATGCAAATATCCGTACTAAGCTTTTTCTCACTTCATTAAGTGAAATGACATTAACTAAAAATGACAAAGAAGAGCATGCAAGTATTCAATTTGCTGACTAATCAAATAAAATATTCTCTTTATAGAATTTTCTAGTATGTCAATGTTTTTATTTTATTTCTTGGAAGTAATAATAGAATAAAAAAATTGAATTATGCATGCTTAATAATTTAGTATGTGATTTCTATGAGAATTTCAAGAACCACTCAAATTTGCATAGAAAATGTTGGTACTTTTAGTATTTATGAGATTATTCCTAACACATTTCCAGACCCTTAGGTTAAAACAAAGAAAATAAAAATTATCATGCATCAAAAGCTATTACCATTCTAATTTCTAAAAAAATCAGCAAAAAGAACACTGTTCATTACATTTTGGCAAGTGTATGCACATAACTTTCACAGTCTCCGAAATTAAAGAAAACTGGTGTTACATATACACTCATTTTTTCTCCTCTTAATCATCTTTTTTTTCCATTCACTAATATTTTTTAAAATAGTTCTCCAACTATTACACTTATGCAGTTAAAGCACTTAGCAGTTTTATAATGGTGGAGGTGCGAAAAGTTATAGTGTGAATAAAGCGGAGATATAGCAAAGGTGCGATAATTTATTATTATTCTCACTTCATTTTTATAGGGGAAATAAATATTGTACAATATTATATAATTAAAGCAAAGAATTTCATGATATACGTAATCCAGATTTGGCGACTACAATAATTTTTTTGCTCATATTGAGTGCTTGTGCCTTAATTAGGCACTGATCGTAACTTTGTTGATTTGGTTTAAAAGAGAATTAGTAAGAAGCAACTGTTTTATATTAAAGTTGTTAAAACGGGTGCTTAAAAGCTCTGATTTAGTGGTTGTAGTGGAAAATAGTTGGGCTTAAAATGGATTTACTGTTTAATAGTGCTAAACTGAAATAACGCTGTTGTAACGACCTATAATTTTGAACTCTTCATCTTCGAATATCTCAACTTTTGAAAAATGATTTAATATTAAAAATATGATTTCATAACCTTATCATTCACTTTTTAATTAATAATTAATAAAAGAAAACATATTTTTGAAACGTGTTTACAAAAATATACACTGGTATAGATATTGAAAATGTGACCGGAAAACGTTTTATTAAAAATCAACTTTTTCAAAAATTTATTTAAGTCTTTGAACTTATGTGGCAAATATATGAACGGAAATAGGTATTTAAATCTTTCATCTTACTAAGAAAAACTGATTAAACTAACTCTTTTAGTGCATAAAGGAGGGACCTAAGGAGACTTTTTCAAAGTATGGTGTGAAGTGAGTGAAGGTATGGGCTTGAAAAGGTGGTGGTCATTTAAGGCATAGCTACGGAAGGGTATCCATGGTCATTTGCCAACCCTTTGCAAGTCTCCTCCAAACAACTCAAAACTCCTCTAAACTCTTGCTATCATCATAATATAGCATATAAAAACATCCAATCATCTTGGAACTAAGAAATTAGGAGTCATTCCCTTGAATCCCTTCAAGTTCATACCCAATATAACGTGTTTCAAGCTTGGCCATGCACTTCTAGGCTCCCTCTTCTCTTGTTCGTGCTATATTCTACTATATTCATGTGCTTGTGGGTTGAAGGTAAGAAGTTGTGTGTTGTTGCTAGGTTGAGTTTGGATTTGAATTATAAGCGAGTTATCTCACTCCTTGAATAAAGCCATAAATTTAATAATTTTTGCTTGTTAGTAGTAATAATAATATTCCTTAACTACTAAAAGTTATAAATAATAATTGGGTGCGTTGAATAACATATTGTTTATTTATTTATTATGCTTTGAAAGGTCTTGGTTTATGTTGTTTGAATAACGTTGAATATTGAATTAAATATGGAATTAACCGTACAGTGACAGTCATTGTAAATGCATTTTGAATCCCTCTCTTCTATCTCTCTTTTTAAAACTTTATAATTCGAATACTTTGGAATGAGATGTTTTCTATACTTATACTAATATAAAAGATAGTAGAAAATGAAGTTTAAAAGCTATTTTACTCGCAAAATAAAGTTACAAAAGTTATGATCCTTATGGTGATAATAGTTATGTATGCACTTTGGAAAAGCAAGTTTTTAGTAAAGTTTAAAGTGTTGTTAATTTAGATATTTGAAATCTTTTCAAAGGAGTTTTATAGAAGATATATAAGCATATTAAATGAAATTTGAAGCAATATATTTGTAAATATTATTTTAAAAATTGAAAATAAAGGTCATTCAATTTTATATACACAAAATTTGCTTATTTTGTTAAAGCGGTAAAAGTTTTCAAACTAATATTAAGTAACATTTTTAAAGTAATATTTTCAATAACTACTCATTAGTATTTTAAAGGTATATTATTTATGTATAAGCCTATTTTCGAAAAGAATCAACCCTTAGGCGATTCTGATGGCTCTCCGATGATTGGATTCCTCTCATTTCCTCAGTGTTGCATCTCTAATGATTTAGGGTACTTGAACTAGTGGGCATGCAAGCATATATACTTGTGTAATTAAATGAAATCATGATTTTATAAATTGCTTTTTAACAAACAGAGAATCGAATTCAATATGAAAAAGGATTCATCACTATACCGAGATCATATACACTAGGGATTCAATTAAATTCATATAACAGTAGCAAACCTTCATATTTGATTAGAAATTGTGAGATGAATCACTTAAACAATCCCAGAATGGAAGATTAGAGCTTAGAATCTCCTATTCCTTTCTAATTCAACCACAACCTAGGATATGAACAAAGATTGGATAGGAATTGATCAAAATCAGAAATAAAAACTAAATTACATCCTAGAAAGGTAAAGGAGATTACTTCTTCTCAATATTAGCTAGAATTGATTAAAAGCCCCTCGATTGAAATCTTTAATTTGGAAGTTTGGGAATCAGGGCTTTGGACTTACAGAAATTTTGATTTTCTAGTTCAGTGGTGAAATGAGAATGAGAAAAAATATGTACATATGTTTCCATTTCACTAGTTTGGGCTAAATGGGTTATGATATGGATCCATTAGCCAAGTGTTACTAATTTTCTTAAAACAAAAGTGTAGCTAATTTGCATTATTTCATTTTAACACTTTATAAACACTAATTTGATTTGAACAATGTTACAATTTAACCAAAGTTGATTTTCGCAAAAAAAAATTCGAAAATGAATAATATGTCAAAATCTCATTTTTATCAACATTGAAATATTTTATCAAAATTTAATACAACTTTTAAAATGAAAAGTTATTCTCCATATTTTTAATAAAATGAACCATTAATTGAGAAATCATATTTCAAACAATGAAATTATTTCCATGTTAGTTATTTATTTATTTTCGCTAAATTGTTCTTATATTATTTTAAGATATAAGAATTTACTACAAAAAGGAAATTCAATAAATTCTCAATTTATTCTCATTCCATGTCCCCTTTAAATTTGAAACGCAATAGTCATAAATTCCCCAAATTTGTTTGATTAATTAATTAAAATTAATTAATCATATTTTAAATTCTAGGTAATCTCGACCATTAATGTTACAAGATTGTTACATTGTGGTATTAGAGCTCGAGGTTTGCAAACACTTTGGCTTTGGTTGTGCATGGCTCATTAGAGATAGGTTAAGTGATGCCCTAGGATGAGTTGAGTGTATTGTTCATATGTGAGAATATTTGTTAGTGCAAAACTAAACATTTAAAATGTTTTCTTAAAAGTATCTCTCCCTTAGAAATTCTTTCCTTAAATACGTCTTTTTTAATCTCTTTCTTAATAATCTTTTCTTAGTAATTCTACCTTAAAAATCTTTCCTTGAAATAACTCTATCTTGATGTATTCCAAAGATATTTTGCTATAAATTCAAGTAGCAAACTATGAGTAACTGAGCTGCCAATGCTAGCGGAGATAGAGGTTGAGGTGGTAGAGGCTGTACCATCACCAATGGTGGGACTCGAGCTCTGTGCAATGCTGCTCCTATAGCTGAACCTAGGGTGAATGGTTTTGATGAAGTGTTGCAAGTTCAGCCTCAAATGAACTTTTCTTTACTTTGATAGTATGTCGAGAGGCTTGGTGGTCAGAGGTTCGATGGGACTGAATTGATCGTTGAGGTACAAACATGGTTGAGGTTGTGTGAATGGATCTTTGGGGACTTAGAGTTGGGTGATGCTATAAAGCTTCGCTTAGCATCTTGTCATCTTTTTGGTGAGGCCATGGATTGCTGGAGTTCTATTACTATGGATGTCCTAGAGAATAACTTCACTTAGGTCTAATTTAAGGGGGAGTTTGAGAGGAATTTTGTAGCATAGGCAGGGAAGACCTTGTTGTTTAGGAGTTTCTTGGATCTAAAGGAAAGCACTATGACTGTTGCGAAGTATGATAACAAGTTTAACGCATTATCGCATCTTGGGCCTGGTATGATAGACACACCTTTGAAGAAAAATGAGATTTTATAACTGATATACATACTTAGTTTAAGCGGGATACGACTAATCACCTTATGGGGTCTTTTGTGGATTTGGTGAATATGGGCTTGAGGTTTGAGAGCTTGGCGTCAAAGCCTATTGTTGCTACACCAGTTGGGGATAAGAAGCACAAGTTTCAACAGCTTAAGTCTAGTTTCTTTTTGTAGCAAGTGTGGGAAGAAGGGTCACTTTGCTAAGGAATGCTGGTTGGGTAAAGAAGGTCAAGTGGTTAAGGCATCGATAGTGAAGGCACCTTAGTTTGCGTTAAAGGGTTGTTATGCCTGTCAGTAGCCAGGCCACATTGTTAGAGATTGTCCTTTGCTCAATGTTAATTCAAATGGATATAAGAAAGTTTGAAGGAGGGAAAAAGCCTCATCTATTATTCAGTTCAACGTGCTTTTATACAAACTAACCGGGCCAAGCATATTAGGCCTAAATCAATTTACCTATACATGATATGTACATACACATGCCACAACACAACTCAGTATAAAAAGCTGAAATAATATGTACACATAAATGCTAAAGTATAGACTATATACACAAACTCACAACACTCCCCCTCAAGTTGGTGCATACAGATTATCCATGCCCAACTTGCTGCATAAGAACTTGATTCTACTTCCGTGCAAAGCTTTGGTGAAAAGATCAGCTAGCTGCTCCTCCGACTTCACATAACCAGTACAAACCAATCCCTGTTGTATTTTCTATCTAATGAAATGGAAATCCACTTCAATGCGTTTTGTTCTTTCATGGAACACTGGATTTGATGCTATATGAAGATCTGACTGATTATCACACCACAATCTCATAGGCATATCATATTGCAATCCAATTTCATTCATAAACTGCTTGATCCACATCAATTCACAGACTGTGTTGGCCATTGCCCTATACTCTGACTCAGCACTTGATCGAGAAACCACAATTTGTTTCTTTCTTTTCCATGATACCAGATGGCCACCAATCAACACACAAAACCTTGAGATAGATCTTCTATCCAATTTTGAACCAGCCCAAACAGCATCTGCAAATGCCTCAATTTTTCTATGTCTCTGGTTTGTGTATATCATACACTGTCCAACAGTACCTTTCAAGTAGCATAATATTTGCTTTAAGGCATTCCAGTGATCAACAGTAGGTGAACCCATAAACTGACTAACAATACTAACTGAATAGGCAATGTCAGGTCATGTTGCAACTACGTAATTTAGCTTACCCACTACTCTTTTATATTTGTCAGGATCTTCAAATAATTCTCCTTCTTTTGTAAAAGATTTATTAACCAACATGGGTGTATTACCAGGCTTAGCACCTAATTTTCCTGTTTCTTTCAACAAATCAAGAACATACTTCCTTTGTGACAAACATATCCTATCATTACTCCTAAGGACTTCAATGCCTAGAAAGTATTTTAACTCCCCCAAATCTTTTGTATGAAACCATGAATGAATAAATGCTTTGAGAGAAGAGATTCCTTTTTCATCATTACCAGTGATAATAATATCATCTACATATACTATTAACAAAATTAGTGTGCCTCTCACATTCTTGTAAGAGACTGAATGATCTGCCTTGCTCTGTGACAAACCAAACTTGTCAACTACTTGACTTAATTTACCAAACCATGCTCTCGGACTTTGCTTCAAACCATATAAACTCTTCTTCAGTTCGCATACTTTCCCATGCTCCCCCTGAGCAACAAACCCAGGTGGTTACTCCATATACACCTCCTCAGCTAGACCTCTATGAAGAAATGCATTTTTGATATCCAGTTGTTGTAATCTCCGGTTATATTATGCTGCCAAGGATATGAAGATTCTTATTGAAGTCATCTTAGCTACTGGTGAGAATGTTTCAGAATAGTCAATTCCATATGTCTGAGCATATCGTTTTGCAACCAAACGAGCTTTCAGTCTTTCAAGAGATCCATCTGAGTTCATTTTTACTGAAAATACCCATTTCCGCCCTATTGCCTTTTTATTTTCTGGTAACTGAACTAAATTCCATGTATCATTCTGATCTAATGCATGTAATTCCTCTAGCATAGCATCACAACATTGTTTCTTTGATAAGGCTTCTTCAACTGTCTTTGGAATGGAGATGGAATCCAGTGTAGAAATGTAGGCATAAGACTTTGGAGACATATTATTATATGTTATAACTGATGAAATAGGGTAAGTACATTTCCTTTTTCCTTTACGCAATGAAATGGGTAAATCAAGATTTGATATTTGTACATGAGTATCTTCTGAATCAGAAACAGGTGAAGATGAAGTATTAGTATTCAGTTTCTCATTTCCACTATGATTACTATTCTGTGTAAACACATTAGGATATACCAGAAATTCGTCATCTTCTTCTGATAACTATTCATCATGAAACTTTTGAATTGGGGAAGTTATTGATGATGACGAATATAAAGGTTCACTTTCAACAAAGTTAACATCAATAAATACAATGTACTTATTAAGACTAGGACAAAAGCACTTGTATCCTTTTTGAAGTCTTGAATAACCAACAAATACACATTTCAATGATTTTGGATCTAACTTTGTTAACTGTGGATTGACATCTCTAACAAAACAAGTACATCCAAAGATCCTCGGTTTCAGTAGATAAATTGCCTTATTTGGACATAAAACTTGATAGGGTATTTTATAATTCAATACTGTTGAGGGCATCCTATTAATCAAAAAACATGAAGTACTTACTGCCTCTGCCCAATAGCTTTTTGGAACATTCATTTCAAAAAGAAGAGCTCTAGGAGTTTCCAACAAGTGTCTATTTTTCCTCTTAGCTACCCCATTTTGCACTGCTGTGTCTACACTAGAGGTTTCGTGAATGATGCCATGCTGTGCTATGTATGAGTTAAACTGATTGCTTGTATATTCCTTTGCATTGTCACTGCTCAAGATTTTAATTGATGTAATAAATTGATTTTGTATTTCAACACAGAAAGTACAAAATATAGAAAATAACTCTGATCTATTCTTCATTAAAAATAACCAAGTTACACGTGAGTAATCATCAACAAATGTAACAAAATATATATACCCTTGTTTAGACATAACTGCTGATGGACCCCAAATATCAAAGTGTACAACTTCAAAACATGAACTAGATCTTGTATTAACTCCAGGATATAAACTAGTACGATGATGCTTTGCATATTGACAAGACTCACAATGCAATGTAGATAAAGAGCTAAATCGTGGACATAATTTCTTGAACAAAGACAATGAGGGATGGCCTAGCTGACAATGCATTTGAAACGCAGAAGATGTTATACTTGAGAAGCTTATAGACTTGGATGGCATAGAATAAAGCACATATAATCCTCCACATTCTTCACCTTTACCAATAATCTGTCTCGTTGTTAGATCCTTAAGCTCACAGTGATTAGAAAAAATGATATGCTACAATTTAGATTCTTAGTAATCTGACTCACTGATATCATATTAAATGATAAGTTTGGCAAATATAAAACTGAACTTAATGGTAACTTTGAATTCACCCTCATTTTACAAGTTCCTTGAACAAATGCTTGTGATCCATCAGCTAACGTAACAGCATGGGTTGACCACTTATATTGTATATCTGAAATTAAATTGGTATTACCTGTCATATGATCAGTTGCTCCAGAGTCTATGATCCATTTTGATTGACTTGTAGAATTGGCAATAGTTGAAACTAATGATGTTGCTCCTTGATTTGTTGAATCCCTCTTCAATGATTCTTGGAATTTCATATACTAATTATAATCTTCTGCTGACATGAGAATAGATTCCATATCCTTATTCAACCGTGAATTCTTGTATTGAAGTTTCCTACACTCAAATTTCATATGTCCTGGCTTCTTACAATATAAACATAATTTTCCTTGATTTGAAGATCTAAACTCTGGAAAATTCGGTCTTGGTGAATTAATTTCAAACTGATTTTTCTGATTCTGGTTTCCCTGCACATAACCACTATTGTTACTAATTAAAGTACTCTCTACTTTAGTGCTTGATACTTGTACATGAGCAATGTCAGATCTAAGAATTCTGCTGAACACTTCTTGTAAAGAGGGAATATCTGAACCAAATAAGATCTGAGACTTAGCAGAGTCAAATTCTGATGGTAAACCAGCCAAGAAACTCATAGTTTCCATTTGTTCTCGTTGTTGCCGTTGGACCTTAACATCTGGACTGATTGGAAGATGCATGTTGAATTCCTCATATGTTTTTTTTTGAAGTTCATAAAATAACTCATAAGTGTTTGTTCTATTTTCTCTGCACGATAGAATGATTTGCACACCTCATACATTCTTGTTAGATTTCCCCCTTTCCAGAATATAAGAATTCTAAATATTCCATTAGCTCTTTAATGAACTCGCAATGATTGACTAGACCAATTACCTCACTATCAATTGAAGTTCTGATCTGTAGGAATAATCGAGCATCATATCTGAGCCACATCAAGTCTTTCTCATCCTTTGAATCGGCCATGGGCGGATCTTCGGTTAAATGGCTATCTTTATCTATACTATGAAGATATAATCGGATCATCTTGCTCCAATTTAAGAAACTCAAATTATTCAACTTATGATCTGTAATTTTGGGCATCAATTGCATCGCATTCATTACGATCTTGTTTACCCCAATTCTGGCATTACTTTCTGCACTGCTATCTCCCATTCTTACTTATTTGAGCTAGAAAACTTTCGTTAGATTTGAATCTGGAATTTCCAAAGCTCTGATACCATGTTAATTCAAATGGATATAAAAAAAGTTTGAAGGAGGGAAAAAGCCTCATATATTATTCAGTTCAATGTGCTTTTATACAAACTAACCAGGCCGAGCATATTAGGCCCAAATCAATTTACCTATACATGATATGTACATACACATGCCACAACATAACTCCGTATAAAAAGATGAAATAATATGTACACATAAATGCTAAAGTATAGACTATATACACAATACTCACAACACTCAAGAAGGGAGAGCAGCCTAGTTTCTTTGCTATTACTAACGCACCTTCCACTTCAGCAGCAGCTAAGGGGAAGAAGGTAATGTAATGTTTGATATTGTTTCTTCACATAGCTTTATTAGTAGCCTTGTTGATAGACTTGGTCTAAAACCAGTTATGGTTCACATTCCCATTTGTGTCTCAAACCCTATAGGGGGTTCGACCAATCTTAACTTGTTGTGTAAAGGAATTTTGATTTCTTATTTTGATCAACTTCTTCATTGCAAGATATTCATTCTTATTTTTCTTGGTTTTGACATTTTATTATGGATGGATTGGTTGTCTCATAATCGTGCACTCTTAGATTGTGAGAAATGGACTATTCTGCTAATGAAGGGGATGGAGGTGCATGTATTATCTTGTGAAGAGCCTAGTTGTCATATGAGTAGTTTTCTTTATTCTCTCGATGTGGTAGATGGAGACTTGGAGTTGATTTCTATCGTTTGAGCACTTTCAGATTATTTGAGGAAGTTTCTTGTCTACCTCTTTATCATGAAATTGAGTTTCGTATTGATTTAATTCCTAGTGCTAAGCCTATTGTATTATATGTTCATACGTTATCTTAGAAGGAGAAGTCGGAGTTAGCCAATCAGATTAGCAAATTGTTATGGGTCTGATCCAATCTAGCTGTTTGAGTTGGGAAGCACCTGTCATATTTGCCACTAAGGCAGACGGTTCCCTAAGACTTTACGTTGATTACTGCAATCTTAATAAGTGGACTATTCGTAACAAATATTCTTTGCCCAGAATTGATGACTTGTTTGATCGGCTGACCTTGCTATTAGTTTTCATCAATTGAGGGTGGTAGAGAAAAGTGTACCCTTGACAATTTTTAGAACAGACCGGTTTTATAAGTGGTCGGTTATGCCGTTTGGCTTAACCAATGCTCCAGCTTATTTTGTTGACTTGATGAGCTGTGCCTTCATGACGTCTTGACCAAATTCGTGTTTGTTTTAATTGATAATTCAGTACATGTTCTTAAGGCTAAGTTCACAAGGTGTCATTTCTAGCAGACGAAGCTTACGGCCGTTTAGGATTGGAAGAGGCCTGAAAAAATAATGAAGATTCGAAGCTTCTTGGGTTTGGCTAGTTATTCTAAGAGATTCATTCAGGATTTCTTTAACATTGCATCACCACTTAGAAATTTAGCCAAGAATGATGTCAAATTTGTTTGGATGGAGAAATATGAGCTTGCATTTAGAAAGCTGAAGAGGAAGTTGACTAGCACTCTCGTTGTGACTATTTCGGACAGAGGTAAAGGTCTTATAGTTTACACCGATGCTTGTGGAACGAGATTAGGTACTGCATTTATGTAGCATGTGAATGTTGTTTCTTATGCTAGTTGATAGTTGAAACCGCATGAGACTAGATATATAACAAATGACTTAGAACTGTTAGCAGTGGTCTTTGCAAAAAAGATATAGAGGCATGATTTATTGGGTAAGAACTTTGAGCTTTATTCGGACCATTAATCATTGAAATATCTCTTTGCGCAAAAGGACTTAAACTTAAGGGAACAATGTTGGCTAGAATTTCTTATGGCATATGATATTAACATTTTTTATATGTCGGGGAAGGCTAATGTTGTAGCATATGCATTGAGTGGGAAGTATGTTGTTATTTCTAACGTGGTGGTTCATCCAACTCTTATCAATCATATTGAGCGTAGTCAATAGAAGGATGATCATCTTGTTTGGCTAGTTAATTCCGTTAGTGAGAACGTTGCTTCGGAGAAGTACCCATGATTTGTAGTAGATTACCATGGCATTTTGAGGATGAACGATAGATTATGTGTTTCGAATGTTGATGGCATTAGACAGAACGTTCTTATGGAGTCATCATTCTAGAATGACAATACATCCAGGGGTCATTAAGATGTATCAGGACATGAGACATACTTTTTGGTGGAATGTATGAACCAAGATGTTTCTATCTTTGTAAGAATATGCGCTAATTGCTAGCAGGTAGAGGGAAGTAACCAGAAGACGGCCGGATTACTTCATCCACTGGAGGTTCCGAAGTTGAAGTGGGAGCATATTTCTATGGATTTTATCGATGGTTTTCCTAAAACAGGAAGAGGTAATGAAGGCATCCAGGTTTTTGTCAATGGGTTAAACAAGAGTGCACACTTATTACCAGTTAAGGCTTAATGGCATTCCATGTGATATTGTAAGTGATCGAGATTTGATCATCACAAATCAATTCTACAAGGGTTTGCATGATGTGCTTGGGATAGAGCTGAGTTTGAGCATAGTTTATCACCCTCAGAGAGATGGACAGACCGAGAGAGTGCATTGGGTTTTGGAGGATTTGCTTAGAGCTTGTATTCTTGATTTTAAAGGTTCATGGGACGATCACATGCCGCTTGTTGAGTTTTTTTATAACAACAGTTTTCAGGCAAGTGTTGGGATGGCATTTTTAGTGGCATTATACAAAAGGCCTTGTAGGTCTCCATCGTGTTGGGAAGAACTAAGGGATCGCTTAACGCTTAGACTAGATATGATTCATGAGGCAACAAATAAGGCACCAGAGATTAGGAAGCAATTGAAGGTAGGTCAAAGTAGGTAGAAGAGCTACACTGATGTGAGCCATCAAGACTTAGAGTTCTCAGTTGGGGACTTTGTATTTATCAAAGTTTCTCCAATGAGAAGAGTAGTTCGGTTCAAGAAGGGAAGGAAGTTAGCTCCTAATTTTACTGGACCTTTTTCAATTTTTGAGAGGATAGCTACTCTTGCTTATCGAGTTGAGTTATCGACTATATTATAGGGTGTATATGATGTTTTTCACATATTCTTTCTATGGATGTTCTGACATGATCCTACTTTGATTATCGATCCATCGCAATTGGATGATTTGGAGGTTGAGACTGACTTCACCATTGTAAGATAGTCATTCATATCACTTATCATGATACAAAGAGATTGAGGACTAAGGTTGTGGAATTGATCATTCTGCAGTGGAGTGTGGATGTTCAATATTACACTTGGGAGATAAAGAAGAGCATTGGAGCCTCTTATCCTAAGTTGTTTCTTAGGTAGTAGTTTAAGTTGAAACTTATCTTATCTTTTGTTGTGCACTAACCACATGTGGAGGAGTCACTTATCATGTATCTTGGTTTATATGTAGTTTAAGTAGTATTCTGTATATGCACTACTTCTTCTATGCTCTTCGTTCTATTCTTGTTTAATTGGGTACGAAATGTCTTAAGAGGGGGGAGAATGTAACGACCTATAATTTCAAACACTTCATCTTCGAATATCTCAAATTTTAAAAACTAGTTAAGTATTAAAAAAATGATTTTATAACCTTCTTGATGACTTTTTAATTAATAACTATTGATAGAAAAATTATTTTTGAAATGTGTTTACAAAAATATATCTTTGAATAAATACTGAAAGTGCGACTGGAAAACGTTTTGTTAAAAATCATCTTTTTATTCAATAAAAGATCTTTAAATTCTTTGATGTTGTGTAAAAACATATGAAGACATTAAAAGTTATTTAAATCTACCATCTTACTAAGAGAAAGTAATTAACTTAAATGCTTCTAAAAGTAGTATATAAGGAAGAAATTAAGGCGGAGACTTCCCAAAGTATGGTGTGAAATTTGTGGAGGCATAGGCTTGGAAAGGTGAAGGTTCTTTAAGACATGGATAGGAAGGGTATCCATGATCATTTCCCAACCCTCTGCAAGTATATAAACACACCCATAGCTTCCTTCCTTTGATTACTAATTCAAAAAAAAACCATACTCTTTCCTTCTTTCTCTTTACAAAGTTCTTTGATCGGAGTAACTCCAAACAACCCAAAAATCCTCCAAACCCTTGCTATCATCATAATATAGCATATGAAAACTTTCCATCATTTTGGAACTAAGTAATTTGGAGCCATTCCGTTGAATCCCTTCAAGGCCGTACCCAATATTGGGTGTTTCAAGCTTGGTTGTGCACTTTTAGGCTCCCTATTCTCTTATTCGTGCTAGATTCTAGCTTTATTCATATACTTGTAGTTTGAAGGTAGGAATTTGTGTGTTTTTGCTAGGTCATGATTGGAAATAGCTAAATTGGATATGAATTATAACTGAGTTATCTCACTTCTTGAATGAAGATATGGAACTTGATGATTTTGCCTTGCCATTAATAATAATAATATTCCCTAACTACTTAAAGTTCTAACCCATAATTGTGTGCGTTGAATAGCATATTATTTGTTATTCCTTGGAAGGCCATGGTTCATGATATTTGAATAATGTTGAATATTGAATTAAATATTAATTTTCCATATAGCGATAGTCGCTATAAATGCACTTTGAATCTCTTATGTCTATCTCTTTTTTTAAAACCGTATAATTTGAATACATTGGAATGATTGTTTTCTGTACTTATATTAGTATAAAAGATAGTAGCAAACGAATTTTATTAAAAGCTTCTTTACTTGTAAATTAAGTTACAAAATGGTCCATATACCGATAGTCGCTACGGATGCACTTTGGGAAAATAAGTTTTTAGCAAAGTTTAAAGTGTTGTTAATTTGGATATTTTGCGAAATCTTTTCAAAGGAGTTTTATAAAAGATTTATAATTATTTTTAAGGAAGTTTGAAGTTTAGATATATTTCTAAATAATTTTTTAAAAGATTTAAATTAATGGTTATTCTTATTTTATATACACAAAACTTGTTTATTTTGTTAAAGTAGTAAAAGTTTTCGAACTAATATTAAGTAACTTTTTTAAAGTAATATTTTCATAACTATTTATATCCAATTTATAAGTCTTTTAAAGGTATTTTTGTAATGACCCAAAATTTTATGGAAAAAAATTTATTTAAATAAAATAATTCAGTTCTAAAAATATTTAGATTAAATGTTGAAGGATTTCTTGATGTAATGATGTGCAAGAGTATGTGTGCACATGCACACTGGAAATGGAACAAGGAAAAGATTTAGAACTTCTAAAAAATAATAATGAAACATATGTATATGAATGTTTTTACAGGAAGCAAGAAAGAATCAAATAAATACATATATATCTATATACAGGTACATTTTCTTTGAGTAGAAATATATTGGGACTGAGAAAGATAGATAACATTAAAATGGTATGAGATATAATATAAGAAAGTATGTTATGTATAGGCAAAAATAGAAAGAGGGGGATTTTCAGAAATAAGCAAATGAGTAAATATAGTTAAGTCACACTTTTAACATGACTAGAGTAAGTGGGCATTTTCTGAACAAGTAAAGAAAAGAAAATGCTGCCTTTAACTAATTAATATGGTTGGGGTAATTAAGGATGCAAATATGAAAACATAAAATGCAAAATGCATGATGTTAGTCAGGACAAAAATGGAATTCTGCCTTGATAAACACCCTAGAGAAAATGCTTATAAATAAGTAGTTATAGCCAGGGAAATCATTTTTACCCGAGATACTTAAAATAAGAAAGGAAGAAAACATTTTAAAGGAGGGGAAAAATACTCAGGGATTTTCTAGATCAACTAGAAGGGGATACTTAGGTGAGTAATCTCACTAGATTCATGGAACTAAGACCTGATATGAGGCAGCCAAACTTTTATGTTGCTATTTATATTATCTTATTTTGTTAAACACAGTTTCATTAATATTATTCGAATGGTTTTGATCTAATATAATGTTTCGTTATGGATGCTCTTTGGATGGCCTTGAACTGATAAGATGTTTTACCATGGATGTGTATGCTACTGTTTTATTATATTCTAAAAAGCTAAGGCATCAGATCTTGAGATCAGGAGAGGAATGCTTATAACTGATATGGGATCATGGCAACTAAATCTCAACATAGAAAATAAAATGAGCTGCATTATACATTGTATAAGTGCTGAGGCTTTAGAAAAAGGTATTAGGGGTGCAATAGAGATTTTTATGCGTTGAATCCCTGATCAAATAGCAAAATCTACAAGTCAAAGATTATGATTCAGTTAGATCTTGAATCTATCTCAATCATAGTTATTTGCAGATCATAATAACTTAGCATGCCATGTCTCTATTCTCAGTTGTAAATACTCTTGCATTTGATTTAAAGACAAGATATCTAATAGCAATATTCTTGTATATTTTCCTTTGAAAATATGTTTGCAGTATTACTGGGGTGTTTCAATGAACACCGTGACAAATTTACTTAGCTATCTGATGATAAGGTTAAACAAGTATAATTAATAAATTAAATTAGAAATGGTGAGCCAAGAAGGCTGCTGGAATGCTTGTCATATTTGAATTATGCAAGTTGGCACATGGTTTGTTTAAGCCCTGAGATCTTTGTTCAATGATGTGAATTAGTTCATTGCGATGTGTCCCTGTGATTCTTTGATAGCAGATGAGGCTAGGATTTAATTGATGTATAACCAACCTATAAATGATGAGATAGGAACATGAGTATTTCCTGAGATTGGTTGAATGGAACCATGGTTGTACCAGTGTGTATATATATGTATATACTGTTGATTAATGAGTATGTTTACATGATTATGTATGAACTAATAGTAAATTTATAAAGATACTAAGACTGCACAAAAGTTCATCTGAAGCATAATTAACAGTTGAATTAAGACAATTGCTTAAGCAACTGGCTAGTATTCATGTATCATTTATTTGCTTAATATCATGAATATATTGATGTTGCTCATACCAGATCATAGATCTGACCCTTGTTTGCTCATGGCATATGGGGGTGTCTCATTTTAAATGAGGCAGCCACCAATGCTCTTTCAGGAAATGCAGGAACTAAGTAGAAAGTGAAGTTATTTCTAATGAGAAGGAATGAATGAACAAGCTTGCTAGTTTTAATAAGAGCATAAAATGATATATTTGCATGTATTCATGAGAATTATGTTTAAATTCTTTGTTATGTATTGACCATGTTTTGTCTGATTGAACTAGTGGTATCTGTTGAATCTTGCTATGTATTAAGGTCCAAGAATTGAATGACTATCTGAGTATATTTGAACAAAGTATTATCTATGAAAATCTGGGAAAAGAGACATATTTATTCTGGAGCAATTTTCATACAAAACCTATATCATATAATGGACAGGCTAAAATTATTTTTAAAAAAAAGGGGCAGTGAGTTCTGAAGTAAAATCTAGTTTTAATTTGAAGTAATCTCTTAGTATTTAGTCACTCTTCTTTGAAATATCTTGTGAAAGAATTTGAGTTCAGTTGTGAGCTGTTTTGTAAAGTATACATATACATTTAACAGGGCTTCAAGTATTTAGAAAGTGAAAGACATTTCAAAATTTACACAACCACATGGTTCAGCCAGCTTCAAAAGAATGAAGTTTGGGTTGATCATGTTGGTTAGTGATTTAATAAGCAAGTGCATTTCAAAATCCTTAGTTCATTTAGTAAAGGTTTATACTAAAAACTCTTCTTCAATTATTACAGGCCAATATGCACAATTAATTGGTTTGCATTATCAAACCAGTAAGTATTATTTTGTTAGGACCTGGTTCATTCAAAACATAGTGGTTGTTCACTTATAAATCATTTTCATATCAAGTACTTTTATCATCTCAAACTCAGAAGCAAGTGATTAAATGACCAATTTAAGGGAGTGTCAAATTGATTGAATCAGAAACAAGGGAGATGCAAAAGATAGAACCATGAATTGAAAATGATAAATGCAAATATCATTTTCTAGGAATAATATAATAGCAAATAAGTGAACCACACCAATAAAAGGCTTTAATTTCTGAGATAATTCCATCAAGATAAATTATTAGAAAATCTTAGTTAAAATAATCAAAATTATTATTACAAGAAAATATGAGCAGGATCTACTTATATAAATAATAAGTATCAAAGAAAAAATATTTAAGTGGAGATTTCGATTTAAATTTAAATTCAATTCAAATCAAACAGAAGATGCTCTTGTTTAAAATAAAATATAATACTCTGATTTAAACACGAGGGACACATACATCCTCATATGTATATGCATATCTTTTTGAACATACTGATATATTTATATTAGTAGTAATTTCAAATCATGGATAAATTGATTAAAAGGGAAAATGACTCTAAGAAATTAAACTAAGTTTAATTGAGCAAATGTATATGTACATATATACATGTAAAAAAAATCCTAGAAAAATATAGGTAAAATATAGAGGGTCATTTTAATTTTATTCATTATAAGCCCATAAAACTATTTTTAATCTTTTATTAAAGTAAGAGTATCTTGTTCACTTTCATTTCTTAACTTATTTTATAGCCTATTTCCTTATTAAATGAAACTATTATACATATATACATACACATACATACGTACATGCATTCATACATATATATATAACACTTTGAAAGAGTTTCTAACTTATTTATACCAATATATTCAAAAGATTATTGTTTTATAAGAAGGGATGAAATAACATTTATGAAATGACCTTTTTTTGATTATTTATGGAATGTTAGTATTACAAAGCTTAGCACTTAAAGCCGAGTGAGGCAGGCTTCTCTATTGGTTCGAGGTAAGGATGATGTTCGAGTGAGGATGAATTAATAGATCTCTAAGTTAATGAATTCCTTCTTGACCGAGGAATAGTTAAGATGGATGTCAAAAATGTGTTAGGTATATGGACCTTGATTTCTATAACCAAGCACTTGAGACTCGGTTGTCGATTGTCGGTATTGACAAAACTTAAATTGGGAAGTATCCAAAAGGCTTTGTGGATTTATACCAATGAGAACCCCAAGGAAGGAGAAGTGGTACAAAATGCCTCTAGCTTATGGTTACTTCTAGAAAAACCCGAATTGAGTTAGCCAGAAATTCATCGATTAGTTTTGAAGCGTCCAGGATCGGTAAGTTTTTACTTACCGAATACCACTTCAAAACTACTATACGAGTCAATTTTGGAAGAGGTTCTTTGAAGTAGTTCGAGAAATGAAGATTCATGTGAAAGATACCATATGTAGCCTCGACATTAGAAAAATAACTAATGAAAGAGTAGGATGCACAATCCGGGGTTTTGCTAACCAAGGGGGCCATCAACTCCATTACCTAGAGTATGCTTATAGATGTTGCTAGCGGGAGTTGTTGACACTGTGTTCCACGAGGTTCATGAAAGTGTTTGTATGGTGGGCCTGTTGTGTTTACCTTATGATGTATTTTATCTAGGGATAATATAGTATGTATTTCTGTTAAAAGTATTAGAACAACACTAATTTGCAATGAAAGTGTTGGTATCTTTAGTATTTTTGAGATTATTACCAATACATTTCCGCACCGGTAAGTTAAACCAAAGAAAATAAAACTTAACATGCATCAAAAGTTTCTACTATCCTGATTTCTAGAAAAAAACCAACAAAAAGAACACTATTCATATATATTTCGACAAATGTATCCATTAACTGTACAGTTTGAGAAATCAATCAAAAATGGGGCGCTATACATAGTTACTTTTCTCCTCCTCTCACCCACCACTTTTCTCATCCAATACTTCTTCCATGCTTATACATACACTTCTCATTTTCTTATTTTCGTTAAAGAAAATAGCTTCTCAATTTTTTCATTTTCTTAAAATGTAGCTATAAGCAGCAATCATTAACTCAAATTTTATTAACTTCATATTTTTTTACAATAACAATTTCAAATTTGATTAGAAAATCGTAGTTAATTCGATAATTTTCGAACCTAAAAAATTGTTCTTGCATAAATTTTTCGTAATAGAAGGTAGGCTAATCAAGGTTTCGTAGCTTAATCTACTTTAGTCTGGGTTGATTTGGGATCAAGCCAGCCCACTAAAAGCTGGTCGAGAATTCTAAATAGGCCAAAAAGTCTCTCTCAATTCACATCCAGGTTGGACCCCATCGGCACGTCCTCTTCATGGAACTTCACTTCGTCCCCGAAGCAATGACAAACTGTCAGCTCATCAAGCAAAGTAAGATATATGTACTTCTCGGCGCGGTCTCCATCGTCCGACCTCCTCTCATAACCAGCTGGCCCCCAAACACCCCGTCTGTTCGAGTACCTTTTTGACCCATCCGTCGATCAACATATCTCAAGATTGCCTCAGGAACGGCCTATCGTCAACTCAGCTCCGATCAGCCCCTACAAGCAATCCTATAATTGGTTTTCCATATCATTTCGACAAGTGCAGCCAGGACTTCTTGGCTTGGCCCGCTCCATCAGCACTACAACTATTAGTTTTCCACCTCTTTCTATATTATTAGGAATAGGCTGGCCAGCTTGGTCCGCCTTGCTACATCATTATGCATGCAAGACTCGTAAAGAAGTACCACCAAGTGCGTCCTCTTTTGACACAGAGCATGTTGTGTGACATTATGTCATTATGTATGAACATTACATGAATAGCAAGAGCAGGGCATGTATCTTATAATGTCTTTTCCTATTGATGTTAACTTCCACCATGGATTCCATTCACTTCATCAGTTGTCACTCATTAATCAGATCTACATTGCAATGCCTTTCCAGTCGGTTTTATGGCATCATTTTAGAGGTCCCTACATTAGTTTCAACAACTATAAATACCCCATACATTGTAGCTTCAAAGGGTTGTTGGTCGATGCCCGCCAAGGGTCAACTATTCTATAACAACTCACACCTTAATCGGTTTAAATTTCAATTAAATCAAAACCCTAGCCCATTATGATACAGATCATTAGTTTTGGTTACTGTAATAAACAAAAGTATATCAAAGTGTGATCAATATAAAATCAGCAGAATTGAAAATACAATAGAACATAGATGCTGACTGAGGCTGCTACTTTGGAACCAATAGTATTCCTTGGATATCTAATTGCCTTGTTAGTGCAAAGCATGAATAAGAAGACTTCACCATCAACGCTCCTGTCTTGCACCAGAAGATTGTCCATCTAAATCTATCCTCTGGGTCATAATGACGTAGGAGGGTCTGGACAACATTCTGGTGATTGGAATAATTGCATACTTTATCCATAACACCAATTTATGATGATTGATTCTCATTTAAGTGTTAAGTATATTATTTACGGCTAATCCGTTCAATCCTAAGTGCAGGTATGATATGCCTAAGCACCTCTAAGGGGTAACTACACACACACACACATATATAAACGATGTACTTCTCAAAAGTCCTAGCCACTTAATACTTTTTAGATATAGAGAAGGCAAAGCCAACAGTCATTTAATACTCAGCCCTCAAAGTGGGCCCTCCACAACGTAAACGCTAGTCAATCGGTCCAAGTTACAAAGACAAACGACCTTTATATATGGCTTTATAATTTATAATTTAATTTCCGTACTACTAACGCATCACAAAGACTCATCTAAGGGTTAACTAGCCTACCTCCGATAAACAAACATCTGGCTAACTAACTTTAAGGTCTGTGCGTATACCATACAGATTCTACACTAGTAGGAAACGAACTCTGTCAGAGCATAACCTAAGTCTTTGCTACCGACCTCTCGGAACCATTGGTGGTCTTAGCCTATATGCCAGCCCTACTGCAAAATACAGGTGTAACATCCCTGAATTTTATCCAGGATAATTTGGTAGTTAATTTAATTTTTGGAAATTAAATTGTGAATCTATTTGTGAATTAATTAGAAATTTCTTGGATAAATAAATATTTTAGATTATAAATAGAATTATAAAGCTTTAAGATTTAATGTGAGAAACAATTGAAATAAATTTTTAATTGTGCAAATGAGAAAATATATCAAAAGATTGTAAATAAAATTAATCGATTTGAGATCCAGTGGATTACAAATAGAATTTGATTCAGAATTTAAGAAAAATAAATGATAAATGGAATATTAAAATATATTTATAAAAAGGTATTTGATTATTTATTCATTTATAAGTACAAATTGATTGTATATTAAATTTTGAATTTGGAAATTTAAAAATAAATTGTTTTCAATTCATTTTCTTTTAAAAAAAAGGTTATATAAGTATGAATATTCCTAATAACTTGAATTTAAGATGTAAAATTAGATTTGATAAAAAGATTTAAAAACATTGGAACATATAAACAATAGTTAGTCATGAATATAAAATGTAAAAACATTTACATATATATATAAATGTAATTAATTAAAGGATTTAAAATACAAATTTCAAATTTAATGAAATAAGGGTTTAAAACAAATTTAGAAAACATCTATAAATTTATAAATGTATTTGTTTATTAGGAAAATTAATTTAAAAACTTTTAAATCATTTAAAAAAATATAAGAATAAATTATTACAAGTGTTAAAATTATAAACCTCTTAAGTACATGTGTTAACATAAATGTACAAGTGTAAGTTTATTTTAAACTAAATGAGACAAGTGGCACATTGTTTTTTCAATAAAAAGAAAAAGAAAGAAAAGATACTAATTTACAAATAACTACAAATCAGGCCATTTTTATTTATTTCTCAAATCTGAGAAAGCCATACTCAAAGCACCTCAAATTCAAAACAAAACTATCTCAACTCAAAAGCAAATTTCAAAACCTGAAAAAAAAACAAGAAAATAAAACCAGATCAGTTTTAAAAACAACAAGCATTCAGGTTCAAAAAAAAAACAAAACAACAATCTTCAAAACCTGAAAGTAGATAAGAGTCCAAATTGCAACTTGATTTGGAGTAATTCAAAGCAAAGATGGTTTAAAGGGAGATCCGAAATAAAACTTCAAATAACAGATCAAAGTAAAGATCTAAGCAGAAGTAAAAACAAAACTCAGATTCAAATGCAACTCAGAAATAAAGTTTCAAACAAATACATAAACAAATTTAAAGAAGCAAGTCAAAAACAGATCAACATCAATGCAAATTCCAGGCCTGTAACTTCTCTGATCTGTGCATATGATGGTGAGCAAACTTGACCCATTTAAGCTTGAATTTTTGATATTCTTTGATGTTTATTTGCTGTTGAAGAAATGAATGTGATGAACATGTATCTACATGTGTTTATAAGTATGAATTGTGGTATGCATGGCTGTGTATATGCCTATATGCTTCTCTGTTGTCCAATAGACAGAAGTTCTTCATAGTAAAAAAAAATCATATCTCAAGTTATAAACATGTTTAAGTGATAAAATTTAAATAAAAATTTATCTTGGTGATGCAATACAGGTAAGAAAAATGATTTAAAATGGATTCATCAGATATTTGCTTATAAAATGATAAATGGCAGTTAAAAAATCAAAATAAATCAAGAATTTATGATCATAAATATGTGTTTGGATTATATTATCTGATCCAGGTTGCAAAAACATGAATTTAAAAATTCATCTCATAATTTTTAAGAGTGTCATCGTCGAACATGAGTGAGTTGAACAGAAAATGCAAAATCATCAATTTTCGATGAACGACAAAGTCTGGGAAGTCGTGATTCTGGGTTAAGTTAGCTGGAACATCAGTGATCATCAGAAAAATGATCAGAAAATTTTTAATTCGCCGTGGTGGCCGTGCAAGGTTAATGTAGGGTTTAAGGTCAAGTTAGTAATAATTGGGTTCTCGTGATTACTGCATGGTCGTGGGTGATCTGGAAATGATCGTAGGAAGGGGGAACGTTGCGTGGCGGCGTGGTGCATCTTTGGTTTGGTTGGCAAACTCGCTGGTGGTCGGCAATGTCGGGTCGAGGTGGAATAAGGTGATTGGGTTACAAATCTGATAGGTTTGAGTTCGTTGAATTTTGGTTTTCGAAGAAATTGATGGTGTTGGGTGGTCGTATCAATCAGAGAAGGCCGCGGCAACTTGCTGAGGGGGTCGGCGTTGATCAGAGATGGTCACGGTGGCGGTGCACGTATACGTGCAACTTTGTATATCTGTGTTTTTGAAATTGGGAAAGAAGAAGGGGAGCTCGGGGTTAAGCACCTGAAAATAATGGTTTTTCTCGAAGCAGGTAGAAAAGTGGTTTTGCTCGGGGACAAGCTGGGGTGGAACGAGATTTGTCTCGGTTGTTTGAGTTGTAGCAGAACAGTTTTGAAATCTTAAGAAAAATCAATCTTTATCGAAAATAAAAGTTGCTAAACCAAATTTCTTTTTATAAAATGGATAATTATCCCGGCCTAAATTGTTTAAGAAGGTTTTAAATAAATTGTTTTAATTAGCCAAGTTTTAAAATGGTTTCAAATAAACATAACTTTTAAATAAAATTAATAAATTTAAAGAAGTTGATTTATATTAAGGATGTTTCAAAATTGTTAATTAACTTTCAAGGATTGAGTTAACATATTTGTTAAAAGAATTTTTGAAGTTAATTACTTACTAAAAGTAATTTAGATAAAACTGATTAATAATCCAAGTTTTATTAATCAAGTAATTAATGGATAATTAATTTAATATAATTACTTAATGATGGTAATTAAGAATGGATAGTTAATGATTAAAGATTGATTAATCAAGTAATTTAAAGGTTAATTAATTAATTTATGAGATTTATCAATTAAGGCAATTAATTTGAGAAGAATTAATTAATAAAAGGGTAATTAATTAAGAAAAGTAATTAGGGGAAGATTAATTAATGAAAGTGATTAAGATTTAATTAATTGTAATTAATGACAATTAATCGTTGACTAAGTAATTAAAGGCTAATTAATAAATTAATAATTAAAGGTGGATTATCTCTAATTTATTAAGGCAATTAATTAAGGTAAATTGATTGCTACTTAATTTATGGTCAACGATGATTAAGTGATTAAGAATAATCACTTATTTTAATTAATTAAGGGTAATTAATTAATGTGATTAATTAAATAAGGTTAATTAATTAATTAAGGTAATTAAGGGATGATTATTAAGTAAGGATTAATTAATTATTGTAATTCATTAAGGATAATTAATTAAGTGGTTTGTAATTAATTAACATTAATTAACTAAGGTTAGTGACTACTCTGATATAAATTAATCAGATAATTAATTGATATTACTTATGGATGTTTGGATTGAATGATTTAATTGTTTGATATCCCTGATATATGATGCTTTGCGTTATTAATTATCCTGATTTGTGCTGTGATCTGTGATGTAATTTATTTATCTGTATGTAATTTATTATCTACGATGAACTTATAATATTCATCCATGATCTGTAAATAAAGATAAGCGTTATAGATTATGCCGCTTATCGATATTCCTATGTCTGAATCTATAATGGTTGATGTTGTTACACTATTGTGTGTAAAACTCCTGGACTATACTATACACACACAAATATGGATTTTACGAGGAAATCGGTTGAGCCACAGATATTTGAATTTAATATTATGAATTGATTTTAAAGTTTGAATTTTGAACCCAAATGATTTTGGAAATGAAATTGGGTTGAATTTGAAAAATAATTGGAAAGGAGTTTTGAAGATAAAAGTTATTTTAAATAACTTGATTTAGTTTGAAATCTGAAATATTTTGATTGAGTTTGAATTCAATGTTTGAAATTGAATTCAATGATTTGGAAATTTTGGTTTAAAAAGATTATACAAGTTATAGAAGATATTTATATGGGTTTTTAAACCATTTTCAAAGTATGGTTTTGAGAATTTGAATTTGACCCAAGATTATATTTGAAAGGCCTTAACTCGGGCAAATTATAATCGGGTTTTTCAAAATGGAAACAAGTGGTTTCAAATAATAATAGCTTTTATATAAGGAAAGAATTTCCCAATTATGATGAAAAGGTTTCAAGTTTGAAATGGAATGGCTTTGAAAGCTATAAATTGAATCTTTGTGAAAGATAGTTGAACCCTATTTTGAAATTGAAGAGGATTTTTAAATGGTGTATCTTTCATATATAAAAGATTTGAAACGGGAATTTTTTTGAAAGTTATGAATGAATCTTTGAAAATTGTTTTGAAAGCTATGAAATGAGTCTTTGATTCAAAGACCGGATGATTTAGTCCAACTTGAAATGGAATTGTTTTGAAAGACTATAAATGAATCTTTGTCAAAGATTGGTGAAACTTGTTTTAAATTGAAAGGGTCTTAAAAGTGAATCTTTTGTTTAAAAGATTAAAGTGTGAAAATTGTTTAAATAATTAAAGGGTTTTGAAATAAATCTTTTTGTTTAAAAGATTGGAAATGGTAATTTGTTTTAACCATTTGAATGAAAGGTTTTGGGCTTTAAGCTGTGATTTAACTGAAATCCCATTATCCGTATGTTTTTAAATATTGCGCCCATTATTCGACTTAGCCGGGAGAGGACCTTGTGTCATATAATCCATTCCGAATAATGATACGACGACATGGATAGCATTTTAAGACCGGCGGTGAAGACCGGATACTTTCGAAAACGAAAGGATGACCTGTCGAATGTCTCTGCACCGACTGGCCCCGGTATAGATATTTGAGCACCCAGTGTGATGGGAAGTCCGAACGTGATTAGGAATTATCCGGGTTGCAAGGGCTTCTTCGGAAGTGCCTTCGGTTCTGTTCGAACCCGGAACAAACTTGTATGGATGTGTGTTTGACATTACACTTTGAGATGTAAAGCTTGTTTCTATCAAATACATTTCTTTTTGGTGGCGGAGATTTATTCTCGTAGCTTAACACCCTTCTCTGAGACGTACGAGCTCAGAGGTTATGTAGTTGATGGTTACTAGTGATACATTCCCAATTTGGTAATGTGGCATACAAAGTGTTGCTAATCATTTGTTGATCAAAACAAGGCTTTGTGAAAAGCGTAGCTTTGTGGACGAGACGGCATTAGGACCTCACACCCCGGAAATGATCGAAACAGGAAAGATGCGACAAGGTTTCAGGGGTAGCGCCCCTAGGGTATGACCATTCCTTCTTGAAAAGGGTGGTATCATGGTAAGGAGCCCAGATAGTTACTCGTGTGGACACTGTAGTATATTTATTACTATGTGATGTTGTTGTTGGAGGGCCCTAGGATAAAGGTCCTAAAGGACCGGGGGTGGCATATCTTAGGTTTTATTCCTTGGGAAGGGGGTAGCCGGCCTTGTGTTAGCAGAGAGTCGGGTAGGTTCTCGGGACATTCCTCCAGAGGCGTACCTATGTGGCAATGGAAGTTCCTCGGCTTGACCATTTGTTGGAAAATCCAAAGAAACAATACGCGCCCTGTACAGTTTTAGTTGTATAACCTGCCATGGAATGTGGCGGTAACCTGCTATTGGACATGGTAGCTATAGTAGGCATACAACGAAATGTTGTATGCTGGCTAAGATTAATATTATACTTTCAAAATGTTTTCCACTATGCATTAATAATAATATCAAATGGTTTTTCTCGTATCAAGTATTTTTTGACTATCATAAGGAGAAATCTCCTCCAATTCTGCGTTTGCATGGTGTGTGTGGCGGGAGGCCTTATGGTAGTTTCATTTTTCAAAAAGCATTGCGGATTTCAATTTTAAAATCTTTGTTGTTTGTTTTAAAGTCAAAACTGTATTGTTTGCTCATACCAGTCCCACGACTGACTCGGAGTTTATTGTTCTTTTTCTAAACTCTGGGTGCCCATAATTTTCCACACGGGCAGTCTAGAGTTGGGTTTTTCAGAGAGTAGATAATCTTTGGTTAGAACGACTGACCTTGCTCATCTTTGTGTAACTTGATGGTGGTTTGAGCTATATTTGGATCGGAGCTTTGGAGCTTTGGAGTTAGAGTTGCTATTGCTGTTTGGAGATTTTTTTTTGGTTCCGCTACTATATCATATTGTTATTCCGCTGCAGCATTGTTATCTTATATCTCTGATATTGATTCATTTTGCATCATTGTTGTATCGAATGTTGTACATCAATGATATTCATTCTTTCTTCCGCTATGTTGTTATACTTGATGTGTTATAAGCTCTGGCACGACTCGAATTTCAATGTTTGGATCTGCGGCATTCAAGTACAAGTGGAGTACGGATGTCGATTTTCGAACGTTGGAATTTGGATCGTGACAACAGGTCCAATAAAAATACTGACATCGCCTGCAGACCTTCCTCAGCTGACGTCCCATTTAGACAATTCTAATGTAAGTCAAGGAAAATGCCTCTTTCAGTCACATAATACCTCTTATTAATAATGAAGCAGACCCCATTTCCTTCAAAGCACTGGGGCCATTTAATACTTCAAGGTGAACCCTAGGTATATTTTCCCCTACCCATTCGCAATGCATATCCCTTCCCCACAGGTCCTACGGTTGGAGATGTCCCACATCAGTAGTAATTATACACATTTGTTGGTAGCCTTTAGGTAAATTGCAGACTTTTGTTATGTAACTCTACTGGCCTCACATCCTAACCCAGTAAACCAAACTAAGCATCCTAGCTTAAATTTTAGGCTAGGCCATTAGTTAACACTTGTTCTAATCGTATAATGAAGGTTGCATAACTCTCCGCTATGAAATTATATTGCCTTTTAGCATTTGGTTCTTTCTTTATACGTTTATTTACTATATTCCATAAATGTTAATTGTTCATAATAAATGGTCATTAGAAATCCAAAATAGACAATTTCCAATAACATTTATTTGTTCTTATTCAACCAACTATGCCTATTCCATTTCCCCATAAATGCCATATTAAATCTTTTAATCGATCCCATTAATCACATTTATTTCCGCATTTGATTCCGTAACTCCCAATTAACTACACATTTATTGCCCTTTTAAATTTGACCAATATGAATATCTTCGTAAGTTACGCTATATACATGTTTTTATTTTTAATCGATAGGTGGGTTATACATACATACATACATACATACAGACACACACACACATATTTATATAAATACATTTCTTTGACCGTTAATTCCTAAACTAGAAAATTCCGTTCCGCATTCTAATTTATTAGAGCTATTCTTCCTAAAAGGATTATAGCTATAACTTTCCAAAAATTACCCAAAAATGAGACTTTTGCTCCATTTGAAATCATAAGGAATTATCACTTTTCTTTTAGTGAAATAGATAGGGAAAACTACAAAGAAGAATATCCATGCCGTAACAACCCGCATATTTAACGATTTTATATTTAAATGTTTTATTTAAATATAACGTCGTTAGTCGGATTTTTGGGTCCGAAATGTTACTTTTTGCAAACGGCCGAATTGGAGCTCGAAACTACCCCTATTGGTTCCAAAATGGCATTTGCGATCTTTTTGAGTATAATCTTTGATATGTTTGGAGTTTGTGAAATTTTGACCCTTTTTCTATTGGGTTTTGGGTTTGGGTTCAGCCCACTAGCTTAATTAATACTCTAACTCAGCCCCTTCTCTTCATTCACCCTCATTTCATTCCTTTAACTTAAGAAAACTGATAATGGGGGAAAGGAAGAAGAATTAGAAACCCTAAGCCCTAATTCCATTTGCAAACTCCAAATTCTTGCTAGAAAATCAAAGAGAAGCCATTGGTAAGCCACCTCTTCATCTTCTCCAACTCTTTCTTCTTCAATTTCAGAAAATTTCCTAAACCTAACTTAGGAAATACTTGTTTTGATCTTAGATTGAAGCTTGTTGGGTTGAAGTAGAGTTTGGTTGGTCTTCTCCTTGTTACTGAGCTTCATCTTCTTTGTTCTTGGAAAAAGGTGAGTTTTGAACTCACATCTACTTCTCTTGATATCATTAATGTTGGGTATGAATTCCTAACAAGTATGCATGTACCATTGCTTTGGATTTGAAAAGGATTGACATTCATTGAAAATAGGGCAGGAAGTGCAAATCATCAGGTTCGGCCGACCGAACTCAAGGTCCGGTCGACCGACCTGCTACTTGGGCACTACCCTGCCTCTGTTTTGGAAGTGCAGAAATTTAGGCTCCGGCCAACCGCCCCAGAGGTCCAGCCGACCGACCTGATGCCCCGAGCACCTCTCTGTTTCTGGCCCGGTCAACCGACCCAGGAGGTCCGGTCGACCGACCTGCTCCTGTTTTTCCTGTTTTGCCCATTTTTGCATATTTTGATTGGTTTTCCAAATTTTATCGATTCAAGTTGCTTTTTAGTAGTCGTTATTGCATCTTTGACTTTGATGACTTATTCTTGACTTCATCCACGGGTTTTTATAAAATAATAAATCGCATTAAAAGCTCATTTTCTCCGATTAATAAATTCTATTTAAAACGCACACACAATTACGCACTTCGAGCGGAGTGGAAGGGAGATCAAATGGTTAGGTAAAACACGGACCAAGAATCCATGCGTTTGTCTTGCCGATTAATCCCCAACCTATTCGATTGATCGTTTTGGCCTTTTGGCCTGATTTACCGATGAGATGAGGTGAACTTTGTACTGCTTTGAGTGTGAAATTAACTAACGGATAGTGAACCGTTTAGTGCGAACGAGTGGTTATGGGACTCACGTAACCACTTTTCGGATTCCTTTTTGAGAGTTATGACACATTCCGCCAGTTAGTGGTGTCCGGTACTGGGTCTTCGACCTTCACCACTACGGTTTGTTGCCTTCGGGTATGTGCCTTCGGGTTTGTGCCTTCGGGTTTGTTGCCCTTTAGTATCGCTTCCGATGTTGGTCGTTATGAGCCGCATGGGTGATATTGGTTGCCCTTTAGTATCACTTCCGATGTTGGTCGTTATGAGCCGCATGGGTGATATTGGGTTTGGAGTCTTCGTGCTCATGGATCCTTGTTTATACAGTACCGAGCTCGAGCATTTTTCTGATGTTTCATTCATATGTATATTCCCTAGGTATCGCCCTTCGGTGTTGGTCTTTTTGAGCCGCGTGATATGTAGCGATTACCTTGTGGAACTTGTATACCTTATTAGTATTTGTTATTGCCTTATGGCTTGTTTTGGGGTATTCTTATCCTTTGTTTCTATGAGTTGCCGATGATATGAGGCTTGTTATGTTATCATATGATTCATCTTTTGTTAGATGATTGTGTTATCTCCCTTAGAGATATTTGTTATACCTTGTAACCTTACAGGTTTATTGTTGTTCAGCTTATCTAACTGATTTGTTTAGCTAGACTGACCCGTGTATTTTATACTCGGGTCAGACCGAGATGTTTCAGGTTAGGTGCTTTTGGACTTAGCCTATTTTGCTTCCGCATGGACTATTCAGCTTGTTCCTTTTTGTCGTAGCTTTTTGTGTAGTCCTATTTTGTTGTAACTCTGATATATGTATATTCTTTTTACTCGTCTGTATATTGTGGTTTGCTATACCACTTGACGTGTATTATTTTGTATACTCTGTTATGTATCAGTATATGTGTATATGACGATCTACTGTTCTGTGATGTATATTACATTTGAGTTGTTATATTCTATTCTGATAGATCCTTCAACCACCTATGGTTTTGTTTTAAGTATTCATTGGGTATGTCGACCTGCTTGGTATGTTTATTGTCGATGTATTCAATAGATAGTTAGAGCAAGGCTATAGATGGTCGCTCCTAACTAGGCTTAATCTCCGTGTTAGTTGACAGCATTACCCTATAGTGTCCTTGGCTAGCGTGGGTATAGAGGTGGGGCGTCACAGCATGGTATCAGAGCTGAGTTCAGAACAAAATATGATAAACACAGAATAGAGCACATATTGCGATACATCAAAGTGTGATAAGTGATACATATCTTTGAATCATCGTGTCTCTTTATTCCATCAAGGTTAGATAGAGTTTAGGAATACGTCTAGGAATGCATTTCTATTCCGTAGTATTCCATAATGCAATATCTACCTTGCGTATAATCTTTTTCTTATCTTACTTTCAGCGTATGGCTGGAAGAGGCAGGGGACGACGTTCGGATGCTGGGAAATCCAGTGGCTCACATCCGGATGGCGTTTATATGTCTGCTGATCAGTTTTTGGAGTTGTTTAGGAGCACTCAGCCTCCAGTTCCTCCTCGAGTATCTCCACCTCGCAAGTCTGCCTTTGTACGTCAGTGCAGTGATTTTGCTCATCTTGGAGGAAAGCCGTTTAAAGGGTCCGAGTCCGTTCTTGAAGTCCAAGCTAGGTTTCGCACGTGCGAGCGTATCTTCTCTTGTATGGATCTTTCTGACCATGATAGAGTTCTTGTAACTTCTAACTTATTACAAGAGCGTGCTCTTGATTGGTATGAGCTTCTTATAGCCGAAATTGATGAGTCCACTCTTTCTTGGACTCAGTTTCGGGAGCGATTTGAACTCAAGTTCGTTCCCGAATCTGGAAAAGTTTTATTGACCCGTGGCTTCCTTGAGTTGAAGCAAGGGAAGTCTTCTGTTTCTGAGTATGTTGCATCATTCGAGGCTTTATCTAAGTATGGTCTTGAATTCATTAGCAGTTCTTATAAGAAGAATTTGAAGTTTGTTTCTGGTCTTAAGAAATATCTTAAGAAGTCCTTGTTGCTCCAGCTTAAGCTTTCTTTTGAGGAGTTGGTTGATTCGGCGCTTCATCTTGAAACCGTCGAGAAGGAGTGTGATAGTGATGTTGATGTTGAGGTTTCCAAGAACCCCAACAAGAGGCTGTTTCCAATTCAGAAGTCCAGACCTTTTCCTTCTAAGAAGAAGAAGACTGGTGGTTCTAATTCTCAGTCTCAATCTGCTGGAACACCTTTCATTTGGAAGTGTTTCAATTGTGGTTCTCCTGATCATATTATTCGAGCTTGTCCTAAGCCTCTCTTCTGCCGCTATTGCAAGAAGGAAGGTCATCGTGTTTCAGCTTGCCCTATTGTTCCGGCTGGTGCCAAGTCTAGCAGGCTTTATGCTGCTAGGGTTTCTGAAGGTCCCTCTCAGCCCAAAGGTATATCTCCACCTATTTTGGAAGGTTCTATTTTATTTCATGATCATAGTATACGAGTTCTTTTCGATACGGGCGCTTCACATTCCTTTGTATCGAAGAAGCTCGTTGATGATTTATCTTTGGATGTTTCTTGTTTGGTTACTTCTTTAAGGATTGCGAATCCTAATGGGGGATCCACGATCCTTAGCTTTCTTTGTGATGATGTTGAGATTGTTTTATGTGATTTTTCTTTTCGTGCGAATCTGCACGTTATTTCTTGTCTGGGATTTGATATGATTTTGGGTATGGACTGGCTAATGAGATATGGTGCCAGGATTATTTGTTCGGAGAGAATTATATATCTTCGACATTTGGATTCTCCTACTCAGCTATCTCTTATACTTCGGGATGTGGATAATTCCAAAATGGCTTTATATTCTCTTGATTCGCGGGATGGTGATGCTAGATCTCGTATCCCTATTGCTTATGACTTTCCTGATGTTTTTGAGCCTGTATCGGTTTTGCCACCCAAGAGGGCAATTGAGTTCCGCATTGATCTCATTCCAGGCGCGCAGCTAGTTAGTCGTCCTCCTACGAGGATGTCTACAAAGGAAAATGAGGAACTCAAGAAGCAGCTTTTAGAGATTGAGTCCAAGCAGTTGATTCAGTCCAGTTTTTCTCCGTGGGGATCCACGGTCGTCTTAGTGAAGAAGTCCGATGGAACTCTTAGGCTTTGCATTGACTATCGCAAACTTAACGAGTTAACCATCAGGAATAGGTATCCATTGCCTAGGATCGATGATATGTTCGATCTATTGAGTGGTGCTAAGGTCTTTTCTCAACTTGACCTTGCCACACGTTTTCATCAATTACGAGTCGCGGAGGATAGCATACCTCTTACAGCTTTTCGCACTCGATATGGTTCTTTTGAGTGGCTCGTTATGCCTTTCGGTTTGACGAACACTCCTGCTTTCTTTGTTGATCTAATGAATCGAGTATTCCGAGAATATCTCGACAAGTTCGTCCTTGTGTTTATTGATGATATCCTTGTTTATTCTAAGTCTGAAGCCGAGCATGCTAATCACTTGAGTATTGTCTTGAGTACTCTTCGTTACTATCGGCTAAAAGCCAAATTCTCCAAGTGCCATTTTTGGGAGAATAGGGTTAAGTTCTTAGGCCATGTTGTACCTTCTGATGGCATTTCTGTCGATCCCTCAAAGATCGAAGCCATCCAGAATTGGAAGAAGCCTGAGAATGTTCATGAGATTCGTTGTTTCCTTGGATCGGCGGGTTATTACCGTCGGTTCATTAAGGATTTTTCCCGTGTTGTGCTTCCTCTCACAAGCCTTACTCGGAAAGGCATTCGTTTTGATTGGTCCGACAAGTGTGAAGCTTCCTTTCTGACATTGAAGGAACTTCTCACTAATGCTCCTATTTTAGTGGTTCCCGAGGGGAATCATGATCTTGTTGTCTACACCGATGCTTGTGGTAGTGGTCTCGGTGCTGTTCTTATGCAGAAGGATCGGGTAGTTGCTTATGCTTCTAGGCAACTGCGTCCGAATGAAGTTCGCTATGTCACTCATAATCTTGAGCTTGCCGCCATTGTCTTTGCCTTGAAGATTTGGCGACACTATTTATTGGGCGAGCGCTTCTTTCTTTATACCGATCATAAATCCTTGAAGTATTTATTCACTCAGAAGGAACTCAATATGAGACAACAACGTTGGCTCGAGTTTCTTGCCTCCTATGACTTTGATATCCAATATACCCCTGGTAAGGGTAATCGTGTTGCGGATGCGCTTACTCGCAAACATTCGGCTGTTATTTCTATGATGCTTGTCGAATGGGATATTCTTAAGACTCTATCTTGTTGTGAAATTCGTGATCGATGTTCATCTTCTGATTCCCCTAATCTATTATTTAGTTTGGGAGCTCGACCTGTTTTATTGGATCGTATTGCCGATGCTCAACGGCATGATCCTGATTTGTTGCATCTTATTCAGCTTTGTGAATCTGAATCCTGTGATGAGGCGTTGCGGGATTTCATCATTGATTCTCATGGGTGTCTTCGTAAGAAGAACCGTCTTTTTGTGCCTTCTGATTTTGCACTTAGCCATGACATTCTTGATGACTGTCACCGTTCTAAGTATACCATTCATCCTGGTAGTAGTAAGATGTATGCCGATATGCATCCACTTTATTATTATGAAGGCATGAAACGCGATGTGGCGAGTTATGTGAGTAATTGCATAACTTGTCAGCGTTTTAAGGCCGAGCATCAGCGTCCTTCGGGTCTTCTTCAGCCTCTAGAGATTCCATTATGGAGATGGGATCAGATTTCTATGGATTTCGTTGATGGCCTACCTTGCTCGAGATCAGGCCATTCTAGCATTTGGGTTATTGTTAATCGCCTCACCAAGTCTGCTCATTTTGTCCCTGTTAAGTCTAATAGGACTGCTTCACATTTGGCTAAGTTATATGTTAAGGAAATCGTGAGACTTCACGGCATTCCTAGTTCTATTGTGAGTGATCGTGATCCTTTATTCACGAGTCATTTTTGGAAGAGTCTTCAGCAAGCTTTGGGAACAAAGCTTAATTTTTCTACAGCTTATCATCCGCATTCGGACGGGCAGACTGAATGGGTGAATCGTATCTTGGAAGATCTTCTCCGTATTTATATTTTTGATTTCGGTGGAAGTTGGGAGATCACCTACCTCTTGTAGAATTCTCCTACAACAATAGTTTTCAATCTAGTATCGGTATGTCTCCTTTCGAAGCCTTGTACGGAAGGCCATGTCGATCTCCTTCATGTTGGTTGGAATCTGGGAAGAAGCTTATTCTTGGTCCTAATTTTGTTCGTGATTCTTCCGAGAAGATTGATCTTATCCGGTTGAGAATGAAAGAGGCACAAAGTCGCCGGAAATCCTATGCGGACAACCGTAGGAAGCCTCTCGAGTTCTCAATTGGCGATCTTGTTTTTATTCGTGTTTCTCCTTTGAAAGGGGTTATGCGCTTCAGTACGACTGGAAAATTGGCTCCTCGTTATATAGGACCATTTTCTATTACTGAACGTATTGGCCCTGTGGCTTATAGAGTTTCACTTCCAGCTCATTTATCTGGTATTCATGACGTGTTCCACGTCTCGCAACTTCGGAAGTGTCTTCGGGAGTCGGATACTGTTATTACTTCTCCTGATTTGCAAGAGCTTGAGATCTCACCGGACTTATCTATTGTACAGCAGCCTATTCGCGTACTTGACACGGAGGTGCGACACCTTCGAAACAAGGATGTGCCGCTCGTTAAGGTTCAATGGTCTGCTAATCCCAATGACTGTACTTGGGAAACCAGAGAGTTTATCGAGCGATCTTATCCGGGTTTTCTATCTTAGCTTGTGAACGGTGAGTAAGTCTTTTCATCTCAAGCTTATTTCCTTTTTCTTTTGAATGTTGTATGTATGTAGTTGTTACAAATATCGTCTCTAGGAATTGCGGGGACGCAATTTTGTAAGGAGGGGAGTTCTGTAACAACCCGCATATTTAACGATTTTATATTTAAATTTTTATTTAAATATAACATCGTTAGTCGGATTTTGGGTCCGAAATGTTACTTTTTGCAAACGGCCGAATTGGAGCTCAAAACTACCTCCATTGGTTCCAAAATGGCGTTTGCGATCTTTTTGAGTATAATCTTTGATATGTTTGGAGTTTGTGAAATTTTGACCCTTTTTCTATTGGGTTTTGGGTTTGGGCTCAGCCCACTAGCTTAACTAATACTCTAACTCAGCCCTTTCTCTTCATTCACCCTCATTTCATTCCTTTAACTTAAGAAAACTGATAATGGGGGAAGGAAGAAGAATTAGATACTCTAAGCCCTAATTCCATTTGCAAACTCCAAATTCTTTCTAGAAAATCAAAGAGAAGCAATTGGTAAGCCTCCTCTTCATCTTCTCCAACTCTTTCTTCTTCAATTTCAGAAAATTTCCTAAACCTAACTTAGGAAATATTTGTTTTGATCTTAGATTGAAGCTTGTTGGGTTGAAGTAGAGTTTGGTTGGTCTTCTCCTTGTTATTGAGCTTCATCTTCTTTGTTTTTGGAAAAAGGTGAGTTTTGAACTCACATCTACTTCTCTTGATATCATTGATGTTGGGTATGAATTCCTAACAAGTATGCATGTGCCATTGCTTTGGATTTGAAAAGGATTGACATTCATTGAAAATAGGGCAGGAAGTGCAAATCATTAGGTTCGGTCGGCCGAACTCAGGGTCCGGTCGACCGACCTACTACTTGGGCACTTCCCTGCCTCTATTTTGGAAGTGCAGAAATTTGGGCTCCGGTCAACCGACCCAGAGGTCCGGTTGACCGACCTAATGCCCCGAGCACCTCTCTGTTTCTGGCCCGGTCAACCGACCCAGGAGGTCCGGTCGACCGACCTACTCCTATTTTGCCCGTTTTGCCCATTTTTGCATATTTTGATTGGTTTTCCAAATTTTATCGATTCAAGTTGCTTTTTAGTAGTCGTTATTGCATCTTTGACTTTGATAACTTATTCTTGACTTCATCCATGGGTTTTTATAAAATAATAAATCGCATTAAAAGCTTGTTTTCTCCGATTTATAAATTCTATTTAAAACGCACACACAATTTCGCACTTCGAGCGGAGTGGAAGGGAGATTAAATGGTTAGGTAAAACACGGACCATGAATCCATGCGTTTGTCTTGTCGATTAATCCCCGACATATTCGATTGATCGTTTTGGCCTTTTGGTCTGGTTTACCGATGAGATGAGGTGAACTTTGTACTGCTTTGAGTGTGAAATTAACTAACGGATAGCAAACCGTTTAGTGCAAACGAGTGGTTACGGGACTCACATTACCACTTTTCGGATTCCTTTTTGAGAGTTATGACACATTCCGCCAGTTAGTGGTATCCAATACTGGGTCTTCGACCTTCACCACTATGGTTTGTTGCCTTCGGGTATGTGCCTTTGGGTTTGTGCCTTCGGGTTTGTTGCCCTTTGGTATTGCTTCCGATGTTGGTCGTTATGAGCTGCATGGGTGATATTGGTTGCCCTTTCGTATCGCTTCCGATGTTGGTCGTTATGAGCCGCATGGGTGATATTTGGTTTGGAGTCTTCGGGCTCATGGATCCTTGTTTATACAGTACTGAGCTCGAGCATTTTTTTGATGTTTCATTCATATGTATATTCCCTAGGTATCGCCCTTCGGTGTTGGTATTTTTGAGCCGCATGATATGTTGCGATTACCTTGTGGAACTTGTATACCTTATTGGTATTTGTTATTGCCTTATGGCTTGTTTTGGGATATTCTTATCCTTTGTTTCTATGAGTTGCCGATGATATGAGGCTTGTTATGTTATCATATGATTCATCTTTTGTTAGATGATTGTGTTATCTCCCTTAGAGATATTTGTTATACCTTGTAACCTTACAGGTTTATTGTTGTTCAGTTTATCTAACCGATTTGTTTAGCTAGACTGACCCATGTATTTTATACTCGGGTCAGATCGAGATGTTTCGAGTTAGGTGCTTTTGGACTTAGCCTATTTTGCTTCCGCATGGACTATTCAGCTTGTTCCTTTTTGTCGTAGCTTTTTGTGTAGTCCTATTTTGTTGTAACTCTGATATATGTATATTCTTTTTACTCGTCTGTATATTGTGGGTTGCTATACCAGTTGACGTGTATTATTTTGTATACTCAGTTATGTATCAGTATATGTGTATATGACGATCTACTATTCTGTGATGTATATTACATTTGAGTTGTTATATTTTGTTCTGATAGATCCTTCAACCACCTATGGTTTTGTTTTAAGTATTCATTGGGTATGTCGACCTGCTTGGTATGTTTATTGTCGATGTATTCAATAGATAGTTAGAGCAAGGCTATAGATGGTCGCTCCTAACCAGGCTTATTCTCCGTGTTAGTTGACGGCATTACCCTATAGTGTCCTTGGCTAGCGTGGGTATAGAGGTGGGGCGTCACACATGCTTTACACATTTCTTCCTTTTTGGTATATCCTTATTAGTTCAAACGTCGCACTTTTTACACGTATTTTTGAAATTGGAAAATTTATGGAAACTACACGAAAACAGATACAGTTCCCCGCTCCCAACAAATTAAAACATAGAAATTCACATTCTAAGTCAAATTAAGGCAATTTAAACTAATACTAATAGTTTACAACCCAAGTAAAAATCTAGAATAAATTTACAACTTCATCAAAATTCAACTATAACAGAATTCAAGAATTGATTTCTAAATTTCCAAATTAGGGTGTATATGATGTTCCAATTCCAATTACCTATTTTATATAACATGTAGGCGAGATTTCATCTTCTTAAGCCTCCAACTCCATCGATCTTGCATATGCATAATAGCTAAATAAAACTCAACGATACAATTTCAATGTTATAAATAAATTATATAATTTCCCACTCTTCTTTCTAGTTATTCAAATACCCCAGATCCAAATACATTCCTTTACTTGACTCCTTTTCCATTCTAATTCAAATTAACATTTATAATAAGGTATATACATACTATTAGAATAACAAATCTAAGAAGAGATTTAGGGTTAAAGGGAACATAGATTTATAACTATAGAAATTTTCCTTCTTTTCTGTAGTATTGATTCGCTCCTTCTCTTCTTTTCTTTTATTTTGCGCCCTTCTCCGATTTTTATATACATATAATATAGTAATTTATTATCAATAGAAATAGTGGAGAAGGGAAAATAGCAGAGCTTCGCTGTTTGATCAGAAAATATGAGAAGAAAAGTGAGGGCTTATGCATGTAATCGTAGGCGCTAGAATCAATTTTAACCGTTATATTAAAATAACAAAATCCAGGCCATTCGGCCATTGTTCGAACCATAGCCGACACTGTGCGATCGGCCAATTGTTCTCTTATAGGCGCTCAACCACTAGCGGTTGACCGACCTAAGGAGAGGGTCGACCGATGGAGTTCCATTTAATAATATTTATTTCCGACTTTTCGTTTTAAATTATTTTCGTTTCGAAAATTCAAACGTTAAAAATTTCTTCGTTTGAGCTTCGATCGTGAAACTGCAAAAACGAATGTTACTCAGAAAATCGCCACGAACATAATGGTGCAAGTTTTATGGCCAAGTTTCGACGTTTACTTAGATTCCATTTTTGAAGCCTTATTAATTATTTATTAATTATCATTAATTTTATTGGGTGTTACTTTCTCCTCCCTTAACAGAATTTCTTCCTTTAAATTCCCCAAGAGTTGAATCATGTAACATAGCACGTAACTAATCTACGCTATCCAACTAATTAGTTTGCAACCAATTTTGCAATCAAACATGTATAAGTGCTTGGTGTATCACAACGTATAAGACATGCATTCAGAATGATTCCAAATTGGTCTCTCCTATATGAATGCATTCTTTTAAAAACATTTTGAAAATATGATGAAAACAAACCTGTATTCAGCGGTTCTATATGTTTGCGAATTTTCAAAAATCAAAAATCCTCTTTCATTCAATAATCTCCACACTTCTATTTGTAGGAACTTGGTTCAACCAATTTTTCAACCAATCCCTGCCATCCAAAACCTATCACATAAGCACTAACATGCGAAAATTATGAAATCCAGTTTTCCTAGATTTATATTCCAGTATCGAAAAAGGAATTTGGGTGCAGAATTCTACATTTCCACCCATCTTTTGGATACCTAATCTATTGAACTTTGAAACCTTCTCGTTTTCTCCCAAATTTAATCCAATTTTTCTAAGTACAATTCACATAAGGAGTTTTATTTTTGGATGCTAAACGTAATTATCCAAAATGCAAGTTTTGTTTCACTATTGATAAGCTATGAAAATAGGTATTCTAAAGCTAAAACAATCTTTTCCGTTGTTATTATTTAAGTTTTGTATACTGACACATTTGTTGGATAGTAAAATTTATATTCATAACCCATCTATCCTCGCTATGCTAAGCATGTGGCTTTTGAAAATCAGAAATTTTCTTATTTCAAAAGAAAACTTTTCCCCTTCAAACAAACTTGCAAAGTAATCTGAAAAATCGAGTTTCCAAAAGCAATTAAACAACATTTTTTTTCCAAAGCACTTGAACAAAAAATTTCAAAACCATTTGAACCCAACTTCTCAAAAGCAAAAATATCAAAAGCATTCGAATAAATATTTTCAAAACGTTTGCCGCTCCATCCTTAAAATTGTACAACCTAACTTAACCGAGACTCAGTAAATGAGTTAATGCATATGGTTGATCATGTCATTGCACAGCTAATCCTTAATTTGGAGAACCTTTACTTTTTCTCCCAAATAACAAACAACATACAAGCCTAATTAGAAATTTTAACTTTTGAGGCATATTGATAGTGATCCGTGATTTCATAACAACCCTTCCCTATCCTCAGCTTGCTAATTTAATTTTGATATCTAAGCGTTCTAGTAGCTAATTTAATTTCCTAATTTATTTCCTAAACCTCCAACTTTAACTGTATTTTATCTGTCGTTAAGTATCCTTATGAGATCTCCTTATTACGCTATTTCTCAGTATATATTTATATGTATGTATGTATGTATGTATGTATGTATGTATATGTATATGATGGTCAAAGCTCATCCAAACCATCAACATAGTAATAAAATAGTAACATACCTCACATCATCACTTTCATTATCCCAATAACCGAAGGGAGACAACTTGTGATTGCAACCCAAATAACCTAAAAGAAACAATTGTTGGAAGTTGTTCATCATCATTAGCTAATGTTAATAATGTTGGGGCCCTATTACTCCTTGCTCAATTAAGATAGACATTCCTAGTATGCTATTCTACTATCACCCCATGTTTTACTTACTTCCTTGGTTTTCAAGTAAATAAGGTACATCCACTACTTTAATTATTACATTCAATACGGGATAAATTGTGCATTCCCATACCGTAATGGTTAAGAAATATAAACTATGCAAATTTATGATAACTTATCGAAAAATTGGTTTAGCGTAACAACTTTCCCACCACTCTCCTTGCCTTCTTTAACCTTAAATCAACCAACATCCTCTGTGTATTTGCCATCTTATTACTCTCTTCACTCAGCATATCACTATTTTCTTTTCAACCAAAATCTCTTGATAGTATTTCCCATTCTTTTGAGGGTTATCGTTATTGCTTCTGCACATCTCTAATAAAATATTTTTAGGTTCATACCAATATTCCTTATAATCAACAAGGGTTCCTTGTTGCTAATTTATGAGCATCCATAACTATTATATTCCTAGCCTTAATCTTTACCCCATTTTATCAAGGAGTCATCCCTATATACTCCATATCAAAAATTGATTTATTTTTTCATAACTCTTCCAAAAAAAAAACTTTACAGTCATGAGGCACTTAATCCAAAACATTTGTTTTGAAAAATATAAACTTAGAAATTCTTTTATCAAATTCAAAATTTGCTAGGTTTCCAAAATGAGCAAGGAAAAATTTCCTTTCTCAAAGATTTCTACAACATAGATTTACTTCATCTAAAAGTAGGATTTTTAAACTCAACTTTTATCATGTTTAAAAACCTAATTCTCGTACCAAACCATGTTAAAAAAAACTTCTATAACTTTAAACAATGAAAACTGGAGTGGACAATGAAAGCTTACATCTTATAATTTCCTACCACTCATGCTATTTCCGCTTTCAACCTTAGTGGAGATTCCAATGGCACATGAGAAGGACTTCTAATTGACAATTGCAACATCTATTTAAGTGCTTATCTAAAATATATGCACAATTACTACATATCCATGAAATTCATCCATTTTTTATATCCTATTCCTATTGCTTTTCTCATATATTATTTCTAATCGAATTACTAATCCTATTTTTATATATAAATTCCTATTTCTATTTGTTTCTAAATTTCCCAATATTGACTCATTGCAATTCGTTCATCTATTACTTTAGTCATTGGACTATTCTTCATTAACATGAAAAGATATATGTATAAATTTATTTCGGCTGTTATTTTATGTTTTTCTTCATATAGGGATGTTCCTCCAATCGTTACCAATATCGGGCATTCTTACCCTTATGTTTCCTTTACCCCATTTTAATCAAGTACCATTCCCATTTATTAACCCCTTAAAAAGAATTTTTCAAAAAGGAACTTCCAAATTTACAAAAATAGGAAAAATCAATAAGCCAAACCTATGATCTATTTTCCATTTATTAAAATGAAAAAATCCCTTGACCAAAAATATTTAAATCCAACCAATTTTAAATCAAGAATTTCAAAATTTCCTTGCTATTCAAAACAACAACTTCCGAATAAATCCTTTGAAATAACCATTCAAACGTTTCAAGGAATTTTCAAAAATAATCTTTTTTGTCAAATCCTTTCATATGAGGTTAGACGTAGAGATGGACTTTACCTGTCCTTTCTTATGGACCTTCTTTCTTCCCTACTCAATCTTAACCCATCTTCATCAAAAATTTGGTTATAATCTTATGGTGGTTAACATATTGAATGACCTATCTTTTTGGATGGTTTAAATCGATGATAAATGTAACAACCCTGTATTTTGTAATTATATTAATTCAGTTTCCTTATTTAAAAACTTTATTTTATTTATTAAAATGAATAAATTTTGTTATTTTAAATATAAATTTTGATTTTGATGTAAATTATCATTCCAAACATGAATAAATAGAATATTTTCCAAAAATGTGAATTTTGGTCAATATGGTCAAATTTTGACTTTTAAATTTTAAAAATTTAAAATTTTAATTTTTGAATTTTATCGTTTATTATGAAAATAAATAAAATTTTAAGTATACTGCTTTTCGTTTCGTTGAAATCTGATTAATATTGTGGAAGTTATGCTTTTTACACTATTGGATGTAAATTGTTTTATTTAACAAAATTGTTTATTTTAATTTATATAAATAATATTTTGTTTGTCATATCATGTTCTAATTTGTGTACATATGTGTAGCATGACATGTTATGTATATATTTTATTTTTAAAACATTTTAAAAGTGTAGTTATAATTTTTAAATGTTTATTGTATTTTGTTTACAATTTTTAATGCTAGTTTCAATGTAATAAGTTGTTTTCTTATTTATCTTCTATTTTTCCTAAAATTATTTATTTATTTTCTTTTTCACTTATTTTTTGTCTTTTATTTTTATTTATTGATTTTCCATTTGTTTAGTTTGAATATAAGAAATTAGAAATTTGAAGAGTCAAAAACCTTTTCATTTCTTGTGACTTTTCAAATAGCCTTGCCTTTTCATTTTCATTTGCCTTTTCACTTCCTTTCTTTTGGCCGTACACTTCTCCTCCCTATAACCATGTTTCTCATCTTCCATTCACATGAAAAATATTTTCTCACATCTCAAAACTCACGGCTAGCTTCCATAAAAAATTGTAATGGCTTCTCTTCACTTTTTCTTCTTATTTTCTATTTATTTTGCCTTTGCTTTTCTCTAGCTTTGCTCGGCCCTACCACCCATCATCACCACCATACTTTCCACCACAACTAGCCACAGCAACCACCACCTCCTCCTTTGACCAATGGTGGCTGTGACTTACATATGAGCCATCACCATAAACTTTGCATAAAAATCCACTTGAAAATGCCTAGCCGACCACAAAATTTCACTACCCCTTCATACATTGCTTCAGCCACACCCCTAGCTCCACCACCACCTGCCTACATCATCTCTGAACATCACTTTAGATCTAGCCATACCTAAACCCTGACATGGCGAGCCCAATTGAACCATGGTCGAGCCAAGTGGTGGACAAAACTCCACATATTGCCTTATCCCTTTGTATTCCTATTTTGTAACACCTACCACATCATCGTCTCCATGTTGAAGTGCCTATATGATGCTAAACCCAACCTATATGATGCCATACCTGAGCCTATGTCCAGTCATGGCCGAGCATATGATCCCTTGGGCCAAGCATTTGAATGGTTGAAGGCAATGTTAAGTCATCTTGCTCTTTGTTGCTTTTTAATTCAAATTGTTTCAATGTATTTTTGTGTTGAATATATATGTTTATATGGTCTTGTTTATTTGTTGTTTACAAGATCATCATCTTCGCTCTCTATTCATTCAACTCAAAAGTCGTGCTGTATTGTGTTTGTCGTGCTTTCTGGAATCTATTATGTGTGTTTTGATTTGCTAACTCCAGCTTGAAAAGGTGAGTCTTTCTCACTCTGACATTATTACTTATGAAATGGTAAATGGATGACAAGTGATTATTAAAATGTTATGCAAGTTAATGATGATTATATGATATGTTATTTCATGATATTACCATGTTAACTTTGTTAATTATCACCTGACATATTATAAATGACAGTATATTGGGACATTGACATGTTAGAATATTTGTTTGTATTGTTTATGCATATGTTCACACTTCAAGTTCCCCGTTAGAATAGAATCACCATGGGTTGAAATGATACATACCCGAACAGACGTTAGAATAGGGAAAACTCATTATGAGCTGAAATGATAGGCTCAAGTGATTTTTATTGTATTTTATTTGACTTGGGATTATGGGTTTGAAATGATAGAACCCGGGTTTTCTTTTAAATTGCGGATTGAAATGATACATATCCGCATCGCTTGACCTAGGTTAGAAAATTATATACATACCCCGTGGTATATTTTTAAATGATTTTTCTTAAGATATATATTTTAAAGTATGAAATTTTGATTTAAATATATATTTTATAGTTTTAAGAAGGCTAGTTATTAAGTTTAGAAATTGTGAATTTAAGTATGTAAATTTAAAGTAAATGTGATTTTTGACTTTAAATTATATTTTTAAAATGTAAGTAAATAATGGAAATTAAATTTAAAGTTTTGAAAAGATATTTGAAGTAAAATTTTAAAGTTTTGTTAATTTTATAAGTTAAGAAACAGTAAGATTTTGACTTAATAAATGAATTGAGTTTTTAAATTGGATATTTAATTATAGAATTTTGTTGTGATAAATCATATGTTAAATTGATTTAAATGTGAAGTTTTGAAGCCTAAAAATATGATTTATAAGTTTAAAATTTGCTAAAATTGAAGTTTTATTGTTTCTGAAAAGTTATAATAAAATCTGGAATTTTATTTATAGCATTTCCAAAAATGTTACGGTCTTATGACAGCATTTTTAAGTGCTGTTGTTTTTGAATTTAACTAAGTTTTGAAATAACTGAATATCTATTACAGAATTTTATAAATGTTGTTGCTCCTAAACTAAACTATTTGGAAACTATAAGCTACGATAGCACTTTATAAATGAAGTCGTTGCTATAATTTGACAATGTTTTGAAATATTATAGATTTTAACACTATTTGAGTTATAATTTAAAGTGTTAAATGATTTAACTTTTGGAATTGATTATTTGTGAAATTTTAGGAGTTTTGAATATATTTTAATATTTAAATTTGAATTTTTAAGGAATTTAAATTTAGTTTGAATTTAAATAATGGTTACTTTGTTATGTGTTAAATGGAATGAAATATAATGAGATAAATGAATTTCGAATGGAATTTTGAAATGTGTTTGAAATGATATCTGAAATAATAAATGAATGACATATTTGCTTTCAAAATAATACTTAAATTGGATATTTGAATTAAAGTATGATAATGAATTTATAATGGATTTGAAAAGGAAATGATTTTGAAATGGTTTTGAATGACATAATCTTTATTTTGATAAAGAATGTGAATTTGGAATGATATTTGATTTTGATAAATGAATATTTGACGTATATATTAGTATGAAGGATTTATAGTTTACTTGTAATTATGGTTTATTTAAATGATATTGAATTATGAAATGAATATTTCAAAACTAAGTAATAATGAAGTTAAATTTGAGGTATATGAAATTATAAAAATGTAATTTTGAAATATGGTATATTAAAGCTTTGAAATACATTAGAAATTGAATAGTTTATTTTGTGGACCAAATGTGTATTTGAAATTGATAAGATTTGAAATGGTTTGTTGAGAAACTAAATTCAATTGAAACTGGTGGTTTGAATTGAATTTCAAAGTGTAATGATTTCAAGTATTTAGTTTCGAAAGAGTTATAACTTTGAAAGCATATGATTTTTTAAAGATGAATATATGTTTGAAATGGAATGATATCTTATAGATTTGAATTTAGTTTTGAAATAAAAATGGTTTGGTTTCGAAGTGTAAACTATTTTGAAAGACGAATATAGTTTGGAAATGAAATGATTTGATTTTGAAATATGAACTATTTTGAAATGACCACGGCGTTATAATAACGATTGGTTGTTAAAGAGATCGGGATCGGAAGTTATCATACTCTCTGCCAACTCCAAAAACCACTTTAACAACAGTGTATGCAGTGGAGATTCCATAATGAAGTAGGATGGTGGCGAAAGTCCTATTGAGGTATGAACGTGGACCCGACTCCCATGAGTTGGCATAAGGTGGCTAAAACAGGAGCAATCTCGGGCTAAGTGAGGTCATTCCTCCTATCGGATGCATTTCTTCGATACTATACTCTTACTTGTGGTTGATTTGATGGCCATCCTCCCATTTTGATTGGGAGTGTGTTCCGAGGTGGGCGTAGTGGCTGCTACGTTACCACGAGCTCGTGTGCGTAATTGGTATATCTACCCTGGCATTGCCTTGTGTGCCGTGTCACCTACCATAGCGAGCCTTACTATGAATTTGTTTTTCCCCCATAGCCCATGGAGTATTTAGGGTAGCCTCCCGATCTGGAGTTACGCTGATACTTGATGGACTACAGGGACTATTACGTGTTGAGCGCTATATGGGTAACCCTTCAATGCTATTTAAAAGTATGTTTATTTTACTGTAGACATTATTATAATTGCACAATATTACTACATAGAATATTGTTCAATGGATCCTTAGAGGATGGGCGTTCCCAAGCATCCTTTAAGTTGTTGATGCATTTTTGTTACTGTTCACTTGAGTTGATTTACAGTTCATAAGTATTTATGTCCTGACTCGAGTATTTTGTGTTTTGCTTTAAGCTCGAGTCAGACTGAGTGATTCAACATTCAAGACTCACCTTCGGAGTTGGATCTTTGCTTAAAGATCCAGCCATCTACTTCGCTTTTGGTATCCATTGATTCCAGTGATGTATTCTGATTTGTACCTTATGTATCATGTTACTCTTTTGTTATATCTTGTTTAACTCTGATGTGTCTTATATATATAGTAGCTTAATAAACTACTATCTCTTTTACTTCCACTGCAATATTATTTACTCTGTGTCTGTGATCTGTGATTATTTATTTACTATATATTCTGAGATTTGCCAAATTTTATTTACAACGTGGTATTTTGAGCAATTCAAGTCCGACGCACGCGGATGCAAATGGTTGAAAACATCGGGTCGTTACAGTTTTTATCAGAGCTTTGCTTTTAGGCAAAACTCAGCGTGTATGGTAAATATATTAATAGAATCACTTTCATTCGAGTTTGAATCTCTTTCTTTTTGACTCGATTCCTTTGAATTTTTAAGCGTTCCCTGCAGTTCCAAAATCCATTCGTGTCCCTCACTATTCGTCTTGTTTTCATTCTGGAGTATCCCATAACTCCACTTTGAATAATCTTTATAATGAGTCGGCGGTCTCGCCAATCTCAAATTGATTTGTAAAAAGGGTGAAAATCCTTTACAATAGCATCGATTCACTAGAGATTTTATATCCTTGGTTTAGATGCTAGTATCTCTTATAATTCTGAACTCTATCTCTTGAGACCGAATGTCGATTTACCCCAGAAATCAACATCGATCTTATTCTTTAAGTCACGGTTGACCCGGTTAAGGGTGCCCGCGATTTATATAAGTTTATCCATCTTCCTATTCAGTTATTCAATCATCTCATCTTTGTCTCCAACTTATCTTCAAATCATTCTTGAGGTGTATTTGTAAACTAATATTTAAAATGTTTTATATATTGTGTTGTTTGAGTTGTTGATGTTGATTTGGGTTTTTGATCGATTCGTTTGATCAACTTTGTCGATAAGATTTCCAAAACACTTGAACAGAGAAAATTGACACAATATATTTTTCAAATTTGGTAATGAAATAAATTTTATAACTATATTATAAAAAAATTCTGGATTTTATTGAATTGGTTGTTAAGAAATAATATTTGATCTTATATATCATTATCTCTTGTTCCATATATAAATAATTGAACTATAAACATGGTTATAAATTTATTTGGAAATTTAAAATGAATGTAGATAAGAATTTGAGAATTTAATTTCCGATGGATTTCAAACCTTGTATTTAAAGTTTTAAAGGATATATTATTTAAAGGATTTTCGAATAGAAATTTGTTTCCAAAGAATTTTAAAGTTTAAATTACTGCTCTTTTCTTTGTCGCTGCAAAATAACTTCGGTGATGACTACAACATCATCGACATTCATTTTTGAGTTTCGAAGTGAAGAGACCGTTCTGTAGTCTTGTTACAGTTTTGTTTTGGGGAATTTAATTGATTTCAATTTCTAAAATAAGACTGGATTTATAACATATGCTGATATATGATTTAAATTTGAATGGATATATATATTGTATATGTGCATTTATTTATCTCTAAATAGTTTGGAATTTACTGGAAATTTAATTCCTAAATTTTATCTTGAAAGATAATTTCACGTATAATTTCCAGATTTGGATAAATATTCAAGCTTGAAATGATTAAATTGGAAAGTTTTATTTGTATAATAACAATTTGATTCCAATATAACTTACCTAAATCATGCAGAAGTTGAATATGTAATTAGATAATATACTATAAAAAAAGGAGTTTATCATTAAAATTTGAGTGGTTATAATAAATGTTATACACTAAAATTTTAGTTATAAAAGATTAACAGAGCTAAATAGAAAAAATGGAATAATTTACAATATAAAATGATATTTAAGGAACTAAGAATAAATTTAAAGCAGTTATAATAAGTATAAATATATTTAATATAGGTGATAAAAAATATTGAGACGAATAAATTTAATTTTAATTAGGAATAAAGAAGAATTAAATTTATTGAGTACATTATGAGTATAATAAATGATTTTTTTTCAAATCCATGATTTTAGAGATTGTTTATTCAAGATAATAGGATGACAAGATAATGAAATTTGAGATGATTAAGATTTATTTAACTTATGTAAAATTAATTTTCAGTTTAAGTTGAAATCTCCCTGGTTTCAAATTTATTATCTTATTTTTGTTTCAAACTATCTTTTGGTTCCCTTATCTTGCTACAGAATGGGAAAACTATTGCTTATATCAGTCTGTTTGGAAACCTTTCTATAATCTTTAATAATTTTGGTACTCATTTTGAATCTGAGGATTGTTTGCCATCCACAGATCGTCGGTCAAGCGGAAAGGGTGAATCGGATTCTAGAAGATCTTTTTCATGCTTGTGTTCTTGATTCTGGCGGATCTTGGGAAGATCATCTCCACCGTGTTCAACTAACCTATAGCAATAGTTATCAGGTATAATTTTAATCTTCTTGTCATCTTGTCTTAATCGTATTTCATTATATCTTTTTCTGTTCTTTCCCATACCTCGTTCCTTTTCGAGGACGAAAAGTTTTGAGTGTGGGAGTGTAACAACCCTGTATTTTGTAATTATTTTATTTGAATTTCCTGATTTAAAAACTTTATTTTATTTATTAAAATGAATAAATTTGTTATTTTAAATATAAATTTTGATTTTGATGCAAATTATCATCCCAAACATGAATAAATAGAATATTTTCCAAAAATGTGAATTTTGGTCAATATGGTCGAACTTTGACTTTTAAATTTAAAAATTTAAAAATTTGAATTTTTGAATTTTATATTTTATTATGAAAATAAATATAATTTTAAGTACACTTCTTTTCGTTTAGTTGAAATCCGATTAATATTGTGGAAGTTATGCTTTTTACACTATTGTATGTGAATTATTTTATTTAACAAAATTGTTTATTTTAATTTATATAAATAATATTATTTTTTTGTCATATCATGTTCTAATTTGTGTATATATATGTGTAACATGACATGTTATATATATATATATATATATATATATATATATATATATATTTTAAAACATTTTAAAAGTGTAGTTATAATTTTTAAATGTTTATTGTATTTTGTTTACAATTTTTAATGCTAGTTTTAATGTAATAAGCTGTTTTCTTATTTATCTTCTATTTTTCCTAAAATTATTTATTTATTTTATTTTTCACTTTGTTTTGTTTGACTTTTATTTTTATTTACTGATTTTCCATTTTTTATTTTGAATATAAGAAATTAGAAATTTGAAGAGTCAAAAACCTTTTAATTTCTTGTGACTTTTCAAATAGTTTTGCCTTTTCATTTTCATTTGCATTTTCATTTTCATTTGCCTTTTCACTTCCTCTATTTTGGCCGTACGCTTCTCCTCCCTATAGCCATGTTTCTCATCTTCAATTCTTGTGAAAAATATCTTTATCACATCTCAAAACTCATGGCTATCTTCAATAAAAAAAAGGTAATGACTTCTCTTCATTTTTCTTCTTCTTTTCTATTTAGTTTGCCTTTTCTTTTCTCTAGCTTTGCTAGGCCCTACCACCCATCATCACCACCATCCTCTTCACCATCACCAGCCGCAGCAACTACCACCTCCTCCTCTGACCAATGGTGGTAACGACTTCCATATGAGCCACACAACAAACTTTGCATAAACTCCACTTGAAAATGCTTAGCCGACCATAAAACTTCACCAACCCTTCATATATTGCTTCCTCCACACCCCTAGCTCCAACACCACCTGCCTACACCACCTCTGGATATCACTTCAGATCTGAACAGACTTGAACCCTGACATGTCCAAGCCAAATTGACCCATGGCCGAGCCAAGTGGTGCACAAAACTCCACATATTGCCTTGTCTCTTTGTATTCCTATGTTGTAACACCTACCCAATCATCATCTCCATGTTGTCTTGCCTATATGATTCTAAACCCGACCTATATGATGCCTTACCTGAGCCTATGTCTAGCCATGGCCGAGCATAGGATCCCTTAGGCCAAGCATTTGAATGGTTAAAGGCAATGTTAAGCCATCTTGCTCTTTGTTGTTTTTTAATTCAAATTGTTTCAATGTATTTTTGTGTTGAATATATATGTTTATATGGTCTTGTTTATTTGTTTTTTACAAGATCATCATCTTGGCTCTCTATTCATTCAAATCAAAAGTCGTGATGTATCGTGCTTGTCGTGCTTTATGGAATCTATTCTATGTGTTTTGATTTGCTAACTCCAGCTTGAAAAGGTGAGTCTTTCTCACTCTGACATTATTACTTATGAAATGGTAAATGGATGACAAGTTATTATTAAAATGTTATGCAAGTTAATGATGATTATATGATATGTTATTTCATGATATTACCATGTTAACTTTGTTAATTATCACTTGACATATGATAATTTGGAACATTGACATGTTAGAATATTTGTTTGTATTGTTTATGCATATGTTCACACTGCAAGTTCCCTGTTAGAATAGAATCACTATGGGTTGAAATGATACATACCCGAACGGACATTAGCATAGGGAAAAATCATTATGAGCTAAAATGATAGGCTCAAGTGATTTTTATTGTATTTTATTTGACTTGGGATTGCACGTTTGAAATGATAGAACCCGGGTTTTCTTTTAAATTGCGGATTGAAATGAAACATATCTGTATCACTTGACCTAGATTAGAAAATTATATACAGACCCCTGGTATATTTTTAAATGATTTTTCTTACGATATATATTTTAAAGTATGAAATTTTGATTTAAATATATATTTTATAGTTTTAAGAAGGCTAAATATTAAGTTTTGAAATTGTGAATTTAAGTACGTAAATTTGAAGTAAATGTGATTTTTGACTTTAAATTATTATTTTAAAATGTAAGTAAATAATGGAAATCAAATTTAAAGTTTTGTTAAATTTATAAGTTAAGATATAGTAAAATTTTGACTTAATAAATGAACTAAGTTTTTAAATTGGATATTTAATTATAGAATTTTGTTGTGATAAATCATATGTTAAATTGATTTAAATGTGAATTTTTGAAACCTAAAAATATGATTTATAAGTTTAAAATTTCCTAAATTTGAAGTTTTATTGTTTCTGAAAAGTTATAATAAAATCTGGAATTTTATTTATAGCATTTCCAAAAACGCTATGGTCTTATGACAGCATTTTTAAGTGCTGTTGTTTTTGAATTTAACTAAATTTTGAAATAGCATATGTATTACGGTATTTTATAAATGCCATTGTTCCTAAACTAAAATATTTGGAAACTATAAGCTATGCTAGCACTTTATATATGTCGTCGTTGCTATAATTTGACAATGTTTTGAAATATTATAGATTTTAACACTATTTGAGTTATATTTTAAAGTGTTAAATGATTTAACTTTTGGAATTGATTATTTGTGAAATTTTAGGAGTTTTGAATATATTTTAATATTTAAATTTGAGTTTTTAAGGAATTTAAATTTAGGTTGAATTTAAATAATGGTTACTTTGTTATGTGTTAAATGGAATGAAATGTAATGAGATAAATGAATTTGAATGGAATTTTGAAATGTGTTTGAAACGATATTTTAAATAATAAATGAATGACATATTTGATTTTAAATGATATTTAAATTGAATATTTGAATTAAAGTATGATAATGAATTTATAATGGATTTGAAAAGGAAATGATTTTGAAATGGTTTTGAATGACATAATTTTCATTTTGATAAAGAATGTGAATTTAGAATGATATTTGATTCTGATAAATGAATATTTGACATATATATTAGTATGAAGGAATTTAGTTTACTTGTAATTCTGGTTTATTTAAATGATATTGAATTATGAAATGAATATTTCAAAACTAAGTAATAATAAAGTTAAACTGAGATATATTAAATTATAAAAATTTAGTTTTGAAATATGGTATATTAAAGCTTTGAAATATATTAAAAATTGAATAGTTTATTTTGTGGGCCAATTCTGTATTTGATATTGATAAGATTTGAAATGGTTTGTTAGAAAACTAAATTTAATTAAAACTAATTGTTTGAATTAAATTTCAAAGTGTAATGATTTCATATATTTTGGTTTCGAAAGAGTTATAACTTTGAAAGTATATGATTTTTGAAAGATGAATATATGTTTGAAATGGAATGATATCGTATTGATTTGAATATAGTTTTGAAATAAAGATGGTTTGGTTTCGAAGTATAAACTATTTTGAAAGAGGAATATAGTTTGGAAATGAAATGATTTGATTTTGAAACATGAACTATTTTGAAATGACCACGACATTATAATAACGATTGATTGTTAAAGAGACCAGGATCGGAAGTTGTCATACTCTCTGCCAACACCGAAAACCACTTTAATAATTGTGTACGCGGAGGAGATTCCAGAATGAAGTTGGATGGTGGCGACGATCCTATTGAGGTGTGAATGTGAACCCAACTCCCGTGAGTTGGCATAAGGCGGCTAAAACAGGAGCGATCTCGGGCCAAGTGAGGTCATTCCTCCTATCGAACGCATTTCTTCAATATTATACTCTTACTTGTGGTTAATTTGATGGCCATCCTCCGATTTTGATTGGGAGTGTGTTCCAAAGTGGGCGTAGTGGCTGCTACGTTACCACCAGCCCGTGTGCATAATTGGTACATCTACCCTGGCATTGCCTTGTGTGCCGTGTCACCTACCATAGTGAGCCTTACTACGAGTTTGTTTTTCTTCCCGTAGCCCATGGAGTATTTAGGGTAGACTCCCATCTAGAGGTACGCTGATACTGGATGGACTACTGGGACTATTACGTGTTGAGGGCTATATGGGTAACCCTTCAACGCTATTTAAAAGTATGTTTATTTTACTGTAGACATTATTATAATAGCGTAAAATTACTACATAGTAAATAGTTTAACGGATCCTTAGAGGATTGGTGGTCCCAAGCATCCTTTAAGTTACTGATGCATTTTTGTTACTGTTAACTTGAGTTGATTTACAGTTCATAAGTATTTATGTCCTGACTCGAGTGTTTTGTGTTTTGCTTTGCGCTCGAGTCAGACTGAGTGATTCAGCATTCAAGAATCACCTTCGGAGTTGGAGCTTTGCTTGAAGATCCAGCCATCTATTTTGCTTTCCGTATCCATTGATTCCAGTAATGTATTCTGATTTATACCTGATGTATCATGTTACTCTTCTGTTGTATCTTATTTAACACTAATGTATCTTATATATAAAGTAGCTTGATGAACTACTATCTTTTTTACTTCTGCTACATTATTATTTACTCTGTGTCTGTGATCTGTGATTATTTATTTACTGTATATTCTGAGATTTGTCAAATTTTATTTACAACGCGGTATTTTGAGCAATTCAAGTCCGACACGTGCAGATGCGAATGGTTGAGGATATAGGGTCGTTACCATAAACCACATAAGTCAGAGTCAAACCGTTCAAAAGGGCAGATTGTTATGGGGTAAATAAGAAAAAATAGAAAAAGAAAGAAAAAAAATATAAAATCTCATGGTGAAATGATAAAATATAATAATCAAATAAACAGTTCATGAAGCTGTTTACAAATAACATTGATTAATCCTTTATAATACAAATCAAAGTTACATAAAACAAGAACAAATAATAAATAAATGCAGCGGAACCACATGATGCAATTGAATAAATATAGTAAATAATAATTGTACAAAATCTTCATCTTCATCCTCCAAAAATAGGTATTCTATAAAATGAAAAGCTCAGACTAGCCCGAGCGAATTGAAAAGACAAAATACTTGAGTCGGAACTAAAAGATCTTTTGTAAGTTAAATCAACAGTTCATAAATATGAGTGTAATGGCGTCGGAGATGTTTACGGGGTTCGATATCTCCTATCTAATGTCAACGTGAGTGCAACAACTTAAGTGATGGTCATGATTCACATCTCTTAAGGATCCGTTAAACTATCTACTATATAGTACAATACCCTATTATAATAGTGCCTACAGTAAAGTAAAGTATTAAAATAACGTTAAGGCGTTACCCATGTCCCCCTTACACATTTTTATATATTCCCATAGTCTATACAGTACCGTAATCCTACATAAACTGGAGGGCTATCAGAGGGCACTACATACATATGGTACAAACCAAACTCGTAGAAGGCACGATACGGCATGTGAACACCGTACTCGAGGCAATGCCAAGGTAGATATACCAATTGCGGATCGGGACTGGTGGTAACGCATAGAAGCTACTACCGTCCACCTCAGAACACACTCCCATAATCAAAATCGAGGTGTGGCCACCAAATCTTCAAAAAGTCATAACATGGTATCGAATAAATGTGTCCGATCGGAGGTGCGACCTCACTTGGCCCGGTATGGCTCCTGTTTTAGTCACATCTAAGCAGACTCACGGGAGTCAGGGTCACGTAAATACCACATACAGAATCGTTTGTCAAACCATCCTACTTCATTTCTGGAATCTCCACCACGTATACAGTTGTAAAAGTGGTTTTCGATACTGGCACAAAGTATGAAAATATCTGATCCCGGTCACTTTAACTACCAAACGCTTACTTCACACCGGATGGTTCTTTTACATTCTCAAAACTGATTTATAATTTATATAAAAAATATCATATTCCCAAATCCATATCATTTTCGAAATCATATTTACTTTCAAGATTATATCAAATTTGAAATCATATCACTTTTGAATTCATATTTCCAAAAATAGATTAAATCCTCATTTAAAATCATCGTATTCATCAAATATGTCATTTAAATCCTTACTTATACTATAACATCATTTCATCGTATTCTACTTAAAAATCAAGGATTTAAATGTAAAACTTCCAGAAATTCAGAAAATAGATTAGACTGTTTAAAATATTTTTAAAAAATTGTTTAAGATTGTTTAAAATAGATTAAAACAGATTAAAATGGATTAATATAGTTTAAATAGATTAAAATAGACTAATATAATTTAAAATAGATTAAATTAGTTGAATATAGTTTAAAATAGATTAAACTAGTTTAATTTTTTTTGAAAAGATTAAAATAGATTAAATAGATTTAAAATAGATTAAAATGATTTAAAATACTTTAAATAGATTTAAAATAGATTAAAATACTTTAGAATTTCAATTTAAACCAATTTTCAATTCCAACCTTCAAACTTGGATTTTCAAAGTAATTCAATTTATATCAATCATTTTCCTTCAAAATATCATTTAATCCAAATCAAGATTTAAGGGTTTTAAAATCGTTTAATTTAACCAATCCGTTATTCGTATATAATTTTCTACCCTATGGTCAAGTGGTACGGATATTTATCATTTCAATTTACAGAAACTTAAATTTACAGGTATATATTATTTCAACCCGCAATACCAAATTCCAAATCAATGAAAATCGCTTGGGTTTATCATTTGAACCCATAACGATTTTCTTCTATTCTACATAATCGTTCAGGTATGTATCATTTCAACCCATAGGGATCTTCTAACAATAACTAAGTGAACTTGCAGTGTTGTAACAATATAAATATAACATCAAATCATCCAAAATCAACAATTAAACATACATCGCAATCATCACCTAAATCAACCAATAAACATCAATAGATAACTGATTATCATTACAGGTATTAAATTGAGAATTAAATTCAATATTAAATTAAATGATGATTAAATGCAATAAAAGTTAAATATAACTAGAATGAAAATTTAAATATACCAAACATCAACCAACCAATCCCAAACTATATCGTAAATTCAATTTAACCAAAATAAGATAATTTAGTGGTTGTGAGTGGGTTAAAACACCCACCTTTGATTTTAACCCATAAAAATCCAAACAGAAGCGCAAAAACTCAACAGTATCCAAATTTAACTAAATCAATTTCATTTTGTTCGGAATTTAAATATGAATCAAACAGAAAAAATCGCACGTGAATCAAAGTTTATATGCAAAAGATAATTATGCTATAAGAAATATTATTAAAATAATAATTAGTATGGATAAAAAAATTAAAAAAATTTAATACTTATATTTTTCTCAAGATGAAGCCTAAGGAAAAGATTGAGGAAAAACTAAGATGAGGATAGGATGTGAGCAAGAAATGAAAAAAGATCATGTTTTAGAAAAGAAAGCTTTTCAATTTGCAAGAATGAGGGCTTTTGAATATGAGGTGTAAGGAGAAACAAAATGCAAATAAAGAAATAAGCTGTAGGTTACTTATAATTAGGAAATGAAGGCGAAGGGACAAAAATAAATGTCATATTTTATTTTGAAAGCCTCAGGCATTAATAATGCATAAGGAAATGTACGTAGGAATGGAAAAGTTTGCAAACCAAAGGAATGTAAAATTTTGCATACATGGAAATGAGGTGGCAAAAATCAAATACAACCTAAAAGTCTAGGTTCAGGTATTAAACATAAAGAGAAATGAATGGATCAAGTATGAATGATAAGGTAACTATTTCAAAACGTTCATGCAACAATTAGTAACAAAACAAATGAAAGGACCATGTACATCGCACAACCTTTTGAAATTCAATTTTTTTTTGAAACATAACCAAATTAACTTCATTAACTCGAATGATATTCAAATTTGTATGCATTTAGGTTTATATCTATGCATAATTAAAAAAAATCAAACCTACCTTAAAAATGAAAAAAGTTCAATTTGGTTTTCTCAAAATGATCTTTTATTTCCATTAAAACGCCCTTTTTGTTTAACATAAAATGTGTGTTTCATTTATTAAATCTATTAATTGCGATCAATGTTTTCTTTCCCTTTTGATTGAAATATTTCAATCACATTAATTGCAATTAATTACAAAGTTAAATTTCAAAACAGACAATTAAAATGGATGAAAAATATAACAATGTAAACATGTTTATAAATTTTTTGTTTATACGCAAGAGTAATAAATAACTTATCGAAATAGAATATTTTCCTATTCTTGTAATCAATCTGTAAGCTAAAACATAGTTCAAATAAACATATATTTCTTCCTTTAAAATCAATCATTCTATTCTTTGTTTTAATGAAATTAAACCTACATTCACGAATGAAACATTCATTTTATTTTATGTAAATGTTCTTTTTATTAAATCAAATTTCCCTTATATTTTCACAAAACATAAGCTATTTTTAATTACAACTATTAATTTACAATTCAGTATTCACTCTCCTATTAATTGAAAATTTTCAATTACATTAATTTCAGTTGATTAAGTTTCAAAATGGACTAAATGAATGTAGTGAGAAGTAGAACAATTATTTTCTACCCAATAGTAATTTAAACATATTTATATACTATTGGATACAAACAGTAATTATACATTTCTTACTAAATAATAGTTTTTCATCTCTATAATAAATCTTTCAGCCACCAAACATTTTTGATAAATAAACATATGTTTACTCCTTTACTAAATTTAATCTTTTTTATTCTTTTAGTTTGATTTACACTCATACTATTAAATCAACCAATACCTTATGAAATTATTAACATAGGTTTCTATCTTATTATCCTCATTTTCTATAATTGAAGCCTTTTGTTACATTAATGACAATATTTAATTACATTTATTCCAATTTATTATATTCTAATTTAAATAAATTTATTTAATTAGATTTCAATCTTTTTATTCAATCAATCATTACTTTATGAATAAAGTTAACATTGGTTTACATCTTATTGCATTAATATTCTACAATTATCATCTTTTAACATATTAGTTGCAATATTTCAATTATTTTGAATCTTTATCTATTTTCACATTAATTATATTTTAAAATCCTAATAAATTAATTTATTTTGGTTTCACTCCTTTGTAGTAAATCAATTATTACCTTATGAATGTAACTGACATTTTTGTGCATCTTGTTGCATTTACCTTTTCCAGTTATCGTCTTAAGCGTATTTTACGTAACACATAATTTCATTTCACTATAATTGATTAAATAAATTTATAACAAATAACAATTGTCATCTTTTCTACATTTAATAATATTTGTAAGTTTGTTATCTACACACAAATGTCATAACTACTTACATAACACTAATTTCATCCAATTACAATTTATTACATATTATTTCATTAATTAATACCACATTTAAATTATCAATTATTCTTTTAATCCAATTATAAATTAATACCCACCTTTTTACAAAATTTACAATCTATAACCAATTATAACTCTTTAATCATTTCAATTAATTGGAATTACATTTAAAGCAGTTATCAATTACCTTGTTTATATTTCATTCCAGTTATATTCTTATTATTAAATCATAAATTTTTATTTCTTCCAACATTAAATCACAAAACCTTATTGAATTAACTATTTTTAATTGTCGAAAATTATGGGTTATTACAGCATACACCTTCTAGGAAGAGCTTGCTCCACTTCTATTATATCTTTCTTTCGGATATTGGAAATATATAATTTCTAACTTCACATTTATCTGGAAGTAATGTATGTCTTCAAACGTCGGTCCATCAAAATCCATAATAATAAGGTAGCCTAGGACAAACAAAGGAGCCAAGTACCATCCAGCCTCTAGGATTCTTCTATATGTCATGCTCATGCTCTTCTTGTTTAACGCTTTGAGGTATAGCCAATGCTCCTTGGAGATAATTGGGGTAAGTTTATGAAACAACCCGAATTCCAGTGGTCCGGATTTTTCGCAAAAATGCTAAAATCCAAGCCCACTAAAGCCCGAGTTGGGTGTCTGGTATCCTGCAAGTAGGCAAAGATAAATCTATCAGAGCTCAGTTAATTATCTCACAATGGAATTGACTAAAATATAATAGCAAGTAAATACTAACCCAAATGATAACACTTTCTAAGCAAGTGTCGTAAACCTGAGAAGTCTCTACCATCTACATAACCTATAGGATGTTATGAGGAGGGGGTCGGAACAAAAGTTTAGGTGAATGAATAAATTATATACTTCTAGGCCTAATTATACATATATTGTTTTATTTCCATTTACTCTATTCCTCAACCTTTATTAGTTTACATCTAATTTCCTTCATTTCAGTTTTCTTAATTATATAATCCATATTCACGTTTTATCTATTATAATCCATAATGCAAAGAAGAAAAAAAGAGGGGATAGAAGAAAACCGACGCTTGCACAAAAATCCAAAATGTAGAAAAAGATGTAAATAAGGCATAGAAAATAGTGTATAAATACTGATACTATAAATAAACTACAAGTTTTCTTATAGTTCAGCCTAATTTAATTAATATGATTAGTTGTTGAATAAAATTTTCTAAACGGGAATCTAACGATAATATCTCTTAAACTTAAAAGATATATAAATAAATCCACTCACATGTCGTGATATCCCAGAATTTCAGCAAATATATATGTGATTATCTTATTTTATAAATTATTTAAAATTGGCAAATTATTCTTTTAAAATAAATAAAATATGTGTTGTTTATATATGTATATATATGTGTGTTGATTTTAAATAGAATTTAAATTTGAATTTTAATTTGAAATTCAAAAGATAAATATCTTAAATAAATTGGATTTAAAAATATATATGTATATGATTTTTATTAGTATATAATTAGTTTTATATTATTTTTTTTAAATGATTTTATAAATATAAATTAAGAAAATGTATTAACTAAATAAAAATTAAATATAAAGTTTTATAAAAAACAATAAAAATATATTAACACATGCATATTACAAATGTGAATTAATCATAACATGCAAATGACAAATGTAAGCTAATTAAAAAAAGTCTCATAATATCTTTTATTTTCTTTTGTTTTTAAAAATCATTAAAACAAGGTTATAAATATATCTATCTCCTCTCCTCCATTCTTTTTCTATCTTCATTTTTCAAAACTAGAAACAAAGCCTGTAAAAATAAATAAACCAGAAAAAATATAAAGCAATCAACTACCTCAAATCTCAACTAGCAAATTCATCTCAGATTTAAAACAAGATCATCTCAACAACTAAGCAACTCAACTAAGATTTCCAGTTCAAAGATCATCAAAGCATTCCTGTTCAAACCTCCTCTGTTCAACAACCTTTTACAGTGAGTAAACAAACTATAATCTATTGATCTTTAAATGTTATGTTATGAAATATGCTTTGCATGGTTGTGAAAATGAGATTGAATGTATATATCTAGGTGGTATAAGTGTGCATGTCTGTGTTACCCTGTTCTTAGTTTATCGGGTATAAAAAAAGTATAAATTCAAAATCTCTTCCCTAAATCTCTTATTTCTGGTGATGTTTAAACAAAAAGTTTTTAGATTAACAAGATCTAAGATTTAAAAATATTTTTAAGTATAATAAGTTTGAATATTATCTGGAAAATCAAGAAATACAGTGGAATATCTAAAACAAGTTAAATTCAAACATCTTGATTCTCCGATTCACCTATATATTCTGAATCGTCTATGAAAACTAGGATTTTTAAAAGAAAAATCACGATTTTATCGTTGGTTTGAGTGAGGATTCAAGGGTTGAACGGATTTGATGTTTTGAGGCTTTCCCGGTGATCAGAGGGCTCGCGGTGGTCGGGGTCACTGTTGGAGGTAGCAGGGAGTTAGGCAGTCTCCGGAAAAATAGTAGGTAGTTTTTAAGACCATCGTGGTGGTAGCTTGGCGTCGGAGTAGGGTTTAAGTATGGTTTTTGGTCGAGGTTGGAATGTTTGCCGTTGCATCGTCTCTGGAGCATCAAGTTGGGTCAGAGGTAGGGGATTCGAAGTAGGGAACTCTGGCGAGGGTCTGGACAAAATGGCGAAGATTCAGATCATCATAGGTGGCGCAACATGGAGGTTTCTGGTGACCAGGTTGTTCCAGGAGATAGTCGAGGTTGCTCGAATTCGATTTTTGTGATCGATTCAGGTTCGCGTGGTCGGAATCGGAAGGGTAGGTCGAAGTCGACTCGTCGGTGGTGGTATGGGTGATCGGAGCTCCGGCAATCAGTCCTACACGTGCAGGAGGTTTGCTATGTATCAATATTTTTTTTTCGAGGTGGAAGAAGCATCCTCGGGTGGGAACTTAGGGAAAGGAGGGGTTTGCTCGGGGTTTGTTTCGGGTGAACGTGAGTGCTAATACATGTTAACAGTTTAAAGTTTTAACAAGTTTTAAAAAATGGAAAGGAAGAAAGTCTCGGGGCTGGACTCGTGTAAGAACTGGGTTGAACCCGAAGTAAATATTATAATAGTTTTAAAATATAAATAAAAAAGTTTTTAAAATTTAAAATAAATCAAGTTTAAACCTTTTTCTTAATAAATTTTCATTTATAATAGAATGTTTTAAATAATTGGTTCAAGAAGTTGTATGATTTATTTTAATTAAATTAGTTAAGTTCAATTCTTAAGTTATTTTAAACTTAATTTCAAAATGTAATTACGTAGCTAATTAAAAGGTAAAATGTTTTAAATTTATATGTTAATGATTTAGAAACTTATAAAGATAAATGGTTATCTTAAAGTTAATTAAGGTCTTTGGTAATTACAGATTAAATAAATTAATGAAGTAATTAAAGAGAAATTAATTAACTCATGACTAAGGATTAATTAATTAATTAATAATTAAGGGTTATAAATTAATTAGAGATTAATTAATTTATAATTAAGGATTAATTAATTAATTAATTAGAGATTAATTAATTTGTAATTAAGGATTAATAAATTAAAAAATTAGGGACTTATTAATAAATAATTAGGGCTAATTAATTATTGATTAAGGATTAGTTAATTAATAATTAAAGGATAATTAATCGATAATTAAAGATTAATTAATTAATTTGTAAAAGTAATTAAAGAATGATTAATTCAATAATTAATTAAAATGGTTTGTAATTAATTAATGATTAATTAAGCAGGGTTAGGCGATTATTTCTTAAGTGATTAATTTTATTTGAGTTAATTAAATTAATTATAATCATAGGATTAATAAGTCTTGCTTATGGATGATTGGTTATATAGAATGTCTGGATTGATAATTACAGTATGATAATCTATGATATTTTATGATGTGATATACTTTGGATATGGCTGTGATAATTATGTGTTGTTTATCTGTGCTGAATGCTGTGTAAATTCAATGATTTGAATTGAACTTAATTGTTTACTTAAACAACTTGGACTTTAAGACGACATTTGGATTTCGATGAGACCGGGATCAGATATCAAATTTGTTATTCGAAAACCACATCGATCCAACTTAAAACGATAGGTCGTGAAATCTCTAGTGAAGATCGAGATTAAGTTTCAGAGTGCAAGGCCTATTGTCGTTAATTCTGAGGGTGATTCCAAAATGAGTGCAGAGAGATAGTGCCTTCGGTCTCATTCGAACCCGGTACGAACTTGTATGGGTAAATGCTATCAGACCATCGTCAATGAGGACGATTAGCATTCCAAGATAAGTGTTCTAAAAAGGTAATCGTAGCCGCAAGCCTCATCAACCAGGAATGGCTAAAACATGGGAGGTGCGCGCAAGGCTAAGTGGGTAGCACCCAAGTAGGATAAGATTTTCCTCTATCTAAAGGTCCCTTTATTCAGGTATGTAGGCGGTTGTCGGCCATAGCAGTGGGGTTGTCTTATTTGGACTATCCAGTAAGGGGTAGCTCCGGTTTTGTGTTGCTGGGGATTAGGATGGATCATCGTGCAATGATCTAGACCACGTACTGTGACGGAAGGTACCTCAGTAGCATTGCCATTGTATGGAATCCAATCTCCAATAAGTGACTGTATGGATTTGATTGTGCCCAACTATGTTGGAACGTGAGATGTAAACATTCCAGCTATTTCCTACTTTATGTTGAAAACCCTAGACATTATTATAACATAACTGGATTTCCTATCAAATGTTTTGGTTATCATAAGGGAAAAACTTGTCCGTGCTTATTTGCTGAGAGTCTTACAAGATACCTTTTAATTCAAAGGTTTTCAAGTTAAACAACTTAACTGTTTACTCACCCCACACCCATGTCTGACCCGGGGTTTATTCTGTTTTTCTTCAACTTTTGGGTACTCAAATTTTTTTGAGTAGCCAAGTGATCCGGTTTGCTTGACGACTTTGGTAAAGCTTGGAGCAGGTGTCCTGGCATATATATATATAATATATATATATATATATATATATATATTTCCGCTATGTTGGAATCTTTTGTCTATTGTAATTTGAAATGTAATGGATAGACAGGTCTTCGTGACTGTCTAATGTGATAATGTTGTGTAACTGTGTAACTCTGATGTGTAATGACTATGTAATAGCTGTTGAATATGCGCTTATATGTTTTTGTTTGATGATAATAAACATATATATTCATTTAAATGTATTTGTTAATGTACTATTTTATTTTTCGTATATTAAATAAATATTTGTTGAATAAAATAAATTATACAGAATTTGAATTCAAACAGAATAAGTTACACGGAATTTGAATTCAAACAGAAATTTTATTCAAACAAATATTTATTACATTTTTTAATAGTACAAATTCAAGCTCTCACTATACATATACAATTTTGATTCTAATTGCATCACAATTCAGTTTACATAATTTCCTCACTACATATCACTCACACTCGTAGTTTATCTTCAACTTCATTCCAGTTAGAATCCAGCATCTGAGAAATCTGCAAAAATATTCACTAACGCAGTAAAATTGAAAAAGAAATATTTTTGCAATATAAAATGAAATATGATTTTGGAAAATATGATTTGCCTCAGTTATTTGGGTTGTTCGTCATCATTCACATTTGAATTCATCATACACGAACAATGTGACATGCACAGTGTATCACTGTACATGCCACTAGGCCGTGCACATCAATATACACTTGATAATGCTACAGGGACAGGTGAGCACAGGTCAAACCCAAATGAAAAGCCGAGTTCAACTCACGTGTAATATATTTAAAATCACGACACGAGCACAAGGTCAAACCCGAGTTTTGAAACTGGATTCAACTCAAGTGAAATTTCAAAAATCAACATGAATGGATGTCACAAGCAAAGACCAGACACACTTGAACATGGTGAGAAACACAAGTCAAATAACTCAGCATTGAAGTGGATGTACAAAGCTCAAGTTCAATCCCAAAGCAACCAGTAATGACACAACAACTACCGTCAACTACAAGCCCAAGTGTACAAAGAAGATAATGACACAGCAACCAACAAAAGAAGTTCAGTGCCACTACGAACATAGTTCGAAACAGCATACCAAATAAATCAGATGAACAGCTAAGCTTAAGAGCTCTATGCATATGAAAGCAAGAATGCAAATGCGCAAGTATCAATATATAATGATCAAGATGCTTCACAGTACAACATACAAAATGAATCATACAGTTTCAATGCTAACTGCTCAAGTAAAGTGAAGGAACAAGACCGAACAGTGCATATATGAAGTACAAAACAAGTGCATCATAAACCATAGTCTCAAGTTCAAATAGCAATCAAGTGTCGACCAGATAGCAAGTCAAGTCAAAATGCATCATGCAAGCCATCAAAAATCAGTACACAACAAGCATGAATCAAGTACAAGGCCAAAACAACAACATGAATGCAACATGGTGAACAACACACGTGCAATAGTCAACCCAGTATGCAAAATGAATGGAGCAACTGTGAAAACTGAAATGAAGTACGAGACGACCAAGTGAAACACAGTGCATATATGATATCACAGCAAACATGACAGCAGACCAAAGTGCAACAAAATCACTCATGAAAACTAACAAGCCAATATGCAGACATGAATGCAAACAACCAACTACATGCAGATGAACAGAACGTCAATTGGGTACATGAAGTTCAATCCACCAGTCAGTGCAGTGATACATGGAATCACATAAACAAGTTCGAACTAACATCCAACATCATATTCACGAATGTAATATTAAAGTGGAAACCAGTGAAGATGGCCAGAGACGAAGACTACAAGATGAACAACGACCAATGCTACAGGAATGAACTCATAGATGGCCGTAGCCGTGGCAAATCAAGGAGTAAAGTTTGAAGAATTTAATGCAGATGCAAAATCAAAGTTAAACCAAAAAGAGGAAAGTTCTTTTTTTCTGCCGTATCGATCAAATCGAACGTTTGAAAATCAAGGCCGTGAGTAACAAGTAGAAAATATATCAGGAAAGCCGGTGCGCATCAGGAAAGCAACAATTTTGGAAAGTATCGAATTGATACGAACAAACTCAAGGATCGAATTCATATAAATACCTAACCCAATTATCATCATAGGAATGAGCAAACGATCGAGTTCAAGTATGCATCAAACCAGCAAAGCAAAAGGAGTAAAGTACATACCGAAATCGTAGACAATTAACTCGACCAAATTGAGGTAGCTGCGAACAATATAATCTAACGAAGAAAGGAATGGAAGCTTCTGAAATCATTTTGACAAAGCGGTGCTTCAATTTCAGGAAAGCCCTAATTTTAGAGAAAAGAGGAATAAGATCGAATGAGGCCATTATTTTCACAGCAAAGTAGCGCAATGAAATAAAAGAAAAGGGACGGCACATGTTTTTCTCTCGTGATTATTTGGGCCGGCTAATTATAGAAAGAAATTTGGGCTAACCTTTTATAAATTAGGGTTTTTTAGTTTAAATTGTTTTAAAATCTGTTTTTTAAATTTAAATTCTCTTTCAAAAGATTGTATTTACTAGTCGTGTGACTAGGGGACAAGCTACGCGGCGTAGCTTGAGAATTCGCAACTTAGTGGCTGAGTTGTGGCAGGGTTTTGAGCGTAGAGTTAGGTTAGTCAGTAGCGGGTGTCGCGAGTTTACTTGTGTAAGCGTGTGACTATCTAATTTATAGTAGAAACCTTAGGGGCAACACGTAGGCATGGTTTTACCGAAGCTGGGTAAATTCTATGTCATTCTATCTCTACATTTTATTATTCTGCTATTTTTGCTGTGCTGCTATTAATCTGTGATCCGTGTTGAAATAATTTTATAAGCTTCCGCAATTAATTTTTTAAAATTTATACCATCACCCTATTCACCCCCCCCCCCCTCTAGGGTGAAATCGATCTTACAAGTGGTATCAAAGCTAGGAATAGAAGTCAATTTTTGTTTTAAAAATTCATTTTTCAAAAATCAGTTTTTGTTTAAAAGTTTGAATTTTTAAAATGGGTTCTTTTAATAATGCTTTTGCTGAGGGTCAGTCTATAGTTAGACCACCAATGTTCAATGGTGAATATGCTTATTGGAAAAATAGAATGAAAATTTTTCTGAAAACCATTGACGCTTAGAACATTGTTGAGACAGGTTATAGAGCACCAATTATAATTACAGATAATCAGGAAATAGATAAACCGATGGATCAATAGACAGAACTAGAAAATAAATTACAAAATGGTAATGCTAGAGCTATGAATTCTATTATCTGTTCATTGGATCAATTTGAGTTTAATCGTGTTTCACATTGTCTAACTGCGCAGGAAATATGGCACACACTAGAAGTGACTCACGAAGGAACATCTCAAGTCAAAGAATCTCACCTAGCCATGCTAAGCAGCGAATACGAGAATTTCACAATGGCAAAAGAAGAAAATGTCAAAGAGATGCATGGACGACTTTCCAATTTCGTATACAAATCAAAAGCTCTTGGAAAACCATATATAGAGTTGGAGATAGTCCGAAAAATCCTCAGAGTCCTTCCACGAAGTTTTGAAGCCAAAGTGACTGCCATTCAAGAATCAAAAGATTTGAAACAAATGAAAGTCGAAGAACTCATCGGAAATCTCACCGCTTATGAGCTAGAAATGAAATTCAAGGAAGAACGTGAAGGAGGTGATACTCGAAAGAAATCAATAGCTCTTAATGGAACAACAGAAAGTGATAGTGATGATAATGATGATGGAGCAGCAGAATTGGAGCTGATAATAAAGAAAGTCAAAAGGTGGAATTGCAAATATGAAAATTCAGCTCTAAATCAAAAATTGAAAAGCAGAATAAATAAAATATTGGACAATCCAGAAGAATAAAATATCATCTGTCATAAGTGCAACCAACCCGAACACATCAAGCCCAATTGTCCTCAAAATCGACGCGACTTTGAAAAGAAATCAAAAAGGAGAAGTTTTACTGCCACGTAGAATACAAGTGATGAAGATAATCAAAGTGCTAACAGTGAGAATGAAAAAGCAGACTTGTGTCTTCATGGTGAAAGAACTTACAGTGATGATGACGAGCCAAGTGAGGTATCAAAACTTTCTCATTCGGAACTACTTATATATTTCCACGAAGTGAATGGTTGTTTTGAATGACTTAGGGAGAAGTATGCCAAACTTGAATCACAAAAAGATACTTTAATAGATTTAAATAAACAACTTGACCAATTAGTTAAAACCTATCAAAGTAGCATTCCTAATTGTGATAAGTGTCCAACAATCGAAGAAGAAATCAAAAAATAAGGAACTAATATAAAATCACTTGAAAATGAAATTCTAATTTTGAAAGAAAGTGAAAAAATGAGGAGAGAGAACTCTATTAAAAAGTGCACACAATTGTTAAACGAAAATGAATCTCTCAAAACACAAGTCCAACAACTTTTGACGACCTTAGAGAAATTTTCAAAAGGTGAAAAATCGTTGAATATGCTGTTAGGAAAGCAAACTGGTAATACGATTAGACAAGGACTTGGATATAGTCAATCTGAAAATGTTGAAAGCGAAATTAATCAAGAAAATTCCATGCGCACAATTTGTAGAAAATATGGGCACGATCACAATAATTGTTGGTATAGACCTAAACATGTGAAAACCATACCAATTTGGGTTCCAAAAGGCACAAATATAAAATCTCTCAAAGTTAAACAAATTTGGGTGCCGATGGTAACAATTATAAATAGTTTTGGGTCTTTACAAAATTGTTTTTCAAAATATTCTGCCACTAACAACCTTTTGGACCTATAAAAACAAATAGATCACATAAATCCTTTTCCGTGTAGGTGTGGTGGCAGGCTAAGGAACAACAACAGTGTTCTCTGGATTTTTGGCTGTTCCAGAAACACAATGAGCGACAAAGCCAAGTTCCTTAGCCTATTATAATGGTGACAGAATCACAATGGATAAACAACGAAAAATATCGTAAAGGTAAAACAGGTAATGGTATATTTATTTGAACGATATATTAAATGTGATGGTCCGCACCATAGTCTGAATTAAAATCAGCCAATATTGAGATGATGAAGAGATGATGATTTTTCTGACTTGTTCCACATAGTTGGCCAATTACATTTATGCCAAAAACACTAATCTTTGAATTACTTCATACATATTTGTTTGGATTAAACATTGTGTTTTGTTGGATGATAATGCATTTGGTTATAATTGGGCTAACTCTATATTCACAGTTTTTGATTATTTACACGGCTTCAATTCAAATTCAAAGAATGTCATTTAAATTGTTGTTGAAATTGAGTTTGAAATTTTTTATGCACACTTCATGGTCTGGTCTATCAAATTTAATTAGTAATGTTTTTGAGTGAAAAATAATTTTAGATGCAGATTACACTGGTAATGTAATTGATAGAAAAATTACTAGTTGAACGTGATTTTTGAGACATTTAGTAACTGCATCGTTTTTCAAAGAAAATATCTGCATATTTTCCATTACAAATAATTTTTAAATAGCAGAAATTTTTCTCATATAACCCCTTCAAGAAAATCATTTTCTTTGACTATATTTTCAGATTAGTTATTTTTATTTGATTTTAAATGACAAATTTTTGACTAATCCGATCCCCTACTAATTATCAAAAAAGATAAATAGTGATTGAAAAGGTGATAAGTGTTGATATTTAACATGCATTACTCAAGAGAGTATATTTGGAAAATTTCTTTAGGAATTCAAATAAGAGTTATAGAACTTTTTGTTGGGTAAAGATTCCATGACCATTTCTATATCTATCATATTTCTATCGACCATTGTTTATCAAAACTTAAATATAGTTGGTCGATATGTGGTACTATAATCAGGGATCATTTGTTTTTCATTTCATATTTTTTTTGTAAAATAAATAAATATCCAAAGTATTCACTCTCATTTAAAAGTCCTCACGGTTATGCATGGTTGAATTACTTGGATTTTTGATTATGTGCTTCCATGCTCATTTAAAAGTCCTTACGGTTATGCATGTATGGAACGCATATCAAAATTAATTGATTAAATAGACAAGTTAATTCTAATCCCATTTAAAAGTCCTCACGGTCATTCATGGTTAGAAGATAATTGATTTCATTTTTAAAAATTAAATTGGAATACTACTAATCTCATTTAAAAGTCCTAACGGTTATGTATGATTAGTAGATATTCAAATTCCTGATATAAATGTACCACAAGTTGATACAATTGTATGATTTTATATTAGAACATCATTTCCATTCTTTCTAAAAGTGGAATATGAGCCTAAGAAGGGTAGTTATGATTTTTGTTTGATTTTTATTGAAGTTTAATATTTATATTCAATTTGAGTTTAATGTTGGATTAATATTTATCACTTTATCTCTATTTTCTCTAACACTGTTATTCTTTTGCTGATAACAAAAGGGGGAGAGAAAAGTTAAGATTTTGTCAAATAGAATCAAGCAAAGGTCAAATAATTTTCCATTTGCATCTAGGCTCATTTATATATTTCTATTTGTATGCATATATGTAGGGGGAGCATCATGTAGAGAGGAAGCATTTAAATTGGAGGAGCAATTAGAGTATATCATTGATCAAATACATTTAACGCAGTATGTTTGTTATCATTAAAAGGGGGAGATTGTTGAATATGCGCTTATATGTTTTTGTTTGATGATAATAAAAACATATATTCATTTAAATGTATTTGTTAATGTACTATTTTATTTTTCATAGATTAAATATATATTTGTTGAATAAGATAAATTACACAGAATTTGAATTCAAACAGAATAAGTTACACAGAATATGAATTCAAGCAGAAATTTTATTCAAACAAATATTTATTACATTTTTGAATAGTACAAATTCAAGCTCTCACTATACATATACAATTTTGATTCTAATTACATCACAATTCAGTTTACATAATTTCCTCACTACATATCACTCACACTCGTAGTTTATCTTCAACTTCATTCCAGTTAGAATCCAGGATCTGAGAAATCTGCAAAAATATTCACTAACGCAGTAAAATTGAAAAAGAAATATTTTTGCAATATAAAATGAAATATGATTTTTGAAAATATGATTTGCCTCAGTTATTTGGGTTGTTCGTCATCATTCACATTTGAATTCATCATACACGCACAATGTGACATGCACAGTGTATCACTGTACATGCCATAAGGCCATGCACATCAATATACACTTGATAATGCTACAGGGACAGGTGAGCAAAGGTCAAACCCAAATGAAAAGCCGGGTTCAACTCACGTGCAATATATTTAAAATCACGACACGAGCACAAGGTCAAACCCGAGTTTTGAAACTGGATTCAACTCAAGTGAAATTTCAAAAATCAACATGAATGGATGTCACAAGCAAAGACCAGACACACTTGAACATGGTGAGAAACACAAGTCAAATAACTCAGCGTTGAAGTGGATGTACAAAGCGCAAGATCAATCCCAAAGCAACCGGTAATGACACAGCAACTACCATCAACTACAAGCCCAAGTGTACAAAGAAGACAATGACACAACAACCAACAAAAGAAGTTCACTGCCACTACGAACATGGTTCGAAACAGCATACCAAATAAATCAGATGAACAGCTAAGGATAAGAGCTCAATGCATATGAAAGCAAGAATGCAAATGCACAAGTATCAATATATAATGATCAAGATACTTCACAGTACAACATACAAAATGAATCATACAGTTTCAATGCTAACTGCTCAAGTAAAGTGAAGAAACAAGACCGAACAGTGCATATATGAAGTACAAAACAAGTGCATCATAAACCATAGTCTCAAGTTCAAATAGCAATCAAGTGTCGACCAGATAGCAAGTCAAGTCAAAATGCATCATGCAAGCCATCAAGAATCAGTACACAACAAGCATGAATCAAGTACAAGGCCAGAACAACGACATGAATGCAACATGGTGAACAACACACGTGCAACAGTCAACCCAGTATGCAAAATGAATGGAGCAACTGTGAAAACTGAAATGAAGTACGAGATGACCAAGTGAAACACAGTGCATATATGATATCACAGCAAACATGACAGCAGACCAAAGTGCAACAAGATCACTCATGAAAACTAACAAGCCAATATGCAGACATGAATGCAAACAACCAACTACATGCAGATGAACAGAACGTCAATTGGGTACATGAAGTTCAATCCACCAGTCAGTGCAGTGATACATGGAATCACATAAACAAGTTCGAACAACCAGACAACATCATATTCACGAATGTAATGTTCAAGTGGAAACCAGTGAAGATGGCCAGAGACGAAGACTACAAGATGAACAACGACCAATGCTACAGGAATGAACTCATAGATGGCCGTAGCCGTGGCAAATCAAGGAGTAAAGTTCGAAGAATTTAATGCAGACGCAAAATCAAAGTTAAACCAAAAGGAGGAAAGTTTTTTTTTCTGCCGTATCGATCAAATCGAACATTTGAAAATCAAGGCCATGAGTAACAAGTAGAAAATATATATCAGGAAAGCCGTGCGCATCAGGAAAGCAACAATTTTGGAAAGTATCGAATTGATACGAACAAACTCAAGGATCGAATTCATATAAATACCAAACCCAATTATCATCATAGGAATGAGCAAACGATCGAGTTAAAGTAAGCATCAAACCAACAAAGCAAAAGGAGTAAGTACATACCGAAATCGTAGACAATTAACTCGACCAAATTGAGGTCGCTGCGAACAATATAATCGAACGAAGAAAGGAATCGAAGCTTCAGAAATCATTTTGAAAGAGCGGCGCTTCAATTTCAAAAAAGCCCTAATTTAAGAGCAAAGAGGAATAAGATCGAAAGAGGCCATTATTTTCACAGCAAAGTAGCGTAATGAAATAAAAGAAAAGGGACGGCGCATGTTTTTCTCTCGTGATTATTTGGGCTGTCTAATTATAGAAAGAAGTTTGGGCTAACCTTTTATAAATTAGGGTTTTTAGTCTAAATTGTTTTAAAATCTGTTTTTTAAATTTGAATTCTCTTTTAAAAGGTTGTATTTACTAGTTGTGTGACTAAGGGACAAGCTACGTGGCGTAGCTTGAGAATTCGCAACTCAGTGGCTGAGTTGTGGCAGGGTTTTGAGCGTAGAGTTAGGTTAGTCAGTAGCGGGTGTCGCGAGTTTACTGTGTAAGCGTGTGACTATCTAATTTCTAGTAGAAACCTTGGGGGCAGCACGTAGGCAGGGTTTTGCCGAAGCTGGGTAAATTCTATATCGTTCTATCTCTGCATTTTGTTATTATGCTATTTTTCTATGCTGCTATTAATCTGTGATCTGTGTTCAAATAATTTTATAAGCTTCCACAATTAATTTTTTAAAATTTGTACCATCACCCTATTCATCCCCTCTCTAGGGTGAAATCGATCCTACAATAGCTATGTGATGTATTATATTTTTCTGTTTCCGCTGTGAGATTTTGAAATTGTTGTTTTCTTTGTTTCTTCCTTTTCTTTTTCTACCTATTTCTTTCTTTACGATGATACGTCTTTTTGTGGAATGAAAGGCGGGTCGTCACAGTTGGTATCAGGGCGCTAAGTGGAGATAATACCTAGGCTTTATAGTAGTATCTATCTTGAGAGCGCGTACTTGTAATTTTTATATATCTATATACCTATCTAAATTGTTGGGTTACCTGTCCAATTTCCAACATGAGTTCTAGTGGAAGGAGAGGCAGAGTTGTGGGTAGCACAACGATCACTAATGGAAGAGGTTCGACTGCTAGCGAGGCTGTTAATCCAATGCCGCCCCGAGTAAGTTTTGCTGCATTGTGCAAGGATTTCACCAATCTAGGAGGAAGACCCTTCAAAGGATCAGAGTCCATCATTGAAGTTCCAGCTTGGTTATGCTCATGAGAGCGCATTTTTAAGAGTTTGGATATGTCAAACGAGCAAAAGAGAGTGATGGCATCGTGGCAACTTCAAGAGGGAGCTGCAGCTTGGTGGGATGCTGTTATAATGAATATGTCAAAGGACGATATTTCTTGGAGTAAGTTTATGAAACTATTTGAGGAACAGTTTATGCCTACAGTTGGGAAGACTTGTTTGTCTAGAGATTTTATGGATCTGAAGCAAGGGAGTATGTCCGTTTTAGAATATGAGACTAAGTTCATTGAATTATGTCGCTACGGACCTGGTCTGATTGACACGCCCCTCAAGAAGAAAGAGATATTTATACTGGGAATAAGGCCCGAGTTCCATGAGAAGATGACGGCACATCTCAAGGGATTATTCATGGAGTTGATTGATATGGCACTGAGGTTTGAGGAGCTTATGAATAAGAAACCTTTGGCATCTGTAGTAGCACCAAGTGGAACTTTCAATCCAAACAAAAGGAAATTCAATCCAAATTGGAAAAAGCAAGGGAAAGGGAAACATGGAGGCAATAATGGAGCTCGTAAGTGTTATGTGTGTCAACAAGAGGGTCATTTAGCTAACCCAGAGGTAGATCTCAGCAGCAGCAGCGTCAAAGTGGACCCGGTTCTGCATTGGTTCAGAAATATTTGTGTTTCAACTGTCAACAGCCAAAGCACAAGGTAAAGGCTTGTCCGCTTCTTCAAAGAGCTCAGCCAACTAAGGTGTTTTCTATCCAAGAAGGACCATCAACTTCTTCGGATGGGAAAGGCAAAGGCGTTCTGGAAGGTACTTTGCTTTTAGATGGCATTTTTGTTAGAGTTTTGTTTGATTCGGGTGCTTCCCTTAGTTTTATATCTTTGGATAGGTAGAGAAGTTTCATCTGACCCCTAATGTGGTAGACCACCCTATTTTTGTATATAATCCTATAGGTGGAGTGACCAAGTTAGATATGATATGTGAAGGCCTAAGGATTTCTTGTATGCCTCATAGTTTCGCTTGCGACCCATTTGTGTTGGATTTCAAAGGGTTTGACCTTATTTTGGAAAAGGTTTGATTGGATAAGCATACGGCTGTTTTGATTTATTAAGAGAGAATTGTGTCTTTGGAAACCGAGTTGGAAAGGATCGCAAAAGTAACTTGCGATAGTTTCGGAGTTCACTTGAGTAAACTTTTGCATGGAATCGAGGCATCTCCATAAGGCGTAGAATCTGTCGAAGTGGTCCATGATTTCCCTTATGTCTTCGAGGAAGTGAAAGGTTTTCCCCTGCATTGGGAGATTGAGTGTCGGGATTGACTTAGTTCTGGGAGCAATACCTGTTATTCAACCTAGTAGAAGGATGGGGCCGAGAGAGAGAAGAGCTGGTGAAGCAGACCCAAGATTTCTTAGAGAGAGGTTTGATCCGGCCTAGTTATTCCAGTTGGGGTTCTACCGTTGTCTTTGTGACCAAGTCGGATGGGTCATTGAGACTCTGTGTGGATTATCGGGAGTTGAATAAGGTTACTATTAGGAATAAGTATCCCTTTCCTCGTATAGACGATCTTTTTAATCAACTCCATGGAGCTTCTGGTTTCTCCCGGTTGGATTTAGCTTCGGGTTTCCACCAGTTAAGGGTAGCCGAGGATAGTATACCCTTGACTGTGTTCAGGGGACCCAATTGTTTTTATGAGTGGCTGGTTATGCCTTTTTTGCTAACCAATGCTCCTGCTTATTTTGTGGATTTGATTAACCGATTTTTTCGGGATGTGCTGAATAAGTTCGTGCTCATGTTCATAGATGACATTCTTGTCTACTACAAGTCTGAAGAGGAGCATAAGCAACATTTGGAGATAGTGTTGGAGACTTTGAGGAGGCATGTTCTGAAAGCTAAGTTTTCGGAGTTCCATTTTTGGAAGTCAGAAGTGAGATTTTTGGAGCATGTTATTTCTGGAGATGGTATTTTTGTATATCCGGCCATGGTAGCAACTATTGAAGAATGAAAGCAACCACAGACTCCTATGGGAGTCTGCAGTTTTCTTGGTTTGGCAGGGTACTACAGGAAATTTATCAGGGACTACTCTAATATTTCTTCGTACTTGACCAAGTTGACTAGGAAAGGTGCAAAGTTGAAGTTGACCCCTAAGTTTGAAGATGCATTCCTGGATTTGAAGGCAAGGCTGACCAGTGCACCTGTTCTAGCTATTCCTGATGGTAAGAGCAAGTTCGAAGTCTACAGGGATTCTTGTGGAGTTGGGCTGGGTGTAGTGCTGATGCAAAATGGGAAATTGATTGCGTATGCGAGCAGGCAATTAAAGCCACATGAAAAGAATTACGCTATGCATGATCTGAAATTGTTAGCCATCGTCTTTGCTTTGAAGATCTGGAGGCACTATCTGTTGGGAGAGAAGTTTGTGCTTTTCAAAGATCACAAACCTTTGAAATACCTTTTCTCCAGAAGGTTCTGAATTTAAGGCAACGGAGGTGGGTAGAATTGTTGGCATAGTATGATCTGGACATCCACTATACTCCAGGGAAAGCGAATGTTATGGCCGATGCTCTGAGTAGGAATGCAGTTCTATCTATTTTGGAAGTTGTTTCATCTCTGCAAGAAAGAATCATAAGCAGTCAGATGAAGGATAGAAATTTTAAGGAATTGATTCTTGGAGCTAAGGATGGTCGATATTCGGATTTCAAGTAGACAATCAAGGAGCTTTGAGGATCAACGGACATTTGTGTGTTCTTGATGTGGATGGATTGAGGCAGGAAGTATTGCCGAAAGGCTACAAATTAAGGTTGAGTATCCATCCGGGGATCTCAAAGATGTATAAGGATATGAAGAAAGTTTTCTGGTGGCCAGGAATGAAGAAGGATGTTACTGCTTTCGTGAATGGATGTGCGATCTGTCAGCAGGTGAAAGGTGATCAACAGAAGACCACATGATTGTTGCAGCCTTTGGAAGTTCCTATGTGGAAGTGGGAAATGATATCTATGGATTTCGTCGATGGTTTGCTAAGGACCAGAAATGGTAATAAAGGAATATGCTTAATCGTAGATTGATTGACCAAGAGCGCCCATTTTATTTTGGTTAAGGCAACCAAAACTGCAGCGTCTTTAGCGAGATTTTCTTGAGGGAGATCGTTAGGTTGCACGTAGTCCCCGTCATCATAGTGAGTGACCATGATCCAATCTTTACCAGTAAATTTTGGGAGGCTCTACAGAAAGCTTTGGGTATAAGATTGATTTTGAGTACAGCCTATCATCCCCAGACCGACGGACAGACAAAATGGCTGAATCGAATTCTTGAGGATATGTTGAGGGCTTCTGTTCTGTATTTCGGTGAGTCTTGGGAGGACCATTTGCATTTAGTGGAATTCTCATACAATAATAGTTATCAGGCGAGCATCAAGATGGCACCCTATGAAGCTTTGTACGGGAGATCTTGTAGATCACCGTCCTGTTGGGTAGAATCGGAAGATTATCTTGTTCTTGGTCCAAATTTGATCCGAGAAGCATCTGCAAAGGTGGAGCTAATCAAGAAGAGAATGAAAATAGCCCAGGATCACCACAAGAGTTATGTGGACAAGAGACGAAGGCAATTGGAATTCGAAGTCAGATATTTGGTTTTTGTCAACGGTTCCCCAATAAAAGGAGCGTTCAGATTTGGAAAGACATGAATGCTTGCCCCAACGTATATTGGACGTATATTGGTCCATTCTGAGTGCTTGAGAGAATTGGTGCTTTGGCCTACAGGATTGAATTGACAGTCCGGATGGCTGGAATTCTCATTGTTTTCACGTATCTCATCTCAGGAAGTACGTGTTTGACCCATCTCTATTTGTGGAACCAACAGTGCAAGGCAATTTAGAGATCGAACCGAACAAATCTATAGTCAGGCATTCAGTCCAGATAGTTGGTCAAGATGAGAGGCAGCTCAGAAGCAAAGTGGTGAAACTGGTCAAGGTTCAATGGAGCGAGGATCCCAGAGACTGTACTTGGGAAACTCTGGATAGTTTTAGGAAAGCCTATCCGAATTTGTGTCCGGATAGCTAGTAATGTTTGTTTGGATGAATTGTTTGGTTGGTTGTTAATGTAAGGCTATTATGTACGCTTGGATTGTTTGAAACAAAAACTTTTGGATTATCTTTTGCTTTTAAATTTCGGGGGCGAAATTTTTTTAATGGGGGAGGAATGTGATATCCCATAATTTCAGGTAAATATATATGTGGTAATATTATTTTATAAATTATTTAAAATTGGCAAATTATTCTTTCAAAACAAATAAAATATGTGTTGTTTATATATGTATGTGTATATATATATATATGTGTGTGTGTGTGTGTGTTGATTTTAAATAGAATTTAAATTTGAATTTGAATTTGAATTTGAATTTGAAATGTAAAAGATAAATATCTTAAATAAATTGGATTTAAAAATATATATTTATATAATTTTTATTAGTATATAATTAGTTTTATATTATTTTCTTTAAAAGTTTTATAAATATAAATTAAGAAAATGTGTTAACTAAATAATTTTTTTTTTATTTAGCAAAGCTAGCGAGTTGAACGGTCCCCTGCCAGATTTTATTCCAAAGGAAAAGAAAACTACTCAAAACATGCTTTGAGCAGGAGAAGACAAAAGAAAACAAAGAACAGGGCAAAAGAAACAAAAACAAAAAAAGAAAACGTAGACAGTAACATGTAAATAGATGACACGGAGCACACCACAAGCACGACGTGGGAAAATACAAAAACGACACGAAGCCAAGAAACAAAGCAGATTTCTCCGATGAATCGAAGCACAATGAGGGACAACACAAAGAAATCCCTAAAGCAACCATGGTGGCAATCAAACATTACCAATCCTGAAGCAATGTGAGCAAGTTGGACTTGCGAGCCTGTAAATCGTTCATGATGTTATGCTTTAACACAATCCACAGCTGAGGATGGGTTCGCACCACATTGTTAAAGTTTCTCTGATTTCTCTCCCTCTAAATTAGTTGGATATATTGCTTTAGACAAAAACAAAGCAAAGCGCCCGCATCATCTTTCCTTCTTGTGGACTTAAGAATCAAATCCCACTCAATTGAAGACTGTGAAGGCACGTAAGTCCTTCCTAGATTGACCATCAGCCTCCCCATATATGATGCAGATTACTGCATTCAAAAAATTGGTGTTTACCACTCTTCATATCACTTTTACAGAACACATACAAGTGATCAGATACCATCACAAACCCAAACATCTTGTCTTTAGTCATGATTGCATTATTTAAAATTCTCCATAGCTTAAGGTTTTCAGAGGATGTGGATCGTTTATTCTAGACAATCGTGTGCCATGGACATTTTGGCATATGTTGATTTTTGGATATTATGTGGTATACATGCCTTATTGAGTGGAGCTTGCCAACCCAAAGAAGCTCATCAACATCGGGGAAAGAGTTGTGATAGTTGCTCAAACCAGCCCAGAAATCTCTCAAATTCTGATTAGTAGTAAAATGGAGGGTCAGCTTATTATCGATGACGAAGTCAATAGCTTTAGCATTACTATTTACTCTAGATTGAAATTTTTGTTGTTGAGATAAGATAACAGACAGGATAAGACCATCACTTATCCAAGGATCATACCAAAACTGCTTACTGCCTTGTCGAGAAAGAGAATATCTGAGACAAGGCAAGAAAGTGATTCTCAAAGACAGGATCTTTCTCCAAATCCAACTGCAACCAGAGGGAGCTTCCATAGTCTGGAAACTTTTCTTTCCTATATTGTGAGTGATGGTCCATTGAACCCAAAGGCTATTTTATTAGTTAGTAAAGAGTCAACATAATGACTGATAGCAGCAATATTCCATCTCTCAACGCAAAGGATTCCCAACCCTTCATTGGACAGAGGTTTTTCAATGGATTCAAAGGAGCATGGAATAGGTTTCCTGTTGTGATGCAACCAGTCCAAACCGTAACATTGCACGTCTGACCATTCGAAGAAGCTTTTTGGTAGAAGAAAGGTTCTAGCCCAGTAAACCATTAAGGTGAAGCACACTGATTTGATTAAGACAAGTTTGCCAGCCTGAGAGAGGAAACGATTCGCCCAATTATCAAGCACTCTAGTAATCTTATTGTAGAGCGGAAGGCAGTTGGCTATTGTAGCCTTTGAAGAGAAAAGGGGGATTCCCAGGTATACCATATCACCCTGCATGGGTTGTAATCCAGAGGAAGCAGTCATCTCAACAGATAAGGAGCGAGAAATTCCAGCAAACTAGATGGAGGATTTGGAGAGGTTTAGCTTGAGACCAGTGCAAGAGTAAATGGTGTCAAGGGTTCTTTTTATATTGGCAATGGACTCACTGTCAGGGGAAGTGAAGATCATTATGTCATCAGCAAAGAGAAGGGATGTGATCTTAGTTTGTTTACATTTAGGATGGTATTTTATCTCTTTGCTATTATATCTGGCATTGAGCATACTTATTAGAATTTCCATAACTAAAAGGAATAAGTATGAAGATAGCGGATCACACTGGCGAATGCCTTTTTGCTTTTAAAGTACCCAGTCGCTTTACCATTGTACTTAAGAGAGAAAGTAGGAGAGGAAATGCAAATATAAATCCAAGCTATGAAAGGCTTCGGGAAACCCATCAGAGCCATGACTCTCACAATTGTAGACCATTGAACACTGTCATATGCCTTAGAAAGACCAAGTTTCACCATTGCACTCAGAGTTGCATGAGCATGACCATACCCTTTGAGAAGCTCATGAGCTAACATCACGTTATCATGGGAGTTTCTTTTAGGCAAGAAAGCTGCCTGATTAGAAGAAATAGGTCAGGCAATGCAGATTGAAGTCTCGTAGCAATGATCGTGGCAATGCACTTGTACACCACGTTGCAGCAAGATATGGGTCTAACAAGGAAACATTGGTAGGAGGGAGGGATTTGGGAATGAGGACCAGGTTGGTAGCGTTGACTTCATTAAGCAGCTTGAATTTAGAAAAGAAATTCTGGATAGCAAGGCGAAGATCAGATTTTATGACTTCCCAGCTGTGAATGAAGAAATACACATTAAATCCAACAGAACCTCCACTCGAATTCTTATTCATATTGAAGAGAGTATTTTTTATTCCATCATCAGAAACTAAGGAGATAAGTTGATCAGCTTGAGAAGGATTTATAGAGGGGAGGTCGTTGATGTATATAGGATGTAGGTCAAGTTCAAAGTTCTCAGAGTTACCAAGAAATCAAGAGAAGAACTTGACCAGAGCATTGTCTATCTCAAGAGGAGAGGTGCGAAGAACACCATTAACATCATGAATTTGATATATTTGCTCATGAGCATGCTTTGCTTTCATTGTCGCGTGGAAGAACGCTGCGTCACGGCCTCCTTCTTTTATCCATTTATTATTAAGTTGATGTCTCCTCATAGAGGATTCCATCTTTAAGGCATCAGATTGAGCTAAAAAAAAGATCACTTTCCTAAGCTGCATTCTGAACATCATCAGGGTTGTTATACATTTTTTCTTAAAATTCCTCCAGTTGCTTCTTGATAGTAGCGGATTTCAGACATCCCTTCCCAAAGTTACTCTTAGCCCATCATCTGAGAGAATGTTTTACCTGCTTAAATTTCCTGCAAAATTTAAACATGGGATTACCATAAAATGAGGAGGACCATGCCTCTTTGATTTTATTATTAAACCCTGGTTCATTGGACCAGATATTATAGTATTTAAAACTTCTTTTCTCAAGCATGGAAGGGGGACCAGTAGAGAGAATGATTGGGGAGTGGTCAGACAGAATTGGTAGAGGAAGGTGAGCAGAAAGGGAGGGCCATGTTGACAAAGATTTTAAGTTGCAAAAAGAATAATCAATAATGGTCAGAATTCTACACCCAGACCGACCACGATTGTTCCAAGAAAACTTGGATCCATATTTGTTGATTGTCATAAGATTAGCATCTTCAATGGCAATGTTTAGAGGCTGGATATCTTTAGGAGCTAAAGGCAAGCCACCATATTTGTCGTCAAGGTTTAAACAGGTGTTAAAATCACCAAGAATTAGACAGGGGTGAGATTCTTGTCTGAAAACAGGAATTAGGTGAAGGAGGGACTGTTTGATGCAAGGGGAATTGGATGCATAAACTATGGTGAGGCAGAAGGAAGAGGAGTCTTGGATGGATGAAGCATGGAAGTGGATAAATTGAGGGAAGGCTAGGATAGGAGATAGAGTGTACTTTAGTGGGTTGTAGATCACCATAATTGTCCCATATGGGGCTTCAAGGAGATTATGGTGCAGAGCCTAGTTACTGTTGACGTATTTGCATGCAGATAGGGTACGAGAGAGATGAAGCTTGGTTTCGAGAATAGCAATTAAGTCAAGGCTGTGAGTTCGAATAAGAGTTTTGATGTGATCAAGTTTTTCCATGAAATGAGCTCCCCTTATGTTCCAGGCAGCTAATTGGTGTGAAATAATGAGGGTTATAGAGAAGTATGAAGAGTTCCTTTCCTTCTCCTTGTTGAAGGAGATCCTTTTGATAATCTTTCATCGACTAAGCCGGGACCACCAATCTTGGATGAGTGCATTGGATGAGGAATCAAACGGATGGTCGGGATCTGAAGAGGTGATAGATTTAGATTTCCAACCACACAGATTACCCAGGAAAACATAAGGAGAAGAGTTATGTTGAGCAAGGTTAAAGGATAGGTCAGATTGAAGAAGGCAGGGGGATTAATGATCATGGATGAATTTTTTGATAAGTTCATGGGAGAAAGAGAAGAGGAATTGAAGATGGGTGGTGGAATGGGAGGGTAAGATGGAGATAGAATGGATTGATCTGTTGTATCATGCACAGGAGGAGTGTACATATGCACAATGTTTTGAAAGGGAGACTGCAATTTCATTCCTACTTTGAAAAGCCCATTTGGTTTGTTTGAATGCAAGGCAGAAATTGTAAGAGCATTCTAGCATGCAAGATTTTTTTCACTGGCATATTATTTAGAACCCAAATAGCAGCTTCCTATTTGTTTTGCATTTAGCATCCTTTCATTTACTTCATCATTTACCACTTCCAACATGTCATTTATATGTTCATCAATCTGAATATTTTCTTCATTCTCAACCTCGCAATTAACATCGAATGCAAAATTCTTCCCATTTAATACAATTGTTTCACTGATGCTTGACAACTTAAACTTTCCCACTGTTTCATTGTTAAGTGAAAGGGAGATTTCACTAACACTTTCCTTTTGCACATGTACACTTGAATCTATTTCTCCTTCCTCAACATATGACTGACTCGGATTAAAGCCACGACCTACATTATCTTTCTCATTCGACATAAAAAGAATTGAATACTTATTTCTAGTCTCTTTCAGAACCAAATCATGCTTAGGCAGAGGTCTTGAAGAAAAGCAAGTCGAATTAATGTCTACACAATTAATTCCACTTTGTTTTGAATCAGAAGCATGTTGCTTCCCTTTATTTTCTTTTGCTTTAGAATTCTTAACTTTTTGATAACAACTCCTTTGGAACTCCACACCCGTTTGATTGTCCTTAGTGGTAGATATTTTTATTTTATTAATAAGATCTCTGCTCAAAATTTTGTCTGACACATTTTCTTCTAGCTTCTCTCTCGTACAATTATTGTTGTTGTGGCCAAACTCCTTGCAACTACAACAAATTGAAGGCTTCCAGAGATAGCTAATTTTGACATATTGGACACCTCCATCCAACATTCAAATTGGGAATTCAACCAGCAGGACATGCTTAGGAGTTATTTCTACCATGCATTTAGCATAACCTATTCGTTGCATCTTTTCTGTATATTCTTCCAGGCACAACAATTTTCCAATTCTGGAAGATAGCCAGTTAATCTCGATGTGAGACCGAGTAAACATGGGGATGTTAGACAATTTTAGCCGAACTGGGACTGCCTTAATTGAGCTACAGCTATTCCCTATCATCCGATCCCATGGCTTCACAATGAACAGCTTGTTCCTGATTATTAAAGGATCAGCTTCAATAATTCTCCTTCTATAATCCACAGATGTTAGATTGAAAAAGAACAAGATGCCATCAGATTTAACAGTGATGGAGCCTTTGAGTTTCCATATTCTCTTCAAATGCGTGATGACATCAGTATATGATAATAGTTTATCAAGAAAAAACCCCACTAAATGCTCACCTCAAACCACATTACCAGCTTGGATGACTTCAGGAGGAGGAACAAGAACATCGCCCTCCAACGACACTGGAAGATGAGAAGGAATGTAGGAGCCAGCATTACGAGGCTTAGTTTTGAAGAGGGAGTTCCATTTCAAAAGAGGAGAGGATGAGGCTGAGAGCGAGGTTGGTGGAGGAGGAGGGACTGGTTGTTCAGGTGGCGGAGGACCCGGAGCAGGTGGAAGAGGAGGAGGGGACACAGACGACAGTATAGGCACAGGGATAGGTAAGGGGGTAGGTAAGGCAGGAGAAAAGATGATAGGACAAGGTTCGGCTGCCATGCTTTTAAATAAACTAAGGACAATAACGTTTTAAACTTAACTTTATTAACTAAATAAAAATTAAATATAAAGTTTTATAATAAACATTTAAAAATATATTAACACATGCATATTACAAATGTGAATTAATCATAACATGCAAATGATAAATGTAAGCTAATTAAACAAGTGTCACAATTTCTTTTATTTTTTATTATTTTTAAAATCATTAACCAAGGCTATAAATATATCTATCTCCTCTTCTCCATTCTTTTTCTATCTTCATTTTTCAAAACTAAGAAACAAAGCCTGTAAAAATAAACAAACTAGGAAAAATTTTAAAGCAATCAACTATCTCAAATCTCACCAAGCAAATTCATATCAGATTTAAAATAAGATCATCTCAAAAATTAAGCAACTCAACTAAGATTTCCAGTTCAAAGATCATCAAAGCATTACTGTTCAAACCTCGGTTGTTCAACATCCTTTTACAGTGAGCAAACAAAATATAATCTATTGAAAATTTAACGCATGGGATGATTTTAAATGTTATGTTACGCAATATGCTTTGCATGGTTGTGAAAATGAGATTGAATGTATATACGTTAGTGATATAAGTGTGCATGTCTGTGCTGCCCTGTTCTTAGTTTACAGGGTATAAAACAAAGTATAAATTCAAAAAAATTCCCCAAATCTCCTATTTCTAGTGATATTTAAACAAATAGTTTTTAGATTAACAAGATCTAAGATTTAAAAATATTTTAAGTATAATAAGTTTGAATATTATCTGAAAACGCAAGAAATACAGTGGAATATCTAAAACATGTTAAATTCAAACATCTTGATTCTCTGATTCACCAATATATTCTGAATCGTCTTTGAAAACTAGGATTTTTAAAAGAAAAATCATGATTTTTAGTGTTGGTTTGAGTGAGGATTCGAGGGTTGAACGAATTTGGTGTATTGAGGTTTTTTCGGTGATCAGAGGGCTCAGGGTGGTCGAGGTCACTACTGGAGGTAGCAGGGAGTTAAGCAGTCTCGAGAAAAATGGTAGGTGGTTTTTTAGACCACCGTGGCGGCGGCTAGGCGTCGGAGTAGGGTTTAAGTCTGGGTTTTGGTCGAGGTTGGAATGTTGGCTGTTGCAAAGTCTCTAGAGCATCGAGTTGGGTCAGAGAAAGGGGAATCGAAGTAGGGAACTCCAGCGAGGGTCTGGCCAAAATGACGAGGCTTTAGATCATTAGAGGAGGCGAAACATGGAGGTTTCAGGTGATCAGGTTGTTCCAGGAGATAGTCAAGGTTGCTCGAATTCAATTTTTGTGATCCATTCAGGTTTGGGTGGTCGGAATTGGAAGGGAAGATCGAAGTCGACTCGTCGGTGGTGGTATGGGTGACCGGAGCTCTGGCGATCAGTCGTGCATGAGGTTTGCTGTATATTAATATTTTATTTTCGAGGAATAAGAAGCATCCTAAGGTGGGAGCTCGAGGAAAGGACGGGTTTGCTCGGGGTTTGTTTCGGGTGAACGTGAGTGTTAATACATGTTAGCAGTTTAAAGTTTTAATAGGTTTTTAAAAAAAGAAAAAAAAGAAAGTCTCGGGGCTGGACTCGGGTAAGAACTGGGTTGAAGCCGAAGTAAATATTATAAAATTTTAAAATATAAATAAACAAGTTTTTAAATTTTAAAATAAATCAAGTTTAACCTTTTTCTTAATAAATTTTATTTCATAGTAGAATGTTTTAAATAATTGGTCCAAGAAGTTGTATGAATTATTTTAATTAAATTAGTTAAGTTAAATTCTTAAGTTATTTTAAAATTAATTTAAAAATGTAATTAAGTAGCTAATTAAAAGATAAAATGTTTTAGATTTATATGTTAATGATTTAGAAACTAATAAAGATAAATGGTTTGTCTTAAAGTTAATTAAGGTCTTTGGTAATTACAGATTAATTAAATTAATGAAGAATTAAAGAGAAATTAATTAATTAATGATTAAGGACTAATTAATTAATAATTAAGGGTTATAAATTAATTAGAGATTAATTAAGTTGTAATCAAGGATTAATTAATTAGGTAATTAGAGATTAATTAATTTGTAATTAAGGATTAATAAATTAAAAATTAGGGACTTATTAACTAATAGTTAGGGTTAATTAATTATTGATTAAGGATTAGTTAATTAATAATAAAAGAATAACTAATAGTAATTAAAGATTAATTAATTAATTTGTAAAGTAATTAAAGAATGATTAATTCAATAATTAATTAAAATGGTTTGTAATTAATTAATGATTAATTAAGTAGGGTTAGGTGATTAATTCTTAAGTGATTAATTTAATTTGAGTTAATTAAATTAATTACATTGATGGGACTAATAAACCTTGCTTATGGATAATTGATTGTATAGAATGTCTGGATTGATATTTACAGTATGATAATCTGTGATATCCTGTGATGTGATATACTTTGAATATGGCTGTGATAAATGTGTGTTAGTTAACTGTGTTGAATGCTGTGTGTATTCAATTTTTTGAATTGAATTAAATTATTTACTTAAACAACTTGGACTTTAAGATGACGTTTTGATTTCGATGAGACCGGGATCAGATATCAAATTTGTTTTCCGAAAACCACATCGATCCAAGTTAAAACGATAGGTTGTGAAATCTCAAGTGAACATCGAGATGAAGTTTCAGAGTGTAAGGGCTATTGTCGTTAACTCTGAGGGTGATTCCGAAATGAGTGTAGCGAGATAGTGCCTTAGGTTTCGTTCGAACTCGGAACGAACTTGTATCGATGAATTCTATCAGACCATTGTTAATGGGGATGATGAGCATTCCAAGATAAGTATTCTAAAAAGGTAATCGTAGCTTCAAGCCTCCTCAACCGGGAATGGCTAAAATCAGGGAGGTGCATGCAAGGCTAAGTGGGTAGCACCCAAGTAGGATAAGATTTTCCCCTGTCCAGAGGTCCCTTTATTTGGCTGTATGGGAGGTTATTGGCCACAACCACGGGTTTGTCTTATTCGGACTATCCATTAAGGGGTAGCTCAGGTTTTGTGTTGCATGGGATCAGGGTGGATCCTCGGTACAGTGATCTAGACCATGTACTGTGACGGGCGGTACCCCAGTAGCCGTGCCATTGTATGGAATCCAATCTCTAATAAGTGCCTGCACGATTTTGATTATGCTCAACTATGTTGGAACGTGAGATGTAAGTATTCCAGTTATTTCCTACTTTATATTAAAAACCCTAGACACTATTATAATATAACTAGATTTCCTATCAAATGTTTTGGTTATCGTAAGGGAAAAACTTGTCCGTGTTTATTTGAGGAGAGTCTTACGAGATACCTTTTATTTCAAAGGTTTTTCAAGTTAAAAAACTTAATCGTTTACTCACACCAGACCCATGTCTGACCTAGAGTTTATTCTATTTTTCTTAAACTCTTGGGTACTCTAATTTTAATGAGTAGCCAAGTGATCTTGTTTGCTTGACGAATTGCGGGTAAAGCTTGGAGTAGGAGTCTTGGCGTATCTATATATATCTATTTCCACTGTGTTGGAATCTTTTATCAGTTGTAATTTGAAATGTAATGGATAGTCAAGTCTTCCCGACTATCTAATGTGATAATGTTGTGTAACTGTGTAACTTTGATGTGTAATGACTATGTAATAGCTATGTGATGTATTATATTTTTCCGTTTCCGCCGTGAGATTTTGATATTGGTTTTTCTTTCTTTCTATCTTTTCTTTTTCTACCTATTTCTTTATTTATGATGATACGTATTTCTGGGGAATGAAAGGCGGGTCGTCACATTTCTTCCTTAGTTTCAAGCTCTATCCCTTTTAATTTGTTATGCTTTTCTCCACTTTTGTCCCTTTTAATTCATTGTAAATTCCCTGATTTGTTTGTGCAATTCTGTGATTTGCTTGTATGTATATCCTTGCTTAATTTTATTTTTTGTTTGGGGAAAGATTTGATTGGTAGAGGAGAAAGGAAGAGTGAGAAGCGAAGAAGAGTTTGTTGTAAATGACAGCAGCTGATTCAAAGAAAATAGTGTGGGCTAGAGTTAAGGTACGTTCGATTTATAGGTGTAGTGAACAGCTATGAACCATCGGATTAACCTTAAAAACAATCCAAACCATCATTTTTTGATTTGTTTACGTTAGCTTATAATATATAATTCTGCAATGTTATTCATTTATTCCTTTGTTATACGACCCTATTAACTCACGTTTCCTTCTAAATAATATTCTCCCATTAATTATCCAATTAATTAGATCATGTATGTATGTATGTATGTATGTATGTCCAATATTAATTTATTCTTATACATTATACTTTCTTGTCTATTTGAACATGTCGATTAATAACTCTATTAATTGATTGTATATAAAAGTTATACTTCCTAATTTATTCTTATTTACTTACCTTAATCATGAACTTAATTACTCCATTTGATTTTTGTACGCATTCTCCATTTGATTTTTGTATGCATTCCAATTCTTTCTTTTTCTTTTTAACTTGGAAGCAAATAATCCTATAAGGCATTTTCTTTTAGCTAATTAATTTATATTATTAGCTATTGTAACAAGAGCATATTCTTTGATTAATTGACACCCTTTTTAAAACGTTCAACTGATTGCCAATTAATTAATTGACACGTTTTCCCATTTTAATCGATATCCAAATTAATTCCTATGCATCACTCAATCACACATTTATTAGTTGTATATATTTAAACCGCTAATTCATTACCAAATTAATTGACATATAAGTTTCACTCTTTTATTAATTGATGCTTACTTAATGTCTTTAATTAATTTCTTAATTAATTGATTGCGTCAATTATAAACTAATATATGTATGTTATCATTTAATTTGTTCCCCACATACACTTCCCTTTATTAGAAGATCCCTTAATTAATTAATGTTATAAATTTTACATATTCTCTGACTAATTGACGCATCTATGTCTCTTAATTAATTCCCCTTTTAATTGATTAATGCGTCAATTAATCACAGACTCATTGCTTACATAAATCTATGTAACCTCTTAATTCTCAAATGCGTATATTTGACATTTATTTTCTGTTTTCCTATTATGTTAATTCAATTGATTTTATTTAATTCTATAAAAATGCTGGGTGTTACATTCTCCCACCCTTTAGGAAATTTCATCCTTGGAATTCGACAAGGGTAAAATTATCTAATTTCTTGCATCAATCACATCCATTTTGTATACATCCAATTTTTTGACCACCTATGCTCTTATGTAAAAGTGTTATTCAATACAAAATATATGCATGTACATGAATTCCTAAGCGTTACCTCCTATATTAATGCTTTGCTTCTTTAAAAAAATTTAAAACATGATGTACACATCCTAAATATACTTGCAATTTCTTTATGAATGCAATCTTCTAAAAATTTAAAACACTTTTTGTTCAATTTTTCCCCCACTCATATTGAATAGGGGTGTAGTTCAATGAATTTTCCATCCAGACTCTACCATACAACTTTAAATATTCGAAGTTCGAAAAAAATCTAATTTTTTGAATTCGATCTCTTATGTCAGAAAGAAGGTAGAAATCAGAAAAAATTTATATTTCTTCGATTTTCTTTTGTGCATATCTTCCTCCGTGCTTGGGATTTAGGCTATTATTCTAAAAAAAATATTTACTTTCCCAAGCACAGTTTACATAAGAAAATATCTCTTTTTAAATTTTTTTGTTGACGTTTCTGTCACTTTCTTTATATTTGTTATTTTCCACTTAGTTATCTTATTCTGCTTTTACTTTTTTTTCTATACAACAACTAAACAAAGCTATCAGCTAGGGTAAGGAGGTCTAGGACCATGTCCACTTTGACACAGAAAGGACCAACTCTAGGAATCCAAGTAACTCATATGCTCCTCTTGCCGCCTATTACTTGTTACCAACTTACGTTATATTATTCATGACAAATAAGATCTATTGATCTATTCTATTACATGCTCAAAAATGAATAACTAAGTCTCACTTACTGCAATGGATAAGGATTTCAATCAATGCAGTCTCTATCTAAAAAGACAACTAAGCTTGGGAAAATTTTCTCTTTACCTTTCATTTTTCCCCAACTAAGGTCTACCCATCCCAACCACATGTGTCTTATCATCTTACTAATATCATTTCACTATTCTTCTATAATTTTCACACATGAAGCAACATTTCTAGGTTCTCATTAGTATCCTATACAGCTTAAGGGAACTTTTATTATTACTACTAGGAGTAACTACTGCTATAGCCTTATACTTTTCCCGTTACACCTAGGAAATGATTCATATCCAGTCCATATTTAAAAGTCTAGTTTGGTTTGGTGTTTTCATTTTACTTCAAAAATTAAAGCTTGTAAATTTTTTAAACATCAAATCCCAAAATTCTTGTCTTTGAAAGTGTTATTTTGAAGTTTTCTATTAAATCCAATGGTACCTGGTTACTTAAAATTTTATCTTCCAAAAACTTACTTACTTTTCCACCAAACCATCTTTTTTAAAAACATGTCTTGCTTGTTCTTAAAACATTTTTCTTTTTTTTCCTTGTCTAAAAAAATGTCCTCACATGTTTTCAAAATATCCTTCTTTTCTTTCGTAGATTTTCAAATTTATTATAGCTGAGTATATCAGAATAATTATTTTATCAAAAATCTATTAACTTTCCGACTCTTCCAGTTACTTATCCTTAAAGGAGTTTCTAACTTACTATACTTAATGGTTTTATACCTAATGTATTGGAATTACTTTCCCTTATGAGAGACCATTCACGCTAAAACCTTCTACGAATCCTTTAAAGGAGGATTTTATGTTTATGCGAAATTATAAAGAATTTATTTTGTAATTTATCGAAATAGGCTATGCCAAATATGATGTTTTCGATACCTTGTACATCTCTTTCACTTATTCCATATAACTTGCAAAAAACATCTTTATTTGTAATTCTTAGAATATTATATCATTATTCATTTCATTCCAATAAACTAAGGTATGTTTACTCTAAATTTACTTACATACATTAATTTAACATACATTATTTTTCAAAAGAACTCATTTTCAAAACTGCTTTAATATTTTCATAACTAGAAAATATTTTCATATACTTATTTAAATAATAAGTGTACACACAAACCACTTTAGAAATTATCTCCAAAACTCATTTGGGTCAAAATAGATGTTGCATAAAATATCGTTACTACAACCCAAAAATACTAATATATGTATTCAATAAAGTATTTATAAATACCCTATGATATGCAAAAATATTTGCTTTGGGAGTCACCTACTATAACGATAGTGTCATAGTCTATGCTCCCTTTATTTTTACTGAAAACATTTATTACAACAATAAATGTTGTAACCTACATTTTCGATACTTAACATACTCTAGGTTTTTATATTCAAAAAGAATTTCACTTTTAACAAAATTTACATCATATAAAAACCAATTTAAATTTCATACCACTTATTTTTTTAAAAACACAATATTTACTTCCTCAAATATATTAACAATTATATTTTTCAACTTTTTTAATTGAAAAGTCTCTTTTTTATTGGGTTAGACATAAAGTGGATTTTCTTCATATTAAAACCTCTTATTCTTCCCGAAACAAAAACACTCCCCCTACTATTCCGAACGAACTTCCCTACTTCCTAAAACATATGGATACAAATTTTCTCTCAAAACATGGCCTATTTGTATGTTATAAATCAATGATAACATAGGGCTCTACATACTCAGGTCATCCCAAACCCAACTAGCAAACTATGCATAAATATACTTTTAAAAACTTTCCATATGTTAAAATCTATGGTTGGGGACTATTTGGATTTTAGTACATAATATATTTATATTTTCTTCAAAAATACAAATACGTTCACTCACTATCTACCTAGGAATTCTAAACCTAGGCTCTGATATCAAATGTAACAGCCCAAATTATAGTAGTCAGGATTTTTCGCAAAAATGCTAAAAACCAAGCCCATTGAAGTCCAAGTTGGGTATATGTTATCCTGCAAATAGGCAAAGTTAAATATATCAGCTTAATTAATTATATCATGGCGGAATTGACTAAAATACAATAGTAAGTAAATACTCACCCAAATGATAACACTTTCTAAGCAAGTGTCGTAAAGTTGAGAAGTCTCTACCGTCTACCTAACCTATAGGATGTTATAAGGAGGGGGTCAAAACAAAAGTTCTGGTGAACGAATAACTTATATATTTCTAGGCTTAATTCTACATATATCATTTATTTCCATTTACTCTTATATTACGTTCATTAGGTTATAATACTCTCGCCTCTGTTCGTGAACTGTGCCCATCTACTCCATAGTAGATTAAAACCTAATAACTAATACATACATATATATAGCTATATTCCCAATGATCGTATTGGTCCAAGGTACTACCCATGGTACCTTCCGTATCCTCCTCGAAATGAGCTCCATCGTCTAACTTCGATGGCGTTCCATAACCGCATCTGTAAAGAACCGCTTCGTAAGCCCTATAATAAAGATGCTCCACTACTCACTATGAAAACGTAAATCGCGTCTACACTAGTCTATACCAGTGCTCAGACATCCACAATGCACCACACATTGCATACATTGAGGACTACCTAATCGTTCTGTCCACTATCTGAATCCCACCAACAAGGTCTGCCTTGTACGAAACTCGGTCGAGGATCTTCTATATCTGTAAAGGTCATCATTAGTCCTACAATATAGATATTCTAGTTACTCGGTCCCTTTCTCATCGTGGCTATGGACCCACACATCCAACCCTCAACTAATCGAAAGACTTCTAAAGAGTTTAGTGACCGTGACCTACACCAAACAATCTAACATCCAATTGGTATTGCCCCTCCATCCGATGTCTCGATAGTGAAAGAATCATTGGCATGTTGGTTTAACTCTAGTCTTTCTTGAAATCGCTCTTGGTCTTGATGATGGCCAATATCATCATGCGACTATCCTTAACCTTACTTGCAAGTACTGGACATTCGAATATCCTACTCCGTACACCAAGCCCTTCTAACTGCCTCAAAGGTCCGCTTCATTAGGCCTATAACGCAAATGTAGTCAAGGCATACTCTCTTGATGGAACACCTACAAACCTGCCTCCCGGAATGCAACTTCGTTAGGCCTACACAGAGGGTCATCCCATCCTAGAGTATCCTCATGTCCCGTTGAAGTCTCGTACTTCTTTAAAGCCCAAAAATATTACGTTGGACGTGTTTCTCCATTGCTAAAATCCGTGATGAACTGCTTCGTTAGGCGCTTCATCGTTTGGGCTGTTCTAAACGTATTTCGATTCTTTTATTAGACCCTAAGTCTAATCTTTTAAATTTTTGTTTAGTTTGCTTTCTTATTTTGTTGTCTACTTATTTTAATTTAATTAGCATATTCTTTCCTTCATCTCACTTCTAATTATTGTGAGATAACAATGGGACTAATAGGGAAATGTTGTTAGTATGAGCCACATTCATTATCTTGCTTATTTGACTTAATGTATGAATCCCTAAGTTCAATAAAGTAAGCCTCTTTTATTATTTCTTTGTTTTTTGCTTATCAACTTAATATAAGTTGTTTAAATAAGCTTCTATCATTGCTTACTAATTTATTATAGGTCTAACGATAAGTTTTTCTGTTCTTATTTCATAATTATAACTTATGTTATAATTCTACGAGTAATTATTACTTTTTCTTATTTTATAGTCCATTATGTAATTACAAGCATTTCTCGTCTACTCTAATCTTCCTTCTTTTAGTATGATGTAGATTTTTTTTAACTTTCTAATATTACATAATTCACTTGTAGTTATAGTTGCCTAGTTAAATAGCCTGCGCGGTAACTGCAGACTTAGGATCCTTAAATTTTTTATAGCCTCAAATTCTTAAATTAATAATTTTCTTGTTTCAAATCATACTTTACTTTATTGCCTGCTATTTTAGGAAGTAGTTCTATTTTATTTGGTTGGTTATGAAAACTATATAATCATTTCCATATCTTAATATTGAATAATACTAGAAACAATAATCTGTAATTGCAAGGTATCTCTTTTACTATTTTGGAGTAGTGTAAAATACAGTTACAGTGGTATTTCTATTTTACACTAATTCCCCCATTTTTATTTCTTTTATTCTGGCAGTTACGTTTATCATTGTCTCTTAGATATTAAGTTAGGGAATTGTATCCTATTTTCTAAACCAACCAATTAACCTAATAATTACTCCTAAATTAACTTTTTCTGGTCCAATGTAATTTATTACAGTAATTCTATTCCTCAACCTTTATTATTTTACATCTAATTTCCTTCATTTTAGTTTTCTTAATTACATAATCCATATTCGAGTTTTATCTATTCTAATCCATACGCAAAGAAAAAAAGAGGGGATAGAAAAAATTGACGCTTGCATAAAAATCCAAAAGGTAGAAAAAGATGTAAATAAGGCACAGAAAATAGTGCATAAATACCGATACTATAAATAAACTGCAAGTTTTTTTATAGTTCAACCTAATTTAATTAATATGATTAATTATTGAATAAAATTTTCTAAACGGGATTCTAACGATAATATATCTTAAACTTAAAAGATATATAAATAAATCCACTCACATGTCATCCTTCGCTTCAATCTCTATCCCTTTTAATTTGCTATACTTTTCTCCGCTTTTTCCCCTTTTAAATTCGCTGTAAATTCCATGATTTGCTTGCGCAATTCTCTGATTTTCTTGTATGTGTATCCTTGCTTAATTTTATTTTTTGTTTGGGGAAAGATTTCATTGATAGAGGAGGAAGGAAGACGGATAATAGAAGATGAGTTTGCTGTAAATGACAGCAGCTGATACAGAGAAAATAGTGTGGGATAGGGTTAAGTTACGTTCAACTTATAGGTGTAGTGACCAACTATGAACCATCCGATTAACCTTAAAAACAATCCTCACCATCATTTATCGATTTATTTACGTTATCTTATAACATATAGTTCTCCAATGTTATTCATTTATTCCTTTATTATACGACCCTATTAATTCTCGTTTTCTTCTAAATAAGATTCTCCCATTAAATAACCAATTAATTAGATCATGCATATATATATATATATATATCCAGTACTAATTGATTCTTATACGTTATAATTTCTTACATAATTGAACATGTCAATTAATACCTCTATTAATTGATTGTATGTAAAAGTTATACTTTTAATTTATTCTTATTAACTTATCTTCATCATTAACTTAATTACTCCATTTAATTTTTGTATGAATTCCAATTCTTTCTTTTTCTTTTTAACTTGGAAATAAATAATCATGTAACTAGCGTTTTCTTCTAGCTAATTAATTTTCATTATTAGCTATTGTAACAAGAGCATATTCTTTGATTAATTGACACCCCTTTTAAAATGCCCAACAGATTGCCATTAAATTAATTTAGACGTTTTCCCATTTTAATCGATTTCCAAATTAATTCCTATGCGTCACTCAATCACATATTTATTAGTTGTATATATGTAAACTACCAATTCATTACCCAATTAATTGACATATAAGTTTTCCTCTTTTATTAATTGACGATTACTTAATAATGTCTCTAATTAATTTCTTAATTAATTGATTGCGTTAATTATAAACTAATATATGTATATTATCATTTTATTTATTCCCTACGTACATTACCCTTTATTAGAAGATCCCTTAATTAGTTAATGTTATAAAAGTAACATATTCTCTGACTAATCGACGCTTCTATGTCTCTTAATTAATTCCCCTTTTAGTTGATTGATGCGTTAATTAATCACACACTCGCTGCTTGCCTAAATCTATGTAACCTCTTAATTCTTAAATGCATATATATGACACTTATATTCTGTTTTGCAATCAATGGATTTTATTTAATTATATAAAAATGCGGGGTGTTACAGTTTATAAATTTAACTCTATGTATTTTTCCAACTTATAGTTATCTCGTCCAACCAGCACCTTAATTGCTAGAATTTCAAGTAAATTGAAATATAAGTCCATTAAGGTATAGATCGTGGTTTTCTTAACCAGTAATGAACAAAAGTACCTCAAAGTGCGATCTATATAAATTCATAATAGAGTTAAAAATATAATAGAACATACATACTGACTGAGGCAACTACCTTGAAACCAACAGTATCCCTTAGATATCTAATTGCCTTGTCAATGTCGAGCATGAATAAGAAGACTTCACCATCAATCGTTCCCGTTGCACCAGTAAGTTGTCCCTATAAATCTATCATGTGGGTTGTAATAAGTAGGGTGGTTAGAATAGTGTTTTGGTGACAGGAAAAATTACATACTTTATCCGTAAGACTAATTTATGCCGATCGATTTCCATTTAAGTGTTATGTCTATTATTTATAGCTAATCTGTTTAATCCTAAGTGCTCATACCATATACCTAACCTCCTCCGAGGTATAACTATACATATGTCTATATACATATATATTTAAATGATGTACTATTTGAAAACCCTTGACACTTAATACTTCTTAAACAGGGAGGAAGCATACCCAACGACTATATAATACCTTAGTCCTTGAAGCTAACCCTCCTCAACATAAACGCTAGTCAATCAGTCCTAGCTACAAGGACGGATGACCACTATATACGGCTTTATAATCTATAACTTAATTTTCATACTACGAATGCATTTCAAAGACTCATCTAAGGGCTAACTAGCCTACCTCCCATAAATAAACATCTAATCAACTAATTTTGAGGTCTATGCATATCCTATAAGGATTCGACACTAGTAGGAAGCAAAATCCGTCAAAGCATAACCCAAGACTTTGTTTTCGAACTCTCAAAACCATTGGTGTAAATAGCCTATAAGCTAGCCCTACTTCAAAATACGAATCTAACAAAATTATGACATAACCCGCCGAACTTCCTCAGCTGACATCGCATTTAGACTATCCAAATGTAAGTCAACGAAAATGCCCCTTTCGGTTACTTAATACCTCTAATTAGAAATGAAGCAGGCTTCATTTCCTTAAAAGTATCCAGTCATTTAACACGTCAAATCCAAGGCGAACACTTAGTATATTTTCCTCACCTATCTACAATGCACATCCCTTCCCCATGGGTTATATGGTTGGAGATATCCCACATCAATAGTAGGTATACATAACTGAAGGCAGCCTCCAGGTGAAGGGAATACTTCTGATGTGTAATTCTACTAACCTCGCATCCCAACCTACTAAACCAAACTAACCATTAATTAACACTTGCAATAATCATATAATTAAGGTTGTATAATATTCTGCTATGAAAATTATATTGCTTCTATCATTTAATTCCTAAAATATACACTTACTTACTATGTTCCATAATTGTTAATTGTCCGTAGTAAATGGTCACTATTATTCTAATTGGACAATATTTAATAACATTTATTTATTAGTTCTTAATTCAACCTATTATGCATATCCCATTTCCCCATAAATTCCATGTTAAATCTTTTAACTGGTCTAATTGATCACATTAATTTCCTCATTTAGTTCTGTAACTCCCTATTAGCTGCACGTTTATTGCCATATGAATTGTGGAGTTACTATATCCTTTCCATGTACACCTCTTATTCCTATAATTTAAAATGCTATTAATAACTAATATGAATATTATTGTAAATTACGCTATGTACATGATTTTATTTTTGATTGACATGCCCTGATTTTACAAGTATATATAATATATATGTATTCATGTTTCTGGCTATTAATTCTAAAACTAGAACATTCCTACCCACAATTTAATTTATTAAAGATATTCCTTCTACGAGGATTACCATTATAACTTTCCATAAATTACATTAAAATGAGACTTTTGCTCCTTGAAATTGCAAGGAATTATATCTTTTCATTTATTGAAATAGGCAGTGCAAACTATGGAGAAAAATATCCAAATTCAACACATCTCTTTCCTTTTTAATTTAAATGATGCATTTTTGTTATATACTTTTGGAATTAGAAAATTTACGAAAATTACATAGAAATAGTTACAATTAAATTATACCTCGCGGCTAACAAGTTAAAACACATAAATTCACATTTTAAGTTAAATAAGGCAATATAAACTAATACTAGTATTTTGTAGCCTAACTATAAAGATTGGAATAAATTTACAATTTTAACCAAATTTAGGGACCGATTACGAAATTTCCAGATTAGGGTTTAAATAACATTCCTATTCCAATTACTTACTTTACAGAATATATAGTAGAGATTTCATCTTCCTTAGCCTACAACTCCATAGATCTTTCATAAGCATAATAATTTAATAAAATCGAATGATATAAGTTTTATTGTTATAAATAAATTATATAATTTCCCACTCACCTTTCTAACCTTTCAAATCTCCCAAATCGAGATCCGTTCCTTTACTTGACTCCATTTCCATTCTAATCTAACAAAATATGTATAACAAGGTATACATACTATTAGAATTACATATTTGAGAAGAGATTTACGGTTAAGGGAAATATGGATTTATAACAATAAAAATTTACCTTTTTTGCAGTATTGATTCGCTCGTTCTCTTCTTCTCTTTTATTTTCTGACATTCTTCGATTTACTATACATATAATATAAACTTTTAATATTAATATAAATAGTGGAGAGGAGAAAATGACACACGTTGCTACTTTGATCAGAAAATATGAGAGGAGAAATGAAGGTTAGGCCTATATTTATTGGCGCTCGAATCAGTCGTAACTGTTACATTAAAATAATTAAATTTGGGTCGTTCGACCAAGGTTCAAACCCTAACCGCCACTATACGACCAGTCGACCACTCCTATATAGGAGATCGATCGCTAATTGTCGACCAGCCCAAAGAAAGGGTTAACTAGTGGTGTCCGTATTTAATAATATTTATTTCCTATTTTTGTTTTAATTATTTTATTTTTGAAAACTTCAAACGTTAATAACTTCTTCGTTTGAGCACCGATCGTGAAACTTCAAGCATGAAAGATGCTCAAAAAATAGCGATGAACACAATATTTCAATTTTCGTAGCCATATTCCTGCATTTTTCTCAAATTTCATTTTTAAGCCTTATTAATTATTTATTAATTACCGTTAATTTTATAGGGTGTTACGCAATGGTTCTTGGTCGCCACCTACCAAGTGTCGACTATTAAGCTGTTGGTCACTACCCACTAAAGGTCGACTTATTCAAAGGATCCATCAGTCGCTCATAATCCTGCGTCCTCAACTTAGCATCATGTAATAGATTTTCACAGCAGCTCACCGTTCATAGTTCTAAACTCGACAAGCCATTAAGATTAGTAGCAGCATTAGTCTTGAACCTTCCATTTTATATTGTTGTATCTCTTGTTATTTCCTATAATTGTAAAAGAGTTGTATAATAAGAGGAATTCAGAGTAGATTAGTCAGCTCTACTGAACCACTCTATATCTAATGTCATTTACCCATTAAATGATCGTCTTAGCTCTTAAACTGGATGATTAACATGTGACCTTGACTTTTCATGGTGCAATTCCGAGGTTAATGAAAGATACCATCAATATTCTAATGCTAAAAAAATGGTCGAACCTCTGACCTCGTGGTTAGTAGCCTCCTATGCAAGCTCGTTTCGCACTCGATATCCCGCATCTAGTATGATACATGACAACTGCAGGTGCGGTCCTGCTCGTCACTCTGATCATCGGAAAGACCCCTGTCATAGGGAATGAGCCTCACAATGCTCGCCGAGCATGACCTTGCGGGATGCCCTGATCGACCGGTGTTATGAATAAGCCCTAGGGTAGGGTGGCCATCATCAGTGTTCTTGATTTTTGCCTTGCTCCTCCACTATGAGAAAAAACGAGTCAGACGATAGATATGCTGCATTGTCTGAATGAATACCTATCTGTCATCTATTTCTGTGCAATCTCATTACATATCAGACCACAGATATGCCCCGTCGTCTGATATGCACTAATACATCAAAAGTGAAAAAACCCATATGTTGTATGACGTTATAGTATCATTTCTAGAATTTCCTATTAGACAACACATATATATTGACTAACATGCTTACACATTACACTTATGTTACATTTGCAAAATGAAATAATGAATCACAATTTTACTAAAAAATATTTTATTTCAAATACAATACAACTCTCACAATACTTACATTTTCAAATACAATACAACTTTCACTATCACTTTTATACATACAACTTTTCTCACTTTTTTACTAGCACTCACTTGAGTTTATTTTTGATGTTGATCTTAATTTGCTTGCTCCAACTTATGTCCAGCTATCTCCTATACCTGTCAAATAAACAACGCAAGAAAATGGAAAAAGAAACAAACCTAAATTGAAAAACTAGAATTGAATTTGAATATTAATATTGCCTCAGTTTATGGGTTTTTTCTTTCGATGTTTTAGATATAGGGACAAACTTATATCTGCATGGACATCATATGATATGCGCAATGTATTATTGTGAAGATCACAAGGCTGGGCATCGATTAAATCTCATAGACTATTGCAAAAATCAAGCCTGAAGGCTCAACACAGTGCAAAATATGCACAAGGTCAAGTCCAAGCCTCATCGGGCTCAACTCAGATGCCAAAAATCAAATGTATCTCAAAACTACCATGAACCAAAGAGCAAAACAATCGAAACAAGTGTATATACAAGTACACACATTTTGACATAGCCAGATATTGTTCATAACTGAAAACAATCAAAATGGTTCACAGATATATATACATATGTATGCATGTATATATGGTGCAGAAAACACAAGAAGACTATAATATAGTGCAGCGAACACAAGTGCAGCAAATATGGTGTAGTAAACTCAAAATAAAACAACCAAGTGCATGAATGTACATGTGTATCAGATTTGCTCGGATCATTTTTCAGTTTTAGGCAATAATGCATTGGAACAAGAAGGATATATGTATAGTTCAACCATAGAGTAATGCACTAGAAAAATTTTAGGAAACAAGTGCACATACAAGTATATATTAGCAACAAACGCACATACAAGCATGTATATGCGAGAAACACACATATACACATATGTATACACATGTATATATATGTATATATGCAAAAATGTTCGGATATTCAACCAAGCACAAGCTTCAGGGAGTCAGCTTAAGTAATTGTGATTAAATAAGCACAAAACAAGTGAAAAATGATTCAGCTTAAGTAAGCCCAGTTTAAAAAAACTGAGCTTACATAAGCTCAGTTTAAAACAATTTAGCTTAAGCAAGCTCGGTTTTTTATACCGAGCTCATTACATAAGCTCGGTTTAAAAAACTAAGCTTAAGTAAGCTCAGTTGATAACTTAGCTTAACCCTCAGAGATGAGCAACAAGCAAGTGTAGCAACACATACAAACACAAGTATATGTGAGCAATTGGTATATGAGAGCAACAAGTGCACATACAAGTATATGTGATCAACACACATATACACGTACAAGGGTTTCAGCACGCATGCATATTTCGTTTCAGTTCAAGATAGAATGCCAAACCATGGAGCATCAAAAGTTTCACTTTATACCATCTCACATATATACATATACACATGTATATGTATACACATGAAAAGCTTGAAAGATGCTACAACCAGCAAAACACCAGGCATAGCTCCCAAATGAGCAACATATGAAACAAAAGGTACGAGTGGACCAGAACAAGTACAGGGACAAGTAAGGACATATACACATGAACATCTCAGCAAATTCAAGACTCAAGATAAAAGAGTACATAAATAGAATAGTGAACATAAGTGCAGTGACTAAGGTTCACACGAAATTATATATATACATGTGAATGTATGTATATACATGGGAAACCAAAACTCAAAGGGACTGGAATGCGCATACACAAAAATCTAGTTCAGAGATGAGAAACTGGCAGTTCAACTATAACAACAATAGGCAGTGCTACGGACTTCCAATTCAACACAAAAATCAAGCAATTGGACACATATACAACAAATATATAGAACAAGACATGTATGAAAATTAATCAAAACATTTTAGTTAAGAGATTCAGCTATGAACAAGTCAAGTTTCAGCAAATCCCAACACCCAATGATACACATCTTAATAGTTTGAAAAAAGTTCATATTCTTCCATTAAAACAAGGTAGTTCCACAAACATTAACATATATATACATACATACATATGTATGTAATGTATATACATGTATACATATGTTCAGGACAAACAACGGACAGTGCAAATGCAATAACTAGAAACAACTCAAATCGAAACAGCTAAAACAACTCAACGCTTAAGGACCCAAGTTCATGATCAACGCTTAAGGCAAATGCAAGTGTACAAACTAAACATCTCAAGACATATGTTATCCCACCTTTTGGCAAGGCCGTGACACCAAGAAATTGACTGGGAAACAAAGACAGTTCATCCTAAAAATGGTATACACAGGTTCGCTATGGATACTGGTAAATCTTGCTCGAGTCTAGATCGAGCTACAATTAACATGACACGGCAATCAAAGCTATGAAAGCCAACGTTATAATTTCAAGTCAATCGGAGTTCATACGCTCAAGATATGATCGATGCAAGCCAAGAAAATAAACTCATTCGTATCCATCAGTCCATCTCCTTTGCATCGGTTTCGTTCAAATCCATCCAGGGCAACGTTCTTAAAATCCATCCTCAATCGCCCATTTACAGCGGCCTACTTCATACCCATTAGAATTGGACCATTCGAATCCGTGGAACACCATTTTCTATCAATCATACCTATCCCACTTCATATCCCTCGCATCCGCTCTGTTTCATATCCATTGCTTGAAGAGATTTCGTATCGCTTCCTCTTACACACAAGTTCGTCCGGATTATTGCCTAGTTTGTATTGATCAATCAATGATGAATACGAAACATGCCACCAATATACGATATGAAATAACATTTAGTAGGCATCGGTACAAAACCAGTCTTCAATCGATACGAAGAATTTAAGTTTATATCGATGTGAACTGGAATGGAGACTATCGATATGAAGTGGTCACTATGCTATCGATGAGAAGTGAGGTGCAGCGGAACGATACGAATAAGGCCAAGCCGGGTTGATACGAACGAGGCGTATCCATAGGAAAGATTCGATCGCTCGGCATGAAAAGTGGATCGAACCAAAAAGTAGCTCCACGTCATCAGGCATCAAGTGTCCAGAAGCGATGCGAACTCAGCAGCCTTCAACAAATCCAAACTTGCATCGATCATTACTCAAAATCTACAAGTCCATATACCACCATATTTTCATAGGAGCTTGCATGAAGCCTCAGGAATATTCATGATTGAACTCGACTCGATTGGACGAAATCTTGATTGGTACGAAATTCGTTCATATCGATCACAGATCGAATTCAAACTACTAAGGATCGATCGTGTGGGCCCATCCATGTGTGAGAAAAAGTCTTCCAGGATCTAAGCGAGATATTTGCTGCCTACGCTTATAAATAGCAGCCTAGGACCTGCTAAAAAAGGACTTTTTGGCTCTCCAACATCCAGACTTTGCCGAAATCATCATTGAACTCGAATTTTACTATTGTAACTCATTGGAACCAGCAAGCGAATATTAATGAAAGTCAATCGTTTCATAGTGGACGTAGGCCATACGCCGGACCAATCTAAATCCATGTGTTTCTGTGCATTTTTCTTGCTTATTATTGATGTGTTTGTTAGATTTTCCTCCTTTTCCATTTATATTCTTCATTTTATCTCTTCAAACACATCTGAAGAGTGTTGTGTCCAATTTTGGAACAAACACTTTGGTGGTTTCACTGAGAGAGCCCAGTTTTTCTCCTACTCGTTGGATCTACTATCGATATCGAATTGTGTAAATCTAAGAAGAAGATCCAGATTAGCACCTAGTCTAGGAATGAACTTCGCTATCCATCATGGTCAACACTAGGACTACTTCAATAGTTGCATATCCATAAGGACAGGATAGATAGAACCCCGCACAACTTCCTCCTACCAATCAGAATGCTGTCGGACCTTCAGATCCACAAGGCCATCAGCTTACGTAACAACTTCGTGCCAATGCGGAATTGGCCAATCAGCTGAATCATCAAAGACGAAGGAGATCCAGAAGGGATCAGGCTTTCTATTCATCGGTCGATAGTTCAGCCTCTTCTCACAACCATCATAGATCCATACGCTCACGGTTGGATGGAAGCTATACACAAGCTACTGAATACCGGTGCACCTTGAGTCCTTGACAACTTAGAGCTGGCCCTCCTTTCGAGGAGGCACTGTTCCTTATCACACTACTGACGACCGTGCTGCCACTGATTTGGGAGTTGATGCACGAAATCTGACAGATCCGAACAATCGCCAACATGAATATACTCCAGAACCTTATGTCCTAGAAGGCCTAGAAATAAGGAGGCAAGACATGGACCGTCGACGCGTCCGACCCATCCTTGCATTGTGGAACCCAACCAAACCTTCGCTTAGGATGCCCAGAACGTCTAAATGTAGGATATCTTGACAATGATCGTCAGATGATCTATGAAAGTCAGGGTCTCACTAACGACGACTGGGGAATCTCCCACAGTCATACGCCTTTCACTGATGATATACTCTACGCTGAACCACCTCGACGATTCAAGATGTCAACCCTACCCTTTTATGAAGGGAGCTATGATCCTAATCATCATATCTTAAAGTACAAATAGTTGATGAACGTTGTGTGAGCCGATGATGCAGTTAAGTGTCGAAGTTTCCCGATTTCTCTAGGGGGCATTGCAACTATGTGGTTTACTCTTTTACCACCTAGTTCTATTTGTCTTTTGATCGGTTGGCAAAAAAAGTTTGTTGAACAGTTTCACATGCATGTTACAAGGTCAAAAGATGTTAATACCTTGTCTAGTGTCACTCAAGCCCCTAGAGAGACACTTAGACGTTATCGGGGTGAGGTTTCAACTGCATGCGCTAAGATTAGTAATTCCAATGATACCTCAATTCTGATGGCACTAACTAAAGGGATCGATCCCGATTCTGAATTCAGCAACTGGTTGGCCGAAAAACCTCCTACGTCATTAGACCGTTTCTATTCCAAGGTAGTCTAGTTCTTGAAAAGGGAAGATGCGAAACAGTCTAGGAAAAGGATGATGCAGGACCCAGTGTGGAAGTAGTCCAAAGCAATGTCGTTGTTAAACAAACCGGGGAGTGTTCCGAAAAGGTACAACTGAACATACAGAATAAACAGAATCAACAGAAAGGTAGTGGAAATAAAAATAGGAAACGGGATCGGAATCATAGGCCGCGACGTAGATATGTTTGACAACTACTTTAAATACATCACTAGAAAATGTGTACTTACAGACCTGCAATACTATTCAGTATAAGAAGCCTGCCCCGAAGCAATCGTCGGAAAAACATATTCAAACTGGGAAGTTTTTTAGATTCCACGAAAGATATGACCATAACATAAACGAGTGCCGTTATTTGCAGGATCTCATTGAGAAGTTGATACGTGAGAGAAAGTTGGAGAAGTTTTGGCGGGTGCCGTAGTCAGGAGGTGCGAGGCCATCGATTCAGAACCATATGCCAAATCATGTGAGATAGGAGGAACCCGCTCGTCCCGGTGGGAGGGTGGTGATCAATACTGTTAGTGGTGGTCCTCATCTAGCAGACCGAAGCCGAAAGGAAATGGAGTCCGATGCCAGTTCTATTAGGCATGCGAGCTTCGAATGTTGTAGTAGTTTGGAAGATGGAGCTGCGGCCAAGCAATAGAAGACGATGATAGATGACATCGTGTTTCGAGACAGGGATGCTGGTAGAGTCGAAGCCCCAACCATTGATCCACTTGTCATTTCAGCTCAGGTAGGTCCTGCTTGGATGAGGAGAATCTTAGTAGACAGAGGAAGTTCTGTGAACATACTTTTTAAGTGAGCCTATGATTAGATAAAGATGGAGACAAAAGACATGAAGCCTTGTCAGTCTCGTATTCATGGCTTCAATGGAAGCGCAACTATACCCACTAGAGTGGTGGAACTACCAGTGGAGTAGGGAATTGGAGAACGCCGGAGATTCCAGATATTACAGTTTGTTGTATTGGACATAGACTCACCATACGTTGCTTTCTTGGGCCGACCGGCCCTAGCTTAATTTTGGGATACCATTGCCCCTTGGTGTCTGACTTTAAAATTCCCTACCGACAATGGAGTTGGAGTCGTTCAAGGTGACTAGGCTGTCGGACGAGCCTGTTATGTTGCTGAGCTGTGAGAGGCGCCGCGAAAGAAAAAAGGAAAGGGCGTAGGGGAATCTCTCTACGTCCGCTTTGTTGAAAATTGATAGTTAACGCTTTAGCCTAGGCCCGGACACCCCAACCAGTTCCCAAGGGATCTTGACCCTAGAGATACCGAAAGTGAAGACGAAAGTAAAGACAGTCAAGCTTCCCCGGTCGAGCAGACGACCGATGTTCTGATCGACGATAATGACGACTCTAAAATGATAAAGATTGGATCTCAGTTAAGCCAACAGTTGCAAGAGGAATTGGTTGAATTTCTCCAGCAAACCTCGACATGTTTGCCAAGAAACATTCTGACATGTGTGGAATCTCCTTGGACATCGCGTGCCACACATTGAATATTAACCCACAACATGTCTCGGTTAAGCAGAAAAGGCATGGTATGGATCCAAAGAGATCTGCCGCCCTTAAAGAAGAGGTAGAAAAACTCCAATCGAACGGGTTTATCTAAGATGCATTATATTCGGAATGGGAGTGAAATCCTGTACTTGTCCAAAAGCCAAACGGGAAATGAAGAACATGCATTGATTACTCAAACTTGAATAAGGCTTGCCCTAAAGGCAGTTTTCCTCTTCCTTGAATCGATCAGCTCGTAGATTGGCTGGAAATGAACTCTTATCCTTCATGGATGCGTATTCTGGCTACAACCAGATACCCATACACTTACCTGACCAGGAGCATACCAGCTTTGTAACCGATCTGGGCCTTTACTATTATAAAGTTATGCCGTTTGGACTAAAGAACGCCGATTCAACTTACAAATGATTGGTTAATCGAATATTCCCAACCAGATCACAAAAACCATGGAGGTATATGTGGACGAAATGCTTGTGAAGTCATGATTCTCCACTAATCATATGAGAGACCTGGAATTGATATTCAACATCCTCCGATAATATAGAATGAAACTCAACACATTGAAATGCCACTTAAGGGCTGCATCCGAAAAACTCCTTGGTTTATCGTCAATGCTCGAGGGACCAAAGCTTATCCCAAAAAGATCTGGGAAATCAGAAATCTTGAGACTCCAAGAACTATAAATCAAGTCCAAATCCTCAACGGGAAAGTTGCAGCGCCGAGCAGGTTCATTTCAAAATCCATAGAAAAATGCATTCCCTTCTTCGACCTGATCAGAAAAGGGAAACAAAACTTTGAATGGACCATGGAATGTGAGGTTGCATTTCGAGCACTAATTCAACACCTCTCCACACCACCTATTCTGTCGAAGCCCATTGATCATGAAAGATTACACATCTACTTGGTAGTTTTAGAAAATGCAATCAGTGTTGCCCTAATTCGGAAGGAAGACCGGATACAACAGCCAGTCTATGACATTAGTAAATGAATAACGGGAGCATAGAGAAATTACCCGAAGCTGGGAAAGTTGGCTTATTGCCATATCATTGCCTCTAGAAGCTCCATCCATAATTTCAGGCTCATCCTATCACCATCTACGTCGACCAGCCGTAATGACAGGTCCTTACGCGGCCTAAGACGTCTGGTAGGTTACTTAAGTGGAATATCAAGCTAAGTCAGTTTAACATAACTTACACTCCAAGGCGAGCTATCCAAGGACAGGTCCTAGCAGACTTCATCGCTGAATTTAGCATCTTGGAGGACTTGCCCTAAACTAGTGAATCTCCTAAGTATATCTGGAAGTTGCATACTAATAGTGCATCAAATGACCATTGCTCATGTGTCAGAGTTGTACTTAAAACTCTAGAAGGTTGATCTATATGCTATGATTTAAAGTTTGATTTTCATGCGACCAACAACAAAGCCAAATACGAAGTCCTACTTGATAGATTGAGACTTGCCAGAGATTTAAGAATTATTGCTCTGGAGATTTATTGTGATTCGCAATTGGTCGTGTGTCAAGTTCGGGAAGAGTACCAGGCCAAAGACCGAAGGCTGGCTGCTTACCTTGCTTGAGTTTAGGAGATATTGAATTAGTTCGATTATTATGCCATATATTACATACCCCAAGAGCGCAATCAGAAAGCCGATTCATGAGAAAAGTTAGCCAGTAGATGTGAAGCATAGTAAATGAGAATCGTTCCAGTGTAAATATTATCTCCTCGAGCATCGATCAGATGGAAACAGACTGGGTATTTGAGGTCATTCCTCATAAGGAGTCATGGATGACTCCTCTCAGAAACTATCTTGAGCATGGGACCCTGTCGGAGTGCAGGAGTGAAAAGAGACAAGTTCTTCGTAAAGCTTCGCGATTCACTGTTCAAAATAGAGTCATGTATAGAGGAGGGCACTCTGTTTCTTTACTCCAGTGTATCGCTCATGATGAAATCAAATGGATATTGCATGATGTACACGAAAGAGAATGCGGCGATCACACTGAGCGGCAAGCACTTGCCAAGAAAGTGCTTAGATATGAGTACTATTGACCGAATGTAAATCGCGATGCAACGTACTATGCCAGAAAATGTGACAAATGTTAAAAAAGTGCTTGGATTCCTAGAGCTCCGCCTACCGAAATAACTCAGATGGTCAGTCCATGGCCGTTTGCAGTATGGGGCATTGACATTATTGATTCTTTACCTCTAGCCAAAGGTGGTGCGAAGTACGCCATCGTCGTAGTTGATTACTTTACCAAGTGGACAGAAGCTGAACCCCTTGCTACAATCATGATAAAGAAAGTGATCAATTTTGTAGTACGCAACAATATCTGCCGATTTGGTCTCTCACATACCATCGTCACAGACAACGGAGCCTAATTGAACAGTGTTGAATTTAATAATTTCTGTCAACGGTTCCACATCCAGAAGAAGTACCCCGCAGTTGCACACCTTCAAGCGAATGGATAGGTTGAAGCTGTTAATAAAGATAAAAAGTTATTCTGAAGAAATGACTGGAAAAGGCCCGGGGTAAATGGGTCGACGAACTTCCTACGGTTTTATGGGATTATCGAACAACCCATAAATCCACGACCGGCCACACTCCATTCTCTCTTTCTTACGGTTCTGAAGTCATTATTCCAGTCGAGATGGAAGTACCTTCTCATTGTGTGATTTATTATGATCCAAAAACGAATGCTACATTACTTGCCGAATCTCTGTATTTATTCGATGAGAAGCGTGACGAGGCTAATTTGAGGACAGCCGCATACCGAAGTTGAGTCACCCGATTACCCCTAACTTTCGAACTCGGCGATCTCGTCCTTAAGAGAATTTACCCGGTTCTTCAAATATGAAACCAACATGGGACGGGTCATTGTTATCGAACAAAATCTCGGAGATGGCACATTCAATGTTCGACTGTTGACGGTCTTACTCTACCGAGAGCCTGGAACAGTGAGAATCTTCGTCGCTATTGCACATAATAGGCTATGTTTATTTATTCAGTCTACTTTTCATTTGCTATTTGCTTATGCATTTCGAAATTTGAATTTTGAATAAGGCAACTAACTTGCCGTATTTTCTTATTTCAGCAATAAAATGCAATCTCTTTAAGCCAGAGCTGTGATGTTTTGAAATGTGACATACGACCATCACTAAGCATGGAGAGCTAAGTTCCACCATTCGGTGGGATTTATATAAGTGACTGTGATACGACCAATCACTCACTAAGTGAAACCCGAACTCGGGGACAAGCCATCACACTGAAGCCAAAAGAGGATTGACACACGACAATCCTTTAACTAACTCTAGTTCCCAGAGTGCGAACTGGATTATAAACCTATAAATGCGGTTTCGAAGAAGGTGAATCCGTCAACCTAACGACTTCACCCTTATCCAAACCAAGTTTGAGGAGGATGGACCCGTCCATCTAGCGACCGCACTTGTCAACTCAGGGTGGATGTGAGCTGAACGTCCACGATCCGGATAGATCTGTCATTCCCGGAGTGCGAATGAAATCCTAAAGCCTCAATAGATGTGACCGACCATCTGTCGACCAACTCCAGATTCCCAGAGTGCGAACTGGAGTATAAACATTAATACCAAATGGGTGTGATTGACTACCCATCAACTAACTTCGAATTTCCAGAGTGTGAATCGGAGTATGAACATCGAATAACTCCGGATTCCCAGAGGGTGAACTGGAGTATAAAGACTAACTATAAATCCCCATAGTGTGGATTGGAGTAATAAACACAAGCCGGGTGTGAAACGACCGCCCGTAGGACAACTCAAGGCCACCGAAGTGCGGGTCAGAGTATGAGCGCAAAGTTGGTGTGACTGACCACCCACGAATCATTCTAAGTCCCCACAGCACGGACGAAGTTCTGAATATCAAATGAGTGTGACTGACCTCACATAAAATAACATAAGTCCCCCGAGCGCAGACGTATCTCAAAACATTATGCGGGTGTGACAGACCACCGATCTACAAGTGCAATCCTTAGAGTGTGGATGCGATCACCGACATATGAGAAAGTGTGATTTGACCACCTAAACTCGTCTTGTTTCAATTCTGCTTCTGCTAAGTTAAGTTCGATGTATTTAAGGCAATCAATGATTGTAAACTAATCTTTTCAACTTATCCCCGAAACTAGGGGCAGAACTTAAGTGCCAGCCACCGATTGGGATAGTGCAACATCATAATTTGACTTAACGCTCAATCACGGCCCGAAGCCGTAGCTTCAGAACTTTGCAACTAAACCCAGGTCCAATTTAAAGACTAAAACTCTACAAGTGTATTGAATGTAAGTTCGAGCGCTGAAGCACTTTAATAAATGAACACAAATTGAGCTAGAGACAAAATGAAATTTTATTCCAACTATTCTTTGGAAGAAAAGGATAAGTACAAAACTATACCAAAAGTCCTACTAGTAGAGGCCAATCCCGCATATATACGTAGCCTACAAAAACAGAAGAAAATTCCTATCTGTTTACCCAAAAATAAGTCAAGAAGACATGTTTATTCTCTGATTTTCTTCTTCTTATTCTTCCTTGGAGTCGACTCACTGGAAGTGCCACTTGGCCGACTCTTTGAGTCCTTGCCCTTTGGTGGCTGATCTCCAGTTCAGGGCATTATGTTAACTTCCTCCTTCGAACTCACATGGATTAGAATGCTTCCCGAAGGCGGAGTCAGAGGGATAGGATCGATCTTCGAAGATAGAGGAGGCATACTAGTATTAATGACCATGCCTCCCGAGGAGACCATCTGCAAAAGAGTTAGGCCAGAACCCGCCATTCCACCTCTAAAGCTACTGGCCCGTGTAGCTGCTTCCATATCGGCGTTAACTTTGGCTGTTATCTCCTCTCATGAATTGTTTGAGCCTCATCGGGAATGCTAGCAGTTAGGCTTGAGGAGCTAGTCACAGGTCCACCTCCACTAATGACAAACGGCAGATAGGGAAAGGTGTCACTAAGATGACCAAGATGTTCCTCTATTATTTTTTCATCGAAGGTAAGTGTGCTTCCTTGTACCCCCTCCGTAGGTGCATTTTCCATTGTTGTGGTCGCTTCTGTAATGACAGCCACCTGCTCGTGATACAACTCTTGGGTTGTAGGGGGCATGGAAAATGTAGCTCCTATCTCTGAATAGAGACAAAGAAAAAGTTATTAGTGATTTCTTCAAGTAACGCTTTCCACTCTAAGTGAGCATAAGAGATGTTCAGAATACCTTCCTCAAAGTGACTTGTAGGTGGAACTGGAGAAGCTTCAGTGATGTGCTTGTGAACTTGAGATAATCGCGGTTGATCAGGATTACAAGCAGGAGTAGACTGAGGATCAACCACAGATGTAGATTCAGGCTGAGTTGGCACAAGAGTTTCAGAACCTACATCATGGTGCTCAACAACAGAACCTTCTCCAGCCTCTGAGTGCCGAGTGCTAAGTTTCTCCTTTTCATATGCAATCATGATGTCGTGGAGAAATTTTCTTTCGTCTTCGCTCAGCACCCAGTTTTCAAGTTCAAACTCATCGACTGATTCCGCTTGTCGTTCATCCTTCTCATCTTCCACCAATCAGCCCCATGCATTATACAAGTGTGATGGATAGCTAATGAGCCAGGCTAAGTCTCGGTTTTTCAGAACACTAGCATTATATATGACAAGAAGATCTTTGATATCGTCCTCCAACCTGGACTCTGCCATCTTCACTTCATTTTCAATCTTGGCCTCGGCCTCTTGAATCTTAAGTGTTGTCGCGTCTCTCTCGTTTTGGAGCACCATAGCCTGCTCGTATGCCTCCTGAGCAGCTTTGTTTGCATCGTCCTTCTCCTTGAATATTTCAGAAAATTTGGCCATAAGCTCTTCAAGCTCCTTCATCGCAGCATCCCTTTCGGCCATAACAGTGGTATTTCGGTGGCCCATCTCCTAAACCAAAGAAAAATGCATTTGTCGCATTCTTTCCATAGACTGATTTGCCTCGTCGGCTTTCTTATTGGCTTCCATTTTTGAAATCCTAGAAGATTCAGCCTCATTGTTAAGCACTAGTATAATGCGGTTCTTTTGAGCAAGACAGTTTCTAACTTCTTGATCGTTTTTGCTTGCTCGAAGGCCACTGCCAAGGCTTTAGCCGCAATCTTCATCCACTCCCGGTATTGGCTATAGACATCATGGATATAATCATGCATAGTTTGCTCTACCTCAATAGGAATTATCTTTAAATGCGGAAGGAAGATTAAGTCGTCGAAACAAATATTTGGGAAGTCTTTTTTCAACTGGGCGATTTTGATCGTTCCTTCCCAAGTGGGCTCGATGATGGCTTGTTCAATGATAGTGGGAGTTTCAGCCTCGATTCTACGACAGTGTGAATCAGCCCTTGGAACTTGAGAAGATGGTTTTTGGTGTGGAGGCTCTAAGGGTTATTTCCCATGACCGGAGGGTAGTGTTGGAGCTCAAGGAGGTGGAAGGCATGATCGGGATCGACGTCTGTATTCTCTTTCTCTATCCCTCTCCCTTTTATAATGTTTCTCGCTTGAATAACCGCGATCGCGGTCTCTATCAATTTTCCTTCTGCGGGACTCATAGTATGAACTGGATGACTGGCTTGCCGAGCGAAGGCTCCCTAACATAGTTCTCGCCTAGTCATCGTATCTGTAAAATAGGAAGAAAAACAGAATCAGTGATCTCCAGAAATGACCAACTTATGATTGGAAATTGTGTAGTGCTGTGAAGTGTATGTATGCAATGGTTAAACCTCTCGACCAACCAGTTATGTTGGCTACACATGAAGGAAGTGACTCGCTAAAATCTAAGGCACTTTGAAGCCCTTCCAGTTCGATGTCATGTTGGAGTGACACATAGTCTAGAATTGGAATGACGGCGAGCCCTCCATAAGGATTCTCTATTTGCGAGAGAGGAGCCTTCGAAATTCTATTGCCGGAGGCAAGCAGCGACAAGACTACGGATTTCCATCTCGAAGACTTATGACGCTTATGTGCAACTTCCTTGCCTTTCCTCCTTCCCTTTGAATCCCGAGAACTGTTAGAAGGCCCGGCTCTGGGTTCATCGTTAGTGGTCGTATTTCTTCATCGCCCTCCTCGGCTATTACGATCCGGGCGCTCTATGTTTAGCCTGTCTCGCCAATGCTGCCTTAAGCGATCCCTCAAATCTTTTTCTCTTTTTTTGATCGATTAGCCCAACGATCCTCAAGTTTCTATTTGTAAGCACCGAGTCAATTTCTCTCATCTCACCTGGCACTTCCTGAAGAATCTGTGCTATTTCTTTAAAGTGAGCACCTTCAGGTCAAGGAATTACGGCTATAAAAGAGACTCGGCATCGGATACAACTATCCCGTTAGCTACTGGAAAAATCATGGCGCTTACATCTGACTAACCATCGACTGGCAAACCCTGGAGGGCATCGAACATAAAACCACTCCGTCTTAAAGTAGCTAAGCCTGGTCCAGGATCCAGTCACCACTTGGCAATTCCCGACTGCCTCCAGAAACGTGAATAAAGGATTGTCTCCCAGACGCTTGACATTAAACAAGTATCTGACTTCCTCTCGGGTCGGGGACCGAAAGGGATGTTCCATAAAAATAATGAATAGACTGTTCAGAAGTGCATACCTATTTGGATGTAAATGAGATGGAGCGATTCTAAAGAAACCCAACACTTCTCGAATATACTCGTTGAATGGAGGAAGTGTTCCAACTGTACATGAATGTCGATTAAAGGCTGTGAGTCCTTCTGAGAAAGCGTATGGCATGTCATTCGATCCAGGTAGCAGAACGTCATCTAATGGTAGACCGTGTCTTAAGCATGTTCGTCCCAACATATCTTCAGAGATATCGAACGGCATAGAATCTTGGGGATTCGCAATAAAAGTTGCTCTTGGCAGCTCGTCCGAAGCTGGGCCTATAACTTCAGCTGCAATGGTCGGCATCTCAGTTGTCGAGGGAAGTAGACTTTGAGCCCCATGCTACTGTGTTCCTCAGTGTGAAGTGCGTGAATGTGTTGTGCAGTGCAATGCTATTAATACATAAGAAATTTTATAGAATTTGAGAAATGTTCAAATGATAAGACTTAAAGGTTCGACCGGAGTGATCGTCATCGCTGACCATCACAACCATACCATTCAGACTTAAAAGATCGATCGAAGTTAAAGTTCGTAGAAATTGATCAAGTCATAGTTCCATCGACGAGCTTCGGAGGGCAGTCATATATGCGATGAAATGGTTAATTCCAACTATGCAAAGCATAAGCTCATTGGAGTCAAGTGTTCAAGTATGCATGAAATTTCGCATCCATCGAAGTCCAAACTTGGATTGTTCCTCGCAAAGGACTTAACTTCGTATCGATCAAGGAATCTCCATTTCCTATCGGTCCGAAGCTTTCACTTCGTATCGATCATAATCCATTAGCTTCGTATCATTAAGTCGCATTGACTTCGCATCGATCGGGTTACAACGAAGTTCTTATTGGTCAAAAATTACCAGTTTCGTATCGATCCCTAACCATGAAATTCATATCGATCACCTGTTACGGGTTTCGTATCCATTGGAGGCTATTCGATTTCTTATCGATTATCTCTGATCGATACTAACTACTATCACTTCGGATCGACATGAAGTTTGTTATTTCATCGATCGATTGCTCACCAACACAAATCTCATGCCCAGAGTCGATATGAAGCCAAGCTCTCTCTTCCCTTTCATCGATATGAAGTTAAAGCTATGCATCCCTTCTCACTCCTTCTTCCCTAAATGGCCTTAATTCCATTTCCTTCAACCTTCCTCGACCTTGCTCCAACCCATCACGGGCCTCCTTACTAGAATCGGCCATGAATGTGGGTAGATTGGCACATGGACTCGAGTCTCGTCATTTTTTCTATATGGATTTATTCATTAATTACCTAAATCAAAGTATAGATTTGACAGATTAAAGTGTTGCACTGATTTGGAGGCGAAGGCAATTTCCAATTCTCGTTTCTTCCATCGATACAAAAGGAAGGCTGAAGGAAGAATGAGCAAGTGAAAAAATACTCTATGTATAAACGCCTTATGTACGGTTCGACCCAAAGGAAGTGCCGATTCGCCTTCCAGTTAGAATGACCAGTCAAGAGCAGTCTAGGTTAGCCGATGCGGAGAGCTCTCTTCATAAGCTTGTACACCATCGATGCTAAACTACCATCGTAACCATTCATAGCCGATCCGAGGTGAAGCAATTCGAATCCATATAACAAGTGACATGAAGCACCAAAGATAAAGCTCATGTGAGTTGTTCGAACCCATGAAGATGCATCGATATGAAATGATCGCTTCAAATCCATCATTTTGAAGCCCACAGAAATTCGTATTCATCGATACGAACGAGACAACAGGGACTTGTTTGGACCAATCCGATCCATCAACGATCTATTGATGCGAAAAGGCAACTTCGTATCCATTGCTCTGAAATCCATAGAAACTCATATCCATTGACATAAAATCTTCCAAAGAGCTATTAACATGTGTCGATGTCATCGATATGAAGATAATCTCCCAACTTCTAAAATCGATCCAGGAGAGGACCGATGCTGAGTCATACTCCAAAAATGACCACCAAGCATCATTATAACTCGAATTTCACATCGATCAGGAGAGGATCGATACAAAACTCGATTCAAAAAAAATGACTGAACTGACAACGACTCATGAACATGAGAACGTTAACGGGAGTCAGATTAACAAACATGCATGTATGTCGGATTAATATTCAATTTTCAAAATTCATAGAAGTTGAATGCTCACTCGGTGACAACTACGATAACGAACAACAGTTTGCTATCATTTTATACTCAATTACAACAGTGCACAATACAACAATTAGCAGTCAACAATTCATTATTTGTATTACTGAAGATCAATCAAAGATTACATCTTTCGACGAGAAGACAACAACCATTCAAACAAGTCAGATAAAACTATTCAGAATGAAGATTGCAGCTTTTCAAAGCATGTCATATTCTCATAAGATGTACTTTGGGGGGAAAATGTTATCTCGCCTTTTGGCAAGGCCGTGTTACCAAGAAATTGACTGGGAATCAAAGACAGTTCATTCCAAAAAACGGTATACACAAGTTGCTATGGATACCGGTAAATCTTGCCCGAGTTCGGATCGAGCTACAATTAACATGACAAGACAATCAAACCTATGAAGGTCAACATTACAAATTTCAAGTCAATCTGAGTTCATGTGCTCAAGTTTAGATCAATGCAAGCCAAGAAAATCAACTCATTTCGTATCCATCGGTCCAACTCCTTCGCGTTGGTTTTGTTCGAATCCATCCGGGGCAATGTTCTTCGTATCCATCCTCAATCGCATCTATCAATAGCGGCCTCCTTTGTATCCATCGAAATTGGACTCATTCGCGTCCATGGAACACCATTTTGTATCCATCATACCTATCCCACTTCATATCCCTTGCATTCGCTCTATTTCATATCCATCGCTTGAAGAGATTTTGTATCGCTTCCACTTACACACAGGTTCGTACTGATTATTGCCTAGTTCGTATCGATCGATCAATGATCGATACAGAACATGCCACCAATATACGATACGAAACAATATTTAATAGGCATCAATACGAAACCGGTCTTTAATCGATATGAATAATTTAAGTTTATATCGATGTGAATTGAAATGGAGACTATCGATACGAAGTGGTCACTGTGCTATCGATATGAAGTGAGGGGCAACCGAGTGATACGAACAAGGCCAAGCCGGGTCGATATGTATGAGGCGCATCCATAGGAAAGACTCGTTCACTCGGCATGAAAAGTGGATCGATCCTAAAGGTTAGCGCCACTTCATCAGGCACCACATGTCCAGAAGCGATGCGAATAGATCGACGCGAACAGATTGATGCAAGCAGAAGCAATGCAAACTCAGCAGCCTTGAATAAATCCAAACTTGCATCGATCATAACTCAAAATCTATGAGTCCAAATGCCACTAAATTTTCAAAGGAGCTTGCATACAATCTTAGGAATGTTCATGATCAATCTCGATTCACATTGGATGAAATGTTGATTCATATGAAATTCGTTCGTATCGATCACGGATCGAGTTCAAAATACCGAGGATCGATAATATAGGCCCATCCACTTGAGAGAAAAGGTCTTCCATGATCTAAGTGGGATATTTGCTGCTTACACCTGCAAATAGCAGCCCATAATGTACTAAAAAAGGAATTTTTGGCTCTCCTACATCCAGACTCTACCAAAATCATCATTATACTCGAATTTTACTGTTGCAACTCGTTATAACTAGCAAGCAAAAATTAATAAAAGTCAATCATTTCATAGTGGACGTAGACCATACGCCGAACCACTCTAAATCCGTGTGTTTCTATGCGTTTTTTTTGCTTATTATTGGTGTGTTTATTAGATTTCCCTTTTTTACATTTATGTTCTTCAATTTATCTCTTCAAGAACATCTGAAGAGTGTGGTGTCCAATTTTAGTACAAACAACATATGTATACACATATCCAAACATATTGCAACAATTTTAAACATCAAACAAGGAGAAAATTGAAATTCTTAAACCAAAAATATAAGGAATCAAACCCTATATATAATACCCAATTCATCATCGGCATATAATCGAAGTTGAAAATAATACAAAATTAAAAGAGACATAAATCATACCGAGCAATTAACCAATAATTCTCGACAAGTGATAGTAACTGCAGTCACTACAAATCCACTGTCATGCATCCACATGACATCGCAAGAGCACCTGATTCAGACGAGCTAGCAATAAAATCTAAGCAAAGAAATACACTCATCGATCAATCAAACTCATTACCTTATTTGGGGATTGCAGCCCTTTGCCGTGCAAGACCACGAGAGTTGTTGCTCCCCTCCTAGAAGATGAAGTTTCCATGAGGATGAATTACCGAGAATTCATCTCCTTTGTCAAGGAATGCCCAGTTATCCAACAAGGATGGATTTTCATGTGCTTGTTACCCTGTTTTGGGACAACTACCCTTCATCTCCTGGACCAGGAGAGCGGTGCTCCCCTCCTAGCCGGTAGACTATCCATTGGGATGAATTATCTAGAATTCATTTCCTTGTCGGGGAATTCCCAGGCCATCTCACGAGGATGATTTTTCATATGATCATCACCTTGTTTAGGGATCGCCTCCCTTCCCTGCCAAGGACTGCACGAGTTGTCGCTCCTCTTCTAGGGCCGGGCTATCCACAGTGATGAATTACATCGAATCCATTTCTTTGTTGGGGATGCCCAAGCTATCCAACGAGGATGAGTTTTCATGTGCTTATTACCTCATTTTGGGACTGCCGTCTTACACCATCTAGGATTGTGCGGGCCATCGCCCCTCTCCTGGCTAGCAGGTTATCCACGAAGATGGATTTTTGAAAATTTATTTCCTTTTTGAGGAATGCTCAAGATATCCAATGAGGATGAGTTTTCATGTGCTTATTAACCTGTTTGGGGATAGTCGCTCGAGACCATGCAAGTTATCTCTCTCATCCTAGCTGGCGCGATATCCATAAGTGAATTACCTAGGATTCATCTTTTTGTCGGGGAATGCCTAGGCTATTCAACGAGGATGATTTTTCATATGCTCTTTATCTTGTTTAGGGATTGCTGCTTTCATCGCCCAGGATCGCGTGATCCGTCGCGTTCTTCCAGGTGGGTAGGCTATCCATAAGAATGACTTACCATGAATTCATTTCCTTATTGGGTAATGCTCAACCTATCAAAAGAGGCCAAGTTTTCATATGCAAATTATCTTGTTTGGAGACCATTGCCCTTCGCCATCTAGGACCGCGTGAACCATCGCTCCTCTCCTGGCCGATAGGCTATCTACGAGGATGAACAATCGAGAATTCATCTCCTCATTGTGGAATTCCTGGTCTATCCAATGAGGATGAGTTTTCATGTATCCATTACCTGATTTGGGGACTGTCGCCCTTCTCCATCCAGTACCGCGCAAGCCGTCACTCCCTTCTTGCCCGACAGGCTATCCACGAGGATAAATTACCAAGAATTCATTTCCTTGTTGAGGAATGCCCAGCCTATCCAACAAGGATGAGTTTTCATGTGCTAATTACCTTATTTGGTGACCGCCTCCCATGACCACGCAAGTCGTCGCTCCTCTCTTGGTCAGTAGCATATTCATAATGATGGATTGCCAAGAATTTTTTTCCTTTTTGGAGAATGCCTAGGCCATCCACTAAGGATGAGTTTTCATGTGCTAATTACCTTGTTTGGAGACCAGAACCCTAAACCACTAAGGACAGCGCAAGCCTCACTCCCCTCTTCACCGATAGGCTATCCATGAGGATAAATTACTTAGAATTTATTTCTTGGGCAGGGAATACCAGGCTACCCAGTAAAGTTGAATCGGTATGCATTTGTTTCTTTGTTCGAGGATGGTCCCCTGCTTCGCGGTTTGGGTGAGATGTTTATCCCTTATGTGCCAAGGCGCATCTGCGACTGGATGCGTGGCAGAAATGGTCCATACCCCTCACCTATGATGCAGCTTGTAATTTGATTAGGATAGCACCCCACTGTTTAGACCGATGCTATTACCCCGAGTGACACTGATGTCCAACATACATAGTGTGCCTATGTAAAAATAAGCCGAGTCAACCTCCGCTTGAAGCATAACACCCTGTAGGTTGCAGAATTATGATCTTAAGGCTAATTTAACACTAGATAAGGTGAATAATGTTTCTAACTTATTTAAATCTTTTTGATTTTCTTCCAAGATCAATATTAAATCATAGATTATCAACACAGAACTATACTAACAAGCCATCGTATATTCAATTCGAATAAAAACAAAAGCAGTAAAGTAAAGAGTTAAAGAGATGACACAACTAGTTAAGATTTCTTCTACATCAAATCTCATAAAATTGCTTATACGTATTTCTTTTCAAATGCCAATTTTTAACTGGCCAAAAGGCAAGCCCAAATACAATCTCAATTTTGAGGCTACGGGACATACCCTCCTGAATTTCCAAGCTCAAGGTAGGCTCATTTGATTTGACCGGGTTACAAGCATACCCACTAGATTTTAGGGCTACAAAGCACCCACTTGATTTGAATGGGCTACAAGCACATACAAGCAAACAAAAATAGAGTTGATAGTTTTTCCAAAAACATATTCTTGTACTTTGGATGAAAATGGATCCTACAACCTCTTGAATATAACTTTGATCTTTGAAATGAGAGAGAGAGATGTTTCCAAAATAATAAAAAAGTAGAATTGAATCAATGCAATTAAGTGTGAATTGATTCTTTATGATTTTGAAAAGAATGGAGTATATTTTCAGGAGAATTTTCAATAGAGTTTGAGAAGGAAAGAATGTAAGTAATTAGTTATCAAAAAAATTTCTTGCACTCACCTTTATATTGTAAATCAGCAGATGTGACCGTTCATGAAAAGTTACAAGGAAAAAACATTTCCTTTCAATTGAATAACCAATTAGAGGCATCTATGTCGACATACCCTATGCATATATGTTGATATATGCTAGTTTAAAATTGAAAATTATCTTCTTTTAAATTTTTTTTTGAAAATCCTATACTTTGTAAAATATTTTGGTACTTTGTAAATTAGTTTGAACATAGTTTATAAGCATTTTAAACTTTGAAAAACTTTTATACAATATTTTGAAATTTATTTTGTTAAAAAATATAAAAGATTATAAAATTAAAGATAGAGATCAAAGATTGCTATTAAGAACATAGCATTGCTATGACTCTTGACACTAAATTACGATCTAGAGATCTTTGTATCTTGGTCTTTGAACGCATGAGTCTTCACGTCTCTCTCTGGTATTTATACTGTACAGCCTTCGATTCAACACATGTGTAATATTCTGCACTATATACTATAAAACTTGGCAAAACATTAGTATCTATATTTTATATGTTTGTATATGGTTATTGTCATCAAAATCAATAACCAAGGCATTAATAATCTCCCTTTTTTTATGATGACGATCATTAAATTTCTTGTATATAAAATGTGATATATCTTCGCTTGAGTTAGATAAACTCCCCTAAATATGTGCATATGCATATGCATATATTTCTCTTCTTTTTCTATAAACAAAAAAAGGGTGAAAAGTAAAACTTCCACTAAATAAAATATTTAGAAACTCTAGAGTCATAAATCAATAATAAGGACTAAAATAATCGAAGCATAGTAAACATGATGTAATATGATATGATGATTAATATATGGAGACTATAAATAAATAAGATAAGACAATTTTATTTATTAATGTCAAACTATACAAATCAAATTATCAACCCTAGTATATATACTTAAACAAACCAAATCAAAATCTAATAATACTAACAATCCAAACCTAGACAAGCTAAACTTAAACGTATGAATTAACACATCTTTTTTATTATGGGAGTTATGGAAGGGGCAAAAGGGATAGTGGAGACAAAAGTTTCCCTTTTCCTATAAGATTTCCATGACAACTGAAGCAAACTTCTCCTACACATTTCACTTTATCATCATCTTCGGTGACATCTTCCTCCTCCTTATCTTCTTGCTTTTCTTCCACTTCATTATTCATAGGGTTGTGAATGACAATATTAGGAGTTTCTCCTTCGATTACTATCGAATTGGCTGCATTATCTAATAGATGTTTTTGGAGATTCCGAAGGATGCGCCCTTGCTTTTCTTGTTCTTTAAGAGGTGCATTTGATGACCTCTATTTCTTATAAAATGTTAAGGACATGCTTCAGATCATTACTTTGATGACTTTGGCTATGGTGGTGGTTTGGAAGAGGCCTAGATTGAAGGTTTCAAAATTTAATGGGGTGGTCTCTTCTCTTGTTTACTTGGAACTTGGGGAATCCATTATTTTTATTGTATTTGGAGTTTACAGAAGGAAGAAGAAAGGGAAATGAGAAAGAATTTGAAATTTGATAGTTATATAGCTATATTTCGAATTTTGAATTTAAGAGGGGAAACAAATTTCAAAAAATCTACAGTATATGTCAACATATAGGCAGATGGTATGTCGACATATGTAGGTCAATTTCGACATTTTATTTTCTTTTTAACTTTACTGTTTATATGTTATTATATTTATATTTTAGACATAGAACATATTCCTAAATCTCTTCTAAGTTTATAAAAGATATTTGAGTTAATGGTTTTGTTATATCAGCTATTTGATTTTCAGTATTTATAAATTCAAGTGAATTGGCACCTTTATTTACGTTATCTCTCAGAAAAAAAATGTCATATGTCTATATGTTTGGTCCTATCATGATGTGTTTTTTTAGATATATTTATTGCACTAGCATTATCACGTTATATTGGTAACTTAGAGAAATATAAACAAAAATCTTCTAAAGTTTGTTGCATATAGATCACCTGTGAATAGGCTAGTGCAGTAGAGATATATTCTGCTTCAGTTGTAGATAGAGATACAAATTTTTTCTTTTTTATAGATAAGGAAATAAGAGAGTATCCTACAAAGTGACTAATTCCACTTGTACTTTTCCAATCTGATTTGCATCCAGCATAGTCAACATCACTATAGGAAGTTAAATCGAAGGAATCTTCTTTTGGAAAAAGAGTCCATAATCCAATGTGTTGTTTACATAAACATCTTCTTGAATAAAATAATTTAAAATGGCACTTTTGACATCTATTTGAAATATTTTTAGATTAGTATGATTTGCGAAAGCATATAATTCTAATAGCTTCTAATATAGCTATAGAAGTAAAGGTTTCATCAAAATCTATATCTTACTCCTGACTATAACATTGAGCAACTAAATGTGCTTTTCTAATGACTTCTCCTTGTTCATTCATTTTATTTCTATAGACCCACTTAATCCCTATTATAGATTTATTTTCAAGTCTTGGTACTAGTTCCCAAACATCATTTCTGGTGAATTGATTCAATTTCTCTTGCAAAGCAATAATCCATGAACCATCTAATGATGCTTTCTTTGGATTTTTAGGTTCATTGGTTGAGATAAAGGATACATTACTCATTTTATTTAATTAATTTCTTGTTTTTACATATGATTCTATATTTCCTAGAATATTTTCCATAGGATGATCTTTTAAAATTTTAGTTCTTTTAACTGGATATGAATTTTCAGGATTACCATTCTTTTCATCATTAGTGATATCATTATTTGTAATTTCATTGTTAATATTTTCTTCTTCATCAAAATTAGTATTATTGATTTTAAAATTCTTTCCAAATAAAAAATATAATGTCTCTTCAATGGTGTTAGTTTTGTCCTTGAAAACTCTATAAGCTTTACTTCAATTTGAGTAGCCAATAAATATTCCATTATTTGATTTAGCACAAAATTTATCTAAATTATCTTTTGTCTTTAATATAAATCATTTACTGCCACAAACTCTAAAATAAGATATTGTAGGCTTTTATTATAAAATAATGTATAAAGAGTTTTCTTAGTCAAAGGTCTTATTAAAATGCTACTAAAAATATAACATGTTGTAGCAACTACTACAGCCCAAAAATATTTAGTAAGTTACTATCATTTAACATTGTTCTATCACATTCTTTTATAGTTCTCTTTTTACGTTCTACTACTCCATTTTATTGGGGTGTTCGTGGAAATAAAATATTACGTGTAATTCCTTTATTTTTACAAAAGATTTCAAAATTTTCATTTCGAACGCTCCTCCATGATCGCTCCTAACCGTTTTAATTTTAGTTGACACTTGATTATAAATTTTTTTGGTAAAATATTTAAACATTTCGAAAGCTTCACTTTTAAATTTTTAGAAAATTGTCCATGTATATCTAGGAAAATCATCTACAATTACAAAGACATATCTATTATGATTTATTAATTGTATATTTGAAGGTCAGAAAAGATCTAGGTGAGGTAGTTAAAGAGGATGAGAAGTAGATATCATATCTTTTTTATTTAAAAGAACTTTTACGATGTTTTCCTAATTGACAAGCATCACATAAGTTATGGACATTGAAATTTATTTTAGGAAGACCCCTACAAGTTCGTATCTAGCAACTTTAGATAGGCGTTTATAATTCAAATGACTTAATCTTTTGTGCCAAATCTAAGAGGTTATCAGATACATCCAAAAAACACAAATTATCGTTAGACACTTTCATACTTAAAATATAAATGTTATGTTTCCTAATACATTCAAAGATAATGTTTGACTCGTTATCTTTGTTGTGACAATTACCCTATTCAAACTTTATTTTAAAACCCTTGTCTCACAATTGACTAATACTAAGAAGGTTATGTTTCAGATTTCAAACTCGCAAAACATTAGAAATGTTAGGAGTTTTAGAGTTATCGACATTGCCGATGCCATTCACATATCCTTTTGGGTTGTCTTCGAAGTTAACTGATCCACCATCTTTGTAAATAATATCTTTCAAGATATCTGGATTTCCAGTCATGTGTTTTGAGCATCCATTGTCCAATATCCATTTGTCCTTCTTGATTCACGATGAATGAATATTAAGTGTCTGTTCACCATCAGCCATATAACAAACTTATCCTCGCAATTCAAAATTATACCTTTAAACCGAGTGACTTTTCAAAATGATTAGTTTCAAATCTACTTGAAAAGTAATATATTGGTTTCACAACATTGTTTTTCCATAAAAGTGTCAATAAAGTATTGACAATATTACTAGCCATTTATACTTTTTCAAAAATCATATTATGATTTTTTTGAAAACCTATTGCTCTGATACCAAATATGGGTTGTAGAATTATTGATCTTAAAGTTAATCTAACACTAGAGGGCGAGTGACAAGTGTTTTTTAAATTACGTAAATCTTTTTAATTGAGATCAATATTAAATCATAGATTACCAAAAAAGAATTACACTAACAATTAGTCTTAGATGCAATCAAAGATAAAAATAAAGCAGTAAACTAAAGTAAAAAGTTAGAGAGATGACACTGGGGATTTTATATTGGTTTAGATTTCTCCTACACCCGGTTTCATACGATTTCTTGTACAAATTTCTTTTCAAATGTCAATCATTAACCGGGTAGAAGGAAAATCCAAATACAATCTCAATTCGAGGCTACGAAACACACCCCTCTGAATTTTTGAGCTTAGGGTAGACTCGCTTGATTTGACAGGCCTACAAGCACACCCACTAGATTTTTGGGCTACTAAGCATTCCTACTTGATTTGAATGGGCTACAAGCATACACAAGCAAATATAAATAGAATTGAAAGTTTTTCCAAAGAAAAATTCTTGTACTTTGGATGAAATGGATCCTATAGCCTGTTGAATAGCACTTTGAACTTTAAAATGAGAGAGATGTTTCCAAGACAGTAAGAAAGTAGTATTGAATCAATACAATAAAGTATGAATTGATTTTATGTGATTTTCAAGAGAATAGAATATATTTTTCAGGAAAATCTTCAACAGAGTAAGAGGAGGGAAGAAAGTAAGTAATTAGTTATCAATAAATTTGTTTGCACTCCCCTTTATATAGTAAATCAATGGATGTGTCTATTCGCAAGGAGTTGCAATAAATAGACACTTCCTTTCAAAATTTAAAAAAAAGCAATTGGCGGCATGTATGTCGACATACCCTATGCCTATATGTCAAGATATGTTATTTTAAAAATGAAAATTATTTTCTTTTAAATTGTTATAAAAATCCTATACTTCATAAAATAATTCGATACTTTATAAATAGTTTGAACATAGTTTATAAACATTTTACTTTGAAAAACTATTATAAAATATTTTTAAATTTATTTTGGTTAAAAATATAAAAGATTAGAAATTGATGATAGAGATCAAAGATTACTACCAATGACTTTAACAATATACGCTATGACTCTAGACATTAAATTATAATCTTGAGATCTTCATATCTAGGTCTTCGAACTAGTGAGTCTTCATGTCTTTCTCTTAAGTCATTATAATATACAGTCTTCGATTCAACACCTATGAAATATTCTGCACCATATACTATATAATTTGGCAAAACATTAGTATCTATATTTTAAATGTTTGTATACGATTTTGTCATTAAAATCAATAACTGACGTATTAACACACCCAAGTTAACTTTCAAGTTGCTCGACACTTAGGTTAAAACTAGAACCACCTACCATCAAAGAAATGCAAAGATACGTTCACTTTTAACAATTTCTATATGTTAAGTTCTTGTGAGTGATGGCTCCAGCCTCCCATCTCACCATTATCGCTCCATCAAACAAGAGTGCTTGAGCCATCTGTGCACCTCCAGTCAAACTAGGCCCTGCTGTCCATTAAGCATAGGCAACATGTCACCCTGGAGAACCCTCGAGCCCCACATGCTCTATTTCGAGCCAGGTCCCTTCTGCCGCTACACACGTGACTACTTGTCACCAAAGAGAGCCCATGGGCAGGCACGTGCTCTTACATAGTGCTTATGCCACCCTCTACTCGACGCTTGGTAGGAAACCGACTCACATGAGTGAACAACCGGGATTAGCATGTTGCACAACAATATTTCTACTTAACACATTTTAAACAAAGTTTTTGTTGAAAATCATTCATAAATGACTAGAGCAGCGTGTCACCCAGGAAAATTATAATAAACCACCATTTTTGAACCCCATAATTACACGACGAAGCCCCGAAACGGCGAGTTGTCAATAGTGGATACAAATAATATACATATAGAGAGCATAATATAAAACTATATTAACTAAAACTTTCAAAATCTCACTGTGCATGATCAAATCAATGCTTTATGTCACACAAGTATATACAATCGAAACTGTGACGACCCGAAATTTTGGGCAATATCAATTTAATAATCTGTATTAATAATTAAATTGATTTGATAATTTTCCTTTATAATTTTAATTTAAATTGGTGAATTTAATTTTTTAAAGGTTAATAAATATTTAATCTAGCAATATTGATCAATATCTTTCTAACAATTCAAAATTGATAAGGTTTATCTTTCAAAGCTAATAAAATTTTATTCTATTTATAATATATATCTTTGGTATATATATTGTGAATAGAGAATCTTTTGTTTTAAATAAAAGATGTATTTTCAATTTGTAATATATATGTATGTATATGTTATGATTTGAAGTTGTTTTGAAATTTAATATGATTATTCTCAAAATTTATGTTAAAAATATTTTCTACTTAAAATACATGCATATTTGTATATATTGAAGTCTGGTTTAAATTTAATAAAAGAACTTTCAAATTTTAATATATATATATATATATATATATATATAAATTGTAATTTGGAGAGTTTAATTTAATATAATACTTTTCAAAGGATATTTGGAATTTTAATTTATCTCTTAAACAATAAAGATAAATGTTTTAAATTTAAAAATACATGTATAAGAATTTATTTGTATTATAATTGGATTTATAAAATTTTCTCTAAAGTAGATTATATATACACACTAAGATAAGTGTTTATTTATTTAAGTAAACTAGTATGAAAAGCTTTATATTAACATTTAAATTAAATAAAAATTTATTTAAAAATACTTAGGAACATGTGTAAACATATTAACACATGTTAGTAACATGTGTGGGGAAATTAAGTAATATAAGTGACAAATGTAACTTTTAAAACAAGTGTCAACATTTCAAATTTTATTTTCCTTAATTTTTAATAAACTATAATTTATTTCATAATACTTATTCTTCATCTCTCCCATTTCATTTTCCTATTCTCAGCTGAAAACAAAGAAAATTCTAAACTAAATCTTGTAAAATTTTGTCACTAAAAAAATTTCCAAATCCAGTATACATTTTTCTAAAACAAATTTCCAAAGCTGTAACAAGTTTCAAGCAAAGTTTTCAAGCAAGCAACTAAATCCACAACAACTTCAACCTGCAACTCAACGAAGCAAGAAGATCAACATCAGTTTTCAAGTGTTTAAAACCAGAGATCAATCATGCAAAGATTTCAACAGTGAAGAAGAAAAATTCAAATCCAGTTTCCAGATCAAAACTTAAACCTCTATTCTCTGCTTATTAAGGTGAGTAAACAAATCTTAAAAACAGTTTTAAAACCTGAATTTCACTGTGATATCTGAATATAAATTATGTTGCTTGCTTGAAATTTTGGATTAAAATGGATGCATGTTTATGTATGAATATTTAATGCTTGTGAGAAAATATATTTTTTTAACAGATTTGAACCTATGATTAAACATAGATATTTGTGATGATTTATGCAGTAGTATAGTTGCAAATGTTTTGTGAAGATGATTGCATGTATGTACATAAAGATGATATGCCTGTATAGTGACTGTATTTATATGTATAAGTATGCTCTCTGTAGTTTACAGGTTTGGATCACTCAATAATTTCAAAATCTCAACATACAATCAATCTTAAGTCTTGATTTATAAATGAAAGATGATTGAATTTGTGTAACATCGTTATTAAAGATAATCACAGGAATTTATATTTAATATTTGTCTCGAAATTTTGTAAACAACAGTAATATATATAATTGGGTCAAAAATCAGTGAATTCAATTTCTGTTTTGAATTGCATGAATGAATTAGTAATGGAAAATCATGATTTTTAATACGCTTTCCATGATTTTTAGTTTGATATTCTTTGGGAATTTTCGAGATGAACGTTTGGGGCATTTTTGGGAATTGCCGATGATCGACATGGTGGAGTTGGTCGAGCTTTGGGTTGGAGGAGGCCGAAGTGTTGTCGGTCTCAGAAAAAATGGTTGAAGATATTTCTGGTGACTGTGGTGGCCAGGGAAGGTCGGAGTAGGGTTTCTGGTCAGTTTTATTGGTTGATGGGTTTGTGAGTTTTGCTTTGACATGGAGATGACCGGGTGCGATCGGGAGTTGAAGGATTGTGGCGTGGTGATGCGTGGGTGCTCTAGAAGGAATACTGGAGTTTCCAGTTGACGGCATCATCGGTGGCAAGAGAAAAAATAATTATTAGTTTGTAAACTAGCTGTAAAACTAGTTAAGTAATTGCAAAATAGTTGGAAAATAGTCAATAATTATAGAAATTTTAAATAATTGCAAAATAATTGTAAAATAGTAATTAGTTATAAAATAGTTAAATAGTTCCAAAAACAATTGTAAAACAAGTATAAGATAGTTTTAGGTTTAAAAAGAAAAGTTGTGTAGTAAATAGTTTGGAAAAATAGATTTGTACTAAAACAATTTATTTTGAAAATAGTTCAGAGTCAAACTGTTCAATTCACAACCTCCATTTCCAATCAATTCAATTTAAATTTCCACTTCCATTTAAATTGACTCAATTCCAATTTAAATAACTTCAATTTCCATTGAAATTGATTTAACCCCAATTCAAGTTGAATTAACCTCAATTTCTTTCCAAATTCAATTCAAATTCCATTTGAATTTAAAACTATTCAACTTTTAATCACAATTTCAAAATATTCAAATCAAATTTCAATTTGAACCAACTTCAAATTCCAGTTCACTATAATCGATCTTGAATTACATAAATTCGAGTTAATACTTCAAATGTTGATTTAACTCCTTTAAATCAGTTTACCTTTAAAGTTTTTAAACAACTCAATTCACAGTTCAGACCTAACATATTATATCACAAATCAAATTAACCTTTGTTTTACATCAATAACCCAAATCTTTAAACAATTTAATTTTGAGTCAAATTCTCAAAATTCCATTTTAAATTATCTATACTTAACTTTTTCCAAAGTTCAAATAAGAGTTTAAAACAATTTTATCTTAAAAATTTAATTTATTACTCAATTTTATCTTCCAGTTTAAAACTGGTTCCTTAAACAATTTTAATTTACAAGTGTAATAATTCAAATTTTCAGTTCAAAGTAATTCCTTGTCCTTAATTTCAAATTAAAGTGTGATTTTCCTTTTATCTCAATAATGGATATACTACCACACTTCATTTCTCATTCAAATTTTAAACTTCAGACTAATAACCTCCCACTTAAGTTTAAAACTTACTTCACTTTGGGTTTCACATCATATTCCAAGGAAAATTTAAAACTCAACCTTAGAGTTTATTTCATATTTATTTCCTTTGCACACCAGGTTACTTTTAAATTTTAAACCACCTTTGGTTTTAAATTCGAACAAATTCCTTAAAACTTTTCAAACAACTCCTGTTTGAATCAAGCTCTTTCATTCCAATAATATTATGTACTCATATTATGTATGACTAGTCGAGGGATTCAGGTTAGCTTTGATGAATTCTGGAGGAGCTTTGGAGCGGGAGGCTTCAGCGTGTAGATATACTATGGTTCCACTGTGATTAGTGTTATGTCTATATTGTATTGATGTACTTGAGTTGTACGATAGACAGATGTTTATAACTGTCTAATATGTGTTGTACAGGTTGTAACTCTGATGTATATGATACTATGTAATATTTTATGTGATATATTATATTTCATTCGTTCCGCTATGAGTATCTGATATTGTTGAGTTTCTTCTTCCCTATCTTTTCTTCTTCTATCCCTTTCTTTCTTAAATCATGATGCGCTTTTCTGGTGATAGAAAGACGGGACATGACAGGTGGTATCAGAGCGCTCGGTTGAGCGAATACCTAGGCTTTGGAGTGGTGTCTTTCTTGAAAGAGCGTACTTGTGTTTATATATATATATATGTATGTATGTATGTATGTATATGTATGTATATGTATATGTATATCCATATATTTATATATGTACCTGATCTATTGGGATACCTGTTCGGGTTTTCCAACATAAGTTATAAAGGTAGATAGGGTAGTGGTATGCGTAACACGACTACCAATGAATTAGAATTTGAATGTTTTAGGTTAGAAGAGTGTTTTTCGAGACTATATATCTAATACTGTCTCGAGTAAGATTTGTAGCTTGGAGTAAGGATCTCCCTGATCTCGGAAGGAATTTTTTTTTAAAAGATTCGAAGCCCATCTTTGAAGTGTAAGTTTGGATTGCGCTCGGGTGAGCGGATTTTCTAGGATTTGGATCTATTAGATGAGCAGAAGCAAGTGATCGTATCTTGGCAACAATAGGAAGGAGTTTTGTCTATTTTGGAATATGAAAATAAGGTCTATAAGTTGCTTCGCTATGGCATGGTCTCATTGTTTCCCTTAAGAAGAGTAAGTTGTTGATGCTTGATTTAGAGCCGAAGTTTCTTGAGAGGATGTCTGCCCATCTCGAGGAGTCATGTGTGCAGTTAGTTGATGGCTTTTGGAGTTCGAGGAGCCTTTGGATGGAGAAGTCTTTGGTTAGCTGTGGTAGCATGCAGCTTAGAGGTGTTCTGTGTGCCGACAAGAAGGTCTTTCGGATTAGCAGTATCCTAGAGATAGAGCTTGGAAGCAGCAGTGTGGACCCGTTTCTCCGATGGTTCAGAAATCTTTGTAGTTCTCTTCCAGTAGTCCGGGTAGATGTAAATGTTTTCTTGAAGAGTTAATCTTCTTTTGAGAAGCTTAAAGCTGTTCTAATTGGTAAAGAGAGAACAGTTTTCTTCGGAATCCGAACTAGGTAGGATCGCAAATGTGACTTGCGATTAGTTTGGGAAGTTCATCTTGGGTAATCTTTTGTTTGAGACTGTGGCTTCTCATGTAGAAGTTGGAGCTATTGAAGTAATCAAAGATTTTTTTCCGGATGTCATCGAGGAAGTCAGGAGTTTGTCTGCATGTGGAGATTGAGTTCCATATCGATTTGGTTCTAGAGGCAATACCGATGGTTAGCCTGGTAGTACGATGGTTCTTAGAGAGAGAAGAGTTGGTGTAGCAACTCAGGAATTTTTGGAAATGGATCGATCAGATCTAGTTTTCAAGTTTGGATTATGCTGTAAGGTTGTGTGACCGAGTCAGATAGGTCACTAAGATTTTATGAATTTGATGAACAAAGTCTCCCGGATATATTGGATAAGTTTGTACTCGTGTTCATCAACAGTATTCTCATCTATTTCAAAATCAGAGTTGTGCAGAAGAAGCGAGGTAGCAGTTGTGCGGGGAAGGAAGCAAGTTTAGTCTTCTGATGATTGTGGAATAGAGTTTATGGATTTCGACGGATCTTGGAAGACCTTTCTGTTGGGTAGGATCCAGAAACTGGTTTGTTCTTAGTCCAGGTTTGTTTCGAGAAGCATAATCAAAGGTTGAGCTCATCAGAAAGAAGATAGGCAGCCCAAGATTGTCTGTTGAGTTATGCAAATAGGAAATAAGGAGTTTGGAATTCGAAGTTGGAGACTTCATTGTTGTCAAGGTTTCTCGGGTTAAGAGAACGGTATGATTAGGTAAGATTGGATGGCTAGTTCTGAGATATTTGGGATTTCTTATCTGTGTTCTTGATAGGATAACTTATTTTTTCTATAGGATTGAATGGCCAGTTTGGATAGCTGGAATTCATTGTATTTCACGTATCTCTGAGGAAGTACGTGTATGATTCATCATTGGTTGTAGAATCTGCAGTTCAGTTGGATTTGGAAGATGTGCTGGATGTGAGTATGATTGGATATTTTGTTCATATTGGTGGGTCTAGAGAAGAGAGGAGCTCTGGATTATGGTGGTGTAGTTAGTTGAGCCTCTGTAGAGAGAGTCTCCCATTGATTTATACTTGGGAAACTCTAGATAGTGTTAGTAAGATCTATCTTGATTTTTTGTCAGGATAATTAGTTAGGTTTGTTTGTTTGATTGATTGCTATGGTTGTTAGTAACTGGATGATAGGTATGTTTTGCTTTTGAAATTGAAATCTTTGCTGGGTTATTAAATAATCTTTGCTTTTAAATTTCGGGGACGAAATTCTTTTAGGGGGGGAGGAATGTGACGACGCAGAATTTTAGGCAATATCAATTTAATAATCTGTATTAATAATTAAATTGATTTGATAATTTTCCTTTATAATTTTAATTTAAATTGGTAAATTTAATCTTTTAAAGGTTAATAAATATTTAATATGGCAATATTGATCAGTATCTTTCTAACAATTTTAAATTGATATGATTTAACTTTCAAAGCTAATAAAATTTTATTCTATTTATAATATATATCTATGGTAGATATATTGTGAATAGAGAATCATTTGTTTTAAATAAAAGATCTATTTTCAATTTGTAACATATATGTATGTATACGTTATGATTTGAAGTTGTTTTGAAATTTAATATGATTATTCTCAAAATTTATGTTAAAAATATTTTCTACTTAAAATGTATGCATATTTGTATATATTGAAGTTTGGTTTGAATTTAATAAAAGGACTTTCAAATTTCAATATATATATATATAAATTGTAATTCGGAGAGTATAATTTAATATAATACTTTTCGAAGGATATTTGGAATTTTAATTTATATCTCTTAAATAATAAAGATAAATGTTTTAAATTTAAAAATACATGTATAAGAATTTATTTGTATTATAATTGGATTTATAATATTTTCTCTAAAGTAGTTTATATATATATATATATATATATATATATCTGTGTTTATTTATTTAAGTAAATTAGTATGAAAATCTTTATATTAACATTTAAATTAAATAAAAATTTATTTAAAAATACTTACGAACATGTGTAAACATATTAACACATGTTAGTAACATGTGTAGGGAAATTAAGTAATATAAGTGACAAATGTAACTTTTAAAACAAGTGTCATCATTTCAAAATTTATTTTCATTAATTTTTAATAAACTATAATTTATTTCATAAAACTTATTCTTCATATCTCCCATTTCCTTTTCCTATTTTCAGCTGAAAAAAAAGAAAATTCTAAACTAAATCTTGTAAAATTTTCTCACCAACAAAATTTCCAAATCCAGTAAACTTTTTTCTAAAAACAAATTTCCAAAGTTGTAACAAGTTTCAAGCAAAGTTTTCAAGCAAGCAACTAAATCCACAACAACTTCAACCTGCAACTCAACTAAGCAAGAAGATCAACATCAGTTTTCAAGTGTTTAAAACCAGAGATCAAGCATGCAAAGATTTCAACATTGAAGTAGAAAAATTCAAATCCAGTTTCCAGATCAAAACTTAAACCTCTGTTCTCTGCTTATTAAGGTGAGTAAACAAATCTTAAAAACAGTTTTAAAACCTGGATTTCACTGTGATATCTGAATATAAATTATGTTGCTTGCCTGAAATTTTGGATTAAAATGGACGCATGTTTATATATGAATATTGAATGCCTGTGAGAAAATCTTTTTTTTAACAGATTTGAACCTATGATTAAACATAGATATTTGTGATGATTTATGCAGTAGTATAGTTGCAAATGTTTTGTGAAGATGATTGCATGTATGTACATAAAGATGATATGCCTGTATAGTGACTGTATTTATATGTATAAGTATGCTCTCTGTAGTTTACAGGTTTGGATCACTCAATAAATTCAAAATCTCAACATACAATCGATCTTAGGTCCTGGTTTATAATTGAAAGATGATTGAATTTGTGTAGCATCATTATTAAAGATAATCACAGGAATTTATATTTAATATTTGTCTCGAAATTTTGTAAAGAACAGTAATATATATAATTGGGGCAAAAATCAGTGAACTCAATTTTTGTTTTGAATTACATGAATGAATTAGTAATGGAAAATCATGTTTTTTAATACACATTTTGTGATTTTTAGTTTGATATTCTTTGGGAATTTTCGAGATGAACGTTTGGGGATTTTTGGGAATTGCCGATGATTAGCATGGTGGTGTTGGTCGAGCTTTGGGTTGGAGGAGGCCGAAGTGTTGTCGATCTCAGGAAAAATGGTTGAAGAATTTTATGGTGACTGTGGTGGCCAGGGAAGGTCGGAGTAGGGTTTCCGGTCAGTTCAATTGGTTGATGGGTTTGTGAGTTTTGCTTTGACATGGAGATGACCGGGTGCGATCGTGAGTTGAAGGATGGTGGTGTAGTGATGGGTGGGTGCTCTGGAAGGAATACTGGAGTTTCCAGTTGACGGTATCATCAGTGGCAAGAGTTTTGGTGGGTCGAACTTTGCTCGAGATTTCGAACGAGGATCGAAATTTTGATTCGCAGATGTATTAGTTTGCTGGTTGTTTTCGTTGGGTCATCGAAGTCGTTGGAGACGTGGTCGCAGGTTGGAGGATGGTCGGAGCGGCGTTGGTTGGACGTGCAAGTGCACGTGCACGTTTTGTGTCAGGTGAAGTTCTGGTTTGGGAACGAAGATGTGCGATCGGGGTTTTCCTCGATTTTTCTCGCATATGACTCGAAGCTTTTTAAGGTAGGTGGAAGACTCGGGGCAGGCTCGTGATGTTATGGTGTTCGAACTCGAGTTATGCAAGTGATAATCTGGTTTTAGGTGATAGTAAAATATTTGTAAAAAAGGAAGTGTTCCAGGATTTCAAAACAAGAGCTTGAGTTTACAAATGTTTAAAAATTTAATGGCAAAATTTTGAATAAGGAAATCATGTTTTCAAGAGTGTTTAATTGAATATATTTTAAATTTTAAAATGCTCAAGGTTATTGACTTTAGAAGTAATTAACTAAATTAATTTTGAATTTTAACTCTAAAATTGTTTTCAGTTTAATATATTAGATCAAAGTTATTAAGAAATTCAAACAAGTTTTGAACAAGAATGTTTCAAGTTATAAAGTTACATTCAAAGTAATTATAAAGTAATGTTTAATTAGATTTCAAATATATTTTAAATAGATAAGTTTAAAGGATATGATAATTATTTCAAAGATAAATAATTGTTTAGTTTAATTAAATATGTTTGGAAACAATTTTCAAAGATTTTAAATATATTAAAAATTAAGGGTTTGAATTGTTTTAAAATAAAATTATATTTCAAATATATATTTGATTTCTAAATTGGTTTAATGAAGTAAATAATTTAAGTATAATGCAAAGTTTGTTCTTAATTAGCTAGATTGAAATTAATTAAAGATAATTAACTAATAAATTGAATTAAAGGTTAATTACTTAAATGTAATTAATAATAATTACTTGATGAAGTAATTAGTGGATGATTAATGAATTAATTAGGGATAATCACTTATGAATTAATTAAAAATAATTAATTAGTGAAGTAATTAATAGATAATTACTTAATGTAATTAAGAAAAGAGAAATTACTTATGGAAGTAATTAGTGTATAATTACTTATGGAAGTAATTAATGCGAAATTACTTATGGAAGTAATTAAATGGAAGTGATTAAGGGTAATCACTTAATGTTATTAATTAAAGGATTAATAATATAATTAATTTGAAAGTTAATTAATTAAAGAGTAATTAATTAATTAAAGGGTTAAAGATAATTAGTAATGTGATTAATTACTTGTTAAGATAACTAATTAAGGAGTAATCAATTTATTTGATGAAGTAAATAATGATAGTTAATTACTGGATGTAATTAATCGAGAGTGATTAATAAATGTGATTTAATTAACGATTAATTACTTAATGTAATTAATTTAAATAGAGTAATTAATAATTAATTAAAATGTAATTAGGGATCATTAATTAATGTAGTTAATGATGTAATTACGAGTTGATTAATTAAGATTAATTAATCAAAAATCAGTGATTAAAGTGTAACTAATTAATGTAATTAATTATAACTAATTAATTAATTAATTAAGTAATTAAAGGTCAATTACTGTAAATGGTTAAGGATAATTAATTTGTGAAATTAATTAGAGGTTAATTACTTAATGTAATTAAAGAATAATTAATCAAGGAAGATTAACTAAGGAAGATCATTAAGAGATGATTAATTAATTTGTAATTAATTAATGTTAAATAAGAAGGATTAAGGTAGTCCAAGTGATTAAGGTTGGTAATTAATTTAATTAGAGGTTAATTAAATTGATTAAGAGTGAATCAAACTTGCTTATGGATGATTGATTGATATTGGGCGATTGATTGATATTGGATGATTTGGATGTGATATCTCTGATGTGATATGTGCTGCTTTGTGAGATGATTGGTTGATATGAATTATCTATTGTGATAATGTGAATCATCTATCTGATTATGTTATTCTGAATGTAAGTTTAAATTGTTTAAACCCTTAAACAACTTGGACTTTAAAATGACGTTTTGGATTTCGGTGAGACGGGGATCAGATTTCCAGATTTGGATATCCGAAAACCACATCGATCCAAATTAAACGTTAGGTCGTGAATCCAAGTGGAGTTCAAGATGAAGACTCGAGGTGTAAGAACTATTCATCATTAGAAACTCTAAGGGTGATTCCAAAATGAGTAAATGGGAATAATACTTTCAGATTCGAGATGAAGATTCAGAGTGCAAGGGCTATGGTCGTTAACTCTGAGGGTGATTCCAAAATGAGTGTAACGAGATAGTGCCTTCGGTTTCGTTCGAATCGGGAACGAACTTGTATGGATTGAATGCTTTCAGAACATCATCGGGTGGACGATGAGCATTCTAAGATAGATGTGTTCTATAAAGGTAATCGCAGCCTCAAGCCTCATCAACCGAAAATTGCTAAAACAGGGGAGGTGCAGCAAGGTTAAGTGGGTAGCACCCAAGTCGGACGAAATTTCCCCCTGTCTAGATGCCCCTTTCTATTTCGGCTTAGTGTGTGGTTGGTCGCGCCAACCACGAGGCGTCTTGTTCGGGACTCTCCAGTAAGGGATGGTTCCGGCCTTGTGTTGCAGGGGATTGGGAGTAATCCTCGGTATGGTGATCTAGGCTCCGTACTGTGACGGGCGGTACTCCAGTAGCCCTGCCATTGATGGAAACCCATTCTTCCTACGTGCCCTTACGGTTTTGATTGTATTACCCACTTTTGTGGCTAGTAGCTGGAATTTAATAGATGTAACAATTTCGGCAATTTTCTATTTACTTGGAAACCCTAGACACTATTATAATATCACTGGATTTCCTATCATATGTTTTGGTTAGCGTAAGGTAAAAACTTTTCCATGTTTATGTGTGGGAAGTCTTACGTGATACCTTTTCTTTTCAAAGGATTTTTAAAGTTAAGCAACTTTAACCCGTTTACTCATGCCAGACCCATGTCTGACCAAAGTGTTTATTTTCTGTTTTGTTAAACTCTTGGGTACTTATATTATGTATGAGTAGTCGTGGGATTCAGGTTAGCTTTGACGAATTCTGGAGGAGCTTTGGAGCAGGAGGCTTCAGCGTGTAGAGATATTATGGTTCCGCTGTGATTAGTGTTATGTCAATATTGTATTGATGTACTTGAGTTGTATGATAGACAGATGTTTATAACTGTCTAATATGTGTTGTATAGGTTGTGTAACTCTGATGTATATGATACTATGCAATATTTTATGTGATATATTATAATTCATTCCTTCCGCTGTGAGTATCTGATATTGTTGAGTTTCTTCTTCCCTGTCTTTTCTTCTTCTACCCTTTCTTTCTTAAATCATGATGCATTTTTCTGGTGATAGAAAGACGGGTCGTGACAGTTGGTATCAGAGCGCTAGGTTGAGTGAATACCTAGGCTATGGAGTATTGTCTTTCTTGAGAGAGCGTACTTGTATTTATATATGTATATATATGTATGTACATATTTATATATCTACCTGATCTGTTGGGATACCTGTTCGGGTTTTCCAACATAAGTTATAAAGGTAGATAGGGTAGTGGGGTGTGTAACACGACTACCAATGAATTGGAATTTGAATGTTTGAGGTTAGAAGAGTGTTTGTCGAGACTATAGATCTAATACTGTCTCGGGTAAGATTTGTAGCTTGGATTAAGGATCTCTCTAATCTCCGAAGGAAATCTTTTTAAAAGATTCGAAGCCCATCTTTGAAGTGTAAGTTTGGATTGCGCTCGGGTGAGCGGATTTTCTAGGATTTATATCTGTCAGATGAGTAGAAGCAAGTGATGGTATCTTGGCAACAATAGGAAGCAGTTTTGTCTGTTTTGGAATATGAAACTAAGGTCTATAAGTTGCTTCACTACAGCAAGGTCTCATTGTTTCCCCTTAAGAAGAGTAAGTTGTTCATGCTTGATTTAGAGCCCAAGTTTCTTGAGAGGATGTCTGCCTATCTCGAGGAGTCATGTGTGCAGTTAGTTGATGGCTTTTGGAGTTCGAGGAGCCTTTGGATGGAGAAGGCTTAGGTTAGCTGTGGTAGCAATGCAACTTAGAGGTGTTCTATTTGCCGACAAGAAGGTCTTTTGGCATAGCAGTATCCCAGAGATAGAGCTTGGAAGCAGCAGTGTGGACCCGTTTCTCCGATGTTTCAGAAATCTTTTAGTTCTCTTCCAATAGTCCAGGCAGATGTGAATGTTTTCCTGAAGAGTTAACCTTGTTTTGAGAAGCTTAAAGCTATCTAATTGGTAAAGAGAGAATAGTTTTCTTTGGAATCCGAACTAGGTAGGATCGCAAAAGTGACTTGCGATTAGTTTGGGAAGTTCATCTTGGGTAATCTTTTGTTTGAGATTGAGGCTTTTCATGTGGAAGTAGGAGCTATTGAAGTAATCAGAGGTTTTTTTTCCGGATGTCATCGAGGAAGTCAGGAGTTTGTCTGCATCTAGAGATTGAGTTCCATATCAATTTGGTTCTAGAGGCGATACCGATGGTTAGCCTGGTAATAGGATGGTTCTTAGAGAGAGAAGAGTTGGTGTAGCAGCTCAGGAATTTTTAGAAATGGATTGGTCATATCTAGTTTCGAAGTTTGGATTCTGCTGTAAGGTTGTGTGACCGAGTCAGATAGGTCACTAAGATTTTATGAATTTGATGAACAAAGTTTCCTGGATATATTGGATAAGTTTATACTCGTGTTCATCAACAGTATTCTCATCTATTTCAGAATCAGAGTTGTGCAGCAGAAGCAAGGTAGCAGTTGTGTGGGGAAGGAAGCAAGTTTAGTGTTCTACTGATTATGTAATAGAGTTTGTGGATTTCGACGGATCTTGGAAGACCTTTCTGTTGGGTAGGATCCAGAAACTGGTTTGTTCATGGTCCATGTTTGTTTCAAGAAGCATCAACATAGGTTGAGCTGATCAGAAAGAAGATAGGCAGCCTAGGATTTTCTGTTGAGTTATGTAGATAGGAGATAAGGAGTTTGGAATTCAAAGTTGGAGACTTCTTTGTTGTTAAGGTTTCTTGGATTAAGAGAACATCATGATTAGGTAAGATTGGATGGCTAGTTCTGAGATATTTGGGATTTCTTATCTATTTTCTTGATAGGATAAGTTATTTTGTCTATAGGATTAAATAGCCAGTTTGGATAGCTGGAATTCATTGTATTTCACGTATCTCTGAGGAAGTACGTGTATGATTCATCATTGGTTGTAGAATCTGCAGTTCAGTTGGATTTGAAGATGTGTTGGACATGGGTATGATCGGATATTTTGTTCATATTGGTGGGTCTAGAGAAGAGAGGAGCTCTGGATTATGGTGGTGTAGTAAGTTGAGCTTCTGTAGAGCGAGTCTCCCAGTGATTTATACTTGGCAAACTCTAGATAGTGTTAGTAAGATCTATCCTGATTTATTTCATTTGTTTGATTGATTGCTATGGTTGTTAGTAACTGGATGATAGGTATGTTTTGCTGTTTGGAATTGAAATCTTTGTTAGGTTATTAAATTATCTTTGCTTTTAAATTTCGGAGATGAAATTCTTTTAAAGGGGGAGGAATGTGACGACCCGGAATTTTAGGCAATATCAATTTAATAACCTGTATTAATAATTAAATTGATTTGATAATTTTCCTTTATAATTTTAATTTAAATTGGCAGATTTAATCTTTTAAAGGCTAATAAATATTTAATCTGGCAATATTGATCAATATCTTTCTAACAATTTAAAATTGAGAAGATTTATCTTTCAAAGCTAATAAAATATTATTCTATTTATAATATATTTCTTTAGTATATATATTGTGAATAGATAATCTTTTGTTTTAAATAAAAGATGTATTTTCAATTTGTAATTTATATGTATGTATATGTTATGATTTGAAGTTGTATTGAAATTCAATATGACTATTCTCAAAATTTATGTAAAAAATATTTTCTACTTAAAATGTATGCATATTTGAATATATTGAAGTTTGGTTTGAATTTAATAAAAGAACTTTCAAATTTTAATATATATATATATATATATAAATAGTAATTTGGAGAGTATAATTTAATATAATACTTTTCAAAGGATATTGGGAATTTTAATTTATATCTCTTAAATAATAAAGATAAATGTTTTAAATTTAAAAATATATGTATAAGAATTTATTTGTATTATAATTGGATTTATAATATTTTCTCTAAAGTAGTTTATATATATATACACTAAGATAAGTGTTTATTATTTAAGTAAATTGGTATGAAAAGCTTTATATAAACATTCGATTTAAATAAAAATTTATTTAAAAATACTTAGGAACATGTGTAAACATATTATCACATGTTAGTAACATGTGTAGGGAAATTAAGTAATATAAGTGACAAATGGAACTTTTAAAACAAGTGTCATCATTTCAAATTTTATTTTCTTTAATTTTTAATAAACTATAATTTATTTTATAAAATTTATTCTTCGTCTCTCCCATTTCCTTTTCCTATTCTTAGTTGAAAACAAAGAAAATTCTAAACTAAATCTTGTAAAATTTTCTCACCAACAAAATTTCCAAATCCAGTAAACATTTTTCTAGAAACAAATTTCCAAAGCGTAACAAGTTAAAAGCAAAGTTTTCAAGCAAGCAACTAAATCCACAACAACTTCAACCTGCAACTCAACTAAGCAAGAAGATCAACATCAGTTTTCAAGTGTTTAAAAGCAGAGATGAAGCATGCAAAGATTTCAACAGTGAAGAAGAAAAATTCAAATCCAGTTTCCAGATCAAAATTTAAACCTCTGTTCTCTTCTTATTAAGGTGAGTGAACAAATCTTAAAAACAGTTTTAAAACCTGGATTTCACTGTGATATCTGAATATAAATTATGGTGCTTGCCTGAAATTTTGGATTAAAATGGATGCATGTATGTACGAATATTGAATGCCTGTGAGAAAATCTTTTTTTTAACAGATTTGAACCTGTGATTAAACATAGATATTTGTGATGATTTATGCAGTAGTATAATTAGAAATGTTTTGTGAAGATGATTGTATGTATGTACATAATGATGATATGCCTGTGTGGTGTCTGTATTTATATGTATAAGTATGCTCTCTGTAGTTTACCGGTTTGGATCACTCAATAAATTCAAAATCTCAACATACAATCAATCTTAAGTCTTGATTTATAAACGAAAGATGATTGAATTTGTGTAACATCATTATTAAAGATAATCACAGGAATTTATATTTAATATTTGTCTCGAAATTTTGTAAATAACTGTAATATATATAATTGGGTCAAAAATTAGTGAATTCAATTTCTGTTTTGAATTGCATGAATGAATTAGTAATGGAAAATCATGATTTTTAATATACATTTAGTGATTTTTAGTTTGATATTCTTTGGGAATTTTCGAGATTAACATTTGGAGCATTTTTGGGAATTACCGATGATCGGCATGGTGGAGTTGGTCGAGCTTTGGATTGGAGGAGGCCGAAGTGTTGTCGGTCTCAGGAAAAATGGTTGAAGAATTTTCTGGTGACTATGGTGGCCAAGGAAGGTTGGAGTAGGGTTTCCGTTCAGTTTTATTGGTTGATGGGTTCATGAGTTTTTCTTTGACAGGAGATGACGGCGTGCGATCGCGAGTTGAAGGATGGTGGCGTGATGATGCGTGGGTGCTCTGGAAGGAATACTGGAGTTTCCAGTTGACGGCATCATCGGTGGCGAGAGTTTTGGTGGGTCGAACTTTGCTCGAGATTTCGAACGAGGATCGAAATTTCGATTCGTAGTTGTATTAGGTAGCTGGTTGTTTTCGTTGGGTCATCGAAGTCGTTGGTGACGTGGTCGTAGGTTGGAGGATGGTCGGAGCGGCGTTGGGTGGACGTGCAAGTGCTCGTGCACGTTTTGTGTCAAGTGAAGTTCAGGTTTAGGAACGAAGATGTGGGTTTGCGGTTTTCCTCGATTTTTCTCGCATATGACTCGAAGCTATTTGAGGTTGGTGGAAGACTTAGGGAAGGCTCGCGATGTTTTGTTGTTCGAACTCGAGTTATGTAAGTGATAATCTGGTTTTGGGTGATAGTAAAATATTTGTAAAAAAGGAAGTGTTCCAGAATTTCAAAACAAGTGCTTGAGTTTACAAATGTTTCAAAATTTAATAGCAAAATTTTGAATAAGGAAATCAAGTTTTCAAGAGTGTTTAATTGAATATATTTTCAATTTTAAAATGTTCAAGGTTGTTGACTTTAGAAGTAATTAACTAAATTAATTTTGAATTTTAAATCTTAAAGTGTTTTCAATTTAATATATTATATCATAGCTTTTAATAAATTCAAACAAGTTTTGAATAAGAATGTTTTAAGTTATAAAGTTACATTCAAAGTAATTATAAAGTAATGTTTAATTAGATTTCAAATATATTTTAAATAGATAAGTTTAAAGGATATGATAATTATTTCTAAGATAAATAATTGTTTAATTTAATTAAACCTGTTTGGAGGCAATTTTCAAAGATATTAAATATATTAAAAATTAAGGGTTTGAACTGTTTTAAAGTAAAATTATATTTCAAATATATATTTGATTTCTAAATTGGTTTAATGAAGTAAATAATTTTAGTATAATGCAAAGTTTATTCTTAATTAGCTGGATTGAAATTAATTAAAGATAATTAATTAATATATTAAATTAAAAGTTAATTAATCAAATGTAATTAAGAATAATTACTTGATGAAGTAATTAGTGCATGGTTAATGAATTATTTAGGACTAAATGATTTATTAATTATAATTAATTAATGTAATTAATTTTAGGTTAATTAATTAGTCTGATAAATTAAAGATAATCACTTATGAATTAATTAAGAGTAATTAATTAGTGAAGTAATTAATAGATAATTACTTAATGTAATTAGGAAAAGAGAAATTACTTATGGAAGTAATTAATGTATAATTACTTATGGAAGTAATTAATAGAAATTACTTATGAAAGTAATTAAATGAAAGTGATTAAGGGTAATCACTTGATGTTATTAATTAAAGGATTAATTAATATAATTAATTTGAAAGTTAATTAATTAAAGAGTAATTAATTCATTAAAGGGTTAAGTATAATTAGAAATGTGATTAATTACTTATTAAGATAATTAATTAAGGAGTAATTATTTTATTTGATGAAGTAATTAAGGATAGTTAATTACTGGACGTAATTAATCAAGAGTGGTTAATAAATGTGATTTAATTAAAGATTAATTACTTAATGTAATTAATTTAAATAGAGTAATTAATAATTAATTAAAATGTTAGGGATCATTAACGAATATAATTAATGATGTAATTAAGAGTTGATTAATTAAGATTAATTAATCAAAAATCAATGATTAAAGTGTAATTAATTAATGTAATTAATTAAGGATTAATGTATTAATTATAGTTAATTAATTAATGAAGTAATTAAAGGTCAATTACTGTAAATGGTTAAGGAAAATTAATTTGTGAAATTAATGAGAGGTTAATTACTTAACGTAATTAAAGAATAATTAATCAAGGAAGATTAATTAAGGAAGATCATTAAGAGATGATTAATTAATTTTTAATTAATTAATGTTAAATAAGCAGGATTAAGGTTATCCAAGTGATTAGGGTTAGTAATTAATTTAATTAGAGGTTAATTAAATTGATTAAGAGTGAATCAAACCTGCTTATGGATGATTGATTGATATTGGGTGATTGATTGATATTGGATGATTTGGATGTGATATCTCTGATGTGATATGTGCTGCTTTGTGAGAAGATTGGTTGATATGAATTATCTATTGTGATAATGTGAATCATCTATCTAATTATGTTATTCTAAATGTAAGTTTAAATTGTTTAAACCCTTAAACAACTTGGACTTTAAAATGGCGTTTTGGATTTCGGTGAGACGGGGATCGGATTTCCAGATTTGGATATGCGAAAACCACATTGATCCAAATTAAACGTTAGGTCGTGAATCCAAGTGGAGTTCAAGATGAAGACTCGAGGTGCAAGAACTATTCGTCGTTAGAAACTCTAAGGGTGATTCCAAAATGAGTAAACGGGAATAGTACTTTCAGATTCGAGATGAAGATTCAGAGTGCAAGGGCTATGGTCGTTAACTCTGAGGGTGATTCCAAAATGAGTGTGACGAGATAGTGCCTTCGGTTTCGTTCGAATCCGGAACGAACTTGTATGGTTCAGAACATCGTCGGGTGGACGATGAGCATTCTAAGATAGATGTGTTCTATAAAGGTAATCTCAGCCTCAAGCCTCATCAACCGGGAATGGCTAAAACAGGGGAGGTGCAGCAAGGTTAAGTGGGTAGCACTCAAGTAGGATGAAATTTACCCCTGTCTAGATGTCCCTTTCTATTTTGTCTTAGTGTGTGGTTGGTCGCGCCAACCACAAGGTGTCTTGTTCGGGACTCTCCAGTAAGGGATGGTTCCGGCCTTGTGTTGCAGGGGATTGGGAGTAATCCTCGGTACGATGATCTAGACCCCGTACTGTGACGGGCGGTACCCCAGTAGCCCTGCCATTGATGGAAACCCATTCTTCCTACGTGCCCTTACGATTTTGATTGTATTACCCACTTTTGTGGCTAGTAGCTGGAATTTAATAGATGTAACAATTTTGGCTATTTTCTATTTACTTGAAAACCCTAGACGCTATTATAATATCACTGGATTTCCTATCAAATGTTTTGGTTTGCGTAAGGTAAAAACTTTTCCATGTTTATGTATGGGAAGTCTTACGTGATACCTTTTCTTTTCAAAGGATTTTTAAGCTTAAGCAACTTTAACCCGTTTACTCACACTATACCCATGTCTGACCCAAGTGTTTATTTTCTTTATTAAACTCTTGGGTACTCATATTATGTATGAGTAGTCGAGGGATTCAGATTAGCTTTGTCGAATTCTGGAGGAGCTTTGAAGCAAGAGGCTTCAGCGTGTAGATATATTATGGTTCCGTTGTGATTAATGTTATGTCTATATTGTATTGATGTACTTGAGTTGTATGATAAACAGATGTTTATAACTATCTAATATGTGTTGTATAGGTTGTGTAACTCTGATGTACATGATACTATGTAATATTTTATGTGATATATTATTTTTCATTCGTTCCGCTGTGTGTATCTAATATTGTTGAGTTTCTTCTTCCCTATCTTTTCTTCTTCTATCCCTTTCTTTCTTAAATCATGATGCGTTTTCCTGGTGATAGAAAGACGGGTCGTGACAGAAACCCAACAACACACACTGTCACATCAAATCTTTAATGCACATTTTTTTTAATATATATTGTACATACAAGTTTTGACTCCAGATTCATTACGCCTCTATATTCTATCAACCCAAACAATATAGATAAAAGGGAATATAGGAGTGGGTCAGATATATGTCTATGTGCTTAAAGCAAATATAATACACGTATACTACTGTGACAATGGTATAACATGATTTAGGCATAGGTATAATATCTTCTAGGCCAGCCTGCGCCACGCTACAGAACGATATTGTATTATCTAAATAATCTTAATTGTAGTCTAATCTTGCACTTGCAATAAAGGTTTACACTTCAATGACTACCCAGTTTCTCCCCTACGGTAAAAGGTAGTTGTAACGACCCGTATTTTACGTGTCGATAGATCGTAGAATTTGCAGGACGATAGTGTTGTTTGTGTTGCCTCTAGCTTGAGTCGTTTAGAAGTTAACCCGGGTGGAGTATGAGTTGTGACCGACTCATGAGCATTGCCGAGCTAAGGGATGAGTCGTGACCGACTCATAGGGGACCGACTCAAGGAGGGGTTACGGGTTGGAGTGTTGGCCGAGATAAGGAAGCAACCGACTTAAGTTAGGTAAGTCGTTTGGACGAGTTAGTGGGTCAGGTGATGAGTCATAGCCGAGTTAAGGCTTGAGTCGTTACCGACTCATGGTGTTAGGGATCCAGTAGTTTAGACCGACCTAAGGAAGTGACCGACTTAGGGAGTTGGGTCGGTAGATGTTGAGTCGGCTAAGGCTTAGGTCGGTGGGCCGACTTAGTGGATAAGTCGTTAGGGACTTAGGCTTTTGAGTCGTTAGGTCTCTGAGTCGGTGAGGCTGTAGGTCGTGAGTCGTGTGGCAAATAGGACCTTAGTACGACTTAGTGTGGGTCGGCTGCCTGGTGAGTCGGTTGTGTAGATGAGTCGGTAGGGTGTTGGGTCGTGTGTGTCGTTAGGTCGGCTATAAGGTTAAGTCAGAACCCTTGTTTTGAGTTAGGTCGGCACCGCGGTTGAGTCGTTACCGACTTATGTTGAGTCGGCTAGGGGTTAGGACGGCCGCAAGGCTAAGTCGTTAGGTCGCATATAGGAATAAGTCGTGTGACCTTCTTGCTTTGTTGAGTCGTGTGGCAGTTGGGTCGGTAGTACGTTGAGTCGCAAGTCGGCCGTGTGTTAACTCGTGAGGTCCCTGTTGTTGATAGGTCGGCAGGAATTAGGTCGCGTGAGTACTGTAGAGGCTTAGGTTGCAAGGTTAGGTCGGCATGGCAATGAGTCGTGAACGACTCATGGTAAGTCGGCATTGTGATAAGTCGGGGGCGACTCAAGTGTTGGGTCGGCGACGACCTAAGGGACAGCCGAGCTATGGTTGTTTCAGCCTATAAATAGAGGGGTTTGGCTCACTTTTTGGCACCGGTTTTTGAAGCGACGAAGTGCTGTCATTTTGAAGACTCGTCTACAACATTTCTTCATCTTCTTTTCTCCATTTCAATCTAGATCTAACATCCATCCAAGATCGAAGATCGAGATCGAAGATCCAAGTGTTCAAGTTGAAGATCTTCATCCGTTTGAGCTAGAATTCATCGTTTCAAGTGAGATTTCGCCGGATCAAGTCGTGATCTTCACTGTCCAGATCTGAAGTGTTGTGATTTTGAGGTGTTTGGGTGATTTGGTGAGTGGTAGTTATCTCTCACGCGGATCCAAAGGAGTATATGGGATTGGTGATATGTTTATGTGTTAAAGTTAGCGTTTTCTCGCATTTTCCCTAAGTCTGCATGTAGATCCATCATATTTGAAGATGTTTGCTTATGAAAGTTATTTATAAAGTATTAGAGACAAAACCCATGTTTTAGATTTGATAGATCTATGCTAAAAACCATGATTTCACATATGTTGGACTTTTGCACACTTAATTACGAAATTGCCATTATAGTTAATATTGTTTGATAGATCTTGTTTGAATGCTTGAATGTTTGAATGTATGTTAGATGTGATTGCTCCAAGTTAGCTTGTGGTTGATTTGGACAAGATGGTTGAAGGTGATTCAAAAGCTAAGTGGAAAGGCTCTTGAATGTTGAAAGCTGCCGATGGCATATGAAGTGAATGTGGAAGCTCATATGGACGGATTCGATGATGAGGGACTTTGCCATGATGCGAAGAGGCGAAGTATGAGAGCGAGATGGGACTTTGCCATGATGCGAGAAGGCAAGCCATGATGTTGAGATGAGACTTTGCTATGATGCAATGAAGCAAAGTGTGATGTTGAGATGGAACGGGTCATGATGACGTTCCAAGCACGGGCTGCGACGACGTGCAAAGTTATGTTGATACTCGGTGATGCGATCCGAGTTGGTGATAATGGTTAGCTTGAGAGGCGCTTGAGCTAGTATGGATGGTCGTCGAGGAGGATGACTTGGAGGCTTAGATCTCATCGTTGTTGAAGGTTCTAGCATGCTCAAAGCAAGGGTACGTTGGAACGGGCTGCGACGACGTTCCAGGCACGGGCTGCGACGACGTGCTAGTACTCTGGGTAGTTGCGAAAATTCCTAGGCACGGGCTGCGACGACGTGCGGAGTTATGGCTAGAACCGGGGTTACCATTAGCCCTTGACGGATGGTCATTCAACTAACGGTGAAATCAAGGCAACGATGCAGTGATAGCCAGAGTCATGGATGTTTGGTTGTATTATCATTCGGCTTCAAGAGCGGTGTTTTCTGGGTGCTTATCTGATCTTGGTTTAGGCCTTGGGGGTTTGTATTTGGAAAACATTGCCCTTGACTCGAGTGGTTATTGCTTTACCTTATTTGTCTATATTGTTATGCTTGCTTCTCCTTAGTGTGTCTGGGGGCTATCACTGTGAGAAGAGGTGGAGTGGGATGGTTTGATTCCTATTCCTTTTATCCTTTATGCTCTTTTGGTATGCTTGATTGTTAATTTACTGCTCACTAAGACTTTGTCTGACTCAAGGTTTTATGTCTCCTCTTATTACCTTGGGCTGTTCATCCATGTTGGGATGGGCAGACTAGGTAAGCAGGTGACAGGTGCTGTGCTTGGAGTTTCTACGTTGAAGATGACGAAGACGAGCAGGAGGCTATGCATATTATTTTCTTATATGTACTGGGTATCCGCTGCTGTATTTGATGAGTGCTTGTAGTGAGGTCTTGATGTATGGATTTGTTGAGATGATTGTATAAAACTTCTGTGATGCTTATATGATGATTTCCTGTTATGAGACTTCACTATATATTTCTCTATTGTATTTTATCCATGCGCTGTGAGTTACGATAGAGATTCTCCGATTTTATTTTACCCTGACTATCATCCATGGCTGCCTGGCACACCTTTCAGCGCACTATTCTCTTGTTTTGGTGCGGGAGTCATGGGCGGTCGTCACATTTGGTATCAGAGCTTTGGTTAATCGATTTTAGCCAACGCTCGCTGACGTAATTACGTAAGAGAGACGTAATTGTATTTTGATGGATGATTACTATATATAATATAGTAGCTTAGAAGGATTTGAACTCCTTATGCAGTTGTTTCTTAAGGTGTTCTAATCATTCTTATTTACAGATATTAAGGATGAGCAGAAGTGAGAGACAAGCTGCGAGGGATAGCCGTGCTGCTAGGGAGGCTGTTGATTATGCTCCTATGTTTGAGGCCATGATGACTTCAATCATGAGGAGGATGCCCGTTCCAGGGCCTACTGTTGATGTTGGGGTTCAAGTCCAAGCTCCGAGACCGGTGGATTTCGCCAAGCTTTGCAAGGATTATACTTCTCTTGGGGGAAAAGCTTTCTTAGGGACGGAGTCGACTATTGAAGTGCAGAGATGGATGGATGCTTGCCGAAGGATTTTTGGTGATCTAGGGATTGAGGATGCAACCAAGAGAAAGCTTGCATCGAGACAGCTTCAAGGGAGAGCTGCGGATTGGTGGAATTCTATCACTATAGATACACCAGAGGAGGAGATTACTTGGGAGCAATTCCAAGTTAGATTTGAAGGCAAGTTCATCTCTACTGCTCAGAGGTCTGTTTTGTTCAAGAGATTTGTGGAGCTCAAACAAGGCGGGAGGCCTGTTCTTGAGTATATTTCTGAGTTCGAGGCTCTATCCAAGTATGCCAGATCGTATATTGATTCTCCCTACCAGAAGAACGAGAAGTTTGTGACTGGTCTGGATGCTTATCTTGGAAGGCAGTTAGTGGATCATCTGGACGATCCATTTGAGAAGCTTGTGGAGAAAGCCTTGAGACATGAGAGTTTGTTCCCTAAGGAAAGTTCTGTTGTTGCTGTAACCAGGGAAGGATCTAAACCACAGCAGAGTGGGAATAGGAAGAGGAAGCAGCAGCAGCAGCAGAAGGGTAAGGATGGTCAGAAGAAGCCTAAGGGCGAAGTGACTTGCTATAATTGCCAGAAGAAGGGCCATCTCTCTAAGGATTGTAGGAATCCAAAGGCGCCGGCGAAGTGCCATAACTGTGATAAGCCAGGGCATTTCAGGAAGGACTGTCCAGAGCCGAGAAAGGATAGGCAGGTTGTGCAAGCTTATGCTCTGGAAGCTGTGCCGTCGTCTTCAAGAGCTCCTACTGCTGAGGAGAAGGGGAAGAGTGTGGTGGTCCAAGGTACTCTTTCCATTTGTGGTGTTCCAGTTAGGGTGTTGTTTGATACTGGAGCGTCGCATTCTTTTGTTTGTGATGATTTGGTAGGCCGGTTAGGTTTGAAACCGGATATTGTTGATAGGCCATTGGTTGTGACTAATCCGGTTGGGGGTTCGTCATGTTTGTGTATGATATGCCGTGGTCTAGTTGTTTCGAGTCATGATTGCTCGTTTGTTTGTGATTGCTTTGTTCTGAACTTTGCGGGGTTCGGAATTATTTTGGGTATGGACTGGCTTAGAAAGTATGCGGCTAGGATTGATTGTGAGAGGCTGGAGGTGACAGTCGGGAATGTGGAAGGGCGAAAGGTTGTGATACGATGTAAGCATGAGGAAGGCGTCTTCATGAGCTTCATGTATTCGCTGGTTGTTCCACGGGAAGGACTGTCATCGGTGCCTATTGTGAATGGATTTGAGGATGTCTTTGACGAAGTCAAAGGGTTGCCGCCGCATAGGGAGATCGAGTTTCGTATCGATCTAGTTGAGGGAGCCAGACCTGTTGTGATGCCTCTTAGGCGGATGGCACCGAGGGAGCAGCAAGAGCTGAAGGTGCAAGTTGATGACCTTTTACGGAAAGGATTCATTCGGAGAAGTGTGTCCGAATGGGGTGCGCCCGTTGTGTTCGCAACCAAAGCGGATGGATCGTTGAGGTTGTGTGTTGATTATCGTGAACTGAATAAGGTGACTAAGAAGAACAAGTATCCATTGCCGAGAATAGATGACTTGTTTGATCAGCTTCACGAGGCTAAGGTGTTTTCTCAGATGGATTTGGCAACGGGATTTCACCAATTGAGAGTGGCGAAGGATAGTGTGCCGAAGACTGCTTTCAGGACACCATCCGGGTTTTATGAGTGGCTGGTAATGCCGTTTGGGTTGACTAACGCGCCAGCATATTTTGTGGATCTTATGAATAGAGTATTCAGAGATCAGTTGAATAAGTTCGTGCTTGTGTTCGTGGATGATATTTTGGTTTATTCCAGAACCAAGGAAGAGCACAAGACGCACTTGAGGATTGTTTTGGATATACTGCGGAAACATCAGCTGAAGGCTAAGTTTTCGAAGTGTCACTTCTGGAAGAGTGAAGTGAGGTTCTTAGGCCATGTTATCTCTGGAAGTGGAATAGCGGTTGATCCCGCTAAGGTGGCAGCAATCCAGGATTGGGTTAGACCTAAGAATGCATCTGATGTGAGAAGTTTTCTTGGATTAGCCGGGTATTATCGTCGGTTTATTAAAGACTTTTCCAAGATAGCTGCACCGTTGACAGGATTGACGAAGAAGAACCAAGTGTTCAGATGGGATGACAAGTGTGAGCAAGCTTTCGTAATCCTGAAAGAGCGATTGACGAGTGCTCCTGTATTGACTATTCCGAGTGGGAATGATGAGATGGTGGTTTACACCGATGCATGTGGCACTGGACTGGGAGCGGTGCTAATGCAGAAGGATAAAGTTGTTGCGTATGCTAGTCGACAACTGAAGCCGCATGAAAGGAACTATCCAACTCATGATTTGGAGTTAGCGGCGATTGTGTTTGCTTTGAAGATGTGGAGACACTACCTATTGGGAGTTAGATTCGAGTTGTTTACAGATCATAAGTCGTTGAAGTATCTGTTTTCCCAAAAGGATTTGAATCTTCGACAGCAACGGTGGTTAGAGTTTCTAGCATCTTATGATTTTGGTATAGCCTATACTCCGGGAAAAGGAAACGCAGTGGCTGATGCGTTAAGTCGAAGACATGCAGGTTTGGGAGCCATGTTTTCGGAGTGGAAGAGTCTCGAGTATTTGGCTGGATTTGATTTCAGGCCTAGATGCGAGTTGGAACCTGAGATGTTGGCAAACTTATCGATAAGGCCTACTCTAGTGGAAAGAATTGGCGAGAGCCAAAAGAAAGATGATAAGCTTGTCAAGATTATCCGTGATTTGGAATCTGAATTGGAACCAGAGAAGGATAAGGGATTCGAGGTCGATCGAGAGGGTTGGCTTCGAAAGCAAGGACGATTGGTTGTTCCCGATATTGATGGATTGAGAGATGAAGTTCTGAGGGAAAGTCATCACTCGAAGTTGACAATTCATCCAGGTGGAAATAAGATGTATCGGGATATGAAGAGAGCTTACTACTGGGAAGGTATGAAGAAAGATGTTGGAAATTTTATTTCCAAGTGTATGAATTGTCAGTTGGTGAAAGCTGAGCAGAAGAAGCCCAGTGGATTACTTCAGCCATTAGAAGTTCCTACGTGGAAGTGGGAGCAAGTGTCGATGGATTTTATTGATGGTCTACCTAGAACCAGGACAGGGAATGAAGGGATTTGGGTCATCGTAGATCGTTTGACTAAAAGTGCAAGGTTCATTCCTGTTCGATCGACTAGGACTGCATCGAAGTTGGCTGAATTGTATGTGAAGTGGATTGTTCGATTCCATGGTGTTCCGAAGAGTATAGTGAGCGATCGAGATCCGTTGTTCACTAGTGGATTTTGGAAGAGCTTCCAGGAGGTTTTGGGAACTGAGTTGTGTTTGAGTACAGCTTATCACCCTCAAACAGATGGTCAGACTGAGAGAGTCAACCGGGTTTTGGAAGATCTTCTTAGAGCTTGTGTTTTGGACTTCGGGGGATCATGGGAGGATCACCTTCATTTGGTGGAATTTGCATATAATAACAGTTATCAGTCGAGTATTGGTATGGCACCATATGAAGCGTTATATGGAAGACCGTGTAACTCTCCGACATGTTGGTTGGAAGCTGGAGAAAAACTGATACTTGGGCCAGAGATGATTCGACAGACTTCGGATTGTATAGAGATCATTCGGCAAAGAATGAAGGCAGCCCAGGATCGTCAGAAAAGTTATGCAGATAATCGTCGAAAGGATTTGGAATTCAACGTAGGTGATATGGTTTTTGTGAAGATTTCTCCATTTAAGAATGTTATAAGATTCGGGAACAAAGGAAAGTTAACTCCAAGATTCGTTGGACCATTCCCGATTATCGAGCGAATTGGAAAGCTCGCTTATAGATTGGAGTTACCGGAAAAGATGGCGGGTGTGCACAATGTTTTTCATGTATCTTGTCTACGGAAGTATGTGCACGACCCAAGTATGGTGGTTTCTGCTGATAGCTGTGAAGACTTGGAGGTTGATCCAGTTGTTTCGAGACCTCGTAAGCCGCTTCGTATTGTTGAAACCGATACGAAACAGCTTAGGAGGAAGACGATTACGTTGCTCAAGGTGCAATGGAGTGACGATGTTAACGACTGTACGTGGGAGGAGGAAGAGAGGATGAAGGCAGCTCATCCCGGACTCTTCGAGGTATGGCCCTAAAGTGTCGTGACATCTCATGAATTTGTAGCTTGTTCTAAGTCTTAGAATTCTGCATGCTAGGCTAGAATTGGATGCATGGTTTGTTGATTGCTATGGATGGTAGGCATGCGGAATATCTTTGATTTCTGTTGTTTGCTTGGAATTTCGGGGGCGAAATTCCTAAGGGGGAGAGAATGTAACGACCCGTATTTTACGTGTCGATAGATCGTAGAATTTGCAGGACGATAGTGTTGTTTGTGTTGCCTCTAGCTTGAGTCGTTTAGAAGTTAACCCGGGTGGAGTATGAGTTGTGACCGACTCATGAGCATTGCCGAGCTAAGGGATGAGTCGTGACCGACTCATAGGGGACCGACTCAAGGAGGGGTTACGGGTTGGAGTGTTGGCCGAGATAAGGAAGCAACCGACTTAAGTTAGGTAAGTCGTTTGGACGAGTTAGTGGGTCAGGTGATGAGTCATAGCCGAGTTAAGGCTTGAGTCGTTACCGACTCATGGTGTTAGGGATCCAGTAGTTTAGACCGACCTAAGGAAGTGACCGACTTAGGGAGTTGGGTCGGTAGATGTTGAGTCGGCTAAGGCTTAGGTCGGTGGGCCGACTTAGTGGATAAGTCGTTAGGGACTTAGGCTTTTGAGTCGTTAGGTCTCTGAGTCGGTGAGGCTGTAGGTCGTGAGTCGTGTGGCAAATAGGACCTTAGTACGACTTAGTGTGGGTCGGCTGCCTGGTGAGTCGGTTGTGTAGATGAGTCGGTAGGGTGTTGGGTCGTGTGTGTCGTTAGGTCGGCTATAAGGTTAAGTCAGAACCCTTGTTTTGAGTTAGGTCGGCACCGCGGTTGAGTCGTTACCGACTTATGTTGAGTCGGCTAGGGGTTAGGACGGCCGCAAGGCTAAGTCGTTAGGTCGCATATAGGAATAAGTCGTGTGACCTTCTTGCTTTGTTGAGTCGTGTGGCAGTTGGGTCGGTAGTACGTTGAGTCGCAAGTCGGCCGTGTGTTAACTCGTGAGGTCCCTGTTGTTGATAGGTCGGCAGGAATTAGGTCGCGTGAGTACTGTAGAGGCTTAGGTTGCAAGGTTAGGTCGGCATGGCAATGAGTCGTGAACGACTCATGGTAAGTCGGCATTGTGATAAGTCGGGGGCGACTCAAGTGTTGGGTCGGCGACGACCTAAGGGACAGCCGAGCTATGGTTGTTTCAGCCTATAAATAGAGGGGTTTGGCTCACTTTTTGGCACCGGTTTTTGAAGCGACGAAGTGCTGTCATTTTGAAGACTCGTCTACAACATTTCTTCATCTTCTTTTCTCCATTTCAATCTAGATCTAACATCCATCCAAGATCGAAGATCGAGATCGAAGATCCAAGTGTTCAAGTTGAAGATCTTCATCCGTTTGAGCTAGAATTCATCGTTTCAAGTGAGATTTCGCCGGATCAAGTCGTGATCTTCACTGTCCAGATCTGAAGTGTTGTGATTTTGAGGTGTTTGGGTGATTTGGTGAGTGGTAGTTATCTCTCACGCGGATCCAAAGGAGTATATGGGATTGGTGATATGTTTATGTGTTAAAGTTAGCGTTTTCTCGCATTTTCCCTAAGTCTGCATGTAGATCCATCATATTTGAAGATGTTTGCTTATGAAAGTTATTTATAAAGTATTAGAGACAAAACCCATGTTTTAGATTTGATAGATCTATGCTAAAAACCATGATTTCACATATGTTGGACTTTTGCACACTTAATTACGAAATTGCCATTATAGTTAATATTGTTTGATAGATCTTGTTTGAATGCTTGAATGTTTGAATGTATGTTAGATGTGATTGCTCCAAGTTAGCTTGTGGTTGATTTGGACAAGATGGTTGAAGGTGATTCAAAAGCTAAGTGGAAAGGCTCTTGAATGTTGAAAGCTGCCGATGGCATATGAAGTGAATGTGGAAGCTCATATGGACGGATTCGATGATGAGGGACTTTGCCATGATGCGAAGAGGCGAAGTATGAGAGCGAGATGGGACTTTGCCATGATGCGAGAAGGCAAGCCATGATGTTGAGATGAGACTTTGCTATGATGCAATGAAGCAAAGTGTGATGTTGAGATGGAACGGGTCATGATGACGTTCCAAGCACGGGCTGCGACGACGTGCAAAGTTATGTTGATACTCGGTGATGCGATCCGAGTTGGTGATAATGGTTAGCTTGAGAGGCGCTTGAGCTAGTATGGATGGTCGTCGAGGAGGATGACTTGGAGGCTTAGATCTCATCGTTGTTGAAGGTTCTAGCATGCTCAAAGCAAGGGTACGTTGGAACGGGCTGCGACGACGTTCCAGGCACGGGCTGCGACGACGTGCTAGTACTCTGGGTAGTTGCGAAAATTCCTAGGCACGGGCTGCGACGACGTGCGGAGTTATGGCTAGAACCGGGGTTACCATTAGCCCTTGACGGATGGTCATTCAACTAACGGTGAAATCAAGGCAACGATGCAGTGATAGCCAGAGTCATGGATGTTTGGTTGTATTATCATTCGGCTTCAAGAGCGGTGTTTTCTGGGTGCTTATCTGATCTTGGTTTAGGCCTTGGGGGTTTGTATTTGGAAAACATTGCCCTTGACTCGAGTGGTTATTGCTTTACCTTATTTGTCTATATTGTTATGCTTGCTTCTCCTTAGTGTGTCTGGGGGCTATCACTGTGAGAAGAGGTGGAGTGGGATGGTTTGATTCCTATTCCTTTTATCCTTTATGCTCTTTTGGTATGCTTGATTGTTAATTTACTGCTCACTAAGACTTTGTCTGACTCAAGGTTTTATGTCTCCTCTTATTACCTTGGGCTGTTCATCCATGTTGGGATGGGCAGACTAGGTAAGCAGGTGACAGGTGCTGTGCTTGGAGTTTCTACGTTGAAGATGACGAAGACGAGCAGGAGGCTATGCATATTATTTTCTTATATGTACTGGGTATCCGCTGCTGTATTTGATGAGTGCTTGTAGTGAGGTCTTGATGTATGGATTTGTTGAGATGATTGTATAAAACTTCTGTGATGCTTATATGATGATTTCCTGTTATGAGACTTCACTATATATTTCTCTATTGTATTTTATCCATGCGCTGTGAGTTACGATAGAGATTCTCCGATTTTATTTTACCCTGACTATCATCCATGGCTGCCTGGCACACCTTTCAGCGCACTATTCTCTTGTTTTGGTGCGGGAGTCATGGGCGGTCGTCACAGTAGTCACGTATTGGATAGACGCCTAGTCCCGCCATGTGCGTTGTAGGTCAAATATTGTCCACATCAATACCCCTGTCCAACTTCGATGCTCTACAGGAGAACGTCACATCAATACTATGAACCAAGGACCCAACGCACGTGCTACAGGATTCAAGTATTCATATTGCCAAATTATACATTTATACTTTATTGAACTATAAATTCCAAAGTCATACACATCACATTCTCATTTCATTGTTTCCATCCTGATCTTACATACTCGCCTAGTTTCCCAAACTACATATTCTAATGTCATGCTTGCCTTCATCAATTACTTACAATTCATGGCCTCAAGTATACAACAACCATTCTAACCCATGCGTACTAATTCATATGTCAACTCTACTATCGATTTATACCTCCAAACAACATCTAACCAAATCATAGAAGTGTTTAGACAACGCTCAAAAATCACCATGCGAAGTATCGAAGTAACGCATATTAACTCAGACAATTAAAATGCCTGAAATACCAAATTTGGATATTCATCGGTCTACCAATGGTGTATCCACCGATGTACTAGTGAAACGTCCAAAAACGCATTTTATCACTACAGTTTGCATTTTAGTTTATATATTTTCATTTTGATCTTATTTTTAATTATTCCTAAAGTTACACTTCACACACATGAGTTATTAAGTCCCTAACACACACAAATATATATTACTATAGGTTTTGATTAAGTTATAATAGGAATTTGGTGTCAAAATTGTTAATTTTGTTTATTGAATATAAAACTATGTTTATTTCATATACTTCTATTTCTCCCCCTACTATTAGATTTATACATGTTAATTTCACATCCTAAGGTAGTCCTAAACCGTCTTATATCAATATCATACCATTATATCAAGATCAGAGAAGCAACACTCGTAGAATCAAGTCAAAAGAATCCAAGCCCCTCTATCGTCCGAATTTCCAAAAATTCCAACCGACAAATTGTGTGACGCCCCACCTCTATACCCACTCTAGCCAAGAACACTACGGTGTAATGCTGTCAACTAGCACGGAGGATAAGGCTGTTGAGGAGCGACCATCTGTATAATTGCTTTGTGTGAGTACCGATATTCCATATAAAAATATAACTTTTCATCTCAAGAGGAAATCCGACATACCGACACAAACTCAAAGCTACTACACAGTGGCTATAAAGGTCTTCGGAAAAAAATATAGAAATAAACATAACACAAATCAGTCACAGACAATTCATATCACAAAGGCGGAAATAGATATGAATATAACACTAACACATGAGAGTGTATATCAGAGTAGTGGTCAAAAAGATCCACGATAATACAAAAGAATAGCAACACGTGCTATACAAAAGCGTAAATATACATCATAGGTTCTGTATCTCAAATGTATACAACAAAAACTACTAAACTAAAGTAGTTAACCAAAAGTCAGAGAAGCAAATCCCGGAAGGAAGTCAAGCGGAAGCACCTGTAACATCTCGGTCTGACCCGAGTATTATTTCATAAGAAAATAATAAACGGATCAGTCTAGTTATAAATATCAGATGACATGATATAACGTACAAGATATGGCATAAACATAATATCCATAATGGCATACTACTATAAGCATGTAAATGATAATCAACAAAAGATTAATCAATATCACAAGAATCTTCTCAAAGATCCAAAGAGGGCATCATACCCTAAACCTGTACTCATAACAAGTCAATGATATAAATTCCAGAAATCAACACACGAAATCCAGAAATCACAAAAAGGTATGTGTGAGTGGAATCACACAAGTGGTGTCTAGGCTAACCGAAAAGGTATGTGCGAATGGAATCGCATAAGTGGTGTCTAGCCTAACCAAAAAGCAAAAAGGTATGTGTGAACGGAATCACACAAGTGGTGTCTAGGCTAACCGAAAAGGTATGTGCGAATGGAATCGCACAAGTGGTGTCTAGCCTAACCTCGCAAACAAAGAGACATCGCACATTGCTAGTCTAAACCACAAAGATGATCGTCATGATCAACGAGAAGTGTCAATTACACTAAGCTAGTAAATATAAAAATTTAGCTTCATGTCCCATAACCACTTGCTTAACTTAAACATTTACGAACAAACTGTAAATCTCCATTAGAAAAATGTCACAAGTGGTTCAATCGAACAAGTCAAAAAATTAACCAACGAAGTAAACGCAAGCATTTCATACCACTTGTTTTACTAAGTCGTTTAATTAGATTTCTCATACGAGTGAGGTAAAGGTTTGTATATACTAATAGATTGGAAATCGGTTTGAGAAAACGAGCTTTGTAATAAAATAGTATTGAAATCATTTGAAGAAAGAGTTTTGATATTTACTACTAGTATAGAAAACCTTTATATTTTAAAGTGACAAATCATAGAAGTGATTGTAGAAACAATCGGGGATAAAAATTCACATTCGAAGACGTGAATAAAATCCAAAGAAATCGATATAAAATCCATCAAAGTGGATATATCTAAAATTCCCAAAGAAAAGGTCATCAAAGTCGATAATAAATGACAACAACAAAAGGGAGACAACACGAATCGATTAAAGTTGGATATTCAAACGAATTAGCAATATAGGCAAATCTGGCAAATAGTAGCAGGTCGGTCGGCCGCCTACAGGGCTCGGTCGACCGGACACTGTTCATAAAAACTCTCGGGAAGCAGGTCGGTCGACCGGCTATAGGGCTCGGTCGGCCAAACCTGATGATTTTGCACTTCCTGCCCTATTTCAATGAAATGCAAATTCTTCCAAAACGCGATCGTTCGAGCAATGAACCTAAGGAGCTTTAGCCAATAGATAGCCCAGCTCCATTAGCTCTCCATTTCGCAATCAAAAACATATTCAAACATCAAAGTTAGGATCTTTAAAGAATTGAACCCAAACACTAAAAATTTGGATATTCACCAATTCAATCCAAACCAAAAGCAAGAGCATATGAACAAGGTGTTAGGAATTCATACCCAACATCAATGAAATCATAAGAAATAGATGTGAGTTCAAAACTCACCTTTTTACACAAAACAAAGAAGATGAAGAAGCACAAATGCAAGGAATCAACCAACTACACTCCACTTCAACACTACAAGCTTTAATCTAGAATCAAAGCAAGTATTTCCTAAGTTAGGGTTAGGAAATTACTGAAATTGAAGAGGAGAAGAGATGGAGAAGATGGAGATGAACTTACCAATGGATTCCCTTTGATTTTGGAGCAAGAATCAAGTTTACAAGAAGAACTAGGGCTTGCTAATTTCTAATTCCACTTCCTTTCCCCCATTTCAGTTTTTAGCTTAAGAAATGAAATGAAATAAAGAGAGATGAAGAGAAGGGGTTGAGTTAGAGGTTTAGTTAAGCTAGTGGGCTGAACCCAAACCCAAAACCCAATAGAAAAAGGGTCAAAATTTCACAAACTCCAAACATATCAAAGATTATACTCAAAAAGATCGCAAACGCCATTTTGGAACCAATGGAGGTAGTTTCGAGTTTCAGCCATTTGCAAAAAGTGACATTTCGGACCTAAATCCGACTAACAACGCTATATTTAGATAAAACATTTAAATGTAAAATCGTTAAATATGCGGGTTGTTACAAATTGGCCTTAGATTACTACTCCAAATGATAGAGAGCCTCGTTACGATTCCAATACAAATCGTCTCATCTAATTCCATTGAGAAATGGTGAATTATGTGTTGAAATGATTAAAAAGTAAGAAGAAGTTGTCTAATTTCAAAAATGAGAAAACAAGGAGAAAATAATTGCACGTATCTTTTTAAATAGGCTTTTAGAAGGGAAAACTAAACCAAGATCTTAATTTGAATTCAAACCAAGGGCTTGGCCCATCTCAACCCGACCATACTTGTTGTCCGTTCACAAACCGACCCACTTAAATAAAACCCTAATATCTCACTCATACGATGTCTAATTCGAACAAGTGAATACTTTAACTTTACCAGAAAAATGAGAGCTGCGTAATGGTGTGACTCTCGTCAGCTAATTCAACTATTTGTAAGATTTATTATTTTAACCTTTTATTAAATTTACCAAATTACCCTATAATTAAATTTTAAATTTATTTATTATGAATTATAATCATTACTTAAGTTCGATAAAAACATTCATGTTATTGTATTTCCCCCTTAAAAGAATTTCTTCCTTGAAATTCCAAAGGAATGAAAAATGTGATAGACTCACTCTCTTATTTACTCACCCGTATCACTTGTGCATACGTACAATTAGTTATACAAAGCAATCATCTATATTAAAGCAAGCATCACATTTAAACAAAACACTACATACATACAATGACATCCAAACATGGTATAGGATGAACATGAGCATGTTAACTAATATGAGTCTAGCACAATGCAATAAATGCAAAAAGTACATCCTATATGAATGCAGAGATATGTCATAGTAGGCATGATGCATAACAATCCTAGTACAAAACTATTAGTTCTATATGAATGCAACTTTGGTAACATTAGGAATAACACATAATATGTCACTATAATTATAGCATCCAATTTCTACCATCCAATCGACGCAGCCAAACCTGATATCTAGAAAATCACATTAGCTAGAAGAACATACCAGCAAAATTATCAGAACGGGAAGCCCTTATTTTCTCCTTTGGCTCCCACGTACTCTTTGCTGGATTATCTCCCCATTGCACTTTAACTAGTTTGACCATTTTATTCCTTAGCTTTCGAACCTTTTTCCATTATCCATGTAGGTCCTTTAGACGAACTCGCTTCAGCTTTAACTTCTACATTCTCTAACTGGCTAGTTTCTACTACTCTTGCTGAGTCATGTATGCATTTCCTCAAATGTGACACATAGAACATATAATGAACTTTAGCCATTCTCTCTAGTAGTTATACCCTATAAGCCAATCCTCCAATATGCTCCAACACCTTGAATGGTCCAACAAATCACAGTGCCAAATTTCTCGAGTTTCCAAACCTCGTCACATGCTTAAGAGGCAATACTTTTATGGATACTAGATCGCCAACTTCGAATTCCAGCTCCTTTCGCCTTTTACCAACATAATACTTCTTGCCTATCATGTGTCGTCTTCATCATTTTCCATATCGACTCTATCTTTTTTGATGTATCGCTTATCATCTATGGTCACTTTATCTATGACTCCCACCAACACGAAGGTGATTTACACGGCCTACTATATAATAATTCAAACGATGTCATCCTAGCACTAACTTGATAACTGTTATTATAGGTGAATTCAGCAATGGAAATTGTTCTTCCCAAGCACCTCAAAAATTTAGAATACACGCCCTCAACAAATTTTCTAACAACCTTTTCACCCTCTTGGTTCGTCCGTCCGTCTGTAGATGATATGTTGTGCTTAAACTAAACTCTGTACCTAAGCTATCCTATAGATTTCTTCAAAACTCACTCGTAAATAGTATGTCACGGTCACTCACAATATTCCTCGGTATACTATGAAATATCACCACTTCCTTAGTGTATAATGTAGCCAAATATGTTGGCTTCCTGGTGCTCTTCACAAGAATGAAATGTCCGCACTTTGTCAATCGATCCACCACTACCCAAATACTTTCGTCGCCTCTTCTACTCCATGGCAACCCATCTATAATATCCATAAAGAACTTTCTTATTTCCACTACGTAACATCTAAGGGCATTAATAATCACTCGGTTTTCTCTGCTCCGCCTTAACTCTTCGATAAGTGAGACATCTCGCCATATACCTTGCTACATCTCTCTTCATTCCTAACTAGTAGTAAACTCTCTTCATATCCCTGTACATTTTATCACCGCCAAGACGAATGGTCAGCCTAGAATGATGAAACTCCTCTAACATCACATCGATTAGCTCCTTTAACTTTGGAACACAAGATCATCCATCTTGTCTTAAGTAACCTTTCTCATTTTTGTATCTCTCCAAATGACTCAAATTCTCACCTTTCTCAAGACAATATTTCACAGCCGAAAAATGTGATGGCACTATCAAGTGTTAAATAAAGGGTCGGATAGAATCTCAGTAGTTTTTTCGACGAGATTCAATGCGGCAGCTGCCATAGTCAATAAGCCAGACCCATCAATGGTTTTGATAGTGATTGTTTCAGGAATAGCCAGTAAGAAAGATTTCATGGTTTCTTTGGAACAAGATCCTCCAATGAATCTCGCAGAATTTTATCATGAGGCCAATAGATACTTGTGTCAAGAGGATGTAGAGGCTGAGAGGATAGAAATCAATGCCACGGATAGCAGAGGACCGTCTGGAACACGAATTCGTAAGGATAAAAGAAAATGGAAGTTAGATAATGGCTTTGAAGGATCAAAGCGGCAAAGAAGGGAACCGAAGTTCTCTAGGTACAAGGATTTTAATGAAACCCCAAAGCGAATTTACCTTGATACCTGGGGGTAGATCCTTTATCGAAAACCAATAAGGAGAGTGCCAATGACCGTGTGAGGAGGTCAAGAGTATATTACTTATTCCATGAGCTAGACGGCATAGCATAATTGATTATAGGAACTTGCACGATCTGATCGAGGAACAAGTCAGAGCAACCAATTATAATAGTATGTGAGAAAATAAGCTACGATGGTGGAAAAGGAGTAGCCATCATCTATGATAGATGAAACGGCCTTGGATCAAGGTCAAGGATGCTTATCTTGTGATTAGGATGACGGGAATCTAGGTTCAGTTCTCGCATTTTATTCTTACGTTCATAAGCAATGCAATATTATAGTCAAGCCACTTACTCATGTATGGAACCTCGATTAGTCTCTAGGCATGCACTAAGCTGGATGCTAAGCTGTAACACTCGATGAGGCGGTTGTCATGATGTTTGACTTAGATTTGTTGATGTTTGGATTTGAACCCTGTAAATGAATGTGTTACTTTTGAAATCCATTTGAATGTGATGACTGATCTTGATCGTGGTAGTCCCATTCGGAGAGATAGGTTGACGATCACAAGGTACAAGTCCTTTCGTCAGAGAGCAAATGGATTGGACTTGCACGAAAAGTAAGTTACTCACCGAAGTATGAGAGAATAAGCTTACTTAGTCGTCGAGTCCCCACGTCGAAGAGCGAGTGGATTGGGTCGAATGAGGGTTCAGAGAGACCATGGATTTATCTATCATCTTGTAATGCCCACAAACACAATTAACGATTCAAAGTGATCGTTGATTTAACTATCAGCCTGGAACAATCACAAACTCAATTAATGATCCGGAGAGAACGTAGACTTAAATATCGACCTAGAGCGGCCATGAACTCAACTAATGATCCAGAGAGGTCATAGACTTAAATATTGACCTAGAATGGCCATGAAGTTTATTAACAATCCGGAGAGGTCATAGACCTAACTATCAGCCTAGAATGGCCAAGAACTCAACTAACGATTTAGAGAGATCATAAACTTAACTATCGGACCAGAACAGTCATGAACACAATTAACGATTCGAAGATATTGTGGTTTAATATCGACCTAGAATGGCCACGAAATCAATTAACGATCTGGAGAGATCATGGACTTGACTATCGGCTGGCCATGAATTTGATTAACGATCCGAAGAGATCGTGGATTTGACTATCGGCATGGATATGCCATGGATTTCAGGTAACAATCCAAAGAGATCAAGATTTCAACTAGTGATCCGAAGAGAACGAGCTTCAAACTAACAATTTAGAGAGATCAGGATTTAAATCGGTATTGAATGCATGAATTGAAGAAATTGGGATGCCTACCTTTGCTTTAAAAGCCAATTGACCTTGAAGTGATTCAGTAGCGATTATCGAACCGAGCCGTTGATTTCGATATGTGACTTCAAACCCCCAGATGAACACGGGATGATCCAGATTTATGTCCCAGCCCACAACTTCTCGATTCTGGGAGAACATCAAACCATTGTCTATAATTGACAATCAAGTAAGGACTTGAATCCTTAAGCTATCATGGTCTTGAAAAATCTTTGATTTATAGGTGAATCCAAAGAAATAGGATGATTCGACATAGCTCGATCGGCGGATAACCGAAAAACTAAACTACTAATGCTCCATCAACTTCGACACTTTTTCTCCATCCAAAGCACATCTTGTTAAAACAAGATGTGCTTTGAGGACAAGTGTTATCCGGCCTTTTAATCAGGCATTATTCGAATGAATTGAATTTATCAAGTAGGAATCCAAAATAGTAACTACTAAACTTGGAAGCCAAATAGAGTCAAGAGATAAGGTTGCCAACATGCAAACAACCTTCCAAAGTGGTCTTGCACCATAATGCTTCAAGTAACAGAACCAGAGTCCAACATTCGAGCAAAGTTATGAATCGGTACTAATTCATGCATATTGATTGGTACCAATCCATGCATATGGATCGACACCAATCCCCACTTTTTATCTAACTCCACTTCAAATCCACACAAGCAATCCTAGAAAGCAACTACAATCAAGATCACAGGAAAACAACAAGGTTATTCCAAAAGTTCTAAAGCACCATCCATCAAAGTGATGGATCACTACCGACCCATCCCCATAGATCGATATCGATCCATAAAATCTCCCCAGAAAAACTCCAACTTCCTCCTACTACGACATCTTGATGCCAAAAGCTTATTCCAATCTCCTTATATCAGTAACACATCATTTTCTATCGAATGCCTTTGGGACTTGAAATCAACAACTCCATCTCTCCACTGATCCATCACTTGGACTCAGAAACAAGCCGATAGCAATACGAACAAGTTTGGAATCACAAAGCTAACAATATATAGCTTCATCCTAAAATGGAAAGAAGGATCCATAAGACAATCTTATGGATCTCTGATCGATGCTTATGGATCGATGCCAATTCACAGTTGCCTCTTGACATAGTCACGTTTGCTTGATACCAGGCGCTACTAGATAATGAAGATCATGGAGGAGGACGTCGTGGAGCATTTCACGACAACCTACAACTATGAATAGGAGGCTAGGGGCTAATTTTTGAGGATCTTTTTGCTTTCTTATAATTATTACACATTTTCTTGTAATAACCCGTGGAGTGGTGCCGAACCATAAGAACTGTACTTGTAAACAACCACCAAATCAGCAACAGTGCTAAGTGGACATAGGCCATAATTAGCCGAACCATTATAAAACTTTTGTGTCTTGCTTTTTCTTGTTTTTATTTAATTTCTTCACTCTTTTCTCTACTCGTTTGGACGTTTGTGCCACTTTTGGTTCAAGAAATATTTATGTAAGTGAAGTAAATCTAATACTGCATATTATTGTGACAGTGATATAACATGATTTAAGCCTATGTGTAATATCTTTTGGAACTACCTATACCGCACTATATAATGATATTATATTATCTAAATAATCTTACATGTATCCGGTCTCCCCACTTACGGTAAAATATTAAACGTCAATGACTATTCGGCCTCGCCCCGTACGACAAAGGATAGTCGTATATTGGACTCATGTCGGTTCCGCCATGTACGCTACAGTTCGACTATTGTCTGCTCAACACTACGTGACCAGCCTTGATGCTCTACATATGAAGGCCACCTAAATACCATGATTCAAGGACCCGCCACATGCGCTACAAGATTCAGGTATACGTATCACCAAATTATACATTTATACTTCACCAAACTACAGACTCCAAATCCATACACATCACATTCTCATTTTGTCATTTCTATCCTGATCTTACATACCCACCCACTTGCCCAAACAACATATTCTAATGTTGCACCTTACCTTTTTCAAATATTCACCATACATGCTCGAGTATTCAACCACCATTCCAACCTACACGTCTAAGATTTATATGTCAACTCTACTATCGATCTATACATCCAAACAATAGCTAGCGAAATCATAGAAGTTCCGAGATAAGCCATAGAAATCATCGTGCATAGTATCAAAGCGACGCAAGTTAATTCAGGATTTTAAAATGCCTAAAATCCCAAACTTGGGTGTTCACCGGTTGACTGGTGGTGCATCCACCAGTGAACTGGTGAAACATTAAGAAACATTGTTTGTTGCTATAGTTTACATTTTAGTTTATAGATTTTTCTTTTGATCTTGTTTTTTATTATTCCTGAGGTTATTCTTCTCTCTCTCTCTCTCTCACACACACACACTCTATTTCAAGTTCTTATGTCTCTGACACACAGAATATATATATATATATATATATATATATATATATATATATTAATATAGGTTTTGATCAAGTTATAATAGGAGTTTGATGTCAAAGTTGTTAATTTTGTTTACTGAATATAAAACTATTTTATTTCATATACTTCTATTTCTAACCCTACTATCAGATTTATACACGTTAATTTTACATCCTAAATTAGTCCTAAACCATCTTATATCAATATCATAGCATTATATCAAGATTGGAACACCAAGAATCACTTAATCAAGCCAAAAGAATCTGATCCCTTTCGGTGACCCAATTTCTAGAAATTCCAACCTCTGAATTGGCCTTTAGTTCCTAGACTAGATGGTAGGGAACCTCGCTGCGATTCCAACACAACTTGCCTTGTCGAATTCCATTGAGAAATGGTGAATTTTGTGCTGAAATGATTAAAGAGGAAAAAGAAGTTTTTTGAATTTAGAAAAGAGAACAAAAGGAGAAACAGAATTGCATGTATCTATATAAGTAGCTTTTAGGAGGCAAAAGTAAACCGACATCTTAATTTGAATTCAAACTATGGGTTTGGCCCATTTTAGCCGACCAAACCTGCTTTTCCTGCATAAACTAACCCACTTAGATAAAACTCAGATATTTCACTCATACGATGTGTGATTCAGACAAGTGAATACTCCATCTTGGCCATAAAAATAAGAGCTACGCAATGCTGTGACTCCCGTCAGCTAATACAACCATTTGTAAAAATTACTATTTTTCCACTTTATTCAATATCAAATTACCCTCCAATTAATTTTAGAAATTATTTATTATGAATTATAATCATTATTTAAGTTGTCTACAAGCTTTTAACTTAGAAATGGGAACGGCCATCGACAATGAAACATGGTAAGGTTCAACTGCCATACATCGACCTCAGCTCCTAATAAGCACTAGGGTTGCATGGTCAGTGCTTGCTTCCGAGTCCCTTTACCTACTCGAGAAATAACTGAAGAAATTTGGTTAAACCTAGATAAAAGACTGCTAACTACTCGAGATACCCTTACCCTACAATTCAGAAGCATAAATAAACAATTACAACTTGTTTCTCAAACAACGAGTTTGCGACAAAGAATTTATTTTATTCATTTCAACAATGCATGAAGCACAATGTCCGCTCCTCTAGGCTTACAATAGTTTTCAATCGTAGTTGAAAATAAGAAAGAGAGAAAGGGAAGAAGAAGCACGTCAACTGTGCTTTTTCATGGTCAGCCGGCCCGCACTTTTATCACCGCTCTGCTCAACCGGGTAACAATTAAGAATTTGCTAAAAAAAACCGAGCAAGCTCCCATCTTTGAAGCACTTCAAATTTTTCGACTCACCCATAACTTGGTGAAGGAGTGTGATGCCATTACCAACACCTTCTACATTGTTTCTCACAAGAGATCATGAAAAGCTCGTAGGAAACCTCATCAAGAGCAAACCAAGGCCTCGACGGCGACATCCAAGTCAGTAGCATCAGTCTTTCCTTCACCCATATGGATACAGAAGATTCCAAACTGACCTGAGGTCAGTAATATATAAGCATCAAAGCAAGAAAGCTCCCAAGCCTCGTTCAGATCCATAGCTCAAGACAGACGTTTGATCAACATAAGTACTTTGTCTAAGGGACTTGGGTCCTAGCCAAAGGCAAGGTCTACCTTAAACAGCCAAAATACAAGGGCAATGGTCCAAACCGCCATGACAGATACCGTTCGACATTTGAGAAGGCTACCTTATTTCTAAACCCTGCTAAATTCAAAAAAAATCCTAAACACGTTTGACAAAAAACCAAATGCTCAAGGGAAATAAGGAAGGAAGAGAAAGACAAAGCCATTTGTTTTTTTACCAAGAGAAAATCATGTAGGTTCAAATATGCAGAAAAAATTACATAGCCAAAGATCCATGGGTTTGAAGTGGAAGGGGGATGGGGCTTTTTGATGTCTTTCCCTTCAATAGCAGTAATTATAATTGAAAAGGCAAAAGAAATCTAGATCGTTCAAAGATGATAAGCGTTGCGTCACACCATGCACGTAGGTAAAAAGACACCGTTCTAACACATCTTGGCAAGCATAACCAGTAGGACTAATAGCCCAAGGCCCACATGGATGGTGCATTTATTGCACAACAGAACCATCAATTAACGGAAGTATTCTAAATTTTACGGGCCCATGCGTGCTAATGGATGCGAGCTTAGGGGTAAAATGTTACTCAAATTTATCATAAATAAGAAAATAGACTAATCAAGATTTCTTAGCTTAATCTGATTAAGTTCGGGCAAGCTTGGGCCGAGGCCTGCCTATCACAAGATACTTGAGAATTGAAAACACGCCAAAAAGTCTCCCTCAACTCAAATTCGGGCTAGACCCCTATCAGCTCATCCACTCCATGCACTTTAGGTCAGACACCGGCCAGTTCTCCCCGAAGCAACAACCAACTGTCAGCTAGTAAAACAAAGTAAGGCATTCCAATACTCAGCCGACTTGTCGTTCGGTCCCTTTTATAACCAACTGGCTTCCATACAGCCTGTCTACTCGACCACCTCACTTGACCCGTCTATTGATCAACGCGTCTCTAGATTGCTTTGGGCATGGTCTATCAGCCCCCTACAAGCAATCCTACAATTAGTCCTCTGTATTATTCTGAACAGTGCAGCCAAGCCATCTTGGCTCGTTTCGCTCCTTTAGCACTGCCACTAGTAGTTTTCCAGTTCTTTCCATACCCTTGGGAAACGGTTAGCCAGGCTGGTCCGTCTCACCACATAATCATGTAGGTAAGGCTGGCAAAGAACTATGATCAAGTGTGCCTCTTATTACATAGAGCATGCTTTGCAACATGCTGCCACCTTGTATGTTATCCTGCCTTTTGGCAAGGGCATGACACCAAGAAGTTGATTGGAAATCAAAGACATTTCATCCCCGAGAACGGTCATGCACAGGTTTACTATGGATATTGGTAAAAAAATTCTAAGTCCGGGTCGAGCTACAATTTATATGACACGATGATCAAAGCTATGAAATCTAACGTTCCAAATCTCAAGTCAATCTGAGTTCGTATGCCCAAGATGTGATCGATGCAAGCCAAGGAAATCTATTCATTTGTATCCATCATTTTACTCCCTTCACATTGGTTCTGTTCTCGTCCATCTAGGACTGCACTCTTCGTATCCATCCATCCTCGGATGTTTGCGCATCCATCATCTTTAGCATGTTCGCATCGATCAACCAACGCCCAACTCGTACCTATCAAAATTGTACTTCATATCGATCCATTGTTGTACTACATTCATATCGATCGGTGGTGACACGGAAGTCCATTCCGTATCGATCAAGTTTTTTAAATCATACTTCGTATCAGTCAGCCACAGGACGATACAAAGTCGTCATCTCCCATCGATACGAAATTGATTACTCTGTGATCGATACGAAGAGATCGTTAATCTATCGACACAAACAAGGCCAAGCTTGATCGATATGAACAAGGCCGAGCCGGGTCGATACAAGCGAGGCACATCCATAGGAAACACTCGATCGTTTGGTATGAAATGTGGATCGATCCTAAAAGAAAGCGACACATCATCAAACATCATATGCATGACTATCAATTAGAAACTATCGATACCAATAACATCGATACGATTTTGACAGCCTTCGAAAAACCCAAACTTGCATCGATCATAACTAAAAATCTACAATTCCAAATGCCACCAAATTTTCACAGGAGCTTGCGTGCATCCTCAAGAATGTTCGTGGTCGATTTCGACAAGATTGGGCGAAATATTGATCGATACAAAGTTCATTCGCATCGATCATAGATCGAGTGCAAATGGCATGGGATCGATCGTGTAGGCCCACTCACGTGAGAGAAGAGATCTCCCGAGATCTAAGTGAGATATTTGCAGCCTATGCCTATATATAGCTGTCCAGGACCTATTGGAAAGGGACTTTTTTCTCTTCTATGTCCAGACTCTGCCGAAGTCACTGTTGTACTTGAGTTTCACTGTTGTAATTCGTTGTAACCAGCAAGCAAATGTAAATAAAAGTCAATCATTCCATAATGGACATAGGCCATACGTCGAACCACTCTAAATCTCTGTGTTTCTCTGCTGTTTTTCTGATAATTATTTGGAGTGTTTATTAGATAATCCCCGTTTTCCATTCATTTTTTTCATTTCATCTTTTTAAACACTTTCAAACAGTATTGTGCCCAATTTTGGTACAAACAATGTATAAACATTACATGAACAATTAGACATAGCATGCATCTCACTTAACACAATTTATATATTCCCGTAGTCTATATAATATCGTAAGCTTCACCAAACCCGTGGTTTACCCAAAGGGCACTCCATGGGTATAGTACAAAACATACTCGTAGAAAGGGCGATAAGGCATGTGACAAGGCACACGAGGCAATGCCCAATGTAGGATACTACCATTTCGCAGATTCGGACTGGTGGTAATGTGTAGCAGCTACTACCTCCCACCTTGGAATAACTCCCATAATCTAATCTGTAGAATATGCTAGTATATGTCTCACGGGGTCTTTTCCTATTGATGTTGACCTCCGTCGCCGATTCCCTTGACTTCGCCTGATGTGCCTTACAAAGAAGATGTACGTCACAATATCTTTTTAGCTGGTTTTACGGCATTATTTCAGCTATTATAGTATCAGCTTCAACCACATAAACACTCCATGCATGACAGCTTCAAAAGGGTTGTTGGTCGCCACTCGCTAAGGGTCGACCATTCGGTTTATTGGCCTCCACCTGCTAAGGGTCGATTTATTCGAAGGATCCATCAGCCTCTCACAATCCCGCGCCCTCGGCTTAGCATTAAGTAGCAGACTCCACTACAAGAATTTTGATTTTTAGTAGCGCTCAAAAATGCTACTAAAAGTTTAAGCAGTGTTTTGATAAACGCTGTTATAAAGCCCGCGACTAAAAATACCTAATTTTTAGTTGCACTTATCCCAGCGCTACCATAAATTGTTTTACTGCAGCGTCCATGAAACGCCACTAAATTCTTTTTTTGCAGCGTGTATAAAACACTACCAAAATGTTCTTCGACTTTTATTTTTTGTAGCGTTTTTTAGTAGCGTTTTCGAAATTCTACTGAAAATATTCTAGCTCTACCTATAAATTGCCTCCAGTTCAATCATGTTCATAGCTTATAACATAATACATAAACACATACACATTAAACAACCGCAAAATACATACACATATACTCATACACATTCAAACTTAAACACATTTAAAAACCACAAAATACATAAACAAAAGCACTAACATAAACAATATGTTAACCGTGCATAGAAGTTTACACAATCGAACAGTAGTTTCAAGACAAAAGTTTAATCGCACATAGAATTTTACACAACCGAATTACGTACCACAAACAATATGCTATTGCTGCAGTTAAATTACCATAAACATCTGAACTAAGCAAGTACAATAAACAACCAAACTACCTAACAAGTACGATAAACTAGTGCTGCTACTGCTCATTCTTCAAAAATGCCTACGTGTGATAAAATATAATCAATAGTGAGACTTAAGTTATAATCAATACTGAGATAATAATGACAGGACCATCAATATTAAGAAAACAATGAGACTAAAATTATGCACAACTGAATATATGCAATCTTGTGTTCAACTGAATATGCACAACTAAATGTGAAAAATAAAATAATGTGCATGTTAGTTTTGGCCAAGAATAAAATGAAAATAAAGATTTATCATCAATGTTTTGTACATTTTATCTCTGCCTATACATTTTCATATACTCAAACACAGATTTTCATATACTCGAACACAGATGAAAATATAAGTGTACATGAATTATTTTAGATAGTGAAATTAGGTAGGTGTAAGAAGACTGTCAGACCCATATGGATACAGCCAAACACAGATTCAAAAAAATCATAACGATAGATGCATTTGTTGATAAAAATATGGGATAATAATATAATATGGTCCTAGTATGTAAAATGACTGGATTTGTATGTGCATGCTTTTGAAAGATCTCCTCAAATTTGGCTTCAACAAACCTATGAAATTGTGTTACAAAACATCAAATTGAGGTCCATGATAAAGTAAGACATAGACTAATATAATATTCATTTCATGATGTCAATACATACACACTATTATTACCACTTTCTTGGTCAAAATGAATGTCTGAAGTTCTAGTGCTATTTAAAAAGAAGAAGAAGAAAAATACTAGTTAACATAAGAGGTGCATCCACAGATACTGAATATGAGAAAAATTAAATTTACATTATACCTCTTTAGCTTTTCATCTCATTTGTGCATACTCATGCATTCCTCGTTTTCATCCTATTTGTACCTGTGAAATGACAGAGATTAAATACTATCACTGATTGAGAAAGAATAAGTAAATAATCTATTTTGATGTCACGTTGAACAATTCTTGAACCCATGTACATGTTTCCTATATCACTGAGCATAACTTCACATACTTTAACTGATGAGACAGCGATGTTATAATCATATTCATTCCTATTCAAGTTACTGACCGAAACCCTATCATGTTTCACTAACTCCTGGCAAATATCAGAACACATGCAATATTTTACCTCCACGTTATCAATTAGGCCACTATCCATCACTTCCTGAGAATAAGATACTGAACTGAATTATGCGCCTTATGTTCTCTTGCCACAAACAATATATGTCCATATATTGTCATTCAAACAATCAATTTTGCCACAATAAAAACCCTTAAAATCTTGCATCGGATCAGAAACTATTCCTCTATCATCTAATAACCTTAATCCATCAAATTGATTAGAAGTATCCATCTCAAAATGCAAATATGTATGAGATCTTGCTGTAAGATTTTTGTTTCTTATGCTAATAAACTTTTCATCGAAATCAAACAATTACTTATTGCAACTAATATCATATGATTTCCTGAACATAATATCTGAATCATCTACAAAATCAGACCCTAAAAAATTGTATTTCTTAGCAAGAGATGTCGAAAAGGACACATAATATCTTGATCTAAAGACAAAGGATCAACACTAGAGAAAGAATCCTCAAACGGACTCTTATCCTCAACAAGATTGATTTTAGCATCACTGTAACCAGCAGAATCAACAGAAACACCAACATAATCGTCTCCAATTTTTTTAACTATTCTTGCCTATATTAACCTCATTGATCACATCGAAATGCTTAAATAAATTTTCTATTTTCTATTATTCGAAAGTAATTAAATGCAATTTAAATCATTTACAATGTTTTTATTTTATAAATATATTCAATTTCATAGAAATAAATATTTTATAGAGAACTTATATAAATAAACTTTATTTTAAATTTATTTTAACATCGAAGTAAGGCGCTATTAGGAGTAAAACTGCTCTAGGCTATCCCCACCGATCAATCAGTCGAGATGCTCCAAGATTTCACAGTGACTGAATTCCCCCTCCACACCCTCTGGCGATCAATTTCTAACACCAATTCAGACCATATACTTTCATTTCTATAGCATCTAGGCACAATATAATACATGAATAACAACTAAAAGAAAATTTGGCATGGTTCCTTTGAAAATGAGGATATTTTATATTATAGTAAACACAAATTTATAAATTCGTCGATTTACAACAATATAATGCAATTCAATCAATAAATCCATTCAACAACATATAATAAAAACATGCAAGGAATAGCGGAGCATATAGTGAGTATATAAACTACAGTGACTACTCACCTTGATTTAGCTTGGAAAAATGCCTTGTTTTCACCTTTATTTTTTCCTCAGCTTCAAATTTCAGGTTGCTTCTTTAATTTCTCCTATTGTCCTGAATAGGTGACCACCAAAAACATGTTAAATCATGGAAATTTTGGATCCTATATGGGTGTAGAGTTGTGTTAAGATACACCATCTCCAGTTTTGCAATTATTTGTATAATGCAGTATTTGTTAAAATTTTATTCACCGATTAATAATTCTTTTTTAAAAAGAAAATTATAAATAAATAACATTGCAAAATGAATTTTAAATGAAAATTATCAATGTATATTAAAATTAATATGCTAAAATGTGAGTTAATGTTTAAAAGGAATGAAACGAATTAATTATCTGTAAAAATTATTTTATCTATAAACTACTTTACTAAAAATATTCACACTGTATAAAATTAGTTTTCATCAATCGATTTAAGAAAAAGAAGCAAAACATTAAACCTCTAGGAAAACAAACTTATATATAAAACATTAAACTAATGCGATTTCAAGTTCATCAAAGTTTCGAAGAAGATGACATACAACAAATAAATCGCATCTGACAACAAATCATTTTTGAAACTTGAAGTGGATTTTATATGATGTGGTGCTTATCACATTTTGAATAGCAAAAAAATTTCATTTTTTTTGTAGCAATTGCCAATTTTAGATCAGTATGTTTTGTTTTGGTATTGACAATAATTTCAGAGCCGAGTTGTTGAAACATTACATCTCTCAACTTCAAGTGTTTTTTTGATGTTTCAGGTATTATGCATCATGGATAATTGTGTTATGAAGAATCCCTCTTTCTTTTCTTTTAGTTTTCTTTTTCTACGATCACTTAGTAATGGAACAAAGGTTCCATCAAATGAAGTATTCAAATCATCCAAATATTGTGAAATTCCCAAATTCATAACATGCTTTTGAAATTCCAAACTAAAACAAATATATAAATCACTAACCTGATGCAATTTCAAATTCCCAAATTAGAAATAAATAATGAATGGATTCAGATCGAAGGAGACTGCTTGAGCCTTTGCCTGCTTTCATGCTTTGTAAAATCTAAAAAGCCTATTTTGTTGTTACCAAATCGTTGCCATGCCACCAAACTTCCCAAACACCGCCTTTTGCTCATGGGTTCATGGATGCATTATGATTTGCGATGCCTAATTTTTATTTATGCAGGGGCTTTCATTACTAACATAGTAAGTGCGATTTGGTGCCCTAACTTATTTTGCCGCCTAAAGCAGTTGCTTCTTTTGCTTTGGGCAAAGGCCCTCCCTGCTGAAGATGGGAGGTGGAAAGCGGTGGTTAGGATGAAGGCAGAAGAAGATTTTATAAGAGGTGATTTTGGTGGACCAAGATGAGGAATTTTAGGGATGAAGATGAGGGTTTTGAGAGTTTGGAAATAAGATTTTTTCCATCGTACTTTTTTGAATTGTTAGCCAAATTTTTATGAATTGTTAAGTGTTAAAATAAGCAACGAGCGGTCATGGAAAAATATAGCCAAATTTTCATGAATTGTTGGCAGGAACCATTAGCATCGTTCAATTGTTTATTTTTAAATTAAAAAGGTCCAATGGTTGCATATGGTTTTAAACGCTACCAATTAATGCAACTGAAAGCTAATTTTCTTGTAGTGCTCTTATAGCAGCCCACCGTTCGCTGTTCTAAGATTGACAAGACCTCAAGATTAGCAACATCATTCGTTTAAGTTGTCCATTTGTATGAGTCCAGGTTAAGATGCAATTGATATGGCACGACGAACAAAGCTATGAAAGCCAACGTTCCAAATCTCAAGTCAATCCGAGTTCGTGTGCCTAAGATATGATCGATGCAAGCCAAGGAAATTAATTCGTTAGTATCAATCATTTCACTCCCTTCGCATCACTTTCGTTCGCATCCATCTGGAACTGCACTCTTTGTATCCATCCATCTTCGGATTGCTACGCATCCATCATCTTCATCTTGTTCACATCGATCAACCAACTCCCAATTAGTACCCATCAAAACTATACTTCGTATCGATCGGTGGTGACACGGAAGTCCATTCCACATCGATCTAGTTTTCAAAATCATACTTCGTATCAATCGTCCATAGGTCGATATGAAGTCGTCATCTCTCATCGATACGAAATTGATTACTCTATGATCGATATGAAGAGATCGTTAATTTATGGATACGAGCAAGGCCAAGCTTGATCGATACAAACAAGGTCGAGTCGGGTCGATCGGAGCGAGGCGCATCCATAGGAAAGACTCGATCGTTCGGCATGAAATGTGGATCGATCCTAAAAGCAAGCTGCATGTCATCAGACATCACGTGCAGGACTATCAATACGAAACTATTGATACGAACAACATCGATACTATTTCGACAGCCTATGAAAAACCCAAACTTGCACCGATCGTGACTCAAAATCAACAATTCCAAATGCCACCAAATTTTCACAGGAGCTTGCGTGCATCCTCAAGAATGTTCATGATCGATCTCGACTCGGTTGGACGAAATATTGATTGATATGAAGTTTGTTCGTATCGATCATGGATCGAGTGCAAACGGCATGGGATCGATCGTGTGGGCCCACCCACGTGAGGGAAGAGGTCACTCGAGATCTGAGCGAGATATTTGCAGCCTTCGCTTATAAATGGCAGCCCAGGACCTACTGGAAAGGTACTTTTGGCGCTTCTACATCCAAATTCTGCTGAAATTACTATAGTACTCGAGTTTCACTGTTGTAATTCATCGTAACCAGCAAGCAAAAATTAATAAAAGTCAATCATTCCATAGTGGACGTAGGCCATACGCCGAACCACTCTAAATCTCTGTGTTTCTTTGCTATTTTTTGATTACTGTTCAGAGTTTGTTAGATAATCCTCTTTTTCCATTTATTTTCTTCATTTCATCTCTTCAAACACTTCCTAAGAGTGTTGTGCCCAATTTTGATACAAACACTTTGGTGCTTTCATTGAGAGAATCAAGTTTTGCTCCCACTCATTGGAACTACTATTGATATCGTATAGCATATATCTAAGAAGAAGATCCAGATTTCAAGCTTAAAGTTCTTCCATCCTATTCAGATTTGCATCAAGTCTAGGAAAGAGCTTCGCTATCCATCATGGTGGACACTAGGACTACTTCAACTACCACAGATCCAGAAGGACGGGACAGACAGAATTCCATACAGCTACCTCCTGCAGATCAGCATGCTGTCAGACCATCAAATCCGCAAGGCCCTGTCACCAGGGAAGAATTTCAAACGCTTATGCAAGAACTGACTCATAGCCACCAATAACTCACTCAACAACTCTGCGCTAATGTGGAACAGACCAACCAACTGAACCGTCAAAGATGAAGGAGATCCAGGAGGGATCAAGCTTCCTATTCATCCATTGAGAGTTCAGCCTCTTCGGACTACCATCATATATCTGCACGCCCACGGCTAGATGGAAGTTATACTTAAGCCTTTGGACAACAGCATACATTGAATATTGGGCAACCGAGGGTTGGCCCGTCAACCAGCTATCAGATTGGACCTTCTTCCCAAGGTGGTACTATTCCTCGCCATGTTACAAACAACCGCATTACCACCGCTGCTACTGAGTTGGGAGCTGATGCCCGAAATCGAACAGATCCGAACCGTCGCCAACATGAATATCTCTTGAAACTTTTGTTCCAGAGAATTTAGAACCAAGGAGGCGAGACATGGACCGTCGACAGCGACCGACTCATCCTCGCATTATGGAACCTTACCGCACCATGGCTCAACAAGCCTAGAATGTCCAGATGTCGGACATCCCGACGATGATCCGTCAGATGATCCAAGAGAGTCAAGGTCTCAATAATGACGACTGAGGAATCTCCCAAAGTCATACTCCTTTTACTGATGAGATACTCTACGCTGAACCACCTCGACGATTCAGGATGCCGACTTTACCATTTCATGAAGGGAGCTCCGATCCTAATCAACATATCTTAAAGTATAAGTGGTTAATGAATGTTGCATGAGCTGATGATGCAGTTAAGTGCCGAAGCTTCCCGATCTCTCTAGGGGCATAGCGACTATGTGGTTCACTCGTTTACCACCTCTCTCTATTTGTGTTTTGATCAGCTGGCGACAAAGTTTGTTGAGCAGTTCCGCATGCATGTAACGAGGCCGAAGGATGTCAAAACTTTGTCTAGTGTCACTCAAGCTCCTGAAGATACACTCGGACGTTTTTTGGAGAGATTTCATGTTGTATGCACTGAGATTGGCAATCCTAATGATAACTCTATTTTGATGGCATTGACTTAGGGGATTGATCGCGATTCTAAGTTCGACAACTGATTGGTCGAAAAATCCCCTGCGTCATTGGTCCATTTCTATTCCAAGGCAGCCCAATTCTTGAGAAGCGAGGACGCGAAACTGTCTAGGAAAAAGGATGACGCAGGGCCTAGTATGAAAGAAATTCAGAGTAGTGTTGTTGTTAAACAAACCGGGGTGAGTGACGGAAAAGTGCAATTGAACATACAGTATAAACAAAGTCAACAAAAAGGAAATCGAAATCAAAACAGGAAAGGGGATCAGAATCATGGTCCACGATGTAGGGCTCGTATGTTTGATAATTATACTCCTTTGAATACGTCGCTGGACAATGTATATCTACAGACCTACAATACTATTCAGTATAAGAAACCTGCTTCGAAACGGTCATCTAAGAAACAGATTCAGACGAGGAAGTTTTGTAGATTCCACGAAAGCTACGGCCACGATAGGAATGAGTGCCGTCATTTTCAGGATATCGTTGAGAAGTTGATACGTGAGAGAAAATTGCAGCAGTTTGTGTGGCGCCACAGTCTAGAGGAGCGGGCCATCAAATTAGAACCGTGTACCGAATCAGGTGAGACCGGAGGAACCCACTCGTACTGGCAATTGGTTGGTGATCAATACTATTAGGGATGGTCCTTATCCAACAGACCGAAGCTGGAAATGGAGTCGTATGCTAGTTCTATTAGGCATGCAAGCTTCGAGTGTTGTAGTAGTTTGGAAGATGGGGCTCCGGCCTAGCAACAGAAGACGATGATTGACGACATCGTCGTTCGAGACAGAGATGCCAACAATGTTGAAGCCCCAACCATCGATCCACTTGTCATATCAGCTCAAGTAGGTCCTTCCTGGATGAAGAGGATCATGGTAGACGGTGGAAGTTTTGTGAAAATATTGTCTAAGCGAGCCTGTGACCAGATGAAAATGGAAACTGAAGATTTGAAGCCTTGTCACTCTCACATTCATGGTTTCAATGGGAGTGCAACTATACCCACTGGAGGTGTGGAACTGCAAGTTGAGTTGGGAATCGTAGAACGCTAGAACGTCCGGATGCTACAATTTATTGTGTTGGATATAGACTTGCCATACAATGCTTTCTTTGGCCAATCGGCCCTAGCTGAATTTAGGGCTGCAATTGCCCTTGGTGTTTAACCCAAAAGTTCCTTACCGACAATGGAGTCAGAGTCGTTCAATGAGACCAAGCTGTTGGGCGAGGCTGTTATGTTGCTGAGCTGCGAGAGGCGTAGTGAAAGGAAAAAGGAAAGGGCGTAGAGGAATCTCTCTATGTCCGCTTTGTTGAGAAATGACAACTGACGCATAGGCCTAGGCCTGGGCACCACAACCAATTCCTAAGGGATCTTGACCTAATAGATATCGAAAGTGAAGACGAAAGTAAAGACAGTCAAGCTTCTCCGGCCGAGCTGACGATCGAAGTCCCGATCGATGATAACGATGATTCTAAAATGATAAAGATTGGATCTCAGTTAAGCCAACAAATGTAAGAGGAATTAGCTAAATTTCTTCGAGCAAACCTTGACGTGTTTGCCTGGACAGATTCTGACATGTGTGGAATCTCCCCGGACATCGTGAGCCACACATTGAACATTGACCGACGGCACAGCCTGGTCAAACAAAAAAGGCATGGTATGGATCTAGAGAGATCTGTCGCCCTTGAGAAAGAGGTAGATAAGCTTAAATCGAACGGATTATTCGAGATGCTTTATGCCCATAATAGGTGTCTAATCCTGTACTTGTTCGGAAGCCAAATGGAAAATGGAGAACATGTGTTGACTACTCAGACTTGAATAAATCTAGTCCCAAAGATAGTTTTCCACTTCCTCGAATCGATCAGCTCGTAGATTCAACGGCTGGACATGAAATCTTATCCCTCATGGATACATATTCTGGCTACAACCAGATACCCATGCACTTACCTGGCCAGGAGCATACCAAATTCATAACCGATCTGGGACTTTACTGCTACAAAGTCATGCCTTTCGGACTTAAGAACGTCGGGGCAACTTACCAACAATTAGTTAATCAAATGTTCGCTAACGAAATCGGAAAGACCATGGAGGTATATGTGGATGACGTGCTAGTGAAGTCACGATTGTCCAACGATCATATCAGAGACCTAGAGTCAATGTTTAACATCCTCCGAGAATATAGAATGAAGATCAAGCCATTGAAATGTCACTTTGGAGTCGCATCCGGAAAATTCCTTGGGTTTATCGTCAACGCCCGAGGAATCGGAGAAAATCACGAAAAGATCTGGGCAATCAGAAAACTTTAGACTCCAAGAACCATAAAGCAAGTCCAGAGCGTCAATAGGAAAGTAGCAGCACTGAGCAGGTTCATTTCAAAATCAACTGACAAATGCATTCCCTTCTTAGATCTGATCAAAAAAGGGAAACGGAACTTTGAATGGACTACGGAATATGAGGGCACATTCCGAGCGCTAATTCAACACCTCTCCACACCGCCTATCCTGCCAAAGCCTATTGATCACTAGAAATTGTACATTTACTTGGCGGTGTTAGAAAATGCAATTAGGGATGCCCTAATTCGGGGGGAAGACCGAATATAAAAGCTGGTCTACTACATTAGCAAACGACTGACCGGAGCTGAGAGTAATTATCCGAAGCTAGAGAAGTTGGCTTATTGTCTTGTTATTGCCTCAAGGAAGCTCCATCCATATTTCTAGGCTCATCCCCTCACCGTTTACACCGACCAATAGTTACGACAGGTCCTTATGCGGCCAGAGACGTCTGGTAGGTTACTCAAGTGGAATATCGAGTTAAGTCAGTTTAAAATCAGTTACACTCCAAGGCGAGCTATTCATGGACAAGTCCTAGCAGATTTCATAGCCGAATTTACTATCCCAGAAGACTCGCCCAAAACCAATGAATCTCCCAAGTAAATCCGGAAGCTACATATTGATGGTGCATCAAATGACTGTTGCTCAGGTGCTGGAGTTATACTTGAAACTCTCGAAGGTCGATCTATATGCTATGCTATAAAGTTTAATTTCATGCGATCAACAACGAAGCTGAATATAAGGCCCTGCTTTTCGAATTAAGAATTGCCATAGATTTAAAATCATTGATGTGGAAATTTATTATGATTCACAATTGGTTGTGTATCAAGTTCAGGGAGAATTCCAGGCCAAGGACCAAAGACTGGCTGCTTACCTTGCTTGGGTTCAAGAAATATTAAATCGGTTAGATTATTATGCCATCTACTGCATACACTGAGAGCGCAATCAAAAGGCCGATTCGCTAGCAAAGTTAACCAATACAGATAAAGCACAACAAATGGGACTCGTTTTTGTGGAAACGTTATCTTCCCCGAGCATCGATCAAATGGAGACAGATTAGGTATTTAAGGTTGTTCCTAATAAGGAGTCATGGATGACTCTGTTCAGAAATTATCTTGAGGGAGACAAATTCTTTGAAAAGTTTCGTGGTTCACTATTAAGAATGGAGTCATGTATAGAAGAGGATACTCTTTTCCTTTACTCCGGTGTATCGCTCACGATGAAATCAAACGAGTATTGCATGATGTGCACAAAGGAAAATATGGTGATCACACCAGAGGGCAAGCTCTTGCTAAGAAAGTGCGCCGATATGGATACTATTGGCTGACTATAAATCGCGATACATCGGACTATGCCAGAAATGTGACAGATGTCGGAAGCATGTTCAAATTCCTAGAGCGCCAACTACCGGGATAACTCAGATAGTCAGTCCATGGCTCTTCACACTATGGGGTATTGACATTATTGGTTCTCTACCCTTGGCTAAAGGTGGTGCGAAGTACGTCGTCGTCGCAGTCGATTACTTTACCAAATGGGCGGAAGCTGAACCCCTTGCTATAATCACAATGAAAAAGTGATCAACTTTGTAGTACGCAACACTATCTGTCGATTTGGTCTCCCATATACCATCATTTCTGATAACGGAACCCAATTCGACAGTGTTGAATTTAAGAATTTCTATCAGCGATTTCACATCTAGAAGAAATTCTCCACGGTTGCACACCCTTACGCGAATGGAGAGGTTAAAGCTGTTAATAAAGTTATAAAGTCTATTCTAAAGAAACGACTGGAAAAGGACGAGGGCAAGTGGGTTGATGAACTTCCTATGGCTATCTAGGTTTACTGAACAACCCAAAAGTCTACGACCGAACACTCTCCATTCTCTCTTTTCTATGGTTCAGAAGCCGTTATTCCAGTCAAGATGGAAGTACCTTCTCATCGTATGACTTATTATGATCGGAAAACAAATGCCATATTGCTTATCGAATCTTTGGATTTATTGGTTGAGAAGCGTGAAGAGGCTGATTTGAGGGCAGCCACATACTGGAGTCGAGTCGTCCAATTGTACAATGCCAAGGTCCGCCCCCGAATCTTTGAACTCGATGATCTTGACCTCAAAAGAATCTACCCGGTCCTTCGCACATGAAACTAATATGGGAAGGGCCGTATGTCATCGAACGAAGCTCGGAGATGGCATATTCAAATTATCGTTCGTTGATGGTCTTACTCTGCCGAGAGCCTGGAACAGCGAAAGCCTTCATCGCTACTACACTTGTCAGGCTTTAATTGTTCAGTTTACTTTTCATTTGCAATTTGTTTATGCATTTCGAAATTTGAATCTTCAATAGTACCACTAACCATGCCATATTTTCTTATTTCAGCAATAAAACGCAATCTCTTCGAGCCAGAGCTGTGATTTTTTGAAATGCGTCATACAACTATCACTATGCATAGAGAGCTAAATTCCACCCGATGGTGGGGTTTATCAAATAGGGAGTAACTGCGATACGACTGGTTACTCGGTAAGTGAAACTCGAGCTCGGGGGAAAATCTTCACACTAAAGCCAAAAAAGGATTGATACAAGACAATCCCTTAACTCGGTCTAGATTTCTAGAGTGCGAGCTAGAATGTAAACTTATAAATATGGTCTCGGAGAGGGTGAATCTGTCGTCCTAACGACTTCGCCCGTATCTTGACCAAGTTTGAGGAGGATGGATCCGTCCATCTAACGACCTTGCTTGTTAACTCAGGGTGGATGTGAACCGACCATCCACGATCCTGATGGATTCGTCGTTCCTGGAGTGCAAATGAAATCCTAAACCCCAAACAGATGTGACTGACCATCTATCAAAGTCAACTCCAGATACCTGGAGTGCAAACTGGAGTATAAACATCAGCTAACTCTTGATTCCCAAAGTGCGGACTGGAGTTTCGACATCAAAAAATTCCAGATTCCTGGAGTGCGAACTAGAGTACAAGCATCAACTGACTTTGGATTCTCGGAGTGTGAACCGGAGTATCGACAGCAATTGACTCTAAGTCCCCGGAGCATGGATTAGAGTATAAACACCGACAAACTCTAAAAGCCCTAGAGTGGGGATTGGAGTTTAAACACAAACTGGGTACGAATCGATCATCCTTAAGACAACTCTGAGCCCCCAAAGTACGGTCAGAGTATAAAATTAAATCGGGTGTGACTGACCACCTACCCACGAATCAATATAAAGTCCCCATAGTGTGGATGCAGTTATAAGTATTAAACAGGCATGATTCACCGTCCATGAAAATAACTTAAGTCCCTGAAGCGTGGACGCATCACTAAAACTTAAGCAGGCATAATCGACCGTCAACAAACAAGTGTAATCCCCAGAGTGTGGATACGATCACCAATTGGTGAGTCAATGTGGTTCGAGTGCCCTAATTCTCCATGCTTCCATTTCATTTCATAAAGATTATGATTGATGGGCTAAAGAAAAATAGCGGTTGCTAACCGATCTTTCCAATGTATCCTCGAATCTGGGGCAGAACTTAAGTACTAACCACTAATTGAGATAGTGCTATATCGGAATTCGACTTAACACTCAATCGCAAACCGAAACGGTAGCATCGAGACTTAGCAACTAAATCCTGGTCCAAATTAAAGAACTAAGCTTCACAATTGTATCAAAGGAAAGTTCGAGTGCTGAAACACTTAAGCAACTTAACACAAGTTGTACAGAAGACGAAATGAGATTTTATTTCAGTCATTCTTTGGAAGAAAAAAGTTTAAGTACAAAACTTTACCAAAAGTCCTACTAGCAAAGGTCGAACCTGCGTCTATACATGGCCTACAAAAAGAAAGCAAAGGTAGATTCCTATTTATCTACCCAAAATGAGCCAAAGTGACATGTCCATTCTTTCTTCTTTCTCAGTTTATTCTTCGACGTTGACCCGCTGCATTCGTCGCTTGGCTTTCTCTTCGAACCTTTGCTTTTCGGCCGAGGATCTCCAACTGGGGGCATTACGTCAACTTCTTTCTCCAAACTCAAGCGAATAGGAATGCTCCCTAAAGGCAGAGTCGGTGGAATAGGATCGATGTTGGTAGGCGAAGGGGGTACACTTGTCTCAACAAACGTTCCTCCATGAGAGATCATCCACAAAGGGGCTGGACTAGGGCCCGCCATTCCACCTCCAAAACTACTAGCCCATGCAACCGCTTCCATCTCGGCATTAATCTTAGCTATTATTTCCTCATCATTAGTTGTTTGCGCATCGTCGGGAATGCTAGCGGTTGGGCCTGAAGAACCGATCGCAGGTGTTACTCTACCCATAAAAAACGGTAAGTCAGCAAAGGGATCACAATAATGACCGAGAAGCTCCTCCATCATCTGTTCATCAAAAGTAAGTGTGCTCCCTTGTACCCCATCCATAGGTACATTAGCCATGATCATGGTCGCTTCGGTTGTGATGGACTTCTGCTACTGGCGTTGCTCTTGAGTTGCAGGAGGCACGACCGATGTAGTTCAAATCACTGAATAGAAACAAAAGAAGAACTGTTAATAACTACTTCAGGTAACGCTTTCGATTTTGAGCAAGCACTGGAGATGTTCAGAGTACCATCCTCAGTTTGACTCATAGCTGGTGGGGCAGCTTCAGATACTTGCTCTTGGGCTGGAGACAACTGCAGTTGATCCGGATTATAAGCAGGAGCGGAATGAGGATCAGCTACAGACATGGATTCAAGCTGAGTTGGTGTGAGAGTTTCAGAACTTATATCTTGATGCTCGACACCTGAACCTTCTCCGACCTCCGAGTGCTGAGTGTCGAGTTTCTCCTTTTCATATGAAATTTTCGTATCATGGAGAATTTTCCGTTCGTCTTCGCTCAACACTCGGTTCTCGATCTCAAACTCATTAATTGATTCAGCTTGGTGAACAACCTTTTCATCTTCTATTAATCGGTCCCAACCATTGTACAGGTGTGTTGGATAATTGTCAAGCCAGGTCAGGTTTCTATGCTTCAAGACATTAGCATTATATGTGATCAGAAGATCTTCAATGTTGGCCTCCAACCTAGCTTCCACCATTTTAACTTCATCTTCAACCTTAGCCTCAACCTCCAGAATTCTAAGTGCTACAGCATCCCTTTCACCCCCAAAGCACCATAGCTTGTTCGCACACCTCTTGGGCTGCTTTATTCGCATCATCTTCTTCTTTAATGGTTTTAGAAAATTTGGCCTTAAGCTTGTTGAGTTCTTTTAGAGCGGCGTCCCTTTTAGCTGTAACTGTGGTATTCCAGTGGCCCATCTTCTCCACCAAAGAGAAATGCGTTTGTTGCATTCTTTCCATAGATTGAGTTGCCTCATCATCTTTCTTTGAAGCCTCTATCTCTGACTTTCGAGAAGATTCAGCTTCATCATTGAGCACTTTGATAATACAGTCCTTTTGGGCGAGGTCGGTTTCTATCTTTTCAATTATTTTCGCTCGCTTAAAAGCCACCGCCGACAATTTATCCGTGGCTTTCGTCCACTCCTTTTATTGGGTATAAATATCATGGATGTAGTGATGCACATTTGTTCCGCCTTAAATGGAATTTTATTTAAGTGAGGGGGAATGATAACACCGTCGAAGCAAATGTTCGAAAAATCCTTTCTCAACTGGGAAATTTTGGTTGCTCCTTCCCCAGTGGGCTCGGTAATGGCTTGTTCAATAACATGGGGAGTTTCGGCCTCAGTTCTACGGCGTTACGAATCAGGCCTGGAGGCTTGAGTAGATGGTTTTTGAAATGGAGGTTCTAATGGTTGTTTTCCGTGACCGGGGGGTTATGTTGGGCTCGAGGAGGTGGAGAGCGTGATCGGGATCGATGTCTGTATTCTCTATCTCAGCACCTCTCCCTCTCATAGCGTTATTGGCTGCAATAACCGCGATTGCGGTCTCTATCTGCCTCCCTCCGACGGGACTCATAATATGTGCTCGATGACTGGCATGCTGAACGGAGACATCCAAGCATAGAATCTCGCCTAGTCATTGTATATGTAGAATAAAAGAAAAACAGAGTTAGTGATCTCTAGAAATGAACAACTTAAGACTGAAAATCATGTAGTTCCGTGAAGTGCATATGTGTATGCAACCCCCCAACCAACCGAAAATGTCGGCCAAACTTGTGGAAAGAGGCTCGCTTAAATCTAGAGCACTTTGAAGCCCCTCTGATCCAGTGTTGTGTTGTTGTGACACATAGTCCATAATCGGAATACCGGCAAGTTCATCAAAAGGATTCTCTTTTTGTGAGGGAACAACCTCCGAAATTCTAACACTGGAGGCTGGTAGAGACACAACTACGGATTTCCATCTCGAAGATTTATGATGCTTGTGTGCTACTGCGTTGTCTTTTCTCCTTCCCTCTAAACCCTAAAAAGAGTCAGAAGGCCTGGCTACGGGTTCATCATCGGTGGGCATATTTTCCTCATCGCCCTCTTCGGCTATAACAATCCCAGGCACTTTACGCTTCACCCCCTCGTAAAAGCTGCCCTAAGCGTTCCCTCCAGTCTTATGCTTTGCTCTTGATCGATTAGCCCGACAATCCTCAGGTTTCTATCTGTTAGCACTGAGCCCATATTTCTCATTTTGCTCGACACTTCCTAAAGAATTCATACTATCTCTTTAAAATGAGTGCCTTCAGGTCGTGGAATTGCGGCTGTAAAGGAAAGAGAATATTAGACTCAGCATCAGTTACAACAAACTTGTAAACTACTAGAGAAATTGTGTCACTTACGTCTAACCAACCACCGACTGGCAAACCCAGGAGCGCATCGGACATAGAACCACTTCATCTTGAAATAGCTGAGCCTAGTCAAAGACCCCTTTATGACCTGACAGCTCATAACTGCTTCCATAAATGTAAATGAAGGATTATCCCCTCGAGTGTTGAAGTTAAATAATATCTGACTTCTTCCAGGGTTGGGGGTCGAAAGAGATGTCCATGAAAACAATGAACAAACTGTTCAACAGTGCATATCCATTCGGATGTAATTGTGGTGGGGCGTTTCTAAAGAAAGCTAGCAACTCTCGAATGTACTGGTTGAATGGGGGAAGTGTCCTCGATGTGCACGAATGTCTATTAAAGGCAGTAAACCCTTTCGGGGGAGCATGTGGTCTATCATTGGCTCAAAAGAGGTTCCCATCGAAGTTAAATATGAAACATTTGGTACTTATCATGAGATTTATGGACACTATCTAATAGTAGGAAGTATTAAAAAGAAAATCAGTTGTATATACATTCGAACTACTGTTGGTCATGTTTCTTTTTATCGAGAGCTTCAGCTATTTCAAGAGCTTGTTGAGCCTCTTGCAACATATCTTCGGATACATTGGATGGCATAGAATCTTGTGGGTTCGCAGTAAACGTTGCCCCGGTAACTCATCTGGAGCTGGACCTATAACTTCGGCTGCAATGGCCAGCACCTCTATTATCGAAGACGATGAGCTTTGAGTGTCCTTGTAACGATCCAGAATTTTAGTCCTTTGAAATTCGTTTATTTAATTGATTTTAAATATGCACAAGTAAATTTAATAAGCTGAATAGATTTTATTTCGAACAAAGTGATTTAATTGGATAATTAAATGGTTAATTAAATATTTGAAATTGCTGAAATAATTGGAAATTGGATTTAGTGTGAATAAAAATGATTTAAAATGTAGAATTAAATCATATTTGAATTTGAATGATGTTACAGAACTTTTAAAATCGAATTAATAGTCAAATTACAAAAAAATTGAATACTTTAATATTTAATTGACGAGTGAAAATTGTCCTTTTTCAAACAGTCTCGGATTCCAACGAAACTAGTTTCATTGGATCCGCAATGTAAAATTATTATAAGATTTCAAATTTCGTATCAATCGGATTTACGGTTTGTACGGGGCAACCTAAAACGCGTAGAAATTCGTTTAAGTAAATTTTAAATTTAAATAGTTCGATTCGAAAACCTATCTTTCAAATACGATCGAATTGGCTCCCAATAAATATTCCATTGCGTTCGGGATAGGGGTAAAACATTATAAACGCAAAGCGGAACGCTTCGTTTCGAGTTTGGAAAAATTTCGGATGAATAGACGCGCGAATTTTCTATATAAGATCATCATTTTTTCTATTTTGCAAAATATTAGGGTTTTAAACTCTAGCCGCCACCCATAATCAATGGCCCAAAATATTTGTTTCTTATCCTCTCGATTTCTTCAAATCTACGCATTAATTCGAGAAACTTCCAACTGCAACTTTGTAGATCTCGTCGAGAGCTTCGATTTCAACGGTCGCGATCGCGATTTGAGCAAAGAATCGATGGCAAAAGGCACGGGAACGCCGTGTGTTTGAGTGGGTTTTGCAAGCACGAAAGGGAGCCGAGCTCGATCGGCCTCTGGGAATCGGCAGGGGGAAGTGGGGCGCGCGTAATGGTATAGCTCGATCGTCGTATAGATCGACGACGGTGGAGTATAATTCGTGATGATATCGGCGGCTATGGTGCTTCGGCCTGATGAAGAACGTAAGCGGGAAGAAAGAATTCATGGCCAGATTTTGTTTGATGATGATGGACGGCCATAATTTCTTTTAGGGTTTTAAATTAAGAATTTAGTTGTAAATTACATATATGTAAATTCGTTTAAACTTATAAAATGCATAACTTTGTCATACGAGGTCTGTTTCGCACGAAACGAATTACGTTAGGTTCAATTTGACGAGAACTACATTATGAAGATGGATTGGGATTTATTTAAGCTAGTTAAAATTTTGGTCGAAATTAAACGCTCGTTTAATTTTAATCGGAATAAATCGCTAACGCGACGACTACTAGCAATGTGGGTACAACTTACTCTTTCCGACTCACTGATATTTTTATATAAGAGCGAATAAATATTATTATATAATGATTAATGATTGTTTGGATGATATATGATATATTGATTGGTATTTGAAAATATACATGCCTAATGGAGCAGATGACCTTATACATTCCCGTGTATGAGCGGATGACCCTTTGTATGCACGTCTGCCTTGAAGCCGACATTGTACACATATTCTAATAGGTATATTTGTTGTAGGTGACAGGTTGGAGGGATCCAACTGGATTCCTTACCCGTATTGATTTATTTATAGATATTGTGATATATGTTGTTATCATATTATATATGATGTTTTGTTTGCCGTGATTGTTGTATTTAGTGATGTTGCAGCATTGAGCCTATTTTTGAAAATTTAAAAATGTTAAAGTGATGATTTCAAAATTTAAAAGGATTTTAAAGTGATTTTTGAAAGTATACGTTTATGGAATTTTGGAATTGATTTATATTAAAAAAATAAAAGTTATAATTTTTATTGTTATAAAAATTATGATATTTGTGAAATATAATTAAATATGGTTTTTGAGAAATATAGTTGAAATGGGATTTTTGGAAATATGAAGTTGACTTTTTTATGAAATAGTTTAAATTGTGATTTTTGAATTTATTTTAAAAGGTTTATATATAAGATTTATAAAATTGGATTTTTTTTTTATAAATCAAAATGTTGAAATAGTAAAGGAGATTTGTAAATGTTAAAATGATGTTGTAAATGGGTTTTATTAGTAAATGAGATTTATAGATTTATAATTGACAAAGTTATAAGAATGAGATTGTAAACAAATGAATTTATAAGCAATTAATTTATAAATTGGATTTTTGCATGTAATTGAAATATATATAGAATTGGTAATTAAAGGGATTTTATAAGTTGAAGTTTTTATAATATATAATGGAATTTATAAACATTGTTTTATAATTCCAAAATCTGTTGAATTGGATAAGTTAATTATTATAGTTTATTAAAGGAGATATATCCATGATTTTGGACAGTAGATAAATCATTAAAATAAATGTGTATAAATATTGAATTTGGTAAAGACATTATATTCACGATTATGGATAGTGAATAATATATTAAGTAAAAGAAACGTTTTGGAAAGTGAATATTATTAAATGGAGTTAAATGATTTTAAAGATGTTTTAAAATGTGTTAAATATCGAATACAAAGATTTCAACATTCATTGTTGAAATAGACATTTTCAAGAAGTAAGGAAATGATGGACTATAACACTTTTGTTATAGTAGATGATTTCCGAAAGGAAATATTTTGTATAGTATTAGGATTTATATATCTATCTTATTTTCGAATCCCTATACTATTGATTTTGGGTTGTCGTAACGATGTTTTACGCAACATTCGTTTTAACTCAAATAAATGTGTTTAAGAGAATACTTTCCTTAAAGAATAAAATATATACTTAATCCTGATTTAAGTATATTGAATATTTTCTAAATTGAAAATATAATTGATTTGTGAATTACTTATTTTTAAATAAGTATTTGGAAATGTTTTCCAATGTTGAAATGGTTTGAGATTATATCTTTTTAAGGATAAATTTGAAGTGAATATTTGGCAAGTGATTTAAATAATAAAAGATTAATTAAAAGGGCCTAGTGATTGTTATAGTGCTAGATATTTGTTTGTTTGCTTTGATAGTTAAATAACCGACTGCCAAACATTAGCCAAATTTTAGTTCCACGACTTGATGTGGGAACTATTTAGTCGTACACTTAGTACGTAGCCTTTTGCGTAGGCTTGATTATCATTTGTGTTGAGGATGTTGATTTGTGTAGTGCGGGGTGTTAGTCCAATCTATCGAGCTTCCTTCTTAACCCAAAGGATAGCAAGTTGAAAGTTGGAAACGTGATAAGTCTATGAGACTTTGTTTCCGTGTGAGGTTGATAAGTCTATGAGACTTAGTTGTCGGTGCGAAGAGACCGGGATCAGATTTATCTGAAAATACTTCAGACCAACGTATATGCGACGATTCTGCAGGTTGCTTGTGATGATATTGATATTCTGGATTTTCGTAGCGGGGGACTGCTTGTCGATCGTTCGGGGTTAAAATCCCAATATACATCCAGTAGCAGTGGTCTTTTCATTATGAAATGTCCATTGCGAGGAATATTCGCTACTAATCCTAGGGATTTTCCGATAGGATGTGGTAGGAAAGTACCTTCGGTTTGTCCTGTTCCTGGACAACTTGTATGGATGTTTGTCTGACATTGCATTTCTACAGATTACGTACATTGGTTTTTACAAACGTACATCAGTGGTGGCGGAGAAGGCAGCTTCTCTTAGCTCAACACCCTCCTTGAGACGTATGAGCTTAAGGGTTGTATTATTGTAGAAGGCAATTAGTAGTCAACGGAAACGGCCGTGTGGCATTCTAAGTGACGTGCTATATGATTGTGAAAGGTAATCGTTACCTCTAGCCTCATCAACCGAAAATGACCAAAACAGGGTTAGATGCGGCAAGGCTAAGTGGGTCGCTCCTATTAAGGTATGATCATCCTCTTCTAGATATATTTTACACGCTATAACGTCGTATATCTGATTATTGTGGTTTGTATGCTAGAGGGCCCTCGGTAAAGGTCGGTAACGGCCGGAGGATGATATATTCCGTACCATCTAGTTATAGAGGTGGGCCGGTCTTGTGTTGGTAGAGGATCCTTTGTGATGGTCCTCGGTATATTTTTCTAGAGATGTACTACTGGATGGTAGTCCCTTCACATGGTCATTTGTATGGAAATCGAAACTCCACTACTTGTTTTCGATTTTGATTGTATTACCCAATTGGGCTATAAGCTGGAATTTAATCAATGTAACAATTTCGGCTATGATTAATATTATTTGTATATAATAGAAACTACTATAATATAAGAGGATTTGATATGATAAGGTAAGTGTGGACTTGTCTTACGATATACTTTTGTTTTGAAAACTAAGGAAAAATTTGGTAATTTAATAAATTCAGTTGAGTGTGTTTCTCACGCTGGTTTACCAAACTAATCTAGGCATTCTTCCCTTTCAATGCTCGGGTCAGACCGAGTATATTTACAGGTCTGGATTTGGTGCTTGTCGAGCTTCGGCAGGAGAGCTGGAGAACTTCGTTTCGTATACACGTACTTGTTTTGATTATCCGTTGTGCTTTGTTAGTTGTTTATATTATCAGCAATTGTGAGGATAGGTTATTATATCTGTTCAACCTGATAACTATTGATTGATTGTTGAACTCTGATTGATGTGTATATATATACAGTTTCTATTTTGTAAAGATCATTAATATGATATTACATATTTTCCGCTGCGATGTGAGATTCTGTTTTGTTCTATCTTCTCTCTTTCTTCTCTTTTCTTCTTCTCTCTTCTTTTCTTTCTCTTGACTTTCCATTAGTTTTTGCTTTTTGGGTCGGACATGTGTGGATTATTGTCGATTTAAAGGGTACGGATTTGTGGGTTGTCACACGTGGTATTAGAGCTTAGATTTTGTATATTCCTAAGGTTTGATGTTACTCTGTATAGATAGGGACAGTAGCACCGTAGATTGAGTTTGAGTGTATTATATATATGAGCGCGTATTTGTTAGTGATATAAAATGTTTTATATTGTGTTTACTTATCCATTGAGCTGTTTGTAAATTCTGGTCGGTATATGGGATGCCATATTATCAATAGGGTTTTCCAAACACTTAAACGAGGCAAGTCGACATAGTATCATTTTAAATTGGGTAAATGAAATAATTTTACCTCGATTATATTTTATATATAAAAGAAATAATTTGTCAAGAATTATTAATGTGTATATAAATTGATTGTTTGGTTGTTTGAAAATAAAAATATATATAAGTTAAATAAAAGCTGTTTGAATAATCTAAACAACAAAAACAACAATTGTAAAAGAATGAATTATATAAGCAAATGAGTTATAAAATATGGAATTATAATTAATATGATTTACAACTGTGAAATAATCTTATGTATAAGAAATGAAACTATACAAATATATTTATAAATATGAATTTTAAATAAAAAATGGATTTAAACTAAGAATTTGAAAATTTTGAATTCCGTTTATTTTGGAAGTTATTTTTCAAAGTTAAAGAGGTTATATTATTATAAATAGAAAATAAATGAAATTATATAAGTATAAGTTTATAAATGTGATTTATAAATAAAAGGATTTTTGAAAGAATCTAAAGCACTGAATTCACTACTGTTGTTGGGAAATAATAAGGGTGATGATTACAGCATCATCAGTATCATTTTCGAGTTTTTTTGTGATGGATTTGCTACCAATAGTAAATTGAAAATTGAATTTTTTTTTTGATAAACAAATTTTGACTTAAAATCCAAGTCGTAATTGATAAATATAAGTAAAATAAGATTTTGACTTATAATATATGAGATAATAAAATTTTGGCTTTGGTGAAATTGGAAGAAATTTGAGTTCGTATAATCAAATTTATAAATAAGTTGTATAACTTATAAAATGAGATAAGGTAAGTAAAACCAATTATTAAAATGGTTAAACACTTTTGGTTAGGCAAAAAAAAATCTGAAATTGAATAGTGATGTGAATTTGATTTAGTAAAAGTTAAATAAAATAGAATTTAAATTAAATTAGAGAAGAACATAAGTTGTATAGTGAAAGTGAAGGTAATGAAATTGAAATGAAAGATAACTTAAATGATGTTCAATAAATTTGATTTTGGTATCGAAGTAAATTAATAAATGAAGTAATTAATTGAATGTGAATTTGAGTTATATAAAGAAATTCAACTTTATTTGCAGATTGAATCAACGATTGAAATAATGAAATATGTATTGAATATTAATCATTGAATGTAAATGAATTGATATGGAATAGTAGATGTAAGTGTTAATTCATTAAAAAGTTTATGAAGTTGAGAATTGAATAATTGAATGAAAGTCAATTGAATGTTAAACCAATTTGAAATTAAAAGTGTTAAACCAAATTGAATGTAAACAAAGTAAAGTGAATTAATTTGGTTATGTTGGATATACATTGTCTGTTAGATGAATGTTAATTGAGTGTATAGAAAAATTCATACGAAATTGAATTAATAAAATTAGAAGTAAATGAATCAAAATAGAAGTGAATTTGATTTAACGTGAAAGTAAACAAACTTGAATGTAAATTAGTGAATGTAAACTAATTGAATATGAATGAATGAATGTTAGTAAAGCCAATGTTAATGAATCAAATGTGATTTGAATTGAAAACCAATTCATTGAATATTAATGAAAAACGAATGTATATTTATTTGGTTATGGATAGATGTTGATTTGATGGATGTTAGTTGGATGATAGTTGTTTGATGGTTGGATTTGTCGCATATTGATGGCATTTGCTATATTGACATATATAGTTATTGGTATATGTTGTATATTGATGTTACTTTCATATATACATGTTCTCTTTTTTGTTGAGTGTTTAGTTGGTGCAGATGGCGCTTGCTTCGCTTTTGGAGCTCGCTTTCGTGCTATATTAGTCGTATGTGCTCGCTAGTAATATATAAGGTACATATCTCGGATTACATATCATACTTTTAAATTTTTTTCCCTACGGGATGCCTCATCCTTGATGATGAGATGTATATTTGTGATATATATATATTGTTATTTTTTTTCGGCTCGAACCGCGCAAAGGAGACGCTGGCGAAATTTTTCGAAAATTTAAGGCGTTAGAATTTTTTTAGGAAAATTAGAAAAATTTGTGAAAACTAAATTTTGATTTTGAGTTAAAAGTTAAATGATATTAGTTAGTTTTAAAAGATAACTACGAAAGGATTTGAAAACTTAGAAAAGTTTTTATAAGAAGTTTAACTATTGGTTTTTGGAAAAAGTTAAAAGGTTAAGTAGATTTGGTAAATCCAAATTGAACGAATTGTTTTTGAAAAATTAATAGACTTTGTGACTTTTTTTTACATGGTAATTTCGAGGACGAAATTCTTTTAAGTAGGGGAGATGTAATGACCCAAAATTTCAGTCATTTGAAATTCATTTACTTAATTTATTTTAAATATGCACAAGTAAATTTAATAAGCTGAATAGATTTTATTTCGAATATAGTAATTTAATTGGATAATTAGATGGTCAATTTAATATATGAAATTGCTGAAATAATTGAAAATTGCATTTAATGTGAATAAAAATGATTTAAAATGTTGAATTAAATCATATTTGAATTAGAATGATGTTACAGAACTTTTAAAATCAAACTAAAAGTTAAATTACAAAAAAAATGAATATTTTAATATTTAATTGACGAGTGAAAATGGTCATTTTTCAAAAAGTCTCGGATTTCAACGAAACCAGTTTCATTGGATCCGTAATATAAAATTATGATAAGATTTCAAATTTCGTGTAAATCGGATTTACGGTTTGCCGAGGGCAAGCTAAAACGCGTAGAAATTCGTTTAAGTAAATTTTAAATTTAAATAGTTCGATTCAAAAGCCTATCTTTCAAATACGATCGAATTGGCTCCCGATATGTATTCTATTGCGTTCGGAATAGGGGTAAAACATTATAAACGCCAGGGGGCACGCTTCGTTTCGAGTTCGGAAAAATTTCTGATGAATAGTGCGTGCGAATTTTCTATATAAGGCCATCATTTTTTCTATTTTGCAAAATATTAGGGTTTTAAACCCTAGTCGCCACCCACAATCAATGGCTGAAAATATTCGTTTCTTTTCCTCTCGATTTCTTCAAATCTACGCATTAATTCGAGAAACTTCCAACTGCAACTTTGTAGAGCTCGTCGAGAGCTTCGATTTCAACGGTTGTGATCGCGATTTGAGCAACGAATCGACGGCAAAAGTCCTGAGAACGCCGCACGTTTGGGAGGGTTTTGCAAGCACGACGGGAAGCCGAGCTCGACCGGCCTCTGGGTATCGGCGGGTGAAGTGGGGCACGCGTAATGGTCTAGCTCAATCATCATATAGATCGACGACGGTAGAGTATAATTCGTGATGATATTGGCGGCAATGGGTGCTTCGGCCTAATGAAGAACGTGAGTGGGAAGAAAGAATTTACGACCAGATTTTGTTTGATGATCATGGACGGCCAGATTTGCTTTTAGGGTTTGAAATTAAAAATTTAGTTGTAAATTATATATATATATGTATATATGTATATATATATATATATATGTATATATATATATATATGTATATATATACACGTTTAAACTTATAAAATGCATAATTTTGTCATACGATGCCCGTTTCGCACGAAACGAATTGCGTTGGGTTCGTTTTGACGAGCACTACGTTGTAGAGCTGGATTGGGATTTATTTGAGCTAGTGAAAATTTTGGTTGAAATAAACGCTCGTTTAATTTTAATCGGAATAAATCGCTAACGCGACGACTACAAGCAATGTGTACAACTCACTCTTTCTGACTCACTGATATTAAGTGAGAATAAATATTATTACATGATGATTAATGATTGTTTGGATGATATATTGATTGGTATTTGGATATATACCTGCCTAGTGGACCAGATGACTCTATATGTTCCCGTGTATGAGCGGATGACCCTTTGTACGCACGTCTGCCTTGAAGCGGACATTGTATACATATTCTAATATGTATATTTGTTGCAGGTGATAGGTTGGAGGGATCCAACTGGATTCCTCACCCATATTGATTTATTTACATATATTGTGATATATGTTGTTATCATATTATATATGATGTTTTGGTTGCTGTGATTGTTGTATTTAGTGATGTTGCAGCATTGGGCCTATTTTTGGAAATTTAAAAATGTTAAAGTGATGATTTCCAAATTTAAAAGGATTTTAAAGTGATTTTTGAAAGTATATGTTTATTGAATTTTAGAATTGATTTATATTAAATAAGTAAATGTTATAATTTTTATCGTTATAAAAATTACGATATTTGTGAAATATAATTGAAATTATGGTTTTTGAGAAATATAGTTGAAATGTGATTTTTGGAAATATGAAGTTGATTTTTTTATAAAATAGTTTAAATCGTGATTTTTGAATTTATTATAAAAGCTTTATATATAAGATTTATAAAATTGGATTTTGTTATAAATCGAAATGATGAAATTGTAAAGGAGATTTGTAAATGTTAAAATGAAGTTATAAATGGGTTTTATTAGTAAACGAGATTTACAGATTTATAATCGACGAAGTTATAAGGAATGAAATTGTAAATAAATGAATTTACAAGCAATGAACTTATAAATTGGACTTTTGCATGTAATTGAAATATATACAGAATTAGTAAATAAAGAGATTTTATAAGTTGAAGTTTTTATAAAATATAATGGAATTTATAAACATTGTTTTATAATTCCAAAATATGTTGAATTGGATAAGTTAATTATTATAGTTTATTAAAGGAGATATATCCACGATTTTGGATAGTGGATAGTCCTTTAAATTAAATGTTGAAATAATAATTAATTTGGGTTGAGAAGTATATCCACGATTTTGGACGGTGGATAAATCTTTAAAATAAATGTGTGGAAACATTGAATTTGGTAAAGACATTATATTCACGATTTTGGACAGTGAATAATATATTAAGTTAAAGAAATGTTTTGGAAAGTGAATAATATTAAATGGAGTTAAATGATTTTAAAGATGTTTTAAAATGTGTTAAATAACGAATACATAGATTTCAACATTCATTATTGAAATAGACGTTTTTGAGATGTAAGGAAATGATGGACTATAAAACTGTTGTTATAGTAGATGATTTCCAAAAGGAAATATTTTGTATAGTATTGGGATTTATATATCTATCTTATTTTTGAATCCCTATACTATTGATTTTGGGTTGTCGTAACGATGTTTTACGCAACATTTGTTTTGACCCAAATAAATGTGTTTAAGAGAATACTTTCCTTAAAGAATAAAATATATACTTAACCCTGATTTAAGTATATTGAATATTTTCTAAGTTGAAAATATAATTGATTTGTGAATTACTTATTTTTGAATAAGTATTTGGAAATGTTTTCCAATGTTGAAATGGTTTGAGATTATATCTTTTAAAAGATAAATTTGAAGTGAATATTTGGCAAGTAATTTAATTAATAAAAGATTAATTAAAAGGACCTAGTGATTGTTATAGTGCTGAATATTTGTTTGTTTGCTTTGATAGTTAAATAACCGACTTTCAAACATTAGCCAAATTTTAGTTCGTCGACTTGATGTAGGAACTATTTAGTCGTACACTTAATACGTAGCCTTCTGTGTAGGCTTGATTATCATTTGTGTTGAGGATGTTGATTCGTGTAGTGCGGAGTGTTACTCCAATCTATCGAGCTTCCTTCTTGGCCCAAAGGATAGCAAGTTGAAAGTTGGAAACGTGATAAGTCTATGAGACTTAGTTTCTGTGTGAGGTTGAGAAACGCTTTTGCATTGTTGGTACGAAGAGACCGGGATTAGATTTATCTGACAACCACTTCAGACCAACGTATATGCGACAATTGTGCAGGTTGCTTGTGATGATATTGATATTCCAGATTTTCATAGTGGGGATAGCTTGTTGATCGTTTGGGGTTAAAATCCTAATATACATCCAGTAGCAGTGGTCTTTTCATTATGAAATATCCAATGCGATGACTATTCGCTACTAATCCTAGGGATTTTCCGATAGGATGTGGTAGGAAAGTACCTTCGGCTTGTCCTATTCCTGGACAACTTGTATGGATGTTTGTCTGACATTGCATTTCTATAGATTACGTACATTGGTTTTTAAAAACGTATGTTAGTGATGGCGGAGAAGGCAACTTCTCTTAGCTTAACACACTCCTTGAGACGTATGAGCTTAAGGATTGTATTTTTGTGGAAGACAATTAGTAGTCAACGGAAATGGCCGTGTGGCATTCTAAGGGATGTGATAAGTGATTGTGAAAGGTAATCGTTACCTCTAGCCTCATCAACCGGAAATGACCAAAACAGGGTTAGATGCGGCAAGGCTAAGTGGGTCGCTCCCATTTGGATATGATCATCCTCTTCTAGATATATGTTTACATGCTATAACGTTGTGTATCTGATTATGGTTGGTTTTATGTTAGAGGGCCCTGGGTAAAGGTCTGTAACGACCGGAGGATGATATATTCGGTACCATCTAGTTATAGAGGTGGGTCGATCTTGTGTTGGTTGAGGATCCTTTGTGATGGTCCTCGGTACATTTTTCTAGAGATGTACTACTGGAAGGTAGTTCTTTCACCTGGTCACTTGTATGGAAATCCAAATTCCACTACGTGTTTGCCATTTTGATTGTATTACCCAATTGAGCTATATGCTGGAATTTAATCAATGTAACAATTTCGGCTATGATTAATATTATTTGTATATAGTAGAAACTACTATAATATAAGAGGATTTGATATGATATGGTTTAGTTATCGTAAGGTAAAAGCATGTCCGTGTTTATGTGTGGACTTGTCTTACCAGATACTTTTGTTTTGAAAACTAAGGAAATATTTGGTAATTTAATAAATTCAGTTAAGTGTGTTTCTCACGCTGGTTTAGCAGACTGATCCGGGCGTTCTTCCCTTTTAATGCTCGGATCAGACCGAGTATATTTACAGGTCTAGATTTGGTGCTTTTGAAGCTTCGGCAAGAGAGCTGGAGATCTTCATTTTCGTATACACGTACTTGTTTTGATTATCCACTGTGCTTTGTTAGTTGTTATATTATCAGCAATTGTGAGGACAGGTTATTATAACTGTTCAGGCTGATAACTATTGATTGATTGTTGAACTCCGATTGATGTGTGTGTGTATATATATATATATATAGTTTCTGTTTTGTAAAGATCATTAATATGATATTATATGTTTTCCGTTGCGATGTGAGATTCTGTTTTGTTCTATCTTCTCTCTTTCTACTCTTCTCTTCTTCTCTCTTCTCTTCTTTCTCTTGACTTTCCGTCAGTTTGTGCTTTTTGGGTCGGACATGTGTGGATTATTGTCGATTCAAAGGGTGCGGATTTGCGGGTCGTCACATTCCTGTTGCCGAGAACTTGTAGATTCCATAACTAATCAACTCACTAAAAGCCATCACTAGATGATAATAAGCCCGTGTGTTCCTCGGTGTGAAGTGCATGAATGTGTTGTGCAGTGTAGTGCTACGTAATACTTAAGAAATTTTACAAAAATTTAAGGAATGTTTAAACAAAAAGACTTCGAGATTCAATTAGAGCGACCGTCATTGCTGACCATCACAACCGTGCCAACCTGACTTCGAAGAACGGTCCATTTTAGTGTTCGTTATGTTTGTCAAATTACGGTTCCGTCGACGAGCTTCGAAGGATAGTAAAATATGCAATTTAACAGTTAAGTCAGATATGCAAGGCAAAGGCTCATCGGGGTCGAATGTTTGAATGTGGGGAAGATTTTGTATCCATCAAGGTCAAGACAAGGATCAATCACCAGAGCCTCAATTCGTATCGATTGTAAAGAAAAGGGTTTCGTATCGATCACAAAGGAGTCCGGTCCGTATCGATCAACAAACCCCTTGTCTTCGTATCGATCAATAGGACCACTACTTCGTATCAATCACACGGTTAGTTTTTCATATCGATCGGTCCAAGTCGTTACGAACTCCCCGCATCTTCTATTGAAATGAAGTCGCTCCCTTTTTCGATTCGAATCTCTGCTGTTTTTGATCGATACGAACTTCAACTACTCTCAGATCGATATGAATCACTGCTCACTGATCGACACGAATGCCGCTTTTGCATCCTTCTGCAACCCTTCTTCACCAATCGGCCTGGATGTCATTTCCTCCATCCCTCAACTTTACTCCAGCCTTCACACCACCAGAATCGGCTAGGAATACTGTGATATCCCGGAAATTGGGCAAAATAAATTTAATAATCTGTGTTTAAAAAATTAATTCGATTTGATAATTTTTTGTAATAAAATTTTGAATTGATATAATAATCGTCTTATAATAAATATTTAAATTGGTAGATTCTATCTTTTAAAGCTAATAAACTATTTTCTTTATATATATATATATATATATATATATAATTGTATATCTTGTAAATGGATAAACTTTGATTTAAAACTTAGTAAATGAATCAATTTTTAATTTTTACTTATATTTAGTAAAATTGGAAATTTGATTTAAATTTAACATTTAATTGTTCTAAACAATTTAATAGATAATTATATAGGTTATATTAAAGGAAAAATTTATTTGTTTAAATTTATATTTAATTAACTTGAATATGAATTTAAAATTAGATTAACATTAAAAACTTAGTTGTATTTTCTTTTTAAATTATTGCTTGAATTTATATATAAGAATTTAAAATAAAATTTACATATGATCTTAATTTATCAAGTAATAGAAGTAATTTATGATATCTTTTATAAATCATTTTAAATATTGTTTAATTTGTTATTTTCAAATGATATTGAGAATACTTAGTTTTTATAAACATAAATAAATTTTGTTAGATATAAGATTTGTTATTTTAATTTCAATAAGAGTTATATATGCATCTATATATAACTTGATTTTTAAAATTGGATTTGATAATTAATTTTAAGTTTGAATTTAATGTTTTAAAAGAATAAAACACTTAAATATATGAATAAGCTTATATTTACAATTTGATTATTTTCATTTCTTTTTATTTTAAAAAGAGGTAAATTCATTTATATATTACATAAGAAATAAAATAAGATTTAAAAGCTCTTATAAAATAAGTTAGAGTTTTATAAACAAATTAAATTAAAATTAAATACTCTAAATATAAGTGTAAGTTTCTTAAGATACTTAAATGACGCATGTTGAGCCATAAAATAAGCAAGTGACAAATGTTTAAAATTTGAACAAGTGTCTTATTTATTTTTATTTTTTTCATTTTATTTTACTTCATTTAAGTCATTTTTCTTTCCTTTCTTTCTTTTTCAAAGTTGAGAAAAATCCTCAGCAATGAAAATCTGAAACTTAATCTTCAAAAACAGAGAACAAAACTTGTAAAAATCTCCTCAAAAACTAAAATCAAAATCTGCAAAAAAATCTGTTGACCTCAAATTATTTCTGAAACAATTTGATCCTCAAACCCAAAAGCTATCTGAAAATCATTCCAAACCTGAAATTCATAAAGGAAATCAAGTTTTACCTGTTGCTCTTCAAATTCAATACCTGGAAAATCAATTTTCAACTTCATCAAACCTACATCCTATCTTGAATCAAGCATGCACTTGTATAGCTGGAAGCCTGCAAATTTCTTTACTGTTTTGAACACTTCTTCAACAAGGCCTGCAATTCTTTTCTTTCTGAAACTTACATGCATCAGGGAGCTTAAGCAATTAAATAAGATTGAAGTTCAAGTCATAAAAATAAAAATAAAAGTAGAATCTGAAGCTCTCAAATGTACAGCACAATTCAAGTTCAGGATTCAAAGCATTTTCTGTACATGGTTGTTCTGCTCAGGAAATTTGTGAGTAACATTTTAACTAAAATGATTTAAGTAATATAGTTGCTTGATTTACTACTGCGATAATCATGTTGGAATGGATTAATATGATGATATCCTCTGTTATATGATTGAATGCATGTTGTGATGTTTTGCCTGTTCTAGATTCCAGATTTTTGTATGTTCAAGAATCATGACTTCATGTTAAAATCTTTGTTACAGTTTAAGATTTTAACTAGCATGTGTGTAATAAGTAAAGTTTTTAATTTTAGTAAATATGAAAGATAAATAAAAACTGTCATGTTTCTGTAAACTCAGTAAGAACAGAACAATTGAATATAAGTAAAAATAAAAAAAATTGATTATCCTGATTCATTAATTCAAGAATATAAATTGATTACATAAACCAATACTTGAATTTTAAAACTAAAATTAGGAATTTTAGTTTAAGAATGACTGAGCAATTCAGGTTTAATCATAAATCAAAGTTTGGGTTGGAACTGTAAATCAAGAAGGTCGTGGTGGCCAGCGACGTTCCTGGTGATAGAATGGTGATAGGAGAGTTGGAAATAAATAGATGAACGTGGATCTGTGCAGTGAGGCGAAGGGGATTTTGGATTGAAAACTTTAAACCTAGTTTTCGATTCCTCGGTGAAAATGATCACCGCAACCTCCTGAGGTGATCGAGTAGTCCCCTAATCGAGTTGATGATAGATGGGCTGTGGAGTAGTTCGTGGCCGGAAGGGAGGATTCTCTGGTGATCGGATTTTAGTGTTGTACCAAATTATGGGTTTTTCCATTGCTGTATTTTTGAGCTCGAATGCACAAATTCAATTTAGGGATTCTGAAGTTTCTTGGATGGTCGAAAATGGGTGGGAAGGTAATCGTTGACTTGTGAGTAGGGTCGCGAACGACCGGAGATAATTTCCATGTTGGTGCAGGTGCATGGTTGTCATGTTGTGTCAGCAGTTTATTTTTGGGGAAGAAGGATTCTCGAGTTTGTTTGGGGTTTTTCGTGTGTTGCTCGAAGTTGGGATGTGTAGGACTCGAAGTCGCTGTTATGTATGGCTCGGGTATTCTATTATTACAGGATTTGTTAAAACTGTCAGTACCCATATGTTAGAATAATGCAAATGAAAGCTACTCGAGTTTTACTCGAGTTTATTTAGCGTTTACTCGGGTGAATCCTTTGAGTTCGGGTTAGTTTGCAGTTTAAAAATTTGTCATGTTTCAAATTTTAAAACTGAAAATTTAAATCATTAAGCAAAGTTTTAAAATGTGTTTTAAATCTAATTTTGTATTATGGATTCAAGTTTTGATTTGAATCATAGTTGGAAATGATTATGTTTTAAATTCAAATTTGTTTAAATAAACTTTAAAGGGGTTTATTGTTTAAAAATGATTTAAAGAAATTTGAATTTAAATTGGGAAATTGAAATATAAAGTAATGTTTAAACAAAGTTTGAATTTGATTCAAATTTGGATTTGAATCTTTGTTTCAAATTAAATTTAAGCTTTATAAATATAAGTGTTTGAAACAAATTTGAGTAATAATATAAAGTTTAAATGGTTTTCAATTTAAAAGGAAATTTGTTTTAACTTTTGAAAAATTTATTTTATAGCAAAAGTATTATTTATCATTTAAAGGTTTTAGATTGATTTTTAAAAACTTGTTAAAGTTAAATTATAATTTAATAATTTGTATTTCATTTAATTATTAGGGTAATTAAATGAATAATTAATTTATTTAATTAATGAAATGAATAATTACTCAAAGTAATTAAGGGTTTAAGGTTAATTATTTTTAGAATAATTACTTGTAATTAAGAATAATTAATTAGATAAGGTTTGATTTTAATTAATGATTAATAATCAATTAATCAAGTAATAATGGATTAATTAATTTTTAATTAACACTTAATTATTTAATTAATTAGGGATTAATTAATGAGTTACTAATGATTAATTAATTTGGGATTAATAATGATTTAAAATAAGTTAATTATTTCAGATAAGTAATTAATAAATTGTTTAATAGTTAATGAAGGTCATTAACTAAGGATTATTTAATTAATTAATTAATGTGATTAATTTTAATAATTAATTAGATTAATTAATTTAGGGATAATCATTTGTGTAAATTGTTAAGTATAATTACTTATGGAAGTAATTAAGTAAATTAATCACTTATTATAATTAATTGAGTTTAAATTTGATTAGATTAAGTTAATTAATTAAGTTTAATTAATTTAAAATAATCATTTGATGATTTGTGAAGTATAATTATTTAATGTAATTAAATAAAGAGAAATTACTTAGGGTAGTAATTAATGGTGATTAGACAATTGAAGTAATTTTAAGTATAATTACTTTATGAATTAATCAAGGAATTCATTTGAGACAATTAATTATGGAGTAGTTGATTTATTTGGTAAAGTAATTAAAGGTAGTTAATTATTAAATGGGGATAATCAACGGTGGTTAACAATTATAGGTTAAATTAAGATTAATTTCTTAATGTAATTAATTTAAATAAGGTAATTAATTTAAATGTAATTAGAGATCATTAATTAATATAATTAATGATGTAATTAAGATTGATTAATTAAGATTAATTAATCAATAATAAGTGATTAAGGTAATTAATTAATGTATTAATTAAGGATTAATATAATTAATTATAGTTAATTAACTAAGGAAGTAATTAAAGGTTAATTACTGAAATTGGTTAAGTAAAATTAATTTGTAAAATTAATTAAGGGATAATCACTTGAATGTAATTAAGAATAATTAATCAAGGGTGATTAATTAAGGTGATTGATTAGAGATTCATTAATAAATTAATTTGTAATTAATTAAAGGTTATGTAAGAAAGATTTATATTGATGTAGTTAATTTAATTCACTTTAAATTAATTATAAATGTTGATTATAGATCATTGCTTATATGGATGGATGATATTGTTTGCCTTGATTGGTTTGAATCTCAGATATGAGATAAACAATGTTGAGTGATATGGATGCATTGGTTGCATTGTGATGATGATTTGAACTATCTTTTGATAATGATAATATAGATTATCTATTATGATGATAATGTTGATTACCTTTTGTGAATCTATGATTTATCTATCTTTGTGTATATAGATAATTGTATTGTTTTATAACTTTAAAACAACTTGGCCTTAAAAGACACGCTTTGGATTTCGATGAGACCGGGATCGGGTTTTCCATAATTGGATATCCAAAAACCACATCGATTCCAATTAACGTTAGGTCGTGAATCCAAGTGGAGCAAGTGAAGACTCGAGGTGTAAGGGCTATACGTCAGTATAACTCTGTGGGTGATTCCGTAATGAGTTTGACGGAATAGTACTTATAGATTCGAGATGGAGATTTAGAGTGCAAGGGTTATCGTCGTTAACTCTGAGGGTGATTCTAACGAGATAATGCCTTCGGTTTCGTTCGAACCCAGAACGAACTTGTATGGATTGAATGCTTTCAGAACATTGTTAGGTGGACGATGAGCATTCTAAGAGATGTGTTCTCTAAAGGTAATCGTAGCCTCAAGCCTCATCAACCGGGAATGGCTAAAACAGGGGAGGTGCAGCAAGGCTTCGTGGGTAGCTACCACTGGAGAGCAAGATTTTCCCCTGTCTAGAAGTCCCTTTTATTTCGGCTGTGTGGGCGGTTGGAACGTACGCCAACTGCGGGGTTGTCTTGTTCGGGACTGTCCAGTAAGGGATGGTTCCGGTCTTGTGTTGCAGGGGATCGAGAGTGGTCCTCGGTACGTTGATCTAGGCCACGTACTGTGACGGGCGGTACCCCAGTATCCCTGCCATTCTATGGAATCCACAATCCAATAAGTGCCAACGGTTTTGATTGTATTACCCACTTATGTGGCAAGTAGCTGGAATTTAATGAATGTAACAATTTCAGCTATTTCATATTTACTTGAAAACCCTAGACCTATTATAATATCACTGGATTTCCTATCAAATGTTTTGGTTAGCGTAAGGTAAAAACTTTTTCATGTTTATGTGTGGGAAGTCTTACGTGATACCTTTCTTTTCAAAAGATTTTTAAAATTAAGCAACTTTAACCTGTAACTCACACCAGACCCATGTCTGACCCGGAGTTTATTTTTGTTTTTCATAAACTCTTGGGTACTGAAATTTTTACGAGTAGCCAAGGGATTCAGGTTAGCTTTGACGAATTATGGAGGAGCAATGGAGCAGGAGGCTTCTGCGTTAGATATATAGTTCCACTGTGTGTTCTCTGTATTGGTATCTCTGTGTTGTATCTCTTTGTTGTGTTATATTGAGTTGTATAACTAGACAGATGTTTATAACTGTCTAGTATATGATGCATATGTTGTGTAACTCTGATTAGTGTTGTATACTATGTAATACTTATGTTATTAATATAATTTGTTCGTTCCGCTGTTAGATTCTGATGTGTTGTTTCTTTCTTCTTCTCTTTCTTTCTATTCTCTATCCCTTTCTTTCTTATTAATGATACGTCATTCTGTGGAGTCGGATGGCGGGTCATCACAAATACAAGTGGAATGGCATGAGAATTTGAGTCTCGTCATTTGGAGTTGATTCTAATTGATTAATTACCTAACTAGGGGAGTTAGTTCAAGGGATTAATGGATTAAATGGCTGGGAGACGATGGCTAGTCCTTTTCCTCTTTTGTTTTGATCGATACAAAGGCAGTATGTAGTAATGAAAGCAAGTGGAATTTTTGCTAAGTTCGAAATGTATTTATATGGGCTCAAACTCAAGTAAAAAAAAGGCAATTCGTCTCCCAGTGAAAAAAGGCGATTCGTCTCCCAGTAAAAAAGGCGATTCGTCACCATCAATGCAAAGATTATTTTCCAACATCTCAAATCGATCCAGGAGAGGACCGATACAAATTAATATTCTAAAATTACCATCAAGCGTCGTTACAACTTGAATTTTACATCGATCCAGGAGAGGATCGACATGAAACTCAATCCAAACAAAAGCTAAAAAAACTTGACAATGACTTGTGAACGCACATACGTTAACGAGAGTCAGCTTAACATACATGCATGTATGACGGACTAACATCCAACTTTTAAAATTCACAGGAATTGGATGCTCACCTAGTGACAATTACAACAACGAATAACAGATTACTACAATACAACACTCAGTTACAACAGTACACGGTACAACAATTGGCAGTCAATAGTTCATTATTTATATTTTGAAAGATCAATCAAAAAGTCACAGCTTTCGACGAGAAGAAAACAACCATTGAGATGAGTCAGATATAATTGTTCAAAATGAAGATTGTGACTTTTTAAAGTATGTCATGTTATCACAAAACGTACTTTGCGGGGCAAATGTTATCCCGCCTTTTGGCAAGGCCGTGACACCAAGAAGTTGATTGGAAATCAAAGGCTGTTCATCCCGAAGAACGGTCATGCGCAGGTTCACTATGGATACTGGTAAATTTTGTTTGAGTCCAGTTTAAGCTACAATCGATATGGCACGACGAACAAAGCTATGAAAGCCAACGTTTCAAATCTCAAGTCAATCCGAGGTCGTATGCCCAAGATATGATCGATGCAAGCCAAGGAAATCAATTCATTTATATCCATCATTTCACTCCCTTCGCATCGCTTCCATTCGCATCCATCTGGGACTGCACTCTTCGTATCCATCCATCCTCGTATTTCTGCGCATCCATCATCTTCGGCTTGTTCGTATCGATCAACCAACGCCCAATTCGTACCCATCAAAACTGTACTTCTTATCGATCCATTATTGTACTACATTCGTATCGATCGATGGTGACATGGAAGTCCATTCCACATCGATCTAGTTTTTAAAATCATACTTCATATCGATCGTCCACAGGTCAATACGAAGTCATCATCTCTCATCGATACGAAATTGATTACTCTATGATTGATATGAAAAGATCGTTAATCTATCGATACGAGAAAGGCCATGCTTGATCGATATGAACAAGGCCGAGCCAGGTTGATCCGAGCGAGGTGCATCTGTAGGAAAGACTCGATCGTTCGGCATGAAATGTGGATCGATCCTAAAAGCAAGCGGCACATCATCAAACATCACGCGCAGGACTGTCAATACGAAACTATCGATACGAACAACACCGATACAATTTCGGCAGCCTTCGAAAAACCCAAACTTGCATCGATCATTACTCAAAATCTACAATTCCAAATGCCACCAAATTTTCATAGGAGCTTGCATGCATCCTGAAGAATGTTCATGATCGATCTCGACTCGATTGGACGAAATATTGATCGATATGAAGTTCGTTCGTATCGATCATAGATCGAGTGCAAACGGCATGGGATCGATCGTGTAGGCCCACTCACGTGAGAGAAGAGGTCTTCCGAGATCTGAGCGAGATATTTGTAGCCTACGCCTATATATAGCAGTCCAGGACCTACTGGAAAGGGACTTTTGGCACTTCTATGTCCAGACTTTGTCGAAATCACTGCTGTACTTGAGTTTCACTGTTGTAATTCGTTGTAACCAGAAAGCAAAAGTTAATAAAAGTCAATCATTCCGTAATAGACGTAGGCCATATGCCGAACCACTATAAATCTCTGTGTTTCTCTAATGTTTTTCTGATAATTGTTTGGAGTGTCTATTAGATAATCCCCATTTTCCAATTTTTTTTTCATTTCATCTCTTCAAACACTTCCGTAGAGTATTATGCCCAATTTTGATACAAACAGTGTATAAACATTACATGAACAATAAGACATAACATGCATCTCAAAGGGTCTTTTCCTATCGATGTTGACCTCCGTCGCCAATTCCCTTGACTTCGCCTGATGTCCCTTACTAAGCAGATGTATGTCACAATATCTTTTCAGCTGGTTTTACGGCATCATCTCAACTATTACAGTATCAGCTTCAACCACTATAAATACTCCATGCATGACAGCTTCAAAAGGGTTGTTTGTCGTCACTCGCTAAGGGTCGACCATTTGGTTTGTTGGCCTCACTTGCTAAGGGTCGATTTATTCGATGGATCCATCAGCCTCCCACGATCCCGTGCCCTCAGCTTAGCATCAAGTAGTAGACTCTTACAGCAGCCCACCGTTCGCAGTTCTAAGCTTGACAAGCCCTCAAGATTAGCAACATTATTCGTTTGAGTTGTCCATTTTGTCATGTTGTATCTTCTGTAATTTCTTGTAATTGCAAGAGAACCGTATAATAGAAGGAATTGACAATGAACGTAGGCAACTCTGTAGATCCACTCTATATCTTGTGTCATTTACTCATTAAATACTCATTTTATCTCTTAAATCGAATGATTAGCATTTGCTTTTCATGATGCAATTTTGAGGTTGATGACAAATATAGTTAAAAACTATACTATGACGTTACCTTTTCAAACTATAAAAACTGAATCTATAACGAGTACGATATACAAGTAAGCAACTGCTCGGTGAAATCCGTAGAAATTTAAATATTTTAGGTAGCTTATGTTTAACGTGGTCATTTTTATTCGTTTAATATGTCTTTATATGTATCGATGAGAGTATCTCGTACCACCAAAAAATGCATTGCTCTTCAAAAAATAAAGTCCGCCATCGTTAAAATATGATATCGGAGTATTTTATTGTATAGTTGCAATAATTTGATCTGACGGGTCTGTAAGTAAAAATTGAGCGATTATTACTTGTATAGTAATAAATCACATCATTGGTCATGGGTTATCCACATTGCAGGTTTTTGTGTTGACAACAAACTGCTCATTTCTCAATTTGTTCATGCGTTCACGAAAAGCTGCCGTCTTAAATTTATACAAGCGACTCCGCTGTCTGGGCTAAAATCATAAATAAATAAAATGTAGTTTGGCATAGGCATTCTATTTTTTTATAAGCACTTTACACAGCAAACGTTTTAATAATTTACTGAAAACTCGGGTCAAAGTATATATAAAATCCTCAAGTTTAAACCATTGTAAATCTGTCTATTCTGTTTCTTTTATTATACATTTAATTATTTATTATTTATGATTATTTGGTACTTGAGCTTCTTTGTTTTATCTATTGGACTGTAACGATTAGCGATTTTTCGTTGCCGAAAAACCTAATCGTTATGGTTAAAGAAGAAGAAAGAGGTAGAAGAAGAAGAAAAAATAGAACAGAACAGAAAGAAACAACAGAACAATATCAGAATCTCACAATTCACAGCGGAACAACATATAATAGATAAATGAATAATCTTTAAACAAAGTACTATATCAGTTATTACATTTCATCATATTACATTACATTACATTACATCATCAGAGTGTACAACAACAAACAAATAGCGGAAAAGAAATACTATATACTAGTGAATACGCCATGCCATCCAGCTTGCCTCCAGCAACTCTTGAATTTCTAGAATATCCTAATAACATGACTCTTGACTGCCCTTGTGGAAATTGGTGGGCACCCAGAGTTTAGGAAGGAAAACAATAAACTCTAGGTCAGTCATGGGACTGGTGTGAGAACTTAAAACAGTTTATATTTTAAAATAAAGAATAGGATAATTTTGAAATAGATTCGCAATGATTTTTTGGAAAAATGAGACTACCATAAGGCCTCCCGCACACACACACAATGCAAACGCGGAATCGGAGGAGATTTCTCCTTATGATAGTCAAAGATGCTTGATATGCATTAAAAAGAAACATTTGATATTATTACTAGTGCATAGTGCAGAAAATATTTCGAAAGTAAAGATATAAATCTTAGCCAACATACGACCATTATCGTATGCCTACTATAGCTACCATCTAAACAGTGGGGCGCCACTATAAGTAAATGGCAGGTTCTACAACTAAAACCGTACAAGTCTCGTATTGTTTCTTTGGATTTCCAACAAATGGTCAGGCCAAGGAACTTCCCATTGCCACATGGAAACGCATCTGGAATGACGTCCCAAGAACCAAACCGGATCTCTGCCAACACAAGGCCGGGTTACCCCTAACTGGGTAACTACTAACACGAATATGTCATCCCCCGATCGTAACCGATCTATCCGAGGATCCTCGATTTCCAACAACCACAAAATTTGCAGCAACAACATGGTTAAATATCTGGGCTCCATACCATGATACCACCTTTATCCAGAAGGAATGACATACACTAAAGGGGCGCTACCCCCTAATAACCTTGCTGCATCCTTCCTGTTTTGACCATTTCCGGGGTGTGAGTTCCGACGAAGTCTCGTCCACAAAGCCACGCTTTATACAAAAGCTGTGCTTTGGGTCAACAAATGATCAAAGTAATGATCACTAAGATAAATGATCAAATAAATGATCATATCACAAATGATCAAACAATGATCATTTCACAGCTACACTCAGCATGCCACACTACCAAATTGGGAGTATATCACTAATAACCTTCAACTACATAACCTCTGAGCTCGTACGTCTCAAAGAAGGGTGTTAAGCTAAGAGAATAAATTCTCCGCCACCAACAGAAATATATTTGAAAGAAATCAGCTTTATATCTCAACTTGTAATGTCAGACATACAATCCATACAAGTCTGTTCCGGGCTCGAACAGAACCGAAGGCACTTACAAAGAAGTCCTTGCATTCCGGATAATTTCTAATAACGTCCGGACTTCCCGTCACTAAGGGTGATAAAACCTTTATATCGGAGATCAGCCGATGCAGAGTAACTCAACGGTAATCCTTCCGTTTTCAAAAATATCCGGTCTTCAACACCGGTCATCAAATGCAATCCATTACGACGTATCACATATTCGGAATGGGTTATACGACCCCAAGGTCCTTTCCCGGCTAACCCGAAGAGTGCGTGCTTATTTTAAAAATAAGTGTGGCATTCAAATTTAGGCAAATCACAACAAATACCTATTTAAAGGTAAATATTGATAGTCGGATTATTTAACTTTCATTAGGCATGCTCAACATCACCAAAATCCAAATAATTTCCCAAATTATTTACTTTCCAAAATATCTTTACTAGATATATAATTTTCCACACTTCAACCATTTGAAAACAAATTTGCAAATCACTTTTCTCCTTTATCTCCTTTGAAAACAAATTTCAAATCATTTCCCTATACGGGATTACTTTCATTTCAACATGGTTCATTTAAACCAATTAAATAAATCCTTACTGATTTACTTTATATTTACGTTCCAAATCCGTAAATTAATTCCCATACTTCAAAAATAAATCAACGCTTATTTTTAAACAAATTCCCTTTTTCATTTATAAATTCCATAGTGAATTTACAATTCCAAATATCTATGAATATATGATTCCCAAATCGATTTCTAATATTCATTTTCAATTTGTCTTCAAAAAGATAAATTCTCAAAACGTTTCATTTCACAATGGAAAAACATTTCCGTACTTATTTATTAATAAGTAATTCACAAATCCATTTATTTTCAACACTTTGAAAATATTCAATATACTTAAACCGAAATTTAGTATATATTTCATTCTTTAAGGAAATCATTCTCTTAAACATATTTATTTAGGCCAAAACGAATGTTGCGCAAAACATCGTTACGACAACCCAAAATCACTAGTATAGGGATTCGAAATTTAGATAGATATATAAATCCCAATACTATATAAAACCTTTCCTTCGGAAACCATTTACTATAACAAAAGTGTTATAGTCCATCATTTCCTTATATTTCTCGAAAATGTCTATTTCAACAATAAATGTTGAAATCAATGTATTCGATTCATAATACATTTTAAAACATCGTTTAAACGATTAACTTCATTTTATAATATTCATTTTCCCAAACATATCCATTTTATTTTATAATATATTCACTGTCCAAAATCGTGAATATACTTTGTTAACCAATTTCAACTTTCAATTTATCAAATTCCATTTATTTTGAATTTATAAACAATGTCTATAAATTCCATTTCTATTTATAAGCTTCGATTTATAAATCTCCTTTATAAATCAATTCTATTTATACTCCATTTACATGTCGAAATCCGGTTTATAAGTAAATTACTTATAATTCATTTATTCACAAATCCATTCTTCTATATCATCATTTGTTTATAAATCTAAAATTCTTATTTACTTATAAAACTAGGTACAACTTTATTTTAACACTTATAAAAGCTCGTTTTATAATTCAAATATCTTTAACTTATAAAATATAAATTTTATAAATCTTTTATATAAACCATTTATAATAATTCAAAAGTCTCAATTTAACTATTTTATAAATTTATTAACTACTTAACTCAAAAATCACCTTTTGGTTATATTTCACAAAAAATCTTAATTTTTACAACATAAAAATTTATAACGTTTTAATTATTTAAAATGAATCAATTCAAAAATTTAATAAAACGTATACTTTCAAAAATCACTTTAAAAATTCTTTTAGAAACCAAAATCATTATTTTAAATTTTCAAAAATGGATCCGATGATGCAACAGCACCAAATAGTCAATCACGACATCCAAATATCATATATCAATATGATAATCAACAAATATCACAATATCTGTAAATGAATCAATATAGTTGAGGAATCCAGTTGGATCCCTCCAACCTGTTTCCCTGCATCCACAAACATTAGCACAATACCAATTCCGTTCCAGTACGGAATTATCATGGTATATGGGATTTATAAAATATTATCCGCTGAATAGACGGCACAATAGGGTCTCATCCGCTATATAATGCGGGAAAATCATGTAACGACCCAGAATTTTAATTAATTAAAATTTGAATATTTAATTAAATTTAAATATTAATAAGTGAATTTATAAGTCGAATAAATTTTACTTGAATAATTGGATTTAATTGAATAATTAAATCGATAATTTAATAAGTGAAAATACAGAAATAATTGAAAATTGGATTAAATATGATTAAAAATGATTTGTAAAATTTTATTTTATCATCTTGGAGTTAGAATGATGTTATAGAACTTTTAAAATCGAATTAAAAGTTTATTTGTGAAAATTGAATATTTTAATATTTAATCGACTAGTGAAATTAGCCATTTTTCGAACAGTCTCCGATTTGGACGAAACTAGTTCCGTTGGATCCGTAATAGTTAGTTATTATCGGATTTCAATTTTCGTAGCAATCGGAGTTATCGTTTGACCGTGGCAGCTCGAAACGCATCGAAATTGTTTTAATATTAATTCGGCGAGTTAAAATAGTCATTTTTCAAAAAGTGTCGGATTTCGACGAAACAAGTTTCATCGGATCCGTAATGTGATATTATTGTATGGTTTCAAATTTCATGTCAATCGGATTTACCGTTTGTCCGGTGCAAGCTAAAACGCCTAGAAAATCGTTTAATCGGTTTATTTTTAAATTGAACGTTTATTGCCATAACTCGCACAGATGACCGAATTAGCTCCCGAAACATGTTCCATTGTGTTCGGAACGCGGGGTAAACCTTAGAAACGCCAACCGGCACGCTTCGTTTGGAGTTCGGAAAATCCGGGATGAATAGTGTCGCGTAAATTTTCTATAAAAGCCCCCTCTCTTCATAAATTTGCAAAAATTAAAACCCTAACCCTAATTTCAAAGCCCCAGCCGCCACCTATAGAACCTATGATCTAATAATCACACCATCTGTAATTAATTTAACATGAATTAAATTAATTACTTCGTCTCTAATTAATTTAAAGTGAATTAAATTAAGTACTTCATCATTATAAATCTTGCTTACCTAAATCAATTAATTAATTATAAATCAACTAATTAATCATCCTCTAATTAATCACTTTAATTAATCACCCTTGATTAATTATCCTTTAATTACATTCAAGTAATTATTCTTTAATTAATTTTACAAATTAATTATTCTTAACCAAAAACAATAATTAACCTTTAATTAGTTTATTAATTAATTAACTATAGTTAATCCTTAATTAATTACATTAATTAATTACTCTTTAATCACTTTTCATTGATAATTAATCTTAATTAATAAACCTTAATTACATCATTAATTACATTAATTAATGATTTCTAATTACATTTTAATTATTTACTTTATTTAAATTAACTGCCTTAAGTAATTAATCTTAATTAAACCACAATTATTAATCACTCCTGATTAATCTCATTTAGTAATTAACTGCCCTTAATTACTTCATTAAATAAATTAATTATTCCTTAATTAATTATCTTAATTAACCCCTTGATAAATTACTAAGTAATTTAATCCAAATTACTTCCATTCTTAAAACATCTTCCATTAATTACATCCAGTAATTACCATTAATTACTTCACTAAGTAATTACACTCCATTAATTACATTAAGTAATTATTATCAAATCATCTAGTATTTAAATTAATTAAAATTAATTAATTAATTCAAACTAATCCCATTAAACTCAATTAAATACATTAAGTAATTAATTCCTTAATTACTTCCATTGAGTAATTATTCTTAAACAATTCAAAAATGATTATCTTTAATTAATTAATCTAATTAATTATTAAAAATTAATCACATTAATTAATTATTCAATAATCTCAAGTTAATGATCTTCATTAACTACTAACAATTCTTTAATTACTTTCTTTAAGTAATTAACTTAGATTAACCATTATTAATTACAAATTAATTAGCCTTCAATTACCAATTAATTAATCTTTAAATATTAAATTAATTAAGTGTTAATTGTAACTTAATTAATCCTTAATTACTTGTTTAATTAACCTTGATTATAAATTAATTGCTTAGTTAATAAATCTTTAATCATTAATTAATAATCTTTAATTATCTAATTAGTGATCTTTAACTACAAATTGATTAACCCTTAATCAATTATTATTGATCCTTAATCATTAATTAATTAAATTAACTAATTATTCCTTAATTACCTCATTAATTTAATTAATTTCAAATCATTAAATCTTAATTTAACCTTAAGATAAAAATATTTCTTAATTATGACTAAATTGTCATTAACAAAAACATTTGAAAACAATTTACTTTTGAATTTACTTTAAAATTTCATTACAAATATGAGATTTAAAATAAATACAATTTAACTTAAACAAAGTTTAAACAATTTAAAAACCGTTTTAAATTACATGGTAAAGAAATGCTTGTCTTATAAAAGAAATTTATAAGAGTTTAAACCAAATTCATTTTAAATTCAAATAATTTAAAAATATACTTTAAACACTTTAAAGTTGTTAAAACAATTTGAATTTTAAAACTTATTAATCTCCAAACCAAGATACAAATCAAATTTAATTCTGGATAAAACTTTTATTTAAACTTAGTTTAAATCTCTTCTTTACATTAAAAAAAAATCAGTTTTATTTTTAAACTGATAGATTTTAAAACCTGTATGCAGAGTTAATTTGAATTCATTTTTAAATCTGGATTTTTTAACTTATTTAAATCTTGCTTCAAAATTTTTAAGACCAATTTAAAATTTTAGAAACAGACAGGTTTCTTTTAAAACCTGTAACTACAAAACTACCCGAGCCCATCATAATTTTGCTTCGAGTCTAAAACCAAACTTCCCCGAGCAAACTACCCAACTACTTCGAGTCAAACATAAATTTACTCGAGCATAATCCAACACCACAGCAACTTCATCAGATAGCAGTGCACCATGCACATGCACGTTGCCGCTGGTCATCTCCGATCATTAGTGATGATCTTCCCACATCCATATCACTCAAACACCCTAACTCAATCATCAGATCAAACTTCTGATCTCAAAATCGAATTCCAGATGACACGCTCAAACCCGGAACAACTGAACAACACAAACCCAAAACCTGGCAATGCCTTGACCATTATCCTCCGACCACCGGAAACACTATAACTCCAGCCATGACCTTGTATATGACCAAGCTTCCATCTCTCAAAACCTTGAAGCACTCGATCCACTGAAGAAACCGAGAAGATCAATTTACCAAGCCTAGTTAAAACTAGGGTTACAAACCAAAAATCGAACACCGCTACCACCACAAAGATCTGATCAATTTCCAGACAATTTTCCCTTACTCTCCGATCATTCTTCCACCTCCAGGAAGAAACCCGACCTCCAAAATCAATTAGAGGAAATCCCAATATTCCCATCCCAGTTCAAACCCAAACTGCACCTTCATTTTATTTCTAAAAGTCGTGATTTTAGTGTTAAAAATCATGATTTAGTTGATGTATTCGATTTATAATACTGAATTTATAAATTTCACAGTTTGAATTTTGATTTATATCAACATGCACTGATGTTTTTAATACTTCCAAAGACAAACAAGCCTTACTTTTAGTAACTTAATTTTTTTTTAAACATTAATCTAGGTTAATTAAAACAACATTTGTTTGATAATCAGATCCTCTCAAGAACTAGATCATGTGGTAATGATTTTAAATAAAAAATTTAAGCCTGAGAAAATAAAGCAGAACCGAGCAATTATAAACAGCATACACATAAATAAATATTCACATCAGACATTCTCTTATATAAATACAATACACATTTATATTCAACCATACTAGCATGCAACCAAATTATATTTTAAATTTTAAAAGTTACTCATAGATATGATGAAGAACAGAGCCTCCCAGATTGTTTGAAAAGTTTTTGAAAACTTGAACTCTTTTTAAAAAATGACATGCTTCTTTAAAAACTCGTGTGCTTGAAAATGAAGTTGCTGGCTTGTCTGAAAAATGCAGTTGCTTGGTTTGAAGATGTGAAGGTTTGAAATTGCAGTTGCATGCTTCTAGATTTTAGAACAGATTCCAGATTTGCTTTTGTTTGAAAATGTGCAGGCTACAGATTTGAAAAGGTTATAGGGATTTGATTTACATGGTTTGATCTTTGATATGAGGAGTTTGATTTGCATGTGAAAAGGTTTTGCATGTTTGAAAATGTTACAGGAAAGATGATTTGCAGGCTTTGCATTTTGAAATAAATTACAGGAATTTAGATTTTGATATAAAGAGTTTGATTTGAGTTTGTAAACTGATTTTGGAAATGGTTATAAGTTATTCTCATAGTTATTTCTTAACTTTGAATTATGAAGATAGAAAAAGGAAGAAAGGTGAGAGGCAAATGTATTTATATAAGTGAATTTTGTGATTTAATAAAATAAAGAAAATGAAAATAAATAAGGACACATGTAAATTATCTTAACATTTGTCAAATTGGAATGTTTATGTCTTAACACTTGTTATATGAAGCATAGGAAAACAACACATGTCGTTTTTAAAGTAATTAATATTTAATTTAAATGTTTAATGAAAGATTAATACAAGTTCAAGCTTAATGGATTAGTTAATTAGCATTTATATATATGTATGGAAAATTTCAAAAGAAATAAACCAATTATATATATGAATAAAAGTTTATACAAATATTTTAAAATCCAAAACAGTTTAAAATCCATACTTTGAATTTCAAAACTTTAAATTCAAATTCAAATCAAATTCAAAAATTCAATTTGAAATAACAATGCTATTTATATTAAAAACCTATTTGTAAAAACTATACATTATTAAATCAATTCAAATTTTATTTACAAAAATTATCAAATCAATTTAAATTTTAATACAGATTATTAAATTTATATTGCCAAAAATTCTAGGATATCACATAAATAATTTTCTGATATTATTATATATTGAATTGATGTGTTTGGTTAATGTTATATAATCAAAACAAGATTATAAAATTGAAAATGGTTTATATAACCAAATGACAAAATGGATTATAATTAAAATGGATTTAAACCAGAATTTGGAAATTTAAAATCAAGGAAGCTTTGAGAAATGTTTAAAATGGGTTTGAACTTAGTATTTGGAATTTTGAAATTTCGAAGATTTTTGAAAATGTTTTCCGAAGTGGTTGTAAAGAGAAATGGTGATATTACCGGGATATTTTTAAATGGAAATTGTTTTAAATGGATTTTGAAATTAATGAAGCACTAAATTCACAACAGTCGTTGGAAAATAACTATGGTGATGACGGCCGTATCATCAATGTTCATTTTCGAGTTTCTAAGTGAAGGATCGCTACCGAAATAATTGATTTGGATATTTTTGTTGGAAAACAAACGTTGTATTAAAAAAATTCCAAGAGAATTTATTTTCAATAAAGCTGAATTTGATTCCAAGGAATGGTTTGTTGAAAGCAAAGAGTCATATATATATGTATATATTTGATTTCAAGTGGTTTGAAATAAGTACCGGGTGCTTAAAAATTTTGGAATTTGAATTGTGAAATTAAAAATTTAAATTGAGTAGGTTTAAATGGATTGAACAAATTGAGATTAACTCAGAATAAATAAAATAAGTTTGGAAATTTCAGTATGAAATCAAAATTTGACTTGTGTAAGTTAAATAAATTGGATTTGTAAAAGAAAATTTTGTCGGAATTGGAATTTAACTTAAGCAAAAGTTAAAGAAAATAAATAAATGAAGTGATTATAATAAATAAGACGAAATGAATAGAATGTAATCAATTAACTAAGTCTAAAGTGCATATGAATGCGTAAGTAAATGGAATAAATAAAATTAAGTAAGGGAGTGTGGAAAATTTTGAAATCTGAATTAAATTCTTACTTGATTAAATTGAATGAACTAAAATAAATTATTTGGAATGAAATTAATTTAAGTATGAATAAATTCGAATATGGTTCGGAAATATTGGTTAAAGGAAATTGAAATTGGAATTAAATTTTATTGAATTAGGATTAGAAATGAAATCGAATGGAATTATATATAAAACATGAATGGTAATGTAATTTTATGATCATAAGTTATAAAATTTAAATGGAGTATGAATTGAATTTGGATAAATAAATTTTAATGGCTTATAAAATTTGGAATTAACGGAATAAAAGTATATCTAAGCCATAAAGTGATGTACAATCTTGAGTTAAAAATAAAATGTGGATGTACTCAAGTATAAAATTGAGGGGAATGCGAGAAAATAGTTTGTATAACTTATAAAAATTGGAAAAATGGAATAGAACAACCAAAATAAAAATGGCTTGAGTTATAAATAAATTCAACGCGAGTGTAAATAAATTAAGTATGGCCATAAATATTATTTTAAATGAATTCAAGAATGAATTTGAGTATGAACTTGAAATTTGAAGTGGATTAAATGAAGGGACTAATTAAATAAATTAGTAAAGGGGATGGAATTTGACTGAATAAGAATCAATCTAAAATTTGAATCGGAATTTGATGGCAAGGGAAAACAAACTTATGTTGTAGAATTGAATTAAATGGAGATAAACGAATCAACTCAAGTAAATTATTTTGGATCGAAGCTCGGCTCAAATAAAACCATAATGCATAAGAAAATAACATGGGATGATTCCGAGTTTACTAAAATGGATTTGAAAATAACGTGGATATGAATGGAATACAAATGAATGGATTGAATTTGAAATGGAATAGAATTAAATATAAATTGATTTGGAATCAATTTAAAATAGTTGTAACCTAAAATGGGTATTTTATAAAACGGATATCGTCGAATTTACATGGAATATTTGTCGTTCGACATAAATGGAAGTAATAGAATTCTATGATTTAATAGGAAGTGAATAAATTGATTTTCAATCAATTTCAAATGGATATGAAATTATTTGGTATAAATATGACTTGAGTGCAAATTATTGGTTTGTAAATCATTTGAATTGAATGAAATGATGTGTAAATCGATTGAAATGAATAATCGAATGATAGAACCTTCTGGTCATCAATAAACTGATGCTATGATATGGTTATTAGTGAAAAATTAAGTGTTTGAGTTGTTAAATGAATGAAATATTAATGAATTTTCAAACTTTGGTACTTACGTGGTTAAGTTGAGTAAGTATAGGAACCTGGAGGCTATTGGGCTAGAGTTGGGTAGTGTAATTGCATATTAAATAAGCCGCTTGCTTAAAAACACAAATAAAGGTATGTTTTCAGATTAAATACCTCAAAAATATGTAAATATTGAAATATATTTTGTTTTCCTAACTTCTGGGTCGATGTATACATTTTTATCTCCCTTGTCGTATTTCAAAAGGCTCTCCGTACAATGGATACTCTGCCAAAAAAATTCAAGAATTTAAGGAGTTAGAAAATTTTTGAAATTTTTAAGAAAAATTGTTAACTAAAAAGTTGATGTTCAAATTGAAATTGAAATCAGAGATTTTGGTTTTGGAAATGGAGCTAAATGTTTTGGATAGGACTTAAGGGTTTAGAAAAGTAAATATCGAGTTTTCACTAAGTGGGTTTTGAATAAGTTAATGGATTTGGAGCATTTTTCCTGCCTTAGCAATTTTGGAAATGAAATTCTTTTAAGTGGGAAGGAATGTAACGACCCAGATTTTTCTGTCGTTTATTTTTGGATATTTAAATGGTTTTAAATATTGGATTTGGAATTATAATTGAGTTAAAAAGTATTTAAAACTGAAATTTTAAGCGATTTCGCAAAATTTTTAATTTGTCGATTTAATCGACGCGTTAAAAAATTAGCGATTCAGCATACAGTCTCGGAATTCGATGAGACCAGTTCTATTGGGTCCGTAATAGTGTATTACTGTTGGATTCCAAATTTCATGGTGTTTGGGTTTATAGTTTGATCATACGGAATCGCTACCCGATGACCTTTTACCAAAAACCAGATAAAAATCCAATCAAAATTCAATCTGAAATCCAGATCAAACCAGAAAACCAAAAATCCATATCAAAAATCCAAACAATGATAAAAACTAAAAAACTAGCATCCATGCCAAAATCCAAACCAAAAAATCAACAAAACCAAGAGCCCAAACCAAACTCCAAAACCAAACTGGAAAAAGCAAATGTCCAAACCAGAAAGAAAATGCAAATTTAACAAACTAGGGCATCATGATTTATCATCATCTCAAAGCATGCCTAGGGGCTATCTACATCCTCATACATGAGTAAGTGAATTAACCGTCTACCCAGAGTTTGCTACTTATTGTATACTACCCAGATCAGTTGATGACCAATCAGCAATCATTCCTAGGACTTGTACCGTCGTTATTTGAGGTAGACGGTGGCTGCTCCCGATCCACCGCCACATTAAGAGTCTCGACGTACTACCGCAACTAACCACTCCTTACGTGCTCCCCGACTATATCATTTAGATGCCTGCAGCTGTTAGTATCATGCTCGTCCAGGTCATGAAAAAGACGGTGCCTTCCCGATGCCTTCTCGCGTTCCGAGGGTTCCCTCCTTATCGGCCTTCGGTAAAGAAGGCAATATCGACATTCCATGTAAATCCTTTCCAAGGTCTCATTCAGTCCTGTGTAAGTGGAGAATTTTGGTTCTCCCCAACGCTTCCTTGTCCTGCCAGAATCGTCATCCGACTTCCTCTTCCCTTTATCCTTATCGTCACTCGAGCTTTCATCGGATGGTCCTCCATCCTTGACCTTGTTTACTTCCATTGATTTAATATCCAAACTTGCATCCTCCAGTCGAAGGAATCTTTCAGCCTCATGAAAGAATCCCTGAGATCCATTGGTGGATCCCATATCAATGATATCTTGAAATCCGAGTTGTCTCTGACTCCTGACACTACTGCCATTAGAACCATTGATGGATCTGGCCGATCCACCGAAACAACCACCACATTAAACCGAGTTAGGAAAGTCCTGAGAAACTCTCCTGTCTTTTGTTTCACCGACATCAGTGTTATCACATTCTTTGACCTCTTGATATGAACCCGAAACCGCTTCAAAAACTTGTCCACCAATTCAGTCCATGTCCTAATAGATCCGTTTTCCAACTGCCTGAACCACATAGCAGCTATACCCATCAAATATAAGGGGAAACATTGTACCATAACCTCCTCTGATGCCCCCCAGCACTTCCATGTGTCTTATATACCTCATTAAATGATCGGTAGGATCCATCCTACTGTTATATACTTCTAGAGTATGCAGCTTAAACTTGGATGGATTCCCAGCCATCCTGATGTTACGGGTGAATACACTCCTATTTACTCCTTCCAGATCTCTGTTTATCAAACCTCCGCGCATTGTTAGCCTGCTAATTTCAGCCAATCCAGTGTTTTCCACTAAGGGTTATCCCCCGTCTTCATTTCCTAACTGCCCCCAAGTCCTTAAGGGAATTATGGTATATATTCGTTGTCACGCACTCCTGTATTCCTATTGGCGTCGGGCTATGCAGCGTCTCCCGACATTCTTCCATGAATTGGTCCAGCATTACACAAGGGTGTGCCCTCGAGTCTGGATCCATCCAGATTGATAGCTATGTGTTGATTAGGGGCAGTTCCATGCTGAACTGCTTTATCTGATTGCCTGTTGAGTCCCTCTAATCCAGCTCCATGGATCTGTGCTCCAGCAGCTCCTGCTGTTCCTTCCTGTCCAAACTATCTGAGAAGGTTCTGCATCATCTCCTCCTGCCTCTTCACCAACTACTTCTGCATGGAATCCAACATAGTCTGCATCTCATCCTTTATGATGTAGATGGATGTCTGATCTGCTCTAGCTCTGTAGGAAGCCTCTTGACTCCCCTCTTGATGGCTCCTTTCTGGTAATATCCTTCTAGTTGATTGCCCAATCATGGTTTCTCCTAGATCCAATCCTTTAGCTTTACAAATCTAAACTCCAAATCTGATGTAGCAAGCGCTAGTCTTCTCAGTGAAAGCACAAAAGTGTTTGCGCCAAAATTGATCACAAACGCAAAAATAGTGAAAGCACCAGTGTTTATACAAAAATCCTCAACATCCAAACACAGATCTCAGATCCAGAAAATGTAGCAAAATTAAAGTGAAAGAAAGTAAGAGAAGACACAAGGTTTATAGTGGTTCGGCTATCTCCGCCCTACGTCCACTTTGAATTAATCATTTTATTTCTTTCATACTATGATTACAGTTACAATCCTTTGAATATCAATAATCAAAATGGCAGAGCTTTTTCCAAAAAGAAGAAGAAGAAGAAGAAGAAGAAGAAGAAGAAAAATCCCCACTTTTAGTTGCCATGGAGTCGCTATTTATAGGAGTATATCTAGAATAATCTGCCCCAAAACTCGAAATACCCTTTCTCATGCGCAGGTGAGGCCACATGATCGATCCAATGTGGTTTGAGATCGATCCCCGATCGATCCATATCAATTACATATCGATCAGGAATCGCTTCGATTAGGCTGGGATCGATCATGGTAAAAGACAATAGTGCCAAGTCCTTGCTCTCCAAATTTCATGAAATTCCAATGTGTAGTTTGTGAGATATGATCGGTCCAAGTTTGAGATCGCAAGTGCAGGCTAATGATTTCGTATCCATCAATTCGTATCCATCAGCTAGTATCCATCATTTCATATCAATCAGCTGGTATCTGTCATTTTGTATCCATCATTTGGTATCCATCATTTTGTATCCATCAGTTGGTATCCTGGTATCCATCATTTTGTATCCATCGGCTGGTATCCATCATTTCATATCCATCGGTTGGTATCCGACATTTCATATCTATCGGCTGGTATCCATCATTTCATATCCATCTATTGGTATCCATCATTTTGTATCCATTCACTAGTATCCCTCATTTCATATCCATCGGATGGTATCCATCATTTCATATCCATCGGCTGGTATCCATCATTTCGTATCCATCACCTGGTATCCATCAATTCATATCCATCACCTGATATCCATCATTTCATATCCAATAAATAGTATCCATTATTTCTTATCCATCAGCTGGTATCCATTATTTCGTATCATCAGCTGGTATCCATCATTTCGTATCCATCAACTGGTATACATGGTGATGGATACGAGAGCATCGACACGGGCCAGTTTTTCATGAATAGATCCATTCATAACTTGAGCATATAAGCTTCGATTGACCTAAAATTCAAAATGTAGCCTCACTAAATCTTGTTTATCATTCTCGATCAATCCCACCTTGATTGGAGCTTGGTCCAATTTTAACGGTATCAATTATAGCCTTGTTTCCAATCGATTATACGAATATTGATCCATCCATAACTCGAGCATATGAACTACGGTTGACCTGATATTTGAAGTGTAGCCTAATCGAACCTTGTTTACCATTCTCGATCAATCCCACCTTGATTGGAGCTTGGTCCAATTTTGATGATATCGATCGTAGGCTTGTTTCCAATCGATCTCCAATCCTGATATAAATCCTTTCAAGCCAATTTATTGATATTTCGACCTTGACCAAAAGGCGGGTTAACAACTATGGTAGGTGAAATATCCAACTCGTCTCCACAAGCTCTAATGAACATAGACAAAAATCTACCTTTCTCAAACTACTCGAAAGAGCACACGAGGAATTTCGGAAAAACAAAAAAATCATGCGTCGGATATAAGTATGGTACGTAAAAATTGAGAAATATGTAACTAGCATAAAACAGTTCTTTTAAGACTACATGAAATGCGATAACAGTTATCCCCTTAAAAGAACTACCTTCTAATAAGTACATAAGGTGATATAATAGATAATATCTAGGGTAAAGGGTATAAAACAAATCAAATAACTGTGATGCTTACATTGATCACACTACAATAATAGTGAGGGTACAATCAAAATTGCTAAGGTACGTTCGCATAATGGATTTTTCGCAGAGATGCCTCCAGCACACTGAAGCGAATCTCCATGCACAAGGATCATAAGTTACCTTACGAGTGGTATATATCTCCAGATAAAATATACCATAAGGCAAACACAGCTATACTATGCATGAACACTGTTTTGAACCACATGGAACCAAGTATCATCAACTCCAGCCGGCTAATATCGATAAGCATACTCTAGATTTGGAGTTGATATATCCTATCGCGGGTTAGCTAAACCCCAGCTTGTGCATCCTACTCCATCTTTAGCCATTTTCAATGTCAAGACCACATTCACATCTCTTACATGAGTCTTCATCATTTGAACAGAACACGAATCTCCAAATTTATTTTAGCATCTCGAATGGACCTTGAATTTCCACATAGATTCCAATATAAGTCCTTCAAAAATGATAATGTTGACCTCTCCCATGAATTTAACATTAGGATAGGCAGTTCAACTCTATAATATTCCACTTTACACCACTTCCAAAACATAAAAGCCATATACTAGTTTTGAAGTGGTGTTGGATAAATAAAACCCTTATCGAATAGACGACTGCACATAGAAACCAAGTCTCGTACTTATCGTTGGTATATAGAAACTGTATACTAGTTTTGAAGTGGTATTCGATAAATAATGATCTCGATCTCTCCACAACTAATTCGATGAATATTCGATCAAGTTCGATAGTCCACTAATCAACTATCAAGTTCAAAATGGACGATCGCAAATGGAAACCAAGTTGATTAATTCCGTTCCAGTAATAGTACAATTATAGTAATTATCAAAAGTGCAAAGAAGCCCTTAGGATGTCTCTCAAAATTAACTTTGAAAATCGCCGAATACAAGACATTTTCAAAGTGTGTCTATAACGACTTTTCGCTTCTAACTTTTACAATTTAGTTTCACAATTTTTGTAACTTTCCAAACTAATTATTTACTGTCCTATATACCAAAATATATTATAGAACAACCGAATCAAATTATCCCAAGTTAAGGTCATAAATCTTCCATTTACATATGTTAAAGTTAAGAGATATCGAAGTGCATTTACAGCAAATATTCTCGATTCAAATACTTTCAAATATACTTCAATTCAACACACAAGCCAACCAAGCATGTAACCACAAAGTCTAGGCCACTCCACATGTTATAGAAGGTAATAGAAGCAGTGTTATACAATATAAATTTGTCATTTTCTTTTGTCATTTTCTTTCCAAAGCAAGAGGTCCCAAATTTTATAACTTTAATTAGTTAATGTAACTTTAACTTTATATTTGCACATGCATACACACACATAATACACACACACACAAGATAGTGAGATAACTCATCGAAATCCAAGCCTACAACGAGCTCAAACACACAAGATCAATATACACTTCCTACCGTCACCTAAAAGACTATAGATCCAATCTTTCTATGAAAAAGTGCTCGTCCAACTTCATCCCTCCGAAAGTGCTCATGGCTCATGCTAAAAGTCCCCCTTATGCCTTGTTTCTTCCACTTTCAACTTGATAATCATGCTTTCTATGATGATTTAGGTCTGTACCAAAAGTTTGGTGAAGTATAGACTAGATTTTCTTTGATTAGAAAAAGATTAATGGAGATTGAAGTGGATTAGTACTAATTAGTTTCTACCATTTTCTTAATTTCCTAAAAATAGATTAGTGCAATCCCTAAGGGTGCATTTATAAGCTTGAACAAGAGGTTACTACCACCTTCTACCTTCATAACAGGTCACAAAGGAGCCTCCCCTTCACATGCCACATTTACACCTCATTTCCTAAGGAAAAATATCTCTTCCATCCCTTAGCCAATTACTAATTAGCTCCTTCCTTCTAAAAGCTTCCCAAAAGTGGCTTAGTGCAAAATATTTTTTACTTCTTATTAATGATTTCCTAAGTGTTTAAGCCTATTTAAAAATGTTTGAACAAATTCTGGCGAGTAAAAAGCTGTTTATCGATAAAACGTTTATTGGTCACATTATCGATATTTCTTCAAATTATTTAGTTTCGTAAAAAAAATTCTTAAACAAATTTAACACCATTAGTTATGATTTAAAATGGGGTTAACATGGCTACTTGATCACTTTAGTCATCAATCCAAGATTCAAATATTTAAATAATTTGGATATTTAAATACGAAGTGTCTGAAATTCCAGTTCGCTACAGACTTTGTTGTTTTCCATTGTTAGCTCCAACTTGATTCAGACAAATTTATCGCTCCACCATCACTTTGAGAACTCCCTTCATTTCCGATCGGTTTTCCAAATAATTTATAAATGTTATTGCTTTCATGTTTTGCACACATGACCCCCTATTACCCCTCCAAATCATTGTGCCTATACCTCGAGTTGAAAAGTTATAAGGTTTTTCTTTCAACTGTTTTACTAAAACAAGATTCTTCTTAATTTTTGGGACATACCTAACTCTCGCATGCTTCACCTCTCTTCCAACATACATTTTCTGTCTAACTAAGTTTATTCCTTTAACATGCAAGTTTCCACCATTAGCAGGTTCCAATTTGTTTTCTTGCTCCTTATAGTCCATAAATACTTCCTTTTGCTTGCATATATGGAAACAAGCATCCAAATCAAGCATCCATTCATTTTCTTTTATCAGCACAGAGCACATCATTATTAATATCAAATTTTACCTCATCGGTGCTACCTTATTCAAGTTTGTCTTTGACTTCCTCAATTGCTTTCATCCTCTCTTTATCTAATTTTTAGCTTATTGGGAAATCCTAACCGGTGACCTAATTTTTCATAGTAATAGAAGATGAAATCCTTTTCCATGTTTGATCAATTCGATCATCTTTTCATATTTGGACAGTTACTCCATCTTGCAAGATGGACCTCTTCAATCAGATTGCTAGTTTCCACTTTTCATTAATATTTCCTTACATTATGTTCATCCTCTGCATCTTCTCATTAGAAAGGCTACTATCTATCCATCCCATTCAAATAACTTCATCTGAATTTGAGTTATTTATTTCAACCATAAAGGTTTCCCACTTCTACAGTAATAAGCTCATCAACATCAAGACTTGTATCTAAATATCAACCTTGTAATCTACTACTGTTAATTGATTTATAATGCTATGTAAATCATTACCATGCTCTCCTATTGACCTAGCTTCCTTAAGCTTTAGATATTCCAATCTTCTCATTAAAAGAACCTTATTTATTGTTGATTTCTTTGCGTAAATTCCTTATAATTTCTTCCAAATTGAATAAAAATATGTTTCATCGGTGACAATATGAAACACCATATTTTCCAAAAATTATTGGAATGCCAGCGCGACATTCATATTCAATCTCTCTTGGGAAATTTTTGTGCAGCAGGCTCTGATACTAATTGTTAGAGTTATCTCCAAGGATCCCTGCACAGTTAGATTTTAAGAGATAAGAAGTGAAGAAAAAATACACATATAATTTCCTCCAAACAAACATTATTAATTCATCCAAGAGATTACAAAGAAAAATCCTTAAAACTAAGAAGAAATCTCAATCCTCAAAACCCTAATATAATAGCCCTTCTCCACATACATTACAATGGCCCATATTTAAGCCTACTTAAAGAAGTCTAAGGTAATATCATTTATTGCACCAGTGATGGGCAGAGATCTACGGTTCAAACTACAAAATACCTCGAAAAAGATGAAATTGCTCCTGAAATTCTAACCCACTTTTTTTAGAAAAAGCTGATCCAATTGACTTGAAAATCCACTAATCGACTAGTGCTAGTCGATTGAAAGTGATTTCCAGTTAATTTTAAAAGAAATACTCTCCTTGGGTTAAAAAATAGCTCAAACTTCAATTGACTAGTGGATTCACCAATCGACTGAAAACAGTTCTAGACAAGTTATGGCTTCCACTAATCACTAGAAGCCTATAGCTAAGGCTATAGGCTTCTGTCTCTTTCTCTCTTATTTTCTCCATCATCTCATCATCATAGCTCCTCTTCTACTGCTCCATGCGACTCCCTTCTACTTTATTTTGGAAATATCATATCACAAATCCCAACGCGCCTAAACAACTACTTGGATATGAGATATACAACAATTGCATTTCGTCTATATTGCAATTTTCATGTTGGCTATGCTACAACACTTTTCCAAGCTCAAAGTACGCATTTTATTCATGAAACTTTTTTCTATAACATCTGATTCATTGATATAAGTAGACCAAACTTGTTACATGTTTATTAAGAACACTATTTTCCATGATCCATCTATTAAATAGTGTATTAAAGCACCAAATGGAGAACCATCGCTTATTTTTAAACTGTATATCCATTTAGTTAATTTTTTGTATCATTTATAGTGAGGATTGCATATATGAGTTTTGCATCATCGAGAGAAATACGAAGTCTGATTCTAAAGGAGATCAAGAGACATGGTAGAATCTATGTTAAACCATGCACTTTTACAAGGTTGCAACAGTAAATGTTAAAATTCAAACATTAGAACCTTAGTGCAGAGGATGGGTAGGTAGAAATTTTGTAGCATGTCATCTCATTGAGAATGGTTGACTAACTAAGCAATGAGAGATTAGAGAAACTACAACATTTTCTCTAAAGACCTCTATAGTTAACGTTGGAAAAACTTAGTGGTTTAAGTATGATGATGATGATATGGAATGTACTTTTGATTTCAAGGATCTTTGCATAATATTTTTTTAGAAAATAATTCAATCCTCTAAGTGCAAACGTATTATCGAATAATTAAATTCAAAATTCAGTGAGGCCCTTTAGCAGTGTAATTAGATTCAAAGTTTGCACTACTTTGATTCAACCAATAATATTCTTCTAATCAGAGGTTGATGATGTAATAGAGATTATAGAAATGCCGAAGAAGAAATTTTTTGTACTGAAATGAATTTTGTACTGCCCTTTGTATTGATAGTCAAGAGTCATGTCCGATCACCAAAAGATGCTTCTTCAACCGTTGCATCCGTTGGTTTCCTGCTACATTCAAAACATTGTGTCCTTTAGTTCCAATTGTCAAATTTCCTATCATTTTACCAATTAGAGTTTGAATTATAAATGGGCTAAAGATGGCCCACTAGATTTCCAGATACTGTCCAAACATATATTTTTTACCCAAACCAACCAGGCTTTGCTTCTTAAGGATGTTCTTAGTAGTCTTGTCCGTAGCATCTATGGCAATGGTGGTGTGCATGTGTTGACAAGCAATCATGTCTCTTTAACCCAAGAGAAAACAATCGAGTGCCTTCATTATTTAAGTCATTATACTATACAAATAAAATATAAATAAATACTTTACTATATCTTATCTTAATAAAATCAACTTTTATTATTAAACTTCTTTTATATTTTAAACAAATTTAATACATAGCTTAAAACCAAGAAATTAATTATTTATAAAGAATAACATTTATAAATATCCAAATCAATATCTCATAAACCATATTTTTCTTTACAAAACCATAGAAATCCTTTCAAACTATTTTAATATATATAGACCGCGGTGTTTGTATAAAATTTTCTATCATACGGTCAAGTGATATGGATATATATCATTTCAATCCGTAATTTAAAATAAAAATTACGGTTATATATCATTTCAAACCACAATCCCGAATGAGATGAAAATGCATAATAACTTGCAGTTTATAACAGTATAAAATGCAGCATCCATTCATCCAGTATCAACTATCAACCATTTATCACAATCATCGTCAAATTCAATCAATAGCATCAATATAGAACAGATAATAAACAACAGTTATTAAATAGCAGTTTATATTCAATAATAAATTAAATAACTGTTCAATTGGCAGTTTATATGCAATGATTAATTAATTAACAATTTAACTGGCAGTTTAAATGTAATGAATAAATTAAATAGAAATTTAATTTAAATAAATAAAATTACCTGAGATGATGATTAAAAATATGCCAAACAATCATAAATAAATTTTAAATCACATCATATATCAATTTAACAAACATAAGAAATTTTAGAAGTTGTGAGTGGGTTAAAACACTCACCTTTGATTTTAGCCCATAAAAATCCAAACAGAAGCGCAAAACTCAACAGTCCCCAAATTCAACTAAATCAATTTCATGTTGTCCGGAATATAAATTTGAATCCAACAGAAGAAATCGCGCGTGAATCAAAGTTTATATGCAAAAGATATTCATGTTATAAGAAATATTATTAAAATAAAAATTAGTACGCGTTAAAAATATATACATAAATAAACACTTACGTTTTCTTAAGATGAGGGTTCAGGAAAAGATTGAAGAACAACTAAGATGAGGATAGGAAGTGTACGAAAATGAAAAAAATCATTTTTATAAAAGAATGCTTTTGGATTTGCAAGAATAAGAGCTTTTGAATATGAGGTGTTAAGAGAAAGAAGAAATAAGATGTAGGTTATTTATAATTAGGAAATGAATGTGGAGGGACAAAAATAAATGTCACATTTTATTATTAAAGCTTCAGGTATTAATTATACATAAGGGAATGTATGTAGGAATAGAAAAGTTTGCAAACGAAAGCAGAATTTTGTATACGTGAAAATGAGGTGGCACGAATTAAATACAACCTAAAAGTGCTCAGGTATTAAACAGATGGAGAAATAAACGGATCAAGTATTAATAGTAAGGTAACTATTTTAAAACGTTCGTGAAACAATTAATAATAAAAGATTTTGAAATTCAATTTTTTTTTTGAAACGTAACCAAGTTAACTTCATTAACTCAAGTAATATTTGAATTTCTACGCATTTAGGTTTTTTGTCTACGGATAATAATTTTTTATACTTACCTTAAAATTGAAAGCATTTTATTTTTTTTCCCAAAAAGGATCTCTTATTACCATTAAAACACCCTTTTTGTTTAACACAAAAAGTGCGTTTCTTTTATTAAATCTATTAATTGCAATAACCGTTTCCTTTCCTTTTAATTGAAACATTTGAATTACATTAATTGTAGTTACTTACAAAGTTAAATTTTAAAACAGACAACTAAAATGGATTAAAAAAATAGAACAATTGTTTATTTAAACATGTCTATAAATTTATTGTTTATACACAAGAGTAATAAATAGATTATTTTCCTATTCTTGTAATCAGTCTGTAAGCTAAAAGACAGTTCAAATAAAAATATATTTTTCTTTAAAATCAATCTTTCTATTCTTTATTTTAATGAAATTAAACCTACATTCATAGATGAAACCTTCATTTTATTTGATGTAAATGTTTTTTTTCATTGAATCAAAACTTTCCTTATATTTTCACAAAACACAAGCTGCTTTTAAATACACCTATTAATTTTCAATTAGTATTCTCTTTCCTATTAATTAGAAATTTTCAATTATATTCATTTCAGTTGATTAAGATTCAAAATGGACTAAATGAATGTAATGAGAAGTAAAACAATTTTTCCTATCTAATAGTAATTTAAACATATTTACATTATTGGACACAAATAGTAATTACACATTTCTCACTAAATACTAGTTACTCATCTCTACAATCAATCTTTCAGCTAACAAACATTTCAAATAAATAAACATATTTTTACTCTTTTACAAAACTTATTCATTTATACTCTTTTATTTTGATTTTCACTCCTTACTATTAAAGCAATCATTACATTATGAATACAATTAACATTTCTATTTCTTTTTATTACGTTCTCACTACAATTATGGTTTTATTCCACATTAATGTATCATTTTTGACATTTATTTGAAATTGATCAGTTAAATTGGTAACAACACCAATTGTCACCATTATACATTTTGTAATATTTGTAAGTTAATTCTTTACAAATAATTATTACAACAACTCTCATTACACTACACTTATTCCATTTCCATCCATTACACATTGTTTTCTTAATAAATCAACCTTTAAATTATTAATTGTCTTTTAAATCCTACTATAAATCAATGCACGCATTTGTTAAAATTTATACTCCTAATTTATTTATTCATCTTGATTTCATTCTTTTCATCAAATCCATTAGCACTCTATGAATAAAATTTACATTCTTACCGCATATTACCTAAATTTACATTAACGTAATACTTACATTAACGTAATACCTAAATTTAAATTTACATTATTACCACATATTACCTAAATTTACATTATTTCCACATATTACCAAAACTTACATTAACGTAATACCTAAATTTAAATTTACATTATTACCACTTATTACCTAAATTTACATTATTACCACATATTACCACAAATTACGTCATTTATTATTTTACAAAATACCCAACATTTCTATGCATCTTATTACATTTATATCTTGTAATTATTTTCTTAAACTCATAATTGTAATACGAAGTTTCATTTTAAATTTCAATTGATTTCCACTCATAGCTTAATAGCCTAAGTAAGCCGGTAACAAATAACAACGGTCACTATTTGCCATAAATCACATTTATAGGTTTATAGTTTACAACAAATGTTGCAATGACTCATATGATATTGATTTTATCCAATTACCATTAAATTTATACTAATTCATCAATTTGTACAATATATCTCTTGTTTCTTAAAATAAGTTTATGTTTCTATTAGGTTTTCATTCACACTTCCGTTACTATATTAATAATCATTGAAGTAACGTTTATTATCAATAACAACATTATAATTACTTGCAGAACACTGATTTTTCAATGACCATTTATTATAATTTGAATTCATTAATTTAATTCAATGCTTACATTTTGTTTTCATATATTCAGCTTATTTCCAAATTTTCCTATTTACAATCAATTTTGACCTAAATAGTCGTTTCAATCAATTTGAATTGCATTAAATTGGTTATTCATCAACTGCCATTAACATTACTACCTTAATTTACATACAGTTACTATTAATCAACGTATTATTCCATCGGTAAATTAAATGCCTACTTTTATTTAATTATATTTTAAATTTTATACCCAAATGCCACAAATTTACACTTCCCATTATTATATAAATTTGAATTCCAATCTAGTTAATATTTTTATTGGTGATTCACAAATTCAACATTCCCTTTTGTTTCTTATATTAAACTTACAACCAAATATGATAATTTACACTATTTCAATTAATTGCAATATAAAATTTAAATTGTTGATTTTAATTACAATTGATACATCTAATTTCTACATTCGCTCCCATATAAGTTATAAGATTTTTATTTCTTTCTAAATTTAAATTAAAAATCTTATTAATTTAATTCATTTTAAACATCGAATTTTACGGGTCGTTACACTGCATCCTTGTGAAAACCAATACATAATGAGAGCTATCTTTTAGATTCGAACCTTCACTTAGTGTAAAACCTTCAAAATACTATTGAGGTACTTAGTGAACTAATCTTGAACCACGTATCCATATGATAGGACCGAAACTGTGATGACCTGGAAAATCTGTACCCTTTGAATCGACAATAATCCACACATGTCCGACCCAAAAAGCACCGACTTACAGAAAGTCAAGAGAAAGAAAAGAAGTGAGAAGAAGAGAAGAGAAGAAAGAGAGAAGATAGAACTAAACAGAACAATAAAGAATCTCAGATAGCAGCGGAAAACTTATAATATTATATTAATGATCTTTACAAAATACAAATTGTATGTACATACATCAATCAGAGTTCAACAATCAATCAATGGTTATCAGCCTAGACAGTTATAATAACTTGTCCTCACAAATACCAATAATATAAACAACTAAGCACAACGGATAATCAACCAAAACATGTACGTGTATACAGAATGGAGATCTCCAGCACTCCTACTGAAGCTCCCAAAAGCACCACATCAGAACCTATAAATGTACTCGGTCTGACCTGATCATTGAAAGGGAAGAACGCCCGGATCAGTTTGGTAAACCAGCGTGAGAAACACACTCAACTAAATTTATTAAATTACCAAACTTATCCTTTATCAAAACAAAAGTATCTCGTTAGACAAGTCCATACATAAACACGGACATGCTTTTACCTTACGATAACCAAAACATTTTTATATATCAAAACGTTTGATATTATTTCTAATGACATTCTTTTGAAATCACTTTTCAAATAAATTTATTCAAATAAGGTATCAATATCTATACTAAGTCTAAGGTAATATATCCGCACTAGGTCAACGAAATATATCGAACATAATATATGATACTACAAAGGGGTAGTTGAAATGTTTGCAAGTCATTACAGCTATTTTAGGACTACAATCAAAATCCTAATTCTCGTATTGGGATTGGATTTCCAACATGATAGGAAGCTAGTGGAAAGATCAATCTGTATCCATGGATTACATCCAAGACTCAGACGCCGTTATACAACAACAAAAATGGCTAAAAGTGGATGCAATCTGCGAATAACATCCAAGGACTCGGACTTCGCGTATCCCTGCCATGAGGCCTAGACGTATCTGGTACCCGGGGCTTAGAGCATCTGATAACCCAAATCACTACTATCCGAAATGCGAGCATACATCTGACCACATAGAATCCCATCATAACCGGAGTATGAGGCTCACGAGGCTACGATTTACCTTTCACAATCACATATCACATCACTTAGAATGCCATACGGCCATTTCCGTTGATTACTAATTGCCTTCCACAAAAATACAACCCTTAAGCTCATACGTCTTAACGAGGGTGTTAAGCTAAAAGAAGTTGCCTTCTCCGCCACCACTGATGTACGTTTGTAGAAACCAGTGAATGTAATCTTTAGAAATGCAATGTTAGACAAACATCCATACAAGTTGTCCAGGAATGGGACAAATCGAAGGTACTTTCCTACCACATCCTGTTGAAAAATCCCTAGGATTAGTAGTGAATAGTCCTCGCATTGGATATTTCATAATGAAGAGACCACTGGTACTGGATGTATATTGGGATTTTAACCACAAATGATCAAATAGCAGTCCCCCACTATGAAAATCCGGAATATCCATATCATCACAAGCAACCTGCACAATCATCGCATATACATTGGTTCGAAGTGGTTTTCAGATAAATCTGATCCTGTTCTCTTCGTACCAACAACGCAAAAGCTTTTATCAACCTCATACAGAAACTAAGTCTCATAGACTTATCTCGTCTCCAACTTTCAAATTGCTATCCTTCGAGCCAAGAAGGAAGCTCAATAAATTAGAGTAATACTCCGCACTACACGAATCAACTTCCTCAACACAAACGATGATCAAGCCTACACAGTAGGCTATGTACTAAATATACGACTAAATAGTTCCCACATCAAGTCGAAGAACTAAAATGGCCAATTTTGTCGGTTATTTAACCATGAAAGCAAAGAAACAAATAAACAACACCATAATAATCACTAGGCCCTTTTGATTAATCTTTTATTAATTAAATCACTTGCTAAATATTCACTTCAAATTATCTTTAAAAATATATAATCTCGAAATCATTTCAACATTGGAAAACATTTCCAAATACTTATTTAATAATAAGTAGTTCACAAATCAATTTATTTTCAACGCTTGAAAAATATTCCATATACTTAAATAAGGACTAAGTATATATTTATTCTTTAAGGAAAACATTCACTTAAACACATTTATTTGGGTCAAAACGAATGTTGCGTAAAACATCGTTACGACAACCCAAATCACTAGTATAGGGATTCGTAAATAAGATAGATATATAAATCCCAATACTATATAAAAAAATTTCCTTTTGGAAATCATCTACTATAACAATAGTGTTATAGTCCATCATTTCCTTATTTCTCGAAATCGTCTATTTCAACAATGAATGTTGAAATCTGTGGTTTCGATACTTAACACATTTTAAAACATCTTCAAACCATTTAACTCCATTTAAAAGATCACTTTCCAAAACATTTATTTAATGTATTATTCATTGTCCAAAATCGTGAATATAGTTCATTTATCCAAATCAAAACTTCTACACATTTATTTCAAAGTATAATCCACCGTCCAAAATCGTGGATATATCTTCTTTAACAAATTCATTTCTTATATACGTTTATTAAATGATTATCCACCGTCCAAAATCGTGGATATAGCTCCTTTAACAAACTTCTATATCTAGTTTATCAATTTAAATTGACTTCGGGTTTATAAATCAATGTTTATAAATCATGTTTTTATTTTATAAAAATTTCCATAATAAAATCAAATTCCATTTATTATTTTATAAAAAATTCAACTTATAAAATCCCTTAATTAAAAATTCTATTTATATCTCATTTAAATGACAAAATCCAATTTATAGGTTAATTACTTATAAATTATTTATTTTACAAATTCATTTATTTTATAACTTCACAATTATAAATCTTATTCACTTAAAAACTCCATTTATAACTTCATTTTAACACTTATAAAACTCATTTTATAATTCCAATATTTTAATTTATAAATTATCAATTTATAAATCTTATATATATACCATTTATAATAAATTCAAAATTCACATTTTAAATTATTTTACAAAAATAGTAAACTCCATATTCAATCACAATTTACTATATTTCAAAGAAATCATATTTTTTATAATATAAAAATTCTAACTTTTATTTATTTAAAATAAATCAAATTACTTAACAATTCAAAATTCAATAAAACGTATATTTTCAAAATCACTTTGAGAATCCTTTTTAAATCAAAATCATCACTTTAACATTTTCAAATTACCAAAAATAGGCCCAATGCTGCAACAACGCCAAATACATCAATCACGGCATCCAAACATCATATATCAGATGATAACAGCATGTATAACAATATCTGTAAATAAATCAATACTGGTGAGGAATCCAGTTCGATCCCTCCAACCTGTTACCTGCAACAAATATACATATTGGAATATGTGTACAATGTCCGCTTCGAGGCAGACGCGCGTACAAAGGGTCATCCGCTCATACACGGGAATGTATAGGGTCATCTGCTGTACTAGGCAGGTATATATCCAAATATAAATCAATATATAGATAATATATCATATATCATCCAAACAGTCATCAATCATCATAAACAACATTTACCCTCACTTATATAAAAATATAAGTGAGTCAGAAAGAGTGAGTCGTACTCACATTGCTTGTAGTCATCGCGATAGCGATTTATTTCGATTAAAATTAAACAAGAGTTTAATTTCAACCATAATTTTCACTAGCTCAAATAAATCCCAATCTAGCTCCATAATGTAATGCTCGTTAATACGGACCCAACGCAGTTTTTTTCGTCAATTTTCGACCTCGTATGAAAATGGTATGACGTTTTAAAGTTTAAACGAATTTAAAATATAATAATTTCAATTTTCTTTTTATAATTTTACCCTAAAATCAAATCGTGCCATTCGTTTAGCAAAGCACGATCCAGGCCGAACATAGCATAGCATCTTCTTCTTCGTTCGTTCAAACGAAAACAACCCATACGCCGCCTCTTCCCTCGAATTATCGTGACCACCTCGACACTTTTGAAGATGATCCAAGACAGTGGTATTTAAGCCCGCCTCGAGACACGCCACCACCAGGAGAATGGCTGAGCTCGGTTGCAATCTCGAGTGGAAAAACGCGAATGAAATGCGCGGCTTCGAACTTTAATTGTCGTTGATCCATAGCGTAATACTCGATCTTGACCGTTGGATTGAAAGTTCTCGCCACGCTCTACGACTTTGCAGTTGGATGTTTTCGATGAAAGATGATGGATTGAGAGATCGTAAGGGATGAAGCTTGGAAGTTTCTGGCCGTGGAAATCAAAATGGCAGCTAGCTTTAATTCTTGCTAGGGTTTGTGAAAATTGTTGGCCTTTTATAGAAAATTACGCGATACTATTCATCCCAAAAAATTTCGAACTCGAAACGAAGCGTGCTGCCTAGCATTTATAATGTTTTACTCCTATTTTGAACACAATGGAATATATATCGAAAGCCAATTCGATCGTATTTGAAAGATAGGTTTTCAAATCGACTTATTTAAATTTAAAAATTACTTAAACAGAGTTCAACGCGTTTTACCTTGCGTCGGACAAACCGTAAATCCGATTGACACAAAATTTGAAATCTTACAATAATATAACGTTACGGATCTGATAAACGTGGTTTCGTCGAAAGCCGAGACTGTATGAAAATTGACCATTTTTACTCGTTAATTAAATATTAAAATGTTCAATTTCTACAATTTAACTTTTAATTCAATTTTAAAAGTTCTCTATCACTATTCTAATTCAAATAACAATTAATTCAACTTTATAAATCGTTTTTATTCACATAAAATTCAATTTCCAATTATTTCTATTATTTCAAATATCAAATTAATGATTTAATTATCCAATTAAATCCTTATATTTCAAATATAATCTATGTAGCTTATAAAATTAACTCTTAAATATTTAAAATCAATTAAATGTACGAATTTCAAATGACTGAAATTCTAGGTCGTTACAGAAATAGACACACACATTGATTTCCTTAAGTAGAGTATTTTAATGCTTAGTACATTAATGGCTATGTGCTTAAATTCCGACTCCATGAGTCAACTTTAGAATGTGGTCCTACTTTCTTAGGAAATGGCCTCATTTCCATATTCATATAGGTAAGTCTTTTAAGATATTTCTGCGATACATCATTTTTGTTATCTAGACTTATTAAGGATCTTTACCATCATTGTTCATGTAGAATCCAACATAAATTCATAAATATGCTATTTGTTTTAGTGCTTCGTAATCATCCTCTTAAGTTATTTGTACCCGTTGAACCTTGCTTGTCCATTTCAAAACATAGGTTGTGTTTCTATTAAGGATGATCAACCTTCATTCACATATAATCTCGTATATTCTGATTTTATAGAAACTAATGCCTTTAAAAGACCATTAGTCGCTGGGTCGACCAAGTTTTTCTTTATTTCTACGCTATCGACTATAATTAATCCTCTTTCTAGTAGTTTCCTTACCATCCAATGTCTAAGCCTCACATGTATAGACTTTCCAATATATTTTTTGTTAGAAATATTATAGATCGTAGCCTGATTATCATAATAAATCATGATAGTAGGAAATGGATTTTTTTCCATAACGGGATTTCTATTAAAATATTTCTAAGGCGTTCAGCATCTTTTCATGCATCTACTAATGTAACTAATTCTAACAACATTGTTGAACTAGAAATACAAGTCTGCTTCTTGGAAGCCAAAGATATAGCAAAACCTCCTAATGTAAAGATCCATTAAGTTGTAGACTTGGATTTGGATTATACAATGTTTTAGGTCGCAACACAATATCCTTGTAATACAATAGGATATCCTTTATCGGATAAACCATGGTCTATGCTTCCTTTCAAATAATTTGAAACTCTAAAATTAGCCTTCCAATGTTCATAACCTGCATTACTCATAAATCGATACAACACACTTATAGCATTTGCTTTGTCGAGTCTAATGCAATGCATAACACGTATAGGATTTCGAATAATATTAGAATATTCAAGCTGAGAAATATTATGACCAGTATTCTTTACAAATTTAATACTAGAATCTAAAGGAGTTGGAGCTAGTTTGTCATTGTAATGATGTACTTCTTGAGGAACTTCTTGATGTAATGAGATTGTATTAGTACCAACTTTTCGTCTTTTCTTATGATTATGATCCCTAAGATCACATCAGCCTCTCTTATATCTTTCATATCAAATTTTAAAGATATAAACTTCTTTATTTCTTTCGCACCAGATACATCAAAACCAAATATTAGCATGTTATCAATATACAGACACATTATAACACCAGTAATGTATTCAATTTGCTATAAATATATTTATTAGCATCATTAACAATGAACCCATTTAACAATACCACTTTATCAAACTTCTCACGTCATTGCAAGTGTGGTTGTTTTCGGCCGAAGAGAGATTTTATCAACTTATAAAATTTCGTTTCATGGTTTGGATTTATAAAATCTTTTGATTATTCCATATATATATATATATATATATATATATATATATATAAACATACACACATATACATACATACATGCATACATACATAGATATATATATATCTTTTTCGAAATCAAAATTTAAAAAAGCATTTTTCACATCCATTTAGTGTATTTCTAATTTATAAATGAACGTAAGTGCGGTCAAACAACGAATAAAAGAAATACGAGCAACATAAGCATATGTGTTAAAGTAATCAGTTCTATGTCTTTGTTTATAAACCTTAGCAATTAACCGGGTTTAAATTAAAGTAATCCATTCTATGTCTTTGTTTATAAACTCTTGCAACTAATATGGCTTTAAATTTATCAATAGATCCATTTGTATTCAAGTTTCTCTTAAATATCCAATTATATCCCATTGATTTAGTACCAAGTGGTAAATCAGTCAAAATCAATGTTTGGCTTATCAAAATTGAATCTTTCTCATCATAATATAGCATCTCTAGAACTCACAACATCAGAATAAATTTTAGGATCGTCATCAAAATTCATTAAATATTTAGTTATATTAAGAATTTCATCCCTACTTCCTTCTACCAAATATGTAACGAAAATAGGACTATAGTCCTATTCAATTCTCGCACTTTTGCCCTTTCTACATTAAGTATTTTCTTCAAGTATTGAGAAATTCACATTATTTTGAGAAGAGTTTTAATATTCATCATTGTTATTGTTAATTTTTATAAATTTTAACTACATGATACCATTTGATTGTTGACAGTTTGATTTTGAGATATATATGTTTTTTTCAAGAAATTCCACATCAATAGATTCTATTGCTTCAAAGATATCAAATATTACAAATCAATAAGTTATACTACGAAGAGAATAACCAACAAAGGCATACTTAAATTCTCTATTTCCTACTTTTGGACTTTTAGTGTTTGGTTTTCTACCATAAGCCAAACAATCCCAATCTATTTGATAAAAACGAGCGATCCTTTACGAAGAGTTGAGCACTTATGTAATTTTATTCTACACATAAAAAAAGATCGACCAACAAGCCTCGTATGTGGATCTTCCAAATGGCCCAGTACAATAAAAACAAGAAAAAAACCTCCCAAAAAAACTTGCAAAATGCTTGAAAATGAAAAGGTAGACAAATTTGAAGCAGCGGAAGTCGTCAGCGACATCAAAGATGAGGCCAAAATTCAAGAAAGGCCTTGTCCAGTCCTCGAATAAGAGGTGGAAAATATAAGTGACTACCATAAAGGTCCAAAGAGGTTGTAGAAGTCCTAATAGATAATCGAAATTCTGTTCGCCTAATGAATGAGGATGGTCGACCCGAACTGCCCACCTTAACAGTTAGAACTGCAAAAACTCAATAGACAATGTGAAACTGAAAAACACACATAGAAATATATATATGCATATAAGTTGAATATATGCATATATGTAAGAGAAGAAGAAGAAATATGTACAGGGTAAAGTATAGATGTGACACGAAAGCTATGGGGCAATAATTTTAGAAAAGGGTTAGGTTACCAAATAATAGTAGCGAGTCGGTAAGATTGGGAATGTACACCTCTAGAAAGTTGAGATGTCCAACATTATTGTTTCTATTATTTATGAAATTCTCTCCTTCAAGACATTGATACGCGATTTTACCATTTAAAGGAAATCTTGAAAGTGTTATCAGCTAATTTGTAAGTGTAGTTCAAAATCCAGTTAAAACTAAATAAAGCAATTATATAGGCCAAATTACACATTAGAATTGATAATATTATTGAAATTTTTTTAATTTCTATCAAGCCAAATATACCAAACTACGAAAGAGAAAATGGTGTCTAAGGGGAATCTATAACCATAAGTAAATAAAATCTCGATTTAGACCAATAAGACTTGTAATTAAGAATATTAGAAGTAATATTAATACAAAAAATTCTAAGTACGCACAGGAGCATAATCTTAGTAAAATAATATTCATAATGTACAATTATCTCTAAGTTCACGTTATGGAAAATACCTTTTTATCAATGTGCACATTCTTCCTTTTTAAGAGTTGAGTAGTATTAAGTTTCCCATGTAATATTAACAACATATATAACTTGGATTTAGAAGGTGCATTCGCTTTCTACATAAATTTAAAAAATTAGATTTAAGGATAAATTTAGGAATTTGTATAATGAGTTAGAAGTAAAGTTGTTAGTCATATCCTTAAACAACCTAAATCCCTAAATCTTGATAAATTAGGTTTTCTTTTAAACCATAATTCATAAGGGAAACATCCTAGATTTTCAATGGAACTATACTTATAATATAACAAGCAGATAATATAACACCATCCTATAAAGTGTTAGGTAAATTTGAACTAATGAGCATAGCTTTAACCATTTTACCAATGTTCTATTTTACCTTTCAATGACCCATTTTTTGTTGAGGTGTATAGGGAGTAGTACCGTTATTCAGTTTTTGAACCAAGCAACATTTTGATGGATCAAGACTACAAAATGATGAAGAAATAAATCAATAATCTTATATAGTATCGAGATTGGAGATGTTAGGAGACTTGCCAAGAAATATGCAACCCACATTGGTCATAACTTATCCAAATAGATCGGTACCGAATGATCCTAGAAACTAATGAGGCCCACCTTATTCTTATAAAGATCAAAGCTTATATTTGAAAAAATGAGTTATGCTATAGCGATATAGGTAGGTAATGATCCATATCAATCGGTAGTGAACCATATTGATTCCTTGATTCAAGTGAACGAAGTTATAAGACTAACTAAAAGCAAAGAAAATGACAAAGGAAAAGTCAAAGATATGAGTCAGTATCGATCCATATTGGTCGGTACCGAACTATATGGACTATTGTACTTTATATATTTTCCCATTTAATTCAATTAGGGGTGTTGACCAACATTTTGAAACAAATTGTTTTGGTGCTTTCACTAAGTATAAAGAATTCAAAGGTCAGATATGGTTGCTACTTTGACTTGGATAAAGTCTCCACTCGGATATAATTGAAGATATAGCTCCAAAGAAGCCTGCTACATCTAGAGCAATATCTGACGGAGAGCATTAAGGCTCTCACCATGAAAATAAAACTAGTCAACTAACTCATGCAGATATTTTGAGAGCGTTGGATGTGGTAAAGAAGGCTAAGTTGCACAATATAATTGTGGAGATGAACAAGAAAATAATGGAGAGTCAGATGTCCAATATGGAAGAGATATAAAAATTGTTGTCCCAACGCAAACAATAAAAAATACACTCGAAAGCATAGAAAGAGTAGAAGGAGTAGAAGAGATTATTATTCATTAGATTTTGATGAAGCGAGTTCTTTGTCACAGAAGAATCAAAGAAAAGGCAAGCAGAAGATGCCTAAGGATGATGCTAAAGTGAAACACCAAAAATGTTTGAAAGTAGAGGTAATAATCCCAACTAGGATAACGATTGGCATCGATCAATCTGGATGGGTTGTTACTAATTGGTCCTAAAAGGAGCTTAATTTGTCTTGTTCAAAGGCCTAATTATAGGAAATTTATGCTGGTGTCCTCAGGCTAGAGCTATGGAAGGAAATAATATTGATCCTATAAGGAGAGGAAGTAGTCTACACCAACATCCCCAAAAACTATGCGATTAGACTGCTTAGATATTTTAAGACCTAGATTTCATTAGTCTAATTGTGATCGTTCACCTACACAAACATATGATGATGCCCAGGATGATCTCCACTTAGGGGAAATGTTGGCGATGTAGAATTGTCAACTGAAACGATAAAGAATCTGTTGCATTAGAATCAGCAACAATAGGATGACAAATGGGTGTCCATGGCTAGTTGGAGTCTGTTCAAGGAATAAATTAGACAATCTTTGTATTCGAATAAGTTTTCTATGAAATCGATGCAGATTTACTGTTGTTTGACTGACCCTATGCAGCATCCAATGAAGTACAGGTGGCATTTGGATGGTGCATGTAAAACTGATGTTGCGAGGTGTAAGCATTCTCCCCTACCCCTAGGGACATGCTATGATGTGGTTCTACCAACTTGATCCCAAATCCATATTGTCTTTTGATCAACTTGCTATGAAGTTTTGGGGGCAAATTAGCATGCTTTCTATGCAGCCAAAGGCGTAATGTCTTTGGGAAACACGCACCAATGGTCCAGAGAGACTTTGAAAAGATTCTTAAAGAGGTTTGATCTCACAACGGAGGTAAATAACCCAAAGGAGAAAATTATTTTAATGGCTTTGGTAGGAGCAGTCCATAACCATATTGACTTTGGTACGTGGCTTAGGATGAAGAAGCCAGATTCCTTAAAAGATTTCCACTGAAAGGTAAATCAGTTTCTATGCTTGGAAGGGGTAGAACTTGAAGAAGGAATTGGCATTAGTGATCATGCTGGACCAAGCAACATGATGCAATGTAATGTGGCTGCCAAGAAGTATAGTGATGATAATGGAAATAATAATTCGGGGGAATGGTAATAAGAAGATTATTTTATTGATGACAGTGGAAAAAACCTTGATACCAAGAAGCATTAAGGTTCGTCTGTGATGGGAATAACATGGAATTGATTGATACCATTGAGAATATCTACTTGGCTATGTAAGGTACTTAGAAATACAAGTAGCCACCCATTAGGAAGACAATTGAAGAGGAGAGCCACAATGGTAAGTATTCTTGCTTCGATGTGAACTATGTACGCAATACAAATGAGGGCCAACATCTGGGCGATGTGGTTAAAGATTTAATTCGTAAAAAGAAACTGCAACAATATGTTGGGAACCCATAGGAGGGAGGGTAAGCAATTCTAACCTCAAAGGAGGGCTGAAGGAAATGTAGCCGGATCCAGTGGTGTACAGTCTAGATAGCTAGTTAGATGTATTTTGATTAATACCATTTCAGAGGTCCACGTCCTAGTAGGAAATCTTGAAAGAAATGGAGCTCTATGGGGGTACTTTAAGGCAAGAACCTTAAGGGATATGTCATAGCATAGAAGAGGGAGCTCCAACAAACCAACAACAGAGGATTATTGATGATATATTCTTCCGTAACAAAGGTTGTGATGGGTTCAAGGTGCTGATGCTCAACCCAATGGTGCTTACGGCCATGATTAGGCTAGCTATAGTGCATTAAGTCCTTATTGCTAGTGGAAGCTTAGTGAATATCTTGATTAAATGGACTTTCTATGTGATATGACTAGACGAGAAAGATTTTTAGCCATGTAAATTCCACATACAAGGATTTACTGGAGAGGCCAAAGATCTGCTTATGAATTAGGAGATGGAGACCGCAGGATGGTGCGGTTATAGAACATTGTGGTGGTTAATTAATTCTTAACCTATAAATTTTCTTTGGTTTATCGATCCTTAATGATTTTTGAGTTTCACACACTCTGTGATGCTTGATAATGAAGTTCCTAATAGACAACAAATTGGACCAATTCAATGGACCAAGGAATAGGTTGAGAGTGCTACGTTACTGGGCTTAGAGAGGCAAGCCAACAGAAGAAAGGAAAAGGTTTAAAGTAGCCACTCTTCATCAAATCTGGTAATGCATTTTAACTACCTCCTAAGCCTTGGTGTCCTACTAGATCTTAATGCTCTTACCTCATCTCTTATGGAATTGACATTACCTCACCCGACCTATTGTCCTTACAAATTCCCATGCAGCCTGTAATAGACTACAATGGCCCAGTGGTTAAAAGCTCTAGACAGTGGCCCGACTAATCTGCATTCTCAATAAGCTAGCGGCTCGATCAATCGCCCTACCTAATAGAGTTAGGAGTAAGGATAATTATGTAACATATATCTAACTCGATAACAAATCTTGTTCACAATAAAAGTGATTGATTTCTATTATATACTTTGTTATATTATGATACATATAATTAATTAATTATTTCAAAGTATATTAAATAGAAAATTCTTAAATGATATGTTATGTTATGTTATAGTGATTACAATGACCAACAATCATGGGAATTTTATCACATTAAAAAATAACATATTGTTTTAAATATTTCTAGTTAAGGTGTTTCAAGAAAGGATACCAATTCATCCGTTGAGACTCGAGTACGTAATGCTCTCTGTATGTTGGATGGAGTATCACTTATAGCTATTAGAGGCACCAATGGATTATATACTAAAAGTTATTGCGTAGCCATGAAATGACTAACTCGAAAGTTTTATACTGGTTAATATTACTAAGGTTAAACAGAAAATCTCAAGTGATGATATTATAGTTCTCTTGACTTGAGAATATTGTTGGCTTCAATGTGAATATTCACTTTGATTATAGTTAAGTGTATTCAACAAACGACTACAGTTGGATGTGAGTTAAAGCATTGAAAATGAGACATTATTCAGTGGATAATTCATCTCCTTAGTTATAGCCTATCGATCTGTGGATGGTAAACGGTACTCATCTTGAGCTTGGTTCCTAAAATCTCCTATAGACTCTTCTAGAACTCACTAGTGAATAAGGAATCTCTATCACTTACTGAATTCCATGCAGTCTAACTACATTCTTCATAAATAACTTAGCTAGAAAAGGCGCTATCCTAGTTGACTTAACCGGAATGAAATGGGCACTCTTGGCTAATCTGTCCATTATGACCCATATACTTTCATTTCCTCTATTAGATCTTGGCAATCCGTCTGTAAAATTCATAGAAATAGAATCCTACTTCCATACTGAAATATCCAATGGCTGAAGCAACCCACTTGGTTTTTGATGTTCAGCTTTTACCTCTTGGCAGTTCAGACACTACATTAACCAAAAGCCTACATCCCTCTTTATACCGTCCCAGAAGAAACTCCTCTTCATATTCTGATACATCTTAGTTCCTCATGGATGAATAGTGAACTACAAGCGATGGCATTCCTCCAAAACTTCCTTCCTCATGTCTCCCACATTTGGAATACATAACCTACCTTTCTTTTTCAATTACCCATTCTGGTGAAATCTAAAATCCTTCAGATCATCGCACTCCATTCCATCCCTTAACTTCCTAATCCGCTCGACCAATACTGGATCCTCCACTTGTTTAGAAGCAATATTTTCGATCATTACTGGTCGAACTTCTAAATAAGATAAGATAAAAGATTCTCCACTCAACTCATCCTCAAATCTCCACACTTTGCAAGTCGACAACGCTTCCAAATCTTTCCACTTTGTTATCATTGCCAACACTGCTTTTGATGCTTTCTACTAAGCGCATCTGCAAACTTATTACCTTTCCCTAGGGTGTAGTCAATTCCAAAGTCATAAGTAACTATAAATTCAACCATCTATGTTGTCTCATATTCAGCTCCCTCTGACAGAATAAATACTTCAATGACTTATGATCTGTATATATCTCAAATCTTTCTCCCCAAAGGTAATGTCTCCATACCTTCAACGCAAATACCACTGTAGACAATTCCAAATCATGTGTAGGATATCTAACTTCATGCGGTCTAAGTTGTCGAGAAGCATATACAATCAATTTACCTTCCTGCATTAACATAGCTCCTAACCCAGTTCCACACACATCTGTATAAACTACCAAATCTTGACTCCCCTCCGGAACAACTAGTATAGGTGCATGAGTCAATAAGTGTTTCAAGCTCTGGAATGCTTCCTTATACTTATCGGTCCATACAACTTCACATCATTTCTCGTTAGCATGGTCATCGGTGCTACTATCCACGAAAATCCTTTATGAACCGCCAATAATATCCAACCAATCCAAGAAAATTGTTTATCTTAGTCACTGTCTTGGGTCTCTTCCAATTATTCACCGCTTCAATCTTAGCCGGATCTATAGACAATCCTTTCTCTGAAACTACATGACCAAGAAACTTCACTTCCTTCTTCCAGTAATGACACTTCAAAAACTTAGCTTTTAGATGAGGCTGCCTCAGCGTCTCAAGCACCACTCTAAGATGAACTTCATGCTTCTTTTCATATCTAGAGTATATCGAGATATCATCTATGAAAACCAACACCAACCTATCCAGGTGTTCTCGGAAAACTCGGTTCATCAAGTCCACAAGAACGCTGGCGCTTAGTCCGAACGACATCACTAACCATTTGTACAATCTGTATCCAGTTCTAAACACCGTCAAAGCCATCCTCTGCTACTTTATGCTGACGAAAACTATTACTAAATCCAACTGAGAAAATACCTTGGCTCTACTTAATTGATCGAACAATCATCAATTCAAGGCAATGGATATCGATTCTTTATCATCTTCTCATTCAACTTACGATAATCGATACATAACCTCAACGATCCGTCCGGCTTCTTAGCAAACACTATGGCTGCTCCCTAAGGTGAACTACTAGGCCTGATAAAACTCTTGCCTTCCAAATCCACCAACTCCACCTTTAGCTCTCTCATTTCTATAAGTGTCAACCTACTTGGCGACCTACTCACCAGTTCTGCTCCAAGTACCAAATCTATTCGAAACTCAATGGCTTTTTCGATGGCAACCCTACCACCGACGCGAAGACATCTGTAAATTCTCTAACCTTGACAACTCGATTCAACTTGTCTTCTAACTCCACAACACCCAAAAAATCATTCACCTCACAACTAAGGCTTTTTATGGTATATACAATCCGATCACTACAGTTAGGGTGTCTAAGTGATATTTTCCTATCATGACAAAATATCCTAGCATCATACTTGCTTAACCAATCCATACCCAATTTTTTTTCGAACCCTACAAAGCCAAATACATGCAAACTACAAACAAAGGTATTACCTAACAAATCAAACTCTAGGTGGTCACGCTTCAACCGAAATGCCGCATACCCTCCTATTGGATTTGCAACCCTTAACGAAGTAACTAAATATGAAAGTTCTAGGTTAAGTTTATCTACCAAATAACAAGATACAAAAGAATGTGATGCACAAGTATCAAACAGAATGCTAACAGACATATCATGAATCTGAAGCGTACCTCCCGTACTGCCTTCCCTTTCTTCTGTGCTGTTGGTCCTGATGTAGCAGGTTCTAATGCAAATACTTTGCCCCTTCCATCCTTAGTAGGCTCTTTTCACTGGTTCTTATAATGACCAATCTGATCATAGTTGAAACACCTTATCTCCTTCTTGCAGTTTTCTTTCCCTTGCCTGTCTGGCACTCATAGGCATAGTTTTCCTTCTTGTCACACTTGTAACAGACCACTTCTGCCTTTCCCTTCTTAGCAGCCCCACCTTTCTGAGTGCCCTTCTTATGAAAGAACTTCCTTTTCTTACCGTGCCCTACCCAGACCTCCTTTAATTTATTCTTCTCCATGGAAGCATGTATCTCCTCATGTCTCAACGCCATCTCTACTACAACATCACAAGGATCCTTAATATGAGGTAATGTAGCATTTTCCAACTTGGCTTCTACCTCCTTTTGAACTTCTCATTTCTCTTCATACAATATCCATAGTGGCATTTCTATACTTAGCCAACTCCTCAAACCTTCTAGCATACTCCAACATAGTCATCTCCCCCTGTTCCAACTCAGCAAACTTTCTGATCAACGTAGACTTCGTCATCATAGACATGTACCTCTCCTCGAACCTCCTCTTAAACTCGGCACATGTCATTGTTTCTTCATTCACTCCAACTGTCATACTGTTCCACCATAATAAAGCTGCACCCTGAAGATGTCTCGAAACAAGCCTCCTCTTCTGCTCATCATTGAGCCCCAAGTCCGTAAAGATTCTCTCGTAGTGCAGCAGCCAGTTCTCTACTTCAATAGCATCTTCAGTTCCAATAAATGGCTTTCCTCCAAGCCTGGTATAGTCTCTACTCAGAATAGCATGATTGTTGACCACCAGAGCTTCCTGAACTCCTCCTACAGCATTACCTCCAACCACTCCAGCAGGAATACTAGCCTGCATCATATTCATGAAAAACCAATACATAGCTCACATATCAACTTGCAAGACTCCAACATCTACATTTCCTACTTGTGCCCGACCTTGGTTTCCCCTTGTATTTGATCTGGCATGTCCATTTTTCATGGTTCTTCACCCTCCAAGGTTAACTCTTCCACTTCTAGCATCCATATCTGTATTCAAGCCTCGTGAGATACAGAAGATTAGCCTGAGAGAGAGATAGGAGAATAGAGATATAGCGTATAGTTATATATAGCAAATGCAAGTATGTTACTATACTGTTATCCCATACCCCGATCTTATCTCTAATTCCTTAGGATTATGTTTTCAAAAATCATTTTAGTTAAGTTTTGATAAACCTATGCTCTGATACCAAGATGTAATATCTCCTATCTAGAGGCGCGAAGCTAAGCGCTACGGATGCTGTAGTCATCCACAGTATTAACTACCGGTGACCAAATACAGTATTGTTAATGGTATCCATAATATCAGAAGCACTTGAATATAAAATAAAAAAATTAAAGATTAAAAACTTTTTTCTGATTACATATCAAAACAACATTTTATATTCAAATTGCATAATCCCAAACGTTCCCAGGTTCAGATCAAATATCATTATTACAAAACATGCCAAGAGCGACATATGAAGATGCCTCCTTAGATGACTAGAGCAATAAATAGTCATAACTGACTTAATACAACACAATGGAATCAAACAAAATAAAACGGTAACTCCAAGATAGCTAACTTTAGCCTCCTTCTCATCTTTAAAAGCTTTATTCGCCAGCCTACTAAAACCTATAAATCCTCAATCATTAGCCTACACAAATCAATTTTGGGCACCCGAGAGTTTGAGGGGAAAACATAAACTTCGAGTCAGAAATAAAGCCTGGGGTGAATAATACTAAACATATCGGTCATTTGATATTAAGTGAGATCGGTCCGAGTAGCGAAATGGGTTTGCCATCACTAATATCCTTTTAAAACATATCTTTTGCAAATCAATCCTACAACCAAAACTAGTTAAAACTGTAAAGCATTATCATCTAAACATACATATCAGGTAGCAAATGGACTATCTATCCAAACATTATAGTTTTGTTTGGCTAACTACTAATCTTTGGCTGACTTGAGCCTACCGATAATATACACAAATAATCTAACATATGTTAGATATCCTCTTTCGAACAGTCTGTCCTTAACTTACTTTATCCAAGTCAACTGATCCTAATGGTTTTGTGGGCTCACCAACAACCTACCTATGTACATATATATGTATTCCCTTTTTTGTAACATCATTTTAGTATTACCTGTTACAAAGCCTTACACGTTGAAATTTTAGACTAAATTAGCTAGGGGCTAATAGCTAATGTATAGGGCATGACTATATACTAGTCTCATCTAGTATACAAATATCTGATTCATTTTACTTAGGGTAATCTTTCCTTAAATTTTCCTTGAAAACCTTTTCTTCTCAAATTAATTTAAACCTTTAAATCATGCTTAAACAAGGAAAATATACTATGCTTTACCTAAAATGCTTTGCCATGTTATATATGCTTCTCTCAAAACATTGTTGATGTACATTCAAAAACTTTGTTTAAACCTTTAAACAATATCTTTTGAAATCATAGAAAGTACCCATTTCGAACCCTTGAAAGCATCCTTTTCGATGTACTTAAAACATTAGGCCAAAAGGCCTAAACCTACCTTTCGAAACCCTTACCATAGTACTTTCAAAACCATACAAACCCTTCACCCGAAAGACTTTTAAAACATCTAACATCCTCTTTTTAAAACTCTTTAAATATTGCCTTTCAAAAACATCGGAAACCCTCTATTTAAAATCTTACGAAATCATTGGGGAACCACCCCTTCGAAGGCTTTCTTTTGAAACCTTTTGAAAGTATTAAATCCATCAAACCTTTCGAAAGGATTTGGGTTCAAGTAAAACATATGGAACATCTTTTCAAAACCATTTAGAACTATCTCTTTTGAAACCTTTTGAGTTTTTCTTTAAAAATTTCAAAGGATCATAAAAGAGCAGGGTTGAAAGAAATACTTTCGAAAGCTAATTCCTAAGCATACAAGTGATGGTATCGAAACCAACCTTCAAAAGTAATGTAGAAGCAACTTGGGTTACATAAATGGCATCGCTTCGAAAGGTAAAAAGCGATAGCAAAGTGGTTTCGACCCTGACAAAAGCATTTACTTAAAAACAAACGCACAACCGCTTAGAAACCATTCCTTTATAACCATTTGGCCCAGTCGAAAGCCAACCAAGTCGAAAGCATCCCTTTCGAAAGCAAATTAGATGCATTTTTCATCTCAAAGCTAAGTAAGGTTTCGTCCTCCTTCAGAACCCATAGCTTCGTCCCAGTAACTTCTGCCTAATTCCAATACACCATGTCCTAAGTCCTTGATACTATGTGCATTGGTTTCAATGGTGATGGAGGCGGAACTACTGAGTCAAACACCCAAGGTACCGAAAGTGGCGAAACAGGTTAAAAGCCTGTTTAAACCGAATTTTATCTTTTTAAAGTGATCTTTTCAACTAACCTGCCTTGTTTGTTAGAATATGATTGGTTGCAATTTTTCTTTTCCGAAAACACTGCTAAAAATTTTAGAATTAAACAATTTAAACCATTTACAAAATCCCCCTTCTACTTTTGTAAATATATAAAACATTTAAGTCTCATACCTTAAATAATTTAATATGTCTATTAAAACACTTTGGAAAATTCTACAGAAATTCCAAAAAATCATTTTAATATGTTTTCTAACATATATTAAGTTCGGACCCAAAACAAATGTTATTTAGACGTTAATAATTTTAAACCCAAATAATCATTTTCCTCATCATAAAATTAATATGAAATCCTCGTTAATTTAGAAAATTATGAAAATTGAAACCCATCCCTAGAATATCATTTCTGATCTAAAATTAAAATCGCAAGGCGTTTGGATGTCATTTAATAGGGTTTTCACATCAAAATACATCATAATATCCATATGAAGTATCATAAACCATCAACAAGCATATATAAAAATTAATTATTCAAAACATAGCAAAACTTTGCAAAATAAATCGGATTTAACCTTAAAACCGAAAACAATAGAAAATATAAGATGTAGTGATTATTCACCTTAGCTTTGAGATTTAGGAGTTTGACATTTGAATGGATTTGAATTGATTAATCTTCCTTCCTTTGATTTCTTTATCTTCTTCTTCTTTTAGCTTAATGGTGACCATTGTTTTTGTTTTAGATTATGAACATTTAAAATAAACATTTAGAATGTACATGGCTTGGGGTTTAGGGTATAAGGATCTACTTATTCCTATATTGCCCTTATCTATTTCTAACATTTTTATTCCATTTCAATTTACTTAATTCATTTGTTAACATAGCATGCTTCCCCCTTATTAATCACAAATCTCAATCCCATAATCATTATATTATTTTATTTAATTTAGCTAATTAAATATCCTAAATAATGCTACTAAAAATTAGGGTTGTTATAAATATCTTCCATCGACGTTCCATAGTTAGGGAATTATTAGATTTGAGCTATTACTGATATGATTTCGCACATTGGTTGATATAGATGGATTATACATGTTGTATGAATGTTGTTTTGGATGAATGTGTGGTTATTGGATGTATGTTTGGTTATTTGGCTTGTTTGGCTTATTTGGTTATTTTGGTTGAAAACACCGATTAGCATTAATCGGGTTTTAGGTAGTATCTTGAACATTTGGGTTTCGTACACGCAAAAATCTGATGAATAAGATAAGTTGTAGAGGAAAGTTAGGATACGTAACGATGGATCTAGATTTTGGGATGGATGTCAGACATTTCTTTTTTCGTACTTATCAATTTGGTTAAGCACAAGACCAATGTGGTTGGTATTGATCATTGTAGAGTGGTCAATGTCCATCACTATTATTAATTAGCAATTTGGCTGATCTTTGACTTAGTCATTGAGGAGATCTCATAGTGCATGAAGGGATGGTTCGTTCGTGCTACATGTTTAGAGTTTGGATGTTATTGCTCCTTGACGAGCGATTTAAATGTTATGGCAGTGGTGTGATGCTTCGACCTAATAGTTTGGTACTTTAGATTGTGACTCGATGATGCATGGAGTAGGTTTCGAGAATGGTAGTATCACGACACCGTAGACCATGCTGGAGTTGTTGCCTCATTTCGCGTTATGGTGGATGGCAACGTACAGCATGATGGGCTTGTATCTTTGGTTGCGACTCATTATAGGAGCAGTTACCAAAGATTAGACACCTTATAACTTTGGTTTATTACTCGAGTAGTTAGTAGGTACCGAAGGGGCTCGTGTTGGGAGTTGTGGAGTAGAGGAACATGTTAGGTTCCGAGATAGTGGAAATTATATCAAGCTAGTAGTGTTTGGATCTATATTGAGCGAATAAGGCTTGATGGATGTGTTTGTGATAAGGGATTGTTGATGGCTTGGAGTTTTTTCCAATGTACTCAGAGCAGGGGTATTGTATAATAGGGACACTCATAGATTGGTAGTTAGGATTCATATACCCTGGACCACTAGATTAGGTCTTGTGTATAGCTTCGAGATGGGTGCTAGAGAGTACAATGGGGAACTGAGACTTCCATTGGTCCCTGATATTTGCAGAAGGCCATAGGAGTTATTATATATCTTGAGCATGCTTGGTAATAGTTAGTATTGTTTGATGGATGTTATGTTAGTTATGGTTGCTTTACTAGCCACCTGTGTACCGTAGGGATTTCACATGAGATAAATATTATGGTAGGGATACCTAGACATGTCGACTTGATTTAGTGAGGAGTAGGTATTGTAGACTGAGATACTTAGACACCTGGACAGTTTTTTTAGTATGGAGGAGGTAGTATGGATGGAGATATCTAGGAACCTTAAAAATACTGAGTATGATATACCTTTTTTATGATATTGTAGAGTAGCATATTATCTATGTTATGTGCTGACTCTTTGGTTGCAGGAACAGGCCACGTATGGTTTGTATGCACTATGTTCCATATACTATATATATCGAGTTTTATAGTAATTTGAGATTTGATATCGCTTACACCAGACTGTCGCCTGACTTAAGGTTTTATGCTTTGCTTCTTGTTATCTAGGGTACTCTTAAATGAGCAGATTTGAACGCAGGTATGGATGACATATAGAGTTCTTCAAATGGACTAGCAAGAGGCGATGCTTACTTATATTTCTATTTGAATTTGTTATTGTATTAACATTGTGTGAGACTGTGGAGCCTTGATAGTGTTTGACTTACTATTATATGAGACTGTGTATCAGTAGAGTTTATTTTCTATTTGTATAAACTCTGTTACTGTATTTTATAACTCTGTGGATCTTATATTCAAATGATTAGTTCACATTGTTACTACTGTATCTACACTATTTTATACCTGTGTTGACTATTATACTTACTCTGATGCGATGTGAGACATACGACAGGTTATGTGGTTATTTGATGTTTCCTTTTTCTTCTTTTCCATTCTCTTCTATTTTCTTTCCTTTACTTCTTTTCTTTCCTTTGACAACTCTTCTACACTGTAGGTGTAGGGCGGTCATTACAAGATAATTCATCTCGTTGAATCTCGAAGGCCGACTGAATCTATTCGTGAAGAGGATGTGCAATGAACTTTGAAGAGAATAGTCGTTTATGTGGACTTGGAGCAGGGCTAGCCAAGTTCTTACAGCACCATCATTAGAAAAGATTGAATAGCGGGATAACACTACCCATGCACATAAACCGATTGCATGTTATAAAGTCTGGTGGGGGATTGTGAACGAATTCAGTCCTTTGTTGGCAGATGGAAGTCATCCTCGAGATGCCATATGTTGAAGACATGTTTTTGAGTGACCTTGCAGATAGGATTGAGGGCACCTGCTCGGGAAGGTTGTTCAAAATTCTCAACCATGGAGGCAGCTTACCAACAACTAGCTCAACTGAGACTATTTGACTTTAGGATTCACAAGTTTTAGGACAACTTGGCCTGATGGTGATGGATAACGATGCTTGAGCTATAGCAAACCCAGCTTTAGGAGGAGTGGATGTTCTTTCACAAAACTTAAGACGGGGTGACCGACGAGTCACTCTAAACAATAAAACTTGGCGTTCAACATGGTCAGGTATGTTTTATTTTGAATAATAAACCTGTATTACCAATGCCCGATTCCAAAGGATGTCGATGTGTTGACCATTCGAATTTTCAGCATTGACTGGGGTAAGTGCAATGTGTTAATCCATGTAGTGTGAATCAAGTGTCCCATACATACATGAATGGACCATCCTATGTAAATAGCTCATTGTGCTAGAAAAATGAGCTGCGTCGTACGTTGAAATTATATTTTAGAACTTACCAGTTAACGATGAGTAATCGATAATAGAGCTGTTATTAGGAGCTACGCGGGAATTTTTTTCCTTTAGAATCACTAGAAGTGCAGAAATAGAAAAATTGATGCAATGGGATCATCTAGTACGATAGATTTTGGGACAAATCTTCGCACTAGAATTCAAGCGACGATAGAGACTTAGTCCAATTCTTGAAAAGAGACGGTTGAATCCGAAGAACAGGACTTGTCTTCGGAACCACATGCACTCAATAGGGACAAAACTTAACTTCACCACCAATCAAACACCACCCAAATTTCAACCATCTCCCCTCGTCAAATCATGGCTGTGCCACCATCATCTCCACCATCATCATCTAAAATCAATGACCCCCACCTTGTTTTACTTACCAAATAGATTGGTGTTAGGGTTTGTGTTTGGGGCCAATCTAAATCACGACTAGAAAGTGGCAGTGGGCTGATGTGATGGAGCTTGAAGGGACGAAGGTGGTGACAACGTCAACTATGGGAAGGCAGCGACATTGGAATTGATCGACGATAGCAGACCTGGGTCGAACTGGGTCATTAGAAGTGAAAAGCTTGGGTGGAAATTCAAATGGCTTGGGTGGAAATTCAAATGCCTCGGGTGCAAAGTTGTATCACGAATGAAATTACCTAGAAAATTTTCTGAGTATTTGAACTTATAAGGGAAAACTATATAACTTGGTACCAAGTTAAACAACTCAGTACGAGTTGTTTTCCTTCCTCTATTTTGTCCAGAAAGCAAGGCAAAGAATGGATGCGCCAATCTGAAGCATGAAGTAGTCTTAAGGATACAGATTACATCATCAATGTGAAGGAATGGAATTCCAACTATAACTAAGCCGAACGGTTGAAGAAAAATCTACCAGTTGAAAACAACGTCTTGAAACAACACTAAAAGATTAGTTGGAATTTATGAAATAGTAGTCCAGGACTTGTCTTGATCTAGACCATACTTTGATTTCAACAAAAGCATACTCTGGGGGTGAGGGGCAAGTGATAACGGGATTAACCAGGCAAAAGTTAACGGAAGCTAGGGCAGTAAGACGAAGATGAAATGACTCGATATCTTGGAAGCATACTTAAAAGAGGCTGAAAAACAACTTGGAAAAGTTTCGCCCAAAATGGAGCTAAGGAAATAACTTGACACTAAGTCATTTAGCTCGGTACCAAGACATTTTCCTCTTTTCGATCGTCTTCCAATCTTCATACATCTCATGCCTTACTCCATCTAATCATGATCAAGTGGCTTTTCTTGAGTTTGGACGACCAATTCCAAGGGTTGAAGAGAAGAAAGCCAAGAAAGTAGAATAACTCAAATGATTATGGAACAATCACAAGAATCAACCAATAGTCGATGAAAAGGGCATGGAACACATCAACTAGAGGATAGGAGAGCAATGCTAAAAGTTGGAGGCGATTTCCAGTTAAGAAAATAACATGGCACCCAATCAAATGACTCAGCACCGAGTTATTTATTTAACTCCCTTGCCTCTAGGTTTTCTTATATGAGCTTGGGCCGACGTCTGGACTCTACTGCAAGCAGGCTTCTGATCCAATACACTTGTTACAAATCATAGTGCAATCAAAACAAGATCGTCTCCCTGCTCTTTCTTCCTCACTCTGGTTCTGGGACTCCATTGCTCTTCATCATTTCCCTCCCTCACAATAGTTACCAAGGCAGCTACTCTTGGATTCTTGGCCTTAGAACTTGTCAACCATTTGTACCTATGAATTTAATTCTCCGTAATCTCATACAAACTTTCTCAAATCCATAACCAATAGAAGCTATAGAGTAGACGTTAGGCCGGAGATTTTTGAAACACTATAAAAATCTTATGCCTCTATGTCCTAATTTCTTTTATTTTCAATACTATCTACTAGATATAGGTCCTACAGGTTCCCTACAACTCATTCTTAGGTGTTGTTCAATTTTTGGCATCAACAGGAGCTCTTTTAAGCACCTTATAAGGCTCTGGAGCTTTGACTTGTGGATTTCTAGTTAGAGCGATCATTCCTAAGGCACTTTTTGAAGGATTAGGTGAACAACTCCAAGGAAGCTTTGAAGAAATGCATAAGTACTGAAGATGTTAGAGCCTCTAAACAACAAATTGATTTATAAGGAAAATGTGCTTAAAGCTTTATGGATCAAGGGTAGAAAACTGAGTGGTGGAAGATGGAACAACTTACCATCGTAAAATTAGATCAGTACAGATCACTTCTGGTCAGTACCAAGATAATTTTATTGGCCCAAGGAGTTTGTCTTCCCTACAGTGTTCTCGAATTTGAAGCTAGACTTGGTATTTAAAGATCCGACGGTTTCGTTGAACGATTACTCTATAAATAACAAGCATGATGCAACTCAAAATGGACTTTGGAACTTCATTATCTTAACTTCTTTCTCCATTTAACCTTGCCACAAAGGAAACTACTTTTTATTATTCTAGGTTGTTAGATCAGTAAATCCTTTGTACTTGTGACAAAATCTTTAAGTAATAACACTAAAATGGACGTAGGCCTTAGATTAGCCGAACCACTATAAAAATTTCCTCTGTTTCTTACTGTATTTTGGTAGATCTCTCTATTTTATTTCATTGTGAGTTGTTGTGCCACTTTTTGCCTTAACGAGTGCTTTATTTCTTATATTTCTCTTGTAATTCCTTACAATTATAAGAGAGAAACATTGCAGGAGACCTTCATAGTAGACACAGGAAAGCTTGCTGAACCACTCTGCACATTTGTGTCATTTACTTTATTTATATGTTTGCTTCCTCATTTTATATTTTTAAGCGTAGGAATTAGCAATTAACCTTTGCTTTCACGAATACATTAGTCTAATATCAAGATTGGCTAATTTATTAGTTAAAAGTTACCAACACCACTCATTAGTATTATTTATTTATAAAATTGTATATTATTAATACCTTATATTTGTCTAACGTCCTTTTTATGTATCGTTCAACCTACATCCACTATAAGAAAATGCACTTTTCATTTCATTTACAGATAGTGTTTTTGGTGTAAATGCTGACAAAAGTATTCTGAAATGAAAAAATTAGGAACATACACGCTATTGAGCTCCATTTTCCTTTCTATTTCTCTCCACTTAAACTAAGAAAACATTAAGGTAGTGTTTGGTTTACCCTTTTTAATTTTGAGTTATCGTCCATAAAAAAATGCGCACAACGTATGTATATTGTGGAAAACGACCAATTTAGAAAACAAAGTTAGCATACAGAATACAAAACAACTTTTTTCCATGTTGTGAGAAGTAAGAGAAGCACAAGAAACAATTCATTTTTCCATCGTTCCTCTATCCCCTCCGTTGTTCCCTCCATGGTCTCCTCTATCTTCCTTCCATCGAATCTGTCGTCCCTCCATTCCTTACATATTTTTTATTTAATGTTGAAAGGGAAAACGATCCCTAAATTTCTAAATCCGCCGAATAATTTTACACCTAATTAAAGCACAAGGTATACATGAAATCTCCCATCGGATTTCGTTTGTCCCCTAGTTCCAGCAATATCCAATTCACTTGATCCTTAAAGCCCCTTGAATCCATCCTTGGCAAGCAGGAGGACATGAATCCTATCCAAAATTCACTCATGAATTCTCAACCAATTCTGTGATATCCCGGAAATTTTGACAATAACAATTTAATAATTTATGTCAAAATTTAATTGATTTGATCATATTGTTAATAATAAATTTGAATTAAATTTAATAATCTTCTTTAAAATAAATATTTAAACTGATAATCTATTTTTATAGGCAAATAAATTATTTAATATTTGTAATGTATACATATCTGCATATATTATAACTAGATAAATCTTTGTTTTAAACTTTAATATATATATATAGGCCTGGTTTCTTATTCTAACATTTTTGATAATTTAAAATTGGATTCAATTTGATATTAAGCTACTAAATAAATAACCATATGATTTTAATACCCAAACTAAAAACTTAATTATTTAAATTGATTTTAGTTTAAGTTTAAATTTAAATTTAAATAAATAAAAAGTTTGTTTTGTTTTTATATATATAAGTAATGTATTGAATAAGAAGATAAATTCATTTGTGAATTATTTTAATTTAATCATGAGTTATATTTAACAATATTAATAATGTAATATTCTTACAAATGGATTTTAATATAGATAGAAATGACTATATCAAAATTTATTTGAATACATTAACATGAGAAGTAATGATTTTTAAATTTGAAATAGCATCTTTCAAACATGTTTAAAATAAAACAAGTCTTAAAATATATTAAACACAAATATATATTAAACGTATGGTTTTAAAATGAGTATAAATACTTAGACTAAAATAACTTTATATATTTGAACATAAGTAAAACGTTACCCAGGCAAGCAAAAGAAAATTTTATATAAGTAATATATGCAAGACAAAGAAACAAGTGAAACTAATATCTATATAACAAGATAAAAAAAAGTATAACCTGACAAAGCAAAACCAGGTTTGAAATGCTTGTAATCTGTAAACTAAATAGGCAAGGATAAAGTATGAAAACATAGCAAGATTTGCAGGCAAGTGAAACTAATATATATATATACAAGATAAAATAAATCATAACCAGACAAAATAATAATAAAATTTGTTAAGTACATGAAGTAAAACACAAACCTGACATAGTAATATTTTTGCCTGCAAAATAACATACAAGGCAAGAACAAGCTAAGGGATAAAACAAGTAAGAAAACAGGTAAGAAGCTTATATAGGAAGTTTAATTTATGCTGTTTAGTTAATGTTCAACATATATAAGGTAAGCTAGTAGGAAACAAAAAGTACATAGGCATTTAATACTTTCATTTCAGCCGAAATGTATAATATCTTGTCAGCCTTCACATGAGAAAAAAAAAAATCTTTGAACATTAGAAATAGCCTATACCAGTAAGTACCTAACCAATGCATGCCAGTGAATATCTTTCCCTATAATCTTTTCTTTTATGTATATATATATCATCTTATTGTAGCTCATTCTCATGACATATCAACGAAACAAGGAAAAAAAAAGCAAAAAAAAAAAAAAAAAGGGAAGCATATCCATTTTTCCAAACATTAAACATCATTCAACTAAACTAAAATAAGGAGGTTAAAGGAAATCAAAGCAAGTTATGGTTTTTATGTTAAATCTGTGCAAGCTTCCATGTTTTCAAATACAAGTCTCTGAAATCAAAAACAAAAGCATGGAAAAAAAAATTCATTCCAGTTCAAAAAGGCCTCTGCATTTTCAGGTAAGTAACATTCAAATTAAATAATTTAAATTTATGAATTTCTTTTGCATACTTATCTATGAGTTTGAGTTTGTGATGTTTATGAATACATTGGTTCCTGAATATGTGTATATTTGCAGTACTGTGACTTTAGTGGTGCTCTGCAATGTTCCCAGGCTCCTGTTTTCTCTATTTAAATTTATTTTCACATAATCTTGTCCATGATAGGATCTGGTTGTCAACCAATTATGTTGATTCAAATTTGAATAAGTGCTTAAATACTAAGATAATTGAAAGCCTGATGCTTGTTTATGTAGATAATAAAAACAACTGAATATACCAAATATAGATGAAAACTCAAACTATTTAAATTATGATTTCAGTATCAAAAATCGAATACCTTATACAAAATATGTTTTTTAACATAGGAATCTGGATTTTTAGTTTAGAATTGAAGGGGAGTTTGGATTTTAACTGAAAGTTTATTTTTGAGTTCCCCTTGTGATCAAGTAGGTTTGAGAGTTCGAGAACAGGCATGGAGATAGAGGGACGAGTGAAGATGGCGGTGGTGGGAAATTCATCAGAGAGATCGCGGCAGAGAATTTTCTTTTAGAACCCTAATTTTATGTGTTCAGTAAATCGACCACTGCGACCTGTGGCGTTGATCGAGTGCTTCGAATTTTTTAGAGAATGATAGTTAGGTCGTAGTCGAAGTTATAGCCGGTGTAGGGGATTTTCTAGTGGCCGAGGCGTTGTGGAAGAGGCGGTGACAGGTTTCGTCGATGTGGTGCTCGTACGTTTCCAGGTTTGGGTTCGTGTTCAATTGTGATTTCGAGGCTTGAGCGTATGTTTGGGTGAACGTTGTGGGTTGCTGTGTGGTCAGGCGATGCGTTTGAGTGATCGTCGATGATCGGAGGGAGCTCCGGTGAGGGTACACGTGCACGTGCACTGGATTTTGCCTGGATGGTTTTGTGAGGTAGGGGCACTCGAGTTATTGGGGGTTTTTCTCAGGGGAAGTAGCACGCGAACTCGAAGCATGCTCGTTGTTGACTCGGAGTAGTGGGAAGGGGGAAACTGGGTAAGTTGTGACAGTCTTGTTTCAAAACCTGTAAAGTTAATATACTTTAAACTGGGTTTTTAAAAAAAAAAAGGGATATGAATGTTTAACATAGTTATTTAAATAAAAGAAAAGTTTGTATTCGAAAGAAGTTTGAATCTCAGTTTAAAATAAAATAAAGGTTAAATATTTAAATTATTTGAAACCAATTTAAAAAGGGGAAATGTTGCTCGAGTTTCACTCGAGTGATTCGAGCGTCGGACTCGAAGAAATTTAGGGTTTTGCTCGTAGAAATATTTGTTTGTCTCGGGTATTTTTAGCTACAGGTTTTAAACGTGTAAGTTTATTTCATTTTTAAAACCGGGCTTTTAAATGAAAAAAATATATATACGTATTTTAAACAAAGTTTAAATCAAGATAAGTTTGGATTCAAAACGTAATTTGAATCTCAGTTTTTAAATAAATAAAGATTTTAAAATTTAAAATTTGTTTTAAACTAATTTGAATGATAAAGTGAATTTTTAAATTAAATTTGAATCTGAAATGAAACCATGTGAAAATTCTTTTAATCTACTATTTTAAGATAACTATTAATTCAGTTGTAAAATAAAAAGAAGTTTGGAATTGATAAGATTAATTTGATTTCATTTTAAATCTTAAATTTAAAATGAAATTAAAGGTAAATTTAAATTAAATTGATTAAATAGCTTATTAATGATAAATTGATCATTAAATAGAAGAAGGGTTTCTAAAGACTTAAGGATTTGTAGTTATTAAATTAACTAAGTGGATAATTAATGACTAGAATAAATTAACTCGGAAATTAAGAGTTAAATTTATTTAAATAAGGTAAAAGTTAAAGGTAGATTAATTGGAAATTAGGAAATCATTGGTTTAATTTTAAATTAATGACTAGTAATAAATTAATGAATTAATAAAGAATTAATTAATGAGTTATTAAGACTAACTTAAAATGTAAGTTAATTACTTTAAGAAAGTAATTAAAGGATTATAATTAGTTAATGAAGGTTATTAACTAAAATTATGAAATAATAAATTAATGGGATTATTTTTAATAATTAATTAAATTATTTATTTAAGATAAGCAAATTGTGATGTGATAAGTATAATTACTTAGGGAAGTAATTGATGATAATTACTGGATGTAATTAACTGGGGGTGATTCAATAACGAAAGTAATTGGGATATAATTACTTGTATAATTAATCAGGGGATTAATTAGAGAAAATTTAGTTAAGGAGTAATTAATTCATTTGATGAGTAATCAAAGATAGTTAATTACTAATGGTATTAATCAGAGGTGATTAATAAATGTGGTTTAAGTCAAGTTTAATTACTTAAGGTAATTAATTCAAAACAGGGAATTAATTAAAATGTAATTAGAAATCATTAATTGATATAATTAATGATGGGATGATAAATTTAGATTAATTAATCAATAATAAGAAAGTAAAGAGTAAGTAATTAGTGTAATTCAGAAGTAATGTAATGTTGTAATTTAAGATTAATTTCTATATTTAGATAAGATAATTAATTTGTAAAAATAATTTAAGAATGATTATTTGTATATAATTAAATTTTAATTAATCAAGTATGATTAATTGAAACGAATAATTAGTGAATGATTTATTAATTGATTGGAGATTGATTAATAATTGTGTAAGCAAGTTTTAAATGATGAAGTATTTAATTTAATTTACTTTAAATTAATTAGAGATGATATAATTAATTTAATTCATTTTAAATTAATTATAGCTTATATGATTGCTTATATATGGATGGATGAAATTGTTTACCTTGAATGATTTAAGATCTCAGATATGAGAATTAATGTTATGTGATATTTATGCTATATGATATGGATGCTTGATTTAAGTATGAATTATCTGTTATGATGATAATATGCCTTATCTGTTTGTAGTGATAATATTGGTTATCTGTTTATGTTGATGTTGACTATCTATTATGATATTGTGAATTATCTATCTGTGTGTGTATTGAATTATATGAATTAAACTGTTAAGACTAAATAGACAACTTGGCCTTAAAAGACACGTTTTGGACTTCGATGAGACCGGGATCGGGTTTTCCATATTTGGAAATCCGAAAAACACGTCGATTCCAAAATAACGACAGGCCGTGAATCTGAAGTGAAGATGAAGATTCAGAATGCAAGGGTTATCGTCGTTAACTCTGAGGGTGATTCCAAAATGAGTGTAACGAGATAATGCCTTCGGTTTCGTTCGAACCCGGAACGAACTTGTATGAATTGAATGCTTACAAACCATCGTCAGGAGGACGATGAGCATTCTAAGAAATGTATTCTCTAAAGGTAATCGTAGCCTCAAGCCTCATCAACCGGGAATGGCTAAAACAAGGGAGGTGCAGCAAGGTTAGGTGGGTCATGCCCAAGCAGGACAAGATTTTCCCCTGTCTAGATGTCCCTTTTTATTCGGTTGTGTGGACAGTTGTGAGCTCCAACTGTCGGGGTTGTCTTGTTGGAGACTGTTCAGTAAGGAATGGTTCCGGCCTTGTGTTGCAGGGGGTCGGGAGTGATCCTCGGTACGTTGATCTAGGCCACGTACTATGACGGGCGGTACCCCAGTAGCCCTGCCATTGTATGGAATCCACAATCCAATAAGTGCCAACGGTTTTGATTGTATTACTCACTTTTGTGGCTAGTAGCTGGAATTAAATAGATGTAACAATTTCGGCTATTTTCTATTTACATGAAAACCCTAGACCTATTATAATATCACAGAATTTCCTATCAAATGTTTTGGTTCGCGTAAGGTAAAAACTTACCCATATTTATTCGTGGGGAGTCTTACGTGATACCTTTTGTTTTCAAATGTTTTTCAAAGTTAAGCAATTTTAACCTGTTACTCATACCAGACCCATGTCTGACCCGGAGTTTATTTTTGTTTTTCATAAACTCTCAGGTACCCAAATTTTTACGGGTAGCCAAGGGATTCAGGTTTGTTTTGACGAATTCTGGAGGAGCAATGGAGCAAGAGGCTTCAGCGTTGTAGATAGATATACTTATAGTGTTCCGCTGTGTTGATATCTCTAAGTTGTTTATCTGTATTGTATATTGACTTGTTTTAACTAGACAGGTGTTTATAACTATCTAGTATGTGTTGTATCATCTGTATAGCTCTGATATATGTAAAATTATGTAATAGTTATATGATCTATTATATTTTGTTCCATTCCACTGTGAGATTCTGATGTTGTTGTTCTTTTTTCTCTATCTTTTCTATTTTCTCATCCCTTTCTTTCTTAAAGATGATACGTCTTTCTGGGCGAAGAAGGGCGGGTCGTCATAGTTGGTATCAGAGCACTAGGTTGAGTGAATACCTAGGCTCTTGAGTGATTTCTATCTTGAGAGAGCGTATTTGTAATTTTAATATATACAAATATTTATATATATATATATATTTCTACCTATTTGTTGGGTTACCTGTCCGGGTTATCCAATATAAGTTATAAGGGTAGATAGAATAGTGGTGCGTGTAACACGACTACCAATAGTTGGAGTATGAATATTTGAGGTTGAAGGTGTATCTGTCGAGACTGTAGATTTATTACCGTCTCGAGTGAGCTTTGAGTGGTGTAAGGATTTCATTGATCTCTGAAGAAACCTGTTAAGATTCGGAGTTCCTTTTTGAAGCATAAGTTTGGATGAGCTAGAGTTTGGACCTATCGGTTTGGTATGAGCAAGTCCGGATATCTTACCTCAGGATATAGTAGCTGTGTGATGAGACACAGTGACTATGGATGTCTCCGAAGATGTTTCTTTGAAACAAGTTGACGAAGTGTATCTGTTTTGGAGTTGGGGCTGAGTTTAATAGAGTGTTTCTGTTGGTTTAAGGTCCGAGTTTCTCGAAGAGCTCTGGATTAGGAATTTCTTGGCATTGGTGTTGGCAAGGAAAATTTTTAACTTCTGCATCAGCAGTGGAGTTCAGAAATTGCAGTGTGGTTCCATTTCTTTGATGAATTGGCTAATTAAGCATAGGCTGTTCTGTTTGGTAAAGAGAGAACAGTTTTTCTTTGGTAGTGGGCTAGATTGATCGCAAAAGTGACTTGCGATTGTTTGAGTTTCTCTTGGGTCTGATTTTTCTGGATGTCTTCAGGAAGTCAGAATTTTTTCCGTGTTAGAGATTGAGTTTGGTATCGACTGGATTCCAGGAGTGGTACCGATGGTTCAGTAAGGTGATTTTTGGAAAATGAGTTAGTGAAACAGCTAGAGTTTTGGAGGAACTTCTGAGTTTCTTTAAAGGATCCGTTGAACCATAGTTCTTAGATGTGTTGTCCAGTTTGTCCTCGAAATCTTCATTAGCATTTTCACCTGCTTTCGCTAGAATTGCGCAGTGGAAGCATGGTGGCAGCTGTTTGCTGTGGGAACAACTAGAATTTGCAGTGTTTTGGATTAGAGAGTTTCTACTGGAAATTTTTCAGGATCTTAAGACCAGATTGGAGTGCATCTGTACTATCTTTCCATATGAGAAGAAGTAAGATCAGTCTACTGATTTTGGAATTGAGTTTGTGTTCTAAGTTTTAGTCAATCTTAAAAAGATCATTTTGGATTGTTTTTGGATCAATTTGTTTCTGGGGATATCAGCAAGTGTTGAGCTGATCAGGAAGGATGTAGGCAGCCCAGAATCGTCCGAAGAGTTTTGTGGATAAGGGATGGAGGAATTTGGAATCTGTAATCGAAGATTTGATTTTGGATAAGTGTTTGGTTTCAGGAGTGGATTGCCAGTTTGGATAACTGGAATTCGGTGTGTTTCATGTATCTCTGAGGGAGTACGTGTAAGAGCTATATTTGATTGTAGAGTCAGCAGTTTAGAGATTTTTGGCTGTTGAGTCAGACTTATCTGTAGTCTGATATCCTGTTTTATTTCGTAGATCCAGGTGAGTGGGAACTCAGTAGCTTAGTAATATTGATTGTTTGGATTCTGTAGAGCGAGTATCCCAGTATTTATACTTGGGGAAACTCGAGAAAATTTTATTTAGAATTCTATTTGGACAATTAGATTTGTATATTGGATGAATTGGTTGCTATGGTTGTTAGCATATGATTGATATATGCTTGTGTTTCAATATTAAATCTGTAATTAAATTATTAAATTACCTTTGTTTTAAATTTCGGGGATGAAATTCTTTTAAGGGGGGAAGAATATGATATCCCGGAAATTTTGACAATAACAATTTAATAATTTATGTCAAAATTTAATTGATTTGATCATATTGTTAATCTATTTTTATAGGCAAATAAATTATTTATTTGTAATGTATACATATCTGCATATATTATAACTAGATAAATCTTTGTTTTAAACTTTAATATATATATATATAGGTCTGGTTTCTTATTCTAACATTTTTGGTAATTTAAAATTGGATTCAATTTGATATTAAGCTACTAAATAAATAACCATATGATTTTAATACGCCAACTAAAAAATTAATTATTTAAACTGATTTTAGTTTAAGTTTAAATTTAAATATAAAAAAGTTTGTTTTGTTTTTATATATATAAGTAATGTATTGAATAAGAAGACAAATTCATTTGTGAATTATTTTAATTTAATCATGAGTTATATTTAACAATATTAATAATGTAATATTCTTACAAATGGATTTTTAATATAGATAGAAATGACTATTTCAAAATTTATTTGAATACATTAACATGAGAAGTAATGATTTGTAAATTTGAAATAGCATCTTTCAAACATGTTTAAAATAAAACAAGTCTTAAAATATATTAAACACAAACATATATTAAACGTATGGTTTTGAAATGAGTATAAATACTTGAACTAAAATAACTTTATATATTTGAACATAAGTAAAACATTACCCAGGCAAGCAAAAGAAAATTTTATATAAGTAATGCATGCAAGACAAAGAAACAAGTGAAACTAATATCTATATAACAAGATAAAATAAAGTCTAACCTGACAAAGCAAAACCAGGTTTGAAATGCTTGTAATCTGTAAACTAAATAGGCAAGGATAAAGTATGAAAACATAGCAAGATTTGCAGGCAAGTGAAACTAATATATATATACAAGATAAAATAAATCATAACCAGACAAAATAATAATAAAATTTGTTAAGTACATGAAGTAAAACACAAACCTGACATAGTAATATTTTTGCCTGCAAAATAACATACAAGGCAAGAACAAGCTAAGGGATAAGACAAGTAAGAAAACAGGTAAGAAGCTTATATAGGAAGTTTAATTTATGTTGTTTAGTTAAGTTTCAACATATATAAGGTAAGCTAGTAGGAAACAAAAAGTACATAGGCATTTAATACATTCATTTCAGCCGAAATGTATAATATCTTGTCAGCCTTCACATGAGAAAAAAAAATCTTTGAACATTAGAAATAGCCTATACCAGTAAGTACCTAACCAATGCATGCCAGTGAATATCTTTCCCTATAATCTTTTCTTTTATGTATATATATATCATCTTATTGTAGCTCATTCTCATGACATATCAAAACTGAAACAAGCAAAAAAAAAGCAAAAAAAAAAAAGAAAAGGGAAGCATATCCATTTTTGCAAACATTAAACATCATTCAACTAAACTAAAATAAGGAGGATAAAGGAAATCAAAGCAAGTTATGGTTTTTATGTTAAATCTGTGCAAGCTTTCATGTTTTCAAATTCAAATCTCTGAAATCAAAAACAAAAGCATGGAAAAAAAAATTCATTCCAGTTCAAAAAGGCCTCTGCATTTTCAGGTGAGTAACATACAAATTAAATAATTTAAATTTATGAATTTCTTTTGCATACTTATCTATGAGTTTGAGTTTGTGATGTTTATGAATACATTGGTTCCTGAATATGTGTATATTTGCAGTACTGTGACTTTAGTGGTGCTCTGCAATGTTCCTAGGCTCCTGTTTTCTTTATTTAAATTTATTTTCACATAATCTTGTCCATGTTAGGATCTGGTTGTCAACCAATAATGTTGATTCAAATTTGAATAAGTGCTTAAATACTAAGATAATTGAAAGCCTGATGTTTGTTTCTGTAGATAATAAAAACAACTGAATATACCAAATATAGATTAAAACTCAAACTATTTGAATTATGATTTCAGTATCACAAATCGAAAACCTTATACAAAATATGATTTTTAACATAGGAATCAGGATTTTTAGTTTAGAATTGAAGGGGGAGTTTGGGTTTTAACTGAAAGTTTATTTTTGAGTTCCCCTTGTGATCAATTGGGTTTGAGAGTTCGAGAACAGGCATGGAGATGGAGGGGCGAGTGAAGATGCTGGGAAAAATGCGGCGGTGGTGGGAAATTCATCAGAGAGATCGCGGTAGAGAATTTTCTTTTAGAACCCTAATTTTATTTGTGTTCAGTAAATGGACCACTGCGACCTGTGGCGTTGATCGAGTGCTTCGACTTTTTTAGAGAATGATAGTTGGGTCGTAGTCGAAGTTATAGCCGGAGTAGGGGATTTTCTAGTGGCCGAGGCGTTGTGGAAGAGGCGGTGACAGGTTTCGTCGATGTGGTGCTCGTACGTTTCCAGGTTTGGGTTCGTGTTCAATTTCGATTTCGAGGCTTGAGCATAAGTTTAGGTGAACATTGTGGGTTGCTGTGTGGTCAGGCGATGCGTTGGAGTGATCGTCGATGATCGGAAGGAGCTCCGGTGAGGGTACACGTGCACATGCACTGGATTTTGCCTGGATGGTTTTGTGAGGTAGGGGCCCTCGAGTTATTGGGGGTTTTTCTCGGGGGAAGTAGCACGTGAACTCGAAGCATGCTCGTTGTTGACTCGGAGTAGTGGGAAGGGGGAAACTGGGTAAGTTGTGACAGTCTTGTTTCAAAACCTGTAAAGTTAATATACTTTAAACTGGGTTTTTTAAAAAAAAAAAGGGGATATGAATGTTTAACATAGTTATTTAAGAAAAAGAAAAGTTTGGATTCGAAAGAAGTTTGAATCTCAGTTTAAAATAAAATAAAGTTTAAAATTTTAAATTATTTGAAACCACTTTAAAAAGGGGAAATGTTGCTCGAGTTTCACTCGAGTGATTCGAGTGTCGGACTTGAAGAAATTTAGGGTTTTTCTCGTAGAAATATTTGTTTGTCTCGGGTATTTTTAGCTACAGGTTTAAAACGTGTGAGTTTATTTCATTTTTAAAACCGGGCTTTTAAATGAAAAAAAAAATATACGTATTTTAAACAAAGTTTAAATCAAGATAAGTTTGGATTCAAAACATAATTTGAATCTCAGTTTTTAAATAAATAAAGATTTTTAAATTTAAAATTTGTTTTAAACTAATTTGAATGATAAAGTGAATTTTTAAATTAAATTTGAATCCGAAATGAAACCGTGTGTAAATTCCTTTAATCTACTATTTTAAGATAACTATTATTTCAGTTGTAAAATAAAAAGAAGTTTGGAATTGATAAGATTAATTTGTTTTCATTTTAAATCTTAAATTTAAAATGAAATTAAAGGTAAATTTGAATTAAATTGATTAAATAGCTTATTAATGATAAATTGATCATTAAATAGAAGAAGGGTTTCTAAAGACTTAAGGATTTGTAGTTATTAAATTAACTAAGTGGATAATTAATGACTAGAATAAATTAACTCAGAAATTAAGAGTTAAATTTGTTTAAATAAGGTATTAGTTAAAGGTAGATTAATTGGTAATTAGGAAATCATTGGTTTAATTTTAAATTAATGATTAGTAATAAATTAATGAATTAATAAAGAATTAATTAATGAGTTATTAAGACTAACTTAAAATGTAAGTTAATTACTTTAAGAAAGTAATTAAAGGATTATAATTAGTTAATGAAGGTTATTAACTAAAATTATGAAATAATAAATTAATGGGATTATTTTTAATAATTAATTAAATTATTTATTTAAGATAAGCAAATTGTGATGTGATAAGTATAATTACTTAGGGAAGTAATTGATGATAATTACTGGATGTAATTAACTGGGGGTGATTCAATAACGAAAGTAATTGGGATATAATTACTTGTATAATTAATCAGGGGATTAATTAGAGAAAATTTTGTTAAGGAGTAATTAATTCATTTGATGAGTAATCAAAGATAGTTAATTACTAATGGTATTAATCAGAGGTGATTAATAAATGTGGTTTAAGTCAAGTTTAATTACTTAAGGTAATTAATTCAAAATAGGGAATTAATTAAAATGTAATTAGAAATCATTAATTGATATAATTAATGATGGGATGATAAATTTAGATTAATTAATCAATAATAAGAAAGTAAAGAGTAAGTAATTAGTGTAATTCAGAAGTAATGTAATGTTGTAATTTAAGATTAATTTCTATATTTAGATAAGATAATTAATTTGTAAAAATAATTTAAGAATGATTATTTGTATATAATTAAATGTTAATTAATCAAGTATGATTAATTGAAACGAATAATTAGTGAATGATTTATTAATTGATTGGAGATTGATTAATAATTGTGTAAGCAAGTTTTAAATGATGAAGTAATTAATTTAATTTACTTTAAATTAATTAGAGATGATATATTAATTTAATTCATTTTAAATTAATTATAGCTTATATGATTGCTTATATATGGATGGATGAAATTGTTTACCTTGAATGATTTAAGATCTTTGATATGAGAATTGATGTTATGTGATATTTATGCTATATGATATGGATGCTTGATTTAAGTATGAATTATCTGTTATGATGATAATATGCCTTATCTGTTTGTAGTGATAATATTGGTTATCTGTTTATGTTGACGTTGACTATCTATTATGATATTGTGAATTATCTATCTATGTGTGTATTGAATTATTTGAATTAAACTATTAAAACTAAATAGACAACTTGGCCTTAAAAGACACGTTTTGGACTTCGATGAGACCGGGATCGGGTTTTCCATATTTGGAAATCCGAAAACCACATCGATTGCAAAATAACGACAGGTCGTGAATCTGAAGTGAAGATGAAGATTCAAAATGCAAGGGTTAACGTCGTTAACTCTGAGGGTGATTCCAAAATGAGTGTAACGAGATAATGCCTTCGGTTTCGTTCGAACCCGGAACGATATTGTATGGATTGAACGCTTACAAACCATCGTCAGGAGGACGATGAGCATTCTAAGAAATGTATTCTGTAAAGGTAATCGTAGCCTCAAGCCTCATCAACCGGGAATGGCTAAAACAGGGGAGGTGCAGCAAGGTTAGGTAGGTCATGCCCAAGCAGGACAAGATTTTCCCCTGTCTAGATGTCCCTTTTTATTCGGCTGTGTGGATAGTTGTGAGCTCCAACTGTCGGGGTTGTCTTGTTCGGGACTGTTCAGTAAGGAATGGTTCCGGCCTTGTGTTGCAAGGGGTCGGGAGTGATCCTCGGTACGTTGATCTAGGCCACGTACTGTGACGGGCGGTACCCCAGTAGCACTGCCATTGTATGGAATCCACAATCCAATAACTGCCAACGGTTTTGATTGTATTACCCACTTTTGTGGCTAGCAGCTGGAATTTAATAGATGTAACAATTTCGGCTATTTTCTATTTACTTGAAAACCCTAGACGTATTATAATATCACAGAATTTCCTATCAAATGTTTTGGTTGGCGTAAGGTAAAAACTTACCCATATTTATTCGTGGGGAGTCTTACGTGATACCTTTTGTTTTCAAATGTTTTTCAAAGTTAAGCAATTTTAACCTGTTACTCATACCAGACCCATGTCTGACCCGGAGTTTATTTTTGTTTTTCATAAACTCTCGGGTACCCAAATTTTTACAGGTAGCCAAGGGATTCAGGTTTGTTTTGACGAATTCTGGAGGAGCAATGGAGCAAGAGGCTTCAGCGTTGTAGATAGATATACTTATAGTGTTCCGCTGTGTTGATATCTCTGAGTTGTTTATTTTTATTGTATATTGACTTGTGTTAACTAGACAGGTGTTTATAACTGTCTAGTATGTGTTGTATCATCTGTATAGCTCTGATATATGTAAAATTATGTGATAGTTATATGATCTATTATATTTTTTTCCATTCCGCTGTGAGATTCTGATGTTGTTGTTCTTTCTTCTCTATCTTTTATATTTTCTCATCCCTTTCTTTCTTAAAGACGATACGTCTTTCTGGGGTAGAAGGGCGGGTCGTCACAAATTCTCTTTAGAAATCCAATTTGAGATATTTTTTCAATATTTATATGCAAATTTTAAAATTACTATTTTTTTGTTATTATTATGCAAAATAAAGTTGTGTTACATATTCCAGAAGAAGAAAAAGGCCTCATGGTATGGTTAATTAATAATCAATAGTTTTTTTTACAAAGTGTTACTCAAAATGGTTGCTCATCTCAAAAATCTTTAATTTTTAATACTTTTTTAACTATAAGAAGTTTGAAAATTTAATCGAAAAATATTTTGGAACATAAATAAAGATATGATTGTCCAATCGTTCTTACCCACTAGATATCATTGCTTTTCTATTCATGTAGTAAAATACAATAAAGATAGTGTTAAAATAGTGCATAGAACAACGAGCCATCATTAAAAAAAGGTACCCAATAACAAAATATAATATGATTGGTTATACAAATGTTTTATGGCATCAATGTTACGGTGCTTTAAAGGTCTCATGATGATGTATTTATGTAGCTTTTTTGTTGCTTCTAATATGTTTCCCAAAATTTGACATATGCTAAACTCGATATAAATACTGATCCGTGATTCACTTTTTTTACTTTCATATCTATTAAGCTTTAATCCAAATGTAAAATGGGCAATGACACTGAAATTCATAAGAGAATAAAATTGTACAAAAGCTTATAGAATACATGCATTTCGCACATGTTTATGTCAGCCCTTTTATAGGTAGTTACTAGTGAGTGGTCCGTGCTACGCATACGAACAGTGATATTCCCCATTATTTTCAATTGCCATACCAGAAAGGCGATTGAGGACAGAAGAGTGACCATATCTTTCATATACATATTCATGCATAATGTACAACTGATACAGATGTCAGCATAGTCACGATATATATAGTTAAAGCATTAGTACATATGAGCAGAACAAACATAAAAAAGTAGTGTAACAGAAATCTGAAGTTGCAATTAAAAACATGCACATACGTACTATAGGTGAAAGCAAACCGATACAGTCATCATATGTTGTGAAGTACAGTTTTTTTTTTAAAAAAAAAGGAAAAAAGTTATCGATTAAAAAAAAGGTGTCATAGACAACATACAGAACATTGGTAACTAAAAACGAATTTATAGGGGAAACATGCACTCATAAGCTTTCAGAAATTAATTCTTTTGCCTCTTCTCCCGAATTTTGATTCCAGGTGCTACCGTGACATGTTGTTCTGTATCACCATCCTACGGATAAGGAAAATAGGATGCAGTTTGATTTTTTAAGCATAAAACAACTAGGAGCAAAATCAGTCAATGTTTTTAATTTAAGATAAGTAAATACAACATGGATTTGAAAGGTTTAACAATACAATACAACATGGATTTGAAAGGTTTAACAGTTCAAAGTATGAGTATCCATAAGTACGACAAACAGTTAGAAGTTGATGTTGAAGAAGTACTGTAATGTTATTTTCTATAACAACATAGCATGGAATGTATAGTGTTGCCTTGTACGTGACATCTAATATATATTTGTAGAGATAAATAATGCATAGGTAGTAATTGTAATGCTTTGAAATAATTACCAACAAAATTAGATGTGGAACAAAATAGTTTAAAAATTCTTACTTGAATCACATTATCTCTTTTAAGAGTCTTTTTGGGGAGTGATGGATCAGAAGCATATACTATCGAGTGAATCACACGATCGTCGTCCAGATAAACAAAAAAAAATGTCATAGCTATGCCAAGGGTCACAAAATGATGTTAAATTACAGGCAGTAAGCCAACACGTAGAAGGTAAAATCAATTTCTAATGGGTGGACTTATAAACATCCAAAGAACATAGGCAGACACCATAATCAAATGGATACTTCAATGCAGCACTATCACCAGTGACATATAAACAGAGTAACATAGCACCATATTACAACTTAATAACGTTTAGTAATATACTCAACAAACAATTCTGTCTATAACTATTACAGTACTAACATAATACATAAAACTCAGCGCTTTTGGTTATAAGCAAAACAAAGCAGTAGCTGAAGACAAATCTTCTTATGAAGTTTCTGACACTGGCTGAAATGCTTGGAAATGATTTGTATCACAACATCGGTTAAACCATATTCCTGAGCTTCATTTGCACTCATGAAAAAAATCAAGATCTGTGTCTTGGTTTATCTTTTGTAAACTCTGTCCAGTTGCATACGCCATGTGTCATTCACATATAAAATGAATGTTGTCATACTTATCGCCATTTGAACACAAAATGTAGAAACATGGTTTCAAATGTTGTCTTACCCGCTGATGTCAATCCTCCAGGAGAATTCACATACATGATAATGTCCTTTGTATGATCAACTACATCAAGATTGAACAACTGCCCATTAATAATATTTGACATGACATCGTCTACATCGCCACCACCCGTAATCATCTACCACGCTTCTTTCTTGCATCTTTTGTCATTTCTTGTTCTCTGAGTTTGCAGCAATTTCCTCAACATCTAGGAAGTAGCAATTCAATTAAAGTTTTGTTAGCAAACTAACATTTACGTATGTGAACTAATATTTATTATATCTTCATACCCAAGCAACTGCCCACAGTTAGCACATCAACATCTTGGTCGATTGAAACTGCATTGTTCGAATATTCTGGTTGTAAAAAATTATTTTTAAACAATTTTTTTGTTAGTATGAAAACGCTTGAACAACTTAAGCACACAGAGGTTGCCCATTTATTATAACGATACTTACTTATAAGTTGTGTCTATATAAATTTAGTGAAAAACATAGCAAAAAGATTAAATTTCTTTGCTGGTAATTGGCGGTCCCGATCATGGATGAAGGATGACCAACCTCCTGGCATTGAAAAAAAAAATTGTTTGGGTGTACTCATAGTTTGCAATCTATATTTTATTAAATGCGTTTGTTGTCTTCAAAATAATGGTAATTTAGCTGTGTTCACTCCATGCATAACAGTATCACGTATCAGTAAAGGTGTTTGTTCTAGTAAAATCAACAAAACAAACACACATGGAACAAAGCCGTGAACACATCATTTTTTTGGTGTTATAGAGTAATAAAATCAGAGTATGGTTAATACAATACAAATTCGAGCATGATAGGGTTCACAATATGTCACATACAATTTTACAGTTGGTGAACCATTTTGATTTTTTGTCAACTTGGAACATGTACGTAAGGTGTATTGCAAGCAATCATTTTCAAAACATTAGTAAGATAACTATGAAGGTACATTCTAGATTATGGTATAATCATTGCGACTTGTATCAAGCTACACTCATACCGCATCATTAACGTGCTAAAGTAGTAATAAATAATGACAGGGGAAAAAGTTGAAAGCAGAGACTTGAAAGAGTAAATTGTTAAATGGAACAAATAGCAAAAGGCTATATATAGGAAATAGCTAGGTACTCTATATAACATGTTCCATACACAGAAATAAAAACATTTTGTAAATAAGCCAGGCTAAGAAACTTATTGTCATACTTGAAGATCCTCGTGCTAATACCCACTACAATTCTAAAATCATTTTTGGTGTCACATTAAGCGAATGCAGTCAATAAGATTTAACAAACATAATGAAACGTCGGTATTCACATGAAGATCCAAACTTTTATATTTTCCAAATGAAGCCATCACAACCTTTCATTTAATTATGAAAACTCTGTCCCAGTATGTAGTAGTACCAGATATGGTAAGATCGTCAAACCTACGAATATAATATTTAGACACTGAATAGGACATAAAATTCATATGATTAAAAACTGCATGGAAATCAAAACACAACTAACCAGACATGTTAAACCTTCAACCTTTTATTTTCGAATGTATGATTTAAAGAACAAATAGTTGAAGCAAAAGTATTAGTAATTCAGTAATACGAACAAAAACGGTTCATGCATTTTAACATGAAAAAAATTATTTAAAAAAAGCATAAACTTTGTGGCAACAAAAAAGTTAGTTAATCACAAATAAGGGTTGTAACATGTTAACAAAAAAGTAATAGTTGTTCTTGATAACCGACAATGACCAACATGGACAAATGATGAACTGCTATGCACCATGATTTCCCATAGTTACGGCAGATTATATATGTAACTTTTTGGAATATACCTGTAGTGGACTAAATAAAGGACTAAATGAACGGTGCACCCAATGTTTTAATCTTTTGTACAAAACTAACAACTTCGCAAAATCCAGAGGGGATTAAGACATGAATACAATATTATCAATAGAATTGTTGCTTGTCAGCAAAGTTAAAAGGATTATTCTTCTTTATACAATCTTTCTCAAAAGCCTCTCCTTATTGTTGTTGTTGTAGGTCATACTTTAGAACATGTACAATTAGGGTGAATCGAGGAACATATCATGAGCAATGAATGGCATAATATATTATTAGCAAAACAACTTTGATCGTTAAAAATGATAAAATCACTGAAAAATATCAAATATTGGATACATTTCGAAAAATTTCTAATATAATATAACCAACTTTATTTGGTTTTAATAATGTGAACCGAGACTTAAGGTATGAAAGCTCATCTTTGCTTAGTGCTTTGGATAGGGACTTCACTAATTAAACATGGTAAACTAAATTAGATGTATTAGAGAAAATCAAGTTACGCACATTTTGGAAAATGTTGTGAATGAACAACTGTGTGCGCGAGTGAGAGTGCGTGAGCACAAACGACTTGAGGAACTAATGTCTAAAAGAAGCATATATGCATAGTGGTACTGGATCAAAATAGAACATCAAATTTCAAATCAAAATCTATGCACAAATGGCCGATTGCAAAGTCATCTTACACATTCAACCCTTTAACACATCCACTACAACTTTTTATAAGCCACCGAATAAACACTAAAGGAAGTCTATATTAACATGAAGAAAAGTATGGAAAATAAAATATACATTTAATGCTTCACACTTGAGAGAAGTAGCGCAGATATATGTTTATGTAAGTTTTAAATATTAGGATATCAAGAAGAATTTGCAGGTTATGATTTCTTAACCATGATGATCTAACATTACCAAAGTTACAAAAAAACTATTCAATTTCAAAATATGAATTATTGCATACATCAGTTAAAGAAGGGATTAAAACATGAAAAAATATCTAAGTGAAAATACTGGCTTACTTAGACACTACTAGAAAAACAGTGTATTCCAACGTGCAATTTCCAACGGCTTACAACGGCTCGTTGGATCTTGACGTAACCGTTTGAAGCCGTTGGAAATTCGCCGTTTGCGGCCGTTGGAAGCCGTTGGAAAATTTCCTTCATATTTTCCAGAGACCGGCCTTCAGTTCATTTTTCATTTCCCCTTCAAACCTTTTCCCCCAATTCCACCATTCCACCACCTCCAACCTGCTACTTCCGGCCCAAACACCATCCCAACCACCTCCGACGCCATCTAGAAGCTGCTCCGGCCCATCTCCATCCTTCTAGCTCTCCAAATCGGTAATTTTGCTAAACCTAATATTTAGGTTTTTTTTGATTTAGGGTTTAATTCGAATGTTGATTGATTCCTACTTGTTAGTGTATGCATATTATATCATGTTATCCCCTAATTGCAACTATTATACCATAATGAACAAGTTATTATAACCGATTGAAAATTTTGTAATTTAGGATATTGCATTATAGTTTATGTTGATTTGGTTAGTATATTAAACGTATGTGCGTGATAGAGTTTATTGCACTTGAAAGCCGTTAGAATGGATATTGCATTTGTGTGAACACGAGTTTTGTATTTGTGCGAATACGTGAATTGATTTAGTATGTAAATGAATTTAGTTCTTATGTAATAAAATGGTAAAATATAAACCAATATTAATTAAACGAGTTATATATTTAAATTTAATATAAACAAATATTTAAATCCTTAGATATATTTGGCCCCGTCTGACAAGTGTTGTATATGATCGTTTTAGGGATATTCGTTTTTTCCACAAAACGGACAACTCTAATCATCTGGTACACCATTTGTCGGATTTGTCCCTGTATTGGACAAGTTACAAACACTATAAAGTAATTATATTCCGTCAATCATATCACTTTAAACGGTTCACAAAATTTCGACGGCATTTCCTTTACGTTCCTTGTGTACACGCATTTGTGTACGATACAAGGAACACGTGGGAAATGCTGCCGAAATTTTGTGAATCATTTAAAATGATATGATTTACGGAATATAATTACTATTGTGTTTGTAATGGAAAGTAGGATGACCGACCATCAAAGAAAGACACATAAGTGGCAATGAAACAATAGTTGCTTATTTAAAATAAAGTTTGTGAAATTAGCAGTTTGCGGCCGTTGGAAGCCGCTGGAAAATTTCATGCAAAATATAAAATGAATGATTTATAACATTTACTCTATCATAGGTTTTCTAGTAGGGAAGCATGGTCAATTACTTTAATGATCGGAGCTGGATGTATCAAAGAAGGGAAATTAGTAGCGCAATAAGCGAACATTTTCTAAAAGGGGTATAAGTGTTCATCGAATTTGCTATAAGTAATATTGCAAACGATGAAGAAATTCGTTGTCCGTGTAGTAGATGCAAATTGTTGAACTATTTAGAACCGAATATGGCTAAGGTTCATTTGCGCCAATTCAGTTTCGTACCCAATTATTTGTTGTGGGATCGTCATGGAGAAATTGTAGCCCCTAATAATCAAGAACAGACGGTGGAGGTCATAAGCGAAGAAGGTAGTACGAATCTCATAGAACATATGGCCGAAGATGCAGCACGATCAATGTTCCCTACCGTTGTAATTGATAACGACGATGTTAACATCGAAGAGGAACCAAATGTTGGAGCTAAAAAAATATATGATTTATTGGATCATGCTAAAAAACCCCTTTGGAATGGATGTTTAAGCGGCTCTCAATTATCGGTAACTGTAGAATACATTGCAATGAAATCAAAGTACAACCTTACAGAAGCTGGATTTACGGCTGTTGTGCAAGCTGCTAAACGTCATATGCCATCCGATAATTTAATGTGCGAAAATTATTATGAAGTGAAAAAACTTATGTCTTCTTTCGGTTTACCATATCAAAAAATAGATACATGTTTAAAGGGTTGCATGTTGTATTGGAAAGAAGACATCAATCTTAGAAATTGTAAAATATGTAATCAGGAAAGATACAAATCGAGGAAAAAGAAGGGAAAAGAAGTTCCGTACAAGCGTATGCATTATTTGCCCCTCACCCCTAGACTTCAACGATTATATGCATCATCTGTAACAGCACATCATATGAGATGGCATAGTGTGAGAACACCTCAAGAAGGTACGTTGACACACGCAGCCGATGGAGAAGCATGGAAACATTTTGACAAAAAATATCCCGATTCAGCGGAGAGCCGAAATGTTAGACTAGGTTTATGTATAGATGGCTTCTCACCGTTTTCTCAGTTTGGTTCTAAATATTCATCTTGGCCTATAATAATCACACCTTACAATCTACCTCCGTGGATGTGTATGAAAACTCCATATATGTTTCTCACGATTGTCGTCCCTGGTCCTGGTAATCCGACACAGTGCATTGATGTTTACTTACAACCATTAATTGAAGAGTTGAAAATATTATGGTATGAAGGAGTTGAAACATACGACATATCAAAAAAGAAAATTTTTCGGATGTTCGCTTCTTTGTTATGGACTATTAGCGATTTTCCTGCATATGCAATGCTTTCGAGTTGGAGTACGGCCGGTCGTTTTGCTTGTCCTTATTGCATGGAAGAAACACGAGCATTTTCTTTTCCAAATGGAAAGAAAATTTCATGGTTTGATTGTCATCGATGTTTTCTTCATATTAATCACCCTTTTAGAAGAGACAAAAAAACTTCATAGCTAATAGACATGAGACTCTACGACCACCAACGGTTTGGTCAAGCGAGGATATATATGAACTTGTAAAAGATTATCCAAAGATACACGAGACCGGGCAACAAGAAGAAATTCAAGGTAAATCGACGTTTCATAATTGGTGCAAACAAAGTATATTCTGGGAATTGCCTTATTGGAAAAATCTATTAATCCGTCATAACATTGACATGATGCATAACGAAAATAACATATTTCATAATGTGTTTTATACAGTTTTGAATGTGAAGGGCAAGACTAAGGACGATTTGAAATCTAGACGTGATATAAAGCAAATATCCAATCGTCCTGAGCTTCATATGACTCCCGACAATAAAAAACCCAAAGCATGCTATGAACTAGACAACAACCAAGTTAAAGTACAGTTAAAATGGGTGGAAGGATTACGATTTCCCGATGGAATTTCCTCTAATCTTCGTAGATGTGTCGACTATAAAAATGGGAGACTGAGTGGAATGAAAAGCCATGATTGTCATGTAATGATGGAAAATTTGTTACCCATCGCTTTCAAAGAATTGTTACCGGTAAAAGTTTGGACGGTAATAACAAAACTTAGTTTATTTTACAAGGAGCTTTGTTCAACTACGTTAAAAGTTGACCGTCTACTTAAACTTGAAGAAGAAATTCCTATACTGCTCTGCAAACTGGAGAAAATATTTCCTCCGGGTTTCTTTAATGTAATGGAGCATTTACCTGTTCATCTTCCATATGAAGCACGTCTTCGAGGTCCGGTGCAATATGGATGGATGTATCCATTCGAAAGGTATGTTACTATATTGAGTATGTAAATGTTGATTTAAGTATAAATATAGTAGTTAATACTTAATCCAAATATTTTTTATTAGGTACTTAAATCATTTAAAGAAAAAAGTGAGACAAAAAGCTCGAGTTGCAGGTTCTATTTGCAAACCATATATCGAAGAAGAAGCTTCTTTCTTTTTCTCTCATTATTTTAAAGACCATGTGAACTTATCATTTGTAAGTGTTCCGCGTAATGATGATCAGGCCAATGAATAAGATTCTTCTTCTGAATCAGTATTATCTATTTTTAAACAACATGGCCGACATGTTGGAAAATATGAGGAAGTATGGCTAGATGATAAAGAATACCATGTAGCACACACATATATTCTTCTTAACTGTCCTGAAGTTGCACCATTTGTTAGGTAATTAGCACATTCCAAGTTTTGTTAAATTTAATACACGTGTGAATAAATAATAATGTAATATATCATGTTTGTGTTTGCAGTATTTATGAATCACAAAATCCAGACGGCGATTTAAGTAAAGATTTCAGTACTTGGTTTTCGAAATACGTTTCTGATCACACAAATAATGTGTTCAATAAAGGATTGAAACATTTGGCGTTTGGACCGAAAAGAAAATTTAATACGTATCCAATATTTTTTGTTAATGGATATAAATTCAACACCAAAGAATACGGTGCTGAAAAATTAACAAACAATACTGGTGTATTTGTTAAAGGCAGTGATGACCCTAATAATCATATAAATGATTTTTATGGTGTGTTAACTCAGATATTGCAGTTGACATATTTTACAAGACCCGTGGAGGATGTTTATTTGTTTAGATGCAACTGGTTCAGCAATGTTTCAGGTTCTGGTATTAACGTGCATCCAAAATATAATCTTATAGAAATTAAACATACCTCGCGTTATCAAAAGTACGACCCATTTATACTAGCCAAACAAGCCCTACAAGCTTATTATGCCCCTTATCCATCTCTAAAAAGGGATAAAGCAGATTGTTCTGCGGTTTTTAAAACCAAAGCAAGATTTACGTTCGATGGACAAAATTTTCCAGACGAACAAGCCTATTAAGCAGATCTGGAGGAAAATGCTGAAATAGCAATTACAGACGATCAAACTGATTTTGGACCTTTAAATGATGAGACAAATGTATTAGTTGAAGCGTTTGAGAGTGTAGAGGAAAACGACAAAGAGCACGAAACCGAGTCTGAATCAGAAAACGATGAGGACGACTGAGTAATATCCGATAATTTTTAAAAGTATTCACATTACATTGATATCTGATTAATAATGCATTTATCCAATTTATACAATTTTAATGACAATAAGTGTATACTCACACACTTAACACATACACAACATGACACATTTGTAGCATATTGTATTACATTTTTTAATGGTTCATCATATCATGATTATTATGAATTGTATATGTATGTATATATGGCAGGTACATATATTATGTCCGGTTCCGGTTCTGGTTCTGGGTCTCGGCGACGTGGCTCTTCACGTCATATTGGAGAGAGTAGTGGTGAGCCACCAGCTCGGCCACCTGTTTACTTGCAGCCTAAGGCTGATGGAACGTAAGTATCATAATTAGCAAGCATAGCATTTTAATTTTTAATTGTACATGATATATCTACAATTGTCTAAAGTTCAATTTTATATTTAACGCAGTGGATTTGAGTTGGAGCCATCCAAAGTGGTTTTGAACATTTCGAAGCAGGCATACATGGCTAGGATGACCGATTGCTGGCCCAAGTGGGGCAAGATCCCCGACGACGTGAGAGAGACGATTTGGCAAGATTTTCTGGTAAGTTTATACCGCTTTACAAGATGATTAATTAAATACAAATAAATAATTAGTAATATTTTCTCATTGTACAGGGCGCTATAGATTTGCAAGAGCCTGACGCCAATTTAGTTCAGCGACACTGGAACTCCAGGATCGCGAAGAACTATAGGGAGACTATGTCGGAGACTAAAAAAGTAGGAAAGAAACCCAAGTGGATGAGCGCGACTGTATGGGAGAAGTGGGTTGAGTGGTGAAACTATGAGGAGTTTAAGGTAAATCTATAATAAATCTCAGCAATTTTTTACCGTTTAATAAATAATTAATCATTGTAAATTTGCAGGAGGAGTCAGCTAGGAACTCGGCAAACAGCAGCAAGAATCCTGTATCACACCGTGGAGGCTCCAAATCTTTCCAGCATCACCGCGAAGATTTGGTAAATTTATCTATTATCACATTTGTATATTGATCAGTTCAGTAATTAGTTATGTACGGTTAAATTATCCAAATTATCAATTGCAGGAACGAGCTCGTGGAGGCTCTGTTGGCTTAGTGGACGTGTTTGCTCTCGCCCACGCGTCTAGGCAAGTAGATGAGGCTAGCAATATCATATATCAGTGGGGTGATCAAGATAGGGTGACCGAGGCATATGTATACATTTTTAAATTTCTAATACTTACACCGATAAGTTTATTAATTTCTAGCTATGCAAAATAATTACATGCTACTATTTTTCAACTGAAATTGTTTTTTTATTATAGTCGAGGTTGCAGGAGGCACAGGCTTATGCGCTTCAGCAGTCTGGTCGTGATGCGCTGACATAGGAGGAGCAGGATAACATTTTTACCGCTGTTATGGATCCGGCGCAACAGAGTAGACGTTTTGGCTTTGGGAACCTAACGGTAATTAATCCTTTTACATATGTACAAAAAATCAGCATTTAGATATATAATGTTATAATATTTTATATGCTGAGATAACCCTTTTGCTATTATTTCTATTTGCAGGCTCGACAAGCTCAAAAAGACCAAGACAAAGAAGAAATCAAGGAGCTTAGAGCTATGGTTGAGCAGCTATGGGTGGAGAATCGTCTACGATCCATCCAGGTGGAGCAGCTGGATCAAAAGCGTGCACAGTATTTGCAGAATCATGGTACCCTTCCTTCGTCGTCTGGTGCTTCTAGAGGCGACGAGGATCCTTGAGGAGGTATGTTTTTGAGTATTTGTGTTTGAACAATGTATATATTGACTTTGAGATGTTTTGATGTTGATGGTGATGTTGTATATATTGGTACGGAGTGGGTGAGAAATATTTTGATGGTAAGTACATGGTTTATCGACATTTGTTGATGGTATGTGCGTTGATGGTATATTTTGTGATGTTTGATCGGTTTGGTTTGTTTATATTGGTGTTTTATTGATTTATGTGTGTTGTTTGTATTGATATTGATATATATGTGTGGAATTGATTGGAAATTGAATGGATTGGAAATGGTGTGGGTGGAAGGTAAATAGGCTTGCTGTTTTACAGCAAAATAAACCCAGTATTTCCAACGGCTTATTGACCATTTTATTGTAACGGTGTCTAACGGATTCCAACGGCTCGTAGCCGTTAGCGGCCGTTGGAAATTCCGTTGGAAATGGTCCGTTGGATCCGTTGGAAAGTATTGGAAGGCGTGAGATTTATTCCAACGGCCGCCAACCTCTATGAGCCGTTGGAATAGCCGTATTATCTTGTAGTGAGAGCTTGCACTGCCATCGTTCCTTTCCTATAATCCTTTTTTAGCAGTCTGCTAACAAAAGCTGGAGCTTCAAAATGTCGTGGTCTAAATTTCAACGTTCGAAAATCGACACCCGTACTTCACTTGTACTCGAATGCCGCACATTCAACCGTTGAAATCTGACTCGTACCGGAGTTTATGTCCCATGTAAATATATCAAAGCTTCTTCCCCAAGCTGCCAGGAACCATCAAACAATTGAAATCAAAAGAAACTGATAGAGAAAATTTGTTCCTTGTTGTTCCAGGGTATTGACCATTTGAATTTTAAAATTAATTTGCCCACAGGGAATAACCAAAATTAGGGTCCGCTCTCCATACAGCATGAAATATTATGGACTACATTCTTGCCTAGATGGGTCTGCTACAACAGAACAATAGGTATGTTATCACACCTATGCTCCAAATGTCATCTTTTGTGCTATATGACATGGGCAGCGCCTCAGGAACAATTTTATCACTGACTAAATAATCAAAATGTCATATTTAAAATGAAGATTAGATAACAACATATTTGCAGCATGGTGAATTAACACAGAGTCAAAGTGTTGTAGGTGTTGTACAGTAATTTGTATTACATCACTAAATGTCAATACCGACAAAGAGTGTTTATAAAGTAATGGAAAGAATTTCAACTTAAAACACTTACTTTTTATTCACATCAGTAATCAGTTCAGGCAGTAGACAATTCATGACAAATTATTATATGTTGCAATATCTAATGCATAGGAAATTTTAGCAGCAGAATTAGGACAATGGCTCACATTCATATTTCAAGAAACTTACACGACAATGATAGAAACAGCAGAAATAACAACTTCATGTGGTCAGAGTGAGTTATGCAGCTGTATAGACGCATAATGTATAATCTGACTTAATCAAGAATGTAGGGCGATAGTGGTATTGCCATTTACTACAATTTGTTCCAGTGACATTACATTATGAACCTCAACTTTGTGGTTGTCAGAAGACTGTAGAGGCTTGAAAATGATGACATGAGTAAAAAAGTAAAAAAAAAACACCTTACCTAAACTGATACCAGTTGTCATGTTGTAATCATAGATATTTGCAGCATAGTGAGTTAACATATAAGTGTTGTAGGAGTTGTATAGTAATTTGTATTACATCACTAAACGTCAATACTGACAAAGAGTGTTTATAATGTGATGGGACGATTTTCAACTTAAAACACATACTTTTTAGTCACATCGGTAATCAGTTCAGGCATTAGATAATCCATGACAACTTATTATAACTTGCAGTATCTAATGCATGGGAAATTTTGGTTGTAGAATTAGGATAATGGGGGAAAGAAGAACGTGGACCTGTAGCGGGCGTTGAAAGTTTTCAAAAAATCCCAGAAACAAACCAGAGTCCATTATTTTGAAATAGAAAATCAGGACAGGTGCCAGATAAGCGTTCTCATGTTCCTATTTTAAGTTTAAGCAACAGATAGATAGATTTTGCTTCTCACTCCCTTTGTTTTGATTGAAAAGTGAACCAAAGTGTGCAATTTAAAAACTTGATTGTAGGTACATAAAAATTAAACAATTCCTAATTACAAAATGCATGATATGTAACAGTATCGAGATAATGACAATAAACAAGGAATGCAAACCAGTATAACAATATTGTATTGTATAATGGACCGCAATGTAATATGGTATTGTATAATGGACCGCAATGTAATATGCAGAGTATAAATGGGCCGAGCCCATATACATAGTATCTGCTATTATAAATGCAGAGAGCCAAAACATTATAAAGTACAGTTTTTCATTCTCAAAGCAATAAAGATATAATTCTCTTATTTCTTTAACATGGTATCAGAGCCATATATGCTTAACAGCATCTGATCACCATCAGTTTTTGATTGAAAATCATATCTCATCAGAAAGTTTTCATCATCTGAGATCAAATCATATATAGTTTAACAACTGTATATGATATGTTAAAGAAGATTCATCATCTAGCATTGTGCCGTGCCAAGAAGGATTGATATCAGAAAATTTTCATCATATATCACTTCGGCTGCATCAATACTATCAGAATTTCAAAGATTTTGGTGACTAACCAGAAGTGTCGTGCCAAGAAACTGCTGGTTACATATCATCATTCAGTCAGTTTCTGGCTGCATCCTCATTCTCTGGTAATCTTGTTTCTTTTCTTTACTTCTTGCTGTAATTTTTTTTCATCAATGGCTGAAGGAGGTGATAACAGTACTGTTTCACCCACATCTGTTTCCAAATCCACCCAAAACCAATCCAATACTACCCAAGAACTTCTTAAAACCATCATCAAACCACATAGCCAGATTATAAATACTCCACTCGATGAAACCAATTATCTACTCTGGAAATTTCAAGTGGAGACTGCAATTAAAGCTTATGGTCTTCAGGAATATGTTCTTGGAACCATCATTAAGCCACCAAGATTCACTGCAGATGCACAAGGCAAGTTAGTTGACAATCAAGAATATATTATACATGAAAGACAAGATAGTTTGGTCAGTTCTTGGTTACTATCCTCAATTAGTGCAAGTCTTTTACCACAACTAGTAGGTTGTAAAACAGCCTACGATATTTGGCATACAATAGAGCAAGCTTTTAGTTCTCAATCTGCTGCAAGAATTATGCAATACAAAAGACAACTCCACAACTTAAAGAAAGGCAGTCAGACCATGAGAGAATACTTATCAAAAACTAAAACTCTTTGTGATCAGTTAGCCTCAGCTGGGCACAATGTAAGTGACACAGAACAAATTCTGTATCTGTTAAGTGGACTAGATGAGGAATATGAATCTGTTGTAGCTGTGATATCATCAAAAGAAAGTTTACCAGCATTACAGTATGTACACTCTATATTACTAGCACATGAAGGGAGATTAGAGCAAAAAAATCAACAAATCCTGAATACTCAGCAAACTATATTACCAACAACAGAGGAAGAAATCAAGAAAGAAATCACAATTACAGAAATCAACCCAACAACAATCAAAGAGGTGGTCAGAGTTATAGATCAAGAGGAAGAAGTGGAAGATACACAAACAATAACAATAGAATAAGGTGCCAAATTTGTGAAAAATTTGGTCACACAGCAAACAGATGTTACTTCAGATTTGATGCTAACTATACATCATCTCAACAAAACGCTGGAAACTCAAGACAACATGAGTCTACTGCAAACATGGTAAATGTTCAACAAGGATGTAAAGAACAATCAGAAAACACATCCAACCATCTAGCCAAAGCAGAGGACATTCAGGATGATAGTTGGTACCCAGATTCAGGAGCAACCAACCATGTCACAAATAATCTCAACAATCTGAATCTTGGAAACAAAGAATACAAAGGTAATCTTTCATTATATATGGGTAATGGCAAAGCAACTCATATAACACACACTGGAAATGCAAGTATTATAGGTGCTAGACAGTTATATCTTAATAATCTTTTGAGAGTACCAGTTATCAGAAAGAATCTGATGAGTGTCTCACAGTTCTCAAAAGATAACAATGTTTATTTTGAATTTCATTCAAAGTTTTGCTTAGTAAAAGATGTACTGACAAATGAAATTCTTTTGCAGGGTAGAGAATGTAGGGGTCTATACAAATTTGATATTGCAAGGTCAAGAAAACATGACAATATGAAAAACTGGTGTAATATGTCTGAAACAAATGAAATAAAATCTGTTAAAAATTGCAACAGCTTTGATATCTGGCATGCTAGACTGGGCCACCCCAGTATGAAAATTGTAAGACATGTTTTGAGTAGCAATAATAAAGTTCATGTTGAAAATATTCCCACATTCTATTCCTGCACCTACTGCCCAATGGGCAAAAGTCATAAACTTGCATTTCCAGACTCAAGTACTGAATATGTTAAACCACTAGAACTTGTTGCCACAGATTTGTGGGGACCAGCTCCAATTTCTACTGACTATGGTTACAAGTATTATATTTCATTTATTGATGCCTTTTCCAGATATGTGTGGATTTATTTTTTAAAAGCAAAATCTGACACTAGTAATGCAGTGATGCAGTTTATAGCAAGTGCTGAAAACAAACAAACTGCCAAGTAAAAATTATTCAAACTGATGGTGGGAAGGAGTTTCTACCACTCAAAGAATTTTTTCAAAAAAAGGGAATAAATCACAGAACAACTTGTCCACATACCTCTGAGCAGAATGGTCTAATTGAGAGGAAGCACAGGCACATTGTAGAAACTGGTTTAACTCTTCTTGCACAAGCATCTGTACCTCTGAAGTTCTGGCCTGATGCTTTCTCAACAGCAGTGTATCTTAGCAACAGATTACCAACCAAAGTCTTACAACTTAAAAGTCCAATTGAAACACTGACAAGCATCAGACCTGACTATCAGAGTCTAAAAATTTTTGGATGCCTGTGCTTCCCCTGCTTAAGACCCTACAATACACACAAATTAGAATTCAGATCTACTCCTTGTACATTTTTAGGATATGCAAGCAATCAGAAAGGTTACAAGTGTCTTGACAACAAAGGTAGGATTTATATATCAAGACATGTAACCTTCAATGAGTATGAGTTTCCTTTCAGTAAAACTGAAAACAAAGCTACAAAGAAACTATACAATCCAAAAATCTCCATACCTCCTATACCAGAGATGGTTGTACCTGTAGAGAGACAAATGTCTCAAGATAAGAACATTATTGGTCAACAACAACAATTGACCAGAAATGCCCCTAGTCCTGATCATCATGAAGAGCCTGAAGAATCTCATCAGTCCCCACTACAATACAGTATGTGTCATGCAGATCACCACTCTGTACTGAATGATTCTCAATCATCCAATACTCAGCAGAAGAGCACAGTGAGAGATGATGCTCAACAGATCAATCCTGCAAATACAGATAGTGGTCATCATATGATAACAAGATCAAAGAGTGGTATATTTAAACCAAAAATATACAGTGCAGAATCGTTCAATGAGGAACCTAGCTCTTATTATCAAGCAATACAAGATGAAAAGTGGAAGACAGCCATGAAGGAGGAATATGATGCACTTACAAGAAATAAAACCTGGACTCTTGTTCAGTTACCTGAACATAAAAATGTCATAGGGTGTAAATGGACTTATAGACTAAAGAAAAACCCTGATGGCACAATTCTAAAGTACAAGGCTAGATTGGTAGCAAAAGGATATTCACAACAAAGTGGATTTGATTTTGCTGAAACTTTTTCACCAGTTGTGAAACCATCTACCATCAGAATTGTTCTAACTATAGCCTTGTATAAGAATTGGACCATCAAACAATTAGATGTAAATAATGCCTTTTTAAATGGTGTATTGCAGGAGGAGGTGTACATGGAGTAACCACCAGGATTTAAACAATAGGGAAATGAAAACATGGTCTGCAAACTAAACAAAGCAATATATGGACTCAAGCAGGCACCAAGAGTGTGGTTTGACAAACTGAAACAAACTCTAGCCAGCCTCAACTACATCTCAACAAAATCTGACAACTCTCCCTTTATTAAATTTTCTGATGCAACTGTTATATATATACTTATTTATGTTGATGATTTCATAATTACAGGTAACAATGAATCAGAAATCAACAAGGTCATAAAACAACTAAACAGGGAGTTTTCAATCAAAGATTTGGGAGATTTAAACTATTTTCTGGGCATAGAGGTGAAAAGAACATCTGACAACAAACTACACTTGTGTCAAAGAAAGTATATCACAGAAATTTTAATAAAGGAAAAAATGGATAAGGCAAATGCTCTCCCAACACCAATGACTAGCAATTTGCACTTATCAAAAAATAAAGGGGAGCCAGTTGAAAATGAGAAACTATACAGAAGTATTGTTGGAGCTCTTCAATATGCAACAATAACAAGACCTGATATATCATACAGTGTCAACAAAGTTAGTCAATTTATGCAAAAGCCATTGGATAATCACTGGAAGGCAGTTAAAAGAATACTGAGATACATTAAAGGTACTAATAAATCAGGGGCTTATTCTACATGCAAGCAACACACTCAATATAAATGGCTATGAAGATGCAGACTGGGCAACCGATAGTGATGATAGAAAATCAACAACTGGATATTGTATCTTTTTAGGAAAAAACCCAATCTCGTGGTGTGCTAAAAAACAACCAACCGTGTCAAGATCCAGTACAGAAGCAGAATTCAGAAGTGTGGCTAGTGCAACAGCAGAGATTATGTGGGTAGAATCATTGTTAAAGGAATTACATATCAAATCTAACACTATACCAACCATTTGGTGTGATAATCTCAACACTATATCACTCACTGCAAATCCAGTATTACATTCTAGAACCAAACACATGGAATTGGATCTGTATTTCATTCGTGAGCAAGTGATAAAAGGAAAATTGAAAGTAAATCACATACCGTCATCTTACCAAAAAGCAGATGTTTCTACAAAAGCACTGTCGAGAGTTAATTTTACCAGATTCAAAAAGGAACTGAACATAGATGAAGAAAGCCCGAAGTCAAACTTCAGAGCTCCAAATTATCTACCAGCAACAGAGAAACTCGAAGAACACTCATCAAAGCCTCAACCATTTCAGACTCGTTGCTATACTGGATCTGAGGTCTGCTTCCTGAAATGAAGCCTCAACGTCTCAGATCCATTGATTACTTCACAAATCGAAGCATCAACCTTCATGATCAAGCAAACTATGTTGTTTCACCCTCAAAGCTTTCATCTTTTATCAGATCTGAGATTCTTCGATCTAATAAGACTTCACTGGGGCAAAATCTTACCAGATCTGAAGAAAGCATGAGAAGAGATTTCGTGAAATTTCCTTTTGTGGCGGCCATTTCTAATTCTCGAAGAACCCTAGATCTGGTTTGAGGGGTGGTATCGAGATAATGACAATAAACAAGGAATGTAAACCAATATAACAATATTGTATTGTATAATGGACCGCAATGTAATATGGTATTGTATAATGGACCGCAATGTAATATGCAGAGTATAAATGGGCCGAGCCCATATACATAGTATCTGCTATTATAAATGCAGAGAGCCAAAACATTATAAAGTACAGTTTTTCATTCTCAAAGCAATAAAGATACAATTCTCTTATTTCTTTAACAAACAGCTCGTTGGTCATTCCAGTTTGTTATATGGTGAGCTTCCAAGATTTATGCTGAGAATAGCAGGAATCAGAAAAATATCGAATAAGCAGCAGTAAGAATTAGGACCTATAACACCCAATCATGCAGAAGCACCAGTATATCAAGAGTCCTAAAGCTCCTCAACCTTCAAGCGATGCTTGGGATAACGTATGGGACAGCAAGCCCTTTAACACCTTGGGTATTATTTATCAGGTAAAATATAATAAAGATATACTAACAAGATCTCCTTTTATTTTTCTACGGGATATTATCATCGTCATTATATAATATGCATCGACTAGATCCTCTACTGCTATCTTGGTCTACTTATCCGCATCGATCGGATCCTGTAGTGTTCATTTGATAATTTTGTACTGGGTTGGCCTGATATAATAGTTGGATCATCGACAATGATTAGTCTATTGTCTCTGGTTTAGTTTAATGCTATCTTTTGTATAAATAACAAATCTTCGATTTCATTTAACTTGTCTCAAGTGTTTGTATGTGTGGAAAAGATAATCACAAATAATGGAAAGTTACATTAGTTGCATGATTAGTTTTGTTTGTTCATGTTTTTACTGCAGTTCTGTCACTTGATCTTATTTAACTGTTTGTTCTGTTTTTAGCATGTTCTCGTATTTTACAAATCAAATTCATGTACTACTAAGATAGATTTATTCCAATAGATGATGTTACTGATTGATTACTTATGTACTTGTTAGTTTCTTCTTGTTTGTTTACTGATAAATCTATTAATGGGTTGATGAGATTCTAAAGATGAGATTCTAAATCATCACAAACTATATACTTTTTATGTATAGCTCTTGACAATGCATCTTCCATTGTGCAGTGATTTTGTATTCAGTTGGTACATGACGAATAACCTGAATGGGGACTCCAGGGCTCTGTAACATGTAAGTTGCTCCAAAAATAGTGGAATTATTGATGCTCTATATGTAGCTATTTACCCACTCATCACAGGTTTTTTGGCTTCTTTCATTGCACTTTTGAAGCTTGAATCTTTGTTTACCCTGCTTTTATGCTGCTCTCCAATGTTTATATAGTTAGTACTCGCTCACAGGTTTTGTGGCAGTGTCGCCTACTGTTACGACGCATCCTTTAACCGCACAAAATTAGGGTAGAGACAAATCAGCCTCCCGTCGGACCCAAACTTCTCACCGGATCTTCTCCACAACTTCACAGACTTGAGCTGTTATTTAGACATACTCCTTAATTAGCTCAGAGTAAAGAAGCTCCTTTTGACAGTTTGTTGTGTGCAACCCCTAATAAAACTAAAGGGAAATAATTTTAAAGGACAAATTAAAGTAAATAATTGCTCACAAGGACACGCGTAAAAAACTTTTACCGTAAGAACAAAATCCAAAGTCCAGATACAAATTAAAACAAAACAAAGAATTCTGTTCGTCTCCTCCTCCTCGCTTTCACTCAGAATTTGACGAACTTTCTTTTAAACATAAAATTAAATCAAATCGATTTCTCGTTCAATTGCTCAGAAGCAAAATCAATTTCCACAATCTCTCCAAAACCGAAATCACTTTTCTTAAACCAAAATTACAATTTTCAATTTCTTTGAGTCTGTGTTTGATGTAGCGATTGTGGTTGGTGTTTTACAGGAGGCGGTGAGGAGAAAATTTTGATTAGGTCGCGGTTTGGTCGAGGTTGAGGTCACGAGTTATTGGCGATGATTGTGTTGGTCGAGGAAGGTGGATTGGAGTTTAGCCGTGGCAGATGAGTTGAGTTTTTGGGCAGTGAAGTCGGAGAAGCAATTTGTTGTATATGCAGAAAGGTGGAGCAACCTATTTGAAAAAAATGATACATACTTACAGAAAACTGATACCTACTTAATACAAACTGATACCTAATTACTGCAGACTTGAAATCGTTACATATTTGACTGAAGATATTTCACTGCGGCTAATACACAACCTATTGTTACATTTCAACATAATTTGTTTCAAAAAGTACTTATTGTCTTTATTTTGAAATAATAGGATGATGATGATTTTGTTAATCCACGTCCAGTTTAAAAGAAGCTATAAAATTGGTATGAGTATTTGGTATGAGATTTCTCTTTCTTTTAAAAAAATTATTTATTACAGATAAAAAATGTGAATATGACCTAACTTTTTAACATTTTGTCCTTATTAGAGACAAAAAAATATAAGAAATGCTCAAAGAAATCTGAAAAAGCAATAACATAGCAGGCATGGAGGTAAAACTAGATGATATGCATCAAATAAAGTGTGCACAACAAGCAGAAGACACGTAAGTTTTTTTTGGTTAAACTGATGTCTATTGACAACAAAATGAACAATACAATTGAAACTACTAGTCATAATCAATTGAAAGTTGCTCATTATTCAAACTATCTATGTTTTTGCATTATAACATCTCATACATAATTCTATACATCATTGTATGCCTTTTAAATTTAATTGAATTTGATTTATAACAAAGTATTGAAAAATATTATCTCTCAATCTCAAAAACAGTTAGTTCAGAAATAAACAGTTACTACAAAAAGAAAATTGATACCTACAGAAACCAAACTGATACCTACATAAGAGAAACTGATACCTACAAAAACAAAACTGATACCTACATAAAAGAAACTGATTGTTAAGGTAAAAATCTGACGCTAACACCCCGGTGCAAGTAAAGCAAGTGTGAAAGCACCACCCGATGTTACAGGAATCGGAAATAAGCAGGAAAATATCAGAAAGACAGTAAAAGACACAGTTTTTATAGTGGTTCGGCTAATAGTCAAGCCTACGTCCACTTTATATCTCTTTATTGCTAACTCAAGTACAACTTATACAACTTTCTTCAATTACAACACTCTTTAGACTAGTAGTTCAAACTTTGATGGGGAATAATCTTTCGAATCCATGTTGAATGATGTAGATTTTCTCTTGAAGTTTGTCGTAGTTTCCTTGGTGCTTGGAGTGCCTGAAGTGCTGTCCGAGTTGAGAAAATGGCAGAGTGTCGGCGCTTCGAGAATGAGCCAAAAAGATCCCCCCAAATGTCGTAGCTCATGCTGTATTTATAGGGTTTTCGGACAGGCCTTAAATCGTGAGCGACTTAAGGTAAGTCGTAAGTCGAAGGCTACGACTTAAGATGGGTCATGAGTCGTCAGCGAGCTAAGGGGATATGAGTTACGACCTAACTGGTTCGCACCTGGCCATCTGAGCTAGCTATTAGGTTCTAGCGACCTAACGGAGAGCGGCATGGTTCAACAAGTGCTAAGTCATGAGCGACTTAAAGTAGGTTGTGAAAGCACTAGGTCGCTGCTGCTTTATCTCCTTAGGTCGTGAAGTATTTAGGTCGCTGAGTCGTGGCTTCCTGTAAGCAGTTAGGTCATCCACTTCTTAAGTCGTTAGGTCGTCCATCTCTTAAGTCGTTAGGTCGTCCATCTCTTAAGTCGTTAAGTCGTCCACTTCTTAAGTCGTTAGGCCTTCTAATTCACTAGGCCGTTGGGCAGTTTTATTCCTTGAACCGTTAGGTCGCACCAACTCTTAGGTTGGTAGGTCGCTGCCCGTTAGGTCGCTAACTCGCTTCTTACTTTAGGTCGCTAAGTCGCCAGGTCTTTTAGGTCGCTGTGCTTACGTAAGTCGCTGGTTCGCTCCAACTTGTTAACCTCTTTAGGTCGCTTCGATTGTTGAGTAGCTAGGTCGCATAATGAAGGAATTAACATTTGCCCCTCGAAGTACAGGCCTAGGTCGTAGGTCGTGTGCTTCGACTTAGTTCCTTGGGTTGTGAGCGACTCAAACGGTTTGCTAGGTCGCGTGACGGCATGCCTTCCTTTCATATAAATTGTGTAACCCGCTCCTTCTTCACTTTACATGCTTCATCACTCTAAGTCGCCATTAACAAATATTTGAGCTTCCTCAGGCGAATTTGGGCTAGCCAGTTGTCGATTCATTTTCACCATCGCATTGCGTAAGTAAACTCGACCTTTATCCTATCCACTATCACCATCAAATCATGAATTCCAATCTTCTGACTCCATACCAATTTCGTACATCGCGCTTCATTCTTGAGTTATGCTGATCGCCATTAGCAATGTTGCCATTGTGATCCATGAGAGCATAGCATGGTACTGTATTTATGATAGATCTGAGATGATTCAGATCAGTATTTGGGTGATTTGGTGGTATGGATAGATGATGGGTTTCGTTGAGAAGATGGTGGATTTTCGTGGCTAATGAGTTATCGGGTTAGGATGTAGGAGTTGCTGGATAGAGAGAAAGAAAGCGAGCTAGGGAAAAAATCATAGTGGTGCCAACAAGAGATGGTCCAAGGCTACCATGTTTCATCAGAGGCGACCTAACAAATCCGAACGACTTAAGGGACTTTGCGACCTAATGTGCTTAAACGACCTTAGTGCCCGCGACTTAAATTGCGCACGACTTAACTCACTTGTGATTTATCATATCTGCGGCTTATGATTTAGATCGCGGCCGAGCTAGGACTTGGATGATTTTGCACTGCCGAGAAACTTCTTGTGGCTTATACCTATCCCGCTTACTTGTTAGGTCGCGTACGACCTAGGACTCGAGCAAATCCTCACTGCCTCGACTTGAAGCCTTTTAATTTGAACTTTGAACTGTCGAGATAACTCGCATGACTTTGTTATGCTTGCTTAACAGATTATACCAAATTTGACGCTAATAACATGTTAAATACAACATTTGCAAAAACTAGGGCGAATATACTGCCACTGATTGCCCACATCAAATGACAGATTAGTTGGTAAAGGATAATCAACATAAAGAGATTATATGAAATGTTGTGAATCAACAAACTCAAGTGAAGTATTAAAGCAAAGCATCGTTTAACTAACACTGATTCGTTTGCATTAACACTGCACTTACGTTTGGACTCAAAACAACAAACTCTGAAACTTTATAATTGACTAATGTTGGTTAGTTTAATTTCAGTTATATTTGCTTGTTGCTTTGTTAGTTTTACACATCACTTCACACATTTAGGAAACGTGCACCTTCATATTTGAATATCCAGTTCCTTGTGTAGAATGTCTTCTCATCAAGAGGAGGAAGTAGAACAAACTGGGGAGGCCTTCCCGATAGCTGATCCACTGGTCCACCCACCAGAAAGAACTCCAACTACTCTGAGTCACCGGGTGTTCAACCAGTTACGCGCCAGTTTGGGATTGTAGAAGCAGATGCTATTCTCCCTGGGCCAAATGATTTTGCTGATAATCCTCCCTTCGGCTTTGTTGCCGTTAACCGTCAAATGTGCCTTTGTGGTGCCATTCCTCCTTTCAACAATTTAACAACTCTTTCGCCGATTGGCTATTTCTCCTTTTCAATTGCACCCCAACGGCTGTGCCATTTTGATGGGATTGTGCGTTCTCTTCAGAAGGACGCTTGACCGCTTTCCAAGCTTTGAAGAAATCTGCTGTTATTCACATTTGCGAGAAATAAATACCATCCTTCCATTATATATATGAGAAGCGCCAGAAATCGCAAGCTTATCACGGATCTCTCTGATAGCGCTCATGGTTTCCTGAACCAGTTCTTCTTTGTCCGTTACCCCCAGGGATTTTACGCTATCTGGAGAGTAGTGGGTAGGCTTACTTATCCCCATTCTTTCCTTTTCAGAGCTTTGCGAGATCCGAATTGCTAAATGTTAACTTCGTTCTCTACTTTCCAGTCCTCCCTCCTCCTTGTAGAGACTTTAGCGTTGCCGTTAACCGTCAAATGTGCCTTTGTGGTGCCATTCCTCCTTTCAACAATTTTCTCTAACAACTCTTTCGCCGATTGGCTATTTCTCCTTTTCAATTGCACCCCAACGGCTATGCCATTTTGATGGGATTGTGCGTTCTCTTCAGAAGGACGCTTGACCGCTTTCCAAGCTTTGAAGAAATCTGCTATTTATCCACATTTGCGAGAAATAAATACCATCCTTCCATTATATATATGAGAAGCGCCAGAAATCGCAAGCTTATCACTGATCTCTCTGATAGCGCTTATGGTTTCCTGAACCAGTTCTTCTTTGTCCGTTACCCCCAGGGATTTTACGCTATCTGGAGAGTAGTGGGTAGGCTTACTTATCCCCATTCTTTCCTTTTCAGAGCTTTGCGAGATCCAATTGCTAAATGTTAACTTCGTTCTCTACTTTTGCAGTCCTCCCTCCTCCTTGTAGAGACTTTAGCCACAAGTCAACTTTTGAGAGGCTTAACGCTGTGGCGGCTGAGGAGAGAAGCATCAAGTTTTTGCTAAGAGACGAATTCCTTCATCAGTTCGGACTCTTACACCCTTCCCGCTCTACTCATCCTTATGAAGTTCCTGATTCTCCGGCTGAGACACCGGATGCCCCAGTTTTTGTTGAGGAGCCTATACCGAAAGAACCTGCTTCTGAGGCTTCTCTGGTGAAGTGCTCTACTTCTACCGATGTTGCGGGGTCATCTGGCAAGCTTGCACTTGCCCCGATCATTGAAGAAGAAGAGCCTCGAGAACCTCCCCAACATTTAGCGGAGTCCGGTGATGGAGGAGCTGGAAAAACAAGTCCTGTCAAGCAGAGCGGGGATGACACTTTTAAAGGGTTGAGTGACCTGTTTATCACCTTACAGGAGCTATTTAAAGACGATCCTGTTACTGCTAGATTTTCCTCTTCAGTAGTTGAAGCAACTTCCACTTTGCAACAGATTTCGTTGACTTAAGAGTTGACGTTAGCTACTACACCCATCATTTCCCCGCAACCGAGGAGTGGATCGTAGTTTGACGCGCGTAGTTTGCACATTACACACACTTAGGATTTTTTAACACCTATTTGCACTCAACTTTTACACTTCAAGGGTTCTCCAATGGGGCGTAGCGGTTCCTATTATGACGACTTTCAACAGTACGGAAGGCATGGTCAGTATGATTATAGGCGCTATCTTCCCGCCCATAGGGAAACTGATGAAGAGAGAGCTGTTCGAAAAACTCAAGAAATAAGAGCGTATGAAGAAAGGTACGGAAGAAGGGATGAGCAATATGACTCTTCTCGCAGAGGCGATGACTCTCATAAAAGAAAAACTTATGACGATAGAGGAAAGAGTCATGACATCGGAGACCCAAGCAAGCGGGCCAGGCTTGATGAAAAGACTGCATCTGCAACTTTAGAAAAGGCCGCTGCTCTCACTTCTCTTAAAATCCCTTCAAAGTCTCCTGCCCTTGAAAGAGCCGACATTCAGACACTTCTTGGCAGACCCTCGTACCAAGTTGAGAGAGGTCCGCCAATCCTTCAAAGTCGGTTCCCGCATTGGTGCTTAAAGGGAGTCCGCTTCGACCTTGACTTGGTTCCCATTGACAAAGAGGCCATGCTACGAAATCTTGACACCGTTAAACTTGATATTGAGAGAATGTAAGGGTGGCAAAAGCTTGTCGATGAGCTTCAGAGGGTGAACCGGGCCAACCTTGAAGCTATGCTGACGATGGAGAACGACAAGTCTGAATGGCAGAAAATTCTTGATCAGCACAACACCGAAATGAAAAACATCGCTGAGTACAACAAAAAACTTAAGGCGGAGGTCGAGAAACTTAAGCACGAGCTTGCTACTTCTTCCACCTCTTATACTCAAAAGGAAGAAGTGCTTCAGAAGCAAGTTCGAGATGCTCATGCCGCTCAACGGTATGTCGAAACCCAACTTGAAGCTACACAGAAGACGGTGGAAAAATATTGTGCCGACTTTGCAAAGCTACGGGAGAAAGCTAACTCCCAGGACTTAGAAATCATGAGCTGAAAGCTCAACTATTAAAGACTGAGAAAGAACGTGATGAGGCCATGGCTGGAAAGAGAGCCGCTGAACAATCTCATGAAGAGACAAAAGCCAACATCAGCTCTACTCTGTTTGATTTTTACGTCCAAAGCGTCTTGGGGCGTGGCAGCCTTGCGTTTTTGGGGCCTAAATATGAAATCACTTTGGCTGAAGTGTGGGAGGCTGTAATGGATATGCTCAGAGGTGTCGGTTATTCCAAAGATGAACTTGAGGCGCATTACTTTGATGACGAAACTCGTGCTACTCTTGCCAGAGGAAAGGAGCAGCTTGTTAAAGTACGAGCCGAAACGATGGGAGGGGAGCATCCAGAGAAAGAAGCACCTCTAATTGCCCATGTCCCTCCTTCGACTTCGGCCGACATTGATATCATAGGCTACAGTTTCCATTCTCCGCTCACGGCTAAAGTCGTAACTGAGATTACAAGCGCACAGGGTGGAGACGAAGGCGAAGAAAGCACTGAAGCACAAGCTTATGAAATTGACGTCGGAAAGCCAACTTATCTAGGTAACTTTAATGCTGATCTTGCTCAAGTAGACTTGCTCATTTGCTTCACATGAGTTTGATGAGCTTATTGATTATTTCCTAAATCTCAACGAGCCTTTATCTCCTTTCTTTACTGATTTTAAATTCTTTTCTTCTGTAGAGAAAGTAATGAGCATTGTTCAGACTTCCCCTCCTCCAGTTATTCCTCCCCTGTCTCTTCAGGTCACTCCTCCTGCCTCTCAACCGGGGTCACAAGAAGAGCAAATAGAAGCTCTCCAAGACTTGGACGATCCCATTGCTTCACAAGAACATAGGGGAGAAGAAACTGAAGAGGGCGAAAAGACTCCGGAACTAATTGGTTCTGATGATACGCCATTAGCCACACTTTTTACACCAGGAAGCGGGTCTTCTCCTAAGAAAAGGGGGAAAAGTGGAGTCTCAAAGAAGAAAGAAGCTTCGGCTGGCGAGAAAAAAGCAGAAACAAGTCCGATTGTTCCCCTTTCTCCTTCTTCCCCTACTCTTTCAAGCCGGCGCAAGAAGTTGGTCATCCGACCAGGTGCAGCCTCAAAAGGTGGAGGGAAGAAGAAATGATGGCTTTGGTCCTGTGCTTTTTATCTCGCTCTTTACTTTTTCGCTTGTATATAAGCTTGTGTTGACTGGAGATTGTGCGGGTATCAGTCCCCGCTTTCTTTTACTTTGAAACCTGCATATGTACAAAATTCTCATAGTATGGAATAAAATGGTTCTTTTACTTATACAAATTTCTGTCTGTATTTGAGAACGCTTTTAATTTCTGTTTTCATGCAAGTTTCTTTATCCTCTTTATGTGAAGTTGCAGTAAACCTATGGTATGTTTCTTGAGCATTGTTTTCATTTTTGTGATGACTATATTGTATTGCCCTCATACCATGGTTTATTGCGATCTTTTTCACATTGGCAAAGTTTCGGAGAATAACTCTTCTGTTTCGAGAAGACTTGTACTCTTCCTTTAGAGAACGACTCTTCCATTTGAAGGAAGTTTGCATTTGTACTTTATAGGATAATATTTCCGTTCCAAGAAAATATTTTTCTAATTTAGTAGAATGCACTTCATGTTGGAGGAGTCTTCTCTTTTTTTTTGTTGCGAAGTTTTTACACTTCACTTTTGGAAAAAGTCACTTTTGCTTTGGCAAGTGAATTTTACTTCATTGTACAGTGAGCCTTCCGAAAAGGGCTTCAACCTGCTTGAGCCTTCGAAGAGATTTTTTTGTTTGATTGTGCCTCTGCGAAGAGGTCTTTTTGTTTGGTTGCGCCTCTGCGAAGAGGTCTTTTTGTTTGATTGTGCCTCTGGAAAGAGGTCTTTTTTTTTGTTTCTGCCTCTTGGGAGAGGCTTTTATCTTTTCCCTGTTCGCTGGGAAGCGGGCCTCCGAAGAGGGCTTTTCACATTTCGACTCGTGTGAAGTTTTATTTCAGATCACGGTGAAATGTGTGCCTCTGAGTAGGGCTTTGCCTGGAAGTTTGGAGTTTCCTTCTCTTAGTTGGATGGATTCACGGGGTGGACACGAGTGTTCTGTGCCATCGATCAGTCCGCAACTTTCTGTCGAGAAAGAACTCTCTTTTTCTAGCGAGACCCGCTAGAGGTCTTTTAGCATTTCAACTATGGTGAAATGGGCATCCGAAGAGGGCTTTTCACATTCCAGCACTTGTGAAGTTTTATTTCATATCTCGGTGGAATGCGTGCCTCCGAGTATGCCTGGAAGTTTCTTCCTCACGGTTGGCTGGATTCATGGGGCGGACGCAAGTTACTTGAACGCTTATTTGCGCAGATTGTCTCAGCTAGTGAACAAGGGCATTGCCTTCCACTTGGGAAGGTGCCTCCGTATGGATTCACGGGGCGGACGCAAGTTACTTGGACGCTTGTCTATGCAAACTATCTCAGCTAGTGAACAAGCGCTTTGCCTTCCATTTGGGAAGGTGCTCCCGGTCATTCCATACCAATTTTTTTTGTTGAGAAAATTCTCTGCCATGCCCTGTTTGAGGTCTTTATCCTCCGAAGAGTTGTGCCTCCGAAGAGGTCTTTGGTTGTTTGATGCTCGCTCGCCCACGTCTGTTTGCCATCTATTCATAACGGCGATCCCCGTTATCTTTTCCAAATACACTTCTCTTTTAATTACCAATAATTTCCTTTATCCAAAGAAGTACACTTCATAGTTAAGCGAGTTGGTGGGGGCAGACACAAGCTATTTAACTGGATGCTCGTTTGTACAAACAACCACAATTAGTTAGCAAGGGTCCACTTCCAACAGAATCACTAACTTTTTGCTTGAAGCACTTCTTTCGTAGGATTTGAGTATGGAAATTTGAACGGCTTAGTGTTTGCTTGTTGGGTGATTTAAGGGATTGCTTGGTATTGTGATGGGTAAGCTTTGTTTTTATGGCCTGCATTATTAAATCGACATTTTAGTAATACAATTGACGTATTTTATATATCGAAATAAAACATAGCAATTTATAATAGTAAAGAACACAAGATTTATAGTGGTTCGGCCAAGAACTGGGCCTACATCCACTTTATAGTTCTTATTATTCACTTGCACTGACTTTATAATGGCTTTCAATACAAGAATCATACAGTCATCATTCTTTTACAATATTTCATTAAAGCCTTTAAGTAAAATATGGGAGCAGATGATTGCTTTTCCAAGCTCTTGGAATTGGATCTTCTTCGACAGTTATTAGTTTGAAAGTGCCATCGAGAAGTTTTTTGCCTATGACATACGGCCCTACCCAGTTCGGCCCAAACACGCCTGTAGGTGTCATAATTCTTTTTAAGATTAGATCCCCAACTTCAAAGCTGCGTTGGCGAACTTTGAAATTGAAGTGCCTGGCTATTCTTTGCTGATGAGCCGCAATTCTGAGCTCAGCTTCTTCTCTTTTTTCATCAAGGAAGTCAAGGGCTTCAAGTTGCAGCTTTTCATTTTCGGCTTGATTGAAATGGATTCTTCTATGTGAAGGGACCTCTATTTCTACCGGAATCATTGCTTCTGATCCGTATGCCAATTAAAATGGAGTGTGCCCCGTCGCAGTTTTATGTGTAGTTCTATATGCCCATCGTGCTAGTGGAAGCTTATCGACCCAACCAGCTTTCGCTTTTTCCAGCTGTGTTTTGATGGTCGATTTGATAATTTTGTTTACTGCTTCCACTTGCCCGTTTGCCTGCGGATGTGCTACTGCTGAGAAGCTTTTCTGGATCTTGAATTTCTTACAAAAATCTTGGAACTCTTCACTTTCGAATTGGGTTCCATTATCTGTGATTATCTTTTGAGGCACACCATACCTGCAAATGATATTCTTAGTTACAGAGTTTATCATTTTCTTAGAGGTAATAGTTGCTAAGGGTTCAGATTCAGCCCATTTAGTAAAATAATCAACAGCAACAATAACATATCTGATTCCAGATTTTGCAGTTGGCAAAGGCCCGATGAGATCTATTTCCCAAATAGCAAATGTCCACGGACTGACCATCTGTGTTATCTCAGAGAAAGGTGCTCTTGGGATTTTCGCAAATCTTTGGCATCGATCACATTTTCGGGCGTAACTTGCGACATCACGATTAATATCTGGCCAAAAATACCCATAACGGAGAATTTTCTTTGCTAAAGTTTGACCACCTGAATGATCTCCACACTCTCCTCCGTGTACCTCGGTTAGAATTGTCTCAGCTTCTTCCTTGGTCACACATCAGAGTAATGGCATTGAGAATCCCCGCCTATACAATCAGCCATCTTGAATTATATATTTGGATGCTTTTTTTAAAAACTTCTGCCGTTCTTTTGAGTTTTCTGGTAGAGAACCGTCGCGCAGATATTCCATTATCGGAGTCATCCATGATTCTCGCTCCTGTGATATAGTCATGATCCAGTCAATATCCATTTCATCAATGCTTAGAGTTGACAGGACTTCCATAGTAACTAATCCCAATAATTGAGCTTCACTAGTGCTTGCATGCTTTGCGAGGGAATCTGCCTTCATGTTTTCTTCCCGGGGTATATGGTTTATCGTATAATGGTCCAGGTCATCGAGAAGCTCCCAGGCTCTTGGCAAGTAAGCGGGCAGATTTCCTCATTTGGTTTGAAACTCTTTCTTGACTTGACACACAATAAGCTGTGAATCACTGGAGATCTGCAACATTTTGACATTCAACTCCTTAGCAATTCTCAAACCGGCAATAAGAGCTTCATACTCTGCTTCATTGTTTGTCGAAGGGAATTCCAATCTTAAAGCATAGCACAATGACCGCTCTTCAGGGGTTTCAAGCACAACCCCAGCCCCAGAACAGTAATCGTTTCTTGCGCCATCAATATACAATTTCCATCGAATTGGGGAATTACTAGTCACTATTTCCTCACTATCACCTCTGTCTGTACATTCTGTGATGAAATCTGCCAAAGCTTGTTCATTGATTGCTCTTCGGGGATGATAAGTGATGTCATATTGACTGAGTTCAATATTCCACTTCAAAAGGCGACCCGAAGTCTCAGGGAGAAAGAGGACTTGCTTCAATGGCTGATCAGTGAGGACTTTGATTGGATGAGCTTGAAAATACGGCCTCAATTTCCTTGATGCGATCAGCAAACAATAGGCAAGCTTCTCCAACTTTGAATAACTCATTTCTGCCCCAGTAAACCTTTTGCTAATATAGTAGACTGGGTGCTGAATTTTGGCGTCTTCTCGCACCAGTGCCGCACTAAGAGCATGAGCTGAGATCGCCAAGTATACAAAGAGATCTTCACCATCGTCGGGCTTAGAAAGTATCGGAGGAGTTTCCATATGACGGATTAACTCATCGAAGGCTTTCTGGCATTCTGGAGTCCAGTCAAAGTTTTTCCTTCCTTTCTTCAGAGCATCAAAGAATGGAATGCATTTATCAGTAGCTTTGGAAATGAATCGGCTTAAAGCAGCGACTTTTTCATTGAGACTTTGCAGTTCCTTCTTCGTTCTAGGAGCTTTGACTTCTCTTAAGGCAGTGATCTGAGCAGGATTAGCCTCAATGCTCCTAGCGCTCACAATGAAACCCAAGAACTTTTTGTACTCCACCCCAAATGAACACATCAAAGGATTAAGCTTCATTCCATACTTTCGTAGGACGGCGAACATTTCCGCTAAGTGGTCCATATGGTCTACTGCTTTCTTTGATTTAACCAACATATCGCCAACATAAACTTCCATGGTCTTTTCAATCTGTGGCTTGAACATCGCATTAACAAGCCTTTGGTAAGTTGCCACTGCATTCTTCAGTCCGAAGGGCATGACTCTGTAGCAGTAAAGACCGACATCGGTAATAAAGCTCGTGTCCTCTTGATCTGGCTCATGCATCATGATCTGGTTATATCCGGAGTAAGCATCCATAAAAGATAACAATTCATGTCCCGCTGTTCCGTCAACCAACTGGTCAATCCGGGGAAGCGGAAAACGGTATTTGGGGAGGCTTTGTTTAAATCTGAAAAGTCGATGCATACACTCCACTTTCCGTTAGCTTTCTTAACCAGTACCGGATTTGAAACACAATTCGGATAAGTCGATTCTCTGATAAAGTCATTCTCCATGAGCCGATCCACCTCTTCTTTCAATGCTGATGACTTTTCGGGACCTTGGGTTCTTCTTTTCTGCTTCACAGGTGTAAACTTCGGATCAATATTCAAAGTATGTACTGCAACTTCAAGTGATATTCCACACATATCAGCATAGGTCCAAGCGAATACATCCAGATTTGCTTTCAGGAATGATATCAAAATATTCTGAACTGCCGTACTAAGTTGTGAACCCACATTCAACACCTTGTTTGGGTCTTTTCGGTCAACAGGTACTGGTACCGTTACTTCCATTGGCACCACTCGTTTCTCCCCTGCACTGGCTTTTCTGGGATCCATTTTTCTTCGTGCTTCGCTACATTCGCCAGTACAGGGTCCGCCCTGTAATTGCTACAAGGTTGATTCCTTGATGCGGACTGGGGCTGCCGCATCCTTTCCCATCTCTCTCTTTCTTGCTTCACGCAGTTCTATTAGCATTCCCGCCCCACATTCTGATCTCCTTTAACAACACCAACTCCATTATCTGTGGGGAATTTCATGGTAAGGCACCATGCGGCGAGGATTCCTTTAAAGGCTGCAAGAGTTGGACGGCCTAGGAAGGCGTTGTAAGCAGAAAATTCATCAACAATTACAAAAGTCTGCCTTCGAACGACCTTCTTCTGCCCCTCGCCAAGTTCCACGAACATGTCAATAGTCCCAACCGGCTGCCTGGGTTCCCCAATAAACCCAACGATATTTTGCGATGAAGCTTGAACATCAGCCATTGGGATCTTCATCTGATCAAAAGTCTTCTTGAAAAGAATATTGCAAGAAGCACCACAATCAACAAGTACTCTTCTTACAATAGCTCGCCCAATGCCAGCAGAAATAACCAAGGGATCTATGGTAGGGGCTTCAACACCCATGGAATCCCTGACTCTGAATATAAGGTCATCATTAAAAGTTTTCTGTTGCTTCAGAGGTGCAGCATCTTCCAACACAAAAACACTCTCCTCTGTTGGGGTATATTTCAATGCACGAGCGTACCGTTCCATCTCACCCCAGCTTTTGCCAGCTGGGTGAGGTCCTCCTGTAATCACATTAATAACGGGCCTCTTTGATTCATGATCTGTTGCCTTTTCGCTTGAGCCAGAACGATGAACAGGAGCCTGTTGTCCTTGAGTTGGAAAAGTTGGGCCATTCTTGTTCCTCCTTACATATTGGTGGAGCTTGTTTTCTTTCAATAGTTCCTCAATCAACTCCTTCAAGTGACGGCACTCATTGGTATCATGCCCGGGTTGGTTGTGGAACCGGCAAAACCTTCCATTCTTCTCGGCTTTCTTATTGACCCTTTGCTTAGCTGGTGCGGGGAACTCGACTGTGTCTTTGTTTGCAAAGTAGATGTTTTTCGGGGTATCTGTCAGAGGGGTGAAGTTGAAGGGACGACTTTTCTTTGCATCTCCTTGCTTCCTATGACCATCATTTCCCCTCTTCCGATTGCCAGATTCCTTCCTATTCGGAACAGCATTACTATTTCTAGCCCCTATCGATACCACCTTAGTCGGTGCTTGGAGGCTTTCCAGGCGCATGAATTCATCGGCTTTCTTATAAAACTTGTCAAGCGAAATAGGTTCTTTCATTTTCAACCACCTCCCGAACTCACTTGTCTTATCAATAGCATTCATCAGGTACGTCAAAATCATTCTCGGCTCTGCGTTGTCTACTTTAGCCAGAGCTATATTGAAGCGATTCAAGAAACCTCTAATGGATTCTCCAGGATTCTGCTCCAAGCTGGATAACGACATTATATCTTTCGCCTTCGAAGCATACAATCTAAACTGTTCCTTAAACTTTCGAGTCAAATCAGAAAATTGGTCTATTGACCGGACCGGCAGTTTTGTGAACCAGAGTAGAGCAACTCCTTCTAGGTATACCGGAAAATATCGGCATTTGATCTCATCTGAAGCTCTGGCACCAGTCATGTGCCAATAATACTTGTACAGAAATTCATTAGGCTCACTTATCCCCTTATAAGCCGGTATGGTAGGAGGAACAAACTTCCTAGGAAATTCTGCTTTCAAAATCCTTTCAGTGAATGGAGTCTTGCTCGAAGGGAACCCCCATTCTTTTTCGTCTTCCTCTCTTTGCATACTTTTCTTCATGATTTGTCGGACCATCCCTGAGAAATATTCCTCATCATTAAGGGGCTCAGCAGGACAGACATCGGCCATTTTTTCAAAAGTCTGCCTAGACAGGCGCTCGCGGAAAGTTGACTGTTGTCCCGATCCTCCAACTTGGGGAGGTGTGTCTTTGGCTGGGCCAGCTGCCCTTTGAGGAACATCTCTTTCTTCCACATCATGAACGTTATCAGCAAAGTTTGGTTCATTATTCACTGGTTGACGGTTAGCCCCAAGTAAAGCATTCAACCTTTCCAACATCAGATTGTTTTGGCCTTCCATCTGCTGATATAGCCCAGAAACCGCGGCATCCAATTCTGCTCGCGTTACTCCATCAGTTGGAGTTGTTTGACTTAAAGGAGGAGAAGTGGCAGTAGTCTCGCGAACATCGTCGGATCTAACAGACTTGCGCTTTCTTCTAGGAGCCATTATTTCTGACAAACTTCTGGTTTTTAGAGAGATCCTTTCCACAAATTTCTGCGAAGCTATGATAACAGTATCCTGAGTTGGTTTCTCAGTGAAAGCACCAAAAATGTTAACGCTAACACCCCGGTGCAAGTAAAGCAAGTGTGAAAGCACCACCCGATGATACGGGAATCGGAAATAAGCAGGAAAATATCAGAAAGACAGTAAAAGACACAGTTTTTATAGTGGTTCAGCTAATAGTCAAGCCTACGTCCACTTTATATTTCTTTATTGCTAACTCAAGTACAACTTATACAAATTTCTTCAATTACAACACTCTTTAGACTAGTAGTTCAAACTTTGATGGGGAATAATCTTTCGAATCCATGTTGAATGATGTAGATTTTCTCTTGAAGTTTGTCGTAGTGTCCTTGGTGTTTGGAGTGCTTGAAGTGCTGTCCGAGTTGAGAAAATGGCAGAGTGTCGGCGCTTCGAGAATGAGCCAAAAAGATCCCCCCAAATGTCGTAGCCCATGCTGTATTTATAGGGGTTTTCGGACAGGCCTTAAGTCGTGAGCGACTTAGGGTAAATCGTAAGTCGAAGGCTACGACTTAAGATGGGTCATGAGTCGTCAGCGAGCTAAGGGGATATGAGTTACGACCTAACTGGTTCGGACCTGGCCATCTGAGCTAGCTAGGTTCTAGCGACCTAACGGAGAGCGGCATGGTTCAACAAGTGCTAAGTCGTGAGCGACTTAAAGTAGGTTGTGAAAGCACTAGGTCGCTGCTGCTTTATCTCCTTAGGTCGTGAAGTATTTAGGTCGCTGAGTCGTGGCTTCCTATAAGCAGTTAGGTCGTCCACTTCTTAAGTCGTTAGGTCGTCCATCTCTTAAGTCGTTAGGTCATCCATCTCTTAAGTCGTTAAGTCGTCCACTTCTTAAGTCGTTAGGCCTTCTAAGTCGCTAGGCCGTTGGGCAGTTTTATTCCTTGAGCCGTTAGGTCGCTCCACCTCTTAGGTCGGTAGGTCACTGCCTGTTAGGTCGCTAACTCGCTTCTTACTTTAGGTCGCTAAGCCGTCAGGTCTTTTAGGTCGCTGTGCTTACGTAAGTCGCTGGGTCGCTCCAACTTGTTAACCTCTTTAGGTCGCTTCGATTGTTGAGTCGCTAGGTCGCATAATGAAGGAATTAACACTGATACCTATAGAAACTGACACCTACCAAAAAAAAGATAACTACATAATAAAAAATAAAACAAAATATTTAGCAAATATATCTTAAAGTAATAGCTACAAACGCAAAAATTCATACACAAATCGATACTAAGTGTGCTAGTAAAACTGTTAAATATTTTAATTCAAAGCATGCTATATGCTTGTACCATTATCCCTGAAATTCAATGTTTTGTATTAATTGTAAAGCTGATGATACAACTTATGCAAACTGATACTAACATTACATTTTGGTTTCGACAGGCTTGACTATGGAATATTTGTAATGATATTCATCGTTTCACTGAACAAAAGTAGAATACCAATAAAACTTGAAAAGAAGGAAATATTATTCGCAAGAGCAAGGATTGTACGTGCAATATTGACAAATGATGAACATTGCTGGAGTCTATCTAAAATACATATCAAGCTTAGAAGAAGAAAGAAAAGGAAAGAACTGAATTCACATTGTGATGTTTCACAATTAAATTTGATACTTGTAAAGTAATGTAATTCTGTTGAAATTTATACTTGTGAAGTAATGATGTTCTGTTGCAATTTGATACTTATGAAGTAATGATGTTATGTTCTTAAAACAAAGCTTCTCTTACTTGTAAAAACAAACACCAGAACTGATACTGTAAAAACATTTAACTGATACTAAAACTGATACTATCACTTATACTAAATACTTGAAATTAAAATCAATTTGATAATACGCTATACTGAATACAAATTAATAACAAAAAGTTCAATTATAATAAACCACCAAAACAAGTCACGCATCCACTTATTAATCTGAACAAATTCAAAATGAAAAATCAAATCATATCCTCTTCGAAGCTTGACAATTCCATTTATTATGACCAAACTGCTTTGCACTCGCCACATCTGTTATGCTTGTTCTGAAAATATGAAAATCCTCCTTTAGACTTAACTGATGGTCTACCTGCGCCACATTATCACCACTGCCAAAAAAAAAAACATTAGTAAAAACATGTTCAGTTTAGAACATTAGTTTTTCCATTTCAGAAAACTGATACCTAAGTTATACAAAACTGATATCTAGTTACCGATAATCAAAACAATTGATACTAAGAAAAAATAAAAATGATATCAGAAAACTAATCCTAAGATATGATACTTTTCCACTCTATCACAAGCTACAACCCAATCAATGATACTTTTTCAATCATCACAAGCTTATATCTCATTCTTCAAATCATACAAAGAGCAATCAATCGACAATCGAGTGCTAAAAGTGTTATTATTCAACAGAAACAGAAAAAGAAGACTATTATCCCCACTGTCAAAAAAATAAAAAATAAATATTAGTAAAAATATGTTCAATATAGAACATTAATTATTCAATTTCACAAAACTGATACCTGCCGTACACAAAACTGATACTTAGTTACTGATAACAAAAAAATGATAATAAGAAATAATAAAAATGAAACCCAAAAACTGAACCTAAAATATGATATTTTTCCACTCTATCACAACTTTATATACAACCCAAACAACTTTATATCAAAGCTTTGAAGAAAAACGAGATCACAGTAGAAATATGAAAAGAACGAGATCGACAAATGCGCATGAGAAAATTATGATAGATGAACTATAATTTTCATAAGAACGAAATTGAAATGACCGAACAATGTTGATCGATATTTTGATTGCGAGAGTAATATTGAATCGCGACAAAAAAAATTGATCAAAATGAAGAAGAAAAGCGCGCGAAAGTGGGTTGGAAGGAAAATACGTGCGTGTGTCCTTGTGGTAAAATAATTAATGAGTTGTCCTACATCTAGAAAAAGCTATAAAAATTGTCCTTGAGCAAAATTTCATGTAAAGCTAATGCATAAATTAAGCGTGGTTGCAAAGTCTTCTCAGAGAACATTGTCAGTGTACATCCCCAACATGATTGGTGATAATCTGTAAGTAACTCTTTTGAATGCTTTTTTATGCATAAAATTAAAGTGTTTAAACTAAATTGTTTCATAAATTATAAACTTGTCATGACTCATGGGCTGATTTATAGTTTGAAAAAGTATTTAGAATTGGCTGTAGATAAAGAAGCTGGAAGTAATTACAAGGAATTGATATCAAGTATTAAAGAGGTTTAGAAGAGAATATTGTTCATTTCAGTGTACAAAATGATGATGTGTTGAAAGATAACAATAATATGGTGAGTTATTATAGCCTTTACTTAGTTTTTTGATAATAATCATTCATGAATACTGTCAGTAAAGATTTTACTCCAAAATTGTTCATGGAATGTTATTCAGGCATTTCTCTCTAAAATCCTTCTACCTACCAACATAGCTATTTAGAGTTGAAATTTCATATTAATTGATGTTTCACAACGAGTCAAAATAAATTTCAATTATTGCTGCTACCATATGCAGTTTTTTTGTGTAGTTTATGAATTTCAAATTTTAATTTCTTTGTGTTAATGGGTTAAATGGGCTAGACATAAGTAGTTTTACATTTACTCATTATGAGGAGTTATGTACATTATATTCAGGTATATTTTCTATATGACATAAAGTCTGGAGTTATGAACTTATTTTGTTACATTGGTAGTTTTAAATCTACTCATACATGAGAAGCCGATAGCACTTAATTGCAAATCAGGATTATCTTCTTAACTCATTAATTATTTAACAGTAATATAATTAAATAATGCATTATATATACTTTAGGTTCTGTTTGCACAAACAGGACAAAAATTACATTGCTCACCCAGAATCAACTTCAACATCAAACTAAGACCATGATTCTCCCCTGGAGTAAATGTTGAAATTATTATTGTACTCATTTTTTTGGTGCATTCAATATTTTGGATCTTCACTAGTATATCTGTTCATGCATAAGTGTTACTGCCTTCAATGTTTTCACATATGCCTTTACAAAGCTGGTTTCTTTCGCCCTCATCAATATCTGGACATACTCACAAAAAAATTGTTTTGTATTGGTGCCTGGATGCAGATAATATGTACCATCTTCATTTTTTTGCATACTATACTGAAAGCAGTGTTTTACAGCAGTCTCGTCCAATGCCAAAGGAATATGGGATGCTATGCTTGCTGCTGTTTCTTAACAATGCAGATGAAGAGTACTGGAACTGCCGACTTGAGTGATTATTGCCGACAACATGCACACAGGTCCAACTTTTGCTAGTAACAGTAAAATCTTTATCATTTTTGCTCTTTCTTTCTTAGGATTTTGTAAAATCTTATTCTCACAATTTTCTTAAAGAGTTCTGAGTAGTGAGATTTTAGTCTTGAATTGCTAGGCCATTATAAAAAGATAGTTCAATGACCATTATCAAACGTCTGTTCATTTTTTTTTTTGAATTACCTAGAGAACCAAGCTTCGCTTGTAAACTCTAGGGAAGTATGTGCCTGCCAAACACATACTTCGGGTACTTGTTACAGGGTTGTCAGTTTCGGGGCTCGAACTCGTGACCTTCGATCACGCAGTCCGCACCATCAACCAACTGCGCCAACCCTGTTGGCAACGTCTGTTCATTTTTGTTCATAGCATTCAATCTAACTTGTGCTCTTAATCTTATAAAAGTACATAACGTATGCATATTTTAAAACTGTAGCTCATCGGGGTTTATAATACAAGCTAATGCAAAATTATATATGAATTATTATATAATAAATTATAAAATAAATAACCATATGAATCAATAAGATAATCTTGATAAACTTAACCAGAGCATGCGCATATATATGAAATTTAGGTGCTTATGGAGCATCAAAACTCCAACCATAGTACCACAACAGTATGAAACCTTGCTGCATCATCAATCCCATGTATTGAAAAGCAATCGCTCTGTTTTATATGTTATACGTCTAGTATACCAAAACAGAGAATAATCAAATATAAACTCGTCGCACAAGTTTATAACTCAGATTTTCACTACACTGGAATTCTGTAGTAAATATTATAACAATATGAACGTTGTAAATGAATTACAACAACAGCGTTATACTATTTTGAATAAATAGTACAACCAAAATAAAGGATAGAATAAAGAATAATGTATATGAATATACAAACAGACTAAAATTCTAACTGGTTTGTGTCCGAGGCTCGTCGTAACGATTTCCTTAAGAATTTTATTTCAAAATTCTCCCAAGATACAACAGACGAATTCTGCTCGAAATTGTAATGAGTATATCACTCTGTGATTTGAATATAAGAACAGCAGTTAACAGAAGAGAAGAGATTAGAAAATTCTGTGAGTAAAGTGATCAGTTTTCCTACTTATTTATAGTTGGTCCGCATCCCTTCGAACGGTCGTGTCTGCAACCGTTCGTCCAAACGGTCGCGCCCGTTTCCTTTAATCGCTACTGTTCGTGTGCCTGCTTATGTTCAGTCGCGTCTCACCAGTCAGGCCGCACCTGTTCGCCTCTAACGGGTCGCACCCGCTTTTGTTCGCCTCCAACGGGTCGCACCCGCTTCTGTTCACCCCCAACGGGTCGCGCCTCTTCATTTAACTGCATCCGCTTATGAACAGTCGCATCTGTTCGTTCGTCTGCAAATGTTAAAAAAACCCGGCCCAGTTTTGCAGTAAAATTAGAATCATATTAGAGCCGAACCCGGCCCCGCTCGGTCGGACGGACGGCGGCGGTGCGCGCGCGTGTGTGGTGGAGATGCATGATCTCCCTCCTCACAACGAAGCATACATTTGAGATCCCCAGGCCCCCAACATCCTCATTGCAAAGCCATATATATATTGGAATGGTTTTGAAATTTTGGCGATGTAGGACTTTATGTATGTTTCATTCATTTTTTCCTTTGGAATTCCAACAATCCCCCACATGAATGATAATATACATATCCCCCACACAAAGCGAAATATCACAGAGTATATATGGAATTAATGCTTTATCGTGGATAAGTAGATATTTCACTTTGAACTTTTCCTAATTAAAACTTATCGGATTTACTTGGCTAATCGGTGAAATATTTCATCTTGAACTGTCAGCCTTTATTGTATATCCAGACAATAAGCTTTACGAAACATTGATTCCCTTCTCATCCAATTTCTTGGTTGTGTACATTTTGTTCCTGAACAGTACTTGGTTCTGCGAGTGTTATAGAGAATTTAAAGCCTTATAAAATTCTCATAGTGCCGACCCAGCTCACACTTACATAGGTGATCGCAATCATTAAGAGTATCCTACAAATACCCCACTTGTTATATTCAAGATATGCTCATCATTAAAAAACATAGTTTTAACCTTTAAATGCTTCTGTAGGCATGCATTTATATTATGCACCATAGGAATGGAATTGGACTATATCCAAACAAATGCATTACTTCTTGAGTTATTCAGAACTGGTTTGCCTATTGATCCTAGTCCGTGGGATCTCCAGTCGCTAGGATAGGTTTCCGTATAAGATAACTCTTGATGGTTTAGGCCTTTAAGCCCATTCCTCTCAATGCGCAGTCAATTTTCTCTCTTGATAAACCTTTAGTAAATGGATCCGCTAGGTTATCATTTGTTCTCACATAATCTATGGAAATAGTTCCATTTGAGAGTAACTGCCTAACTGTATTATGGCGTCGACGAATATGTCATGACTTTCCATTATACACAAAGTTTTGCGCTCTGCTTAGCGCTGCTTGGTTATCACAGTGTATGCATATGGCCGGTACAGGTTTAGGCCAAAACGAAATATCTTCTAAAAAGTGACGAAGTCATTCTGCTTCTTCGCCTGCTTTATCTAATGCAATGAACTCTGATTCCATAGTGGATCGAGCTATGCATGTTTGTTTAGTAGATTTCCATGACACCGCTGCCCCTGCTAGGGTAAAGACATAACCACTCGTTGATTTTGATTCCTCTGAATCTGCAATCCAGTTTGCATCACTATATCCTTCTTTTTAAATATCCAAGCACTCTCATTAGTGCTTTGCAGTGTTCCTTCCCTGGATTGCTTGTATACCTGCTCAATCGACTTACTGCATAAGCTATATCTGGTATTGTGCAATTCATGAGATACATGAGACATCCTATTACACGAGAATATTCCAGTTGCATTACACTCTCATTAGTGTTTTTATGTAGTACTTCTGATGGATTAAAAGGTGTATATACTCCTTTAATTCCAAAATTTTGAAATCTTTCAATCACTTTGTCTACATAGTGTGACTGAGACAATTCAATTCCATTAGGAGTTCGTATTATTTTGATTCCCAAGATAACGTCTGCAACTCCTAAGTCTTTCATATCGAAATTGGTAGTTAACATTTTCTTTATGGTCTCTATGACTTGAGTATTTGGACCAAATATTAGCATATCGTCTACATATAGACAAATCATCACATATGATTGTCCAATTTGTTTATAATAAACACATTTGTCACATTCATTCATACGAAAACCATTTCTCATCATGACACTATCAAATTTTGCGTGCCATTGCTTTGGAGCTTGTTTTAGTCCGTATAATGATTTGACTAATCTACAGACTTTGTTTTCATTTCCTTTGAAAATAAATCCCTCAGGTTGCTCCATGTAAATCTCCTCATCGAGATTTCCATTTAAGAATGCTGTTTTTACATCCATTTGATGAATCTCTAGATTATAGATGGATGCAATTTCTATTAACATTCTTATAGAGGTTATTCGTGTTACCGGCGAATATGTATCAAAGAAGTCTACTCCTTCTTTTTGACGATATCCTTTGGCTACTAATCTAGCTTTATACTTGTCGATAGAGCCATCTGCTTTCATTTTCTTCTTGAAAATCCATTTGCAGCCAATTGGTTTTATTCCTGGTGGAATATCAACAATTTCCCAAGTTTTATTACTTAGAATTGAATCAATCTCACTTTGGATTACTTCTTTCCAATATGAAGATTCAGAAGATGACATTGCTTCCTTGTACGTTTGAGGTTCGTGTTCTAACATATAAGTTAAAAAATCCGAACCAAATGTTTTGGAAGTTCTAGCCCTTACGCTTCTTCTTGGTTCAACCTCCTCGTTGTCCTGATGAGTTTCATCTTCACATGTCTCATCTCTGTTATCTCTTGTCCTTTTTGGGATAGGATTTCCATCGTTTCTTTTATGTGGGAACACATCTTCAAAGAATGAGGCATCTCTTGATTCCATGATTGTATTTACATGAATATCATTTATATCAGACTTGAATACCAAAAATCTATAGGCACTACTATTTTGGGATGACCCGAGATAATAACAATCTACTGTTTTTGGTCCAAGTTTGACTCTCTTAGGAGGCGGAACTGGAACTTTTGCCAAGCACCCCCACACTTTAAGGTATTTAAAGCTTGGTTTGTGTCCTTTGCATATCTCATATGGAATTGTTCCTGTTTTATTGTGAGGAACTTTATTTAATATATGATTAGACATATTTAGTGCTTCCCCCCACAAGTTCGTTGGTAGACCAGAAGTTAAAAGCAATGCATTAATCATATCTTTTAACGTTCTATTCTTCCTCTCAGCTACACCATTTTGTTGTGGTGAATATGGAGCCGTTGTTTGATGAATTATTCCATTTTCTTCACAGAATTGTTCAAATGGTGATTCATACTCTCCACCTCGATAAGATCTTAATATCTTAATCTTTTTATTTAACTGATTTTCTACCTCAGCCTTGTATTTTATAAACGATGTTATTGCTTCATCTTTACGATTTAAAAGATATACATAGCAATATCGCATATAATCGTCAATGAAAGTAATGAAATACTTTTTCCCACCTCTTGTAGGTAGTGATTTAAAATCACATAAATCTGTATGTACCAAACCTAATGGTTCGGTGCTTCTGTCAACAGATTTAAATGGTTGTTTGACCATTTTTGCTTCTACACATATCTCACATTTGTAGTTATTATCTACTTGGAAATTTGGAATCAATCCCAAGTTTGATAATTTCTTCATTTTTCGGAAGTTTATGTCTCCTAATCTATCGTGCCATAGTAAAATTTCGTACTCAAGCAAATAAGAAACTTCAATTTTATTAATAGCACAATCAGAATACATAGTTTTATTGTCGATAACGGCTACATTTGCCTTAAATAGGCCATCACATAAATATCCCCTTCCTATATATATTCCAGCTTTGGACAGAACCATCTTGTCTGACTCAAACACCGTCTTGAATCCCTTCTTTGATAGGACTGCACCAGAGATGAGATTCTTGCGTATGTTTGGAACATGGAGCACGTCATTCAACTTAACAGTTTTTCCAGAAGTAAACTTGAGGATTACTGTGCCACTGCCTTCGATCATGGAAACTGCAGAATTACCCATGTAGAGTTTTTCTTCGTGATCGAATTTCTAATATGTAGAAAACATGGATTTGGTTGAACAAACATGACGAGTAGCGCTTGTATCTACCCACCATTGGTTAGGATTCTGAACCAGATTGCATTCAGATACCACCGCTGAGAAGTTGGACTCGTCTACTTCCATGTTATCCACTATATTTGCCTCTTTATTGCGTTCCTTCTTGTGTCTGCAATCTTTAGCGGCATGTCCAACTTTTCCACAAACCCAACATTCGCCATTAAACTTCTTGGTTCGTTTGTTGTCTTTTGGTTTGTTGTTTCGAGCTTTCCTTTTCTTCTGGAAACTCTTCTTTTTGTTTTTGGTCTTCGACCCTTTAGCCACAAATGCCTCCTCGCTTGGTTTTGTAACTGCACGGTTGTCCGCCTCAATTTTTAATCGGACTATGAGATCCTGCAAAGTGATTTCCTTCTTTTTATGCTTTAGATAATTGCGGTAATCTCTCCACGACGGCGGCAGTTTTCCCGTGATGGCTTCAACCAGAAATGATTCTCCAACCTTATGACCTTCCGCCTCGAGTTCATGAATGATGATTTGCAGTTCATGCAGTTGAGCGGTTACTGGTTTGGAGTCAACCATCTTGTAGTCCATGCATTTGTCTACAATAAATTTTTTAAGACTGATATTCTGCGTCTTGTATTTTGCGGTAAGTGCATTCCAGAGTTCTTTTGACGTCTTTAAAGGCTGATATACTTTGTATAGCACCTTGTCGAGACAATTCAGAATATAGTTTCTGCATAAAAAATCGGAATGCTTCCACATATTCACCTCTGCTTCCTTGCCTGGTGCAGGAATCGGTTCCTTCTCGTTGAGGTACTTTTGTAGACCGAGCGTGGTGAGATAAAATAACATCTGATTCTGCCATGTCAAGAAATCATCACCATCTCCCTTGAACGGTTCAGGTCTGTTGTGAGTAGTATTCTTTGAAAATTCTACGGTTGCCATCTCTGTTTTAGTAAGAAAACAGTATAACGCTGTTGTTGTAATTCATTTACAACGTTCATATTGTTATAATATTTACTACATAATTCCAGTGTAGTGGAAATCTGAGTTATAAACTTGTGCGACGAGTTTATATTTGATTATTCTCTGTTTTGGTATACTAGACGTATAACATCTTAAGAATTTTATTTCAAAATTCTCCCAAGATACAACAGACGAATTCTGCTCGAAATTGTAATGAGTATATCACTCTGTGATTTGAATATAAGAACAGCAGTTAACAGAAGAGAAGAGATTAGAAAATTCAGTGAGTAAAGTGATCAGTTTTCCTACTTATTTATAGTTGGTCCGCATCCCTTCGAACGGTCGTGTTTGTAACCGTTCGTCCAAACGGTCGCGCCCGTTTCCTTTAATCGCTACTGTTCGTGTGCCTGCTTATATTCAGTCGCGTCTCATCAGTCAGGCCGCACCTGTTCGCCTCTAACGGGTCACACCCGCTTCTGTTCGCCTCCAACGGGTCGCACCCGCTTCTGTTCGCCTCCAACGGGTCGCGCCTCTTCAATTAACCGCGTCCGCTTATGAACAGTCGCATCTGTTCGTTCGTCTGCAAATGTTAAAAAAACCCGGCCCAGTTTTGCAGTAAAATTAGAATCATATTAGACCCGAACCCAAACCCGAACCCGAGCCCGGCCCGGTTCGGTCGGACGGCGCGGCGCGCGCGCATATGTGTGGTGGAGATGCATGATCTCCCTCCTCACAACGAAGCATACATTTGGGAGCCCCAGGCCCCCAACCTCCTCATTGCAAAACCATATATATATTGGAATGGTTTTGAAATTTTGGCGATGTGGGACTTTATGTATGTTTCATTCATTTTTTCCTTTGGAATTCCAACATTATATACTTGTATCCATCTTTGCTTTTCAGATTTATTTTTCTGTAACAAGAAAAAGAGGGGGAAAGAGGGTAGTGTTATCAATCATGCTTAATAAATGAAGATGAGGCTATCTTGCCTTCTTCTTAATCCAAATTTACCTAACCTTCTAGAAAAGGAATATCTAGGAACTTGATAAAAAATTACGAGCTTCATAGCCAAAAACAATCGCAGACATATAAAATTGTATGACTAACCTGGGTTCCATGCATACTTTCCCAAAGTTTACTAGCCAAACTTGGTTATTTGGGTATTCATTTTAAAATAAAAATAAAGAAAGTTTCATGGTGCCTATTATTTATTGTTAGCACCAGAATTGGTCACTAACACCCTTGAGAAAGATTACGTAGAGAGATTAATGAAGAAAATAAATTAAAACAGAGAACTGTATGCTAAATTAACTGCAAAAACAAGAACACTGGATTTATAGTGGTTCAGTGTAACAGTCTACGTCCACTTTAAGTTTTGATCTTTATTGATTTCACAAATGATTGAATACAGATACAATCCGTACTATAATGGCTTGAATACAAGTGCTAAGTGAAAAAGAACGAGTCTTAAATGCAACAGAGTCCCCCCAGTGTTCTTGAAAAAAGGTCCCTTTCAATGTGCCCCCGCCCTTCTATTTATAGACGAAGATGGGTTGGACTTTCCTTAGGGCCTAAGAAAAAGGTACCTCGACCCATGGTAAGTAGCTTTGATGTGCACGTAAATGTGCATATTTTTACCACTATATTATTCTATTTAAATTAAATAAATAATCATATTGAGTATTTTAACATGTTTTAATCAAAATCCATGTTAATTTCAAATTGTCACATATCATCTTCATATAGGGGCAAAACGGTCATTTGTGTGTATATATTTCTTTGAGAAAAATTACTTGGAAATATATTTTTTTTTTGTAGGAATTTAATCTCAAATATGAGTGGTTTCATGAAGATACATGCATGCACAACATGAATATAAAAGAATGAAGATGGAAATAATTCAAACTGAAGATCATGGAGGACCCCACCTACCCACCACCTTAGTGTACAAATTAGAGGCTAATGCACATGCTTATGGAGTTTATGGCTTCATGTACACTTAAATGATTATTAGTAGAAGCTAATGATTACTTGGCCTCCACACTTTTTCAATGGTATTTTGGGCATTCCCCAAATTATGGATTAGAGTTTCATGCTTGTATAAATAACCTCTTATGTTTCATGTAGCTCTTCTCTTAGTTAGTCTCTCTTTAGTTAGTTTTAGGCTCAAAATAAAACCAATCTCTCTTCTTTCTTTTCATGACTACTTAGTCATTTCTCTTTTATGTAATTTTTTTATGCAACTTCAATACATGTTCTTTTCCTTTTCATGTTTATTTACTTTCATGTTGTAGTGTAGATTTATTTTTCATGCAAGTAGAATAGTTTTTCCTTATCTTGCTTTTTTTTTCTTTTTCTCTCATGTTACAAGCAACATTTGTTCATATGATAACAAATATGAGAGGCTAAATCACTTCAATTTAGGGTAATGAAGCTCTCTAATCATGTAGCTTCAACTTAATTTGATATTTATACTCTCTTTTTGTGCTTAATAAAAATTATTGAAGTGGTTTAATGATGTTGTTTAGCTTTGAATTTGATAGTCTATGTTGTTCATAACAAATAGGCTATGCTTAAACAAACAAAACACAAATTGTCTCTTCATCTACATATGATTATGGCAAAAAAGTGATTGTTGAAATTAAAATTTGACGGCTTATATTTCTAATTAATAGTTAATAGACCATGCTTAAAGTATATTTTACTTTCAACTTTGTGTCATATTTTATTAGATTTAAAAGTGTATTAGTGGTTATATTATGGTTTGATGATTTATATTGAGCTAATTAATAACACAAATATACCATACTTATGATAAACACATCAACTAATTCACTAATGACAAGAAAAGAGAGATCATAAATTCATTGTTGATTTATGCGATCTAGAGAGTGAAAATTGCCTCTAAATTGTCTTAACCCTCTCATATTTTTATTAATTTTCTTTTTCTTGTTTTTCTTCTTTTCTAGTTTAACATTCTCTTCAACCTTGGTTTTAATTTGATTGAATAGATTTTTAAAATCATCAATTCTCTACGGATCGACCTGTATTCGCCACGTACTACGATAGTACGCCGTGCGTTTGTGGTTATTTTTAATTTGAAATTTTTCGACGGTTTTCTAATTCTACAGAAGTCCTGTTGTCCGAACAAGTTTTTGACGCCGTTGCCGGTGAGTTATTTTGGTTTTAATTTTCAATTCTTCGAATTATTTTTCATTTGATTTTATTTTGTGCGTAAAAAAACAATTGTGTGTTTGTGCGATTTTTTGTGTCCATTTTGTTGTGTGTTTGTTTTTCTTTTTTTCTTTTCCATTTTCATATTTTTTTTTAAAAATACACAACATCAATTGAAAAAAAAATACATTGCCATTGCTTTTCACATTTTTACATTTACAATTTTCTTTTCTTTCATTTATTTACATTTCCAAAAAAAAGGATTTCTGTGCTTATAACCGTGCACCTTACTGCACATACCACTCTCTATTTACAACAGTTACAAATTTTTTATTTTCTATTTACAAACTGTTGCATCTTTTAACTATCTTTAAACTGTTTCTGCCTTCTCAAACCAGCTTCTCAACAACCTAACCACTCCATACATATATCTCCCCACTGCACACCCCACTTCCACCAAATCAAACAGACAGTTCAAATTCAAACAGCATCCACCACAACCACTGCCCATCAATTCACTGAACTGACTTCATCCACCAGCCACATTCACCATTTCATAACACATTCCTACAAAACTGGGTTGCTGACACAACACTCATACTTCCCATTCATCATCAGTACATTTGCTACTCCTGCACACAAAACTAAACCATCCAACAACTCTTTACTTCATTTCACCACAACCCACATCGCAAATTCCCACTGCCAATAACTATCTCATCCCTTCACAACATTGCTCATTCACTGACTACTACATCATAACCATAGCACCATCCCTAACTTCTGTCTTCATCCATACAACCTGCAGCTAAAACCCCCCGACTATCAACCTACTCAACAACCCCCATACCACCACTGCTTGTTCCCTTCCACCAACCACTCACTGTTGCAACTTCTTCAAACATACCCAGTCAAACTTCCTACAACATTGCAAGCTGCAGAGACTCCTCACCATAAATCACCTAGCTACCCATCTCCATCATTGAACTCAACTCCAGAAACTTCACTCACGTACACACATCCTACCACTACAATACTGTCAACCCACATCAATCTACAAACAACCACAAGCCTCTGGCCACCTGAATTGGATCGCACTGCCACCTGACACAGCTATCTACCACCAAACATCACGAAACCGCCATCGCCACGTCAAGTCCTTAGTTAGACCTCACCTTCAACTACCCCCAGTTCATAAAAAAATCTTCAACAACTCGCCAGTTCATCGAAACCCAATTCACTGTAATTCGAGCACACCGAACAAACTCTGAAACTCATCACGACTCTCGTCCGAAATCGCTTCACCAATTCCTAATTTTCCAAACCCCAACCACCTTACTCGAATCGACTTCAGCCTTCTTTGTCGCCTGGGTCCCTTTGACAATCGAATACAACTTTGAAACCCACAACTCGTCAACATCCTTCACCAATCGCCAACAGGAAAGTCGAATAAGTTGTAGAATTTGGTACGAACTGCGATTTGCGGGATTTGGTTTACAAGATTTGTGAAATTCACGAATTTGTAGTTGATTTTAGATTTGCAAATTTGAGTCAACCTGGTTGAAGAAAATTTGTGGAATTTGCTTTGCTATTTGTTGTAAATTTTCTTTTTTTACGTTGCGTGAGTTTTTATTTCAGGTTGGTGATCAGGAGATTGTGGCTCGATCTGGAATAATCTTTAATACTAATAAAGAAAATTGGTTGAACTAATTTAGTCGGTGTCTTTTTGAAATTCCAAAAATAACCTTCCTTTCTGTTTACATGTTTGTGCTCAAACAAAATATAAACGTATACAATAATACAAACAGCCCGTGTGCGAAGCACGGATCCATACTAGTAATAATAATAATAATAATAATTAGGGTTGTATTTCTTTTAGTTCTCTAGTTTTGTTTTTCTCAATTTATTCTCTTTTTTTTAAAGAACTCTATTTTTCGTTCTTTTCTTTTTCTTAATTCTTTTTTGTTTTAATTTGTTTTGAGTTTCACCATTGTATTGAAAAAAAGAAAAATAAAACTTGTATATATACCTGATTCCTTTTTCAGGTTGCCAAAGCAGATTGGAAGAGCTTGCTCCGCTTAACTGCTGCCAAAAAAATAAATTGCTTGCTTATAAATTTTTTTGCACCCTTGCATATTGTTTTATTTGGTTTGCATTATTGGTAGCTTGAATTTACATTTCATAAAAAAATATATTCAAAAACGAAAAAAATCCATTCGTGGTTGCATTGTTAATACACGTTTAATTTCTGTTTTGCATCTCATTTTAGATTTTTGATAATAATAACGGTTAGACAACGACAACACTTAATTGTATTTTTACAATTTGTCTTCTTTGAACAATTTAATTTCTCGGTGTCTAGGCTACGACATAGCAATATCAGTTATAAATATTACGGTGATTCATAAATATTATACCGAGTTGTTTCTCTAAAGGTACTTAAACCTTTGGCTGCATTGCTACGGTGATTCGTGGTGCACCGATAACCCCTGCCCATTACCTGGCTGAGAACTTTATTGTTGATTTAAGACAATTTGTGATTATACAATTTTGGGTTAACTTAGGATAAATCATTTGTAATTATAACCCTTGCATTCATTTAGTTGCATTAGTTCATGCATATTTAAAAAAAAATTCAAAATTCAGAACTAAAAAAATTGTAAATATTCCTCCTCTTTTTCTTTGAAAATTTTAAATCATTTGCCTTTGAAATATCAAAAAAAAAATCCAAAAAATTTAGAAAAACAAAAATCCAATTTCTTTTAAAACCTTTTCAAAAACAAATAAAAAATTTGACCAAAATAAAATCAATTTCCCTTTTGAAAAATATATTCCATTTGTAAATATTTTTCCTTTATAAAAAAACAAAAAAATTCTTGAAATGTCTGAGTTTCCTTTTTCTTATTCACTTGAATTTAGTTGTGAAAATCAATATAATCCATATGAGTTCACTCCAAATTCGTATGGTTATTTGAATGACAACTATGCTATAAACAATTCGAATTTTGAACCATAAAATTTTCAAAATGACAAACAACCCTCAGCTCTTGGAAATAACATCTCGTCGGTACTTGAAGTCTCTACACAACAAAATCAAATGATAAATGATTTGTGAAATTCATATTTGTGCTATAACTCGAATCAAGGTTTTCAAAATAATCAAAACTTGAATTCACTTCAAAATTCAAATGATTTCGAGTATAACCCATGCCAATTCAATTTCATGCTTCAAAATGAATTTCAAAATCAGGATGAAAATGTGAACCAATTTTCAAATAATTTTGGCAATGGGAATAGTTTCAATAACGATACGATTGAAAACTTTGGTTATCAACAAATTCAAAATGCAAATTTTCACATTAATAATCATGAATTTGATTTTGTTGACCAAATGGAAAAAGATAACGGGGATTTATTACTTGAAAAACACAAAACTTTTCGTGAAAGTCATAATCAATTCTCAACTTGCGAAGAATCAAATAATAATCTACCGTTTATCGAAATTGACAATTCTTATTCTCAACGAGTCCAAATCGAAAATTTTCAAGTTAATAATTACAAATTTGACTTTGTTGAGCAAATGAATGAAATTTACGATGATCACACAAATTTGTTGTTTGAAACATATATGAAACAACGTAATAAACAAAATCAAATCCCAACATGAGACGAGCTAAATGATAATCCATCTTTTACCTAAATTGATGATTTTCAAACAACAAGTTTTGAAACTGAAAATAACAATCTTAATGAAGTTGTTGAAAACACGGTAATTGAGTTGGATTTCAATTCTTTTGAGGGTGTGGAACCAAATGTAAAATTTGATCTTTCTTTTCTCGATTTCGAAAATTTGAATACAACAACTTTGGATTATGAACTTAAGACACGTAATAAAGTTGTTGATAATCCAATAAAGTAAGACGAATTTAATGAACACGAATTTTATGGAATTTCCAAAGACGAGTTGTTAAATTCCGAAGGGGTAGATTTAAATCACCATTTTGATTTTGAAATCAATAATTTTGAAGAAGTTTTCAATGATAGATTTGAATTTCAATTTGGTGAAAATAAACTTGAATTTCAACCAATTATTTTATCGACCCTAAAAATCATCGACAATAAAACAACTCGTACAATTTTCAATAAAACAACATCCGTTTTTTCAAATCAACTTTCATCTTCGAAATCTTTTATGGTTTGGTTTTCTACTCTTGAGCTATGTCTCACATACTTGACGAGACAAATGAATTGGTCTTTGGAAGACCATTTCATTTACTTTTTGATGATATACTTTCTGATCTCGTGTAAATACATTTCATTTTCATGTAAATAATAATAAACGTTTCTTTCACTTGGGTTGACTGTGGGGACACAGTCAAAATCAAGTGTGGGGGGAGACTCATCTTCATTTTTGTTTTTTCATGATTTATTTTTACTTTTTCTTTGCAAAAAAAATCTAAAAAAAACAACAAAGAAACAATTTTATTTAAGCATTTTTTATTTATTTTTAAAGAAATACTATAGGATAAATATAAGGTTTTGGCTTATTAAATTGAAATTTTTGAAAATTTATTTATCTTAACAATAATAAAAATGAAGTTTGATTACAAATAACAATGGTTTAACTAGTATATAGGAGGATTCATATGTGTTAATTATGAAATACATCCTAATTGAAAATCTTTGTTTTAAAAAGTAGTTGATTTAAAGTAAAGATATAACATTTTTTTGGTCTTCTAAGTTAAATGGCGCTAAGATGATTTTGCAAAACTCTCTCTCTCTCTTAAAAATAAAATAAAAAATAAAATAAAAAATAAATAAAAAAACAATAAATCCAAAGTATTCACACTCATTGAAAAGTCCTCACGGTTATGCATGGGTGAATTACTTGAAATCTTTGATATGTGCTTTCATACTCATTTAAAAGTCCTCACGGTTATGATGTATGGAACACATGTAAAAAAAAGAACAGACTTAATAAAAACTGCCTACGGTCGATAGTGTATGCATAAAAGTGTGTGCACTCGCCATGCTCCGTACTCCTCTCACATAAGCCTGAAAGGCAGTGCATGGGTGGTATATCTGGCCTCAATTTACCTGAGCTAGGTGTGTAATTTTTCCTGCAAATAATGAGAGAGCAAGCAATTGAAATCCTAGCACTATTTTTACTTATTTGATTTGATCTGTTATTGAAAAGAAATAAAAATACCACTTTGATAAACATTGACAATCAACTAAGGATCCACTTTATAATTACACTCTGTTATCAACCGAAACAATAACTTAAACTATAGTCTATTTGTTATGATAACTTGATTTTGTTGGAAATTTTGACGAGTAAATGACATAAATTTTCAAGATAATAGCCAAAACCTATATTTAACTTATTCGTGTCAATTTAAAAATAAATCCTTCATTTTTAAATATTTTAAAAAACTTGCATTCATCTCTTTGTAAATAAATCTTGCATTTTGTAAATATTTTCATCCTGCATTTGGATTTTGGGGTAGTATCCGCTGAAAACCCTCACGAGACAACACTCGTCCTACTGGGGACACCCAGAGGTTTAACGGCTTGTTGCATAAGCTCAATGCAATCGTGCTCCCTACGAAAACGAATTTATCTTAGTTTTAGTTTATTCGAGGACGAATAAAAAGATAAGTGCGGGGGTATTTGATGTGCACGTAAATATGCATTTTTTTACCACCATAATTATTCTATTTAAGTTAAATAAATGATCATATTGGGTATTTTAACATGTTTTAACCAAAATCCATATTAATTCCAAATTGCCACATATCCATCTTCATTTAGGGGCAAAACAGTCATTTGTGTGCATATATTTCTTTGAGAAAAATTACTTGGAAATTTATACATATTTTTGTAGGAATTTAATCTCAAATATGAGTGGTTTCATGAAGATACATGCATGCACAACATGAATATAAAGGAATGAAGATGGAAATAGTTCAAAGTGAAGATCATGGAGGACCACACCTACCCACCATCTTAATGTATAAATTAGAGGCTAATGCACATGCTTGTGGAGTTTGTGGCTTCATGTACACTAAAATGATGATTAGTAGAAGCTAATGATTACTTGGCATCCACACTTTTTCAAGGGTATTTTGGGCATTCCCCAAATTATGGATTAGGGTTTCAAGCTTGTATTAATAACCCCTTATGTTTCATGTAGCCCTTCTCTTAGTTAGTCTCTCTTTAGTTAGTTTTAGGCTCAAAATAAAACCAAGCTCTCTTCTTTCTTTTCATTGCTACTTAGCCATTTCTTTTTTATGTAATTTTTTTATGCAACTTCAATACATGTTCTTTTCCTTTTCATGCTTATTTATTTTCATGTTGTAGTGTAGATTTAATTTTCATGCAAGTAGAGTAGTTTTTCTTTATCTTGCTTTCTTTTCCTTTTCTTTTTCTCTCATGTTACAAGCTACATTTGTTCATATGATAACAAATATGAGAGGCTAAACCCCTTCAATTTAGGGGTAGTGAAGCTCTCTAGTCATGTAGCTTTAACTTAGATTGATGTTTATACTCTCTTTTTGTGCTTAATGAAAATGATTGAAGTGTTTAATGATATTGTTTAGCTTTGAATTTGATAGTCTATGTTGTTCATAACAAATAGGCTATGCTTAAACAAACAAAACACAAATTGCTTCTTTATCTACATATGATTATGGCAAAGAAGTGATTGTTGAAATTAAAATTTGATGGATTATATTTTTAATTAATAGTCAATAGGCCATGCTTAAAGTAGATTTTGCTTTCAACTTTGTTGTCATAGTTTATGAGATTTAAAAGTGTATTAGTGGTTTTGTTATAGTTTGATGGTTTATATTGAACTTATGCGATCTAGAGAGTGGAAATTGCCTTTAAATTTTCTTAACACTCTCATATTTTTATCAATTTTCTTTTTCTTGTTTATCTTCTTTCTAGTTTAACATTCTCTTCAACCTTGGTTTAATTTGATTGAATAGATTTTTAAAATCATCAATTCGATAGAAGTCCCGTCGTCCGAACAAGCTTCTGCGCACCGAGCCAAGAATGCTGAACGGAAATTGCCGAGCGAGGTTGGTCGAAACAGAGTATGCCGAGCGAGGTTTCCATGCCGAACGACATTCGTATGCCGAGCCCCATATCCAGGTCGAATGGCATTCGTATGCCGAGCGAGGGGAGATGCTGAAGGAGGCATGTGCCAAGCGAGGCTTGGTGTGTCGAGCGAGGCCTGTTGTGCCGAGCGAGGGAAGATGCAGAACAAGGCCTTGTGCCGAGCGAGGCGAGATGCCGAACGAGGCATTATGCCGAGCGACATGATCTGGCCGAGCAACACTTGGGCCGAGCGGCATGCCTATGCCGAGTGACCAAGTGCTGAGCCACCCTAGCTGAGCATTGGTGGTCGAATGAGAGATGCCGACCGGTGGCACCCAAGGTCAATAATCGGTACCTCGTACCCAAGACAAGTTACTAGTTAACATCTTCCTCCCAAAGCGTATCGTGTGAATCAACATGATGCGCTTTGGATCATAAGCGATCCATTTCTTCTTTTAAGCCCTTTCTCTAACTCCACAATAGTGGATTCTTACGATCTCTTGAATGTAGGGTGAGGGTTGAATGCCGAACGAGGCCTGAATGCCGAGCGGGGCCTGAATGCCGAACGGGGCCTGAATGCCGAACGAGGGCTTGTGCCGAACGAGGCCTTATATGCCGAACGAGGCCTTAATGCCGAGCGGAGTCGGAATGCCAAGCGAGGGCTTGTGCCGAAGAGGCCTTGTATGCCGAACGAGGCCTTGATGCCGAACGAGGCCTTGTATGCCGAACAAGGCATTGGATGTCGACCCACCGGGATGCCTTGATCGGTTCTACAGGCCACTGTCTGTTCGCCTTCCATCTTTCCTAACATTAAAGCCAACACTTCTCTTTTCTCTTCCCTTTACTTTTACCTCCGCTTTACAAGACTTTCGAACTCGTCTTCCACCAGACTCCTTGTAACACCTTAATATTCCTTTTCCTTCTGAATCCAATACATTGTCTCACGTCCCCTCCCATCGACGAACCTGAACAGTCTTCAATTCCAAATCAAGCACTTCCCTACACTTCGATCCTTTCTTCTAGGTACGAACTTCCCACTTGTTCGACTTGTGAGAAATGCAGATTATGGATCTTAAGGCTAGGATTAACACTAGAAGGGGGTGAATAGTGTTAATAAAGAATTACTAAATCTTGAACTCTTGATAATCTTGATACTCATGAGTCTTCTATCTCGATATCTTGAATCTCTATACTGTACAGTCTTCATTCTTAATACCTGCATGGTTAAATCCTGCATATACATATATATCTAAACTTATAATGTCAGTATTTATATTTTATAATCTATTCTAAGGTTGTTGTCATCAAAACCAACATCTCACGAACTAACAATCTCCCCCTTTTTGATGACGACAACCTTTGTTTATAAAATGTTACTTCTATCCTAATAACTCCCCCTAAAACTAATAAACTCCCCCTTAATTTATGCCTAACTACCCTATTTTATATTTAATTGTGAGAAATGCAGATTATGGATCTTAAGGCTAGGATTAACACTAGATTGGGGGGGGTGAATAGTGTTAATAAAGAATTACTAAATCTTGAAATCTTGAACTCTTGATAATCTTGATACTCATGAGTCTTCTATCTCGATATCTTGAATCTCTATACTGTACAGTCTTCATTCTTGGTACCTGCATGGTTAAATCCTGCATATACATATATATCTAAACTTATAATGTCAGTGTTTATATTTGATAATCTATTCTAAGGTTGTTGTCATCAAAACCATCATCTCATGAACTAACAATCTCCTCCTTTTTGATGATGACAACCTTTGTTTATAAAAAATTACTTCTATCCTAATAACTCCCCCAAAAACTAATAAACTCCCCCTTAATTTATGCCTAACTACCTTATTTTATATATTTTTTCCCCTTTGTCATCAACAAAAAACTCACTCCCCCTCATTCTTGGGCTTCAGTACCTGCATTGGAACTATACAACGAAATATATAGATTAAGAAATAATTATACTTATGAACATGATGACTAATCAAAAAATATATACATTTCAATGTGTGTGTGTATATATATATATATGTGTGTTTTATACAAAAAACTTCAAACCAATATCAAGAAATCAATCTACACAGAGTATCAATGCAGACCAAATCAATCAAAGCAAACAAATAAAAATCAAACGTTACGTGGAACTTCCACCCATCATTCTTCTCCAAAAATTGGGTCTTCCTTAATAGCATCCCAATTATCATTGTCATTGGTGAGAGAGATAGGACGACATGCTTCGTTATCATCCTTGTGCACAGAGGAGATTATCCATCTTATCGCATCGAAGTGCCTTTCTTGTTCCTTGATCATCTGCATTTGACTCAATTCTAAGTAACGCTGGTTTCGCAGAATAAACGAGAGAATATTCTTGAACGAATTAAGAATTTCTTCAAGATTTTCGGATAGATTGTGAATAGGATTAGCCATAGTTGAATTTGTGAAAGAAATAAAGAATATAGATGATAAGAAATAAATTTCAGTGAAGAATTCTGGAAGAAACAGGTATTTATAGGTGTATAAATTCGTTTGAAATGAATAGACATTCGGTAGTTATTCAAATTTCAAATTCAAAATCAATTGTCATTTCTGACCAGTACATGTCGACATGGTCATATAGGGGATGTCGACATGGGTTAGTGAAAAATTATGACTAATTTGATTTTGGGAATAATTGTGTGTGTATATATATATATTTATATACTATACTAACATTTATTCTGGAGATAAGATAAGATAGATAACAGAAAAGAAGTTTCATTTCATTGCATACTAAGATGTTACAATGATTAAGCATACATCAAACTATATAAACTTTCGAATTAAACAAACTAAAACACATATAACAAGATGCGAAAAGATGAATCTAGTTAGAGGATGATGATGATGAAGATAGTCCAAGTTTCTTGCTGACTTTGGAAATGAACTTGTTCATTTTTGGATGAAATTTTGTCCAACTTCTTACTAACGGATTTTTAAGAATCCGTTGATTCTCAACAATCGTCTTTTGGTTTTTGAGAAGGGTTTTGGTGGATGGATTAGAAGGATAGTTAATGCTTTCCAAAGAGGTTTTACCTTCTTCTTCTTCAATTTACATTTCATCCCCTTCTTCTTCCTCTTCCTCTTCCTCTTCTTCCATTTCCTCATGAGCCAAACGCTCTTCCTTTTCGGCAAGGGTCTCATAAGGTTGAAAAACAAAAGGAATTTTCATAAGCGAAATGTTGGAATGATTGAAAACTTTTCTAGAAACAAATTCTTCGCCTTTCAAATCCACTCTAAAATAGTTAAAAATCCGAGTGAGATAAATTCCATGGTATAAAGTATTCTCACCGATTTCAAGATTTTTACGACGAAGTTCATCCAAAATAACTTATGCCAAATTTATGTCATAATTTTCAAAAATAGCAAAAAGAGCTTTGCAAACTTTTGAAGTAGGATTGTTAAAATTCCCCGATCTTGGGGTTAAAGTATGTTGCAAAAGATGATTGACAATTCTTGCCTTTGGTCGAAAATTTCGATTTTTGAATTCAAAATTATCAATCCCTTTGAAAATATGATGAAATGTCTCATGATCATTTTTATCGATTTTTAAATTAGAAAGATCCATTCCCGTACACTTGCAATTGAGAATGGTACCCAAAAGATCACAATTAAAAACAATTCTAGTGCCTTTGACACTACTCCAAAATTCATCCTCATTTCCATGATAAAATCCACGGTTTAAATTAGCATAGAAAATTTTGACAAGATTTGCATAGCAAACAAAATCATTTTGAGAAGCATCAATAAGACTAAGAACTCCATTGTTTGCAAAAAGAGAATCAAGTTCATAAGAAGAAAAATCTTGAAAATAGCAAATTTTCCAGGATGGACTTTGGCATAGTTAGCATAATTGATGTATGCTTTTATTGCCTCCGGATCATTGAATAATTGCTCTTTGATTTTCTGGAAATTCTCTTGGTGGAGGGGTTGCTTGAAGAAGCCATTAAAGTAGAGTAGAGAGCTTGAAGTTATGAAGAGAGAGTTTGAATTTGAAAATGAGAGTGAAAAGATATGATAAAAGATAGTGAATAAATAGATTCTTAAAGGACATATTCTCTGGTCAAAAGGTAGCTTTTCATAAAATTGAATGAAGTGAAAAGGTGGAGGGAAATTCAAATATTTGAATTCAAATTTTGATATTCAAATTCAGGTACCCATGTCGACACCATGGTAGGAACCATGTCGACATGTGCCTTTGAATTTTCATGAATTGATTTTTCCTAAGTTCTCTAATATATATATATATATATATATTAATAATATTATTATTTTTAATGCCTATATATATATCTGAAATATTATTAAACTTCAAGTATATTTCAGAAAATATTATTACACTATTAAAAAATAAAAAAATAATAATAAAATAACAGAATAATAATAAAAAATATAAAATAAATTTTAAAATTCAAACAACACACCAATTAAAAATCAATCTATCAAACAATCAAGCAACTAATTCTAAGCAAGCAATTTCAACCAATTGTATTATAAACGTGTACCTTTTTCTGAGTTCATTTCTTTGAATTCGTTGAAGTCATGAACAACCGTGAAACACAAATTCGAATTATCTGTCTTCTGATCATCATCACTTGAGGATGAGTCTGAGTCATCTAGAGTAGCAGTAAATGCACGCTTCCGTTTCTTCGCCGGATCATCGTTCATAAGAGGATTTTGCCTATCTGGATACAGACATTCTCTTTTGAAATCGCCTGGTTTATCACAGCTGTAACATTTGTCATTATTTGGCACTACATTCTGATTTTCAGAATTCTTATAGTTGTTTTTCTTGAGATTATTCATCTTTCTGTATTTCAGGAATTTCCTAAAATTTCTGGTCATAAAGGCTATCTCTTCATCATTATCGTTGTTTGAGTCTGATCCATCGGTCAATGCATTGAATGCCATTGATTTCTTTTCAGATGCTTTACTTTCTCTTCTCCCGATCATTTGAACTTCATACGACATTTGATTTCCAATTAATTCTTCTACCTTTAAAGTACTGATGTCATTTGCCTCTTCGATCGCAAGTTTCTTTTGATCCCATTCTGGTGTTAGAGAATTTAAAATCTTTCTAACTTGATCTTCTTCAGAAAATTCCTTTACCAAAGATATTAGAGAATGCACAATATCCTGAAATCTACTATACATATCTGAAATAGATTTATTAGGATTCATTTTAAATAATTGAAACTGATTTGTGAGCATGGAAATTTTGGTCTGTTTAACTTTGCTTGTTACTTCGTGAGTAACTTGCAAAGTTTTCCAGATTTCATATGCAGACTTACAAACTGACACTCTATTGAATTCATTTCTATCTAGTGAACAAACAGAATATTCATTGCCTTAGAATTATTTTATGCAATAGTCTTTTGCTCAGCAGTCCACTGTGCAAAATTAGTTGTGGGTTCAGAATATTCAGTTTGTGTGATATTCCAAGTGTCTAATCCTATAGATTGTAAACATATTTTCATCCTACATGCCCAATATGCATAGTTACTGCCATTAAAAAGTGGCGGTCGAACAGTAGACCGACCCTCTACAAATGAACTAGTGATAGGGATACTGGTGTAAGTAACAGTACCAGTGTTGGTAGCCATTTTGAAAACTTTTCAAAAATTAGATTATGAAACTTTGAAAACCTTGCTCTGATACCAATTTGAGAAATGCGGATTATGGATCTTAAAGCTACGATTAACACTAGAGGGGGGTGAATAGTGTTAATAAAGAATTACTAAATTTTAAAATCTTGAACTCTTGATAATCTTGATACTCATGAGTCTTCAATCTCGATATCTTGGATCTCTATACCGTACAGTCTTCATTCTTGGTACCTGAATAGTTAAATCCTGCATATACATATATATCTAAACTTATAATGTCAGTATTTATATTTTATAATCTATTCTAAGGTTGTTGTCATCAAAACCATCATCTCACGAACTAATACAACTTTCCCCAATTAAGGGTTTTGTACGAGATTCGAATTCACGACTTTCCTTTATCTCACGAATGATGGAAGTCGTGTAGATAAGGAAGATGGATCTGAGGATTAAACGTGCCTTAGGAGTAGAGGAGGAAGGAAAAAGATACCGGAGGTAGCTGAGATGTAGGTTCTTGTTAGGTCGCTGAGCGAGGGAATAGGAAGTGTGGTTGGCCCAGTATGAACTGGTGAGGTTACGGAGTGTTGTTTGAGTGAGACGTGTGAGTTAGAGGAGAACGCATGGCTACGGCTCGACATGACTTTCCCATGCCGTACGATGGAGAGGGAGTGCAGGAAGGAAGTAGAAGTTGGGTTCAACGTGCCAAGCAATGCGGATCGGCATGACCGTGGCTCTGCATGACATATCGAATGTGAACGATGGAGAGGGAGTATAGGAGTGAAGTAGGCAATAATAGTCGAGCCTCTGCAGTGTCGCTCGGCATTAAGTCTGGTAGTAGGCTACAATAGTCAGAACCATCCCAACTCGAACATAATGCATGTTGACTTAACTTACTTCCTATGCCTGAACATATGACAGTGAACCAGGACAAGGACTTAAGCAATCAAGCATATCGAACAATCCAAACTGATAACTCCCCTATTTTGACAACTATAAACCTAAATTTAACTCGATTAAAATAGATAAAAACCTTCTATATACAACGTCGATGCTGAGTTCGAAACTGAAACCATCATACGACAAGCTCTCGAAGACGGTCAGCGATGATGGTCTTCGAAGATGATATCTCAAAGCCTAACTTTGTTTTATCATCTTTATGACTTTTAATTCTTTGGTACTTATACTCGAACGACTGCACTAGTTCACACACCACACGGGGGGAGTATTTCTGTTGTTATGTCTAATGTTGATTGTTTTCCAAGTATAGTCTAAACAGGTGTTTCATCAGATCCAACACTTATTAGAGATGTCTAGAAAATCCAGTTCTGCCACAGTCTCGGATAAACCTGAGCCATCTCCTCAACAAGAAATGGTTGGAACCTCAAATCTATCGATAGCTACCGTACAAGATATTCTGATCCCACGATCGCATCCGTTGACTTGGCTCCCAACGCCTTGGATGTAGCGATCTTGCTAGACAATCCAGTCGATTCTCAAGCTTCGAGAATTAACAAAAGCGCTCTTCGTCACATATGCACAATACATGGGATTCCTTTTGACGATGTGTTGGTTTCTTCGGGACATGATCGTCCTCATCTGCCCCCAGCGGGATATACGACCTGCAACAAGTCCATGTGCTGGGTTGGTAGTGTGCCACCATTCAACTCCTTCCTCCGTGACCTATTACATTATATTGAGATTGCTCCATGACAATTACATCCCAACAGTCACGCGTTCGTATACGGCATGTGCATTCTCTTTATGAGTATTCTATTCAGGCTCCCCACTCTTGGAGACATCCGTTATATTTACCGTTTCAAGAGGCGGTCCAACAACCCATCTTTCGTATTCCTTGAGCCATGTAACAAGTGTCAAATCTTGACTGGGGCGTGGAGCAAATTCACCCAGTGTAAGCAAGAATGGTTCTACGTGCGCTGTCCCCCTGGCTTTGCAAGAAGATGGGTGGAAGGGAGAAAGTTTCTTTTCTGGATCAATATTTGCATTCGGCGAAAATTACACCTTTTCTAACTCTTTCTCTACTTTTACAGGTAACAACCCACGTCCCGAAGGCTTCGGGTATTCAGAGGCCGTTGAAGCTATCAGGGATGTCCGCGTGGGAGACCGGGACATTAGATCTATTATTTCCAACGAACCGCTCTGTAGATTCGGGCTGCTGGCGGAAGGTCGCCGAATAAGTCTTCCTTATGGCGTGACTATAACCGGGTCTGTCTTGGACAAAGGAAAAAGGCCAGCGGGGCCTTTAACACATGATACCCCCGGCATATCCGAGGAGGGCGAGATTAGAGAAGCTAAAGAGCCCGAAGTACCGGGTGACAGTGTTAGCACCGCTCAGGAGCTTGTGATTGAGGTTCACGATATCGAAATAACACCTCCCCTTTCAATGGGAAAGAAGAAATTGACTTACAAGTTGGGGAAGAAGATAGTGGGTGGAACCTCTAAGGTCACAATCACCCCCATGGAGAGAGAGCCTTCTCCTCAGCACTTAGTGAGTTCTTTGAAAGGCTTGTCGGACCTTACTATTCCCGATGATTTGCTTAATTATGGCTTCAATGATCCGGAAGCCCTTAAACTTCATTCGCCTGCAAGAGGCAATGCAAGCGCTCAAGCACATAATCAGCGAGAAAAAAGTCCTATAAGTAGAGATAAAGAAACTGGTCCGTCGGGGGGAAACACTAGGACACACAAACACGTGCACTTCACTTTGCACTTAAATTTCAGTCATCACTCTACTCTTTGCTAATTGTCATTATTCAAATTCTACGTAGATGATATGGGAGGTATCCATGGAATCGATCGTCTCTGTGGGTCATCTATTTTTCATCATTTTGGCAGGGATTTGGGCTCCGGTAAACGCCGAGACAGAGACGCCACTAGCGATCGAGACTACCGCCCTTGAGAATCATCTTATCGAAGAAAAACATATAGTCGGTCCTCCAACTCTCGCAGTCCTCCTTCTCAATCAGAGAAAGGCAAGGAGAAGTCTGTGCATAAGGGGTCCCAGCCTTAGGCTCAAGGAGATCAACATTCTGGTTCATCCAGCATCAGGTAATCCCGGGAACCCCATAAAACATCTATAGTCTCCTCCTCCCGCTCCTATACACGAGTCTTCAGTAGCGGAAAGACTTACTAATCTAAAGGCCACATTCCCAAAAAATTTCTTTGATGGTTTGAATTTCTCCCAGCGATTCAACACATTTCGAAACACGTCAAACAAAGCGCTATTGCTTGTAAAAACAACATTTACGTTCAACACGACGCATTTGTCCACTTAGCTGAAAAAGTTCGGGAGTCTCTATTGAGCGTCAACACGAAATCGATCGCCTGAAGCTCAACGCTATTCACGACAAAGATATCATTAAAGCTCAGGATGAAGAGCTCTCTTCATACAAGTCTCAGCTTGAAGCTGCCCAAAAAAGCGCTAAAGACACAGGGGAGGCTGTTAATCGTTTGGAGGTGACACATAAGAAAGAAATTGACGAAGCGGTCCAACGCTGCGGGGCCTTAGCTTTAGAGAAAGATTCCATTCATAAGGAGAGGGACGCATTCGCCTAGCGAGTTAAAGAGTTGGAAGAGCAACTCCTCAAAGAGAAAGAGGAAAAAAAATGCTGCTCAAGAAGAGTCGCAAAGATATTGCGATCAGATTGTTGCTACGCGACTCCTGAAGACAAAGCTCGACGAAGAACTCTCTAAAGTTGACATGCTGAAGGAGGAAGCCCGTGAGGAGGGCAAAAAAATAGCATCCCCGAAGATTGATTCTCGCCTCGAGGCGGCCACGTAGGCTGGCAGAGAGGAGATCAAGTGCTTGTTCGACCCACTTATAGCAGAATACAATGCTTGTGTCCTCATGCATCGGGACATAACTTTTCTTGGCGAGGGTTACCTCGAATCTCTAGCCGAGGCATGGGAAACTTTGATAAAGATAAGAAAGGTTGAGTTAGGCAACGAGGAGGTTGATGAGGAGGATTTGGTAAAGGAATTTCTCAGGGAGAATGAGCCTTCAGACTTATCTGCAGTGAAGGCTCTCTTTAGCAAAGGTTCCTCCTCGTCAAAAGGAAGGAATGACATTGTCGGTCCGTTTGGAACCGAATCTCCAGTTCTTCTCCCTACTCAATCGGCTGGTCGACCAGTACTTGATCCATTCGAACAACACGTTGGTTATGACCCGGAAGACCCTGGCCTTGACATTCACGTTCTATCACCCATTCCAGAGGGTGAGACTCCTCGTACGGTTGAGAGTCAGCAAGAAACCGGTATATAACTCTTCTTCTTTAAGTTTAACGAGCCGTTGTTTTCGACGTGAGGTTATTGTATTCTAACGTTTATCTCTTGTGTTTTTTCTTAGGCCACTCTGATCCTGAGCCAACTCCAAGGAGCGATGACGCCAAGGAGAAGAAGGAGAAGGCGAGTGAGGCTGCTCAAGTGGGAGAGGCTCCCGGTCCTGATGCTCAAGTGATTGAGGCGCTTGATGAGGATAAATCTAAAACTTCCTCACCCATCAAAGGAAGTTATGAAGTTGAGATTATAGGCGCCTTCAAACACATGTCGAAAGTGAGCATGAAGGAGAAACTTGCGGAAAAGAAAGAAGAAAGTGAGATCAAGGTCGAGCCCTAGGTTGTGGAACTAGACGATCCGTTGAATAGGACTTTGAAAGTCATTCTCCCTGGTGGGTCTAGGCCAATGGAAGTTCCCCTTCCTTCTTCGGATGTTACATCCCTAGCGAACAAAGCGTCCAAACGAAAACATGTAGGGGAGGAGTCATCCGAGAAAACAAGGAAGGAGAAGAAACCAAAGAAGTAGTTGTTACCCTCGTTTAATGAGAGTTAGCTTAGATTATGTAATTATTTCTATTTATTTTCATAGTCAATGTAGATAGACTTTTGACTTCGAGTTTTGAAGGGATTGTAGTAGGACCTCATTTTGGATTCCATAAATAAAATTTTAGTTTCTTTATCTTTCGAAAGACTTTTATTGTTCAACTTATTTTCTAACTTGTCACTATAACTTGACATTTGGAGAGTTACCCAAATTCCATGTTCACCTCAATGTGATTCATAAATTTTTGAGAATCATAAACCCTCTGTTTCATGCTTTGGGTACTTAGAATATTCCTTAGTCCGCACGCTGGGGACCTAAAGTACTCCAGTCCGCACTTCGGGGACTTGTTGATTTTAAGTCATGTTTATACCCTGGTCCACGCTCTACGGACTTAGAATACTCCAGTCCGCACTCCGGGGACTTGGAGATATTGAGTTGTTTATAATCTAATCCGCACTCTGGGGACTTAAAGTGCTCCAGTTCGCACTACTGGAACTTGGAGATTTTGAATCGTTTATATTATAGTCCGCACTCTAGGGACTCAGAGTACTCCAGTCCGCACTTCGAGGACCTAGAGATTTTAAGTCGTTTATACTCTAGTCTACACTCTGTGGACTTAGAGTACTCTAGTCCGCACTTCGAGGACTTGGAGATTTTGAGTCATTTATACTCTAGTCCGCATTGTGGGGACTTAGAGTATTCTAGTCCGCACTCCAGGGAATTGGAGATTTTGAGTCTTTTATACTCTACTCTGCACTCTGAGGACTTAGACTACTCCAGTTCGCACTCTGACGACTTGGAGATTTTGAGTCGTTTATACTCTAGTCCGCACTATGGGGACTTAGAGTACTCCAGTCCGCGCTTTGGGGACTTGGAGATATTGAGTTGTTTATACTCTAGTCCGCACTCTGGGAACTAAGAGTACTCCAGTCCGCACTATGGGGACTTGGAGATTTTGAGTGTTCGTGCTCGTTCGTATGACGGACAGAATAATGCAACTCTAGTTTTTTGCCATAGAATTATCATACATGGATACATCAAGAATTTATAGAAAAGATGGCTTCGAGCCTTTATTAACGAAAAAAAAACTAAATTGTCTTATTACATGCCGAAAACTAATAAACAACAAAATAAAAAAAATACTAGAAATAATTGCGACAAAGATACAAAAGGAATGGACTAAGTATAATAATGCCGCAGATGCTCGCTATTCCATGCTCGTGGGAGTTTTGTGCCACCAACGGTCGCTAGCTTGAAAGTTCCTCTCCAAGCCTCCGTTCAATGACGCATGGTCCTTCCTATGTGGGATTCATATGCGATGGGACTGGGAAAACTCGTTTCAAAACGAGATGCCTGCATCAAAGGTTCTCGGTCGGACCTTTTCATTATAATATCGAGCGACTCGGTGCCTATATGCAGTCACTCTTAAATCAGCTTCTTCATGTTTTTCTTCAACGAAATCCAGTGATTCCAATAAAAGATCCCGATTCGTCTTAGGGTCGTAATAAGTTACCCGATGTGACGGAACTTCAAGTTCCATGGGTATAACAGCTTCCATGCAATATGCCAATGCGAATGGAGTGTGGCCAGTCACGCACTTGTGGGTGGTTCGATAAGCCCAAAGTGATGTTGGAAGTTCATCCATCCACTTGCCTCTAGCCTTTTCTAAACATTTTTTCAATAAGGAATTGATTATTTTGTTCGCGGCTTCTACTTGTCCATTGGCTTTTAGATGACCAACTGCTGCAAACCTTTTCTCAATGCCATACTTTTGAAAAAATTCTTTGAACTCCCTACATTCGAATTGAGTTCCGTTGTCTATAATGATTGTCCGTGGGAGGCTAAAACGGCATATAATGTTTCGTACAACGAAATTAACGACCTTCTTGGTGGTGATCGTGGCTAAGGGATCTGCTTCTGCCCACTTGGTAAAATAATCGACCGCAACTATTGAGTATTTCGCACCACCTTTGGATATAGGTAAAGAACCAATTATATCAATCCCCCACATTACAAACGGCCAGGGACTAACCATTTGTGTGAGTTCCATCGGCGGAGCTCTTGGGATTTTTGCATACCTCTGGCATTTGTCACATCTCCTTACTTAGTTTGTAGCATCCTAGTTTACAATTGGCCAATAGTATCCATAGCGGAGGATTTTCTTTGCTAATGTCTGCCCCCCCAGTATGGTCTCCACATTCTCCTTCATGGACTTCCTTCAGGACTCATTTTATTTCATTATGGGCAATGCACCGAAGTAAGATGGCCGAGAATCCCCTTCGATACATTATCCCATTCTGTGTCACCTATCACGAAGCTTTACGAATGACTTGTCGTCTTTCGCTCTATCTTTCGGGCAAGACCCCGTGTGGCAAGTATTGCTTGAATGGGGTCATCCATGATTCCTTCTCGATTTCTGTTTCTAACATGAAATCTATCTCCATCACATTTATACTCAGAACATATAAGGTTTCGACTGGAACTAATCCCATTTGCTGTGCATTGCTAGTACTTGCAAATCTGGCCAATGAATCGGCTTCTCTTTTTTGTTCACGCGGGACATGCGACATGTCATAATATTCTAGTTCTGCTAACAGCTCTTGAACCTATGCAAGGTATGGGGCGAGTCTCTGTCTCATCGCTTGATAGTCCTGCCGCACCTGGTACACCACTAATTGTGAGTCACAAAATATTTCGACCGATCTTACCCCTAGTTCTCTGATAAGTTTCAAGTCAGCAATCAATGCTTCGTACTCAGCTTCGTTATTTGTTGCTGGAAAATAGAGCTTCACAGCGTAACAAATTGATCGTTTTTCGGGAGTCACAAGAACTATACCAGCACCAGAGCAACGGTCACTAGATGCCCCATCGGTCTACAGTTTCCACCGAATGTGGGGGAATAACACTGTGGCTGTTTGGTTCATCTGACACGGTGAATTCAGCGATGAACTTTGCTAGCTTGCCCTTGTATGGCCCTTCTTGGCAGGAAGGTAATATCGAACTGACTCAACTCGATATTCCATATTAACATCCTTCCAGAAGTTTCTGGTCGTTGGAATACCCGACGTAAGGGTTGATTAGTATAAACATTGATCGAGTGTGCCTGAAAGTACGGACGAAGCTTGCGTGATGCAATCACCAAGCAGTAGGCTAGTTTCTTGATCTTTGGATAATTTCTTTCTACCCCCGGTAAATGTTTACTTACATAGTAAATCAATTTTTGAACTCAGTCCTCCTCGTGAACCAAAGCCGTACTGATAGCTGCTGGGATACAGCCAAGTGCACATACAATACTTCATGGTCTATAGGCTTCGAGAGCACTGGGAGACTTTCCAAATGTCTCACCAAAGCTCGGAATGCGTCCTCACAGTCGGGCATCCTTTCAAAATTTCTCTTTCCTTTCTTTATGACATCAAAGAAGGGAATACTTTTATCTGTGGCTTTGGATATGAATCGACTCAGCGCAGCTACTTTTCCGTTCAGGCTTTGTACTTGCTTTATTCTTTTGGGCACTTATATGTCCCGAATAGCTTGAATCTTTTCCGGGTTAGCTTCAATTCCCCGTGCATTAACAATGAAACCAAAAACTTTCCTGTCGCAACGCCAAAGTAACACTTCAAAGGGTTGATTTTCATTCCATAATATCTGAGTATATCAAACATCTCCGCTAAGTCTTGAATGTGGTAATTTGACTGCCGTGACTTCACGAGCATGTTATCCACATAGACTTCCATTGTTTTACCTATCTGGTCTTTAAACATTCGATTCACTAGATGCTGATAAGTCGCTCCCGCATTTTTTAATCAAATAGGCATCACTACCTAGCAATATAGTTTGACATCTGTGACAAAACTAGTGTGTTCTTGGTCTGGAATGTGTATGGGGATTTGATTATATCCCGAATATGCATCCATAAATGATAGTAACCCATGTCCCGTTGTTGAGTCAACTAGTTGGTCAATCCTGGGTAAAGGAAAACTATCCTTGGGGCATGCTTTGTTCAGATCGGAGTAATCTAGACAAGTTCTCCATTTCTCATTTTCTTTCCTCACTAGCACATGGTTAGACATCCATTCAGGTTAGAGGGCGTCGTGGACGAACCCATTGGCTTTGATTTTGTCCACCTCCTCTCTGAGAGCAGCGTACCTCTCTGGGTCCATGCATCTCCTTTTCTGCTTTACCGGTACGTACCTTGTGTCTATGTTCAACATATGACTCGTTATAGCGGGAGAAATCTCGCACATGTCAGAATGTATCCAAGCAAAAATATCTAGATTCGCTCAAAGGAAATCAGAAAGATCCTTGGCCATCGAGGGATCGAGCTGTGATCCAATCTTAAGTACTCACGATGGATCATCTCGGCTGATTGGAATGTCAATCGTCAGTTCAGCCAGTGCTGCTTTGCTTCCCTGGGTTCCTCATCATCATCTCTCGGATCTGTGTCTCTATAGATCCGAGAATGTTGCCGCCAGGGATCGGGCACTACTTGTCAATTCTCAGTGTTTCGGATGTGGACAGAGTTGTACGCAACCTTTCTTTTCACTCTTTGTTGGGCCTCTCTCAGCTCAGACACATAACATGCACGACCGGTCGCCTGATCGCCATGCACCACACCAACTCCTTTGTCTATTGGAAACTTCAAAGTTAAACACCAAGGGGCCATAGCTGCCCTAAACTCCGCCAGGGCCGGTCGACCCAGAAACATATTGTACGGCGAATCAACATCCAAAACTATGAAAGGTAGGATTCACACCCTCCTATGTTCACCTTATCCCAGTTCAATTGGCAATTCAACATACCTCACTACATCGGTCGCTGCACCATTAAAGCCATAGATACGGGCTTTAGATGGTTTTAAATCTTTCATCTCCATATTCATTTGGTTATATGCCTTTTTGAAGATGATGTTAACAGAATTTCCATAATCAATTAAAATTCTCTTCACAATTGCTGGCCCGATTGTCGTGGATATGGCCATCGGGTCAATGGTAGGAGCCTCCACCTAGTCAGCGTCTCGGCTCCTGAATACTATATCGTCCGTCATCATGTGCTGCTGTTTATCGGCGGTCCCATCCTCCACATTTGAACAACATTCATAATCTGCATGCCTTTAGGAGTTAGAATACCGTTCCATTTCTTTCTAGTTCTTGTTTGCAGGATGAGGTCCACCGACTATAGTATTTACGACTAGTCTACCTACAGTTCGGGCAGGTTCCTCTGGATGGCGTGGAGCCGGCCCGCGTACAGGGGCTGATGTTCCTTGCCTACCTTCCTGCGTGTTCTTGACAAACTCCTGCGACTTTTGCTGTCTAATCAGCTTTTCTATGGCGTCGTAAAGGTGTCTACACTCTTGTGTATTGTGCGTTTAAGTCTCATGGAAGCGGCAGTACTTCCCCATCCGCTTTTGTTCCACTGTTGACTCCTTTGGGTGTGGCTTTCTGTATTGAAAAGTGTTACAAGTTGACAGGTAAATATTCCCAGAGACGCATTCAGAGGAGTATATTCGTTGTAAGTTGGAATCCTTGGCTTCCATTTTCCTGCTTCTCTTTTCTTTTCGGGATTTCCTCCTCCGGACCCCTTAGATCGCCTAGGCTTATTCTGGACATTGACCTTAACCTTATCTGAATTGTCACCGGATTGTTTTACAGCGATGTTTCTTTTCACAAACTCCTGAATAGGCCTTGATGCCTTATCTCGCCTTGTCCACCTGGCTTCCTCTCTTCTTATGAACTGATGAGCCTTTGAGTAAAAATGCTCTAGCGTGATCGGAGGTTTTCCTGCTAACCAATCTCCAAACACTGAATCTGGATCCACTCCTCGCATTACAGCCATCATAATTGCATGGTCATTAGGGTTGCTAACTTCAGTAGCCGCAACATGAAATCCCTATAAGTACTCCTTCAATGACTCTACTGGAGCCTGGATTACACTAGGTAGGGACATCACGTCCTTGGGATGAGTGGCATGTATCCTGAACTATTCTACAAATTTCCGCGCCAATTCGTCAAAGTTGGATATAGACCGCGGGGGAAGTCGAGTGAACCACATGATGGCGATTTCGGATAAAGTAACTAGGAAGCATCTATACTTGGTTGTGTCATTCGCTCTAGCCAAATCCATCATCCATTCATACCTCATCACATGCTATCTTGGATCAGTTTTTCCTTCGTAGGCCGGGATAGTTGGAATTCTAAACTTCCTAGGGTACTCGGCTTGTAGAATAATATCTGTGAATGGAGTATGACTCCTGGATATCCCCCAATCTTCAGTGATAAAGCCTTGTTTTTCTCTCATCAAATGTCTGACCATAGCCGACAAGTTCGGGGTTTGTATGGAAGATGGAAGGGTGGACTCTATTCTACGAGACCGCTCGGGTTGATGTCTCCTCTGTTGGCTATCTGCTAAACGTGTATCTTGAGGACCAGCTTCATTAGGTGTAAGCGATCCCTAGTTGATCGATCAGTGACACCTGCTTGTGTAGTTTTAGTTTTGCGGCGTCTACGCCTGGGTGGTTCATCATATGAAGTCGAGCTATCAGATGAAGAGTAAGGAGCGAGACTACCTCCAACATTACGATGCCGTTGTTGAGCGAGCTGAGTCATATGGTTGGCGTTAGCTTGAATCTGTTCGCTAAGTTGTCTCCTTCTTTCCATGAGTTCCCTCATCAAGTCGTTGAAATCTGTCCTAGTGACAACTTCCATCTGGCTACGAGCTCCGACAGTCCCTATGCCAGGATTAACTTGCTGACTGCTAGGTCCTATTTGTTGTACGCTAGCAGTCTCGTTGATGTCCGTGTTTTGAGAGGTTGATCTGGTACATGGTCTTCCCATTGTAGAGTTGTTGATAGAAACTCTGAGTAGAATCAACGGACGTCCGTGAATGACTTGGATCACCTTCAGGGAATTTACTCAATCCAGCAGCTACAAAGCTGATCCTAATAGCTTGAGAATTCGATTCTCAGTGAAAGCACAAAAATGTTAGCACCAGAATTGGTACTAACACCCATGAGAAAGATTATGTAGAGAGATTAATGAAGAAAATAAATTAAAACAAAGAACTTTATGCTAAATTAACTGCAAAAACAAGAAAACCGGATTTATAGTGGTTCAGCATAACTGCCTATGTCCGCTTTAAGTTTTGATCTTTATTGCTTTCACAAATGATTGAATACAGATACAATCCGTACAATATTGGCTTGAATACAAGTGCTAAGTGAAAAAGAATGAGTCTTGAATGCAACAGAGTCTCCCCCAATATTCTCGAAAAAAGGTCCCTTTCAATGTGCCCCTGCCCTTCTATTTATAGATGAAGATGGGTTGGACTTCCCTCATGGGCCTAAGAACAAGGTACCTCGGCCCATGGTAAGTAACATCTGCGTACCGAGGCAGGAATGCCTAACGGCAATTGCCAAACAAGGTTGGTTGAAGCAGAGTATGCCGAGCGAGGTTTCCATGTCGAACGACATTCGTATGCCGAGCCACATATCCAGGTCGAACGTCATTAGTATGCCGAGCGAGGGGAGATGCCGAACGAAGATTGTGCCGAACAAGGCCTGTGCCGAACGAGGCCTGTGCCGAACGAGGCTTGGTGTGCCAAGCGAGGCCTATGCCGAACGAGGCCCGGTGTGCCGAGCGAGGGGAGATGCCAAATGAGGCCTTGTGCCGAGCAAGGCGATATGCCGAACAAGGCATTGTGCCGAGCAACATGATCTGGCCGAATGACACTTGGGCCGAGCGGCATGCCTATGCCGAGCGATCGAGTGCCGAGCCACCCTAGCCGAGCACTGGTGGTGAATGAGAATGCTGACCGGTGGCACCCAAGGTCAATAACCAGTACCTCATACCAAAAACAAGTTACCGGGTAACATTTATGTATCTGAAGAAGATGTAATGACCATACTGCAAAACATCACGCATTTTGTCCACTGTGATTTTTGCACTTTTTTTCCATTGTCTTATATCTCAACATGAGCATCCTACAATTTAAAACTAATTGTCTATGAAACTTGATTTAAGTTTTGGAAAATATTTAGGTGCAGCATATACATGTGGAACATTGAGTTCATTCAGTAATTAGCACACAAAAATGTATGAGCATGATGCTAGTTTTAATTATTATGTGGTTTATGCTATTATTGTGCACCAATTTGATTTAAAAAATTAATGAAAAGACATATTTTTTGATGGAAAAAAGTCAAATTACTATTAATAATTATATTAGTCCCAAAGGTTACCTCTCTCTCTCTCTCTCTCTATATATATATATATATATATATATATATATATATATATATCCCTTTTGTATTTGGACCGATGATATTTTAAAATTAAAACGTTCTGCTATCCAATTTGTGTTTAAGGAATCATTTTTGATATGTTTTTTCAAGTCCACTAAATTTACAAAAGGAAAAAAAAAGAAAAAATAATAGGTTCTTCATCATTTGATCTGGGGAAAATCGTTGAAAATTATTATTAACGCTTTCGTCTAAAGATGTCTTCACTTTAGAACTCTAAGATTTGAATTATTTTGCTATTTTATTTTGGATTTACGGATTCTGGATTGATTATTTTATAACTGCAAAACATATTATGATCTTGTTAAATCGCTTTCATTTGACATCCGAGCCATCGTAAATTCATATAAGATGCAATTTTTTTACGAAATTAATCTTTGATGGTTCGTATAAAAGCTATACAGATTCAACCAATTTATGTATGAATATAATCTTATAATTTTGGACAAAATATTTAAAAGGAGGATTTTTATTCTCTATTATGTATGTGCATAGAGGTTAATCAATGCATTTTTCATGGAGATGCAATGTTGAAGACCTTTTGATCAAGATATGTCATGTCATGAATCATATGGACACTCTTGTTTTGATATGTTGGATCTAATACAACTAACTTTGTGTGAAATCCTGGTTCAAACTAGATCATGACCAAGAGTTTTGATATGTCTATATATGTTTGTTAACCCGCCTTTCGACAAGGCCACGAACAGGCGGATTTAACTAAGTCAACTTCACGATTATCGAGATTGAAATATGATGGATTGGGTTTAGAGGGATGGAATTCACCTGGATATGCTGCTCGGCATTAAGGTAAGGATATGAAGCTCGGCATTGAGGTGAGGTTATGCCGCTCGGCATTGTGGTGAGGTTATGCCGCTCGGCACCGCTCGGCATTGGTGAGGTCAGGGTCGTTCGTCATGGACGAATGTGGCTCGGTGGAAGGTCGTTCGGCATGGGGACGAACGTGGCTCGATTAAGGTCGTTCGGCATGGGACGAATGTGGCTCGGTGGAAGGTCGTTCAGCATGGGACGAACGTCGCTCGGTCAAGGTCGTTCGGCATGGGACGAATGTGGCTAGTTGGAAGGTCGTTCGGCCTTGGAGGTATGTTGTTCGATGGAAGGTCTTTATGGGCCTATACCGTTCAGAAGGCCCAACAACTCAGGATTTGCCTATAAATACAGCATGTGGAGGTTCAGAAAAGGGATCTTCTTTTGGCTTTTGGACTTTCTCTTCTCTAAGCCTAGGGCACTTAGCCATTGTCAAACTTTGGATTGTAACTGTAATCGATTATTACAGCAATAAAAAGGAAATTTCTGAAGTGGACGTAGGCCGGAGTTAGCCGAACCACCATAAATTCTGCGTCTTTACTGCTTTCATTTTAATTTTTACTGTTCTTCATATTTAAATTCTTAACATTCAATCTACCTTCTGTGACTGTTACTTGGTGCTTTCATCTAGATTTGGGTGTTAGTGACCAATTTTGGCGCTAACATTTTGGTGCTTTCACTGAAAACGCTAGCACTCGGGAATTTTAGAGCTTGAATTTTAGATTGAAAAGCTTGGAAACTCGGATTTTAAAAGCAATGGCTAGACCACCAACAAGGAAGAAAGTAGTGGAAAGGAGCAATTAGGAAGGAAGTCAAGTAGCCTCTTCTGGAGCTGGAGAGGACCATGCATCCGTCTACGTAACTCAGGACGAGATGCATGTTATGATGACTTTTATGCAGCAACAGATGATGAAACGGCAAGAGGAGATGATGCAGGCTCTTCTTAGGCAATTTGGACAACCAGGAACTGCAGGTGCTCAAGTTCTTGAAATTGGACCAGAGGGACTCAACCAGCAGACAGATGGAGTGGTTCAACATGGGGCAGCCCCCAATCAAAAAACGACTAGCAATATGGATGGACATAGACTCGGGGGCATGCCGCCAAGTAATGTTGGACCAGTTCATGGGGGGATACCGGATGATGCTACGCGGCCCGACACCAATAGGAGTGCAGGAGTACGTGACGAGGAATATGTGCTAGAATTTCCTCGAGGACTTGGAGGGCAGTTTGGAAACATGGATAGGGGGCAACCGTTGGTTGGAAACGCCGGATTGGCTGACATTATTAGGTAGACTATTCACCGAGGTCTGAAAAACAAGGATTCGGAGGAAGTCAACAAAAGTCTGTTTACCCAGAACATCAGGACAGCTAGGAATATGCCCGATTTCAAATTGCCCACTCTGGAAGTGTACAACGGGAAGACGGATCCAACTGACCACTTAATGAGGTACACTAGGCATATGGAAGTGCTGGGGCAACAGAGGAGGTTATGGCCCGATGTTTCCCCTTGTACTTGACTGATATAGCTGCCTTGTGGTTCAGGCAGCTAGAGGATGGATCCATTGGAATATGGACGGAACTGGTGGACAGGTTCTCAAGTCAGTTTTGAGTTCACAAAAAAGGCCAAAAAACGTGATGACGCTGACGTCGGTCAAACAGGGGGCGGATGAATCGCTCAGGATTTTCTTAACTCGATTTAATGCAGTAGTTGCTTCGGTGGATCGGCCGGATCCATCAATGGTTCTAATGGCTTTGGTATCTGGAGTCAGAGATAACTCGAATTTCAAACTTTCATTGATACGGGACCCACCATTGAATCTTGGGGAATTCTTCCATGAAGCTGAGAGATTTATCCGATAAGAAGATGCATGCTTGGACATGAGGTCAAAGGAAGTAAACCTGGTTAAGGATGGAGGACTACCCAGTGAAAGCTCCGGTAAGGACAAGGATAATGGGAAAATGAAGCGCTGGGGAAGAACCAAAGTTCTCCACTTATACCGGACTGAACGCAACATCAGAACGGATATTCTTGGATACTCGAGATCGCCTTTCGTATCGAAGGCCGACCAGGAGGAAGCCCTCAGAACGCGAAAGGGCATCGGGAAGGCACTGTCTTTTTCATGACATAGACGAGCATGATACTAATAGCTGCCGACATTTGAAGGACATAATCAAGGAGCATGTTAGGACTGGTCAGTTGAGATAGTATGTCGGAACTCGAAATGCAGCGGCGGAACAGGAGCAACCACCGTCTACCTTGAACGACGAGGGCATGAGGCCCAGTAATGGTGGCTGGTTGGTCATCAGCTAATCATGATGGTTTGGAATAAGTAACAAACTCCAGGCAATTGACTCTATGGGGTCGGAGAAAACCCTAAGGCATGCTCTGAGATGATGGTTTACCGAGACGCCCCGGTTTGTGAAATCTATTTTTTCCCTTTGACTTGGACATTTTTTTTCTTGTTTTATTTTGTAGTTTGGTTTGAACTCCTTGTTTTGCTCATTTTTTGGTTTGGATTTTTGATATGGATTTTTGGTTTTCTTGCTGGATTTGGATTTCGGATTGGACTTAGATTAGATTTTCTTTGGATTTTGGCTAAAAGGTCGTCGAGCATGGACTATGCTCGGCAAGGGTCCGAAGAGACAAGGATTCAGCCTAGGACTTAGGGCATATGTTATCGGTTATTATATTGGGTTGTCGAGTATGGACTATGCTCGGCAAGGGTCCAGAGAGACCAGGATTCGGTCTAGGATTTAGGCCCTATGTTATCGGTTATTATTATAGGTCGTCCAATATGGACTATGCTCGGCAAGGGTCCGTAGCGACCAGGATTCGGCTTAGGACTTAAGCCATGGCATTATTTGTTGTTCAAGGACACTGAACCAGGAACACTATGTAATTACTTAAAATAGGTCGTCAAGTGTGGATTGCGCTTGACAAGAACCCGGAGAGGTTACGGATTTGGGTACTGGCTATGAACAGCTAAGGATTCACACATGGACCCGGAACGTTCTAGGATTTGGACATCGACCCGGAGAGGTCATGAACGTGGTTACTGGTTGTTGGATATGGGTGGATTAGAACTCTGTTGTCGAGTTCAGATGGATATGGAATTGGATAAGGATTTGGTTATTGGATTCAGAATCGAATGCTGAATCAGAGTAATCGTAGACTCAGATAAGGATACAACGATGACATTTGGATAAAATGGATTGGGTATGAATCGGAAGGTGTGGATGTAACTAACATACATACTTTGGACATTTGGACTTGAGGCTATTCAAAACACACCTTCCAACAGCAAGGCATGTTTTGAGGGGCAAATGTTAACCCGCCTTTCGGCAAGGCTGCAAACAGGCGGGTTTAACTAAGTCGACTTCAAGATTATCGAGTTTGAAATATGATGGATTGGTTTACAGGGATTGAATTCACCTGGATTTGCCTCTCGGCATTGAGGTGAGGATATTCCGATTGGGATTGAGGTGAGGTTATGCCGCTCGGCATTGAGGTGAGGTTATGCTGCTCGGCATTGAGTTGAGGTTTGCCGCTCGGCATTGAGGTGAGGTTATGCCGCTCGGCATTGTGGCGAGGTTATGCCGCTCGACATTGAGGTGAATTTATGCCACTCGGCACCACTCGGCATTGGTGAGGTCAGGGTCGTTTGGCATGGGACGAATGTGGCTCGGTGGAAGGTCGTTCGACATGGGACGAACGTGGCTCGGTCAAGGTCGTTCAGCATGGGACGAATGTGGCTCGGTGGAAGGTCGTTCGGCATGGGATGAACGTGGCTCGGTCGAATTCGTTCGACATGGGACGAATGTGGCTCGGTGGAAGATCGTTCGACCTTGGAGGTATGTGGTTCGATAGAAGGTCTTGATGGGCCTATACCGTTCAGAAGGCCCAACAACTCAGGATTTGCCTATGAATACAACATGTGGAGGTTCAGAAAAGGGATCTTCTTTCGGCTCTCAAACTTTCTCTTCTCTAAGGCTAGGGCACTTAGCCATTGTCAAACTTTGGATTGTAACTGTAATCGATTATTATAGCAATAAAAGAGAAATTTATGAAGTGGACGTAGGCCGGAGTTAGCCGAACCACTATAAATTCTATGTCTTTACTGCTTTCATTTTTATTTTTACTGTTCTTTATATCTGTATTCTCTACATTCAATCTATCTGTGAGCTGTGACTGGTACTTGGTGCTTTCATCTGGATTTGGGTGTTATTGACCAATTTTGGCGCTAACAATATCGCATTTTAAATCTATTATTATTCTCTATGGTTTATTGCATATTTTTTTATTAATAATTTAAACCATATAACATAAATTTTTTAAAAATTGGTTGTCAATTTCTATCAGCTTTGAATTGTAGTTACCGCTTTATTAGAATGAATTTTGTGATTCAAAGTCACAATTATGTTTTACATTTAATAAATTATAGAAGTTAATTTTACCAATTTTAATTGGCATTATGATTTATTAGGTGAATTTATTTGTTTTATGGTTCAGTTTGTTTCTATCCAACATTTATACGAATTAATTTTCATGAAATTATATTTTTACATTTAATAAATTATGAAGGGTAATTTTACTAACTTTAATTGTCATTACGATCTATTAAATGAATTTATGAGTTTTATGATTCAATTTGTTTCTGCCCAAAAGTGATACAAACTGATTTTCATGAAATTATGTTTTTACATTAAATAAATTATGAATGGTAATTTTGCCAACATTAATTGCCATTATGATTTATTAAGTGAATTTATTTATTTTAATGGTTCGGTTTGTTTTTGCCCAATGGTGATACGAATTGTTTTTCATGAAACTACCTTTCTACATTTATTATATTATGAATTGTAATTCTACCAACTTTAGTTGTCATTATGATTTATTAAATGAATTTATTTATTTTACCAATTTAATTTGTTTCTTCCCAATGGTAATATGAATTGAATTTTAGGCGAACAATTGTTATAATAAGGCTGAAATACAATTTGGCATTTTATTATTTACTTCAGTATATTAGTGTTAGTCTCTCTATATATAGTTGATTTAATATTGTTATGTTATTTGTGGATCAATACTTGATAATAGTAAGCATTTTGTTTTTTATGAATCTATTACAACCTTGAATAATTTTCATGCTCTAATCTTTAGAATAGTTCCATTGGACAGAACTAATTTTTCCACATGGAAAGAACAAATTGAGATTTGTCTTAGTGTTATGGATATTGACCAAGCACTACAAACATACAAACCTACCATTATAGCGACAAGTACTGATGATGAAAATGCTAATTTTACAAAATAGGAGGGGTCAAACAGCGTCTCTCATAATTATAAAAGAACTATTACAACAGCTATAAAAGAAGGTATTCCTAAGAATTATGGTGCAAATAATATTTTCACTGCAAACAGTATTTGGCTTTTATTAAAGAGCAGTTTAAAAGTACTTTTAAGGCTAATGCAAGTGCTCTCATCATAAAAATGCTCGTTACCAAGTAAAAAAGGACAAGAGGTGTATGTGAACATATCATGATAATGAATGATAAGGTTGCAAAATTAAAGGGCATCGATATGGCAATTTCAGAAGGTTTTCTAAGTTTATTTCATTATGACTTCTCTTCCTACACAATTTGGCCCTTTCAAGATCATTTATAATACATAGAAAGAAAAATGAAAAATGAGCGTACTAATTGCTATGTGTGTTGAAGAAAAAGAAAGGATTACTGAGAAACTTGACTATGCCCACACTGCTGTTCAAAGTCCAAAACTAAAAAATAAGGACAATGGTGAAGCTAAAAATAACAAGACTAGTATATCTGGTACAAAACTCGTGCATGCGTCTAAGTGTCATCACTGTAAGAAGTGTGGACACATGAGAAAGGATTGTGTGAACTTTAAAGATTGAATCGCTAAAAAAGTAATTGTAACGCCCTAATTTTCGATTTTCAAAAGCCGACATCAATACGTCCACTGTATCAAATGCCGCATAATCGAATGCCAAAAAACCAAACCGTTAAGGTTAAAGAAGAAGAAGATAGAAGAAGAAAAAACAACATAAACTCACATTTCGCAACGGAACAAATATAATAGATAAATGGACATCTTTAAAACAAAAGCACTATATCAATTTATACATATATCATCAGAGTTTACAACAACAGCACAAAACTGGCAGTTATAATAACTTGTGCACAAGAAAATTTGACTTGCACCAACCCATACGCAGCGGGCACTACTATATAAGTGATATGTCTCGCCATCCGACTTGAACTCCAGATCTCCACAGCATTCTTTCCTAACTTCGCTCCAGAACAACTAATAACCTGACTCTAGGCTGCCCGTGTGGAAAATTATGGGCCTCCCAGAGTTTAGAAAGGGAACAATAAACTCCAGGCCAGTTATGATACTGGCGTGAGATCTTAAAAACAGTTATTTTTATAAAGAAAATAAAAAGAAATCTGCTATGCTTTTGGAAAATGAAACTAACATAAGGCCTCCCGCCACACACACGATGCAAATGCAGAATTGGAGGAGATTTCTCCTTATGATAGTCAAACATGTTTGATATGCAAAATATTTTTTATATTATCATTAGTGCATAGTGTGGAAAACATTTCGAAAGTGTAATATTAATCTTAGCCAGCATACAACCATTATTGTATGCCTACTATAGCTACCATCTAAATAGTGGTGACCACCATAAGTAAATGGAAGGTTATACAACTAAAATCTTACAAGGCGCGTATTGGTGATTGGATTTCCAACAAATGACCAGGCTATGGAACTTCCTATGCCATATGGATATGCCTATGGAGGGACGCCCCGAGAACTTAACTAGCTCTCTGCCAACACAAGGCTGGGTTACCTCAATAACTAGGTAACTACTACACGAGTATGCCATCCCCCGGTCGTTAGCGACCTTTATCCGAGGATCCACAACCACAAAGCAACAACCACAAAGTAATGAATTTGCAACAACCACCTATAAGTATCCGGGCTCCATACCATGATACCACACTTTTCCAGAAGGAAACGACATACCCTAAAGGGCGTGACCCTCATAACCTTGCCGCATTCTTCTTGTTTCGACATTTCCAGGGTGTGAGGTCCGACGAAGTCTCGCCTATAAAGCTACACTTTTCACAAAGCCATGCTTCGATCAACAAATGATCAGCAGCACTTCGTATGCCACATTACCAAATTGGGAATATATCACTAGTAATCATCAACTACACTACCTCTGACCTCGTACGTCTCAAATAAGGGTGTTAAGCTAAGAGAATAAATTCTCTGCCACCAACAGAAATGTATTTGATAGAAACTAGCTTTACATCTCAAAGTATAATATCAAACACACATTCACACAAGTCCCTTCCGAGATCGAATGGAACCGAAGGCACTTCAAAGAAGCTCTTGCAAATCTGGATATTCACTACACGTCCGGAATCCCCATCACATGGGTGATAAAATCTCTATACCAAAGCAACTCGGGGCAGAGATATTCGACAGGTAATCCTTTCGTTTTTTGAAAATACTCGGTCTTCAACACCATCTTCAAATGCAATTCCCATTTCATCGTATCATTATTCAGAATGGGTTTTATGACACAAAGTCCTCTCTCGGCTAATCCGAATAACGAGTGCTTATTTTAAAAATAAGTGTTACATTTAGATTTCAAGTCAATCACAACCAATTTCTACTTTAATCTTTTAAAACAAAAGATCCATCGCAAAGATTCAATATGGTTTTCGGATATCCATTTGGAATCCAACTTCCTGGTTGCATCGAAATTCAAATGTCGTTTAAAGGCCAATATTGATAGTCGGTTATTAACTATCAATCAAAATTCACAACAATAACCAGATTTAAATAATTTTCCCCCAACTATTTATTTTCAAAATATCTTTGCAAGATATAATTTTAACACTTCAACCATTTGAAAACAAATTTCAAATCACTTTTCACCTTTCATTCTTTTGAAAACAAATTTCAAATCACTTTTCACACTTCAATCCTTTGAAAACAAATTTTAAATCACTTTCCTCACGTGGAATAAATTTTCAAATATTTATCTAATTCCATTGAAAATCTGTCGAGTTCAAATACTTTAAAAATAAATTAAAACACTGGTCCAAAATATACATGGAAACATTTAAAATAAAACTATTTTAAAACACTTGCTTAAATATTAGTTATGAAAATATTATACTAATATCTCTTATAAACTTAAATCCAAAATAATTTTAAAATAAAATTATTAGATAGAGTGTAATTATTTAAATAACCATTTTTTAATCAAATATCAATTAAATCTTTAAATAATCACTTTTATAACTAATTAAATAAATCTTTTACTTTAAAGACTTAAAAACAACTTAAGAAATAATTTCTCCACAAACATCCTTTTTAAAACAAACTTCAAAACTTTCAATTTTGAAAGCTTCTTTAAAACATACTCGGCTTTCCAGGGAAAATACACCTTTCATTTCAAAATGGACCATTTAAATCAATAAATAAATTCTTCTTGATTTATCTCAATTTATCTTCCAAATCCGCAAATTTCTTTCCACACTTTAAATTAAATCAGTATTTTATTTTTTTAAAAATTTCCCTTTCCTTTTTAAATTCCCATTGTGAATTTAAATTTCCAAATCTCTACTGATATACAATTTTCAAATTGATTTCAAAAATCATTTCCAAACACCAAATCAATTTCCAAATTGATTTCAAATTTTATTTTAAACACCAAATCAATTTTCATTCAAACACCAAATCAATATTCATATTGATTCCCAAAGATTTTTTTACACCAAATCAATTATTGAATTTATTTTTAAAATAAATTCCTTTGTCTCTTCCAAACTATTTAAAATCCGTATTTTAAAATGAATTCTTCAAGTTTTGAATAATATTACTTGAAATCCATTTACAAAAATCCTTTCCCATATTTTTGGAATTTATTCAATATTATTCAAAAATAAAACTTTATCGTTTTAAAAATCCTTCTTTTAAATTTATCCAATTCTAAAAAATAAATTTTACTATAAACTTTAAACTTAAATTTCAAAAATCCAATTTTATTTATTTTCGATATCCTACGATACCAAAAATATATCCGGCTAAATTATAGCTTTCAACCATTTCAATCACAAATATAATCACACATAAAATATAAATAATCAACACACAATATTGAAACAAATTCGAATATTTTAGGAATCCAATTGGATCCCTCCAACCTGTTTCCCAGCATCCATAGACGTTAGCACAACAATTAAATACCAATTCCACTTCGAGGTGCAATATCACGGTATATGTGATTAATATAATATCATCCGCTACTATGCGGCACATAGGGTCTCATCCGCTATATAATATGGGAAATCAATCACTCCAAATAAATATATAATACCAATTCCACTTCAAGGTGGAATATCACGGTATATGGGTTTATATAATATCATCCACTATTATGCGGTGCAGAGGGTCTAATTCAATACAATTGATAATAATTTATCATCTAAGCCCACAATCAACAATTTTAAATTTACTGTTTAATATTAAATCGGGAAAATCCGATTGAGTGAGAAGATCTCACCTTTGCCCTTTTATTTGCAATCCATTTTCCTTTCTAGCTTGATTTCATGATTTTTAAACCTTGTATAACAATCATATAAAATTTCATTGATATTCGAACAAATCGAATAATCCACTATCGTTTAATAGTTTAATTAACTGATAGTTTTATTTAAACCAATTCCTCCTTTAATAAATTTATTTAACTACTAATAAATTTAAAACTAAATTTCTTTTTAATAAATTATCCTTAGTAATTAAAAATAATTAAATAAGTTAATAAAACAAATTAACCACCAAACCATTATTTAAAAATAAATTAGCAATTAAAAATAAGTATATGTATTATTATTATTATTTTACCAAAATCTAAAATAATTTCTAATTTACCCATATATTAAAGATATACTTATATATCTTTTCTATAAAAATAAAATAAGATTTCTTTTACTACTATAACATTTGTTAATCTGAATTAAAAATGAAATTATACCTTATTCCAAAGCAATGATGTAACAACCCAAATTTTAGCAATATTTTATTCTTTATTTAAAACTCTGGGGTTTTATTTTTCGAAAATTTGATTGTCTAAATTTAATTATAAATAATCACCCAAGATTTTTATTAGTGTGAAAATTCTAAAATTCTTATTTTGGTTAAAACTTAACATTTTTTTTGAAGTTATAAACCTTTAAATTTTTAATCTTTTGGTTTAATTTAATATATTCGTAAAAATATTTATTTCACCTTTTGTTCTTTAAAAAAATTGATCTTATACTTTTAAAAATTTAATATTTAATATTTTACTTATATATATTTTTGAATATAAATTTCTTAGTAAATGTGTAAATAAATCATATTTTTATATAATTAATAAATTTCCAAAACTTTGTGTATAAATAAACTTTTTAATTTCGCATTTAAAAGGCGCGTTATTTGATGGAATAAATAATGTATATACACATACGAGAAAATGTATAAAATTTAAATCTGTTATTTTCATTTTTTTTGGACAAAAATCACTACGTCTGTTGTACGCATTCTAATTTTATTCACTTTCCTTTTACTCTCCTGATTTAATAGGAACGTTATTTACAAATTTTATAACCGTTCGCCTTTTTAATTTCTTGCCATTGTTCCCATCAACGCGAGCTTTAAATTTTAAACACATTCAATATTGTTTAAAAATCTTATTCCAAATTCTAATCTTAGCTGACCGTTTCTTCTGCTTTAATTTCGAAACCCATTTGCTTTTATGGGTCAGCTGAATCAAGCAACGTGACCGTTGCTATTTATTTCTTTTATTAATTGCTACAATTATTTTCACCAAATCAAGGGTTGACCGTTACAATCACTTTTATTTATTTATTCACTTAAAATTTGGTTGCCTAGTCATTTTCTTCCGTTATATTTGCCTGAAAACATGCGGTTCATCCCTATTTATTTTCGCTTTCACTTCTCTTTTCTCTAGATCTGTTCGTTCCTCTCCCTACTTTTCTTTGGAAAAAAAAAAGCAAACTTAAGCATGCGGCTGTCACCATTATTTGCATCCGGCACTTCACCTTTCTTCCAAACCTCCTCATCAAATGAAACCCATCACCTCGCCTTCCTGTTGCTTCTGTTTGATCAGTGAGGTATAGGCGCGTAAGCACATATATGTTTTGATTTATATTCGTAATTACATGTTTTTTTTGTTTTGTTAGTTGTGATATACATACTATTTATATAAGTATTGAATACTATTTTTTCAAAAGTTTATTTTCATAACATGACAGTGTATATTTATATATAGTTTCTATTTGATCTTCCTCACAGCTTATAAGTCATGTTAATATTCTGAATTATGTATGCGACATCTTGAAGGGAACATACTATAAAATAAGTATCTTTCATTTTTAATAAGTATATATGTATATTTCGTGTTTTATATTTTAATATGGGTCATCTTCTATTTGTTGATATCAGGTTTCCTATAATATGGTTATTCGCTTATGCAAGTCATATATTTGTTTTGTTACAGACTATATAAAATACTTTAATATATGTATATTATGCGGTTTGTTACCATACGGGTTTCTATGTGGTACTAACTTATTTAGTTGATGATTGTATATATTTTGTTACAGTATTATATTTATACTATTTTGGATTTAAGATGATTCTATAAATACTCTACTTTATAAATTATTTTAATACACATATATAATTTGGAAATTTATATAGGTTGAATATAATATGTTATTGAATGTAAAAATATGGATGGATTTAAATTATATATATATATATAACATTTAATATATATAGAAATAGTTATATATATAAAAAAAGTTTTCTTTTAGGTATTCATATTTAAAAATTTATTTTATCTGTTTGAGAATATATATACTAGTTATGTAAGTTTAGTATAAAGGTGTTAGTATATATATATTTTTAAGTGTATGTTGATTTTAAAAAAATGTAAGCTTGATTGATTGATTTATTTATATGTTTGAAAAACATGTAAATTAATTTGATGTTTGAACTTACAATATAAATTTCATATGTGTGTATATAGTTATAGGTGGTTATAAAAGTTCGCTTATACCATTTATCTTCATCTTTCCAGTTCTGATCTGATCCGTTTCATCAATTCGAGCCAATCAGCTTTGATCGTTGAATTCGTGCCGATCTTGCTTTGCTTGGATTTGAAATTTAATTTCAGTGTCTGTATCAGTGTGCATATCCGTGTCTCCTTCTATATTCTCTAGCCTCGAAAGGTGAGCAATCACTCACGATTAACATTTTTTATTCATAAAATTTGATTTCAATTGAAACGACAATTGAAATATGCTGCTGCAGTTATTTAAATTTGTTATATATGCTATTATATGCAACTGTTCACCTGTGGAATATGGCACCATATCCCGTTGTTTATATTATATTGTTATTGATGATATATGTCTGTTATTTTATTGTATTTTCTGTTATCACTCTGCAAGTTCCCTGTAGTTTAGAAATCACTATGGGTTGAAATGATACATACCCGAACAGACATTAGAATAGGAGAAAATCGTTATTGGTTAAAATGATAAACCCAAGCGATTTTCATTTAATTGATTTTGGGATTACGGGATGAAATGATATCCACCCGTATATATTTAGTATACGGATTGAAATGATAAATATCCGTAGCACTTGACTGTATGATAGGAAATATATACAGATACCGTTGGTCCATATAAATATTTTGAAAATAATTTCTATAATTTTGGAAAGAAATATATGGTTTAATAAATTTGATTCTTAAGATATTATAAAAATGAAAATTGTACATATAGATTTAGTAGTAATATTTGATTTAAATTAGATTGATTTAATACATATAATATGGTTAAGTATTTATGTAAATCTATATTTCAAATAGATTCTCTTGTAATAAATTGAATAATTAAGATTGGGAGATAAATTTGGGTTTATAAAAATGGTATTTAAATAAGGATTTATTTAATTAAATCGATTTGAAATTTTTGAATGGGAAATTTAAAGGGTATGATTTTATAACTGGATTTTTGATTTAAGTAATTTAATGAATATTTCACGTTTAAATAAATTAAAGAAAATATTGAGTAAAATGTAATTTAAGGTTACTTAAATGATATTGAATCTGATAAGGGAGTATTTCAAAACTAAATAATAATGAGGTTAAATCGAGATCTATATGAAACTGTTATTTAGAACATTTAAATATTAAAGCCTTGAACTATATTGGAATTTAAATGGTTTATGTTGAGATTCGGATCAGTATTTGAAATCAACGTAGTTGAATTTGTTATTTAGCAACTAAATTGAATTAAAATGAAAATTTAGGTTGAACTAAATTTGAATTTATTATTTAGAAAACTAAATTGAATGAAAATTTTGATGAAACGTTGAATACTTAAAGTTTTGAAATACATGGAAATATAAAGGGGTATTTGTGATTATAAATCCGAATTTGAGATCGATAAAATTTAAGTGGTTATTTTAAAAATTAAGTTGAATTTAAATTGATAAATTGAGATTGAATTTAATTTGAATGGGAAGGTCGGGTTGATGTTGGAACGATTTGTTAAGTTGAGGAAATTGAAAATACTTTACTGTATAGATTATTTAATATATATAAATACTATTTTGGGAAATATAGAGATATTTGAAGTGAAAATGAGATTTGGTTTTGAAGTATAAATTAAGCTGAAATGACCACGGTGTTATAGTGTATATTTCTACCTTGTTGAAAGTTCCATGGACCCTTAGAGGATGATTATCCCAAACATCCTTTAAGTTATTTGTATTTCAATTGATATTTCACTTGAGTTGGATTTATTGATATAAGAATGTTAATCCTGACTCGAGTGTTTTGTGTTTTGCTTTACGCTCGGGTCAGACTGAGTGATACAATATTTGAGACTCACCTTTGGTGTTCGTAGCTTTATTTGGAAATCCAACTATCGATTCAGATTCCAGCCTTTCCAGTTGATTGGTTCATAGACGTCATCTGTTGCATTGGAGACTTCACTGCATTTGAACTATTCGGTTGTATTTTTCTAACTCTGATGTATATAGTAGGTTCATGAACTACTATTCTTTATCTATTCCGCTGCATTATATTACTCTGTGATCTGTGATTGATTTATTTACCGTATATTTTAAGGTTTGCCAAATTTTAATTAACAATTCGATATTTTGAATTATTCAAGTCGGATGTGTATGGTTTTATTGTCGATTTTAATGGTCCAAAATAGCGGGTCGTTACAGTTGGTATCAGAGCTTTGGTTCTAGGCAAAACTTAGCATATATGGTAAATTTATTTACAGAATCACTTTCGCTCGAGTTGAATCTCTTCCTTTTGACTCGATTTCCTTTGAATTTTGGAATGTCCCTCGGTTCCGAAATTCATTCTGTCTCTCCCTATTTATATTCGTTTGATTCCGGAGTTTCCCATAACTCCACTGAATGATTTGTAAAGTGGGTGAAAACTCCTTTTCAATTGGCATTGACTCACCGAAGATTTCTGTATCCTCGGTTTACGATGCTGCTATATCTTGTTATGCCGAATTCTATATCTCTGGCGATCGAATGTCGACTTGCCACAGAATTCTACACCGATCTAAGTTTGAAATCACGGTTGACCGGGGCGATTTATAAAAGTATATCCATCTTCTATTTTGTAATTTAATTATCTCATCTTCGATCGAGTCTATCTTCGAATCAGGATTCTATTAATTGGAGTTCCCCTAAATTAAATCTCTATCTTTGTTTTGAAATCCATTCTTGAATCATCCTTTGAAATCGTTTTTTTTTTTTCTATTTTTGAAATTGTTTATACCGAAATTTTATTTTGATAACTATGATTTTTTTATATATATATAAAAGTGAAAATGTTTTCGATAAGGATTATATACCTATATATATAAAGCAAATAAGAAATGTTATTCTATATAAAAAGGTTTTGAAAGGATTTGAAATTTTGAAAAATTATAAGAAATTGATTTATATAAAAATGATTTATAACTGTAGAGTTAAATTTGAAATTCGAGAATTGAATTCCGGTATTTTGAAATTGGTTTTAAGATTTTGGAAAATTATAAAAATAATATGATTTAAAAGTATTTTTTCCGAATAAGAAATGTTTCAAATGAGTTCAAATGAATTCCAATAATTTTGAAGAAATTTCAAAGAAGTTTTCAAGAAAATAGAAGTTCATAACTCACTTATGTCGCTGAAAAATAATTTCGATGATGAGTGCATGCATCATCGACATTGATTTTCTAGTTTCAAAGTGGGGGAGAGGCCACTTTAATAGCTTTGCTATGCAAGTGATTTTGTAAAACCGATTTTGATTTCAAATTCCGAAGTAAAATTTGATATTTTAGAAAGATATAAGTATATATTTGAAACAATTTAAAATGAGACCGTTGTTCGGTCCTCGAGTTTCGGATTTAATAATTGATTTATCGATTTATTGTTGATTTTCAACTCTTGAATTGAACATTTGATTTCCCTAACTATTTTGAATGTTCGAACACTTCCAATTCGAGATTAAATTTTCAAAGCTAAGAAATTTCGAAGAGTATAAAATGTTTGATAAAGAATATAAATTTAGTTTTGAAATATTTTGAAAAAAAAATAGTTGAATAATGGTTTTCAGAAAGGTAAATTGGATATTTCACATAGAAATAGATAGTTTAAACAAGGGATAATTATAAATTTGGAAACCATTTTGAGTATAATTGATTTTGGGAAAATATTTGGTTTTGAAATTAAATTGGAATTAAAAACCAGTACTTATATGGTGATTTTTGGAAATGAATTTGTTTGACTTGAATTATTTTAATTTGGAAAAAGGGATAATTTTCTAAACCTATTATTTTGGGAACTTTGAAATTTAGATATTTAATTTGGAAGAAAATTTGGTGAAATCATACATGATTTTGAAACTGAATTGATATTGAAATGATTTGAAATTTGAGAACCTTATATTATTAAGCACTTGATTTGGGAGTGGTCAAACTTATATAAAATGGATTGTATAAATATGAAGTTGATTTGAAATCTATTGATTTGAAAGGTACTCAATTTGGAAAGAGATTTTATATAATCGAAGTCTATATAAGTATGATTTGATCTACTATTTATTTTGGAAAGTATTCGATTTGGGAAAAATGGAATACTATATATACGGACTTTATATAAGTACGATATTTGAAAGTGATTTGAAAAGGTACTATATGATATATATTTACGAAGTAAAGATATGGAAAGTGCCTTCTACTTGATATCCGCTTTGTGGCCACATCGTGGATTCATTCTATCGATATTATTCTCTCTGATTTTTGGTTTTCCGGATGTAATACTCGAGTGTTCCCACTGTGGCGTAACCCATGGTTTTTTTTTCTCTCGCGACTGCATAGCGCAATTGCCTGGCTGAGTCTGGCCTAGGGGTACAGATTGTTTCCTGGGGGATCCAAGCGTAACCATTGTGTATCCTGCAATCTGTGTAGGCCACAAATAGTAGCGAAACTGCCTGGCTGAGACAGCCTAGGGGTACGGATTGTTTCCTATGGGACCCAGGCGTAACCATTGTGTATCCTGCACTCTACTAGTCATCATGGCGTAACTCGCAGGGCTGAGAAAGCTTACGGATACGGATTGTTTCCTGGGGGATCCAGGCATAACCATTGTGTATCTGCGAACCATGGTCGGACAAAGGTTTTGGTTTGGTTGTTTTTTTGGATTGTACTTTCCATATCTGTTTTAAAGGTTTTTCAAGTATTTTCACTGGGTGTTGAAACAAGTCTACTAAGTACTTGAAGAATTCTAGCTTTGCGCCTGATCAACGCATGGCCAGAGTCTGCAAAAACGAGGATAAACTTGTTGAAACATCGAGTTATAAAAGTATTTTCGAACGGAAAATCTATTTCGATATAATAGTATTTTATTATAAAAGTATTATTATAAAAGTATTATTTTAAAGGTAATTATTATAAAAGTATTTTTCCCAACAAAGAAATTTTGAATTAATATTTGAAATTTAAATTCTTATGGTTCTAGATTAATTATTCGTGCCCGATACTATTCCTTGCATCTACCTTATCTGCTCAGTTTAGTTATTCACCTTGATTCTGTTTTCCAAATCTACCTTCCTTCCTTGTTGGATATATTCTTTTTAAATATTTCTTATTTGTATACTACATTGTTTAATAGAAAATTTTAGTGTTATAAATATTTTGAAGTTATTAATTTAATAAAGCATGTTTAAATAAAATGATTATTGATGTATCTATAATGTTGAAAGTATCTTAAGATTTCCAAGTGAAGTTTTCAAATGAATATTTCGTGTAAAATTTATATAATTTTAAAATTTATTGTTTATCTTGTCTTTCAATCTATTTTCTTTCTGGTTGTTTTAATTCCCCTACCTCCTTCCTTTCCGGGACGAAAAGTTTTGAGTGGGGGAGAGTGTAACAGCCCAATTTTAGCAATATTTTATTCTTTATTTATAACTCTGGGGTTTTATTTTTCGAAAATTTGATTATCTAAATTTAATTATAAATAATCACCCAAGATTTTTATTAGTGTGAAAATTCTAAAATTCTTATTTTGGTTAAAACTTAACATTTTTTTTGAAGTTATAAATCTTTAAATTTTTAATTTTTAATCTTTTGGTTTAATTTAAAATATTCGTAATAAAGTAAATTTCACCTTTTTTTCTTTAAAAAAAATTGATTTTATACTTTTAAAAATTTAATATTTTATATTTTACTTATATACATTTTTGAATATAATTTTCTTAGTAAATGTGTAAACAAAATCATATTTTTATATACGTAACAAATTTCCAAAACTTTGTGTATAAATAAACTGTTTAATTTTGTGTTTAAAAGGCGCGTTAATTGATGGAATAAATAATGTATATACACATACAAGAAAACGTATAAAATTTAAATCCGTTTTTTTTCATTTTTTTGGACAAAAATCACTGCGTCTGTTGTACGCATTCTAATTTTATTCACTTTCCTTTTACTCTTCTGATTTAATAGGAATGTTATTTACAAATTTTATAACCGTTCGCCTTTTTAATTTCTTGCCATTGTTCCCATCAACGCGAGCTTTAAATTTTAAACGCATTCAATATTGTTTAAAAATCTTATTCCAAAATCTAATCTTAACCGAACGTTTCTTCTGCTTTGATTTCGAAACCCATTTTCTTTTATGGGTCAGCTGAATCAAGCAACGTGACCATTGCTATTTATTTCTTTTATTAATTGCTATAATTATTTTCACGAAATCAAGGGTTGACCGTTACAATCACTTTTATTTATTTATTCACTTAAAATTTGGTTGTCTATTCATTTTCTTCCGTTATATTTGCCTGAAATCATGCGGTTCATCCCTATTTATTTTCGCTTTCACTTCTCTTTTCTCTAGATCTGTTCGTTTGCCTCCCTACTTTTCTTTGGAAAAAAAGCAAACTGAAGCATGCGGCTTTCACCATTATTTGCATCCGGCACTTCACCTTTCTTCCAAACCTCCTTATCAAATGAAACCCATCACCTCGCCTTCCTGTTGCTTCTGTTTGATCAGTGAGGTATAGGCGTGTAAGCACATATATGTTTTGATTTATATTCGTAATTGCATGTTTTTTTTTTGTTTTTTTTTGTTTTGTTAGTTGTGATATACATACTATTTATATAAGTATTGAATACTATTTTTACAAAAGTTTATTTTCATAACATGACAGTGTATATTTATATATAGTTTCTATTTGATCTTCCTCACAGCTTATAAGTCATGCTAATATTTTGAATTATGTATGCAACATTTTGAAGGGAACATACTATAAAATAAGTATCTTTCATTTTTAATAAGAATATATATATATTTCGTGTTTTATATTTTAATATGGGTCAGCTTCTATTTGTTTGTATCAGGTTTCCTATAATATGGTTATTCGCTTATGTAAGTCATATATTTGTTTTGTTACAGACTATATAAAATACTTTAATATATGTATATTATGCAGTTTGTTACCATATGGGTTTCTATGTGGTACTGACTTATTTAGTTGATGATTGTATATATTTTGTTACAGTATTATATTTATACTATTTTGGATTTAAGATGATTTTATAAGTACTCTACTTTATAAATTATTTTAATACACATATATAATTTGGAAATTTATATAGGTTGAATATAATATGTTATTGAATGTAAAAATATGGATGGATTTAAATTATATATATATATAACATTTAATATAATAAAATAGTTATATATATATAAAAAGTTTTCTTTTAGGTATTCATATTTAAACATTTATTTTATCTGTTTGAAAATATATATATATATATATATATATATATACTAGTTATATAAGTTTAGTATGAAGGTGTTAGTAATTTTTTTTAAATGTATGTTGATTTTAAAAAAAATGTAAGCTTGATTTATATGTTTGAAAAGCATGTAAATTAAATTTGTGATGTTTGAACTTAGAATATAAATTTCACATGTGTATATATAGTTATAGGTGGTTATAAAAGTTCTCTTATACCATTTATCTTCATTGTTCCAGTTCTGATCTGATCCGTTTTATCAATTCGATCCAATCAGCTTTGATCGTTGAATTCGTGCCGATTTTGCTTTGCTTGGATTTGAAATTTAATTTCAGTGTCTGTATCAGTGTGCGTATCCGTGTCTCCTTCTATATTCTCTAGCCTCGAAAGGTGAGCAATCACTCATGATTAACATTTTTTATTCGTAAAATTTGATTTCAATTGAAATTATTTAAATTTGTTATATATGCTATTATATGTAACTGTTCACCTGCGGGATATGACACCATATCCCGTTGTTTATATTATATTGTTATTAATGATATATGCCTGTTATTTTATTGTATTTTCTGTTATCACTCTGCAAGTTCCCTGTAGTTTAGAAATCACTATGGGTTGAAATGATACATGCCCGAACATACTTTAGAATAGGAGAAAATCGTTATGGGTTGAAATGATAAACCCAAGCGATTTTCATTTAATTGAATTTGGGATTACGGGATGAAATGATATCCACCCGTATATATTTAGTATACGGATTGAAATCATAAATATCCGTAGCACTTGACTATATGATAGGAAATATATACAGACACCGTTGGTCTATATAAATATTTTGAAAATAATTTCTATAATTTTGGAAAGAAATATATGGTTTAACAAATTTGATTCTTAAGATATTATAAAAATGAAAATTGTAAATATAGATTTAGTAGTAATATTTGATTTAAATTAGATTGATTTAATACATATAATATGGTTAAGTATTTATGTAAATCTATATTTCAAATAGATTCTCTTGTAATAAATTGAATAATTAAGATTGGGAGATAAATTTGGGTTTATAAAAATGGTATTTAAATAAGGATTTATTTAATTAAATCGATTTGAAATTTTTGAATGGGGAATTTAAAGGGTATGATTTTATAACTGAATTTTTGATTTAAGTGATTTAATGAATATTTCACGTTTAAATAAATTAAAGAAAATATTGAGTAAAATGTAATTTAAGGTTACTTAAATGATATTGAATCTAATAAGGGAGTATTTCAAGACTAAATAATAATGAGGTTAAATCGAGATCTATATGAAACTGTTATATAGAACATTTAAATATTAAAGCCTTGAACTATATTGGAATTTAAATGGTTTATGTTGGGATTCAGATCTGTATTTGAAATCAACGTAGTTGAATTTGTTATTTAGCAACTAAATTGAATTTAAATGAAAATTTAGGTTGAACTAAATTTGAATTTATTATTTAGAAAACTAAATTGAATGAAAATTTAGATGAAACGTTGAATACTTAAAGTTTTGAAATATATGGAAATATAAAAGGGTATTTGTGATTATAAATCCGAATTTGAGATCGATAAAATTTTAGTGGTTATTTTAGAAATTGAGTTGAATTTAAATTGATAAATTGAGATTGAATTTAATTTGAATGGGAAGGTTGGGTTGATGTTGGAACGATTTGTTAAGTTGAGGAAATTGAAAATACTTTACTGTATAAATTATTTAATATATATAAATACTATTTTGGGAAATATAGAGATATTTGAAGTGAAAATGAGATTTGGTTTTGAAGTATAAATTAAGCTGAAATGACAGTGGTGTTATAGTGTATATTTCTACCTTGTAGAAAGTTCCATGGACTCTTAGAGGATGGTTATCCCAAACATCCTTTAAATTATTTGTATTTCAGTTGATATTTTACTTGAGTTGGATTTATTGATATAAGAATGTTAATCCTGACTCGAGTGTTTTGTGTTTTGCTTTACGCTTGGGTCAGACTGAGTGATACATGATTTGAGGCTCACCTTTCGAGTTCGGAGCTTCACTTGGAAATCCAACTATCGATTCAGATTCCATCCTTTCTAGTTGATTGGTTCAGAGAAGTCATCTATTGCATTGGAGACTTCACTTCATTTGAACTATTCGGTTGTATTTTTCTAACTCTGATGTATATAGTAGCTTCATGAATTACTATTCTTTATCTATTCCGCTGCATTATATTACTTTGTGATCTGTGATTGATTTATTTACTGTATATTTTAAGTTTTGCCAAATTTTAATTAACAATTCGGTGATTTGAATTATTCAAGTCGGATATGTATGGTTTTATTGTCGATTTGAATGGTCCAAAATAGCGGGTCGTTACAAACGAAGTTCGTCGAACTCCCTGCATTGTCTACAAAAACCCAGTCGCGAGCCTGAACGCAATAGCAGGAGAGCGCCGCTCCTCTTCCCACAACGAAGCGTCTATAACAGCTACGACCCGCCAAAATTCCACGCGAGACCCAGAGAACTCAAACTTACACCTCTGCCCATTCGACCGTTCCTGTCGAGGACTCCAACGTTCTCCTTTGACCTCTCCATTAGCACCATCGAGAACACGAAGCCCTAGCTCGGCCCTACCCGCGTCGACAAACCAACGGCGCAGCCCAAACCTTCTTCACGAGCCCTGGTCACTTTAACTGAATCGCGACCCTGCCCATCGTACTTCGCTTCAGCCCCGACACCCTACTAGCGCGAGAACAACACGCGATTCACCCCTCACTCGATTGGAATTATAGCATTGATGAAAACGTCTTCGATTGAGATCCTGGGATGATTTTTCGAACTGTGGCTCCTCCATCTTTGACGAACAGGAATACAGTGGTGCCCATTGCAAACTCGAGATCGCGATTTCGATTTTTGATTTGTTTTTGGCGATAAACAAATCTGATTTAGGCCATAACATGATTTCGATTGTTTCGATTTCGAACGATTTAGATTTCGTTCGCCATTTTGTGAGCTTTCGGCCATGATTATGATTTGAATTTTTAAAGAAAAATCGATTTGATTTTAAATATGCTCGGCATTATGTTGATTTTGAACGAAAAATCATTTTCATTATATTTTATTCATTTGAATACGTATTTTACTTTATTTTTTCAAGCGAACACGTGTTGCAATTTTTTTTCCAAGTGTAAGAAATAATGAAACATGTAAAAAATTGTCAATTGCAAAAGAATATTTATATTTTTTCAGTTTGAATTTAAATTCAAATTGAAATTGCCTCGATAAATGCAAATTACAATCTCGAACACCAATCGAGGCATGCCGCCAGGCGTTTATAATGTTATATGCCTATTCCGAACGCAATGGAAAAGGTTTCGTGTCCAAATTAGATCATATGGAGAAGATAGCTTTTAAGACCCAGCTATTAAATTAAATTTCGACAAAATTTCAGCACGTTTACTTGTAGTACGATCACACAATCATTCTGAATGCTACAAAATTTGAAATCCAATAATAATACAATATTGCGGATCCAATGGAACTCGTTTCGTCGAATTCCGAGACCGTGCCCCGGAAGGCTATTTTTAAATATTGATTTAAACGATATAAATTCAAAACTGAACAAACGCCTCAAATTTCAATTTTTAACCCTTCTATTATCTTTAGTATTATCAATATAAATTTTCTAAGCTTTGAAAATATTTTTAACAAGCATAAAACTGAGGATTCAAAATGCAACAACCCTAGATTTTTGTATATTATTTAAATTGGACTTTCTTTTATTTTTAAATTAATTTAAATTTGTTTTATTTCAAACATTTAATTTTTAAATATAAATGTTCATTATTAAGTGATTTATAGTTCAAACTAGTATAATTTGAATATTTTACTGTAAAGTGAATTTCTGGTCAAACTGTTCAAAGTTTGACTTTTAAACTTCAAATTTAAATTATTTTAAATCTTAAATTTTATCTTTTATTATTAAAATAGATGAAATAACTTGAACACTGCTTTTTGTTTCGTTGAAAACGGAGTTAAACTGCAAAAGTTATGCACATTTCAATTTTGAGTATAATTTGTTTATTTAACAATTTGTCTATTTTTAATTATATAAATTATATTTCTATTTTCATATTTTATTTTAATACGTGTTAATATGTTATTTTATGTATATTTTATTCCTTTTAATATTTTAAAATGATAACACAATTTTTTCTAAAGTTTATTTGAATTTATTTCAATTTATTAAGCCTTGTTTCAATTTTTCTGCTATTTTCTTCATTTAAATTTTATTAATTTAAAATTTATTTATTTATTTTTGTGAATTCATTTTTATTTTGTGTTCTTATCTTTATTTATAAATATTTTTCAAGTACACAAAATTTTTCCAAAGTTCATTGCATTTATTTTTCACATTTTCAAGACTAGTTGCAATTTTTGCTGCTTTATTTAATTAAATTATATATAATAATATTTATTTATTTATTTTTTCTTATTCACTTTATTTTCGTATTTTTATCTGAATTTAAATATATATTTCAGTTGCTTAAAATTAAAAAGAAAATGGTTGGATATGTGAAAAGTTTTAAACCCTTTATATTCCAAAGTCCTTTTACATTCCGCCTCTTCATTTTCCAACCTACATCTCATTAATTTTTGGCCGTGCTTTTCATTTCTTTTCTCAGCTGCATTTCCTCATTTTTCACGTATTCAACCTTTCTCAAACCCACAAAAAAATTACACGGCCATGGCTTCAAGTGTTTGGGTAAATTTCTTCCTTCTTTTCTTTGTTTTTTTTCCAGTTTTCTACCTTGATTTTGCATTTGTTCTTCACTTTGTAGATCAGCTCCTCCTTCCTCCAGCCCTTGGCTGACCTCCACCACCTCCCTTGCCATTCAGAAACCTCTCCAGATCACCTCCTCCCCAGGTCGACCATCACCAAGGCTTGAACATCCACCAAAAGTTCACAAAACCATTCACATGCATGCAAACCGAGCTACCAATGTTTCAATCACCTACCCCAACCTTCAACCACCATTAGCCGCCACTTCCTACACCACCACCACCTCTGACCTGACCTTCACCCTCTGCCACGTCACCCACCACCACCTAGACCCACTGGCCGTGCCCCATAGCTAGGGCCAAACCCTTTTGTGCCTTGAAATGACGATGTTGCTTTGTAATATCATTTTTGTTGCACCTATACTCATCACCTTTTGCACCATGATGGTTAACCCTATTTGAACCAAACTAGACCTTAGCGCATGCCATGGCCATGCTAAATCCATCTCTTTCTGGTCCATGTGAAGTTGAGAACAAGTGCAAACCATTTGACTTTGTTTTGGACATTGATTTCTAAGGTTACTTAATGTTATGTTGTTTTGTAACTTATATGTTATATTGTTTTGTTTAAATGTTTGAACAAGGCAATTAGCTTTGGCCCTTCACTCTTCAGTCATATTCGAGTTGTCGTGCCTTCGTAGAGTCTCTATTGTGTGCTTTGTTGGGTATCTTCAGCTTTTAACATGTGAGTAAATCTCACCAGACTAATATGTACTTATATAGTTGATAAACAGACATCATTTGAATCTGTAACTTATATCATCTTGTTATAACTGCTATATTATTATCACATGATGTTCACACCTGTTATTACACCTGTTATATCATATGTTACTGTTAGCTCATGCTATTTCAGTTATTTATATCAGTTATCACCATTGCAAGTTCCCTGTATACTAGAATCACTATGGGTTGAAATGATACATACCCGAACGGACTTTAGAATAAGGGAAAATCGTTATGGGCTGAAATGATAGGCCTGAGCGGTTTTCAAAATCATTCATTTTACTTGGGACTGCGGGTTTGAAATGATAGAACCCGGGTTTTCTTGTAAACTGCGGATTGAAATGATATACATCCGTATCACTTGACCTAGGCTAGGAAACTGTATACAGATCCGTGGGTTATAAATTATTTTCTGAAATGTTTTAAAATTATTTTTAAAAGTAAAAGTATAATATTTTGAATTAAAATGAATAAAATGATTTTTTATAAAAATAAAAGTGATTTTTGAATAAATGAAAATGTGAATAAATGAATGTTTTAAGTCAAAATTTTGAAATATAACTTATTGTGAGAAATTTTGAACTTTTGTTAAAAATGACTTTTTTATTAAGTAAAATAAATAGAAATAAGTTATAATTTGGTAATTTAAAACTTAATGGTTAAGTAACAAAATTAATTAAAGAAATGGGATTTAATACTTTAATTTATAAAACAAATTATGTTAAAATTTGATTTTTGGATGAAATTTAACTTTATAAAAATCATAAAAATAAGAGTATTGAAATGATGATTTTAAAATGTGATATTTTATGATTTTATAGGTTAAATGGTTTAAATTAAAATTAACTGTTGGTGAAATTTGTATTGAAGCCTTGAATTTGATTTAACAGCATTTTCGAAATGTAATGTACGGGTATTACAACATTTTGTAAATGCTGTAGTTGTTTTAAATGAACTAAAAGGTTAAATTGAAATAAAGGCTATTATTGTAATATCCCGGAATTTTGGACAATTTAAATTTAATAATCTGTGTTTAAATTTATATTGAATCGATGAATTTTGTTAATAAATTTGGTTTGATTTAATAATTTTCATTATTTAAATATTTAATTTGTGAATTTATTTTTAATAAACTAATAAATTGTTTTTTATTTAATAATGTATATGTATTTATATATATTTTAAATAGATAAGTTGTTAAATTAGTATAGCATAATTTTAATGTTTTGAAAATAGAAATTGTGGTTTATTTTTGGATTTAAGTTTTTCAAAAATATTTAATAAAATATTATATGATTTTAAATATATGAGATAAATGTATTAATTGGTTTAAAATTCATTTTTGACTTAAAGTTTAAATATTAAAATAAGTTACAAAATGTTTGTGTTAATTCTTTTTAAATATTGGTTGATAATTTTGATTTGTAAATTTAATTTGAAATTTAAAATACAATTTAAAATGTGAGCATGTATTCATGTAAGTTATTGTAAACTCTTATATAAATTTATTTCAATTGTTTAAATGTATAAGAACTAGTTAACTAAGTTTAAACATTTATTAACACTTAATTAAATAACAAATTACTTAAAGATACATGTGTATGTAATTTAGGAGATAAGTTAAACATGTGTTAAGTAATAAGATAGGTAGTTAACATGTGTCCATTTCTTTTACATGTGTCATTGTTTAATTTTGTTTTTCTTTAATTTTAATTTAAATCAATTATTGTTATATAAAACTTGCATTTTATTTCCTTTCTTTTTATTCATTTTTTATTCTAAAAGAAATCTGAAATTTTGTTCAAATGCATTTCTCAAATCTGTAAACATGCATTGCATTCAACTCCTCTCTTTTTCAAACATTCAAAAGCCTGAAAATTTCAGTCTGAAACATGCAAACAAGACCCTGTAACTCCTTAAACTCAAAATACAAACCTGCAACCATAAAAGCAAAGGCCTGCATTTAATCCATTTTTTCAAAACTCTAGAACATGCAAATTAAATCAAGTTGAAGCCTGCATTTCATCTGGAACATGCATATGAATCTGGAAAAAGGGCAAGATGTCTGCATGCAAGGATTTTTAAAAAATCTGGGCTCTGCAATTTTAAAACTGCGAGTAACTCTAATTTATAAAATTTATTAAATAGGTAAATATTGTTTTCTTGCTTTTAAATAAGAAATGAAATTAAGATTTGAATTTTCTGTGAACATATATACATGTGAAAATATTTATGTGTATATGCCATTTACTGTGTCTTTCTGTTCTTCAAATTCCAACTCCTGATTGATTCTAGAAATATTTTCTTTTGGGATGTTTGCTGATATGATTTCAATTCGGAATGAAGCTTGTTTAGTATAGGATAAGGTATAGATAAAATTCTGTTTTACTTGAAGTAAATATAACAGAGTAAAGAAATTGTATATGGTGAAAATCCAAACATTATAAAACAATGATTCAGGTTTGTATATAAACCATCATGCAAAAATAGGATTTTTAAAAGTAAAACTACAATTTTTATTGCTTTAACCAGAAAGCAATTTAAATTTCACTGTAATGCACATTTTGGGGTAGCACTGTTAGTTTATGATTTCGATTGGATTGGAGTTGTTTCTGAAGGTGGAGAAGTTAACTAGAATGATGGGAAAATTATTGGTTTAAATTAAATTTCATTTTTGTGGAGGGAATCTGGTTTTGGAAATCTAAACCCTAATTCTACTGGGTTGGTGAAAGTGGATCTTTTAGGCAAACTTACTTGACCGAGTGACTTAGGGTTTTGGGAAATGGAGATTTATGGATTGATGAGCATGTCACCGGAGTTTAGAGGGTGTTGATGGCCTGAGTTGCATCAGCAAGGTGTTGACAGGTTGGGAAGTGAAGGGGGCACTGTGCTGTTCCAGGTTTGAATGTTTGGCTTTGGTTACAAATCCAAACAAGTGATGAATGTATTGATGTTTGTTTGGCCTGAGCAACTCATTGTTGGCAGTGGGGTGGTTGTATGGGTGGCCAGTGATGGCCGGAGACCGTGCGCAGGTGTAAAGGAGCAAGGTGATTATAGTGATGATGGCGGTGTTCTGTTTTTGGGGATGCAGCGTTTCTACCTCGGGTTGGTCTCGGGGGAAATTGGGGAGTGACTCGAAGAAGTATGGCTTCTGACTCGAAGTAGATTATAGGATGGCTCGGGTTGTAATGTTTCAGGTTTTAAACAGAGCCTTATTTCCAGTTTTAAAAATTTTAAAAGTAAGTTTTTAAATTATAAATTTAAAACCTGAACTAAGCACAAAATTTAAACTGAATTTAAATATGAATTCAAAAGTTTGAATTCTGTTTATTTTGTAATAATTTGAGTTTTTAAAATGTAAATATTATAGTTTTTTAAAGTTGATCAAAACCTGTTTTCCAGGTTTATTAAAAAAATTGCAGTGAGGGTAAGATGCAATCAAAAATCTGAAATAAGCCTTGAATCTAAAATTGAATTTGTATTCAGTAAGTTTTAACTTTAGATCTTTGAATTAAATTTGAAATGCTTTTAAATTCAAGTTTGGTTTTAAACTTAAAACAGAAACTGTCTTTCTGTTTTGAAAATTTAAAAGTAGAGTTTAAAACTTAAAGATGATGTTCAATCTGAAAATGTTTAAACCTGAAACTTAAATATGAAATCAATAATTTAAATCTTGGATTTTTAATCATTTTTGAATTCAAATTTAAGATGTTAAACTAAAACAGGAAACTGTTTTTCTGTTTTCTGTTCTAAAGTTAAAAGCAAATTTTAAAAATGCATCTGAAAACTTAAAAACAAGTTTAAATCTGGGAACAGAATTATGAAGCTCAAAGTTTGAATTTAATTTAAATCTGGAATTTAAATTTAGATTTTAAACTTTTTACAGTATAAAAGAACATTGATTTGAATTTAAAACTGTAAGTTTTAATTTATAAAATAAGTTTAAACTAAGTTTAAATTTAGTTTTAAAACCTGAGATTTGACTTTAATGTCAGTTTTTAAAATTTAATTAGTTTTTTTTAATTTAAATTTGTTTTAATTACATTAGAAAGTTTAAATAATTTGAATTTGAAAATGAAGATGAAGATGTAAGTAAAGTTTTAAATTTTTAATGTTGAATTTGGAATGAAAATGTAGATTATGTTTCAGTTTGAAATTTTAAAAAGAAATTTTAAATTGAATTTTGTTTTGAAACAAAGTGTTTAAAATATTTTGTATAAAGAAGAATGTTTCTTAATTTTAAATTTAAAGAAATTGGTTTCATTTAAATTATTAAATTAATTTAAATGGAATATTAATTATTTAATTAATTAATATTGTGGATGTTTAATTAAGTAATTAATATTATTTTTAAGTTAATTAATTAAGATTTAAGATTAATTAAGGTTAATTAATCTATAATTGAGGATGATTAATTAAATTTTAATTTATGATTAAGATTTACTTAATCAAGTGATTAAAGATAAATAAGATTTTAATTAACACTTAATTAATTAATAAATAGAGATTAATTAAATTATAATTAAATATTTAATTGATAATTAATAATGATTAATTGAAGTTAATTCTTAATTAAGCAATTAAGAAATGTTAATGAAGGTCATTAACTTAAGATTAATTAACAATTAATTAATGTGATTAATTTAGGTAATTAATTAAATTAATTAATTAATAATAATCAATTGTTTAAGTTTTAATTACTTAATGAAAGTAATTAATGAATTAATTACTTGGTGTAATTAATTTGATTAAGGTGATTAGTTTAGATTAATTAAGTTAAATTAATTTAAACATTTGTGGATTATTGAAATTACTTTAGGTAATTTATGGATTTATAATTACTTAAGGAAGTAATTAATTAATAATTACTGAATGTAATTAAAGATAATTATTATAGAAATTATTTGGATTTAAATTACTTTGAAAATAATCAGGGATTAATGAAGATAATTAATTAAGAATAATTAATTATGGAAGGAGTAATTAAAGTAGTTAATTACTAGTATTATTAATCATGGGTGATTAATATTTATATCTAGATTAATTTTAGATTAATTACTTATGTAATTAATTTATATTGGGAGATTGATTAATGTAATCATTAATTAATTAATTAATCAATGATGTAATTTGAAATTGATTAATTAAGGTATAATAAATAATGAATTAATGATTGATTAATTAAGCAATTTCAAGTTAATTATTTGCTAGGGTTTAAGTAATTAACTTGTGTAATTAATATTAAATGTTAATTACTTATTGTAGTTAGAGATAGTTAATCAATAAGGATTAATTGAAAAGAATATTGAGATGACGATTTATAAATTGATTTGTAATCAGTTGATGATTAAGTTAAGCAGAATTTTAATGATAAAGTAATTAATTTAATTTATCTCTTATTATTAAGTAATTAATTTAATTCATTTTAAATTAATTATAAATGGAGTGATCATTAGATCGTTGCTCATGTTTGATGATTGATATTGGTTGTCTGGTATGGCTTGTAATCTCAGTTATGAGATGAGTAGTGTATGTGATATGGATGCATTGGTTGCTTTTGGATGATAATATAGATTATCCGATTATGATATGAATTATCTGCTGATGATAATGTTGATTATCTATTGTGTTGTGAATTATCTATCTGTGTATATTTAGATAATGAATTGAGATTGTTTTAAACTTAAAACAACTTGGACCTTAAAAGACACGCTTTGGATTACGATGAGACCGGGATCGGGTTTCCATATTTGGGATCCGAAAACCACATCGATTCCAATTAAACGTTAGGTCGTTAATCTAAGTGGAGCGAGTGAAGACTCGAGGTGTAAGGGCTATACGTCAGTATAACTCTGTGGGTGATTCCGTAATGAGTTTGACGGAATAGTACTTATAGATTCGAGATGGTGATTCAGAGTGCAAGGGTTATTGTCGTTGACTCTAAGGGTGATTCCAAAATGAGTGTAACGAGATAATGCCTTCGGTTTCGTTCGAACCCGGAATGAACTTGTATGGATTGAATGCTTTCAGAACATCGTCAGGTGGACGATGAGCATTCTAAGGGATATGTCCTAAAGGTAATCGTAGCCTCAAGCCTCATCAACCGGGAATGGCTAAAACAGGGGAGGTGCAGCAAAGCTTCATTGGTAGCCCCCATTTGAGAGCAAGATTTATCCCCGTCTGGAGGTCCCTTTATTTCGGCTTTGTGGTATGGTTGCTGATCACAACTGCGGGGTTGTCTTGTTTGGAACTGTTCAGTAAGGAGGGGGTCCGGATTTGTGTTGCAGGGGATTGGGAGTAATCCTTGGTACGGTGATCTAGGCCACGTACTGTGACGGGCGGTACCCAGTAGCCCAGCCATTGATGGAATCCAAAATCCAATAAGTGTCGTACGTATTAGTTGTGTCCAACTATGTTGGAATGTGAGATGTAAGCATTTCAGCTATTTCTGTACTTTACTTGAAAACCCTAGACACTATTATAATATCACTGGATTTCCTATCAAATGTTTTGGTTAGCGTAAGGTAAAAACTTTTCCATGTTTATGTATGGGAAGTCTTACGTGATACCTTTTCTTTTCAAAGGTTTTTCAAAGTTAAGCAACTTTAACCTGTTACTCACACCAGACCCATGTCTGACCCGGAGTTATTTCTGTTTTTCTTTAACTCTTGGGTACTCAAATTTTTACGAGTAGCCAAGGGAATTCAGGTTAGGATTCAGGTTAGCTTTGACGAATTGTGGAGGAGCAATGGAGCAGTAGGCTTCTGCGTATAGTTATATAGTTTTCCACTGTGTTGGTATCTCTGAGTGTTTGACTGTAATGTATTGAGTTGTAATAACTAGACATGTGTTTATAACTGTCTAGTATGTGTTGTATCGTCTGTGTAACTCTGATATTTGGTGTATACTATGTAATACTTATGTTATTAATATAATTTATTCGTTCCGCTGTTGAGATTCTTGTGTTGTTTCTTCTTTCTCTTCTTTCTTTTCTCTTTCCCTTTCTTTCTTAATTCATGATGCGTCTTTCTGGGTAGTGGAAGACGGGTCGTGATAGTTGGTATCAGAGCATTAGGTTGAGTGAATACCTAGTCTCTGGAGTGGTGTCTATCTTGAGAGAGCGTATTTGTATTTTTAATATATATATATATATATATATATATATATATTGTTCTACCTATTTTTTGGATTACCTGTTTGGGTTTTTCCAATATAAGTTATAAAGGTAGAAGAGGTAGAAGTGTGTGTAACACGACTACCATTGGTTGGAATTTGATGGATGAGGTTGGAAGTGTATTTGTCGAGACTGTAGACCTAATACCGTCTCGAGTGAGTTCGGTAGTGATGAAGGACTTCATAGATCTCTGAAGGTAACCTGTTAAGGTTCAGAGTTCATCTTTGAAGTGCAGAATAGAGTTCTGATCTGTCGGTAGGCCAGAAGCAGGTGAGTGATGATGTTTTGATATCTCAGGAAGTTGTAGCTGTGTGATGAGATGCAGTGACTATGGATATTTCCGAAGATGTTTCTTTGGAACAAGAAGAAGAAGTGAGTCTGCTCGGTGATGTGGTTGAGTTTAGCAGAGTGTTCTGAGTTGGTAAGGAGTCTTCTGGCTGAGTAGTTTTTCTGAAGTGGAGTTCAGAAGCAGCTGAGTAGATCCGTTTCTCTGGTGAGTTGGCTAGGCCAGCATAAGCTGTTCTGTTTGGTTGAGAGAGAGAGAGCATTTTCTTTGGATATAGGCTGAGTTGATCGCAAAAGTGACTTGCGATAGTGTTCTTTTTGGTTGTGGGAGATTGTCCGGATTTTCTTCTAAGAAGTCAGAGGTCTGTCTGCATCTGGAGGTCGAGTTTTCTTCCCAGGAATGGAACTGGTGGTTCAGTTAGTAGATGGATGGTTCCTTGAGATAGAAGTTGGTGAAGTAACTCAGGTTTCGGAGGAACTTTTGAGTATTTCTTTTTGGATATGTGGAACCATATTTTTGTGCTGGGTTGTCTAGTCTGTGCTCATGTTCTTCAGCATTTTCTTCTGCTTCGGATCAGAGTTGTGCAGCGGAAGCAGTTTGGAGTGTTTCTGTTTTCTTTTCCGGATAAGAAGAAGTTTTTATTGTCTTCTGTTTTTGAGAAGCAGGGTTTGTGTTCTTGTTTTTTTTTTTGAGTGACCTTGAGGATATCATTGGATTGTTTTGGTCCAGTCTGTTTCAGCAAGAGTTAAGCTGATCAGGATGGATACTGGAAGCCCAGGATCGTCCGAAGAGTTTTTATGGATAAGAGACGGAGAAATTTGGATTCTGGAATCGGAGATTTGATTTGGGATAAGTTTTTCTCTGATTCAAAGAGCTATAAGTTTGGGAAGTTAGCTCCGTTGTGTTTTAGGTTTCTTCTGTGTTTTGGGTAAGATCAGTGTTTGGTTTTCTAGAGTTGAATTGCCAGTTTGGATAACTGGGATTCAGTGTGTTTCACGTATCTCTAAGGGAGTACGTGTTTGATATTTCTGGTTGTAGAACCAGCAGCTTAGGATGGATTGGTTGTTGAATCAGACTCGTTTGTAGTCTGATATTTTGTATAGAATTGTTGTTAGGAGCTCTATAGCTTAGTAGTATTGATTGTTTGGATTCTATAGAGCGAGTATCCCGATATATATATATATATACACCGGGGAAACTCGTGAAGTTTTATCCAAAATTCTTTTGAATAGTTAGATTTGTTTTAATTGTGTGAATTGGTTGTTATGGTTGTTAGCATATGATTATCATATGTTGTGTTTTAAAATAAAATCTGTAAATAGATTATTAAATTATCTTTGTTTTAAATTTCGGGGACGAAATTCTTTTAAGGCGGAAGGATTGTAATATCCCGGAATTTTGGACAATTTAAATTTAATAATCTGTGTTTAAATTTATATTGAATCGATGAATTTTGTTAATAAATTTGGTTTGATTTAATAATTTTCATTATTTAAATATTTAATTTGTGAATTTATTTTTAATAAACTAATAAATTGTTTTTTATTTAATAATGTATATGTATTTATATATATTTTAAATAGATAAGTTGTTAAATTAGTATAGCATAATTTTAATGTTTTGAAAATAGAAATTGTGGTTTATTTTTGGATTTAAGTTTTTCAAAAATATTTAATAAAATATTATATGATTTTAAATATATGAGATAAATGTATTAATTGGTTTAAAATTCATTTTTGACTTAAAGTTTAAATATTAAAATAAGTTACAAAATGTTTGTGTTAATTCTTTTTAAATATTGGTTGATAATTTTGATTTGTAAATTTAATTTGAAATTTAAAATACAATTTAAAATGTGAGCATGTATTCATGTAAGTTATTGTAAACTCTTATATAAATTTATTTCAATTGTTTAAAGGTATAAGAACTAGTTAACTAAGTTTAAACATTTATTAACACTTAATTTAATAATAACTTACTTAAAGATACATGTGTATGTAATTTAGGAGATAAGTTAAACATGTGTTAAGTAATAAGATAGGTAGTTAACATGTGTCCATTTCTTTTACATGTGTCATTGTTTAATTTTGTTTTTCTTTAATTTTAATTTAAATCAATTATTGTTATATAAAACTTGCATTTTCTTTCCTTTCTTCTTATTCATTTTTCATTCTAAAAGAAATCTGAAATTTTGTTCAAATGCATTCCTCAAATCTGTACATGCATTTCATTCAACTCCTCTCTTTTTCAAACATTCAAAAGCCTGAAAATTTCAATCTGAAACATGCAAACAAGACCCTGTAACTCCTCAAACTCAAAATACAAACCTGCAACCATGAAAGCAAAGGCCTGCATTTAATCCATTTTTTCAAAACTCTAGAACATGCAAATTAAATCAAGTTGAAGCCTGCATTTCATCTGGAACATGCATATGAATCTGGAAAAAGGGCAAGATGTCTGCATGCAAGGATTTTTCAAAAATCTGGGCTCTGCAATTTTAAAAATGTGAGTAACTCTAATTTATAAAATTTATTAAATAGGTAAATATTGTTTTCTTGCTTTAAAATAAGAAATGAAATTAAGATTTGAATTTTCTGTGAACATATATACATGTGAAAATATTTATGTGTATATGCCATTTACTGTGTCTTGCTGTTCTTCAAATTCCAACTCCTGGTTGATTCTAGAAATATTTTCTTTTGGGATGTTTGCTGATATGATTTCAATTCTGAATGAAGCTTGTTTAGTATAGGATAAGGTATAGATAAAATTCTGTTTTACTTGAAGTAAATATAACAGAGTAAAGAAATTGTATATGGTGAAAATCCAAACATTATAAAACAATGATTCAGGTTTGTATATCAAACCATCATGCAAAAATAGGATTTTTAAAAGTAAAACTACAATTTTTATTGCTTTAACCAGAAAGCAATTTAAATTTCACTGTAATGCACATTTTGGGGTAGCACTGTTAGTTTATGAGTTCGATTGGATTGGATTTGTTTTTGAAGGTGGAGAAGTTAACTAGGATGATGGGAAAATTATTGGTTTAAATTAAAATTCATTTTTGTGGAAGGAATCTGGTTTTGAAAATCTAAACCCTAGTTCTACTGGGTTGGTGAAAGTGGATCTTTTAGGCAAACTTACTTGACCGAGTGACTTAGGGTTTTGGGAAATGGAGATTTATGGATTGATGAGCATGTCACCGGAGTTTCGAGGGTGTTGATTGCCTGAGTTGCATCAGCTAGGTGTTGACAGGTTGGGAAGTGAAGGGGGGCACTGTGCTGTTCCAGGTTTGAATGTTTGGCTTTGGTTACAAATCCAAGCAAGTGATGACCGTATTGATGTTTGTTTGGCCTGAGCAACTCAATGTTGGCAGTGGGGTGGTTGTATGGGTGGCCAGTGATGGCCGGAGACCGTGTGCAGGTGCACAGGAGCAAGGTGATTATCGTGATGATGATGGTGTTCTGTTTTTGGGGTTGCAGGGTTTCTACCTCGGGTTGGTCTCGGGGGAAATTGGGGAGTGACTCGAAGAAGTATGGCTTCTGACTCGAAGTAGATTATAGGATGGCTCGGGTTGTAATGTTTCAGGTTTTAAACAGAGCCTTATTTCCAGTTTTAAAAATTTTAAAAGTAAGTTTTTAAATTATAAATTTAAAACCTGAACTAAGCATAAAATTTAAACTGAATTTAAATATGAATTCAAAAGTTTGAATTCTGTTTATTTTGTAATAATTTGAGTTTTTAAAATGTAAATATTGCAGTTTTTTAAAGTTGATCAAAACCTGTTTTCCAGGTTTATTAAAAGAAATTGCAGTGAGGGTAAGATGCAATCATTTGAAATAAGCCTTGAATCTGAAATTGAATTTGTATTCAGTAAGTTTTAACTTTAGATCTTTGAATTAAATTTGAAATGCTTTTAAATTCAAATTTGGTTTTAAACTTAAAAAAGAAACTGTCTTTCTGTTTTGAAAATTTAAAAGTAGAGTTTAAAACTTAAAGATGAAGTTCAATCTGAAAATGTTTAAACCTGAAACTTAAATATGAAATCAATAATTTAAATCTTGGATTTTTAATCATTTTTGAATTCAAATTTAAGATGTTAAACTAAAACAGGAAACTATTTTTTCTGTTTTCTGTTTTGAAGTTAAAAGCAAATTTTAAAAATGCATCTGAAAACTTAAAAACAAGTTTAAATCTAGGAACAGAATTATGAAGCTCAAAGTTTGAATTTAATTTAAATCTGGAATTTAAATTTAGATTTTAAACTTTTTAAAGTATAAAAGAACATTGATTTGAATTTAAAACTGTAAGTTTTAATTTATAAAATAAGTTTAAACTAAGTTTAAATTTAGTTTTAAAACCTGAGATTTGACTTTAATGTCAGTTTTTAAAATTTAATAAGTTTTTTTAATTTAAATTTGTTTTAATTACATTAGAAAGTTTAAATAATTTGAATTTGAAAATGAAGATGAAGATGTGAGTAAAGTTTTAAATTTTTAAATTTGAATTTGGAATGAAAATGTAGATTATGTTTCAGTTTGAAATTTTAAAAAGAAATTTTAAATTGAATTTTGTTTTGAAACAAAGTGTTTAAAATATTTTGTATAAAGAAGAATGTTTCTTAATTTTAAATTTAAAGAAATTGGTTTCAGTTAAATTATTAAATTAATTTAAATGGAATATTAATTATTTAATTAATTAATATTGTGGATGTTTAATTAAGTAATTAATATTATTTTTAAGTTAATTAATTAAGATTTGAGATTAATTAAGGTTAATTAATCTATAATTGAGGATGATTAATTAAATTTTAATTTATGATTAAGATTTACTTAATCAAGTGATTAAAGATAAATAAGATTTTAATTAACACTTAATTAATTAATAAATAGAGATTAATTAAATTATAATTAAATATTTAATTGATAATTAATAATGATTAATTGAAGTTAATTCTTAATTAAGCAATTAAGAAATGTTAATGAAGGTCATTAACTTAAGATTAATTAACAATTAATTAATGTGATTAATTTAGGTAATTAATTAAATTAATTAATTAATAATAATCAATTGTTTAAGTTTTAATTACTTAATGAAAGTAATTAATGAATTAATTACATGGTGTAATTAATTTGATTAAGGTGATTAGTTTAGATTAATTAAGTTAAATTAATTTAAACATTTGTGGATTATTGAAATTACTTTAGGTAATTTATGGATTTATAATTACTTAAGGAAGTAATTAATTAATAATTACTGAATGTAATTAAAGATAATTATTATAGAAGTAATTTGGATTTAAATTACTTTGAAAATAATCAGGGATTAATGAAGATAATTAATTAAGAATAATTAATTATGGAAGGAGTAATTAAAGTAGTTAATTACTAGTATTATTAATCATGGGTGATTAATATTTATATCTGGATTAATTTTAGATTAATTACTTATGTAATTAATTTATATTGGGAGATTGATTAATGTAATCATTAATTAATTAATTAATCAATGATGTAATTTGAAATTGATTAATTAAGGTATAATAAATAATGAATTAATGATTGATTAATTAAGCAATTTCAAGTTAATTATTTGCTAGGGGTTTAAGTAATTAACTTGTGTAATTAATATTAAATGTTAATTACTTATTGTAGTTAGAGATAGTTAATCAATAAGGATTAATTGAAAAGAATATTGAGATGATGATTTATAAATTGATTTGTAATCAGTTGATGATTAAGTTAAGCAGAATTTTAATGATAAAGTAATTAATTTAATTTATTTTAAATTAATTAGAGATTAAGTAATTAATTTAATTCATTTTAAATTAATTATAAATGGTGTGATCATTAGATCGTTGCTTATGTTTGACGATTGATATTGGTTGTCTGGTATAGTTTGTAATCTCAGTTATGAGATGAGTAGTGTATGTGATATGGATGCATTGGTTGCTTTTGGATGATAATATAGATTATCCGATTATGATATGAATTATCTGTTGATGATAATGTTGATTATCTATTGTGTTGTGAATTATCTATCTGTGTATATTTAGATAATGAATTGAGATTGTTTTAAACTTATAACAACTTGGACCTTAAAAGACACGCTTTGGATTACGATGAGACCGGGATCGGGTTTCCATATTTGGGATCCGAAAACCACATCGATTCCAATTAAACGTTAGGTCGTTAATCCAAGTGGAGTGAGTGAAGACTCGAGGTGTAAGGGCTATACGTTAGTATAACTCTGTGGGTGATTCCGTAATGAGTTTGACGGAATAGTACTTATAGATTCGAGATGGTGATTCAGAGTGCAAGGGTTATTGTCGTTGACTCTGAGGGTGATTCCAAAATGAGTGTAACGAGATAATGCCTTCGGTTTTGTTCGAACCGGGAACGAACTTGTATGGATTGAATGCTTTCAGAACATCGTCAGGTGGATGATGAGCATTCTAAGGGATATGTCCTAAAGGTAATCGTAGCCTCAAGCCTCATCAACCGGGAATGGCTAAAACAGGGGAGGTGCAGCAAAGCTTCGTGGGTAGCCCCCACTTGAGAGCAAGATTTATCCCTATCTAGAGGTCCCTTTATTTCGGCTTTGTGGTGCAGTTGCTGATCACAACTGCGGGGTTGTCTTGTTTGCAACTGTTCAGTAAGGAACGGGTCCGGCTTTGTGTTGCAGGGGATTGGGAGTAATCCTCGGTACAGTGATCTAGGCCACGTACTGTGACGGGCGGTACCCCAGTAGCCCAGCCATTGATGGAATCCAAAATCCAATAAGTGCCGTACGTAGTAGTTGTGCCCAACTATGTTGGAATGTGAGATGTAAGCATTTCAGCTATTTCTGTATTTTACTTGAAAACGCTAGACACTATTATAATATCACTGGATTTCCTATCAAATGTTTTTGTTAGCGTAAGGTAAAAACTTTTCCATGTTTATGTGTGGGAAGTCTTACGTGACACTTTTTCCTTTCAAAGGTTTTTCAAAGTTAAGCAACTTTAACCTGTTACTCACACCAGACCCATGTCTGGCCCGGAGTTATTTCTGTTTTTCTTTAACTCTTGGGTACTCAAATTTTTAAGAGTAGCCAAGGGAATTCAGGTTAGGATTCTGGTTAGCTTTGACGAATTGTGGAGGAGCAATGGAGCAGGAGGCTTCTGCGTATAGTTATATAGTTTTCCGCTGTGTTGGTATCTCTGAGTGTTTGACTGTAATGTATTGAGTTGTAATAACTAGATAGGTGTTTATAACTGTCTAGTATGTGTTGTATCGTCTGTGTAACTCTGATATTTGGTGTATACTATGTAATACTTATGTTATCAATATAATTTATTCGTTCCGCTGTTGAGATTCTTGTGTTGTTTCTTCTTTCTCTTCTTTCTATTCTCTTTCTATCCTTTTCTTTCTTAATTAATGATGCGTCTTTCTGGGTAGTGGAAGACGGGTCGTGACAATTATAGCACTTTGTAAATGTTATAGTGGTTAAACTTAACATTTAAGTTATTTGAAATTTAAAGGAAATCTATTACAGCACTTAAACGCTGTCTTTTGTCACATGAACTATTTTAAACTATAACTTTACGTAGCATTTTTAAGTGCTACGGAAACTACATTTTTGTTGTTTTAATAACTTTTATGGAAAAAATAATCTTTGGAAAAATTATAAAGTTTTGGAAATTAAATGTTAAATTTCTAAAGATAATGAAGAGACATTTATATGGCATTAAATGGAAGGATTTAAGTTTTGGAAATTTAATATTTAATTAATAAATATAAGGAATTGACTTTAAATGATTTAAATGGAGAGATTTAATTTTTGATATAAAATCTTTTGAAACGTAAGTTTGAAATGGTAATTAATTCCTAAATAAATTAAAGTGATTTAAAAGTTATTTAAATGAACAAAAATGAATGATGTTTTGAATAATATTTGACATTTTGATATTTTGAAAGGATATTTGATTTCTGATTTATTTAATTTATTTGATAAACGAATATTTGAAGTATATATCATTCGAGTTTATTTAAATGATATTGGATTTATGAAAGGTGGGATATTCAAACCTTGAAATGTACTAAAGATTGAATATTGTATTTTGTGGATTAAACCTATATTTAAATTTGATAAGATTTGAAATGGTTTGTTAGTAAACTGAATTTGAATTGAAAATGATGGTTTGAATTAAATTAAATTGAAATTGAAATTTGTGTTTAATTAATAAATTTGTAAATGTATAGGATTAAAGGATGATTGCAAATGTATGATTTCAAAATGTTCTGATTTTTAAAGTGTAATGATTTCAATGTTTTGGTTTCGAAAGAGTTATAACTTTGAAAGTATAAACTATTTTGAAAAGTGAATATATGTTTTGAATGGAAATGATATTGTTTTTGAAATAAATATAGTTTTGAAATAAAAAATGATTTTGGGTTTTCGATGTATAAACTACCTTTGAAATGATATTTTGATATTAAAATGATTTGTAGTGAAGTTTTGAAAGGATATGATATTTCGATATATTGAAATGATTTGAAAAGGAAGTTTTGAAAGGATATGCTATTTTGATATATTGAAATGGTTTGGAAATGATATAATCTTTATTTTGATAAAGATTTGGATTTGAAATGATATTTTATTTCGAAGTATATAATATTATATTTTAAAATTATAACCATGGGTTATAATAACGATGGGTTGTTAAAGAGACCGGGATCAGATATCTGGCATACTCTCTGTCGATACCCAAAACCACTTTAACAATTGTGTACGCGGTGGAGATTCCAGAATGAAGTAGGATGGTGGCGACGTTCTTGAGGTATATTACGTGGACCCAACTCCCGTGAGTTGGCATAAGGTGGCTAAAACAGGAGCGATCTCGGACCAAGTGAGGTCATTCCTCTGATCGGACACATTCCTTCGATACTATAATCTTACTGGTCATTGATTAGATGGCCATCCTCCTATTTTGATTGGGAGTGTGTTCTGAGGTGGGTGTATGTGGCTGCTACGTTACCACCAGCCCGTGTGCGTAATTGGTATATCTACCCTGGCATTGCCTTGTGTGCCGTGTCACCTACCATACCGAGCCTTTACTACGAGTTTGTTTTTCTCCCGTAGCCCATGTGGTATCCTCTGACAGTCTCCCGGTGTGGAGATGTCATGATATTGGATGGACTCTGGGACTATTATGTGTGAAGGGTGATATGGGTAGCCCGGAACGCAATTTAAAAGTAAGTTTTTCTTACTGTAGACATTATTATAATAGCGCAATATTACTATATAGTAAATAGTTTAACGGATCCTTAGAGGATGGGCGGTCCCAGGCATCCTTTTAGTTACTTGTACCTTATTAAAGTTCACTTGAGTTGGTTTACATTATATAAGTATATATTGTCCTGACTCGAGTGTTTGTATATTTATTTACGCTCAGGTCAGCCTGAGTTATTCATAGATTTGGATTCCACTTTCTGGAGATTGGAATCGCTGGAGATTATTTGCTTATCTAGTTTTATCTATTCCAGTTCTGTTGTTCTATCCAACTTTACTTGGTTATCATCTTGAAACTTCTGTTGTACTTTATTTATTCTGTTGTATCTTATTTAACTCTGATGTTTATATAGTAGCTTCGTGAACTACTATTTCTTTTACTTCCGCTGCATTATTAAATACTCTGTGTCTGTGATATGTGATTTTTATTTACTGTATATTCTGAGATTTGCCAAATTTTATTTACAACGTGGTGTTTTAAGCAATTTAAGTCCAACATGTGCGAATGCGAATGGTTGAAAATTCCTGTTTGGTATCAGAGATTTGGTAGCTCTAGGCAAAACTCAGCATATGGAGTGAATGTATTTACAGAATCACTTTCATTCGAGTTTAAATCTCTTTCTTTTTGACTCGATTTGTTTGAATTTTGGAACATTCCCTGCGGTTCCTAAATCCATTCTTATCACTCACTATTCACTCTGGAGTATCCCATAACTCCACTTCAAATGATCTTTATAATGAATAGGCGGTCTCGCCAATCTCAAACTGATTCGTAAAGGGGTGAAACCCTTTTACAACAACATCGATTCACCAAAGATTTTATATCCTCGGTTTAGACGCTGGTACCTCTTATTATACCAAATTCTATCTCTTGAGATCGAATGTTGATTTACCCATAAATCCACATCGATCTTATTCTTTAAGTCATGGTTGACCAGTTAAGGTTGCCCGTGATTTATATAAGCTTATCCATCTTTTAATTCTGTTATTTAATCATGTCATCCCTGTTTCCAACTTATTTTTTTAAAACAAAATTTCCTCTGATTTGAGTTAATCAAAATTTGAATCTCTATCCTTCTTTGAAAATCTGTTCCTATATAGTGTATTTGTAAACTAATATTTAAATTTAAAATGTTTTATATATTGTGTTGTTTGAGTTGTTGATGTTGAATTGGGTTTCTAATCGATTCGTCTGATCAACGCTATCGATAAGATTTCCAAAACACTTTGACAGAATAAACTGACACAATATTATTTTTAAATTTGGTTAATGAAATAAATTTGATATATAATTTTATGGAACTTAATAAATTTATTTAAGTTGATAATTTTAAATGATAATACTTGATTTATCATTTACTGTTCTACAAATGAATTTCTAAATAGTTGTTTATAAATTTATTTGGGAACTGAAATGAATTTAAAACAAGAATTTGAGAATTTGAATTCCGATGATTTCGAACTTTGGTTTAAAGTTTAAAAAAAGGATATATTATTTAAAGTATTTTCAAATAAAAATTTGTTTCCAAGAAATTTTACAGTTTAAAATTAGCGCTCTTCTCTTTGTCGCTGGAAAATAACTTCGGCGATGACCGCGGCATCATCAACATTCATTTTCGAGTTTCGAAGTGAAGAGAGCGTTCTGTAGTCTTGCTACAGTTTTGTTTTGAGAAATTTATTTGATTTGAATTTCTAAAAAAATAAGATTGGATTTATAATATATATAAATATATGATTTAAATTTGATTTGACATATTATGTATATATTATTACTTATCTCTAAATGGTTTGAATGGAATCGAAAATTTAATTCTTAAATTCTATCTTAAAGAATAATTTCAATTATAAAAAGAAAATCAAAATTTTTGAATAAATAATTCGAACTTGAGATAATTGAATTGGAAAGTTTTATTTGTATAATATTCAATTGCATTCAAATATAACTTACCTTAAATTTTAGAAGTTAACAATGTAATTGGATAACATACAATATAAAAAGATTTTTATAAATAAAATTTGAGTGGTTATAATAAATATTATACACTTAAATTTTGTTATAAAAAGATTAATAGAGGTAAATAGAATAAAAGAGTAAATTGAATAATTTACAATATAAGTGATGTTAAAGGAAATAAGAATAAATTAAAACAATTATAATAATGTGATGCCCCACCTCTATACCCACGCTAGCCAAGGACACTACAAAGTAATGCCGTCAACTAACACGGAGAATAAGGCAGGTTGGGAGCGACCATCTATAGCCTTGCTCTAACTATCTATTGAATACATCGACAATAAACATACCAAGCAGGTCGACATACCCAATGAACACTTAAAACAAAACCATAGGTGGTTGAAGGATCTATCAGAACAGAATATAACAACTCAAATGTAATATACATCACAGAACAGCAGATCATCATATACACATATATTGATACATAACAGAGTATACAAAATAATACAAGTCAAGTGGTATAACAGACCACAACATACAGACGAGTTCACAAGAATAAATATCAGAGTTACAACAAAATAGGACTACACAAAAAGCTATGACAAAAAGAAACAAGCTGAATAGTCCATGCGGAAGCAAAATAGGCTAAGTCCCAAAAGCACCTAACCTAAAACAATTCGGTCTGACCCGAGTATGAAATACACAGGTCAGTCTGGCTAAACAAATCAGTTAGATAAACTGAACAACAATAAACCTGCAAGGTTACAAAGCATAATAGATATCTCTAAAAGAGATAACACCATCATCTAACGAAAGATGAATCATATAGAACAAGCCTCATATCATCGGCAACATATAGAAACAAAGGATAAGAATATCCCAAAGCAAGCCAAAAAGGCAATAACAAATACCAATAAATACGAGTACCACAAGGTAAACGCTATATTTCGTGTGGCTCCAAAGAACCAATACAGAAAAGCAATACCTAGGGAATACACATATAAATGAAACATCATGAGCGGTGGTGAAGAAACCACTCCAATATCACTTGAGCGGTGGTGAAGAAACTACTCCAATATCTCTTGAGCGGTGGTGAAGAAACCACTCCGAAAGCAATACTAAAGGTAACCGACAACCTCAAATATCTTTCGAGTCAGGGCAAAGGACCAACTCCAAAAGCGATATTAAAGGCAACAAGCCAGAGGGACAGTCCAAAGACACTATCCCAAAGGCAGCATGTGTCACAAACTCCCAGAAAGGAATCCGAAAAGTGGTAACGTGAGTCCCATAACCACCCGTTCGCACTAAACGGTTTACTATCCATTAGTTAATTTCACACTCGAAGCAGTACAAAGTTCACCTCATATCATCGGTAAACCAAACCCGAAGGTCAAAACAATCAATCGAATAGGTCGGGAATTAATAAGGAGAAGACCAAAAACAAGAAGATGGAGCTCAATAACAAGGAGAAGACCAACCAAACACTACTTCAACTCAACAAGCTTCAATCTAAGAATAAAACACATATTTCCCAATTTAGGTTTTGAAAATTTTCTGAAATTGACGAGGAGAAGAGTTGAAGAAGATGAAGAAGAGCTTACCTATGTTTTCTCTATGAATTTGGAGCAAGAATTTGGAGTTTGCAAATGGAACTAGGGCTTGCAAATTTCTATTTCTCTTTCCCTTCCACCATTTTCAGTTCTAGCTTAAGAAATGAAATGAAATGAGGATGAATGAAGAGAAGGGGTTGGGTTAGGGTATTAGTTAACTAGTTGGCTGAACCCAAACCCAAAACTCAATAGAAAAAGGGTCAAAATTTCACAAACTCCAAACATATCAAAGATTATACTCAAAAAGATCGCAAATGCCATTTTGGAACCAATGGAGGTAGTTTCGAGTTCCAATTCGGCCATTTGTAGAAAGTAACATTTCGGACCCAAAATCCGACTAACGACGCTATATTCAAATAAAACATTTAAATATATAATCTTTAAAATGCAGGTTGTTACTGATCTCCCCTCCTAACAAAATTGCGTCCCCGTAATTCCTGAAGACGATACTCGTAACAACTACATACATACAATCAATCAAAAGAAAAGGAAATAAGTTCGAGATGAAAAGACATACTCACCGTTTCAAAGCAAAGAAAGAAAACCCGGATAAGATCGCTCGACAAACTCTCTGGTTTCCTAAGTACAGTCATTGGGATTAGCGGACCATTGAACTTTAACGAGCGGCACATCCTTATTCCGAAGGTGTCGCTCCTCCGTGTCAAGCACGCGAATAGGTTGCTGTACAATAGATAAGTCCGGTGAGATCTCAAGCTCTTGCAAATCAGGAGAAGTAATAACAGAATCCGACTCCCGAAGACACTTCCGAAGTTGCGAGACGTGAAACACGTCATGAATGCCAGCTAAATGAGCTGGAAGTGATACTCTATAAGCCATAGGGCCAATACGTTCAGTAATAGAAAATGGTTATATAAAGCGAGGAGCCAATTTCCCAGTCGTACTGAAACGCATAACCCCTTCAAAGGAGAAACACGAATAAAAACAAGATCACCAATTGAGAATTCGAGAGGCTTCCTACGGTTGTCCGCGTAGGATTTCTGGCGACTTTGTGCCTCTTTCATTCTCAATCGGATAAGATCAATCTTTTCGGAAGAATCACGAACAAAATCTGGACCAAGAATATGCTTTTCCCCAGATTCTAACCAACATGATGGTGATCGACATGGCCTTCCATATAAGGCGTCGAAAGGAGCCATACCAATACTAGACTGAAAACTATTGTTGTAGGAGAACTCTACAAGAGGTAGGTGATCCTCGCAACTACCACCGAATTCAAAAATACAAATACGGAGAATATCTTCTAAGACACGATTCACCCGTTCAGTCTGTCCATCAGACTGTGGATGATAAGCTGTAGAAAAATTAAGCTTCGTTCCTAAAGCTTGCTGAAGACTCTTCCAAAAATGACTCGTGAATAAAGGATCACGGTCACTCACAATAGAATTAGGGACACCGTGAAGTCTCACGATTTCTTTGACATACAACTTAGACAAATGCGAAGCAGTCCTATTAGACTTAATAGGGACAAAATGAGCAGACTTAGTGAGGCGATCAACAATAACCCAAATACTAGAATGACCAGATCTCGAACGAGGTAGGCCGTCAATGAAATCCATAGAAATCTGATCCCATTTCCACAATGGAATCTCAAGAGGCTAAAGAAGACCCGAAGGACGCTGATGCTCGGCCTTAAAAGCTGACAAGTTATGCAATTGCTCACATAACTTGCCACATCGCGCTTCATGCCTTCCCAATAATAAAGACGATGCATATCGGCATACATCTTGCTACTACCGGGATGAATGGTATACTTAGAACGGTGACAATCATCAAGAATGTCATGCCTAAGTGCAAGATCAGAAGGCACAAAAAGACGGTTCTTCTTACGAAGACACCCATGAGAATCAATGCTAAAATCTTGCAACGCCTCATCACAAGATCCAGACTCACAAAGCTGAATAAAATGCAACAAATCAGGATCACGCCGCTGAGCATCGGCAATAGATCCAATAAAATAGGTCAAGCTCCCAAACTAAATAATAGAATAGGAGAATCAGAAGATGAACCTCGATCACGAATTTCACAAAAAGATAGAGTCTCAAGAATATTCCATTCGGCAAGCATCATAGAAATAACAGCCGAATGTTTGCGACTAAGCGCATCTGCAACACGATTACCCTTACCAGGGGTATACTGGATATCAAAGTCAAAGAAGCAAGAAACTCGAGCCAATGCTATTGTCTCATATTGAGTTCCCTCTGAGTGAACAAATACTTCAAGGATTTATGATCGGTATAGAGAATGAAGCGCCCTCCCAATATATAGTGTCACCAAATCTTCAAGGCAAAGACAATGAAGGCTAACTCAAGATCATGAGTGGCATAGCGAACTTCATTCGGACGCAGTTGCCTAGAAGCATAAGCAACTACCCGATCCTTCTGCACAAGAACAGCACCGAGACCAGTACCACAAGCATCGGTGTAGACAACAAGATCATGATTCCCTTCGGGAACCACAAGAATAGGAGAATTAGTGAGAAGTTCCTTCAATGTCTGAAAGGAAGCTTCACGCTTGTCGGACCAATCAAAACGAACGCCTTTCCGAGTAAGGCAAGTGAGAGGAAGCACAACACGGGAAAAGTCCTTAATGAACCGACAGTAATAACCCGCCAATCCAAGGAAACTACGAATCTCATGAACATTCTCGGGCCTCTTCCAATTCTGGATGGCTTCGATCTTTGAGGGATCGACAGAAATGCCATCGGAAGATACAACATGGCCTAAGAACTTAACCTTATTCTCCCAAAAGTGGCATTTGGAGAATTTGGCTCTAAGCTGATGACGACGGAGAGTACTCAAGACAATTCTCAAGTGATTAGCATGCTCAGCTTCAGACTTAGAATAAACAAGGATATCATCAATGAACACAAGGACGAACTTGTCGAGATATTCCCGGAATACTCGATTCATGAGATCGACAAAGAAAGCAGGAGCGTTCGTCAAACCGAACGGCATAACGAGCCACTCAAAAGAACCATATCGAGTGCGGAAAGCTGTAAGAGGTATGCTATCCTCCGCAACTCGTAACTGATGAAAACCCGTGGCAAGATCAAGCTGAGAAAAGACCTTAGCACCACTCAATAGATCGAACATATCATATCCTAGGAAATGGATACCTATTTCTGATGGTTAACTCGTTAAGCTTGCGATAGTCAATGCAAAGCCTAAGAGTTCCATCAGACTTCTTCACGAAGACAACCGCTGATCCCCACGGAGAAAAACTGGACTGAATCAACTGCTTGGACTCAAGCTCTAAAAGCTTCCTTTTGAGTTCCTCATTTTCCTTTGTAGACATCCTCGTAGGAGGACGACTAACTGGCTGCGTGCCTGGAATGAGATCAATGTGGAACTCAATTGCCCGTTTAGGTGGCAAACCCGATACAGGCTCAAAAACATCAGAAAAGTCACAAGCAATAGGAATACGAGATATATCATCATCATCTCGAGAATAAAGAGAATAAAGAGCCATTTCGGAATTATCCACATCCCGAAGAACAAGAGATAGCTGAGTAGGCAAATCCGGATGTCGAAGATATATAATCCTCTCCGAACAAATAATCCTGGCATCATATCTCACTAGCCAGTCCATTCCCAAAATCATATCAAATCCCAGACAAGAAATAACGTGCAGATTCGCACGAAAAGAAAAGCCACATAAAACAATCTCAACATCATCACACAGCAAACTAAGGGTCGCGGATCCCCCAATAGGATTCGCAATCCTTAAAGAAGTAATGAAACAAGAAACATCCAAAGATAAATCATCGACGAGCTTCTTCGATACGAAAGAATGTGATGCACCCGTATCGAAAAGAACTCGAATACTATGATCACGAAATAAAATAGAACCTTCCAAAATAGATAGAGAGATACCTTTGGGTTGAGAAGGACCTTCAGAAGCCTTAGCAGCATAAAGCCTGCTAGACTTGGCACTAGCCGGAACAGTAGGGCAATCTGAAACATGATGACCTTCCTTCTTGCAATAACGGCAGAAGAGAGGCTTAGGACACGCTCTAATCATATGATCAGGAGAACCACAATTAAAACACTTTCGAACGAAAGGTGTTTCAGGAGACTAAGGCTGAGAACAAGGACCACCAGTCTTCTTCTTCTTAGAAGGAAAAGGCCTGGACTTCTGAAGTGGAATCGGCCTCTTGTTGGGGTTCTTAGAAACATCAACATCATTACCACTATCACACTCCTTCTCGACGGTCTCGAGATGAAGTGCCGAATCAACCAACTCCTCAAAAGAAAGCTTAAGCTGGAGCAACAAGGACTTCTTGAGATATTTCTTAAGACCAGAGACAAACTTCAAATTCTTCTTATAAGAAGTGCTGACGAATTCAAGACCATACTTAGATAAAGCCTCGAATGATGCAACATACTCAGAAACAGAAGATTTCCCTTGCTTCAACTCAAGGAAGCGACGGGTCAATAAAACTTTTTCAGATTCAGGAACGAACTTGAGTTCAAATTGTCCCTGAAACTGAGTCCAAGAAAGAGTAGACTCATCAATCTCGGCTACAAGAAGCTCATACCAATCAAGAGAACGCTCTTGTAATAAGCTAGAAGTTACAAGAACTCTATCATGGTCAGAAAGGTCCATGCGAGAAAAGATACGCTCGCACGTGTGAAGCCAAGCTTGGACTTCAAGAACAGACTCGGAGCCCTTAAACGGCTTTCCTCCAAGATGAGAAAAATCACTGCACTGACGTGCAAAGGCAGACTTGCGAGATGGAGATACTCGAGGAGGAACTGGAGGCTGAGTGCTCCTAAACAATTCCAAAAACTGATCAGCAGACATATAAACGCCATCCGGATGTGTGCCACTGGATTGCCCAACATCCGAACGTCGTCCCCTACCTCTTCCAGCCATACGCTGAAAGCAAGATAAGAACAAGATTATTCACAAGGTAGATACTTCATTACGGAATACTATGGAATAAAATGTATTCCTAGACGTATTCCCCAAATTATATTTAACCTTGATGGAATAAAGAGACACGATGATTCAAAGGTTTGTATCACTTGTATACTTTGATGTACTGTAATATGTGCTCTATTCCGCGTTTGTCAAACTTTGTTCTGAACCTGGCTCTGATACCACGCTGTGACGCCCCACCTCTATACCCACGCTAGCCAAGGACACTACAAAGTAATGCCGTCAACTAACACGGAGAATAAGGCTGGTTGGGAGCGACCATCTATAGCCTTGCTCTAACTATCTATTGAATACATCGACAATAAACATACCAAGCAGGTCGACATACCCAATGAATACTTAAAACAAAACCATAGGTGGTTGAAGGATCTATCAGAACAGAATATAACAACTCAAATGTAATATACATCACAGAACAGCAGATCATCATATACACATATATTGATACATAACAGAGTATACAAAATAATACAAGTCAAGTGGTATAACAGACCACAACATACAGACGATTTCACAAGAATAAATATCAGATTTACAACAAAATAGGACTACACAAAAAGCTATGACAAAAAGAAACAAGTTGAATAGTCCATGCGGAAGCAAAATAGGCTAAGTCCCAAAAGCACCTAACCTGAAACAATTCAGTCTGACCCGAGTATGAAATACACAGGTCAGTCTAGCTAAACAAATCAGTTAGATAAACTGAACAACAATAAACCTGCAAGGTTACAAAGCATAATAGATATCTCTAAAAGAGATAACACCATCATCTAACGAAATATGAATCATATAGAACAAGCCTCATATCATCGGCAACATATAGAAACAAAGGATAAGAATATCCCAAAGCAAGCCAAAAAGGCAATAACAAATACCAATAAATACGAGTTCCACAAGGTAAACGCTATATTTCGTGTGGCTCCAAAGAACCAATACAGAAAAGCAATACCTAGGGAATACACATATAAATGAAACATCATGAGCGGTGGTGAAGAAACCACTCCAATATCTCTTGAGCGGTGGTGAAGGAACCACTCCAATATCTCTTGAGCGGTGGTGAAGAAACCACTCCGAAAGCAATACTAAAGGTAACCGACAACCTCAAATATCTTTCGAGTCAGGGCAAAGGACCAACTCCAAAAGCGATATTAAAGGCAACAAGCCAGAGGGACAGTCCAAAGACACTATCCCAAAGGCAGCATGTGTCACAAACTCCCAGAAAGGAATCCGAAAAGTGGTAACGTGAGTCCCATAACCACCCGTTCGCACTAAACGGTTTACTATCCATTAGTTAATTTCACACTCGAAGCAGTACAAAGTTCACCTCATATCATCGGTAAACCAAACCCGAAGGTCAAAACAATCAATCGAATAGGTCGGGAATTAATCGAAAGGATAAACGCACAGATTCATGGTCCGTGTTTTGCCCAACCATTTAATCACCCTTCCACTTCGCTCGAAGTGCGAAATTGTGTGTGTGTGTTTAAATAGAATTTATAAATTGGAGAAACGAGCTTTTAATATGATTAGAAAGATTATTTTATAAAAACCCGTGGATGAAGTCAAAAATAAGTTATCAAAGTCAAAGAGGCAATAACAGCCACTAAGAACCAACATGAATCGATAAAATCCAGAAAACCAATCAAAACGAGCATAAATAGACAAAACAGGAAAACTGGAGCAGGTCAGTCGACTGAAATCCCTGTTCAGTCGAATGAAAATTGTCCAGAAAAATTTCGGGCTTCAGCTCAGTCGACTGAACAGAGGATCCAGTCGACTGAACCCAATTTCCTGCATTTTCTACTTATAACAAATGAAGTTCAAACTCTCCCAACTTTCAACCGGACGAGCACGGACGCTAGGGGTTTACGCCTAGCGGCTACCCGGCCCTATAAGCACTTCAATGCATCACCGAAACATGATCAAAACATCAAAGTTAGGATCTCTAAAGAATTGAACCCAAAACACTAAAAATTTGGGTATTCACTAATTCAATCCAAACCAAAAGCAAGTGCATATGAACAAGTGCTAAGAATTCATACGCAACATCAATGAAATCAAGAGAAGTAGATGTGAGTTCAAAACTCACCTTTAACCCAAAAACAAGAAGATGGAGCTCAATAACACGGAGAAGACCAACCAAACACTACTTCAACTCAACATGCTTCAATCTAAGAATAAAACACATATTTCCCAATTTAGGTTTTGGAAATTTTCTGAAATTGAAGAGGAGAAGAGTTGAAGAAGATGAAGAAGAGCTTACCTATGTCTTCTCTATGAATTTGGAGCAAGAATTTGGAGTCTGCAAATGGAACTAGGGCTTGCAAATTTCTATTTCTCTTTCCCTTCCACCATTTTCAGTTCTAGCTTAAGAAATGAAATGAAATGAGGATGAATGAAGAGAAGGGTTTGGGTTAGGGTATTAGTTAACTAGTGGGCTGAACCCAAACCCAAAACTCAATAGAAAATGGGTCAAAATTTCACAAACTCCAAACATATCAAAGATTATACTCAAAAAGATCGCAAACGCCATTTTGGAACCAATGGAGGTAGTTTCGAGTTCCAATTCGGCCATTTGCAGAAAGTAACATTTCGGACCCAAAATCCGACTAACGACGCTATATTCAAATAAAACATTTAAATATATAATCGTTAATATGCGGGTTGTTACAAATAATGTAAGTATATTTAGCATAGGTGATAAAATATATTGAGAGGAATAAACTTAAATTTAATTAGGTATAAAGGGGAATTAAATTTATTGTGTACATTTTGAGTATAATAATGATTTTTCAAATCCATGATTTTTTAAAATTGTTAGTTTATGAAAATTAGATGATAAGATAATGAAATTAGAGATAGTTAAGATTTATTTAACTTGTGTAAAATTAATTATCAATTTAAGTTGAAAATTCCATGGTTTCAAACTTATTATCTTATTTTGTTCTCAAAATTGTCTTTAGTTGGGCTTATTTTCCTCATCTTGCTATAGACTGGTATAGACTCTTTCTTTAATCTTTCTGTTTAGAAATTTTCTATAATCTTAAATAATTTTTCTACTCATTTTGAATTTGAGCACTGCTGTCCATCCACAGATCGTCGGTCAAGCGGGAAGAGTGAATCAGATTCTAAAGGACCTTTTCATGCTTGTGTTCCTGATTCTGGAGAATCTTGGGAAGACCATCTCCACCTTGTGAAACTTACCGATAACAATAGTTATCAGGTGTAATTTAAATTTTCTTGTCATCTTATCTTAATCTTATTTCACTCTATCTTTCTCTGTGCTTTCCCGTACCTCATTCCTTTTCGGGGACGAAAAGTTTTGAGTGGGGGAGAGTGTAACAATCCTACATTTTTGTATATTATTTAAATTGGACTTTCTTTTATTTTTAAATTAATTTAAATTTTTTTTATTTCAAACATTTCATTTTTAAATATAAATGTTGATTATTAAGTGATTTATAGTTCAAACTAGTATAATTTGAATATTTTACTGTAAAGTGAATTTCTGGTCAAACTGTTCAAAGTTTGACTTTTAAACTTCAAATTTAAATTATTTTAAATCTTAAATTTTATATTTTATTATGAAAATAGATGAAATAACTTGAACACTGCTTTTTTTTTCATTGAAAACGGAGTTAAATTGCAAAAGTTATGCACATTTCAATTTTGAGTATAATTCGTTTATTTAACAATTTGTCTATTTTTAATTATATAACTTATATTTCTATTTTAATATTTTATTTTAATATGTGTTAATATGTTATTTTATGTATATTTTTTCCTTTTAATATTTTTAAAATGATAATATAATTTTTCTAAAGTTTATTTGAATTTATTTCAATTTATTAAGCCTAGTTTCAATTTTTCTGCTATTTTCTTCATTTAAATTTTATTATTTTAAAATTTATTTATTTATTTTTGTGGATTCGTTTTTATTTTTTGTTCTTATCTTTATTTATAAATATTTTTAAAGTACACAAAATTTTTCCAAAGTTCATTGCATTTATTTTTCATATTTTCAAGACTAGTTGCAATTTTTGCTGTTTTATTTAATTAAATTATATATAATTAATATTTATTTATTTATTTTTGCTTATTTACTTAATTTTCGCATTTTTATCTGAATTTAAATATATATTTCAGTTACTAAAAATTAAAAAGAAAATGGCTGGATATATGAAAAGTTTTAAACCCTTTATATTCTAAAGTCTTTTTACATTCCGCCTCTTCATTTTCCAACCTACATGTCATCAATTTTTGGCCGTGCTTTTCATTTCTTTTCTCAGCTGCATTTCCTCATTTTTCACGTATTCTACCTTTCTCAAACCCATAAAAAAATTACACGGCCATGCCTTCAAGTGTTTGGGTAAACTTCTTCCTTCTTTTCTTTATTTTTTTCTAGTTTTCTACCTTGATTTTGCATTTGTTCTTCACTTTGTAGATCAGCTCCTCCTTCCTCCAGCCCTTGGCTGACCTCCACCACCTCCCATGCCATTCACCAACCTCTCCAGATCACCTCCTTCCTAGGTCGACCATCACCAAGGCTTGAACATCCACCAAAAGTTCACAAAACCATTCACATGCATGCAAACCGAGCTACCAATGTTTCAATCACCTACCCCAACCTTCAACCACCATTACCCGCCATTTCCTCCACCATCACCACCTCTGACCTGACCTCCACCCTCTGCCACATCATCCACCACCACCTGGACCCACTGGCCGTGCCCCATAGCTATGGCCGAACCCTTTTGTGCCTTGAAATGATGATGTTGCTTTGTAATATAATTTTTGTTGCACCTATACTCCATCACATTTTGCACCATGATGGCTGACCCTGTTTGAACCAAACCGGACCTTAGCGCATGCCATGGCCATGCTAAATCCATCCCTTGTTGGTCCATGTGAAGTTGAGAACAAGTGCAAACCATTTGACTTTGTTTTGGACATTGATTTCTAGTGTTACTTAATGTTACATTGTTTTGTAACTTATATGTTGTATTGTTTTGTTTAAATGTTTGAACAAGGCAATTAGCTTTGGCCCTCCACTCTTCAGTCATATTCGAGTTGTCGTGCCTTCGTAGAGTCTCTGTTGTGTTCTTTGTTGGCTATCTTCAGCTTTTAACATGTGAGTAAATCTCACTAGACTAATATGTACTTATATAATTGATAAACAGACATCATTTGAATTTGTAACTTATATCATCTTGTTATAACTGCTATATTATTATCACATGATGTTCACACCTGTTACTACACCTGTTATATCATATGTTACTGTTATTTCATGCTATTTCAATTATTATATCAGTTATCACCATTGCAAGTTCCCTGTAGACTAGAATCACTAAGGGTTGAAATGATACATACTCGAACGGACTTTAGAATAAGGGAAAATCGTTATGGGCTGAAATGATAGGCCTGAGCGGTTTTCAAAATCATTCATTTTACTTGGGGCCGCGGGTTTGAAATGATAGAACCCGGGTTTTCTTTATAAACTGCGGATTGAAATGATATACATCCGTAACACTTGACTTAGGCTAGAAAACTATATACAAACCCGAGGGTTATAAATTATTTTCTGTAATGTTTTAAAATTATTTTTAAAAGTAAAAGTATAATATTTTGAATTAAAATGAATAAAATGATTTTTTATAAAAATAAAAGTTATTTTTGAATAAATGAAAATGTGAATAAATGAATGTTTTAAGTCAAAATTTTGAAATATAACTTATTGTGAGAAATTTTGAACTTTTGTTAAAAATGACTTTTTTATAAGTAAAATAAGTAGATATAAGTTATAATTTGGTAATTTAAAACTTAATGGTTAAGTAATAAAACTAATTAAAGAAATGGGATTTAATACTTTAATTTAAATAAGAAATTATGTTAAAATTTGATTTTTGGATGAAATTTAACTTTATAAAAATCAAAAAAATAAGAGTATTGAAATGATGATTTTAAAATGTGAAATTTTATGATTTTATAGGTTAAATGGTTTAAATTAAAATTAACTGTTGGTGAAATTTGTATTGAAGCCTTGAATTTGATTTAACAGCATTTTTGAAATGTAAGGGTATTTAGGCATTTTGTAAATGCTGTAGTTGTTTTAAATGAACTAAAAAGTTAAATTGAAATAAAGGCTATTATAGCACTTTGTAAATGTTATAGTGGTTAAACTTAATATTTAATTTATATGAAATTTAAAGAAAATCTATTACAACACTTAAACGCTGTCTTTTGCCAAATGAACTATTTTAAACTATAACTTTACGTAGCATTTTTAAGTGCTATGGAAACCATATTTTTGTTGTTTTAATAACTTTTATGGAAAAAATAATCTTTGAAAAAATGATAAAATTTTGGAAATTAAATGTTAAATTTCTAAAGATAATGAAGAGACATTTATACGGCTTTAAGTGGAAGGATTTAAGTTTTGGAAATTTAATATTTAATTAATAAATATAAGGAATTGACTTTAAATGATTTAAATGGAGAGATTTAGTTTTTGATATAAAATCTTTTGAGACGTAAGTTTGAAATGGTAATTAATTCCTAAATAAAATGAAGTTATTTAAATGAATAAAAATGAATGTTGTTTTGAATAATATTTGACATTTTGATATTTTGAAAGGATATTTGATTTCTGATTTATTTAATTTATTTTATAAATGAATATTTGAAGTATATATCATTTGAGTATATTTAAATGATATTGGATTTATGAAAGGTGGGATATTCAAAACTTGAAATATACTAGAGATTGAATATTGTATTTTGTGGATTAAACCTATATTTAAATTTGATAAGATTTGAAATGGTTTGTTTGTAAACTGAATTTGAATTGAAAATGATGGTTTGAATTAAATTAATTTGAAATTGAAATTTGGGTTTAATTTAATAAATTTGTAGATGTATACAATTAAAGGATGATTGCAAATGTATGATTTCAAAATGTTTTGATTTTTAAAGTGTAATGATTTCAATGTTTTGGTTTCGAAAGAGTTATAACTTTGAAAGTATAAACTATTTTGAAAAGTGAATATATGTTTGGAATGGAAATGATATTGTTTTTGAAATAAATATAGTTTTGAAATAAAAAATGATTTTGGGTTTTCGATGTATAAACTACCTTTGAAATGATATTTTGATATTAAAATGATTTGTAGTGAAGTTTTGAAAGGATATGATATTTTGATTTATTGAAATGATTTGAAAAGGAAGTTTTGAAAGGATATGCTATTTTTATATATTGAAATGGTTTGGAAATGATTTAATCTTTATTTTGATAAATCTTTGGATTTGAAATGATATTTTATTTCGAAGTATATAATATTATATTTTAAAATTATAACCATGGGTTATAATAACGATGGGTTGTTAAAGAGACCGGGATCGGATATCTGGCATACTCTCTGTCGATACCGAAAACCACTTTAACAATTGTGTACGTGGTGGAGATTCCACAATGAAGTAGGATGGTGGCGACGTTCTTGAGGTATATTACGTGGACCCAACTCCCGTGAGTTGGCATAAGGTGGCTAAAATAGGAGCGATCTCGGGCCAAGTGAGGTCATTCCTCCGATCGGACACATTCCTTCGATACTATACTCTTACTGGTGATTGATTAGATGGCCATCCTTCGATTTTGATTGGGAGTGTGTTCCCAGGTGGGCGTATGTGGCTGTTGCGTTACGACCAGCCCGTGTGCGTAATTGGTATATCTACCCTGGAATTGCCTTGTGTGTCGTGTCACCTACCATATCGGGCCTTTACTACGAGGTTGTTTTTTTCCCGTAGCCCGTGTGGTATCCTCTGACAGTCACCCGGTGTGGAGATGTCATGATATTGGATGGACTGCTGGGATTATTATGTGTGAAGAGTGATATGGGTAGCCCGGACGCTATTTAAAAGTATGTTTATTTTACTGTAGACATTATTATAATAGCGCAATATTACTATATAGTAAATAGTTTAACGGATCCTTAGAGGATGGGCGGTCCCAGGCATCCTTTAAGTTACTTATACCTTGTTGCAGTTCACTTGAGTTGGTTTACATTATATAAGTATATATTGTCCTGACTGGAGTGTTTGTATTTTTATTTACGCTCGGGTCAGCCTGAGTTATTCACAGATTTGGATTCCACTTTCTGGAGATTGGAATCGCTGGAGGTTATCTGCTTATCTAGTTTTATCTATTCCAGTTCTATTGTTCTATCCAGCTTGTACTTGGTTATCATCTTGAGACTTCTGTTGTACTTTATTTATTCTGTTGTATCTTATTTAACTCTGTTGTTTATATAGTAGCTTCATGAACTACCATTTCTTTTACTTCCGCCGCATTATTAAATACTCTGCGTCTGTGATATGTGATTTTTATTTACTGTATATTTTGAGATTTGCCAAATTTTGTTTACAAAGCGGTATTTTAAGCAATTCAAGTCCGACATGTGCGGATGCGAATGGTTGAAAATTCCTGGTTGTTACACAAAATTCCTACCCAATTTCAATAAATTAAATTCAATAATTTAATTGCCAAATTCATAGTTATAATTGAAATTCAAGTTAAAATAACTTCCAAATATTTATAATCGATTAAAAAATTTCAGTTTCAAATGTTAAAATTTCCGGATTGTCACATTCTTCCCCCCTTAAAAGAATTTCATCTCGAGATTTCTAGTTAAGAAGAATGATCCATAACTCGGTTATCATTTTCCCGAAACCAAGCAGTTTTATTAACTTGCCAAAACAAATCTTTTTATTTAAGGCCCATTATCACTTCAAATAACTTTCCACCCTTAACCCTAAACAACATTGTTTTCTTTAACAATTCAAATTCAAATTTTAAATTTTCAAAATTTTGTCAAAAATTTTCTAACTCCCTAAATTTTCGAAAAATTTCGCCTATGTCTCCTTTGCACGGCTATCTCGGTACGCCTACAAAATGCCACCACGAGCCCCCAGATTTCAAAAGAAAACGAAAATCCAAGCGGCCAGACAAGAAAATCATCAAATTTCATACTGAAATTCAAATACATACGTTTTTCGAGCAAATTTAAATTATCTTGAAAATCAAAATCCAATTCCATTTTCCTTTATGACACCTGTATGCTATTTAACAACCATATGCAATTTCTACATTCAAAAATCATTTTGCACATTCCATTACAAAAGTTTCAATATATATTTCATTCAATTATTAACTTAGTACATTATCCAGTACCAAATTTTACTTAAGAACTTTGCCGTTTATTTCTTAAGTCTAATAAATATTTAATATAACTTCTTTTATTTATTTTCAATTGCCACTTGGTTTTGTAACTACTTGCATTTAAAATGGATTTCAAATTCCATATAATTCAATTTGTTTCAGACCATATTTACTTTGTCGTTCCTTTAATTAGTTTCACTTGCAAATTTTATTTCAATGCTCTGCTTTGTTTATCACAAATCAGTTCAATTCCAATTCCAGTTCTATTTACTTACAAATTCAAAACGAATTTCCAACATTCAATTTCACTTTCATATTACTTGCAATTGTAAATTCATTTATTCATTCACAATTTTATTTTCCACCTTAATAATTTTTATTCCATAACTGTTTTTATCAGATTCCAGAGTCTTTCCAACATTTAAAAAATCATTTTTGAAATCAATTCAAATTATCTTTGAAAATAATCATATCAAAATCCTTTGTATTTCCAAATCAAACCCAACTTTTGCAAACGATTTTAATTTTAAAACATTTTGACAACAATTCCTCTTCTGGAAACTCGAAAATGAACACCGATGATGTCGAGATCATTATCGGAATTATTTTCCAACGACCAAAAAGAGTTTAGTGCTTTCATCCCTTTAAAGACATTTTTCCAAAACCTTTGAAAATCATTTTCAAACTCTAAAAGGGATTTAATTTCCATAACTTTCAAATTTCAAATCCTTTCAAAACCATTTTCAAATATTTCTCTGGATTTCCATTTCAAATTATAAATCACATTTACAATTTACATTTACAATTCAATTCGCATAGGATATATTTCTTATCTTTTTAGTTAGGATTTTGAATTTCGTATTCAATAATCAACGATAATAATTAATATTATGACTAACAACCAAGCAACCGTATACTATAAAAATTTACGAAAAATTATTTCCTTTATATACAAAAAAATTTGGGTAAAGTTATTCCATTTACCCGATTTTGAAACGATATCGTGCCGGTTTATCTTGCTTAAGAGTTTAGAAATCCCTATCAATACAGTTGGCCAAACTGCACCGACCAGAATCTATAAACAATCAACAGATAAGTCAACACAATATAATTTTTTTTTTATTCACTAACAAATATGCGCTCATATCTATTATTATACTCAGACTCATTCTAGAGTACTACTGACTCTATTGCTAATGGGTAATCCTCACCAGAGCCAAGGTAATCGCTTAACCAAATGCTCTGATACCACAATTTTACTCCCCATTTTTTTGACTTTCGAAAGTCGACTTTAATACGTCCACTGTATCAAATGCCGCACAATTGAATGCCGAAAAACCGAACCGTTAGGGTTGAAGAAGAAGAAGACAGAAGAAGAAACAACAACAAAAACTCACATTTCGCAACGCAACAAATATAATAGATAAATGAATATCTTTAAAACAACAGAACTATATCAGTTTATACATACATCATTAGAGTTTACAACAACAACACAAAACTAGCATTTATAGTAACTTGTGCACAAGAAAATTTGACTTGCACCAATCCATATGCAGCGGACACTATAATATAAGTGATATGTCTCGCCATCCAGCTTGAACTCCAGAGCTCCATAGCATTCTTTCCCAACTTTGCTCCAGAACAACTGATAACCTGACTCTTGGCTACCTGTGTGGAAAATTATGAGCCCCCCAGAGTTTAGAAAGGGAACAATAAACTCCAGGTCAGTCATGGGACTGGTGCGAGATTTTAAAAACAGTTATTTTCACAGAGAAAATAAAAAGAAATCCACTAGGCTTTTGGAAAATGAAATTACCATAAGGCCACCCACCACACAAACAATACAAATGCAGAATTGGAGGAGATTTCTCCTCATGATAGTCAATCATGCTTGGTACGCAAAATCTTTTTTATATTATCATTAGTGCATAGTGTGGAAAATATTTCGAAGGTATAATATTTATCTTAGCCAGCATACAACCATTATTGTATGCCTACTATAGCAACCATCTAAATAGTGGTGACCACCATAAGTAAATGCCAGGTTATACAACTAAAACCGTACAAGGCGCATGTTGGTGATTGGATTACCAACAAATGTTCAGGCTAAGGAACTTCCTATACCACATGGGTACGCCTTTGGAGGGACGCCCCGAGAACTTAACCAGCTCTCTGCCAACATAAGGCTGGGTTACCTTTGTAACTTGGTAAATACTACACGAGTATGCCATCCCTCGGTCATTAGCGACCTTTATAAGAGGATCCTCAACCACAAAGCAACAACCACAATGTAATGAATTTGCAGCAACCACATAAGTCAAGTATCTGGGCTCCATACCATGATACCACCCTTTTCCAGACGGAAATGACATACCTTAATGGGCGCGACCCTCATAACCTTGCCGCATTCTTTCTATTTCGACCATTTTCGGGGTGTGAGGTCCGATGAAGTTTCATCCATAAAGCTACACTTTTCGCAAAGCCATGCTTCGATCAACAAATGATCAGCAGCACTTCATATGCCACATTACCAAATTGAGAATGTATCACTAGTAACCATCAACTACATAACCTCTGAGCTCGTATGTCTCGGAGAAGGGTGTTAAGCTAAGAGAATAAATTCTCCGCCACGAACAGAAATGTATTTGATAGAAACCAGTTTACATCTCAAAGTGTAATGTCATACACACATCCATACAAGTCCGTTTTGAGATCGAACGGAACCGAAGGCACTTCAAAGATGCTCTTGCAAATCTGGATATTCACTAATCATGTCCGTAATCCCCATCACAAAGGGTGACAAAATCTCTATACCGGAGCAACTCGGTGCAGAGATATTCGACAGGTAATCTTTTCGTTTTTCGAAAATACCCGGTCTTCAACAACATCTTCAAATGCAATTCCCATTTCGTCGTACCATTATACGGAATGGGTTTTATGAAACAAAGTACTCACCCGGCTAATCCGAACAACGAGCGCTTATTATAAAAATATGTGTTACATTCAGATTTTAAGTCGATCACAAACAATTTCCACTTTGATCTTTTAAAACAAAAGATCCATCACAAAGATTCGATGTGGTTTTCGGATATCCATTCGGAATCCAACCCCCGGTCGCATCGAAATTCAATTGCCGTTTAAAGGCCAATATTGATAGTAGGTTATTTAACTATCAATCAATATTCACAACAATCGCTAGATTTAAATAATTTTCCCCCAATTATTTATTTTCAAAATATCTTTGCAAGATATAATTTTAACACTTTAACCATTTGAAAACAAATTTCAAATCACTTTTCACCTTTCAATCTTTTGAAAACAAATTTCAAATCACTTTTCACACTTCAATCCTTTGAAAACAAATTTTAAATCACTTTCCTTACGTGGAATAAATTTTTAAATATTTATCTAATTCCATTGAAAATCTGCCGAGTTTAAATACTTTAAAAATAAATTAAAACACTTGTCCAAAATATACATGGAAGCATTTAAAATAAAATTATTTTAAAACACTTTCTTAAATATTAGTTATGAAAATATTATACTAATATCTCATACAAACTTAAGTCCAAAATAAATTTAAAATAAATTATTAGATAGAGCGTAATTATTTAAATAACCATTTTCTAATCAAATATAAATTAAATCTTTAAATAATCACTTTTATAACTAATTAAATAAATCTTTTACTTTAAAGACTTAAGAACAACTTAAGAAATAATTTCTCCGCAAACATCCTTTTTTAAAATCAACTTCAAAACTTTTAATTTTGAAGCTACTTTAAAAACATACTCAGCTTTCCAGGGAAAATACACCTTCCATTTCAAAATGGACCATTTGAATCAATAAATAAATTCTTCTTGATTTATCTCAATTTATATTCCAAATCCGCAAATTTCTTTCCACATTTTAAAAATAAATCAGTATTTTATTTTTAAAACAAATTTCCCTTTCCTTTTTAAATTCCTATTGTGAATTTAAATTTTCCAAATATCTACTAATATACGATTTTCAAATTGATTTCAAAAATCATTTTTAAACACCAAATCAATTTCCAAATTGATTTCAAATTTTATTTTAAACACCAAATCAATTTTCATTCAAACACCAAATCAGTTTTCATATTGATTTCCCAAAGATATATTTTTTTCACAATAAATCAATTTCCAAATTTATTTTTAAAATAAATTCCTTTATATCTTCGAAATATTTAAAATCCGTATTTTAAAATAGATTCTTCAACTTTTGAATAGTATTGCTTGAAATCCATTTATTAAAATCCTTTTCTATATTTTTGGAATTTATTCAATAGGATTCAAAAATAAAACTTTATCCTTCTAAAATTCATTCTTTTAAATTTATCCAATTCTCAAAATAAATTTCACTATAAATTTTCAACTTGAATTTCAGAATTCCAATTTTATTGATTTCCGATATCCTACGATACCAAAAATTTATTCGGCTAAACTATAGCTTTCAATGATTTCAATCACAAATATAATCACACACAGATTATAAATAATCAAAACACAATATTGAAACAAATTCAAATATTTGGGAAATCCAATTGGATGCCTCCAACCCGTTTCCCTACATCCATAAATGTTAGCACAACAATTAAGTACCAATTCCACTTCGTGGTGGAATATCGCGGTATATGGGATCAGTATAATATCATCCGCTATTATGCGGCACATAGGGTCTCATCCGCTATATAATGCGGGAAATCAATCACTCCAAATACTTATATAATACTAATTTCACTTCGAGGTGGAATATCGCGGTATATGGATTTATATAATATCATCCACTATTATGCGGCGCATAGGGTCTAATTCAATACAATTGATAATAATTTATCATCCAAGCGCATAACCAACAATTTTAAATTGAACTATTTAAAATTAAGTCAGAAAAATCCCATTGAGTAAGAAGATCTCACCTTTCCCCTTTTATTTGCAATCCATTTTCCTTTCCAGCTTGATTTCATGATTTTTTAACCTTGTATAACAATCATATAAAATTTCATTAATATTCGAACAAATCGAATAATCCATTACCGTTTAATAGTTTAATTATCTGATAGTTTTATTTAAACCAATTCCTCCTTTAATAAATTTATTTAACTAAAAATAAATTTAAAACTAAATTTCTTTTTAATAAATTATCCTTAGTAATTAAAAATAATTAAATAGGTTAATAAAAAAATTAACCACCAAACCATTATTTAAAAATAAATTAGCAATTAAGCATAGATATAAGTATTATTATTATTTTACCAAAATCTAAAATAATTTCCAATTTAATCATATATTAAAGATATACTTATATATCCTTTCTGTAAAAAAAAATAAGATTTCTTTTACTGTTAAAACATTTATTAATTTGAACTAAAAATGGAATTATACCTTATTCCAATGCAACGAAGTTCATCGAACTCCCTGCATCGTCTACCAAAACCTAGTCGCGAGCCGGAATGCAATAGCAGGTGAGCGCCACTCCTCGTCCCACCACGAAGTGTCGATAACAGCTACGACCTACCAAAATCCACGCAAGACCCAGAGAACTCAAATTTATGCCTCTGCCCATTCGACTGTTCCTATCGAGCATTCCAGCGTTCCCCTTTGACCTTTCCATTAGCACCATCGAGAACACCAAGCCCTAGCTCGGCCCTGCACGCGTCGCCAAACCAACGCCACAACCCAAACCTTCTTCACGAGCCCTGGTCACTTAACTGAATCGCGACCCTGCCTATCATACTTTGCCTCAGCCCTGACACGCTACTAGCGTGAGAACAACACACGATTCACCCCTCACTCGATTGGAATTATAGCAGTGATGAAAACGTCTTCTATTGAGATCCCGAGATGATTTTTCGAATCAAGGCTCTTCCATCGTTGACGAACAGGAATAAGGCGATGCCCATCACGAACTTGAGATCGCAATTTCGATTTTTGATTTGTTTTTGGGGATGAACAAATCTGATTTCTGCCATAACTTGATTTCGGTTGTTTTGATTTCGAAAGATTTGGATTTCATTCGCCATTTTTCGAGCTTTTGGCCATGATTCTATTTGATTTTTTAAAGAAAAATCGATTTGATTTTAAAGATGCTCGGCGTTATGCTGATTTTGAACGAAAAATCGGTTTTGTTATATTTTGTTTCATTTGAATAAGTATTTCATTTTTTTTCAAGCGAACACGTGTTGCAATTTTTTTGTCAAGTGTAAGAAACAATGAAGCGTGTAAAAAATTATCAATTGCAAAAGAATATTTATATTTGTTTAATTCAAATTCAAATTCAAATTGCCTCGATAAATGCAACTTACAATCTCGAACCCCAATTGAGACATGCCACTAGGCATTTATAATGTTATGCACCTATTCCAAATGCAATGGAAAAGGTTGCAGGTCCAAATTCGATCGTATGGAGAATATAGCTTTTTAGACCCAGCTATTAAATTAAATTTCGATAAAATTTTCAATGCGTTTGCTTATCGTATGATCACACAATCACTCCAAACTCTACAAAAATTAAAACCGGATATTAAAACAATATTACGGATCCAATGAAACTGATTTTGTCAAATTTTGAGGCTGTGCCCCGGAAGGCTATTTTTAAATGTCGATTTAAAAGATATATATTCAAAACTGAACAAACGCCTCAAATTTCAATTTTTAACGCTTCTATTATCTTCAATATTATCAATAGAAATTTTCTAAGCCTTGAAAATATTTTTAACAAGCATAAAGCTGAGGATTCAAAATTCCTACCCAATTTCAATAAATTAATTCAATAATTTAATTGCCAAATTCATAGTTATAACTGAAATTCAAGTTAAGACAACTTCCAAATATTTAAAATCGATTAAAACATTTCAATATCAAATGTTAAAATTTCTGGGTCATCACAGTAATGATTTAAATTTCATGATTTGTGAAACTCTTTTAGTTAATGTTCCCTAAATACATGGTGAGTTGACATTGGTGCCTCTATGCACATTACAAACTCATTGTATGTATTCCATTTCATGAGGATGATTCAAAAGGGAGAAAGGAAACTTAAAATTGCTAACATATTAGAGATTGAAGTCACGATCGTTGGAACTCTTCATTTGGTTTTAAAGAGTGGCTTTATTCTTGATTTACATGTAGTTTATATTCCTAGCGTGATTAGGAATTTAATTTCTGTTTTTATACTAGTTTTACATTTCGGTTTGGAAATAATGAGTTGAAACAATATCGAAACTCTAAGTTTGTTGGTTCTGGTTTATTACATGATAGTCTATATAAATTATATTTGTAATCTTTCTTCTATGAATCTCTGTTATCTATGAATGTTACTAGTGTTAATCATTAATTTGGAGTCAGTAGAACTCATGATGTTGGAAATTCTTTCAAATTATGACATCGCGGGTTGGGTTATATTTCAAGAGATAGAATGCAACTTCTCATTAGAAATGAAATTCTCCTAGCATTACAATTTTCTAATTTCGACAACAGTGTAGAATATGTTAAAAATAGTTGTCATGAGAAATAAAAAGGAGACACTCGAAATGGTGGACTAATAGAAATTATTCATATTGATATCTGTGGTCCTTTTTCTACTTTGAGTATTAACGTGCATAAATAATTTATTACTTTCATTGTCGATTATTCTCGCTATGGTTACGTGTATCTGATTAACGAAAATTCTGAAGCACTATATATATCCAAAAAATTTAAGGCTGAAATTGAAAATCAACATAACCTTAAAATTAAAGTAGTACGATCAGATAGAGGCGGTGAATATTATCGTAGGCACACCCTCCTTTGCCAAAGTCCAGACCCATTCACTTTATTTCTTCAGGAAAAAGGTATTGTTCGTCAGTACTATGTGCTCGTAGATCCTCGACAAAATGGATTTATTGGAAGACATAATTGTACACTTATAGAGATGGTATGTTGTGTGATACCACAGTGCCAATTTTTTTGTAGACGAAAGCTTTATAAACAACCACACAAAGTCTAAATCGTGTTCCTAGTAAATTTGTTCTAAAAACACTTATTAACCGTGGATTGGTAGAAAATCGCAATTAGTGTATTTGTGTGTGGGGGGCTGTCTTGTTAAAGTAAAAGTCTATAATCCGCAGCTAAAGAAACTTGATTCGAGAACCATTAGTTGTTTTTTTATTAGATATCTAAAGAGGCCCAAAGGTTTCAAATTTTATTACCTATCACATACCATTAGAATAGTAGAAACCGGACATGTTGTATTTTTTGAAGTTGGTAATGTAAATAGAACAGTAAACCTCAATGAAAATCCGACTTATGTTCCAATTTCGATAATTCGAGAGGTTACAAATTCTATAGCTCTTGTTCAAGAGGCTAATAAAGAAACTCATGTTCTTAATGTTCATAATGTTGATGAAGCTCCTATGCTGCCAAAGAACCATTACAAAAATCATAAAGAGAGTGAAGATCTGCCATACCTGATGATTATATCGTACACCTTACCGAGGAAGGATGTGATATAGGTAATGGAGATGATCATGCATCATTCAAGCAAGTTATTATGAGTGATAAATCGTCTAAATGGTTAGAAGCCATGAATGACGATATGAAATCTATGGAAATTAATGAAGTTTGGGATCTTTTAAGTAACCTGTTGGGGGTTAAACCTATAGGCTATAAATGAGTCTATAAAGTTAAACTGAATCCAAAGATAACATTGATAGATTTAAGGCCAGACCAGTCACTAAAGGGCTTGCACAACTTGAAGGTGTACATTTTGATAATTAATTTTCTCCTGTCTTAAAGAAAGATTTACTAAGAATTGTTTTAGCCCTCGTAGTTCATTATGTTTTAGAACTATATCAAATGGATGTGATAACTGCATTTCTAAATGGTAACTTGCATGAATAAGTCTTTATGAAACAACCAGAAGAGTATGTTGTAGACGACAAGAAGCATATGACATGTGGATTAAATCATTTAATATATAGGTTAAAACAAGCTTCACGACAGTGATATCTCAAGTTTGATGAGGTTATAACCAAATTTGAATATAAAGAAAATACAATAGATCAATGCATATACCTCAAAATTAGTGGGAGAAATTTTTTATTTCTCATTTTATAGGTGGAAGATATTATTAGCAAGTAGTGATTTAGACACGTTATATGAGACAAAACTTTTTCTACCAACTAAGTTTGAAATAAGGGATGTTGGTGAAGCCTCTTATGCTATAAGAATTGAAATTTATCAAGATCAGTCTCATGGAATCTTAGGCTTATCTCAAAAAGCATATATTGAGAAAATGCTTAAAATATAGAATATGCACAAAAGCTCTCCTACCGTTGCTTCTATTGTCAAGGGTGACAAATTCTACATGTTTCAATGTCCTAAAAATGAATTAGAACATTCTCAAATGAAGCAAATTCCTTATCTTTCAATAGTAGGGAGTCTTATGTATGCTTAAGTTTGTGCATGTTGCATTTGCAGTTGGTATGCTTGGCCGATATCAAACTAATCCAGGAATGAAACATTGACAAGTTGCCAAGAAAGTTCATGCTATTTTCAAGAGACAAAAGGTTATATGCTTACTTACAAGAGGTCATATAACCTTGAAGTTATTGGCTATTCAGATTCGGATCTTATGGATATGTCGACAATAAGAAATCTACATCAGGTTACATATTTATGCTTGCAGGAGTTCTAATTTCATGGAAGAGTGATAAGTAGTCTATTAGGGCATCTTCCACTATGCAAGAAGAATTTGATCATGTTATCATGCTACTGGTTAAATAGTTTGGTTAAAGAATTTTATACCAGGACTTCAAGTAATTGACAGTATTGCGATGTCACTTACCTTATTTTGCAATAACGAAGCTGTTGTTTTCTTCTTTAAGAATAACAAATCAAGTGGTACATCTAAGTGGATTGACATCAAATATCTTGTTTTTAGAGACAGAGTCAAAGATGGTACTATTATGATACAACATATTCATACAAGGGCTATGTTAGTCGATTATCTAACAAAAGTGCTTTCATCTATTTTATACAAAGACCATGCTGCCAACATGGATTTACTTAACGTATTATATTTTTGGTGGTGCAAATTATATGTGTGTGTGTGTGTGTTATAATTAATGGAGATCAAATAACGACATTTGTTATTCTGATTACATTAGCTTGGTTTGGTATTTTTAACTGAGCATGTTTGGGATTAAGAAAACTATATTAGACAATTTTGAATGTGTGATTTATTATGTTATAGCATTAAGGCCAAGTGAGAGAATGTTAAATTTATTTATTATGTGGTGGATGTTATTATTTTGCACCAATTTTATTTAAAGAATTAATAAAAAAGCATTTGAATTTGTAATGGAAAATTTAGATTGCTACTAATAATTATATTGGTCTTAAAGGTTATCTCAGAATATATATAGACCCATTCTCCATTTAGACTAATGTTATTCCAAAGTTAAAACATTCTTCTTCCCATTTTGTATTTCATGGATCATTTTTGATTTTTTTTTATGTTAAGTAAGTTTACAAAAGAAAAAAAGAAAAAGAAAATGCAATAGGGTCTCCATTATCAGATATGAGGAAAACCATTGAAGATTAGCATTAACGCTTCTGCCTAAAGATGTATTCACTTCAGAATTCTAAGACTTAAATTCCTCAGTTATTTTATTTTGGATTTATGGATTCTTAATTGATCATGTTCTAACCACAAAAAAAATTATGGTCTTGCTAAATCTCTTTCACACGAGTCATGACTTCTCTATGAGGTATAAGTGATGAAAGAGCTCAAATATATCTCTGAGAGATGAAGCAACACCAGCACAAGTTGATGAAATATGTGGTATGAGCGTTTACCTTCAGCACACTGCACCACTCTTGACTTCTCATATAAAAAGGTTTTGATGTATGCGTTAAATATTTTTGCAATTACGCTAAAATGGATATCAGCCATTTTCCAAAGCGACTGGAATTGTCTATTTCTCAATATTATTGCATTGCCAAATGCTTCAAGTATTGGATTGGTTTGAAGGGTTTTATTTTCAACCCCACTACTTCTGTAACAACCCGTACCTTAATGATCATAAACTTCAAAAAGAATCGGAATCCAAGTCCATCAAAGCACATAACTTTGAATTTGATACTTGCAAGTAAGCATAAGCATTATCAGTGATTGATATAAATCTAAACTCACAGCGGAAAATATAACATGTTAAGAATACTGAATATGACTACTACTCTAGAATTAATTGTATTCTTGAATAGCAGATTGTCACATCAGCATCGAGCATGGGACAAAAGAAGGCTTCTTCAACAACTAAACATGTCTAGCTCCGGTGACCTATTCCTTTAACTCTATCATGTGAGTTGTAATGAGGAGGAGGTCAAAAAAATGTTCTGGTAATTGGAAAATCTATAAACCGTCCATAACATAAATATATATGAATTTCTTTCCATTTAATTGTTATGTCTATTTAGGTTAGCAATTCTAATCTAACTTTGCATTGCACACACGATTACCCATTACCAAAGTATGAAATACCGACAAAGCCTTATCAACCACGCAATACTTCTAAGTCCATTTGCCAATTAATGCTTCTAAATATGAAGCGGGCTTCTACTATCGTCACATAATACTTTTAAAAAAGAAATAAATAGGCTTTACCATTCAAGATCTCAATCGAGATATACCCCATCATTTAAGACCTATTCCAAAAGTGGACTTCTGGCGTCGTCATTATTGGTATATTGGTCCTAACAGCAGAGACCTTTGACAACTATATATGTCTTATAATTTATGATAGTCATGCTACTAGCACATCTATCATTATTAAAGTTTTAGCAATATGAGAAACTGTACCAAAGCCACTTAATACCTTATTAATAAGGACAAGGCAGACCATTGAACATTTAACACCTATTTATAGTTAGGCCTTTGACATTTAACACCTAACCCAAAACGGACTCCTTACATGTACCATCTAACTAATACTGCTTAGAACTCTCATTGGGCTATTCAATACTACTTTTATAGGAAAGTCGTGGACCTTACAGCCGCTTAATACCTCAAACCTGAAGCGAACCTCTCTAGAGATATCCATTATAAATCTTATAGATATAGTATCTCATTAGATTACTTTTTTCATTAGGGAGGTGGGGTCCAAGATAGCCACTTAATACCACAACAATGAGGTAGAAAGTGCACTCGACTACTTGTAGCCTTAATGTGAAGGGCTATCTTCCGTCGATTGACTCTACTGGTCTTGCATCATTAACCTATTAGGTCCAACTACCATCCTAAGTCTTTACTTATACTATCATATGTAGACACTGGACTTAGCTTACTAATTTCCTTTTTATTTAAGATAATAATATTTATCTTAAATACTTATCTATCCATGAATCCACTTTTAATACTCATAAATGTCAATTTGCCATAAAATCCTGATATTTCTTAAGACATTTATATATGATTACTAATTTCAAATTAGTAACCTTTTTATATCTATTTCATTTTTATTGGTCTCATTATTCCATTTGTCTTATTTAATTATAACATTTAATCTAATGTATCCATTATTTTTCATTAATTGCCCATTAATTTAGGTTACAATCTTTCATTTCTTACTAATCAATTAATAGAAATTACTAATTTATTTCCCATTAGTATGAATTACTACCTTTTCTAATTCTAATTATTCACTTCCCTAAATATAACAATAACCAGCGAATGTTACATATAAATTACGTATGAATAAATTCTGTTCCTCTTTACTAACACGATAAACGTATAAACTACCTAATAAAACTACCTATTTGTAACCAAATACATTCAAGTCATAAATATGTACATATTTAATTTGCTGAAATTAAATTCCTTAGGAAGATTTTCTACTATGATTTACATAAATTGGTTTAACACAAAAAGGAAATATTGACTCCGTTTGAAATTTACAAGAAATGGATTTCTTTTTAATTGGAATAGACAGTGTACACTACGAAGAATCTGCACTTTACACATATCTTTCCTTTATGGGTATCCCTTGTTAAATCAAACGTCGCCTTTTTGAATGAAAAGTGGAAAAGTTAAACAAATTTATAAAAATCAAACGGATTTCTTCCCATAAATTAAATTATGGAAATCTATAACACAGCACAAATTGGAAAATAATCCAAAAACCCAATTTTACACCCAAGTACAAATCTAAAATAAAAATATACAACATTCAAATTTTAAAATCTTTGTAACTGGTTTGAGGTCCAGGTGTAAACATATTTCAAATTAGATCTAAAACAAGAATATGTAGGTAATAGTTTCCCATACTAATTTAAGGCTACAATTCACAGATAAAATTTATTTAGGCATAAAAATTATACATATGACAGCGGAATAGATTTAAAATCATAAAAAATGTATAAAATTTTCCACTCACCTTTTAAAAGCGATCAAAATCTCCAAATCTGAAGTAGAACCATTAATTTATCTCTAAATTGTTTTTAATCTAAGAAATATGTAAAAAAAGGTATAGTGTAACGACCCAAAATTTTCAATAATTAAAAATTGTAAACTTAATAAGGTTTTGGGATTAAATATTGGAAGAAATGAAATTTTGTGATTAAATAATTAGAATGTAATTGGATTAAAAGGCAATAGTATTGATTTAAGGTAATTCATAATTGCTTTGAATATAATTCTAATTAATTGAAATATTTAAAAATTTATAGTTAGTTATAGATGGAAAATTTATTGTGTTACTGATGTTTGCATAAATTGATCATTGGATTTAAAGGGAAATTGATAATATGAAAGGTGTTAATTTATAAAATAAGGTGTAATTAATTTTAGTTGATGAAAGTAGAGTTTTATAAGTTGTTGTAACAATTGGTGGTAAATAATAAACTTACAAATGTTATTAAAGCTAGAAATGGTGTCAATTGTTATTTGTTACCAATTTAATTAATCAATTACAAAAAATATAAATAAATGTTACATTAGTGTGAGTTAAGATAAATAACTAGAGTGAAATGTAATAATGTAAATTTAATTTAATTATTAAATATTTTAACGATAATCCAATCAATTGAAATAATTTAAATGTTATACTTGGTTATAATTTGAATATAACTAACTAAATGTAAATGTTATATAAATTAGTGAATTAGTATATAACGAACGGTAATTGAATAAAATCAGTATTATGTAAGAAATTGTAACACTTGCTCGTAACTAATACTCTTATAAGTGATTAAAAGTTAATGGTAACAATTATTATATGTTATCTATTTATTTGGTCTATCAAATTGAATTTGAAACCAACTGCAATTAAATGAAATTTTATAGTTACGTTAATAAGGATTAAGATGAAATTGGTGAATATTAATGTACTAAGTTATAAACCAATGTTAATTATACCTATAAGATGATAATTGATTGAATAACATGATTGACAATCAAATAAATGGATTCATTGAAATTTAAATTTATAATTACTGAATTATTTGAAATTGAATTCCTATAATTTGTGCAATATTGAATTGATATGGATTTTTTTTAAAAGATTATAAAGTACCAAGTAATCTAAAATGATAGAAATTGTAAATTTTAAATTTGAATTGAAAAAGTGATTTAATTAACTTAATATTAATTTATTTAATTAACATAAAAATATCCATTTTGGACACTGACTCGGATTTCTTTGAAACCAGTTTCGTCAGATTCGCACTGGTGAATGATTGTACGATTTCAAGTTTCGTAGCGACCGAACTTGTCGTGTGATCGTACGGACTCGAAGCGCGCATAAATTAATTTAATTGAAATCAATTTGAAATAAGCTGATTTTAACATAACTTCTTCATATATAGGATTAGGACTTGAAACCCATTCTATTGACCTTAAAATTATCGAAAACATCTATTTTGATATATGGGATGACCCATTTTCCTTCCAGTGACAGAATGGACTTTTCGGGTCATTTATCGTTCAACTTGTAAATCAATCTTGTCCATCCATCTCTATTTCCGATCTGCCAATAAATAGTCCGTTATAAACCCTAGCTACTTCTTATTTTCATTTGTCTATACATACAATTCTATCTACCTCTTTCTTTCCAATGGCAGACAAACCAAACCCAATTCAAATTCAATTTCAAAACCAAGTCCAAAAATTCAAACTCCTCAAACCATATCATATTATATATCAATTCGAAGCTCTCAATGAGCATAATCTACTGCAACTATTCGTTTTTCAATTCGAATTATCATTTGATCTGAAAAGGATGAAGAAGCTCGACCATCCGTTGCTAGGGTTTCCGAGTGGACGGCGGATCGTCGTCCGATTGACGATCGAGTGGTGCTGGAGCATAGTGGGGTTGAGGGGAGTTGATCGGCATGGTTCATTCCTGTAATCGATCGCCAGATTCGTCAGGATGGGCTTGGAAAGGAGGCGATGGTGCTGTGCACGGGGGAGATCGTGGAGGGTGCGTGTGGGACCGATGAGGTAGGTCGGAGGTGGCAGGGGTAATGGCGAAGTCAAAACATGGATGTAGTGCCTTCGGTGGTGGCAAATCTCGATCAAAGGTGATGTGGTAAGTGGCGGCCGATGCTGTTTTCATGGGTTCGATTTTTCTAGGGCTTCACGATTAGTGAAGATGCTGACGTGGTAACTAATTTACCTATATTTTATTTAATTTAAATTTTGAGTTGTATGTTCTAATCATCATAGCTTTCACATATGAGGTTCGTTTCGTGCGTGGTTTGTTCTGCTGCGATCGTATCGAAATTTCGGATATTTTGACGCTAGTTTGGATGAATTCCGAGATTGTTGAATTTTGGCCCTAATTTGGATTTTAATTCGACTTAAAATCCAAGGCGAGTGTTTTAACCCACTCACAATTTCTAAACTATCTTATGTTAGTTAAATTAAATTTATGATGTGATTAGAAATTTACTGATTACTGTTTAGTATATTTAAATTGCCATTCTGGTTAAATTTGAATTTTATTGCACTTAATCATCATTTAATTTAATATTGAATTTAAATTGTCAATTTGATACATGTTATTGATTGTCAGTTATCTATTGATGCTTATTGATTGATTTGGTTGATGATTGTGATGGATATTTGATTATTGATATTGGATGACTAGATGATGCATTTTATATTATTAAAATGTTGCAAGTTCCATATGAGTTGAAATGATACATATCCGGATGATATATAGATTAAGAAAAAATCGTTACGAGTTGAAATGATAGACTCAAGCGATTTTATGGATGTATATTTAGTTCAGGATGGTGCTCTGAAATGATATATAATCGTAAAATTTTAAACCGTGGATTAAAATGACAAATATCAGTACCACTTGGCCCTAGAGTAGAAAATTATATACGGATAAAATCTGGATAAATATAACAATTTTATAACCATTTTATAAATATAATTTTATATACGTATAAAATATATGTGGATAAACATAACAATTTTATCAATTTAAACTATTTTAATTTATTTTAAATCCATTATAACCTATTTAATACAATTTAATATTTTTCACCTATTCTAAACTAATTAAATTTATGCAGTCTATTTTAAATCTATTTAATGTAATTTAAATCTATTTAATTAATTCGAGATTGCGGTTTGAAATGATATATGATGGTAAAATTTTAAACTACGGATTGAAATGATAAATATCAGTACCACTTGACCCTAGGGTTGAAAATTATATAGGGATAAATATAATTTTAAATCTGGATAAATATAACCATTTTATAACCTTTTTATAACCATTTTATAAATATAATTTTATATATGGATAAATTATATCTGGATAAATATAACCATTTTTAAACTATTTTAATTTATTTTAAGTCTATTATAACCTATTTGATACAATTTAATCTCTTTCACCTATTTTAAACTAACTAAATTTACATAATCTATTTTAAATCTATTTAATGTAATTTAAATCTAATTAATCTTTTTTAAATTTATTTTATCTATTTAAAAGAAATATGCTTAATATAATTTTAATCTATATTTAATCTATTTAAATCATTATAAACTAATTAAATTTAAATCTATTTAAACTACCTTTACTATTTTAACCATTTTAAATCTATTAAAACTATTTTAAACTATATAAACCATTTATAATTACCTTACTTATTTTTTGGAATTTCAGAGTGTGCAAAGTTGAAGTATTTATATTTAAATCCTTAATGATGAAACGACCTAAGTTGGATTTTGGAATTAATACCTTTTGAAAATGACATATTGGAGTAATAGGATGATTTTGGAAAAAGGATTTAATTAGCCTATCTTATCGATAAATTCAAAAATGAATATGACTTTGAGAGTAAATATGATTTTTGAAAGTGATATGATTTGTAAGTGAATACAGTTTGAAAGCGAATATGATTTCGAAAAATATTTGAAATCGAATATGATATTTTGATATAAATTGTGAATCGACTTTTGAAATGTAGAAGAACCATTCGGTATGAAATAAGCGTTTGGTTGTTAAAGAGACCGGGGTCGAATATTTTCATACTCTCTGCCAATACCGAAAACAACTTTAATAGTTGTGTACGTTGTGGAGATTCCAGAAATAAAGTAGGACAGTTTGGCAAACGACGTGACCTTGATTCCCGTGAATCAGCTTAGATCTGACTAAAACAGGAGCTATACTGGCCCAAGTGAGGCCGCATCTCCGATCGGGCACATTTCTTCCATACCATACTATTGCTTTGTGATTGATTTGGTGGCCACCCCTCGATTTTGATATGGGAGTGTGTCCAAGTGGGCGGTTTTAGCTGCTATGTGTTACCACCAGTCCGAAAGTGCAATTGGTATATCTACCTTGGCATTGCCTCAAGTGCCGCGTTCACATGCCCTAGCACGTCTTCTACGAGTTTGTTTTGTGCCATACCTATGAAGTCCCCTCTGAGTAAACCTCACGGAGGTGCTTACAGTACTGTATAAACTATGAGAATATATAAAATATGTTAAGGGGGATATGGGTAACGCCTTAACGCTATTTTAATACTTTACTTTACTATAGACATATTGTAATAGCATATTGTACTACGTAGTAGATAGTTTAACGGATCCTTAGGAGATGGGAACCCCGAACATCTCTTAAGTTATTGCACTCACGTTAGACACTAGGTAGGAGATGTCAAACCCCGTAAATATCTTCGACGCCATAACACTCATATTTATTTATTGTATTTTTAACTTACATAAGATCTTTTAGTTTTGACTCGAATATTTTGTCTTTTCAATTCGCTTGGGTCAACCTGAGTATTTAAGGGTTGAAGACCTTATTTCTGGAGGACAAAGATGAAGATTTGTACTATTACTATTCATTACATTTATCCCGCTGCATGATGTTGTTCCACTGAATTTATTTACTGTTTATTCCTGTTTTATGTAACTCTGATCTGTATTATGAAGGTATAATCAATGTTATTGATAAACAGCTTCATGAACTGTTTATTTGATTATTATATTTTGTCATTCCGCTGTGAGATTTTGTAATCATCTTTTTTCTTTCTCTGTTTTTCTTATTTACCCCAATAACAATCTACCCTTCTGAATGGTTTGGGTCTGACATGTGTGGTTTATCATCGATTTAAACTGTCCAAAAAGGCAGGTCGTTACATGTATAAATGCATTAGATCTAAGAAGAGATTTAGGATTACGAGAGAAAATAGATACAAATATACAAAATACCACAAATACATGTAGTTGATTCTCTTCTCTTCTCCTTTTTATTATATTTTTATTCTTCCTCAATTTGTTTGAATATAAATATAAATACCTTATTGCTATAATTAAGAAAGAAAGTGGAGAAGAAGAAATGGCAGAGCTTTATTGCTCTATTTAAAAAAAATATGAGAAAAGAAGGAAATGTTAGGCCTGTATTTATAGGCGCTAGAATCAACCAGAACTATTAGATCAAAATACAATAGATACGAGCCATTAGCCTAGGGAAAACCCTAGCCTCTGACTTAAGAGCAATCGACCGCCCCCCTCAGGGGGTCGACCATCCTAGGTCGATCGCTACACTAAATGGATCGACTTGGGGACCCCATTCAGTTAATTAAAAATGTTACTTCTTAAATGAATTATTTCCGTTCCAAATTTGTTTTTTGTCCGTAACTTTTTCATTTGGACTCCGATCGCAAAAATCCAAATATAAAAGTTGCTCAAAATTTCATCACAGATGCAATGGTGCATGTTTTGTGGTCAAATTTCATCGTTTGGACAAATTCCCTTTTGGAGACTAATTAATGAACTAACTAACTAATTAGATAACTAACGCCAAATTACGGGGTGCTACATTCTTCATCCCTTTAAAAGAATTTCATCCCCGAAAATTCATCAATGACTATGTCATAGTTTTGGCTTATAATTATCCTAAACTACACAACAAATTAGTGTACAACCAATTTTGCAACCAAGCGTACACAAGTACATGGTGCATTAATGTATCACTGCACAGAAAATATATATGTAGAATAATTCAAAATCGGATCCTCCTATATGAATGTATTTGTTTGAAAACATTTTGGAAAAATATGATGCAAACAACTTATATATATATTCGTGTGTTTGTGTGTGTACCGGAAGTTCTTTATGTATGTAGCCTTTGAAAAATCTTTTCAACCAAAACCCCCATACTCCTACGAAAAGAATTATGAAGGAACCAATTTTGCATCCAATTCCTACATCAAAAAATCTAACGCATAGAAAAATCACTTGCCAAACATTACGTGTAACGACCCAGAATTTTGGTCATTTGAAATTTGTTTATTTAAATAATTTTAAATATTCACAAGTAAATTTTATAAGCTGAATAACTTAAACTTTTTCCATATAGTGATTTAGTGGGATAATTAAATTGTTAGTTTAATATTTGAAATTGCAGAAATAATTGAAAATTGGATTTAATGAGAACTAAAATAATTTATAAACTTAGAATAATTCTATTTGAATTGGAATGATGTTAGAGAACTTTCAAAATTAATTAAAAGTTAAATTCTAGAAATTGAATATTTTAATATTTAATTAAGGTGTAAAAATAGTCATTTTTCAAACAGTCTCGGATTTCGACGAAACTAGTTTCATTGGATCCGTAATGTTGTCTTATTGTAGGATTTTTAATTTCGTGTCAATCGAATTTACGGTTTAGTCGGGGCAAGCTAAAACGCATAGAAATTTGTTTAAGTGAATCTTAAATTTAAATAGTCGATTCGTAAACCTATCTTCCAAATACGATCGAATTGGCTCTCGATATATATTCCATTGTGTTCAGAATAGGGGTAAAATATTATAAACACCAAGCAGCACGCTTCGTTTCGAGTTCGAAAAATTTGACAATGAATAGTGTCGCGAAATTTTCATAAAAGGCCACATTTTTATCCATTTTGCAAAACCATAATCTGGCTAGGTAACGGCTGCCATTATCTTTTCGATGGCTATAAACTTCGAATCTTCCTCCTCGATTATCTCTTGATCCAAACACTTTTAGCCTTCAATTCCTAAATGAAAGTTGTAGAGCATAGCATGATCTACAAATCTAACGGCTACGATTGTTTAAAACAAAGTGAATCGATAGTGAATTGAGCTAGAATAGCCGATGGTTGCATGCATTTTTTGAGGTAAGATGGCGATCGAGTTCGACGTAGTTTTGGGAGTAGGTGCGGCGGAGCTCGAGTTTCAAAATGAAGGGGTATGATCGTCTTTAGGTAACGCGTGGTGGTCGCGACAATTTGATGTAAATGGAGGCTAATGGTCGCGTTCGAACAAGGGTTACACGATGTGGAAGAAGATGGAACCATCAGCCTGGATTTTTATTTTTAAAATTGAACGGCCAGGATGAAAGAAAGGGTTTGAAAGTAAAATAATATTTGTAAATTTATATATATAATAATTCGCACAAACTTCTAAATGTTGTAACTTCTTCATACGAGGTCCGATTTTGACGAAACGAATTGCATTGGATCCATATTGACGAGAACTACATTTTAAAGCTAGTTTGGAGTTGACTGGAGCCAGTGTAAATTTTAGGTAAAATTAAATGCTCGTTTAATTTTATTCGGAATAAAACACTACAACTGCTATTGGAACCAATGTGAGTCCAATTCACTCTTTCTGACTCACTAATATTTTTATATAAGTGAGAATAAATTTATTTTATGATGATTGATGATTGTTTGGATGATATATGATATATTGTGTATATATTTATTGGTATTTGGATATATTCCTACCTGTTGGAGCAGATGAGACCATATACGTTCCCTGTATGAGCGGATGACCCTTTGTACGCATGTCTGCCTCAAAATAGACGTTGTACACATATTTTAATATGTATATTTGTTGCAGTTGATATGCTTAAGGGATCCAACTGGATTCCTCACCAGTATTGGTTTTATTTACAAATATTATGATATATGCTGTTACCATATGATATATAATGTTTTGGATGCCATGATTGATGTATTTAGTGTTGTTGCAAAATTGGGCCTATTTTTGGTACTTTAAAATTATTAAAGTGATGATTTCGAATTAAAAAGGATTTTCAAGTGATTTTGAAAATAGATATTTTATTTAATTTTGAATTGTTAAGCAAATAGATTTATTTTGAATAAATAAATGTTATAATTTTTATGTTTTAAAAATTATGATTTTTGTGATATATAACTAGAAATATGATTTTTGAAATATGGAGTCAACTATTTTGTAAATAGTTTAAAGTGAGATTTTTGAATAATTATAAATGGTTTATATATAAGATTTATAAAATGATATTTTAGAAATAAAAAACGATGGAATTGTTAAGGAGTTTTGTAAGTGTTAAAATGAAGTGTAAATAAAGAGATTACTAAGTAATTAACTTATAATTTGGATTTTGGCATGTAAATGAGATATTAACGGAATTGGTTAATAAAGGAATTTTATAAATGAAAGTTTTATAATGTATAAATGGAATTTATAAACATTGTTTTATAAATCCGAAATCAATTGAATTTGATAAGTTAAATATAGAAATTATAAAAGGAATTTCATCCATGATTTTGGATAGTGGATAATCCTTTAAATTAAATGTGTAAAAGTAATATATTTAGTTGGAATTAAATCCATGATTTTGGATAGTGGATTATTCCTTCATAAATGTGTAAAAGTAATGAATTTGGTAAACGATTTATAATCATGATTTTGGACAGTTAATAATATATTAAATAAAATGGACATATTTTAGGAAGTGATATTTTAAATTGAATCTAAATGATTTGAAGATATTTTAAAAGGTGTTAAGTATTGATTCATAGATTTCAACATTCATTTTTGAAATGGACGTTTTCGAGAAGTAAGGAAATGATAGACTATAACATTGTTGTTATAGTAAATGATTTTTAAAAGAAAATGTTTTGTGTAGTATATGAGATTTATATATCTATCTAATTTTCGAATCCCTATACTAATGATTGTGGGTTGTCGTAACTATGTTTTACGCAACATTCGTTTTGACCCAAAATAAAGATGTTTAAAAGAATCTTTTCCTTAAAGAATAAAATATATACTTAATCATGATTTAAGTATATGTAATATTTTCTAAGTGTTGAAAATAAAAGAGATTTGTGAATTACTTACTATTATATGAGTATATGGAAATGTTCTCCAATATAGAATATTAAAACGGATTTTGAGATTATATCTTTTTAAAAGATAATTTGAAGTGAATATTTGGCAAATGAATTAATTGAAAAAATATTAATAAAAAGAGCCTACTGATTGCTTATGGTGCTAGATATTTGTTTGATTGCTTTGATAGTTAAATAACCAACTATCAAATTTGCTTATTGTAGTTCCTCGACTTGATGTGGGAACTATTTCGTCGTACACTTAGTACATAGCCTTTTGTGTAGGCTTGATTATCATTTGTGTTAAGGATATTGATTCATATAGTGCGGAGTATTACTCCAATCTATCGAGCTTCCTTCTTGGACGAAGGATAGCAAGTTGAAAGTTGGAGACATGATAAGTCTATGAGACTTAGTTTCTGTGTGAGGTTGAGAAACACTATTGCGTTATTGGTGCGAAGATACTGGGATCAGATTTATCTAAAAACCACATTGGACCAATGTATATGCATTCGATTGTGTAAGTTATGGTGATATTGATATTTGGGATTTTCATAGTGGAGGACTGCTTGTTGATCGTTTTGGGTTAAAATCCCAATATACATCCAGTAGCAGTAGTCTCTTCATTATGAAATATCCAATGCAAGGACTATTTACTACTGATCCTAGGGATTCCCCAATGGGATATGGTAGGAAAGTACCTTCGGTTTGTTCTGTTCTTGGACAAGTTGTATAGATGTTTGTCTGACGTTGCATTTTTAAAGATTACGTACATTACAAACGTCCATCAACGGTGGCGGAGAAGGCAACTTCTCTTAGTTTAACACCCTCCTTGAGATGTATGAGCTTAAGGGTTCTATTTTTGTGGAAGGTAATTAGTAGTCAATGGAAATGACCGTGTGGCATTCTAAGTGATGTGATATGTGATATGTGAAAGGTAATCGTTACCTCAGGTCTCATCAACCGGAAATGACCAAAACAGGATTAGATGCAGCAAGGCTAAATGGATCGCTCCCAAGTAGGGTATGATCATCCTCTTCTAGATATATCTTTACACGCTATGACACTATGTATCTGATTATTATGGTTTGTATGCTATGAGGGCCCTCGGAAAAGGCCGGTAACAACTGAAGAAGGACATATTCAGTGCCATCTAGTTATAGAGGTGGGCCGATCTTGTGTTGGTAAAGGGCAGATTTTCTATGCCTCAGGACATCCATTTAGAGGTATACCCATTGGAAGGTAGTCCCTTCACTTGGTCATTTGTACGGAAATCCAAGAACCACTACGTACCTGCCATTTTATTTGTAGAGCCTAGTGTTCTGGAGTTTAATAATGGTAACAATTTCCACTATTTTGATTATTATTTGTATACTAAACACTAGTATAATATCAGATGATTTGATATGAAATGTTTTAGTTATCGTAAGGTAAAAACATATCCGTGTTTATGTATGGGCGTGTATTACGAGATACTTTTGTTTTGATAAAGGAAAAGTTTGGTAATTTAATAACTTCAGTTGAGTGTGTTTCTCACGCTGGTTTACCAGACTGATCTGGCGTTCTTCCCTCCCAATGCTTGGGTCAGACCGAGTATATTTATAGGTTCAGATTTGGTGCTTTGGAGCTTCAGCAGGAGAGCTGGAGATCTTTATTTCATATACACGTATCTATTTTGATTATCCGCTTTGCCTAATTATTGTATATTATTGGCATTTGTGAGGACAAGTTATTATAACTGTTCAGGCTAATAACTATTGATTGATTGTTGAACTAATTAATGTATGTATATATGCTGTTTCTATTTTATAAAGATCATTGATATGATATTATATGTTTTCCACTGCGATGTTAGATTCTGTATTGTTCTGTTTGGCTCTATCTTCTCTCTTTCTTCTCTTCTCTTTTTCTCTCTTCTTTTCTTTCTCCCGACTTTCCATCGGTCTATGCTTTTTGGGTTGGACATGTGTAGTTTCAATTCAAAGGGTACTGATTTGCGGGTCGTCACATTACTTCTACGTCGGAAAAAGGTATTTGGATGGAGAATTTAACATTCTTACCACTCTATAATCTTCCTATTCCCATAGCACAGTGGAAATTTCCTTGCTGTCTTGGATTTACTCTATATATTCCACACATAGAATGCATAAGGAGGCTTATTTTCAAGATCTACAATGAAATCGAGTCTAAAAATAGGCTCGCGTGCATCGTCGACAAGGTATGAAAATAGAAATTCCAAATTAAAACAACTTTCCCCTGTTACCGCTTGCATTTGTCGCATTATCGATCCTAATACATCGCCAAATCCACAAATTCTAACGCTATTATCCTTCCATACACTTAACATATGGCCTTTAAAATTAAATATCTTTCTCACTTTTCAAATTTGTACATCGTTTGAAAAGTAAAATCCAAAAATATATAGACGCAAATTTTCCCATGAAATCAAATTTTTGGACAAAAATTCTAAAATAATTTAAGAGCTAAAAATAACTAGAACCTAAAACCTTTATTTTCCAAAAGAAAAGATTTTCAAATATTTCCTTTTTAAAACATTTGATGAATTAAGCCAAAATTTCAATGCAGTAGGGAGTCAGTTATGCGCTAAACGCATTAACCAAATTATAAAATTCTAACTAATCTTTACCCATAAAACTTTATTTTATTTTAAAAAGGCATCATGTTGATCCAAAAATATTAGCTTTTAAGGAACATGGGCGATAAACAGTGATACCAAAACAATTTTATCATGTCCTTCGCCAAAATTTTCCAACTATTCTAAACTTCCAGTCTTACATTGCATTTATTCATAGTTAAGTATTTTAATAAGATTTCCTATTTATACTACTTCTTCATTATGCATATATAAGAGCTATTTGTGTGACGACCTAGAATTTTGAACATTTGAAATTGAAGTATTTAATTGATTTTAAGTATTCGGATGTTATTTTTAACTTGAATTTCAAATAACTATGAATTTGGCAATTAAATTATTGAATTTAATTTATTGAAGTTGGGTAGAATTTTGAAACTTGATTTTTAAGCTTATTGAAAATATCTTAAAGGCTTAGAAATTCATGTCGAGGATACTGAAGATAATGGAAGCTTCAGAATTGAATTTGAAAGTGATTTGTTCAGTTTTGATATATATCATTTAAATCGATATTTAAAAATTGCCTTTCGAGGCACAGTCTCGGAATTCGATGAAACCTATTCCGTTAGATCCATGATATTGTATTATTATCGGATTTCAATTTTTGTAGCATTCGAAATTGTCGTGTGATCGTACGATAGTCAAACGCGCTTAAAATTTTATGGAAATTTAATTTATAAAGTCGGTTCAAAAAGCTATCTTCTCCATACGATCAAATTTGGCCTCGAAAACTTTTCCGTTGCGTTCAGAATAGGGATATAACCTTATAAACGCCTGGTGGCATGCCTTGATTGGAGATCTCGATTGTGAGATGCGAAATTGATGCGATTTAAATTTAAGTTTAAATTTAAGTTTAAAAATAATATATATATATATATATATATATATTTGATATAATATTTTCTCAGGGCAGATTACATGTTTCTCTCTTATCAAACACATGTTTCCTTTCTTCTATATGATTCAACACGTGTTCATCTTCATTGTTAAGAAACAAATGAAATCTCGTTTAAAATAGAGAAAAACGATTGATAATTTTTCTTTCGTTCAAAATCAAATATCAAATGGTGGGAGACCTTTCCCTTCAGTTCTCGATCAAATACCATTCAAAACCGACTTTCAAAATAAATGGCCGCAACCCTTTTGTAAAAAATTGTTCAAAGAATATATATATAATCGAAAAGTGGAACGAAATCAAAACCAATTTCGTATAATCGCGAATCGATTCGCATAGCCGATGTTCGACTCGGGCTCGTGTGCGAGCGATAGCGGAAGAGATTTATCGAGGCAAGCACGATTTCTGGTGGTGGTATCATCGATTGGCGACGCGGCAGACGTGGAAGGGGGCAAATCGAGTTTTGTGCTTGGACTGGTGAACGAGGCTGGGTTGCGATTCTTGGTAGGGTCAGTGAGGTTTCATTGATCGAGCACTTCGCGAGGCTGGAAGGGCAAAGGGGGCGCATCAGAGTCGCCACGCACGTGGAAAAAGCGCGGGAGTGGAGGCACGGCTGTGGTTCACACGCGCATGGGACGATGTCGAAGGAGGTGCCGCGAGGTCCGGTCAAGCGATGGTGAAGTCGAGGATAGTGTCTAAAAATTCAATCGGCGGTGAAGGTATAATGTTTTATCTTTAATTCAATTTATTAAATGTATATATTTATAAAGAAAAATAAATATAAATGCAGTTTTTGATTTTTATATACATACAGGAAATGTATTTTTACAGTAAAGAAAAAAATATATACAAAAAACCAGAATGATATAGACACATATATATATTAGATTTAAAAATAGGAATTTTGAAGGATATATAGATTATTTTATAAGTATGCTTGTAGTTTCAAAAGAAAATAGATATACACATTATTAAATCTACTAGTTATTTTAGATTTTAGTGATTAAATTGATTAATAAATTGTTTAATTTATTTAGCTACTAAAAGATTTTTAAGAGGAAAATTATTTATTTAAAATAAATTATTAGTTAATTAAACTATCAAAACGAAAATTGATTATTCGATTTATTTCGAATGTCAATAAGTCATATAATTTGTTTATACAAGGCTTAAAAATTGTGAAAACAAGCTGGATTGGAAGTGGATCGCAAATAAAAAAGCAAAGATGAGATCTTCTCATTCAATCGGATTTTTCGATTTAATTTTAAATAGTTAAATTTAAAATTGTTGATTGTGTGCTTGGATGATAAACTATTATCAGTTGTATTTGATTAGACCCTATGTGCTACATAATAGCGGATGATTTTATAAAATCCCATATACTGCGATATTTCACCTCGAAGGGGAATTGGTATTTAATTGTTGTGCTAACATCTGTGGATGCAGGAAAACAGGTTGGAAAGATCCAATTGGATTCCTCAAATATTTGAATTTGTTTCATTTTCTGTGTGTTGATTTATTCATAATCTGCGTATGATTATATTTGTGATTGAAATCATTGAAGGTTATAATTTAACCGAATATATTTTTGGTATCATAGGATACCAAAATTTAAAATTGAATTTTTAGGAATTAAAGTAGAAAATTTTAAATAAATTTATTTTAAAGAATTGGGTGAATCTAAAAGAGGGATTTAAAAGGGTAAAGGTTGATTTTTTAAATCCTATTGAATAAATTCCAAAATATGGGAAAAGATTTTATTAAAATGGGTTTTGAGTAATATTGCTTAATAGTTGAAGAATTTATTTAAAATTAGATTTTAAATAGTTTGGAAGAAATAAAGAAATTTGTTTTTAAAGATAATAAATTTGGTGTTTGAATGAAAATTTATTTGTTGTTTTAAAATAAATCTTTGGGAAATTAATTTGGAAATCGATTTGGTGTTTGAAATAAAGGTTTGAAAAATAAATTTGGAATTTGATTTGGTGTTTGAAAATGAATATTTGAAAATCAATTTGAAAATTGTATATCAGTGGATACTTGGAAATCTAAGTTCACAATGGGAATTTATAAAGGAAAAGGGAATTTTGTTTTAAAAATAAACATTGGGTTATTTTTAAAAAGTGTGGAAAGGAATTTATGGATTTGGAATGTAAATTTAAAACAAATCGAGAAGGATTTATTAATTAGTTTAAATGGACCATTTTGAAAGGGAAAATGTGCTTTCCCTGGAAAGCCGAGTATGTTTTTTAAAAGTAGCTTTCAACTATAAATTAAAATTCTAAAGTTCATTTTAAAGGATGTTTTAGAGAAATTATTTCTTAAGTTGTTTTGAAAAATTTTTAAAGTAAAGATTTATTCAATTAATTGTAGAACCGATTGTTTAAAGATTTAAATTTAATTTTGATTTAGAAAATGGTTATTTAAATATTTTTACTCTATCTACTAATTTTATTTTAAAATTAGTTTGTACTTGAAGTTCTATATGAGATATTGGTATAATGTTTTCGTAGCTAATATTTAAATGAGTGTTTAGAAATAGTTTTTATTCTAAATATTTCCAAGTATATTTTGGACAAGTGATTTAAATTATTTTTTAAGTATTCGAACTCGGTGAATTTTCAGTGGAATTAAATAAATATTTGGAAATTTATTCCATTTGAGGAATGTGATTTGAAATTTGTTTTCAAAGTGTTGAAGTGTTGAAAATATATCTTGCGAAGATATTTTGAATGTAAATAATTAGGGAAAAATTATTTAAAAAATCTGGTGATTGTTGTGAATATTGATTAATAGTTAAATAACCAACTATCAATATTGGACTTTAAATGGCATTTGAATTTCGATGCGATCGAGGATCAGATTCCAAATGGATATTCGAAAACCACATCGAATCTTTGTGATGGATCTTTTATTTAAAAGATCAAAGTGGAAATTTGTTGTAAATTACTTGAATCTGAATGTAACACTTATTTTTAAAATAAGCGCTCGTTTTTCGGATTAGCCGGGAGAGGACTTTGTGTCATAAAGCCCATTTTGAATAATGATACGACGAAATGGGATTGCATTTGAAGATGGTGTTGAAGACCGGGTATTTTCGAAAGTGAAAGGATTACCTATCGAATGTCTCTGCACCGAGTTGCTCCGGTATAGAGATTTTATCACCCTTTATGATAGGGATGTCGGAAGTGATTAGCGAATATCCGGATTGCAAGGGCTTCTTTGAAGTGCCTACGGTTCTATTCGAACCCAGGACAGACTTGTATGGATGTGTGTCTGACATTACACTTTGAGATATAATGCTGGTTTCTATCAAATACATTTCTGTTGGTGGTGGAAAATTTATTCTCTTAGCTTAACACCCTTCTCTGAGACGTACGAGCTCAGAGGTTCTGTAGTCGATGGTTACTTGTGATATATTCTCAATTTGGTAATGTGGCATACGAAGTGCTGCTGATCATTTGTTGATCGAAGCATGGATTTTGTGAAAAGCAAAGCTTTGTGGATGAGACTTCATCGAATCTCACAACTAGGAAATGGTCAAAACAAGAATGTTGCAGCAAGACAATTTGGGGGTAGCGCCCTCAGAGTATGTCCATTTCCTTCTGGAAAAGGGTGGTATCATGGTATGGAGCCCAGATACATAACTTATGTGGTTAATGCAAATTTATTGCTTTGTGGTTGAGGATCCTCGGATAAAGGTCGGTAACAACCGGGGATGGCATACTTGTGGTAGTTACCTTGTTCTAGCTGTAATTACAGCGTGAGGTAACTCGACCTTGTGTTGGTAGAGAGCTGGTTAAGTTCTTAGGGGCGTCCCTTCAGAGGCGTTTCATTCGGTGTAGGAAGTTCCTTCGCCTAACCATTTTTGGAAATCCAATCATCCAATACGCGTCTTGTACGGTTTTAGTTATATAACCTGCCATTTACTTATTGTGGTAACCACTGTTTAGATAGTAGCTATAGTAGGCATACAATAATGGTTGTATGCTGGCTAAGATTAGTATTATACTTTCGAAATTTTTTCCACACTATGCACTAATGATAATATTAAAAAGGACTTGCATTTCAAGCATGTTTGACTATCATAAGGAGAAATCTCCTTCAATTCTGCGTTTGCATGGTGTGTGTGGCGGGAGGCCATATGGTAGTCTCATTTTCCAAAAGCATAGCAGGTTTCTTTTTATTTTCGTTGTGAAAATAACTATTTTTAAGATCTCACGCCAGTCCCATGACAGACCTAGAGTTTCTTGTTCCCTTTCTAAACTCTGGGTGCCCATAATTTTCCACACAGGCAGCCTAGAGTCAGGTTATCAGTTATTCGGGAGCGAAGTCAAGAAGTATGCCGTGGAGATCTGTAGTTCAAGCTGGATGGCGAGGCGTATCACTAGTATAAAATATTTCTTTTCCACTTTTGTGTTGCTGTAAACTCTGTTACTTTGATAATGTGATGTATGAACCGATATAGTGCTTTGTTTTAAAAATTATTCATTTAGCTATTATATTTTTTCCGCTTAAAAATGTGAGATTTTGTTGTTGTTTCTATTTCTTCTTCTATCTTCTTCTTCTTAATCCTAACGGTTCGGTTTTCCGGCATTCGACTGTGCGGCATTTGATACAGTGGGCGTATTAATGTCGATTTTCAAAAGTCGAAAAATTGGATCGTTACAATTTGCATGTCCAGAAACAATAACACTGTAACTAAATAGGAACTTATAATATTGTGCATGCCTTTTACAAGACACAACTAACAGTTACAACCTAAACGAAAAGAATAAATGCTGGAAGGGAAAAGATAACAACACCATAAATCCTAAAATAATACCTACGGGCTACGAGATAACTTACTCCTTGGCTGGAGCTCGATACATTGTTGTGACCCTTGAATGGTTGTAGCATGGCGGCTATACACCCATTCTCGTGCCGTTGGTGTTGCCGACAGCTTTAGAATTTCCATCTTCCTAAAGAATGATCCAATAATGGTAGAAGGAACCTTCTACTAAACTGCCTCTCTATTGAAGTTCACCAGTATTACCTAAAGACGAGAGTGGATAAGTGAAAATAGAAAGTAACTCCATGGAGTGTTATTCCTTGATTAACATATAACATCATAATTATGCGGGTTCAACTAACGGCGATGCTGCCAAAACTAGCGCGGCAAGTATTCTACATCATGAGATAAATCTAGTCATAACTTCCCTTTTTAGGAATGATGTTATGCTGAATGATGTGCATAACATGACAGGCAGTCTGACATAGATTACCGGCTTTCAAACATCGACATCTAGGAAGAAGATGGATAGCAAAATCTTTGAGTCGAACACTTCAAAATCATCCAAGTCCACATCCTTCGTGAAGGCCTCCAAAATCTCAGTGAGATCATTATTAACCGGCTCAACCAAGACATCCTTCACCTCCAAACGAATTAAATTGTTACCTCCATCGAAATTCTATGCTAACAGGACACTGAAAAGACAGATGTAGCACGAGCAACATTCCTGCTCAAAAGTCTAGAAGTAAAGGATCGGCATAAATCCTACCACGACAAATAGCTCTTCTAGCCAAAAAGCGGCAAAACCTTCTGCTCATTCTGGTTCGGCCAAGTGGCATCTTAAGGGTTGAGACAATAATGGTGCGAGGAAAAACCGATGGTGTGGAAATGTATCTTGAGCTAAGAAGTGTCAAAGGGAGGAAATAGGGTTTAGATCTAGAGTGGTGGTGGGGTGAGATCTAACGTGCAAAACAAGCACGAGGGGAGGCAAGGCTGCTGGTGTTAAGGAAAAACGGTGTTGCCTGTGGGAGGAATGGAAGAGAGAGGCTGATATTTAGAGAAGGAGGATCGAGATTGGGTTCGGCTTGTTGAGGAAGGAGGAATAAAAGAAGGAAACTAAGGGAATTGGGATGAGACTTTTATGAAAGTGCGGTGTATATACAATTATATGTGCTAATATAGTATACACGGATCGTTTAATATGGATTACAATACAAATGCAGAAATAGATGATAATAGCATTGTAAATAAAGAATAGAAAAATCACACCAGAGATTTTTATACTGGTTCGGAGCACCGTCCTACGTCCAGTCCCAGACTACTATCTGGATTTTCACTAATTACAACCTCGCTTCACCCGGAGGAACAGGTTTACAATTACCCGAACAGCCGAACGGGATTTCACGCCTCTACAACACTGAGGGCTTCAACACTTGCCTCTTACAATACTGAGGACTTCAACACTTGCCTCTTACAATACTGAGGACTTCAACAAAAAACAATTACAATTGTTGTTGACAACTTGTGCTCTTGTAAACACGGATTTGTCACTTGTAGTACACTCTTCCTATAATCTTATCCTCAAATTGTGAATGATGTTTGTGAAGATTATGGAATTTATATTGCTTATTGAATCAAAATATATGAGATAGTGTCAATGATTCAATAAGGAATGAAAGTAGTTTAGAGCTTTTTGAATGCAAGTGAATTCAAAGAATAGATAGAGAGCATATATAATCTTAATAAAACTTCTATTTTTAATCAATGATATTGATGTGTATTTATAGAGAGAAAATAGTTATAACCCTTGGTGAAAAGTTGCAGTCAAAAGTTATGATCATTAATGAAGAAGAAGAGACGCAACTATTGAAGAAAGATGTGTCTTTTGGAAGAAGTTGTTCTCTGTTTAAAAACGGTCGACATGTCAAAAACTAACCGGTAGACAGGTTTTTAAAAATATAGTCGTTATGTACATGTGTGCACGTTTATTGTGCACATTCAACAGGAACGGTCGACCGTTCATTTTTGGACCGGTCGACCGGTCTCTGTTAAGTTGCACAATAAAGTGCACAACCTATATAAATGTGTGTATATATATATATTATATTTTGTGCATGATTATTTGAGGATAGATTTTGACAATTTTATTACTATTATAACATCAAATAATCAACCTATAATCTAGAGTACCATATGTACGTCTTGATTTGTCGATCGCTTTAATATTGTTGTCAGCAATCAAAATCTTCATAGAAGCTGTGACTCAACATTCTCCCCCTTTTTGATTGATGACAATATAAAAACTCAAGTATAGGATCTCCCCCTGAATATGTGATTTCCTGCAGACAATTATTAGCTTCTTTCATCCTGCAAACAATTATTAGCACCTTTCTCCCCCTTTGTCATCGACAAAAAGGAGTAAACAATAGAAAATATAAACCAAAGAGAACAATGCATACATTCAAACACATGATGTTTTGATGAAGTACAATGCAAGTCATAGTCTACCACGAATAAAAAGATGGACACTATTTAGTACAAGTGCCATATATGTTTTTAAAGAAATGAAAAGAAAAACAAACTAACTTCATTCCGACTGAATCTCTTCCTCATCATCATCATCATCATCGTCGTCGTCGTCGTCGTCATCGTCATCATCATCGTCATTGTCCCCACGACCTTGTCCGCTTGTACCACCGGATTCCTCGGATGTCGACCAATTAAAAGTTGGAGGAGCCGGACGTTTTCCGGGGTCTTGATGTTGGGTCGAGACGGATGTGCTACATGATATAGCATCCCATATAGCGCCGAAGAATGACTTTACCTTATTGAATCGTCTATCAATTTTCGAATCCATTCGTTTTAGTCTTGATTCAAGTAAAAATTGATTCCGAGCGATGGTTTCAAGAGATTCTCTTGTAGATGATTTAGATTTCAATAATCTAACATCTTCAGAACGACGACGAGATGGTGGAGCTTGTTGTTCTTGAGTATCGCGTTGTTGCCATTGTTCGAATGGCATAATATGAACATATGGAGGAGGAAGCTTCATCCGTTTGATAGTAGTGGAGTCAATACACTTTGGTGTAGAATATGCCGAATCCGGGGGTGTGACTCCACATGCAAGCAACATACGCATAATATACTCGTTATAGAAGAAATGTGGACGAGTAGAGTTATTTACCTTAAGAATTTCATCGAAAATCATGTGAACCCAATTTATTTCGATATCATCGTAGATAGCATAAAGAGCCTTGAAATTCTCTTTGTAAACGGCATCATAGTTTCCTAATCGAGGAAATAGAGAGTGCATTAGGACATGGTGTAACAACCTTGCAGTCGGTCGTAGCCCAATCGATTTGGTGCCGTTACTATCATCTTCTATAAATTTATGACTCGTACTATTCCGGGTGAAAACTTCACAAAATGTGGATGAAAACTCTTCACCCCTATTCGGTATTCCCAAAATAGAAGCAATTCTATCATAAGTGAGATAGATTCGTTTGCCACATACTACTGACCAAATAACTCCATTTGGATTTTCCGGAGTATATTCCTCTAAATTCATATTCGCATAAAATAGCTTAATCATCAAATGATTAATTTGTACGCTATTTACAGAAAAATCAATAAGAGGAGAGATACGAGATCTATTTGCTAATCTTTGAATACCGTATGCAGTGAAATCGTCGAATTTGATGAATGAGCCTGGATGGAATTTGTAATTTGTCATTTGATTCCATCTAGTTACTGCAACCGGAGATTCTAACCATTTTCTAGCAGAGAGAGTAAGAGAAGAAGTTTCTGATGTTGCTCTTTTCTTTGATTTTTTCTGAGGAGGAGCCATTGAAGAGAATTTGAGAGTTTGTGAAGCTTGAGAATATGAACTAGGGTTTGGAAATGGGAAAATTTTCAGTGGAGAGTAGAAAGTAAAGAGGGTTGGTGGCAAAAATATATACGTGAAGTATATAAAAAAAATAATAACTGCCGACCGGTCGACCGCCTGCGTATTGCCGGTCGACCGTTTTCAACCAGAGAGCAAAACGGTCGACCGGTCATATTTCAGGCTGTCGACCGGTTTGGCTCTGTGTGCAAAAATGCAGAATTTGGCAAAAATTTTGAAAACGAGTCGAATGAATATATTATATATTATGTTATTATTGCAAAAATATACTGTATTACAAGAATTATATATGAAAGCAAAATAATATACATTATGGAATTCTAATGAGAAGGTGAGTTGTTATTAGAATTCTTGTCGTTTTCAATGCGTTTAGCCCACGGACTCCACTTATATCGAGCTCCTTCATTCTCGTTATAGTTTTTATCCCAAGAGTTTGGAGTTGTTGAAGTCGATGGTCTTGACGGCATTGGTTCATGAACATCGTGTTTGTTTGAACCGCAGAAGAATGAAGCCATTCGTTCTAAAGCGGATAAACGAGTTGAAGTACGTTGTTGTTCATGGTATAGTAGGTTTTGACCATAATGTAGTTGTCGTTGAAGATCAATTTGATGCTTTTGGTAGTGATGAATTTCATCGATTTGCGCCTTCGTGCGCGGAGAGCAGAATAGTGCTTTCTTTGCACGCTTGGATGTTGGAGTATGGCCAGGTGTGCGAAAACAATGGTGAGGGCATTCCGGCCTTTGTTTCGGTGTAATCGGAGAATATTGTTCCTCCGACTCCGAGCTAGTGATAGAAATATGAGATTCCTCTGCGCATTTGTCGCAAATGTGTGCCATGGTAGCTTGTTTAAGGTGATTTATAATTTTCAGCAAGAAGGTGAATGAATGAAAGTGTATTTTTCAAACGTTTATATAGAAAAAAAAGTTTGCCAATGAACTTGAGGATAGGATTTGTTAGAGATAATTAGCCGTAAACAAAAACAATGATAGAAAAAAAAAAAATTATAAAAATAGGTATAGTTTGTTATAGGCTGAAATTTAAGAATTATTTGAAAAATATATAGCCTAAGTTTGAAGGTTACTTATTCTATTCTAGATCTTTCCGAGATACTAAGCCAAGCTCTCTTCGTAGTTTAATAAAACTAGATTCAAGTAATGGTTTAGTAAAAATATCGGCTATTTGATTGTCAGTGTGAACATATTCAAGATGTATATTACCTTTTTCAATATTATCTCTAAGGAAATGATGACGGATATCAATATGTTTGGTTCTAGAATGATTTACTGGATTTTTAGAGAGATTTATTGCACTCGTGTTATCACAGTATATAATAGAATTTGATAAATGTATATCGAAATCTTGAAGTGTTTGTTGCATATATAGTACTTGAGTACAAGCGAGAGCCGCTGATATATATTCAGCTTCACATGTTGATAGTGAAACACAATTCTGTTTCTTACTAAACCAAGAGACAAGTGATTTTCCAATAAAATGGCACGTACCACTTGTACTTTTTCTATCCGTCCGTGAGCCACCAAAATCAGCATCACTATATGATACAAATTCAAATGGACATTCTTTTGGATAGAAAAGACCAAAATCTTTGGTATTATTTAGATAACGAATTATACGTTTCACTGCTCGTAAATGTGATTCCTTTGGATCGGCTTGAAAACGAGCACATAAACAAACACTCATTAATATATCTGGACGACTAGCTGTAAGATAAAGAAGAGAACCAATCATGCTTCGATATAATTTCTGGTCAACATTCTTACCACTTTCATCTTTTTCAAGATGTGTAGTTGTACTCATAGGAGTTGGTTTACCAGATGTATTTTGTAATCCGAAGCGTTTGATAAGATTTTCACAGTATTTTTCTTGATTGATAAAAATACCGTTTGAAAGTTGTTTGATTTGAAGTCCAAGAAAATAAGATAGTTCTCCCATATGAGACATTTCGAATTCTTTGGTCATAATACTTGCAAATTCCTTGCAGAGTTTATCGTTTGTTGAACCAAAGATGATATCGTCTACATATATTTGGATAACCAGAATATCATTTCGAGAATGTTTAATAAACAAAGTTTGATCGACTTTGCCTATTTCAAACCCTGAATTAATAAGATAGCTACGTAAACGTTCATACCAAGCACGAGGTGCTTGTTTTAAACCATACAGAGCTTTCTTAAGTTTGAACACATGGTCAGGATATTTTTCATGTACGAATAAAGGTGGTTGTTCGACATAGACATTCTCTTTGATAAATCCATTGAGAAAAGCACTTTTGACATCCATCTGATAAAGTTTGAAATTATGATAACAAGCAAAAGATAATAGAATTCTAATAGCTTCTAGTCGAGCAACTGGTGCAAAAGTTTCTTCATAATCGATACCTTCTTCCTGATTGTATCCTTGTGCTACTAATCTTGCTTTATTTTTGGTGATATTTCCTTGTTCGTCAGCCTTATTTTTATAGACCCATTTAGTACCAATTACTGACTGATCAGTTGGTCTCGAAACAAGTTCCCAAACGTCATTGCGCTCAAACTGATTTAGTTCTTCCTGCATGGCAATGATCCAGTAATCATCTGTAGCAGCTTCTTTTGAATTCTTGGGTTCGATATTTGAGAGAAAAGCGACATGACCCATTTGATTGAGTTGACTCCTTGTTCTGACATGTGATGTTATTTCACCTATTATATTTTGGGCCGGATGGTCTCTTAATATTCTTGGTGGTGATTGTAATTCATATATTTGAGGAGTATTCTCAATAATTACTTCTGAGTCAGAATCAGTATTTGAGATGATTGGATTATTAATGACTATTGATTCGTCATCATCTGATATTGTGTGAGGATGCTGATAGATTTCATCAAAAGATACATGAAGTGATTCTTCAATAGTTTTGGTTCGTTTATTAAATATTCGATAGGCCTTACTTCGTTCCGAATAACCGACAAATATTCCTTCATCGGCTTTTGGATCGAATTTTCCAAGCTGGTCTTTCGTATTTAAAATAAAGCACTTAGAACCAAAAACTTTGAAGTATGAGATTTTGGGCTTTCTTTTGTTAAACAATTCATAAGGAGTATTTTTGGTAAGAGGTCTTATGGACACACGATTTAAAACATAACAGGCAGTTGCAACAGCTTCTGCCCAGAAGTGTTTTGGTAAGGTGGTTCCATTTAATAATGTTCTTGCACATTCTTGTAAAGTTCGGTTCTTTCGTTCTACTACTCCGTTCTGTTGTGGAGTTCTGGGAAACGAAAAATTATGATATATACCTTTCTTTGTACAAAAATGTTCAAATTCATTATTTTCAAACTCTCCGCCATGATCACTTCTTATATTTTTAACTTTAATCCCTTTTGATTTTTGAATTCTTTTGACGAAAGATTTGAAATGATCGAAAGTATCACTTTTATTTTTTAAGAAAATTGTCCATGTATAACGAGAGAAATCATCAACAATTACAAGCACATATTGACTGTGATTTATTGATTGAACTCTAGTAGGTCCAAATAAATCCATGTGCAGTAACTCAAGCGGTTGTAATGTTGATATGACTTTCTTGGATTTAAATGATGATTTGGTCAATTTTCCTAATTGACATGCATCACAAATGTTGTTAACTTTAAAACTCATTTTGGGTAGTCCTCTAACTAGATTGTTTTTGGCTAGCTTGTCAATAGTTCTGAAGTTTATATGACAGAAACGTTTGTGCCATAGCCATGGATCATTGTCCAAATGAAAGTGCGGTGTATATACAATTATATGTGCTAATATAGTATACACGGATCGTTTAATATGGATTACAATACAAATGCAGAAATAGATGATAATAGCATTGTAAATAAAGAATAGAAAAATCACACCAGAGATTTTTATACTGGTTCGGAGCACCGTCCTACGTCCAGTCCCAGACTACTATCTGGATTTTCACTAATTACAACCTCGCTTCACCCGGAGGAACAGGTTTACAATTACCCGAACAGCCGAACGGGATTTCACGCCTCTACAACACTGAGGGCTTCAACACTTGCCTCTTACAATACTGAGGACTTCAACACTTGCCTCTTACAATACTGAGGACTTCAACAAAAAACAATTACAATTGTTGTTGACAACTTGTGCTCTTGTAAACACGGATTTGTCACTTGTAGTACACTCTTCCTATAATCTTATCCTCAAATTGTGAATGATGTTTGTGAAGATTATGGAATTTATATTGCTTATTGAATCAAAATATATGAGATAGTGTCAATGATTCAATAAGGAATGAAAGTAGTTTAGAGCTTTTTGAATGCAAGTGAATTCAAAGAATAGATAGAGAGCATATATAATCTTAATAAAACTTCTATTTTTAATCAATGATATTGATGTGTATTTATAGAGAGAAAATAGTTATAACCCTTGGTGAAAAGTTGCAGTCAAAAGTTATGATCATTAATGAAGAAGAAGAGACGCAACTATTGAAGAAAGATGTGTCTTTTGGAAGAAGTTGTTCTCTGTTTAAAAACGGTCGACAGGTCAAAAACTAACCGGTAGACAGGTTTTTAAAAATATAGTCGTTATGTACATGTGTGCACGTTTATTGTGCACATTCAACAGGAACGGTCGACCGTTCATTTTTGGACCGGTCGACCGGTCTCTGTTAAGTTGCACAATAAAGTGCACAACCTATATAAATGTGTGTATATATATATATTATATTTTGTGCATGATTATTTGAGGATAGATTTTGACAATTTTATTACTATTATAACATCAAATAATCAACCTATAATCTAGAGTACCATATGTACGTCTTGATTTGTCGATCGCTTTAATATTGTTGTCAGCAATCAAAATCTTCATAGAAGCTGTGACTCAACATTTTATAGTCCTAATCCATGTTCAAGTTGTGCCAAAACTCGTCAACTAGTGGACCACTCTAGGTTTACCACTAGGTGGTCAACCGTCAGATGGGCTTTGGGTGTTAATTGAACCTAGACCTAATTAGGTTCGGATTAAATAATAATAATCATTTTACACCATTTCCTACAATTCGACAAGATCCAAAAAATTCATGTTCCCATCATGGCGGTGTCAAAACTTACCACCTAGTCCCGAACGATGCTACAGCAATTCACAATAGTCTCAACCAAACTAATATGACCAACAACAATTTCACAAGGCGAAAATATTCCAAGTGTTATTTCCTACCTACTTCGCACGAAAATATTTCTTCCAATAGCTGGTGATACAACAACACTTCAAACTACATATCCTAATAAAATTGAGTGTCATTCCCATTTTACCTATACATTAAGGAGAGAATACTTTAAAAACCTCGATTTTATAAATCGAAAAGTCACTGAGCTAAATATATGCTTCTTTATACTTGTTTCTAAATAATAGAAACTATTTCATATCAAAACTTCCTTTAAAATCAAACTTATATATATTTCAGGTTTTCAGAAACCTTTTATTTTGAAACACGAATTTTCAAAATTGGTAAACTGTTTCGTTGCTAAAAATCAAAATCAAGCCTTTACTGATATATATACATATAAATATTGATGAATTTCAAAAACTAATATTTTATAAACTAAAAATTTCTTTACACGACCAACTTAGTAGATACATGTTCCTTTGAAAGTTTAACTTTCAAAACTTTCCTACACAAAATTTCTAAAATAAATCATTGGGAAAAGAAATCCTTTGAAAATCCTTTTTCCAAAATATAAAGCTTATTCAAAGTATACTTCACAAAAATTCTCTCATGGATTTTAGACTAAGGAATTGAACTTAATTATTCAAATAAAAATCCGATTTGCTATCAAAGTGGAGATCAATGGATCCACCATAGCAAAAACTTACCTCTGAATAATCACAACATACAGATTATGATTTCCCACCCATCTGGAATAAATGTTTGTCTCCAACTAGAACTCATCATCAAAATCCAAAATCACAACTTAGCTAGAATCTCAACCATCAAGTCGAACACCTATAGTCTCTAGGATCCTACCATGTGTACTCATGCTCTTCATCAACAGTGCCTTACGCATTGCTAGCACTCCGTAGGATACTTCGGAGTTGGATGAAAATTTTAACTCTAAGATATTTCCATCCATAGTTGCTTTGCCCATTCCTTCGGAGTGGAACCACAAGTACTTCCATAGTCGGAATTATTTGAATCTAGTGAAAAAATATAATAATACTGGATGGGAATGTACAAATGCGTTCTCTCAGTTGCCCTAATTCCTCTTATCTATTAACCTAGGCGCTAATACCAAATGTAACAACCCGTACCTAAATGAGCCGAAATTTCAAAAAAATAAAAAAATAAAAATCCAAGTTCACTAAAACACGGATCATTGGATTTGATACCCACAGATAAGCATGAGCGTTATTAGAGATTGATAGAAATCAAAACTTACAACGGAAACAATAATCATTAAGAATACCGACCATAACCAGTACCTTGGAATTAGTAGTGTTCCTTGGATAGCAGATTGTCATATTAGCATCGAGCATGAGAAAAAAAGAAGGCTTCTCCAACAACTAAATACATCGAGTTCAAAATTATCGTTCCTCTAAATCTATCCTATGGGTTGTAATGAGGAGGAAGTCAGAATAACGTTCTAGCGAATGGAAAATCTATAAATTATTCATCACATAAATTTGTACTGATCAGTTGCCATTTCATTGTTATGTCTATTAAGGTTAGAAATTCTAATCCAACCTTGCACTACATACACGATTATTTACCTACCCATTCACAAGGTACAAAATACCGACGAAGCCTTATCAACCACCCAAAACTTCCAAGTCCATTAGCCACTTGATACTTCTACATATGAAGCGAGCTTCTACCATCGCCACATAATACTTTAAAAAGAGAAATAAGCAGATTTTCCATTTAAGACCTTAATTGGGGTAGACTCTTTCATTTGAGACCTATTTTGACGGTGGACTTCTAATGTAGTCATTATTGGTCTATTTGTCCTAATAGTAATGACTTTTGACCTATATATAGCCTTATTATTAATAATAGCCATACCACTAGCACATCTATCATTATTAAAGTCTTAGCAATGTAAGAGACCATACTCAAGCCACTTAGTACCACATTAATAAGGACTAGGCAGGCCTTTGACCATTTAACACCAACTTATAGGTAGGCCTTTGCCATTTAACACCTAACCAAAGGCAGACTCCTCACTGGTACTATCTAGCTGATATTGCTTGGAAATCTCATTGGACTACTTAATACTTCTTTTATAGAAAAGAGGCAGACCTTAAAACCACTTAATACCTCAAACATGAAGTGAACCTCTCCTAAGATAATCAGTATCACTCTTATAAATATGGAATCTTATTATATTACTTTTTTCGGTAGGAAGGCGGGCCCTAAGATAGCTACTAATACTTCAACACTGAAGTAAAACTTTATACAAATATCCCACACAGCTCCTACTTTCAAATTTGACCGTTTAATACTTTCGAAATAAGAAAGTATGTCCAATCTCTCAAGTCCTAATATTTGTGATATCTCGCATCAGTAATAAGTGCACCCGACCTTTTAAAAGCGATCCAAATCTCCAGATCTGAAGTAGAACCTTTGATTCATCTCCAAATCCTTTTTAATCCAAGAAATATGTATAAAAATGGTATATACATATATTAGATCTGAAAAGAGATTTAGGATTGGGAGAGAAAATAGATAAAAATATATAAATATTTTAATTACCACAAATACACGTATAGTTTATTCTTTTATCATCTCCTTTTTATTAGATTTCTATTCTTATCCAATTTATATGAATATATGTATATATAAATACCTTATTTTTATAATTTAGAAAGAAAGTGGAGAAGAAGAAATGGCAGAGCTTCATGGCTTGTAACAGCCCGCAAATCCATACCCCTTGAGTTAACACTATTCTACAATAATCAACTCAAATTGTACAGAAATACGAACCATTTGGGTTAAAGAAGAAGAGGTAGAAGAAGAAAATAGAAAACAACATTAGAATCTAACCATCGCAGCGAAATAAAATATAATAGATATTAAATGATCTTTACTCAAAATCAAATATCTCTGTTTATATATTACATCATCAGAGTACATCAATCACAGCTCAACAACAATATCATACAAATGGATACACAACAACTCAACTCAGCGGAAATATATATATATATATATATATATATATATAAACAAGTACGGGAGTACGCCCCGTCATCTTGCTCGTCTCCTGAGCTCCACAGCATCATCCTGTATCCTATAATACTCGGTCTGACCCGAGCATTACAGTTAAATAATACCTGAGTCAGTCTGGAATACCAGCGTGAGAAAATCACACCCAATTGATTTTTAATTTCCAAAAATCCTTTGAAAACAAAAGCATCTCGTAAGACCACGCCATAAATAAACATGTCGGGTTTTTACCTTACGATAGCTAAAATAATTTTTATAGAAATCCTCTGATATTATAATAGGGTATATATACAAATACTTATAAAATAGCCAAAATTGTTACATGATTAAATTCCAGCTACTAGCCACAGAGTGGGTAATACAAAGAAAACTCGTACAAGGCTCGTAGGGAGAATGGATTTCCAACCAATGACTAGGCACTGGGGTACCACCTGTCACAGTACGGGGCCTAGATCACCGTACCGAGGAGTACGTCCGCTCCCCTGCAACACAAGGCCGGGACTACCCCTTAATGGATAATCCCGAGTGAGATCACCCCGCGGTTGGGATCAGCAACCGCCCACTAAGCCGAAATAAAAAGGGACATCTAGACTGGAATGACCTCACCCTGCTTGGGTGCTACCCACCTAGCCTTGCTGCATAACCCCTGATTTTCAGTCATTCCCATTTGATGAGGCTTGAGGCTAAGCGTTACCTTTATAGAACATATCTCTTAGATTGCCCATCGTCCACCTGACGATGTTTCGCAAGCATTCATCCATACAAGTCTTTCCCTGGTTCGAACGGAACCGAAGGCACTATTCCTACTACATCCATTTTGGAAATATCCTTAGGATTAGTAGAGACTAGCCCTTGCACTTCATAGCTCCATCTTCGAATCCAAACTCGTTTTCACGAAAACGTACAAACCGGATCGAAGTGGTTTTCGAGAAATAAATCTCGATCCCGGTCTCTTCGAAACGATCAACGCGTTTTTGTCCAATATTGATAGTCGGTTATTTAACTATCAATTAATATGCATAAAACATCCATCAACCAATAAATGATTTCCTAAATTATTTATTATCAAAATATCTTTACAAGATATAATTTTACTTTCAACCCTTTTTGAAAACAGTTTTCAAACCCTTCTTTCTTTCCAAAATACGCTTTCCTAAATATTTTCTATCTCCACTGAAATTGCCAAGCACAAACTAGATTTTTAAAATAATTTAAAACACTTTACTTTAAAATATACTTTTAAAATATTTAAGTCAAAGTACTTCAATAATTTGTTAAAAATACATACTATATAAATATTTGAAAGCAAGGCTACTTTATAAAATATAACTAATTTTGTTTATCTTAAATCAAACTACTAAGTCACTCTTAAAATAATTACTACTATAATAGATTAAAAAGAAAAGTCTTACTTTAGAATTTAAATATTTAGAAATAATAAATTTTCCAAACTTGCTTTTTAAATCAACTTAGAAACTTTTAACTTTTTTTTTTTTTTAAAAACTTACTTTGAAAACGTACTTGGTTATCCAGGGAGAATATCCAAATTCAACCACTTAAATCAACTTTCCCAAATTGATTTCAAATTTATCACATTTGAAATAAATTTCTTTAATTACTTAATTCATTTCAAAATTTACTAAGTATGGACTTAATTATTGTTGTTATTATTATTTTTCATTTGATTTTAAAACTTTTAACTGAAATATACAAATTCTAGAATTTTCCCAATTTCTTCTTTATTCTTTCAATAATTTAAATCTTAACTTTTAAATAAATGTTATGTTCCTTTAAATAATAACACTGAATTTTAAAAATTCATTAACTTCCTGTTTATTCAAATTTTCCTTTCTATACTCACAAGTTATTTATTAGAAATTTTAAGTCACTTTATTTCTTCTCCAATTCATTCTTAAATTTATTCAAATTTTCCTATAATTATTTTACTTACAATTTCACTTCTTTTATTTTCTTTTCCAAAATCCAATCTATATATTTTTGGTAGTTCATTACACCCAAATATTTCCAATCAAACCATAACATTCAATATTCCAATATAACTCATCAAAGAATATCAATATTCACAGCAGAGACTATTAAATAATTTAAATAAATGTTGAGGGATCCTGTTGGATCCCTCCAACCTGTTTTTTCCTGCATCCACAAACGTTAGCACAATATAGTACACCAATTCCAAAATATCATACTATATCACATCAATCAATTCAGCCATTCAAACAATGAATTAAATTTAATCATTAAAAATTTAAATTTAACTAAGTGAGATTAACTCACCTTCGATTTTTGTTTGGCAATCCGACCCAACCCGACTTGCTTCTATCAGATTTTGACCTTGTATAACAACCATACGATTTATTACTCTTTGAAATAACTTGAACAATTTATTTCCATTTTATAAATTTCCTCTAAGTGACTAAGAACAAATTAATTTCCAATTAATAAATTTATTTAACTAATAATTAAATTTTAAATTTATCTTCCCTAAATAAATTATTAAACCCTTTTTTTTCATATTAAAAATACAAAAACTTATAAAAATAAATTATAGATTTCCAGAAATAATCTAGTTTTCATAAACTTGACACCCTTAAAATTCTTATATTATTCTTTCCCCTTTGCTGTATAAGGAAAAAGTTTTATAATAATATTTTCTTTTCAAACATTACATTTATATATCTCTGTTTACTGTATATTTTTAAACTAAAATAGGTATGAGTGCATATACATATGTTTATTTATATTTTACCTTTACTATATATATATGTATATTTTATATAAAAAAATTATAGATCTCAAAAATTCCTATTTACTTCAAAACCTGACCTCTACATACTTATATATAAATTGTTAACTCTTGTATAAACAAATAATCTAAATTTAAATTAAACTTTTTTTACCCAGTCATTTTAAAATTCTGTTTACTTCCTAATCATCCCTTTCTAAACGTAAGAACTTCACTTTTTATTAAAAATTTCTCTATACTTTACTGGTTTACATATAAATATGTGTATAAATTAAGTTTAAATTGAAAATAAGATGGAGGATACCTCACTGCCCTAAGAAATGGAAACCCTAGCCTCCATTCACCTCTGCAAAAATCGCGATCTACCACCAGATGCCGCCGCTTCGATCGACGCCCCCTGCGCACGCGAGGCATAACTTCCCTCTTTCCTTTCTGAACTCGAGCTCGAGCATTCATCAGTCATACACGTAAAACCCTACAGCCACGCGCGCTTCGATCTCATCGCGATCATCATCGCGACCTACCGCAACACGGTACCCACATCAATCCAACGTTGCGATGCCGTTCCCCGCCTTTTGCTTCGAGAAACGGGGGACGCGATTCAATATAAGGAAGCGATCGCCCTTTTTTTCTTTTTTTTCTTTTTTTTACCGAATGACTTTGGGTTTGAGAAGAAGAAAAGGGGGTTCGACCCCTCTTGTGTTGCCCCCTTATTTTTTTATCTTTATACGCGGCTTACAGCTTCCCCTTGAAGCTTCTTATTTCATTTATCTATTGATTATAAATTATTATTTTTTTAGTTTAGTTCGAGCATTTTGATTTTTGATTAAACGGCTTAGAATTGGGAAAGAATGTGATTAAATGAATGTAAGACAGCGTATACCAGAAGCTTGATTAACTAAATTAAATTGCATCAAATTATTACCAATTAAATTTTCAGCGTGTTTATATATCGTACGCTCACACAAACAACTCCAAATGCTACCAAAATCGAAATCCGATAATAATTCAATATTACAGACTCAATAGAAATGGTCTCGTCGAATTCCGAGACTGTGTCTCGGAAGACTATTTTTAAATTCAATAATTAATTATTAAATTATCAAATAAATTGTGATATCCGTAATTCAAGTTAAAATTACACTATTGAATATTTAAAATCGATTAAATATTCCCATTTAAATTGCTTAAAAATTCCGGGTCATCCCATTCCTTCTCCCTTAAAAGAATTTTGTCCTCGAAATTACTAGTTAGGAAGAATGATCCATAACTCATTAACTATTTCCTCAACCCAAATAGTTTTTAACAACTTACCGAAACAAATCATTTTATCAAAAGACTCAGTAATCCTCTTCCTAACCTTTCAAACTTACCCATAAGCCTCAAACACAATTGCTTACTTATCAATTAAAATTTTCAACTTAAAACCAAATTTGAATTATCAAAAGTTTCTCAAAAATTTTCTAACTTCTTAAATTTTCGAATTTTTTTGCCAGCGTCTCTTTTGCGCGGCTAGCTCGGTACTACTACAAAATGGCTCTACGGCCTCCCAAATCCAAAAAGAAAACAAAAAGCCAAGTGGCTCGATCCAAATCCCAATCAAATTTCATATAGAAACTTAAACACATACCTTTTTGTCGAGCGTTTCAAACTTATCTTCTAAAGTCAAAATCAATTCTATTTTTCCTTTATATTACCTACATATCCTGCTTAGCACTAATATCCAATCACAATATTCCCAAAACATTTTATCGACATCCTCACAGAATGTCTATATCTATTGATTCTAATGTTATCTTAGAATATATTTGTAGTATAAATTTCCAATTTAGAATTCACCATTCCATTCTTAAGTTTGGTATAGCATTTTATATGTTTCTTATATTTATTCCTCGTTTACCACTTTAGTTTATACCTAATTTTGTTCAAATTGATTCTTTCATTTCCATATGAATTCGATTTATCTTTAACTCTGAATATTTAAATTTATTTGTCATTTATAACTAATTTATGTCATTATTTGAGATTGGTTTCATTTACTAATTTATTTTAGTTTCCAATTTGGATTCGATAGTCGTTAACACAATTTTACAAAATTTTCTAACTCCTAAAATTTCTGAAAATTTTTGGCAGAGTCCCCTTAGTACGGAGGAGCTTTTGCAATTTGACAAAAGATATAAATATATATACATCGACCCACCCGGTCGGAAAAACCAAAAACAGTTCATATTTCCTAATTTTATTGCGTAGGCGTACCTTATTTAGCATTTTTAAGCAAGCGGCTTAAAATTTTAGCAATTAGCATAACCCAATCCAGCCTCACGGCTTCCAGGTACCTGTACTTACTCAATTTAAACATTTAAGTGTCAAATATATGAAGTTTAACAGCATATCACTTATTTGCAATAGTTAAAACATATGAATTCTAAAAGAAATTCACACAAAACATTTTCCATAAGCAATTTATATAGTTTCCATACAAATTCAACTGTTCCAACTTATTCATGTCCATTCTCATTCAATTTGAATGGTTTAACACTCAATCACCTACATTAATTTATTTTTAAGCAAATTGGATTCATATTTAGTTCAATTGCTCTCAAAACCAATTTATTTTATTTCTATCAATTCATAAAATTTTAATTACTTCCATTTACATCAAACGACAATTAATTCTATGCAATTTGACAAGATTTATGTGAATAAACAAGTATTTATGTTTTATAACCAATTTAAATGGATTTCAACTCAATTTATACTCAATTCTATTCTATTTTTAAATTTATTCACAATCCATATATTCTCATTTTTATTACGTTTTAAATTTGAATCCATTCCCTTGCATTTCATTTTATTATCCAAACCAGTTCATTCAAAACCATTAACAATTTAAGTTCATCTTCATTGCCAATTAAATTTCATTTTTATTTCAATTCATTCACGACCATTTATTTAGCTCGACCCATTCAAAGCTTGCATATTACTACCCATTCCCGAATGAATTCAAACCAAGCTTTAATTTAATGGTCTTTCAATTTTACTCATAGTCGAGCTTCTAATTATTTTTAACTTTAGTTAATTTACTCAATTTATTCCACTTCAAACTTAAGTTCACTTCCATTTGATTCTTATTTATTCCATCCATTTATTTATTCAATATAATTAGTTTACCCACTCAATCCATTATAAATTTCATTTCCTTCCATATTATTTATAACTCGCCAAATTCTATTTCGATTCAAATTTATTTTCACTTGATTTCAATCAAACCCAATATCATTACACTTAGTTTAAGTTGAATTAAATTCAACTCTCTTCCATCTATTCAGCTTAAGTCAATTCACTTCAATTTATTCAAATCCTTTTTTTTCTATACTTAAGCTCATTTCATTTTGCAAATAAATTTCTCTTTTCAATTTAACTTGATTCTATTTTAATCCAATCCCATTTCAAACTACAAATTTATTTGATCAATTATTATACATTTTAACCTTTTAGATTTAGCTCATTCAATTTATTACAAGGCCATTTCCTTCTTTCCACTGATTTGGATTTTATTTGCAATTCATACCATTACTATTTCAATCCAATTTCATTTTTATTCGATACATTTCCAATTATATTTAATTTGTTAACACTTCACATTAATTTCTAACTAATAACTCAAGTTCTGAACCCACTATCCATTTTCAATTTACCACCAAATTTCATGAACTCTCAATTCAATTTCATTAATTAATTTATTATCTAATTTGTTCTTCCCTTGGTTAAAATTCAACACTTGATTTTTAATTCCAAATATCACTTTATTTAATTTTCTTGGTTCAATTTATTTAATAATTCAAGTTTGGATTTCTTTTCATTATCCAAAACATCAAACAATATTTATTTTTGATTCTATTCCACTTTCAAAATTTATAAGTCACAACTTATTATTTAGACAATTCCATCCATTATAGGCTTGAATATATTATTCATTTGTTTTAACTCGAGCCTTATGCTTATTTATATCCAAAGCATATTTTATTCGATGCAATTATATGCTATGGATTTATATCCCTTCTAATTATTTACTTCAATCCAATCCTTAACCAATTTAATTTCCATTTATTCAGGTAAGAATCTAATTTCATTCAATAACTCACTGAACTTCTATTCCAATTTAATTATATTTTAACTCGGATTTATTTAACTCAATTCGATTTCAACTTAATTCGAATACAACTGGATATTATTTCCAGCTTATTCAATTTATTTTAATCCAGTTAATTTTTTTTATTTTCCATCCAAGTTAATTTCATTTTTTTACTTTTCCCTTTAAATTTAAATTTCCAACATTCAAAGCTTATAGTCCCTTCCTGATTTAAAAATCATCTCAATTTATAAGCTTACAACTATCTCATCAGGATTTTTAAACACCCGACTTCTAGTTTAGAATCATCTTGAAATCTCCAACATCTCAAATTTCATTTCTCAAAAGTTTTAAACCAATCCTGGCTTTTATTTTCAACAAATTTCCTTTGGAAATTTCAAAAACTAGTTTTTCCTAAACAAATCAATTTGGCAACAATCCGTCACTTAGAAATTCGAAAATGAATACTGGTGATGCGGCCGTCATCATCAGAATTATTTTCCAATAATCCAAGTGATTTTAATGCTATATCACTTTCAAAACCCATTTAAAACAGCTTTCCTTTCATAAATACCCTTAAACAATAACGCTATCTTTTATCTTTAAAACACTTCGATAACATTCCCAAACTCCCTGAAATTTTGAATTTCCAAATCCCACTTAAATAAATTTTAACTATAATTCATTTGTACAATTTATGCTTATACAAATTTCCATTTGATTGTATTTCAATTCATACATTACCTTTATAATTCATATTATAAATTCCATCTTATAATGAATTTATTTCCTTAAACTTTAGTTATATTTCGATTTCTAGTTAAATTTTCACTTAACAATGTTAATACTTTAAATATCATCACTCCTAACATCCAATTAACATCCAAGCTACCATATATTAGCTAAATAGTTTTCAAAAGCTATTCTTTATATCAAAATATGTTTTTGGGTAAAATTATTTCATTCACCCACATTTAAAACAATACCGTGTCGATTGTTCCATTCAAGTGTTTAGAAACCCTTTCAATACAGTTGCGCAGACTGTGTCGACGAAGGTTCATATGCCACTCAATAAATCAATCAACACAATATTAAAACAATTTATATTCACTAACAAATACGCACTCATATTTATTGATACGCTCAAACTCATTATAGAGTACTACAGACTCTATTTTAAATGAGTAATTCCCACCAGAGCCAAGGTTATCTCCAACCTAAGCTCTGATACCAAGTGTAACAGCCCGCAAATCCATACCCCTTGAGTTAACACTATTCTACAACAATCAACTCAAATTGTACAGAAATACGAACCATTTGGGTTAAAGAAGAAGAGGTAGAAGAAGAAAATAGAAAACAACATTATAATCTAACCATCGTAGCGAAATAAAATATAATAGATATTAAATGATCTTTACTCAAAATCAAATATCTCTGTTTATATATTACAACATCAGAGTACATCAATCACCGCTCAACAACAATATCATACAAATGGATACACAACAACTCAACTCAATGGAAATATATATATATATATATATATATATATATATATATATATATATATAAACAAGTATGGGAGTACGTCTCGTCATCTTGCTCGTCTCCTGAGCTCCACAGCATCATCCTGTATCCTATAATACTCGGTCTGATCCGAGCATTACAGTTAAATAATAACCGAGTCATTCTGGAATACCAGCGTGAGAAAATCACACCCAATTGATTTTTAAGTTTCAAAAATCCTTTGGAAACAAAAGCATCTCGTAAGACCACGCCACAAATAAACATGTCGGGTTATTACCTTACGATAGCTAAACCAATTTTTATAGAAATCCTCTGATATTATTATAAGGTCTATATACAAATACTTATAAAATAGCCGAAATTGTTGCATGATTAAATTCCAGCTACTAGCCACAGAGTGGGTAATACAAACAAAACTCGTACAAGGCTCGTAGGGAGAATGGATTTCCAACCAATGACTAGGCACTGGGGTACCACCTGTCACAGTACGGGGCCTAGATCACCGTACCGAGGAGTACACCCGCTCCCCTACAGCACAAGGCCGGGACTACCCCTTACTGGATAGTCCCGAGTGAGATCACCCCGCGGTTGGGATCAGCAACCGCCCACCAAGCCGAAATAAAAAGGGACATCTAGACTGGAATGACCTTACCCTGCTTGGGTGCTACCCACCTAGCCTTGCTGCATAACCCCTGATTTTTAGTCATTCTCATTTGATGAGGCTTTAGGCTAAGCGTTACCTTTATAGAACATATCTCTTAGAATGCCCATCGTCCACCTGACGATGTTTCGCAAGCATTCATCCATACAAGTCTGTCCCTGGTTCGAACGGAACCGAAGGCACTATTCCTACTACATCCATTTTGGAAATATCCTCAGGATTAGTAGAGACTAGCCCTTGCACTTCATAGCTCCATCTTCGAATCCAAACTCGTTTTCACGAAACGTACAAACCGGATCGAAGTGGTTTTCGAGAAATAAATCTCGATCCCGGTCTCTTCGAAACGATCAACGCGTTTTTGTCCAATATTGATAGTCGGTTATTTAACTATCAATTAATATGCATAAAAAATCCATCAACCAATAAATGATTTCCCAAATTATTTATTATCAAAATATCTTTACAAGATATAATTTTACTTTCAACCCTTTTTGAAAACAGTTTTCAAACCCTTCTTTCTTTCCAGAATACACTTTCCTAAATATTTTCTATCTCCACTGAAATTGCCAAGCACAAACTAGATTTTTAAAATAATTTAAAACACTTTACTTTAAAATATACTTTTAAAACATTTAAGTCAAACTACATCAATAATTTGTTAAAAATACATACTATATAAATATTTGAAAGCAAGGTTACTTTATAAAATATAACTAATTTTTTTATCTTAAATCAAACTACTAAGTCACTCTTAAAATAATTACTACTATAATAGATTAAAAAGAAAAGTCTTACTTTAGAATTTAAATATTTAGAAATAATAAATTTTCCAAACTTGCTTTTTAAATCAACTTAGAAACTTTTAACTTATTTTTTAAAAAAACTTACTTTGAAAACGTACTTGGTTATCCAGGGAGAATATCCAAATTCAACCACTTAAATCAACTTTCCCAAATTGATTTCAAATTTATCCCATTTGAAATAAATTTCTTTAATTACTGAATTCATTTCAAAATTTATTAAGTATGGACTTAATTATTGTTGTTATTATTATTTTTCATTTGATTATAAAACTTTTAACTGAAATATACAAATTCCAGAATTTTCCCAATTTCTTCTTTATTCTTTCAATAATTTAAATCTAAACTTTTAAATAAATGTTCCGTTCCTTTAAATAATAACACTGAATTTTAAAAATTCACTAACTTCCTGTTTATTCAAATTTTCCTTTCTATACTCACAAGTTATTTATTAGAAATTTAAAGTCACTTTATTTCTTCTCCAATTCATTCTTAAATTTATTCAAATTTTCCTATAATTATTTTACTTACAATTTCACTTCTTTTATTTTCTTTTCCAAAATCCAATCTATAAATTTTTGGTAGTTCATTATACCCAAATATGTCCAATCAAACCACATCATAGAATATCAATATCACAGCAGAGAGTATTACATAATTTAAATAAATGTTGAGGGATCCTGTTGGATCCCTCCAACCTGTTTTTCCCTGCATCCAAAAACGTTAGCACAATATAGTACACCAATTCTAAAATATCATACTATATCATATCAATCAATTCAGCCATTCAAACAATGAATTAAATTTAATCATTAAAAATTTAAATTTAACTGAGTGAGATTAACTCACCTTCGATTTTTGTTTGGCAATCCGACCCAACCCGGCTTGTTTCTATCAGATTTTGACCTTGTATAACAACCATACGATTTATTACTCTTTGAAATAACTTGAACGATTTATTTCAATTTTATAAATTTCCTCTAAGTGACTAAGAACAAATTAATTTCCAATTAATAATTTACTCAACTAATAAATAAATTTTAAATTTATCTTCCTTAAATAAATTATTAAACCCTTTTTTTTCATATTAAAAATACATACACTTATAGAAATAAATTATAGATTTCCAGAAATAATCTAGTTTTCATAAACTTGACACCCTTAAAATTCTTATATTATTATTTTCCCTTTGCTGTATAAGGAAAAAGTTTTATAATAATATTTTCTTTTCAAACCTTACATTTATATATCTCTGTTTGCTGTATATTTTTAAAATAAATAGGTATGAGTGTATATACATATGTTTATTTATATTTTACCTTTACTATATATATATATATATATATATATATATATATTTTATATAAAAAAATTATAGATCTCAAAAATTCCTATTTACTTTAAAACCTGACCTCTACATACTTATATATAAATTGTTAACTCTTGTATAAACAAATAATCTAAATTTAAATTAAACTTTACTTACCCAGTCATTTTAAAATTCTGTTTACTTCCTAATCATCCCTTTTAAATGTATGAACTTCATTTTTTGTTAAAAATTTCTCTATGCTTTACTGGTTTACATATACATATGTGTATAAATTAAGTTTAAACTGAAAATAAGATGGAGGATACCTCACTGCCCTAAGAAATGGATGTTGAATATGCGCTTATATGATTTTTGTTTGATGATAATAAACATATATACATTCGTTTAAATGTATTTGTTAATATACTATTTATTTTCACAGATTAAATAAATATTTGCTGAACAAAATAAATAACACAGATTTTAAATTCAAACGAATATTTTATTCAAACAAATATTTATTACAATTTTGAATAATACAATTTCAAGCTCTCACTATACTATACAACTTTGATTACAATTACATCACATTTCACATTTACATATTCACCTCACTACATATCACTCACACTCGTATTTTTATCTACAACTGCATTCCAGTTTGAATCCAGCATCTGAGCAATCTGCAAAAATATTCACTAACGCAGTAAAATTGAAAAGAAAATATTTTTGCAATATAAATTAAAAGATGATTTTAAAAATATGATTTGCCTCAGTTATTTGGGTTGTTCGTCATAATTTAAATTTGAATTCATCATACACGAACAACTTGTGACATACACAGTGTATCACTGTATATGCCACAAGGCCGTGCACACCGATATATACACTTGATTGAGTTACAGGGACAGGTGAGCACCGGTCAAACCCAAATAAAAATACAGGATTCAACTCAGGTGAAACATGCAATATATCACGACTTCAGCACAAGGTCAAATCCAAATAAAACTGGATTCAACACAGGTGCAGTTCGAATATACAACAGTGCAGATAAACAAATCAAGTTCAAGCAAGTGCCAACAAAGAATCAAAGCTCGACCAATATAATGCAACTATGTTCAAATATGACATGAATGCAATAAAGACCAACTGCCAGCAAATGCACCGAACAAGTTGCCAACATACACTCCAGACCACAACAAAGGCAATGTACAAATACAACTATGTTGAATAAATCCAGACAACTCACTGGAATGAACAAACATCCAATTCCAAGTCAAATGAACCATCATCTACAAGTTCAAGTGAAAGTGCAGACAAATGACCAAGCTGCAGCATCAATGATGAACAAGACCAACAGTGAACCATACACAAATGACCATGCCACAACTATGCAAGCCTGTGCCAAGCATGATACAGGAGAATATAAGAATGCATTGAAGACCAAAATCATGTACAAGTTGCAATATGCAACAACCATCGAGCTAAATGCATGCAAGTGACAACAGTCAATTATGAACCAAATATAACAGATCAAGTGACAACATAAAACAGTGCAAACATATGCACATAAGTGACACAGTGAAGAAGGCAACATGAAGTGAACCAAGATACCAGAGAACAAGACTTGTCACTAACACAACAAAGACCAAGTGCAATTCGAACCAACATGACGAACAGAGACATATGTATATGAAGAAACAATACGAGCAACAGTTCGTATATGCATCAGTAACCGAGCACAGGCCAGAAACAATATCAAAGTGCAAACACATCGAGTATGACACAGCGACAAGGCAACAGTGACTCAGATGTACATCAAGTCCAAATACAACAATATGCAGTAGCAAGGTTGCAAGTATATGAAATGTACAGACAACAAATTTTGCAGTGATACAAAACAAGTTCAACAGGCAACAAGCAAAAGTTCACAGAGAAGTTAAAATCATGAAAAGTGGCACGGCAAATTTTTGAGAAGAACCAACAGAGATCGCCATGTCAAGTTTGAACAAGTCAAAGTAAAAAATACCAAGAAATCAACATGAAATATACGAATATGACAAAGTCAAATTAAAGCCGTGCTCATCACAATTTGTAAAGCCGTGTCAATCAAGCAATCGAGTATGACTTAGTCAAGGAAAAATCACGAGCATTCAAGTATAATCGAATGGCCAGAACAAATTATTTGACAAATTCAAATAAAACATATACGAACGCAATAATAGGAATTCAAATCCTATATAAACCAAAATCATCATCGGCATAATCATGGAAGTTCGAATACGAAAATCAAACAGTAACGAAGCAGAAATCACATACCAAATCAAAGTCGAACTCCATCAACTTGAAGTAGCCAGAGAGCGACCAACGAGAATCGATCGAGCAAGGCAACACGTGAACAATCACAAAATCGATCAAAGTAGGATCGGCACTTCAAAAGCCCTAATTGAATCAAAGGGATGATGCCCTAGATCTGAAAAAGGAGCGGCCATTTTTTCACGAAGGAAAAAAAAGAGAGAAACGGGTTGAAGTGAACAAGGGGCCGACTTTCTTTTATTAAAAGGCTTTAGTTTATTATTTTAAATAGGGCTTTATTTTACTTAATTTGTTTTTTGTTTTGTATTTTACTTTTAAACCGTTTATTTTCTAGTCGTGTGACTAGGGTGCAAACTACGGTGTGTAATTGGGAATTTGCAACTCGGTAGTTGAGTTGTGGTCAAGGTTTTGAGCGTAGAGTTAGGTTAGTCAATAGCGGGTATAGCGAGTTTACGTGTGTAAGCGAGGGACTATCTAATTTCTAGTAGAAACCTTGGGGGCAGCACGTAGGCAGGGTTTTGCCGAAGCTGGGTAAATTCTGTGTTGTTCTGTTCTGCATTTTATTATTCTGCTATTTATTTCTGTGCTGGTAATATTCTGTGATCTGTGTTAATATTAGTTTATAAGCTTCCGCGATTAATTTTTATAATTAACACTATCACCCTATTCACCCCCCCTCTAGGGTGAAATCGATCCTACAAGTGGTATCAGAGCTAGGAATAGAAGTCATCAATTGTTTTAAAAATTCGTTTTTTTTTTCAAAAAATCAGTTTTTTGTTTTTAAAAATTTGAATTTTTTTTAAATGGCTTCTTTTAATAACGCTTTTGCAGAGGGGCAGTCGATAGTTAGACCACCAATGTTCAATGGTGAATATGCTTATTGGAAAAATAGAATGGAAATTTTTCTAAAAACCATTGACGCATGGAATATTGTTGAGACAGGTTATAGCATACCAACTATAACTGTAGATAATCAGGAGATAGAGAAACCAAAGGAACAATGGACAGAACTAGAAAATAAATTACAGAATACTAATGCTAAAGCTATGAATTCTATTATCTGTTCATTGGATCAATTTGAATTTAATCGTGTCTCACATTGTCTAACTGCGCAGGAAATATGGCACATACTAGAAGTGACTCACGAAGGAACATCTCAAGTCAAAGAATCTCGCCTTGCAATGCTAAGCAGCGAATACGAGAACTTCAAAATGGCGAAGGAAGAAAATGTCAAAGAGATGTACGGACGACTCTCCAATATCGTATACAAATCAAAAGCTCTTGGAAAAACATACACCGAATTAGAAATAGTCCGGAAAATCCTCAGAGTCCTTCCACGAAGCTTTGAAGCAAAAGTAACTGCCATACAAGAATCGAAAGATTTAAAACAACTTAAAGTTGAGGAACTCATCGAAAATCTCACCACTTATGAGCTTGAAATGAAATTCAAAGAAGAGCGTGAAGGAGGTGACACTCAAAAGAAATCAATAGCTCTCAAAGGAACAACCGAAAGTGATGATGATAACGATGAAGATGATGGAGCAGCAGAATTGGAGCTGTTAATAAGGAAATTCAAAAAATGGAATCAAAAACATGGAAATTCAGCTCGAATTCAAAAAGAAAAAAGCAGAATAGCCAAAGCACTAGACTACTCAGAAGAACAAAAGTTTATTTGTTATAATTGCAACAAACCCGGCCATATCAAGCCCGATTGTCCAAAATTAAATCCAGCCACGGAAAGAAACAGAAAAAGAAAAGTTTTGCAGCCACTTGGGATGAAATAGACGAGAATGATCAAAGCACTGGCAGTGAAAGCGAAAAGGCAGAATTGTGTCTTCGAGGTGATACAACTGACAGTGACGATGACGAGCCAAGTGAGGTATCAAAACTTACCCATTCTGAGTTGCTTATATATTTTCATGAAGTAAACGGTTGTTTTGAACGACTTAGGGAAAAATACGCCAAACTTGAATCTCAAAAAGATACTTTGATAGAATGTAATAAACAACTTGATCAATTAGTTAAAACCTATCAAAGTAGGATTCCTAAGTGTGATAAGTGTCCAACATTTGATGAGGAAATTAAAAAACAGAAATTAAAATAAAATCGCTTGAAAATGAAATTCTGATTTTAAAGGAGAATGAAAATACTAGGAGAGAGAATTCTATTAAAAAGTGCACACAGTTGTTAAACGAAAATGAATCTCTCAAAACACAAGTCCAACAATTGTCAACGACTTTAGATAAATTTTCAAAAAGTGAAAAATCGTTGAATATGCTATTAGGAAAGCAAACTGTTAATACGGTTAGACAAGGACTTGGATATAATAATTCGAAGATTGTTGAAAGCAATATTAATCAAGTTAATTCTATGTGCACAATTTGTAGAAAATATGGACACAATCACAATAATTGTTGGTATAGACCCAAACATGTGAAAACTATATCGATTTGGGTTCCTAAAGGCACAAATATAAAATCTCTCAAAGTTAAACAAATTTGGATGCCAAAGGGAACAATTATAAATAGTTTTGGGTCTACACAAAATTATTTTTCAAAATTTTCTGCCACTAACAACCATGGACCTATAAAAACAAATAGGTCACATAAATCTTTTTTCGTGTAGGTGTGGTGGCAGGCTAAGGAACAACAATAGTGTTCTCTGGATTTTGGCTGTTCCAGAAACACAACGGGCGACAAAGCTAAGTTCCTTAGCCTAGTATAAAGGTGACAGAATCACAATGGACAACGACGAAAAATATCGTAAAGGTAAAGACAGGTAAAGGTATATTTATTTGTACGATATATTAAATGTGATAATCTGTACCATATTCTGAATTAAAATCAGCCAATTATATGATGATGATTTAATGATGATTTTGATTCTGACTTTATTCAACATTGTTAGCCAATTATGTTCTTATGACAAAAACACTATAATAATCTCTAGATTATTTGAGTTACTTCATATATGTCAGTTTGGATTAAAAATAGTGTTTTGTTGGATATTACAATTGGTTATAATATGGCTGACTCTATATTCACGGTTTTCTGATTATTTAACACGGCTTCAATTCAATTTCAAAAGAATGTCATTTAAATTGTTGTTAAAATTGAATTTGAAATTTTTGATGCACACTTCATGGTTTGGTCGATCGAATTCAATTAATGATAATATTGAGTAAAATTGAAATTCAGATGCAGATTTCACTGGTAATATTGTTGATAGAAAAATTACTAGTGGAACGTGATTAATCTTTAAAACATTCATTTTCTGCATCGTTTTTCAAAGAAAATATCTGCATATTTTTCACTTGAAATAAATTTTATTTTTGCAGAAAATTTTCTTGAAAACTCCTTCTAGAAAATCAGTTTTGACCTTGTATCAGATTAGTTATTTAAGAATAATTGATTTTATAACTATATTTGAAATTGATTTTAAATAACTATATTAACTAATCTGACCCCCTACTAATTATCTGAAAAGATATATAGTGATTGAAAATAAGATGAGTGTTGATATTAATCATATATTATGACTCGAGACAATATAATTAGTAAATTTCTTTAGAAATTTAGACAAGAGTTATAAAACTTTCTGTTGATAAATATTCCATGACCATTTCTATTTCTTTCATTTTTCTATCGACCATCACTCATCAAAATTCAATATAGTAGGTCAATAGGTGGTATTTTAAAACGGGAAATCATTTGTGCTTCAATTTATTATATTTTTTAGCAATAAAATAAATATCCAAAGTATTCACTCTCATTTAAAAGTCCTCACGGTTATGCATGGGTGAATTACTTGGATTTTTGATTATGTGCTTCCATGCTCATTTAAAAGTCCTCACGGTTATGCATGTATGGAACGCATATCAAAATTAATTGGTTAAATAAACAAGTTGATTCTAATCCCATTTAAAAGTCCTCACGGTTATGCGTGGTTAGAAGATACTTGAATTCATTTTTAAAATAAAAATAAAAATTGTGAATACTACTAATCTCATTTAAAAGTCCTAACGGTTATGCATGGTTAGTAGATATTCAAATTTCCTGAAATAAACATACCACAAATAGACACGACTATATAGTTTTATTTGATGAAATCATTCATATCATTCTAAAGTGGAATATGCGTCAATTAAAGGATTTATGATTTTTGTTTGATTTTTTTTATCGAAATTTAATTTTTATATTCAATTGAGTTTTTAATGTTTAATTAATACCGATCACTATATCTCTACTTTCTATTACTATTATTCTTTTGCTGATAACAAAAGGGGGAGAGAAAAGTTAAGATTTTGTAAAAAGGGAGAGAAAAGGTCAAAGAAGTTTTCAATATGCATATAGACTCATTTGCACATTTTATTTGTATGCATATATGTAGGGGGAGTCATATATGTAGGGGGAGTATCATATAGAAAGGAAGCATTCAAATAGGGGGAGCAATTGAAATTATCAAATACATTTAATATATTCAAAATCTTAAATATATGTTTGTTATCATCAAAAGGGGGAGATTGTTGAATATGCGCTTATATGATTTTTGTTTGATGATAATAAACATATATACATTCGTTTAAATGTATTTGTTAATATACTATTTATTTTCACAGATTAAATAAATATTTGCTGAATAAAATAAATAACACAGATTTTAAATTCAAACGAATATTTTATTCAAACAAATATTTATTACAATTTTGAATAATACAATTTCAAGCTCTCACTATACTATACAACTTTGATTACAATTACATCACATTTCACATTTACATATTCACCTCACTACATATCACTCACACTCGTATTTTTATCTACAACTGCATTCCAGTTTGAATCCAGCATCTGAGCAATCTGCAAAAATATTCACTAACGCAGTAAAATTGAAAAGAAAATATTTTTGCAATATAAATTAAAAGATGATTTTAAAAATATGATTTGCCTCAGTTATTTGGGTTGTTCGTCATAATTTAAATTTGAATTCATCATACACGAACAACTTGTGACATACACAGTGTATCACTGTATATGCCACAAGGCCGTGCATACCGATATATACACTTGATTTAGTTACAGGGACAGGTGAGCACCGGTCAAACCCAAATAAAAATACAGGATTCAACTCAGGTGAAACATGCAATATATCACGACTTCAGCACAAGGTCAAATCCAAATAAAACTGGATTCAACACAGGTGCAGTTCGAATATACAACAGTGCAGATAAACAAATCAAGTTCAAGCAAGTGCCAACAAAGAATCAAAGCTCGACCAATATAATGCAACTATGTTCAAATATGACATGAATGCAATAAAGACCAACTGCCAGCAAATGCACCGAACAAGTTGCCAACATACACTCCAGACCACAACAAAGGCAATGTACATATACAACTATGTTGAATAAATCCAGACAACTCACTGGAATGAACAAACATCCAATTCCAAGTCAAATGAACCATCATCTACAAGTTCAAGTGAAAGTGCAGACAAATGACCAAGCTGCAGCATCAATGATGAACAAGACCAACAGTGAACCATACACAAATGACCATGCCACAACTATGCAAGCCTGTGCCAAGCATGATACAGGAGAATATAAGAATGCATTAAAGACCAAAATCATGTACAAGTTGCAATATGCAACAACCATCGAGCTAAATGCATGCAAGTGACAACAGTCAATTATGAACCAAATATAACAGATCAAGTGACAACATAAAACAGTGCAAACATATGCACATAAGTGACACAGTGAAGAAGGCAACATGAAGTGAACCAAGATACCAGAGAACAAGACTTGTCACTAACACAACAAAGACCAAGTGCAATTCGAACCAACATGACGAACAGAGACATATGTATATGAAGAAACAATACGAGCAACAGTTCGTATATGCATCAGTAACCGAGCACAGGCCAGAAACAATATCAAAGTGCAAACACATCGAGTATGACACAGCGACAAGGCAACAGTGACTCAGATGTACATCAAGTCCAAATACAACAATATGCAGTAGCAAGGTTGCAAGTATATGAAATGTACAGACAACAAATTTTGCAGTGATACAAAACAAGTTCAACAGGCAACAAGCAAAAGTTCACAGAGAAGTTAAAATCATGAAAAGTGGCACGGCAAATTTTTGAGAAGAACCAACAGAGATCGCCATGTCAAGTTTGAACAAGTCAAAGTAAAAAATACCAAGAAATCAACATGAAATATACGAATATGACAAAGTCAAATTAAAGCCGTGCTCATCACAATTTGTAAAGTCGTGTCAATCAAGCAATCGAGTATGATTTAGTCAAGGAAAAATCACGAGCATTCAAGTATAATCGAATGGCCAGAACAAATTATTTGACAAATTCAAATAAAACATATACGAACGCAATAATAGGAATTCAAATCCTATATAAACCAAAATCATCATCGGCATAATCATGGAAGTTCGAATACGAAAATCAAACAGTAACGAAGCAGAAATCACATACCAAATCAAAGTCGAACTCCATCAACTTGAAGTAGCCAGAGAGAGACCAACGAGAATCGATCGAGCAAGGCAACACGTGAACAATCACAAAATCGATCGAAGTAGGATCGGCACTTCAAAAGCCCTAATTGAATCAAAGGGACGATGCCCTAGATCTGAAAAAGGAGCGGCCATTTTTTCACGAAGGAAAAAAAAGAGAGAAACGGGTTGAAGTGAACAAGGGGCCGACTTTCTTTTATTAAAAGGCTTTAGTTTATTATTTTAAATAGGGCTTTATTTTACTTAATTTGTTTTTTGTTTTGTATTTTACTTTTAAACCGTTTATTTTCTAGTCGTGTGACTAGGGTGCAAACTACGGTGTGTAGTTTGGGAATTTGCAACTCGGTAGTTGAGTTGTGGTCAAGGTTTTGAGCGTAGAGTTAGGTTAGTCAATAGCGGGTATAGCGAGTTTACGTGTGTAAGCGAGGGACTATCTAATTTCTAGTAGAAACCTTGGGGGCAGCACGTAGGCAGGGTTTTGCCGAAGCTGGGTAAATTCTGTGTTGTTCTGTTCTGCATTTTATTATTCTGCTATTTATTTCTGTGCTGGTAATATTCTGTGATCTGTGTTAATATTAGTTTATAAGCTTCCGCGATTAATTTTTATAATTAACACTATCACCCTATTCACCCCCCCTCTAGGGTGAAATCGATCCTACAATGGAAACCTTAGCCTCCATTCACCTCTGCAAAAATCGCGATCTACCACCAGATGCCGCTGCTTCGATCGACCCCCCCCCTACGCACGCGAGGCATAACTTCCCTCTTTCCTTTCTGAACTCGAGCTCGAGCATTCATCAGTCATACACGCAAAACCCTACAACCACGCGTGCCTCGATCTCATCGCGATCGTCATTGCGACCTACCGCAACACGGTACCCACATCAATCCAACGTCGTGATGTTGTTCCCCCCTTTTGCTTCGAGAAACGGGGGACGTGATTCAATATAAGGAAGCGATCGCCCTTTTTTTCTTTTTTCTTTTTTTTACCGAATGACTTTGGGTTTGAGAAGAAGAAAAGGGGGTTCGCCCCTCTTGTGTTGCCCCCTTATTATTTTTATCTTTATACGCGGCTTACAGCTTCCCCTTGAAGCTTCTTATTTTATTTATCTATTGATTATAAATTTTTTTTTTTTAGTTTAGTTCGAGCATTTTGATTTTTGATTGAACGGCTTAGAATTGGGAAAGTATGTGATTAAATGATAGTAAGATAGCGTATACCAGAAGCTTGATTAACTAAATTAAATTGCATCAAATTATTACCAATTAAATTTTCAGCATGTTCATATATCGTACGCTCACACAACAACTCCAAATGCTACCAAAATCGAAATCCGATAATAATTCAATATTACAGACTCAATAGAACTGGTCTCGACGAATTCCGAGACTGTGTCTTGGAAGACTATTTTAAAATTCAATAATTAATTATTCAATTATCAAATAAATTGTGATATCCGTAATTCAAGTTAAAATTACACTATTGAATATTTAAAATCGATTAAATATTCTGATTTAAATTGCTTAAAAATTCCGGGTCGTCACATTGCTCTATACAGAAAAATATAACAAGTATTCATTGTAGCACAGCCAAGTATTAATTAACTAACTAATTAAATAAATAATGCCAAATTACGGGTGTTACTATTACCTTCTAGCACAGCCAAGTATTCATTGTAGTTTTCTCTATTTTGGTATTTCCTGCTCCACTTTCCTCACTCAATATTATCGACCGATTAATTTCATCTCTAATTATTTCAGAGATAGTTGTATCAGCAATAGCATATACGTAGGGGTTCTCATTTATTATTTTTATTATATGCTTCGACATGATTGTTGCCATAAAAATTCACATGTTTAAAGGGGTTGATGGAAACTAGCACTAGTCCAGCCTTGTTATATATACTGTCACGCGCATACCTGTGTTGCAAATAATAGAGTACAAATGGCTCATTTAAGGTACTAAGTTTCATGAGATCATTTGCTTCATTAATAATTTTGGGATTTGCAACCAATAGCCTTGGTATTTAGCTTTAATCTTTTTCCATCTAAATGAGAAACAATAGATTCTCCTTCTGAAGTTGATAGAATGCTCCTTAACATCCAATCACCACCAACTGTTGATGCCAAGATCGATTCTTCTTTTTGCCAGCAATGTCATTCCATTTTGAAGGTGAATTTACCGCATAATGATTGTCCACATTCTTGTGGCTATAAAGAGATTCCATGCTTTTTGTCCAACACATGTTGTCAATCTAATGAGTTGGAGGTTGGAGTTTGAACAATGGGTGAGATATCACTATACTTCCCTCCAATGAAGCCGCGTTGTTTCCAACGAAGTCCTTTCAACTTTTAAGCTCAAACATGTTACAAAATTATGAGTAATGACTATAAGAAATCCTAGATAATGTCCAAAGAAATTCTTGTATTTTACTATTAATAAATAGATATATTGTTTTAATAGATTTTTTGAATGGAATAGTTAGCTATATGTCGTCCACTAATTTAAAATTTATGATTTTTTAAATATTTTAAGATATGTATTTATTAGGAAAAAAAACGACTAAATTTATGTTAGATATTTTAAGTTTGGTCAATTTAATTTGATAAATGATATGTAGACTTAGTTTCAAATACTTTTTGAGATATCGATATAATCTAAAATAGAAAGCATAATACTAACGAATCACCATATTTTATATATTAATTTAATTTTACAACAAATATAAAAAACATCAATGATGATTCCATGTTAAAAATAAAATATTATCAACATTATTTTAAATTATAGGCCAAGAAAAATTTAGGAGTGGAAATAAAATGTTCTAACACAATAGTTAAATTTGGGAGTGGAAATAAAAACATTATGAAATGTGGAAACCATTCTTTGATTGTTTTCCATCTCAAGGTATCATAAAAGTTGGATAGGAGACCTTACATAATTAGATGATTCAAATGGACCTTGCCTGAGATTATTATTCATCATTAGTTATCAAAGATGGATAGTGAATTCATTTAATTATTTCCATTAATATATTATACTTCCATAAAGTCAATATTATTTGGTCATATCAAAATGTAAATATATGCCTAATGTTGTACCATTCACATTCACTTCATTCCAAAAATCAGTGATATACATCAGTCACGTAAGTATTTGAGTGTAAGTGATGTATCCAATGTTTCTTTCATATCTACATGCATTTTTGTTGCGTTCTTGTTATTTGTATGCTTTTATGTACAAGTAAGGTTTCAAAAGCTTTAGGTCAACCTTTGCCTGAAATGAGTGTATTCTAACAGTTCGAATTGTTAGTGAATTTTTTTATCAATGTTTGTGTGATTTATTTTTCTATAGATGAGAAGAAGAGAAAGAGAACAAGAAAAATGTAGGATTAGGAATAGTCCTACTCATAGAATATAATGGACTATAGTTGCTTAAATATAGGTTCCTCGATAGAAGATTGGGCCCTTTGGGCATGCAATGCTTGCTCTTTTGTACGGAGGAAGGTTATGCATAACCACCATACATGTGTACGTGTCACCGTCTGACCAACCGACCAAATTGGGTCAAAAATTCAAATCTAAATATAGGAAAATGGCGGGAGACGCAACTGTTATAATGGAAGGACATTTGGATTCAAACAAAAATAAAGGCGTATCGTTTTGGCGGGAAATGCAACTTTTAAAAAATGAAAAGGCACATTTTCACGGCTATAAATAGGAACTCCTGGAAAGTATTTCAAAATTATCCTTTTCTTATTTTTTTCAAGTCTCTTTCCCTTCTCCTCTTTTATTTCATTCTATATTATTTCAGGTTTGTGCTATTGCATATTACAAACTTGATACTCTTGCGCTGCAGTCAATTCAGACAATAATTTGAATTGATTTCGATAATGCTATCGTAGTCGGTTTAAGAGATTAATCATCACGACTCCATTGTTCTTGGGAGAAGATTTGCCTTAGCTAATAGCACCCATTCGTTAATTGAAATAAGTGGTGAGGGAAAATAACATCTTAAGGATAGCATCGTCAATGTGCCTTGGTGGATCTCTCTTATTTTGCAGATTATAATAATTATCTATTTACCAGATCGAAGAATTTCGACAACAATCTTAAGACGTTATCTAACAATGGCACTGCACAGTTTGAGGTAGTTCGCTTCTGATCTCACCAAATTTGAAAGGTTTGATGGCATTGATTTTGTACATTGGCAAAATAAGATGCATTTTTGGTTGTTCAGTCTAAAGTGGTCTATGTTCTTAAGATGCAAAAGCCAGCAGAAATAGAAAATGCGACTATTGGGCAGGCACGATCAAGAATAAAAGGGGAGCAACATGATTACAAATGCAATAGGCACATATGCAATGCAATTGAAGATACTCTATTCGATATGTACAAAAATAAATCAACCACCAAAAATGTCTTCGATCTGCTAGATGCCAAATATCTAATGGAGGATCCAGTAAATAAGAAAATTTTGGCTATGAAGTTCTTTAATTATAAAATTAATGATGCCAGACCAGTAGCAGATCTATTTAATGATATTATGCATATCCTAAACTAATTCAACTAGCATAAAATGAATATGGATGAGGAGATAAAAGTCTCGTCCATAATAAACAAACTCCCCCCTCTTGAAAGAATCGAATGAAAATCCTTAAATAAAGGAATGAGGATACGAGTTGGATAGTCTTACATAGTATTTGCAAGTGAAAGAGCAACTTAGGTAGATAGAAATCACTAAACCAATAGTATTTCCATCTAGATCCATATGGCGGAGGAAAAAGAAAAAAAATCTATGAGAACTATTTTAGTCAAAAAACAAAATTTTAGAATAAAGATTTTGATAACGTGAAGGCAAAGAAAGTGAATGGATGCTTCTATTATGGAAAATTTGGTCACTTTAAAAGAAATTTTCATTTTCGTAAAAAGAAATCTTAATCGACGTATCTGCAATCAACATGACAGAAAAAAAGGATTCTGGATGGATCGACTCTATTGCTATTAGGCATATTTGCAACGACAAGATTCTATTCAAGAAACTTGAGCCATCCGAAGATGAAAATATCATTATGGGAAACTCAACGAAAGTAGCGTTTAAGGGGAAGGGGATAGCAGACTTGGAATTCACATCTAGGAAAATTCTGATATTGAATGATTTATTTTATGTATTCGGGAGCCTTGTTTTTGGTAGTCTATTAAATAAGTTTGGCTTCAAACAAGTCTTTGAGTCAGATAAATATGTATTGACCAAAGACAGAATGCTCATTGGAAAAGGATACATGTGTGATGGAATGTTCAAATAGAATATTGATAAAATGGTTGTTTTTGCTTGTATTACTAACTCTTTTTCTTTAAGGCATAGTAGATTGTGATATATTAACATCAGAAGTATGGATAAAATTATTTCATTAAACAAGTCCTTAAATACGGTAATAAATTTAATGATAAGTGTAGAATATGCTCTTTAACGAAAATAAATAGAAAACTGTTTCCATTAAAATATGTTAGTATCACTAATCAATTACAACAAATTCATAGTGATATTTGTGACATGCATAATGCTCCTACTACAGGAGGAAATAAGCATTATTTTTTTCACATTTACAGACGACTATTCAGAGTTCTATTATGTTTTTAATGCATGCTAAGGATGAAGTATTAAATTCATTTATGACCTATAGGACAGAGGTAGAAAACCAATGTGATGTTAAAATTAAGACCCTTGATCTAATAGGGGAGGTGAGTATCATTTCTTTGCATTTTGTGAATCTGTAGGAATTATACACGAGACATCTATAGCTTATACTCCATAATTAAGTAGAGTAGCAGAATGCAAAAATAGCATGATAACCTACACCTCCCGACAAACTAATCTAAAGCCTAGTGTGACTTTTGGACTCACGTTGTGTCGATAAATACAAGCTATTGAGTTTTATAACATTACAAGGACCACACAGCAGATACGATCTAAGATATATGAAATACCCCACACCCCTTAATATACTCAGAAGGACAAACTAAGAGGCATGGTGCGTTGTAGGTATAAATAAAACTAATAGAGACTAAGATTTACAAGACAAAAATAGGTAAAAACAGCGGAAACTAAAATAATAACTTATTTAAAATAAAACTTTCTTAATTGCTTCATAAATAAGTCAAATACCAAATACAATATCCATATCTCAAAACCTATCATGTCTTATAAAAAAAAATTAGTCTTAAAAAACAGAGTATATAATATCCCTCGTAATAAGCCGTACATAGAAAGAACAAAAGCTGAGAATGAAAGAAATACTAAGTAGCGAACTCCTCCAAGAAATCGCCAAGCAACTGCAATCTATTGCCTCTCCCTTGATTGCCTATGGGGGGAAGGAGAAAATAGAGGAATGGATTGGAATAAAAGTCCGGTGATTGATAGTAGTTACCAGAGTCTTTAAGAAAGATAAAAGTAATAGACTCCACAACAGTTTTAGCATAAATAAGGAAAATAAAGGAAATAGATAAGGAATAAACTGGAAATAAGTACGCCTAAATATTACTCAATTTATAAGATTGGTTAACTTTCATTGCGTACACTTGTCCTTGATTTCGGGTTTGATTAGGCTGAATTTCTAACCCTGTAATTAAGACTTAACCCTAATTCTACCCTTTTGATCGACCTGCTACTCTATAGTACCTTTTTACGAACCAGCCGCTATATACCTCCCAATACATCAGCCAATGGTATCTACGAAAGATACATTGAGCAACCACTGTGGATCCGGACGACATATATAGATCCCTACACAGAAGGCATTGGTGTCTACGAAAGACACTCATATTAATCACTAGGAACTCATAGCTATTGCTGAGCACACGAATGGAATTCGCACGCGTAACTGCCACCAGGCCCATGATACCTTTTGCTCCACCTATTGGGTCTTATTATTACCTCAACATCCGGCATAAGCATGCCCTTCATCACACTTCAGGCTAATGTGAGATCACCATGTGTTTAAAGAATGTATTGGGGAAATGCTATTGGTACTGGCCCTTCATCCAAACAATATCTAGTTGCGCCCCTTATCCAAATCCCCCGTGATTTGGACTTCTATTTGACCAATTACTACCATTCTTAGCATAAGCGCGCCCTAGGCTCACCGTTTTGTCTAATAGGGAATGCTATTTGGTACAGGTCCTAGTTTCATCTTTGCTTATCAATTAGATAAATTATTTTAAATAAGCCTTCACAATTAATCCCTGTTATCTTTGCCTGTTGTAAAAGTCAATTGTCTCAATTCCAGAGCAATCGTGCCAAAAACTCAAACCATTCCCAAACTCTCACCATCCTCCCGAGGTAATCATCACGTTGAGAGTCAGCAGTATCGATCCCCATATCTATCGCTGAAGCCTGCCTAGATGGTAGATGTTCGATCCTTCTTTTTTGCTGGGTTGGTAATAATATAGGTAGAAGAGATAGGAGAGGCAACCCCAATATTTTAGTTAGAGGTCCTAAGTCTTAAAATAAGCGTCACTCTGTTCTATTCCTTATTATAACCTACGTTGTAATCATGCTTATTACTTAACCCAAGGTCTAAATGTGAAAATAAGATTCTTTCATCTTTTACTCTATTTACTTATAATTCTAAGTTATAACTATGCCAATTATGTTTAATTAGTCCAATTCTAATTATAATTAGGCGTAATTTCAGTCCAATTCCACTATTTATTGCAGTCCAATTTTATTATTTATTGCAGTTTTTATAATTTACATCTTATTTTCTTCATTCAATATTCTTACTTATATAATCCATATTTGCGTTTAATTTATTCAAATCCATATGCGAAGAAAAGGAGGATGAAGAGAATAGACGCTTGCATAAAATCCAAAATGTCGAAAAAGATGTAAATAGCAGTAAATAAACTTAAACACTGTAACTGCAAATCAATAAAAAAAACTATGCCTAACATAAATAAACCAAAATTGCTGAAAAGAATAGCTAAAAGGAAATAGACTGAAAAAAATTCTAAAAACTATAGATAAACTACCGAAAAGGCTATTCCAAAAATTGTAGCAAAACCACAACTATTGGAAACCCTATTATTTTATATTACTTGAAGAAATCTTAAAATAATTACAATCACTCACCTTCAGTCCTAAGCTTTTCCTTTGGTCTTCCCGGATGCACTTAGAGCTGTAAAATAATTTAATTTATAACGATTTTCTCCATTGAAAAAATTATTCCATTTAGGGTCCTTCTTAAAAAGGTGAACCCAATTGGAGAAAACCTAGAATGAGAAAAAGTGTTAGGTCTAGGGGTGTATTTATAGGTGTCGAAGTGGATCTCGGACCGTTGGATTTGGAGATTGAACAAGATGCAACCATGTCATAGCCTGAATAGGGGCCATCGAATGTAGAAACGGAGGGACCAGATCCGTCAAAAAGATGCAAAATACATCGGTTAGGGGTTCTGGAATGTTCAAATGAATGAACGTTCATTCGCTAGCCAAAAAGCAAGGCGGGTCTACCGGGCGGTCGACTATCCCCTTGCCCAAGTCGATCACTTATAGTACAAACTTTGGGATATTTTTATTTTAATTTTATTCTATTTTTGAATTTTCAAACGACCGTAACTTCTCTTTCCTAACTCTGATTTTGAAGTTTTATATATGAAAATTGTCCAGAAAATCGTTAGAAATGTAATGATGCAATTTTCATAGTGAAATTCAGATATCTGTCAAAATTTCATTTTAGCCCTTATTTTGTTTAACTTTAATTTTTCACTAAATTTTTCGAGGTTTTACATTCTCCCGCCACACAAGCTCTATTACTCAAGCAATAGTAAACTGAATTTGCTTTCTTTCTTGCATAGCTGCTACCTCGCTTCCACTGCACAACTCTAATTCTGGAATAGATGAGAATACTGCTGATGAATACAAATACAAACTTATCTAATATATCAGGGAAAACTTTGTTCATCACATCCATAAAATCTCAGTGACCCATCTGACTCGGTCACACAACCTTATAACAGAAATCCAAATCAAAAACTAGATCTGACCCATCCAAACTCCGAAATTCTGAGCTGCTATACCAACTCTTCTCTCTAGGGACCATCCTACAACTAGGCTAACTACCCTAATCACTTCTGGAACCAAAACAATATGGAACTCAACTCCAGATGCAGACAAACTTCTGATTACATCAGTAGCTCCTACTACCACATGAGAATCCTCAGTCTCAAACAAAAGATTGTCCAAGAAAAACAATTTCCAAACTAATCGCAAGTCACTTTTGCGATCCTACCTAGTCCGAATTCCAAAGAAACTGTCCTCTCTTTACCAATTAGAACAGCCTTAAAGCTTTTCCAAACCAGGTTAGCCTTTCAAGAAACATTCACCAACTGCCCGGATTGCTGAAAGAAGAACCACCAAGATTCCTGAACCATCAGAGAAACAAGCCATATTGCTGATTCCAAATTCTACCTCGATGATACTGCAAAGCTAAAAGACCTTCTCGTCAGCATACCTAACACTTCGAGTTGAAACTGCTACCACAGCTAACCAAAGACTTCTAATCCAAAGACTCTTCAAAACCCAAAACCATCAACAAACTACAAAACGGACCTCCGAGATGGGAAACATCCTCTCAAGAAATACGGGCTCCAAACCAAGCATCAACATCTCGCTCTCCTTAAGGAATGACAAATGAGACCATGCCAAAGCGAAGCAACTCATAGACCTTAGTCTCATATCCCAGAAAAGCCAACCTCCATGCTAAAGATCCAGACGACTTCTACACAGACGAATCTTCCCTGTAGCAGGTAAAGACTGCTCCTCAACCACTTCCAAAACTGCTCCAAGAGAAAACATCTTCGAAAATATCCAAGGATACTGCATCTCATCACGCAGTTATCAAGATACCATCACTAGCTTCTGCACTTCCGACAGATCCGAACTCAAGAAAAAATCGCTCACCGAGCGAAATCCAAACTTATACTTCAAAGATAGACTCCGAATCTTTAAAAAGATTTCCTTCGGATATCAGAGAAATTATATTCCAAACTATACTCACTCGAGACGGCATTAGGTCTACAGTCCTGACAAATACTTCCAACCTCAAACATATAGACCTCTTCCATTAGCGGTAGTCGTGTTACACACACACCACTACTCCATCTACCTTTAAAACTTATGTTGGATAATCCAAACAAATAACCCGACAAATCAGGTAGATATATATATATATATACAGTTATATATAAAAATACATGTATGCTCTCTCAAGAAAGACACCACTCCAGAGCCTAGGTATTCACTCAACTTAATGCTCTGATACCAACTAAGACGACCCGACTTCCTATCTCCAGGAAATCGCATCATCTTGAAGAAAGAAAGGGATAGAAGAAGAAAAGAAAGAGAAAGAAGAAACATAACAACATCAGATAACTCACAGTGGAATGAATGAAATATAACATATCACATAAATTTATTACATAGTATCATATTACACCAGAGTACACAACTTATACAACACATATTAGACAGTTATAAACATCTGTCTAACTATACAATTCAAGATAACACAAGAAATAGATACCAAACAAACACAGCGGAACCATAAATATAACTACACGTGGAAGCCTCCTGCTCCATATCTCCTCCAGAATTCGTCAAGCTATCCTGAATCACTTGACTACTAATACATAAATGAGTACCCAAGAGTTTAGTAAAACAGAAAACAAACACTTGGGTCGGACAGGGGTCTGGTGTGAGTAAACGGGTTATAATTGCTTAACTTTCGAAAAACCTTTTGAAAAGAAAAGGTATCACGTAAGACTTCCCACACATAAACATGGAAAAGTTTTTACCTTATGCTAACCAAAACATTTGATAGGAAATCCATTGATATTATAATAGTGTCTAGGGTTTACAAGTAAATAAGAAATAGCCGAAATTGTTACATGATTAAATTCCAGCTACTAGCCACAAAAGTGGGTAATACAATCAAAACCGTAGGGTCTCGTAGGAAGAATGGGTTTCCATCAATGTCAGGGCTACTGGGGTACCGCCCGTCACAATATGTGGCCTAGATCAACGTACCGAGGAGTACGCCTGCTCCCCTGCAACACAAGGCCGGAACCATCTCTTACTGGACAGTCCCGAACAAGACCACCCCGTAGTTGGCGCGACCGACCACACACTAAGCCGAAATAGAAAGGGACCTCCAGACAGGGGTAAATCTCACTCTCAAGTGGGGGCTACCCATGAAGCCTTGCTGCACCTCCCCGGTTTTAGCCATTCCCGGTTGATGAGGCTTGAGGCTACGATTACCTTTATAGAACACATCTATCTTAGAATGCTCATCGTCCACCTAACGATGTTCTGAAAGCATTCAATCCATACAAGTTCGTTCCGGCTTCGAACGAAACCGAAGGCACTATCTCGTCGCACTCATTTTTGAATCACCCTCAGAGTCAACGACCATAGCCTTTGCACTTTAAATCACCATCTCGAACCTATAAGCACTATTCCGTCAAACTCATCACAGAATCACCCACAGAGTTATACCGACGTATAGTTCTTACACCTCCAGTCTTCACTAAGCTCCACTTGGATACACGACCTAACGTTTAATTGGAATCGATGTGGTTTTCGGATATCCAAATATAGAAAGACGATCCCGGTCTCACCAAAACCAAACGCCGATTTAATGTCCAAGTTGTACATAAGGGTTTTAAAAATTTAAAATCATATTCAGGATGATATATAAGCAGATAGATGAATTCATAACAACATTCATCTTCACAAAGCAGCATATCACAAAACAGAGATATCCAAATAATCTAATATCCACCAATCACCCAATATTAATCATCAATTTGATCATCCAATCTCAATAAATCAACCAATATTAATCAATCATCCAAAGCAGAATTGATTAACTTTTAACCAATTGGATTAACCTTAATCCTTCTTCATTAATTTAATCCAAATAAATAAATTAATGATCTTCTTCAATTAATCTTCCTTGATTAATTATACTTTAATTACATTCAAGTAATCAACCTTAACCACATTCAGTAATTAACCTTTAATTACTATCATTAGTTATAATAATTAACGATCCTTCATTTACTTCCATTAATTAATCAATTATAATTAATTATATTAAACCTTAATTAATTACAATTAATTAATCACACTTACATTAAATCACTTATATTAATCAACCTTGATTAATATCATTAATTACATTAATTAGCGATCCTTATTAATTAATAGTTTCCTTTAATTAATTAAATAATTAACTTGTAATTAATCATCTCATTAATCATAAATAGTAATTAATAACTTATAATTACTTATCTAAATTAATTAACTTCTTAATTAATTATATTTACTTTGATTAATCAATCTAATTAATTAATCTTTGATTACTTCATTAAGTAATTAATTAATTAATTAAATTAATAAATAATGCTTAATTAATTACTTTATTAATTAATTACATTTTAAATTAATTACATTTAGTAATTAATCTTAAATTAATCAATTAATTAATTAATTAATCACATTAATTAATTAACTAAATTAATTTAGTAATTAACTCTTAATTACTCAACAAGTAATTATCTTCTAATTACTAACATTAATCAATCTTGATTTCGCTCTTAATTAATTACCTAACAAGTAATTAATTTCATCATTAAATATTTCTTAATACTTTAATTAATTAATTACTCCATACTTAATTAACTTTAAACAATTATATTAGTCTATTCTTAATTTATAACAACATGTAATTAACCATTAATCACATCGATTAATTACTCCCATGAGTAACTTCTTTAATTACTTCCATAAGTAATTACCATTCTAATTTCATTCAAAAATTAACCATTGATTACTTCATTAAGTAATCACACTTAATTAATTCATAATTAAGTGATTATTTAAAATTAAATAAATAATTAACTAATTATTTAAAATTAATTAAATAGTTAACTAATTAACTTATTATAATTAAATAAAATATTTAATTAAGAAAAGCATAAATTTGAATTAATTCTTGCTTATTAACAATTTATACTTAATTATTATTAAGTCATATCCAAATAATTTACCCATAATTATCTTCATGAATAAATTATTTGAATAATTTAAATCTTATTAATTTAAAGACCAATTATTAAACTTGGTTTACAAAATCATATTAATAGCCTTACATGGAGATAAAGCATCAAATTTGAAATGTAAAACACATTAATTATCTAACTTAAAACTTATTTATTTCCAAAATAATTTGAAACTTTATTTTTAAAACATTACTTAAAAGTTTTGATTTAATGGTTAAATTCAAACACTCTTTTTAAATTAAAATTCAAACTTTACTTAAGTTGAATTACTTTCAAAGAAATTATCTTAACATTTTGAATTTGAAAGTAAATTCGATTTACATTTTAAAGTTTGATCAACTTAATTTCAAAACGACAAGTTTTAACTTTATACGTTTGTTCCTTTTATCAAACTCAAAGATTGATTTCATTTTTATCTACAACAAGTTCCATTGCAACTTCATTTTAAAATTTTACAGTACTACTACTGTACAGTATCAACCCAAAAAAAACGCGACCTTATGAACTCGAGAAAATCGCGGCTACAACACGAGCCAGCACCGAAGACCCCAAACCACCCCTCACTTCGAGTCTCCCTCGAATGCGACACGAACACCCCTCGAGTTTCTAACGTCTTCCCCAAAACCAATTCCAGTGCACACATAAACACACGTGCACGTGTCCATCACCCTCCGGCCAATCTTGGTCGCTGCGACCATCGGTGACGGTTGCACTAACGCGCGCGAACAGGAATCCAAGCCCAGATCAAACAATTTGTATGTGATTCGAAATTCGATCATTCGAACCAAAAAAACTGCAGAACAACGTGACCCAAAATCCCTCCACGGCCAACGCCACGACGCTGTACAACCCCAGCCATTCTCATCATCGAAGCGCTACATCCCGAGCATCGTTTCCCCCAAGAAGCGATCACCTCTGGTTCAACAATCACGTCATCAAATCCACCACAGTTAAGCCCAGCCTGTAACTAACTTAAACCCTAGTTTAGATAAATTCAAACAATTCACTCAATAGAAAAATTCTCTTGTATTTTTCCTATAATCTACAATCCATACACAAGCTTCGATCCAAGTTTCAAACCAAATTAATGTATGGATAATCGACAAATTACAAAAACACAAATTCCAAACAAACCCCAAATTCACCTCAATTACACAATTAAAAATTATGATACAAGCTCTAAAAATCATAATTTTCCAATTGTAATTCAATTATAAATTCAAAACTAGAATTTGAAATCATAAATTGTTGCCCAAATTTGATTTTCCACTATAATTTGAAAAATATGAGCAACTCGTTCATTTTAAAATCCTATAACTATTTATAGATGATAAATTACGTGATTACAACCAACTTTCATCTACAAATCAATGTCCTGTTTGTGTTCAAAATCAAGTTATTAAAATTATTAAAGGATTTGAAACTGTTTTTAATAAACACAGTAACCATTCTAATTTTTCAGGCATTCAATACTCCAATTCAACATGCAATCAATTTAAAACAAATATTTCATATAATCATCATGATATCATCACAAAATCAATTAACCTAGAATCAAACTATTTTAAAATTCCATTTACTCACCTGATTATATGAAGAGCAGAGAACAAAGCATAGCAGATTTTAGTTCCAGGCTCTTGAACATTAAATTTTGAAAAAAAAACTGTTTTGCAGATGAATATCCCTTGCATGCCTTCAATTGTTGATGTTTTTAAACTGCTGATGAAACAGATCTATATTTGAAATGCAGGTTGGAATTGAATTTCAGCTTGAACTTCATTTAAATTTGCAGGTTGATTCTTCATCTTAGTTGCAGGTTTGTAAATTTGAAGTTGCAGGTTGATTGCATATTTCACTTTAATTCCAGATTTTGTATTTGATTTTTGAATTGAATTTTCAGGGTTTTGAAGAGTAATTTACTGATTGTCATTAATTTTATTCTCAGCTGAAATAGAATATTGTTTGAAGAAAGAAGAAAGATATGTTTAAATTTCAAAAATGAAAGCCACTTGTTATAAAATTAAACAAGTGTCCCAAGCATGTTTAAAAAGTTTACAAGTGTTATTAAGGGTGATTATTATGTTTACACATGTCTTAAGTGTTTTTAATTAATTTTTTACTTAATTTAAAAGATAACATAACTTACATAATTTAATTCTCTTAATAAATATAATTTACATGTATAAATATAAATTTACTTTTATAAGAAAATATTATAAAACTAATTATAATACAAATATAACTTCTTGTACATGTAAAATTTAAAATCTAAAACATTCATATTTATACATTTATAACATTTTATATTGAAGCATTTAAAAAGAAAGCAAAAGAAACTTTGTTTAGATCCCTTTTTTAACTATCTTATTTTTAAAAAAAACAAACAATTATCTTATAATTGAAAACAATTTGAGAAATCTAAATTAACTTTTGAAAATATAAATTAAAACAAAGCTTAAAATTATAATTTCGTACATATACAAATTATCCATAGATTAAATTCAAAACAATATCAAATTATAACATATACAAACATATATATTGAAATTTTGAAAATTCAACCTTTATTTAAAACAAAAGGTATTCTATTCACAATATATATCAAATGTATATATTATAAATAGAATAAAATTTTATTAGCTTTGAAAAATAAATCTTATCTGTATTGCCAGATTAAAAATATTTATTAACCTTAAAAAGATTAAATTTACCAATTTAAATTAAAATTATAAAGAAAAATTATCAAACCAATTAAATTATTAACGCAGATTATTAAATTGTTATTGCCCAAAATTCATGTTCGTTACATTAAATCCCATAACCCATCTACAACAACAAACTATTTCCGATTCGTTTTTAATTTTTAGTTCGTTCGACAATTAAAAGCACCATTTATTCAAGAACACTTGATCAGATGTGTTCTAAACCTTGATTTTGTGTGATTTTCTTTACTTGTATCAATTGTAGTATTTAAATTTATTACTCTATGATCTTCTCAATGTTTCTAGTTTGTACCGTGCTAATTCTACATATTACTTGTTTTCTTATTATTATAATAAAAAATATTGCAAGTTAGGTTTACAAAGTATGGAAAAATAAATGATTTGTTTTGTTGATGTATTCTAATAATCGTATTGTACGTAGTGAAATGGTAATTATTATACATTTCTACAACCTTTTAAGCGTCATTTTAAAGATCAAATTTTAAATAAGTTTTAATTTGCCACTTAAGGGAGACCGTCTGAAGTTGCAAACTTGTCCTTTATGAGATTTGGTGAAATTTTCTATTCCTATACATTTGTTATTTTCTAGTTTAACCACTTTGTTGAAATCAAAACCTAGCAAAGTAAACAGTAATTCCAAATCATCCTATTAGCTCAAAACAAAAGATATAGGCTACATTGTAAAAATTAATTTGTATTTTGGTCAGCAATGAATAAGTTTTATTGATTTGAAGTAAGATATAGTCTATAAGCAGATGTGAAAACTAATATATTTTCATTATGTCAACATTTATCACTGATGCAGCCAAAACCAGAGAAGAGAGTGTGCAATCGTTAATTTCAGAAAATACGAGCCTATGGTGTAACTTGATGAGTCGTCCACGACTCAATAAAGTGATGAGTCGTTTCCGGCTTAAGAGATTACAAGGGGGAGATGACATAGGTCGAATAAAGTGGACTTCGGAGTTGAGTCGGCCGCGACTTAGTATGAGTCGTCTACGACTTAGTATGGGTCGTCCACGACTCAATGAGATACAGGAAGAAAAGGAACGAGACACTGGGAAGGAGCTTGAGGCGGTCATGAGTCGGGACCGACTTAAGGAATCAAGTGTGGAAGAGCTGAGTCGGAACCGAGTCAATTATAGACCAAAAGGACTGTTACGCTGAGCTAACGAGCTACGACCTAAGATAAGTCGGCAAGGAAATAAGCAGTGTATCTTTGAGTCGTAGGTCGACATGAAGATGAGTCGGTGGTGCAGTGTTGTAATTTGTTGAGTCGGTAATAACTTGAGTCGGTCAAGTATGTAAATAAGTTGAGTCGTTTATGTAATATGTTGAGTCGCTGTATACTGTGTTGTGATGAGTCGGCCGTGTTGAGACGGTTGCGTATGAAGTGATGTAATTGAAGTAGGTAGCTTTGTCTGTTGAGTCGGCAGCGACTTAGATGAGTCGGCAACGACTTATATGAGTCGTGAGGTATGAGTCGGTCACGACCTAAGGGTCAGAAAACTCTATAAATAGCGTATGTGTTGTAAATTTTTTGGTGGTTGAATATTGAATAAAATTTCCTTTTGTTAGCTTTGTGCTTTCATACAATTGGTAGTTGAGTGTGATCTCCTATCTCCTCTTTCGGTTAATCGAGTGCGCTCGATTCAACGATCGAAGAAGCCGATTCACGGAATCTAGTGCGCTAGATCAACGTGCGAAGAATCGTAGATCTTTGAACACGGTATAGTGCGCTATCAACGTGTTTGAGATAGCTAGAGTTCGGTATCTTTGGATCAACGAACTTGGGCATTTTGGTATCTTCAACTCACCGATTGCTACATTTCATCAATTGAAGTTTTGTTTGATTAATCCGCTGCGTCAGTATTGGTATCAGAGCCATACTTAGCCAATCATAGCTAAGTTGATTCTTGGAGCCAAGTTTTTGAAGTTTTTGAGGTTGAAGTTGTTCATTGTGTTCATATTGAAGTTGCATCAAGTTTGGAGTGTTTGATCTATTCCATTTTGGATCGAAGTGTCGGACATTGTTTGAATTTGGTCTTGGGTTTTGCGCGCCAAGGTTTGAAGTGTTGGACCGAGTTACTTTGAGTCGTACAAAGCAAACCGAGACAAGGGAAGCCGTGCACTGTTGAGCCGTGCCTTGTTGTTTGTGAAAGCTTTTGAAGTTTTGTGTTCAAATTGTTGAAGTGTTTGTGAAGTTTTCAACCATGCCACCAAGGAGAGCTAATCGTCATCAAAACGTTGAAGCTTTGTATCGTAGAGAAGAAGCTGAACTTATGGAACAACGTATTAATGAAAAGTTTGATGAAGGCATTGGTAAATTGGAGAAATTGATGAATGATTTGAATCAAAGGAGGAGATCACCAAACTCGAACCATGGAGGAAACCGAGTTTCGCCATCGGTTACGGAAGCGGGGAGGGTATCGCCACATTCATGTAGAGATAGAAGAGAAACATCAATTTCATCACGAAGAGATCATCATGACTATGCACATGAAGAGGGAAGAAGTCGACGTGAATTTGAACATGAAGCATATAGAGATGAAGAGAGACATAGTCAAAGAAGCATGCATGAACGAAGGGATGATAATGGTCGAGATCGATGTAGACGTACTTTTGATTTTGTTGAAGAAGGTGATAGAGCTAGTATTCAGTATCGAGATCGAGACCAAGTTCGAAATTCTTATCGAGATGTTGAAGATGATCGTCGATGGGAATCGGGTATGAAAATGGAGATTCCGGAATTTAAAGGCGGGATGGTTGCTGAAGAGTTCTTAGATTGGTTGTCTAATGTGGAGGAAATCTTTGATTTCAAGGAGGTCCCGGAGAATCGAAGGGTGAAGTTGGTTGCTACTAGGTTGAGGGGGAGAGCTTTGGCATGGTGGCAGCAAATTAAACTTACTCGTGAACGAATGGGGAAGTCAAAGATAGAATCGTGGAATAAGATGAAGAAGTTGATGAGATCTACTTTCTTACCTTATAATTACCAATCACTTATGTACCAAAGGTTGCAGAATCTGAGGCAAGGAACGAAGTCTGTTAGTGATTATGCTGATGAATTTTACCAACTCATTGCTAGAAACGATATTATGGAGACAGAAGAACAGCTGACAGCTAGATTCATTGGGGGATTGAGAATGCAGATCCAGGATATGGTTAATATGTTTGATCCTAGATCTGTAGCGGAGGCACATCAGAAAGCGTTAGCTTGGGAGAAACAGGGAAGGCGTGGAGGTGGTGTGTTTACTAATTCTAATAATCCAGTGAAGGGGGCCAGTGGTAGTCCTCATGTTCCTAGACCTGTCACAAAACCAGTGATGAAAGAGGTTGAGAAGGCGAAGGCTAGTAGTGGGTTCAGATGTTATAACTGTCAGGAGTTGGGTCACAAGAGTAACGAATGTCCAAAGCCGAAGAAGAGAACCATGGTTGCAGAAGTTGAGGAGGATGATGGTGAGGAGGCAGAATGTTCAAATACACCTTATGTTGAGGAGGAAGAAGAATTGTTTGGAGATGAAGGATGTAATCTTATGTTGAGGAGAAGTTGTTTGACACCAAAGCAAGAGGAGGATTGTAGTTGGTTGAGAAGCAATATTTTTCAGTCGACATGTACTATTCTGGGGAAAGTCTGCAAATTCGTTATTGATGCAGGGAGTTGCGATAATATTATTTCTACAGAGGCAGTTAGAAAGTTGAACTTGAAGACTGAGAAGCATCCTAAACCGTACAAGCTAGCATGGTTAAGGAAGGGTGGAGAAGTGAAAGTATGTCGAAGAGCTTGTGTTAATTTTTCTATTGGGAAGAAGTACAAAGATGAAATTTGGTGTGATGTCGTGGATATGGATGTTTGTCATTTGTTGCTGGGCAGACCGTGGCAGTTTGATAGAGCAGTACAACATGACGGTCGTGCCAATAGTTACAGTTTCATGTTCGAGGGTACTAAAATCACTTTGGTTCCTAAGAAACAACAGCAGAAGGAGAGCAAACTAGAAGAGATTGAAGAATTGAAAACTCTGTTGACTTTGAAGGAGTTTGTCAAAGAAGTGGAAGAAGAACCGGAAGTGTTTTTGTTGATTGGGAGAGAGAGTAGTGAAGAAGTTGAAATCCCGGAAGAAGCAAAGCCAGTTTTGAAAGAATTTGAAGATGTCTTTCCAGAGGAGTTGCCAAAGGAGTTACCGCCAATTAGAGACATTCAACATCAAATTGATCTTGTTCCAGGAGCAGTGTTACCACATCGACCACATTACCGAATGAGTCCGAAGGAACATGAGGAGTTACGAAGGCAGGTGGAAGAGTTGTTGGAACAGGGACGTGTTCAGGAAAGCTTAAGTCCTTGTGCCGTGCCAGCATTGTTAGTACCAAAGAAGGACGGAACATGGAGAATGTGTACTGATAGTAGAGCTTTGAATAAGATCACTGTTCGTTACAGATTTCCTATGCCGAGGTTGGATGATTTGCTTGATCAGTTGAGTGGGGCAACTATATTCTCGAAGATTGATTTGAAAAGTGGTTACCATCAAATTCGAATCAGACCTGGAGATGAATGGAAGACAGCTTTCAAAACAAGAGAGGGGTTGTACGAATGGTTGGTTAAGCCATTTGGTTTGTCAAATGCACCTAGTACATTCATGCGGGTGATGAATCAAATCTTTCGAACATTCATTGGGAAGTTCGTTGTGGTTTATTTCGATGATATTCTGATTTATAGCAGGAGTACGGAGGAGCATGTTCTACATCTAAGGGAAGTGTTGCTTATTCTTCGTGAAGAACAATTTTATGCTGCTACAAAGAAATGTGTGTTTATGACACCTAGTGTTTTATTCCTGGGTTATGTTGTTTCAGGAGAAGGTATTCAAGTTGACCAGAGTAAAGTTGAAGCAGTCAGGAATTGGCCACAGCCAAAGACAATTACAGAAGTGCGAAGTTTTCATGGGCTAGCGTCATTCTACCGAAGATTCATTCCACACTTCAGTAGCGTGATGGCTCCAATGACTGATTGCATGAAGGGCAAACAGTTTGTGTGGTCAGAAGAAGCAGGGGTTGCCTTTGAGAAGATCAAGGAATTGTTAACGTCTGCACCAATTCTTGTTCTACCTAATTTTCAGTTGTTGTTTGAATTGCATACTGATGCTTCGAAGGTTGGTATTGGAGGAGTTCTGAGCCAGAATGGAAAGCCAGTTGCTTATTTTAGTGAGAAACTGTCAGGGGCGAAGATGAGATACAGTACATATGACGTTGAATTCTATGCTGTTGTACAAGCTGTTAAGCATTGGAGACACTATCTATTTCAGAAGGAATTTGTTCTTTACACTGATCATGAAGCTTTGAAACATTTACAGGGGCAGGATAAAATCTCAGCGAGACATGCATCATGGATTGCTTATTTACAGCAGTTTACTCTTGTCGTTAAGCACAAATCAGGGGTGACAAATCGAGTAGCTGATGCTTTGAGTAGGAGGAGTCATTTATTAACGACAATGAAGGTTGAAGTAACGGGGTTTGAAATGTTGCCAGAAATGATTGAAGAAGATCCTTACTTTGTGAAATATGTTGAGAAAGTGAAGGATGGGAGTACCGATGAATTTATGTTGGTTGATGGTTTTCTGTTTAAAGGAAATCGTTTATGTATTCCGGACTGTAGCTTGAGATTGAAAATTGTCAAAGAATTACACGAGGAAGGGCATGTGGGCCGTGATCGTACTTTGCAGTTGATTTCACAATCTTACTTTGGCCGTCAATGAGAAAAGAGGTTGAAAGATTCGTGGAGAGATGTCATATTTGCCAAGTTTCAAAAGGAACAGCAACGAATGCAGGGTTGTATATGCCATTACAAGTACCATCTAAGCCATGGGTTGATATTAGCATGGATTTCGTTTTGGGTTTGCCGAGAACTCAAAGGGGAAATGATTCGATATTTGTTGTGGTGGACAGGTTTTCGAAGATGGCACATTTTGTTGCTTGCAAGAAGACAGCAGATGCAGTTCGAGTAGCACAGTTATTTTTCAAGGAAATTTATCGACTTCATGGTTTACCAGAATCTATTGTTTCTGACCGAGATACTCGTTTTCTGAGTCACTTTTGGTTAAGTTTATGGAAGATGGTGGGAACGAAACTGAAATTTAGTAGTGCTTATCATCCGCAAACTGATGGGCAGACAGAAGTTGTTAACAGGTCATTGGGAAATTTGTTGCGTTGTCTTGTACAGGATAATTTAAGAAGTTGGGACATGAAGCTATGCCAGGCAGAATTTGCTCATAATCATGCAATGAATCGTAGCACAGGATTCAGTCCGTTTCAGATTGTTTATTCAAATTTACCCAGGGGACCGTTGGATTTAGCAATTGTACCACAGTCGAAGAGAACAATTAAACGAGCTGCTGATTTTGTTGATGAGCTGACTGAATGTCATAAAATCGTTCAGGGACGATTGGAGAAATCGAATGAGAAGTATAAGAAGTCTGCAGATTTGAAACGTCGAAATGTTGAATTTAAAGAAGGTGATTTGGTCTATGCCGTATTAACAAAGGATCGTTTTCCGGTGGGTGCTTATAACAAGTTGAAGGCACGAAAAATTGGTCCAATTGAAGTTTTGCAGAAAATCAATGAGAATGCTTATCGATTAAAGTTACCAGATGATGTTTATACTTCTGATGTTTTTAACGTCAAGCATTTAGTTCCATATCATGGGGGTGAGATTGTTGAGGAAGAATTTACAAATTCGAGGTCGAATTTTTCTCAACCAGGGGAGGATGATGCAGCCAAAACCAGAGAAGAGAGTGTGCAATCGTTAATTTCAGAAAATACGAGCCTATGGTGTAACTTGATGAGTCGTCCACGACTCAATAAAGTGATGAGTCGTTTCCGGCTTAAGAGATTACAAGGGGGAGATGACATAGGTCGAATAAAGTGGACTTCGGAGTTGAGTCGGCCGCGACTTAGTATGAGTCGTCTACGACTTAGTATGGGTCGTCCACGACTCAATGAGATACAGGAAGAAAAGGAACGAGACACTGGGAAGGAGCTTGAGGCGGTCATGAGTCGGGACCGACTTAAGGAATCAAGTGTGGAAGAGCTGAGTCGGAACCGAGTCAATTATAGACCAAAAGGACTGTTACGCTGAGCTAACGAGCTACGACCTAAGATAAGTCGGCAAGGAAATAAGCAGTGTATCTTTGAGTCGTAGGTCGACATGAAGATGAGTCGGTGGTGCAGTGTTGTAATTTGTTGAGTCGGTAATAACTTGAGTCGGTCAAGTATGTAAATAAGTTGAGTCGTTTATGTAATATGTTGAGTCGCTGTATACTGTGTTGTGATGAGTCGGCCGTGTTGAGACGGTTGCGTATGAAGTGATGTAATTGAAGTAGGAAGCTTTGTCTGTTGAGTCGGCAGCGACTTAGATGAGTCGGCAACGACTTATATGAGTCGTGAGGTATGAGTCGGTCACGACCTAAGGGTCAGAAAACTCTATAAATAGCGTATGTGTTGTAAATTTTTTGGTGGTTGAATATTGAATAAAATTTCCTTTTGTTAGCTTTGTGCTTTCATACAATTGGTAGTTGAGTGTGATCTCCTATCTCCTCTTTCGGTTAATCGAGTGCGCTCGATTCAACGATCGAAGAAGCCGATTCACGGAATCTAGTGCGCTAGATCAACGTGCGAAGAATCGTAGATCTTTGAACACGGTATAGTGCGCTATCAACGTGTTTGAGATAGCTAGAGTTCGGTATCTTTGGATCAACGAACTTGGGCATTTTGGTATCTTCAACTCACCGATTGCTAAATTTCATCGATTGAAGTTTTGTTTGATTAATCCGTTGCGTCAATCACTAAACCAAGGGTTCAAATGCATCAATTTAATTTAAAATAGGAATAATACTCTACGTAGCTAACAAAAATTAGTTTGACATTCATACAGTTGTCTGTAGTGTTCCACTCACCATTCTTTTCGCTGATCATTCAGAATATCTAATTATAAGTTTTGCACATAAAAGGACTAGTAGATGGGTGTGATGTAAAGCGAGTATGGTCCTCTCTATTGATATTTGAATAAAATCAGATCTTTACGGAGATTATCAACTATCCAAATGTCGTTACTAATATCATATATAAATACATCGTTTTCCGAACATAACACGCTACCAAAATATACACGATAAAATTTACATATATGACCTACAATTACCGTAATGTAACTCAGAATGAGTTATTTTGCTATAAAAATAGGAAAGGTAATAAGCTGATCAAGTAAAACTTGCCAAATACTGAAAAGGTTTGGTTGTGTGTGATGAAACAATAAAATTTTATAGAGGCTTGATATTTTCTTTTCATTGATTTTAGGTCATCGTTATATCTATTTGATATTGGTTTTTTCACGAACTTTGAAAATTTAATAGATCTTTCAAATATTGTTTTATGTTTGAAGTACTACTGCATGGAAAACAGACCGAAGAAATGCTCAAAGCCAGTTGCAATGTCAAATGGTGAGGAGTAATCTTGAGTTAATCACAAGACATGATGATGTTAACTTGAATCTTCGCAACAAATAAATGAAATCTTTATTGTTCAGGTAATATTTTCTTCCCATTTCATTAGTTATATGTTGCTTTTGCTTCAAAAATGTTTAAATGACGAGGAAGACATAAATATTTAGCATGGAAATACCGAATTTGAACATAAGGATAGCCTAAAATTTGAACATGGAAAGAGAGTATTTTACAAAAGTTCGCTACAAAAGTTCCCTTTTTAATAAATACCTTATTTTCAAATATGTGCCGGCTTATAGGAGTTGTAAATTATTAAATTCTTTTTACTTTTCAATATATCTGGGTCAAAACCTTTGGCTTTAGAATATAAAGTGCGGATTGGAAATATAAAATAGGAAAGTTAATTCCTTTAGCAAAACATAGATGGCCAACATTGCTATTGAGTGGAGAGAGCTCTGTGAAAAAACATTGATATAAAAGAACCGTCTTCCAAGATTTAAAATCTCATGGAGTTTCTATAAACAAAAGAAAGGCTGATCCAACAACAATATACTTTGAAAATTTAAATAATGGGTTAACGCGTTTACCTTGGCCGGATTTGCCAATATGGTTTATATGCATTGCAAACAAATCTTAATTTTTATCCATGACTACAATTATGAATGGGGATTGGTCTAGAAATGAACATTTATATGAAACATTTAATCAAGAATGATGTAACATATAATCAACTGTTGGAAATTGTGTTGAAAAATTCAAGTGAATTATTAAAAATGACTAAGTGTGAAGAATGGCTTTGTGAATAGTCCCACATTGTAGGACTATATGAAAGAATCAAGTATTTATACTTGATTCTTAGAGGCTAAGTTGGGCCCTTTGGGCACCCAATGATGCTCTTTTGTGAGGAGGGAGGCCATGCTTGACCACCACACACGCGCGCGCGCGCGCCGACCGACCGACTCGACTCGACCCGACCCGGGCCGGGCCGGGCTCGGGCTTGTAGTGGTGTAACACTTATATTTTTGCTACAAATTTGTTAACTGTTTTCTGACCGGGCTGGATCAGTTACTTAAGCCCGTATGAAGAACGTTGTGCAACGTTCATTATTTTTGACCCGGTAATACTCAGATCCGTTTTTCTAGACCACGTCCCCTAATCAGTAAAACGTTCTTTTCACTACTCCGTCTTCATAACTCATACGAAGACGAAATAGACAGAACGACATTTTTCCTTATCTCTTCTTCATAAAAATCCGAGCAATATTTCGAGAGTGCAAACTGAACCGTTTCGTTCGTGCAAACGTAACGGTACCCCAATTTATTGAGAGGCTGTTTTATCCTAGAGGCGGCGGTGATTGATCCGAACTGCTTGCACCTTTGAGCAGATCGCCGAAACGTCTTCAAGAAAGTGACTTTGTCCACGACTCAGCCGAATTTCGACCATTGTTTCCAACAAATTGAAGACGAACCAAAACAATGGCTTCTGCTGCAGATCTAGATGCAACCGCTCCCGCTTCCTTCTTCCAGCTACCGACTGTCTCCGCTGCTCCCTTCAGATTCGAAGGCCTCCACTTCAAACGCTGGAGACAAAAGATGGAGTTCTTCCTGACCACCCGAAAAGTGGTTGCTGTGCTCACGACCAACAAACCGCAGCTACCCGATAGACCAGACGCCGAAGCAGACTCAGATCAGATGCGAGCCTGGACAGAGAAATCAAAGGAGTTGCAGAGCTGGACAGAGCAAGATTACATGTGCCGAAACTACATTCTCAACGGCCTCAGCGATGACCTGTACGACTACTACAATTCTGACAAGTCAGCCAAAGAAATCTGGGAAGCATTGCAGAAAAAGTACGATACCGAAGAGGCTGGAGCGAAGAAGTATGCAGTCAGCCGCTACCTCAAATATCAGATGACAGATGACAGGTCAGTAGAGATGCAGTCTCATGAGCTACAGAAAATTGCTCATGAGATCATCTCCGAAGGTATGAGTTTGGATGAACAGTTTCAGATTGCTGTTATTATTGATAAACTGCCCCCAGGTTGGAAAGATTTTAAGAATGTGCTTAGGCACAAGACTAAGGAATTCTCCTTAGAGAGCTTGATCACTCGCCTCCGTATTGAGGAGGAGGCTCGTAAGCAGGACCAGAAAGAGGAAGTGCTTGTCGTTGCTAACAACACTAAAAGGTCCAAGCCCGCGGTTCTGAAACCGAATCCGAAAAACTTTAAGAATCAGAACCGCAACCGCAACAAACAGAATTGGAACCCGCAAGGGAACCAAAAAGGACAGCAGAAACCAACCCAAAAGAATGACTCTGGACAGTTGTTTCTGTGCTACAACTGTGGAAAACCAGGTCATATGGCACGCAAGTGTAGGAACAGACCAGGCCCTGCACCGCAGGCTAACCTGACTGAGGAGCCTTTGACGGCTATGATTTCTGAGATTCACCTTGTTGGTGGATCAGAGGGTTGGTGGGTAGACACTGGTGCATCCCGCCATGTCTGCTATGATCGTGCTATGTTTAGTACATACACGGCTGCTGATGATCAGAAGGTGCTGTTGGGAGATTCTCACACCACTACAGTTGCAGGCATTGGAAATGTGGAAATAAAGTTTACTTCTGGAAAGACAGTTCTTCTGAAAGATGTGATGCATACTCCAGAGATGAGAAAGAATCTGGTTTCTGGTTTTCTCCTTAATAAGGCTGGTTTTACTCAAGTTATAGGAGCTGATTTGTATACTTTGACTTACAAGGGGATGTTTGTAGGGAAGGGTTATGCTTGTGAGGGGATGTTTAAACTTAATGTTGAATCTAATAAAGTAACCAGTTCTGCTTATATGTTGTGTGACTTTTATGTTTGGCACTCTAGATTATGTCATGTAAATAAGCGTATTATTCATAACATGATCACATTAGATTTGATTCCTAAAATGTCACAAACTGATTTTGATAAATGTGAATTCTGTAGTCAAGCAAAAATCACTAAGAAACCTCATAAATCAGTTGATAGATTTTCTGAATCCTTAGACTTGATTCATTCTGACATATGTGAGCTAGATGGTACATTGACTAGACATGGTCACCGTTATTTCATCACTTTCATTGATGATGCCTCTGATTTCACTTGTGTATATCTTATGAAAAATAAAAGTGATGCATTTGATATGTTTAAAACTTTTAAAACTGAAATTGAGAATCAATCTAATAAGAAAATTAAGAGACTTCGTAGTGATAGAGGAACAGAATATGAATCTAGTTCATTTCTTGATTTCTATAAATTGAATGGTATAATTCATGAGAGAACTGCACCTTATTCACCTGAAATGAACGGTAAAGCTGAAAGAAAGAATAGGACCTTTACCGAATTAGTTGTAGCTATTTTGTTAAATTCAGGTGCAGCAAAACATTGGTGGGGGGATATTTTGTTGACTGTATGCTATGTATTGAATAGAATCCCTAAATCAAAAAGTAAGACTTCACCTTTTGAAATTTTAAAAAATTATAAACCGAATGTATCTTACTTTAGAACTTGGGGATGCTTGGCATATGTTCGTATACCCGACCCTAAGAGAATAAAATTAGCAAGTAGAACATACGAATGTGTATTTATTGGCTATGCTATTAATAGCAAAGCATATAGATTTTATGACCTAAATACACATAATATAGTAGAATCTATTGATGCTGATTTTTATGAAAGTAAATTTCCTTTTAAATTGAGGAATAGTGGGGGCACGTCAAATAACACCGTGCCTATTAGAACAGAACTTAATGAATCTTCTGAAACTGAACCTAGAAGAAGTAAAAGAGCAAGAGTTGATAAAGATTTTGGCTCGGATTTTTGCACTTTTACTATAGAGGAGGATCCAACAAACCTCCAAGAAGCCTTATCTTCTTTAGATGCCGATTTTTGGCAAGAGGCTATAAATGATGAGATGGATTCGTTGGAATCCAATAAGACTTGGCACTTAGTAGATTTACCACCTGGTTGTAAGTCTATAGGTTGTAAATGGGTACTTAAAAAGAAATTAAAACCTAATGGAACAGTTGAAAAATATAAAGCCCGTTTGGTAGCTAAAGGTTTTAGGCAAAGAGAAAATATAGATTTTTTTGATACTTTTTCACCCGTAACTAGAATCACATCCATTCGAGTACTAATTTCATTAGCATCTATTCATAATTTAATTATACACCAAATGGATGTTAAAACTGCCTTTTTAAATGGTGAATTAGAAGAAGAAATTTATATGGACCAACCTGAAGGCTTTGTAATTCATGGTCAAGAACATAAAGTTTGCAAATTAGATAAATCATTATATGGTTTAAAACAAGCACCTAAACAATGGCATGAAAAATTTGATAATTTAATAATCTCAAATGGTTTTAAAATTAATGAAAGTGACAAATGCATTTATTATAAATTTGAGAATGACATTTGCACTATAATATGTTTGTATGTAGATGATCTACTAATTTTTGGATCAAATATTCATGCCATAAACACTGTTAAATCTTTGTTAAGTGCCAATTTTGATATGAAAGATCTAGGTGAAGCGAGTGTAATTCTTGGTATTAAGATTACTAGGTCCGAAAAGGGACTTTCTTTGGATCAATCTCATTATATTGAGAAGATCTTAAAGAAATACAATTACTTTGACTGTAAACCTGCATGTACACCATATGATCCTAGTGTAAAACTTTTCAAGAACACTGGTGAAGGTGTAAGACAGTCTGATTATGCGAGCATCATTGGCAGCCTTCGGTATGCCACTGATTGTACTAGACCCGACATAGCCTATGTCGTGGGATTATTATGCAGGTTTACTAGTAGACCTAGTATAGAGCATTGGCACGCTATTGAGAGGGTCATGAGATACCTAAAGCGAACCATGAACCTTGGATTACATTATGGAAAGTTTCCAGCTGTTCTTGAAGGTTACACCGATGCAGACTGGAATACTTTATCTGATGACTCAAAGGCAACCAGTGGCTATATCTTTAGCATTGCTGGAGGAGCTGTTTCTTGGAAATCCAAGAAACAGACTATTTTGGCTCAGTCTACTATGGAGTCTGAGATGATAGCACTAGCTACAGCTAGTGAGGAAGTAGAGTACTTAAGAAATCTGCTAGCTGAGATTCCTTTATGGGAAAAACCGATACCAGCTGTGTTGATCCATTGCGATAGTACCGCGGCTATTGCAAAAGTACAGAACCGTTATTATAACGGTAAGAGACGACAGATACGTCGTAAGCACAGCACTGTTAGAGAGCTACTCTCTTCAGGAGCTGTTAGAGTGGATCACATACGCAGTGATGAGAATTTGGCAGATCCTTTGACGAAAGGACTGGCCAGAGAGAAAGTCCTTACGACTTCTAGAAAAATGGGACTATTGCCCTTAGATTGTTGAGTCACGCACAATGGTAACCCGACCTAATGACTGGAGATCCCAAGAACTAGGTTCAATGGGTAAGAACAAGTTGTGAAGTGATATGAGTTGAACATGCCATTTTTCATATATAAAGAAGCATGTATTCCTGAAGTGATTAGAGGATGAGTTAATAGAAACTCTTAATGAGATCTATACTCCATTTGGAGTGGAGTACCTACCTTCAGGAGTACTCTTGATAGACTCACCTGTGTGAATGTGGAAATTTGGCCGTTTCCTATGGAGTTTTGGGCAAAACTCCTAGAGCATTCACTAAACTGGGATAGACGTGCATGGCCATAAATGCACGGGCTTATTTGATTGCACTCTAGAAGGATTGTGTGTGGTCTGATGTCAGGAATAGAGTTCAAGACTACGTGTCACTCTAGTAAAAACTGAATCTTATTCACTATGCAAAGGTTCAAGTCTAACGACACCTTTGTTTATGCACAATCTTATGTTTTCAGAAATTGCTCGAAAATATTTTTAAAAATTCAAGTGGGGGATTGTTGGAAATTGTGTTGAAAAATTCAAGTGAATTATTAAAAATGACTAAGTGTGAAGAATGGCTTTGTGAATAGTCCCACATTGTAGGACTATATGAAAGAATCAAGTATTTATACTTGATTCTTAGAGGCTAAGTTGGGCCCTTTGGGCACCCAATGATGCTCTTTTGTGAGGAGGGAGGCCATGCTTGACCACCACACACGCGCGCGCGCGCGCCGACCGACCGACTCGACTCGACCCGACCCGGGCCGGGCCGTGCTCGGGCTTGTAGTGGTGTAACACTTATATTTTTGCTACAAATTTGTTAACTGTTTTCTGACCGGGCTGGATCAGTTACTTAAGCCCGTATGAAGAACGTTGTGCAACGTTCATTATTTTTGACCCGGTAATACTCAGATCCGTTTTTCTAGACCACGTCCCCTAATCAATAAAACGTTCTTTTCACTACTCCGTCTTCATAACTCATACGAAGACGAAATAGACAGAACGACATTTTTCCTTATCTCTTCTTCATAAAAATCCGAGCAATATTTCGAGAGTGCAAACTGAACCGTTTCGTTCGTGCAAACGTAACGGTACCCCAATTTATTGAGAGGCTGTTTTATCCTAGAGGCGGCGGTGATTGATCCGAACTGCTTGCACCTTTGAGCAGATCGCCGAAACGTCTTCAAGAAAGTGACTTTGTCCACGACTCAGCCGAATTTCGACCATTGTTTCCAACATCAACTATATTGAAACAATTTATCTACCTAAATTTTTATAAAACACATTACAAATGCACGGGATTCTTGGATGTATGAGTTTGTGCTTACAGCCATCATTACCAAATTTAAATTAACAGCAACAGCAATACATTATATTCACCCGACTAAGTTTTATCAAAATTAAGGTATCCCTATATATTTACTATCTTATGATACCTTCATAGGAGTCTAAGAGAGGACAAATTCCATATGTGGATTTTCTTCTTCTACAGTTTTGTCCAAAATTTTAGGCATGCAGTCATGTATAAATATATTTAAATATCTGGATTAACTAATGTAACCTACTGATATGAAAATATAGGTTAAGTAATGTGGACAAAGACTATAGGATACTTGTGAAGGGACAGTGGTAGATATCGCTTGAGCATGCACATACGTTGCGCCTGAATTGAAACAACAGAAGCATGCTATCTTGAACTTAAAATAGAAATATCAATAACATTAGAGTGACCATGTGTATGAGGTGTCACTACAGTGACATGCACGTGGAATTATTCATGAGAATGAGAGGCACATGCTTGTTCATTTGGCATCACATCATGAAGGAAAGTATGGGAAATTGAAGAATTACTTGGGGATGTACTCTGGAAAGCTGCATTGGGGAGGCAAAAGTAGTATTAAGGAGGCTCTGCCAGCATGATTGAGCTAGAACATTGGACTATGGTTAATCATCGGCATGAGCTTGTGTTCAAGCTATAAAACAATAGGAGTTACATAAATCACATAAGTATGTGCCTCATCTGAGATGAAGGACACATGGGGAACAACATTATCACTAGGGTCGGCCTGAGGAGTTGAAGTGTTTACACGGGGTTGAGCTTGGTGAGCCATAACACACTACTGTGCAAGATAGTGCATGGGACGAAGTAAGATCTGTGATTTAGTAGTTGAAGCGGCATTAAAAATCATAGTAGTAGTGTGAAGGGGAGTAGTTGGAGCTTTATTTTTTGATGAGAGTGGCTAAACTGTAGGAGCGACATGTATATCAACCGGAACAACAAGAACTAGATTAGAAGCATTTGCACATATCCATGCATTATGAGCATACACAACATGAATTTGAGAAAGAGGTGCAACAGATTGAGAAGCTTTGGGGATCCTTTATGTTCTTGAGACAAACATTTATGACTTTGGGCATGCACAAATTCATCGCACACCCTACATCGAGGCGGCAAATACATATAAAAACTCGACATGTAATATGTATGGTCATTAAATGGATCGAATTTGGAAACTCAGATGAAATATGTGTTCCTACAAGCACTCGAGCTTAACCCAACATTGTGGCACTTTTGGTAGGAGTATCCATTTCAATCGAAGATCCCAAAATTCCAGCACTAGCACTAATGATATCATATGGGGTAATTTATTACCTTAAGTTTTCGACTATATTTTCATACTCCAACTCATGCGTTGTTTACTATCCGTCATTATTCACAAAATATATCATTTTTTGACTGACAATCGAGTATAAAAATCTTATGAATTTTCCAACTCAAAATTTAGTGAAATCTATATAGTAATTTTTTTATCAATCAATGCTCTATTTTTCATAACTTCAGTTTTTCCACTGTAATTTTTTCATACCAATATAGATAATATTTTTATTGTATGTTTTGATGTTAAAAACCAGTGAAAATTGGTGGTCCCCATAATCACTGAATTGGACTTGATAAAACTTGTTTGATTTGTAGCCTGATTCAAAACTTCATCTTCCATCTTCTTCGGTACAACAAACAAAACTAAAACAGTAAAATCAATGACAACAATAGCAAGAATTAGAGGAATGACGACTGTTCCTTCGAATTCCATAAGCCTGGAGGAAGCTAGAAAACGAACCATTGATTTCTTCAAAATTGCATGCAGGTCTCTGCCGTCGATGATGGAGATATATAATTTACATGATGTCGCACTATTTCTCAACTAAGATCCATCGTTTCATCTGAGATACGTAAGAATGCCCACTTCACTAATCCTAAGGTACATTCGTTCTTATTTGATCCTTTCATCCATTCTCGAGAATAATGTATTAGTTCGTAGGATCAGTGGGCATGTGACCACTCCTCTTTTTGTTAAAAATATGCATTTTATAATACTTACTAGTAAACATTGATCATTGTTCTTATTCTCGAAGATTAACCCTATAAAGTACACATTTGTTGCTTGGTTGTTGATATGAATTATAGAAATTTAGCATACATACAAAGCAAGGTGACTAGCCTGCAATTAGGGAGTTACATAGGAATAGCAATGTTGGATAAATTAGATATTTGAAGGAATCATAATGTGTTGGGTCAATATCAATGCTAGTTCATTTGCTAAACTAGCATTTATAGTTTTCATTCGACCTATTTCGGGTTTCAATTCAATGCTTGTACTGCAAGGCTGTATTACGATAGCCAAAAAGGTTTTGTATATTTTTCATAAAACCTACTATGCATAATATTCCCAAAAAATAAGAATAAAAATTGTTTCTTTCGCACTTGATTCCTAACTTGCCTACTCACTCATCTTCTTATGTATTTTGTCACAGTGAAGCACCGAAGGGACATAAAATTGCATGTAAGTAATATGGTACACTTACGTTTTCAAGCTACTTATGACTAAACCATATATGCACATTTATTAAGAGGACTGGCCGGGAAGCAGGTGTAGAAAGCCTATGGGCTCGACAATCCACCAAAATGAAAGCAACGGTTAAAGATATCTTACAAGTCAAATTTATTTAATATAATATTGCAAGCATTTCCAGAATAAGAACGTAGATAAGTGTGCTCACCAGGTCGTCTTTTTATTGTTTACTACTCGCATATGCTTACATCAACAACAACCACAATCTTTTTGACTAACAAAATTGTTCCTTCATACATAATCGAACTCACCGATGTCTAACGGGGCACTTTTTTAAATTACTGTGAACAGGAAATTGACATGCTTATTTTCAAAGGAATGGAAGAACTAACAGATGTGGTAGATCATGCAAAGCAGAGGCATCACATGAACAGTAAATATATTATGGGTTGAGAGAGGCTAGTCAAGGATGTTGCAAAGAAACATCCCGAAACTTCGATTTTCTCAAGAAATTCTTCGAGGCTTCCGCCGTCTATATGCAGCTGTTGGATCAGTCTTTGTTCTACTTGGGGTGGCAAATCAGGAAACAGGGGTTAGACTTCAATTTTTTCTATACAAAATACTATTTTAATTATCAGCTTATATATATATATTATTTAATTACTCGTATGTGCAAATATTTGATGTTGCGGGAAGTTTCCGGTTTGACCGTGGATCCCTGCCATGGTGAAACTCTGATCATAACTATTTTTGAGAAAAGATTAGAAGAGGTATATATTTGATATTTATATCTTAAATAACATCAGATGAGTTAATGTTTTTTGTAAGATTGATAATGTATTTAGTTGATGTTAATTATTATACTTTATATGTAGGTGCCTACCTTGATTGAACGGCGGAATGAATTCAGATTTTTAGCCGTAAGTGCTTTATTTTTATCAGCGTTTTGGTTTAGGTATTGTTGTTGTTGTGAATGGTTAATATATTAAATTTTTCCAACCTTTTGTTTATAATTAGGTTGTTCCTGAAGATTTTAATGGGAAACCGTATGGGGCTCCAGATGTAAGTATTTGTACTACTGCCTTTTTTTCTCTTGTATGAAGGAAAAAAAGAAAAGAAAAGAACTCTTATTCAAAGTAGTACTGATATTATGAAAAAAAATTACATATGATAATTGTAATTAGTACCGATATTATGAAACTAGAACTCTGCACAGGTGTTCATGTATTATTTAATGATGCAACCAACATAGAAGCTCTTATTCAAAGTAGTTCGATACTAAGGGAATTCTCTAATATAGTTGTAACAGCCCGCAAATCCATACCCCTGAGTCAACAGTATTCTCCAACATATCAACTCAAAGATGAACAGAAATATGAACCATTAGGGTTAAAGAAGAAGAGGTAGAAGAAGAAGCTAGAAAACAACATCAGAATCTAACCATCGCAGTGGAATGAAATATAATAGATAATCACAGATCTTTACGCCAAAAATAAATACTATATCTGTTTATACATACATCATCAGAGTATACATAATCATACAACTAGACAGTAATCATAATCTGTACTCACAGTCTGAATACACAGCGGAATATGTAACACAAATACGGAAGTACGTATCGCCATCCGGCTCATCTCCTGAGCTCCATAGCATCCTTTCCTGTATTCTATAATACTCGGTCTGTAGTAATAGCTTGCAGAAAATTGATTATTTTTTATTATTTTTATGCTGATTGTGTGTTACCAGATAGTGAAGTTAAAGGACTTGTAACTTGCAATGTCAATTTGTGAATTGGCAACTGGATGAATACTTATTCTGCAAAGGTTATTTCTATCTTGCAAGTGAGCCTTATATTTTTACTTTCAGATAAAATATGAATATTCTTGTTTGTCGACGTTGACACAGGATTTGGATTTTGCAGGCTCAATTATAAAGAGAACGGTTCACAATAACTTCTCAGGATTGTCTTTGGGCAACCGTTTACCAAACCAAACTCTGATTTTATTCAAACCGTGAAAAATCATTTCCCCACCGAGTCTAAATTATTAATTATTTGCCAAGAAGGATTGATATGGTCCTTAATGGATATTTTTTTTATTATGTTATCTTTGGTAAAATTGTGGGATGCATAGCATTGCCTTTGTATGGAGCTATATCATAACGCATCAAAAAATATATTTACAAATCATCATTTTTTTGTGCATAAAAAAACCAGAAAATATCAAAAATGCATGCATCTTTTTATTCCCTATATACACACATGTATCTTGTTAATGCTTACTTTTTTTACATTATCAAAGGTCTACAGCTGCTTCCTCTAAACTCGACCAACAAGGCTTTCAAAATGTTTCGTGCATTACTTCTGGTCTTCGATCAATAAACCCTGGTAATAATTGATATATCTATTCCTAAGCATATGCTATTTGAAAACTAACTACAACCTGCTAAATGTGCTTTTGATGACATTGAACATGCAAGAACATTTGAATCTGTAGGCTCTGTGGAACTTCAAAATGCGGTAAGGCAGGGCTAGTTACAGTTCAAGGGAAGATATCAAATGTAATTGAAACGGTACTAATTTGTAAATACTGTAACCAAGAAGAAACTAATACTTTTACTTGCTTGTACTACTAGTGTACGTTTAACTTTGTTGCAATGAAATGTGCAGGTTCTTATCTGTTTATAACCTTTTTCCTTGACCAAGCGGAGCAGATACTTAAATTAACAAAAGCAGGTTAACTATTTTTTGAATTCATCTCAGTTCCAGTTTTTTGAGAATGAATAGCATGCATTAGGTAAGAAACTTATTAAGTTAAACAACCTATGCATTATGTTTTTGTATGATAAAAAAAATCAAACCAAGGCTTAAACCAAGTGATCATAGTGTAACCTCTATGTACGTTTTGATTGAATTCATTGCTTAAGATGATCATGTTGCTAAAGAGTTACCTGTATAATGAATGTCTTATTTTGATTGAATTCATTACTTAAGATCATCATGTTGCTAAAGAGTTACCTATAATATAAAATTATACACAAATTATTATAAAATAAATTATAAATATATATAACATCATATAAATAGTACCATCACCTTTCATTTGTTTTAGACTGCATTTTATGTTACTGTTGCTTGCACTAGCTATGTTTCAGATTGTGTTTATTGTATTAATGATTTACTTTTGCTAATTAATTGTATTAAGATGAGCATATTCAAAACTGTTTCCTACATTTTTCTAGTGGAATATTGCCGCTTTCAATTTTTGTTTGTTCAAGCAAGGTAATGTGTTCGATGCTAAGGTTATATACTTGTATTAGTCACGCCTACTGAAATAGTGTGATGAATATTTAGTGTTTGCATTATGAATCCGATTTAACTTTGTGTACACCTTTTTGATGAATTGATTCTCAAGCATTACTTTTACTTTACAGGTAGATAGATAATTGTGATGCAAAAAAAGGTTGCAACGAGTTATGGACCGAAGTTATTTTTGCTGCTAGAACAACCTTTTGGTTTTAACGTATGTACTACTTGCTTTTGTTTTGTTATTGCTACTTGTTCTATATTTTATTTTTGAACCATTGATTACAAACTATGTACGTTTGGTGTAAGAATATTGTGTATTTTGATTATGAAATTTCATACGTTGGTTATCAAATATGTGTCCAAAATGTGGTATTGATATAATATGTTGATTTTGAAATGTGATGTTGATATAATATGCTAATTTAGAAATGTAGTGTACATATGCACATTATGGTAGATGTTTGCAGAAATGCAATTAAAACATTTCATAGCATTTTTAAAATGCTGTTAAAACATTCCACAGTGTTTTTTAAATGTAGTTAAACATTGAACAGCTTTTTAAAAGCAGTTAAAACATTCTATAACATTTATAAAACGCTGTTGAAAGTTTTAACAGCGTTTTTAAAACGCTGTTGAAAGTTTTAATAGCGTTTTAAAAATGTCGCTAAATTTTATCTAAGAACATAAAGTACGATCTATTGCAACAACGAAACGCTGTAAATAAATGTCACAGCATTGAAAAAAGCTATAAAATCTTACATTAGCACGAAACAAACGCTAAGAAAGATCTATATATAACTGTACCCAACAAAACGCTGTTAGAAGATTTCATGACACTAGGAAAACGCTGTTAAAAAGGACATTTAACAGCGTTTATTTCTTGTCATTGTATATCCCTGACATATAACTGCATGTCGATATACAGCATAAGCAAAAACGCTAGTAAAAGCTTTTATAGCGTTTTTAAAATGCTGTTAAAAGTCCTATTTGTTGTAGTTTATGACCACATCAATCCATGGAAGCTTTGTTCGTATCCATCACGTTATCATCTGTTCATATCCATCACATTATCGATTGTTCGTATCCATCAATATGGAACAACTTCGATTGATACGAACAAAGGCACACAATCGATACGAATAGTACAACCTAGATCGATACGAACAGAGTCACGACACTCGATACGAACAGGATATCATTAATTGATTCAAACACGAACAAGTCAAATCAATACGAACAAGGCGCAAACGTTGGGGAGACTCGGTCAACTCGACATGAAAAGTGGTCGATCCGAGTAGTTAGCGCCACGTCAACTTGCAGGCGCGTGCCTGGATCGACTAGAACAGATCGATGTGAACAAGTATCGACTCGAAGAAAGCAGCGTACGAGAAGCTTAAACTTGCATCGATCATAACTCGCAATCCACAAGTCCTAACGCTATGAAATTTTCATAGGAGCTTACGTATGACCTAAGGAATGTTCATGCCAAGTTTCGACTCGATTGGATCAAATCTTGATCGATACGAAATTCGTTCGTATCGACCACAGATCAAGTCAAAATCACGTGGGATTGATCACCTGGGCCCGCCAAGTGCCAAAAGAAGTCTCCCGAGGTCTGAGCAAGATATTTTCAGTCTACGCCTGTAAATAGCACCACAGAACCTATAGAAAAGGGATCTTTTGGCTCTTTGACGTCCAGACTCTGCGGAAACCATTGTTGCACTTCATAGCTGTTGTTGTACTCGAAATTTATCATTATAATCTACTGTAATCAGTTCTAACCAGCAAGTGAATATCAATAAAAACACTAAACTCATAGTGGACAGAAGCCAGACGCTGAACCACTCTAAAATCTTGTGTTTTCTACGTGTTTTAATTGTCTGTTTTTGAAGTGTTTGTTAGATAATCCTTATTTTACATTTCTATTCATCATTTTTATCTCTTCAAATACTTTCGAAGAGTGTTGTTCCCAATTTTGGTACAAATACTTTGGTGCTTTCACTGACAAAACACAGTTTTTCTCCTGCTCTTTGGATCTACTGTCAATACTGGATTGCACAAATCTAAGAAAAAGATCTAGATCTCAAGTTCAGAATCCTTCCAACATATTCATATTTGAATCAAATCTAGGAAAGGACTTCATCATCTACCATGGTTAGCACAACGACCGCTTCTACAGCTGCCGATCAGGAAGGATGAGACAAATAGAATCCCGTACAACTGCCTCCATCCAATCAGAATGCTGTCGGACCATCAAATCCGTTGGGCCCTATTAGCAGGGAAGAATTCAAATGCTTAGGCAAGAGTTGACTCAGAGTTGTCAGCAACTCACTTAACAGCTATGCGCAAACAAAGAATTGACCAGTCAGCTAAATCGCCAGAGGCGTAGGAGATCCAGGAGGGATCAGGCCTTCTTCTCATCCACCGAAAGTTTAGCCTCATCCGACTACCATCATAGATCTACACGTCCACGACTGGACATGAGCTACATCCAAGCCACCGGACATCAACATACTTTGAACATTGGGCAACCGAGAGTTGGCCCATCAACCAACTACCTGACTGGACCCGCCTCTTGGGGAGGTACTGTTCCTCATTATACCGAAGACATCCGTGCTTCTACCTCCGTTATTGAACCAGGGGTTAATGCCCAGAATCAACCAGATCTGAACCATCGTCAGCATGGACATACTCCCCAACCCTACGTCCCTGAAAATTTAGACCCAAGGAGGCGAGACATGGATCGTTGATCGCGTCCGGTCCAGCCTTGAATTATGGAACCCGACCACACCATGGCTTAACATGCATAGAATGTCTAGATGTTGGATATACCAACGATGATTCGTCAGATGATTCGTGAGAGTTAGGGTCTCACAAATGACGACTGGGGAATCTCCCGGAGCCATACTCCCTTTACCGATGAAATACTCTATGCTGAACCACTTAGCGATTCAGGATGCTGACTTTACCAGTCTATAAAGGAAGTTCTGATTCCAATCAACACATCTTGAAGTATGAGCGGTCATTGAGTGCTGCAAAGGCTGACGATGTAGTTAAATTTCAAAGCTTCTCGATTTCTCTGAAGGACATAGCTATTATGTGGTTCACTCGTTTACCACCCCAATTTATTTCTTGTTTTGACCAATTAGCAACCAAGTTTGTTAAGCAGTTTTGGATGCATGTCGCAACGCCAAAGGATGTTAATACTCTGTCTAGCATCACTCAAGCTCCTGGAGAGACACTTCGAGGTTATTTAGAGAGATTTCATGCTGTGTGTGCAGATATAAGCAATCCCAATGACAACACTATCTTGATGGAATTGACTAAGGGGATTGATCTTGATTCCGTGTTCGAAAATTGGTTGGCTGGGAAGCCTCCAATGTCATTGGACCATTTCTATTCCAAAATAGCCCAGTTCTTGAGAAGGGAGGATGCGAAACAGTCTAGAAAGAAGGATGACATGAGGCCTAGTGGTGAAGGAATTCAGAGTAATATTGCTGTTAAACAAACTGAGGAGATTTATGGAAAGTTGCAGTTAAACATTCAAAACAAGCAAAATCAGTAGAGGGATAATGGAAATCAAAACAAAAAAATGAGATCAAAACTGTGGTCCACGACGTAGAACTCCTATGTTTGATAATTACACTCCTCTGAATACGTCGCTGGATAATGTATATCTACAAACCTGCAATATAATCCAATACAAGAAGCCTACTCTGAAGCCATCATCAGAGACTCAGGTCCAAACTGGGAAATTTTATAGGTTTCACGAGAGTTAGGGCCACAATACACATGAGTGCCATTATTTACAAGATCTCATTAAGAAGTTGATTAGGGAGAGAAAGTTGGAACAGTTTGTGTAGGCGCCGCAGTAGCGAGGTGCGGGCCCATCGACTTAGAATAATATACCTAATCACACGAGACAGAAAAAATCCACTCGTACTGGCGGGATGTTGGTAATAAATATTGTAAGTGATGGTCCTCATCCAGCAGACCGAAGTTGAAGGGAAATGGAGTCGTATGCCAGCTCTATTAGGCATGTAAACTTTGAATGTTGTTGTAGTTGTGATGATGGGGCTCTGGCCAAGCAACAGAAGACGATGACTGACGACTTCGCGTTTCGAAATAGAGATGTAGATAAGGTCGAAGCCCCCACTATCGATCCACTGGTCATATCAGGTAGGTCCTGCTTGGATGAAGAGGATCTTCGTTGACAGTGGAAGCTATGTGAATATTATTTTTAAGTGAGCATATGATCAAATGAGAATGGAAGCTAAAGACTTGAGCCTTGTCAGTCTCGCGTTCATGGCTTCAATGGAAGTGCTATACCTATAGGAGTAGTGGAATTACCAATGGAATTGAGAGTTGGAGAATGCTGGAGATTTCGAATACTATAGTTTGTTGTGATGGACATAGACTCCCTTTACAACGCTTTCTTGGGCAGAGCGGCCCTTGTTGAATTTAGGGCAGCTGTTGTCTCATGGTGCTTGACTATAATGTTCCTCACCGATCGTGGGGTTGGAGTCATTCAAGGAGGTCAAGTTGCTGGACAAGCCTGTTGTGTTGCTGAGCCGCGTGGGGCGCAGTGATAGGAGAAAGGAAAGGGCGTAGAGGAATCTCTCTGCGTCCGTTTTGCTGATAATTGACAATTGGTGCCTGGGCCCAGGCCCGGGCACCCTAACCAATTCTAAAGGGATCTTGACCCAAGAGAAACCAAAAGTGAAGATGAAACTAAAGACAGTCAAGCTTCCCCGGTCGAACTGACAATCGATGTCTCGATCGACGATGATGACGATTCAAAGATGGTAAAGGTTGGATCTCAGTTAAGCCAACAAACATTGAAGGAATTGGTTGAATTTCTCTGAGCGAATCTCGACATATTCGCTTGGACGTATTTTGACATGTGTGGGATCTCGCCGGACATCGCGAGCAACACTTTGAATATTGACCTACGGTATATGCCGGTCAAATAAAAAAAACGTGGTATGGATCCAAAGAGATTTGCTGCCCTTAAAGAAGAGGTAGAAAAGCTTAAAGAAAATGGATTTATCTGAGATGTGTTATATCTAGAATGGGTGTCAAATCTTGTACTTGTCTGAAAACTGAATGGGAAATAGAGAACATGTGTTGATTACTTAGACTTAAATAAAGCTTGTCCTAATGATAGTTTCCCACTTTCCAGAATTGATCAGCTCGTAGACTCAACAGCTGGACATGAACTCTTATCCTTCATGGATGTGTATTCTGGCTACAACCAGATACCCATGCACTTACCCAATAAGGAACATACCAGCTTCATAACTAATCTGGGACTTTACTATTACAGGGTCATTCCATTCGGACTCAAGAATGCTGGTGTTACTTATCAACGATTAGTCAATCGAATGTTTACCAATTAGATCGGAAAGACCATGGAGGTATATGTGGACGACATGTTTGTGAAGTCACGTTTTTCCACCGATCATATCAAAGACTTGGAATCGATGTTCAACATCCTTCGAGAGTACAGAATGAAGTTCAACCCATTGAAATGTCACTTTGGGGTCGCATTCAGAAAATTCCTTGGGTTTATGGTCAGTGCTCGAGCAATCGAAGCCAATCACAAAAAGATGTAGACGATCAGAAATATTGAAACTCCAAGAACTATAAAATAAGTCCAGAGCCTTAATGGGAAAGTAGCAGCATTGAGCAGGTTTATTTCAAAATCCACCGACAAATGCATTCCCTTCTTTGATCTGATCCGAAAAGGGAAACGAAACTTTGAATGGACCATGGAGTGTGAAGGCGTATTCTGAGCACTAATTCAGCATCTCCCCACACCACCTATTTTTTCAAAGCCTATCGATCACGAGAAGTTGTACAGCTACCTAGCGCTATCAGAAAATGAGATCAGTGCTGCCTTAATTCGGGAGGAAGACCAAGTGCAAAAACCAGTTTACTGTATTAGCAACGGCTGACCGGAGCTGAGAGAAATTATCCGAAACTAGAGAAGTTGGCTTGTTGTCTCGTTATTGCCTCAAGGAAGCTCCGTCCATATTTTCAGGCCCATCCTATCATTGTCTACACCGACCAGCCGTTATGACAGGTCCTTATGCGGCCTGAGACGTCTGGTAGGTTACTCAAATGGAATATCGAAGTGAGTCAGTTTGATATTTCTTACACTCCAAGGCAAGCCATTCAAGGATAAGTCCTAGCGGATTTCATAGCCAAATTTACCATCCTCTGGGACTTGCCCGAAACTAGTGAATCTTCCAATTATATCTGGAAGCTGCATACTGATGGAGCATCAAACGACCGGTGCCCAGGTGCTGGAGTTGTACCAGAAACCCCCTATGGTCGTCCATATGTTATGCTCTAAAGTTTGATTTTCGTGGACCAATAATGAAGCGGAATATGAAGCCTTATTTGTCGGATTGAAACTCACACGAGATTTGAGAATCATTGTTGTTGAAATTTATTGTGATTCACAATTATTTGAGTGTCAAGTTCGGGGTGAATATTAGGCAAAAGATCGAAGATTAGCTACTTACCTAGCTCAAGTCCAGGAGATACTTAATCCGTTTGATTATTAGGTCATCTTCTACATACCCCATGAGCGCAATAAAAAGGCTGATTCATTGGCAAAGTTAGCAAGTATGGGTGAAGCACAACAAATGGGACTCGTTCCTGTAGAAACACTATCTTCTCCAAGCATTGATTAGATGGAAACAGGCTGGATATTTGAAATCACTACCCATAAGGAGTCGTGGATGACTCCGTTCTGAAATTACCTCGACCATGGAATGCTACACGAGAGCAGCAGTGAGAAGAGACAAATTCTTCGAAAAGTTGCACAGTTCGCTATTCAGAATGAAGTCATGTATAGAAGAGGAAACTCCATTCCTCTACTCCGGTGTATCGCCTATTATGAAATTAAGCGAGTGTTACAAGATCTTCACAAAGAAGTATGTGGCGATCACACCGGGGGGCAAGCTCTCGCTAAGAAAGTACTCCGATATGGACATTATTGGCCGACTGTAAGCCTCGATGTAGTAGATTACGCCAGGAAATGTGCTAAATGCCAAAAGCATGCTCGAATTCCTAGATCCCCACCTACTAAGATAACCCAAATGGTCAGTCCATGGTCGATTTTAGTATGGGACATCGATATTATTGGCTCTCTACCTCTGCCAAAGGTGGTGTGAAGTATCGTCATCGTCGTAGTTGATTACTTTACCAAGTAGGCCAAAGCTGAACCTCTGGATACAATCACGACGAAGAAGGTGATCAACTTTGTAGTCCGCAACATTATCTGGCGATTTAGCCTCCCACATACCATCATCACTGATAACGGAACTCAGTTTGGTAGTGTTGAATTCAAGGATTTCTTCCAAGGATTCCACATTAAAAAGAAATTCTCTGCAATTGCACACCCTCAAGCGAATGACCAGGTTGAAGCCGTTAATAAGGTTAACAAGTCTATTCTAAAGAGATGATTGGAAAAGGCCGGAAGCAAGTGGGTTGATGAATTTCCTATGGCTCTATGAGCTTATCGGACAACCCACAAGTCCATGACCGGAAACACTCTATTCTCTCTTTCCTATGGTCTAGAAGCCATTATTCCACTTGAGGTGGAAGTAACTTCCCATCGTGTGACTTATTACGATCCAAAGAAAAATGTCATACTACTTGCTAAATCCTTGGATTTGTTGGATGAGAAGCACGAAGAGGCTGATTTGAGGGCAGTCGCATAACGAAGTCGAGGCGCCCGATTACACAATGCCAAAGTCCGAGCCCGAACTTTTGAACTCGGCGATCTCATCCTCAAAAGAATCTACCCAGTTCCTTTGCACATAAAACAAACGTGGGAAGGACCATATATGATTGAACGAAAACACAGAGATGGCACATTCAAGTTATCAACCGTTGATGGTCTTACTTTGCCAAGAGCCTGGAACAGCAAGGGTCTCCGTCGCTACTACACATGACAGGCTTTTATTTATTTTAGTCTATTTTTCATCTGCAATTTGAATTTGTAGTAAGGCAACTGACTTTGTCGTATTTTCTCATTTCAGCAATAAAATGCCATCTCTTCGAGCCAGAGCTGTGATTTATTGAATGTGACATACAACCATCGCGATGCTCAAAGAGCTAAGTTCCATCATATGGTGGAATTTATTCAAATAGTGAGTGATTGTGATACGATGGGCCACTCACAAAGTGAAACCCGAGCTCTGGGGCAAGCCGTCACACTAAAGCCAAAGAAGGATTGACACATGGCAATCCTCTAACTAACTCCAGTCTCCTAGAGTGCGAGCTGGAGTATAAACTTATGAATGCGGTTTCAAAGAGGGTGGATCCGTCCACCTAACGACTTCGACTGTATCTAACCTAGTTCGAGGAAGATGGACCCATCCATCTAACGACCTCACTTGTTAACTCAGGGTGGATATGAATTGACCATCCATGATCCTGATAAATCCATCGTTCCCGGAGTACGAATGAAACCCTAAAATCCTAATAGATGTCACTGACCATCTGTCGGCCGACTCCAAATTCCCAAAGTGCGAATTAGAGTACAAATATCAACTCTAAGTTCCCATAGTGCGAGCGGGAGTATAAACACCAACTTTGAATTCCCAAACTGCAATCGGAGTATAAACATCGACTCCAAATTCCTAGAGTGTGAATTAGAGTATAAACATCAACCAACTTCAAGTTCTCGGAGTGCGAACTGGAGTACAAATGTCGACTATCTTTGGATTCCCAAAGTGCAGACCAGATTATCGATCGCAGATAACTCTGGGTCCCAAGAGTGTGGTCAGAGTATAAACATAACTCGGGTGTGAATGACCACTCGCAAACTAACTTAAGTCCCCGGAGCATGGACACATACTCAAAACTTAAACAGGCATGATCGACCGCCGACGTACGAATGCGAATTCAAGGAGCACAGATGTGATTACTAAAGATTGAGCGAGTGTGATTCGTCCACTCGACTCTCACTTGTTTCAGCATCGATTAAACGATGTTAAGCTCAACGAAATGAAGTCAAAATGCAATCGCTAGCCGATCTTTATAACTCATCCCCGAAACTGGGGGCATAACTTAAGTGTCAGCCATAGACTGAAGCGGTGTGACATTAAAGTTCAACTTAATCCCCAGTCATGACTCATGTATGTGATTTCCAAACTTGACAAATAAAAACTAACTCGACTCAGAGGTTGGAATTCAAATACTGGAACACTTAAGCAAAATAAACAACAATTGAGTTGAAGCCAAAAAAGAGTTTCATTTCAACAATCTGTGGAAGAAATTCATGTACAAGTTATTTCCAAAATTCCTACTAGCAGGGGCCGAACCCGCATCTTTACATGACCTACAAAAGCTAAAAGAAATTCCTATCTAATCAAAAATGAGCCGAGGAGGAAGAGAATCTATTCTCTTTTCTTCTTTGGTTTTCCCCTTCGGCGTGAACCCGCTGGAGCCGCCGGTGATTTTCCTCTTCGAGCCTTTGCCTTTCGACGGCTGATCTCCAATAGGTGGCATTATATCTACCTCCTTCATCGAGCTCAAATGAATAGGAACACTTCCTATAGGCGCAGTTGGAGGGGTTGGATCCACTATAGGAGGCGGGATAGACGTGCTAATAAAAGTAACTGTACCACCGGGTGATATCATTTTCAACGGAGTCGGGCCAGGTGCCGCCATTCCACCTCCAGAACTACCACCACGAACCGCAACCTCCATTTCAGCATCGATACCATCCAATATCCCTTCTTCACAAATTTACTGAGCCTCGCTAGGGGCATCGGTGGTCGGCATTGAAGAGCCAGTATTAGGTACATTTCCACCTATAATGAATGGTAGGTACGCAAAAGGGTCACTTTGATGACTGAGAAATTCCTCCATCATTTGTTCGTCAAAAGAGAGTGTGGACCCCTGCGTTCCATCAATCGATGCACTCATTGTTGTGGTGGTTGCCTCAATCATGATGGCCTCCTGCGCTTGATGCGATTCTCAAGTTGCAGGAGGCACAATCGATGTAACTCCGGTCACTGGATAGGAAAAAAGACAGACTGTTAGTAAACGCTTCAAATCAAGCTCCATTTTTGAACAGGTATGAAGAATGTTCAGAATACCTTCCTTAGTTTGGCTCGTGGATGGCTAAATGACTTCAAAAGTGTGCTTTCTAGTCGAGGTTAACAGCGGCTGTTCCGCATTGTAAGTAGGGATGGATTATGGATCAACCGCTGGTGTAGATTCAGGTTGGGTTGGCATTGGAATCTCAAGACTTGCATCGTGGTGCTCAACCCCTGAACCTTCTTCAACTTCCGAGTGTTGGGCATTGAGCTTCTCCTTTTCGTGTGAAATCATTGACTCATGGAGAATCTTTATTTCATCTTCATTCAGCATACAATTCTCAAGCTCAAACTCGTCAATTGATTCATCTGGATGCACCACCTTCTCCTCCTCAACAAGTCGGCCTCATGCATTGTGAAGATGTACTAGATAAATTTCGAGCCTGGCTAGGTTTCATGTGCTTTAGCCCATTAGCATTATAAGTGGTGAGGAGATTTTTGATATCAGCCTCTAGCCTAGACTCCGTCGTTTGGATCTTCTCCTTAACCTTAGTCTCCACCTCACGGACTCTTCCGTGTCCCGTTCACCCTGGAGCACTACGGCTTGCTCACATGCCTCTTGGGCTGCGCAATTTGTTTCATCCCTTTCTTGGATAATTTCGAGGAATTTGGCTTTAAGATCATTGAGTTCTTTGAGAGCCGCATCCCGTTCGGTAGTGATGGTGGTGTTCCGATGGCCCATCTCCTCCACCAGGGCATAGTGTGTCTGCCTCGTCCTCTCTATGGCCAAGTTCGCCTCGTCGGCCTTTTGAATGGCCTCTATTTCTGACTTTCGAGAGGATTTGGCTTCATCGTGAAGCACTCGGCTGATTCGATCCTTCTAAGGGAGTTTGTTTTCTGATTTCTCTATAGTGGCCGCCTGCTCAAAGGCCAGCTTCGATGATTTCTCTACGGCCTTCGACCACTCGTTATACTAAGCATAGATGTTATGAATATAATCGTGCATTGTATTTTCCGCTTCCGCTAGAATTCTCTTTAAGTGCAAAGTAAAGATGTAGTTATCAAAGAAAATGTTCGAAAAATCCTTCTTCAGTTGTGCGATTCTAACAGCCCCTTCTCTGGTGGACTCAGATAGCATGTTCAGTGACAATGGGAGTTTCGACCTCGTGTCTACGATGGTGTGATTCAGGCCTAGAGGCCTGGCAAGATGGTTTCTAGCGGGGAGGCTCTGTAGTTTGTTTTCCATAGCTTGAGGGTTGTGTTGGGATTCGAGGAGGTGGAGAACGGGATCGTGATCTACGTCTGTAGTCTCTATCCATATCCCTGACATATCTTTCTTGGTTGGAATATCCACGGTCATAATCCCTCTCCGCCTCTCTCCTAAATGAGTCATAGTATAATGAAGATCAACGAGCTGAGCGAAGACTCCCCAACATCGACCCATGTCCAGACATTGTTCCTGCAAAGTAAGAGAAGTAAAGCTAGTAATCTCTTAAAGTAAACATCTTGTGATCGAAAATCTATAGTGCCGTGAAGTATGTGTGTATGTGCAACCCCCCGACCAACCGGAAATGTCAGCCACACTAGTGGGAAGAGACTCGCATAAGTCTAAGGCACTCTGAAGCTCCTCCAATTCGGCATTCTGTTGGAGTAACATATAATCCAAAATTGGGATATCGGCAAGCCCTTTGAAAAAGTTCCCGACTTACGAGGGAGGAGCCTTTGAAATTCTGATACCTGTAACAGGGAGAGACACGATCATAGATTTCCATCTCCCAGACTTAGAACACTTATAGGCTGCGGCCTTACCATTTCTCCTTCCCTCGGAATCTTGGAAGGCATAGGAAGGCCCAGCGATCGTGGGCGTATCTTCATCATCACCTTCTTCAGCTATTACAACCCTGGGCATCTTACGCTTATCCCGCCTCATCGTGACTGCCGTCAATGTTCCTTCGAGCCCTATACTTTGATCTCTCTCAATCATCCCAATAGTTCTCAAATTTCTGTCTGTTAGAACCGAATCAATGTCTCTCATTTCAATAGGAACTTCTTGAAGAACATGAACTATCTCTTTAAAGTGTATGACATCAGGTCGTGGAATCACAGCTGTAAAGGAAAGGAGATGTTAGTTTTGAAACTGACTATAATTATCTCGTTAACTACTTAACGAGATTGCAGCACTTACATCTGAATAACCATCGGCTGGCGAATCCTAGAGGATATCGAACGTAAAACCACTCTGTTTTAAAATAACTCAGCCTACTTCAGGAGCCAATGATAATTTGACAATTCCTGACTGACTTTAGGAATGTAAACGAGAGACTACCTCCCTGACTCTTGACATTGAATAGATATCTAATCTCTATCAGGTTGGTAGTTGAAAAAGTTGCTCCATAAATACAATGAATAGGTTGTTCAGCATAGCATATCCGTCCGGATGTAGCTGTGATGGAGAAATTTCGAAGAAAGATAACACTTCCCTAATGTATTGGTTAAATGGAAGAAGTGTTCCTGCTGTACATGCATGGCGATTGAAGGCATTAAACCGCTCCGGTGTAAAATGCGGTTTATCACTTGGTCCCGGCGATAGCACATTATCCAATGACAAGCCATGCCTTAAACATATCCATCCCAGCATGTCTTCGGAAATGTTGGATGGTACATAATCGGGTGGATTATCGATAAGTGTAGCGCCTGGTAGCTCATTCGAAGCTGCATCTATAACTTCGGCCGCGATGGCCGGTATCTCGATTGTTAGGGGAAGTGAACTCTGAATTTCCTGTGGTTGTGAGCTTGTAGACTCCGTAACTAACTAACTAATGTAAAACCATCATTAGACGATAATAAGCCCATGTATCCCCCAGTGTGACGTGCGTGATTGTGTTGTGCAGTACGGTGCTACGTATTACTAGGGGAACTCAACAAAGTATGAGAAAAAATGCGAACAGCGAGACTTCAAAATTCAATCGAAGTGACCGTCATCGCTGACCGTCACAACTGTGTCATCCAGACTTTAGCGACTGATCCAAGATTAAAGTTCTTTTGGTTTGTTTAAGTTACAGTTTCGTCGAGGAGCTTCGAAGGATAGTTAAATATGTTGTTCAATGTTCAAGTCCAATTTCTAGATTGAAGCTTGCCGGAGTTAAATGTTCAATCGATCAAAATTTTCGTATCCATCAAAGTCGAGACATGGATCGGTCACCAGAGATGTAGTCATATCGATCCAAAACACCGCAATTCGTATCAGTCAAGGAGGCCTTGACTTCGTATCAATCGAAGCTTTATAGTTTCGTATTGACCAGTTCGTATTAACTTCGTATCGGTCGTCAAAGGCCGATACTCTTCATATCGATTCCAAAATCCACGATTTCGTATCCATCATCTTGGATCAATATGAAATGCCCATAGATCCAGATCAATATGGAGAAATTTATACTATCTACTATCGATGCAAAATAGATACCAAAGATCGAAGGTATGTAACTTTCGCATCTCCACCGATTACCCATCTTCTTCACCAAGCCACCGAGGCGCCATTGGAGAGCACCTCTTCGACCTCACTCCAGCTTCATCCCAATGTCAACAACATCGGAACTGGTCGGTGCCCTGGATAGAATGGCTTTAAGACTCGAGTCTTGTCATTTTTAAAGAAGTGTTAATCGATCGTCTACCTAGTTCAAAGAGATCGATTCAAAGGATTAGCAAGACGTGATGGTTTGAGAACGAAGGCAATCTTCTGTTTCTCAGTTTTTCTTGATACAAAGGCAAGAATAAAAACGGAAAACAAATTAGATTTTTATAAGTCCAGAAAGTATTTTTATGGGTTCAACCCAAGGGGAGTGACGGTTCGTATAACCGATGCGAAGCGATCTACTCGTATCCATTCGTCATCGACTCGAAGCCAACACAATTCATACCCATCAACGTAGAGCTCACAGGAGCTCATATTTATCGATATGATACACTTGTTCGTGTCCACTATTTTTGACTCCATTTAGATGCATCGACATGAACTGCTCTGTTCGAATCCATCAACATAATACCCATGAAGACTTGTACCCATCGATACGAATAGTACCTAGAAAACCAACTGCTCTATTCGCATCCCTCATAAGTCCATCGATACAAAATGCTAAATTCGTATCCATCAGTGTAAATAACATTGATGCAAGAACAATCTTTCGTCCTTTTACATCGATCCAGGAGAGGATCGATACGAAGGGACATTCCAAAAAAACCATTAAGTGTTGTTAAAACTCGAGTTTCACAATGATTCAGGAGAGGATCGATACAGAATTCGATACGACAAAACTGACAACGACTTGTGAACATGCAAATGTTAACGAGAGTCAGGTTAACATATATGCGTGTTATCGAACTAATTTTCAATTTTCGAAATTCACAGGTAGTTTGCCCTCCTGATGAAACATTACAATGACAAACAGCTGATCACTATCATACAACAATTAGTTACAACAACATACAACACTACAGTTGGTAGACAACAATTCGTATTGCTGAAAAATCAGTTAAAGATTACAACTTTCAACGAAAAGACAATAATTGTTCAACAAGTCAGACAGAACTGTTTGGGATTAAAGATACGACTATTCAAAGCACATCATGTTCTCACAAGACGTACTTTGGAGGGTAGATGTATCTCGCCTTTTGGCAAGGCCGAGATATCAGGGAATTGACTGAAAGCCAAAGACCGTTCATCACGAATATCGAGTATGCACAGGTTCACTGTGGATGTCGATAATATCGTCCGAGTCTGGATCAGGCTATAATTGATAAGACATGGCAAGAAAAGCTATAAAATCTAACATTCCAGATTTCAAGTCAATCTGAGTTTGTTTGCTCGAGATATGATCGATACAAGTCAAGGAAATCCGACCTCCACTCGCATCCGTCGGTTTCACATCGATCCAAGAAGGCCTTGTTCGTATCCAATATGTCCACATCGATCTAAAGAGGCCCTATTCGTATCCATCATGTCCGCATCAATCCATGGAGGCCTTGTTCGTATCCATTATGTCCGCATCGATCTAAGGAGGCTTTGGTCATATCCATTACATTATCGTCTGTTCGTATCCATCACATTATCGGTTGTTCGTATCCCTCAAGATGGAACAACTTCAGTCGATATGAACAATGCCACACAATCGATACAAACAGTACAATCTAGATCGATAAGATCAGAGTCACGGCAAAACCTAGATAGATAAGAACAAAGTCACGACACTCGATACGAGTAGAATAGCATCAATTGATTCGAACAAGAACAAGTCAAATCGATACGAACAAGGCGCAAACATTGGGGAGACTCGGTCAACTCGGCACGAAAAGTGGATCGATCTGAGTTGTTAGCGCCACGTCAACTTGTAGGCGTGCGCCTATATCAATTTGAACAAATCGATGCGAACAAGTATCGATTCGAAGAAAGCAGCGCCCGAGAAGCTCAAATTTGCATTGACCATAACTCGCAATCCACAATTCCAAATGCTATAAAATTTTCATAGAGATTACGTACGACCTAAGGAATGCTCATCCCAAGTTTCAACTCGATGGATCAAATCTTGATCAATACGAAATTTGTTCGTATCAACCACAGATCGAGTCGAAATCGCGTGGGATCGATCATTGGGCCCGCGCACATGCCAGAAGAAGTCTCCCGAGTTATGAGCTAGATATTTTCAGTCTACGCCTATAAAAAGCACCCCAAAACCACATAAAAGGGATCTTTTGGCTCTTTGACATCCAGACTCTGCTGAAACCATTGTTGCACTTCATAGCCGTTGTTGTACTCGAAATTTATCGCTATAATCCACTGTAATCAGTTGTAACCAGTAAGTGAATATCAATAAAATCATTAACTTCATAGTGCACGTAGGCCATACGCTGAACCACTTTAAAATCTTATGTTTTTTGCATGTTTTTATCATCTGTTTTTGAAGTGTTTGTTAGATAATCCTCTTTTTACATTTTTATTCTTCATTTTTATCTCTTCATATACTTTCGAAGAGTGTTGTGCTCAATTTTGGTACGAACACATATATATATTTGTCATATCTCTTATCCTATCTCATCTTATATGATATTTATAGCTAGACTGACCCATTTATTATTTTTCTTCTTAAATAATACTCAGGTCAGACCGAGGTGTTTCAAATGCTTCCACTTGACTTTTTAGCAGGGATTAGCTTATAACTTTTGGCTAACTACTTTAACTTAGTAGCTTTTGTTTTTATACATTCGAGATAGAGACTCCTTCATGTATACATATTCTTCTGTCTAGCACTTGTACTATTCTTTTGTGATGTAGTGGATCTTGTATGACCACTACTTTAATGTTCACTTCTATCTGTTATATTCATATCTATTTCCGCCTTAGTGATATGAATATCTGTGACTTATTTATGTTATGTTTATTTTATATTTGTTTCTGAAGGCCACGTAGCCACTATGTAGTAGCTTTGAGTTTGCATTTGATATGTCAGATTTCTTCTTGAAATTAAATGCATGACATTCTATCTGACATATCAATACTCACATAAAGCAATTACACAAATGGTTGCTCCTCAACAGCCTTATTCTTCGTACTAATTGACGGCATTACCCAGTAGTGTCCTTGGTCAATGTGAGTATAGAGGTGGGGCATCACACAGTCGTTATAACGACATGACATTTTGATTTAAGTGAAGTGAAAAAATGCATCGTTATGATGGAAAATGCAACTTTTCAAAAACGAAAATGCACCTCTTCGTGGCTATAAATTGGGATGCTCGGAAAGTGGTTCTAAATTAACTCTTTTTTCGAACCTCTTTCCCTTCTCTTCTCTTATTTCATTCTTTGTTATTTTGAATTCATGCTACAACAGATCACAAACTCGATACTTTTATCGCTGTAGCCATTTAAGATGATAGCTTAAATCAATTTCGATAGTGCTATCGTAGTCGGTTGAAGAGATTAATTATCTGCTCCATTGTATCTTGGAAGATGATTTGCTTTAACTCAAATCATCCATTCATTTGTTAAAAATGAGTGCTGAAGGAAAATAACCTCTTAAGGAGAGCATCGTTGACGTGCCTTAGAGGATCTCTCTTACTTTACATATTACAACATTGTCTCTTTGCTAGATCGAGAATTCCGACAACACGAACTACTAATATGCTACAATTTTTCGCTATTATTTGTCTTGTTTAATAAAATACAGTGGTTTACATTTATATTTTTGTTTGTTGAATTTTTTTAACTGATTTGTATTTTATTTTTTGTTTAGCTTGATGGTGTTAGCAAGTCAGGATTGATACTGTGATACTACAACTTGCAATTTTAGAACCCTAAGGGATGGTTACTTGAATCAAGCATAGTGGTGTTGATAATTTGATGGAAGTTCCTAATAGGGAAGTGTATAGAGGGTATACATACAGTTTTCTCTCTTCATCTTATTTTTCTTATTATTTTATTTTTAAGTTTGAAATATGCAAGCTTAGAGTATGCACTAAACCCTTTTTAGATTCATACTTGAACATTTATATTCATATATAGTTTGTTTTTTAAAAGAGGATGGTTTTGGCATAACACTATTATGAAAGATAGTATGTTCAATATTTTCTAAGATATGATATATAATTAAAGAATAAAATACAACCCAGACATGATACTAACTGCAAAATTTTGTTGTTTGAAATATTATATAATTCATGTGAGTGAATGGTTATGTAGATGAGGAATATATTATTACTACCCTTGTTACATTTATTTCTTTTATCTATACATGATTAATCAGTTTTGTATGCATGAAAGACAGATAGAAGTGTTTTCTTTTTGGTAATTAAGACTTTTAAATTTGTATTTGATCACTAACTTTTTTAGTGTCTTATTATTTTAAGTTTGTATTGATCGCTAACTTTTAATTTTCTTTATTATAGGTAATTAAGGACTTTGGTTGCAAAAATGGACAAGATGACTCATTCTTCATGTGTTAGAAGCTCATTTTAGCGTAGTAAGCATATGAATCTTTTTGGTTGTGCATTTTGTCGTTAGCATTGGGTACAAACTTGCATTATGGATATTTAGTCCATGTCAACAGATGTCGCGACTTTGTTTACGGATATTGTGTGAACTTGATTTATGAATGTTATCTTTGTTGTAAATATTATGTAAAATTAGTTTATGATCTTGTCTTTGTTTATGAATATTGTGTTAAACTTATTTTATGTAAACGATTAATAGTTACGGGTTTACAAAATAGTTTTTGAGTTTGATTCGAATAAGAATTGTGTTGAACTTGTTTTATGTTAATGATTAATAATTCTGTGTTTAGATAATAGTTTTTGAGCTTGGTTCGAATACGTCATGTATACTAGCAGCCTGAAATATATTCAAATGCAATTTAACGATGCATAATAAATATTGTTATAGAACAACAAAATATGAACACTGTGAACTCATAATAACGAAACACCGCATTTATTCTATATTTTTATCACTTCTAAGAATTAATGCATGTTAATACGACATCATATAATGCTGTGAAAAAATAATAATAGGTTTTAAACACTGTAAAATAATTATAGTTATGTTTATCTATTGCTGATAAAAAATTAAAAGACAACTTTAAACATCTTTTACAGCAAAATATAAATCTATGAAAGTTTAAAACAGCAAGTAAACATTATAGGAAACTATTAACAACTTGAAATAAAGGTTGTACAATTTAATTTTTGATAGTGTATCCAAGTATGCTGTTAAAAGTTCAGTATCCAAGGTAGTATGTCGTTATATAGTGTTCTAAAAACATTTCCGTATCCTATTACATCATTTTTGAATGTGGTTAAAGCTATTTCTAGTGTAGCACAATGCTATTTTTACATTTCATAGATAATTTCTCCTTGAATGATATAATAAAATTTCAACCGCACTTTCCTTTATTCAATATATCAAATGCCAATGTGCATACACATGGAACAAAAACGGAGTACTAACTGAAATTTTGTTAATCATTTAATTTAAAATGATTTATGAAATGTAAAAATATCATCGTGTCTGTAACTTATCTATTGCTGTGGTAAATCTTGCAAGTATTGTATAAGATGAATATCAATGCCGGTTTAACAAACAAACAAACATCTTTATGCCGGTAATATACAATATCTGTCGAATGGGGATAAATGCAATCTAAGGACAACAAAGTAAAAGTATAACAACTATTGAAGTGAAAATTAAATTATCTAATTTTTAAATTGAATTTAAATTTAAATAAAATTTGAATAACTTTAAAAATTTAGATTTAAATTATACAACTATTAAAATTAAGTTATAATAACCTTTAAAATTAAGATTAAAACCTAGCTTCTTTAAAATCTTTAAATCGCTACATCCTGACATTGTGCTTTTCGCGCTTCGTTCTAGCCGAGTTCGATTATCATTGTCGCTTAATGAAAAAGAATATCCAAAAATCAGATCCGAGGATGGGAAGGTTGCAACCGCTGTTAGCTCTTTCTTTTCCTCTCCCAATTGCTGCTCATAAAACTTCCACATCCTACCAGCTGTAAAACATTTTTTAACAGTGCCAACCATACTGGTTGTAGTCGTACTTGTGAGTGCCAACGACCTGAACTCTATACCTGCTAAAGTTATTAATCCCATTTATGAGATACATGAAATTCCTTCCTCTGCTAATTTGTATTCAAAGATTGGGTATGGTCCTTATATTCGTATTGTTGAACAACTACTTACTTCAAGTCATGAACAACAGAATTTTTTTCCCTCTAGTGTAAACAGTTGGGAATTACTACTCACTTATAAGCTGAGTAACACGAGAATTTATATACTTAAGAACTTTAAACTTGGTGATAGTAAAGGGCTTGTATCACCTAGTAAGGTTGCCGATGCTAGGAAGACATTTTGGAAGAACCACCTAGTTGGGTTCTTTCTTGATAAAAATTCCCATATAAAGTTGTTCAAAATTATCTTCTTGGGGTTTGAGACTTAAAGGAATGGTTAAGGTAATATATGACAAGAAATGGTTTTCTTTGAATTCTCTTATTTTGAATGATAGAGCAATAATCCTTGAATCCGACTCATACATCATCTTTGAAAAAGTTTTCATTATAACTAAATTGTCCCCCACCAATTATTCGGCACATGAACAAGCACAATCAATTCTTGTATGATTTAGACTCACCAATATTCCATCTCTATATTTTCCCTTAAAAAGGTTTAGATTGGCCTATTAGACATTTAAGAAAAAAAAATTATGGCTACTGAGCTCAAAGATAAATTGGCATATGCAAAAGCGTTGATTGAGATTACATTGAATGAGGAGGTGTCAACTTCCCTTCATGTCTTTCTATCCGTGTCATTTAACCGGTCATGTGGTTGTTCCTTTCTTATAAAAGCCCTCGTATGTACTACTTGCCTTTAGACACATTGCCTCCTCCTATCACCATACTCCATTATACTGTCATCATGAGTCTAACCCTCTCCTTCCTCCAAAGATTCCATTACAGAAACCCTCGGCTAGAGAACAATGAGATAAGGTGGCCGCTATGTCCTTGACTTTTAAGTTTTGATGGAAAAAACATCAATCAAGAATCTAGATGACCCAATTTCTTCAACTTCTATCGTAATAGATGACATTCTACATGCTTGGCAGATGTTGTGAGTTAGTAGAATAGGGATCTTAACGCTAAATTAACACTAGAGGAGAGTGAATAGTGTTGAATGGATTATATAGGTAATATTCAAATTCTTTAAGATTTTATTTAGAATGATGAAATTAATCAATCATATAAATAATCACATAATCAAGTACAGATAAAACTAAATGTAGTAAAAGTAAAAAGGAAAGAACACATCAGGATTTTATACTAGTTCGGGGTTACACTACATCCATTTCCGCACAATTCTCTGTATGGATTTCTTTTAAACTAGTAAATGAAAATATAATCTCGATTTCAAGGCTAGGAGACATACCCTCCACAATCCTGGCCTCCAGGTATAGTGTAAGGACCCATAAATTCAGTAAATATTTTAAACGGAATTTTATTTGAAACTCTGATTGAAATTATTTAAAATTAATAAATTAGGAATTTTAATATATATTTTTGGGATTTGATGTGAAATATTCTTCCAAATTTAATAAAATTAAAATTTTCTAAAAATTAAAATTTTGGTCAAACTTGTCAAGTTTCGCTTCGAGTTGAAAATTTTCAATTTAAATTTTAAATTTGTAATCGTTTTTTTATCAAGCTGAATTTGATTCTAACATTCTCTCTACTTTTCGTTTCATTAAATTCCGATCTCTACATCATAAAATCTGTAACCTTTGGCGTATTGCACGCAATTATTTTATTATTTTTCTATCTTATTTATTCTTTGGTTTTGGGCTAGATTAGGTTAAGATTTAGTTAGTTTTTTTTGTAGTTGGGCTTAGACTATTGGGCTAGGAAATCCATTAGTCATACGAAAGGTTGTTGGATATGAGAAGTTACCTATTGAGATAATATACGTTCATTTTTTGACTTCTGTTTTCTCATCTTCTCTCATTCTCCTACTCAGAAGTTTTATTGTAAGTTTCTTTCTCCTTTTTCAAACTTTTTGCCAAGCTCTAATCTTCATCCTTCTTCCTCCTATTTCGGCCATCACCTTGCCTTCACCCCGTCCTATTCTCAGCTCCTTCTCCTACCCCATCATAATCTTGGCCGAACCCCTCCTCTCCTGTACCTTCCAATTGCATTGGCCATGACCTTCCCATAGCTCTAATATCTCTTATGGCTGAACCCTCCTCCTACCAAACCCTAGGCCGAACTCAACCATGATCGAACCCCTTCCTCTCCTTCCCCTTTCAATTGCTTCGGCCACCATCCATTTTCCAAACCCTTCCACTTCCCCTAGCCGTGACTTTCCATAGCCAAACCTTCCACTTGCCAAGCCAATTGCCTTAGCCAAACTCTGCTATGGCCGACCCTTCCATTTAACCATGGCCGAACCCTTGATCTACCTAGGCCGAACCAAACCCTAACCTAAAGTCAAGTGGCCGAGCACAAACCACCATCTAGGTCGAGCTTGTAGCCCTTGAGGCTAACCCGTTTCATTTGTTTCTCCATATAAAAAAATATTTTTTCCTATATAAATTTATTTATATATATATGTTTATTTATTTATTTATTTTAAGCTTTGGATTTGGACTCTTCTTCCACTTAAGCTTGTCCGTGATTATCGTGCCTATTCGGAGTTGTTTGTGTTTTGTTTAACATCATTTTTCTCTAGCCAAGGAAGGTGAGTAATCACTCTTGACTACATACTTATATTTTGGTGAATCGATGTCATTTGGATTGTGTTGGGATGTATATGCATGTTAGAAATTTCATATATGCTTATGTTACGTTATCTAACTTGATATTAGACCTTTTATGATCATATGCTATGATATGTTATTTATTGTTCTATTTATTTCATATTCTATTATCACACTGGAAGTTCCCTCACTATGGGTTGAAATGACACACATTCGAACGATCTTTAGATTAGGGAAAAATCGTTATAAGCTGAAATGATAGGCTCGAGTGATTTTTAATTGACTTTGGATTGCGGGTTGAAATGATATATGCCCAGGAATTAAATAAATTCGGATTGAAATGATATATATCTGTATCACTTGACCATAGGTTAGAAAATTTTATACAAACACCATGGTTGGTTTTAAAATAATTTTCTAAAAATTGTTAAGTATTTTGGGTTTTAAATATGTGAATTTTCAACTTAAATTTAATTTAATGATTGCATAAAATTTATGTATTTATTTTCCATGTGTTAATTTTTTTATGTTAATACATGGTTTAAAATGAAATTTGAGGTTTAGTTTATAATATAAAAGTTAATTTAATTTATTAATCTAATTTAACTTAATAATATAGATTTTATTTAACTTGATAATATAAATGTTAATTAATGTAAAGGTATATTTTAAATAATAAAAAAATTCTTTACTATAATAGTAAAATTTTATGTTAATAATGTACTTTTAACTTAATATAAGAAAAATATAGCTTTAATTGGATATTATAGTAACAAATTTTATTTAACTAAAATCAAAGTTTATTTAATATCCAAATAAATAGTTTAGTATAAAAAATAGATTTTTATAATAACTTATTTAATTGTAAGCATATATACTAGTTTAATAGGTAAACAGTTATAGCGAAAAGTATTACGTTTCGAAAATGCTATGATTTCTCAAGGTTATGTTTCCAAAATGCTATGATTTCTGCAAGGTTAAGTTTTCAAATTGCTATGATTCTAAAAGGTTACATTTTCAAAGTGTTATGGTTTCTAAAATATTATGATTTCAAAAGTGTTATAATTAAGCGTATAATTTTTGAAAGTGTTACAACTTTGGAAATGAATATTATTTTTAGAGGACAATGATATCGGATTTATATGATTTTGAAATGAATATGTTTAATATGAAATATGAACCAACTGAAAAGAAATAACCACGGTTATAATAACGTTTGGTTTTTGAAGAGACTGGGAACTCTAACTGCCATACTCTATGTCAATACCGAAAACCACTTTAATAACTATTACGCGGTGGAGATTCAAGAATGAAGTAGGTAGTTGGTGACGTCTATTTGAGGTATTTACATGGACCTGATTCCCGTGAGTTAGCCTAAGGTGGATAAAACAGGAGCAATTGACGGGCCAAGTGAGGTATCTCCTCCGATCGGACATGCTTCTTCGATTGTCATTCTATTACTTTAGGATTGATTTGGTGCGCACCTATGATTTGGGAGTGTGGATCGATGTGGGCGGTAGCTGCGGCTATGCATTACCACTAGCCCAGAAGTGTAATTGGTATATCAACCCTGGCATTACCTAGTTGTGCCATGTCACCTACCATATAGAGCCCAGTATGAGTTTGTTTTGTACCATACCTATGGAGTGCCCTCTGATAGCCCACTGGTTGGTGGAATTTACAATACTGCATAGACTATGGGAATATATAAAAATATGTTAAGGGGGATATGGGTAACGCCTTAATGCTATTTTAATAGTTTATCTTACCATATACATTATTGTAATAGCGTATATTACTATAGAGTAGATAGTTTAACGGATCCTTAAAGGATGAGCGATCCCAAGCATCCTTTAAGTTACTGATGTGTTTCTTTTACAGTTCACTTGAGTTGATTTACGTTTTATAAGTGTGTATGTCCTGACTCGAGTGTTTTGTTTAACTTTGCGTTTGGTTCAGCCTGAATATCACAGCTTTGGACCTAGAGATCTACTGGAGATTTAGCTATATATCTACCTATTAGTTATTTCCCTTCATAGATTTGTTATGTATTAGTGAACTTATGTATTTGGGTTTCTAGTTGTATTTGCTTTCAGACTCTAGTATTATGTATTTATTTTGAGACTATGTATTTAGTAGCTTCATGAACTACCATGTTTGTTTCTTCCGCCGTGAGATATTCTAATATTCCGTGTTTGTGATTCTATGATTAATTTTTATTTTCCCCAAATTATTAACAATCTATTGTTTTGAATTATTCAAGTCCGACATGTGTGGTTTTATTTTCATTTGAATGGTCCAAAATCGCAGGTTGTTATATAGAGCCACTTGTTTTCCATGCCACATGCACACCTTCTTGATTTACGGGCAACTACGCAAACCAAATTGATTTAAATAGGCTACAATCATACCCATTTGGATTTCAAGGATACTAAGCACACCACAGAGTATAAGAGAATGATTTAATAGAGTTTACAGACCAAGATCTTCGATCTTGGTTACAATTAGCCCTATAACTCTTGAATAGCACTTGATCTTGAAAGAGATGAGAGAAATCATAGAGTATATGAAAGAGAATCAAATTAGTAATGAATAAATATTATTCTCATTCAATTTTGGAAGAGTTTCAATACAAATTGTTTTAAAATTCAAGAGAATGAAAAGAGGAGAGAAAACTAAGAAAGTGGCTAATGAAAATTCATTTGGAAGTCTGGTATATATAGGGAAACAACGTTCATGTCCATTCGCGAAGAGATATGATGAAAAGACACTTCCATTCAAAATTTGAATTTTGAAATTTGCGGCTTGTATGTTAACATATATGTATTGGATAAGTCAACATATCCTACAAAAAATTAAAAAACACTTTATAAAAATTATTTTGAAAATCCATTATTGATATTTTATAGAATCATTTAAATATAGTTTATACAGATTTTAATCAAAATATAACTTAATAAAACTTTATAAAATAAATTTGAAAGATCTAATAGGAATATTCAGCATAGTGTAAATAACATAAATAAGATCAATATAGTTATAAATTATTAAAGAATAAACAAAAGTTCAATATATATAAACTTGAAAACATTAAAATAATATCTTTATAAATATAAGAGATTTAAAAATAATTTTGGTAAATGTTTTGAAAAGATTATTTTAAAAACAGAATACATGAATTATAATTTAAAATAAAATTAGAGAAGACGAGAGAGATCGGGAAAATGCTATCCTGGTTTTGACATAAATTCTATGACTTTGTAACTTATCTGAAATATCTTAAAATCTTGAACTCTTCAATACTCATGGGTTTTCATTCCTGAACCCTTGAAACTTTATATCAGCATCTTGAATATGCTCTTGATATCAGCATCTCAATACTATACAGTCATCTTAATCAATACCAGTCTAATACCCTGCACTGTATACTATATATATCTTGATAAAATATTAGTATCTATATTTTATATAATGTTCTATGGTTGTTATCATCAAAACCAATACCTAAGGTACTAACAGATGTTGCCTCTACACTATCCTTCGCACCTTTTACTCCTCTTGCACTTCCCCTATGCTGCCTTCTTGACTCTTTGATCTGGGCAAAGGCATAGATTGTAGCATGGAACAGACTGCTTTGGTATCTTGTTATTATGCTTCTCTGTGATGCTCCCATATATCTCTCATTACTTTGTAAATGTATTTTAATCAAAAATACATTCATTTTCATTCTTTTCTTAAATAAATTACTAAAACTGGCACATTACCACTCTTAATTACTTAATCCCTCAAAAACAAGACCTTACGACCCTATTTCCACCTAGGCCTAACCCATTCCCATCTTGGTCAAATTCAAATAGCCCACCAAAGAGCCAAAAATCCAAGCTTTGGTGTAGAAGAAGGAAGCACGAGTGTTAGGCAAGGAGTTGAGATAATTTGACTTCGTTCCGTATCCCTTAAGTGAGTAAAATCTTACTTTTCAAATGAAAGAATTTAACTTCAATAAATAACTCATATTAATAGTTGCTATGTGTTATGGGTTACGCATAATATTGTATTTGGTTATTGGTTTGGGTTATGCTTTAAAAAATGGCATCCTAGTAGTTGGTTAGTAGCTTAAAAGTGGTCATCTTGGTAGTTAGTTAGTAATATGAAAAATTAGAGGTGATAGTTAATTATGTTCCAAGCAATGTTTTCTAATTATTTTTACAATTGTAAAGTACCTTGTATCATGCTTTGCTTATGGTTATGTGATGTGTAGAAGTAAGTAAAGTGACATGAAATTAGTTATCGAAGTGTCTGTATAGCGACTATCGTTATATCGGCACTTTCGACAAACGTATCCTTATCGAAATTTATCGATTTGTTTCTCGACCTTGGGTTTTGTTTTACAAGTTAATAAAGTTGTTAAATAAGGATGGTTTCAAATTTAGTTAATTATTTTAATAAATATTTTTAAATATAACTATTTAGTTAATAGGGTTAATTAATAACTTGTTAATGATGAGTTTAGATGTATTTAATTAACTCATTAATGATGTTTTTAAAGTTAATTAATTACTTTATTAATGACGCTTAAAATTTATTAAACATTTTGTCTAATGATGGTTAAGGTTAATTAATTATTAATAATAGATTCAAGTTAATTAACCATTTTTATTAATGATGATTAAAATAAATTAACTCATTTCAATTTATAATTTTTAAATTTGATTAATTAATTTATATTTAATCAATATTTTCTTTAGTTATGTTTTTAAATTAATTAATTTAATTAATGATATTTATTTATTATTAATTAATTTTAACTAATTGTATCTAAATTTAATTATTTAATGTAATTAACGAGATTAAATTTAATAAATTAATTTAATTAATTCTTTTAATTTAAAGATGATTAACCTTTTTAAACAAAGGGTATTTTGAAGTCAATTATCCAAATTAATTTATAAAGTTTAAAGATAATTAATTATTCTCATTTACGATAGTTAAAGTGACGTATCCAATTAAATAAGGATGCTGAAAGTTATTAAATCCTTTTATAATGATGTTTTAAAGTTAGTAAACTCTTTTAATAAAGTGTTTTGAAGCTAATACTTGTAATATAAAGCCCAAGCACGAATTCGAGTTTTCCTTTTAAAAAAGCTTGAATTGTTTATGGAAAGGAATTAATTTCCATAAAAACGATTCACTTGTATGGAAACAATTTATTTGTATAATTAGCACTAAACATCAAAGAAGTTGACTTGTCACTATTTCAAAAGTTAAGAATAATCATGAGACATGACTTCGAGGTAACACTACCTCGACTTGTTCTGTATTATTGTTAACATTACAAGTTTGAACCCGATGAGCGGTGATAAGTATACAAGACTTAATTTCCATATACAATCATTTTATATCCTTGATGGTTGGTTTCTCAGCTATCGATTACTTTCGCTTCTTTATTATCGTCATTCTAAGATGATGTATTGCTTCATCGAGCATTGGTATCCTTTGTTGGAAATGACTCAATCCAGAGCATGAGAGGAAGCCAAGCTGTGTAGGGTTTCTCTCATTAGGGTACTTTCACATCTCATCTAGATTGGATTCGGTAGGGTTATTAGATGTGAAATATTTGTATACTCGGTAAGGTTTGGCGGGATACAACTTGGTATTGTCCAAGATGTGTCACAGAGTATATGAGCTTCTCAAAAGTATACAACTATAGGTATACTTCAAGAGTGGTGCACCTTCCTAGTCATTTGTTGGAGATTTTCCTTTTCTTATCTGATTTGAACTTTCGAATTTATTTCCTCTATTTGCGATGTTTAATTATTTATCCATTCTTCATGTTTGGTTGTTGATTCATGTGAGAGTAAATCCGTTCCGTTGGTCTCACATTATTGTGTTTAATCACACACCTATTGATTTAATTTTTTACTCATACTAGACATATAGTCTGACTATAGTTGTTTGTTTTCCCTAAAATCTCGGGTACTTAATTTTATTTGAGTAGTTCGAGAGTAACAGGTCTATGTGGGCTTTTTGAAGATGGCGTTCCAGCAGGAGGCTTTCATCTTCTTAGTTATCTATCTAATATATTATCTTGTTTGTGTAAGTGTATTTTGTCTCAATATATGTAATGGCAGGTTGTTATAACTGCCTAAGCTAATTTGTAGTATATTGCATTACTCTAATAATTCCCTATTAAGGTGTAACCTAATGTACTATTAACTGTTATAGTTTATTTTACAGTTTCATTGTGAGGTTTTCTATTCTATTCTTTATTTCTTCCTACGACGATTCATCTTTCCAATGCTTTGGGAACGACACACAAAAACCAAAGATGTGTTAAGTGTTGTTCCTAGGGGTCAGAAAGATGGGTCATTATAGTCGGTATCAGAGCTTCGGTTAAGCGAATACCTTAGCCCGATTGGGGTACAATTCATTATATATAGGTTGAGTAGAGCCCTCAAATGAGTTAATCAGGAGAAAGCGTCTCCTTTTCTTCCCTAAAAGTCTTGTTTTAGATCCTTTATTATAGTTTCCCTTTTCTATCATTGACCCTATATTTGTATTCTAATGATACCTGTCACTTTTCCAGGTTGAGTATAAGAGGAATAAGGGGGAGGGGATCTGGAACCAGTATGGCTACAAGTGGTAGAGCTCCTAGAAATGATCCAGTAGCAGAAGCAGTGATTCAAGTTCAGCCGCGTCAGAACTTTGTGATCTTGGGCAAGAATTACACTGCTTTAGGTAGTAAGCCTTTCTATGGACCTGAAGATATTTTGTGAGTTGAGGATATTCGGATGTCTTCCGTAGGGAGACTCTAGAAAGAGATTGTTGGAATTGCGCCAACTTTAAAATGCAGCAATGGATTGGTGGGATTCGGTCACCATGAATGCACTAGAAGAAGATTTCTCTTGGACGCAGTTTAAAGAGGTTTTTGAAGCATGGTTTATCCCCAAGGCGGGAAGGACTCAGTTGTTTAGAAGTTTTATGGAATTAAAACAGGGTGAGACGACAGTGGTGTAGTATGAGCATAGTTTCAATTTATTGTCCCGCTTTGGACCAGGATTGATTAATACGCCACTTAAAAAGAATGAAATATTCATGAAAGGAATACGACTAGAATTTCATTAAGAAATGATCAATCATCTCAATGGTACCATTACCAATCTAATCAGTATGGCTTTGAGATTTTAAGCTCTTGATATTAAGCAAGGAGTTCCGAAAGGAGTGGTGCCCGTAGTAAATGCCCAACCTTTATCGGTGATACTAGTTGCTAGTAAACCGTTTTTCAAGCGTAAAGGGAAGAACAAGTGGTCGGGAAAGAAGCCTTGAGGTGGAGCTCTAGCTCAGAACAAGTAGTTAGACTTAACCAAGATCCTTTGTTATAAGTGCAACCAAATGAGCCACTTTGCAAATCAGTGCCCGAACCCGGCTAGTGGGCCACTCTGCTATAGTTGTAACAAACATTGACATATGAAGAATCTATGCCCTTTTCCAAAGAAGGGATCTTAGGGACAAGCTTTTTCTATTAAGAAAATACCATCTACTTCTACGGATCCAAAAGGAAAGAAGGTGTTGCAAGGTACAATATCCACTTTTGATATTCCTGTTAGAGTGTTATTTGATACCGGTGCATCCCGTAGTTTTATCTCATATAACCTATTGAGCTAGTTGAATCTTTAATATGATATTCTCCATAATGCTTGTTCGGACGACGAAAGTTCTATCGAGTTAGAAAACCGTCGAACGAATTTAAATTTAAAAATAACCGCAAGCGCACGGTGTACGAATGTAGCACGCGGCGAGTACGGGTCGATCCGCATGGAATTGATGATTTTAAAATTCTATTCAATCAAATTAACCAAAGTTGAAAGAGTGATTAACTAAAAAAATGACAAAAGAAAATAGATAAAAATATGAGTGCTAAGACAATATAGAGGCAATTCCACTCTCTAGATCACATAAATCAACAAAATGAAGTTATGATCTCTCTTTTCTTGTCATTAGTGAATTAGTTGATGTGCTTATCATAAGTATGGTAAATTTGTGCTATTAATTAGCTCAATATAAACCATCAAACTATAACACAACCACTAATACACTTTTAAATCTCATAAAATATGACAACAAAGTTGAACGCAAAATCTACTTTAAGCATGGCCGATTAACTATTAATTTGAAATATAAGCCATCAAATTTTAATTTCAACAATCACTTCTTTGCCATAATCATATGTAGATGAAGAGGCAATTTGTGTTTTGTTTGTTTAAGAATAGCCTATTTGTTACGAACAACATAGACTATCAAATTCAAAGCTAAACAACATCATTAAACCACTTCAATCATTCTCATTAAGCATAAAAAGGGAGCATAAACATCAAATTAAGTTGAAACTACATGATTAGAGAGCTTCATTACCCCTAAATTGAAGGGGTTTAGCCTCTCATATTTGTTATCATATGAACAAATGTAGCTTGCAACATGAGAGAAAAAGAAAAGGAAAAGAGAGCAAAGTGAAATGGAAAACTATTCTAATTGCATAAAGGAAAATCTACACTACTTGCATAAAAGGAAATGAACATGTAATTAAAAAGAAACAATAATTAACATTGCATAAAAGAAAAGAATTACATAAGAGAAGAAATGGCTAAGTAGCCATGGAAAGAAAGAGAGATTTGATTTATTTTCTAAACTAAAACTAAAGAGAAGGAGGCCTAAGAAAGACTAAGAGAAGAGATAGACTACATGAAACATATGGGTATTTATACATGTATGAAACCCTAATTCATATTTTTGGGGAATGCCCAAAATGCCCCTTAGGAAGTGTGGAGGCCAAGTAATCATTAGCATGTCTTAATCCCCCATTAAGTGTACATGAAACCATTAACTCCAAAAGCATGTGCTTTAGCCTTTAATTTGTACGTTAAGGTAGGTGGGTAGGTGGGGTCCTCCATGATCTTCACTTTGAATTATTTCCATCTTCATTCCTTTATATCCATTTTGTGCATGCATGTTTCTTCATGAACCCACTAATATGAGAAGCTAAATTTCTACAAAATATTATAGAAATTTCCAATTAAATTCTCTCAAATTAATATATGTGCACAAATGGCCATTTTACCCTTATATGAAGATGAATATGTGAAAATTTGGAATTAATATGAATTTTGGTTAAAACAAGTTAAAATACCCAATATGGTCAATTATTTAATTTAAATAGAGTAAATATGGTGGTAAAAATATGCACATTTACGTGCACATCAATGCTATTTGTGTGCCAAACCCAATTGGGGGTCCGACCAATCTTGGCACCATATGTTTGAATGTACCTATTTCTTATCGAGATCTGCCTTTCTTTTTCGACTTGTTTATCCTTGGATCCATGGATTTTTTTGAGTATTATCGGGAATGGACTGGTTATCTAAGTTTAAAGCTGTCTTGGACTGTGTTAAAAGGGTGATCGTAGTAAATGATCTAATACGTAGAACCATTGATATATGTTGCATAGAGCCTAGGGGCTTGATGAGCAGTTTTCTATATTCCCTCGAAGTACACAAAGAGGAGATAAGGAATATACCAATCATTTGGGACTTCAACGATATTTTTGTAGATGTGCAAGGTTCACCTCCTCATTGGCAAGTAGAGTTCCGCATATTTGATCCCAGTAACTAGAATTATTATACAACCTCCTCGAAGGTTGCTTCCAAAGGAAAGAAGAGAATTGGAGAAGCAGACATTCGATTTATTACATAAAGGTTTGATCAGACACATCACATCAAGTTGGGGAGCACCAGTAGTGTTCATTACTAAAGCCGATGGTTCTCTTAGATTATCTGTGGATTACCGAGAATTGAATAAGAGGACTATCAAGAATAGTATCCATTATCTAGAATTGATGACATGTTTGACCAGCTCCACGGAGCTAGGATATCTTCTCAGTTGGATCTTGCCACTGACTTTCACTAATTAAGGGTAGAAGAAGAGAGGGTACCCTTAACAGCTTTTCATACCCCTAATAGTTTTTACGAGTGGTTAGTCATGCCATTCGGATTGACTAACGCACCCGCTTATTTCATGGACTTGATTAATAAAGTGATTCGGGATTTTCTTAACAAGTTTGCTCTAGTCTTCATTGATGACATCCTCATTTATTCTAAAATAGAGGAAGAGCATAAGTATCATCTCTAAATTTTTATAAGTACTACAAGAAGTCATGTTTTTAAAGAAATGTTTTCCAAGTGCCATTTTTGGAAATCCAAAGTTAGATTTCTAGGGCATGTAATTTCAAGAGAAGGCATATCGGTGGACCCAACTAAAGTAGTTGCAGTTTAAGATTGGAAGAAACTAGAAAGCATGACTGAGGTTAGAAGTTTCTTGGGATTGGAAGGTTTCAATAGAGGATTTATTAAAGATTTCTAGAATATTGTTTCTCATCTAACAAAGTTGATAAAGAAGGATGCTACGTTTATTTGGATACCCAAGTGCGATCAAGCATACAATAAGTTAAAGTAGAAATTAACACGCACTCCTATCTTGACCATTCCAGATGGGAATGAAGGAACAAAATTTTACAAGGATGCTTGAAGGATGGGGTTCGGATTAGTTTTGATGCAAGATGGTAAAGTAATAGCATATGCATGTTGAAAGTCGAAACCTCATGAGAAACATTACACAACGCACGATTTAGAGCTTTGGCTGTAGTCTTTGCATTGAAGGTATAGAGGCACTATCTTTTGGGTGCAAAGTTTGAGTTATATATGGATCACAAGCCATTAAAGTATCTTTTTACCCAAAAGGATTTGAACTTAAGGCAGCAAAAATGGCCGGAGTTTCTCACGTCTTATGACTTAGAGATTCTTTACACCCGTGGGAAAGAAAACGTCATTGCAGATGCGTTGAGTAGGAATGTGGTGACGGTTGCAAATTTGGAAGTTAAGCCGATGCTAGTGGAGAGAATTGCGTATTTCCAAGAAGAAGACCCTATTCTAGCTCGACTTAAGAAGGATGTTGAAGATGGAACTATCTCTAGTTTTCAAATAGACCCTTGAGGAATTTTGAGAATGAGTGGACAAATTTGTGTGCTATATGTAAATGGAATTAGACTGGATGTGCTGAGAGAGTGCCATCGGTCAAGATTATCTATCCACCCGAGAGTAACTAAAATGTTTCAGAATACGAAGAAGAACTTTTGGTGGAAAAGGATGAAGGGAGACATTTCAATCTTCGTGAGCCGGTGTGCAAATTGTGAACAGGTTAAGAGTGACCAGCAGAAGATTGATGAGTTGCTCCAACCATTGGAGATACCGAATTGGAAGTGGGAGCAAGTATCCACGGACTTTATCGATGGTTTGTTTAGAAGAAGAAGAGTTAATGAAGGCATTTGGGTAATTGTAGATCGATTAACAAAGAGCGCCCACTTTATTCTGTGAAGTCAACTAGAACTGCAGCTTCTTTGGAAAGAATTTATCTGAGGAAGGTCGTTCGATTGCATGGAATTCCAATAAGTATAGTCAGTGATCGAGATCCCATCTTCACTAGTCGATTTTGGAGAACGTTACAAGCTACTTAAGGGACAGAGCTGAATTTGAGCAGAGCCTATCACTCGTAGACAGATGGGCAAACCTAAAGGTTGAACCAAATTTTGGAGGATCTTTTGAGAGCTTGTATTTTGGATTTTGGAGGATCATGGAAAGATCACCTTCACTTAGTAGAGTCATCCTACAATAACAGTTATCAAGCTAGCATTGGCAGGGCACCCTATGAAGCTTTGTATGGACAACCATGTAAATCACCTTCATGTTGGGTTGAGACTAGAGACCATTTAGTTCTTGGATTAGAGATGATTTAAGAAGCATCGAAGAAAGTGGCATGATCAAGGAAAGGATGAAAGAAGCCTAGGATTGATCGAAAAGTTATGCAGATCAATAGAGAAGGGACTTAGAGTTTGCGGTCGGGGATTTGGTATTTGTGAAAGTTCCCGACGAAAGGAATTGTAAGACTCAAAAGGGCAGGAAAGCTAGCACCCAGATTCATTAGACCATTCAAAATCCATGAGAGAATTGGATCATTGTCCTATAGATTAGAATTGTCTGAAAGATTGTCAGAAGTTCATAATGTCTTTCATGTGTCTCATATGAGAAAGCATGTTCATGATCCATCATTGATCGTTGAGACATCTTTTCAGGAAAACTTAGAAATAGAACCAAACTTGACAATAATCCGACACACAGTTCCGATTGTAGATCAGGATGAAAGGAGATTAAGTAACAAGGCGGTTAAGATTGTGAAGGTGCAATGGAGTGATGACCATTGCGATTGTACTTAGGAGACTGAGGATCATATTAGAAAAACTTACCCTGAAGTAATGTCAGGTTAGTTGTTTGTTGTTTAAACGCATTATGTATGTTCTTTATGGCATCGTTGCTTTGCATTGTTATATGAATTTCTTGGCATAATATATACCATTTGGATTATCTTTTTGTGCATTAACTTTAGGGACAAAATTCTTTTAAGGGGGAAAGTGTAACAACTCGTAATTTAAACTCTCCAAATTATGGATATTTAACATACTTTTAAATAATTAATTAATGAATTTATAACTAAAATAAAAATCTTTGAAATAATAAATAATGATGGTGAAATAGTTTTTCAAAATAGTGTGTGTGTGTGTGTTGTAACAGTTCATGAAAAACAAAATGGAATATTCCATAAATATGCTTTGTGAAACACGATAAGACATGTTTATACACTAAAGTACTTAGCATTTAACGACATGTTGGGAGAAACTGAAAGGGGACCTCACCTATTTTTGTGTAAAATGAAGGATGAGGGGACAAAGAAGTGAAGTGGCGTGCAAATGATGGAGGGTAGTGTCTCTGAGGATATTTTAGTAATATTCTAAGTACATTTCATATAAAAGCTAATTTCTTATTTCATTTTATCTTATTTCATCCTTCATTATTCTTATCTCAAGCTTCATTCAAAATTTACATAGCATCTTACGTTTAAAAATCCAAATTACATTATTTTTCCATTCTTTTCTTAAATAAATTACTGAAACTAACTCTTTTCCACTCTAAATTACTTAACCCCTCAAAAACAAGACCCTAAGACCCTATTTCCACCTAGGCCTAACCCATTCCCATCTTGTCCAAATTCAACCAGCCTACCAAGGGCCAAAAAATCCAAGATTTGGTATAGGAGAAGGAAGATCAAGTGTTAGGCAAGGAGTTAAGATAAATCGACTTCGTTTCGTAGCACTTAAGTGAGTAAAATTTCACTTTTCAAATAAAAGAATTTAACTTTAATATATAGCTCATATTATTAGTTACTATTTGGTATGGATTACGTATGATATTGTGTTTGGTTATTGGTTTTGATTATGCTTTAAAAAGATGACATCTTGGTAGTTGGTTAGTAGCTTAAAAGTGGACACCTTATCAGTTAGTTAGTAATATGAAAAATTAGTGATGATAGTTAATTATGTTCTATGTAATGTTCTCTACCTATTTTTATAATAGTAAAGTACCTTGTATTATGCTTTGTTTATGGTTATGTGATGTGTAGAGGTAAGTAAAGTGACATGAAATTAGTTATCGAAGTGTCCTACAGCGACTATTGCTATATTGGAACTTTTGACAAACATATCCTTATCGAAATTTATTGATTTATTTTTTAAGCTTGGGTTTAGTTTTACAAGTTAATAAAGTTGTTAAATAAGGATGATTTCAAATTTAATTTATTATTTTAATAAATATATTTAAATGAAATTAATTAATTAATTAATAGGGTTAATTAATAGCTTGTTAACGATGAGTTTTAGATTTAATTGATTAACTAATTAATGATGTGTTTGAAGTTAATTAATTACTTTGTTAACGATACTTCAAATTTATTAAACATTTAGTATAATGATGATTAAGGTTAATTAATTATTTAATAATGATGGATTAAAATTAATTATTTATTTTAATTAATGATGATTAAAATAAATTAACACATTCTAATTTATTATTTTTAAATTTGATTAATTAATTTAAATTTAATCAATATTTTCTTTAATTATGTTTTTTAAATAATTAAGTTAATTAATGACATATATTTATTATTAATTAATTTAATTAATGATTTCTAAATTTAATTATTTAACTAAATTAATGAGATTAATTTAATAAATTAATTTAATTACTTCTATTAATTTAAAGGTGATTAACCTTTTAAATAAAGGGTATTTTGAAGTCAATTATCCAAACTGATTTATGAAGTTTAAAGATAATTAATTATTCTCATTTATGATAGTTAAAGCGACGTATCCAATTAAATAAGGATGTTAAAAGTTATTAAATCCTTTTATAATGATGTTTTAAAGTTAGCAAACCCTTTTAACAAAGTGTTTTGATGCTAATACTTGCAACGTGAAGCCCAAGCACGAATTTGAGTTTTTTTTTAAAAATTCAATTATATATGGAAAGGAATTAATTTGCATAAAGCGAATCTCTTGCATGGAAATGATTTATTTGTATAATTAGCACTAAACATCGAAGAAGTAGACTTATCACTATTTCAAAAGTTAAGAATAATCGTGAGACATGACTTCGATATAACACTACCTTGACTTGTCCGGTATTACTGTTAACCAAGAAATATTACAGGTTTGAACTCGATGAGTGGTGACAAGTATATAAGACTTAATTTTCATATGCCATCATTTTCTATTCTCGATGGTTGGTTTCTCAACTATTTGTTACTTCAGATTCTTTATTATTGCGACGCCCCACCTCTATACCCACGCTAGCCAAGAACACTACGGTGTAGTGCTGTCAACTAGCGTGGAGAATAAGGCCGTTGAGGAGCGGCCATCAGTAGTTTGGCCTTACACTAGTATTGGTTATCACGATAGGAGTGGTATATAAATATAAATATATATTCTTTCATTTTTCATCTCTGATTTATTTTCTCCCATCGAAATACCCCAATTCCAGTATAAAACGAACTACGATGGTTCATAATAGTTTAGAACAGTAAATATAAAATAATAACATAGATAATATAAACGCGGAACACAGATAAAACAGAAAGTCTCATATATACAATAACTGATGTCAGTTACAATACATTTGACACGGTACATATGATACAACTACAACAGTCGACTCAGGAAGTTACATATACAAGTACATTAACATATATAATATACATGAATACACACCTTCCTATACAATTATACAGACTACTACAAATGACGACGACTACTCCAAAAGATATGAAAGAACTTCATAGCTCTTGCAGCAACCCAAAGCAGAATATCTACAACCTGAAATACTCGGTCTGACCCGAGTATTAAATTCAAAAGAAAATAATACTCGCGTCAGTCTAATTCAAACTCAGTTATTAGTGCACAGAAGCAATAATAATTAAATAATGAATAGACGACAGTCGCAATAAATCTCGTTTATCCGATCCTTAAATAAAGAAATCGGATAACGATAAATATAACACATAACAGTGTTAAACAACAAATCAGTAAATTAAACCAAATCAGAATATTGAATTGAATAAACAAAACAGTTCAAAACATTGAAATATCAATTAAAATATTATTTCGAGTAGGGCTGCAGTACACGCACGCGTGCACTGCCTCGCCACTACAGCATATGAAATATGCAAAAGATCAATAAATCAAAGCAAGAGAGAATATCAATAAAAGCAATCCAGTGTGGCTGCAGTTCACGCTTGCATGCACTGCCTTGCCAACACAGTGATGATGTACACAACCGGGCACAAGGTCAAACCCAAAATCAAAGGACGAGTTCAACACAGGTGAAATATATTTAAAATCACGACACGAGCACAAGGTCAAACCCAAACTGGATTCAACTCAGGCGCAATGGTCAAAGAAAACCAGAATGAACACAAGGAGTTCAACCAGACCAGAGTACATGGAAAGCACTTGAAGTTGATATGCAACCAGAGGCACAAAGAAAACATGCTCATGAACACAATAACACTAAAACCAGATATAATCAAGTAACAGCAAATAGTCCACAAAATGTGCACAAGGAAGGATAAAGTTGTTTAACTCGAGGCAAGTCAAAACAACAAGCTTCAAACATATACATGAAAACACTTGCACAACATGAAGTACACACACATATATATGCAACATGACTACATTTCAGAGACTTCAAAGTGCACTATATATGTACACAGTTTAACTTGAAGCATGAAAACATTGCAACACATACAACATGGATTGTGACTGGTCCAAACTGCTTTTTTTTTTAAAAAAAACATGCAAGTCTTACTAACGCACATGGACCTGGTTATAAAACATGAAATATTGCACATGAAATATTTTTCATACAGAGTTACGCTCATATGCATTGAGCTAAAGTGGTCACACACTCACACTTTCTACATCACAAAATGCACACGTGCTTCCCTGTGAAATATAACAGAGGGAAGATGTTTACCACTTACCCAGTTATGTCTAGTGCAAGTAAATAAAACAATGTAAACTATGCATTAATGCATGCATGATACCCACTTTTACATTTATACTAAACTATGCATTATATATAAAAAAACTACCAACATAATATTCATGTACACATGCAACTTGTTTACCCAATTGTGTTGAAATATAGTTGAAATACACATGGCCTGTTTTGCGTGCGACCTGGCCTGTTTTGCACGCAACTTGGCCTGTGCATGAAGTGCACGTATAAATGAAGTAAATACGTATTATGCTTACACTCTCTAGAACATAGCACGCACGTATGTAGTTATAATGACTATAGTTAATTGCTTAAATTGTCTGTAACAATGTGGAACGCATGCCAATGCAACACAATCGAATCTGTGTATGCCTTGCCTCATGCAAGAACTGAAAGCACACAGGCTAGAGCAAAAATAAAGATGTGCACAGGGAGTTTATACGGCAATAGGTGGGACAAGACTGGACTATATTTTGTTTCCCCAACACATAATAAAACAATGCAATATGTAACACAAATTTCTATTGTATTAAACAATGAAGCTACTGAAGGTTAAAATGGCGTCATGCATGAAGACTACCAACTAGAACACATGCATACAATACTTTGGACACTGATGCTTGTAAATACCCCAGTATGCAGACATATTCAAGTTGAAGCCGTGTAAGTCCAAAATGACACAAATACAGGCAGTGAAGAATCTCAAGTCCAGGACAACATTATCGCAAGCCACAGTATGCTACAGGGAAATGGAACTGCAGTTTCAAATTGAAAAATCGTGCCAATGTCAAAGACGGCTAAAACAAGTAGGTGATAGGTTCACAACAAAATCAAGGCCGAAGCACAGCATTTTCAACTAACCGAAAGTCCACAAAACTAAATCAAATGGCCGAGATAAAACAACATCGAAGCAAAGAAAAGAAATCGAATTGCACAAGACCAAGAAAACAAAGTAAGCAAACGAGGACGAATGAATTTCAGTTAGATGTGAGTAATAAATTTTACTCACCTTTGCCACAATCGAAGTAGAGACGAAGTTGTAGCAATAAGGAAGACGAACGAAGTTAAGCCGAAGTCCAATCGAGCATGAGCACGTCGAAGCAACCCCGAGCAAGTTGAAGGAGTCGCTAATCGCCTAAGCAAGCGGAGACGAGCGATCATTGGAATCGAAACCCCCAAATTGGAGCGAAGGAACGAAGCCCAAATCCTCGATCGAAGAAGAATGAAAACGAGCAGCCACCATTTTTTTTATTTTTCTTTCGATTTTAGGTTTAGGGTTCGAATGAAAATGGTGAAGGGGGAAAACGGGTTTTACCTTTGTAAATTTTCACGGCCCAAGCCCATCAATCTTACTAAAAATTTGTAAAAGAATTTTAATTCAAATTTAAAAACTTCAAATGGAAATTTGCAACAATATTAATCGTCTAAATGTCGATTATTAATTGATGGAAATACCGGGTTGTTACAGACTCCCCTCCTTAAAGAAATTGCGTCCTCGCAATCATAAGGAATAAATGGACAAAAGGTAACAACCATAAAAGCATATCATCACAAAATGACGAAATTTGAAAATAGGAGGTTCACCACATAGAGCATGAAAGAGAAAGCCTGAACGTATTTGCTCGATGAATTTTTCTGGATTCCTAAGTGCAATCCTTAGGATTTGAAAACCATTGAACTTCCGCAAGAAAAACATCTTTATTTCGAAGGTTCTACACACCCGAAGCAACGATGTGAATAGAAGGTTGCTCAAGAATAAAAATCGAAAATCCCTAAGGCATTTCCGTAATTGGAAGACGTAGAAAACGTCATGAATAGCATAAGATTGAGCCGGTACACCGGTGTGGTTCAATATAAACACCAGAGAAATCTTTTAATTTCATAAAAGAAATTCACAAATTCTCTACAAAATTTAATTATCAAATAGATAGTCAGAATACAAAATCACGAAACAGCAATATCTAATTATCAACAAAGACAATTAGAAAACACAAGTCACAAATAACTAACTATCAAAACGATAATCAGGAATTACCACAACGGTAATCAAATTTCAAATCAACAAATATTCAATTATCAAAGCGATAATCAAATCTTAAATCACATATATTTAATTATCACAAACGATAATTAAATCTCAAATATCTAATTATCACAAGCGATAATCAGAAACAACAAATATTTGATTATCGAAAACGATAATCAGAAATCACAAATCAACAATTATTTAATTATCACAATTGATAATCAAATCTCAAATCACATATATTTAATTATCACAAACGATAATCAAATCTCAAATATCTAATTATCACAAACGATAATTAGAAACAACAAATATCTGATTATCAAAAACGATAAATCAGAAATCACCAACATCCGATTATCAAAAACGATAATCAGAAATCATAAATTAACGATTATTTAATTATCACAATTGATAATCAAATCTCAAATCACAAATGTTTAATTATCACAAACGATAATCAAATCTCAAATATCTAATTATCACAAACGATAATTAGAAACAACAAATATCTGATTGTCAAAAACGATAAATCAGAAATCACCAACATCCGATTATCAAAAAGGATAATCAGAAATCACAAAATTTTCAATTAACGAGTCCAGAATTAACCGAAATAGCAAACGCACATGACCCATAACCACGAGTTTTACTAAATTGTTTAATTCACTTCATCGTTTCCTTGAAAGTGCAAAATTATGTATTTTTAAAAATAACATTTCACATTCTCAAACGGACAAGTTCGGAATTAAGCGAATCAGTAAAAGAAAGGGGTCATAGTCCTCGATTTTTCTGAAACGTTTAAATCGCTTCCTCATTATTTTGAAAGTGTAAACTGTAAAAAATTTGAAAACAATTTTAATTTATATTTTGAAACAAATTTGAATTTTTTTTAAAATACGTGATTAAAACAACAAATATCAGTTGCAACTTCGACAAGGAAATTTTCACTTCTCAAAATACCGTAAAAACGGACAACAAAATCAGCATCGCGGAATAACCGCTTGAAAATTTATTTTAAAATTGACGGTTACTGAAGTTAATACGTCAAAATCTCATCAAATTAATTGGCATCAAAATATAATACCAATCAATTTTCATTCATCAAAAATGTCACAAGAATCTTTTCAAAGATAGAAAGGGATATCATACCCTAAACTTGTATTCATAACAAGTCAATGACACACGAATTCACCAATGCACAAAAAATGATAAAACTTATCAATAGAAATCACGAAAATTGGTGAAGCACAAATTCTAGAAATCATCACAAGAAATCCAGAAAATACACCTTCTAGAAATCTACACAAGAAATCCAGAAAATAAACCTTCTAGAAATCTACACAAGAAATCCAGAAATCACAAAATGAGAGTATGAAAACTCAAATGGGAGTATGAAAACTCACTTACACGTGAGCATGAAAACTCACCAACACGTTTAACACATATGTGATGGTGAAACATCACAAAAGCGGGGTCTAGTCTCCCTCGCAGACAAAAAGAAAGTATGTGTGAGTGGAATCACACAAATGGTATCTAGGCTAACCAAAAAAAGCAAATAGGTATGTGTGAATGGAATCACACAAATGGTGTCTAGGCTAACCAAAAAGCAAAAAGGTATGTGTGAACGAAATCACACAAGTGGTGTCTAGCCTAACCAGAAAGCAAAAAGATATGTGTGAATGAAATCACACAAATGGTGTCTAGGCTAACCAAAAAGCAAAAAGGTATGTGTGAACGAAATCACACAAGTGGTGTCTAGCCTAACCAGAAAGCAAACAAAGAGACATTACACAATTGCTAGTCTAAATCACAAAGATGATCGTCATAATTATCCAGAGATCAATCAATATCACAAGAATCTTCTCAAAGATCCAAAGGGGGCATCATACACGACACTTGTACTCATAACAAGTCAATGACATAAATTCCAGAAATCAACACAAGAAATCCAAAAATCATAAAAAAGGAAAGAGGCCTATCACATGACGGTCCGAAGACCATAGGGAGCTACCCTATATGGATGAGTCTGAATCACCCGAATGAGGTCAAGGCTAACCAAAAAGCAAAAAGGTATGTGTGAGCGAAATCACACAAGTGGTGTCTAGCCTAACCTCGCAAACAAAAAGGTATGTGTGAATGGAATCACACAAGTGGTGTCTAGGCTAACCAAAAAGAAAAAAGGTATGTGTGAGTGAAATCACACAAGTGGTGTCTAGCCTAACCTTGCAATGAAAGAGACATCGCACAATTGCTAGTCTAATTCATAAAGCGATCGTCAAGATCAACGAGAAGTGTCAATTACACTAAGCTAGTAAATATAAAAGTTTAGCTTCGTGTCCCATAACCACTTGCTTAACTTAAATATTTACGAACAAACTGTAAATCTTCACTTGAAAATTGTCACAAGAGGTTCAATCGAACAAGTCCAAGAATTAACCGACGAAGTGAACGCAAGCGTTTCATACCACTTGTTTTACTAAGCCGTTTAATTAGATTTCTCATCCGAGTGAGGTAAAGGCCTGTATATACTAGTAGATTGGAAAACGGTTTAGGAAAAGAGCTTTGTAGTAAAATAGTTTTGAAATCGTTTGGAGAAAAGGGTTTTGATATTTACTACTAGTATAGAAAACCTTTATATTTTTAAAGTGACAAATCACAAAAATGATTGTAGGAACAATCAATCACAAGAATTCACATACAAAGATGTGAATAGGATCCAAAGAAATCGATACTGTATCCATCAAAAGGAATGTTCATAAAAATTCCGAAGAAAATGTTATCAAAGTTGCTAATAAATGATAGCAACAAATCTGGGAATTAACAAGAATCGATTAAATTTGGAAACCAAATCAATTCACTAAAATTCACATTCGAAGACGTGAACAAAATCCAAAGAATTCGATTCCAAATCTATCAAAGTAGAAATACCCAAAAATTCTAGAAATAGAAGTTATCAAAGTTGACAAAGAAGATAGCAATTAATCAGAAAAGAAGAATCGATTAACAATTGGAAAAACAAAGCAGAACGATCATAAATGCATAAATGACTTCAACAAAAATAAAAATCAAGTCAATGTCGAAGTCAACAATTAATGGCCATAGTCGAGTACAAAACGAATCAACATCATCATCAAAGAATTCAACTTAAGTTCGCAAAGCAAACGGAGGCTGAAGCCAAAATACTTTCACGAAATCAAAATCAAAGGCACATAAATAAGCGTTAGGAATTCATACCTAACAATCAAAGATAATCATATGCAAAGATGAGAGATAAAATATCGACAAATAGTTGTAACATATAAGTTATGTTTTATATTTGTTCTAAACCTCAGGCTCTGATACCAAGATGTGACGCCCCACCTCTATACCCACGCTAGCCAAGAACACTACGGTGTAGTGCTGTCAACTAGCGCGCAGAATAAGGCTGTTGAGGAGCGGTCATCAGTAGTTTGGCCTTACACTAGTATTGGTTATCTCGATAGGAGTGGAATATAAATATAAATATATATATATATATATATATATATATATTCTTTCATTTTTCATCTCTGATTTATTTTCTCCCATCGAAATACCCCAATTCCAGTATAAAACGAACTACGATGGTTCATAATAGTTTAGAACAGTAAATATAAAATAATAACATAGATAATATAAACGCGGAACATAGATAAAACAGAAAGTCTCATATATACAATAACTGATGTCGGTTACAATACATTTGACACGGTACATATGATACAACTACAACAGTCGACTCAGGAAGTTACATATACAAGTACATTAACGTATAGAATATACATGAATACACATCTTCCTATACAACTATACAGACTACTACAAATGACGACGACTACTCCAAAAGATATGAAAGAACTTCATAGCTCTTGCAGCAACCCAAAGCAGAATATCTACAACCTGAAATACTCGGTCTGACCCGAGTATTAAATTCAAAAGAAAATAATACTCGCGTCAGTCTAATTCAAACTCAGTTATTAGTGCACAGAAGCAACAATAATTAAATAATGAATAGACGACAGTCACAATAAATCTCGTTTATCCGATCCTTAAATAAAGAAATCGGATAACGATAAATATAACACATAAAAGTGTTAAACAACAAATCAGCAAATTAAACCAAATCAGAATATTGAATTGAATAAATAAAACAGTTCAAAACATTGAAATATCAATTAAAATATTATTTCGAGTAGGGCTGCAGTACACGCACGCGTGCACTGCCTCGCCACTACAGCGTATGAAATATGCAAAAGATCAATAAATAAAAGCAAGAGAGAATATTAAAAAAAGCAATCCCGTGTGGCTGCAGTTCACGCTTGCGTGCACTGCCTTGCCACCACAGTGATGATGTACACAACTGGGCACAAGGTCAAACCCAAAATCAAAGGACGGGCTCAACACAGGTGAAATATATTTAAAATCACGACACGAGCACAGGGTCAAACCCAAACTGGATTCAACTCAGGTGCAATGGTCAAAGAAAACCAGAATGAACACAAGGAGTTCAACCAGACCAGAGTACATGGAAAGCACTTGAAGTTGATATTCAACCAGAGGCACAAAGAAAACATGCTCATGAACACAATAACACTAAAACCAGATATAATCAAGTAACAGCAAATAGTCCATAAAATGTGCACAAGGAACGATAAAGTTGTTTAAATCGAGGCAAGTCAAAACAACAAGCTTCAAACATATACATGAAAACACTTGAACAACATGAAGTACACACACATATATATGCAACATGACTACAGTTCAGAGACTTCAAAGTGCACTATATATGTACACAGTTTAACTTGAAGCATGAAAACATTGCAACACATACAACATGGATTGTGACCGGTCCAAACTGCTGTTTTTTTAGAACATGCAAGTGTTACTAACGCACATGGATCTGGGTATAAAACATGAAATATTGCACACGAAATATTTTTTCATACAGAGTTACGATCATATGCATTGAGCTAAAGTGGTCACACACTCACACTTTCTACATCCCAAAATGCACACGTGCTTCCCTGTGAAATATAACAGAGGGAAGATGTTTACCACTTACCCAGTTATGTCTAGTGCAAGTAAATAAAATAATGTAAACTATGCATTAATGCATGCATGATACCCACTCTTACATTCATACTAAACTAGGCATTATATAAAAAAAACTACCAACATAATATTCATGTACACACGCAACTTGTTTACCCAATTGTATTGAAATATAGTTGAAATACACATGGCCTGTTTTGCATGCGACCTGGCCTGTTTTGCACGCGACTTGGCCTGTGCATGAAGTGCACGTATAAATGAAGTAAATACGTATTATGCTTACACTCTCTAGAACATAGCACGCACGTATGTAGTTATAAGGACTACAGTTAATTTCTTAAATTGTCTATAACAAAGTGGAACGCATGCCAATGCAACACAATCGAATCTGTGTATGCCTTGCCTCACGCAAGAATTGAAAGTGCACAGTCTAGAGAAAAAATAAAGATGTGCACAGGGAGTTTATACGGCAACAGGTGGGACAAGACTGGACTATATTTTGTTTCCCCATAATAAAACAATGCAATATGTAACACAAATTTCTATTGTATTAAACAATGAAGCTACTGAAGGTTAAAATGGCGTCATGCATGAAGACTACCAACTAGAACACATGCATACAATAATTTGGACGCTGATGCTTGTAAATACCCCAGTATGCAGACATATTCAAGTTGAAGCCGTGTAAGTCCAGAATGACTCAAATACAGGCAGTGAAGAATCTCAAGTCAAGGACAACATTATCGCAAGCCACAGTATGCTACAGGGAAATGGAACTGCAGTTTCAAATTGAAAAATCGTGTCAATGTCGAAGACGGCTAAAACAAGTAGGTGACAGGTTCACAACAAAATCAAGGCCGAAGCACAGTATTTTCAACTAACCTAAAGTCCACAAAACTAAATCAAATGGCCGAGATAAAACAACATCGAAGCAAAGAAAAGAAATCGAATTGCACAAGACCAAGAAAACAAAGTAAGCAAACGAGGACAAATGAAATTTAGTTAGATGTGAGTAATAAATTTTACTCACCTTTGCCACAATCGAAGTAGAGACGAAGTTGTAGCAATGAGGAAGACGAACGAAGTAAAGCCGAAGTCCAATCGAGCACGAGCACGTCGAAGCAATCCCGAGCAAGTTGAAGGAGTCGCTGATCGCCTAAGCAAGCGGAGACGAGCGATCATCGGAATCGAAACCCCCAAATTGGAGCGAAGGAACGAAGCCCAAATCCTCTATCGAAGAAGAACGAAAACGAGCGACCACCATTTTTTTATTTTTCTTTCGATTTTAGGTTTAGGGTTCGAATGAAAATGGTGAAGGGGGAAAACGGGTTTTTACCTTTGTAAATTTTCATGGCCCAAGCCCATCAATCTTACTAAAAATTTGTAAAAGAATTTTAATTCAAATTTAAAAACTTCAAATGGAAATTTGCAACAATATTAATCGTCTAAATGTCGATTATTAATTGATGTAAATACCGGGTTGTTACAATTATTGTCATTCTAAGAGGATGTGTTGCTCCATAGAGAATTGATATCCTTCGTCGAAAATGACTAAATCCAAAGTGCAAAAGGAAGCCAAGCTATGTTGGGTTGTCCCATTATGGTACTTTCACATCTCATCTAGATTGGATTCGGTAGCGCTATTAGATGTGAAATATTCGGATAGTCGATAAGATTTGATGAGGTCTGGCTTGGTATTGTCCGAGAAGCGCCACAGAGTATATGAACTTCTCAGAAGTATATTACTAGAGGTATACTTCAATGGTGGTGCACCTTCCTAGTCATTTGTTGGATATTTTTCTTTTCTTATTTGATTCGAGGTTTTGAATTTGTTTCATTAATTCAATAAAGAAGAGTCAACCACTCTTTGCAATGTTTAATGTTTATCCATTCTTCACGTTTAGATGTGGATTCATGTGAGAATAAACACATTTCGTGTTCAAAGGTGTGGTCTCACATTTTTGTGTTTAATCACATGCCTATTTATTTAAAGTTTTACTCATACCAGACATATCGTTTGACCAGAGTTGTTTGTTTTCTCTAAACTCTTGGGTACTCAGTTTTATTTGAGTAGTTCGAGAGTAGTAGGTCTATGTGGGTTTTTTGAAGACGACGTCCGAGCAGGAGGCTTTCATCTTCTTAGTTATCTATTCCTTATATTATCTTGTTTATGTAAGTGTATTTTGTTTCAACATATGTAAAGGCAGGTTGTCATAATTGCCTAAGCTGATTTGTAGTACTTTATGTCACTCTGATAACTCCGTGTTAAGGAGTAACCCAATGTACTATTGACTGTTGTGGTTTATTTTACAGTTTCGTTGTGAGGTTTTCTATTCTATTCTTTATTTCTCGCCACGACGATTCATCTTTTTGATGCTTGGGCAATGACACATGAACACCAAGGATGTGTTAAATATCGTTCCTAGGGGACAAAAAGGTGGGTCATTATATTTTATGTACATATACAAAGGCTTGAACGTAATTCATTAAATGGGGAAAAATGGAAAAGTAACATCTCTTCGTGTACTTTGGTGCAAAAATATCCGGTTTCTACCATGAATATAGTTGTGGCCTCATGTTTTAATTTATCATCACAAGATCCATTACATCATTAATCAAGGTTGAATTCAAATAATGTATAATAAAGAGGTAACATTTTAACTATGTGATATCAGCTCATACGTACTTGTTCGTTGTAACTCTTTTACATTAATTATATAAGTATACTTGATTAACAAACCTATTTTTGCAGTTTTCTCATTTCTAGTGCTGGTTCTCTACAAAACTTGGTCAACCTTATAAACAATATCATGATAGCATTGTGGAACAGGTAGCTAAGGACGAAGTTTCTAACGGGAGCAAGTAGGGGCATGGCCCCCAACTCTTGGTTTTCAAAATTCTCAACAAAAAATAAATTTTATTATGATTTCCTAATATTTAAAAGTTATTGAATATGCTAGTATATGATTATTGTTTGATGATAATAAAAAAATATGTATTCATTTAAATGTATTTGTTATTGTACTGTTTTATTTTTCACATAATTAAATAAATATTTGTTGATTAAAATAAATAAAATAGAATTTAAGTTCAAAAAAATACTTAAATTCGAACAAATATTTTATTATCATTTGGAATAGTACAAATTTGAGCTCTCACTATATATACACAATTTTAATTACATTACAATTTCGATAACATCACATATTTTAATTTACAATGTTTACCTCACTACATATCACTCATTCACTTGGATTTTTATCTTCAACTCTATTCCAGTTTGTATCCAGCATCTCAATTATCTGCAAAATAAACACTGACGTGGTAAAATTGAAAAAGAAATATTTTATAGTGTACAATAAAAGTGTGTGTTTGAATATTTTATTTGCCTCAATTATTAGGGTTATTCCTCATCATTTATTTTAAATTCATCTTACACGAACTGTAACGACCCGTAAATTTTCATTAATTATAATTGTTAATTTAATAAGATTTTTGAAATTTATTAATTAAGAAAATAAGAATTAGTGAATTATTAATAAAAATAATAACTAGAATGGAATTCAAATTAATTAAAATAGTGCAAATATTATAATTTGTTTATAAATAAAATATAAGAAAAACAAATGAAATTATTGAATTAATGTATGAAATAGTATAATAGATGGAATACGTTTATGAAGAATAAACATACAAGTATTACAAAGAGTATATTGGTGACAAATGGTTGTTGTTACCAGCTAATTTGCCAATTACAAATCAAGGTAATTAAATATTACTTTAATGATAATTAATATAATAACGTAAAGTGTGAAACATAGATTTATTTATAAGGTAGTAATTGATGTAATAAAAGCATGAAACCAAGTAAATGAACTAATTGAGAATATAAATAGTAATTAATGTACATATTTGGCAAATATAATAAAATGGAAATAGTAGTTAATACAAAGGAAAGATGGATATTTGAATATAGTAGTGTAATGAAAGACAAACAAATCATTCTGTTGAAACCTAATTTATAATACGTGTAATTATTGTAGCAATTGAAATTAAATATTATGCAATTGAAATAAGAAAAAAATGGAAATATTGAAGTATGTAATGTCAGGGTATCATAAATAGTAATGGAATAAAACTAGGGTTATATATGGAATTATAACCTGGGTTGATAAGTAACAAACTTATAAATGCAATTAAAAGCAAATAGGTGACAATTAATATAGGTTGTTCATTTATTTAATGTGTTAAATAAACTTTGGTAATCAATCGCAATAAATCTAAATTTAAGGTTTTGTTAATGTAAATTAAAGTAATAACCGGAAATAATGTTAAGTTTGTTAATAATACGACAATTGGTTGGATAAAAAGAACGAAAATTCAAGATTTATTAATTTTTTGGAATTTAAATTTAATAATTGGATCAATTGCAATTAAATGAAATTTAATATTTAAATTTTACGTTAATTGAAATGAAGATGGAATATGTGAAAATTTATGTAATAGTTTTAAATCCAATGTTAAATCCACCTATTTGACAATAATGAATGGAATAATTATTGATTAATTTAATTAAATGGAATTTTTGGGAATTTTATTCATAAATTCTGAATTCAATAAATTGAGGTTGACCCTGAAATTTAATAAATAAATTAACTTTAAATTGACATCTAAATTTGTTAAATTAGTGTGAATGATTTGGAAATATAAAAATGATAAGAATTGTCAATTTTAGAATTGAAATTGGAAATTTGATTTAATTAATCAATTATTAATTTCTTTAATTAATGTAAAAATAGCCATTTTGGCCACTGACTCGGATTTCGACGAAACGAGTTTCATCATATTCGTAAAAGTGAATTATTGTAAGATTTCAAGTTTCGTAGCGATCGAACTTGTCGTTTGATCGTACAGACTCGAAACGCCTTGAAATCAATGAAATTAAAATCAATTGAAACCAATTTTGAATATGTTAATTTTATCATAACTTCTTCATACGATGGAATTTGGACTTGAAACCTATTCCGTCGCTTTTAAACTATTTAAAAACATCTATTTTGATATATGGGTTGACCCAATTTCGTTCCGAAGTCGGAACGGGCTTTTTGGGCCATTTATCGTTCAACAATCCAAACCAATCTGATCCGTTCTTTTATTTTCAACCCTGCCTATATATACCATGTTATAAACCCTAATTCATTTCTTATTTCTCATTTCTGTATGTTCTATTAGCTCCTCTTTCCAATGGCTGCAAACCCTAATTCCCAAATACAATTCCAAATCAAATCCAAAGCCAAAAATTCAAACTCCACAAACAATATCAAATTATATATCGTCGAAAAGCCCTCGAAGAGCGCATCTCAATTCTGTGATCTGTTTTCAATTCGATGCACTGTTTGGCCAGAAATCGAAGAACCATTTTCGACTGTTCATCACGCGTTGATGAACTTCGTCTGATCGTTCGATCGATGGTAGGGTTGTGAAAAGGTGACCGAGTGCTGCTCATGGGAGTTGTTAATTCATCGAATTAACGGCCAGATCGGGCGATGTAATTCGATTATGGTTTAAGTTTAGGTGACGGTAGCGGCTCAAGGTGCGACCGGAGGCGGTGAAATTGATGTCGTGGGTGCGGCCTGGGTTGGTGGTCTCGAGGAGGTGCTCGGTTTGAGGTGATTGGCGATGTGGTGGCATTATTTTCGATCAACGACGAAGTGTAGGCACGTTTTGGGTCAACCTGTCTTCGTGCGCATATGATATCTGGAAGGAGATAATGTGAGTATGACGTGGCGGTAAGGGAAGGTATAATTGTTCTTCTATTTTAATTTTTAAAATTGAAATTCAAACACACTAATCGTCGTATCTTTCACATACGAGGTCGGTTTAACGCACGGTTTTCTCCGCTAGGTTCGTATTGGAATTCCAGACATTTTGACGCTGGTTTGGATGGATTCTGAGACTGTTCAAATTTTGATTTTAAATTGGATTTAAATTCAATTTAAATTCAAAAGGTGAGTGTTTTAACCCACTCACGGCATCTAAAATTTCTTATGTTTGTTAAATTGATTTATGATGCGATTAAAAATTTATCTACAGCTGTTTGGTATATTTTTATCATCATTCCAATTAATTTGAATTTATTGATTTAAATTGTTATTTAATTTATTATTGAATATAAACTTCCAATAATTACCTGTTATTTATTATTTGTTCTATATTGATGTAATTTTTTGAATTGGATGATGATTGTGATAAATGGTTGATGATTGAAATTGTATGAATGGATGATGTATTTTATATTGTTGTAAACTGCAAATTGTTATGCATTTTTATTTCGTTCGAGATTGCGGTTTGAAATGATATATAACCGTATTTTTATTTTAAATTACGGATTGAAATGATAAATATCTGTATCACTTGACCATAGACATGAAAATTTTATACAAACACCGTAGTCAATATATATAAAATATTTTGAAATGGTTTCTATGTCTTGTAAAGAAATATATGATTTTAAGAGATATTGATTTGGATATTTTATAAATGTTATTTTATATATAGTTAAATTCTTGACTATAAGCTATGAATAAAATTATTTAAAGTATAAAATAAGTTTAATAATAAAGTTTGATTTTATTAAAATATAATATGGATAAGTATTTACTTAAATTGTATTTTAATATAGAGTTTATATTGATTTTTATAAATCAAGGCGGAGAAGATAGTTTTGAAACTGATTTAAGATTTTATTTAATTAAGAATTATATTTAATAAGAATCCATTTGGAACTTATTGAAATTGAGATTTTAAAAGAATATGGTTTTGTAAATTAATTAGGGATTAAGGTTATTTTAGTGAATATATCAAGTCTAAATAAATTAAGGAATATTCAGTTATTGAAGTTTGAAATTTTATTTAAAGGATATTGGATTTATTAAGAAAATATTTCAATCTGAATAATAAAAAGTGAATTTGGTATATATATGAAATATAAATTTTAGTTTGGAAATATTGAATATTTAAGCTTTGAAATATATTGAATTTGAAATGGGTTATTTTGTGGATCAAATCTGCTTTGAAACAGATATAATTTGGAATGGTCTACTTGAAAACCGAATTAAATTGAAATTTATGTTTTGGGATTTGGTTAAATTTTAAATTTAGAAATTCGGGTTGTTTTGGAATTGATTTGTAAAATTTAAGAAGCTAGTTTATTTTATAAAATATTTTTAATATTTAAACCATGTAAGGGATGGAAGTTATGTTTCAACGTTATAAATTTCAAAATATTACATTTTGGAAGTGTTATAGTTTTAAGTCTTTGGTTTCGAAATTTTATAACTTGGTTGATTTTAAAAATATATCATATTGATTTGGTTTTTGAAACGAAAATGATATCGTATTTATATGGTTTTGAAATGAATATTATATCTTGGTTTTGAAGTATAATTATTTTGAAATGACCACGGTGTTATAATAACGTTTGGTTGTTAAAGAGACCGGGATCGGAAGTTGTCATACTCTCTGCCAACGCCGAAAACCACTTTAACAACCGTGTACGCGGTGGAGATTCCAGAATGAAGTAGGATGGTGGCGGCGTCTCCTTTGAGGTAAATACGTGGACCCGACTCCCGTGAGTTGGCATAAAGTGGCTAAAACAGGAGCGATTGAGGGCTAAGAAGGTGGCACCTTTTATCGGAAACATCCTTTCGATATTATACTCTGACTTTTGGATTGATTAGGTGGCCACTTTTGATTTTTGATTTTGGGGTGTGGCTCGAGGTGGGCGGTAGTTATGGCTATGCCTTACCACCAGCCCGGATGCGTAATTGGTATATCTACCCTGGCATTGCCTAGTTGTGCTGTGTTACCTACCTTAGAGCGCCTTATATGATTTTGGTTTTGTACCATACCTATGGAGTACCTTCTGACGACACCCAGTACGGGGGAGATTACGATACTATATAGACTATATGAATATAAAAGCGTGTTAAGGGCTATATGGGTAACCCCTTAACGCTATTTTAAAGTAAGTTTATTTTACTATTAGACATTATTATAATAGCGTATATTACTACATAGTAGATAGTTTAACGGATCCTTAGGAGATGTGAATCCCGAGCGTCTCCTAATTTATTGCACTCACGTTGACACTGGATAGGAGATGTCCAATCCCGTAAACATCTCTGACGCCGTTCCACTCATATTATTTACTATTTATTTAACTTACAGAAGATCTTTTACTTCAGACTCGAGTGTTTTGTCTTTTCAATTCGCTCGGGTTAGCCTGAGCATTTCAAGGTTTGAAGGCCTTACTTTTGGAGGACAAAGACGAAGATTTTATTACTATTATATACTATATTGTTCCACTGCATCACATTATTGCGCTGCATTAATTATTGTTCTCTGGTATATGTAACTCTGATATGTATTGTATAAGTATAATCAAACGTTTTGTAAAACAGCTTCATGAATTGTTTATTTGATTATTATATTTTGTCGTTCTGCTACAAGATTCTATTTTTTCTTCTCTATTTTTCTTATTACCCCATAACAATCTGCGCTTCTGTATGGTTTAAGTCTGACATGTGTGGTTTATCGTCAATTTAAAGTGTACAAAAAGGCGGGACGTTACATCTGGTATCAGTGTTTTGGTTTAGCGATAAACCTTAGCTTTGTGGGGTCTGACTCTTTATTAATAGGATAGTGATACCCTATGATGAATCGCTGAGTGTATATATATGAGAGAGCGTATCTGTTAGTGTTAAAAAAAAGGCTTTTATATTTGTTGTTTTGTTCCGTTTTGTATTTATAAATTCTGGTTGGTGCATGGGACGCTATGACATCAATATGGATTTCTAAACACTTAATAGGACAGACCGACACGATATTTATTTTGAATATAGGTGAATGAAATAATTTTGCCTATTATATTTTCTATATATAAAATAAATTATTATAAAGGTTATATTTGGTTGTAACATATTGGTTGTTAGGTTGTGAAACTTATAAATATTGGTTGTAAAATAAAATTTACAAATAAAAATAAAGTAATTATGGAAATTTTGAACTTAAGTTTCGAGGTTTTAAAACTTTCTTTCGGATAATTTTTGGAATATAGTAACAATATTATTAGAAGTATTTTCTGATATAAATATTTCAATATAATTTGAAAGAATTGTTTTAAAGAAATTTTGGAAAGAAATAAGTTATGTACTCCCCTCTCCGTCGTTGGAAAATAATTTTGGTGATGAGTGCATGCATCATCGAGATTCATTTTTGAGTTTCAAAGTGGAAACGCCACTGTAGTAGTTTTACTGTAGATTTATTTTGGATAAACGAATATAAAATTGAAAATGTTTTAAAGATAATTAGATATATAAATTGTAAGTATATACCTTTATCTACTATTTTTAAAATGATTCGAAACTTACGCGGCATTTAGTTCTTAAGTTTCCGTTAATTAAGAGTACAATTATTATAGTAAAACGGAATTTAACTAATGATTGAAACCTCTAATGTAACGACCCGCCATTTTGTACCATTCAAATCGACAATAATCCACACATGTCAGACTTGAGTGATGCAAAATAACAGATTGTAAAAAATTTGGAGCAAATGAAATCAAATACGCAGAATCACAGACACAAAAAATCAGAATAACTCGCAACGGAATACAAAAGTAACATAGTAGTTCATGAAAATACTATAACAAAGTCTCGACCCAAATACATAATATCAGTCTGAAACACATAATAGAAATCTCAAATACATAGAAGTTCACTAATACACGAGATAAACTAGAACAGCTGAAACAGAATAGATATATAAATAGATAGGCAGAATCTCCAGCGAAGACCAGCTCCAGAAGAGAATCCAAAGCTGTGAATACTCAGGCTGACCCGAGCGTAAGCAGAACATAAAACACTCGAGTTAGGACAATATATGCTTATATAATGTAAACCAACTCAAGTGAACTGTAATAAGGTACAAGTAACTTAAAGGATGTCTGGGACCTCCCATCCTCTAAGGATCCTTAAAACTATTTACTGTGTAGTAATATTGCGCTATTATAATAATGTCAACAGTAAAACATACTTACTTTTAAATAGCGTTCTGGGCTACCCATATCACCCTTCACACATAATAGTCCCGGAAGTCCATCCAATATCGTGATATCTCCAGATCGGGAAACTATCAGAGGATATCACACGGGCTACGGGAGAAAAAAACTCATAGCAAAGGCTCGGTATGGTAGGTGACACGGCACACAAGGCAATGCCAGTGTAGATATACCAATTACGCACACGGGCTGATGGTAACGCAGCAGCCACATACGCCCACCTCAGAATACACTCCCATATCAAAATCGGAGGATGGCCATCTAATAAATCACAAGTAAGAGTATAGTATCGAAGGAATGTGTCCGATCAGGGGAGCTACCCCTTTTGGCCCGAGATCGCTACTATTTTAGCCACCTTAAGCCAACTCATGGGAGTCCGGTCCACGTAATATACCTCAAGAACGTCGCCACCATCCTACTTCATTATGGAAACTCCACGCGTACACAGTTGTTAAAGTGGTTTTCGGTATTGACAGAGAGTATGTCCATATCCGATCCCGGTCTCTTTAACAACCAATCGTTATTATAACCCGTAGTTATAATTTAAAAATCATAGTTTATACTTCAAAATAAAGTGTCATTTCAAATTCAAATCTTTATTAAAATAAAAATCTAATCATTTCCAAACCATTTCAATATATCAAAATATCATTTCTTTCAAAATTCATTTTTCAAATCATTATTTGAATTCAAATCCAAATATACACATTTAAATATCCTTTTTAATTCAAAGATATCATTCATTTATTATCATTTCAAATCACCTTTTAAATAGTTTATATTTAAATCAAAACAATTCATTTAAACCATTTAAAAGTGCAGTCATTATATTTAAAATCAAATATTTAGTTCCTAAAATTTTAGACAAATTCTGAGCTCATTTATTTAAAACAAAACCTCAAACATTCATTTCAGCATACCGCAACACTTATCAAGTGCTACTGTAGCCCTTTATTTAGTTTCAGATTTTAATTATTTTTCTGCTATCACAACACTTACCACGTGCTGTAATACCACTTAGTTATAATTTATACATAGTTTATTTGTATCAACCACAGCACTTACAAAGCGCTGTAATATCATTTACGTTAGAAATAATAGCATTTCAAAATACTATTAATTACATTTCCAATATTCAATATAATTTCACAAACAATTAATCTTTTTTATTTTAATCATTTAAACTTATAAAATCATATATTTCACTTTTATAACAATCATTTAAATATCCTTATATTCATGATTTTATAAGGTCAAATTTGCATTCAAAAAACAATATTTAATTATAATTCACATATTCAATTTTAATTCTTTATAATTAAATTTTAATTTAACATTTAAGTTTACATTTTCAGATATAACCCATTTTCATTTTATTTACTTAACTTAAAATTTCACTTTTGAACAAAATTCACAAATTTCCAATTTAAGTTACATTTCAAAATTCAACTCAATATTCATTCATCTAACATTTTAACCTTTATTCAAAAATCATTAATATATTATAAAATCATATAAAATTCATTTTAATTCAAAATATCATAAATTTGTCATATTTCCATATTTAATTTAAATTCCATTTATCATCAAATTATAATTTCCAAAATAACTTACATTTCAAATTTTCTAACTTTACCATTAATTTATTTCACTTATAAATTCTTCGAAAATAAATAATACTCTCAAAAAATCATTTTTAATTATGTTTTAAATCAAAATATTATAATATTTACATTTCAAACATATTTTAAAAATTTTACAAAAATATATTTTAACTACGGGTCTGTATATAATTTTCTAGCCTAAGAAAAGTGATACGAGTAATATATCATTTCAACCCGTAATTTACAAAGAAAACAGGGTTTTATCATTTCAAACCCGTAGTCCTAAGTAAAAGAAAAATAATTGAAAATCATTCAGGCCTGCCATTTTAGCCAGTAACAATTTTCCCTTACTCTAAAGTCTGTTCGGGTGTGTATCATTTCAACCCATAGTGATTCTAATCTAAAGGGAACTTGCAGTGTGATAAACTGATATAAATAATAGAATAGCATAATATAGCAGTAACAAATGATATAACAGGTGTTTAAGCATGGGTTAACATCATATAATCATAATATAGTAGATATAATATGGTGATGCATTTTACAGATTCAAGTGAAATCAATTCGCAAGTCATATAAGTACAAAACTGTCTGGTGAGAATAACTCACTTGTATAAGCCGGAGGCAACCACTGAAACACACAAACTGAGATCTACAAAAGCACGATAGCACCACATTAAAGATTTGAGTTTGAGAGAGCCAAAGATTAATTGCCTTGAACACATTCAAACAAGACAATACAAACAACATAAGTTTCAACCCAAAATACGATTAACAATGTTAGAAATAAATGCATAAAATAAAACCAAATTCTTTGCACTTGCTTTCTACCACTAATGTTTCAGTTATAGGTTGGAAAGTCACAGCTAAGTGGTGGTTTTTGATTTGGTTTTGGGTTGAATAGGTCGGCCTAGCATGGATGGTGATGGAGCAAAAGTAGTGATGCATGAACTACACTAGCTATAAGGCAATACAACTATGATTCAATACACCATTGGGTTCGGCCAAAGAAAGGCCAGGCACGACCAGGACTGTAGTGGACTGGTGCAGGTGTGGAAATGGGTTTCAGGTCGTCTATGGGTGATGGAGGAGGAGTAGGTGGCAACCAAAGGACGGTTTGTAGGTAGTGGTGATGTATGGTGCTCGGTTAGGCATATAGGGTGAAGTTTGGTGCATTTGGTGATGGATCTTCAATCATGGGTGGCTCGGCTTGGGATGGTCAGTGAGGAGGAAGTGGTGGTGATGGGTGCAAGAGGTAGTGGAGGCAGCCAAGCTGAAGGAGGAGCGAAGGCTGAGCAAAATAGGTGAAGCAAATGCATAGAACATACAAAAACAAAAGAATTTGCATAGAAAAGAAGAAATTTTTTTTACCAAGCTTTGCTTCAGGTTGATGGCCAATTTTTTTCGAAGATGAGAAACTTTGTGATATGCATGAAAATGAAATAAGGAAGTCGGTTGAAGATAGTATAAGAAACGACCAAAATTGAAAGCATGTGTTGGTTGAAATCGAAAAGCCAAGAATACAAAACGACAAGGCATACAAAAGGTTTCAAACTCTTCATATTGCCATATTTTCTTTTTAAATTTTATATAACAGAAAAACATATATACATTCAGATAAAAATAATAAAATTTATTAAATAAATAAAATAAATAAATAAATATTAATTATATATAAATAAATTAAGAAAATAACAAAGAAAATGTAAACTAGTCTTGAAAATTTGAAAATAAATGGAACATACTTTGGAAAAAATTTATGTACTTGAAATATATTTATAAATAAAGATAAGAACACAAAATAAAATGAATTCACAAAAATAAATAAATAAATTTTAATTAAATACAATTAAATTAAGAATAAAAAGGTAAACTAGTCTTTAAAAATTTAAAACAAATTCAACGAACTTTCGAAAAATTTAAACATCACTTTAAAAATATATAAAAGACAAAAATAGATGTAACATAACATATAATACAAACTTGAATAAGATATGAAAAATAAAAAGATTATTTATATAATTTAAAATAAACAATATTGTTAAACGAACAATTTACACCCAATATTAAAAAAAAACATAACTTTCACAATATAACTCCCATTTCAACGAAATGACAAGAAGTATTCTTAAAATTTAATCTATTTCATAATAAAGGATAAAATTCAAAAACTTAAATATATAAATTTAAAATTTAAAACTCAAAGTTTAACCATATTGACCAAAAATTCAATTTCTAGAAAAATATTCAATTTTATTCATGTTTGGATAATATAATTCACATAATAATCAAAATTTATATTTAGATAACAAAATTTATTCTTTTTAATAAATAAAATAAAGTTTTTAAATCAGGAAATTCAATCTAAAAGAAATAAAATATACAATAAAATAGTCACAAAATACAGGGTTGTTACACTCTCCCTCACTTAAAACTTTTGGTCCCCGAAAAGGAATGAAGTACGGGCAACACAGAATAGAATAATTGAATGACTAAGGGAACGAAAAAGAAGAAATATTTCTATTGATCGCATCTATCATGACTGGATTAACAGAAATTCCAATATTAGAAACAATATGTCCAAGGAATCGGACTTCATCTTTCCAGCAATGGCATTTAGAAAATTTATTAAGCACAGATCGAAAAACAAGATTCATCAAATCAACAAAGAAAACAAGAGCATTAGTCAAACCAAAAGGCATGACTAACCATTTATAGAACCCATTCCCAGAGTTTCAGGAATAAGATCTGTATGAAAAGAAATTTCCCGCTTAGGAGGTAAAGCGGTGACTTTACCAATATATCAGGATAGAATCTGACTACAGGAGTCAAATGAAGATCACCACTAAAGCAATGATCAGAATAGAAAAGTTGCAATTGCTTACAATAAGGTTTGCGGAGCCCCAGTTGGATTTGAAACACATAAAAGAACAGAAGCAAACTCAGGAGAAAGGAGATACTCAAACTTATCACACAAAACAACAGAAATAAGACTATGGAAAACTCTAGTATCAAAATAAAATATGAATATGATACATAAATAAAGAAAGGTTGCACTTAAGAGTACCTTGGTCATCACTAGGGGTAGGAGCAGGTGGAGGAATTGGAGAAGATGCAGATGAGACAGCAAATATACCTGAAGGCTTAATATCAGCAGGAGGAGGAACAGCTGCACCAGCTAAGGTAGGACAACTATTGGCATAGTGTCCCTTGTGATCACATCTGAAGTAAGTGATGGCAGAAAGGTCAACAGGTTGCCTATGAGTAGGAGGAGATGAAGAAGATCCCAAACCTGAATTCCTGAGCCAAATCTGCTTCTGTTCCTGGAAATTAGGCTTTCTCTTGGCAGAGGAAGACTGAGATGAAGGACTACCATTAGGAGCAGCAGCAGGAGAAGGACCCTTAGAAGTAGGGTTCTCATAACGGATAGCCATGTCCAAAAGTTGGGTGAAAGTGCCATGGACATGAGAATTGAGACGATCATAATACTCGGGACGAGCACCAGAATATGAACTTCTCATTCTTCTTGAGAGGAGTGTCAATCAAGCTAGGACTGAACTTAGAAAGTTCTTTGAACTTCCTCTCATACTCACAAAAGACATGGTACCCTGCTTGAGATCCATAAATTCATGATAAAGCTGAGATTTTCCGGCTTCGGGCATCCATTTTGCCACAAAAGCCTCTCTGGAAAGATGATAGATAAACTTAGAAAAGAACAAAAAGATAGAAAACAGAATTCAAAGAAACACGAGAAGATACCTAAACTGCTCCCAAGTAATATAAGCTTCGACGGTGTCAGCCGTGATAGACTCCCACCAATCTAGAGCAGACTCATGCAACTGCCAAGCTGCTAACCGACGCTTCTGGGCATCAATAATACCAAGAGTAGTAAATATCTTCTCAACATTCCGCAACCATTGCTGAGCCTTAATGATGCTCTCCGAATCGGTGAATGGGGTTCCACCAAGTTGAGTTAATTCCTTACATCGAACAGTGAATCTAACAGGAGCAACTGGCTGAAAAGCTGGGGCAATACCACGAACCCTACCTCTGGCATTTCCTCGATTCATCCTAGAAAATATCAAAAATGAATTTAGGACAAGATTAAGACAAGCCAAAGATAAATTAATATAAGACAAGAGAATTCACTTGGATGAATATCCTAAAGAAAGAAAAATCTAACAAGGTAGATTCGAATGGAAGGAAGTTGGAAAACATTTGAAATTCCTTAAAAACAAGAAATTTTTTAGATCAAAATAATCTTTGAAAAAATCTTTTGAAAACATTTTGAAAAAATCATTTTATACATTGAAAATTCGTCTCTCACAAAGAAAGCGATTCTAAGATTGATTTCACTCATTCTAGGGTATTTCTACCCTATCTCTAATGAGTTTTTGCTCCTCAGGCAATGGTTTTCCAAAAACCAAAGCTCTGATACCAAATGTAACGACCTTCCATTTCGTACCATTCAAATCGACAATAATCCACACATGTCAGACATGAATGATGCAAAATAACAGATTGTAAATAAATTTGCAGCAAATGAAATCAAATACACAGAATCACAGACACAGAACAATCAGAATAACTCGCAGCGGAATATAAAAATAACGTAGTAGTTCATGAAGCTACTATAACATAGTCTTAACCGAAATACATAATATCAGTCTGAAACACATAATAGAAATCCCAAATACATAGAAGTTCACTAATACATGAGATAAACTAGAACAGCTGAAACAGAATAGATATATAAATAGATAGGCAGAATCTCCAGCAAAGACCAGCTCCAGAAGAGAATCCAAAGCTGTGAATAATCAGGCTGACCCGAGCGTAAAGAAGAACACAAAACACTCAAGTCAGGACAATATATACTTATATAATGTAAACCAACTCAAGTGAACTGTAATAAGGTACAAGTAACTTAAAGGATGCCTGGGACCGCCCATCCTCTAAGGATCCGTTAAACTATTTACTATGTAGTAATATTGCGCTATTATAATAACGTCTACTGTAAAATAAACTAACTTTTAAATAGAGTTCCAGGCTACCCATATCACCCTTCACACATAATAGTCCCAGTAGTCCATCCAATATCACCATATCTCCAGATCGGAAAACTATCAAAGGATACCACACGGGCTACGGGAGAAAAACAAAATCGTAGTAAAGGCTCGGTATGGTAGGTGGCACGGCACACAAGGCAATGCCAAGGTAGATATACCAATTACGCACACGGGCTGGTGGTAACGCGGCAGCCAAATACGCCCTCCTCGGAACACACTCCCATATCAAAATCGAAGGATGGCCATCTAATCAATCACAAGTAAGAGTATAGTATCGAAGGAATGTGTCCAACCAGGGGAGCTACCCCTTTTGGCCCGAGATCGCTACTGTTTTAGCCACCTCAAGCCAACTCACGGGAGTCGGGTCCACGTAATATACCTCAATAACGTCGCCACCATCCTACTTCATTCTGGAAACTCCACCGCGTACACAGTTGTTAAAGTGGTTTTCAGTATCGACAGAGAGTATGTCCATATCCGATCTCGGTCTCTTTAACAACCAATCGTTATTGTAACCCGTAGCTATAATTTAAAAATCAAAGTTTATACTTCAAAATAAAGTATCATTTCAAATTCAAATCTTTATCGAAATAAAGATCTAATCATTTCCAAACCATTTCAATATATCAAAATATCATTTCTTTCAAAATTCATTTTTCAAATCATTATTTGAATTCAAATCCAAATATACACATTTAAATATCCTTTTTAATTCAAATATATCATTCATGTATTATGCTTTTTAATTCAAAGATATCATTCATTTATTATCATTTCAAATCACCTTTTAAATAGTTTATATTTAAATCAAGACAATTCATTTAAACCATTTAAAAGTGCAGTCATTATATTTCAAATCAAATATTTAGTTCATAAAATTTTAGAAAAATTCTGAGCTCATTTATTTAAAACAAAACCTCAAACATTCATTTCATCCTACCGCAACACTTATCAAGTGCTATTGTAGCCCTTTACTTAGTTTCAGATTTTAATTGTCTTTCTGCTATCGAAGCACTTACCAAGTGCTGTAATACCACTTAGTTATAATTTATACATAGTTCATTTGTATCAACCACAACACTTACAAAGCGCCGTAATATCATTTACGTTACAAATAATAGCATTTCAAAATACTGTTAATTACATTTCCAATATTCAATATAATTTCAGAAACAATTAATCTTTTTTATTTTAATCATTTTAAACTTATAAAATCATATAATTTCACTTTTAAAACAATCATTTAAATATACTTATATTCATGATTTTATAAGGTCAAATTTCCATTCAAAAAAACAATATTTAATTATAGTTCACATATTAAATTCACACATTCAATTTCAATTCTTTATAATTAAATTTTAACTTAACATTTAAGTTTACATTTCCAAATATAACCCATTTCAGTTTATTTACTTAACTTAAAATTTCACTTTTGTCACAAATTTCCAATTTAAGTTACAATTCAAAATTCAACTCAATATTCATTCATTTAACATTTTAACTTTTATTCAAAAATCATTAATGTATTATAAAATCATTTAATTTAATTTTAATTCAAAATATCATAAATTTGTCATATTTCCATATTTAATTTAAATTCCATTTATCACCAAATTATAATTTCCAAAATAACTTACATTTCAAATTTTCTAACTTTACCATTAATTTATTTCACTTATAAATTCTTAGAAAATCATTAATACTCTACAAAAATCATTTTTAATTAAGTTTTAAATCAAAATATTATAATATTTACATTTCAAGCATATTTTAAAAATTATAGAAAAATATATTTTAACTACAGGTATGTGTATAATTTTCTTGCCTAAGAAAAGTGATATGGGTAATATATCATTTCAACCTGTAATTTACAAAGAAAACCGGGTTTTATCATTTCAAACCCGAAGTCCCAAATAAATGAAAAATAATTGAAAATCATTTAGGCCTGTCGCTTCAGTCCATAACAATTTTCCCTTATTCTAAAGCACGTTCGGGTATGTATCATTTCAACCCATAGTGATTCAAATCAAAAGGGAACTTGTAGTGTGATAAACTGATATAAATAATAGAACAGCATAATATAACAGTAACAGATGATATAACAGTGTTTAAGCATGGGTGAAAATCTTATAATCATAATATAGCAGATATAATATAGTGATGCATTGTACAGATTCAAATGAAATCAGTTCACAAGTCATAAAGTACAAAACTGTCTGGTGATAATAACTCACTTGTATAAGCTGGAGACGACCACTAAAACACACAAACTAAGATCTACAAAAGCATGATAGCACGACAAAGATTCGAGTTTGAGAGAGCCAAAGATTAGTTGCCTTGAACACATTCAAACAAGACAATACAAACAACATAAGTTTCAACCCAAAATACGATTAACAATGTTAGAAATAAATGCATAAAACAAAACCAAAGTCTTTGCACTTGCTTTCTACGACTAATGTTTCAGTTATAGTCTAGAAAGACACTGCTAAGGAGTGTGTTTTGATTTGGCTTTGGGTTGAATAGGTCGGCCTAGCATGGATGGTGATGGAGCAAAAGTAGTGATGCATGAACTACACTAGCTATAAGGCAATACAACTATGATTCAATACACCATTGGGCTCGGCCAAAGCACGGCCAGGTCTGTAGTGGATTGGTACTGGTGCGGTAGTAGGTTTCAGGTCGTCTATGGGTGGTGGAGGTGGATTAGGTGGCAGCCAAGGGAAGGTTTGGAGGTGGTGTATGGTGCTCGGCTAGGCATATAGGGTGAAGTTTGGTGCATTTGGTGGCGGATCTTAAATCAAGGGTGGCTCGGCTTGGGATGGTCATTGAGGAGGAGGTGGTGATGATGGGTTCAAGAGGTGGTGGAGGTGGACAAGCTGAAGGAGGAGCACGGGCTGAGCAAAATAGGTGAAGCAAACGCAAAGAACATACAAAAACAATAAGAATTTACATAGAAAAGAAGAAATTTTTTTTGCCAAGCTTTGCTTCAGGTTGATGGCTGAATTTTTTTGGAGATGAGAAACTTTGTGATATGCATGAAAATGAAATAAGGAAGTCGGCTGAAGATAGTATAAGGAACGGCCAAACGTGAAAGCATGTGTTGGTTGAAATTGAAAAGCCAAGAATACAAAAAGACAAGGCATACAAAAGGTTTCAAACTCTTCATATTACCATATTTTCTTTTTAAATTTTATATAACAGAAAAATATATATACATTCAGATAAAAATACGAAAATTTAGTAAATAAAAAAGAATAAATAAATTAATATTAGTTATATGTAAATAAATTAAGAAAATAACAAAGAAAATGTAAACTAGTCTTGAAAATTTGAAAATAAATGGAACAAACTTTGGAAAAAATTTATGTACTTGAAAAATATTTATAAATAAAGATAAGAACACAAAATAAAATGCATTCACAAAAATAAATAAATTTTAATTAAATACAATTAAATTAAGAAAATAGCTTAAAAAGGTAAACTAGTCTTTAAAAATTTAAAACAAATTCAACGAACTTTGGAAAAATTTAAACATCACTTTAAAAATATATAAAACACAAAAATAGATGTAACATAACATATAATACAAACTTGAATAAGATATGACAAATAAAAAGACTATTTATGTAATTTAAAATAAACAATATTGTTAAACAAACAATTCACACCCAATATTGAAAAAAACATAACTTTCACAATATAACTCCGATTTCAATGAAACGACCAGAAGCATTCTTAAAATTTAATCTATTTTCATAATAAAAGATAAAATTCAAAAATTAAATATCTAAATTTAAAATTTAAAAGTCAAAGTTTAACCATATTGACCAAAAATTCAATTTCTAGAAAAATATTCAATTTTATTCAAGTTTGGATAATATAATTCACATAATAATCAAAATTTATATTTAAATAACAAAATTTATTCTTTTTAATAAATAAAATAAAGTTTTTAAATCAGGAAATTCAATTTAAAAGAAATAAAATATACAACAAAATAGTCACAAAATACAAGGTTGCTACACTCTCCCCCACTCAAAACTTTTCATCCCCGAAAAGGAATAAAGTACGGGAAACACGGAATAGAATAATTTAATGAATAAGGGAACGGAAAAGAAGAAATATTTCTATTGATTGCATCTATCATGACTGGATTAACCGAAATTCCAATATTAGAAACAATATGTCCAAGGAATCGGACTTCATCTTTCCTGCAATGGCATATAGAAAATTTATTAAGCACAGCTCGAAAAACAAGATTCATCAAATCAACAAGAAAACAAGAGCATTAGTCAAACCAAAAGGCATGACTAACCATTTATAGAACCCATTCCTATAGTTTCAAGAATAAGATCTGTATGAAAAGAATTTCCCGCTTAGGAGGTAAAGCGGTTACTTTACCAATATATCGGGATAGAATCTGACTACAGGAGTCAAATGAAGATCACCACTAAAGCAATGATCAGAATAGAAAAGTTGCACATGCTTACAATAAGGTTTGCGGAGCCCCAGTTGGATTTGAACACATAAAAGAACAGAAGCAAATTCAAGAGAAAGGAGATACTCAAACTTATCACACAAATCAACAGAAATAAGACTATGGAAAACTCTAGTATCAAATAAAATATGAATACGATACAAAAATAAAGAAAGGTTGCACTTAAGAGTACCTTGGTCATCACTAGGGGTAGGAGCAGGTGGAGGAACTGGAGAAGATGCAGATGAGACAGCAAATATACCTGAAGGCTTAATATTAGCTGGAGGAGGAACAGCTGCACCAGCTAAGGAAGGACAGCTATTGGCATAGTGTCCCTTGTGATCACATCTGAAGTAAGTGATGGTAGAAAGGTCAGCAAGTTGTCTATGAGCAGGAGGAGATGAAGAAGATCCCAAATCTGAATTCCTGAGCCAAATCTGCTTCTGTTGCTGGAAATTAGGCTTTCTCTTCCTAGAATTGGCAGAGGAAGACTGAGATGAAGGAGTACCATTAGGAGCAGGAGCAGGACCCTTAGAAGTAGGGTTCCCATAACGAATAGCCATATCCAAAAGTTGGGTGAAAGTTCCATGGACATGAGAATTGAGACGATCATAATACTCGGGACGAGCACCAGAATATGAACTTCTCATTCTTCTTGAGAGGAGTGTCAATCAAGCTAGGACTGAACTTAGAAAGTTCTTTGAACTTCCTCTCATACTCACAAATGACATGGTACCCTGCTTGAGATACATAAATTCACGATAAAGCTGAGATTTTCCGGCTTCGGGCATCCATTTTGCCACAAAGGCCTCTTTGGAAAATGATAGATAAACTTAGAAAAGCACAAAAAGATAGAAAAACAGAATTCAAAGAAACACGAGAAGATACCTAAACTGCTCCCTAGTAATATAAGCTTCGACGGTGTTAGCCGTGACAGACTCCCACCAATCTAGAGCAGACTCATGCAACTGCCAAGCGGCTAACCGATGCTTCTGGGCATCAATAATCCCAAGACCAGTAAATATCTTCTCAACACTCCGCAACCATTGCTGAGCCTTAATGATGCTCTCCGAACCGGTGAATGGGGTTCCACCAAGTTGAGTTAATTCCTTATATAGAACAGTGAATCTAACATGAGCAACTGGCTGAAAAGCTGGGGCAATACCATGACCCCTACCTCTGGCATTTCCTCGATTCATCCTGGAAAATATCAAAAATGAATTTAGGACAAGATAAAGACAAGCCAAAGATAAATTAATATAAGACAAGAGAATTCACTTGGATGAATATCCTAAAGAAAGAAAAATCTAACAAGGTAGATTCGAATGGAAGGAAGTTGGAAAACATTTGAAATTCCTTTAAAACAAGAAATTTTTTAGATCAAAATAATCTTTGAAAAAATCTTTTGAAAACATTTTGAAAAAAAATCATTTTATACTTTGAAAATTCGTCTCTCACAAAGAAAGCGATTCTAAGATTGATTTCACTCATTCTACGGTATTTCTACCCTATCTCTAATGAATTTTTGCTCCTCAGGCAATGGTTTGCCAAAAACCAAAGCTCTGGTACCAAATGTAATGACCTGCCATTTCGTACCATTCAAATCGAAAATAATCCACACATGTCAGACTTGAATGATGCAAAATAACAGACTGTAAATAAATTTGGAGCAAATGAAATCAAATACACAGAATCACAGACACAGAACAATCAGAATAACTCGCAGCGGAATATAAAAATAACATAGTAGTTCATGAAGCTACTATAACATAGTCTCAACCCAAATACATAATATCAGTCTAAAACACATAATAGAAATCCTAAATACATAGAAGTTCACTAATACATAAACTAGAACAGCTGAAACAGAATAGATATATAAATAGATAGGCAGAATCTCCAGCAAAGACCAGTTCCAGAAGAGAATCCAAAGCAGTGAATACTCAGGCTGACCCAAGCGTAAAGAAGAACACAAAACACTCGAGTCAGGACAATATAAACTTATATAATGTAAACCAACTCAAGTGAACTGTAATAAGGTACAAGTAACTTAAAGGATGCCTGGGACCGCCAATCCTCTAAGGATCCGTTAAACTATTTCATATGTAGTAATATTGTGCTATTATAATAACATCTACAGTAAAATAAACTTACTTTTATATAGAGTTCCGGGCTACCCATATCACCCTTCACACATAATAGTCGCAGTAGTCCGTCCAATATTATGATATCCCTAGATCGGAAAACTATCAAAGGATACCACACGGGCTACAGGAGAAAAACAAACTCATAGTAAAGGCTCGGTATGGTAGGTGACACGGCACACAAGGCAATGCCAGGGAAGATTTACCAATTACGCACACTAGCTGGTGGTAACGCAGCAGCCAAATACGCCCACCTCGGAACACACTCCTATATCAAAATCGGAGAATGGCCATCTAATCAATCATAAGTAAGAGTATAGTATCGAAGGAATGTGTCCAACCAGGGGAGCTACCCCTTTTTTCCCGAGATCGCTACTGTTTTAGCCACCTTAAGCCAACTTACGGGAGTCGGGTCCACGTAATATACCTCAAGAACATCGCCACCATCCTACTTCATTCTGGAAACTCCACCGCGTACACAGTTGTTAAAGTGGTTTTCGGTATCGACAGAGAGTATGTCCATATCCGATACCAGTCTCTTTAACAACCAATCTTTATTATAACCCATAGTTATAATTTAAAAATCAAAGTTTATACTTCAAAATAAAGTATCATTTCAAATTCAAATCTTTATCAAAATAAAGATCTAATCATTTCCAAACCATTTCAATATAACAAAATATCATTTCTTTCAAAATTCATTTTTCAAATCATTTTTTGAATTCAAATCCAAATATACACATTTAAATATCCATTTTAATTCAAAGATATCATTCATTTATTATCCTTTTTAATTCAAAGATATCATTCATTTATTAACATTTCAAATCACCTTTTAAATAGTTTATATTTAAATCAAGACAATTCATTTAAACCATTTAAAAGTGCAGTCATTATATTTCAAATCAAATATTTAGTTCATAAAATTTTAGAAAAACTCTGAGCTCATTTATCTAAAACAAAACCTCAAACATTCATTTCATCCTACCGCAACACTTATCAAGTGCTTTTGTAGCCCTTTACTTAGTTTCAGATTTTAATTGTCTTTCTGCTAGCGCAGTACTTACCAAGTGCTGTAATACCACTTAGTTATAATTTATACATAGTTCATTTGTATCAACCACAACACTTACGAAGCGCCGTAATATCATTTACGTAACAAATAATAGCATTTCAAAATACTGTTAATTACATTTCCAATATTCAATATAATTTCAAAAAAAATTAATCTTTTTTATTTTAATCATTTTAAACTTATAAAATCATACAATTTCACTTTTAAAACAATCATTTGAATATCCTTATATTCATGATTTTATAAGGTCAAATTTCCATTCAAAAAAACAATATTTAATTATAGTTCACATATTAAATTCACACATTCATTTTCAATTCTTTATAATTAAATTTTAACTTAACATTTAAGTTTTCATTTTCAAATATAACCCATTTTCAATTTATTTACTTAACTTAAAATTTCACTTTTGAACAAAATTCACAAATTTCCAATTTAAGTTACAATTCAAAATTCAACTCAATATTCATTCATTTAACATTTTAACTTTTGTTCAAAAATCATTAATATATTATAAAATCATTTTAAATTAATTTTAATTCAAAATATCATAAATTTGTCATATTTCCATATTTAATTTAAATTCCATTTATCACCAAATTATAATTTCCAAAATAACTTACATTTCAAATTTTCTAACCTTACCATTAATTTATTTCACTTATAAATTCTTAGAAAATCATTAATGCTCTACAAAAATCATTTTTAATTAAGTTTTAAATCAAAATATTATAATATTTACATTTCAAACATATTTTAAAAATTACAGAAAAATATATTTTAACTACAGGTATGTGTATAATTTTCTAGCCTAAGAAAAGTGATATGGGTAATGTATCATTTCAACATGTAATTTACAATGAAAACCGGGTTTTATCATTTCAAACCCGCAGTCCCAAGTAAATGAAAAATAATTGAAAATCATTTAGGCCAGTCTTTTCAGCACATAACAATTTTCCCTTATTCTAAAGCACGTTCGGGTATGTATCATTTCAACCCATAGTGATACTAATCAAAAGGGAACTTGTAGTGTGATAAACTGATATAAGTAATAGAACAACATAATATAACAGTAACATATGATATAACAGGAGTTTAAGAATGAGTGAAAATCGTATAATCATAATATAGCAGATATAATATGATGATGCATTTTAAAGATTCAAATGAAATCAGTTCACAAGTCATAAAGTACAAAACTATCTGGTGAGAATAACTCACTTGTATAAGCTAGAGACGACCACTGAAACACACAAACTAAGATCTACAAAAGCACGATAGCACGACAAAGATTCGAGTTTGAGAGAGCCAAAGATTAGTTGCCTTGAACACATTCAAACAAGACAATACAAACAACATAAGTTTCAATCCAAAATACGATTAACAATGTAAGAAATAAAAGCATAAAACAAAACCAAAGTCTTTGCACTTGCTTTCTACCACTAATGTTTCAGTTATAGTCTAGAAAGACACGGCTAAGTAGTGGGTTTTGATTTGTTTTTGGGTTGAATAGGTCGGCCTAGCATGGATGGTGATGGAGCAAAAGTAGTGATGCATGAACTACACTAGCTATAAGGCAATACAACTATGATTCAATACACCATTGGCTCAGCGAAAGCAAGGCCAGGCACGGCTAGGTCTGTAGTGGATTGGTACAGGTGTGGTAGTGGGTTTCAGGTCGTCTATGGGTGGTGGAGGTGGAGTAGGTGGCAGCCAAGGGAAGGTTTGGAGGTGGTGATGATGTATGGTGCTCGACTAGGCATATAGGGTGAAGTTTGGTGCATTTGGTGGTGGATCTTCAATCAAGGGTGGCTCGGATGAGGACTGTCAGTGAGGAGGAAGTGGTGATGATGGGTTCAAGAGGTGATGGAGGCGGCCAAGCTGAAGGAGGAGCAAGGGCTGAGCAAAATAGGTGAAGCAAATGCAAAGAACATACAAAAACAATAAGAATTTACATAGAAAAGAAGATTTTTTTTTTTTACCAAGCTTTGCTTCAGGTTGATGGCTGAATTTTTTTAGAGATGAGAAACTTTGTGATATGCTGAAAATGAAATAAGGAAGTCGGCTGAAGATAGTATAAGGAACGACCAAAATTGAAAGCATGTGTTGGTTGAAATTGAAAAGCCAAGAATACAAAAAGACAAGGCATACAAAAGGTTTCAAACTCTTCGTATTACCATATTTTCTTTTTAAATTTTATATAACAGAAAAATATATATACATTCAGATAAAAATATGAAAATTTAGTAAATAAACAAAAATAAATAAATAAATATTAATTATATATAAATAAATTAAGAAAATAACAAAGAAAATGTAAACTAGTATTGAAAATTTGAAAATAAATGGAACAAACTTTGGGAAATTTTTATGTACTTGAAAAATATTTATAAACAAAGATAAGAACACAAAATAAAATGCATTCACAAAAATAAATAAATAAATTTTAATTAAATACAATTAAATTAAGAAAATAGCTTAAAAAGGCAAACTAGTCTTTAAAAATTTAAAACAAATTCAATGAACTTTGGAAAAATTTAAACATCACTTTAAAATTACTTAAAAGACAAAAATATATGTAACATAACATATAATACAAATTTGAATAAGACATGACAAATAAAAAGATTATTTATATAATTTAAAATAAACAATATTGTTAAACAAACAATTTACGCCTAATATTGAAAAAAAACATAACTTTCACAATATAACTCCGATTTCAATGAAACAAAAAGCCGTATTCTTAAAATTTAATCTGTTTTCGTAATAAAATTCAAAAATTTAAATATTTTGAATTTAAAATTTAAAAGTCAAAGTTTAACCATATTGACCAAAAATTCAATTTCTAGAAAAATATTCAATTTCATTTAAGTTTGGAAAGTATAATTCACATAATTATAAAAATTTATATTTAAATAATAAAATTTATTCTTTTTAATAAATAAAATAAATTTTTTAAATCAGGAAATTCAATTTAAAAGAAATAAAATATACAATAAAATAGTCATAAAATACAGGGTTGTTACTTCTAAAGGAAATAAGAGATTTAATGCTAAGTATAAATGAAATTTCAAGGAAGTTGAAATTTGTAACTTAAAACAAAAGATATAATTATTGAAAATTTAATTAAATTAAAAGAAATGAGATAAACTTGTATAATTTTCAATTGCATTCTTTAACATGTATATGACTTACCAACTATAAGAAGTTAAAATGTTAAAATAAAATGTAATAGAAAATTTTACAAGTAAAATTTAAAATAATAATAGTATTCAATGAAATTCTTTAATAAATAAAAATTGGATGTTGTAGTTGTTATAAACTTAAGTATAATGGAAAGGGTACTAATTAAATAATTTGAAAGGTGAGTATTATAAATAAATGAATAAGTGGAATTTAGTAATAAATGGAATTAAGTAGTAAATGAATGAACGGTAATTGAAAATTTGCAAGGAATAGATGTAAAATAAAAGGATAAACCATGATATGAATGAAAAATAAATCAAACAACAAATGTATGAATGAAATTAATAAGAATAAACTTAATTTGTTGTTTGAAATCGTTGTTTGTTTGGTTTATGGTTGTATGGGCAAGGATACTTTAAAATTGTTTGGATGTATGAATAATCTATTTAGTTTCATCTAAGACTATCGAGTAAATGGTGCACTAAGTAGTTTATTTTCCATTCTATACAATTTAAAGTTTTGAGCCCAAATAACTATTTGTTTTGTTTGATATGGATGGGTAGTTGAATTGTGTTGATTCTATATGATGGTTGTATGCCGTAGTTGCAAGTGATTGTTGTTGTTTGACATTGATTTGTTTGCTAATGGATGAAACTAAATTAATATTTCATTTTATATAATTATTAACTCCTTTGGATTATATAAGTGAAACGCAGGTTATGGAAGCAATTGCTACCGCTTTTTGTTTCATAAAATAAGTGTAAATTGCCCGACAAATAGGTACGTTTTCGGATTACGGTTTATAGCATTATTATATTGTTTTCCCATGTTGGGATATATATTATTTTGAAAAATATATGTTATATACTGTTATATTTGATGTTATATTTTCTTCCGAGCCTCTCCGTACAAAGGAGACTCTGCCAAAATTTTCCGTAAATTTTGGACACAGAATTTTTTTGAAAAATGTTTACTAAACTTTATTAATTTAAGTATAAAAAGATTTAATGTTTATGAATTGGTATATTTTATTTAAATTAAATAATTTTGTAAATTTATCTGTTTACAAATTTAATATTTTAAGTAAGATATATTGATTTCTTAATTCTTCTTTTCCCTTCTATTCCTTTTTGAGGACGAAATGTTTTGAGTGGGGGAGAGTGTAATAACCCGTAAATTTTTAGTAATTATAATTGTTAATTTAATAAGATTTTTGAAATTTATTAATTAAGAAAATAAGAACTAATGAATTATTAATAAAAATAATGACTAGAATGGGATTCAAATTAATTGAAATAGTGCAAATATTATAATTTGTTTAAAAATAAAATATAAGAAAACAAATGAAATTATTGAATTAATGTATGAAATAGTATAATAGATGGAAATTGTTTGTGAAGAATAAACATACAAGTATTACAAAGAGTATATTGGTGACAAATGGTTGTTGTTACCAGCTAATCAACCAATTACAAATAAAGGTAATTAAATATTACTTTAATGATAATTAATATAATAACGGAAAGTGTGAAACATAAATTTATTTATAAGGTAGTAATTGATGTAATAAAAGCATGAAACTAAGTAAATGAACTAATTGAGAATATAAATAATGATTAACGTACGCATTTGGCAAATATAATAGAATGGAAATAGTAGTTAATACAAAGGAAAGATGGATATTTGAATATAGTAGTGTAATGAAAGACAAACAAATCATTATATTGAAACCTAATTTATAATACGTGTAATTATTGTAGCAATTGAAATTAAATATTATGCAATTGAAATAAAGATGAAAATGGAAATATTGAAGTATGTAATGCCAGGGTATCATAAATAGTAATGGAATAAAATTAGGGTTATATATGGAATTATAACCTGGGTTGATAAGTTACAAACTTATAAATGCAATTAAAAGCAAATAGGTGACAATTAATATAGGTTGTTCATTTATTTAATGTTTTAAATAAACTTTGGTAATCAATCGCAATAAATCTAAATTTAACGTTTTCTTAATGTAAATTAAAGTAATAATTGGAAATAATGTTAAGTTTATTCATAATATGACAATTGGTTGGATAAAAAGAACGAAAATTCAAGATTTATTAATTTTTTGGAATTTAAATTTAATAATTGGATTAATTGCAATTAAATGAAATTTAATATTTAAATTTTACATTAATTGAAATGAAGATGGAATATGTGAAAATTTATGTAATAGTTTTGAATCCAATGTTAAATCCATCTATTTGATAATAATGAATGGAATAATATTGATTAATTTAACTAAATGGAATTTTTGGGAATTTTATTTGTAAATTCTGAATTCAATAAATTGAGGTTAACACTGAAATTTGATAAATTAATTAACTTTAAATTGACATCTAAATTTTTTAAATTAGTGTGAATGATTTGGAAATATAAAAATGATAAGAATTTTCAATTTTAGAATTGAAATTGGAAATTGATTTAATTAATCAATTATTAATTTATTTAATTAATGTAAAAATAGCCATTTTGGCCACTGACTCGGATTTCGACGAAACTAGTTTCATCGGATCCGTAACGGTGGATTATTGTAGGATTTCAAGTTTTGTAGTGATCGGACTTGTCGTCTGATCATACGGACTCGAAATGCCTTGAAGTCAATGAAATTGAAATCAATTGAAATCAATTTAAAATATATTAATGTTGCCATAACTTCTTCATACGATGGAATTTGGACTTGAAACCTGCTCCATCGCGTTTAAAATATTTAAAAAATCTATTTTGATATATGGTTTGATCCAATTTCGTTCCAAGGTTAGAACGGATTTTTAGGCCATTTATCGTTCAACAATCCAAACCAATCTGATCCTTTCTTTTATTTTCAACCCTGCCTATATATACCTTTTTATAAACCCTAATTCATTTCTTATTCCTCATTTCTGTACGTTCTATTAGGTCCTCTTTCCAATAGCTGCAAACTCTAATTCCCAAATACAATTCCAAATCAAATCCGAAGCCAAAAATTCAAACTCCACAAACAATATCAAATTATATATCGTTGGAAAGCTCTTGAAGAGCGCATCTCAATTTTGTGATCCATTTTTCAATTCGATGCACTATTTGGCCAGAAGTTGAAGAACCATTTTCAGCCGTTCATCACGTGTTGACGAACTTCGTCTGATCGTTGATCAAGAGTAGGGTTGTGAAGAGGTGACCGAGTGTTACTCATCGGAGTTTTTAATTCGTCAAATTAACGGCTAGATCGGAGGATTTAATTCGATCAGGGTTTAAGTTAAGGTGGCAGCGGCAGCTCAAGGTGCGACCGGAGGCGGTGAAATTGATGACATGGGTGCGGCCTGGGTTGGTGGTCTCGAGGAGTTGCTCGGTTTGAGGCGATTGGCGATGTGGTGGCGTTATTTTCAGTCAATGGCGAAATGGAGGCGCGTTTTGGTTCGACCTGTCTTTGTGCACGGAAGATATTGATATTTAGGATTTTCATAGTGAACGAATGTTTGTTGATCGTTGGGGATGAACTCCCAATATGCATATAGTGGTAGTAGTCTCTTCGTTATGAAATATTCATTGTAAGGACTAATAGCTACTAATCCTAGGTGTAATTCCCAACGGGATATGGTAGGAGAGTGCCTTCAGTTTGTCCTATTCCTGGACAACTTGTATGGATGTCTGACAGTGCGTTTTTGAGATTACATAGTTGAATTTTATAAACGTACATGTGTTTGGTGGCGAAGAAGGTAACTTTTCTTAGCTTAACACCCTTGTTTGAGACATATGAGCTCGGAGGTTGTATGTTTGTGAAAGTCAATAGTGATCGAAGGAAAGGTAGTGTGGCATTTAAAGCGATAGGTGTTATGTGAAAGGCAATCGTGACCTTAGACCTTACAGCTGGGAATGATTGAAATAGGGTTAGATGAAGCAAAGCTATATGGTTTGCGACCATTAGGATATTATCATCCTCTTTTAGATATATTTTTTACACTATGACGTTCGTGATGTAAATATTGTGGATGTATGCTAGGAGGACCCTTGAATAGATCGATAATGACCAGGGTGATGACATATTAGGTACTACCTTAGGAGTTGTAGGCCGGTCTTGTGTTGGAAGAGGTAGAGATGTTCTGTTGACCTTGGTACATTCCTCTAGAGATGTACTGCCAAAGTTAGTCCCTTCACCTAGTCATTTGTATGGACATCCATTGTCCACTACTTGCCTGCCATTTTGTTTGTAGAACCCATGTTTGTGGCTAGTATTGCTGGAATTTAAGCAATGTAACAATTTTTGGCTATTATTCTAATTATTTGTATAATTAGACACGATTATAATATAACAAGATTTGATATGAAATGTTTTGGTTATCGTAAGGCAAAAACCCATACGTGTTTATGTGTGTGCATGTCTTACGAGATACCTTTCTTTTGATAAAAAGAACGCTTTTATGAACTTTAAAATAAATTCAATTGATATGCGTTTTCTCATGCTGGTTTACCAGACTGATCCGGGCGTCCTTTCCTTTCAATGCTCGGGTCAGACCGAGTATATTTTCAAATGTAGATTCGGATGCTTTGGAGCTTCAGTAGGAAACCTGGAAGTTTTCTGGTCATATCCTACATATATGTTTATTTTTCTGTTGCATTATTGTTTAACTTATCCGCAATTGTATGGATGGGTTGTTGTAACCATCTAGGCTGATGATTTGTGCTTAATTGTTGTAGTATGATGGATATATGTATATTATATTACAATTTCTTTTTTGTAAAGATCATTGATATGATATTATATTCTTTTCCGATGCGATTGTGAGATTTTATAATTGTTTTAGTTTCTTCTATTTTGTCTTTTCTTTCTTCTCTTTCTTCTTCTCTCTCTTCTCTTCTCCCTTCTTTCTTCTTTTTTATTTCTTATGATTATTTGTATTTCCCTTTGGTTTGGGGCTGGACATGTGTGGTTATTTTCGGCTCTAAATGGGATGGATTTGCGAGTCGTCACAAGTGGTATCAGAGCTTAGGATTTTTGCGAACGTCTAGGCTTTGATGGGTACTCATTATAAGTAGGGCCAGTAGCATGCTAGAATGAGTTTGAGCATATTATATATATGAGCACGTATTTTTCAGTGACTATAATGATGTTTTGTATTGTGGTGATTTGTCTGTGGAAGCGATTTACAAATTCTAGTCGATATGTGGGACGCCACGCTTTCGATAGGGGTTGCTAAATGCTTGAACGACGGAAGCCAACACGGCGCCTTTTAAAGAGGGTAAATGGAATAATTTTGCCAAAATTATATTTTATATATGAAGGAATATTTTTTTAGGAATTATCATAAGTATATATATGGATTGTTTAGTTGTTGACGAATGGTAATATTTGATTATTATCATTTATCATTTGTTGATTATGTTTTAATAAAAAGTTGTTATTATAATATAAATAAACATAAACAAATAAGAAATGGTTTTATATAACCAAGTGAAACGAGTGAAATACATACATAAGTATAAATTTATAAATGTGATTTACAAATAAAAAGAGAATGAAAGAAATATAAGTAACACTACATTCACTTTAGTCGCTAAGAAATAATATGAGTGATGACTACAACATCATCAGTATTCATTTTGAGTCTCTAAGTGATAAATTGTTACAATTTATAAATTTCTATTGAAGTTTTGTTTTATGAAAACAAGTTTTAGTTGAAATAAATTCCAAGTAGGATTTGATAAATATATGAAATAGGTTACAAATCATGAATCAGAATTGGATAAGTGAATCTAAATTTTAAAATGGTTGAACATTTTGGTTAAACAAAGTAAAAGTAAATTTGAATTTGAGATATATGAAATAAAAGAATTACATTGAGAAAAGTTAAATAAATTGAGTTAGTGAAATGAAGTTAATAAAATGAAGTTAACTTAAGAAAAGTTGACTTAAAGTAAGTTGAGTTTGAGATGAATTTGATAAAATAATGAAATGAAATTTTAAGTAAATAAGTTTGTAACTTATGGATTTGAATAATATTAACTAAAACAAAATCATTAAATTTGTTAAATGAGAATGTTAAGTGGAAAGAAATCAAATTTTGAATTTGAATTTTGAAATGAAATTTAACTTAAAGTTATGTAAAGTGGGATGAAACTAGTTAAATGAAATTAGAATTTGACTTTTGAAATGCACATGAATGTTAAGAAAAGTAAATTTTGTAATGGTACTAAGAAATGGCAGTTTAATTAAGTTTTAAAGCAAAATAAAAATAAACAGTGTTGCGTTAAATGTTTATAAACTTAAGTAAATAATTTTATGGAATGGGTATTGAATATTGTTAATATTAAAAGAAAATATATGAAGTAAATTAAATATAGAATGAAACATTGTTAAACATAAATTGAAATTAAAGTGAAGATTAATAAGTGAATATTAATGAATTGAATGTAAGAGGAATCAATATTAAAAACTGAATTTTATTTTAAACTAAATATGAATCGATTGAATGTAAAAGGAATTGAAAATAAATAAAAGAATTGGGAATAAAGAATGAGATGTAATAAGAACAAATTGAAATTAATATGTAAGTTGAACGTATATTGTTTTATTTGTGTAATTGTTGATCCAGATTCGAATATACGATTTTGAGGTGATTTACACCGTTCCAAGTTGGGAATTTTCACTTGATTTCTTAATACCAAACCCTAGATGTGGATTTTTGATGGATTCTAATGTTCTCTATCATAGTATATGGCTATGCAAGGAGGATGGCTGTTTTCTAATCAAGGAAACGGATCTGAGTCCGCACTAGAGTGGTCTATGAACGATACTAGTTTGGAAGTGGAATTGTGTGACCAAACGAATAATCAGATGTGGTTTTGCATATGGATGATATATGTACATCATACTGGTTTAATAAATTGAATGGTGACATTATAAAATGTAAATTGACATGATTATGAATTAATTGGATGAATATTAATTTGTTGATGGTTTCTCTTGTTGCTTTTGTTGCATTTCTATGTTTGCATATAGTTATTGTATTAGGATATGTTATATATTGATATTACTTTCTACATACATGCTCTTATTGGTTAGGTGCGGATGGCATATGCTTCTTATTTGGAGCTTGCTTTCGTGCCATATTAGTTGTATATGCTCACTAATATGATAAAAGGTACATATCTCGGATTACATATCGTACGTTTATATATATTTTTCTATGGGATGCCTCATCCTCGAACACGAGATGTATGTTTGTGATTATATGTATATTAGGATTTTACTATGTTTGAATCGCGCAAAGAAGATGCTGGTGAAATTTTCGTAAACTAAGATGTCAGAAAATTTTGTGAGAATTTTGGAATTTTTTTTATAACTAAAAAGTTGATTTGAGTTATAACTTGAAATGGTATTATTAAATACTATGTATGAATATAAAAATTTATAAAAAGTTTTCATACGAAGTTTAACTAATGGATTTTGAAATGTTTAAAGGTTTAAACGAATTGGGTAATCTTGTTTCAACTAATTGTTTTGAAAAGTTATGGATTTTGTTGCATTTTCTTAATTGGTAATTTCGGGCCCGAAATTCTTTTAAGGATGGGAGAATGTAACGACTTAGAATTTATTAAACCGAATTTAGAATATCTAATTGATTTTTAATATTGAAAAGTTAATTTTATAAGTTAAACAACTTATAATTCAAATAAAGTGATTTAGTGGATAATTAAATTGTTAGATTTAATATTTGAAATGGTAAAATAATTGAATTTTGAATTTAAAATGAATGAAGATGATTTATAAAGTTGAAATAAAATTCTATATAAATTAGAATGGAGTTAGTGAATTTGTAAATTTGATTTAAATGATTTAATTAAAATTGGAATTTGATTTAATTAATGTGTAAAAATAGTCATTTTTACACTATCTCGGATTTCGACGAAACCAGTTTCATTGGATCCGTAATAGTGAATTATAATATGCTGTCGAATTTCGTGGCGATTGGACTTGTCATTTGATCGTGGGAGTTCGAAATGCATAAAAATTAATCAAAGAAAATTAATTGAAATAATTCATTTTGAAAAGCTACCTTATGTTTATGAGGGAATTGGCTTTCGATATATATTCCATTGTGTTCAGAATATGGGTATAAAATATAGAACACTAGGCGATACACTTTTTTTTAAGTTCAAAATTTTCATGGATGAATAGTGCCAAGCAAAATCTTCTATAAATAGTCCTCAACTCTTCTCCTTTGCAAACCCCAATTCTTAGCCCCTATTTCTAAACCTTCATCCGATGGCCATTGTTGATCGGAGCCGCTAGAGGCAAAGTTAGCCTTCGACTTCAACTAAGCAAACGTAAAGGGCGACCGCACGAACTTATCAATGGATGGATCGTCGAACGACAAACCAAGGTTGTCGAAATCCTCCTCCATTCGAGCGTAGGTCACAGGTTTCTTGGTGATGGAGTTCGAGTACGCACGTGAAGGCGTGGGACTAGGTTAGAGGTGCGCGCCGCAGGGGGAAGTCAGCTGTAGGCGGTGGCTGATGTAGTGGCGACGTGATTGCTCAAGCGTGCGTGAAAAAAGAAGAAGAAAAGGACGTGTTGGCAAGAGGAAGCATGGAGCGAACAACGAAAATTAAATAGTGGAGGGTGTGAAGTTTAAATTGTTTTATAATTAATTAATTATATATTTATTATCGAATGTTCGTTTATGCGTGACTTGTTTGTAAGAGGTTTGTTTCGAGCGTGAAAATTTGCATTGCATTCGTATCAGCGAGCACTACGCTATGTATATAGATTGGACAACTTTTAAGCTAGTGGGAATTCTGAGTTAAGTTGAACGACTTTTCAATTTTAATTCAATCCAGAGTGCTTTACCCCTTCAGGCATTTTTGTGGGTGAACTCACCTATCTAGCCTACTTATATTTTTATATAAGTGGGAATAAATTTATTTATGATGATTGATGCTTGTTTGGATGATATATTATATATTTGTTGGTCTAGATATAATCCCGCCAATTGGAGCGGATGAGGCCCTATTACGTTCCCGTGTATGAGTGAATGACCCTTTGTATATGAATCCCACCTTGAAGCGGTTGATTTTATTTTTATGATTATTTGTTGTTGCAATGTAGTGAGATATATTGGAGGGATCTAAATGGATTCCTCACCACTTTTGATTTTATTTTCATATATATGCTGATATATGATGTGTTTGACTTATTTGGTGCTATGGTAGCACTGGGCCTTACTTTTTGATATTTTGAAATATTGAAATGATGATTTCGATTTGAAAAGGTTTTTGAAGTGATTTTTGGAAGTGTATATATGTTTTTATGATTTTTAAATTATTAAAAGAAAGGAATTCATTTTTAAATAAAAGTTATGATTTTTTATGTTGTAAAAGTTTAGTCTTATGAAATCTGTGATTTGAGATTTTGGAATAAGTTTATATAAAAGATTTATAAAGGCGATATTTTTGTAAATAAGGAAGTTGTCTATAAATGGATTTATGAATGGATTTATAGATAAATTTGATTTATTAAGAAATGGATTTAGAAATGGAAGTTGACAATATATTAATTTTTATAAAATAAATGGATTTATAAATAGAATTTTTTCAATAAATGAATTTTTGTAGACGGAAGTTTTATAAAAGAGAAAGGAGTTTTATAAAATTATTTTTATAAATTTGGATGCGATTTATGTTGAGAAATAAATATGGATTTTGATTTAAAGGAGTTTTTGAAAGAAATATTTGATGGATTTAAATGTTTTAAAAGAAAATTATCATTTAAAAGTAATGTTTTGGGAAGTGACAGTTGAATTAATGGATTTGAAAAATGTTTTAAAATGAGATAAGTAACCGAAACATAGATTTCAACATTTATTGTTGTAATAGACGTTTTCTGCAGAAGTAAGGAAGGCATGGACTATAACTTTATTGTTATAGTAAATGATTTTCGAAAGGAATTTTTTTACATAGTATATGGAATTTATTTTTCGAATCCCTATTAGTGTTTTGAGTTGTCATAAAGTAGTTTTATGCAACATTCATTTTGACCCAATAAATTATATTTTGACCATCCATCATGAAATACACGAATAGGTTCTTATGATCGCACTAAATGCTTGGTGGTGTAGGAGTATTGCTTCCTATACTTAACACCTGTCTGGAGGCGTACGAACTCTAGGGTTATATGATTATAGAAATCTATTTGGCGTGTCTCCAAAAGGTAGTGTTATTGAATATGCTTATACCATTGAAATAAGTATATGAAAATATTTGCTAAGTGTTGAAATGAAGTGATTTGTGGATATGCTTATACGATTGATATAAGTATATGGAATTGTTTTCCTGTATTGAAAGAGATTTGAAATAGTTTTAAAGACGTATCATTTTAAAGATAATTTGAAGTAAATATTTAGAGATATCTTTAATTAATAAAAGATTAATTAAATGGGCCTAGTGATTGCTATGGTGTTGGATATTGATTATTTATTGCATTAATAGTTAAGTAACCGACTATCAAATATTTGGCCTCTTTATTATTATTGGTTTGGAGAGGCTGGGGTCGAATTTATCTGAGAACCACTTCTGGCCAATGTATACGCGTTCGATGTGCAGTTTTGGAAGATGTTGATATTTGGGATTTTCATAGTGAAGGAAACGTTTGGGGGTAAACTCCCAATATACATATTATAGCAGTAGTCTCTTCGTTATGAAATATCCATTGCAATGACTAATCCCTACTAATACTAGGGGTAATTCACGACAGGATGTGGTAGGAGAATGCCTTCAGTTTGTCCTATTCCTGGACAATTTGTATGGATGGATGTTTGAAAGTGCATTTTTGAGATTACATCATTGATTTTTATAAACGTGCATCTTTTTGGTGGGGGAAAAGGAAACTTCTCTTAGCATAACACCCTTCTCTTAGACGTGAGGTTGTATGTTTTTGAAAGTCAATAATGATGAAAGGAATGTCTGTGTGGCATTTAGAGTGATATGTGCTATGTGAAATGTAATTGTAACCTTTGGCCTCATACCTGAAAATGACTGAAACAGGGTTAGATGCAGCAACGTTATATGGTTCACAACCATTAGGTAATGATCATCCCCTTCTAGATATATTTCTCCACTTATAATGTTCAGGATGTAAATTATTGTGGATGTATGCTAGGAGGGCCCTTGGATAGGTCGGTAACAACTGGGGTGGTGACATATTCGGTACTATCTAAGGAGATGCAGGCCGGTCTTATGTTTGTAAAGATGCAGATGTTCTTTTGACCTCGGCACATTCCTTCAGAGATGTACTGCTAAAAGGTAGTCCCTTCGCCTGGTCATTTGTTTGGAATTCCATTATCCACTACGTGCCAACAATTTTGTTTGTAGAACTCACGCTTGGGGCTAGTATTGCTGGATTTAATCAATGTAATAATTTCGGCTATGACTCTTATTATTTATGTAATAGACACTATTATAATATAACAGGATATGATATGAAATGTTTTGGTTATCATAAGGTAAAAACCCGTCCATGTTTATATGTGGGCGTGTCTTACGAGATACCTTACATTTGATAAAAAGAATGCTTTTATGAACTTTAAAATAAATTCAGTTTAGATGAGTTTTCTCATGCTAGTTTATTAGACTGATCCAGGCGTTCATCCCTTTCAATGCTCGGATCAGACAAAATATATTCACAAGTGTTGTAACAATCTGAATTCCAGTGGTCTGGATTTTTGACACAAATGCTAAAAAAGCGCACTGAAGCCCGAGTTAGGTATTTGACATCTTGCAAATACGCAAAGATAAATATATCAAAGCTCAACTAATTATCTAACAACGGAATTGACTAAAATATAATAGTAAGTAAATGATCACCTAAATAATAACACTTTCAAAGCAAGTGTCATAAAGCTAAGAAGTTTCTGTCATCTACCTAACCTGTAGATTGTTATGAGGAGGGGGTCAGAACAAAAGTTCTGGTGAATGAATAAATTATATACTTCCAGGCTTAATTCTACATATACCGTTTTATTCCCACTTACTCTTATATTAGGTTCATTAGGTTGCAATACTCTTATTTCTATTCATGAACCATGCCAATCTACTCCATAGTAGATTAAAACCTAATAACTAGTAAATACATATATGTAGCTATATGCCCAATGACCGTATTGGTCCTAGGTACTACCCATAAGACCTTCTGTATCCTCCTCGCAAAGGACTCCGTTGTAACGACCTGAAATCCAACAATTGAAAATCGACATCAAATACCTCACTTGTATTCGACTACAGGAGATTCAAACGTTGAATTCCGGTTCGGATGGAGCTTATAACAACATTCGATGAAAATAAATAGCGGAAAAAATAAATATCACTGATCACGATACATATACAATATGATACAATCTCCAATACAGCATCGATCACAATATTAGAGTGATACATATATGATACAACAATAAAATGACAACGGAAAACTTCAACAAGTTCCCATCATACTTCACTTCGATAAGGTCTACAAAAGTCCAATACTTCAAGGGATTTCCAAATCCAAAAGCTTTCCGAAAAAACTCCAAAATCCAAGCTAGCTCTAAAAGACGGATAACCTGCTTCTAGGCTGCCCGTGTGGAAATTTTGGGCACCCAAAGTTTAGGAAATGAACAATAAATTCTGTGTCAGTCATGGGACTGGCATGAGTAAACAAAAATAGTTGTTTGAAATAAAACAGTTTATAAAATAACCGATATGCTTTTTGGAAAATGAAACTACCATAAGATCTCCCACCACACACACAATGCAAACGCAGACTTGGAGGAGATTTCTTCTTATGATAGTCAAACATGCTTAATACGAGAAAACACTTTTAGATATTATTAGTAGTGCATAGTGTAGAATTTTTTTTTGAAAGTACAGTATTAATCTTAGCCAGCATAGGTACCATTATACTATGCCTACTATAGCTACCACCTGAGGTGGCAGGTTATACAACTTAAAACCGTAAAGGGCTCGTATTGTTTTGTTTGGATTTCCAATAAATGATCAGGCAAAGGAACTTCCCACAAAAAATGGAATGCCTTTGGAGGGACATCCCCGAGAACCTGACCGGATCTCAGCTACACAAGGTCGGGTTACCTCTGTGATTAGGTAGCTATTAACACGAGTATGCCACCTCCCGGTCGTTACCAACCTTTATCCGGAGCGCTTCTCAACCAACAACCACAAAGCAATAAGTTTGCAGCAACCACAAAGTAAGTATCTGGGCTCCATACCATGATACCACTTATAATCCAACAGGAAATGGACATACCCTCAGGGGGCGCTACACCCAAATTACCTTGCTGCCACGATTCCTCTTCCGACAATAACCAGGTTGTGAGGTTCGATGAAGTCTCGTCCACAAAGCTACGCTTTTTCACAAAGCCATGCTTCGATCAATAAATGATCAGCAGCACTCAGCATGCCACAATACCAAATTGGGAGTATATCACTAATAACCTTCAACTACATAACCTTTAAGCTCGTACGCCTCAGAGAAGGGTGTTAAGCTAAGAGAACAAATTCTCCGCCACCAACATAAATGAATTCGAAAGAAATCATTTTTATTTATCAAATTGTAGTGTCAGACATACAACCATGCAAGTATGTTACGAGTTCGAACAGAACAAAATGCACTTCCAAAGAAGCCCTTGCAATCTGGTCATCCACAATCCCGATTGGGTTCCCCATCGTATATGGAGATCTCTATACCGGAGCAACTCAGTGCAGAGTCATTCGACAAGTTATCCCATCGTTCTCGAAGACGCCTGGTCTTCACCACCGTCTTTAAACGTTACGTCGTATCACTATTCGGAATGAGTTATATGACACAAAGTCCTCTTCCAGCTAAACTGAATAGTTAGCGCTCAATTTTAAAACACGTGGATATATCATTCACAATGATTTACAGGTTCGAAGTGGGTTTTGGATAACCAACTGGAATTCGACTCCCTGTCGCATCGAAATTCAATTGTCGTTTTACGGGACAATGGGTTTTCACATTCACATAGAAGTATATCCATCACAGATATCACAACTGAGCACAAAGCATTTCATATTACATAGCATCACATCACATATCAGAAATATCAATCCAACACACAACATTCAATAACAATCAAACATCTTCATTTAAGATGAATAAATCGTGTGGTTTTAAATTTATTGACCACATAATTACTTTCATTAGTAATCTCTAATCAATGATTAATTATCATTAATTACAATTGATTAAGTCTTAATCACATTCATTAATTAATCATTCCTTAATTAATTATCTTAATTAATTAATCCTTAATTGTTAATTAATTAACTCTTAATTACTTTTATTAATTAATTATTCCTTAATTAATTATCTTAATAAATTAATCCTTAATTATTAGTTAATTAAATCTTAATTACTTTTATTGATTAATTACTCCTAAATTAATCAATAATTGATTAAAAATTAATTAACCTTATTTATTCATTTAATCAATCTTTAATACTTAACAATTAATTAAGTAATTACTTCTTAAGAAATTATATTAACAAAATCATTAATTGTTTTAATAAACCAAAAGATAATTTAATTACTTTGATTATCCTTTTAAACATTGTTAAATCATTATCCTTATACATTAGTTGCCTTAAAATATTAAGATTAGTTCAAACAAAATTTTATCCTAATTTCCTTTTAGATTACATTATTTATCTAATATAAATAACTTTATAAAATAATGTATTAAAATTTAATTACTTTGAAAATATCTTACTTATATCTTTAATTAATCCAAGCTTAAATCAAAATCGTAAATTTGAAAACATGGTTTAAAAGGTTTAGAAGTTTGAAAAAAATTTGATGCAAAAACTGTTTAACATATTAAGCTCGATACCCGCTTCGAGTCACAGCGGAGAAAAGTTCTCGTTTGCTTCGGGTTTTACCAAAATTCAACCCAAGTGCCTAAATTTTCAAACTAATTTTTTTTCTAAGTATTACTACCCAACGCATCAATAATTTTATTCGAGTTAACACTCGAGCGATCACACGTTTTCCCCAATACTTGCTCCGAGTCGAACCCTTCTTCTCCAAACTTTTTTCCACCGACACCAATCATCTTGTTGTGCACATGCACAACAAAATCGACACCATTGGTCCATGCTCCATCCTCCATCGAGTCGACGACCATCCACCAAAACCCCACGAGCACCCAGAAACCCATCACGTCGATGAATTCGCATTTTCGCTATCGACTCCAAACTGGAGTCAAAACCGGTCATCACGAAATTGCTTCGATCATCCACCTCAGGCCATCAGCAGTCACGTGCCTCTGGTCAAAGCATCACCTGGCCTTCAGGCTTCGATTGCCACCAGAGCGAACCATTCCGGTCCATTAACGGTGATGCAGCAATGTGGTTTTCGACCACGACCATACATCGGTTTCAAACCCTAGTTCAACAACGTCAGTCCTCCACAACCAATTATAAAATCGTCGAGCATTTTTCGTTAATCTAGAGTCTTCCTCCATCTTCGCGAGCTACCCCGACCGCAGCCATCGCATTGATGATCGACAATGGCCAAAAACCCCAAAATTGTTCATTTCAGCCTATCTCGGTAAATAATAATTTAAAAATTATGATTTTGCTTTCAAAAATCATTATTTTCTAAAGCATTTCAATTGATGTAACTGAATTCAAAGATCATGATAATCAAAATTTTCAACAGGTTGAAATTTTGCCTGTAAATTCAAATTTTCAGAAAATTCTTCAATTTGGTTTGCTTAAAACCTTTTTTAGAACTTGAATCATGCCTAAACAAACAACGTTTGTTTAGATCTTATGGTTTAATATTGGTCGGGGAAGAAGAAATCAAAAGTTTTGATCAGACTTAGGCCTGCCAACTGGGGATAGAACCCCTCTTTCAAGTGCACAGACATGCACACTCCAATTTTCATGTATTTATATACATGCAACTCACATTTTCAATTCAAGCGTTCATATTTTAACAACAACAAGATTCATACCAAATCTAAAGAAAAGTTTACTTACCTATCTGCCTGAAAATAGAAACAGAAGGGATGTTTTGGAAGTTTGAATTTTTTTGAAACTGAAATTGCTATTTTAACTTGATCCTGGATTTTTTTCTACAACTAGTTACTTAATGTTGCTTAGCTTCTGATATATTTATTTTCTTGATTACTTAATAAATTGAGACTTAAATTTTTTTTTTTAAAAAATACCTTAAGTTTATAAAAACAAAGAAGAGCCTGAGTGTTGAACTTGAAAAAAATGGAAGTTGCAACTTTTTGTCTGAATTTGATTATACAATGCTTGATTCCTGTTGTTTAGATGATGAAGCTTTGCTGAGTTGTTTGTTTGAAGTTTTGAAACTATTTCCTTGATCTTGAGTTGCTGATTAAAAGTTGCCGATTAAAAGGTTAAAGAAGAAGGCTTGGTTCAATTTGTTTTGATTTTTGGTTTTAAAGTTTGCTTGATTTCTGATTTGAAAATTCGTTCTTTTATTTTCTTTTGGTTTTTAAACTTTTTAAAATGAGATCAAGGTGATGAAAGGAATGGGAGAAAACAATTTAAATTTCTTTTATAAATTTTCTAAAAATTAAAATTAAGGAAGATGACACTTGTTCACTTCCATTCTTTAATAGATGACACTTGTTAAGTTCGTATGTTAAATAAGAACACTTGTAAGTATATGCATAAGGATTTAAATAAATTTTTATTATTATTTTTCTCTTATATATGTAACTACATTTTCTTTTATACAATCTTCTAAAAGAAAAGATTCTAATCCTAATTTATAAAACTACACACGCATGTTAATATTTTTGAATCCAAATAATTTTACATAAGATATTTATTTTTAAATTTAAATTCAAACACAATTTCAAATTCAGATTCAAATTAAAATTCAAATTTGAGATTCAATCCATTCTATATACATATGTATATAGATATAAAATTAAACAAACAAGATATTCATATGTTTTGAAAATTTAAAATTAATTCAAATTAACTCGAATTCAATTTCAAAATTTCAAATAAATTACTAGTTTTAAATTTATTAAATTTTGGGGATGTTACAGGTTCCCCCCTTAGGAAAATTTCGTCCTTGAATTTTGAAAGAGAGAGAAAGACAAACAAAGAAGATATGAAGATATAAAAGATAAAGAAATGGCTTACCAGATTAAGCCGAGATATCCACTCTGTAGTTAGGATAGGACTTCTGCATACTATACTCTATTTTCCAAGTACGGTCCTTTGGATCACCACTCCATTGCACTTTGACTAGTTTCACACTTTTGTTTCTCAACTGCTTTTCATCACGATCGATTATTTTCAATAGCTCTCTTTTAACTGCTAAGTTGGGAGTCATTTCAAGATCCTATTGAGCTGCCTCTTCAATAATACTATCTGGGTCGTGCATATATTTCCGAAGGTTAGAAATGTGAAACACATCATGCATGCCAGATAACTAGCTGGGTAGATGCACTCGATATGCTAAAGGACCGATCCTCTCCAGAATAGAAAAGGACCAATATACCGTGGAGCCAGCTTACCAGTTTTCCCAAACCTTAACACTCCACGCATTGGAGACACTTTTAGAAATATCGAATCTCCAACCTGGAATTCCAATTCTCTTCTACGGTCATAATAGCTCTTCTGATAACTTTGAGCAGTTATTAACTTCTTTCGAATAAAATCAAATTTTTCTATGGCTTCTTTAATCATATCTAGTCCAAGGATGAGTCTATCACCTGATTCGATCCGGCATGTAGGTGACAGACACGGACGACCATATAGAGCTTCAAAAGGAGCCATCTCGATACTGGCCTGATAGCTATTGTTATACGAAAATTCTACCAGAGGTAAATGGTCCTCCTAAGAACCACCAAAATCGAGAATGCAAGCCTGCAAAAGGTTTTCTAGAATTCGATTAATCCTTTCAGTCTGCCCATCAGACAACGGGTGATAAGTAGTGGTGAAATTCAGTTTTGTTCCCAATGCGGCTTGGAATGCCTCCCAAAATCTACTTGCGAAGATCGGATCACATCACCCACTATGCTGCTAGGAATACCATGGAGACGGACAATCTCTTTTATATATAGCTCTGCTAAGCCTGTCTCTATCTAGGGGGATTTCTCTGGAATGAAGTGAGAAGTTTTGGTTAGACAGTCCACTATAACCCAAATTGCTTCATTTCCCATGTTAGTTCGTGACAACCCGTCGATGAAATCCATCGATACTTCATCCCATTTCCACTTTGGTACTTCCAAAGGTTGAAGTAAACCCGCCATATTCTTTTGATCACTTTTAATTTGTTGACACGTAGCACATCGACTCACATATATAAATATGTCCCTTTTCATCGTTTTCTGCCAAAATGTTCTTTTGATATCACGATACATTTTATTGACTCTTGGATGGATACAAAGTTTGGACTTGTGGCATTCGTCCAAAACTTCATATTTGAGATCAGGAATATCTGTGACCCAAATTCTTCCTTTCAATCTTATAACTTTATTGTCGTCAACTTCAAAACTAGTATTTTCACCACGATGCATTTTCTCATAAATTTGATGAAGAAACTCATCTTGTTTCTGTTTGTTGGAGATCTTTTCAAGGAGAGTATGAGTAACGACAAGATGAGCAAGAATAACATGCTTTCTACTCAAAGCATCGGCAACTACATTGGCTTTTCTGGGTGTATACAGGATATCTAGGTCATAGGATGCTAGAAATTTCAACCAACATTGTTATCGCAGATTCAAATCTTTCAGGATGAAGAGATACTTCAAAGATTTGTGGTCAGTGAAGAATTCAAATTTTTCACCTAAACAAGAAGAATTTATTAAGTATATATTTAGTTAAGTTGAACTTTAAAATTTTCTTTTTGAAAAGCTGAAGGAGATTCTTACCCAAAAGATAATGTCGCCAAATTTTTAAGGTGAAAATAACAGCCAAGTGCTCCAAATCGTGTATTGGGTAGTTTCTCTCATGTGGGCGTAATTGTCTACTCGCGTAGGCAATTAACTTCCCATTCTGCATTAACACTGCACCCATGCCATCACCACAGGCGTCAGTATAGACAGATAAGCCTTGTTTCCCGTTAATGATAGCGAGAACAGGAGCGGTAGTCAATCTCTTTTTCAACTCCTGAAAAGCTTCATCACATTTTGGAGTCCAATTGAACTTGGCATTCTTAATTGTGAGCTTAGTCAACGGACTAGCTATCTTAGAAAAGTCCTGAACAAACTTCCAGTAATATCCTGCTAAACCCAGAAAACTTTGAACTTCTTTCGGAGTTGTGGGTCGCTTCTAGTAAAGAATAGCGTAAATTTTTCTACGATCAATAGAAATCCCTTCTTCATTAACAATATGGCCAAGAAATCTAACTTCTTTGACCAAAAGTGGCATTTAGAAAATTTAGCGAATAGGATGCTCCTTCTCAATATCTCCAAAACAATTCTGTGATGTTTATCATGCTCCTCTTCGGTTTTGGAGTAGATTAGGATATCATTGATAAATACAAGCATAAATTTATTTAACTCCTCTCGAAACACATGGGTCATCAAATCTACGAAGTACGCGGGAGCTTTGGTTAGTCCGAAAGGTATGACTAACTATTCGTAGAATATGTCCGGACCCTAAAAGCAGTCATATGCACACAGTCTTCAGCAACTCGTAGCTGATGGAATCCCTGGGCTAGATCCATCTTAGAAAAGGATCGTGCGCCATGAAGTTGATCGAATAAGTTGTCGATCCTGGGTAAAGGAAACTTTTTCTTGAGAGTTTGCTTATTGAGATCACAGTAGTCAACACACAATCGCAAGGATCCGTCAGATTTAGGCACAAACACTACAGTTGAGCCCCATTCAAAAACACTAGGATGAATCAATCCCTTTTTAGCAAATCACCGGTTTGCTTGACTAGTTCAATCCTTTCCCAGGGTGCCATCCTACGACTAGCATGAACGACAGGACGAGCATTCGAAACTAAGTCAATTCTGAATTCAATCTTTTTGTGTGGGGGTAAGGACTTGACTTCTTCTAATACGTCGGAAAAATGTTGGACAATAGGAATGGACTCTAGACTAGGTTCTGGATATCCCAAAGTATACATCAGTTTATCCCTTTTTGGACTAGGGTCTTCACAAGAAATTTCAATGAAATCTCTAATTTTTGTTTTGACTAGAACGATCGGTTGTTGCAATCTAATTTGGCTTCTTATTTCGATACCCAATTCATTCCAAGTAGGATTACAAATTCATTGAAGTCGAGAACATAAAGGTTAATAGAAAATCGATGGCCAGAATACGAGATAGGAAACCTCCTACAATATAGACAAACATTTGCAGGACCACCCACCGGATTCTTCACACAAATAGGTTCATCGACAAATTTAGGTTCAAGCTTTAATTCATTCATGATTTGTTGGGAGATAAAGCCATGTGAAGCTCCTTTGTCGAATAAAACTCTAACGACCCTATCACCAACAATAAGGTTACCCTCTAAAACTCCTTTTCCTTCATCCGCTTTTGAAGTTGAGGGGTCATCTTCTATTGCGTACACTTTCGCTATTTGTGCATGTTTCTTTTTCGGGCAATTCTTAACTCCGTGACCTGTCTGGTGACAAAAATAGCATTCCTTGGATCTTTGACTTGACTTCACGGTTTGATCTTTCTTTATTAATTTCTTTGGCTTCTCACAATCGTTTGCTGAATGGCCTTTCTACTGGCAGTTATAACAAGTAATATTTCTAGCTGAATTCTCTTGATTACTCTTCTTCTTTTCCTTGCCTTGAACCGGCCTCTTCCCTTCGAATTTTCTTTTCTTCTAATTCGAACTACTTGAAATCCTCTTCTCTTTCGGAACTTTCTGCATATCTAGGGTAGCATATCGATAACCCATATCGATCAAGACCGAAAAGGATTCTTTTATGTGGGCTGCTATCCTCTTATGGTACTCCTTATTCATTCCCCGAATGAATCTTTCATTCTTCTTCATGGGTGTATTCACTAGCTCCAGATCAAATTGAGACAATTTTTTGAATTTATTCGAGTACTCCTCAAATGATAGACTTCCTTTTTTCAAATCTATGAACTCCTGGCACATTCAGGAGATATCAGCAGATGGAATGTATCGTTGCTCGTGCACTTCTTTAAATCGTCTCCAAGTAAACTCACCTTCCGACTCATCTACAGTAGCTGTCTCCCACCAAGCTAATGCTTCCTCTTGGAGTTGCTAAGAAGCTATTAGTGGCTTTTGATCGTCTTCCAATTTCAATCCCATGAAAATTCTTTCACAGGATTGGATCCAAGCATGGGCTTCGACAATAGATTCCTTGCCAGTATGCGGCTTTCCACCAAGTCTCGAGAAGCTTTTATATAAATCAGCTAGATTCGGCTGAGGTTAAGTAGGCATAGTTGATGTTGCAGGGGCTTGACCAGTTGTGGTGGTATTTCCCTGTCACCACCTTGTCCTCTTCTTCCGCTCATTCCCACTATCTACAAATAGCAGGAAAACTTGATTTAGGCATATGGATTAGATATCTTAGGGAATATCAACAGTAAAAAGGAATCGACCAAGAAATTTAGAGTTTCGATCTCTCGGCTTATACTCATTCTAGGGTACACTTCACCCTATCTCTAATGAGCCACCTAATGTGTTATACTCCATAGCTAAAGTTCTTCCTCAACCTTTAGCTCTGATACCACTTGTCACGACCCAAAATCCAGCGATTGAAAATCGACATCAAATACCTCACTTGTATTCGACTGTTGGAGATTCAAACGTTGAATTCCAGTTCGGATGGAGCTTATAACAACATTAGATGAAAATAAACAGCGGAAAATATAAATATCACTTATCACGATATAGATACAATATGATACAATCACCAATACAGCATCGATCACAATATCAGAGTGATACATATATGATACAACAATAAAATGACAACGGAAAACTTCAACAAGTTCCCAACATACTTCACTTCGATAAGGTATACAAAACTCCAATACTTCAAGAGATTTCAAAATCCAAAAGCTTTCCAAAAAAACTTCAAAATCCAAGCTAGCTCCAAAACACAGATAACTTGGTTCTAGGCTGCCCTTGTGGAAATTATGGGCACCCAGACTTTAGGAAAGGAATAATAAATTCTGGGTCAGTCATGGGACTGCTATGAGTAAACAAAAACAGTTGTTTGAAATAAAACAGTTTATAAAAAACCGATATGCTTTTTGGAAAATGAAACTACCATAAGATCTCCCACCGCACACAGAATGCAAACGCAGACTTGGAGGAGATTTCTTCTTACAATAGTCAAATATGCTTACTACGAGAAAACACTTTTAGATATTATTATTAATGCATAGTGTAGAAAACATTTTCAAAAGTACAATATTAATCTTAGCCTGCATAGGTACCATTATACTATGCCTACTATAGCTACCACCAGAGGTGGCAGGTTATGCAACTAAAAACTTTACATGACTCATATTGTTTTGATTGGATTTCCAACAAATGGTCAGGAAAAGGAACTTCGCACACAAAGTGGAATGCCTCTAGAAGGACGTCCCTGAAAATCTAACTGGATCTCTGCTACACAAGGCCAGGTTACCTTTGTAACTAGGTAACTACTGACACGAGTATGCCACCTCCCGGTCGTTACCAACCTTTATCCGAAGCGCTTCTCAATCAACAACCACAAAACGATAAGTTTGCATCAACCACAAAGTAAGTATCTGGGCTCCATGATACCACTTATAATCCAAAAGGAAATGGACATACCCTCAAGGGGCGCTACCCCCAAATAACCTTGCTGCAACGATTCCTGTTTCGACCATAACCGGGTTATGAGGTTCGACGAAGTCTCATCCACAAAGCTACATTTTTTCACAAAGCCATGCTTCGATCAACAAATGATCAGCATCACTTAGCATGCAACACTACCAAATTGGGAGTATATCACTGATAACCTTCAACTACATCACCTCTGAGCTCGTACGTCTCAGAGAAGGGTGTTAAGCTAAGAGAATAAATTCCCCACCACCAACAGAAATGTGTTTGAAAGAAATCAGTTTTATATATCAAATTGTAATGTCAGATATACAACCATACAAGTTTGTTCTGGGTTCGAACAGAACCAAAGACACTTCCAAAGAAGCCCTTGCAATCTGAGCACCCACAATCCCGATCGGACTCCCCATCACATATGGAGATCTCTATACCGGAGCAACTCAGTGCAGAGTCATTCAACAGGTTGTCCTATCGTTCTCGAAGACGCCCGGTCTTCACCACCGTCTTCAAATGTTATCCATTTCGTCATATCACTATTCGGAATGAGTTATATGACACAAAGTCCTCTCTCGCCTAAATCGTATAGTGAGCGCTCAATTTTAAAACATGTGGATATATCGTTCACAAAGATTCACAGGTTCGATGTGGGTTTCGGATAACCAATTGGAATCCAACTCACTGTCGCATCGAAATTCAATTGCCGTTTTACGGGCCAATGGGTTTCACATTCACACAAAAGTATATTCATCACAGATATCACAACTCAGCACAAAGCATTTTGTATTACATATCATCACATCACATATCAGAAATATCAATCCAACACACATCATTCAGTAACAATCAAACATCTTCAATTAAGATGAATAAGTCATGTAATTTTAAATTTATTAACCACATAATTACTTTCATTAGTAATTTTAATCAATGATGGATTATCATTAATTACAATTGATTAAGTGTTAATCACCTTCATTAATTAATCATTCCTTAATTAATTATCTTAATTAATTAATCCTTAATTGTAAATTAATTAACTCTTAATTAATTTTATTAATTAATTACTCCTTAATTAATTATCTTAATTAATTAATTCTTAATTATTAATTAATTAAATCTTAATTACTTTCATTGATTAATTACTCTTAAATTAATTAATATATGATTACAAATTAATTAACCTTATTTATTCATTTAATCAATCTTTAATATTTAACAATTAATTAAGTAATTACTTCTTAAGAAACTATTAACAAAATCATTAATTGTTTTAATAAACCAATACTTTGATTATCCTTTTAAACCTTGTTAAATCATTATCCTTGTACATTAGTTACCTTAAAATATTAAGATTAGTTCAAACAACATTTTATCCTAATTTCCTTTTAGATTACATTATTTATATAATATAAATAACTTTATAAAATAACGTATTAAAATTTAATTACTTTAAAAATATCTTACTTATATCTTTAATTAATATAAGCTTAAATCAAATTCTCGTTTGATTCGGGTTTTATCAAAATTCAACTCGAGTGCCCAAATTTTCAAACTAAATTTTTTCTAAGTATTACTACCCGACACATCAATAATTTTACTCGAGTTAACACTCAAGCTATCATAAGTTTTCCCTGATACTTGCTCCGAGCCAAACCCTTCTTTCCCAAACTTTTTTCCACTGACACCAATCTTCTTGCTGTGCACATGCACAATAGAATCGCCACCGTTGGTCGATGCTCCAGCCACCATCGAGTTGAAGACCATCCACCAGAACCTCACCAGCACCTAGAAACCCATCACATCGACGAATTCGCATTTGCGCTATCGACCCCAAATTGGAGTCAAAACCGGTCATCATGAAATTACTTCGATCGTCCACCTTAGGCCATTAGTAGTCATGTGCTTCTGGTCAAAGCATCGCCTGACCTTCAGGCTTCAATTGCCATAGGGGCGAACCATTCCGGTCCATTGACGGTGACGCGGCAATGTGGTTTCCGACCATGACCATACATGGGTTTTAAACCCTAATTCAAAACCCATCAGCCCTCCACAACCAATTATAAAATCGTCGAGCATTGTTCTGTTAATCCTTGTTTCTTCCTCCATCTTCACGTGCAACCCGGACCATGGCCATCGCATCGATGATCGGCAATGGCCAAAAACCCTAAAATTGTTCATTTAAGTCTATCTCGGTAAATACTAATTTAAAATTTTTGATTTTGCTTTCAAAAATCATTATTTTCTAAAGCATTTCAATTGATGTAACTCAATTCAAAGATCATGATAATCAAATTTTTCAACAGGTTTAAATGTTGCCTGTAAATTCAAATTTTCAGAAAATTCTTCAATTTGATTTGCTTAAAATCATTTTTAGAACCTGAATCATGCCGAAACAAAAAACTTTTGTTTAGATCTTATGGTTTAATATTGATCGAGGAAGAAAAAATCAAAATTTTTGATCAGACTTGGGCCTGTCAACCTGGGACAGAACCCCTCTTTCAAGTGCGCAGACATGCACACTCCAATTTTCAAGTATTTATATACATGCAACTTACATTTTTAATTCAAGCTTCCATATTTTCACAACAACAAGATTCATATCAAATCAAAAGAAAAGTTTACTCACCTATCTACCTGAAAACAGAAACAGAGGGGAAGTTCTGGAAGTTTGATTTTTTTTGAAACTGGAATTGCAATTTTAACTTGATCCTAGATTTTTTTTCTTCAACTAGTTACTTAAAGCTTCTTAGCTTCTGATGTATTTATTTTATTGATTACTTAACCAATTGAGACTTAATTTTTTTTTAAAATACCTTCAGTTTGCAAAAACAAAGAAGAGCCTGAGTGTTGAACTTGAAAAAAAATGGAAGTTGCAACTTTTTGTCTGAATTTGATTATACAATGCTTGATTCCTGTTGTTTAGATGATGAAGCTTTGCTGAGTTGTTTGTTTGATGTTTTGAAATTATTTCCTTGATCTTGAGTTGCTGATTAAAAGTTGCTGATTAGAAGGTTGAAGAAGAAGCCTTGTGTCAATTTATTTTGATTTTTGGTTCTAAAGTTTGCTTGATATCTAATGTGAAAATTTGATGCTTCTCAGTTTTTTTTCTTTCTTTTATTTTCTTTTGGTTTTTAAACTTTTTAAAATGAGATCAAAGTGATGAAAGGAATGAGAGAAAACAATTTAAATTTCTTTTATAAATTTTCTAAAAAATTAAAATTAAGGAAGATGACACTTGTTCACTTCCATTATTTGATAGATTACACTTGCTAAGTTCATATGTTAAATAAGAACACTTGTAAATACATGCATAAGGATTTAAATAAATTTTTATAATTATTTTTCTCTTATTTATGTAACTACATTTTCTTTTATACAATCTTCTAAAAGAAAAGATTTTAATCCTAACTTATAAAACTACAAACACATGTTAATATTTTTGAATTCAAATAATTTTACTTAAGATATTTAAATTTAAATTTAAATTCAAACACAATTTAAAATTCAGATTCAAATTCAAATTCAAATTCAAATTTGAGATTCAATCGATTCTGTATACTTATGTATATATATAATTAAACAAACAAGATATTCATATGTTTTGAAAATTTAAAATTAATTAAAATTAACTCAAATTCAATTTCAAAATTTCAAACAAATTACTAGTTTTAAATTTATAAAATTTTGGGGATGTTACATCCATCGTCTTGCTCCTATAGCGTTTTGTGACTACATCTGTAAAGGACAGCTTTGTAAGGCCTATAGTACATATGTTCCGTCGTCTACTATGAAAACGTTAAACAGCGTCTGCACTAGTCTATATTAATGCTCGAACATCCACAACGTACCACCCAGTTCATACATCGAGGACTATACATAATCGTTCTGCCTACTCTCTAAATTCCGCCGACAAGGTCCACCTCGTACGGAACTCAGTTGGTAATTTTCCTTATCTGTAAAGGACAGCTTCATTGGGCCTACAATATAGATATTCAAGTTGGTCTGTCTCTTTTCTTGTCGTGGCTGTAGCCCCACGCAGCCACGCCCCAACTAATCGTAAGACTAGAGATTTAAGTTGCCATGCCCTATTGCAAACAATCTAACATCCAATTGTTGTGCCCCCTCCATTTAATGTCTTGATAGTGAAAGAATCATTGGCCTATAAATTTAACTCTAATCTTTCTTGAAATCGCTCTTGGTCTCGATGCTGGCCAATATCCGCATGCGACTATCCTTCACCTTACTTGCAAATACTAGACATAGGAATAGCCTACTCCGAACACCACCTTCTAACTTCCTACAAAGGCCAGCTTCGTTAGGCCTATAATGAAAATGTAGTCAAGGCATACTCCCTTAATGGAACACCTATAGACCTGCCTCCGAGGATGTAGCTTCATTTGGCCCACCCAAAGGGCTATCCTAGAGTATCCTCATGTCCCATTGAGTCTCGTACTTCCTTATATCCTAAAAATTCTAAGTTTGTAACACCTCGGAATTTTCGACCTCAAAAATTCAACACTAATATGTTCACTGTATAAAGTATGGAGCAATCGAGTGCTGGAAACATCATATTGTTAGGGTTAAGAAGAAAAGAGGTAGAAGAAGAAACTGAAAACAAAAGCACAAAATCTCACAATCGCAACGGAATAAAATATAATATCATATAACAGCATTCACACAAAGAAAGCTGTAAATGTCAATTTACATACAATATACAACCATTTTCAAAAAATTGGACAGTTGTAACAACTTATCCCTGAATACAATCAATAAAAATTCTAGTACATAGCAAATCAATACGTCTCTGCCATCCATCTCGTCTCTTAAGCTCTAGAACGACCTAATCTGAAAATCTATAATACTCGGTCTGACCCGAGCATTACAATAAAGTAACACCCGAGTCAAGCTGTAAACCAGCGTGAGTAAACCCATCTAATATGAAATACTTAATTTGTAATGCTTCTTGAAAAACTCAGGTAACTCGTTCATCACGGCGAGTTTTATCTTGCTATAGCCAAACATTTATTCCACAAAATATATCTAAGTACCGTTACTTAGTTTAATGGCTAAGTTTACTTAACTTATTCCATTCCAACATATTTGATTCAATAGTCCAATCTATAAAGAATTATAGATTACTAATCGATGTTGTTCCAGATATAGCAAATATCCGACCCCGATCTCATCCAAATCCAATGCCGTCTTTTAAGGCCATGTTGTTTAAGTAAATAATTCAATTTAAATTCCGAATATCATATTCACATAGAAATTCATAATAGATATCTGAAAAATCTCACATTTATCAACTGTTAAATTCAGGCATTTCATATCACAGATCATGGAACCGCCAAAGATCGCAGCTACACCCAGGGTTACGTTTTCCATCACGGTAAAAACCATGTAACTATAGGCATCAGCGCCCTCGAATTTCGCTGCCAAATGAAACTTCACCACACAGACCACATAGATCGCAGACTACATCATTCGAGTCCCAAAGTAGCCTGTAGGCACTCACTGCCACACAACTTTTGCTATGTTTCCATAGACCGCAGTCTACCGATGTTACGTCGCTCTTCCAACGAAATCAAACGTAGATTTAGGCAATCACTGCCCCTCGACTCACGATATGGAGCGCAGTAGATCGCAGTTACATCGAGTTACATTGTCGTCATAACATAACCCCAATGTCTCTATAGGTATTAGCGCCCTCGACTTTCGCTACCCCAACCATAATCCTCAGGAACTTCAGTTTAGTCCCGACACCCTTTGGGATCAATTTAGAACCCCCCTTAAGGCTCTAGCCAAAACCACCCCATGGATCTCCTACTACAAGTTTAAATTCTATACGGGAGCGCCTTTTTCCCCACAGCATTCTCAAAACATTTTATACTATACACATATAGTATCTTTCAAATCATACTCTTATATGTATCATATATAAATCCCATTTACACATAATCGATATCTCAAAGTCGATAGTTCTCAAACTTGGCTTTCCAAATTTCAAAAATTTTCTTTTTCTTAAAATCAAACGCCTTTCAAAATCAATGGGTTCCAAAATCCTTTTTACCGATTTCATAAAATCATTTATATATATAAGTTTATTCTTTTAACTAGAAAAAAATATTATTCAAAGATCTTTTCTTCTGGTTATAGATTCAACAAGGAGAATTTATCATATAAAACAAATATATATATATATATATATAACTTTATTTATGCCAAATCAACATTCAAATTCGATTTCGTTTATAAAATTATTTGCCACATTAGTTATTTTTTATAAATGAGTTTCAGTTATAGTGATATCCAACTTCCACTCTTATTCAACATATATTTCTCAAGATATACTTTTCCATTTCAAAAATCATTTTTACATTTCTTTTCAAAATTTCAATATCTATTTCATTTAAGCATGTACGATGTACATATATCATCCATACACAATATCTAATCCGATTGCTCACTTGATCACACAATTTCACTTCCAAATTAGTATTGTCCACCCAACTTCCTAGTGCGGACTTAGATCTGGTTTCTTGATCAGAAACCATCATTCTCCGTGCATAGCCATAACTATGATAGAGAATTTTCAGAGTCAATCAAAATCCATATCCAGGGTTCGTCGTCGAAAATCGAGTGAAAAATCCCAACTCCGATCGATATACTATCTCGAAATTCTGTACTCGAGTCTAAATCAAATCGTTATGCGAATAGAATAATATATGAACATCCTACGTATTTATCTTCATTGATTATTAACTAAATCAATTTCGTTTTATTCACATTCATTTTGATTTCTATTCATTTATTCACAATTTCTTTAATTTCCATTTGGGTTATCACTTCAATTCTTATATGAATTGGTATTTGATTATAAATAGTTTGCACTTTGACCAGCTTGAGTTTAGAAAATATCTTTGAAAAGATTAAGATGGTTAAGTGGTTGTAAAATAGTTATTAGTTATAAAATAGCCGTAGAATGGTTAAATAGTTGCAACATAGCGGTAAAATGTAATTAGTTTGTAAGATAGTTGTAAAATTGTTGTAAAATAGTTAAATAGTTTCAAAATAAGTGTAATATAGTTTGAACTTTTTAAAAAGAAAGGTTTTATAGTAAATAGTTAGGGAAAATTAGTTTTTAAGACAGTTTATATTAAAACTATTTATTTGAAAATAGTTTTAGACTCAAACTGGTTTAATTTCCCAATCTCCCATTACAATCAATTTCCAATTTCCATTTCCATTTAAATTGATTCAATTTCAATTCAATTTGAATTTACTTCGATTCAAATCAATTCCTTTTTGAATTTAAAATTATTCAACTTCGATTACAATTCCAATTAATTCAAATCAAATTTCAATTTCAATTTCTATCTCAAATAAGTAAAAGTGAATTTATATTATATTGTACTGCCACAAAATATTCCATACATTGATAGACTACACACTAATAGTTCAAACATTACATCCATTTATCCAAAAATAAAACTCTTACGGAATTCATAAATCAAGACGCTTCTCAATCACCTAGGGGTTTGGAAAAGGAATAGAGACCTAGTATTCTTTACAAGAATCCTCTCTAGGGACTTCCTTCCAATGGGCGAAGCCCGAACATGCACTTTTCAATAGAATGTCCCCACCTATAACATTTACCACAAAAGGTTTCTACCCTTCCATCAATTTGGATAACCTTCACGCCTCCCGTAGGACGTTCCACAACATTACTCTTTTTCCGTCTCTTAGGACAATTCCTAACGATGTGTCCCATCATCTTACAATGATAGCAAATAGTCGACTCATTGACTGGCTCTACAGGTTTACGCTTCACCTTCCTCACTTCAGGGCAACTGTGACGACCCAAAATTTTTAAGCAATTTAAATTGGAATATTTAATCGATTTTTAATATTTAAAAGTTTAATTTTTAACTTGAATTTAAATATCAAAAATTATTTGATGATTAAATTATTAAATTAAATAAATTGGAAGTTGGGTAAAATGTAAATCTGGAGTTCTAAGCCTGTTAAAATATAATTTAAAGGTCTATAAAATTTGCGTTGATAATATTGAGGATAATAGAAGTTGTAAAATTGGATTTAACACTAATTTATTCAGTTTTGACATTTTATCGTTTAAATTGAATTTAAAAATAGCCTTCCGAGGCGCAATCTCGGAATTTGATGAAACCAGTTCCATTGGATCCGTAATATTTTATTATTATCGGATTTCAATTTTCGTAGTGATTGGAGTTGTTGTGTGAGCATACGATGTATAAACGCATTGAAATTTATATTAGGACAAATCGAATTTAAATAGTATAATATATCTATAAAAATTAATAATGTGATAAAGATTTGTATAGTCTATCTTCTTTCAACCGACAATCCATCTTCTCAGTGTTTCCATTTAACACGCCTAAAATCATGTCCATCTTTTCAATGTCTCCTATTTTCTGAAGCAAGCCTCTACCCTATTTTATAAATCGCGGCTCCTTGTCCCCTATCAATTTCAAGTCTTCTGAATTCTTTTCTTCTGAAGTAAGAATATGAAATACTCGAGACCACCTTCACTTATCGAATCGCATGAATTCTTTTGCATTCCTCCAGAACCATTATCAAATGAACCGAGAATCGAAATGGCGAATTCGAATCCTTTCGAATTCGAAAATATTGAGGGCATCCTCTCGAGAGAAAAAAAGGGGGGTTTTGAAATAGAATTCGATTTCGAGCCAAGGCCGAAGTTTTCTTCCCGTTCGAATCAAAATTTATTCAAACTCGCGGGATTCTGTGTTCTTAGCTAATCAAATCAATGTCTCGACTCGAGATGGCCTCGTCTACTATCAACATATGCTACCGATTTCTTCGGTATTAAACTCGAAGAACTCGCGTCGTGGAATTGTTTGGAGCTCGAGCCGTCGCTTGGGACGCTACAGCTAGGGATTCTCAACCGCCGCCTTGATTAGCTGATGCAATGGAGTTTGATGCCACAATTTGATTTTCTTCGTCCGTTGGTTGCTTTCGGGTGGTCGATCGATTAATTTCTTGAGGGATGAAGTCAAGTTTGGGTTTGGCGACATTTCGAGTGTAACAACCCGCATATTTATCGATTTTATATTTAAATATTTTATTTAAATATTTTATCGTTAGTCGGATTTTTGTCCGAAAAGCTACTTTTTGCATACGGTCGAATTAGGACTCGAGACCACCTCCATTGAGTTCAAAATGCCGTTTGCGACCTTTTTGAGTATAAGCTTCGATATGTTTGGAGAAAGTTGAATTTTTCTACTTTTTGCTTTGGGCTTTGGTTTGGGCTGAACCTACTTACTAACTCAGTCCCAATCCCCCTCTCCTCTTCATTACTTCATTCTAACTCCTCAAACTCAAGCTCCAACTGAAAATGGTGGAGAGGAAAAAGAATTAAAACTCCAAGCCCTAACTTTCTTGCAAATCAAATTCCTTGCTCCAAACTCAAGAAGAACCCTTTGGTAAGCATCTCCTTCACCTTCTCCAACTCTTTCTCCATTCAATTTTAGAAATTTCCTAAACCTAATTTAGGGAATGTGTCTCTTTTAAGCTTAGATTCAAGCTTGTTGAGTTGGAATTGAAGAGTGCTTGTTCTTGCCATTGCTTTCAAGCTTCATCTTCATAAATTTAGTTCAAAGGTGAGATTTTTATCTCACATCTATGACTATAATTATCTTTGGTTGTTAGGTATGAATTCCTAACACTTCTTCATGAGAATTTGCTCTTGATTTGGATTGGTTTTGTAAATATTCCAATTTTTGGGTTTTTAAGACAAATTTGTGTAAAATCCTTTTATGGATGTTTGAACATGCTTTTGGTAATGCATCGAGGAGCATATAGGGCCGGGTTGTCGTTTGGCATAAACCCTTAGAGCCAATGTTCATCCGATTGCATTTTGGAAGAGTTTGCTCTTCATTTGTATAAGGCTGAAAAACAGCCCAGGCATGATTCAGTCGACTGAAATTCTCTGTTCAGTCGACTGAACCTGAAACCCGAGAGTTTCCAGGCATGATTCAGTCGACTGAAAACTTCTGCACAGTCGACTGATACTGGAAACAGAAAGTTTCCTGAACCCGGAAAATTTCCATGTACAGGGTCAGTCGACTGAAATTCTCTGTTCAGTCGACTGAACTTGCTGTTTGAGTCCAATTTGCCTTTTTGGATTGAAATCCTAATTTAAATCGATTCGTGATAATCCTATTTTTTGTTATCATCTATTATGACTTTGATGACTTTTTTTAGGGATTTTTGAATATCCATTTCGATGGATCCTTTATCGATTTCGTTGGATTTTATTCACGTCTTCGTATGTGAATTTTTGTGATTGATCATTCTTACAACCTTCTTCGTGATTTGTCACTTTAAAAATATAAAGGTTTCCTATACTAGTAGTAAATATCAAAACTCTTTACTCAAACGATTTCAATACTCTTTTAGTACCAAATTCGTTTATAAAACCGTTTTCCAATCTATTAGTATATACAAACCTTTACCTCACTCGTATGAGAAATCTAATTAAACGGCTTAGTAAAACAAGTGGTATGAAACGCTTGCGTTAACTTTGTCGGTTAATTCTTGGACTTGTTCGATTGAACCTCTTGTGACAATTTTCTAGTGGAGATTTACAGTTTGTTCGTAAATATTTAAGTTAAGCAAGTGGTTATGGGACATGAAGCTAAACTCATATATTTACTAGCTTAGTGTAATTGACACTTCTCGTTGATCATGACGATCATCTTTGTGATTTAGACTAGCAATGTGCGATGTCTCTTTGTCTGCGAGGGAGACTAAACCCCGTTTTGTGGAGTTTCGACTCAATTTGATTAATCTCTTGATGATTATCAACTAAGTATATATATATATATCACAGCTTGGCATTGTGATTATTACGTGTTTAGTCATATCTCTTATTCTATATCGTTTCATTTGATATTTATAGTTAGACTGATCCGTTTATTATTTTCTTATTAAATAATACTCGGGTCAGACCGAGATGTTACAGGTGCTTCTGCTTGACTTCTCATCCGGGATTAACTCCTTGACTTTTGGGTTAACTACTTAGATTAGTAGTTATTTTGTTGTATACATTTGAGATATAGACTCCTTAATGCATACTTATTCTTTTGTGTAGTTCGTGTAACTATTCTTTTGTGATATTGTGGATCTTTTTAGACCACTACTCTGATGTACACTTTCTAGTGTAATATTCATATCTTATTCCGCCTTTGTGATATGAATTGTCTGTGACTGATTTATGTTATGTTTATTTCTATATTTGTTTCCGAAGATATTATAGCCACTGTGTAGTAGCTTTGAGTTTGTGTCGGTATGTCGGATTTCCTCTTGAGATGAAAATTTATATTTTTTTCCGGTATATCGGTACTCGCACAAAGCAATTATACAGATGGTCGCTCCTCAACAGCCTTATTCTCCATGCTAGTCGACAGCATTCACAGTAATGTTCTTGGCTAGCGTGGGTATAGAGGTGGGGCGTCACAGCTTGGTATCAGAGCCAAACTTCGGAACAATGTAGAATAATTTAGCAAGGATCATGTCCTAAGTCCATCTTAGGAGTTGTCCTTTAGGATTTTATTCGGGTCTTCGTACCGTTCTATCCTATTTTCTTTTATGATTCCTTGTTTTATCTATCAAGATTGCTTGATATTCATTTTGAGAATAACTTTTTCCTCTTCTTTCTTTCTTTCTTAAAGAAGAGAAATGGTTAGACCAGGCCGTTCCAGCGCCGGTCAATCTAGCGCTACTCCTCAGGATGGAGTATTCATGTCTGCTCAGCAGCTTTTGGATCTCGTGAAGAACGCTCAAGCTGCCGGACCCAATCAGGAGCCTACTCATCCTAGATCCGGTTTTGCACGCTTGTGCAGAGACTACACCGATTTGGGTGGAGGGCCATTCAGGGGATCCGAGAGTGTTATTGAAATTCAAGCTTGGCTCAAATCATGCGATCGCATCTTTTCTCGCATGAATCTTATTGACCTTCATCGAGTCCAAGTAGCTTCTAGCATGCTCCAAGAAAGAGCATTGGATTGGTATGAGCTTTTAATTTCTGAAATCGTTGAGGCGGATCTTACTTGGGAGCAATTCCGGGAAAGATTCGAATTGAAATTTGTGCCGGAGGCTGAAAAAGTAACCTTAGCCCGGCGTTTCATAGACCTTGTTCAAGGTGAATCTTCTGTGACAGACTATGTCGCATCCTTCGAATCTCTGTCCAAATACGGGGTTGAGTACATTAATACCCCATTGAAGAAAAATCAGAGATTTGTCTATGGCTTGAATAAGAATCTTAAGAAGCCATTACTCCTGAAACTTGAGGTTTCATTTGATCAGCTTATTGATATCGCTCTTCGTCTTGAAGAGGCCGATAATGAAGGTGATGTTGAAGTTGTGCGTGCCCAACAGAACTTCGACAATAACTTGCAGAGGCCTATCAAATTCAAATGCCCCATTCCCAACAAGAAAGGGAGGCAAGAAATTCAGGTAGCAAAGACTCCTACCTCTAGTCGTGGTCAATGCTACAATTGTGGTTCCACAGACCACCATGTAAGGGAGTGCCCGAAACCCCTCTTTTGCCGTTATTGCAAAGGTTCGGGTCATCTTTTATCTTCGTGTCCTAAGCTTCCAAGCAAGTGAGAAGGAAGGCTGCAACTTTTGGTCAAGGTATTTTCATTCAATCCTCGATGGCATTGTTTTAATTCGTGAACTTTCTATTTGAGTTCTTTTTGATATGGGTTTCATCTCATTATTTTTATATCAAAAGAACTTGTCAATTCTTTTTCTTTGAATATTTTGGGCTTATTGACTTCATTGATAATTGTGAATCCGGATGGTAGATCCGCAACACTCAATTTGCTTTTGTTTAGATGTCGAGATTGTTTTATGTGACTTTTCTTTCCGAGCAGATATTTTTGCTTTGGGTTCGGAATTGACCTTTCTGCAAGGATTGGCTTAATCATTGTGAAGCCATATCCTATTTTTCCGAGTGGATTACTCATCTTCGACATTTTCAATCTGTTAAGCAGATTTCTATTTTTCTTTGTGATTTTGATTCCATCTAGATGGCATCATTTTATTCCTTAAGCCCACTTATAAGGAAAGTGTTATTTCTCTCATTCATATAGTTTGAGAAATTTTCCGGTATTTTTGAGTTTGTCTTAGGATTATCACCTAAGAAATCTTTTGTGTGGTGTTAAGGTCTTTTCAGTTTGACTTTACCACCGGTTTTCGTTTGCTACGAGTTGCGGAAATCCATTTACCGCATTTCGCACTCGTCATGATTCTTATGAATGACTTATTTTGTCATTCAATTTGTCCAACTTATTTCATCCATTTTATAAATCGAATATTCTATGAATATTTCGATGAGACCATTCTTGTATTTATTGATTTTGGATGAAAATAGTAATTTAAGATTTTGCAAATCTTTTTCATAAGATTTAATCATAAGTGCAATTTGATTTTGTTCTTGAAACGAACAAAGAATATTCTTAAAACTTTTTAAGATATTTATTTATCCTATAAAAGATGATTTTGTGATTGCATTGCCCGTTGAGTGCTTTAAGAATTTTGGTCGATGCGCTTGATCAACGTTATCGATAGGAATCTCCTAAACGCTTTGATGAGACAGTCAGACACGATATATTGACTTGTAAAAAATGTAAATTTTTCTAGAAAGATTATTACATAATGATAAATGTAATTTTGGAAGTTTTAACTTTTCGGGAAAGAGAATTATTTAAAAGAAGTTCTTTCTTTTCGATACTCTTATTCTTTCTTGTGATTCCTGAAGGGGAACCAAGACTTTGCTATTTGTACCGATACTAGTCGTATTGGTTTGGAATGCCATTCTCTTGCAAAGGAGAACGTGATATCGCTTGTGCTTCTAAATCATTATAGCTTATCGAGACTAGATATGCCACTCATGATCTAGTGTTCGAGGCTATTGTTTTTGCTTTTGGAATTTGACATCATCATCTTTGGGGAAGAAATTTGTTCTCCATCTCGATCATAAATCTTTGGAATATTTATGTTCTCTTAAGGAACTGCTTGTTGACTCGAGTTCCTAGCATCTTATGATCTTGATATTCTTTTTATTCCCGAAAGGGAAATCGTGTTGCCGATGCGCTTTGTCGTAGGCAACAAGTGGTTGACTCTTTGATGTTGTCTGAATGGAATTATTTTTCTATCAAGTTCATCGGAAGTTTTGGTATACTTCGTTTTATTGAGCTTTATCTCATTCCTTTTAAGGACTAGCGTCCGATGTCCTTTTATTGTGGTCGGTTCATTGGACGCACCGTTTTTGTACTACGTCGGTGTTCCGAAAATCATTCGGGCTTCGGTTCATTGGACGTACCGTTTTTGTACTGCGTCAGTGTTCCGAATTATTTGGGATTTGATTCATCGGATGTACCGTTTGTACTACATCGATGTCTTTGCTTTTGATTCATCGGATGTACCGTTGTACTACATCGATGTCTTTGCTATTTGATTCATCGGATGTACCGTTGTACTACATCGATGTCTTTTCTTTTGATTCGTCGGATGTACCGTTGTACTACATCGATGTCTTTGCTTTTGATTCATCGGATGTACCGTTGTACTACATCGATGTCTTTGCTATTTGATTCATCGGATGTACCGTTGTACTACATCGATGTCTTTGCTTTTGATTCATCGGATGTACCGTTGTACTACATCGATGTCTTTGCTTTTGATTCATCGGATGTACCGTTGTACTACATCGATGTCTTTGCTATTTGATTCATCGGATGTACCGTTGTACTACATCGATGTCTTTGCTTTTGATTCATTGGATGTACCGTTGTACTACATCGATGTCTTTGCTATTTGATTCATCGGATGTACCGTTGTACTACATCGATGTCTTTGCTTTTGATTCATCGGATGTACCGTTGTACTACATCGATGTCTTTGCTATTTGATTCATCGGATGTACCGTTGTACTACATCGATGTCTTTGCTTTTGATTCATCGGATGTACCGTTGTACTACATCGATGTCTTTTCTTTTGATTCATCGGATGTACCGTTGTACTACATCGATGTCTTTGCTTTTGATTCATCGGATGTACCATTTGTACTACATCTATGTCTTTGCTATTTGATTCATCGGATGTACCGTTGTACTACATCGATGTCTTTGCTTTTGATTCATCGGATGTACCGTTGGTACTACATCGATGTCTTTGCTTTTGATTCATCGGATGTACCTTTTGTACTACATCGATGTCTTTGCTATTTGATTCATCGGATGTACCGTTGTACTACATCGATGTCTTTGCTATTTGATTCATCGGATGTACCATTTGTACTACATCGATGTCTTTGCTTGGGTTCATTGGGTGTACCGTTTTTGTACTACGCTGATGTCCCAAATTGTTTGAGTTTCTAGTTTTTCGGGCGTACCATTTTGGTACTACGCCGTTGCACCGGCTCAATTTTCTGCTATTCTTGACGTTTCCCCACGTCTTTTATCTACGGGAATGCCTTAGGGATTCCGGTTTTCATTCTTGAGCCCGGTGTTATTGTGGAAATTGAAGTTTCACTAGATTTCCTGCTAACTCTTTTGTGCACTTTAGGGTGAACTTCCTATTTCAAAATTTTCTTTTGTGTTAATATGCTTCTATGGTTGTTACTTCATGTATTTCCTTCTTACTTATTGCGAGGACGCAATTTCTTTAAGGAGGGGAGTCTGTAACAACCCGCATATTTATCGATTTTATATTTAAATATTTTATTTAAATATTTTATCGTTAGTCGGATTTTTGTCCGAAAAGCTACTTTTTGCATACGGTCGAATTAGGACTCGAGACCACCTCCATTGAGTTCAAAATGTCGTTTGCGACCTTTTTGAGTATAAGCTTCGATATGTTTGGAGAAAGTTGAATTTTTCTACTTTTTGCTTTGGGCTTTGGTTTGGGCTGAACCTACTTACTAACTCAGTCCCAATCCCCCTCTCCTCTTCATTACTTCATTCTAACTCCTCAAACTCAAGCTCCAACTGAAAATGGTGGAGAGGAAAAAGAATTAAAACTCCAAGCCCTAACTTTCTTGCAAATCAAATTCCTTGCTCCAAACTCAAGAAGAACCCTTTGGTAAGCATCTCCTTCACCTTCTCCAACTCTTTCTCCATTCAATTTCAGAAATTTCCTAAACCTAATTTAGGGAATGTTTCTCTTTTAAGCTTAGATTCAAGCTTGTTGAGTTGGAATTGAAGAGTGCTTGTTCTTGCCATTGCTTTCAAGCTTCATCTTCATAAATTTAGTTCAAAGGTGAGATTTTTATCTCACATCTATGACTATAATTATCTTTGGTTGTTAGGTATGAATTCCTAACACTTCTTCATGAGAATTTGCTCTTGATTTGGATTGGTTTTGTAAATATTCCAATTTTTGGGTTTTTAAGACAAATTTGTGTAAAATCCTTTTATGGATGTTTGAACATGCTTTTGGTGATGCATCGAGGAGCATATAGGGCCGGGTTGCCGTTTGGCATAAACCCTTAGAGCCAATGTTCGTCCGATTGCATTTTGGAAGAGTTTGCTCTTCATTTGTATAAGGCTGAAAAACAGCCCAGGCATGATTCAGTCGACTGAAATTCTCTGTTCAGTCGACTGAACCTGAAACCCGAGAGTTTCCAGGCATGATTCAGTCGACTGAAAACTTCTGCACAGTCGACTGAAACTGGAAACAGAAAGTTTCCTGAACCTGGAAAATTTCCATGTACAGGGTCAGTCGACTGAAATTCTCTGTTTAGTCGACTGAACCTGCTGTTTGAGTCCAATTTGCCTTTTTGGATTGAAATCCTAATTTAAATCGATTCGTGATAATCCTATTTGTTGTTATCATCTATTATGACTTTGATGACTTTTTTTAGGGATTTTTGAATATCCATTTCGATGGATCCTTTATCGATTTCGTTGGATTTTATTCACGTCTTCGTATGTGAATTTTTGTGATTGATCGTTCTTACAACCTTCTTCGTGATTTGTCACTTTAAAAATATAAAGGTTTCCTATACTAGTAGTAAATATCAAAACTCTTTACTCAAACGATTTCAATACTCTTTTAGTACCAAATTCGTTTATAAAACCGTTTTCCAATCTATTAGTATATACAAACCTTTACCTCACTCGTATGAGAAATCTAATTAAACGGCTTAGTAAAACAAGTGGTATGAAACGCTTGCGTTTACTTTGTCGGTTAATTCTTGGACTTGTTCGATTGAACCTCTTGTGACAATTTTCTAGTGGAGATTTACAGTTTGTTCGTAAATATTTAAGTTAAGCAAGTGGTTATGGGACATGAAGCTAAACTCATATATTTACTAGCTTAGTGTAATTGACACTTCTCGTTGATCATGACGATCATCTTTGTGATTTAGACTAGCAATGTGCGATGTCTCTTTGTCTACGAGGGAGACTAAACCCCGTTTTGTGGAGTTTCGACTCAATTTGTGATGGGATAGCAACCCATGGTCTTCGGGCCGTTTGTGGAGCTTCGGCTCAATTTGTGATGGTTAGCGACCATGGAATTAGCGTTCCGTTTGTGATACACGTGTTGGTGAGCTTTATGCTCCCGTTTGTGATAGGCCTCCCCCCCCTTTGTGATTTCTGGATTTCTTGTGTAGATTCCTAGAATTTGTGTTTCACCAATTTTTGTGATTTCCATTGATAAGTTTTATCAATATTTGTGCATTGGTGAATTTGTGTGTCATTGACTTTAGTGGTTTCTGGATTTCTTGTGTAGTCTTCTGGAATTTGTGTGTCATTGACTTTTGTGATTGACGTTGATATTATCGTCAATATTTATGGTATGGTGAACGAAATTAGGAGTATGACGTTTCTTTGATTCTTGTGTAGATTTGGTGACATTGATTAATCTCTTGATGATTATCAACTAAGTATATATATATATATATATATATATATATATATATATATATATATCACAGCTTGGCATTGTGATTATTACGTGTTTAGTCATATCTCTTATTCTATATCGTTTCATCTGATATTTATAGTTAGACTGATCCGTTTATTATTTTCTTATTAAATAATACTCGGGTCAGACCGAGATGTTACAGGTGCTTCTGCTTGACTTCTCATCCGGGATTAACTCCTTGACTTTTGGGTTAACTACTTAGATTAGTAGTTATTTTGTTGTATACATTTGAGATATAGACTCCTTAATGCATACTTATTCTTTTGTGTAGTTCGTGTAACTATTCTTTTGTGATATTGTGGATCTTTTTAGACCACTACTCTGATGTACACTTTCTAGTGTAATATTCATATCTTATTCCGCCTTTGTGATATGAATTGTCTGTGACTGATTTATGTTATGTTTATTTCTATATTTGTTTCCGAAGATATTATAGCCACTGTGTAGTAGCTTTGAGTTTGTGTCGGTATGTCGGATTTCCTCTTGAGATGAAAAGTTATATTTTTTTCCGGTATATCGGTACTCGCACAAAGCAATTATACAGATGGTCGCTCCTCAACAGCCTTATTCTCCGTGCTAGTCGACAGCATTCACAGTAATGTTCTTGGCTAGCGTGGGTATAGAGGTGGGGCGTCACATCGAGGATGAAGGTATTCTCTGTTGATTTAGTTTTGTTTATATTAGAGATTTCAGAAAATAAATGAATAAATTAAAAGTATATATGTGTACAGATAGCTAAGATTTTGACACGTAAATTTATATTTATTCAGGAAACAGGTTTTACATAAGTTTATATCTTAGTATACACATATTTTAAAATTTAAAGTTTTATGGGTTAAATGGAAATTATTATAGATTTGGAAGAAATAAGGGTTTAAATTAAATATTGGATTTCAAAGGTATATAGATTATTTTTACAAATTATATATATACTTTTAAAGGGGAGTTAAAATTAGTATAATTTATTTGTTTAATTATTTTAGAGATGGTTAAAGAGAAATTAGTTTAAAACTAAAGCATTAGTCAATTAAGTTATTTAATGATAAGTGATTTTTCAATTAGTTCAAATATATTATGCAAAAGGAAATTTATTTATAAACAATTTAATAGTTGAGAACCAAAGTATTAGGAATTAATTGCTCGATAAATTCAAATATTAATAAACTGCATAATTTCAATACAAGGTCAATAATCATGGAATCAAATCGAGAATGAAGTGGAATTACTAATTTAAGGGGCAAAGGTGAGTTATTCTCACTCAGTTAAATTTAAATTTAAATTATTAAATTTAAATAATTGTTTGAATGGTTGAATTGATTGATGTGCTATAGTCTGGTATATTTTGGAATGTATATTATATTGTGCTAATGTCTATGGATGCAGGGAAAAACAGGTTGGAGGGATCCAACTGGACCCCTCAACATTTTTTAAATTATTTAATACCCTCTGTTGTGATTATTTGATATTCTATGATGAATTGTATTGGAATATTGAATGCTATGGCTCGATTTGATATGATTGGGTATAATGGATTACCAAAAATATATAAATTGGATTCTGGAAAGATAATAAAAGAAGTGAATTTGTAAGTAAAATAATTATAGAAAATTTGAATAAATTTAAGTATCAATTGGAAAAGAAATAAAGTGCCCTTTAAAATTCTAATAAATAAATCTTAAGTTAGTAAGGGAAACTTGAATAATTAGAATATTAATGAATTTTAAATTTTAGTGTTATTATTTTAAAAGAATAAAACATTTATTTAAAATTTAAGATTCAAATTTATTGGAAAAGAATAAAGAAGAAATTTGGAAGAAGCTGAAATTGGTATATTTAAGTTAAATGGTATAAAATCAAATGGAAAATAATAATAATAAATATAAAGTCCATAATTAATGAATTTTGAGATAAACTAATAAGTAGAGAAATTTATTTCAAATGAAATAAATTGGGAATCAATTTGGAAAATTGGTTTAAGTGATTGAAGTTGGAATTCTCACTGGATAACCAAGTACGTTTTCAAAGTAAATTTTAAATATAAGTTAAAAGATTAAAAGTTGTTTTAAAAAGCAAGTTTTGGGAAATTTCTTATTTCAAATATTTAAATTCTAAAGTAAGTATTTTCTCTTAATCTATTATAGTAGAAATTATTTAAAGAATAACTTAATACTATGTTTTTAAAAGTATAGATCTAGTTTTATATTTATTAAGTAACCTTATTTTCAAATATTCATATAGTATGTATTTTTAACAAATTATTGAAGTAATTTAACTTAAATGTTTCAAAGTATATTTCAAAGTAAAGTATTTTAAATTATTTTAAAACTCTAGTTTTGTGCATGGTGATTTCAGAGGAGATAGAAAATATTAGGGAAAGTTTATTCTGGGAAAGAAAGATGGTTTTGAAAATGTTTTCAAAGGATTGAAAATAGAAATATATATTGTGAAGATATTTTGAGGTTAATAAATAATGTGGGAAATTATTTATTGTTGGATGGTTGTTGTGAATATTAATTGATAGTTAAATAACCGACTATCAATATTGGGCAAATAAGTTGATCGTTTCGAAGAGACCGGGATCGAGATTTATTTCTCGAAAACCACTTCGATCCGGTTTGTCCATTTCATGTAAATGAGTTTGGATTCGAAGATGGAGCAGTGAAGTGCAAGGGCTAGTCGCTACTAATCCTGAGGATATTTTCAAAATGGATGTAGTAGGAATAGTGCCTTCGATTCCGTTCGAACCCGGGACGGACTTGTATGGATGAATGCTTGCGAAACATCGTCAGGTGGACGATGGGCATTCTAAGGGATATGTTCTTTTAAAAGGTAACGCTTAGCCTCAAGCCTCATCAAATGGGAATGACTGAAAATCAGGGGTTATGCAGCAAGGCTAGTTGGGTAGCACCCAAGCAGGGTGAGGTCATTCCAGTCTAGATGTCCCTTTTATTTCGGCTTAGTGGGCGGTTGCTGATCCCAACCGCGGGGTGATCTCACTCGGGATTATCCAGTAAGGGGTAGTCCCGGTCTTGTGTTGCAGGGGAGCGGGCGTACTCCTCGGTACAGTGATCTAGGCCCCGTACTGTGGCAGGTGGTACCCCATGCCTAGTCATTAGTTGGAAATCCATTCTCCCTACGAGCCTTGTACGAGTTTTGTTTGTATTACCCACTCTGTGGCTAGTAGCTAGAATTTAATGAATGTAACAATTTCGGCTATTTTATAAGCATTTGTATATAGACCCTATTATAATATCAGAGGATTTATATAAAAATTGTTTTTAGCTATCGTAAGGTAAAAACCCGACATGTTTATTTGTGGCGTGGTCTTACGAGATGCTTTTGTTTTCAAAGGATTTTTGAAACTTTAAAAATAAATTGAGTGTGATTTTCTCACGCTGGTATTCCAGACTGACTCGGGTGTTATTTAACTGTAATGCTCGGGTCAGACCGAGTATTATAGAATACAGGATATGATGCTGTGGAGCTCAGGAGACGAGCTGGATGACGATACGTACATTCGTAATTGTTTTTTATGTATATATATTCCGCTGTTTGATTTGTTGTATATCTTGAGTTATTGTATATCCATTATATGATATTGATGCTGAGCTATGATTGTCGTACTCTGATGTTGTAATATATGAACATATATATTTGAATTGAGTAAAGATTATCTGTTATCTATTATATTTTATTCCGCTGCGATGGTTAGATTCTGATGTTGTTTTCTATTTTCTTATTCTACCTCTTCTTCTTTAACTCAAATGGTTCGTATTTCTATACAACTTGAGTTGATTAATGTTGAATAGTGTTGATTCAAGGGGTACGGATTTGTGGGCTGTTACACTTGGTATCAGAGCTTAGGTTGGTGATAACCTTGGCTCTACTGGGAATTACTCATTAAATAGAGTCCATAGTACTCTAGAATGAGCTTGAGCGTATTAATAGATATGAGCGTGTATTTGTTAGTGAATATAAAATTGTTTTATATTGTGTTGATTTATCGGTTGAGTGTTTATGAATTCTGGTCGATATATGGGACGCCATGTTATCGGTAGGAGTTTATAAACTCTTAAACAAGATAAACCGACACAGTATTGTTTTAAAAAGGGTAAATAGAATAATTTTACCCAAATTATTTTTGTATATAAAGGAAATAATTTTTCGTAAATTATTAAAGTTATATATATGGATGTTTGGTTGTTAGAAGGTGATAATATTAAATTATTATCATTGTATGAGAATTGAATAAGAAATTGAAATAATAACTAAAGATTAAGGAATAAATTAATAAAATAAATGGATTTGTAAATATGGTTTATAATTGACTAAGGAATTGAAACCATACTTTGAAAACTAAGAAATAAATTCATATACAAACGAAATTGGTAAGTATAAATTATTAATGTAAATTATAGTGTGACTAATAAGTAAAATAAGATGAAATTCCAAAGTAAAGTTTGAATATAAATTTAAAGAATTTGGAATTTGAAAAAAATTGGAAATTTAAATTTCCTTTGAATTTGAAAATGTTTTTGGAAGTTCCAGAGTAATGTTTTGGATGGATTTCAAATTTGGAGTTTTGGGAAAATTTTGAATCGGATTTGAACTCTGGAGAGTTTGGAATATTAGAAGGGATTTTAGAAAGAGAATAAAAGCATTGAACTCTTTTGGTCGCTAGAAAATAACTTCGGTGATGACTGCAACATTATCGATGTCCATCTTCGAGTTTCCAGAAGAGAAATTGCTACCAAATTGTTTTTCTATAGAAATTGTTTGCAAAAGGATAAATTTGGTTTTGAAATGCAAGGAATTTGGATATATGTGATTTCAAGGGAATTTTGAAATGTTAAAAGACTGCTTAAACTCTGGAATCTTAACTAAGAATGTTTATAGCATATAAAAGTTGGGTAACTTGTAAATTTGGAATTTGTTGAAATAAAATTCAACTTGAAAGAGTTGAATAAAAGAAGTAGGAAATAAAATAAGTTAGTAAACCAATACAATGGACTAAATTAAAAAGAATTGTGAATGGAATGTAATTAAATCTAATAAATAAAAGTAAATTTTCTTGAAGTAAATTGTGTGAGGACAAATTTATTTAAATTTGTAAAAGTAAGGTGAAAACTGAATACTGGAATTTAAAATTTAATTGTGTGAAGTTACGTGGAATGGGAAAATTAGTCAGGATGGACTAAATTAAACGAAGTATTGGGATTAAAATTTGTAAGTGCTAATTGATTCGTGTGAGTAAGCACATGAGTTGAAAATTTGTATATTGGAATGATATTAATGGGAAGTAAGCTAAATTAAACCCAATTGAAATAAATTTAGTTGAGTATAGATAATATTGAATGGGATAAAGTTCATACTGAAACAAATAAATGTAAACTAAGTGAGTATCGAATTGGAATAAATAATCCCTAGTTAATAGTTAAAAGAACATTGAAATAAAAATATATAATCCTTAGTAAAAGTAAAATGTGAATATGATTAACTATAAATAGATGGAGAAGTATGGATATAAATAAGTGAGTGGCTTAAAAAATTTAAAAAAAGGAATAAATAAGCTGGGATAAAAGTATTGGTATTTTGGAAATGAGGTAAAAATCCAAACTTGGAATATAAGGTAAGATTGAACTCAAGGAAATCAAATAAAAATGATGAAAATCAAATATGGAATTATAAAATGGATATGTTGTTGAATGAGATTGAATTGGATTAAAGTGGATATGGTGTGAGTTGTAAACAAATCCAATTCAAGCATAAATTGAATGACATTATTATTGATAAATGCAATAATGAATTGTTAATGTGAAATAGAAAAATGGATAAAAGAATAAACTAATTGAATAAAATAGTGAGATGATTAGGATTTGATCAAAGGAAAAATTAAATCAAAGATTGTGAATAGGTAATAAAGTTTGGAAATAAAGTTTGAGTTGTATGGAATTGGATTAAAATAAAAATGATTTGAAATGAAATTAAATCCATTTTGGATATGAATAAAGTAAAACGGGAATGCAACTATATGGTTTGTAAATAAGCTTGATTGGAATGGAATTTATATACATTGAGTTGGAATCAATGTAAATTGGTTATAAAGCTTACGTTATTATTTACTCACATAAATATTGCCGAATTGCTTTAGAAAATTTGTCGTTCAACGTAAATGGAAGTAAACAAATTCTATGAATCGATAGCAGTTTAATAAATTGATGTTGGCATCAATTGGAATGAATATGGGTTTGTTTTGCTTAGAATGAATTAAATATAAGCGAGCAAGTTGTAAATCGCTTAAACTGAATGAAATGGTTTGGGAATTGGTTGTAATCAATGATAGTAAGTGTCGGAATCTTGCATATATGCTTATGGAAATTATACAACATGCTTTATATGTGAAATCTATGTGTTTGCTATTGAAAGTAATTGAAATGTTAATAAATTGCATATATTTAGTACTTACATTTTCAAATTGAGTAAGTAAGCCATATGGATGGATTTGATCACGCTAAATGCAAATTAATAAGCCGCTTGCTTAAAAATGCTAAATAAAGGTACGCTTACGCAAAAGAATTCAAAATAGGAGATATGAACTGAATATATTGATATATATTGTGGTTTCCGGCCTGAGGCCGATGTGTGTGTGTGTGTGTGTGTGTGTATCTGTGCATCCTGCGCTATCGCAGATGTCCCTCCGTACAAGGGAGACTCTGCCAAAATTTTCCGTAAATTTTGAGAGTTAGAAATTTTTTGAGATTTTTGAAAATTTTCATTTGCGACAAACGATTTAAAATTTTTAAGCAAATAGAATTGAAACTGAAATATTGGAATTCATTTTAAAATGGGTTAAGTAAAGTAAGTTGAAGAATTAAATTTAAAATGAATGGGGTAATGTGAATGGAATTCAATATTTAATTGAAGAGGATTGAATTCAAATGAATTTGAAAATGAAATTCGAATGAAAGTATGGAAAAACAAAGTGGTAAAGTGAAAACAGTTATACAAGGTATATAAAACATTTCTATTAAACTTAAAAATTGAATGATGAAGTTCTTAAGAAAATTTAGTATTGGGAGTATACTAAGTTAGTATTTGGATGGAAATCAAATTGGAATGTCGTGATTAGATATTATTGCAGTGTTGTATACAGGTAATTTAAAGGCAAGTGAATTGGGTTTTAGATTACAGAAGATAAATTGAATTGCCCGACTCAAAAGGTATGTATTTGAAATTTCTGAATGAAATTTGATTGGGTTTTTGGATCTAGCCACTTGGCCTTTTGTTTTCTTTTGAGATTTGGCAGGACGTAGAGCCATTTTGTAGTTTTACCGAGCTAACCGCGCAAAGGAGACGCTGGCGAAATTTTTCGAAAATTTAGGGAGTTAGAAAATTTTTTGATTATTCAAAGTTGGTTTTAAAATGTGAAATTCGAATCGATAAATAAGCGATTATGTTTGAGGCTTTTGGGCGAGTTTAGGAAATTAGGAAGAGGGATGGTGTCTTTAACAAAAGATGGTTTTGGAAGGTCATTGAAAACTATTTGGGTCGAGGAAATAGATAATGGGTTATGGTTCATTCTTCGTAACTAGCAATTTCGGGGACGAAATTCTTTTAAGGGGGGAGGAATGTGACGACCCGAAATTTTTAAGCAATTTAAATTGGAATATTTAATCGATTTTTAATATTTAAAAGTTTAATTTTTAACTTGAATTTAAATATCACAAATTATTTGATGATTAAATTATTAAATTAAATAAATTGGACGTTGGAAAAATGTAAATCTGGAGTTCTAAGCCTGTTAAAATATAATTTAAAGGTCTATAAAATTTGTGTTGATAATATTGAGGATAATAGAAGTTGTAAAATTGGATTTAACACTGATTTATTCAGTTTTGAAATTTTATCGTTTAAATTGAATTTAAAAATAGCCTTCCGAGGCATAGTCTCGGAATTTGACGAAACCAGTTCCATTGGATCCATAATATTTTATATTTATCGGGTTTCAATTTGTAGTGATTGGAGTTGTTGTGTGAGCATACGATGTATAAACGCATTGAAATTTATGTTAGGACAAATCGAATTTAAATAGTATAATATATCTATATAAATTAATAATGTGATAAAGATTTGTATAGTGTATCTTCTTCCAACCGACAATCCATCTTCTCAGTGTTTCCATTTAACACGCCTAAAATCACGTCCATCTTTTCAATGTCGCCTATTTTCTGAATCAAGCCTCTACCCTATTTTATAGATCGTCTGAATTCTTTTCTTCTGAAGTAAGAATATGAAATACTCGAGACCACCTTCACTTATTGAATCGCATGAATTCTTTTACATTCCTCCAGAACCATTATCAAATGAACCGAGAACCGAAATGGCGAATTCGAATCCTTTCGAATTCAAAAATATTGAGGGCATCCTCTCGAGAGAAAAAAGGGGGTTTTGAAATCGAATTCGATGTCGTGCCAAGGCCGTAGTTTTCTTCCCGTTCGAATCAAAATTTATTCAAACTCGAGAGATTCTCTGTTCTTAGCTAATCAAATTGATGTCTCGACTCGAGATGGCCTCATCTGCTATCAACATATGCTACCGATTTCTACGGTATTGAACTCGAAGAACTCGCATCGCGGAATTGTTTGGAGCTCGAGCCGTCGCTTGGGACGCTACACCTAGGGATTCTCAACCGCCGCCTTGATTAGCTGACGCAATGGAGTTTGATGCCACAATTTGATTTTCTTCGTCTGTTGGTTGCTTTCGGGTGGTCGATCGATTAATTTCTTGAGGGATGAAGTCATGTTTGGGTTTGGCGACATTTCGAGGATGAAGGTATTCTCTGTTGATTTAGTTTTGTTTATATTAGAGATTTCAGAAAATAAATGAATAAATTAAAAGTATATATGTGTACAGATAGCTAAGATTTTGACACATAAATTTATATTTATTCAAGAAACAAGTTTTACATAAGTTTATATATTAGTATACACATATTTTAAAATTTAAAGTTTTATGGGTTAAATGGAAATTATTATAGATTTGGAAGAAATATGGGTTTAAATTAAATATTGGATTTAAAAGGTATATAGATTATTTTTACAAATCATATATATTTCTTTAAAGGGGAGTTAAAATTAGTATAATTTATTTGTTTAATTATTTAGAGATGGTTAAAGAAAAATTAGTTTAAAACTAAAGCATTAGTTAATTAAGTTATTTAATGATAAGTGATTTTTCAATTAGTTCAAATATATTATGCAAAAGGAAATTTATTTATAAACAATTTAATAGTTGAGAACCAAAGTATTAGGAATTAATTGATCGATAAATTCAAATATTAATAAACTGCATAATTTCAATACAAGGTCAATAATCGTGGAATCAAATGAAGAATAAAGTGGAATTACAAATTTAAGGGGCAAAGGTGAGTTAATCTCACTCAGTTAAATTTAATTTTAAATTATTAAATTTAAATAATTGTTTGAATGGTTGAATTGATTGATGTGCTATAGTCTGGTATATTTTGGAATGGATATTATATTGTGCTAATGTCTATGGATGCAGGGAAAAACAGGTTGGAGGGATCCAACTGGACACCTCAACATTTATTTAAATTATTTAATACCCTCTGTTGTGATAATTTGATATTCTATGATGAATTGTATTGGAATATTGAATGCTATGGCTCGATTTGATATGATTGGGTATAATGGATTACCAAAAATATATAAATTGGATTCTGGAAAGATAATAAAATAAGTGAATTTGTAAGTAAAATAATTATAGAAAATTTGAATAAATTTAAGAATCAATAGGAAAAGAAATAAAGTGCCCTATAAATTCTAATAAATAAATCTTAAGTTAGTAAGGGAAACTTGAATAATTAGAATATTAATGAATTTTAAATTTTAGTGTTATTATTTTAAAAGAATAAAACATTTATTTAAAATTTAAGATTCAAATTTATTGGAAAAGAATAAAGAAGAAATTTGGAAGAAGCTGAAATTGGTATATTTCAGTTAAATGGTATAAAATCAAATGGAAAATAATAATAATAAATATAAAGTCCATAATTAATGAATTTTGAGATAAACTAATAAGTAGAGAAATTTATTTCAAATGAAATAAATTGGGAATCAATTTGGAAAATTGGTTAGACTGATTGAAGTTGGAATTCTCACTGGATAACCAAGTACGTTTTCAAAGTAAATTTTAAATATAAGTTAAAAGATTAAAATTTGTTTTAAAAAGCAAGTTTTGGGAAATTTCTTATTTCAAATATTTAAATTCTAAAGTAAGTATTTTCTCTTAATCTATTATAGTAGTAATTATTTAAAGAATAACTTAATACTATGATTTTAAAGGTATAGATCTAGTTTTATATTTATTAAGTAACCTTATTTTCAAATATTCATATAGTATGTATTTTTAACAAATTATTGAAGTAATTTAACTTAAATGTTTTAAAGTATATTTCAAAGTAAAGTATTTTAAATTATTTTAAAACTCTAGTTTTGTGCATGGTGATTTCAGAGGAGATAGAAAATATTAGGGAAAGTTTATTCTGGGAATGAAAGATGGTTTTGAAACTGTTTTCAAAGGATTGAAAATAGAAATATATATTGTGAAGATATTTTGAGGTTAATAAATAATTTGGGAAATTATTTATTGTTGGATGGTTGTTGTGAATATTAATTGATAGTTAAATAACCGACTATCAATATTGAGCAAATAAGTTGATCGTTTCGAAGAGACCGGGATCGAGATTTATTTCTCGAAAACCACTTCGATCCGGTTTGTACATTTCATGTAAACGAGTTTGGATTCGAAGATGGAGCAGTGAAGTGCAAGGGCTAGTCGCTACTAATCCTGAGGATATTTTCAAAATGGATGTAGTAGGAATAGTGCCTTCGATTCCGTTCGAACCCGGGACGGACTTGTATGGATGAATGATTGCGAAACATCGTCAGGTGGACGATGGGCATTCTAAGGGATATGTTCTTTTAAAAGGTAACGCTTAGCCTCAAGCCTCATCAAATGGGAATGACTGAAAATCAGAGGTTATGCAGCAAGGCTAGTTGGGTAGCACCCAAGCAGGGTGAGGTCATTCCAGTCTAGATGTCCCTTTTATTTCGGCTTAGTGGGCGGTTGCTGATCCCAACCGCGGGGTGATCTCACTCGGGATTATCTAGTAAGGGGTAGTCCCGGTCTTGTGTTGCAGGGGAGCGGGCGTACTCCTCGGTACGGTGATCTAGGCCCCGTACTGTGGCAGGTGGTACCCCATGCCTAGTCATTAGTTGGAAATCCATTCTCCTTACGAGCCTTGTACGAGTTTTGTTTGTACTACCCACTCTGTGGCTAGTAGCTGGAATTTAATGAATGTAACAATTTTGGCTATTTTATTAGTATTTGTATATAGACCCTATTATAATATCAAAGGATTTATATAAAAATTGTTTTTAGCTATCGTAAGGTAAAAACCCGACATGTTTATTTGTGGCGTGGTCTTACGAGATGCTTTTGTTTTCAAAGGATTTTTGAAACTTTAAAAATAAATTGAGTGTGATTTTCTCACGCTGGTATTCCAGACTGACTCGAGTGTTATTTAACTGTAATGCTCAGTTCAGACCGAGTATTATAGAATACAGGATATGATGCTGTGGAGCTCAGGAGACGAGCTGGATGACGATACGTACATTCGTACTTGTTTTTTATGTATATATATATATTCCGCTGTTTGATTTGTTGTATATCTTGAGTTATTGTATATCCATTATATGATATTGATGCTGAGCTGTGATTGTCGTACTCTGATGTTGTAATATATGAACATATATATTTGAATTGAGTAAAGATTATCTGTTATCTATTATATTTTATTCCGCTGCGATGGTTAGATTCTGATGTTGTTTTCTATTTTCTTATTCTACCTCTTCTTCTTTAACCCAAATGGTTCGTATTTCTGTACAACATGTGTGACGCCCCACCTCTATACCCACGCTAGCCAAGAACACTACGGTGTAGTGTTGTCAACTAGCACGGAGAATAAGGCTGTTGGGGAGCGACCATCCATGTAATTTCTTATCACACGGTGGCTATAAATAACCTTCGAAAACAAACATAGAAATAAGCATAACACAAATCAGTCACAGACATCCATATCATAAAGGCGGAAGAAGATATGAATATAAAACTAATACATGAAAGTGTACATCAGAGTAGTGGTCAAAAAGATCCACAATAATACAAAAGAATAGCAACACGTGCTATACAAAAGAATACAACAATGAGTCTATATCTCATGTGTTTACAACAAAAACTGCTAATCTAAATAGTTAGCCAAAAGTCAAAGTTGCTAATCCCGGGAAGAAGTCAAGCAGAAGCACCTATAACACCTCGGTCTGACCCGAGTATTATTTAAGAAAATAATAAACGGATCAGTCTAGCTATAAATATCAGATGACATGATATAAATTAAAGGATATGGCATAAACATAAAATATCCATACTGACATACTACTATAAGTAGCCAAATGATGATAAACAGAAGATCAATCAAAAAGAGATAAATCGATATCACAAGAATCTTCACAAAGATCCAAAGAGGGCATCATACCCTAAACTTGTACTCATAACAAGTCAATGACATAAATTCCAGAAATCAACACAAGATATCCAGAAATCACAGAAAAAGGGAAAGAGGCCTATCACACGACGGTCCGAAGACCATGGGGAGCTACCCCATATGTGTGAGTCGAAATCGCACAGATGAGGTCTAGACTAACCAAAAATCAAAAAGATATGTGTGAGTGAAATCACACAAGTGGTGTCTAGTCTGACCTCGCAAACAAGAGACATCGCACAATTGCTAGTCTAAATCATAAGAATGATCGTCATGATCAACGAGAAGTGTCAATTACACTAAGCTAGTAAATATAAAAGTTTAGCTTCATGTCCCATAACCACTTGCTTAACTTAAATATTTACGAACAAACTGTAAATCTTCACTAGAAAATTGTCACAAAAAGGTTCAATCGAACAAGTCCAAGAGTTAACCGACGAAGCAAATGCAAGCGTTTCATACCACTTGTTTTACTAAGCCGTTTAATTCAATTTCTCATACGAGTGAGGTAAAGGTTTGTATATATTAGTAGATTGGAAAACGGTTTAAGAAAAGAGCTTTGTTATTGAAAATAGAGTTGAAATTGTTTGTTAAAAGAGTTTTGATATTTACTACTAGTATTGAAACCTTTATATTATAAAGTGACAAAACACAGAAGCAATTGTAGAAACAATCAGTCACAAAGATCGCATACGGAGATGTGAATAAAATCCAAGGAAATCAGCTCAATGTTTTTCAGATAAGATCCCCTACGGAGAGGGGGTCCAGGGGGGGTGGCAACCCCCCAAGGTGGGGGTGCGGGGGCAACGCCACCGCTTACGGGGTTCGACCTAGTGAAGACCAAAGGAAGGATAGGATCGAGCGACTTAAAGGGTTTCGACCTAAAGAGTCACAACCTAAAGGAGTAAGCGACCCTAAGGAAACTCGCGACCTAACATGGTCGAGCTAAGGTGAGGTGCGACTCAACCAGGTAAGCGACCTAAGGGAGACGAGCGACCTAAGGAACTCGCGACCTAACAATAGCATAGGTCAAGCGACCTAACGTTTTAAGGCCGAGCGACCTAATTAAACACGCGACTTAATGGTGTGAAAGGCATGCGACCTAAAGTGTTACGACCTAAGGGTCAAGCGACTTAGTGGAACAAGGTCATACGACCTAACGGAGTAAACGGTCGAGCGACCTACAGGTTATAGGTCATGCGACCTAGTGGGTTAACGGCCTAACGACCTAAGGGTTATAGGCCCATCGACCTAACGGGTTATAGGTCCAACGACCTAGCGGGTTAGAAGGTCATGCGACCTAAAAATGGAAGGCAAGGCCGAGCGACTTAAAGAACCAAGGCCACACGAGTTAAGGCCTAACGACCTGATGACCTACAACCTAAAGGCCCACGACTTACGACCTAAGGAGCCAGAGCTAGCGACCTAAGGCTGTATAGGGGATTTAAGGCCAGAAACGACCTAAGTGTTTGCGACCTAACGACCTAAAAGCCCACGACCTACAACCTAAGAGCCATACGACCTACGACCTAATTCCGAGTGCCGAGCAACCTAACGCTGTAGGCCATTTTAAGGTCGGAAACGAGCTATTTTGAGGCCGAGACTTTTCCACGCGAACGACCTAGCATAGGCAGAACGGCCTAAGTGCAGAATTTCACCAAAAACACTAAAAATTGGAGTTTTTCGCCAATTCGATTCAAACCAAATGCAAATGTGCATGCAAAAGTGATAGGGAATCATTCCCAACAGTCCAATATAGTTATAGACTAGAATTGTGAGATAAAAATCTCACCTTTTCACCAAATTTATGAAGAAAGGGCTTGAAGGCAATGGAGAAGCAACCACAAGCTTGAATCAATGTCTTCTTCTTGAATTTGGAGTTGAATGATGAATTGCAATTGAATTTGAGCTTTGGAGTTTTAATTTCCCATTCCCTCCTACATTTTTGATAAAGCAAATAGAATGAAGTTATGAAGAGAAGGGGTGAAGGTTGGGTCTAAATAGGCTAAAAGCCCAAACTAAAGTCCAAAGCGAAAAGTAGCGAAATTCCATTAACTCCAAACATATCAAAGCTTATACTCAAAAAGATTGCAAACGTCATTTTGAACTCAATGGCACTGGTCTCGAGTCCTAATTTGAATGTATGCAAAAAGTAGCTTTTCGGACTATAATCCGACTAACGATAAACTATTGAAATATAATATTTAAATATAAAATCTATAAATATGCGGGTTGTTACAACATGAGTTGATTGATGTTGAATAGTGTTGATTCAAGGGGTACGGATTTGCGGGCTGTTACTGCAACGGTTTAGGAAATGTCCTTTCTTATGACACTTAAAACATAAGATCTCAGAGAGAAACCATTGGAATGTACCCTTCAATTCCTTCCTTGCTTTACTGCACTTGGCAGCGTAATGACTCTTATTATAACATTTGTAGTAGGTGACATTATCATAAAGCCCTGGTCTAGCCCTTCCCTTAACCCGTTTCTCATACTCCTCTATTGCTTCTTCTCGTTCCTTACGTGCAGCTACTCCCCGCTTCCTACGTCTCGCCTTCCATTCTTCACTTTTAGCCATTACTCTCTTGGACTGGATTCTAGTGGGACTTCCTAACCTATAATTTATACTTTGATTAATAGAGTTTCCAGCTTTTATTCTTATTTTTAAAAAATATATACACATATCTTTTCGTTTGCACCCCAGTCATACTTCCAATTTTTAAACCATTCTTGGTTTTTTAATTCAAAACAAATTCCTTCAAAACAACTCTTGTTACTTCCTTAAAACATTTCATCTGCTTTATCATTTGTTGGAAAATCAAATCAAGGTAACTTATTTCAATGCTTTGAAAATTCTTTTGAATTTTCTAGAATTTATTCAGTTTTGAATCCATTTTTGGCTCAACTTATTTGCATAGTTAATCCTTACCCAAATTTCTATTTGGTTATGTGTGTGTGTGTGTTACCACTTAGTTCTTATTATTATATTTAATTTCAATAATCAACAACCAATTATCTTAACATATATAATAATTAGAAAAATTATTGTTTTATATATCAAAATATAAGATCATATAAAAATCGTTTTTATAATCATTATATAAGAAAATAATAAGTACACTCTCATATAATATGCTAACTCATTCTAGGGTACTACTGATCCTATCTCTAATGAATAATCCCCACCGGAGCCAAGGTTCTCGCTTAACCTTCAGCTCTGATACCTAATGTAACATGCTGGAATTTTTGACCCCAAAAATTCAACACTAAAACGTTCACTGTATAGAGTATCGAGCAATTGAGGGCCAGAAACACCAAATTGTTACGGTTAAGAAGAAAATGAGGTAGAAGAAGAAACAGAAAATGAAAGCACAGAATCTCACAATCGTAGAGGAACAAAATATAATATCAAATAATAGCATTTACACAAAGAGAGCAGTAAATGTCAATTTACATACAATATATCATAGTACAATCATTCTCAAAGAAATTGGACAGTTTTAACAACTTATCCCTGAATACAATCAATATAAATTCTAATACATGCCTAAATCAATACGTCTCTGCCATACATCTCGTCTCTTGAGCTCTAGAATGACCTAACCTGAAAATCTGTAATACTCGCTATGACCCGAGCATTACAATAAAGTAACACCCGAGTCGGTTTGGAAACCAGCCTGAGTAAACCCATCTAATATGAAATACAAAAGCTGTAAAGCTTCTTGAAAAACTCAGGTAACTCGTTCATTACTATGAGTTTTATCTTGCTATAGCCAAACGTTTATTCCACAAAACATATCTAAGTACTATTACTTAGTTTAAATGTCCAAGTTTACTCAATTTATTCCATTCTAGCCTATATGATTCAATAGTCCAATCTATAAAGAATTATAGATTACTAATCGAAGTGGTTTCGGATATTGCTGATATCCAACCCCGATCTCATCAAAATCCAACGCCGTCTTTTAAGGCCAAGTTGTTTAAGTAAATAATTCAATTTAAATTCAGAATATCATATTCACACAGAAATTCATCGTAGATATCTGAAACATCTCACATTTACCAACAGTTAAATTCAAGCATTTCCTATCACAGATCATCACAAAATATCAGACCAGATATATTGAAGTATTCAATACAATTTAATCATCCATAGGCTAGATTAATTGGTCACATGATTTCTAATTAAATTAAATTAAATTAATTTAAACACTTATACATAAATTACTTAAAAATCCTGCTTAAATGTCATTAACTAAAATTTAATTAATTTTTCGAATTAATTAATAATCATTTATAATTACTTAAGACTTAATTAATTAAAAGTTTAAAACATTTATCTTAACTATTTACTTAATTACATTATTAACTTTTATCTAATAACTTTTGTAATTAACTAAATAATTAACATACATATAGTTATCTCAGCTTAGCAACATTATTAATCTAAGCTAAGGATTAAATTAAAAACTTTTAAATTACTTTATTTATTTTCCCATACGTTTAAGTAAAAACATTTAACTTCAAATTTGGTAAAAATTATTTGAAACTTTGTTTACAATCTTTCTTTTAAAAACTTTGTTTGCTTCCATCATTTTATTTTTTCTTAAAAAACTTTATTAATATATATATATATATATATATATATATATATATATATATATATATATATATTAAATCTTTAGGTCTAAAGCCCAACCCGAAACCTATGAAATCTTCCCTTCCCCTTATTCTTTTCTTCTTTAAAACTTGGCAATTCACTTGCGTCAAACCCGAGCTCAACCCCTCTGCAAACCCGAGCCGAACCCTGAGTTAATTCCCTTTCTCCCCGTCTCTCTCTAATACTTGATCCTAACCTTAACTACAAACCAAAAACCCATACGACTATGCACCGTGCACGTGCACATCACATTATCGCCGCTCCGATCCTCGCCGCCACTCCGATCCTCGCTGCCACCACCAGCAAGTCGATGACGTCATTCTTATTTGTCTCACTACTCAAAACCTTGGAACCCACCTCCAAATCGAAATCGAGAAAAATGATCACTACTGGATGTAACGATCCTGACTCGACCTTCGAAAATCGGCACCGAATACGACACTCGTATTCAAATGCCGCAGATCCAAACGTCGAACCTGGTTCGCCGGAGCTTATAACACATTAAGTAAATAACACAGCGGAAGAAAATGAATAGCATATATCAATATACAACGTTTGATACAATAACCGATACAACATGAATGATACAACAGGATGGTTCAATAGATATCAACATTATCAGAGATACAAAGAATAGCAGCGGAAATATAATAATAACACTAGCAGCGGAACAAATCTCCAAAATAGTCTTCAAGAAAGAACTCCAGTATCAGAAATCTCCATCTCCAAGGCATCAATCCAGAATAGCTCGAACTCCCAAATCAAGATGAAGAGAAGCAACTCGATCCAAAATGCGATTGCCAAATCCTAAGGCTGAAAGCTATCGAATCTACACCTACTATGGATTATCTAAAAATCCCAACTCTAGACTGCCCGTGTGGGAAAATGGTGGGCACCCAGAGTTTAGGAAATGAACAATAAACTCCAGGTCAGTCATGGGACTGGTATGAGCAAACAAAAACATTTGGTCTTAAAAACAAACAAGAAAATTTAAATTTGAAATCCGCAATGCTTTTTAGAAAATGAAACTACCATAAGGCCTCCCGCCACACACACAATGCAAACGCAGAATTGGAGGAGATTTCTCCTTATGATAGTCAAAAATGCTTACTACGCAAAAATCAAATCATTTTTGATATTATTATTAGTGCATAGGGTAGAAAACAATTTCGAAAGTAGAATATAAATCCTAGCCAGCATAGACATTCCGAACTATGCCTACTATAGCTACCATCCAAACAGTGGTGACCACCATAAGTGAATTGTAACGATCCTAAATTTTGAACAATTTAATTTGTAAATATTCAATTTATTTTAAATATTTAAATGATAATTTGACTTAAATTTCAAATTATCAGAAAGAATTGGTGATTAAAATTTAGAATTTAATCTATTTAAAAGTTGAATAGAAATTTGAATTTTGACTTTGAAGTTGAAATTTAATATTTAACTTATATTTTAAATTTGAATTTGATAATTTAGAAAAATAATTTGGATTTAAAATAAGAATGAAAATATAATATGAAAATAAATAAAAATAAAAATATATATATATATATAATAAAATAAAAAAAAATATACTAGTTGAAAATTTAACAACATAATTTTAACAAGATAATTTTTAAAAACAAAAGCTAATTGAATTTAAATTAAATAAGAAAAAAAATAGGAGAGAAAAAATAAAAATAAAAATAAAATAAATAAAAAGAAGTAAACATTACCTTACCTTGAGCATTCCTCCATACCTTCAACATACCATGATACATGCCGTGACCATGCTTTAAACACGATCTCTTCTGTTTTATAACCCTACCCCTCTCCACTTTCTTCATTCAGACGAAAGAAAAATAAAAAGAAAAACAATGGCGGCCACGAATCTAAAATTCGTCTCTTCGCCTTCGTTCGCCTTCAGAAATTAGGGCTTTGCAAAAAAAAAAAAATTGGGCTTCAATTCGAGTTCAACTTGTTTATTCGTCTTCGTGTGGCCGGCTTCGACTTCAAATCTCTGGCGTGCTCTTCGATTCGATTGAAAGGTGAGTCTTTTGGCTCACGATTATCGAAACGCAAGTATTTAAATTTGTTATGGATTGATTGCTTGGTTTTATGCTATGAAGGCGTGTTGTTTTGCTTCCATCTGTCGGTTAATTTGCGAGTATAGGAATTGTGGGTTATTCATTATCATTTGCTCGGCTACTTCGAATTTTAAACTGATAGGAACAGATAATACACTTGATGTTGGTTGTTGGTTGTTCTATTGCTATGAATTGCTCTGTTATTTCGTTATTTAAACCGTTAAGGACAGATACTAGCTACGGTCTCTTGCTCGATTGTTTAAATTTAAACTGATAAGAACAGATTCTACCCAATTTTTAATTTTTGAACTGTTAAGAGCAGATGCTTGTGACTTTAAAATTTTAAACTGATAAGAACAAATGCTACTTGATAAATTGTTTTTAAAATTGATAAGAACAGATGCATGTGTTGGATTTGGCTTTGTTGATGAATATTGTTCTGTTTTATATGTATGTTGTTGTTAGAAAATGATTGAGGATAGGAAGTAGTTATTGATCATCTCTGATCTCTTTCAGAAAATTATTTTCTTAAAGAAATTTCGAAAGGGAAATTTAAAAGAAAATCTTTTAATCCAAACTGTATTAGATCTTGATATATGAAGTAAAGTTGTTTGTAATCATATAACTTTTCATCTAAAAATGTTTATAAGTTTTTAAAATTAAATATATCTTTGTCACTGTGATCAAACTACTTTATTTGATCTAAAAGCTGATATATTTTGATGGTATGTTTCATGCATGTGATTGAAATCAAAATAGTAAGTGTTGCTTTGGTATGTAAACATGATTGCCTAGTTGCTTATGTATCTACATGTCTGTTTTAATTCCTTCCATCTGATTCATTTCTGGCCTTAAGATCAAAACCCAGTTTATAATTTGAATGAATGTATAAAGTCAACAAGTTTCACTTTGTTTTAAAACCTGTTATAAAGTTTAGACTTTAGTCTAAACCTGTCTGTAGCTCAATCATGGGTTGCATTGTTGATCTCTTGAGTTGTTTCACTGCCACACTTGTAACTTGTAATTTTTCAAATTCTTCTAAAAAAAAAAAAGTTTGTAAGCAAAATTGTGATATGAGTTGTATGAATATTTTGAAAGGTCTGAAAAACATTTCTGTAATTCATTTGTAAGTCTGGTTTCCATTTAAATGATTCCTCCTTAACCATTAATATTTAATACTTAGGATTTAAATAAATATTGGTTGTTTAGGCTATGAACTAAAATTTTAAATTTAGTTAACTTAAATAGAAACTGAAATTTCTCTGGCAAAACATATGCTTCTGTAGCCTGATTATTGGTGCACTGTCTTGTATTTCCAGTGTTGTCACTATGTTTCATATGCATAGCTCAGTGGTGGACTTGTTTCTGGCCATTGTGTCACTGCTTCCATTTTAACTTGGTCTTTGTTAACTTGTCATCTTCACTGTGTTGCAACTGTTTCACTTCTTTTGTATCATTGGTACATATAGTGTGTTGCATTACCATCATTGTTGTTTGGTCTGAACTTGGTGACATGCATTTCTTTGTGGTCTTGCACTTGTTAAATATAGCTGCACTTCTTCATCATGTAGCTTGTTCTCTACATTTACTTCACTAGTCTGCATACATGTGCTAAGTTGCTGTTTTGTTGACACTGGTTTGAGCCCTGTTGTCTGCACTTGCATGCTCCAGTGTATTGCCTTTGACATGATTCACTTCATGTTTTGTTGCTGGTTTACCTTGTATCGCTACTTCCAGTCTGTACCTGGTGTATGCAATTTCACTTTATGTTGCATCTAGTCTTGCACTTGTTGTTATAGCTGGTCATTTACCTGGGCATTTGGTCCACATATTGTTTGCTTACTGTTTTGTTTCATTTGGCACTAGTTGCTTTGAACATTTCTTTGTGGTCTGTGCTAGCATGCATGAAGTAATTTTATGTTTCTACAGGCAAATCATTATTGCCTCATTTTATAGACTTAGCAAATAACTGAAAGATGTCACACAATTTTGGTCAGAACCAACAGTTGCAGGAACTGCTGCCTTGCCATATTTTTTTATATATATTCATCTCCAATGATTTCATTTTGAGATTTAAGTGGCATTCCATCTGCTAATATTTGATGTTTCATGACACTGTTAACTCAGCAGCGAAATTTCCAGTTTTAATGCACGTAGTTGCATTTTGTTTTTGTTTTTTTACAGTAAAAGCTGCAAATATTTGTTTTGTGGATATTTGCATTTATTTGCACCAAAACTGCATATTTTCCGAAAATACTTCTAGATGTGTTTCTAGAAGCTGTGCATTTAACTTTGCCTTTTTGTTGTTCGTTTGGGCTGTTTGGATTTGTTGTGCACTGCATAGTGCCTTGCCTTGTCTGTTTTGGAGTTATGCTTGTACACTTGCAGTGATTTGTCTGACTCGTGCACGCGTGTCGGCGAGGCAGTGCACATGTGTGCAAAGTACACGTGTGTACTGCAGCCACACGAGATTGACAGATTTTAAAAGTTAAAGTTGTTAATATGAAAATCCGTAATAGATTAAATTGATTCATGTGATCCATTTTATTCAGTTCATTGCAAATTTATTTACTTGAGTTAAGATTAATCCTGACTCGAGTGTTTTTGTGTTTTGCAATTAATGCTCGGGTCAGACCGATTATTTTTACAGCTTGAAGATTTTCAGGCCGCGAAGTTAGAGAGAGGGGGATTAAAGCACTCTACTAAAGTTTTCAGTAAAATTTTTCTTTGTACTCTAAAAAGATATATTCCGCTGTATAAAAATTTAATGCATTGTGCAAACTCTGATATATGTATGTAAGAAAAGTTCAATTATGAATAATATTATGATTATTCTGTGATTCTGTGGATGATTCTGTTTAAACTTTATAAACTGACTAACAATTCGTCATTTTGAACGTTTCTAGTTGGTTTAATTACCGACTAGAGGCGGTCAGAGCGGCGGGTCGTTACAAAAGTGGTATCAAAGCTTTGGTTTACTCAAAGCTCAGTTTATGATGGTTAATACGAATAGTTACTAGAACCACTATAAAGAAAGTGCTTTTCAAATTTAAAGAAGTATGAAATTGTTTTCTTTAAAAACAAAAGGTATTTTGAAAATTAAAATTATTTTGAAATTCCCCTCTCTAAATGTGAGTTAGCGATAGTTCTATTCGGTGAGGTCTCGTTAGATTTGAGTTTCAATCGTTCGGAAACTCATTATCGAATTATTGAGATTTATGGAAAATGAAATATGAGTAAAGTGAACTAATGAATTAATGAATCGGTTTAAATTGGTTTAAATCGAATAACTTGAATATTTCGAGTAATAATTGTGAAATAAATTGATATGTTAATTTGGTTATAATCAAGTGGATTATTGAATTATAACTTGGGAATTTGATTCTGGATTCTTTTGAGAAATTGTTTTCAAATATGAAGAACGAATTGGTAAATGAATGGGTTATAAGTATTTAACTTATAATATGAACTTTTGGGTATATAACTGAGTTATATAAATTGAATTGAATAGAATCAATAAGAAGATTTATAAATCGAAATTTTATAAATAGAAATGGAATGTGTAAAGATTGTTTATAAATTCGAAACCAATTGAATTTGATAAGTAAATTGTTATAGCTTATTAAAGGAGATATATCCACGATTTTGGACAGTGGGTAATCCTTTAAAAATAAGAATAAGTTGCAGAAATGATGAAATTGGTTGACAAAGCATATTCACGATTTTTGACAGTGAATATATTATTGAATAAAACAGATATGTTTTAGGGAGAATGATTGAATAATCCAACCTCTGCTAATAAAGGATTGCGAATATTGATAGGAAACTTCGAAAACATCTTGTTAATTATAATGGCGAAAACCGAAGCACAAAAACAGCACGCCGTGAACGAAGAGCAATCGCTCGTAGAGAAGCAGAAGCGACACGTGCGGAAATTGAAAGGAGATTCACTGAAAGGCAAGCACCTGGTCCATATGATGAGGTTATTTGCTATCGATGTCATAAAAAGGGACATTATGCCCGTCAGTGTCGAGAGAGAAGAAAGAAGAAGAATGTGGATGACCGATTCGCTCGTCAGGAGATTGTGTGTTTTAAATGTCAAGAGAGAGGGCATTTTCTTAGTCATTGTCCTAAAGTGAAAAGGAAAAAGTGCGTACTCAATTTAACCGTCGATAGATTGACAATCTGCTACCATTGTCGTCAGACTGGACATATAGCCAGAAACTGCACCGAAAGACAACGGGGAGAGCAAGCTATAGCCCGACCAGCTAGAGCGAAAAGTGTTATGGTGATAGATAAAGATGGAAACATCTCATATTATTGCAATAACTGTAAGGAATGGGGACATGTGGATTTTGAATGTGTTAATTCTCCTTTAACACAATATGAAGTAGTGTCATCCGAAGATGAAAGTTTGGCAGGGATGCATACTATCGGACAAGAAATCGTTAGTCCTTAATTATTCTGAATCTTAAACCAATCGATATATTTTGTAATACTATCTTTTGTAATCCACAATCTTCTGTGTACGTCTTTTAAAAGTATTAAGCTATGTAAAATTTCGTATGGAGAAAATATTTTAATCGAATAGCATTTTGAGAAGTGATATTATGAAATGAAATTTAATTGTTGATTTAACTGTATGAATCAAATTACTTTGATGAGAAGTTTATATTTCAAGTTTAGACTATTGTCTAAAATGGTTAACGTGGAAATATGAATTTAATGGAATTAACTTGATGAACAATTTACTAAAGAACTAGTTGACTATTTTTGAAATAGAAAGTAAATGCAAAGTTCAAATAGAATTTAAATTTTGAATTTGAAGTTGTCAACATGATAATCCATTATAGGTTTAAATAAATTCAGTGATGAATTTAAATTTAAACGGGTAGAGAATTAAATTAAGTGAAAAACTTAATGTTGAAAAGTTTGAAATCGGTTTAAAACCAATATTGTGAAAAGTATGAGGAATTCAAACTATGAATTAAGTGAAGTAGAAAAAGTTAATAGTTTTAAAGATGTTTTAAAATGCATTAACTATCGAATACATAGATTTCAACATTCAATTGTTGAAATAGACGTTTTCGAGAAAAATTAAGGAAATGGTGGACTATAACACTGTTGTTATAGTAAATGGTTTCCGGAAGGAAATGTTGTTGATAGTATTGGGGTTTATATATCTATCTTAAATCCGAATCCCTATACTAGTGATTTTGAGTCGTCGTAACGATGTTTTACGTAACATTCGTTTTAACTCAAATAAATGTGTTTAAAAGAATGATTTCCTTAAAGAATGGAATATATACTTAATTTTGATTCAAGTATATTGAATATTTTCAAAGTGTTGAAAATGAAAGAATTTGTGAATTACTTATTATTGAATAAGTATGGAAATATTTTCCAATGTGAAATGAAAGATTTGAAATTTTATCTTTTAAAGATAAATTGAGAAATGAATATTTGAAATTTGTTTCAAATGGCTAAGTGTGAAAATTATATATCTTGTTAAAGATATTATTTTGAGAAATGTGAACGATTAGTTCAATTTGGAAATTTTTCAAAGAATTGAATTTTGAGTTAAATTGAGTTTAACTTTGACACCAAAAACAATATAAGTTCAGCTTTGAATTTTGGATAGTCGATTGGGATTGTATGTCTAGCATTGTGAATTGATGACATATCATTTGATCTCTATTAAATATATATCTGTGGTGGCGGAGAATTTATTCTTTTAGCTTAACACCCTTCTCTGAGACGTACGAGCTTAGAGGTTATATATCGATAGACATCAATTATGTGTTGAGAATTGACGATGTAACGTGAAATCCAAATCGAATGTGAAATCGATAATGAATTGGATTGTGAATGTGAATTTGGTTTGAGATAACCTTAAATTTTCAAATCGATTAAGAGGAAAAATTTAAACGTGATGGAAAATTTTGAATCCTCTATTTGTTGTGAATGTGAAATGAGTTTTCGTAACTTATATATGTGAATACGATCGAAAACTATCAGTTTAGAAAAATCATCCTGTGTAGGTTTACATAGATATGATAAGTACGAAATGTGAATGAAGTACTATATGTATATGACATATGTTTTCTAAAAACTGAGGATATGGAAATGTACCTTCCAATTTATTATGTGTGAAGGTGATTGGAACTCGGTGGAGTGTCCAGTGAAAATCGTAGCTACGTAGAATTCCCTTAGTGGAATGTCCAATGGGACTGATTTGATATCCCATTGTGTTGGGATTATGTGATATCCCATTGTGTTGGGATTATGTGATTGATGCTGGCGTAATTCGAGGGGTGTGATACCTAAAGTTACAAGCGATTCCATTGAGATAGTAGCGCAACCGCCGAGTAAACTGCGATCTGGGAACCGAAGCGTAATTCGAGGGGCGTGATGCCTAAGGCTACGAGCGATTCTACTGAGATAGTAGCGTAACCGCCGTGTGGACCGCGATCTAAGGCGACAACCATGGCGAAATTCAGGAGTGATGAGAAATCTAAGTTACAAGCGATTCTACTGAGATAGTAGCGGAACCGCCGGGTGACTGTGATCCATGGGGGAACGGACTTTCCATATCCATTTTTAAAAGATTTTTAAGTATTTTCACTGGGAGTTGAAGCAAGTATGTTTAGTACTTGGAGATTTTTAGTCTTGCGCCTGGCCAGCGTATGTCTAAAGTCTGTGAGAACGACGATGGACTTGTTAAACTTTGAGTTATCAAGTATTTTCAAAACTTTGAATAGAAAATCAATAATCTGAAATTAGAATTACATGATTCTAACTTAATGAATTAAGGAAGAAGATCTTTTTGAATATCTTGAAAGTCCACAGTTTTGGATAAGATGTATTATGCAAATATTTAGCATGAAAGATTTCAAGTTAAAAATCTGAGTTTTGTAAATCAAAAGTTTGGTAAAAGACTTTTGTGTCTTGATTATTGAAATCAATAAACAAAACTAGTGAAATGAAATAAATGGAATGAATACTATATTTATTTATGAGTTTGAAACTGAGTAAAATTATGTAGGATATAAATATCGGTGAGATTTTAGCAATCGTTTTTCCTAACTTATAATTTCGGGACGAAATTCTTTTAAGTAGGGGAGATTGTAACGATCCTAAATTTTGAACAATTTAATTTGTAAATATTCAATTTATTTTAAATATTTAAATGATAATTTGACTTAAATTTCAAATTATCAGAAAGAATTGGTGATTAAAATTTAGAATTTAATCTATTTAAAGGTTGAATAGAAATTTGAATTTTGACTTTGAAGTTGAAATTTAATATTTAACTTATATTTTAAATTTGAATTTGATAATTTAGAAAAATAATTTGGATTTAAAATAAGAATGAAAATATAATATGAAAATAAATAAAAATAAAAATATATATATATATATAATAAAATAAAATAAAAATATACTAGTTGAAAATTTAACAACATAATTTTAACAAGATAATTTTTAAAAACAAAAGCTAATTGAATTTAAATTAAATAAGAAAAAAAATAGGAGAGAAAAAATAAAAATAAAAATAAAATAAATAAAAAGAAGTAAACATTACCTTACCTTGAGCATTCCTCCATCCCTTCAACATACCATGATACATGCCGTGACCATGCTTTAAACACGATCTCTTCTGTTTTATAACCCTACCCCTCTCCACTTTCTTCATTCAGACGAAAGAAAAATAAAAAGAAAAACAATGGCGGCCACGAATCTAAAATTCGTCTCTTCGCCTTCGTTCGCCTTCAGAAATTAGGGCTTTGCAAAAAAAAAAAATTGGGCTTCAATTCGAGTTCAACTTGTTTATTCGTCTTCGTGTGGCCGGCTTCGACTTCAAATCTCTGGCGTGCTCTTCGATTCGATTGAAAGGTGAGTCTTTTGGCTCACGATTATCGGAACGCAAGTATTTAAATTTGTTATGGATTGATTGCTTGGTTTTATGCTATGAAGGCGTGTTGTTTTGCTTCCATCTGTCGGTTAATTTGCGAGTATAGGAATTGTGGGTTATTCATTATCATTTGCTCGGCTACTTCGAATTTTAAACTGATAGGAACAGATAATACACTTGATGTTGGTTGTTGGTTGTTCTATTGCTATGAATTGCTCTGTTATTTCGTTATTTAAACTGTTAAGGACAGATACTAGCTACGGTCTCTTGCTCGATTGTTTAAATTTAAACTGATAAGAACAGATTCTATCCAATTTTTAATTTTTGAACTGTTAAGAGCAGATGCTTGTGACTTTAAAATTTTAAACTGATAAGAACAAATGCTACTTGATAAATTGTTTTTAAAATTGATAAGAACAGATGCATGTGTTGGATTTGGCTTTGTTGATGAATATTGTTCTGTTTTATATGTATGTTGTTGTTAGAAAATGATTGAGGATAGGAAGTAGTTATTGATCATCTCTGATCTCTTTCAGAAAATTATTTTCTTAAAGAAATTTCGAAAGGGAAATTTAAAAGAAAATCTTTTAATCCAAACTGTATTAGATCTTGATATATGAAGTAAAGTTGTTTGTAATCATATAACTTTTCATCTAAAAATGTTTATAAGTTTTTAAAATTAAATATATCTTTGTCACTGTGATCAAACTACTTTATTTGATCTAAAAGCTGATATATTTTGATGGTATGTTTCATGCATGTGATTGAAATCAAAATAGTAAGTGTTGCTTTGGTATGTAAACATGATTGCCTAGTTGCTTATGTATCTACATGTCTGTTTTAATTCCTTCCATCTGATTCATTTCTGGCCTTAAGATCAAAACCCAGTTTATAATTTGAATGAATGTATAAAGTCAACAAGTTTCACTTTGTTTTAAAACCTGTTATAAAGTTTAGACTTTAGTCTAAACCTGTCTGTAGCTCAATCATGGGTTGCATTGTTGATCTCTTGAGTTGTTTCACTGCCACACTTGTAACTTGTAATTTTTCAAATTCTTCTAAAAAAAAAAAAGTTTGTAAGCAAAATTGTGATATGAGTTGTATGAATATTTTGAAAGGTCTGAAAAACATTTCTGTAATTCATTTGTAAGTCTGGTTTCCATTTAAATGATTCCTCCTTAACCATTAATATTTAATACTTAGGATTTAAATAAATATTGGTTGTTTAGGCTATGAACTAAATTTTTAAATTTAGTTAACTTAAATAGAAACTGAAATTTCTCTGGCAAAACATATGCTTCTGTAGCCTGATTATTGGTGCACTGTCTTGTATTTCCAGTGTTGTCACTATGTTTCATATGCATAGCTCAGTGGTGGACTTGTTTCTGGCCATTGTGTCACTGCTTCCATTTTAACTTGGTCTTTGTTAACTTGTCATCTTCACTGTGTTGCAACTGTTTCACTTCTTTTGTATCATTGGTACATATAGTGTGTTGCATTACCATCATTGTTGTTTGGTCTGAACTTGGTGACATGCATTTCTTTGTGGTCTTGCACTTGTTAAATATAGCTGCACTTCTTCATCATGTAGCTTGTTCTCTACATTTACTTCACTAGTCTGCATACATGTGCTAAGTTGCTGTTTTGTTGACACTGGTTTGAGCCCTGTTGTCTGCACTTGCATGCTCCAGTGTATTGCCTTTGACATGATTCACTTCATGTTTTGTTGCTGGTTTACCTTGTATCGCTACTTCCAGTCTGTACCTGGTGTATGCAATTTCACTTTATGTTGCATCTAGTCTTGCACTTGTTGTTATAGCTGGTCATTTACCTGGGCATTTGGTCCACATATTGTTTGCTTACTGTTTTGTTTCATTTGGCACTAGTTGCTTTGAACATTTCTTTGTGGTCTGTGCTAGCATGCATGAAGTAATTTTATGTTTCTACAGGCAAATCATTATTGCCTCATTTTATAGACTTAGCAAATAACTGAAAGATGTCACACAATTTTGGTCAGAACCAACAGTTGCAGGAACTGCTGCCTTGCCATATTTTTTTATATATATTCATCTCCAATGATTTCATTTTGAGATTTAAGTGGCATTCCATCTGCTAATATTTGATGTTTCATGACACTGTTAACTCAGCAGCGAAATTTCCAGTTTTAATGCACGTAGTTGCATTTTGTTTTTTTTTTTTTACAGTAAAAGCTGCAAATATTTGTTTTGTGGATATTTGCATTTATTTGCACCAAAACTGCATATTTTCCGAAAATACTTCTAGATGTGTTTCTAGAAGCTGTGCATTTAACTTTGCCTTTTTGTTGTTCGTTTGGGCTGTTTGGATTTGTTGTGCACTGCATAGTGCCTTGCCTTGTCTGTTTTGGAGTTATGCTTGTACACTTGCAGTGATTTGTCTGACTCGTGCACGCGTGTCGGCGAGGCAGTGCACATGTGTGCAAAGTACACGTGTGTACTGCAGCCACACGAGATTGACAGATTTTAAAAGTTAAAGTTGTTAATATGAAAATCCGTAATAGATTAAATTGATTCATGTGATCCATTTTATTCAGTTCATTGCAAATTTATTTACTTGAGTTAAGATTAATCCTGACTCGAGTGTTTTTGTGTTTTGCAATTAACGCTCGGGTCAGACCGAGTATTTTTACAGCTTGAAGATTTTCAGGCCGCGAAGTTAGAGAGAGGGGGATTAAAGCACTCTACTAAAGTTTTCAGTAAAATTTTTCTTTGTACTCTAAAAAGATATATTCCGCTGTATAAAAATTTAATGCATTGTGCAAACTCTGATATATGTATGTAAGAAAAGTTCAATTATGAATAATATTATGATTATTCTGTGATTCTGTGGCTGATTCTGTTTAAACTTTATAAACTGACTAACAATTCGTCATTTTGAACGTTTCTAGTTAGTTTAATTACCGACTAGAGGCGGTCAGAGCGGCGGGTCGTTACATGAATGGTAGGTAATACAACTAAAACCGTACAAGGCACGTATTGGATGAATGGATTTCCAACGAATGGTCAGGCTAAGGAACTTCCTACTGTCAATGGGATCGCCTCTGGCGGGACGTCCCGAGAAACTAACGTTACGGTTAGATCTCTGCCAACACAAGGCCGAGTTACCTCTGTAACTAGGTAACTACTACACGAATATGCCATCCCCCGGTCCTTTGGGACCTTTATCCGAGGCGCCTCAAAGCAACAACCACACAGTAAATGAGATTGGAGCAACCACATAGGTTAAATACCAGGGCTCCATACCTGATACCACCCTTTACCAGAAGGAAATGACATACCCTAAAGGGAGCGACCCTCATAACCTTGCCGCATCTTTCCTGTTTTGACCATTTCCGGGGAGTGAGGTCCTGATGCAGTCTCGTCCACAAAGCTACGCTTTGGCACAAAGCCATGCTTTGGGTCAACAGATGACCAAAGCAATGATCACAAAGATAAATGATCAAACAAATGATCATATCACAAATGATCAACCAATGATCATCACACAGCAGCACTCAGCATGCCACATTACCAAATTTGGGATATATCACTGATAAATATCAACTACATAACCTCTGAGCTCGTACGTCTCAGAGAAGGGTGTTAAGCTGAGAGAATGAATTCTCCGCCACCAAGCAGAAATGTATTTGATAGAAATCAGTTAACATCACAAAGTGTAATGTCGGACATACAACCATACAAGTCTGTTCCGGGTTCGAACAGAACCGAAGGCACTTCCGAAGAAGCCCTTGCAAATCCGGGTATCCACAATCCCGATCGGACTTCCCATCACTAAGGGAATCTCTATACCGTAGCTACTCGGTGCAGAGACAATCGATAGGTTATCCTAACGTTCTCGAAGACACCCGGTCTTCAACACCGGTCTTCAAATGCAATCCATAACGTCGTATCACTATTCGGAATGGGCTATATGACACAAGGTCCTCTCCCAGCTAAACCGAATAGTAAGCGCCATATTTTAAAACATATGGATATGGGATTTCAGTTAAGTCACAACTTAAAAATCCAAACTTTTCTTTCAAATGGTTAAACAAATTACCATTTTAAAATCTTCAAACAAAAAGATTTATTTCACAAAGTTCACAAAGATCCATTCATAGATTTCCAAAACAATTTCTATTTCAATTTGATTAACTCATTTAAATCTTTAAATTAAAGATTTAACTTATAGCTTTCAAAACCCGTTTCCAAAGATTTATCTATAACTTGGAAAACCATTTCATTTTAGATTCGAAATCATTTTAACACACATTGGGAAACCATTTCTTATATGAAAGCTTCTATTATTTGAAAACAACAGTTTTCGTTTCAGAAAAGTCCGATTTATACAAGTTGAAATCTTGGGTTAAATTTAAATTCCAAACATCACTTTTTAAAATCGTTTAAAAACCCATATAAATCCATTTATAAGTTGGATAACTTTTTAAACAATAGTTTCCAAATTTTAGAATTCAATTCCAAATATTGAATTCAAATTTAAATCCAATTATCTAAATTTTCAAAACTTAATCAAGTTATTTAAAAATAACCATTTTCAAAAGCTTCAATTCTAGTTCAAAAACTATTTTGGATTTAAAAATTTAATTTTAAAACAATTTCAAAAATCTGTGACTTAACTAATTTCCACGTGCAATCCATATTTGTGTGTGTATAAGTGTGGTCCAAGGGTTCAACACAATAGTACACAACATCAATCATCACAGATTCAATCATCACGATTCGATGTGGGTTTCGGATAACCAACTGGAATCCGACTCCCTGTCGCATCGAAATTCAAATGCCGTTTTACAGGTCAAAGGATTTGCATATTCATATAATCATATATATATCACAGATATAACATCTTAGCACGAAGCATCAAATAGCATCACATCACATATCAAAATATCAATCCAACACACATCATTCAGTAACAATCAAACATCTACAATTAAGATGAATAAATTGTACGGTTTAAAATTAATTAACCATATAATTACTTTCATTAGTAACCTTTAATTAATTATCATTAATTACAATTGATTTAGTCTTAATCACCTTCATTAATTAATTAAATAAATTTTTCTTTAAATTAATTAACCTTCAAACATTTGATTAATAAAACTTTAATCATTAATTATCCATACTTAATTACTTTAACATGTAATTAATCACTTAATTAATTATTCTTAACTATTTTATTCATTAATCATTAATCAAATAATTTAATCCTTTAACTAATTATTAATTAATTCTTCAATTAATAACTCAAATGATTAACTCTTAATCACATTACTTAATTACTTTTAATAAAGTATTTGTCCTTTACTTAATTACCTTTAGCAATTAATTACTTAATTACTTCCCTAAGTATTATATTAGATTAATCCAAAGTGATTAACTTAATTAATCATAATTTAATTACTTAATTAACTAATTAACTTAATCATTTAAAATTAATTAAATGATTCTTAAACTTATTATATTAAAAGATTCTTAATTAAGAAAACCACTATCTTAATTAAATCATTTATTAACCCATAACTCTTGATAATTAAAAATGATTTAATTATCTTCACAAATTTATTTGTCTTTAATTAAATCAAATTTTAAATTACTCAAGATAATCTCTATTATAATTGATTACCCAAATTTAAATCATTAAACTTTATTTGAAATAAAATATAACATTCATAAATCAATTGTAATTAAACACATTTTAAATTGAACTTTTAAATCTTTTAAACCTTTCTAAAGTTCTTAAAAAAAAAATTAAATACAAACTTAGTTTCAAAATCCACTTCTTTTTTTTTTTTAAACTTTCATATTTATGATATATAAAACTTATTTAAACATAATTTTGAAACAAATCTAGTTTTATATATAAACTTATTTAACTTTTGTTTAAAACTTTAATCATTTACAAATCATATTATCTTTGTTTAAATTTTAGGAACCTTACTGTTAAATATTTTAAAACTTTTAAACTCAAACTTAACCCAGTTTTAAATCTCCACCTAAAATTTAAATTCACCTTTTACATTTAAAACAGAAACAATTTTCTGTTTAAAATCAGACTTTGAAATTCCCTGAATTTAAACTATTTCAAAAGACCAGAATTTAAACTTATTTAAATTCATTATTAAATTCAGTTTTCAAAATCCAAAGTCTCAATATAGTTTGCACTTTGATTCAAACTTCACAAAACTGGGAACAGTTTCCTGTTTCCCCCTTTCTTTTTTTTTTATTTTAAACCGATTTGAATTTCTGCATTTAAATTAATACAAAATAAGAATTCAAACAATTTGAATTCATTCTTAGATTCAAGTTAAATCTTAAGTTCAATTTCAGATTTAATTTAAAACTTATCTTTCAAAATTCTAAAAAAAACAGAACAGTTTCTGTTAAATTTTAACCCTCTTACATTCTTGAATTTAAAAATGTTTTCAAATTCCCGATTTGAATTATTTAAATCCATAACTAAATTCAGGTTCCACCTAATTTCAAACTCCAAGTTTACATTCCTATTATCACTACAACACTATTCTTTTTAAAAAAAACTGGAAATACAATTCTGTTTTTCCTACATACAAACCTGAAACAAAATAACCCGAGGCAAACCCACCTCTACTTCGAGTCATTTCCACTTTTCCCCGAGACCAACCCGAGTCAAAATCCCTGCAACCCAGAACCTACCCCAAACCTGGAACAGACCAACCCCCTCCACTTCAAACCTGTCAACACCAATCTCTCCACCTCTCGACCACTATCAACATCCAAACTCCGGCACTAGCTTCATCACTTCACCATCCATCAATACCCTAAACACCTTTGAACTCGATGCACAGAGGAGTTCAAAATTGACCCAAAACAGTAACCCAAAATAAACTAGGGTTCATCATCAAAAATCCCAAATTTCCATCTCAAACTTGAATTGTGGATCAATTCAAAAAAAATTCATATGTTTTATAATAGATAATCTATTCCCAGAACAAATTCAAACAATTCAAATGCAAGATTCAACTGAACTTGTCAAAGGTGAAAAATACAGTGTTTCTTGAAACTGCATTTTATTTTTTTACTGTAAATTTTAATCTTTGATCTAAAATTCTTGCATTCACTTAATGATTCTATAAGTAAATCTGAACATTAATTCATGATACCTATATTTCCCAATTTTTTTTCAGAATTTAGTTTGTTTATGTTTCCAGACATCACAGAAAACTAAACAACTTATATAGCCTTTAAAAATTTATTTTATCAGGAAATAAACCAATTCCATTCAAATTCTAATCCCTAATAGCAACCAGATTAATGAAAGAAAAACTATTTATCAAATTTGAACTCAACTATAACAATCAGAACCTTAGAAATCAAGCATGCATTGCATTCATATATGCACAGGCAATAGAAAAAAACATGTACAAAAATTTAACTTCAGCAAATAAACAAACATGCATTCCTAATTAACTTATTTTAAATTGAGTGTTACTCACAAGCATTAACAAGAAAATAGGTTTCAGGAGGGAAAGTTGCTCACCTAGAATTAAATGTTTGAAGGCAGAGAGAAGAATTTCTTTGAGCCTGTATATTTTTTTTCTTTAATTCCTGAAGTTTAGATCTGCAAATTGGAAATGGTTTTGTCTTTGATCTTAAATTTTCCTGCAACTCAGATTTGATGCAATTGCTAAAGTCTTTTGTTTTATTTATTCATTTCATAAATAAACAAAGTTTTAAATTTTCTTACTTACAGTATTGTTTTAAATGCAACAGAGAATAGGGTCTGCTGTTGCAAACCAAAAATTCATCTTGACTTGAACTTTATTTCATCCCTGCAACTGATATACAAGGTTGTTTAAAACTTTGTCTTATTTACTAATTTCAACATTAAACTCAGATCTAAAAAAAAAAAAAATTCACTTGCCTTTACTTATTTCCAGAGAAAACTGCATTTGCTTTCAAATTTAAGTTGTTCCAGATTGATATTTGCATTGCTACTTGAATTGATCTGCACTCTGTTCTTGCTTTGAAACCTGAGTTGCAAATGCTTGCTACTTTGATTGCTATTTCTTCTTCTTTTTTTTTTCTGATTTATCTTTTTTCTTTGTTGAGATTTGAAATGCAAAATCTTTTATTACTGCAGTTTCAGATTTTGGTGAGAGGTTATTATAATTGCATATGGGGAACTCAAAAGTTTCTTTGCAATTTTTTATTTAATTAAATAAAATGAATGCCACTTGTTTAAAAGAGATGATTATGAGATCTCTATGAAATGTCCACTTCTTTATTCATTTGTATGTGTAGTGTTTCCTTTCATATCTACATTCACAAAATTTACATTCTCACATGTGCATGTTTGTATATGTTTATATTTATTTTAAATTTCAATTCAAATTGAATTATAACCACTTATGTACATTTATATATATTCATATCCATACATTTATTTAGAAAGAAGTTATATCTACACAATTTACATTCATACATATTTTTATTTATTTATTTATTTTTGTACAATCTTTTATAAAAAGAAAAGAATGACTTTTAAATACTTTGATTTTATATTAACAATAGTTATATTTATTTATTTGAGGGAATTTGACTTAAGAATAATATTTCAAAAATGAGTACACTAATTTTTTTCTTTTTAACCACTTCCAAATATTAATATAATTAAAAATTTAGAAAACAACTTTTACTATCATTTTATTAATCTCAAGCTTTTTAATTTCTATTTTATTTTTAATGCATTTTATTTTGAAATTCAATACTTGTTTTATAAATCACTTATTCTTAAATTTCTAATATAAATTTCTATTTATAATCAAATTATCTATTTATTCTAGAAAGTTTTCTAAAAATTCACAATTTATTTTCAAAAATAAATTTAATTGCCAATATTATTTTAAACTTAGTTCATTATATTTATTAATTATAATTCATTTGTATAATTAAATGAACAAATATCTTTATTAAATTTGAAGAATTCAAATATACTCAGAATTTTATTTACAATATATTTTAATTTTAGAATTTTCAAATTTTCAAGCCAATTCAATTTTTATTTACTTGAAATCAAATTCCTATTTAAAATCTAAAATTTTAAGTTTATTCTGGAAATATCTAATTAATTCACAAATAACCCCACAATTTAATTTCAAAATTAATTTAATTATTGAATTATTTTGGCTAATATTTCAGGAATGTTACAGATTCCCCCCCTTAAAAAATTCGTCCTCGAAATTTGCAAGGAAGACGATAAAGAAAAGATAATAGATAAAGGAATGATTGATCAGATCAGACCGAAAAATTTATTCCGCATTTGGCTTACCAAATTAGAATATCGACAATATGAGAACAACCTCATACAATTATTTCACAAGATACTCGGGCTCACCGGTCTACGAATATGCAAGGGCATTGATTAGTTCGAAGGATAACTAATCGTTCGTAGAATAAATCGGATCCCAGAGAATAGATAGATGGGCTTAATTTTCAACAATTCCCAAATGCTAGATATGGATAACGAATTCAAGCCAGAATACTCCAAAGTATATGGACTTTGATATACATACTAAATTACAATTTTAAATTTGGTTTTACCCGATATCGTTTTATTGATACAATTCAACTTTAGCTTCATATTAGTTAACCAATTTACGTAATTTAAAATTTCCAATTTATTTTAATTTTAATTTTCAATTTCAAATTCATTAGAGTTTAGATCGAAAAGTTGATAAGAAAACGATGAAGATACGAAAGAAGGATTTTCTACAACGATTCGTAAGGCCACCATCGCACCGAAACTTCTTTCTGGAGCTGTCACGAAGGAATCAAAAGAATTTTGGAATAGAATCAAAGGAGATTGAGAAGAAAATGTTGTTTCCACTGTTGCAGGGTATTGACCATTTGTAGTGGTACTCCCCCGTCCCATATCTCGTCCTCTTCTCGCACTCATACTTACTATCAGTGGATAGTAAGAGAATTTACTGAGGCATTCGAACGGATATCTTAAGGATATACTCATTCTAGGGTATACTTCACCCTATCTCTAATGAATTACTTAATGTGTTATACTCCTGAGCTAAAGTTTTACCCCTCAGCTCTGATACCACTTGTAACGATCCTGACTCGACCTTCGAAAATCGGCACCGAATACGACACTCGTATTCAAATGCCGCAGATCCAAACGTCGAACCTGGTTCGCCGGAGCTTATAACACATTAAGTAAATAACACAGCGGACGAAAATGAATAGCATATATCAATATACAACGTTTGATACAATAACCGATACAACATGAATGATACAACAGGATGGTTCAATAGATATCAACATTATCAGAGATACAAAGAATAGCAGCGGAAATATAATAATAACACTAGCAGCGGAACAAATCTCCAAAATAGTCTTCAAGAAAGAACTCCAGTATCAGAAATCTCCATCTCCAAGGCATCAATCCAGAATAGCTCGAACTCCCAAATCAAGATGAAGAGAAGCAACTCGATCCAAAATGCGATTGCCAAATCCTAAGGCTGAAAGCTATCGAATCTACACCTACTATGGATTATCTAAAAATCCCAACTCTAGACTGCCCGTGTGGGAAAATGGTGGGCACCCAGAGTTTAGGAAATGAACAATAAACTCCAGGTCAGTCATGGGACTGGTATGAGCAAACAAAAACATTTGGTCTTAAAAACAAACAAGAAAATTTAAATTTGAAATCCGCAATGCTTTTTAGAAAATGAAACTACCATAAGGCCTCCCGCCACACACACAATGCAAACGCAGAATTGGAGGAGATTTCTCCTTATGATAGTCAAAAATGCTTACTACGCAAAAATCAAATCATTTTTGATATTATTATTAGTGCATAGGGTAGAAAACAATTTCGAAAGTAGAATATAAATCCTAGCCAGCATAGACATTCCGAACTATGCCTACTATAGCTACCATCCAAACAGTGGTGACCACCATAAGTGAATGGCAGGTAATACAACTAAAACCGTACAAGGCACGTATTGGATGAATGGATTTCCAACGAATGGTCAGGCTAAGGAACTTCCTACTGTCAATGGGATCGCCTCTGGCGGGACGTCCCGAGAAACTAACGTTACGGTTAGATCTCTGCCAACACAAGGCCGGGTTACCTCTGTAACTAGGTAACTACTACACGAATATGCCATCCCCCGGTCCTTTGGGACCTTTATCCGAGGCGCCTCAAAGCAACAACCACACAGTAAATGAGATTGGAGCAACCACATAGGTTAAATACCAGGGCTCCACACCTGATACCACCCTTTACCAGAAGGAAATGACATACCCTAAAGGGAGCGACCCTCATAACCTTGCCGCATCTTTCCTGTTTCGACCATTTCCGGGGAGTGAGGTCCTGATGCAGTCTCGTCCACAAAGCTACGCTTTGGCACAAAGCCATGCTTTGGGTCAACAGATGACCAAAGCAATGATCACAAAGATAAATGATCAAACAAATGATCATATCACAAATGATCAACCAATGATCATCACACAGCAGCACTCAGCATGCCACATTACCAAATTTGGGATATATCACTGATAAATATCAACTACATAACCTCTGAGCTCGTACGTCTCAGAGAAGGGTGTTAAGCTGAGAGAATGAATTCTCCGCCACCAAGCAGAAATGTATTTGATAGAAATCAGTTAACATCACAAAGTGTAATGTCGGACATACAACCATACAAGTCTGTTCCGGGTTCGAACAGAACCGAAGGCACTTCCGAAGAAGCCCTTGCAAATCCGGGTATCCACAATCCCGATCGGACTTCCCATCACTAAGGGAATCTCTATACCGTAGCTACTCGGTGCAGAGACAATCGATAGGTTATCCTAACGTTCTCGAAGACACCCGGTCTTCAACACCGGTCTTCAAATGCAATCCATAACGTCGTATCACTATTCGGAATGGGCTATATGACACAAGGTCCTCTCCCAGCTAAACCGAATAGTAAGCGCCATATTTTAAAACATATGGATATGGGATTTCAGTTAAGTCACAACTTAAAAATCCAAACTTTTCTTTTAAATGGTTAAACAAATTACCATTTTAAAATCTTCAAACAAAAAGATTTATTTCACAAAGTTCACAAAGATCCATTCATAGATTTCCAAAACAATTTCTATTTCAATTTGATTAACTCATTTAAATCTTTAAATTAAAGATTTAACTTATAGCTTTCAAAACCCGTTTCCAAAGATTTATCTATAACTTGGAAAACCATTTCATTTTAGATTCGAAATCATTTTAACACACATTGGGAAACCATTTCTTATATGAAAGCTTCTATTATTTGAAAACAACAGTTTTCGTTTCAGAAAAGTCCGATTTATACAAGTTGAAATCTTGGGTTAAATTTAAATTCCAAACATCACTTTTTAAAATCGTTTAAAAACCCATATAAATCCATTTATAAGTTGGATAACTTTTTAAACAATAGTTTCCAAATTTTAGAATTCAATTCCAAATATTGAATTCAAATTTAAATCCAATTATCTAAATTTTCAAAACTTAATCAAGTTATTTAAAAATAACCATTTTCAAAAGCTTCAATTCTAGTTCAAAAACTATTTTGGATTTAAAAATTTAATTTTAAAACAATTTCAAAAATCTGTGACTTAACTAATTTCCACGTGCAATCCATATTTGTGTGTGTATAAGTGTGGTCCAAGGGTTCAACACAATAGTACACAACATCAATCATCACAGATTCAATCATCACGATTCGATGTGGGTTTCGGATAACCAACTGGAATCCGACTCCCTGTCGCATCGAAATTCAAATGCCGTTTTACAGGTCAAAGGATTTGCATATTCATATAATCATATATATATCACAGATATAACATCTTAGCACGAAGCATCAAATAGCATCACATCACATATCAAAATATCAATCCAACACACATCATTCAGTAACAATCAAACATCTACAATTAAGATGAATAAATTGTACGGTTTAAAATTAATTAACCATATAATTACTTTCATTAGTAACCTTTAGTTAATTATCATTAATTACAATTTATTTAGTCTTAATCACCTTCATTAATTAATTAAATAAATTTTTCTTTAAATTAATTAACCTTCAAACATTTGATTAATAAAACTTTAATCATTAATTATCCATACTTAATTACTTTAACATGTAATTAATCACTTAATTAATTATTCTTAACTATTTTATTCATTAATCATTAATCAAATAATTTAATCCTTTAACTAATTATTAATTAATTCTTCAATTAATAACTCAAATGATTAACTCTTAATCACATTACTTAATTACTTTTAATAAAGTATTTGTCCTTTACTTAATTACCTTTAGCAATTAATTACTTAATTACTTCCCTAAGTATTATATTAGATTAATCCAAAGTGATTAACTTAATTAATCATAATTTAATTACTTAATTAACTAATTAACTTAATCATTTAAAATTAATTAAATGATTCTTAAACTTATTATATTAAAAGATTCTTAATTAAGAAAACCACTATCTTAATTAAATCATTTATTAACCCATAACTCTTGATAATTAAAAATGATTTAATTATCTTCACAAATTTATTTGTCTTTAATTAAATCAAATTTTAAATTACTCAAGATAATCTCTATTATAATTGATTACCCAAATTTAAATCATTAAACTTTATTTGAAATAAAATATAACATTCATAAATCAATTGTAATTAAACACATTTTAAATTGAACTTTTAAATCTTTTAAACCTTTCTAAAGTTCTTAAAAAAAAAATTAAATACAAACTTAGTTTCAAAATCCACTTCTTTTTTTTTAAAAACTTTCATATTTATTATATATAAAACTTATTTAAACATAATTTTGAAACAAATCTAGTTTTATATATAAACTTATTTAACTTTTGTTTAAAACTTTAATCATTTACAAATCATATTATCTTTGTTTAAATTTTAGGAACCTTACTGTTAAATATTTTAAAACTTTTAAACTCAAACTTAACCCAGTTTTAAATCTCCACCTAAAATTTAAATTCACCTTTTACATTTAAAACAGAAACAATTTTCTGTTTAAAATCAAACTTTGAAATTCCCTGAATTTAAACTATTTCAAAAGACCAGAATTTAAACTTATTTAAATTCATTATTAAATTCAGTTTTCAAAATCCAAAGTCTCAATATAGTTCGCACTTTGATTCAAACTTCATAAAACTGGGAACAGTTTCCTGTTTCCCCCTTTTTTTTTTTATTTTAAACCGATTTGAATTTCTGCATTTAAATTAATACAAAATAAGAATTCAAACAATTTGAATTCATTCTTAGATTCAAGTTAAATCTTAAGTTCAATTTCAGATTTAATTTAAAACTTATCTTTCAAAATTCTAAAAAAAAACAGAACAGTTTCTGTTAAATTTTAACCCTCTTACATTCTTGAATTTAAAAATGTTTTCAAATTCCCGATTTGAATTATTTAAATCCATAACTAAATTCAGGTTCCACCTAATTTCAAACTCCAAGTTTACATTCCTATTATCACTACAACACTATTCTTTTTAAAAAAAACTGGAAATACAATTCTGTTTTTCCTACATACAAACCTGAAACAAAATAACCCGAGGCAAACCCACCTCTACTTCGAGTCATTTCCACTTTTCCCCGAGACCAACCCGAGTCAAAATCCCTGCAACCCAGAACCTACCCCAAACCTGGAACAGACCAACCCCCTCCACTTCAAACCTGTCAACACCAATCTCTCCACCTCTCGACCACTATCAACATCCAAACTCCGGCACTAGCTTCATCACTTCACCATCCATCAGTACCCTAAACACCTTTGAACTCGATGCACAGAGGAGTTCAAAATTGACCCAAAATAGTAACCCAAAATAAACTAGGGTTCATCATCAAAAATCCCAAATTTCCATCTCAAACTTGAATTGTGGATCAATTCAAAAAAAATTCATATGTTTTATAATAGATAATCTATTCCCAGAACAAATTCAAACAATTCAAATGCAAGATTCAACTGAACTTGTCAAAGGTGAAAAATACAGTGTTTCTTGAAACTGCATTTTATTTTTTTACTGTAAATTTTAATCTTTCATCTAAAATTCTTGCATTCACTTAATGATTCTATAAGTAAATCTGAACATTAATTCATGATACCTATATTTCCCAATTTTTTTTCAGAATTTAGTTTGTTTATGTTTCCAGACATCACAGAAAACTAAACAACTTATATAGCCGTTAAAAATTTATTTTATCAGGAAATAAACCAATTCCATTCAAATTCTAATCCCTAATAGCAACAAGATTAATGAAAGAAAAACTATTTATCAAATTTGAACTCAACTATAACAATCAGAACCTTAGAAATCAAGCATGCATTGCATTCATATATGCACAGGCAATAGAAAAAAACATGTACAAAAATTTAACTTCAGCAAATAAACAAACATGCATTCCTAATTAACTTATTTTAAATTGAGTGTTACTCACAAGCATTAACAAGAAAATAGGTTTCAGGAGGGAAAGTTGCTCACCTAGAATTAAATGTTTGAAGGCAGAGAGAAGAATTTCTTTGAGCCTGTATATTTTTTTTCTTTAATTCCTGAAGTTTAGATCTGCAAATTGGAAATGGTTTTGTCTTTGATCTTAAATTTTCCTGCAACTCAGATTTGATGCAATTGCTAAAGTCTTTTGTTTTATTTATTCATTTCATAAATAAACAAAGTTTTAAATTTTCTTACTTACAGTATTGTTTTAAATGCAACAGAGAATAGGGTCTGCTGTTGCAAACCAAAAATTCATCTTGACTTGAACTTTATTTCATCCCTGCAACTGATATACAAGGTTGTTTAAAACTTTGTCTTATTTACTAATTTCAACATTAAACTCAGATCTAAAAAAAAAAAAAATTTCACTTGCCTTTACTTATTTGCAGAGAAAACTGCATTTGCTTTCAAATTTAAGTTGTTCCAGATTGATATTTGCATTGCTACTTGAATTGATCTGCACTCTGTTCTTGCTTTGAAACCTGAGTTGCAAATGCTTGCTACTTTGATTGCTATTTCTTCTTTTTTTTTTTCTGATTTATCTTTTTTCTTTGTTGAGATTTGAAATGCAAAATCTTTTATTACTGCAGTTTCAGATTTTGGTGAGAGGTTATTATAATTGCATATGGGGAACTCAAAAGTTTCTTTGCAATTTTTTATTTAATTAAATAAAATGAATGCCACTTGTTTAAAAGAGATGATTATGAGATCTCTATGAAATGTCCACTTCTTTATTCATTTGTATGTGTAGTGTTTCCTTTCATATCTACATTCACAAAATTTACATTCTCACATGTGCATGTTTGTATATGTTTATATTTATTTTAAATTTCAATTCAAATTGAATTATAACCACTTATGTACATTTATATATATTCATATCCATACATTTATTTAGAAAGAAGTTATATCTACACAATTTACATTCATACATATTTTTATTTATTTATTTATTTTTGTACAATCTTTTATAAAAAGAAAAGAATGACTTTTAAATACTTTGATTTTATATTAACAATAGTTATATTTATTTATTTGAGGGAATTTGACTTAAGAATAATATTTCAAAAATGAGTACACTAATTTTTTTCTTTTTAACCACTTCCAAATATTAATATAATTAAAAATTTAGAAAACAACTTTTACTATCATTTTATTAATCTCAAGCTTTTTAATTTCTATTTTATTTTTAATGCATTTTATTTTGAAATTCAATACTTGTTTTATAAATCACTTATTCTTAAATTTCTAATATAAATTTCTATTTATAATCAAATTATCTATTTATTCTAGAAAGTTTTCTAAAAATTCACAATTTATTTTCAAAAGTAAATTTAATTGCCAATATTATTTTAAACTTAGTTCATTATATTTATTAATTATAATTCATTTGTATAATTAAATGAACAAATATCTTTATTAAATTTGAAGAATTCAAATATACTCAGAATTTTATTTACAATATATTTTAATTTTAGAATTTTCAAATTTTCAAGCCAATTCAATTTTTATTTACTTGAAATCAAATTCCTATTTAAAATTTAAAATTTTAAGTTTATTCTGGAAATATCTAATTAATTCACAAATAACCCCACAATTTAATTTCAAAATTAATTTAATTATTGAATTATTTTGGCTAATATTTCAGGAATGTTACAACTGGAACAAAACCCAATCACCCAAAACCGTCATGAATCACCTCCTCCAACCACCAGAGACTCCATCATCTTATCCTGACCTTCGCCACAGACCCAAGCTTCTTTTACCCTACCTCCGATCCAACTCGATGCTTCCTGACATCGCACTGGCCTCAAAATCAATGTCGACCAAATCAGGGTTCTAAACCCTAATTCGTCACCGTTCATTCTCCACGATGAACAAAAAAAATCAGCGACCATTTTTCCCATGCTCTATGACCAACAAGCTACATCCAAAAATGATCCTGAACCACGATCTTCCATCGTTCGTCGAAAAATAGCGAAAACCCAAATCCCATTCAACCCATAATTCCTCCACAAATATTAACTTAAAAATTATGATATTTCCATTAAAAATCCTAGTTTTCAAAATCGAATCATATTATATATGAAATCTTGAAATCGTGAAAGTCGAATTTTTGAGATGTTCGATTTTTCCCTCTAATTTCTATTTTCCCGGTAAAACCACTTACTAATTATACTTAAAAACATTTTGAAAATAGAATTTAGTTATTACAAAAAAATTTCCTTTAAAGATCATAACCTGAATTGGATTATACGAAAATGAATCAAATTTTGAGAAGTTTTTGGTTTGTTGAACCAAAACAGAGACATGCACAGACATGCATATATATATATATATATATATATATATATATATATATATATATATATATATATGCACACACACACACAGACACACAACAAACTTCACACTGATATGCTTGCAAAGCATATTTATACATTCATGCAAAAAAAATTCACATATTGCTTCCATTATTTATCACATGCATCAGAATATAAAGAAGATTGGTATTTAGAGGGTGAAGTTTACTCATAGATTAGATGAACAGAGAAAGTTTTGAAATTTGGAAACATGATTTGAAGCTGGAAGCTTGATTTTATAACTGCTACAGATCTTCTTTGATTAAGTTGAATTTGAAGCTATGCTTGCTTCAGATTAAAAGCTTGAAGTAGTTTTAGTTTTTATTTTTATTTTCTGGTTTGGTTTTAGATTTGAAAGATGAAAAAAGAAAGGATTGAGATATATATAAATGTATACAACCCTGGTTTCAACTAAATCATTTTCGTTTATATTTTTTTATGAAGAAAACCATACATTTTGACACTTGTGTTTGCATGACATCCCTTAGCTTACAAATGTCTACCGGTGAATATTTTATAATTTCTTTTTATGTTTTATATTTATTTTTTATATTTTCTTTTTATTACAATGTTTATGTAAATTGATAAAACCCTTTATTTATTCTTATTTTAAGCTTAAGCTATTTATACTTGAATTAATAATAATATACATATTAGTGTTTAAAAATGTAGAGTTTTAAATCTAATTCATTTTTAAGATATTTATTTTGAATTCCAAACCATAGTTTCCTATTCACAATTTACATATATAAACAATAGTAATTAGAAAGCAGAGTTTAAATTTGTTTGAAAAGAATAAGTTTAGCACATTAAATTGATTATATTTGGAAATTATCCTAATTCTTTTAAATAATATCACTTAAGTTAGACAGCATATTTTATTTGTTTAAAACGATAATTTTTGTAAATTTAAATAATTATATTAGAAGATTATTAAATTAAGTTCATCATACCTAAAATATTATAACTTAAGTTCGTATATTGTTTAAACAAATTTATATTTATGTCCAGATATTTTTAATTATCAGAATTTTATTTGTTCAACTTATAAATCAGTATTTTTAATAATTTAATTCAGTTAATTGCCAATTAACGACCGTTAAAAATTTGGGTCGCCACGAAGTTAAACGTGCTTCTCCATTGCTGCAATCGGCGATGAACTGCTTTGTTAGGTGCTTCATCCTTTAGGCTGCTCCAAACGCAGTTCGATTCTTTTATTAAACCCTAAGTCTAATCTTCTAACTTGCATTTAGGTTGCTTTCTTACTCTATTGGCTACTTATTTAACTTAATTAGCATATTCTTTAGCCTCATCTCGCTTTAATTGTTGTGAGATTATCATAGATCTAATAGGGAATAATGTTAGTATTAGCCGCATTCATAATCTCACTAATTAACTTGATATATAAATCCTTAAGATAAGCCTCTTTTGCCATTTCGGTTTTATTTGCTTAATGACTTAATATAAGTTGTATAAATAAGCTTGTGCCATTATTCTCTACTACCATTGATTACCAATTTATTATAAGTCTCACGATAATCTTTCCCATTCTTACTTCCTAATTATAACCTATGTTAGAATTCTACTTGTAATTGTTACTTTTTCTTCCTTTATAGTCCATTATATAATTACAAGCATTTGTCGTCTATTCTACCCTGCCTTCTTTTATTGTGATATAGAATTTCCTTTAATTCTCTAATATTACATAATTCACTTATTGTAATAGTTGCCTATTTAAATAGCCTACGTAGTAAATGCAGACTTAGGCTCATTAATTTTCATAGCTTCCAATTCTTGATTAATAATTTACTTGTTACAATTCATACATTACTTTTTTGTCTTCTGTTTTAGGAAGTAATTCAATTTTATTTGATTGGTTATGAAAGCTTTATAATCCATGTCCATATCTTAATATTGGATAATACTATAAATAATAATCCATAACTCCAAGATATTTCTTTTACTATTTTGGAGTAGTGTCAAATACATCGGTTTATCTATTTTACACTAGCTTCTTTTTTATTTCTTTTATTCTTACAGTTAAATTTATCGCTATGTTTTCTATGTTAAGTTATGGAAATGTATCTTACTCTCTAAACCGACCAATTAATCTAGTAATTAATCCCAAATTAACTTTCCCATTTTAAATGCAATTTATTACAGAAATATTTCTCTAACTTTTATTATTTTACATCTTCATTTCAGTATTTTTAATCAATATTAGCATTTAATCTATTATAATCCGTAAGCAAAGAAAAAGGAGAGGATAGAAGAAAACTGACGCTTGCACAAAGTTCAAAACATAGAAAAAGAGGTAATTAAGGCATAGCATACAGTAAATACCAATACTGTAAATAAACTGCAAGTTTTCTTATAGTTCGGCATAATTTAATTATTATGATTAATTACTGAATAAAATTTTCTAAATAGGAATCTTACGATAATATACCTTAAACTTAAAAGATATATATAAATAATTCCACTACCCGTCATCTTTAGCTTCTCTTGTGCTCCACTTGGCTCCATAGTCCTTCTGGATCCCCTTCTGTTAAGGTGTATAATATTTTAATTTAGAAGATTTTCTCCCTAGAAATTATTTTCTTTTTAGGGCTCAGCCATAGACAATGAACCAATGGGAGGAAATCAAATTGTGAGAAGATAGCCAAGCCTAGAGTCCTATTTATATTGGAGCTTGGGGACTTCAGACGTTGGATTCTTGGATTGAACCTGGAGCCACCATGTCATAGGGCAATTTGGAGCCATCGGATCGAAGAATGCATGGCTCAGATAGCGCAAAAACAAGAAAACGCTTCACTGTACGTACCTGGACGAATTATCATCCACGCCGTACACGGGTCGACCGGGCGGTCAACCACTTTAGCTAGTGGTCGACCGTTGCACCTATTGGGTTGACCTACTGGTCAGCCCATATCCGCATTATACTAAATGTATTTTTGTTCGGTTACCTATTCTATTCCGTACTTAACTTCTTCATATTGGTTCAGATTTTAACGAGTTATATATGGAAACTGATCAAAAAATCACCCCGGATGCAATGGTTCAAGTTTCGAAGGCATATTTTGAAAATTCCATAATTACTTATTTCATTACTTATCATTATACGTTAAATTTTAATTGTATAAAAATGTAGGATGTTACATTATCCCACCCTTATGAAATTTCATCCTCGAAATTTGACAAGGGTAAAATCTATGTAATCCACACATTTATTACAGCCAATTTGTGTACATCCAACTTTGCAACCATCCGTGCTTTTATGAAAAAGAGATTTCAAAATAAAAGGTATGCATTTACATAAATTTCTAAGCAGTACCTCCCATATGAATGCTTCTTATTTAAAAAATTTATTTTTATAACTTGATGCACACAACCGAAATATTCTTGCAATTTCTATATGAATGTAATTTTTTGAAAACTTAAAATATTTTTCACCTAATCTTTCCCACACTCCTATTGAATAGAGGTGTAGTTTAACCAATTTTTCATCCAAATCCTAACACATAACTTTCAATATTTGAATCTCAGAAAAATCTTTTTCTTTGAACTCGATTTCTTATGTCAAGAAGAAGGTAGAAAACAGAAAAACCTTACATTTCTCCGTTTGACTTTTGCATACCTCTACTTAGGTGCTTAGAACTTATGGTGCTATCCTATAAAATCCCTATTTTCTTTTCCAAGCAGAGTTTATACAAGAAATTATCTCTTTTGTGTAAGAAATTTTCTGTTGACGCTTCTGTACTTTCTTTAAATTTATTATTTCCCTTGTAGTTATCTTTTTTTTTTACCTTTTATAATAACATCTTATGTTCTTGTTCTCTATTTTTGAACACCTCAAAAATAAAGAGAAAAAAGCATCAATACTGACCTACGATTACAATAGAGTTTTCAAATGCTCACATAACAGTACAATTTTATATCTAAAGAGAAAAAAAACCCTACTACATTACTGTAACGAATGTGATTTTATCGGGATTCGAAGGTCGGCATTCTTGCGTGTACTGTATCAAATGCCGCATAAACGAATGCTGGAAAACCGAATTGTTAGGGTTAAAAAGAGGAGGTAGAAGAAAAAGATAGAAGAACTAAGAAAAAAGAACAGAAATAATATCAGAATCTCACATTACGCAGCAGAACAATATATAATAGATAAATGAATAATCTTTAAATCAAAGAACTATCTCGGTTATTACATCACATTATCATCAGAGTGTACAACAACAATATACAACACAACTGGACAATGGACAGTTATACAAACATGTCCCTACAAGTGAATTTACAGTGGAAAGATAATATCATATACAAGTAATATGCCTCGCCATCCAGCTCGCCACTTGAGCTCCAAAGCACTTCTGAATCCAGAACGACCTGATAATCTGACTCTAGACTGCCCGTGTTGAAAATGATGGGCACCCAGAGTTTAGGAAGAGAACAATAAACTCTAGGTCAGTCATGGTACTGGTGTGAGAACTCAAAACAGTTATTTATCTTTTAAAACAACAACAACAACAACATGGGAAGTGAAAAATATCCGCAATGCTTTTGGAAAATGAAACTACCATAAGGCCTCCCCGCACACACACAATGCAAACGTAGAATTGGAGGAGATTTCTCCTTATGATAGTCAAAGATGCTTATTACGCAAAACAAATCATTTTTGATATTATTATTAGTGCATAGTGTAGAAAGCATTTCGAAAATAGAATATAAATCTTAGCCAACATACGACCATTATCGTATGCCTACTATAGCTACCATGTTCAATAGCAGGTTACTGCCACATTCCATGGCAGGTTATACAACTAAAACCGTACCATGCTCGTATTGTTTCTTTGGATTTTCCAACAAATGGTCATGCTAAGGAACTTCCTACTGCCACATGGAATCGCCTTTGGCGGGACGTCCCGAGAACCTAACCGGATCTCTGCCAACACAAGGTCGGGTTACCTCTGTAACTAAGTAACTACTACTCGAGTATGCCACTCGCCGGTCCTTTGGGACCTTTATCCGAGGGCCCTCTATCACCAAGCAACAACCATACAGAAAAATGAGATTGGAGCAACCACATAGGTTAAGCATCAGGGCTCCATACCTGACACCACCCTTTTCCAGAAGGAAATGACATACCCTAAAGGGCGCGACCCTCATAACCTTGCCTCATATTCCTGTTTCGACCATTTCCGGGGTGTGAGGTCCGACGAAGTCTCGTCCATAAAACTACGCTTTTTCACAAAGCCACGCTTTGATCAACAAATGATCAATAAATAATCATCACACGGCAACACTCAGCATGCCACATTACCAAATTGGGAATATATCACAGATAACCTTCAACTACAAAACCTCTGAGCTCGTACGTCTCAGAGAAGGGTGTTAAGCTAAGAGAATAAATTCTCCGCCAGCAACAGAAATGTATTTGAAAGAAATCTGCTTTATATCTCAACATGTAATGTCAGACACGTAACCACACAAGTCTGTTTCGGGTTCGAACAGAACCGAAGGCACTTCAAAAGAAGCCCTTGCAATCCGGGTATTCACAATCCCGATCGAATTTCCCATCACAAAGGAAATCTCTATATCGTAGCTAACGATGCAGAGACAATCGATAGGTCATCCTATCATTTTCACAAATACCCGGTCTTCACCATCGGTCTTCAATGTTATCCATTACGTCGTATCACTATTCAGAATGGGTAGTCCGAATAACGAGCGCAATAATTTAAAAATAAGTGTAGCATTCAATCTCAACCAATTCACAACAAATATCCATTAAAGGGTCAATATTGATAGTCGGTTATTCAACTATCAATTAATATTCACAACATAACCCGATTTCAAATAATTTTCCCAAATTATTGATTTTCAGAAATATCTTTACAAGATATATTTTCCATATTTCAACCATTTGAAAAGAATTTCAAATCAATTTCACCTTTACAACTTTCATTTCAAAATGGTTCATTTAAACCAATTAAATGAATCCTTACTGATTTATTAAATTTACGTTCCAAATCCGTAAATTTATTTCCACACTTCAAAATAAATCAATGTTTATTTTTAAACAAAGTTCCCTTTCTTTTATAAATTCTATAGTGAATTTACCTTTCCAAAATATCTATGAATATGCGATTTCCAAATCGATTTCTAATATTCATTTTTCAATTTATCTTTAAAAGTTAAAATCTCAAAACATTCACTTCATATTGGAAAACATTTCCATACTTTTTTAATAATAAATAATTCACAAATCCATTTATTTTCAACATTTGGAAAATATTCAATATACTTAAATCCAAATTAAGTATATATTTTATTCTTTAAGGAAAACATCCTCGTAAACACATTTATTTGGGTCAAAACGAATGTTGCGTAAAACATCGTTACGACAACCCAAAATCACTAGTATAGGAATTCAAAATTAAGATAGATATATAAACCCCAATACTATACAAAACTTTTCCTTTCGGAAATCATTTACTAGAACAACAGTGTTGAACTCCACCGTTTCCTTCTATTTCTCAAAAACGTCTATTTCAACAACGAATGCTGAAATCTATGGTTTCGATACTTAATACATTTTTAAAACATTTTTGAATCGTTTTAATTCTATTTAAATTATAACTTTCCCAAAATATTTCTCTAATATATTATTCACCGTCCAAAATCGTGAATATACATCATTAACCAAATTCAATTTTTTACATATTTTATTTAAAGGTTTATCCACTGTCGCAAAATCGTGTATATATCTCCTTTAATAAGCTATAATAATTAAACTTATTAAAATAAGTTGATTTCGGATTTATAAAACAACGTTTATAAATTCCATTTATACTTTATAACAACTTCGACTTATAAAATCACTTTAGTAACAAATTCTATCCATATCCCATTTACATGCCAAAATCCAATTTATAAGTTAATTACTTATAAATCTTTTATTTTACAAAAACCTATTCATTTTATAACTTCACAATTTATAAATCTATAGATTTAATCCACTTATGAAACCCATTTATATTTCGTTTTAACACTTATAAAAACTCATTTTATAATTCCAATATTTTAACTTATAAATATCAATTTTATAAATCTTTTATATAAATCATTTATAATAATTCAAAAATCTCAATTTAAACCATTTTATAAATTAATCAACTACTTATTTCAAAAAAATAAATAAATCACATTTCGGTTATATTTCACCAAAAATCATAATTTTTATAACATAAAATTTCAATGTTTATTTATTTAAAATGAATCAATTACAAAATTAAATTTTATTATGAATTCTCAACTTAAATTTTCAAAAATCAAATTTTACTTAATTTCGGCATCTAATGATACCAAAAATATATTCGGCTAAAATTTAGCCTTTAACGATTTCAATCACAAAGATAATCACGCAGATTATAAATAGATCAACACACAACATTGAAACAAATTCAATCATTTGAGGAATCACATTGAATCCCTCCAACCTGTTTCCCTGCATCCAAAGTTGTTAGCACAATACCAATTCCGCCCCTCCACCTTCTTCCAATAATAGTTGTAGCGTTTTATTTCGAATGTGTGTTTAATTTTATCCAAAATTTTCACTAGCTCCAAATGACTCCAAACTAGCTCCATTTGGTAGTGTTCGTCCAAATGGACCCAACGCAATTTGTTTCGTGGAAAACGGACCTCGTATCAAAAAGATATCAATCTTTAAAGTTTGAACGATAATTAAATATAATTTTAATTTACAATTTCCATTTTATTTTACCCAGAATCAAATCTGGCCGTCCCTCCCTCCAACATCAGATCTGGACCTCCCCTCCACCTTCTTCCCCTTCACGTTCACGCGCTCCTCCAGATAAATAAAATGCACACGAGAAACCCACATCGTCGAATGCTTCAATCGAACGCCGCACCTCTTTCGTCGACTTCCACTTGATCCATCACCGCCAAAGAGTGCCCCAACCCAGCCTCCACTCACGGCCTTCGACCGGCCTCAGCTAGTGCTGCCTCCAGCATGCAAATCGAGGATGAATGCGTAACGTTCCCGAGCTATTTGCCATCGATACGTTGCTTCATTTACGATCTTACCCGTTGGATTTGTAGAGCTCGCGGAGCTCTACAACATTGCAGTTGACAATTTTTTATGAAGGTGAGCGGATTAGAAGAGATCGAGGGAGAAAGTTTCGAAAATTCTCAGCCATTGAAAAATTAGGGCCGGCTGAAGCTTAGAAGAGAGAGGGTTTGTGCAAATGAAGAGAATAGGTCCTTTTATAGAAATTTCTCCAAAAACACTATTCACTTCAAATTTTCAAACTCCAAATCTCGCGCGGCGACCGGCGTTTCTAGGGTTTACCCCGCGTTCCGGACACAATGGAATAGGTTTCAGAGGCTAATTCGATCATCTGCGCAATTTACGAAAATAAATGATAAAATTTGAATTAAACCGATTAAATCAATTTCTATGCGTTTTGGCTTGACCCGACGAATGGTAAATCCAATTGACACGAAATTTCAAACCATGCAATAATATAACATTACGGATCCGATAAAACTGGTTTCGTTGAAATCCGAGACTGTTTGAAAAATGACTATTTTCACTAGTCGATTATATATTAAAATATTCAATTTTCACAAATTAACTTTTAATTCAATTTTAAAAGTTCACAAACATTGTTCTAACTCCAATATGATTTAATATAACTTTATAAATCATTTTTAATCGCTTTAAACTCAATTTCCAAAATTTTACGCAATTTCAAATATTAAATTGTCGATTTAATTATCCAATTAAATCTAAATATTCGGAAAAAAAATTATTCGACTTATAAATTTTACTTGTTGATATTTAAAATCATTTAAATATCTGAATTTCAAATGACAGAAATTCTGGGTCGTTACCAAATGTGACGAATGTGATTTTATCGGGATCCGAAGGTCGGCATTCTTTCGTCTCCTGTATCAAATGCCGCATAAACGAATTCTGGAAAACCGAATTGTTAGGGTTAAAAAGAGGAAGTAGAAGAAAAGGATAGAAGAATTAAGGAAACAGAACATAAACAATATCAGAATCTCACATTTCGCAGCGGAACAACATATAATAGATAAATGAAAAATCTTTAAAACAAAGAACTATCTCAGTTATTGCATTACATCACATCAACAGAGTATACAACAGTAATATACAACACAACTGGACAATGGACATCATTACGGTGCTAGATAGGTGATACAAGTAGGCTAACATAGCTACAATATCTGGCAAGGAGGCCCATGACCCCGTCCGCCCTGACAGAAGAAGGCACTAATAAAAGAATCTAAATAGCTAAGGCGCTCCTCCTGCCGTCTAGTGCTTGTCACAATCTCTTGATGCATCCTGGCTAACTTCTGCTTTGTCCTAACAACTCTTGTCTTCACAAAAGCTTCGCATGCTCCCTGGCGAGCCACTCTTGCCCCTCAGAAATGCTCCTAAACTAGTCATCATCGCTCGACGGTGGAGAGGTCTAAGAGGGTCCCGCTCTCTCCCTCCAAGATCCATATCCCCACGCATTTTGCGTCGCGAGCTCTGACAGCCAAGCGGGCCATGGTGACTCTACAAGCCTAACGTCGCCTCCAAATGATGGCGAAGGAAAGTGTCATGGATCTTGAAAGTACCGTGGTGCCTGGAAATGTGGCTCATGCTCCTGCTCGTCTGGTACAGCATGTATCTGATCTAAACCTATATTCATTCTCCTTAGAGTGGATGAATCAATCATGTGGTGGGCCTGCTCACTGTAAGTCTCTCTCTCCATCTCAACTTCGGCTCGCCTAATGACCCATGTCTAAAGGTGACAATACATCACAATAGAGCGACGAAGTCCCGCTGCAGTCATGTACTAGTTCATAATCATCCTAGCCCAGTTCACCTACAAGCCTCCGAATATGCTGTAGGTGGCCTGCCTCACTATGGGGTAGATTTGGTCATAAGTCCCTATCTTGGGGAAAATGTTATGCTGCAAAATACGTATAGCCAATCTAGCTAATGGGCGCAACTATCCAACACGCTAGTTTGGGCGCTGTGAATCTAGTAAAATATGGTGTAAGACGGTCATGTCTGTCATCTTAATGAGTCCTATCTCAAACCCATGTCCTCTAACATCGAAAATACACGCCAATTGGGTCTCAGAAAATACTATCCTCACTCCCTTAACCTCCGATTGGAAGGTCGCCTCCTCATCTTCTTCACCAGTACGTAAGTTAGTAATGAAAAGACATACTAAATTGTGATATACTCGCAACTCAAATGTCTCCTGGTCAAAATATGTCGCGGCCCTATGTCCAAATAGAGTCGCACTAAAGAAGTGTAACGACCCGTAAATTTCGACAATTTAATTTGTTAATTTAATAGGATTTTTAAATTAAATTTTAGTAGAAATAATTAAGGGGGTAAATTAATATTGAAATGAAGGATAAAATAAAATATATGAATGGTAATTAAAGCCTTTAATTGTAATATGAATAAAATTTCAATAAATAAAATGGTGTAAGTATTGTACCTGTACATAAGGTGAATTGAATAAATCCTATTTATTGGAACCTTGTTTATTGATATGCGAATTTATAATAAATGAGTTATTACAAGAGACTGAAATTTAAATAGAATTCAAAATAATGAATAGTGGAAAGGATTTTATAGGTGTATAATTTAATGCGAGAAAGAAAAGTATTTAATTGATTTTGTAATAAAAAAAACGTTGAAATGGAAATTGGAATAAATGTATTTAATGAGAGCTGTTGAAATAATTGTTGTAGAGAATAAATTATAAATGTTATAAATTGTATAAGGGTAACAACTATTGTTTGTTACTAATGCATTAAATTTATCCCGATTAAATGTAATTAATCATTGTCTTTTTGTAAGTTAAGAAAATAACTGAAAATTTTGAAGGTAAAATCAATAGAAAGGTTAACTATATGCATAAGTTGGAAAGTTGAATAGAATTCTAATAAATGATAGTAATGGAAAACGTATACAATCAATGTAGGTAATTAGTAATTACAATGTGGTTGAAATTAGTAAACGTTTCTTTGTTGATAATTAATAACATACCGGAAAGTGTAAATGTACTCATTTGAATATTTATTGCGATTGGATAGGGATTTAAGTAACAATGTAATGCAAGGTAAGTAATGCTTAATTTAAGTCAATAATAAATAAATATTGATTAATTCAAAATTTGTAACATATATTATTGATTACCAGCTTATTTGTTAATGGAATTCGAAATTGAAATAAGTGATAATAAATTGAATGAATGTTACACTAATGGAAAATGAAATAACGTTCGGTTAGAATTTGAGTAATTATGGGTTGTATTTATTATAAACGTTACTTTAATGATTATGATTAATTGTGAAATTAATACGGGAAGATGTAAGGTAAATACTAGGGAAGTAATACGTTATAAATTAAATATAACTTAAACTTAAGTGTTGGTAAAAGGTTGAAATTGAATCTAATCCATTGGAAACTTATTAAAATAAATTGGATTCAATTTAAAATAAAGGGTTATTTTAAGAAATTGAAATAAATTCTACAATGGGTAAACTAAGATGGGAATTGGTTTAAAGAATTTTAAATTAATAAGTAAATCAAGATGATGAAATATATGAATTATAGAATTTGAATTTTATAGTGAGTTAATTTTTTAATTTATAGTTGGATTTATTGCAATTTAATAAAAATCAAATATGTAATTATTACTTTAATCTAAAATTTTAGTTGAAAACTGGAAATATTTATGTGATAATTTTAAATCCAATGGTAAACCCTTCTATTTGAAATTATGAATGGAATAATTATGGGTAAACTCAATTTAATGGAAATTTTGGAAATTTATCGATAATTTGAATTTTATGAAATTGAAGATTCTATCGATTAATCTTTAATAAATTTGACTTCTAAATTTTTTTTGAATCACTGTAAATGTTTGGAAATTTTAAAGTGATAAAGATTGCAAAGTTCGGAATTTTAACGTGAAATTTGATTTAAATAATTTATTTTAAATTTATTTAATTAATATAAAAATAGCCATTTTGGTCACGGACTCGGATTTCGACGAAACTAGTTTCATCGGATCCGTAACAGTGAATTATTGTAGGGTTTCATGTTTCGTAGCGATCGGACTTGTCGTTTGATCGTACAAACGCGAAACGCGTTGAGATCGATTTAATTGAAATCAATTTGAAATCAATTTGAAATTATTGATTTCAGCATAACTTCTTCATACGATGGAATTTGGATGTGAAACTTTTTCCATCACGTTCAGAATATTTTAAAACACCTATTTCGATATATGGATTTACCCAATTTCGTTCCGGGGTCAGAACGGGCTTTTTGGGCCACGTTAGCGTTAGCACGTTTGTTTATTAGATCAATCTACTCTATTTCTAACCTGCATATATAAACCCAGTCATAAATCCTAGCCTCCATCTATTCTCATTTGTTGTACGTTCATTTCCTCAGCTCTTTCTCTTTCTCAATGGATGCAAACCTCAGATCCAAACACAATTGTAAATCAAATCAAAAGCTAAAAATTCAAATTCCTTAGAAAAAATCAAAATAAATATATGTTGGAGCTCTCGACGAACGCAATCTAAATCTGAAATTCGTTTTTCGTTTTGGTTCATCGTCTGATCAGTAAAAATCAAAGAATTCACGGCCATTCTTCATCGCCACGACAAAATTCGTCGGATCGGATAACGGTATCTGGGTTTTGACGAAGGAACGAAGGAGATTGCATCCGTGTAGTTTATTTCGAGAGTGGACGGTCAGATCGATGCAATTAATTGGATTAGGGTTTCGAGTATATGGGTTGCTGGCGGCGGCCGGGGGGCGTTTGAGCCGTTCGCACCTAGGGAGATAGGGTGGCTCCTCGGGGGCGTGGACGTGATGGTGGCCGCAAGTGGTAGGGTGGCCGGTGGCGGCGTCGAGGCAGGGTCAAAGATCGGTCAACGAAGGTAATTTAGGTCGGTTCGTTTTCGCGTGTACTGTAGGCGTGAAGATGAAATGTATGTTGACGTGGCGGTGAGTGTGGTTTATTTCCTATTTTATTTAATTTAGATTTTAATTGTTCTAAATTCAATAACTTTCACGTACGAACTCCGTTTCACACGAGATTTTTTTGTTAGAATCGTAATAAAATTCCGGACGTTTTGGCCCTGGTTTGGATGGATTTGGAGACAGTCAAATTTTAGGGTTTAAATCGGATTTAAATTCGATTTAAATTAAAAAGGTGAGTGTTTTAACCCACTCACAACTTCTAAAATTTCCTATGTCTGTTAAATTAACTTAGGATATGAGTAGAAATTTATTTATGGCTGTTTGACATGTTTTATTCATCATCTAAGTTAATTCGTATTTATTTAATTTAGCTGTTAATTTATTTTATTTTTTCATATAAATTGACAGTTAAACTTATTTATTTTGCATATAAATTGATAGTTAAACAGTTATTAAATTTATTATTGAATATAAAACGTTAGTTAATAACTGTTATTCATTTCTTATTATATTTTATATGCTCTATATTGATGTTTGTTTAAATTGGATGATGATTGTAATAAATGGTTGATGATTGATATTTGGATGAATGGATGCTACATTTTATATTGTATAAACTGCAAGTTATCATGCATTTTCATTTCATTCGGGATTGCGGTTTGAAATGATATACAACCATATTTTTATTTTTAAATTGCGGATTGAAATGATAAATATCTGTATCACTTGACCATAGGATAGAAAATTATATACAGGCAGCGCAGTATATATATATATAATTATTTTTGAAATGATTGTTATGGTTTGGATATGATACGGTTTAATAAATATTGAATTTGGATATGATATAAATATATTTTATATATACATATATAGTAAAATTGTTGAATTTAGGCTATGCATAAATCTGTTAAATAAAAATGAATAAGTTGAAAAATGGAATTTGATAATTTATATTTTACGATTAAGTACAGGTTTAAGATCTTGTGTATATATATAGAGTTTTAAATGATTCAAATCAATTAAGATTGAAAGATAAATTGGAAATTTAATTAGAATTGAGCTTATTTGAAAAATTAACTCTATAAGTTGATGTTAACTTGTTAAAATTAGAAATTTTAACGTATGACATTTATAACTGGATTTAATGAACAATTCTAGTATAAATAAATGGAAGGAAAAAAATTAGTGTTAATAAATTTAGTTTATTTTTAATGGTTATGGATTTATCATGTAAACCTTTCAAACTAAATAACAGGAAAATGAATTGTTGATTTGAAATTCCCAACCTTAGTTTTGAAATTCATTAAATACACAAAGTTTGAAAATATTGAAATCGAAGTGTTTTAATCAAGCTGAAAGTGAATCCAAAAGTTATGGGTTTAGACTAAATTTAAAGTGAATAAAATTGTGAAGGTGTGGAAATTATTTACTTTTAAAGAAATTTTAAATTCAACTGTTTTATTTTATATACTGTTGAATATCCAAACCATTTAAGTTTTGAAAGTTACGGTTTTAAAACTATGGATTTCGAAGTATTATGTTGAAAGTTAAAATTCAAATATTTAGTTTCGAGGTATTATAAATTTTAAAAGTGGCATGATTTTGGAAAGAAATATATTTAGATAAAATGATATCATATTTATTTGAGTTTTAAAAGGAGATGATATCGTATTTATAGGTTTTGAAATGGATAATTATATTTTGGTTTTGAAAGTATAACTATTTTTAAAGACCGCAGTGTTATAATAACGTTTGGCTGTTGAAGAGACCGGGATCGGAAGTTGTCATACTCTCTGCCAAGTCCGAAAACCACTTTAACAACCGTGTACGCGGTGGAGATTCCAGAATGAAGTAGGTTGGTGGCGGAGTTTCCTGTAAGGTAAATACGTGGACCCAACTCCCGTGAGTTGGCAGAAGGTGGCTAAAACAGGAGCGATTGACGGGTCAATAAGGTAGCACCTTTGATCGGACACATCCCTTCGATATTATACTTTGACTTTGGATTGATTCGGTGGCCACTTTTGATTTCTTGGATTTGGGGGTGTGGCTCGAGGTGGGCGGTAGCTGCGGCTATGCGTTACCACCGACCCAGAAGCGTAATTGGTATATCTACCCTGGCATTGCCTAGTTGTGCCGTGTCACCTACCCTAGCACGCCTTATACGATTTTGGCTTTGTACCATACCTATGGAGTGCCCTCTGACGACGCCCAGTACGGGGGTGATTACGGTACTGTATAGACTATGGGAATATATTTTTTGTTAAGGGCTATATGGGTAACCCCTTAACGCTATTTAAAAGTAAGTTTATTTTATAAATAGACACTATTATAATAGCGCAATATACTACATAGTAAATAGTTTAACGGATCCTTAGGAGATGTAAATCTCGAGCATCTCTTGAGTTACTGCACTCATATTTATTTCTGTTAATTTAACTCACATAAGATCTTTTAGTTCTGACTCGAGTGTTTTTGTCTTTTCAAATTCACTCGGGTCAGCCCGAGAATTTCAGGATCGAAGACTTTAGATCTGGAGGACGAAGACGGAGATTTCTACTGCTATTATTAACTATATTCCACTACACTATTTAATTCTGTTGCATTGATTATGATTGGTATGTGAACTCTGATATTTATTGTATAAAGAAGAATCAAATGTTTGTAAACATTTTATGAACTTTACATTTATTATTATATTTTTTTCTTCTGCTGTGAGATTTTATTTTGTTTTTTCTTTCCCTATTTTTTCTTGTTTACCACATAACAATCCGCCTTTCCGTATGGTTTGAATTGGAACGTGTGTCGATTTAACGCGTGTGAAAAGGCGGGACGTTACATCTGGTATCAGAGCTTTGGTTTAGCGATAAACCTTAGCTTTGTGGGGTTTGACTCTTTACTGATAGGGTAGTAATACCCTATGGGAGTCGCTGAGTGTTTATATATGAGAGGGCGTATTTATTAGTGTTATAAAAAGTTTTTAATATTGCGTTAATCTGTTCCGTTTTGTATTTATAAATTCTGGTTGATGCATGGGACATTGTGACATCAATAGGGATTTCTAAACACTTAATAGGACAGACCGACATAATATTGTTTTTATATAGGTGAATGAAATAATTTTTCCTATTATATTTTCTACATATAAAATATTTTTTTCTTCAAATGATATCTATATTTGGCTGCAATTGATTGGTTGTTAGGTAATAAAGTGTATAAATAATAATGGAAATTTTTTTGAAAAATAAAATAAATGAAAATTGGAAATTTAGAACTTAAGTTCTGGGGTTTTGAAATTTCTTTCAAACAAATTTTGGAATATAATAATGTGACGCCCCACCTCTATACCCACGCTAGCCAAGAACATTACGGTGAATGCTGTCGACTAGAACGGAGAATAAGGCTGTTGAGGAGCGACCATCCGTGTAATTTCTTTGCGCGAGCACCGATATGTCAGATAATATAACATGCATTCTAATTCAAGAGGAAATCCGGCATACCGACACAAACTCAAAGCTACTACACGGTGGCTATATAAATCCTTCGGAAAACAAATATAGAAATATGCATAACACAAATCAGTCACAGACAATTCATATCACAAAGGCGGAATAAGATATGAATATTACACTAGAAAGTGTACATCAGAGTAGTGGTCTAAAAAGATCCACAATATCACAAAAGAATAGTTACATGAGCTACACAAAAGAATAAGTATACATTATGGAGTCTATATCTCAAATGTATACAACAAAAACTACTAATCTAAGTAGTTAACCCAAAAGCAAGAGAAATCAATCCCAAGAGAGAAGTCAAGCAGAAGCACCTGTAACATCTTGGTCTGACCCGAGTATTTTTTAATAAGAAAATAATAAACGGATCAGTCTAACTATAAATATCAGATGAAACGATTTAGAATCAGAGTTATGACTAAACACATAATAATCACAAGGCCAAGCTGTGATATATAAGTAGTTGATAATCAACAAGAGATTAATCAATATCACAAAATCTACACAAGAATCCAAGAAGTGTCATACTCTTTATTTTGTTCATCAAACCACAAATATTGACGATAATATCAATGTCAATCGCAAAAGTCAATGACACACAAATTCACCAATGCACAAATATTGATAAAACTTATCAATGGAAATCACGAAAATTGGTGAAACACAAATTCTAGGAATCTACACAAGAAATCCAGAAATCACAAAAATAGAGAGGGGAGGCCTATCACAAACGGGAGCATAAAGCTCACCAACACGTGTATCACAAACGGAACGCTAATTCCATGGTCGCTAACCATCACAAATTGAGCCGAAGCTCCACAAACGGCCCGAAGACCATGGGTTTCTACCCCATCACAAATTGAGTCGAAACTCCACAAAACGGGGTTTAGTCTCCCTCGCAGACAAAGAGACATCGCACATTGCTAGTCTAAATCACAAAGATGATCGTCATGATCAGCGAGAAGTGTCGACTACACTAAGCTAGTAAATATATGAGTTTAGCTTCATGTCCCATAACCACTTGCTTAACTTAAATATTTACGAACAAACTGTAAATCTCCACTAGAAAATTGTCACAAGAGGTTCAATCGAACAAGTCCAAGAATTAACCGACAAAGTAATCGCAAGCGTTTCATACCACTTATTTTACTAAGCCATTCAATTAGATTTCTCATACGAGTGAGGTAAAGGTTTGTATACACTAATAGATTGGAAAACGGTTTTATAAACGAATTTGGTACTAAAAGAGTATTGAAATCGTTTGAGGAAAGAGTTTTGATATTTACTACTAGTATAGAAAACCTTTATATTTTTAAAGTGACAAATCACGAAGAAGATTGTAAGAACAGTCAATCACAAAAATTCACATATGAAGATGTGAATAAAATCCAACGAAATCGATAAAGGATCCATCGAAATGGATATTCAAAAATCCCTAAAAAGAGTCATCAAAGTCATAATAGATGATAACAACAAATAGGATTATCACGAATCGATTTAAATTGGAATTTCAATCCAAAAAGGCAAATTGGACTCAAACAGCAGGTTCAGTCGACTGAACAGAGTTTTCAGTCGATTGACCCTATACCTGGAAATTTTCCAGGTTCAGGAAACTTTCTGTTTCCAGTTTCAGTCGACTGTGCAGAGTTTATCAGTCGACTGAATCATGCCTGGAAACTCTCGGGTTTCAGGTTCAGTCGACTGAACAGAGTTTTCAGTCGACTGAATCATGCCTGGGCTGTTTTTCAGCCTTATTCAAATGAAGAGCAAACTCTTCCAAAATGCAACCGGACGAACATTGGCTCTAAGGGTTTATGCCAATCGGCAACCCAGTCCTATATGCTCCTCGATGCATCACCAAAAGCATGATCAAACATCCATAAAAGGATTTCACACAAATTTGACTTAAAAACCCAAAAATTGGAGTATTCACAAAACCAATCCAAATCAAGAGCAAATGAACATGAAGAAGTGTTAGGAATTCATACCCAACAACCTAAGATAATTATAGTCATAGATGTGAGATAAAAATCTCACCTTTTCTCAAAATCAAAAAAGAAGAAGCTTGAAAGCAAATGGAGAATCAACCTCTCTTCAACACAACCCAAATGAGCTTGAATCTAAGCTCAAAAACAAGAACATTCCCAAAATTAGGTTTAGGAATTTCTGAAATTGGTAAGAGAATAAGTTGGAGAAGAAGAAGAGAAGCTTACCAATGGGTTCTTCTTGAGTTTGGAGCTAGGAATTTGATTTGCAAGGGAAACTAGGGTTTTGGAGTTTTAATTTCCAATCTCTCCCACCATTAATACTCTAAAAACTGAAATGAGAAGAGAATGAGGGTGAGTGGGGAAGAGTGGCTCAGATTTGAGCATAAGTTAACATAGGGCTGAGCCCAAACCAAACCCAAAGTGAAAAGTAGCAAAAATCAACTTTCTCCAAACATATCGAAGCTTATACTCAAAAAGGTCGCAAACGGCATTTTAAACTCAATGGGAGTGGTCCCAAGCCCTAATTCGACCGTATGCAAAAAGTAGCTTTTCAGACTAAAATCCGACTAACGATAAAATATTTAAATAAAATATTTGAATATAAAATCGATAAATATGCGGGTTGTTACAGACTTCCCTCCTTAAAGAAATTGCGTCCTCGCAATATTACAAGAAGAAGATATATAGTAACCACCATAAAAGCATATTCAACACAAAAGAAGTTTGAAATAAGAAGTTCACCTCAAAGAGCACGAGAAAGTAAGTCCGGATGTGTACGCTCGATGTACTCTCTAGATTCCCAAGAACAATCCTTAGGATTTGAAGACCATTGAACTTTAACAAGCGGAACATCTTTATTTCTAAGTCGTTTGACTTCCGAAGCAATGATATGAATAGGATGTTGCTCATAAGTTAAATTAGGCGAAAATTCAATCTCTTCCACAACACCGGGCTCAAGAATAGAATAGGAATCTCGAAGACATTTCCGAAGTTGAGAAACGTGAAACACGTCATGCATAGCAGAAAACTGAGCCGGTAATAAAAGGTGATAAGCCATGGAACCAATATGTTCGGTGATAGGAAATGGCCCAATATATCGAGGCGCTAACTTTCCCGATCGACTGAAACGTATAACACCTTTCATAGGTGAAACACGAATGAACACAAGATCTCCCATAGAAAATTCTAACTTCCTTCTCCGGTTATCGGCATAGGATTTTTGTCTACCCTGGGCTTCTTTCATCCTATGACGAATAAGATCAATCTTTTCTGTAGAATCCCGAATAAAATCTGGACCTAAAACCAGCTTCTCACCGGCCTCAAGCCAACAAGAAGGAGATCGGCATGGCCTTCCGTAGAGTGCCTCAAAAGGTGCCATACCAATACTAGATTGGAAGCTATTATTATAGGAAAATTCAACAAGTGAAATATGATCTTCCCAACTTCCACCAAAATCAAGAACACAAGCACGAAGAAGATCTTTAAGAGTTTGATTCACACGCTCGGTTTGTCCATCGGACTGGGGGTGATAAGCGGTGCTAAAATTAAGCTTCGTTCCCAAAGCTTTTTGAAGACTCTTCCAAAATCCACTAGTAAACAATGGATCACGATCACTAACAATTGAAGTAGGAACACCATGCAATTTAATAATTTCTTTAATAAAGAGTTTGGCCAAAAGAGGAACGGTTCGATTAGACCGAACGGGAATAAAATAGGCGGATTTAGTAAGTCTATCAACAATTACCCATAAGCTATCATAACCCGATCGAGAACGGGGAAGGCCATCTATAAAATCCATGGAAATCTGATCCCACTTCCAAACTGGAATTTCTAAAGGTTGCAATAACCCTCCGGGCCTTTGATGTTCGGCCTTAACGAGTTGGCAAGTCATGCAACGTTTAACGAAGTTAGCGATGTCAATTTTCATTCCCTCCCAATAATAAAGTCGCTTCATATCCGCATACATTTTACTACTACCGGGATGAATGGTAAATTTAGAGTGATGAGAATCTTCTAAAATATCTTTACGAAGATCCCTATCATTTGGCACGATAAGTCTACCAAATTTCCGAATGCCGCCACGAAAACCGATATTAAAGTCTTTCAAACCTTCAATATCAATTTTATCCTTAATATTTTGGCCAAGAAGAACCAATTCAGTATCTAGCCTTTGAGCTTCAAGAATGCGGTCTAAAAGAGATGGATGAGCCTCAAGGCTACATAAAACAAATGATGAGCATAAATCGGAAACACGGTCTCGAATTTCGCAAGTGGATAAGATCTCGGGATCGTTCCATTCGGATATCATCATAGAAACAACAGCTTGTTGTTTACGGCTAAGAGCATCGGCGACACGATTACCCTTACCGGGAGTATAAAGAATATCAAGATCATATGGTGCAAGAAATTCGAGCCAACGCTGTTGGCGTAAATTAAGTTCCTTTTGGGAGAATAAATATTTCAAAGACTTATGATCTGTGTAAAGAACAAATTGCTCTCATAAGAGATAATGACGCCAAATCCGAAGAGCAAAAACAATAGCCGCGAGCTCTAAATCATGAGTGGCATATCTAGTCTCAGCAGGCTTTAATTGCCTAGAAGCATAAGCAATAACGCGTTCCTTTTGCATAAGAACGGCACCCAAACCAAGGCGACTAGCATCAGTATAAACAACGAAATCTTGATTCCCATCGGGAATAACAAGAATAGGAGCATCAGAAAGAAGTTCTTTTAATTTCTGAAAAGAAGCTTCACATTTGTCCGACCAAATGTATTTAACACCTTTCTTCGTCAAGCTAGTGAGAGGCACGGCAATTTTAGAAAAGTCTTTAATAAAACGACGGTAATAGCCCGCCAATCCAAGAAAACTACGAATCTCTGTCACACTCTCCGGTCTCTTCCAATCTTGAATCGCTTCAATCTTTGAAGGATCCATGGAAATTCCGGATTCGAAAATAATGTGACCGAGAAACTTCACACGAGATTGCCAAAAATGGCACTTAGAAAACTTTGCCTTTAATTGATTACTCCTAAGAGTTTCCAACACAATCCGAAGATGTTTTTCGTGCTCCTCCTCGATTTCAGAATAAACAAGAATATCATCGATAAAGATGAGAACAAACCGGTCGAGAAAGTCTTTAAAAAGTCGATTCATTAAGTCAACGAAATAAGCCGGGGCATTTGTTAACCGAAATGGCATAACAAGCCATTCATAAGATCCATACCGAGTACGGAACGATGTCAAAGGAATGCTATCCTCTGCAATACGAAGCTGATGAAAACCGGTAGCCAAGTCCAATTGTGAAAAGACTCTAGCACCACTAAGTTGATCGAATAGATCATCAATCCGAGGTAAAGGATATTTATTTTTAATAGTAAGATCATTAAGCTTGCGGTAGTCGACGCAAAGCCTAAGTGTACCATCGGATTTCTTCACAAAAATAGCTTAAGCTCCCCAAGGCGAGGAACTAGAGGGAATAAATTGCTTCGTTTCCAATTCAGATAATTGTTTACGCATCTCCTCGTTTTCTTTATTGGACATACGATACGGAGGACGAGTGATAGGTTGAGCTCCAGGAATAAGATTAATTCTGAACTCAATTGCTCGCTTAGGTGGTAATCCTAAAACGGGTTCAAATATGTCGGAAAATTCACAAACGACGCGAATAAGAAAAATAATATCACCCTCATCATCATCATCGTCATCACGAGGATTTAAAGAATATAAAGATGCAACCAAAGCAGAATCTGAATCTTTAAGAATAACAGAAACCTGATTAACAGATTGAGGATGTCGAAGATGAATAGTCCGCTCAGGACATAGGATATGAGCTTCATAATGGTTAAGCCAATCCATTCCCAAAATCATTCCAAAGCCTAAATAACGCATGACATGCAAATCGGCTCGGAAAGAAAAATCACACAAAATAATCTCGACATCTTTACACAATAAACTGATTGTTGCGGATCCACCAACCGGATTCGCAATTCTCAAAGAAGTCATTAAACACAAAACATCGAAAGAAAAAGTATCAACAAGTTCTTTTGATATAAAAGAATGGGACGCACCCGTATCAAAAAGAACTCGAATAGGATGATCACGAAACAAAATAATTCCATCTAGAATAGAATGAGAAATACCTTGGCCACGAGATGTGTTGCCAGGGGCTTGAGCAACATTTAACTTTCCCTCCTTCCTACCCTGAAGCTTGGGGCATGAAGATATAACATGACCGGGAACTTTGCAGTAGCGACAAGAAAGAGACTTTGGGCACTTGTTCGCATAATGGTCCTTCGAACCACAATTATAGCATTCCCCACGACCAAAGGAAGAAGTCTTTGCCACGGAGGTTGCTTGCTTCCTTTCTTATTGGGATAAGGGCCTTTAAATTTGTTTGGCCTCTTTCTGTTGTTGAAGTTTGGTTTGGAACCCACCACTTCAACGTCATTCTCTCTATCCGCCTCTTCAAGACGAAGAGCGATATCAACGAGTTGGTCGAAAGAAACTTCTAACTTTAGAAGTAATGGCTTCTTGAGACTTTTGTTTAAGCCATAGACGAATCTCTGATTCTTCTTAAGAGGGGTGTTGATGTATTCAACCCCATATTTGGAAAGCGACTCGAAGGAGGCGACGTAATTAGTCACGGAGGACTCACCTTGAACAAGGTCTATAAATCGTCGAGCCAATGTCACTTTTTCTGCTTCTGGTACGAATTTTAACTCGAAGCGCTCTCGGAATTTCTCCCAGGTGAGATCCTCTTCATTAATCTCAGAAATAAGAAGTTCGACCAATCCAATGCTCTTTCTCGGAGCATACTAGAGGCCACCTGAACTCGGTGAAGGTCAATAAGATTCATGCGCGAAAAGATGCGATCGCATGTTCTTAGCCAAGCCTGTACTTCAGTAACAGTTTCGGAACCCTTGAATGGCTCCCCACGCAAATTAGTGTAATCGCTACACAAGCGTGCAAATCCCGACTTTGGGTGAGTAGGTTCCGGGTTAGCTCCAGCTGCTTGAGCATTTGTCACTAAATCAAGAAGCTGTTGAGCAGTCATAAAAACTCCATCCTGGGGCGGAGTGCTAGATGGCACGGCTCTGGGGCGGCCAGGTCTAGACATTTCTCTTCCTTTAGAAAGAAAGAAGAGGAAGAAAAAGGTTATTCACCAAATTGAATATCAAGCAATCTTGATAGACAAAACAAGGAATCATAAAAGAAAATAGGATAGAACGGTACGTAGACCCGAATAAAATCCTAAAGCACGACTCCTAAGATGAACTTAGGACGATGATCCTTGTTATAAAATTCCATATTGTTCCGAAGTTTGGCTCTGATACCAAGCTGTGACGCCCCACCTCTATACCCACGCTAGCCAAGACCATTACGGTGAATGCTGTCGAGTAGCACGGAGAATAAGGCTGTTGAGGAGCGACCATTCGTGTAATTTCTTTGCGCGAGCACCGATATGTCAGATAATATAACATGCATTCTAATTCAAGAGGAAATCCGACATACTGACATAAACTCAAAGCTACTACACGGTGGCTATATAAATCCTTCGGAAAACAAATATAGAAATATGCATAACACAAATCAGTCACAGACAATTCATATCACAAAGGCGGAATAAGATATGAATATTACACTAGAAAGTGTACATCAAAGTAGTGGTCTAAAAAGATCCACAATATCACAAAAGAATAGTTACATGAGCTACACAAAAGAATAAGTATACATTATGGAGTCTATATCTCAAATGTATACAACAAAAACTACTAATCTAAGTAGTTAACCCAAAAGCAAGAGAAATCAATCCCAAGAGAGAAGTCAAGCAGAAGCACCTGTAACATCTCGGTCTGACCCGAGTATTATTTAATAAGAAAATAATAAACGGATCAGTCTAACTATAAATATCAGATGAAACGATTTAGAATCAGAGTTATGACTAAACACATAATAATCACAAGGCCAAGCTGTGATATATAAGTAGTTGATAATCAACAAGAGATTAATCAATATCACAAAATCTACACAAGAATCCAAGAAGTGTCATACTCTTTATTTCGTTCATCAAACCACAAATATTGACGATAATATCAATGTCAATCGCAAAAGTCAATGACACACAAATTCACCAATGCACAAATATTGATAAAACTTATGAATGGAAATCACAAAAATTGGTGAAACACAAATTCTAGGAATCTACACAAGAAATCCAGAAATCACAAAAATAGAGGGGGGAGGCCTATCACAAACGGGAGCATAAAGCTCACCAACACGTGTATCACAAACGGAACGCTAATTCCATGGTCGCTAACCATCACAAATTGAGCCGAAGCTCCACAAACGGCCCGAAGACCATGGGTTGCTACCCCATCACAAATTGAGTCGAAACTCCACAAAACGGGGTTTAGTCTCCCTCGCAGACAAAGAGACATCGCACATTGCTAGTCTAAATCACAAAGATGATCGTCATGATCAGCGAGAAGTGTCGACTACACTAAGCTAGTAAATATATGAGTTTAGCTTCATGTCCCATAACCACTTGCTTAACTTAAATATTTACGAACAAACTGTAAATCTCCACTAGAAAATTGTCACAAGAGGTTCAATCGAACAAGTCCAAGAATTAACCGACAAAGTAAACGCAAGCGTTTCATACCACTTGTTTTACTAAGCCGTTTAATTAGATTTCTCATACGAGTGAGGTAAAGGTTTGTATACACTAATAGATTGGAAAACGGTTTTATAAACGAATTTGGTATTAAAATAGTATTGAAATCGTTTGAGGAAAGAGTTTTGATATTTACTACTAGTATAGAAAACCTTTATATTTTTAAAGTGACAAATCACGAAGAAGATTGTAAGAACAATCAATCACAAAAATTCACATACGAAGACGTGAATAAAATCCAACGAAATCGATAAAGGATCCATCGAAATGGATATTCAAAAATCCCTAAAAAGAGTCATCAAAGTCATAATAGATGATAACAACAAATAGGATTATCACGAATCGATTTAAATTGGAATTTCAATCCAAAAAGGCAAATTGGACTCAAACAGCCGGTTCAGTCGACTGAACAGAGTTTTCAGTCGACTGACCCTGTACCTGGAAATTTTCCAGGTTCAGGAAACTTTCTGTTTCCAGTTTCAGTCGACTGTGCAGAGTTTTTCAGTCGACTGAATCATGCCTGGAAACTCTCGGGTTTCAGGTTCAGTCGACTGAACAGAGTTTTCAGTCGACTGAATCATGCCTGGGCTGTTTTTCAGCCTTATTCAAATGAAGAGCAAACTCTTCCAAAATGCAACCGGACGAACATTGGCTCTAAGGGTTTATGCCAATCGGCAACCCGGTCCTATATGCTCCTCGATGCATCACCAAAAGCATGATCAAACATCCATAAAAGGATTTCACACAAATTTGACTTAAAAACCCAAAAATTGGAGTATTCACAAAACCAATCCAAATCAAGAGCAAATGCACATGAAGAAGTATTAGGAATTCATACCCAACAGCCTAAGATAATTATAGTCATAGATGTGAGATAAAAATCTCACCTTTTCTCAAAATCAAAAAAGAAGAAGCTTGAAAGCAAATGGAGAATCAACCTCTCTTCAACACAACCCAAATGAGCTTGAATCTAAGCTCAAAAACAAGAACATTCCCAAAATTAGGTTTAGGAATTTCTGAAATTGGTAAGAGAATAAGTTGGAGAAGAAGAAGAGAAGCTTACCAATGGGTTCTTCTTGAGTTTGGAGCTAGGAATTTGATTTGCAAGGGAAACTAGGGTTTTGGAGTTTTAATTTCCAATCTCTCCCACCATTAATACTCTAAAAACTGAAATGAGAAGAGACTGAGGGTGAGTGGGGAAGAGTGGCTCAGATTTGAGCATAAGTTAACATAAGGCTGAGCCCAAACCAAACCCAAAGTGAAAAGTAGCAAAAATCAACTTTCTCCAAACATATCGAAGCTTATACTCAAAAAGGTCGCAAATGGCATTTTAAACTCAATGGGAGTGGTCCCGAGCCCTAATTCGACCGTATGCAAAAAGTAGCTTTTCGGACTAAAATCCGACTAACGATAAAATATTTAAATAAAATATTTGAATATAAAATCGATAAATATGCGGGTTGTTACAAATAATATTGTTTATAAGTATTTTCTGATATAAATATTTATTATAATTCGGAAGAATTGTTTTAAAGAAGATTTTGGAGAAAATAAGTTTTGTACTTTCCTCTCTGTCGCTGGAAAAAAATTTCGGTGATGGCGGCCGCATCATCGACTTTCATTTTCGAGTTTCGAAGGGGAAGGCCACTGTAGTAGTTTTACTGCAGATTCATTTTGAAAAAAAAAATATAAATTTTGAATTGTTTTAAAAATAATTAGATATAGATAAGTTGTAAGTATATTTATCTATTATTTTAAAATAATTTGAAATTAAACCCGGTATTAAATTCTTTAGTTTCCATTTATTAATAGTTTAATTAATGTAGTGAAACGGAATTTAACTAATAATTGAAACCCTAAATAAAATAAGAGATTTAATGATAGCGTATGAATGAAATTAAATGAAATTTGAAATTGTAACCTATGAAATAAAAGATATAATTACTGAACATTAATTAATTAAAAGAAATATGATAAATTTGTATGATTTTAATTACATTCTTTAAAAGCATATATATAACTTACCAAATATTAAAAGTTGAAATGTTTAATAAGAAATGTAATGGAAATTGTACAGTAAAAGTATGTAATGAAAGTGTTCAATAAATTGCTTTATTTATTAGAACGGATGGTATAGAGTTATGAACTTAAGTTTAAATGGAAGAGACTACAAATTAAAATAGAAAAGTAAGCATTGTAAATGGAATTTAGAAAAAATAAAAAAGGGAAAAAGAAGAAGAAGAAGAAGAAGAAAAATGAAAGTAAGTAAATGAAATGAAGTAGTATAAATGAATGATAATAAACTTAAGTAAATAGTTGAAGCTATTTATAAATAAAATTACTAGGAAAATGAATACTGTAATAAATGAAATTAAGTAATAAATAAATGAGGACATGCAATAATAAAAGAATGAATAATATTAAGTAATAAGTGAAAATAAATGAAACAAACATTGAATGAGTAAATGAAATTTAAAGTTTGTTAGAAATAAATGTAAAATAATAAAAGGAAAATTCATGATATGAATAAGCGGAAATTTTGGTAGAAATAAAGTGAATAATTGAAGGAATAAGTAAGAAGAGAAAAAATAAAGGAAACAAACATTTAATGAGCAAATGAAAATCAAAAAGATAAAACACTGTATAAATAAAAAGAAAATCAAACAACAAAGGTATGAAATGAAATTAATAATAAGTTAAGTTGATTGTTGTTTGGAATTGTTGTGTCTAGTTGATGGTTGTTTGGGCAAGGACACTTTAAAATTGGATTTGGGTGAATGAATAATCTATTTAGTTTTATCTAAGACTGTTGACTAAATGATGCGCTAGTAGTTTATTCTTCATTCCATACAATTTAAAAGTTTTGAACCCGAACAACTATTTGTTTGTTTGATTGAATGGTTGTTTTGTTTTTGTTGTATATGCTGTTTGTTGAAATTGATGGTTGTTGTATTGGTTTTTTATTAGTGATTGAAACCACTTAAATATTTCACTTTATATGAATAGTTAAACCTTTGGATTTTATAAGTGAAATGCAGGTCATGGAAGCAATTGCTACTACTTTTGGTTCCATAAAATTAAGCGTAAGTTGCCCGACAAATAGGTATGTTTCGGACTTCGATTTATAGAGTTATTATATTATTTTCCCGGGTTGGGATATATATATTTTTTTTTGAAAAATATATGTTATATACTGTTATTTTTGATATTAAATTTTCTCCCGAGCCTCTCCGTACAAAAGGAGACTCTGTCGAAATTTTTTCGGAAATTTTGGACATGGAAAATTTTTGAAAAGTGTTTTCCAAACTTTATTAACTTGAGAATCAAGGGTTTAATGGTTATATTTGTATATTTTATTTAAAATAATTAATTTTGTAGATTTAGCTATTTATAAAGTTAATATTTCAAGTAAGATATATTGATTCCTAATGCTTCTTTTCCCTTCCTTTCCTTTTCGGGGACGAAAAGCTTTGAGTGGGGGAGAGTGTAACGACCCGTAAATTTCGACAATTTAATTTGTTAATTTAATAGGATTTTTAAATTAAATTTCAGTAGAAAAAATTAAAGGGGTAAATTAATATTGAAATGAAGGATAAAATAAAATATATGAATGGTAACTAAAGCCTTTAATTGTAATATGAATAATATTTCAATAAATAAAATGGTGTAAGTACTAGACCTGTATATAAGGTGAATTGAATAAATCCTATTTATTGGAACCTTGTTTATTGATAGTCGAATGTATAATAAATTAGTTATTCCAAGAGATTGAAATTTAAATAGAATTCTAAATAATGAATAGTGGAAAGGATTTTACAGGTGTATAATTTAATGCGAGAAAGGAAAGTATTTAATTGATTTTGTGATAAAAAAACGTTGAAACGGAAATTGGAATAAATGTATTTAATGAGAGCTGTTGAAATAATTGTTGTAGAGAATAAATTACAAATGTTATAAATTGTATAATGGTAACAACTATTGTTCGTTACTAATGCATTACATTTATAGCGATTAAATGTAATTAATCATTGCCTTTTTGTAAGTTAAGAAAATAATTGAAAATTTTGAAGGTAAAATCAATAGAATGGTTAACTATATGCATAAGTTGGAAAGTTGAATAGAATTCTAATAAATCATAATAATGTAAAAGTATACAATCAATGTAGGTAATTAGTAATTACAATGTGGTTGAAATTAATAAACATTTCTTTGTTGATAATTAATAACATAACGGAAAGAATAAATGTACTCATTTGAATATTTATTGCGATTGGATAGGGATTTAAGTAACAATGTAGCGCAAGGTAAGTAATGCTTAATTTAAGTCAATAATAAATGAATAGTGATTAATTCAAAATGTGTAACATATATTATAAATTACCTGCTTATTTGTTAATGGAATTAGAAATTGAAATAATTGATAATAAAACGAATGAATGTTACACTAATGGAAAATGAAATAACGTTTGGTTAGAAGTTGAGTAATTATAGGGTCGTATTTATTATAAGCGTTACTTTAATGATAATGATTAATTATGAAATTAATACAGGAAGATGTAAGGTAAATACTAGGGAATTAATACGTTATAAGTTAAATATAACCTAAACTTAAGTGTTGGTAAAAGGTTGAAATTGAATCTAATCCATTGGAAACTTATTAAAATAAATTGGATTCAATTTAAAATAAAGGGATTATTTTAAGAAATTGAAATAAATTCTATAATGGGTAAATTAAGATGGGAATTGGTTTAAAGAATTTTAAATTAATAAGTAAATCAAGATGATGAAATATATGAATTATAGAATTTGAATTTTATAGTGAGTTAATTTATTTAATTTATAGTTGGATTTATTGCAATTAAATAAAAAATCAAATATGTAATTATTACGTTAATTTAAAAATTTAGTTAAAAACTGGAAATATTTATGTAATAATTTTAAATCCAATGGTAAACCCTTCTATTTGAAATTATGGATGGAATAATTGTGGGTAAACTCAATTTAATGAAAATTTTGGAAATTTATCGATAATTTGAATTTTATGAAATTAAAGATTCTATCGATTAATCTTTAATAAATTTGACTTCTAAATTTTTTTTTAAATCATTGTAAATGTTTGGAAATTTTAAAGTGATAAAGACAGAATTTTAACGCGAAATTTGATTAGTTAATTTATTTTAAATTTATTTAATTAATATAAAAATAGCCATTTTGGTCACAGACTCGGATTTCGACGAAACTAGTTTCATCGGATCCGTAACAGTGAATTATTGCAGGGTTTCAAGTTTCATAGCGATCAGATTTGTCGTTTGATCGTACGAACGCGAAACGCCTTGAAATCGATTTAATTGAAATCAATTTGAAATTATTGATTTCAGCATAACTTTTTCATATGATGGAATTTGGATGTGAAACTTTTTCCATCGCGTTAAGAATATTTTGAAACACCTATTTCGATATATGGATTTACCCAATTTCGTTCCGGGGTCAGAACGGGCTTTTTGGGCCACGTTAGCGTTAGCACGTTTGTTTATCGGATCCATCTACTCTATTTCGAACCTGTCTATATAAACCCAGTCATAAACCCTAGCCTCCATCTATTCTCATTCGTTGTACGTTCATTTCCTCAGCTCTTTCTCTTCCTCAATGGATGCAAACCTTAGATCCAAACACAATTGCAAATCAAATCAAAAGCTAAAAATTCAAAGTCCTCGGAAAAATTCGAAATAAATATATGTTGGAGGTCTCGATGAGCGCAGCCTAAATCTGAAATTCATTTTTCGTTTTGATTCATCGCCTGATCAGTAAAAATAAAACAATTCGCGGCCGTTCATCATCACCGCGACAAAATTCGTCGGATCGGGAAACGGTTTCTGTGATTTTACGAGGGAACGAAGGAGAGTGCATCCTTTTGGCTTATTTCGAGAGTGGACCGTCAGATCGATGCAATTAATTGGATTAGGGTTTCGAGTATATGGGTTACTGGCGGCGGCCGGGGGGCGTTTGAGCCGTTTGCACCTAGGGAGATGGGGCGGCTCCTCGGGGGCGCGGACGTGATGGTGGCCGCAAGTGGTAGGGTGGCTGGTGGCGGCGCCGAGGCAGGGTCAAAGATCGGTCAACGAAGGCAATTTGGGTCGGTTCGTTTTCGCGTGTACTGTAGGCGTGAAGAAGAAATTTATGTTGACGTGGCGGTGAGTGTGGTTTATTTTCCTATTTTATTTAATTTAGATTTTAATTGTTCTAAATTCAATAACTTTCATGTACGAACTCCGTTTCACACGAGATTTTTTTTGTTAGGAACGTAATAAAATTTCTGACGTTTTGGTGCTGGTTTGGATGGATTTGGAGACTTTAAATTTTTGGGTTTAAATCGGATTTAAATTCGATTTAAATTAAAAAGGTGAGTATTTTAACCCACTCACGACTTCTAAAATTTCCTATGTCTGTTAAATTGACTTAGGATATAAGTAGAAATTTATTTATGGCTGTTTGACATGTTTTATTCATCACCTAAGTTAATTCGTATTTATTTAATTTAACTGTTAATTTATTTTATTTTTGCATATAAATTGATAGTTAAATTTATTTATTTTGCATATAAATTGATAGTTAAATAGTTATTAAATTTATTATTGAATATACACTGTTAGTTAATAAATTTTATTTATTTCCTATTAAATTTTATATGCTCTATATTGATGTTTGTTTTAATTGGATGGTGATTGTAATAAATGGTTGATGTTTGATATTTGGATGAATGGATGCTATATTTTATATTGTATAAACTGCAAGTTATCATGCAATTTCATTTCATTCGGGATTGCAGTTTGAAATGATATACAACCACATTTTTATTTTTAAATTACGGATTGAAATGATAAATATCCATATTACTTGACCATAGGAAAGAAAATTATATACAGGCACCGCGGTATATATATATATAATTATTTTTAAGATTATTGTTATTGTTTGGATGTGATACGGTTTAATAAATATCGAATTTGGATATGATATATATACACACACACACACATATAGTAAAATTGTTGAATTTAAGCTATGCATAAATCTGTTAAATAAAAATGAATAAGTTGAAAAATGGAACTTGATAATTTATATTTTATGATTAAGTACAGGTTTAAGATCTTGTGTGTGTGTGTGTGTGTGTGTATAGAGTTTTAAATGATTCAAATCAATTAAGATTGAAAGATAAATTGGAAATTTAATTGGAACTGGGCTTATCTGAAAAATTAACTCCATAAGTTGATGTTAACTTATTAAAATTGGAAATTTTAAGGTATGATATTTATAACTGGATTTAATGAACAATTCAGGTATAAATAAATGGAAGGAAAAAAATTAGTGTTAATAAATTTAGTTTATTTTAAATGGTTATGGATTTATCATGTAAACCTTTAAAACTAAATAATAGAAAAATGAATTGTTGATTTGAAATTTCCAACCTTCTTTTTGAAATTCATTAAATACTCAAAGTTTGAAAATATTGAAATCGAAGTGTTTTATTCAAACTGAAAGTGAATCTAAAAGTTATGGGTTTAGACTAAATTTAAAGTGAATAAAATTGTGAAGGTGTGGAAATTATTTACTTTTAAAGAAATTTTAAATTCAACTGTTTTATTTTATATACTGTTGAATATCCAAACCATTTAAGTTTTGAAAGTTATGGTTTTTAAACTATGGATTTCGAAGTATTATGTTGAAAGTTAAAATTCAAATATTTGGTTTTGAGGTATTATAAATTTCAAAAGTGGCATGATTTTGGAAAGAAATATATTTAAATAAAATGATATCATATTTATTTGGGTTTAAAAGGAGATGATATCGTATTTATAGATTTTGAAATAGATAATTATATTATGGTTTTGAAAGTATAACTATTTTTAAAGACCGCAGTGTTATAATAACGTTTGGTTGTTGAAGAGACCGGGATCGGAAGTTGTCATACTCTCTGCCAACTCCGAAAACCACTTTAACAACTGTGTATGCGGTGGAGATTGCAGAATTAAGTAGGTTGGTGGCAGCGTTTCCTGTAAGGTAAATACGTGGACCCAACTCCCATGAGTTGGCATAAGGTGGCTAAAACAGGAGGGATGGACGGGTTAATAACGTAGCACCTTTGATCGGACACATCCCTTCGATATTATACTTTGACTTTGGATTGATTCGGTGGCCACTTTTGATTTCTTTGATTTGGAGGTGTGGCTCGAGGTGGGCGGTAGCTGCGGCTATGCGTTACCACCGACCCGGAAGCGTAATTGGTATATCTACCCTAGCATTGCCTAGTTGTGCCGTGTCACCTACCCTAGCGCGCCTTATACGATTTTGGCTTTGTACCTTACCTATGGAGTGCCCTCTGACGACGCCCAGTACGGGGGAGATTACGGTACTGTATAGACTATGGGAATATATTTTGTGTTAAGGGAAATATGGGTAACCCCTTAACGCTATTTAAAAGTAAGTTAATTTTATAAATAGACACTATTATAATAGCGTAATATACTACATAGTAAATAGTTTAACGGATCATTAGGAGATGTAAATCCCGAGCATCTCTTGAGTTACTGCACTCATATTTATTTCTGTTAATTTAACTCACATAAGATCTTTTAGTTCTGACTCGAGTGTTTTTGTCTTTTCAAATTCTCCCGGGTCAGTCCGAGCGTTTCAGGATCGAAGACATTAGATCTGGAGGACGAAGACGGACATTTCTGCTATTATTATTAAATATATTCCACTACACAATTTAATTCCGGTGCGTTGATTATGATTGGTATGTGAACTCTGATATTTATTTTATAAAGAAGAATCAAATGTTTGTAAACAGTTTACGAACTGTACATTTATTATTATATTTTATCCTTCCGCTGTGAGATTTTATTTTGTTTTTTTCTTTCCCTGTTTTTTTCTTATTTACCACATAACAATCCGTCCTTCCGTATGGTTTGAATTGGCACGTGTGTCGACTTAAAGCGTGCGAAAAGGCAGGACCTTACAAGGGGTGCCTAGAAAATAAGAAAACTTCACCGCCCTTCCTTGCAAAATCTGGTAAGTGGTTGTATCAGAGTGAGATTGCATAATCCTCTTATCACTCTGGCACCACGCTATCTCCTGCGGTGTAAGTTTGGAACGACCAGTAAATTTTAGTGGTTTTATTTATTTAATTAATGGAATTTTGTGAAATATTGAATAATTAAATTTGGACACATAAATTTGATATTTGGAATACGTCTAATTAAACATAGCATATGATAAATTTTCATCAGCTAATATGGAAGTTTATTTTATTTTTGTAATTCTATTTCAATTTAAATCAGTAAAAAGTTGAGGTAATAAAATATTTTCCAAACCTAAATATTTTTACAAAATAAATTTGTAAACCATCTTCTAAGTGAGACGTCATCTTTTGTTTCTTCAAATTTTGACTGTTCTTGCTTCGTCTATCCTATTTTCGGCGAAATAGCAGCATTTGGGTGCCAATTATCGATTTTTGATTGAATGATCGTACCACTAATATCTGTATATCATTTTTATCGTCTCATCGTGCTAATTACTGTGGTATATTTAAATCTGTGTTTTAAAGTCCGGTTCGTAAAGGAATCCGTGAAACGGTAACCGTATCGGTACCCACTTTCAACCTTTCGCGTTCAATTGTCCATTCAGTTGTATTCTATTAGAAATCGAATTATCACAACTATTTGTATTCTCAGTAATGAACACTTTGACTTTTCATTTGGCTTTGATATTTAATAAAATTTTACGGTTCGTTCTTGTATTATCTGGTTCCACTTTTTCAATTATATTCCATCTCTTCATTTTTCTATTCTGCCATCAGAGAAATTTATAAAGTTTTTTTCTTCCCACTTTCCTTTTCAAAAACTTTCGCTTATTCACCTCCTCTCCCCAGTTGCTCACATCTCTACCTTTCAGCAAACATACCCTAGACCATAGTAGCATGCCAAGCCGTGGCTACTTCTGCTCCGCTACATCACTCCGCCATTGCAAGCCTCATCCCTGATTTCTGCCTCCACACCCAATAGTACTGAAGACACCAAACTCCAAGCACCACTTGACCATGCCTTTAGCCTCGACCCTCAAACATTTCGAATGAATCCTACCTTCCACCCATGAAGCCGACTCCGCCACTTCATGCTCCTCTACCTGCTGGCCGAATAGCCTGTTGTCTCCCTCCTTTGAGCATCTATATAGGTGCATGCATGTATATATATATTCATATAAATATTAGTTTATATAATCGAAAGGTCGATGGTTGTTTTGCTGTTAGATGAGTATAAGTTTATATATATGGTAATTATATATATTTAACTTATTACAGAGATAAACTTAATACATATGTATATATTTGATTTTTATAATTGTAGTTCATTTTATATCGTCTGTAAATACACACACACACACACACACAAGCTATGCATATATTGATTTGTAGAAATATGTACAGTAATATATATATATATATATGTATATATATGGAACTTGAAAGGGTAATGTTTGTTAATTTTTGATTTTGTTTTATATATAAATAAGTTAATAGATGATATGGAATGCTTTATATATATATGTAACCATTCTATGGAAGTTAGGTGTATATATATTGGTTTTAAAAGTATATAGTTTTATAAAGCCTGTGTAATGAAAAATGTATGGCGAAGTAAGTATATGTATCAACTTTCATGATATATAAATTAGTTTATACAAGCTAGAACAACTAATATGTATATACACTGTGTTTATAAATTTTGGTACAGTTATTATTAAAGCATAAAAGTATAGTCAGCTTATAATAATTATAAAGTAGTAGATATTATGTGCATAAAGGAAGTATATATAAGTTTATGCATGGGATTGTTTATGTATATTGGTGTACAAATAGTTGATTTATATATATATATATATATATATATATATATATATATATTTACCATACACAAAAGTCTGCATATATTTATTTGGTTTTCCTGTTTGTATGGTTAAAAAGGAAGTTTATATATATATATATATCTAAGTTTAAAGTATTTATATATATAATAGGTCCAGGTTTCTGTTGTTTAACAGTAAAGTATAAGTTTCATATATGTATGTATATGTTCTATTACATATATTATTATCTGTTTATGTAAGTTGTTTTATAAGTCGATTAGAATATATAAGTTATTTGAGTTATACTTATATATCCTGGTTGTTGTACACGTTATATAAGAAAGCATAAAGTATTTTTATATCATTTCAAAAAATATACATTTACAGTGATTAGACATGTTAGTTGCAAATACATATTGGTTTTACAAGAATACTTTCCTTATATATTTGGTTTGTATTCCTGAAATGGGAAGACTAGTCCTTTTTTGTAGTGCAAAGTATTATATATGTGTTTAAATAAATTCGACTTTGACTGTATTCATATATAGATTCTAATATATATGTAGTCTATATTTACAAGCTTATAAATGATATGTTGTATATATAACTGTCTATACATTCTGTTATATATATATATTTTTATATTTGTGTAAGTTATACATATGTTTAATATTAATCTATATATAAGAATATACAAGCTTGGTTCAACTATATATATATATATATATATATATATATATATATATATATATATAGAGAGAGAGAGAGAGAGAGAGATTTGCATACGTGTTCGAACTAAATATAGATTTTAAAATATATGTATGGAATTTATTTTAAAAGAAAAATATATATAGATATATATAATATAATAATAACGTATATTTTGTTTAGCTTATATCAAGCTAATTTGATTCATTCTCATTGATTCCTTATCTATCAGCTTGTCCGTCAAATTCTCCTTCAAACTTGCTTCGTTTTGGAATTCATGCTTGGGTTGTTACTCATCTCATTTTTGAAACTCTCTAACTTCGAAAGGTGGGCAATCACTCACAACTACATTTTTATATTTATTAAATTTGATTTCAATTGAAATGACAATTGAAATGTGATGCTGTTAGTTATTTACATTGCTACATATATGCTATTATCTGTATCTGTTCACCTGTGACAACTGACACCATTATCTGCGTAATCCCAGTTTTTATCAAATTTAAAATTTGTAATGAATATAAATTTTGGAATTAATTTTTGGAATTAATTTGAATTATTCAAAACAAATGAGATAAGTACTGATTTATATGTATATATATGAATAGATCTGAATTTGAATTTGAATTGAAATTCAAAAATAAAATTATTAAAATTACTTAGACTTAAAAAATAATATGAATGTGATTATTTATTAATAAATAATTCAGTTTGAAATTAATTTCTTTAAATGTTATATATATATATATATATAAAGAAAATATATTTATAATATAGAAGTTGTAATTTAAATCAATGTAAAAAAAGTAAAGATATAAAAACATGCAAAAGTTATAAATGTAAGTAAAAAATAAAGGTTATTAACAAGTGTTAGGATTTGAGTACATATTTTAACAAGTGTTATAGTTTTATCAATATAATTTAACAAGTGTCACCTTTGTTTTTTTATTTTAGAGAAAATCAATAAAAATAGAAAACAAGATTATATAAACCATTCATCTCCTCCTCCTCATTTCTTTTATCTTCCTTTTCAAACTCGAGCCAGTAAGAAATCAGAAACCAGAGAAGAAAAAGTATTCAAAAAAACAAAAGCCTGTAAAAATTTAAAACAGTAAAGCAAATTAAGTTTTAAAAACTAAAACAACATCGGTTTCAAAATCTTTCAAGACTGAGAAAAATCAAGATCAACTCATACTCAAACATCAACAAGTCGCAAAGCACTTCCTAGTTTCAAGAATCCAGTTTTCTAGATCGAAATTCTGTAATCAAAACATTTTCCAGATTTTCAACTTTAAAACAACTCCCAGGTTACAAAAAGCTTTCTGCTTCAAAAATACAAGTGAGTAAACCTTTTGACGTTCTAGAATTTAAAATGTTGTTTGAGTTCATGCTTGAAGTAAGGTTTAAAATTGTTCACATGTATATAGAAATGTGTATAAATGTATGTGAATATGAATATGCATGTCAGATATCAGGCACATTTGCCTCTGTTTGTTTCCAGGTTTGACAAAATACCTGTTCAAAATTCGATTACTCTTCCTCTGATCCTTATTATACTTTAGGATCAAAACAAAATTTGTTCGTTTAAACATGTTTGAAGTTTTAAAAATAAATTTGAGCAAAAATCTATTGAAGTTTTTCTGGAAATTGGAAAATACAGGCAAATTCAAAATATGTGAAAATTTCAAACATCATAATTTTTGGTTTTAGGTATACCATCTGAAATGTTTTCGAAAATAATGATTTCTGAAAGTAAAATCAGGATTTTTAATGAAGTATTGATAAAGAAATTCGAAGATGAAAGATATTGTGTTTATTGGCGAATTCTGGTGATCAGCGACATGATAGGTCTCGTGATAGAGGTTGAAGCTTGCATGGTGGTCGGGGATCATCAGAAAAATATTGGATGAATTTGTAATTCATCGTGGCATCGAGACCGCGGTGGTGTAGGGTTTTAACCCATGTTTTGGTTGATGCCGAAAATCAGATTGTCGCGGCTTCATCAGAGCATCGAAGTCGATCGCATCGGTGGCATTCGAAACGAGGGAAGTAGGCAAAGCTCTGACTAAAATTTCATGGCCTTTGGTGGCCTAAGGCGATAGAGCGAGGCAAATTTTGATGATCCAGTTTCATTCCTGTTTAAGTCGTATAGCTCGATCGAGAATTCGTCGTCGTTCAGGGGTTCTTGGTGGTCTGATGATTCGTGGTGGTTGTCGTTGACTTAACGATGGTCATAGCATCGACTAGAGGTGATCGAAGCGATGCGCAATATGCATGAGTTTTGGGTTGTGTCAGTATGTAGGATCGAGGAAGAAAGGCTGGTTGCTCGAAGTGGTCTTCAGGAAGTTTGGGCGCTGGCTCGAGTCTTGGATCGGTGGTTTTCAAGTATGTTCCGGGTCTTAAAAACATAAACAAAAATCTAAGTTTTAAAAAGAAAATTTAGGGTTGGCTCGGGGAAGACTCAAAGTAGACAGTGTTTTGGCTCGAGGGACACTCGGGTAGTTCTCGGGATTGTTATGAAACAGTTTTCAGAATTTTAAAATAAATTCAAATTTAAACATGTTAATTCATTCTTTTGAATAATTATTTTGTTTTAAAATATGGGATGTTTAAAGTTTAAAAGTAAATTATTTTAAAGTAATTAAGTTTAATAAACTAATTTTTTGACATTATTTATAAATAAATTCTTAATTTATTTGAAATAAATAATGTAATTAAAATGTTAATTCAAATGAAATGTTGTTTTAAATTATTAATTAATCATAAATCCTTTAAGTTAATTTATGGGTTAATGGTAATTAATTATAAGGTTTGTTAATTAATTTTTTAATAATAATTAAGTGATTAATTATAATAAATGATTTATCTTTTAATCAATTAATTAAAGTTTAAGTAATTAAAGAATTATTTATTTAATGGCAGTAATTAAAAGATAATTACTTAAAGATAATTACTTAATAATAATTAAAGAATAATTAATTAATTTATTAATGAATAATTAAAGGTTAATTAAATAATAATTAAGGTTAATTAATTAGTAATTAACATTAATTAATTAACAATTAAGGATTAATTAATTAATAATTAAGGATGATTAATCATTAATTAAAGATAGTTAATGAAAATAATTATGTGATTAATTGATTATAATCACACGATTAACTAATCTTGCTTATAGATGTTGAATTATTATTGAATACCTTGAACTGGTTTATACCCCTCTTATGTGATTTTGATACTTTGTGATGCGAATTACTGTGAATTGAACTATGATATCTGTGATATGTTTCTGTGTGAATGTGAAAAACTATCGGCCTTTAAACGACATTTGAATTTCGATGCGACAGGTAGTTGGATTCCAAATGGTTATCCGAAACCCACATCGGATTTTAATGATGAATCTTTGTGATTGATATATCCACGTGTTTAAAATAAACGCTCATTATTCGGATTAGCCGGGAGAGGACTCTATGTCAAAAAACCCATTTCAAATAATGATACGAAAAATTGGAGTGCATTCGAAGACGGTGGTAAAGACGGGTATTTTCGAGAACGAAAGGATTACCCGTCGATTGTCTCTGCACTGAGTTGCTCCGGTATAGAGATCTCCATATGTGATGGGGAGTCCAATCGGGATTGTGGATTCCCGTATTGCAAGGGCTTCTTCCTTTATTGGACGAAGTGCCTTCGGTTCCATTCAGATCCAGGATGGACTTGTGTGGTTGTATGTCTGACATTACACTTTGAGATATAAAGCTGATTTCTATCAAATACATTTCTGTTTGGTGGTGGAGAATTTATCCTCTTATCTTAACACCATTTTTTGAGACGTACGAGCTTAGATGTTATACTCCTAATTTGGTAGTGTGGCGTGTTGAGTGCTGATCATTTGTTGATCAAAGCATGGCTTTTGTGAAAAGCGTAGCTTTATGGGACGAGACTTCGTCGAACCTCACAACCCGGAAAATGGTCGAAACAGGAATGGATGCAACAAGGTTATGAGGGTTGCGCCCTTTAGGTTACGTGCATTTCCTTCTGGATAATAAGTGGTATTTTAGTATGGAGCCCAGATAATTTGCTTTGTGGTTGTTGGTATCGAGGGACCTCGATAAAGGTCGGTTATGATCGGAGGATGACATACTTGTGACAGTTAGTTACCTAGTTACCGAGGTAACCCGGCCTTGTGTTGGCAGAGATCCGGTTAGGTTCTCAGGTGGTCCCTCTAGAGGCGTACCCGTTCGGTGTAGGAAGTTCCTTAACCTGACCATTTGTTGGAAATCCAAACAAAATAATATGAGCCCTGTATGGTTTTAGTTGTATTACCTGCCATTTACGGTGGTGACCAACCATTTAATTGGTAGTTATAATAGGTATACCATAATATGGTATGCTGGCTAAGATTAATATTATACTTTCAAATTTTTTTCACACTATGCACTAATAATAATATCAAATGAGTTTTCTCGTATCAAGCATGTTTGACTATCATAAGGAGAAATCTCCTCCAATTATGTAATAGCATTGTGTGTGTGTGGGGAGGCCTTATGGTAGTTTCATTTTTCAAAAAGCATGAACGGCTTTTATTTATAAATTGTTTTTGTACAAACAACTATTTTTTTACTCATGCCAGTCCCATGGATGACCCGGTGTTTATTGTTCCCTCCTTAAACTTTGGGTACCCATAATTTTCCACACGGGCAGCCTTGAAATAAGTTATCCGTGTTTTGGAGCTAGCTTGGATTTAGAAATCTTTTGGAAGCTGTTGGATTTTGGAAGCTTTTGGTTTGGAGATCTTTTAATACCTTTTGGATCTAAAAGTGTTTGGAGTTTTAGAAGACCTTATCGAAGTTAGAGTATGTTGGAACTTTTTGAAGACTCTGTTGTTTCTCCACTGTGGCGTTATGTTTTGTTGTTATATCATGTATAGCACTTTGATGATAGTGTTCAATTGTTGTAATCAAATGTTTTATCGATGTTGTATCTGTGTTGTGATAAATGAAATCATCTTTTTTTTCGCTATTTATTTTCATCCAATGTTGTTATAAGCTCCACCGAACTGGAGTTCAACGTTTGAATCACCGGTAGTTGAATATAAGTGAGGTATTTGATGCCGATTTTGAATGCTGGATTTCAGGTCGTGACTAGTGGTGTCAGAGCTAAAGGTTGAGTAAGAACTTTAGCTATGGAGTATATCACATTAGGTGACTCATTAGAGATAGGGTTAGAAATACCTTAGAATGAGTATATCCCTAAGATATCTTGTCCGTATGTACTAAATCAAGTTTTCTTACTATTTACACATAGTGAGAATGAGAATTAGAAGAGGACGAGGTAGGGGATGGGGAAATACCACTTCAACTGGTCAAGGCGCTACAATAACGGAAGCAGCTATTCCCACTCAACCTCAGCCGAATCTGGCCGATTTATACCGAAGTTTTTCCAGACTTGGGGAAAGCCGTTCACAGGCAAGGAGTCTATTATCGAAGCACAAGCGTGGATTCGATCATGCAAAAGAATTTTCAGAGGACTAAAGTTGGAAGACGATAATATGTGATTGATAGCTTCTTGGCAACTCCAAGAGGAAGCTCTAGCCTGGTAGAAGACTGTTATAGTGGATGAGCTGGAGGATGAGTTCACTTGGGATCGATTCAAAGACGTGTTTGAGAAACGTTATATGCCGTCTGCTGTTATCTCCACAATGTACCGGGAGTTTATAGACTTGAAGCATGGGAGCTTATCTTTTGAAGAGCATTTGAATAAATTTAACGAGCTATCTCGATTTGGCCCGGAGCTAGTGAATACACCTTTAAAGAAGAATGAAAGATTTATTCGAGGGATGAATAAGAACTTCCAGAAGAGAATGACAGTTCTCGTGAAGGAATCTTTTCTGATTTGATCGATATGGGTTATAGATATGCTACCCTGGACAAGAAGGAATTTTCGAAGGAGAAAGGAAGTGCAAGCAATCCGAATTGGACAAAAAGGAAGTTTGGAGGGAAAAACCATGGCAAGGAAAGGAAATGAAGAATAATCAGGAGAACCAGGTGAAAGACATCACTTTTTTTAATTGTTTGGAAAAAGGCCATTATTCGAATAGTTGCAAGAAGCCAAAAAAACAAGGAAAGATGGATCAATCTATAACGGCAAGACCCAGGCAATGCAATTACTATCATAAGCCAGGACACAAAGTTAAAGATTGCCCAACAATGAAGCAAGCACAAGTAGCGAAAGTTGTATGCGATTAAAGATAAACCTTCAACATCTGGAGCGGACAAAGGAAAAAGAGTTTTAGAAGGTAACCTTCTTATTTATGATAAAGTTGTTAGGGTTTTGTTCGATACGGGAGCCATATATAGCTTTATCTCCCAACAAACCGTAAACGAATTAAAACTTAAAACCGAATTTGTCGACGAGCCCATTTGTGTGAAGAATCTGGTTGGTGGTCCTGCGAACCTTTGTCTACAATGTAGAGAGGTCCGATCTCATATTCTTGTCATCAATTTCCTATCAGTCTCTTTGTTCTCGACTTTAACGAATTTGAAATTTTACTCGGAATGAACTGGTTAACGAAATACGAAGCTAAACTAGATTGTCACAATCGAATGATTTCAGTCAAAACAATACTTGGGAATTTCATTGTGATTTCTTGTGAAGATCTGAGTCCAAAAAGGGATAAGTTGATGTATACTTTGGGGTATCTCGAACTGAGTCTGGAACCTATACTTACTGTCCGGAAATTTTCGGACGTATTCAAAGAGGTTAAATCTTTGCCTCCACACAGTGAATTCATAATCGACTTAGTTCCCAATGCTCGTCATGTTGTTCATACAAGCCGCAGGATGGCACCAAGGGAAAGATTAGAGCTAGTTAAGCAAACTTTAGATTTGCTGGAGAAAGGATTAATTCGTCCCAGTGTTTCCATTTGGGGTTCAGCTGTGGTGTTCGTAGCCAAGTCTGACGGATCTTTGAGATTGTGCGTGGACTATTGCGATCTCAGTAAATTAACTCTCAAAAACAAATTTCCTTTGTCTAGAATCGACGACTTGTTCGATCAAATACATGGCACTCGATTCTTTTCAAATATGGATCTAGCCCAGGGATTCCATCAACTAAGAATTGCTGAAGACTGTATTCACTTAACTGCTTTAGGCGGTCCTGACACGTTCTACGAATGGTTAGTTATGTCTTTCGGACTAACCAATGCTCCCGCTTATTTCTTAGTCTTATTGACCCATGTATTCCGAGAGGTGTTGAATAAATAGTTCTTTTGTTTATTGATGATATTTTGATCTATTCCAAGACTGAAGAGGAGCACGCTGAACATCTAAGAATTGTTTTGGAAATAATGAGGAAGAACATTCTGTTCGCGAAATTTTCTAAGTGTCATTTTTGGGTTAAAGAAGTCAGATTTCTCGGTCATATTATTACCGAAGAGGGAATTTCTGCAGATCCTAGCAAGATCTCCGCTATCCTAGACTGGAAGCAATCCACAAATCCAAAAGAAGTCCGTAGTTTTTTGGGTTTAGTGGGATATTACTGGAAGTTTGTCTAGGATTTCTCGAAGATAGCCAGTCCATTGACTAAGCTGACCATGAAGAATGCTAAATTCGATTGAACTACGAAATGCGAAGAAGCATTCCAAGATTTGAAGATGAGATTGACTACCGCTCTCGTTCTCACTGTTATTAACAGGAATCAAGGTTTATCTGTTTATACAGATGTCTGTGATGATAGCGTGGGTGCTGTTTTGATGCAAGAAGGTAGAGTGATTGCCTACGCAAGTAGACAATTGCGTCCACATGAGGAAAAGCAACTCAACCCACGATCTCAAACTTCTTGCAGTTATTTTTGCATTAAAATTATGGCATCATTATCTTCTAGGTAAAAATCTCTTTCAGCTTTCTTAAAAAATTTAAAAGTTTAATTTAACTTAATAATTATACTTAATGAACCCTCCTTGTTTTAGGTGAAAATTTTGAATTGTTCACCGATGATAAATCTCTAAAGTATCTCTTTACCCAAAAGGATTTGAATCTGAGGCAATAACACTGGTTGGAATTTCTAGCATTTTATGACCTAGATATTCTGTATACGCCTGGAAAAGCCAACGTGGTAGCCAACGCCTTGAGTAAAAGACATGCTACTCACGCATATCTTGTTGTCACTCCTACTTTTCTTAAGAAGATTGCAAGAAAGAAGAAAGAAGACGACTTTCTTCGAGAAATCTACAAAAGAATATGTCAGGGTGAAGATTCCAGTTTTGAAATTGATAATAGTGAAATTATAAGGTTGAAAGGCAGGATCTGTGTCCCAGATATCTATGATCTAAAAAGGGAAGTTTTGGACGAGTGTCACATGTCCAAACTTAGTATCCAACTAGGAGTTAACAAGATGTATCGAGATATCAAAAGGATTTTCTGATGGAAAACAATGAAGAGGGACATATCTATTTATGTCAGTCGTTATGCAAGTTGTCAAAAAATCAAAAGTGATTAAAAGAAAATGGCGGGTTTACTCCAACCATTGGAGGTAGCTAAGTGGAAATGGGATCAAGTGTCTATGGATTTCATAGACGGGTTGCTATGAACTCAGAAAGGTAATGAGGCGATTTGTGTTATCGTGGATCGTCTAACCAAGACTGCCCACTTTATCCCAATAAAATCTACCCGAACAGCGGCAAGTTTGGAAAAGTTGTATATAAAAGAAATTATTCATCTCCATGATATACGAAGCAGTATAGTGAGTGATCGTGATCCGATCTTCGCTAGATGATTTTGGGAAGCATTTCAAACCGCACTTAGAACCAAATTGAACTTCCTTACCACCCGTAGTCTGATGGGCAAACGGAAAGGATAAATCGAATCTTAGAAGACCTTTTGCATTCTTGTATTCTTGACTTTGGCGGTTCATGGGAGGACCATTTACATCAGGTTGAATTCTCATATAATAATAGTTATATGGCCAGTATTGAAATAGCTCCCTTTGAAGCATTATATGGTCGTCCGTGTTGATCAACTGCGTGTTGGATTGAGTCAGGTGATAGACTCGTTCTTGGACAAGATATGATAAAGGAAGCTACTGAAAAGGTTTATTTTATTCGAAAAAAATTGAAAGCTGCTCAAAGTCATCAGAAAAGTTATGATGATCTCAGGAGAAGAGATTTAGAATCCCAGGTTGAAATTCTGCTTTCCTAAAGGTTCCTCTAATGCGGGAAATGCTGAGATTATAGCATACAGAAGTCCTACCCAAGCGCAGAGTGGATATTCCGGCTTAATCTGTTAAGCCCTTTTCTCTATCTTTTTATGTGTTCTTATGTTCTTTGTTTATCTCTCTCTCTTTCAAATTTCAAGGATGAAATTTTCTTAAAGGGGGGAATCTATAACATCCCAATTTTTTTCAAATTTAAAATTTGTAATTAATATAAATTTTGGAATTAACTTTTGGAATAAATTTGAACTTTTCAAAACAAATGAGATAAGTATTGATTTATATGTATATGTGTGTGTGTGTGTGTGTATATGAATAGATTTGAAATTTAATTGAAATTTGAAAATAAAATTCTTAAAAATATTTTGAGTTAAAAAATAATATGAATGTTATTATTTATTAACAAATAATTTACTTTCAAATTAATTTATTTAAAGGTTATATATATATAAATAAAGAAAATATATTTATAAAATAGAAATCGTAACTTAAATCAATATAAAATATATAAAGACTTAAAAACATGCAAAAATTACAAATGTAAGTAAAAAAATAAAAGATATTAACAAGTGTTAGGATTTGAGCACATATTTTAACAAGTGTAATAATTTTATCAATATGATTAACAAGTGTCGCCAATGTTTTTTTTAATTTTAGAGAAAATTAATAAGAATAGAAAACAAGATTATATAAACCATTTCATCTCCTCCTCCTCATTTCTTTATCTTCATTTTCAAACTCAAACCTGTAAGAAATCAAAAACCAGAGAAGAAAATGTTTTCAAAAAAAAAAAAAAACAAAAGCCTGTAAAAATTTAAAACAGTAAAGCAAATCAAGTTTTAAAAACTAAAACAACATTAGTTTCAACTTCTTTCAAGACTGAGCTAAATCAAGATCAACTCAAACTCAAACATCCACAAGTTGCAAAGCACTTCCCAGTTTCAAGAATCCAGTTTTCAAGATCAAATTCAGTAATCAAAACATTTTCCCGATTTTCAATATGAAAACAACTTCCAGGTTACAAAAAGATTTCTGTTTCAAAAATACAGGTGAGTAAGCCTTTTAAAATTTTGGAATTAAACCCATTGTTTGAGTTCATGCTTGAAGTAAGGTTGAAAATTGTTTGCATGTCTATAAAAATGTGCATATATGTATGTGAATATGACTGTGCATGTCTGATATCAGGCATATTTGCCTCTGTTTGTTTCCAAGTTTCAAAAAAAACCTGTTCAAAATTCGATTACTCTTTGTAACAACCCGATATTTTCAACCATTCGCATCCGCACATGTCGGACTTGAATTGCTCAAAATACCGCGTTGTAAATAAAATTTGGCAAATCTCAGAATATACAGTAAATACATAATCACAGATCACAGACACAGAGTATTTAATAATGCAGCGGAATTTAAAAGAAATAGTAGTTCATGAAGCTACTATATAAAAATAAGATATATCAGAGTTAAACATGATACAACAAAAAGGAACAAGATACATCAGGTACAAATCAGAATACATCACTGAAATCACTGGATACAGAAAGCAAAATAGATGGCTAGATCTTCAAGGAAAGCTCCAACTCCGAAGGTGAATCTTGAATGCTAACTCACTCAATCTGACTCGAGCGTAAAGCAAAATGCAAAACACTCGAGTCAGGACATAAATACTTATGAACTGTAAATAAACTCAAGTGAACAGTAACAAAAATGCATCAGTAACTTAAAGGATGCTTGGGATCGCCCATCCTTTAAGGATCCGTTAAACTATTTACTATGTAGTAATATTGCGCTACTATAATAATGTCTACAGTAAAATAAACATACTTTTAAATAGCATTCCGGGCTACCCATATCACCCTTCACAGATAATAGTCCCAGTAGTCCATCCAATATCATGCCATCTCCACTCCGGGTGACTGTCAGAGGATACCACGCGGGCTACCGGAGAAAAACAAACTCGTAGTAAAGGCTCGGTATGGTAGATGACACGGCACATAAGGCAATGCCAGGGTAGATATACCAATTACGCACACGGGCTGGTGGTAACGCAGCAGCCACATACGCCCACCTCGGAACACACTCCCATATCAAAATCGGAGGATGGCCATCTAATCAATCACCAGTAAGAGTATAGTATCGAAGGAATGTGTCCGACCAGAGGTGCTACCTCCTTTGGCCCGAGATCGCTCCTGTTTTAGCCACCTTATGCCAACTCACGGGAGTTGGGTCCACGTAATATACCTCAAGAACGTCACCACCATCCTACTTCATTCTGGAATTTCCACCGCGTACACGGTTGTTAAAGTGGTTTTCGGAGTTGGCAGAGAGTATGACAACTTCCGATCCCGGTCTCTTTAACAACCAAACGTTATTATAACGCCGTGGTCATTTCAAAATAGTTTATACTTTAAAAAGATCAAATCATTTCATTTCAAACTATATTTCTTTCAAAATAGTTTATACTTCGAAACCAAAACCATTTTTATTTCAAAACTATTTATTCAATTAAAATAGTTTATACTTCAAAACCAAAAGCATTTCAAACATATATTCATTTCAAAATCATAATATTTTCAAAGTATAACTCTTCCGAAACCAAAAATACTTGAAACAATTACACTTTGAAAATCATAACATTTCAAAATCATACATTTGAAATCATCGGATATTCATTTAATTCTTTACATTTTACAATTCATTCAATTAATCCCAAATTCTCAATTTCCAACTTAATTCAATTCAAACCATCAGTTTCAATTAAATTTCCCAATAACCATTTCAAATCATATCATTTTCAAATATAGATTTGATCCACAAATTAAACTATTCAATTTTTAATAAATTTCAAAGCTTTAATATCCCGCATTTCAAAACTAAATTTTTATAATTTCATATATCTCAAATCTAGTTTCATTATTACTTAGTTTTGAAATATTCATTTCGTAAATCCAATACTATTTAAATAAACTCAATTTACAATTAAACTAAATATCCTTTCATACCAATATAAACTTCAAATATTCATTTATCAAAAGTACATATCATTCTAATTCATATTCTTTATCAAAATAAAGATCAAATCATTTCCACCTTATTATCAAATCATTATTTGAATTCAAATTCAAATACTCAAATTTAAATATCATTTTTAAATCAAATAAGTCATTCATTTTTTATTTCAAGTATCATTACAAAATACATTAAAAATTCCATTCAAAATTCATTTATCTCATTACATTTCATTCCATTTAACACATAACCAAGTAAATCTTACTTAAATTCAAATTCAAATTTAAATTCCTTAAAAATTCAAATTTAAATATTAAAATATATTCAAAACTTCTTAAATTTCACAATTAATCAATTTCCAAAATTTAAATCATTTAACACTTTAAAATATAACTCAAACAGTGTTAAAACTATAACATTTCAAACATTGTCAAATTATAGCAACGACAGCATTTATAAAGTGCTATCGTAGCTTATAGCTTCCAAAAATGGTTTAGTTCAAGAATAACGGCATTTATAAAATGTCGTAATAGATATTTAGTTATTTCAAACATTGTTAGATTCAAAACAATAGCATTTAAAAATGCTGTCAAAAGACTACAACATTTTGAAAATGCTATGAATTCCAGATTCATTTTTGCTTTTCAAAAAAATAATAAAACTCCAAATTTTATTATAACTCAAAAATCATATTTCTAGACTTCAAAATTTCACCCATTTAAAATCATTTTAACATATGATTTAACACAACAAAATTTTTAGATCAAATATTCAATTTAAAAACTCCATTCATTTATTAAGTCAAAATTCACTGTTTATTAACATATAAATTAAATAAAACTTAAAATTTTACTTCAAATATAATTTTAAAACTTTAAATTTAATTTCCATTATTTATTTACATTTTAAAATAAAATTTAAAGTCTAAAATCTCAATTTTTTCACATTTACGTACTCAAATTTACAATTTCAAGACTTAATATTTAATTTTCTTAAAACCATAAAATATATATTTTTAAATCAAAATTTCATACTTTTAAAAATACATATTTTAATAAATATCATTTAAAAATATACCACGGGGTCTGTATATAATTTTCTAACCTAGGTCAAGTGATACGGATATATATCATTTCAATCCGCAGTTTACAAAGAAAACCCAGGTTCTATCATTTCAAACCCGCAATCCCAAATCAAATAAAATACAATAAAAATTGCTCAGGGCTATCATTTCAGCCCATAACGATTTTTTCCTAATCTAAAGTCCGTTTGGGTATGTATCATTTCAACCCATAGTGATTCTATTCTAACAGGGAACTTGCAGTGTGAATATATGCATAAACAATATAAACAATGCCAATGTCACAATATATTGTCATATATCAGATGTCAGGTGATAATTAACAGTTTTAACATGGTAATAACATGGCATAGCATATCATATGATCATCATTAACTTGTATAAACATTTTATATTACTAAACACTTGTCATCAATTCACTATTTCATAAGTATAAATGTCAGAGTGAGAAAGACTCACCTTTTCGAAGCTAGAGAGCAAAACAACAAACACAAGAGCGATTCCAAAAGCACGATAAACACGATTTGAATTGAATGAATGGAAAGCCTTGATAATGATCTTGTATACAACAAATAAACAAGACCATATAAACATATGCATACAATACAAATATGAATTTAAACGAAATGGAAATTTTAAATCAACAAAGAACATTACCCAGCTTTAACACGAAAGTGCCTAACCACGACAACATGGCTTGTCACATGATCAAATGGGATTGTTCTCATGACGCTAGGCTCGGCATAGGTGTCAACATGACTTGGGTTTAGCATCAAAACACATAGCAACAAGTGGATGAAGATGGAGGAGTTACAACATGAAGCATACTAAGGGTCAAGGCAACAATAGGTAGGGTTTTGGTGCATTTTTGGCTCGACCAAAAGCAAGTGAGGCTCGGCCAAAGGAAAGTACAGGTCTGGACAGTGGGGAGTGATGGTATAGCAGCACCAAAAAGTCATGTAGTTGCTGGTGGTGGTGGTTCTAGGGGTGGCCAAAGTGTATAGGAAGAGGTAGGTGATGTTTTATGGCTAGGCTAGCATAGTTTCAAGGAGTTTTTGTGCAAATTTAAGGTGCTTGAATCATCTAATGATCACGACCTGACATGGACAGAGGAGAGGCTGATGTTGCAGCTGGAGATGGAGGAGGTGATGGTCGGTGATGATGGTGGAGAGTGGGGCCAAGCAAAGTTTTGCAAAGGAGGAAGCAAAATCATTGAAATTGTGAAGAAGAGAAGAGATAAAGGAAGCCATTTGCAATTTTATTTGTTTCTTCTCATGCCGTGAGTTTTGTTTGAGGAAGAGGAGAATATTTCACGTGAATGCTGAAAGAAATTCACGGCTAAAGCAAGAGATGTGAACGGTTAAAGCAATGAAGTGAAAAGGCAAGAAAACGAAAAGACAGAATGCAAAAAGGCTTAAGCAAATAAAAGGTCACTAAACTCTTCAAATTTCCAATATTTCTTTTTAAATTTTATATAACTTTAAAATATATAAAAATTCAGATAAAATTAGAAAATTTAGTAAAAAAATTTTTTTTTATTAATTATTAATTATATATAGTTTAATTAAATAAAACAGCAAAATTTGCAACTAGTCTTGAAAATATGAAAAATAAGTGCAATGAACTTGGAAAATTTTTTATGTACTTAAAAATATTTATAAATAAATATAAGAACACAAAATAAAAAAGGAAATCACAAAAATAAATAAATAAATTTTAATTTAAATATAGTTTAGATGAAGAAAATAGCAGAAAAAGGAAAACAGCCTTTTAAAAATAGAAAATCATCATAGTAAATTTTAGAAAAATTCTATTATCATTTCAAAAATATTTAAAAGTCAAAATATACATAATATAACATATTATAACACATTAAAATAAAATATGACAAAGAAAAATAAAATTTATACAATTTAAAATAACAAAATTGCAAAATAAACAATTTATACTCAAAATTGAAATGTACATATCTTTTGCAGTTTAACTCCGTTTTCTACGAAAAAAAAGCAATGTTCAAGTTATTAAATCTATTTTCATAATAAAAGATAAAATTTAAAATTTCAAACTTTTAAATTTTTAAGTTAAAAGTCAAAGTTTGACTATTTTGACCAAAATCAACATTTTCTGGAAATATTCAATTTATGCATGTTTGAAATTCTAATCCACATCAAAATCAACATTTATATTTCAATTAACAAAATATATTCATATTAATAAATAAAATAAAGTTTTTAAATTAGGAATTTGAATTAAAATAATTAAAATATACAATTACAATAATCAGAAAATACAGGGTTGTTATACTCTTCCTCCGATCCTTATTAGACTTTAGGATCTAAACAAAATTTGTTTGTTTAAACATGTTTCAAGTTTTAAAAATAAATTTGAGAAAAAATCAATTAAAGTTTGTTTGGAAATTGGAAAATACAGGCACATTCAAAATATGTGAAAATTTCAAACATCATAATTTCTGGTTTGAGGTATACCATCTGAAATGTTTTCGAAAATAATGATTTTTGAAAGTAAAATCAATATTTTGAATAAATTATTGATCGAAAAATTCGAAGTTGAACGATATTGTGTTTATTGGCGAATTTTGATGTTCGGTGACATGATGGGTCTCATGATCGAGGTTGAAGCTTGCATGGTGGTCGGGGATCATCAAAAAAATATTAGATGAATTTATAATTCATCGTGGTGTCGAGATAACGGTGATGTAGGGTTTTAAACCATGTTTTGGTCGAAGCCGGAAATCTGATTGCTGGTTCTTTGTCAGAGCATCAGAGTCGATCACATCGGTGGTAATCGAAACAGGAAGTAGGCAATGCTCTGACCAGAATTTCGTGACCTCCGGTGGCCTGAGGCGATATATCGAGGCTATTTTTGATAATCCAGTTTCATTCCAGTTTGGTTCGTATAGCTCGATCGAAAATTCGTCGTCGTTTATGGGTTCTGGGTGGTCTGGTGATTCTTGGTGGTTGTCGTTTACTTGACGATGGTCGTAGCATCGACTAGAGGTGATCGGAGCGGGGTGCAATGTGCACGAGTTTTGGGTTGTGTTACTATGTAAGACTGAGGAAGAAAGGCCGATGACTCGAAGTGGTCTTCGGGAAGTTTGGGCGTTGGCTCGAGTCATGGATCGGGGGTTTTCAAGTATGTTCTGGGTCTTAAAAACTCAAACAAAAATCTAAGTTTTAAAAAGAAAATTAGGGGTTGGCTCGGGGAAGACTCGAAGTAGATAGTGTTTTGGCTCGGGGGACACTCCGGTAGTTTTTGGGATTGTTATGAAACATTTTTCAAAATTTTAACTTAAATTCAAATTTAAACAAGTTAATTTATTCTTTTGCATAATTGTTTTGTTTTAAAATATGGGATTAGTTTAAAGCTTAAAAGTAAAATATTTTAAAGTAATTAAGTTTAATAAATTAATTTTGTGACATTATTTATAAATAAATTCCTAATTTATTTGAAATAAATAATTTAATTAAAATGTTAATTAAAATGAAATGTTGTTTTAAATTATTAGTTAATCTTAAATCCTTTAAGTTAATTTATGGATTAATGATAATTAACTATAAGGTTTGTTAATTAAAGATTTTTATAATAATTAAGTAATTAATTAAAATAAATGATTTATCCTTTAATCAATTAATTAAAGTTTAAGTAGTTAAAGTATTATTTATTTAATGACAGTAATTAAAAGATAATTATTTAAAGATAATTAGTTAATAATGATTAAAGAATAATTAATTAATTAATTAACAATTAAAGGTTAATTAAATAATAATTAAGTTAATTAATCAGTAATTAAGATTAATTAATTAACAATTAGGGATTAATTAATTAATAATTATGGATAATTAATCATTAATTAAAGATAATTAATGAAAATAATTATGTGATTAATTAATATTGCTTATAGATATTGAATTATTATTGAATACCTTGAACTGATTGATACCCCTGTTATGTGATTGTGATACTTTGTGATGTGAATTGCTGTGAATTGAGCTATGATATCTGTGATATGTCTTTGTGTGAATGTGAAAATGTTGGCCTTTAAACGACAGTTGAATTCCAATGTGACAAGGAGCCGAATTCCAAATGGTTATCTGAAGCCCACATCGAATCTTAATAGCTAGTATTTGTGATTGATATATCCACGTGTTTTTAAAATAAGCGCTCATTATTCGGTTTAGTCGGGAGAGGATTTTGTGTCATAAAACCCATTCCGAATAATGTTACGATGAATTGGAGTGCATTCGAAGACCGCGGTGAAGACCGGGCATTTTCGAGAACGAAAGGATTGCTTATCGATTGTCTCTGCACTGAGTTGCTCCGGTATAGAGATCTCCATATGTGATGGGGAGTCCGATCGGGATTGTGAATTCTCGGATTGCAAGGGCTTCTTCCTTTATTGGATGAAGTGCCTTCGTTTCCATTCAGACCCGGGATGGACTTGTATGGTTGTATGTCTGACATTACACTTTGAGATATAAAGCTTATTTCTATCAAATTCATTTTTGTTGGTGGTGGAGAATTTATAATCTTAGCTTAACACACTTCCTTGAGACGTACGAGCTCAGAGGTTATGTAGTTGATGGTTATTAGTGATATACTCCCAATTTGGTAGTGTGGTTTGCTGAGTGCTAATCATTTGTTGATCAAAGCATGGCTTTTGTGAAAAGCATAGCTTTGTGGGATGAGACTTCATCGAACCTCATAGCCCAGAAATGGTCGACACAGGAATGGATGTAGCAAGGTTATAAGGGTCGCGCCCTTTAGGGTATGTGTATTTCCTTCTGGATAATAAGTGGTATTCTGGTATGTAGCCTATATAATTTTCTTTGTGGTTGTTGGTGTTGAGGCCCCTCGATAAAGGTCGGTTACGACCGAGGGATGGCATACTCATGATAGTTAGTTACCCAGTTACAAAGGTAACCCGGCCTTGTGTTGGCAGAGATTAGGTTAGGTTCTCGGAGCGTCCCTCCAGAGGCATACCCATTCAGTGTAGGAAGTTCCTTAGCCTGACCACTTGTTGGAAATCCGAACAAAACAATACGAGCCCTGTATGGTTTTAGTTGTATTACCTGCCATTTACATATGGTGGTGAATTGCCTTTTAATTGGTAGCTATAGTAGGTATACCATAATGTTATATATTGGCTAAGATTAATATTATACTTTCGAAATGTTTTTACACCGTGCACTAATAATAGTATCAAAAGTGTTTTCTTGTATCAAGCATGTTTAACTATCATAAGGAGAAATCTCCTCTAATTGTGTGATTGCATTGCATGTGTGCGGGGAGGCCTTGTAGTAGTTTCATTTTCTAAAAAGCATGAACGGATTTCTTTTAAAAATTGTTTTTGTATAAAAAACTGTTTTTGTTTTCTAATACCAGTCCCATGACTAGCCCAGAGTTTATTATTCCCTCCCTAAACTCTGGGTTTCCATAATTTCCACATGGGCAGCCTTGAAATAGGTTATCCATGTTTTGGAGCTAGCTTGGATTTAGAAGTATTTTGGAAGCAGTCAGATTTTGTAAGCTTTTGGTTTAGAGATCTTTTGAAGCCTTTTGGATCTATAAGTGTTTGGAGTTTTGGAAGAACTTATCGAAGTCAGAGTATGTTAGAACTTTTTGAAGACTTTGTTGTTTCTCTACTGTGGCGTTATGTTTCATTGTTGTATCATGTATAGCACTATGATGATAGTGTTCAATTGTTGTAATCAAAAGTTATATCCATGTTGTATCTATGTTGTGATAAATGAAATCATCTTTTGTTTCCACTGCTTATATTCATCTAATGTTGTTATAAGCTCCACCGAAATGGAGTTCAACGTTTGAATCTCCGGCATTTGAATACAAGTGAATTATTAGATGTGATTTTGAATGTTGGATTTCAGGTCGTGACAATCCGTTATTTATTTTGATGATATATGCTTGTTATATTATTATCATATCTGTTATCAATCTGCAAGTTCCCTGTTAGTTTAGAATTCACTATAGGTTGAAACGATACATACCAAAACGATTTGTAGAATATGAGAAAATCGTTATGGGTTGAAATGATAAACCCGAGCAATTCATTGAAATGGATTTTGGATTGTGGGTTGAAATGATATATACCAATATATATTTAAATTGCGGATTGAAATAATAAATATCCGTATCACTTGACCAAAGGATAGAAAATTATATACAGACACCGTTGGTTAATAAATATATATATATATATTGAAATGTTTTCCATGGTTTTGAAATTGAATTTGTTTAAGAATTATACTCCAATAAGTTTGATTTGAAATTTATTAAATTTGGGATTTTAAAGTTATGATTTTATAACTTGACTTGGTTAAGGTGATTTAATGAATATTTCAAGTTTGATTAAATCGAAGGGAATATTGAGTTTAGATTGTTCGAGATTTATTTAAGTGATGTTGGATTTATTAAGTGGATATTTCAAAACTAAATAATAATGAAGTCAAATTTACATATATATGAAATTATCGAATTTATTTTTTGAAATGTTTGAATATTTAATGTTTTGGAAATATTGAAGTTGAAATGGTTTATTTTGTGGTTAAAAATCTGTTTTGAAATCGATATAATTTGAAATAGTTTATTTAGAATTGAATTGAGTTAAAATCTATGAATTGCGATTTGATTTAAATTGAATTTCGGGATTCAAGTTGATTTGAATCAATTTATGAAGTTTGAGGAAGTTATTTTATTATATAAAGTAATTTTAAGTTATATTTAAAACTATTTTATATTTTACTTTATAAATTATTTTAATATAATCATTTTTAATATAATTTTTTTTAATATAAACTATTTTAATATACTAACTATTTTAATATAAACTATTTTAACTTATAACTCTTTTATATAAACTATTTTACTTTATAAACTATTTATTATATATTATTTAACATATAAACTGTTTAAGTGGTGGAAGTTATGTTTTTCAAAGTTATGAATTCCAAAGTATTATGTTTTGAAAGTGTTATAATTTCAAGTGTTTAGTTTTGAAAGTGTTATAACTTTGAAAATGCTATAATTTTGGAAAAGGATATATTTCAAAAGGAAATGATATTGTATTTGGTTTGAAATGGAAATAATATCGTATTTAGTTTTGAAATGGAAATGATATCGTATTGATATGGTTTTGTAGTGGGAATGATATTTTTGTTTTGAAATGGAAATGATATCGTATTGATATGATTTTAAAATGGCAATGATATTTTGGTTTTGAAGTATAAACTATTTTGAAATGACTGCGATGTTATACAAACGTTTGGTTGTTAAAGTGACCAGGATCAGAAGTTGTCATACTCTCTACCAACTTCGAAAACCATTTTACCAACTGCGTACGCGGTGGAGATTCCAGAATGAAGTACGATGGCAGCGACGATCCTATATGAAGTATATACGTGGACCTGACTCCCATGAGTTGGCATAGGTAGCTAAAATAAGAGCGATTCTCCGACCAATGAGGTAGCTCCTCTGATCGGACACACTCCTTCAATGCTATATTCTGACTTTGTGATTGATTTGGTTGCCACTTCTGATTTTTGATTTGGGAGTGTGGCTCGAGGTGGGCGGTAGTGGCTGCTATGCGTTACCACCAGCCCGAATGCGTAATTGGTATATCTACCCTGGCATTGCTTAGTTGTGTCGTGTTACCTAACCTAGCGTGCTTTACTATGAGTTTGATTTGTGTCGCACCTATGGAGTATTTATGGTAGCCTCCCGATCTGGAGGTACGATGGTACCGTATAGAATATTGGCACTATAAAATGTGTTAAGGGGGATATGGGTAACGCCTTAGCGCTATTTTTAAATATATTATACTTTACTTTAGACATTATTATAATAGCGTACATTACTACATAGTAGATAGTTTAACGGATCCTTAAAGAATGATTATCTTAAACATCCTTTGAGTTACTTGTATTTCAGTTGATATTTCACTTGAATTGGATTTATTGATATAAGAATTTTAATCCTGACTCAAGTGTTTTGTGTTTTGCTTTACTCTCGCGTCAGACTGAGTGATACATCTTTTGAGACTCACCTTTGGAGTTGGAAGTTCATTTGGAGATCCATCTACATCTTTTCTCTTCAACTTGCAGTTATTCAGTTGATTCCAGTGATGTATTATGATCTGGTATTTGACTATTTTATTTGAGACTTATATTGTATCTTATTTAACTCTATTATATATGTAGTAGCTTCATGAACTGTTATTCTTTTGTTTCCGCTGCATTATTGTATATTACTCTGTGTCTGTGATTCTGTGATTTATTTATTTACTGTATATGCTGAGCTTGGCCAAATATAAATTAACAATCTGGTATTTTGAGTAATTCAAATCCGACATGTGTGGACGAAAATGGTTGAAAATACCAGGATGTTACAAAGTTGGTGAAATAGGTGGACTAAAGAGGGTCTTAGAGGAATGGTGAAAAACTTTCATATTTGTGATAAAGAAGTATGGATCCGTGTTGATCTCACAGCATGCTTCAATTTGGCACTAACCGTAATTGAAACGGTGGAGTTTTTGAGGCATTCGTATGGTTGGAAGGTGGTTTTTGGGTGCGGCTACTGTTTTTGGGAGGAGGAAACAAGAATGAGGAAGGAGAGAAGTTGGTACGCATTTATACGCGTCCTAATGAACTAAGGCGGTCGACCCTAGGTCCGTACAGTCGACCGGCCGGTCGACCGCTAGGTCGACTTCTTGGTCGATCGGGTCGATCTATTTCTTTTTTTCCATGCTGTCGCGACGCGTTCCTCCTCCTTAACTAATTAAAGCCTAACTATCCGCTTCTAGGTTATTTGTGTCGCGATTACGACTTAGGCTAAATATCCCTATCTACTCTCCACCCTTCAAGTGGAGTCTTGATGCATTCCATCCTTTAACTGAACCTATATTAATATCCGTAAGCTTGCTCCAACCACTTAAATCATCTAACCCGTAAAAATTATTTTTCAAAACAGCTTTAATTTCTTTACCCTCAGAAAAATATTTTAACATATTTATATTAGGATTTCAAAATATGTTTATACTTGGCTAAGACAGATGTTGCGTAAAACATCGTCATTACAACCCAAAATACTAGTTTTCAATTAAAGCCTATATCTTTTTGAAATGTATATTTCTCTACTTTCAAATTCAAATGCTTTAAAGTTGTTTCCGTCCAACTTCCCATATTTATAAGGCTGTAAACTTCTAAAGTTAAGACTTGAAAATCCTCTAGAAATTTATATTTAATTGTTGGGCTAGACTATTAAGCGGTATTTAATTTACTTTCACCTTTCTAAATATCCCTTACTGAATCCAAAGATCTTTACCATATGAGGTCTTTTTGCTTATGGAATTCCCTCGTTCCAAGTTTAGATATACAAAGTTTTTTCCAAACTTTTTCCAGCTATTGGTTTACGCAAAAGGATGGACTTCTCTTTAGGGGTTTAAGAGTATACATATAGTTTTATAGAAAAATACAAATACGTTCACTCAATATCTACCTAGGAATCTAAACATGGAACTGATACCAAATGTAACAATCCAAATTCCAATGGCTGGATTTTTTGCAAAAATTCTAAAAACCAAGTCTACCGAAGCCACAGTTGGGTACTTGGTATCATGCAAATAGGAAAAGATAAATACATCAGAGCTCAATTACTTATCTCATAGCGAAATTGACTGAAATATAATAGTAAGTAAATACTCACCCAAACAATAACACTTTCTAAGAAAGTACCGTGAATTTGTGAAGTCTCTGCCATTTACCTAACCTATAGGATGTTAAGAGGAGGGAGTCAGAACCAAAGTTCTAGTGAATAAATAAATTATTCACTTCTAAGCTTAATTCTACATATATCGCTTTTACTGTCATTTACTCTTATATTAGATTCATTAGGTTACAATACTCTTGTTTCTCTTCATGAACCATGCCAATCTACCCCATAGTAAATTAAAACCTAATAAGTAATCATACATATATGTGGTTATATGCCCAATGACCGTATTGGTCATAGGTACTACCTATAGTACCTTCCGTATCCTCCTCGCAAAGGACTCCATCGTCTTGCTCCTATTGTGTTCTGTGACTACATGTGTAAAGGACAGCTTCGTGAGGCCTACAATACGAATGTTCCATCGTCTACAATGAAAATGTAAAACTACATCCGTACTAGTCTATAAATGCTCGGACATCCGCAACGTACCACCTAGTGCATACATTGAGGACTGTACATAATCGTTCTGTCTACTCTTTGAATCCCACGAACAAGGTCGACCTTGTATGGAACTCGGTCAAGGATTTTCTATATCTGTAAAGGACAGCTTTGTTAGGCCTACAATACAGATATTCTAGTTGGTCTGTTTCTTTTCTCATCGTAGCTATGGCCCCATGTATCCACCCCCTAACTAATCGAAAGACTTCTAAAGATTTAAGTGGTCGTTCCCTACTTCAAACATTCTAACATCCAATTGGAAGTACCCCTCCATCCAATGTCTCGATAGTGAAGGTATCATTAGCCTATTGGTTTTACTCTAGTCTTTCTCGTAATCGCTCTTGGTCTTGATGTTAGCCGATATCCGCATGCGACTATCCTTCACTTTACATGCAAGTAATGAGCATACGAATACCCTACTACGAATACCAAGGCCTTCTGACTACCTACAAAGGTTAGCTTCATTAGGCCTACAATGCTAATGTAGTCAAGGCATGCTCTCTCGATGGAACACCTATAGACCTGTCTCCGAGGAAGCAGTTTTGTTAGGCCTACCTAGTAGGACATCCTAGAGTATCCTCACGTCCCATTGAAGTCTCATACTTTCTTCTAGCCCAAAAATTCGATGTTGGACGTGATTCTCCATTGCTGGAATCCGTGATGAACTACTTCATTAGGCGCTTCATCGTTTGGGCTGCTCCAAATGCAATTCGATTCTTTTATTAGACCCAAAGTCCAATCTCCTAATTTGTGTTTAGGTTGCTTTTTTTACCCAATTGGCTACTTATTTAACTTAATTAGCATATTCTTTTCCCACGTCTCACTTCTAATCATTCTGAGATTATCATAGATATAATAGGAAGTACTATTAGTATGAGCCTCATTCATTATCTTGTTTATTTAACTTAATATATAAGTCCTTAAGATAAGCCTCTTTTACCATTTTATTTTATTTGCTTATTAACTTAATATAAGTTGTTTAAATAAGCATTTGTCATTATTCTCTACTACAATTGCTTACCAATTTATTATAAGTCTCACGACAAGCATTCCCAATCTTATTTTCTAATTATAACCTATGTTATATTTCTACTTGTAATTGTTACCTTTTCTTCCTTTATAGTCCGTTATATAATTACATGCGTTTCTTGTCTGTTCTAGTCTTCCATCTTTCATTGTGATATAGAATTTCCTTTAATTCTCTAATATTACATAATTCTTATCATAGTAGTTTTCTATTTAAATAGCCTGCGTAGTAATGTAGACTTAGGCTCATTGATTTTCACAGCTTCCAATTCTCGAATAATAATTTTCTTGTTACAATTCATACTTTACTTTATTGTCTTCTATTTTAGAAAGTAATTCTATTTTATTTGGTTGGTTATGAAAACTATATATTCCGTTTCCGTATGTTAATTTGGATAGTACTATAAACAATAATCCATAACTATGGGATATTTCTTTTACTATTTTAGAGTAGTGTAAAATACGGTGGTTTCTCTATTTTACATTGGCTCCCTTTTTATTTCTTTTATTCTTATAGTTACGTTTATCGTTATCTTTTAGTTGTTAAGTTATGGAAATGTATCATATTCTCTAAACTGACTAATTAATCTAGTAATTACGTCTAAATTAGCTTTTCCCGTTTTAAATGCAATTTATTACAGAAATTCTATTTCTCAAACTTTTATTATTTTACATCTTCATTTTTGTATTTTTAGTCCATATTCGCGTCTAATCTATTCTAATCCATACGACGCTTGTATAAAATCCAAAATGTAGAAAAAGATTTAAATAAGGCATAGAAAATAGTAAATACTAATACTGCAAATAAACTGCAAGCTTTCTTATAGTTCAGCATAATTTAATCAATATTATTTATTGTTGAATAAAATTTTCCAAACGGGAATCTAACGATAATATATCTTAAACTTGAAAGATATATATAAATAAATCCACTCACCAGTCGTTCTTAGCTTCGCTTGTGCCCCGCGTGGCTCCACAGTCCTTCTGGATACCCTTCTTCCAAGGTGTTTAATATTTTAATTTATAAGATCTTCTCCCTAGAAATTATATTCTTTTTAGGGTTCAGCCTTAGGCAATGAACCCTTTGGAGGAAATCTAATTGTGAGAAGATAGCTAAGCCTAGTGTCCTATTTATACTGGAGCTTGGGACCTGAAAGCGTTGCATTCTTGGATTGAACGTGGAGCTACCATGTCACAGGGAAATTTGGAGCCATCGGATCAAATAATGCATGGCTCGGATCATGCAAAGAAAAGAAAATGCATCACTACACGTACCTGGACTAATTATCATCCAGGTTGTGCGCGGTTTGACCACGCGGTCGACTGCCCTTTGCAATCGATCGGCTGGGCGGTCAACCGTTATCCTTATTGGGGAGACCTACTGGTCGGCCCATATCCACATTATGCTATGTTTTTTTCTCGTTTGGTTACCTATTCTATTTTGTTCTTTTTTTCTTTATATTGTTTCAGCTTTTGACGAGTCATATATGGAAACTAATCAGAAAATCGCCCTGGACATAATGGTACAATTTTTGAAGCCATATTATGAAAATTTCATAATTATTTATTTTCATTACTTATCGTTATCCGTTAAATTTTAACTATACAAAAATGTATGGTGTTACAGATGTAGATTCGGATGCTTTGGAGCTTCAGCAGGAGAGCTAGAAGTCTTCAAGTCATATCCCACGTATATGTTAATTTTTCTACCGCATTATTTTTTTAATTTATCAGCAATTTGTATGGACAAGTTATTATAATTGTCCAAGCTAATGATTTGTGTTTGATTGTTGTACTCTAATGGGTGTAAGTATATTATATTAGAGTTTCTATTTATAACGATCATTGATATGATATTATATGTTTTTCGGCTGGGATTGTGAGATTCTATAACTGTTTTTGTTTCTTCTTCCTTTTCTTTTCTTTCTTGTCTTTCTTCTACTCTCTCTTCTCTTCTCTCTTCTCTCTTCTCTCTTCTTTTTTCTTTCTCATGATTGTTCATATCTCCCTTTGGTTTGGGGCTGGACGTGTGCGGTAATTGTTAGATCTAAACAGGATGTCTTTGTAGGTTGTCACACCTAAGGAGATTCCAAATAAACAAATAAGGATGTCTCTTGAAAGGGTTTCCTTAAGTTCTGAGGTCTTAAGACAGCTGAAGGGTCTACCTCCCTACCAAAAGAAGTAACCTAAAGTTATGAAATATATATAAGTAAAGAATGATAGTGGATATCTTTGGAATGGTTCACTTCAGGTTTTGTGACATAAGTGACTGTAGTGTCCTCCTCTTTCCTATAAAAGAAGTATTAAATAGCCTAATGAGATTTCTAAGCATTAACAACTAAATAGTACCATCGAGGAGCCTGCTTTTGGAAAATAAGTTTTAAATGATGGGTATGCCTTAATTAAGGTCTTAGATAACCAGAGTCTACCTATTTTGGACTTGAAAGTATTAAGTGGCTTGGGTGTTGTCTCTTACATTGCTATGGCCATAGTAACGATAGTACCATTTAGAAGCATACCTTTAGGATAGGTCTTAAATGATTGGGTCTACCTTAATTAAGGTCTTAAATGACCAGAGTCTACCTAGTTTCCAATAAAAGGTTTTAAGTGGCTTGCGTTACTATTTATTAAATCACTATGATTTTATCGGCGATAAATGAAGTAAGAGTTGGACATTAAATGTCCATAGCCTTAAATAATGGTTAAAGGTCTTGTAGCTAGGGCCTACCAACAATAGACAACATTGTTAGGAAACCACCTTGGGATCGTGTCCTAAATGATGGGGTCTACCTTGATTAATGTCTTAAATGGCTGAGTTTGCCTGTTTCTTGTTTTAAAATATTATAGAAGCCCACTTCATATTGAGAAGTACCAAGTGGCAAATGGGTTTGGAAGTATTAGGTGTTTGATATGGCTTCATTAGTATTTTATAGCTTGGAAAGGGGTAAGTATGTAATCGTGTGTGCAATCCAAGGTTAGATTAGAGTTGCTAGCCTTAATGGGCATAACAATTAAATGGAAACCAATCGATATATGTTTATGTTATGAACAGTTTGTATTTCCAGTCACTAGAACGTTATTCTAACCACCTTCTCATTACAACCCATGGGATAGAATTTAGAGGAAAATTACACTGGAGCTGGATGTGCTTTGCTGTTGGGTAAGTCTTCTTTCTCTCATGCTCGATGCTATTGTGACAATCTAATATCCAAGGAATACCATTAATCCTAAGGTAGGAATAATAGTCCGTATTCTTATCCTATATTGTTTCCACTGTGGATTTAGACAATCTGTGATACTGCCATGCTTATTTGCAGGCACCAAATCCAATAAACCGTGCTTTGATGCACTTAGGTTTCGGTTTTGTCGAGAGTTAGACCCATTAAGGTATGGGTTGTTACAGTTGTGAATTAGGCACTTGCATGGGTCAACATGTAAAAATTTATTGGTAAATATATTTCTATTTGTCAATATAAATTTAGTTCATCTATATTTATTTTTTAACTAATAAATATTTATGCTCAAATATACTAATGTAGATTATTATAACTTGATACAGAAGATGTTCTTACAATATTGGAAAGGTTAAATAGCAATATTACATTTTTGTAATATGTCTCCTACTGGTCTTTTATGTTTCTCCGAACCCTAAGAACAAAATAGAGTTCTTTTGAGTTTACTAGTGAGTGTTAGAACTCATTGATCTGGGATTTGACCTTAAATTTTCTCAACAAGTCATAGCCCCACAAATGATGCATAACTCCTTATCGCTTATATCATATACAACTCCTAACCCATGGTTCCTTGACCTAATCCCATTTTTACCTTAAGTTTGCTCAATAAATCGAAAAAAAATTTCACTCGTACCTACCATTTGGCGATGGCTTAGGCATAGTATATGTATCTTCAGTTTGCTCAACAAGTACATATAGTTATCTTACCTTGGTAAGTCAATGTATTAATGACACTATACATAACATCTCTAGTTTGAGTTTGTTGAACAACCATAGAGTATGCAAGTAATTTATCAATACATAAATGGTAGAGGACAATACTTATATTAAAAATTCTTATCTTAAATTTATTTAAAGAGTGATATCGACTTATGGAACAATGCATTTCTTTGAAACGCCCTCGTGATTCAAGTGTTGGACACGTTAGAAATCCCAGTATGCGTACCATATGCATGTATTTATTTCTTAAGCCTAACAGGATTTCGTACTATTCCACCTTAAGATTATACATTTATAATATTTAAGTTTGTTTATTATATAACATTCATATTTTATTTAACTTTTATAATATCTATGTATTAAGCTATATTAATTAAATATTATTTAATTAATTTAATTAATTAACATTTTAATTAATTATTATGTTATTCAACTGTATCATATCTGTAATGAACCGAAAATTTGGATATTTGAAATTGGAATATTTAATTGATTTTAAATGTTTGAGAGTAGTTATAACTTGAATTTCAAATATAACTATTTATTTGATAACTAAATTTTTAAATTTAATAATTAAAAATTGGGTAAAATATGGGATCTTGAGGTTTAAGATTGGTAAAAATAATTTAAAGGCTTATAAAATTTATATTAATAATACTAAAGATAATAAAATTCTCAAAATTGAAATTGGAAGTGATTTGTTCAGTTTTAAAAATATATCGTTTAAACTGACATTTCATAATAGCCTTCCCAGGCACAGTCTCGAAATTCGACAAAACCAATTCCTTTGGATACATAATAGTGTATTATTATCGAAGCTCAAATTTCATAGCGTTTCAAGTCGTCGTTTAGTCGTATGGGATATAAACTCGTTGGGAATAATATCGAAAATTTAATTTAATAATTAGGTCCAAAAAGCTATCTTCTCCATATGATCGAATTAGGACTCGAAACCTTTTCCATTACGTTCAGAATTGGGGTATAACATTATGAATGCCTAGCGGCATGCCTTAATAGGAGATCGAGATTTTAACTTGCGAAATCGAGTCGATTTAAATTTAAATGTATATATTTATATACATTGATTGACTATATTCACATCAAATTGCTTTATGTCTTTTCTCAGCCACCTAGGGTCCGACCTAACCTATTCTAACACACTTTTCCTTTTCAAACCAGGAAAAAAATGCAAAAAAAAAAAATCAATTTGAAATCAGAAATAAAGTAAAAACATTTGAAATACAAATTTATGTATGCTGGCAAGGAAAGCATCGACCATACTCATTCTTTCTCTCTTCCCAGTTGAAATAAATCCATGGTCGATACATATATTAAAAAAATATTATACTTGTATAATCGAAATCGACTTTGATTAAAAATCAAATAAATGAGGCCTCCTCCATCTCAAACCCTCGTTCATTTAGATCATACCATAAGCGATCGCGAAGAGTCAAACTTGGCCTTTGATTTGAGGGAAGCAGATTTCGAGGTCATTGGATCGCGATAGGTGGAGGCGCTCGTTGGCGCATGTGTGGTGAGAAAGAGGATCCTGCATAGTCACAATGGAGGAGAGGATCGATTGAAGCAGAGTCGCGGCAAGGGGAATGGCGTGGAAAATTGGGATGTGTCGTGGTGGCGACCATGGGACGCGCCTGCGTTGCCATTTGGCAATCGGGGTTGCTTTGTGAGTTGACAAGGGGTTGGCGGTGCTTGGCTGGGTCATTTTGGATGATCAAGGCAGTGAGGCAAATGAATCCTCGGTATGGTAATGAATTTCTAAATAAATTACCGTTTAAGTTACTCATAGCAAGTGCAATTTCCTCGTTTCTGAATTTTAAATGTTCAAAAAAAAATTCTAATGAATTTAAGGAATTAAAAATTCGCTTACATTTATCGACCCAACTAATTTTAATTTTTTAGGTATTCAAAAAATAATATGATAATCATGCTAAATATATATGTGCACACATATATACACACACACACACACACACATACATATATATACACATTTTAAATTTACTAGTTTGTTTTAAAATAATGTATTAATGTGGTTAGCTTGTTTAATTAACTTAATTAAATTATTTTAATTACTAAAAAATTATTTATCATAGGAAAATTAGTTTAAAATTAAATTATTAGTTCAAATTAAACTAATAAATGGTAATTGACTTTTCAATTATTTCAAATGTTAATAATCCATTTAATGTTTATATAAGGCCTAAAATCATGAAGAAAACAAGTCGAGATAAAAATTGATCGCAAATAAAAATTAAGGTGAGTAGTATCACTTAACTTGGAATTTCTGCAATTAATTTTAAGTAGTAAAATTAATTACTGGTTGATTGACTGAATTTGATAACTATTATCAGTCTGGATGTGGTATTATATATAATAGCGTATATATTTATATATATTAGAGTAATTGATATTCCTGTATTATATCACGGATGAGACCCTATACACCTTGCATAATAGCGGATGACCCCACATACCGCGATACCCCCCTCGAATTGGGACTGGTAATTTTAAATTGTGCTAACATCTTTGGATACAGGGAAAATAGTTTGGAGGGATCCAACTGGATTCCTCGAAAATGTTGAATTTATTTTCTTTTCAGTGATATATGAAATATTGAATAAACTGTGATGGATTAAGTTGGAAATATTAATTTATTGGATGCTTTTATGTTGCTAGATATATTATGGAATTTTAAGAACATAAATATTGAATTTTTAAAGGGAAGGAAAGGAAATTTTAAATTAAGGGATTTATAATAAAGTGGGATAAATTTAAAAGTAACGAATTTGAGAAAAGTGAATGGTTTGATTCTAAAATTGTACTTGATAATTTCTAAATATGGAAAGAGAGAGATTTTGGAATGTTTGAATAAAAGTATTTAATAATAGGCTTAAGCAATTTGTTAAAGTTTTTATTTCCGAGATTTAAAATAGATGTGAGAAAAGTAACGAGGGAATTTGAAAAATAAAATATGGAATAAATGTCCCAGATTTAAAAATAAGGATTTTTAAATCATAAAAACGAAAATGAGACTATGAAATTTATAAACTGGGTTTATAAATTAAATGAAGTGGTCATCAAAGGATAATTTAAGATTATAAATTCACGGTGGGAATTTATAAGGAGAAGGTAAATCGTTTTAAAATAAAAAATAATTGGTGGTTTATTTTTAGAAAACGTGACAAAGAAAATTTATTGGATTGGGCCGTAAATTAAACTGGAGAAAAATCGAGGGGGATTTATTAATGATTAGACATGCTATTTTAGAGTGGAAAGTGTATTTTCATGAAAAGCTAAGTATATTTGCAAAGAAAGGTTTTTAAGTACAAATTAGAAGTTTTAAAGATGTTTTAAAAGAATGTTTTTGTAAAAAATTATTATTTAATTGTTTTAAAATTATTAAAGTAAATATTAATTATGTTAATTATAGTAGTTTATTATTTTTAAAGGTTAAATTAGTATTATGATTTAAAGGATAATTATTAAATATTTATACTTTATATAATAGTTTTATTTTAAAAGTTGTTTTATCTTATGTTTTACTCGAAGGATTGTTATAGAATTTCATAAGTATTATTTTAAATAAAGGATTTAAGTAGCTTTGTTTTAAATATTTTAAGTGTATATTTTTAGAATAATGTGATTTAACTTATTTAAAAACTAAATTTAATAAGGGTTGGTGTTTTCAGAGGGAATAAAGTATTTGATTGAATTGATTGTTTATTGGATAGTTAAAGAACCGGTTATCAAATCTGGACCTAAATGTAACTTTGGAAATATTTAGGGGAAGTACAGGAATTATATGGTACAGTTACCATTCGAGGTGTTATACTGTACATATAAATTCATTCGTTCTTCTAGGATATTTATAAGGCAATCCATCCACTAACGGTTAGGAGGTGATCTTCGAGCTTATATTCATCTATTTATTTTTTAGAGAACTGGAGTTGAGTTTACCGGAAATAGCGAACGTTGTTTCGAAGCGATCGGATCAGGTTAGTGATCCAAAAACCACTTCGATCCAACGATTAAGTTTTTGTATGGGAGACAAGAGTTTGGAGTCGAAGATGGAGCAGTGAAGTGCAAGGGCCAATCGCTACTAATCCTAAGGATGATTCCAAAATTGATGTTGTAGGAGTAGTGCCTTAGGTTTCGTTCGGACTGAAAACAGACTTATATGGATGAATGCTATCAGTACATTGTCATTGGAGGATAATGAGCATTCTAAGTGGGCATTTCTATAAAGGTAACGCTTGGCCTCGAGCCTCATCAACCGGGAGGGCTGAAAATAAGGGGATATGCAGCAAGGCTAAGTGGGTAGCTTCCAAATAGGGTAAGGTTTCCCTTGTCTAGTGTCCCTTTATTTTGGCGATGTTGGCGGTTGCCATTCCCAACCGTGGTGTAATCTTATTCGGGCTATCTAGTAAGGGGTAGTTCGGTCTTGTGTTCTAGGGGATCGGGAGTAGTCCTCGGTACGTGGACCAAGACCAAGTACCGTGAAGTGTGGTACCCCAGTACCTAGTCATTCAATTGGAAATCCATTCTCCCTACATGCTTTTGCGGTTTTGATTGTGGAGCCTAGTATAGCTGGAATTTAATTAATGTAACAATTTCAGCAATTTAATTTAAGTATTTGTACTTAGACACTTTTATAATATCAAAGGATTTTGATATGAAATGTTTTGGTTATCGTAAGATAAAAATCAACATGTTTATTTGTGGCATGGTCTTAAGAGATACCTTCGATTTCAAAGGATTTTGAAAACTTTAATAATTCAATTGAGTGTGTTTTCTCATGCTGGTTTTTCAGACTGAATCAGGTGTTATTTATTATAATACTTGGATCAGACCGAGTATTACAGATTCAAGATAGGATGCTATGGAACTCAAGAGATGAGCTGGATGATGAGATGTATCACACATACTTGGTGTATATTTCGCTGTGCATTGTAAGCTGTATTATAAGCTTTAGTGAGGACAATTTATTACAACTGTCGAGTATTATGCTACTGATTGTGTTGTACTCTGATGATGTAATGTATAGAATAGTAATAGTTCTTTTTGTATAAAGATCGGTTGTTATATATTATAAATTGTTCCGCTATGATTGTGAGATTCTGTGTTATTGTTTTCTATCCTCCTTCTTCTACCTTTTTCTTCTTTCCCTTACGGTCTGGTATTTTTGGCATTCGATTTTTTGGCATGTAATGCAGTGGATGTATTGATGTCGATTTTCATGTGTTGAAAAACCGAGTTGTGACAGTGTGGTATAAGAGTAGTAGGTTAAGCGAGAACCTTGGCTCTGGTGGGGATTAGTCATTTGAAATAGGGTCAGTACCCTAAATGAGTTTAGTGTATTAATAGATATGAGCGCGTAATTGTTAGTAAATATAAAATAGTTTTATATTGTGTTGATTGGTTTGTTGAGAGGCTTATGGATTCTGGTCAATAAGAGTAATTAACGTTGTTGATAGAGATCTCCAAACCCTTGAATAGAACAATTCGACGCGCCATTGTTTTAAAATGGGGTAAATGAAATAATTTTACCCAACTTATTTGTATATATAAAAGGAATAATTTTCATAAATTATTATTGTGTATATGGCGTGCTTGCTTGTTTGGAAATGATAATATTAGACTATTATCATTGTTCTTGTGGAAATTGAATAGGGAATTGAAAATTATAACTAAAAGTTAAGAAATAAATTCATATAAAAAATGGAGTTTTTAAATATGAATTTATGAATGTGATTTAGAATTTGAAATGAAATAATTTTTTTAGAGGAATACTGAAATATAGATTGAAAGGATTGGGAATTTGAAAATTTGGGAAATTTAATTCCCTTTGAGTTTGAAAATGATTTTCAAAAGGCTTTGGAGAAATAATAGTGATATTAATTGGGAAATATTCTTGAATTGGATATGAAATCTAGTGAGATTTGGAATTCAAAATATTTGAAATGTTTTTCAAAAGAGTAAAAGCAATGAACTCACTTCGGTCGCTGGAGAATAACATCGATGATGACTGCAGCATCGTCGATGTTCATTTTTGAGTTTCCAAGAGAGGAATTGCTACCTGAACGTTGTATTGGAATTCGTTTGCCAAATTAAGTTTGGAATGAAAATGGGATAATTTGATAGGCAAATGAATTATGTATGTATAACTGATTTCAAAAATGATTTTGAAATAATTAAGAAATTGTGTGAACTCTGGGGTTTATTTAAAAATGTTTATGGAATATAAATAAGTTTGGGAACTTATAAAATTTGAAATTTGTTAAAATAAAATTTAACTTGATGAAGAGTTAAATTAAAGTAAGTGTGAAAACGAAATAAGTTAGAAAGGTAAGCCAATCAAATGAAGTAAATTAAAGAGATTAGTGAATGGAATGTTAGAACAAAATTTAACTTGATGAAGAGTTAAATTAAAGTAAGTGTGAAAACGAAATAAGTTAGAAAGGTAAGACAATTAAATGAAGTAAATTAAAGAGATTAGTGAATGGAATGTAAATAAGTTGGAAAACTTATAGAGGTTTAAAATTTGAATTGAATTGGAATTTAACCGAATTAAGTTAGATAAAGTAAACTTTGAGGAAATAAGCCTACGTAGGCTAAGTAGAATAAGAGTATTGAAAATAAAGTTTAATAGTTGGAGATAAACTTATGGAAGGACAAATTAATTTAATTTGTAAGAAAATAGAATTAGAATTGAATATTGGGGTGATGCTTAATTTGAATTATGTTGGATAAAGTAAAATTGAACAAATTAGTTCGGGTGGGGTTAAATAAAATGAATGATGGATGGTAAATTGAGTTACATGGATTTGGAAATTCAATTTGAATTAAAGTGGATATAAAGGCTTATGTGATGAAGTGGAAAAAAATATAAGGAGTGTACAAAATATTTATAATAGGTTAAGAAAGTAAATGGTGAAATTCTTAAGTAAAATTGGTATTGGGAAGACGTACTGAGTTAATATTTGAATGAAGGTTAAGTAAAGTTGTGAAGTGGTATAATTGCGAATATGTGTATGGAAATCAGAATAAATGTGAATAAAAAGGGAATTGATATAGCTAATAATCAATTGGAAATTAATACGTAAGTTCTACATATATTATTTTATTCGCATAATGATTTGATCTAGATTAGAGTACATAATTTCGAGATAGTTATATCGATTACAGTTAAAAAATTTCACTTCATTTCGATGGCGAACCCTTGATATGGATTTTGATTGATTCTGGAATTCTCTATCATAGTATGTGGCTTTGCAAGGAGAATGACGATTTTTGATCAAAAAACCAGATCTAAGTCCGCACTAGGAGTCGTGTGAACGATACTAATTCGAAAGTGAAATTGTGTGATCGAGTGAGCGATCAAATCTGATATTGCATACGGATGATATATGTGCATTGTATAGGCTTAAGTAAAGCATATATTGGAAATTTTGTAAATAATTGAATAAAATGATTTTGAATTCTGTGATTGGATATTATTGCTAAGTGAGGTGCAGGTAATTAAAAGCAAAAGATAAATTGATGTTTCGATTTCAGAAATAAATTTTGAATTGCAAGATAAAAAGGTATGTATTTATATTGCCATTAGAAATATGACGATTTTCTAATCTATCCACTTGGCTTTTGTTTCCTTTTCAAAATTTGGGGTCGTAGAGGCAGTTTTGTAGTTGTTTCGATCTAGCCGTGCAAAAGAGATGCAGGCGAAATTTTTCGAAAATTTAAGGAGTTTGAAATCTTTTTTATATTTAAAATTTGGTTTTAAATTATAATTTGAATGGTTGAGTAAGTAATATTGTTTGGAACCAATGAATGAGTTTGGGAAGTTAGAAAGAGTGACAGTTTGTCTTTAATAAAAGGATTGTTTTTGGGAAGGTGTTTGAAACCGTATGGTTTTCGAAAAAATAGTAAACGGGGATTGGACCATTCTTCTTAGCTAGAAATTTCGAGGATCAAATTCTTAAAGGTAGGAGGAATGTTGTAACAATCAGGTATTTTCAACCATTCGCATCCGCACATGTCGGGCTTGAATTGCTCGAAATACCGCGTTTTAAACAAAATTTGGCAAATCTCAGAATATACAGTAAATAAAATCACAGGTCACAGACATAGAGTAATAATAGTGCAGCGGAAGTAAAATAAATAGTAGTTCTTGAAGCTACTATGTAATATACCAGAGTTACATAAGATACAACAGAGGAAATAAAGTACAAAAGAGGTCTCAAGATAATAACCAAGTACAAAATGAATACAACACTGGGATCAACAGGATAACTGGAAGTGAAATAGATAAAACTGGACAAGCAGATAATCTCCAGCGATTACAATCTCCAAAATGTGGAAATCCAACTCTGTGAATACTCAGGCTGACCCAAGCATGAATAAAAATACAAACACTTGAGTCAGGACATACATACTTATACAATGTAAACCAACTCAAGTGAACTGTAGTAAAAGTGAAAGTAACATAAAGGATGCTTGGGACCGTCCATCCTTTAAGGATCCGTTAAACTATTTACTATGTAGTAATATCGCGCTATTATAATAATGTCTATCAGTAAAATAAACTTACTTTAAAATAGCATTAAGGAGTGACCCAATATTCCCCTAAACAAAAATAATGCCTATAGTCTACACAGTACCTGCATATCTCCTTATCGGGAGACTATGAGAAGATACTGCATAGGTACGACACAAATAGAAACTCGTAGTAAAGGCTCGATATGGTAGGTGACACGACACACAAGGCAATGCCAGGGTAGATATACCAATTACGACACTAGGGCAGGTGGTAACGCCGAGCCACATAAACCCACCTCGGAACACATTCCCAAAAATTTGAGGGGCGCCCAAACAATCACAAAAGCAATAGAATGGTATCGAAGAAATGCGTCCGACCAGAGGAGCTACCCCTTTTGGCCCGAGACCGCTCCTATTTCTTCCATTTTATGCCAACTTATGGGAGTTGGGTCCACGTAATATACCTCAAAAACGTTGCCACCATCCTACTTCATTCTGGAATCTCCACCGCATACACGGTTGTCAAAGTGGTTTTCGGTATCGACAAAGAGTATGTCCATATCCGATCTCGGTCTCTTTACCAACCAATCGTTGTTATTACCCGTGGTTATAACTTTTAAAAATAATACTTTTATACTTCAAAATAAAATACCATTTAAAATCCAAATCTTCATGAAAATAAAGATTAAATCATATCCAAACCATTTCAATATACCAACATACCATATCTATCAAATACAAATATTTATCAAAATAAATATCAAGTCATTTCCAACCATTTCAATATATTAAATTATCATATCCTTCAAAACTTCCTTCCAAATCATCTTAATACATTGAAATATCATATCGTTCAGAACTTCATTTTCAAATCATTGTAATATCAAAATATCATATCGTTCAAAACTTTATTTCAAATCATTTTAATTTCAAAATATTATATCTTTCAAAAATTCATTTCAAATCATTTTAATATCAAAATATCATATCTTTCAAAACTTTATTTTCAAATCATTTTAATATCAAAATATCATATCTTTCAAAACTTTATTTTCAAATCATCATATAAGTTCAAATACAAATACTCAACTTTAAATATCTTCTAAATTCAAGTTAACATTCATTTATTATCCTTTCAAATCACCTTTTAAATAGCTTATATTTCAATCAAAATAATTCATTTAAACCATTTAAAAGTGAAGATCATATATATTCAAATCAAGTATTCAATTTCTAAAGTTTTAAACCATTCTGAGTTCATTTACTAAGTTAAAACCATAAACCTTGAAAATTTCAACCTTTCACAGCATTCAGAAAAAGCTGATGTAAGTTATATTTGAAAACGTTTCAATTTAAACCATTTAAACATTATCAAAATGGTATTTTAACATTCAAAGATGTTCATTAAAATACTCTTTTAATTTATGATTTTTATAAAGCAAACCTTAACAGAAAAATCCAAATTTTTCAATAATTTCACTTAACAAATTCAATTGTACAATTTTCCCATTTTTACATTTGACACCTTATTAACACTTACATTTTCAAATTTCCATTTCACAAATTAAACTAAATTTCCAATTTATTAAATTAACCTAAACCTTTAAACAAAACCAAATTCCACATTTTCAAATCAAGTTGTATTTTAAAATTTCACTTTTAAGCATTCATTTACTTAACCATTTTATTTCATAGAAAAAGTCAATAATACTTTATCAAATCATTTCGATTCAAATTTAAATCAAATTATCATATTTACCATTTTCCAAATATGAATAAATTTCCATTTTATTTATATAACTTAAATATCATTTTTTAACCAAAATTTCAAATTTCCAAACTTAAGTTATATTTCAATAATCCAATTTAACCATTCATTAATTACATTTTTAACTTATAGAAAAATCATAATTTCTTTATTTTAAAACATTTCAAAAATATATTTAAATCAAATTTCATAAATTTATATTTTTGAAATACTTAAAATATCCAAAACACTTTATAAAATAACCACGGGCCTGTATATAGTTTTCTAACCTATGTCAAGTGATACAGATATATATCATTTCAATCTACGGTTTACAAAGAAAAATCCGGGTTCTATCATTTCAAATCCGCAATCCCAAGTTAAAACAAAATAAATAAAAACCATTCAGGCATTTCAGCATATAACGATTTTTTCCTATTCTAAAGTCCGTTCGGGTATGTATCATTTCAACCCACAGTGATTCTAATCTACAGGAAACTTGCAGTGTGATAAATTGATATAGATAACAGAATAGCATGACATAACAGTAACAGATGATATAACATGTGTAATAACAGGTGTGATCATCATATGATCATAATATAAGCAGTTATAACATGATGATATAATTTTACAGATTCAAATCGTGTCAGTTTACTAGTTATATAAGCACAAGTCGTCTGGTGAGAATTACTCACTTGTATTAGCTGGAGATGACAACAAACTACTCACAACAAATATCTTCAAAGGCACAAAAGCACAACAATGGATTCAAGTGGATGAGAACCAAGCTAAGGATCTTGTGTTACAACCCAAAACAAAACCAAAATAAATTAACATTTCAACACAACATTAAATTAAAACAACTTTGAAATAAAAAGCAATATGAACGCACGATCTTTTGCCTTGCTTTCTACTATTGTTTTGCATGACCTAGGGGTGTATTTGGCTCAGGTTTGGACATAGAATGGCTCAGGCATGGACATAAGAATGCACGGCTACAAGGAATTGAAGGTGGAGGGATTACAACTTAAGAATGTGAAGGATTTAAGGCAAAATAGTTTGTTTTTGGTCAACAAAAGGGCTCGGCCTTAGAGTGGTTTGGCTTGGCCATTCAAGTTCTGGTCTTGTCAGAGGTGGTGGTGGTGGCGGTGGAAAATGAAGTGGTGAAGCAACAAGGCTCAAACTAGCATGTTTTCAAGGCATAGGTTGGATTTTTGAGGGGTTTTGTCACCATGGTTGGCTCGGCTATGGTCATGACCTGGAGTGTAGGTGGTGATGATGGCAGAGAATAGATGTAGAGAGTGGTGGCCATGGCAATAGTGAGGAGGACGAGCAAACATCATGTGAAAACAAGGCAAAATATATGAAAAATAAGAAGAAAAGAAGAGAAATAAGGAGTCATTACCCTTTTTTTTTCTCCTAGTCGTTAATGAATGAGAAATGGAAAGTTTTTTTCGTGAATGAAGACTGGAAATACACGACTAAAAAAAATTTACACGGCCAAAACAGTAAATGAGGAGTTATGGAAAAAGAGATGAAAAGTCTAGAAATTGAAAAGCCATAGGAAAAGGAAGAGTCTTGTCTCTTCAATTTACCATTTCTTTTAACTCAAATAAAAGAAAATATAATTCAGAAAAATACTTTTAGAAACTGAAACAAAGTGAAGTAAAATGAAAATAAATAATAAAATTTAAAAATAATAGAAAATAATAAAAGAAATTGCTTAAAATTCAAAACATGGTTCAAAAATTACAATTAAAACATCACCAGCTTTGGAAAAATATCTACTTCATTTTAAAAATATTCTAAAGCATAATTTTGAAATAAAATCCTTCATTTATCATTTATAAAATGAAATAAATAATTTAAATTAGAGAAAATAGAAAAATAATTAAATATATAGTTTAAAAATAGGAAACGGGACTTAAAACATACAAATAAAATATCACTAGCCTTATAAAATTTCTATTTCACTTTAAAACAAATAAGAAGTCAAATAAATAAAATAAATGAGAAAAAAATAAAGTTGGAATGAGAAGAAAATAAGTTCTTTAGAAAATATAAAAATAAATAAAGAATTTCTTTATTAAATTGAAACTAGAAATTAAAAATCATAAACATAATACAACTGACATTGGAAAATGTCAATTACACTCTTAAAATGTTTGAAAACTAAAATATATACATAACATGTAACATCCCGCCTTTTCACACGCTTTAAATTGACACACGCGCCAATTTAAACCATACGGAAGGGCGGATTGTTATGGGGTGAATAAGAAAAACGAGAAAGAATAAAACAAAATAGAATCTCACAACGGAAGGATAAAATATAATAATAAATATACAGTTCATAAAACTGTTTACAAACATTTGATTCTTCTTTATACAATAAATATCAGAGTTCACATACCAATAATATTAATGCAGCGGAATACAGTGTAGTGGAACCATATAATATATAATAATAATAGTAATGAAATCTTCGTCTTCTTCCTCCAGAAAAATCTTCAAATCCTGAAACGCTCGGACTGACCCGAGCGAATTGAAAAGACAAAACACTCGAGTCCGAACTAAAAGATCTTATGTAAGTTAAATTATCAGAAATGAATATGAGTGCAGTAACTCAAGTGATGCTCGGGATTTACATCTCCTAAGGATCAGTTAAACTATTTACTAAGTAGTATATTTCGCTATTATAATAGTGTCTAATTGTAAAATAAACTTACTTTTAAATAGCGTTAAGGCTTTACATTTTCCACCTTAACACATAATATATTCCCATAGTCTATACAGTACCGTAATCTCCCCCATACTAGGCATCTTCAGAGGTCACTCCATAGGTATGGTACGAAACCAAAATCGTATAAGGCGCGATAGGGTAGGTGACACGGCACAACTAGACAATGCCAGAGTAGATATACCAATTACGCATTTGGGCTGGTGGTAACGCATAGCCGCAACTACCGCCCACCTCGAACAAACTCCTCATAAAATCAAATGCAAAGGTGGCCATCGAATCAATCCAAAGTCAGAGTAGTATCGAAGAGGAGTGTCCGATAAAGGGCGCTAACCCACTTGGCCCGAGAATCGCTACTGTTTTAGCCACCTTATGCCAACTCACCGGAGTCGGGTCCACGCATTTACCTTAAAGGAAATGCCGCCACCAACCTACTCCATTCTGGAATAGCCACCACGTACACGGTTGTTAAAGTGGTTTTCAGAGTTGGCAGAGAGTATGACAACTTCCGATCCCAGTCTCTTCAACAACCAAACGTTATTATAACACCGCGGTCATTTAAAAATAATTATGCTTTCAAAACCAGAATATAATTATCCATTTCAAAACCCATAAATACGATATCATTTCCTTTTAAAACCCAAATAAATATGATATCATTTTATTTCAAATATATTTCTTTTCCAAAATCATGCCACTTTTAAGATTTATAATACCTCGAAACCAAATATTTGAAATTTAACTTTCCACATAATACTTCGAAATCCATAGTTTTAAAACCATAACTTTCAAAACTTAAATGGTTTGGATATTCAACAGTATATAAAATAAAACAGTTGAATTTAAAATTTCTTTATAAAGTAAATAATTTCCATGCCTTTACAATTTTATTTACTTTATATTTAATCTAAACCCATAACCTTTAGATTCACTTTTAGTTTGAATAAAAACACTTCGATTTCAATATTTTCAAACTTTGAGTATTTAATAACTTTCAAAACTAAGGTTGGGAATTTCTATTCAACAATTCATCGTCCTATTATTTAGTTTTGAAACGTTTACATAATAGATCCATAACCATTTAAAATAAAACCCAATTTATTAACACTAAATATTTTCTTCCATTTATTTATACTAGAATTATTCATTTAATTTATCTTGAATAAAAATCCACTTATAAATATCATACCTTTAAAATTTCCAAGATTAATAAGTTTACACCAACTTGTGGAGTTTAATTTTTAAATAAGTCCAATTCCAAATAAATTTCCAATCTTAATTGATTTCAACTATTTAAAACTCTATATAATAACAATATCTTAAACCTGTATTTAATCATAAATATAAATTATCAAACTCCATTTTTCAACTTATTTATTTCCATTTAACCGATTCATACACAATTTAAATTCAATAATTTAACAATATATGTATATATAAAATAAGATTTTATATAAGATCAAAATTAATATTTATTTAACCGCATCCTATCCAAACCATAGAAATCATTTCAAAAATAATTTTATATATATACTGCGGTGCCTATATATAATTTTCTATCCTATGGTCAATTGATACAGATATTTATCATTTCAATCCGCAATTTAAAAATAAAAATGCAGTTGTATATCATTTCAAACCGCAATCCCGAATGAAATGAGAATGTATAATAACTTGCGGTTTATATAATATGGATCACATCATCCATTCACCCAATATCAATCATCAATCAATTTTATTTCAATCATCGTCAATTTAAACAAACATCAATAGAGCATATAAAACATATCAGGTATCAACGAACAGTTTATATTAAAAATAAATAAATAAATAAATAACTGTTTAACTAGAAGTTTATATGCAAAATAAATAAATTTTAACTGTCAATTTAGATGCAATAATAAAATTAATTAACAGTAAAATTAAATAAATGCGATTTAACTAAGATGATGAATAAAATATGCAAAACAGTCATAAATAAATTTATACTCATATCTTAAATCAATTTAACAAACATAAGATAACTTAGAAGTTGTGAGTGGGTTAAACACCTTTTGAAGTTAAATTGAATCTAAATTCAATTTAAACCCAAAAATTTGACAGTCTCCAAATCCGTCCAAACCAACGCCAAAATGTCTGAAATTCTGATACAATCCCAGCAAAATAAACCGCACGTGAATCCGAGCTCGCACGCAAAAGTTATGAAAATTTGAAAATTGGAAAATTCTGGTCATGTGTCAACTTCGGGTTCGACTTCGATGCGCCGCCTCAAATCCCCGGTGCTTCCTTGGAGTTTTTCCAAAACGACCCGGAGCGACCCGAGTCATTTTCTTCCTAACCTGAAGTAGATACAACGTTTTTGCCTCTGAAACTCAAAGCGTGACTCGAAGTGGCTGCAGATCCGTTTTTTTTTTTGAAATTGAAATTAATTTCTGGAATTTGGGAATTAGGTTTTTTTTTCTACCATTGGAATGAGGAGTTGAGAAGGAGATGTACATATAGAAAAATGAAAAAAAGGAGTGGCTAGAGTTTATAACGGGTCAGATGTAGACAAGGCTGAAAAATAATAGATGGATCGGATTGGTATACGCGCTGCACTCTAAATGGCCCGAAAAACCCGTTTCTACTCCGGAACGAAATTGGGTCAACCCATATATCAAAATATATGTTTAAAAATATTTTAAACGTGATGGAAAAATTTTCATGTCCAAATTCCATCGTACGAAGAAGTTATGCTAAATTCATTTTTTCCAAATTGATTTAGATTGATTTAAATTGCATAAATTACAAGGCGTTTCGAGTTGGTACGATCAAACGACAAGTCCGATCGTTATGAAACTTGAAAAACTATTATAATTCACCATTACGGATCCGATGAAACTGGTTTCATCGAAATCCGAGTCAGTGGCCAAAATGGCTAATTTTATATTAATTAAATAAATTAAAAATTCATTAATAAAATCCATTTTTCTTTTAAATCTTAAATTTTACAAAATTTATTACCTTTATATGTCTCAATCAAATTAAATTTTTTTAAACAATTTAAAGTTGATTAACTTCCCATTTCAGTGTCAAATTTTCATTTTTATTAAATTTAGAAATTATCAATTAAGTTTCCAAAAATTTGATTGAATTAAATCTTCTTTCTTATTATTCAATCCATTATAGCCAAATGGATGAAATTAATATACATAAATATTTTTCAATTTCAACTAAATTTTCAATTAACGTAAAAATAAATGTTTAATTTTTAATTAATTGCAAAAACTCAATTACCTTAATTCTTTATATTCATATAAATAAACAAATCTTGATTTACAATCTTTTCATTCACCCATAGTCATATTATAAACGGAATTTACATTATCTTCAGTTATTAATTACCATCAGTTAAGATCATAACATTTGTTCTATAAATTTATTTGCCCTGAATTATTTACTGCATTTATCTAATTCCAATTTCATAATAACATTCAATCCATTAATTGGTATAGCATCGACATTTAACTTATTAGCTTATATCAAAACTATTGTCATTAATTGCAAATGGATTACCAAATTTAGTCACTACCCTAAATAACTAACGTAAATTAATCTCCATTAACTCCACTGATTTAACTTTTATTCAATTAATTAATGATTCCCTCAGTTAGCAATAACGTAACATTTTCTTTATTTGTATTGCAAATAATTCAAATTCAATTCCTAATTCTTAATATCCTCTAAATTACAACTTCCAAACATGGTATTAATCATCATTTATGTACCTCTAATTATTTTAATTTACATTAACATAATAAATAAATTACCTTTAATGAAATCTATCCTCCAATTTATTATATGCAATAAATTTTGACCTTACAACAGTTTCAATTAATTATTTATATTTATTGCGATTGAATACCAAAATTTATTTAACACATCAAATAAATGAACAATCTATATTCATTGTCACCTATTTTCTTTTAAATTCAGTTATAAGTTTGTTACTTACCAACCAGGTCATAATAACACTAATTTTTTTATTCCACTGCTATATATGATATATTTGCATCACATACTTGAATTTTTCAATTTCTTCTTAATTCGAATTCACGGTAGTATAATTTCTTACTATAAACCCATTTATAATTTTCATACCAATTAATTAGTTTCAACTAAATAGATTGATTCAATTCAACTCTTTTATTAAGTCTATATAAATCAATATACTATTTCATTTTCAAATCTTATTTCATTCATGAATGCCATCATTTATCAATTATTACATAATTTCATTAATTTACATTCAGTTACAACTAAATTAATACACTGATTTTATTTGTAAATTAAATGCTTACAATTTATAAGCTTTCATTCCAAACAATATTTTAATTTGTACCGGACATTGATTTAATTCAATTTACTATTTAATATTATTAATTCATTAACTAAATTCACTACTTACCTTTGTTCTCTTATATGCAACTCTTAGCCTAGTATAACAATTTATATCACTTCAATTTATTCGTCATTTTGTTTCAACTGTAAATACTTAGCCTTATATTCCCATGGTTTCATTTCATTATCAGCATTTGCTTCATTATTAATTATAAAATCTTTATTTCTTCTAAATTAAATTTACGTAAATCTTATTAAAATGACAAACTTAATTAACGAAAATTACGGGTCGTTACGTAACATGTTATTTTACTCAAATAAATATAAATTAGGACATTACATGACCAAATAAAATATTATTTATATAATTTAAAATAAACAATTTTGTTAAATCAGCAAATTTCACACAATGGTTAAAAAGACATAACTTTCACATTATAAATTAGATTTCAACGAAGCGAAAAGTAGTGTTCTTAAAATTTTATTTACTTCATAACAAAAGATGAAATTCAAATTTTCAAACTTTCAAAATTTTAAATTTAAAAGTCAAAGTTGACCATATTGACCAAAATACATTTTCTTTGTAAAATATTTTATTTATTCATGTTTGGAATTCTAATTCACATCAAAATCAAAGTTTATATTTGAAATAAAAAAATTCTAAATTAAATAAATAAAATAAAGTTAAATCAAAATTCAATTAAATTAATTAAAATATATAATTAAAATAATCACAAAATATAGGTTTGTCATACTCTCTTCCACTCAAAACTTTTCGTCCCCGAAAAGGAATGAGGTACGGGAAAGCACAGAAAAGATAGAAATGAAATAAGATTAAGACAAGGTGACAAGAAGATTGAGATTATACCTGATAACTTTTTTTATAGTTACGTTTAAAAAGGTGGAGATGATCTTTCCAAGATTCTCCAAAATCAAGAGGACAAGCACGAAAAATGTGGATTCGAAATGAGTACCAAAGATTATAGAAAGATTATAAAAAGAGTTCTAAACAGAAAGAGTTCTAAACAGAAAGATTATAGAAAATGCCTATACCAGTCTGTAGCCAGATAAGGATAATAAGGACAACCAAAAGATAGTTTGAAAGACAAAATAAGGAAATAAATTTGAAACCATGGAAATTTCAACTTAAATAGAAAATAAATTTTTACACAAGTAAAATAGATCTTAATTATCTCAAATTTCATTATATTATCTTCTAATCATCTTAAATTAACAATTTCTAAGGTCATGGATTTTGAAAATAATCATTCATTATACTCATAATGTAATTAATAAATTTAATTCTTCTTTATTCGTAATTAAAATTAAATTTATTCCTCTCAATATTTATCACTTATGTTAAATATACTTACAGTTATTATAACTGCTTTGTTTTATTCTTAGTTCTTTTAACATCATTTTATTGTAAGTTATTCAATTACCCTTTATTATATTTACCTTTGTTAATTGTTTTATAACTAAACTTTAAGTGTATAACATTTACTATAATGTAACAACCCGCATATTTATCGAGTTTGTATTTAAATATTTTATTTAAATATTAACTCGTTAATCGGATTTTGGTCTGAAAAGCTACTTTTTGCAAACGGTCAAATTAGGACTCGAGACCACTTCCATTGAGTTCGAAATGTCGTTTACAACTTTTTAAGTATAAACATCGATAGGTTTGGAGTTAGTGAAATTTCACTGACTTTTCCCGCTTTGGACTTTGGGTTAGTTTAGCCTATTAAGCCCAAGTTCCAACCCTCTTCTCCTCACTCTTCATAAATTTCCTAACTAATCAAGCTTTGGCATTAATGGTGGAGGGAATGGGAAATTAAAACTCCAAGCACAAATTCAATTGCAAATCCAACATTCAACTCCAAATTCAAGTAGAAGATATTGGATTCAAGCTTTGGATTGCTTCTCCTTGCTTTCAAGCTTCATCTTTATAAACTTTAGTGCAAAGGTGAGATTTTTATCTCACAAATCTAGTCTATATCTATCTTGGACTTTTGGGAATGATTCCCTATCACTTTAGCATGCATATTTGCTTTTGGTTTGGATTGGATTGGCGAAAGACTCCGATTTTTGGTGTTTGGGTGAAATTTCTGCATTTAGGTCGTTCTGGCCGTTTTTAGCTCGCTCGGAGTTAGGTCGTGTGGACCTTAGGTCGTAGGTCGCGTACGAGTTAACCCCTAGGTCGTTCTGGCCATTTTCGTGTTTTCGGAGTTAGGTCGCTCAGGACCTTAGGTCGTAGGTCGTATGGCCGTTAGGTCGCTCTGCTTTGGCTCTGGCCATTTTTGCTCACTCGCAGTTAGGTCGCTCACGACCTAGGACTTAGGTCGCTCGCGAGTTAGTGGCTTAGGTCGTTGGGTCATATAACCCATTAAGTCGCGCCCCTTTAGGTCGTGAACCTTGTTAAGTCGTTCACCCTGAGCTTAGGTCTTAGGTCGCATCACCCTTAAGTCGTTCGACCTGATCCTTTCTTAGGTCGCGCATCCCCTTAGGTCGCATCACCCTTAAGTCGTTCGACCTGATCCTTTCTTAGGTCGCGCATCCCCTTAGGTCGCATCACCCTTAAGTCGTTCGACCTGATCCTTTCTTAGGTCGCGCATCCCCTTAGGTCGCTAGGTCTTAGGTCGCGCCATCTTTTAGGTCGCGCCATCTTTTAGGTCGCGCATCCCCTTAGGTCGCTAGGTCTTAGGTCGCGCCATCTTTTAGGTCGCGTACCATACTTTAGGCCGTAGTCACTTAGGTCGCTTGCACCTTAGGTCGGCCTCGTTAGCTCGCAGATCATCTAGGTCGCGTGGCCTTTAGACCGTTAGGTCGGAGCGTTAGGTCGTTAGACCTTACCTTCCTTAGGTCGCTTGACCGGTTAAACCTTTAGGTCGCTCGACCCTATTCCCCTTAGGTCGTTAGACCTCATTTTGTCTTCATTAGGTCGTACCGTTTTGGTAGGACCCACCTTGGGGGGTTGCCACCCCCCCTGGACCCCCCCTCCGTAGGGGATCTTATCTGAAAAACATTGAGCTGATTTCCTTGGATTTTATTCACATCTCCGTATGCGATTTTTGTGACTGATTGTTTCTACACTTGCTTATGTGTTTTGTCACTTTATAATATAAAGGTTTCAATACTAGTAGTAAATATCAAAACTCTTTTAACAAACAATTTCAACTCTATTTTTAATAACAAAGCTCTTTTCTTAAACCGTTTTCCAATCTATTAGTATATACAAGCCTTTATCTCACTCGGATGAGAAATCTAATTAAACGACTTAGTAAAACAAGTGGAATGAAACGCTTGCGTTCACTTCGTCGGTTAATTCTTGGACTTGTTCGATTGAACCTCTTGTGACAATTTTATTAGTGAAGATTTACAGTTTGTTCGTAAATATTTAAGTTAAGCAAGTGGTTATGGGACATGAAGCTAAACTTCTATATTTACTAGCTTAGTGTAATTGACACTTCTCGTTGATCTTGATGATCGCTTTATGAATTAGACTAGCAATTGCGCGATGTCTCTTTCATTGCAAGGTTAGACTAGACACCACTTGTGTGATTCCATTCACACATACCTTTCTGCTTTTTGGTTAGTCTTGACCTCATTCTGTGTGATTCCACTCACACATGTGGGGTAGCTCCCCATGGTCTTCGGATCGTCATGTGATAGGCCTCTTTCCCTTTTTATGATTTCTGGATTTCTCGTGTTGATTTCTGGAATTTATGTCATTGACTTGTTATGAGTACAAGTTTAGGGTATGATGCCCCCTTCGAATCTTTGAGAAGATTCTTGTGATATTGATTATCTCTTATTGATTGATCTTCTGTTGATCATTATTTACATACTTATAGTGGTATGTCGTTATGGATGTTTATGTTTATGCCATATCTTTTATGTTATATCATGTCATCTGATATTTATAGCTAGACTGATCCGTTTATTATTTTCTTAAATAATACTCGGATCAGACCGAGATGTTACAGGTGCTTCTGCTTGACTTCTTCCCAGGGATTCATCACTCTGACTTTTGGCTAACTGTTTAGATTAGCAGTTTTTGTTGTATACACTTGAGATATAGACTCATAGTTGTATTCTTTTGTATAGCACGTGTTGCTATTCTTTTGTATTATCGTGGATCTTATTGACCACTACTCTGATGTACACTTTCATGTGTTAGTTATATATTCATATCTTCTTCCGCCTTTGTGATATGGATATCTGTGACTGATTTGTGATATGATTATTTCTATGTTTGTTTCCGAAGATTATTTATAGCCACCGTGTGATAAGCAATTACATGGATGGTCGCTCCTCAACAGCCTTATTCTCCGTGCTAGTTGACAGCACTCCTCCGGAGTGTTCTTGGCTAGCGGGGTATAGAGGTGGGGCGTCACATATAACCACTCAAATTTTTATTTATAAATTCTTTCTATATTGTATATTATCCAATTACAATGTTAACTTCTCTATAATTTGGGTAAGTTATATTTGAATGCAGTTGTATTATACAAATGAAACTTTCCAATTAAATCATTTCATGCTTGGATATTCATCCAAAATTTTGATTGATTTTTTTTAAATTGAAATTATTATTTAAAATAAAATTTAAGAATTAAAATTTTGATTTCCTTCAAACCATTTTGAGATAAATAAATACACATATACTATATATATATTATAAATCAAGTCATATTTTAGAAACTCAAATCAATTTGATTTCCCAAAAAAAAGCTGTGGCAAGACTACAGAGATGTCTCTTCACTTCGAAACTCAAAAATGAATGTCGATGATGCCACGGTCATCACCGAAGTTATTTTCCAGCGGCAAAGAGAAGAGCACTAATTTTAAACTTCAAAATTCCTTGGAAACAAATTTCTATTAGAAAATACTTTAAATAATATACTTTAAAACTTAAACACGAGGTTTGAAACCATCGAAAATTAAATTCTCAATTTCTTATTTTAAATTCATTTCAGTTCCCAAATCAATTTATAAAGAACTAGCTATAAATTCATTTATAGAACAGTAAACGATAAATCTAGTATTATCATTTCAAATAATCAATTTAAATCAATTTATTAAGTTCCATAAATTTACATGTATATCAAAATTTATTGCACTAACCAAATTTTAAAATAATATTGTGTCAGTTTGTTCTGTCAAAGTGTTTTAGAAATCCTATCGATATCGTTGATCAGACGGATCGATCGAAAAACCAAATCAACATCAACAACTCAAACAACACAATATATAAAACAAAACATAGATATACAAGTAAAATTCAAAATGTTTGGAAGAATTTATTGGATACAAAAGACAAGATGATCAATTAACAGAGTAGGGAGATGGGTAAGCTTAAGTAAATCGCAGGCAACCTTAACCGGGTCAACCGTGACTTAAAGAATAAGATCAATGTGGATTTTTCTGGGATAAATCTACATTCGATCTCAAGAGGCAGAGTTTGGAATAACAAAAGATATTAGCATCTAAACCAAGGATAGATACAAATCTCCGATGAATCGATGCTAATTGTAAAGGAGTTTTCCCCTTTTACAATTCAATTTGAAATTGGCGAGACCGCCGACTCACTAAAAAGATCATTCGAAGCGGAGTTATAGGATACTCCAGAATCAAAAGAAGATAAATAGTGATGGACACGAATGGATATTGGAACCGCAGGGAGCGTTCTAAAATTCAAAGAATCGAGTTAAAAAGGAAGAGATTCAAACTTGAATGAAAGTGATTCTGTAAATACATTCACTCCATATGCTGAGTTTTGCCTAGAGCTACTAAAGCTTTGATACCAAATGTAACAGGCATCTATTTTCAACCATTCGCATCTGCACATGTCGTGCTTCAATTGCTCAAAATACCGCGTTGTAAATAAAATTTGGTAAATCTCAGAATATACAGTAAATAAAATCACAGATTACAGACACAGAGAAATAATAGTGCAGCGGAAGTAAAAGATATAGTAGTTCATGAAGCTACTATGTAATACACCAGAGTTACATAAGATACAACAGATGAAATAAAGTACAAAAGTGGTCTCAAGATAATAACCAAGTACAAAATGAATACAACACTATGATCAACAGGATAACTGGAAGTGAAACAGATAAAACTGGACAAGCGGATAATCTCCAGCGATTCCAATCTCCAGAATGTGGAAATCCAAATCTGTGAATACTCAGGCTGGCTTGAGCGTAAATAAAAATACAAACACTCAAGTCAGGACATACATACTTATACAATGTAAACCAACTCAAGTGAACTGTAGTAAAAGTGCAAGTAACTTAAAGGATGCTTAGGACCGCCCATCCTCTAAGGATCCGTTAAACTATTTACTATGTAGTAATATTGCGCTATTATAATAATGTCTATCGGTAAAATAAACTTACTTTAAAATAGCGTTAAGGAATGACCCAATATTCCCCTTAACATAAATAATGCCAATAGTCTATACGGTACCTGCATATCTCCTGATCGGGAGACTATGAGAAGATACTGCATAGGTACGACACAAATAGAAACTCATAGTAAAGGCTCGATATGGTAGGTGACACGGCACACAAGGCAATAACAGGGTAGATATACCAATTACGACACTCGGGCTGGTGGTAACGCAGTAGCCACATACGCCCACCTCAAAACACATTTCCAAAAATAGAAAGGGTGCCCAAACAATCACAAAAGCAATAGAATGGTATCGAAGAAATGCATCCGACCAGAGGAGCTACCCCTTTTGTCCCGAGACCGCTCCTATTTCTACCACCTTATGCCAACTCATGGGAGTTAGGCCCAGGTAATATACCTCAAGATCGTCGCCACCATCCTACTTCATTCTGGAATCTCCATCGTGTGTACGGTTGTCAAAGTGGTTTCGGTATCGACAGAGAGTATGCCCATATCCGATCCCGGCCTCTTTACCAACCAATCGTTATTATAATCCGTGGTTATAACTTTTAAACATAATAATTTTATACTTCAAAATAAAATATCATTTCAAATCCAAATCTTTATCAAAATAAAGATTAAATCATTTCCAAACCATTTCAATATACCAACATACCGTATCTTTCAAATACAAATATTTATCAAAATAAATATCAAGTCATTTCCAACCATTTCAATATATTAAATTATCATATCCTTCAAAACTTCCTTTAAAATCATCGTAATACATTGAAATATCATATCGTTCAGAATTTCAAATTCGAATCATTTTAATACAAAAATATCATATCTTTCAAAACTTTATTTTCAAATCAATTTAATATCAAAATATCATATCTTTCAAAACTTCATTTCAAATCATTTTAATATCAAAATATCATATCTTTCAAAACATTATTTTCAAATCATCATATAAGTTCAAATCCAAATATTCAACTTTAAATATCTTCTAAATTCAAGATAACATCCATTTATTATCCTTTCAAATTACCTTTTAAATAGCTTATATTTCAATCAAAATAATTCATTTAAACCATTTAAAAGTGAAGTTTATATACTTTCAAATCAAGTATTCAATTTCTAAAGTTTTAAACCATTCTGAGTTCATTTACTAAGTTAAAACCATAAACCTTGAAAATTTCAACCTTTCACAGCATTCGGAAAATGCTGTCGTAAGTTATATTTGAAAACATTTCAATTTAAACCATTTGAACATTATAAAAATCATATTTTAACATTCAAAGATGTTCATTAAAATACTCTTTTAATTTATGATTTTTATAAAGCAAACCTTTACAGAAAAATCCAAATTTTTCAATAATTTCACTTAACAAATTCAATTGTACAGTTTTCTCATTTTTACATTTGACATCTTATTAACACTTACATTTTCAAATTTCCATTTCACAAATTAAACTAAATTTCCAATTTATTACATTAACTTAAACCTTTAAACAAAACCAAATTCCACATTTCTAAATCATGTTGTATTTTAAAATTTCACTTTTAAGCATTCATTTACTTAACCATTTTAATTCATAGAAAAGTCAATAATACTTTATTAAATCATTTAAATTCAAATTTAAATTAAATTATCATATTTACCATTTTCCAAATAAGAATAAATTTCCATTTTTTATATAACTTAAATATCATTTTTCAACCAAAATTTCAAATTTCCAAACTTAAGTTATATTTCAATAATCCAATTTAACTATTCATTAATTACATTTTTAACTCATAGAAAATTCATAATTTATTTATTTTAAACATTTCAAAAATCTATTTAAATCAAATTTCATAAATTTATATTTTTAAAATACTTAAAATATCCAAAACACTTTATAAAATAACCAAAGGCATGTATATAGTTTTCTAACCTTGGTCAAGTGATACAGATATATATCATTTCAATCTACGGTTTACAAAGAAAATTCTGAGTTCTATCATTTCAAACCCACAATCCCAAGTTAAAAAAAACTGTTCAGGCCTATCATTTCAGCCTATAACGATTTTTCCTTATTCTAAAGTCCGTTCGGGTATGTATCATTTCAACCCATAGTGATTCTAATCTATAGGGAACTTGCAGTGTGATAAACTGATATAAACAACAGAATAGCATGATATAATAGTAACAGATGATATAACAAGTGTAATAACAGGTGTGATCATCATATGATCATAATATAAGCAGTTATAACATGATGATATAATTTTACAGATTTAAATGGTGTCAGTTTACTAGTTATATAAGTACAAATCGTCTGGTGAGAATTACTCACTTGTATTAGCTGGAGATGAAAAATAACTACTCACAATAAAGATCTTCGAAGGCACGAAATCACAACAATGGATTCAAGTGGATGAGAACCAAGCTAAGGATCTTGTGTTACAACCCACAACAAAACCAAAATAAATTAACATTTCAACACAACATTAAATTGAAACAACTTTGAAATAAAAAGCAATATGAACGCACGATCTTTTGCCTTGCTTTATATTATTGTTTTGCATGACCTAGGGGTGGATTTGGCTCAGTTTTGGACATAGCATGACTCGGGTATGGACACAAGAATGCACGGCTACAAGGCATTGAAGGTGGGGGGGGGGGGGGGTTGGGGGGTTACAACTTGAGAATGTGAAGGACTTAAGGCAAAATAGTATGTTTTTGGTCAACAAAATGGCTCGGCCTTGGAGTGGTTTGGCTTGGCCATTCAAGTTAAGGCCGAGATAGATGTTGGAGTGGTGTGTGGTGGTCTGGTCAGAGATGGTGGTGGCGGCTAGAGGTGGTGGTGGCGGTGGAAAATGAAGTGGTGAAGCAACAAGGCTCAAACTAGCTTGTTTTCAAGGCATAGGTTGGATTTTTGAAGGGTTTTGTCACCATGGTTGGCTCTACTATGGTCATGACCTGGAGTGTAGGTGGTGATGATGGCAGGGAATAGATGTAGAGAGTGGTGGCCATTGCAATAGTGAGGAGGCCGAGCAAACATCATGCGAAAACAATGCAAAATATATGAAAAATAAGAAGAGAAATAAGGAGCCATTACACTTTTTTTCTCCTAGCCGTGAATGAATGAGAAGTGGAATTTTTTTTTGTGAATGAAGACTGGAAATACACGGCTAAAAAAAATTTTACATGGCCAAAACAGTAAATGAGGAGTTATGGAAAAAAAGATGAAAAGTCTAGAAATTGAAAAGCCATAGGAAAAGGAAGAGTCCTGTCTCTTCAATTTACCATTTCTTTTAACTCAAATAAAAAAAATATAATTCAGAAAAATAATTTTCAAAACCGTAACAAAGTTAAATAAAATGAAAATAAATAATAAATTTTAAAGAAAATAGAAAAATAATAGAAGGAATTGCTTAAAATTCAAAACAGGGTTCGAAAATTACAATTATAACATCACAGGCTTTGGAAAAATATCTACTTCATTTTAAAAATATTCTAAAGAAATTTTTTGAAATAGAATGCTTCATTTATCAGTTCTAAAATGAAATAAGTAGTTTAAATTAGAGAAAATAGATAAATAATTAAATAAATAGTTTAAAAATTGGAAACATGACTTAAAACATACAAATAAAATATCACTAGCCTTAGAAAATTTCCATTTCACTTTAAAACAAATAAGAAGTCAAATAAATAAAATAAATGAGAAAAAAATAAAGTTGGAATGAGAAGAAAATAAGTTCTTCAGAAAATATAAAAATAAATAAAGAATTTCTTTAATAAATTGAAACTAGAAATTAAAAATTATTAATAGAATACAACTGACATTTGGAAAATGTCAATTACACTTTTAAAATGTTTGAAAACTAAAATATATACATAACATATTATTTTACTCATATAAATATAAATTAGAACATTACATGACCAAATAAAATATGATTTATATAATTTAAAATAAACAATTTTGTTAAAACAGCAATTTCATACAATAGTAAAAAAGGCATAACTTTCACATTATAAATCAGATTTCAACGAAACGAAAAGCAGAGTTCTCAAAATTTTATTTACTTTCATAATTAAAGATAAAATACAAATTTTCAAACTTTCAAATTTTTAAATTTAAAATTCAAAGTTGACCATATTGACCAAAATTCATTTTTTTGTAAAATATTCTACTTAATCATGTTTGGATTTCTAATTCATATCAAAATCAAAGTTTATATTTGAAACAACAAAATTATCTAAGTTAAATAAATAAAATAAAGTTAAATCAAAATTCAATTAAAATAATTAAAATATATAATTAAAATAATCACAAAATATAGCGTTGTTACAAATGTAACGACCCGGACTTTTGGATATTTGAAATTGGAATATTTAATTGATTTTAAATATTTGAGACAGTTTTAACTTGAATTTCAAATATAACTATTTATTTGATAATTAAATTATTGAATTTAATAATTGGAATTGGGTAAAATATGGAATCTTGAATTTTAAGCTTGGTAAAAATAATTTAAAGGCTTATAAAATTTATATCGATAATGCAGAAGATAATAGAAGTCTTAAAATTGAAATTGGAAGTGATTTGTTCAGTTTTAAAAATATATCGTTTAAATTGACATTTAAAAAATAGCCTTTAGAGGTGCAGTCTCGGAATTCGATGAAACCAGTTCCATTGGATCGGTAATAGTGTATTATTATCGAAGTTCAAATTTCGTAGCATTTGGAGTTGTTCTATGGTCGTAAGGGATATAAACATGCTAAGATTAATATCGAAAATTCAATTGGGTCCAAATAGCTTTCTTCTCCATATAATCGAATTAGGACTCGAAACCTTTCGCATTGCATTTGGAATTGGGGTATAACATTATGATCGCCTAGCGGCACGCCTCAATATAAGATCGAGATTTTAAGTTGCGAAATCGAGACGATTTAAATTTAAACACATATATTTATATACATTGATTGACTATATTCACATCAAATTGCTTTATGTCTTTTCTCAGCCACCCAGGATCTGGCCTTAACCTATACTAACACACTTTCCCTTTTTAAATCAGACAAAAAAATTCAAAAAAAAAATCAATTCAGAAACAAAAATAAAGTAAAAACATTTCAAATATAAATTTTTGTATGCTAGCAAGGAAAGCATCAGCCTTACTCATTTTTTCTCTCTTCCCATTTGAAATAAATCCATGGGTGATACATGTACAAAAGAAATGTTATACTCATATAATCGAACTTAACTTTGATTAAAAATCAAAAAAATAAGGCGGCCCCCTTCTTAAGCCCTCGTTCATTTAGATCGTACCATAAGCGATCACGTGGAGTCAAACTTGGCATTCGATTTGAGGGAACGGGATTTCTAGGTCAACGGATTGCGATGGGAAGGGGCGCTCGTTGGCACGCACGTGTGGGAGAAAGAGGAACCTCATAATCGCAATGGAAGGAAGAGATCAATTGAGGCAGAGTTGCGATAAGGGGAAGGTGTGGCGAATTGGGGTTTGGTGTGGTCACGAGCATGGGGGTGTGCCTGCGTTGGCAGTTGGCAATCGGGGATGCTCGGTGAGTTGGCAAGGAGTTGACAGTGCTTGGCTGGGTCTTTTTGGATTGTCGAAGCAGTGAGGAAAATGAATCCTTAGTATGGTAATGAATTTTTAATTAAGTTACTAATTAACTTACTCATAGCAAGTGTGACTGCCTCACTTTTTTGAACTTTAAATGTTCAAAAAAATGATTTTTCAGTGAATTTAAGGAATTAAAAAATTCGCTTATATTTTTTAACCTAACTAAGTTTAAATTTTTGGGTACTCAACAAAATAATATGATAATCATGTTATATATAATATACATACATACATACATACATACATACATACATACATATATAGACACACACACGCACATATACCCATTTAAATTTGCTAGTTGATTTAAAAATAATGTATTATGGTGATTAACTTGTTTCGTTGAGTTTTTTAAATTATTTTAGTTGCTAAAAAATTATTTATAATAGGACAATTAGTTTAAAATTAAATTATTAGTTTAAGTTAAATTAATAAACGGTAATTGACTGTTCGATTATTTCAAATGTTAATAAACTATATAATGTTTATACAAGGTCTAAAATCGTGAAGAAAACAAGTCGAGATGGGAATGGATTGCAAATAAAAATCAAGGTGAGTTAATCTCACTCAACTTGGAATTTATGCAACTAATTTTAAGTAGTTAAATTAAATACTAGTTGATTGATTGAATTTGATAATTATTATCAGTCCGGATGTGGTATTATATATAATAGTGTATACATACATACATACATACATACATACATACATACATACATACATACATATTGGAGTGATTGATATTCCCGCATTATATAGTGGATGAGACCCTATACGCCCCGCATAATAGCGGATGACCCCATATAACGCGATATCACCATCGAAGTGGGATTAGTAATTTTATATTGTGCTAACATCTGTGGATGAAGGGGAAAAAAGTTGGAGGGATCCAACTGGATTCCTTAAAAAGTTGAATTTATTTTCATTTTAGTGATATATGAAATGTTGAATAATCTATGATGGATTATGTTGGAAATATTAATTTATTGGATGCTAAAATATTGTTGGATATACTGCGGCAATTTAAGAAAATAAATATTGAATTTTTAAAGAGAAATTAGAAGGTAAATTTTAAAGTAGAGGATTTATAATAAAGTGGGATAAATTTAAAACTAATGAATTTGACCAAGTGAATTGTTTGATTTTAAAATTGTACTTGATAATTTCTAAATATGGAAAGAGAGAGATTTTGGAATGTTTGAATAAAAGTATTCAATAATGGGGCTTAAGCGATTTGTTTAAGCATAAAAGATTTAATCCGAGGTTTAAAATAGATGCGAGAAAATTAAAGAGGGAATTTGAAAAATAAATTGTGGAATAAATGTCATAGATTTAAAAATAAAGATTTTTAAATCATAAAAAGGAAAATGAAAACATGGGATTTATAAACTGGGTTTATAAATTAAACGAAGTGGTTATCAGTGGATAATTTGGGATTACGAATTCACGGGTGGGAATTTACAAGGAGACGGTAAATCCTTTTTTTTAAAATGGTGGTTTATTTATAGAAAATGTGAGAAATAACATTTATAGGCTTGGGCCATAAATTAAACTGGAGATAGATCGAGAAGGTTTCATAAATGGTTAGACAGACTATATTGGAGTGGAAAGTGTATTTTCTTGAAAAGCTAAGTATATTTTCAAAGAAATTTTTTAAGTATAAATTAGAAGTTTTAAAGATGTTTTAAAAGAATGTTTTTAAAAGAATTTATTATTTAATTGTTTTGAAATTGTTAAAGTAGATATTAGTTAAGTTAATTATAGTAGTTAATTATTTTTAAAGGTTAAATTATTACTATGATTTAAAGGACAATTATTAAATATTTCTATTTCATATAATAGTTTGATTTTAAAATTATTTTTATCTTAAGTTTTACGCGAAGGATTATTGTAGAATTTCATAAGCATTATTTTGAATAAAGCATTTAAGTAGATTTATTTTAAATATTTTAACTGTATATTTTTGGAATAAGTTGATTTAATTTATTTAAAAAATAAATTTAATAAGGCTTGGTGTTTTTCAGAGGGAATAATGTATTTGATTGAATTGAATATTTATTTGATAGTTAAAGAACAGACTATCAAATCTAGACCCAAATGTAACTTTGGAAATAGAGGAAGTACGGGAATTATATAGTACAGTTACCATTCGAGGTGCTATATTGTATATATAAACTCGTTCGTTCTTCTAGGACGTTTATAAGGAAATCTATCCACTAACAGTTAGGAGTTGGTCTCCGATCCTATCTTCATCTGTTTATTACCTAGAGAAACGGGTTGAGTTTACCGAAAATAGTGAACGTTGTTTTGAAGAGATCTAGATTAGATTTGTGATCCGAAAACCATTTCGATCCAACGAGTATGTTTTCGTAAGGGTGAAAAGAGCTTAAAGTCGAAGATGGATCGGTGAAGTGCAAGGGCTAATCACTACCAATCCTGAGGGTGGTTCGAAAATTGATGCAGTAGGAGTAGTGCCTTCGGTTCCGTTCGTACCGAGAATGAAATTGTATGGATGAATGAAATCAGTACATTGTCATTGAGGAAAATGAGCATTCTAAATGAATACTTCTATAAATGTAATGCTTAGCCTCAAGTCTCATCAACCGAGAATGACTGAAAATTAGGGGATATGCAGTAAGGCTAAGTGGGTAGCTTCCAAGTAGGGTAAGGTTTCCCCTATCTAGAGTCCCTTTATTTTGGATGTGTGGGCGATTGCTGATCCCAACCACGAGATAATCTTGTTCGGGCTATCCAGTAGGGGTAGTCCAATCTCGTGTTGCAGGGGATCGGAAGTGGTCCTCGGTATGCTGATCTAGACCAGGTACCATGACAGGTGGTACCCCACTACGCAGTCATTCAGTTGGAAATCCATTCTTCCTATGTGCCTTTATGGTTTTGATTGTAGAGCCTAGAATTGCTAGAATTTAATTAATGTAACAATTTCAGCTATTTGATTTAAATATTTGTACTTAGATACTATTATAATATCAAAAGATTTTGATATGAAATGTTTTGGTTATTGTAAGGTAAAACTCGACATATTTATTTGTGGCATGGTCTTACGAGATACCTTTGATTTCAAAGGATTTCAAAAACTTTAATAATTTGATTGAGTGTATTTTCACATGCTGGTTTCCAGCCCTAACTCGGGTGTCATTTTATTATAATGCTCAAGTCAGACCAAGTATTACAGATTCAGGATAGGATGCTATGGAACTCGGGAGACAAGCTGGATGACGAGACGTATCACACGTACTTATTATATATTCCATTGTGCATTGTATGCTGTATAGTCAACTTTTGTGAGGCAAGTTATTATAACTGTCTAGTGTTATGCTATTGATTGGTGTTGTACTCTGATGATGTAATGTATAGAACAGTAATAGTTCCTTTTGTTTATAGATCAGTTGTATCTATTATATATATTTTTCGTTGTGATTGTGAGATTTTGTGTTTTTGTTTTCTATTCTTCTTCTTCTACCTTTTTCTTCTTTCCCTTATGGTCTGGTATTTCCGAAATTCGATCGTCTGGCATGTAATACAATAGATTCATTGATGTCAATTTTCGAACCTGGTCGTGACAATATTACATTGAACATATATATTATTACCTTTATAGTAATACATATATATCTTATACATATGTATTTTAATTTATTAATTAACTTTTAATAAGTCCATTTAGTTAAAAAAAATTATTAAATTTATATTAATTTTGAAAATTCTTTTATACACACATGTGTACACATATTGTCTTAAATAAATTCAATACAACATAATATATATCATTATATATACTAACTTGTATAATTTTTTTTGATAATTTAACTTATCTAATTAATTCATTTTTGTAATTTATTAATAAGCAATAGTTTGAAATAAAATTTATAATATTTTTAAAATTTTGAAAAAATTATATTAGGACTTTTATAATTTACGTTTTATTTTAAATTTAACTTTCAAATTTAAAACTTCATTTAATTTTCAAAACAATTTCAAAATTTATATAATAACATATAATGGTTAATAGAATTTTGGGAAAAAAAATACAATCAAAACATGGTTTAAGGTAGGGTGATCCTTTATCGCCTCTTTTGTTTAACCTGGCTATAGAGGTTTTTCTCTAGGATTACTATAAAAGCTGTTGGAAATGGTTCTTTAGGGTACATTGGTAATGAAATCTCGCGCAATGGTCTCTCTATTCCTCAATTTGTGGATGATACATTATTATATTCTTCTCATTTGCTAATCATGTTGTTACCCATAAATTTATTTTATACATCTTTGAACTTCTTTCAAGGTTAAAAAATCAATTTCGATAAAAGTTTCGTTTTATTATTAAATGACGTTGGTAAGGTTGAAGGTTTTGTTGCTAATACGCTTAATTGTAAAACTATGACTTTCCCTTTTGATTATCTTGGATTTTCGATTGGACCAACTAAATTAAGCATGATGACTGGTTAACTATAATAGATAAAATTAAAAATAATTTCTAAATGGAACGGGAGGTTTTATATCGAAATCTAGTAGATTAGGTCTCATCAACTCTATTTTATGTACTCTTCCAATCTATTGGATGTCAATGCATCTTTTCTCGGATTGAGTGATCAATAAAATAGATAAATTAGAAGGGGTTTCTTATGGAGTGGTGATAACCCCAACAGTAGTCTTAAATGTTTAGTCAATTAAGAAATAGTTTGTAAATCAAAAAAGGAAGCTGGTTTAGGAGTTATTAATTTACATAACATGAATTTGTCTTTACTAGGGAAGTGGTTATGGAAATTTTAGTATATAAATGATAATTCTTTTTGGAAAGAAATGGTTTCTAAACATTATTATAATGGTAGTAATAATTTATACCAAATTACACCTAAAGTTTTTAATAAGTTGTCTAATTTTTTGAAATCAATATTAAAATGTTAACAAATTTTTAACCTTGGTACTAATACGATTGTTCATTGAGGAAATAATACTTCTTTTTGGCATAATCATTTGTTATATGTTGTTCCTCTTAAGATAGAATTTAAAGAGATTTTTGATATTTGTAACTTAAAAAATGCTTAAATATAGATGTCTTTTCACCAAATAATAATCCCCCTTGGAGCTTTAGTTTTAATAGAATCTTAGAAGGTTCTACTCTTAGGCAATTTTTTTATTATGTGCAAGATTTAATTTATAAAATATTGACAAAAAAGATGATATTATTAATTGGGAATGGGGCAAAAGTATGAAATTCACTTCTAATTTTTTATAAATTTCTTAATTTGTCGGGCATTACTTATAAGTTTTTTAATTTTATTTGGAAAGCTAAAGCTCCGCCAAAAGCTAAGACTCATATGTGGTTAATCATGCATGGGAAACTAAATACTGTTGAATTTTTAAAAGAAAGAATATGCAAATTGACAATAAATGTACTTTTTGTAAACTACATTTTGAAGATATTAATCATATTTATTATGATTGCATGAATATTTGTTACATTATTAACAGCACTCTTAAAATCTTTAACTTTAATCTTACATTTAAAGTTTCTGATTGTGGTTTCTACTTGGAATAATTTAAGATTTATGTTGAAAAAGGTAATAGATTTTCACTAGATACTTTATTCATTATAATATATTGGTATATTTTGTTTGAGACAAACCAGAGACATTTTAATAATTATTATAAGCATATCAATAGACTTATATTTGCAATAGCATCATTTTATTTCAATTGGATCTCAAATCCCAAATACAAATTAGGTAAAAAAAGAAAAAAGTAAACAATCTCTTAATAAGGTTAGTAAGAGCATTACGTTATTTAAACAAAATTATAATATTTTTAGTGTTAACCAACCTTTTGAAAAGACAACATATAGGTGGTTTAACCCACTCGACTGCACAATGATCGAAGCTAGATTTTCATAAATAATAAACATGATTATAAGGCCAAGATACGACATAGTCTATGGACAAACAGCACGACAAACTTGAAATATTGATTTTGGAAAATGCATGTTGTTTGGAGTTTGCTTCGAGTCACCTTCATGTTTGCTCCGGGTTGAAGGAATGTTTGCTTCGGGTCTTTGAGGGATTGGCATTGGCTAGGAAATAAGCTACTTCGAGTCATCAAGCACCATATTTCGAGTCCGTTACAGGTTTACTTTGGGTCAAGACGGTGGTCACTGTAGGTCAGAGCAATGGACCAGTCATTCTTCATTTAACTCGCATCTGTTCATATCCGTTAAACCCCACCTTCTACTTCATATCCCTCCATCATATTCGTATCCATCCATCATCACCCTTCTGTTCGTATCCATCCAGTGATGGCGGCATTCTTCATATCGATCATTCACTAATTAATTACGAAGAAGGGATATCAGCACTGATATGAAGAGGAGAGAAGGGGATGGATACGAAGGAAAGCAGCTAGCATTCGGCGATCGATACGAAGGATGGAGTTAGGATCGATACGAAGGGTAGGATACAAGATCGATAAGAAGAAAAACATAGTCAACCAAAGGAGACGGTCACTCGGCATAAAAAGTAGTTCTACCCTAAGTCATTGCTCACGTCATCAATACACGTCTGATCAAAATGCAAAGGGATTGATATGAAGAGGCATCGATACGAACTAGGATTGATACGCATGCTTCAGTCAATTACAAAACTGAACTTGGATTGGTCATAAATGGAAATCTATAAGTCCAAATGCCTTCAAATTTTCACCATAGCTTTCATACCACTAGAAGAATGCTCATGATCGATCTCAGCCCAAACGGACACCATATTGATCGATACAAAGGAGAAAGGGATCGATCCCAGTCGATCCCAAATGACCCCTGATCGATCACATGGCCCCGCACACATGTGAGAAGGAGTATTCCAAGTTCAAAGGAAGATATTTCAAATCTACACCTATAAATAGCACTCCAATGCTAACACAAAAGGGACTTTGTACTTTACGAAGCTGTTACTGTGTCGGATCATCATTGTAACTTGAGTGTTAGAATTATTTACTATTGTAATCAGTTAGCAATCAGCAATAAACAAAAAAATCATTCTAAGTGGACTTATGCTAAAATGCCAAACCACTATAAACCGTGTCTTTTTACCGCTTTCCATTAAAATTTTGAGTGTTCTTCATATTTATATCCTCTACATTTTGTCTATCCGTTATCTGACATTGTGAATTGGTGCTTTCATCTACAATTGGTTGTTTGTGACCAATTTTGGTGCAAACATTTTGGTACTTTCACTGAGAAAGCAAGCATTTAGGAATTTTGTAGCTAGGATTTTGGATCTAAAGGCTTAGGAGCTTGGATCTGGACAACAATGTCTAAGTAGTCAACAAGAGACAAAGGACGGAGAGGAGCCATCATGAAGAAGTTAGGAGGCTTCCTCAGGATCTAATGAGACCTCGGTCTTCATCATTAGAGACGAGAAGGAGATGATGATGGAGGCTATGCAGGAAGGGATGCTGAAAAGGCAGGAGGAAATAATGTAGAACTTACCTCGACAAGTTGGACAAGATGGATTGCAAAATCAAGGGAATGGAACAGCAAGAGCAGAGAGAGTCCAGAGCCAGAGTCAAGGAAACGGAGCCATAAGGATTCTGGATAGAGCGGGACCATCTAGAACAACTCTTAAACTAGGGGCACACCCTGGGTCATGTTGGCACAATTCCAAGCGGGATACCAGGCAATGCTATGCAACTTAACGTTAATGGAGGAATGAATGATCGTCCAAGAGAGAAGATTTTAGAATTATCTCGAGAACTCAAGGAACAGATCGGAGGCAACAGCCAAGGACCACCACTTGATGACAGTGACAGATTGGCAGAAATAGCCAGACGAGCCATGAGAGGAGGATTAGTGAATAGAGACTTCGAAGATGTGAACAGTTCGCTCTTGCGATTAGGTAGGCCAGGAACCCACCCGAATTCAAGCAACCAACAAAACTGGAGATGTATGATGGATGAATTGATCCCGCTCTTCATCTGACAAGATATATGAGGCATATGAAAGTACTAGGGGCATCGAAGTAGGTCATGGCTCGATGTTTCACATTATATTTGATGGATATAACAGCGCTATGGTTCAGGCGATTAGAAAGTGGCTCGATTGGAATGTGGACCGAGTCAATCGAGAAGTTTATGAGGCAGTTTAGAGTTCACATCTCGAGACCCAAAAATGTGATTAGTTTGACAACACTGAAGCAGAGGACCGAAGAGTCTCTAAGGAGCTTTTTAACGTGATTTAATGCAGCGACAACATCGGTGGATCGCCCAGATCCATCCATAGTTTTGATGGCAGCTGTATTAGGCATAGCTAATGGAACGAAATTCAAGAAATCATTTACAAGGGATCCACCTATGGACTTGGAAGAGTTTTACCATGAGGCAAAAAGGTTTCTGTGGCAAGAAGATGCAAAGACTAAAAGAGAGGAAGGAGATGAAGCTGAAGTTTTTATGAAGTCAAACCAGGGGATCCGCCTGGGAAAGATTCATAAAAGGATAAAGGGAAGCAAAAAGCAGAGAATGGCTTTGATGAGTCAAGATGGCTGTAAAAGGAGCCAAGATTCACTTCTTTCTCGAAGTTGAACGAAACATTAGAGCGAATATATCAAGACACAAAGGGGTAGGCTCCGTACCGGAGGCTAATCAGAATGGATCCAACCAATAATGAAAGGAAATCAAACAAGTGTTTCCTATTCCACGAGCTAAGCGGACATAGTACGAACGATTGTAGGCACATGAGGGACGAGGTCGAAGGATATATCCAAAACGACAAGTTGTTACAGTTTTTGAAAAGACGAGAAGCAACGGTGGAACAGAAGCAACCACCAACTACATCAAATGAGAACGGCTCTTGATCAAGGCACCAACTTATCATCAACTAATTAGAATAATGAGGAATAAGAAGTAAACTCCATACTGAAACGGTTAAGTCATTTACACATTCACGAGATCACGAACGGTCCTCAGACATGCTATGAGATGACTATAAACCGCAATAGTATGGATGCTTGCTCTTTGATGTTTCTATTTTGTTTTCCCGTTTTTGCATTTAGATTTGGTTTAGTTGAAATTTTTTATTGTAAGACTCATTTGAATGTAGTTATGATGTTTATAATTCCAAAAACAACCTCGAACATTCATAATTTTCCTCGAATGGCACCGGACCTTGAACGATCAAAATTTGCCTCGAATGGCAACCGACCTCGAACTATCACAATTCGCCTCGAATGGCACCCGACCATGAAAGGTTATAATTCGCAACGAATGGCACCCAACCTTAAACGGTCACCATTCGCCTCGAACGGCATCCGACCTCGAAGGGTCACATATTTCCTCGAACGGCATAAGATCTTGAATGATCTCTATTCACATTCGGGTAAGATTATTGATCTCTTTATAGGTCGTCGTCAGATTCCAAACATCCAGCATATGGCCCTACAAAACACACCGTCCTAACACAAGGCGTGTTTCGGAGGGCAAGGTGCTAATCCACCTTTTGGCAAGGTAACAAACAGGCAGATTTAACCCACTCGACTGCACAATGATCGAAGTTGGATTTTCGAAACATGATTATAAGACCAGGATATGACATAATCGATTGACAAACAGCACGACATACTTGAAATTAGATTTTGGAAAAAGCATGTTGTTTGGAATTTGCTCCAAGTCACCTTCATTTTTGCTTCGAGTTTTCAAGCAACTTACTTTAGGTCGAAGAAATGTTTGCTTCAGGTCTTTGTGGGATTGGCATTGGCTAGGGAATAAGGTACTTCAAATCGTCAAGCACTATACTTCGAGTCAGATACAGGTTTACTTCGGGTCAAGAAGGCAGTCGCTTTGGGTCAGAGCAATGGATGGTCAATCATCATTTAACTCGCATCGGTTTGTATCGATCAAACCTTGCTTACTACTTCATATACATCAATCATATTTGTATCCATCCATCGGCATCCTTCTGTTCGTATCCATCTAGGCATGCTTCGTATTGATCACTCACTGATTGATACGAAGAAGGGACTTCGACATCGATATGAAGAGGAGAGCAGGGGATGGATATGAAGGAAAGCAGTTGCCATTTGGAGACCGATACGAAGGATGGAGTAAGGAACGATACGAAGGGAAGGATATAAGAACAATACGAAGAAAAACATGGCCAGCACAAGGAGAGGTCACTCGGCATATAAAGTTGATCTCCCCTAAATCATCGGTCCACTTCATCGATACAATCTGATCGACATGCAGAGGGATCGATACGAAGAGGTATCGATACGAACTAGGATCGATACGCAGGCTTTAGTCAACTGCAAAACCAATCTTGGATCGATCAGAGCTCGAAATCTATAAGTCCAAATGCCTTCAAATTTTACCATAGCTATCATACCACTAGAAGAACGCTCATGATTGATCTCCGCCTAAATGGACACTATCTTGATCGATATGAAGGAGATGGGGATCAATCCCAATTGATCCAAAGTGAATCCTGATCGATCACGTGGGCCTAACCATATGTGAGAAGGAGTATTCCAAGTTCAAAGGCAGATATTTCAGAACTACAACTATAAATAGCACTCTAATGCCAATAGAAAAGGGACTTTTGACTTTCTTACATAGTTATTCTTTTGGATCTTCATTGTAACTTGGGTGTTAGAGTTACTTACTATTGTAATCGTTAGCAATCTGCAATAAACATCAAATCATTCAAAGTAGATGCAGACTACAATGCTGAACCACTATAAGCCCTATCATTTTACTGATTTTCTTTTAAATTTTGAGTGTCCTTTATATTTATATCGTCTACATTTTGTCTATCTATGATATAAGATTGTGAGTTGGTGTTGTCATCAGAAATTGGTATTTTTGACCAATTTTGGCACAAATATTTAATAGTAATAATTATAGCATTAACATTTTCTTGAATTTGGATGATGATTTTACTGATTTTCATAATGTTCTTTTGATCAAAGGAGCATAATGTAATATTTCAGATTTTATAGTTTATAGGATTTTTGTTTCATATTTTGTTCCTTTTCATGCCTTTTAGTTTTCGTATTCACTATTTCATAACTTTAAAGTTAGTTGAGATGTTGCTTAATGAACTCCGATTCTTTTATTAGTCTTTCATTTATTTTAGTTTCTTTTCTATTTTATAATTTGTTTTTAGTTTTATTACTTTTACTTCACCAATACATATATATGTATATAAATTCATTTATATATATATATATATATATGTACTATTCTTATATTTTCCTTTAGTTCCATTTACAGATGCAGGTTTAGGCCAGAAATGGTGCTAGATTACTATTTGTAGGTTTTCAGGGTTGATGTAAATAGGATTGTAGTGGGACGTTCATTCTAGACCTTCCGCGCTGGTAGTGAAGCGTTCTTTCCGTTTCTTCCACATCTACGTTGTGGCGTTCTTACCGTAGTTAAGCTGCTAGTTGATCTCCTAGTGAGGCATTCATTTCGGTTCTTCCGCATCTACAGTGTGGCGTTGTTTCTGTGGTGGAGCTGCTAGTTGATCTCCTAGGTGCGCTTGGTCGCATCATGGTTCATCAACTTTTGTAGCGAGACATTCACTCTGGATCTTCCATAATTTAAATGAGGCGTTCTTTATGGATCTTCCATCTTACCGGTGGGGCATTCTATTTATGCTGGAGTTTGCCTTTCGATCTCATTTGCACCGGGTGGCATCATGGTTTCTTTTGGGTGCTTCTAACGCCACAATATTAAGGATGGCTTTCCCAGAGCTAATTGTAGATGTACCTGAGTTCTTCTTCTCTAATTTTTGCATTATGATTTTTACCTACCAAGCATGTTGGCAGCTCCATTATTTTCAGTGATACACACACATACATACATACACACACACATACGTGTGTGTTCTCCTTTACTTTGAGGGTCACGCATTTCTCTTAAAATTTATATTATAACATTTATAACACATTTTTATCTTAAATCTAACTTTTAAACTTAAATTTTTTATTTTAGTTTCAAAATAATTTTGAAATTGGCCAAAGGCATAATTCTAATGGGGTCTTTTTCTATTAGGGAAAACCTTTAAGCTTACATAATTGTTCAGGCCAGGTAGATAGTTAGGTAGAATAAGGTACTTAATTACTCAAAAATCTAGACTAGAAATATCTTTCCTAGACACCCTACTAATAGGGTTTTAAACTTAATCGACCAGCCCTAATATGACTAATTTAGATAACATTGGTTATTGGGCTTTGATACCATGTTAAAACTAGGCCAGCCCACAATAGAAGAATTGGGAAAATCTGTACCTTTTTTTACCATTTTGGATCTTTTTAGGACTATGAAGTCCAAGTCATTTAGAACAGCTATAAATTTCTTCCAAATTCATATATATTTATGTATGTAGGTGAGCATGCATCGAAATATATATATATATATATATATATATATGTGTGTGTGTGTGTGTGTGTGTGCACTCAAGTATGTATGTATGTTCATGTAAAATTATACTTATGTGAAATATAATCATATATATACAAATGTGCAGAAATAATAGTTATCATATTTTGTATATAATATTATATTTAAAAAGCGCCTTTTTACATTAAGTAACAAATCATTTAATAATTTTAATTTTTTATTGGAGTTGATGCTTCGTAGTTGGGTACAGAATCAAATCTACTTATATTTATTTATAAATACTTATTAATACACACACATGTGGGCATACATAAATAAAACACACACACATATATTTAATATTACCGGACTTTAATCTCACTGTAGAAAAATTATTGTTTTTTAATTTTAGAAGATTTTTAATTAAAAAATTATAAATTAATTTTTAAACCAGTTTAAATAAATTAATTAAAATTGTAGAAAATAGCTTTTGAGATTTAAAAATTGTGTAATATTTTTATGTAAAATTTCATGTTTAATTTTAAATAATGTTATGTACACACGCACAGATATATAATCAATTTTCATACGACGACCCACCTTTCGGACCTTTTGGAACGACACTTAATACATCCACGGTATTCGTGCACCATTGCCCAAGCATTAAAAAGACGAGTTGTCTTAGGATAAAATAAAAGAACAAACTGAAAATCTTATAATGGAATGGTTAATTATAATATAACAATATGATAGTATATATATAAGTAAACTCCAAACAAAGGGTTGAAATAAACAACAATATATGAGAGAATGCCGCCAAATGCGGAATGGGTTTCCATTCCCAAGAACAACATCCCATAAATAATAGGTATAAATAAGAAACATCATGAAGTGCGCAAGGCATTTCCCGATGAAATAAATAAAGAAATAGATTCAAAGGTTTGAACCAAGAAAGCAAAGAGAAATTTTCCAATAATGACTAGGAGGGTGCATCTCCATTCACCAAAAGTATACCTCTTCAAAATATACTTGAGAATGACGATGGACATTGGACACGTCCAAGCCGGATCCCACTAACCATATTAAGTATCCGAGTATTTCATATCTCAGTGGGCATATAACTGAAACTAACCTAAATTACAAGTAATTATACCCTAATAGGATCATGCCCATAGGGCTTGGCTTCCACTCGCTCTTTAGGTTTAGCCATTTCCAACAAAGGATATCAATGCTCAAAATGAGCAACAAATCATCTTAGATTGATGATACACAAGGAAGATAGAGGAAGTGATGGTCAATGAATCAACTATTGGGAATAATTAAAATGATCATATGTAGGAGGTAAATCTCATACCCTTACGACTACTCATCGATTTCAAACTCGTACTATCCCTCAGTTAAAAAAATGCAGCCTAGCAAGTGACGGTAGCGTTACCTCTAACCTTCGCCTTGATGATGTTTTAAACCTTCAAGATAGAGATGAGCATCTACATCTCGACGTTTAGCGATGAGAATATGACTAAATCCTTTCCATAATTAAATTTCTTACATTTTCCATAAATGAATCAAACTTCTAAACTTTTAAAACCAAACTAATGCTAGGATTTCACATCATAAATATTGACTTTAAATAGCGTATTAAAAATGATTTATTAACTTTAAACATGATTAATTAATTAAAATCACTATTTATAATGATTAATTAAAATTAAACATGATTAATTACTAGGAACATCATTATAAAATGATTAATTAACTTTAACATGATTAGTTACTTCAATCATTATTGTTTAAAATGATTAGTTAACTTTGAACTTGAATAATTACTTTGGACATCATTATTTAAAATGTTTAATTAATCTTTAAACATCATTATTAAAATGATCAATTAATTTTAAAATATCATTATTAGAATGATTAATTAACTTAAACATCATTATTGAAATGATTAGTTAACTTTAACCATCATTATTCAAATGATTAATTAACCTTAAACATCATTATTGAAATGATTAAATAACCTAAAACATCACTATTAAAATGATTAACTAACTTTAAAACATCATTATTAAAATGGTTAATTAGCTTTAAAAGATCATTATTAAAATGAATAATTAAAATTATTATTATTAATATCTCCGAACTAAATCCCTAATGACTATAGCTATATGGACCATAACTTCTAATCTTGTTTTGTAAATCAAAATTGCTTTAAACCACTATTCAAACGACACTTTTAAAGTGTCAAAACACAACCAAATTTTTTTGGAAAAAACCCAAGCACGAGATCTACAAATTTTTTTTCAAAAGGGGTGATAGTTTCAAAACGTCGATATAGCGATGGTCGCTATACAGACACTTCTATAAAACATTTTATATTTCATATATTCATCCAAACATCTCATAAACACAATCATATATATGCACACACACACACACACTCAAATGTAAATAAGATTCTAAAGGAAATGTAAAACTTGTCACTTTATAACTTATGCACTTTGAAGTATGTCGTAGCGACTTATTTGCTACAAAAACATCGACTTCATTTCAAGTCCCCTGCAAACATCAAATGTGCCATCTGCTTTCAAGCAGGAACAAAATCAAACATTATCATTCCAAAGTTATAACATGAGAAATCAACTAACTACTATTAGTAACACAAATGATAATGTTTAGATCTTTGTAAAGTTGAGTTAAACTCACCGAAACAAACACGAACTTCAACCAAACTTGCAAACAACACATGGACGGAGCTTCCTTTTACAAGAACTAACTTTAAATACCTAAAAATGGCTAATATGGTTTAGCCTAAGTGGCTAGGGGGCTCGACCTAAGATAAAAGTGAGAGTTTTGGGACTTGTTTTTTATGAAGGAGTGATGTAAAGAAGAAAGGAAAAGGTTTTAGCAATTTGTTTAAGGAGAAAGTGGAAAAGGAAGAAACTTTTGAAGTGAAACTCCATAGAAGGAGAGATGAGTGAGAAAGGAAGCGAAATAATAAAATGAAAACGAAAATAAATGAAGTAAAGGAGAAAGGGGGAGAGTGGAGCTTCTTTTATAGAAAATGTGAGATGGGAATTTTTGAAAATAACCACTTTATCAGAATATCCGTTTACTAAAATCATGCCACGTCTCTTCCCTTACCTTCATCCACATGAAATCCTACCCGCCATTAATTTATCATCGGTCCAATAATTAACATGACTTGATGTATCATCGATTTGTACCTTTTCCTTTTTAAATTTTAAAAGGAAAGTAACTTAGTTTATTTACTAAAGTATATTTTTAAACCAAAATATAATGAGATTGCTTCAGTAATAAAAGAAAATATTAGTTATATAAATGTTTACACATGTAAAAGAGCACACACAACACATTCTGACAACTTATGGTCGAAGAAAAGTCAAAAATTTGAAAAACAATTTTCGATCGCATTTTTTATTTTTCTCTGACATACTTATTTTTGTAAACCAAAATTTTAAAACAGCTTTACACTCATTAATTATTATCAAAAATAGGTTTATTTGGTTATAAAATCCATTTTTTAAAAATTCTAAAAACATATTAAATATTTGAATTCAAAATTATTAAATTACGGGTCATTGCATATTCCCTTCCTTATAGGAAATTCTATCCTCGAAATTACTCATACACAAAAGAAGATATTAAAAAAAACCATTCGACAAACATTTACGAAGAAAGTGACTCTACCACAACCGTGAGTACACTAAAAAATACGAACAACTATAATGGTAACTCGGGATAAGAATCCCAAATATTGTCCTCGGTTTCTCAATTACAATCTCCATCGTCCTCACTCTACTAAATCTTGACAATGTTCACAACCTGTATCCTCAGTCACATTATATCTCGAGCGATGATGCAAATAGGCCACCTAAGAACGGTTAGGTTAGGCTGGACTTCCAAATCAACTTATTGTGCAAGTTCCACTATTGTCGAAGGGTTGTGTACATACTTATGCAAATGAGATACATGAAATATGTTGTTCACATCTGATAGTCTATCTAGTAACTGTAAGTCTACCAATGTAGTCTATTATAGGAAAAGGGCCAATATAAAGAGGTGCTAGCTTCCCTGAATTCTTCACCGCACTTCTCAAGGAAGAAACTTTCAAAAACACCGAATCTCCAACGGAGAAATCTTGATCCCACTGCCTTTGATTAACATAACACTCGTAACACCCCTAATTTTATTAACATTATTAGGGAAATTTAATCAGAACAAATTAAACAGAATAATGTAGATAAGGAGATCGAGGTTGATTAATAAATTAGGTGGTCATGCTTAATTAAATCAAATGAACTTATATAAATGGTTAGGATATTCAATACAAGGGCATTAGGGTAATTAGCCTCCCATATTTTCCACCCTTATACTATCCCTTTAGCCATACATGTTCATTTTATCTCAAACAAAATTTTAAAATGTAATAAGCAATTAAGGACGGCCATTAGGAAGAAGAGAAGAGCAAATCAACTTAAAGCTCAGGATTCAAGTCAGAAGGAATTAATCTCAATCAAACATCAATTTCCTGTTCTAGTCTAAGGTGAATAATAATTTCTACATCCCCATTTTGATTTTAACATCATATGGCTTCAGATTTTAGGATAAATCTGTTTTATGATATATTAAATGATGATATGCTTGATTTTGATTCATATATGGATTAACAAGGTTGTTTAAAAAGTAGACATACACGGTTTTAGGGTAAAACAAAGATGAAATGATTTTTAAATGCCATGGGAAAATTCAATGTTATAGATATCATGATTTTGGAGAAGGGTTTCAGTTTTCATAATTATCGGAATTAAGATGGATTTTATATTAATTTTCTAGTGATGAAAATGATTTATTGAGTTATAAATTATTTACAGCTAAAATAATGATTATTTTGGTTTGCAATTTTTATATGTTGGAAAATATTTTAAAAAGATTTTCTGGAATTTTTTCAGATTTTTCCTAAGCATTTTGATGAGTATATAAAATTATTTTAGGTATTTAACTTAAATGTTTTATATATTTATTAAGGAGAATGGGTATTTCATAAAATTAAATTATTATTTAAAATCTGAAACTAGTGGCATCACTTTTTTGAAAAGTATTAGTTAATCAATAGGAATTTAAAAATAAAGGCAGGTTAGTTGAAAAGTTATCTTTTATGTTAAAAACAAAGAAATCATAGTTTAGCATGTTTCAACCAATTTTAGCATCAGACCTTCTAATCCAGACCTTTCGACACAGTCGAAAGGTTAGCTCTCGACCATGTCAAAGCTCAATGCATATGGAATTAGGTTACTTGGTACGTAATGAATTGAGCAATGTCGAAGGGTACTTAGTCGAAAGATTGGTTGCCGAAGAGATTAGGGTATGTTTGTTTTATTAACCAAAGATTGCCTTCTTTGCTTTCGAATAAGAGCTTTCGACATGGTTGCTTTCGACAAGGTCATTTACTTAAATATAGGTTTTAAACCTTCCTACAAAGTTGAAAGGTTACTGTCGCCTATCATTGTTTTGTTTTGAACCTTCCGACACAGTCGAAAGGTACTTGCCGCTTTTTCCAACCTTCCAAAGTCGTTGCTTTCGACAAAGATGAATGGTTTACCTGTATTAAAAACCAGCCGCTTCTCCCATTGCTTTCGAAAGGTATTAAAGCCTTCGACTTAGATGATTTACCCTTGTTTTATAACTGAATTATAACCCAAACTTTCGAAGGAGTTGTTTTAAATGCGGAGGCCTATTGTTTTAATGAAACATTTTCAAGCTTGCGAAGCAAACCTTCCGACAAAGTTGAAATGTTGCTTCTAATGTAGGCAAAAGATTTTAAGAGATAATTGTCAGTATGTTTGAAATTGAACCCAGTAAGCATTTGAAAGGTTTATACTTTAAGAGGTTAATGCTTTCGAAAGGTTTGAATTTTTGAATGGTTTCAACGGTTTCGAAAGGTTTGGATTCAACAGGTTGTTTTGAAGACCTTTCAACATGGTCAAAAATTTTGGTTTTGAAAGGATTTAGGAGACCCTCCGACAAGGTCGAAAGGTTAGGTTTTAAAAGGGTTGCAGTATTTTTTATGCTTTTGGAAGGTTTGCTTTCCAATGGTTTCGTAAGGTCTTAAAAACTCATACTCTAATTTTTTAAGGAAAACACACGGCTTATGCACAGGAGTTCTGTGATAATTTTAAGTATAAAACTTTGAAGAAGTAATGCCTTGATGGAAATAAAGTTAAAAGGTGTTAACTATGTTTTATGAAATATATTTTAAAAATCTTAAACCCATAGAACTGATATTATTAAATTGATGTTTTACTTCTTCAATTATGAATATATTCACATGACAACCCGTAACTGTATTTTGGAGAAAAAGGAGTACAAGAACCATTTAGGTTAACTCGGAAGTGAACATAAAATTACATAAAATCCTGAATAAGTAGAATTACATCCATGGAGTCAGGGTGACCAAAAATATAAGATGCATAAATTTTATAGTTATTGGTGTATACTAAAAGGTTCATAATAAACCTATGAAAACTATGATAAATTAGTTATTGGCATAAAGCAGTTCATAGTAAATCCATGAAAACTACGATTGAGTCGTTTTGGAGGAAACAATAGGCTCATAGTTAACCCATGAAAACTATGTATTACGGACTAGTATGAGCTAAGTGGTTTGTAGTGCACCCATGAAAAATATATCTTAACTAAGAATTGACATCAGTTTATAGGTTTCGGGTAAACCCATGGAAACTAGGATAAGAATTTAGCCAATGGAAGTATCAGTAGGTTTCAAGTCCATGTAAACTAGGATGTGAAGTGAGTTACTGGATAAATCCATCGGTTCCTAGTAAACCCATGAAAACTAGGATAAGATGATTAGTTATGGGAAAGACAAATAGGTTAAGGAGGACTCATGAATTGATTATGTTAACTGGCAGCAGCCTATAGGTTCTTAGTTATCCCATGAAAACTAAAAATGTTAATAGTGACCCTAGAAACTATAATTATGATAGGGTGTCAAACTAAACTAGGAATGGGAAATCCTAATTATTTTCTAGTATGCATATCATCATAATATTTTGGAAATGTATCTTTTAACCATTGTGGATGCAGGAGCATAGTATATGGCTTTATAAAGGTTTTAGGATACTAGTGAGAGGAAAATCTATTCCGCTAAGCAGCGTGGTCTCACTAGATATCTAAAAAGGATTGAGATGTTAGATTATTATTCATACCAGGCTATGTCTGACTCAAAGTTTTTGTTTTCCCCTTAAACTCTCGGATACTCAATTAACACTACAACAAAATAGGTCATTTGCATCGGTTGTTTACCCCCCTTTTGCATCAGTTCAACAACCGATGCATATGCAACCGATGCAACAGGCTTAACATTTATGCATCTGTTCTCAAACCGATGCAAAAAGATCCTTTTTGCATCGGCTGTTACTAACAACTGATGCAAAATATCATGGTTGATTACTTGGACACGGCCCCCTGTTTCATCAGTTGTAATGAAAACCGATGCAACAAAGAAACTTGTTGCCTCGGTTGTTGTTGAAAACCGATGCAAACTGATCCCTCTATTGCATCAGTTTTTTATGACAACCGAGGCAAACTAATCCCCCTATTGCATCAGCTCTTTATACCTGATGCAAAAAAGTCAACCTGAGAAACCATTATTACAGTACTCAAATAGATTATATATATATTATTGATTATAACAAACAATTATTGCATGGAATATTACAATCATTCAAAATTAAATTTGATGGCAAATACATAGTCGGAATTAATAAATAGCATAAGTGCACGGATTATTACATATTTGGATTATTGAATTACAGTCGTCCTTATCATCAAATTTGATTAGAAATAAACCATTTATCTCAAATCCCTCTTTGGTTTCCAAAAACCTGTTCTATATCTTTTAAAATGCAAATAATATGGCCTGGACCCGAAAACATGAATAATTAAAGAATTACCCCCATTTAGTTTTTGATCTAGCACATACACTTTCTAGTAGTTATGCCCTTCGTTTGTTCTTTGGTTGGTAGTAATTTAGTTGTTTATCCTCTTCCCCATTACATTTTTCCTCGGCTACCATTTCTGCCCACGTTTTTCCTTTTCCCGCATTTTTTCCATGAGAGAAATCAGCCTTTGCCTGTGCATAATCAGTTGTTAATTACGAAATTAGTTATTAAACATAACTCCAAATAGTACATTAAACAAACCACCAATCCCTAAACCTGCCTACAAAAAATACCATCATTTGCGTTGCATTCAATTTGCTAAACTAAAAGAAATTAAAATCATACAACTTTTGCAATATCATGAAGTACAGGCATGATGGCCCAATCCTATAAGATAATGTTGTATTAAAGCAAACAAATATTTATTGGAACTCATTTTTTTTTTTGATGTGCCAACATCACCTTAAAAAATAATCAGTTTTCCAACTATCTAATTAACAATTCGGTACAAATTCTCATTAGCAGGATGTCTGAGGAAAAAAAATGGAAAAATCCCACCTTACCAATTAGTATCCAATTAAAAATAGATGGAAAATAGGTGACAAATTGCAGCTCAGATAGACTTGGATATATTCAAACATTTAACCTGAAATAAGATATTCACCTGAAATATCGTCTGTAGAAGCAGAATGGACATGGAGAATGTGAAGAAGCAAAATGAAGAGCAACCTACAACCAATTTGCTTGAACATTTGCAGCAACGAACTTTTCTTATAGTTATGTGAAATTAGCTTTGAATTTTCAGGCCAGAACGAAAAAGAGAGTAGCAGATAGTGCAGGCAAAATTATAATTCAAATTAGAAGATTTAAAATAAGTCTATACCAAACAGGCTCAAAATTACTCTTAACTGACATATCTGATGGTGATGTGCAAATGTAGGAATTTGGGGTTACGATATCACTTTACAGGGCACCATACCTTGTAGACATAGATTCTAAAGAAGGGAGAAGAATACTGAAAATAGATTCAACTTCGAGAAATAGCAGTAGTGAGATTAATAGAATTCATCTTTTATTTCATGGTATCAGAGCTAGTATAGCCAAAAGGCAATTATCAATCAGAAAAAAAGTGATTTTTATCCTTCTCCCTTCAGAGCATTATCATCACAAGGGGGTATACCGATCTCTTAATCATCTAAATATCAAATTCTTACCAATTCTTGCAAATTGTGCCATCCTAGAAGAGGATCAGATTAGAAATCTTCATCTCCTCATTTGGTTGCACTGATCTTGATCACTAGAGTCCACTTTGGCTGTAGTATTATCACTGCCTTGCCAAAAGCATCATCTTCTTGATCAAGATCTTCTCACCTGATTGCTCTGCATCCATAACTATTGGCTGCAGAATTATCATTGCCTCGCCAAGGTGCTTCTTCACTGATCAAGATTTCAGACAGCAGGGTTCTTGACCTATCATGGCGAATCAAGATGATGATGCCACCTCTGTCAATACAGTAAACAGGTCCAGAAATGGGCAGAGTACTGATCCAATATTGATCAGACCTAAAAATCAATTCAACATGATAGCTACACTTATCCAATTATACAACATGCAATAAAGACATGAGTGCACTTAATTCATAAAATATTCTTTTAGAAGCAACTGCAGATTCTGACAACGGTTCTGGAACCATAGGTAGCAATAATGTAGTAGCATTTTAAAAAAATAAATGATGAACTATATACATTTTAGACTTTTTAGACTTTAATCTACTGTTACACACATTCAAAATAGTAAGATTCATATAAGTATATGTGGGTTAGTACATTAGAAAAACTTTTGCTAATTAGATCAAACTTTTTCATGAGTATCTTAAGATTCATGTATCTAGCATCGGTTATAGGACTATTTGTTTGTTGAATATATCCATTCAACTAGTAAATATGCATTCCTTCAAAAGAAAAAACAAAATTTTATATATAAATCAAGAGTTCAGTTGTTGTAACAACTCATTATTCTTAGTATGGTCATATATTTTGTTATAAAAACCTTTTATTTCCATTAAATAACATTGTTGCTGATTTCAATCCTACGGAATGGAATGATCACCATGTGTCAACAAATTATTATGGAGTAGGCTGCATAGAATCTTGATTAAAAAAAATTGGTAGAGGATATTGATTATTTATTCTGAATATTAATCACTGTATCTTACTGGCAAGTTGATGGTATACAATAAATTGATAATATCCAAAGTTTCCAAACTTTGGAAGGTGGTCAAAAGTCAACGAGTTTACTAGAATAATGAATAGTGTAATGAAAACTATATACCACAGCTACTTGGAAACCTCTACCGCATTTGAAATATATGACTTATATGGCTAGTTGAAGAAGAATATTAATTTGATCTTATTTTGTTATAGAAGGAACGCGAATTTATATATTTATGATTCCTTGGACTTGAATAATTAGTTCACATGATCATGGTTAAATGTGATGGTTAAGTGTAATGAAAACTTTTGAACACTGCCTGTGTTATTACTGAATGCACTTACAGTGACATTAGCAGAGGGAAACTTGGCAGCTAAATATCTTGTGCTAACTCCTACAGAGCAACCGATATCAAGAATATCCTTTATAGCCAGGTTACCAAATTTAACGTGGTGGTCTTCAGTCGCTTTAAGCCAGTTACCACGTAGTATTTCGTTTGCCTCGGCTATTGAAGAAGCATCAGGTATTGCTCGCTTAGCAATTGATAGTGTAGCGGCATCTACTTCAGCTGCTGCCTATTATTATATCAGTTGATTTTTCAAGTTTAATTTTTTTCATAATTCTGCAAAGAGAAGCCAAACGTTAACATTACACTAAGAGAAAACATCAATTTTTACATCATAATTTTCACAAACACTGTCAGTTAGCATCGGAAAATACTAATTTAGAATCAAAATATGAAGGTTAGTCTAGAGTTCTTCTAACGGATGCAATTGTAAAACTAAGAGAATGTTGGAAATGACAAATATTGAGGTTTATAGTTTTAATCATACAATAGTTCAAAAATAAAAATAAAAATCTGAAATATTATACAAGTCAAGAGACGCAGGAAGCAAGCATACATAAATACACTGTTGTCCATGTACGTTGACATTTCAAACTGTACTTATTCTTGAATAAGCCAATGTGTGTAATCCAATTTTAATATTTGGATGGCATTAAAAACATTATAGCCATTGGATCCAAACTATGATAAGAAAGGGATACTAAACCAACCAAGTGACTCGAAACACGCACCAAAGTCTAGCATAAAAGTAGATTACTAAAAAACCAAGCTTACATTAAGACTTTGAGCTCAAATTTCTTAGCAGTATGGCACACAGTTTCTAAATGTAGTTTCATATTATTTATGCAAAGCCAATAAATTATGGAATCAGAGTAACATGAATTTCATAATCATATCAACGGTCGAGACCACATGACAATTCAAATTATATTCTATATCGTAGTTTAAATTTTTGGTTAATAGAAAGTTTCATTAACAAGGTGAAGAATAATTACCTCAGATTCCATCTTAAAAGAAACCAATCGTGCCATAATAGCAGCAGCAGCTTCTTGATCAAATCCAGCCATTAGGTCCTACAAAAGATTCAGAAAGCACGAGGAACATAGAGACAATTCCAAACGAGAAAAAAAAATAGATAAAAATAGTACATACGTAAACGGAAATGGATGAATTTATTACAAATATATACAAAATTACAGAAAGACAAATCAAGAAAGGAAAATCAATCCCAATCATGAAGGTACTCAGTGTTCAATGTAGCTTGAAACATGTCAGCATGTACATATGTGAGAACACGGGTCCACTTAAGTTGTGACTATGAAAAATCAATGTAGATATGGTTGGCAGTCATTTAATTCCCTGCAATTTTAATTGTCATTTTGGATTATATTCCATACAGATGTGGACTATTGGGTTAAGATCAAGTATGAAGTTATTTGTTGAAAAATGGGAAAATGTCATTTAATAAGTAGCAATAAATTTCAGATCCCAATTGTTAATTACAATCTTTACCTGTCTGTTTTTATTTATTTTGTCTCCTCCTTTTTTTCATTCATGGCTTCGGTATAACATCTAATTATTTTCAAATATAGGGAGCTGCTGCATTAAATATAACGGACTGATGATTTAAAAGAAGACCCATAAGAGCAAGGACACGCAAAGTAATAGCAAGTCGCTGTTTGTATATCTATCTCTAAACATCAATGATAAGTTACTCTAATTGCAACTAACTTCACTAAAAAGACATTAATAAGGCTATAATAACCTGAACAGCACCAGCACCAGCTACCCATCTTCTAGAAATAGTAGTTGCACGTAATTTCATGTTACCATCAGTATGTTGATAACTGTAGCAATGATATCTGTATTTTTTCAGATGATCCTCAACTACTTGACGCATATAAAAATACATAGAAAGTATAGAGAACATTGTTAGCAAAAGAAAAAAGTATGTAGCCCTACTAAGTTAAGAACTGGAAATAGAATTGATTGGTTCCAGCTTGTCCAACTGCTGCATCTGGCCATCTTTCCTTGCTATTTCAAATATTATACATAGAGACGATTTTTTGTCAAGACCACGCATTTTCCAAGCACTTGTGTTTCCCTGACCAATTACAGTATCCGAGCACAATGGACCTTTCTGCAATGAGGAATAAAAGTGAGGACATACATTTGAGGGGAAAAAAATTAGGCTTGCAATATTTTGAATAAAAAATAATGGAAAACGTACCTTCTCAAGAGAAGCACAAGGGCCGATTATACCCTGAACTTTGACATCTTTTGAGCAGTTTAGACTAATCCACTTCAGCATCGCCAATATTTCGACCCCTTTCGATCAAAGATGGCAGTCGAAACCCTAACTTTAGCCTATTGGGAGAAGCAGATCTTGTAGGCATCGACGCCTCCATCGTCGTCTCAAGGTTGATCGACGATCTCAAAACAGGCGTCAACGTCGAAGTTCCTACACCCATCTCTTTTGACCCCGAAACAAACGAAATTACCTGAACGACGTCGCGAATCCAACCCTTTCACCTTTAATCCAGACTCTCGAGCATTGATTAGAGGAAATTAGGGTTTGAGATGAGAGAGAGGAGAAGAAGGTGAATGAGAAAATGGGAAAGGAATTCGGTTGATTAAATCATGGATTTGGTTAAGGTTAGGGTTTTTTTTGGGAAGCAGGCAAAATACCGGAAAAAAAAGAAAAAATAAGCGGCGAAATACTGGAATCAACGAAAGTGCGCAAGGAAAGGGAAGCAAATTAATTTAGTTGCATCTGTTGACTTTATAACCGATGCAATTACAACTATTTGCATCGACGTATTTGCATCGGTTGTTGGTGACAACTGATGCAAATTTGATTTTTTTTATTACCTATTGCTTTCTACGCACCAATTGCATCGGTTATTAAGACAGAACTGATGCAAATAGTTCTATTTGCATCAGTTTTTACTTCAACCGATTCAAATGAGGCGATGCAAATGGCCTGTTTTGTAGTAGTGTAATTTTGAGTATTTTGGGATTTAAGGTTGTCAGGCTTTCTTCTATGACGAATAAAGCTTCTGGAGACGTGCAGGAGGTAGAAAAATATTTAGAGTTTTCTTTGCGCTATGTGTTTTGTTTGTAAAGGAAGATTTATTGGCCTTACTACATACTCTGAACCAAGGGGGCTTCTTTATATGTCACTCTTGGCGTATTTATAATAATTATATTTTGCTGAACGTGGTTAATGTAATTTGAGATTATGTAAAGAACATGAAATGTTTTGATTTAATATGGAAATGTCTTTTTGAATTGCTATTTTTTTTCCATATTTCTATGATCTGTGTATCAATGTGTCTAGCACTGCCGTATTTGGTCATTGGAGATTAATAACTATGGATACTGCAGCATCCGCAGCCGTTTGTTTTAGGCCTCCAAGTAGGAGGATGTTACAAGTTGGTATCATAGCATAGGTTTTTAAGACTTTAAAAGAAAAGAAAAACCTAAAAGCTTTTTGAAACATAATCCAACGAATCTAAAATATGATAAGGGTTTGGGCTGATGCTATATTAACATACCTGTATTTGTATATAGGTATATATCTAAGTACGTATTCCCCTCTCTCTTAGACCGTTCTTCTGTATCTTACCAAAGCTCGTATGCAAACATACGAGAAAGAAGATATGGAGGCAGGAAATAGAAGAGGAAATCTAGGTGGAGGAAGCACCACTACTAATGGAAACGCTCGACCTAACACTTGGAGAAACCGAGGTCAACAGGCTAATGCTAATCAAAATGTTGAGTCCACTGTAGGTGTTGGGAATCTGCCATGCCAGCAGATGCAGGAATGGTGTATCAGTTGTTGCCTAATCTTTTGTGATCAAGAGATGCTGGTAATGTGGGAGGAGCTAATCCTGTATTTCGAGAAGGTTATAATTATGCTAAGCTGAGTAGAGATTATATCAGTATTTACGGGAAGTCGTTTCTTAGATCAGAGGATGCTGTTAGAGTAGAGAATTGGCTTTTGAATAGTGAAAGTATTTTTTGTAGACTTAGGCTTGAATGATGGTGAGAAGAGAAGGCTAGCCTCCAAACAGTTGCAAGTGTTAGCACTTCATTGGTGGAATAGTGTGATGGCAGGATTGTCGGAGGAAGAGTTGACATGGACTGATTGCAAGAGGAGGTTCGAGCAGAGATTCTTGTCTGAGGTTGCCATGTGGGCATTAATGAGGAAGTTTATTGATCTTGTCCAAGGACAGATGTCTGTGATCGAGTATGCTGCTAAGTTTAATGACCTACCTCGATATGGTTTTGCTTTGGTTGACGTTGATGTCAGAACGAATGAGAGATTCATTAGAAGTTTGAGGCCCGAATTAGGCAGGATGGAAATGACTCATATTAGAGAACCTTATCATGTGATGGTGGAGATGACGGTCTTCCATGAGGACATGCTTGCTATTTCGGCTAGGGAGAAGTCAATTGAGTCCTTGGGTTTTCAAGGAAAAAGAGGAAATTCTACAAGAAGAAAGGAGCCTAGAAGGGGATGCCCCTAAGAAGGAAAAGACTGATTTTGGTGCGTTATAAGTGTGATAAGAAGGGCCATTATACCCACGATTGCAGAACTGGTAAAGGAAAGAAGCCTGCGGAGAAGAAGAATGTGAAATGCTTCAACTGCGACCACGTTGGGAATTAAAAGAACCAATGTCTGAAGTCAGTCCGGGGGAGACAGAGGGAAGGTGTTTGCAATTAGACCACCATCTTCTTCTAGACGTACTGCTGTAGGGAAAAGGAAAACCATGGTGGAAGGTACACTTTTTATTTAGAGCATAATAGTTAGGGTACTTTTCGATACCGGTGCATCACAATCATTTATATCTCAGTATTTGGTTGATAAGTTATGCACATAACTCACATACCTTTATACTTCCTTAAGGGTTGCAAATCTAATAGGAAAGTACGCAACTCTTGGGATGAGATGTGACTAGTTAGACTAGATTTGTTAGGTCATAATTTTACATGTAGTTTGTATGATTTTTCCAGGATCGAGAAATATCATTGATCCACCCAGATAGTCATAATCGAATCATCTTATCAGTAAAAAATACCAGTAAGAGTGTTTGTGCTTTGTTGAGTCCGTGAAAGTTGAGAAGAGCTTAGTTATGTTCATGTGGTGAGAGAATTTGTAGATTATTTGAGCTGGTTACTGGATTACCCCGAGGCGAGCTATTGAGTTTAGGATAGATCTTGTACCGGGAGATGAACCTATCAGTAGACCACCTAGAAGAATGATACCGATAGAAATGATGGAATTTAAGGTGCACTTAGTGGATTTTGAGGGAAGAAATTTTATCAGACCAAGCATTTCACCTTTGGGAGCAGTTGCGGTGTTTGTAAAGAAACCAAATGGGTCGTTAAGGATGTGCATCGACTATCGTACGTTGAACGAAAGGACGATCAAAAATAGTTACCCTCTGCCAAGGATTGATGATCTATTTGATCAATTGAGTGGAGCCAGAGTGTTTTCCTAATTGGATTTGGCAACGGGGTTCCATCAGTTGAGAGTGCCGGAGGATAGTATTCCTTTGATGGCATTGCAGACCAGATATGGTTCGTATGAATGGTTAGTGATGCCATTCAGATTGACGAATGCACCTGCTTTCTTCGTTGATTTGATGTACATGGTCTTCAAAGAGCACTTGGATAGGGTTGTGTTGGTGTTCATAAATGACATTTTGATGTACTCTAAAGATGAAAGAGAGCATGAGATTCATCTTAGAGTGGTGTTGGAGACGCTGAGGCAGAATCAGCTGAAGGCGAAATTTTCCAAGTGTCATTTTTGGGAGAGAGAAGCTAAGTTTCTGGGTAATGTGGTTTCAGAGGAAGGATTGTCAGTTGATCCGTTAAGATCTAGGTAGTCAATAATTGGAAGAGACCGGAGACGGTAACCGAGATCAGGAGTTTTCATGGACTTTCTGGCTATTACTGGAGATTCATCAAGGATTTCTCACGAATAGCAGTGCCTTTAACTAAGTTGACCAGGAAGGACATGATGTTTGTTTGGTCTGGAAAATGTGAGGAAACATTACTTAAGTTAAAACATTTTTTAACCAATGTGCCAGTGTTAGCAGTTCGAGATAGTAACCAATGGTTGGTAATATACACTGATGCATGTGGGACTGGATTGGGAGCAGTGTTGATGTACAAGGGCAAAGTTATCGCTTACGCATCCAGGCAACATAGACCGCATGAGGTAAGGCATCCTACTCATGACTTGGAGTTAGCTGCGGTGATTTTGGCCTTGAAATTTGAAGGCATTATCTTTTGGGAGAAAGATTTGAGTTGTATACCGATCAAGTGTCATGACCCAAATTTCAGCATCCGAAAATCAAAACCCATACTTCACTTGTACCCGAATGCCGCAGATTCAACCATTGAAATCTGATTCATGCCGGAGCTTATAACACATTAAGTACAACAACACAGCAGAAGAAAATGAATAATATTATTGATATACAACTATTGATACAATATGATTACAACTATATCAAAAACAATATATATTAGCGGAAAGAGACAGCTTCAAAAGAGAAACACCAATATATGCCGTTAAAAGAAAGAGAGAGACAACTTGAGAACCCAACTGCAATTCAATCTCTAATGCTCCAAAACCAAATATCTCAACTCAAATGCTTTGAAGACTCCAATCCGATAAGCTCGAACCACCATCACGTTGCATTGAGCAAGGTCAGTCATCAGAATCCAAAGACTGAACTAGCTCCAGATAATCAACTGAACCTGACTCCCAACTGCTCATGTAGAAAATTATGGGCACCTAGAGTTTAGAAAAGGAACAATAAACTCCAGGTCAGTCATGGGACTGGTATGAGCAAACAAAAACAACAACAAAAGAATTTAAGATTGAAATCCGCATTGCTTTTTGGAAAATGGAACTACCATAAGGCCTCCCCGCTCACACACAATGCAAGCGCACAATTGGAGTAGATTTCTCCTTATGATAGTCAAACATGCTTGATACGCAAAATCCTTTTTGATATTGTTATTGGTGCATAGTGCAGAAAAACTTTCGAAAGCATAATATTAATCTTAGCCAGCATAGGTACCATTATATTATGCCTGCTATAGCTACCATTTAAGAATGACGGGTTATACAATTGCAATCGTAAAGGGCGCGTACTGGTGATTGGATTTCCAACAAATGGTCAGGCTAAGGAACTTCCTTATCAAATGGGATGCCTCTGGAGGGACGCCCCCAAGAACCAAAACAGTTCCCTACAACACAAGGCCGGGTTACCCCTGCCCGGAAGTAACACCTACAAGTAAGCCATCCCCGGTCATTACCGACCTTTATCGCGGGATTCACCAACAAAAAGCAACAACCACACAATTAAATATCTGGGCTCCATACCATGATATCACTTTTATCCAGAAGGAAATGGACATACGCTAGTAGCGCGAGCCTTGAAAACCTTACCACAACATTCATGTTTTGACCATTTTCGGGTTGTGAAGCTCGACGAAGCCTCATCCACAAAGATACACTTTTCACAAAGCATTGCTTTGATCAACAAATGATCAGCAGCACTTTGTATGCCACATTACCAAATTGGGAATGTATCAAAAGTAACCATCAACTACATAACCTCTGAGCTCGTACGTCTCAGAGAAGGGTGTTAAAATAAGAGAATAAATTCTTCGCCACCAACAGAAATGTATTTGATAGAATCCAGCTTTACATCTCAAAGTGTAATGTCAGACACATATCCATACAAGTTTGTTCCGGGTTCGAACAGAATTGAAGGCACTTTAAAAAGAAGCCCTTGCAAATCCGAATAATCCCTAATCACGTCCGGACTCCCCATCACAAAGGTTGATCAAATCTCTATATCAGGGATCAGCCGGTGCAAAGACATTCGACGAATTATCCTTTCGCTTTCGAAAATATCCGGTCTTCACCATCGGTCTTCAATGCAATCCATAACGTCGTATCATTATTCGGAATGGGTTATATGACACAAAGTCGTCTCCCGGCTAAACCGAATAATGAGCGTAATATTTAAAAACATACGGACATTGGGATCTCGGTTAAGTCACAACTTAAAATCCAAAACCTTTCTTCAAATGGTTTAAACAAATTGCCATTTACAAATCCTTTAAACAAAAAGATTCACTTCACAAAGTTCCTTAATCTTTCACAAAGATTTATTCACGACTTTCAAACAATTTTCTTTTCGAATTGAATTAACTCATCCAATCATTAAATCAAAGACCCAATTTATAGCTTTCAAGACCATTTCCAAAGATTTGTTCATAACTTTCAAAACAATTCCTATTTCAAATCTTTTATATAAAAGATACACAATTTAAAATCCTCTTCAATTTCAAAACAAGGTTCGACCATCTTTCACAAAGATTCATTCATAGCTTTCAAAACTATTTTAATTCCATTTCAAACTTGAAATATTTCAACACAAATTGGAAATCCTTTCTTTATATGAAAGCTTTTATTATTTGAAAACAAATAATTTTCATTTCGGAAAAAATCTGGTTACTTTTGTACAAGTTAAAGCCCTTCAAGTATAAAACTTGGATTAAATTCAGATTTCCAAAATAATATTTTTAAAATGGTTTAAAACCCATATAAATACATTATATAACTCGTCAAACGATAATTCAAATCTTGAATTCAAATTCAAATCAAATTATTTAAATGTTAAAAATTTATCAAGTTATTCAAAATAACTTTTATCTTCAAAACTCCTTTTCAAAAGCTTTTTATATTTAACCCAATTCCATTTCCAAAACCATTTAAATTCAAAATTCAACTTTAAAATCATTTCAAAAATATATGACTTAACCAATTTTGTCATGCAATCCATATTTGTATGTGTATGGTGTAGTCCAGGGGTTTTACACAATAGTGCAACATCATCAATCATTACAATCCAAACACATCAATATCGATAAGCGGTATATTCCTATAACACTTATTTTCATTCACAGATAAATAATATAAATTCATCACAAATAGGTAAATTACAGCTCAAATCAAAATAGAGCATCATACATCAGGAATATCAAAAAATTCACAACATTTAAAAGAATCCAAACATCCATAAGTAAGATCAATTAACATCTGATTAATTTAATTTGAACCAGATTGATTACTTATGAAAAAATTACAAATTCTGGTTAATTAAATCATCAATTAACTACAAATTATCTTAATTAATTAACCTTTAATAATAAATTCATTAACCCTTAATTATTAATTAATTAATTAATTAAACTTAATTACAAACTAATTAATACTTAATTACCAACTGATTAATTAATTAATTGTAGATTAATTATCCTTTAATTATTAATTAATAAACCCCATTAAAACTTAATTACAAATTAAGTACTTCTTAATTACCAGATAATCAATCCTAAATTAACAGTTAATTAATCCTTAATTAATTACCATTTAATTAATTATCCTTAATTAATTACAATAAGTGATTATCCTAATCCATTTCATTAATTTTTCATTAACTAATTATCCTTAAATTAATTACCTTAATTAATTAATCAATCAAATTAATTATCATTAATTAATTAATCACACAAATTAATTATCCTTAATTAACTTATTAATTATCCTTAATTACTTTCATTAAGTAATTATCTTTAAGTAATTAATTTACTTTAATTATCAATTAAGAAACTAATTAATTATTCTTTAATCATTTAATTGACCAACCTTTAATTTTTTAATTATTTGATTAATTAACCTTTAAACATCAATTAATAAATTAATGGATTATTCTTTTAATTACTATTACTAATCACTTTTGAAAATACTCAAGAATTTAATTACAAATTAAACCAATATATTATTACATATTCAAAACAATATTTAACATTACCTTTAAAATTAAACCTTTAAAATTTGTCAAAAACTTGTTAACACTTTGTTTTGTAACTTGTTTATAATTTTATTATTTTAAAACTTTATTTTTCCAAAGCCCGATTACAAAATTTTCTAGCCATTATTATTCAAAATGACAACCCGAGCCAAACACGAGCCAACTTTAATTTTTCCCGATTTTTCACCCGAGCATTTTCCTTTCTTCTGTTTTTTAATTTAAATCTTCAAGCCTACGAACATTTTTACGTATCAACCCTATAGGAGAACCGAACAATATCCCAAACTCCCCGAGTCCATCTTCGATGCCACCACTTCTTCTTCCTCAACCGCACAAAACAACACAAACCCAATCGTGCACATGTGTGCACATACCCAGATCCTCAACGACCTCCGATCAACTTCGCTACCAACAGCAAGTTGCCGAAGATCCCCTTAAGCATCATGACCACCCATGAATCGAATTCCAACTTCAAATCGAAATCAAGGAAAATGGAGCAACGCATGGAACAAACACAGTCACCATAAACTTCCTCGCCTCGATCATCTTGACCATTTGACGCCACGTCTCCACGTCCACAGCCTCGCCACTCATCCACAAACCAATCCTCCTCGGTCTAGTCATGTCCAATGCTCACTAATGACACAAATGCCTCGACTATGACATCGACCAAAATGGGTCGGTAAACCTTAAATTGCCTCCCTGCCATCGCCACCGCTAGCAATAAATTCCTCCATCATTTTTCATATGTTCATTACCATCCCAACTTCCTTCGACACAAACCCCAAACTCCATCTCGTTATAGATCATCGGCAATTAAAGAAATACCCAATATTGATCAGCTCGAAAATTCCCGTCAATTTTAAGTTTAAAAATTCCAATATTATCACCAAAATTTATAGATTTTCAGATGCGAATCCAATCATATAACTGAAACTAGAAATTTTAACAGTTGAATTTTCTGATATAAAATGTTTGTCACTGTAATTCTAAAATATTAAAACATTTACTCCATAAATACATTTGAAATTATTTTTAGAATTAGTATCATACTGTTATAACCAACTTCCATTCAGAAATCATTACCTAAATCTATTTATGATCTGAGATATGAATTTTTCTTGAGTTTTGGCTACCCTGTTACTAAACAGAAACCAATCTATACATAGACCGGCATGCATATCCATTACATATCTATACGCACACATATTCATATTCATACCAGAGATTTTCACAGCACCAACATCAAGCATTCATCACAACATCACAAAGTATCAACAAAAAGATTTGTTTGCTCACCTTGAAGTTGGAAAACAGAGAGGCCTGGGTTTTAAATTTTTTGCTCTAGACATTGATATTTTCAAATTGATCTGAGATGAAACTTCGAATTGCTCTGATCAGTGCTCTGGTGTTGTTGATTTGCATCTGTTTGAAGCTCTTAACTCGGGTTGATTTGCTTGCTTCAAGATTTCGAACTCGATACATTTGCATGCTTCAGATTTGTTTAAAGCTTCTAGGTTTTTAAATGATCTTTAGTTCAGTTAAAAGTAAAGCCGGAAGTTGGTTTTTTCTTCTCTGATTTAAGCTTACTAGTTGGAGTTCTGATCTTGTTTGGATTGCTAAGATGACTTTGTTTATATCTTTGAGTTGTTAATTTTTACTTTTTGATTTCTGTTTTGATTTTGGGTTCTCAGGCTCAAATCTTTGCTTTGGTTTTCTTTGTATGGTTTATAGTTTAGTTGGAGAAATTTCAAATCTGAGTATAGCCTGGATTACAAAATTCTTTTGTAAACATTTCAATTTCAAGAGAAATATTGATTTTGCCACTTGTATCATAAATTTACACTTGTAATAATTTTTTATCTTTATATTACACTTGTTATTTACTTGCACTATCATTTTACAAATGTTAAAAATGTGAACATTTATGTTTAGATCCTTTATCTTTAATTTATTTTACAATTTGTGTTTTAAACCACAAATCTTTAATTAATTTATAAATTATTGTTTAAACCCTCTTGTTTATAAATTTTTTAAACCCTTTTCCTTTTTATAAATTACTAAATTCTTATATTCACATATGGTTATATTTGAACTTCAAATCAAATTTTCAAATTCAAATCTTTATTTGTAAGATAGTTAATTTAGAATTTCAAATCCACAATTAAATTAAAAATCAATATCCAATATATTTCAAAAATACTTGTATTTGAGCTTCAAATCCAATATGTTATTCAAAACATTTATTTTTAAATTTCAAATTCAAAAATTCATATCAATTGATTTGTATTTTTAAATAAACAAACAATATTTTTTTATAAATGTATATTTTATTCATTCACTATCTATAAATATTTTTTTCAAATATTTATTTTCAAAATATATGCATTTGAATCTCAAATCCAAATTCCGAATTATAATCAATTTATAAAATATTTAGATTTCCAAATCAAATCCTCTACTTAAAAATCTTATATATATATATATATAGTCCCACATTTTCAAATTAATCCACAATTAAGTTTAAAAATAAATGTATTATTCAAAATATTTATTTCTTAATTTCCAATTAGAAATTCTATTTAAAAATCTTCTTATATACATTTATATTAGCAAATAAACAAACAAATACCTATTTTACTTGGAAAATACCAATTTAATTCACAATTTAATTTCAAAAATTAAATTAATTATCAAATTAAACTTGGCTAAAATCCGAAAATGTTACAGATTTTCCCTTTAAGAAAATTTCGTCCCCGAAATTTGCTTGGGATCCAACAAAGAACAGATAAGGATTGTTTTTCTAGATCAAACTGAATATCTATTCTGCATTTGGCTTACCAAATTAGAATATCAATAATAGATACGAGAATGAACTCATTCCATATCTCACAAGATACTCAGGTCACCAGATCTACGAAGATATACAGGGCATTGGTTAGTTCGAAGGGATAACTAACCATTCGTAGAATATATATATGGACCCAAACAATAGATAATTGGATTTAATCTTCCATAATTCTCAAACACTAGGTAAGGATTCCAAACTTAGGTCGGAATACTCCAAAGTTTACACCAGCTTGTCCCACTTTGGACTTTGATCTTCATAAGAAATCACAACAAAATTTCAAATTTCTTTTTAATCGAAATCGTTTTATCGATACAAATCTTCATATATTTTTTCATCAATTTATTTTAAATAGAATTTCAAATTCATTAAAGTTTAAAACAAAAAGATTGATATAAATTGATGATTAGAATATGAAATAGGAGTTTTCTACAATGATTCGCAAGGCCGCCATCACACCAAAGCTTCATCCTAGAGCTGCCACGAAGCCATCCAAGAATTTGAAATCAGATCAAAGGAGATTGATGAGAAAAGTTGTATCCGTTGTTGTTATAGGATATCAACTATTTGTAGTGGTATTTCCCTGTCCTCTGTCTCGTCTTCTTCTTGCACTCATACTCACTATCAGTGGATAGTAAGAGAATTTACTGAGGCATACGAACGGATATCTTAGGGATATACTCATTCTAGGGTATACTTCACCATATCTCTAATGAGTTACCTAATGTGTTATACTCCAATAGCTAAAGTTTCAACCTTAAGCTCTGATACCAAATGTCATGACCCGAATTTCAGCATTCGAAAATCGACACCTATACTTCACTTGCACCCGAATGCCGCAGATTCAACCATTGAAATCCGATTCATGCCGGAGCTTATAACACATTAAGTACAACAACATAGCAGAAGAAAATGAATAATATTATTGATGTACAACAGTTGATACAATATGATCATAACTATATCAAACACAATATATATCAGCGGAAAGAGATAGCTTCAAAAGAGAAACACCAACATATGACTTCAAAAGAAAGAGAGAGACAACTTGAGAACCCAACTGCAATTCCACCTCTAATGCTCCAAAACCAAATAGCTCAACTCAAATGCTTCTAAGACTCCAATCCTATGAGCTCGAACCACCATCACGTTGTATTGAGAAAGGTCAATCATCAGAATCCAAAGACTGAACTAGCGCCGGATAATCAGCTAAACCTGACTTTGTGCTGCCCATGTGGAAAATTATGGGCACCCAAAGTCTAGAAAAGGAATAATAAACTCCAGGTTAGTCATGAGACTGGTATGAGCAAACAAAAACAGTTTTAAACAAAAACAACAACAAAAGAATTTAAGATTGAAATCCGCAATGGGAAAATGTAACTACCAAGCGCACAGACAATGCAAGCGCAAAATTGGAGGAGATTTCTCCTTATAATGGTCAAACATGCTTGACACGCAAAATCCTTTTAGATATTATTATTAGTGCTTAATGTAGAAAAACTTTCAAAAGTATAATATTAATCTTAAACAGCATAGGTACCATTATATTATGCCTGTTATAGCTACCATTTAATAATAGCAAGCTATACAATTGCAATCGTAAAGGGCACGTATTGATGATTGGATTTCCAACAAATGGTCAGGCTAAGGAACTTCCTTATCAAATGGGACGCCTCTGGAGGGATGCACCTAAGAACCAAAACGGTTCCCTACCAACAAAAGGCTGGGTTACCCCTACCCGAAAGTAACACCTACAAGTAAGCCATCCCCGGTCGTTACCGACCTTTATCCTGAGATTCACCAACAAAAAGCAATAACCACACTGTTAAATATCCGGGATTCATACCATGATATAAATTTTATCCAGAAGAAAATTGACATGCCCTAGGGGCACAACCCCTGAAAACCTTGCCGCAACATTCCAGTTTCGACCATTTCCGGGTTATGAGGCTCGACGAAGCCTCATCGACAAAACCACACTTTTCACAAAGCCATGCTTTGATCAACAAATGATTAGCAGCACTTTGTATGCCACATTACAAAATTAGGAATGTATCACTGGTAACCATTAACTACATAACCTCTGAGCTCGTACGTCTCAGAGAAGGGTGTTAAGCTAAGAGAATAAATTATCCACCACCAACAGAAATGTATTTGATAGAAACCAGCTTTACATCACAAAGTGTAATGTCAGACACACATCCATTAAAGTCTATTCTGGGTTCAAACAGAACCGAAGCCACTTCACAAAGAAGCTCTCACAAATCTGGATAATCCCTAATCACGTCTAGACTCCCCATCACAAAGGATGATCAAATCTCTATATCGGGGATTAGCTGGTGTAGGGACATTCGACGATTTATCCTTTTGCTTTTGAAAATATCCAGTCTTCACCACCGTTCTTCAAATGCCATACATAACGTCGTATCATTATTCAGAATGGGTTGTATGACACAAAGTCCTCTCCCAGCTAAACCGAATAATGAGCGCAATATTTAAAAACATATAGATATTGGGATCTCAGTTAAGTCACAACTTAAAATCCAAAACCTTTCTTCAAATGGTTTAAACAAATTACCATTTACAAATCTTTTAAACAAAAAGATTCACTTCACAAAGTTCCGTAATCTTTCACAAAGATTTATTCACAACTTTCAAACAATTTTCTTTTCGAATTGGATTAACTCTTCCAATCATTAAATCAATGGCTCAATTTATAGCATTCAAAACCATTTCTAAAGATTTGGTCATAACTTTCAAAACAATTCCTATTTCAAATCTTTTATATAAAAGATACATCATTTAAAATCCTCTTCAATTTCAAAACAAGGTTCAACCATCTTTCACAAAGATTCATTCATAGCTTTCATAACTATTTCAATTCCATTTCAAACGGGAAATCTTTCAACACAAATAGGAAATCCTTTCTTTATATGAAAGCTTTTATTATTTGAAAACAAATAGTTTTCGTTTTGAAAAAAATCCGATTACAATTGCACAAGTAAAAGCCCTTCAAGTATAAAACTTGGGTTAAATTCAAAGTTCATAAATAATATTTTTAAAATGGTTTAAAACCCATATAAATACATTATATAACTTGTTAAACCATAATTCAAATCTTGAATTCAAATTCAAATCAAATTACGTAAAATTTAAAACTTTATCAAGTTATTCAAAATAACTTTTATCTTCAAAACTCCTTTTCAAAAGATTTTTATATTTAACCCAATTCCATTTCCAAAACCATTTGAATTCAAAATTCAACATTAAAATCATTTCAAAAATCTGTGACTTAACCAATTTCTTCGTGCAATCCATATTTGTGCGTGTATGGTGTAGTCTAGAGGTTTTACACAATAGTGCAACACCATCAATCATTACAATCCAAACACATCAATATCGATAAGCGGTATATTCCTATAACGCTTATCTTCATTCACAATTGATAGATAAATAATATAAATTCATCATAGATAGATAAATTATAGCTCAAATCAAAACAGCGCATCATACATCAGGGATATCAAACAATTCATCCATTTAATAGAATCCAAATCCATAAATAAGATCAATTAACATTTGATTAATTTAATTTGAACCAGTTTGATTACTTATGAAAAAATTACAAATTCTGGTTAATTAAATCATCAATTAATTACAAATTATTTTAATTAATTAACCTTTATAATAAATTAATTTACCGTTAATTATTAATTAATTATTTAATAAAACTTAATTAAAAACTAATTAATACTTAATTACCAGCTGATTAATTAATTAATTACAAATTAATTATCCTTTAATTATCAATTAATAAACCCCAATTAAAACTTAATTACAAATTAAGTACATCTTAATTGCGAGTTAATCAATCTTTGTAGGATCGATTTCACCCTAGAGGGGGGGTGAATAGGGTGATAGTGTTAATTATAAAAATTATTGCCGAAGTGTATATTAATTTTAACACAAATCACAGCAGAATAAACACAGCACAGATAATATCAGAATAATAAATGCAGAAGAGAACAACACAGAATTTACCCAGCTTCGGCAAAACCCTGCCTACGTGCTGCCTCCAAGATTTCTACTAGAAATTAGAAAGTCCCTCGCTTACACACGTAAACTCGCTATACCTGCTATTGACTATCCTAACTCTACGCTCAAAACCCTGGCCATAACTCAACCACCGAGTTGCTAATTACCAAACTACAACACGTAGTTTGTACCCTAGTCACACGACTAGAAAGAAAATAAAACAGTTTAAAATATAAATTTAAAAAACAATTAAAATTAAAATTAAACCCTAATTATAAATTTAAACCCCCTTAAAACACACTCCTTTAGAAAGTAGGCCGGCCTCCTTTGCTATTCGACCCGTCTCTTTATTTCTCTGTTCGTAATGGCGGCCGTTCCTTTTTAGGGTTTCGTCCTTGATCAAATTGGGGCTTTCGAATTGCCGATAATTTGTTGATTGATTCAATGATTCTTCGCGTGTACTGTTGATCGATTGTTGCTCACTTCGGCTGCTTCGTTGATCAAATTCTCTCCTTGAATCGGTATTATTTGCTTTTTGCTTTTTGATTTTTGCTTTCTGGAATTTGATGGATTAAATGCCGATGATGATTAGGGTTTTTATAGGAGTCAATTTTCTAAAATCACGTTCGTCTGATTTCTTCAAAATTTCTTGCTTTGTCGTTCGATTATTGTTGGATGTTTGCGATGAATTCTGACTTTTTCAATATCGTATTTTTTTGATGCTCCCCACGGCTTTGAATTGCCGTGCTCGTCACGGTGTTGATTTTTGACTTTGTGATTTGCGTCTTGAACATCACAGCACTGTTTTGATTTCGTGAATCATATCCACTCCACGATTCTGCATTACGTCGGCCATCACTGTTTTCATCCTTGTGAGCTACACCTCTGGCATTGACATTTACATTATTCCTTTACCATGTTGCATTATTCACTGATGCACTTGCTCATGTTAAATTGCATTGTTCATATTGATTCTGCATCCTCTTATAATCATTCTGGCCTTGAATAGATGTTGACTGCATCACCTGATTAGATGTGTATTTGCTCGAGTCACATGTTTTTCACCGTCCTCACATGTCCATGCTTCATGTATACTTCTTACTGTTATTTGATTGCCGAGTTGTTTGCATTCACTTCATTCACTTGTATCAGTTCTCGGCTCTGACTTCGGTATATTTGGACTTGTTGTAGTTGAATTGTGTGGTGTTGCCTCTGGTTGGTGTCATATACATTCATCAATGTTGGCATCTGCATTGCATTTCTCAATGAACTCCATTTCACTTTGTTGCATTTCAAGATTCATCTGTCACTGCTGTGTCTTGTTTAATGGAGTCAGTGATAATGATCACTGTGTTAGGCTTGTAGTACTTGGATATTTGCAGTTTGTAGCGTCATTGAGCTTGCATACTGTTTTCATTTGTTCAACATGTAGTTGTTCACTTTGTCTTTGCTTGTGACATCCATGTGCACCTGATATATGTTTGAGACTGTGCTTGCATTGTTACTTGGTCGACACTTGCATCATTATCTGTTGCATACATGAGATTGACACTGTACTTTTGTTGTTCACTGTGTTCATGCACTTTGGTCTTTGTTGCCTCTTTGTGTTGCTGTACTTCATGTTGTATTCATGCAGCTTGTTTTCTATATTCACATGAATGTTGCAGTCCATGTTCTTCACTGTTTACATTGTTTGCATTGTTGCAGTTGGTCATTTTGTTCATCTGTATATTGCTGCAATCTTCATTGAGCCTGTATGCTTCAAGTTGCCTTGAGTTGATCCCGTGTGTTATTTGGGTTTGACCTTGTGCTGAATTGTTAGCAGTGCTTTTGTTTGATTTGTGCACACGAATTGGCGAGGCAGTGCACACGTGTGTACCGCAGCCACTTATGTTCAACCTATCCCTGATAAAATGCTGATATACACAGATACAATCAAAAATGATGACGAACAACCCAAATAAGTGAGGCAAATATTATTTTCAATATTCACGTTTTATATTGCAAAAAAACATATTTCTTTTTCAATTTTACTGTGTTAGTGAATATTTTTGCAGATTGCTCAGATGCTTGATTCTATTTGAAATAAAGTTGAAGATAAATACGAGTGTGAGTGATATGCAGTGAGGTGCTGATGTAAATGTGACATTATGTTGTATTGTAATCAAAGTTGTATATGTATAGTGAGAGCTTGAAATTGTACTATTCAAAATTGTAATTAATATTTGTTTGAATATAATATTCATTTGAATTCAAAATCTGTGTTATCTATTTTATTCTGCAAATATTTATTTAACCTGTGAAAAATAAAATAGTACATTAACAAATACATTTAAAACGAATGTATATATGTTTATTATCATCAAACAAAAATCATATAAGCGCATATTCAACAATCTCCCCCTTTTGATGATAACAAACATATATTTAAGATTTTGAATGTATTAAATGTATTTGATTGTTCAATTTGCTCCCCCTATTTAAATGCTTCCTATCTATACAATACTCCCCCTACATATATGCATGGAGAATAAAAATATGCAAATGAATCTATATGCATATGCAAATATATGAATTTTATTTGCTAAAATCTTAACTTTTCTCTCCCCCTTTTGTTATCAGCAAAAAATAATAGTGTTAGGGAAAATAGAGATAAAGTGATTGATATTGATCTAATATTAAGACTCAATCAAATATAAATATTAAATTTAAAAAAAATCAAACAAAAAATCATAAATATTTTGTTAGGCGCATATTCCACTTTTAGAATGATGGAAATGTTGTCATCATATAAAACCATATAGTTATGTCTATTTGTGGTATATTTATATCAGGAATTTGAATATCTACTAACCATGCATAACCGTTAGGACTTTTAAATGAGATTAGTAGTATTCCAATTAAAAAAAAATGAATTCAAGTATCTTCTAACCACGCATAACCGTGAGGACTTTTAAATGGGATTAGAATCAACTTGTTTATTTTAAAAAAAATCAACTTTTGATATGCGTTCCATACATGCATAACCGTGAGGACTTTTAAATGAGCATGGAAGCACATAACAAATTCAAAGTAATTCACCCATGCATAACTGTGATGACTTTTAAATGAGAGTGAATACCTCCTTTTTTTTTAATTGTGAAAATGAAAAACAAACGATTCCTGTTTAAAATACCACACATCGACAAACTATATAGAATTTTGATGAGTGATGGTCGTTAGAAAATGATAGAAATTGAGATGGTCATGGAATTTTTTACCAACAAAAATTTTATGACTCTTGTTTAATTTGAAAAATTTACTAATTATACCGTCTCGAGTAATAATATATGATAAATATCAATACTCATCACTTTTTCAATCACTATTTAATTCTTCGATGATTTGTAGGGAGAAAAAAAAGTTAAATATTCAGCAAATTTCTAAAACCCCTAAGCTGAGTCGTAGTTTACAAAAACTATTTTCTGGTAGGGGTTTAGTAAAAATATCTGCCAATTGAGAATCAGTTGAAATAAAATTTATGCAGATATTTTCTTTGGAAATATGATCTCTAATAAAATGATGTCTAACATCTATATGTTTTGTTCGCGAGTGATGTACATGATTATTTGTGAGATAGATTGCGCTTTTGCTATCACACATTAGTGGTACACGTTTAAAATTTAGGCCATAGTCATGCAAAGTTTGTATCATCCATAAGATTTGAGCAAAGCAACCACTCAAAGCAATATACTCTGCCTCTGTTGTGGATAATGCAATACAATTCTGTTTGCTACTCGACCATGCAACTAATGAATGTCCTAACATAAAACATGCTCCACTAGTACTTTTTCTATCAACTAAATTTCCAGCATAATCAGCATCTGGAAAACCTTTCAATTCAAAATTATCGTTTGATGGATACCAAAGACCAAACCGTGGGTGTGCAACAAATATCTTATAATTCTTTTAACAGCTTTTAAATGAGATTCTTTTGGGTTAGATTGAAAACATGCACATAAGCATACAGAAAACATGATGTCAGGTCTAGAGGCGGTAAGATAAAGGAGTGATCCAATCATACCTCTGTACTGCTTTTGATCAACTGTCTTACCTTTTTCATCCTTGTCAAGTTTAAGTGTTGTACTCATAGGAGTTCTTGCTGGTTTAGCATCTTTCAATCCAAATTTGTTGACAAGTTCCCTAATATATTTTGTTTGAGAAATGAATGTGCCTTTATCGCTTTGTTGGATTTGAAATCCTAAAAAGAATTTTAACTCTACAACCAAGCTCATTTCAAATTTTTCCTGCATGACTTTTTCAAATTTCTCATACAATAACTTGTTAGTAGCATCATAAATGATGTCATCAACATATATTTAAACAATCAAAAGATCATTGTTTTCATGCAACAGAAATAGTGTGGTGTCTACACATCCCTTTTTGAACCCATTTTCAAGGAGATAAAAACTAAGACATTCATACCAAGCTCTGGGAGCTTGTTTTAATCCATACAATGCCTTCTTCAGTTTATATACATGGTTTGGATATTCATGACTTTCAAAACCTTATGGTTGTTCAACAAACACATCTTCTTTTAAAATTTCGTTAAGAAAAGCACTCTTAATGTCCATTTGTCTTAGTTTAAATCCTTTGTAACAAGCAAAAGCTAACAATATTCTAATTGATTCTAGTCTAGCTACAGGCGCAAAAGTTTCATCAAAGTCAACTCCTTCAATTTGATTGTATCCTTTAGCAACTAGTCTAGCTTTATTTCTAATTATATTTCCAGATTCATCATATTTATTTTTAAAAATCCATTTTGTTCCTATAACTGGATAATCCTTAGGTCTAGGTGCTAGACTCCAAACATTATTTCGTTCAAACTGATTTAGCTCTTCTTGCATGGCCATGAACCAGCTTTCATCATTAAGGGCTGAATCTATGTTATTTGGTTCTATTTCTGAAATAAATCCACTATATAAGCACAGATCACATAGATTTTTAAAGGATGAACGAGTTCGTATACCTGCTATAGGGTTTCCAATTACCAATTCTGGTGGATGGTCTGTTTTGTATTTCAGTTTTTCTGGATCCAGATTTCTTCGGACTTCTTGAATTGTAGTAACTTCTCTAGCATCAGCAGTTTCTTTTGGTTTTTCAAGCTCATCTTTTTCTTTCTCCTCTTCAATGTTGCTTTTGGATGTTCCCTGATTATCAATGCCTTCATCAAATTTCATATTGATTGACTCCACGATTGTTTTAGTCTTTTTGTTGTAGACTCTATAAGCTTTGCTTCTTGAAGAGTAACCCATGAAGATGCCTTCATCAGCCTTTGCTTCAAATTTTCCTAACTGTTCACCTGTATTAAGAATATAGCAAGGACATCCAAACACTTTGAAGTAAGCGATGTTTGGTTTATTGTTGAACCATAGCTCATAGGGGGTTTTGTTAAGAATTGGTCTAATCATAACTCTATTCATTACATAACATGCTGTATTTACTGCTTCTGCCCAGAGATGCAGAGGTAGTTCATATTCATTTAACATAGACCTAGCCAATTCTTGCAAAGTTCGATTCTTTCTCTCAACTACCCCATTTTGTTGTGGAGTACGTGGTGCAGAGAACTCATGTTTGATTCCGTTTTCATCACAGAAAGTTTCAAATTCATAATTTTCAAATTCTCCACCATGATCACTTCTTAACGAAACAATAGAGAGTTCTTTTTCATTTTGCACAAATTTTGCGAATTTTGTAAAGTATGAAAAAGTTTCTGATTTTTTAGCCAAGAAATATACCCATGTATATCTTGAGTAATCATCAACTAACACAAAGCAATATTTCTTACCTCCTAAGCTAGCAATGTCATTAGGTCCGAATAGATCCATATGAACTAGTTCAAGAACTCTAGAAGTGCTTACATTGTTTTTGGCATGAAACGATGATTTTTTAAGTTTTCCCAAAGTACATGCTTTACAAATGTTTTCAGTTTCAAACTCATGTGATGGCAACCCTCTTACCAAACTTTTCCTTTTTAATTTGTTTAATAAGTTCATACTAGCATGCCCTAAACGTCTATGCCATAAATTCACTACTATATCCTTAGCTACCAAACATTTTGAGAGGATTAGATCATCAAAAGATAGAGAATATATATTACCTTTCCTTTTTCCTGAAAATAAGATTTATTTTGATGATTTGTCAACAATTTTGCACAAGTCAGAATCAAAGATAACATTCATACCTTTATCACATAGCTGGCTGATTGAAATCAAATTGTGGTGCAGATTTTCAACATATAGTACGTCATTCAAGGTAAATGTATTGTTACCTACTTTACCTTTACCGACAATTTTACACTTGTCATTGTTCCCCATTGTGACCCTGCCACCTTTGTACTTTTCTAGGCTAAGGAACTTCGATTTATTGCCTGTCATGTGCCTGGAACAGCCAGAATCCAAGTACCATTGCTGTTGTTCCTTAGCCTACCAGCATACCTACACGAGAAGAGAGTTTTGTGACCTATTTGTTTTTATAGGTCCATGATTGTTAGTGGCAAAATATTTAGAACGATAATTTTGTGGAGACCCAAAACTATTTATAATTGTTCCCTTTGGCACCCAAATTTGTTTAACTTTGAGAGTTTTTGTATTTGTGCCTTTTGGAACCCAAATCGGTATAGTTTTCACATGTTTGAGTCTATACCAACAATTATTGTGATTGTGTTCATATTTTCTACAAATTGTGCACATAGAATTATGATTGATATTGCTTTCAATAGTTATCGATTTACTATATCCAAGTCCTTGTCTAATCATATTAACAGTTTGCTTTCCTAATAGCATTTTCAACGATTTTTCACTTCTTGAAAATTTATCTAAGGTCGTTGACAATTGTTGGACTTGTGTTTTGAGAGATTCATTTTCGTTTAACAACTTTGTGCACTTTTTAATAGAATTCTCTCTCCTAGTATTTTCATTCTCTTTTAAAATCAAGCTTTCATTTTCAAGTGATTTTATATTGATTTCCGATTTTTTAATTTCTTCTTCGAATGTTGGACACTTATCACACTTAGGGATCCTACTTTGATAGTTCTTAACTAATTGATCAAGTTGTTTATTACATTCTATCAAAGTATCCTTTTGAGATTCAAGTTTGACGTATTTTTCCCTAAGTCGTTCATAACAGCCATTTACTTCATGGTAATAAATAAGTAATTCAGAATGAGTGAGTTTTGATACCTTGCTTGGCTCGTCGTCATCACTGTCTGTAACTTCACCATGAAGGCACATGTTTGCTTTTTCACTCTCACTCTCGGTGTTATCACTTTCATCTTCGTCAGTTTCATCCCAAGTAGCTGCAAAGCTTTTCTTCTTTAGTTTCTTTCCTTGAGTTGATCGTTTTTGAGGACATTGTGGCTTGATATGACCGGGTTTGTTGCATTTGTAACAGATGATTTTCTGTTCTTCTGGGTTGACTAGTGCTTTGCCTATTCTGCTTTTCAATTCATGATTTCGAGCTGGATTTCCGTATTTGCGATTCAACCTTTTGAATTTCTTTATTAGTAGCGCCAGCTCTGCTGCTCCATCATCATCATCATCGTTATCATCATCACTTTCGGTTGTTCCTTTGAGCGCTATTGATTTCTTTCGAGTACCTCCTCCTTCAAGCTCTTCCTTGAATTTCATTTCTAGCTCATAAGTGGTGAGATTTCCGATGAGTTCTTCGACTTTGAGTTGTTTTAAATCTTTCGATTCTTGAATGGCAGTTACTTTTGCTTCAAAGCTTCGTGGAAGAACTCTGAGGATTTTCCAGACTATCTCCAACTCTGTGTATGATTTTCCAAGAGCTTTTGATTTGTATACGATATTGGGAAGTCGTCTGTACATCTCTTTGACATTTTCTTCTTTCTCCATTGTAAAGTTCTCGTATTCGCTGCTTAGCATGGCAAGGCGAGATTCTTTGACTTGAGATGTTCCTTCGTGAGTCACTTCTAGTATGTGCCATATTTCCTGCGCAGTTAGACAATGTGAAACACGATTAAATTCAAATTGATCTAATGAACAGATAATAGAATTCATAGCTTTGGCATTAGTATTCTGTAATTTATTTTCTAGTTCTGTCCATTGTTCCTTTGGTTTCTCTATTTCCTGATTATCTACAGTTATAGTTGGTATTCTATAACCTGTCTCAACAATATCCCAAGCGTCAATGGTTTTCAAAAAAAAATTCATCCTGTTTTTCCAAAAAGCATATTCACCATTGAACATTGGTGGTCTAACTATCGACTGACCCTCTGCAAAAGCATTATTAAAAGAAGCCATTTTAAAAATTCAAAATTTTAAACAAAAACTGATTTTTTCAAAAAAAAATTGAATTTTTAAAACAGATGTTGACTTCTATTCCTAGCTCTGATACCACTTGTAGGATCGATTTCATCCTAGAGGGGGGGTGAATAGGTTGATAGTGTTAATTACAAAAATTATTGCGGAAGTGTATATTAATTTTAACGCAAATCACAGCAGAATAAACACAGCACAGATAATATCAGAATAATAAATGCAGAAGAGAACAACACAGAATTTACCCAGCTTCGGCAAAACCCTGCCTACGTGCTGCCTCCAAGGATTCTACTAGAAATTAGAAAGTCCCTCGCTTAAACACGTAAACTCGCTATACCCGCTATTGACTATCCTAACTCTACGCTCAAAACCCTGGCCACAACTCAACCACCGAGTTGCGAATTCCCAAACTACAACACGTAGTTTGTACCCTAGTCACACGACCATAAAGAAAATAAAACAGTTTAAAATATAAATTTAAAAAACAATTAAAATTAAAATTAAACCCTAATTATAAATTTAAACCCCCTTAAAACACACTCCTTTAGAAAGTAGGCCGGCCTCCTTTGCTATTCGACCCGTCTTTTTATTTCTCTGTTCGTAATGGCGGCCGTTCCTTTTTAGGGTTTCGTCCTTGATCAAATTGGGGCTTTCGAATTACCGATAATTTGTTAATTGATTCAATGATTCTTTGTGTGTACTGTCGATCGATTGTTGCTTACTTCGGCTGCTTCGTTGATCAAATTCTCTCCTTGAATCGGTATTATTTGCTTCTTGCTTTTTGATTTTTCCTTTCTGGAATTTGATGGATTAAATGCCGATGATGATTAGGGTTTTTATAGGAGTCAATTTCCTAAAATCACGTTCGTCTGATTTCTTCTAAATTTCTTGCTTTGCCGTTCGATTATTGTTGGATGTTTGCGATGAATTCTGACTTTTTCAATATCGTATTTTTCTGATGCTCCCCACGGCTTTGAATTGTCGTTCTCATCACGGTGTTGATTTTTGACTTTGTGATTTGCGTCTTGAACATCACAACACTGTTTTGATTTCGTGAATCATATCCACTCCACGATTCTGCATTACGTCGACCATCACTGTTTTCATCCTTGTGAGCTACGTCTCTGGCATTGACATTTACTTTATTCCTTTACCATGTTGCATTATTCACTGATGCACTTGCTCATGTTAAATTGCATTGTTCATCTTGATTCTGCATCCTCTTATAACCATTCTGGCCTTGAATAGATGTTGACTGCATCACCTGATTAGATGTGTATTTGCTCGAGTCACATGTTTTTCACCGTCCTCACATGTCCATGCTTCATGTATACTTCTTACTGTTATTTGATTGCCGAGTTGTTTGCATTCACTTCATTCATTTGTATCAGTTCTCGGCTCTGACTTCTTTATATTTGGACTTGTTGTAGTTGAATTGTGTGATGTTGCCTCTGGTTGGTGTCATATACATTCATCAATGTTGGCATCTTCATTGCATTTCTCAGTGAACTCCATTTCACTTTGTTGCATTTCAAGATTCGTCTAATCACTGTTGTGTCTTGTTTAATGGAGTCAGTGATAATGATCACTGTGTTGGGCTTGTAGTACTTGGATATTTGCAGTTTGTAGCGTCATTGAGGTTGCATACTGTTTTCATTTGTTCAACATGTAGTTGTTCACTTTGTCTTTGCTTGTGACATCCATGTGCACCTGATATATGTTTGAGACTGTGCTTGCATTGTTACTTGGTCGACACTTGCATCATTATCTGTTCCATACATGAGATTGACACTGTAATTTTGTTGTTCACTGTGTTCTTGCACTTTGGTCTCTTTTGCCTCTTTGTGTTGTTGTACTTCATGTTGTATTCATGCAGCTTGTTTTCTATATTCACTTGAATGTTGCAGTCCATGTTCTTCACTGTTTACAATGTTTGCATTGTTGCAGTTGGTCATTTTGTTCATTTGTATATTGCTGCAATCTTCGTTGAGCCTGTATGCTTCAAGTTGCCTTGAGTTGATCCCGTGTGTTATTTGGGTTTGACCTTGTGCTGAATTGTTAGCAGTGCTTTTGTTTGATTTGTGCACACTAATTGGCGAGGCAGTGCACACTTGTACAAATGTATACGTGTGTACTGCAGCCACTTATGTTCAACCTATCCCTGATAAAATGCTGATATGCATAGATACAATCAAAAATGATGACGAACAACCCAAATAACTGAGGCAAATATTATTTTCAATATTCATATTTTATATTACAAAAAAAATATATTTCTTTTTCAATTTTACTACGTTAGTGAATATTTTTGCAGATTGCTCAGATGCTTGATTCTATCTGAAATAAAGTTGAAGATAAATACGAGTGTGAGTGATATGTAGTGAGGTGCTGATGTAAATGTGACATTATGTTGTATTGTAATCAAAGTTGTATATGTATAGTGAGAGCTTGAAATTGTACTATTCAAAATTGTAATAAATATTTGTTTGAATAAAATATTCATTTGAATTCAAAATCTGTGTTATCTATTTTATTCTGCAAATATTTATTTAACCTGTGAAAAATAAAATAGTACATTAACAAATACATTTAAAATGAATGTATATATGTTTATTATCATCAAACAAAAATCATATAAGCGCATATTCAACAATCTTAAATTAACAATTATTTAATCCTTAATTAATTACCATTTAATTAATTATCCTTAATTAATTACAATAAGTGATTATCCTAATCCATTTCATTAATTTTTAATTAACTAATTATCCTTAACTTAATTACCTTAATTAATTAATCAGTCAAATTAATTATCCTTAATTAATTAATCACTCAAATTAATTATCCTTAATTAACTTATTAGTTATCCTTAATTACTTTCATTAAGTAATTACTTGAAGTAATTAATTTACTTTAATTATCAATTAAGAAACTGATTAATTATTCATTAACCATTTAATTAACCAAACTTTAATTTTTTAATTATTTGATTAATTAACCTTTAAACATCAACTAATAAATTAATTGATTATTCTTTTAATTACTATCATTAATCACTTTTGAAAATACTCAAGAATTTAATTACAAAATTAAACCAATTTATTATTACGTATCCAAAACAATATTTAACATTACCTTTAAAATTAAACCTTTAAAATTTGTCAAAAACTTGTTAACACTTTGTTTTGAAACTTGCTTATGTATTTTGTTATTTTTAAAACTTTATTTTTTCCAAAACCCGGTTACAAAATTTTCTATCCATTATTATTAAAAATGACAACCCGAGCCAAACATGAGCTAACTTTAATTTTTTCCCTGTTATCCCCTCGAGCATTTTCCTTTCTTTTTTTTCTTTTTTTAATTTACGTCTTCAAGCCTGCGAACATTTTTACGTATCAACCCTGTAGAAGACCCGAGCAATACCCCTAACTCCCCGAGTCCATCTTCGATGCCACCACTTCTTCTTCCTCAACCACCCAAATCAACACAAATCCAATCGTGCACACGTGTGCACGTACCTAGATCCTCAGCGACCCTCCGATCAACTTCGCTACCACCAGCAAGTTACCGAAGATCCCCTTAAGCATCACGATCACCCAGAAATCGAATTCCAACTTCAAATCGAAATTAAGGAAAATCGAGCAACGCCTGGAACAAACACAGTCACCATAAACTGCCTCGCCTCGATTATCTCGACCATCTGACGCCACGTCTCCACGTCCACAGCCTCGCCAGTCGCCCACGAACCAATCCCCCTCGGTTTGGTTATGTCCGATGCTCCCTAGATGACGCAAATGCCTCGACTATGACATCGACCAAAATGGGTCGTTAAACCCTAAATTGCCTCCCTCCCATCGCCACCGCCACCGCCACCAATAAATTCCTCCACCATTTTTCATATGTTTGTTACCATCCTAACTTCCTTCGACACGAACCCCAAACTCCATCTCATCATAGATCATCGGCAATCAAAGAAATCCCCAATATTGATCAACTCGAAAATTCCCATCAATTTTAAGTTTAAAAATTTCAATATTATCACCAAAATTCATAGATCGCAATGTGAATCCAATCATATAACTGAAACTAGAAATTGTAACACTTAATTTTTTTTAAATAAAATGTTTATCATTGTAATTCTAAACTTTTAGAATATTTACTCCATAAATACATTTGAAATTATTTTTAGAATTAGTATTATACTGTTATAACCAACTTACATCTAGAAATCAATACCAAAATCTATTTATGATCAAAGATACGAATTTTTCTTGAGTTTTGGCAACCTTGTTACTAAACAGAAACCGATCTATACATAGACATGCATGCACATCCATTACATATCTATACACACATATTCATATTCATACCAGAGATTTTCACAGTACCAACATCAAGCATTCATCACAGCATCACAAAGTATCAACAAAAAGATTACTTTGCTCACCTTGAAGGTTGAAAATAGAGAGGCTTGGGTTTTAAATTTTTTTCACTAGACATTGATATTTTCAAATTGATTTGAGCTGAAACTATGAATTCCTCTGATCTGTGCTTTGATGTTGTTGATTTGCATCTGTTTGAGGCTCTTAACTCAGGTTGATTTGCTTGCTTCAAAATTTCGAACTTTATACAATTGCATGCTTCAGATTTGTTCAAAGCTTCCAAGTTTTTAAATGACCTTTAGTTCAGTTGAAATTAAAGTTGGAAGTTGATTTGTTCTTCTCTGAGTTAAGCTTACGGGTTGGAGTTATAATCTTGTTTGGATTGTTGAGATGACTTTTTTGTATCTTTGAGTTGTTAATTTTTATTTTCCTGTTTCTGTCTTGATTTTTGATTTTCAGGCTCAAATCTTTGTTTTGGTTTTCTTTCTCTGGTTTGTAGTTTGGTCTGAGAAATTTCAAATCTGAGTATAGCCTCGTTTACAAAATTCTTTTGTATACATTTCAATTTCAAGAGAAATATTGATTTTTCCACTCGTATCATAAGCTTGCACTTGTAATAATTTTTTGTCTTTATATTACACATGTTATTTACTTGCACTATCATTTTACACATGTTAAAAATGTAAACATTTATGTTTAAATCCTTTGTCTTTAATTTTTTATACAAATTGTGTTTTAAACCCCTAATCTTTAATTAATTTATAAATTATGGTTTAAACCCTCTTGTTTATAAATTTTGTTTTAGTCCCTTTTTCTTTTTTATCAATTACTAAATTCTTATATTCACATATGGTTATATTTGAACTTCAAATCAAATTTTCAAATTCAAATATTTTTTTATAAGATATTTAATTCAGAATTTCAAATCCATAAATAAATTAAAAATCAATATCCAATATATTTCAAAAATACTTATATTTGAGTTTCAAATCCAATATGTTATTGAAAACATTTATTTTCAAATTTTAAATTCAAAATTTTATATATTATCAATTTGTATTTATAAATAAACAAACAATATATTACAATCTATAAATATTTTTTTCAAATATTTATTTTAACTTATATGTTGTTGAATCTCAAATTCAAATTCCAAATTATAATCTTTTTATAAAATATTTAGATTTCCAAATCAAGTCCTTTATTTAAAAATCTTATATACATATTTTTATTTCCATATTTTCAAATTAATCCACAATTAAGTTTAAAAAAAAATTATTCAAAATATTTATTTGTTAATTTCCAAGTAGAAATTCTATTTAAAAATCATCCTTATATACATTTATATTAATAAACATACAAATACCTAATTAACTTGGAAAATACCAATTTAATTCACAATTTAATTTCAAAAATTAAATTAATTATCAAATTAAACTTGGCTAAAATCCGAGAATGTTACAATAAGTCATTAAAGTATTTATTCTTCCAAACGGAGTTGAATATGAGACAGCAGAGGTGGCTGGAGTTTTTGATTGCTTATGATTTCGGTATAGAGTATACCTCTGGAAAAGGAAATAAGGTAGTAGATGCCCTCGGTAGCAAACATCAGAATGTGGTGTTAATGATGTTGGAGGAGTGGAAGGATCTAGAATATTTAGCCAGTTGTGGTGTGCAGTTGAGATCTACTTCTAGTTCTAGTCAGAGTACTACCATGTTATCTTATTTAGAACTGATTGAGTGGATAGTTTCTAAGCAGAGAGAAGATCCAGTTTTAGCCGAGAGTATTAGAAGACTTGAGGAAGGATCAGAGATTGATGACCTAAAAGATTTTAGTCTTGACCAAAGAGGACGGTTGAGAAAGAAAGGAAGATTGTGTGTTCTGATCGTAGAGAGCTTAAGGAGGGAAGTTGTAGAGGAATGTCATTGATAAAAGTTGACGATTCATACTGAGGAACTAAGATGTATCAAGATATGAAGAGGAACTTCTATTGGGAAGGCATTAAGAGGGACGTCGGCTAGTGGGTTAGACAGTGTGTAAACTGTCAACAAGTGAAAGCTGAACATTATAAGTCGAATGGGTTACTTCAGCCTTTATACATCCCAGTCTGAAAATAGGATTCGATATCGATGGATTTTATCAATGGGTTGCCAAGGCCAAATTGAGGAAATGAAAGTATATGGGTTATTATGGACAGACAGACCAAGAGTGCCCCTTTCATTCTGGTAAAGTCAACCCGAACGGTACATATTTTGTTTATGTTATTTATGAAGAACATAGTTAGACTTCATCGGATTCCTTATAACATAGTCGACGATAGAGATGCATTGTTCACTAGCGAATTCTGGAGGAGTCTACAAGAGGTATTACATACCAAGCTCAAGATGGGTATAACATATCACACACAAACGGATGGGCAGACAAAGAGGATCAACATGGCGCTTGAGGATTTATTTAGACCTTGTGCATTAGACTTTAGTAGATCTAGGAAGATCCCTTATATCTAATTGAGTATTCCTATAATAATTGTTATCAGACTAGTATAGTAATGGCGCCTTTTGAAGCTTTATATGGAAGGGCCATGCAAATCACTAGCATGTTGGTTAGAAATTGGAGACATATTGGTCTTAGGTCCAGATTTGGTTAGAGAGTTGTCAAAAAAGATTGAATTAATCCGAGGACGGACGAGGGAAGCTTAATCCAGGCAGAAGAAATACGCAGGTAAGAGGTATAAAGAATTAGAGTCCTTAATGGTAGACTAGGTTTCATTAAGGTGTCACCAATGAAGGGTGTGGTACGGTTTGAAAAGTCGAGAATGTTGGCCCCGAGGTATGTTGGTCCATTCCAGATTGTAGAAAGGATTGGAAAGCTCAATTGTAGAGTACAGTTGCCGATCAGTATGGCAGGTGTCCATAATATATTCCATGTGTCTCATCTTCGAAAGTATGTGCATGATCCGCAGTCTACTATTCCACTAGCAGAGTTGGTGGACTTTGTAGTAGTGCCTGACTTGAGGTTTGTCGGTTCAAGTTATAGCAAGAGATGATAAAAAATTGAGGATCAAGACAGTCAAGTTGGTCAAGGTTCAGTGGAGCGACAATGATAAAGCCTGTACTTGGGAAACGGAGGAAAAATTTGAGAGGGTTATCCTAATCTGTTTTGATGGTATGTCTATAGTATATTTACATAGATTGGTTGCTAGGAGATGTTACATATTATTGCTATGTTTTCTTGCTAGTCCTTACTGAATTTCAAGGACGAAATTCTTTAAGGAGGGGAGCCTTTAACACCCCTATTTTTATTAACATTATTCAGGAAGTTTAATCACAATAAACTAAATAGAATAATGTAGAAAAAGAGATTGAGGTTGGTTAATAAACTAAGTGGTCGTGCTTAATTAAATCAAATGAACTTATATAAGTGGTTAGGTTATTAAACACAAGGCAGTAGGGTAATTTGCCGTCAATATTTCCTACCCTTATACTATCCACTTAGTCATACACTTTCATTTTATCTCAAAAAATTTCAAAATTAAGAAGCAAGCAAGGTTGACCATTAGGAAGAAGGGAAGATGTAACGCCCCCACCCCAAGACTGACACTAACAAAGGATATTACGGAGTAATACTGTCTACTAGTGCAGAGAATAGGGCTTGTTAGGAGCGACCATCCGTAAACTTTGTCTTAAACAAGTATTGGATACGTCAATTGGGTGCACTGATTTTTTTCCTTCTTACCTTTTTCTTGTGGATCGACTTACCCAATAAATGTTTAACACAAAACATTGGTGGCTAATGGATCTATTCAAAAGAAAATACAACAACAACAAATATACAACATATCATAGAACAGTAGACACACATATATGCAGATACATCGTCAGTACACTACATAGTGATACATAAGAGAGTGGTAACACGGAACACATGTATATACATCATGTCTCAAAATAATATACATGGATCAGAGTGCACAAAAAGATAGCTAAAGGATAACACAAAAGGTGGATTCGCATCCAAAAAAAGGCAAAGTGGACCATACTAAAAGCAGCTACATGGGAATCTACAGTAGGTGGTTAACCTGAAACAACTCGGTCTGACCCGAGTACATAAAATACACGGGTCAATCTAGCTTAAATAAACTGATTAGAGAATGATAGGTGAAGTATAAGGATAATAAATAATAATTCTTCTCAATAGAGAAGAAGCAACAACAACATATGTCATCTCATAATTCATGAGATGATAACAACTAGAATATCATACGAAATTCTCATGAAAATGGGTAACAACAACAACATCAATTAAATGTATAAATGCCTCATATCATTGGCTTCAACATCAACATAATAAAAGGCTTCCATCAGCAAGAGTAAGCTAGGATCCATGGCTAACCATATATAAAATCTCAATCAACAACAAACAACAAGATGGAAACCGCATCATAGCACCAAATAGGACACTTAGGGTCCCAACAACCACATAATAAATTCACCATATGAAAATCTTCGAATAACACATAGGATATATATATACACACACATATAACTCCAAGAACAACATTATGGTGAACATATGGAAAACATGCAAATCTAAAAAATCGATAAGAATGAAATCTAGAAATAGCAACAACAACAGTATGGATCCATAACAACAACAATTACACGTGCATATAATAAGTGGCCCCCCGACATTGCCAATTACTATACTAGTGCGCTTATCAACGTTTTCCCCCCGGCCTGATGTAAATATATGGCCCCCCGATAGAGCACTAGTGGCCCTCCAGCCCAGTACTAGCAACAGCAACAGAACGTATTGCTAACTTCCAAATGTGTGTAGCTTCAAAGGAACATGTCCGGAATTAACCAGTATAACAAACCTACGTGTTCCATACCATGTGGTTTATTATACCATTTAAGTCACTTCCTCGTTCTCTCGAAGAGTGTAAAAATATATGTTCTTTTATACAGAAAATACTTACTTCGAGAAAACGGGATTTTAAACGATATTGGAAATTATTTAAAAATTGTTGCCTTGAAATTCTCCTTATTATAGAGAAAACATATATATGTATGTATGTATGTATGTATGTATAGCTTTAAAATTAATTATAAATTTTTATAAAACATTTACTTTGAAAGCTTTTCCATTTTAAAAATCATTTCGAAAACGGTTTAGAAAACACGTGCACAGAAACAGCAAAAATCGATGAAAATTCAAAAATTAACATACGACAAAACCTAAATGAAACCGTCAATTCGTAGTGAAAATTGACGTTAATATCAGCCTTTCTATTACTAGAAGTTGGCCTTTTAGAACCATCTCAAAAGAACGCCCAAAAACATCGAATTCAAAAACAATTCAACAAAATATGCTCAAACTTTGCAGAAGAAGTCAGGCCTGCGGCTTGTTTTGCCAGTTTTCCCCTTTTAAACTGAGAATTTGAGAAAACATAAAACATAAAAGTTGAAAATGATTGCCATAAATTGAAGTCAGAAAATGAATCATCCAATTCGGACATTCGAGTCAAAAGTTACGGCAATTTCAATTCTCAGATCTAAAATTGCAAAACCGTGAATAATTAAAATAACGACAGGGTTGCGGCTTAAAGAGCCATTTGGACACCGTGGAATCGTAATTTTGACAAATCATAAAACATGATAGTTTAAGAGAATTGCCATAGCTAGAATACAGAAAAAGAGTCACCTAATTCAGATATTCCAGTCAAAAGTTATGGTAATTTCAATTCTCAGGTCTAAAATTACAAAACTATGAATAATTAAAACAATGATAGGGCTACAGCTTAAAATGCCTTTTTGACCCTATAGAACCTAGAATTTGATAAATCGTAAAACATGAAAGTTTAGGATAATTGCCTTAGCTAGAAGTTAGAAAAAGAATCACCAAATTCGGTCGTTCGTGCAATAAGTTATGGCAATTTCAATTCTCAGGTCTAAAATTACAAAACTATGAATAATTAAAATAATGACAGGGCTGCGGCTTAGAATGCATTTTTGACCCTGTAGAACCCAGAATTTGATAAATCATAAAACAAGAATGTTTAATAGCATTGCCATAGAGAGAAATCAGAAAAATAATCACCTAATTTGGATATGCAAGTCAAAAGTTATTCCCAAAACAATTATCAGGTCTGGATTCATTGTTGTTGTCGTTCTGCTCTCAAGGCAGCAAAAAAGATGTATAGTTTTGACCAATTTAAATACAAAAATTCATGAAACTCAAAATATGAAAATTTTAGTTAAAAGCCTAAGCTTTCCAAAACATCCAAAATCATTAAATTTGGATAAGAAACGTGAGAGATACGATCAAATTAGTTTTAGCTTCAATTTTTGAATTTTTTTCCATCAAACAACAAAGAGGAAAACATAGATTTGGCAAGCAAGCTTATATAAGTTAGAAATGTGAGTTAGTATTCGCCTTAGAATTTACTTGCAGCAAATTGAGAATTTAGCAAGCAAAAAGATTGATGCTTTAGACTTGAATAAGCTTTAGAAACCTGTAGAGAAGAAGATAACAGACATGGAAACTAGAAAAATCAATTACAGTAAACAACCCTTCCTCAAGAACAAAAGATGGATGAAATAGGTTAGGGTTTAGAGAGATTACCTATAGGAGATTTTAATTCTTTAATTTTCTTATGATTTAATTTAGTTTACAGCTTGGATTTTTAGAATGCTAGGGAGGAAGCCGTTGTTTTCTCTGATATGGAGTAACAAAATACAAAAGAAGAAGGAGAGGAAAAATGTACGTACGGGGAAAAACTTCTGCCTCCTTCTAGACTTGGGTCTTGGGTTTGGATCCTAAACTAACCCTACCCACTAAGCTTATGTTAACTTATAATATGATAAGTATGTTATTAATTAACACATGTGTAACAAATTTTACTATTTCAACACACAATTTACCAAACTAATTACATTCTTTATGTTTTCAACTTTAGAAAAATCAAACTAACATATTTTATGTTTAATGAAATGTCCTATAAACATATAAAATTTATTTTAGCTATTAAAATCAATTTCCATCATTTAAAATTCTATTTTTTACTTAAATGTTTTAATTTACACAAACCAACATTTCTAACAACAAAATTACATAAAGTTATTTCTCTTGTTTATTTTATCCTAACAAACCATGTTAAAAATATTTTTACACACAAATATTGATTTTAATCAATATTCCACATTTTATTTACAATATTATCCTTATTTAATTTTAACACTGTTAACGTAAAAATCAGAAGCTAACACCCCGGTGTATGTAGAGTAAATGTGAAAGCACCACCCGTCAATACGGGAATTAGAGATAAACAGAAAATTCAGAAAAGCAGTAAAGGAAGCAATTTTTATAGTGGTTTGGCTTATAGTCAAGCCTACGTCCATTTTAATTCTCTTTATTGCTGACTTAAGTACAACTTATACAACTTCCTTCAATTACAACACACTTTAGACCAGTAGCTCAAACTCTGATGTAGAATAATCTTTTGAGTTCATATTGAATGATGGAGATTCTCTCTCTTGAAATTTGCCGTTGTGTCCTTGGTGTTTAAAGTGCTTGAAGTGCTATTTAAGTTGAGAAAATGGCAGGGTGTTGATGCTCCGGAGAATGATCCAAAATTCCCCCTCAAGTTGGAGCTAGTGCCGTATTTATAGGAGAGTTCGGAGTTAGGTCATTGGTTATAGGTCATTGGCGACCTAAGATAGGTCGTAGGCCGTGGGGCGACCTAGTGGTAGCAACCTAAGCTTTACGGCTTAACTAGAACACACTTATTTTTTCCAAATGTAGTAGGTCGTGGACGACCTAGGGGAGTAGTTGGCGACCTTGCAACGCTGAGACATTCAATGCAGTGACCTATGCTAAGTTGTTAACTTGTTATGTCGGTTAACTCAGTAGGTCGAAAGTCACGACCTAAGGCATACGAGCTACGGCCTATTCTGGTTGTACCCGGCCTCTCTGAGCGGGTTAATGGGTCGAATGTGACTTAGCATAGGTCGTAGGCCGTTTACCCGAGTTACAGCTTAGCTCGGCTTTGTTTAGCTCGCTAGGTCGTTAAGTAGTTGGGTCGAATACGCGGCTAAGTCTCTAGGTCGTGGACTCCTTTAGGTCGCTGAACTTTTTAGGTCGTTAGGTCCTTTAAGTGATCAGGTCGTTCCACCGTTCCACCTCTTAGGTCGTTCTACCTCTTAGGTCGTTCCACCTTTTAGGTCATTCCGCCTTTTAGGTCGTTAGGTCGGCTTATCTCTTAGGTCGTTAGGTCGGCTTATCTCTTCGGTCGTTAAGTCGGCTTATCTCTTAGGTCGTTTTCAAAACGGAATTAACAATTGCCCCTCGAAGCACTCGCCTAGGTCGTAGGTCGTGTGCTTCAATTTAATTCTGCTAGGTCATGAGCGACCTAAGAGATGACTTAACTCATACACCCATCTGCCTCTGCCGTATATAGCTGTAGCTCGTCTCTTTCCCTTCACTTAATTGCTTCGATAACCCTTTTCCGCCATTAGCAACCTTCCAAGTTTCCAAAGGCGAATCTGCTCCAATCGAGTTGTTGATTCATCCTTACTTTTACATCGTGTAAGTGAATTCGATCCTTTATTCAACTCTCAATTACAGTCGACCCACAAACTTTTGCCTTCTGCACCCGGTTTAATATCCATACATCGCGTTCCACTTTCGAGCCATGCTATAATCAGTTTTTGATCGCAATTGACTACGCTATTATTGCGACCAGCAGCGCCTTGGATTTGTGATGGTTTGGATAATTTGTGGGTTTTGCTGAGAGGATAATTGATTTTGTTGCTTGGATGATAACGGGTTATCGGGTTGTAAGCTGATGAGATAGCGGGTTATTGATTGGAGAGGAGGTAGTGGGTTATTGATTGAAGATAACTGGAAATGGCTGAGTTAGATCAGAAGCGACCTGGGGATTCTAAACGACTCAAAATCCTTGCGACCTAATAGATTTGCACGACTTACGAATTGACCGACCTAAAAATTCTTGCGACCTAACCGATTTGCACGACTTAACTTTTAGGTCGCTCGAAGACTTGAACGACCTAGGACTTGGTTAGATTCATATTGCCTTGAACAATGCGACTCAACCTCACCAGAATAGCATATTAATTCCAAACAGGACGACTTAATTGTAGACCGACCTACGCTAGGTCGTTTGAGCGACTTAAGGGAGGCCCGACCTATGCTAGGTCGTTTGAGCGACTTATGAGATGAATAGAACTTGACCGTTTGCAAAATTCGACAGAACCTGCTTGTATTTTAACTTTGAACTGCTAGAACGAGACGTTTGGACTTGTCGTACTTCTTTATTGGCTATATTAACTTGTGAGCTAATAACCTGTTAAACACAACACTTGTAGAAAAATGGGGCAAATATACTTGCCACTGATTGCCCACATCAAATGACAGATTAGTCGATAAAAAGGTTAATCAACTTAAAGAAAATTGTATGAAATGCTATGAATCAGCAAATTCAAGTGAAGTAGTAAAGCAATGTTAATCAACTAAAGCCGATTTGTTTGCACTAATACTGCATTTGTATTTGGACTTAAAGCAACAAGTCTTGAAATTTTACAATTGACACATGTTTATTAGTTTAATTTCAGTTATATTTACTTGTCACTTTGTTAGTTTTTCACAACACTTCACACATTTAGGAAATGTGCACCTTCACATTTGAATATCCAGTTCCTTGTGTAGAATGTCTTCTCAAGAAGAGATAATTGAGCAATCCGAAGGAGTCTTCCCGATAGCTGACCCATTGGTTGATCCTCCGGAGAGAACTCCAACTACCTTGAGTCAACGAACATTCAATCAACTACGTATTCAATTTGGGATTACTGAATAGGATGCTAGATTTCCTGGCCCAAATGATACTGCCGACAGGCCACCTCTTGGTTTTGTTGCCGTCAACCGTCAGATGTGCCTTTGTGGTGCCATTCCTCCTTTCAGTGAGTTTCTTCATCAACTCCTTTTCCGGCTAACCATCTCTCTCTTTCAACTACATCCCAATGGATACGCCATCCTAATGGGATTGTGTGTTTTATTCAGGAGGACACTTAACCGTCTCCCGAGCTTAGAAGAAATTTGCTAATTATGCACATTTGCAAAGAATAAAGACCACCCCTCCTTTATACTCGTGAGAAGTGCCAGAAATCGCAAACTTAATACTGATCTTTCTGAAAGTGCTCACGGCTTTCTGAATCAATTCTTCTTTGTCCGCTGTCCTCTGGGGTTTTATGCTAGCTGGAGAAAAGGAAGTGAGATTGCTCATCCCCGTTTTTCCGTTTCAGCTTTTCAAGATTCGAATTGCTAAGTGCTAACTTCATTCTTTTCTTTTACAGCACTTCCTCCTCCCTCTAGAAATCCCAGTCACAAGACGACTTTTGATAGATTAAGTGTCGTGCCGGCTGAAGAAAGAAGTATTAAGTTTTTGTTGAGAGATGAACTTCTGCACCAATATGGGCTTTTGCACCCTTCTCTCTATACTCAACCTCACAAAGTTCCCAATTCTCCGGCCAAATCGCCAGATGCCCCAGTTTCTGCTGAGTAACCTATACTGAAGGAACCTACTTCTGAGGCTTTACTGGTGAAGTGCTCTACTTCCACTGATATTGCGGGGCCATCTGACAAACTTACACTTGCCCCGATCATCGAAGAGGAAGAGCCTTTTCATCATTCAGGGAAATCCGGTGATGAGGGAACTGAGAGAGCGAGTCCTGCCAAGCAGAGTGGGGATGACATTTTTGAAGGGTTGAGCGATCTGATGATCACTTCACAGGAGCTCTTTAAAGACGACCCTGTTTCTGCAAGAGTTACCTCTTCAGCAGTTGAAGCAACATCCACTTTACAACAGACTCCATCAGCTCAAGAGTTGACGTTAGCTATAAAACCCATCATTTTCCCGCAACCGAGGAGTGATTCGTAGTTTGACGCGCGTAGTTTGCACGTTACACACACTTAGGATTTTTAGCATTCTTATGCACTTACATGCACTTTACTTCAAAGATTCTCAAGCTTTGCCTCTTTTCCATTTTTAGGTCTTTCAATGGGGCGACGCTTTTATTACGATGACTTTCAGAGCTACGGGAGACGCAGCTCTTTTGATCCCAAGAGATATCTTCCTTCTTATAAGGAGACGGACGAAGAAAGAGCCGCACGAAAAGCTCGTGAAAGGCGTGCCCACGAAGAACGCCATGAAAGACGGGATGAGCAACACGATTCTTCTCAGAGGGAAGATGATTCTCATAGACGGAAGTCCCGTGACGACAAGGGGAAAAGTTAGATTGCCGAAGATATGAGTAAAAGAGCCAAACATGGCGAAAAACCAGCATCCAAGATTTCCGAACAACCTGCTTCTCCTGTACTATCTCAATCTCCTGCCCTGGCACATACTGATATTCAAACAATCATTTGAAGGCCCTCATATCAAGTTGGTCCAGGCCCAGCTACTCTTCTGAGTCAATTCCCAAACTGGTGCCTGAAAGGAGTGCGCTTTGATCTTGACCTGGTCCCGATCGATAAGCAGGCTATGCTGCGCAACCTTGATGTTGTCAAACTTGATAACGAAAGAATGTCAGGTTAGCAAAAGCTTGTCGATGAGCTCCAGAGGGTAAATCGCGCGAATCTTGAAGCCATGTTAACAATGGAAAATGACAAATTTGAGTGGTAGAAGATTCTTGAGCAACATGATGCGGAAATGAGAAGCATTTCTACTTAGAATGAAAAGCTCAAAGCGGAAGTTGAAAAAATTAAAGAAGAGCTTGCCACTTCCTCCACTTCCTATTCGCAAAGGGAGGAAGTGCTTCAACAACAAGTGAGAGATGCTCATGCCGTTCAAAGAGGTGCCGAAGATAGGCTTGATGAGCAAAAAAGAATTAATGAGGGCCATATTGCTGACATCGCGGAGCTGCGAAAGAAGACTAGCTCCCAAGACGTGGAGATCGAAATGCTAAAACTTCAACTTTCTAAAGCTGAAAGAGCGCGTGATGAGGCTGTTGCCGGCAAAATTGCAGCTGAAGAGTCTCATGAGGCAATGAAGGCCAATATCAGCTCAACATTGTTTGACTTCTACTTGTATAGCGTCCTGGGGCGCGGTAGTCTCTCCTTTCGAGGCCCCAAATATGAAATAACTATGGCCAAAGTGTGGGAGGCCATACTTGACATGTTTGGCAGTGCTGGCTATGTTGAGGCGGATTTAGAGGCAAACTGTCTTGATGACGATGCTCGTGCCGCTCTTGCCAGGGGAAAGGAGCAACTTGCCAAAGAGAGGGCCGGAAGGGCAGAAGGAGAACATGTAGGGAAGGAAACTTTAACCGACCCAGTTCAACCTTCGGTTTCCGCCGATATCGACATTGTTGGTTCCGGTTCCCATTCTCCGCCTCCTACTAAAGCCGTTACTGAAAGCACTACCGCAAACACTGGAGATGAGGCTCAAGGAAGCGCCGAAGCGCAGGACTTCGAAAATGACATAGTGAAGTCTACTTCTCCAGGTAACCTCAATGTTGAACTCGCTCAAGCGGGCTGCTTGTTCGCTTCGACTGAGTTCGATGAGCTTCTTGCTTATTTCTTAAGTGTTGATGAGACGTTATCCCCTTTTTTTATGAGGAATACTGACTTTAACTTTTCTTCTCCTGTAGAAAAAGCACCAAGTATTGTTCAGACTTCCCCTCCTCCAGTTATTCCTCCTCCATCCCTTCAGGTCACTCCTCCTTCTGCCTCTCAACCGGGATCACAAGAGGAGCAAATAGAAGCTCTCCGAGACATGGACGATCCCATTGCTTCACAAGAACATAGGGGAGAAGAACCTGAAGAGGGTGAAAAGACTCCAGAACCAACTGGTTCTGACGACACGCCGTTAACCACATTTTTCACTCCAGGAAGCAGGTCTTCTTCTATGAAGAGGGGGAAAAGTGGAGTCCCAAAGAAGAAGGAAGCTTCAGCCGGCGAGGAAAATGTAGAAGAATGTCCAATTGTTCCCCTTTCTCCTTCTTCCCCTACTCTTACAAGCCGGACCAAGAAGTTGGTCATCCTGCCAGGCGCCGGCTCAAAAGGTGGAAGGAAGAAGAAATGATGGCTTTGGTCCTGTGCTTTTCATCTCGCTTTTTGCTTTTTGCTTGTATATAAGCTTGCTTTGACTAGAGATTGTGCGGGTACCGGTCCTTGCCTTCTTTTATTTTGAAACCTGCACATGTATATAAGAAATTTTATAGTATGGAATAAAATGATTCTTTTACTTGTACAAACTCCTGTCTGTATTTGAGAATGCATTTATTCTTTCTTTTTTATATATACATGTTTCTTTATTTTCTTTGTGTGATGTTGCAGTAAACCTATGGTATGTTGCTTGAGCATCGTTTTTTATTTTTGTGACTATATTATATTGCCTCCATACCATGGTTTATTGCAATCTTTTTCACATTGGAAATTTTTTGAAGAACAACCCTTCTATTTCGAGAAGACTTGTGTGCTTTCTTTAGAGAACAACTTTTCCATTTGAAGGAGGTTTGCATCTGTACTTTATAAGATAATATTTCCGTTTTAAGGAAATATTTTTCTAATTTAGTAAAATGCGCCTCATATTGGAGAAGTTTACTCTCTTTTCTTTTTGTTGCAAAGTTTTTACACTTCACTTTCGGAGAAAGTCACTTTTATCTTGGCAAGTGAATTTTCCTTCGTGGTAAAGTGGGCCTTTGAACAAGGGCTTCAACTGCTTGTGTCTTCGAAGAGGGCTTTTGTTTGATTGTGCCTCTGGGAAGAGGGCTTTTTGTTTGATTGTGCCTCTGGAAAGAGGGCTTTTTGTTTGATTGTGCCTCTGGGAAGAGGGCTTTTTGGTTGTGCCTCCAGGGTGAGGGATTTTTTTTGTTTCTGCCTCTGGGGAGAGGCTTTTATCTTTTCCCTGTCCGCTGGGAAGCGGGCCTCCGAAGAGGGCTTTTCACATTTCGATTCGTGTGAAGTTTTATTTCAGATAACGGTGAAATGTGTGCTCCTGAGTAGGGCTTTTGCCTGGAAGTTTGGATTTTCCCTCTCTTGGTTGGATGGATTCATGGGGCGGACACAAATTAATGAGTGTCCTGTGCCACCGATCAGTCCACAACTTTCTATCGAGAAAGAGTTCTCTTTTTCTGGCGAGGCCCATTAGAGGTCTTTATCCTCCGAAGAGTTGTACCTCCGAAGAGGGCTTTTCACATTCCAGCACCTGTGAAGTTTTATTTCAGTTCTCGGTGGAATGCATGCCTCTGAGTAGGGCTTTTGCCTGGAAGTTTGGAGTCTCCTTCTCTCGGTTGGATGGATTCACGGGGCGGACACGAGTGTTCTGTACCACCGATCAGTCCACAACTTTCTACGGAGAAAGAGCTCTCTTTTTCTGGCGAGGCCCGTTAGAGGTCTTTATCCTCCAAAGAGTTGCGCCTCCGAAGAGGTCTTTTGCTGTTTGATGCCTGCTCACCCATGTCTTTTTGCCATTTGCTCGTATCAGCGGTTTCCTGCTATCATTTCCAAGCTCACATTCCTTTCTATTGCAAGTATCTTATTCTATCCAAAGAAGTGTACTTCATTGTTAAATGAGTTCGCAGGGGTAGACACAGGCTAATTAATCGAATGTTTGTTTGCACAAATGATCACAATTAGTTAGGAAGGGCCTACTTTTGGCAGAATCACTAACTGTTTGCTTGAAGCACTTCTTATATAGGATTCGAATCTGGAATTTTTACGGCAAGATATTCATTTGTTGAGTGATGTCAGGGATTGCTTGGTCTTATGACGGGTAAGCTTTGTTTTAATGGCCTGCAATGTTAAATCAACATTTTAGCAATACAATTGACGTACTTTATATATCAAAATAAAACAAACAGTTATAATAGTAAAGAACACAAGATTTATAGTGGTTCGACTAAGAACTGGGCCTACATCCACTTTATAGTTCTCATTATTCACTTGCACTGGCTTTACAATGGCTTTCAATACAAGAATCATACATTCATCATTCTTTTACAATATTTCATTAAAGCCTTTAAGTAAAATATGGGCGCAAGTAATTGCTGTTCCAAGCTCAAGGAATTGGATCTCCTTCGAGAGTTGTTAGTTTGAAAGTGCCATCAAGAAGTTTTTTGCCTATGACATACGGCCCTTCCCAGTTTGGGCAAACACTCTCATTGCTGTCATGACCCTTTTCAAGACTAGATCTCCAATCTCAAAGCTGCGTTGGCGAACTTTGGAATTAAAATGCCTGGCAATTCTTTGCTGATGGGCTGCAATTCTGAGCTGAGCCTCTTCCCTTCTTTCATCAAGGAAGTAAAGCCCTTCAAGTTGCAAATCTTCATTTTTCGCTTGGTTGAAATGAATTCTCCAATGTGAAGGGACTTCTATTTCTACCGGAATCATTACCTCTGATCCATATGCCAATGAAAATGGAGTGTGCCCCATCGCAGCTTTATGTGTAGTTCTATATGCCCATAGTGCTAGTGGAAGCTTATCGACCCAACCACCTTTCGCTTTTTCCAGCTGTTTTTTGATGGTTGATTTGATAATTTTGTTTACTGCTTCCACTTGCCCGTTTGCCTGCGGATGAGCCACTGCTGAGAAGCTTTTCTGGATCTTGAATTTCTTGCAAAAATCTTGGAACTCTTCACTTTCGAATTGGGTTCCATTGTCTGTGATTATCTTTTGAGGCACACCATACCTGCAAATGATATTCTTAGTTACAAAGTTTATCATCTTCTTAGAGGTAATAGTAGCTAATGGTTCAGATTCAGCCCATTTAGTAAAATAATCAATAGCAACAATATCATATCTGATTCCAGATTTGGCAGTTGGCAAAGGTCCGATGAGATCTATTCCCCAAATAGCAAATGATCATGGACTGACCATCTATGTTATCTCAGTGGAAGGTGCTCTTGGGATTTTTGCAAATCTCTGGCATCAGTCACATTTTCGGGCGTAACTTGCAGCATCACGATTAATATCTGGCCAGAAATACCCATAACGGAGAATTTTCTTTGCTAGGGTTTGACCACCTGAATGATCTCCACACTCTCCTCCGTGTACTTCAGTTAGAATTGTCTCAGCTTCTTCTTTGGTCACACATCGGAGTAATGGCATTGAGAATCCCCGCCTATACAATCGGCCATCTTGAACTATGTATCTGGGGGCTTTTCTTAACAACTTCTGCCGCTCTTTTGAGTTTTCTGGTAGAGAACCGTTGAGCAGATCTTCCATTATCGGAGTCATCCATGATTCTCGCTCCTGTGATATAGTCATGATCCAATCAATATCCATCTCATCAATGCTTGGAACTAACAGGACTTCCACAGGAACTAATCCCAACAATTGAGCTTCACCAGTGCTTGCATACTTTGCGAGGGAATTTGACTTCATGTTTTCTTCCCGGGGTATATGATTTATTTTATAATGGTCAAGGTCATCGAGAAGCTCCCAGGCTCTTGACAAGTAAGCAGGTAGATTTCCTCCTTTAGTTTGAAACTCTTTCTTGACTTGACATACAATAAGCTGTGAATCACTGAAAATCTGTAACACTTTGACATTCAATTCTTTAGCAATTCTCAAACCGGGAATAAGAGCTTCATACTCTGCTTCATTGTTTGTCGAAGGGAATTCCAATCTTAAAGCATAGCACAATGACCGCCCTTCAAGGGTTTCAAGCACAACCCCAGCTCCGGAACAGTAATCGTTTCTTGCACCATCAACATACATTTTCCATCGAATTGGGGGATTATCAGTCACTACTTCCTCACCATCACCTTTGTCTGTAAATTCTGCGATGAAATCTGCCAAAGCTTGTCCATTGATTTCTCTTCGGGGATGATAAGTGATGTCTTATTGGCTAAGTTCAATATTCCACTTCAAAAGGCGACCCGAAGTCTCAGGGCGAAAGAGGACTTGCTTCACCGGTTGATTAGTGAGGACTTTGATTGGATGAGCTTGAAAATACGGCCACAATTTTCTTGATGCAATCAGCAAACAATAGGCGAGCTTTTCCAACTTCGAATAATTCATCACTGCCCCAGTGAATCTTTTGCTGATATAATAGACCGGGCGCTGAATTTTTGCGTCTTCCCGTACCAGAGCTGCACTGAGAGCATGAGACGAGATTGCCAAATATACAAAAAGATCTTCACCATTGTCCGGCTTAGAAACTATTGGAGGCGTTTCCATATGACGGATGAACTCATCGAAAGCTTTCTGGCATTCAGGAGTCCAGTCAAAATTCTTCCTTCCTTTCTTCAGTGCATCAAAGAACGGAATGCATTTATCAGTAGCTTTGGAAATGAATCGACTCAGAGCAGCGACTTTCCCATTGAGACTCTGTAGTTCCTTCTTTGTCCTAGGGGCTTTGACTTCTCTTATGGCAGCAATTTGAGCAGGATTAGCTTCAATGCCACTAGCACTCACAATGAAACCCAAGAACTTTCCGGACTCCACTCCAAACGAACATTTCAAAGGATTGAGCTTCATTCCGTACTTTCGGAGGATTGCAAACATCTCCGCTAAGTGATCCATATGGTCTACCGCTTTCTTTGATTTCACTAACATATCGTCAACATAAACTTCCATAGTTTTGCCAATCTGCGGTTTAAACATAGCATTGACGAGTCTTTTGTAAGTTGCCCCTGCATTCTTAAGTCCGAAGGGCATGACTTTATAGAAGTAGAGACCAACATCGATGATGAAGCTTGTGTCCTCCCGATCCGGCTCATGCATCATAATCTGGTTGTATCCGGAGTAAGCATCCATGAAAGATAACAATTCATGTCTCGCCGTTCCATCTACCAACTGATCTATTCTGGGTAATGGGAAGCAGTCTTTGGGGCAGGCTTTGTTTAAATCTGAGAAGTCAATGCAAACTCTCCATTTCCCATTAGCTTTCTTAACCAGTATTGGATTTGAAACCCAATTCGGATAAGTAGACTCCCTGATGAAACCATTCTCCATAAGCCGGTCTACCTCTTCCTTCAACGCTACTGACCTTTCAAGACCCTCGGTTCTTCTTTTATGTTTTACAGGTGTAAACTTTGGATCAATATTCAGAGTATGTACTGCAATTTCTGGGGATATTCCGCACATATCAGCATGAGTCCAAGCGAACACGTCCAGATTTGCCTTCAAGAATGGTATTAAGGAATTTTGAACTGTCACACTAAGCTGTGAACCCACATTCACCACTTTGTTCGGATCTCTCGGGTCAACAGGTACTGGCACCGTTGCTTCAACTGGCACTACCCTATTTTCCCCCGCACTAGCTTTTCTGAGATCCATTTCTCTTCATACCCCACTATGCTCGCCAGTGCAGGGTGCACCCTGTAATTGCTACAAGGTTGGTTCTTTGATGCGGACTGGGGCTGCCGCATCTTTTCCCATCTCTCTCTTCCTTGCTTCTCGCAAATCTATCAGATAACATTCTCGGCCAGCATTCTGATCCCCTTTAATAACTCCAACACCATTATCTGTGGGAAATTTCATAGTAAGGCACCACGGGGCGAGAATTGCCTTAAAAGCCGCAAGGGTTGGTCAGCCCAGGAAGGCGTTGTAGGCAGAAAATTCATCAACAATTACAAAAGTCTGTTTTCGAACTACCTTTTTATGCCCCTCTCCAAGCTCAACGAACAAGTCGATAGTTCCAATGGGCTGTTTCAGTTCCCCAGTGAACCCAACTATCTTCTGAGACGAAGCTTGAAAATCAGCCATTAGAATTTTCATTTGGTCGAACGTCTTTTTAAAGAGAATATTGCAAGAAGCGCCGCAATCTACAAGAACTCTTCTCACAATAGCCGACCCAATACCTGCAGAGATGACCAAGGGATCCATGGTCGGAGCTTCAGTGCCCATGGAGTCCCTGGCTCTGAAAACAATATCATCATTAAAAAAATTCTGCTGCTTCATAGGTGCAGCGTCTTCTAGCACAAAAACACTTTCTTCTGTTGGTGCATGTTTCAAGGCATGGGCATATCTTTCCATCTCGCCCCAGCTTCTGCCAGCTGGGTGAGGCCCTCCTGTAATAACATTAATAACTAGCCTTTCTAATTCACGAACAGTGTTCCACTCACCCGAGCCAGATGGATGAGCAGGAAGTTGCTGACCCTTAGTAGATGAAGTTGGGTCATTTCTATTTCTTTTAACGTATTTTTGCAACTTGTTTTCTCTCAACAGTTCTTCAATTAAATTTTTCATATGGCGACATTCGTTGGTATCATGACCGGATTGATTATGAAACCGACAGAATCTCCCACTTTGAGCAGCTTTTTTGCTAACTCTCATCTCGCGCGGTTTAGGATATTCTACCCCATCTTCGGTAGCGAAGAAGATATTCTCCGGGGTGTCAGTTAAAGGAGTGAAATTTGAAGATTTTAAGAAGCAAGGTTTCTTTATATCTTTCTGTTTCTTCCCACCGTTGTTCTCCCTTTTCTGACTTCTGGATTCTCTTTTGACAGGAGCAGTAGTGTTATCCTTAGCCTCTGTCAATGCCACCTTAACTGGTGCCCGAAGGCTTTCCAAGCGCATGAATTCATCAGCTTTCTTATAGAATTTCTCAAGTGAATTCGGTTCTTTCATCTTCAGCCACTTCCCAAATTCTCTTGATTTATCGATTTCCCTCATCAGGTATGTCAAGACCATCCGTGGCTCCGCATTGTCCACTTCAGCCAAAGCTATGTTGAAGCGGTTCAAGAAAGACCTGATAGATTCCCCAGGGTTCTGTTTCAGGCTTGATAGCGACATAATATCCTTTGCTTTTGAAGCATACAACCTGAACTGCTCTTTAAACTTCCGAGTCAAATCGGCGAACTGATCTGTGGATCCGACCGAAAGTTTTGTGAACCACAGCAGAGCCACTCCTTCCAAGTATACCGGAAAGTACCATCATTTGATCTCATCAGACGCTCTAGCACCAGTCATGTGCCAATCATACTTATACAGGAATTGATTGGGGTCACTTGTTCCCTTATAAGCGGGGATGGTCGGAGGAACAAACTTCCTTGGGAATTCTGCCTTTAGAATCTTCTCAGTGAACGGAGTTTTGCTCAGAGCGAATCCCCATTCCTTCTCATCTTCATCTCTCTGCATACTTTCTTCTTGATTTGTCACACCACGCCTGAAAGATATTCCTCATCATTTAAAGGATCTGCAGGACAAACTTCGGCCATTTTCTCGGAAGTTTGTCGGGACAAACGTTCACGGAAAGTTGGCTGTGGTTTTGATCCTCCAGCTTGAGGAGGTGTTTCCTTGACGGGGCTGGCTGCTCTTTGAGGAATGTTCCTCTCTTCAGGATCATGAACATCATCTGCAAGGTTTTCTCCGTTATTCACCGGTTGACGGTTTGCTCCAAGCAATGCATTTATCCTCTCAAGCATTAAAGCATTTTGAGTTTCCATCTGCTGGTACAATCCAGATACTGCAACATCTAACTCTGCTCGTGTAATTCCGGCACTTGGTGCTGCTTGACTTGATGAAGGGAAAGTGGCAGTATTTTCATGGACATTACTAGGTCTTGTATATCCACGCTTTCTTCCAGGAGCCATTATATCCATAGACTTCTGGTTTTGAAAGAGACTTTTTCAGCAAACTTTTGCGAAGCAACGATGAAGGTATCCTGAGTTGGGTTCTCAGTGAAAGCACCAAAAATGTTAACGTAAAAATCAGACGCTAACACCCCGGTGTATGTAGAGTAAATGTGAAAGCACCACCCGTCAATACGAGAATTAGAGATAAACAGAAAATTACAGAAAAGCAGTAAAGGAAGTAGTTTTTATAGTGGTTCGGCTTATAGTCAAGCCTACGTCCACTTTAATTCTCTTTATTGCTGACTTAAGTACAACTTATACAACTGCCTTCAACTACAACACACTTTAGACCAGTAGCTCAAACTCTGATGTAGAATAATCTTTTGAGTTCATATTGAATGATGGAGATTCTCTCTTTTGAAATTTTCCGTAGTGTCCTTGGTGTTTAAAGTGCTTGAAGTGCTATTTAAGTTGAGAAAATGGCAGGATGTTGATGCTCCGGAGAATGATCCAAAAGTCCCCCTCAAGTTGGAGCTAGTGCCGTATTTATAGGAGAGTTCGGAGTTAGGTCGTTGGTTATAGGTCGTTGGCGACCTAAGATAGGTCGTAGGCTGTGGGGCGACCTAGTGGTAGCGACCTAAGCTTTACGGCTTAACTAGAACACACTTGATTTTTTCCAAATGTAGTAGGTCGTGGACGAGCTAGGGGAGTAGTTGGCGACCTTGCAACGCTGAGAAATTCAATGCAGTGACCTAGGCTAAGTCGTTAACTTGTTATGTCGCTTAACTCAGTAGGTCGTAGGTCGGAAGTCACGACCTAAGGCATACGAGCTACGGCCTATTCTGGTTGTACTCGGCCTCTCCGAGCGGGTTAATGGGTCAAACGCGACTTAGCATAGGTTGTAGGTCGTTTACCTGAGTTACAGCTTCGCTCGGCTTTGTTTAGCTCGCTAGGTCGTTAAGTAGTTGGGTCGAACACGCGGCTAAGCCGCTAGGTCGTGGACTCCTTTAGGTCGCTGAACTCTTTAGGTCATTAGGTCCTTTAAGTGATCAGGTCGTTCCACCGTTCCACCTCTTAGGTCGTTCCACCTCTTAGGTCGTTCTACCTCTTAGGTCGTTCCACCTTTTAGGTCGTTCCGCCTTTTAGGTCGTTAGGTCGGCTTATCTCTTAGGTCGTTAGGTCGTCTTATCTCTTAGGTCGTTAGGTTGGCTTATCTCTTAGGTCGTTAGGTCGGCTTATCACTTAGGTCGTTTTCAAAACGGAGTTAACAAACACATCATTAAAATTAGCAAAAATCACTATTAGACCACTATTTCCTACAATTATTACGTTCTACCAAAACAAAACCATTCAATGTTCAATATTACCCCAAAATAATTTATAAAAGTTTTCAAAACTTTATTCTCTCCATTTTATATTTATTTACAGCAAATAAATTTCGAATTAATTTCTTTTATCTTTTATTTAATTAATTCACCACCAAATTAACATAATTCCATTATCCACATTTAATTTCCAACCAAACCATCTTATTACCATTTTATTTAACCAAGTACACATTGTTTATTATAAAACAAACAATTTTAAAAAAAAATTACATCTTCAAATTTATTTATTCCTCCATTTTAAATTATAACCATCGTTATAATTTATTTTTATAGGTAATCATAAAACCAAGGTTGTTACAGACTAGCCCTCTTATGAAAATTGCATCCCTGCAATTTCTTAAATAAGGGTTATATTCAACACAATTTATTTCATCTAGAAAAGGAAAATGGATAGGCTTGAGTTAAATTTTCAGCCTCAACTCGAGAAGATAGAAAGTCAGGATAGGATCACTCGATAAATTCTCTGATTTCCCATGTACAGTCTTTGGGATTAGCGGACCGTTGAATCTTCACGAGCGGTACATCCTTATTTCGAAGGCGTTTGACCTCCGAAGCAAGCATATGGAAAGGATGTTGCATAATAGATAAATCAGGTGAGATCTCAAGCTCTTGCAGATTAGAAGGATCAATAACAACATCTGAATCATGAAGGCACTTCCGAAGCTGAGATATGTGAAACACGCATGAATGCCAGAAAACTGGGCTGGAAGTGATACTCTATAAGCAACTGGGCCAACACTTAGTAATAGGAAATGGTCCTATATAGCGAGGAGCCAATTTCCCAGTCGTAATGAAACGCATAACCCCTTTCAAAGGAGCAACACGAATGAAAATGAAATCACGAACCGAGAACTCAAGAGGCTTCCTACGATTGTCCGCATAGGATTTCTGGCAGCTCTGTGCCTTTTTCATTCTCTGTCGAATAAGAACAGTCTTCTTAGAAGAATCTCGAATAGAATCTGGGCAAAGAATAAGCTTCTCTCCAGATTCCAACCAACAAGAAGGTGATCTACATGGCCTTCCATATAAGGCTTCGAAAGGAGCCATACCGATACTGGACTGAAAACTATTATTGTAGGAGAATTCCACAAGAGGTAGGTGATCCTCCCAACTACCACCGAAATCTAGAATGCAAGCATGGAGAAGATCCTTAAGAATACGATTTACCCGTTCAGTCTGTCCATCGGACTACGGATGATATGCTGTGCTGAAGTTAAGCTTTGTTCCTAATGCTTGCTGAAGACTTTGCCAGAAATGACTCGTGAAAAGAAAATCACAGTCACACACAATCGAACTAGGAACACCTTGAACTCTCATGACTTCCTTGATATAACTTGGCCAAATGAGAAGCACTCCTATTAGACTTAATAGGGTGAGGCGATCAACAATAACCCAAATGCTAGAATGGCCTGATCTCAAACGAGTTAGGCCGTCAATGAAATCCATCGAAATATGATCCCATTTCCACAGTGGAATCTCTAGAGGCTGATGGAGACCAGAAGGGCGTTGATGTTTTGCTTTTATACGTTGACAAGTCATGTAATTACTCACATAACTCGCCACATCGCACTTCATGCCTTCCTAATAATAAAGACGATGCATATCGGCATATATTTTACTACTGCCGGGATGAATGGTATACTTAGAATGATGACAGTCATCAAGAATGTCATGCCTAAGTACAGAATTAGAAGGCACAACAAGATGGTTCTTCTTGCGAAGACACCTATGAGAATCAATGCTGAACTCCTGCAACTCCTCATCATGGGACCCAGACTCACAAATCTGGATAAGGTGCACAAGATCGGGATCACGCCGCTGAGCATCGGCAATACGATCCAATAAGCTGGGTTAAGCTTCCAAACTGAACAATAAAATAGGAGAATCCAAAGATGGAGCTCGATCACGAATATCACAAAGGGATAAGGTCTTTAGCACATCCCACTGGACTAACATCATAGAAACAACGGACGAATGGTTGCCGCTAAGCGCATCAGCAACATGATTACCCTTACTAGGGGCATACTGGATATCAAAGTCATAAGAGGCAAGGAACTCGAGCCAACGTTGTTGCCTCATATTGAGCTCCTTTTGAGTGAATAGATATTTTAAGGACTTGTGATCGGTGTATAGAATGAAGTGCTCGCATAATAGATAATGGTGCCAAATCTTCAAGGCGAAGATGGTGGTGGCTAACTCGAGGTCATGAGTGGCATAACATACTTCATTTGGTCATAGTTGCCTAGAAGTGTAAGAAACTACCTGATCCGTCTGCATAAGCACGAAACCGAGGCCACATCTACTAGCATCGGCGTAGACAACAAGATCTTGATTCCCTTCGGGAACCACTATAATAGGAGCATTAGTGAGAAGCTCCTTCAACTGCTGAAAAGAAGCTTCGCACTTGTCGGACCAAATAAATCGAATGCCTCTACGAGTAAGGCTGGTGAGAGGAAGCACAATGTGGGAAAAATCCTTAATGAATCGGCGGTAATAACCCGCCAATCCAAGGAAGCTGCGAATCTCATGAACATTCTCAGGCCTCTTCCAATTATGGATGGATTCGATTTTCGAAGGATCGAGCGAAATACCTTCGGAGGAAATAACATGGCCAAAGAACTTAACCTTATTCTCACAGAAGTGGAACTTGGAGAATTTGGCTTTAAGTTGGTGATGACGAAGAGTACTCATGACAATTCTCAAGTGATTAGCATGCTCGGCTTCAGACATCGAACAAACAAGGATGTCATCGACGAACACAAGGACAAACTTATCGAGATATTCATGGAATACTCGATTCATAAGATCGATAAAGAAAGCAGGAGTGTTCATCAAACCGAATGGCATAACAAGTCACTCGTAAGATCCACATCGAGTGTGGAAAGCTGTAAGAGGAATGCTATCTTTCGCGGCTCGGAGCTGATGAAAGCCAGTGGCAAGGTCGAGCTGAGAGAAAACCTTAGCTCCACTCAACTGATCGAACATATAATCAATCCTAGGTAATGGTTACCTATTCTTAATGGTCAACTCGTTAAGCTTGCGATAGTCAATGCAAAGCCTAAGAGTTCCATCAGACTTCTTCACGAGGACGACCGCAGCACCCCACGGTGAAGAACTTGACTGAATCAACTTCTTAGACTCAAGCTCTAAAAGCTGCTTCTTGAGTTCCTCATTTTCTTTTGTAGACATCCTCGTGGGAGGACGACTAACAGGCTACGTGCCTGGAATGAGATCAATGTGGAACTCAATCGCTCGCTTGGATGGCAAGCCCGAAACTTGCTCAAATACATCGGAGAAATCACAAACAATAGCAATACGAGATATATCATCATCATCTCGTGAATCGAGAGAAAATAAAAATGCTTTGAAATTATCCACATTCCAAAGAACAAGTAATAGCTGAGTAGATGAATATGGATGTCGGAGATATAAAATTCTCTCAGAACAAATAATCTTGGCATCGTATCGCACTAGCCAGTCCGTAGCCAAAATCATATCAAATCCAAGATAGTGAATAACGTGCAGATTCGCATGGAAAGAAAAACTACAAAGAACAATCTCAACATCATCACAAAGTATGCTAAGGGTTGCGGAACCCCAATAGGATTTGCAATCCTCAAAGAAGCACTACGGCAAGAAACATCCAACTGTATATCATCAACAAGCTCCTTCGATACGAATGAGTGTGACGCACCTGTATCGCAGAGGACCCGTATAGAACGATCATGAAATAAAATGGAACCTTCAAGAACAGAAGAAAGGGTACCTCTAGGCTGAGAAGAACCACCAGAAGCATCAACAACATTAAGCTTTCCAGAACCAGAAGACTTTGGCTTGCTAGGGCAAGAAGAAGACCAATGTCGCTCTTTCTTGCAATTACGGCAAATGCGAGGCTTGGGACAATCTCTAATCATATGATCATAAGAGCCACAATTGTAACATGCCTTCTTAGTAGGAGGTTTTCCACTAGGTTGAGAACTAGGACCAGATCTAACGGGCTTCTTCTTCTTGGAAGGGAAAAACGTCCGCTTATGAAATGGAAACTTCTTCTTATTGGGTTTCTTACGAACCTCAACCTCTTCACCACTCTCGCACTCCTTCTCGACGGCTTCGAGATGAAGCGCCGAGTCAACCAACTCCTCGAAAGAAAGCTTAAGCTGGAGCATCAAAGATTTCTTCAAATATTTCTTTAGGACAAAAACAAACTTGAGATTCTTCTTATAAGAAGTGCTAATGTATTTGGGACCATATTAGGACAAGGCCTCAAAAGAAGAAACATACTCAGAAACAGAAGACTTCCCTTGCTTCAACTCAAGGAAGCGACGGGCTAAGAGAGCTTTCTTGGATTCAGGAAAGAATTTAAGTTCTAATCGCTCCCTAAATTGTAGCCAAGTAAGAGTGAACTCATCAATATCAGCAATAAGAAGCTCATACCATTCAACAGCATGCTCTTGCAACATACTAGATGCTACAAGAACTCGGTGGTGGTCAAAAAGCTCCATGCGAGTAAAAATGCGCTCGCATGTATGAAGACATGCCTGGACCTCAAGAATAGACTCCGAGCCTTTGAAAGGCTTGCCTCCAAGACGAGAAAAATCATTACACATGCGCGCCAAAGCAGATTTGCACGAAGGAGACGAAGGAGTAGGAACTGGAGGCTGAGTGCTCCTAAATAACTCCATGAACTGATCGGCAGACATATAAACGCCATCCGGATGCAAGCCGCTGGATTACCCAACATCCGAGTGTCGTCCTCTGCCTCTTCCAGCCATTAGCTAAAAGTTAAGATAAGATAAAGATTATTCACACGGTAGATATCGTTAATTCAAATATGGAATACTGCAGAATTAAAATGCATTCCTAGACTTATTCCCAAACTTCTATCTACCCCAAAGGACACGGAAAGAACAAAGGCACGATGATTCAGGGATTCGTAACACTTGTAGTACACTTTGATGTACCGTAATATGTGTTTCTGTTATGTGTTTATCATATTTTGTTCTGAACTTGGCTTTGATACCAAGCTGTAACTCCCCACCCCAAGACCCACACTAACAAAGGTTATTACAGAGTAATACTGTCTACTAGTGCAGAGAATAGGGCTGGTTAGGAACGACCATCCGCAAACTTTGTCTTAAACAAGTATTGGATACGTCGATTGGGTGCACTGTTTTTTTTTTGCCTCTTTACCTTTTTCTTGTGGATCGACTTACCCAATAAATGTTTAACACAAAACTTTGGTGGCTGTTAACCGGCACCTTGGTTCGGTTACAAGGCGACAGTTGAAGAAATTATCATTTGCATTAGACAAGATTCTGACCAAGAAGGGCCTGAGGATATATGGGTTTGATGCAGTCGACATGTTTTGGCAATCAAGAGCGTTCGAAGTTAGAAGGACGCTCGGCATTGAGAATCGTTCGATATTGTATATCGTTCGGCAATTATGGAATGCTCGGCATATAGGAGCACTCGGCACCAAGAACGTTCGGCGTACAAGGCACGTTCGGCATAAAGGGACGTTCGGTATTGAATATCGAACGGCACCTAAAGAATGTTCGGCATCCAAACATCGTTCGGCCAAAGCCTCGTTCGGTCAAGACACTGGTTCAACCCCCAATACTGTTCGCCACGAATACCTCCCACGGCACTCAGAAGGTTCGGCCTGCTCTTCACTCGGCATACCCATTGTTCGGGACATCCTGTGCTCGGCATGTCCTTTTTTCGGCACATCCTGTGCTCGGCATATCCTTTGCTCGGCATACCCTTTGTTCGGCACATCCTGTGCTCGGCATATCCTTTGCTCGGCATGTCCTTTGTTCGGCACATCCTGTGCTCGGCATATCCTTTGCTCGGCATGTCCTGTGTTCGACATTCCCTCTACTCGGCGTATCCTTTCACTCGGCATCCACGCCTCACTCGGTATCTAAGCATCGTTCGGCCCGCTTCCTCCATTCAACAGAGAGATCCATCGACTTGGAAAGGAGGGCTCGACATGCCGACCGTTCGGCATGTTCCACTCAGCACACAGGGCATATTCCATTTGGACCGAGATATTCAGCCACCAGGCCCACCAAGGAAGTCCAACCCATCTTCGTCTATAAATAGAAGCGCAGGGGCACACTGAAAAGGGACCTTTTTTCCGGGAATACTGGGGAGACTCTACCATTTCTTATACTCTCCTCTTTTTAATTCAGACTTGTATCCAAGTGATCAATTTACGGATTGTATCTGTATTCAAGTAATTGAGAAAGCAATAAAGATCAAACTCAAAGTGGATGTAGGCAATTACGCCGAACCACTATAAATCTGGTGTTCTCGTTTTTATTGTTCTTTTGACACTGAATTACACTATTCTTCTGTTTTAACTTAATCTCTTCATTAATCTCTCTACATAACTCTACTGAAGGGTAATAGTGACCACTATTTCCCACAATTATTACGTTCTACCAAAATAAAACCATTCAATGTTCAATATTGCCCCAAATTAACTTATAAAAGTTTTAAAAAATTTATTCTCTCTATTTTATATTTATTTACAACAAATAAATGTCGAATTAATTTCTTTTATCTTTTATTTAATTGATTCACCACCAAATTAACATAATTCCATTATCCATATTTAATTTCCAACCAAACCATCTTATTACCATTTTATTTCAACAAGTACGCATTGTTCATTATAAAACAAACAATTTAAAAAAATTACATCTTCCAATTTATTTTATTCCTCCATTTTAAATTATAACCATCGTTATAATTTATTTTCATAGGTAATCATAAGACCAGGGTTGTTACAGAAGAGAAAATCAACTTAAAGCTTATGATTCAAGTTAGAAGGAATCAGTCTCAATCAAACTTTAATTTTCTCATCCATTCTAAGAGGAATAATAATTTCTATATCTTTATTTTGATTTTAACATCATATGGTTTTGGAATTTAGCATAAATCTGTTTTATGATATATTGAATGATGATATGCTTGATTTTGATTTAGATATGGATTGAACAAGGTTGTTTAAAAAGTAGATATACACGGTTTTAGAGTAAAACCGAGACGAAATGGTTTTTAAATGCCCTGGAAAAATTTTATGTCATAGAAAACTTGATTTTGGAGATCAGTTTCAATTTTCATAATTATCGAAACTAAGATGGATTTTATATTGATTTTTTAGTGAAGAAAATGATTTATCGGGTTATAAATTATTTAGGGCTAAAATAATGATTATTTGGGTTTGAAATTTTTGTATATTGGAAAAAATATGAAAATAGTTTTTCTAGAATTTTTTCATATTTTTCCCAAGTGTTTTGATGAATATATAAAATTATTTAAGGTATGGGACTTAAATGTTTTATATATTTAATTAAGGAGAATGGGCATTTTATAAAATTAAATTATAATTTAAATTTTGAAATTAGTGGCAGTACTTTTTTTAAAAGTATTTTTTAACCAATACGAATTTGACAAATAAATGCAAATTAGTTAAAAAATTATTTTATTAATTTAAAAACAAAGAAATCTTACTTTTAGCATGTTTCAGCCAATTTTAGCATCAGACCTTCCGATTCAGACCTTTCGACACAGTCTAAAGGTTAGCTCTCAACAAGGTCAAAGCTCAATGCATATGGTATCAGATTACTTGGTACGTAATGAATTGAACAATGTCGAAGGGTACTTAGTCGATAGGTTAGTTGCCAATGAGGTTGTCGTATGTTTGTTTTATAAACCAAAGATTGCCTGCTTTGCTTTCGAATAAGAGCTTTTCACTTTGTTGCTTTTGACCAAGTTAATTATTTAAATAAAGGTTTTAAACCTTTCGACAAAGTAAAGGTTACTGCCACTTATTATTGTTATGTTTTGAACCTTCCGACATAGTCAAAAGGTATTTGCCACTTTTTCCAACCTTTCGAAGTCATTGCTTTCGACAAAGACAAAAGGTTTACTTGTTTTAAAAACCAGCTGCTTCTCCCATTGCTTTTGAAAGTGTATAAAAGCCTTCGACTTGGATGATTTACCCTTGTTTTATAATTGAAGTATAACCCAATCTTTCGAAGGAGTTGTTTCAAAGGCGGTGGCCTATTGTTTTAATGAAATGTTTTAAAGCTTGTAAAGTAGACATTCCGACAAAGTCGAAAGGTTGTGTAACATCCTTCCTTTTTGTACGCTTAAGTAGACACACGTGCCAATTTATGCCATACAGAATGGCAGATTGTTATGGGGTAAATAAGAAAAAGCAGAGAAAGAAAAAAACAAAATAGAATCTTGCAGCGGAGTGACAAAATATAATAATCAAATAATAGTTCATGATACTTATACAACACATATCAGAGTTACACATACCAGAGAATAATAGATAACAATGCTGTGGAACAATGTGATGCAATGGAATGTAATAAATAATAGTAATACAAATCTTCGTCTTCGTCCACCAAAGATAAAGTCTTCAAATGTTGAAATGCTCAGACTGACCCGAGCGAATTTGAAAAGACAAAACACTAGAATCGAAACTAAAAGATCTTATGTAAGTTAAATCAATGGTAAAATATGAGTGGAACAGCGTCAGAGATGTTTACGGGATTTGACATCTCCTATCAAGTGGCAACGTGAGTGCAGTAACTTAAGAGATGCTCGGGATTCACATCACCTAAGGATTCGTTAAACTATTTACTATGTAGTAATATTTCGCTATTATAATAATGTCCAATAGTAAAATAAACTTACTTTTGAATAGCGTTAAGGAGTAACCCAATATTCCCCTTAATGCGTAATAGTGCCAATAGTCTGTACAGTACCGTAATACCTCCTGATCGGGAGGCTACCAGAGGATACTCCATAGGCACGACACAAATCAAACTCGTACAAGGTGCGCTAGGGTGGGTGACACGGCACACAAGGCAATGCCAAGGTAGATATACCAATTACGCATCCGGGCTGGTGGTAACGCTTAGCAGCTACTACCACCCACCTCGAGCCACACCCCCAAAATTGAAAGTCAAAAGAGGCCACCGAATCAATCTAAAAGTCAGAGTATAATATCGAAGGAGTGTGTCTGATAAGAGGGGCTACCTCCTTGGCTCGAGAATCGCTCCTGTTTTAGCCACCTTATGCCAACTCACGGGAGTTGGGTCCACGTATATACCTTAAATGAACGCCGCCGCCATCCTACTTCATTTTGGAATCTCCACCGCGTACACGGTTGTTAAAGTGGTTTTCGGAGTTGGCAAAGAGAATGACAACTTCCGATCCTAGTCTCTTTAACAACCAAACATTATTATAACACCGCGGTCATTTTCAAAATAGTTTATGCTTTAAAACCGGAATATAATATCCATTTCAAAACCATATAAGTAAGATATCATTTCCGTTTTAAAAACCAAATCAATATGATATCATTTTTATTTCAAATATATCTTTTTTCCAAAAATCATAGCATTTTCAAAGTTATAACACTTCGAAATCAAAACACTTAAAGTATAACACTTTCAAATCATAATACTTTGAAACTCATTACTGTGAAACATAACTACCCTACTAAAATTTCTTAAGTAATAAATTAATTTTTATAACAAAATAGCTTCTTGAATTTCACAAATCAATTCCAAATACAGATTTGAACCCCCAAATAAACCATTTCAATTTCCCTATATTTCAAAGCTTTAAATATTCCACCATTTCAAAACTATTGATAATTCCCATATATATCAAATTCAATTACTATTATTTAGATTTGAAATGTTTACTTAATAAACCCAATATCATTTAAGTAGAACTTTTAACTTCACATAACTAGATCTTCTTTCGATTTATTTAACTTGATATATTGATTTAAATCAACTTGATATTCATTTAAATCACTCTAAACCAAAATCAAGTTATACAAATCATACCCTTTAAAATCTCAGTTCTATTTAGATTTCAAATCAAATTATTCGAATAATCAATTCTTAAATAATTTAATTCAAATCGATTTCATATTTATCTTCCAACCTTAATTTTATTTAAGTCATTATAAATCCTATATTAAAATAAAATTTAAATAAATACTTAACCATATTATGTTTTAAATAAAATCAAACTTTATTATTTAACTTGTTTTATATTTTAAAAATTTATACATAGCTAAAAATCAATAATAAAATAACATTTATATAGCATCTAAAATCAATAGTTATATTATCCATATATTTCTTTACAAAACCGTAGAAATCATATTAAAATATTTTATATATAGAGCACGATGTCTGTATATAATTTTCTATCCTATCGTCAAGTGATACAGATATTTATCATTTCAATCCGTAAATTAAAATATAAATACGATTATATATCTTTTCAAACCGCAATCCCAAATGAAATAAAATCCATAACAACTTGTAGTTTATGACAATATAAATACAAGATCCATTCATCCAATATCAATTATAAAATATGTATCACAATCATCATCCAATTCAATCAATAAAATCAATATAGAACATATGATAATTAACATGTATTTACTGGCAGTTTATATTCAATAATAAATTAAATATCTATTTTAACCAATTAAATTCAAATGAACTGAGGTGATGATTCAAAATATGGCAAACAGTCATAAATAAATTTCTCATCACATCATACATCAATTTAACAAACACAAGAAATTATAGAAGTTGTGAGTGGGTTAAAACACTCATCTTTTGAATTTAAATTGAATTTAAATCCAATTTAAATTAAAATTTTGAACATTCTCCAAATTTTTCCTAACCTGCGTAAAAGTGTCAGGAATTTCGATAGGATCATAGAGGAGAAAAACACGAATAAATCCGACCTCGAACGCGATAGTTATATGCATTAGAACATGTTGAAAATTAAAATTTTCAACAAAATAAAAAAACGAAAAGAACAAAAAGAACCCTTAATTGCTAACACGTCAGCCCCCTCCCCAGTCTTCACAAGCAGCATGCACTCAGGCCGACATACACACGTAGACCACTACCCACCTTTGACCACCGCCACTGACGCCTATGGGCCGCCAACGACCAAGCTACCACCACCAACGAGCTCTATAACTCCTACTGCACCTCCTCCGTGAGTCGCGCTCGCCCCAAAGCCACCAGCTGCCATACGACCTATGCCTCAGATCATCAATTTCCGACCACCTCCGGCCGCTAGAGGCTATACGACCACCACCAGAAAACTCCTCACGAAAAAATCTACGAAACACATATTCTAATTTCATCGATCCAAGCCCAGATCAAAAAGCATAAATCTCCTAGAGTTTTGAGATTTAACAGCTTTGACCTCAAAATTCCTGACGATCTAAAAATTATTTGATTAAAAAAATGCTAGAAGTTGAATCGTATCGTCAAGAGTTCGAAACGGCATAAAATATGATATAGTTTAAGGAGTTTGAATTTTTTTGATTTGGAATTTGATTTGAAATTGAATTGGGAATTAGGGTTTGGTCTGCCATTGGAATTGTAAAAGACCCGAAATTTTCGAAGCCGAAAATTCCAAATAGTTATGAAAAAGAAGAAAGAGATAGAAGAAGAAGAAGAAGAAGAAGAAGAACAGAAACGCCAAAAATCTCACATTCGCAGCGGATAAAATATAATAATAAATAATAACAGTCTACAACAGAATATTATATCTGTCGGTTACATTCTAATACATCAGAGTTTCACATTATATACAATCACTGAATATTTACAATTATCATGTCTCAGATTAACAATAACATAAATACAACGGAAATACTCTATACGCTCCTGCCATCCAGCTCGCCTCCTGAGCTCCATAACGTACCTACCTAAAAATCTGTAATACTCGGTCTGACCCGAGCATTACACCAAAGTAACACCCGAGTAAGGCTGGAAACCAGCGTGAGTAAACCCCTTTCAACATGGAATACAAGCATACAACTTATATAAAACCCGGGGTAACTGATATCAATTTAACCAACTCACAATTTGCTATAGACAAACACTTATTTCACATATAAATTCCTAAGTACCAAACTTAGATAAAATAATCCAATTCGCTTAAATCGTTTCATTCATGCCTATTGATTTCACAAAACAATTTATAAAATTCGAAGTGGTTTCGGGTATTTCCCAATACCCAACACCGGCCTCTTTGAGTCTCGTATCATTAACCCAATTTATCCAAATGAAATATAAACAACATTTCATATCAAAGATATAAACTCATTCAAAATATCCAATATCAATCAATCACTCATAAGCAAATTTTATCACTTCCAAATTAAATCAATTGATTCTAATTGAATTTCTAACCTCAATCACTTAGATTCCCACATTTAACATTTATTAGTCCCAAATCAATTAATTAGTCAACCCTTCATTATTCATCTTAATTAATCACCCTAGATTAATTATTTTCAATTACATTCAAGTAATTATCTTTATTTAATTTCATGATATTAATTATTCTTAACCAAATTCAATAAATAATCTTAATTACTTCATAAATTAATTAACTATTTTAATTACATTAATCCTTAATTAATTATATTAGTAAATTATTCATAAGTCATTATTTATGGGTTAATCAATCTTAGTTAATCAATTTTTTTTATTACATCATTAATTATATAGATTAAGGATTTCCAATTATATTTTAACTTATCCTAATCTAAATTAATTTCATTAAATAATTAATCATTAATTAAATCATAAATATTTATCACTCTTGATTTATCTCAACCAGTAATTTACTATCTTTTTTTTACTTCATTAAATAAATTAATTACTCCACTTATTTAACTATTTTAATTAATCTCTTGATTAATTTCACGAAGTAATTATATTTTATTAATCACATTTGGTAATTATTTATTAAACCACCCAACGATCATTCCAGTTTAATATAAACTTAACTAATTAACTCAAATCATTAATTAATTTAATTAATTAATTTTCCGTTTAAATTATCGTACCTATTTAATGAATCACCGATCATTAAACCTTATCTGATTTTAAACAGAACCATTTTCTTACTTATGATTTAAGTTCAAAACCATCTAAAATCCAAATACCTCGAGTCAAACCACCATTAACTCGAGAAACAACCAAATCTAAAATCACTAGATCATCCGTACACATCCAAACAATTCAATCATTCATCCAATTATTTAAATTTAACCCTTTAAATTTAAGAAGAAATCCACAGAGTGTGATTTACTCACCTTTGTTTTGCTGTTTGCAATCCATTCCAACCAGCTTGTTTTCCTTTCAGATTTCAAACCTTAAATAAACATTTACAATTTATTAACATTTGAATCAATCGATCAGCCTATTGTCATATATTAATTTAATTTAACTTTAACTAGTTTCCTTTTTGATAAATCTACTTAGTTAATTATTTAATCAAATCAATTTTCCTTTAACAAAATATTCTTTGGTAACTAGAACAAGTAAATAAGTTTAATTAAACAAATAGATCTCTATTATTTTAAAATCCAACTGGTGAATGAAAATAGGTACTTATGTAAATTTATTTTCTTCTAAAACTACTTGTAACTATAAAAAAAATCTATAAATTTCAAAAGTCTAATTTTATATAAAACCTTTACCATTTATAAATTTCCTAAGATTTTGTTTTCAAAACTATATATATATGTATATATATGCATTAAAATAAAATAAAACAAAAATGTTTAAACTTTATTGTAATATATTTTTTCTGAATTTATATACGTTTCTGTTTTACATGTATATGTATATTGAATCTAAAAGTAAATTATAATAAAACAAACATACCTAACTGTTTAATCCAAATCCAAGATGTCCAAACCCTAGCAACAACTCCTTCCCTCGAAATCGCGCCGCCATCGTTGTCGTCACGCGCGTCTCACGCGAAACCCTTGTTCGAAAATCACTGCAAATCTTCCAACATTGCGCTTCCTCGATCCTATGAACGCCGCCCTCTGCCCTCTCCGCTCGGCGCTGCCGCTTTCCACCTAGCCCTCGATTTGCCTATCGAGCTCGCCGCCATCCCAAAATCGAAGACCGAACCTAAGCTCCCTCTCCTTGCTTGCTCGATTGCCCAGATACCCTAGTTCGCCGCCTCCTGCTATGCTCTCGCAACCGCGCCGGCCACCCCTCTAAACACCTCATCGCCTCGAGCTTGAACGGGACAAAACGCGACTGGATCAATTTCAAATAGGAATTCGACTAGAAAGGGAAAGCCCGCTCTTATTTTATTTTTATTTTCCCTGAATTTTCTTCTTTCTCTCTTTTTTTTCTTCGATCTGCTTTCATATTAAAGAGAGGGACAGGTATGTGGGTTATAACTGGGAACGGTGTCGTATAGGGTAAGCTAAGGTTATAATTTAATAGATTAAAATATTTAATTATAAATATCTCACTTTACCCCGCTCGAAACTTCGAGCCACCATCGCGGCGTGTCGCTAGGCTATTATAAGGTTTTACCCGTGTTCCGAACACAATGGAACGTGTTTCGGAAGCTAATTTGATCGTATGTAGGAGTTAGCTTTTAAATTGATTTAAAAATATTAAATTATCAGTTTTAAATTTCAACGCGTTTCTCACCCGTACAAGCAAACGGTCAATCCAAACGCTACGAAAATTGAAATCCGATAATAATAACTATTACGGATCCAATGGAACAGGTTTCATCGAATTCCGAGACTGTGCCTCGGAAGGCTAGTTTTTAACTGTTAATATAAACGATATATTATTAAAATTGAACAAATTACCTTTAAATTAAATTCTAACCACTTTATTATCTTCAATATAATTATTATAAATTTTATAAGCCTTCAAATTATTTTAAACAGGCTTAAAACTGCAGATTCAGCATTTTACCCAATTCCAAATTCTATAATTCAATATTTAAACTATATAATTCAATAATTTAATTATTAAGTAAATATCGATATCTTTAATTTCAGATTAAAATTAGCTTTTAAATATTTTAAAATCGATTAACAATTCCAATTTAAATTGTTAAAATTTCCGGGTCGTCACATTCCTCCCCCCTTAAAAGAATTTCGTCCTCGAAATTACTAGTGAGGAAGAATGGACCAATACCCATTTACCTTTTCTCCAAGACCAACAGGTTTATCAACTTGCCACAATATCTTTTATTAAGGATTCACTATTACTTAACCAACCTCCAAAACCTTTCATGGTTTCCAAAAATACAGTTTTATCCAATCGTCTAAATTTCAATTTAAAACCAAATTTGATTTATCGAAATTTTTCTAACTCTCTAAATTTTCGAAATTTTTTGCCAGCGTCTCCTTTGCGCGGCTAGCTCGGTACAACTACAAAAGGCCTCTACGGGCTCCCTAACCCCAAAAAAAACAAAAGCCAAGTGGCTACATCAAAAACTCAATCCAATTTCATCTAGAAATTTAAATACGTAACTTTTTGTCGAGCAATACAAATTTATCTTTTGGAATCAAATCCAATTTTCTTTTCCCCTTTTAATACCTGCATATCTTGTTTAGCAACAATATTCAATCGAAACTTTACAAATCATTTTATACATTCTCTTCTATAGGTTTTCATATTTACATCTATTCAAATTCATTTTTCCCGTTTAATATGAATTCAACTTATTTCAATTTTGAATATTAATTTTTTATTTTCCATTTATAACTGAGTCTTACTAGTTCCATCTACTAATCCATTTCAGTTTCATATTTAAAATCGTTTAATCGCTTAACAAAAATTTTCTCAAAAAATTTCAAAATTTTTCTAACTCCCAAAATTTTCGAAATTTTTTGGCAGAGTCTCCTTTGTATGGAGGAGCTTTTGCAATTTGACAAGAGATATAAATAAGTATACATCGACCCACACGGTTGGAAAAAGAAAAAACAGTTCATATTTCCTATTTTTATTAGTAGGCGTACCTTATTTAGCATTTTAAGCATGTGACTTACTTATTTTAGCAATTAGTGCATCCAAATCCAGCCAAACGGCCTTCAGGTACCTGTATTTACTCAATTTAAATATGTAAGTGCGATATATAGAGAATTTATCAGCATTTCGCTTACTTTAATAGAAAATTACAAGTATTACAAAAGCATTAAACACCAAACGCTTACCATAAGCGATTTATATAACTTTAAAGATTATTCAATTGCTTTCTATCAATTCATATACCATTTCATTCAATTTCAATGGTTTGCAACTTCATTTCTTATATTCCATTGATTTTTAATCCAAACAAGCTCATATTCACTTCAAATGATTCAGAATCAATTTTATTTAATATCTATCAACTCACAGAAATTTAATTACTTTTGTTTACGCCAAACGACAATTATTGTTATGTAATTTCGACGATATTCGCTTAAATAAGTGTCTATTTTAGTTTATAACTACTTTAAAATAATTTCAACTCATTTTATATTTAATTCCATTTCATTTCTAATTTATTTACCAACCATTTATTTAGCTCGACACATCCAATTCTTGTATACTCCTAGCCATATCCAAATTAATTCAATCCAAGCTTTTATTTAATGGGCTTTCACTCTTATTCGAAGCCAAGCTTCAATAAATTTTAAACTTAAGTGAATTTACTTAATTTATTCTAACATCAAAATTAAGTTTACATCTATTTGATTCTCATTTAATTAACTTTCATTAAATTCAGTTAGCCCATTCATTTTAAACTTTTAATTTCAAATTCACCTTCTCAATTTATCAAAATAATATTCAAGCACATACTAAAGTCATTTACACTTCAAATTAATATACCACCAAATTTAGTTCAGTTTGATAATCCAATTCCAATCACAAGTTGATTTAGTTTTTATTCAATCAGACTTCATCCAATTATTATTTAACTCAATTAACCCATTTTAAAATTTTCATTTACTTCCTTGATTCATTTTCGAATTTATTTTATTAGTACAAGGCCATTCTCAATTTATTTCTATTTACCTGGGTTTTTGTTTTGCAACTCAAACAATTTCTATTATAATCACTTCTCTTATATCCAATTTACTTGCAAATTTTATTAAATATTATTCAAATCACCTTTGGATTTTATTTGTAATTCATACCATTACATTTTTCAATCCAACTCTATTTTATTTTTATTTTACAACATCTCATCTCATTTAATTCATTATCAAATCTAAGTCGAATTCTATTTAAAATTCGAATTCATCCCCAAACCCATTACCAACTTACAATCTGTAACGACCCGTATTTTACGTGTCGATAGATCGTAGAATTTACAGGTCGTTAGTGTTGTTTATGTTGTCTCTAGCCTGAGTCGTATAGGAAGTTAACTTGTGTGTTAAGTGTTGAGTCGTTAACGAGTTAACTAGGGGACCGAGTTGAGAATCTGACCGACTCAATGATGACCGACTAATAGAGGTAGCGACCTATAGGTTTGGCCGAGTTAGTGAGTTGCCGAGTTAACAGGTTAAGGGTTAGACCGACTCATAGGGGTTAACGAGTTACGACTCAAGGCTGGGACGAGTTAATAGATGTGATCGGGTTAAGCTCTTCACCGACCTATAGGCTTGCGCGAGTTAGCGTGTTAGCGGGTTAGGAGTTAGCATAGCTAACGAGTTAGCGACCTAGAAGTTTTAGACGACTTAAGGATGCTAAGTCGTAAGTCGTTAGCGGCTTAGTTAGGTCGTAGGGTCATCTGGGCCGTTGGAAATGTTGGGCCATAGCACTAGTTAACCCGAGTTGGTTGAGTCGTTGGTACGAGTTAAGACCTTAGGTCGCCTAAGAGTTGAGTCGGCAGCTAGTTGAGTCGTATGGCCGAGTCATAAGGACATAATCTATGTGTTAACTCGTATACGAGTTAAGTTGTGAGTCGTAGTGGCTTGAGTCCTGAGTCATGAGTCGTGGACGACTCATAGGGGCGGACGACTCATGGGGGATTTCAGCCTATAAATGGAGGGCTTTGGCTCACTTTTTGGCACCGGTTTTTGAAGGGACGAAGTGCTGCCATTTTGAGAGCTCGACTACAACATTTCTTCATCTCCTTTTCTCCATTCCAATCTAGTTCTAACATCCATCCAAGATCGAAGATCCAAGAGCCAAAGTTGAAGATATTCATCCAACCAAGCTAGATTTCATCGTTTTAAGCGGGATTTCGACGAATCAAGCTTGAATCCTTGCTGTCCAGATCTGGAGTTAATAGTTTTTGAAGTGTTTGGGTGATTCGGTGAGTGGTGGTTATCTCTCACGCGGACCCAAAGGAGTATATTGGTTTGGGTGGTTTGTTGGAGTGTTGTAGATAGTGATTTTATGCATTTTTCCTTAGATCTAAGTATAGCTCCATTACTTATGAAGATGTTTACTTTTGCAAGTTCATTCATCAAGTTGTAAGGACAAAAACCATGATTTATATTTGTTAGATCTATGCTAAAAACCCATGATTCATGTATGATAGATCTATTTTCATTTATTTTACGAAATTGCCATTTTAGTTATAAATGCCAATTTAGATCTTGATTGACTACTTAATTGTTTGGATTAATGTTTGCCTTGTTTGATTGTTGTGAATGAGTTATCTAGTTGATAGATTTGGACAAGTATGGTCAAAGACAATTCAAAAGCTACGGAAAAGGCTCTTGAATGGTGAAAGTTGCTTAAGGCATATGTAGTGGATGTTGAAGCTCAAATGTATGGATTGGATGATGTTGAGACGGAATTTTGCCATGATGCGATGAGGCAAACCATGATGTTAAGATGAGCCTTTGCTAAGATGAAGATGATGCGAGGCATGATATGATGTAACCTTGGTATAATCAAGAACGATTGCTCCAAGCATGTTGATAACTTGAAGGGTAGTTCAAGTTGATTGATAATGGATGGCTCAAGAGGTAGTTTGAGCTAGGATGAGAATAGTCGTCAAGGAGGATGACTAGAAGGCTTAGATTTCATCGTTGTTGAAGGTTCTAGCAGACTCAAAGCAAGAGTACAAGGGTTGCCCTAAAGACTACAGGTAGGTGGTCTGGACACCCTAAACACTACAGGTAGGTGGTCGAGTACTCTGGGTAGTTGCGAAAATTCCTAGGCACGGGTCATGATGACGTGTGGAGTTATGTCTAGAACCGGGGTTGCCATTAACCCTTGATAGATGACTCAGGAAGGAGTCGGTCATTCAATTAACGGTGATTTCGAAGCAAGGTTAACAGTGATAGCCAGAGTCATGGATGTTTGATTGTACTATCATTCGGCCTCAAAAGCGGTGTTTTCTGGGTGCTTATCTGATCTTGGTTTAGGCCTTGGGGGTTTGTATTTGGAAAACATCGACCTTGACTCGAGTGGTTATTGCTTTACCTTAATAGTCTGCTATGTTATGCTTGCTTCACCTTAGTATTATTGGGGGCTATCACTATAGAAAGAGGTGGAGTAGGATGGTTTGGTTCCTATTCCTTTTATCCCATATGCTCTTTTGGTATGTTTGATAGTTGATTTACTGCTCACTAAGACTTTGTCTGACTCAAGGTTTTATGTCTCCTCTTATTACCTTGGGCTGTTCATCCATGTTGGGATGGGCAGACTAGGTAGCAGGTGACAGGTGCTGTTCTTGGAGATCTACGTTGATGATGACGAAGACGAGCAGGAGGCTTTTGCGTATTATTTCATATTATGTACTGGGTGTTCCGCTGCTGTATTTGTTTGAGTGTTATGTAGTGAGGCTTTGATGTATGGATGATTCATATGTTTGTATAAAACTATTATGATGCTTATATGATGATGTCCTGTTCTATGGAGCTTCACTATATTGTATTTCTCTATTGTATTTTATCCATGCGCTGTGAGTTGTACGATAGATTCTGCGATGTTTATTCTACCTTGACGGTCACCCATGGCTGCCTGGCACACCTTCAGCGCACCTTTCCCTTGTTTCCGTGCGGGAGTCTTGGGCGGTCGTCACATTTGGTATCAGAGCTTTGGTTAATCGATTTTAGCCAACGCTCGCTGACGTAACTACGTATGAGAGACGTAATTGTATGATTGATGAATGATTACTATATATAATATAGTAGTTTAGAAGGATTTGAACTCCTTATCCAGTTGTTTCTCAAGGTGTTCTAAGCCATTCCTTTTTGTAGATATTAAGGATGAGTCGAAGGGGGAAACCAGCTGCTAGGGATGGCCGTGCTGCTAGGGAAGCTGTTGATTATGCTCCTATGTTTGAGGCCATGATGACTTCGATCATGAGAAGGATACCAGCCTCGGGACCATCAGTAGATGTTGGAGTGCAAGTTCAAGCTCCAAGACCGGTGGATTTTGCTAAGCTTTGCAAGGACTATACTTCTCTTGGAGGAAAGGTTTTCTTGGGAACGGAATCAACCATTGTGGTGCAGAGATGGATTGATGCTTGTCAAAGGATTTTTGGTGACTTGGGAATTGAGGATGCAACTAAGAGGAAGCTCGCATCAAGGCAACTTCAAGGGAGAGCTTCGGATTGGTGGAATTCTATCACCATTGATACTCCGGAGGAGGAGATTACTTGGGAGCAATTCCAAGCTAGATTTGAAGCTAAGTTTATCTCTACAGCTCAGAAATCTGTTTTGTTCAAGAAGTTTGTAGAGCTCAAGCAAGGAGGGAGATCGGTCCTTGAGTATGTTTCTGAGTTTGAGGCTTTGTCCAAGAATGCCAGATCGTATATTGATTCTCCCTATCAGAAGAATGAGAAGTTTGTGACCGGTTTGGATGCTTATCTTGGAAGACAGTTGGTGGATCATCTGGACGATCCGTTTGAGAAGCTTGTGGAGAAAGCCCTCAGGCATGAGTGTTTGTTTTCTAGGGAAAGTTCTGCTGTTGCGGTAACCAAGGAAGGATCTAGACCACAGCAGAGTGGAAACAAGAAGAGGAAGCAACAGCAACAGAGAGGTAAGGATGGCCAGAAGAAGCCGAAGGGCGAAGTGACCTGCTACAACTGCCAGCAGAAGGGCCATCTCTTCAAAGATTGTAAGAATCCCAAGGTGCCAGGAAAGTGTTACAACTGTGATAAGCTGGGACATATCAAGAAGAATTGTCCAGAGCCGAGGAAGGACAGGCAGATTGTGCAAGCTTATGCTTTGGGAGCTGTGCTGTCGTCTTCAAAAGCTCCTACTGCTGAAGAGAAGGGGAAGAGTGTGGTGGTTCAAGGTACTCTTTCCATTTGTGGTATTCCAGTTAGAGTGTTGTTTGATACTGGAGCATCGCATTCTTTTGTTTGTGATGATTTGGTAGGCCGGTTAGGTTTGAAACCGGATATTATTGATAGGCCATTGGTTGTGACTAATCCAGTTGGGGGTTCGTCTTGTTTGTGTATGATATGTCGTGGTCTAGTTGTGTCGAGTCATGATTGCTCGTTTGTTAGTGATTGCTTTGTTCTGAACTTTGCGGGGTTCGGAATTATTTTGGGTATGGACTGGCTTAGGAGGTATGCGGCAAGGATTGATTGTGAGAGGCTGGAGGTGACAGTCGGGAATGTGGAAGGGCGAAAGGTTGTGATACGATGTAAGCATGAGGAAGGCGTCTTCATGAGCTTCATGTATTCGCTGGTTGTTCCATGGGATGGACTGTCATCGGTGCCTATTGTGAATGGATTTGAGGATGTCTTTGACGAAGTCAAAGGGTTACCGCCGCATAGGGAGATCGAGTTTCGTATCGATCTAGTTGAGGGAGCCAGACCTGTTGTGATGCCTCTTAGGCGGATGGCGCCTAGGGAGCAGCAAGAGTTGAAGGTGCAAGTTGATGACCTTTTACAGAAAGGATTCATTCGGCGTAGTGTGTCCGAATGGGGTGCACCAGTTGTGTTCGCAACCAAAGCGGATGGATCGTTGAGGTTGTGTGTGGACTATCGTGAGCTGAATAAAGTGACTAAGAAGAACAAGTATCCATTGCCGAGAATAGATGACTTGTTTGATCAGCTTCACGATGCTAAGGTGTTTTCTCAGATGGATTTGGCAACGGGATTTCACCAGTTGAGAGTGGCAAAGGATAGTGTGCCGAAGACTGCTTTTAGGACACCATCCGGTTTTTATGAGTGGATGGTAATGCCGTTTGGATTGACTAACGCACCAGCATATTTTGTGGATCTTATGAATAGAGTGTTCAGAGATTGGTTGAATAAGTTTGTGCTTGTGTTCGTGGATGATATTCTGATTTATTCCAGAACTGAGGAAGAGCACAAGACGCACTTGCGTATTGTTTTGGAAATCTTACGGAAGCATCAGCTGAAGGCTAAGTTTTCGAAGTGTCACTTCTGGAAAAGTGAAGTGAGATTCTTAGGCCATGTTATCTCTGGAAGTGGAATAGCGGTTGATCCCGCTAAGGTGGCAGCGATCCAGGATTGGGTTAGACCTAAGAATGCATCTGATGTGAGAAGTTTTCTTGGATTAGCTGGATATTATCGACGGTTTATCAAAGACTTTTCCAAGATAGCCGCACCGTTAACAGGATTGACGAAAAAGAACCAAGTGTTCAGATGGGATGATAAGTGTGAGCAAGCTTTCGTGATCCTGAAGGAGCGACTGACGAGTACTCCTGTTTTGACTATTCCAAGTGGGAATGATGAGATGGTGGTTTACACCGATGCATGTGGTACTGGACTTGGAACAGTACTAATGCAGAAGAATAAAGTTGTTGCATATGCAAGTCGACAACTGAAGCCGCATGAAAGGAATTACCCGACTCATGATTTGGAGTTAGCGGCAATTGTTTTTGCTTTGAAGATGTGGAGACATTATCTATTGGGAGTTAGATTCGAGTTGTTTACAGATCATAAGTCATAGAAGTATATGTTCTCCCAAAAGGATTTGAATCTTCGACAGCAACGATGGCTAGAGTTTTTAGCATCATATGATTTTGGTATAGCTTATACTCCGGGAAAAGGTAACGCAGTAGCTGATGCGTTGAGTCGAAGACATGCAGGATTGGGAGCCATGTTTTCGGAATGGAAGAGTCTCGAGTATTTAGCTGGATTTGACTTCAGGCCTAGATGTGAATTGGAACCTGAGATGTTGGCAAACTTATCAATAAGGCCTACTCTTGTGGAAAGGATTGGCGAGAGTCAAAAGCGAGACGATAAGCTTGTCAAGATTATCTATGATTTGGAATCTGGATTGGACCCAGAGAAGGATAAGGGATTCGAAGTCGATCGAGAGGGTTGGCTTCGGAAGCAAGGACGATTGGTTGTTCCCAACATAGATGAATTAAAGGATGAAGTTCTGAAGGAAAATCATCACTCGAAGTTGACAATTCATCCAGGTGGAAATAAGATGCATCGGGATATGAAGAGAACCTATTACTGGGAAGGTATGAAGAAGGATGTTGGAAATTTTATTTCCAAGTGTATGAATTGCCAGTTGGTTAAAGCAGAGCAGAAAAAGCCAAGTGGATTGCTTCATCCATTAGAAGTTCCTATGTGGAAGTGGGAACAGATATCGATGGATTTTATCGATGGTCTACCTAGAACCAGAGCAGGAAATGAAGGGATTTGGGTCATAATAGATCGGTTGACCAAGAGTGCAAGATTCATTCTTGTTCGATCGACTAGGACTGCATCGAAGTTGGTTGAGTTGTATGTTAAGTGGATAGTTCGATTCCATGGTTTTCCGAAGAGTATAGTGAGCGATTGAGACCCATTGTTCACTAGTGGATTTTGGAAGAGCTTCCAAGAAGTTTTGGGAACTAAGTTGTGTTTGAGTACAGCTTATCATCCTCAAACAGATGGTCAGACTGAGAGAGTCAACCGAGTTTTGGAAGATCTCCTTAGAGCATGTGTTTTGGATTTCGGAGGATCATGGGAAGATCATCTTCATTTGGTGGAGTTTGCGTACAATAACAGTTACCAGTCAAGTATTGGTATGGCACCATATGAAGCACTGTATGGAAGACCGTGTAACTCTCCGACATGTTGGTTGGAAACTGGAGAAAAACTGATACTTGGGCCAGAAATGATTCGTCAGACTTCGGGTTGTATAGAGATCATTCGGCAACGAATGAAGGCAGCCCAAGATCGTCAGAAAAGTTATGCTAATAATCGTCGTAAGGATTTGGAATTCGACGTAGGTGATATGGTTTTTGTGAAGATTTCTCCTCTGAAGAATGTTATTCGATTTGGAAAGAAAGGGAAGTTAACTCCGAGATTTGTTGGACCATTCCCGATTATCGAGCGAATTGGAAAGCTCGCTTATAGATTGGAGTTACCGGAAAAGATGGCGGGTGTGCACAATGTTTTTCATGTATCTTATCTACGGAAGTATGTTCACGACTCGAATACAGTGGTTTCTTCTGATAGCTGTGAAGACTTGGAGGTTGATGTAGTGGTTACGAGACCTCGTAAGCCGCTTCGTGTTGTTGAGACCGACACGAAACAGCTTAGGAGGAAGACGATTACGTTGCTCAAGATACAATTGAGTGATGATGTTAACGACTGTACGTGGGAGGAGGAAGAGAGGATGAAGGCAGCTCATCCTGAACTCTTCGAGGTATGGCCCTAAGGTGTCGTGACATCTCATGAATTTGTAGCTTGTTCTAATCATAGAATTCTGCATGCTAGGCTAGTAATTGGATGCATGGTTTGTTGATTGCTATGGATGGTAGGCATCTAGAATAGTTTTGATTGCTCTTGTTTGTTTGGAATTTCGGGAGCGAAATTCCTAAGGGGGAGAGAATGTAACGACCCGTATTTTACGTGTCGATAGATCGTAGAATTTACAGGTCGTTAGTGTTGTTTATGTTGTCTCTAGCCTGAATCGTATAGGAAGTTAACTCGTGTGTTAAGTGTTGAGTCGTTAACGAGTTAACTAGGGGACCGAGTTGAGAATCTGACCGACTCAATGATGACCGACTAATAAAGGTAGCGACCTATAGGTTTGGCCGAGTTAGTGAGTTGCCAAGTTAACAGGTTAAGGGTTAGACCGACTCATAGGGGTTAACGAGTTACGACTCAAGGCTGGGACGAGTTAATAGATGTGATCGGGTTAAGCTCTTCACCGACCTATAGGCTTGCGCGAGTTAGCGTGTTAGCGGGTTAGGAGTTAGCATAGCTAACGAGTTAGCGACCTAGAAGTTTTAGACGACTTAAGGATGCTAAGTCGTAAGTCGTTAGCGGCTTAGTTAGGTCGTAGGGTCATCTGGGCCGTTGGAACTGTTGGGCCATAGCACTAGTTAACCCGAGTTGGTTGAGTCGTTGGTACGAGTTAAGACCTTAGGTCGCCTAAGAGTTGAGTCGGAAGCTAGTTGAGTCGTATGGCCGAGTCATAAGGACATGATCTATGTGTTAACTCGTATACGAGTTAAGTCGTGAGTCGTAGTGGCTTGAGTCGTGAGTCATGAGTCGTGGACGACTCATAGGGGCGGACGACTCATGGGGGATTTCAGCCTATAAATGGAGGGCTTTGGCTCAATTTTTGGCACCGGTTTTTGAAGGGACGAAGTGCTGCCATTTTGAGAGCTCGACTATAACATTTCTTCATCTCCTTTTCTCCATTCCAATCTAGTTCTAACATCCATCCAAGATCGAAGATCCAAGAGCCAAAGTTGAAGATCTTCATCCAACCAAGCTAGATTTCATCGTTTTAAGCGGGATTTCGACGAATCAAGCTTGAATCCTTGCTGTCCAGATCTGGAGTTAATAGTTTTTGAAGTGTTTGGGTGATTCGGTGAGTGGTGGTTATCTCTCACGCGGACCCAAAGGAGTATATTGGTTTGGGTGGTTTGTTGGAGTGTTGTAGATAGTGATTTTATGCATTTTTCCTCAGATCTAAGTATAGATCCATTACTTATGAAGATGTTTACTTTTGCAAGTTCATTCATCAAGTTGTAGGGACAAAAACCATGATTTAAATTTGTTAGATCTATGCTAAAAACCCATGATTCATGTATGATAGATCTATTTTCATTTATTTTACGAAATTGCTATTTTAGTTATAAATGCCAATTTAGATCTTGATTGACTACTTAATTGTTTGGATTAATGTTTGCCTTGTTTGATTGTTGTGAATGAGTTATCTAGTTGATAGATTTGGACAAGTATGGTCAAAGACAATTCAAAAGCTACGGAAAAGGCTCTTGAATGGTGAAAGTTGCTTAAGGCATATGTAGTGGATGTTGAAGCTCAAATGTATGGATTGGATGATGTTGAGATGGAATTTTGCCATGGTGCGATGAGGCAAACCATGATGTTAAGATGAGCCTTTGCTAAGATGAAGATGATGCGAGGCATGATATGATGTAACCTTGGTATAATCAAGAAGGATTGCTCCAAGCATGTTGATAACTTGAAGGGTAGTTCAAGTTGATTGATAATGGATGGCTCAAGAGGTAGTTTGGGCTAGGATGAGAATAGTCGTCAAGGAGGATGACTAGAAGGCTTAGATTTCATCGTTGTTGAAGGTTCTAGCAGACTCAAAGCAAGAGTACAAGGGTTGCCCTAAAGACTACAGGTAGGTGGTCTGGACACCCTAAAGACTACAGGTAGGTGGTCGAGTACTCTGGGTAGTTGCGAAAATTCCTAGGCACGGGTCATGATGACGTGTGGAGTTATGTCTAGAACTGGGGTTGCCATTAACCCTTGATAGATGACTCAGGAAGGAGTCGGTCATTCAATTAACGGTGATTTCGAAGCAAGGTTAACAATGATAGCCAGAGTCATGGATGTTTGATTGTACTATCATTCAGCCTCAAGAGTGGTGTTTTCTGGGTGCTTATCTGATCTTGGTTTAGGCCTTGGGGGTTTGTATTTGGAAAACATCGACCTTGACTCGAGTGGTTATTGTTTTACCTTAATAGTCTGCTATGTTATGCTTGCTTCACCTTAGTATGATTGGGGGATATCACTGTAGAAAGAGGTGGAGTAGGATGGTTTGGTTCCTATTCCTTTTATCCTATATGCTCTTTTGGTATGTTTGATAGTTGATTTACTGCTCACTAAGACTTTGTCTGACTCAATGTTTTATGTCTCCTCTTATTACCTTGGGCTGTTCATCCATGTTGGGATGGGCAGACTAGGTAGCAGGTGACAGGTGCTGTTCTTGGAGATCTACGTTGATGATGACGAAGACGAGCAGGAGGCTTTTGCGTATTATTTCATATTATGTACTGGGTGTTCCGCTGCTATATTTGTTTGAGTGTTATGTAGTGAGGCTTTGATGTATGGATGATTCATATGTTTGTATAAAACTATTATGATGCTTATATGATGATGTCCTGTTCTATGGAGCTTCACTATATTGTATTTCTCTATTGTATTTTATCCATGCGCTGTGAGTTGTACAAAAGATTCTGCGATGTTTATTCTACCTTGACGGTCACCCATGGCTGCCTGGCACACCTTCAGCGCACCTTTCCCTTGTTTCCGTGCGGGAGTCTTGGGCGGTCGTCACACAATCCATTTATTTTCCCAAGTTAAATTTTATTAATATACTCAATCAAATAATTATTTAGCCAATTAGCTTACTTTCAACTTCTAAATCAATATTCGGTTCTAATTACAAATTCACTTCATTAAAATTCCAGTTTGGATTTCCTTGATTTTCCAAAATACCAAAACTTTATTTAAAAAAATTAGAAATGCTTTTAAATTCACATCATACTATTATAATCACTCTTTATAAAATACGTTTTATAACTCGATGTCTCAACCAGTCCATCCTTGTTCTCTTAGAAATTCAGTCATACGTTGATCAGGCGTAGAACTAAAAATCTATAAGTACTTGGTAAACCCGTTTTCAACACCCAGTGAAAATACTTTTGAAAATACATTTTATTGAAAATATTAAAAGCATTTTGAAATAGAGGAAATATCTTTGGTGAGAATGCTCTGGAAATCATCACCCCCTATCCATGGTCACAATTACATCCAGGATTACATTGCCGTCACAGCAAAAGTCCATGTAACTGTAGGCTCTCCGCGGCCTCTCAATTACGCCATGGATCCCACTCAACAGATCACAGTTACATCCAGGGTTACGTTGCCGTCACATCAAAAGTCCATGTAACTGCAGGCTCCCTGCGGCCTCTGGTTTTCGCTGTCGAAATGAAACCTCTCCACTCCTACATAGGTCGCAGTCTACCGATATAAAATCAAACGCAGACTGATGGCTCTCAGCGGCACACACGATTTTCTCTATGTTATACTCAACTCATAATCCCCAGGAACTAGTTTTGTCCGGACTCCTCACAGGTTCAACTTTAGAACCCCCCCTTGGGGCTCAAGGCAGTACCACCCGGTGGCACTCCTGAGAAGTTCATTTCAAGGGAGCGCCTTTTTCCCCATAGCCATCATCAAAACGCATTATACTATACATATATAGTATCTTTCAAATCATACACCTAGTATGATATCATATAAAGCTCTTTACACAAAATCTATTATCGTTAAATCAATAATTCTGAAACTAGGCTTTCCAAATTTTAATATTGATTTTACCCAAAAACCAAAAGCCTTTCCAAATTCAAAGGTTCCCAAAACCTTTTTCCAAAATCCTCATAAGATCCTCTATATATATTCAAGTATACATAATTTTTAAAACTTTGGATCATTTCAAACTTGTATAAAATTCCTTTTATACTTCAAACACTTGCAAAAATCTTTTTCTTCCCGCAATAAATTCTACAAGGGGAGATTTATCTTATATACCAAAGATATATAACTTTGTTTATTCAAAATCAAATATTCAAATTTGATTACTTTTTTCTTTTCAATATCAATTTCATTCAAATCCGTAAGATATACACATGTTATTCGTACGCCATACCAATCTGATCGCTCACTCGATCACACAATTTCACTTCCGAACTAGTATCGTCCACCGGACTCCCTAGTGCGGACACAGATCTGGTTTTTTGATCAGAAACCGTCATTCTGCTTGCATAGCTATAACTATGATAGAGAATATCCAGAACCAATCAACAATCCATATACAGGTTCACCATTGAAAATCAAGTGAGAAATCCCAACTCGAATCGATAAACTATCTCGAAATTCTGTGCTCGAATCTGGATCAAATCACTATGCGAATAGAATAATATACGTACATCCTACGTAATTATCTTCATCGATTATCAGCTAAATCAATTCCCTTTCTATTCACATTTCCTTTAATTCCCTTTCACTTAATTATAATTGCCTTAATTCTCATTGAATTATCACTTCAATCCTTATCTCGGTTGGGTATTTAAATCAACAGCAGTTTGAACTCCAACCAGTTGATATTTAGAAAATAGCTTGAAAATTGAAAAATAGGTAAGTAGTTGAAAAATAATTATTAGTTTATAAGATAGCTATAAAATAGTTAATTAATTGTAAAATAGTTGAGAAATAGCTAAATAGTTTCAGGAATTTTAGATAATTGCAAAATAGTTGGAAAATAATAATTTATTTGTAAAATAGTTGAAAAATAGTAATTAGTTTAGAAAACAATTGAAAGACGGTTAAATAGCTCCAAAAATAATGGTAAAACAAATATAAAATAAGTCAGCTTTTAAAGAAAAACGGTTGTATATATTTAATAGCTTAGAAAAATAAGTTTATATTAAAACAATTTATATTAAAAATAGTCAAGAGTCAAACTGCTCACTTTCCCAACAATTCAATTTAAATTCCCACTTCCGGTCAAATCCAATTCATTCAAATCAGATTCAATTTGAACTAATTCAATTTCAATCTCAATTCTAAACCATTTCGAATTATATATATTCGAGTTAAATTCTTAAAGATTGGTTTAACCCTTTAAACCAAATTTATCTTTATTAAAAGTTTTTTTTATAATAATTTAATTTCTGAATCCAATTCTCAAAATTCCAATTTAAATTATCTTTACTTATGTATCTCAAGGTTCAAATAAGAGTTCAATACAATTTTATTTTAAAATTTTAATTTATTATTAAATTTTATCTTCCAGTTTGAAGCCGGTTCTTAAAGAAATTTAATTTACAATTCAATTATTCAATTTTATTCTATTTATACAATTCCATTCTCAATTTAAAGATTTTTATTAACAATAGGATTATATCATCCAATTTATTTTAAAACGTCCATCCATTTTAAATTTTTAAATCTCAAACCCTTTTGAGATCACACGAATTCCCAATTCAAATCAACCGTTTAACTTTCCAAGTTAAATTCCAATTTCATCCTGAAATTTCCAATTCTGGTTGCGTTTTCTACACCTATTTAACTTTCCCAAAGATAAATTCCAATTTACTTAATCCAATCAACCTTGCTCAAATTGAATTCCCGCTTCTAATTTCAAAATTCTTTCCCTCTTATAAGTTCAAAACTTATATCACTTTGGGTTTTTACATCAGACTTCAGGGAAAAATCAAAACTCAACATCTTAGAGTTTATTTCAAATTATCTTTAATATCATGTGTATCCATACATATATACATATTTATTTCTTGGCCCTCCCAGCCATGTTTTAAAATTTTAAACCACATTTGGTTTTAAATTTAAGTCAATTTTCAAACAACCCATTTTTTGCAACAAGTCCCAGCTATCCAAATAATACTTTTTTTTTCATTACTTTGAAACAAAATCTTCAAATTTTGGGTCCGGATTTAGAATTTCATTTTCAATCAATTAAATTTTAATTTGGTTATATTTCTATTTCTACTTAATTTAATTCCAATTCAAGACTTCAATTTGGGTTGTATTATATTACTTCTTAATTTAATTTCAATAATTTAACAACCAATTACCTTAATATTTATTAGAATGAAATATTGCTTTATATATCAAAATATACTTATATAAAATCATTTAAGACTTTTATATAAGAAAATAACAAGTACGCTCTCATATATATGTATACTCAACTCATTCTAGAGTACTACAGACTCTATTTAATGAGTAACTCCCACCAGAGCCAAGGTTCTCGCTTAACCTTTCTGCTCTGATACCAAATGTAACGACCCGAAATTTTCGAAGCCAAAAATTCCAGATAGTTATGAAAAAGAAGAAAGAGATAAAAGAAGAAGAACAGAAATGCCAAACATCTCACATTCGCAGCGGATAAAATATAAGGATAAATAATAACAGTCTACAATAGAATATTATATCTGTCGGTTACATTCTAATACATCGGAGTTTCACATATATACATTCACTGAATATTTACAATTATCATGTCTCAGATTAACAATAATATAAATACAGCGGAAATACTCTATACGCTCCTGCCATCCAGCTCGCCTCCTGAGCTCCAGAACGTACCTACCTGAAAATCTGTAATACTCAGTCTGCCCCGAGCATTACACCAAAGTAACACCCGGGTCAGGCTGGAAACCAGCGTGAGTAAACCCCTTTCAACATGGAATACAAGATTACAACTTATATAAAACCCGAGGTAACTGATATCAATTTAACCAACTCACAATTTGCTATAGACAAACACTTATTTCACATATAAATTTCTAAGTACAAACTTAGATAAATAATCCAATTCGCTTAAATCGTTTCATTCCAGCCTATTGATTTCACAAAACAATTTATAAAATTCGAAGTGGTTTCGGGTATTTCCCGATACCCGACACCGGCCTCTTCGAGTCTCGTATCATTCTAACCCAATTTATCCAAATGAAATATACACAACATTTCATATCAAAGATATCAACTCATTCAAAACATCCAATATCAATCAATCTTTCATAAGCAAATTTTATCACTTTCCAAATTAATTCAATTGATTCTAATTGAATTTCTAACCTCAATCACTTAGATTCCTACATTTAACATTAATTAATCCCAAATCAATTAATTAGTCAACCCTTCATTATTCATCTTAATTAATCACCCTGGATTAATTATTTTCAATTACATTCAAGTAATTATCATTACTTAATTTCATGATATTAATTATTCTTAACCAAATTCAATAAATAATCTTAATTACTTCATAAATTAATTAACTATTTTAATTACATTAATCCTTAATTAATTATATTAGTAAATTCTTCATAAGTCATTATTTATGGGTTAATCAATCTTAGTTAATCAAGTTTTTTGATTACATCATTAATTATATAGATTAAGGATTTCCAATTATATTTTAACTTATCCTAATCTAAATTAATTTCATTAAATAATTAATCATTAATTAAATCATAAATATTTATCACTCTTGATTTATCTCAACCAGTAATTTACTATCTTCTTTTTGTTTTTTTACTTCATTAAATAAATTAATTACTCCACTTATTTAACTATTTTAATTAATCTCTTGATTAATTTCACGAAGTAATTATATTTTATTAATCACATTTGGTAATTATTTATTAAACCACCCAATGATCATTCCAGTTTAATATAAACTTAACTAATTAACTCAAATCATTAATTAATTTAATTAATTAATTTTCCATTTAAATTATCATACGTATTTAATGAATCACCGATTATTAAACCCTATTTGATTTTAAACAGACCATTTTCTTACTTATGATTTATGTTCAAAACCATCTAAAATCCAAATACCTTGAGTCAAACCACCATTAACATGAGAAACAACCAAATCTAAAATCACTAGATCATCCGTACACATCCAAACAATTCAATCATTCATCCAATTATTTAAATTTAACCCTTTAAATTTAAGAAGAAATCCACAGAGTGATATTTACTCACCTTTGTTTTTCTGTTTGCAATCCATTCCAACCAGCTTGTTTTCCTTTCAGATTTCAAACCTTAAATAAACATTTACAATTTATTAGCATTTGAATCAATCGATCAACCTATTACCATATATTAATTTAATTTAACTTTAACTAATTTCCTTTTTGATAAATCTACTTAGTTAATTATTTAATTAAATCAATTTTCCTTTAGCAAAATATTCTTTGGTAACTAGAACAAATAAATAAGTTTAATTAAACAAATTGATCTCCATTATTTTAAAATCCAACTGGTGAATGAAAATAGGTACTTATGTAAACTTATTTTCTTCTGAAACTACTTGTACCTATAAAAAATCTATTAATTTCAAAAGTCTAATTTTATATAAAACCTTTAACATTTATAAAATTCCTAAAATTTTGTCTTCAAAACTATATATATATATATATATGCATTAAAATAAAATAAAACAGAAATGTTTAAACTTTACTGTAATATTTTTTTTTTGAATTTATATACATTTCCGTTTTACATGTATATGTATATTGAAACTAAAAGTAAATTATAATAAAACAAACATACCAAACTTTTTAATCCAAATCCAAGATGTCCAAACCCTAGCAACAGCTCCTTCCCTCGAAATCGCGCCGCCATCGTTGCCGTCACGTGCGTCTCACGCGAAACCCTAGTTCGAAAATCACTGCAAATCTTCCAATATCGCGACTCCTCGATCCTATGAACGCCGCCCTCTACCCTCTCCGCTCGGCGCTACCGCTTGCCAGCTACCCCTCGATGTGCCTATCGAGCTCGCTGCCATCCCAAAATCGAAGACCGGACCTAAGCTCCCTCTCCTTGCTTGCTCGATTGCCCAGATACCCTAGTTCGCGGCCTCCTGCTGTGCTCTCGCAACCGCGCCGGCCGCCCCTCTAAACACCTCATCGCCTCGGGCTTGTACGGGACAAACCGCGGCTGGATCGATTTCAAATAGGAATTTGATTAGAAAGGGAAAGCCCGCTCTTATTTTATTTTTATTTTTCGTGAATTTTCTTCTTTCTCTTTTTTTTCCATCTGCATTCATATTAAAGAGAGGGACGGTTATATGTGTTATAACTGGGAACGGTGTCGTATAGGGTAAGCTAAGGTTTTGATTTAACAGATTAAAATATTTAATTATAAATATCCCACTTTACCCCGCTCGAAACTTCGAACCACCATCGCGGCCTGCCGCTAGGCTATTATAAGGTTTTACCCGCATTCCGAACACAATGGAACGTGTTTCTGAAGCTAATTTGATCGTATGTGGGAGTTAGCTTTTAAATTGATTTAAAAATATTAAATTATCGGTTTTAAATTTCAACGCGTTTCTCACCCGTACAAGCAAACGGTCAATCCAAACGCTACGAAAAATAAAATATGATAATTATAACTATTACGGATCCAATGGAATAGGTTTCGTCGAATTCCGAGACTGTGCCTCGGTAGGCTAATTTTTAACTGTCAATATAAACGATACATTATTAAAATTGAACAAATTACCTTTAAATTAAATTCTAATCACTCTATTATCTTCAGTATCATTATTATAAATTTTATAAGCCTTCAAATTATTTTAAACAGGCTTAAAACTCCAAATTCTGCGTTTTACCCAATTCCAAATTCTATAATTCAATATTTAAACTATATAATTCAATAATTTAATTATTAAGTAAATATCGATATCTTGAATTTCCGGTTAAAATTAACTTTAAAATATTTTAAAATCGATTAACAATTCTAATTTAAATTGTTAAAATTTCCGGGTCGTCACAGGAATGAGGAGCTGAGTAGCAATATATGTATAGATAAATGAGAACAGAAACAATCTAGGGTTTATAAAGAGGTATTTATAGACAGAGCTGAAACAGAAAGAATGGACTAGATTGATTGAATGATATATGGTCCAAAAAGCCCGTTTCGACCCCGGAACGAAAATTAGCCAACCCATATATCAAAATAGATATTTTTAAATATTTTAAACGCAATGGAATAGGTTTCAAGTCCAAATTCCATTGTATGAAGAAGTTATTCTAAAATCAAGTTATTTCAAATTGATTTTAACTAATTTTAATTTAATTGATTTCTAAGCATTCCGAGCCCGCACGATCAAACAACAAGTCCGGTCGTTACGAAACTTGAAATTCTATAATAATACCATTACGGATCTAATGAAACTGGTTTTGTCGAAATCCGTCTCAGTGGCCAAAATGGCTATTTTCACATTAATTAAATAAATTAATATTAAATTAATTAATAATTTTCCAATGTAAACTTAATAATTTACAACTTCTATCGATTTTGATTTCTTAACCATTCACAAATAATTTAAACAAATTTAGCTATCGATTTAAAATTGATTAATTCCTCAATTTCAGTGTTTAATTTCAATTTCATTCAAATTAGAAATTTATAAATTTAAAATTCCAAAATCCATTTATTAACTTTCAAACCTTGTTATCCAAGTCTTCTATTACAATAAGGATATAATTAACATGGGATTATAACATGGTACTTTAATATTTCTCAATTTCATCTTAATCCTTATTTACGTAATATTTAAACATTAATTTTCATTTAATTCCAACAAATACTATTATTAAATTTAAATTAATAAATCTTGATTCTCATTGTTTTTATTCAATCAATCATTATCCTATTCATAATTTATTATCAACCAACAATTCTTACAATTAATTATCTAATATTGATTTTTCCAAATTACAGCTTATTTCGTATTATTTCGCTAATTAATATAACTTTGAATTTTATTTTCCAATTTACTATAATCAATTATGAACTTGAAATTGTTAAAATTAATTGAGTTTGCACTAAATTAGTTATTTATTAACTTGCATTAACATTATTACCTTAATTTTAGTGTTTTCTTTATTAAATTACAGATTTTTTATTTTCTTTCTGAATTAAATTACTAAAACTTATTAAATTAACAAAATTTAATTATCAAAAATTATGGGTCATTACACTCTCCCCCACTCAAAACTTTTCGTCTCCAAGAAGGTAAAAGAAAGAATAGAGTAAACAATACATCTTATTCCAAAATATTAACTTTAGAAAAAAATAAATTTACAAAATTAATTAATTTAAATAAAATATACCAATTTATAACCATCAAAATCTTTTTATACTCAAATTAATAAAGTTTTGAAAGCATTTTAAAAAAAAAATCTAAGTCCAAAATTCACGGAAAGTTTCGGCAGTGTCTCCTTTGTACAGGGAGGCTCGGAAGAAAATATAATATCAAATATAACAATGTATATCATAATATCTCAAAATTATATATCCCAACAATGGGAAAAACAACATAATAGCGCTATAAAACCGTAATCCGAAAATGTACCTATTTGTCGTGAAAATAAACGCTTAATTATGAAACCACAAGCAATAGCAATTACTTCCATAACATGCATTTCACTTATATAATCCAAAAGAGTTAATAATTATATAAAATGAAATATTAAATTTTTTTCAGCCACCAACAACAAATCAATATCAAACAACAATAATCACTTGCAACCAGCATACAATCATCACACAGAATCAACACAATTCAGTTATCCATCCATATCAAATAAAATAAATAGTTCGGGCTCAAAAACTTTAAATTGTACAGAATGGACAATAAATTATTAAGTGCACCATTTACTCAACAGTCTTAGATGAAACTAAATAGATTGTATATACATCCAACCAAATTTAAAGTATCATTGCCCAAACAACCATAACCAATCGAACAACAATTCCCAACAATAGATCAATTTCATTCTTATTAATTTCATTTCATACATTTGTTGTTTGACTTCCTTTTCATCCATATATTGATTTATCCACTAAATTTACACTTATTTCTTGCAAATTTAAATTTCCATTCATTGATTTATTACTTAATTTCATTTATTCATTTATTTATGGTATTCATGTGTGATTCAATTTCTTACATATGAATACATTAACTTATGTCGATAATCATATATTTACAGTACTCATCTTTTCTGCTTATTTTATTTCTAAATAGCTTCAACATTTACTTAAGTTATTATCATTTCTTTATAACCTTTCTATTATATTTAATTAGTGGCATTTCACTCATACTTAAGTTTACAACAATTGTAACATTAAATTCTTATTTATAAAAGGAAATTCATTGAATACTTTCATTACTCAAGTTTTACTTGTAAAATTTCCCATTGCATTTTCTTTTAACATTTTAACTTTTTATAGTTGGTAAGTTATGTATATGTTAAAGAATGAAATTGAAAATCATACAAGTTTATCTCAATTATTTTTAAATTAATTAATGTCCAATAATCCTTCTTTTGTCTTATAGGTTACACATTTCAAATTTTCTTATACTTTCATTCGTAACCTAGCATTTAATCTCTAATTTCCTTTAGAGGTTCCAATTATTAATTAGTTACATTCCCTGTTACTATAATAATTGAAACTATTAATTAATGGAAACTTAAGAATTAAATACCGGGTTTTATTCAAAATCATTTTAAAATAATAGGTAAATGTATACACTTAAAATTTATATATCCAATTATATTTAAAACAATTTGAAATTTTATATTTGTTTATCAAAATAAATCTGCAGTAAAACTACTACAGTGGCCTTCCCACTTCGAAACTCGAAAATGAATGTCGATGATGCGTCCACTAATCACCGAAATTATTTTCCAGCGGTAGAGAAGGGAGTACATAATTTATTTCTTTCCAAAATTTCTTTAAAACAATTCTTTCGAATGATATTGAAATATTTATATCAGAAATACTTATAAACAATATTATTATATTCCAAAATCCTTTTGAAAGAAATTTTTAAAATCTCGAACTTAAGCTCTAAAATTTCCAGTTTTCATTATTTTGTTATAGAACTTATTTCCAACCAATATTTATAAGTTTCACTACCTAACAAACAATATATTACTACCAAATGTATCCTTTATAAAATGTATTATTTTATACATAAAAATGTACAATAGGCAAAATTTTAAAACAAATATTGTGTCGGTCTGTCCTATTAAGTGTTTAGAAATCCCTATTGATGTCATAGTGTCCTATGCACCAACCAGAATTTATAAATACAAAATGGAACAAAATAACACAATATCAAAAGCCTTTTTATAACACTAACAAATACCCTCTCTCATATATATACTCTCAGTGACTCAACATAGGGTATTACTACCCTATTAGTAAAGAGTAAAACCCCACAAAGCTAAGGTTTATCACTAAACCAAAGCTCCGATACCACGTTGTAACATCCTTCCTTTTTGTTAGCTTAAGCAGACACACGTACCAACTCAAACCATACAGAAAGGTGGATTGTTATGGGGTAAATAAGAAAAAGCTGAGAAAGAAAAAAACAAAATAGAATCTTGCAGCGGAACAACAAAGTATAATAATCAAATAACAGTTCATGAAGTTGTTTAGAAACATTTGATTATACTTATACAACACATATCAGAGTTACATATACCAGAGAATAATAGATAATAATGCAACGGAACAATGTGATGTAGTGGAATATAATAAATAATAGTAATACAAGTTTTCGTCTTCATCCTCCAAAGATAAAGTCTTCGAATCCTAAAATGCTCAGACTGACCCGAGCGAATTTGAAAAGACAAAACACTTGCGTCAGAACTAAAAGATCTAATGTAAGTTAAATCAACAGTAAAATATGAGTGGAATGGCGTCAGAGATGTTTACGGGATCTGACATCTCCTATCCAGTGTGTAACGCCCCGCCTTTTCGTATGCTTTAAATCGACGATAAACCACACACGCCAGACTTAAACCATACAGAAGGGCGGATTGTTATGGGATAAATGATTGTTATGGGATAAATAAGAAAAGCAGAGATAGAAATAAAACAAAATAGAATCTTGCAGCGGAATGATAAAATATAATAATCAAGTATACAGTTCATGAAGCTGTTTTATAAACATTTGATTATATTTATACAATACATATCAGAGTTGCACATGCCAGTGAATAATAATCAATGCAGCGGAATACAGTGTAGTGGAACAATATAATATATATAATAATAATAATAATAATGAAATCTTCGTCTTCGTCCTCCAGAAATAAAGTCTTCGATTCTTGAAATGTTCGGACTGACCCGAGCGAATTAAAAAGTGAAAACACTCGAGTCAGAACTAAAATATCTTATGTAAGTTAAATTAAAAATAAAAATATGAGTGGAACGACGTCAAAAATGTTTATGGGATTTGACATCTCCTATCCAGTGTCTAACGTGAGTGCAGTAACTCAAGTGATGCTCGGGATTGACATCTCCTAAGGATCCGTTAAACTATCTACTATGTAGTAATATACGCTATTATAATAGTGTCTAAAGTAAAGTATAATATACTGAAAATAGCGTTAAGGCTTTACATTTTCCCCCTTAACACATTTTTATATTCCTATAGTCTATACAGTACCGTAATCTCCCCCGTACTGGACGTCGTCAGAGGGCACTCCATAGGTATGGTACAAAACAAACTCGTACAAGGCGCGCTAGGGTAGGTGACACAGCACAACTAGGCAATGCCAGGGTAGATATACCAATTACACTTTCGGGTCGGTGGTAACGCATAGCAGCAGCTACCGCCCACCTCGAGCCACACCCCCAAAATAAAAAGTCAAAACTGGCCACCGAATCGATCCAAAAGTCAAAGTATAATATTGAAGGGATGTGTCTGATCAAAGGTGCTACCTTATTAACCCGTCGATCGCTCCTGTTTTAGCCACCTTATCCCAACTCACGGGAGCTGGGTCCACGTATTTACCTCAAAGGAAACGCCGCCACCATCCTACTTCATTCTACAATCTCCACCGCGTACATGGTTGTTAAAGTGGGTTTCGGGGTTGGCAGAGAGTATGACAACTTCCGATCCCGGTCTCTTTAACAACCAACCGTTATTATAACACCGCGGTCTTTTCAAAATAGTTTGTACTTTAAAAACCAGAATATAATGTCCATTTGAAAACCATATAAATACGATATCATTTTCGTTTTAAAAACCCAAATCATTTTGATATCATTTTTATTTCAAAATATATCCTTTTCCCAAAATCATAGCACTTTCAAAATCTATATACCTTGAAACCAGGCATTTGAAATTATAACCCATTTAAAACATAATACTTTGAAATTCATAACTTTGCAACATTATAATTTTGATAAATCATTTAAATTTCGATATATTCTAAGGCTTTAATATTCCAAAATTCCAAAACTAAATTTTGAAAATTTAGATTCAAAAATCAAATCTTCTATTATTTAGTTTTTAAATATTTTACATGATAAATCCATTTTCATTTAAACAAAACTCAAATTCCAAATAACTAAATATTTCTTCAATTCATTTATACTTGAAAAATCAGTTAATTCACCTAGACACAAAATCAAGTTATAATAATTTATACCTTTAAATTTCTCATTTTAACAAATTTCACATCAACCTTTTAGAGCTTAATTCTTAAATAATTTCAATTTCAAATAAATCTCCAATTTATCTCCCAACCTTAATTTATTTAAATCATTATACACTCTATATTAAAATAGAATTTAAATACTTACTCACATTTATTTTAATAAAATCAAACTCCATTATTAAACTTAATTTTTATTTGACCACTTATACATAACTTAAATTAAAGCATTCAACTTTGTATAAAATAATATTTATAAAATCTCAAAAATCAATATTCATTTAACCATATTATATATAAAAAAATCAAACTTAATTATTAGGCTTATTTTATATTTCAAAGCATATTTATATACAACTAAAATCAATAATATATTTGATGTTTATATAACATCAGAATCAATATTTATATAACTCGTATATTTCTTTACAAGCCATAGAAATCATTTCAAAACATTTTTATGTATATAGACCGCGGTGTCTAATTTTCTACCTTATGGTCAAGTGATACGGATAATTATCATTTCAATCCATAATTTAAAATAAAAATTACGATTATATATCATTTCAAACTGTAATCCCGAATGAAATAAAAATGCATAATAACTTGCAGTTTATAATAATATAATACAACATCCATTCGTCCATCTTAAAATCATACATCCACCACAGTCATCATCCAAAACAATCAATCAATATCAATATATGATTGATAATATATAACAGGAAATTAACTGGCAGTTATATTCAATAATAAATTAAATAACGATTTAATTTAAATAAACGCAATTAACTGAGATGATGATGAAAAATATCTAAAACAGTCATAAATAAATGCATATTCACAACAAAATCAAATTTAACAAACATAAGAAATTTCAAAAGTTGTGAGTGGGTTAATACACTCACGTTTTGAATTTAAATTGAATTTAAATCCAATCTAAACCCAAAAATTGACGAGTCTCAGAATCCGTCCAAACCAACTCCAAAATGTCCAGAATCCCAATACGAACCTAGCGGAGAAAACCGCACGTAGATTGGATCATGTATGCAAAAGTTATTTGATTTAAGGGAGATGATTTTCAGTTTAAAACAAATAAAAAAATAAAATTAAAATCACACGTCACCTCTTTACAGCACGCCATCTCCTTCAACCCTATACAACGCATCCCAAACCCTAGCCCTTCGTTCAAGATAATACAGCGGCCACCACAACTAAATTCACGTCGCCGTCGCGTGCATCTTGATCCAAGGCCATCTACAGCCTCCTCACATCCAGTCGCCCCTTAGGCACAAAGTTTGAGACTCTCAACGCTGCAAAATCCCCCCAGGATGAGGCATTTTTCGGCCATCAAATCTCCAAATTCAAACGATCTCGACGATACGGCAAGTTCCAACCGTATGTATGGACTCTGCTGAACCCCTCTACGCGGCTACGCCTCCTAATCAAACCATCGTCTCCAATCCACCGTTAACCTACACCCTCCCAAACGAACGGCCGAGACAAGTTCTCCACGATATGGCCATACAGAAACTCCAATCGAAAAACAGATCAAACCAGAAGGTTACGCAATTTGAGAGTTTCAACATATATTTTTTCTGAGTTTTTCTGAGGAGTTTGGATTTTTGAAGTTGATTTTTGAATTGCAATTTGAATTGGATAAATTAGGGTTTACCGCCATTGAGGAAGAGGAGCACAGAAGTTTGTGTACATATAGAAATGAGGAATATATGTTGCTAGGGTTTATAGCAGAATATATGTACGCAGGGTTAACATTTGAATGGATGGATAAGATAGATTTACGCGCTAACGCCAAAGTGGCCCAAATGCCCGTTTCGACTCCGGAATGAAATTGGGTCAACCCGTATATCAAAATAGATGTTTTTAAATATTTTAAACGCGATGGAACAAGTTTCAAGTCCAAATTCCATTGTATGAAGAAGTTATGCTAAAATCAATATTTTTCAAATTGATTTCAATTTCAATGATTTCTAGGCGTTTCGCGTTCGTATGATCAAACGACAAGTCCGATCATTATGAAACTTGAAACCCTACAATAACTCACCGTTACGGATCCGATGAAACTGGTTTTGTCGAAATCCGAGTCAGTGGCCAAAATGCCTATTTTTACATTAATTAAATTTTTAATAATTAATTAATAAAATCCAATTTTTAATTTCAATCTTAAAATTGTCCAATTTTATCACTTTTATATTTCTCAATCATTTGCAATGTTTTAAAAAAATTAAAAGTCAATTTAAAGTTGATTAACTTATCGATTTCAGTATTATCCTCAATTCCATTCAATTCAGAAATTATAAATTTAATTTCCAAAATTTCTATTAAATTAAATTAACAATCATTATTCCATTCATTATTGTCAACTAGTTGAATTTAACATTGGATTCAAAACTATCACATAAATTTTCTCATATTCCATCTTCATTTCAAATAACGTATTATTTAGCTATTTCAATTTCATTAGATTGCAGTTAATCCAATTATTGAATTTTACATTTCAACTAAATAAAATGAAGTTTTGATTTCCATTATTCTTAACCATTAATTGGTTTAATTAATTGGTATTGCACTAATTAAGTCAATTCTACAATTGCTTTCAAATTAAATTTTATGAATTAAACAAATAGGTAATTTGTAACAATTGTAACCATTTCCTTCAAACAAATACTATAATTACTTCAAGAACATTGATTGTAACGACCCGGAATTTTGGGTCGCTATATTTGAACATTTTAATTCATTTTAAATGTCGAACATGGATTATAATTTGATTTTGAAATAAAAAGATGTTGGTTAAGGTAATAGAATTAGTTAAATTTTAAATACGGCAATTTAATTGAAATTCGAATAATTATAATTTAATAGTGGAATTGGGATAATTGTTGATTCTGGGTGTAAATGGAGATAAAAATTGATTCTCAAATTTATTTCAAGTCTATTTGGGTTTGAATTATAGTATTGGACTGTTGGATGGAATTAAAAGTCGATTGGTTAAATTTGGAATTTTATATTAATTTAATAATGGGATTTAATAATATAATAATGCAAATAATTAGATTTTGGTTCGAAATGAATCAGAATGATTTCTAATGTGAATATAAATTCTATACGATTTATAATAGAGTTAATAAAATTTTAAAAGTAAAATTTTAAAAGATTTCGACGATTTTGAAAATCGCTCGACTAAATCGACGAGTTAAAATAGCCTTCCGAGGCACAGTCTCGGAATTCGACGAAACCAGTTCTATTGGATCCATAATAGTTAGTTATTATTGGATTTCAATTTTCATAGCAATTGGAGTTGTCGTTTGACCCCAGCAGCTTAAAACGCATAGAAAATACTTTAATCGATTTAATTAAGAATTGATCGTTTATTTCCGTAACTTGTGCATACAACCAAATTAGCTTCCGAAACACGTTTCATTGTGTTCGGAACATGGTAAAACCTTAGGAACGCCTGGCGGCATGCAACAACCCTAGATTTTTTGTATATTTTAATTTTGACTTTATTTCATTTTGAATTTTTTTAAACTTGTTTCATTTCAAACATTTCATTTTTAAATATAAACTTTGATTATTATGTGAATTATAATTCCAAATGGTATAAATTGTATATTTTCTTGAAATGTTGATTCTGGTCAATTTGGATCAAAATTTGATTTTTAAATTTCAAATTTAAATATTTAAATTCTTAAATTTTATCTTTTATTACGAAAATAGATTTGATAACTTGAATACTGCTTTTCGTTTCATTGAAAACGGATATAAATTGTGAAAGTTATGTATATTTCAATATTGAGTGCAATTTGTTTTATTTAGCAATTTTGTCTATTTTAAATTATATAAATTATATTTTCTTCGTCATATTTTTATTTTAAAACGTGTCATTATGTTATTTTATGTATATTTTTGTCTTTTGATATTTTTGAAGTGATAATAAAACTTTTCTAAAATTTATTGCATTTATTTTCTATTTTTAAAGGATGTTTTCTATTTTTTTCTGCTATTTTCTTCATTTAAATTATATTTAATTAAAATTTATATATTTTTTTGCGAATGCATTTTTATTTCATGTTATTATATTTGTTATAAATATTTTTACAAGTCCATATGTATTTTCCAAAGTTTATTCTGTTTATTTTCCATTTTTCTAGACTAGTTTGCAATTTTGTGCTATTTTCTTGTTTTAACCTTGTATAATTAATATATATTTATATATATTTTATATTATGTTATATTTTCGAATTTGTGGCTGAACTTATTATTATTTTCAGTAATATAAACATATAAATAAATTAAAGGTAATTTGAAAGGTTTAAACTCTTAATCTTCCAAAGTCCTTTTATCTTCCGCCTTTTCATTTTCTCAACTCACATCTTTATTGTTTTGGCCGACTTTCTCATTGCTTCAGCTGCATTTTTTTCATTTTTACGCATCATAAGAAAGCTTCTCATTCCATAAAAATCACGGCCACCATCTCTTGCAAAAAGTTAGGTAAAAAAATCCTTCTCTTTTTCATGTTTTCATCTTGTTTTCATGGTTTTGCACTTGCTTTCTTCATCTATATTTGGCATGGCCTATCTCCTCCATCACCATGGTGGCCTCCACCACCCCCTTCCTCTGACCATCACCCATCCTACTACCCCTCCACTTCAAGCCGACCCAACCCAAGGCTGTGACGACCCGACTTTCTTACCACAGAAAATTGCATTATTTTTAAGAAAGAAATGGATAGGAAAGAGAAAAGACAGAGAAGAAGAAAGAAACAACATCAGAATCTAAACAGCGGAATGAATAAATTATATTAATCACATAATATGTTACATAGTATCATATACATCAGAGATACATAGCTAAACACAACACATACTAGACAGTTATAAACACCTGCCTAATTATACAACTCAATACAACTCAAAGACAACAACTCAGAGAACACAGAGCGGAATACTATATAACTATATGCAGAAGCCTCCTGCTCCATTACTCTTTCAGAATTCATCAAGCCGGCCTGAATTACCCTGGCTACGCGTAAAAATTTGAGTACCCAAGAGTTAGAAAACAGAATAAACTCCTGGTCAGACATGGGTCTGGTGTGAGTAAACGGTTAAAGTTGCTTAACTTTTAAAAACCTTTTGAAAGAAAAGGTATCACGTAAGACTTCCCACACATAAACATGGAAAAGTTTTTACCTTCCGCTAACCAAAACATTTGATAGGAAATTTAGTGATATTATAATAGGTCTAGGGTTTTCAAATAAATATGAAATAGCCGAAATTGTTACATGATTAAATTCCAGCTACTAGCCACAAAAGTGGGTAATACAATAAAAACCGTTGGCAATTATTGGATTTTGGATTCCATACAATGGCAGGGCTAGTGGGGTACCGCCCGTCACAGTATGTGGCCTAGATCAACGTACCGAGGAGTACGCCTGCTCCCCTGCAACACAAGGCCGGACCCATTCCTTACTGAAAAGTTCCAAATAAGACAACCCCGGCGGATGTAGCTATTCAACCGCCCACACAGTCAAAATAAAAGGGACCTCTAGACAGGGGCAAATCTTACTCTCAAATGGGGGCTACCCACGAAGCCTTGCTGCACCTCCCCTGTTTTAGCCATTCCTGGTTGATGAGGCTTAAGGCTATGATTATCTTTAGTGAACACATCACTTAGAATGCTCATCATCTACCTGACGATGTTCTGAAAGCATTCAATCCATACAAGTTCATTCCGGGTTCGAACGAAACCGAAGGCATTATCTCATTACACTCATTTTGGAATCACCCTTAGAGTTAACGACAATAACCCTTACACTCTGAACCTTTATCTCGAATCTGAAAGTACTATTCCGTCAACTCATTACGGAATCACGCACAGAGTTATACTGATGTATAGTCCTTACACCTCGAGTCTTCACAAAGCTCCACTTTGATTCACGACCTAACGTTTAATTGGAATCGATGTGGTTTTCGTATATCCAAATATGGAAACCTGATCCTTGTCTCGTCGAAATCCAAAGCTTGTCTTTTAGGTCCAAGTTGTTTAAAGGTTAAACAATTTAATTCAACTATCTATATACACATAGAATAGATAATTCACAAGTCACAATTGATAACTACATTATCAAATAAACAGATGATCCATCACAATAGATAATCTATATTACCATCACAATGCAACCAAGCATTCGTATCACACAACATTATTTATCTCATTTTAGAGATTACATCCATTTAAGACAAACAATGTCATCCATTCATACATAAGCAATGATTTACTAAATCACAACGTAATTAATTTAAAATGAATTAAATTAACTATCTCAATCTCTAATTAATTTAAACTGAATTAAATTAATTACTTCATCTCTTAATTAATTTAAAATTAATTAAATTAATTACCTTTATCAGAATAAATCTTTCTTACTTATTCATTAATTAAAAAATTAATTAATCATCATCCTAATTAATCAACCTTGATTAATTAACTCTAAATCAAATAATTAATTCTTAGTTACTCTCATTTATCATATCAATTAATGAACCTTAATTTATTACTTCCATTAGTTAATTAACTATAATTAATTACATTATCTTTTAATTAATTACATTAATAAATCATGCTTAAATTAATTACTTTCAATTAATCAACTTTAATAAATATAAACAGTAATTAATTATTCTTAATTACTTCTTAATTACTTTTTAATTACTTTTATAAATTCTTTAATTTATTACACCAAGTAATATACCCTTAATCACTTTAATAAGTAATTATCCATTTAAATTACTTCCCAATCATTAATTTACCTTATCTCAGTTACCCCTGTAATTTATTAATTACTTATCTTAAGTAATTACCTTATCAAATTAATTAAGCAAACATACTTAATCATTTTGAAGTGACAATTCTTAAATACATAACAAATTAATTAACTTACTTGATCAAACTCATCTCACCAACTATAATCGAGTAATTCATTCCTTAATTACTCTTTAACCAAATTAATCTTCAATTAATTGATTAATTATCTTCAACTATTAATTGATAAATCTTAATTATTAATCAATCCTTTAATACAAAGTAATTAATCACTAATTACATTTATAATTAATTAATTAACCTTAATTAACCTTAATTAACCAATTAATTATCTCTTAATCATTAATTAATAAAACTTAATTATTGATTAACAACCTTAGTTACAAATTAATTAATCCATAAATATAATTAATTAATCCTTAATTAAAATTAATTAACCTTTAATAATAGTCAATTATTTCTTAATTAACTTGTATTATAGATTAATAACTTCTTAATTATTAATTAAGAAAAACTCAATTAAAACTTAATTACTAGTTTAATCACATAATTACTCAATCAAGAAACAATTACAATTTAATTAATCTTTAGTCATTAATTAAATCATCATAATTATTAGTAAATTTAATAATTTATACTTAATTAATTACCTAATTAATCCTTTAAAATAATTAATTAAATTAATTAATTAAACTTAAAATTCATAATCAACTTAATTAATTACAAATCATTAACACTTAATTAATATTTAAGATAAAACATTTTCTTTATTAAACCTTGGAAAACTTTACTTAACTTAATCATAAATTAGTTTAAAATATAAAGTAATCTTTAATTACTTTCTTTTAATTATTAATCAACTAATTTAAAAAAACAATTCCTTATAAATATCCTTTTATATTTCAAAAATAAGTTTGAAAATAACATTTACTTAAAACATTTAAACAAATCATACAAATTCATTTAAAAAAAACAATTCAATTCAAAAACAAGAATTTTAATTTAACATAAACTATTTAAAGTTTAAACTTACCTTATTTTAAATTGAAAATCTATTTAAGCATTTCTATTTGGATTTAACCCATATATACATGAATCCAAGAAATCAAAGTACATCTTCTTTTTTTCAAACAATCTGACTTAAAAGTTTTAAAAACTGTTTCAATTTAAAACTAAAAACTGTTAACATAACAGTTTAACCCCTGCACACAAGACCCAAGAGACCACACGAGTTCCCTCCCGAGCCATCTTCCTAATATCCCGAGTCCCCCTTCGAGGAAATCAAGCAACCCAAAACAAAAATACAACCCACTGACCACAGCTCATACGTGCACCGCACCATTGCCGAAACCACCTCTGGTCAACGCTGAACCCACCGACATATCACCCATCCTCCCTACTAGCATCCACGATCAACCAAACATTGATTCTTGCCTCGATTTAAAATCGAGCTCCTCAGGTGAAACTGAGCCCAAATACCATCATCAGCAAACCCCAAATTCCACGCCTCCGATCATCTATAATCGCCACAAATCCGGCCATGGCTTGCTGACACACCTCGCTTCCACTTCCCAGAATTTCATCCAACTCGATGTAGAGATGAAAATACAGTAGCCAATTTCCAAGGTTCAAAACAGAACTAGGTTTAAACATCAATTTCGAGAAAATTCAAACTTCATAGTGATTTACAAATCCTACAGCAATTTTTACCCTATTCTCCAATCCCAACCCTAACTCCATGATGAATCCCAGCAACCCAGATTCATAAATCAACTGAATTTAGCAGGAACCCAATTTTTAGATAAACCCCAATTACTTACTTAATACAAATTTAAAAATTAAGATTTCTTTTCCAAAATTCATACTTACCAATGATAATCCAAATTGTATAATTATTTCATCAAATTTTAACATTTGTTTTTGAGCATTGGGTAATAAATAGTTACATCATAGTTTAATTTCTAGGTAAATTTTAAAAATCAGAGACTTGTTCTATTTTTGGTTCTTAATTTAGTCTTAAACTAACTTATTTGTTTTGAATCTATGACTTAACAATTTGTTTACATAGAATAGCTTGAAGATTTAATTTTTCTCAGATTCTATAGTAAAATACAAAGAGGAAAAATGCAAATCAACCTGCACAGTTTTAACTAAACAAAACCTATTGCATATTTATCTCAACACAAAGGCAAACTCCGATAAACATCGCCAAAAAATCAAGCAACAGAAGATTACCACTTAAATTTTAGTAAATTATTTACTCACCTCAATTTAAAAGAAAGGCAGTGCAGGGGTTTTGAAGATGAACTGGAAGTCTGCAAAAAAACTCTAAACTTGAAGCTTTAAAAACTAGAGCACTTGCAAAAATGCTCTCAAAAACTGAAATGCCCTCAACCTCTTTTAAATTGCTTTCAACAGATTTTGCTTCAGGTTTGCATGCATAAGAAAAACTTGCAGATATTTGAATTTTTGAAAACAACTGTAGATCTGGTCACAGCATGGTTTGAAGAAGGTTTTGATTTGCACAATATTTCAGGTTTTTGATTTGAGGAATGATTTTTCAGATTTTTGTTTTAACCGAATTGCTTCAGGTAATACCCCTTTGAAACTTGCATGCATTTGAAAATTTGATGCAGACATTCAAAATGCAGAACTGGGTTGAAAGTAGCATCAAGCTTTTGAAATAATTTTGCAGATTTGGTTTGAAAACAACTGCAGGTATGCAGTTTTTATTTGGAGGAAGTTTTCAGATTTTTGAACTTGAGCAATTGTTTGAGAATTGTTTGAAGATTTCAGGATTTGGTTTGAGTGAAAGTTGCATGGATATCATAGTTTATTCTTTAGGGATAAACAAAAATTTTAAAGAAAAGAAAGTGAGAAGAAATGGTGTTTTAAATAAGAAATTTTGAGATTTAATAAATTAAAAAAAAAACAAAAAAAACATGGAAACTTGTCTTTAAATTAGTCAAATGTTTAACACTTGTAGACAAAGTGATTTAGGATATAACACATGTCAAATTCAGTTTATTTCGATTCTAAGGAAATTTAAAAGCCTTTTTAAATTAATTTCCTAATGAACAAATATGTTTTCTTAATTTTAAAAATACTTTTCTAGTTAAATATCTAATAAACAAATACATTTATAAATTTATAAATGTTTTCTAAATTTATATAAAATACAATATTTAAAAAGAAATGAAACTAATTATAATTTAAATAAAAATTATATACAATATTACAAACTCGTTTTATAAATGCTATTTCAAAAGCCTTGCATTTATTTTTATTAAATAAATAAAATTCCAAATTTCTATCAATATTTCTATAAAAAGAATAATACAAAACAAATCTTATTTTTCATTAAAAACATTATCTATATATTTTAAAACCAAACTATATTATTATTTTAATTTAAGATGCATGTATATTCTTGAATTCAAATTTATATTTAATTCAAAGTCAAATCTAAAAAATCCAAATCTAAAAATCAATTTAAATAAATAAAATATCAATTTTTAAATAAGCTTATTATTATTTACAAATAATTTATCCTATTTTAAAATCAATTTAAAATACACAGATATAGATGTATTTAAGCACACTTATCAATTTTGAATAGAATAAATCTATTTACAATTTATTTACACAAATAAAATAATTAATCTTATTATAAAATCAATTTATAACTATAATTAAAACATTATATTATTATTACTTGGTTAATTATCTTTGAAAAGAACAATTTATTAATTTCAAATAATAAGAGATTATCAACATTTTAAACTTCTTGAAATTTCGGAATATTACAATCCTCCCCCCTTAAAAGAATTTCGTCCTCGAAATTTAAATCAAAGATAATCCAAAGTTTTATTTTATTTCAACCAATTCAAACATACATAACAGCCATACACTATCAATCAAACAAACAATTTCATCCAAACAACCAATTCAATCAAATAATAACACTAGCTATCCAGACACAGAACCGGATAAGCTTACTAAAATTATCTCGAGTTTCCCAGGTATAGACACAGGGATACTCACTCTACTAAATCCAAACTAGCTATACTGCTAAGCTACCGAGTTCCTACTCAGCTAGATCTATAATTTGCACAAGATACCAGACCACAGACAAGACTGTTCAACTACTAAATCCCTCACAGAACTACTTATCTCAAAACCAGTGATGGACCAAAACACGTATTCCCTCAGAGACACGTGAAATATTTTGAATTCCATTCTTCCAAACTAGAAATTCAACTCTTCAAACCAAAGCATTGATCTTTACAAAACTCAAAAGAATCCAATATACCTTGAAGATCACCTCAACTTATTGCCCCCTTAACCAGAGAAAACCTTAACAACATCGAAATCTCCAAACTTGAATTCCAAATTCTTTTGTTTCTTAACCTCACAAACTACCCGGACGATCCGGGCTGCCTACAGATCCTTCCCGATCAGCTCAACCTTCGCTGATGTTTCTACAAACAAACTGGATCAACTCACAAACTGATCCTCACAAGATCAATCCAAAATCAAAACCAAACTTCACTATCAACAGTAGAAAACCACATCTCCCATCCAAAAAAGATAGAACAGAACCACTCGCCAACTCGCCTTAGATTTTGAAAAATAAATTCAGTGCAAACTCTCTAGTCCAAAACTCTGATCTGGAGCAGATGAAAATGCCGACGAATGGACACAGGCACAAACTAATCAGCATATCTCGGAAATAAGGTTCATCAGAAATTCTAAGAAATACAGAGCTACTTCACCAAACAATCAATCTACGAGACAGCCTTCTACCCAGCTGAATCACCGGTATCACTCTTGACATCAAGTCGATTCAGAACTCAATCTCTAATGCGGGCAAATCTCTAACTTTCCTGAAGATATACCCGGACAATCTTCAGCAACTCCATAACTTCTACATCCTCTAGAGATGCCACAAATCCAAGCAAAAGACTATCTGAGATAATCACCAAACCATCGCAAGTCACTTTTGCGATCAACCAATCCAATATCTAAGATACTGTTCTCTCTCCACTAATCAGAACAGTTTATCTTTAACCGACTAATCCATCGAAGAAACAAATCCTCACTGCTGCTTCTGAATTCCACTTTAAGGAAATGCTAAGCCAAAAAGATCTTCCTGCTGAAACACAGAACACTCCTGAGCTGCACCGCTAACACAGATGCCAAAGACTTCTTATCCAGAGCTCTTTGAGAAACTTGGACCTCCAAATAAAACACATACATCCTGCTGAACTCAGCTACAACTCCGAAATAGACACACTTCCCTAAACTTTATTCGAAAGAAAACATCTTCGGAGACATCCATATTCATTGCGTCTCACCACGCAACTACTACTTCCAGAGGTTGCCAAGATATCTTTACTTACTTCTGCCTAACCGACAGATCCAAATCCTTAAAAATCCGCTCATACGAACGCAATCAAACCTACACTTCGAAGATGAACTCCGAACCTTAACAGGTTTCCTTCAGAGATCAAATGAAATCCTTACACCAAACTGCAAATATTACTCGAGACGGTAATAGGTCTACAGTCTCGACAAATACACTTCCAATCTCAAACATTCAAACTCCAACCAATGATAGTCGTGTTACACACACCACTACTCATCTACATTTATAACCTATGTTGGAAAACCCGAAAAGCTAACCCAACAAATAGGTAGAAATATATATACATAATTATATATAAAAATTACAAGTACGCTCTCTCTAAAAAAAACACCACTACAGAGCCTAGGTATTCACTCAACCTAATGCTCTGATACCAAATGTGACAACCCAACTTTCTTACCACAGAAAATCGCATTATTTTTAAGAAAGAAAGCGATAGGAAAGAGAAAAGACATAGAAGAAGAAAGAAACAACATAAGAATCTAAACAGCAGAATGAATAAATTATATTAATCACATAATATATTACATAGTATCATATACATCAGAGATACATAGCTAAAAACAACACATACTAGACAGTTATAAACACATGTCTAGCTATACAACTCAAAGACAACAATTCAGAGAACACACAGCGGAATACTATATAACTATACGAAAAAGCCTCCTGCTCCACTGCTCCTCCAGAATTCGTCAAGCCAACCTAAATTCCCTTGGCTACTCGTAAAAATTTGAGTACCCAAGAGTTTAAGAAAACAGAATAAACTCCGGGTCAGACATCCCACACATAAACATGAAAAAGTTTTTACCTTACGCTAACCAAAACATTTGATAGGAAATTTATTGATATAATAATAGGTCTAGGGTTTTCAAATAAATATGAAATAGCCGAAATTGTTACATGATTAAATTCCAGTTACTAGCCACAAAAGTGGGTAATACAATCAAAACCGTTGGCACTTATTGGATTTTGGATTCCATACAATGGCAGGGCTACTAGACTATCGCCCTTCACAGTACGTGGTCTAGATCAACGTACCGAGGAGTAAGCTCGCTCCCCTACAACACAAGGCCGGACCCATTCCTTACTGAACAGTTCCAAATAAGACAACCCCGGCGGATGTAGCTATTTAACCGCCCACACAACTGAAATAAAAGGGACCTCTAAAAAGGGGTAAATCTTACTCTCAAATGGGGGCTACCCACGAAGCCTTGCTGCACCTCCCCTGTTTTAGCCATTCCTGGTTGATGAGGCTTGAGGCTACGATTACCTTTAGTGAACACATCACTTAAAATGCTCATCGTCCACCTGACGATGTTCTGAAAGAATTCAATCCATACAAGTTCGTTCCGGGTTCGAACGAAACCGAAGGCATTATCTCGTCACACTCATTTTGGAATCACCCTCAGAGTTAACGACAATAACCCTTGCACTCTGAACCTTCATCTCGAATCTGAAAGTACTATTCCGTCAACTCATTATGGAATCACCAACAGAGTTATACTGACGTATAGTCCTTACACCTCGAGTCTTCACAAAGCTCCACTTTGATTCACGACCTAACGTTTAATTGGAATCGATGTGGTTTTCGGATATCCAAATATGGAAACCCGATCCCGGTCTTGTCGAAATCCAAAGCGTGTCTTTTAGGTCCAAGTTGTTTAAAGGTTAAACAATTTAATTCAACTATCTATATACACATAGAATAGATAATTCACAAGTCACAATTGATAACTACATTATCAAAAAAACAGATGATCCATCACAATAGATAATCTATATTACCATTATAATGCAACCAATCATTCATATCACACACCATTATTTATCTCATTTTAGAGATTACATCCATTCAAGACAAACAATGTCATCCATTCATACATAAGCAATGATTTACTAAATCACAACATAATTAATTTAAAATGAATTAAATTAACTATCTCAATCTCTAATTAATTTAAAGTGAATTGAATTAATTACTTCATCTCTTAATTAATTTAAAATTAATTAAATTAATTACCTTTATCAAAATAAATCTTGCTTACTTATTCATTAATTAAACAAATTAATTAATCATCATCCTAATTAATCAACCTTGATTAATTAACTCTAAATTAAATAATTAATTCTTAATTACTCTCATTTATCATATCAATCAATGAACCTTAATTAATTTAATTAATTAACTATAATTAATTACATTATCTTTTAATTAATTACATTATTAAATCATGCTTAAATCAATTACTTACAATTAACTTTAATAAATATATATAGTAATTAATTATTCTTAATTACGTCTTAATTACTTCTTAATTAATTTTTAATTATTTTTGTAAATTCTTTAATTTATTACACCAAGTAATATACCCTTAATTACTTTAACAAGTAATTATCCATTTAAATTACTTCCCAATCAGCGATTTACCTTATCTCAGTTACCCTTGTAATTTATCAATTACTTATCTTAAGTAATTACCTTATCAAATTAATTAAGTAAACATACTTAATCATTCTCAAGTGACTATTCTTAGTTAATTAACAAATTAATTAACTAAGATCACACTCATCTCATCAATTATAATCGAGTAATTCATTCCTTAATTAATCTTTAACCAAATTAATCTTCAATTAACTGATTAATTATTTTCAACTATTAATTAATAAATATCAATTATTAATCAATCCTTTAATACAAAGTAATTAATCACTAATTACTTTTATAATTAATTACTTAACCTTAATTAACCTTAATTAACCAATTAATTATATCTTAATCATTAATTAATAAAACTTAATTATTAATTAACAACCTTAATTACAAATTAATTAATCCATAAATATAATTAATTAATCCTTAATTAAAATTAATTAACCTTTAATAATAGTTAATTAATTCTTAATTAACTTGTATTATAGATTAATAACTTCTTAATTATTAATTAAGAAAAACTAAATTGAAATTAATTACTAGTTTAATCACTTAATTACTTAATTAAGAAACAATTACAATTTAATTAATCTTTAGTCATTTATTAAATCATCATAATTATTAGTTAATTTAATAATTTGTACTTAATTAATTACCTATTTAATCCTTTAAAATAATTAACTAAATTAATTAATTAAACTTAAAATTCTTAATCAACTTAATTAATTACAAATCATTAACACTTAATTAATATTTAAGATAAAACGTTTTCTTTATTTAACCTTGGAAAACTTTACTTAACTTAATCGTAAATTAGTTTAAAATATAAAGTAATCATTAATTACTTTCTTTTGATTTTTAATCAACTAATTTAAAAAAATTCCTTATAAATTTCCTTTCATATTTCAAAAATAAGTTTGAAAATAAAATTTACTTAAAACATTTAAACAAATCATACAAATTCATTTAAAAAAACAATTCAATTTAAAAACAAGAATTTTAGTTTAACTTAAACTATTTAAAGTTTAAACTTACCTTATTTTAAATTGAAAATCTGCTTAAGCATTTCTATTTGGATTCAACCCATATATACATGAATCCAAGAAATCAAAGTACATCTTCTTCTTTTTTTAAACAATCCGACTTTAAAGTTTTAAAAACTGTTTCAATTTAAAACTAAAAACTGTTAACATAACATTTTAACCCCTGCACACAAGACACCAGAGACCACGCGAGTTCCCTCCCGAGCCATCTTCCTAATATCACGAGTCCCCCTTCGAGGAAATCAAGCAACCCAAAACAAAAATACAACCCACTGGCCAGAGCTCATACGTGCACCTGCACCATTGCCGGAACCACCTCCGGTCGACGTCGAACCCACCGACACATCACGCATCCTCCCTACTAGAAACCACGAACAACCAAACATTGATTCTTGCCTCGATTTAAAATCGAGCTCTTTAGGTGAAACTAAGCCCAAATACCATCATCAGCAAACCCCAAGTTCCACGCCTCCGATCAACTATAATCTCCACAACTCCGGCCATGGCTTGCTGACACACCTCGCTTCCACTTCCCAGAATTTCATCCAACTCGATGCAGGGATGAAAATGCAGTAGCCAATTTCCAAGGTTCGAAATAGGACTAGGTTTAAAAATCAATTTCGAGAAAATTCAAACTTCACAGTGATTTACAAATCCTACAGCAATTTTTACCCTATTCTCCAATCCCAACCCTAACCCCGTGATGAATCCCCAGCAACCCAGATTCATAAATCATCTGAATTTAGCAGAAACCCAATTTTCAGATAAACCCCAATTACTTACTTAATAAAAATTTAAAAATTAAGATTTCCTTTCCAAAATTCATACTTACCAATGACAATCCAAATTTTATAATTATTTCAACAAATTTTAACATTTGTTTTTAAGCATTGGTAATAAATTGTTACAGCATAGTTTAGTTTCTAGGTAAATTTCAAAAATCAGAGACTGTTCTATTTTTGGTTCTTAGTTTAATCTTATACTAACTTATTTGTTTTATATCTATGACTTAACAATTTGTTTACATAGAATAGCTTGAAGATTTAATTTTTCTAAGATTCTATAGTAAAATACAAAGAGGAAAAATGCAAATCAACCTGCACAGTTTTATCTAAACAAAACCTATTGCATATTTATCTCAACACAAAGGCAAAATAATATAAACATCATCAAAAAATCATGCAACAGAAGATTACCACTTAAATTTTAGTAAATTGTTCAATCACCTCAATTTAAAAGAAAGGCAGTGTAGGGGTTTTGAAGATGAACTAGAAGTTTGCAAAAAAAAAAACTTTGAACTTGAAGCTTTAAAAACTGGAGTACTTGCAAAAATGCTCTCAAAACTGAAATGCCCTCAACCCTTTTAAATTGCTTTCAAAAGATTTTGCTTCAGGTTTGCATGCATAAGAAAAACTTGCACATACTTGAATTTTTGAACAACTGCAGATCTGGTCACAACATCGTTTGAAGAAGGTTTTGATTTGCACAATATTTCAGGTTTTTGATTTGAGCAATGATTTTTCAGATTTTTGTTTTAACTGAATTGCTTAAGGTAATGTCCCTTTGAAACTTGCATGCATTTAAAAATTTGATGCGGACATTCAAAATGTAGAACTGGGTTGAAAGTTGCATCAAGCTTTTGAAAACATTTTCCAGATTTGGTTTGAAAACAACAATAGGTATGCATTTTTGATTTGGAGGAAGTTTTCAAGTTTTTGAACTTGAGCAACTGTTTGAGGATTGTTTGAAGATTTCAGGATTTGGTTTGAGTGAAAGTTGCATGGATATCCTAGTTTATTCATTTAGGGATGAACAAAAATTTTAAAGAAAAGAAAGTGAGAAGAGATAGTGTTTTAAATAAGAAATTTTTAGATTTAATAAACTAAAAAAAACAAAAAAAAACATAGACACTTGTCTTTAAATTACTCAAATGTTTAACACATGTAGACAAATTGATTTAGGATATGACACATGTCAAATTGAGTTTATTTTTATTCTAATGAAATTTAAAAGCCTTTTTAAATTAATTTCCTAATGAACAAATATGTTTTCTTAATTTTAAAAATACTTTTCTAATTAAATATCTAATAAAAAAATACATTTATAAATTTATAAATGTTTTCTAAATTTATATAAAATACAATCTTTAAAAAGAAATGAAACCAAATATAATTTAAATAAAAATTATATACAATATTACAAACTCATTTTAAAAATGCTATTTCAAAAGCCTTGCATTTATTTTTATTAAATAAGTAAAATTCCAAATTTCTATCAATAAATTTCTATAAAAAGAATAATACAAAACAAATCTTATTTTTAATTAAAAACATTATCTATGTATTTTAAAACCAAACCATATTATTATTTTATTTTAAGATGCATGTATATTCTTGAATTCAAATTTATATTCAATTCAAAATCAAATTTAAAAAATCCAAATCTAAAAATTAATTTAAAGAAATAAAATATCAATTTTTAAATAAACTTATTATTATTTACAAATAATTTATCCTATTTTAAAATCAATTTAAAATACACAGATATAGATGTATTTAAACACACTTATCAATTTTGAAAAAAATAAATCTATTTAGAATTTATTTACACAAATAAAATAATTAATCTTATTATAAAATCAATTTATAACCATAATTAAAACATTATATTATTATTACTTGGTTAATTATCTTTGAAAAGAACAATTTATTAATTTCAAATAATTTAAATAAGATATTATCAACATTTTAAACTTCTTGAAATTCCGGAATATTACAAAGGCCATGATCTACACAAAAATACACCAAAAACCCATCACTACCTACAAGCCTAGCCTAGATTTATTAACACCTCCTTCCACAACCTCTGGCCGCCGCCACCTCCACCACCACGACCTCTGGGCTTACCTCCACCCTCTGCCACACCACCCACCACCTCCAAGAGCCACTAGCCATGACCCATGACCTCTGGCCAAAACTATTTGTGCCAAAGATGTGATGTTATGTTGCATTGTTTAGCCTCGAGCACCTAGTTTATGCACCTAGACTTCACCACCTCGCAAAAAAATGTTGGCCGATCACTTTCATACCCAAACCAGACCTATAGCACCCTAGGCCGAACTAAAAACCTGCATAACTGAAGTACATGAGGTAGAGAGCAAGTGTAAGTCATTTGTTGTTGTTTTGAGTATAGATTTCTTATGTTATTTGACGATAAATTTGTGTTGTAACTTATGTATTATTGTATTATTTTGTGTATATATTATCAAGGCATATAGCCTTGGATCTCCACTATCAAGTCATTTCCGTATTGTTGTGCCTTCATAGTGTCTGTATTGTTTGCTTTGGTAGCTATCTTCAGCTCTGAATCGGTGAGTTATTCTCACCAGACAATATGTACATATATAACTAGTAAATTGACCCCTTTTGAATCTGTAAATGTATTATCATGTTACACCTGCTATATTATGATTATATGATGTTCACCCATGCTTAAACACCTGTTATAACATCTGTTACTGTTATATTATGTTGTTATGTGATTTTTATCAGTTTATCACACTGCAAGTTCCCTTTAGATTAGAATCATTATGGGTTGAAATGATACATACCCGAACGGACTTTAGAATAGGAGAAAATCATTATGTGATGAAATGATAGGCCTGAATGACTTTCAATTATTTACATTTACTTGGGACTGCGGTTTGAAATGATCAAACTCGGGTTTTCTATGTAAATTACGGGTTGAAATGATATATTACTCGTATCACTTTACCTAGGCTAGAAAATGAAATACAGACCCGTTTGTTAAAATATGTTTTTCTAAAAAAGTTAAAATATTTTAGAAGTGTAAATATTATAATATTTTGATTTAAATTTGATTAAAATGATTTTTTTAAAGCATTATTGATTTTTTGCAAATTTATAAGTGAAATAAATAAATTGTAAAATTAGAAAATCTGAAATGTAAGTTATTTTTGAAATTATAATTTGGTGATAAATGGAATTTAAATCAAATATGAAAATATGATAAATTTATGATATTCTGAATTAAATGGATTTAAATGATTTTATAATATATTAATGATTTTTGAATAAAGTTAAATTGTGAAATGAATGAATATTTAAGTTGAAATTTTGAAATATAACTAAAATTGTAAATTTGTGAATTTGGCTTAAAATTGAATTTTAAGTTAAGTAAATAAAAATGAAATTAAGTTATATTTGAAAATTTTAAACTTAAGTGTTAAGTTAAATTTGATTCAATGAATTTGAAATTTAATGTTGGAATTTAATAAGTGGATTATTATTAAATCATGATTTTTGAATGGAGATTTAACTTTATAAAATCATGAATATAAGGGTATTTGAATGATTGTTTTAAAAGTGAAATTACATGATTTTGTAAGTTAGAAATGATTTAAATAAAAATATAATTGTTTGCAAAATTATACTGTATATTTGAAGGTGGTTAACTGCATTTCTGAAATGCTATTAATTCTAGTGTAAATGATAATACAGCATTTGTAAATGCTGTAGTTGATAATAATGAACCAAACGACTAAGTTTAGTTAAAGGCTATTATAGTATCTTTGTAAACGTTAAAATTGTTGAATTTAACTAAGTTTTATTTTTGAAACTACTGTAACCTTGTTACATCATTTTTAAATGCTATCTTTTGTTAAATTGAACTGTTTTGAATGCAACTTTTTGTAGAAATTTCTAAATGCTGCGAAAGTCGAATTTTCATCTGTTTAATAAATTAAGTGAATAAATGAATTTTCAAAGAATAAAATTATGGAAATTTAATAATTTAATTATTAAATATAATAACTTCATTTTATGATTTAAAATGAAGTAATTTGTTTCGAAATATAAACTATTTTGAAATGTGTTTTGTAATGGTATTTAAATTAAATAAAAAATGATTGTGGTTTGGAAGATATGATATTTTAATATTTTGAAATGGATTTTGAATGATATTGAATTTTGAAATGATATTTGATTTTTAAGTATAAAATACCATTTTGAAATTTTAACCACGGAATGTATTTAATTTATAGTTTAACTGATTTTAAAAGGATGGGCGATCCCAAGCATCGTTTAAGTTATTGTGCATTTCTACTACAGTTCACTTGAGTTGGTTTGCATTATATAAGTATATATTGTCCTGACTCGAGTGTTTTGTGTTTTACTTTACGCTCGGGTCAGCCTGAGTATTCACAGCTTTGGATTCTCATTCTGGAGCTGGTCTTTGCTGGAGTTTCTGCTTATCTACATTTATATCTATTTTCTCTTTCAGCTGTTCTAGTTTATCTCATGTATTAGTGAACTTCTATGTATTTGGGATTTCTATTATGTTATTTTCAGACTGTATTATGTATTTGGTTTGAAATTCTACCATAGTAGCTTCATGAACTACTATGTATTTTATATTCCGCTGCGAATTATTTTGATATTTCTATGTCTGTGATTCTGTGATTGTGTTTCATTTGCTCCAAATTTATTTAAAATGCGATATTTTGAGCAATTCAAGTCCGGCGTGTGTGGAGGTGAATGGCTGAAAATATCTGGTTGTTACACAGCACGTGAGATTCGGAGTTCGTTTGAAAATTGCTTAAAAGTTAACTTAACATTATATTGTTATATTTACTTATTTATATTCATGTAAACACGAGCCGAAACCCTAACAATCTTCTTCAGCCGCTACTAATAATGTTAATGGCCGAAAACATTTTAACTTCATCTTGATCTTTCTCCTAATCCATAAACTATTATCAAGGACCTTCTACATGATAATCAAAGAGCTCATTGAGCTCTACAATTCGATCGGCTATGATCAAATATCTATGAGTGGATCATCGATGGGAGCGCCACGAAGGGGATGCTTTAAGCGCGAAATTTAAGAGTTTAGGATCGCTGAGTTCATACGTTTTTGGGTCGTGAGTGGAGCTGGCGTAGACACGTGGAGGGGTGGTTGCTGAACGAGTTCCGGTGGCCTGTAGGTGGATATCGGCGTCGATTTATGAGCGGGATGGTGGGTATCATTTAAACTTTGTACGAGAACGAGAAGAAATAGGAAGTGGCTGTGATTTCCTCTCCTGATTAAACGGCCACGATCTCATTTTGGTAAATTAAAAAAAAATTGTTTTAAACAATTATTCAAATTATAAAATCCATATCTTGTGCTCGTGTTATCAAATTTCAACGAAATTGGCGGCGCCGGAATCGCAGCAACGCGATGTACGTTGCAGTCTAGATTTGGTGACGATCGGAGTTAGCGCAATTTTAGGTTAAATCGATCGCGGTCGATTTAATTCAAAATTTGAAGGCTCGCCGAAAACCCAAGGTGAGTTTAACTCACTCACATCTGGAATATTATTTGATTTAAATAGTCAATATTTAAATGATTGCATGATTGGTTGATTATGATTGAATCGACGTATATATTGTTGTGCTAATATCTGTGGGTGCAGGGAAAACAGGTTAGAGGGATCCAACTGGATCCCTCACAAATAGAAATTAATTTATATTCTATGATATACCTTATTTATTGTTCTGTGATAATTTGTTTAGATCCTGATATGCTGCATTTTATTTATATGTTGTGATGAATTGAATTGAAATTTAAATTGTGTTGTGCTGTGATTAGGTGAATACAACCTGAAAACTTTAAATATAAATAGATGAATTGGATTTAAAGAATATAAAAGAAATTCTTAAGTAAAGAATTTTAAAAAAGATTAAATCCAAGGAATGGATTGGAGAATTTCAAGTGTTTGAAATTTGATTCCAAAGAGAATTGAGAATTGTTTAAATAATAGCGAGATTTATTTTAAAGAATGAGAAGTGTGCTTTCTCCTGGAAATTTTGTTTTCAAGAAAAGCTTTCAAATATAAATTTGCAGTTAAATATGTTTAGAATATTTTTAAAAAGAAATATTATTTTAAAATGTTTTAAGTAAAAGAAAATATTTGATTAAGTAATTATGGTCTTTAATTTTATTTAAATATAAAAGGGTAAAGTAGTATTAATTTTTAAAAAGGTAATTTTAATATGAATATTTCATTTAATAACTTTTTTTTAAAGTTAAATTTTATTTAAAATACTTAGGAAACCCCTATATATTTCCTTAAGTATTCAATTAAAATAATTTCTAGAGCTTATTTTAAATATTTAAACGTATGTTTGAAAGTGATTTCTAGAAAATAGCAATGTGTTTAAAATAAAAGGAGCTATTTTTAAGGTATAGAAAGGATTTTATAGGATGAACGTAAAATTGAATTGGGATAAAACGTGTTGGATTGATAAAAAGAATTCTTTGGTTATTCTAAGATGGAGGTGTATTTCCCTGAAAGCCAAGTACGTTTTTAAAATAGATTTTTGAAATGTTAGAGTTTGAAGTTATATTAAAGAATGTTTCAAGTAAATTATTTAAGTTGTAAGAATTTTAAAAGTAATTATATATCAAAGTAGTAATAGAAGTAATTTTTTTTTAGGGTAATTAGAATTATGTTTTAAAGAATATTATTATTATTTATACTTTATAAAATGTTTATTTTGAAAATAATCAATCAAAGTATATTTAGAAATTTTATAGAGTTTCATAACTTTGTTTAAAATCTAGTATGACTTAATTTATTTTAAAGATAATAGTTTGTATTTTATTAAGCAGTTTTACGTGAGATATTTTAAATTAAGTATATTGTTGTGTTAATATAAATGTTTTAATATATTTTCAGAAATAAAGTATTTAATTTGTTTTAAACTTTTAAAATGGGTACTTGGATGTTTCAGAGGAAATAAAGATTTGAGAATCTATTCCATGAGAAAATTGGATTTGAAAAGTGTTTCAAAGGGATTTTGAAAAGGAATTATATCTTGTAAAGATATTTTGAGGAAATAAATAATGTGGAAATTATTTATTGTGTGATGGATGCTTGTGAATGTTAATTGATAGTTAAATCACCGACTATCAATATTAGAAAAATGCGTTGATCGTTTCGAAGAGACCGGGATCGAGATTTATTTCTCGAAAACCACTTCGATCCGGTTTGTAAGTTTCGTGGGAAAATGTGTTTGGAGTCGAAGATGGAGCAGTGAAGTGCAAGGGCTAGTCGCTACTAATCCTGAGGATATTTCCAAAATGGATGTAGTAGGAGAAGTGCCTTCGGTTCCGTTCGAACCCAGGACGGACTTGTATGGACGAATGCTTTCGGAACATCGTCAGGTGGGCGATGGGCATTCTAAGTGAAACATTCTAAAAGGTAACACTTAGCCTCAAGCCTCATCAACCGGGAATGACTGAAAATCAGGGGTTATGCAGCAAGGCTTCTTGGGTAGCCCCCACTTGAGGGTAAGGTCATCCCTGTTGTAACAACCCGCATATTTATCGATTTTATATTTAAATATTTTATTTAAATATTTTATCGTTCGTCGGATTTTGGTCCGAAAACCTACTTTTTGCATACGGTCGAATTAGGACTCGAGACCACCTCTATTGAGTTCAAAATGACGTTTGCGACCTTTTTGAGTATAAGCTTCGATATGTTTGGAGAAAGTTGAATTTTGCTACTTTTTGCTTAGGGTTTTGGTTTGGGCTGAGCCAATTAACCACTTACTAACTCAGTTCCAACCCCCTCCTCTTCATTCACTTCTCTTCTATTTTCCTAATACTCAAGCTTTTATGTTAATGGAGGGTGGAAGAGGAAATTAAAACTCCAAGCCCTAGCTTCCTTTGCAAATCCAAGTTCTTGCTCCAAACTCAAGAGAACCCATTGGTAAGCTTCTTCTTCTTCTTCTCCAACTCATTCTCTCTTTGATTTCAGAAAATTCCTAAACCTAATTTGGGAAATAATTATCTTTTAAGCTTAGATTCAAGCTTGTTGAGTTGGAACTGAAGAGTGCTTGTTCTTGCCATTGCTTCATAGCTTCCTCTTCATTTGTTTGGGTTCAAAGGTGAGATTTTTATCTCACATCTATGACTATAATTATCTTTGGTTGTTAGGTTTGAATTCCTAACAATTCTTCATGAGAATTTGCTCTTGATTTGGATTGGTTTTGTGAATATTCCAATTTTTGGGTTTTTAAGTCAAATTTGTGTGAAAATCCTTTTATGGATGTTTGATCATGCTTTTAGTGATGTACCGAGGAGCATATAGGGTCGGGTTGCCGATTGGCATAAACCCTTAGAGCCAATGTTCGTCTGGTTGCATTTTGGAAGAATTTGCTCTTCATTTGAATAGGCTGAAAAACAGCCTAGGCATGATTCAGTCGACTGAAAACTCTGTTCAGTCGACTGAACCTGGAACCCGAAAGTTTCCAGGCATGATTCAGTCGACTGAAAACTCTGTTCAGTCGACTGAAACTGGAAACAGAAAGTTTACTGAACCTGGAAAATTTCCAGGCACAGGGTCAGTCGACTGAAAACTCTGTTCAGTCGACTGAACCTGCTGTTTGAGTCCAATTTGCCTTTTTGGATTGAATTTCCAATTTAAATCGATTCGTGATGATCCTATTTATTGTCATCATTTATTATCATCTTTGATGACTTATTTTCTTTGGGAATTTTAGATATATCCACTTTGATGGATTTTGTATCGATTTCTTTGGATTTTATTCACGTTTTTGAATGTGAATCTTAGTGATTGATTGTTCCTACAATCTTCTTTGTGATTTGTCACTTTAAAAATACAAAGGTTTTCTATACTAGTAGTAAATATCAAAACTCTTTCCTTAAACAATTTCAATACTATTTTAATACCAAATTCTTTTATAAAACCGTTTTCCAATCTATTAGTATATACAAACCTTTACCTCACTCGTATGAGAAATCTAATTAAACGACTTAGTAAAACAAGTGGTATGAAACGCTTGCATTTACTTCGTCGGTTAATCCTTGGACTTGTTCGATTGAATCTCTTGTGACAATTTTCTAGTGGAGATCTACAGTTTGTTCGTAAATATTTAAGTTAAGCAAGTGGTTATGGGACATGAAGCTAAACTCATATATTTACTAGCTTAGTGTAATTGACACTTCTCGATGATCATGACGATTATCTTTGTGATTTAGACTAGCAATGTGCGATGTCTCTTTGTCTGCGAGGGAGACTAAACCCCGTTTTGTGGAGTTTCGACTCAATTTGGTGGGGTAGCAACCCATGGTCTTCGGGCCATTTGTGGAGCTTCGGCTCAATTTGTGATGGTTAGCGACCATGGAATTAGCGTTCCGTTTGTGATACACGTGTTGGTGGGCTTTATGCTCCCGTTTGTGATAGGCCTCCCCCCTTTGTGATTTCTGGATTTCTTGTGTAGATTTCTAGAATTTGTGTTTCATCAATTTTCATGATTTCCATTGATAAGTTTTATCAATATTTGTGCATTGGTGAATTTGTGCGTCATTGACTTTTGTGATTTCTGGATTTTGCATAATGAATTCTGGAGTTTGTGTGTCATTGACTTTTGTGATTGACATTTATATTATTGTCAATATTTGTGAATTGGTGAATTTGTGCGTCATTGACTTTTGTGATTTCTGGATTTCGCATAATGAATTCTGGAGTTTGTGTGTCATTGACTTTTATGATTGACATTTATATTATTGTCAATATTTGTGAATTGGTGAATTTGTGCGTCATTGACTTTTGTGATTGAAATTGATATAATCGTCAATATTTGTGGTTTGATGAACGAAATAATGAGTATGGCATTTCTTGATTCTTGTGTAGATTTGGTGATATTGATTAATCTCTCGTTGATTTTCAAGTACTTATATATATCACAGCTTGGAATTGTGATTATTATGTGTTTAGTCATATCTCTTATTCTATATCGTTTCATCTGATATCTATAGTTAGACTGATCCGTTTATTATTTTCTTCTTAAATAATACTCGGGTCAGACTGAGATTTTACAGGTGCTTCTGCTTGACTCCTTATCGGACTATCATCCCGACTTTTGGCAAACTGCTTAGATTAGTAGTTTATTTTGTTGTATACACTTGAGATTTAGACTCATAGATGTATTACTTTGTATAGCACGTGTTGCTATTCTTTTGTATTATTGTGGATCTTTTTGACCACTACTCTGATATACACTTGTATGTGTAGTATTCATATCTATTTCCGCCTTTGTGATATGAATTGTCTGTGACTGATTTATGTTATGTTTATTTCCATATTTGTTTCCGAAGATATTATAGCCACTGTGTAGTAGCTTTGAGTTCGTGTCGGTATGTCGGATTTCCTCTTGAGATGAAAAGTTATATTTTATCCGGTATATCGGTACTCGCACAAAGCAATTATACAGATGGTCGCTCCTCAACGGCCTTATTCTCCGTGCTAGTTGACAGCATTCACAGTAATATTCTTGGCTAGCATGGGTATAGAGGTGGGGCGTCACAGCTTGGTATCAGAGCCAAACTTCGGAACAATATGGAATATTATAACAAGGATCATCGTCCTAAGTCCATCTTAGGAGTCGTGCTTTAGGATTTTATTCGGGTCTTCGTACCGTCCTATCCTATTTTCTTTTTTGATTTCTTGTTTTATCTATCAAGATTGCTTGATATTTATTTTGAGAATAACTTTTTCCTCTTCTTTCTTTCTTTCTTAAAGAAGAGAAATGGTTAGACCAGGCCGCCCCAGCGTCGGTCAATCTAGTGCTACTCCCCAGGATGGTGTTTTTATGTCTGCCCAGCAGCTTTTAGATCTTGTCAAGAACGCTCAAACAGCGGGTCCCAATCAGGAGCCTACTCATCCTAGATCCGGTTTTGCACGCTTGTGCAGAGACTACACTGATTTGGGTGGAAGGTCATTCACGGGATCCGAGAGTGTTATAGAAATTCAAGCTTGGCTCAAATCATGCGATCGCATCTTTTCTCGCATGAATCTTATTGACCTTCATCGAGTCCAAGTGGCTTCTAGCATGCTCCAAGAAAGAGTGTTAGATTGGTATGAGCTTTTAATTTCTGAAATCGTTGAAGCGGATCTTACTTGGGAATGATTTCGGGAACGATTCGAACTAAAGTTTGTGCCGGAGGATGAAAAGGTAACTTTAGCACGGCGTTTTATAGACCTTATTCAAGGTCAATCCTCTGTGGCTGATTACGTCGCATCCTTCGAGTCGCTTTCCAAATATGGGGTTGAATACATCAATACCCCATTGAAGAAAAACCATAGATTTGTCTATGGCTTGAATAAGAATCTTAAAAAGCCATTACTTCTGAAACTTGAGGTTTCATTTGATCAGCTTATTGATATCGCTCTTCGTCTTGAAGAGGCCGATAATGAAGGTGATGTTGAAGTTGTGCGTGCCCAACAGAACTTCAACAATAACTCGAAGAGGCCAATTAAGTTCAAAGGCCCCAATTCTAATAAGAAAGGGAAGCAACAAATTCCGGTAGCAAAGACTCCTACCTCTAGTCGTGGTCATTGCTACAATTGTGGTTCCACGGACCATTATGCAAGGGAGTGTCTGAAACCCCTCTTTTGTCGCTCTTGCAAAGGTTCGGGCCATCTTTTATCTTCGTGTCCTAAGATTCCAAGCAAGAGAGAAGGAAGGCTACAAGTTCCTAGCAACTCTTCTCTTTGTCAAGGTATTTCTCATTTAATCCTTGATTACATTTATTTTGTGATCTTCTTATTCGAGTTCTTTTTGATATGAGTTTCATCTCATTATTTTTATATCAAAAGAACTTGTCGATTCTTTTTCTTTGAATATTTTGGGCTTGATGACTTCTTTGAGGATTGTGAATCCGGATGGTAGATCCGCAACACTCAATTTGCTTTTGTTTAGATGTCGAGATTGTTTTATGTGACTTTTCTTTCCAAGCCGATATTTACTTTGGCTTCGGAATTTACTTTTGTACGGATTGGCTTAATTATAATGAGGCCATATCCTTTGTCCCGTGTGGACTATTCATCCTCGACATTTTCAGTCTGTTAAGCAGATTTCTATTTTTCCTTTGTGATTTTGATTCCAATTTGGTGGAATCATATTATTCCTAAAGCCCACTTATAAGGAAAGTGTTATTTCCCTCATTCATGTTGTTAGAGAAATTTTCCAGTATTTTTGAGCTTGTCTTAGGATTATCACCTAAGTAATCTTTTGTGTGATACTAAGGTCTTTTTAGTTTGACTTTACCACTTGTTTTCGTTTGCTACGAGTGGTGGAAGTACCGCATTCCGCACTCGTTATGATTCTTATGATTGACTTATTTTGTCATTCAATTTGTCCAGCTTATTTCATCCATTTTATAAATCAAATATTCTATGAATATTTCGATGAGACCATTCTTGTATTTATTGATTTTGGATGAAAATAGTAATTTAAAATTTTGCAAATCTTTTTCATAAGATTTATTTATACGTAAAACTGGATTTTGTTGTTGAAACGAACTGTAACGACCCGATATTTTCAACCATTCGCATCCGCACATGTCGGACTTGAATTGCTCAAAATACCGCGTTGTAAATAAAATTTGGCAAATCTCAGAATATACAGTAAATACATAATCACAAATCACAGACACAGAGTATTTAATAATGCAGCGGAATTTAAAAGAAATAGTAGTTCATGAAGCTACTATATAAAAATAAGATACATCAGTGTTAAACATGATACAACAAAAAGTAACAAGATACATCAGGTACAAATCAGAATACATCACTAAAATCACTGGATACAGAAAGCAAAATGGATGGCTGGATCTTCAAGGAAAGCTCCAACTCCGAAGGTGAATCTTGAATGCTAACTCACTCAATCTGACTCGAGCGTAAAGCAAAACACAAAACACTCGAGTCAGGACATAAATACTTATGAACTGTAAATCAACTCAAGTGAACAGTAACAAAAATGCATCAGTAACTTAAAGGATGCTTGGGATCGCCTATCCTTTAAGGATCCGTTAAACTATTTACTATGTAGTAATATTGCGCTATTATAATAGTGTCTACAGTAAAATAAACATACTTTTAAATAGCGTTACGGGCTACCCATATCACCCTTCACACATAATAGTCCCAGTAGTCCATCCAATATCATGCCATCTCCACTTCGGGTGACTGTCAGAGGATACCACACGGGCTACTGGAGAAAAACAAACTCGTAGTAAAGGCTCGGTATGGTAGGTGACACGGCACACAAGGCAATGCCAGGGTAGATATACCAATTATGCACACAGGCTGGTGGTAACGCAGCAGCCACATACGCCCACCTCGGAACACACTCCCATATCAAAATCGGAGGATGGCCATCTAATCAATCACCAGTAAGAGTATAGTATCGAAGGAATGTGTCCGATAGGAGGAATGACCTCACTTGGCCCGAGATCGCTCCTGTTTTAGCCACCTTATGCCAACTAACGGGAGTTGGGTCCACGTAATATACCTCAAGAACGTCGCCACCATCCTACTTCATTCTGGAATCTCCACCGCGTACACGGTTGTTAAAGTGGTTTTCGGAGTTGGCAGAGAGTATGACAACTTCCGATCCTGGTCTCTTTAACAACCAAACGTTATTATAACGCCGTGGTCATTTCAAAAAAGTTTATGCTTTAAAAAGATCAAATCATTTCATTTCAAACTATATTTCTTTCAAAATAGTTAATACTTCGAAACCAAAACCATTTTTATTTCAAAACTATTTATTCAATCAAAATAGTTTATACTTCAAAACCAAAAACATTTCAAACATATATTCATTTCAAAATCATAATATTTTCAAAGTATAACTCTTTCGAAACCAAAAATACTTGAAACAATTACACTTTGAAAATCATAACATTTCAAAATCATACATTTTAAATCATCGGATATTCATTTAATTCTTTACATTTTACAATTCATTCAATTAATCCCAAATTTTCAATTTCCAACTTAATTCAATTCAAACCATCAGTTTCAATTAAATTTCCCAATAACCATTTCAAATCATATCATTTTCAAATATAGATTTGATCCACAAATTAAACTATTCAATTTTTAATAAATTTCAAAGCTTTAATATCCCGCATTTCAAAACTAAATTTTATAATTTCATATATCTCAAATCTAGTTTCATTATTACTTAGTTTTGAAATATTCATTTCATAAATCCAATATTATTTAAATAAACTCAATTTACAATTAAACTAAATATCCTTTCATACCAATATAAACTTCAAATATTCATTTATCAAAAGTACATATCATTCTAATTCATATTCTTTATCAAAATAAAGATCAAATCATTTCCAAACCTTATTATCAAATCATTATTTGAATTCAAATTCAAATACTCAAATTTAAATATCATTTTTAAATCAAATAAGTCATTCATTTGTTATTTCAAGTATCATTACAAAATACATTAAAAATTCCATTCAAAATTCATTTATCTCATTACATTTCATTCCATTTAACACATAACCAAGTAAACCTTACTTAAATTCAAATTCAAATTTAAATTCCTTAAAAATTCAAATTTAAATATTAAAATATATTCAAAACTTCTTAAATTTCACAATTAATCAATTTCCAAAATTTAAATCATTTAACACTTTGAAATATAACTCAAACAGTGTTAAAACTATAACATTTCAAACATTGTCAAATTATAGCAACGACAGCATTTATAAAGTGCTATCGTAGCTTATAGCTTCCAAAAATGGTTTAGTTCAAGAATAACGGCATTTATAAAATGTCGTAATAGATATTTAGTTATTTCAAACATTGTTAGATTCAAAACAATAGCATTTAAAAATGCTGTCAAAAGACTACAACATTTTGAAAATGCTATGAATTCCAGATTTCATTTTTTCTTTTCAAAAAAAATAATAAAACTCCAAATTTTATTATAACTTAAAAATCATATTTCTAGACTTCAAAATTTCACATTTAAAATCATTTTAACATATGATTTAACACAACAAAATTTTTAGATCAAATATTCAATTTAAAAACTCCATTCATTTATTAAGTCAAAATTCACTGTTTATTAACATATAAATTAAATAAAACTTAAAATTTTACTTCAAACATAATTTTAAAACTTTAAATTTAATTTTCATTATTTATTTAAATAAAATTTAAAGTCTAAAATCTCAATTATTTCACATTTACGTACTCAAATTCACAATTTCAAGACTTAATATTTAATTTTCTTAAAACCATAAAATATATATTTTTAAATCAAAATTTCATACTTTTAAAAATACATATTTTAATAAATATCATTTAAAAATATACCACGGTGTCTGTATATAATTTTCTAACCTAGGTCAAGTGATACGGATATATATCATTTCTATCCGCAGTTTACAAAGAAAACCCGGGTTCTATCATTTCAAACCCGCAATCCCAAGTCAAATAAAATACAATAAAAATCGCTCAGGCCTATCATTTCAGCCCATAACGATTTTTCCCTAATCTAAAGTCCGTTTGGGTATGTATCATTTCAACCCATAGTGATTCTATTCTAACAGGGAACTTGCAGTGTGAATATATGCATAAACAATATAAACAATGCCAGTGTCACAATATAATGTCATATACCACATGTCGGGTGATAATTAACAGTTTTAACATGGTAATAACATGGCATAGCATATCATATGATCATCATTAACTTGCATAACATTTTACATTACTAAACACTTGTCATCAATTCACTATTTCATAAGTATAAATGTCAGAGTGAGAAAGACTCACCTTTTACGAAGCTAGAGACAAACAACACACACAAGAGCGATTCCAAAGGCACGACAAGCACGATTTGATTTGAATTAATGGAGACCCTTGTAAACAACACAAAATATAACATACATAAGCACAAACATAGATATCGACATACAAATATAATCAGCAACTTTAGTTTGCATAACAGTTGCAAAACAAGAGAGATGACCAAACCTTAGAAGCAAAAGACTTGAACACGACAACATAAGCTTGTCACATGATCAAATGGGCTTGCTCTCATCATACTAGGCTCAGCCTAGATGCCAACATGGCTCAGGTTTGGGTCAATATGGGTTCATATGGCTCGGCCTATCTTGGATATGAAGGAGTGGAAGTTGTGACATGAGAAATACAAAAGTCAAGGCAATTAAGTGGATTTTTGGTGCAACTATAGGTTCGGCCTACCATGGCTTGGGCTTGGTCATGCAAGGGGATGTTCAGGTGGTGGATGGAGTGACGGCCAGAGGTGGTGGAGGGACTGGTGGCGGCGGCCATAGAGGTGGTTTAGATTAAAAATGAAGGCTATGGCCTTAAGGGTTTGGCTAGGCTAGTTTGGTGGAACTTTGGCAAAGCTTTGCAATGTTTTTGTGGTGATGCTTCATGTGAAGGGTCATGGCCTGAATTTTTTGGTCAAAGGAGGGGCTAATGGCTGCTGTAGATGGAGGAGGTGATGGTGGAGCTGATGGAGTGGAGAGGTGCCAAGCCTAGAAGGTGAAGAAAGCAATGCAAATAACATAAGAAACAAGAAGGAAAACATGAAAAAAGAAATAGAAATTTTACCAAAACTTTTTCTCAGGTTGATGGCCGATCTTTTTGGAGTTGAGAAGCTTAAATTTTCGTGAAAATGATGAGGAAAAAGATACGGCTGAAGCAATGGAGTTAAGGCAGCAAAAATGAAAAGGTAATGGTTGATAATGAAAAGGTGAGAATACAAAGAGGCTTAAGCAAATAAAGAGTCACAAACCTTTCAAATTTCCACCATTTCTTTTCAAATTTTAAATACATGTAAAGTATGTATAAATACAGATAAAACACGAAAATATAGTAAATAAACAAAAATAAATAAATAAATATTAATTAAGTATAATTAAATTAAGAAAATTGCAAAGAAAATGTAAACTAGGCTTGAAAATTTGAAAATAAATGAATGAACTTTGGAAAAATTGTATGTACATGAAACATATTTATAAATAAAGATAAAAACATAAAAATAAAAAGGAAATCACAAAAATAAATAAATAAATTTTAATTTAAATATAGTTTAGATGAAGAAAATAGTAGAAAAAGGAAAACAACCTTTTAAAAATAGGAAATCATCATAGTAAATTTTAGAAAAATTCTATTATCATTTCAAAAATATTTAAAAGTCAAAATATACATAATATAACATATTAAAACATATTAAAATAAAATATGACAAAGAAAAATAAAATTTATACATTTTAAAATAACAAAATTGCAAAATAAACAATTTATACTCAAAATTGAAATGTACATATCTTTTGCAGTTTAACTCCGTTTTCCACGAAACAAAAAGCAATGTTCAAGTTATTAAATCTATTTTCATAATAAAAGATAAAATTTAAAATTTCAAACTTTTAAATTTTTAAGTTAAAAGTCAAAGTTTGACAATTTTGACCAAAATCAACATTTTCTGAAAATATTCAATTTATGCATGTTTGAAATTCTAATCCACATCAAAATCAACATTTATATTTAAATTAACAAAATATATTAATTTTAGTAAATAAAATAAAGTTTTTAAATTATAAATTTAAATTAAAATAATTAAAATATACAATTACAATAATCAGAAAATACAGGGTTGTTACACTCTCCCCCACTCAAAACTTTTCATCCCCGAAAAGGAATGAGGTACGGGAAAGCGCAGAAAAAGATTGAATGAAATAGTATTAAGACAAGATTACAAGAAGATTAAAATTACACCTGATAACTGTTGCTATAGGTAAGTTTAACAAGGTGGAGATGATCTTTCCAACATCCTCCAGAATCAAGAACACAAGCATGAAAAAAAAATCTTTTAGAATCTGATTCACCCTTCCCATTTAACCGACGGTCTATGGATGGCAAGCAGTCTTAGATTCAAAGATGAGTACCAAAGATTATTAAAGATTATAGAAAGATTTCTAAACAGACTGGTATAAGCAATAACCTCTCATTCTGTAGCAAGATAAGGGAAATTAGGACAACCAAAAGATAGTTTGAAAAACAAAGTAAAATAATAAATTTAAAACCATAAAATTTCAACTTAAACTGAAAATTAATTTTACACGAGTCAAATAAATCTTAAGCGTCTCTAATTTCATTATCTTATCATCCAATTATCTTAAATTAACAAATCCCTAAAATCATGTATTTGAAAAATCTTTTATTATACTCAAAATGTGCCAAATAAAATTTAATTCTTCTTCACTACTAATTAAAATTAAATTTATTCCTCTCAATATATTTTATCACCTATGTTAAATATACTCACACTCATTGCAACTGCCTTAAATTTATTCTTAGTTCCTTTATCATCATTTTATATTGTAAATTATTCCATTACCCTTTTTCTTTATTTACCTCTGTTAATCCTTTTATAACTTAAATTTAAGTATATAACATTTATAATAACCACTCAAATTTTATTTACAAAATCTTTTTTTTATATTGTATATTATCCAATTACATATTCAACTTTTGAAAATTAAGGTAAGTTATATTGGAATGAAATTTTGTATTATACAAATAAAACTTTCTAATTAAATTATTTCAAGCTTGAATATTAATCCGAATCTTGAAATTATACTTAGAAATTATCTTTGAAGAAAAAATTTAGGAATTAAATTTCCGATAAATTCCAAACTATTTAGAGATAAATAAATGCTCATATACTATATATATATATATATATCCATTCAAATTTAAATCATATATCAGCATATGTTATAAATCCATTCTTATTTTAGAAATTAAAATCAATTAAATTTTCCCAAAACAAAACTGTAGCAAGACTACAGAATGGTCTCTTCACTTCGAAACTCGAAAATGAACGTCGATGATGCTGCAGTCATCACCGAAATTATTTTCCAGCAACAAAGAGAAGAGCACTAAATTTAAATTTAAAATTCTTTGGGAACAAATTTCTATTCGAAAATACTTTAAATAATATATTCTTTAAAACTTTGAACACAAAGTTTGAAATCCATCGAAAATTAAATTCTCAAATTCTTGTTTTACATTCATTTTAAATTTCCAAATAAATTTATAACCTTGTTTTATAGTTCAATTAGATATATGAAACAATAGAAAATGATATATAAAACAAATATTATTTATTAACAACCAATTCAAATAAAATCCAGATAAAGATTTATAATATAGTTACAAAATTTATTTCACAAAATTTATTTCCTTACTAAATTTTAAAAACATATTGTGTTAGTTTGATCTGTTCAAGTGTTTTGGAAATCTTATCGATAGCGTTGATCAGACGAATCAATTAGAAACCCAAATCAACATCAACAACTCAAACAACACAATATATAAAACATTTTAAATATTAGTTTACAAATACACTTCAAAAATAATTTGAAGATAAGTTGGAAACAAAGATGAGATAATTAAATAACAGAATAGAAAGATGGATAAGCTTATATAAATCGCGGGCAAGCTTAACCGGGTCAACCGTGACTTAAAGAATAAGACCGATGTGGATTTCTTGGGTAAATTGACATTCGATCTCAAGATGTAGAGTTCGAAATTATAAGAGATACTAGCATCTAAACCGAGGATATAGAATCTCTGGTGAAATGATGTTGTTGTAAAGGAGTTTTCCCCCTTTACAAATAAATTTGAGGTTGGCGAGACCGCCGACTCATTATGAAGATCTTTTGAAGTTGAGTTATGGGATACTCCAGAAACAAAAGAAGATAAATAGTGAGGGACACGAATGGATTTTGGAACCACAGGGAATGTTCCAAAATTCAAAGGAATCGAGTCAAAAAGGAAGAGGTTTAAACTCGAATGAAAGTGATTCTTTAAATGCATTTACCCTATATACTGAGTTTTGCCTAGAGCTACCAAAGCTCTGATACCAACTGTAACGACCCGATATTTTCAACCATTCGCATCCGCACATGTCGGACTTGAATTGCTCAAAATACCGCGTTGTAAATAAAATTTGACAAATCTCAGAATATACAGTAAATACATAATCACAGATCACAGACACAGAGTATTTAATAATGCAGCGGAATTTAAAAGAAATAGTAGTTCATGAAGCTACTATATAAAAATAAGATACATCAGTGTTAAACATGATACAACAAAAAGTAACAAGATACATCAGGTACAAATCAGAATACATCACTGAAATCACTGGATACAGAAAGCAAAATGGATGGCTGGATCTTCAAGGAAAGCTCCAACTCCGAAGGTGAATCTTGAATGCTAACTCACTCAATCTGACTCGAGCGTAAAGCAAAACACAAAACACTCGAGTCAGGACATAAATACTTATGAACTGTAAATCAACTCAAGTGAACAGTAACAAAAATGCATCAGTAACTTAAAGGATGCTTGGGATCGCCCATCCTTTAAGGATCCATTAAACTATTTACTATGTAGTAATATTGCGCTATTATAATAGTGTCTACAGTAAAATAAACATACTTTTAAATAGCGTTCCGGGCTACCCATATCACCCTTCACACATAATAGTCCCAGTAGTCCATCCAATATCATGCCATCTCCACTTCGGGTGACTGTCAGAGGATACCACACGGGCTACGGGAGAAAAACAAACTCGTAGTAAAGGCTCGGTATGGTAGGTGACACGGCACAAAAGGCAATGCCAGGGTAGATATACCAATTACGCACACAGGCTGGTGGTAACGCAGCAGCCACATATGCCCACCTCGGAACACACTCCCATATCAAAATCGGAGGATGGCCATCTAATCAATCACCAGTAAGAGTATAGTATCGAAGGAATGTGTCCGATAGGAGGAATGACCTCACTTGGCCCGAGATCGCTCCTATTTTAGCCACCTTATGCCAACTAACGGGAGTTGGGTCCACGTAATATACCTCAAGAACGTCGCCACCATCCTACTTCATTCTGGAATCTCCACCGCGTACACGGTTGTTAAAATGGTTTTCGGAGTTGGCAGAGAGTATGACAACTTCCGATCCCGGTCTCTTTAACAACCAAACGTTATTATAACGCCGTGGTCATTTCAAAATAGTTTATACTTTAAAAAGATCAAATCATTTCATTTCAAACTATATTTCTTTCAAAATAGTTTATACTTCGAAACCAAAACCATTTTTATTTCAAAACTATTTATTCAATCAAAATAGTTTATACTTCAAAACCAAAAACATTTCAAACATATATTCATTTCAAAATCATAATATTCTCAAAGTATAACTCTTTCGAAACCAAAAATACCTGAAACAATTACACTTTGAAAATCATAACATTTCAAAATCATACATTTGAAATCATCGGATATTCATTTAATTCTTTACATTTTACAATTCATTCAATTAATCCCAAATTTTCAATTTCCAACTTAATTCAATTCAAACCATCAGTTTCAATTAAATTTCCCAATAACCATTTCAAATCATATCATTTTCAAATATAGATTTGATCCACAAATTAAACTATTCAATTTTTAATAAATTTCAAAGCTTTAATATCCCGCATTTCAAAACTAAATTTCATAATTTCATATATCTCAAATCTAGTTTCATTATTACTTAGTTTTGAAATATTCATTTCATAAATCCAATATTATTTAAATAAACTCAATTTACAATTAAACTAAATATCCTTTCATACCAATATAAACTTCAAATATTCATTTATCAAAAGTACATATCATTCTAATTCATATTCTTTATCAAAATAAAGATCAAATCATTTCCAAACCTTATTATCAAATCATTATTTGAATTCAAATTCAAATACTCAAATTTAAATATCATTTTTAAATCAAATAAGTCATTCATTTGTTATTTCAAGTATCATTACAAAATACGTTAAAAATTCCATTCAAAATTCATTTATCTCATTATATTTCATTCCATTTAACACATAACCAAGTAAACCTTACTTAAATTCAAATTCAAATTTAAGTTCCTTAAAAATTCAAATTTAAATATTAAAATATATTCAAAACTTCTTAAATTTCACAATTAATCAATTTCCAAAATTTAAATCATTTAACACTTTAAAATATAACTCAAACAGTGTTAAAACTATAACATTTCAAACATTGTCAAATTATAGCAACGACAGCATTTATAAAGTGCTATCGTAGCTTATAGCTTCCAAAAATGGTTTAGTTCAAGAATAACGACATTTATAAAATGTCGTAATAGATATTTAGTTATTTCAAACATTGTTAGATTCAAAACAATAGCATTTAAAAATGCTGTCAAAAGACTACAACATTTTGAAAATGCTATGAATTCCAGATTTCATTTTTGCTTTTCAAAAAATATAATAAAACTCCAAATTTTATTATAACTTAAAAATCATATTTCTAGACTTCAAAATTTCACATTTAAAATCATTTTAACATATGATTTAACACAACAAAATTTTTAGATCAAATATTCAATTTAAAAACTCCATTCATTTATTAAGTCAAAATTCACTGTTTATTAACATATAAATTAAATAAAACTTAAAATTTTACTTCAAATATAATTTTAAAACTTTAAATTTAATTTCCATTATTTATTTAAATAAAATTTAAAGTCTAAAATCTCAATTATTTCACATTTACGTACTCAAATTCACAATTTCAAGACTTAATATTTAATTTTCTTAAAACCATAAAATATATATTTTTAAATCAAAATTTCATACTTTTAAAAATACATATTTTAATAAATATCATTTAAAAATATACCACGGGGTCTGTATATAATTTTCTAACCTAGGTCAAGTGATACGGATATATATCATTTCAATCCGCAGTTTACAAAGAAAACCCGGGTTCTATCATTTCAAACACGCAATCCCAAGTCAAATAAAATACAATAAAAATCACTCAAGCCTATCATTTCAGCCCATAATGATTTTTCCCTAATCTAAAGTCCGTTTGGTTATGTATCATTTCAACCCATAGTGATTCTATTCTAACAGGGAACTTGCAGTGTGAATATATGCATAAACAATATAAACAATGCCAGTGTCACAATATAATGTCATATACCACATGTCGGGTGATAATTAACAGTTTTAACATGGTAATAACATGGCATAGCATATCATATGATCATCATTAACTTGCACAACATTTTACATTACTAAACACTTGTCATCAATTCACTATTTTATAAGTATAAATGTCAGAGTGAGAAAGACTCACCTTTTACGAAGCTAGAGACAAACAACACACACAAGAGCGATTCCAAAGGCACAACAAGCACGATTTGATTTGAATTGATGGAGACCCTTGTAAACAACACAAAATATAACATACATAAGCACAAACATAGATATCGACATACAAATATAATCAACAACTTTAGTTTGCAGAACAGTTGCAAAACAAGAGAGATGACCAAACCTTAGAAGCAAAAGACTTGCACACGACAACATAAGCTTGTCACATGATCAAATGGGCTTGCTCTCATCATACTAGGCTCAGCCTAGATGCCAACATGGCTCAGGTTTGGGTCAATATGGGTTCATATGGCTCGGCCTAACTTGGATATGAAGGAGGGGAAGTTGTGACATGAGAAATACAAAAGTCAAGGCAATAAAGTGGATTTTTGGTGCAACTATAGGTTCGGCCTACCATGGCTTGGGCTTGGTCATGCAAGGGGATGGTCAGGTGGTGGATGGAGTGGCGGCCAGAGGTGGTGGAGGGACTGGTGGTGGCGGCCATGGAGGTGGTTTAGGTTAAAAATGAAGGCTATGGCCTTAAGGGTTTGGCTAGGCTAGTTTGGTGGAACTTTGGCAAAGCTTTGCAATGTTTTTGTGGTGATGCTTCATGTGAAGGGTCATAGCCTGAATTTTTTGGTCAAAGGAGGGGCTAATGGCTGCTGTAGATGGAGGAGGTGATGGTGGAGCTGATGGAGTGGAGAGGTGCCAAGCCTAGAAGGTGAAGAAAGCAATGCAAATAACATAAGAAACAAGAAGGAAAACATGAAAAAAGAAATAGAAATTTTACCAAAACTTTTTCTCAGGTTGATGGCCGATCTTTTTGGAGTTGAGAAGCTTAAATTTTCGTGAAAATGATGAGGAAAAAGATACGGCTGAAGCAATGGAGTTAAGGCAGCAAAAATGAAAAGGTAATGGTTGATAATGAAAAGGTGAGAATACAAAGAGGCTTAAGCAAATAAAGAGTCACAAACCTTTCAAATTTGCACCATTTCTTTTCAAATTTTAAATACATGTAAAATATGTATAAATACAGATAAAACACGAAAATATAGTAAATAAACAAAAATAAATAAATACTAATTAAATATAATTAAATTGAGAAAATTGCAAAGAAAATGTAAACTAGGCTTGAAAATTTGAAAATAAATGAATGAACTTTGGAAAAATAGTATGTACATGAAACATATTTATAAATAAAGATAAAAACATAAAAATAAAAAGGAAATCACAAAAATAAATAAATAAATTTTAATTTAAATATAGTTTAGATGAAGAAAATAGTAGAAAAAGGAAAACAACCTTTTAAAAATAGGAAATCGTCATAGTAAATTTTAGAAAAATTCTATTATCATTTCAAAAATATTTAAAAGTCAAAATATACGTAATATAAAATATTAAAACTTATTAAAATAAAATATGACAAAGAAAAATAAAATTTATACAATTTAAAATAACAAAATTGCAAAATAAACAATTTATACTCAAAATTGAAATGTACATATCTTTTGCAGTTTAACTCTGTTTTCCACGAAACAAAAAGCAATGTTCAAGTTATTAAATCTATTTTCATAATAAAAGATAAAATTTAAAATTTCAAACTTTTAAATTTTTAAGTTAAAAGTCAAAGTTTGACTATTTTGACCAAAATTAACATTTTCTGGAAATATTCAATTTATGCATGTTTGAAATTCTAATCCACATCAAAATCAACATTTATATTTAAATTAACAAAATATATTAATTTTAATAATTAAAATAAAGTTTTTAAATTAGGAATTTAAATTAAAATAATTAAAATATACAATTACAATAATAAAAAAATACAGGGTTGTTACACTAACAAAGAATATTCTTAAAACTTTTTAAGAGATTTATTTATCCTATAAAAGATGATTTTGTGATTGTATTGCCCGTTGAGTGCTTTAAGAATTTTGGTCGATGCGCTTGATCAACGTTATCGATAGGAATTTCCTAAATGCTTTGATGTGACAATCAGACACGATATATTGACTTGTAAAATGTAAATTCTTCTAGAAATATTTTTACATCGAAATAATTTTGATTTTTGAAAGTTCTAACTTTTCGGGGAAGAGAATTATTTAAAAGAAGTTCTTTCTTTTCGATACTCTTATTCTTTCTTGTGATTCCTGAAGGGGAACCAAGACTTTGCTATTTGTACCGATACTAGTCGTATTGGTTTGGAATGCCATTCTCTTGCAAAGGAGAACGTGCTATCACTTGTGCTTCTAAATCATTATATCTTATCGAGACTAGATATGCCACTCATGATCTAGTGTTCGTGGCTATTGTTTTTGCTTTTGGAATTTGGCATCATCATATTTGGATGAGAAATTTGTTCTCTACCTCGATCATAAATTTTTGGAATATTTATGTTCTCTTAAGGAACTGCATGTTGACTCGAGTTCCTAGCTTCCTATGATCTTGATATTCTTTTTATTCCCGAAGGGGAAATCGTATTGCCAATGCGTTTAGTCGTAAGCAACAAGGGGTTGTTTCTTTGTTGATGACCGAATGAAATTATCTTTTTATCAAGTTCATCGGGCGTTTTAATGTACCTCGTTTTATTGAGTTTCATCTCATTTCTTTTATGAACATGCGTCCGATGTTCTTTTATTGTGTTCGATTCATTGGACGTACCGTTTTTGTACTACGTCGATGTTCCGAAATCATTCGGGCTTCGGTTCATTGGACGTACCGTTTTTGTACTGCGTCGGTGTTCCGAATTATTTGCTTTGGATACATCAGATGTACCGTTTGTACTACATCGATGTCTTTGATTTTTGATTCCTCGGATGTACCGTTTGTACTACATCGATGTCTTTGCTTTTGATTCATCGGATGTACCATTTGTACTACATCGATATCTTTGCTTTTGATTCATCGGATGTACCGTTTGTACTACATCGATGTCTTTGCTGTTTGGATATATCGGATGTACCGTTTTTACTACACCGATGTCTTTGATTTTTGGATACATTGGATGTACCGTTTGTACTACACCAATGTCTTTGATTTTTGGATACATTGGATGTACCATTTGTACTACATCGATGTCTTTGCTTTTGATTCATCGGATGTACCGTTTGTACTACATCGATGTCTTTGCTGTTTGGATACATCGGATGTACCGTTTGTACTACATCGATGTCTTTGATTTTTGATTCATTGAATGTACATACATCGATGTCTTTGCTTTCGATTCATCGGATGTACCGTTTGTACTACAACGATGTCTTTGCTTTTGATTCATCGGATATACCGTTTGTACTACATCGATGTCTTTGTTGTTTAGATACATCAGATGTACCGTTTGTACTACACCGATGTCTTTGATTTTTGGATACATTGGATGTACCGTTTGTACTACATCAATGTCTTTGCTTTTGATTCATCGGATGTACCGTTTGTACTACATCGATGTCTTTGCTGTTTGGATACATCGGATGTACCGTTTGTACTATATCGATGTCTTTGATTTTTGATTCATCGGATGTACCGTTTGTACTACATCGATGTCTTTGCTTTCGATTCATCGGATGTACCGTTTGTACTACATCGATGTCTTTGCTTTTGATTCATCGGATGTACCGTTTGTACTACATCGGTGTCTTTGCTGTTTGGATACATCGGATGTACCGTTTGTACTACATCGATGTCTTTGATTTTTGGATACATTGGATGTACCGTTTGTACTACATCGATGTCTTTGCTTTTGATTCATCGGATGTACCGTTTGTACTACATCGATGTCTTTGCTGTTTGGATACATCGGATGTACCGTTTGTACTATATCGATGTCTTTGATTTTAGATTCATCGGATGTACCGTTTGTACTACATCGATGTCTTTGCTTTCGATTCATCGGATGTACCGTTTGTACTACATCGATGTCTTTGCTTTTGATTCATCGGGTGTACCGTTTGTACTACATCGGTGTCTTTGCTGTTTGGATACATCGGATGTACCGTTTGTACTACATCGATGTCTTTGATTTTTGGATACATTGGATGTACCGTTTGTACTACATCGATGTCTTTGCTTTTGATTCATCGGATGTACCATTTGTACTACATCGATGTCTTTGCTGTTTGGATACATCGGATGTACCGTTTGTACTATATCGATGTCTTTGATTTTTGATTCACCGGATGTACCATTTGTACTATATCGATGTCTTTGATTTTTGATTCACCGGATGTACCGTTTGTACTACATCGATGTCTTTGCTTTCGATTCATCGGATGTACCGTTTGTACTACATCGATGTCTTTGCTGTTTGGATACATCGGATGTACCGTTTGTACTACATCGATGTCTTTGATTTTTGGATACATTGGATGCACCGTTTGTACTACATCGATGTCTTTGCTTTTGATTCATCGGATGTACCGTTTGTACTACATCGATGTCCTTGCTTTTGATTCATCGGATGTACCGTTTGTACTACATCGATGTCTTTGCTTTTGATTCATCGGATGTACCGTTTGTACTACATCGATGTCTTTGCTTTTGATTCATCGGATGTACCGTTTGTACTACATCGATGTCTTTGCTTTTGATTCATCGGATGTACCGTTTGTACTACATCGATGTCTTTGCTTTTGATTCATCGGATGTACTGTTTGTACTACATCGATGTCTTTGCTTTTGATTCATCGGGTGAACCGTTTGTACTACATCGATGTCTTTGCTTTTGATTCATCGGATGCACCGTTTGTACTACATCGATGTCTTTGCTTTTGATTCATCGGATGCACCGTTTGTACTACATCGATGTCTTTGCTTTTGATTCATCGGATGTACCGTTTGTACTACATCGATGTCTTTGCTTAGGTTCATTGTGCGTACCGTTTTTGTACTACGCTGATGTCCCAAATTGTTTGAGTTTCTAGTTTTTCGGGCGTACCGTTTTTGTACTACCCCGTTGCACCGGCTCAATTTTCTGCTATTCTTGACGTTCCCCACGTCTTTTATCTACGGGAATGCCTTAGGGATTCCGGTTTTCATTCTTGAGCCCCGTGTTATTGTGGAAATTGAAGTTTCACCAGATTTCTTGCTAACTCTTTTGTGCACTTTATGGTGAACTTCCTATTTCAAATTTTCTTTTGTGTTAATATGCTTCTATGGTTGTTACTTCTTATATTTCCTTCTTACTTATTGCGAGGACGCAATTTCTTTAAGGAGGGGAGTCTGTAACAACCCGCATATTTATCGATTTTATATTTAAATATTTTATCGTTCGTCGGATTTTGGTCAGAAAACCTACTTTTTGCATACGGTCGAATTAGGACTCGAGACCACCTCTATTGAGTTCAAAATGACATTTGCGACCTTTTTGAGTATAAGCTTCGATATGTTTGGAGAAAGTTGAATTTTGCTACTTTTTGCTTAAGGTTTTGGTTTGGGCTGAGCCAATTAACCACTTACTAACTCAGTTCCAACGCCCTCCTCTTCATTCACTTCTCTTTTATTTTCCTAATACTCAAGCTTTTATGTTAATGGAGGGTGGAATAGGAAATTAAAACTCCAAGCCCTAGCTTCCTTTGCAAATCCAAGTTCTTGCTCCAAACTCAAGAGAACCCATTGGTAAGCTTCTTCTTCTTCTCCAACTCATTATCTCTTTGATTTCAGAAAATTTCTAAACCTAATTTGGGAAATAATTATCTTTTAAGCTTAGATTCAAGCTTGTTGAGTTGGAATTGAAGAGTGCTTGTTCTTGCCATTGCTTCATAGCTTCCTCTTCATTTGTTTGGGTTCAAAGGTGAGATTTTTATCTCACATCTATGACTATAATTATCTTTGGTTGTTAGGTTTGAATTCCCAACACTTCTTCATGAGAATTTGCTCTTGATTTGGATTGGTTTTGTGAATATTCCAATTTTTGGGTTTTTAAGTCAAATTTGTGTGAAAATCCTTTTATGGATGTTTGATCATGCTTTTAGTGATGCACCGAGGAGCATATAGGGCCGGGTTGCCGATTGGCATAAACCCTTAGAGCCAATGTTCATCCGGTTGCATTTTGGAAGAATTTGCTCTTCATTTGAATAGGCTGAAAAACAGCCCAGGCATGATTCAGTCGACTGAAAACTCTGTTCAGTCGACTGAACCTGGAACTCGACCAGGCATGATTCAGTCGATTGAAAACTCTGTTCAGTCGACTGAAACTGGAAACAGAAAGTTTCCTGAACCTGGAAAATTTCCAGGCACAGGGTCAGTCGACTGAAAACTCTGTTCAGTCGACTGAACCTGCTGTTTGAGTCCAATTTGCCTTTTTGGATTGAATTTCCAATTTAAATCGATTTGTGATGATCCTATTTATTGTCATCATTTATTATCATCTTTGATGACTTATTTTCTTTGGGAATTTTAGATATATCCACTTTGATGGATTTTGTATCGATTTCTTTGGATTTTATTCACGTTTTTGAATGTGAATCTTAGTTATTGATTGTTCCTACAATCTTCTTTGTGATTTGTCACTTTAAAAATACAAAGGTTTTCTATACTAGTAGTAAATATTAAAACTCTTCCCTTAAACGATTTCAATACTATTTTAATACCAAATTCGTTTATAAAACCGTTTTCCAATCTATTAGTATATACAAACCTTTACCTCACTCGTATGAGAAATCTAATTAAACGACTTAGTAAAACAAGTGGTATGAAACGCTTGCATTTACTTCGTCGGTTAATTCTTGGACTTGTTCGATTGAATCTCTTATGACAATTTTCTAGTGGAGATCTACAGTTTGTTCATAAATATTTAAGTTAAGCAAGTGGTTATGGGACATTAAGCTAAACTCATATATTTACTAGCTTAGTGTAATTGACACTTCTCGATGATCATGAAGATCATCTTTGTGATTTAGACTAGCAATGTGCGATGTCTCTTTGTCTGCGAGGGAGACTAAACCCCGTTTTGTGGAGTTTCGACTCAATTTGGTGGGGTAGCAAACCATGGTCTTTGGGCCGTTTGTGGAGCTTCGGCTCAATTTGTGATGGTTAGCGACCATGGAATTAGAGTTCCGTTTGTGATACACGTGTTGGTGGGCTTTATGCTCCCGTTTGTGATAGGCCTCCCCCCTTTGTGATTTCTGGATTTCTTGTGTAGATTTCTAGAATTTGTGTTTCATCAATTTTCGTGATTTCCATTGATAAGTTTTATCAATATTTCTGCATTGGTGAATTTGGGCGTCATTGACTTTTGTGATTTGTGGATTTCGCATAATGAATTCTAGAGTTTGTGTGTCATTGACTTTTGTGATTGACATTTATATTATTGTCAATATTTGTGAATTGGTGAATTTGTGCGTTATTGACTTTTGTGATTTCTGGATTTCGCATAATGAATTCTGGAGTTTGTGTGTCATTGACTTTTGTGATTGACATTTATATTATTGTCAATATTTGTGAATTGGTGAATTTGTGCGTCATTGACTTTTGTGATTGACATTGATATAATCGTCAATATTTGTGGTTTGATGAACGAAATAATGAGTATGGCATTTCTTGATTCTTGTGTAGATTTGGTGATATTGATTAATCTCTCGTTGATTTTCATTTACTTATATATATCGCAGCTTGGAATTGCGATTATTATGTGTTTTGTCATATCTCTTATTCTATATTGTTTCATCTGATATCTATAGTTAGACTGATCCGTTTATTATTTTCTTCTTAAATAATACTCGGGTCAGACTGAGATTTTACAGGTGCTTCTGCTTGACTCCTTATCGGACTATCATCCCGACTTTTGGCAAACTACTTAGATTAGTAGTTTATTTTGTTGTATACAGTTGAGATTTAGACTCATAGATGTATTCTTTTGTATAGCACGTGTTGCCATTCTTTTGTATTATTGTGGATCTTTTTGACCACTACTCTGATATACACTTTTATGTGTAGTATTCATATCTATTTCCGCCTTTGTGATATGAATTGTCTGTGACTGATTTATGTTATGTTTATTTCCATATTTGTTTCCGAAGATATTATAGCCACTGTGTAGTAGCTTTGAGTTCGTGTCGGTATGTCGGATTTCCTCTTGAGATGAAAAGTTATATTTTATCCGGTATATCGGTACTCGCACAAAGCAATTATACAGATGGTCGCTCCTCAACAGCCTTATTCTCCGTGCTAGTTGACAGCATTCGCAGTAATGTTCTTGGCTAGCATGGGTATAGAGGTGGGGCGTCACACCTGTCTAGATGTGCCTTTCTATTTCGGCTTAGTCGTGCGGTTGCTGATCCCAACAGCGGGGTGATCTTATTCGGAACTGTCTAGTAAGGGATGGTTCCGGTCTTGTGTTGTAGGGGAGCGGGCGTACTCCTCGGTACTGTGATCTAGACCACGTGCTGTGACAGGTGGTACCCCAGTGCCTAATCATTGTTGGAAATCCATTCTCCCTACGAGCCTTTTACGAGTTTTGTTTGTATTACCCACACTGTGGCTAGTAGCTGGAATTTAATAATGTAACAATTTCAGCTATTTTATAAGTATTTGTATATAGACCTTATTATAATATCAGAGGATTTCTATAAAAAGTGTTTTAGCTATCGTAAGGTGAAAACCCGACATGTTTATTTATGGCATGGTCTTACGAAATTCTTTTGTTTTCAAAAGGATTTTTGAAACTTTAATAATCAATTTGAATGCATTATTATCAGCTGGTATTCCATACTGACTCGGGCGTTATTTCATTATAATGCTCGGGTCAGACCGAGTATTATATTTTCAGGACAGGATGCTATGGAGCAGAAGAGGAGCTGGAGTACGAGACGTATTATACGTACTTGTATATATATCCGCTGCTGTGAATTGTATGGAATTGTCTGACTGGTAAATGTTATTTGTATGAGATACTCTGATGATATGATGTATGAAACAGATATAGTTTCATTTTGTATGAAGATCTATTATTTACTATTATATTTTATTCCGCTGCGACTGTGAGATTCTGATATTGTTTAGCTTCTTCTTCTTCTATCTCTACTTCTTTAACCCTAATGGTTCATTTTCTATTCCACTTGAGTTAGTTGATGTAGAATAGTGTTGACTCAAGGGGTATGGATTTAACACTTGGTATCAGAGCTTAGGTTGGCGACAACCTAGGCTTTGGTGAGGAAATTACTCATTAAACAGAGTCAATAGTACTCTATAATGAGTTGAGTGTAATAGTTGATATGAGAGCGTACTTGTTAGTGAATATAATTTTTTTTATATATACTGTATTGACTTATTGGTTGAGTGTTTATGAATTCTGTTCGGTACGGGAAGTACAACCATATCGATAGGGGTTTCTAAACTCTTAAACAAGATAAACTGACATAGTATTGTTTTTAAAGAGGGTAAATGAAATAATTTTACCCAAAATTATATTTTGATATAAAAGGAATAGTTTCTGACATTATTATATATACTTATATATTTGATTTCTTGGATGTGGATATCGTAATCAAATGAGAATCGAAAATTTAATCCAAAATTTAATCTAAAGTTTGAATTGGTTATAATCAAATAAAATTCTATGAGTATAAATTATACAAAAGAGGAATAACTAAATTTGAGCTGAACCAGAATTTAAATCCCGAAAATTTTGAAAAAGATTTTAAATGTATTGGAAACAATGTATGGAAACTTAAATCTTAGGCGTGTTTGAAATGTTTTCCAATGTGTTTGCAAGCAATGGTGGAATATTATTGTGGAAAGTATTTTGGATGGGAATTGTTTTGAAATGAATTTGGGAAAGTAAGGAAGCACTAAACTCACTTCAGTTACTGGAAAATAATCCTGATGATGCTGGCCACATCATTAGAATTCATTTTCGAGTTTCTAAAGTGATGGATTGCTACCAAAGTGGTTGGTTATGATATTGTTTGGACTTGTTGGGTATAGCAGTTGTTTTGGAAATTTCAAAATGGGGAAATTAATTTGATACAACCAAGTTGTTTTGGAAATCCGGAGATTTGATTTGGCATACCCAGTAGGTATGAGTGATTACTGTTTCAAAATGATTTTGAGATAAAACCGGGTAATTGAATTCTGGTAAATCCTATTTAAATAATGTGAAAGTTAAAATGAATCAACTATTGGACTTATTAAAGTTGATATTAATAAGGAAGAGATGAAAATTTTAATCTTGGAATTAAAATTTAACTTGAGTAAATGGAAATGAATAAAATATATGGAAGTGAGTAAAATATATTGAAGTGAATAGAAAATTTGAATTTAACTTCGGATAAGTTAAATAAAGTGGACCTAGAATCAAATTGATTTGGATTAAATGGAAATGTAAAATAACTTGATAATTATGGGTCACTGTAATAAATTGTACTCATAAGCTAGTAAGTATTATATTTATAATCTGGAATTGTGAATTTAAAATTTGCAAAGAATTAAGGTGAAGGAAAATTGGTATCCTTAAGAATTCAGTGATACACATATATATGATTCGGAATTGTGATTATAAGATGTAGATGAATTAAAATGAGCAATATAAACTTTAAAGTAAATAATTTGGTGAACTTATAAATGGAAAATGGAATTATGCACAAATGGGAAATAGTTGAATGGTATGGTGAATTTAAACTTAATCTCAAAAGAAATGTGAATTGAAATAAGATGATGAAAATATAAAATATAAAGGATGTGGACGAACTTAAGTCGGTAAATAAATTTTGAACTTGTATATGGAAAATTAAAATTTGATTGATTGGATTTAACTTCGATTAAATGAAAGTGAGTTGAAATTTGGATTGAATTAAAATTAAAATTCAGTGGTGTTATGAATAAAATTTTAACACAACCAAATCCAAAGGGGTTGTTTTAAATACAATGGTAAAGGTAATAGCATGTGTTTAAGTTGGCTGAATAAATTTAGTTAAACTTGAATTAAATTTGGAAAAGAATTAAATTGAAAGGAAATTTAATTTAGATTAAGTAAGAACGATATTGTGTGAAATAAAATTTTAACTCAACTAAATTCAAAGGAATTGTTTGAGAATGAATTTAGCGTAAGCTAAATTAAATAAAGAGAAACTTGAAGATAATTTAGTGTAAACTAAATTAAATGGAATTTGTATTGGCATGGATGAAATCTCGGTGGTTTGTTAAGAAAATTTTGAAGGGAAAAATAAAAACCCAGTTCTAGTATGGGATTTAATTTTGGCAATAAAAGTTGAGAGTGTGAATGAATACTGGAATTAGATTATAATGGTGATGGTTTGAATTGTAAATAAATTCAAATGAGTGGAATAATTTAAAAGTGGTCATGTTATCAACAAATTCAGAATGAATCGTGGAGATGAATTAAAATTCCAAATGGATTGAACAAATAAACAAATTGAATTAAAATTTGTAAATAAATTGGAATTTGGTTGGATGAGAATCAATTGAAAGTAAAATAAAAGTGATATAACAAGAAATGGAAATATTGTGTGTTTGAAACAACTTAAGCAAATTGAAAAAAAATATTTGTGATCGAGCTTATAATGTGGTCTTGGATAAATTTGTTTAGATAATGAAATTTAATTTCAAGTGAAATGGTTTTAATTAATTAATGTGATGAAGTAAGAATGTATGAATTAAATATTACAGAATGGGATGAATTAATATAAACTTTAGTTGGATGATGAACTTGAAGTGAGAATAAGAATTTGAATTAAAAATTTGCACTGGAATAAGAATGCTTGGATTGTGAATCATGCAAAATTGGATAAAATTAATATGAATCTAAGTTGGAAATTAATTTTAAATGGTTATAAGCTTTAGTGATGGTCACTTACTTGGATAACCTTAAATTTGCATAGAATTGGTCGTTTTGTTGTAAACAAAATTTAATTGGCTTGAAAGAAGCAAATGAAATTTGGTTTTGAGTCAATTGGAATGGCTTGAAATTTTATTAAGTGATTTTGCATATAAATCAAAGTGAATTATAAAAGAAATGAAGATGGTTCAAATTGAAAATAAGAATTTGATTGTGAAACAATTTGGAATTGAATTGAAATAGATTGGTATTAGTAAAGCACATGTTAATCATATTGATGAGATTATGGATTGAGAGGAGTAAACTTGAATGTAAATCATTCAAGTGAAATAAAATGAAGATTAGATTTGATAGAAAAATTAAAAAGGGTGATTGAAGCTTTGAATTGCTGATAAAATATGGTTAACATTGATAAATTATGAAGTTTGCTTAGTTAAGCCATGAAATTGGTATGTTTGGTTAAGATTAATGAATGGAATGTTAATAAATTCCTATATTATGGAAAACTAATGTGTTTGTTTAAGAAAGTACAGGTATGGCAGGCAATGGATAGAGTTGGAGTGCGCATATGCGATACTATTTAGCTGCTTGCTTTTAAAATGCTAATAAAGGTACGCCTACGCAATAAAAATAGGAAATATGAACTATTTTTGGTTTTTCCGACCATGCGGGTCGATGTATATATATTTATATCTATTGTGAAATTGCAAAAGCTCCTCCGTACAGGGCAGACTCTGCCAAAAAAATTCGTAAATTTTGGGAGTTAGAAATTTTTGAAAAATTTGAAACGTTTCATTAATGACAAAGTTGATTTCAAATAACAATTGGAAGTAAAAAGGATTTTGGAATAGGAATCGAAACTAGTAGTTTCGATTTGTAACTAAAGAATTTGAGAAAAGTGAAATTGAGATTTCACTAAGTAAGTTTTGCTATTGAGTTTGGAACATTCTTTCTACCTTAGCAAATTTCGGGGACGAAATTTTTATAATGGGGGAGGAATGTAACGACCCGGAATTTTGGGTCGCTATATTTGAACATTTTAATTCATTTTAAAGGTCGAATATGGATTATAATTTGATTTTGAAATAAAAAGATTTTGGTTAAGTTAATAGAATTAGTTAAATTTTAAATACGGCAATTTAATTGAAATTTGAATAATTATAATTTAATAATGGAATTGGGATAATTGTTGATTTTGGGTGTAAATGGAGATAAAAATTGATTCTCAAATTTATTTCAAATCTATTTGGGTTTGAATTATAGTATTGGACTGTTGGATGGAATTAAAAGTCGATTGGTTAAATTTGGAATTTTAAATTAATTTAATAATGAGATTTAATAATATAATAATGCAAATAATTAGATTTTGGTTCGAAATGAATCAGAATGATTTCTAATGTGAATATAAATTCTATACGATTTATAATAGAGTTAATAAAATTTTAAATGATTTCGACGATTTTAAAAATCGCTCGACTTAATCGACAAGTCAAAATAGCCTTTCGGCGCACAGTCTCGGAATTCGATGAAACAAGTTCCATTGGATCCATAATAGTTAGTTATTATCGGATTTCAACTTTCGTAGCAATCGGAGTTGTCGTCTGACCCCGACAGCTTAAAACGCATAGAAAATACTTTAATCGATTCAATTAAGAATTGATCGTTCATTTCCGTAACTCGCGTATACGACTAAATTAGCTTCCGAAATACGTTCCATTGTGTTAGGAACATGGGTAAAACCTTAGGAACGCCTGGCAGCACGTGAGATTCGGAGTTCGTTTGGAAATTGCTTAAAAGTTAACTTAACATTATATTGTTATATTTACTTATTTATATTCATGTAAACACGAGCCGAAACCCTAACAATCTTCTTCAGCCGCTACTAATAATGTTAATGGCCGAAAACATTTAACTTCATCTTGATCTTTCTCCTAATCCATAAACTATTATCAAAGACCTTCTACATGATAATCAAAGAGCTCGTTGAGCTCTACAATTCGATCGGCTATGATCGAATACCTGTGAGTGGATCGTCGATGGGAGCGCCACGAAGGGGATGCATTTAAGCGTGAAATTTGAGAGTTTGGGATCGCCAAGTTCGTACGTTTTCGGGTCGTGAGTGGAGATGGCATAGACGCGTGGAGGGGTGGTTGCTGATCGAGTTCCGATGGCCTGTAGGGGGATATCGGCGTTGATTTGTGAGCGAGATGGTGGGTTTCATTTAAACCCTATACGAGAACGAGAAGAAATAGGGAGTGGCCGTGATTTCCTTTCCTGATTAAACGGCCATGATCTCATTTTGGTAAATTAAAAAAAATTGTTTTAAATAATTATTCAAACTATAAAATCCATATCTTGTGCTTGTGTTGTCAGATTTCGACGAAATTGGCGGCTCCGGAATCGCAGCAATGCGATGTACGTTGCAGTCTAGATTTGGTGACGATCGAAGTTAGCGGAATTTTGGGTTAAATCGATCGCGGTCGATTTAATTCAAAATTTGAACGCTCGTCGAAAACCCAAGGTGAGTTTAACTCACTCACAACTGGAATATTAGTTGATTTAAATAGTCAATATTTAAATGATTGCTTGATTGGTTGATTATGATTGAATCGATGTATATATTGTTGTGCTAATATCTGTGGGTGCAGGGAAAACAGGTTGGAGGGATCCAACTGGATCCCTCACAAATATAAATTAATTTATATTCTGTGATATACCTTATTTATTGTTCTGTGATAATTTGTTTAGATCCTGATATGCTGCGTTTTATTTATATGCTGCGATGAATTAAATTGAAATTTAAATTGTGTTGTGCTGTGATTGGGTGAATACAACCTGAAAACTTTAAATAGAAATAGATGAATTGGGTTTAAAGAATATAAAAGAAATTCTTAAGTAAAGAATTTTAAAAGAGATTAAATCCAAGGAATGGGTTAGAAAATTTCAAGTGTTTGAAATTTGAATCCAAAGAGAATTGTGAATTGTTTAAATAATAACGGGATTTATTTTAAAGAATGAGAAGTGTGCTTTCTCCTGGAAATTTTATTTTGTTTTCAAGAAAAGCTTTCAAATATAAATTTGCAGTTAAATATGTTTAGAATATTTTTATAAAGAAATATTATTTTAAATTATTTTAAGTAAAAGCAAATATTTGATTAAGTAATTATGGTCTTTAAATTTATTTAAATATAAAAGGGTAAAGTTGTGTTAAGTTTTAAAAGGAAATTTTAATATGAATATTTCATTTAATAACCTTATTTTTAAAGTTAAATTTTATTTAAAATACTTAGGAAACCCCTATATATTTCCTTAAGTATTCAATTAAAATAATTTCTAGAGCTTATTTTAAATATTTAAACGTATGTTTGAAAGTGATTTCCAGGAAATAGCAATGTGTCTAAAATAAAAGGAACTATTTTTAAGGTATGGAAAAGATTTTACGGGATGAACGTAAAATTGAATTGGGATGAAACGGGTTGGATTGATAAAAAGAATTCTTTGGTTATTCTAAGATGGAGGTGTATTTCCCTGAAAGCCAAGTATGTTTTTAAAATAGATTTTTGAAACGTTAGAGTTTGAAGTTATATTAAAGAATGTTTCAAGTAAATTATTTAAGTTGTAAGAATTTTAAAAGTAATTATATATCAAAGTAGTTATAGAACTAATTATTTTTTTAGGGTAATTAGAATTATGTTTTAAAGAATATTATTATTGTTTATACTTTATAAAATGTTTTTTTGAAAATAATCAATCAAAGTATATTTAGAAATTGTATAGAGTTTCATAACTTTGTTTAAAATCTAGTATGACTTAATTTATTTTAAAGATAATAGTTTGTACCTTATTAAGTAATTTTATGTGAGATATTTTAAATTAATTATATTGTAGTGTTAATATAAATGTTTTAATATATTTTCAAAAATAAAGTATTTAAATTATTTTAAACTTTAAAAATGGGTACTTGGATGTTTCAGAGGAAATAAAGATTTGAGAATCTATTCGATGAGAAAATTGGATTTGAAAAGTGTTTCAAAGGGATTTTGAAAAGGAATTATATCTTGTAAAGATATTTTAAGGAAATAAATAATATGGAAATTATTTATTGTGTGATGGATGCTTATGAATGTTAATTGATAGTTAAATCACCGACTATCAATATTAGACAAATGCGTTTATCGTTTCGAAGAGACCGGGATCGAGATTTATTCCTCGAAAACCACTTCGATCTGATTTGTACGTTCCGTGGGAAAACGTGTTCGGAGTCGAAGATAGAGCAGTGAAGTGCAAGGGCTAGTCTCTACTAATCCTTAGGATATTTCCAAAATGGATGTAGTAGGAGTAGCGCCTTCGGTTCCGTTCGAACCCAGGACGGACTTGTATAGATGAATGCTTTCAGAACATCGTCAGGTGGGCGATGGGCATTCTAAGTGAAACGTTCTAAAAGTTAACGCTTATCCTTAAGCCTCATCAACCAGGAATGACTGAAAATCAGGGGTTATGCATCGAGGATTCGTGGGTAGCCCCCACTTGAGAGTAAGGTTATCCCTGTGTAGATGTCCCTTTTTATGTTGGCTTAGTGGCGCGGTTGCTGATCCCAACCGTGGCGTGGTCTTATTCGGAAATGTCCAGTAAGGGATGGTTCCGGTCTTGTGTTGCAGGGGAGCGAGCGTACTCCTCGGTACTGTGATCTAGACCACGTACTGTGATAGGTGGTACCCCAGTGCCTAGTCATTGTTGGAAATCCATTCTCCCTACGAGCCTTTTACGAGTTTTGTTTGTATTACCCACACTGTGGCTAGTAGCTGGAATTCAGTAATATAACAATTTCGGCTATTTTATAAGAATTTGTATATAGACCCTATTAATATCAGAGGATTTCTATAAAAAGTGTTTTAGCTATCGTAAGGTAAAAACCCGACATGTTTATTTGTGGCGTGGTCTTACGAGATGCTTTTGTTTTCAAAAGGATTTTTGAAAATTTAATAATCAATTTGGATGCATTTTCTTGTTTAATTTACTTATTGACAAGAGGCGGCCATGGCTTCCAGATCTAAATCTGGAGATTAGGGCTTATCCCTTATCTCCTATTCTCTTTATTTCTTTCGATTTGCTTAATTCTTGTCTTCAATTCTTTCTCCTCAAAACAGGATCTTGGGCTCTCTGTGGGACGAAGAAGGCTGGGAAGAGGTGAGAAGGAAAAGGGGCAAGACTCCAGCTCCTTTGGGACTGGAAACTAGACTCAATCTGGGAGGACACAGACCGAACAGATTCGAAGCTATTCCAGAACGGAATAAGGGTAGAAGGGTTCAGGCGGCTAATGTTGGTCGGACTTCAACAAATCTTTTGAAAACAACAAAGCCGAACGCCTTTAAATCAGGAAGAAATTCGAAAATCAAATTCACTGTCTCAGAGAACGCTAAAAAAATTTCTTATAGCGAGGCAGTTAAAATAGGAGCGATCGAAGATTTAGGAAACCTAGATCTTGAATTTATTTAGCCTAAAATAGCTGATGGCAAAAGGATAGGTTCCCTTTCGTTTGAAGCTATCAAAGAAGCGGAGGATGGCTGGGAATTATGCATATTATTGTATGTGGTTGGTTATAAACCATGGCTTAAAACTTTTGAAGGATATGCCAGTAGATTATGGTCTACACAGAAGCCGTTTTCTCTTCATTCACGGAATAACGGATTCTTTTTGGTGAGATTTTGCTCTGAGGAGGATTGCAATAAGATTTTGAAATCAGGTCCTTGGTTTATGGACCGGAACCTGATTATCATGAAACGTTTGTCCCCAGACATGAATACAGATAGAGATCTTCTTACATCTTTGCTATGTGGGTTAGACTACCTGGTTTAAATTTTAAGTTGTGGGGAAACAAAGCAATTAGTGCCCTAACAAGTACAATAGGAGTGCCTATAAAGATGGACGAGGCTACGAAAAACAAATCTAGATTAATCTATGCCAGAGTTTTGATCGAGGTTAACGCTACCTATGGAATGCCTAACACCATCGAAGGTATGGACGACAAAGGGAGGAGTTTCATTCAGGAAGTGGAATATGAGAATCCCCCTCCTATATATGGTAAGTGTATATGCTTTGGTCATGCAACCGACGAATGCCCAATGACCAAGTCTTGGGTTCCTAAACAGGCTCAAGTAGTTGAAACTGACAAAGAAAACCCTGTAGAACCAAGTCTTGTCGACTGTTTGGAAATAATAAGGGAGGAAGGCGGAAGTGACATTACAGATGATACGGGAAAACAGGTACAGGAAGATCTGGTTCAGGACACAGGAGCGACAGAAGTGGTAGAGGAACAGAATACAAATGATAATGCAGACCCAAAACAGGAGGAGCAGCCTATTCCTAAGCCTCAGGATATAGAATTTGAGAATATTCAGAAGGATAAGCTTGTTCATAAGAATCCCAAGTGGATTCAGATGTTAGGCATAATGGAGGAAGACAAAGGGGAGTCCTCTAGTAGAAGGATACAAAGGACTCGGAATAACAAGGTTGCATAATGTCGTTTGCATGTTGGAATGTTAGAGGGTTTCATAACCCCAACAGAATGAAAGAAGTGAGAAAACTCATTGTCGAGTATAAAATAATTTGTTTCGGTGTTTTAGAAAACAAGTTGTTATTTTCGGATATTATGAGGCTGGAGAGAGTTTTAGATGACGGATGGAAGATAATAAGCAATGTTTCTTGTTATTCTAAATGCAGAATATTCGTTCTCATTGATGGAAATTCTTGGGATTTTAACTACATTAGTATGAGCGACCAACATATTACTATTGAACTGATTAATAACTCGAAATTCAAATGTAATTTAACCATTGTCTATGCTTAGAATTTTGCTATTCTAAGGAAAAGTCTCTGGAACAATCTACAGGAGGATGCTATTAATATTTACAGACCATGGTTGGTTTTCAGGGACTTCAATTGTATTCGTAGTCCCTCAGAAAGAAAGGGAGGTAACCTAGTGCCATTTGGAAACCTGTTCGAACTAGACGATATGGCAAACAATACAGGTCTTAAAGAGATCAATATTAAAGGTTACGAATTTTCTTGGTGGTCTGGTCCAAGACGCAACATATTTTCTAAAATTGACAGGGTCTTTGCTAACCTTGACTGGATCAACTTATTTACAGATTTATTGGCCAAGTATTTGCCTCCTTCAGTAAGCGACCATAATGCTGTCCTAGTCTCACTTTTTCTTAAATTTAGAGATAAGAATAGACCTTTTAGGTTTATGAATCATTGGCTGCTATGTGATCAATACTTTCCTTTGATTGAGAATATATGGATTTCAAATCAGGAAGACCGACCTCTATATCAAATCATGTATATTCTTAAGAATATTAAAAGAGAGCTTAAGATTTGGAGTGCTAAAATACGGAAGACCAAACAAGAGGTTAAAATTCAGAGAGAGAATTGTTCTAGACTTCAAAAACTTATGGAAAAACCGAATGATCTCAATTTAGCTATGGAATTTCAAAATGCCAAAATTAAACTGGAAATGGCACTTAAAAGAGAGTTTCTGGATACTAAACAAAAGGCTAAATGTGATTGGCTGATGAGGCTTCTTCTTTCTTTTATGCTAAAATGTCTAGCAGAAGAAGTAGAAAATGTTTGACTAGCATTGTAATAGAAGGCAAGGCGGTTTCGGAAGAAAAATTTGCTGAATCGGCTATCAATTTTTATAAACAAATGTTTAACCTTCCCTTAGGTGATCAGTTCCCAGAAGTAATATGTAAATCGATCATTTCTGAATATGGTGCTAATTTCTTGAATGATGGTATAGCTATGGAAGAAATTAAATTTTCATTGTGGGATATTAAAGATACTACTTCTCCAGGTCCGGACGGTTTTAACTCTAAGTTTTTCAAAACACATTGGAATCTTTCTAAAGAACTAATTTACAAAGCCTTGAATGATATTTTTCAAAAGGGTTTAATAATCAAAAAGTGGAATCATACTTTCTTGCACTTGATTCCTATAAAAGCCCATTCCACTCGTATTCAAGATTTTAGACCCATTGCCTGCTGTAACACATTATATAAGGTTTTCACCAAAATCCTTTATAACAGACTGGCTCCGTTTATGGAAAAGTTGGTGTCCCCGAATCAGACGACATTTATTAAAGGAAGATCAATAGGGGATGGAATTTTGTTTGCTCATGAAATTATCAAAGGCCTAGGAACAAAGGAAAATAAAAACATGTGTATTAAAGTTGATTTAAAGAAAGCATATGATTCGATTAATCGGGCTTTTGTTATACACGTGTTAAAAAGCCTGGGTTTCCCAGACAAATGGGTGAATATTATTGAAAACATTATAACGACTCCTGTGTTTTCTATCATTGTAAATGGGGAATCGCATGGTTATTTTTAGAGTTCAAACGGCCTTAGACAAGGCGACCCACTCTCTTATATCTTATTTACATTGGTCATGGAATATTTTACGTTACTGATGGAAGAAAAAGACAGGGATGGTCAAATTTCTCCAATCACAGGTTATGATAATACGCTGACTCACCTTATTTACGCCGATTATATTATTGTCTTTACTAAAGCCAATGCACAAACTGAAATTGCTATTAGTGATGTCTTTCAAACCATGAAGAGAGTTACCGGCTAGGATCTAAGTTGTGAAAAATCAAGTGTATTCTTTGGAAAAGGGGTTGATCATTGCACTGATATTAGCACTATCCTTAATATTCAGCAATTGGATCTCCCAATAAGGTATTTGGGCATTCCCTTGTCTAGTATAAATTTGAGGGATAAGGATTGTTCCCTTCTATTAGAGAAGATCAAGTTAAGATTTGGAGGATGGGAAACGAGAATGCTTAGCTTGGCTGGGAGACTCGAACTCATTAAATCTACCATATACCCCATAATACAATTCTGGATGCAATGCTTTTGTCTCCCAGTCACCACTGTTCAAAAAATTAAACATTGATTCTTAACTTTCTTTGGAAAAGTCGAAATAGTAAGATTCCCTGGGAAATCTTGTGTAGGCAAAAAGAAGAAGGTGGAATGGGATTGATAGACCTAGAAGAGATGAATCGAGCGTTATATATTAAATTGATATGGAAAATAATTAATGCAGAAGGAATTTGGGCGGATCTCATGCATTGTAAATATATTGGACATAAAAGTTTTTTGGAAATTAATCAGCGATCGGACGACTCGGGAGTGTGGAAATTTATTTTGAATAATAGACAAGAAGCTTTGAAATGCCTTTCTCTCAACATTGCCGATGGTAAAACTACTTCTCTATGGTATGATCCATGGTTGAACGGAAGTTCTATTATGGAACGTATTGGCAGAAAGACAGCTTTCAGAACTGGTGCAGAAAATTTGTTTCTTAGCAGGATTTTAAAGAATGGCGAGTGGAAGTGGGACTCGCATAGTTTTTTATTTCAAATTCATGCAGAAATAGAAGGCGTCAAAATTCACAATGATGGGGAAAGGGACTTTTGTTCATGGAAGTGTACCAAGGATGGTTTATACCAGTTCAAAAATCTTTGGAACACGACTAGAACCAGTTTTGAAATCAAATATTGGTCGTCCTTGGACTGTAATAAAATTCACGTTCCAAAAATGGCGGTATGTCTTTATAAAGCCATAAATGATTATCTATTGACAAAAGAAAGACTACTTCAAAAACAGATAGTTGTGGATCCCTTATGTGTTTTTTGTAATAACCACATTGAAACTATAGATCACCTATTTTTTCAATGTAATTATACAGAAAACGTATGGCTTTAGAGCTGTAAAAAATTTATTAAATCGCCAAAAAGTTTACTTTCCTTTTCTCTGGAGGAGGATTTACAGAAAATCGTTTCTTACTCAAGAGTTAAAAGTTTCAATTCAGATTTATTTCAACTCTCACTCTCAATTTGTGTTTGGCATATATGGAGAGAAAGAAACGATAGGATTTTTCAGAATCGGTATACAGAAAACACGCAGATTTGTACAAGAATTTATCAGACAATGAACATTAGAATGACTAAATCCAAACATTTTAAGAACATTACTAGCAAGAATAAAATATTAGCAATGAAATGGGGATATACCTCCCAACGCTGAATTGGGGTATCATCTGCATTATCATATGTATCGTTTCTCATGCAATCTTCTTGTATCTTCTGTTCTTGGTTTAGGATATCCTGTACCTGTATTATTTACATTGCGCTCACCTTCCCTCTTATAAATTACATTATAATTTACAATTAACAATAATAATTGATCTAGTTTGTTAAGCTGCAGATTGCAGTCAATCCTGGTACTATGCTGGAAGTCGTCCTCCTTTGCTTCCTTCTTGTTGTCTCGAGCAATCTAAAAGCAAGGAAATTTTGTTAGTTCGTTATTTTCAGTTTTATAGTTCTGGGGGTCAGATACTTATCTTGTGAAGGTCTTTCTTTTCTTTAGGAGGTTACTATTCAATGGTTTTTGGGTTCGTAATTGCTCAGAACTAGTAGTAGGAGAAGTCGCTTTGAGTTTCTCTTGACTTTGTATACTTTCTCCGCTTCTACGAAGTAGTCTCGAGCTTCCTAATGGTAAAACATAATTAGACTATTATATAAAACTAAAAGACATATTCTTTTGGGAGTCAGAGTCTTACCTAGTCAAGATCTGTGAAATAGCAGTACTTTCTGGATCCAAGAACTTCTGTCGGGTGTCGTTATGCTTGCTAAGGTCTGGAATTAGTCCAGATCTGGAAGAAGAAGTTGAAGCCTAGGGTCTCTCTTGATTTTGAAGCGATACTCCTCCACATTGTAGTCTCGAGCAACGTAACTGCAAAGAACTTAGTTAGTTTTCTCACATAAAGTTTAAAGACTTCATCTTTTGGGTGTCAGTAACTTATCTAGAAAAGATTTGCGTTGCTCGATTTGAAGGAGAGTCCGGCTTCTAGATATGCTTTCTCTGGTCATCCCCTTGCCTGTAATTTGTTTTGACCTGGAAGTAGAAGTAGTAGAGATGAGTTTTAGTCGATTTTGAAGAGTAACATGAAAAGAATTTAGTTAGTCTCCATTAATGGAACTCTTCGGAGATGAGTTAATGAAAGAACTGGAAGTGTCGATATGCCTTTTTCTTGCTTGGAGAGTTCTCTCGAACCTTCTGATAATATGGGCTTTCTTATAGTAGGCTTCGGCATATAATTTTGTTTAAGTTTTGTTAGGCCTGTTTAGCAGATAGCTAAATGATGTTGTGAACTTGCCTTATGGCATTTGTAAACATTTTGCTTATAGTTTTAATAGAAAAGATAGAACCCGCTTTCAAAAAAATTTGGATGCATTATTATCAGCTGGTATTCCAGAATGACTCGGGTGTTATTTCATTATAATGCTCGGGTCAGACCGAGTATTATATGTTTAGGATATGATGCTATGGAGCAGAAGAGGAGCTGGAGTACGAGACGTATTATACGTACTTGTATATATATCCGCTGCTGCGAATTGCATGGAATTGTCTGACTGGTAAATGTTATTTGTATGAGATACTCTGATGATATGATGTATAAAACAGATATAGTTTCATGTTGTATAAAAATCTATTATTTACTATTATATTTTATTCTGCTGCGACTGTGAGATTCTGATATTGTTTAGCTTCTTCTTCTTTTATCTCTACTTCTTTAACCCTAATGGTTCGTTTTCTGTTCCACTTGAGTTAATTCATGTAGAATAGTTTTGACTTAAGGGGTACGGATTTGCGGGTCGTTACACTGATTTTATTCAATGACCATTTATTATAATTTAAATTCATTAATTAAATTCAATGCTTACATCTGTTTTCATATGTTTAATTTGTAGCTTAGTATATATTTACATTATTTCCATTAAATTAAAATTCATTCAATTTATTAATAATTACCTTAGTTTACCAAATTTGACAACCCCTAACCATTTGTATTACATTTCACATTAATGTAATATTTATTAAAATTTATTTCCAATTAATGTACTACTTAATTTCCCTTAATTGAAATCTGATTTCCAAATTTTATTTAACATACTAAATGAATAAATAAAAAATATAAATGGTCACCTATTTTCTTTTCTTTCATTTATAAGTTTATTCCTTACCAACCTAGGTTATAATTCCATATATAGCACTAATTAATTACCATTAATACTGCATTATTACGTTTATAGACAGATTATAATATTTCTATTCACTTACCTTATATGAATTCATAACCAAGTTGTAACATATAAAATTTCCAATAAATCATGGGAATCCATTCAATTTGTTACCAATTTACTTACATTAACACTATTTCACTTATTTTGGTCATTATTCCAAACATAGGTCACAAGTTTTCATTTCTTCATATTATCCTATGGAAACAATATACATTCCAAATACTTTATTACGATTACTGAAATTTATTTTCCAAATTTACTGAATACACCAATTTATGACCTTACGGTTATTTCAATTAATTAGGGTTGCGCTAAATTACTTATTTATTAGCTTACATCCAATTACAATTAATACCTTGTAATAAATCTACGTTTCTGTTTTAAATTTGCATTCACACATAAATACAATAATTCCATTAGAACTTTACAAATTTAAATAAATTCATTAATTATCATTTCATTCAACCTATTAGTTATCAACCATAATTAGCATTGTTACGTTTTAATTCACTTATTATTTCATTAATAAGTTACCCAAATTTTATTTCTCCAAATATTAAATTATAAAGTCTTAAGTGATTTACCATTTACAATACTTTTTTAACGTTTTCTTCATTAAAAATTACAAAATTTTTGTTTCCTTCAAAATTTAATTACTCAATTTTAATTAAAATAACCAACTTAATTATTAAAAATTTACGGGTTGTTACACAGTGTCAATGTGAGTGCAATAACTTAAGAGATGCTCGGGATTCACATCTCCTAAGGATCCGTTAAACTATTTACTATGTAGTAATATTTTGCTATTATTATAATGTCTAATAGTAAAATAAACTTACTTTTAAATAGCGTTAAGGATTGACCCAATATTCCCCTTAATACGTAATAGTGCCAATAGTCTATATAGTGCCGTAATACCTCCAGATCTAGAGGCTACTAGAGGATACTTCATAGGTACGACACAAATCAAACTTGTACAATGCACGCTAGGGTAGGTGACACGCACACAAGGCAATGTCACGGTAGACATACCAATTACGCATTCGGGCTGGTGGTAAGACGTAGCAGCTACTATCGCCCACCTCGAGCCACACCGCCAGAAACAAAAGTCAAAAGTGGCTACCGAATCAATCCAAAAGACAAAGTATAATATCGAAGGAGTGTGTCCGATAAGAGGGGCTATCTCCCTGGCCCGAGAATCGCACCTGTTCTTTCCACCTTATGCCAACTCTTGGGAGTTGGTCCACGTATATACCTTAAAGGAACGTCGCCGCCATCCTACTTCATTCTGGAATCCCCACCGCGTACAAGGTTGTTAAAGTGGTTTTCGGAGTTGGCAGAGAGTATGACAACTTCCAATCCCGGTCTCCTTAACAACCAAACGTTATTATAACACCGCACTCATTTTCAAAATAGTTTGTGCTTTAAAACCGGAATATAATATCCATTTCAAAACCAAATAAATACGATATCATTTCCGTTTTAAAAAACAAATCAATAAGATATCATTTTTATTCCAAATATATCCATTTTCCAAAAATCATTGCAATTTCAAAGTTTTAGCACTTCGAAATCAAAATACTTAAAGTATAACACTTTCAAATTATAATACTTTGAAACTGATTATTGTGATACATAACTACCCCACTTAAATGGCCTAAATATTAAATTAATTTTTATAATAAAATAGCTTCTTGAATTTCAAAAATCAATTCCAAATACAGATTTGAACCCCCAAATAAACCATTTTAATTTCCCAATATTTCAAAGCTTTAAATATTCCACCATTAAAAAACTAATTCTTTGATAATTCCTTATATATAAAATTCAATTACTATTATTTAGATTTGAAATGTTTACTTAATAAACCCAATATCTTTTAAGTAAAACTTTTAACTTCACTTAACTGGATTATCTTTCAATTTATTTCACTTGATATATTCATTTAAATCAACTTGATATTCATTTAAATCGCTTTAAACCAAAATCAAGTTATACAAATCATACCCTTTAAAATCTCAATTTTATTTAAATTTCAAATTAAATTATTCGAGTACAATTCTTAAATTTAATTCAAATATGGTTCATATTTATCATCCAACCTTAATTTTATATAAGTCATTATAAATACTTTATTAAAATAAAATTTAAATAAATACTTAACCATATTATATTTTAGATAAAATCAAACTTTATTATTTAACTTGTTTTATATTAAAAAAAAAATTATACGTAGCTAAAAATCAATTATAAAATAAAATTTATATAACATCTAAAATTAATATTTATATAACCCATATATTTCTTTACAAAACTGTAGAAATCATATTAAAATATTTTATATATAGACCACGATGTCTGTACATAATTTTCAATCATATTGTCAAGTGATATGGATATTTATCATTTGAATCCGTAATTTAAAATATAAATAGGGTTATATATCATTTCAAACCATAATCTCGAATGAAATAAAATCCATAAATACTTGCAGTTTATGAAAATATAAATACAACATCCATTCATCCAATATCAATCATCAAACATTTATCACAATCACCATCCAATTCAATCAATAACATCAATATAGAATAGATAATAATTAACAGGTATTTATTGTCAGTTTATATTCAATAATAAATTAAACATCTATTTTACCCAATCAAATTCAAATAAATTGAGTTGATGATTCAAAATATGCCAAGTAGTCATAAATAAATTTCTCATCACATCATTCATCAATTTAACAAACACAAGAAATTTAGAAGTTGTGAGTGGGTTAAAACACTCACTTTTGAACTTAAATTGAATTTAAATTGAATTTAGATCCAATTTAAATTAAAAATTTGAACAGTTTCCAAATTTGTCCAAACAAACGTCAAAATTTCAGGAATTTCGATAGGATCATAGCGGAGAAAATCGCGCATGAATCCGACCTCGTATGCGAAAGTTATATGTGTTAGAACATGTTGAAAATTAAAATTTTCAACAAAAAAAAGGAACCCTTACTTGCTAACACGTCAGCCCCCTCCCCAGTCTTCACACGCAGCATGCACCAAGCCCAACATACACACACAGACCACTACCCACCTTTGACCGCCATCGCTCACGCCTATGAGCCGCCAACGACCAAGCTACCACCACCAACGAGCTCTATAACTCCGTCCGCACCTCTTGTTTGATTCGCGCTCGCCCCAAAGCCACTAGCCTCCATACGACATATGCCTCAGATCATCAATTTTCGACCACCTTCGGCCGCTAGAAGCTATACGACCACCACGAGAAGACACCTCATGACAAAATCTACAAATCCCATATTCCAATTTCGATAATCGGATCCCAGGCCAAAAAGCCCTAAATCGCCTAGGGTTTTGATATTTAACAGCTTTGACCTCAAAGTTCCTGACGACCTGAGAATTATTTGAGTAAACAAATGCGATATGTTGAATTGTATCGTCAAGAGCTTCGAAACGCATAAAATATGATATAGTTTGAGGAGTTTGATTTTTTTTTGATTTGGAACTTGATTTGAAATTGAATTGGGAATTAGGGTTTGGTCTTCCATTGGAATGAGGAGCTGAGTAGCAATGTACGTATAGGAAAATGAGAACAGAAACAATCTAGGGTTTATAAGGAGGTATTTATAGACAAAGCTGAAATAGAAAGAATGGACCAGATTGATTGAATGATATACGGTCCGAAAAGCCCGTTTTGACTCCGGAACGAAAATGAGTCAACCCATATATCAAAATAAATGTTTTTAAATATTTTAAACACAATGAAATAGGTTTCAAGTCCAAATTCCGTTGTATAAAGAAGTATGCTAAAATCAAGTTATATCAAATTAATTTCAATTAATTTCAATTTAATTGATTTCTAAGCGTTTCGAGCCCGTACGATCAAATGACAAGTCCGATCGTTACGAAACTTTAAATTCTATAATAATTCACGATTACGGATCCAATGAAACTGGTTTCGTCAAAATCTGAATCATTGGCCAATATGGCTATTTTCACATTAATTAAATAAATAAATATTAAATTAATTAATCACTTTCCAATTTAAACATAATTTAGCTATCGATTTTGATTTAAAGTTGATTAATTCCTCAATTTCAGTGTTTAATTCCAAGTTCATTAAATTCAGAAAATTATAAATTTAAAATTCCAAAATCCATTTATTAACTTTTAAACCTTGTTATTCAAGTCTTTTATTACAATAAGGATATAACTAACATGGGATTATAACATGGTACATTAATATTTCTCAATTTCATCTTAATCCCTATTTATGTAATATTTAAATATTAATTTTCATTTAATTCCAACTAATCCAATTATTAAATTTAAATTAATAAATCTTGATTCCCGTTCTTTTTTTTCAATCAATCATTATCCTATTCATACTTTATTATCAACCGACAATTATTACAATTAATTGTCTAATATTGATTTTTCCAAATTATAAATTATTTCATATTATTTCATCAATTAATATAACTTTGAATTTTATTTCCCAATTTACTATTTACAATCAATTATGACCTTGCAATTGTTCAAATTAATCGGGTTCGCATTAAATTAGTTATTTATTAACTTGCATTAACTTTATTACCTTTATTTTAGTGATTTCATTATTAAATTACGGATTTTTTTATTTTCTTTCCGAGTTAAATTACTAAAACTTATTAAATTAACAAAATCTAAATTTTCAAAAATTATGGGTCGTTACAGGTGCTTCCAATGTAGTCGAAAGGTTTTAAGAGAGAATTTTCTGCATGTTTTAAATTGAACCCAATAGTTCTTTGAAAGGTTTATATTTTGAGAGTTGAAAACTTTTGAAAGGTTTGAATTGCTGAATGATTTGAATGGTTTCGAAAGGATTCAAAAGGTTGTTTTGAAGACCTTTCGATCAGGCCGAAATGTTTGGTTTTGAAAGGATTTAGGAGACCCTCCAACAAGATCGAAGAGTGGGGTTTTAGAAGGTTTTTAGTGTTGTTTAAGCTTTCGAAAGGTTTTCCTTCCAATGGTTTCGAAAGGTATTAAAAACCCATACTCTAAATTTTTAAGGAAAACCCACGGCTTATATAAAGGTGTTTTGTGATAACTTTAAGTATAAAACTATGAAGAAGTATTGCCTTGATAAAAATATAAGTTAAAAGGTGTTAACTATGTTTTATGAAATGTATTTCAAGAACCTTAAACCCACATGAGTGGTATTGTTAAATTGTTTTTTTACTTCTTCAATTATGAATATATTCACATGACAACCCATAACTGTATTTTAGGGAAAAGGGGTAGAAGAACAATTTAGATTAACTAAATAGTGAATATAAACTTAGTTAAACACCTGAATGTTTAGAACTGCATCCATGGAGTTAGGGTGACCAAAAATATGGGATGCCTAAAATGCGTATTTATTGGTTTATACTAAAAGGTTCATAGTAAATTTATGAAAATTATGATAAAGTGGTTATTGGCATAAACTAATAGGTTCATAATAAACCCATGAAAACTATGATTAAGTAGTTATTGAAGGAAACCAATAGGTTCATAGTTAACCCATGAAAACTATGATTAAGTAGTTATTGAAGGAAACTAATAGGTTCATAGTTAACCCATGAAAACTATGTATTAAGGACTAGTATGAGCTAAGTGGTTTGTAGTGAACCCATAAAAACTTATCCGGACTAAGAATTGACATCAGTCAATATGTTCCTAGTAAATCCATGAAAACTAGGATAAGAATGTGGCTAATGGAAGCGTTAATATGTTTCTAGTCAACCCATGAAAACTAGGATGCGAAGTGAGTTAGTGGGTAAATCCATAGGTTCCTATAAACCCATGAAAATTAGGATAAGGTGATTAGTTATTGGAAAGACTAATAGGCTCAAGAGGACCCATGAATTGATTAAGTTAACTGGCAGGAGCATATAGCTTCTGAGTGATCCCATGAAAACTAAAATGGTTAATAGGGACCCTAGAAACCATAATTATGACAGGGTGTCAGACTAAACTGGGAATGGGAAATTCTAATTATTTTCTAGTATGCATATCATCATAATATGTTTGAAATGTATGTTTTAACCATTATGGGTGCAAGAGCATAGTATATGGCTTTATAAATGTTTTAGGATACTAGTGAGGGGAAAACCCGTTGCGCTAAGCAAAGTGTTCTCACAAGATATCTAAAAAGGATTTAGATGTTAGATTATAATTCATACGAGGCTTTATGTCTGACTTGAAGTTTTTGTTTTTCCCCCTAAATCATGGGTACTCAATTGATTTTGAGTAGTTTGAGATTTAAGGTTGTTAAGTTTTCTTCTCTAAAAAATAAAGCTTCCGGAGGTGTGTAGGAGGCAGATAGATATTTAGAGTTTTCTTTCCATTGTGTGTTATGTTTGTAAAGGCAGATTTATTATCCTTACTACATACTCCGATCAACCAAGGGCCAACTTCATATGTCTCTCTTGACTTATTTGTAATAATTTAATTTTGCTCAACGTGGTTAATGTAATTTGGGATTATTTAATGAACATGAAATGTTTTGATTTTGATATGAAAATGTGTTTTTGAATTGATAATTTTTTTCTATATTTCTATGATATATGTATCAATGTATGTAGCACCACTATATATGATCTCCGAAGATTAATAACTACAGATGATTGCAGCATCCATAGCCATTAGTTTTAGACCTCCAAGTAGGGGGATGTTACACACTTCTACCAATCCTATGCTTCCTTCATCTTCCTTCTAATTTCAGCTACCTTCTTATTTGCTTCTAAGATCATGTCAAGCCTCATAATAATTCTATCATTAGACTCAACCTAACATGAAGGTGAACAACATAGAAAACCACAAAGAGCTTTGAAAAGGGCTATATTTATGCTTGCATGGTAGATATTATTGTAAGTTAATTCGACTAAGAGTACATGACCTTCCTTAGAACCTCCAAAGTCGAGAATGCATGCTTGCAATAAATCTTCCAATATCTGGTTCGCTCTCTTTATCTGCCCATATGTTTGGAGATAGTAAGCTGTACTCAAACTTAGATTAGTCCCTAAGGTAGTTTGTAGTCGCTCCCAGATCTTGCTAGTGAATATTAGGTCTCGGTCACTTATAATAATACAAGAAATATCATGGAGTCTCATAATCTCTTTCATATACAAACTCGCCAAATTTGTAGCGGTCCTTGTCAGTTCAACAACATTGAAATGAGCACTTTAGGTTAGTTGATCGACTATAACACAAAATATTTGTATTCCTTCTTAGCCTAGCAAGTCCATCAATGAAGTCCATAGAGATCTATTTCTACTTCCACTTTGGGATCTCAGGTGGCTGAAGTAGTCCAGTTGTCTTCTGCTAGTCACTTTTAATATGTTGGTAGTTTTCACAATGACTCACGAAGATCAAAATAACTATCTTCATCTCCTTCCATCAGAATTCTATATTCATATCTTTGAACATCTTGGTCAGTCCTAGATGGAAAGATAACTTTGAACTATGGCATTCGGCTAACACTTCTTGCCTATGCCCATTCATTTTCAATACGTCACAGGGATCAATCTCAAAGCTAGAAAAAATACCTTCTTGGACATCCTTCTTAAGTCGAGCCAAAATAGGATCTCTTCTTGACTAGATTCAATCCTCTCCATTAGTATTGGCTTAACTTCTAAGTTTGCAACCATTGCTACATTTCTACTCAACGCATTCACAACAGCATTTGCTTTTCCAGGGGTATAAAGAATCTCCAGATCATAGGGGTAAGGAGGTATTATAAGGATTTGTGATCCATGTATAACTCAAACTTTTTGCCTTAAAAATAACGCCTCCACATCTTTAGTGCGAATACAACGGCTTAGAGCTCCAAATCATGCATAGCATAATGTTTGTTATGTGGCTTTAACTATCGAGTCGCACAGGCAATAACTTTCCATACTACCTCAAAACTTCTTCCAAATCAATACCACAAGCATCTACATACACGATTTATCCTTCACTCTCATGTGGAATGGTTAAAATAGGAGCGCTAGGCAAATTCTCCTTCGATTCATTGAATGCTTGATCAATCTTAGGTGTCTATGCAAACTTAATATCTTTCTTTGTTAACTTCTTTAAATGAGAAGCAATCTTCGAGAAGTCTTTGATGAACCTACAATAAAAACAAGCTAATCCCAAGAAACTTCTAAATTCCATCACACTTTCAGGTTTCTCTAGTCTTGAACTACAATGACTTTAGCTAGGCCAACTGATATTCCTTCTCTTGAAACAACATGCCCCAAGAACCTAACTTCGGATTTCTAGAAATGACAATTAGAAAATTTAGCCTTCAAAACATGGCTTCTTAAAGTATTGAGTATGATACAGAGATGATATTTATAGTCTTCTTCTGCCTTTGAATAGATAAGAATGTCGTCAATAAAGACAAGAACAAATTTATTAAGAACATCTCGAAATACTCAATTCATTAGATCCAAAAAATAAATGGGTGCATTAGTCGATCCAAACGCCATGACTGATCACTCGTAGAAATTATCTAGAGTCCCGAAAGCTCTTAAGGACACACTCTCCTCTACTACCCTTAAATGGTGGAAACCACTGGCAAGATCTAATTGAGAATATATCTGAGCATCGTGAAGATAGTCAAACATATCGTTGATCCTTAGTAACGGATAATTATTCTTGATAATCCTCTTGTTCAACTCCTGGTAGTCTATATTTAGCCTTAGAGAACTATCCATCGTTGTAACAAAGTTGACCAGCGATCCCCAGCTCGAGGTACCATGTCTTATCAAACCGTACTATAATAAGTCAAATGTCTGCCTTTCTAGCTCCCTTTTCTCTTTCAGAGCCAACCTTCACGGGGGTTGCGTAATAGGTCCGGTTCGTGGAATGAAATTAATATAGAACTCCACTTCACGGTGAGGAGCTAAACCTTGCACTATGTAAAAAATATCATTGAAATACTGAACTATAAGTATGTCCCTAAGCTCTTCTTTGGCTACTTCGAGTGAAAAAAGAAAACTACTCATCAACTCGTTAGGCTCTTCGCAAAATATATTAAGGCTTGTTTATACTACATCCTTTACCACGATCCCTCTTTTAATACAATCCAAGATATCTTTAAACTTAGATAACCAATCCATTCCCAATAATACTTCAAAACCCATAAACCCAAGAATATACAAGTTAAAAGGAAAGATATGATTTCGATAAAAATAGGCACATATAGACACATGGTGTCAAGATTTTTCATCCTCCAATTGAGTTCAACACGCCAAGAGGATTATTTAGAATAATATATTTAAGGTCTAGTTTATTCATTAGGTCATAGAAGATAGAATTATAAGAAGCATCCATATTGAATGATAGTCTTATAAAAATATCAAGATGGATAATGTACCGTGCAACACCTACTTCCCTTACTATCCTGAAGAAGTGGACAATATCATTTCTTTGGTAAAAGCCTATCCTTGAAACCCCTTCTTCGGAAAAGTGCACTCATTCTTCATATGTCCTTGTTGGCCGTAGTTGAAATAGGTAGTAATTGGGAAATGGTTTGCAAAGTGTCCCATCTTGTTGCATTTGAAAAGAAGAATATTAGCCTAATCATGCTGCTTCTTCTATGATGGTGCCCCATTTCTGAGTATCTTTCCTACCTACTGCTTCTTCCTCTTAAACTTACACTTGATTTTTGGCTTTCCTCCAACTGGTGTCACCGAAAATTGCTTGGCATTGATTGCTGGCACTATTCACTTCTGGACTCCTACCTCAATATCAAGAGCTCCAAACCTCAAAGCCATACTGATAAAGTTAGTGAATGTACCCGTAAGATGACTGGTCATTTCATGCTAGAACTATGGTCGCATCCCATTCATAAACATTTTATTCTTTTTGAGCGGTGTGTCTACCAATCTCGGTCCGAAGCAGGACAAAGCATTAAACTTATGCTTATACTACAACACCATCAAATCATGTTGCTTTAAATCTAGAAAACCCCTAAACAATCGAGTCCTTTTGGCTTTTGAGATAAACTACATATCAAAAACTTCCTCGAACAATTTTCATGAAAACTCCACCTTTAGACTATTAGCTGTTACTAAATCCCACCAAACCATTGCCAACTTTTGAAGTTGTCATGATTCTAACAGCCGTTTCTCCACATATTCCAACTGAAGATCACCAAATATTCTTTCACAAGATGGAAACCACATCTACACTCCAAAAATATCTTCAGTTCCATCGGATAGTTTCCTGTCTAAGGTGGAAAAATTATTCCATAAAGTCGTAAAGTTCATAAGGGGTTGAACTTGCACTACCACTTCCTCTAATGGATCCACAGCTGACGCGGTAGCATTTCTAGTGTAACACCCCATAAATCAACCTTAATTAAATTAGAAAATGAAGAGAAATTCAATTAAATATGGTAAGGAAAAGAATGAAAATTTATAAAATTTGAAATTTGATGACAAAATTTATTACGTTGCCTTCATGGCGAATTTGTAATCTGTTTCCATGTGTAGTATGCAAAAAATGGAGCTCAAACAAAGAAGTTATGAGCGTTTGAAATTTTCAAATTTAATTAGTTTAATAAAATTCAAATTCAAACAAGAAATTAAATTTGGATTTGAATTTCAAAATTAACTATGATTAGGATTGGGGCTAAGTAAAAATTAAATTAAAAAGTTAATTTTAAAAGTTAAATTTCACGAATATTTATCATTTTTAGAGATTAATGGCGACATCCCTGCTTCTTCTTTTCATTTTCGCTCTCTCCTCCCTCTGTTAATTCCTTCGCACCCTCCATCTTCCATCTCCATCTTACCACGACTAAGAAGCCTCGCAAATATTCCCCAATCCAGTCCGATAGCACCCCATTGAGCCTGACGAGGTCCGGCCGTAATTTCAAAGCTTAGATCCAACCATCCCAATCCCTATCTCCTTCTAAGTTCATCAGTCGACTTCCTAAAACTCTATAACACTATTTCCAATCATTTGCAAGATGCCAATGTCAACAATGTTGCCCCTTTTCTTGGTGAGAATTTGAACTCTAAATTTGATTTACCTATGATTGTGTCACATGCGCTTGGTAGCAAGGCTGACTGTTTGGTTGATAAGAACATGGATAAGGGTTGTGTTGTAGCTGATGCTACTAATTCAGTGGTTCCGTTCTCGAATGTTTCTGACTTAAGAATTGGTTGTGTTTGTTTAATTGCTGCTATAGAAAATCGCTTACCTATTGTGCCTCCTTTTGTTGCACTGTCCTAGGACCATTTGTCATTTGCACCTAGTGTTGTTACTGGCTAGTCAACGGCTTCTAAGTATATACTTGTGTGCCTTAAGCCTTGGTCATCCCTCTTTTACTCCTTACCTCGCAATGCTGGGGATACATGCCTACTAACATTGAGATTAAGGTGAATAATGGTATTGTGGTACCTCCTCCTTCAGTTATGCAAGTTGGGGCAGAGTATTGTCCAGGTTACTTGGTTTTTCTAGACCCCAACAAAGATACTAGAAATCTATGCCGTTGCATATGGAAATTCAATGGTGATCTCTATGTAATCTATGTTGACTCTATGTATTTCTTAAAATTTTCTAGCATTGATGAACGTCTACGTGTACTAGAAGCTAACCATCCTTCATTGATGGTAAACCATTCATTATCGCCACTTGGTTTCCTACTGCGGCTAGCGCTAAGGACCAGGAAACGTCTATCCCTATTTGGACACTTTATACACATTCCATCTTTTTCACATCCTTTATTAGGTCTGAATCGGCTGGCTTAAATAATTAGTAAATTGAAATGTTTTGACTCTAATACGATGGCCCATGAATGATTGGTTTATACTAAAGCTCTGATAAAAGTAACCTCTAAAGCCCATGCCATCTTTTATTAGTGTTCAGCTTGATGTTGGCCAAAGAGCGGATGTTTGTGTTAGATATGGTTGGGTGCCTTATATTTGTATTTCTTGTCATTCTTTTGGCTATATTGCTGACTTTTGAGAGCTCTCGGTCTCGACCTTGGAAGCTCCTTCTCCAATCAAGACTCTGCATCCTAGTCCCCTTATGCATAAGTGGGTTCCTAAGGTAAGGAGTTGCACTTCCATGGCTGTGGATCTATCTGTTATCCCTGCAGATGTTGTACCTATTGTAGAAGCTGCTTCTAGTCTACCAATGACAAAGTCTCACCCTACCTCCTCCTCTAATGTAGATATTGTGATTACTCTATCAGATGCTATTGTTTCTATTGTTGATCCCATGTCACCTAGTCCCTCCTAGGCTTACATTATTGAGTGGAATTCTTTTGAGAAAGCATAGATTCATGAGCCATATGAGATGAGATATAACCTTTTTCGACATGGTTTCCATATGTTTATTAGTAAGGTTGATGGAGAATCTAGGTGTCTTTATTACTCTATTGATAGAAATGGCCTTGTTCTTAGTGTGGTTGGTGCTTACGGAGCTAGGAATAGGTCTTTTCTTGATGATGATAGTTGGGATAGGAAATTTATCTACTATAGGGATTACTCTGGTTTTATCTCGGATATTATGACTCTTTTCATAGGTATTTTGCATGTGATAGGCGTCGACTCTTCGGTCAATGGAAGTGATTCCTCATCTTAAGAGGGGACCGGCATTAGGTCTTTTATAGTAGTTTAGGCACCTTTTTCCTAACTAATGTTTTGTATTTTCCTTTATTAGTGGTTGAGGCATGCTGCCTTGCTCCCGTATTAACTCTTGATTTGTTGTTAATATAAGTGGACAGTCCACTATAAAAACCAACTTGCCTTGCCCCAAAAAAGCTAATTAAGGGATAAAATAACACCCAATAGAAAATAATAAAATGTCCCCAATAAAACATAAGCAATCGACTTTTAGACCCGAGCGGTCGAACCCTATCGGTCGGCTAGCATATGGAGAGTAGTAGACTGCTCCTTAGGGTGGAGGCTAGGTTTTTTTATAGTTAAACAATCTAGATTTATCTATTTTAAACCTAGTTTCATCCTGCAGTTTTTTTATGTTCCAACCCCTATATATAGAACCCTATCCTCTCCACTTTCATTCACAGATATTGGAAACATCAGCGAAGTCTGTCGGTTTATCTCTTTATAATTTTATTTCTAAACCTCTTCTTCTCTAACCTTTCTGAATCTAATATATGTACACACAAATCCCTTGTTGTATATATCAAAAAGAAGAGATACGAAGGAGATTATAATGGGCATTGCAAATCCAAAGAGAAGCAAAGTTAAGGATCAATTGTGAGTGGAAATCTTAATTTTTCAATTTTAGTAGTTGAATAGTATAGTTTCGATTTGATATATGCCTTGGGGAGTTTTGGATTACGAAAACATCATATTAAAAATCCCAAAAATTCCCCTAATTCGAAGTGTCAATTCTTAGGATTTTTGAAGTTCTGTAGATTTTTCCAGTTTATATATTTTACCTTTTATCCCACTTCTTAGTGCATTCCTCCATATCTAATTAGGGGATTTAATTAAGAAATGGCATATAAAGTATGAATCTTCATTCTTAATTTACACTTCTTATTTAATTTAATAGAAATTCACTTGTCTATATTCATATAGAAGAAGTTGAATAGAGCGCAAAATTGATTAAGTTGTAAGTTTCCATATTTTTGTTTATTCCACTGTTTGAATATGAGATAATTTGGATTTAAATCCTATATAAAAGTCTATTTATTGCAATTTTGGATATGAGTATTGAATCCCCGTTATGGATATTAGAATCCCTTCTTATGGATATCAAAATTTAGATATTATTAGTAAAATGGAAAAAAAGGAAAGACTTGTATTATTATGGCTAAAAAATAATTGACATTTAACGTTAGGGCGCATCTTCACAGGCATTGAATAATAAGTGCGTATTTATTTTTATATTGCGTAATAAACGTATTATTGTAGTGTTTATAATTAATTAGGTAATAATTTCATTAAGTTACCTCTTAAGAAAGTAATTTGTATTTTAAGGCGTAATAAGAAAGATTCCTTATAAGGCTATAATTATGGAACGATAAGATAAGTATTTTACAAATATAGAGTATTTAAATTATGGTTTGGTCATAGGGATGCGGGGTTCGTCAAAAGGCACATAAAAATCTATCGGCAAACTTGGCTACAAATAGTGTGAATTTGGTGTTGATTTGAGATATCTTCTATAATAAGTATTTATAATGACGTGAGGTTAGTCTCAAATTATGTATGGTAAATTTGCCCAGCTAATCTGGCTACCAGTTCCTTTGAATAGTCGGACTAATGTAAGATATCACTATTAGTATGGGTCATAATACGAAGGGTAGGCTTTGTTTTCTTGAGGTATTAAGTTATGTGTTGAGGGCCTACCTCATTTCCTCAAATGAAGTAGTAAATGGCCAAGGGTTTATACATGATAGGTTGTATCTCAATAAGGGTCTGCTTTGGGATAAGGTATTAAGTGACTGATTGAGGATCCTCCTATCCATAAAAAGTATTAGGTGGCTTAAGGGATTCCATGCGATGTCAGTAAGATAGTCACCATTATGGATTCTACCATAGGAATAGGTATTAAATGATGGGATCGGTCTCAATTGAGGTCCTAAATGGCCAAAGCCTGTCTATTTTCTAGTTAGTGGTGTAACAACCCTGTATTTTGTGATTATTTTCCTTTTATATTTTTAATTATTTTAACTGAAATTCCTAATTAAAAAACTTTATTTTATTTATTAAAATGGATAAATTTTATTATTTTAAATATAAATTTTGATTTTTGTGTGAATTATATCCAAACCTGAATAAATGGAATATTTCCACAAAAGTGGATTATGGTTAAAATGGTCAAACTTTGACTTTTAAATTTAAAATTTAAATATTTGAATTTTATCTTTTATTATGAAAATAGATTTAATTTCAAGAACACTGCTTTTCGTTTCGTGGAAATCAGATTAATATTGTAAAAGTTATGCTTTTTACAATATTGCGTGTAAATTGTTTTATTTAACAAATTTGTTTATTTTAATTTATATAAATAATATTTTTGTTTGCAAAATCACATTCTAATTTGTGTAACATGATATGTTATGCATATATTTTATATTTAAAACGTTTTTAAAGTATAGTTATAATTTTCAAATGTCGATTGTATATTGTTTTCAATCTTTAATTCTAGTTTCCATTAAATAAAGTATTTTCTTTATTTATTTCCTATTTTTCCTAAAACTATTTATTTATTCTTCATAATATTTATCTCTGCCTTATTTTTCTATTTCAATAATTTACACATTCATTTAGTAATTAAATGGATAAGTATTCAGATCCCTATTTGTTCCTCGGAAAGAAATTTCAAATATATACACACGTTATTGTTCTAAAAGGCATACCTTTAAATGCATTTAATTTAACGTTATTGTATTTACTTGTTTGTGATAGCTTCCCGTATACACCTTTCTTTAATATATAAGAAATGCATAAATTAAAATACATTACCTATTTTTAATTAAAGGCATACGCTACGTTTTGATTTATTACCTCTTAATCTTTCCATCCATTGATTTCATACCACAACTCCTCCATATTTATTGCTGTTTATTCCCTTAACCCTAGCCGCCTCCATCATATTTCATGTGAAAACATCACTTTCTCACTTCACAATACACGCATGTTGAGATCTGAAGAAAAATCTTTGGGTAATGTCTCTTCTTCTTTTTCCACTTTTCTTCTTTGTTTGCCTTGTTTTTCACTTGAATTTGCCTTGATATTCACCTATGTTGCACGGCCCATACCCCTACCATCTCCTCCACCGACCACCACCACTTCCTTCCCCATATAACCCATGGCCTGATATCATTCTCCTCTGACCTGAAAGTGCCTTTATCATCCCCTGCCCAAAACTCCACAAAAACAATGCCAAACTCCTTGAATTTATACCTTGCCAAGCCTATATTCACATCCACTTCATTTCCTTGCCACAGCCACCTCCTTAGCCTCCACCACCAGCAAGAACCACACTTGAACACCACTACTAACATCTCACCTGACCTGAATTAGCCCCTGGCCAAGCCCAAATGTGCCAAGGCCGAGCCCAAAATGATGAACAAACCACCTCCCTTTTGCTTGCCTTTTTACCTTCCTCATGTTGTAACGTCCAAACCCTTTGCCTTCTTGACCATGCCTTGTTATTTACAGATCCAAACCTGACCATTACCACCTGAAAACATCCAAGGTCAAATAAATATAGCCTTGTGGCCGAGCCTATGTGGGTAAAGGTCAAGTAAATTTGATGGGAAAGCTTGGCGATGTCTCTTGTTATTTCTATTTCCATTTTGTTTCAATAGATTATTGGTAGTGTAAAAATATTTATATATGGTTTGTTTCATTGTTGAATACAAGATTTATATCTTGGCTCTCTCTCCACATAAATCAAGTTGTGATATCGTGCTTTCTGGACCTTTGTTTGCGTGTGTTTGATTTGCGAATTCCAGCTTTAAAGAGGTGAGCAATCACACCTGACATTTATACTTATATGACTGTGAATTGATAGCAAGTGGAAGTGTAGAAATTATTACGTCATGTTATACCTACTTCTGTTATAAATTATATGATGTTAATCCTATTTACTTATCTGTCATATCATCTGATACTGCTATGTGTTGTTATACTATTTATTTTATTTTGTTCTCACACTGCAAGTTCCCTGTAGAATAGAATCACTATGGTTTGAAATGATACATACTCGAACGGACTTTAGAATAGGAAAAATAATTACGGGCTGAAATGATAGGCCTGGGTGATTTTTATATATTTGTATTTGTCTTGGGATTGCGGTTTTGAATTAAACAAAACTCGGAAATTTTACTGATTGTGGATTTAAATGATAATTTCCGTATCACTTGATTTATGTGTAAAATATTATCCGGACCAGTGGTTGATTTCAAAATATGATTTCTTATAAAAAATCATGTATTGTAAATGAAAGAAAAAATATATGAAATTTGACTTATATTGGATTTAAAATGGTCAAGCAATGGTTTTCTAAAAGGTTAAAAGGTATAAGTTAATAGATGGTTTGAGCTGTAGTATGAAAGTTTGATTTAACTTAATAATTGGAATTTAAGTAAAAATGGAATTATAAGCTTAATTTGATAATTAATGTAATTGATGTATGAGTTGGATAAAAATAAAGTAAAAGAAAATATCTAGTTATTTGTAAAATAAACTAAGCAGCTTACAGCGTATTTTGAATTTATGTAATTCGTTTAAAATGTTAAATAAATGGATAGTTAAATGGAAATTTGTAATTTAACTTGACTTGGAATAATGAGATTTGGTTTTAAAATTGAAGTTTAAGTTATATAAGTAAAATGGAAATTAAGCGATATTTTGAAAATGGTAATAAAATTTTAAGTGTTAAGAAATTGTTAAAATGCGAAGAATAGAAAATTATACACTTGAATTTGTTAGGTGAATTATTGAAAATTTGATTTTATTTGTAAGAAATTTACTTTATAAAAATCATAAGTTAAAGGTATTTTAATGAACATTTTTTTATGTTTAAAGGGTTAAAATCAAAGTTTAATTGTTGCTGGAATTACACTGAAATCTGAAAATTAAATAACAGCACTTTAGAAATGCTATCATTTCTGAAGTTGACTTTAAATCTGAAGTAAAGGATATTGCAGCACTTTGTAAGCGCTGTAGTTGCAGAAGTGAACTAAATGGTTAAAATTAACTAAGGGCTATTGTAGCACTTGTTAAGTGTTGTAGTTGGCTGAAATGTGATTTTTGAATGTAATTGAACTAAACCTTTTTAATTGAACCCTGAACTATTACAGCAGTTTTGTAAAAGCTGTCTTTGCTGAATTGAACTAGTTTACAACTAAAACTGAACTATTACAGCAGTTTTTAAATGTTGTCTTTACTGAATTGAATTTTTTTCAACTGTAACTTACCGTAGCATTTTCTAAGTGCGGGAAAAGATGAAATTTCAATATTTGAAGTGTTTAACTGAATAAATGAACTCAGAAAAGGATAAACTTTTTGGAATTGAATATTTGATTTGAAGGAATAACGACTTCACTTTTTTAATATTTTAAATGAATGATTTTAATTTGGAATTATAAATCATTTTGAAATTCATAACCACAGCTACACTGCTTTGTGTGTCATGTGATTTCCTTGTGATTGTTTGATGCACACCTTTGATTTTGAGAGTGTGGCTAGAGGTGAGTGGTTACTGCAGCTCTACGCTACCCTAGTCACAATAACACTATTATTTGCATTGTTTACTTTAATATGGATATTTCTAGGATAGTGTTTATTACTACTTAATTGGTGGTTTGACTGATCCTTAAAGGATGGATGATCCCATGCATCCTTTAAGTTATTATGCATTGCTATTACAGTTCAATTTAGTTGGTTTACATTGTATAAGTATGTATGTCCTGACTCGAGTGTGTGTGTTTTACTTTACGCTCGGGTCAGCCTGAGAGTCACAGATTTGGATTCACCTTCTGGAGCTAGAGATTTGTTGGAGCTTATATGACTATCTATTCGTCTATTTTTGATCCAGTTATTTCCTATTTGGTATTGCTTCTGTATTAGTGATTTATGTATCCAGACTTCTATTGTATCCAATTTTAAACTATGATATTTTGTATATTTTTTGAGAGTATGTATATATTAGCTTCATGAACTACTATGGTACTTTATTTCCGCTGCCACTTACTCAGATATTCTGTGTCTATGATTCTGTGTTTGGTTTTATTTGCACCAAATTTTATTACGATCTGTTATTTTGAATTATTCAAGTCCGATATGTGTGTATTATTGTCGATTTGAATGGTCCAAAATAGTGGGTCGTTACATTTGGTATCAGAATTTTGGTTTTGGCAAACCTTAGCCTACGGAGCAAAAACTCATTAGAGATAGGGTAGAAATACCCTAGAATGAGTGAAATCAATCTCAGAATCATTTCTTTGTGAGAGAACGTATTTTCGAAGTACAAAATAATTTTCAAATGATTTTAAAGGATTTTAAAGATTATATTGGTATAAAATTTTCTTATTTTGAAATCAAGATTTTTCTAAACTTCATCCCTTCTGTATCCACCTTATTATAAATCTCTTCGTTAGGATTCTTATCAATTAGGATTCCTTGAACTTTGGAACACTCGCACTTGTTTTGAAATCCGGTCTTGTCTTCCCTATTTTATCCTTTTATTATTAAGCATTCCGTAACTTCATTTTTGAATGACCTCTATAATGATCGGTGATTCCGCAGATCTTTGAATGATTTGTAAATGGATGAACTCCTTTACAATTAGCATTGATTCACCGGACATTTTTGTATCCTCGGTTTACGATGTTATCTACCTTATGCTATACCTGGATTCTATCTCTGCCGATCGAATGTTGATTTGCCTTAGATTTCCGCATTGATTATATTCCTGAAGTCACAGTTGACCCGGTTAAGGTCGCCCGCGATTTATATAGGCTTATCCATTTTCTATTTGGTAATTTAATTATCTCATCTTTGTTCGAGCTTAACTTTGAATCGGAATTCTATTTGAGTAGGGTTCCTCTCAATTTGAATCTTTGTTTGTTTGGAAATCCATCCCTGAATCATCCCTCGCAAAAAATTTGTTGATTGTATTTTGAAATTGTGTATACATCGAAATTATTATTTTGATAAGGATGGCCGTATTTTTGTATAGAAGTGAAATGGTTTCCATAAGGATTATATTCCTTTTAAAACAAGAGTCCGAAAATTTGAAAGGATTTGAAATTTTGAAAATTTATAAGGAATTCGATTATATAAAAGGATTTATAACTGAATGGTTTTGAATTTGAATTTCGAGGAATTAAACTCCGGTATTTTGAAATTTGGTTTTGAGATTTCAAAAATATATAATAATAATACGATTTAAAAGTATTTTTCGGATAAGAATTGTTTCAAAAGAGTTCAAATGAATTCCAATGATTTAGAAGAAATTTCAATGAAGTTTTCAAGAAAATAGAAGTCCAGAACTCACTTTTGTCGCTGGAAAATAATTTCGGTGATGAGTGCACGCATCATCGACCTTGACTTTCAAGTTTCAAAGTGGGGGAGCGGCCAGTCTGGTAGCTTTGTTATGCGAGTGATTTTGTGAAACCAATTTTGATTTTAGATTTCGAAGTATGATTTGGTTTTCGAAAGATGTATGTATCTATATTTGAAATGATTTGAAGTGAGCCCGATGTTCAATCCTCGAGTTTTCGATTTGATTTAGTATAACTCTATTTATAAAAATTGATTTACTGATTTGTTGCTGATTTCCAACTCTTGGATTTGAAATTTGATTTCACCGACTATTTTAAAGGTTTGAACACTTCCAAATCAAGGTTTAATTTTTAAAGCTAAGAAATTTGAAGAGTATAAAATATTTAATAGAGTACATAAGTTTAAATTTGTATGTTTAAGATATGAAGAGAATGACTTAAATAAATTTGAAACTTTTGTTAAGTAAATAATTTGCAAAAGGTAAATTGGATCTTTTGAATAGAAATAAATAGTTTAAATGTTTTGAAGGGATAGTTATAAATTTGGAAACCATTTTGGGTACAATTGATTTTGATAAATATTTAGTTTTGAAAATAGATTGGAATTTAAAACACAGTATTTATATGATGATTTTTGGAAATGAATTTGTTTGACTTAAATTATGTTAATATGGAAACTTGGGTTATTTTCTAAACCTATTATTTTTGGAAACTTTGAAACTGAAGATATTTAATTTGGAAGAAATGGTTTGGTGAAATCATATATGATTTTGAAATTGAATTGATATTGAAATAGATTAAAATTTGAGAACCATGTTACTAAATACTTGATTTGGAAGTTATCGAACTTATGTAAAATGGATTTGTATAAGTATGAAGTTGATTTGAAAACTATTGATTTGAAAGATACTCAATTTGGAAAGAGAAATTTTATATTATCGAAGTCTATATAAGTATGATTTGATATACTATTGATTTGGAAAGTATTCGATTGGAAAATGGAATCTTATATAAAATGGACTTTATATAAGTATGATATTTGAAAGTGATTTGAAAAGGTACTATATGATATATATTTTCGAAGTAAAGATATGGGAAGTGCCTTCTGTTTGATATCCGCTTTGCGGCCACATTGTGGATTCATTCTATCGATATTATTCTCTTTGATTTTTGGTTTTCCGGATGTGATACTCGAGTGTCCCACTGCGGCATAACCCATGGTTTTTTTCTCGAGCGCGACTGCATAGCGTAATTCGCCTGGCTGAGATGGCCTAGGGGTATTGATTGTTTCCTAGGGGATCCAGGCGTAATCATTGTGTATCATGTGAACTATGTAGGTCACATTAGTAGCGAAATCCACCTGGCTGAGAAGGCCTAGGGGTACGGATTGTTTCGTGGGGATCCAGGCGTAATCATTGTGTATCCTACGGTGTACTAGTCATCTTGGCGTAACTCGCAGTGTTGAGAAAGCTTATGGATATGGATTGTTTCCTGGGGGATCCAGGCGTAACCATTGTGTATCTACAAACCATGATTAGACAAAGGTTTTGGTTTGGTTGTTTTGTTTGGATTGTACTTTCCATGTCTGTTTTAAAAGTTTTTCCAGTATTTTCACTAGATATTGAAACAAGTCTACTAAGTACCTGGAGAATTCTAGCTTCGTGCCTGATCAACGCACTGCCAGAGTCTACGGGAACGAGGATAAATTTGTTAAGACATCGAGTTATAAAAATATTTTAATAAAGTATTATATAAAGGATATTTTGATCATTTATTTTACCCTTCCAAATAATTGAAATTTATATAGCTTTATAATAATGGTTCATCCTTGTCTTTCAACCTATTTTCCCTTCTAGCCATTCCTACTTTCCACCCTGTTAAACTTACCTATAACAACAGTTATTAGGTATAATTTTAATCTTCTTATCATCTTATCTTAGTCCTATTTCATTCTATTTTTTCTTGTACTTTCCGTAGCTCGTTCCTTTTCGAGGACGAAAAGATTTGAGTGGGGGAGAGCGTAATAACCCAGTATTTTATGATTATTTTAATATTATTTTTTTAAATATTTTAACCGAAATTATTGATTTAAAACTTTATTTTATTTATTAAAATGGATAAAAAAAATTACTTTAAATATAAATTTTGATTTTTCTGTGAACTATTATTCCAAACCTGAATAAATGGAATATTTCCACAAAAGTGAATTCTGGTTAAAATAGTCAAACTTTGACTTTTAAATCTAAAATTTAAATATTTGAATTTTTTAACTTTATCTTTTATTATGAAAATAGATTTAATTTCTAGAACACTGCTTTTTGTTTCGTGGAAATCGGATTAATATTGTGAAAGTTATCCTTTTAACAATATTGTGTTTAGATTGTTTTATTTAACAAATTTGTTTATTTTAATTTATATAAATAATATTTTTGTTTGTAAAATCACATTCTAATTTGTGTAACACAATATGTTATGCATATATTTTATTTTTAAAACATTTTTAAAGTATTGTTATAATATTCAAATGTTGATTGATATTGTTATCAATCTTTAATTCTAGTTTCCATTAAATAAAGTATTTTCTTTATTTATTTCCTACTTTTTCTAAAATTATTTATTTATTCTTCATAATATTTATCTCTACCTTATTTTTCAATTTTAATTCTTTATACATTCATTTAGTGATAAATGGATAAGTATTTAGATCCCTATTTATTTCTTGGAAAGAAATTTCAAATATATATATACGTTATTGTTTTAAAGGGCATACCTTTAAATGCATTTAATTTAACATTATTGTATTTATTGGTTTGTGATAGCTTCCTATATACACCTTTCTTTAATATATAGGAAACACATAAATTAAGATACGTTACCTATTTTTAATTAAAGGCATACGTTACGTTTTGATTTATTACCTCTTTATCTTCCCATCCATTGATTTCATACCATAACTCATCCATATTTGTTGCCGTTTATTCCCTTAACCCTAGCCACCTCCATCATATTTCACGTGAAAACATCACTTTCTCACTTCACAATACATGCATGTTCAGATCTGAAGAAAAAGCTTTGGGTAATGTCTCATCTTCTTTTTCCACTTTTCTTCTTTGTTTGCCTTGTTTTTCACTTGAATTTGCCTTGATCTTCACCTATGTTACTCGGCCCATACCCCAACCATCTCCTCCACCGACCACCACCACATCCTTTCCCATATAACCCATGGCCTAACATCATTCTCCTCTGACCTGAAAGTGCCTTGATCATGCCTTGCACAAAATACCACAAAAACAATGCCAAACGCCTTGAATTTATACCTAACCAAGCCTATATTCACATCCACTTCATTTCCTTGCCACGACCACCTCCTTAGCCTCCACCACCAGCAAGCATCATACCTCAAAACCACTACTAACATCTGACCTGAAATAAATTAGCCCCTGCCCAAGCCCAAATGTGCCAAGGCCGAGCCCAAAATAATGAACAAACCACCTCCCTTTTGCTTGCCTTTTACCTTCCTCATGTTGTAACCTCCAAATCCTTTGCCTTCTTGACCAAGCCTTATTATTTTCAGATCCAAACCTGACCATTACCACCTAAAAACATCCAAGGCTGAAACAATATAGCCTTGTGGCTGAGCCTGTGTGGGTAAAGGTAAAGCAAATTTGATGGGAAAGCTTGGCGATGTCTCTTGTTATTTCTACTTCCATTTTGTTTCAATAGATTTTTGGTGTTGTAAAAATATTTATATATAGTTTGTTTCATTGTTGAACACAATATTTATATCTTGGCTCTCTCTCCACTCAAATCAAGTCGTGCTATTGTGCTTTCTGGATCTTTGTTTCTGTGTGTTTGATTTACGCATTCTAGCTTTAAAGAGGTGAGTAATCACACCTGACATTTATACTTATATGACTGTGAATTGATAGCAAGTAGAAGTGTAGAAATTATTACATCATTTTACACCTACCTATGTTTTAAATTATATGATGTTAATCCTGTTTATTTATCGTTCATATCATCTGATACTCCTTTAAGTTGTTATACTATTTATTTTATTCTGTTCTCACACCGCAAGTTCCCTGTAGAACAGAATCACTATGGGTTGAAATGATATATATCCGAACAGGCTTTAGAATAGGAAAATTCATTACAGGCTGAAATGATAGGCCTGGGTGATTTTTATATATTTGTATTTTCCTTGGGATTGTGTGTTTGAATTAATCAAAACCCGAAAATTTTACTGATTACGGATTTAAATGATAATTTATATATCACTTTATTTTGGTGTGAAATATTATCCGGACCCGTGGTTGATTTCAAAATATGATTTCTTATAAAATTCATGTATTGTAAATGAAAGAAAAATAATATGAAATTTGACTTATATTGGATTTAAAATGATTAAGCAGTGATTTTCTAAAAGGTTAAAAGGTATAAGTTAATAGATGGTTTGAGTTGTAGTGTGAAAGTTTGATTTAACTTACTAATGGGAACTTAAGTAAAAATTGAATTACAAGCTTAATTTGGTAATTAGTATAATTGATGTATGAATCAGATAAAAATAAAGTAAAAGAAAATATCTAGTTATTTGTAAAATAAAGTAAGCAACTTACAGTGTATTTTGAATTTATGTAATTAATTTAAAATGTTAAATAAATGGATAGCTAATTGGAAATATGGAATTTAACTTGACCTAGAATTGTGAGATTTGACTTTTAAAATGGAAGTTTAAGTTATATAAGTAAAATGGAAATTAAGTTAAATTTAAAAAATGGTAATAAAATTTTAAGTGTTAAGAAATTGTTAAAATGCGAAGAATAGAAAATTATACACTTGAATTTGTTAAGTGAATTATTAAAAATTTGGTTTTATTTATAAGAAAATTTACTTTATAAAAATCATAAGTTAAAGGTATTTTAATGAACATTTTTTTATGTTTAAAGGGTTAAAATCAAAGTTTATTTGTTGTTGGAATTACATTGAAATCTGAAAATTAAATAACAGCACTTCGGAAATGCTATCATTTCCGAAGTTAACTTTAAATCTGAAGTGAAGGATATTACAACATTTTGTAAGCACTGTAGTTGCAGAAGTGAACTAAATGGTTAAAATTAACTAAGGGCTATTGTAGCACTTGTTAAGTGCTGCAATTGGCTGAAAATGTGATTTTTTGAATGTAATTGAACTAAACCTTTTTATTTGAACCCTGAACTATTACAGCAATTTTGTAAAAGCTATCTTTGCTAAATTGCACTATTTTACAACTAAAATTGAACTATTATAGCAATTTTTAAATGTTGTCTTTACTGAATTGATAACTTACCATAGCATTTTCTAAGTGCGGTAAAAAGCTTAAATTTCAATATTTGAAGTGTTTAACTGAATAAATGAACTTAGAAAAAGTAAATTTTTAGGAATTGAATATTTGATTTGAAGGAATAATGACTTCACTTTTTAATGGTTTAAATGAATGATTTTAATTTGGAATTATAAATCATTTTGAAAATTATAACCATGGGTACACTGCTTTGTGTGTCATGTGATTTCCTTGTGATTGTTTGGTGCACACCTTTGATTTTGAGAGTTGGCTAGAGGTGAGCGGTTACTGCAGCTCTATGCTACCGTAGTCACAATAACACTGTTATTTGCATTGTTTACTTTAATGTGGATATTTGTAGGATAGTGTTTATTACTACTTAATTGGTGGTTTGACTGATCCTTAAAGGATGGATGATCTTAAGCATCCTTTAAGTTATTGTGCATTGCTATTATAGTTCACTTGAGTTGGTTTACATTGTATAAGTATGTATGTCCAGACTCAAGTGTTTGTGTTTTACTTTACGCTCGGGTCAGCCTGAGAGTCACAGCTTTGGATTTGTCTTCTGTAGCTAGAGATTTGTTGGAGCTTATCTGACTATCTATTCGTCTATTTATGATCCAGTTATTTCCTATTCAGTATTGCTTCTATAGTAGTGATTTATGTATCCAGACTTCTATTGTATCTAATTTTAAACTATGATATTTTGTATATGTTTTGAGAGTATGTATATAGTAGCTTCATGAGCTACTATGTTATTTTATTTCCGCTACGAGTTATTCTGATATATTGTGTCTATGATTCTGTGTTTCATTTTATTTGCTCCAAATTTTTTTACAATCTGTTATTTTGAATTATTCAAGACCGACATGTGTGGATTGTTGTCGATTTGAATGGTCCGAAATAGGGGGTCATTACAAATGGTATTAGGTGACTTGGATACTATTTCTCCCATTGTTAGACATTTATGACGCTGGTTATGGGTTATGGGATTTAGAAAGCTACTACGAGAATGAAAGGTATTAAGTGGTTGTTTAAGGATCCAACTCCTTTCCTTATATGAAGTATTAAACGGTTTAGTTATGTAAGACATATTCTTAATTAAATTGTACTACCCAAGTACTGAAATATAAGGCTCGAGATTTCTATTCACCAGACACTTGTTGTAATAACTCTCTCCTTATTACAACACAGGTTAGAGAAGGATTTGATGATGCTTAAAGATGGAAAGAGTGAAGCTTATGGAAGTTAATATCTTTTTATGTTGTTTTCTATTGTACTCATAAAATGTATTTTTGAAGAAAATGTTGTAACGGTTGACATTATATAATGTTTTGTGATATTTGAAATGATTTGAAATAAGTAGGTACTATAATTATTGTTATATTTTATTGCTTCTGCTATGAGTTCTAAAAGAATTTATAGATAGCTCTGTTTTTTGTTTTTATCAACCAATAGCCAGCTTTAGAATGGGTCTTAGTTTCGATGGGCCTTTTCTGAGTCAGAATTTAGGTCTTTTTTGGTGCAGGTTGTTATATTTAGTATTAGAACTTAGTTATCTGATCAATAGGGGAAAATATATGTATAATCGGTTTGTTTGTTTAGTTTTGATAACATTTATCAGAAACCTTACTATATTTATATATACTTATTTTGAATTTCTGCCTAACTCAATGAATTCCAACAATAGAAGTAGTTGCTACCATATTTTGAAAGGGTGGATGAAGCAACTATGGGTTGAAAAAATAAACAGAGTTGACTTTATACTTCTTTGTTAGATCTTGACCTCCTTATCATTATAGGCCCTATAAGCATACTAAATAATAGGATAAAAATCATAGACGGAAAGATAGTACCTCCAAAATTTAAAGTAATGTATGAGCAAAAAGTGAGGAGTTACAAGAAATTAAATAGATTAATGAGACAATTAGGGTAATTGTGAGAAGATAAGGAAAAGATAAATAGGTAAAGTTGAATAGGCAAATGTACTAGTGAAAGTGGTAAAAAAAGGACATTTATGAGAGTAGTAAATATTAATCTTAGGTGATAGTTAGATGTTATAAGTCATAGTATTCGTAAACATACATAAGTACGGAATATAATAGTGAAACAAGCTTCCGTAAGAAGATGTACATTGATCACCATAAGAAGATAATTAGATTTTTAAGATGATTGAGTAGGGAGTTCAAAGGGAAGAACAATTAAAGCCAATTTTTGAAATCCTACCCCTTGAGAATGAAAGTAGTAAAAAGGTATATGGAAACTCATTGGAAGTTTTGAAAGAGCTTTTCAAAAGATTATTAAGTGAAAATCTTATGTGTCGTTAATTGAATTTTTTTGATAGAAAGTGATTTTTGACAGCTTTGGAAATATACTACCATTTGTAAAAAGTTTAGAAAGAAGTGGTGAAACAATTTAAAAACAAAAGATTGGATGATTTTAAATAACTTGAAAAGTTGAAAAAATGAGAAGATTCTTGTTTGTTAATTTTTCAATTTAAAACTTGTTGAATTAAAAGTTTTCAACTTTTAAATTGTTCATTTTAGATTCTTTTATCTTTTTTTATGAATTCTACATTACGATTTTGAAGCTATTATTTTCAAATGAGCAAGGAAACTTGGAGATTTATAATTTATAAATATTTGAGTTTGAAAGTTCTAACTTAAAAGGATTTTGCATTCTTAAAGTTCTTAGTTTAAATTTATTGAGCCAAAGTTCTTAGTTAATTATCTTAAAGGTGATTGAAGATAAATTTTCAAGGATTTTAACTTAAATTATAATCTCTTTTGTAAGTTTAAATTTAAATTCTAACTTAAAAAGGATTTTGAATTCTTAAAGATAACTTAAAAGGATTTATTTAATGAGTATTTAATTGATTAATTATTTAATAATTTATTTAATGGTTAATTGATTAATTAATTAATTAAGCATGGTAATTAATAATTAAGTAATAAATCAATTCGATAATTAGAATTAGTTAATTAATAAAAGGTTAATTATAATTGTTTAATTAATTATTAATAATTGTTTGATTTTAAAAAAGACTAATTATTAACTAATTATTTATTTTAAAAGGGTTTAATGATTAATTATTAATTAATCAATTTACATTTAAGTTAACATTTAATTTAAACTTAATTATGATTTAATTATTTGAAATAAAGGTTTACTTTATTATTAAGTTTTAACTAAAGATTATTTTATTAATTAATTGATATTAATTAATATTTAATTATTATTTGAATGTTTAAATTATTATTTAATAATTACTTAAAGATTAATTATAGATTAAATAACCATTATTCAAAAATTAATTACTTATTTAAATTATAATTATTATTTGATTATTTATTTAATAGTCATTACTAATTAATCATTAATTAATGGTTTAATTATCAATAAATAAAAAGCTTAAATATTATTTTATTATTAAATAAAATTTTATTTTTTTGACATTTTAAAGCACTTTAAATCTAAAGTGCAGTTTTGTTTGAAAAAGCATCATTCTTTGAAAGAATGTTTTAAATCCAAGGGATTTCTTGACTATCCTTGTAACGACCCGAAATTTCCAACCTCGAGCACTGATATATTCACTGCAGAAGTGCCGAGCAGTCGAGCGCTGAAAATCTCAGATTGCTAGGGTAAAGAAGAAAAGAGGCAGAAGAAGAAACAGAAAACAACAACATAGAATCTCACATTTGTAGCGGATTAAAGTATAATATAAAATAATAGCACTTTACTGTGAAAAGCAGTGATTGTCAGTTTAGATTCAATATATCGAAGTACAATCATGCACAAATAAACCGGACAGTTGTAACAAATTGTCTCAGACTATTACCAATACAAACTCAAATATACAACGGAATAAACTCTATACGCTCCTGCCATCCAGCTCGTCTCCTAAGCTCTGGTACGTCCTTACCTGAAAATCTGTAATACTCGGTCTGACCCGAGCATTACATTAAACTAACACCCGAGTCAGGTTGGAAACCATCGTGAGTAAACCCATATAACTAGATATACTAAGGTGCAGTACTTAGTTAAAAACCTGGGGTAACTCGTATGTAACATCCCGCCTTTTTTGCATGTTTAAATCGATGATAAACCACACAAGTCGGACTTAAACCATATTAAAGGGAAAAAATTTAATGGGTGAATAAGAAAAACAGAGAAAGAAAAAAACAAAACAGAATCTCACAGTGCAAAGACAAAATATAATAATCAAATAACAGTTCTGAAGCTGTTTTACAAAACATTTGACTTATACAACACATATCAGAGTTACACATACCACAAAATAATAAATAATGCAGCGGAACAGTATGAATGTAGTGAAATAATATAATAAATAATAGTAATACAATCTTCGTCTTCGTCCTCCAAATGTAAATTCTTCAAACCTTAACATGCTCAGGCTGACCTAAGCGAATTGAAAAGACAAAACACTCGAGTCGGAACTAAAAGATCTTATGTAAGTTAAATCTACAGTAAAATATGAGCGGAACGATGACAGAGATGTTTACGGGGTTTGACATCTCCTATCCAGTGTCTAACGAGAGTGCAGTAATTTAAGAGATGCTCGAGATTCACATCTCCTAAGGATCCGTTAAACTATTTAATATGTAGTAATATATGCTATTATAATAATATCTAATAGTAAAATAAACTTACTTTTAAATAGCGTTAAGGGGTTACCCATATAGCCCTTAACACGCAATAGTCCCATTAGTCCATCCAGTATTATAGACCTTCCTGATCGGGAAGCCACCAGAGGATGCTCCACGGGCTACGGGAGGAAGCCAAACTCGTACAGGGCACGCTGGGGTAGGTGACATGGTACAACTAGGTAATGCCATACTAGATATACCAATTACGCTTCCGAGCCGGTGGTAATGTGTTGCGCGCAGCTACCGCCCACCTCAAGCCATACCCCCAAATCAAAAATCTAAAGTGGCCACCAAATCAATATCAAAGTCAGAATATAATATCGAAGGGATGTGTCCGATCAAAGGTGCTACCTCATTAGCCCGTCAATCGCTCCTGTTTTAGCAACTTTATGCCAACTCACGGGAGTCAGATCCACGTATATACCTCAAAGGAACGCCACCGCCATCCTACTTGATTCTAGAATCTCCACCGCCTACACTATTGTCAAAGTGGTTTTCGAAGTTGGAAGAGAGTATGACAACTTCCGATCCCGGTCTCTTTAACAACCAAACGTTACTATAACACCGCATTCATGTTCAAAATAGTTTATACTTTAAAACCAAATATCATTGCCCTTTCAAAACCAAATCAATACGATATCATTTTCATTTCAAATGTATCCTTTTCTAAAATCGTAACACTTCCAAAGTTATAACTTTCAAAATCAAAACACTTGAATATAACACTTTCAAATTACAATACCTTGAAAACTCATAACTTTGAAACATAACTTCCACCACTTAAATGGTTTAAATATTAAAGATACTTTATAAAATAAAATAGCTTCTCCAATTTCACAAATCAAATCCAACATAACTCGAATTTGTACATTTTATATTTAACCAAATCCTAAATCATAAATTTTAATTCAATTCAGTTTCAAATAAACTATTCCAAATTTATCGATTTCAAAACAAACTTGACCCACAGAATAAACAATTTCATATTCAATATATTTCAAGCTTTAATTATTCAACAATTTCAAAACTACGTTTGGCAATTTCGATTCAACAATTCAATTTTCTATTAGTTAGTTTTGAAATACTTTACATAATAAATCCATTATCATTTAAATAAAGCTCAAATTAAAAATAACTAAATATTTCCTTCAATTTATTTATACTTGAAATATTCATTTAATTCACCTTAAACCAAAATCAAATTATAAAAATCATACCCTCTAAAACTTCAAATTTAATAAACTTCACATTAAGCTTATTTGAGTTTAATTCTTAAACAAATTCAATTCCAAATAAATCTTAAATTTATCTTCCAACCTTAATTCGATTTAAATCATTTTAAATCAATAATAAAATATAATTTAAATACTTAACTATATTATCTTTAATAAAAATCAAACTTATTATTAAGCTTATTCTATATTAAAACAAATTATACATAGCTTAAAATCAAGGATCGAATAACATTTATATAATATCTAAAATCAATATTTATCTAAAACCATATATTTCTTTACGAAACCAAAGAAATCATTTCAAAATATTTTTATATATAGACCATGGTGTCCGTATAAAATTTTCTATCCTATGGTCAAGTGATACGAATATTTATCATTTCAATCCGTAATCTAAAATACAAATACGGTTATATATCATTTCAAACCACAATCCCAATGAAATAAAAATCCATAACAACTTGCAGTTTATAGCAATATAAAAATCCAACATCCATTCATCCAATATCCATCATCAAGCATTTATCACAATCATCATCCAATTCAATCAATAACATCCATATAGAATAGATAATTAATAACAGGTATTTACTAGCAGTTTATATTCAATAATAAATTAAATAACTATTTTATCCAAATAAATTCAAATAAACTAAGATAATGATTCAAAATATGCCAAACAGTCATAAATAAATTTCTAATCACATCATATGTCAATTTAACATACATAAGAAATTTTAGAAGTTGTGAGTCGGGTTAAAACACTCAACTTATTGAATTTAAATTGAATTTAAATCCAATTTAAACCCAAAATTTGAACAGTCTCAGAATTCATCCAAACCAACGTCAAAGGTCTGAAATTTTATTATGATCCCAGAGGATCAAACCGCACGTGAATCGGACCTCATATGTAAAAGTTATATCGGTTAAACTAAGTTGAAAATCAAAAATTGAATTAAAATAAATATAACAGGCTATTACCAATTGTTTGCCACGTCACTCTCCCTGTTCAATACAGTCGAAACCTAGCCTACCAAATAACGCACACGAGATTCTGCGAGCCACCACCCACAGAACGCCTTTGACCACCAAGCACGTCGCTACGGCCACTTGAGCTCGTCACCGCTTCCCTCCATCGCTGCGACCCCCCTACATAACCACTTCGTCGACACCACGTCCAGATGGGACAATCGCCACAAAAGCAAAACCCTAGGTGAATTTATCGTGGAAATCTAGCCATTAACACATCACAAAACCCATATGGATGTGATCCCCTCGGCTCTCTCCACAATACTGTAACTTCGACTCGTCAATCAGTCGCAGTTGATTTCGACGGAATGTATGGCCAAAAATAGTTCTTTAATTTCTGGAAGAACAACCGTTCAATATGGAAAACGAATTTTAGATCTGAGATGCCCTCGTCAAGAGCCTCAAATCGATATAATTCGATATAGTTTGAGTAGATTGAAATTTGAAGTTGAATTTTGATTTGAAATTGCAATTGGGAATTAGGGTTTTGTCTGCCACTGGAAAGAGCAACAACAGAAAGAATTATATATACAGACAAATGGGAATATGGAGTGGCTAAGGTTTATAACTGGATATATATAGGTAGCGTTGAAAACAGAAAGAACGGATAAGATTTGATTGAACGATATTGGCCCAAAAGCCCATTCTGCCTCCGAAACGAAAATGGGCCAACCCATATATCAAAATAGATGTTTTTGATAATTTTAAAATCAATGTAACATGTTTCAAGTTCTAATTCCATCTTATGAAGAAGTTACATTAAAATTAGCTTATTTCAATTTGATTTCAATTGATTTTAATTTAATTGATTTTTGGACGTTTCGAGTCCATACACTCAAAGGACAAGTCCAACCATTTCGAAACTTGAAATCCTAGAATAATTCACTGTTACGGATCCGATGAAGTTGGTTTCGTCAAAATCCGAGTCGGTGGCTAAAATGGCTATATTTCAGTTAATTAAATAAATAAACATTAAATCAGTTAAATCAAAATTTTCAAATTCCAATTCTGTAATTAACAAATCTTATCATTTTTAATTTCTTAAACAATTATAATAATTCGAACAATTTAGATATCAATTCAAAGTTAAATAATTCACCACTTACCGTACTTAATTTCAATTTCAGTAATTCATTAATTATCAATTGAAACTCCAATAAATCCATTTATTTTCTTGTAAATCTTGTTATTCAATCAACTGTTAACTTATCATCTTATAGCTAAAATTAACATTGGTTTATATACTACTACATCAAAATTTCCCAATTCATCCCAATATCAATTGTCACAGTATTTAACTTCATTTATTGTGAATTGCATTCCGTCCCATTTAATTTTAATTAATTCCAAATAACTGATCTGATTCGATTCAATTCTTTTTATTAATTCTATATTGCACTAAAACCTGATTAATATTCGTTTGTCTTTTATTACATCAATATATTCCAATTTTCATATTTTCTTTGAATTAACTATCCTATTCCCGTTTCATTAGTGTGTACATTAATTACGATTAATATTCCCAATTAATTTATTTACTTGGTTCCATTCCCTTATATTATCTTATAAGTACAATATACATTCCTATTACTTTACTACATTCACACATTACAATTAAGGTTCTTACTCACATTAATGAATATTTACTTACGTTTAAATTTAATTGATTTCCAAATAAATTTGGTAGACTAAATGTATAGGTAACTTGCAATAAATGTTATCATTCTTATATACCGAATCTTTATTCAATGGTCATTTATTACATATTATCTCGTTTATAAATTTTAATGTTTGCATTTGTTTTATTACATTAATTCATAGCCAAGTATGACAATTTACATTACCTCAAATAATTGTAATTTCATTTCAATTGTTAATACTTAGTTTTAATTTCCATGGTTGCATTTCATTTTAGCATTCATTTCATCATTAAATTATAAAGTTTCTATTTCTTCTTAATTAATTTCCCAAAATCTTAGTAAATCAACAAATTAAATTATTGAAAATTTTTAGGTCGTTACACTCTTCCCCACTCAAAACTTTTCGTCCCCGAAAAGGATAAAGAAGGGAAAAGAAAGAATTGAGTAAACAATACATCTTATTCAAAAATATTAACTTTATAAACAAATAAATTTACAAAATTAATTAATTTAAATAAATTATACCAATTTATAACAATAAATCTTTTTATACTCAAATTAATAAAGTATGGACAACATTATTCAAAATTTTCTATGTCCAAAATTTATGAAATATTTTGGCAGAGTCTCCTTTGTACCGAGAGGCTCGAGAGAAAATATAATATCAAATGTAATAATATATTTCACAATATCTCAAAATAATATGTCCCAGCAACGGGAAAACAATATAATAATGCTATAAATCCATAATCTGAGAACGTACCTATTTGTCGGGCAATTTACGCTTATTTTATGAAACCAAAAGCAGTTGCAATTGCTTCCATAACCTGCATTTCACTTATATAATCTAAAAAGAGTTAGTAATTATATAAATTGAAACATTTAAAGTTGTTTCAACCACTAACAACAAACCAATGTAAACAACAAACACTTGCAAACAATATACCATCACTATATAAAATCAACACAAATCCAAATATCCATAGCAAACAAAAATAATAGTTGCTCGGGTTTAAAACTTTAAATTGTACAGAATGGAAAATAAACTATTAAGTGCACCATTTACTCAACAGTCTTGGATAAAACTAAGTAGATTATTCATACATCCAAACAAATTTAAAGTATCCTTGCCCAAACAACCATAAACCAAACAATGAACTATTTCAAGCAATAGATCAAGTTCATTCTTATTAATTTCATTTCATAACATTGGTTGTTTGAATTCCTTTTCATTTATATAATGATTTATCTTTTTAATTTACATTTTATTTCTTACAGTTTCATTTATTTTTATTCATTTATTAAAAAATCTCATTTTCATTTATTCATATCATGTCAGTTTATTTTTATTGCATTATATTCATTTATTCACTACTTAATTTCATTTATTTACATTCATTTATTAATGGTGTTCATGTTCAATTCAGTTACTTAGCTTTTCAATTCATTAACTTAAGTTTATAGTCATCTACTTGCAATGTTTACTTTCTATCATATTTTATTATAATAATATTTGAATTATAACTTAAGCTTATAACCACTATAACATCAAATTCTAATTTATAAGAGAAATTCATTGAACACTTTCATTACATAATTTACTTGTACAGTTTCCATTACATTTTCTTATTAAACATTACAGCTTTTAAATCTGTTGGTAAGTATATATGTGTGTGTGTGTATATATACGCTTTTTAAGAATGTAACTAAAAATTATACAAGTATATATTATTTATTTAATAAATCAAACGTTCAATAATCATATTTTTCTTCTTCATAGGTTACATATTTCAATTTTCTTGAAACTTCATTTATAACCAAGCAATTATTCTCTTATTTTAATTGGAGGTTCCAAATATTAATTAGTTACATTCCATTTCACTACAATAATTGAAACTATTAACTAATAGAAACTTAAGAACTAAATACCGGGTTAAATTTCAAATCATTTTAAATAATAGATAGATGTATACACTTACTGTAACGACCCGTAAAATTCAATAATTAAATTGATTAAATTAATAAGATTTTCGTAATTAAATGTAGAAAGAAATAAAACTTTTATAATTTATAGTGAAGCAAATGTTAAAAATGAAATGTAGCAATGGTAATTAAAATTAATTATTGACAATTGGAATGAAATCCCAATAAAGAAATAGTGTTAATTGTTGCATTTGGGTATAAAATTTAAAATAAGCATTTATTAACCAGTGTAATAATATATTGATTAATAGTAACTGAATGTTAATTAAGGTAGTAATGTTAATGCCAGTTGATAAATAAATAATTTAGTGAAATCCCAATTTAATTAAAAAAATTATTAAATATTGGAAGAAATAAGAATTTGTAATTCACTAATGAATTTATAACGGGAATGAATTGTAAGAATGTTAATGTAAGCTAATAAATAATTAATTCAATGCAATCCCAATTGATTGAAACAACTATTTGGGTTATAATTGATTGTAAATAGGAATATTTGGTAATAATTTAATATAAGAAAAATAAATGTAAATATTGAATTAATCAATGAATTAGTAACGAATAAATAGTGATTGAATAAAATCAATATTCTATATGTAATTGTTTGGAAATGATAACTTATATAAATATGATTAAGGGTTAGTGACAACAATTATTATAAAGTAATCATTTATTTAGTCCATTAAATCAAGTTGTAATCAATTGCAATGAATCTCAATTCAAGGTTATATTAGTATAAATTAAGGAAATAATTGGAAATAATGCTAATTCTATTTATAATATGACAATTGGTTGATTTAAAGAATATAAAGCAAGATTTATTAATTTAATTGAAGTGTAAAATTCAATAATTATTACGTTAATAGAAATTTGGATGAAATTTGAGAATATTAAGGTAACATATTTTGAATCCAATGTTAATTTTATCTGTTTGATAATAATGAAATGAATAATAGAATGAAAAGGAAATTAAATAGAATTTTTGGAAATTAAATTTATAATTTTGAATTAAATGAAATTGAGGTTAATACTGAAATTGATAAATTAGTCAACTATAAATTGACATTTAATTTTGTTTAGATCATTGTAAGTGATTAAGAAATCAAAAATGATGAAAATTTTCTATTATCGAATTGAAATTGAAATTTTGATTTAATTAATTAATTTTTAATTTATTTAGTTAATTGGAATAGTAGCCATTACGCACTAAATCGGATTTCGACGAAACTAGTTTTATTGGACCATATCGGTGAATTATTGTAGGATTTCAAGTTTCATATCGATCGGGCTTGTCGTTTGATCGTACGGGCTCGAAACGCCTAGAAATCAATGAAATTATAATCAATTGAAATCAATTTGAAATAATTTGATTTTAGCATAAATTCTTCATACGATGGAATTTGGACTTGAAACATGTTCCATCGCGTTTAAAATATTTTAAAACATCTAATTTGATGTATGGGTTGACCCAATTTCATTCCGGAGTCAGAACGGGCTTTTTGGGCTGTTTTATCGTTCAACACGTATATCCAATCGATTTGGTCCATTCTACTTTCAGTTTGTCTATAAATACCCTATTATAAACCCTAATTGTTCCTCATTGTAAATTGTCTGTACGTACAATTCCTTCTCACCTCCTCATTTCATGGTAGACAATTCCGAATCCAATTGCAATTCAAAAATCAAATTGAAATTTCAAACTCCTCAAAAAAATTCAGAAAAATTATATATCGAATTTCTCGAAAATACGAATCAGCGTTTGGTGTTCGTCTGTTAAAATTGTGCTTCAACCATCGGCAAATCACGGTCAAAGTCGAATTGGGCGTTTTTTATTTCGACATCAATCGATGAAATTGAAATATGGGTTTTGTAGAGCTCCTAGCATGGAGTTCGATGCTTGTGGTCGTTTGACTTGGAGATGCTCGGTGTGGCTGTAATTTGCAAATTAGGGTTCAAAACCCTAGGTGTTCTCAATGGCAGCGCTGTAGGATCTAGATTAACCCTAGAGGGGGGGGTGAATAGGGTTATAGCAAATTTTCTCGAATTAAACACAAAACAAACTGCAGAGAAGTAAATATGCTGAAAAGTAAATCACACACAAAATTTACCCAGCTTCGGCAACCCCTGCCTACTGCTGCATTCCCAGATTTCTATTAGAATTAAACAGTCTCTCGCTTACAAACACTCTAGCAGACTCGCACACCCTGCTACCGCCTATAGAGTTTTGCAAACTCGCACACCCTGCTCACTGAACTAATTCTAACTAGACAATCTGACACAACCTAAAACCTAGGTGGTGATTTACCAAGATTTAAATCGAAAAGTACAGAAAAATAAGAGCAAAAATGATTAAAACACTTGATTTTAAAACTAAACCCTATTTGAAAAAATAAACCCTAATTAAATTATATGGTCGCCCCTTTTCTTTTCTTTTACTGGGTCTCTTTCTATTTTCTCTGATAAAAATGGCGGCGATTGTTGTCCCAAATTAGGGCTTGTCCCTTTCGATCCAATTTAGGGTTTTGAAAACAGTAGCTGTCGATAGTTGATCGAGTGTATGATTGATTCCGGTCTTCTCTTTGTCGATCGTCTATTTCTTTGAGTTGCTCTCTACTGCTTTGATTTGATCGAGTTCAACGTATGCTTCGGTATGTAGTTTTCTCTTTACGTGCTTTTATGATTTTCGTATTCGAACTCGATGATCATTGCCAATGATTATTGTGGGTTTATATATGGATTTCGATTCCCTTTAATACGTTCGTCTGATTTGTCACTTTCCTAATTCTCGGTTTTTTGATATTTGCGACCTACTTGATTCACACGGATTTGATTTTGAAGCGTTCGATTTTTCTTAAGTGCTACGGCAACAATCTTTCCTCTTTTGATTTGTTTTGACTTTTTCAAGAATTTGCAAATACCCTTGATTATCGTACGTCTGCATTGTTCGACTTCGAATTTGTTTCCATTTGTTCATCTCGACTTGTTTGCGTCTGCATTGAATTCGAACTTTACTCCTGATCTAAATCACATTGTTTCTTGACTTTGGATACTGTCTTGATGTTGTCTGGTTGTCCACTGGTAATTGACGTTTGTGTAGTTTCCACTGTCTTCTTTGCTGCACTAAGTTGTCTGCTGTCATTAATACTTCCATATATCACTGCATAGCATATTGGTACATATTAGAATGTTGCATCTGTTTGGTGCACATCCTTGACCTGTCGCACTTGTGTACTTCTACACTTGACATTGTCGAACTCAGTGTTGTAACTGGATTTGTGTTCTGGTTCATGTACGGTCTCCATTGCATATATAATCTCAAGCTCTATAGCATTGCTTGCATCACTGATTCATTTAAAGTTGTAACCTAGGACATTGGTTCCATGTCTGCTCTTTTGAGTTGCAGTTCATGCCTTCAGTTCACTGTCTTTAATCATGTTTATTTGATATTTTGACTGCTGAAGCAATGGCATTGATATTGAAACCTGTATTTTGATGTTCTGGTTCGAGGCTACACTTGTTTCTCTGGCACATATGTTTTCATTTGAAGCTTGTTATGTTGGTTTGTACTTACTGTTGCTCACCATGTTGCATTGTTCTTCACCTCTCTTATATCATTGGTGTTCCTGTGTTCATGCTTGTGTCATTCATGTTGCAACTGGTTTGGACCTGATTTTGTTTTAGCATACTTATACTGCACTGTTGATATTATTGTTAAGTGAAATCTTGTTTGTTATTTGAACTTGACGTTGTAGACTGCCTTGTTGAATTCCTGGATTTCACCATACTTTGTTGCATTCATTTGTTTGCATATATCAGTTTCTTGACCCTTGGTCTCTGTTGCATGCATTGTTTGCAATGATATTGTAGATTGCATTATTGCTGCTCTCTGTACTTGTAGTTTTTCAATTGTCTTCTGTTCACTGTGGCACTGGATTTTGCTGTAGTCTTCATTGTTATGTATATATGATCTATTCTGCATCACTTGTGTACTTTCTTGGTGCATTGTGCTCCGGTTTTTCTGTTTGCATGCTTGCTTTTGTTGGCTGCGCATACGAATTGGTGAGGCAGTGCACACATGTATAAATGTACTCGTGTGTATTGCAGCCACTCATGATTACCAGTCCCTGATAAGAATAGAAGTGTATATATCTATGTGCACGACTTTGTGTGTGATGAATTCAAATGTAAATGATGACGAACAACCCAAATAACTGAGGCACCAATAAAAACAAACTTATATTTCTGCAAACTCAAATTTGTTTATTTTCATATTACTGCTGTAGTTGCTAATTATACAGGTATACAGGAGACAGGGCAAGAACTAGAGCTGGACAATGCAGATAGATGCAGATTAATGGTTTTGTAAAGTGTACAGTGTTATGCGTTGTAGTGAGAGAAAATATGAATATGAAATGTATAAACTAGTGTATGTATATAGAGAGAGCTGAAAACTTTGTACTGTATAAGTGTTGAATTAAAATATTATATTGAATAAAAATATTGATTGATTTATATAAATTCTGTGCAATAGTATTATTATTCAATATGAATATTTGTTCCTATATGTATATAGTACAATCTGCAAACACATATATAAATTGATATATATATATTTGTTATCATCAAACAAAAATTCACATCAAACAAGCGCAACCTGTTGGAGAGGCCGGAAGGCATGGAGAAGGGCCGGCCGGTGCAGCTCGACGTGGGCAACTCGATGGTGTCGGTGGCGTGACGAATGGTGGCCGGTGGCGCGTGGTTTCAATGGTCGAAGTTTCGGCTGAAGGGGGCCTCGCATGTCGTTCGTGCATGCGTTCCTAATGCCGTTCAGAGAAGAAGATGACGTGTAGTAAGTTTGTTAATTTAATTATCTTGTTTATTCTAATATTTAAATCGTAAAATCGTTCCAATTTGTATAACTTTCACTTACGGACTCAGATTCACGCCCGGTTTTCTCCACTAGGTTCGTATCAGAATTTCGAATACTTTGGTGCTTGTTTGGACGGATTCTGAGACAGTTCAAATTTTGTTTTTAAATTGAATTTAAATCCAATTTAAATTCAAACGGTGAGTGTTTAACCGACTCACAATTTCTAAAATTTCTTATGTGTGTTAAATTTATTTCTGATGTGATTAGAAATTTATTTATTGCTATTTGGTATATTTTTATCATCATTCTAGTTAAAATTGAATTTATTTAATTAAATTGATATTCAATTTATTATTGCATATAAACTGCCAGTTAAATTAATTTATTATTGAATATAAACTGCCAGTAATTACTTGTTATTTATTTTTATTATATATTGATGTTATTGTTTGAATTGGATGATGGTTGTGATAAATGGTTGACGATTGATATTGGGTGAATGGATGATGTATTTTATGTTGTTATAGACTACAAGTTGTTATGCAATTTATTTCATTTGGGATTGCAGTTTGAAATGGTTTATAACCGTATTTTTATTTAAAATTACGGATCGAAATAATAAATATCCGTATCACTTGACCATAGGGTAGAAAATTATATACAGACGCCATGGTCTATATATAAAAATATTTTGAAATGATTTCTATGGTTTTGGAAAGAAATATACGGTTTAAAAAAATGTTAATTTTTGATATTATATAAATAATACTATATATAGTTAAATTCTTGAACTTAAGCTATTTATAAATTTGTTTAATAACAATAAGTTTAATAATGGAGTTCGATTGTTTTATATTATATGTTTAAGTACAGTTTAAGATATTGTTTATATATAGAGTTTTAACGACTTAAATAAAAAATTAAGTTGGAAGATAAATATGAAATTGGTTTGAATTGAATTATTTAAGAATTATACTCGAATAAATTTTATTTGAAATTTAAATAAATTGAGATTTTAAAGGGTATGATTCTTATAACTTGATTTGGTTTAGAGTGATTTTAATGATTATAAAGTTGATTTAAATGAATATATCAGGTTAAATAAATTGATAGAAAATCCAGTTATGTGAAGTTAAAAGTTTTCTTAAATGATATTGGATTTATTACGCAATCATTTCAAATCAAAATAATAGTAATTGAATTTGATGTATATGGGATTATCAAAGAATTAGTTTTGAAATGGTAGAATATTTAAAGCTTTGAAATAAATGGAAATTGAAATGGTTTATTTGGAGGTTCAAATCTGTATTTGGAATTGATTTGTGAAATTAAAGAAGCAAATTTATTATATAAAGTAACTTAATATTAAACCACTTAAGTATTGGAAGTTGTAACGGCCCTGAATTTTGAACAATTTAAATTGAAAATATTTAATTAATTTTAAATATTAGAATGATGGTTTGAATTGGATTTCAAATTATCAGGATGAAATTGGCGATTAAATTTTAGAATTTAATCTATTGGAAGTTGAATAAAAATTTGAATCTTCAATTTTAAGCTGATTAAAAGAAGAAGAAAATTCGACTGTAATGATTGCGAATTTTAATTTATTTTAAATTGATAACTGATTTAACCCTTGATTTAAAATTGTGAGATTAATTGGTTAATCGATTTGAGTTTTTCCAAATTCAAATAAATTATGTTGTTTATTTATAAAGAGATAGTTTCTTTTATAAATTGTTTTGAGTTAATATCTAGATAATGAAGGAATGACAATTATAAATTGTGCCTAATTGCTGTTGGAATTTTAAACGGTTGAATCCCTCTAAAATTGAGTTATGATTCTTTAATAATTTGATTAAGGAATTAGTTTATAATTTTCTTAGCCCATGTTTTTGCTTAGTGCTGTAATATTATCTAAGGCTATACTCGATCCCCTCTCCATTTTCATTCATAACCCTAAATCTTAAACACACGAAAGAGAAAAAAATGGCGGCCACGATCGTTCGTTCGATTTTCGTTCGTCCTCTTTGCGAACTTAGGGCTCGTTCAATTCGAAGAAACCGACCCTAGAATGCTCGATTTGTCGATCACGGGTGCTCGCTTCAACAATCAGCTCCTTTCTTTGATTCCAGGCTTCGACTACAAATTTGTTCGATCTCCGGTCGTTAATGGCTGCCTCGTGTTGCAAAGGTGAGTGATTATTTGTCACTCACATTTAATTCGGACTATATCGTTTTTAGAACTTGTGAATTCAGGATTACTTGATCTTCATTTGGATGTTTGAGATAATTATTGATTTCTTCAATTTTTGTATATTCGTTGTTTCTTTGGCTTTGAATGATTTTGTGATTGCCACGGTTTAACATTTTACTGTTCGAATTACTTGGCCATCACAGTACTGTTCTTCGGGTGAACAATGTTGATTTCGTCCTCTGGTCTATTGCTCACTGACTTTGATTTGAACAGAATATTTCTTCTTGATTTGTGGCTTTGACTTCGGTCACTTGGAACTGCAGTTGTAAATTATTAATTACTGCTTTGATTGTATTTTATTGAAGTCACCCTGACTTGTACAGTTGAATTGTTCACATGTGTGTTCAAATCTGCATTTTTTGATATTTATTTCTGTTGGACTTCATGTAGCTATGTACTCCATTGTCCACTGATCATTTGTTATATATGTCATTCACTGTTGCCTAGATTGAGTCTTGAATTGCAGACTTGAACCTGTTGTGCACTTCATATTGTGTAGCCACCTGATCATATATGTTAACTGTGTATGCTTGATGTGTACCTTTGATTCTCCTGACTTGAAACTTGATTAACTTATATGCTTGTTACCTTCTGCATATACTCTCTGATTTTGAACTGCCCATGCCTCTTTAGTTTTGTTGTATCTGGACTTAATTTATTTGTGATTCTACCATTGTTTCAGTTTGGTTTTTCATTTATCACAATCTTGCATATAGTCCAACCATTGTTGTCTTGGTTTGAGTCTTGATGCACTTAGGGTCTGATGTACTTGATAGATTTGTATAGCTCCACTTGTAATTGCACTGCCTATGTTATCCTATTGTATTTGCACTTGTAGTTAGGTCTGCATTGTTGTTACTGTTATGTTGAAGCCACCTCTGATATCTTGACCATTTGAATTCCATTAGTTGGATTGACCATTTGAATTCCATTAGTTGGATTGGCCATTTGAATTCCATTAGTTGGAGTGGCCATTTGAATTCCATTAGTTGGAGTGACTAGCGTAATTTGAGGGGCGAGATGCCTACAGCTACAAGCGATTCCACTGGGATAGTGGCGCAACCGCCGTGTAAACTGCAATCTAGATGCCAAAGCGAAATTCGAGGTGCGAGATGCCTATGGTTACAAGCGATTCCACTGGGATAGTAGCGTAACCGCCGTATGGACCGCGATCTATGGCAACAACCATGGCGAAATTCAAGAGAGATGAGAAATCTACGGTTACAAGCGATTCTACTGGGATAGTAGTGTAACCGTCGGGTAACTGTGATCCATGGGGGAACGTGCTTTCCATATCCATTTTTAAAAGAATGTTTAAAAGCATTTTCACTGGGAATTGAAGCAAGTATATTTAGTACTTGGAGATTTTTAGTCTTGCGCCTGGCCAGCGTATGCCTAATGTCTGTAAGAACGACAATAGACTTGTTAAATTTCGAGTTAGCAAGTATTTTCAAACTTTAAATAGCAAATCAATAGTCTGAAATTAAAATTAGATAATTCCAACCTAATAAACTAAGGAAGAGGATTTTTGAAATATTTTGAAAGTCCACAGCTTTGGAAAAGATATAATCTGCAAATCTAGAAAATGAAGAATTTCAAGTTTAAATCTGAGTTTTGTAAGTCGAAAATTTTGGTAAAAGACTTTTGCGTCTTGGTTGTAGAAATTAATGAACGAAAAGAAATTAATGAACAAAGCTAGTGAGATAAAACAAATGGAATGAATCCTATACTTATTAATTTTTAATAAGATTCGAGCTTGGTAAAATTGCGTAGGGTATAAATATCGGTGAGATTTTAACAATCATTTTTCCTAACTTGTAATTTCAGGACGAAATTCTTTTAAGGAGGGGAGATTGTAACGGCCCTGAATTTTGAACAATTTAAATTGAAAATATTTAATAAATTTTAAATATTTGAATGATGATTTGAATTGGATTTCAAATTATCAGGATGAAATTGGCGATTAAATTTTTGAATTTAATCTATTGGAAGTTGAATAAAAATTTGAATCTTCAATTTTAAGCTGATTAAAAGAAGAAGAAAATTCGACTGTAATGATTGCGAATTTTAATTTATTTTAAATTGATAACTGATTTAACCCTTGATTTAAAATTGTGAGATTAATTGGTTAATCGATTTGAGTTTTTCCAAATTCAAATAAATTATGTTGTTTATTTATAAAGAGATAGTTTCTTTTATAAATTGTTTTGAGTTAATATCTAGATAATGAAGGAATGACAATTATAAATTGTGCCTAATTGCTGTTGGAATTTTAAACGGTTGAATCCCTCTAAAATTGAGTTATGATTCTTTAATAATTTGATTAAGGAATTAGTTTATAATTTTCTTAGCCCATGTTTTTGCTTAGTGCTGTAATATTATCTAAGGCTATACTCGATCCCCTCTCCATTTTCATTCATAACCCTAAATCTTAAACACACGAAAGAGAAAAAAATGGCGGCCACGATCGTTCGTTCGATTTTCGTTCGTCCTCTTTGCGAACTTAGGGCTCGTTCAATTCGAAGAAACCGACCCTAGAATGCTCGATTTGTCGATCACGGGTGCTCGCTTCAACAATCAGCTCCTTTCTTTGATTCCAGGCTTCGACTACAAATTTGTTCGATCTCCGGTCGTTAATGGCTGCCTCGTGTTGCAAAGGTGAGTGATTATTTGTCACTCACATTTAATTCGGACTATATCGTTTTTAGAACTTGTGAATTCAGGATTACTTGATCTTCATTTGGATGTTTGAGATAATTATTGATTTCTTCAATTTTTGTATATTCGTTGTTTCTTTGGCTTTGAATGATTTTGTGATTGCCACGGTTTAACATTTTACTGTTCGAATTACTTGGCCATAACAGTACTGTTCTTCGGGTGAACAATGTTGATTTCGTCCTCTGGTCTATTGCTCACTGACTTTGATTTGAACAGAATATTTCTTCTTGATTTGTGGCTTTGACTTCGGTCACTTGGAACTGCAGTTGTAAATTATTAATTACTGCTTTGATTGTATTTTATTGAAGTCACCCTGACTTGTACAGTTGAATTGTTCACATGTGTGTTCAAGTCTGCATTTTTTGATATTTATTTCTGTTGGGCTTCATGTAGCTATGTACTCCATTTTCCACTGATCATTTGTTATATATGCCATTCACTGTTGCCTAGATTGAGTCTTGAATTGCAGACTTGAACCTGTTGTGCACTTCATATTGTGTAGCCACCTGATCATATATGTTAATTGTGTATGCTTGATGTGTACCTTTGATTCTCCTGACTTGAAACTTGATTAACTTATATGCTTGTTGCCTTCTGCATATACTCTCTGATTTTGAACTGCCCATGCCTCTTTAGTTTTGTTGTATCTGGACTTAATTCATTTGTGATTCTACCATTGTTTCAGTTTGGTTTTTCATTTATCACAGTCTTGCATATAGTCCAACCATTATTGTCTTGGTTTGAGTCTTGATGCACTTAGGGTCTGATGTACTTGATAGATTGTATAGCTCCACTTGTAATTGCACTGCCTATGTTATCCTATTGTATTTGCACTTGTAGTTAGGTCTGCATTGCTATTACTGTTATGTTAAAGTCACCTCTGATATCTTGGCCATTCGAATTTGTCCTTCCTGTGATGATTTGGGGTTGTTCGTCATTGACTTCATTGAACAGTGGTTTGTTAATTGCTTTGAGCATTTGGGTCTGCATACATAAGCTTTGATGCTGCTTTGATTTGTATATGGGATGCCATGACACTCTATTATCACCATTATATTGATAATATCTCTGGCCATTTTATTCTGAAACTGTAGATGTTTGATTTCAAATATTTCGTTATGAAAAAGCAGTATATTTTATTTGTTGCTCTTGCTCGATCCATTGCGGATACACTTGAGCATATTGTAGCTGGTCATTACATTTGTTATCTTCACTATGACCTATTTCACTGTCATGTTTGCATTTGAGCTTCTTGATGTTGCACTGCTTCATCATGGCACTTGAACTATTTCGATGTGGGCATTGTCTTGTTAATCATATCTGCACTCTCTTGAGTCTTTATTTGATAGTTGCTTGTAAATACACTAGACTCATTTTGATGGTTGCTGTGCCTTTGGATACCTATGGTGGCTGCATTTTTGTTGCAGTTTGCCCTTGAATCCAAGTAGTGGCCGCAGTTTCATTTTACATAAAATATTACACTTGTTAAAGTGTGCAGCCATGAGTTGTTTGGAAACTTGTTTCTTGAGTTTGCTTGAGTATATGCAAACTGTTGCATTTCAACCTTGCCATGTTGCATCAGTTTTGTTGCAGTTTTACAACTTTGTATACTTGTGGTGGCTGCAGATTTTTGGTTGTAGTTTTTCCCTTGAATACTTGTGTTGTTGGCTCTGGTCATATTTTTGGGTATATTTGTTTTGGGTTTCACTTGCATGCTCTAACTTGATGGATTATATGCCTATTTCCTGATCATTCATGATTAGTCTTATTTACTTGATGGCACTTAGCTTGGTATGGTTTATACTTGTGACTTCACTTACAGTTCACTGAACTGCTGTATCAATTACTGATGTATTTATGTGCATTTTTCTTTAAGTGCTGTAGTGTGTGCTGTACTTTTCTATACATGTTTGCATAGTGATCACTTCACTTGAATCTGCACTAGCCTTTGAACCTGACTTTGTTGCATTGACTAGTACCATCATTACTTGCTCTTGTAACTTGTCTGGGTTATTGAAATTCATTTTTTCCAGGACATGTTCACTACATTCAATTATGAACCGTATTAAGGATACTTTTTATGCTACTGATGTGTTTTGTCACTTCAGTTCGATTCACACAGGGGATCTAGTATCATTGATTTCGAATTATTTTGAGTTGTAACATTGAACCATGTAACATGATGGTTTAGGTGGCACCTCTTGCTGTCTTGTTGCAATTCATTTTCATGTGCAGTCTTTGTTTCTTGGTAGTCATAATTGATATCACTTTATACTTTTACTATAACCCACTTTACAAAGTAGAAGTTTATCACCTGCACATCCATGTGCCTCCTCTGTTGTGTTGTGTTTCCCATGTGTTGCCATATCTTGGCTGCGTCTGGACATACCTTTGGTTGATTGCATGTCCACTTCGTTGAAATACTTATTCCAGTGGGCCATGCCTTGTGCACTTGGTCATTTATTGTTGCCCAGATTTTTTTTCTTGATTTTGCTGTTAACCTTGGTTTAGCTTCGCAGTTGTGTTGAGTCACTGACTTGACCTCTGCAGCTTCGATTTCTGTTAGTATTCACTGTTGTGATGATTTCACATGCTGTTGTGGCGAGGCCGTACACGCGTGCGTGTACTGCAGCCACACAGTATTTATTTTAATTGATATTTCTTTTGCTTTTGATCCATTGATCCTTTGCATATTTCATATGCCGTATTGGCGAGGCAGCGCACGCGTGCGTGTACTGCAGCCAATCAGTTTTGATGTTTTTAAGCAACTTCTCAATTATTTGAATTGATTTGGTTTAAATTGATGATTTTATTGTTAAATGCCGTTTAGGAAATTTTGATGTTTTTCTAAATTATCTTCATAAATAATCCCTTCATCTATCTTCGTTGATAATTTGAAACTACTTATTTATTGTTTAACACTGATAAGTGTTATATTTACCGCTATAAGATTTCTTGTTAAAGGATCGGATAGGTAAATTTATCTTTGACTGTCGTCTAATTGCTATTTAATTATTATTGCTTCTATTGCACTAATAACTGAGTTTGAATTAGACTGACCCGTGTATTATTTTCTTTTGAATGTAATACTCGGGTCAGACCGAGTATTTTGCAGCGTGAAGATTTTCAGGCAGCGAAGTTAGAGAGAGAGGGGAAATGGTTCACTTTAGCTTTTCAGAGATTTTTTTTTGTACTTTAAAGAAATATTCCGCTGTATAAAATTTAAATGCATTGTATAAACTTTGATATTTGTATAAAAGAAAGAAATTCATTTATGTGAAACATTATTATTATTCTGTGATTCTGTGGCTGATTCTGTTTAAACTCTATAAACTAAATAACAATCCGTCATTTTGAACATTTCAAGTTGGTTTAATTACCAGCTGGAAGCGGTCAGAACGGGGGATCGTTACAGAAGTTATGTTTCAAAATTATGGGTTTCAAGGTATTATGATTTGAAAATGCTATGATTTTGGAAAAAGGATATATTTGAAATAAAAATGATATTATATTTATTTGGATTTTATAAATGATGTCATATTGATTTGGTTTTTAAAAGGAAAATGATATCGTATTTATATGGTTTGGAAATGAAGATTATATCCTGGTTTTGAAGGATAATTATTTTGAAATGACCGCGGCGTTATAATAAGGATTGATTAGCAAAGAGATCGGGATCGGATATGGGCATACTCTCTGTCGATACCGAAAACTATTTTGACAACCGTGTACGCAGTGGAGATTCCAGAATGAAGTAGGATGGTGGCGGCGTTTCCTTTGAGGTAAATACGTGGACCCGACTCCCGTGAGTTGGCATAAGGTGGCTAAAACAGGAGCGATTGACGGGCTAAGAAGGTAGCACCTTTTATCAGACACATCCCTTCGATATTATACTCTGACTTTTGGATTGATACAGTGGCCACTTTTGATTTTTCGATTTGGGGGTGTGGCTCGAGGTGGGCGGTAGCTGCGCGCTACGCGTTACCACCGGCCTGGAACCGTAATTGGTATATGTACCTTGGCATTGCCTAGTTGTGTCGCATCTCACTTACCCTAGCGCGCCTTATATGAGTTTTGGTTTCTCCCGTAGCCCGTATGGTATCCTCTGGTGGCTTCCCGATCAAGAGGGACTATGATATTAGATGGACTACTGAGACTATTACGTGTTAAAGGGAATATTGGGTCACTCCTTAACGCTATTTAAAAGTAAATTTATTTTACTATAGACATTATTATAATAGCGAAATATTACTACATAGTAAATAGTTTAACGGATCCTTAGAAGATGTGAATCCCAAGCATCTCTTGAGTTACTGCACTCACGTTAGACACTGGATAGGAGATGTCAAATCCCGTAAATATCTCTCACGCCGTTCCACTCATATTTACTTCTGTTGATTTAACTTACATAATATCTTTTAGTTCTGACTCGAGTGTTTTGCCTTTTCAATTCGCTCGTGTCAGCCTGAGCATTTCAGGATTTGGATGACCATATTCTGGAAGACGAAGATGAAAATTTATTATTATCTATTACGTATTCCACTACATTCATACTGTTCTGCTGCATTATTTATTGTTTTCTGGTATGTGTAACTCTTATATGTATAACTCTGATTGTATTGTATAAGTATAATCAAATATTTTGTAAAACAGCTTCATGAACTGTACATTTGATTATTATATTTTATCGTTCTGTTGCAAGATTCTATTTTGTTCTTTTTCTTTCTCTGCTTTTTCTTATTTACCCAATAACAATCCGCCCTTAGATATGATTTAAGTCTGACGTGTGTGGTTTACCGTCGATGTAAAAGCGTACAAAAAGGCGAGATGTTACATCTGGTATCAGAGCTTTGTTTAGCGATAAACCTTAGCTATGTGGGGTTTGACTCTTTGTTAATAGGGCAGTAATACCCTATGATGAGTCGCTGAGCGTATATATATATGAGAGAGCGTATTTGTTAGTGTTATGAAAAGGTTTTAATATTGTGTTATTTTGTTCCATTTTGTATTTATAGATTCTGGTTGGTGCATGGGATGTTATGACATCAATAGGGATTTTTAAACACTTAATAGGATAGACCGACACTATATTTGCTTTGAATATAGGTGAATGAAATAATTTTTCCTATTATATTTTCTATATATATAAAATAAATTTTTTTATAAATAAAATATATATTTGGTTGTAGTATATTGGTTGTTAGGTAATGAAATTTATAAATAATAGTTGAAATGAGATACAAAATAAAATAAATGAAACTGGGAATTTAGAACATAAGTCCTAGGGTTTTGAATTCTTTCAATAATTTTGGAATATAATAATAATAATATTTAAAGGTACTTTTTAATACAAATATTTCTATATGATTTGAAAAAAAAAATTGCTTTAAAGAAATTTTAGGAAAAAAATAAGTTCTGTACTCCCCTCTCTGTCGTTGGAAAATAATTTCACTGATGAGTGCCCGCATCATCGACATTCATCTTCGAGTTTCTAAGTGGGAAGGCCACTGTAGTAGTTCTACTGCAGATTTATTTTGATGAATAAAAATAAATTTTAAATTATTTTAAATATAATTGGATATATAAAGTGTAAGTATATACATTTATCTATTATTCTAAAATTGTTTGAAATTAAACCTGGTATTTAGTTCTTAAGTTTCTGATAATCAATAGTTTCAATTACTGTAGTGAAATGAAATTCAACTGACAAATTGAAACCTCTAAAGGAAATAAGAGATTTAATTCTAAGAATAAATGGAATTAAAAAGGAAGTTGAAGTTGTAAACTATAAAACAAAGGATATGACTATTGGATGTTAAATTAATTTAAAGAAACAAGATAAACTTGTATACATTTCAATTGCATTCTTAAAAGCATACATACATACATACATACATACATACATACATACATACATACATATATATATAACTTACCAAATAATAGAAGTTACAATGTTTAATAAGAAAATGTAATAGAAATATTATACAAGTAAAAATTTGAAAAATGAAAGTATTCAATGAAATTCTTTAATAAATAAGAATTGGATGTTGTGGTTGTTATAAACCTAAGTTATAATTGTTGTGGTTGTTATAAACTTAAGTTATAATTGAAACGTTACTATAATTAAATGTAATAGAATGATAAGTAGTATAAATAAAAATTATAAACTTAAGTAAATAGAATTAAGCAGTGAATAAATGAATGTAATATAATAAAAGGAAAATTTCATGATATAAATAAGTGAAATGAGATTTTGTTAGAAATGAATAAAAGTAAATGAAACTGTAAGAGGAAAAAATGTAAATTAAAAAGTTAAATTATTATATGAATGAAATTAATAAGAATAAAATTGATCTATTGTTTGAAATTTTTGTTTGCTTGACTTATAGCTGTTTGGGCGAAGATACTTTAAATTTGTTTGGGTGAAAGAATAATCTATTAGTTCCATCTAACACTATTGAGTAAATGGTGCACTTAGTAGTCATTTTTCATTCTGTACAATTTAAAATTTTTGAACCTGAACAACTATTTTTTTTGTTTGATATGAATGAATGATTGATTTGTATTGATTCTATGTGATGGTTATATGCCTTGTTGCAAGTGATTGTTGTTTTATTGATATGTTTGTTTATGGTTGAAACAACTTTAACATTTCATTTATACAATTATTAACTCTTTTGGATTATATAAGTGAAATACAGGTTATGAAAGCAATTGCTACTGCTTTTGGTTTCATAATTTAAGCGTTGTTTGCCCGACAAATAGGTACGTTCTCGGATTACGGTTTTATAGCGTTATATATATATATTTTTCCCGTTGTTGGGATATATTATTTTGAGATATTGTTATATTTGATATTATATTTTCTCCCGAGCCTCTCCGTACAAAGGAGACTCCGCCGAAATTTTCTGTAAATTTTGGACTTAGAAATTTTTTTGAAAAATGTTTTCCAAACTTTATTAATTTGAGTATAAAAAGATTTAATGGTTATAAATGGGTATATTTATTTAAGGTAATTAATTTTGTAAATTTAATTGTTTATAAAGTTAATATTTTGATAAGATGTATTGTTTATTTAATTCTTCCTTCCCCTTCTTCTTCCTTTTCGGGGACAAAAAGTTTTGAGTGGGGAAGAGTGTAACGACCCGTAAAATTCAATAATTAAATTGGTTAAATTAATAAGATTTTCGTAATTAAATTTAGAAAGAAATAATTTTTTTATAATTTATAATGAAGCAAATGGTAAAAATGAAATGTAGCAATGGTAATTAAAATTAATTATTGGCAATTGGAGTGAAATCCCAATAAAGAAATAGTGTTAATTGTTGCACTTGGGTACAAAATTAAAAATAAGCATTTAATTAACCAATGTAATAATACATTGATTAATAGTAACTGAATGTAAATTAAGGTAGTAATGTTAACGCCAGTTGATAAATAACTAATTTAGTGCAATCCCAATTTTATTAAAAAAATTATTTAATATTGGAAGAAATAACAATTTGTAATTCGTTAATGAATTTATAATGGAAATGAATTGTAAGAATGTTAATGTAAGCTAATAAATAATTAATTCAATGAAATCCCAATTGACTGAAATAACTATTTGGGTTATAATTGATTGTAAATAGGAATATTTGGTAATAAATTAATATAAGAAAAATAAATGTAAATATTGAATTAATCAATGAATTAGTAACGAATAAATAGTGATTGAATAAAATCAATGTTCTGTATGTAATTGTTTGGAAATGATAACTTATATAAATATGATTAAGGGTTAGTGGCAACAATTATTATAAAGTAATCATTTATTTAGTCCAATTAATCAAGTTGTAATCAATTGCAATGAATCTCAATTCAAGGTTATATTGGTATAATTAAGGAAATAATTGAAAATAATGCTAATTCTAATTATAATATGACAGTTGGTTGATTTAAAGAATAGAAAGCAAGATTTATTAATTTAATTGAAGTGTGAAATTCAATAATTATTAAGTTAATTAGAAATTTAGATGAAATCTTAGAATATTAAGGTAATAGATGTTGAATCCATTGTTAATTTCATCCGTTTGATAATAATAAAATGAATAATAGAATGAAAAGTAAATTAAATAGAATTTTTGGAAATTAAATTTATAATTTTGAATTAAATGAAATTGAGGTTAATACTGAAATCGATAAATTAATCAACTATAAATTGACATTTAAATTTGTTTAGATCATTGTAAGTGATTAAGAAATAAAAAATGATGATATTTGTCTATTATCGAATGGAAATTGAAAATTTGATTTAATTAATTAATTTTTAATTTATTTAATTAACTGGAAAAATAGCCATTTTGGCCACTGACTCAGATTCTGACGAAACTAGTTTCATCGGATCTGTATCGGTGAATTATTGTAGGATTTCAAGTTTCGTTGCGACCGGGCTTGTCGTTTGATCGTACAGACTCAAAACACCTAGAAATCGATGAAATTGAAACCAATTTGAAATAATTTGATTTTATCATAACTTCTTCATATGATGGAATTTTGACTTGAAACCTATTCCATCGCGTTTAAAATATTTTAAAACATATAATTTGATATATGGGTTGACCCAATTTCATTCCGGAGTCAAAACGAGCTTTTCGGGCCATTTAATCGTTCAACGCGTATATCCAATCGATCCGGTCCATTCTAATTTCAGTTTGTCTATAAATACCCTATTGTAAACCCTAATTGTTCCTCATTTTAAAATGTCTATACGTACCATTCCTTCTCACCTCCTCATTTCGTGGCAAACAATTCCTGAATCCAAGTCCAATTCAAAAATCAAATTGAAATTTCAAACTCCTTAAAAAAATTCAGAAAAATCATATATCGAAGTTCTCGAAAATACGAATCAGCGCCTTGTTTTTGTTTGTCGAAATTGTGCTTCAACCATCGGCAAATCGCGGTCAAAATCAAACTGGGCGTTTTTGATTTCGATATCAATCGACGGAATTGAAATATGGGTTTTGTAGAGCTCGTGGTATGGAGTTCGACGCTGGTGGTCGTTTGACCTGGAGATGCTCGGTGTGACTATAATTTGCGAATTAGGGTTCGAAACCCTTGGTGTTATCGATGGCGGCGCGACCTGTTGGAGAGGCCGGAAGGCGTGGAGATGGGCCGGCCGGTGCGGCTAGACATGGGCAACCCGATGGTGTCGGCGGTGTGACGAACGTGGCCGGTGGCGCGTGGTTTCGATGGTCAAAGTTTCGGCTGAAGGGGGGTCTCGCGTGTCATTCGTGCGTGTGTTCCTGTTGAGGTTCATAGAAGGAGATGACGTGTAGTAAGTTTTTTAATTCAATTATCTTGTTTATTCTAATATTTAGATCGTAAGATCGTTCTAATATGTATAACTTTCACATAGGGACTTAGATTCACGTGCGGTTTTCACTGCTAGGTTCGTATCAGAATTCCGAAAACTTTGGCATTGTTTTGGACGGATTCTGAGACTGTTCAAATTTTGGGTCTTAATTTAATTTAAATTCAAAAGGTGAGTGTTTAGCCCACTCACAATTTCCAAAATTTCTTATATGTGTTAAATTTATTTTTGATGTGATTAGAAATTCATTTATTGCTATTTGGTATATTTTTATCATCATTCCAGTTAAAATTGAATTTATTTAATTAAATTGGCATTCAATTTATTATTGCATATAAACTACCAGTTAAATTAATTTATTATTGAATATAAACTGCCAGTAATTACTTGTTAGTTATTTCCATTATATTTGATGTTATTGTTTGAATTGGATGATGATTGTGATAAATGGTTGATGATTGATATTGGCTTAATGGATGCTGTATTTTATGTTGTTATAGACTTCAAGTTGTTATGCAATTTATTTCATTCGGGATTGCAGTTTGAAAAGATATATAACCTTAATTTTATTTTAAATTACGGATTGAAATGATAAATATCTGTATCACTTAACCATACGGTAGAAAACTATATACAGACACCGTGGTCTATATATAAAATATTTTGAAATGATTTTTATGGTTTTGGAAAGAAATATACGGTTTAATAAATATTAATTTTTGATATTATATAAATATTATTATATATACATACATAGTTAAATTCTTTAATTTAAGCTATGTATAAATTTGTTTAATAACAATAAGTTTAATAATGGAGTTTGATTGTTTTATATTATATGTTTTAAGTACTTGATTAAGATATTGTGTATATATAGAGTTTTAATGACTTAAATAAAAAAATTGAGTTGGAAGATAAATATGAAATTGGTTTGAATTGAATTATTTAAGAATTATACTCGAATAAATTTGATTTGAAATTTAAATAAAATTGATATTTTAAAGGGTATGATTCTTATAACTTGATTTGGTTTAGAGTGATTTAAATGAATATAAAGTTGATTTAAATGAATATATCAGGTTAAATAAATTGAAAGAATATCTAATTATGTGAAGTTAAAAAATTTCGTAATTGATATTGGATTTATTACGCAAACATTTCAAATCTAAATAATAGTAATTGAATTTGATGTATATGGGATTATCAAAGAATTAGTTTTGAAATGGTGGAATATTTAAAGCTTTGAAATATATGGAAATTGAAATGGTTTATTTGGAGATTCAAATCTGTATTTGGAATTGATTTGTGAAATTAAAGAAGCTAATTTATTGTATAAAGTAAGTTAATATTAAACCATTTAAGTATTGGAAGTTATGTTTCAAAGTTATGGGTTTTAAGATATTATGATTTGAAAATGCTACGATTTTGGAAAAAGGATATATTTGAAATAAAAATAATATTATATTGATTTGAGTTTTGTAATAGATATCATATTGATTTTTTTAAAACGAAAATGATATCGTATTTATATGGTTTGAAAATGAATATTATATCCTGGTTTTGAAGTATAATCATTTTGGAAATGACCGCGGTGTTATAAGAATGATTGGTTGGCAAAGAGACCGGGATCGGATATGGGCATACTATCTGTCGATACCGAAAACCACTTTGACAACCGTGTACGCGGTGGAGATTCCAGAATGAAGTAGGATGGTGGCGAAATTTCCTTCGAGGTAAATACATGGACCCGACTCCCGTAAGTTTGCATAAGGTGGCTAAAACAGGAGCGATTGACGAGCTAGAAGGTAGCACCTTTTATCGAACACATCCCTTCGATATTATACTATGACTTTTTGATTGATTCGGTGGCCACTTTTGATTTTTTGATTTGGGGGTGTGGCTCGAGGTGGGCGGTTGTTGCGTGCTACGCGTTACCACCAGCCCGGAAGCATAATTGATATATCCACCATGGCAATGCCTAGTTGTGCCGTGTCACCTACCCTAGCGCGCCTTATACGAGTTTGGTTTTCTCCCGTAGCCCATGTGGTATCCTCTAGTAGCTTCCTGATCAAGAGGGACTATGATATTGGATAGAATACTGGGACTATTACGTGCTAAGTGGAATATTGGGTCACTCCTTAACGCTATTTAAAAGTAAGTTTTTTTACTATAGACATTATTATAATAGCGAAATGTTACTACATAGTAAATAGTTTAACGGATCCTTAGGAGACGTGTATCTCGAGCATCTCTTGAGTTACTGCACTCACGCTAGACACTGGATAGGAGATGTCAAATCCCGTAAACATCTCTGACGCCATTCCACTCATATTTATTTCTGTTGATTTAACTTACATAAGATCTTTTAGTTCTGACTCGAGTGTTTTGCCTTTTCAATTCGCTCGGGTTAGCCTGAGCATTTCAGGATTTGGAAGACCGTATTCTGAAGGACGAAGACGAAGATCTTTATTATTTATTATAGTATTCCACTACATTCATACCGTTCTGCTGTATTATTTATTGTTCTCTGGTATGTGTAACTCTGATATGTATTGTATAAGTATAATCGAATATTTTGTAAAACAGCGTTATGAACTGTATATTTGATTATTATATTTTATCATTTCGCTACAAGATTCTATTTTGTTATTTTTCTTTCTCTGGTTTTTCTTATTTATCCCATAACAATCCGCCCTTTTGTATGGTTTAAGTCTGACAGGTGTGGTTTATTGTCGATTTAAAAGCATACAAAAAGGAAGGACGTCACACTTACAATTTATATATCCAATTATATTTAAAACAATTTGAAATTTATATTGATTTATCAAATAAATCTACAGTAAAACTACTACAGTGGCCTTCCTACCTAGAAACTCGAAAATGAATGTCGACGATGCATGCACTCATCATCGAAATTATTTTCTAGCGACAGAGAGGGGAGTACAGAACTTATTCATTTTCAAATTTCTTTAAAACAATTCTTTCAAATCATATTGAAATATCTATATCAGAAAATAGTTCTAAATAATATTATTATATTCCAAAATCATTTGAAATAAATTTTCAAAACCCCAGAACTTAAGTTCTAAAACTTCCAATTTATTCTTATTTATTTTACTTTTCTAATCCTACCTTAAACTAATATTTATAAATTACACTACCTAACAACCAATATATTACAACTAAATATAGCCTTTATAAAATTTATTTCTTTATATACAAAAAGTATAGTAGGCAAAATTATTTCATTTACCTATATTTCAAAACAAATATTGTGTCGGCCCGTCCTATTAAGTGTTTAGAAATCCCTATTGATGTCATAGCGTTCTATGCACCAACCAGAATTTATAAATACAAAACGAAACAAATAAACACAATATCAAAACCTTTTTATAACACTAACAAATACGCTCTCTCATATTATATGCTCAACGACTCATCATAGGGTATCACCACCCTATTAATAAAGAGTCAGACCCAACAAAGCTAAGGTTTATCTCTAACGAAAGCTCTGATACCAAATGTAACATCCTGCCTTTTTGTACATTTAAATCGACGATAAACCACACAAGTCAGACTCAAACCATACAATAGGGAGAATTGTTATTGAGGTGAATAAGAAAAATAGAGAATGAAAAAAACAAAATAGAATCTCACAGCAGAAAGACAAAAAATAATAATCAAATAACAGTTCTTGAAGCTGTTTTTACAAAACATTTGATTATACTTATACAACACATATCAGAGTTACACATACCATGGAATAATAAATAATGCAGTGGAAAACTATGAATGTAGTGGAATAGTATAATTAATAATAGTAATACAATCTTCATCTTCGTCCTCCAGAAGTAAGTTCTTCAAACCCTGAAATGCTCAGGCTGACCCGAGCGAATTGAAAAGACAAAACACTTGAGTCATAACTAAAAGATGTTATGTAAGTTAAATCAAAAGCAAAATATGAGTGGAACGATGTCGAGATGTTTACGGGGTTTGACATTTCCTATCCCGTGTCTTAAGAGATGCTCGGGATTCACATCTCCTGAGGATCCGTTAAACTATTTACTATGTAGTAATATACGCTATTATAATAATGTCTAATAGTAAAATAAACTTACTTTTAAATAGCGTTAAGGGGTCACCCTATAGCTCTTAACACGTAATAGTCTCAGTAGTCCATCCAGTATCATAGTCCCTCCTGATCAGGAAGCCACCAGTGGATACACCACGGGCTACGGGAGAAAACCAAACTCGTACAAGGTGCTTTAGGGTAGGTGACACGGCATAACTAGGCAATGGTAGGGTAGATATACCAATTACACTTCCGGGCAGGTGGTAACGCGTAGCGTGCAGCTACCGCCCACCTCGAGCCACACCACCAAATCAAAAATCAAAAGTGGCCACCAAATCAATCTCAAAGTCAGAATATAATATCGAAGGGATGTGTCCGATCAAAGGAGCTACCTCATTAGCCCGTCAATCGCTCCTGTTTTAGTCACCTTATTCCAACTCACGGGAGTTGGATCCACGTATGTACCTCAAAGGAATGCTACCACCATCCTACTTCATTCGGGAATCTCCACCGCATACACTGTTGTTAAAGTGATTTTTTGAGTTGGCACAGTGTATGACAACTTCCGATCCCGGCCTCTTTAACAACCAAATGTTATTATAACACCGCGGTCGTTTTCAAAATAGTTTATACTTTAAGACCAAATATCATTGCCCATTCAAAACCAAATCAATACGATAACATTTTCATTTCAAATGTATCCTTTTCTAAATTCATAACACTTTCAAAGTTGTAACTTTCGAAATCAAAACACTTGAATATAACACTTTCAAATTGTAATACCTTGAAAACTCAAATCTTTGAAACATAACTTCCACCACTTAAATGGTTTAAATATTTAAAACACTTTATATAATAAAATAGCTTCTTCAATTTCACAAATTAAATCCAACACAACTCGAATTTCTACATTTTATATTTAACCACATCCCAAATCATAAATTTCAATTCAATTCAGTTTCCAAATAAACTATTCCAAATCTATCGGTTTCAAAACAAACTTGACCCACAGAATAAACCATTTCAAATTCAATATATTTCACATTTTAAGTGTTCAACAATTTCAAAACTAAGTTTGGTAATTCCGATTCAACTATTCAATTTTCTATTATTTAGCTTTAAAATACTTTACATAAATAATCCATTATAATTTAAATAAAACTCAAATTACAAATAACTAAATATTTCCTATTTATTTATACTTGAAATATTCATTTAATACACCTTAAACCAAATAAAATTATAAAAATCGCACCCTCTAAAAGTTTAAATTTAATAAATTTCACATCAAGCTTATTTGAGTTTAATTCTTAAATAAATTCAATTCCAAATGAATCTCAAATTTATCTTCCAACCTTAATTCGAATTAAATCATTTTAAATTCTATATTAAAATATAATTTAAATACTTAACCATATTATCATTAATAAAAATCAAACTTATTATTAAGCTTATTCTATATTAAAACAAATTATACATAACTTAAAATCAAGGATAGAATAACATTTATATAATATCTAAAATCAATATTTATCTAAAACCATATATTTCTTTACAAAATCGTAGAATCATTTCAAAAAAAATTTATATATAGACCACGGTGTTTGTATAAAATTTCATATCCTATGGTCTAGTGATACCGATATTTATCATTTCAATTCGTAATTTAAAATACAAATACGGTTATATATCATTTCAAAGAGCAGTCCCGAACGAAATAAAAATCCATAACAACTTGCAGTTTATGACAATATAAAAATCCAACATCCATTCATCCAATATCAACCATTAAACATTTATCACAATCATCATCCAATTCAATCAATAACATCCATATAGAACAGATAATAAATAATAGATATTTACAGGCAGTTTATATTCGATAATAAATTAAATAACTATTTTATCCAAATAAATTCAAATAAACTGAGCTGATGATTCAAAATATGCCAATCAGTCATAAATAAATTTCTAATCACATTGTATATCAATTTAACAAACATAAGAAATTTTAGAAGTTGGGAGTGGGTTAAAACACTCACCTTTTTGAATTTAAATTGGATTTAAATTTAAACCCAAAATTTGAACAGTCTCATAATTCGTCCAAACAAATGTCAAAAGGTCCGAAATTTTATTACGATCCCAGCGGATCAAACCGCGCATGAATCGGACCTCGTATGTAAAAGTTATATCGATTAAACCGAGTTGAAATCAAAAATTGAATTAAAATAAATATAACAGGCTATTACCAAATGTTTGCCACATCACCCTCCCTATTCAATACAACCGAAACCTAGCCTACCAGGTAATGCACACGAGATTACACGAGCCTCCATCCACACAATGCCTCTGACCACCAAGCACGTCGCTACGGCCTCCTGACCTCGCCGCCGCTTCCCTCTATCGCTGTGACCCCCCTGCGTAACCACTTCGTCGACGCCACGTCCAGATGGGACAGCCGCCGCCATGAAAGCAAAACCCTAGGTGAATTTATCGTGGCGATCTAGCCATTAACCCATCACAAAACCCACATGGATGCAATCCTCTCGGCTCTCTCCACAATACTGTAACTTTGATTCGTCGATCAGGTGCAGTTGATTTCGACGCAATTGATGGCCGAAAATAGTTCTTCAACTTCTAGATGAACAGTCATTCAATATGGAAAACAAATTATAGATCTGAGATGCGCTCGTCAAGAGCCTCAAATCAATATATAAATCGATATAGTTTGAGTAGAATGAAATTTGAAGTTGAATTTTGATTCGAAATTGCAATTGGGAATTAGGAATTTGTCTGCCATTGGAAAGAGGAACGACAAAAAGAATTGTATGTACAGACAAATGAGAACAAAGAGTGGCTAGGGTTTATAATTGGATACACACACACACACACACACACACACACATATATGTATGTATGTAGGGTTGAAAATAGAAAGAACGGATCAGATTTGATTGAACAATATCGGCCCAAAAGACCGTTCTGCCTCCGAAATGAAAATGGGTCAACCCATATATCAAAATAGATGTTTTTGATAATTTTAAAATTAATGGAACAGATTTCAAGCCCTAATTCCAACATATGAAGAATTTACATTGAAATTATCATATTTCAAATTGATTTCAATTAATTTTAATTTAATTGATTTCTTGGCGTTTCGATTTCGTACGATCAAACGACAAGTCCAATCGTTTCGAAACTTGAAATCCTACAATAATTCACTATTACAGATCCGATGAAACTGGTTTTGTTGAAATCCGAGTCAGTGACCAAAATGGCTATATTTCAGTTAACTAAATATATAAATACTAAATCAATTAGACCAAACTTTTCAAATTCCAATTCCATAATTAAGAAATCTTATCATTTTTGATTTCTTAAACAATTACAATACTTTGAACAATTTAGATATCAATTCAAAGTTAACTAATTCACCACTTACCATATTTAATTTCAATAATTCATTAATTATTAATTGAAACTCCAATAAATCCATTTATTTGCTTGTAAATCTTGTTATTCAATCAACTGTTAACTTATCATCTTATAGGTAATATTATGGTTTATGTACTAATACATCAAAATTTCCCAATTCATCCAAATATCAATTGTCACAGTATTTAACTTCATTTATTATGAATTGAATTCCATCCCATTTAATTTTAATTAATTCCAAATAACTGATTTGATTCGATTCAAATCTTTTTATTAAGTCTATATTACTCTATAAACCTGATTAATATTCGTTCGTCTTTCATTACGTCAATATATTCCAATTTTCATCTTTTCTTTGAATTAACCATCCTATTTCCGTTTCATTACACCTTTGCCAAATGTGTACATTATTTACGATTAATATCCCCAATTAATTTATTCCTTGGTTCCATTCCCTTATATTATCATATGAATACAATATACATTCCTATTACTTTACTACATTCACAAATTATAATTACGGTTCTTACTCACATTAATGAACATTTACTTACATTTAAATGTAATAGATTTCCAAATAAATTTGGTAGACTAAAGATATAGGTAACTTGCAATAAATGGTATCATTCTTACATACCCAATCTTTATTCAATGGTCATTTATTACATATTATCTCATTTATAAGTTTTAATGTTTGCATTTGTTTTCTTACATTAATTCATAGCCAAGTATAACAATTTACATTACCTCAAATAATTGTAGTTTCATTTCAATTGTTAATACTTAGTTTTAATTTCCATGGTTGCATTGCAGTTTAGCATTCATTTCATCATTAAATTATAAAGTTTCTATTTCTACTTAATTTATTTCCCAAAATCTTAATAAATCAACAAATTAAATTATTGAAAATTTTTGGGTCATTACATCGTACCTCAATACAAGTTCTTAACTTGTTATAGTCAACCACTTATTTCACAAATCAATATTTATGTATCCTAACTTAGTTTAAATGTTCCAGTTACATAATTTATTTCAGTCGAACCTATTTGATTCTAAACTCGGATCTATAGAGAATTATTGTAGATAACAAACAGAAGTGATTTTGGGTATTTGACCCACCCCAGTCTCTGCGAACCCAATGTCATCTTTAATCCAAATTGTTTAAGTGGAAACAATTAATTTTAAATATAGACAGTCACATTTACATAGTAATTCATCATCGATAGATTACCTACATTAGCATAGTTCAAGCCAAACATATCATATCACAGCACACCACAAATTAATCAGACTAGATATTAAACTAATCATTCAATACAATTCAATCATCCATAAGCAAGATCCATTTATCACCATTTCTAATTAATTAAATTTAAACTCCAAATAAATTAAATTAATTACTTTTAAATTCTGCTCACTCAATCAAATTTGAAACCATTGATTATTACTTTAATTAATTAATTAATTAATTAATTAATCATCCCTTGATTACTTACATAAGTTAATTATCCTTTAATCATTGATATTAATTAATTAACCTTTAATTACTTATATTAATTAATTTACCCTTAATCATAAATTAATTGACCTTTTATTAATTAATTAACCATTAACTAAAATTAATTAGTCTTTAATTAAATTAATTATCCTTTAATTATTAAATATTATGTTACATTAACAAAATAACCCTTATTTACTTGCATAACTAATTATCCCTTAATCGCTTAATTAAATTAAAATAATTTATTTTAAAACCCTTGACAAAAACCAAAACTTAAAAACAATTATTACATGAAGGAATTGGTTTAAGAAAATTGTTGAAATTTGATTTCTTTAACTTTAAAAACTTTAATTACACTATACACTGACCCGAGTCCACTCGAGTCCATACCCAAGCCAAACGCTAGATTTCCCGAGATTATACCCGAGACACTTGTGAACCCACCTTCCTTCGAGACAAACACATGAAAACTTCGAGCTCGACCCGAGCATCTACCTACTTCCCCGAACACCCAAAAACACCAGATTCAAGTGATACTTTGTGCATGTGCACAGAACGTCCGACCATCTTCGATCAACTTCGCTGCCATCTACAAGTCATCGATGATCTACTTGATTAGCCCAAGCAACCAAATCGATCAATTCGTCTAAAAATTGAAATCGAGCACTCGATCAAACTGGAACCCAAAAGCCTGATCGACCAAATACTCCTCGCATTGATGATCCTGACCATCTGAGACCACACCATCATGATCAGAGCCGCGTCACTCATTTACTTTTCTAATCCTCCAGGTCTGATCGCCTCCTATTCAGCCTTGACGACGAAATCACCCCAAGAACCACCTCTACCAAAATTGGGCATAAAACCCTAAATCAACATCGACCATCCACCTCGATGATCTAAAATTCCTGAGATCATTTTACCCATGATCCCCATCCTTCTAGCTACCACCAGACTCAAGCTCGACGAACATCACCCCGCCGATCGTCAAAATTTGACGCAAAACCAAAAACTGATCATCTCAAGGTATCTCGACATATACAAACTAAAAAAATTATGAAACCATTTTCTAAAATCTTTATTTTCTAATACGAACTCGATTATGAAATCCAAACACGAATTTATGGTCATCGAATTTTTACTTATATTTGATTTCTATTGTAATTTATCTTTTTTAAAATAGTTACTTAATAGAAATTCTTGAAACCATTTTTACAATTGATGTTATAGTCTTACAATCAAATTTCAATTAGAGATCAAAGCCTAAAAAGAATTAGAGGAAGATTTTTTGGATTTTGAATATATTTTGAAACCTGAAATCAATATGAGAGGCATATTTGCCTGTTCCTAAACATGCACACTCAAAGTTTTGCACATTTATATACATACAAGCATAATATATATTCATACAAACATTTTCCACAACTAAACTTCAAGTATTAATCACATGCATCAGGTTATTAAAACAAATAAAGGTTTTAAAAGAAATAGTTTACTCACCTATTATAAAATGTGTAACAACCCGGGGTTTTGTAACAATTAGTTATCGTCGTGAAACGATTAATGTTGATAGCTAATGGCTATTTGCAGTTTTTAATTGGATTAAAATTCTTTTAATAATTTGTTAAGTGTTGGTGGGCTTTGAAAATTGAATCTTGGCCCATATTTTATTTTGGGGCTGTGAAGATTCTCAAAGTAAATACCCGATCCCCTTCATTTGTTCGTTCAAAACCCTAAAGCTAAATAAACAAAAAAAATGGCGACATGTTGTTCCTCTTTTCCTTTGCACGAGAGTAGGGTTTTGATCAAATTTGAAGTCACCGACTTTCGGTTGCTTAATAAGATGTTTACCAGCTTGTAGCTTCGAATGCGATTTGGGTTTGGCTCTTCGAATCAAGGTGAGTGCTTTCCACTCACATCTGATTCAACTCTATATTTAGGCAGTTCGATTTTGTTTTGTTGATTGATGAATTCTCTGGTACTTTGACTTCAGTCACTTTGATTTTGTGAAAATATTTTGGCTTCGGCCTCCGTTTTCTTTGCGAACTCAATTTGGGTTTTCGCTGATGAGGATTTTGTACTTGTGTTTTCATCTTTGAATTGATTTAGCCGATGTTGATTTTGTTCGAATATGGCCAATTAAAGCTATATTGACCTCTGGACTTCGTTCCACTTTTGTGTTATGCTATGGTTGTCATTGTTGCATGTTACAATGTGATGAAAAATAGCTCGACCATATGTATATTGTTGCAACTTGTTCATGCTTCAATTTGAGCCTGCAGTTGTTTTTGGACTTGATTTGCAAACTTGATTTTGCGAAAATAATTTGAGCTCCATTTTGATAAAACTGCTATTTGACTACGGTCATTCTTGAAACTTACCGTTTCGACTTCGGATTGCACTATTACTGTTGGTGCACTTGTTAAATTTGTTTACTTCGATTCAGTTCTTGTTAACTTCGGCTCATGTATACTTGGTTTGTATATGACACTTCAAGGTGTGTCAGTTTTGTTTATTTAAGTCATGATACATTATTTCATTTGCTGCCTGGTCAACCATAGCAATTCACTGGTCTTGGACTTTGTTGTTGTGTATTTGGTCTTGCTGTGTCTTTATTTCTACATATACATATATAAATATATGATTGTTGTTGCTTCTGGTCTTCATTGTATATCCACACATCTCTGTAGCATTGTTCCTTATCATCTGCATTTGATATTGAACTGCAGTTGTTTTCTTGATACTACACTTTTACATGAATCTGGTGCTTGAGTTTATCTCATCCTTGAACACTGCATCCCTGTACTTGTCTGATTGCGTGCATACCAACTTGCCTTGGTTTGTCAAAATCACAGTGGCATTTGCATATGTTCTTCTTTCTTTGATGTTTGTAACCGTTTTGTGCTTATTCACCCATGCACTTGCGAATTACTGTACATGTCTATGTGTGTGTTGCACTATTTCACTTCACGTGAATCTGTGTCCTTATACACTACCCTTCGACCTTGCTGTCTATTCTCCAATGTGCAATATTTTCACTTTTGTGTGCATTTTTGCCTGTTTTATTGTTGCACCGTGTTCTTCTTTACTGCCTTGTTGCGTTAGCATGCTTGTATTATTCTTGATCTAGGGTGGTTGCTATGCACAAGCTTGTGAACTGGCTGTGTGTGTATGCATATTTCCTGCTCTGACTATTTCTGGTATCATTCTTTGAGACAATTTGCATTGCAATTGTTGACATTGTTTGCTGCCTGGTTGACGTGTATATACGTATACTTTGATCATAGTATTCATGTATACATTGAGTTCAGGTGGTTCAGGTTGCATATCATATTGATTGAGTTGTTGTCATTTACTATGGGCACAGACTTCATCATGTCTACACTTGCATTGGCTACTGTTGCATTCACGTGTACATCACTTGTTTGCCTCCTTTATTGCCTGTTCTTCTAGACATGTAGTTCATGTGTGCTCTGGTTTATCACTTGCTGTTGTAAGGTGAACTTGTTTCTTGAGTTTGAGTTTTCATGTGTGATTGGACTTGGTTCAGATTTTCTTTGAGCACACTTCTGGTCTGTTGTGCACTGCGCCTTGCGTGTGCTTGCATCTGAGTTTTAATGGTTTCAGACCCATGGAATACATGTTGCCATGTAGTTTCATGTATTTTGTTATAGCCATTTCAATGTTGCTGATGTTTGGTTTGGATTCACTGATTCATTGTTGTAGTTGATGCCAGCTGCCCCTGGTTTGGGTTTTACTTGAATAACTTGAGCTTCATCTCGAGTCGGTACTATTTGCTTCTGATTCATTGATCTCTGTGTATTTCATCACTGTAGTGGCGAGGCAGTGCACGCGAGCGTGTACTGTCGCCCTATCAGAAGTGACATTTTAGTTGATAATTTCAATTGCTTGAATTGTTTTGTGTGTCCAATTCAATATTTTGAAATTGTATTTTGAATTGGCTTGATTTGATCATTTTGTTGTTGTCTGATTATCTATTTGATAATTAGATTATGAGTTTCTAATTATTTATTTAATAATTAGATTTTGTCATTAATTGTCGTTTAAGCAATTCTGTTGTTTTCTAAATTATCTTCATTGATAATCCTTTCATTTATCTTTGTTGAAAATTTGAAATTATTGATTTGTTGTTTAACTATATTTACCGTTATATGATTTCCTTATTAAAGGATTGGATAGGTGAGACTTTTGTGACTGTCGTCTATTTGATTATTTAATTATTATTGTTTCCGTGCATTAATAACTAAGTTTGAATTAGACTAACCCGTGTATTATTTTCCTTTGAATTTAATACTCGGGTCAGACCGAGTTATTTCAGGTTGTTGATATCTTGCTTTGGGTTGCTGCTTGAGCTATGAAGTCTCTTCATATCTCTCGGAGTAGTCGTTGTCATTTCATAGGATGATATGTATTCACGTATATTATGTATAATAATGTACTTGTATATGTAACTTCCAGTGTCGACAGTGTAGTTGTATCATATGTATTGTATCACATGTATTGTAACTGACTTCAGTTATATATGTGAAATTTTATATTATCCGTGTTCTGCATTTAGCTTATCTATGTTATTATTATATATCTTGTCCTAAACTATTATGAACCATTGTAGTTCGTTTTATACTGGAATTGAATATGTCGATGGGAGCAAATGAACAGAGATGAAAAATAGAAAACATATACCGCTCCTATCGAGATAATCAATACTAGTGTAAGGCCTAACTACGGATGGCCGCTCCTATCCAGCCTTATTCTTCGTAATAACAGACAGTATTCATTTAGTACTCTTTGTTATTGTGAGCATAGAGGTGGGGTGTCACAGTTGGTATCAGAGCGAGGGGTTTTTGGACATAAAATAGAACATAACTTAGATGGAACATGTGTTACAACTACTTGTTGATGTTTTTAATTATGCCTTGAGTCAAAACTAAAGTTATGAAATTATGATGAAATTTTTAAATATCTTTATTTAAAATTAAAAGTTAAATTGTGTTTTGATGATTGAGTAATTTGTGTTCAGTTTATCAGAGTGCGCAGCGGAAACAATGAAAACCGCCTTTGCTGAGTACAGCTGATAACCTTTTTGATTCAAAAAACAAAATATGAAAAGAAATTAAATTCATTACGTTGTCACATAGATGTGTTTATTTTTATTTTCTTTGAAAATTTCGAATTCGATTTGAGGATCCGAAGCAATTGCAGTTTTGTGATTTTGGTGAGATTTTTGCTGTTTTCAACTATCTTCATTGAAGATATAATCGAGTGATTTCTTTGTTCATCTTGTAGTATGCGTGCAAATATGAGTTGCACATTACTGCATTAATTTTACATTGAACCAGTGTTTGGTTTTAAACGTATTTTGTTGCCGTTATTTTATAACGGGATTTTTACACCAGTGCTAAATTTTTAAAGCACGGTGTTTTGTTGACATTTTTGATGAATGAAAATTCCCTGGTATTATATTTTGATGCAAATTATTTTGATGAGATTTTGATGTATAAAAATTACTATTGCTTTGACTTCAGAAACCGTCAAATTTAAAGTGAATTTTCAAGCGGTTATCCCGCAATGCTGATTTTGAGATCCGTTTTTACGGTGTTTTGAGAATGTAATTTCCTTATCGAATTTGCTACATATGTTGCTATTTTAATCACGTGTTTTAAAAATCGTTTTAAAATAATATTGTTTTCCAAAATTTCTACAGTTTGCGCTTTCAAAAGAACGAGGAAGCGATTTAAACGCTTCAGCAAAATTGAGGAATATGAACCCTCACTTTTACTGATTCGCTTAATTCCGGACTTGTCCGTTTGAGAACGTAAAATGTTATTAATTTAAAATACACGATTTTGCACTTTCAAGGAAACGATGAAGAGAATTAAACGATTTAGTAAAAGTCATGGTATGGGACATATGCGTTTGCTGTTTCGATTAATTTTGGACTCGTTAATTGAAATATTTGCTGTTTTGATGATTTTGATGATTTTGTGTGCTTTCGAGCCACCATGTTGGACTTTCGGGTCATATGTTGGACCTTTGGGTCATATGATGGACCTTCGGGTCAATACCAGTACTAGACCTTCGGGTCATTTGTTGGACCTTCAGGTTATTTGTTGGGCGCCAAAAATATAGTACTTGGTAGGCTTCGGCCATTTGTTGATGCACGTGCGGCGTAGCTAAAACTCGCCATCTGCTGGGATCGATCCACCTTTTATGTTGATTTTCTAGATTATCTTAATTGATTTCTAGATATTTGTTGTTTCTAATTATCTACAGATAATTAGATATTTGTTGATTTGAGATTTCTGATTATCGTTTTTGACAATTAGATATTTGTGATTTCTGATTATCGTTTTTGATAATTAGATATTTGTGATTTTTGATTATCGTTTTTGGTAATTAGATATTTGTTTATTTGAGATTTCTGATTATCGTTTTTGATAATTATATATTTGTGATTTCTGATTATCGTTTTTGATAATTGAATATTTGTTGAATTGAGATTTCTGATTATCGTTTTTGATAATTAGATATTTGATGTTTTCTGATTATCGTTTTTTATAATTAGATATTTTTGATTTCTGATTATTGTTTTTGATACTTAGATATTTGTGATTTCTGATTATTGTTTTTGGTAATTAGATATTTGTTGATTTGAGATTTCTGATTATCGTTTTTGATAATTAGATATTTGATGTTTTTTGATTGTCGTTTTAGATAATTGGATATTTGTTGATTTGAGATTTCTGATTATCGTTTTTGATAATTGGATATTTGTTGTTTCTGATTATCGTTTCTGATAATTCGATATTTGATGATTGCTGATTATCATTTTTGATAATTGGATATTTGTTGAACTGAGATTTTGGATTATCGTTTTTGATAATTAGATATTTGATGTTTTCTGATTATCGTTTTTGATAAGCAGATATTTGTGATTTCTGATTATCGGTTTTGATAATTAGATATTTTTGATTTTTGATTATCGTTTTTGATAATTAGATATTTGTGATTTTTGATTATCGTTTTTGGTAATTAGATATTTGTTGATTTGAGATTTCTGATTATCGTTTTTGATAATTAGATATTTGATGTTTTTTTATTATCATTTTAGATAATTGGATATTTGTTGATTTGAGATTTCTGATTATCGTTTTTGATAATCGGATATTTGTTGTTTTTGATTATCGTTTTTGATAATTAGATATTTGACCTTTTTCAATTATCGTTTTAGATAATTGGATATTTGTTGATTTGAGATTTCTGATTATCGCTTTTGATAATCAGATATTTGTTGTTTCTCGTTATCATTTTTGATAATTAGATATTTGACGATTTCTGATTATCGTTTTTGATAATTGGATATTTGTTGAATTGAGATTTCTGATTATCGTTTTTGATAATTAGATATTTGATGTTTTCTGATTATCGTTTTTGATAATTAGATATTTGTGATTTCTGATTATCGTTTTTGATAATTAGATATTTGTGATTTCTTATTATCGTTTTTGATAATTAGATATTTGTGAGTTCTGATTGTCGTTTTTGGTAATCATATATTTGCTGATTTGAGATTTGAGATTTGAGATTATCGTTTTTGATAATTAGATATTTGATGTTTTCTGATTATCGTTCTAGATAATTGGATACTTGTTGATTTGAGATTTCTGATTATCGTTTTTGATAATAGGATATGTGTTGTTTCTTATTATCGTTTTTGATAATTAGATATTTATGATTTCTGATTATCGTTTTTGGTAATTAGATATTTGTTGATTTGAGATTTCTGATTATCATTTTTGATAATTAGATACTTGATGTTTTTTATTATCGTTTTAGATAATTGGTGTGACGACCCGCCCTTCTACTCCCAGAAAGACGTATCATCGTTAAAAAGAAAGGGATAGAAATAGAAATGAATAGAAAGAAAGAAACAACATCACAATCTCACAGCGGAATGGAATAAAATATAATATATCACATAATTATTATATAGTTTTACATATATCAGAGTTATACAATATCAATACATATGACAGTCATACATACATCTGTCACTATATACATCAGTGATACAACATACATCAACTAACACAGCGGAACTAGATAGATATCTACATACGTCTGGAACTCCTGCTCCAAGCTCCTCCAGAAACTCGAGAATCCAAAACCTATCACTTGGCTACTCATAAAAATTTGAGTACCCAAGAGTTTATGAAAAACAAAATATAAACTCTGGGTCAGACATGGGTCTGGTATGAGTAAACATAGGTCTGGTATGAGTAAACGGTTTAAAGTTGTTTAACTTTGCAAAAACATTTGAAAATAAAGGTATCACGTAAGACTTCCCACACATAAATACGGGTACGTTTTTACCTTACGCTAACCAAGATTTTTTATAGAAAATCCAGTGATATTATAATAGTGTCTATGGTTTCCAAGTAAAATACAGAAATAGCTGAAATGCTTACATCTCACATTCCAACATAGTTGGGCACAATCAAAATATACGGCGCTTATTGGAGATTGGATTACATACAATGGCAGGGCTAATGGGGTACCGCCCATCACAGTACGTGGCCTAGATCACCGTACCGAGGAGCCACCCTAACACCCCTGCAACACAAGCCGGAACCATTCCTTACTGAACAGTCTCGAACAAGATAACCCCGACAATTGTTGCAATCAACCTCCCCACACAGCCGAAAAATAAAGGGACATCTAGACAGGGGTATATCTCGTCCTGCTTGGGCATGACCCACCTAACCTTGCTGCACCTCCCCCGTTTTAGCTATTCCCAGTTGGTGAGGCTTGAGGCTGCGATTACCTTTACAGGACATATCTCTTAGAATGTTCATCGTCCGCCTGACAATGTGCTGAAAGCATTCGATCCATACAAGTTCGTTCCGGGTTCGAACGAAACCAAAGGCGTTATCTCGTTACACTCATTTTGGAATCACCCTTGGAGTCAACGACGATAACCCTAGCATTCTGAAACACCATCACAATCTCCACTTCAGAATTCACGACCTATCGTTTAATTTGGATCGATGTGGTTTTCGGATAATCATAAATGAGACTCGATCCCGGTCTCATCGAAATCCAAACGCCATTTTAGAGGCCAAGTTGTCTAATTAACTTAAACAGTTTAATTTAGTGATTGAATTCAAATAACATTTATCACAGATAAATCATATACAATCATCATAGATATATCACAGCATATAACAGAAACATCACAGATTATCATCAAATAAATATCACAATCGGCTATTCTACATACACAACAATTCAAAGCAATCATCTTAATTTCTCATTTGTAACTAATTCAATTTAAAATTATTTACTTGAGAATTAATCACTTAACCCTTTTTAATTAATCATTAATTAATTATCAATTAATTTCTTATTTCTTTCCAAATTATTTAATTTAATTAATCATTTCTTTAATCAATTATTTTAATCCTAATTGCTTAATTCCTTGCCCTTAATCATTGGTTAATTACTTTAATTATTAATTAATAAATCTTAATTATCCATTGATTAATCATTAATGACTTCATTAATTAATAATTAATTCATAATTAAATTACTTAATTACTTAACTACAAATCATTAATTAATCAACTTTAAGTAGTTAATTATAAATATGTTTATTACTTATATCATTTATTAATCCATACTTTAATTACAATTATAATGTAGTTATTCTTTAATTACTTCCCAAAGTGATTAATTTATATTAATTACTCGTTAACAATTTATATGTCTTCTTTAAATTTTGAAATTCAAATAATTTTTTTAACTACCAACTTGAAATGTTAATTAAATTTATATTAACTTTAATTAATTACTTAATAATAATTAAGTGTTAAAACTTTATTGAGGTATTAACAAAAAAAAATGAAGACTTATATTACATTTTTAACTCAAAAGTTAAATCTTTATTAAGCTATAGTATTAAAACTTGTAGAAAACAAGTTACTTAACTTCAACTTTAATATACATCACAGCAATTTATAGGATAACCCGAGCCTTCGTGCTAAAAACTCGAGTATAACTTCGAGTTAACCACCAAAATCACCCGAGTCCTTCCCACTACTTCTTCTTCTTCTCCCCTTTTCTTTTTATTTTCCAGTAAGTACACATTTTAAATCTTAAGTAAAACAAAAACTTCAGGAAACCATACTTTGCTCTCGAACAAAAAAAAAACTCTAAGAAATCACCCAACCTTCTCGAGCACGATTCGATCACAATCTCAAAGCGTTCATCCATCTTCCTCGAGAACGACACGCGACCCATATCTTCATGTCACAGAAGCACATCATCGCCGTTGTACACGTGCACGGCGACGACTCTCTTCTCTGGCGAACAATGATATCGACAACAAATCACAAATCGACACTAAGCTCGTAATCAAAATTCGAATCACCCAGAAAAGTTCGAATTCGAAAATTTGGCATCTGCTCGAAAAAACTGTAATAACACCTTCGGCAAAACCCACGCCACCGTCGCTCCATCCACCTGCAACACCCAAACTTTCGCCCACACGACGACAAGGCGATAAATCACCAACCTTCGAAAGCTCGAGCCACTCGATCGCGTATTGGTGATGAATTCAATACATCACTGACATGAATAAAAACTGTGAAATAAACCCTAAAATGTATTCGTTTATTTAATTTATACATTAGAAAAATTCTCTGATAATTTTCTCATGAACCATGTTGTTAATACTAGCATCAATTCAAGTTTCAACATTTATTATTGATTCAAACACTAGAAATTGAAAGAAATTCAATTTTTGTTCGACCTCGAACTGCTCTTCGAAAATGAAGTTAAAAATCATCATTCAAATTTTAAAAATCATAACTTTTTGTATTAATTCAAGGTATAAACTCGAATTAGTAATTTATGGCATTCAAATTTATCAAAGAATATTTGATTTACCTGTATAACATGTTACAGTGATGTATTTCCTACAATATATTTAAATTAGCTTTTAAAAAAATTCTTAATTTAGTTTAAACATACTGTTTAAGTTGAATACTTACGGATTATCAATGTTTGATGAGAAATACTTTAAGTTTAAACAAAAATATTCAAACTGTAACAACAGAGTGACAATAGCAGAAAAGACCAGGATGTATGTAAACCAGATTCATATCAGTATAAAACACATATAATCCCCTATATACCATGAATCAACATACTGTTTGTAATTAAACTTAAGCTTGAAAATTTTAATGTTTACTCACCTGCCATTTCCTTTGAACAAAACCATTTCTATTTTCATTTGAAAGCCCTGAAGTTTGAACTGCCTTGAACTTGACTGTTTTTAATTTGAATTCAAGTTGAATTTGCTTTCTTTTTGTTTCTTGCTTTAGTTTTCCCTGGTTTTCTTTTCCTTTCTATAGTTTACTGAACGAACCAAATACAAGATGAATACACACACACACACACACACATATATATATATATAAAAGATAAAAGTTGAATAAGGGAAGGTAGTATCTGGTCAGCTCCTTCCTTTATGAACCGACTTTTATAATATTTGAATTGACAAAAATGTATGCTGAGCTGATAGCAAATTAAATGCTTTGCTTCATAATATGTTTGCATACCATAATTATGTTCGGCTGTATAAATATAGATATTTGTATGAAAGTGTACAACTTGCAGGTAAGAGTTTGGCTTGTATATGAAGCTATTTGTCTTGTTATTTTTATTTGGAAAAATACATTTTCAGTTTGACTTTGGTCTTGTAGATGTAGATATTTTGTATGTAAACATTTTTGTTTTATTTCTTCTAGTTTAAATAGTTTATATACATATGTTTGGTATTACTTTTATACCTTATGCTTATTATATATTTTTTCCTTCTATTCTATTCTTTGTTCAGAGATGTTTACTTTATTAACAACTAGTTGAACTACAATATACATGGTTGTCAGGTTTACTTTCATACTTTTGGTCTTGAGAGTGAAGATAAGTTGTTTTGTTATTTTTAAGCTTTGTTTTACAAATTTTAAAGTTATATTGTATGTATAGTTTAACTAATTAATTCTTGCTTTATATTTATTTCTATTTTATATTTTAGCCATTAATATTTCAATTAGGTTCATATGGTTTACTTCCATTTATACTTATTTTTATCTTTATTCCTATTTGTATTTTATATTTTTATCTATCAATATTAAACTTAGATTCATGAGTTTACTTATTTATTTATATTTATATTTTGACTTACCAATATTTATATTATATTATTAAGTTTTACTTATATCTAATATTTATATTTTATATTGATAAAATTTGATTTTATTTTGAACATTATCATTAATATATATCTATCTATCAAATGTTAACAAGGTAAACTATTTTAATTTAATTATATAAGGTAAATTTTATTATAAATATTATCAAGAGATTTTTTATTTCAAATTTTCAAATCAATTCCCCTTTTAAAATACCAATCCAATAAGCAAATGACAATTATGTCCAAAATTATATTCATTTTAATATGATCAAAACACATTTAATTTAATCAGATTAAATCTTTATTATAATAACAGGGCCAAAATCCAGGGTCGTTACATTCCTCCCCCCTTAAAAGAATTTCATCCCCGAAATTTAAAACAAAGATAATTCAAAAGTTGTTATACCAACCATTAAAAAATACATATCATTGATATATAGTAAACAACCAAATAGTCTATCCTAACAAACATCACTAGCTATCCGAACACAAATCTGGATAAGCTTCCCTATAACTATCCCGGATTTCCCAGGTACAATCTATGGGATCCTCGCTCCACTGCACTTTGACACGCCTACCTTACTCCTGAGTTGCCTCTCATCTTGATCAACAATCCGAACTGGATTCCTGACCACAGTCAAATTCGACTCGACCTTCAAATCTTCCTGAACTACTGGTTTGACAACTAATGATTGATTATGAACAAATTCCTTAAATGGGATACATGGGATACACTATCAATTCCAGACATCGTTCAAGCAATTTAACTCTGTAAGCTACAACACCAACCCTTTCCAATACCCGAAATGAACCAATATATCTCGGGCAAGTTTTCCCGTCTTTCCAAATCTAATAGCTCCTTTAATCGAAAAAATTGACAAAAACAAAATCACCAATCTCAAATTCAAATTGTCTCCTTCTCTTATCCACGTCTCATCCTTCCCTAGATAAGCTCAACTTTAGCAGAAGCTACACGAATCCCATCTAGTCCAAGAACAAGATGATCAACCAACTCTGTTCAACAGGATGGGGATCTACACAGTCTTCCATATAGAGCTTCATAAGGATCAATCCTGATACTCGCTCGATAACTATTATTATATGAGAATTCTATTAAATAAAGATGGTCTTCCCAAAATCCACCAAAAATCCAAAACACAAGCTCGCTATATATCCTTAAGAATACGATTCAGCCTCTCCGTCTGTCTGTCTGTCTGTGGATCTTAGGCTGTACTTAATTTCAAACCTATTTCCAAAGCTGATTGTAGAGCCTTCCAGAATTTGCTGGTGAAAATAGGATCATGGTCACTTACTATACTGACAGGAACACCATACAATCTGACTATCTCCCTCAAGAAAATCTCTGCCAGAGAAACTGCAGTACGAGTTACTTAACTGGTATAAAATGGGCACTCTTAGTAGACGATCCATAATAACCCATATACCATCGTTTCCTTCCTTGGTTCTAGGCAAACAGTTGATGAAATCCATCGAAATCATCCCCCATTTCCATTCAGGGATTTCCAAAGACTGCAACAAACCGGCTGACATCTGTTGAACTTCTTAACTTGCTGACAGATAGCATAACTATTAATGAAAGCAGCTGCATCCTTATTCATGCTCGGCCACTAGAAAATTCTTCTCATATCTTTATACATCTTAGAGATTCCGGGTTGAATATTCAGTCTAGAGCGATGACACTTAGCTAAGATTTCTTGCCTTAATTCATCTATATCAGGCACACACAAACGACCACTAATTCTCAAAAGATCAATCTTCTATCTATTTACTCATGATTCTGTCCTGGAGAGATAGAACAACTTCCAAAAGAGACAACACTGCATTCCAGCTAAGAGCATCAGCAACCACATTCGCTTTTCCCGCGTATACAGAATATCCAAATCATAGGATGCCAGAAACTTGACCTATCGCTACTACCTCAGATTAAGATCCTTTCGAGAGAAAAGATATTTCAATTGTTTGTGATCTGTGAATAAGTCAAACTTCTCTCCGAAAAACAAAAATAATGTCTCCAAATCCAAAGCAAAAGCAATGGCTACAACTCAAGATCGTGCGTAGCATAATTCTCTCATGTGGCTTTAATTGCCGACTCGCATACGCAATTACCCTTCCACTCTGCATCAGTACTGCTTCTAACCCAACTATACAGGCATTTGTATAAACTTCAAATTTGCTCTTCCCATCCAGAATAGCAAACACTGGTTAGCCTCGTCTTCCACTCTTGAAAAGCTTCTTTACACTGGGTTGTCCATTTGAATTAGCTACTTTCCCTATCAACTTAGTCAGATGCAAAGAAATCTCAGAATAATCCTTGATAAACATCCTGTAGTAGCCAGCTAATTTCAGAAAAATGTGAACTTCCGTCGGTGACTTCGATTACTTCCATTCCAGAAAAGTCTCGACCTTCGCTGGACCTACAGAGATACCTTTACCAAAAACAATATGCCCTAAAATTTGACTTCCGATTCCAAAAATGGCACTTAAAGAACTTCGCCTTCAATACATGCCTCCTCAGTGTCTCCAATACAATCCTCAAATGCTGCTTGTGCTCTCCTTCGGACTTAGAAAAGGCCAGAACAAACTTATTCAATTCTCGATAATCCACATAGAATCTTAGCGATCCATCCGATTTAGTGAAAACACTGTCGTAGAGCCTCAACAAGATAACTGGGCCAAATCAACCCCTTCTCCAAAAGATCTTAAGTCTGCTTAACTAACTCTTCTCTCTTTAGGAGCCATCTTCCTAGTATGCTGAATCACCGCCACTGCTTCTGAAATCAAATCAATGCGAAACTCTATCTCTCAAAGGGAAGGCAAACACTTAATTTCCTCGAAAACATCAGGGAAATCTTGGACCACGTCGATATCTTCAACCTTCTCTTGAGAATTATCAACTCCATGAAAAAGACCACTCAAGTGAATTCCAGAATTATCATGTGATACTCTGGCAATTCCACCCAAATCCAACGAAACTATCTCTCATCACAATCCAAAACAACTTATATTTGTCGAGCTAATCCATCAAAGAAATGGATCCACTCAGATACTTATGAAATTACCTCAAGAAAAACTACTAAGCCAGAAAATCTCCTTGTTGGCACACCGAACACTTCGAGCAGCACTACTGACCCAGATGTCTAAAGGCTGCCTATACAAAACTCTTCGAGAAACTCGAACCTCGAACCGAATAAAAACATGCTACTGAACTTAACACGACACCGAAGCAGACATACTTCCTTAACTTGTTCCAAAGAAACATCTTCGGAGATAATCCAAAGTCACTGTGTCTCATCACACAGCTACTACATCCTGAGATATCAAGATATCATGACTTGTTTCTGTCCAACCGACGGATCCATACTCTCACTCATCCAAGCTCACACTTCAAAGATGAACTCCAAACCTTAATAGGTTTCCTTAAGAGATCGATGAAATCCTTACACCACCCAAAGTTGACTTGAGACAGTAATAGGTCTACAGTCTCGACAGATTCACTTCCAACCTCAAACATTCATAACTCCAACCATTGGTAGTCGTGTTACACACACCACCACCCTGTCTACCTTTATAACATATATTGGAAAACCCGAACAGGTAACCCAACAAATAGGTAGAATATATATATATATATATATATATATATATATATATATATATATATATCAAAATTACAAATACGCTCTCTCAAGAAAGAAATCATTCAAGAGCCTAGGTATTCGCTCAACCTAGCACCCTGGTACCAACCGTGACGACCCGCCCTTCTACTCCCAGAAAGATGTATCATCATTAAGAAAGAAGGGACAGAAATAGAAAAGAATAGAAAGAAAGAAACAACAACATCAGAATCTCATAGCGGAATGGAACAAAATATAATATATTACATAGTTTTACATATATCAGAGTTATACAATATCAATACATATGACAGTCATAAATACATCTGTCACTATATACATCAGAGATACAGCATAGATCAACTAACACAGCGGAACTAGATAGATATCTACATACGTCTGGAACCCCTGCTCCAAGCTCCTCCAGAAACTCGAGAATCCAAAACCTATCACTTGGCTACTCATAAAAATTTGAGTACCCAAGAGTTTATGAAAAACAAAATATAAACTCCGGGTTAGACATGGGTTTGGTATGAGTAAATGGTTCAAAGTTGTTTAACTTTGAAAAAGCATTTGAAAATAAAGGTATCACGTAAGACTCCCCACACATAAATAAGGGTAAGTTTTTACCTTACGCTAACCAAAACTTTTATAGGAAATCCAATGACATTAAAATAGTGTCTAGGGTTTCCAAATAAAATACAGAAATAGCTGAAATGCTTACATCTCACATTCCAACATAGTTGGGCACAATCAAAATGTACGGCGCTTATTGGAGATTGGATTCCATACAATGGCAGGGCTACTGGGGTACCGCCCATCACAGTACGTGGCCTAGATCATTGTACCGAGGAGCCACCCTAACTCTCCTGAAACACAAGGCCGAAATCATTCCTTACTGAACAGTCCCGAACAAGATAACCCCGGCAGTTGTTGCAATCAACCGCCCCACACAGTCGAAAAATAAAGGGACATCTAGACAGGGGTATATCTCGTCCCGCTTTGGCATGACCCACCTAACCTTGCTGCACCTCCCCTGTTTTAGCCACTCCCAGTTAATGAGGCTTGAGGCTGTGATTACCTTTACAGGGCATATCTCTTAGAATGCTCATCGTCCGCCTGACAATGTGCTGAAAGCATTCAATCCATACAAGTTTGTTCCGGGTTCGAACGAAACCGAAGGCATTATCTCGTTACACGCATTTTGGAATCACCCCCAGAGTCAACGACGATAACCATTGCATTCTGAAACACCATCGCGATCTCCAATTGAGAATTCACGACCTATCATTTAATTTGGATCGATGTGGTTTTCGGATAATCATAAATGACACCCGATCCCGGTCTCATCGAAATCCAAACGTCATTTTAGAGGCCAAGTTGTCTAATTAACTTAAACAGTTTAGTTTAATGACTGAATTCAATAACATTTATCCTAGATAAATCATACACAATCATCATAGATATATCACAGCATATCACAGAAACGTCACAGAATATCATCAAATAAATATCACAATCGGATATTCTACATACACGACAATCCAGAGCAATCATCTTAATTTCTCATTTGTAATTAATTCAATTTAAAATTAATCACTTGAGAATTAATCACTTAACCCTGTTTAATTTTTAATTAATTAATTATCAATTAATTTCTTATTTCTTTCCAAATTATTTAATTTAATTAATCATTTCTTTAATCAATTATTGAATCCTAATTGCTTAATTTCTTGCCCTTAATCATTGGTTAATAACTTTAATTATTAATTAATAAATCTTAATTATCTATTGATTAATCATTAATGACTTCATTAATTAATTATTAATTCATAATTAAATTACTTAATTACTTAACTACAAATCATTAATTAATCAACTTCAAGTAGTTAATTATAAATATGTTTATTACTTAAATCATTTATTAATCCATACTTTAATTACAATTATAATGTAGTTATTCTTTAATTACTTCCCAAAAGTGATTAATTTATATTAATTACTCGTTAACATTTTATATGTCTTCTTTAAATTTTTAAATTCAAATAATTTTTTTAACTACCAACTTTAAATGTTAATTATATTTATATTTACTTAAATGAATTACTTAATTATAATTAAGTGTTAAAACGTTATTAAGGTATTAACAAAAAAAATGAAGACTCGTATTACATTTTTAACTCAAAAGTTAAATCTTTATTAAGATATTGTATTAAAACTTGTAGAAAACAGGTTTCTTAACTTCAACTTTAATATACATCACAACAATCTATAGGATAACCTGAGCCTTCCTGCTAAAAACTCGAGTATAACTTCGAGTTAACCACCTAAATCACCCGAGTCCTTCCCACTATTTCTTCTTCTCCCCTTTTCTTTTTATTTTCCAGTAAGTACACATTTTAAATCTTAAGTAAAACAAAAACTTTAGGAAACCATACTTCGCTCTCGAACAAAAAAACCCGAAGAAATAACCCAACCTTCTCGAGCGTGATTCGATCACAATCTCGAAGCGTTCATCCATCTTCCTCGAGTACGACACGCGACCCATATCTTCATGTCACATAAGCACATCATCACCGTCGTACACGTGCACGGCGACGAATCTCTTCTCTGGCGAACAATGATATCAACAACAAATCACAAATCGACACTAAGCTCGTAATCAAAATTCGAATCACCTAGAAAAGTTCGAATTCGAAAATTTGGCCTCTGCTCGAATAAAACTGTAATAACACCTTCGGCAAAACCCTCGCCACCGCCACTTCATCCACCTGCAACACCCAAACTTTCGCCCATACGACGACAACGCGACAAAACACCAACCTCCAGAAGCTCGAGCCACTCGATCGCGTATTGGTGATGAATTCGATTCATCACTGACATGAATAAAAACTGTGAAATAAACCCTAAAATGTATTCGTTTGTTTAATTTATACATTAGAAAATTTCTCTGATAATTTTCTCATGATCCATGATGTTAGTACTAGCATCAATTCAAGTTTCAACATTTATTATTGATTCAAATACTAGAAATTGAAAGAAATTCAATTTTTGTTCAACCTCGAACTGCTCTTCGAAAATGAAGTTAAAAATCTTCATTCAAATTTTAAAAATCATAACTTTTAGTATTAATTCAAGGTATAAACTCTAATTAGCAATTTATGGCATTCAAATTTATCAAAGAAAATTTGATTTACCTGTATAACATGTTACAGTGATGTATTTCCTACAACATATTTAAATTAGCTTTTAAAAAAATCTTAATTTAGTTTAAACATACTGTTTAAGTTCAATACTTATGGATTATCAATGTTTGATGAGAAATACTTTAAGTCTAAACAAAAATATTCAAGCTGTAACAATAGAATGACAATAGCAGAGAAGAGCAAGATGTATGTAAACCAGATTCATATCAGTATAAAACACATACAATCCCCTATATTTCATGAATCATCATACTGTTTGTAATTAATCTTAAGCTTGAAAATATAAATGTTTACTCACCTGCTATTTCCTTTAAACAGAACCATTTCTATTTTCATTTGAAAGCCCTGATGTTTGAACTGCCTTGAACCTGACTGTTTTTAGTTTGATTTCAAGTTGAATTTGCTTTTTTTTCATGCTTTAGTTTTCCCTGGTTTTCTTTTCCTTGCTATAGTTTACTGAACGAACCAAATACAAGATGAATACACATATATAAAAAGATAACAGTTGAATAAGGGAATGTAGTATCTGGTTAGCTCCTTCCTTTATGAACAGATTTTTATAGTATTTGAATTGACAAAAATGTATGCTGAGCTAATAGCAAATTAAATGCTTTGCTTCATAATATGTTTGCATACCATAATTATGTTCGGCTGTATAAAGATAGATATTTGTATGAAAGTGTACAACTTGCAGGTAAGAGTTTGGCTTGTATATGAAGCTATTTGTCTTGTTATTTTTATTTGGAAAAATGCATTTTTTGTTTGACTTTGGTCTTGTAGATGCAGATATTTTGTATGTAAACATTTTAGTTTTATTTCTTCTAGTTTAAATAGTTTATATACATATGTCTAGTATTACTTTTATACCTTGTGCTTATTATATATTTTTTTCATTCTATTCTATACTTTGTTCAGAGATGTTTACTTTATTAACTACTAGTTGAACTACAATATACATGGTTGTCAGGTTTACTTCCATACTTTTGGTCTTGAGAGTGAAGATAAGTTGTTTTGTTATCAATACTAGTGTAAGGCCTAACTACGGATGGTCGCTCCTATCCAGCCTTATTCTTCGTAATAATAGACAGTATTCTTTTAGCACTCTTTGTTATTGTGAGCATAGAGGTGGGGCATCAAAAAATTAGCAGAGGATGATTTTTTTCAAAACTGGAAATTGTATTTGAACTTTGAAAACTAGAAAATTGTTTTGCTCTTGAATCCTTGCAATTGGAAATAAATTTTGTTCTTAAACTTTGCTTTGATGTTTGATCTTGATAACTTTATGTTGATTTTGAATTTTTGGTAAGATGGTCTGATTGAGATTCGTGAAGGAATGTTGTTTTGATTTTCATTTCAGGTTTTAAGTTTCTTTAGTTTTCTAAGTTATTGGTTTGAATAGAAGAAAATGAGAACTAAGGGGAAGTAGTGATATATATAACTTTGTTTATTATTTTAATTATTATTAAAAATAAGAGAAACTAATGACACTTGTTTATTATGCATGTTATTATTCTTGCAAATGTTAAATTGATGATAAAATTAACTTACACTTGTAAATATGCATGTCTTTATGTCTTTTATATGTTTTAGGATTAACTTTACATTATATTTATCATTTGATTTATATATATATATATATATATATACACACACACACACACACACATTTACATTTTATTATATTTAGTTTTATGTGTTTTTATATTAATATGTGTATATATATATATATATTTACAAACCATATTTATATCATGCATAAATTTAAAAGAAGTATTTAAAACTTTTATTAAATCTTTTTCAATTAAAGCTATCATATCCATAAATAAATAAATATTTATCTATTGATTTTTTAAATCTAATTTATTTTTAAGCTATTTATTTTTAATTTCAAATCCAAATTCCATTTAAAATCTACTTATATATATACATAAACAAATACATATTTTATTTGTTTTTGAAAAGATAAATTTTGCTAATTAAAAAAATTTATTGGGAGATTATCAAACTAATATTTATATCCAGATATTATTAATTATCAAAATTTTATTAGTTCAAGTTATACATCAGTATTTTCAATAGTAAAAATCTGTTAATTATCAATTATCAGATGCCCAAAACTCCAGGTTATCACATTCCCCTCCCCCTTTGAATCTTTTCGTCGTCGAAAAGGAACGAAGCCAGAATTTATTAAAATGCTTATTATTAGTTAAATTATTCTTTGAATTTTTTAATTATAATCCCTTTTTATTTTAATTTTTTTAAACACTTTGAAAATCTATATAATATTACCGAAATAGTTTCATAAAAATGCTTTTTATAACCCGATGTCCCAACAAGTCCATCCTCGTTCTCATAGAAATTTGGTCATACGTTGATCAGGCGTAGGATTGAAAATCTATAAGTACTTGGTAAACCCATTTTCATCACCCAGTGAAAATATAGGAACATTTTTTTTAAATATAGAAATCATTTTTGGTGAGAATGCTCTGAAAATCATCACCCCTGCATGGTCGCAGTTAACTCGATGGTTACATTGCCATCTCGTCAAAACCATAGAAAACTATAGGCACTCCATGCCCCTCGATTGCACCATGGAACCCGCCACAGATCGCACCTGCACCTAGGTATTGCATCGCCATCACGAAAAAAATCCATGTAATTGTAGACATCGGAGCCCTCGAATTTCGCTGCCAAATGAAACTTCACCACTCCTACATAGATCGCAGACTACATCAGTCGAGTCCCAATGTAGCCTGTAGGCATTCACTGCCACACGACTTCTGCTATGTCTTTATAGATCGGAGTCTACTGATGTTACGTCGCCCTTTCGACAAAATCAAACGTAGACCGTTGGCACTCGCTGCCACACGACTTCCACTATGGTCCACAGTAGATCGTAGTGACATCGAGTTACACTGCCGTCACAGCATAACCCAAATACCTCTACAGACATCAGCGCGCTCGACTTTTGCTACCCACACACAATCTTCAGGAACTTCAATTTGTCCGGATTTCCTCCCAGGATCAAATTTAGAGCCTCCCCCTTAGGGCTCAAGGTAGAACCACCCCGTGGATCTCCTATGAAGTTCATTTCATGGGAGCGCCTTTTTCCCCAAAGTCAATCTCAAAATATTTTATGTTATACACATATAGTATTGTTCAAATCACACTTTTATGATTCACATAAAAATCTCCTTTACACAAAATCGATATCTCAAATCAATAGTTCCAAAGTTAGCTTTCCAAATTCCCAAAATTTATTTTTCCCAAAAATCAAAAGCCCTTCAAAATCCATAGGTTCAAAAACCTTTTTCCAAAATCATTCTCATAAAAATGATATATATATATATATATATATATATATATATATATATAATCTTGAAAAATCTTTGGATCACTTCATACTTATATAAATTCCCTTTTATACTTCAAATATTTTTCAAAGATCTTTTCTTCTGGTTATAGATTCTACAAGAGGAATTTATCATATATAACTAATATATATATATATATATATATATATAGACACACACACACACATGCTTCATATATGCCAAATTAAATATTCATGTTTGATTTCCTTTATAAAGTTATTTACTATATTTTTAACTTTTCATAAAGTGAATTTCAATTATAAAGATATCCAACTTCCACCTTTATTCATGTATATTTCTCGAAATATACTTTTTCCCTTACAAAAATCATTTTTGCATTTCTTTCAAAATTTCCAACATCTATTTCAAGCAAGTACGATGTAGATATATCATTAGTACGCAATATCTAATCTGATCGCTCACTCGATCACACAATTTCACTTCCGAACTAGTATCATCCACCCGACTTTCTAGTGCGGACTCAGATCTGTTTTCTTGATCAGAAACCGTCATTCTCCTTGCATAGCCCTAACTATGAATAGAGAATTTTCAGAATCAATCAAAAATCCATATCCAAGGTTCGCCGTCGAATATTGAATGTCCCAACTCGGATCAATATACTATCTCAAAATTCTATGCTCGAATCCGGATCAAATCACTATACGAATAGAATAATATATGTACGTCCTACGTATTTATCTTCATTGATTATTGGCTAAATCAAATTTCTTTTCATTCGCCTTGATTTCTATTCACTTATTCAAATTGCTTCCATTTCCACATGGGTTATTACTTCACTTATAAACAGTTTGTACTCTGACTAGCCTGAATTTTGAAAATAGCTTGAAAAAGCTTAAAATAGAAAAGTAACTGCAAAATAGTTTTTATTTGTAAAATAGCTGTAAATGGTTAAGTCATTATAAAATAGTTATAAAATAGTTAGATAGTTGTAAAATAGTTATAAAACATCAATTAGCTTGTAAAACAGAAGTAAAATAGTAATTAGTTTTCAAAATATTTGTAAAATAAGTAAGATAGTTTGGGTTTTAAAAAGAAAGGTTGTATAGTAAATAGCTAGAAAAAATAGGCTTTAAACAGTTCATATTAAAACAATTCATTTGAAATTATTTTCAGAGTTAAACTGGTTCGGTTTCTCAATCTCCACTTCCAATCAATTTCCAACCCATTAAATTGATACAATTCCAGATCAATTTGAATTAACGTCAATTTCTATCCTAAATTTAAATCAATTCCCCATTTGAATTCAAACTCATTCAACTTCAATTTCACTTCCAATTATTTCAATTAAAATTTTCCATTTGAATTTATCTCAATTCCAATCTCAGCTTTAAATCATCTCAAATTATATAAATTCGAGTTAAATTTTTAAATTTTGATTTAATCCTTTAAATCAAATTAATATTTTTTTTTAATTTAACAACCTAAATCTTTAAACAATTTAATTCTGAGTCCAAATTTCAAAATTCCATTTTAAATTACCTTTACTTAACTTATTTCAAAGTTCAAATAAGAGTTCAAATTTTTTTAAACAATTTAATCTTTGAAATCCAACTTATTACCCAATTTTAACTTCGAAACCAATTCTTAACAAATTTCCAGCTTGCAAGTCCATTTTTAACATTTAAATCTTAAGTTCAAAGTGATTTCATCACCATATGCTTAACCTTTATTTCTTAAAATCAAAATCATTTAAATAATTTCAAATTATAGTTTTATTTATTTCAGTAATGGATATATTATTATCTCAATCTACTTCTTAATTCAATTAAAATAATCTAATTCTCAATTTCATAGATCATTAATAATAACAGGATGATATCAGGATAAGTCAAAATAAATAAACATCCAAATTATTAAAAACATTTCATCAATAGCATGTATCAGTAGCATCCATTACCAATTTGCAGAACTCAAACTTGTTTTGAGATCACACATAACTCCCATTCAAACCAACCATTTAACTTCCCTAAGTTAAATTCAATTCATTTAATCCATTCAACCTTACTCAATTTTAATTCTCCATTTCAAATATTAAACTTCTTTTCAATATCCTTTCCCACTTATAAGTTCAAAAACTTATCACATTTCATGGAAAATTCAAAACTCAGCACTTAGTGTTTACGTCCAATCAACTTGTTATTATGTATATCCCACATGTATACATATTCATTTCTTTTGCACCCCAAGACATATTTAAATTTTAAACCATTCTTAGTTTTTAGTTCAAAACATATTTCTTTAAAATTTAAAATAATTCTTTTTTTAAGATAAGATTCCTACATTTAAAAGTATTATTTATTATATTTATTAACACTTTAAAACAATTTGGACTTAGATTTTAAAATCTCACAATTTAAATCCTTTTCAATTACAAGTCATGCTTATTTAAATGTTACTTTCTTAAAACATTTTGTTTGCACAAAAAATGGAAAAACACCACCAAGTCGTATGATTTAGTCGATCTTAAGTTGTTCTTAGTGATTTGGATGATTTATGCAAATATGAAAAAAGCAGGGACTAAACTGTAAAAGACACATAGATTTATAGTGGTTCGGCCAGAACATGCCTACGTCCATTTTTTATGTTATTCTCCTTTTCTATTCAGATTACAAGTACAAAGCTTTGATTACAAGTACAAAGCTTTGATTACAAGTAACTGAAAGTTGTTTGAAAGTTCTATCCGTGCTTGAGCTCTCCAACTTATCCGCCATTGTTGTACCCATGCCCCTCTATTTATAGAGTGAGGCTGAGGGTACAGGTCCTGGATGTATATAGCTGCTGGTGGGCCTGGGCTGAAGCAATCTGGCCTGACAATGTTGGTTCGGCAAGGCCTTGGTCCGGAGATGGTTGGAGTGGAATTGGTCCGGTATCACTTTGGTTCGGCAGGCATTGGGAGGGAATTGGTTCGGCAGTGGTTGGTCCGGTATCACTTTGGTTCGGCGGGTATGGAAATGGAGTTGGACTGGTAGTGCCTGGACCGGTGATGCTTTGGCTCGGCTGTGAGTTGGTCCGGTGGTGGAAATGCACACACAACGTTGATATTCCAATTTTGACCAAAAAATGGGATAACACGTTTCATTTTTCTTTATCATTAGTTATCATTAGAAAACAAACATCCCATTATTAGGTGCCATACCCATTTTATGATAATAACCAAGATTATCATATCTAAAACCCAATTCACTATATATTATCTCTAAATTTATTAGAAAATTAAAATCAGGTAACTTAATTCAGCATTCTAAAAACACTTCTACAAATTTCAAGATTTATTTTCTGGTTTGAATCTATTTCAAGCTTATCTTATTTGTATAGTTAAATCTTATCTAAATTCCTATTTGGTTGTGTATTTATTAACACTTAATTATCATTATATTTAATTTCACTAATTCAATTACCAATTACCTTAATATATATAATAATTAGAAAATTATTGCTTTATATATCAAATATAAGCTTATATAAAATTAATTTTTAAAACCATTTTAAATATCATTATATAAGAAAATAACAATTATGCTCTCACACACACACTCAACTCATTCTAGGGTACTATTGACCCTATCCTTAACGAGTAAACCCACCAGAGCCAAGGTTCTCGCTTAACCTTCTACTCTGATACCAACTATAACGACTCAAAATTTTCAACCTTGAGAATTTGACACTAATACGTTCACTGTAGAAGTGCCAAACAATCGAACGTCGAAAATCTCAGATTGCTAGGGTAATGAAGAAAAGAGGCAGAAAAAGAAACAGAAAACAACAACACGGAATCTCACATTCACAGCAGATTAAAATATAATATCAAATAAAAGCACTTTACAACGAAAAGCTGTAATTGTCGGTTTACATTCAATATATCAGAGTATAGTCATGCACAAATATACTAGACAGTTGCAACAACTTTTCCCAGACTATTACCAATACAAACTCAAATATACAGCGGAATATACTCTATACGCTCCTTCCATCCAGCTCGCCTAATATGCAATATTCGGTCTGACTCGAGCATTACATTAAAGTAACACTCGAGTCTGGTTGGAAACCAGCGAGAGCAAACCCATATAACTAGAAATACTAAGGTATAATACTTAGTTGACAAATCAGGGTAACTCGTACCTCGCTACGAGTTCTTAACTTATTATAGTCAACCACTTATTTCACAAATCAATATTTAAGTATCCTAGCTTAGTTTAAATGGTCCAGTCACATAATTTATTTCAGTCCAGCCTATTTGATTCTAAACTCAGATCTATAGAGAATTATTGTAGATTACAAATCGAAGTGGTTTCGGGTATTTCTGATACCCGACCTCGGTCTCTTCGAGTCCAATGTCATCTTTAATCCAAGTTGTTTAAGAGGAAACAATTAATTTTACATACAGACTATCATATTTACACAGCAATTCATCATCGATAGATTACCCACATTAGCACAGTTCAACCCAAGAATATTATATCACAGTACAACATAAATTAATCAGACTAGATATTAATCTAATCATTCATTACAATTCAATCATCCATAACTAAGATCCATTTATCACCATTTCTAATTAATTAAATTTAAACTCCAAATAAATGAAACTAATTACTTTTAAATCCTGGTTACTCAATTAGATTTAAAACCATTTATTATTATTTTAATTAATGAATGAATTAATTAATCATCCCTTAATTACTTACATATATTAATTATCCCTTAATCATTGATATTAATTAAACTTTAATTACTTATATTAATTAATTTATCCTTAATTATATATTAATTGACCTTTTATTAATTAATTAACCTTTAATTAATAATTAATTAATCTTTAAATAAATTAGTTATCCTTTAATTATTAAATAATTAACCTTAAATTACTTTAACAAAATAACCCTTTAATTACTTACATTAAGTAATTATCCTTTAATCACTTGATTAATTTAAAATAATTTATTTTAAAACCCTTGAAAAAAACAAAAACTTAAAAACAATTATTACTTGAAGGAATTGGTTTAAGAAAATTGTTGAAATTTGATTCTTCAACTTTTAAAAACTTTAATTACAATATACACTGACACAAGACTACTCGAGTCCATACCCGAGCCAAACGCGAGATTTCCCGAGCTAATTCCCGAGACATTTGTGAACCCACCTTCCTTCAAGATAAACACATGAAAACTTCGAGCTCGACCCGAGCATCTACCTTCTTCCCCTAACACCCAAAAACACCACATGCAAGTCATACTTCATAACGTGCATAGAACGTCTGACCATCTCCAATCGACTTCTCTGCCATCTACAAGTCAACGATGATCTACTCGATTAGCCCGAGCACCCAGATCGATCGATACGTCTAAAAATCAAAATCGAGCACTCGATCAAAATGGAACTCGAAAACCCGATCGACTGAAAACTCCTCACGTTGACGATCCCGACCATCTGAGACTACGCCATCACGATCAAAGCTGTGTTACTCATCAACGTTTGCAATCCTCCTGGTTCGATCGCCTCCGATTTAGCCTCGATGATGAAATTACCCCAAGAACCACCTCGACCAAAACTGGGCATAAAATCCTAAATCAACATCGACCATCCATCTCGACGAGCTGAAATTCCTACGATCATTTTTCCCATGATCCCCATCCTTCTAGCTACCACCAAACTCAAGCTCGACAAACATCACCTCGTCAATCGTTGGAATTTGATGCAAAACCAAAAATTGATCATCTCAAGATATCTCGATATATACAAACTTAAAAAATCGTGAAACCGTTTTCTAAAATCATTATTTTCTTATACGAACTCGATTATGAAATCCAATACGAATTCATGATCATCGAATTTTTACTTATATTTGATTTCTACTGAAATTTATCATTTTTGAAATAGTTACTTAATATAAATTCTTGAAACCATTTTTACCATTGATATTATAGTCTTACAATCAAATCTCAATTAGAGATTAAAGCCTAAAAAGAATTCGAGGAAGATTTTTTGGATTTTGAATATATTTTGAAACCTTGATCAATAGTAGAGGCATATTTGCCTGTTCCTAGGCATGCACACTCAAATTTTTGCACATTTATATACATACAAGCATAATATATATTCATACAAACATTTTCCACAACTAAACTTCAAGCGTTAATCACATGCCTTAGGTTATTAAAACAAATTAAGGGTTTCAAAAGAAATAATTTACTTACCTGTTTTTAAATGAATAAAGGATATTTTTTTTGAAACTGGAAGTTGTATTTGAACTTTGAAAACTGGAAAATTGTTTTTCTCCTGAATCCTTGCAACTGGAGACTAATTTTGATCTTAGACTTTGCTTAATTGTTTGATCTTGAAAACTTTATGTTGAGTTTGAATTTTTGCTGAGATGATCTGACTGGGATTTGTGAAGAATTGTTGTTTAAATTTTCATTTCAGGTTTTTAGTTTTTTTAGTTAGCTAAGTTTTTGGTTTGAATAGAAGAAAATGAGAATAGAGGGGAAGTAGTGATATATATATATATATAGCTTTGTTTTTTATTTATTTTAATTATTATTTAAAAATAAGAGAAACTAATGACACTTGTTTATAATGCATGTTATTATTCTTACAAAAGTCAATTTGATGATAAAATTAAATTACTGTAACAACCCTGTATTTTTTGATTATTTTAATTGTATATTTTCATTTTTTATTTGAATTTCTGATTTTAAAAAAATTGTTGTATTTATTAAAGTAGATAAATTTTGTTATTTTAAATATAAATTTTGATTTTTATGTGAATTATAATTCCAAATATGACTAAATAGAATATTTTCCAAAAAATGTGGATTTTGGTCAATGTCGTCAAACTTTGACTTTTAAATTAAAAAAATTGAATATTGAAATTTATATTTTGTTATGAAAATAAATTTAATTTCAAGTATACTGCTTTTCGTTTCATTGACATCTGATTAATATTGTGAAAGTTATGTTTTTTAAATAATTGTGCGTAAATTGTTTTATTTAACAAAATTGTTTTGTTTTAATTTATATAAATAATATTTTTGCTTGTCATATCATGTTCTAATTTGTTTATATATGTGTAACATTAATGTTATGTATATAATTTTATTTTAAAATTATAGTTATAATTTTCAAATGTTTATTGTATTTTGTTTACAATTTTTAAATTCTGGTTTCAATTAAATAACTATTTTCTCATTTATTTTCTATTTTTCCTTAAAATATTTATTTTAATTATTTTCTTTTCTACTTTATCTTGTTTCCATATTTATTTTATTTACTTAATTTTTATTTGTTTAATTTGAATAAAATAAATAAGAAATACAATAAGACAAAACCCTTTCATTTTCATGTGACTTCCATTTACCTATGTCTTTTCATTTTTCATTTGACTTTTCATTGAGTAGCCATCCATTTCTTTTCTTAGCCGTATATTTCCTCTTCATTTTCATGTGAGAAAATTTTCTTTTCATCTCAAAACTTCAGCCATTTCAATTTTTGAAATTTTTTGGTAAGTTCATGGCATCTTTCTTTTTTCTTCTTCTTAGTTTTCTTTGAATTTTGGCCTTGCTTCTACCTAGCCTTGCTCGAACACTTCCCCTTCATCACTGCCAACCACCACCTCCACCATACACGCCAGCAACCATCTTCACCTACCTTTTCCAGATCTGGTCGTGGCCTCCCTATGATGCAAACCCTTCAAATTTTCAAAGCACCCCTTGAAACCAATGCCTAGACCACAAAATTCCACCATACCCTTCCTATTCCACTTCGGCCACCACCTAGAACCGCCACCACAAGCAATTACATCACCTCTGGCCACTGCTGCACCATCACCAGACCTGAACCATGCAAGATCGAGCCACCACTTGCCTTTGGCCGAGCCAAAATGTGCACCAAACATCACCTATTTTGCCTTGACATTTGGTATGCTTCATGTATAACTCCTACCATCATCACCTCCTTGCTAGCTGTGCTATATTGACGCATATCTGACCCAATAACACATCCAGGACTGAGCGCATGAACCCCTATGGCCGAGCAATTTGAGTGGAAAGCAAGGTCAAGTTATTTAGCTCTTTGTTGCTTTTTATCTCAAGTTGTTTCAATGATATTTCGTGTTGTAAATATATGTTTACAATGTCTTGTTTATTTGTTGCTACAAGATAATCGCCTTGGCTCTTACTCACTTGAATCAAAAGTCGTGCTTTCGTGCTTTCTGGAATCTTTTTTGTGTGTTTTGATTTGCTAACTCCAGCGTAAAAAGGTGAGTATTCAGTTATGAAATTTGTACTTATATAATTAGTGAATTGACAACAAGTGAATGTAGTATATCATGTTATACCTACCTGTGATATGAATCATATGATGTTAACCTTGTTTATAAATCTATCATATCATCTGATACTGCTATATGTTGCTATATTGTTTATTATTTCATTCTCACACTGCAAGTTCCCTGTAGAATAGAATAACTATGGGTTGAAATGATACATACCGGAACGGACATTAGAATAAGGAAAAATCATTACGGGCTGAAATAATAGGCCTAAGCGATTTTTATTTATTTTAATTGGCTTAAGATTACAGGTTTGAAATGATAGAACCTGGATTTTTCTTTGTAAATTACGGATTGAAATGATATATTATCCGTATCACTTGACCTAGGTTAGAAAAGATTATACAGACCCGTGGTTACTTTATAAAGCTTTTCTGTAAATTTTTAAGCATTTTAAAATTGTATATTATGATATTTTGATTTAAATTGGATTTAAAATGATTTTTATAAAGTGTTAATGATTTTTCTACAAGTCAAATATGTTAAATAAATAAATGGTAAAGTTGAATTTGAAATATAAATTAATTTTGAAATTTGTGATTTTGTTTAAAAATGGAGTTTAAGTTAAGTAAATAAAACATGGTAATTTTATTAAGTTTGAATTTAAAATGACTTAATAAAGTGTTATTGATTTTTCTATGAATTTAAAATGGCTAAATAAATTAATACTTAAAAGTGTAATTTGAATTATCACTTGACTTGGAAATGTGAATTTGGTTTAAAAAAATAAAGTTAAATTAAGTAAATAAAATGGAAATTAATTTATATTTTGAAATGGTAATTAAAACTTAACTGTTAAGTTTGTTTTAAAAATGCAAAGAATAGAAATTTGTATACTTGAATTTAATAAGTGAATTATTATTAAAAATTGGATATTTAGTTGTGAAATTTACTTTATAAAAATCATAAGTTAAAGGGTATTTAAATGAACATTTTGAGTGGAAAAATATGATTTTTATAAGTTAAGACGGTTAAAATCAAAGTTTAATTGTTTTTGAAATTGTATTGAAAATCTGGAAATTGAATTAATAGCATTCAGAAATGTTATCATTTCTGAAGTTAACTTGAAATCTGAAGTAAAGGATATTACAACACTTTGTAAGTGCTGTGGTTGATGCAAATGAACTATGGCAAAATTTTAACTAGGTGGTATTACAGCACTTTATAAGTGTTGTGATTGCAGAATGAAACTAAATATCTGAAATTTATAAAAGGGCTACAGTAGCACTTGTTAAGTGTTGCAATTGGCTAAAATGAGATTTTGAATATAATTGAACACCTACAGCAGTTTTGTTAACGCTGTCTTTGCTGAATTTAATTAAATCTTTTAATTTGAATCTTAAGCTATTACCGTATTCTATAAATGCTTTCTTTACTGGCTTGAACTATTTTTCAACTAAAACTGAACTATTACAGCAGTTTTTAAATGTTGTCTTTGTTGAATTGAATTGTTTTCAAATGTAGCTTACCGTAGCATTTTCTAAGTGCTGCGAAAGTTGAAATTTCACTATTTAACGTATTTAAGTGAATAAATGAACTCTGAAAGGCAAAAAATTTGGGAATTTAAAATTTGATTTGAAGGTATAATGAATCCACCATTTTATGATTTAAATGAACGATTTTAATTCGAAATTATAAACCATTTTGGAATTTTAACCAAAGGGTACACTTCTCTATATGCCTTGTGATTTTTGAATGTACACCGTAAATTTGACAGTGTGACTAGAGGTGAGCGATTGTTGCAGCTCTGCGCTACCCTAGCCACATTAGCACTGTTATTTGCATAGTTTACTTTAATATAGACATTTCTATGATAACGTTTATTACTGTTAAATTGATGGTTTAACGGATCCTTAGAGGATAGGCGGTCCCAAGCATCCTTTAAGTTACTTGTACTTTATTATAGTTCACTTGAGTTGGTTTACACTGTATAAGAATTTATGTACTGACTCGAGTGTTTTGTGTTTTAGTTTACCCTCGAGTCAGCCTGAGTATTCACAACTTTGGTTTTCTCTTTCTGGAGCTAGGAATCGCGATTCTGCTTTTCTAGTCATCTATCTATTTTAGTTTCAGTTGTTCTATTTCATCTCATGTATTAGTGGACTTCTATGTATTTGAGATCTCTACTGTGTTTTTTCAGACTGATATTATGTATCTTGTTTTGAAACTTTGTTATAGTAGCTTCATGAACTACTATGGTATTTTTATTTCCGCTATGAGCTATTCTGATATTTTTATGTCTGTGATTCTGTGATTGGTTGTATTTGCTCCAATTTTTATTACAATCTGTTATTTTGAATTATTAAGTCTGTCCCGTGTGGATTATTGTCGATTTGAATGGTCCAAAATACTGGGTCGTTACAGTTGGTATCAGAGCTTTGGTTTTTGGCAAACCTTAGCCTGCGGAGCAAAAACTCATTAGAGATAGGGTAGAAATACCCTAGTATGAGTGAAATCAATCTCAGAATCATTTCTATGCGAGAGAACGTATTTTCGAAGTATAAAATGATTTCGAAATGATTTTAAAGGATTTTCAAAGATTACATTGGTATAAATATTTCTTATTTTGAAATCAAGTTCTTCTAAACTTCATCCCTACTGTATCCACCATGTTAGTAATCTCTTTGGTTAGGATTCTTATCGATTTGGATTCCTTTGAACTTTGGAACGCTCCCACTTGTTTTGAAATCCATTCCTATCTCCCTATTTGTATTCCTTCGATTTTGTAGCATTCCATAACTCCACTTTGAATGACCTCTATAAAGATCGGTGATTCTGTAAATCTTTGAATGATTTGTTAAGTGGTGAAACTCCTTTACAATTGGCAATGATTCACCGAAGACTTCTGTATCCTCGGTTTACGATGCTATCTATCTCCTGCTCTATCAGGATTCTATCTCTAGCGATCGAATGTCGATTTTCCTTAGATTTCCGCATTGATTATATTCCTGAAGTCACGGTTGACCCGGTTAAGGTCGCCCACGATTTATATAGGCTTATTTACCTTCTATTTGGTAATTAAATTATCTCTTCTTTGTTTGAGCTTATCTTCGAATCAGAATTCTATTTGATTTGATTTCCTCTAAATTCGAATCTATATTTGTTTTGAAATCCATCCTTGAATCATCCCTTGGATAATTAGTGTTTGGTTGTATTTTGAAATTGTGCACACATCGTAACTATTAGTTTGATAAGGATGACCACATTTTATATAAAAAAGTGAAATGTTTTCATTAAGGATTATATATCCTTTAAAAAAAGAAAATTTCAAGCTTCGAGAGGATTTGAAATTTTGAACATTTTATAAGAAATTTTATTTATTTAAAATGATTTATAACGAAGGGCTTTGAATTTGAATTTCGAGGAATCGAACTCCGATGTTTTGAAATCGGTTTTAAGATTTTGGAAAATATATAATAATAATACGATTTAAAGATACTTTTCAAATAAAAAATGTTTCAAATGAATTCGAATGAATCCCCATGATTTCGAAGAGATTTCAAAGAAGTTTCAAGAAAATAGAAGTCCAGAACTCACATGTGTCGCTGGAAAATAATTTCAGTGATGAGTGCACGCATCATTGACATTGATTTTCGAGTTTCAGGGTGGGGGAGAGGCCACTCTAGTAGCTTTCCTATGCGAGTGATGTTGTGAAACAAATTTTGATTACAAAATCCAAAGTATAATTTGATATTCGAAAGATATGTGTGTGTGTGTGTCTATATATATATATATATATATATATATATATATATATATATATATTTGAAATGATTTAAAGTAAGCCGGTGTTCAATCCTCGAGCTTCAGATTTTATTTTAGTATAAGCTTATCTATTGAAATTGATTTACTGATTTGTTGCTGATTTCCAACTCTCGGATTGGAAAATTTGATTTCTCTGACTATTTTGAATGTTCGAGCACTTCCAAATCGAGGTTTAAATTTTCAAAGCTAAGAAATTTTGAAAGTATAAACCATTCGAAAAAATAAATGAGTCTGAAATGTTTTGTTAAATAAATGAATAAGACTATTTTGAAATATATTAATTTGAAATTTTGTTTCATAGGGATAGTTATAAACTAGGAAATCATTTTGGGTATAACTGATTTTGAAAAAATATTTGGTTTTGAAAGTAGATTGGAATTTAAACCCAGTATTAATATGATGATTTTGGAACTGAATTTGAATTGAGTTGATTTGGAAACTAGGAACATTTTCTAAATCTATTATTTTGTGAGTTATCGAACTTATATAAAATTGATTTATATAAGTACAAAGTTGATTTGAAAACTATCGTTTTGGAAAGGTACTCAATTTGAAAAGAGAAATCTTATATAATCGAAGTTTATATAAGTGTGATTTGATATATCGTTGATTTGGAAAGTATTCATTTGAAAATAAAATCTTATATATGATGGACTTTGTATAAGTATGATGATTGAAAGTGATTTGAAAGGTACTATATGATACATATTTTCGAAGTAAAGATATGGAAAGTGCCTTCTTCTTGATACCCGCTTTGTGGCCACACTGTGGATTCATTCTATCGATATTACTTTCTCTGATTTGTGTTTTGCGGATATGATACTCGAGTGTCCATCGAATTCCATGACGGTCTCCATGGTCTTACGAGCACGACTACATAGCATAATTCGCCTAGCTGAGATGGCTTACGGGTATGGATGTTTCCTGGGGGATCCAGGCGTAACCATTGTGTATCTGCGGTCTACTAGTCATCGTGGCGTAATTCGCAGGGCTGAGATAGCTTACAGATAAGGATGTTTCCTAGGGGATCCAGGCGTAACCATAGTGTATTTGCGATCCATGGTTAGGCAATGATTTGGTTGATTTGTTTTGATTGTACTTTCCATATCTGTTTTTAGAAGTTTTCCAATATTTTCATTGGGTGTTGAAACAAGTCTACTAAGTACCTAGAGAATTCTAGCTTTGCGCTTGATCAACGCATAACTAGAGTCTGCAAGAACGAGAATAAACTTATTAAGGCATCGAGTTATAAAAGTATTTTGATAAATTATTATATAAAGGATATTTTGATCATTTATTTCTCCTGCTAAATAATTTAAGTGTTTTAAATACTGTTTACTTCGAACTAACAAATTTGAATCAAATGACTATTTATCATATTATAAAACGTTTAAAATGTTGTAAATATAAATAATAAAAAAAATTCAAATTCAAATTTATAGTTTTAAAATAATGGTTCATCCTTGTCTTTCAACCTATTTTCCTTTCTAGCTATTCCTATCCTCCTACCTTCTTCCTCTTCGAAGTTCCTTTCTGCAATGTGGAAAGAATCGGTTCTTTGGCTTATCATTTGGATTTGCCCGAGAAGCTTTCTGGAGTGCATGATGTATTCCACGTCTCACATCTTCACTGGTATCATCTTGACCCATCTCTTATGGTTCAGCCTTCTGCTTTCGATAGTTTGGATATTGAGCCTAATCTGACTGTCGAAAGGAAGCCGCTTCGTATTATCGACAGAGTATGAAGCAGCTAAGAAGGAAATCTGTTGGTCTGGTCAAAGTACAGTGGAGTACTAATGATTGGGATTGTACCTGGGAGACGGAGGAGAGCATTCGTGCTTCGAATCTGGAATTGTTTGTTTCAGGTACTATTTTCTTTTCTATCTTGCTTTTTCTTATTTTTCCTTGTTCGTTCTTTTCGAGGACGAATAGATCTGAGTGGTGGAGAGTGTAACAACCCTGTATTTTTTTAATTATTTTAGTTGTATATTTTGATTTTTTATTTGAATTTCTAATTTTTAAAAAAAACTTATTGTATTTATTAAAATAGATAAATTTTGTTATTTTAAATGTAAATTTTGATTTTTATGTGAATTATAATTCCAAACATGACTAAATAGAATATTTTCCAAAAATGTGGATTTTGGTCAATGTGGTCAAACTTTGACTTTTAAATTTAAAATTTTGAATTTTGAATTTTGATTTTTATCTTTTATTATGAAAATAAATTTAATTTCAAGTATACTGCTTCTCATTTCATTGAAATCTGATTAATATTGTGAAAGTTACGCTTTTTAAACCATTGTGTGTAAATTGTTTTATTTAACAAAATTGTTTTGTTTTAATTTATATAAATAATATTTTTGCTTGTCATATCATGTTCTAATTTGTGTATATATGTGTAACATTAATGTTATGTATATAATTTTATTTTAAAAGTATAGTTATAATTTTCAAATGTTTATTGTGTTTTGTTTACAATTTTTAAATTCTGGTTTCAGTTAAATAACTATTTTCTCATTTATTTTCTATTTTTCCTTAAAAATTTATTTATTTATTTTATTATACTTTATTTTGTTTTCGTTTTCATTTTATTAACTTAAGTTTTATTTTTTTATTTTGAATAAAAGAAATAAGAAATACAAAGAGACGAAACCCTTTCATTTTCCTGTGACGTTCCATTTACCTTTGCCTTTTCATTTTTCATTTGACTTTTCATTGAGTAGCCGTCCATTTATTTTCTTAGCCGTATATTTCCTCTTCATTTCCACATGAGAAAATTTTCTTTTCATCTCAAAAATTTGGCCATTTCAATTTTTGAAATTTTTTGGTAAGTTCATGGCATCTTTCTCTTCTTTTTCTTCTTAGTTTTCATTATATTTTGGCCTTGCTTCTACCGAGCCTTTCTCGGCCACTTCCCCTTCATCATCACCGACCACAACCTCCACCATACACGGCAGAAACCATCTTCACCTACCTTGTCCAGATCTGACCGTGGCCTCCCTATGATGCAAACCCTTCAAATTTGCAAGGCACCCCTTGAAAACAATGCCTAGACCACAAAATTCCACCATACCCTTCCTATTCCACTTCGGCCACCACCTAGAACCACCACCACAAGCAATTACATCACCTCTGGCCACTGCTGCACCATCACCAGACCTGAACCATGCAAGGCCGAGCTACCACTTGCCTTTGGTCGAGCCAAAATGTGCACCAAACATCACCTATTTTGCCTTGACATTTGGTATGATTCATGTATAACTCCTACCATCACATCCTCCTTGATAGCCGTGCCATATTGACCCATACACGACCTAAAAAGATAGCCATGGCCGAGCAATTTGAGTGGAAAGCAAGGTCAAGTCATTTAGCTCTTTGTTGCTTTTTATCTCAAGTTGTTTCAATGATATTTTGTGTTGTAAATATATGTTTACAATGTCATGTTTATTTGCTGTGACAAGATGATCAACTTGGCTCTCCACTCACTTGAATCAAAAGTCATGCTATCGTGCTTTCTAGAATCTTTCCTGTGTGTTTTGATTTGCTAACTCCAGCGTAAAAAGGTGAGTATTCACTCATGACATTTATACTTATATAATTAGCGAATTGACAACAAGTGAATGTGTAGAATATTATATCAAGTTATACCTGCCTGTGATATGAATCATATGATGTTAATCTTGTTTATGAACCTGTCATATCATCTGATACTGCTATATGTTGCTATATTATTTATTTTATTCTGTTCTCACACTACAAGTTCCCTTTAGAATAGAATCACTATGGGTTGAAATGATACATACCCGAACGGACTTTAGAATAAGCAAAAATCGTTATGGGCTAAAATGATAGGCCTGAGCGATTTTAATATATTTTAATTGACTTGGGATTGCAGGTTTGAAATGATAGAATCCGGATTTTTCTTTGTAAATTACGGATTGAAATGATATATTATCTGTATCACTTAACCTAGGTAAGAAAAGATTATACAGACTCGTGGTTATTTTATAAAGTTTTTCTGTAAATTTTCAAGTATTTTAAAATTGTATATTATGATATTTTGATTTAAATTGGATTTAAAATGATTTTTATAAAGTGTTAGTGATTTTTCTACAAGTCAAAGTATGTTAAATAAATAAATGGTAAGTTTGAATTTGAAATATAAATTAATTTTGAAATTTGTGATTTTGTTTAAAAATGGAGTTTAAGTTATGTAAATAAAATATGATAATTTGATTAAATTTGAATTTAAAATGACTTAATAAAGTGTTGTTGATTTTTATATGAATTTAAAATGGTTAAATAAATGAATTGCTTAAAAGTGTAATTTGAAATATAACTTGACTTAGTAATGTGAAATTTGGTTTATAAAAATGAAGTTAAATCAAGTGAATAAAATGGAAATTAATTTATATTTTGAAATGGTAATTAAAACTTAAGTGTTAAGTTTGTTTTAAAAATGCAAAGAATAGAAATTTGTATGCTTCAATTTAATAAGTGAATTATTATTAAAAATTGGATATTTATTTGTGAAATTTACTTTATAAAAATCATAAGTTAAAGAGTATTTAAATGAACATTTTGAGTGGAAAAATATGATTTTTATAAGTTAAAAGGGTTAAAATCAAAGTTTAATCAGTTCTGAAATTGTATTGAAAATCTGGAAATTGAATTAACAACATTCAGAAATGCTATCATTTCTGAAGTTAACTTGAAATCTGAAGTAAAGGATATTACAACACTTTGTAAGTGCTGTGGTTGATGCAAATGAGCTATGGCAAAAATTTAACCAAGTGGTATTACAGCACTTTGTAAGTGCTGTGATTGCAGAATGAAACTAAAAATCTGAAATTTATAAAAGGGCTACAGTAGCACTTGTCAAGTGCTGTAGTTGGATGAAATGAGATTTTGAATATAATTGAACTACTGTAGCAGTTTTGCAAACACTGTCTTTGCTGAATTTAATTAAATCTTTTTACTTGAATCCTGAATTATTACAGCAGTTCTGTAGATGCTATCTTTGCTGAGTTGAACTATTTTCAACTAAAACTGAACTATTACAGCAGTTTTTAAATGCTGCCTTTGCTGAATTGAATTGTTTTCGAATGTACCTTACCGTAGCATTTTCTAAGTGCTGCAAAAGATGAAATTTCACTATCTTAATGTATTTAAGTGAATAAATGAACTCTGAAAAGGTTAAAATTTTAGGATTTAATATTTTAATTGAAGGTATAATGACTCCACCATTTTATGGTTTAAATGAATGATTTTAATTCGAAATTATAAACCATTTTGGAATTTTAACCACGGGTACACTTCTCTGTATACCATGTGATTTTTGGATGTACACCTTAAATTTGAGGGTGTGACTAGAGGTGAGCGATTGTTGTAGCTCTGTGCTACCCTAGCCACATTAGCACTGTTATTTGCATAATTTACTTTAATATAGACATTTCTATGATAGCGTTTATTACTGTTAAATTGATGGTTTAATGGATCCTTAGAGGATGGGCGGTCCCAAGCATCCTTTAAGTTACTTGTACTTTATTACAGTTCATTTGAGTTGGTTTACACTGTATAAGTATGTATGTCCTGACTTGAGTGTTTTGTATTTTACTTTACGCTCGAGTCTGCCTGAGTATTTACAGCTTTGGTTTTCTCTTTCTGGAGCTAGGAATCGTTGGAGATTCTACTTATCTAGTCATCTATCTATTTAAGTTTCAGTTGTTCTATTTCAGCTCTTGTATTAGTGGACTTCTATGCATTTGGGATCTCTATTGTGTTTGTTTCGGACTGATATTATGTATCTTGTTTTAAGACTTTGTTATAGTAGCTTCATGAACTACTATGGTATTTTTATTTCCGATGCGAGTTATTCTGATATTTCTGTGTCTGTGATTGGTTTTATTTTCTCCAATTTTTATTACAATCTGTTATTTTGAATTATTCAAGTCTGACATGTGTGGATTATTGGCGATTTGAATGGTCCAAAATAGTGGGTCGTTACACTTACACTTGTCAATATGCATGTCTTTATGTCTTTGATATGTTTTAATATTAATTTTATATTATATTTATCATTTAATTTAGAATTTATACAAATAAATGTTTACGTTTTATTACATTTAGTTTTATGTGTTTTTATATTAATATAAAAATTTACAAAAACATATTTATATAATGTATAAATTTAAAAGAAGTATTTAAACCTTTTACTAAATCTTTTTCAATTAAAGCTATTATATCCTTAAATAAATAAATATTTATCTATAGAGTTTTTAAATATAATTTATTTTTAAGATATTTATTTTTGAATTTCAAATCCAAATTCCATTTACAATCTACTTATATATATACACATAAACGAATAAATATTTTATTTGTTTTTTAAAAGATAAATTTTGCCAATTTAAAAAATTTATCAGGAGATTATCAAATTAACATTTATATCCAGATATTATTAATTAATAGAATTTTATTAGTTCTACTTATACATCAGTATTTTCAATAGCAAAGATCTGTTAATTACTAATTATCAGATGCCTAAAAACCCGGTTATCGCAATCCTTATGTAACCCCAATTAAATATGAAACCCAATGACATCTGTTTAGCAGAATAAAACACCATTCTGCTAATTAAGTTATATTGGATATTTTTTTTATAGAATAAATCAACGTTCTAGCATAGTTCAGCAAGTAGGTTATGTTAATATCTATCTTTTTAAGCAGAATAAAGACCCATTCTGCTATTATACTAGTTTGCACATGCGTTTTGCAAAACAAAACTCCATCTGCTATTATACTAACTTGGACATCTTACCTATATGCCGATTTGTTTCTTGTTGGCTAATTCTTTTATACATATTTGCTTTTTATGTAAATATCTATGCTATAACTTGAAAAGTAAACTTAATTAAGAAGAACCATTGCAGACACTAAGCTTCCTTCTGATTTATAGGTCAATCATACTTTTAATAATGGTTTCAAGTTAAGTAATGATTTTAATAAAGGATATTTTAAATAATCCTTTTGTTTATTAAAAGGACTTTATTAAATGAGTTTATTAAAGGAGTTTTGTTTTAAATCAGGAATATTTATAAGAATGTTTTATAGATGATTTTAGATATTTATAAAGGAATAAATAATTTTGGAGATTTATAAAGAAATATATAAATGGTTTTGATATTTATACAAAAGTTTTGTAAAATTTAACTTGGTGATTTATAAGGAGTTTTGTGAATGGGTTTGGAATTTAAGTAAAGAAATCTCATAAAAAAGAGATTTATTAAGTGGATTTATATAACGATCCCATTTTTAAGTCAAGTTTAATTTGGTAATTAATATAAATTTTGGAATTTAATTGTGAATTAATTTGAATTTTTCAAAAACAAATAAGATAAGAGTTGATATATATATATATGAATAAATTGTAATTTGAATTTGAATTTAAAATTCAAATATAAAAACCTTAAAAAAATATTTGGATTTAAAAGTAATATATATATATATATTATTTTTATTATGTATAATTATTTTTAAATCATTTTCTTTTAAATTGTATAAATATTAAACAAAGGAAATGTAACTACAAAAATAGAAAATGTAATTTAAAATCATATAAAAAATGCAAAAAGACAAGTGTTCAATTATTAACGCATAAGTTAACAAGTGTAATCAATTTAACATAAAAATTAACAAATGTTAAGATTAAAATTCATGCAAAGATAAGTGTCAAAATTTTCTATTTTTCTTTTATTTTTAGAAATAATAAAAATAGGACTAAATAAGTGTCAGGATAAATTCTACGCTTACAAATGTTAAGATTAAAATTCATGCAAAGACAAGTGTCAAAATTAACAGCTTATATTTGTTACTTGCTAACACTTATAAATGCTGCAAACTCCTAACGGTAAAAAAATGTTAGGATACCAAAAAAGTGTTGGTGAAAATAAATAATTTTCTGAATAAACTTTGCAACACAAATAAGTGTTACCGTAGTTGGTAAAAATATAAATAGTTTAGTAATAAGAAGAGTCTTCTGTAATTTAGACGTGCATTCTCTTCTCACGCTTACCCATCCAGACATATTTCGTCGCATGAAATTTAATCTAGGGTTTTCTCTTCCACCACAAATCAATGTCGATTCAACCGCTTCTAAAAATCAACGGACCACTTCAGCAATGCCGACTTCAATTTGCTTTGTGTAGGTTCTTCTTCCTCTCAATCATATTTCAGACCCTCAAATCATATTTCTGATAAAGCAAAACAAATGAATTCTAGCCTTCTATCTTGTTTCCAAATAAAACTATATACGTTGATTTCCAGTTTTGCTGAAATGAAAACACTTCCAACTCCATCTCCTTTATCTTCAGGTTTAAATCCCTATAAATCCCCAACTGAATCCCTTTATTAATCCGAGTCGGGGCGATAGACGAAGCTCGAGCAAGGCAGGACGTGATGGCAAGGGGAGTTCGAGCTGCGTGGCCGAAGGTACGGACGTTGGTGGTGGCTCCGTTCAAGTGATGGCGGGCTAGACTAGGCATCAAGTGGTGGTGCGATCGTTTAACGCTGCTATTTTGGGATTTAAGGTGAGTTGAACCTCGCATAATCTATATCCAGATTAATTGCATGCATTTATTTTGATCTATCGTTCTGATTTGTGTTCGTCCATATCCCTATTATTCTGATTTTGCACAAGCAACACTCTGTTGTTTTATACTGTTCATGCTCTGTAGCCTTAAAGGTTGGTCATGTAATCAATTTTTATTGCATTGAAATTTTCTTATGTGCAACTGTACATATTTGGTAGGACCTAAATTGCAAACATTTCCTTTGTGAATAGTGAATTTCTTCTTTTGTTGTTTTATCTTTGTACATGCTATACCTATGCTTTGAAAACATTGCTCATGCAAGTATCTGATGCTTTGGTTTTGTTCTTTCTATGCTTGAGGCTTTAAATTATTGCCACATCCATATGTAAAGTAATGCACATTCATTTGATTACAAAACCTCTCTTAAGTGATTAATGTGCAAACTTATTTATTTGGATAATTGATCACACGAGTAGCCTGCACTCTATGGCTTGCTTTCGTCCATTATATTTCTTTGATTGGAAAATGGGCTACTCTATTTATATGTTAGATTGTCTCTTTCATGTGGCCTTATTTTCTTTGAATGTTTCAAGCGCATGTCCCTGTTTTAATTTGCTGCCATCATTTTTTCGTCCCTATTGTTTAATTTGTGATGTTTATATACTCTGTTGCTTTGAAAATTGGTGTGTACTCTTTAATACTTATTTTGTTTTACTGTTTTATGAAGTATGGTTCCACTACTGATGATTTCTTTTAAATTGAAGTTTCGAGTATTTATATATATATATTAAAAAATTAAAGGACGTATGACTGTTCATGTTTTATAGCATAAGTTATATATCTTAACTATTTAATAATATCCATGTTTAAATGTACATTTTATTCTTTGTAATATAAGGAGTTATCACATCACATGAATTATCCAGTCTATCCATTTATTATTAATTGATAAAAAGAAGACAAACTGGTAGATTAACAAATTGCAAATTCCAAATGTGCATATGTGTACCGATGTAAAAAGGCATTGTAGTAATTGCACAATTTATTCTAATTTTTTAGTGCTGGTTCTTATACTTACATAGGGTAAGTTAATTATTTTCGAGCGCTTTGACTTGTTTTTTTCTTCTGACATTTGAATGCCCTTCTCACATTTTGATGTGCTGGTTGGTTTGGAACCAAAGGTCTTGTCGTTACTTTTGTTGCTCATGCCTCTGATTTAGATGTCCTTAATTCGTTAAATTTCATTTTTACTTCGAATAAAGCCTCTCTTCATTTTTGGTGTTTTTCATTATAATTATTATTTTCAATATTAACATAGGTACAAGAAAGGTTTGAGGTTGACATAAAGGAGTTACGTAAACAAATTGATACATCAACATACAGTAAGCTCTCACATTGCCAACTTGCAGTTAACATTCATTCATTTGCATGCTTACATATCTATGGTTGGGAATTGATTCTTGAAATCAAGGAACAACTGATTTCATCTCTTGTTGGAAATTTTCATTTGCAGTTAATATATGATTATCAAACATATTACATTTTATTCAAACTTCTTATAGCAAGGGACTTGACAGGCCGAACTAGCAGAAGATAGCAAGCATGATGAAAGGAGTATGGTTAGAGATAGTTCCAGGTAGCAGTATATATGGTTAAAACCAACAGGCTGCCACTCATGATTTGGGCTGAACCAGCGTAGGATCTGGCAGAAGCGGATGGCAGAGCAAGAGCTGGACTTGACACTAACACAGGTATTTTGTATTGGAAATCATGCTTTCTGAGGATTATGTCTGTTTACTCGCAGTTCACTTATGATGATTTCTATCCATAAGTTTCTACTTATTCGCGTTAAATATGATAGAATAGAGAGGAAGTTTCTACTTATTCGCCTTAAATCCATAAGTTTCTACTTGTTCCATAACCAATGATATAGCTTACCATAGGAAATTAAGAATAAACACAAGCGGAGATAGGAGGAAGATAAAATAGAGAGGAAGTTGGAAGAAAATAACAGAGATTGTTTAAACGTTTCAATATCCATTCTATAGCATACTAGCACTAGTACATTTATAGTCAAGATAGTTCCCCTATTCCCAAATGGTGTGCTCTCTGCCCTTTTATAGTAACAAATATTGTTATGCCAATTATGGTATTTGAATCATGGGAGTTCCTTACCACTTACACTTTCAGTATTGCACCGTATGTCAACTTCCATGTTTGCACCTATTTGATAATCTTGATTCTGTCCATGCTTATTGTTTTCCTGAGGACTGAATAGATGGATTGGGACGGTTAGCGCAGGCACTTTGGCTTTCTTCGTGGAGTTTGTGGCAGAGGAGACTGGAGAAATTGGCCGAGCAATTTTTGTGGGAAGTTCTGTATTTGTAGTAGGTATTTTGTTACCCTGTATTCCTTTTAATTGTAAATACATAACAATGTTCATACACTGTATAGGTGAATGATTCAACTTTAAAACTTGATAAATATAAATCGTTTGATGGTTTATTTGAATGTGCGTTAAAGTCATCTAAATATTTGTCAAAGTTTGAAGTGCTGGTAGACGTTATGCATGTAAACTGACAGTCATATAAGACTTCAGTAGTAGTTACTTTGATTTTTATTTTTATTTAATATCGGTAGGGTGTTTGAACAATCGGGTTTTATGGCGACATATCTAAGATTTATCCCATACATAAAGAAAAACTATTACTAAGGGATGTAGATATTTCTACTAACATTCAATCAGATCAAAATTTAGGGATGTTACAATCACCTAATCCTAACTATTCATTTTCTAATTTATTTTTACTTAGGGATTTATCAATTGTTTGCGCCAAAAATGGTCACAAACCCTAAGTATTGTGAAAGCACCAAACAATGAATATAATTCAACAATATTCAAGCACAAGTCTTAGATCCAAATAAGCAATAAGCAGCAGTACAAAGATAACAATTAGAAACGCAAGATTTATAGTGGTTCGGCTATCTCCGGCCTACGTCCACTTCAAAGTTTTAACTTTTATTGATGTTCTTTGCTGGTTACAAGTGATTACAGCAGTTACAATGATTGGATTTTGGCTATAACAGTGATGGAAGGAAGTAGAATCGAATCAGGCAGAGTCTGGACGTTGAATGGCAAAAAGATCCCTTTTCTATAGGCTCTTGGGCTCTATTTATAGGCGTAGGAGGCTCAGATCTCGCTCAAACTTCGGGAGACTTTTTCTGGCATGTGAGCGGCCCACGCGACCGACCCCACCAAGTTTCGACTCGATCTGAGATCGATACGAAGTGATTTCGTATCCATCAAAAAATGAACCAATCAAGCTGAAACTTGGCAGGAACAATCTTTACCTTGTATATGAGCTTCTGTGAAAATTTCATAGCATTTGGACCAGGGATTCGAGAGATATGATCGATACGAGGTTAAAGTTTCGTGTGCACTGCCCTGTTCGAATACACGGTTTCGTATCCATCCTTTTTGAATCCATCCGAAGCAGGTGCGCATGGTGATGCGGAGTGACGTGGAGCGAGATTCCCGAATCGCTCCACCTTTTATGCCGAGTTGAAGGAGTATTATTCGCATCCATCATCGGAGTTGAGTTCGTGTTGGCCCCTTCGTACCGCTTGCATCGATAGTAACGGCGCCATTCACATTGATTATTTGTTGGATGCAAACAAGGCCTTCACCACCGATACGAGTTGCGCCACTGATGGATCGATACGAAGCGGGGTCCCCAGAGATCGATACGAATAACATGACTCCGGATGGATACGAACCAATTGTCAAGTATGATCGATTCGTAGCACGATGGATACAAATATTTCCACATTGATCGATACGAACTTCAATTGATTGGAACTAGGTGCTGAGATTCTTGATTGGTTCGAACAGAGCTGAGGTGAGGCCTATCTGATCGCTTCAAAGCTGACCGATTCGAAGACGATCAATTCGAAGTCGATCGATTCGAAGATGATCGGTTCGAAGTCGATCGATTCGAAGACGATCGGTTCGAAGTCGATCGATTCGAAATGGCTAGCTCCTGATGGATTCGAATAGGACAAAACTTGATGGATTCGAATGGACCATCACCTCGACCTCTTCATGGATACGAACAGCATGCTCTTTCTAACTTGTATCGATCATATCTCATTCATACGAACTCCGATTATCATGAAATTTGGAACGATGGTTCCCATGACTTTGCTTGCCGTGCTCTTATCAATTGTAGCCTGATCCGGGCCCAGGCAAAATCCATCGATATCCATTGTTATCCTGCAATGCATAGTTGATATTCATGACTAATTATTATTTATTTTCATTCAGTTTTGAGTATCTCAGCTTTGCTAAAATTGGGATAACATTTTGCCCCCTAAAACATGCCTTTTGGTAAAAGGTGTGTTTTGATCAATCTTAAATTGAACGTAGTGAGTTCATGTTTTATTCATAGCTTGTAGCATTTTCAATCAAGTCTGTGGCTGTTCGAAGCCGAATCATTATCAATTTCTTCCAGTGGAAGTTAAGAATGAATTTCTACAGTCTCTCTGGACTATCGATGGTCACTCCGGACCCTGGCCAAGCCCATTCTAGACTTGGCGATTGAATAGAAAGATCTCATTGCACTCCGGCGTTGCCGTCTATCCCTTGCACTCCGGCCCCAGCTAGGGCATATAGCTATGTCTTCGTTGTTCTAAACCAATCATAGCCTCTTCGGGCTCTTGCTGGATCCCATCCCGTCACTCTCCGGTGAAGGGGATGCAGCGTTAAGTGAGTCGATCCTGTCGCTCTCCGACGAAGCGACTCACTTCTTGCACTCTGGTTCAGTGTATCACAACATTAAGCGATGTCATGGCCTAAATCGTGGGCCGATCACAGCCTCTCCGGGCTCTTATCGAATCCCGATCTAATCACTCCCCGGTGATGGGAAACGATGTTAAGTGAGTCGATCTTGTCGCTCTCCGGCGAAGCAGCTCATTTCTAGCACTCCGGACTCCGCCTCTCCGGGTAGGGTCATAAAGCGATCATTTTCATATTGGTATTCAATATTCATCCTTTGACTCTCCGGTCAAAGGTTTATTTCAAGAAATTCTAATTTATTTATTTAAATTAAGGTCCTGGATGTTGAATCTCAAACATTAGGAAAAAGCTAAACATTGCCTCTCCGGGCATATTGGTCTATCTCCATTTAGAGCATGCCTAGGGATCTCTCCGGTTCCCGTACATGAGTAATTGGATAGCCGTTTTATTTTGAAAACAAATCTAGTGAAATTATTTGACCGAAGTCCAAATCCTGGACTTGGCTCCTGCCATCTTTAATCAATGGATGACGAGTCGTAGTCCCGATCCAGGATCGTTCCTGTTAGGTGGGGGCGGTAGTTGTTCAGGCCTTACCACTGTTGTCCGTTCTCTGACACATTGTGGCAATCTACCACTTCTGGCGTGTTCTTCCACCTCATCCTTTAGGTGACGGCATTCATCTGTAGTGTGCCTATCTAGCTCATGGAATAGGCAATATTTTCCAGTTCTGCGCACCCGCTCAATGGGATCTCTCTAGGGTGGTTTTCGATAGGGGAGTTGCCCCCGAGTTTCAGTGTAAATCCTTTCTAGACTTGCCGTCAGATCCGTGTACTGTCTGAATCTAGGCTCTCGGAATTTCTTCCATTTATCAGGACCATCACGTCCATCGTCCTGCTTTCTCTTTCCTTTGTCCGCTCCGGACTGTTCCCTGGCGGTTCCTTCGCCCTGTAAAGTGTTTATTTCTCTCCTTTCGGCTCGTGTCTCTTCCAACCGAATGAATCTTTCAGCTTCATGATAAAATTCTCCAAGATCTTGTGGGGGATCTCTCGCCAAAGAATCTTTGAATTCGGTGCCTTCCCCGACTCCTGCTACCGCCGCCATCAAAATCATCGATGGATCCGGGCGATCTACAGAAGCCACCGTTGCATTGAATCGCAATAAGAAATCTTTTATGGACTCTATGGTATTTTACTTGATTGAGGCTAAAGTCATCACGCTCTTGGGTCGCGTCACGTGGACCCTAAACTGTCTCATGAAGCATTCTACAAGCTCTCCCCATGTTCTGATTGATCCGTTCTCTAGCTGCCTAAACCAAAGCACAGCTAAATCTGACAAGTATAGAAGGAAGCATCGAGCCATCACTTCCTCGGATTCCTCCAGCACCTCCATGTGTCTGATGTATCTGGTAATATGCATCGTTGGGTCTGACCTTCCTTCATAAGGATCCAGCATAGGCAATTTGAACTTCGGAGGATTCCTTGCATTCCTGATATTCGGAGTGAACGGACTCCGGCTGACTTCTTGTAATCCTCCACTCGTCAATCCTCCTCTCATGATTCGTCGCAATAGACCAATCATTCTTTCATCTCCATCCAGGGGCTGCCCCATTGTTATGCTTCTATTCTGCCCTCCAAGTCTTAAAGGGAACTCCGGCACATACTCTTCATGTGGCTCAGTTACAGTAGCCTTGACTCCAGCCTGCTGAGCTTCATCTATGGGTCTCCCAACGTCCGATCCTGAGGGTCTACCCCCAAGTCCTCGTTGATTGCCTTTGGGTTCTACACTACGGTCTTGAACCTGACCTTCATTGGTCTCCGCTATCCTAACTCCTTGTCCTGTACTTGCAGCCGTTGTAGTTGGCCCAAGATTTAGTACGTTCGCTGCTCTTATTTGTTCAAGAAAATTCTGCATCATCTCTTGGTGAGTCTTCATCATGCTTTCGCGTATCGAATTAGCCATAGCCTCCATCTCTTATCTAGTGATGTACATCGAAGCCTGTTCTTCTCCAGCTCCAGAGGATGCTTCTTGGCATCCACCTTGTTGGCTCCGATCAGCTTTTTGTCTTGTTTGTCGAGTCATTGTCTCTGAGTCGGGATTCTTCAAGCTCTTAAATCTAAACTCTGAATTTGGTGTAATGGGTGCTAGTTCTTTTCAGTGAAAGCACTAAAGTGTTTGCGCCAAAAATGGTCACAAACCCCAAGTGTTGTGAAAGCACCAAACAACGAATATAATTCAACAATATTCAAGCACAAGTCTCAGATCCAAACAAGCAACAAGCAGCAAGACAAAGATAACAATTAGAAATGCAAGATTAATAGTGGTTCGGCTATCTCCAGCCTACGTCCACTTCAAAGTTTTAACTTTTATTGATGTTCTTTGCTGGTTACAAGTGATTGCAGCAGTTACAATGATTGGATTTCGGCTATAAAAGTGATGGAAGGAAGTAGAATCGAATCCAGCAGAGTCTGGACGTTGAATGGCAAAAAGATCCCTTTTCTGTAGGCTCTGGGGCTCTATTTATAGGCGTAAGAGGCTCAGATCTCGCTCAAACTTCGGAAGACTTTTTCTGGCATGTGAGTAGGCCTACGCGACTGACCCCACCAAGTTTCGACTCGATCTGAGATCAATAAGAAGTGATTTGGTATCCATCAAAAAATGACCCAATCGAGCTGAAACTTGGCAGGAACAATCTTTACCCTGTATGGAAGCTTCTGTGAAAATTTCATAGCATTTGGACCAGGGATTCGTGAGATATGATCGATACGAGGTTAAAGTTTCATGTGCACTGCCCTGTTCGAATCCACGGTTTCGTATCCATCCTTTTCGAATCCATCCGAAGCAGGTGCGCATGGTGATGCGGAGTGACGTGGAGCGAGATTCTCGGATCGCTCCACCTTTTATGCCGAGTTGAAGGAGTATTATTCGCATCCATCATCGGAGTTGAGTTCGTGTTGACCCCTTCGTACCGCTTGCATCGATAGTAACGGCGCCATTCACATGGATTATTTATTGGATGTGAACAAGGCCTTCACCACCGATACGAGTTGCGCCACTGATGGATCGATACGAAGTGGGGTCCCCCGAGAACGATACGAATAACATGACTCCGGATGGATACAAACGAATTGTCAAGTATAATCGATTCGAAGCATGATGGATACGAATAGTTCCACATTGATCGATACGAACTTCGATGGATTCGAACTAGGTGCGGAGATTCTTGATTGGTTCGAACAGAGCTGAGGTGAGGCCTATCTGATCGCTTCGAAGCTGACCGATACGAAGACGATCGATTCTAAGTCGATTGATTCGAAGACGATCGGTTTGAAGTCGATCGATTCGAAATGGCTAACTCCTGATGGATTCGAATAGGACAAAACTTGATGGATTCGAATGGACCATCACCTCGACCTCTTCATGGAAACGAACATCATGCTCTTTCCAACTTGTATCGATCATATCTCATTCATACGAACTACGATTATCCTGAAATTTGGAACACCGCTTCCCATGACTTTGCTTGCCATGCTCTTATCAATTGTAACCTGATCCGGGCCCAGGCAAAATCCATCGATATCCATGGTTATCCAGCAATGCATAGTTGATATTCATGACTAATTAATATTGATTTTCATTCAGTTTTGAGTATCTCAGCTTTGCTAAAAGTTGGGATAACATCAATAACACTAGCCTATTATCAATGGGATTTCTATCTACATCATCTGAATTAATGCCTTTTTCAAATTCAGCAGAACTATCAGAATATTTAGATATATAAGGATTATCAGAAATGATGTTTTAGATATACCTATGCCATTTTAGTAGAAAATTTTAGTTGTCGAGAATTAGTATTTATATTCTTTGTAGGAACTGAACTTTCTTTCCTTATATGTAACCATTTCTGTGTAAATCAACTTTCATGCATTACTACAACAAGTGGATGCAGATACAGCTCACATAACTTTTTACTACCTAAAGGAAAATAAATTATCTCTCTTTTTTTGTTAAAAGAAGGAAGAAGGATTTATTTTAAAACAAAACTTTTTATTTCAACGATTAAATCAAAAAAATTCGATGATTAACTAAATGCAGCAATTAACTCAACCCACTATTGACCAAGCCTACAAACCCAAATCCTATTCCACTTATCCCATCACCGTTTCTGTAAAAAAAAAACATGTTCTCTCATCTTTTCTAAAATAAAATAAAAATCAAATGAAACACGAAATTCATTACGACTTCGTTAATTAGAAGTCGATGTTTGGAAATTCGAGGGGTTCGAATTTAGGTCTAGTTACTATCGACGATCGTAGCTGTGGAAGCAATGTCTGGTTCATTGCTTCGGCGTAGTTGTTATGTTAAGGTTGAAGGATTTGTGTGGCGAGGCAGTGGTAGGTCGTGATTTTGGGTAGCGGGAACTATCGAGGCAGATAGTTTGTATGAGGAGTTTGCTGTGTGGGATGAATAGGGAGTTTTTTGTGAAGTAGAGGAGCAGAGGTTGGTTTCGGGGTTGGGGAGGAGTTGGAAGTGGATGAAGTGGATTGCACTGTTGTGGTGATGAAGTGCAGATGGTAGTTCTTGAATGTAGGTTAGATGTTATGGCAGACTAGTGGCAGAAGGTGCAGGGAGACAGATGGTGAAGTTCAGTGATGGTTTCAGTTGTAGTGGGGTGGTTATTTGATGGCAGTGCTTGAATAAGGCAGCAAGGATGGAGGATGTTTAGCAGTGAACTATAACATATGGGGATGGATTATGTTTAGGCAGTAAGGTGGTTGCAAGCATAGTGGGAGGTATGTTTGCAAGTGGGTGATTAGGCAGTAGGTGATCAGAAGTACAGAAGTTTGCAGAAATCTGGGTGATGGTAGTTTTTTGTTGAATTTAATGATTGTTCAAACTTGTTTCACCCATTGAGTGTTTTTTCGATCTTAAAATAAAAGTAGTCTTATGATACTAATTTCTTTCCACCATGCAATGTCTTAGGTTGTCCACTTTCGATTGCCGAATAATCCGACAGAGGATGTTTTTTGTTTAGAACTATAAGTTTAGGACCTTTTATAAAGATAATTTTGTTTTCATTTTTTCAGCGTTGATCATGAGACATGATATTGATTCTATTTTTTTTATTCTTTTCTGAAGGTCGAAGCTCTTAAGCCATGATGATATTGCTGCCAAAGTTGCACAACAAATTGACATTGATGATCGTTCAAAAATTCGTCTTACATCTCAAGAATGGTTAGGTTAACCGTAAGTTAAACTTTAAGTGTATTTTGAAATATTTCTTTTGAAGCTTATGCTATAATAATATCTGAATATATGACATTGTGGTATTTTAGATATGTAAATAATTGTTTAAGATATATTATACTACATTTGCAGAGCGTTTAAACTTTGCATTGAATATGTATGATGTATTATTTGTGATATGGAAACCATTATTTGTAGTGTGTTTATATTTAAACTTTGCGTTTAAGTTTTGGTGTATATATATATTTGTGTGTTACTAAATAATCATTTTCCAACACTTATAAGCGTTACGGTATATTTCTGTACCAACGCATATAAACGTTACCGTATATTTCTGTACCAACACTTATAAGCGTTACCGTATATTTCGTTACCAACACTTATAAGCGTTACCGTATATTTCGTTACCAACACTTATAAGTGTTACCGTATATTTCTGTACCAACACTTATAAGTGTTACCGTATATTTCGTTACCAACACTTATAAGCATTACCGTATATTTAGGTACCAACACTTATAAGTGTAAGTAATACATATGTTTGTAACACTTATAAGTGTTACAAATTTGGCTGTTCCATTCCTCACAGTCCATTGGTAACACATAAAAAGTGTTACTGAAATTATTTGTAACACTTATAAATGTTAGAATTTGTCTGTTTTAGTGTAGTTATATTATATCAAGTTATACCTGCCTGTGATATGAATCGTATGATGTTAATCTTGCTAATGAACCGGTCATATCATCTGATACTGCTGTATGTTGTTATATTACTTATTTTATTCTGTTCTCACACCGCAAGTTACCTTTAGAATAGAATCACTATGGGTTGAAATGATACATACTGGAACGGACTTTAGAATAAGGAAAAATAGTTATGGGCTGAAATGATAGGTCTGGGAGATTTTAATATATTTTAATTGACTTGGGATTGCAGGTTTGAAATGATAGAATCCGGATTTTTCTTTGTAAATTATGGATTGAAATGATATATCATAGGTATCACTTGACCTAGGTTAGAAAAGATTATACAGACCTGTGGTTATTTTGTAAAGTTTTTCTGTAAATTTTTAAGTATTTTAAAATTGTATATTATGATATTTTGATTTAAACTGGATTTAAAATGATTTTTATAAAGTGTTAGTGGTTTTTCTACAAGTCAAAATATGTTAAATAAATAAATGGTAAAGTTGAATTTGAAATGTAAATTAATTTTGAAATTTGTGATTTTGTTTCAAAATGGAGTTTAAGTTAAGTAAATAAAATATGATAATTTGATTAAATTTGAATTTAAAATGACTTAATAAAGTGTTGTTGATTTTTCTATGAATTTAAAATGGTTAAATAAATGAATTGCTTAAAAGTGTAATTTGAAATATAACTTGACTTAGTAATGTGAAATTTGGTTTAAAAAAATGAAGTTAAATCAAGTAAATAAAATGGAAATTAATTTATATTTTGAAATGGTAATTAAAACTTAAGTGTTAAGTTTGTTTTAAAAATGCAATGAATAGAAATTTGTATGCTTCAATTTAATAAGTGAATTATTATTAAAAATTGGATATTTGTTTGTGAATTTACCCTATAAAAATCATAAGTTAAAGAGTATTTAAATGAACATTTTGTGTGGAAAAATATGATTTTTATAAGTTAAAAGGGTTAAAATCATAGTTTAATTATTTCTGAAATTGTATTGAAAATCTAGAAATTGAATTAACAGCATTCAGAAATGCTATCATTTCTGAAGTTAACTTGAAATCTGAAGTAAAGGATATTACAGCACTTTGTAAGTGCTGTGGTTGATGCAAATGAACTATGGCAAAAATTTAACCAAGTGGTATTACAGAACTTTGTAGGTGCTGTGATTGCAGAATGAAACTAAAAATATGAAATTTATAAAAGGGCTATAGTAGCACTTGTCAAGTGCTGTAGTTGGCTGAAATGAGATTTTGAATATAACTGAACTACTGTAGCAGTTTTGCAAACACTGTCTTTGCTGAATTTGATTAAATCTTTTTATTTGAATCCTGAACTATTACAGCAGTTCTGTAAATGCTATCTTTGCTGAATTGAACTATTTTCAACTAAAACTGAACTATTACATCAGTTTTTAAATGTTGTCTTTGCTGAATTGAATTGTTTTCGAATGTACCTTACCGTAGCATTTTCTAAGTGCCGCAAAAGATGAAATTTCAGTATCTTAATGTATTTAAGTAAATAAATGAACTCTGAAAAGGATAAAATTTTGGGATTTAATATTTTATTTGAAGGTATAATGACTCCACCATTTTATGGTTTAAATGAATGATTTTAATTCGAAATTATAAACCTTTTTGGAATTTTAACCACGGGTAAACTTCTCTGTATGCCATGTGATTTTTGGATGTACACTTTAAATTTAAGGGTGTGACTAGAGGTGAGCGATTGTTGTAGCTCTATGCAACCCTAGCCGCATTAGCACTGTTATTTGCATAGTTTACTTTAATATAGACATTTCTATGATAGCGTTTATTACTGTTGAATTGATGGTTTAACGGATCATTAGAGGATGGGCGGTCCCAAGCATCCTTTAAGTTACTTGTGCTTGATTACAGTTCACTTGAGTTGGTTTACACTGTATAAGTATGTATGTCATGACTTGAGTGTTTTGTATTTTTCTTTACGCTCGAGTCAGCCTGAGTATTTACAGCTTTGGTTTTCTCTTTCTGTAGCTAGGAATCGCTGGAGATTCTGCTTATCTAGTCATCTATCTATTTAAGTTTCAATTGTTCTATTTCAGCTCTTGTATTAGTGGACTTCTATGTATTTGGGATCTCTATTGTGTTTGTTTCAGACTGATATTATGTATCTTGTTTTAAGACTTTGTTATAGTAGCTTCATGAACTACTATGGTATTTTTATTTCCGCTGCGAGTTATACTGATATTTCTGAGTCTGTGATTGGTTTTATTTTCTCCAATTTTTATTACAATCTGTTATTTTGAATTATTCAAGTCTGACATGTGTGGATTATTGGCGATTTGAATGGTCCAAAATAGTGGGTCGTTACACTTACACTTGTCAATATGTATGTCTTTATGTCTTTTATATGTTTTAATATTAATTTTACATTATATTTATCACTTAGTTTCGTATTTATATAAATAAATATTTACATTTTATTATATTTAGTTTTATGTGTTTTTATATAAATATAAATTTTTACAAACCATATTTATATCATGTATAAATTTAAAAGAAGTATTTAAACCTTTTACTAAATCTTTTTCAATTAAAGCTATTAAATCCTTAAATAAATAAATATTTATCTGTAGAGTTTTTAAATCTAATTTATTTTTAAGATATTTATTTTTGAATTTCAAATCCAAATTCCATTTACAATCTACTTATATATATACACATAAACAAATCAATATTTTATTTGTTTTTGAAAAGATAAATTTTGCGAATTTAAAAAATTTATCAGAAGACTATCAAATTAACATTTATATCCAGATATTATTAATTAATAGAATTTTGTTAGTTCTACTTATACATCGGTATTTTCAATAGCAAAGATCTGTTAATTACCAATTATCAGATGCCCAAAAACCCGGGTTATCGCAATCCTTATGTAACCCCAATTAAATATGAAACCCAATGACATGTGTTTAGCAGAATAAAACACCATTCTGCTAATTAAGTTATATTGGATATTTTTTTTATAGAATAAATCAACGTTCTAGCATAGTTCACCAAGTAGGTTATGTTAATATCTATCTATTTAACCAGAATAAAAACCCATTCTGCTATTATATTAGTTTGCACATGCGTTTTGCAGAACAAATCCCTGTCTGCTATTATAGTAACTTGGACATCTTACCTATATGCCGATTTGTTTGTTGTTGGCTAATTCTCTTATACATCTGCTTGTTATGTAAATATCCATGCTATAACTTGAAAAGTAAACTTAATTAAGAAGAACCATTGCGGACACTAAGCTTCCTTCTGGTTTATAAGTCAATCATACTTTTAGTAATGGTTTCAAGTTAAGTAATGATTTTAATAAAGGATATTTTAAATAATCGTTTTGTTTATTAAAAGGACTTTATTAAATGAGTTTATTAAAGGGGTTTTGTTTTAAATCAGGAATATTTATAAGAATGTTTTATAGATGATTTTAGATATTTGTAAAGAAAAAAATAATTTTGGAGATTTACAAAGAAATATATAAATGGTTTTGATATTTGTAAAAAAGTTTTGTAAAATTTAACTTGGTGATTTATAAGGAGTTTTGTGAATGGGTTTGGAATTTAAGTAAAGAAGTCTCATAAAAAAGAGATTTATTAAGTGGATTTATATAACGATCCCGTTTTTAAATCAAGTTTAATTTGGTAATTAATATAAATTTTTGAATTTAATTGTGAATTAATTTGAATTTTTCAAAAACAAATAAGATAAGAGTTGATATATATATATATATGAATGTTATCCCATTTTTGGTCAAAACTGGAATATCAACAAATTGGCAAGGAATGATGGAGATCCGTTGGAATCAAGGCTACGATCGATATCGCCAAAATTTGGTTGAGCTCCGATCGGGACGAAATTGATTGGAAATGATGATAAGGACTAGGAAAGGCTATGTTTCAAATTTCATGTTAATCGGAGTTCGTATGAAGGAGATATAACCAAGCCAAATGAAAGGAAGCACTGCTGCACCATCCATCCTCCACTCCCAAGCACTGCCGGTCCAAACCAAACCATGTTCTATTACCTACAGAACCAACTCCCTGCAGAACCAACACACTTCCCACACCTTGGCCGGACCAACCTCCACCGGTCCAACTCCATCCCCATGCACTACCGGTCCACTCACCACCGAACCAACCTCCTGCCGAACCAAACTATCTACCACCTACCACCGAACCAAGGCGTACCGGACCGACACTACTAGGCCAGATTGCATCAGCCCCGGCCCACCAGCAGCTATATACATCCAGGACCCCTGCCCCCAGCCTCACTCTATAAATAGAGGGGCAGGGGTACCACAATGGAAGACAAGTTTGAGAGCTCAAGCACGGATAGAACTTTCAAACAACTTTCAGTTACTTGTAATCAAAGCTTTGTACTTGTAATCTGAAGAGAAAAGGAGAATAACATATAAAGTGGACGTAGGCACGTTCTGGCCGAACCACTATAAATCTGTGTGTTTTTACAGTTTAGTCCCTGCTTTTTATATATTTGCATAAATTACCAAAATCACTAAAAACAACATAAAATCAACTAACTCATACGACTTGGAGGTGTTTGCCCATTTTTTGTGCAAACATTTTTGGTGCTTTCATTGAGAGTTGAACTCAGGGGCGCTCTAATCATTGCCTCGCAGAGATTTGTTGAGAGACTCTCTTTAAGAACCAGAAGTCTATCCGAGATTATGGCTCTTGGAAGGAAAACAAGTAGAAGACAGAGACCAGAAAGAAGTCAGCACGAAGGGAGTCAAGGGGCTTCCTCAGGAGAGAATCAAACTTCAGTCTTCATCACCAGGGATGAGATGGATACAATGATGAAAAGACAAGAGGAGTTGATTCAGAATTTGTTTAAGTAGATCGGGCAACTTGGAGCACAGAATAGGGAAGCGAATGAGTTTGGAACGGAGCAAGACCATCCGGCATAGCACCTGGATTAGGAGGCTCACCCATGGAGAACATAGATCCAATTTCGGAGAGAGAAAGAGGAGCATCTGCACAACCTGGGAGCAGCATAGAAGTGAATGCTCAGTTAAGGGGGCAGATCCCAGAATTCCCTCGTGGACTCGGGGGGAAGGTCGAAAGTAATGAACAAAGATTGCATCTCGAAGACAATGACAGGTTGGCGGAGATGGTTAGAAAAGCTATGAGAGGCGTTTTGGTAAACAAAGATTTGGAGGATGTTAATAGGAGTCCTTTTACTCCAGCAATCAGACAAGCTAGGAACCAACCGGATTTCAAGTTACCATCGCTGGACATGTATGACGGGAGAACGGACCCCACGGTTCATATAACGAAGTATATGAGGCATATGGAAGTGCTGGGGGCATCAGAGGAGGTTATGGCCCAGTGCTTTCCATTGTACTTGGCGGATATTGCAGCATTGTGGTTTAGACAATTGGAGAATGGATCCATCGGAACGTGGAATGATTTAATAGAGAGATTTATGAGGCAATTCAGGGTCCACATTACAAGACCCAAGAATGTGATGACTTTGGCAACCCTAAAGCTGAAAACTGGAGAGACTTTGAGGAGTTACCTAACGCGATTCAATGCGGCAGCAGCTTCGGTGGATCGACCAGATCCATCCATGGTTATGATAGCGGCTGTATCCGGGATAGCTGACGGAACAGAGTTCAAAAATTCATTAACTAAGGGTCCACCCGTGGATCTAGGAGAATTCTATCATGAGGCGGAAAAGTTTCTACGATTGGAGGATGCGAACGCCGAAAGGGAAGAAGGAGAAGGAATTGATATTTAAGCGATCAAAGGAGGAAATCCCCCTGAGAAAGACACGGAAACTAGTAGAGGTAAAAGAAAGACTGAGAATGACGGGGACAGGTCAAAGCGGCAACGGAGGGAGCCGCGATTCACCACTTACTCTGAGCTGAATGAGAGTCTGGAACGAATTTATCGGGATACTAAAGAGCAGGTTCTGTATCGTAGACCGATGCAAAAGGATCCAACTTCTGAAGAAAGAAGATCAGATAAGTTTTGTGTATTTCATGAATTAAATGGTCATAACATTAATGATTGTAGGCATTTGAAGGACGAGGTGGAAGGGCATATCAGGAACGGTATGCTCCTTCAGTATGTGAGGAGGCAAACTCCAGCAGTGGAGCTAGAGCGACCACCGTCTACATCAGCTAGAGGTGACCCTGGATCGGGGCACCGTTTGATTATCCATTGATTGCTTGATTAAAACAACGATGAACAAGTTGTAAACCTCTCACTAACGCGGTTAAATCATTTACACATGTGAGCGATCGCGCACGATCCATAGGCATACTCTAAATGACTACCGACCACGTTATAGTAAGAGTTTACGCTTTAACATCTGCATTTTGCTTTTTGCTTTGATTTTGATTTGAACATTTAAACTCTTCCTGTTTGGACATTTCTGCTATAAGGTTCATATGAATATGCTTTAATATTTACAATTCTATATGCCCGTTGGATCACGAACGGTCCACGAGCACCTCTTGCATGGCAGTTAACTGCCGAAGTCTTTGATTCGAAAACTCCCCCAAACAATAACTCTGGCACTGATAATACTAAGTCCCCACCGGGCACACTTACTCGCCTCGAACGGCACCCGACCTCGAACGGTCACAACTCGCCTCGAGCGGCACCCGACCTCGAGCGGTCACAACTCGCCTCGAACGGCACCCGACCTCGAACGGTCACAACTTGCCTCGAACGGCACCGGACCTCGAATGGTCACAACTCGCCTAGAACGGCACCCGACCTCGAACGGTCACAACTCGCCTCGAACGGCACCCGACCTCGAACGGTCACAACTCGCCCCGAACGGCACAACTCACCTCACCTCAAATGGCTCGATCACGAATGGCCGTCATTTGAGGTCCGCCACTTGACCGTGCACGTTCGCACTTCACCTCAAAAGGCTCGATCCCGAATGATCGTCATTTGAAGTTAGGTGCTTGACCATGAACGGTCGCACTGCATCTCAAATATCTCGATCCCGAACGGTCGCCATTTGAGGTCACATAAAACTGTAAATTCCTTTGTAGGACATCAACAGGATATGAACATCCAACTCATGGCATTACAAAACACGCCTTCCTATCACAAGGCATGTTTTGGGGGGCAAAGTGTTATCCCATTTTTGGTCAAAACTGGAATATCAACAAATTGTCAAGGAATGATGGAGATCAGTTGGAATCAAGGCTACGATTGATATCGCCAAAATTTGATTGAGCTCCGATCGGGACGAAATTGATTGGAAATGATGATAAGGACTAGGAAAGGCTACGTTTCAAATTTCATGTTAATCGGAGTTCGTATGAAGGAGTTATAACCGAGCCAAATGAAAGGAAGCACTGTCGAACCATCCATCCTCCACTCCCAAGCACTGCCGGTCCAAACCAATCCCTGTTCCATTACCCGCCGAACCAACAAACTTCCCACACCTAGGCCGGACCAACCTCCACCGGTCCAACTCCATACCCATACACTGCAGGTCCACTCACCACCGAACCTACCTCCTGCCGAACCAAACAATCTACCACCTACCACCGAACCAAGGCATACCGGACCGACACTACTAGGCCAGATTGCATCAGCCCAGGCGCACCAGCAGCTATATACATCCAGGACGTCTGCCCGCAGCCTCACTCTATAAATAGAGGGGCAGTGGTACCACAATGGCAGACAAGTTTGAGAGCTCAAGCATGGATAGAACTTTCAAACAACTTTCAGTTACTTGTAATCAAAGCTTTGTACTTGTAATCTGAAGAGAAAAGGAGAATAACATATAAAGTGGATGTAGGCACGTTCTGGCCGAACCACTATAAATCTGTGTGTTTTTTACAGTTTAGTCCCTGCTTTTTATATATTTGCATAAATCACCCAAATCACCAAAAACAACATAAAATCAACTAACTCATACGACTTGAGGTGTTTGCCCATTTTTTGTGCAAACAATGAATAAATTGTAATTTGAATTTGAATTTAAAATTCAAATATAAAAATCTTAAAAAAAATATTTGGATTTAAAAATAATATATATATATATATGATTTTTATTATGTATAATTAGTTTTAAATCATTTTCTTTTAAATTGTATAAATATAAAACAAAGGAAATGTAATTATAAAAATAGAAAACGTAATTTAAAATCATACAAAAAATGCAAAAAGACAAGTGTTCAATTATTAACACATAAGTTAACAAGTGTAATCAATTTAACATAAAAATTAACAAATGTTAAGATTAAAATTCATGCAAAGACAAGTGTCAAAATTTTTTATTTTTCTTTTATTTTTAGAAATAATAAAAATTGGACTAAATATTTCTATTCTTCTTCTATCTCATTTTTTCTTTTATTCAAAAACTCAAACCAGCAAACTTTAATACCAAAGAAAGAAAGAAAATCAAAACAAAAGAAAAGCAACGGTCTCTTTCAAAAACAAAAAAAACTTGAGAAAGCTTAGACCAGAAAACAAAAGCAAAGCCTAGATCAACAATTAAATTTTTATAAATTAGACCTGAAGTTAAAAGCGAAGTTCAACTCAGTTCAGATCATCTCAAAACATCAAGTAAAGATCAGATCAAAGCTAAAGTAAAGAACAAATCAAAAATAAAATCCAGATCAGTTTTCAAAACACGTTCCAGATTTCTCAAATAAACTCCTCTGCTCATTTTATACAGGTGAGTAAACTTTTTTTATTGGATCTATAAACTTAAATAAACTCCTTTGCTCATTTTATACAGGCGAGCCAACTTTTTTTATCTGATCCATAAACTTGATGCAGCTGTGATAAATGTTTGTTTGGGTGAAACTATGTCTATACATATACAAATAGGCTATATATATATATATATATATATATATATATATATATATATATATTCTTGTGCATGTCTGTACACATGAATATGAGCTACGTTCTAGGTTTACAGGTTTCAAAAATCTGTTACAAATTCAAATGCTCTCTCTAATCCTCTTTAGGCCTTAGGGTTTAAACAAAACATGTTTGTTTAATCAAGATCTAGTTTTAAAAAAAATAAGAAAAATTCGAAAGTAAATTTTGACCTGGAATAAGAATACACAGCAAACTCAAAGCATGTTGAAAATTCAAGCGCCAAAATTTCTTGTTTCGCTCACATCATCAGATTCAACTTCGAAAAACATGATTTTTAAAAATAAAATAAAATATTTTAATTATTTTTTGGGGGAGCATTCATGGGATGAACAACAAATCAATTTGGGTAAATTCTGGTGATTAGCGAAATGGTTGGTCTCGTGATCGAAGCTGGAGCATGTTTGGTGGTCGGGGATCGTCAAAAAAATGGTCGGTGAATTTATAATTCACTGAGTCTGCGATGCGACTTCAGTTTATGGTTTTAACCTGGTTTATGGTCGGTCCTATTCTCGAGGCAATTGCATCATCAATGTCGAATCGGACTACATCGGACATGGGGAAATCGAAGCATGGGTTTGCGGCAGAGGTTTGATTGTGATCGCGAGCACTCTAGTGGTCAGAGTCGTCGGCATGAGGAAGATTTGTCGATCAAAGTTTTTGTTCCAAGTTGGGTCAAGTTACTCGATTTCGATTTGCATGTGAGTTCGTCGATCTGGGTGGTCGGAGGCTTGAGTAGATCGTCGCCGATGTATTGAAGGTCAGAGCGTCGGTTGGAGGTGGCCAACTTACCTGTTCATGTGCATGGTGTCATGAGTATGTCAGTAAGGTTGAGTTTGGAAAGGACGGTGATTGTCTCGAGGTCAATCTCGGGAAGATGGGTTGCTGGCTCGAGTAAACACTCGGGAGTATTCATGAGAAGCTAACATGTTTAACAGGTTATAAATTTTAAAACTAAAACAAAGAAAAATATGGGGTGGCTCGGGTTGGAGTCGAAGAAATTTGATCTGGGCTCGGGGGTGCACTCGAGGATGTATCGAGTTGGTATAAAACATTTTTCAAAACTTTAAAACAAATTCAAATTTAAACATGTTTAACTCAATCTTTTAAATAATTATTTTGTTTTAAGTGCGGGATTAGTTCAAGGTTTAGAAGTAAATTATTTTAAAGTAATTAAGTTTAATTTATTTAATTATGTGACATTATTTATAAATTAATTCTTAAGTTAATTAAAATAAATTTAATATTGTGGTTAAAAAGTTAATTAAGAAGAAATGTTTTTCAATTATTAATTAACTTAAATATTTTAAGTTAATTTTTGTGTTAGTCTTAATTAATTCCAAGGTTTATTAATTTAAAGATTTTTCATGATAATTAAGAAATTAATTAAGATAAATGATTTATCTTTTAATTAATTAAGTTTTTAAGTAATTAAAGAATGATTAATTAATGAAAGTAATTAAAGGTTGATTACTTAAAGAATAGTTACTTAATGTAAGTAATTAAAGAATAATTAAGGGTTAATTATTGATTAAAGGTTAATCAATTAAAAAATAAAGATTAATTAATAAATAATTAAGGTTAATTAATTAACAATTAAAGATTGATTAATAAATAATTAAGGTTAATTAATTAATAATTAAGGATTAATTAATTTATAGTTAAGTATATTAATCATTAATTAAGGATAATTAATGAAAGTAGTTATGTGATTAATTAATTATAAACACACGATTAATTAATCTTGTTCATAGATGATTGATTATTATCGAATGCCTTGGATTGGTTGATATCTCTGATATGTAATTGTGATACTTTATGATATGAATTATTGTGAATTGAGCTGTGATGTCTATGATATATTACTGTGTGAATGTGAAAACAACTTGGCTCGTAAAACGGCATTTGAATTTCGATGCGACCGGAGGTCGGATTCCAAATGGTTATCCGAAACCCACATCGAATCTTAATGTTGAATCTTTTGTGACTTATATATCCACATGTTCTGAAAATAAGCGCTTCTTATTCGGTTAAGCCGAAGAGGATATCGAGTCATAATACCCATTCCGAATAATGATATGAAGAAATGGGAGTGCATTTGAAGACGGTGGTCGAAGACCCGTTATTTTCAAGAACGAAAGGATTACCTATCGCATGTCTCTGCACTGAGTTGCTCCGGTATAGAGATCTCCATATGTGATGAGGAGTCCGATCAGGATTGTGGATTCCCGAATTTGCAAGGGCTTCTTCATTTATTGGACGAAGTGCCTTCGGTTCCATTCAGATCCAGGATGGACTTGTATGGATGTATGTCTGACATTACACTTTGAGATGTAAAGCTGATTTCTATCAAATACATTTCTGTTTGGGGGCGGAGAATTCATTTTCTTAGCTTAAAATCCTTTTCTGAGACGTACTAGCTTAGAGGTTATGTAGTTGATGGCTATTAGTGATATATTCCCAATTATGTTCTGTGGCATGCTAAGTGCTGATCATTTGTTGATCAAAGCATGGCTTTTGTGAAAAGCGTAGCTTTGTGGGACGAGAATTCATCGAACCTCACACCTCGAAAAAGGTCGAAACAGGATAGATGAAGCAAAGTTATGGGGGTTGTACCACTCAGGGTATGTGCATTTCCTTCTAGATAAAAAGTGGTATTCTGGTATAAAGATCAGATAATTTGCTCATGTGGTTATTGGTGTTGAGGGCCCCCGATAAAGGTCGGTTACGACCAGAGGATGGCATACTCATGACAGTTAGTTACGTAGTTACAGAGGTAACCCGGCCTTGTGTTAGCAGAGAGTCGGTTAGGTCCCTGAGGCATCCCTCCAGAGGAGTACCCTTTTGGTTAAAGGAAGTTCCTTAGCCATGGCCATTTGTTAGAAATCCAAACAAACAATACGAGCCCTGTATGGTTTCATTTGTATAATCTACCATGCAGCGTGGTGGTACTTGCCATTAAACATGGTAGCTATAGTAGGCATACTATAATGGTAGTATGCTGACTATGATTAATATTATACTTTCGAAATGTTTTCTGCACTATGCACTAATAATAATATCAAAAGGATTTTCGCTTATCAAGCATGTTTGACTGTCATAAGGAGAAATCTCCTCCAATTATGCGATTGCATTGTGTGTGTGGCGGGAGGCCTTATGGTAGTTTCATTTTCCAAAAAGCGTAGCAAATTTATTTTATTTGTTTTTGTTTATTTTGTTCAAACATCTATTTTGTTTACTCATACCAGTCTCATGATTGACCCAGAGTTTATTGTTCCCTTCCTAAACTCTAGGTGCCCATAATTTTCCACATGGGAAGCCTAGAGTCAGGTTATCCGTGTTCGAGAGCTAGTTCTAATTGTAGATTCAAAAATTCTTGGAGTTTTTGGTTTGGAAGTCTTTGGATTTTAGGAAGACCTTATCAAAATCGAAGTATGTTGGATTCTCGCTCTCTCTTTTTGGAAGCTCTGTTGGTGTTATTCATTTGTCATGTTGTCTTTTCCACTGTGGCGTTATATTTTGTTTTTGTATCATATACATTCTACTCTGATGATGGTGTTCAATTGTTGTAATGATGTTGTATCCATGTTGTATCGATGTTGTGATCAATGAAAATTCATTTTGTTTCTGCTGTGTAGTTATCACGTAATGTTGTTATAAGCTCCAGTGAACTAGATTCTAACTTTTGAATCTCCATCATTCGAATACAAGTGAGGAGTTGGATGTCGATTTTTGGACGCTGGATTTCGGATCGTGACAAGTGGTATCAGAGCTAACGGTTGAGTAAGAACTTTAGCCTTGGAGTATAACACATTAGATGACTCATTAGAGATAGGGTTAGAAATACCCTTGAATGAGTATTTCCCTAAGATATCAAATCCGTATGCCTAAATCAAGTTTTCTTACTATTTAGAAGCTAGTGAGAATGAGCACAAGAAGAGGACGAGTTAGGGATTAGGAAGTACCACTACAACTGGTAGAGACCCTGCAACAACGGAAGCAGCTATTCATATCCAACCCCAGTCGAATCTTGCTGATTTATATCGAAGTTTTGCAAGACTTGGAGGGAAGCCATTCACAGGCAAAGAAACTATTATCGAGCACAAGCTTCGAATTGATCGTGCGAAAGGATTTTCAGAGGACTGAAGTTGGAAGATGGCCAGATGAGATTGATAACTACTTGGCAGCTTCACGAGGAGGCTTTATCATGGTGGGAGACTATTACATTAGCCGAGCTAAAGGATGAATTTACTTAGGATCGATCCAAGGAAGTGTTGAGAAGCATTATATTGCGTCTGTTGGTATCTCCAGGATGTACCAGGAGTTTACAAATTTGAAGCAATGGAGCTTATCTTCTGAAGAACACTTGAACAAGTTTAATGAGCTATCCCAATTTGGTCCGGAGTTGGTAAATACCCCCTGAAGAAGAATGAAAGATTTATCAAAGGGATGGACAAGAAGTTCCATGAAAGAATGACAGCCTATGTGAAGGAATCTTTTCTGACTTGATAGATATGGTTTATAGCTATGCCACCTTGGATAAGCAGGAAGTTTCGGAGGAGAAGAGGAGCGAAGTAATCCGAACTGGAAAAAAGGAAGTTCAGAGGAAAGAAACAGTGGCAAAGACTAAGAAAAGAAGAATAATCAGGAGAATAAGGTGAAGGATGTTACTTGTTTTAATTGTTTGGAGAAAGGCCATTATTCGAATAGTTGCAAGAAGCCAAAGAAGCAAGGAAAGAAGGATCAATCTATGAAGACAATTTAGGGAGCCAGGGAATGTTATTATCGCCATAAATCTGGATATGTAATTAAAGATTGCCCGACAATCAAGCAGGCTCGAGTAGCAAAGATTTATGCGATCAAGGATAAACCTTCAACCTTAGGAGCAGACAAAGAAAAAGGAGTTTTAGAAGGTGATCTTCTTATTTATGATAGAGTTGTTAGAGTTCTGTTTGACACTAGTGCCACACATAGCTTTATTTCCCAATAAACCGGAAAACGAATTAAAACTTGAACCCGAATTCGTAGATGAACCCATTTGTGTGAAAAATCCGGTTGGCGTCCCTACGAATCTTTGTCTACGTTGTAAAAATTTACTATCTCGTATTCTCGTTATCAATTTCCTATCAGCCTTTTTGTTCTCGACTTTAATGAATTTGATATCTTACTTGGAATGAACTGATTAAAGAAATACGAAGCTAAATTACATTGTAACAATCGAACGATTTCGGTAAAACAAAACTTGGTAATTTCATTGTGATTTGTTGTGACGACCCAATTCCAAAGAGGGGCAAGCTAATGCATACCTTGGGGTATCCCAACCAAAGTTTGGAGTCCATACCTTTTGTTCGAAAACTTCCTAACGTATTCGAAGAGGTTAAATCTTTTCCTCTGCACAGGGAAATTGAATTCAGAATCGACTTGGTTCCCAATGCTCGTCCTATTGTTCATGCAAGCCGCAGGATGGCACCAAGGGAAAGAATAGAGCTAGTCAAGCAAACTCGAGATTTGCTGGAGAAAGGATTGATACGTCCCAGTTGTTCTAGTTGGGGTTCGGCTGTGGTATTCGTAGCCAAGTCCAATGGATCCTTAAGATTGCACGTAGACTACCACAATCTTGATAAATTAACTCTCCAAAATAAATTTCCCTTGCACAGAACCAACGACCTGTTAGATCAGTTGCATGGTGCTCGGTTCTTTTCTAAGATGGATCTAGCCCAAGGATTCCATCAACTAAGAATTGTGGAAGATCGTATTCATTTAACTAATTTCAGGGGTCCTGACACATTCTACGAATGGTTGGTTATGCCTTTCGGACTAATCAATGCCCATGCATATTTCGTAGACTTGATGGCCCGTGTATTCCGAGAAGTATTGAATAAATTTGTTGTATTTGTTGATAATATTTTGATTTACTCCAAAACTGAAGAAGAGCATGTCGAGCACTTGAGAATTGTTTTGGAGATATTGAGGAGGAACATTCTATTTTCCAAATTTTCTAAATGTCATTTTTGGGTTAAAGAAGTTAGATTTCTCGGAAATATTGTAACCGAAAAGGAAATTTCTGTAGACCCTCGCAAAGTTTCCGCTATCCTAGATTGGAAGCAACACACAACTCCAAAAGAAGTCAAAAGTTTTCTGGGATTAGCTGGTTATTACTAAAAGTTTGTCCAGGATTTGTCCAAGTTAGCCAGTCCATTGACTAAGTTGAACATGAAGAATGCTAAATTCTATTGGACTCCGAAGTGCGAGGAAGCATTCTAGGAATTGAAGAGAAGATTGATCACTACTCCCTTTCATGCTATTATTAACGGGAACCAAGGTTTATCTATGTATACATATGCATGTGGTGAAGGTGTGGGTGGTATTCTAGTGCAAGAGGGTAGAGTGATTGCCTATGCATGTAGACAATTGCGACCACATGAGAAAAACTACGCAACACATAATCTCGAGCTTTTGGCAGTTATCTCCGTTATAAAAATCTGGCGTCATTATCTTATTGGTGAAAAATTTGAATTGTTCACAGACCATAAATATTTGAAGTATCTCTTTACCCAGAAGGATTTGAATCTAAGGCAACAACATTGGTTGGAATTCCTAAGGTCATACGACTTGGATATTCGGTATACACCCGAAAAAGCCAACACGATAGCCGATGCTTTGAGTAGAAGACATGTCATTCTTGCTTATCTTGTTGTCACTCCTACTCTTCTTCAAAAGGTTGCTAGTAAGCAGAAAGAAGATAAGTTTCTTCGAGAAATTTATAGAAGAACATGTCAAGGTGACGATTCCAGTTTTGAAATTGATAGTAGTTAAATTATAAGGTTGAAAGACGGGATGTGTGTTCCAGGCATACCAGATCTCAAACGGGAAGTATTGGACGAGTGTCATAAGTCAAGCTTGGTATCCATCGAGGGTTAATAAAATGTATCAAGATATTAGAAGGACTTTCTAGTGGAAAACGATGAAGAGAGATATATCTATTTATGTTAGTCGATGTGCAACTTGTCAGCAAATAAAGAGTGATCAGATGAAGATGGCGGGTTTACTCCAACCACTTGAAGTGCCTAGGTGGAAATTAGATCAAGTTTCTATGGATTTCATAGATGGTTTGCCACAAACTCAAAAGGGTAATGAAGCGATTTGGATTATTGTGGATCGTCTGACCAAGATTGCCAACTTTATCCTAGTAAAATCCACCCGAACTGCAACAAGTTTGGCAGAATTGTATGTGAAAGAGATCGTTCGTCTCCATGGAATGCCGAGTAATATAGTGAGTGATCATGACCCGATCTTCACTAGAATATTTTAGGAGGTATTTCAAGCCGCACTAGGAACCAAGTTGAATTTCAGTACAGCTTACCATCCACAGTCTGATGGGCAAACGGAAAGGATAAATTGAATCTTGGAAGATCTTTTGCGTGCTTGTATTCTTGACTTTGGCGGTTCATGGAAGGACCATTTTCATTTGGTTGAATTTTCATATAATAATAGTTATCAGGCTGGTATCAAATGGCTCCTTTCGAAGCATTATATGGTCGTCCTTGTAGATCATCTGCGTGTTGGATTGAGTAGGGTGATAGGCTTGTTCTTGGTCCAGATATGATAAAAGAAGCTACTAAGAAAGTTGGTTTTATTCAAAAGAAGTTGAAAACTGCTCAAAGTCGACAGAAAAGTTATGTTGACCGTAGGAGGAGAACTCTAGAATTCCAGGTTGGAGATTTTGTTTTCTTAAAGGTGATCCAATGCATGAGTTTTGAGATTTGGAAAGATGGGTAAGCAGGCACCGCGATATATAGGTCCTTTTTCGATACTTGAGAGGATTGGTCCTTCGGCTTATCGAGTGCAGTTACTTAATTGTTAAGCTGGCGTGCACAATGTGTTCCATGTTTCACCCCTTCGAAAATATGTACATGATCCAGACTGTATCATTGAGGAAGCCGCTTAGCAGGATTTGGAGATCACACCTAATTTGGCAGTGATAAGATAACCTTTGAAGATTATTGATCGAGATGAGAAGCAGTAGAGAAATAAAGTGGTGAATTTGTTGAAAGTTCAATGAAGTAGAGATCCAAATGATTGTACTTGGAAAATAGAGGATAGCATGCAGAAGTCCTATCCTAAGTGTAGAGTGGATATTTCGGCTTAATCTGGTAAGCCATTTCTCTATCTCTTTATGTGTTCATATGTTCTTTGTTTATCTCTCTCTCTCTCTCTCTTTCAAATTTCGAGGACGAAATTTTCTTAAGGAGGGAATCTGTAAAGATCCGTTTTTAAATAAAGTCTAATTTCGTAGTTAATATAAATATTGGAATTTAACTGTGAATTAATTTAAATTTTTCAAAAACAAATAAGATAAGAGCTGATTTATATATATATATATATATATATATATATATATATATATATATATTGTAACATCCTGCCTTTTTGTATGTTTTAAATCGACGACAAACCACACACGTCAGACTTAAACCATACAGAAGGGCGGATTGTTATGGGGTAAATAAGAAAAAGCAGAGAAAAAAAAGAAACAAAATAGAATCTTGCAACGGAACGATAAAATATAATAATCAAATAAACAGTTCATGAAGCTGTTTTACAAAAACATTTGATTATACTTATACAATACATATCAGAGTTACACATACCAGAGAATAATCAATAAAAATGTAGCGGAACAATGTGATGTAGTGGAATATAATAAATAATAGTAATACAAGTCTTCGTCTTCGACCTCCAAAGATAAAGTCTTCGAATCTTGAAATGCTCATACTGTCCCGAGCGAATTGAAAAACTCGAGTCAGAACTAAAAGATCTTATGTAAGTTAAATCAACGGCAAATAATATGAGTGGAACGGCGTCAGAGATGTTTACGGGATTTGACATCTCCTACCAGTGTCTAACGTGAGTGCAGTAACTTAAGAGATGCTCGGGATTCACACCTCTTAAGGATCCGTTAAACTATTTACTATGTAGTAATATTTCGCAATTATAATAATGTCTATTTGTAAAATAAACTTACTTTTAAATAGCATTAAGGAGTGACCCAATATTCCCATTAACACGTAATAGTCCCAGAAGTCCATCCAGTATCAACGGATCTCCAGATCGGGAGACTACCCTAAATACTCCACGGGCTACAGGAGAAAACCAAACTCGTACAAGGTGCGCTAGGGTGGGTGACACAACACAACTAGGCAATGCCAGGGTAAATATACCAATTACGCTTCCAGACCGATGGTAACGCGTAGCAGCTACTACCGCCCACCTCGAGCCACGCCCCCAAAATTAAAAAGGGCCCCATACAATCACAAAGTAATGGAATGGTATCGAAGGAGTGTGTCGATAAAAGGTGCTACCTTCTTTGCCCGTTAATCGCTCCTGTTTTAACCACCTTATGCCAACTCACGGGAGTCGGTCCACGTATATACCTCAAAGGAAACGTCGCCACCATCCTACTTTATTCTGGAATCTCCACCGCGTACACGGTTGTTAAAGTGGTTTTCGGAGTTGGCAGAGAGTATGACAACTTCCGATCCCGGTCTCTTTAACAACCAAACGTTATTATAATACCGCGGTCTTTTCAAAATAGTTTATACTTCAAACCGAAATATAATATCCATTTCGAAACCATATAAATACGATATCCTTTCCATTTCAAAACCCCAAATCATTATGATATCATTCTTATAAAACCCCAAATCAATATAATATCATTTTTATTTCAAATATATCTCTTTTCAAAAATCATAGCACTTTCAAATCTCTAATATTTTGAAACTAAACGCTTGAAATATAACCTTTCAAATCATAATACTTCGAATTTCATATTTTCCAAACCATAACTTCCAAAACTTAAATGGTTTGGATATTCAAACAGTATATAAATTAAGATAGCTTGAATTTAAAAATAATTTTATAAAGTAAAATAATTTCCTCGACTTCACTATTTTATTCACTTTAAATTAAATCTCAATTCATAACTTTCAACTCACTTCCAGTTTCAATAAACCAATTCAATTTCAATATATTTCAAACTTTGTGTATTAAATAATTTCAAAACTAAGGTTGATAATTACAATTCAACGTTCTATATTTTTAGTTTTGAAATATTTGCATAATAAATCCATTATCCTAAAAAAACTCAAATTACAAATAACTAAATATTTCCTTCAATTTAGGTATACTTGAAATACTCATTTAATTCACCTTGACCCCAAAATCAAGTTATAATGATTATATTTTTTAAAATTCCCAACTTAATAAGTTTCACATTAACCTTTTTGAGCTTAATTCTTAAATAAATTTAATTCCAAATAAATCTCCAATTTGTCCCCCAAACTTAATTTATTTAAATCATTTTACACTCTATATTAAAGTAAAATTTAAATACTTACTCATGTTTATTTTAATAAAAAAAATCAAACACAATTATTAAACTTAAATTTTTATCTAACAAACTTACACATAGCTTAAATTCAAGAATTTAACTATATATAAAATAATATTTATATAATATCAAAAAAAATCAATATTTATTAAACCGTATATTTCTATCTAAAACCATAGAATTCATTTCCAAAATAATTGTATTTATATAGACCGACGGTGTCTGAATATAATTTTTTATCCTATGGTCAAATTATACGAATATTTATCATTTCAATTCGTAACTTAAAATAAAAATACGGATATATATCATTTCAAACCGCAATCCCGAATGAAATAAAAATACATAACAACTTGCAGTTTATAATCATATAAAATACAACATCCATTCACCCAATATCAACAATCAACCATTTATCACAATAATTATCCAATTCAATCAATATAACAATATAAAATAGATAATAAATAACGGGTAATTACTGGCAGTTTATATTCAGTAATAAATTAATTTAACTAGCAGTATGAAATAATAAATTAAATAACAATTTAATTCAATAAATTCAGTTTAACTAGAATGATGATAAAAATATTCCAAACAGCAATAAATAAATTTCTAATCACATCATAAATTAATTTAACACACATAAGAAATTTTAGAAGTTGTGAGTGGGTAAAAATTCTTACCTTTTGAATTTAAATTGAATTTAAATACAATTTAAATCCAAAATTTGAACAGTCTCAGAATCTGCCCAAACTAATGCCAAAATGTCAGAAATTATAATACGATTCTAACGGAGAAAACCGCGCATGAAACGGACTCGTATGTAAAAGGTATGTGAGTTAGAAATTATACGATTTAGATTCAAATTAACTAAAATAAACTAAAACGCACCAGTAAAACATCGCCACATCATCACGCGTAAACCAGGCTCACATGTTCGAAATCCTACCTGACTCTCGACCTAATATGCCGCCGCGGCCGATCTTGGAGCTATTGCTATCGCCACAGCCTTCGCTATCTCAATCGATGATCGTCAACGAGTTCGCTCGGTCCAAGCGCCCCCCAGACCAAGTCGCGCGCGCCTCCGTTTGTGCTATGGTGCACCACCACTGTGATATCCTGGAATTTTTGACAATATCAATTTAATAGTCTGTATTAAAAACTAAATTGATTTGATAATTTTTGTTAATAAAAGTTGAATTGATTTAATAATTTTCCTTTAATAAATAATTAATTGGTGAATTTTATCTTTAAAAAAACTAATAAATTTATTTCTATTTAAATGAATATATTGTATGTATATATTCTAAATAAATAATCTTTGGTTTAAATTTAATAAATGTATGTTGATTTCAAATACTAATATATATATATATATATATATATAATAATTTGGAAATTTTGATTTAATTTAATATTAAGTTTTTCAAAGCTATTTAATAATTAAACATATGATTTTAAATTGTTAAGATAGATGTTTAAATGTTTAAAACGATTTTGGCTTAAGTTTTAAATTTAAATTAATTAACAAAAAGGTTTGTTTTGTTTTCGTTATAAAATATAGCTTAATAAAATAAGTAATTTATTAATAAAGAAATAATTTCTTTATTAATTATTTTAATTTGATAATGAGTTATTTCTATAAAAAATATTAATAATGTATTGTTTTTACAAATAGATTTTGAATAAAAATAGAATTGTTACTTCAAATTGAATTTTAGAATTTGATTTGAATTTGAATATAAAGTCTTAAAATCCAAAGTATAGATTTTAAATTGTTTTGGATTTCTAAATATATGCATAAGCTTTTATTTATAAGTATAACTGGTTTTTATTTCTTTTAAAAAAAAAATCTATATGTATAAAATACTAATTTACTAATTAATTAGGCATAACTTACATATTAACATTTAAATTAAATACAAATTACTTTAAAAAGACAATGTGTCATTTTCCTAAGCTTCATATAACAAGTGTTAAGTGTTAAACATTCCAATTTGACAAATGTTAAGATAATTTACAGGTGACCTTATTTATTTCATTTTCTTTTATTATATTAAATCACAAAATTCACTTATATAAATACATTTGTCTCTCACCTTTCTTCTTTTTTCTATCTTCATAATTTAAAGTTAGATTAAAAATGGGAATAACTTATAACCATCTCCAAAATCAGTTTACAACTCAAATTAAACTCCTTATATCAAAGATCAAATCCTGTAAACAAATCCTCGGTTCAATCATGCAATCCATTTCCCTGTAATTCACTTCAAAATGCAATCAGGAAATTGATATTGCATGCAAATCTACACATCTTCAAACCGAGGCAACTGCAGCTTTAAAACCAAGCCTGCTTGCATTCATCTTTCAACCTGGGTATATCAAAAGGAAGTCTGCAATTCAAGTTTTAAATTCAAAACAAGTTAAATCTGGAAATCATTGGAGTTGTCTGCAAGTTTTTAAAACAAGCAACTTAAAGTTCTAAATTAAAATCAAAGGGGCAATCCAGTTTTAAAGTATCAAAAGCTTTTCAAAATGGAAGCTCTGTTTTCTTCAAAATCAGGTGTGTAACTTTTAAACTTAAAATAAAATTAGGTTGCATGCTAGTATGGTTGAATATAAATAAGTATTACATGTGTATATAGGTAAAAATCTGATGTGAATATTTGATTGTGTGCATACTGTATATATATTGTGCTCTCTCTTGTTTCCAGTCTCAATTTTTATTTAAAAATCCTTGTCACGTAATCTAGTGTTTGATAGGATTTGATTATCAAACAAATGTTGTTTGATTTAACCTAGATTTATCTTTAAAAATTTAAATTAGACAAAATAAGGCATGTTGTCTCTGGAAGTATTAAAAACATCAGTGTATGTTATTATAAATCAAAAATTCAAATTGTGTAATATATTAATTCAGTATTATAAATCGAAAACATCAACTAAATCATGATTTTTAATACCAAAATCAAGATTTTTTAGAAATAAAATGAAGGTGCAGTTTGGGTTTGAACTGAAATGGGGATATTGAGTTTTTCTGGTGATCTAGGTATCTGGAGAGGTCGGGGTTCTTCCATATGATGGAGGGGTGTTAGTGGATGATGGGAAAAATACTGGATGGTGTTGAATTTTGATGAGGAGGTTGCAGTAGTGGGATTCCTTTTAGAACCTTAGTTTTATTTAGGCTTAGGAATTCGATCACTGCTGGTTCTACAGTGGATCGAGTGCTTCAAGTTTTTAGAAGATGGAAGCTTGGACATATAAAAGGTCATGGCCGGAGATGTAGTACTTCTTGTGGTCGGAGGATAAACGGCGAAGCATTTCCAGGTTTAGGGTATTTGTTGTTCCAGTGTTCCCAGGTTTGGGATTTAGCTCGAGAATTCGATTTCGAGAATTTGAGCATGATCTGATGATCGAGTTAGGGTGTTTGGATGATTTTGGATGTGGGAAGATCATCGCTATTGATCGGAGATGACTGGCGGCAGCGTACATGTGCACGGTGCACTGTTATCTGATGAAGTTTGAGGTGGTGTTGGATTATGCTCGAGCTGCTCGAAGTTGTTAGGTAGTTTGCTCAGGGAGGTTGGGTTTTGAACTCGAAGCATTTTGGGGTGTCTCGGTTTAAAAGATGTTACAGGTAAAACTGAAACCTGTAATGTTTGTTTTAAAATTTTAAAAACTGAAGTTTATAAATGTAAAGTAAAGTCTTAAACTAAGTTTTAAATCCAAGTTCGAAATCTAGAATTCAAGTTAAGTTTAAGTCTTAGTTTTTAAAAAAAAAGTTTAAAACTTGAATTGTTAAACTACTTTAAATGGTTAAGTAGTTTGAATTTTTTTTAAAAAGAAATTTTAAAATATGACTAAGTTTTAAAGTTAAGTTTAAATTTTTGAAATCAAAGATTTAAATATGTATTTCAGTTTTTTAAATAAAAAAAGTTTCAAGTTTGAAAGATTTAAACAACTTTGTACGTTAAAGTGTTTATTTAAATTATTTGAATTAGAAATAAATTTGGTTTAAACTCTTATAAATTTCTTTTATAAGGCAAGCATTTTTTACCATGTAATTTAAAAGGTTTTTAAATTGTTTAAACTTTGTTTAAGTTAAATTGTATTCATTTTAAATCTCATATTTGAAATGAAATTTTAAAGTAAATTCAAAAGTAAATTGATTTCAAATGTTTTTGTTAATGATAATTTAGTCATAATTAAGAAATGTATTTATCTTAAAATTAAATTAAGATTTAATGATTTGAAATTAATTAAATTAATGAGGTTATTAAGGAATAATTAGTTAATTTAATTAATTAATGATTAGGGATTAATAAATAATTGATTAAGGGTTAATCAATTTGTAATTAAAGATCATTAATTAGATAATTAAAGATTATTAACTGAAGATTAAAGATTCATAAATTAAGCAATTAAGTTATAATCAAGATTAATTAATCAAGTAATTAAGGATTAATTAAGTTACAGTTAACACTTAATTAATTAAATAATTAGAGATTAATTAATGCATAATTAAAGATAAATTAATTTGTATTTAATAATGGTTAATCTAAGTTAATTACTTAATGGAAGTAATTGAAGAATGGTTAATGAAGGTCATTCACTAGGATTATTTAATAATTAATTAATGTGATTAATTTTAATAATTAATTAGATTAATTAATTAATTAAAGATAATCATTTGTTAAATTCTTTAAGTGTAATTACTTAATGGAAGAAATTAAGGAATTAATTACTTAATGTAATTAATTGAGTTTAATCGGATTAGTTTGAATTAATTAATTAAGTTTAATTAATCTTAGACACTGAATGATTTGATAATAATTACTTAATGTAATTAAAGGATTGTAATTACTTAGTAAAGTAATTAATTGATAATTACTGGATGTAATTAATGGAAGATGTTATAACAATGTAAGTAATATGGATTAAATTACTTTGTGTAATTAATCAAGGGATTAATTAAGATAATTAATTAAGGAATAACTAATTTAGTTAATGAAGTAATTAAAGTTAGTTAATTACTGAATGTGATTAATCTGGACTGATTAATAATTGTGGTTAATTACTTATTGTGATTAATTTAAAAAAGAAATTAATTAAAAGGTAATTAGGGATCATTAGTTTATATAATTAATGATGTAAGGTAGATTAATTAAGATTAATTAATCAATGGTAAGTGATTAAGGGTAATTAATTAATGTAATTAATTAAGGATTAATGTATATAGTTAATTAATTAATTGAAGTAATTAAAGGTTAGTTACTGTAAGGGGTTAAGAATAATTAATTTGTGAAATTAATTAAAGGACAATTACTTGAATGTAATTAAGGATAATTAATCAAGGATAATTAATTAAGGTGATTAATTTGAATGATTAATTAATTGATTTGTAATCGATCAAATGGTTATGTAAGCAAGATTTTAAAGATGAAGTAATTAATTAGTTCACTTTAAATTAATTAAAGATGGAAGTAATTAATTTAGTTCATTTTAAATTAATTATAGATGGTGTGATTAAGTAAATTTTTGCTTATGTACGAATGGATAATGTAACAACCCGCATATTTATCGATTTTTATATTTAAATATTTTATCGATACTCGGAATTTAATCCGAAAAGCTACTTTTTGCATACGGTCGAATTAGGACTCGGGACTACCCCCATTGAGTTTAAAATGCCGTTTGCGACCTTTTTGAGTATAAGCTTCGATATGTTTGGAGTAAGATGATTTTTGCTACTTTTTCACCTAGGGTTTTGATTTGGGCGGAGCCCACTTATGTATTCAGTCCCAACCCCTCTCCTCTTCATTCACTTCCTTTCTATTTTCCTTTTTACTCAAGATTTAGCAACAATGGTGGGAGAGATGAGAAATTAAACTCAAGCCCTAGTTTTCTTTTGCAAATCAAGTTCTAGCTCCAAACTAAAAGAAGAACCCATTGGTAAGATTCTCTTCTTCTTCTCCAACTCAATCTCTTATCAATTTCAAAAATTCCTAAACCTAACTTTGGGAATGTTCTTCTTTTAAAGCTTAGAATCAAGCTTCTTGAGTTGGATTTGAAGAATGGTTGATTCTCCTTTGCTTTCAAGCATCTTCTTCAATCGTTTGGGTTCAACGGTGAGATTTTTTATCTCACATCTATTACTATAATTATCTTTGGTGGTAGGGTATGAATTCCTAACACTTCTTCATGTGCATTTGCTCTTGATTTGGATTGGTTTTGTGAATATTCCAATTTTTGGGTTTTTAAGTCAAATTTATGTGAAATCCTTTTATGGATGTTTGATCATGCTTTTGGTGATGCATCAAGGAGCATATATGGCCGGGTTGCCGATTGGCATAAACCCTTAGAGCCAATGTTCGTTCGGATGCATTTTGGAAGAGTTTGCTCTTCATTTGGATAGGCGGAAAAACAGCCCAGACATGATCCAGTCGACTTAAACCTCTGTTCATTCGACTGAACCTGGAACCCGAAAGTTTCCAGGCATGATTCAGTCAACAGAATACTCTGTTCAATCGACTGAAACTGGAAACAGAAAGTTTCCTGAACCTGGAAAATTTCCAGGCACAGGGTCAGTCGACTGAAAACTCTGTTCAGTCGACTGAACCTGCTGTTTGAGTCCATTTTGCCTTTTTGGATTGAATTTTCAATTTAAATCGATTCGTGATGATCCTATTTGTTGTTATCATTTATTATGACTTTGATGACTCCTTTTTAGGGATTTTGAATATCCATTTCGATGGATTCTTTATCGGTTTCTTTAGATTTTATTCACATCTTCGTATGTGAATTTTAGTGATTGATTGTTCCTACAATCTTCTTTGTGATTTGTCACCTTAAAAATATAAAGTTTTCGATACTAATAGTAAATATCAAAACACTTTCTTCAAATGATTTCAACACTATTTTATTACAAAGCTCGTTTTCTCAAACCAATTTCCAATCTATTAGTATATACAAACCTTTACCTCACTCGTATGAGAAATCTAATTAAACGACTTAGTAAAACAAGTGGTATGAAACGCTTGCGTTTACTTCGTCGGTTAATTCTTAGACTTGTTCGATTGAATCTCTTGTGACAATTTTCTAGTGGAGATCTACAATTTGTTCGTAAATATTTAAATTAAGCTAGTGGTTATGGGACATGAAGCTAAGCTCATATATTTACTAGCTTACTGTAATTGACACTTCTTGATGATCATGACGATTATTTTTTGTGATTTAGACTAGCAATGTGCGATGTCTCTTTGTCTGCGAGGGAGACTAAACCCCGTTTTGTGGAGTTTCGACTCAAATTGATGGGGTAGCGCCCCATGGTCTTCGGGCCGTTCGTGTGTCAAAAATTAATGGCTAGCTACCATGAGATAGCGTCTCGTTCGTGTGATACATATGTTGGTGAGTTTTCACGCTCCCATTCGTGTGATAGGCCTTACCCCCCCCCCCCCCCCCAATTTTTGTGATTTCTGGATTTCGTGTGTCGAATTCTGGAATTTTCTTCTTCACCTATTTTTGTGATTTCTATTGATATGATTTATCAATTTTTGTGCATAGGTGAATTCGTGTGTCATTGACTGGATTTCTTGAGATGATTTCTAGAATTTGTGCTTCACCAATTTTCGTGATTTCCATTGATAAGTTTTATCAATATGTGTGCATTGGTGAATTTGTGTGTCATTGACTTTTGTGATTGACATTGATATAATCGTCAATATTTATTATTTGGTGAACGAAATAAGGAGTATGACATTTCCTTTGATTCTTGTGTAGATTTGGTGATATTGATTAATCTCTTGTTGATTTTCAATTACTTATATATATCACAGCTTGGCATTGTGATTATTATGCATTTAGTCATATCTCTTATTCTATATCGCTTCATCAGATATTTATAGCTAGACTGATCCGTTTATTATTTTCTTATTAAATAATACTCGGGTCAGACCGAGATGTTACAGGTGCTTCTGCTTGACTTCTCCCCAGGGATTCATTACTCTGACATTTGGCTAACTACTTAGATTAGTAGTTTATTTTGTTATATACACTTGAGATATAGACTCATAGTTGTATTCTTTTGTATAGCACGTGTTGCTATTCTTTTGTATTATTGTGGATCTTTTTGACCACTACTCTAATATACACTTTCATGTGTTAATTATATATTCATATCTTCTTCCGCCTTTGTGATATGAATTATCTGTGAATGATTTGTGTTATGCTTATTTCTATATTTGTTTCCGATGATCACTATAGCCATTGTGTAATAGCTTTGAGTTTGTGTCGGTATGTCGGATTTCCTCTTGTGATGGAAAGTTATATTTTTATCTGGCATATCGGTGCTCGCGCAAAGAACTTATACGGATGGTCTCTCCTCAACAGCCTTATTCTCCGTGCTAGTTGATAGCATTCACCGTAGTGTTCTTGGCTAGCGTGGGTATAGAGGTGGGGCGTCACAGCTTGGTATCAGAGCGAAACTTCGGAACAATATGGAATGTTATAACAAGGATCATCGTCCTAAGTCTTTCTTAGGAGTCATGCTTTAGGATTTTATTCGAGTCTTCGTACCGACTCATCTTATTTTCTTTTATGATTCCTTGTTTTATCTATCAAGAATTGCTTGATATTGAATTTGGTGAATAACCTTTTCCTTCTTCTTCTTTCTTTCTAAAGAAAGAGAAATGTCTAGACCAGGCCGCCCCAGAGCCGTACCATCTAGAACTCCACCCTAGGATGGAGTTCTTATGATTGCTCAACAGCTTCTTGATTTAGTGACGAATGCTCAAGCAGCTGGAGCCAACCCGGAACCTACTCACCCTAAGTCGGGATGTGCACGCTTGTGCAGCGATTACACTAGTTTGGGTGGGGAGCCATTCAAAGGTTCCAAAACTATTATTGAAGTACAGGCTTGGCTAAGGTCATGCGATCGAATCTTTTCTTGCATAAATCTTATTGACCTTCACCGAGTTCAGGTGGCCTCTAGTATGCTCCGAGAAAGAGCATTGGACTGGTACAAGCTTCTTATTTCTGAGATTAATGAAGCGGATCTCACCTGGGAGCAATTCCGGGAACGCTTCGAGTTGAAATTTGTACCAAAAGCAGAGAAAGTGACATTGGCTCGACGATTTATAGACCTTGTTCAAGGTGAGTCCTCCGTGACTGATTACGTTGCCTCCTTCGAGTCGCTTTCCAAATATGGGGTTGAATACATCAACACCCCTTTAAAGAAGAACCAGAGGTTCGTCCATGGCTTAAACGAAAATCTCAAGAAGCCTTTACTTCTAAAATTAGAAGTTTCTTTCGACCAACTCGTTGATATTGCTCTTCGTCTTGAAGAGGCGGATAGGGAGAATGATGTTGAAGTGGTGGGTTCCAAACCAAACTTCAACAACAAGAAGAGGCCAAACAAATTCAAAGGCCCTTATCCCAATAAGAAAGGGAGGCAAGCAACTCCTATTGAAAAGACCTTTTTCTCTACTCAAGGGAAATGCTATAATTGTGGTTCGAAAGACCATTTTGCGAACAAGTGTTCAAAGCCTTGTACTTGTCGCTATTGCAAAAGCCCGGACCATTTTATGCATGCATGTCCCAAACTTCAAAATAGGAAGGAGGGAAATCTTAATGTTGCTTAAGCCCCTGGCAACACATCTCGTGGCCAAGGTATTTCTCATTCTATTCTGGATGGAATTATTTTATTTCGTGATCATCCTATTCGAGTTCTTTTTGATACGGGTGCGTCCCATTCTTTTATATCAAAAGAACTTGTTGATACTTTTTCTTTGGATGTTTTGTGTTTAATGACATCTTTGAGAATTGCGAATCTGGTTGGTGGATCCGCGACAATCAGTTTATTGTGTAATGATGTCGAGATTATTTTGGGTGATTTTCCTTTCCTAGCCGATTTGCATGTCATGCGTTATTTAGGCTTTGGAATGATTTTGGGAATGGATTGGCTTAACCGTTATGAAGCTCATATCCTATGTCCTGAGCGGACTATTCATCTTCGACATCCTCAATCTGTTAAGCAGATTTCAACTAACCTTAAAGATTCGGATTCCAGCTTGGTTGCATCTTTATATTCTTTAAATCCTCGTGATGACGATAATGATGATGAGGAAGATATTATTTATCTTATTCACGTTGTTCGTGAATTTTCCGACATATTTGAGCCCGTTTTAGGATTACCACCTAAGCGAGCAATTGAGTTCAGAATTAATCTCGTTCCTAGAGCTCAACCCGTCACTCGTCCTCCTTATCGTTTGTCCAATAAAGAAAATGAGGAGATGCGCATACAATTATCCGATTTGGAAACGAAGCAATTTATTCGCTCAAGTTCCTCGCCTTGGCGAGCTTTGGCTATTTTCATGAAGAAATCTGATGGTACACTTAGGCTTTGCGTTGACTACCGCAAGCTTAATGATCTTACTATCAAAAACAAATATCCTTTACCTCGGATTGGTGATCTATTCGATCAACTTAGTGGTGCTAAAGTCTTTTCGCAATTGGACTTAGCTACAGGATTCCATCAGCTTCGTATTACAGAGGATAGCATTCCTTTGACATCGTTCCGTACTCGTTATGGATCTTATGAATGGCTTGTTATGCCATTTGGTCTAACGAATGCTCCGGCTTATTTCGTTGACCTTATGAATAGAGTTTTCAAAGACTTCCTCGATCGGTTTGTTCTCATCTTCATTGATGATATTCTTGTGTATTCTAAAACCGAGGAGGAACATGAGAAGCATCTTCGGATTGTGTTGGAAACTCTTAGGAGTAATCAATTGAAAGCAAAATTTTCTAAATGCCACTTTTGGCAATCTCGTGTGAAGTTTCTCGGTCATATTATTTCCGAATCCGGAATTTCCGTGGATCCTTCAAAGATTGAAGCGATTCAAGATTGGAAGAGACCAGAGAGTGTGACAGAGATTCGTAGTTTTCTCGGATTGGCGGGCTATTACCGTCGTTTTGTCAAAGAATTTTCTAAGATTGCCGTGCCTCTCACTATCTTGACGAAGAAAGGTGTTAAATACATTTGGTCGGACAAATGTGAAGCTTCTTTTCAGAAATTAAAAGAACTTCTTTCTGATGCTCCTATTCTCGTTATTCCCGAGGGGAATCAAGATTTCGTTGTTTATACCGATGCTAGTCGCGTTGGTTTGGGTGCCGTTCTTATGCAAAGAGAACGTGTTATTGCTTATGCTTCTAGGCAACTGAAGCCTGCTGAGACTAGATATGTCACTCATTATTTAGAGCTCGCGGCTATTGTTTTTGCCCTTCGTATTTGGCGTCATTATCTTTTAGGAGAGAAATTTGTTCTTTACACCGATCATAAGTCCTTGAAGTATTTATTCTCTCAAAAGGAACTTAATTTGCGTCAACAACGTTGGCTCCAATTTCTTGCACCATATGATCTTGATATCCTTTATACTCCCGGAAAGGGAAATCGCGTTGCACTTAGTCGAAAGCAACAAGCGGTTGTTTGTATGATGATATCTGAATGGAACGATCTCGAGATTTTATCCACTTGCGAATTCGAGACCGTGTTTTCGATTTATGTTCATCTCTTGTTTTATGTAGCCTTGAGGCTCATCCTTCTCTTTTAGACCGCATTCTTGAAGCTCAAGGGCTAGATCCTGAATTGGCTCTTCTTGGCCAAAATGTTAAGGATAAAATTGGTATTGAAGGTTTGAAAGACTTTGATATTGATTCTAGTGGCGGCATTCGAAAATTTGGTAGACTTATCGTACCAAATATTAGTGATCTTCGAAAAGATATATTAGAAGATTCCCATCGCACTAAATTTACCATTCATCCCGGTAGTAGTAAAATGTACGCGGATATGAAGCGACTTTATTATTGGGAGGGAATGAAACTTGACATCGCTAACTTCCTTAAGCATTGCATGACTTGCCAACTCGTTAAGGCCGAACATCAAAGGCACGGTGGGTTATTGCAACCTTTAGAAATTCCAATTTGGAAGTGGGACCAAATTTTCATGGATTTTATAGATGGCCTTCCCCGTTCTCGTTCGGGTCATGATAGCTTATGGGTGATTGTTGATAGACTTACTAAATCCGCCCATTTTATTCCTGTTCGGTCTAACCGAACCGTTCCTCTTTTGGCCAAGCTCTTTGTTAAAGAGATTGTTAAATTGCATGGAGTTCCTACTTTTATTATTAGTGATCGTGATCCATTGTTTACTAGTGGATTTTGGAAGAGTCTTCAAAAAGCTTTGGGAACGAAGCTTAATTTTAGCACCGCTTATCATCATCGGTCCAATGGACAAACTGAGCGTGTGAATCAAACTCTTGAAGATCTTATTCGTGCATGTGTTCTTGATTTTGGTGGAAGTTGGGAAGATCATATTTCACTTGTTGAATTTTCCTATAATAATAGCTTCCAATCGAGTATTGGTATGGCACCTTTTGAGGCACTCTATGTAAGGCCATGCCGATCTCCTTCTTGTTGGCTTGAGGACGGTGAGAAGCTGGTTTTAGGTCCAGATTTTATTCGTGATTCCACAGAGAAGATTGAACTTATTCGACATAGGATGAAAGAAGCCCAAAGTAGACAAAAATCCTATGCCGATAACCGGAGAAGGAAGTTAGAATTTTATGTGGGGGATCTTGTGTTCATTCGTGTTTTGCCTATGAAGGGTGTTGTACGTTTCCTTCGATCGGGAAAATTAGGGCCTCGATATATTGGGCCATTTCCAATCACTGAACGTATTGGTTCCGTGGCTTATCGCATTTTATTACCGGCTCAATTTTCTGCTATTCATGACGTGTTTCACGTTTCTCAATTTCGGAAATGTCTTCGAGGTTCCGACTCTATTCTTGAGCCCGGTGTTTGGAAGAGATTGAAGTTTCGCCCAATTTAACTAATGAGCAACATTCTATTCATATTATTGCTTCAGAGGTCAAGCGCCTTCGAAATAAAGATGTTTCGCTTGTTAAAGTTAAATGGTCTTCAAATCCTAAGAATTGTTCTTGGGAGTCTAGAGAGTTCATCGAGCGAACACATCCGGACTTACTTTCTCGTCCTCTTTGAGGTGAACTTCTTATTTCAATCTTCTTTTGGGTTGAATATGCTTTTATGGTTGTTACTTTATATTCTCTTCTTAAATATTACGAGGACGCAATTTCTTTAAGGAGGGGAGTCTGTAACAACCCGCATATTTATCGATTTTTATATTTAAATATTTTATTTAAATATTTTATCCATACTCGGAATTTAGTCCGAAAAGCTACTTTTTGCATACGGTCGAATTAGGACTCGGGACTACCCCCATTGAGTTTAAAATGCCGTTTGCGACCTTTTTGAGTATAAGCTTCGATATGTTTGGAGTAAGTTGATTTTTGCTACTTTTTCACTTAGGGTTTTGATTTGGGCTGAGCCCACTTATGTATTCAGCCCCAACCCCTCTCCTCTTCATTCACTTCCTTCCTATTTTCCTTTTTACTCAAGCTTTAGCAACAATGGTGGGAGAGATGAGAAATTAAACTCAAGCCCTAGTTTTCTTTTGCAAATCAAGTTCTAGCTCCAAACTAAAAGAAGAACCCATTGGTAAGCTTCTCTTCTTCTTCTCCAACTCAATCTCTTATCAATTTCAGAAATTCCTAAACCTAACTTTGGGAATGTTCTTCTTTTAAAGCTTAGAATCAAGCTTCTTGAGTTGGATTTGAAGAGTGGTTGATTCTCCTTTACTTTCAAGCATCTTCTTCAATCGTTTGGGTTCAAAGGTGAGATTTTTTATCTCACATCTATTACTATAATTATCTTTGGTTGTTGGGTATGAATTCCTAACACTTCTTCATGTGCATTTGCTCTTGATTTGGTTTGGTTTTGTGAATATTCCAATTTTTGGGTTTTTAAGTCAAATTTGTGTGAAATCCTTTTATGGATGTTTGATCATGCTTTTGGTGATGCATCGAGGAGCATATAGGGCCGGGTTGCCGATTGGCATAAACCCTTAGAGCCAATGTTCATCCGGATGCATTTTGGAAGAGTTTTCTCTTCATTTGGATAGGCGGAAAAACAGCCCAGGCATGATTCAGTCGACTGAAACCTCTGTTCAGTCGACTAAACCTGGAACCCGAAAGTTTCCAGGCATGATTCAGTCGACTGAATACTCTGTTCAGTCGACTGAAACTGGAAACAGAAAGTTTCCTGAACCTGGAAAATTTCCAGGCACAGGGTCAGTCGACTGAACCTGCTGTTTGAGTCCATTTTGCCTTTTTGGATTGAATTTCCAATTTAAATCGATTCGTGATGATCCTATTTGTTGTTATCATTTATTATGACTTTGATGACTCCTTTTTAGGGATTTTTGAATATCCACTTCGATGGATTCTTTATCGGTTTCTTTGGATTTTATTCACATCTTCGTATGTGAATTTTAGTGATTGATTGTTCCTACAATCTTCTTTGTGATTTGTCACTTTAAAAATATAAAGGTTTCGATACTAATAGTAAATATCAAAACTCTTTCTTCAAATGATTTCAACACTATTTTATTACAAAGCTCGTTTTCTCAAACCGGTTTCCAATCTATTAGTATATACAAACCTTTACCTCACTCGTATGAGAAATCTAATTAAACGACTAGGTAAAACAAGTGGTATGAAACGCTTGCGTTTACTTCGTCGGTTAATTCTTGGACTTGTTCGATTGAATCTCTTGTGACAACTTTCTAGTGGAGATCTACAATTTGTTCGTAAATATTTAAGTTAAGCTAGTGGTTATGGGACATGAAGCTAAGCTCATATGTTTACTAGCTTACTGTAATTGACACTTCTTGATGATCATGACGATCATTTTTTGTGATTTAGACTAGGAATGTGCGATGTCTCTTTGTCTTCAAGGGAGACTAAACCTCGTTTTGTGGAGTTTCGACTCAAATTGATGGGGTAGCGCCCCATGGTCTTCGGGCCGTTCGTGTGTCAAAAATTAATGGCTAGCTACCATGAGATAGCGTCTCGTTCGTGTGATACATATTTTGGTGAGTTTTCATGCCCCCGTTCGTGTGATAGGCCTCCCCTTCCCTAATTTTTTTGATTTCTGGATTTCGTGTTCGAATTCTGGAATTTTCTTCTTCACCTATTTTTGTGATTTCTATTGATATGATTTATCAATTTTTTGCATAGGTGAATTCGTGTGTCATTGACTCGATTTCTTGAGATGATTTCTAGAATTTGTGCTTCACCAATTTTCGCAATTTCCATTAATAAGTTTTATCAATATGTGTGCATTGGTGAATTTGTGTGTAATTGACTTTTGTGATTGACACTGATATAATCGTCAATATTTATGGTTTGGTGAACGAAATAAGGAGTATGACATTTCCTTTGATTCTTGTGTAGATTTGGTGATATTGATTAATCTCTTGTTGATTTTCAGTTACTTATATATATCACAGCTTGGCATTGTGATTATTATGCATTTAGTCATATCTCTTATTCTATATCGCTTCATCAGATATTTATAGCTAGACTAATATGTTTATTATTTTCTTATTAAATAATACTCGGGTCAGACCGAGATGTTACAGGTGCTTCTGCTTGACTTCTCCCCAGGGATTCATTACTCTGACATTTGGCTAACTACTTAGATTAGTAGTTTATTTTGTTATATACACTTGAGATATAGACTCATAGTTGTATTCTTTTGTATAGCACATGTTGCTATTCTTTTGTATTATTGTGGATCTTTTTGACCACTACTCTGATATACACTTTCATGTGTTAATTATATATTCATATCTTCTTCCACCTTTGTGATATGAATTATCTATGAATGATTTGTGTTATTCTTATTTCTATATTTGTTTCCGAAGATCACTATAGCCACTGTGTAATAGCTTTGAGTTTGTGTCGGTGTGTCGGATTTCCTCTTGTGATGAAAAGTTATATTTTTATCTGGCATATTGGTGCTCTCCCAAAGAACTTATACGGATGGTCGCTCCTCAACAGCCTTATTCTCCGTGCTAGTTGATAGCATTCACCGTAGTGTTCTTGGCTAGCGTAGGTATAGAGGTAGGGCGTCACAGATAATATTGATTACCTTAAGTGGTTTGAGATCTCAGAAATGAGACAAGTAATGCGGTCTGATACGAATGCTTTGGTTGCATTGTGATGATAATATGGATTATCTATTTTGATGTTAGTATGGATTATCTGTTTATAATGATAATGTGGATCATCTGTTTATTATGATAATGTTGATTATCTATTGTGATTTGAGAATTATCTATCTGTGTGTATATGGATAATTGAATTGAATTGTTTTAAACTTTAAAACAACTTGGCCTTAAAAGACACATTTTGGATTTCGATGAGACCGGGATCGGGTTTCCAGATTTGGATATCTGAAAACCACATCGATCTAAATTAACGATAGGTCGTGAATCTCAAGTGAAGATGAAGATTCAGAGTGCAAGGGTTATCGTCGTTAACTCTGATGGTGATTCCGAAATGAGTGTAACGAGATAATGCCTTAGATTACGTTCGAACCCGGAACGAACTTGTATGGATTGAATGCTTTCAGCACATCGTCAGGTGGACAATGAGCATTCTAAGTGATGTGTTCTATAAAGGTAATCGTAGCCTCAAGCCACATCAATCGGGAATGGCTAAAACAGGGGAGGAGCAGCAAAGCTAAGTGGTTCATGCCCAAAGGATGAGATTTCCCCTGTCTAGAGGTCCCTTTTTATTCGGCTGTGTGGGCAGTTGTGAGCTCCAACTGCTAGGGTTGTTTTGTTCGGGACTGTCCAGTAAGGGTTGGTTCCGGCCTTGTGTTGCAGGGGATTTAGGGTGGATCCTTGGTACGTTGATCTAGGCCACGTACTGTGACGGGCGGTGCCCCAGTAGCCCAGCCATTGTATGGAATCCAAAATCCAATAAGTGCCATCTGTTTTGATTGTATTACCCACTTTTGTGGCTAATAGCTAGAATTTAATAGATGTAACAATATCGGTTACTTTCTATTTACTTGAAAACCCTAGACCTATTATAATATCATCGGATTTCCTATCAAATGTTTTGGTTAGCGTAAGGTAAAAAAAATTCCATGTTTATGTGTGGGAAGTCTTACGTGATACCTTTGTTTTCAAAGGTTTTGAAAGTTAAGCAACCTTAACCTGTTACTCAACTAGACCCATGTCTGACCCGGAGTTTATCTTCTATTTTCTTAAACTCTTGGGTACTCAAATTTTTATAAGTAGCCAAGGGATTCAGGTTAGCTTTGTCGAATTTTGGAGGAGCAATGGAGCAGGAGACTTCTGCGTTATAGTTAATTATACTGTTCCACTGTGTTGGTGTCTCTGAGTAGTTTCCTTGTATTGTATGGTGTTGTATAACTAGATAGATGTTTATAACTATCTAGTATGTGTTGTATAATATGTGTAACTCTGATAATGATTGTATACTATATAATACTTATGTTATTAATATAGTTTATTCGTTCCGCTATTTAGATTCTGATGTGTTTTCTCTTCTTTCTTCTCTTTCTTTCTCTTTTCTATCCCTTTCTTCCTTCAAGATGATGCGATTTTCCATGGTGTGAAAGTCGGGTCTCACTTGGTATCAGAGCGCTAGGTTGAGTGAATACCTAGGCTTTGGAGTGATTTCTTCTTGAGAGAATGTATTTGTAATTTTGATATGTATAAATACATTTATCTATTCTACCTATTTGTTGGGTTACCCGTACAGGTTTTCCAATATAAGTTATAAAGGTAGATGGAGTAGTGGTGTGCGTAACACGACTATCATTGGTTGGAGTTTGAATGTTTGAGGTTGGAAGTGTATCTGTCGGGACTGTAGACCTAATACCGTCTCGAGTGAGTTTTGCAGCGGTGTACGGATTTCGTCGATCTCTGAAGGAAACCTGTTAAGGTTCGGAGTCTATTTTTGATGTTGGATGAGTAGATTTTGGTTCTATCGGTTAGGAAGAAGCGAGTGATGGTATCTTGATACCTCAGGAAGTCGTAGCTGCATGATGAGACGTATGACTATGGTTGTTTTCGAAGATGTTTTCTTTGGAACAAGTTTAAGGAAGTTTCTTGAAGAGTTTTGGATAGTGTTTCTGTTTGGTTTGAGGTTCGAGTTTCTTGAAGAGTTTTGGATTAGGAAATCTTTGGCATCTGTGGCAGCAGTGCAGCTCGGAGTGTTCTGTGTTGGTAGGAAGTTTTCTGGCTGAGTAGTTTTTCTGAAGGAGGAGTGCAGAAGCAGCAGAGTGGACCCGTTTCTTTGATGGATTGGCTAGATAAGTGTAAGCTGTTCTGTTTGGTAAAGGGAGAACAGTTTTCTTTGGATTTTAGGTTGGGCTGATCGCAAAAGTGACTTGCGATAGTTTGAATGTTCTCTTGGGTTATCAAAGTTTTTTCGGATATCTTCAGGGAAGTCAGAGGTTTTTCCGCATCTGGAGATGGGTTTCCTCATCGACTGGGATCCCAAGAGTGGTACCGGTGATTCAGTTTAGTAGAAGGATGGTTCTTAGAGATAGAGTTTGATGAAGCGGCTCAGGTTTTGGTGGAGTTTCTGATATTTCCTATGGATCTGATTAACCATATTTCTGAATGTGTTGCTTGGTTTGTGCTCGTGTTCCTCATCGCATTCTTATCTACTTCGGATCAGAGTTATGCAGCGGAAGCAGTTTGGAAGTGCATCTGCTTTTCTTTTTCGGACAGGAGAACTGAGTTTAGTCTTCTGATATTTGAGGAATAGAGTTTGTGTTCCTGGATCTTGGTTGATCTTGAGGAGATCATTTTGTTGAGTTGATTGGTTTTGTTTGTTTCTAGAGGCATTAACGAAGGTTGAGCTGATCAGTAAGGATGTAGGCAGCCTAGGATCGTCCGGAGACTTTTTTGGATAAGATACGGAGGAATTTGGGTTCCGGAGTCAGAGATTTGATTTTGGATAAGTTTTTCTCCGATCAGGGAGCTATAAGTTTTGGGTAAGGCTGGGAAGCTAGCTCTGAAGTGTTTTGGATCTTTTCTGTGTTCTTGTGAGGAAAGGTGTTTGGTTTTCAGGATTGAATTGCCAGTTTAGATAACTGGGATTCGATGAATTTCACGTATCTCTAAGGGAGTACGTATGATCTATCTCTGGTTTTGGAACTAGAAGTTTGGGAGTTTAGGTTATTGAGTCAGACTTGTCTGTAGTCTGATATCCTGTCAAGTTTTGTAGATCTAGATGAGTAGTAGCTCTATAGCTTAGTAGTATGGAATGCTTGGATTCTGTAGAGTGAGTATCCCGGTATTTATACTTGGGAAACTCGAGAAAATTCTATCCAGAATTTTGTCCGGATAGTTAGAATTGTTTGATTGGATGAATTGGTTGCTATGGTAGTTAGCATATGTTTGATATATGCTTGTGTTTTAAAATTAAAATCTTTAATGAGATTATTAAATTACCATTATTTTAAATTTCAGGGACAAAATTCTTTTAAGGGGGAGGATTGTGATATCCGGGAATTTTTGACAATATCAATTTAATAATCTGTATTAAAATTAAATTGATTTGATAAATTTTGTTAATAAAATTTGAATCAATTTAATAATTTTCCTTTAATAAATAATTAATTATGAATTTTATCTTTTAAAAAACTAATAAATTAATTTCTATTTAAATGAATATATTGTATGTATATATTGTAAATAAATAATCTTTGGTTTAAATTAAATAAATGAATCTTGATTTCAAATTCTAATATATATATTTATTAAATTAGAAATTTTTATTTAATTTATTATTTAGTTTTTCAAAGCTATTTAATAATTAAATATGTGATTTTAAATTGTTAAGATAGATGTTTAAATGTTTAAATTATTTTGGCTTAAGTTTTAAAATTAAATTAATTAATAAAAAGGTTTGTTTTGTTTTCTTTTTAAAATATAGCTTAATAAAATAAGTAATTTATTGATAAAGAAATAATTTCTTTTATAATACTTTTAATTTGATAATGAGTTATTTATAAAAACAATATTAATAATGTATTGTTTTTATAAATAGATTTTGAATAAAACTAGAATTGTTACTTCAAATTGAATTTTAGAATTTGATTTGAATTTGAATATAAAGTCTTAATTGGTTTTTATTTCTAAATTGTTTTGGATTTTAAATTGTTTTGGATTTCTAAATATATGCATAAGCTTTTATTTATAAGTATAATTGGATTTTATTTCTTTTTAAAAAAAATTCTATACATATAAAATACTAATTAACTAATTAATTAGGTATAACTTATATATTAACATTTAAATTAAATACAAATTACTTTAAGAAGACATGTGTCATTTTCCTAAGCTTTATATAACAAGTGTTAAGTGTTAAGCATTCCAATTTGACAAATGTTAAGGTAATTTACTAGCGTCCTTATTTATTTTCATTTTCTTTTATTATATTAAATCAAAAAATTCACTTATATAAATACATTTACCTCTTACCTTTCTTCTTTTTTCTATCTTCATAATTTAAAGTTAGAAACAAATAAGAGAATAACTTATAACCATCTCCAAAATCAGTTTACAAACTCAAATTAAACTACTTATATCAAAGATCAAATCCCTGTAAACAATTCCTCGGTTCAAACATGTAATCCATTTCCCTGTAATTCACTTCAAAATGCAATCTGGAAATTGATATTGCATGCAAATCTGCACATCTTCAAACCAAGGCAACTGCAGTTTTAAAACCAAGCCTGCCTGCATTCATCTTTCAACCTGGGTATATCAAAAGGAAGTCTGAAATTCAAGTTTTAAATTCAAAACAAGTTGAATCTGGAAATCATTGGAGTTTTCTACAAGTTGTTAAAACAAGCAACTTAAAGTTTTAAATTAAAATCAAAGGGGAAATGCACTTTTAAAGTATCAAAAGCTTTTCAAAATGGAAGCTCTGTTTTCTTCAAAATCAGGTGAGTAACTTTTAAACTTAAAATAAAATTAGGTTGCATGCTAGTATGGTTGAATATAAATAAGTATTACATGTGTATATAGGTAAAAATCTGATGTGAATATTTGATTGTGTGCATATTGCATATATATATTGTGCTCTGTCTTGTTTCCAGGCTCAATTTTTATTTAAAAATCCTTGTCACATCATCTATTGTTTGATAGGATTTGATTATCAAACAAATGTTGTTTGATTTAACCTAGATTTATGTTTAAAAATTTAAACTAGACAAAATAAGGCATGTTGTCTTTGGAAGTATTAAAAACATTAGTGTTTATTGATATAAATCAAAAATTCAAATTGTCTAATTTATTAATTCAATATTATAAATCAAAAACATCAACTAAATCTTGTTTTTTAACACCAAAATCAGGATTTTTAGAAATAAAATGAAGGTGCAGTTTGGGTTTGAACTAAAATGGGGATATTGAGTTTTTTTGGTGATCTATGTATCTGGAGAGGTCGGGGTTCTTCCAGATGACGGAGGGGTGTTAGTGGATGATGGGAAAAGTACTAGAAGGTGTTGAATTTGGGTGAGGAGGTTGCAGCAGTAGGATTCCTTTTAGAACCCTAGTTTTAGTTAGGCTTAGGAATTCGATCACTACGGGTTCTACAGTGGATCGAGTGCTTCAAGTTTTTGGAAGATGGAAGCATGGACATATACAAGGTCATGGCCAGAGATGTAGTACTTCTGGTGGTCGGAGGATAAACGGCGAAGCATTTCCAGGTTTGGGGTATTTGTTGTTCTAGTGTTCCCAGGTTTGGGATTTAGCTTTCGAATTCGATTTCGAGAATTTGAGCATGATTTGATGATCGAGTTAGGGTGTTTGGGTGATTTTGGATGTGGGAAGATCATCACTGATGATCGGAGATTACTGGCGGCAACGTGCATGTAATATCCCGGAAATTTGGACAATTTAAATTTAATAATCTGGGTTTAAATTTAAATTGAATTGATAATTTTTGTTAATAAATTTGATTTGATTTAATAATCTTCTTTATTTAAATATTTAATTTGTGAAATTATTTTTAATGAGTTAATAAATCTGTTTTCTATTTAATAATGTATATGTATTTGTATATAAATAGACAAGTTATTTTTATTTAAATTAGTATAGCATGTTTTAATGTTTTAAAAATAGGAATTGTGATTTATTTTTAATATTAAGCTTTTCAAAAATGTTTAATAAAATACTATATGATTTTAAACATGTAAGATAAATGTTTTAATTTGGTTTAAAAATTCATTTTGACTTAAGTTTGAATTTTAAAATAAAGTTACAAAATGTTTGTGTTATTCTTTTTAAAATATTGTTTTATAAAATTTGATTTGTTAATTTAATTTGTAATTTAAAATACAATTTAAAATATGAACATGCATTCATTAAGTCTAATTTATCTTTAGCATTTAATCTAAATTACTAATTAACTAAGTTTAAATACTCATTAATTTTAATTTAAATAACAAAACCATTCAAAAGACATGTGTATGTAATTTAGGAGATAAGTTAAATATGTGTTATGTATTTAAGATAGGTAGTTAACATGTGTCCATTTCTCTTACATGTGTCATTTGTTTAATTTTGTTTTCTTTAATTTTAATTAAATCATAAAATTTAGATTAAAGCATTGCATTTACTCATTTCTTCCCTTTCTCATTTTCATTTCTTAACTAAAGAAAATATTTACTTCAAAACAATCTTCATCATTTCATAATACAAATGTTCATTTCTTCAAAAAAAAAACAGAAATCATTCCTCATACAAACTGAAACCCTCTTCATCATAATGCAAACAATTACATTTTTCAATGAAGCAATCATGCAAATATTCAAACCTGCAAGCATGCATTCCTTTTCAAACACCTGCATTTACAAATTTCAAACCTATAACTCCTCAAACCCAAATTACAAACTGCATGCATTAAACTTCAACTCTGGAACAAGAAGCTAGAAGCTTTGCATGTTCTTGCATATGAAATCAAAGAAGCTCTGTTCAATTCTCTTCAAGTAGAGCCTGCATTTCAATTTTTAGCATAAAGCTCTGCCTTACAATCTGGATTCCTTTGCATCTACAACCTGTATTAGAATCTGGAAGCAAGTTGTGCCTGCATGCATCATTTAAGCAAGAAAAGGGGGTCTGCATTTCTCTGCAAATTGATGTGCTCTGCATTCATGAATCTGTGCTTCTGCATGTTAAATCTGGGTTTTTCTCTGCACAATTTCAGGTGAGTAACTTAACTTTAAAAATTTTAAGTAGGTAGAAGTTGTTCATGCTTTTATTTAGAAATGACATAACACTTGATTTTGCTGTGTATATGTTTATTTGAGGTGCATTCTGTTTCACCTAGGTTCTGGCTATTACAATGTATGTTCTAGTTGATAGAAATCCCATTTATTTTGATTGGTTTGCTGTTATGTTTTAATCTAAGAATAAAACTTGCTTATTTATAAATAAAAGTAAGTATTAAAATTTTATAAGTTAAAATAAAATTCTGTTTTACCTGGAAGTAATACAACAGAGTAAAAGTTTATATTAAGTGAAAATTTAAATTTATAGAAATTCATGTTTCAGATTCATAAATTGAATCAACAAGGAAATTCATGAATTTTAAATCAAATAAAATAGTTTATAGTGTTGTGAGTCAAGTGCAGTGATGAACTTACTGCATTTTTCATTTTTGTTAAGTACATTTTATTCTTGCATTTGATTTGCTTGAATTTGATTTTAGAGCTAGTTTAGCTATCGAGTATTGTAAGAAAATTACTAGAATAAATTGAATTTCAATTTTGGTGGGGAGATTTGGGGTTTTTATGTATGAACCCTAGTTTTTTTTTTCTGGGTTTAAGAATTTAGTACTGTGGCTTCATCAGTGTTTCGAGTTCAATGCCCTTTTGGGTATTGCTAGATGTTGTGATGATGGAGTTTTAGCTGGAATATGGAAGTGGATTGTGGTTGGGGTTGGCAGAGTTCGCCGTTGACAGGTCGAGCATGAAAGAGGGGGTGCTGTTTCAGGTTTCTGTTTTGAAACTTGAATTTAAATTCAAGTTAATTTATGGGTATTGGAGGGTTTAATGTTGATGAGGGGTTGATGGTCGATGGGGATGGCCATTGAAGTTTGTCAGAGATGGCCGGAGATGGTGATTGAGTGCACAGTGCAGAGGTGTGTGCATGTTGATGGTAGTGTGTTTTTTTTGGTGCAGGGTTTCATGTCTCGGGATTGTCTCGAGTAAAATGAGGAATAACTCGAAGCAAGAAGGTAATTGACTCGGAGTAGTTTATAAGGTAGCTCGGGTATATGATGTTTCAGGTTTTAGTTTAGTCAGATCCTGTTTTGCAGTTTTGAAATTCAAAAGCAAGTTTTAAATATAAACTAAAATCTCAACTTAGGATTTAAAAACCTGAATTTAAAGAGGAATTAAAATAAGATTGAATTCTGTTTATTTAGTAATAATTTGAGTTGAAATGATAGTACTGCAGTTTTTTTAAAAAAGTTTGATCAAAAACCTGATTTCCAGGTTTATAAAATTTCAGTGAGAGAAGAAACACAAACAAAATCTGAAAATAGGTTTAAATCTAGAATTTGATTTTGAATTCAATTAAGTTTTAAATTCTAGATTTTTGAGTTAAATTTGAAAAGTTTTTAAATCCAAATCTGGTTTTAAACTTAAAACAGAAACTGTCTCTCTGTTTATGAAAATTTAAAAGTAGAGTTTTAAAATTTAAAGATGAAGTTCAATTTGGAATTTTAACCTGAACTTAAATTTTGAATTCAATGATTTAAATCTGAGATTTGAACTCATTTTTGAATTCAAATTTGAGATGTAAAACTACAACAGAAAACTGTTTTCTGTTTTATGTTTTAAATTGAAAGGTAAATTTTAAATGGCAACTGAAATTTAAATATGGTTTAATTTTAGAAACTGGAAATTTGAAAAAATGAACCTGAGTTGAATTTAAAAACTAGGATTTAAATTTAGATTTTAAACTTTTAAATGTATAAAGAACATTGGTTTGAATTTAAAACTATAAGTTTTAAATTATGAAGTAAGTTTAAATTTAGATTTAAAATCTGAGATTTTGACCTTAGTGTAAGTTTTAAATTTAAATTTGTTTTAAATATTTTAGGAAAGGTTATATGATTTGAATTTTTTTGTTTGAAACAAAGTGTTTAAATACTTTGTATAAAGGAAGAAGGTTTCTAGATTTTGAACTTAAGATAATTGGTTTCATTTAAATTATTAAAATAATTTGAATGGAATATTAATTATTTAATTAATTAATAATGTGGATGATTAATTAAGTAATTAATATTATTTTTAAGATTAATTAATTAAGATTTGAGATTAATTAATTAAGGTTAGTTAATCTATAATTAGGAATGGTTAATTAAATTTTAATTTATGATTAAGATTTATTTAATCAAGTAATTAATGTTAATTTAGTTTTAATTAATACTTAATTAATTTATAATTAGAGATTAATTAAATTGTAATTAAAGATTTATTAATTGATAATTAATAATGATTAATTATAAGTTAATTTCTTAATTAAGTAATTAAGAAATGTTAATGAAGATAATTAACTTAAGATTATTTAACAATTAATTAATGTGATTAATTTTAATAGTTAATTAGATTAATTAATTAATAATAATCAACTGTTTAATTACTTAATAAAAGTAATTAATGAATTAATTACTTGGTGTAATTAATTTGATTAAGGTGATTAGTTTAGATTAATTAAGTTTAATTAATTTAAACCATTGTTGATTGTTTGATAATTACTTTATGTAATTAATGAATTTATAATTACTTAGAGAAGTAATTAATTAATAATTAAAGGATGTAATTAAAGATATTAATTATAGAAGTAATTTTGATTTAAATTACTTTGAAAATTAATCAAGTGATTAATGAAGATAATTAATTAAGGGTAATTAAGTTATGGGAGGAGTAATTAAAATAGTTAATTGCTAATTGGATATTAATCATGGGTGATTAATATATATGGTTTAAGTTGAAGATTAATTACTTATGTAATTAATTTATATTAGAGATTGATTAAATGTAATTAGAAATCATTAATTAATTAATTAATGATGTAATTTGGAATTGATTAATTAAGGTATAATTAATATTAAATGCTAATTACTTATTGTAATTAGGGAATTATTAATCAATAAGGATTAATTGAAATGAATATTGAGATGATTTATAAATTGATTTATAATCAATTGATGATTAAGATAAGCAGGATTTGATGATGAAATGATTAATTTAATTTATTTTAAATTAATTAGAGAGTAAGTAATTAATTTAATTCATTTTAAATTAATTATAGAATGGAATGATCATTAGATAGTTGCTTATGTTTGATGATTGGTATTGATTGGTATGGTTTGTAATCTCAGTTATGAGATTAGTAGTGTATGTGATATGTATGCATTGGTTGCTTTTGGATGATAGTATGGATATCTGATTATGATATGAATTATCTGTTGGTAATGATAATGTTGATTATCTATTGTGTTGTGAATTATCTATCTATGTATATTTAGATAATGAATTGAATTGTTTTAAACTTAAAACAACTTGGACCTTAAAAGACACGCTTTGGATTTCGATGAGACCGGGATCGGGTTTCCATATTTGGGGTCCGAAAACCACATCGATTTCAAATAACGTTAGGTCGTGAATCCAAATGGTGCGAGTGAAGACTCGAGGTGTAAGGGCTATACGTCAGTATAACTCTGTGGGTGATTCCGTAATGAGTTTGACGGAATAGCACTTATAGATTCGAGATGGAGATTCAGAGTGCAAGGGTTATTGTCGTTAACTCTGAGGGTGATTCCAATACGAGTGTAACGAGATAATGCCTTCGGTTTCGTTCGAACCCGGAACGAACTTGTATGGATTGAATGCTTTCAGAACATCGTCAGGTGGACGATGAGCATTCTAAGTGATATGTCCTATAAAGGTAATCGTAGCCTCAAGCCTCATCAACCGGGAATGGCTAAAACAGGGGAGGTGCAGCAAAGCTTCGTGGGTAGCCCCCACTTGAGAGCAAGATTTATCCCTGTCTAGAGGTCCCTTTATTTTCGGCTTAGTGGTGCGGTTGCTGATCACAACTGCGGGGTAGTCTTGTTTGGAACTGTTCAGTAAGGAACGGGTCCGGCTTTGTGTTGCAGGGGATGAAGGGAGTAATCCTCGGTACGGTGATCTAGGCCACGTACTGTGACGGGCGGTACCCCAGTAGCCCTGCCATTGATGGAATCCAAAATCCAATAGGTGCCAACGGTTTTGATTGTATTACCCACTTTTGTGGCTAGTAGCTGGAATTTAATGAATGTAACAATTTCGGCTATTTCTTATTTATTTGAAAACCCTAGACACTATTATAATATCATCGGATTTCCTATCAAATGTTTTGGTTAGCGTAAGGTAAAAACTTTTCCATGTTTATGTGTGGAAGTCTTACGTGATACCTTTTCTTTTCAAAGATTTTTCAAAGTTAAGCAACTTTAACCTGTTACTCACACCAGACCCATGTCTGACCCGGAGTTATTTCTGTTTTTCCATAACTCTTGGGTACTCAAATTTTTATGAGTAGCCAAGGGAATTCAGGTTAGGATTCAGGATAGCTTTGACGAATTATGGAGGAGCATATGGAGCAGGAGGCTTCTGCGTATAGTTATATTGTTTTCCGCTGTGTTGGTATCTCTGAGTTGTTATGTATTGTGATTGAGTTGTAATAACTAGACAGGTGTTTATAACTGTCTAGTATGTGTTGTATATGTCTGTGTACTCTGATATTTGATGTATACTATGTAATACTTATGTTATTAATATAATTTATTCGTTCCGCTGTTGAGATTCTTGTGTTGTTTCTTCTTTCTCTTCTTTCTTTTCTTCTTCTATCCCTTTCTTTCTTAATTCATGACGCGATTTTCTGGGAGTGGAAAGTCGGGTCGTGACATTTGGTATCAGAGCAGTAGGTTGAGTGAATACCTAGGCTCTGTAGTGGTGTCTATCTTGAGAGAGCGTACTTGTATTTTTATTATATATATATATATATATTTATGGTTCTACCTATTTGTTGGTTTACCTGTTCGGGTTTTTCCAATGTAAGTTATAAAGGTAGATGAGGTAGAAGTGTGTGTAACACGACTAAAATTGGTTGGTGTTTGATGGATGAGGTTGGAAGTGTATTTGTCGAGACTGTAGACCTAATACCGTCTCGAGTGAGTTTTGTTGGTTTAAGGACTTCATCGATCTCTGAAGGTAACTTGTAAAGGTTCGGAGTTCATCTATGAAGTGCTAAGTTGAGTTTTGATCTGTCGGTAGGGCAGAAGCCGGTGAGTGATGATATCTTGATATCTCAGGAAGTAGTAGCTGCGTGATGAGATGCAGTGACTATGAATATTTCCGAAGATGTTTCCTTGGAATAAGAATAAGAAGTGAGTCTGCCAGGTGATGTGGCTGAGTTTGGCAGAGTATTCTGAGTTGGTAAGGAGTCTTCTGGCTGGGTAGTTTTCTGAAGTGGAGTTCAGAAGCAGCAGAGTGGATCTTTTCTCTGGTAAGTTGGCTAAGTCAGCATAAGCTGTTCTGTTTGGTTGAGAGAGAGCAGTTTTCTTTGGATTCAGGCTGAGTTGATCGCAAAAGTGACTTGCGATAGTTTGTTCTTTGGATTGTTGGAGATTGTCCGGGTTTCTTCCAGAAAGTCAGAAGTTTGTCTGCATCTGGAGATCGAGTTTTCTTTCCAGGATGGAACTAGTGGTTCAGTTAGTAGATAGATGGTTCCTTGAGATAGAAGTTGGTGGAGTAACTCAGATTGGGAGAACACATCTGAGTTTTCTTTTATGGATACGTGGAACCATATTTCTGTGCTGGGTTGTCTGGTCTGTGCTTGTGCTCTTCGTCAGCATTTTCTTCTGTTTCGGATCAGAGTTGTGCAGCGGAAGCAGTTTGGGAATGCTTCTGTTTTGTTTTTCTCAGATAAGGAGAAGTTTGTTCTGTCATCTATTATTGAGAAGCAGAGTGTTTGTTCTTGGTATTTGAGTGATCTTGAGGAGATCATTGGATTGTTTTGATTCAGTCTGTTTCTGATAGAATCAGCAAGAGTTAAGCTGATCAGGATGGATGTTGGTAGCTCAGGATTGTCCGAAGAGTTTTTATGATAAGAGACAGAGAATTTGGATTCTGGAATTGGAGATTTGATTTTGGATAAGTTTTTCTCTGATCCAAGGAGCTATAAGTTTGGGAAGCTAGCTCCGTAGTGTTTTGGTTCCTTCTGTGATTGGTAAGATCAGTGTTTGATTTTCCTAGAACTGGATTGTCAGTTTGGATAACTGGGATTCAGGGTGTTTCGCGTATCTCTAAGGGAGTATGTGTTTGATATTTCTGGTTGTAGAACTAGCAGTTTAGGATGGTTTGTTTATTGTGTCAGACTCGTTTGTAGTCTGATATTATGTATAGAATGGTTGTTAGGAGCTCTATAGCTTAGTAGTATTGATTGATTGGATTCTATAGAGCGAGTATCCCGATATATATATACCGGGGAAACTCGTGAAAGTTTTATCCAAAATTCTTTTGGATAATTAGATTTGTTCTGATTGTGTGGATTGGTTGCTTTGGTTGTTGGCATATGATTAACATATGCTGTGTTTTAAAATAAAATCTGTAAATAGATTATTAAATTACCTTTGTTTTAAATTTCGGGGACGAAATTCTTTTAAGGGGGAAGGATTGTAATATCCCGGAAATTTGGACAATTTAAATTTAATAATCTGGGTTTAAATTTAAATTGAATTGATAATTTTTGTTAATAAATTTGATTTGATTTAATAATCTTCTTTATTTAAATATTTAATTTGTGAAATTATTTTTAATGAGTTAATAAATCTGTTTTCTATTTAATAATGTATATGTATTTGTATATAAATAGACAAGTTATTTTTATTTAAATTAGTATAGCATGTTTTAATGTTTTAAAAATAGGAATTGTGATTTATTTTTAATATTAAGCTTTTCAAAAATGTTTAATAAAATACTATATGATTTTAAACATGTAAGATAAATGTTTTAATTTGGTTTAAAAATTCATTTTGACTTAAGTTTGAATTTTAAAATAAAGTTACAAAATGTTTGTGTTATTCTTTTTAAAATATTGTTTTATAAAATTTGATTTGTTAATTTAATTTGTAATTTAAAATACAATTTAAAATATGAACATGCATTCATTAAGTCTAATTTATCTTTAGCATTTAATCTAAATTACTAATTAACTAAGTTTAAATACTCATTAATTTTAATTTAAATAACAAAACCATTCAAAAGACATGTGTATGTAATTTAGGAGATAAGTTAAATATGTGTTATGTATTTAAGATAGGTAGTTAACATGTGTCCATTTCTCTTACATGTGCCATTTGTTTAATTTTGTTTTCTTTAATTTTAATTAAATCATAAAATTTAGATTAAAGCATTGCATTTACTCATTTCTTCCCTTTCTCATTTTCATTTCTTAACTAAAGAAAATATTTACTTCAAAACAATCTTCATCATTTCATAATACAAATGTTCATTTCTTCAAAAAAAAAAACAGAAATCATTCCTCATACAAACTGAAACCCTCTTCATCATAATGCAAACAATTACATTTTTCAATGAAGCAATCATGCAAATATTCAAACCTGCAAGCATGCATTCCTTTTCAAACACCTGCATTTACAAATTTCAAACCTATAACTCCTCAAACCCAAATTACAAACTGCATGCATTAAACTTCAACTCTGGAACAAGAAGCTAGAAGCTTTGCATGTTCTTGCATATGAAATCAAAGAAGCTCTGTTCAATTCTCTTCAAGTAGAGCCTGCATTTCAATTTTTAGCATAAAGCTCTGCCTTACAATCTGGATTCCTTTGCATCTACAACCTGTATTAGAATCTGGAAGCAAGTTGTGCCTGCATGCATCATTTAAGCAAGAAAAGGGGGTCTGCATTTCTCTGCAAATTGATGTGCTCTGCATTCATGAATCTGTGCTTCTGCATGTTAAATCTGGGTTTTTCTCTGCACAATTTCAGGTGAGTAACTTAACTTTAAAAATTTTAAGTAGGTAGAAGTTGTTCATGCTTTTATTTAGAAATGACATAACACTTGATTTTGCTGTGTATATGTTTATTTGAGGTGCATTCTGTTTCACCTAGGTTCTGGCTATTACAATGTATGTTCTAGTTGATAGAAATCCCATTTATTTTGATTGGTTTGCTGTTATGTTTTAATCTAAGAATAAAACTTGCTTATTTATAAATAAAAGTAAGTATTAAAATTTTATAAGTTAAAATAAAATTCTGTTTTACCTGGAAGTAATACAACAGAGTAAAAGTTTATATTAAGTGAAAATTTAAATTTATAGAAATTCATGTTTCAGATTCATAAATTGAATCAACAAGGAAATTCATGAATTTTAAATCAAATAAAATAGTTTATAGTGTTGTGAGTCAAGTGCAGTGATGAACTTACTGCATTTTTCATTTTTGTTAAGTACATTTTATTCTTGCATTTGATTTGCTTGAATTTGATTTTAGAGCTAGTTTAGCTATCGAGTATTGTAAGAAAATTACTAGAATAAATTGAATTTCAATTTTGGTGGGGAGATTTGGGGTTTTTATGTATGAACCCTAGTTTTTTTTTTCTGGGTTTAAGAATTTAGTACTGTGGCTTCATCAGTGTTTCGAGTTCAATGCCCTTTTGGGTATTGCTAGATGTTGTGATGATGGAGTTTTAGCTGGAATATGGAAGTGGATTGTGGTTGGGGTTGGCAGAGTTCGCCGTTGACAGGTCGAGCATGAAAGAGGGGGTGCTGTTTCAGGTTTCTGTTTTGAAACTTGAATTTAAATTCAAGTTAATTTATGGGTATTGGAGGGTTTAATGTTGATGAGGGGTTGATGGTCGATGGGGATGGCCATTGAAGTTTGTCAGAGATGGCCGGAGATGGTGATTGAGTGCACAGTGCAGAGGTGTGTGCATGTTGATGGTAGTGTGTTTTTTTTGGTGCAGGGTTTCATGTCTCGGGATTGTCTCGAGTAAAATGAGGAATAACTCGAAGCAAGAAGGTAATTGACTCGGAGTAGTTTATAAGGTAGCTCGGGTATATGATGTTTCAGGTTTTAGTTTAGTCAGATCCTGTTTTGCAGTTTTGAAATTCAAAAGCAAGTTTTAAATATAAACTAAAATCTCAACTTAGGATTTAAAAACCTGAATTTAAAGAGGAATTAAAATAAGATTGAATTCTGTTTATTTAGTAATAATTTGAGTTGAAATGATAGTACTGCAGTTTTTTTAAAAAAGTTTGATCAAAAACCTGATTTCCAGGTTTATAAAATTTCAGTGAGAGAAGAAACACAAACAAAATCTGAAAATAGGTTTAAATCTAGAATTTGATTTTGAATTCAATTAAGTTTTAAATTCTAGATTTTTGAGTTAAATTTGAAAAGTTTTTAAATCCAAATCTGGTTTTAAACTTAAAACAGAAACTGTCTCTCTGTTTATGAAAATTTAAAAGTAGAGTTTTAAAATTTAAAGATGAAGTTCAATTTGGAATTTTAACCTGAACTTAAATTTTGAATTCAATGATTTAAATCTGAGATTTGAACTCATTTTTGAATTCAAATTTGAGATGTAAAACTACAACAGAAAACTGTTTTCTGTTTTATGTTTTAAATTGAAAGGTAAATTTTAAATGGCAACTGAAATTTAAATATGGTTTAATTTTAGAAACTGGAAATTTGAAAAAATGAACCTGAGTTGAATTTAAAAACTAGGATTTAAATTTAGATTTTAAACTTTTAAATGTATAAAGAACATTGGTTTGAATTTAAAACTATAAGTTTTAAATTATGAAGTAAGTTTAAATTTAGATTTAAAATCTGAGATTTTGACCTTAGTGTAAGTTTTAAATTTAAATTTGTTTTAAATATTTTAGGAAAGGTTATATGATTTGAATTTTTTTGTTTGAAACAAAGTGTTTAAATACTTTGTATAAAGGAAGAAGGTTTCTAGATTTTGAACTTAAGATAATTGGTTTCATTTAAATTATTAAAATAATTTGAATGGAATATTAATTATTTAATTAATTAATAATGTGGATGATTAATTAAGTAATTAATATTATTTTTAAGATTAATTAATTAAGATTTGAGATTAATTAATTAAGGTTAGTTAATCTATAATTAGGAATGGTTAATTAAATTTTAATTTATGATTAAGATTTATTTAATCAAGTAATTAATGTTAATTTAGTTTTAATTAATACTTAATTAATTTATAATTAGAGATTAATTAAATTGTAATTAAAGATTTATTAATTGATAATTAATAATGATTAATTATAAGTTAATTTCTTAATTAAGTAATTAAGAAATGTTAATGAAGATAATTAACTTAAGATTATTTAACAATTAATTAATGTGATTAATTTTAATAGTTAATTAGATTAATTAATTAATAATAATCAACTGTTTAATTACTTAATAAAAGTAATTAATGAATTAATTACTTGGTGTAATTAATTTGATTAAGGTGATTAGTTTAGATTAATTAAGTTTAATTAATTTAAACCATTGTTGATTGTTTGATAATTACTTTATGTAATTAATGAATTTATAATTACTTAGAGAAGTAATTAATTAATAATTAAAGGATGTAATTAAAGATATTAATTATAGAAGTAATTTTGATTTAAATTACTTTGAAAATTAATCAAGTGATTAATGAAGATAATTAATTAAGGGTAATTAAGTTATGGGAGGAGTAATTAAAATAGTTAATTACTAATTGGATATTAATCATGGGTGATTAATATATATGGTTTAAGTTGAAGATTAATTACTTATGTAATTAATTTATATTAGAGATTGATTAAATGTAATTAGAAATCATTAATTAATTAATTAATGATGTAATTTGGAATTGATTAATTAAGGTATAATTAATATTAAATGCTAATTACTTATTGTAATTAGGGAATTATTAATCAATAAGGATTAATTGAAATGAATATTGAGATGATTTATAAATTGATTTATAATCAATTGATGATTAAGATAAGCAGGATTTGATGATGAAATGATTAATTTAATTTATTTTAAATTAATTAGAGAGTAAGTAATTAATTTAATTCATTTTAAATTAATTATAGAATGGAATGATCATTAGATAGTTGCTTATGTTTGATGATTGGTATTGATTGGTATGGTTTGTAATCTCAGTTATGAGATTAGTAGTGTATGTGATATGTATGCATTGGTTGCTTTTGGATGATAGTATGGATATCTGATTATGATATGAATTATCTGTTGGTAATGATAATGTTGATTATCTATTGTGTTGTGAATTATCTATCTATGTATATTTAGATAATGAATTGAATTGTTTTAAACTTAAAACAACTTGGACCTTAAAAGACACGCTTTGGATTTCGATGAGACCGGGATCGGGTTTCCATATTTGGGGTCCGAAAACCACATCGATTTCAAATAACGTTAGGTCGTGAATCCAAATGGTGCGAGTGAAGACTCGAGGTGTAAGGGCTATACGTCAGTATAACTCTGTGGGTGATTCCGTAATGAGTTTGACGGAATAGCACTTATAGATTCGAGATGGAGATTCAGAGTGCAAGGGTTATTGTCGTTAACTCTGAGGGTGATTCCAATACGAGTGTAACGAGATAATGCCTTCGGTTTCGTTCGAACCCGGAACGAACTTGTATGGATTGAATGCTTTCAGAACATCGTCAGGTGGACGATGAGCATTCTAAGTGATATGTCCTATAAAGGTAATCGTAGCCTCAAGCCTCATCAACCGGGAATGGCTAAAACAGGGGAGGTGCAGCAAAGCTTCGTGGGTAGCCCCCACTTGAGAGCAAGATTTATCCCTGTCTAGAGGTCCCTTTATTTTCGGCTTAGTGGTGCGGTTGCTGATCACAACTGCGGGGTAGTCTTGTTTGGAACTGTTCAGTAAGGAACGGGTCCGGCTTTGTGTTGCAGGGGATGAAGGGAGTAATCCTCGGTACGGTGATCTAGGCCACGTACTGTGACGGGCGGTACCCCAGTAGCCCTGCCATTGATGGAATCCAAAATCCAATAGGTGCCAACGGTTTTGATTGTATTACCCACTTTTGTGGCTAGTAGCTGGAATTTAATGAATGTAACAATTTCGGCTATTTCTTATTTATTTGAAAACCCTAGACACTATTATAATATCATCGGATTTCCTATCAAATGTTTTGGTTAGCGTAAGGTAAAAACTTTTCCATGTTTATGTGTGGAAGTCTTACGTGATACCTTTTCTTTTCAAAGATTTTTCAAAGTTAAGCAACTTTAACCTGTTACTCACACCAGACCCATGTCTGACCCGGAGTTATTTCTGTTTTTCCATAACTCTTGGGTACTCAAATTTTTATGAGTAGCCAAGGGAATTCAGGTTAGGATTCAGGATAGCTTTGACGAATTATGGAGGAGCATATGGAGCAGGAGGCTTCTGCGTATAGTTATATTGTTTTCCACTGTGTTGGTATCTCTGAGTTGTTATGTATTGTGATTGAGTTGTAATAACTAGACAGGTGTTTATAACTGTCTAGTATGTGTTGTATATGTCTGTGTACTCTGATATTTGATGTATACTATGTAATACTTATGTTATTAATATAATTTATTCGTTCCGCTGTTGAGATTCTTGTGTTGTTTCTTCTTTCTCTTCTTTCTTTTCTTCTTCTATCCCTTTCTTTCTTAATTCATGACGCGATTTTCTGGGAGTGGAAAGTCGGGTCGTGACAGTGCATGTGCACGGTGCACTGTTATCTGATGAAGTTTGCTGTGGTCTTGGATTATGCTCGAGCTGCTCGAAGTTGTTGAGTAGTTTGCTCGGGGAGGTTGGGTTTTGAACTCGAAGCATTTTGGGGGTGTCTCTGGTTTAAAAGATGTTACAGGTAAAACTGAAACCTGTATTGTTTGTTTTAAAATTTTAAAAAATGAAGTTTATAAATGTAATGTAAAGTTTAAACTAAGTTTTAAATCCAAATTTGAAATCTAGAATTCAAGTTAAGTTTAAATCTCAGTTTTAGAAAAAAAGTTAACTTGAATTGTGTAATTAAATTACTTTGTGTAATTAATCAAGGGATTAATTAAGATAATTAATTAACGAATAACTAATTTAGTTAATGAAGTAATTAAAGTAGTTAATTACTGAATGTGATTAATCTGGAGTGATTAATAATTGTGGTTAAGTACTTAGTGTAATTAATTTAAATAAAGAAATTAATTAAAATGTAATTATGGATCATTAGTTTATATAATTAATGATGTAATTAAGGTTGATTAATTAAGATTAATTAATCAATGATAAGTGATTAAGGGTAATTAATTAATGTAATTAATTAAGGATTAATGTAATTGATTATAGTTAATTAATTAATTGAAGTAGTTAAAGGTTAATTACTGTAAGGGGTTAAGAATAATTAATTTGTGAAATTAATTAAAGAACAATTACTTGAATGTAATTAAGGATAATTAATCAAGGGTGATTAATTAAGGTGATTAATTTGAATGATTAACTAATTGATTTGTAATCGATTAAATGGTTATGTAAGCACGATTTTAAAGACGAAGTAATTAATTTAATTCACTTTAAATTAATTAAAGATGGAAGTATTAATTTAATTCACTTTAAATCAATTATAGATGGTGTGATTAAGTAAATCTTTGCTTATGTACAAATGGATGATATTGATTGCCTTGAACGGTTTGAGATCTCAGAAATGAGATAAGTAATGCAGTGTGATATGAATGCTTTGGTCGCATTGTGATGATAATATGGATTATATATTTTGATGTTAGTATGGATTATCTATTTATAACGATAATGTGGATCATCTGTTTATTATGATAATGTTGATTATCTATTGTGATTTGAGAATATCTATCTGTGTGTATATGGATAATTGAATTGAATTGTTTTAAAATTTAAAACAACTTGGCCTTAAAAGACACGATTTGGATTTTGATGAGACCGGGATCGGGTTTCCAGATTTGGATATCAGAAAACCACATCGATCCAAATTAACGATAGGTCGTGAATATCAAGTGAAGAAGAAGATTCAGAGTGCAATGGTTATCGTCGTTAACTTTGAGGGTGATTCCAAAATGAGTGTAACGAGATAGTGCCTTCGGTTTCGTTCGAACCCGGAACGAACTTGTATGGATTGAATGCTTTCAGCACATCGTTAGGTGGACGATGAGCATTCTAAGTGATGTGTTCTATAAAAGTAATCGTAGCCTCAAGCCTCATCAACCAGGAATGGCTAAAATAGGGGAGGTACAGCAAGGCTAAGTGGGTCATGCCCAAGTAGGACGAGATTTTCCCCTGTCTAGAGGTCCCTTTTTATTCGGCTGTGTGGGCAGTTGTGAGCTCCAACTGCCGGGGTTGTCTTGTTCTGGACTGTCCAGTAAGGGATGGTTCCGGCCTTGTGTTGCAGGGGATTTAGAGTGGATCCTCGGTATGTTCTAGGCCACGTACTGTGACGGGCGATAACCTAGTAGCCCTGCCATTGTATGGAATCCAAAATGCAGTAAGTGCCATCGGTTTAGATTGTATTACCCACTTTTGTGGCTAGTAGCTGGAATTTAATAGATGTAACAATTTCGGCTATTTTCTATTTACTTGAAAACCCTAGACCTATTATAATATCACCGGATTTCCTATCAAATATTTTGGTTAGCGTAAGGTAAAAACTTTTCCATGTTTGTGTGTGGGAATTCTTACGTGATACTTGTTTTCAAAGGTTTTTGAAAGTTAAGCAACCTTAACCTGTTACTCACACCAGACCCATGTCTCACCCGTAGTTTATCTTCTATTTTCTTAAACCCTTGGGTACTCAAATTTTTATGAGTAGCCAAGGGATTCGGGTTAGCTTTGATGAATTATGGAGGAGCAATGGAGCAGGAGGCTTCTGCGTTATAGTTATATATAGTGTTCCGCTGTGTTGGTTTCTCTGAGTAATTTCCTTGTATTGTATGGAGTTGTATAACTAACAGATGTTTATAACCGTCTAGTATGTGTTGTATAATCTGTATAACTCTCATAATGATTGTATACTATGTAATACTTATGTTATTAATATAATTTATTCATTCTGCTGTTTAGATTCTAATGTGTTTTCTCTTCTTTCTTCTCTTTTTTTCCTCTTTTCTATCCCTTTCTTTCTTCAAGATGATGCGATTTTCTATGGTGAGAAAGTTAGGTCGTCTCAACAACCGCGAGCAAAATGCGGCTAATTTCATCAATTCTGGTAACATCTACCCCAAACGAACCATGTCGATTGTCCAGTCTCAATGCCCTGTATAATCTGATGCCCTCCGATCGAGCAATCTTCGACGATCTGCCGTCCAATAGGAAGCCCTAGCTACGAACAGTCAAAAATTAATCAGGCGTTTCAGGAAAAATTGTGATTCAATTTCAAAAACGAATGGCAGAATTGACTTGCGCTCTTCGAGACCTTTCCGATGATATATAATTTGATGTGGTTTGAAGAGTTTGAATTTTTGGCTTTGAATTTTATTTGAAATTGCAATTGAAATTTTGGTTTTGGGAATTTGTCTTCCATTGAGGAAGAGGAGGAGAAGAATGAATTGTACGTACAGATTAATGACAATGAGAAACAATTAGGGTTTATAACGAGGTATATATAGGTAGGTCAGAAAATGGAAACAATTGGATCGAATCGATTTGAAAGTTGAACGCTACACGGTCCAAAAAGCCCGTTTCGACTCCGGAACGAAAATGGTCAACCTATATATCAAAGTAGATGTTTTTGAATATTTTAAACTCAATGGAAGAGGTTTTAGGTCCAAATTCAATCGTATGAAGAAGTTATGCTAACATCAAGTTATTTCAAATTGATTTCAGTTGATTTCAATTAAATTGATTTCTAAGCGTTTCGAGTCCGTAGGAGTCCGATCATTACGAAACTTGAGATACTACAACAATTCACCGTTACAGATCCGATGAAACTGGTTTCATCGAAATCCGAGTCCATGGCCAGAATGGCTATTTTTACATTAATTAAATAGATTAACAAATTAATTAATTAAATCAAATTTTCAGTTTCAATTCTATAATTGACAAATTTTACCATTTCTAAATTTCTTAATCATTTACACTAATTTAAACAAATTTAGATGTCAATTTAGAGTTGATTAGTTTGTCAATTCCAGTGTTAACCTCAATTTCATTAATTCCAAATTATGAATTTAATTTCCAATAATTCTATTTAATTGACTTTTCATTCTATTATTCAATCTATTAGTATCAATTAGATGAAATTAACATTGGATTCATACTTTATTACATAAATATCTTCAATTTCATCTAAATTAATATTTACGTAATATTTAAATTTTTAATTTCATTTAATTGCAATTAATCCAATTATTATAGTTCAAATCCCATTAAATTGATAAGTCTTCATTTCCATTCTTTTAAATTCAACAAATTGTCATATTATGGACAGTATTAACATTATTCTCAAATATTACCTTAATTAACATTAGCGTAATAATTTAATTAGATTTATTGCAATTGATTCCAATTCAATTTAATGGATTAAAATATACCGGTCACTTATAATAATTGTTGCCACTAACTCTTAATCATACTTTATAAGTTACCATTTCCAAACAATTACTACAATTGCTTACCTAACCCAAATTTCATTCAATCATCATTAACAATATATTATTTCATTGGTTAATTAAATATTCCCATTTTTTTCGAACATTCAATTGATAACCAAGCATAACATTTTACATTACTTCAATTGATTGGAATTTCATTCGATTTTAACTAATTAACATAAACCAACATTATCAACTCTCAGTCTAGTTATTATTTCGTTATTAAATTACAAATTTTTATTTGCTCAATATTAAATTACCCAAAATCTTATTAAATTAACAAATTTTAATTATCAAAAATTTCGGATCGTTACATTCTCCCCCACTCAAAACTTTTCGTCCCCGAAAAGGAAAAAGAAGGGAAAAAAAAGAAATAAGAAATCAATGTATCTTGTTCAAAATATTAAATTTATAAACAAATAAATTTACAAAATTTAATAATTTAAAATAAAATATCAATTTATAACCATTAAACCTTTTATACTTAAATTAACAAAGTTTGGAAACATTTTTCAAAATTTTTCTACGTCTAAAATTTACGAAAAATTTCGGCAGAGTCTTCTTTGTACGATCTCCAAAATAATATATCCCAACATGGGAAAATAATATAATAACGTATAAACCGTAATCCAAAAAAGTACCTATTTGTCGGGCAATCAACGCTTAATTATGAAATCGAAAAAAGTAGCATGTGCTTCCATAACCTGCCTTTCACTTATATTATCCAAAAAGAGTTAATAATTATATAAAATGAAATGTTTAAAGTTGTTTCAACGATAAAAAAAACAATCAATATAAACAACCGTCACTTGCAACAAGGCATACAACCATCACACGAAATCAACGCAACCAATCATCCATTCATATCAAAAAAATAAATAGTTGTTCGGGTTCAAAACTTTAAATTGTCCAGAATGAAAAATAAAGTACTAAGTGCACCATTTACTCAACAGCCTTAGATGAAAATAGATAGATTATTTATATATCCAAACAATTTTAAAGTATCCTTACCTAAATAACCATTAACCACACAAACAACAAATCCAAACAATAAATCAAGTTTACTTACTATCACTCTCATTTCTTAAGGTTTGTTGTTTGATTTCCTTTTTATTTATACAATGATTCATCCTTTAATTTGCATTTATTTCTTACAAACTTTTATTTCCATGCATTAATTCAGTGTTTATTTCACTTATTTGCACTTATACTTACATAAAATTCGTTTTTTTCATTTCATATTGCATAACTTCATTTATTTACATTCATTTGTTTATAGTAATCATGTGCAAATCAATTACTTAGCATATTAATACATTAACTTAAGACTACAATCGTATATTTATTGCCTTCGTATTTTCTACTTTTTTTATTCATAGATAGCTTCAACCATGTGCTTAAGTTTATTATCATTTATTTATAATACTTACCTTTCTATTATATTACATTAGTAGCATTTCAATTATACCTAAGTTTATGACAACTAGAACATTAAATTCTTGTCTACAAAAGAAATTCATTGAACACTTTCATTCATAAGTTTACCTGTACAATTTCCATTACATTTTCTTATTAAACATTACAACTTTTAACATTTGGTAAGTTATATATATGCTTTTAAGGGTATAATTGAAAATTATACAAGTTTTTCTCATTTCTTTTTAAATTAATAAAATGTTCTATAATCATATTCTTTGTCTTAGAGGTTACACATTCCAAATTTTCTTGTAATTTCATTTTCAACCAAGCATTTTATCTCTTATTTTAATTAAAGGTTCCAATTATTAATTAATTGCATTCCATTTCACTACAATAATTGAATCTATTGATTAATGAAAACTTAAGAACTAAATAGCGGGTTAAATTTCGAATTATTTTAAAATAATAAATAGATGCATACACTTACACTTTATTTATCCGATTATATTCAAAAAAAATTAAATTTATATTTTTTTTCAAAATAAATCTACAGTAAAACTACAACAGTGGCCTTCCCACTTCGAAACTCGAAGATGAATGTCGATTATGCGTGCACTTATCACCGAAATTATTTTCCAGCGACGGAGAGGGGAGTATATAACTTATTTCTTCCAAAATTTCTTTAAAACAGTTCTTTCAAATCTATTAAAATATTTATATCAGAAAATACTTCTAAAATATTGTTATTATATTCCAAAATATTGAAAAAAAAATTCAAAATCCCGGAACATAAGTTCTAAATTTTCAGTTTTTATTTATTTTATTTTCAATCTCATTTCAACTACTATTTATAAATTTCATTACCTAACAACCAATATATTGCACCCAAATATTTATATCATTTACAAAAAAATTATTTTATATACAGAAAATATTATAGGAAAAATTATTTCGTTCGCCTATATTCAAAAACAAATATTGTGTCAGTCTGTCCTACTAAGTGTTTATAAATCCCTATTGATGTCATAGCGTCCTATGCACAAACCAAAATTTATAAATACAAAACGGAACAAATTAACACAATATAAAAACTTTTTATAACAATAACAAATACGCTCTCTCATATATATACGCTCAGCGACTCATCATAGGGTATTACTACAATATTAATAAAGAGTCAGACCCCACAAAGCTAAGGTTTATCGCTAAACCAAAGCTCTGATACCAGAATGTAACATCCCACCTTTTTGTGCACTTTAAATCGATGACAAACCACACGCATCAGACTTAGACCATACAGAAGGGCGGATTGTTATGGGCTAAATAAGAAAAAATAGAGAAAGAAAAAGAAACAAAATAGAATCTCGCAGCGGAACGATAAGATATAATGATCAAATAAACAGTTCATGAATCTGTTTTACAAAAACATTTGATTATACTTATACAATACATATCACAATTACACATACTAGAGAATAATCAATAACAATGCAATGGAACAATGTGATGCAGTGGAATATAATAAATAATAGTAATACAAATCTTCATCTTCATCCTCCAAAGATAAATCTTCGAATCTTGAAATGCTCAGACTGACCCGAGCGAATTGAAAAAGCAAAACAGTCGACTCAGAACTAAAAGATCATATATAAGTTAAATCAAAAGTAAATGATATGAGTGGAACGGCATCAGAGATGTTTACGGGATTTGACATCTCATATCCAGTGTCTAACATGAGTGCAGTAACTTGAGATATGCTTGAGATTCACATCTCCTAAGGATCCGTGAAACTATTTACTATGTAGTAATATTTCGCTATTATAATAATGTCTATTTGTAAAATGAACTTACTTTTAAATAGCGTTAAGAAGTGAGCCAATATTCCCATTAACACGTAATAGTCCCAGTAGTCCATCCAGTATCAGCGCATCTCCAAATCGGGAGACTACCCTAAATACTCTACGGGCTATAGGAGAAAACCAAACTCGTACAAGGCATGCTAGGTTAGGTGACATGACACTACTAGGCAATGCCAGGGTACATATACCAATTACGCTTACGGACCAGTGGTAACGCGTAGCAGCTACTACCGCCTACCTCAAGCCACACCCCCAAAATCAAAAAGGGCCCCAAACAATCACAAAGTAATGGAATGGTATCGAAGGAGTGTGCCCGATAAAAGGTGCTACCTTCTTTGCCTGTCAATCGCTCCTGTTTTAACCACCTTATGCCAACTCACGGGAGTCGGGTCCATGTATTTACCTCAAAGGAAACGACGCCGCCATCCTACTTCATTCTGGAATCTCCACGGGGCACATGATTGTTAAAGTGGTTTTCGGAGTTGGTAGAGAGTATGACAACTTCCGATCTCGGTCTCTTTAACAACCAAACGTTATTATAACACCACGGTCTTTTTAAAATAGTTCATACTTCAAACCGGAATATAATATCCATTTCGAAACCATATAAATACGATATCCTTTCCATTTCAAAACCCCAAATCATTGTGATATCATTTATATAAAAACCCAAATCAATATAATTTCATTTTTATTTCACATATATCTCTTTTCAAAAATCAGAGCACTTTCAAATCTATAATATTTCGAAACCAAACACTTGAAATATAACCTTTCAAAACATAATGCTTCAAATTTCATAGCTTCCAAACCATAACTTCGAAAACTTAAATGGTTTGGATATTCAAACAGTATATAAATTAAGATAGCTTGAATTTAAAATTTACTTTACAAAGTAAAATAATTTCCTCAACTTCATAATTTTATTCACTTTAAATTAAATCTCAATTCATAACTTTCAACTCACTTCCAGTTTCAATAAACCAGTTCAATTTCAATATAATTCAAACTTTGAGTATTAAATAATTTCAAAACTATGGTTGATAATTCCGATTCAATGGTTCAATGTTCTATATTTTTAGTTTTGAAATATTTACATAATAAATCCATTATCCTAAAAAAAACTCAAGTTACAAATAACTAAATATTTCCTTCAATTTAGTAATACTTGAAATACTCATTTAATTCACCTTGACCCCAAAATCAAGTTATAATAATTATACTTTATAAAACTCCCAACTCAATAAGTTTCACATTAACCTTTTTGAGTTTAATTCTTAAATAAATTTAATTTCAAATAAATCTCCAATTTATCCCCCAAACATAATTTATTTAAATCATTTTACACTCTATATTAAAATAAAATTTAAATACTTACTCATATTTATTTTAATAAAAAATCAAACTTTATTATTAAACTTAAATTTTTATTTAACAAACTTATACATAGCTTCAATTCAAGAATTTAACTATACATAAAATAATATTTATATAATATCAAAAAAATCAATATTTATTAAACCCTATATTTCTATCCAAAACCATCGAAATCATTTCCAAAATAATTGTATATATATATATATATATATAGGCTGACGGTGTCTATATATAATTTTCTATCCTATGGTCAAGTAATACGGATATTTATCATTTCAATCCGTAATTTAAAATAAAAATACTGTTATATATCATTTCCAACCCCAATCCCGAATGAAATAAAAATACATAACAACTTGCAGTTTATAACAATATAAAATACAACATCCATTCATCCAATATCAACAATCAACCATTTATCACAATCATCATCCAATTCAATCAATATATCAATATAAAACAGATAATAAATAACGAGTAATTACTGGCAGTTTATATTCAATAATAAATTAATTTAACTGGAAGTTTATATGTAATAATAAATTAAATAACAATTTAATTCAATAAATTCAATTTAACTGGAATGATGATAAAAATATACCAAATAGCAATTAATAAATTTCTAATCACATCAGAAATTAATTTAACACACATTAGAAATTTTAGAAGTTGTAAGTGGGTTAAAACACTCACTTTTGGAATTTAAATTGAATTTAAATCCAATTTAAATCCAAAATTTGAACAGTATCAGAATTTTTCGAACTAGTGTCAAAATGTTAGAAATTCCAATACGATTCTAACGGAGAAAACCGTGCATGAACGGGCCTCGTATGTAAAAGATATGTGAGTTAGAAATTATACGATTTAGATTCAAATTAATTAAAATAAAATAAAAAGCACCAGTAAAACATCGCCACATCATCACGCGTAAACTAGGCTTACACATTCAAAACCCTGCCTGACTCTCAACCTAATATGTTGCCGCCATCGATCCTGGAGCTACTGCCATCGCCACGGCCTTCGCTATCTCGATCGACGATCATCACCGAGTTCGCCCAGTCCAAGCGCCCCCCAGGCCAAGTCGCGCATGCCTCCGGTCGTGCTATGGTGCACCACCACCGCAAGCCAAAAACAGATAATTTCGTTGATTCTGGCAACATCTACCCCAAACGAACTGTGCCGATCATCTAGTCTCAATGCCCTTTACAATCTAATGCCCTCCGATCGAGCAATCGTCGACGTTCCGCCGTCCAATAGGAAGCCCTAGCTACGAACGACGGAAAAAAATCAAGGGTTTCAGGAAAAATTATGATTTGATTTCAAAAAAAATAGCACAATTGAATTGCGCTCTCCGGCAGCTTCCCGACGATATATAATTTGATGTGGTTTGAAGAGTTTGAATTTTTGGCTTTGAATTTTATTTGAAATTGCAATTGAAATTTTGGTTTTGGGAATTTGTCTGCCATTGAGGAAGAGGAGGAGAGGAAGAGGAGGAGAGGAAGAGAAGAAGCAGAATAAATTGTACGTACAGATAAATGACAATGAGAAACAATTAGGGTTTATAACGAGGTATATATAGGTAGGTCAGAAAATGGAAACAATTGGATCAAATCGGTTTGAAAGTTGAATGATACACGACCCAAAAAGCCTGTTTCGACTTCGTAACGAAAATGGGTCAGCCCATATATCAAAATAGATGTTTTTGAATATTTTAAACTCAATGGAATAGGTTTTAGGCCCAAATTCAATCATATGAAGAAATTATGCTAAAATCAAGTTATTTTAAATTGATTTCAATTAAATTGATTTCTAGGCGTTTCGAGTCCGTACGATCAAACGACAAATCAGATCGTTACGAAAATTTAGATACTACAACAATTCACCGTTACGGATCCGATGAAACTGGTTTCATCGAAATCCAAGTCCGTGGCCAAAATGGCTATTTTTACATTAATTAAATACACTAATAAATTAATTAATTAAATCGAATTTTCAGTTTCAATTCTATAATTGACAAATTTTACCACTTATAAATTTCTTAATCATTTACACTAATTTAAACAAATTTAGATGTCAATTTAGAGTTGATTAATTTATCAATTTTAGTGTCAACCTCAATTTCATTAATTAAAAAATTATAAATTTAATTTCCAATAATTCTATTTAATTGACTTTCATTGTATTATTCAATATATTAGTATCAAATAGATGAAATTAACATTGGATTCATACTTTATTACATAAATGTCTTCAATTTCATCTAAATTAATATTTATGTAATATTTAAATATTTAATTTAATTTAATTGCAATTAATCCAATTATTTTAGTTCAAATCCCATTAAACTGATAAGTCTTCATTTCCATTCTTTAAAATTCAACGAATTGTCCTATTATGGATAATATTAAGATTATTTTCAAATATTACCTTAATTAACATTGGCATAATGATTTATTTAGATTTATTGCAGTTGATTCCAATTCAATTTAATGGATTAAAATATACCGGTAACTTATAACAATTTGTCGCCACTAATCTTCATCATACTTTATAAGTTTTCATTTCCAAATAATTATTACAATTTTTTACCTAACCCAAATTTCATTCAATCGTCATTAACAATATATTATTTCATTAGTTAATTAAATATTCCTACTTATTTTCGAACATTCAATTGATAACCAAGCATAACATTTTACATTACTTCAGTTGATTGGAATTTCATTTGAATTTTTAGTAATTAACATAAACTAACATTGTCAACTCTCAGTCTAGTTATTATTTCATTATTAAATTACAAATTTTTATTTCTTCATTATTAAATTACACAAAATCTTATTAAATTAATGAATTTTAATTATCAAAAATTTCGGGTCGTTACATATATATATAAATATATATATATATATATATATATATATATATATATATGAATAGATTGTCATTTTAATTTTAATTTAAATTCAAATATAAAAATCTTAAAAAAATATTTGGATTTAAAAATAATAATATACATATATGATTTTTATTAATGTATAAATTAGTTTATAATCATTTTCTTTTAACTTCTATAAATATAAAACAAAGGAAATGTAATTATAAAAATAGAAAATGTAATTTAAAATCGTATAAAAAATGAAAAAAGACAACTGTTCAATTATTAACACATAAATTAACAAGTTTAATCAATTTAACACATAAATTGACAAGTGTTAAGATTAAAATTCATGCAAAGACCAGTGTCAAAATTTTCTATTTTTCTTTTATTTTAAGAAATAATAAAATTCAGGCTATATATGTCTATTCTTCTTCTATCTCATTTTTTACTCAAAAACTCAAACCAGCAAACTTTAAAACCAAAGAAAGGAAAAAAATCAAAACAAAAGAAAAGCAACAATCTCTTTCAAAAACAAACCTGAGAAAGCTTAGACCAGAAAAAAAGCAAAGCCTACATCAACAATCAAATTTTTATAAATTAAACTTGAAGTTAAAAGAAACATTCAAATTAGTTCAGATCATCTCAAAACATCAAGCAAAGATCAAATCAAAGCTAAAGTAAAGAACATATCAAAAAACAAATCCAGATTAGTTTTTAAGTTTTCAAAACATATTCCAGATTTCTCTAATAAACTCCTCTTCTCATTTTATACAGGTGAGTAAACTTTTTTTATCTGGTCTATAAACTTGATGCAGCTGTGATAAATGTTTGTTTGGGTGAAACTATGTTTGTATATATACAAATAGATGTGTGTGTGTGTGTGTACATGTGCTTGTGCATGTCTATAAACATGTATATGAGCTCTGTTCTAGGTTTACAGCTTTCAATAACCTGGTAAAAATTCAAATGCACTCTCTCTAATCCTCTTTAAACATTAGGGTTTAAACAAAACAAGTTTGTTTAATCAAGATCTAGTTTTTAAAAATATTTTTAAGAAAAACTTGGAAGTAAATTTTAACCTGGGACAGGAATACACAGTAAATCCAAAGCATGTTGAAAATTCGAATGCAATTTCTTATTTCACTTACATCATCATATTCAACTTCGGAAAACATTATTTTTAAAAATAAAATCAATTTTTTTAATTTTGTTTCGGGGGAGTATTCATGGGATGAACAGAAAATGCATTTTGGGTAAATTTTGGTGATCGGCGAAATGGTTGGTCTCGTGATCGAAGCTGGAGCATGTTTGGTGGTCAAGGATCATCAAAAACTGCTTGGTGAATTTATAATTCACCGAGGCGGTGGTTCGACTTTAATTTAGGGTTTTAACCTAGTTTTTGGTCAATCCTATTCTTGGGGCAATTGCATCATCAATGTTGAATCGGACTACACGGACATGGGGGAATCAAAGCGTGAGGTTGCGGTAGAGGTCTGGTTGTGATCGCGGGCACTTTGGTGGTCAGAGTCGTCGGCACGAGAAAGATTTGTCGATCGAAGTTTTTGTTCCAGGTTGGTTCAAGTTACTCGATTTCGATTTACATGTTAGTTCGTCGATCTGGGTGGTCTGAGGGCTTGAGTAGATCATCGCCGATGTGTTAACGGTCGGAGCATCGGTCGGAGGTGGCTAATTCACCTTTGCATGTGCATGGTATTAGGAGTATGTCAGTAAAGTTGAGTTTGGGGAGGAAGGTGATTGTCTCGAAGTCAATATCGGAAAGATGGGTTGCTGGCTCGAGTAAACACTCGGGTGTATTCGTGAGAGGTTAACATGTTTAACAGGTTTTAAATTTTAAAACAAAAACAAAGAAAAATATGGGGTGGCTCTGTTTGGACTTGAAGAAATTTGGTCTGGGCTCATGGGTGAACTCGGGGATGTATCGGGTTGGTATAAAACAATTTTCAAAACTTTAAAACAAATTCAAATTTAAACATGTTTAACTCATTCTTTTAAATAATAGTTTTTTTTTAAGTATGGGATTAGTTTAAGGTTTAAAAGTAAATTATTTTAAAGTAATTAAGTTTAATTTATTTAATTATGTGACATTATTTATAAATTAATTCTTACGTTAATTAAAATAAATTTAATAGTGTAATTAAAAAGTCAATTAAGAAGTATTGTTTTTTCAATTATTAATTAACTTAAATATCTTAAATTAATTTATGTGTTAGTGTTAATTAATTCCAAAGTTTATTAATTTAAAGATTTTTAATGATAATTAAGTAAATAATTAAGATAAATAATTTATTTTTTAATTAATTAAGTTTTTAAGTAATTAAAGATTGATTGATTACTGAAAGTAATCAAAGGTTGATTACTTAAAGAATAATTACTTAATATAAATAATTAAAGAATGATTAAGGGTTAATTAATTAAAAATTAAAGATTAATTAATAAATAATTAAGTTTAATTAATTAATAATTAAAGATTAATTAATAAATAATTAAGGTTAATTAATTAATCATTCAGGGTTAATTAATTTATAACTAAGGATAATTAATCGTTAATTAAGGATAATTAATGAAATTAATTATGCGAATTAATTAATTATAATCACACGATTAATTAATCTTGTTTATATACGATTAATTATTATTGAATGCCCTGGATTGGCTGATATCTCTGATATGTGATTATGATGCTTTATGATATGAATTACTGTGAATTGAGCTGTGATATCCGTGATATATTGCTGTGTGAATGTGAAAACAACTTGGCCCGTAAAACGGCATTTGAATTTCGAAGCGACCGGGGGTCGGATTCCAAATGGTTATCTGAAACCCATATCCAATCTTAGTGGTGAATCGTTTGTGACTTATATATCCACGTGTTTTAAAAATAAGCGCTTCTTATTTGGTTAAGCCGGGAGAGGACATTGAGTTATAAAACCCATTCCGAATAATGATACGAAGAAATGGGAGTGCATTTGAAGATGGTGGTTGAAGACCGGGTATTTTTGAGAACAAAAGGATTGCCCGTCGATTACCTTTGCACCGAGTTTTCAGTGCTCCGGTATAGAGATCTCCATATGTGATGTGGACTCCGATCGAGATTATAGATGCCCGGATTTGCAAAGGCTTCTTCCATTATTGGACAAGTTCGTTTGGTTCCATTCAGACCCAGGATGGACTTCTATAGATGTATGTATGACATTACACTTTGAGATGTAAAGCTGATTTCTATTAAATACATTTATGCTTGGTGGCGGAGAATTTATTCTCTTAGCTTAACACTCTTCTCTGAGACGTACGAGATCAGAGGTTATGTAGTTGATGGCTATTAGTGATAAATTCCCAATTTGGTAGTGTGGCATGCTAAGTGCTGATCATTTGTTGATCAAAGCATGGCTTTTGTGAAAAGCGTAGCTTTATAGGACGAGACTTCATCGATCCTCACACCCCGAAAATGGGCAAAACAGGAAAAGATGCAGCAAGGTTATGGGGGTCACGCCCCTAAGGGTATGTGCATTTCCTTCTGGATAAAAAGTGGTATTCTGGTATGGAGCCCAGATAACTTGCTTATGTGGTTGTTGGTGTTGAGGGCCCTTGATAAAAGTCGGTTACGACCGGAGGATGGTATACTCGTGACAGTTGGTTACATAGTTATAGAGGTAACCCGACCTTGTGTTGTCAGAGTGCCGGTTAGGTTCTCGGGGCGTCTCTCCAGAAGCGTACTCTTTCGATTAAAGGAAGTTCCTTAGCCTTGGCCGTTTGTTGGAAATCCAAACAAACAATACAAGCCCTGTACGGTTTAAGTTATATAACCTGCCATGCAGCTTGGTGGTAACCTGCCATTAAACATGGTAGTTATAGTAGGTATACTATAATGGTAGTATGCTGGCTAAGATCAATATTATACTTTCAAAATGTTTTCCACACTATGCACTAATAATAATATCAAAAGGATTTTCGCGCATCAAGCATATTTGACTATCATAAGGAGAAATCTCCTCCAATTGTGCGATTGCATTGTGTGTGTGGCGGGAGGCCTCATGGTAGTTTCATTTTCCAAAATGAATAGCGAATTTCTTTTATTTCTTATTGTTTCTTTTGTTCAAACATCTGTTTTGTTTACTCATGCCAGTCCCACGATTGACCCGGAGTTTATTGTTCCCTTCCTAAACTCTGGGTGCCCATAATTTTCCACACGGGCAACCTGGAGTCAGATTATCCGTGTTCAGGAGCTAGTTTCGATTATAGATTCAGAAATTCTTGGAGTTTTTGGTTTGGACATCTTTGGAGATTTTTAAGACCATATCGAAGTCGAAGTATGTTGGATTCTCGCTCTTTTTGGAAGCTCTGTTGGTGTTATTCAGTTGTCATGTTGTCTTTTCCGCTGTGGCATTATATTTTGTTGTTGTATCATATACATTCTACTCTGATGATGGTGTTCAATTGTTGTAATGATGTTGTATCCATTTTATATCGATGCTGTAATCAATGAAAATTCGTTTTGTTTCTGCTGTGTTGTTATCACTTAATGTTGTTATAAGTGTTAGTCCGTGAGGTGATGGTTTTGATGACAACAACCTTAGAATAGATTATAAAATATAAATAGTAACATTATAAGTTTAGATATATATGTATATGCAGGATTTAACCATGTAGGTACTAAGAATGAAGACTGTAGTATAGAGATTCAAGATATCAAGATAGAAGACTCATGAGTATCGAGACTATCAAGAGTTCAAGATTTCAAGGATAAGCATTTTTTATTATTATTAGGAATTTTTTTTAAAACTCGTAGAAAAGCACTGGCATCTAAAAATCCAATTTATTCGTAGAATGGAATCAACTTCGAGCCCGTTAAAGGGATGGAACCCTAAGTAGGATGGAACCAACAAAAAATCTAGTGGAACATTGTTTTGTATCCGCTAACTTTTATTCAAAATGATTTTTCAAAATTATACCCTGTTTTCAAAATGTTTTCAAAACTTTCCTTTTAAAAGATTCAAAACCCTCGATCCTGATTTTAAATAATTTTAGCCTCAAAAACATCTTCATTTTCAAAGTCAAATTACTCCTGATTTTAAACTATCTTTTTAAATAATATATTTAACTTTTAAATATTTATACTTAGATTTAAATATAAAATTATAGTTAAAATCTATATATATTATTCTTTATATTTACTTATGAATTTTAACTATAGTCAAGTATATTTATAAAGTTTAAAATAGTTTTTATATAAGATAAGCGTTATTTTCAAAGAAAATCAAAAACACCAAAAAAAATCCTTTGGGATGTCGACATGGTGAGTTTGATTCAAAAATTCAAATTTCAAAAGAAGTGTTTATTCGCCATAACTCTTCATGAATGGTCATGGCTGTTGTTCTTCTATAAATAGGGGGTCAGTTTCAATGAATTTCTAATCACTTTTTTCTGGTTTTCAGTCCTCTTCTTCTTCCTCATTTCTTAATACATATTCTTATCATTACTCTGCCGAAATCAACATTTAAGCATACTCGGTTACTTCTAGTTTGATTCTCTATCACTATCTCTACAAGATTCTCAGTGCTATTCAGAGTTATAGAATTCTTTGTAATCTATTAAGTGAGAAAAGGTGTGAATATTTCCTTGGAAATTAATCAAAAGGGAAAAGGTGTGATTGTAGCCTTGGTAAATCAATTGGGTAAACTTGTGGCTCGAAAATCAAGTATCTCTACCCAGTGAATCGAAATTCAGGAGGGTGTACCCCGTAGCCTTGAAACCGAGGGTGTAATTGTACAATTGATTTTGAAAGGAAATCCGTACATGTGTTGCGGGACTGGATGCAGGGTAATTCCGAACCAGTATAAAATCCGGTATGTTCTTTCCTTTACTGCTTTTATTTAATTTCTGCATCTGTGATTGATTTTGTGATCATATCTGTGTCTATATATTGCATACTTTTTTGTCTAAATTAACATAAATTAAAAAGATTTAGTAATTCTTTATTAACACTATTCACTCCCCCCCTCCCCCCCTCCCCCCCGCTCTAGTGTTCATCTTAGCCTTAAGATCCGTAATCCGCATTTCTCACAATAAGCTCCAGCGAACTGGATTCCGGCATTTGAATCTCCGACATTCGAATACAAGTGAGGTATTGGATGTCAATTTTTGGACATTGGATTTCGGATCGTGACAATTAATAGAAGGAATAAAATGATTTGAGATTGGGTAACGTCCCAAATTTCATCAATTTAAATTGGTAATTTATTTGAACTTTTGGGATTTAATTTGAAAATAGTTTGAAATTTTCAAATCAAATAGAACAAGTGTTGAATTGTATAAATAAGATTTCAATTACATTTGAATTTAAAATTTGAAATAATAAATGTTTTTAATCATTAGAATTTAAATTATATATATGTGTATATATAAGTAGATACGAATTTGGCTTTAGATTTAAATTTAAATTTTAAATAAATGCTTTAGTAAAATATTTTGAAGTTAAAATAGTATATAAGTAATTTATTTAATGTATAATTGGTTTAAAATATTTTCTTTTAAATTTTATATTTTTTAATAAAAAAGAGATGCATTTATAAAATAAGAAAAACAATTTTTAAATATATCATATATCATTTTCTTATGCAAAAGACACTTGGAGAATTATTAACATATAAATTAACAAGTGCTTGAATTTTAATGAATGGGTTAACAAGTGTACATCATAGAGGAAGAAAATTACAAGTGTCATGATATTGTTTTCATTTTTAAGAAAATTTATAAAAAAGGAAATAGAAACTATATAATATCTTAAACCCCTCTCTCTCATCTCTTTTATTCACTTTCAAGACTGAAGAAAACCTGAGAAAAACAAACTAGGAAAAAATCAAAGCAAACTTTAAACGCAAATCAAGAAAATCAAAAAAAAACAAAGAAAAGATCAACAAACGAAATTCAAAACTTAGAGTTTGGAATTCATCTCAAACCTGAAGTTCAAAGCACAAGTTTGTAGAGGAGAGATTACAAATAATTGAAGAATAATTCAGCAATCAAATAAAGGAAAGTCAAAGATTCATCATTACAAATCAATTCAAACTTTAAATTTCATTTTTCAAGTCTGTAGACCAGAATTCCTCTTCTCTGTTTCATAAAAATTTTAACTGTAAGTAGATTTTTTTTAGAATTTGAATGACAAAAGTTCCTCTTCTCTGTTTCATAAAAAATTTAACTGTAAGTAGATTTATTTTAGAATTTGAATTTAAAATTATTGATAAGGAATTAAGCAGGTCATTCCATCAGATACTAAGTAAATTTATATTAACAAGTTTCAGACAAAAAAGTTCAGGATCAAATTTAAAGAAAAAAACAGCCTTCCATGTCTTTAAATCATTTCCAGATCTCCCTGTTCAAAATACTGAAGTGAGTAAATCCTATGTGATATAAGCTAAAATCTATTGTGGTGAATAGTATTTGCGTGAGAATTGAAAATTTGAGTTTGCATCTATATATTTACATCTGGAATGTGATGTGCATGTCTGTGCACATCAACTTGGATTCTGTTCTAGGTTTACAAGCATCAAGCCTGTTCAAATTTTGATTTCTCTTCCTATGATCCATATTGAACTTTGGGATCTAAATGAAATTAGATTGTTTTAACTTATCTCAAGTTTTAAAAATAAATCTGAGAAAAAATAAATTAAAGTTTTTTTGAAAACTTGAACTTACAGGAAACTTCAAGATATGTTGAAATTGCAAACATCAAGATTTTTTATTTCAGCAATATCATCGGAAATGTTTTCGAAAGTGTTAATTTTTAAAGTAAAATAAAAAATTTTAAGTATGAATTCATTGAGAATTCGCGGGATGAACAAATTTGGGGTTTTTGCTAAATTTCGATGATCGAAATAATTTTGGGTCTCGAGGTTGAGGTGGTAGCTTGGTGGAGGATTGTGGATCATTTGAAAAATACTTGTCGATTTTATAATTTGATGTAGAGGGCTGACGAGATTGAATTAGGGTTTAAAACCCATGAATGGTTATGGTTAGAAACCACATTGATGTGTCACCGTCAATGGAATGGAATGGCTCGCTTCTGTGGCGATCGAAGCCTGAAAGTCAGGTGATGCTTTGACCCGAAGCACGTGACCTCTGATGGTCGAAGGAGGAAGATCAAGGCGATTTTGTGATGGTCATTTTATTCCAGTTTCGAGTTAGATCGCACGATTTTGAATTCGTTGCTGTTCGGGGATTCTGGGTGGTCTAGTGATGTGCAGGGGTTGTTGCTAACTTGTCGATGGCCAGAACTTCGATCAGAGATGGCTTGGATTGTCGTGCACGTGCACATGTCGATGATCGTGTCAGTTGAGGTTTGGGTGATGATGTTTCGGGTTTTACTTCGGGAAGATCATGTTTTGGCTCGGGTTTGAAATCGTGTGTTTTCGAGTATATATCAGGTCTTTCCTAAAACCTAAAAAAATTAAAATTCGAAAGAAACTCGGGTGGGTTTGGGTAAAAACTCGAAGTAAATAGGCAATGGTCTCGGGGTGACTCGAAGCAGTCTCGGGTCCACCACGTAAAACAGTTTTAATTAAAAAATATTCGAACTTTCAAACATTTTTTTTTAAATCCCATGTTTTCAAAATGATGATTTGATTAAAGTTTGAATCAATAAAAGATTTAAGTAAGATATTTTCAAAGTAAATAATTTTAAATTATTTAATTTTGATACATTATTTTATAAAGTTATTTATATTAAATAAATAACGTAATTACAGGGTAATTAAGATAAAAAGTTGTTTAATCTATCTTAACCTTTTTAAAGAAACTAATGTATGAGGATGATGATTAAACAAGATTTGTAAAATATCCAAAGTGATTAATAAAGATAAAAAGATTTATATTTTAATTTATTACGTAAGTAATGATTTGTTAATATAATTAGTTTAAAAGTAATTAATATTAAAGATTAATTTAATAAATAATTAAGGTTAATTAACTTGTAATTAATTATTAATTAATTAATTAATAAAATTAAACAAGATTTAATTAATTAACAATTAAGGATTAATTAATTAAGATAATTAATTAAGGAGTAATTAACTAATAAAAGTAATTCTTGCCGAAGGAACCTTTCGGCTTTAAATCCATACTCGCGTCTTCTTGCCGAAGGAACCTTTCGGCTTCGCGGAAGAATTCCTCGAGATCCTGTGGGGGATCTCGTATAAAAGATATCTTAAAATCTGAATCCTCTCTGACTCCTGATACCGCCGCCATCAAGACTATCGATGGATCCGGCCGATCTACCGAGGCAACTGCCGCGTTGAATCGAGTTAGAAAACCTCTAAGCGATTCATCCGTCCTTTGTTTTACCGATGTTAATGTCATCGCATTATATGGTCTCCTGATATGAACTCGAAACTTCCCCAAAAACTTACCCACCAATTCCTTCAAATTCCTGATGGATACCTCTCCAAGCTGTCTAAACCACATTGTAGCTAAGTCCGTCAAGTACAAAGGGAACCATCGGGCTATCACCTCCTCTGATGCTCCCAACACTTCCATGTGTCTAATATACCTCATCAAATGATTAGTTGGGTCAGCCTTGCCATCGTATTCAGCATTGTCTGTCAAGGGTTTCCCCCCACGCCCCCGAGGGAACTCCGGCACATATTCTTTATGTGGCTCATTAGCAGCAATGTAGGCTCTAGCCTGTTGCACCCCTTCCAAAGGTCCTCCGGTGTTGGATCCTACGGGCCTGCCCCCAAGCCCTTGTCGATTGCCTTCCGGTTCTGTGTTCTGTCCTTCATTGGGTTCCATAACCCTAGCTCCTTGTCCTCCATCCAAAGCCGTTGTAGTTGTTCCTAAGTTCTGTGTCCCTGTAGCTCTCATCTGCTCAAAGAAAGTCTGCATCATTTCCTGTTGACTCTTCAACAACCTCTCTTGCAGTGAATTTTTTATAGCTTCCATTTCTTCTCCGGTTATGTGGAAGGAAGCTTGCCCTTCTCCAGCTCCGTAGGATGCTTCCTGGCTTCCTCCTTGTTGCCTTCTCACAGCCCTTTGTCTTCTACTATTTTGTCTAGTCATTGTCTTCGAATCCGAACTCCTCAAACTTTTCAAATCTGAACTTCGAATCCGATGTAGCGGGTGCTAGTCCTTCTCAGTGAAAGCACCAAAGTGTTTGCGCCAAAATTGGTCACAAACCCCAAATACCGTGAAAGCACCAAAGTATGGATATAAATCAGCAATATTCCAAACACAAATCACAGATCACAGCAAACAACAAGCAATAATCCAGAAATAATGAATAGAGACACAAGATTTATAGTGGTTCGGCTATCTCCGGCCTACGTCCACTTCAAAGTTTTATCCTTTTATTGATTATCCTTGCTGGTTACAGATGATTACAGCGGTCGTAATGAAGAATTTTGAGTACAATAGTTGTATTGAAGTGTAGAAATGAATCCGGCAGATTCTGGACGTCCAATAGCTAAAAGGTCCTTTTTCTGTAGGCTCTAGGGCTCTATTTATAGGCGTAGGAGGCTGAGATCGCACTCAAACTTCGGGAGACTTTTTCTGGCACATGAGTTTACCCACGCGACCGATCCCACCAAGTTTTGACTCGATCTGTGATCGACACGAAGTGATTTCGTATCCATCAAAAAATGATCCAATCGAGATGACACTTGGCAGGGACATTCCTTACCTTGTATGAAAGCTGCTGTGAAAATTTCGTTGCATTTGGATCAGTGCATCTTGAGTTATGATCGATTCGAACTTGGGTTTTCTCTTGGTTGTCGTCTTCGAATCCATCCGTTCGAATCCATCACTTTCGACTCGATGGAGGCACGTGCGCATGCGATGACGTGTTGCGTAATCCCTGGGTTGATCCACCTTCCTCGCCGTGTTGAACGCTTCCTTCCTGGAGACGTGGACTTGCATCCATGTTTTATGCTTCGTCCGTATCCATAACTCCACAGCGGCATGCTCGTACCCATCCTTTCATGCTTCTCTTCGCATCGATTCCAGGAGTACACTTCGCATCGATCATTCACGAATTGATCGATACGAAATGACCATGGGGGTTATCGATACGAAGTGGTTGTGATGAAGCAGAGGATGGATACAGAGCTCATCATTGGGATGGATACGAACAAGACCGTACCTAATGGATACGAACAAAGCCTTACCTGATGGACACGAACAAAGTTATACCTGATGGATACGATAGCGCCAAAGTCCTTCTACTATCGATACGAGAGTATCGATTCGAAACATACCGCCTCTTTCCATCCTGACCGATACGTAACCATTGAGTCGTGCCCATGATGGTCGATACAAACAGTATCGATTCGAAGTCCTTCACCTTGCTCTGCCTTTGATCGATGTGAACCCTATGGAGTCGAACCAAAATGGATCGATACGAAGCCGATCGATACGAAACACTAACTACCTGATCGATACGAAACGTATCGATACGAACCATCCTTACTAATTGATGCGAAATGCATCGATACGAACCATGCCTTGCACATCGATGGATACGAACAGCATGCTCTTCCTACCTTGCATTGATCATATCTCCTTCATGTGAACTCTGATTAACCTGAAATTTGAAACATAGCCTCTCCTAGTCCTTATCATCATCTCCAATCAATTTCATCCTGTTCAGAGCTCAACCAAATTTTGACGACATCGATTGCAGCCTTGATTCCAATCGATCTCCGATCCCAATATCCATCATTTCTTGCCAATTTGTTGATATTCCAGCCTTGACAAAAAGGTGGGATAACATTTTCCCCCCAAAACATGCCTTGTGATAAGAAGGCGTGTTTTGAATAGTTTCGAATCCGATATCCAAAGTCCGTAGCTGATTACGTGTCCATTCGAACTCGACAACCGAGTCCTAATCCATCCTTATCCAATAGCCAATAACCGAATCCAGGAACTCTCCAGGTCGATAGCCAAATCCATAACCTCTCTGGGCTCTTGCCAAGCGCAATCCACACTTGACGACCGTGGTCCAGTGTCCTTGGACGTTGAGCTAACCTTCCTGGGTTCTTGCCAAGCGTAATCCACACCTGACGACCGTGGTCCAGTGCCCCTGGACGTTGAGCTAACCTCTCTGGGTTCTTGCCAAGCGCAATCCACACTTAACGACCTTGGTCCAGTGTCCCTAGATGTTGTACAATGCCATGGCTTAAGTCCTAAGCCGAATCCTGGTCTCTCCAGACCCTTGTTGAGCATAGTCCATACTCAACGACCTGAAACAATAGTCGATAACATGGGGCCTAAGTCCTAGGCCGAATCCTGGTCTCTCCGGACCCTTGTCAAGCATAGTCCATACTCGACGACCTGAATGAGTCAATTTACCACGTTCGAGCAAAGCGACTCACCCCTTGCCAGGCATAATCCATACCCGACGACCGTTTATCAAAATAAAAATCCAATCAAAATCCAATCCAAAATCCAAATCAAAACTAGAAAATCAGAAATCCAAACCAGTATCCAAAACCGAAAACAATCATCCAAAGGAAAATTCAAATCAGAAAGCAAACAAAACCAAGAGTTCTATCCAAACTCCAAAACCAAACCAGAAAAAGAATCAGTGTCCAATCCAAAAGAAAAAGACAAATTTCACAAACCATAGCATCGCGGTTTATCATCATTCAGTGCATGCCTAGGGGATATCTCTGTCCCCATACATGTGTAAATGACTTCGCCGTTTGCCAGTAGCTTGTTACTTATTTCATATTATCCAAGTCAATTGATAATCAATCGACCATCATTCCTGGGCCTCACATCGTCATGGTGTGAGGTAGATGGTGGTTTCTCCTGTTCCACCGCTGTATTTCGAGTTCCGACGTATTGTCGCAAATGTCCATTCCTTACATGCTCCTCGATTATATCCTTTAAGTGCCTGCAGCTATTGGTATCATGTCCATCCAAATCATGGAAGAGACAATGCCTTCCTGATGTCCTCTCCCGTTCTGATGGTTCTCTCCTAGCCGGGCTTCGGTAGGGAAGGCGATTTCGAGTATCCAGGTATATCCGCTCCAGCGCCTCATTTAATCCTATGTATGTGGAAAAATTTGGATCCTTTCATCGCTTTCCAGCTTTCCCTGAATTGTCGTCCAGCTTCCTTTTTCCCTTATCCTTGTCTGAGCTTCCATTGGATGGTCCTCCACTCTCAGTCGCGTTCACCTCCTTCAGCTTTAAATCCATACTCGCATCTTCTTGCCGAAGGAACCTTTCGGCCTCGTGGAAGAATTCCTCGAGATCCTATGGGGGATCTCGTATCAAAGATACCTTAAAATCTAAATCCTCTTTGACTCCTGATACCGCCGCCATCAAGACCATCGATGGATCCGGCCGATCCACCGAGTCAACTGTCGCGTTGAATTGAGTTAGAAAACCACCAAGCGATTCATTCGTCCTTTGTTTTACTGATGTTAATGTCATCACATTCTTTGGTCTCTTGATATGAACCTGAAATTGCCCCCAAAAACTTATCCACCAATTCCTACCAAGTCCTGATAGATCCTTCTCCAAGCTGCCTGAACCACATTGCAGCTAAGTCCGTCAGGTATAAAGGGAAGCATCGGGCCATCACCTCCTCTGATGCTCCCAACACTTCCATGTGTCTAATATACCTCATCAAATGATTCGTCGGGTCAGCATTGCCATCGTATACTTCCATGCTAGGTAGCTTGAACTTAGGTGGGTTTTCTATCCTGATTTCTCGAGTGAACTGTCTCCTGTTCACCCCTCCCATATCTCTATTAGTCAAACCTCCATGCATAGTTTTCCTTATGATTTCCACCAATTCAACATTGTCTGTCAAGGTTTGCTCCCATGCCCCCGAGGGAACTCCGGCACATATTCTTTATGTGGCTCATTAGCAGCAATGTAGGCTCTAGCCTGTTGCACCCCTTCCAAAGGTCCTCCGGTGTTGGATCCTACGGGCCTGCCCCCAAGCCCTTGTCGATTGCCTTCCGGTTCTGTGTTCTGTCCTTCATTGGGTTCCATAACCCTAGCTCCTTGTCCTGCATCCAAAGCCGTTGTAGTTGTTCCTAAGTTCTGTGTCCCTGTAGCTCTCATCTGCTCAAAGAAAGTCTGCATCATTTCCTATTGACTCTTCAACAACCTCTCTTGCAGTGAATTTTTTACAGCTTCCATTTCATCTCTGGTTATGTGGAAGGAAGCTTGCCCTTCTCCAGCTTCGTAGGATGCTTCCTGGCTTCCTCCTTGTTGCCTTCTCACAGCCCTTTGTCTTCTACTATTTTGTCTAGTCATTGTCTTCAAATCTGAACTCCTCAAACTTTTCAAATCTGAACTTCGAATCCGATGTAGCGGGTGCTAGTCCTTCTCAGTGAAAGCACCAAAGTGTTTGCGCCAAAATTGGTCACAAACCCCAAATACCGTGAAAGCACCAAAGTATGGATATAAATCAGCAATATTCCAAACACAAATCACAGATCACAGCAAACAACAAGCAATAATCCAGAAATAATGAATAGAGACACAAGATTTATAGTGGTTCGGCTATCTCCGGCCTACGTCCACTTCAAAGTTTTATCCTTTTATTGATTATCCTTGCTGGTTACAGATGATTACAGCGGTCGTAATGAAGAATTTTGAGTACAATAGTTGTATTGAAGTGTAGAAATGAATCCGGCAGAGTCTGGACGTCCAATAGCCAAAAGGTCCTTTTTCTGTAGGCTCTAGGGCTCTATTTATAGGCGTAGGAGGCTGAGATCGCGCTCAAACTTCTGGAGAATTTTCTGGCACGTGAGTGGACCCACGCGACCGACCCCACCAAGTTTCGACTCGATCTGTGATCGACACGAAGTGATTTCGTATCCATCAAAAAATGATCCAATCGAGATGACACTTGGCAGGGACATTCCTTACCTTGTATGAAAGCTGCTGTGAAAATTTCATTGCATTTGGATCAGTGCATCTTGAGTTATGATCGATTCGAACTTGGGTTTTCTCTTGGCTATCGTCTTCGAATCCATCACTTTCGACTCGATGGAGGCACGTGCGCGTGCGATGACGTGTTGCGTAATCCTTGGGTTGATCCACCTTCCTCCCCGTGTTGAACGCTTCCTTCCTGGAGACGTGGACTTGCATCCATGTTTTATGCTTCATCCATATCCATAACTTCACAGCGACATGCTCGTACCCATCGATTCGTGCTTCTCTTCGCCTCGATTCCAGGAGTACACTTCACATCGATCATTCATGAATTGATCGATACGAAATGACCATGGGGGTTATCGATACGAAGTGGTTGTGATGAAGCGGAGGACGGATCGAAGCTCATCCTTGGGATGGATACGAACAAGAACGTACCTAATGGATACGAACAAAGCCTTACCTGATGGACACGAACAAAGTTATACCTGATGGATACGAAGTCACCAAAGTCCTTCTACTATCGATACGAGAGTATCGATTCGAAACATACCGCCTCTTTCCATTCTGACCGATACGAAACCATTGAGTCGTGCCCATGTTGGTCGATACAAACAGTATTGATTTGAAGTCCTTCACCCTGCTCTGCCTTTGATCGATGCGAACCTTATCGAGTCGAACCAAAACGGATCGATACGAAGCCGATCGATACGAAACACCAACTACCTGATCGATACGAAACGTATCGATACGAACCATCCCTACTAATCGATGCAAAATGCATCGATACGAACCATGCCTCGCACACCGATGGATACGAACAGCATGTTCTTCATACCTTGCATTGATCATATGTCCTTCATACGAACTCTGATTAACCTGAAATTTGAAACATAGCCTCTACTAGTCCTTATCATCATCTCCAATCAATTTTGTCCCGATCGGAGCTCAAAAATTTTTGACCACATCGATTGCAGCCTTGATTCCAATCGATCTCCAATCCCAATACCCATCATTCCTTGCCAATTTGTTGATATTCCAGCCTTGACCAAAAGGTGGGATAACAGGATTAGCCAGAAGAGGACTTTGTGTCATATAACCAATTTTGAATGGTGATATGACGAAATGGATAGCAATTGAAGACGGTGGTGAAGACCGGGTGTCTTCGAAAACGATAGGATAACCTATCGAATGTCTCTGCACTGAGTTGCTCCCATATAGAGATCTCCACATGTGATGGGGAATTCGATCGGGACTGTACATACTCGGATTGCAAGGGCTTCTTCCTTTATTGGACGAAGTGCCTTCGGTTCTGTTCGAACCCCGAACAGACTTGTATGGTTATATGTCTGACATTACACTTTGAGATCTAAAGCAGATTTCTTTCAAATACATTTCTGTTGGTGGCGAAGAATTTATTCTCTTTGCTTAACACCCTTATCTGAGACGTACGAGCTCAGAGGTTATGTAGTTGAAGGTTATCAGTGATATACTCGTAATTTGGTAATGTGACATGCTGAGTGCTGCTGTGTGTTGCTGTTCATTTGTTGAACAATTGTTGATCAAAGCAAGGCTTTTGTGTAAAGTGTAGCTTTATGGACAAGACCTTATCGGACCACACACCCTGGAAATGGTCGAAACAGGAAAGATGCGGCAAGATTATGAGGGTCGCGCCCTTTAGGGTATGTCGTTTCCTTCTGGATAAAGATGGTATCGTGGTATGGAGCCCAGATACTTAACCTATGTTGTTGCTGCAATCTCATTACTCTATGTTTCTTGCTTTGTGGTTGAGGGCCCTCGGATAAAGGTCGCAAACGACCAGGGGATGGCATACTCGAGTAGTAGTTACCTAGTCACAAAGGTAACCCGGCCTTGTGTTGGCAGTGAGGCGGGTAGGTTCTCGGGACGTCCCTCCATAGGTGTACCGATGTGGCATAGGATGGTCCTTAGCCTGGCCATTTGTTGGAAAGTCCAAAGAAACAATACGAGCCCCATACGATTTTAGTTGTATAACCTACCATGCAGCGTGGCGGTAACCTGCCGTAAAACATGGTAGCTAGAGTAGGCATACAATAATGGTTGTATCCTGGCTAAGATTAATATTATATATTCGAAATGGTTTTCTACACCATGCACTAAGAATGATATCCAAAGAAATTTTCTCGTATCAAGCACATTTGACTATCATAAGAAGAAATCTCCTCCAATTCTGCGATTGCATTGTGTGTGTGGCGGGAGGTCTTATGGTAGTTTCATTTTCCAAAAGCATACCGGATTTTCTTTTCTAATTTTTTTCATTCAAAGCAACGGTTTTTTTACTCATACCAGTCTCATAACTAACTCGGAGTTTATTGTTCCCTTTCTAAACTATGGGTGCCTATAATTTCCACATGGACAACCTAGAAACTGGATATCCCTGTCTGGAGCCAGCTTGGAATCTTTGAAGTCTTTTTATTTGGAAGTTATCGGATTTTGGAAGTTTTGGCTTTGGCATCCTTTTGAAGTGTTGGAGTCTTGAAGACCTTATCATAGGTAGAAGTATGTTGGATAATTTTGAAGACCCTATTGTCATTCCGTTGTGAAGCTATCATTATGCTATTGTTATATCAATATGTAGCACTCTGATATTGATGATAAGTGTTGTATGGATATCATGATGTTGTTGTATCTGTGATGTTGATTTATGTCAGTTCATTTTGTTTCTGCTGTTTATATTCATCTAATGTTGTTATAAGCTCCATCCGAGCTGATGTTTGATGTTTGAATCTTCGGCAATCGAATACAAGTGAGGTATTTGATGTTGATTTTTGAACACTAAATTTCAGGTCATGACATGTGGTATCAGAGCTAAAGGTTGAATAAGAACTTTAGCTACGGAGTATAACACATTAGGTGGCTCATTAGAGATAGGGTGAAGTATACCTTATAATGAGTATAACCTGAGAGACCAAAACACTAAATTTTCTTTGTCAATTTCTTTTAAACTACTGATAGTCCTAAGATATCTCGTTCATATATCTGAATCAAATTTTCTTACTAATTACATATAGTAAGAATGAGCGGGCGTAGAGGAAGAGCTAAGGGTCGGGGAAATGCTTCCACAATTGGTCAAGTCCCCGCAACAGCAGAAGCAACTTTACCTACTCAACATCGGCCGAATCTGGCGGATCTATATAAGAGCTGCTTGAGACTTGTTGGTAAGCCGTTCACCGGCAAGGAGTCTCTTGTCGAGGCCCAAGCACGGATCAGATCGCGTGAAAGAATTTTTAAAGGGCTAAGGTTGGAAGACGATCAGATGCGACTCATAGCTTCTTGGAAGCTTCAAGAAGAAGCCCTAGCATGGTGGGAGACAGTTATTGTAGATGAGCCAGAAGAAGAATACAAGTGGGAACGATTTAAAGAAGTATTCGAGAAATGCTATATGCCGTCAGCTGGTATTTCCCGAATGTACCAGGAATTTATTGACTTAAAGCAAGGAAGTTTATCATTCGAGGAGTACCTAAACATATTCAACGAATTGTCTCGTTTCGGTCCAGAGTTGGTAAACAAGCCTCTAAAGAAAAATGAAAGATCCATTCGCGGGATAAATAAGAAGTTCCACGAAAGGATGACTGGCCACGTCAAAGAATCTTTTTCAGATCTAATTGATATAGGGTACAGATATGCTACCCTGGGTATGCAAGCAGCCCCGGTGGAGAAAGGAAATACGAGCAATCCAAATTGGAAAAAAAAAAGAAATTTGGAGGCAAGAAACCATGGCAGGGTAAGGAGAAGAAGAAGTGCAATCAGGAAAACCAGGCAGGGAATGTTACTTGTTTCAATTGTCTAGAAAAAGGCCATTATTCAAACAGTTGCAAGAATCCAAAGAGGGATCAATCTATACAAGCAAAACCTAGGAAATGCTACTATTGTTAGAAACTGGGACACGAAGTTAAAGACTGCCCAACAATGAAGCAAGCTCAGACAGCCAAGGTGTACACAGTCAAGATAAACCTGCAACTTCTAAAGTAAAAAAAGGTAAAGGAGTTCTAGAAGGTAACCTTAATGTTTATGATAGAATTGTTAGAGTTTTGCTTGATATGGGCGCTACACATAGTTTTATCTCTCAAAAAGCTATAAATGAATTAAATCTTTAACCCGATTTTGTCGACGAGCCCATTTTGCGTAAAGAATCCAGTTGGGGTCCCCACGAAACTCTGTCTACGATGTAGAGATGTTCCTATCTCATATTCTTGTTACCAATTCCCTATTAGTCTCTTCGTCCTTGATTTTAATGAGTTTGAATCTTACTCGGAAGGATTGGCTAACGAAATACAATGCCAAATTAGATTGTAACAATCGATTGATTTCGATCAAAACCAAATTTGGAGATTTCATTGAGATTTCTTGTGAGGTTCCGAGTCCTAAAAGAGATGATTTAATGTATAAATTAGGTTATCCTGAACCTAGTCTGGAGTCCATATCCATTGTTTGGGATTTTCCAGACGTGTTCGAAGAAGTAAAGTCTTTACCTCCACATAGAGAAATAGAATTTAGAATTGACTTAGTACCCAATGCTCGTCCTGTCGTTCACGCAAGTCGCAGGATGGCACCCAGGGAAATAATTGAATTAGTCAATCAAACTCGAGACATGCTAAATAAAGGATTAATTTGTCCTAGCGTTCCTTAATGGGGTTCAGCAGTGGTGTTTGTTGCTAAATCTGACGGATCCTTGAGATTGTGTGTGGACTACCGCGATCTCAATAAGCTGACTCTCAATAACAAATTTCCTCTACCTAGAATTGATGATATGTTTGATCAACTGCATGACGCTCGTTTCTTTTCGAAGATGGATTTAACCCTGGGATTCCATCAGCTACGAATTGCTGAAGACTGTGTACATTTAACTGCCTTCAGAGGTCCTAACATGTTCTACGAATGGTTAGTAATGCCTTTTGGACTAACTAATTCTCCCGCATACTTCATAGATTTAATGACCGGTGTGTTTCGGGAACTATTGAATAAATTTGTGCTTGTGTTTATTGACGGTATTTTGGTCTATTCCAAAACCGAGGAGGAGCATGTTGAGTATCTTAGAATCGTTTTGGAGATATTAAGGAAGAACATTCTGATCGCTAAATTTTCCAAATGCCATTTTTGGGTCAAGGAAGTTAAATTTCTCGGGCACATTGTTAATGAAGAAGGAATTTCTGTTGATCCTAGCAGAATTTCCGCTATTCTTGACTGGAGGAAACCCATTACTCAAAGGAAGTTCGAAGTTTTCTGGGTTTAGCGGGTTATTACCGGAAGTTTGTTCACGACTTTTCTAAGATAGCTAGTCCATTGACTAAGCTAACAATGAAGAATGCTAAGTTTGTTTGGACTCCGAAATGTGATGAAGCTTTTAAGGAGTTGAAGAAGAGATTAACCACCGCTCATGTTCTTGCTATTATTAACGGGAACCGGGGTTTATCTGTTTATAGTGACGCTTGTGGTGATGGTGTGGGTGCGGTACTAATGCAGAATGGGAAGGTAATTGCCTACGCAAGTAGACAATTACGTCCGCATGAAAGAAACTACCCAACAAATGATTTGGAGCTTCTAGCTGTCATCTTCGCTTTGAAAATATGGCGACACTATCTTCTAGGTGAAAAATTCGAATTATTCATCGATCACAAATCTTTGAAATATCTCTTTACACAGAAAGATTTAAGTTTGCGACAACAATGTTGGTTAGAATTTCTAGCATCCTATGACCTAGATGTTCAACGTACTACCAGAAAAGCCAATGAAGTTGTTGATGCTCTAAGTAGGAGACATGATGTTCTTGCATATCTTGATGTCACTCTTGCTCTCCTTGAAAAGATCGCCAACAAGCAGACTGAGGACAAGTTTCATCGAGAAATTCATAGAAGAATATGTCGAGGTAAGGATTCCAGTTTTGGAATCGATAATAATGGAATTATAAGGCTGAAAGGTAGGATCTGCGTCCCAGACATTCCAGATCTGAAACGTGAAGTTTTGGACGAGTGCCACAAGTCTAAACTCAGTATCCATCCAGGAGTTAACAAATGTATAGAGATATCAAAAGAACTTTCTGGTGGAAGATAATGAAAAGGGATATATCTATATATGTGAGTCGCTATGCTACTTGCCAACAAATTAAAAGTGATCAGAAGAAAATGGCGGGTCTACTTTAGCCTTTGGAGGTACCCAAGTGGAAATGGGATCAAGTATCGATGGATTTCACCGACGGGTTACCCCATACTCAGAAAGGCAATGAAGGAATTTGGGTTATTGTGGACCGTTTGACTAAGATAGCACATTTTTTGCCAGTGAAATCTACCCACACGGCAGCAGGTTTAGCCGAATTGTATGTGAAAGAAATTGTTCGTCTCCATGATATATCCAGCAGTATAGTGAGTGATCATGATCTGATATTCACTAGTAGATTTTAGGAGGCATTCAAAGCCGCATTGGGAACGAAACTAAACTTCAGGCCTGCTTATCACCTACAGTATGATGGGCAGACTGAGAGGATTAACCGAATCTTACAAGACCTTTTGCGAGCTTGTATTCTCGACTTTGGTGGTTCTTGGGAGCACCATTTTCATCTGGTCGAATTCTCATATAACAATAGCTATCAGGCCAGCATCGAGATGTCTCCTTTTGAAGCTTTATATAGTCGTTCGTGTTGATCACCTGCATACGGGATCGAGTCAGGTGATAGACTCATCCTTGGACCGGATATAATCAAGGAAGCCACGGAGAAAGTTGATTTTATATGAAGGAAATAGAAAACGGATCAGTGTCGTCAAAAGTGTTATGCTAATCGCAGAAGAAGGGATTTTGAGTTCCAGATTGGAGACTTCGTTTCCCTTAAAGTGTCTCCAATGCATGGTGTGTTAAGATTTGGGAAGGCTGGTAAGCTTGCACCACCATATATTGGTCCTTTTCCTATTCTGGAGATGATCGGTCCTTTAGCATATCGAGTGTAGCTACCTAGATGGTTGTCTGGCATGCATGATGCGTTTCACATTTCTAACCTCCGAAAATATGTGCATGATCTAGATAGCATCATTGAAGAAGCTGCTCAGCAGGATCTCGAAATCACTCCCAACCTAGCAGCTAAAAGTAAACCAATAAAGATTGCGGATTGTGATGAGAAGCAATTAAGGAACAAAATTGTGAAATTAGTTAAAGTACAGTGGAGCGGTGATCCAAAGGACTGCACTTGAGAAACTGAATATAGCATGCAGAAATCGCATGCCAATTGCAGAGTAGATATTCTGGCTTAAACCGGCAAGCCATTCTCTATCTTTTTCTATATTCTTATATCCTTTGTTTGCTTTTCTCTCTCTTTCAAATTTCGAGGACGAAATTTTCTTAAGGGGGAAATATGTAACATCCTAAATTTCATCAATTCAAATTGGTAATTTATTTAAACTTTTCGGATTTAATTTGAAAATAATTTTAAAATTTCAAATCAAATAAAATAAGTATTAAATTGTATAAATAAGATTTCAATTTCATTTAGTTTAAAATTTGAAATAATAAATGTTTTTAATCATTAGAATTTAAATTATGCATATGTGTGTATATTGTTATCTCGCTTTTTGGCAAAGCCGCGATACCAAAAGATCGATCGAAAAACGGAGAATAGTTCGACTCAGAGGTTGGTCATATTTCGTTTCGCTATGGATATCGCCGAATTTTGTCCGAGCCCGAATTGTGCTATAATTGATAGGACATGACAAGAGAGGTCATAGAAGCCGCCGTCTCAAATTTCGAGTCAATCCGAGTTCATACGCACAAGTTATGATCGGTTCAACTTGAGGGGGGAAGCACTGGTTTCGAACCCCCCGAGCTAGGCGTCTTCGAACCCATCGACAAACGTCATTCGAAACGATCATCTTCGAATCGATGAACTTCGAACCCATCGGAGTGTCTCGGTTCGAATCCATCAAACTCGAACCCATCTAAGTTCATATCTGCGGACCTCGTGGAGGGGTTGCAAAGCTCATGTCCATCCAGAGAAGCCTTGTTCGAACCCATCGCAGAAGCCTTTTTCGAACCCATCACAGAGGCCTTGTTTGAACCCACCTATGAAGCTTCATTCGAACCCACTGGGTCAACTAACCATGATGACGTGTCTATGTTCGGTTCGAATACAGCGAGATATATGGAGTCAAAGCCGTCAACTCGGCGTAAAGACCGGATCGATTCGAAGTTTGCGCTCCACATCACCACGAAGGCGCACGCCACCATCGGTTCGAAACCATCGGTTCGAAAGGATGGTTTCGAACCAAACAGCCACACAGTGAACCCCATTTCGAACCCATTATATCTCTTAATCCACTGATCAAAATGCCATGAAATTTTCACAGAAGCTTGCATTCATGTCCAAGAGTGTCCACGCCAAATTTCACCTCGATTGGATGAATTCTTGATCGGTTTGAATGGAGTTCGAACCGATGCGAAAGTGGGCCCAAACTTCCTAAGACCGGGCATGTGGGCCCCCTCACGTGCCAGAAGTGGTCTCCCGAGTTTTCAGCGAGATATCAGCAGCCTACGCCTATAAATAGAGCCCCAGGGCCAACAGAAAAAGGATATTTTGACTCTCAAGCGCCCAGACTCTGCTGGATCAAGATCTACATCATCCTACATCATAATTTCATTGTTGATTTCGAATTTCCAGTTGTAATTTGTTGTTGATTGCTGCAACAACTTGTAATCATTGAAAGAAAATCAATAAAATATCAAAACACTTCACAGTGGACGTAGGAAACACGCCGAACCACTATAAATTGTTCGCCTTTGTTTTTGCTTCAATGTTGTTTGGAGTTTTTGTTAGATAATCCTCATTTTAATTCATATTCTTCATTTATTATCTCTTCAAAAGACTCCCGAAGAGTGTTGTGCCCAATTTTGGTACAAACACTTTGGTGCTTTCACCGAGAAAAACCCAGTTTTTCTCCTGCTCCTTGGATCTGTTGCCGATACCGGATTGCATAAATTTAAGGGAGAGATCCAGATTTCATCTTCAGATTCCTTCCGTTCTATTCAGATTTGCTAAAGTCTAGGGAAGGAGTTCACTATCCAAAATGGTTAGCACAAGAACCACATCTACCGTTGGTCAAGAAGGTCGGGATAGATAAAATCCCGCGCAACTACCTCCGCCTAACCAAGATGATACAGGGCATTCTGACCCCTCAGGTCCGGTCACCAGGCAAGAGTTCCAGACATTGCTCCAAGAACTAACTCAAAGTCGGCAACAGCTAGCCGAGCAATTGCGCGTCAACACTGAGTTTGCCAGCCAACTGGATCGCCAAAAGCGAAGAAGATCCAGAAGGGATCACGCTCCTCATTCTTCAACCGAAAGCTCTGCTTCGTCTGACTACAATAACAGGTCTACCGGTCCCAGGCTAGACGGAAACCATGTGTGAGCTGCTGACTATCAACAGGCGTTAACCGTTGGGCAAATAAGAGTTGGCCCATCTACCAGCTTCCACACTGGACCCTTCTCCCGAGGAGGCACTATTCCACAATACACTGCAGATGATCGAGCTCCTACAGCCGCTGCAGTTGACATAAGGTTCGATACCCGAGATCACTCTCATCAAAATTATCATCAGCAGGGACGTGCTCCAGAGCCATATGTCCCAGAAGACGTCGAGCCAAGTAGGCGAGATACGGATCGTCGACAGCTCCCGATCCCACTTCGCACTGTGGAACCCGACCACACTTTGGCTCACCACACACAGAATGTTCCAACACCAGACCTCTCAGCTATGGTACGCCAAATGATTCGCGAGAGTCAAGGCCTAACAAATGACGATTGGGGAATCTCCCGAAGTCATACCCCGTTCACTGATGACATATTGTACGCTAAACCTACTAGGTGATTCAGAATGCCAACCCTGCCCATGTATGAAGGGAATTCCGATCCAAATCAACATATTTTGAAGTACGAATGGTCGATGACAGATGCGAGAGCCGATGACGCAGTAAAATGCCGTAGTTTTCCCATTTCCTTAGGGGGAACTGCGACGATGTGGTTTACGCGACTACCACCGCGATCTATTTCTTCTTTTGATCAGTTAGCTACCAAATTTGTTGAGCAGTTTCGTATGCATATTGCCAGACCTAGGGATGTTAATACCTTATCAAGTGTTACTCAAGCTCCCGGAGAAACACTTAGACGATATTTAGAGAGGTTTAATGCTGCGTGCGCCGAGATCACCAACCCCAATGATAATTCTATATTAATGGCTTTGACTAAAGGAATCGATCCTGATTCCGAGTTTGGCAATTGGTTGGCTGGAAAGCCTTCCGCATCGTTGGACCGTTTCTATTCCAAAGCCGCTCAGTTCTTGAGGCGTGAGGATGCGAAACAGTCTAGGAAGCAGGACGATGCAAGGCCCAGCAGTGAAGGGATTCGGAGTAATGTTGCGGTTAAACAGACCGGCGAGAGTTCAGGAAAAGTCGAGTTGAATATTCAAAATAAACAGGCTCAACGACCGAGAAACGGTGACAACCGAGGCAAGAAGCAAGATCAGAATCGTGGTCCGAGGCGTAGGGCCGCAATGTTTGACAGTTATACACCACTTAACACGTCGCTGGAAAACATATACCTACAGACTGTAACACTATGCAATACAAGAAGCCTGCTCCGAAGCCTTCGTCGGAGAGGCAGATTCAAACAGGAAAATTCTATAGGTTTCATGAAAGTTACGGGCATAATACCAATGAGTGTAGGCATTTGCAAGACCTCATTGAAAAGTTAATCAGAGAGAGAAAGTTGGACCAGTATGTTCGGGCGCCGCAGTCTGGTGGAGCGGGCTCATCCAATCAAAATCGTACACAGAATCAGGAAAGAGAAGGTGAACCCGCTCGTACGGGCGGGAGATTGGTTATCAATACAATAAGGGGTGGTCCCCATGCAGCAGAGAGAAGCTGGAGAGAAATGGAGTCATATGCTAGCTCGATCAGGCATGTGGACTTTGAATGCTATAGTAACTCAGAAGACGGAACACCGGCTAAACAGCAAAAGACGATGACAGACGAAATCGTATTTAGAAATCGAGATGCTGGTAGAATCGAAACCCCCACGATCGACCCACTGGTTATATCCTCTCAAGTTGGTCCTGCTTGGATGGAGAGGATCTTGGTAGACAGTGGGAGTTCTGTGAACATATTGTTTAAAAGAGCATATGATTTAATGAAGATGGAAGCTAAGGACTTAAAACCTTGTCAATCACGAGTCCACGGCTTCAACGGAAGTGCGACGATACCGACCAGAATGGTTGAATTGCCTGTGGAGTTGGGAGTGGGAGAATGCCGAAGAGTTCAGATGTTACAATTTGTTGTCTTGGATATTCCTTCTCCGTATAATGCTTTCTTGGGCCGACCGGCCCTCGCTGAATTTAGGGCAGCTATTGCCCCATGGTGTTTGACCCTTAAGTTCCCTACTGATCACAGGATAGGGGTTATACAAGGAGTTCAAGCTGTGGAGAGAGCTTGCTATGTTGCCGAGCTGTGAGAGGCACAGCGAAAGGAAAAAGGAAAGGGCGTAGAGGAATCTCTCTGCGTCCGTTTCACCGACAATTGACAATTAACGCCTGGGCCTCGGCCCAGGCATCACGACCAATTCCAGAAGGATCTAGACCCCTGAGACAATGAGAATAAAAATGAATCTAGAGAAAGTCAGGCTTCCCCAGCTTAATTAACAGTCGACGTTCCGATCAGCGGTAACGATAATTCAAAGATGTTGAAAATTGGGTCCCAATTAAGCCTGCAAGCACAACGGGATTTGGTCGAGTTTCTCCAAGCGAATCTGGACGTATTTGCTTGGACGCATTTCGATATGTGTGGGATCTCGCCAGACATCGCGAGCCACACCCTAAATATTGACCCGCGGTTTATCCCGGTCAAGCAAAAAAGGCGTGGTATGGATCCAGAGAGATCTTCCGCCCTAAAAGAAGAGGTTGATAAGTTGAAATCAAATGGGTTCATCAGAGACGCTTTATACCCAGAATGGGTGTCCAATCCCGTACTCGTCCGAAAACCAAACGGGAAATGGAGAACGTGTATCGATTACTCAGATCTGAATAAAGCCTGCCCGAAAGACAGCTTTCCACTCCCCTGAATCGATCAACTGGTAGATTCAACCACAGGACATGAATTATTATCCTTCATGGATGCTTACTCAGGTTACAATCAGATACCCATGCATGTACCTGATCAATAGCACACAAGCTTCGTAACCGACTTGGGATTATACTGCTACAAGGTCATGCCTTTTGGATTAAAGAATGCTGGCGCAACTTATCAACGCTTAGTCAACCGAATGTTTGTCAATCAGATTGGGAAGACTATGGAGGTTTATGTAAATGACATGTTGGTGAAATCACGATACTCCGTTGATTACGTCAAAGATTTGGAGACAATGTTCAGCATTCTCCAGAAATACGGAATGAAGCTCAATCCGTTGAAGTGTCATTTCGGAGTCGCATCCGGAAAATTCCTTGGGTTCATTGTCAATGCCAGAGGAATAGAGGCTAACCCCGAGAAGATCTGGGCTATCACAAATCTTCAAACTCCAAGAACCATAAAGCAAGTCCAGAGTCTTAATGGGAAAGTTGCAGCACTGAGCAGGTTTATCTCAAAGTCGACCGACAAATGCATTCCCTTCTTCGATTTGATTCGAAAAGGGAAAAGAAACTTCGAATGGACCGTAGAATGTGAGGACGCATTTCAATCGCTAATCCAACATCTTTCCATACCGCCAATGTTTTCAAAGCCTGTTGATCATGAACAGTTATGTCTCTACCTGGCGGTATCTGAAAATGCAATCAGTGCTGCATTAGTTCGGGAGGAGGACCGAGTGCAAAAACCGGTCTACTACGTGAGTAAACGATTAACCGGAGCCGAAAGAAATTATCCAAAGCTTGAAAAGTTGGCATATTGCCTAGTCATTGCCTCGAGGAAGCTCCATCCATACTTCCAGGCTCATCCTATTATTGTGTACACCGATCAGCCGTTACGACATGTCCTCACGCAGCCTGAGACGTCTGGTAGGTTACTAAAGTGGAACATCGAACTGAGTTAGTTCGACATCACTTATACTCCGAGAAGAGCCATTCACGGCCAAGTCCTAGCAGATTTTATAGCCGAATTCACGGTTTCTGAAGACTTGCCCGAGACCAGTAAATCTCCCGAATACATCTGGAAGCTGTACACTGATGGTGCGTCAAACGATCGGTGCTCAGGAGCTGGGGCAGTGCTTGAAACCCCCGAGGGACGATCCATATGTTATGCTCTAAAGTTCGAGTTCCGTGCAACCAACAACGAAGCCGAGTACGAAGCTCTACTTACCGGACTAAAGCTTGCCCGTGATCTGAAAATCATCGCTGTAGAGATCTACTGCGATTCCCAGTTGGTAGTATGTCAAGTTCGAGGAGAATATCAGGCCAAAGACCAAAGATTAGCCACTTATCTAACTCGAGTTCTGGAGATGCTTGATCAATTCGATTACTATGCCATTTTCTACATACCCCGAGAGCACAATCAAAAAGTTGACTTGTTGGCGAAGTTAGCAAGTACGAGTGAAGCTCAGCAGTTGGGGGTTGTTCCGGTTGAAACCCTATCCTCTTCGAGCATTGATCAAAGGGAGACTGATTTCACATTTGAAGCTACCTCCAATAAGGAGTCGTGGATGACACCCTATCGAGATTATATCGAACGTGGTGTATTGCCCGAGCAACGAAGCGAGAAAAGACAAGTTCTACAAAAGGCCTCACGATTTGTTATTCAAAATGGAGTCATGTACCGGAGAGGATACTCTGTTCCACTCCTCCGGTGTATCGCGCACGATGAAGTCAAACGAGTGTTACACGATGTACACGAAGGAGAATGTGGCAATCACACTGGGGGGCAAGCACTTGAAAACAAAATACTTCGATATGGGTATTATTGGCCTACTGTAAATCGCGATGCCATGGACTATGCCAAAAAATGTGACAGATGCCAAAAACACGCTCGGATTCCTAGAGCACCGCCTACTGAGATGACCCAAATGGTCAGTCCATGGCTGTTTGCAATATGGGGGATTGATATAATTGGTACATTGCGTTTGGCCAAAGGTGGCGCGAAATATGTTATCGTCGCAGTCGATTACTTTACAAAATGGGCGGAAGCTGAACCACTTGCAACAATCACGACGAGGAGAGTTATCAACTTTGTAGTACGCAATATCATATGTCGGATCGGTCTCCCACATACTTTTATTATCGATAACGGAGCCCAATTCGACAGCGCTGAATTCAAGAATTTCTGTCTGTGATTCCATATCCATAAGAAATTCTCCGCTGTTGCACATCTGCAAGCAAATGGCCAAGTCGAAGCCGTAAATAAGGTCATCAAATCTATTTTGAAGAAACGACTGGAAAAGGCCGGTGGCAAATGGGTTGATGAACTTCCCATGGCTTTGTGGGCTTATCGGACGACTCACAAAACTGCAACCGGCCACACTCCATTTTATCTATCTTATGGCGCTGAAGCTGTTATTCCGGTCGAAATGGAAGTTCATTCTCGTCGTGTGACATACTATGATCCGAAAACGAATGCTATACTACTTGCCGAATCCCTGGATCTGCTCGATGAGAGGCGCGAAGAGGCTGATTTGAGGGCAGCCGCATATCGGAGTCGAGTCGCCCGAATGTACAATGCCAAGGCCCGACCGCGGACCTTCGAACTTGGCGACCTTGTACTCAATAGAGTTTACTCGGTTCCTTCTCACATGAAGCCAAATAGGGTAGGACCGTATGTGATTTCACAAAAGCTTGGAGATGGCACATTCAAGTTATCGACCGTTGACGGTCTAACTCTGCCGAGAGCCTAGAATAGCGAGAGTCTCAGTCGCTACTATAAATGACAGGCTTTATTTATTCTAGCTCGTTATTTCCTTTGCATTTTATTTTCGCATTTTTAAATTAGAACTTGTAATAAGGCAGCTAACTTTGCCATATTTTCTCATTTCAGCAATAAAATGCTATCTCTTCAAGCCAGAGCTGTGATTTATCGAATACGCCGCAAAACATCACAATGCACGAAGAGCTAGGTTCTATCATGCGGTGGGATTTAATTCAAGTAGGGAGTGACTGTGATACGACCGGTCACTCGCTACGCGAAGCCCAAGCTCGAGGGCATGTCACCACGTTAACATTTAAAGGGATTGATACACGACAATCCTCACAAGAACTCCAGATTCCCAGAGTGTGAATTGGAGTATAAACATCCAATAATCCGTTCCCAGAGCGCGAACGAACTCCAACTTCCCAGAGCGTGAATTGGAGTATAAACATTCACCAATTCGTTCCCAGTGTGCGAACGGACTCCAAATTCCCAGAGTGCGAATTGGAGTATAAACATTAAATAAATCGTTCCCAGTGTGCGAACGGGCTCCAAATTCCCAGAGTGCGAATCGGAGTATAAACATTAAATAAATCGTTCCCAGAGTGTGAACGGACTCCAAATTCCCAGAGTGCGAACTGGAGTATAAACATCAAATCCGTCGTTCCCAGAGTGTAAACGAATTCCTAAAAAGCCCAAATAGGTGTGACTGACCATCCAGCGGCTAACTCCAGATTCCCGAAGCGCGAGTTGGGGTACAAACATCAACTCTAGGTTCCCTAAGTGCGAACCCAAACATACATGTTTTCTCCATGTTCCTGGAGTGTGAATCGGAGCACAAATGCCAAGTTAAAGTTCCTGTAGTGCGAACTGAAATGTTAACACTAACTCTGAGTTTGCAGAGTGTGAGTTAGAATGTGAACATCAATTCCAGGTTCTCGGAGTGCGAACCGTACTACAAACGTCGATAACTCTCAAATCCCCATAGTGTGAACCAAGTTATCGACTGCAAATTATCCTAAGTCCCCAGAATGTGGACATGTACTTAATGTTTGCAATAAACGCACTCAACCACCAAAACATAAATGTTATTCCCCGAGACTATGGGGCCGAAAAGCTCAGTGTCAATCGCTAACCAAAGTGATACGGTGTCCGAAGTTCGATTGTTCATCGATCATAACTTGCGATCAAGATTCTCAGACTTGGTGAATAAAAATGAATTCTACTTGACAGTAGAAACACCACAAGTGCACCGGATTAAAAACAAGACACTACAAACACTTAAGCACAAAAGAAATGAAAGTTGAAACAAAGAAACTAAATTTTATTTCAACTAACTGAAGACATGGACTTACATGCAAATAAGTTTTCCCAAAAAAGAATCCCCACTAGCAGGGGCCGAACCTGCATCCATACTCGGCCTACTAACAAAAAACGAAAACAAGTTTCTATCTACCAAAAAATCTGCTTGGGAGGCCGATCTATTCCTTCTTTCTTGGCTTCCTTATCAGCGGTTCGTCGTCAGAATCGTTAGGAACGGAAATCCTTCGTTTGGACGACCTCCTCTCCGGTGGTTGCTCTTCGGCCGGGGGCATAATATCTACGTCCTCCTCAGAACTTGAATCTAAATGAAGGCTCCCCACCGGAGGAGTAGGAGGGACCGGACCCGCAATGGAAGATGGGATAGTGCCACCCGACGATACTATCCTCGCAGGTGCTGGGCTCTGCGTCGTCGTGCCACCGCTAACACTACCACTTTGCCCCGCAGCTTCTAATTCTGCCTGAATCTCGGCCAGAATCTCTTCATCGCGAATCGTCTGGGCTTGGCTGGGGGCATCCGCTGCCTGCATTGAAGAGCTGGAGGTTGGCGGAAGGTCACTAATGATGAACGGCAGGTCTGTGGAGAAGCTACCCTGCTCACCGAGCAGCTCTTTCTCACCATTTGTTCCTCAAGAGATAATCCGCTCCCCTGTGCCGCCTCGGTTGATACCGCAGTTACAACAGTAGTCTCGGTGGTGATGGCCTTATTCCCTTTGCTTGACTCTTGGGTCGCGGCAATCGGAGCAACTCCAGTCACTAAATAAAGATAAGAAGAGGTTATCAGTAACTGCTTCAGAGCAAACTCTCTATTTAGACAGCACTTGAGATAAATTCAGAATACCTTCCCCAGTTTGGCTTGCGGACGACTGAGCGGCCTCGGAAGTATGCTCCTAAATAGGAGATAACTGCGTCCGTTCTGGGTCGTAGGCAGGAACAGATTGCGAACCGACCGCAGATACAGGCACTGACGAAGGTGGTGTGGTGACTTCAGTGACAGCAGAATGGTGCTCAACACTCGATCCTTCTCCAAACTCCAGAGATCGGCCACCAATCATCTCCTCCTCATGAGCGATAATAGCATCGTGAAGGACCTTCTTCTCATCGTCTGTCAGCAGCCGGTTTTCAAGTTCGAATCGATCGACCAATTCACCCGGACGTGCTTCCTCTTCTTCCTCGACCAATCGACCCCAAGCGCTGCAGAGGTGTATCGGGTAATCCTGGAGCCAGGCCAAATTTCGGCGTCTCAACATGTTGGCGTTGTAAGTGATCAGCAAATCTTCGATATCGGCCTCCAGCCTGGCCTCCGCTTGATGAACTTTCTCCTCAACCTCCATCTCAACCGCCTGGACCTTAGCTACTGCTGCATCCCGCTCAGTCCGGAGAATCACGGCTTGTTCACACGCCTCCTGGGCTGCATTATTCGCATCGTCCCTTTCCTTGGCGATTTCAGCAAATTTAGACTTAAGCTCGTTCAACTCCTTTAGGGCTGCGTCCCTCTCGGCAGTGACCATTGTGTTTCGATGGCCCATGTCCTCTACCGTGGCATAGTGCTCACGTTTCATCCTATCCATTGTTGCTTAGGCTTCATCGGCTTTTTTGATAGCCTCCATTTCAGACTTCTGAGAAGATTCATCTTCAGTATTTAGCACATCAATAATACGGCTCTTTTGAGCTAACTCAGCCTGCATTTTCTCGATGGTAGCCCCACGCTCAAAGGCCAATGACGACGCTTTCTCGGCCGCCTTGTACCACGCCCTGTATTGGGCATAAAAGTCGTGCACATAATCGTGCGCCGTATGCTCGGCCTAAGGCGGAATTCTTTTCAAGTGAAGAGGAAAAATGTAGTTATCAAAGCAAATATTTGGAAAGTCCTTCTTCAGTTGAGCAAGCCTGATTGCTCCTTCCCCCGAAATTTCAGTAGGAGTTTGTTCCGCAACTATTGGGGGCATTGCCTCAGATCTGGGATGGCGAGATTCACACTTAGAAGTTTGAGAGACCGAGTGGTAGTGCGAGGAATCAGAAGGACGAGAAGCATGGACAGGAGGTTGTATAAGAGCTCTTGGAGGAGGAGTGCGCGATCGAGACCGATGTTTATAATCCCTATCTCTCCGTTCTTTGCTAGAATACCCGGAGTACCTGCGATCGTAATCCCTATCTTTTTCTCTCCGGTGTGACTCGTAATATGAGGAAGATTTGCGAGCATGTCGTAGGCTCCCTAGCATCGAACCACGCCCAGTCATAATATCTGCAAAGCGAAATGATAATAAAGTTAGTGGTTTCTCGAAACCGATGACCTGAGACTCGGGGCTATGTAGTGTCATGAAATGTGTATGAATATGTATTCCCCCCGACCAACCAGAAGTGTCGACTGAGCTAGTAATAAAAGGCTCGCTCAATTCTAGAGTACGATGAAAATCCTCCAACCCGGCGTCATGCTGAAAAGACACATCATCCGGGATTGGAAGGTCGGTAAGCCCTTCGTAAAGACTTTCAGTTCGCAGAGGAGACATCTCGAAAATTCTAACTCCGGAAGAGGATTGGGCCGTGACAACCGATTTCCATCTCCCCTTCTTAGTTGACGAGACGACGGCTGCCATGCCTTTTCTTTGCTCTTCAACATCCTGAACCACGTCTGTAGGCTCCAACAATGGCTCGTCGTCAGTATAAGTTCTTTCAGAATCAGCCTCCTCGGCTATGATAACTTTGGGCTTCTTGTGTTTGACTCGCTTCTTCGAAACAATCCTTAGTGCCCCGTCAAACATTATGCTCTGCCCCCGTTCAATCATCCCGTAAGTCCGGAGATTCCTATCGGTCAAAAGCGACTCAATATCCCTATCCTCGCTCGGGACTCCCCGGAGTACTCGCACCATCTCTTTAAAGCGCTCGCCCTCAGGTTGCTGAATCGTCGCTGTGAAAAAGAGCAAAAACATAAGTTTCGCTTTGACCGCAATTGCCTTAGAAATTACTTGATAACTCAGATACACTCACTTCTGAATAACCATCGCCGGGCAAACCCCGGAGGACATCTGACATAGAACCATTCCGTCCTATAGTAACTCAACCTGGTCCAGGACCCAGTGACCACTGGATAATTCCTCACTGCTTCCAGAAATGTGAAGGAAGGATAATCACCTCGGGTCTTGAAATTAAATAGATATCTAATCTCGATCGGGATCGGTGGTCTATGAAGGTACTCCATGAAGACGATGAATAAACTGTTCACGGACGCATATCCGTTTGGGTGTAGTTGAGACGGAGCGATCCTCAAAAAAGACAACACTTCCCTTATATACTCGTTAAACGAGGAAGTGTCCCGGCTGCGCACGCGTGGCGGTTAAACGCTGTATATCCCTCTGGCGGGTTGTGTGGTCTATCGTTCGGCCCTGGCAATAACACGTCATCCAGTGATAGACCATGCCTCAAGCATATTCTCCCTAACATGTCTTCAGAAATATTCGATTGAACGGAATCCGACGGATTGGTAATGAAGGACGCATTGGGAAGTTCGTCTGGGGTCGGACCAATGATCTCAGGTTCAATATCTGGAACCTCTAGTCTCGGAGCAGTTGTGCTTTGAACCTCCTGCTGTTGCGAACTTGAAGGTTCCATAACTAGCTAACTCATGAGAAACCATCGTTAGACGACAAAGAACCCCTTGCGTTCCCCAGTGTAAAGTGCATGAATGTATGTTGTGCAGTGTCATGCATTACTTGAATAAATATCGCAGAGTTAAAAAAAATATACAAACGACAAAGCTACGGAGTCCAGTTATAATGACCGTCATCGCTGACCGTCATCGTTGAACCGTTTGTATGGTGGAAATTTGATTTGGATAGAAGTTGTTATGGTTCCATCGACGAGCTTCGAAATGTGGTCAAGTATGCAGTTTAATATGTCCAAATATGCAGGAATGAAGCTCGTCGAAGTTATGCTCAGAAAATGTCAAACTTTGGTATCCATCATAGAGGGTTCGAACCGATCACAGGGAATTCATTCGAACCCATCCTAATTTCACTTCGAACCGATGCAAAAAGGCGCACTTCGAATCGAGGCTGAAAGGCACGCTTCGAATCGATGATCAGGTGTCAAGTTCGAATCGATTAATGAAGGACAACTTCGAACCGATCCTTGGCTACCTGGTTCGAACCGATAAGGAAACCCCCAACTTAACATCGGCCACGTTCGAATCGATACCTATGTATCGATGCAAAGTTGAGGTTCGAATGTAAAGTTTGAACCGATAGCTGGTGGGTTTGGATCCATCGATTCGAATGGAACCATCGAAGTTGGTCTATCGGTGCGAACTGTGTCGCCCCATGAAATCATTCCATGGATCGGTGCGAAATCCAACGGCGAATGGGACACCCATCATCGATTCGAACTCGGATCCACGCATCGGTTTGAAGCCTTCCCAAGCCAGATCTGGTTTTGCCAATCTCGAGACTAAGCAATTGATGAAGATGAGATAGGTTCGAAGTAACTTTGCCGTTTGGATTCAAGGATAATTACCTAGTTTAATGATGGATTCGAAAGAGTCAAGGTCTTGAATTTGGATTGGTTCGAATACGTGATGCAGTTCCTTTCCCTCTAATGCTTTGAGACAAGGCGGAGCACAGTAAAAGCAAGGCGAGAGTTAAAAAAGTAAAAAGTGAAAAAAGTGAAACCCTTTGCTATTTATATGAAGCCTCGAGAGCAACCGAGGCGATTCCTCTCCCGGTAGGCTTGACCGGTTGCAGCCAGTGACAGCGTGCATCGATTCGAAACCATCATTCGAAGCCATTTGCCTAATGCCATGTGGGTTCGAAGTTACCCTCACACTTCATCGATACGAAGTACACAGCAGGACAACGACTTGCATCGGTGCGAAACGCGCAATGGGCACATCGATTCGAGGCCCCTGTTCGCAACTTCATCCACAACCTACCAAAACGAATTGCTAGTTTGAATCCATCCATTCACATCGGTTCGAATGTCAGTTTCGAACCCATCACAACACAAGTATACTCCATCCATACGAATGTGGATTTCGAACCCATCTATACTCAAGCACATTGGTTCGAAGCATTACAATCACGCAACGCAGAGTTGTTTCCTTCAACCTTCTACATCGGATCAGGAGAGGATCGATACGAAGGGACTTTTCAAAACAACCATCAAGCGTTGTCTCAATTCAAGTTTCAAAATCAGTTCAGGAGAGAATCGATACGAAATTCAATAGCAAACAAAACTAACAACGACTTGTAGACGCACGACGTTAACAAAGATCAAACGCACATATGTGCATATATGTTGAACTAACATTCGATTTTAAACGTTTACAGGGATCAAGTATCCATCTTATTACAAATGCAATAGCCAACGGCTAAGCGCTATCATACAGCAATCAATCATATCAACGCAAGGTTGCAGCAATACAGAGTACGAGTCTCAACAAAAAGAGAGCAATGATTGTTCGGAGAGAAGTTGTAGCTATTCAAAGCACGTCATGTTCCCACAAGACGTACTTCGGGGGGGAAAATGTTATCCCGCTTTTTGGCAAAGCCGCGATACCAAAAGATCGATCGAAAAACGGTGAATAGTTCGATTCAGAGGTTGGTCATATTTCGTTTCGCTATGGATATCGCCGAATTTTGTCCGAGCCCAAATTGTGCTATAATTGATAGGACATGACAAGAGAGGTCATAGAAGCCGCCGTCTCAAATTTTGAGTCAATCCAAGTTCATACGCACAAGTTATGATCGGTTCAACTTGAGGGGGGAAGCACTGGTTTCGAACCCCCCGAGCTAGGCGTCTTCGAACCCATCGACAAACGTCATTCGAAACGATCATCTTCGAATCGATGAACTTCGAACCCATCGGAGTGTCTCGGTTCGAATCCATCAAACTAGAACCCATCTAAGTTCGTATCTGTGGACCTCGTGGAGGGGTTGCAATGCTCATGTCCATCTAGAGAAGCCTTGTTCGAATCCATCGTAGAAGCCTTATTCGAACCCATCACAGAGGCCTTGTTCGAACCCACCTATGAAGCTTCATTCGAACCCAATGGGTCAACTAACCATGATGATGTGTCTTTGTTCGGTTCGAATACAGCGAGATATATGGAGTCGAAGCGGTCAACTCGGCGTAAAGACCGGATCAATTCGAAGTTTGCGCTCCACATCACAACGAAGGCGCGCGCCACCATTGGTTCGAAACCATCGGTTCGAATGGATGGTTTCGAACCAAACAGCCACACAATGAACCCCATTTCGAACCCATTATATCTCTTAATCCACTGATCAAAATGCCACGAAATTTTCACAAAAGCTTGCATTCATGTCGAAGAGTGTCCACGCCAAATTTCACCTCGATTGGATGAATTCTTGATCGGTTCGAATGGAGTTCGAACCGATGCTAAAGCGGGCCCAAACTTCCTAAGACCGGGCGTGTGGGCTCCCTCACGTGCCAGAAGTGGTCTCCCGAGTTTTCAACGAGATATCAGCAGCCTACGCCTATAAATAGAGCCCCAGGGCCAACAGAAAAAGGATCTTTTGACTCTCAAGCGCCCAGACTCTGCTGGATCAAGATCTACATCATCCTACATCATAATTTCATTGTTGATTTCGAATTTCCAGTTGTAATTTGATGTTGATTGCTGCAACAACTTGTAATCATTGAAATAAAATCAATAAAATATCAAAACACTTCACAGTGGACGTAGGCAACACGCCGAACCACTATAAATTGCTCGCCTTTGTTTTTGCTTCATTGTTGTTTGGAGTTTTTGTTAGATAATCCTCATTTTTAATTCATATTCTTTATTTATTATCTCTTCAAAAGACTACCGAAGAGTGTTGTGCCTAATTTTGGTACAAACATATATAATTAGATATGAATTCGGCTTTGGATTTAAATTTAAATTTTAAATAAATGCTTTAGTAAAAATATTCTGAATTTAAAACAGTATGTAAGTAATTTATTTAATGTATAATTGGTTTAAAATATTTTCTTTTAAGTTTTATATTTTTAAATAAAAGAGATATGAATTTATAAAATAAGAAAAACAATTTTTAAATATATACGTATGTCATTTTCTCATGCAAAAGACACATGGAGAATTGTTAACATATAAATTAAGAAGTTTTTGAATTTTAATGAATGGATTAACAAGTGTAAATCATAGATGAAGAAAATTACAAGTGTCATGATATTGTTTTTATTTTTAAGAAAATTTATAAAAAAGGAAATAGAAACTATATAATATCTTAAACCCCTCTCTCTCTCATCTTTTTTATTCACTTTCAAGACTTAAGGAAATCTGAGAAAAACAAATCAGGAAAAAATCAAAGTAATCTTTAAAACATAAATCAAGCAAATTAGAAAAAAAACAAAGAAAAGATCAGCAAACGAAATTCAAAACTTAGAGTCTGGAATTCATCTCAAACCTGAAGTTCAAAGCTCAAGTTTGTAGAGGAGAGATTACAAACAATTGAAGAATAATTTAGCAATCAAATAAAGGAAAATCAAAGATTCACCATTACAAATCAATTCAAACTTCAAATTTCAGCTTTCAAGTCTGTAGACCAGAATTCCTCTTCTCTGTTCCATAAAAAATTTAAATGTAAGTAGATTTTTTTAGAATTTGAATTTAAAATTGTTGACAAGGAATTAAGCAGACCATTCCATTAGATACTAAGCAAATTTATATTAACAAGTTGCATACAAAAAAAGTTCAGGATCAAATTTAAAGAAAAAATAGCTTTCCAGATCTTCAAATCATTTCCAGATCTCTCTATTAAAAATACTCAGGTGAGTAAACCCTGTGAGATATAAGCTAAAATCTGTTGTGGTGCATAATATTTGTGTTAGAATTGAAAATTTGAGTTTCATATTTACTTCTGGAAATGTGATATGCATGTCTGTGCACATCAACCTGGATTCTGTTCCAGGTTTACAGGCATCAAGCCTATTCAAATTTTGATTTCTCTTCCTCTGATCCATATTGAACTTTGGGATCTAAACGAAATTAGATTTTTTTAACTTATCTCAAGTATTAAAAATAAATCCGAGCAAAAATAAATTCAAGTTTTTCTGAAAATTTGAAGTTACAGGATAATTCAAAATATGTTGAAATTGCAAACATCAAGATTTTTTATTTCAGTAATATCATCGGAAATGTTTTCGAAAGTGTTGATTTTTAAAAGTAAAATCAAAATTTTGCAGTACGAATTCATTGAGAATTTGTGGGATGAACAAATTTAGCATTTTTGCTAAATTGCGATGATCGGAATAATTTTGGGTCTCGAGGTTGAGGTGTTAGCTTGGTGGAGGATTGTGGATCATCTGATAAATACTCGTCGATTTTATAATTTAATGTGGAGGACTGACGAGATCGAATTAGGGTTTAAAACCCATGAATGGTTGTGGTCGAAAACCACATTGTCGTGTCACCATCAATGGACCGGAATGGCTCGCTTCGGTGGCGATCGAAGCCTAAAAGTCTGGCGATGCTTTGACCAGAAGCACGTGACTTTGATGGTCGGAGGAGGAAGAGTGAGGCGATTTCGTGATGGTTGTTTTGTTCCAATTTTGAGTTAGATCACTCGATTTCGAATTCGTTGTTGTTCGGGGATTCTAGATGGTTTGGTGATGTGCAGGGGTTGTTGCTAACTTGTCGATGGCCAGAATTTCGATCGGAGATGGCTGGGATCGTCGTGCATGTGCACATGTTGATGATCGTGTCAGTTGAGGTTAGGGTGATGATGTCTCGGGTTTTTCTTCAGGAAGATCATGTTTTGACTCGGGTTTGAAATAATGTGTTTTCAACTATATATCGGGTCTTTCCTAAAACTTAAATAAATTTTAAAAGTTGAAAGAAACTCAGGTGAGTTTGGGTAAAAACTCGAAGTAAATAGACAAAGGTCTCGGGGGTGACTCGAAGCAGTGTCGGGTCCACCACGTAAAACAGTTTTACTTAAAAAAATTCAAACTTTTAAACATTTTTTTAAATCTCATGTTTTCAAAATGATGATTTGATTAAAGTTTGAATCAATTAAAGATTTAAGTACGATATTTTTCAAAGTAATTAAACTTTAAATTATTTAATTTTGATACATGATTTTATAAAGTTATTTATATTAAATAAAAAATGTAATTAAAGGGTAATTAAGATAAAAAGTTGTCTAATCTATCTTAACCTTTTTAAAGCAACTAATGTATGAGGATGATGATTAAACAAGATTTGAAAAATATCCAAAGTGATTAATAAAGATAAAAACATTTATCTTTTAATTTATTAAGTAATTAATGATTTGTTAATATAATTATTTTAAAAGAAATTATTTAATATTAAAGATTAATTTAATAAATAATTAAGGTTAATTAATTTGTAATTAATTATTAATTAATAAGGAGTAATTAATTGATAAAAGTAATTAAGATTTAATTAATTAACAATAAAGACTAATTAATTAAGATAATTAATAAGGAGTAATTAATTAATAAAAGTAATTAATATTTAATTAATTAATAATTAAGGATTAATTAATCAAGATAATTAATTAAGGAATAATTAATTAATAAAAGTAATTAAGATTTAATTAATTAAGATAACTAATTAAGGAATAATTAATTAATAAAGGTAATTAAGTTTTAATTAATTTATAAATAAGAATAATTAATCATTGATTAAAGATAATTAATGAAAGTAATTATATGGTTAATCTATTTTAAATCACACAATTAATTCATCTTAATTGAAGATGATTGATTATTATCGAGTATTGGTACTGGATTGATATTTCTAATATGTGATTGTGATGCTATGTAATGTGAATTTCTTTGTGCTGAGCTGTGATACTTGTGATTTGTTCTGTGAATGTGGAAAACCCACTGGCCGTAAAACGGCATTTAAATTTCAATGCGATAGGGAGTCGGATTCCAATTGGTTATCTGAAACCCACATCGAACCTTGATAGTAAATCTTTGTGAATGATATATCACTGTTTTAAAATTAAGCGCTCACTATTCGGATTAGCCGGGAGAGGACTTTGTGTCATATAACCTATTCTGAAAAGTGATACAATGAAATGGATATCAATTGAAGACGGTGGTGAAGGCCGGGTGTCTTCGAAAACGATAGGATAACCTATCGAATGTCTCTACACTGAGTTGCTCCGGTATAGAGATCTCCACATGTGATGGGGAATCCGAATGGGATTGTGGATATCTAAATTCCAAGGGCTTCTTACTTTATTAGACGAAGTGCCTTCGGTTCTGTTCGAACCCGGAACAGACTTGTATGGTTGTATGTCTGACATTAAACTTTAAGATATAAAGCAGATTTCTTTCAAATACATTTCTGTTGGTGGCGGAGAATTTATTCTCTTAGCTTAACACCCTTCTCTGAGACATACGAGCTCAAAGGTTATGTAGTTGAAGGTTATCAGTGATATACTCCCAATTTGGTAATGTGCCATGCTGAGTGCTGCTGTGTGTTTCTTATCATTTGTCGATCAATTGTTGATCAAAGCAAGGCTTTTGTGTAAAGCGTAACTTTGTGGACGAGACCTCATCGGACCTCACACCCCGGAAATGGTTGAAACAGGAAAGATGTGGCAAGGTTATGAGGGTCGCGCCCTTTAGGGTATGTCATTTCCTTTTGGAAAATGGTGGTATCATGGTATGGAGCCCAGATACTTAACTTATGTTGTTGTTGCAATCTCATTACTGTGTGGTTGTTGCTTTGTGTTTGAGGGCCCTCGGATAAAGGTCGTAAACGACCGGGGGATGGCATACTCGAGTAGTAGTTACCTAGTTACAAAGGTAACCCGGCCTTGTGTTGGCGGAGAGCCGGGTAGGTTCTCGGGACGTCCCTTAAGAGGCGTACCCATGTGGCATAGGAAGTTCCTTAGCCTAACCATTTGTTGGAAAGTCCAAAGAAACAATACGAGCCATGTACGGTTTTAGTTGTATAACCTATCACGCAGCGTGGCGGTAACCTACCATAAAACATGGTAGCTATAGTAGGCATACAATAATGGTTGTATGTTGGCTAAGATCAATATTATATTTTTTGAAATGGATTTCTACACTATGCACTAATAATAATATCAAAAGAAATTTTCTCGTATCAAGCATATTTGACTAGCATAAGAAGAAATCTCCTCCAATTCTGCGATTTCATTGTGTGTGTAGTGGGAGGTCTTATAGTAGTTTCATTTTCCAAAAGCATATCAAATTTTCTTTTCTAAATTTTTTTTCATTCAAAGCAACTATTTTTGTTTACTCATACCAGTCCCATGACTGACCCCGAGTTTATTGTTCCCTTTCTAAACTCTGGGTGCCCATAATTTTCACATGGGCAGCCTAGAAACAGGATATCTGTGTCTGGAGCCAGCTTCGAATCTTTTGAAGTCTTTTCATTTGGAAGCTATCGGATTTTGGAAGTTTTGACTTTGGAAACCTTTTGAAGTGTTGGAGTCTTGAAGACCTTATCATAGGTAGAAGTTTGTTTGATCCTTTTGATGACCCTATTGTCATTTCGTTGTGAAGTTATCATTATGCTGTTGTTATATCAATATGTAGCCTCTAATATTGATGATAAGTGTTGTATGGATATCATGGTGATGTTATATCTGTGCTGCTGATTTATGTCGGTTCATTTTGTTTCCGCTGTTTATATTCATTTAATGTTGTTATAAGCTCCATCCGAGCTGGAGTGTGATGTTTGAATCTTCGGCAGTCGAATACAAGTGAGGTATTTGATATCGATTTTCGAACACTGAATTTCAGGTCGTGATATATTAGATTTCCTTTAACCGACCATATTAATTCTAGTGGTATGGACATTTGTTCCACACTTAACACTGAAGTAATATTGTTTGAGGTTATCTTTATCTCTAATTTAAACAACATTTTGTTTTGATCTTTTGATATAATTTGTAAATGTGAAATCTTTCGCAATTGTTTTATGAATTTACTTATCTTAATGAGATAAGCATATATATTTTTCGATAAACATATTTGAAAGAAGTTTTAATAAATGAAAGATTTAGTTTGAGGCTTAGTGGTTGCTATTTGTAATTAAATCTCTAAATTATTTTTGTTTGTTGTTTGATAATTAAATAACCAACTATGAAATATGGACCAAAATATAACTCTGGAAATATCTAGGAGAAACACGTGAGTTATATGGCACAATCATCTTCGATGATGTTTTACTATGTGTATAAATATCGTTTTTTCTCCTAGGACAAATCACAGGGAGATCCATCTACTTAAATGGTTAGGGAGTGATTCCCACTCCTGTACATTGTCATTATTTCCAAAAGAACTAGGGTTGAGTTTACTGGAACTATCGAATGTTGTTTCGAAGAGACCGGGATCAGATAAGCATAAATTATTCAGAAACCACTTCAATCCAACTCAAGCTTTTCGAAATGAAGATATCTTGAAGGTGATTGAAGATGGAGCTTGTGAAATGCAAAGGCTACTTGCTACTAATCCTGAGGGAGATTCCAAAATGGATGTGGTAGAGGTAGTGCTTTCGGTTTCATTCAAAATAAGAATTAACTTATAGGGATGAATGTTGTCACTGCATTGCTTCCCAGAGGGCAGTGTTAGCATTCCAAGATGGTTGCTATATAAAAAGGAAATCGTAGCTCAAGCCTTATCCACTGGGAAAATGACTAAAGCAGGGACATGTAGCAGGGCTAAGTGGGTCGCTCCCTTAGGGTATGATCATCCTAAGAATTACTGTCGATATCTCTTTGTATGCTTTGTGGCCCATTATGGTTGTTCGATTACAACCAAAGAGTGATCATAATCAGCGCTATCCACTAAGGGGTAGGGTCGGTCCTGAGTAGCAGAGGTGCAATGCATTGTGAACTCCTGTACATTTTATCTAGAGGTGTACGAATTCGGTGAGTAGACCTTACCCTTACATAGTTGGAATCCATTCTCCAATAAGTGCCTTCAGACTTGATTGCATACCTATTATGCTGGAATTTAATAACATAACAATTTTGGCTATCATTGATATGAATTTGTATTCTAGACATTATCATAATACCATTGAATTTTCTACAAAAAAATTTTGGTTATCAAAAGGTAAAAACTCGTCCGTGTTTATGTGCGGCGTGTTCTTACGAGATACCTTTGATTTTAAAGATTTTAGAAGTAATAATAAATTAATTTCTTGTGATTTGAATTTCTTTCCTGGTTTTACCAGACTGATCCGGGTGTTATTTTTCTTGTAATGCTCGGGTCAGCCCGAGCATATTTTCCAGATTTAGCTGAATCCTTTGGAGCTTTCAGGTGACGAGCTGGATTCTCCCAAACATATTCACGTATCTTATATTCTTCCACTATTCTGATCTGTTTTTTTCTTGTCTGTATTTGCTAGAAAGTGTAAGGACATGTCGTTATAACTGTGCAAGCTGATAATGGTTAGTGTACTCCGATGTTGTTTATAATAAAGATGATTTCTTTTTGTAAGACTTATTCATAATATATATTCCTAGCCGTGTTTTGTGAGATTTTGTTCTTTCTTTTTCTTTCTTTCACCCCTACTGACCTGTCTTTCAGACAGTTAAATGATCGGCACATGAATACCAAGGATGTATTAGTCTCATCTTTAGGTGTAAAAAAGGCAGACTGTTACAACAAACGTATAATTATAATGTGCAATCGCATAGTTAATTAGGTATTAACAGTCATTAAATCCCCCTTTAGGAAAGTAATTAATCTTTTGAGGAATAATAAAGAAGATTCCTTATATGGCCTTAATTATGGAACAGTGAAATGAGTATTGTATATATAGAGAGTATTTAAGTTATGGCTAAGTGATAGGCATGTGAGGCAATCAAAAGGCATATAGAAATTTACCCAGCTAATTTGGCTATTAGGAATGTGACTTTCGAGCTAATTTGAGACATCTACCATTAGAAGCCTTTATATTGAAGCGAGATTAGTCCAAAATTCTATAAGGTGAACTTTCCCAACTAATTTGACTATCATTTCTTATGAATAGTCGGTCTAATGTGAGACATCATTATGAGTATGAGTTATAATATGAAATGCCTACATTGGGGTCTTGAGTATTAAGTGGTCATTTAAGGTCCCGCCTCTTTTCCTCGAATGAAGTGGCAAATCTTCAATGGGTCAGTCATTAGGCACAATAGGTGGTATCTCGATAGGGGCCGCTATGTGATAAGGTATTAAGTGACTAATTGACAGTCTGCCTTTCCATAAATAAGTATTAAGTAGCTCAAGAGATTATATGTGATGTCTATAAGATAGTCATCATTGAGTAGTCCGCCGTGAGAATAGGTATTAAAGGATTGGCTTTGCCTCAGTTGAGGTCTTAAATGGCCAGAGTCTGCCTATTTTCCAATAAAAGGTATTAAGTGGCTTGGGTACCATCTCTCGCATTGTTTAACATTTATGATGTTGTTTATGGGTTATGGAATTTAGAAATCTGGTATGGAAATGGAAGGTATTAAGTGGTTGTTTGAGGACCCGCCTCTTTTCCATATATGAAGTATTAAATGGTTTAATTATGTGAGACATGTTCTTATATAAATTATACTGCATAAGTCCTGAAATAGTAAGGCTCGAGATTCTATTCATCAGACAATTATTGTTCTAACTCCCTCCTCATTACAACACAAGTTAGAGGAGTTGATGATGCTTGAAAATGGCAAGAATGAAGCTTATGGTGGTTACTATCTATCTTTTTGTGTTGTTTTTTATAATACGCATGAAATGTATTTTTGAACAAAATGTTGTAACGGTTGACACTATATAATGTTTTATGACATTTGAAATGATTTGAACTAAATGGGTACTATTATTGTTGTTATATTTTATTCCTTCCGCTGTGAGTTCTAGAAGAACTGATAGACCAACAACCAGCTTTAGAATAGGTCTAAGTTTCAATTGGCCTATTATGGGTTGGAATTTTGGTATGTTCCAAAGTTGGTTGTTACATCTAGGTACCCTACCGTTAGTAGCCATGCTAGTTCCAGATCCTTTCCTCCCTTCTCTTCTTGTAACCCTCTTCTATTACCTAAACAAATAACATGTATCTTTACAATACAAGAATATAATTAACACAATTTAAGAATACAACACTAAATGGCCTAAAATGAGACTTTAGAAGATAGATATTATTACTATAAAAATTACAAATATGCTCTCTTAAGATTAACTCATTCTATGGCACCATTTACCCTCTTTATTGAGTTGTACCCCAATCAGGCTAAGAAGTTCACTTAAACAAAGCTCTGATACCAACTATGATGACCTAACTTTCGGAGCTCTGGGAACGACACTTAATACATCCACAGTATTCGTTATCCATTGCCTAAGCATCTGAATGACGAGTTGTCATAGGTTAAAATAAAAGAATAGAACAGAATATAAAAAATCTCATTATGAAACATTTAATTATAATATAGCAATATGATAGTGCATAAGGTTACTCCGTAATATGGAGTTATTAGAGTTACAATAAAAGTACTACATCTGTCTAGGCAGTTTTAACGACTTATTTTCACACTTACCGATATAAGCACACATACATAAATAAATATAACATCGAAAATAGATAGCTCGATAAATAAGAACCTCATGCCCGTCCCACATCTTCGAAAGAGCCTAATGAAACCTGCTACTCTCAAACTAAACAAATATAAATAGGTACCTAAGAGTTTAGGGAAAACAACTCAAGTCAGACAATAATTCTAGCATGAGTAAACTCTAAACAAAGGGTAGAAATAAACAAAAAATATGAGAGACCACGCCATCAAATGCGGAACCAGTTTCCCCTCACAAGAACAATATCCAATTGTAAGTAATGGGTATAAATAGATAAACATCATGAAGTGTGCAACACATTTCCTGATGTAATTAAGAATAAAATAAATTTAAGGTATTCAACCAAAAAAAGAAAAGGGAAATTTTCCAACAATGACTAAGGGGGTCATCCCCTTCTTCGAAAGTATACCTCTAGAAAATATACTAGATAACTATGATGGCTCTCGAACACGTCCAAGCCAGACCCCACCATCCTTACCAAGTATATAAGTATTTCAATTCTTAATGCCTATATAATCGAAACCAATCTAGAGTAGATGTGATAATACTCTAATGGAAGCAACCCCACATAACTTAGCTTATGCTCACTCTTTGGCTTTAGCCACTTCTGCCAAAGGATATCAATGCTTAAATTTAGAAAAAAATTATTTCAGATTGACAATGCACAAGAAGATAAAGAAATTGATAATAAATAAATCAACTATCGGGAATAACTAAAATGATCATATAAGAAAAATAAATCTCATACCCTTGCCACTACTCGTCGATTTAATATTTTTACTATCGCTCGGTTAAAAAAATGAAGTCGGACAAGTGAAGACGATGTTTCCTCTAAGCTTTTCCTTGATGACATTTTTAAGCTTGAAGATAGAGACAAGCCTTCATACCTTGACATTTAGTGCTAAGAAAATAACTAAATCCTTTCCATATAAGCTAAATCACGTATGGAAATTAGTTTTTTATCTTTTCATAAACGAATCAAAAGTTAAACTTTTAAAAGCGAACTTATGCTGGTATTTCACATCATAGATATTGACTTTAAATAGAGTTATTAAAAATGATTAATTAACCTTTATCATGATTAATACCTCAAACATCATTACATAAAATGATTAATTAACTTTAAGCATGACTAAATACTTGGAACATCATTACTTAAAATAATTAATTAACTTTAGACTTAATTTATTACTTCAAACATCATTATTATAAATGATTAATTAATCTTTAAACATCATTATTAAAATGATTAATTAACTCTAAAACATCATTATTAAAATGATAAATTAATTTTAAACATCATTATTAAAATGATTAATTAACTTTAACCATCATTATTGAAATGATTAAGTACCTTAAACGTCATTATTGAAATGATTAATTGACCTTAAACGCCATTATTGAAATGATTAACTAACCTTAAAAATCAATATTAAAATGATCAATTAACTTTAAAACATCATGATGAAAATGATTAATTAACTTTAAACATCATTATTAAAATGATTAGTTAAAATAATTTATTATTAATATCTCCGAACTATATCCATAGTGAATATCACTAAATGGACCATAACTTCTAATCTTGTTTTGAAAATCAAAATTGCTTTAATTCGTGGTTCAAATAAAACTTTTAAAAGCGTCAAAATACAGCCAATTATTTTTTCCTATAGAAACCCAAGCATGAAGTCTACAAAAAGAATTTCAAAAGGGATGATATTTTCACAATGTTGATATATCGATTGTCGCTGTATGGACACTTTCATAAAACATTTTATATGTTATATATTCATCCAAACATCTCATAAACATAATCAAATATATATAAACACACTCAAATGTAAATAACATTTTAAAGACAAGGTAAAACTTCTCATTTTACAATTTATGCACATCGAAGTGTGTCGTAGCAAGCTATTTGCTGCAAACACTTTGACCCATTTCAAATCCTCTACAAACATCCTACATGCCATCCACTTTTAAGCGGAAACCAAATCAAACAATATCATTCCAAACTTATAATATAAGAAATCAACTAACTAGTATTAGTACTACAAATGATAAAGTTTAAATTCTTGGATTTAAATGTAAGTTTTACTCACCGAAACAAACACGAACTTCAGCCAAACTAGCAAACAACACATGAGCGAAGCTTCCATCAACAAGAACTTGCTTTCAAAACCTAAATGAGGCCAATATAGTTTAATCTAGGTAGCTAGGGACTCGGCCTAGGTTAAACGTGTGAGTTTTGGGACTTGTTTTTATGAAGGTGTTATGTAGTGAAGAAAGAAAAAGGATTTAGCATTTTGTTTAAGGAAAAAGTGAAAAATGAAGCAACTTTTAAAAAAAACTCTGTGTAAGGAGAGATGAGCATAGAAGGAAGAGAAATAAGAAAATGAAAATGAAAATAAATGAGGTAAATTAGAAAATGAGAGAGTAGAGCTTCTTAGAAATATAAAATGGAAATTTTCCAAAATAACCCATTTATCAAAATATTCAATACCCTCCACTAAAATCATGCCAGATCACCTTCCCTTAACTTCATCCATAAGTAATCCACCACCTACATCAAGTTATCATCATGCCAGCGCTTTACATGATTAATGTTCAATATTTTGTACCTTTACTTTATAAATTTTAAAAGAAAAGTCAAAACATATTTTTATTTACTTAAACATATTTTTAAACAAAGATATAATCAAATTACTTAATTAATAAAAGCATATGTTATTTATATAGATGTGTACACATGTACATTAGTGTACACAATACATTCAGACAAATTTTGATTGATGAAAAGTCGAGAATCTGAAAAAGGATTTTCAATCACATTTTTTTTATTTTTCTTCGAACTACTTATTTTTGTAAACCAAACTTTTAAAAAACCTATATCCATATTAGTTATTTAAAAAAGAGGTTAATTGAGTTATAAAACTCATTATTTAAATATTTTAAAAACATATTAGAAATTTGAATTCAAAGTGATTAAATTACGGGTCGTTACATTCAAGTTAATTAATTAATCATGCCATTAACACAAAATATATGAAATATAAATTTATATTAAACTTGAACTTTCAATGCTGCCTAATTAATATTGTGCAACCTAAATTTTAAAATGTTAGTTATATGATTTTTAATTTTAAGATATAATATATTAATTAATAAAATCATAGATATAATATTATGTCATTAAAAATGATTTTTTTATTATAGGAAATGAGTTTAGTGCTATTATGTATATAATTTATTTTTATTAACATATATATATATATATATATAGATGCACCAATATATTAAACCATCCAATATGAGATAGAACATTGGTAGACATGATTTGTAATATACTATAATAACCTACAATATATAACGATAATAGATAATAATATTAAATGAATTTGTAAACATATTGAATACCATTCACCTAGGCCTAATGATCTCACTTTGAAAGGATGAAATGACTCCTTGAATAAAATTCCTAATTCTAGAGTTGCTGGTTCCCAAACTGCTTTACTACCAATGATCGAATCAAAGAATTTTGATGTGTTATAACTTGGATTTCTTTTGGATTTAAATGGGGTTTGCTAGTCAAAATTAATAAATGGAGAAGAGGTAAAAAGTCTCAAAAAGAATAGTGTAGAGTATGGCATATAAGTAGGAAGTCAAATGGAGAGAAAAGAGGATTTTATCCTTGTCTCTCTCTTACTATGTAACGATCCGGTATTTCATGCCATTCGCATCCTTATATGTTGGACTTGAATTGCTTAAAATATCAGATTGTTAATTTATATTTGAAAAAACTTAGCATATGCAGTAAATAAATAATCACAGAATCATAGACACAGAGTAATATAACAATAAGCAGTGGAAAACAAATGAATAGTAGTTCATGAAGCTACTATAAATATACAATAGAGTTAAAACAAGATACAACAGAAGTCTCGAATACATAGAAGTGTCAATACAATAGTCAAATACAAGATCAGAATATATCACTGGAATCAACTGAATTGTTGAATGTTGAAAAGATGTAGATGGATCTCCAAGAGAAGCTCCAACTCTAAAGGTGAGTCTCAAATGCTATGACACTCAATCTGGCCCGAGCGTAAAGCAAAATACAAAATACTCGAGTCAGGATTAACATTCTTATATCAATAAATCCAACTCTAGTGAAATATCAACTGAAATACAAGTAACTTAAAGGATGTTTGGGATAACCTTCCTTTAAGGATCCGTGGAACTATATACTATTTAGTAATATATGCAATTATAATTATGTCTATATTAAAGTAAAAGTATCAAAATAGCGTTAAGGCATTATCCATATCCCCTTTAACATATTTTATATATTCCCGTAGTCTATACAATGTCGTACAATCCTCCGTAAACTGGAGGTTTACCTTGAGGACACCACGTAGGTATGGTAAAAAAACAAACTCGTAGAAGGCGCGATAGGGCATGCAACATGGCACTCGAGGCAATGGCAGGGTGGATATACCATTTGCACTCTCGAACTGGTGGTAATGCATAGCAGCTACTACTGCCCACCTCATGACACAATCCCAAATCAAATGGTGCACCCAATCACATCATAAAAGCAATAGAATGGTATTGAAGAAATGTGCCCATTCGAAGGAATGACATCACTTGACCTAGTATAGCTACTGTTTTAGCCGCATCAAGCTGACTCGTGGGAGTCAAGGTCACGTAAATACCACATAGAATAGTCACCAAACCATCCTTCTTCATTCTGGAATCTCCATCGCATACACAGTTGTTAAAGTAGTTTTCGGCAATGGCAGAGAGTATGACAATAACTGATCTCGGTCTATTTAACAACCAATAGTTATTATAACACCGTGGTCATTTCAAAATAGTTTATACTTCAAAACAAAAATATCATTTGCCATTTCAAAACCATATCAATATGATATCATTTCCATTTCAAAAACCAAATACGATATCATTTCCATTTCAAATATATATATATATATATATACACATTTCCAAAAACCATAGCAGTTCAAAGTTATAACACTTTTGAAATTATAAAACTTCTAAAACCATGACACTTTGAAAATTATAATTAAGAAATCATAACACTCTGGAAATCATAACACTTTGAAATCATAACACTTCCCACTTAACCTGTTTAGATACTAAAATAGTTTATAAAATAGAATAGTTTATAACAATAAAATAGTCTATATAAACTAGTTAATGGTGAAAATAGTTTATAATAAAATAGTTAGTATATTAAAAATAGTTTATGCTAAAATGATTTATACTAAAATTGTTTATATGAAAATAATTTATAAAGTAAAATATATAAATAGTTTTAAATATAATTTAAAAATACTTAATATAATAAAATAGCTTCCTTCAAATTTCACAAATCGATTCCAGATCAACTCCAATTCCAAAATTCAAATTTAATCCAATCTCAAATCATCAATTTCAATTTATTTCAGTTTTTCAATAAACATTTCAATTTTTTATCGATTTCAAATACAGATTTGAACCACAAAATAAACCATTTCAATTTCAATATATATCAAATCTTAAATATTCAATATTTAGTGATAATTGCATTTATATCTCAAATTTAACTTCATTATTATTTTGTTTTGAGACATTCACTTAATAAATCCAATATCATTTAAATAAGCCTTAAATTTAGTTTAAATAAAGTATTCAATTTACATACTTAAAATATTCAATTTATCACTTTAAATCAAATTAAGTTATAAAATCATATTCTTTACAAGTCTCCAATTCAATAAGTTTCAAATCAATTTAATTAGATATAACTCTTAATTAAATATAATTTCAAATCTATCTTTCCAATCTTAATTTATTAAACATTATTATAAATTCTATATTTGAAACATATGTTTAAATACTTAAACATATTATTAAATTTATTTATATATTAATCTATTTATATATTTTGAAATGTAAAATTACAAGTAAATTCTTAAAATTTATAATTTCAAAAATTAACCTATAACAATAAAATTTTCAAAACATATAAGTTTAAAAATCTAAAAATTTTGACCTTTATAAAAATACATTTATATATAATATCAAAAAATCAATATTTATTAAAACCATATATTTTTTCAAAACCATAGAAATCATTTTCAAAATATTTATATATAGACCAACGGTATCTGTATAAAATTTTCTATCCTATCGTCAAGTGATAAGGACATTTATCTTTTCAATCCATAATTTATATATATGCGGATATATATCTTTTCAACCCGCAATCCCAAATGCAGTTCAATGAAAATCGCTTGGGTTTATCATTTCAACCCATAATGATTTTCTCCTATTCTACAAGATCTTTCGTATATGTATCATTTCAGCCCATAGGGAATTTTTTACTAACAGAGAACTTGCAGAGTGATAACAGATATGATAATAATATAATTGGCATATATCATTAATATAAGTAACAGATAATGGTGCAAGATGTGACTAGGTGAACAGATACAGATAATAACATATATATAGCAATGTAAATAACTAATAGCAGCATATTTCAATTGTCGTTTCAATTGAAATCAAATTTAATAAATATGAGAACGTTAATCGTGAGTGATTGCTCACCTTTCGAGGCTAGAGAGCTTGATAATAGAACAAGCTACGAATTTCAAAGCAAAGCAAGATTGGCACGAATTCGTTGATCAAAGCTGATAAATAGGGATAGACGAAATCAAATCAGAACTGGATTGAGGAAGATAATTGGTATAAGTGAACTTATATATATAACTATATATAACAATAAAAAAATCATATTCTAAATTCACACATATATTAAAAATAATATATATATATTATATTTATTTACAAATCAATATTAATTTAAAAACATATTAAATTAAATATATATGCATTTCAAAATCCATTATTTTAAACCAAAACTCACATACCTTAAAACAAACATGTATATACATAATATATTTGATATAAATACTTATTATATACATATAAATTAGATTACTAAATTTTGTAGACTGTATTAGAACCTGAGACAGCATAATAATACTTTCTATAATATAATATACTACTCCCTTATATTATAATATATAATTCTATTTTAAAGATAATAGCAACATTTAAATAAATATTTCAAACATTTTATATACATATCTTCAAACCAATCTTTTACTACTCTAACATATCATATCTACGTACTTTGTATATACACTAACTGCATAAATATATATAACAACATAAAATATTAGATATAAACTATAGATACAATACTGTAACAAAAAATGCATTCACTATATATAAGCTTGTGTGTGTGTGTGCGCGCGCGTGCATGTAAACTATAAATATTTATGTAAACATACTGCAAACATTAGTTATAATGGCTTATATAAACTAGTATATACAAACATTGTATACTATATGTACTAAACTATTTCAAAATATATATAAAGTTGACACGATTGTGTAAATAAAAATGTATTAAAATTCAAAAATAATTATATACACAGCAAAATTTATATATATAAACTATTACAACATATAAGATATGTATATATTTTTATATATACTCATACATAACGACTTATATAAAATATGTATATTATAAACATGTGTGTAATATCATATACAGAACTCGAATACCTAAATAGTGAGGAAGAAAATAGTGAAAGAGAAAACCAGGGTTGAGAAACTGCTCACTTCGGCCAAGGGAAGACTGAGAGGAAGTGGGAGGCTGGGGCAGCCGGGATGTCATGGAGATAGAGGCCGAGTAACGGGAAGACACAACAAGGCAAAAGGAGGCGGAATACAACGGCATGGAAGTGGGGTGCGGAGGGTGTTTGCATGGGGCGGAGGCTGTTGTTTCCAGGTAGGGAAGATGGCACATGCTCTACGGCCAGGCTGTTGATGGGTGGCGTTCGGTTAGGAGAGGGGGCCGCGAGTAGGTGGAGGGAAGAAAAGGTGGATAATGGAGTTTTTTGCATGAAGAGGAAGAAGGCTAGCAGGTTGAGAAATTTGTGAAAGGTAATGAGATCGCTCTGTTTTATATATTTTGTTTGAAGCCAAGAAGAAACGAAGAGAAATTGGCACGAAATGAATTCTCTAGGAATATGGAAATGAATAGGCAGCAGCAAGAGAAATTGCAACAGTCAGGGAATAATAAAAGTCAAAACACTGAATTTAAGTAATAATAAAAGAAACTATCCATTTGTTTTAAACGTTGGATAACGAATAGTCGTAAAGAAATAAAACAGACCGTTACGGTTAACCATATCGGGATTCTGTTGTGTACCAAACTTCAAAACACAGAATTAAATATACCGCACAGATCAGCACGATGAGGTGATCAAAACGGTATACAGATATCGATGGTACGATCATCCTATCAAAAGTAGATAATCGGTACCGAAAATGCTGCTAATACACGCAAAATAAGATAAACGGAGCAATAGCAGTCAAAATTTGGAGAAATGAAATATGACGTCTCACTCAAAAGTGGATTACAAATATATTATATAACAATATTCTGGTTTGAAAAACATTTTATTACCATCAATTATTAACAAATTTGAATTGAAATAAAATTATACAGTGAAATAAACTTTCATATTATTAATTGAAAATTTCACCATTTTCTATGTTTTTAAATACGTATTCCAAATAATAAATTTCTACTTAAAAATTTTATTGTTTAAAATTTCACAAAATTCATTTAATTACGTTAATAAAACCATTAAAAATTACAGGTCGTTGAACTCTTCCCCACTCAAAATTTTTCGTCCTCGAAAAAGAAAGGAAGTAGGAGAATATGAACAACAAAAAAGAAAAGATAGGTTGAAATGCCAAATGCAACAATTAGTTTAAAACCATATAAACTGCATTTATTTTAAATTTGGTTTATATTCAATTAGTTGGTTCGAATTCATTTTATTTAAGCAATCAAATATATTGTGTACATATTTGATTGGTTTCTTTACCATATATTTATATTCAATTGATTTGTTCCCATTTATTAACATTTATTACAATATTTCACAACAAAGTTTGTTTTATTTTACTCATTTATTAAATCTATTGATCAACCATAGTTAATTCCAACTCAACATTCATCTTCAACTATTCAAAACCATATAGATTTAAATTTTTAATAAATTAATATTCAACAATTTGGTTTAATCCATTTTATTCAACTAATAAATAGTTCTTCAATTTAAAATTGATTTGATTTCATTTTATCAGCATTTCTTTCAAACAAATTCACTTTTAAATTAACTCATTTATTTTATCCATTTATTTCAGCTAAGTTGATTCCATTAAAATTCAGGTTCACCATTCTTAAGTTCATATTTATCTGCTTAAATAGTCATCTCTTTTATTGATTTAATTTATTTCACTTAACATATTTTGCAACATATATTAGGTGTCTACAGTTTATAACTATATATTATTCAACAAATAATTTTCCCTTTTTATTATCCCATTTATTATCCAATTTATTATCAGTAAATTCCCTTAATAAAGTGTCATTTTTGATATCCTATCACTTTCATTTATATCATATTCAATTACCTATTCACATTTAACTATTTCTAGTCAAGTACATTAAGGTTTCTAAGTGTAATTAAACATTATACAAATTTTCTTTTATTTACAGCATTAATATTAAGTCAGATTTTAGTTTGAACAATTTATTACTCAAGTTTCCTTATTGTATAACCTTCAATTATATCCTAGCATTTTAACTTTTGAATATTTTTGGCAAGTTACATGTATTAGAATGTAATTTAGTGTTATACAAATAAGTTTGTTCCAATTCATTATTTCAAGTTTGTTTAATTCCATTTATCATTTTAAATATTCCAATTATTCAAAAATTTCACTTAATTCAAGAATTGAGACCGTTTCTTGATATAAAACTTAAGATTCAAATTTCTTATTTCCCTTCAAACTATTTTGAAACAATTACGTACATATATTTATAAATCAAGTTATACACAAGAAAATTAAATCAAATCCATTTTTCCTAAACAAAAGGTTAGCAAAGCTATAGAATGGTCTCTCCACTTCGAAACTCGAAAATGAATGTCAATGATGTGGCTGCCATCACCAAAATTATTTTTCAGCGACAGAAGAGGAGAGTACAACTTTCTTCCTATAAAATTATTCTTTCAAAATTATTTCTATTCGAAAATACTTTTAAATAATAATACCTTTGAAAACTTTAAAACCAAACTTTGAAATGTACTGGGAATTTAATCCTCAAATCCTTACTTTAAATTGATTTCATTTTCTAATTTAATTTATAACCATGCTTTAAAATTTCATTTTCCTACAATATACAATAATAGTTAATTGTTTAGAATTATTAATAAAACAATAAATGAAAATTACGCATTATACAACCATTTCATTTAGCTATTCAATTTTCAGAAAATTTTCATATATATACAATATAATCATACAAAATTTATTAATTTTGAAAACAATATTGTGTCAGTTTGATCTGTTTAAGTGTTTTGGAATTCCTATCGATAGCGTTAATCAGACGATTCGATCGAAACCCAAAATTCAAACTTTACAACTCAAACAGCACACTATAAAACATTCTTTTTATATTAATTACAAATGTGCTCCCTCGCTTGATGATACAGGAATGGATTTTAAAGCAAGGATAGAGATTCAATTTAGAGGAACCCTAATCAAATTCTAACTAGAAGATAGGCTCAGAAGGGAGATAAGATGATTAAATAACAAAAGAGAAGAGATGGATAGAGTTGTACAAATCGCGGGCAACCTTAACTGGGTCAACCATGACTTTAAGAATAGGATCGATCACAATATAGTAGCAAGAGATAGCAGCATCGTAAACCGAGGATGCAGAAATCTTCGGTGAATCAATGCCTGTTGTAAAGGAGTTTCACCCCTTTACAAATCATACAATGGAGCTGTGGGATGCTCCAGAATCAAGAAACACGAATAGGAAGAGACAAGAATGGATTTCAAAATAAAGGTAGAGTTCCAAAGTTCGAAAGAAATTCGAATCAAAGAGGGAGAAATTCAGCTCGAACGAAGGTGATTCTGTAATTAAATTTTCTCTATATGCTAAGTTTTTTCTAAACCAGAGCTCTGATACCAACTGTAACGACCCGGTAATTCGTGCCATTCGCATCCACACATGACGGACTTGAATTGCTCAAAATATCAGATTGTTAATTTATATTTGGAAAATTTTAGCATATACAATAAATAATTACAGAACCACAGACATAGAGTAATATAATAATAAATAATGGAAAATAAATGACTAGTAATTCGTGAAGCAAATATAAATATATAACAGAGTTAAAACAAGATACAACAGAAGTCTCAAATACATAGATGTCTCAATGCAATAGTCAAATACAAGATTAGAATATATCACTGGAATCAACTGAATAGCTAAATGCCGAAAAGATGTAGATGGATCTCCAATTAAAGCTCCAACTCCAAAGGTGAGTCTCAAATGTTGTGACACTTAGTCTGACCTGAGCGTAAAGCAAAACACAAAAAACTAGAGTCAGGATTAACATTCTTATATTAATAAATCCAACTCAAATGAAATGTCAACCAAATACAAGTAACCTAAAGGATGTTTGGGATAACCATCCTCTAAGGATCCGCAGAACTATAAATTATTTAGTAATATACACTATTATAATAATGTTTATACTAAAGTAAAAGTATCAAAATAGTGTTAAGGCATTACCCATATCCCTCTTAACACATTTTATAAATTCCCATAGTCTACAATATCGTACACGCCTCCGTAAACTGAAGGTTTACATAGAGGACACCACATAGGTATGGTAAAAGACAAACTTGTAGACGACGCGATAGGGCATGCAACACTGCACTCGAGGCAATGCCAGGGTAGATATACCATTTGCACTCTCGGAATGGTGGTAACGCATAGTAGCTACTACCGCCCTCCTCATGACACACTCCCCCAAAGGGTGCACCCAATCACATCACAAAAGCAATAGAATGGTATCGAAGAAATGTGCATGAACGGAGGAATAACCTCACTAGGCCTAGTATAGTTCTTGTTTTAACCGCATCAAGCTGACTCACGGGGGTCAGGGTCACGTAAATACCATATAGAACCGTCACCAAACCATCCTTCTTCATTCTAGAATCTTCACCGCATACATTGTTAAAGGGTTTTCGGCATTGGCAGAGAGTATGACAATAACCGATCTCGATCTCTTTAACAACCAATCGTTATTATAACACCATGGTCATTTCAAAATAGTTTATACTTCAAAACCAAAATATCATTTGCCATTTCAAAACCAAATCAATACTATATCATTTCCATTTCAAAAATCAAATACGATATCATTTCCATTTGAAATATATACATTTCGAAAAATCATAGCACTTCAAAGTTATAAAACATTCGAAATTATAAAACTTCTAAAACCATAACACTTTGGAAATCATAATTTAGAAATCATAATACTTTGGAAATCTTAACACTTTGAAATCATAACACTTCCCACTTAACCGGTTTAGATATTAAAATAGTGTACAAAATAGAATAGTTTATAATAATAAAATAGTTTATATAAAGTAGTTATAGGTGAAAATAGTTTATAATAAAGTGGTTAGTACATTAAAATAGTTTATATTAAAATGATTTATATTAAAAATAGTTTGTATTAAAATGATTTATATTAAAATAGTTTATATGAAAATAATTTATAAAGTAAAACATATAAATAGTTATGAATATAATTTAAAAATATTTATATAATAAAATAGCTTCTTCAAATTTCACAAATCGATTCCAAATCAATTCGAATTTCAAAATTCAAATTTAATCCAATCTCAAATCATTAATTTCAATTTATTTTTGTTTATCAATAAACCATTCCAATTTTTTATTGCTTTCAAATACAAATTTGAACCATAAAATAAACCATTTCAATATATTTCAAAGCTTAAATAATCAACATTTCTAAACTAAATTGATAATTTCATTTATATCTCAAATTTAACTTCATTATTATTTAGTTTTGAAATATTCACTTAATATATCCAATATCAATTAAATAAGCCTTAAATTTCATTTAAATAAACTAGATATTCTTTCAATTTATTTGCTTGAAATATTCAATTTATCACTTTAAATCAAATCAAGTTATAAAATCATATTCTTTACAAATCTCCAATTCAATAAGTTTTAAATCGATTTAATTAGATATAACTCTTAATTAAATATCACTTCAAATCAATTTAAAATCTATCTTTCCAATCTTAATTTATTAAAAATTATTATGAATTCTACATTTAAAATATAAGCTTAAATACTTAAACATATTATTAAGTTTATTTATATATTAATCTATTTATATATTTTGAAATGCAAAATTACAAGTAGATTCTTAAAATTTATAATTCCCAAAATTAACCTATAAAAAAATTTCAAAACATATAATTTTAAAAATATAAAATTTTAAACCTTTATAAAAATACATTTATATATAATATCAAAAAATCAATAAACCATATATTTTTCCAAAACCATAGAAATCATTTTCGAAATATTTATACATAGACCAAAGGTGTCTTTATAAAATTTTCTTTCATATGGTCAAGTGATACGGACATTTATAATTTCAATCCATAATTTAAATATATACGGGTATATATCTTTTCAACCCGCAATCCGAAATGCAATTCAACGAAAATCGCTTGGGTTTAGCAATTCAACCCATATTGATTTCCTCCTATACAAGATCTTTCGAGTATGCATCATTTCAACCCATAGGGAATTCTATACTAACAGGGAACTTGCAGAAAGATAACAGATATGATAATAATATAACAGCCATATATCATTAATATAAATTACAGATAATGGTGTAAGATGTCACTAGGTGAACAGATACAGATAATAGCATATATACAGCAATGTAAATAACTAACAGCAGCATATTTCAATTCTCGTTTCAATTGAAATCAAATTTAATAAATATAAGAACGTTAATCGTGAGTGATTGCTCACCTTTCAATGCTAGAGAGTTTGACAACGGAACAAGATATGAATTCCAAAGAAAAGCAAGATTAGCGCTAATTCGACGGTCAAAGCTGATAAATAGGGATAGATGAAATCAAATCAGAACTAGATCGATGAAGATAATTGGTATAAGTGAACTTATATATATAACTATATAGCAATATATATAGCTATATATAACAATATATATAAAATCATATTCTAAATTCAAACATATATTAAAAATAAGATATATATATATATATATATATTATATTTATTTACAAATCAATGTTAATTTGAACACATATTAAATTAAATATATGTGTATTTTGAAATCCATTGTTTTAAACCAAAACTCACATACCTTAAATCAAACACATATATGCATAATATATCTTGATATAAATACTTATTATATACATATAAATTAGATTACAAAATTTTATAGACTGTATTAAAACCTGAGACAGCATTATAATACTTTCTATAATATAATATATTGCTCTCTTATATTACAATTTATGATTCTATTTTAAAGATAATAGCAACATTTAAGTAAATATTTCAAACATATTATATACATATCTTTAAACCAACCATGTACTACTCTAACATATCGTATCTACATACTTTATACGTACAATAACTGTGTAAGTTTATATAACTAGATAAAACATTAGATATAAACTATAGATATAATAATGTAACAAAAACTGCATTCACTATATATAAGCTTATATGTGTGTGTAAACTATAAATATATGTAAACATATTGCAAACATTAGTTATAATGGCTTATATAAACGAATATATACAAACATTGTATATTATATATATTAACTATTTCAAACAACCTATAAAGTTGTCACAATTGTGTAAATAAAACTATATTAAAATTAGAAAATCATTATATACACAGCAAAACTTATATATATAAACTATTACAACATATAAATATGTATATATTTTTATATATACTCATACATAATGACTTATATAATATATATATATATATATTATAAACATGTGTATAATTTCATATATAGAACTCGAATACCCAAACAGCGAGGAAGAAAATAGTGAAAGAGAAAACCAGGGTTGAGAAACTACTCATTTCGGCCAAGGGGATATTAAGAGGAAGTAGGAGGCTAGGGCAGTCGAGAAGTGGTGGAGATAGAGGCCGAGCAAGGGGAAGACACGATAAGGCAAAAGGATGTGGAGCACAACGGTGTGGAAGTGGGGTGCCAAGGGTGTTTGCATGGGTCGGAGGCTGTTGTTTCCAGGTGGGGAAGGTGGCACATACTTTACGGCCAGGGTAATGATGGGGTGTTGTTCGGCTAAGAGAGGAGAGCCGCAAGTAGGTGGTGGAAAGAAAAGGTGGATGATGGAGTTTGTTGCGTGAAGAGGAAGAAGGCTAGTAGGTTGATGGCTCTGTTTTATATATTTTTCTTTGAAGCCAAGAAGATACGAAGAGAAATGGTCACGAAATGAATTCTTTAGGAATATGGAAATGAATAAGCAGCAGCAAGAGAAATTTCAACAGTCAAGGAATTACAAAAGCCAAATTCAAGTAATAATAAAAGCAACTGTCCATTTTTTTTAAACGTTGGATAACGAATGGTCATAGAGAAATAAAACGAACCGTTACGGTTAATCATTTTGCGGATTCCACTATGTTTCGGACTTCAAAACACAGAACTGAATATACCGCAGAGATAGCATGACGAGACGATCAAAACAGTATACAGATATCAGTAGTACGATCATCCTATCAAAAGTCGATAATCGATACTGAAAATGCTGCTAATACACCGAAAATAAGATAAACGGAGCAATACCAGTCAAAATATGGAGAAACCGAATAGGACGTCTCACTCAGAAGATGATTTACAAATTTATTATATAAAAATATTCAGGTTTGGAAAATATTTTATTATCATCAATTATTAACGGATTTGAATTGAAATTACATAATGAAATAAACTTTCATATTATTAATTGAAAATTTTACCATTTTCTATGTTTTACATACGTATTCCAAATATTCAATTTTTTCAAAAAAATTTATTATTCAAAATCTCACAAAATTCATTTAATTACGTTAATAAAATCATTAAATATTATGGGTCGTTACATAACAATTCCACTATTTTAAACTATTCCAAAGCCTTCCTCTTTTGCTGACATTTAGCTGGCCTATCCGACCTATTTTGGATACAATTTTCATGCCCAACAATGATTGAACTTTTCAACCCTCGAATGTCGATACTAATACGTCCATGGTATTCATTTATCGAACACCTAAATTCCTGGGGGATAGTAAGTTAGGGTAAAATAATAAAAAATAGAATAGAACAAGAAAGAAAGAACGCAATGGCAGAATGTCACAATGGAACGCTACTATATAATATCTGAAACAATCCGTAATTTTTTATAATTAAATTTTGTTAATTTAATAAGTTTTAGTAATTTAACTCGGAAAGAAAATAAATAAATCTGTAATTTAATAATGAAATCACTAAAATAAAGGGTCTAATGTTAATACAAGTTAATAAATAACAAATTTGGTGCAAACCCAATTTCTTGAACCAATTTTAAGATTATTACTGATTGTAATTAATAAATTAGGAAATAAGTTCAAAGTATATTAATTGATGAAATAATACGTACTAAACTGTAATTTGATATTAGTATAAATTAAAGAAATATCTGAAAATAATGTTAATATTATCCATAATAGGACAATTTGTTGAATTTAAAAGAATGGAAATGAAGACTTATCAATTTAATGGGTTTGAACTACAATAATTGGATTTAATTGCAAATAAATAAAATTAAATATCTAGATATTATGCTAATTGAAATTAAGATGGAATGTGAGAATATTAATGTAATAGATTATGAATTCAATGTAAATTTCATCCTTTTGATAATAATGAATTGAATAATATAATGAAAAGTAAATTAAATGGATTTTGGAATATTAAATTTATAATTTTTGAATTAATGAAATTGAGGTTAACACTGAAATTGATAGATTAATCAACTCTAAATGGATATTTAAATTTGTTTAAATCATTCTAAATGATTAAGAAATCAAAATGATGAAATTTGTTAATTATAGAGTTGAAATTGAAAACTTGATTTAATTAATCAATTGTTAATTTATTTAATTGACTTGAAATTAGCCATTTTGGCCACTGACTTGGATTTCGACAAAACCAGTTTCATCGGATCCGTAAAGGTGAATTGTTGTAGGATATCAAGTTTCATAGCGATCGCATTTGTCGTTTGATCGTACGGACTTGAAACGCCTAGAAATCAATAAAATTGAAATAAATTGAAATCAATTTGAAATAACTTTATTTTTGCATAGCTTCTTCATACGATGGAATTTGGATTTGAAGCCCATTCCATTGATTTTAAAATATTTAAAATCATCTATTTTGATATATGGGTTGATCCAATTTCGTTTCGGAGTCAGAACGGGCTTTTTTGGGCTTTTTTTCATTCAACGGTCCAAACAAATCGTGTCCATTCATCTCTATTTCTGACATACCTATATATACCTGTTATAAACCCTAGACTATTTCTTATTCCTCATTTTTGTACGTACAATTCAGCTGTCTCTCCTCCTTAATGGCAGACAAACAAATTCTCACTTCCAAATACAATTGCAATTCAAAATCGAATTAAAATTTCAAACTCCACAAACTGTATCAAATTATATATGGATCTGAAGTTCTCGACGTGCGCAAGTCAAATCCATGATTTGTTTTTCAATTTGAGTTTCTGAGTTCTCGGAATTCGAGGAATTGTTCACCGCCGTTCATCACGCGTCGATGAACTTCGTCCGATCGAACAATTGATGGCACAGTCGGGTAGAGAGAACCGAGGGGAGCTCATTGGCGTGGTTAGTTTGGCGAATTAACGGTTGGATCTTAAGCAATAATTCGCTAGGGTTGGAAGTGGTAGGCGGCGGTTGCACCTACGCGAGCGATCGCGTGAATGCGAGATGATGGCGTTCGTAGTCATGGGGTCTTGGGGTCGTAGGCGAGGGTTCCGGTAGGGTCTGGAGGCGCGTGGCACAGCGTCGAGGCGGCGGATGTGGTTGAGGTTGAGCGTGACCTGTTGATTTGCATGCTAGGGTTTCAGCTTCAATTTCCTGGATGCGTTTGTTGCACGTGGTCAATGAGGTAGTGACGTGTGAATCAAGTTTTATTTTATTTGTTTTAAAATTAAATCGCATAACTTCTAACTGAGATAACCTTTTCATACGAGCTCGGATCTGGGCACGGTTCATTCCATTGGAATCGTATCAAAATTTCGGACATTGTGATGCTGGTTTGAATGGATTCCGAGACTGTTCAAATTTTGGGTTTAAATTGGACTTAAATTCAATTTAAATTCAAAATGTGAGTGTTTTAACCCACTCACAACTTCTAAAATTTCTTATGTGTTTTAAATTAATTTCCAATGTGATTAGAAATTTATTTATGGCTGTTTGGTATATTTTTATCATCATTCCAGTTAAATTGAATTTATTGAGTTAAATTGCTACTTAAATTATTATTGCATATAAACTACCATTTAAATTGTTATTTAATTTATTTTTGAATAAAAGTGCCAGTAAATACCTATTATTTATTATCTGTTCTATATTGATGTTATTGTTTGAATTGGATGATGATTGGGATAAATGGTTGATGATTGATATTGGATGAATGGATGTTGTAATTTATATTGTTATAAACTGCAAGTTATGCATTTTTATTTCATTCAGGATTACTGTTTGAAACGATATATAAATGTATTTTTATTTTAAATTACTGATTGAAATGATAAATATCCATACCACTTGACCATAAGGTAGAAAATTATATACAGACACTGTGGTCTATATCTAAAATATTTTGAAAATAATTTCTATGGTTTGGAAAGAAATATATGGTTTAATGAATATCGATTTTTGATATTATATAAATATTATATGTATATATATATATATTTAAATGCTTGAACTTAGGCTATATATAATTTTGTTAAATAAAAATTAAGTTTAATAATAGAGTTTGGTTTTTATTATAATAAATGTGAGTAAGTATTTGAATTTTATTTTAATATAGAGTGTATAGTGATTTAAATAAATCAAGGTTGAGAGATAAATTGGAGATTTTTTTTGAAATTAAATTTATTTAAGAATTAAACTCAAAAAGGTTGATGTGAAAGTTATTAAATTGGAAATTGTAAAAGGTATAATTATAATAACTTGATTTTGGGGTCAAGGTGAATTAAATGATTATTTCAAGTATAAACGAATTGAAGGAAATATTTTGTTATTTGTAATTTGAGTTTTATTTAAATGATAAGGGATTTATAATGTAAAATATTTCAAAACTAAATAATAGAAAATTTAATTGTTGAATCGAAATTATCAAATTTAGTTTTGAAATTTTGGAATATTTAAAGCCTTGACATATATCGAAATTGAATGTTTTATCAAAATTGAAATGTTTCAAAGTTATGAATTTCAAAGTATTATGTTTTAAAAGTGTAAAATTTCAAATGTTTGGTTTCTAAGTGTGTAAATTCGGAAGTGTGATTTTGGAAAAGGGATATATTTCGAAATAAAAATGATATTATATTGACAAGGGTTTTAATAAAATTGATATCGTATTGATTTGGTTTTTGAAGTGGAAATTATATTGTATTTTTATGGTTTTGAATGGATATTATATTCTGATTTTGAAGTATAATTAGTTTGAAATGACCGCGGTGTTATAATAACGTTTGGTTGTTAAAGAGACCAAGATCGGAAGTTGTCATACTCTCCGCCAACTCTGAAAACCACTTTAACTACCGTTTACACGGTGGAGATTCTAGAATGAAGTAGGATGGTGGCGGCGTTCCCCTTGAGGTTTATACGTGGACCCGACTCCCGTGAGTTGGCATAAAGTGTCTAAAACAAGAGCGATTCTAGGCCAGTGAGGTAGCTCCTCTTATCGAACACACTCCTTCGATATTATATTCTGACTTTGAGATTGATTTGGAGGCCACTTTTGATTTTTGATTTTGGGAGTGTGGCTCGAGGTGGGCGGTAGCTGCGCGCTATGCATCACCACCAATCAGGATAGAAATTGGTATATCTACCCTGGCATTGCCTTGTGTGCCGTGTCACCTACCCTAGCGAGCCTTACACGAGTTTGGTTTTCTCCCATAGCCCATGTGGTATCCTCTGGTGGCTTCCGATCAGGAGGGACCATGATACTGAATGGACTACTTGGACTATTACGTGTTAAGGTGGAAAATCTAAAGCCTTAATGCTATTTAAAAGTAAGTTTATTTTACTGTAGACATTATTATAATAGCGAAATATTACTACATAGTAAATAGTTTAATGGATCCTTAGGAGATGTGAATACCGAGCATCTCTTAAGTTACTGCACTCACGTTTAACATTGGATTGGAGATGTCAAATCCCGTAAAATCTCTGACGTCGTTCCACTCATATTATTTACCTTTGATTTAACTTACACAAGATCTTTTAGTTCTGACTCGAGTGTTTTGTCTTTTCAATTCGCTCGGGTCAGTCTGAGCATTTCAGGGTTTGAAGACTTTATCTCGGGAGGATGAAGACGAAGATTTGTATTACTATTATTTATTATATTATTTCACTCCATTCATACTATTCCGCTGCATTAATTATTATTCTCTAATATGTGTAACTCTGATATGTATTGTATAAGTATAATTGAATATTTTGTAAACAGCTTCACGGATTGTTTATTTGATTATTATATTTTATTGTTCCGCTATGAGATTCTGTTTTGTTTTATTTCTTTCCCTGCTTTTCTTATTTACCGCAATAACAATTCGCTCTTTTGTATGGTTTGAGTCTGACGTATGTGGTTTACCGTCGATTTAAAACATACAAAAAGGCGCGATGTTACAATATCAAAGGAATAGTACAAATGGTTACTCTGAATACAGAAATATCAAAGTTACTAGAATCTAAGTACTATCATCAACCTGGATAATTATAACTGACTGTCCTTACAATGCTAATATATGCAATACGAAATGAAATGGAAATAAGAATACTATGGAAGGTAATCATCCAGCTTCTCTCTATAAGCTCCACAAGCTCCAAAGAATCCGTAGCTAAATTTGGAAATGTGCAAGGGGTTGGTGCAAACATTATAAGAATATAATACTCTGATCAGTCTATTAAAGCAGCGTGAGAAACTTAAGAAATATGAGTGACATATAACTATGGCCATTGAGACCATGTGGATTCTAGTAGCAGCTCTCACTTCAAAGGAACCAACAATTCATTAAGTTTAACATATAGTGATATGATATATAAGGTCTAAAGTGCAACACATAAATCATAGTAAATAGCTGTTGTGTGAATGCTACAACATTAATTTGTATATAATCAATACCGCTAAGGCTCATACGCATAGTTGATTTTTCATGGAGATTTCCTCGAATCTAGCCAATCGGAACTCCTACACATGGATCAGAGATATCCTTTCAAGAAATGTACATCTCTAGGGAATGTACTATAGGAAATACAAAACTGGCCATGCCTTGATCGTGGATTAGAATGCGTCGCTACTGCATTCATGTACGTAGGTAATACTAGATGGAGTCCCTGCACCCTTGAGATCGCTAAAAAGCTACGTCACCTTTGGCTATGCATCTTATCTCTGGTTTAGTTATTTTTGAAATTTAGGCTATGTTACATCTCTCATTCGAGTCTTCATCGCTGGAATAGAACATGAAATTCCAAATGGACTCCCACAGCTCGAATAAATCATGGATCACTACATGGATTTGAGCATCTCAAAAAAAACTCAAACCTCCAGTTGGTTCCCCACATAAGTCCTCCACGAATGCTAACGATATCCTCGCTCTTTGAGTAATCCTCAATATAGTTAATCATATATGATACCATCGTCTAAAATGCTAACAATGTCCACTCCCTTTGACATAACCTTAGGATTGACAATTCAACTCTATAACATTTCACTTCACAATTACTTCCAAACATTGAACTCATATATTATTTTTGAAGGGGTCTTCGATAAGTGAAACACTTACCGATCCTGGTCCCTTTAAAACTAATTTAAAGAATTTTCGACTAACTCAATTTTGATTCTTTAAAAAGTAAGTGATAGCCAGAGACGTTTCATACCAATATTCCTCTCTGGGCTCTTAGTGGTATGAAATCACGAAGTCTTTCCATAGCTTTCTATGTTAATATTAAGTCAAGCTCCATAATTGACTATCAATTATCTAGTCAAAACAATTGCTTATATAGATCATGATTCGTACGCTTAACTCGTTCCGACATTCCAACTGAACTATTCCCTACTCAAGAGTGAAGCCAGCTAATTTTGAGCATTGGTTTCATAAAGCCTTTCCTAGACATTTCATTCTTGAATCTCACAAATAGATAAGTCTACATCATTAGCTTTTAGTGTTAAGTATAGTATTAATGATTTCTATAAACAATAGGAAATCAACATGATTAACACATTTCCAACATTTTTTAACCTACTATTCCTTGATCAAGAGGAAAGTTCGGTTGTTTAAAGCTCTATTGCTCTATCCTTACTCGACATCAATCTTCACTCTCACAAATAGATAAGCCTTACTTCGTCGGCCTTTAGTGTTAAGCATAGTTAATCACTTTTCAAACAAGTAATTAATTAATTAACCATTTGGCCATTTAGCAAACTTTAGCCTCTTTTCTAAAACATTTTTTATATAATTTTAAAATACTTGAGAATTTTCTTAATAGCTTTTAAAATATTCATCCAAAATATTAGTTTAAAATAACAAGCTTATAAGATTCCTTAGAAGTAGAAAAGAATATGTTTTTTAGATATTTTAACATAATATCTCTTCTTTAAAAATTCACAGCTAATTTTAAAACTTCATAAAGATCTCAAACCAATTTTAAAATACTTTAAAAATATTAGTAAACATTTTCAAAAAGAATAAAATAACATACTTAAATCTAAATACCTTTTCAAACCTTTTATGTCCAAAAATCAAGTCTATACGGGGCAGTTTTGCACAAGTAAAGTTTATGGCCACTTTTCGAGATGTCATTTAACTTTTTACTGTTCAAACTTTTAATAACAACAAAAATTTGTACGAAACATTATAAATACGGTAAGAAGCCACAAACAATATCTCTACAAAGTTCTATAACAATTTCTAAAACTAAGGTGGTTCACAACTGCATCTATAGCGACTATTTTTGTAAGTGCACTTTCAAATATGAGTCCGATCTAAACCAAAGTCCATCTATAACCTATATGCTTTGCTTACGGTCTTGTCACAAGTCCAATCAAGTCCATCCCAAGTTAGTTCAAGTCCATATACATTGATCATATATGTCATTTATTTTTAAAATAAGAATAGTGCTCTTTAAGCATGCATTCACCCCCCCCCCCCCCAAATACCATGGAAGCTTCACCTCTTATCACTTCTCCTTTATGTAATTACCATTATACCCCTCTTATGATGATATCTCTTATCCTTTAGAAGCTTCTAGAACATTCCAAGCTTTCTAAAGAGGTGAGTGTGTTAGTTAGTTGCTAATATGTTCATTTGATCATTAGTTAAGTGCATAAAAGTTTGAATAACTTATATCCATCGAAAAGTTATTTATCGACAAACCGATTTTCGTTCACATTGTCGAGTTTACTTCGAAGACTATATTTTGTAAACAAATTTCAATAAAAAAATTCTTATCATTATTCATTAATTAAAGGAAGTCTAACATGGTTATATAATCATATTTATAACACTTAATTATATTACGAAGTGTTCGAATTTTCGGGTCGCTACATGCCTCATATGGGCCTCAAAACAAATTCAAGCCCAAAAAATGTCCAATGCATGTAAATCTAAATTTAAATGCATACTATTACCGTATATCAATCAATATATTTATGGCTGTTATAAAAGAATCGTTTAACATTTCTCAACACATCAAATACAAAACTTTATAACTAATATTACATAAATATTAATTAATTTATAATAATTGAAAATTAATTAAATCATGTGATTAATGAAGTATTCATCATTTCGATTGTCTGACTCTTAGGTGTAAACTTGGTCAACAATTAATATTGAACAATTCGAATATTAACATTCAAGGTCACTTAACGGGTGGTATGACATTTTGGCCAAATTTATCGCTTGTTTAGTTTCGATCAAAACCAATTCTATTTTGATAAGCGTTACTCGGTAGTGATTATTATTTACACCAATTCTTCATCAATATTATATCACTTTAGACTTATGGAATTTAGGAATGTTCAAAATCCCAATATCGTCCATATTTAACTCTCTATTCCAAACATAAAATATTTTGTTTAATAGTAACAATTATTATTAACTGAACTGCTCTGACCAGAGACTTTGAGCTGAATTTAGTTCCAACGCTTCCATTCAACCTAGCTATAGTCATTCGATGGATGTCGTGCCATGATTTAACTATAATCAAAGCAGAGTTTCCATATTGAAGGTCAACAATATTCTCAAGTCAAGAGAACAGCGTAATTTTATCATATCGATATTTTCTGTTTCGCCTTAGTTATATTAAACAACAGAAACATATAGAGTGAGTCATTCCATAATTATCCAATAACTTTCAATGCGTAAACCTTTGGTGCCCTGGTAGCCATGAGAAATACACTGCCCAACATTTGGAGAGTGTTATATACTAATCTTAATTGATGCATCGATATCCAGTCTTGATACATCTTGACAAGGAATATTTAAAACGATATGTTTATTTTGTTGTGATTAATCACTCAAGGTTACAATACATTGTTACTACTATCACAAACCATACCATTTATTAATTTTCTATTAAATATACTTTTAATTAAATTGATCTATTAATATGTAACACATTATATCAAGTATATAATAGAAAAAACACTTTTTATTTCGGAAAAAATTGGTTATTGAGTCAGATATATGTAACAATTATATAATTGTCCTATGGCATCCCCTAACTCTATCATAATCGTTCCTAATGCACACCCCTTGCTCTATCAGTTTTGGGAAAATGCCCACTTGTGAAGGTGAAATAAATTTCTCAAGAAGTTTTGTTCACCAAGAATTTGGAGATGACTTTGCTAGAAAAGTTACATGGATTAACAGGTCTAAAGTCAATGAGAAATTTCGAATTAGAAGTCTGAGGAATAGGGATAATGTTTATGGAGGTCTAACTCCCCAGATTTTCTTTGCCAACGAAAAAGGAATAAACGGAAAGTACAAAATCAAAAGAGATAATATCCTAACAAGTTCTAAAAAAGGACCATTAAAACCATCATGGTCCATTGCACTATCTTTAGACAGCTTAAAGAGTAAAGATTTAATATCATCGTCGTCTAGGACAAGTTTAAGTGATTCATTGTCCTCCTTGTAACAGTTGATGGGGTAACTCTGAGGATATTAGTGTCAAGGTTTTGAATATGTTGGTTTCCCAAAATCGATTAAAAATTCTCTGATACAATATTCACAATTTCATCAAGAGATTTTACTCAAGCCCTCATCGGGCTTTTGATATTAGATATACTTAGTTTATTTTTTTTAAATAAGGCATGAATGAACTTAGTATTTAATTACCCTCAATCGTATGTTTGATCCTCACTTTTTGGTTCTTACTGATTTCATCCAATTCTTGATCATATTTAAAAATTTCCTGAGCTTTAAACCATTCCAGCTGATTATTTGGAGAAGGGTCATCATCAAAACAAGTTTCTCGAAGAGAAACTATGTCCTCCGCTTCACACTATAAGTATTAATGTTTTTAAAGTATTTGTTATTCCATATTTTAAAGAATGATTTAAGAATTTTAAGTTCGGTTGCAAATGTAACTATAGATCTACTAAATGTAGGGGTATTCTAAGTCGAAACAACAACATTTTTAAAATTTTCATTATGATTCCAAATGTTTTGGAAATGAAAAGGCTTAGGAAAGGTAGAAAATGAGCACATCAATTTAAGGAGCATTAAAGTGTGATTCGAGTTGGATCATGGAAGATGATCCACATGGGAAAAGAAAGGACTAACAAACCAACCATCATTATGAGAATTTCTATCTGATCTATCGAAGATTATGCTATATCATAACTTATTATAAATATAATTTTAACTTCACGTAATCAAAAATATATCTTAACCAATTATAAATAAATAAATAATATAATAAAAATAAATAAATAATCGCATTCATAACTTATCAATTTTTTCAGTTACAATTATATCATTGAATTTTTGTGGATTTCCATTGCATCCCACTTCTCAGCTTCAGGAATTCCTTCTTCATGATCTTTCTTGGGGAAATTATATTAAATTTGTTACAAAACCAGTATTATTAAAAAGATAGCTTAAAAAATCAAAAATAATTAATTAAATTAAACAAAAATAAAATTATTACCAATAAAGAAATTATGCTACATTTTCCTTAGATCATTCTCATATTTCTTTAATCAATTAAGAATGTATAGCTTCAGTACGACATTAACTGTTAAATGCTTCAACATCCATAATAAGTGGAGCCAACTGATTATGTACACAATAAGTACTATTTACTAAGAAAAATGTACCAAGTCAATACATAATACATAAATCTATAAAAATTAGCAACATTAGTTTCTCCAATCCTTCTTTATCAATAATTGTCAAAAGTGTTTCATAAACATCTTTTCAATGAATCCATTCTCTGATTTCATATAACAACCAATAGATCTTTGAATCTCTAATGGAATGAATCGACTCTAACTTTTTCACTGAAAGGAAACACTAGTAAACCTCGAAAAAATAAAATAAAATAGAAGTTCAACTCTCTAATTTAATCTAATATGAACATTTAATTATACATAATTTGTGTAACGAACGAGATTTTCGACCCTCGACAATCGACACTAACAAATCCTCGGTATTCACATGCCACAAACTTAAATGCCAGAAAACCTGACTGTTGAGGGTAGAAAGAAAATAAAGAGAACAGAATCTTACATGAATGAAATATACCTTATTTCAATATACAATCTTTATAGAAGAAATTTTAAATATATTTATTAGAGTTAGACATGCACAATTATAAATCTCTGTCCATAAAACTGCCAAATAAAATAGTACATAAGTGTGGTGGATAAAGATGTAATAGTCTACTAAAGAATCTTTTATCTCCATGCTCGAAGCTCTTCTAGATTTCGCTAAACGAAACCTAACTTCTTGGCAGCCAAGAAAAATAGGGCACCTAGAATTTAAGGGAATAAAAAGTAAACTATGGTTTAGTCTTACGACTAGTGTGGGAAATTTAAAATACGGATATTTAAAAAAAATGGTATCTCATAAGACCATGATGCACATATGGAATGAGTTTTAACCTTATGATAACCAAAACATTAGAAATGCAAAAACTAGGAATATTATTTTAATGACATTCTTTCAAAAAGGTTTTTCAAATAAACATATTAAAATACATGAAATTGTTATATTGATTAATTTTGATGGCATAATAGTTGTACAACTAAGTTTCGAAGGAACTTATTGGAGAATGGATTCCATATAATGACAAAAGCAAGGGACAATCTTCCATACAGTATATCTCTAGAGGAATATACCTAGGGCCTTGATACTACATGTCTAAACCAACATAGGACCGACCTACTACTTCCTTGATAGTACCGAATATGTCATCATCTCGGTCATTCGCAACGTTTACTAGGATCCCCAAGCATACATAACAGGCGGAATTACAGAGGGCATATAGAAAGGTGATGATACTCCTAATGGGTGTGACCCATATAGCCATGCTGCTTGTACCCTATTTTTATCATTTCTGGGGGTTTGAAGCTTAAGGCAACGTTACATTTCATATCATATATTTCACTTTGAATGCCATATTACCATTCAACAATCACACAATTGGTTTCTACAAATGTACAACTTCTGAGCTCGTACATCTTAGGAAAGGGTGTTAAGCTAAGAAAAATTGCCTTCTCCACCACCAAGTAGATGATATGTTTATAGAGATCAATTAGTGTGATCTGGAAATGCAATGTCAAATATTCGTCAATACAAGTTGTCCAGGAATAGGACAAACATAATGAACTCTCCTACCACATCATGTCGGGACTCATCCCTAAGATTAGTAGCGAGCAGCCCTTGCATCGAAGATCAACATTTATATGTTATGGGAATTTTCCCTCCGAGGGTCAGGGACAAACGGCCCTTTATTTTATTTACTATCATTCCATGTCTTTGCGTCGAATACATAAATTGGTTTGAAGTGGTTTTCGAATAAGAATTCCTCAAATCCAACCCCGGTTCTTTCAAACCAACCATCGATAAAAAGATATTAAGTAAATAGTGTTGATCATATGATTAATCACTTCCTGTTTATCAAAAATAATATCTTCTAGAGATATATATCTTTAAAACATTTCTTTTCTATATATACAGAATCATTAAACCTCTCTTTAACGTTGGAAATACCAAATCATTTCCATAAGCCATATTGGAAAACATTATTGAGTTAAAAAGGGTTGATAGAAATTATATTAATTCTGCTCAGCATTAATTTTTGTATTTAACCTTTACTAGGATAACGGTGACATCACCTTTTAAAATCACATGGATAGTACGGGTTCCCTCCTTAGAATTTAATAACAAGTACAAGAAGATTGTCCCTATACAATTCAAGTTGTATTAAATTAAAATTTTAAATTTTAATCTTTTATACTTGTCTCATTTTCAACATTTCGACCTTATCTATTCCTCGCCTAGGAAGGAGGCCAGGTGAGCCAGGGCATTGGTTGCCCCTAAACATCTCCACATTCCATGCACCCCACATTAGGATCACATGAATAGAAAAATCCAGTCTATTCATTAGCTTTTAGATCCAAAAATAAATCACTTGATTTTAACAGCTTTTCTTTAAATCATTTATTTAAACTTTTTTAAATAAACTACAAAACCTTCAAATCATCTTTAAAATACTTAATAATTTATTTAAAAACAATTGTAAAAGATTTGGGAAAGAATTCTTAAGTTTAAAGTCATATTTCAAAAGTTATTATAAAGTGCTGCAAAAAGTGTTGCAAATACTGCTTTTAAAGTTTATTTGATCAAAACGACTTTTCTATCATTTAGAAATCCATTTTTATAAACCAATCTTAAAACATTTTAAAAGATTTATAGAATTTATCCCATATTTTAAAAGAATTTGAAAATATCAATTTTAAAGAATTTATCGTTTTGGTTTTCAAACTGCCAAAGCACGACTATTTTGAAATCTTGCTTTGCTCATATTTCAAAATCTACTAAACAAAATCTCGATTTTCTTTCATCATTTGAAACCTATAGTTATAAGATTTAAAAATTCTTATTACAAATAATTTTGACTTCGAATCCATCGTATAAATGGATCTAAGTTTCTACAGCACAAATTCGCAAACTACATTACGCGACGTGCCTATTTCAACTTAAATTTCATATTCCATTCAAACTTTGTCGAAAAACTTTTAAATGTTTATATAATATTATTAAACCATTTTCAAGAGGTTTAAACATTCTATATACACCATTACATTTATAAAAAGGAAAGCGATTTCCTTTGTTATATTTCGACGTGTATTAAAACAGGACTTGTTTTACACATCCAAACAACAATATTTTACTACCAAACATGATGATCAAATCATAGCAACTAAACAACATATCATCATCGAAAGTATACATATAAATATAAGCGGAGTTTTCTGATCTCGGATTAAATGGTTAACTCAAAAATGGTTATAGCTTCGCTAACTCAAACTTTAAGCTCGTGAACCCTCGCACCAATGCCTGTAGATATCTCGGCCCTTGCTTGGGATGGTGTTAGGTGCTTACGAATTTGGCTATAAGGGGAAGAAGGCTTGACTAGGAGGGGAAGAAGGCTTGGTTAGGAGGGGAAAAGGGCTTGGCAAAGGAGGAATAGGGTTGCAGCCGTGGGGCATTTTAGTGGAAAAGAGGAGTTTTGTCATAGTTTTAAAGTGGTTTGATACATATACACTCTATATAATTTTATTTTCCTTTGCAGATATTTTTTATATTATTTCTCTTAGTATGGAAGCCATGAAAATAGAGAGGAAAGCTTAAGAAAATGAAGAAGAAGAAGAAGTGAATGGAAGTGGAGATGGATGGTGGGTATTTATAGGCAAATGAAAGGAGTAAAAATCAAGATATTTAAGTGCATACACATCATTTTTGCTCACCATCCCATACCCCTCTTACCAACATGGTTCGATCAAAAACCTTCCCCCATGTGCTTGGCCATGTGCATGTACTTGGATGTGTAAGAGGTTGACTTTAGGATGCCCAAGGGTTAAGGAAATGAGAAAAAATCTTTATACTTTTGCTTATTTTACATAAAAATGTATATGTATATATGTGTGTATCCTTGTGCATATGAATGTCTTCATGTATGTGTACATGTATATGTGCACATATGTCACATATAATCCACAATGTCGCACAACTTCTACACGTTGAATCATTATGAATTTCAATTTCAATTTCCGGTCATATTTTCTCTTCTTAGTTAATATACATATATTTATAAACGAAATTAAATAATAATATTTCTATATTTATATAATAATTAAAAGGGCTTATTTAATAATTAAAGTAATTATTAAATCATTTAAACTCAATTAAATTCAAAAATCAATTTTTCCAAAGTAGTGACATTATTTATGATGCCATATATACTTTAAATTTTCCAAAATGAAATAAATTGTTTTATTACATATTCTCACTTAATGAGTATATGTAATTACCTCCGTGCATGATGTCGGATGGTCAAAGAGCGGTTTATCGATAAAATGATTTTTGGTCATTTTATCGATATATCTTCCTAAGAATATATATTTATAAATATTTATTAAAAATAAAATTACCAATATTATTTATTTTTCAAACCATTATAATCTATGTTAAAAAAGCATACATTTGAATATTTTAAAAACAATTATTATTTATCTATGTGATAAATTTGCGGTCCCTTATAGGCATCCCCTCTTAAAAGAATTTCGTCCTCGAAATTACACCAAAACAAAAACCCGGTAATACTTACCCAAAACATTATTTTATAAACTCAATTCTATAAGACATACATTGACGATTCATAACAAATGATTCGATCATCTATTCAAATAAACAACTTTGCTTCTGAACTAGTACTGATCCTCCAATCCTCTAGTGTGGACTTTTATCAGGCTTCTTTGATCGAAAACCCTTACTTTTCTTACATAGCTCTCAGCTATGATAGCAAACATAAGTATCCAACCAAAGAACCCTCATCAATGTTTAACATCAAAAATCGAGTGATAAATCTTTCTTCAAATCGGTGTAAACACCTTAAAGTTTTGTAGTCGACTCTTTGATCAAAATCGTGTGATGAAGTAACCTCATACTTCATATGTATTTAATAATCTTTCCAAAATATTTTTACGAAACCATTTCGTAACTTTATCTTTTATTCAAATATTTATAAAGATTCTTCTTTATATACATTTATTTCCAGATATTTCTTCCTAAAGGAAAACATTTCATTCCAAAAGATAAATATCTTTTCCATTATAATAAACATACTTTATTATAACCAATTTTTTTATAAACGTATCTTAATAGTTTCTTAAAAACCCATTTTTAAAGTAAATCATTAGATTGATGGATTATCTTCCTTCTAATGAAATCATTCCAATTTATAAGATAAATTATCTTTTATTTCTATAATTGTAGTAAAATCCTTATATTACAATGTACTCCTTATAAACAATATTAAAAGCGAAAATCTTTCTATATAATGAACTTCTGTTATTAGTCAAAACATATTTTCTTAATTAATACTCCTTAAAACTCCATATACACACACACACACACACTCTCCTATATCAGTTTCAATATTAAAAAGTATTTACATACTTATTCAAAAAAAATTAAGTAACTCAAAAATGATATCTAGGAACTGGGTACTACCAATAGTATCGCATATTTTCTTAACAAGAAGTGAAATACTTAAGAGAAGTGTTTACCATCCAAACATATCTCCTGCCCATTTTTAGTTACTTTCGAGCCACTTGAACTAGTTACATAAGATATTTTTCCTTTTTCAAAATCCCAATCTTGAAATAATACTATTATTATTCTTTTTTCAAAAATCATTTGAAATTCCTTTCAAAAATACCAGGATCTAAATTCTCAAAAATCCTTTTATAATGCATGTTTCATAATCCAATTTATAACATCACTTATATAAAACACATTCTATAACAACCCGAATTCCATGGGTCTGGATTTTTCACAAAAATGCTAAAATCCAAGCCCACTGAAGCCCAAGTAAGGTTTCTATTATCCTTCACATAGGCAAAGACAAATATATCAAAGCTCAGATAAATATCTCATAACGGAACTGACTAAAATATAATAGTAAGTAAATACTCACCAATATAGTAACACTTTCTAACCAAGTGTGTGACGCCCCACCCCGAGACCCACATTAACAAAGAGTATTACGGGGTAATACTGTCTTCTAATGTGGAGAATATGGCTGGTTAGGAGCAACCATCTATAGTCATGTCTTAAATATCTATTGAATACGTCGATTAGTGCTCTATATTCTTTTTCTTCCTAACTCAAGTGGATCGACATATCCAATAAATGCTTAATACAAAACTACACGTGGCTATAGGATCTATTACAACGAAATACAACAACTCAAATGCTAAACACATCACAGAACAGCGGATAATCACAAATATATACATGTACAGATAAATCGTAGAGTATACAAAATGATACATCACATATGTGGTATGATGTTCACAATACAAATACAAGTCAAAAGAATATACATATCAGAGTAGCTATAAAAGGACTACTCAGAAACTATATCAAAATGGAGATAGCAGAAAAGAGTCCATGCGGAAGCAGATTAGGTTGAGTCCAAAGGTACCTAACCTGAAACACATTGGTCAGATTCGAGTATAAATTACACGGGTAGGTCTATACAAACATATCAGTTTAAGAGGATAAGCAGTAATAAATACGTGAGAATAAGGGTAATGTTCTTCTAAAACAAGAAGGAACAATGCTGAGTATAAGCATGAGTATAAGTATGGTATGGTTACTTTAAGTGATGAGATGATATCACTTACACAAACATATAATCTCAAACAAGATAAAACAATCCATAAAACGCTAAATATAGCAAGTCTCATACCATCGGCATATCACGAATCATTAATAGTGGTTTAGGGAAAATATAACTCCTAAAAAGAAGAAATCCCAAAACCCGCCATATCGGCAAACTCAAAGTAATCTCAAAGAAATTACCATCTCAAAAATACACCACAAGACAATCAAATATAACTCCAACATAGGAGAATATAATCCCCAATAAACGCCAAAAGGCAATCTCATGTAATAACGCCAATAGGAAAATCTCAACAATAACGCCAAAAGGAAAATCTCAAATAATGTCAGTGTAGGAAACTCAAATTTCCATAAGGTAATCGCCATATATATATATATATATATATATATATGTATGTATGTATGTATGTATGTATGTATGTATATGTATATGTGTGTGTGTATAATGGCTCGAATGGCCAACCATAAAAAAGGCAATACACTGGGAAATCAATGAAAACATCTCAAAATTTGCACGTGCTTTTGGCCGAAGCCTGCCAAGTACTGATCTCAAATATGGTACTACGCTCGTAGGCAAATATGTCACAATGATAAATACGCCGCAATGGCAAATACGTCGCAATGGAAATGCCACAATGGCAAAGGTGTCGAGGAAAAATACGCCGTAAAGGAAAACACCGCAATGGCAATGCCATGAAGGTCCAATGCTGGCAATATGCCGCAATGGGAAATGTGTCACAAACTCTCGAATAGGAACCCGAACAATATTAACATGTGTCCCATAGCACATGTTCACACTAAACGGTTTACTAATAGCTAGTAAATTTCAAAACTAAAGTAGTAAAAAGTTTACTCCATCTCATCGGTAAACTCGACTCGAAGGTCAAAATGATTAAACGAACAAGTTAGGAATTAATCAATAAGATAAACGCATGTGTCTGATACCACATGTTTTACAAAACCATTTAATTCTCCTTCTCATTCGCTCGAATGGTGCAAAAATGTGTAAATTATATATAAAATAATTTATTTGAGAAAACAAGCTTTTAAAACCATTTTTCGAAATCAATTTTTGAAGACGATATTTGAAAATTCCCTTGTGACAGAGAATAGATAGATTTTTGTAGCGTAAAATAATTTAAAAATATTACATAATAATTATTCCAAATGCCAATTTATTTAACAAATTATTTCAAAATTGTTTGGAAAAATCTGCGCTCCAAATCAAAGAAATAGCTCAAAACTGTCATTCAGATTTAATTTGAATTTCAAATTCATCAAAATTTGTCTAGCATATTGATAGGCATCATAGCCCTCAAAACATTTTAGAAATATCATGAAAACATGATGTAGAAGTCAACAATCGGATGGAAAACGAACATAAAAACACTTGGGAAAAATAATCCCTATGTCTGAAATCTTCTTTGGGTTCAATTTTCGGACATAAAACAGGTGGTCGAAAGACTTTTGATTAAAAAATTGGTATGCATAAAGTATAAAACTTCATCTTTCAAAAAAAACGAATCAATGAATTCTGACAGAGAATGAAAAAGTTACACAAGAACTCATGCCATGTTTGCAACAGTTCAAAAACCAAGTACCTATGACTGAAAACCATCTTGGGTTCAAATTACAGGCCTGAAATAGAGGACCAAACTACCTCTTATTAAGATGGAAAATGGTAGGCATGTATTTTAACGCTCATACTTAAAACTGGAAAAAGAATCATGAAATTTGAACAAGCAATGACAAAGTTATGATGTCGCAAATTTGAACCCAGACAGTGTATTCACTGTAAAAATCTAGGCAAAAACATGATCCGGGTCAAAGTTCGGCAACATATTTCTATAAGTTGTATAGGTTAATATGACCTGAAATTTGGCATGAATAAAACATAACACTCACACCTAAATCTGAAAAAGAATCACTCAACTTGAATAAGGTAAGAAAAAGGTATAATGTCTCAAAGTTGAACCGAGGTAGTGTTTCCACTATAAAAATCTGGGTAAAAATATGCTTCGAGTCAGAGTTCGGCAACATATTTCTATAAGCTACATAAGTTGAAATGACTTGAAATTTGGCATGCATAAATTTCAACAACTATACTTTAAATATATAAATAATCATGCAATTTGGAAAAGATATGAGAAAGTTATGATATCTCAAAGTTGAACCCATGCAATGTTTCCACTGTAAAAATCTGGGCAAAAACATGCTCCGAGTCAAAGTTTGGCAACATGTTTCTATAACTACATACGTCGAAATGACTTGAAATTTGGCATGCATAAATTTCAACAACTATACTTTAAACTTCATAAAGAATCGTGCCACTTGGATAAGGTATGAGAAAGTTATGATATCTCAAAGTTGAATCCCATCAGTGTTTCCACTGTAAAAATCTGGGCAAAAACATGCTCTGAATCGAAGTTCAGTAGCATATTTGTGCAAGTTATATAGGTCAAAATGACCTAAAATTTGGTATGCTTATAGTACAAAAATTTATCTTTCAAAAAAAAGAATCAATGCAATTTTAGTAAAATATGAAAGAGTTATGCTATCTCAAACCTGGACTCAGACAATGTTTGTAGCAACCCAGAAACACAATTTCTATAGGCAAAAAACAGCTTTCGAGTTGATTTTCTACCACTGATTTGAACATCCATATGACATTATTTTTCTACCAAAATTTGCAAAAATGAAATTCAATATGCAAGCTACCAAAAGCAAGAAATCCGACAGCATTTCTTTGCCGAAATCAAAAGATATAAGCATGCAAAAAGAAACTCAAACTAGATTCACAGAAAGAAAACTATCAACAAAAAAATGATTACAAAAGCTCAAATTTTGATTTTGAAGCTTTGCTTCAGTTAGAAATTGTGATCTTATCACTCACCTTTGCAAATCGAAAGGCAAACTTGAATTAACTTAAGAAAGTTGCGAGCTTTGGGTTGGAATTTTGCTTCAACAACCTATAAAATAGAAGAACAAAGACGTGTAAAGAAGAAAAATAAAGCTTAGACAAATCCAAAATCTCAAAATAAAAACTTGATAATTTAATCTGTGTTTTGGAGTTGATTACCTGTGGAAGAGATCTTTAATTTGATTATTATCAGCAAATAAGTGGATTTATTGGAGATTTAGGCTTAGGGTTTAGAAGAGGAGATAGCTTTCTTAATTTTTTGTTTCTTCTTCCTGTTTTTTGGTTAGAGGAAGATGTACTATACGTACATAATTTTGATAAGAAGATGCCTGTTTTCTCAAGTTAGTAATGGGCTTGACCCAATTAGAAAAAAAACCAATTAGACTAACCTAAGAAAAATTTAATTAACACTAACATTCTTATGTAATTAACCAAAACAACATATTTAAAAAAGATTTCCAACATAATAAAGCAAACAAACATATTTCCATGTCTAATAAAACATTTTACAACTGATAAAAAGATAATTTAGTTATAAAAAATATTTTCATTATTAAAACTCTTATTTCTAAAATAAAACCAAATTTACACAAATATTTACACAAAATGCTATTTTTAACTCCAAAAATTACACAAAAATAATTTTATTATGTAATAAAATGCAACCATCCATTTTCCATCGTTTTTATAAACAAAACTTTTTTTGAACCCAATTTCATAATTTTATTTACAATAAACACATTTTAAAACAAATACTTCTTTTAAAATCAATAAATGAAACATTTGGCAATAATTATTAAAATTATTGCATTTCTCTAAATTGAAACCATATTTCACTCATTATTATCACAACAACCAAAAATAAAGTTTCTAAACTTTATTTTCACATTTTATGTTTAAAATCCATTATTTATTTAAAATAAAGAATTAGAAAAATCTCCAATTTATTTTAATTTACAATATTAAATCATAACTACCATTATAATTTAATATTTACAGATAATAGCCAAAATCAGGGTTGTTACAGACTCCTTCCCATAACAAAATTACGTCCATGCAAGTTCTAGAAAAGATTTTGTATTCAACTTATTAATTTTATCAATCAAAAGAAAGCTAGATAAGCTCGAGTTTAAAAAATTTCCTCTCAACTCAAATTGATAGAAGACCAAGATAAAATAGCTCGATAAATTGTATATTTTCACGAATATTCATCGAAATTAGCGGAATATAAAATTTTAATGAGAAATACCTCATGATTTCGAAGGCTTCTCACCTTCGAAACAAGAACACAATAGAATGCTACCCAAAGGATCAATCAAGTGAAATTGATTTCTTGGAAATTTCTCGAATAAAGTCGGGATTTAGCTTAACTTTTATCCCAGACTCCAATCAATAAGATGATTATCGACATGACTTTCTGTGTGTCATTACGGAAAGAACCACACCAACATAAGTTTGACAATAAGAGAGTTAAGAGAATTCGATGAGAGGTGGTTTCTTCAAAGGCCAACGGACTCATAAGACCGCATAATGCACGATGTTAGATAATGGCTCAAAGAGAAAACAAACACGATGTTAGATAATGTTAGATTATTTCTTTATAATCAAATTATCAAACTTCAATATTCTGAAAATTTTCAAGACTTCTTACAAAAATCGAATTTAATCTCTAAACTCTTTATTTAAATTGAATAAAAAAATTTGCCCGTAAATTTTACCACAATATAGTTCAGCTTTTAATCAATTTAAAATTTGAAATTTACGCAAACCATTTTAAGCTCAAACTACGTTTCCAAACAAGCTTTTTTGCGAAATCATTTACTAAATGGTTTTCTTTTACTCTGGAATGGTAAGACATACAAAATTATGATCAACTATATGTAATCATCATAAAACATTTTATTAAGTGATTCTTTTCAATTATTCCAAAATCTAACTTTAAAACAATTAACTAAAAAAACTCATTTTGGAAGAGAAACTAATAACTTTCTTTATCAATAAGTGATTATTGATTATCCACACACATAATTTTTGGGATATATATAAAAAGTTTAAAAATTATTCTCACAGTTAAAATGATTACACTACATGAATTATTCATTTATCCAAACAATCCAAATTCACATTTCCACTTTATCACAAAATAAAATTTTCCACTAATTATCAAAACAAAAATTTATTAAAGTTGATAATTAATTCAAATTTGTTTTCAAAAGAATTTTTCAATTACAAACCCACAAGTTTTACTACCATTTAAGTTTAAAACAAAAACTAGCTCGCAAATTTATACTAAATGTTCTAAACTAACACTTCTTTAGTTTCTCTTAAGATAGAGTTTTATATTTATCCTTTGTTATTACTCAAATAACTAAGTGTTAATATTTTTTATAATCATCATTAATAACTTAAACTAAACTATTCAATTAATATTTTAATTTTTCAAACCAAAGATTCTTTTACCTTAAATACATCATTTTATTAATCAAAGCATCAATCGATATTTTCTTCTTATTAAGATACCCCATTAATTAGAATTATTCACTTTTACTTACCCAAATAACCATATTCAATTCCTTAAATTTTAGATAATATAAGACTATTGTCTCGCCATTGAATTATTGGGAATGACCCTATCGATTGGCTGCAGAGTTGATCAAATGACCAAAACTACCTCGCCCCTCATCCAACACTCACTATGGTTTAGTGGTTTCATTAAACATTCAAAATAAAAATTAATACTCCACTATATGAATTATTTTAAAACTTTACTTATTAAAACTCAATTTATCATGTCTGACTGTCTCATCATAGTGTTTAGTAAATTCCTATCGATAATGTTGGCCAAACGCACCGACTAGAATTCTTAAAGCACTAAACGGACTACCCAACACAAAAATTCATTTTTTAAAAAATAAATACCTCGTATACATACTCAAAATATTCTTTGTTTTTCCAAAAAAACAAAATCCATTTTCTTTTAGAAACATATCTTCAATTTTTGAAAAAATTTGAAAATGCAATTTATTACTTATTTTCAAAATCAAGGACCCAAATAGAGGTCATCGAGATATTCCCAGAATACTCAATCCTCAAGATTGATGGAATAGACTAGAGTGTTCATTATTCCAAACGGTATAACGAACCGCTCACAAGACTCATAACAAGTGTGGAATGTTGTAAGAGTAACGCTATCCTCCACGACTCGTAGCTCATGAAAAATCGATGCAGGGTCAAGCTTAAGAATGACCTAGCACCATTTAATGGATTAAAAGAGATCAACAAGATATAAGAGTAAGGTTAAGATATCTTCTCGAATGAGAAGAAGAACATTAACAACATATCATTACTTCGGGTGGAGAAATTTTACAAAGTATATCAACAATTGAGTATCCAAAGAGGATATCTCAAAAAGGATAAGAATAGCAATATCAAATAAATACAATGAATCACCTCATTCCCTAGTGGACATCCTCATGGAAGGATGACCGAAAGGCTAAGAACCGGGAATTAAGTCAATGCAATATTCGATTGTCCGATTAGGTGTCGTACTCAAAACGGACTCATAGAAATCAATAGAGTCACAATGGCTCGAATTCGAATACATCATCAACATCTTGAAACTCAAGAGTGAATACAGAGAAATCGGAATCATCATTAACATTCTGAAGGAGAAGAAGCAATAAATCATCCGAATAAGGATACCTAATATAGGATTCTTTGAATCACATAATGTGGCTTGATAATACGCAAGCCACTCCATCTCAAATCCTACCAAACTCTAAGTAGAAAATGGCATGCTAATTCACATGAAAAGATAAGTTATAAGCAAAGATCCCAAATCCTTATACATTATGTCATTATTGTGAATCTACTCAATTGGATTGCAATCCTCACAAAAGAACAAGACAAGAACATCCAAAATCATAAACAAACTCCTCCGATATGGATGAGTGTCAAGCACCCATATTGAAGAGTATTTGAATAAAAAAATCACGATTGGGATTACATCTAAGATAAGATATAATCAATACGATTATGGGATACTACAGAATAAAAATATACCTAGACATATCCCAAACTTCAATCTCAAAGAGCAAGATAAGATAAAGGACATGATGATTAAGGAATTCATAACACTTGTACTATACTTGGATATATCGTAATATATGCATCTATTTTGTGTTTATCCTATTTTGTTCTGAATTCAGCTCTGATACCAAGCCGTGATGCCCCACCCCGATACCCACATTAACAAAGAGTATTATAGGGTAATACCGTCTACTAATACGGAGAATAAGTCTGGTTAGGAGCGACCATCTATAGTCTTGTCTTAATTATCTATTACACGCATTGATTAGTGTTCTATATTCTTTTTTTCCTAACTCAAGTGGGACGACATATCCAATAAATGCTTAATACAAAATTACAGGTGGCTATAGGATCTATCAGAACAAAATACGACAACTCAAATACTAAACACATCACAGAATAGCGGATAATCACAAATATATACATATACAGATACATCTCAGAGTATACAAAATGGTACATCACATAAGTGATATGATGTCCACAATACAAACATGAGTCAAAAGAAAATAAATATTAGAGTAGCTATAAAAGGACTACTCAAAAACTACATCAAAATGGAGAAAGCAGAAAAAAGTCCATGCGAAAGCAGAATAGGCTAAGTCCAATGGTACCTAACCTGAAACACCTCGGTCTGACCCGAGTATAAATTACACGGGTCAGTCTAGACAAACATATCAGTTTAAGACGATAAGCGGTAATAAATGCATAAGAATAAGGGTGGTGTTCTTCTTAAACAAGAAGGAACAATACCGAGTATAAAATGAGTACAAGTATGGTATGGTTATTGTAACGATCCCCATTTTTAATCAAATGTAAATTGGTAATTAAATTATTTTTTGCATTAAATTATGGATTTATTGGTAAATTTATTTGAAAATTTCCAGAATGAAAATATATGTGTATGTAAATTGATTATAAATAGAATTTGGATTAGAAATTTAAAGATAGGTGTTTTTAAAATAAACTGGATTTAAAAATTTACTTTTTGAAATTAATAGAAATTTGTTTCCTAATTATAATAATTAATAAAAGTTTTAAATTATACATATCTTTTGGAAATTAATAAGAAAACATATATAAAAAAATTTAAAAAAATTGAAATTTGAAACTCAGAATAAATATTTTAAATAGAATTGGATTGTAAATAAGGAAATTGATTTGGAAATCTGGTAAAGTGTGTTTGTGTATATATTTATATATATAGATTGCAGAAAGAATTTTGGTTTGAAATTCTTTAATAAATACATGGAAAACAAATTGGATTTTTACTTTGTAATTAATACAGAAATTAGTTTTTAAATCATTTTCTTTATAAGTTATGAAAGTATAAATAATAGTTTAAAAATGTATAAAATGTGATTTGCAAAATTATAAAATGATAAGGCTTAAAACATAATTTATAAATTAATTAAAACAAAGGGCTAAACATAAATTTCTTTGTTTAAGACAAGTGTTAAACATGAAGATAAGATAATAACAAGTGTGAGTAGAAAATAACAAGTGGAATTATGAAAATCTTCAAATTTAATTTTTGAAGAAAAGGATTAAGTAAAAGAAAACAGGCAATTCATTTTTTTTCATCCTTCTACTTTTTTTTCTTTTCTTCATCATTTCTGAAAAAGAAACCTGAGAAATAAATAGAACTGAAAATCATCTCAACATCAAAGCCTCAAACATCAACTTGAAAATCAAATGCAATGAAAATAAAAAAACCAGATCAAAGCAAAACCTGAGAATAAAAGATCAAAGCAAATTCAAGATTTTCAAGTAAATAGTAATTTAAACCAGATTCAAGAGGCAGAGCAGATCATCGAAATTAATCAAGCCTAGATCATTTCCATTTTTTCAACTTGGAAGCAGTTCAACCTAATCAAGCTTTTTAATCTAGAAACCAAACATTCAAGTCTTAGATTTTCAAAAGCAAGAAAAGGTTCTAGATCATCATAAGCATTTCTAGAATAAAAGAAAAAAAAATATTGTCTTCATTCAATCATGTTCCAGGCTCAGAATTTGTTTTCTGCTTCCCCTCTGCTTAAAACAAAGGTGAGCAAACCACTTAAACCTGATTTTATCTTGATGATTTCTTAAGTGTGATATGAAATGTGTTAAATGATGGTATAAATTTGCTTGCATGTCTGTATATATGCGAATGACTCGGTGTATATGCTTGTATATATAAAAATAGATCATGTTCTTAGTTACAGGTTCCAAATTTAAGACTTAAATTCCAATTCTCTTTGTAAAATCAATATTAGGCATAGAACTTTGAAGGGAAAATGTTTATAGCAACATAAACTTATTTTTAAAAATACTGTTAAGTATAAAATATATATGGATTTACTAGGAGGAAGGAAAACACAGTAAAACTTAAAAGTGTGACAATATTCGACTTAAATGATTTATTGTTCCAATTAAATAATTTGTTTTGTAATCGAAAAACTTGATTTTTGAAAACAAAATCAAAAATTTTAATAGTGTTTTGGGGAGGCATTCCTGAGATGAACAGAAAACGAAATTTGATCAATTTCTGATGACCAGTGACGAAGTGAAGGTCGTATTTGTTGTCAAATATAGTTTGAAAAGTGGTGATTATGGGAAAATGTTTAGAACGTTTCTCGACCACCGTGGAGATCTAGCATTGGCGAAATAGGTTTTAAGGCTGGGTTTTTTCAACGAAGTTGCTTGAGTTAGTGTGACGCTGATGGTGGATCGAAGGTGACCGCGGGTAGTGTAATGGAGGCATGAGGTTATGGTGGAGCTAGGAGCATAATCGCGAGTTTTCTGGCGACATTTTGCGGCGGCACGGGATGAATTTCTTGTAACTGGATTGTTCTAGAATTGGCGTCTACGTGTTCAATTTCATTTTTTGAAATCAATGCTTGGATCTGAAGGGTGGAACCGATCGTAGGGATTTTAGATGGGTTGTTGTCGTCGGTGAAGTTGATCGGAGGCAATTCGAACACCTTTGCACGTGTACAGGTGATAGTAGTGTCAATGGTTTTGGGTTTTGAGAAGAAGAATTTTGCATCGAGGTTGATCTCGGGAAGTCTCGTTGCTGGCTCGAGTACGTGATCGAGTATATTCATGTGTAGATTGCCATGTTTAAGAAGTTTTTTAAAAACAATTAAACTAAAAACAAAGTATAAATTGGATAAGAAGGGAAAACCCCGAAGTCGTGCTTGGGAAATTTGAAATTAGATTCGGGTGAAAAACCGAAGTGGCTCGAGTTCAGATATATGCCAGTTTGGAATTTAAATTTAACAAGATTTATTAAAATGAATTTAAATATTTTCTTGTTTAATTCTTTTACATATAATAGATGTTTTATTTTGGTTTTGGAATTGGTTTAAGGTTTAAAATAATTATTTTTAAATTTATTCAATTTAAGGTATTTTATTCTATACCTATTATTTAAAATTTAAGTTCATTTTAAATAAGTTTAAAGATGTGATGTAATAGCTTTAAGTAACTCAAAGGGTTTAAGCTGAGTTGTGTGTTATGAAGATTTATTGCAAAAGTTTATCAAATAAACTTGAATGAAATTAATTGTCGAATAAAGATAAAGAGTTTATCTTAAGGCCTTGAGTGATTTCTTAATGAAATTTAAAAATGATGTTAAATTACTTAAGGTAATTAATCAATGGTCGACTGATTAATGCTATTAAATTAAAGGTTAATTTATCAATTAATTTTAGTATAATTTCCTCATTAAAGGGTGATTAATTAATGATAAGTAATCAAAGTTTAATTACTTAATAAAATTAATTGAGTATAATTACTTAATGTAATTAATAAAGGATAATTACTAAATGTAATTAAGTTAAAGGTTGATTAACTGATGAAAATAATTAAGGTAATTAATTAATTAAAGATAATTACTTAGTTAAAAGAAATTAATTAATCGTTAAAGTTAATTAAGTAATTAGGAATAATTAATTATTATAATTAATTAAGGATAATTAATTTAACGATAGTTAATTAAGGGTTAATTTATTTATTTATTAATTAATTAAGGATATTTAATTAAAGGATAATTAAATAATTAAAGTTTAATTATTTAATGATGGGTTAATTAATTTATTAATTAATACATGATTAAAGGGTAATTAATCAAATGATTTTTAATTAATTAATGTTAGTTAACCAAGATTGGTGATTTATCTGGTTTAAATTAATCAGATGATTAATTAATCCGACTTATGGACGTATGGATTATATTGAATGTTGAATTGTTTGATATCCCTGATGTGTGATGCCCTGTTTTGATTTGAACTATGATGAATGTAATTTATTTATCTGTAATGAACTTATTTTGTTTATCTGTGAATCTGTGAATAAAGATAAGCGTTATAGGAATATACCGCTTATCGATATTGATATGATTGAATCTGTGATGATGATGATGTTGCACTATTGTGTAAAACCCCTGGACTACACCATACACACACACAAATATGGATTGCACGAGGAAATTGGTTAAGTCATGGATATTTGAATTTAATTAAATGGTTTTAAAATTGAATTTTGAATCCAAACAGTTTTGGAAGTGGAATTGGGTTAAATATGAAAAGTTTTTGAAAACGAATTTTAAAAGATAAAAGTTATTTTGAATAACTTGATAGTTTGACTTGAATTTAAATTCAAGATTTGAAATTGAATTCTATGTTTGAAAATTATGGGTTAAAAAGGTTATACAAGTTATAAATATGTTTACATTTATTTTAAACCATTTCAAAAATATTATTTGGGAATTTAAATTTAACCCAAGTTTTATACTTGAATGGCTTCAACTTGTGTAGATGTAATCGTATTTTTCCGAAACGAAAATTATTTGTTTTCAAATAATAATAGCTTTCATATAAAGAAAGAATTTCCAATTTGTGTTGAAAGATTTCAAGTTTGAAATGGAATTGAAATCGTTTTGAAAGCTATGAATGAATATTTGTGAAGGATGGTTGAACCTTGTTTGGAAATTGAAGAGGATTTTAAATGGTGTATCTTGTATATAAAAGATTTGAAATGGGGATTGTTTTGAAAGTTATGAATGAATCTTTAGAAATAGTTTTGATATCTATGAACAAATCTTTGTGAAAGATGGTTGAACCTTGTTTTGAAATTGAAGAGGATTTTGAATGATGTATTTTTATATAAAAGATTTGAAATGGGGATTGTTTTGAAAGTTATGAATGAATCTTTGGAAATAGTTTTGAAAGCTATGAATTGAGTCTTTGATTTAATGATTGGACGAGTTAATCCAATTTGAAAGAAAACTGGTTTGAAAGTTATGAATAAATTTTTGTTAAAGATTGGTGAACTTTGTAAAATAAATCTTTTTATTTAAAGATTTGTAAATAGTAATTTGTTTAAACCGTTTGAAGAAAGGTTTTGGGTTTTAAGTTGTGACTTAACTAAGATCCCATTATCCATATGGTTTTAAAATATTGCACTCACTATTCGGTTTAGCTGGGAGAGGACTTTGTGTCATATAACCCATTCTGAATAGTGATATAAGGTTATGGATAGCATTTAAAGACCGGTGGGGAAGACCTGATATTTTTGAAAGCGAAAGGATAACTCGTCGAATGTCTCTACACCGGCTGATTCCCGGTATAAAGATTTGATCATCCTTTGTAATGGGGAGTCCGGACGTGATTAGAGATTATCCAGATTTGCAAGGGCTTCTTTATGAAGTGCCTTCGATTCTGTTCGAACCCGGAACAGACTTGTATGGATGTGTGTCTGACATTACACTTTGAGATGTAAAGCTGGTTTCTATCAAATACATTTCTGTTTGGTGGCGGAGAATTTACTCTCTTAGCTTAACATCCTTCTCTGAGACGTATGAGCTCAGAGGTTATGTAGTTGATGGTTACTAGTAATACATTCCCAAGTTGGTAATGTGGAAAACGAAGTGCTGATGATCATTTGTTGATCGAAGCATGGCTTTGTGATAAGCGTAACTTTGTGAACGAGACTTCGTCGAGCCTCACAACCCGGTAATGGTCGAAACAGGAATCGTTGCAGCAAGTTTATTTGAGGGTAGAGCCCCCTGAGTGTATGTCCATTTCCTTCTGGATTATAAGTGGTATCATGGTATGGAGCCCAGATACTTAACTCTATCGTTGCTGCAAAACTTATTGCTTTATGGTTGTTGGTTGATAGGCGCCTCGGATAAAGGTTGGTAATGACCGGGGGGTGGCATACTCGTGTCAGTAGTTACCTAATTACAGAGGTAACCCAGCCTTGTGTAGCAGAGGTTTGATTAGGTTCTCAGGGACGTCCCTCTAGAGGCGTTCCATTTTGTGTGGGAATTTCCTTCGCCTGACCATTTGTTGGAAATCCAAACAAAATAATACAAACCTGTACGGCTTTAGTTGTATAACCTGCCATGGAATGTGGTGATAACCTGCTATTGAACATGGTAGCTATAGTAGGCTTACAATAATGGTTGTATGCTGGCTAAGATTAATATTATACTTTCGAAAGATTTTTCTGCACCGTGCACTGATAATAATCAAAAGATTTTTGGCGTATCAAGCGTGTTTGACTATCATATGGAGAAATCTCCTCCAATTCTGTGTTTGCATTATGTGTGCGGTGGAAGGCCTTATGGTAGTTTCATTTTCCAAAAAGCATTGCGGATTTCTTTTAAAATGTTTTGTTTTGCTTTTGTTAAAGATAAACTATTTTTGTTTGCTCGTACCAGTCCCATGACTGACCCAGAGTTTATTGTTCCCTATCTAAACTCTGGGTGCCCACAATATTCCACACGGGCAGTCTAGAAGTTGGATTTTTTAGATAATCAAATAGTAGGAGTAGATTCGATAGCATCATGCCCTTTGGATTTGACGATAGCATTTGTTCAAGGTGACTGACCTTGCTTAAGTCATCGTGATGGTGGTTCGAGCTTATTGTTTTGGATATAGCTTCTTTTGGATTGGAGTCTTCGATGCTTTTGGATTCAGCTATTTGATCTGGGACTTGGGCATTGAAATGCAGTTTTCGATTCTATCTACTTTCTATTCTTTGGAAGATCATGTTGGTGTTTTGTTTTCGCTGTTTTCTTGTATCTCTGATAATATGGATATTCATGTTGTATTCGATATTGTATCAATTATTGTGTATCAATGATATTATTCATTTTCTTTCGCTATGTTGTTGTACTTAATATGTTATAAGCTCCGGCGCGAATCGGGTTTCAACGGTTGAATCTGCGGCATTCTAGTATAAGTGAAGTACGGGTGTCGATTTTCGAACGCTGAAATTTGGGTCGTGTCAGTTAATTTAAGTGATGAGATGATATCACTTGCACAAACATATAATCTCAAATGAGATAAAACAATCCATAAAATGCTAAATATAGCAGGTCTCGTATCATCGACATATCACAAATCATGAATAGTGGTTTAGGAAAAATATAACTCCTAAAAAGAGAAATCCCAAAACCTGCCATATCAGCAAACTTAAAGAAATCTCAAAGAAATCACCATCTCAAAAATATGCCACAAGACAATCAATTATAACTCTCCAACATAAATGAATATAATCCTCAATAAACGCCAAAAGGCAATCTCATGTAATAATGCCATAGGCAAATCTCAATAATAATGCCAAAAGGCAAATCCCAAATAACGCCAGTGTAGGCAACTCAAATTTCCATAAGATAATCGCCATATATATATATATATATATATATATATATATATATATATATATATATATATATATATATATATATATATATATATATATATATATAATGGCTCGAATGGCCAACCATGAAAAAGGCAACACACTAGGGAAATCAATGAAAACATCTCAAAATTTGCACGTGCTTTTGGCCAAAGCATGCCAAGTATAGATCTCAATTGGTACCACGCCTAAAGGCAAATACGTCGCGATGACAAATACCCCACAATGGCAAATACGCTGCAATGGAAAATACGTCGCAATGGCAAACGTCTCGAGGACAAACGTCGCGAGGACAAATACGCCACAAAGGCAAACGCCGCAATGGCAATGACCCGAAGGTCCAGTACTGGCAATACGCCGCAATGGCAAATGTGTCACAAACTCTTGAATAGGAACCCGAACAGTATTAACATGTGTCTCATACCACACTTTCGCACAAAACAGTTTGCTAACAGCTAGTAAATTTCACACTCAAAGCAGTAAAAAGTTTACCTCATCTCATCAGTAAACGCGATTCGAAGGTCAAAACGATCAAACGAACAAGTCAAGAAATTACTGATGAGATAAACGCATGTGTCCGATACCATGTGTTTTACCAAACCGTTTAATTCTCCTTCTCATTCGCTCGAATGGTGCAAAAATGTGTATTTTATATATAAAATAATATATTTGAGAAAGCAAGCTTTTAAAACCATTTTTCGAAATCAATTTTTGAAGACGATATTTGAAATTTTCCTTATTATAGAGAATAAATAGTTTTTTGTTTCATAAAATAATTTAAAAATATTACATAATAATATTTAAATGCCAATTTATTTTAAAAATTATTTCAAAATTGTTTGGAAAAATCTGTACTCCAAATCAAAGAAATCGCTCAAAACTATCATTCATATTCAACTCAAATTCAATTTAAATTTGAATTTCAAATTCATCAAAACTTGGCTAGCCTATTGGTATCATAGCCCTCAAAACATTTCAAAAATATCATAAAAGCATGAAGTAGAAGTCAAAAATCGGACGGAAAAAGAACATAAAAACACTTGGGCAAAATAATACCCAAGTCAGAAATCTTCTCTAGGTTCAACTTTCGGACATAAAACAGGTGGTCGAACAACTTTTGATTGAACTAAAAATTGGTACGCAAAAAATGTAAAACTTCATATTTGAAATAAAAAAAGAATCAATGAATTCCGACAGAAAATGAAAAAGTTATACTATGGACTCGGCCATGTTTGCAACAGTTCAAAAAACCAAGTGCCTAGGCCTGAAAACCATCTTGGGTTCAAATTACAGGCCTGAAAAAGAGGACCAAACGACCTCTTATTAAGCTGAAAAATGGTAGGCATATATTTTAACACTCATACTTACAATTGGAAAAAGAACCATGAAATATGAACAAGCTATGATAAAGTTATGATGTCGCAAATTTGAACCCAGACCGTGCTTTCACTGCAAAAATCTAGGCAAAAACATGCTCCGAGTCAAAGTTCGGCAACATATTTCTATAAGCTATATAGGTCGATATGATCTAAAATTTTGCATGAATAAAACATAACACTCACACCCTAATATGGAAAAAGAATCACACAATTTGAATTAGGTATGAGAAAGGTATGATGTATCAAAGTTGAACACGGGCAGTGTTTCCACTGTAAAAATCTAGGCATAAACGTGCTTCGAGTCAAAGTTCGGCAACATGTTTCTATAAGCTATGTAGGTCGAAATGAATTGAAATTTAGCATGCGTAAATTTAAACAACTATGCTTTAAAATGAATAATGAATCATGCAATTTGGACAAGGTATGAGAAAGTTATGATGCCTCAAAGTTGAACCCGTGCAATGTTTCCACTGTAAAAATCTGGACAAAAACATGCTCTGAATCAAAATTAGGCAACATGTTTCTATACGCTAAATAGATCGAAATGACTTGAAATTTGGTATGCATAAATTTCAAAAACTATAATTTAAACTTCATAAAGAATCATACAATTTGGGCAAGGTACGAAAAAGTTATAATGTCTCAAAGGTGAACCCAGTCAGTGTTCCACTTTAAAAATCTGGGCAACATGCTCCGGATAAAAGTTCGGCAGCATATTTCTATAAGTTATATGGGTCAAAATGGCTTGAAATTTGGTATGCTTATATTACAAAACTTCATCTTTCAAAAAAATAAGAATCATGCAATTTCAATAAGAAATGAAAGAGTTATGCTATCCCAAACATGGACTCAGACAATGTTTGTCGCAACTCGAACACAATTCTACAGTCAAAAATCTGCTTTCGAGTCAATTTTCTACACTGATTTGAACATCCAAATGACAATGTTTTTCAACGAAAATTTGCAAACATGAATTTCAACATGCAAGCTACCAAATGCAAGAAACCCGACAGCATTTCATTGCCAGAATCAAAAGATATAAGCATGCAAAAAGCAACCCAAACTAGATTCACAGAAAGAAAACTACAAAAAAATGATTACAAAAGCTCAAATTTTGATTTTTGAAGCTTTTCTTCAGCTAGAAATTGTGAATTTATCACTCACCTTTGCAAATCCAAGGGAAAACTTTAATTAACTTAAGAAAGTTGCGAGCTTTGGGTTGGAATTTTGCTTCAACGACCTATAAAATAGAAGAACAAAGATATGCAAAGAAGAAAAGCAAAGCTTAGACATACCAAAAATCTCGAAATAAAAATTTGATGATTTAATCTATGTTTTGGAGTTGACTACCTGTGGAAAAGATCTTTAGTTTGATTATTATCAGCAAAAAAGTGGATTTATTGGAGATTTAGGCTTAGGGTTTAGAAGAGGAGATAGCTTTCTCCATTTTTTGCTTCTTCTTTTCTGTTTTCTGGTTAGAGCAAGATGTATTGTACGTACATAATTTTGAAAAGAAGATGCCTATTTTCTCAAGTTAGAGTAGTAATGGGCTTGACCCAATTAAAAGAAAGAAAACCAATTAGACTAGCCTAAGAAAAATTTAATTAACACTAAACATTCTTATGTAATTAATCAAAACAACATATTTAAACAAGATTTTCGACATAATAAATCATAAAAACTTATTTCCATGTCTAATAAAACATTTTACAACTGATAAAAAGATAACTTAGTTATAAAAAATTATTTACTTATTAAAATTCTTACTTTTAAAATAAAACCCAATTTACACAAATATTTACACAAAATGCTATTTTTAACTCTAAAAATTACACAAAAATAATTTTCTTATGTAATAAAATTCATCCAACTATTTTCCATCGTTCTTATAAACAAAACTTATTTTTAAACCCAATTTAATCTTTTTATTTATAATCAACACGTTTCAAAACAAATACTTCTTTTTAAAATCAATAAAAGAAACATTTTGCAATAATTATTTAAATTATTACATTTCTCTAAATTGAAACCATAATTCACTCATTTTTATCACAACAAACAAAAATAAAGTTTCTAAACTTTATTTTCATATTTTATGTTCAGAATCCATTGTTTATTTAAAATAAACAATTAGAAAAATCTCCAATTTATTTTAGTTCACAATATTAAATCATAACTACCATTATAATTTAATATTTATAAGTAATATCCAAAACCAGGGTTGTAACAAGTGTCCCAAAGCTGGAAGTCTCTGCCATCTATAATTGTAGGATGTTATGTGGAGGGATCAGAACTATAATTCGGGTGAATGGACAAATTATACACTTCTAAGCTTAATTCTACATATGCTGTTTTATTTCCAATTACTGTTATATTAGATTCATTGGGCTCATAATACTCTCGCCCCTTGTGCATGAATCGTGCCCATCTACTCCCTGGTAGATCAAAACCTAATAACTGATATATATATATATATATATATATATATGTATGTAGCTATAAGCCCAATGACCGCATCGGTCCTAGGTACTACCCATAGTACCTTCTGTATCCTCCTCATCAAGGACTTCATCGTCTTGCTTCTATGGCATTCTGTGACTATATCTATAAAGGACTACCTCATAAGGCCTACAATACAAATGTTCCGTCGTCTACTATGAAGACATAAAACTGCGTCCGCACTAGTCTATACTAATGCTCGGACATCCACAATGTACCACCCAGTGCGTACCTTGAGGACTATACGTAATCGTTATGTCTGCTCTCGGAATCCTGCTTAACAAGGTCTGCCTTATACAGAACTTGGTCGGGGATTTTCTATTTCTATAAAGGACTGCCTCGTTAGGCCTACAATATAGATATTCTACTTGGTCTGTCCCTTTTCTTATCGTGACTATAGCCCCACACAGCCACCCCTCAGCTAATCAAAAGACCTCTAAAGAGCTAAGTGGTTGTGCCCTACTGCAAACAATCTAAATATCCAATTAGTTGTGCCCCTCATCCAATGTCTCGATAGTGAAAGAAGCATCAGACTATAGGTTTAACTCTAGTCTTTTCCGAACTTGCTTCTTGGTTTTGATGTCGGGCAGATATCCACATATGACTTTCCTTTTGGGTCATGCCCACTAAAACTTACTTGCAAGTACGAGGACATACGAATATCGTACTCCAAACATTAACCCCTTTTGACTGCCTATAATGCTCCTACCATGTAAAAAGCAGTCATGGCATACTCTTTTGATGGAACACCTACAGACCTACCTCCAGAGGAATGCTTCACTATGCCTACCCTAGTGGGCTATCCTAGAGTACCCTCATATCCCGTTGAAGTCTCGTACTTCCTTCTAGCCCAAAATAAGTAAGTTGGACATGTTTCTTCTGTCCTGAAATCTGTGATGAGCTGTTTCGTTAGGCTCTTCATCCTTTACGCTGCTTTGTTAAGCTCTTCATCCTGACTGAAAGGGAATCTTGTTGGTATGGGCCTCTTCTATTTTCTTGCTCATTAAATTAATCCATGATCTAAGTTTATTAAAATAAACCTCTTCTGTTATTTCTGCTCCATTTTCTTATTAAATTAATTTTAAGTCTTAAAATAAGTCGGTTCTTTCTACTTAACTATAATCTATATTATAATTTTACTTACAAATGTCACTACTGTATTCTTTTATAACCTATATATTATAAATATAATTACAAGCATCACTTTTCTATTCTAGTCTGTCTTCTTTTATTATGATATTGAATTATCATTAATTCTCTTATATTATATAACAATCTTGACTTGGGACTATATCCAACTGTCATAAATTTGCTTATCATAATAACTGCTTTACTCTATTTCTATTATCTACGCAGTAAATGCAAATCTAGTTACATTTTTGACTATAGCTTCTATTCTTGTCTAATAATTAACTTGATTCCATCTTTAATTCCTTTAATTCTTCACTTCATTTTCTTATATTCTAGGAAGTAGTTCTATTCTATTTGGTTGGTTACAAAAGGCTGTGCTAAAAATCCTTTTCCATGTTTTAATTCTAAATAATGCTATGAACAATAATCTGTAACTACAAGATGTTTCTTTTATTATTTCTTTACTTATTGGATAGTGCAAAATATAGTAGTTTCTCTATTTTACACTAATTCCCTTTTTCTTTCTTTTTATTCTTGCAATTACGTTTATCGTTATCTTTTAAATATCAAATTAGAAATGTATTCTTTTTTATAAACCAACCAATTAATCTATCACTTGCTTCCAAATCAAGTTATTAGGTTTTTCCATTTTATTTATTTTCTCCAGTTTTAGCATAATTTACTCCAAATTTCTACTTTTCTTTTTTTCTTTCAGCTTTTCTTATTTTACATCTAATTTCTATAAATCTAGTGTTCTTCTATTTTAGTCCATATTTTCAAATTCTTCTCTTTAACTAATTTATTCACGTAAAAAAAAACAAAAGGAAGCTAACATTTACAGGCTAAATTTCAACTTTAAAATGATGTAAATAACCGTAAATTTATTACTTTTAGGCTTATGACATTCTCTAACTATCAAGCCTAATTTAATTAAATATAAGTTGTCTTATACATCTTTTAGTCTCAACATAACTAATTAATAGAATTAATTACTGAAATAAATACCGAATAAAATTATCCAATAGGAATCTAACGATACTATATCATAAACATAAAAGATATATAATTATATCCACTCACATTTTGTCCTTAGCTTTAGATCTCTATCTTCTAAAATTACTACGTCATTCTATAACTTCTCTCCTTTATTTACTGAAATTACTATATTTTGTTCACATGTTTATTATTTTGATTCATTTGTGGAAGATTTGTGAGAAATAGGAGAAAAGAATGAAGAAAAAAGCCATTGTTTACTGTAAGAGAAGGATGAAGAAAGTGACGGCTGATGGAACAAATTACATTACATTCTCTCTTACATAGATGTGACCTACCAATTATCTAATTAATACTCTTCTTAATTGATCCTTCAGTTGATTTTTATGTGCAGCAATATACTGCCTATATTACACAGTCAAATCTAGGTCAGCTATTATTTCGTTTCCTTATTAAGTGACATTTTCTACTGATTATGTTACAATCTGTAACAACCCGTAAATTTCGACCATTAAATTTGTAAATTAAATAAGATTTTGTAATAAAATTTAGTAGAAATACAAAGAGGATAAATTAATATTGGAATGAACGATAAATTAAAATATAGCAATGGTAATTCAAAACTATTTATAGTAAATTGTATTAAATTCAATAAATTAAGTAGTGAAAAGATTTTACCTGGATATAAAGTGAATATGAGAAATTAAAGGAAGGTATTAAATTGATTAATGTAATAAAACATTGTTAACGGTAATTGGAATAAAATTAAGGAATTATGTTAATGCAAGTTGATAATTTATAAACTTAAGTGAACATTCAAATTTAATAAATTCATTCAAATGTTATGACTTATTATAAATAAATGTGAATTGTCATACATGGTTATAAGTTAAATATAAGAAAAACATAGGAATATTGTATAAACAAATGCAAGGATGTAATTTGTGATAATATAATGAATTCAATATTATAGTAACGTGCACAATTAATGGAAAACACTTACAATCAATGTAGATAAGCAATTTTAGTTAATGTTGTTTTGATAATAAACGTTACTTGGTGATTATTTACATAGTAACGGAAGTGTGAACGTAAAGTAATAAAAGCATAGATTTATGTTAAGGAATAATTGGTGGATTTGGGGAATAAGTTAAAATTATGATAATTGAGAAATTAATACGAAAAAGTATGTATAGTAATCTATAGAATGTAAAGTATTTGAAGACCTTAATTTATGTGTTCAACAAATAGAAATACACATTTAAAAACGTAATATTCATTCAAATATAAATGTAAATAGGTGTACATTTAGGTAATGAAATAGAATTTGCACTGAATATGGAATTTTAATCTGGATTGATAAGCAACGAACGTATAAGAGCTATTATTAGAATTTTCCAAATTTATTGGGAAATGGATTTATTATAAATGAAATTTAATTTATTACGCTAATTAAAAATGAAGATGGAATTTGAATATTACGTTCATAGAGATAAACTGAAATTCAAGAATATTAAAATAATAGATTTTGAACCAAACAATGAATCCATCTACTTAAAATTTATAGATGGAATAATCATTGATTATTTAATTTAATAGAAATTTTAGGAACTTAATTTATAATTTTGAATATAATGAAATCAGAGATTTGATACTACAATTGATAAATTTATCTTCTCTAATTTGACATATAAATTTTGTTAAATCATTATAAATGTTTAAGAAATACAAATGTGATAAAATTTACATATTTTAGAATGGGAATCTAAAATTTGATTTAATCAATTTATTGTAATTTATTTAATTAATATAAAAATAGCCATTTTGGCCATTGACTCGGATTTCGACGAAACTAATTTCATTGGATCCGTAACGGCGAATTATAATGGTGTTTCAAGTTTCATAGCGATTGGACTTGTCGTTTAATCGTACGGACTCAAATCGCCTTGAAATTTATGCAATTGAAATCAACTGAAATCAGTTTGGAAAATATTATTTTTAGCATAACTTCTTCATACGATGCAATTTGAACCTGAAACCTTTTCCATTGTGTTTAAAATATTTTAAAACACCTATTTCGATATATGGGTTTACCCAATTTCGTTTCGTGGTCAGAACGGGCTTTTTGGGCCACGTTAGCGTTAGCGCATATATCTATCAATCTGATCCACATATTTTATTTCAACTTTATATATAAATACCCTGCTAAACCCTAGCCTCCGCCTATTCTCATTTATCTACGTGTAAAATTTCATCAGCTCCTCCTCTTCCCCAATGGATGCAAACCCTAGATCCAATTTCAAAATTCAAAAATCAAATGAAAATTCAAACTCCTCAGAAAAATTCGAAATAAATATATGTTGAAGCTCTCGAAGTGCGTAATCTTCTGGTGGTATTCGTTTTTCGATTCAGTTTGTCATTTGACCGGAAAAAAATCAAGGAAGTTCGGCCGTTCATGATCGTCGCAATCAAAGTCGTCGGATCGGCGAACCCTTTCTAGGTTTTGGAGAGGGAGCTGAGGGGAGTTGATCTATATGGTTTGTGGGTCGATTCAACGGTTAGATCATCGGAGATTTATGGATTAGGGTTCGAAATTTGGCGGCTGTATTGGGTTTAGACGATCGGTGGTCGCGCAGCTCCGGGTTGTCAAGCATGGTGCGGCCGTGATAGTTGGTCCATGACGTCGAGATGGTGATAGATGGAGGTCGAACGGGTAAGAGCTAGGGTCGGCACCTGGTTTTGGTTTCGTGCACGCAGTCATATTGCTAGAAGAAGACGCGTGTAGTAGAGATAGTGACGTGGCTAAATGTTTGAAGGTGATGTGTTCTTTTTTTTTTTTTTTTGAAATTTCAATCACAATTTTCGTTGTAACTCTCGCACTCGAATTCCGTTTCACGCGCGATTTTTTAGTTAGGATCGTAATAAAATTCCGGACTTCACACGCTGCTTTGGACAAATTCTGAGATGGTCAAATTTTTGGGTTTAAATTGGATTTAAATTCAATTTAAATTCAAAAATTGAGTGTTTTAACCCACTCACAACTTCAAAAATTTCTTATGTTCGTTAAATTGATTTATGATGGGTTCAAAATTTTATTTATAACTGTTTGGCATATATTTCATCATTTTCTCAGTTAAATTACATTCATTTAATTTAAGCATTATTTAATTCATTATTGCATTTAAAACTGCCAGTTAATTGTTAATTAATATATTCATTGCATTTGAAACTGCCAGTTAAAATTTTAGATAAATTTTATTATTGCATATAAACTACAGTTAAACAGTTATTTAATTCATCATTGAAAAATTAACTGTCAGTAATTACATTATTTAATGATGTGATTGATGAATTGGATGATAAATTGATGAATGTTTGATGATTGAGATGATGGATGAATGGATGGTGTATCTATATTTTATAAACTGCAAGTTATTATGCATTTACATTTCATCCGGGATTGCGGTTTGAAATGATATACAACCGCATTTTTTTTGTTAAATTGCGGATTGAAATGATAAATAACCGTATCACTTAACCATAGGGTAGAAAATTATATACAAACACTGTCGGTCTACATATATATAAATATTTTGAAAATGATTTCTATAGTTTGGATAGGATACGGTTTAATAAATATTAAATATTGATCTTATATAAAATCTTATTTTATATATACATATATAGTTAAATTTTGAATTTAAGCTATATAAACATTTGTTAAAAAAATAAGTTGAATAATGGAGTTGATAGTTTATATCATATGATTTAGTACAGGTTTAAGATATTGTATATATAGGCAAATCAATTAAGATTGGAAAATAAATTTGAAACTTATTCGGAATTGAGCTTATTTAAAAAAGTAAACTCCACAAGTTGGTGTAAACTTATTAAACTTGAAATTTTAAAGGTATGATATTTATATCTGAATTTTTAAATGAATAATTCTAGGAAATATTTAGTGTTAATAAATTGAGTTTTATTTTAAATGGTTATGGATCTATTATGTAAACATTTTAAAACTAAATAATAGGACAATGAATTGTTGAATAGAAATTTCCAACCTTAGTTTTGAAATTTATTAAATACTCAAGGTTTGAAAATATTGAAATCAAAGTGTTTTATTCAACTGAAAGTGAATCTAAAGGTTATGGGTTTAGACTGAATTTAAAGTGAATAAAATTGTAAAGGCGTGGAAATTATTTACTTTATAAAGAAATTTTAAATTCAACTGTTTTATTTTATATACCGTTGAATATCCAAACCATTAAAGTTTTGGAAGTTATGGTTTTAAAGCTACAAATTTTGTAGTTTTATGTTTGAAAGTTATAATTCAAATGTTTGGTTTCCAATTATTATAAATTTTAAAGTAATATGATTTTGGAAAAGATATTTGAAATAAAATGATATAATATTAATTTGGGTTTTATAAAAATAATATTAAATGAGTTTGTTTTGAAATGGAAAGGATATCGTATTTATATGGTAACGAAATGGAAAGGATATCGTATTTATATGGTTTTGAAATAGATATTATATTCTGGTTTTTGAAAGAAAAATTATTTTTAAATGACCGCGCTGTTATAATATTGTTTGGTTGTTAAAGAGACCGGGATCAGAAGTTGTCATACTATCTGCCAACCCCGAAAACCACTTTAACAACCGTGTACGCGGTGGAGATTCCAGAATGAAGTAGGATGGTGTCGGCGTTTTCCTTTGAGGTAATTATGTGGATCCGACTCCCGTGAGTTGGCATAAGATGGCTAAAGAAGGAGCGATTCTCCAGCCAATGAGGTCATTCCTCTGATCGGATACACCTCTTCGATATTATACTCTGACTTTGGATTGTTTCGGTGGCCACTTTTGATTTCTTTGATTTTGGGGTAATTTTTCCAAGGTGGGCGGTAGTAGCAGCTACGCATTACCACCAGCCTAGATGCGTAATTGGTATATCTACCCTGGCATTGTCTAGTTGTGTCGTGTCACCTACCCTATCGCGCCTTGTACGAGTTTGGATTTCTCCCGTAACCCGTGTGGTATCCTCTGGTGGCTTCCCGATCAGGAGGGACTATGATATTGGATGGACTACTGGGACTATTACGTGTTAAGGTGGAAAATGTAAAGCCTTAAGCTATTTAAAAGTATGTTTATTTTACTATATACACTATTATAATAGCGCTATATACTACATAGTAAATAGTTTAACGGATCCTTAGGAGATGTAAATCCCGAGCATCTCACTCATCTTTATTTCTTTTAATTTAACTCACATAAAATCTTTTAGTTCTGACTCGAGTGTTTTTGTCTTTTCAAATTCGCTCGGGACAGTCCGAGCATTTCAGGATTTGAAGATTTAGCTCTGGAGGACGAAGACGAAGATTTGTATTATTATTATTTATATTATTGCACTACACTCATGGTGTTCTGCTGCATTGTTATTGGTATGTGTACTCTGATATATATTGTATAAGTATAATTAAATATTTTGTAAACAGCTTCATGAACTGTATATCTGATTATTATATTTTATCCTTCCGCTGTGAGATTCTGTTTTCTTTTATTTCTTCTCGTTTTTCTTATTTACCCCATAACAATCTGCCCTTTTGTATGGTTTGAAGTGACATGTGTGTCGATTTAAAGCGTGCAAAAAGGCGGGATGTTAGATCTGGTATCAGAGCTTTGGTTTAGCGATAAACCTTAGCTTTGTGGGGTTTGACTCTTTACTAATAGGGTAGTAATATCCTATGGGAGTCGCTGAGTGTATATATATGAGAGAGCATATTTATTAGTGTTATAAAAAGGTTTTGATATTGTGTTGCTTTGTTCCGTTTTGTATTTATAAACTCTGGTTGGTGCATGGGACGATGTGACATCAATAGGGGTTTCTAAACACTTAATAGGACGGACCGACACAATATTTGTTTTTAATATAGGCAAACGAAACAATTTTGCCTATTATATTTTCTATATATATAAAGTAATAAATTTTATAAAGATTATATTTGGTTGAAATAGATTGGTTGTTAGGGAATAAAATTTATAAATAATAGTTAAACTGAGATTGACAATAAAATAAATGAAAATTTTGAAATTTAGAACTTAAGTCCGGGATTTTGAAAATTTCTTTCAAAGGATTTTGAAATATAATGATATTATTTAGAAGTATTTTCGGATATAAATATTTCGATACAATTTGAAAGAAATGTTTTAAAATGAATTTTGGAAAGATAAAGTTGTACTTTTCCCCTTTGTCGCTAGAAAATAATTTCGGTGATGAGTGCACGCATCATCGACATTTATTTTCGAGTTTCGAAGTGGGAATGCCACTGTAGTAGTTTTACTGCAGATTTATTTGGATAAACAAATATAAATTTTAAACTATTTTAAATATAATTCGATATGTATAAATTTGGAGGAGTATATTTATCAATTATCTTTATAATGATTTGAAATTAAACCCAGTATTTAAATTCTTAAGTTTCCGTTATTTTACAGTTTCAAATTAGTGTGGTAAAATGGAAGTTAATTAATAATTGGAGCCTTTAATTAAAATAAGTAATTCAATGCTAGGTTATGAATGAAACTAAAGGTAATTTGAAATTTTAACTTATAAAACAAAGATGAAATTATTGAACCATTAATTAATTAAAAGAATTGGGAAAAACTTGTATAACTTTCAATTACATTCTTAAAGGCCTATATATAACTTACCAAAAGATATAAAAAGTTGAAAATGTTAATAAGAAAATGTAATCGATATTATACAAGTAATTAACTTGAGGTAATGAAGATAACTAATGGAATTCTTTAATAAATAAAAAAAATTGATGTGTAGTTGTATAAACTTAAGTCTGTTTGAAATGCTACTAAGTTAATACAATAGAAAGGTAAATAATATAACTAAATGATAGTAAACCTTAGAAATGAATTAATGAAATCCTTTATTTATAAGAATTGATGTTATAAAGTTATAAATTTAAGTGTGATTAAAATGTTACTACGATTAAATATAATAGAAATGTAAGCATTGAATAAATGAATGAAATTGAGAAGTGCATAAATGTGACGCAATAAAAAGAAACTTACATGACCTCAATTAATGAAAATGAATAATTGTAAGTAATAAGTGAAAATAAATGAAACAAACACTGAATGAGTAAATGAAATTAAAGGTTTGTTAGAAATAAATGAAAATTAAAAGGATAAATAATTGTATAAATAAAAAGAACATAAAACAACAAATTTATGAAATGGAATTTAATAATAAGTAAAGTTGATTTGTTGTTTGGATTTGTTGTTGTTTAGTTATGGTTGTTTGGGCAAGGATACTTTAAAATTGGATTGGGTGAATGAATAATCTATTTAGTTTTATATAAGGCTGTTGAGTTAATGATGCGCTAATAGTTTATTCTTCATTCCGTACAATTTAAAGGTTTTGAACCCGAACAACTATTTGTTTGTTTGATTGAATGGTTCTTTTGTATGTGTTATGTATGTTGTTTGTTGAAATTGATGGTTGTTGTATTGATTTGTTGTTAGTGATTGAAACCACTTAAATATTTCATTTTATATAATTGATAACCCTTTTAGAATATATAGGTGAAATGGAGGTTATGGAAGCAATTGCTACTGCTTTTGGTTCAATAAAATAAGCGTAAATTGCCCGACAAATAGGTACATTTTCGGATTACGATTTATAGCGCTATTTTATATATATTTTCCCGTGTTGGGATATAATTTTTTGGATATTATATGTGTATATTGTTATAATTGATATTATATTTTCTCCAGAGCCTCTCCGTACAAAGGAGACTCTGCCAAAATTTCCGTGAAATTTTGGACTTAGAAATATTTTGAAAATGTTTTCTAAACTTTAGTAATTTAAGTATAAAAATATTTAATGGTTATAAATTGAGATATTTTATCAAAATTAATTAATTTTATCAATTTAATTGTTTATAAAGTTAATGTTTGAATAAGGTATATTGATTTCTTAATTCTTCTTTTCCCCTTCTTTTCCTTTTGGGGACGAAAAGTTTTGAGTGGGGGAGAGTGTAACGACCCGTAAATTTCGACCATTAAATTTGTAAATTAAATAAGATTTTGTAATTAAAATTTAGTAGAAATATAAAGAGGATAAATTAATATTGGAATGAACGATAAATTAAAATATAGCAATGGTAATTAAAAACTATTTATAGTAAATTGTATAAAATTCAATAAATTAAGTAATGACAAGATTTTACCTTGATATAAAGTGAATATGAGAAATTAAAGGAAGGTATTAAATTGGTTAATGTAATAAAACATTGTTAATGGTAATTGGAATAAAATTAAGGAATTATGTTAATGCAATTTGATAATTTATAAACTTAAGTGAACATTCAAATTTAATAAATTCATTCAAATGTTATGACTTATTATAAATAAATGTGAATTGTCATACATGGTTATAAGTTAAATATAAGAAAAAAAATGGGAATATTGTATAAACAAATGCATGGATGTAATTTGTGATAATCTAATGAATTCAATATTATAGTCCGATGAGGTAATACACAATTAATGGAAAACGTTTACAATCAATGTAGATAAGCAATTTTAATTAATGTTGTTTTGATAATAAACGTTACTTGGTGATTATTTACATAGTAACGGAAGTGTGAACGTAAAGTAATAAAAGCATAGATTTATGTTAAGGAATAATTGGTGGATTTGGGGAATAAGTTAAAATTATGATAACTGAGAAATTAATACGAAAAAGTATGTAAAGTAATCTATAGACTTTGAAGACCTTAATTTATGTGTTCAATAAATAGAAATACACATTTAAAAACGTAATATTCATTCAAATATAAATGTAAATACGTGTATATTTAGGTAATGAAATAGAATTTGCACTGAATATGGAATTTTAATCTGGACTGATAAGCAACGAACGTATAAGAGCTATTATTAGAAATTTCCAAATTTATTGGGAAATGGATTTATTATAAATGAAATTTATTTATTACGCTAATTAAAAATGAAGATGGAATTTGAATATTACGTTAATAGAGATAAACTGAAATTCAAGAATATTAAAATAATAGATTTTGAACCCAACATTGAATCCATCTACTTAAAATCTATAGATGGAATAATCATTGATTATTTAATATAATAGAAATTTTAGGAACTTAATTTATAATTTTGAATATAATGAAATCGATGATTTTACACTGCAATTGATAAATTTATCTTCTCTAATTTGACATATAAATTTTGTTAAATCGTTATAAATGTTTGAGAAATATAAAGGTGATAAAATTTACAAATTTTGGAATGGGAATTTAAAATTTGATTTAATCAATTTATTGTAATTTATTTAATTAATATAAAAATAGCCATTTTGGCTACCGCCTCGGATTTCGACGAAACTAGTTTCATCGGATCCGTAACGGTGAATTATAATAGTGCTTCAAGTTTCGTAGCAATCGGACTTGTCGTTTGATCGTACGGACTCAAAACGCCTTGAAATTTATGCCATTGAAATCAACTGAAATCAATTTGGAAAATATTGTTTTTAGCATAACTTCTTCATACGATGCAATTTGAACCTGAAACCTTTTCCGTTGCGTTTAAAATATTTTAAAACACTTATTTCGATATATGGGTTTACCGAATTTCGTTCCGTGGTCAGAACGGGCTTTTTGGGCCACGTTAGTGTTAGCGCGTATATCTATCAACCCGATCCATATATTTTATTTCAACATTATACATAAATACCCTACTAAACTCAAGCCTCCGCCTATTCTCATTTGTCTGCGCATAAAATTTCATCAGCTCCTCCTCTTCCCCAATGGATGCAAACCCTAGATCCAATTTCAAAATTCAAAAATCAAATGAAAATTCAAACTCCTTAGAAAAATTCGAAATAAATATATGTTGAAGATCTTGAAGTGCGTAATCTTCTGGTGGTGTTCGTTTTTCGATTCAGATTGTCGTTTGACCGAAAAAAATCGAGGAAGTTCGGCGTTCATCATCGTCGTAATCAAAGTCATCGGATCGGCGAACCCTTTCTGGGTTTTGGAGAGGGAGCTCAGGGGAGTTGATCTACATGGTTTGTGGGTCGATTCAACGGTTAGATCGTCAGAGATTTATGGATTAGGGTTCGAAATTTGGCCGTTGTATTGGGTTTAGACGATCGGTGGTCGCGCAGCTCCGGGTTGTCAAGCATGGTGCGGCTGTGATAGTTGGTCAATGACGTCGAGATGGTGATAGATGGAGGTCGAACGGGTGAGAGCTAGGTCCGGCGCCTGGTTTTGGTTTCGTGCGCGCAGTCATGTTGCTGGGAGAAGACGCGTGCAGTAGAGATAGTGACGTGGCTAAATGTTTGAAGGTGATGTGTTCTTTTATTGATTTATTTTTTTTTAAATTTCAATCACAATTTTCGCTATAATTCTCGCATTCGAACTCCGTTTCACGTGCGATTTTTTTTGTTAGGATCGTAATAAAATTCCGGACTTGATGACGCTCGTTTAGACAAATTTTGAGACGGTCAAATTTTTGGGTTTAAATTGGATTTAAATTCAATTTAAATTCAAAAGGTGAGTGTTTTAACCACTCGCAACTTCTAAAATTTCTTATGTTTGTTAAATTGATTTATGATGGGTTTAAAATTTTATTTATAGCTGTTTGGCATATATTTCATCATTTTCTCAGTTAAATTGCATTCATTTAATTTATGCGTTATTTAATTCATTATTGCATTTAAAACTGCCAGTTAATTATTAATTAATGTATTCATTGCATTTGAAACTGCCAGTTAAAATGTTAGTTAAAATTTATTATCACATATAAACTACAGTTTAACAGTTATTTAATTCATTATTGAAAAATTAACTGTCAGTAATTAATTATTATTTATTGATGTGATTATTGAATTGGATGATAAATTGATGAATGTTTGATGATTGAGATGATGGATGAATGGATGTTGTATTTATGTTTTATAAACTGCAAGTTATTATGCATTTACATTTCATTCGGGATTGCGGTTTGACATGATATACAACCGCATTTTTTTGTTAAACTGCGGATTGAAATGATAAATATCTGTATCACTTGACCATAGGGTAGAAAATTATATACAGACACTATCGGTCTACATATAAATAAATATTTTGAAAATGATTTCTATGGTTTGCATAGGATACGGTTTAATAAATATTAAATATTGATCTTATATAAAATCTTATTTTATATATACATATATAGTTAAATTTTTAAATTTAAGCTATATATAAATTTGTTAAACAAAAATAAGTAAGTTGAATAATTGAGTTGATAGTTTATATCATATGACTTAGTACAGGTTTAAGATATTGTATATATAGAGTTTTAAATGGTTCAAATCAATTAAGATTGGAAAATAAATTTGAAATTTATTCGGAATTGAGATTATTTAAAAAGTAAACTCCACAAGTTGGTGTGAACTTATTAAACTTGAAATTTTAAAGGTATGATATTTATATCTGAATTTTTAAATGAGTAAGTCTAGGAAATAATGTGTTAATAAATTGAGTTTTATTTTAAATGGTTATGGATCTATTATGTAAACATTTCAAAACTAAATAATAGGACAATGAATTTTTGAATAGAAATTTCCAACCTTAATTTTGAAATTTATTAAATAATCAAAGTTTGAAAATATTGAAATTAAAGTGTTTTATTCAACTGAAAGTGAATCTAAAGGTTATGGGTTTAGACTGAATTTAAAGTGAATAAAATTGTAAAGGCGTGGAACTTATTTACTTTACAAAGAAATTTTAAATTCAACTGTTTTATTTTATATACTGTTGAATATCCAAACCATTTAAGTTTTGGAAGTTATGGTTTTAAAGCTACAAATTTCGTAGTTTTATGTTTGAAAATTATAATTCAAATGTTTGGTTTCCAATTATTATAAATTTTAAAGTAATATGATTTTGGAAAAGAAATATATTTGAAATAAAATGATATTATATTAATTTGGGTTTTACAAAAATAATATCAGATGAGTTTATTTTGAAATGGAAAGGATATCGTATTTATATGGTTTTGAAATAGATATTATATTCTGGTTTTTTGAAAGAAAAATTATTTTTAAATGACCGCGGTATTATAATAACGTTTGGTTGTTAAAGAGACCGGGATCGGAAGTTGTCATAATCTATGCCAACCTCGAAAGCCACTTTAACAACCGTGTAGGCGGTGGAGATTCCAGAATGAAGTAGGATGGTGTCGGCGTTTTCCTTTGAGGTAATTACGTGGACCCGACTCCCGTGAGTTGGCATAAGGTGGCTTAAACCGGAGCGATTCTCGGGCCAATGAGGTCATTCCTCTGATCGGATACTCCTCTTAGATATTATACTCTGACTTTGGATTGTTTCGGTGGCCACTTTTGATTTCTTTGATTTTGGGGGAATTTGTCCGAGGTGGGCGGTAGTAGCATCTACGCGTTACCACCAGCCCGGATGCGTAATTGGTATATCTACCCTGGCATTGCCTAGTTGTGCCGTGTCACCTACCCTATCGCGCCTTGTACGAGTTTGGATTTCTCCCGTAGCCCGTGTGGTATCCTCTGGTGGCTTCCCGATCAGGAGGGACTATGATATTGGATGGACTACTGGGACTATTATGTGTTAAGGTGGAAAATGTAAAGCCTTAATGCTATTTAAAAGTATGTTTATTTTACTATAGACACTATTATAATAGCGCAATATACTGCATAGTAAATAGTTTAACGGATCCTTAAGAGATGTAAATCCCGAGCATCTCTTGAGTTACTGCACTCATATTTATTTCTTTTAATTTAACTCACATAAGATCTTTTAGTTCTGACTCGAGTGTTTTTTTCTTTTCAAATTCGCTCGGGTCAGTCCGAGCGTTTCAGGATTTGAAGATTTAGCTTTGGAGGACGAAGATGAAGATTTGTATTATTATTATTTATATTATTGCACTACACTCATGCTGTTCCGTTGTAATGTTATTGGTATGTGTACTCTGATATATATTGTATAAGTATAACTAAATATTTTGTAAACAGCTTCATGAACTGTATATTTGATTATTATATTTTATCCTTCCATTGTCTCGTTTTTCTTATTTACCCCATAACAATCAGCCCTTTTGTATGGTTTGAAGTGGCATTTGAAGTGGCACGTTTGTCGATTTAAAGCGTGCAAAAAGGTGGGATGTTACACAATCCTAATTAATAGCTCCATTAATAGATTAACATGTCACCTTTATTAGTTAATTTCCTTAATTAATATTTTACCCATTGTAACATTTCATTAATTAGCGTGTCAATTAATTCCACCATTCAATTAACATATATATTTAATATGCATATATATTTTATTATCCAAATATGAACTTAAGCATTTATTTGTTACATTTATATGTAAACCTCTTTAAATTGAGGGATCTGGGATATATATATATACATATATACATATATACACACACATATATATACACACATACACACGTTATATACTAAACTTCAATATTAATTCACGTATTAATTAATTGCACTTTTTAGCTGATTATGTTTGCAATGTTAATTATTCCCCTTATTTTCTTCCTCTTACATCTAATTCTCTTAATAATTTACATTCACTACAAACGTAATAAATTTGTTACTACTTTTATAAATATCCTATGAATTCATTGTAAATGTTTACAATTAATAAAATTGCCATGTTTGCATATGTAATTGTTTTTTAGGCTAAAACTTCAAACGGCTATAACTTCTCCATTTGAAGCCCATTCAGAAAATATTGTATATGAAAGTTGATTATAAAATTGTCATGAACACAATGGTATAAATTTCGTAGTCAAAGTTCATCATGAGCAAAAATTCTTTTTTTTACTATTTTCATAATTATCAATTAAATTTATTTTAATATAATTGTCAATAAAATGTGGGGTGTTACACAATCATAATATTTATTTACCTTAAATAAATTGCTTTAATCTCAAACCAACAATATTATTTATCAAACACTACATAGTCAATTTGTGAAACTAAATTCATGAAGTGTTCGTATTTTAAAATTTTAAATAATACAAATAATCAATCAATGATAATAACTGAATATTATCATTCCTAAATCAAATAATTGTAGCATTTTGAAAGATATTCTTTTATATTCAAAATATGATTCTAGGTAAAATTATTTCATTTACCAGTTTTTAAAAAGAATATTCTTTATATATAGCATTAACAAATAAACGATCATATATAATACTCTCAACTCATTCTACGGTGTCACTTATTCTATCTCTAATGAGTTACTCATTCTAGAGTAGTACTAAACCTATCTATAATGTTTTTTATCCCACCAAAGCCATGGTTCTCGCTCAACCATACACTCCAATAAGAAATGTAATGAACGGGATTTTCGACCTTCGAAAACCGACAACACTATATCCTCGGTATTCATATGTCGCAAATTTAAGTGCCGAAAAACTTGAATGTTAAGGGCAGAAAGAACATAAAGACAATAAAATCTTACATGAATGGAATATATATTATGTCAACAAATAATCTTTATGGTGGAAATTTTAAATACATTTATCGGTGTTAATCGTGGACAGTTATAAATCTCCATCGTACAAATGTAGAATAAAATAGTACAAAAAAGAGGTAATAGTCTCTTGAAGAATCTTTTATCTCCATGCTTCGAGCTCTTCTAGTTTGCTTTAAACAAAACCTGACTACTTTCTTGCTTGGAAAATTTGGGAACCAAGAATTTAAAGGGAATATAAAATCAACTTCAAGTCAGTCATTGAAGTGGTGTGAAAAACTCAAAATATGGATATTTGAAAGCAAAAGGTATCTCATAATACCACGCCGCACATAAACACGGAATGGATTTTTACCTTATGAAAACAAAAACATTTGCTACGCAAAATTTGGCAGTATTATTCTTAATGACATTCCTTGTAAAACATTTTTCAAATAAACATATTAAAATAGCTGAAATTGTTAGATCGGTTAAATTTGACGGCATAAAAGGTTTACAACTAAGTCTGAAGGCACTTATTGGGAATGGATTCCATACAATGACAAGGTAATGGACTACCTTCCATTTGGTACACCTTTAGAGAGGTGTGCCTTAGGTCCAGAAACTGAGCGCTTAAACCAACACATGACCAGCTTACCACTTCCATAATAGTACCAAATATTTCATCACCTTGGTCGTTCCCATCCTTTACCGAGATCACAAAGCAACATAACAACCTAAATTATAAAGGGTATCTAGAAAGGTGACTACATCTCCTAATGGGTGCGACCGACATAGCCATAGTGCTTCTACCATGTTTTTGTCATTTTCTAAATATATGGCTTAAGGCAACATTTACCTTTCATAGCACATATTTCAATTTGAATGCCACATTACCATTCCACAATCACACAATTAATTTCTACAAACATAAGCTCGTACATCTCAGGAAAGGGGGTTAAGCTAAGAGAAGTTGCCTTCTCCGCCACCAAACACATGATACGTTTATAGAGATCAATCAATGAGATCTCGAAATGCAAGGTCGGACATTTGTCCATACAAGTTATCCAGGAATAGAAAAACTAAATGAACTCTCCTACCACGTCCTTCCAAGAATCATCCCTAAGATTAATAGCGAGTAGCCCTTGCATCGAAGATCAAATCAAGATACTACTGCCATATTTATATGATATGGGAAATTTCCTACCGAGAGTTAGTGACAAGCAGCCCTTTATTTTATTTACTATCACTCTATATCTTTACTTCGTACACACAAATTGGTTCGAAGTGGTTTTCAGATAAGAATCACTTAAATCCAACCCTGGTTCCTTCGATCCAATCATCGATAAAAAGAAATTAAGTAAATATGTTCTTACCATTTGATCAATTACTTCCTTTATATCAAAAATAATATCTTCTAGAGATGTATAACTTTAAAACATTTATTTTTGGAATATTAATCATTAAACCTCTCTTTATCTTTGGAAATACCAAATAATTTTCGTAAGTCATATTGGAATAACATTTTTGAATTAAAAAGGGTCTATGGAAACTACATTAATTCTACTCAACACCAATTTCCATATTCAACCTTTACCATCCGTCGAATAACAGTGACATACCTTTTAAATTCATATGGATAGTACGGGTTTCCTCCTCTGAATTTAATACCAAGTATAAGAAGACTATCTCTATATAATCCAAGTCGTATTAAATTAAATTTAAAATTTGAATACTTTATACTTGCCTCGTTTCCAACATTTCGACCATATCTATTCCTCACCTAGGAAAGAGGCCATGTGAGCCAGGGCACTGGTTTCTCATGAACATCTCTTTATTTTAAGAACCTCACATCCGGATATCATAGATAGAATTGCCTAGTTTACTCATCGACTTTTAGAGCCAAGATTAAATCACTTGGTTTTAACAGCTTTTCTTTAAAATTATTTATTTAAACTCTTTTAATAAACTATAAAAAAATTCAAATCATCTTTAAAATACTTAGTTATTTATTTAAAAACAATTAAAAAAGATTTGAAAAATAATTCTTAAGTATAAAGTCATATTTCAAAAGTTATTTATAAGTGCTGCAAAAAGTGCTGTGAAAGTGCTGCGAATAGTGCTTTTAGAGCTTATTTGATCAAAATGACTTTTCTATCATTTAGAAATCCATTTTTATAACTCAAATCCATTTTAAACATTTCAAAGGATTTATAGAATTTATCCCATATTTTTTTTTAAATCTAAAAATATCAATTTTAAAGAATTTATCCCTTTGATTTTCGAACTGCCAAAGCACGACTATTTTGTAAACATTCTTTGCTCGTATTTCAAAATCTACTAAACAAAATCTTGATTTCCTTTCTTTGTTCGAAAACACAGTTATAAATGTTTGAAAAATTCTTATTACAAAGAATTCTAACTTTGAATCCATTGTATAAGTGGGTTTAACTTTCTACGGCGCGAACTACTTTTACGCGACATGCCTATTTCAACTTAAATTTCACATTCTATTCAAACTTTGCTTAAATTTTTTTAACTGTTTATAAAACATTATTAAATTATTTTAAACCATTTTCAAGAGGTTTAAACATTCCATATACACCATTTCATCTATAAAAGGAAAGTGATTTCCTTCGTGATATTTTGATATGTATTTAAACGTGACTTCTTTTAAACATCCAAACAGCAATATTTCACCACCAAACATGATGATCAAATCATAGAAACCACACAACATATCATCTCACCATCTAATATATATGTGTGTGTGTGCGTGTTTGTCTATACATATAACTAGAGTTTTCTCATCTCGGATCAAAAAGTTAAAATAAATGGCTACAGCTTCGCTAACTCAAATTTTAAGCTCACGAACCCTTGCACGAATGCCTCTAAATGGCTTAGCCCTTGCTTGGGATGGTGGTAGGTGCTCACGGTCTCGGCTAGGAGGGGAGGAAGGCACAACTAGGATGGAATATGGTGGCGGCCGTGGGATAATTTGGTAGAAAAGAGGAGTTTGTGATAGTATTGAAGTAGTTTGATATTCATTTTTGTGTGTAATTTAATTTTATTTTGCAAATATTTTTTCCGTTATTTCTCTTGATATGGAAGCCGTGAAAATAGAGGGGAAAGCTTAGGAAAACGAAGAAGAAGAAGAAATGAATGGAAGTGGAGATGGATGGTGGGTATAGGCAAATGGAAGGAGTAAAATATCAAGATAATAAAGTGCATATACGTCATCTTTTGCTCACTATCCCACACCCCTCTTACCTCACATGGTTTGGCCAAACCCCGCCCCCCCCCCCCCCCCCCCTTACCCCTCCCCAAGAGCTTGGCCATGTGCATGTACTTTGATGTGTAAGAGGTTAACTTTAGGATGTTTAAAAGGAGAAAATATCTTGATATTTTTGGTTATATTATATTAAAATGTATATGTATATATGTGTGTATCCATGTTCATGTCCATGTGAATATCTTTATGTAGATGTATATGTGCATATGTATGTCACATATAATCCATAATGTTGCATAATTTTTACACGTTGAATAGTTACGAATTTCGACTTCAATTACCGGTCATATTTTCTCTTTTTACTTAATATACATATATTTGTAAATAATGTTTAATAAGAATATTTCTATAATTATATAATAACTAAACGAATTTTTTAATAATTAAAATAATTTTTAAATCATTTAACTCGATTTAAATTCAAAAATAAATTTTTCCAAAATAATGACATTATTAATGATGTCATACATACTTTCAACTTTCCAAAATATAATAAATTACGTTATTACATATTCTTACTTATATATATATATATATAAATGAGTATACGTATCCAGCTTCGTGCGTGATGTCAGATGGTCAAAGAGTCGTTTATCGATAAAACGATTTTTAGTCATTTTATCGAAAAACGATTTCGGTCATTTTAGCGATATATCTTCAAAAGAGTATATTTTTATAAATATTTATTCAAATAAGATTATAAGTATTATTTATTATTATAATCTATGTTAAAAAAAGCTTATATTTGAATATTTTATTAATAATTATAATTCATCAATGTGATAAATTTATGGATCATTATAATTTGTAAAGAAACAAACCGTTTTTCCAATTCGAATACCAACAAAATCATCCTGCAAAACAACATCTTTCCTATCTCCAAAAACGAAAACATTTTAACTACAATTATAGTAAGTTGTTATTGGATCAATGTTACCATTGAATTTCATTATTTCAGAATCATAGTAATTATCAAAAAAAACTATCTAAAAACTTCCAACAAATAGACTTTTAAGCACATCAAGTAGTTTGTCTTCGTTGGTTATACTTTTCCTGTATACTTAAACACATCTACGAGTTATTTCAGATTACATCTAAAGGATTCCTTTGATGCAAAAACTACTTTTTTCTCTTCTTCAACAATTCTTTGGAATTTTCTACACTATAAATGTGTAGATTTTTTTTCCTAAAAGGGACCCCATATACTGAAGAAAAATCTTAAGAATAACTACATTTTCAAAAAATTTAGAATCTCTATCTTTTAAAATAATTTTCTCAACTGATTACTATTGAAAGTATAAAAATAATTAAGTTCAATAAATCAACCAAATCGTACAAAGCATATATTAAAACAATAAGATAACATAACATTAAGACATTTATTTAACATCACAGTGTAACTTTAAAAAAATTCTACGTTTTCTTAATGCAGTAATTATCTAGTTATAATATTTTTTGAATATTCTAGCTACATTTTCTTACTGCATATATAATATATAATAAACATAAAATTATCAAAAAGGAAAAATACAAAATAGTGAAAATTTAAATTTTGATTGCATTTTATAACTGCATAAGAATCATGAATTGAAACAGCAGTAATAACACTTTGAAATCCGACTACATTATGTGAATGCAGCAATCATCAAATCCTAATTTTATTATTATTGTAACTATATTTCATAACTACACAAAATCCATGTACTAATTATATCCTTAAACTAAAATTATCAAAATGGTAACACTGAAAAAGTAATAACAATTTAAATTTTGATTGCATTTTGTGTGTGCAATAATTATCAATATCAAAATTTTTATTTGAATAATAATAACACAAATACTCTTCAAAAATAAAATTAACAACTACTTCTATATTTTTATCATCAAAATAAAATATAACTGCATGCTCTAAATGTAATAACTAAATGAAATTACAATATGTAACTGAAAAATAATTACCAAATGTAGTTCAAACGAAAATAGTAATAACAAGTTAAATTTGGACTATATTTTATATCCACATAATAATCAAGCATTCAAACAACAGTAATAAAACTTTAAAATTGGACTGCATTTTATGGTTGCGGTAATTATCAAATTCTATTTTGTTTTGAATATTATAACTGGATATAATACATACACTAATAACATCTAATAAAATAAATTACTAGGTAGGCAATAATACAAAAATAATAACTACTTAAATTGGGATTGCAATTCATGAATGTAGTAATTATAAATATCATTTTTTGAATATTGTAACTAAATGCAATTGCATTAATCTATAACTGAAGATATTATAAACGCGGTTAAATTTTAAACATAAATACAACTATCGCTATCCAACGAATAACTTTTTCAACAACTATTAATAACAATAATTAACTAATTATCATAATAAAAAACATAACTTCATAACCCTAATGTCTAAAATATGTAAAAATTCAACCGTATTAATTATCAAAACCCTAGTGCACTAATATATAAACAACTTACTAATTATTACAGTGAGAAATATAACGAATAACTGCAATGCAGTAAAATATATGAATAAAAACCGCATAAAATTAGTCAATATAACCGCGATAATAAGAAATTAGTATACCCTTTGTTAACTGGGTTTCTAACTTAGATCTAAGGACTAACTAATTGATATCCAGAAAGATTCAACTAGTACAATCATAATAAATAATGATTGAAGTGGATGTAGGCCAGAGTCAGCCGAACCACTATAAAAAAAATTTGTCTCTTTTCTTATTTTTGCGTTTTATTTATTGTTTACCTAAGATTTATGCTACTCATCATCTACACTGGTGCTTTCACACTTGATTCAGGGTGTTGATCCATTTTTTAGGTTAATATTTTGGTGCTTTTACTGAGAACCTTGAATGAGATCTAAACAGCTGAAGTTTGGATCAAAAATTTAGAGAAGATGAGTAGGCCTACTAGTAGACCTAAAGCTGTAGCAAGTCAACTGGAGCATGGAGGCAGCCAAGTGGTGTCCTCAATTTCTCATCAACCTATCGATGTGAATAGAAAAGAAATGGAAAGGACGATGAAGGAGATGCAAGATGGGATCTTGCCTAAACAATAAGGGATGATGGATAGTTACTTCCAAAGGATGGAGCAACAAGGGATAACTAGATCTGCAGGGAATACGAACAAAAACCTGGAAACAAAATAGGAGCTGCTGGAGTTGGATTGGAACAAGGTGGATGTTTACACAAAAAAAATAGGCAAATACGAAAATCGTTGTTGTAGAGCTATAAATATTGTTTGTAGTATACAGCTATTGTTTTATGAAAATTAGTTGTACATGTTTAAGGTAGAAAAGAATATGTAAAGGACTTAAATGTAAAAAGACACATAATTTATAGTGGTTCGGCCTGAATGTGCCTACGTCCACTGTTCCTCTTTAATTGTCCCTTTTACTTCTGATTGCAAGTACAAGCTTTGAATACGAGTAAATATGTTATTAGAATTAAGATTTTTTTCCTCTCAAAGTTGTTTGCCATTGTTGTTAAAATCTTCGCTCTTCAGCATCTTCTTTTTTATAATGCCATATGCTTGGTATTTATAGAATGAAGATATGCGAAGAGGCAGCTAAATATATAGTATTTGGAATTTGGGTCAACCTTCCTTCCTCCAAGATTTGGTTCAACCTTCCTTACATGGTTGTCAAGCTATTCCACTTGTGATGACCGCCATACACCTCCAAGAACCTCGAAATGCGTAATGAAGAATTCCTCGAAGTATTCTCATGCCATGATGAAAATTTCCAACTTTTTTTAGATCTGTTATACTCGGGTCGAGCCTCAAGCAAACCTTCACCCGACTCCAAGCAGCATTACCTCAAGCTGACTCCAAGTAAACCCTTAAATTTCTCATGCCAGACTTCAAGCTACCACCGAACCAAAGATTTGGTTCGGTCATTGGACAAACTCCAAGCAAACTCCACATTTTCCAGGTCCGACTCCAAGCAACCGCCAAATAAAAGTTTTGGTTCGGTCATCCGACCGACTCCAAGTAGACTCTAGATTTTCAATGCCCGACACCAAGCAAGCGCCGAACCAAAGTTTTGGTTTGGTCATAAGGCCGACTCCAAACAGAATTGAGATTTGCAAGCCTCGATCGAAGCAAGCGCTGAACCAAAGTATTGGTTCGGTAATCCGGCTGACTCTAAGCAGACTCCAGATTTTCATGGCTCGATTCCAAGAAAACGTCGAATCAAAATTTTGGTTCGGTCATCAGGCCGACTCCAAGCAGACTCTAGATTTTCAAGGCCCGACTCCAAGCAAGTTTCGAACCAAAATTTTGGTTTGGTCATCAGGTCGACTTAAAGCAGACTCTAGATTTTCAAGGCCCGACTCAAACCAAGTGTCGAACCAAAATTTTTGTTCAGTCATCAGGCCGACTACAAGCAAACTCGATATTTTCAAGCCTCGACTCCAAGCAAGCGCCAAACTAAAGTTTTGATTCAGTCATCGGACCAATGATCCTAGATTATTGTTGTAACGAGTCGAATTTTGCCCGCTCGAAAATCGACATCCATACTTCATATCGTATTCGAATGCCATAGATTCGACCGTTCAAATCCGATTCGCCGGAGCTTATAACAACATTAAGTAAACAACACAGCGGAATAAAAGAATAATACATTGATATACAGCTTTGATACAATATCTGATACAACAGATGATCCAGTAGATATCAATATACATCAGAGATATGATACAATAAATAGCAGCGGAAAAGAAAATAGATGATAACATCTAGCAGCGGAACAATATAACTCTGAGATAGTCTTCAAGGAAGAACTTCAAGAACTGCAACTCCATCTCCAAGAATCAATCCAGCAATAGCTCGAACTCCCAATAACGATGCACCAAGCTAGGCAAGACTGGTGCGAACCAAGGGCTGAACTAACTCCAGATAATCTACTAAACCTGACTATCTGAAAAACCCAACTCTAGACTGCTCGTGTAGAAAATAATGAGCACCCAGAGTTTAGGAAAGAAACAATAAACTCCGGATCAGTCGTGGGACTGGTGTGAGCAACAAAAACAGTTTATCTTTTAAAACATTCAACAAAAGATTTTCAAAGTCAATTCGCAATGCTTTTTAAAAAATGAGACTACCATAAGGCTCCCACACACACACACAATGCAAACGCAGAATCGGAGGAGATTTCTCCTTATGATAGCCAAAGATGCTTGATACGCATTAAAAGGACATTTGATATTATTACTAGTGCATAGTGTAGTAAAAATCATTTCGAAAGTAAAGATATAAATCTTAGCCAACATAGACATTTCGAACTATGCCTACTATAGCTACCATCCAAACAGTGGGGCGCCACCATAAGTGAATGATAGGTTCTACAACTAAAACCGTACAAGATCGTATTGTTTCTTTGGATTTCCAGCGAATGATCAGGCCAAGGAACTTCCCATTGCCACATGAGAATGCCTCTGGATGGACATCCCCGAGAACCAAACCGGATCTCTACCAACACAAGGCCGGGTTACCCCTAACTGAGTACCAACTGACCGAATATGCCATCCCCCGGTCCTTCGGGACCTTTCATCCGAGCGCTCGTAATCAATTCACACAATCATAAAGTGTTTTCAACATGAGTAAGTATCTGGGCTCCATACCATGATACCACCCTTTTCCAGAAGGAAATGCACATATCCTAAAGGGCGCTACCCCTCATAACCATGCCGCATCTTTCCTATTTTGACCATTCCCGAGGTGTGAGGCTCGACGAAGTCACGTCCACAAAAACATACTTTATACAAAAGCCATGCTTTGGGTCAACAAATAATCATAGAAATGATCACCAGGATAGACGATCAAATAAACGATCCTATCACAAATAATCAACACAATGATCATTTACAGCAACACTCAGCGTGTCACATTACCAAATTGGGAATATATCGCTGATAACATTCAACTACATAACCTCTGAGCTCGTACGTCTCAGAGAAGGGTGTTAAGCTAAAAGAATAAATTCTCCGCCACCAACAGAAATATATTTGAAAGAAATCTGCTTTATATCTCAATTTGTAACGTCAGACATACAATCCATACAAGTCTGTTCCGGGATCGAACAGAACTGAAGGCACTTACAAAGAAGTCCTTGCAATCCGGATATTCACTAATCACGTTCGGACTTCCCATCACAGATGGAGTCTCTATACCGGGGACCATTCAATGCAAAGACATTCGACGAGTTGTCCTTTCGCTTTCAAAAATATCCGGTCTTTAACACCGGTCTTCAAATGCTATCCATAACGACATATCACATATTCGGAATGGGATATATGACACAAAGGTCCTCTCCCGGCTAAACCGAATAGTGAGCGCAATATTTACAAGAAATATATGGATATTGGGATTTCAATTAAGTCACAACTTATTACCCAAAACTTTCTTCCAAATGGTTTAAATCAATTACCATTTCAAATCTTTAAACAAAAAGATTTATTTCAAAAAGATCCATTCATAGATTTCCAAAACAATTTCATTTCGATAGGATTAACCCGTTAAATCTTTAAATCAAAGATTTAACTTATAGCTTTCAAATCGTTTCTATAACTTGGAAATCATTTTCATTTTAAACTAGAAATCTTTTTAACACAAATTGGAAGTTCATTTCTTATGTGAAAGCTTTTATTATGAGAAAACAAACAGTTTTCGTTTCAGAGAAATCCAATTAATTTACACGAGTTAAAGTTCTTGAATTATATTCACATTCCTAAATCAATACTTTTAAAATAGTTTAACCCGTATATAACTGGTATAACATTTTTAATCCCTAGTTTTAAATCATAGAATTCAATTTCAAATCTTGAATTTAAGTTCAAATCAAAATTATTCAACTTCATATTTTATCGAGTTATTCAAAATAAATTTCATCTATGAAATTCCATTTCAAAAGCTTTTCACTTTAAACCCAATCCATTTCCAAAACATTTGAATTCAAATATTCAAATTTAAAACTATTTCAAAAATCTGTGACTTAATCGATTTCCTCGTGAAATCCATATTGGTGTGTGTATAAGTGTGGTCCAGGGGTTTAACACAATAGTGCAACATCATACAATCATCACAGATCAGAATACAGAAATATAGTTGATAAGCGATATAAAACTTATAACGCTCATCGTCCATTCACAGATTCACAGATAATATACAAATGCAAATAAATATACACTGCTCAATCTACAGAACAAAATATCACAAATCAGATAGGATAATCAATTCAAGGCATCTCATACAATACAATCATTCATAAGTAAGGTCAAGCATTTAATAAACATTTATAAACAGGATTAATTATTCGTTCAATCCTAATCAATTCAATTTATTTCCTAGTAAATTAATTACATATGAATTTATTATCTAATTCTGATTTATGAATTAATCACAAATAATTTGATATAAATAATTTATCAACACTTTAATTAATTATCCTTAATTAATAAATTAATTAGATTAACCTTAGGTTAATTACAAAATTATTTAACCTAAATTTATTTCATTAAATAATTATTTTTAAATAATTAATTCTTTATAAATAAATCAACATTCTAATTACATTAAATGTAATTTTATCTTAATCACTTGGTTAATTAACTTTAATAATTAACCACTTACAATTAATTAATCTTCAATTAATTATAACTCATTCATTAATAAATCTTTAATTTAATATCATTCAATTAATTATCCTTTACTGGCTACAATAAGTGCTTATCCCAAATCACTTATTTTAATAAATCATAATTTAATTACATCAAGTAATTATACTTAAACTCCTTGATTAATCATTCTTTAATTATTTTATAAATTCAAATTATTATTAACCATATTATTATCAATTATTATTAAACCATTCATTTACAATTCATATCTAATGTATATACATATATATTTCTATATTTATTTTTAAAACCATTTATTTAAGATTTTACTTCAAATCCAATTTAAATATATATTCACATATATACTAATTGTCAAATCCATATGACTTTATATATTTTCTAGTCGAATCGGGGAAACTCGCTTCCATTTAAATCAATTTACCTTACCATTTTATTCAAAAATTCATTTAATTATTAATTTAAGTTAAATTAAAATCTAGGGTCGTTACAAATTTCCCCCCCTAAAAGAATTTCGTCCTCAAAATTCGCAGGCACGAAAACAACACAGAGATAGACTCAATCTTTACAATTTCTCAAATACAAGATATGGATTCCAAATTCAAGTCGGAATATCTCAAAATATATACCAATTTGTCCCTCTTCGGACTTCGACTAACCCAAGAAATTACAACAGAATTTCAAAATTTGGTTTTAAACGAAATTGTTTTATCGATACAATTCAAATTATCTTTCATATTCTATTAATAAATTTTAACTCAATTTAAAATTTCCAATTTATTTAAATTTTCAATTTCAAATTTCCCATTTATACAGAATTTCCAATTCATATTCATTAAGGTTTAAATCCAAAACTGATAAGAAACCGATGAAAATACAAAGTAAAGATTTTCTACAACGATTCGTAGGGCATCACCGCATCGAAACTTCTTCCTGGAGCTGTCACGAAGCAATCAAAAGAATTTATAAACGAATCAAAGAAAATTTGATGGAGAAAGATTGTTTCCACTGTTGTTACAGAGCATTGACTAATTATAGTCGTATTTCCCTATCCCCTATCTGGTTCTCTTCTTGCACTCATACTCGCTATCAACGGATAGAAAGAGAATTTACTGAGGCGTTCAAATAGATATCTTAAGGATTACTCATTCTAGGCTATACTTCACCCTATCTCTAATGAGTTACTTAATGTGTTACACTCCTGAGCTAAAGTTTCAACCCTTAGCTCTGATACCAAATGTAACGAGTCGAATTTTGCCCGCTCGAAAATCGACATCCATACTTCATATCGTATTCGAATGCCATAGATTCGACCGTTCAAATCCGATTCGCCGGAGCTTATAACAACATTAAGTAAACAACACAGCGAAATAAAAGAATAATACATTGATATACAGCTTTGATACAATATCTGATACAACATATGATCCAGTAGATATCAATATACATCAGAGATATGATACAATAAATAGCAGCGGAAAAGAAAATAGATGATAACATCTAGCAGCGGAACAATATAACTCTGAGATAGTCTTCAAGGAAGAACTTCAAGAACTGCAACTCCATCTCCAAGAATCAATCCAGCAATAGCTCGAACTCCCAATAACGATGCACCAAGCTAGGCAAAACTGGTGCGAACCAAGGGCTGAACTAACTCCAGATAATCTACTAAACCTGACTATCTGAAAAACCCAACTCTAGACTGCTCATGTAGAAAATAATGAGCACCCAGAGTTTAGGAAAGAAACAATAAACTCCGGATCAGTCGTGGGACTGGTGTGAGCAACAAAAACAGTTTATCTTTTAAAACATTCAACAAAAGATTTTCAAAGTCAATTCGCAATGCTTTTTAAAAAATGAGACTACCATAAGGCCTCCCGCACACACACACAATGCAAACGCAGAATCGGAGGAGATTTCTCCTTATGATAGCCAAAGACGCTTGATACGCATTAAAAGGACATTTGATATTATTACTAGTGCATAGTGTAGTAAAAATCATTTCGAAAGTAAAGATATAAATCTTAGCCAACATAGACATTTCGAACTATGCCTACTATAGCTACCATCCAAACAGTGGGGAGCCACCATAAGTGAATGATAGGTTCTACAACTAAAACCGTACAAGATCGTATTGTTTCTTTGGATTTCCAACGAATGATCAGGCCAAGGAACTTCCCATTGCCACATGAGAATGCCTCTGGATGGACATCCCCGAGAACCAAATCGGATCTCTACCAACACAAGGCCGGGTTACCCCTAACTGAGTAACAACTGACCGAATATGCCATCCCCCGGTCCTTTGGGACCTTTCATCCGAGCGCTCGTAATCAATTCACACAATCATAAAGTGTTTTCAACATGAGTAAGTATCTGGGCTCCATACCATGATACCACCCTTTTCCAGAAGGAAATGCACATATCCTAAAGGGCTCTACCCCTCATAACCTTGCCGCATCTTTCCTGTTTTGACCATTCCCGAGGTGTAAGGCTCGACGAAGTCACGTCCACAAAAACATACTTTATACAAAAGCCATGCTTTGGGTCAACAAATGATCATAGAAATGATCACCAGGATAGACGATCAAATAAACGATCCTATCACAAATAATCAACACAATGATCATTTACAGCAACACTCAGCATGTCACATTACCAAATTGGGAATATATCGCTGATAACATTCAACTACATAACCTCTGAGCTCGTACGTCTCAGAGAAGGGTGTTAAGCTAAAAGAATAAATTCTCCACCACCAACAGAAATATATTTGAAAGAAATCTGCTTTATATCTCAATTTGTAACGTCAGACATACAATCCATACAAGTCTGTTCCGGGATCGAACAGAACCGAAGGCACTTACAAAGAAGTCCTTGCAATCCGGATATTCACTAATCACGTTCGGACTTCCCATCACAGATGGAGTCTCTATACCGGGGACCAGTCGATGCAAAGGCATTCGACGAGTTGTCCTTTCGCTTTCAAAAATATCCGGTCTTCAACACCGGTCTTCAAATGCTATCCATAACGACATATCACATATTCGGAATGGGATATATGACACAAAGGTCCTCTCCCGGCTAAACCGAATAGTGAGCGCAATATTTACAAGAAATATATGGATATTGGGATTTCAATTAAGTCACAACTTATTACCCAAAACTTTCTTCCAAATGGTTTAAATCAATTACCATTTCAAATCTTTAAACAAAAAGATTTATTTCAAAAAGATCCATTCATAGATTTCCAAAACAATTTCATTTCGATAGGATTAACCCGTTAAATCTTTAAATCAAAGATTTAACTTATAGCTTTCAAATCGTTTCTATAACTTGGAAATCATTTTCATTTTAAACTAGAAATCTTTTTAACACAAATTGGAAGTTCATTTCTTATGTGAAAGCTTTTATTATGAGAAAACAAACAGTTTTCGTTTCAGAGAAATCCAATTAATTTACACGAGTTAAAGTTCTTGAATTATATTCACATTCCTAAATCAATACTTTTAAAATAGTTTAACCCGTATATAAATGGTATAACATTTTTAATCCCTAGTTTTAAATCATAGAATTCAATTTCAAATCTTGAATTTAAGTTCAAATCAAAATTATTTAACTTCATATTTTATCGAGTTATTCAAAATAAATTTCATCTATGAAATTCCATTTCAAAAGCTTTTCACTTTAAACCCAATCCATTTCCAAAACATTTGAATTCAAATATTCAAATTTAAAACTATTTCAAAAATCTGTGACTTAATCGATTTCCTCGTGAAATCCATATTGGTGTGTGTATAAGTGTGGTCCAGGGGTTTAACACAATAGTGCAACATCATACAATCATCACAGATCAAAATACAGAAATATAGTTGATAAGCGATATAAAACTTATAACGCTCATCGTCCATTCACAGATTCACAGATAATATACAAATGCAAATAAATATACACTGCTCAATCTATAGAACAAAATATCACAAATCAGATAGGATAATCAATTCAAGGCATCTTATACAATACAATCATTCATAAGTAAGGTCAAGCATTTGATAAACATTTATAAACAGGACTAATTATTCGTTCAATCCTAATCAATTCAATTTATTTCCTAGTAAATTAATTACATATGAATTTATTATCTAATTCTGATTTATAAATTAATCACAAATAATTTGATATAAATAATTTATCAACACTTTAATTAATTATCCTTAATTAATAAATTAATTAGATTAACCTTAGGTTAATTACAAAATTATTTAACCTAAATTTATTTCATTAAATAATTATTTTTAAATAATTAATTATCTTTATAAATAAATCAACATTCTAATTACATTAAATGTAATTTTATCTTAATCACTTGGTTAATTAACTTTAATAATTAACCACTTACAATTAATTAATCTTCAATTAATTATAACTCATTCATTAATAAATCTTTAATTTAATATCATTCAATTAATTATCCTTTACTGGCTACAATAAGTGCTTATCCCAAATCACTTATTTTAATAAATCATAATTTAATTACATCAAGTAATTATACTTAAACTCCTTGATTAATCATTCTTTAATTATTTTATAAATTCAAATTATTATTAACCATATTATTATCAATTATTATTAAACCATTCATTTACAATTCATATCTAATGTATATACATATATATTTCTATATTTATTTTTAAAACCATTTATTTAAGATTTTATTTCAAATCCAATTTAAATATATATTCACATATATACTAATTGTCAAATCCATATGACTTTATATATTTTCTAGTCGAATCGGGGAAACTCGCTTCCATTTAAATCAATTTACCTTACAATTTTATTCAAAAATTCATTTAATTATTAATTTAAATTAAATTAAAATCTAGGGTCGTTACAATTGTTGAACTGTTAACCTGGAATGGCGGTAGAGCGTCTCGGTATCAGTCCCACGAGACGGTGGTGGACAAATATTAAGATGATCATATGTTTCAATCCGTAGCTCGGATTAAGATGCGATTTCAACCTTTGTCCATATCTTGATCGCAAGAATAACTCCAAACTAGTTTGAATCTATTCCAAAACAATGACAATTTTTCCTTTGACTCCTCATATTCACCATATAGTGGGCGAAAACGCCCACAACATTTGCCCCCCAAAGCATACTTTCGTGAATACAAAGTGTGCTTTGTTTAATCCAAGACTATCTTCTTAATCTTGCAATGGTTATATTGTCCAAATATCCATATCTCATCTTTGCCTATGATTTTTTGATAAGCCTCCTATTGCAAGTATGATGTGGGACTTTGTTCGTTTCGAGGAGGACTTGCTAAATATTTAAAGCCGTCTTTGATTAGTCTTCGTCCGATATGATGCTATTTTTCTTGGACTTTCGGTTCCCTATGTCGAGGCTTCATACAGTTTGCAGACCAACTGATGTATACTTTGCGTTATCAACTTTGGATATATGATGTGGCACTCCAGTTATGTTCACTGTGTGCTTGAGTCAAGCTATCCTGACCATCTCATGTGATCGCCAAGTTTGTTTAATTCTCTGTTAATCCTTTCTCCACTCTTATGCATGCTTTGACAAGATCAATCATTGATAAATTTGATATAGTAAGAATCTCTATTGAAGGGTCTTTGTCTGTAGGAGATGATCGGAGTGTTATCGAGTGAATGTCGGTTATGGCTTCCCTAGCCCATGTTTTGTATCTTCTGTTTGGACGCTTGTGCAAAGATATGTATATTTTATATAAATTTTGGTCTGAATCCTCATACATGATAAGGTGTAATGTTTTTACAGCATACGGTCTAATAAAGTGATGATCAGTTTCACCAACTTCTTCGATAGCTTGGTTTGATAATCCTTAGTGTACTTGTACAGACTACATTTTTCGTAAATTTGGATGGATAAGTGTTGGATTGTTGAGAAGCTTGGTGAAGGAGCAAGGATAGTCAGACCATGAAATTGGGTTGGTTGAGTTTATTAGACCGAAATAATTTGGTTCGAGAGTGGAAGATGATAGCCGAACCACTTGGTTTGGTAAATGAAAAGAGGATGGACCGAGGTGCAAAATGGGATCGGACGAAAGTGTTGGTATGTTGCATGGTCCAAGGTCGAAACAATGATCTGGTGCACCGCCTGTGCTAATCGTAAGCTTGTGTTTGGTGTCTAGCAATTGTGACCGGTTCAAAATTGTAGTTTGGCACTAACACAAGACTATAATTAAACCAATCTTTAAGAGAATGACATTGGCTTTTCGGTCTAGGGTCTATGAGGAATTGTCCATACTATGAGTACTTTATTATTCTCGTGCAAAGTCATGGTCGCGGCAAAATGTGAGTTATTTATGGCTCGATGGGAAAGCTGATTGTGGGTAAGAATGATTCATTGTTGCTAGTTTGAGTTATGCCAAGTGCTGATGTTAGATACCCCCAGTATGTGGTGTTTAGCAGGAATAATCTTTGGACATTGAAAACCTTGATTTGCTTCGGTTTTTTATTTATTGTTGATCGGGTAGAATCAATCTTTTAATTCAAATGTCCCATTGGCTTTGGCGGTAGAGGATCGTCCTATTCTATTGACTTTACCTACAATTATAGGGTCCTTTCGGGCTTAGTGTGGTCAAGGACTTTCATCCTTGCCTTAGAATCAGTTATAGACTATTAATACATTTTTATTTGGAATTCTACCATAAATATGTGTTAGAGTCATCCTGTATGTCCTCGGGATTGATTTATTAGGTAAAGGTATCAAGCTGTTTGTGTTAAAATAGACTTTGATATAAATCAATTACATTTGGAAGGTTAAAGATCGAATCCCTTCTATTTAGAGGTGTCCTAATCATTCGAAGTGATTCCCTATTACTAAGGTTTGGGTAGTAATTTTAGGGATGTGGCAGTCCAAAAATACTCATCACATCCACCAGAGCACCCTCTAGCGACGTTGTCAAAAGTCGGCTGGGAGCGCTAATTATTTGTCTAGGTTTGTCCCCAGTATAGTGCACTTGGTTGCTTCTCACAACATGATGCCTTGTATCATGAATAGGTTTAAAACTTGTAAACTTAAGGTCATGATTTCAATGTTATTACCAAGCTAAGTGGTAGTGTATGTGTATAATAAGGGGTGAGGTGGTGCTATGCCCCTAAGTATTTTTTTATCGAATTTAGCTTATCTTACAAAAGTTGGTCATAGCTTTGCACTGAGTTTTTCTTAGGTTCCATAAGCGTGCTCAGCTTTAGGAGAATCCTTACAGTTTCTTGAGTGAAGTTGGTTGGAAGAATATTCTATTTCTTGTGGCAATGCTGGATTGATGTTCCACTATCTCTGATGGAGTTGAGTCGATGCTTTGTTTCCTCTGGTGGAGTGGAAGCGAATGAATATCCTGCTATGGTTGGTAGAATGGAATTCATATTTTTACTACTTGTATGCGACGCCACAAGACTAAAAGAAATTGTTAAAAGCTTCTAGTTTAAGTACAACAAATTATATTCTTCATCAAGAGAGTCCTTCTAAACATAAGATTCGTAGCACATAACTTACTTGCCCTGATTGTGGATTCTAGTGTCATATGGTTTGTTAGCCCAACCTATGTTCCAAGGGAATGTAACTTTTGCGACAGCCATAATTATGATTTAGATCCGAGATGCACACACAGTAACAACCCATGCCATTATGGCCTGTATCGTCAGTATTATTCGATTTACTGTAGCATGGCTAGCGTGGGTGCCCATCGTTAACTACGAACTATTCCTGGCTGCAACCATGCCTTAATCATGGGATTTATTAACAGTTTGTAACTGTCGACGAGCCAAACTCCAATAATAAACTACTTAGGCTATAATCGTGCCTAATCCGTGGCTTATAGTCGGTTTGTCATTGCTGGCTAGGGGCCGATTGTCAACAGTGAGCTACCCAGGCTATTTTCATGCCCTTAGTCATAGTTATCTTGCTTTCACTACTGTCGATGAGAGCTTGCGATTGATCGTAATAGGAAAAATATTGGACAAACAATCGAGAAAAACACCAATTTTCAGAGTGGTTTAGCCAGAATACACCTACGTCACTATCTTTCTTTTATTGCTTCAGGTGATACATGCTTTTTACAAGCCAAGAGAAGTAATGGAGGAGATGCTAGAGATTCCTTCCTTTCCTAAACACCTTTTCTGTTAACTGTCGACAGAATGTAAGCTCCGTTTTTTAGACCCTTATGAAAAACAAATGGTCCTTCCCAAACTGGATCTAGTGCGCCTGAATGGGGAGACACATGCTTGAGAACAATATATCCCTCTTGTAACTCATGGGGCTTCACCTTAGATTTGTATTGTTTTGCCACATTCCTCTGTTTGCGGGGGCCTTGAGAGTGGTGTTATTCCTTCTTTCTTCAATCGGGTTTAAGGACATGCTGAGAAGCTCCTCGTTTTCTTATGGATTATAATGTGTCCTATGATGTGAAGAGAAAACTATTTCGACTGGAAGCATGGCCTCAACCCCGTATGCTTAAAGAAAATAGAACATGTCATGTTGTTGTTTTATAGGAGGCATAGTAGGCCTACAGTGTCATGGGTAATTCGTCAACCCACGCTCCTTTGGATTTATCTAGTTTTTCCTTAATTAGTGTTTGCAAGACTTTATTGATAGCTTTAACCTGCCTATTGGCCACGCTAGGCTTCAAATGCATTTATTCTTTGAGTTACTCAAGCTAGATTTGTGCTCGAACGCCCGACTGGTATGTCATTACCAGGGAAAGGGGCTGTAACGACTAAATTCCAGATAGTTGGGAAAAATAAGAAAGAGATAGAAGAATAGAAACACCAAAATCTCACATTCGCAGCGGATAAAAATATAATATCAAATAATAACAGTTTACAAAAGAACTCTATATCTGTCAAATACATTTATAATACATCAGAGTTACACATATATATACAGACACTGGATGTACACAATCATCATGTCTCAGATATACAACAATATAATACAGCGGAAACACTCCATAAGTTCTTGCCATCCAACTCGCCTCCTGAGCTCTAGAACGTCCTTTCCTCGAAATCTGTAATACTCGGTCCGACCCGAGCATTACAACAAAGTAACACCCGGGTCAGGCTGGAAACCAGTGTGAGTAAACCCATCTAACATGGAATACAAAGCATACAACTTATATAAAACCCGAGGTAACTCGTATCAATTTACATATTCACAACTTATTATAGACATCACTTATCTCACACATCACTTTTCCAAGTACCAAAATTTAGATTAAATAGTCCAATTCACTTAAATCATTTCAATCCAGCCTATTGATTTCACATATCAATCTATAAAAATTCGAGGTGGTTTCGGGTATTTTCTAATACCCAACCCCAGTCCCTTTGAATCTCACGTCATCCTAACCTAAGTTATCCAAATGAAATACACTTCCAACTTTAAATACAGGATGTCCCTTTACACAACAGTTCATCATTGATAGATAACCACAATATCATGTTCGTCCAAACAGATGATACTACAAAACATTTCATATCAGATATATCAACTCATTCAAGGCATCCAATACCATTCGATCGTCCATAAGCAAACTTTATCACTTCCAAAATAAATTTAATCACTTCTACGTGAATTACCAACCTCAATCACTTAGATTCCTTGACTTGTCATTAATTAATTTCAAATCAATTAATTAATCATTCCTTAATTATCCATCTTAATTAATCACCCTGGATTAATTATGTTTCAATTACATTCAAGTAATTATCTTTAATTAATTACACAAATTAATTATTCTTGACCAAAAACATTAATTAATCTTTAATTTCTTCACAAATTAATTATCTATAATTAATTACATTAATCCTTAATTACTTATATTAATCAATTTCTCATAATCACCTATTATTGATTAATTAATCTTAATCAATCAACCTTTAATTACATCATTAATTATATAAATTAATGATTGCTAATTACATTTTAATTTATCTTAATCTAAACTAATTACATTAAGTAATTAATCGTTAATTAAACCACAAATATTAATGACTCTTGATTAATCTCAACTAGTAATTAACTATTTTTTTATTTACTTCATTAAATAAATTAATTACTCATTTTATAAAAGAAGTTTAAAGGAATTTAATATCAAATTCATTTTTAAATTCAAATCAATTTAAAAATGCACTTTAACATTCAAGTTGTTAAAACATTTTAAATTTAAAAATGAATTTGTTTAAAAACTGAGATTCACTAAACCTGAATTCCATATTTAACTTTGATTTAAAACTTGTTTTAAATATCTACTTTATAATTTAACTTTAGTTTTTCTTTAAAATCACTTTTATTTATTTCCAATTCATTCTTATTTTTATTCTATAGTTATTTCACTTTCAAAACTTACTCTTATATTTTCTCCAAAATATCCAATTCAATATTCCAATTATCAATATAATTCATCACAGAATATCAAATATTCATAACACAGAATATTAAACAGTCTAAATAATTTTAAGGAATCCAGTTGGATCCCTCCAACTTGTTTCCCTACATCCACAGACATTAGCACAATACCAATTCCACTTAGAGGTGGAATACCGCGGTATATGGGATTAATATAATACATCATCCGCTATTATGCGGCGCATAGGGTCTCATCCACTATATAATGCGGGAAATCAATCACTCCAATATATACTATATATTACTATATAATATAGCACATAAATTCAATTCAATTATTCAGCCAATCATTTAAATATAACCATTTAAATTTAAATAAAAACCCAGTTGAGTGAGATTAACTCGCCTTTGATTTTGCAATCCAAATCCAATCTCGACGTGTTTCGTTTCAGATTTTAACCTTGTATAAACAGTTATATGATTTATTAATATTTTACATAATCGAACAATCAACTATCCCTTTTAATAATTTTTATTTAGCTAATAATTTAATTTATATTAATTACTTCATGTGATAATTTAAATTGACTAATGATTTAATTAAATTATTAATCTCTCTCTTAAAACTACATGTACAAATAAATTATAGATTTAAAAATCTACTTTTTATAAATTCCTCAAACATTTAAAATCCATATATATATATACATACATATATATATATATATATATATATCAAAATCTTTTCTATATATAAAATTAACTAAGATAGGCATGTATAAAAATTTTCTTTACTGCAAATTTTCTCTTCTAACCTATATAATATATATATATATAGAAATCGGATTTTGTTTAAACTTCTCAAAAATCACTTTCTTTTCCAAAGTTTTATACTTGTATTAGACAGTAATTCCTTTATAAACCTTACTGTTAAAATATATTCCTCTATCTGCTTTTCTTCTGCGCGTATAAATACACAAATATAAATTTTAAACTAAATTAAATTTAATTAAAAACAAATACCTAACTGCCGAAACCACCAGATCGTGGCCCTAACCATCGAGATCCATCACACCTAGGTCGCGGTTCCACTTCATCCTACGGCCGACCCATCACATGCACCACAACCAGAATCGCACACGGTAGAAACTTCGTCGATCCCAATATTTCGATCGCAACTCAAGCTTTAGATCGCCGCCTCCCTTCTCGCTGTCCATAGCAATCGATCGCAGCCACAACAAGACGAAACCCGAGACTTCGAACCCAACCCTAGATCACCTCGAGCTGGCGAATTTCCATCTCATCGTCTCGAGTGATGGCGAGCTCGAATTTCCCCACGCGGTGATTTTGATTTGGAGGATGTAGAGAATAAATGGAAAACGTGATTTGATTCACGATTTTCGGTCTTGAATGAAATCGCATGGACATGGATTAGGGAAAGAAAGCACGCGACTTTCTATTTTCGAATCAAGGACGAGATTTTGTTTTCCTATTGCTTTTTAATTTTAGAGGAAAGATGCTCGGCCATTAAAGGAAGATAGGCTCGAGATATTTTTTTCGTGAAATGTTCGGCTGTTTGAAATGAAAGGAACGTGATGTTCTTGAGAAGAGGGAAGCGTACAAAAGAAGGCTACAGAGCTCTGATGTGAAATGATTTCAACTGCAGTTGATTGATATAAATATTAAATTTAAATTCAAATTCAAACCGTTCTGATAAATGCAACTTAAAAACTTAACCTCCTATCGAGACGTGCCGCTAGACGTTTATAATGTTATACCCCTATTCCGAACATAAAGGAAAAGGTTTCAAGTCCTAATTCGATCATATGAAGAAGATAGCTTTTTCGACCCGGTTCTTATATTAAATTTTCGATATAAATTTCAGCGCGTTTATATATCGTACGCTCACACAACAATTCCAAACATTACGAAAATTGTAATCCGATAATAATACTACATTACTGATCCAATGGAACTGGTTTCGTCGAATTCCGAGATTGTGCCTCGGAAGGTTGTTTTTAAATTCAATTTAAACGATATATTATTAAAACTAAACAAATCGCCTTTAAATTAAATTTCAACCATTCTATTATCTTCAGTATCATCATTATAGATTTTATAAGCCTTCAAATTATTTTTAACAGGCTTAAAACTCCAGATTCAACATTTTACCCAACTTCAAACTATTAAATTCAATAATTTAATTATCAAATAAATAGTGATATTTGGAATTCAAGTTAAAATTTACCTTTCAAATATTTAAAATCAACTAAATATTCCAATTTCAAATGCTCAAAAAATTCCGAGTCGTCACATTCCTCCTCCCTTAAAAGAATTTTGTCCCCGAAATTACTAGTTAGGAAGAATGGTCCAATACCCGTTTACTTTTTCCAAAACCAAATAGTTTTATCAACTTGCCATAACATATCTTTTATTAAAGACCCACTATTACTTCAACCAACTTTCCAAAACCTTCCATAGTTTCCAACAACATTATTTCCTCCACTTATTCAAATTTAAATTTAAATCCAAATTTAAATTATCAAAACTTTCTCAAAAAATTTCTAACTCTCTAAATTTATAAAAAAAAATCGCCGGCGTCTCCTTTGCGCGTCTAGCACGGTACAACTACAAAATGTCTCTACGGGCTTCCAAATTCCAAAGGAAAACAAAAGGCCAAGTGGCTAGATCAAAAACCCAATCAAATTTCATACAGAAATTTAAACACATACCTTTTGTCGAGCAATTCAAATTTATCTTCTGAAATCAAAATCAATTTTCCTCTCCCTTTTTAATACCTGCATATCCTACTTAGAAATAATATCCAATCATAGCTTTTAAAATCATTTTATACATTTCCTTATAGAAGTTTTCATATCTACTTCTATTCATTAGTTTTCCCCATTTCCATATGAATTCAATTTATCTTCCATTCTGAATATTGAATTATATCTTCCATTTACAACTGATTCACATCGTTATTTTAAATTAGTTTCATTCACTGATTTATTTCAATTTCCAATTTGAAATCGTTTTGTCGCTAATAAAAAATTTCCAAAAATTTTCAAAAAAATTTCTAACTGCAAAATTTTCGAAAAATTTTGGCAGTCTCCTTTGTACGAAGGGGCTTTTGCAATTTGACAAGAGATATAAATATACATACTTCGTCCCATACGGTCAGAAAAACAAAAACAGTTCATATTTCCTATTTTTATTGCGTAGGCGTACCTTTATTTAGCATTTTTAAGCGAGCAGCTTATTATTTTAGTATTTATCGCGTCCAAATTCAGCCAAACGGCTTCCCGGTACCTATACTTACTCAATTCAAACATGTAAGTAATAAATATATGAAATTTATTAACATTTCACTTACTTTCAATAGTTAAACACATGAATTTCATAAGCATACCTACCTAACAGCATTTAAAAGTAATTAATAAGGTTTCAATCACCAATTCATTTGCTTTCACTCACTTTTCGTACCCTTGCATTCAGTTTAAGTGATGTACAACTCACTTACTTACCTTCATTTCATTTATAATTCCAAACAACTCATATTCATATCAATTGATTCAAAAATCAATTATATTTGCATCAACTAATTCATAGAATTTAATTAAATCTCGTTTACGTCAAACGACAATCATTTCTATGCAATTTGATGATATCCATGTGAATAAATAGTTACTTAAGTTTTATAACCAATTTATATTAATTCCGACTCAATTTTATTCAATTCCATTTTAATTTATTCACAACCATTTTATTTAGCTCGACACATTTGATGCTTGTGTACCCCAAATTAATTCAACCCAAGCTTTTATTTAATGGGCTTTCACCCTTATTCGAAGCCAAGCTTCCATAAGTTTAAAACTTAAGTTAATTTACTTCAATTTATTCCAACATCAAACTTAAGTTCACTTCTATTTGAGTCTCATTTAATCAAATTCCATTTAATTTAGTTAGCCCATCCATTTTAATTTTAATTTTAATTCACATTCTCGATTTATAAAAATAATATCCAAGCACATATTTAACTCATTTATACTCGAATTGGATTTTATTTGTAACTCAAATCATTTCTTTTATAATCCAATTCCATTTTATTTTATTTCTACCTTCTTGAACTTAATTTGTAATTCAAACCATTTCTGTTTCAATCCAACTTCCTTTTCATTCGACAATATTCCAATCGTATTCAATTTTATAACAATTTAAGTCAATTTAATTTATAACTCAAGTTTTCATTTCCGAACTCAATTAATAACTCCCAATTCAAATTCTATTTAACCAATTTAAATCTTATTAACATACTTGCTCAACTAATTTATTTAGCTAACTAGCTTATTTCTTTATTTTAAAATTTAGAGATACTTTTAAATTCACAAAATACCATTAAAATAGCTTTTTATAAAAAAACTTCTTATAACTCGATGTCTCAAACAGTCCATCCTTATTCTCATAGAAATTCGGTCATACGTGGATCAGCCGTAAGACTAAAAATCTGTAAGTACTTGGTAAACCCGTTTTCAACACCCAGTGAAAATGCTTGGAAAATAATTTTATTGAAAATATAGAAAACAATTTTTGAAAATAAAGGAAATATCTTTGGCGAGAGTGCTGTGGAAATCATCGCCCCCATCCATGGTCGCAGTTACATCCTGGGTTACGTTGCCATCACAGCAAAAGTCCATGTAACTGTAGGCACTCTGTGCCCCTCGATTACGCCATGGAACCCACAATAGATCGCAGTTACATTCCAGGGTTACGTTGCCATCATAGCAAAAGTCCATGTAACTGTAGGGGCATCAGCGCCCTCGATTTTCGCTGTCAAAAATGAAACTCCTCCACTCCCACATAGGTCGCAATCTACCGATATAAAATCAAACGAAGACTGTTGAATCTCACGTCACACAGGACTTTCGCTATGTTACCATAGGTCGCAGTCTACCGATGTAAAATCAACGTAGACTGTTGGCTCTCAGCGGCACACATGACTTTCGCTATGGTCTGCAGTAGATCGCAGTGACATCGAGTTACACTGTCGTTACAGCATAACCAAAATTCCTCTGTAGGCATCAGCGCCCTCGACTTTCGCTACACACTACTCATAATCCTCAGGAACTAGTTTTGTCCGGACTCCTCACAGGATCAACTTTAGATCCCCTCCTTAGGGTTCAAGGCTGTACCACCCTATGGCACTCCTGAGAAGTTCATTTCAAGGGAGCGCCTTTTTCCCCAGAGCCATTATCAAAAAAACTTTATACTATACACATATAGTATCTTCCAAGTCATACACCTAGTATGAATCTCATATAAATCTCCTTTCTCAAAATCGATTATCCTAAAATCGATAATTCTCAAACTAGGCTTTCCAAATTCCAATATTGATTTTTCCCAAAAATCAAAAGCCTTTACAAATCCAAATGTTCCCAAAACCTTTTTCCAAAATCCTCATAAGATCCTTTATATATATATATATATATATATATATATATAATTTATAAAGTTGTTTCCATCTTACTTATCATCATAAAAATATCCAACTTTCACTTTTATCCATTGTATATTTCACAAAATATACTTTCATTTCAAAAGAAATCATTTCACATTCTTTTTATTCATAAATTTCAATACCAATTTCATTTAAACCCGTACAATGTAGACATATCATCCGTACGCTATACCAATCTGATCGCTCACTCGATCATACAATTTCACTTCCGAACTAGTATCGTCCATCCGACTTCCTAGTGCGGACATAGATCTGGTTTCTTGATCAGAAACCGTCATTCTCCTTGCATAGCCATAACTATGATAGAGAATATCCAGAACCAATCAACAATCCTTATCTAGGTTCGCTGTCGAAAATCAAGTGAAAAATCCCAACTCGGATCGATATAACTATCTCGAAATTCTATGCTCGGATCTGGATCAAATCACTGTGCGAATAGAATAATATACGTACATCCTACGTATTTATCTTCACTGATTATCAACTAAATAAATTTCTCCTTCTATTCACATTTCCTTTAATTTCTATCCACATAACCATAATTGTTTCAATTTCATTGGATTATCACTTTAATCCTTATCCCAAATGGATATTCAATCATAAACAATTTGAGTTCTGTCCAGCTTAGATTCAGAAAATAGCTTGAAAAGTTTAAAATAGATAAGTCGTTGAAAAATATTTATTAGTTTGTAACATAGCTGTAAAATAGTTAAGTAATTGTAAAATAGTTGAAAAATGGTTAAATAGTTATAATAATTGTAAATAGTTGCAAAATAGTTGCAAAATAGTAATTAATTTGTAAAATAGTTGAAAAACAGTAATTAGTTTATAAAAAAGTTGAAAAATTGTTAAATAGTTCCAAAATAATTGTAGAATAAGTATAAAATAGTTTGGGTTTTTAAAAAGAAAGGTTGTATATAGTAAATAGATAGGAAAATAGATTAAAAACAGTTTATATTAAAATATTTTATTTGGGAAAACTATTTCAGAGCCAAACTGTTCAATTCCCAATCTCCATTTCCAATTAATTCTATTTAAATTTCCACTCCCATTTAAATTGACCCAACTCCAATTTAAATAAGTTCAATTTCCATTGAAATTGATTTAACCCCAATTCAAGTTGAATCAATCTTGATTTCTTTCCAAATTCAAATAAGATTCCGTTTGATTTTAAACCTACTCAACCTTAATTACAATTCCAAATTATTCCAATCAATATGGACTAATATCAATTGAACCCACTTAAATTTCAAATCATTTCAATTCAATCCAATTCAAATTTTCCATTTAAACTTATACATCTTCAATCACAAATCCAATTAATTCAAATCAGATTCAATTTGAACGAATTCAATTCAAAATTCAAATTTAAACCAACCCAAATTATATAAATTCGAGTTAAATTTTCAAATTTTGATTTAATCCTTTGCATCAGATCTACTTATCTCTTTAGACCATTTAATTCTGAATCCATTTCAAACTTATCTTCATTTAATTTTAATTTGGTTGTATTTCTATTACCACTTAATTCTCATTAATAAATTTTTCAAATAATATAACAACCAATTACCTTAATATTTATTGAAAAGAAATATTGCTTTATATATCAAAATATATTCTTATAAATCATTTAAAACCTTTATATAAGAAAATAACAAGTACGCGCTCATATATGTATATATACTCAACTCATTCTAGGGTACCATTGACCCTATCCTTAATGAGTAATCCCAACAGAACCAAGGTTCTCGCTTAACCTTCAGCTCTGATACCAATAATAACGACCCGGAATTTTCGATGCCGAAAATTCTAGATAGTTAAGAAAAAGAAGAAAGAGATAGAAGAACAGAAACATCAATATCTCACATTCGCAGCAGATAAAAATATAATATCCACTAATAACAGTTTACAAATGAACTCTGTATTTGTCAAATACATTTATAATACATCAGAGTTACACATATATATACAGACACTGATATACACAATCATCATGCCTCAGATATACAACAATATAATACAGCGGAAACACTCCATACGTTCTTGCCATCCAACTCGCCTCTTGAGCTCCAGAACGTCCTTTCCTGGAAATCTATAATACTCAGTCTGACCCGAGCATTACATCAAAGTAACACCCGGGTCAGGCTGGAAACCAGCGTGAGTAAACCCATCTAACATGGAATACAAAGCATACAATTTATATAAAACCCGGGGTAACTCGTACCAATTTACAAAATCACAATTTGTTATAGACATCACTTATCTCACACATCACTTTTCCATGTACAAAATTTAGATCAAATAGTCCAATTCACTTAAATCATTTCATTCCAGCCTATTGATTTCACATGTCAATCTATAAAAATTCAAAGTGGTTTCGGGTATTTTCTAATACCCGACCCCGGCCCCTTCGAATCTCACGTCATCCTAACCCAAGTTATCCAAATGAAATACACTTCCAACTTTAAATACAGGATGTCCCTTTAAACAACATTTCATCATTGATAGATAACCACAATATCATGTCCAACCAAACAGATGATACTACAAAATATTTCATATCAGTTATATCAACTCATTCAAGGCATCCAATACCATTCGATCGTCCATAAGCAAACTTTATCACTTCCAAAATAAATTTAATCACTTCTAAGTGAATTACTAACCTCAATCACTTAGATTCCTTCACTTGTCATTAATTCATTTCAAATCAATTAATTAATCATTCCTTAATTATCCATCTTAATTAATCACCCTGGATTAATTATCTTTCAATTACATTCAAGTAATTATCTTTAATTATTTACACAAATTAATTATTCTTGACCAAAAATAGTAATTAATCTTTAATTTCTTCACAAATTAATTATCTATAATTAATTACATTAATCCTTAATTACTTGTATTAATCAATGTCTCATAAATCACTTATTATTGATTAATTAATCTAAATCAATCAACCTTTAGTTGCATCATTAATTATATAATTAATGATTGCTAATTACATTTAATTTATCCTAATCTAAATTAATTACATTAAGTAATTAATCATTAACTAAACCACAAATATTAATGACTCTTAATTAATCTCGTCGAGTAATTGACTTTTTCTATTTACTTCATTAAATAAATTAACTACTCATTTCATAAAAGAAGTTTAAAGGAATTTAAAACCAAATTCATTTTTAAATTCAAATCAATTTAAAAATACACTTTAACATTCAAGTTTTTAAAACAATTTAAATTTAAAAATGAATTTGTTTAAAAACTGAGATTCACTAAACTTGAATTCCAGATTTAACTTTGATTTAAAACTTGTTTTAAATCTCTACTTTACAATTTAATTTCAATTTTTTTAAAAAAAATCACTTTTATTTCTTTCCAATTCATTCTTATTTTTATTCTATAATTATTTCACTTCCTAAGCTCACTCTTATATTTTTTCCAAAAAATCCAATTCAATATTCCAATTATCAATATAATTCATCACAGAATATCAAATATTCATAATACAGAATATTAAACAGTCTAAAAATTTTGAGGAATCCAGTTGGATCTCAACAACCTGTTTCCCTGCATCCATAGATGTTAGCACAATACCAATTCCACTTCGAGGTAGAATATCGCGGTATATGGGATTAATATAATATATCATCCACTATTATGCGGCTCATGGGGTCTCATCTGCTATATAATGCGGGAAATCAATCACTCCAATATATACTATATATTACCATATAATATAGCACGTCAATTCAATTCAACCATTCAACTAATCATTTAAATTTAACCATTTAAATTTAAATAAAAACTCAGTTGAGTGAGATTAACTCACCTTTTATTTTGCAATCCATATCCAATCTCGACTTGTTTCCTTTCAAATTTTAACCTTGTATAAACAGTTATACGATTTATTAATATTTTACATAATCGAACAATCAACTATCCCATTTAACAATTTTAATTTAACTAATAATTTTATTTAAATTAATTACTTCATGTGATAATTTAAATTAACTAATGATTTAATTAAATTATTAATTTCTCTCTTAAAACTACATGTAGAAATAAATTATAGATTTAAAAATCTACTTTTTATAAATTCCTCAAACATTTAAAATCCTTATATATATATATATATATCGAGTCTTTGTTATATCCTACTAAGGAGAACGAGGAACTTAAGAAGCAACTCCTCGAGCTCGAAGCTAAGCACTTCATTCGATCTAGCTCTTCACCGTGGGGTGCCACGGTAGTATTCGTGAAGAAGTCCGATGGGACTCTTAGGCTTTGCGTCGACTATCGCAAGCTTAATGAGTTAACCATCAAGAATCGTTACCCTTTACCGAGAATCGATGACATGTTCGATCAGTTAAGTGGTGCTAGGGTCTTTTCACAGTTAGACCTTGCCACTGGTTTTCATCAGCTTCGAGTCGCAGAAGATAGTATTCCTCTCACTGCATTCTGCACTCGCTATGGTTCTTATGAGTGGCTCGTCATGCCGTTTGGATTGACGAACGCACCTGCCAACTTTGTCGATCTTATGAATCGGGTATTCCGGGAATATCTCGATAAATTCATGCTTATATTCATCGATGATATCTTAGTATATTCCAAGTCCGAAGAGGACCATGCTCGACATCTTAAAATTGTTTTGAGTACTCTTCGAAAGTATCAACTCAAAGCAAAACTTTCTAAGTGTCACTTCTGGGAAAAGCAAGTGAAGTTCTTAGGCCATGTTGTATCTTCAGAAGGTATTTCCGTTGATCCTTCTAAGATCGAGGCTATTCAAAATTGGAAGAGGCATGAGAATGTTCACGAGATTCGTAGCTTTTTGGGATTGGCCGGTTATTATCATCCCTTTATTTAGGATTTCTCTCGTATCGTGCTTCCTCTTACAAACCTTACGAGGAAAGGCGTTCGATTCATTTGGTCCGATAAGTGTGAGGCTTCCTTCCAGCAATTGAAGGAGCTTCTCACACATGCTTCCATCCTTGTGGTTCCTGAAGGGAACTAAGATCTTATCATTTATACCGATGCCAGTCATAGTGGCCTCGGTGCTGTTTTGATGCAGAGAGATCGTGTTGTTGCCTATGCTTCAAGGCAGTTGCGTCTGAATGAGGTTCGGTACGCTACTCATGATTTAGAGCTTGCAGCCATTGTCTTCGCTTTGAAGATTTGGCGTCATTACCTTTTGGGAGAGCACTTCGTCCTTTTTACCGATCATAAATCCTTGAAATATCTATTTACTCAGAAGGAGCTTAATATGAGGCAGCAGCGTTGGCTTGAGTTTCTGGCCTCATATGATTTCGATATCGAGTATACCCCTGGAAAGGGTAATCGAGTAGCTGATGCGCTTAGTCGCAAGCATTCGGCCATAGTTTCTTTGATGATAGCCGAATGGGATGTTTTGGAGACCTTATCTTGCTTTGATATTTGCGATCGAGCACCATCATCTGATTCACCTGTGTTACTATTCAGTATGGAGGCTCGACCATCTCTTCTAGATCGTATCTCAGAGGCTCAGAGGCATGATGTTTGTACTATGCACCTCATTCAGTCATGCTCATCTGGGTCCCGTGATGAGGAGTTGCAGGATTTTTCTATTGATTCTTACGGTTGTCTTAGTCTGAAGAACCGTATAGTTGTGCCTTCTGATTCAGCACTTAGGTGTGACATACTTGATGATTGTCATCGCACTAAGTATACCATTCATCCGGGTAGCAGTAAGATGTACGCGGATATGTATCGCCTTTACTATTGGGAAGGCATAAAGCATGATATTTCAGGTTATGTAAGCAATTGCATGACTGTTCAGCTTGTCAAGGCCGAGCACCAGCGGCCATCTGGTCTTCTTCAGCCTTTAGAGGTCCCACAGTGGAAGTGGGATCAGGTATCGATGGACTTTGTTGACGGCTTACCTCGTTCGAGGTCAGGTCATTCTAGCATTTGGTTATCGTAGACCGTCTCACGAAGTCTGCACATTTTGTTCCTACTAAATCGAATAGGAATGCTCCTATGTTGGCAAAGCTTTATATTAAGGAAATCGTACGATTACATGGCGTTCCATCTTCGATCGTATGTGATCGTGATCCTTTGTTTACCAGCCATTTCTAGACTAGTTTTAAGCAAGCTTTGGGAACAAAGCTGAATCTTTCTACGGCTTATCATCCCCAGTCTGATGGACAGACTGAGAGGGTGAATCGTATTCTTGAAGACCTTCTCCGTGCATTCATTCTTGATTTCAGTGGTTCTTGGGAGGATCATCTACCATTGGTAGAGTTCTCCTACAATAACAGCTATCAATCCAGTATTGGTATGGCTCCCTTCGAGGCACTGTACGGAAGACCTTGCCGATCTCCATCTTGTTGGCTAGAATCTGGCGAGAAGTTTATAGTAGGTCCAGACTCAGTTCGTGATTCTTCAGAAAAGATATCTCTTATTAGACAGAGGATGAAAGAGGCACAGAATCGCCAGAAATCCTACGCGGACAACCGTAGGAAGCCACTTGAATTCGTTGTCGGTGATCTTGTGTTCATTCGAGTATCTCCTTTAAAGGGAGTGATGCGCTTTAGCTCTACAAGGAAATTGGCTCCTCGTTTTATAGGACCATTTTCGATTACTGAGCGCATCGGTCCAGTTGCTTATCGAGTGACTCTTCCGTCTCATTTATCTGGTATTCACAACGTCTTCCACGTCTCTCAGCTTCGAAAGTGCGTTCGAGACTCTGATTCTGTTATTGATCCATCCGAACAGATTAAGCTTGAGATCTCACCGAGTCTATCTACTGTTCAGCAGCCTATTCGTATGCTTGATTCGGAGGTGAGACGCCTTCGAAGCAAGAACGTGCCTCTTGTAAAGATTCAATGGACAGAAAACCCCAATGATTGTACTTGGGAAACTAGAGAATCTATCGAGCGATCTTTTCCTGGCTTTCTTTCTTCTTCCAGTGACGGTGAGAATTTATTATCTCAAGCTATTTCTTATTTCTTCTAGTTGAATCATCATATGTGTTACGGTTATTCCCCTAGAAATTGTGTGGACGCAATTTTGTTAAGGGGGGAGTCTGTAACAACCCTGGTTGGAGATTACCGATGATATTAAATTATGATGAAAATTATAATTTAATATCGAGTTTAATTAATAAAGTAAGAAGTGTTATGATGATTTATATTGTTTATTCTACATAAGCAATATTTGGTGAATTAATTTGATGTGAGTTAAAATTATCTCATGTAGGATTTATTTCAACAAAGGCTGACTTGAAATAAATATAAGTTGAATGGAAATAAGCTTAGGAAAAATTTAATTAACACTTGGGTGGATAATAAATGATGCTAAGTAATTTTTGAGATAAAAATTTATAGTATGAGAATTTTATTCCAATAATACTCTTTATATTGTAAAATAAAAAGAAATGAGTTGGAATAAATATTTTTAGGGCACAATAATAGTTGAAAAGGATGTTCTACTATTTTAAAAATGCTAAAACATTTTATTATGCTATTCGTCAAAGCGAGTAAAACACAATTCGTTTCACTCAAATTGGAATTAAAATGCAAAAGTTATGTTAAAATTAGTAAAACAAAAATCTAAAATTTCACTAAGTAAATAAATGGGTCTAATTACCTAACCCATACCCATTAGTCCTAATGAGAAACATATGGAGGAGATGTATGTTCTTCTTCTCCAATTGTATACGGCTTCTTCTAAAAATTTCTGAAAACATAAATCCATGGCTGCCTCTCTTTCTGTAACTCAATTATAAACATATTTTGGCGAAATTCAGAATCTTTCAAGATAAAAAGTTAAGAGAAGATAATCTTTTACCTCAAAAATCCCTAATTCATGAAAATCTCAGGTTTAGGTTTTATTTTAATGATTTATCTTCTTGCATGTTCTTGTTTTAGCTTCTACAGGTCCTCCTAGCTCCAATCCTCGCTGAAAGTCACCATTTTGCAACCAAAATCATCATCTTTTGCCACTAATAGTAAGTGAAAACTTGCAGCAAACTGTAAGCAAATGAAAATTCTTCGCTATGTAAAAGTTTGGTATTGTGATGCTTTGTTTTTAATCTTTTTGATATGTTTATCCGGCTGAAATTGTGCCAATTTCATTTGCCCATATCTTGTTCATCCGGCATCGGATTGCTGCCAAACTTGTTCAGTTTGGAGTACATTTGTTAATGTTCATTCTGGTAAAATTTTATCGAGTTTCGAGTCGGTTTGTATCTCCTTATTTGCTGTCAAAGTTGCAAAACCGAGAGGGTATTTGCACAGAAAATAGTAATAGTGCTCTATTGGCTGAATAGTATTTTTAGCATAACTTTTGCGTTTCAAATCGAAATTGAAAAATTTTAGACGTTCTAAAATCCTTGTGAAATATCCCACAACTTTTATGTTTTCGGTTTTGAATAAATTTGAAGTCTACATAGTAAAATATTGACTTTTTCATCGCTGGTCTATGTTTATAACCAGTGCACAAATTTTTTTTTATGTGGTATTTCGATCATAACTTTTACGTTGCTAATCAAAATCTTGAAATTCAAGATGTTATGGAATCCTTAGGAAATATGCTATAACTTTTGTGTTTGAAGTTTTGTACGATTTTATTGTTTACATGGTGAAAAATTGATACTTTTACTGCTGGCTTGTCATTGACAGCCACAATATTTATATATTTGTCCAATTTCGACAATTTCGTTTGTGTTCTTTTGCAAATTTTTATATATGAAATTTGATGCTAATGTTTGATCGTTATGTCCAGCAATGGACTAGTCAAGTTAGGATGAGACTTGAATTTAAATTTAATTCAAATTCGATTTAAATTTAATTCAAATTCGATTTAAATTTAAATATCGGTTTATGCCGATTAAATTGCAAATTGATGTTTTTCTGAGTTTTAAAAATCCGAATAAATTGCATAAAATCTTCTAAAATCATGGTTTGTATAATAAATGTTTTTATACATTTTTAAAGGTTTTTAAACAATTATTCTTTATTTTCTAGGCTTTCAAAAATCATTAAAATTCTTTTAAATGATGAGTTTTCTCTCAAAATCCTTTAGATAAATTTCTAGAAATTGGTTTAAAATCCCATTTTCTATAGTAAAATATATTATATTAATTTTATTTATCTTAATTACTTTGATGGTTTTTCCAACGTATGAGGAAGTAAATTAAACAGTTTAGTAAAATTACGAGGTATGGGACTCGTGAATTTACTTTATCAATTAATTTCAGACTTGTACGATCGAATTAATTTTGGGAATTGTTTGAATTCCTCTTTGATGACAACCACTTCGCGGTATGTTTTTTATGTATTTAAATCCTAACTGGGGCATTATTCCATATCAATTTATTTGGTATATATATAGTCCGAGAACTCCTAAATAGGAGTATATTCGATGATGGGCTATATTGATGGAGATGCTCTTGCCAATGATATGAGGCAAATATTTCGATGGAATTTGATGATGATTGATGAATTTATGGTATTTCTTACTTGTCGATGAGATAAGACAAGTTTGGCATTTCATACCATTCGTCGATGACATGAGGCGATTCTTATGATGATTTAGATGATTTTCATAGTGTGGCATCGACTAACGGCTAGAAAACCGCTAAGTGAGAACGTGCGGTATGGGACGTACGTTACCACTTTTTGGGTTACTATCCGAGAGTTTCTGACACATTCTAGAAGGACTACCAGTACGTTGAGTCCCGATCGGGTCAAGCAATGTTTGGCTCAATCATTGTGATGGCGGGGGCTCAGCGGACACCGATTGGAGTAAAGACTCCAATCACTATGATGGCGGGTGTTCGGGATGGATATAGATGACATCATAGACCAAAACAATTCGATGTGAGTACTTCGGTCAATAGATGGATATGGTACCATAATGATGGTAGTACTGGTAAGTAGCACGTGCAACATTGCTTCGGCATGCGGGATTTGGCCAATCCGAGGTTTCTTTTGATGATTCATGATGATTTCGATTTCACCACCTTTTTATGTGTTTTCTACAGCTTTATAGATGTGAGTAAGGATATATGATTTCTTGGTGGATTTTGATAATTTCGAATTTATGAATTGATACTTGGGATTTTATATGATTTTGGAAGGTTGATTATTTAATGAATGATTGTTAGGAGTTTTTCCTTATACCCTAATCACTCATTCTCTTATTTTACACCCAAGTGTATATATATATAGTTGCAAACACCTGTAGTGACATGTAGAAGTTATATGTTATTTACACTAGTAGCTCTAATCTGCTTATGTTTCCCTTTAGGCTATAAGGGAAAAGTTCCCTTTTTCCTTATCGTATTTCTTTTCTAACGATAAGATTCAGTTTGCCTGACCCGTGTGCTTGTCACTCGGGTCAGACCGAGTTGTAGGTTAGGTCGGATATCTATCTTTTGTGCTTGGACCCATTTTGCTTTTTAAGGGGATCATGACAATGGACTTGGCTACATCTTTCGTGCGTGTCTTTTGTGTCATCTTATTGTACATGTTCTTTTGTGGGGACGGAGATGTATGTATATTGTGTGGTTACACGCCACTATGATGTAGGGTATTACATTTGATGTTTGGCTTGTATTAGTATATATATATGTATTTGTGGTTGCTGTTCTGTGACGTGATTGTTATATTTATTGCATTTTGTTTCTGAATAGATCCTATAGCTGTGTAGTATCGTATTAGTTAAACATTGAGTATGTCAATCACTTGAGATACACAGAAAAAAAATATGGTAACAATCGACGTACTTAGTCTTCAGCTAATGCATTACTATTTGGTCGCCCTTAACCATCCATATTCTCTGCATTAGTAGACGGAATTACTCGTTAATTCTCTTTACTAATGTGGGTCTCGGGGTGGGGCGTCACACTGTACCCTCTGCATTTTCTACCATTAATAACCTTAGGCCACTTAGACGTGTATGGGATCCTGAGCAGTCCCTAGGCATGCTCTGTGTCGGATGTTCGAGATGAATATTTAGGGCAATAATGACACCAGATTGCTTAGATGTGTGCTAAACCTAGATTGGTTTCATGCTCTAAGTTGGAAATCTGAGATAATTGCTTAGGATAATAATCTCAGACCGCTTGGACGTGCACAAAACCTAGATTGGTCCCTTGCCATGCTCTGGGTCGGATGTTTGGGGTAGACATTCAGGATTTCTGCTTAACTAATTTCTTCTTATTTACTTTGATTTGAAATCTGAATTTTGTAAACTCCATATTTAATGTGATAACTGATTTTGAACTCCATAGAGTCCCGACCAGAGAGACGGGACCTGGGTGCAAGGTGTAAGTCCGCTTGCTGGGGAGCACAAGGATGGACTCGTACGATATCAAACGCCTTAAAATTCTAGCTGGAGAGATGGGACCGGAGTACAAGAAGTAAGTCTCCTTACCGGAGAGTGAGCAGATGGGCTTACTTAATCCCCCATAACTTAATTAGCAAATGATCCAGAGAGATCATCCCCCTTAACTTAACAAACAAACGATCAGGAGTGATCCTCCCCTTAACTCAAAACATTAAACGATCCGGAGAGATTGCACATTAAACTAAACGTTAAACGATCCGAAGAGATCTCACTTTAAACTAAACATAAGATGATTCGAAGAGATCACGCTTAAACTTAAATGACTGGGAGAGATCGAGTCTTAAAGTAGAATTGATTTAATCAAAGGATCCGAATGCTTTATAAACAGAAACAAACTGATAAATCCTAAATGAACATAGGATGATTCTAATATATGATGTGATTCTGATATATGATGTGATTTTGATATATAATGAGATTTTGATGTGAAGCAAAAATTGATAGTGATGTAAATCATGAATGAACATGGGACAATTAGAGATGTGTGATGCAAATGGGGATATGTGATGTAATTGGAAATATGTGATATAATTAGAGATATGTGATGTAATAACTCCGAATGAAATCATAATGATTATGATGTATAGATTACATCTAAGTAGAGTTAGAGTCCTAGGATATAACAGGTTTGGATCGACTTGTAATTAACTAAAGAATACAAAGGAACTTGTAATTGAGCCAAGGCTAGAGTCACTAGAAAGCTCAATAATTAAAGACTTGTTACTGGAATTTGTTCTGGAGTAAAGCACACCTTTCGTTCAAAAAGCATTCTTTAGGGGGAAAGTGTTAACTGGGTTTTTAACCCAATTAAATTCAAAGGGAACTAGAACATCTACAAAAAGTCAAAATATCTTAGAGATTGACCAAGAAGATCAAAAGGAAAAGAAAAAAAGACCAAATAAGAAAAAGCCAAAACAAGCTAAGTCGATAGATCGCCAACGATCCATAAAATTTGCTTATGGATCCTCCAGTCCTCTTGCATCATGATCTAATATGTTTTCTAGAGATGCTTTTCAAGTTTCAAAGCATCCCAAACAATCTAGCTGGAGAAGTGAAGGCTCACTAGATTCAAGCTGTTTTACTAAAAGAAGCTAACTTAAAATGGACCTACAGAACTCGTACAAAATTGGATTATCTTGGAAGAACATCTAGAAGACATAGAAGAAGGCTCACAAAAAATTGAGAGCATTTGGAGTTGATTTGATGGATCACTAGCGACCCATCTAGAGTGGGTCCTACCATCTCAAACTTTTTTGGTGGGTCCAGAACTCCTTTTAGAGTGTTCCTACAAAGTTTTGTTAGTTTCCTTAGGATTTGAGAGAGTTATGGATGATTCTTTTGGACCAGACGACCCATGAAGACGCATGATCGCACTAACTCCAAGCGACTAAATATTTAGACAAGGCATTTAATAGAAGATAGTAAGACAACCGTTATCCCGCCTTTTAGCAAGATCGTGATGCCAAAAGATTAGCTTGAAATTAAAGACAGTTCCCTTCGATCGCCAGTTACACACAGATTAGTTATGGATATCAGTAAATTTTCTCTAAGCCTAGATCGAGAAATAATTGATATGACACGATGAGCAAAGCCGTAGAAACCATCGTTTCAAATTTCAGGTCAATGGGAGTTTGTATGCTCAAGATATGATCGATGCAACCCAAGGTAAGTGGTAGTTCGTATCCATGGAAAGGAGTCTTGTTCATATCCATCCACGCATATCCCACTTCGCACCCATCTTGTTTGTGTCGATCATAGGTGGTCTTATTCATATCCATCGCAGTCGAATCGATCAAGGAAGGCTTATGCTATTCGTATCCATCAGCATACCTCGCGTCAGTGCCACTTCGTATCCGTCGTAGTCCTTGTTCATATCGATCGCATGCAAGGTTGGTCTGATCCATCCACCCTATAGACCTCGTTCGTATCCATCAAGTTTATAGTTGTTCGAATCAATGGTGTCCATAAGCTTTCGTATCTATCACAGTCTTAGTTCATATCGATTAGGATCCCTCAAAACGAGTCACTTCGCATCAATCAAACTGCAATGATCGATACGAAGAATGCCACCAATTATCAATAAGAATAATGGATGGAATGAGTACGAATGGAGTATTATAGATGGATATAAGGAAGTTTACAAGGATGAAGGCTCGGTCAACGCGGCAAAGAATACTGATCTCCCTAGTTTATCGTTTCACGTCAACGAGCGAGCACGTGCCTTTGATCGACACAAAAGAGATGGAGACGAAATCATGGATACAAACTCGACAGCGTTCGAAAAATTCAAGCTTGCATCGATCATATCTCACAATCCACAAGTCCAAATGCTATGAAATTTTCATAGGATCTTACGTACAACCCAAAGAACATTCCTGCCAAATTTCGACTCGATTGGATCAAATCTTGATCGATAAGAAATTCATTTGTATTGATCACGGATCGAGTCAAAATTATGTAGGATCGATTGCGGGGGCCCACTCACATGCCAGAAAGAGTCTCCTTATATTTGAGAGAGATATCAGTCTCCTACGCCTATAAATAGAGCCCCAGGACCTATAGAAGAGGGATCTTTTGGCTCTTTGACGTCCAGACTGTGTCGAAACAACTTTTGCACTACATAGCGTTGTTGAGATCGAATTTCAAAATTATAATTCATTGTAATCCATTGTAAATAGTTAAAATCAGCAAGTGAATTCAATAAAGTCGTCAACTTCAAAGCGGATGTAGGCCGGATTGCCAAACCACTATAAACTCTGTTTGCTGCTTTTATCTAAATTTTTGAAGTGTTCTTCATTTTTAATTCTCTACATACCTGTTATCCGTGATCTGTGATTATGAACTGGTGCTTTCATTGGAAATTGGGTGTTTGTGACCAATTTTGGTGCAAACATTTTGGTGCCCTCACGCAGGACAGCTAACTCAATGGTTCTACTGCTTGGGTATTAAATTTGAAGGCTTAAGGCTTCAAATCTGAAAAGCTATGACAAGGCAATCAAGTAGATGGAAAATTGCAGAAAGGAGTCAACATGAAGGGAGTCAGGAGGCTTCCTCAGGAGCGAACTAAGCCTCGGTCTTTATCATCAGAGATGAGATGGAGGTGATGATGGGAGCTATACATGAAGAGCTTCTGAAATGACAAGAAGAGATGATGCAGAATCTACTTCAATAGGATGGACAAACTGGAGTACAAAATCGAGCTAATGTAGCCGTAGGCGATGTTGAAGATAGGGATCGGGAGCATGGAGCAACCAGAATTCAGAATGGAGCAGGATCATCTGGCACAGCCCCTGAACTAGGGGGCACTCACCCATAACATGTTGACCCAATCCCGGGCAGAATACCAGGTGGAGCTTTGCAACACGGCATTGACAGAGAATTGAATGCTCGTTCAAGAAGGCAGATTCCAGAAATCCCTCGTGAACTCGGGGGGTGAATCAGAAGCAACAGACAAGGGCTACATCTTGAAGATAGTGATAAATTGGCAGAGATGGTCAAACGGGCCATGGGAGGCGGACTAGTGAATAGAGATCTGGAAGATGTGAATAGGAGTCTCATTGCTCCTACGATCAGGCAAGCTAGGAAACCACCAGAATTCAAGTTACCAACATTGGAGACGTATGATGGGAGGACGGATCCTGCAGTTCATCTAACACGATACATGAAGCACATGGAGGTGTTGGGAACATCGAAGGAAGTCATGGCTTGGTGCTTCCCATTGTATTTGACAGACATAGCGGTGCTATGGTTTAGACAACTGGAGAATGGCTTCATTGGAATGTGGACTGATTTGATTGAGAGGTTTATGAGGCAATTCAGAGTTCACATTTCGAGACCCAAGAATGTGATGAGTTTGGCAGCACTAAAGCAAAGAGCCGGGGAATCTTTGAGGAGCTTTCTGACGTGATTCAGTGCAGTGGCAGCATCAGTGGATCGACCAGATCCATCCATGGTTTTGATGGTAGCTGTATCTGGCATAGATGATGGCACAGGATTCAAGAATTCATTGACAAGGGATCCCCCTATGGATCTAGGAGAATGTTGTCATGATGTGAAGGATTTTTGCGATTAGAGGATGCAAATGCTGAAAGAGATGAAGGAGAAGGAATTGATGTTTATGCAGTCAAGGGTGAAAATCCTTCAAAAAGAGATTCAGGAACTGATAAAGGGAAATGGAAGATCGAGGATAACGGTGATAGACTGACGTGGCCACGAAAGGAACCAAGATCCACCTCTTATACGGAGTTGACTGAGACTTTGGAGCGAATCCACTAGGATACCAGGGGAAAATTCCCTATCGAAGGCCAATGATAAGGGATCCAACCAGCCATGAAAGAAGGTCGAACAAGTACTGCTTATTCCATGAGCTAAATGGTCATAGCACAAATGATTGCAGGCACTTGAAGGATGAGGTTGAGGGACATATCCGGAATGGTTTGCTATCGCAGTATGTGAGAAGGGGAACAATCACGGTGGAACGAGAGCGGCCACCACCTGCATCAACTGGGAACGGCTCTGTATTAGGGCGTCACCTTGTCATCAGTTGATGGAAATAATGATGTATAAGTGGCAAACTCCACATCAACGTGATTAAGTCATTTACACATGTACATGACCACGAAAGATCCTCAGGCATGCTCTGATATGACTACCAATCACGTCGGTGTAGATGTTTGCACTTTGACGTCTATAGTTTGCTTTTGTTTTCTATTTCTCGTGTTAGAACTTGATTTTGTCGAACATTTATGTTGAAAGACTCATTTGAATGGATATTTAGTTTTAATAATTCTACAATGGCTAAGAAACTTACACATGCACGGGGTCGTGAATGGTCCTTAGACATGCTCTAAGATGGCGATAAACCGCCATAACAAACAGCTCAAAGACTCACTCGAACGTGAAATCTGACATTAATGATAATAAGTCCCCCCGGGCACACACATAACTCGCCTCGAATTGCATCCGACCTTGAACGGTCATAATTCGCCGCGAACGGCACCCGACCGTGAACGGTCACAAATTCACCGCGAATGGCAACCTCCAATGGTCACATACAACCACAAACGATATACGATCCCAAAGATCGTCATTCGAGGTCAAATAAGACTATCAATTTCTTTGCAGGTCATCAACAGGATATGAACGTCCAGCTTATGGCATTACAAAACACACTTTCCTACCGCAAGGCATGTTTTGGGGGGGCAACTGTTATCCTGCCTTTTAGCAAGACCGTGATACCGAAGATTTGTTGGAAATTTAAGGCAGTTCCCTTCGATCGCCAACTACGTACATATTAGCTATGGATATCGGTAAATTTCTCCAAGCCCGAATCGAGCTATAATTGATATGACATGACGAACAAAGCCATAGAAGCCAGTGTTTCAAATTTCAGATCAATCGGAGTTCGTATGCTCAAGAAATGATCGATGCGACCCAAGGTAAGTGGTGGTTCATATCCATGGAAAGGAGTCTTGTTTGTATCCATCCAGGCATATCCCAATTCGCACCCATCTTGTTCTTGTCGATCATAGGTGGTCTTATTTGTATCGGTCGCAATTAAATCGATCAAGGAAGGCTTACGCTGTTCGTATTCATCAGCATACCTCGCGTCTGTGCCACTTCGTATCCGTCATAGTCCTTGTTTCTATCGATCGCAGGCAAGGTTAGTCTGTATCTATCCACCCTATAGACCTCGTTCGTATCCATAAAGTTTATGGTTGTTCGAAACGATGCATCCATAAGCTTTCGTATCCATCCTAGTCCAAGTTCGTATCAATCAGGATCCCTTAAAACGAGTCATCAAACTGCGACGATCAATACGAAGAACGCCACCAATTATTGATACGAATAAGGGCTGGAATGAATGGATACGAATGGAGTATTACAGATGGATACGAAGGAAGTTTACAAGGATGAAGGCTTGGTCAACGTGGCGAAGAATACGGATCTCCCCTAGTTTATCGTTTCACGTCAACGAGCGAGCATGTGCCTTTGATCGACACGAAAGAGATGGAGACAAAATCATGGATACGAACTCGACATCCTTCGAAAAATACGAGCTTGCATCGATCATGTCTCACAATCTACAAGTTCAAATGCGATGAAATTTTCATAGGAGCTTACGTACAACCCAAAGAAGGTTCCTTCTAAATTTCAACTTGAATTGATCAAATCTTGATCGATACGAAATTCGTTCATTTTGATCATGGATCGAGTCAAAATTATGTGTGATCGATCGCGTTGGCCCACTCACGTGCCAGAAAAGAGTCTCCTGAGATTTGAGCGAGATATTAGCCTCCTAGGCCTATAAATAGAGCCTCAAGACCTACAGAAGAGGGATCTTTTGGCTTTTGGACGTCCAGACTCTGCCGAAGCAACTTTTGTACTCATAGCTGTCGTTGAGCTCGAACTTCAACACTATAATTCGCTGTAATCCGTTGTAAACAGTTGTAATCGGCAAGTGAATATCAATAAAGTCATGAACTTCAAAGAGGACGTAGGCCGGATTGTCGAACCACTATAAACTCTATGTCCTTTACTGCTTTTATCTAAATTTTCAAAGTGTTCTTCATTTTTAATTCTCTACATACATGTTATCTGTGATCTGTGATTGTGAAATGGTGCTTTCATTGGCAATTGGGTGTTTTTGACCAATTTTGGCGCAAACAACAACCAAACAAAGATCACTCAAAAATATGCTAAGTAGATGGATAGCTATCACGCCATCAAGATAGATCGGATCGCCTTCCAACTTTTCAAGCTCCTTCGTAGCACTAAGTAAAGACTTCTGGTAGAAGAATATGCTAAGTTGATAGATAGCAAGCGATTAATCGCCTATGGATAGCTAGCGATCCATAAAAATGACTTAGATTGATTTGAGATTTTAGGTTAATGACTTGGCAGAACAATTGGACTCTTCAGCACTTGGATTTATGGCCGAACACTCACTGAATTCTCCTATAAATACTCACTTGCCGGCAACTAGATATAGATCTTTTTCGGAGAGAGAGTTGTCATTACTCTATTGGAATTCTTTCACTTCTTCCAATTTCTTCTCCCTCACAACAGTCATCAAAGTGATTGCTGTGATTCTCCAGTCAACCCTTTTATTTGTGACTTATTCTAACTAGTTGTAACTTAGATATAAGGACTAACTAGTTGATATCCAGAAAGATTCAACTAGTGCAATCATAATAAAGATTGATTAAAGTGGACGTAGGCCAGAGTTAGCCAAACCACTGTAAAAAAATTGTGTCTCTTTTCTTACTTTCGCTTTTTATTTGTTGTTTATCTAAGATTTGTGCTGCTGATTATCTGCATTGGTGCTTTCACACTTGATCCAGGGTGTTAATCCTTTTTTTGGGTTAACACCCTTTTCAATTCAAACAGTCTACAGTGCTTGCTACAATAAGCATCATCTTCTCGAGCATTTTAGCAACACAATCCAGCTTTACATTTTGAAAGAGTATGAGATTGATAATGTTGAGAACTCTCGATCTCAGTAGTAGCTTCAGCAACTTTGTTGTTAGTCGCCTTCATTTCAAAAATGAATTTCATTTAAATTGTTGAATTCGAGATTGCAAATAGATTTGAGCAAGAATGGAAAAAAAAAACCTTAATTTAGAATTTAGAAAGATTTTTGTAGAAAATGAAAACCCTATGCTAGAAAAGCATTTTGAATTCGAGAATTGATGTGGATTAACATGTGGACTGAAAAACATGGGGGCATATCAATAAAAATGTACAAACATGTTTTTAGTTTACAAAAAATTGAAAATGGCACGTTTACCTTTAAAACAATAAATATGACCCCACGACTAATTTTGTGGTTTTAACTGTGAATGTTGTACTTCTTTCCATTGATTTAGAATTTATTGGTTGAGATTTTCTAACAAAGCTTTGAAGAGGTGACTATCATGAAGTGCGAATGTCTAAATAAGTATATCTGGACACCTATTTGAACTATGTAACAACTTAAATGTATTATATGTAGTTTACCCATTCTAGTTCTAAGTATCATAAGACAATTGATACATTTCAATTCTACCTCACCTTCATTTGATGCTAATATATAATCGAATTAACTTAGACCAGTTCTATTTCCACTCCTCTTTCCTTCTTTCGCACTCCACTGGGTTGCAAAAAATCATCACACCCTACATTTTTCTTTTTGTCCCCCAATTAATTCAAAAAATGTCCTCACATTTTTAAACCACGTTCAGCTTTGACGTCGTTTATTCACGAAGCACGCTCGGTCCGAAATAGGTTATTACACGAACCACACTTGATCCGAACTAGGTTGTTATACAAAGCTCGCTCGGTCTGAACTAGGTTGTTAGACGAGGTTTTTGCATAAACACCTCTCATTGAAAGTTTTTGTATGTAATATTTCTTTTAAACGTAATCTGCTGTGGTTCGAATATAGGTGCAATTTTGCAAAACTCGAAAATTGATAATGTAGCGGGGTGTGAATGAAAAAAATCGAATTATGAATAGAAATAGCCATTAACTTATATGGCTTAATGAATCTATTCATGCCTGATTATCTCCGATGATTTCTCTCAACTCTTTCTCTCGACTTTTCTAGCATGATAAATTACTACAGTATATGATGCGAAATCAAGGAAGGAAATCAATCCAAACAAACGATAAAAGCGTCGGCTAACTGGGACCATGACCTTTGTCCGGAAAATCAGTCAAAAAGAAAGCCTGACCTCGAGCCTTGCGTAGTTACAGTAAATCCAGAGAAACAAACCCGAATCGTGTTCATTTTAGCATCTTTTAAGTTTGCACCAACAATTTATGCCCCTTGAAGAACCCATATCGCATGTACTACGAAGTTTGCAGCTAAGTATGGGTACACTGCGTTAGTGATCAATGAGAAATTGCATCACCTGAACTTAATAGACTGCTTACTCCAAAGTTATCAGAGCATCTTCCGCAGTCTCATTCACACTCAGGTCCATTAATTTATTCCTATAATTAGAACAACATAACAAAAGTCCGAAAGAAAGAAAAGAAAAGAAGGTTCCTACTCAATTACACGACACTAAAGGTTCAAAATCATCATGATTATAGGCATCATTTAGCCACACTAGAAACTATATTCAACTCGAAACAATCTTTTATCTTCCTTGTACATCGAAAACTAGTACGCTTCACTCTCAAGTTTCCATTTATTCCTCCTGCATTTATCCAACAATATAATATCAAACTACTCCTCCTGTACTGATCTTCAAAAAGAAAATAATTGAACAAAAAGCTGAAAAAGAGAGTACAAATGAATACCAATATGGGATTGAAATACTCACCATGTATCTTCCTCCTCATGAGCTCTTTCTACTATGGTTAGCTTTTGAATAAACTCGTGTATCATACAAGTTTTAATACCCAATAAATGATCTTATATGATTTCACCAGGCACAAATGGTAAAAGGTTAGAAAAGGATATCATGTTTCCAACCATGTCAAGTCCAACATACAATCAAGATCCAACGGCGCCAAAACCTTCAAACGATCAGAATTGGTGTGTAGCAATGCCAGGTGCGTCCAATAATAAATTACAGGCTGGTCTAGATTATGCATGTGGATATGGAGGTGCTGATTGTGCAAGTATTCAGCAAGGTGGAAGTTGTTTCGAGCCAAATACAGTTCACGATCATGCTTCCTATGCTTTCAATAGTTACTATCAGAAGAACCCGGTACCGACTAGTTGTAATTTTGGTGGAGCTGCAATGATAACTAGCACTGATCCAAGTAATGTAATATTTTTCAATGCTTATTTTAACTTATAACTTGCGCATGACATATAATTTTCATTTTGGGTCATCATCACAGGTACGCAAACATGTCGTTATCCATCATTAAGGTATGTCTTCTCAGCTTTTAGCATAATTAAAATGCTGTGTAGCTAATTCTTATGTGTTACAGCACAAAGGCATCAACTCTGGACACATCGATCCCTGCAGGACTGTTTGGATCAACTCCTTTTGGATCGTCTCCTCCGTATTACTCAGATACCGACTCAACTGGGATCAGCGTATCCTACTTAATCATTGTTTTATTCATGTTGATGTCACTCTTTCATCTATGAGCTTCTTTTCTTTTATGCTTATATGTATATTCTTGTTTAGGCTTAATAGATTGGATATGGTAGACTCTTCAGTGTGTTCTATCAGTGATTCTCTCAATAACTAATTGTTTGTTTGAGACTTTAGTTGTATGTAGTATATTTTCAAAGCTTTTATGATGCATGATCGGAAATAGATTTTTTTCCCCCCTCCTTTTCTTAGCTCATATGCTACTTAATACGGAAGATATAATTTGAGGCGCACACAAACAAATCCTTTGTTCACATATTTAGTGGGACTTTACAATATTGGTAGAATATAATATTTAAGTGATACATAAGGAAATGTTCAATTACTCAATTCAAATAAAAGGAAGCATTAAACTCCTCTCTGTATTTAGTCCTGATTTTATCATCTATTCTATCATATAAAAAAGAGATGTGACATTTAGTATATCTCAACAATTTTTCATAGACTGAATACATACTTCTCAAAGAAACTATTTGCATTTACACCTATTTCTGTCTTCATGCATCCTCCAAATGTTAATGTCACTATTAATACATATGTCATATATGTCAAAGATTAATGATATCATTAATGTTTTAGCATACCGAACGTCTTGTATATTAATTCTATTTGATTATATAATCACGAGCGTTATCACACGCGCTTCACGCTTGAATTGTATTTTCTACAAATTGCATATATTTAATCATATTTGGCAAATTCTATTTATATAATAAAAATCTCCTAACACCATTATTTTAACAAGAAAACCTATGACTAAGTTATCCTTCTTTTTAGTTACAATTTTAGTCGTTTTCTTATAACTCATCTAATTAAAACATTAAGTCCAATGATATTTGACTAATTTTTACAATTTTGATGAAGTTAATGAAACCAAAATATCAATTGATACAACTTTCATGACTAAATAATTTAATTCAAAAGTGTTCAAAATTTTCTTTTATGATTAGAACTGATTTTGATGAAATTAAAAAAATTCAAAACAACAATTAAATAACTTACAATAATAGTTCCGAAAATCAAAGTTTATTTTGCTGAATTTTAACTAAATTTATTGCTAAGAATTCATGGTTTTATGTAGATGAATTTTAAGGTTTAAAGATAGAAGGATGACGAGGATGTAAAAAATGGTAATTTTCTAAAAGTTATAGTGTATATAAAGTAATTTTTGGCGTATGCTGGTTTATTATATTTTTTGGTGTATATTAAGAGATTACAGCTACATTAATAGAATTAGCAATCATATTTCTGTATATGTTTAATCATATTAAAGTGATAAGATTTGATTCGGTAATATTTATAGAGAGGCATTTTGAACCTGTGAAAAAAGTTTATTTATTTGATCGTACTTTTAAGTGATATTAAATTTTGATTTGGTAATATTTGTAAAATGGCGTTGTGAATTGATAAAATAAGTTTATTTATTAGATCCTACTTTTAAGTGATATTGAGATTTTGATAGTATTTATAGATGGATATTTTTGATAGTTCATGCTGACGTCGAAAAAAATGAAACCAAAGGTATTGCAACTATTATTAAAATTAAAGATATGGATACAATAGAATATCCTGTTGATCAGTGAAATCTATTATATGTAAAATTGAAATCTTTACTTTATTTTGAAGTTTTATATCTAGTACAGTTAAATGAACCTTAAGCTATTTCCTTTTATAATCATGGTGCAGAATGAATTTACAAAAAGATACGTAAACATAGGTTTTACTTTAGCTTCGAAATGTGGGAATGTCAATTAGTGGAGTCATAGATTATCCATCCTTTTGCTTTTAAGGACAATGTTATGTTTGTTTCTATATTTAAATTTCTAAAACTTACTTTCGAATTCAATCAACTTTTAAACCGCTAGAAAATACACTTAGTTTTAAAAAATTGCAAAATTTTTAGAATACGTGTGATTTAGTTAGTTTTAATTTTACATGTTCATTTTTTAGTTTAAGACTAATGATGTTACAAATGATTTCAAACTAAAGGTTCAACAAGGAACAAATATTATCATACTTTTCCAACATTGATATTCATAATTGAATTATCAAATGTTGGTTAAAATTTTAGGTAGCACTAAAGAGAATTGATTAAAGAATGAACGTGTAATCGATTCTTTAATTTATTTGAAAAAAAACTCACTATTAAATCCACATTCTAAGTAATACTCAAATACAATTATCATAATAACCTTTTACTTCAAATCTTATTAACTCAAAAAGTATTGAAATGACAAGCACCATTGTACAAGTGGTTAGTGATTCGAATTTGGTGCGAGAGGTCACAAGTTCGAAACTTACGTAACGTGATTCGAACGTTTATTGACATACGATATGTTGTTCCAGTGACATATTGTATATAAAGTACAATTTCAAAAAATAATACTTAAATCTTAAATGGAAAGGCGTCAAGATTTAGGAGGAGATTAGGATAACAAAGACCAAATTTAAGATGTGTACTCCTCCATTAACTAGCAAGTATTGGGAATTAAAGTTTTAATACATTGTGGATGAAAATAAAAAAAACAGAAAAATACTATGAAGGACAAAGTTCATCATTTTTTTTAACTTAAGGACATGCACTCATTTTTCTAATGAGGACGACAAACTTTTCAATTAAATATAATAAAAAGGACAAAAATTCGAGAAGGACAAAGTTTTCAACTCACTTTTTATATAATGATGTTGTACAATAATATTTTTCCTGCTATGTCATTATGACTAAATTTTTAAGTAGCTGTCATTGAGGCTAAAATACATTGGAAGTTTTTCCTTTGCACAAAATTCCCTTTGGATAAAAGGGTGAAAAAAGTTCTTTAATTAGTTAATGGACTCTTTCAATCGACTGATGTGACAGGTTCTAGGAAGTAAGCCTGGGTAGGGCAAAACCAACTAAATGATCGCCAATTCGCACGTCATTTGCTCCGACGCTTTGCTCGATGAGTCACCTTACTACTAGAGCCTGCCTTCATCCCATTGGACATCTACTAAGGTTTATTTGTTGACTTTTTGAAGTGGCTTTTTAAGTACATGAAAATCAATTTACATACCAAAATCCACTTTGTACACGAGTAGAGTTCAACGGGCAATTATAGTGAGTTGGCTTTCTTTGACACGCCAAAACGACATACCCGGCCTCTATGCCTTGTGTGTAGCCTATATATGTGTCAATATACTCATTTATGCATGCTTAAGCACAGATGCTTACGCAACACACTACAAAACACAAATCACATTTCGGACTTTACCGAGACGATTTCTCATCCCGATATACTCTTACACTACTTAACGCATGCGATATTCATTATGGCTAGGTGTAATGCCTGCAATGAACTTGTAATCAATTATATTTCTACATAATCAAATAATTGTAGATGTATAAAAACAATCACACACACAAAAATTATACATGTAATACATATTGGTTTTAATTGTCGCTTAGCTTCAAATGCATGTATACGTATACCCACTCGTGCACGTATACACACACCTACATTCAAACGAACAATTCAACCATTACTAGATCAAATATTACTTTTGTTTACAAAATTCTTTGGTAAAAGTATAATATGGTCTTATACTCTTTTATAGGATCTTGCTTCTATTTTATAAAATGTATCATTAGCTTATATATCAACTTTAAGCTTTTAAATACTTAATTATCTAACTTGAAATTAAGTATACTTCATATTACTATTTTTTAGAATCTCATGTCTATTCTATAAAATATAATCCTCAGTCATAAAATCTTCAAACCATTTTATAAATACTAATTAACATTCATTAGCTTCTTACAACTTTAATAATAAGTGTAGGTTTCATAAACCACTTAAATTAGCTTAATAACTTTTTTCAAATCATTTCAAATGGATTAATTAATGTTTTCTAATGACGTGCACATCAATACACTACCTAATTAATCCCAACACAACAAATTACCTAATTAGCCCGAATCAAATCTAGGGCTTATTAACTATTTTCAACATATAGTATTAGGGTCTTAAACAATTACTTAGCTAAGGGAAACATGTTTATGACATGAATACAAGTCTAAACTCTAGCATAGAAATCTCCAAATCATTCCATAATACTTCATAATTATAAATAAAAAAATTTAAGGAGGTAAAGTACACAAATTTAATAGGAGAATCATCTCGCTCACCTTCTCTTTCACTAAAACAAGCTTTAATCACCAAAACCCATCTCCATGCTACCTTGAAATACCAAAACAAAATTTAAAACTCCGAGTCAAGCCAATTCCTTAGTGGGTTCTGTAGAGAACCCCGTAAGAGTAATTATGCTTATTTTATCGGAATTTATTGGATTTTATTGGCCATGGATTAGTGGATCTAGTGTTAGGGAATTAGGAAGTAACTATAAATGTGATTAGGAAAGTGGAGAAGAATGAAATATGAACGAGGAAATGAAAGTGGGAAGAGACTAGCCACTTATAGTCTAGCTTATGGGCTAAGCCCAAATTCACTCCATTCTCCAAAAATCACCGTCCTTTATGAAAATCCATCAACTTCAAACATAGTCAAGTTTATAACATATTACTCACGTCGAAAAAGCGTACCAACTGTGGGTATATTGATCCCTAATTCGATTATTTGTATAAACCGAGTATAAGAGGTGTTCTGTCGCTTAATGATTAAGTATTTAAATTAATCATTTAAATATTCGATCGTTAAAATTGTGGGGTGTTGCATTCTCCCCTCAAAAGAATTTCAAACTCGAAATTCACATGAGTACGAGAAAGTAGTAGAACTCACCAAACTTTTTGAGTCTCGGTTTTGGAAAGTTCCAATAGTTCCTTCCATTGTTCTTTAGTATTACGAAACACCCAAATCAAAGTGCATCACATATTATGAAATATGCAATGACCTATGCCATCCCACATATAACGATTCGAAATTTTCGACCTCGAAAATTCGACACTAATACGTTCGCTGTAGAGTGCCGAGCATCCGAACGTCGAAAATCCCAGATTGTTAGGGTAAAGAACAGAGGAAGAAGAAGAAACAGAAACAAATCACAGATTCCAACATCCGCAGCAGCAAAATATAATATCAAATAATAGCAGTTGTACAAAGGAAAACGGTATTAGTTAAATTACATTCAATATATCAGAGTTATATCCATTACACAAAACTAGACAGTTAAAATTAACTTGTCCCGGAAATATAAATAATAATATACACGGCAGAATACTCCACACGTCGTGCCATCCAGCTCGCCTCTTGAGCTCTAGAACGTCCTAACCTGAAAATCTATAATATTCGGTCTGACCCGAGCATTACATCAAAGTAACACCCGGGTCAGGCTGGAAATCAGCGTGAGTAAACCCATATAACATGAAATTCTAATGCATAAAAATTATACAAAACCCGGGGTAACTCATACCTTACTACGAGTTCTTAACTTGTTATATTCAATACTTAATTCACAAATCAACCTCTAAGTACCCTTACTTAGTTTCAAAGGTCCAGATCACTTAAATTATTTCATTCCAGCCTATTGATTACATATATCAAATCTATAAAGAAATATAGAAGATTTCGAATCGAAGTGGTTTCGGGTATGTACTAATAACCGACCCCGGTCTCTTCGAGTCCTATACCATCTTAACCCAAATTCAAATGAAATATAATTCAAACTTTAAATATAGGATGTCACTTTGCACAGCAATGCATCTCGATAGATAGTCACATTATCACTATTCAACCCAATCATATCACAAAACATTTCATATCAGAAACATTAAATAATCCAAGGCATTCAATATCATTCAATCATTCATAAGCAAGATTAATTAGTCACACTATTCCAATTAATTTAAATAAATTAAATTAATTTCTCTGATCACTTTTAAATCATGCTTACTTAACATTAATTAATTACAAACCATTAATTAATCATCCCTCAATTATCCTCTTTAATTACATTAAGTAATTATCCTTTAATTAATAACACAAATTAATTAACCTTCACCATTCATATTAATTACATTTATCTTTAATTAATTACTCAAATTAATTATCCTATAATCACTTACATTGATTAATTATCCTTTAATTAATCACACTCATTAATTAACTAACCCTTAATTAATTTACTTAATTAATCAATCCTTTAATTAATTACACTAAGTAATTAATCCTTAATTACTTCCCTTAAGTAATTTACCTTTAATTACTTTCATCAAGTAATTATCCCATTGGTTAATATCCTTAATTAATTAACCTTGATCCTTAATTAATTTAACATTTAATTGCTAATTAAATTAATTAACCCTCAACAGATAAATCCTTTAATTACTTACATTAAGTAATTATCATTTAAGTAATTAATCTCTAATTACTTAATTAATTTATCCTTAATTACGAATTAATTAATCTCTAATTAATTAACTTAATTGCTTAATTAATTAACCTCTAATTATAAATTACTTAACTAATTAATTGTAACGACCCGAAATTTCCGAAGCCGAAAATTCCAGATAGTTATGAAAAAGAAGAAAGAGATAGAAGAAGAAGAAGAAGATCAGAAACATCAACATCTCACATTAGCAGCGGATAAAATATAATAATAAATAATAGCAGTCTACAAAAGAATATTATATCTGTCGATTACATTTTAATACATCAGAGTTTCACATATACACAGTCACTGAATATACACAATTATCATATCACATATTTTCAATAATATGACACAGCGGAAATACTCTACACGTTCCTGCCATCCGGCTCGCCTTTTGAGCTCCAAAACATTCCTACCTGAAAATCTGTAATACTCGGTCTGACCCGAGCATTACACCAAAGTAACACCTGGGTCAGGCTGGAAACCAGCGTGAGTAAACCCAACTAACAGGGAATACCAAAGCAAACAACTTAAATAAACCCGGGTAACTTATATCAATTTAACAAATTCATAATTTACTATAGACAAACTTTATTTCACATATCAATTTCTAAGTACCAAACCTAGATAAAATAATCCAATTCACTTAAATCATTTCATACCAGCCTATTGCTTTCACAAATCAATTTATAAAAATTTGTAGTGGTTTCGGGTATTTCCTAACATATGAACCCAGTCTCTTCGAGTCTAGTGTCGTACTAACCCAAATTATCAAAATGAAATACATAACATTTCATATCAGGAATATCATCTCATTCAAGCATCCAATAACATTCAATCACCCATGCACAAAGCTTAATCGCAAACAAATCAATTCAATTGATTCTAATTGAATTTCAAACCTCAATCACTTAGATTTCTTCATTAATTAATTCCAAACCAATTAATTAATCAACTCTTCCATATTCATTCATCTTAATTAATCACCCTGGATTAATTATCTTCCAATTTCATTCAAGTAATTATCTTTAATTCATTTCACGATATTAATTATTCTTAACCCAAATCAATAAGAAATCTTAATTACCTCAGGAATTAATTAACTATTTTAAATACAATAGTCCATAATTACTTATATTAATTAACTTCTCATAAGTCACTTGTATTGATTTATTTTCTTAACTAATCAATCTCTATTTTCATCATTGATTATATAGATTAATGATTTCTCATTTACATTTCAATTTATTCTAATCTAATTTTAATTATATTAAATAATTAATCATTAATTAAACCATATATATTAGTCATTCTTGATTTATCTCAATCGATGATTAACTATCTTTCATTTACTTTATTAAATAAATTTATTACTCCTTAATTAATCATTTTTAATTAATCTCTTGATTAATTCCACAAGGTAATTATATTTTATTAATTTCATTAAGCAATTATTTATCAAACCACCCAATGATCATTCCAATTAATTTAAACCCAATTAATTAACCCAAATCATAAATTAATTTAATTTATTAAGTATTCATTAAATTATCCTATTTATTCAATGAATCACCAATTATTAAATCTTTATTGATTTCAATCGGAACTATTTACTTATATACGATTTAAGTTTAAAACCATTTAAAACCCAAATCCTTCGAGTCAAACAACAATCAACTCGAGAACCAACCAAAACCAAAGTCACATCATCATCAGTGCACATCCAATCAATTTAATCATTCAACCAAACCATTTAAATCTAAATAAAAATCTAACTGAGTGAGTGTTGGGCGAGTTCTCATTACCGGTCCAAGGCTTCTCCAACTACCATTGACCGAACCAACCAACTACCGGTTGAAAGCCTCTCCATGTCCATGCCTAGCCGAACCAAGCTTCGTACACTCGCCACCGGACCACCTCCCTGTCGAACCAACTCGAAGTAGCCACCACCGAATCAACCTACCTACCGAGTCAAAGCATGGCCGAACCAACCCATCCCTTCACTCACCACCGAATCAGATCCAAAGCTCCACCGGTCCACTCGTCCCCTACCACCGAACCAACTCTGTCAGGCCAGATTGCATCAGCCCAGGCCCGCCAACTGCCGTATACATCCAAGACCTCTGCCCCCAACCTCACTCTATAAATAGAGGGGCAGGAGTACAACAATGGCAGACAAGTTTGAGAGCTCAAGCACGGAAGGAACTTTCAAACAACTTTCATATACTTGTATACAAAGCTTTGTACTTGTAATCTGAAAGAAAAAGGAGAATAACATATAAAGTGGACGTAGGCACGTTCTGGCTGAACCACTATAAATTTGTGTGTCTTTCACAGTTTAGTCCATCTATTTCGTATATTTGCATAAATCACCCAAACCATCCAGATCAACATATAATCAACTAAATCATACGACTAGGAGGTGTTTGCCCATTTTTTGTGCAAACATTTTTGGTGCTTTCACTGAGAAGGAAAGAGCCCGAAGCTTCAGCTTCTCCCTCTCAACCCTTTTCCTATCAACATCGTTCATTGCTTGGAAAATATGGCTCCTGGACGGAAGAAAGATGCTAACAAAGGAAAGGACATCGCAACTGGCAGTATCTCAGATTCGGTGATCAAGGACCAAGACAATCGTCCAGTTCCAACAGCAAATTTAAATCAGGCAAATCCGACAGCCCCTGCTACGGAATAACCAATTACAAGGGCGGATCTGGACAGGATTGTGGCAGAAGTAACTAACCGCTTCGCATGTCAACAAGAAGCCTTGGTGGACCAACTCATGTCACGCTTAAGGGATGCTGAAGAATCCCACCGTAACACTGAATCATGGGGTGAGTCCCGGTCTGGAGGATCTGGGAGACGACAAAGGTCTTTCTTCTTCGAAGAGGCTAATGACAGAAACAACAATGGTAGGAGCCGAGCCCAGGCTCAGCCCGAATTCCGACCCGAGGAAACTCTTGGAGCCGAACCCAACAGGGGAGGCACCAGACAGGGGTCGGATGTAGCTGAGCCTGTCATGCTACCTAACCATGGAAACACCAGTAGACGGGGCCGAGCTGGAGTCCAGCGGGAAGTTGGACCCGAGAAAGTGCTAAGAACAGAACCCAGCAGGGGAAGATCAAGGCAAGGGCCAACTGTGGCTGACCCTAACATGCCCCCGGAAGACCAGAGGCAGCCATTGGAGAATGTCAAGAGTGATAAACGATACCATCCTTACAGGTCATCTGGACGAAATCAATCCCGCAGGGAAGAACCAAACTCATTTTTATCCGCTCCAAGTTCTGATGAAAGGATGGCACGATTGTTCAGGGAGTGCGTCCAACGGGAGCAAAGGGATCGAGGGATAGGAGCTAGGGTAACCAGCCCTTTCACCCGCAATATCGAAACCGCCATCACCCCCCGGGAATGGAAAATGCCAACGATGGAACCTTACAAGGGAACCTCTGACCCCATAGTACACTTACAGAGATACACCCAGCATATGCTCATGAGCGGAGCAACGGAGGGAGTATTGTGCAAATGCTTCCCACTTTTCTTGGAAGATCTAGCTACCTCCTGGTTCTGCCACCTACCCCAAGGGTATATCAGCTCATGGCAAATGTTGAAAGAAAAGTTCATCAGCCAGTTCCGCATCTATGTGGAACAACCCAAAGACGCTTATTCCTTATCTAATATCAAACAGAAGTCCGGGGAACAGCGCAACAATATCTAACCTGATTCAATGCCGCAGCGGCCGCAGTCCAAGATGCCGACGAGAAACTTATCCTAATGGCCCTCTGCAGTGGTGTACATCCGGATACTAAATTTGCTAGAAGACTAACCAATGAAAAACCAGCTACTTTACCTGATTTCTTCCATGAAGCTGGAAAGTATATGAGACTTGAAGACGCTACCACCGAGAGGCAGTCGGGGCAACGGGCTAAGAAAGCTACAGACAGGGTTCCCGTTGCAGCAAAGGATGTTCGGAGAAGTGACTCTAGAGACAATGCTGGGGGCAAGAAGGGAGAAAAGCGCTTCTATTGACCAGGAGCAAGATTTGACTCCTGCACTCCTTTGAATGAAACAATCGAAAACATCTTCCTAGCCACTCAAGACGAAGTTAGATACAAGCGCCCTCCGCACAAGAAGGAGTCAGATAACGCACTCAAGTCTGGAAAGTTCTGCCGCTTCCACAAATCCCACGGACATGACACCAATGAATGCTACCATCTCCGGGACTTGATGGAAGAACGCATTAGAAGGAGGAGACTGGAACGCTATGTAAAAAGCCAGAACAGGACTCCAGCTCCCACCAATGAGAACCCAGGGTTACCCCTCCCAGAAGGAGGCGGAGGAAATCACAACACCAGCGACTCTAGTCAAGAGAAAATAGTGGTCTATACCATATCAGGAGGACCACACATCGCCGACAGAAGCTAGGCGGAGATGGAAAGATACGGTAAGTCACTTAGAAACGCTGAAGGCTACGTTAATTCTGTTATGGAAGAACGCTACCCGAAACGGAAAGAGAATGACGACATCACATTCAGTAGGCGTGATCTAGAGGGAAGACAGTACCCACACATGGATCCTATGGTCATCTCTGCCTGGTTCGGTCCGGCCAAAGTTTTCCGAATTTTAGTAGACACTGGAAGCTCGGTAAATATCCTATTCAAGCATGCTTTCGACAAAATGAAGCTGTCAATAAAGGATGTGTCTCCCTGCAACAAACCACTGCATGGTTTCACTGGAGATGCAAAGATGCCCCTCGGGCAACTGGATCTTTTTGTTGAAATAGGAAGTCATCCCCGCTCCGTTGTGCGAAAATAAACATTTGTGCTAATAGAAGGACACTCGGCCTACAACGCCTTTTTAGGAAGACCAGCCTTGTCTGACTTCCAAATTGTCCTAGCCCCATGGTGCCTGAAAATGAAATTCCCAACAGATAACAGAGTAGGAGAAATAGAGGGAGATCAAGACGCCGCTCGAGATTGCTATGTAACTGAGCTTCGCAATAACCGTAGGAGGGATAAAGGAAAGGATGCAGAGACTTCTCTCTGCAAGAAAAGCCCGGAAGCATAGCAATCAAAGAAAGCCCCTCCTCTTCGATATACCAGCGATCCTTTCAACGAATTAGACCCCAGGGACAAAGAGGAGGAGGCCACCACCGAGCCTGCAGAGGCTATGGAATTTGTATCTGTAGACAAACACGACCCAAGTAGACTGCTGAGAGTCGGGTCTCAGTTAAGAGCGGAGTTGAAAGATCAACTCGTCGATTTTCTTCGCCACAACATGGATGTATTTGCATGGACGCACGCCGACATGACAGGAATCTCTCCAGACGTAGCATGCCACATACTGAACATCGATCCCACCAAGGTGCCAGTGAAACAGAAAAAGAGGAGCATGGGGGCAGAACGATCAGTAGCCCTCGAGGAAGAAGTAAAGGACTTACTTGCCAATGACTTCATACGAGAAGCCATCTACCCAGAATGGATTGCCAACCCGGTACTGGTAAAGAAAGCTAATGGGAAGTGGCGAACATGCATCGATTTCTCCAACTTAAATGACGCCTGCCCGAAAGACTGCTTCCCACTCCCCCGAATCGACCAACTCGTGGACAGCACAGCCGGACACGAACTCTTATCCTTTATGGACGCATACTCAGGATACAACCAGATCCCTATGCACGCCCCCGATCAAGACCACACTAGTTTCATCACTGACCGGGGATTGTACTGCTACAAAGTAATGCCTTTTGGACTTAAAAACGCCGGAGCTACTTATCAGCGCCTTGTCAACAAGATGTTTGCGAAATTAATAGGGCGAACTATGGAAGTTTATGTGGATGACATGCTGGTAAAATCAAGGAAAGCCAACGATCATATAAACCACCTGAACGAGATGTTTCAAGTACTTCGCCAATATGGAATGAAACTGAATCCTCTAAAGTACTCCTTCGGAGTATCGTCGGGAAAGTTCTTGGGATTCATCGTACATGCCCGGGGGATTGAAGCGAACCCCGAACAAGTCCGGGCTTTGCAAGATATCAAGATACCATCCACTCGAAGAGAGATGCAAAGCCTAAACGGGAAGGTGGCTGCCCTAAGCAGGTTCATCTCTAAAGCAATCGACAAATGCATCCCTTTCTTCGAAGCTCTTAAGAAAGACAAAGGAAAGTTCGAATGGACTGACGAATGCTCGACATCCTTCCTTAACTTAATCGAACACCTCCAAAGACCACCAGTACTCTCAACTCCAAATGAAGGCGAGGAACTATACCTATACCTTGCTATATCATCACATGCTTTAAGCGCCGCTTTGGTGAGAGAAGACGACCGCGCACAGCGGCCCGTATACTTTGTAAGCAAGAGATTTACAGAGGCAGAAGCCAGATACCCTAAACTTGAAAAGCTAGCATACTGTTTACTAATCACGTCACGGAAACTGCGACACTATTTCCAATCTCATTCCATCAGAGTTTTAACCGATCAACAGCTAAAGCAGGTACTCCATCGCCCCGATACTTCTGGGCGACTACTTAAGTGGTGCATTGAACTTAGTCAATATGATATTACCTACCATCCTCGCACCGCTATCAAGGGACAAGCCATAGCTGATTTCATTGCCAAATTCACTACTAACGAAGGTAAGGAGCAATCTGAAGTAGAGGAAAACATCAAGTGGAATCTCTTCGTTGATGGAGCATCAAATGAGCAAGGCTCGGGGGCAGGTGTTGTGATAATCACCCCCAGGGGAAGGAAGCTGAACTACGCCCTAAGGTTGGAGTTCGCTGCCACCAACAATGACGTAGAATACGAAGCAGTGATAGCCGGTTTAGAACTTGCCCTGGAGATTGGAGTCGGTTCTTTATGTCTCCATAGTGATTCTCAACTTATTGTAAATCAGATACTGGGAGAATTCCAAACTCGAGTAGATCGACTCACAGCATATCTAAAGAAGACCAAGCTGCTGCTCAATCAGTTGGATCACTATTTAATCAGACACATTCCTCGAGAGAAGAATCAGGAGGCCGACGAACTGGCAAAGCAAGCTAGCATGAAGGACGACACCGCTTCCCGAATAATAACCATCGCACAGCAACTAGCCCCGAGTTACGAGACAATGAATATGATAGTTGCAATTGAAGAGGAAACTTGGATGACTCCTATCCGGAAATATTTACAAGATGGCACACTGCCCGACGGGGGTAACGAAGTCAAGAAAATCTTGAGGAAAGCTTCCCGCTATACACTACAAGAAGGCATCCTCTATCGACGCGGCTTCTCTAATCCCTTATTAAGGTGTGTCGCTGGAAGGGAAGCCAAGGAAATCTTATCCAACATACATCGAGAAAGTTGCGGAGATCACACTGGTGGGCAGACTCTGGAAAAGAAGATACTCCGATATGGATATTACTGGCCCACCTTAAACAAAGACGCCCTAGACTTCGTCAAAAGATGTGACAGATGTCAGAAATTTGCTAAAATTCCTCGACTACCAACAAACGAGATTACTCAAATGACCAGCCCTTGGCCCTTTGCAATATGGGGAATTGACTTGATTGGCGAAGTGCCGGTGGGGCGAGGCGGAGTCAAATATGCCATAGTAACAGTTGACTATTTCACCAAATGGGTGGAAGCAGAGCCTCTAAATAAAATATCTTCGGCAAAAGTTATTAACTTCTTGATCAAAAATGTTTTATGCAGGTACGGGGTTCCACTCAAAATCATATCGGACAATGGACTTCAATTTGACAGCGAGGAATTCGCCGATTGGTGCCAAGAGCACGGAATTCACAAAAGCTTCTCATCTGTGGCTTACCCCCAGGCAAACGGACAAGTCGAAGCTATCAACAAAATCCTCAAAACCCTAATCAAGAAGAATCTTGAAAAGTCAAAAGGCGCTTGGGTGGATGAACTTCCTGCGGCACTTTGGGCCTACCGCACATCTTACAGAACATCAACAGGGCATACTCCTTTCTCTTTGGCATACGGATCGGAGGCCATGCTCCCAGTTGAAACTGTAGTGCTTTCCCACCGTAGGATCTACTACAACCTAGAAGAGAACGAAGAACTCCTCCACATGTCTTTGGATCTAATTGAGGAGAGAAGAAATGATGCGACACTCAAAGCAGCAACTCACAAGCGAAAAGTGGCAGCACAATACAACTCCAATGTCAAGCAGCCACATGCCCTCCTTAACCGCCACCTTCTCTTCCTTAGTGAATTGGACCGTAACCACATCCATCCTGAAAGCCGCTCCACCTTCATTATCTGCATCGGCCTTAGCTTCTTCCAAAGCCCGGAGATATATCCTAGCCATAACCCGGGGATAATCGTCCATCTAGGACAGGTTGCCCTGCCTCCAAGTACGGAAATACATGTCCTGGAGCATCTCGTTCATCATCCCCTCATTCTCCTCAAACTCTTTCATCCGGGCCTCAGAAGCCGACAGTCGTGCGACAGCAGCATCTCTCTCCAATCGGTATCTCGAGCAGTCAGCCTGAAGGGACTTCCGCATCACTTCCATCTCCTCCTTCAGCTTGGCCTGAGCAAGCTCTGTGGCCTCAAGCCTCCCAGATAACTCTTCTACCTACTCAAGATCCGCTCTCCGAACCTCGTGCACCGTTGCGATGGCCATGTCAATCCGTTCCTTGCAGGCAGCCTCCATCTTTTGTAGTTCTGTCTTACTAGCCTCTTCCATAGTCTTCTTCAACCGCCTAGAGGCTGCCTCATGCTGAGAAATCTGAATGGCTTGATCGGCAAGCTGTTTGGCCTGATCAGCAACCTTTAGCCACAACCGAATGTTAGCACTTCCGATTTCCTCCCCAGCCTTGGCCAGTCGAGCGTGATGCTCCATTAGCCTTTTGGTCTCTTCAGCCACCCGATCGATGTTTGCCTTGGCCTCATTCCTCATAGTCACAATCCGAGTAGTAAGCAAATCGAGGTCTAAGGACTTAGCCTCATCAAGCACCCATACCATGGGATTGCGGGGAAGAAGATGCTCACCCGTGGCCTCGTCAAAAGAGATGTCCTGAAAACTCGGGTCCAGATCCGGATGGCCGGCAAATGGGTTGCGAACCAAACCAAGATGGTCTATCGGGGTGACGGTTGGATTTTCGGACGGATGTGGGGAAGGCATAAGCTCAGTATCCTCCTCAGTAATATCATGGATAGGCTGGACTGGAGGCTGAGGGCCAGGTGAAGATTCAAACGAAGATCGGCCCATCTTTCTCTTTTACATATCTTCTTCAATAACACCGAGAAGAGGGCGATATCTAACCGCATCTCCAGGACGGCTAGTTGACGGTTTTGGTTTGACAGAAGCTTTGAGTAACTTATACTGTTCAAGGCGGTGCCGAATATCTGATGTCTTGGCCACCTTACACATTCTTGGAATAAAAACCAAGTGTTACAGCATGCATGAAACTATAATTCAAGAAATGTGACAAGTTAAAAGGAGTAGGAAGACGCGTTTATTTTACAAACCCTGAGGGGGAGTGGGATACTGCAGTAAGTCCTGAATCTCATTCCAGGACGGAAGCTGGCCATAAAATATTACTAAGTCCTTATCATAAAGGGAGTGTGCAGAAGTTGAAAATTCACCTTGAGTTACCCTAGCTGAAAGATCCTTAGAAGATGGATCGGCACCAGTCCCAGCCTTATAAGCCTTCTTCACCTTCTCCACCGAGGCTGATCCTTCCTCTAACCCCTCAAAAGCCTGGCGGAAGGCATCATCCGTCCACTCCTGGATCTCCCCTGCCTGCTTGGAAGACAAAGCCCCGGCACCACTACCACCCTGTCCTTCACCTTCTCCATCCCCTCCGCTCTCATCCTCGCCTCTTTCCTCCTCTCCACCTTCCTCCTCCGGAATATCTGGACATATGCTAGGGGAGGGTCCGTCAGACTTCTTAAGCTTTTTCCCCCGACAACTGGAGGTATCGAGAAGGGTCTCCTCTTGCTACTCTTCACAGTGGCCCCGTCTTTAGCTTTGGCAGCCCTTTCCTCGGCTGTATCTCTCTGCTTAACCACGGATTGACGTGGCAGAATCAGGTTGTGCTCCAGGAGAGTGGCATTCCTGATCAAGTAAGAAGCCGACCTGTCCCTTCCAGAGATAGCCTCTATCTCCGCGGCCATCTGTACCAGGCGATCATTCTCCACGACCGCAAAGCCACCTGTCGCTAGCAAGAAATAAAAGCATATAAGAGGAAGCATTGCAGTCGGGACAAAGAAATTACAAATGGAATTCAACTTACAGCCAGAAGTGAAAAGGCGAAAAGAAACGGAGTCGTCCTTGACGAAGAACCATTCCTTCTTAAACATGGTAAACTTCGAGTATAAGTCCAAGACCGGCTTGAAGGACACGGCCGACTCTAAACTAATGTATGGAGACCCCTTCTTGTATCCCCTCAGATTATATAGATATCGGATTTCCCGCTCAAAAGGGGGCGCCCATATCTCCTTTGGAAGATAACGAATAGACACACTAAAATGGCATAGGAGTTGGGCTGAAGCTGAAAAGTAGCCACTTTCAGGTAAGTAATGAAGCTGACTATCCACGCATTGATCGGAGGAATGGCCCCACACATGCAATGGTATCGGCTATACGCGAAGTATCCTTCAGGGGGATTATATGGCATGACCCTCTCCCCTGGCAACAGCATGCATGCTCTATCAATCCCAAAGGAGCGGGAGATAACGTCAAGTTGCTCCTCTTCGAGAGAGCTCGGAAAGCAATCAGGAGGAGAATTCAGAAGCTCTTGGGGACCATACCCGTCTACTAGCGACCTCGGGGTAGGTCCACGACGTTCCGGTCCTGGCTGGGCTGGGGGCACAACGGGGGACTCTCGTCTATCCGTAGATTTTCTCTTTTCTGATCGAGTTTCCACTTTGCGAGACATTTCCCTACAAACACAAAAGAAAAACATATTGTTAGAATAGAGGATATAAACAAGCAAGTGTATATAGTCTGAAATTTCACTCATAAATCAAAAAGCCTAGAACTCCTAGTATCATTCGGCAAAGCCGATACAAAGGTTCATCCGGTGTTAAGTCCATTCAGCATTCCCAATACCAGGGTCCATTCAGCATTCTCAGTATAAAGCTCATTCGGCATTCCAACTTTCAAAACGAATTCGACGATCGAACCCTCAAGCTCATTCGGTAGTACAGTATAAAAATTCATTCGGCGGGAAAGGGGTCTCACCTGGTTCGGCTAGCGCTTTGGTCCGGCGAAACTAAGAGTTTGATTCGGCAAAAGGTTCGGATCGTTTGGTAAGGAATAACAAAGGCACGTGACCCCTATTTATAAGCAAACCTCAATGACCTGACCAGATGGTTCGGCGCTTAAAACTGAACGAGATTATCCCAGCAAAACAAAGCGCGACACATGCAGGCATGTGCCCCACTTTGGGGGGCAAATGTTGGGTGAGTTCTCATTACCGGTCCAAGGCTTCTCCAACTACCATTGAACGAACCAACCAACTACCGGTTGAAAGCCTCTCCATGCCCATGCCTAGCCGAACCAAGCCACGCCGAACCAAGCTTCGTACACTCGTCACCGGACCACCTCCCTGCCGAACCAACTCGAAGTAGCCACCACCGAATCAACCTACCTACCAAGTCAAAGCATGGCCGAACCAACCCATCCCTTCACTCACTACCGAATCAGATCCAAAACTCCCCCGGTCCACTCGTCCCCTACCACCGAACCAAGGTAAACCGAACCAACTCTGCTAGGCCAGATTGCATCAGCCCAGGCCCGCCAACTGCTGTATACGTCCAAGACCCCTGCCCCCAACCTCACTCTATAAATAGAGAGGCAGGAGTACAACAATGGCAGACAAGTTTGAGAGCTCAAGCACGAAAGGAACTTTCAAACAAATTTCATATACTTGTATACAAAGCTTTGTGCTTGTAATCTGAAAGAAAAAGGGGAATAACATATAAAGTGGACGTAGGCACGTTCTGGCCGAACCACTATAAATCTGTATGTCTTTTATAGTTTAGTCCATCTATTTCGTATATTTGCATAAATCACCCAAACCATCCAGATCAACATATAATCAACTAAATCATACGACTAGGAGGTGTTTGCCCATTTTTTATGCAAACAGTGAGATTTACTCACCTTTGCTTCCTAAATTTGCAATCCATATCCAAACTCGACTTGTTTCCTTCAGATTTAGACCTTGCATGAACAGTTATACGATCTTATTAATATTCGAACAAGTTCCATTTCTATTTAATAAATTCCATTTACCTTAAAAGTTAATTTCAAACAAATTTTCTGTTTATAAAACATATTCTAGTTATCAAATAATTATATAGTTAACTAAATAAATAGGATATCCATTTTGTAAATTTAATTTAACTAAATCTTTTTCTAACAAATAATTAATATTTTCCTAAACTAATTTTCTTTTAATATATTATTATTATTATTATTTAAATAACATTCAAAATATGTATACTTATTTTATTTGAAATTGTATATTGAAATTATAGATATATTTATAAAATAAATCATAGACTTTAAAAATCTATTTTCACATAACATTTTGAAATTCCTATTTAAATCTTTTCAAATCTAATTTCTAAGTGATCTTTTCAAGAATTAAAACCCTTATATTTTCAAAATCATAACTATACATATTCTTACGGTATTTTCTTTTTTTTTAAATTAGAATAGATATGCATATATATACGTTTTAAACCAAGACAGTTAAGTTCCAGAATATACTTTTCTTTTCATACCCAAACTGTATACATATATTTCTCTTATTTCGAAAATAAATTATACAGATTCGAATTCCCTTCTTTTTTTTTAAAATATACTGCAATATACCTATTCTAACAGTAAACCAAAAACTATTATTTTTATTATTATTATTTTTTAACCTGGCAATTGAAAATAAATAGGCTAAGATAACTTACAAAGATAAATTAAGGAATTACCTTCCTCGCGAACAACCCCAGACCTCAATAACTCGCCGCCGACCCTACTGCAATTCACTTCCAACCGACAACGCGACCCACTCGCACCGCTACCTGCTGCTGCCGACCCTCAATCATCGACCATCGTTGCTTTGCATGAGCGCCTGGCCGAAACCCTATCGCGACCATGCCCTAGCTCACGCGCGATCCAGATCGCGACTTCGGCTACCACTCACGAACCTCATCACCGTTGCTCGACCTCCCTTTACTCTCGCGACCGCGCCTCTTCTCCTCTCGAGTTCGAGTTGAACTTGTTTTCTTCTTGTTATTTTTTTAATGATTCGAAGGCTTCGGCCATTAGTAAAATTTAATTTCGATTACTGCAAGAGAAAGAGGGGAAAAGGAAGGGTGGGTTTTCAAATGAAAGGAGTGAATAAAAAGGGATGTCGGCCATTATTATTTTTTATACGTTCGATTCTGTTCTGTAGATTAGAGCGAGGAAGAAGAATAAATATCGGTTTGGGAATATAGCTTCTTGAGTACGCTTGATATTATATAATTAAATATTGAAAAATATCTCGCGTTATATAACGCGAAATCCCGAATGTTGAATCAGACATGCTGACAGACGTTCATAAGGTTTACCCGCATTTCGAACACAATGGAACATGTTTCGGAAGCTAATTCAATCATATGCACGAGTTACAGAAGAAAACAATCGACTTTAAATCAAATCGATTAAAATAGTTCGAAGCATTTTGAGCTGCCAGGGTCAAATGACAACTCTGATTGCTACGAAAATTGAAATCCGATAATAACTAACTATTACGGATCCAATCGAACTGGCATCGTCGAATTCCGAGACTGTGCCTCGGAATGCTATTTTTTAATTTAAATTAAACGCCATAATTTTCAAAACTGAACAAATCACCTTTAAATTAAATTTCAATCATTCTATTATTTTAAGTATCATCATTATAAATTTTATAAGTCTTCAAATTATTTTAAACAGGCTTAGAAATTTCAGATTCAACAATTTACCCAACTTCAAGTTATATAAATTCAATATTTAAACTATAAAATTCAATGTTTTAATTATCAAGTAAATATTGATATCTTGAATTCAAGTTAAAATTAACTTTTATATAATTTAATATCAATTAACTATTCAAATTTAAATTGTTAGAAATTCCGGGTCGTCACATTCCTTCCCCCTTAAAAGAATTTCGTCCCCGAAATTACTAGTTAGGAAGAATGGTTCAAAACTCGTTTACCTTTCCCCAAAACCAGTAGTTTTATCAATATCCTATCAACTATCTTTTATTAAAAACTCATTATCACATCAACCAACTTCCCAAAACCTTCTGTAGTATCAAACAATACTCCTTTTCTCAATCATCTAAATTTTAATTTAAAACCAAATTTTGAATTCTCAAAATTTTCTCACAATTTTTCTAACTCTCTAAATTTCCAAAAAAAATTGCCAGCGTCTCCTTTGCGCGGCTAGCTCGGTACAACTATAGAAGTCCTCTACGGGCTCCCAAATTCCGAAAGAAAACAAAAGCCAAGTGGCTAGATCAAAACCCAATCCAATTTCATACGGAAATTTAAATACATACCTTTTGTCGGGAAATTCTCATTATCTTCTGAAATCAAATCCAATTTTCGTTTCCCTTATAATCCCTGCATATCTTATTAAGCAGCAATATTCAATCGTAACCTTTCAAATCATTTTATACTTTTCCTTATATAGGTTTCCATATTTACTTCTATTCAAATTAGTGTCTCCCATTTTCATATGAATTCAATTTATTTTCAATTTTGAATATTAAATTTCATCTTCCATTTATAACTAATTCTTATTAGTTTCATCTACTAATTTATTTTAATTTTCAATTTGAAATCGTTTTGTTGTTAACAAAAATTTTCCCAAAAATTTTCACAAAATTTCTATCTCCCAAAATTTTCAAAATTTTTTGGCAGAGTCTCCTTTGTACGGAGGAGTTTTTGCAATTTGACAAGAGATATAAATATATATACATCGACCCACCCGGTCGGAAAATCAAAAACAGTTTATATTTCCTATTTTTATTACGTAGGCGTACCTTATTTAGCATTTTAAGCATGCGGCTTATTTAATTTAGCAATTAGTGCATCCAAATCCTGCCAAACGGCCTTCAGGTACCTGTACGTACTCAATTTAAACATATAAGCACTATATATATGAAATTTATAACATTTCTCTTACTTAAACAACGATAACACTTCAATTCTAAAAGAAATGCATTCAAAATAACTTCCACAAGCAATTTATATGTTTTCAAACCTAATTCAATTGCTTTTAACCAATTTATATATCATTTCCTTCTATTTTGATGGTTTGCAACTCAATTTCTTACATTCAATTGATTTTTAATCCAAACAAGCTCATATTCACTTCAATTAATTCTAAAACCAATTTATTTAATCTCTATGAACTCGTAGATTTTTAATTACTTTTGTTAACGTCAAACGACAACTATTTATATGTAAATTCAGCGATATCTGCTTTATAGAGTATTCATTTTAGTTTATAACTACTTGAAATTAATGTCAACTCATTCTATATTTAATTTAATTTCATTGCTAGTTTATTCACCAACCATTCATTGCATTTCATTTTATCTCAGCATTGGATTCATTTAAAACAATTTACTAAACTTGTCACATTTAATACTTATAAATTAACAACCATTTCCAAATTAATTTAGCCCAGACTTTCACTTTTGCTCAAAACCCACTTCTTTTCTCACTCGAAACCAAACTTTTATTAAAGAAATTTTTGCCTCAAATTAATTCGCCTGATAACTTAAGTCAATTCTGATAACCCAATTCCAATTAGAACATTGATTTAATTTTTGTTCAATCAAACTTCCTCCATTTATTATTTAATTCAATCAACCCATTTATTCACCCCATTTTAAACTTTATATTCATCTACTAAATTCATTTTTGAATTTATTTCATTAATACAAAGCCATTCTCAATCTATTTCTACTCATCGGGGTTTTATTTGCAACTCAAACCATTTCTATTATAATTCATTTCATTTCATTCGACATCCCTTCCCATGTCTAATTTATTCGCAAATTTCGTTAACTATTATTTATAACTCACGTGAATTTTATTTTTACAACATCTCCACTTATTTAGTTCGTTATCAGATCCAAGTCGAATTTTATTTACAATTCAAATTCATTTCCAAATTCCATTATTAACTTACAATTCATTTGTTTAACCGAGTTAAATTTCATCAATATATTTTATCAAATAATTTATTTAAATTAATTAGCTCACTTCCAACCTTTAAATCAATGTTTGATTTTATTACAATAACCACTTCATTAAATTTTCCTGAGTTCAAATCTTTCATCATTCCCGTTTAGATTTTCTTTCATTGTTCAAAATTCCAACACTTTTATTTTTAAAAATTTAGAAATGCCTTTAAATTTAGATAATACAATTAAAATAGCTTTTTATAAAAATATTTCTTATAACTCGATGTCTCAACCAGTCCATCCTTGTTCTCACAGAAATTCAGTCATACGTTGATCAGGCGTATGACTGAAAATCTATAAGTACTTGGTAAACCCGTTTTCAACACCTAGTGAAAATACTTGGAAAATAATTTTATTGAAAATATAGAAAACAGTTTTTGAAAATAGGGAAATATCTTTGGTGAGAATGCTTTGGAAATCATCACCCCCATCTATCGTCGCAGTTACATTCCAGGGATACGTTGTCATCGCAGCAAAAGTCCATGTAACTGCAGGCTCACCACGTCCTCTCAATTACGCCATGGAACCCACAACAGATCACAGTTACATTTCAGGGTTACGTTGCCATCGCAGCAAAAGTCCATGTAACTGCAGGCTCTCCGCGGCCTCTCGATTACGCCATGGAACCCACAACAGATCACAGTTACATTCCAGGGTTACGTTACCATCGCAGAAAAAGTCCATGTAACTGCAGGCTCTCTGCGGCCTCTGATTTTCGCTGTCGAAATGAAACTTCTCCACTCCTACATAGGTCGTAGTCTACCGATGTAAAAATCAAACGCAGACTGTTGGCTCTCAGCGGAACACACGACTTTCGCTATGTTACCATAGGTCGCAGTCTACCGATATAAAATCAAACTAGACTGTTGGCTCTCAGCGGCACACACGACTTTCGCTATGGTATTCTCTACTCACAATCCCCAGGAACTAGTTTTGTCCGGACTCCTCACGGGATCAACTTTAGAACCCCGATTGAGGCTCAAGGCAGCACCACCCGGTGGCACTCCTGAGAAGTTCATTTCAAGGGAGCGCCTTTTTCCCCAGAGCCATCATCAAAACATTTTATATTATATACATATAGTATCTTCGAATCATACACCTAGTATGATTTCATACAAATCTCCTTTACACAAAATCGATTATCCCAAAATTGATAATCCTCAAACTAGGCTTTCCAAATTTTAATATTGATTTTACCCAAAAATCAAAAGCCTTTCCAAAACCAAAGGTTCCTAAAACCTTTTTCCAAATTCCTCATAAGATCCTTTATATATATATATATATATATATATATATTCAGATATATAAAATTTTTAAACTTTGGATCTTTTCAAACTTGTATAAAACTCTTTTTATACTTCAAACACCTTCAAAAATTCTTTTCTTCCGGCAATAGATTTAATAAAGGGAGATTTATCCTATATAACAAAGATATATGACTTGTTTATTCAAAATCAAATATTCAAATTTGATTCTTCTCTTTCAGTATCAATTTCATCCAAATCCGTACGATGTACACTTATCATCCGTACGCTATACCAATCGATCGCTCACTCGATCACACAATTTCACTTCCGAACTAGCATCATCCACTCGACTTCCTAGTGCGAACACAGATCTGGTTTCTTAATTAGAAACCGTCATTCTCCTTGCATAGCCATAACTATGATAGAGAATATCCAGAACCAATCAACAATCCATATCCAGGTTCGCCGTCGAAAATCGAGTGAAAAATCTCAATTCGGATCGATATATCTACCTTGAAATTCTATGCTCGAATCTGGAACAAATCACTATGCGAATAGAATAATATACGTATACCCTACATATTTAACTTCATAGATTATTAGCTAAATCAATTTCCTTTCTATTCACATTCCTTTAATTCCCGTTCACTTATTTACAATTGCCTTAATTCCCATTTGGATTATCACTTCAATTCTTATCTCAGTTGGGTATTTAAATCAATAACAGTTTGAACTCCGACCAGTTTATATTTAGAAAATAGCTTGAAAATTTTAAAAACAGAGAAGTAGTTGAAAAATAATTATTAGTTTACAAAATAGCTATAAAATAGTTAACTAATTATAAAATAGTCGGAAAATAGTTGAATAGTTTCAAAAATGTTAGATAATTGCAAAATAGTTGTAAAATAGAAATTAGTTTGTGAAATAGTTGAAAAATAGTAATTAGTTTAGAAAACAATTGAAAAATTGTTAAATGGCTCCAAAAATAATTGTAAAACAAGTTTAAAATAATTTGGCTTTAAGAAAGAAAGGTTGTATATATTTAATAGCTTAGAAAATAAGTTTATATTAAACCAATTTATATTGAAAATAGTCAAGAGTCGAACTGTTCACTTTGCCAACAATTCAATGTAAATTTACACTTCCATTTAAATTGGTCCAATTCCAATTTGAATAACTCCAATTTCCATTGAAATTTATTTAATCCCATTTCAAGTTGAATCAACCCTGGTTTCTTTCCAAATTAAATCAATTTCATTTGATTTTAATCCTGTTCACTTTAATTATAATTTCAAATTATTCCAATCAATTTGAATTATTATCAATTGAACCCTTTTCAAATTCAAATCATTTCAATTTAATCCAATTCAATTTCCCATTTAAATTTTTAAACTTATACATCTTCAATCACTGATCCAATTAATTCAAACCAAATTCAATTTTGAACTAATTCAATTTCAATCTTGAATTTAAAATATCTCGAATTATATAAATTCGATTTAAATTCTCAAAGGTTGGTTTATCCTTTTAAACCAAAGTAACTTTTTATTTAAAGTTTTTAAACAATTTAATTTCTGAGTCCAATTCTAAAAATTCCATTTTAAATTATCTTTACTTATGTATTTTAAGGTTCAAATAAGAATTCAATACTATTTTATTTTAAAATTTTAATTTATTACTAAATTTTATCTTCCAGTTTGAAACCAGTTCTTATACAATTTTAATTTACAAACTCAATTATTCAAATTTTTAGTTTAAAGTGATTATGTATCCTTAATTTTCAAATTAAGGTTAGATTTCCCTTTTATCTCAATAATGGATATATTACCACACTTCATTTCTCATTCATTTAAACAAATCTAATTCGCAATTTAAGGATTTTTGATGACAATAGGATGATATTATCTAATTTATTTTAAAACGTCCATCCATTTCCAATTTCAAGATCTCAAATTCATTTTGAGATCACACAAACTACCAATTCAAACCGACCATTTAACTTTCCAAGTTAAATTCCAATTTCTTCTTGAAATTTCCAATTCAGGTTGCTTTTTCTCCACTTATTTAACTTTCCCTCTAATAAGTTCAAAACTTATATCACTCTGGGTTTTTACATCACACTTCAGGGAAAATCAAAACTCAATCTCTTAGGGTTTATTTTAAATTATCTTTGATATCATGTATATCCATACATATATACAAATTTATTTCTTGGCCCTCCCAGCCATGTTTTAAAATTTTAAACCACCTTCGGTTTAAATTCAAATCAAATTTCAAACAACCCATTGTTTGCAATAGGTCTCTTTTATTCAAATAATACTTATTTATTCTTTTTCATTACTTTGAAACAAAATTTTCAAATTCTGGGTCTAGATTTAGAATTTCATTTTCAATCAATTAAATTTTAATTTGGTTATGTTTCCGTTTTTACTTAATTTAATTCCAATTCAAGACTTCAATTTGGTCGCATTATATTACTTCTCAATTTAATTTCAATTATTTAACACCAATCTCCTTAATATTTATTAAAATGAAATATTACTTTATAAATCAAAATATATTTTTATATAAAATCATTAAAAATCTTTATATAAGAAAATAACAAGTACGCTCTCATATATATATACACACACACACTCAACTCATTCTAGAGTACTATGGACTCTATTTAATGAGTAATTCCCACCAGAGCCAAGGTTCACGCTTAACCTTTCAGCTCTGATACCAAATGTAACGACCCGAAATATCCGAAGCCGAAAATTCCAGATTGTTATGTAAAAGAAGAAAGAGATAGAAAAAGAAGAAGAAGATCAGAAACATCAACATCTCACATTCGCAGCGGATAAAATATAATAATAAATAATAACAGTCTATAAAAGAATATTATATCTGTCGATTATATTTTAATACATCAGAGTTTCACATATAAACAGTTACTGAATATACACAATTATCATATCATGGATTTTCAATAATATGACACAGCGGAAATATTCTACACGTTCCTGCCATCCGGCTCGCCTTCTGAGCTCCAGAACGTTCCTACCTGAAAATCTACAATACTCGGTCTGACCCGAGCATTACACCAAAGTAACACCCGGGTCAGGCGAAACCAGCGTGAGTAAACCCAACTAACATGGACTACCAAAGCAAACAACTTAAATAAACCCGGGTAACTAATATCAATTTAACAAATTCAAAATTTACTATAGACAATACTTATTTCACATATCAATTTCTAAGTACCAAACTTAGATAAAATAATCCAATTCACTTCAATCATTTACTTCCAGCCTATTGCTTTCACAAATCAATTTACAAAAATTCGTAGTGGTTTCGAGTATTTCCTAACATCTGAACCTAGTCTCTTCGAGTCTCGTGTCGTCCTAACCCAAATTATCAAAATGAAATACACAACATTCCATATCAGGAATATCATCTCATTCAAGTGTGACGCCCCACCTCTATACCCACGCTAGACAAGAACACTACGGAGTAATGCTGTCAACTAGCACGGAGAATAAGGCTGTTGAGGAGCGACCATCTGTATAATTGCTTTGTGCGAGTACCGATATGCCGGACAAAAATATAACTTTTCATCTCAAGAGGAAATCCGACATACCGACACAAACTCAAAGCTACTACACAGTGGCTATAAAGGTCTTCGGAAACAAATATAGAAATAAACATAACACAAATCAGTCACAGACAATTCATATCACAAAGGCGGAAATAGATATGAATATAACACTAACACATGAAAGTGTATATCAGAGTAGTGGTCAAAAAGATCCACGATAATACAAAAGAATTGCAACGCGTGCTATACAAAAGAGTAAATATACATCATAGGGTCTGTATCTCAAATGTATACAACAAAAACTACTAAACTAAAGTAGTTAACCAAAAGTCAGAGAAGCAAATCCCGGAAGGAAGTCAAGCGGAAGCACCTGTAACATCTCGGTCTGACCCGAGTATTACTTCTTAAGAAAATAATAAACGGATCAGTCTAGCTATAAATATCAGATGACATGATATAACATACAAGATATGGCATAAACATAATATCCATAATGGCATTCTACTATAAGCATGTAAATGATAATCAACAAGAGATTAATCAATATCACATGAATCTTCTCAAAGATCCAAAGAGGGCATCATACCCTAAACCTGTACTCATAACAAGTCAATGATATAAATCCCAGAAACCAACACATGAAATCCAGAAATCACAAAAAGGTATGTGTGAACGGAATCACATAAGTGGTGTCTAGGCTAACCGAAAAGGTATGTGCGAATGGAATCGCACAGGTGGTGTCTAGCCTAACCAAAAAGCAAAAAGGTATGTGTGAACGGAATCACACAAGTGGTGTCTAGGCTAACCGAAAAGGTATGTGTGAATGGAATCGCACAAGTGATGTCTAGCCTAACCAAAAAGCAAAAAGGTATGTGTGAACGGAATCACACAAGTGGTGTCTAGGCTAACCGAAAAGGTATGTGTGAATGGAATCGCACAAGTGGTGTCTAGCCTAACTAAAAAGCAAAAAGGTATGTGTGAACGGAATCACACAAGTGGTGCCTAGGCTAACCGAAAAGGTATGTGTGAATGGAATCGCACAAGTGGTGTCTAGCCTAACCAAAAAGCAAAAAGGTATGTGTGAACGGAATCACACAAGTGGTGTCTAGGCTAACCGAAAAGGTATGTGTGAATGGAATCGCACAAGTGGTGACTAGCCTAACCTCGCAAACAAAGAGGCATCGCACATTGCTAGTCTAAACCACAAAGATGATCGTCATGATCAACGAGAAGTGTCAATTACACTAAGCTAGTAAATATAAAAGTTTAGCTTCATGTCCCATAACCACTTGCTTAACTTAAATATTTACGAACAAACTGTAAATCTCCACTATAAAATTGTCACAAGAGATTCAATCGAACAAGTCCAAGAATTAACCGACAAAGTGAACACAAGCGTTTCATACCACTCGTTTTACTAAGTCGTTTAATTAGATTTCTCATACGAGTGAGGTAAAGGTTTGTATATACTAATAGATTGGAAATCGGTTTGAGAAAACGAGCTTTGTTACAAAATAGTGTTGAAATCATTTGAAGAAAGAGTTTTGATATTTACTACTAGTTTAGAAAACCTTTATATTTTTAAAGTGACAAATCACAAAGAAGATTGTAGGAACAATCAATCACTAAGATTCACATTCGAAAACGTGAATAAAATCCAATGAAATCAATACCGAATCCATCGAAATGGATATTCCAAGAATTCCCAAAGAAAATAAGTCATCAAAGTCGATAATAAATGACAACAACAAAAGGGAGACAACACAAATCGATTAAAGTTGGAAATTCAGACGAATTAGCAATATAGGCTAATCTGGTAAATAGTAGCAGGTCGGTCGACCGGACTCCCTGAGTCGGTCGACCGAACCAGAGGTTTGGAAGTGCTCGGGGCACCAGGTCGGTCGACCGGCCCAGGGGGCTCGGTCGGCCGAAGCCTGTAACCAGCACTTCCAAACAGAGGCAGGAAGTGCCTGGACTACAGGTCGGTCGACCGGCCCAGGGGGCTCGGTCGGCCGAACCTGTATACTTGCACTTCCTACCCTATTTCAAAGGAGGTGCAAATCCCGACCAAATTGCAATCGCACGAGCAACGGCGCTAAGGGTTTAGGTCAATCGACGACCCGGCCCTATATGCTCCTCGATGCATCAACAAAAACAAGTTCAAACATCAAAGTTAGGATTTTTAACGAATTGAACTCAAAACACTAAAAATTGAAATATTCACAAAAGTAATCCAAATCAAAATCAAATGCACATGAATAAGTGTTAGGAATTCATACCTAACAATCGAAGGTAAATATAAGCATAGATGTGATATTAAAAATCTCACCTTTGCACTAAAATTTATGAAGATGAAGCTTGAAAGCAAGGGGAGATCAACCACACTTCAATCTCAACACTAGAAGCTTGAATGTAAGCTTAAAAGAAGAACATTCCCTAAGTTAGGTTTAGGAAATTTCTGAAATTGAATGGAGAAAGAGTTGGAGAAGATAAAGGAGATGCTTACTAATGGGTTCTCATAGATTTTGGAGCAAGAACTTGGATTTTGCTATGGAACTAGGGCTTGGAGTTTTAATTTCCACTCCTCTCCACCATTGTTGCTAAAGCTTGAAGGGTTAGGAAAATAGAAAGGAAGTAAATGAAGAGGAGAGGGTTGGGACTGAATACATAAGTGGGGTTAATGGGCTCAGCCCAAACCAAAGCCCTAAGTGAAAAAGCGGCAAAATTCAACTTTCTCCAAACATATCGAAGCTTATACTCAAAAAGGTTGCAAATGTCATTTTGAACTCAATGGGGGTGGTCTCGAGTCCCAATTCGACTGTTTGCACAAAGTAGCTTTTCGGACTAAAATCCGACTAACGATAAAATATTTAAATAAAATATTTAAATATAAAATCGATAAATATGCGGGTTGTTACAGACTCCCCTCCTTAAAGAAATTGCGTCCTCGCAATACTTAAGAGGAAAATAAGAAGTAACAACCATGGAAGCATATCAACACAAAAGAAAATTTGAAATAGGAAGTTCACCATAAAGTGCACGAAAGAGTTAGCAAGAAATCTGGTGAAACTTCAATTTCCACAATATTACCGGGCTCAAGAATGAAAACCGGAATCCCTAAGGCATTTCCGTAGATAAAAGACATGGGAAACGTCAAGAATAGCAGAAAATTGAGCCGGTGCAACGGCGTAGTACAAAAACGGTACGCCCGGGAAACTAGAAACTCGAATAATTTGGAACACCGACGTAGTACAAAGACGGTACGTCCAATGAACCAAAAAGCCAAGACATTGATGTAGTACAAACGGTACATCCAATGAATCAAATAGCAAAGACATTGATGTAGTACAAACAGTACATCCAATGTATCAAATAGCAAAGACATTGATGTAGTACAAATGGTACATCCAATGTATCAAATAGCAGAAACATTGATGTAGTACAAACGGTACATCCAATGAATCGAATAAGACGGAACATCGATGTAGTATAATAACAGTACATCCGATGAACCGAACACCATAAAAGAACATCGGACACTAGTCCATAAAAGGAATGAGATAAAACTCAATAAAACGAAGCGTACCAAAACGTTCGATGAACTTGATAAAGAGATAATTCCCTTCAGACATCATCAAAGAATCAACCACTTGTTGCCTACGACAAAGTGCATTGGCAACACGATTTCCCTTCCGGGAATAAAAAGAATATCAAGATCATAAGATGTCAGGAACTCGAGTCAACATGGAGTTCCATATGAGAAAATAGTTATTCCAAAGATTTATGATCGAGGTAGAGAACAAATTTCTCATCCAAATATGATGATGCCAAATTCCAAAAGTAAAACAATAACCGCGGGCACTAGATCATGAGCGGCATATCTAGTCTCGATAAGCTATAATGATTTAGAAGCACAAGAGATAGCACATTCTCCTGTGCAAGAGAACAGCATCCAAACCAATACGACTAGTATCGGTACAAATAGCAAAGTCTTGGTCCCCCTCCAGGAATCACAAGAATAAAAGTATTGAAAAGAAAGAATTTATTTTAAATAATCTTCTTTCCTGAAAAGTTAAAACTTTCAAAATTACATTTATCATTATGTAATAATCATTCTAGAAAAATTTACTATTTTCAAGTTAATATATTGTGTCTGATTGTCTCATCAAAGCGTTTAGGAAATTCCTATCGATAACGTTGATCAAGCGCATCGACCAAAATTCTTAAAGCTCTCAACGGGCAATACAATCACAAAATCATCTTTTATAGGATAAATAAATCTCTTAAAAAGTTTTAAGAATATTCTTTGTTCGTTTCAAGAACAAAATCCAGTTTTACTTATAAATAAATCTTATGAAAAAGATTTGAAAAATTATAAATTACAATTTTCATCCAAAATCAGTAAATACAAGAATAGTCTCATCGAAATATTCATAGAATATTCGATTTATAAAATGGATGAAATAAGCTGGACAATTTGAATGACATAATAAGTCATTCATAAGAATCATAACGAGTGCGGAATGCGGTAAGTGGAATGCTAATTTCCGCAACTCGTAGCAAACGAAAACCGGTGGTAAAGTCAAACTGAAAAGACCTTAACACTACTCAAAAGATTGCTTAGGTGACAGTCCTAAGACAAATTCAAAAATACCGAAAAATATCTCAAACTACATGATTGAGAGAAACAACACTTTCCTTATAAGTGGGCTTAAGGAATAAAATGATTCCACCAAAAATTTGAAATCGGAATCACAAAGAAAAATAGAAAGCTGCTTAACAGATAGAAAATGTCAAAGATGAATAGTCCACTCGAAAAATAGGATACGAGCTTCACAATTAAGTCGATCCTTTAAAAAAAATCAATTCCGGAGCCTAAGTAAAAATATCGGCTCGGAAAGAAAAATCTCATAAAATAATTTCGACATCAATAAAAAGCAAATTAAGTGTTGCGGATCCACCAATCGGATTCACAACTCTTAAAGAAGTCATCAAGCCCAAAATATTTTCAAAGAAAAGAATCAACAAGTTCTTTTGATATAAAATAATGAGATACAAATCAACAAGAACTTGAAAAGAATATTCACAAGACAAATAAAATCAAGGATTGAATGAGAAATACCTTGGCCACGAGATGTGTTGCCAAGGGCTTGAGTCACATTCAACTTTCCCTCCCTCTTGCCTTCACGTTTAAGGCATTGATGGATGAAATGATCTGGGCTCTTACAATAGCGACACGATTTGGGCATTGAGCACTTATTAGCAAAATGATCCCCGGATCCACAGTTGAAGCATCTCGCACTACTAGGAGAAGGAGCCTTTGCATCAGGCATTGCTTTCTTACCCTTTTTGTTGGGATAAGGGCCTTGGAATTCGTTGGGTCTCTTTTTGTTGTTGAAGTTGGGTTTGGAAGCTACTATTTCAACATCACTTTCTTTATCAGTCTCTTCAAGACGAAGAGCGATATCGACTAGTTGATCAAATGCGACTTCCAGTTTCAGGAGTAGTGGCTTCTTAAGATTTTTATTTAAGCCATAAACGAACCTCTGGTTCTTCTTCAATGGGGTGTTGATGTATTCAACCCCATATTTGGAAAGCGACTCGAAGGATGCGACGTAATCAGTCATAGAGGATTGACCTTGAACAAGGTCTATAAAACGTCGAGCCAAGGTTACTTTCCCAGCTTCTGGTACAAACTTTAACTCGAAACGTCCCTGAAATTGCTCCCAGGTGAGATCCGCTTCATTAATTTCTGAAACAAGGAGTTCGTACCAGTCCAATGCTCTCTCCTGGAGCATGCTGGAAGCCACCTGAACGCGGTGGAGATCGATAAGGTTCATGCGAGAAAAGATTCGATCGCATGATTTTAACCAGGCCTGGACCTCGATGATAGTTTCTGAACCGTTGAATGGCTTCCCACCCAAATTAGTGTAATCGCTGCACAAGCGTGCAAATCCCAACTTTGGGTGAGTAGGTTCCGGGTTATCTCCAGCTGCTTGAGCATTTGTAACGAGGTCAAGGAGTTGCTAGGTAGTCATAAAAACTCCATCTTGGGGAGTTGCACTTGATTGACCGGCGCTGGGACGGCCAGGCCTAACCATTTCTCTTCTTTAAGAAAGAAAGAAAGAAGAGGAAAAGTTATTCTCAGAATAAATTTCAATCAAACTTGATTGATAAAACAAGGAATCATAAAGAAAATAGGATGAATCGGTACGAAGACTCGAATTAAATCCTAAAGCACGACTCCTAAGAAAGACTTAGGACAATGATCCTTGTTAAATTGTTCTACATTGTTCCGAAGTTTGGCTCTGATACCAAGCTGTGACGCCCCACCTCTATACCCACGCTAGACAAGAACACTACGGAGTAATGCTGTCAACTAGCACGGAGAATAAGGCTATTGAGGAGCGACCATCTGTATAATTGCTTTGTGCGAGTACCGATATGCCGGATAAAAATATAACTTTTCATCTCAAGAGGAAATCCAACATACCGACACAAACTCAAAGCTACTACACAGTGGCTATAAAGGTCTTCGGAAATAAATATAGAAATAAACATAACACAAATCAGTCACAGACAATTCATATCACAAAGGCGGAAATAGATATGAATATAACACTAACACATGAAAGTGTATATCAGAGTAGTGGTCAAAAAGATCCACGATAATACAAAAGAATTGCAACGCGTGCTATACAAAAGAGTAAATATACATCATAGGGTCTGTATCTCAAATGTATACAACAAAAACTACTAAACTAAAGTAGTTAACCAAAAGTCAGAGAAGCAAATCCCGGAAGGAAGTCAAGCGGAAGCACCTGTAACATGTCGGTCTGACCCGAGTATTATTTCATAAGAAAATAATAAACGGATCAGTCTAGCTATAAATATCAGATGACATGATATAACATACAAGATATGGCATAAACATAATATCCATAATGGCATTCTACTATAAGCATGTAAATGATAATCAACAAGAGATTAATCAATATCACAAGAATCTTCTCAAAGATCCAAAGAGGGCAACATACCCTAAACCTGTACTCATAACAAGTAATGATATAAATTCCAGAAATCAACACACGAAATCCAGAAATCACAAAAAGGTATGTGCGAACGGAATCACATAAGTGGGGTCTAGGCTAACCGAAAAGGTATGTGCGAATGGAATCGCACAGGTGGTGTCTAGCCTAACCAAAAAGCAAAAAGGTATGTGTGAACGGAATCACACAAGTGGTGTCTAGGCTAACCGAAAAGGTATGTGTGAATGGAATCGCACAAGTGGTGTCTAGCCTAACCAAAAAGCAAAAAGGTATGTGTGAACGGAATCACACAAGTGGTGTCTAGGCTAACCGAAAAAGTATGTGTGAATGGAATCGCACAAGTGGTGTCTAGCCTAACCAAAAAGCAAAAAGGTATGTGTGAACGGAATCACACAAGTGGTGTCTAGGCTAACCGAAAAGGTATGTGTGAATGGAATCGCACAAGTGGTGTCTAGCCTAACCAAAAAGCAAAAAGGTATGTGTGAACGGAATCACACAAGTGTTGTCTAGGCTAACCGAAAAGGTATGTGTGAATGGAATCGCACAAGTGGTGTCTAGCCTAACCTCGCAAACAAAGAGACATCGCACATTGCTAGTCTAAACCACAAAGATGATCGTCGTGATCAACAAGAAGTGTCAATTACACTAAGCTAGTAAATATAAAAGTTTAGCTTCATGTCCCATAACCACTTGCTTAACTTAAACATTTACGAACAAACTGTAAATCTCCACTATAAAATTGTCACAAGAGATTCAATCGAACAAGTCCAAGAATTAACCGACAAAGTGAACGCAAGCGTTTCATACCACTCGTTTTACTAAGTCGTTTAATTAGATTTCTCATACGAGTGAGGTAAAGGTTTGTATATACTAATAGATTGGAAATCGGTTTGAGAAAACGAGCTTTGTTATAAAATAGTGTTGAAATCATTTGAAGAAAGAGTTTTGATATTTACTACTAGTATAGAAAACCTTTATATTTTTAAAGTGACAAATCACAAAGAAGATTGTAGGAACAATCAATCACTAAGATTCACATTCGAAAACGTGAATAAAATCCAATGAAATCGATACCGAATCCATCGAAATGGATATTCCAAGAATTCCCAAAGAAAATAAGTCATCAAAGTCGATAATAAATGACAACAACAAAAGGGAGACAACACGAATCGATTAAAGTTGAAAATTCAGACGAATTAGCAATATAGGCTAATCTGGCAAATAGTAGCAGGTCGGTCGACCGGACTCCCTGAGTCGGTCGACCGAACCAGAGGTTTGGAAGTGCTCGGGGCACCAGGTCGGTCGACCGGCCCAGGGGGCTCGGTCGGCCGAACCTGTATACTTGCACTTCCTACCCTATTTCAAAGGAGGTGCAAATCCCGACCAAATTGCAATCGCACGAGCAACGGCGCTAAGGGTTTATGCCAATCGACGACCCGGCCCTATATGCTCCTCGATGCATCACCAAAAACATGTTCAAACATCAAAGTTAGGATTTTTAACGAATTAAACTCAAAACAATAAAAATTGGAATATTCACAAAAGTAATCCAAATCAAAATCAAATGCACATGAATAAGTGTTAGGAATTCATACCTAACAATCGAAGGTAAATATAAGCATAGATGTGAGATTAAAAATCTCACATTTGCACTAAAATTTATGAAGATGAAGCTTGAAAGCAAGGGGAGATCAACCACACTTCAATCTCAACACTAGAAGCTTGAATGTAAGCTTAAAAGAAGAACATTCCCTAAGTTAGGTTTAGGAAATTTCTGAAATTGAATGGAGAAAGAGTTGGAGAAGATGAAGGAGATGTTTACTAATGGGTTCTCATAGATTTTGGAGCAAGAACTTGGATTTTGCTATGGAACTAGGGCTTGGAGTTTTAATTTTCACTCCTCTCCACCATTGTTGCTAAAGCTTGAAGGGTTAGGAAAATAGAAAGGAAGTAAATGAAGAGGAGATGGTTGGGACTGAATACATAAGTGGGGTTAATGGGCTCAGCCCAAACCAAAGCCCTAAGTGAAAAAGTGGCAAAATTCAACTTTCTCCAAACATATCGAAGCTTATACTCAAAAAGGTCGCAAACGTCATTTTGAACTCAATGGGGGTAGTCTCGGGTCCCAATTCGACTGTTTGCACAAAGTAGCTTTTCGGACTAAAATCCGACTATTGATAAAATATTTAAATAAAATATTTAAATATAAAATCGATAAATATGCCGGTTGTTACATCAAGCATCCAATACCATTCAATCACCCATACACAAAGCTTAATCGCAAACAAATCAATTCAATTGATTCTAATTGAATTTCAAACCTCAATCGCTTAGATTTCTTCATGAATTAATTCCAAACCAATTAATTAATCAACTCTTACATATTCATTCATCTTAATTAATCACCCTAGATTAATTATCTTACAATTTCATTCAAGTAATTATCTTTAATTCAATTCACGATATTAATTATTCTTAACCCAAATCAATAAAAATCTTAATTACCTTAGGAATTAATTAACTATTTTAATTACAATAGTCCATAATTCCTTATATTAATTAACTTCTCATAAGTCACTTGTTGTTAACGAAAAAATTTAAACGCTAACACCCTGGTGTATAAGATGTGATTGTGAAAGCACCACCCGTTTGTACGGGAAACAGAAATAAGCAGAAAGTATGTAGAAAAACGGTAAGAGACACAGTATTTATAGTGGTTCGGCTTATAATCCAGCCTACGTCCACTTTAATCTTTTTATCACTAGTTTGATTACAATTCTTTACAAGATCTTTCAATTACAACACACTTCAAGTGATAGGATATGTGAAACAAGTAGCTCAAGCTTTGATGTTGACAATCATCTTCAAATCCATGGTGAATGTGGATGATTCCTTCATGGAGTTCCTTTAGAAGTTTGTTGGATCTAAAAAGCTTTGAAGTCGTCTGGAATTCGGCAGAGTAATGGCGCTTGAAGAGAATGAGCCCCAAGGTCCTTTGCATGTTGGAGATGGTTTCATATTTATAGAGAGTTCTGGGCGGAAAAAGTGCTAAGTCCTAACTCGTGGCCGACTTAAGATAAGTCGTGTTCGACTTAAGGTAAGTCGTCCCCGGGTCACTGAGCCGAGTCTATGGCAGTTCCCCTTTTTTGAACCCATCCCTAAGTTCTAAGTCGTGTGCGAGTTATCTGGCTGCAATTGCTAATTTCCCTTCTTAAGTCGTATACGACTCTTTTTATGTCGTAAGTCGTAGTCGACTTAACCAATTGCAACTGGTTTAAAGCAAGTCTTAACTCGTAGACGAGTTAAGAGGTGTGTCTTTAGGTCGTATCCTCCTTAAGTCGTATAACTTCTTTAAGTCGTAAGGGTCTTAAGTCGTACAAACTGCAGTTATCATTAAGTCGTAGGCCATCAATTTCCTTAAGTCGTAAAGACCTTAAGTCGTTAGCTTTTCTTAACTCGTATGCCTGCTAACTCGTAGAAGATCTTAACTCGCAGAGGATTAACTCGTAGAGGCTTAACTTGTGGAAGATCTTAACTCGTACACTTGCTAATTTGTAGATATGCTAACTCGTAAAGGCTTATCTCGCAAGTAGCTTAACTCGGGTACTCCTTAACTCGTAGGCTGCTTATCTCGTAAGCTTGCTAACTCGTAGAGGTCTTTAAGTTGTAGGAAGTTGCTGACTCATGTATCCTTTAACTCGTACATGCCTTGAGTCGTACATGCCTTGAGTCGTACATGCCTTGAGTCGTACATGCCTTAACTCGTGGACCTGTTAACTTGTGAACGAGTTAGGGTTAACATTTGCCCCTCGAAGCACACGCTTAAATCGTAAGTCGTGTGCTTCGACTTATCATAACTCGGTCATGTCGTTTCAAATCCCAACCTTTCCAGATATAAAAGCCTGAGTCGTCCTTCTTCTCATCACTTAACCTTTTAAACTGCTTTCTGCCATTAACGCATCTTCAAGCTCTCCGAGGCGATTTCGACCCGATTCATCTCTGATTCTTTCTAGCATCAAACAATCGTAAGAGATCTTGCTTCAAACTTCGACCGTTAACCATTGTTACTTTATGTATTCAGTTCATCATCTTTGGTTTGCCCCATTCAAACCCTGCGAATTCTATTCGAATTGATTACCGATGAACTAAAATTCATCTGATTTGGCCTATGGTGATTCGCGCTTTGGGGCGATTCATAGTGTAACGAGTTAAGGTTGTCGCTGCTGAAGAAGCCAAGGATGAACAGGTTAAGAGATTTGAAAGGGAGGCGAGTTGGTCGAATAGGTTGATTGAAAATAACAAGGGATCGTCTCATATATGACTCGGCTTCTTCCATGTGACTTAGCGATTTCCATGAGCCGTAGCCGAGTTAAGACTTGGAGGATTTCTAGTTGTTTTGGATCAGAGCCTTTCTCCTGTTCCCCGAGTTACGACTTAGGACTTAGAGGATAAGCAGCTTGATGTGTTTGATGGCTGAGGATAGGAACGACTCATCCCTTGAGTCGGTTGCGACTTAGTACTTGAGTCGGTTTTGACTTAGCACTTGAGTCCGATACGACTTAGCACTTGTGTTCGATACGACTTAGCACTTGTGTTCGATACGACTTAGCACTTGTGTTGTTTTTTTTTTTTTTTTTTTTTTAGGATCTGCTTAAACCTTGAATTGTTGCAGTGATGTTGAACTGTTGAACTTTGATGCCTTCTTTTACAAATTACTTTGACTCGCAAGTTAACAACCTGTCCAATACAACATTTACAGAAAAACCGGGGCGAATATACTGCCATTGATCGCCCTCTTCGAATGACAGATTAGCTAATAACAGTCATTAAACTTAAACAGATTGTGTGAATGAAGTGCTCAACTTATTAACTTCAAGTAAAATACTAAAGCAATACTGAAATAGTCAATTAAAATTGACCAGCTCGCATTAATATTATACTTGAACTAAAGACTAACAAGTTCTGAAATTTTTGTAATCGATCAATCGTCGACTAGTTTTATTTCAGTTATATTTACTTGTTATTATTATTTTTTTTTTAGTTTTTTGCACAACACTTCACACTTTTTTAGGAAACGTGCACCTTCATATTTGAATATCCAGTTGTTTGTGTAGAATGACTTCTCAGGAAGGTGATACAACAGTTCGGACTGGAGAGGTAACTGTTCTTCCGGCTCCACTGGTTAATCCTCCCGAAAGAGCTCCTACTTCACTATCATACAAAGTTTTTCGCCAGTTGTGTGCTCAGTTTGGTATCGTTGAATCAGATGCCATTCTTCCCGAAAGAAATAACACTGCCGATATAGCTCCTTCTGGCTTTGTGACAATTAACCGGCAAATGTGCCTAAGTGGAGGCATTCCTCCTTTCAACGACTTTTTCCAACAACTTCTCCGTCAACTGGCCATTGCTCCATCCCAGCTACACCCCAATGGCTATGCCATTCTAATGGGGTTGTGTGTGCTTTTTAGGAGAACACTTGATCGACTTCCAAGCTTTGGTGAAGTTTGTTATCTATGCTCTTTTTCTCGGACTAAGGATCATCCTTCCATTACTGTTGTGAGGAGCGCCCGAAACCGCAAACTGATTGTTGGCCTCCCTGATACTGCTCACGGGTTTTTAACCCAATTCTTCTATGTTCGTTGCCCTCCGGGGTTTTATGGTGTGTGGAGAGTTGGAAGTAAGGGCGTTCAGCTTTATTCCTGACACATGTTTTCCTTATAAAATCTTTTCATAGCCTGAGTAGTTAGATGTTAATTTCCCTTTTTACTTTTCAGCGCTTCCACCTCCTTCTAGAGACCCAGGCTATAAGCAAATTTTTGAAAGATTGAATGCTGTGCCAGTAGAAGAGAGGAATATAAAGTTTTTGCTGAGAGATGACTTTTTACATCAATACGGGCTTCTTCACTCTTCTCGCTATACTCAGCCTCATGAAGCCCCGACTGAAGTTCCCGATTCCCCGACTGAAGCATCGGATGCCCCCGTTACTATCGAACAATCTTCATCAAAAGAGTCTAACATCGAAGCTTCATTGGTGAAATGTTCCACCCCTACCGACATTATGGGGTCATCTAGTAAGACGGCACTTGCCCCGATTGAGGAAGAAGAAGAACCTTCACAGCCTCTCGGGGGATTAGCTGATGTAGGAACTGAGAAAACAAGTCTCACCGAGCATGATGGTGACGATGTTTATGATGGGTTGAGCGACATAATAGTGACCTCACAGGAGCTTTTTAGAGATGACGTGTCTAAAACTATCTCTCCTATGATTGAGGCGACGTCCCTTCTTCGACTAACACCAACACAAACACCAACTCCTCATACCCAAGCTATCATCACCCCTACACCAATGAGTGGTTTGTAGCTTAATGCGCGTAGCTTGCACATCACACAACACTTAGGATTTTTCGGCATTTGTTCATATTTAACTTCTTTTCTTCGGAAGTTTCTAAGACTTGCTATTTTTGCCTTTTCAGATTCCCCTATGGGGCGCAGCGGCAGCGGTTCCTATTACAAGGACTTTCGACGCTATGGAGGGCGTGGCAGCTATGACTACAAGCAATACTATGCCGATCCCAGAGAAACCAATGAGCAGAGAGCTGCGCGAAAAGCTGAAGAGAGGAGAAGGTATGAAGAACGTCATGAGGGAGCGGGCACGCGACATGAATCCTTCCCAAGGGATGATGACTCCCATAAACGTAAAACGCACGATGATAGGGGGAAGAGCCATATTGAGGATTCGAGAAAGCGGACCAAACTTGGCGAGGAGCACGTGCCCGTGACATCTGAGAGACCTGGTGCCTCAGTTTCTATTGACATCCCTTCCAAATCTCCTGCTCTTGAAGGAAGTGCCATCCAAACACTTCTCAACAGGCCTTCATACCATGTTGAAAGGGGGCCCCCGACTTTGCAGAGCCGATTCCCGAACTGGTGTTTGAGGGGGGTACGCTTCGACCTTGATTTGGTCCCCATCGACAAAGAAGCTATGTACAGAAATCTCGATGCTGTCAAGCTTGATATCGATAGAATGTCTGGATGGCAAAAGCTGGTTGATGAACTTCAAAGAGTTAATCGGGCTAACATCGAAGCAATGCTGACCATGGAAAATGACAAATCAGAATGGCAGAAGATTCTTGATCAACACAACGCTGAGATGAAGGAGATAGCCGAATACAATGAAAAACTCGAAGCTGAAGTAAAGCAGCTCAAAGATGATCTTGCCTCTTCTACTAATACTTACACCCAAAGAGAAGAGGTATTGCAAAAACAAGTGCGAGATGCGCACGCCAGCCAGAGGGACGCTGAAGCTAAAGCTGAGAGGTTGGAACAAGCTGTAGAGAACCACCGCACTGATGTCACCCAGCTGCAGAATAAACTGAGCGCCCGGGACATGGAGATTGAAGCGCTAAAAGCCCAGCTTGCTCAGACCGAAAAAGATCGAGATGAGGCCATGGCTGGCAAAATTGCAGCCGAAGAAACTGCTCAGACCATGGAAAACGATATCAATTCGACTTTATTCGATTTTTATTTACATTGTGTCTTGGGACGCGGCAGCCTCTCTTTTCTTGGTCCTAAGTATGAAATCACCCTGGCCGAGGTGTGGGAAGCTGCTCTTAACATGTTTAAAGACGCCGGGTATGGCGATGAAGATTTTGAGGCGCGTTACCTGGATGAGGGAGCTCGCGCTGCTCTTGCGAAGGGGCGAGAACAACTTGCCAGGATGAGAACTGGAATGGCGGAAGAGGAATGTTCTGGAAAGGAATTAACGCTTATTTCCTCTGTCCATCCTCCAGTTTCTCCTGTGGTTGACATCACGGGTTCGAGCTCCTCTACTCCGCCTGCAACTAAGACAGTAACTGAAACTACAAGTGCACAAGGCGGGGATGAAGGTGGTGAAAGCAACGAAGCACAGCGATATGAAATCAGCCTCAGAGATCCAACTACCCCAGGTAAACTTGACACCGGACCAGCTCAAGTGGTGAACTGCTCGTTCGCTCCTTGTGAACTTGACGATCTTCTTGATTATTTTTCAAATGTCAATGAATTCCCGACTTTTGATGAGCCGTCATCCCCTCTCTTTTCGAAAGATACTGATATTTTAAGTTTTTTCTCCTTTGTAGAGAAAGCACCGAGTCAAACTCAAGCTTCTTCTCCCCCGGTGATCCTTCCTCCATCTCTTCAAGTGGCGCCTCCCTCTGCTTCTCAACCTGGGTCACAAGAAGAACAAATAGAAGCTCTCCATGGCCTGGATGATCCCATTGCTTCGCAAGAGCAAAAAGATGAGGGACTTGAGGGAGGTGACATATCTCCGGAGCGGACTCCTTCTGACGATATAACTTTATCTAAACTTGTCACTCCAGGAAGTGAGTCTTCCTCAAAGAGGAGAAGGAAGCAAGGAGCATCAAGGAGGAGAGGGAAGATAATCACTGCCACTGAAGAGGAGCCAGAAGTTGGGCCAGCTGCGCCTACCTCTCCTTCCTCCCTTATACCCACTGGTCGACCTGAAAAGCTGATCATTCGGCCGGGTAAAGGGTCTAAAGGCAGCAAAAAGAAGTGAAGATCTTCAGTTTCTAGTTTTTTGTGTTTTGCATGTACTGGCCGAGAATTGTGCGGGTACCGGCCCCCGCTTTTCTTTATTTTGAAACCTGTACCTGCGTTGTAATTGAATAAAATGATTCCTCGTTTGTACAAACTTTTGTTTGAATTAAAGAATACATTTGTTATTCGTTTTGGCATGAGTTTATTTGATATTGCAGCGAGCTTATGGTATGTTACTTGAGCGTTACCTTTTGCTGGTTTAGTTATACCATATTGTGTGTAATTATACTATATTGCCCCCATTCCATAAGTATGCTGCAATATTCTATACCTCGAGGGGACTTACACTCTTATTTGCTAAAGAATAATTATTTTATTCTTTAAAGAAAATTTTATAGAGTACAACTCCCTTCGTATAAGTTTTTACGCTTGGTCGTTCGAAGAAATCACTTTTTTCTTTTGCTTATGTGCATATCTCATCAAGTGAATTCCTCTATGTGGTAAAGCGGACCTCTGAAGGGTACTTTAACTTCTTTTCTTTTTACGATCATTTCCCACAGTAGGCAAATTACTTTTCCTTTGAAAGTTAAAGTACGCTTTTGATGAGGATTTTTTTTTTATAGAAAGTTGTACCTCTGAGGAGGGATTTTTTCACGTTTCAACACTTGGAAGTTTTATTTCAATCTCGGTGAAACGTGTACCTCCAAAGAGTTATGCTTTAGAAATCCTTTTCACGTTTCAACACTTGGAAGTTTTATTTCAATCTCGGTGAAACGTGGGTTTCCAAAGAGGTCTTTTTTCTTAATTGTGTTCCCGGGAGGGGGTTGTACCTCTGAGGAGGGATTTCTCACGTTCCAACACTTGGAAGTTTTATTTCAATCTTGGTGAAACGTGTACCCCCAAAGAGTTGTGCCTTTGAAGAAAGCCTTTTCACGTTTCAACACTTGGAAGTTTTATTTCAATCTCGGTGAAACGTGTGCTTTCAAGAAGGTCTTTGTTTTTACATTTCAACTTTGGTGAAGTGAAATTCCGAAGAGCGGCTGCTACACTTCAACTCCTGGCGAAATGGGCCTCCGAAGAGGGCTTTTATTTTGTTTACATTTCAACTCTGGTGAAGTGAAATCCCGAAGAGCAGTTATAACACTTCAACTCCTGGTGAAATGGGCCTCCGAAGAGGGCTTTTATTTTGTTTACATTTCAACTCTGGTGAAGTGAAATCCCGAAGAGCGGTTATAACACTTCAACTCCTGGTGAAATGGGCCTCCGAAGAGGGCTTTTATTTTGTTTACATTTCAACTCTGGTGAAGTGAAATCCCGAAGAGCGGTTATAACACTTCAACTCCTGGTGAAATGTGCCTCAGAGAGGGTTTTCATCGCCTGGAAGTTACTCTCTCATGGTTGGAGGGTCATGACTCCTCCAATCTTTTTTGTTGAGTAGAGAACTTTCTTTTTTGTGGCATATGACCCATTAGAGGTCTTTTATTATCCGAAGAGTTGCGCCTCCGAAGAGGACTTGTGGCGCTGATGGTAGCTTTGGTTGTTCCTCTGTTCACTTGCTTATGCCTTTTCAGCGATCCTTTTTTTTTTTTTTTTTTTTTTTTTTTTCTTTCTTTTCAAGTTTTCATCCCCCTTTTTCTCACAAGTGGCTTGTTTAATCCAAGGAAGTGTACTTCATTGCCAGGCAAGTTCGTGAGAACGGGCACTAGCTTCCTAATTGGATGTTTGTTTGTTTAAACAATCTCAATTTATCAGCAAGGGCTCGTTCCTATCGAAATCATTAGCCGTTCAATTGAAGCATTTCCTATCTAGGATTTGAATTCGGGGTCTTTGTGACTTGAAATTTGTTTGTTGAATGATGGTGAGAATCGCTCGGTCTTATTATGCGCAAGTTTTATCTCCACTGTCTGCAAAAATTTAAATCGATATTTCAGCAATACATTTTGTGTATTTTTATATCGAAAACAAAGCAAACATATAATGATAATAAGGAACACAAGATTTATAGTGGTTCGGCCATGAAATTGGGCCTACATCCACTTTATATTCTTTCATTATTTACTTGCATCAGTTTCACAATTGCTTTCAATTACAGGAATCATACATTCATAATTCTTTTTACAATGTTTCAACAAAATTTTCAAGTAAAGTATGGACGCAAGTGATTGCTGTTCCATGCCCTTGGAATTTGATCTCCATCAACTGTGGTGAGCTTGAATGTGCCGTCAAGAAGTTTCTGACCTATCACATACGGTCCTTCCCAATTTGGCCCAAACACACCTGTCGCAGTCATAATTCTTTTTAGGACTAGATCTCCAATTTCAAAGCTGCGTTGACGAACTTTGGAATTGAAATGTCTGGCTATCCTTTGCTGATGAGCTGCAACTCTGAGGTTAGCTTCATCTCTTTTTTCATCAAGGAGATCCAGCGCTTCAAGTTGCAGCTTTTCATTTTCTGCTTGATTGAAATGGATTCTTCTGTGTGAAGGGACCTCTGTTTCAACCGGGATCATTGCTTCCGATCCGTATGCTAACGAAAAAGGAGTATGCCCAGTTGCAGTTTTGTGAGTAGTTCTGTATGCCCATAGTGCAAGTGGTAGTTTATCGACCCAACCACCTTTTGCTCTTTCGAGTTGCTTTTTGATGGTTGATTTGATGATCTTGTTCACTGCTTCCACTTGCCCGTTTGCCTGCGGATGAGCTACTGCCGAAAAGCTTTTCTGGATTTTGAATCGTTTGCAAAAATCCTGGAATTCCTCACTTTCAAACTGAGTACCATTGTCTGTGATTATTTTTTGAGGCACACCGTATCTGCAAATGATATTCTTGGTCACAAAGCTTATCACTTTCTTAGAAGTGATAGTAGCCAATGGTTCAGCTTCAGCCCACTTAGTAAAATAATCAACCGCAACAATAGCATATTTAATCCCTGATTTAGCGGTTGGTAGCGGCCCAATGAGATCCATTCCCCAAATTGCAAATGGCCATGGACTGATCATCTGTGTGAGTTCGGTAGAAGGTGCTCTAGGAATTTTGGCATATCTTTGGCACTTGTCACATTTTCGGGAGTAATCTGCGGCATCCCGATTAATTTCTGGCCAAAAATATCCGTATCGGAGAATTTTCTTTGCTAATGTTTGACCACCTGAATGATCACCGCATTCTCCTCCATGCACTTCAGTTAGGATTGTTTTGGACTCTTCCCGGGATACACATCGAAGCAATGGCATTGAGAATCCTTGTCTGTATAATTGACCATCCTGGATTATATATCGAGAAGCTTTTCTCAGTAGCTTTTGTCGTTCTTTAGAGTTTTCTGGTAAAGAGCCATTGAGTAGATACTTTGTTATTGGAGTCATCCATGATTCTTGCTCTTGCGACATACTCATAACCCAATCGATATCCATTTCATCAATGCTCGGATTTGACAAAACTTCCACTGGAACTAACCCTAAGGATTGGGCTTCGCCAGAACTTGAGTATTTTGCGAGAGAATCTGCTTTCATGTTTTCTTCTCGAGGAATATGACTTATCGTGTAATGGTCGAATTCACATAAAAGTTCCCAAGCCTTTGACACATAAGCGGGCAGATTTCCTCCTTTCGTTTGAAACTCCTTCTTGACTTGGCATACTATAAGCTGAGAATCACTGAAGATCTGTAACGCTCGAATGTTTAGTTCTTTAGCAATTTTCAAACCAGCGATCAGAGCTTCATATTCTGCTTCATTGTTTGTTGAAGGAAATTCTAATCTTAGCGCATAGCATAATGACCGGCCTTCAGGAGTTTCAAGAACAATTCCAGCACCTGAACAGTAATCATTTCTTGCGCCATCTACAAACAACTTCCATTGGGTTGGGGAGTTCTCGATTGTTTCTTCCTCGCTGTTACCCTTGTCTGTAAATTCTGCAATAAAATCTGCCAAAGCTTGTCCGTTGATCGCTTTTCTAGGATGATAAGTGATGTCATATTGGCTCAATTCAATATTCCACTTTAAAAGGCGGCCCGAAGTCTCAGGGCGAAACAAGACTTGCTTTAAAGGTTGATCAGTGAGGACTTTGATAGGATGAGCCTGGAAATATTGCCTCAACTTTCTTGAGGCAATCAATAGACAATAGGCGAGTTTTTCCAACTTGGAGTAATTCATTTCTGCCCCAGTGAGTCTTTTGCTGATATAGTAAACTGGATGTTGAATCCTTTTGTCTTCCCGTACCAGCGCTGCACTTAAAGCATGAGATGAAACTGCCAAGTATATAAGAAGATCCTCGCCATCGCCGGGCCTGGAAAGTATTGGAGGCGTTTCCATATGTTGAATCAATTCTTCAAAAGCTTTCTGGCATTCGGGAGTCCAGTCAAAGTTTTTCTTTCCTTTCTTTAGAGCGTCGAAGAATGGAATGCATTTATCAGTAGCTTTGGATATGAACCGACTTAAGGCGGCAATTTTTCCATTGAGACTTTGCAATTCCCTCTTTGTTTTAGGAGCTTTGACTTCTTTTAGAGCAGTGATTTGAGCTGGACTAGCTTCAATGCCCCTAGCGCTCACGATGAAACCCAAGAACTTCCCAGATTCTACCCCGAAAGAACATTTTAAAGGGTTAAGCTTCATTCCGTATCTTCGGAGAATTGCGAACATTTCTGCTAAGTGTTCGATGTGATCCACTGCTTTCTTAGATTTTACTAGCATGTCATCAACGTAAACTTCCATAGTCTTTCCCAACTGCGGTTTGAACATAGCATTAACCAGTCTTTGGTATGTTGCCCCCGCATTCTTCAACCCAAAGGGCATAACTCTGTAACAGTAAAGACCGACATCGGTGATAAAGCTTGTGTCCTCCTGATCTGGCTCATGCATCATGATCTGATTATATCCGGAGTAGGCATCCATAAAAGACAACAATTCATGACCCGCTGTTCCATCTACCAGTTGATCGATCCTGGGTAATGGGAAGCAGTCTTTGGGACAGGCCTTGTTTAGATCTGAAAAGTCGATGCACACTCTCCATTTACCATTGGCTTTCTTAACTAGCACTGGATTTGAAACCCAATTTGGATAGGTAGATTCTCTGATGAAATTATTCTCCATGAGCCGGTCAACTTCCTCTTTCAATGCTGTCGACCTTTCTAGACCTTGGATTCTTCTTTTCTGCTTTACTGGCGTGAACTTTGGGTCAATATTCAGAGCATGTACCGCAACTTCTGGGGATATTCCGCACATATCGGCATGGGTCCAAGCGAAAACATCCAGGTTTGCTTTCAAAAAAGATATCAAGGCATTCTGAACTGACACATTAAGTTGTGAACCCACATTCAGCACCTTGTTTGGGTCCTTCAGATCAACGGGCACCGGTATCGTTGTTTCTGCTGGTACCACCCTACTCTCCCCCGCACTGGCCTTTCTAGGATCCATCACTTTTCGTGCCCCGCTATGCTCGCCAGTGCAGGGTCCGCCCTGTAGTTGCTATAGGGTTGGTGTTTTGATGCGGATTGGGGTTGCCGCATCTTTCCCCATTTCTCTCTTCCTTGTTTCTCGCAGCTCTGTCATATAACATTCTCGCCCAGCGTTCTGGTCTCCTTTAATAACTCCTACCCCATTGTCTGTAGGGAATTTAATAGTAAGACACCATGGGGCAAGGACAGCTTTGAATGCAGCAAGAATAGGTCGACCAAAGAAAGCATTATAAGCAGAAAATTCATCTACTATCACAAAAGTCTGCTTGCGAACTACTTTTCTTTCTCCTTCTCCGAGTTCCACAAGCAAGTCAATGGTTCCTACTGGTTGCTTTGGCTCCCCAGTGAAGCCAACAATCTTCTGAGATGAGGCTTGCACATCCGCCATCGGGATTCTCATCTGGTCAAACGTTTTCTTGAAGAGGATGTTGCAAGATGCGCCGCAATCAATAAGAACTCTTCTGACAATAGCCGGTCCAATACCGGCCGAGATGACTAACGGGTCCAAAGTAGGGGCCTCAATGCCCGTGGAATCTCTAGCCCTGAACACAATATCATCATTAAAAGTCCTTTGTTGTTTCAGGGGTGTAGAGTCCTCTAAAACAAAGACATTCTCTTCAGTTGGCATATGTTTCAGAGCTCGAGTGTACCTCTCCATTTCACCCCAGCTTCTGCCTGCTGGGTGGGGTCCTCCTGTGATGACATTAATAACTGGCCTTCCAGATTCATGTCCTGCGGCCTTCTCATTTGTCCTGGGCTGATGAGCAAGAGCTTGTTGCCCCTGACTTGACGAAGCAGGATCATTACCACTCTTCTTCACAAATTGCTGCAGCTTATTTTCTCTTAGCAATTCTTCGATTATATTTTTCAATTGACGGCAGTCGTCTGTGTCATGACCAGGCTGATTATGGAAGCGACAGAACTTCCCACTTTGCACAGCTTTTCTTCCGGTTCTGAGAACAGGAGGTTTGGGATACTCAAAAGAATCTTTTGTAGCCAGGTAGATGCGCTCTGGTGTTTCTAACAAAGGAGTATATTCTGATGGCTTGAAGGATCGAGGCTTCTTCGAATTGTGTTGTTTCCTTCCATCATTATTTTCTCTTTTCTGTCCCACAGATCCATTCTTACGTGGCGCAACAGTGTTGTCTTCAGCTTTCTCTACTGTTGCCTTTGCCGGGACAGGACGGCTTTCCAAACGCATGAATTCATCCGCCTTTTTGTAGAACTTTTCCAGAGAATTTGGCTCCTTCATGTTCAGCCACTTTCCGAATTCACTTGACTTATCAATAGCTCTCATCAAATAGGTCAAGACCATGCGGGGTTCTGCATTATCCACCTCAGCTAACGCTATATTAAAGCGATTTAAAAAAGACTTGATAGTTTCCCCCGGATTCTGTTCCAAACCGGATAACGACATGATGTCTTTTGCCTTTGAAGCATATAGCCTAAATTGCTCTTTAAATTTCCTGGTTAGGTCTGAAAACTGATCGATGGACCGGACAGGTAGTTTTGTGAACCAAAGCAGAGCTACCCCTTCCAAATACACAGGAAAATAGCGGCATTTTATCTCGTCAGAAGCTCTGGCACCTGTCATGTGCCAATCATATTTGTACAGGAACTCATTTGGATCACTTGTCCCTTTGTAAGCTGGAATGGTCGGAGGGACGAACTTCCTTGGGAATTCAGCTTTTAGGATCTTTTCAGTAAACGGAGTCTTGCTCGGAGCGAAACCCCACTCTTTCTCATCTTCGACCCTTTGCATACTTTCTTTCATAATCTGTCGAACCATACCAGAAAGATATTCTTCGTCATTCCTATTTCTGGATCCTCCAGCCTCAGGCAATGTCTGTTCAAAGGGGCTAGCAGCCCTTTCGGGAATGTTTCTAGTTTCAGCATCATGGACATTACCGACAAAGTTCCTTTCATTATTCGCAGGTTGACGGTTTGCCCCGAGCAGATCGTTTAACCTATTCAGAATCAGAGCATTCTGAGCATTCTGAGCTTCCAATTGCGCGTTCTGGGCATTTATTTGCTGATTCAACCCAAAGATAGCAGCGTCCAATTCCGCTTTTGAAACTCCAACAGCTGGAGTGGCTTGATTTGGTGTTGGGGAAGTGGAGGTTCCCTCTTGAATGTTTGCAGATCTCACAGATTTACTTTTCCTTCCAGGAGCCATGATTTCGGATAGACTTCTGGTTCTTAAAGAAACTCTATCTACAAATCTTTCTGAAACAATGATGATAGATGTCCTGAGTTCAATTCTCAGTGAAAGCACCAAAATGTTAACGAAAAAATTTAAACGCTAACACCCTGGTGTATAAGATGTGATTGTGAAAGCACCACCCGTTTGTACGGGAAACAGAAATAAGCAGAAAGTATGTAGAAAAACGGTAAGAGACACAGTATTTATAGTGGTTCGGCTTATAATCCAGCCTACGTCCACTTTAATCTTTTTATCACTAGTTTGATTACAATTCTTTACAAGATCTTTCAATTACAACACACTTCAAGTGATAGGATATGTGAAACAAGTAGCTCAAGCTTTGATGTTGACAATCATCTTCAAATCCATGGTGAATGTGGATGATTCCTTCATGGAGTTCCTTTAGAAGTTTGTTGGATCTAAAAAGCTTTGAAGTCGTCTGGAATTCGGCAGAGTAATGGCGCTTGAAGAGAATGAGCCCCAAGGTCCTTTGCATGTTGGAGATGGTTTCATATTTATAGAGAGTTCTGGGCGGAAAAAGTGCTAAGTCCTAACTCGTGGCCGACTTAAGATAAGTCGTGTTCGACTTAAGGTAAGTCGTCCCCGGGTCACTGAGCCGAGTCTATGGCAGTTCCCCTTTTTTGAACCCATCCCTAAGTTCTAAGTCGTGTGCGAGTTATCTGGCTGCAATTGCTAATTTCCCTTCTTAAGTCGTATACGACTCTTTTTATGTCGTAAGTCGTAGTCGACTTAACCAATTGCAACTGGTTTAAAGCAAGTCTTAACTCGTAGACGAGTTAAGAGGTGTGTCTTTAGGTCGTATCCTCCTTAAGTCGTATAACTTCTTTAAGTCGTAAGGGTCTTAAGTCGTACAAACTGCAGTTATCATTAAGTCGTAGGCCATCAATTTCCTTAAGTCGTAAAGACCTTAAGTCGTTAGCTTTTCTTAACTCGTATGCCTGCTAACTCGTAGAAGATCTTAACTCGCAGAGGATTAACTCGTAGAGGCTTAACTTGTGGAAGATCTTAACTCGTACACTTGCTAATTTGTAGATATGCTAACTCGTAAAGGCTTATCTCGCAAGTAGCTTAACTCGGGTACTCCTTAACTCGTAGGCTGCTTATCTCGTAAGCTTGCTAACTCGTAGAGGTCTTTAAGTTGTAGGAAGTTGCTGACTCATGTATCCTTTAACTCGTACATGCCTTGAGTCGTACATGCCTTGAGTCGTACATGCCTTGAGTCGTACATGCCTTAACTCGTGGACCTGTTAACTTGTGAACGAGTTAGGGTTAACACTTGTATTGATTTATTTTCTTAACTAATCAATCTCTATTTTCATCATTGATTATATAGATTAATGATTTCTCATTTACATTTCAATTTATTCTAATCTAATTTTAATTATATTAAATAATTAATCATTAATTAAACCATATATTAGTCATTCTTGATTTATCTCAATCGATGATTAACTATCTTTCATTTACTTTATTAAATAAATTTATTACTCCTTAATTAATCATTTTTAATTAATCTCTTGATTAATTCCACAAGGTAATTATATTTTATTAATTTCATTAAGCAATTATTTATCAAACCACCCAATGATCATTCCAATTTATTTAAACCCAATTAATTAACCCAAATCATAAATTAATTTAATTTATTAAGTATTCATTAAATTATCCTATTTATTCAGTGAATCACCAATTATTAAATCTTTATTGATTTCAATCGGAACTATTTACTTATATACGATTTAAGTTTAAAACCATTTAAAACCCAAATCCTTCGAGTCAAACAACAATCAACTCGAGAACCAACCAAAACCAAAGTCACATCATCATCAGTGCACATCCAATCAATTTAATCATTCAACCAAACCATCTAAATCTAAATAAAAATCTAACTGAGTGAGATTTACTCACCTTTGCTTCCTAAATTTGCAATCCATATCCAAACTCGACTTGTTTCCTTCAGATTTAGACCTTACATAAACTGTTATACGAAAATTGAAATCCGATAATAACTAACTATTACGGATCCAATCGAACTGGCTTCGTCGAATTCCGAGACTGTGCCTCGGAATGTTATTTTTTAATTTAAATTAAACGACATAATTTTCAAAACTGAACAAATCACCTTTAAATTAAATTTCAATCATTCTATTATTTTCAGTATCATCGTTATAAATTTTATAAGTCTTCAAATTATTTTAAACAGGCTTAGAAATTTCAGATTCAACGATTTACCCAACTTCAAGTTATATAAATTCAATATTTAAACTATAAAATTCAATGTTTTAATTATCAAGTAAATATTGATATCTTGAATTCAAGTTAAAATTAACTTTTATATAATTTAAAATCAATTAACTATTCAAATTTAAATTGTTAAAAATTCCAGGTTGTCACATTAATTCTTATTTATCAATTAACCAACCTCTAATTAACTAACTAGACAATTAATTACAAACTAATTAAACTTCAATTAATTAACTTATAACCCTTAATTATAAATTTATTAATCTTTATCATTAATTAATTAATTTAACTTAAATTACTTAATTAGCTTAATCCATCTCAACTTATTAAAACCTTAATTTGCTTTTAAGGTAAACCATTATCCTTTATTAAATACTCAACTATCATTAGCATATATAAAACATTTAACTTTATAATTAACTTGCCTAGTTAAATCATTTAATTAAGTTTTAAAATAAAATAACATTTTAACTTAACAAATTAAGGTTAACAAAATTATATAACTTCCAAATCTAATGTTAAGAAAACATTTATTTTATTTAAAGAAATTTATATAAGAAAAGTTTTTAAACTAAATTATTTAAATTTTCAAACCTTGCTTTAAAAACTTTTTAAAATCTGGTTTTAAACCTGCTTCGGGTTCAACCTGATGATGACTCGAGTCTTGACCCGAGACCGCTGCCTTTCTTCTTTTTTAAAAAAAAAACTTCTTAAAAACTTAAACCCTGAAACATGATTCACACTCACGTTCTACTCGAGTTTTACTCGAGTCACCATTCCATATGCTCGAGCTTCCCTTCGAGTTAAAACCCTTACCCAAACCACTGACAACATCAGACACCTGTGCATCTACACAGATGATCGTGACGACGATGACTACCGCCGACACCTTCAACCCATCGATGATCACCAAATCCTTCGATCCTGACCCCCAAAACACTAGCACAAGCCCACGATCATGATCAAGCAATCTCAGTCAAAACTGGAACATAAACCCATCGCCAAAACCCTCTCGAACCCACGTCTCCGACCACCTGACATCATGCAACCACGACCTCAGCTTCGCTAGACATCAACGCAACTAATGCCCCAGGTCCGATGTCACTCGATTCACCAGAGACACTGCAGCAAACCAAAACCCGACCTCATTCCATTTTGGGTATTAAACCCTAATTCATCCAAATTCCGATGCCACTGTGATGAAGAAAATCATCCACTATTTTTTCCAAGCTCGTCGACCTCCTCACCACCTCCAGAAATGGTCTCGACCCTCCACATCACTTCGATCACTCACAACAGCTCAAAACTCGCTTTCTGGCTAAACCCGGAATGTTCACTCAATACAAATCTAAAAATTGTGGTTTCTATTTTAAAAATCCTAATTTTCAATGTAGATTCAGGTTATAAACATGAATCAGCAAACCATGATGATGGATTTTAACATGTTCTTATGTTTTCTACCGTTCTTCGTGTTTTCTAGAAAATTTCCAAACTAAATTTGCTTAAAAATATTCTTAAAACTTTGATTATGCTTAAACAAAGATATCTTGTTTAAATTCTTCATCCTATAAAAGATTGTATGAACAGATTTCAAATTTTGATTTATTTTAAACTCTGAAGTTAAGAAACAGGGATATACACAGTTATACAAACATGCATACTTCAACACATACAAATATACAGAGACCATACTTATAGATACACAGAAAAACAATCTTCATTACCGAAATTCACATGCAACAAACATTTATCTACTTAAGCTTTTTAAATAAATGTTTACTCATCAGTTTGAAAAGATGAACAGAGCTTTAAACTGAGATACTGAAATTTGAGAAATATGCTTGAACTTGTTAACTGGAACTTGATGATGAGATAATTTAAGACTTTTGGTTTTAGGTTTGCTTGCTTTGTAGATCTTTGTTACATGATTTGTTAGAAAATGTCTTACAGGTTTTGGCTTCTGATTTGTATAATGTTTACAGGGTTTTGAACTTCCTTTATTTTGATCTTTCTTGTGGATTTTTTGGTTTGAAAATAGTTTTATAGGTTTGAGTCTTCTTTGCTTTGAAATGAAGATAGTAGAAAGAAGTAAAGAAAGAAGATAGATGTTTATATAGTGTTAATTAGGATTTATTTAAAATTAAAGAAAATAAAAACAAATTTGCGATACTTGTTAATTTCCTTAACATTTGTCATTATCATGCATCATTTTACTTACATTTTTTAAATTGTACTTATTTAGCTTACATGTGTAATTATGCAATTTTTAAATATATTTTTTATTTGTTAATATAAAGCTTTTATACTAAATTTTCCTAATTAATAAATACCTTTCTTAATTTATACAAATAAGATTCTTTAAAGAAAGTATTACAAAAAAAATTATATACTAATATAAAAATCTTATACGTATATTTTTAAATACAAAATACTTTAAAATAATTATCTTTTTGGTTTCAAATTTAAATCCAAATTAAAATCAATTTCAATTTGAAATCCAATTTCAATTTGAAATCCAATTTCAAATCAACTCAATATATGTATATATTTAAACAACACAAATTAAATTTGTAAATAATAATTCTATTTTAAAATCTATTTATATCCATATTTATAAACATCACATTATTACTATTTTTTGAAAATAGCAAATAATTTATAAAGGAGATTATCACATTTATTTATTCAATCTATAAATCAGTATAATAGTTAAATCACATAATTATCCGATTATCTGATGCCTGAAAATCCGGGTTATCACATTCCTCCCCCATTTGAATCTTTTCGTCCTCGAAAAGGAACGAAGCTAGAATTTATTCTATACCCAAAATCAGATAAATTATTCTTTGATGAATTTTAAAACACTTTTAAAAATCCACATAACATTATAAAATAGTTTTATAAAAATATATTTTTTATAACTCCATGTCTCAACCAGTCCATCCTTGTTCTTACAGAAATTCGATCATACGTTGATCAGGCGTAGGATTGAAAATCCATAAATACTTAGCAGACCCATTTTCAACACCCAATGAAAATACTTGAAAAACATTTTGTTGAAGATATAGAAAACATTTTTGAAATCGAGCAAACATCTTTGGTGAGAATGCTCTGGAAATCATCACCCGTCCATGGTCGTAGTTAACCCGATGGTTACATTGCCATCCCGGCAAAATCCATAGATTATTGTAGGCACTCCACGCCCCTCGATTACACCATGGAATCTGCTACAGATCGCAGCTATATCTGGGGTTACGTTGCTATCACATAAAAAACCCATATAACTGTAGGCATCAGCGCCCTCGAATTTCACTACCAAAAATGGAACTTCTCCACTCGACCATAGATCACAGTCTACCGATGTTACATTGCCATCCCGACAAAATCAAGCGTACACCGTTGACACTCGCCTCCACACGATTTCCACTATGGCCCACAGTAGATCGCAGCGACATCGAGTTACACTGTCGTCGCAGCATAACACAAATGCCTCTGTAAGCATCAGCATCCTCAACTTTCGCTATCCAGTAATCCTCAAGAACTTCAGTTTGTCCGGACTTCCTCACAGGATCCACTTTAGAGCCTCCCCCTTGGGGCTCAAGGCAGTACCAACCTATGGTATTCCTAAGAAGTTCATTTCAAGGGAGCGCCTTTTTCCCCAAACCCTTTCTCAAAACACTTTATACTGTACACTTATAGTATTTTCCAAATCATACACCTAGTATGAATCCCATATAGATCTCCTTTTCTCAAAATCGATAATTCTCAAACTAGGCTTTTCAAATTTCCAAAATTGATTTTTCCCCAAAAATCAAAAGCCCTTCAACATTCATAGGTTCTAAAACCTTTTCCCAAAATCATTCTCATAAGATCCTTTATATATATATATATATATATATATATAATCTTGAGTATCTTTGGATCACTTCATACTTGTATAAATTTCCTTTTTATACTTCAAATACTTTCAAAAACCCTTTTTTATTCTTGCTATAGATTTAACAAGGGGAGTTTATCAATTATATATATAAAACTTTGTTTATGCCAAATCAATATTCAAGCTTGATTACTCTATAAATCAGTTGTCATATTACTTACTTCCATAAAGTAAATTTCTACCATAGAAATATCCAATTTTCACATTATTTCTTAATATATTTCACAAAATATACTTTTCATTTCAAAAATCATTTACAGTTATTATCCATAAATTTTCAATACCAACTTCATTCAAACCCGTACGATGTACTCATATCATCCGTATGCAATATCAATCCGATCGCTCATTCGATCATACAATTTCTCTTCCGAACTAATATCGTCCACCTGACTTCCTAGTGCGGACTTAGATCTGGCTTCTTGATCAGAGACCGTCATTCTCCTTGCATAGCCTAACTATGATAGAGAATATTTAGAACCAATCAAAAATCCATATCCAGGTTCGCCGTCGAAAATCGAGTGAAAAATCCCAATTCGGATCGATATACTATCTCAAAATTCTATGCTCGGATCGGGATCAAATCGTTATGCGAATAGAATAATATACGTACATCCTACGTATCTATCTTTATTGATTATTAGCTAAATCAATTTCTCTATTCTATTCACATTCCCTTATATTCTTATTCATTTATTCACAATTACCTCAATTTCCGTTTGGATAATTTCTTTAATTCTTATCTCAGTAGGTAATTAATCATAAACAGTTTGCATTCTGACCAGCTTATACTTAGAAAATAGCTTGAAAAGTTAAAAATGGATAAGTAGTTGAAAAATAATTATTAGTTTGTAAAATAGTTGTAAAACAGTTAAGTAACTGTAAAATAGTTATAAAATAATTAGATAATTGCAAAATAGTTTAAAGTAGTAATTAGCTATAAGTAGTTGAAAAATAGTAATTAGTTTATAAAACAGTTGCAAAATAGTTAAATAGTTCCAAAAATAATTGTAAAATAAGTGTAAATAGTTTGGGCTTTAAAATGAAAGTTTATGTATAGTAAATAGCTTGGAAAAATAGATTTAAAACAGTTTATACTAAAATAATCTATTTGAAAATAGTTTCAGAGCAAACTGTTCAATTCCCAATCTCCATTTCCAATCAATTTCTCATCCCATTAAATTGATTTAATTCCAATTCAATTTGAATTAACTTCAATTCCTTTCCCATATTCAAATCAATTCCCATTTTAATTTGAACTCATTCAATCTTCAATTTCACTTCAAATTAATTCAATTCAAAATTTCCATTTGAATTTTATGCTTATCCATATTCAATCACAATTCCAATTAATTCAAATCAAATTCAATTTGAACTAATTCTGTTCAAACCTCAACTTAAAACCATGTCGAATTATATAAATTCGAGTTAAATTTTCAAATGTTGGTTCAACCTCTTAAACCAAATTAACCTTTGTATTTAAAGTCTTTAAATAATTTAATCTTTGAAATTCGATTTATTTCCCAATTTCCACTTTGGAACCAATTGTTTTAAAACAATTTAAATTTCCAAGTTCCTTTTAAACATTCAAATTTTAAGTTCAATTTCATTTCATTTCCACAAGTTTCATTTTATCTTTAAAAAAATCAAAATTACTTAAATAATTAAAGTATTATTTTCACTTGATTTCAGCAATGGATATATATTTTCTCAATCCATTTCTAAATTCATTTCAAATATTCCAATTCACATTTTCATAGATAACAACAGGATGATGTGAAAAAACATTCAATTTATATATGAAACATCCATCCATAGCATTCACGACACATTCCCCGAATTCAAACCCGTTTTGAGATCTTATATAACTCCCTTCTAAATCAACCCATTTAACTTCTTTAAGTTAAATCTCAATTTTGTAACATTCCAAATTTTATCAAATTTAAAATTAGTAATTAATTCAAATTTCTGGAGTTTAATTGGGAATTTATTTTAAAAAAGTCAAGACAAATAGGATTTGCATTGATTTATACATATATTATAATTCGAATTTGAATTTGAATTTGAATTTAAAATTTTAAAAGAATATCTGAGTAAAATAATTGAATTGAAAATTATATATGTATGATTTTTTTTGTACAAATTAGTTTTAAAAACCTTATTCTTTTTAAAGTTATATATATATAATAAAAGAAATGTATTTATACAAAATTTTATTTAAAAACATGTAATTATGTAGGATTACAAGTGTTAGTTAATGAGGCATCCAATTTAACAAGTGTTTAATTTTTAACAAATAGATATACAGTGTAATGATCTTATAAATTTATTAACAAGTGTCATTTTGTTGTTTTAATTTTTGAGATAATATATAAAAAGGAAATTAAAGCTATATAACATTTCTACTCCCCTCTCTCTCATTTTTTATCTTCATTTTTGAAGCCCTATACAAATTCTCAAACCAGACAAAGAAAAAAAATCATCAAGAAACTCTAAGAACAAATTCAAACTAGAAAAAAACAAAGGTCAGATGCAAGCAAAAGAAAACAATGATTCAAACAAAAATCTGTAAACAGAAACAATTCAAAAGCCTAGAAAACATCTCAAACCTGTAAGACAAAGTTTAACTCAGCAAAGATTCAATTAAACAAATCAAGTTTCATCATCAAAACAACAAGATCAATCCCAGATCAAAGTTCAACAATCAAAATCTTTTTCCGGTCTTCAAATTTTATGACACAGACTTCTTCTTTATTTTCAAAATTCACAGATAAGTAAACATTTTAAATCTGGATTCTACTTATTGTTTGAATCATGTCTTGAAATAAAAATTATAAAGTTCTTAAATGCATACAAAGATGTGTATATTTGTGTGCTAAGATGATTGTGCATGTTAGTTACAGGCACGGACCCTCTATTCGAGGTTACAGAAATTCAAAACCTATTAAAAATTTGATTTCTCCCTCCCTTTTTCTTGTTAGGCTTTAGAATTGAAACAAAGGTTGTTTGTTTAAACATGATTTATGCTTTAAAAATAGATTTAAGAAAAATAAATCAAAACTTCTTCTGTGAAATTTGAAAAATACAGGCAAGCTAAAAATATTTGAAAATTCAATCATCACGATTTCTGATTTCAAGCATATAAATCGAAATGTTTTTGAAATTAATGATTTTTAAAATCAAAATAAATTTTTTAAATGAAGTATCCTCTGAGAAAATCGAGGATGAACGGAATCACGTTTTTTACGAAGTTTTGGTGATCGGCGAACTATTGGGTGTCGGGGTTGCTTCCAGAGGTACTTGGGTGGTCGTCAAACTCGAGAAAAATGTGAGATGAATTTATAATCCATCATGGATGGTGATCAGAGTCGATCTAGGGTTTAAGCTTATAGTTTGGTATTAGTCGAAATTTGACAAACTGCAACGTCGACGTTGCATCGGACTGGACCAGGATAATAGGTGGCGGTGCGTGGCTGATATGAGGAGCTCTGGATGAGGGTGCATGTACTCTAGTCGTAACAACCCAGGATTTTGGAGATTACTGTTAATATTAAATTGTAATGCAAATTATAATTTAATATTGTGTTTAAAAATGAATTGGATAATAAAGTAAGGGATTATATTATTTATTTTATGTAACAATATCTTGATGAATATAATTTGGGATTTGAAATTTAAATAAGTCGTATTATTTTATTTGAAGCTTGTTTCAACGTTTGATTATTGAAAAAGAAGTGTAAATGAATGAAATAAAGTTTGAAAAACTTTATCTATGGATTTGGATTGAAAATTAATAATTGTGATTGATTAATTTAGTTAATTAGTATTATTGGAAATTTATTCCAGTGTTAGCCTTCTATTGTGAAATAAAAGGAATAATATGAAGAAAATAAAATTTAGAAGTGTAATAAGTCTTGGAATGATGTATTAATGTTATAAAAATGTTAAAACATTTTAACACACTTCACTAGACTTAAAAATAAATTTTATTTGGTTGAAATGGATGAAAACAGTGATTTTTCACTAAAATGGAAATGTTGGTAAATATTTTTAAAAAATTATATGGGGAAACTAATATTTAAATTGGAAAATTAAATTTTTGATGTCACTAACATGTTCCCTTTATTAAAACATGAACAATGCAACTTATTCCATGTGATTTGGAAATTTTATGCAAAAGTTATGTGTAAATTACTAAAACACATATGCATATTTACTCTAAATATTTTCTAAGTGTGAGAATTGGACTTAGAGGTTTATTTTGTGTCCACAAACCTAATTTCTAGAATGTTTAAAGAGATATACATTCATTTCTCTCTGACTATTTTTTCATTTAAACACTTTTCTTCTAAAAACTTCAATATTCTAATCAATGGCCTCCATAAAAAGAGAAAAACAATGGCTTCCTTCTTGTAAATCAATTTCACTCAAAATCTCTACAAATTAAGAAATTAAATCAATCAAATGGAGAAATAAGAGAAAGGTAATCTCCAATCTAATCTATCTTAGAATCTATGTAAACCCTAGAATGGTCTTCTATAAATTTTGTTTTGATCAATTGCTTCTTTGCATGTACTGTATTTTTCTATTTTCGGATGTTTAGGGTACCAATTTTGTGTTAAAGGTTCAATCTTGCTTGCAAATCCTCACTTATTCACTGCAAATCAAAAGGTAAGTGTAAAATCTTACAAATGCTAGCCAAAATTAATGTTTGAGTTGAATTTTCGTATTAATAAGGTTATGTTTCGTCTTTGTTATTTTCTGTTTTCTATTGCCATATTGTTTAGCCATAACTTTCTTGTTACCTATCAGAGTTTAAAAAAATTTGATGTTCTGGAAACCATATGATTTAGGCTATAAGTTTGATGTTTTGATTTTTGAGTATTTTTAACGTTTATATGGTGAAAAATCCATATCTTTGTGACTGTCCTGTCATTGCAGAGAGTATTTATATATTCACCTGGAAAGTAATTTGATCATAAATTTATTGTTACCTATCGGAAATTAGAAATTTTGAAAGTTCTGAAAACCTTATGATTTAGGCTATAACTTTCATGTTTTGATTTTTCTGTAATTTTAAAGTTAGATATGTCAAAATCTAATTTTTCTACTGCTAACCTGAGAGCAAAACCAATATTTGCTCCATCCTTGAAGCTGAAACGAAATTGGCCATTACTTTTTCGTTTCTTAACCGATTTTGATAATTTTAGATGTTCCACAAAGAATAAATCATGTTGTACAATTTTAATGCTTTGAGTTTTCTGTAATTTTCAGATTAGATATGTCAAAATCTAATTTTTCTACTACTAACCTGAGAGCAAAATCAATATTTTCTCTGTGTTTGAAACCGAAACGAATTTGATCATAACTTCTTCATTTCTTAACCAAATTTGATAATTTTGGATGTATCGAAAAGCTTAGGTCATGTGCTACATGTTTTGTTCATTGTATTTTCTAGAATTTTTAAGTTTTCTTAGTCATAATTATGGTTGTATGTTGCTGTCCTGAGAGCAAAATGACAGCAACAACAATCATTGGCTTTAGAATGTATTAGCTCATTTTTGCTCTCATTCTCTTCGGTTTTGATGATGTATTTGAGATATTTTAAGAGCTATGATTCCTACCAGTAGGCTAGCTATATTTGTGGAATTTGAAATTCAAATTTAAATGGAATTTGAATTGAATTTGGGTTAAATTTGAATTGAATTCGTATTGAATTCTAGTTATTGGTTTTGAGATATCCGTCTTAGTTTTCATTGCTTTCGAGGACGGTTTTCACTAAACCATTTTTGAAATACATGGACATTTCAAATTATTATTACATGGTATTTTTTTAATTATTTTTCTAAATAAAGATTGATTTATTTACTATAATGAAGCAATTTTAAATATTGGTTTTAATAATCATTTTCGAAAAATCGTTTTAAATTTATATTTCTCTAATCAAATTATTTTATAAATAAAATTACTTATTTTTATGAATTTCGGATGTATAAGAAGGACAATTAAACGGTAAAGTATATAACATGTGGTATGGGATAAATGGATTTGCTTTATCGCTTAATATCGGACTTACACGATCGAAACCCTTTCGATGAAGTATTTGAGATGATTTAAGATGTTATTAAATTTGGGGTATATCATATGGTCCGAGAATTCCAATTTAGGAGTATACTCGATGAAGGACCACTTTAAGATGTGTTTCTTAATCGCCGATGAAATGAGATGAATTAAGAGCTAGAAATTCCTATTTGGAATCATGGTTATAAATAACCATCTAGATGTTATTTTTACTTGCCAATGAGATAAGGTAAGCTTATTTATGATGATCTTACGATGTTGAGATGTATTATGATAGTTTTTACTTGTCGATGAGAAGAGACAAGTCACGATGCCCCTAGTACTCGTCAATGAGATGAGACGAGCATAGTACTGTATTTACTCGCCAAAGAGATGAGGTCGAGTATATTTTCTTGATGTTTATGATGTTTTATTAGTGTGGTACCAACTAACGGCTAGTAAACCATTAGGGGCGAACGTATGGTATGGGACGTATGTTAACACCTATTGGGTTCCTATCCAAGAAGTTGAGACACATTCACGATGTTACTAGTACTACAGACCATGAGTACTCGATTGGAGTCATCACGATGTAGTTGCTACTCCGATCATCACGATGTTATTAACTCGGGTCTTTGTGACTGGGAGTCATTACGATGTTATAGACTATAGTCATTCACGATGTTCACGTTGTTAAGATGTTATTTGACTCCAGTCATCACGATGTTTATGGTACCAAATAGTAGTACTAGTCACGATGAAGTGTGCGTAGCATTGCTTCGGTATGCAATCGAGGATTTGGCCAATCCGAGATTTCTTTGAGTTTTGATGTTTTAGACTTCACTGTCTTTAGATGATTATTATATTGATAGCCTAGTGCTAGATGAGATGTATACATATATGGTGAAATCATTTATGATGTTACTCTTTTATTGAGCTATTTGCATTGTGGATCGATGATTTGATGATTTTATAGACTACTTGATGTTAAGATGGAGTTGAGATGTATTTATAAATTTATACCAATGAGATGAGGTATAAATGATTATGAAGAATCTTTTATGATGAGTTTTAGTGATGGATTTGAGATGTATCTATATTCATACCGATGAGATGAGGTATGAATAAGTATAATGCTTCTTTTATGATTGGGTTTTATATTTCCTTGAATGATCCTTGGATGTGCCAATGAGATGAGGCACATCCATATGCGTTTTGTTCTATGTATGAAGAATATGTACCTTTGATGTATTTTTATATTGACAACCAATTCTAAGAAGATATTTGAATCATTTGAAGTCATTATCCATATTCCTTTATACCGCCAATGATATGTGGAGAAAGCGATGTATATTGAATCTTATCTTTAAAACTTTGCTCGTCTGTGTTCCATTTGCTTAAGTGTCAGTTATACCACTTCAGTATGACTTTATCATCATTATCCCTTCTGCTTGCCAAGAAGAGATGTTGTCCTTTCTTATGATGTTGAAACCCTGTTTAGGGCACGACATCCTTTAAGAAAAAAGATACCATAGCTTTCACCTACTTATCCTTATCGATTATTCTGTTTAGCTGATGATTTTAGCTAGCCTGGCCCATGTGTTTTCACTCAGATAAGACCGAGTTGTTTCAGGTATCATCTATTGGACTTAGCTTGAAGTTGATGTTGGATATCAGCTCTTCTTTCGCTTGAGTAGTTTATTTCTTCCGCATACTCTGATGTTTTTACATTCGATTTGATGTATATGGTGTGGTCGTGTACCACCTTTATTGTATTCATATTGTATTGTACTGAACGTGTATCGGTGTATATGTATATTGTGATATCCCGGAAATTTGGGGCAATATCAATTTAATAATCTACATTAAAAATTAAATTGATTTGATAATATTTGTTAATAATATTTGAATTGATTTAATAATCTTCCTTTAAACAAATATTTAAACTGATAATTTATCTTTTAAAGGCTAATTTAAATTGTTTCTATTAATAATATATATGTGTATATAATTGTATATATTATAAATAGATAAGCTCTGTTTTAAATTAATAAATAAAGTTATGGTTTCTAATTCTATTATTTTTGATAATTTGGAAACTTAATATTGAATAAATAATAATATGGTTTAAAGATACTCAAGATAAGATTAAAATTTGTTTAAATGATTTTAACTTAAATTTAAACTTAACAAAGGTTGTTTGATTTTAAATGTGGTTAATAAAATAAGTAATATACTTAGGTAGTGATAATTTCATTATTTTAATTTAATAACTAGTTATTTTAAAACAATCTAAATAATGTAATATTTTTACAAATGGGTTTCAATACAAATAGAAATAGTTATTTTAAAATTATTTAAATACATGTATGTGTATTTTGGAGGAAGCTATAATTTGAAAGATTTAGAAATAAGTCTTTCAAGAATATTTAAAAATAAAATAAACCTTATACATATTAAACATAAGTCTAATTACGTATACATATGAAGCTATGATTTGGAATATATGATAACATCTTTCAAGAATGTTTAAGATAAAAGAAAAGTAGAAGTGTAAAATTTGTTTTAGTATAAAAGTATGTATTTATACTTAGGTTAAAATTTTATAACATTTGCTACAACAACCTTGTATATGTACATATAGAAGGGATAAAGCTGCCAGGTAAGTAAATAAGTATGCAGCCTGTGAGTTAGTAGTATAAGGCAAGTGAGAACATTTGTATGTAACTGTTTTGAATGCAAGAACAAATCAGGTAAGTATATAAGCAAAACATGTAAAATATAATACAAATGTCAATAAACAAGACAAAAGTATATATGTTCATTTAGTATAAAAGCTGCCAGGTAATAAAAAAAATATCTGAACGTCAAATATGAGGCAGGTAAGAAAAATGCAGAGCAAAGTTAAGTAAACCAAGTAAATATATGTGCTGGTAAAAGAAATAAAAATAAACAAAATGCAGTAGCTTATAGATTAAGATTCAAACAAGTATAAACATCAAGTATTAAACAAAATAAAGTAAGAAAAAATATAGTTGCAGGTTGACTCTAAAACAAAGAAACAAAGCAAAGTAGTCAACCTATAAGAAATGCAAAGCAAAAAAATATCTTTGTATACAAAAGATAAGATTAGTGTAAACATATAGTACATTTGCATTTAATGCTTTCATTTCTTAGCACATAACAATAGTCATTTCGAGTTGTATAAAATCAACTCAGCCCCTAATTAAAAGATTTTGCCTGATACAAACAAGAACATAAATGTACCTGCAAATGTTGCTTGTCTCAGATGCCACCTTCCCCTGAAACTCTTTTATATACTCTTATTTTCATTCGTTCAACATAGCATGACAACCTGAAACAATAGCAGAAATTTCCATTTTTACAACTTAAACAACTTCAACTCAACAAAGGCAAGACCGAGTTTCATGTTTTCTGGAATCAAACTAATAGCATGCAACTACAGTTTCCAGTTTCAATGTGTTCTCTGTTTATTTTCAGGTGAGTAACATCTTTAAGATTTCTTAAGTTTTTAATATGTTGGATGCTAATAATTGAGGGCTTAATATATTTGCGTGAATCTTTTATACCCCTTTCTTTGGCCATTTGCAAAATGAAATACTGCATATTGTATTCTCTATGAGTAACTTAAATTTTAAATTTTGCTTAAGTATATTCAGTTATGATTCTTATGTCTGGAATAAGTAAATTTATGCGTGTATATATTAATGCAATCCTATGAATATATGATGCCATTCTGTTTTATAGCCTGGAAACAATCTCTGTACATAAAACTTGAAACTCGGTTTTGAAACAAAATGTAACTCTGCTAAATCTATTGAGTGATAAGACTTAATACTTAAGCAAGATAAGTTTGTATGATCATAAAGCAAATTTAAAAAAAATCGTATTCTAGTGTGCAAAGTAGAACTGCTCTGTCGAAATGTTAAGAACAGGACATGTTTGATTTAGGTGAGATTCAAACATTTTAAAATATCAATTCAAGTTTATACCTTGAATTCTTGCAAATAATTAGGATTTTTAAAACTATAATTACATTTTTTAGTTGAGCTTAGAACATGCTTTACTGGGTTGACCAATTCGAGCATTTTGGGTCGCCTCTCGAAGTACGGTTGCTTGGAGCGGCTATGGTTCTTCATGGAGGTGGAGAGGTGACTGGAGAGGCTAGGAAAAATAATCGGTGGATGGTCTGAGTAGGGTGGTGGAAGCGGTTGCCTTTTCGTTTTTCTAAACCTAGTTTTACTGTACTTGATAAAATCGATCACCACGGTCTACGCAATCGATCGAGTGCAGTAGGGATTTGAGGGACGATAGCTTGGTCCTAGGCGAACTCGATGGCGAAATTGCAGACCTTCAGATGGTCAGAGACGTGGGGACGGCACGTTGACAGGTATGGGTATGGCGATGACTTCAATTTCCAGGTTTGGTTTTAAGTTCTCAAATTTGATTTCGAGGATCGTGGCATGATCTGATGATCGAGGTAGGATGCTTGGATGGTTTCAGATACGCGGAGGTCAGCGTTGACGATCAACGATGAGCGGCGCCACCGTGCATATGCACGGTGGATTTTCTTGTGCGCTGTTGTGTTAGTTTGGAAGGGTAGTTGTTGTCACGTGTTTTCTCGAGCAACTCATGTACCAGGCTCGAAGTAATCGAGGCATTGACTCGAAGGAGGAGAGTGATTGCCTCGGTTGTTTTTGTTGCAACAGGTTTTGCAGGAAACCTGTTACCTAGTTTCAATCTGTTTAACAAAATTTAAAAGCTAGTTTAATAGAAAGCAAAGTTTTAAAACGAGTTTAAATTCAAGTTGAAATCTGGTTACAGTTATTTCTGAATTTCGGTTCTAAATAAGTTAAGTTTTAAACTTCAAATTGTTTAACTACTTTAAAAATGCTTAAATAGTTTTGAATTATTTTAAATGAAATTTTAAAATAAGTAAAGTTCTTAAAACCGAAGTTTAATCAGGAATCTGAATTTGATAGGTATTCCAATTCTGAAATAAATGGAAGTTTTAAAATATAAAATGATTTAAACAAAATTGATTTATTAAAGTGTCTTTGAAAATTGATTTAAATTTTAAAGTAAATTTGGTTTAAAATTCCTTTAAAACTTCTTTATAACGTAAATATTTTTTACATGAGATTCTAAAGGGTTTTAGGTCTGTGTTTAAAAGATAAATTTATAATTCAATTTAAATCTTAATTTAAAATGGATTTAGGGTAAAATTGGAAGCAAATTATTTTAAATACTTTGATTAAGTAAGAAATGTTCTAATTTGAGGATAAACAAAATATAATGATTCGGATTAAGTAAAATTTTAAGATAATTAAAATGGATAATCAATTTATTTAATTAATTAAAGTTTGGATTAATTAAATAAGTAATTGAAGGTTTAAATTTAGTAATTGAGGTTTAAGAATTAAGGGATAATTAATTAAGCAATTAAGTAACAGTAACGCTTAATTAAATTTAGCAATTATGGATTAATTTATGAGTTATTAAAATTTATTTAATTAAATTTAATAATGAATAAATCTTAGTTAATTACTTTAGAAAAGTAATTAAAAGAATTGTTTATAGTTAATGAAGGTCATTAACTAGGATTAATTAATTTAACCAATTGTAAATTGTTTAAGTAATTACTTAATGAAAGAAATTTAAGGAAATTAATTACTCAGTGTAATTAATTAAGTTTAAAATAAATTGTTTAAGTTAATTAATTAAGTTTAATTAATTTAAATAAACATTTGATGATGTGATAAGTATAATTGCTTAGTGTAATTAATGGAGCAGAATTACTTAAGGAAGTAATTAATGTTAACTACTGAATGTAATTAATGAAGATGATGTGTTAATAAAGTAATTTGGATAATTACTTTTATAATTAATCTTGGAATTAATTAATGGAGATAATTAATTATGGGATAATTAATTTATTAATATAAGTAATTAAGGATAGTTAATTACTGGTTGATATTGATCAAAGGCGATTAATAATTGAGTTGAATTAAAGATTAATTACTTAATGTAATTGATTTAAATAAAGTAATTTATTTTAAATCTAAATTAGAGATCATTAATTAATAGAATTATGATGTAAATTAAGGACTGGTTAATTAAGAAATAATTAATAATGTGGTGATTAATTAAAGAAAAATGTAATTAATTATATTTAATTAATATAAATAAAGTAATTAAATGCTAATTACTATGAATGATTTAGGACAACTAATCTGTAAAATTAATTAAAGATTAATTACTTATTGTAATTAGAAAATGATTAATCAAAGGTGTTTAATCAAGGTAAATATTTAGAAGATGATTAATTAATTTGATTTGTAATTAATTAATGGTTGTATAAGCATGATTTATAGATGAAGTAATTAATTTAATTTATTTTAAATTAATTAGATATAGAAGTAGTTAATTTAATTCATTTTAAATTAATTACAAATGGTATGATTATAAATCATTGCTTATGGATGAATGGTATTGATATTTGATTGATTGTGAATTCAGATATGACATGAGTAATATCTATGTGATATGGATGCATAGTTAAGTATGATAATATTTAATTAACTATTTGGATGATAATATTGATTATCTGTATGTGATGATGATTATTTATTGTAATGTTATGAATATTCTATCTGTGAGTATATTAATTATATTGAATTAAACTATTAAGACTAAATAGACAACTTGGCCTTAAAAGACACGTTTTGGTTTTCGATGAGACCGGGATCGGGTTTCCGCATTAGGAATATCCGAAAACCACATTGATTCCAAATTAACGATAGGTCGTGAATCTGAAGTGAAGATGAAGATTCTGAATGCAAGGGTTATCGTCGTTAACTCTGAGGGTGATTCCAAAATGAGTGTAACGAGATAATGCCTTCGGTTTCGTTCGAACCTGGAACGAACTTGTATGGATTGAATGCTTTCAACACACCGTCAGGTGGGCGATGAGCATTCTAAGAAATATGTTCTCTTAAGGTAATCGTAACCCCAAGCCTCATCAACCGGGAATGGCTAAAACAGGGGAGGTGCAGCAAGGTTAGGTGGGTCATGCCCAAGCAGGACAAGGATATTCCCCTGTCTAGATGTCCCTTTATTTTCGGCTGTGTGGGCGGTTGATTGCAACAACTGTCGGGGTTTATCTTGCTCGGGACTGTTCAGTAAGGAATGGTTCCGGCCTTGTGTTGCAGGGGGTCGGGAGTGATCCTCGGTACGTTGATCTAGGCCACGTACTGTGACGGGCGGTACCCCAGTAGCCCTGCCATTGTATGGAATCCACAATCCAATAAGTGCCAACGGTTTTGATTGTATTACCCACTTTTGTGGCTAGTAGCTGGAATTTAATCATGTAACAATTTCGGCTATTTTCTATTTACTTGAAAACCCTAGACCTATTATAATATCACTGAATTTCCTATCAAATGTTTTGGTTAGCGTAAGGTAAAAACTTTTCCATGTTTATGTGTGGGAAGTCTTACGTGATACTTTTTGTTTTCAAAAGATTTTCAAAGTTAAGCAACTTTAACCTGTTACTCATACCAGACCCATGTCTGACCCTGAGTTTATTTTTGTTTCTCATAAACTCTTGGGTACCCAAATTTTTACGGGTAGCCAAGGGATTCAGGCTTGCTTTGACGAATTTTGGAGGAGCAATGGAGGAGAAGGCTTCAGCGTTGTAGATATATATATAGTTCCGATGTGTTGGTATCTCTGAGTCATATTGTTTGAGCTGTAATGTATTGAGGTGTATTAACTGGACAGGTGTTTATAACTGTCTAGTATGTGATGTATTACCTGTATAACTCTGATTGATGTTATATATTATGTAAATACTTATGTGATTAATATAATTTATTCGTTCCGCTGTGAGATTCTGATGTTGTTGTTCTTTCTTCTTTATCTTTTCTATTTTCTCATCCCTTTCTTTCTTCAAGACGATACGTCTTCCTGGGCGTAGGAAGGCGGGTCGTCACATATATATATGATGTTGATTACTATTCTGTGATGTGATTTACATTCAGTTATTGTACTTTGTTCTGATATATCTATTAGCCACTTATAGTTTTAGATTAAGCATTTATTGGGTATGTCGATCCACTTGAGTTGAAAAAAAATTAAATTGCATTTATAGACGTATTCAATAGATGTTTAAGACAAAATTATAGATGGTCGCCCTTAACCAGCCCTATTCTCCGCTTTAGTAGATAGAATTACTTGTTAATTCTCTTTGCTAAGGTGGGTCTGGAGGTGGGGCGTTACAGTTTGGTATCAGAGCTATGGTCAGAACAAAGTAGAATAAACATAGAACAGAATGTATATCATGATACATCGAAGTACAATACAGGTGAATCATTGTCCTTTATTCAAGCTTTTTTTTGAATCGAGCCTTGATTCTTTTTTGAGTTTTGGGATTGTTAAGATGGAATATGTCTAGGAATATAGATAAATTGTATTCCGTAGTATTCCATAACAGAGTTTGATGTCATCTTATCTTATATAAAATCTTATTTTGGATTATTAGATTCTTATTTTTGTCGATACAAGTGAGTTCGTAACGATGGACCTGATTGATTTCTTTGGGCATTGTTGTTGCATTCCTTTGAGAGTTGTGAATCCTATTGAAGGGATCCACAACGATTGGCTTGTTTTGAGCATTCTGAGTTCTTTATTTGTTGCCGTTTTAGTGAGTATTTGTTTACTACTCACCATCTTGAGATGTATCTGATTTGAGATGGATTGACTTATTTGATGTAAAGTCTGATCCTTTTGTTGTTATAGGATCCTATATTTATTTTGGCATCATAATTTGATTGGTTTATTATTTCTGTCACTTTGGAATGTTAATGATCCAAAAATTTTGATTTCACTCTTGAGTATCGATATGATGATGATCTATCTCAAATTCCAGTCATAGTGACTTTGTTGAGTTTTTTGAGTCCATTTGGATTTGACATCCAATTGGGCAATCGAGTGCTGAAGTAACCTTATTTCTGGCTCTTAGCTGTTAGGAACTGAGTTGATGATGTTTTGATGACAACAACCTTATATAGTTATTATACTTTACTTTATAAAATATATACTAACATTTCCATATAGATATATGTATGTATATAGGAAGTATATGCAGGTATCATCGAAGACTGATCAGTATAAAGACTCAAGTATCAAGATGAAGATTAGAGATTCAAGATTCAAGACTCTAGAGAATCAAGATTTCAAGATCTCAAGATAAGTGTCTAGTATTTTGTTAAAACTTCATAATAGCACTCTCATCTTTCTTCCAATTTTCTTTTGGGATGGAACCCAATTTCTATCGAAACCAGTGGCTTACAAACCCACGACAAGTAGCTTACAAACCTACGACAAGTGGCTTACAAACCCACGAAAATCAAAATCATTTAAACTACTTTGTACAAGTTCTCGAGTCCTATGGAGGAGCTCCGTAGGAAGGTTCTTGCAACTTCAGTTCGAATAGATTTTTCAAAATGTTTTCAAATCTGTTTTCAAAATGTTTTAGCTTTCAAAATCATGTTTTCAAAAATATTTTCAAACTTTGTTTTAGCCTTGATATATTCCTCTATTCTGATTTTAAAAACTTCTATTTTTAAAACATCAAAAACTTATTCTGATTTTAAATATTACTTATATAATTGACGGTCTATATCAATTATATATATATATATATATATATATTTAAAATAATGTTTTATATGCATTCTCTATCTCAAAATATTGTTTAAACACTTTACTTTGCTTTAGAGAAGTTTCAACTTGTTTTAAATCCAATTGTCTTTACAAAACAACATCTCTATAATTTTAAACTAAGGGATGTCGACATAAGGGGATACCCCATGTCGACATGGTGACAGTTGGATTCAAAATTCAATTTTCAAAAGAAGTGTCCATTCGTTCGAAAACCTTTCGCCAATGGTTATGACTGTTGTGCATCTATAAAAAGGCTTCCAAAACGAATTTTTTTAACAACTACTTTCTTATTTTCTTCACTCTTTCTTCTCCACCATTCCATATCCATAAAACTTCATATTTTCAAGATCGTGCCATCATTATGCCAAATTCTCAATAGGAAATCATTTAGATACCTATCTCTATTTGATTCTCCATCATTCTACTAAAGATCAAAGTGCTATTCAGAGTTATAGGATTAATTTGTATTCAAAAAGTCCATAGAGTCTATCCATTCAAAAGGATTGTTATTAAGAAGTATTAGGGTGATCTTGTGTCCCATAAATCAAGAGAGTTTACCCCAGACTCGGCGATGGAGGGTTCCTCAAGGCCTTAGAAATTGAGGGTTGTAATTTGGATATTGGCTTATAAAAATCTGTACAAGGATATTGCCTTGGTGCAGGACTGGATGTAGGAGGATCCCGAACCAGTATAAAATCCGGTGTGTTCTTTCCTTTTACTTGCTTTACTTTACTATTTGCATTTGTTATATGTTCTGCGATCATTCTGTGTTAGAATTATGTTTAGATCTGTGTTGAAAGTTTTAACTTAGTCATATAGTTCATATATTCTTTAAAACACTATTCACCCCCCCCCCCTCTAGTGTTATTTATGCCTTAAGATCCTTAATCCGCATCCCTAACAATTGGTATCAGAGCATTGGTTTTCATTGTTTTCATAATCTGAAACTTGGAAAATATAAAAATGGCATTTTTGGAAAATTGTGTTAAAACTGTTTTGAATCTATGCATTTCATCAAAGTATCATAAGTCTGCATATAGTTATTTTGAAAAATCAAGTTATCTACCAAATTGGTGTGTTATGCAGGGACATACATGTTATATGGCTTTTGACGAATCAACACCCAATGGACAAACTGTGCAAATTAAGAAGATAAATGGATACTTGATAGTGGCTGTTCGAGGCACATGACTGGAAATCCCGAGATACTCAAGGACATTACCTATCAAGATGGTGGATTAGTCAATTTTGGTGACAACTCTAAAGGATATGTGGTTGGCGTCGGCAATGTCGTAGTTAATAGTTTTTGTTGATGACAAAGGGGGAGAAAGTTATAAAAATATATGTGCTTGGTGTAAGAGGGAGTCATGGAGTAAGTGGGAGTTGTAGTTATAAGAAGAAACCACGGAGTAAGGGGGAGTTATGGTATGGTAAGAATATTTTATAAATAAAGGTTGTCATCATCAATAAGGGGGAGATTGTTAGGAACTGAGTTGATGATGTTTTGATGACAACAACCTTATATAGTTATTATACTTTACTTTATAAAATATATACTAACATTTCCATATAGATATATATATATATATATGTATGTATATGTATGTATGTATGTATATAGGAAGTATATGCAGGTATCATCGAAGACTGATCAGTATAAAGACTCAAGCATCAAAATGAAGATTAGAGATTCAAGATTCAAGACTATAGAGAATCAAGATTTCAAGATCTCAAGATAAGTGTCTAGTATTTTGGTAAAACTTCATAATCGCACTGTCATCTTTCTTCCAATTTTCTTTTGGGATGGAACCCAATTTCTATCGAAACCAGTGGCTTACAAACCCACGACAAGTAGCTTACAAACCTACGACAAGTGGCTTACAAACCCACGAAAATCAAAATCATTTAAACTACTTTGTACAAGTTCTCGAGTCCTATGGAGGAGCTCCGTAGGAAGGTTCTTGCAACTTTAGTTTGAATAGATTTTTCAGAATGTTTTCAAATCTGTTTTCAAAATGTTTTAGCTTTCAAAATCATGTTTTCAAAAATATTTTCAAACTTTGTTTTAGCCTTGATATATTCCTCTATTCTGATTTTAAAAACTTCTATTTTTAAAACATCAAAAACTTATTCTGATTTTAAATATTACTTATATAATTGACGGTCTATATCAATTATATATATATATTTAAAATAATGTTTTATATGCATTCTCTATCTCAAAATATTGTTTAAACACTTTACTTTGCTTTAGAGAAGTTTCAACTTGTTTTAAATCCAATTGTCTTTACAAAACAACATCTCTATAATTTTGAACTAAGGGATGTCGACATAAGGGGATACCCCATGTCGACATGGTGACAGTTGGATTCAAAATTCAATTTTCAAAAGAAGTGTCCATTCGTTCGAAAACCTTTCGCCAATGGTTATGACTGTTGTGCATCTATAAAAAGGCTTCCAAAACGAATTTTTTTAACAACTACTTTCTTATTTTCTTCACTCTTTCTTCTCCACCATTCCATATCCATAAAACTTCATATTTTCAAGATCGTGCCATCATTATGCCAAATTCTCAATAGGAAATCATTTAGATACCTATCTCTATTTGATTCTCCATCATTCTACTAAAGATCAAAGTGCTATTCAGAGTTATAGGATTAATTTGTATTCAAAAAGTCCATAGAGTCTATCCATTCAAAAGGATTGTTATTAAGAAGTATTAGGGTGATCTTGTGTCCTGTAAATCAAGAGAGTTTACCCCACACTCGGAGATAGGAGGGTTCCTCAAGGCCTTAGAAATTGAGGGTTGTAATTTGGATATTGGCTTATAAAAATCTATACAAGGATATTGCCTTGGTGCAGGACTGGATGTAGGAGGATTCCGAACCAGTATAAAATCCGGTGCGTTCTTTCCTTTTACTTGCTTTACTTTACTATTTGCATTTGTTATATGTTCTGGGATCATTCTGTGTTAGAATTCTGTTTAGATCTGTGTTGAAAGTTTTAATTTAGTCATATAGTTCATATATTCTTTAAAACACTATTCACCCCCCCCCCCCTCTAGTGTTATTTCTGCCTTAAGATCCTTAATCTACATCCCTAACATTAGCTCTTCGGTTATCCTTCCACGAGGATATCCACTAAGGAATGAGGTGAGTTTTTTGATTGTTTGAGTTTGGTTGAGTTATCATTCTGCTTCGTTTGAGTGTTCTTTTCAGATACTCAATGAATGTTATCCTTTAGCATTACTCCGTTTGAAGTAGTGATTCATGGATTGTGTGTTTCTTCTCCTTCGAGAAGAATTTATTGCTTATCATGTATCTTGATGATTTTTGGGAGTGGCTCGTTACATCGTTAGATTGACGAACACTCTATCTCCTTTTGACAATTTTGAGAATCGAGTATTCTGGGAATATCTCGATGCATTCTCTTAATGTTCTTTGGTTTGAGTTTTGAACCTATATAAATATGCGTATTCAAGAGAAATTTGAGCTTTGAGATATATAAAAAAAATCGGAGAATATATTGAGAATATATTTACATTAGTAGTATTTCTTTTATAGAAATAATTTGAGAGTGTTGGGTTGTCCATCGAGTAGTTAAGAGTTCTGGTCGATACGCCTGATCAACATTATCGATAAGAATCTCCTAAATGCTATGATGAGGCAATCAGACACGATGGTTTGTGTTTAAAAATTGAGATTTTGAAAATAATATGTTGAGATTAAATATTAAATTTATTTCAAATGGTAATTGCAGCCATTAATTTTAGAGACGAGTAATAGAGTGGCAAGGCGGTTTTGAACGTTCGATCAACTCTGCAGCCAACAGATATATTTATTTATTAGCGTGACGACCCGGAATTTTTGATGTTTGAAATTGGGAAATTTAGTTGATTTTAAATATTTAAAAGTTAGTTTGTAACTTAAATTTCAAATATCACCATTATTTGGAAATTTAGTTATTGGATTTAATTGCTGGAAATTGGATCAAATGTGGAATCTAGAGTTTTAAGCCTGTTAAAAATAATTTAAGGGTTTGTAAATTTATATCGATAGTATTGAGGATAGTAAAGGTGTTGAAATTGAATTTGGAAGCGTTTTGTTCAGTTTTGAAATTTTATCGTTAAATCGATATTTAAAAATAGCCCTCGTTGGCACGTCTCGGAATTTGACGAAACTAGCTTCATTAGATCCATAATATTATATTATTATCGGATTTCAAATTTGGCAGCATTTGGAGTCGTGCTGTGATCATATGAGAGGTAAATGTGCTAAAAATTAAATCGAAATTTAATATAATAACAGGATCCGAAAAGCTATCTTCTCCATACGATCGAATTAGGACTCGAAACTTTTTCCATTGTGTTCGAAATAGGGGTTTAACATTATAAACGCCTAGCGGCACGTTCCGATAGGAGGTGGAGATTTTAGGTTGTGTGATTTGAGTCGATTTAAATTTAAATTTAAATCAAATTAATATATTAGTTAACCAGTCAAATTAATATCACGTCAAAGCTTTATTTCCCCTCATTCAAATCAAAGCAGGAAAAAAATCAGAGGCTGCTATCTTCTTTTCGAAGCCACTTCTCTATATAACAGCACGCTTCCCCTTTTCTTCGTCTTTTGAAAATCATTCGAACGAGGTTCAAATTCGTTCATTGTTTTCCCTTTCAGTTCATAAAATCGTGAGCTTCCTTTTCGTTTTCCCTTCTATTTGAAGCCTATTTCAAATCAAACAATCTCAGTTTCATTTGAAGAAAAAAAGGGGGCAGAATGATTTCATCTCAAAAAAAGGGGGGATTTGGGAATCACGACTCCATCGCAAGGATCAACTCGAGTTCGACACGGCGGCTCGTATAGGGTCGAGCGGTGATGATCTCTCGCGATCGATTTTAAGAGGGGGGCTGCGGTGGTTCGAGTTGAAGGTTTCGGTTCACGGAGAGGCGACGATGCAGTTTGGGGCATTGAGGGTCGACGACGTTAAGATTTTAAGGAGGGGAAGTGCTCGCGAATCTGGATCACCGTGGGGTGCGTGAGTGAGAGGAGGAGTTGGTGGCTATCGCTCGCAATGGATGGTGATGTCGTGATGGTTTCGCGCGACGACTTCAGAAGTATCGAAGACTGGTTGTCAATGGTGGAGGGTGAGCAACGTTCACGATAAGTCGAGCAGTTGGACTTTGGTCACCGCGAGCAGCAGGTCGTGCGTGAGACAGTGGGTACATTATCTTTTCCTTCTTAGTTTAAAATTTAAGCAGATTTTACCTTATTTTATTATTTTATTTTATAAATGTATATACAGAAGGATATTTATAACTGTCAGTAAAAGAAGAAAAAAGGGGTTTACAGTAAGATACATAACAAATCTGATAAAAAGGGGATTAGTTTAAAATTAAATTTGATTGTTTAAAATGGAATCACTGGTTAATTGAATTATCGAGTGGAAATTTAATTGTTTAGTTGACTCGGATATTATAAAAACATCTAATGTTTATTCAAGGTCTGAAATCGTGGAATACAATCGAGAATGAAGTGGATTGAATCGGATTGCTAGTAAAATCAAAGGTGAATTAATCTCACTCATCTGGGTTTTTATTTAAATTTAAATGGTTAAATTTAAATAATTGGTTGAATGATTGAGCGGATTTAATGTGCTATATTATATATACTAGTATGCAATATATCTTGGAATGATCGATTTCCCGCATTTTATAGCGGATGAGACCCTATGCGCAGCATAATAGCGGATGATATTATACTAATCCCATATACCACAATATTCCACCTCAAAGTGGAATTGGTATTTTATATTGTGATAGCATCTATGGATGCAGGGAAATAGGTTGGAGGGATCCAACTAGATTCCTCAAATTATTTATATTCTTTAATATTGCCTATTATGAATATTCGATATTCTGTGATGAATATTATTGATAATTGGAATTTTGAATGTTATGGTTTATTTGAATATATTTCGATACACTGAGTTATCAAAATATATAGAATTGGATTTTTGAAAAGAAAATAAAAGGAGGAGAATTTTTAGTGAAATAATTATAGAGAATTTAAATAAATTTAGAATGAACTGGATAAGAATAATAATGGTTTTAAAATTCTAATAAATAAATTCCATAATAAGAGGGGATTTTGAATAAACAGGAAGATAATGAATTTTAAACTTCAGTGTTATTATTTAAAAGAATAAAACATTTATTTTAAATTTAAGATCTAAATTATTGAAAAGAATAAAGAAGAAATTTGGAAAATCTGAAATTGGTATGTTTCAATTAAAAGAATTAAAATCAAAAATAAATAAATAATAAATTCTACAATTAATGGATTTTGAAATGAATTGAGAAAGTAAAGAAATTTATTTCAAAATGGAGTAAATTGGAAATCAATTTGAAAATTGATTTGAGTAGTTGAAGTTGGAACTTTAAAGAAGAGCGTGACTTTGAAATTTATAAACTGGGTTTATAAAAGTGAAGCAATATATCAGTGGATATTTGGAGGAATAAATTCACGATGGAAAGTTATTTAAGGAATGAGAAATTTTTTTCAAAAATAAATAGTGATTTTTTTTTAAAGGTTGTGAAGAGAAGTATATTTCCTTCAATATCCAAGTACGTTTCAAAGTAAATTTTTAAAAGTTTAATGTCGTTTTAAAAAGTATGTTTTAGAAAATTTATTAATTCTAAATGTTCAAATTCTAAAGTAAATATTTTTCAAATCTATTATCGTAGTAATTATTTAAAGGTGATCTGGTATTTTGTTTTAAAGAAGAAAATCTTGTTTTATATTTTATAAAGCAAGCTCATTTTCAAATATTCCTATAGTATGTATTTTTAATAAAGTATTGAAGTAGTTTTATTTTAAATATTCTTAAAGTATATATTTTGAATAAATATTAAAATAATTTTGAATTTAAATGCTTTTAAAGGATGATTTATAATAAATTGTTTTAAATTAATTTAAAAATCTAAAGTTTTGTGCTTGGTTGTTTCCAGTGGGAATAAATATTTGGAGATTTTAATTCCATGATGAAAGTATGGTTTGAAACTGTTTTCAAAGGGGTTGAAAATGGAAATATATCTTGCAAAAATATTTTGAGGTTAATAAATAATTTGGAGAAATTATTTATGTTTGATGGATTTTATGAATGTTAATTGATAGTTAAATAACCGAATATCAATATTGGCCAAATGCGCTGATCGTTTCGAAGAGACTGGGATAGGGATTAATTTTTCGAAAACCACTTCGATTCGGTTTGTATGTTTTCGTGGAAAGACGAGTTCGGAGTCGAAGATGGAGCAGTGAAGTGCAAGGGCTAGTCGCTACTAATCCTAAGGATATTTCCAAAAAGGATGTAGTAGGAGTAGTGCCTTCGGTTCCGTTCGAACACAGGACGGACTTGTATAGATGAATGCTTTCGGAACATCATCAGGTGGACGATGGGCATTCTAAGTGAAACGTTCTAAAAAGGTAAATGCTTAGCCTCAAGCCTCATCAACCGGGAATGACTGAAAATCAAGGGTTATGCGGCAAGGCTAGGTGGGTAGCACCCATTTCAGGGTGAGGTCGTCCCTGTCTAGATGTCCCTTTTATTTCGTCTTAGTGGTGTGGTTGCTGATCCCAACCGTGGGGTGATCTTACTCGGGATTATCCAGTAAGGGGTAGTCCCGGTCTTGTGTTGTAGGGGGTCAGGAGTGATCCTCGGTATACTGATCTAGACCAGGTACCATGACAGGTGGTACCTCAGTGCCTAGTCATTAGTTGGAAATCCATTTTCCTTACGCGTTGTACGGTTTTGATTGTGCCCAACTATTGCTGAAAAGTGAGATGCAATCATTTCAATTAGATTCTATTTTCTTTCTATAGACACTATTATAATATCAAAGAATTTTAATAAAAAGTGTTTTAGCTATCGTAAGGTAAAAACCCGACATGTTTATTTGTGGCGTGGTCTTACGAGATGCTTTTGTTTTCAAAGGATTTTGAAACTTTAATAATCAATTTGAGTGTGATTTCTCACGCTGGTATTCCAGACTGACTCGGGTGTTATTTAATTGTAATGCTCAGGTCAGACCAATTATTATAGAATACAGGATATGATGTTATAGAGCTCAAGAGACGAGTTGGATGGCGATACGTACTTCCGTACTTGATTTATATTCCGCTGTGTATTCAGTCATGTGAGGACAGTTTATGATTACTGTCCAATTGTGTGTCATGTGATTGATGTACCCTGATGATGTAATGTATGAACAGATATATTTGTTTTTGTGTAAAGATCATGCATTATCTATTATATTTTATTCCGCTGCGATGGTTAGATTCTGATGTTGTTTTCTACTTTCTTCTTCTACCTCTTCTTCTTTAACCCAAATGGTTTGTATTTTCGTTCAACTTGAGTTGATTGATGTAGAATAGTGTTGACTCAAGGGTACGGATTTGTGGATCATCACAGTTGGTATCAAAGCTTAGGTTGGAGATAATCTTAGCTCTGGAGGGGATTACTCAATGAAAATGGAGTCAGTAGTACTCTAGAATGAGTTTGAGCGTATTAATAGATATGAGCGCGTATTTGTTAGTGAATATAAATTGTTTTAATATTGTGTTGGCTTATTGGTCGAGTGGAATATGAATTCTGATCGAGTAAGTTGGCCGCTATTCGAGAAGAGTTTATAAACACCTGACACGATAAATTGACACGGTATTGTTTTAAATGTGGGTGAATTAAATAATTTTACCCAAAATATATTTTGCTATAAAAGAAAAGTTTTTGCAAAACTATTTTAGCAAATATATGGTTGCTTGGATGTTAGGAATGATAATATTAAATTATTACCATTATTGTATTAAAATTTAACTAGAAATTGAAAATATAACCAAAGGTTAAGGTAATAATTCAATTATAAAATGAAATTTATAAATATGAATTATAAATGTGATTTATAAATTGAAATATAATCAAATGGGAATTGTATGAGCGTAAATTATACAAATGAATTATAATTAAAATTTGATTTAAGCCAGAATTTGAAAATTTAAAATCCCAGAGATTTTGAAATTGTTTTTCGAAGCGTTTCGAAGATAAATAATTGCATTGTTATTTTGGGGGTATTTCTGAAAGGAAATTGTTTCAAATAAAATTTTGGGAAGGGATATAGCATTGAACTCACTTTAGTCGTTGGAAAATAATTTCGGTGATGACTGCAGCATCATCGATGTTCATTTTCGAGTTTCTAAGTGACGGATTGCTGCCAAATTGATTTGTTCAGAATGGCTAGTTTGTTTTTGAAAATTTCAAAGGAAATTTGTTGGGAATAAAAACCACGATTAGTTTAAAATTTTTGAGAAGTGTGATTTTGAGATGTTGGAGATTTCAAAATGATTTGAAACCAAAAGCCGGGTGTTTAAAAATCCTGATGAGATAGGTTGTAAGCTTATAAATTGAGATGATTTTTAAATCAAGAAGGAAATATGAGCTTTGAATGTTGGAATTTAAATTTAAGGTGAAAAGTTAAAAATAAATTAACTTGGATTGAGGAAGAAAATTTAATCGAATTGAACTAAAAAAATCTAAGTTAAAATAGAATTGAATTGGAATAAAAATTAAGTTGAGTTATGGGCGATATTGAATGGAATTAGATCCTTACTTGAATAAATGGAAGTAAGTTGGATAAGAAATAAGTCGGAATAAATGAATTAGAATAACTTATAAAAGAACTAAAAATCCAAGGAATAAAAAAATGTGTTTGGGTTATAAATAAGCGTGAATCTCGAGTTAAAAATAAAAAAAATGAATATATTCAACCCTAAAATGAATGGAAATGTGTAAAATAACAAGTTGTGACTTACAAAATTGAAAAGTAGAATAGAAAGCCCAAAATAAATATTGTTTGATGTTTTGGAAAATGAAACAAAAATCCAAACTTGAATTATAAAACAAATTGAACTTAAGAAAATTAAATGAAGTAATTTTGAGATTAAAAATCAAGTATTGGATTATAAATAGGGGGAGAACTAATTAGATAATAAATTAGTTAATGAAATGTGTAAATGGAGTCTAATGTAGATAAATAGAAGCTGATTTGGGGGTTAATAATGAAGTTTACAATTAAAACTCAAGTTATAAATGAAATTCAACTTAAATCGTTGGTGAGGTAAGTATAATTGAAAATGTTGCCAAATAAAAAGAAAATGGGTTAAAGTAAGGATGGTTTTAGTTGCAAATAAAACCCAGATGAGTGGGAATAAAATTTAAAATGGCCTTGTAATCAATTGAATGAATTGAATCTGAAAATTTAAAATTTATAATAAGTAGTTAAATAAATTTGTAGATTGAAATGAGATTTGATTGAAATAGAATCAAGTTAAATTGAAAAGAAAAATTTATTTGTAAAATGAAAATGAGCTTAAGTATGAAATTTGAATAATTTGAAATAAATTAATTAAAGTTTAAATTTAGTGGAAGCTTGGCTTCGAGTAAGGGTAAAAGTCCATTAAATAAAAGCTTGGGTAAATTTAAATTGGGGAATGGTTATCAATATATAAGCATGGAATGGTTCAAGCTTAATAAAATGGTCACAAATGAAATAAAGGCAAATATGGAATGAAACGTAAATGAATGAATCGTGAATAAAATTGAAAAGGGATAAAATTGAAATAGAATGTGTCGAGCTAAATAAAATGGTTGTAAATGAATTAAGATAGAAGGAATTAAATAATAAATTGAGTTGGAATCAATTTAAAATGATTATAAGCTTAAGTAATTGTTATTCGCATGAATAACATCAAATTTGCACAGAAAATTAATCATTTTATCGTAAACGGAAGTAGATGTATTAACATAGGTGGATAGAATTGATTTTTAATTCAATTGGAATAATATAGGTGTTTAAAATTAAAAATGAATTGAATGTAAGCAAGTGGTTTGTAAACCATTCAAATTGAATGAAAATGGTATATGAATTAATTGAAAACAGATAAATTAGTATTAAACCTGTATAAATTGTTTACGAAAAGTGTTTAATGTGCATTGCTGTTAGAATTCATGTGTTTGACTATTGCAAATAGGTGAAATGTTGTTAAACTTCATATATATGGCACTTACATGTTTGAATTGAGTAAGTCCAGGTACCAGGAAGCCGTTTGGCTGGATTTTAGGCACGCTAACTGCTAAATAAATAAACCGCTTGCTTAAAAATGCTAACTAAAGGTATGCCTATGCAATAAAAATAGGAAATATGAACTGTTTTTGTTTTTTCGACCGGGTGGGTCAATGTGTATATATTTACATCTTTGTCAAATTGCAAAAGCTCCTCCGTACAAAGTAGACTCTGCAAAAAATTTCTGAAAATTTTGGGAGTAAGAAAATTTTTGGAACAATTTTGTTAGTGACAAAACGATTTCAAAATGGGAAATTGAAATAAATTAGGGGATGAAACTAATTTAAAATAATGATATGAATCAGTTATAAATTGAAGATAAAAATTCAATATTCAGTGTTGAAGATAAATTGAATTCATATGGAAATGGGAAGACTAATTTGAATAGAAGTAGATATGAAAACTTCTATAAGAAAATGTATAAAATGATTTTAAAAGCTATGATTGGATATTATTGCTAAGTAGGATATGCAGGTATTTTAAAGGGAAAGGAAAATTAGTTTTGATTTCAGAAGGTAAATTTGAATTGCCCAACTAAAAAGGTATGTGTTTAAATTTCTGTATGAAATTTGATTGGGTTTTGATCTAGCCACTTGGCCTTTTGTTTTCTTTTGGAATTTGGGAGCCGTAGAGGCCTTTTGTTGTTGTACTAAGCTAGCCGTGCAAAGGAGACGCTGGCAAAAATTTTCGAAAATTTAGAGAGTTAGAAAATTTTTGAGAAAGTTTTGATAGATTAAATTTGAATTTAAATTTGAATGGTTGAACAAGTAAAGTTACTTGAAAACTATGGAAGGTTTTGGAAAATTGGTTGAAGTAATAGTGGGTCTTTAATAAAAGATATGTTATGGCAAGTTGATAAAATTGTTTGGTTTTGGAAAATAGTAATGGGTATTGGATCATTCTTCCTAACTAGTAATTTCGAGGACGAAATTCTTTTAAGGGGAATGTGACGACCCGGAATTTTTGATGTCTGAAATTGGCATATTTAATTGATTTTAAATATTTAAAAGTTAGTTTGTAACTTAAATTTCAAATATCACCATTATTTGGAAACTTAGTTATTGGATCTAATTACTGGAAATTGGATCAAATATGGAATCCGGAGTTTTAAGCCTGTTAAAAATAATTTAAGGGTTTGTAAAATTTATATCGATAGTATTGAGGATAGTAAAGGTGTTGAAATTGAATTTGGAAGTGTTTTGTTCAGTTTTGAAATTTAACCATTAAATCGATATTTAAAAATAGCCTCCGAGGCACAGTCTCGAAATTTGACAAAACCAGTTTCATTGGATCCATAATATTATATTATTATCGAATTTTAAATTTGGTAGCATTGGAGTCGTCATGTGATCATACGAGAGGTAAACGCGTTGAAAATTAAATCGAAATTTAATATAATAACTGGATCCAAAAAGCTATCTTCTCCATACGATCGAATTAGGACTCGAAATCCTTTGCATTGTGTTCGAAATATGGGTTTAATATTATAAACGCCTAGCGGTACGTTGCGACAGGAGGTGGAGATTATAGGTTGTGCAATTCGAGTCGATTTAAATTTAAATTTAAGTCAAATTAATATATTATTTAACCAGTCAAATTAATATCACTTCAAAACTTTATTTCCCCTCGTTCAAATCAAAGCAGGAAAAAAATCAGAGGCTGTTGTCTTATTTTCGAAGCCACTTCTCTATATGACAGCACGCTTCCCCTTTTCTTCGTCTTTTGAAAATCATTCAAACGAGGTTCAAATTCGTTCATTTTTTCCCCTTTCAGTTCATAAAATCGCGAGCTTCCTTTTCGTTTTCCCTTCTATTCGAAGCCTATTTCAAATCAAACAATCTCAGTTTCATTCGAAGGAAAAAAAGGGGCAGAATGATTTCATTTCAAAAAAAGGGGGGATTTGGGAATCGCGACTCCATCGTGAGGATCAACTCGAGTTCGACATGGCGGCTCGTATAGGGTCGAGCGGTGATGATCTCTGACGATCGGTTTTAAGAGGGAGGCTGCTTTGGTTCGAGTTGAAGGTTTTGGTTCGCGAAGTGGCGACGATGCAATTTGGGGATTTAAGGGTCGGCGACGTTAGGATTTTAAGGAGGGAAATGCTCGTGAATCTGGATCACTGTGGGGTGCATGCGTGAGAGGAGGAGTTGGTGGCTATCGCCCGCGATGGATGGTGATGTCGTGATGGTTTCTGGCGACAACTTCGGGAGTATCGAAGACTGGTGTCGATGGTGTAGGGTGAGCAATGTTCACGATTTGGAACAGAAGTCGAGCAGTTGGGCTTTGGTCACCGCGAGAGGGTCGTGCATGAGACAGTGGGTATATTATCTTTTCCTTCTTAGTTTAAAATATAAGCAGATTTTACCTTTTTTATAAATGTATATATACAGAAGAATATTTATAACTGTCGGTAAAAGAAGAAAAAAGGGGTTTACAGTAAGATACAAAACAAGTCTTTTAAAAAACTGGATTAGTTTAAAATTAAATTAAATTGTTTAAAATGGAATCACTGGTTAATTGAATTATCGAATAGAAATTTAATTGTTCAATTGACTCGGATATTAATAAAAACATCTAATGTTTATTCAAGGTCTGAAATCGTGGAATACAATCGAGAATGAAGTGGATTGAATCGGATTGCTAGTAAAATCAAAGGTGAGCTAATCTCACTCATCTGGGTTTTTATTTAAATTTAAATGGTTAAATTTAAATAATTGGTTGAATGATTGAATGGATTCGATGTGCTATATTATATATAGTAGTATATAATATATCTCGGAATGATTGATTTCGCGCATTTTATAGCTGATGAGACCCTATGCGCCACATAATAGCGGATGATATTATATTAATCCCATATACCGCGATGTTCCACCTCGAAGTGGAATTGGTATTTTATATTATGCTAACATCTGTGGATGCAGGGAAACAGGTTGGAGGGATCCAACTGGATTCCACAAATTATTTATATTGTTTAATATTCTCTGTTATGAATATTCGATATTCTATGATGAATATTATTGATAATTTGAATATTGAATGCTTTGGTTTACTTGAATATATTTCGATACACTGAGTTATCAGAATATATAGAATTGGATTTTTGAAAAGAAAATAAAAGGAGGAGAATTTGTAAGTGAAATAATTATAGAGAATTTAAATAAATTAAGAATGAATTGGATAAGAATAATAGTGGTTTTAAAATTCTAATAAATAAATTCCTTATATAAAAGGGGATTTTGAATAAACAGGATGATAATGAATTTTAAATTTTAGTGTTATTATTTAAAAGAGTAAAACATTTATTTTAAATTTAAGATATAAATTATTGAAAAGAAAAAAGAAGAAATTTGGAAAATCTGAAATTGATATGTTTCAGTTAAAAGATTTAAAATTAAAAATAAATAAATAATAAAGTCTACAATTAATGGATTATGAAATGACTTGAGTAAGTAAAGAAATTTATTTCAAAATGGAGTAAATTAGAAATCAATTTGAAAATTGATTTGAGTGGTTGAAGTTGGAACTTTAAAGTAGAACGTGACTTTGAAATTTCTAAACTGGGTTTATAAAAGTGAAGCAATATATTAGTGGATATTTGGAAGAATAAATTCACGACGGTAAGTTATTTAAGGAATGATAAATTTTGTTCAAAAATAAATAGTAATTTTTTTTAAAAGGATGTGAAGAGAAGTATATTTCCCTGAATAACCAAGTACGTTTCAAAGTAAATTTTTAAAAGTTTAATGTCATTTTAAAAATTATGTTTTAGAAAATTTATTAATTCTAAATATTCAAATTCTAAAGTAAATATTTTTCAAATCTGTTATCGTAGTAATTATTTAAAGGTGGCTTGTTATTTTGTTTTAAAGTAAGAAATCTAGTTTAATATTTTATAAAGCAACCTCATTTTCAAATATTCCTATAGTATATATTTTTAATAAAGTATTGAAGTTGTTTTATTTTGAATATTCTTAAAGAATATATTTTGAATAAGTATTAAAATAATTTTGAATTTAAATGCTTTTAAAGGATAATTTATAATAAAGTGTTTTAAATTAATTTAAAAATCCAAAATTTTGTGCTTGGTGTTTCCAGTGGGAATAAATATTTGGAGATTTCAGTTCCATGATGAAAGTACGGTTTGAAACTATTTGCAAAGGGGTTGAAAATGGAAATATATCTTGCGAAAATATTTTGAGGTTAATAAATAATTTGGAGAAATTATTTATGTTTGTTGGATGTTTGTGAATGTTAATTGATAATTAAATAACTGATTATCAATATTGGCCAAATGGGTTGATCTTTTCGAAGAGACCAGGATCGGGATTAATTTCTTGAAAACCACTTCGATCCGGTTTGTACGTTTTCATGGAAAAATGTGTTCGTAGTCGAAGATGGAATAGTGAAGTGCAAGGGCTAGTCGCTACTAATCTTGAGGATATTTCCAAAATGGATGTAGTAGGAGTAGTGCCTTCGGTTCCGTTCGAACCCGGGACGGACTTGTATGGATGAATGCTTTCGGAACATCGTCAGGTGGTCCATGCGCATTCTAAGTGAAACATTCTAAAAAGGTAAACGCTTAGCCTCAAGCCTCATCAACCGGGAATGACTGAAAATCAAGGGTTATGCAGCAAGGCTAGGTGGGTAGCACCCATTTCAGGGTGAGGACATCCTTGTCTAGATGTCCCTTTTATTTCGGCTTAGTGATGCGGTTGCTGATCCCAACCATGGGGTGATCTTACTCGGGATTATCCAGTAAGGGGTAGTCCTGGTCTTATGTTGCAGAGGGTCGGGAGTAATCCTCGGTATGCTGATCTAGACCAGGTACCGTGACAGGTGGTACCTCAGTGCCTAGTCATTCGTTGGAAATCCATTTCCCCTACGTGCCCGTACGGTTTTGATTGTGCTCAACTATTGCTGAAACGTGAGATGTAAGCATTTCAGCTAGATTCTATTTTACTTTCTATAGACATTATTATAATATCAGAGAATTTTAAGAAAAAGTGTTTTAGCTATCGTAAGGTAAAAACCCGACATGTTTACTTGTGGCGTGGTCTTACGAGGTGCTTTTTTTCAAAGGATTTTGAAACTTTAATAATCAATTTAAGTTTGATTTCTCACGCTGGTATTCCAGACTGACTCGGGTGTTATTTAACTGTAATGCTTGGGTCGGACCGAGTATCATAGAATACAGGATATGATGCTGTGGAGCTCAGGAGACGAGCTGGATGGTGATACGTACTTCCGTACTTGATTTATATTCCGTTGTGTATTTAGTCGTGTGAGGAAAGGTTATGATTACTGTCCAATTGTGTGTTATGTGATTGATGTACTCCGATGATGTAATATATGAACAGATATATTTGTTTTTATGTAAAGATCATTCATTATCTATTACATTTTATTCCGTTGCGATGGTTAAATTCTGCTGTTGTTTTCTACTTTCTTCTTCTACCTCTTCTTCTTTAACCCAAATGGTTCGTATTTCCATTCAATTTGAGTTGATTGATGTAGAATAGTGTTGACTCAAGGGGTACGGCTTTGCGGATCATCACAATTAGAGATTCAATGGCGAGGCAATTCCATTTACTTGTTTTTAAATTATAAAGATGAGAATATAAATGAGATTATTTTTGAGTTGTGCTTTATTGGAAGTATATTTTGAGATTTTAGAATCTATATTGTATACACTGGATGTTTTAAGAGAAGAGTTATAAGAGAATTTGAAGATTATTTTTAAATCATTTAAGTGGTTTAATAAAAAAGAGTAAAGAGAATTTAAACCTTTAATTTATTTTGAGGAATATTATTATGAATTTACAAATTTCTTTGGAAATTAATTTTAAAGTAAGAGTAGAAATTTGGACTTTTAATTTGAGTTTTAAATAACTTACTAAGTAATATAGTAAAAAGTTCGAAATTTTTTAAATGTTGAAAATTGAGATTTAAAATTAAAAGATGTTGAGATTTAAAAATTTTAAATACCTTGGATTAAAAGATAATTCAAGCTTACATCCTTATTCTTGAGTATATTCTATCTTTGAGCTATTATTAACGACATGCATTTTCGCGGTCGTTCGAATTGGTGGCCTTGTGAGAAGCCATCTTGTGATTTATCAATCTTGTCTATTGTGTCTATCCTGTTCTGAGGATGTTCTTTCCGTATATTTGTGCAGAAAATCTTATTGATGATCTTCTTTATTGCATAGAGTTTGGGTTTAATTAAGTTTGATCCCGACTCTATTTATAGAATTTTGTGAAATCAACCATTTTCAATTGATTAATTGTTGAGCATCTTATTGAGTTTTGATTCGAAGACGGGATATCTTCGAAATTCTTTCGAGTTACTTGGAAAATTCGATGGTTTGCTAATCACTATATTAGCATTTGATGGGCCATTGGATTAACCAAGTGAGTTTTTCATTGTTTCTCTCTACCATTCTATATTGAGAGTATGAATGGTTTGAGTTTTGAGCTTGTCTTTTGTCCTTTGTCGATTGAATTTTTGTGTTGTTTACAGCCTTTTCCACTAGAAATTACGAGGACGCAATTTTGTTAAGGAGAGGAGTCTGCAACAACCTGGGATTTTGGAGATTACTGTTAATATTAAATTGTAGTGCAAATTATAATTTAACATTGTGTTTAAAAATGAATTGGATAATAAAATGAAGGATTATATTATTTATTTTATATAAACAATATCTTGATGAATAGAATTTGGGATTTGAAATTTAAATAAGTCATATTATTTTATTTGAAGCATGTTTCAACGTTTGATTGTTGAAAAAAAAAGTGTAAATAATGAAATAAAGTTTGAAAAACTTTATTTGTGGATTTGGATTGAAAATAAATAATTGTGATTGTTTAATTTTAGTTAATTCATAATATTGGAAATTTATTCCAATGTTAGCCTTCTATTGTGAAATAAAAGGAATAATATGAAGAAAATAAAATTTAGAAGTGTAACTAGGCTTGGAATGATGTATTAATGTTATTACTAAAACTCATATGCATGTTTACTCTAAATATTTTCTAAGTGTGAGAATTGGGCTTATAGGGTTATTTTGTGTCCACAAACCCAATTTCTAGAATGTTCAAAGAGATATATATTCATTTCTCTCTGACTATTTTTTCATTTAAACACTTTTCTTCTAAAAACTTCAATATTCTAATCAATGGCCTCCATAAAAAGAGAAAACCAATGGCTTCCTTCTTATAAATCAATTTTGCTCAAAATCTCTGCAAATTAAGGAATTAAATCAATCAAATAGGGAGATAAGAGAAAGGTAATCTCCAATCCAATCTATCTTAGAATCTATGTAAACCCTAGATTGGTTTTCTATAAATTTTGTTTTTATCAATTGCTACTTTGCATATACTGTATTTTTCTATTTTCGGATATTTAGGGCTCCAATTTTGTGTTAAAAGTTCATTCTTCCTTGAAAATCCTTGATTATTCACTGCAAATCAAAAGGTAAGTGTAAAAGCTTACAAATGCTATCCAAAATCAATGTTTTGAGTTGAATTTTCGTATTAATAAGGTTATGTTTCGTCTTTATTATTTTCTATTTTCTGATGCCACATTGTTTTGGCCATAACTTTCTTATACCTATCTGAATTTAGAAATTTTTGAAGTTTTGAAAACCTTATGATTTAGGCTATAACTTTGATGTTTTAAGTTTTGAGTATTTTTGACGTTTATATGGTAAAAAATCCATATCTTTGTGACTGTCCTGTCATTGACAAAGAGTGTTTATATATTCACCTGGAAAGTAACTTGATCATAAATTTCTTGTTACCTATTAGAATTTAGAAATTTTTGAAGTTATTGAAACCTTATGACTTATTTATAACTTTCATGTTTTGATTTTTCTGTAATTTTCAAGTTAGATATGTCAAAATCTAATTTTTTTTACTGCTAACCCGAGAGCAAAACCAATATTTGTTCTGTCCTTGAAGCTGAAACAAAATTGGCCATAACTTTTTCCATTCTTAACCGATTTTGATAATTTAAATGTTCCGCAAAGAATAAATCATGTGTTACAACTTTCACGTTTTGAGTTTTTTGTAATTTTCAGGTTATCTATGTCAAAATCTAATTTTTCTACTGCTATCCCGAGAGCAAAATCAATATTTGCTCTGTGTTGGAAACCGAAACGAATTTGACCATAACTTCTTTGTTTCTTAACCAAATTTGGTAATTTTGGATGTTTTGGAAAACTTAGGTCATGTGCTACATGTTTTATTCATTGTATTTTCTCGGATTTTGAAGTTTGCTTGGTCATAATTATGGTTGCATGTTGCTGTCCCGAGAGCAAAATGACAGCAACAACAATCATTGACCTTAGATTGTATTAGCTCGTTTTGCTCTCATTCTCTTTGGTTTTAATGATGTTTTTGAGATATTTTGAGTGCTATGATGCCTACTAGTAGGCTAGCTATATTTTGAGAATTTGAAATTCAAATTTAAATGGAATTTGAATTGATTTTGGGTTAAATTTGAATTGAATTCAAGTTATCGTTTTTTAGATATCCCTCTTAGTTTTCATTGCTTTCGAGAACGATTTTCACTAAACAATATTTGAAATACACGGACATTTCAAATTATTATTACATAGTATTTTTCAATTATTTTTCTAAATAAAGATTGATTTATTTTCTGTAATAAAGGAATTCCAAATATTGCTTTTAATAATCGTTTTCGGAAAATCGTTTTAAATTTCTATTTCTCTAATAAAATTATTTTATAAATAAAATTATTTTATAAGTAAAATACTTATTTTTGTGAATTTTGGATGTATAAGAAGGACAATTAAGTGGTAAAGTATAACATGTGGTATGGGATACATGGATTTGCTTTATCGCTTAATATCGGACTTACACGATCGAAACCCTTTCGATGAACTATTTGAGATGATTTAAGATGTTATTAAATTTTGGGTAGATTATATGGTCTGAGAACTCCAATTTAGGAGTATATTCGATGAAGGACCATTTTAAGATGTGTTTCTTAATCGCCGATGAAATGAGATGAATTAAGAGCTCGAAATTCCTATTTGGAATTATGGTTATAAATAAACATCTAGATGTATTTTTACTTGCCAATGAGATAAGGTAAGCTTCTTTATGATGATTTTACGATGTTGAGATGTATCACTACTTGTCGATGAGAAGAGACAAGTCACGATGCCCCTAGTACTTGTCAATGAGATGAGATGAGCATAGTATTGTATTTACTCGCCAATGAGACGAGGTTGAGTATATTTTCTTGATGTTTATGATGTTTTACTAGTGTGGTACCAACTAACGGCTAGTAAATCATTGGGCACGAACGTACGGTACGGGACGTACGTTAACACCTATTAGGTTCCTATCCGAGAAGTTGAGACACATTCACGATGTTTACTAGTACTACAGACCACGAGTGCTCGATTGGATTCACCACGATGTAGTTGCTTCTCCGACCATCACGATGTTATTAACTCGGGTCTTTGTGACTGGGAGTCATTACGATGTTATAGACTATAGTCATTCACGACGTTCACGATGTTAAGATGTTATTTGACTCCAGTCATCACGATGTTTATGGTACCAAATAGCAGTACCAGTCACGATGAAGTGCGCGTAGCATTGCTTTGGTATGCAATCGAGGATTTGGCCAATTCGGGATTTCTTTGAGTTTTGATGTTTTAGACTTCACCGTCTTTAGATGATTATTATTGATAGCCTAGTGCTAGATGAGATGTATACAAATATGGTGAAACATTTATGATGTTACTCTTTGATTGAGTTATTTGCATTATGGATCGATGATTTGATGATTTTATAGACTACTTGATGTTAAGATGGAGTTGAGATGTATTTGTAAATTTATACCAATGAGATGAGGTATAAATGATTATGAAGAATCTTTTATGATGAGTTTTAGTGATGGAATTGAGATGTATCTATATTCATACCGATGAGATGAGCTATGAATAAGTATAATGCTTCTTTTATGATTGGGTTTAATGTTTCCTTGAATGATCCTTGGGATGTGCCAATGAGATGAGGCACATCCATATGCGTTTTATTCTATGTACGAAGGATATGTACCTTTGATGTATTTTTATAGTGACAACCACTTCTAAGAAGATAGTTAAATCATTTGAAGTCATTATCCATATTCCTTTATACCGCCGATGATATGTGGAGAAAGCGATGTTTATTGAATCTTATCTTTAAAACTTTGCTCATCTGTGTTCCATTTTCTTAAGTGTCAGTTATGCCATTTCAGTATGACTTTATCATCATTATCCCTTCTACTTGCCAAGAAGAGATGTTGTCCTTTCTTATGATGTTGAAACCCTGTTTAGGGCACGGCATCCTTTAAGAAAAAGGATACCATAGCTTTCACCTACTTATCCTTATCGGTTATTCTGTTTAACTGATGATTTTAGCTAGCCTGACCCGTGTGTTTTCTCTCGGGTCAGACCGAGTTGTTTCAGGTATCATCTACTGGACTTAGCTTGAAGTTGATGTTGGATATCAGCTCTTCTTTCGCTTGAGTAGTTTATTTCTTTCGCATGCTCTGATGTTTTTACATTTGATTTGATGTATATGGTGTGGTAGTGTACCACCATTATTGTATTCATATTGTATTGTACTAAACGTGTATCGGTGTATATGTATATATGATGTTGATTACTATTTTGTGATGTGATTTACATTTAGTTAATGTATTTTGTTCTAATAGATCCGTTAGCTACTTATAGTTTTGGATTAAGCATTTATTGGGTATGTCGGTCCACTTGAGTTGAAAAAAATTAAATTGCATTTATAGAGGTATTCAATAAATGTTTAAGACAAAATTATAGATGGTCGCCCTTAACCAGCCCTATTCTCCGCTTTAGTAGATAGAATTACTTGTTAATTCTCTTTGCTAAGGTGGGTCACGGAATGGGGCGTTACACTGGAGGTCTATGTCATCGACACGAGGAGGATTGGTTGGTCGAACTTGTGGTCCAGGTTGGGGTAGGCTACTCGTTTGCGAATTCATCGTAGTTTCTGACTTCTGGGTGGTTTGGGGATTTGGAAAGGTTGTCACTGACTTTTTTGACGACCGGAGCTTCTACCGGAGGTGGCCGTTCCGTCTGTGCATATGCACAAGGCCTGATTTGTATCAAGTAGCTTGGTAGAGGAGGGAGGGGTGGATGTCTCGAAGTTATCTTCAGGAAGCTCGTGTGCTGGCTCGAGTCCTAGCTCGAGTGAATTCATGTGTGTGCCAGGTTTAACACTTAAACAAAAATTTAAGTTTGAAAAATAAAAGCATACGGGTTGATTTTGGAAAAACTCGAAGTAAGCAGGCAATGGTCTCGAGTAACACTCGAAGTTGATCTCGGGTACTATACTTTCCATTTTTTAAAACTTTAACAATCTAAGTTAAATTAATTTCTAAATCTATTCCTTTTAAAAAATGAAGATTGCTTGTTAAGTTGGAATGTATAGTTAAAGGTTTGAAAGTAAAATATTTTAAATTAATTAAGTTTAAGATGTTTTGAACTTATATTTTTTGTAAAGAGTTTATTTTAAATAAATAATGTAATTAATGAAGATAAATTGATGTTTTAATTTACCTTAAATTCTTGAGTAAATTAATATGTTAATAATAATTAATCATAAGGTTTATTAATTAGAGATTTTGAAATAATTAAATGATTAGTTAAGATAAATGATTTATAATCACTTAATTAATTAATGAATAATTAATTAAAGGTTAATTAAATATATAATTAAGGTTAATTAATTATTAATTTAAGTTAAGTAATTTATAATTAAAGATAATTGACTAAGGTAATTAATTAAGGAATAATTCATTAATGAAGGTAACTAAGATTTAGTTAATTAATAATTAAGGATTAATTAATAATTAATTAAGGAATGACTAATTTAAAATTAAGAATAATTAATCATTAATTAAGAATAATAAATGAGAATAATTATGTGATTAATTAATTATAATCATACGATTAATTCATCTTAATTTTAGATGATTGATTACTATTGAATGCTTTGTACTGATTGATATCTCTGATATGTGATTGTGATACCATGTGATATGAATTGCTTTGTGCTGAGCTGTGATATCTGTGATTTGTTTTTGCGTAAATGTGAAAACTCATTGGCCCTAAAACGGCATTTGAATTTCGATGCGCTAGGGAGTCGAATTCTAATTGGTTATCCAAAACCCACATCGAACCCTGAAAGTGAATCTTTGTGATTGATATATCCACGTGTTTTTAATTTGAGCGCTCTCTATTCGATTTAGCCGGGAGAGGACTTTGTGTCATATAATCCATTCCGAATAGTGATACGATGGAATGGATAGCGTTTGAAGATGGTAGTGAAGACCGGATGTCTTCGAGAACGATTGGATAACCTGTCGAATGACTCTATACTGAGTTGCTCCGGTATAGAGATCTCCATATGTGATGGGGAGTCCGATCGAGATTGTGGATACCCGGATTGCAAGGGCTTCTTTCTTTATTGGACGAAGTGCCTTCGGTTCTGTTCGAACCCAGAATAGACTTGTATGGTTGTATGTCTAACATTACTTTTTGAGATATAAAGCTGATCTCTATCAAATACATTTCTGTTTGGTGGCGGAGAATTTATTCTCTTAGCTTAACACCCTTCTCTGAGACGTATGAGCTCAGAGGTTATGTAGTTGATGGTTGTTAGTGATATACTCCTAATTTGGTTGTGTAGTATGTTGAGTGCTGTTGTGTGTTGCTAATCATTTGTTGATCAAAGCATGGATTTTGTGTAAAGCGTAGCTTTGTGGACGAGACCTCGTCGGACCTCACACCCCAGAAATGGTCGAAACAGGAAAGAAGCGGCAAGGTTATGAGGGTCGTGCCCTTTAGGGTATGTCTATTTCTTTCTAGAAAAAGGTAATATCATGGTATGGAGCCCAGATATTTAACCTATATGGTTGCTGCAAATTTATTACTTTGTGGTTGAGGGCCCTCGGATAAAGGTCGGTAACGATCGAGGAATGGCGCACTTGTGTAGTAGTTACCTAGTTACAAAGGTAACCCGACCTTGTGTTGGCAGAGAGCTGGTTAAGTTCTCGGGGTGTCCCTCCGGATGCGTACCCATGTGGCATAGGAAGTTCCTTAGCCTGACCATCTATTGGAAATCCAATCACCAATACGAACCCAGTAAGATTTCAATTATATAACCTGCCATTCTTAAATGGTAGCTATAGCAGGCATAGTATAACAGTACCTATGCTGGCTAAGATTAATATTATATTTTCGGAATGTTTTTTTACACTATGCGCTAATAATAATATTATTAAAAGAGTTTTATTGTATCAAGCATATTTGACTATCGTAAGGAGAAATCTCCTCCAAGTGTGTGATTGCATTGTGTGCGTGCTGGGAGGCCTTATGGTAGTTTCATTTTCCAAAAGCATGAACGGATTTCTTTTATAAACTGTTTTTGTATAAACAATTGTTTTTTGTTTACTCATACCAGTCTCATGACTGACCCGAAGTTTATTGTTCCCTTCCTAAACTCTGGATGCCCATAACTTTTTACACAGGCAACCTAGAAGCAGATTATCCGTGTTTTGGAGCTGGCTTGGATTTTGAAGCCTTTTGGTTTGGAAGCTATTGGATTTTGAAAACTTTTGACTTGGAGATCCTTTGGAAGCTTTTTGGATCTAAAGGTACTTAGTTTGGAATCTCGCTATCGCTCTCTTTCTTTTGAAGACTCTCTTGAAGTTGTGATAACTCTGTTGTTCCGCTGTAGAGTTACCATTTTGTTGGTGTATCTTATGTGTAGTACTCTGATGTTGGTGATAAATGTTGTAATGAATATTGTATCAGTGTTGTATCTGTGTTGTGATTAATGGAATCATTTTTTGTTTCCGCTGTTTATTTTCATCTAATGTTGTTATAAGCTCCATCCGAACTAGAGTTCGACGTTTGAATCTCTGTTACTCGAATACAAGTGAGGTATTCGATGTTGATTTTCGAACGCTAGATTTCTGGTCGTGATAAGTGGTACCAGAGCTAAGGGTTGAGTAAGAACTTTAGCTACAGACTATAACACATTAGGTGGCTCATTAGAAATACGGTGAAGTATACCCTAGAATGAGTATACACCGAGAGACTGAAACCTTAGAATTTCTTGGTCTAAAACTGTTGATATTCCCTAAGATATCTTGTCCGTATACCTAAATCAAGTTTTCTTACTATTTATAGATAGTGAGAATGAGCGGGAGAAGAGGACGAGCTAGGGGACGGGGAAATACCACTACAACTGGTCAAGTCCCCGCAACAGCGGAAGCAGCAGTTCCCACTCAACCTCAGCCGAATCTGGCTGATCTATATAAAAGCTTCTCGAGACTTGGTGGAAAGTCGTTCACTGGCAAGGAGTCTATTGTCGAAGCCCAAGCCTGGATCCGATCACGTGAAAGAATTTTTAGAGGGCTAAAGTTGAAAGATGATCAAATGCGAATAATAGCTTCTTGGCAACTCCAAGAGGAAGCTCTAGCTTGGTGGGAGACAGTTACTGTGGATGAGCCGAAAGATGAGTTCACTTGGGGACGATTTAAGGAAGTGTTTGAGAAACGCTATATGCCGTCTGTTAGTATCTCTCGAATGTACCAAGAGTTTACGGATTTGAAGCAAGGAAGTTTATCATTCGAAGAGTACTTAAATAAATTCAACGAATTATCTCGTTTTGGTCCAGAGCTAATAAACACACCTCTAAAGAAAAATGAAAGTTTTATTCGAGGAATAAGCAAGAAATTCCATGAAAGAATGACTGCCCACGTTAAAGAATCTTTTTCTGATCTGATCGATATGGGTTATGAATATGCTACCCTGGATATGCAAGAAGTCCCGGAGGAAAAAGGAAATACAAGCAATATGAATTAGAAGAAAAGAAAGTTCGGAGGGAAGAAACCGTGGCAGGGAAAGGAGAAGAAGAAGAATCGGGAGGATAAGGCAAAAGGCGTTACTTGTTTTAATTATTTGGAAAAAGGGCCATTACTCGAGCAGATGTACGAAGCCTAAGAAACAAGGAAATCAATCTGTACAAACAAGACCCAGGAAATGCTATTACTGTCAGAAACCAAGACACGAGGTTAAATATTTCTTAGAAATGAAGAAAGCTCAAGTAGCGAAGGTGTCTACAATCGAAGATAAACCTTCAACCTCTAAAGCGCATAAAGGAAAAGGAGTTTTAGAAGGTAACCTTCTTATTTATGATAAAGTTTTTGGAGTTTTGTTCGATACAGGAGCCATTCATAGCTTTATCTCCCAACAAGTCATAAATGAATTAAATCTTGAACCCGAATTTGTCGATGAGCCCATTTGTTAGAAAAATACAGTTGGTGGCCCTGCGAACCTCCGTCTACGATGTAGAGATGTTCCTATCTCATATTCTTGTTACCAATACCCTATCAGTCTCTTTGTCCTTGATTTTAATGAATTTGAAATCTTACTCGAAATGGATTGGCTAATGAAATACGAAGCCAAATTAAATTGTAACAATCGAATGATTTCAATCAGAGCCAAATTTAGGGATTTCATTGAGATTTCTTGTGATGATCCGAGTCCTAAGAGAGATAAGCTGATGTATACCTTGGGGTATCCCGAACCTAGTCTGGAGTCCATACCTATTGTCCAGGAATTTCCAGATGTGTTCGAAGAGGTCAAATCTTTAACCCCACATAGAGAAATTGAATTCAGAATTGACTTGATTCCAAATGCTCGTCCTATTGTTCATGCAAGCCATAGGATGGCACCTAGGGAAGGAATAGAGTTGGTTAAGCAAACTCGAGATTTGCTAGAAAAAGGACTAATACGTCCTAGTGGTTCAAATTGGGGTTCAATTGTGGTGTTCGTTACCAAGTCTGACGGATCTTTGAGATTGTGCGTGGACTACCGTGATCTCAATAAATTAAATCTCAAGAACAAGTTTCCTTTACCTAGAACCAACGATCTGTTTGATCAGCTGCACGGCGCTTGATTCTTTTCGAAGACAGATCTAGCCTAAGGATTCCATCAGCTACGAATTGTTAAAGACTATATTCACTTGGCTGCTTTTGGGGGTCCTGACACATTCTACGAATGGTTAGCCATGCCTTTCGGGCTAACCAATGCTCCCGCATACTTCGTAGACTTAACGACCTGTGTGTTCCGAGAAGCGTTGAGCAAATTCGTTCTTGTATTCATTGACAATATTTTGATCTATTCCAAAACCAAAGAGGAGCATGCCGAGCATCTCAGGATTGTTTTGGAAATATTGAGGAAGAACATTTTGGTCGCCAAATTTTCTAAGTGTCACTTTTGAGTTAAGGAAGTTAGATTTCTCGGGCACATTGTTAATGAAGAAAGAATCTTTGTTGACTCGGGCAAGATTTCCGCTATTCTTGACTGGAAGAAACCCACTACTCCAAAAGAAGTTCGAAGTTTTCTGGGTTTAGATGGATATTATCGGAAATTTGTCCAAGATTTCTCCAAGTTGGCTAGTCCGTTAACTAAGATAACAATGAAGAATGCCAAGTTTGATTGGACTCCTAAATGTGATGAAGCGTTCCAAGGGTTAAAGAGGAGATTGACTATTGCTTCTGTTCTCACTATCATTAACAGGAATCAAGGCTTATATGTTTATACAGATGCATGTGGTGATGGTGTGGGTGCAGTGCTAATGAAAAATGGGAAAGCGATTGCCTATGCGAGTAAACAATTATGCCCACATGAGAAAAACTACCCAACCCATGATCTGGAACTCTTGGCTATTATTTTCGCTTTAAAAATCTGGCGAAATTATCTTCTAGGTAAGAATTTTTTCAGCTTTACTAAAATTTAAAAGTTTAATTTAACTTAAGGTATATACTTAATAAATCCTTCTTTTTTTAGGTGAAAAATTAGAATTGTTTACCGATCACAAATCTTTAAAGTATCTCTTCACCAAGAAAGATTTAAATCTACGGCAACAACGTTAGTTGGAATTTCTAGCGTCTTATGACTTGGATATTCAGTATACGCCTGGAAATGCCAATGTAGTTGCCGATGCTTTGAGTAGGAAACATGCTATTCTTGCTCATCTTGTTGTCGCTCCTACTCTTCTTAAGAAGATCGCCAGTAAACATAAAGAAGACAAATTTCTTCTAGAAATTTATAGGAGAATTCATCGTGGTGAAAATTCTAGTTTCGAGGTCGATAAGAATAGAATTGTAAGAATGGAAGGCAGGACCTGTGTCCCAGACATCCCGGATGTGAAACGTGAGATTTTGGACGAGTGTCACAAGTCTAAACTCAGTATCCATTCAGGAGTTAATAAAATGTATAGAGACATCAAAATAACTTTCTAGTGGAAAACAATGAAAAGGGACATATCTATATATGTGAGTCATTGTGCTACCTATCAACAAATTAAAAGTGATTAGAAGAAAATGGCGAGTTTACTCCAACCATTGGAGATGCCTAGGTGGATGTGGGATCAAGTATCGATGGATTTCATCGATGGGTTGCCACATACTCGAAAAGGGAATGAAGAAATTTGGGTTATTGTGGACCGTTTGACTAAGACAGCCCACTTCATCCCAGTAAAATCTACCCGGACAGCAGCAAGTTTGGCTAAATTGTATGTAAAAGAAATTGTTCATCTCCACGGTATACCCAGCATTATAGTGATTGATTGTGACCCGATCTTAACTAGTAGATTTTGGGAGGCATTTCAAGCCGCATTGGGAACCAAACTGAACTTCAGCACTGCTTACCATCTGCAGTCTGATGGGTAGACTAAAAGAATAAATCGAATCTTTGAAGACCTTTTGCACGCTTGTATTCTTGACTTTGGTGGTTCATGGAAGTACCATTTACATCTGGTTGAATTCTCATATAACAATAGCTATCAGGCCAGTATCGAAATGCCTCCTTTTGAGGCATTATATGATCGTCCGTGTCGATCACCGGCATGCTGGATTGAGTTTGGTGATAGACTCGTGCTAGGACCAGATATGATAAAAAAAGCTACTGAGAAAGTGAATTTTATTCGAAAGAAATTGATAACTGCTCAAAGTTGTCAGAAGAGTTATTACGACCGCAGGAGAAGAGCTTTAGAATTCCAGGTTGGATATTGTATTTCTAAAAGTATATTCAATGCGTGGTGTGTTGAGATTTGGAAAGACGGGTAAATCGGCACTGCGATATATTGGTCCTTTTCCTATACTGGAGAGACTCGGTCCTCTGGCATATCGAGTGCAACTACCTAGCTGGTTATCTGGCATACACGATGCATTTCATGTTTCACATCTATGGAAATATGTACACAATCCAAATAGTATTATTGAAGAAGCCGCTCAGTAGGATTTGGAGATCATACCAAATCTGACAGTTAAAAGAGAACTGATAAAAATCATTGATCGTGATGAAAAGAAGCTAAGGAATAAAGTTGTGAAACTGGTTAAAGTGCAACGGAGTGGTGATCTAAATGACTGTACTTGGGAAACAGAGGATGGCATGTAGAAGTCCTATCCCAATTGTAGAGTGGATATTTCAGCTTAATATGGTAAGCCATTTCTCTATTATTTTCTATGTTCTTATATTCTTTGTTTATCTTTCTCTCTCTTTCAAATTTCGAGGATGAAATTTTCTTAAGAGGGAAATCTGTAACATTCCAAATTTTGTCAAATTTAAAATTAGTAATTAATTTAAGTTTCTAGAGTTTAATCAGGAATTTATTTAAAAAAATTCAAGACAAATAGGATTTGTATTGATTTGTACATATATTATAATTCAAATTCAAATTTGAATTTGAATTTAAAATTTTAAAAGAATGTCTTAGTAAAATAATTTGAATTGGAAATTATATATGTATGATTTTTTTGTATAAATTAGTTTTAAAAACCTTATTCTTTTTTAAGTATATATATGATAAAAGAAATGTATTTATACAAAATTTTATTTAAAAACATGTAATTATGTAGGATTACAATTGTTGGTTAATGAGACATCCAATTTAACAAGTGTTTAATTTTTAACAAATAGATTTACAAGTGTAATGATCTTATAAATTTATTAACAAGTGTCATTTTGTTGTTTTAATTTTTGACAAAATTTATGATAAGGATATTAAAGCTATATAACATTTCTACTCCGCTCTCTCTCATTTTTTATCTTCGTTTCCAAATCCCTGTACAAATTCTCAAACCAGGCGAAGAAAAAAAATAATCAAGCAACTCTAAGAACAAATTCAAACCAAAAAAATCACAAAGATCAGATGCAAGCAAAAGAAAGCAAGGATTCAAACAAAAATCTGTAAACAAAAACAATTCAAAAGCTGGAAAACATCTCAAACCTGTAAGACAAAGTTTAACTCAGCAAAAATTCAATTAAAAAAATCAAGTTTCATCATCAAAACAACAAGATTATGCCCAGATCAAAGTTCAACAATCAAAATCTTTTTCCAATCTTCAAAATTTACATCATAGACTTCTTCTCTGTTTTCAAAATTCACAAGTGACTAAACTTTTTAAATCCAGATTCTACTTGTTGTTTGAATCATGTTTTGAAATAAAAATTATAAAGTTCTTACATGCATACAAAGATGAGTATATGTGTGTGCTAAGATGATTGTGCATGTCAGTTACAAGCATGAACCCACTATTCCAGGTTACAGAAATTCAAAACATGTTCAAAATTTGATTTCTCCCTCCCTATTTCTTGTTAGGCTGTAGAATTAAAACAAAGGTTATTTGTTTAAACATGATTTAAGCTTTAAAAATAGATTTAAGCAAAATAAATCAAAACTTTTCTGTGAAATTTGAAAAATACAAGCAAGCTTAAAATATTTGAAAATTCAATTGTCACAATTTCTGATTTCAAGCATATAAATTGAAATGTTTTTGAAATTAATGATTTTTAGAAGCAAAATCAAAATTTTAAATAAAGTATCCTTTGAGAAAATCGAGGATGAACAGAATCACGTTTTTCACGAAGTTTTGGTGGTCGGCGAACTATTGGGCGTCGGGGTTGCTTCCAAATGTGCTTAAGTGGTCGTCGAACTCGAGAAAAATGTGAGATGAATTTATAATCCATCATGGATGGTGATCAGAGTCAATCTAGGGTTTAAGCTTACAGTTTGGTATTAGTTGAAATTTGACTAACTGCAACGTCGACGTTGCATCGGACTGGACTAGGACAATTGGTGGCGGTGCGTGGTTGATAGGAGGAGCTCTGGACGAGGGTGCGTGTACTCTAGTGGTCTATGTCGTCGACAGGAGGAGGATTGGTTGGTCGAACTTGTGGTCCAGGTTGGGTCAGGCTACTCGTTTGCGAATTCGTCGTAGTTTCTGACTTCTGGGTGGTTTAGGGGTTTGGAAAGGTTGTCACTGACTTGTTGACGATCGAAGCTTCGGACGGAGGTGGTCGTTCCGTTTATGCATGTGCATGAGGCCTGATTTGTATTAGGTAGCTTGGTAGAGGAAGGAGGGGTGAATGTCTCAAAGTTATCTTCGGGAAGCTCGTGTGCTGGCTCGAGTCCTAGCTCGAGTGAATTCATGTGTGTGCCGAGTTTAACACTTAAACAAAAATTTAAGTTTGAAAAATAAAAGCATACGGGTTGATTTTGGAGAAATTCGAAGAAAACAGGCAATGGTCTCGGGTAACACTCGAAGTTGATCTCTGGTACTATACTTTCTAGTTTTTAAAACTTTAACGATCTAAGTTAAATTAATTTCTAAATCTATTCCTTTTAGAAAATGAAGATTGCTTGTTAAGTTGGAAAGTATAATTAAAGGTTTGAAGGTAAAATATTTTAAATTAATTAAGTTTAAGATGTTTTAAACTTATATTTTTTTAAAAAGAGTTTATTTTAAATAAATAATGTAATTAATGAAGATAAAATGATGTTTTAATTTACCTTAATTTCTTGAATAAATTAACGTGTTAATAATGATTAATCATAAGGTTTATTGATTAAAGATTTTGAAATAATTAATTAATTAGTTAAGATAAATTATTTATAATCACTTAATTAATGAATGAATAATTAATTAAAGGTTAATTAAAGGTTAACTAAATATATAACTAAGGTTAATTAATTATTAATTTAAGTTAATTAATTTCTAATAAAAGATTAATTGATTAAGGTAATTAATTAAGGAATAATTAATTAATAAAAGTAATTAAGATTTAGTTAATTAATAATTAAGGATTAAATAATAAATAATTAAGGACTGATTAATTTAAAATTAAGAATAATTGATCATTAATTAAGAATAATAAATGAAAATAATTATGTGTTTAATTAATTATAATCGCATGATTAATTCATCTTAATTTTAGATGATTGATTACTATTGAATGCTTTGTATTGATTGATATCTCTGATATGTGATTGTGATACCATGTGATATGAATTGCTTTGTGCTGAGCTGTGATATCTGTGATTTGTTTCTCTGTAAATGTTAAAACCCATTAGCCCATAAAACGGCATTTGAATTTTGATGCGACAGGGAGTCGGATTCCAGTTGGTTATCCGAAACCCACATCGAACCCTAAAAGTGAATCTTTGTGATTGATATATCCACGTGTTTTTAAATTGAGCGCTCGCTGTTCGGCTTAGCCGAGAGACGACTTTGTGTCATATAACCCATTCCAAATAGTGATACGACGAAATGGATAGCATTTGAAGACGGTGGTGAAGATCGGGTGTCTTCACGAATGATAGGATAACCTGTCGAATGACCCTGCATTGAGTTGCTCCAGTATAGAGATCTCCATATGTGATGGGGAGTCCGATCGGGATTGTGGATACCCGGATTACGAGGGCTTCTTCCTTTATTGGACGAAGTGCCTTCGGTTCTGTTCGAACCCGGAACAGACTTGTATTGTTGTATGTCTGACATTACACTTTGAGATATAAGCTGATCTATATCAAATACATTTCTGTTTGGTGGCAAAGAATTTATTCTCTTAGCTTCACACCCTTCTATGAGACGTATGAGCTCATAGGTTATGTAGTTGATGGTTATCAGTGAAATACTCCCAATTTGGTAGTGGGGCATGCTGAGTGCTGCTGTGTGTTGCTGATCATATGTTGATCAAAGCATGGCTTTTGTGTAAATCATAGCTTTGTGGACGAGACCTCGTTGGACCTCACACTCCAAAAATGGTCGAAACTGAAAGATTCAGCAAGGTTATGAAGATCGCGCCCTTTAGGGTATGTCTATTTCCTTCTGGAAAAAGCTAATATCATGGCATGGATCCCAGATATTTAACCTATGTAGTTGCTGCAAATTTATTGCTTTGTAGTTGTTGCTTTGTGGTTAAGGGCCCTCGGATAAAGGTCGATAACGACCGGGGGATGGCATATTCGTGTAGTAGTTACCTAGTTACAGAGGTAACCCGGACTTGTGTTGGCAGAGAGCTGGTTAAGTTCTCGGGGGGTCCCTCCAGAGGCATACCTATGTGACATATGAAGTTCCTTAGCCTGACCATTTGTTGGAAATCCAATCACCAATACGAACCCAGTACAATTTCAATTGTACAACCTGCCATTCTTAAATGGTAGCTATAGTAGGCATAGTATAATGGTACCTATGCTGGCTAAGATTAATACTATATTTTCGAAATGTTTTTCACACTATGCCCTAATAATAATAAAATCAAAAGAGTTTTCGAAAAAGTTTTCACATTATGTTTATTTTCATCTAATGTTGTTATAAGCTCCATCCGAACTAGAGTTCGACATTTGAATCTTCGGCATTCGAATACAAGTGAGGTATTTAATGTCGATTTTCGAATGCTGGATTTCTGGTCATGATAAATTTCATCTTGATATTTTCCAATTCAGGTTGTTCATTCCAAACTTATTTAACTTCCTCTGAGTTAAATTCAATTTAATCCCATTATTCTTACTCAAATTTGAATTCCCACTTCAAATTTTCAAATTTCTAACAACAATCTTTCTTACTTATAAGTTCAAAACTTATATCACTCTGGGTTTTACATTATACTTCCAGGAAAAATAAAAAATCGATACTTTAGAGTTTAATTCAAATCATTTTTGATATTATGTATATCCACACATGTATACATATTTATTTCTTAGCCCATCAGGCCATACTTTAAATTTTAAACCACCTTTGGTTTTCAAAACAATTTCTTTTAAGGTTTTCAAATAACTTCTTTTTTTAAAATAAGATTACATTCAAATAGTCTGAATAATATATTTTTTACATTTTGAAAACAATTTCAAATGTTTCTAGACTTGGGATTCAAAATTTCACAATTTACCGGTCATTCTTATCTAAAAGTTTATTTCCTTAACACATTTCATTTTGCCTTATCAATGTTTACTAGAAAACAAACATCCCATTATTAAACATAATAACCATTTCCTATTCTAGTTTGAATCCAATTCTAATTCAACTTATTTAATCCTTATTTGGATATATATATATATGTGTGTGTGTGTGTGTGTGTGTGTGTGTGTGTGTGTGTCACTTAGATTCTTATTCCATTTTCCACGACGAACAGCCGATTTTTCTTAATAGATAATAATTGGAAAATTAGTTGCTTTATATATCAAAATATAAGCTTGTATAAGAATCATTCATTTTTAAAACCATTCTAAAGCCTTTATATAAGAAAATAAAAAGTACGCTCTCATATATATATACACACACACATATATATACACTCAACTCATTGTAGGGTAACACTGACCCTATGCTTAATGAGTAAACCTACCAGAGCCAAGGTTCTCGCTTAACCTTCGGCTATGATACCAAATGTAAAGACCCAGAATTTTCGACCTCGAATATTCGACCTAATACGTTCACTGTAGAAATGACGAGCATCCGAATGCCGGAAATCCATGATTGTTAGGGTAAAAAACAGAGATGAGGAAGAAACAAAAACAAATCAAGGATTCTCACATTCACGGCGGCAAAATATAATATCAAATAATAGCAGTTATACAAAGGAAAACTGTATCAGTTAAATTACATTCAATATATCAGAGTTACAGCCATTACACAAAATTGGGCAGTTAAAGTTAGCTTGTCACAGAAATGCAAACAATAATCTACACAATGGAATACTCTGTACGTCGTGCCATCCAGCTCGCCTCCTGAGCTCCAGAATGTCCTAACCTGGAAATCTATAATACTCGGTCTGACCCGAGCATTACATCAAAATAATACACGGGTCTGGCTGGAAACCAGCTTGAGTAAACCCATATAACATGAAATTCTAATGCACAAAACTTATTTAAAACCCAGGGTAATTCGTACCTTACTACGAGTTCTTAACTTGTTATATTCAATGCTTAATTCACAAATCAACCTCTAAGTACCCTTACTTAGTTTCAAAGGTCTAGATCACTTAAATTATTTCATTCCAGCCTATTGATTACACATATCAAATCTATAAAGAATTATAGAAGATTTCGAATCGAAGTGGTTTCGGGTATGTACTAATACCCGACCCCGGTCTCTTCGAGTCGCATGTCATCTTAACCCATATTATACAAATGAAATACAATTCAAACTTTAAATATAGGATGTCACTTTACATAGCAATGCATCTCGATAGATAACCACATTATCACTGTTCAACCCAGTAATATCACAAAACATTTCATATCATAAACATTAAATAATCCAAGGCATTCAATACCATTCAATCATTCATAAGAAAGATTAACTAGTCACACCATTCCAATTAATTAAAATAAATTAAATTAATTTTTCTAATCACTTTTAAATCCTGCTTACTTAACATTAATTAATTACAAACCATTAATTAATCATCCCTTAATTATCCTCTTTAATTACATTAAGTAATTAGCCTTTAATTAATAACAAAAATTAATTAACCTTCACCCATTCACATTAATTATATTTATCCTTAATTAATTACTCAAATTAATTATCTTATAATCACTTACATTGATTAATTATCCTTTAGTTAATCACACTCATTAATTAACTAACCCTTAATTAATTTCCTTAATTAATTATTTTCCTTAATTAAACAATCGTTTAATTAATTACACTAAGTAATTAATCCTTAATTACTTCCCTTAAGTTATTTACCTTTAATTACTTTTATCAAGTAATTATCCCATTGGTTAATTATCCTCAATTAATAAACCTTGATCCTTAATTAATTTAACCTTTAAATGCTAATTAAATTAATTAACCCTCAACAGATAAATCCTTTAATTGCTTATATTAAGTAATTATCATTTAAGTAATTAATCTCTAATTACTTCATTAATTTATCCTTAATTACGAATTAATTAATCTCTGATTAATTAACTAAATTACTTAATTAATTAACCTCTAGTTATAAATTACTTAACTAATTAATTCTTAATTATTAATTAATTAACCTCTAATTAACTAACTAGACCCTTAATTACAAATTAATTAACCTCCAGTTAATTAACTTATAACCCTTAATTATAAATTTATTAATCCTTAATCCTTAATCATTAATTAAATTAATTTAACTTAAATTACTTAATTGACTTAATCCACCTCAACTTATTAAAACCTTAATTAGATTTTAAGGTAAACCATTATCCTTTATTAATTACTTAACTATCATTAGCATATATAAAACATTTATCTTTATAATTAACTTACCTAGTTAAATCATTTAGTTAAGTTTTAAAATAAAATAACATTTTAACTTAACAAATTAAGGTTAACAAAATTATATAACTTCTAAATCTAATGTTAAGAAAACTTTTACATAAAGAAATTTATATAAGAAAAGGTTTTAAACTAATTCAAAACCTTGCTTTAAAAACTGGTTTTAAACCTGCTTCCAGTTCAACCCGATGATGACTCGAGTCCTGACCCGAGACCACTGCCTTTCTTCCTTTTTAAAAAAACAAAAACTTGTTGAAAAATTAAACCCTGAAGCATGATACACACTCACGTTCTACTCGAGTTTTACTCGAGTCACCATTCCATATGCCCAAGCTTCCCTTCAAGTCAAAACCCCTACACAAACCATTGACAACATCAGACACCTGTGCACCTGCACAGATGATCGTTACAACGATGACCACCGCGGACACCTTCAACCCATCGACGATCACCAAATCCTTCGATCCTGACCCCCAAAACACTGGCACAAGCCCACGATCATAATCGAGCAATCTCAATCGAAACTGGAACCTAAACCCATCGCCAGAACCCTCTCGAACCCACATCTTCGACCACCAGACATCGCGCAACCACGACCTCAGCTTCGCCAGACATGTACGCAACTAATGCCTCAGGTCCGATGTCACTCGATTCACCAGAGACACTGCAGCAAACCAAAACCCGACCTCATTCCAATTTGGGTTTTAAAACCTAAATCATCCAAATTCCAACGCCATGGCAATGAAGAAAATCATCCACCATTTTTGCCAAGCTCGTCAACCTCCTCGCCACTTCCAGAATCGGTCCTGACCCTCCACATCACTCTGATCACCCACAATAACTTAAAACTCGCTTTCTGACCAAACCCAAAATGTTCACTCAATACAAATCTAAAAATTGTGACTTCTATTTTAAAAATCTTAATTTTCAAACTAGATTCCGGTTACAAACATGAATCAGCAAATCATGATGATGGATTTTAACATGTTCTTAAGTTTTTTTGCTGTTCTTCCTGTTTTCCAGAAAATTTCCAACCTGAATTTGCTTCAAAATGTTCTTAAAACTTTGATTATGCTTAAACAAACATATCTTGTTTAAATTCTTCATCCTATAAAAGATTGTATGAAGAGATTTCACATTTTGATTTATTTTTAAACTCTGAAGTTAAGAAATAGGGATATACACAGTTATACAAACATGCATACTTCAACATATACAAATATACAGAGACCGTACTTATATACACACATGCAAAACAATCTTCATCATCGAAATTCACATGCAACAAACATTTATCTACTTAAGTTTTTTAAATAAATGTTTACTCACCAGTTTGAAAAGATGAACAGAGCGTTAAACTAAGATGCTGAATTTGAAAAAAATGCTTGATCTTGTTAACTTGAACTTGACAACGAAATGATTTAAGACTTTTGATTTCAGGTTAACTTGCTTTGTTGATCTTTGTTACAGGCTTTGTTTGAAAATGTCTTACAGGTTTTGGCTTCTGATTTGTATAATGTTTACAGGGTTTTGAACTTTCTTTGTTTTTATTTTTCTTGTGGATTTTCTGGTTTGAAAATAGTTTTACAGGTTTGAGTTTTCTTTTCTTTGAAATGAAGACAGTAAAAAGAAGTGAAGAAAGAAGATAGATGTTTATGTAGTGTTAATTAGGATTTATTTAAAATTAAACAAAATAAAAACAAATTTGTGACACTTGTTACTTTCCTTAACATTTGTTATTAGCATGCATTATTTTACTTACATTTGTTAAATTGAACTTCCTTAGCTTCCATGTGTTGTTAAGCAATTTTTAAATATTTTTTTATTTGTTAATATAAAGCTTTTGTATTAAATTTCCTAATTAATAAATACCTTTCTTAATTTATATAAATAAGATTCTTTAAAGAAAGTATTATAAAACAAATTATATACTAACAAAAAATCTTATACATAAATTTCTAAATCTAAAATATTTAAAAATAATTATCTTTTATATTTCAAATTTAAATCCAAATTAAATTCAATTTCAATTTAAAATCCAATTTGAAATCAACTCAAATACATGCATATATTTAAACAACACAAATTAAATTTGTAAATTATAATTCTATTTTAAAATCAATTTATATCTATATTTAAAAACATCACATTATTATTATTGTTTGAAAATAACAATTTTTCCAATTTTAAATAATTTATAAAGGAGATTATCACATTTATTTGTTCAGTCTACAAATCAGTACAACAGTTAAATCAGATAATTATCCAATTATCTGATGCCCGAAAATCCGGGTTATCACACCACATTTCCTGAAATATCGTACGTCCCTTAAGAAAGATTCTCACTGTTTGAATTCCAATATAAGTAAATAAGCATTTAAATAGCTATATATCGGCTCTTAAGTACCTAATTGTACTATACAAAGAGGATTGTGCCTAACAAAGAATTCAAACATGTATAACCTTAGCATAGTAACATATATTATTAAAGTCATACATAAAAACCAATTGGGGAGTAAGCTTAAGTGGTCAATGTAAAAAATACCATTAACTTCGTGTTGCACCAAAGGTAGTAGACACGTATAGATCACATCTCGCCCTATAGCGGGCTTGGATGACAGACCATCTATCCCAGGATGCTAAGCATTACAAATTGATACTGTCATTACTGAAGGATGGATTCAACAATGGACACTTATCACAATCCAACGATTCCAGATAAACAGGGCCAGTACACTAACATAATCTGACATTTTTCGCGATTCAATTAGAAATAGAATTAGTACACTAACATACCCAGACATCTATGTCGATTATATAATAAATAGAGCCCGTATACTAACATACCTAGACATTTACCACGATCTAATAATATGCATGGCCACTAATATAAGGCCATCACAGTGTATAATCAAAACTATGTATGGTCACTAATATAAGACCGATACGATGTACTATCACTAATATAAGACAGATCGCCCGTATATTCAGATATGTAATTCAATTATTACTTAAATCGTAACTTACTTTTAATTATGAAATTATAACTACCATATAAGCAATCAAACACACAAAACAAGCAATAATCAATCAGCATCAAATAGCAATCAGGCAACAAGCAACGACCAAATCATAGCAAGCAAGAATAAGCAACAATAACGAATATACAAATTATTAAACATGCAAACAAGCAATCGACAAGAATCAACCACCAATAAAAATCACCCAATAGAAAAATCAAACGATAGAAACCAAACATAAGCAGTAGCAACAACAAGCAAGCAACAAAACAATGATATATTTAAAAGAGTCTATACCAACTTGCCTGGTAACCACCAAGAGTCAATCGTGCATGTTGAACTATAAATCTAATAAGTCTGTCTATCATTCAAAATGAATAAATGCCTAAGTGGTGTTACCCATTTTATGAATACAATACACGAAAGACTATTACATCTCACGCTATAAAAAGGAAAACTTGTACGATATGTAGAATCATCGAGTCTCAAAACTCTCAAATAAATCCAAAATTCGATGCCTTAACTTTCCTTTTCTTCCGAACAAAACTCGATCTCTAGAAGATAAAATTATGCTAAAAATAATTATTAAATGAAAATTTACAATTTCCTAGGCTTGCTGGGGTTCAAACTCACCTTGATCGCATAATGTAAATAAGGATAATGTATTATGTGCACTATGACGCTCGTCTAGGCTAGTATCATCTGTCACTTACAAGATTATCCAAATTTCGTTAAGACTAGTTGAGAAATCCTTCCCCAAACTCTCCTACACAATAATTATACTACATTAAAATTTATAATTTCTAAAGATCAATCCAAATGACACGATACTCGTTCCAACCCTTCATTTGTTTATAAGATTTCTTTGTTAAATTAAGGTCGGCCACCTGACACTATCCATGCAAACTCTAATCTGATTCCTTGATCTAACTACTAAAATCTCCTGACTTTACTAACATTGTGTTCCAAAAATCTCTCGATCATCCTAAGAATTCGACTCAAGTGCTCGTCTATCAAAATTGTAACGATCCGATATTTTCAACCATTCGCATCCGCACATGTCGGACTTGAATTGTTCAAAATACCACGTTGTAAATAAAATTTGGCAAATCTCAAAATATACAGTAAATAAATAATCATAGGATCACAGACACAGATATCAGAAAACTCGCAGCGGAATTTAAAAATACTTAGTGGTTCTTGAAGCCACTATAAATAGTCTCAATCAAATAAAAATTACATAGTCTTTAATCCAAATATAGTTTTAAATCATCAGTAGAACGATCCAAATGTCCACTAGTCTTGATTTCAAAATTTTAGATAAAGAACTAGAAGGGAAGTTTGCCAGCAGCTTGAAAGTGATCTACAGAAATCCTAGCTCCGGGATGAAACTGAACTGCAACTCAGGCTGACCCGAGCGTAAAATAAAACATAACACTCGAGTCAGGACATACATACTTATATAGTGTAAGTTAATTCAAGTGAACTGTATTAAAGTACAAGTAACTTAAAGGATGCTTAGGACCGCTCATCCTCTAAGGATCCGTTAAACTATTTACTATGTAGTAATATACGCTATTATAATAATGTCTATATTAAAATAAACTTACTTTTAAATAGCGTTAAGGCTTTACATTTTCCACCTTAACACGTAATAGTCCCAGTAGTCCATCCAATATCATAGTCCCTCCTGATCGGGAAGCCACCAGAGGATACCACACGGGTTACGGGAGAAAAACAAACTCGTACAAAGCTCGCTAGGGTAGGTGACACGGCAAAACTAGGCAATGCCAGGGTAGATATACCAATTACGCTTCCGGACCGGTGGAAACGCGTAGCGCGCAGCTACCGCCCACCTCGAACAACACTCCCAAATCAAAGGTACACACCAAAACAATTACAAAAGTAATAGAATGGCATACGAATAAGTGCGTCCGATCAAAGGTGCTACCTCATTAATCCGTCAATCGCTCCTGTTTTAGCCACCTTATGCCAACTCACGGGAGTCGGGTCCACGTATTTACCTCATAGAAAACTTCACCACCATCCTACTTCATTCTGGAATCTCCACCGCGTACATGGTTGTTAAAGTGGTTTTCAGTATCGACAGAGAGTATGCCAGATATCCGATCCCGGTCTCTTTAACAACCAACGTTATTATAACCCGTGGTTTCAACTTTTAAAAATGGTATTTTACTTAAAAATCAAAATAAATTTCAAATACATTTCAATATTATAATATCATTTCAAACATCCTTTACTTAAACATTAGTCATTTTATTTAATATAAAATACCATTTAAATCTATTCAATTTATTTAGGAATTAATTGCCTTTCGTCTCACATTTAAAAGTTAAATTCTTCCATTTAAAACCATTTAAAGTCAATTCCTTATTTTTATTAATTACATACTAAATTCCGGAATTTAAGTCCTTTTTCCAAAGGTTATTTCCATAAAATTTTATTAAAACCATCACTTTTAACAAAATTCAGGATTTCCAAAATAAGTTATAATCCAAATTTTTACTTAAACATTCATTTATTTAACATTTTGACTCATTCAAAAATCATTATAAATTTTATAAAAATCCTTTAAATACATTTAACCCAGAATATTATAAAATTTCAATTTAAAATATTTTTAAAACATTTCAGAAAATATTATATAAACCACGGGTCCGTATATAGTTTCTAGCATAGGTCAAGTGATACGGATATATATGTCATTTCAATCCGCAATTTACAAAGAAAACCCGGGCTCTATCATTTCAAACCCGCAATCCCAAGTTACATAAAAAAATTAAATAATTACATAAATAAATGGATAAATAATTTATCGTTCAGGCTTATCATTTCAGCCTGTAACGATCTTTAATTTACAGGGAACTAGCAGTGTGATTTACAGTATATAAGCATTAAATGGTATAACTGCAATAAATAAAACAACGGATGATGTGCCTATTAATAATGGGGTTTAACATCATACGTTTCTATCATAGGCAGATAAATATTTAAAAAAAATTACAATTACACTTGTGATAAATTTACAGATATATAGGTATGTTGTCTGGTGAGAAATACTCACCTTAAAGCTGCAGAAAATTTAGATTCAAACGATTGTATCACTTGATAAAAAAACATACAAATGGCACGATCATATTTCCGCGGATGCAATGTCTTGATTCAAATCTAGAACAAAATCCAAATAAAACCAAATACGCGACTTTAATTTACGGTCAAAGCAAAATTTAAATAAAACGAAATTGGGAGGGGATTATATAAAAGATAATTGGATCAAACTTTGCTCGACTACTCCCCACCCAACCCGACTCGATGAACAATTCGGCCTGCCCATTCTCTACCTTTGAATTCATATTCATTCCATTATTTTAAATTAACTAAATGCACTCCCACCATACTCACTCCTAGGACTAAACTTCAACTGAAAGTACGCACTCGGAATGTTCATGCAGTGGGATTTAAATATAAGGCTGTGTCCACCCTACTTCCTTTTTTTTACTCTTCTCTATTATATATCAATCCCCCTTTTATTTGCTTATATTCTTTTTTTTTCATAACTACTGTTTCCACCCCGACTCACTACAAAAATTCAACTGTATGCACACATCACATTATCTCCATATTTAATATTGCAAGCACTGCACTGCCCTATAGTCACGGCTTCCCAGTTCTCACGCACGCAAGGTAAACAAATCTCTCTTTCCTTTTTTTTAATACGTTTTCCTATTATATACGTTATTTTATTCAAAGTTGTATACAAAATTAAAATAAAAGTTACGCTTTTTAAAATTAATACTTTTCCTATTTATACGTTATTTATTCCTCCAAATAACGTAACCCTTTAAATGCGTAATCTAATAGTTTTAATACGCTATAAATTTTAACATTTATTACTCACATAAAGATAAGATTTTGGTCCTTCTTTGATTCCTATTACCATTTACAAAGTGATTTATTATTCAAATGACCAAAATATTACAAATTTTTAAAGGAGGTAGATAATCCAATTTTTTATTAAAATTCCAATTAGAGTTATCCTTTAAACAAAGTTAAAATTCAGAAACTTTCATTTTATACTTAGAATTTTTGGGAAATGATTTAGTCAAATTAAAATTTATATTAAAATAAATTTCAAGGTTTTATAAATAAAAGAATAAAGTGCTTGTAATATTTTTCTCTCTCTTAGGAAATGAGAAAATAAAGAAGATGAGAAAAAGTGAAACTTGTGCGTGAATTGCAAGGCAAAATATACGGCTAAACTAAATGAATGAATGGCTAGAAAGGAACAAATGTTAGGAAAACAAAAAGACAACCTTTCGTTTCTTTCCCTAAGAACAGGTAATTAATCTAGAGCTTAATTATGTATATGGAGAGAGAAACCTTTTATTCTTTCTCTAATCAAATTGATTGATTAATTAAATGTCATTAACAAGCTATTTATTCATGGCATGGAATGTAATTATGTCCAAATGTATTATACAGTAAATTATGTAAGTGCAATATTAGATTGTGTGCAAAGATGATGTTTCCTTCATATATATCTTTATTGGTCATAGTATTATTAAAAACATATACGTACACGTGTGTATATATATAATAGACTTATACATATAAATGTGTTAAAATTAAGTTTCACTATTTTATGAGCCTAAAATTAAAGACAACAATTTTGAACCTAATCTTCAGATTAAAAGGGTTTAAGATTAAAAAAGTTATGTCTTTGCATACAAGTCCATCTTATAAATTTTAAGTCAAATTAACGCACACACATATGTATATACAAATCATTGTAAAAAATCTCTTAAACTTAATACAACATCTTTATGTTAAAATTTATAACTTAGTAAATTCTTTAATATTAAGCAATAAATTAAGGTCTAACATTAATTTAAAAGGAAATAAAAGGAATCGTGATATTTTGTAATAAATTCAAGTTATTTTTATAAAGAAGCCCCCCTTTTTTTAACTTTAAACAAAAGTATGCAAAAACCAAAAGATTGGATTTAAATAATGAACACATGCAAACATTAATAAACTACATATGTTTTCTATTTGAATCAATAACAGAAATATTACATTAATTAAGGCTTAAATTTAAATTACAATAAGTTTTTTTTCCTTCTTTTTTTTAACAAAACTTATTAACTTAAAATTTTAATTATTGAAAATTTTACTTAAAAAACAACGTTTTCAAGTAAAACTTAATTAAAATATTTACAAAATTATGGGTTGTTACAAAAATCAAATGAATAACCCTATCCCAACTAGTGCAAATTATCTAGAAAATATAATTTTGAACTATTAGTTAAGAACTGGTACGTGAATGGAAAATTCTCAAAAAATGTCCCTTTAGGCATGTGGGATTACTCCCATCACTTGAGGTTTACTAACATAAAGGAAAATAATTATAACATGAATGACTCTAGACAAACGCCTATAACTGCTCCTCTTGGTCCCTGCTTATTACTAGGCATCCACCGAACCCTTACCCAGATATAAATCCATCACACATCATCAACCGAACCCACTCAGGTTGGAAGCTCGTGCATCAAGTTCGAATGGTAACACTTCGATCGCTCCACCTGAGTTTTGCAACAAAGCAACTTATACAAGGTTTATCTCTACCAAAGAATTTACCTACTATGAAAGATGTTAAGTTTAGCCTATCTATGAAGTAACTAGAAATACATACAATATACCGCTCAAACTTTGGAAGGAACAAAGTGAGTTTCTAAAAATGATCATACCTTACTACAAAAGCTCCTTTCGATATTCCTAAGCCATAAGCCTACTAGGAACCGATAACGCCTAAAAGGCATAAATCATCGTCACTTACACACCCTTTGGAAATGTAGGACCGTCCTTCTTAAGGTGATCTAGCCAATCGCAATTGAAGCACTATGCTTCACTTTAGTTGGATGACTTTTCATAGCAAAACATCCCCATATGCCACATGAGTGACATACTCGGCCAATTTTTCTTTTCAAACAAGCTTGATCTTTCCTGTATCATGGTTGTTTCACCTCAACTGGAGTTTCGGTTGCTTTCCACTTCCATTACCTCAACGGTATCTCATGGATATCCTCACAAAGAGAACCATCCCGATGAGATATTCAAAAGTGGACCCTAAAAGGGATAAGGCTAAGTAATGAACCCTCAATCAATGCTTAATTCCCAAGGCAAATATCTTTACCCACAATAACGGATTACTGACCACCTCAAACCCCATAAATAAAAGGTTGAATCGATCAACACTCCCTCATTAATAAGTTATTCTGCTCGGGATGGATGGAATACTTAAGCTACATGCTCTTCTCGATCTCAGAAATGAACGGAGAACTTAAAGCGACACCTGACCTAATTTTGAATCACAGTTCTAAAGCCACAAAAACAGTACATCCTACCTAGCCAAAATCACCTTTCCCCAAGTGCTAAGATATACTTTTCTTTGAGAGGATATTCCCTAGACTTTCATCAATGGAAGCCTTCTCATGCATGTGTCCAAGACCATGCCTTTGCAAAAGTCTCAGGACTTAGATATTGCTCCCCTTTAAGGCTAAGGAAATTTTAGCACTGCTTCGAAGAGTCTAAAGCTAGTGGAGCTAAAATTACTGATGCCCAAAAGTCCACACCACTTCTGGTGCTAACTGCAATCAACTGGAATTGTTCATAGATGATGAAACATCTTTTGCAGTTGCTAAATAGTCTCTAAACTAATCAAGCATCTCAAACTGCCTATCCGCAGTCCATCATGTGTTTCATCTGCTCATATGAGTAGCTGATGAAAATACCTTAGCAATTAGCAGTAGAAACAAACCAATTTCCAAAGACGAGCATTGTATATAGTATTATATAGTAGAACAATACAAATGTGCTCTCTTAATGTATCTTTTTCAACTAGATTGATTAACTCAAACTGGTCTACTTGGTCTGAGTGTTGAGCCTAAGCTTTGATATGAAATATAACAACTCGCCATTCCTAATACAAAAAATCGACACTTTTCATCATCGCATGACTTTCAAATACCACAAAGGATGGATCATCAAGGAGAAATTAGAGAAAAATACAAAAACTAAGACATCAATAAGATCTAACAATGAATGATAGCATATAATATATCGAATATACATTGATAAAGTAGAATAACAATATATAAGAGACCGCACTAGCGGAAGCAACATATAAATATATATCAGTACAGAACAGATAGAATACATCAACCCTAAAGGAACATGGAGTTTTGAATAAATATCTGATTGGAAAGTCTCATGTATAAATGAAAGGTCTGTCATGTACAAATGAATTAACAAGTATGTATATCTCAAAATATCTATGACATGCCTCCAATGCTCCACTTTTGCACTCTAATAGTGTATCCCAAAAAGCATCTGACTTCCGAACACTTAATCAGTACCCGAAAGTTATTGTGACATAAGCAGACAAAGTGAAAATAGGGTCAAACATAAAGTCTGGTGTGAGGGAAACTATCTCAAAATATGTATATTAAAACTATATACAAATAGACAGGAATAACGAAATTACAGCCAGCCCTCTCCATAAACATGGTTTAGGGGTAATCCGGACTGCCTATAAACAATTATAGTAAAACCATCTCAAAAGTAGAGGATCATACCATCTGTGCAGTTAATGCGCTCGGCAGAGTCAAAGCGGTGGAGGTGTAAAAAGTCATAGCGGGGATACAGCGAGGATATAGCGGGATATAGCTGATGGCTCTAAAAATAGCATATAAAACTCGTACTTTATGTTTTTACAAATACATAATTGGTAATTAAACGAAAAATCATCATTCAATTGAATTATAATTAATACATAAATAATTTTAAATCAAAACATGTGCAAATATACTTTAAATAAACGTAAAATTGTTATGTAACATAATTGAATTTAGTAGAATATTCGAGTATTTTCATTTCTGAAAATATATTAAAAAAATTAAATCAAATAACTTAGTTTCGTAATTTTTATAATGCATAAATGCAATTTTTCGATTCATTTTATTAAAGAAGATAAAGCGAAAATAGCGAAATATAGCGGGAATAACGGGATATAGCGGAAATAGCGGGGCTTAAAGGGGAAGGCTATATTTTGGGGCTACATGGAAAAATCGTGGCGGTAGAAATCCGCTATGAGATATAGCAGAGTTATAGCGGGGTAATAGCGGGGCATTAACTACATACCATACCATAACCTGCTCTTCTCATGCAATAACAAGTTAGCATAATATCTTTCATTACACTACACTAGACCAAAACAAGTAAAAATATAGTACAAACATACCATGATCTAATCGTGACCCTAAAACAACATCACTATTGCTAAGATGGATAAGATACACCCCCAATGCGTATGGTCACTACTGCTAAAATTGAATAGGTATGCCACAATGCTTATGGTCATGACTATAAGGCCAAACATTCATAAGATTATGAACCTAGGGCCCAAAAACATCCAAGCGATCGCAATTAAGATAAAGCTATTCACAATCCCTCTAAGACCATGTCGAGTGTGCCATGTCCATCAATAATACTCTAGGCACACCATAGCAAGGTCAATAACTGAGTAGGTCACCTAAGTGCATACCTTGGGTAGGTTACATAAGTCCATACCCTTGGTATGCCACAACAAATCAACACTAACAAATCGTATATTAATCTAAAGTTGAAATTTTAGAGTACGGACTCACTTCTTATGTACATACAGAATCGCCACACATGACTTCAGTCGCCATGGCCTAAATACCCACTAGACAACTCTAAAAAAAACCATACTAACCCAAATCACATGACAAATGGAATGCATGACCTTAATGTTAAATACTCTTCCTACATACCTTCCCGGTCTTCCTTAAAATCTACTATTTTGAAATACATGTTGGGGTAGGTCCTACATAGGCCCTGAAATAAAATTATCCAAAAACCTATAGAAATTCCACAAGTTATGACTCCTGAAAAATGGTGAACAATACTCCAAACCTCACCCCAATCCACTTCGTATGCGAAAGTTATCGTGTTTTCAAAAAACAAGGCAACAATGTTTCAACCGACTGATCAAGGGGATTCGGTTGAATGAACAAGCATCGAGATGGATTTTTTTCCTATTGACTAGGCAATTGAATGGACCTTTTAGTCAACTAAAATGACAGGCTCCAAGCATTGAGCATATGCAGGGGCGAACCCCGCCAAACGACCGTCAATTCGCACGCAGTTTCCTCCCATGCTTTGCCCGTTGAGTCGCCTTACTTCTAGAGCCAGCCTCTATCCCATCAAGCATCTATCAGGGTTCATTTGTTTATGTATTCCAAGTGACTTCTTAAGTATGTGAATATCAGTTTCGATACCGAAATCCACCCTTTGCACGAATTGAGTTCAACGGGCAATTATAGCAACTCGACTTCCTCTAACGTGCCAAAATGACATACTTGTCCTCCCATGCCTTATGCCTGACTATAAGTGTGTCGATACACTAATTCATGCTCTTTTGTGCAAAAACATTCATGCAAAACACAATAAAAAAATCACATTTCATACTTCACCGAGACGAGTGCTTGGCCTAACATACCTCATACAACTTAGCATATGGGATGGTCGTTAGGGCTACGTGAAATGCCTGCACTAAACTTGTAGTAAATTACATTTCACTAGTATAGAATATGCATGTTGCATCGCCTCATTCGCTTTGGTCGTGCTAACAACTAATTCAAATAGTGTTATTTGCATCAATTCCTTTGGAACCGAAGCTAATAGTGTTACTTGAATCGGTTCCCTAGAAATCGAAACAAATCCATCGAAGCAAATAGTGTTATTTTCTTCAATTGCCCTTCCAACCAATGTAAAACGCATTATTTGCTTCATTCTTAGGAATTGAGGCAAAGGCACCAAAGCAAATAGTGTTATTCGCATCGATTCCTTATGAACCGAAGCAACTGCAAATTATTTTAATTGCAGCCAACACATATGCCAATAATAAAAAACAACAGCTTACATATTCATTATTTATAATTTACTATAATTAATGATTATCAATAAATAATTATTAATTACTGGTTATTACAAATAATCAATAAGTATTTTTATATTTATAATATTATAGTTAATTATTAATAATTAGTAAAATATAGTTAATATTTATTAATTTCTTTAATAATTAATAAAAAATTAATACCTAATATTAAATAATTAATAATCAGTGTTTAATAATTAATAATAAATAATTAATTATTAATGTTTAACATTTAATATTTAATTAATAAGTAATATTTAATAATTAAGTAATATTTAATAATTAATTTTAATAATTGTTAATTAATAATTACATTTAAATAATTAATTATAATTAATTATTTAATAATTAAGACTAATGTTATTAATTAATAATAAAATTTAAAACTTATGAACTGTTATTCAGTATTTAATAATTAATTTTAGATAGTATTAAATAATAATGATTATTTAAAATTAATAACTAATAAATAATCAATAATTAAGAAAAATATTTTATAATTCATAATTAATAAGATACATTAATGATTAAGAATTAACATTTAGCATTTAATTTTTTATTGTTTTAACTAATGAATGTATTTAATATTTAATTTTAAAAAAATTATATCTTGAAATTAATAAATAATATTTTATGTCAAAAAATTAAAATTTTGAAATTAATACAAATATTTTCTATTTAAAAAATTAAAATTTTGAAACTGATAAATAATAATTTCTATTTAATATCAATTTACTATAATAAAATTTATTTTACTCATATATTGTAAAAATCTTTGAGGAAACGATAACTAAAGGTAAAAGATGAATTAATTTCATCAATAAAATGTTTTTTATATTTAATAGTTTATTATGGTTAATGATTGATAATTAGTAAATTACAATTAATATTTATTTACATTTAGTAATTAATAAATATAATTTATACTTAATAATTAATGATTAATATTATATAATTAATAATTAATATTTAATAGTACTTTTTTGTACCAAAATTGGGCGTAACACTCTTAACTTGTATCGAAGAGATTAGAATGAAGAAATTAAATGGAAAAAGTGGCTAATCTAACAATAACACCAATTAAAGCAAGTAGAAATAGAAAGAGACAAAAGTTTATAGTGATTCGGCGTTGTACCCTACGTCCACTTTGAAGAGTTTGTTATTTATTGATGATTCTCAACTGAGTTACAATAGTACAAATTACTAGCACTCCGGAGTTACGGTAGAGTAACGACGTAGAAGCTTTCAAAAAGTCATTTTTTAGTAGGTGTAGCGGTGCTATTTTAGGAGTAGATCTAAAAATATCTCCCTCAAACCTCAGTATACCTCTTCTCACACGTGGGTAGGCCTACCAGATCAATCTGGGGTCATTTGGGATCGATCCCGATCGATCCAACTTCATTTCATACCGATCAAATTTAGCTCCATTTGAGCTATGATCGATCAGGGAAGCTCTTGATTTAGTATGCAAGATCCTGTGTAAGTTTATTGGCGTTTGAACTTGTAGTTTTTGAGTTATGATCGATCCAAGATTGGATTTTCAAGTAGGCTGATGGATTCATATCGATACATGTGTATCGATGGGCTTCGTATCGATATGATGCGTATCAATCTGCTACGTGTCGATGACGTGGTGTGGGAGTTTTGTGGAAATCCATATTTCATGCCTAAATAATGTTTCCTTTGGTTAGACCGTGTCCTTCGTATCCATCTAGTGTCAAGCTCTTCATATCGATGCCTTATATGTGGCTTCGTATCAATGCTTGGTCATTGGTTTCGTATCGATCAATTGGCTGATTGATATGAAATGGGTAATTATTGGGCAAATGAACTACGATCAATCCGGGAGGTTCTATTGCTTGATGGGTACGAAGGGGATGGATGCATAGTGGTGGATAAGAAGTAGGATGGGTTCGGGGGGATGGCTGTAGAGGGATGGATACGAAGTAGGATGGGTGCAAAAGGGGATGGCTATAGAGTGATGGCTACAAAGGATGGATACGAAGGGAATATGTTTCACATGAACCTTGATCGATCCATAACTTGAGCATACAAACTCTGATTGACCTGAAATTTGGAATGTTGTCTTTCATAGCTTTGTTAGTCGTACCTAATTGTAGCTCGATCCAGGCTCAGACCAAGTTCACTTGTATCCATCGTGGACCTACAGATAACCGATCTTCATGACGGATTACCTTTAGTTTCTAGTCATGTCCTTGGTGTCACGGCCTTGCCAAAAGGCGGGATAACATTTTCCCTTCAAAGTATGTCCTGTGTGAACATGATGTACTTTGAAAAGTTGCAACCACTATTCTAAAAATGTTCTATCCGATTCGTTAAACAGTTGTTATCCTTTCATTAAGAGATTTAACCTTTGATTAATTCCAGTAATATAAATGTTGAATTGTAGATTGCCAATGATCATGCAGTTTTAAGTTATAACTGAAGGTCAAGTGCTAGCAATTTGTTGTTTACTGTCTTGGTTGTCACCGGGTAAGCATTCAATTTCTGTCAACTTTGAAAATCAAATGTTAAGTTGACATATATGCACGTATGTTAACCTAACTCATGTATACATTTGCACGTTCATAGGTCGTTGTTAAGTTTCTTTGTTCTTGTTTGGATCAAGTTTTGTATCGATCCTCTCTTGGATCAATGTGAAATTCAAGTTGTAACAACGATTGATAGTCGCTTTGATTCACTCTTTCGTATCGATCCTCTCGTGGATTGATCTGGGGTGTATGAGTATAGGCTTCGTATCGATAGCTATCGATACATGATAGATAGTCTCTAGGATTTCTTTGTATCGATGGATACGAAGTTTTGGGTATCGAATAGATGGATAGGAAATTAACGTTTCGTATCCATGGAGTCGAATGGTCTAGACATGATCTTACAATGACCTTCGTATCGATGGATACGACATAGTGGTATTCATATCAACCCGCATTGATGGATACGAAGCACTGGTGGAAAAGAAGTGTTAAGTTATGGACTGCTGCTAGTTGATCGATACGAAAGACGATCTTTGTATCGATGGATGTTGACCGATTCTCTCGGTTTAGTAACTGGGATTTGAAATGCCTTCCCTTGGATACAAAGCCATATAAATAGACTTCGGACTTAGAAAATTTTTGTTTGTATCAGCCTTCACTTCGTATCGATAAGAAAAAAATAGAACTGTAGAAGCTCTCATCTTTACGCAGCCAGCTTCTAATCATTAACCCGACTCGCTTAATCTAGGTAAATGATCAGTAGACCCATGTTTAAAGTGACAAGAATCGAGTTGACGCCATTCCGCCCATGGCGAAGTCCATCTTTGGCACCGTTGGTAGCGGAGCGTGGTAAGGGCAAGGTTGAGGAAGTAAGTAATGGCGCCTTGGAGGCTTGGGGAAGAAGGAGAGCGGTCGATGGAGATGATGTAGTCATTGACTACCAATCTTTTGCTTGAACTCGTATTAGTACAAGACATGGATTAATCAGAATACTGTGATGTAGTCTGTAAATGGAGTAGTTCACTGATCGATTAAGGATAAAGCAATTTGTATCTATGAAAGAGGCATGGTGATTGATCCGAAGCAAGGGTCTTTGGATCAATAAGAAGAGTATCGATGCTTGGAAGGATCAATATGAAGTCGAAGCCTTGGGATCGATACGAAGTGCAGTAATGTGTGGATTGATCGATTCAAAACCTAACTTCACGGATCGATAGGAACATAGGCTTTAGAGGAATGATCCAAGTTGAACCATGTTGGGTACGAAACATAGCCTTTTGCATACTTGAACACTTAACTCTGATGGGCTTTAGCCTTGCATATCCGGACTTGACTAAAAAACTTCATATATGACTGTCTTTCAAAGCTCGTCGATGGAACTGTAACCTGATAAACATAACCAATTTTAACATGGATCATTCACCGAAGTCAGAATGGCATGGTTGAGACGGTTAGCAATGACGGTCGCTCCATTCGAATCTTGAATTCTTGTCGCTTTACCATCTTATAAACATGTAGAAATTCAAAGTATTATGTAGTACTTCACTATACAAAACGATCACTCACTTTACGCGGGGGAATATGGGTTTCTTGCCATCTAATAATAGTTTTTACTGAGTTCAATTGCTATGGATCTGTAACGTCCTGCCTTTTTGTATGCTTCAAAATCGACGATAAATCACACACGTCGGAATAAAACCATACAAAAGGGCAAATTGTTATTGGGGTGAATAAGAAAAACAGAGAAAGAAATAAAACAAAACATAATCTCACAGCGGAATGACAAAATATAATAATCAAATAACAGTTCATGAAGCTGTTTTACAAAACATTCGATTTTACTTATACAACACACATCAGTACACATATCAGAGAATAATAACTAACACAGCGGAATAGTATGAATGTAGTGGAATAAAATAAATAAATAATAGTAATACAATCTTCATCTTCGTCCTTCAGAAATAAAGTCTTCGAATTCTGAAATGTCAAACTAGCCCGAGTGAATTGAAAAAAAACAAAACACTCGAGTCAGAACTAAAAGATCTTATGTAAGTTAAACCAATGGTAAAAATATGAGTGGAACGGCGTCAGAGATGTTTACGGGATTTGACATCTCCTATCCAGTGTCAAACGTGAGTGCAGTAACTTAAGAGACGCTCGGGATTCACATCTCCTAAGGTTCCATTAAACTATTTACTATGTAGTATTATTTCGCCATTATAATAATGTCTATGGTAAAATAAACTTACTTTTAAATAGTGTTAAGGAGTTACCCAATCTCCCCCTTAACACAATAATAGTCCCAGAAATCGATCCAGTATCAGCGCATCTCTAGATTGAGAGACTACCCTAAATACTCCACGGGATACAGGAGAAAACCAAACTCGTACAAGGCGCGCTAGGGTAGGTGACACGGCACACAAGGCAATGTCAGGGCAGATATATCAATTATTCACACGGGCTAGTGGTGATGCATAGCGTGCAGCTACCGCCCACCTCGAGCCACGCCCCCAAAAATCAAAAGTCAAAAGTGGCCATCAAATCAATCTTAAAGTCAGAATATAATATTGAAGGAGTGTGTCTGATAAGAGGGGCTACCTCACTGGTCCAAGATCGCTCCTGTTTTAGCCACCTTAAGCCAATTTACGGGAGTTGGGTCCATGTTCATACCTCAAAGGAACGTTGCCACCATCCTACTTCATTCTGGACTCTCGACCGCGTATACGGTTGTTAAAGTGGTTTTCGGAGTTGGCAAAGAGTATGGCAACTTTCGATCTCGTTCTCTCTAACAACCAAACGTTATTATAACACCGCGGCCATTTCTAAATAATTTATACTTCAAAACCAAAATATAATATCCATTTCAAAACCATACAAATGCGATATCATTTCCATTTCAAAACTCAAACCAATATGATATCATTTTTATTAAAACCCAAATCAATATAATATCATTTTTATTTCAAATATATCCTTTCCAAAAATCATAACACTTTCAACTTTATAACACTTTGAAATCAAAACACTTGAAATATAACACTTTCAAATCATACCAGTTTGAAACTCATAACTTGAAACATAACTTCCACCACTTAAATGGTTTAAATATTAAAATACTTTATATAATAAAATAGCTTCTTCAATTTCACAATTCAATTCCAACATAACTCGAATTTCTAGATTTTAAATTTAACCAAATCCCAAATCATAAATTTGTATACAATCCAGTTTCCAAGTAAACTATTCCAAATTATATCAATTTCAAAAAAGATTTGATCCACAGAATAAACCATTTAAATTCAATATATTTCAAACTTTAAGTATTAAACTATTTCAAAACTAAGTTTAGTAATTACAATTCAACAATTCAATTTCTATTATTTAGTTTTGAAATACTTTACATAATAGATCCGTTATCATTTAAATAAGGCTCAAATTACAAATGACTACACATTTTCTTCAATTTATTTACACTTGAAATATTCATTTAATTCACCTTAAACCAAAATCAGGTTATAAAAATCGTACCCTCTAAAACTTAAAATTTAATAAATTTCTCATCAAGCTTATTTGAGTTTAATCCTTAAATAAATTCAATTTCAAATAAATCTCAAATTTATCTTCCAACCTTAATTTGATTTAAATCGTTTTAAACTATATATTAAAATATAATTTAAATACTTAACCATATTATCTTCAATAAAAATCAAACTTATTATTAAGCTTATTCTATATTAAAAAAATTTATACATAGCTTGAAATCCAGGATAAAATAATATTTATATAATATCTAAAATCAATATTTATCTAAAACCATATATTTTTTTACAAAACCATAGAAATCATTTCAAAATATTTTTATGTATAGACCATGGTGTTAGTATATAATTTTCTATCCTATGGTCAAGTGATACAGATGTTTGTCATTTCAACCCGTAATTTAAAATATAAATACGGTTATATATCATTTCAAACCGCAATCCCGAATGAAATAAAAATCCATAACAACTTGTAGTTTATAATAATATAAAATACAACATCCATTCATCCAATATTAATCATCAAACATTTATCATAATCATCATCCAATTCAATTAGTAACATCAATATAGAACAGATAATAAATAATAGGTATTTACTGCCAGTTTATATTCAAAAATACATTAAATAACTATTTTATTCAAATAAATTCAAATAAACTGAGATGATGATTCAAAATATGTCAAACAGTCATAAATAAATTTCTAATCACATCTTAAATCAATTTACCAGCATAAGAAATTTTTAGAAGTTGTGAGTGGATTAAAACACTCACCTTTGAATTTAAATCCAATTTAAACCCAAAATTTGAACAATCTCAGAATTCGTCCAAACTAGCATCAAAATGTATAGAATTTCAATACGAACCAAGCAGAGAAAACCACGCGTAATTCCGACCTCGTATGCAAAAGTTATACGCGTTAGATCATTTGAAAACAAAATTTAAATTAAAACAAAATAAATAGCTAATCCCTCAAAACTATGCCACGTCATCATCTCCTTCTCCCCACGGGACATACGCGTGCAGTTCCTCCACAAACCCTAATCCAACTAACGACGATGATCTGGCCGTTGAAACCATGAACCAGACCCATCGATGAACAACACTCGGCCCGCTCTACAATACGCTACCCTCGAATCGACGATCCGTGGAAGTTGATCGTCGCGTGATGAATGGTCGAAGATTGATCATCAATTTCTAGGCAATCAATGATTCAATTTGAAAAACGAATCTCAAATCTAAGATGCGCTCGCCGAGAGCTTCAGATCGACATATAATTTTATATGTATTAAGGAGTTTGAATTGTTGAGGTAATTTTGTATTGAAACGGGATTGTGAATTTTAGGGTTTGTCTTCCATTGAGAAAGAGGAGCAATAGAAATTTCTGTACGTACAGAAATGAGAAATAGAAAGGCTTCTAGGGTTTATAACAATATATATAGGTAGAGCTGAGAAATAGAGGAACATATACGATTGGTTTGGACCGTTAAACGATAAATGGTCCGAAAAGCCCGTTCTGCCTCCGGAACGAAAATGGGATAACCCATATATCAAAATATATATTTTTGAATATTTTAAAATCAATAGAACATGTTTCAAGTCTAAATTCCATCGTATGAAGAAGTTACATTAAAGTCAGTTTATTTCAAATTGATTTCAATTGATTTTAATTTAATTGATTTCTAGGCGTTTCGAGCCCGTACAATCAAACGACAAGCCCGATCAATACGAAACTTGAAATCCTACAATAATTCACCGTTACGGATTCGATGAAACTAGTTTCATCAAAATCCGACTCAGTGGCCAAAATGGCTATTTTTCACTTCAATAAATTAATATTAAATTAATTAAATCATATTTTCAATTCCAATTCTATAGTTAGCAACCTTTATCATTTTTGATTTCTTAAACCTTCACAATAATTTAGACAAGTTTCGATATCAATTTTAAGTTAATTAATTTTCCCATTACCATATTAAATCTCAATTTTAAATAAATTCACTAATTATCAAATTAGTATTCCAATAAATCCATTTATTTGCTTTTAAATCTTATTATTCAATCCATTAACATCAAATAGATGAAATTGACATTGGTTCATGGTTTATGACCTCAATATTATCAAATTTCATCTTAATCTCCATTAACGTGATATTAAATATTTATGTTCGTTTATTTTCAATTAACCCAGTTATTAAATTTAAATTCCGACAAATAAATAAATCTTGATTTTCCATTCTTTTTATGTCCAATTATCATATTGTTATAAATAAAATTAACACTACTTCCAAATATTAACCTAATTTTCATTAACATAATATTTAATTACATTTGTTGTGATAAATTCCAATTCAATTTAACAGATTAAATATATATATGTGTAACTTATAATAATTGTTGCCACTAACTCTCCATCATACTTTTATAAGTTATCATTCCCAAAAAATATTATAATTACTTATAGAACATTGATTTTATTTAATTACTATTTATCGTTATTAATTCATTAATTAATCCAATATTTACGTATGTTTTCTTATATTACATTTATTACCGATTATACATTTACCTTATTTCAACTAATTGAGATTCCATTCAAGTTGTAAATAATTAACTATAAATAACATTGTTGCGTTTCATTTTAGTTATTATTTCGTTAAATAAAAAAAATTATATCTTCCAATATTTATTCACCATTTCTTATTAAATTAACATCTTAATGATCAAAAATTATGGGTCGTTACACTCTCCCTCACTCAAAACTTTTCATCCTCGAAGAGGAAAAGAAGGGAAAAGAAGGAATTGAGTAAACAATATATCTTATTCAAAAATATTAACTTTATAACAAATAAATTTACAAAATTAATTACTTCAAATAAAATATACAAATTTATAACCATTAAATCTTTTTATACTCAATTAATAAAGTTTGGAAACATTTTCCAAAAATTTTCTAAGTCCAAAATTTGCAGAAAATTTCGGCAGGGTCTCCTTTGTACGGAGAGGCTCGGGAGAAAATATGATATCAAATATTGATACATCACAATATTTCAAAATAATATATCCCAACAATGGGAAAAACAATATAATAGCGCTATAAAACCGTAATCCAAGAACTTACCTTTTTGTCGGGCCAACAACGTTTAATTATGAAACCAAAAGCAATAGCAGTTGCTTCCATAATCTGCATTTCACTTATATAATGTAAAAAGAGTTAATAATTATATAGAATGAAATATTAATTTTGTTTCATCCACTAGCAAACAAATCAATGTCAAGCAACAACAATCACTTACAACCCCAGCATACACTCATCATACAAAATCAATACAATTCAATTATCCATCCATATCAAACAAAACAAATAGTTGTTTGGGTTCCAAAACTTCCAATTGTATAGAATGGAAAATAAACTATTAAGTGCCCCATCTACTCAAAAGTCTTAGATGAAACTAAATAAATTATTCATACATCCAAACAATTTTAAAATATCCTTGCCCAAAAAACCATATACTAAACAAACAACAATTTCAAACAACAGATCACGTTCATTCTTATTAATTTCATTTCATAACATTTGTTGTTTGATTCCCTTTTCATTCATATAATGATTTATCTTTTTAATTTACATTTATTTCTTGCAAATTTTCATTTCCATCCATCGATTCAGTGTTTATTTTACTTTTTTGCACTTATACTTACATGAATTCATTTTTATTTATTCATATTATATAAAAAAATTATTTATTGCATTACATTCATTCATTTCTCAAATTCATTTATTTTTATTCGTTTATCCATAGTATTCATATTCAATTCAGTTACTTGGCATATTAATTTCATTTACTTAAGTTTTTAATTACTTTCCTATAATGCTTAATTCTATCACAATTTGTAATAGTAATATTTCAATTATAACATAAGTTTATAATAACTACAGCATCAAATTCTTATTTATTAAGGAATTTCATTAAATACTTTTCTTTACTTCAAGTTTACTATTATAATATCCTCATACACTTCTTATAAGCATTAGAACTTTTAATATTTGGTAAGTTATATATATGCTTTTAAGGATGTAATTGAAAGTTACACAAGTTTATTTATTTTTAATTAACTTAATGTTCAATACTAATAGCCTTTGTTTCATAGGTTACAATTTCAAATTTCTTATAGTCCCATTTTTAACTTAGCATTAAATCTCTTATTTCATTTAGAGGTTTCAATTATTAGTTAAATTCTATTTTACTACACTAATTGAAACTATTGATTAACAGAAACTTAAGAATTAAATACCGAGTTTTATTCCAAATCATTTTAAAATAATAGATAAATGTATATACTTGCAACTTATATATATCTAGTTATATTTAAAATAATTTAAAATTTATATTTGGTTATCAAAATAAATCTATAGTAAAACTACTACAGTGGCCTTTCTACTTTGAAACTCGAAAATGAATGTCGATGATGCGTGCACTCATCACCGAAATTATTTTCTAGCGATAGAGAGGGGAGTACATAACTTATTTCTTTCCAACATTTCTTTAAAATAATTCTTTCAAATTATATTAAAATATTATATCAAAACATACTTTTAATAATTATTATATTTCAAAATCATTCAAAAGAAATTTTCAAAAACCCGGGGACTTAGATTCTAAATTTTCAATTTTCATTTATTTTATTTTATATCTTATTTTCAACTAATATTTATAAATTTCACTACCTAAAAACCAATATAATACAACAAAATATAACTTTTATTAAATTTATTTCTTTATATATACAGAAAATATAATAGGCAAAATTATTTCATTTACCTATATTTCAAAACAAATATTGTGTCGATCTATCCTATTAAGTGTTTAGAAATCCCTATTGATGTCATAGCATCCTATGCACCAACCAGAATTTATAAATACAAAACGGAACAAATTAACACAATATAAATTTTTTTATAACACTAACAAATACGCTCTCTCATATATACACACACACACTCGACAACTCATCACAGGGTATTACTACCCCATTGATAAAGAGTCAAACCCCACAAAGCTAAGGTTTATCGCTAAACCAAAGCTATGATACCAGATGTAACATCCCGCCTTTTTGTACGCTTTAAATTGACGATAAACCACACATATCAGACTCAAACCATACAAAGGGCAAATTGTTATTAGGGTGAATAAGAAAAATAGAGAAAGAAATAAAACAAAACAGAATCTCACAACAAAATGATAAAATATAATAATCAAATCACAGTTCATGGAGCTGTTTTACAAAACATTTGATTTCACTTATAAAACACACATCAGAGTTACACATACCAAAGAATAATAACTAATACAACGGAGTAATATGAATGTAGTGGAATAAAATAAATAAATAAATAAATAAATAATAGTAATATAATCTTTGTCGTCATCCTCCAGAAATAAAGGCTTCGAATCCTGAAATGCTCAGACTGACCCGAGCGAATTGAAAAAATAATAAAACACTTGAGTCAGAACTAAAAGATCTTATGTAAGTTAAACCAATGGTAAAAATATGAGTAGAATGACGTTAGAGATGTTTACGGGATTTGACATCTCCTATCCAGTGTCAAACTTGAGTGCAGTAACTTAAGAGGTGCCCGGGATTCACATCTCCTAAGGATCCGTTAAACTATTTACTATGTAGTAATATTTCGCTATTATAATAATGTATATAGTAAAATAAACTAACTTTTAAATAGCGTTAAGGAGTTACCCAATCTCCCCCTTAACACAATAATAGTTCCAGTAGTCCATCCAGTATCAGCGCATCTCCAAATCGAGAGACTACCCTAAATACTCCACGGGCTAGGGAGAAAATCAAACTCGTACAAGGTGCGCTAGGGTAAGTGACATGGCACACAAGGCAATGCCAGCGTAGATATACCAATTACGCACACGAGCTAGTGGTGACGCATAACACGCAACTACCGCCCACCTCGAGCCACACCCCTAAAAATCAAAAGTCAAAAGTGGCCACCAAATCAATCTCAAAGTCAGAATATAATGTCGAAGGAGTATGTCCGATAAGAGGGGCTACCTCACTAGCCCGAGATCGCTCCTGTTTTAGCCACCTTAAGCCAACTCACGGGATCGGGTCCACGTTCATACCTCAAAGGAACGTCGCCGCCATCCTACTTCATTCTGGATTCTCCATCGCGTACACAGTTATTAAAGTGGTTTTCAGAGTTGGCAGAGAGTATGACAACTTCCGATCTCGGTCTCTTTAACAACCAAACGTTATTATAACACCGTAGTCATTTCAAAAGAATTTATACTTCAAAACCAGAATATAATATCCGTTTCAAAACCATACATGCGATATCATTTCCATTTCAAAACCCAACCAATCTGATATCATTTTTATTAAAACCCAAATCAGTATAATATTATTTTTATTTCAAATATATCCTTTTCAAAAATCATAGCAACGTTATAACACTTTGAAATTAAAACACTTGAAATATAACACTTTCAAATCATACCAGTTTGAAATCCATAACTTGAAACATAACTTCCACCACTTAAATGGTTTAAATATTAAAATACTTTATATAATAAAATAGCTTCTTCAATTTCACAAATCAATTCCAAAAAAAATCGAATTTCTAGATTTTAAATTTAACCAAATCCCAAATCATAAATTTAAATTCAATCCAATTTGCAACTAAACTATTTCAAATTATATCAATTTCAAAATAGATTTGATCCACAGAATAAACCATTTCAAATTCAATATATTTCAAACTTCGAGTATTCAAAAATTTCAAGTTTAGTAATTACGATTCAACAATTCAATTTCTATTATTTAGTTTTGAAATACTTTACATAATGGATCCGTTATCATTAAAATAAAGCTCAAATTACAAATGACTACATATTTCCTTCAAATTTATTTACACTTGAAATATTCATTTAATTCACCTTAAACCAAAATCAGGTTATAAAAATCGCACCCTCTAAAACTTCAAATTTAATAAATTCTCATCAAGCTTATTTGAGTTTAATCCTTAAATAAATTAAATTTCAAATAAATTTCAAATTTATCTTCCAACCTTAATTTGATTTAAATCGTTTTAAACTCTATATTAAAATATAATTTAAATACTTAACCATATTATCTTCAATAAAAATCAAACTTATTATTAAGCATATTCTATATTAAAAATATATACATAGCTTGAAATCCAGGATAAAATAACATTTATATAATATTTAAAATCAATATTTATCTAAAACCATATATTTATTTACAAAACCATAGAAATCATTTCAAAATATTTTTATATATAGACCACGGTGTCTGTATATAATTTTCTATCCTATGGTCAAGTAATACAGATATTTATCATTTCAACCTATAATTTAAAATATAAATACGGTTATATATCATATCAAACCGCAATCCCGAATGAAATAAAAATCCATAACAACTTGCAGTTTATAACAATATAAAGTATAACTTCTATTTATCCAACATCAATCATCAAACATTTATCGCAATCATCATCCAATTCAATCAATAACATAAATATAGAATAGATAATAAATAACAGGTATTTACTGGCAGTTCATATTCAAAAATAAATTAAATAACTATTTTATTCAAATAAATTTAAATAAACTGAGATGATGATACAAAATATGTCAAATAGTCGTAAATAAATTTCTAATCACATCATAAATCAACTTACCAACGTAAGAAATTTTTAGAAGTTGTGAGTGGGTTAAACACTCACCTTTGAATTCAAATAGAATTTAAATCCAATTTAAACCCAAAATTTGAACAGTCTCAGAATTCGTCCAAACCAGCTTCAAAATGTCCGGATTCCAATACAAACCTAGTGGAGAAAACCGCGTATGAAAAATTTATACGTGTTAGATCATTTGCAAACAAAATTTAAATTAAAACAAAATAAATAACTAACCCCTCAAAATTATGCCACGTCTTCAACTCCTTCTCCCCACAGGACGTACGTGTGCAGTTCCTCCATAAACCCTAATCCAATTAACGATGATGATCTAGCCGTTGAAACCATGAACCAGACCGACCAATGAACAACACTCGGCCTCCTCTACAATACGCTACCCTCAAATCGACGATCGGTGAAGTTGATCGTCGCGTGATGAACAGTCGAGGATTGATCATAAGTTTCTGGGCAACTGACGATTCAAATTGAAAAACGAATTTCAAATCTGAGGTGCGCTCGCCGAAAGCTTTAGATCGACATATAATTTGATATGTATTGAGGAGTTTGAATTTTTGAGGTTAAATTTTGTATTGAAAGTGGGTTGTGAATTTTAGGGTTTGTCTTCCATTGAGAAAGAGGAGCAACAGAAATTTCTATATGTATAGAAATGAGAAATAGAAAGGCTATTAGGGTTTATAACGATATATATATATATATGGAGTTGAGAAATAGAGGAACGGATATGATTGGTTTGGACCGTTGAACGATAAATGGCCCGAAAAGCATGTTCTGCCTTCGGAATGGAAATTTGTCAACCCATATATCAATATAGATGTCTTTGAATATTTTAAAATCAATGGAATAAGTTTCAAGTTCAAATTCCGTCATATGAAGAAGTTACGTTAAAATCAATTTATTTCAAATTGATTTCAATTTAATTGATTTCTAGGCATTTCGAGCCCGTACGATCAAATGACAAGCCCGATCGCTACGAAACTTGAAACCCTACAATAATTCACCGTTACGGATCTGATGAAACTAGTTTCGTCGAAATCCGAGTCAGTGGCCAAAATGGCTATTTTTCACATTATTAAATTAATTAATATTAAATTACTTAAATCAATTTTCAATTCCAATTCTATAATTAGCAGTCTTTATCATTTTTGATTTATTAAACCTTCGCTATAATTTAGACAATTTTCGATATCAATTTTTAAGTTAATTAATTTGCCCATTACCGTAGTAAATCTCAATTTTAAATAAATTCACTAATTATCAAATTGGAATTCCAATAAATCCATTTATTTGCTTTTAAATCTTGTTATTTAATCCATTACCATCATATAGACAAAATTTACATTGGTTCATGGTTTATTGCCTCAATATTGTCAAATTTCATTAATATTAAATATTTAGTTTCATTTATTTGCAATTAATCCAATTATTAAATTTAAATTCCAATAAATAAATAAATCTTGATTTTCCATTCTTTTTATGTCCAATTATCATATTATTATAAATAAAATTAATCTTACTTCAAATATTAACCTAATTTACATTAACATAATATTAATTACGTTTGTTGTGATAAATTCCAACTCAATTTAACGGATTAAATATATGTGTGTAACTTATAATAATTGTTGCCACTAACTCTTCATCATACTTTTATAAGTTATCGTTCCCAAACAATATTATAATTACTTACAAAACATTGATTTTATTCAATTACTATTTATTGTTATTAATTCATTAATTAATCCAATATTTACGTTTGTTTTCTTATATTAAATTTATTACCAAGTATACATTTATCTTATTTCAACTAATTGGGATTCCATTCAAGTTAAGTAATTAACTATAAATAACATTGTTGCATTTCACTTTAGTTATTATTTCATTAAATAAATTACAAAATTTTATATCTTCCAATATTTATTCACTATTTCTTATCAAATTAACATCTTAATTATCGAAAATTATGGGTGGTTACAGGATCTCCGAAATTCAGAGCAGTAGGAAGTGCAGTGTCCTCCACTTCCTAGAATAGAAATGCCAAACATCGCAGATGACATAGTAAGTCCTTCTCCAGATGAACTACCGGGTGTAGTGTTGGTTCTAAATCCAGAGGACTCGGTCCGTTCCAAGATTTTTGAAGATATGCTAGGCAGAATCTGCCTCAGGCATGGACTATCTCTGGAAGATGTTCTATTACTAGTGTCGGAAGATAGAGCGCACAATCCTCAGGAAGGGTTTACTTCTTGCAATAGATTTATGTGCGTAGCCGGAACGTTGCCACCGTTCAACCAATTTATTTGAGATGTGTTTTTCATCTTGAGGATTACGTCGTCTCAATTGCATATGAATGAATATGAGCTTCTCAACAGATTATATATCATCTTTATGTTGCATCTCCTCTGACCCCCGACCATCAACGAAATCAGATACTTATTCAACGTCAAGAGTTATGGGGATAATCCTTCGTTCACTTTTTTAGATGCGGTCAGATACTGCCAAGTCATGGCAGATGCTTGGAGTAGTTTAAGCTACTTCAAAATAGAATGGTTCTTTGTTAGATGTCCACCAGGATTTGCTAGACGGTGGTTAGTCAGACGTAAGTGCTTTAACTTCTTCATCAGTTATTTGGATAATATAAATCAACACTGAATCAATTATTGCATTTTTTATAGCTTCACTTCCATGGCCCGAAGGAGCATAATTCAAGGAGATAATGAGAATGCTTTAGGAGGTGGCCGTTGAGCTTAGGGAAGTAGATAAAGTCCTTACTGACGAAAACTTGATCGTCGTGGGGATCACAGAGAGAGGTCAAAAGCATTGGGCTAACAAGAGTTCCCAAGGTGGGTCTGGTAAGGCAGGGAGGAAGAAGAGCTCCTATCGTGCCCCTAATCTAAGGATCTCAAAGTGCACTTGGAATTACAATCACCGAACTGGGCAATGAAGAGGGTACAATAGCTAGACATGAGCCCACGGTTGTGTCTCTGCAGGGCCTTCGATTATCAAAATCAAAGAGAAGGGGAAAAACTCTCCCCCACAAAGCCAAGAGGCATAAGAACGTTGTAATAACTCAGCCTGTGGCAGCTTCTGTAGGTTCGGAGATCTCTTCTCCACAAACAGAAGGTTCATTGGGAGGATTGTTGGATATTCTTATTCCAGATGACATATCTTCGTACCAGAATCTTGGATTAGAGGGGCTTCCTTCCCCACCGCAAACGGGCGTAGGCCCAATTCCTTTAGACATAGGGAAGCCAACTCCTATTAGCAAGGCTACAACAATCGGTCGATTGGGGGGTTTTACACATGCATACACACACCTCATGGCACCACACAACTTCTAATCAAATGCTTACTAATCTCTGGAGATGACTAATTCTGCTTCTCTTTTCATTTTTTAGATTCGACGGTGAAATAGGGATCTATGCTCAGTAATCTTCGCTCCCCACACCATTCTTCTAGTTCACATTCCGAATCACAGCGGCATGAAAGTAAGGGAGACCATGGTCGTGGCTACTACTCTAGCCAAGAGTGTGAGTGCTATGATAGGGAGAAGGAAAGGTCATATCAAAGTAGATGCCACCCTCAGTTGCAATCTCTACCATCTAAAGGACCCTCAAAACCATCCGGCTCTAGTAGGTAATATTCTGAAACTGCACACCAAATTGTGCCACCTCACACTTCGAAATTCGACCATTAACGCCGTAGAAATAATACGGAAGCTCCGTCGTCGTAGAACAAACTGCTATAGAGCCTACAGGGGAGGGAGTCATCCGAATCGTCAAATTAAAGAAAGACTTCTCGAATATTTATTTTGATGGCTTCCACTTCCCTCCAAACTTTAAAAGGATCCTAAATGACATAAAAAACTGCACCAAATTACGTGCATGATGCATACGACCAGTACATGGAATGGGTTAAGACGGCTGAGAGGGTATCAGCGGTATCTTTCTACCGGGCTAAAATGATGGAAAAATTGGAGGGCAACCTTTCTCAAAAAGGAAGAATAATAACTGTGCTCACCTATGAGTTGGAGTCTTCAAGAAAAATGGAGAAGGCTGACCAGAGAGCCGAAGAGGCTAGGAAATCCATGGAAAACATGAGAAAGACTCATATGGATCTGGTGTAGGAGATGGATCGCCACAACATTATTGTTACTAAGGAAAGGTACTTTGCATGGAAAGAGGTTGAGGAGCTAAGGGCGAAGCTAGCCGAGGCCATCAACAAAAAGACGAGGCCAATAAAGCCACCCAAGAGGCATGTGAATAGGCGGTGAGACTTAAGGAGGAGATGGATGCAGCGAATCTGAAGGTCGAGAAAGCCAATGCCAGGATTGATAAGGAAATTAAAGCGGTTGAGGCTAGGATGGAGAGTGAATTTGAAGATCACCTGGTCACATATAATGCCAATGTCTTAAGAAACCGCTACTTAAACTGGCTCGGCGAAGATTATCCTTTCCAACTATACAAGGCCAGGAGTTGCTTGGTAGAGGACAAAAAGGTGATCCGCAATGTTGTAGCCATCGATGGGTTCGAACTTGAAGCTCAAGCGCTAGTCGAAGATGAACCTAAAGTCCTCCAAGAGATAACTATCGCTCTTGAGAAGGAAAAGCTAACTGCCAAGTATCCGAAAGTTTGGGAAGGATCCAGAATTTAACATCACGAAGTAGGCTTCGAAATGCCTACAGTGTCCTAGTCCGAGCTTTCTTCTTCTATTGCTCCTCCAGCTATTCCAGAATATGAACCTGATAGGCCGCATCTCTCCGCAATAACCGAGCGTGGCTTTGGAGGCATGTTAAATCTCCTATTCCTCAAAATGCAGGAGCACTGTTAGATGATATTACAAATATATTCTCTTATCTTCATTTGATCTTAAATTCTGCACCAACTGATCCTCCTGCAGCTTAAGAAGTACATCACGAGCATGAGGTGCTAGTGACGGAGGCTACAACCATGACGGCCACCACATCTGCTGGGGATTTGCACGATAGCAGCTGCTTGCTTGATGAACAATTGATGGAAGTACTCTTCAGTCATCAAAGTGATCCAAGTATCAAAGTGCCGTTCAATGTAGATGAAGATATGGTCATTATAGGATCCTTAGGTCCGACCAGCAGCATTCTAATGAACATACATGTAGACCGGGCTGAGCAGATAATGTGGAAATAGAAGTTGAAATCGAGCAAGCTCAGTAGGCTTGTAAAGCTGGCGGGGACATGGTAGGTCCCGGTTCGGTGACGGGACTTTTCGTTTCTCCGGGTGGCACTATCGTTGAGACTAGCGCACCACCTCCCCCTAACATCGAGAGTGCACCATTCCTCCAGTTCCACACATAGAGGATATTTCAGTACCCATGAGTTCTCAAGAGGAGATGGCTTCAATTCCCCCGGCGAGAGACAAGCCATGTGAAGCAAGCCGGAGAGGTAAAGGTTCAATGAGGGAGAGAGTCCTCAGCGGCAGCTCGAGCGGGTCTGCATAGAAGAAAAGCAAGAAGGATAGAAAACCAAAGGCGTAGACTTGCACTTTTGCTTCTTCTCTTTTGTAGATAGCTAAAATAAGCTTTTCTTTTGATCTTGTAGGCCATGTATAGATGTGGATTTTGCCCCTACATATAGGAATTCTTCGAACATATTTTGTACTTACATTTCCAAAGAATAGTGGAAATATTTTTTTTTTTAGTTTTAGCACAACTCTATGTTCATTTGTTTAAGTATTTCAGCACTCGCGTTTCCATTTAATGTATTTGTGAGGCCTTGGTTTCTAAGTCGAATTTGATTTTGGTCATTAGGTCCTGAAGTCATAGCTTCGGGTCATAATCAAACATTGAGTAGAATCCCAATGTTGCGTTGTTCCGGTCAGTGGCGGGTACTTGAGATATGCCCTCAGTCCTAGGGAGAATTGAAGCAGTCAGTCGGCGGTCGTCTTCAGCCTTCATTATATTTAATTTCACTTAGTTGGAACAAAGTCAAAGGAGGATGAGTTTGAGTGGTCGGGTCACACTCACTCATTTGTTGGTATTGACATCCACACTCTGAGGATTGAACGTTTATGCCGACGATCGGCCGTGCCTGCATAATGCTTGGAATCATATCCACACTTCGGGGACATAAGTTAATTTATGGGCAGTCAATCACACTCATTTAATGCTTAGAATTATATCCACACTACGGGAATATAAGTTAATTTGCGAGCGGTCGGTCACACCTATTTGGTGTTTATACTCTAGTCCACGCTTTCGGGGCCAAGGTTAGTTGACAGGTGGTTAGTCACACCCATGTGGTGTTTATACTCAGTTTGTGCTCTAAGGGCCAGGGTTAGTTGATGGGCAGTCATTCACACCCATTTGGTGTTTATACTCAGTCCCTGCTTTGGAGTTAGTCGACAAATGGTTAATCGCATCTATTTAAGTATTAGGATCTCGTTTGCACTCCGAGAATAAGGAGTTGATCAAGGTTGTGGATGGTTGGATCACATCCATCTTGATTGGCAAGCGAAGTCAGAGATGGTCAGATCATCCTCTTCGGGCTTGAAAATTTTGAGGCGAGGTCGTGGATGGATGGATCAATCCACCTTGAGCTTAGATGTAGGAGTTTATACTTCAGCTCGCACTCTAGGAGCTGGAGTTTATTAGAGGATCATCGTGTTTCAATCCTTCTTTACTTTGTTGTTGCTTCCTCCTAAGCTCGGGGTTTCACATAGAGAGTGACTGGTCAGATCACTGTCACTCCCTATTTGAATGAGTCCCACCGTAAGATGGAACTCAGCTCTTCGTACATCATGACAGTGCACGATGCACTTTAAGAATCGCCTATCTGGATTGACGAGTCTGCGCTTTATTGCTAAAATTAGAAAGTGCAACAAAGTTAGTTGCCTCATTACAAATTCAAATTTAATAAATGCATAAACAAATTTCAAAGGAAAATAAGACAAAATGAATAAAAGCCAGTTACGTGTCATAGCGGCAGAGACTCTCACTGTTCCATGCTCTCGATAATGTGAGACCATCAATAGTTGGGTGCCATCTCCAAGTCTCCGCTCGATGATATACAGTCCTTCCCATGTCGGCTTCATGTGCGAAGGCATCAGATAAATCCGCTTTAGTACGAGATCACCAAATTCGAAGGCTTTGGTCAGACCTTAGAGTTGTATAATCGGGCGACTCGACTGTGATGTGCGACTGCCCTCAAGTCAGCCTCTCTGTGCTTCTCATCCACTAAATCCAGAGATTCTATAAGTAGGATGGCATTCTTCTTTGGATCGTAATAGTTCACACGATGAGAAGGTACTTCTAGCTCAACTGGAATAACTGCTGCGGAGCCGTAGGAAATGGAGTATGGCCAGTCACGGACCTGTGGGTAGTTCGATACGCCCATAGGGCCCATTAACCCACTTGCTTACGGCCTTCTCTAGTCGTTTCTTCAGAATGGACTTGATAACTTTATTCACAGCATTAACTTGCACATTCGCTTGAGGGTGAGCTACTGCTGAGAACTTCTTCTAGATGTGGTAGCGTTGACAGAAATCTTTGAACTTGACACTATCGAATTGGGTCTCGTCATCAGTTACAATGGTGTGTGGGAGGTCAAAGCAACAAATGATGTTGCACACAACAAAGTTGATTACTTTCTTCGTTGTGATAGTAGCAAGGGGCTCACTTCCGCCCATTTAATAAAGTAGTCAACTGCAACGATGACATACTTTGCGCCACCCTTGGCTAAAGGTAGAGACCCTACTATATCAATGCCCCATATGACAAATGACCATGGACTGACCATCTGAGTGATTTAGGTAGGCGGGGACTCTTGAAATCCTGGCATGATTCTGGCACCTATCGCACTTCTTAGCCTAATCTGATGCGTCTCGAATCATGGTTGGCCAGTAATATCCATACTTGAGTATTTTCTTCATAAGGGTCTCCTTCATGCACATCATGCAACACTCATTTGATCTCATCGTGGGCGATACACCAGAGTAAAGGAAAAGAATAACCGATTCCATTCTGGATAATAAATCATGAAGCTTTTTGGAGAACCTGTCGTTTCTCACTCCGCGTCCGGGTAAAACTCCATGCTCAAGATAGTTTCTAAATGGAGTCATCCATGACTCCTTCTCGGGAATCGCCTCGTACATCCAGTATGTCTCTATTTGATCGATACTTGGACCGGTAAGTGTCTCGATGTGGATGAGTCCCATCTGTTGTGCTTCGCCTCTGCTAGCCAGTTTTGCTAAAAATCAGACTTTCTAATTATGCTCTCGGGGTATACAATGAATAGCATAATAGTTGAACTGATTCAACACTTCTTGAACCCGAGCAAGGTAAGTAGCCAATCTCCGATCTCTGGTTTGATGATCCCCTCTAACCTGGCACACGACCAATTGCGAATTATAGTAAATCTCCATAGCAATAATTCCCAAGTCTCTGGCAAGCCTAAGTCCAGAAAGTAAAGCTTCGTACTCGGCTTCGTTGTTAGTTGCTCAAAAGTCAAACTTCAAAGCATAGCATATGGATCGACCTTCTGGGGTTTCGAGTACTACTCTAGCAGATGCACCATCATTGTATAGCTTCCATATACACTTGGGAGATTTACTGGCTTCAGGTAAATACTCCGGTATGTTGAATTCAGCTATGAAGTCCGTTAGAACTTGTCCTTGAATAGCTCGCCTTGGTGTATAAGTGATATCAGCTCCATGTTCCATTTAAGCAGCCTACTAGACATCTCAGGTTGTGTCGAGATCTGTCGTAACGGTTGGTCGGTGTAAATAGTGATAGGATGAGCCTGGAAATATGGACGAAGCTTCCTCGAGGTTATGACGAGAAAATAAGCCAGTTTTTCCACCTTCGGGTAGTTTTTTTTGATATAATAGACTGCTTGTTGTATCCGATTCTCTTTTCGAATCAATGCAGCACTTATCACGTTTTTCGAAACTGCCAGATAGATATATAATCTCTCGTGATCGGCCAACTTTGACAAAATATGAGGTGTCGTTAGATTTTGAACTAGTTCCTGGAATGTGCCTTCACACTACTTGGTCCATTTGAAATTTCGCGTTCCTTTTCTGATAAGATCAAAGAAAGGAATGCGCTTGTTTATGGATCTGAAAATAAATCTACTTAAGGCTGTTACCTTCTGGTTAAGGCTTTGCACTTGCTTTATGGTTCTGAGAGTTTCAAGATTCCGAATCGTCCAGATTTTCTCAGGATTGGCTTCAATTCCTCTGGCGTTGACGATGAATCCAAGGAACTTTCTTGACGCGACTCTGAAATGACACTTCCACGGATTAAGCTTCATTCTATACTACCGAAGTATGTTAAACATCGTTTCCAAATCACTAATATGATTGATGGACATTTATGAATTCACGAGCATATCGTCCACTAACACATCCATGGTCTTTTCGATCTGGTTGGTGAACATTCGGTTCATGAGCCTCTGATAAGTTGCTCCAGCTTTATTGAGTCCAAACGACATTACCTTATAGCAATAGAATCCTTGATCAGTGACGAAGCTGGTATGTTTCTCGTCGAGAAAGTGCATTGGGATTTGATTGTAGCCGAAGTATGCGTTCATGAAAGATAAGAGCTCACATCGGCAGTTAAATCCACAAGGTGGTCGATTCTGGGAAGTAGAAAACTGTCTTTAAGGCAGGCTTTGTTCAAATCTGAGTAGTCCACACATGTTCGTCATTTCCCATTTGACTTTCTAACAAGAACTAGATTTGAAACCCACTTTGGGTATAAATCATCACAGATAAACCCATTAGTCTTGAGTTTATCTACTTCTTCCTTCAGGGCGGCAGATCTCTCTGGATCCATACTGCGCCTTTTTTGTTTGACCGAGACGTGTCGCGCGGCAATATTTAATGCATGGCTCGCGATGTTCGACGAGATCCCATGTATGTTTGAATGAGTCCTAGAAAACACATCAAGGTTTGCCTGTAGAAAATCAACCAATTCCTGTCTGATCTAGGGATTAAGTTGAGATCCGACCTTTACCATTTTAGAATTGTTGCCGTCGTAGATCGGAACATCGATCATCCGCTCCACTGGGGAAGCCTAGTGGTCTTTGGTTTCCTCCTCATCATTATTTTCTCTGGCATCGAGGTCCTTAAGGAACTGGTTATGGCACCTGAGCCTAGGCCCAGGCATTAGTTGTTAATTTTTAGAAAAACGGACGTAGAGAGCTTCCTTTACGCTCTTTCCTTTCTCCTTCCGCTGCGCATCCTGCAGCTCTGCAACATAACAGGCGCACCCAGCCGCTTGATCACCATGCACTACTCCAACACCATTATCGATGGGAAACTTTAGAGTTAAGCACCAAGGGGAAATCGCTGCCCTAAATTCCACGAGGGAATGTATGTTCAATACAACAAACTACAACATCCGGACTCTCCGGCAATCTCCAATACCCAACTCAACGGGTAACTCTACCATTCTAGCTGGTATGGTTGCGCTTCTGTTAAAACCATGAATACGCAACTGAAATGGTTTTAGATCTTTTGTAGATCCTCATTTGGTCGTAAGCGTACTTAAAAAGGATGTTCATAGAGCTTCCGCTATCAACCAAGATCTTCTTCATCCATGTAGGACCTATTTGGGCTGAGATGACCAATGGATCAATAGTGGGGGCCTCGACTCTGTCAACATCATAGTTCCTGAAAACAATGTCGAATGTCATTGTCCTCTGTTGTTTTACCGAGGCCTGATCATCAACATTAATACAAAAAAGCATATGACTCCATTTCCTTCCAGTTTCGATTAGCCGGATAAGGACCACCTCTCATAATGTTTATTACCAACCTCTCGCCAGTACACACGGGTTCATCAGGTCTAGCTTGGCCTTGACCTTGATTTGGATCAAATGGGCCTGCGCCTCCATCCTATGGAGCCTAAATAAACTGCTCTATCTTTCTTTCTCTAATCAACTTCTCGATGATATCATGCAAATGACGGCACTCGTTAGTGTTATGGTTGTAACAATTGTGGAATCTATAAAACTTCTCGATCTAAATTTGTTTCTCAGATGATGATTTTAGAGCTGGCTTCTTATACTGTTTGGTATTTCAAGTCTAAAGGTAAACATTTTCCAACGATGTGTCACTACAACAAAAAGTGTCTTTTATAACGTCATTTAATAACGCTTTTTTCTAAAGCGTTATTGTTTACATTTAATCATCTGTTTTTTAACCCATTTTGTTTTGTATCCGCTGTGTAACGCTTTTGGCTCTGAAATTTTCGTTCGCCCTCCAGAAAAACAAATAACAGTTTCATCTCCCTCCCAAAAAAACTTATCCATTTTCATATCCCTCCCAAAATAGCGCTGTCAATTTTCGTCTCCAACGAAATAACCCTAATCAAAACTGTTCGCTCCATCTCAGATCTTCACAGCCGTTCTCCTCCACTTCAATAGTTCACTCCTCAGTAGTCAACACGATCGCGTCTGGAACCCTAATCGCCGATCTTCGATTTCGCCATCACTGAAGAAGAAGAGTTGGAGAAAGCAGAGAAGGAAAAGGACGAATCCAAGGAAGAGAACGTTGCTGCTGTTGAGGTTGTTTTGGTAGCAGAGGAGAAAGCAGAAGCTTAGCTTTTATGGTAATTTACTTCTTATTGTTGTATTCTTAATTGGATAGTATAGCAATTCTTTGAGAGATTGGGTATTATTACTTGTGATGTTTATGTGCTTGGGATGGTAGAGCATAATTTAGGGATTTTGCAATGTACACTTGGTCATATTACTGATTTTTGTAAGAACAAGAATAACCACTTTTTACAATATAAGGTGAAATATTGTTTGAAATTCTATGTGATGTTTACCAACATCACCTTATTGATAATTAGTTGTGTTATGGTTGAATTGGTTATGATCATGATAAGTGGATTCTGGATTGTAAAAGCTCATTCCCGATGCAAGATTATTTTGTTTCATTTTGGAAATTATTTCATATTTTTATTATGGTGATCTGAACATTTCTTAATTTTTTTGCTATAGAGTTTTACCTCGAGCACATCGTAATCTTATTAGCAATTGATGTGTGACATATGTCAATATTTATGTTATTTAAAAAAAATGGTAAAACCAATAAAGCAGGCACCTCATAACTTGCTTATTTTGTTTTATTTTGTGAACCAAACTAGTTCTGCAATTTAGGCCACAAAATTTATTTTCATAAATTTAAAATCATTGAGGGTTTTTTATTTGGATTTCAACTATCCTTGTTTCACTAAATGGGGTAATATGAATCCTCATATATTTCAAGAAGGCCTTAGTTCAGATTTGGACTGACGAAGTTTTGATTTCATAATAATCTGGATTTGCAACAAGCTCTGATCCCAATAGCCATGTTGGTTCCATTTTGCTAATTAGTGTATCTCAAGTGCTTGTGATAAAAAGTGCTTTCATAATATATAAGTCTGATTTCATAATACCTGTGTTCTACAACATATGGTTGATTAAGTGTGATACTCGACTGAATGATAGTTGAAGATGAATCAAAGTTTGTCCAAAGGCCGTCTGTAACCACTTGTTCTGTCATTGAATGTCCAATGACTATGTAGTGTGTATTAGGCAAAATATTAGAACATACGCAATTAGAATCACAACTTCTTAGCTCGTGTCTACTTATAAATAGGTAAACATGATATTTTTATCAAAGATGAATGGTAATATATGCTGATTGATTTTTCATCTAAGTGTGTTTGCATGTAAGATGTCCACTGACAACTATCCATACTGTAAAATATCTTTTTACGAAGAAGTGTACATGTCATAGTGAATTCTAAACTGATTCACAAGCCACAAACAAAATCAAATGTAAAGATTATCTTACTGATGTCATTTTGTTTTGTTTTGTTTTGTTTTTATTTTAAAAAAAGAAGAAAAAAGCATCAAATAAGATTATGAATGAAATCCCCTCATGTTGTAGCTTTATGCCCCTCTAATACACATTGCTGATATCCTTCAATATTACACTATGTATTGATATATCTGAAAGGCACATTCTTTATTTTTATTTTATTTTATATAAAATGTATCCAAACTAATGCATTATATCTGTTTTCTTGTTTTAACTATGCAGGTAAACGAAAATTTATTTTCATGCTTTATGTTGATCGAGTAAAGGATTAGGAAGGAGAGGGAGAAAGCTGACTTCAGAAAATAAGGTATAATTCTACCTCAGTGCTTTCACTAGATTAGCTACTTTTTGATAGTCTATTAAAAACTTAAATTTTTTATTTACTGTGATGTTTTTACCATTTACTATGATATTTATAAAATCCGGGTTTAATTAACATTCCATTAGTTTTACGATCCATGCTGATATGATAGTTTACTGTGAACTGTAAAGTAGTTTTAAATTTTGGAAAGATTAAAATATTTGTAGTTTTAAATTTTTATACTTCTAAAAAAAATTGAACTTGGAAATTTTGTAGTTCAGCAATTTTAAAATTCACTAAGTAATTTTTTTTCCACGTATCATATGAACTGTCCTTAAGCTTATTGTTTAATGCTTGCTGCCTTCTACAACATTGATTTGAATTTGCTTGCTTCAGCATAAATTAAACGTAAATTTAATTCGTCTAAAATCTGAAATACTGAGAAAATAGTGGGAAAATCTGAAAGCCATATTGTTGCTCTTTTAAACCTGCATTTTGAGTTTAGTTCACTAAAATGAGTTCTTAGTTTGTCTGAAATTAATAGTTTTTGTTTAACTTAATTGTTGGGTGGTCCATTATCTTAATCCTACGATGGGACTTGCTAAGCAGTTAGTAAAGTTTACCCTGGCCATGATCCTGTTGAGTTGCTAAGATTAGTTTTTTCTTCTTTTTCCAAATTACTATTTTATATTTATATCATTATGAGGAAGTGGTTGTTTGTTTAATGTTCAACAGATACTGATAAAATGAAGGATATACATCATGTTGTGGCCATTTGTTAGCTATCAAGGAATATGTTTTGACAAGAAAAAAGATTACACTACTCATTAATTCAAAACTGGGCGTTTGCTTGTTGAATTCGTGAACTAGGATTACTTTAGAAAATGATATTATAAGGTACAAACAATTATCTAGTCTTTGTTTCAATATAAAATTCTAGTAAAAGTCAATCAATTCGAATTCAATTAAGGGATTCTCGCATTCGTGCTGGTCGCTAGTTTTGGGTTGTTGAGATGATTCGGCTATTATTGGGGGTCGAGGCGATTTCAAGGAAGAAAGAAAGTGGATTTACTGATGAATGGGCAGTGGAATAGAGGTGGAAGAAGCAAGGCAATGGTGGTTGAAAGCAGGGAGGATGGTGACTAGTAGGGTTGTTGTAGGTGTTGGTGAATGGCAGAGTTTTCTGGAGTTAAGTGGTGATGGATGTTTTACGTTGAGGCAGTGCTGCTTGTAAGGTATGTATGCATCGTTGTATTTGAATATGACAGAGGCGTATGTTGGTGCAATGGATTGCTGGCATAAGTATATGTTGCAGTGGTCGGCAGAGGTGAGCAGCACTGTATGTCTGATTCCTGGTTGTTGAACTTGCAGTGATGAATTTGCAATTCGAGGAGATGGTTCAGGTGGAAGTGGTGAGGAGCTGTTGGCTTGGTGGTTGGAAGTGCATAGGGAAGTGATGAAGCAGTCCGGTGATGGTGAAGGTAGTGATTGGTGATTGACTGGTGATGGTGTATGTTGTTGTAATGGTGAAGTTTGCAGTAGTGCATGAAGCATGGAAGTAAGTATGCAGTTTTGAGGTAGTGATGGGTTTTGTAGCAAGTATAAGTGGATGTAGCAGTAGTACGTGCATAGTTGTTTGAAGTTTGGTTGTTGAAGTTGGTGAACTTATGGATGGGATGGTGACTGGTAGGAGGATGCACTGGTTGTATGTTGTGTGGATGAAGTGCAAATGTTGGCAGAAGTTGTTCAGGTCTGCAGGGAAGTTGAAGTATGCAGTGCACTTTTGTGACGGTGTTGAGGAGGATGTGCAGTTTGTTAGAGGAGGAAGTGCAAATGTTAGAGAATGAACATCGTTAACGATAATTCTTTTTCCTGTGAGAATGATCATACCTGCTTGCAGCTGTATAAAGGTTACTGCTATTTGCAATTTTCACAAAGAGTATTATATTTCACTTGTACCCTCTAACATTCTCCAAAGATAAATTCCAATAATTACACATAACTAGTATATATAAAAGACCATGTGCATGCATGTGTTTAGCTATAAACATGAACGTTAGGTTTATGGAAACCTCTAACATTCTAGGTATCTATGGAAATTCCTTATTCTTGTTGAATTTTGTGTTTCTGAAATCAGAGGCAATCTTTTTTCTCTTTAGCTTTGGAGCTTGAGCACTCTTTCTTCCCGTGTGTATCCTTAATTATATGCTAATGGAAAAAGATTGGGTTCATTTACACAGGTAAGTAGATGCATCCATGTTTAATTTCAACCATGTTTAATTTCATAAAATAAAAATATTTTATGTTAAACTCAACTATTTTGTTGAATTTTTTTCATTATAGAACTTCCAAGGAGTACTCACAAGGGGCAAGATGTTTCGTAGAAGCTGCATAGAGAAATATAAGAAATGTAGAGAAGCTTTTATGTCCTTGTTTAGATTGCCGAAATCTTAGTCGACAACATGATGATATTATCGTTGAACATTTAATTATAAGAGGGATGGATCCTAAGTATAAGAGTAGTACTAAGTGGTATCATCATGGCGAACAATTAAATATGGGTGTAGACATGAAGTTGGACAATACATTTGATCTACTTAAAGCTATTCATTTTGAAGATGAAGATTTTTTGAATCATACTTTTTTTTACTGATGTTAAAGAAGACGAGGATGTTCGAAAACGTGAGAATGATTTACTTAAGAATTTAGAGGATGCAGAAACCCCCTTATATCCTGACTGTGTAGGTCAAACTAAACTATCCGCCATCACTGCTTTGTATAATCTTAAATGTGAGATTGGATTATCTGATACTGGTTTTGATAAGCTTTTAAACGTACTACAGTTGTTGTTGCCCGTGAATAATGTAGTTCCTAAGAATTTGTATGATGTAAAAAAATTTCTCAAAGTATTTGACATGGGGTTTGAAAAGATTCATGCTTGTAAGAATGATTGTTGTCTTTTTAGAAAAGAGTTTCAAGATTTAGAAAGTTGTCCGATATGTAACTCTTCGAGATGGAAGATAAATGAGGGCACCAAGGAGATTATACGTGGTGTTCCAGCTAAAGTGTTGAGGTATTTTCCAATCATTAGTAGATTTAGGAGAATGTATAGATCTCAAAAGATGGCAGAAGATCTAAGGTGGCATTTCAACAATAAAAGCAGTGATGGAAAAATGCGGCATCCTGTAGATTCAGTAGCATGGAATGCAGTGGACGAGAGGTGGAAAGCATTTTCATCTGATCCACGCAATCTCAGACTTGGTCTTGCTACAGATGGTGTCAATCCATTTGCCTCGATGAGCTCCAAATATAGTTGTTGGCCAGTAATGCTTGTGACATATAATCTCTCGCCTATGTTATGTATGAAAAAAGAAAATATTATGCTAACATTAATAATTCCTGGTCCAAAGCAACCTGGAAATGATATCGATGTATACTTGGCGCCTTTGGTAGAAGACTTAAACTATTTATGGAATAAAGGAATTGATATATATGATGCATTCAGTAAATCAGTTTTTAATTTAAGAGCAATTTTACTATGGACAATAAATGACTTTCCAACCTATGGAAATCTTGCAGGATGTTGTGTAAAAGGCGAAAAAGCTTGTCCATTATGCGGTGTTAACACTCATCATCGGTGGTTGAATCATTGTCGGAAAAGTGTTTAAATGGGACATATAAGGTTTCTAGATCCTTCATATCCATGGAGGGAAAAAACTTGGTTTGATAACACTGTAGAGGACGGTAATAGATCTAGAATTCTAACGGGAAGAAATATTTCTGCTATTTTGAATGGTTTTCCAAATGCTTTTGGAAAAGATAAGAATGAAGAAAAAATAAGGAAGATGAGTAAGAAGAAGCTAAAGACGGAGTTGAGTAAGAAGATAAAAAGTAAAAAGAGGAAGAGTACTCACAGTAAAGAAGATGATAGAAAAAAAGAGCTAATAAGGTGGAAAAAAAGATCAATCTTCTTTGATTTGCCATATTGGGAGGTTAGTATTAAAATTATATTTTCTTTCATTTACCTAACAATATAAAAGTTAATAAATTGTTGTTTTATTGATATTTGTAGGAACTTTCCTTGCGACATAATTTAGATGTGATGCATGTTGAGAAAAATGTCGCTGAAAGCCTACTAAGCACGATGTTGCATGACAATAAATCGAAAGATGGAATTAATTCTAGGAAGGATTTGGAGGATTGGGGGATTCGACAAAGTCTTTATGCACAACCTCATGGGAATAGAACATATCTACCACCGGCTCCATATACGTTGTCATTGTCCGAATTTTTTTTTGGTAAGAGGTTACATGATTTTAAAGGTCCTGATGGTTATTGCTCAAATTTCAAAAGATTTGTATCATTAGAAGATTGCAAAGTCAGTGGGTTGAAGTCGCATGATTATCATGTCCTAATGCAACAATTGTTATCTATTGCGGTTAGAGGTTTATTACCAAAGAAAGTTAGAACACTAATAATTCGTTTATGTTCGTTTTTCAATAAAATATGTCAACGTGTTCTTGAAAGGGAGATGTTGTAACAACTTAATGATGAGATTATTGAATTTTTTTGTGGATTCAAAAGATATTTTCCACCTTCCTTTTTTAATATAATGATACATTTGACAATGCATCTTGGAAGAGAAGCGCAATTGTGTGGTCCGGTTCATTTTCGTTGGATGTACCCTTTTGAATGGCATATGAAAACACTTAAAGATTATATAAGGAATTATGCACGACCTGAAGGGTGTACTGCAGAATCTTATCTTGCGGAAGAATCAATGAGATTTTTTACTGAATTTCTACAAAGGAAAGTGCAAATGGAGGAGAAAGAAGTCCGAAATGAAGATTATGAAAACAATGTGATACTCGAAGGACGTCCAATTTTAAAACCGAAGACAATTACATTGTCATCGAATGAAAAAGATATTGCTCATTTGGCCGTGCTAATGAATATGGCTGTGGTGGAACCATATTTAGAGTAAGTACATATTATATTTTGTTTATACCATTATACTAAAATTTTGATGTTCAATATAACTTGGGTAAAGTTATTTAAACACCGGTATGCATTTGGGGGAGTTACAAAATTTTGATAAGCGTATGGAAAAAAATGCGACATTGCTGTGGAAAAAACATACAGATAATTTCTCAGATTGGATTAAAAAGAAGGTTAGTTTAATTTTAATTTATCCTTCCATTGACAACAAAGATTTCTTTTTACTTCAAAATTTATGTAAAATGATTTGTTTGCAGATACCTTTTCAATCCACAAGTGATGAAATACTAAAATGGATTGCTTTTGGCCCAAGTAGTAATGCATTGTCCTACAAAGGATATATAATTAACGGACATCGTTTTCATACAAAATACGTTGAAAGAGAAACCCAAAACTATGGAGTTACTTATGATGCAACTACCATGTGTAGGGCAAGTGCAAAAGATATTTCTCAAAGAGTTGATGTGGTCACTTATTATGGGGTAGTGACGGACATAATCTTGCTAGACTATCAAGTTTTTCATATTCCCGTATTTAAGTGTCACTGGGAAAATATAGAAAATGGAGTGAAGGTCGAAGACGGATACACTCTTGTCAATTTACAACAAAATCAATCTTCATTTGTAAAAGATCCATACATACTTGCATCTCAAGCAAAACAAGTTTTTTATTCAAGAGAGAATGATCACTCTAATTGGTATGTTGTAATGAAAGCACCACCAAGAGGTTATCATGAATTAGAGACAGATGATCCTGTTATGGAAGTTAGCTTTGTTAGGGAAGATTGTGAAGAAACCGACATGGATATTGATTCCATGGAGAATGTTAGCTATGTTAGAGAAGATTGTGAAGGCATATTTGAGTAGATTTATAGTTTTATTTGCTTCTGAGGTTTGTAATTCCTAATTATTTGCTAGTGATAGAGAATGTTAGCTATGTTAGAGAAGAAACCGACTTGTCTCTGCCTATTCTTATTTCAGCCTAATTTTATTGGTGATGGTTCTTGCTCTCTGCATATCCACACACACACGCACATTTTAATCTGACAAAGCCTTAAACAAGATATGTACACACTTGTAACAGTGATCATGTATGCAAGTACGTATCTTCTTTTTGATAATTAAATCAATTATTTTGATAGATCTGATTCCTTTACGATATTTTTTGCTTCATATAAATTTTTTGCTTCATATTTTATTGTACCGTGCATAAATGAAAATACTTTGATCATTTTATTTGTTTACTATTGATAAGATATTCATCATAAATAAGTTGTTCATTGTGAGTACATAAGGTTGATATATTTTATTTTTGTTAATGTCAGCATCATTTGCATTAAAATGTGTCATTTTCATTTAAATTTTCTTTTATAACAAAATAACTCATGCACTGTTCGTTTTTGCTCAGGATCTGCTCACTGGAATTCAAAATGAGCAACATTAGGAATGTGATAACGAGGGCTCACATGCAAAAAAATATCGACGAACAAAAAAAGAAAGGTCCAAGAAATAAGCAGCTTGAAGACAATCAAGTAGACGATGAGATTCATAACGAAGACAATCCACAAGCATTAGAAAAAATCAAGTACAAACTTTTCTCATAATAAATCTTGCTTCATTATTAAATAATGGATTTATTTCAATTTACTTGGCGATTTTCCTGTTCGGCTACTAAATAATAAATCAAGTACAATCTGAACCTGGTTGCTGAAATCATTTTGAGAAATTTCAGTCTAGGGTTTATCTGTAGTTTCAAAAAAAAATTGTTTTCTTGTTTGTTGTTTATTTTTGTTTTGGTGCATTTTTTTTTTCAACTAACATTTGCATTTCTAGGTTCTATTTAAAAAAAACTCCACAATTTCAGTTCAAAAACAAAATGTTTTATTTCATTTTCTGTTGTACAAACTTGCATTTTATTCTTACATTGCATTACATTTACATTCACATTGTACATTGCATTGCTCATGTCACTGTTGCATTGCTTATCACACTATTACAATTCCTCTATTGCCAAAACCATAACTCCATTACAATTCAAACCCACTGCCACTTTTGCTTACTGCCCTAATCCACACCACTGTCCACCATCTCTACTTCACATTGCTGTGCGCAGACAAACTGTTAACAAACAGTCAACACTTGCCATTCCTACTCCATTTGCCTATCTACCACCATACTTCATCCACCTTCCAATACCATCTCAAACCCACCACAACATTTCCCACTACTACATCATCTAACTTCCATTGTGCCTGCAGATAACAACCCATGGCATTTCATTTCTCCCCATAGCAAGTCTGTCAAAGCCACATCCCCCTTGCTACCTGATATTCCCCTGTCACATCCATCATCTGACCTCTCCTCATACCCATTCACTACCAGTCATCTCACATACTACTCCAGATTCCATACAACTCAAATTTCAAACACTGACTCACCTCAAAATGCTGCAGTTACAACCAACACTGCATATACAATTCAAATTTCCACTGCATATACAACCTCAAATTGCAAAGACAAGCATCACTGCCTTATTCACCCAACTACAACAGTCTCAACTGACAAATTTAAAACCAAGTTTAATGGGAGCATACATGAAACTCGAGCAAAAATTAAACTGTATATTTTTGAAAGTGAGAATTTTATGGGCTTTTATGTTCTAATTTGTAAAAAAAAAATTATATACAGAAAATAGGGAAGAAGAGTAAGGCTGTGAAAAAGAGAGGTCGCATGCAAAAAGAAGTTGACGAACATAGGAAGAAACGTACAAGAGAGGAGCTGTTTGAAGACAATCAAGTAGAAGACGAGGTTTCTATTGAAGACAACCCACATGCATTAGAAAAGAATCAAGTACAAATCGATTCATAAAACAATGCTGAAATACAAGACAACCCACAAACACTTGAAGACAACACAGTTCAGTCAGAAGGAAATCCGAGAAGAAAACCTAGAGGGCCAACCAAAGTTAAAAGACTTCCATTCAATTCTTTGGAGCAAATAGAAGTTCAATTTAATACCGTAGGCGAACCAATAGGACCGGGGTCGGTCAAATTATCTTCTTACTTAGGACCACTTATACGAGAAATTGTTCCGGTTACACTAAGTAATTGGAAGCAACTTAGTACCGAATTGAAAGATGTTTTATGGGAAAGCATTCAGGTGAAACTCTCTTTTGCTTTAAGGTTAAATCTTATATTGATTGCTTACCTCAAACACTTTACGCCGAATTTTGATTGTCGCATGCAAGGTTTAAGTTGGATTTAAATTGGCACAAAACAGTAGTTTTTCAACAAATGAGTGGTATTTGGCGGGCATCAAAATGTAGATTAGTTCGGCAGTTGGTACAAGCAAAGTCTATGGAAGAAAGACTTCAGTTGAAACCATCTAACATTAAATGTATGATTGAGTGGAAGAAGTTTATCAAGTTGAAAACAAGTTCGGAATTCAAGGTATGAGAAATTTCAGTCTTCAAATACATAATAAAGAATGACGTAGATAAAAAATATTAAAACTAGTGTACATATCAAATGAAAATACAATATTCTATATGCATTTGAAGTCATGGCATATTTACAGTTTTCAAAATCAAAAGTAGATGACTGGCATTTGTACGTATCAAATTACATATACTAGACATTGTTAAAACTAGTGTATAGTAAATCTGAAATCAGGAGATATGACGTTTAGACATATAGTAAATCTTTCATACCCATATATTCGAAACCTTCAAAATCAAAATTAAGGAATTCTGACACAAAATTAATATGCATACTAAATTTTGTATTTAAAATTTGATATATTTATAACCACTGTTTACAAATTAACATTGGGATACATTAATCTTTTCATCTTTTCATCGTCGATTAGGGTAAACCAAATTGAAACCAAATGAGCACTGTGACCGAACCAAATTAGACAGAAAAACAAATACCAATCGCTTTATTTTCTAAAATATGATTGGCTTTGTTTTCCTAGTAGGATTTACACACTGTACTGCTAGTCATTTTAATTGTCATTCTACTTACTGATTTCTCCCGGAGTAGAAAGTAGTATATGGTCGGACCATTTAATACCTAGTTGCAACATATCATGTTTTATTTGCACATATTTATTGAAATGATTCTTATTTTAGGCTTTGAGCGAGAGAACAAAGCTATTAGACAGAGGCAGTTGCCATACACATGCAGTCGTAGAGGAATGGCTCGACTGGCTGAAGATTTGGTAAGAAAATAGTAGTCTTATTTACTGCAATATTTATGAAAACCTTTAAGTTAATGAATTTTTTTGTTTGGTGTTCTTTTGAATGTAGAAAAGCGAAAGTGGTGATCGCTCTTCTGTCCCTAGAAGTGAAGTTTGGATCAAATCTCGCACTAAAAAAAATGGTGAACCGATGAATTTAATTGCTGCAGATGCTATAGTAAGTTCATGCTTTTCAAATACTTATGGTACATATATAAATACTTGTGTGATACATGTTTACTTGTTTAGCATTCACCAACTTAATATATATGCATCGCCTGACTTAGGCATCACCTAATTGCTTGAATTAATTTGATCTTAGCTTGTTCCAAATAAAAAATAAATCAATCACCAAATTTAATCCAAGCTAAAATAAATTTGCAAGCTTCTTAGTGTGTTTCCTATTTTAATTTAAATACTACATTTTAATTTAAACTGCAATAATATGAAATTAATCATGTTTTGTAGGAAAAGATTAAACAAATTGAAAGTGTTTCACAATCGAGCTCGCCAATTAATTATATAGCAGATGCACTTGCACAAGTGCTAGGGCAAGAAAGACCGGGTTGACTTAGAGCGATGGGAACAGGAATGAGTCTTAGTAGAGCAGCTTTATCAGAAGTTAAGGATAAGCATACACTGCAACTTAAAAATAAATTGTTGAACTTAGAGAGTAGATTTCTACAACTAGAGAATAATCAGGTAAGAATTATCAATACATTTTGATCACTAATTGCTTGCACACTTGAACACTTGCATACACACTTGAACACTTCCATACAGTCACTTGAACAGTTGCACACTTCAACCATTATACACTTGAATACTTGCATACTTGAACACGCCGACAGTTTGCATTACCAGACTTATAGAATGACATATTTTTTTATTTTAACAGAAGTGGGACAGAAGTAGACAAAGTGGGGCAGAAGTGAACAAACCTCAAGTAATTTTTTTTATTGGTTTCACATCTTTGTATTTTAACTTTTTATTCAATTAGTAACATAATTTTCCTATGTTTAAATGTATTGCAACTTTGATAAAAATATGAAGAAGTGTGATTTATTGGATTGGCGTGGGAATGAAGAGATCGTTGCTGAAGGAAGATTCGTGTCAGACGATCCAAACGAGATTGTCAATGATGTTCCTTTAGGGCCGGATGCGATGACAGTTTTAGTTGACTGTCCAATCAAGATGCTTTTCTATGGAGGCCTACACCTTCTTTCGCACTTATTGGGGAAGCAAAGGATAATATTGTGGCGTGGCCGAAGAATAAAGTTGTTTTAAATTCAACCGATCACATTGAAGAAGAAGAGGTTAAGGTAAAAAAAAAATCTTCACAATGAACATGAAATTTTATTATATACATTATTTACTAAATAAATATTTTTACCTCTAATAGAGTGGAAATAGCATCTTAGAATGCAAATGCAAGATTTTTGATTGGGGAGGGAGCAAGCAATTAGTGGCTTTAGGACGACTACATTCGAGCATCTCAGAGGAAATTGTTAATGATGTTCCTCTTGGGCCATCAGCTATGATTATTTGGATAGATTATCCACTAAATCCAGAAGCTTTTTTATGGAGGCCAGCCCCTGGTTTGATCCGAATTGCGGATGCTGCTGGTAAAAAGGTTGCATGGCCTGAATCGCAAGTAGTTGTTGAGATGATTGACACTACAGCTCCTATTACGCCTATGGATGTGGTGAAAACATTTATGGTACTTGATTTTTATTGTGTGTTTCTATTTTTTAATGATTAGCAACTTAATTATTTTTTTCTTTTTTCAACTTACAGACTGCAAATTCAAGAACAAACAATACATGCAAGTTAATGGATTTATCGGGAAATGAGGAAGTAGTTGCTTTAGGAAAGGTGGAGTCAACCGATCCAAATGCAAGGGTGCATTTCAAACCACTAGGACACAATGCAGTTAAAGTTTGGATAATGACCGTAAAAGAACCAGCGGTACAACTATGGAGGCAAACATCTGAATTACAGTACATGGAAGATGCCCTCTCTTCTATTATAGCTTGGCCTGCTACGCACGTCATAATGGAATGAATTTTGAGTAAGTCTTTACCGTTCATTTTTTTGTCTACTGTTACATTTAGTTATTAGCTTTAAATTCTGGTTGGTGGAGTACCGGTTGTAGTGGTTTGTACTTGTAGTTGAGTGTGCACTGGTGTACTTGTAGTTGAAGTGGCTTTGTCAGGCAGCTGATGATTGTTGCACAGAGCAGGATGAAGTAGTGGTGTATGTATGGTAGGTTGATGTTGGTAATGAAGTGAATAGGCAGTAAAGAAGGCCAGGCAGTTTGTGATGGGGAAGTTTGATGGTAGGGTGAACTTTGACTGTGCACAGTTGAAGTATTCTGGTGTGGTGTTTGGTATATGGTTTATGCAGGGTTTAAAGATGAATGGCAGATTGCAGATGAAATGAATGTTTGGGAATGTGATGGTTTGTTTTTGAGTGAGTTTGTGGTGAATTGGTGATTTGGCGGGGGAAGTTTTATGGTGATGTGAGTAGCACAGTGTAGTGTTTGGGAAATGAGTTTGTTGTTGAAATAGTTTGGTTTGGAGAAGGGGATGGTCAGGTGTTTGGTTTGGTTATTGTTTGCACTGTGCACTATGGAGTGGTTGAATGGTGAAGAGGGCATAGTAGTGTATGGGGTATGCACGGTTGTTTTTGTGGTTTTATGGTATGCAAGGAATGGTACAGGGCAGGGAGGATTGATGATAATTATGAAGTATGGACAGTGGTCAGTAAGTTGTAGAGGAGGGATTGCAGCAGTTTGATAGGGTATATGCATGTTGAGGCAGTTGAGATGTGAAGGGGTTGTGTATGTTATGGTTGGAAGGGGGAGTAAGTAGTTGAATTGAAGTGATTTGTGATATGCACAGTGAGATGTGCACTGTTTGCAGTGTTTTGTGACCTTAGTAAACATGTATCACACAAGTAATGAAAAATATATACCACATTTCTATCTGAGCATGCACTTGTTTTAACATTTTCTGTTTCTTTGTGTTAACTTCGCAGGCTTATTTAGAAGGAAGCAAGGTCCTTAGTACGCAACTAGATCAGATCTTGCATGTTGGAACTCTGTAATGTATGTACTTTGTAATATTTGGAAGGATTTCTTTAATGTTTGTACTCTGTAATGTTTGTACACTTATTAAATTGTACTCCGTAATGTTTGCTTTAATGTTTGTACACTTGCTCTAATGTTTGTACATTGTAATGAAAAATATATCTCATTTCTTTATGAGCATGCTTTTGTGTTATATATGTTGATTATAATCTTTATTCGTTTATGAAGATTTAGTTTGATTGTTATTATTAAAAATGTAATATATAGGCATAGCTCTTGAAAAGTGTATCTACGATTTTTATGGCGGCATATATGAGCTGTAAAAGAATTTATCAATACTATAACATGTTATTCATAGCGTTAAATGACCTCTATTGAATAAATATTTTATAGCGGCAAATGGATGTTATAAAGATTTCCAATTCCGTTGAGATTTAGCTGTATTATGGCGGCTATTATGAGCTATTGAATTAACGTACCATAGCAGCGAATTTGCGTTATAAAACTAAGCTCAACCATAGCGGCATATTTTGTGTTATAAATATTCAACAGTTTTTAATAACATGTCGATATACAACGCTTATCAAACCGCTATGGTTGTCATTAATAGTGGATATATGCCGCTATAAAAGACACTTTTTGTTGTAGTGTGTTTAGAGGAGTATATCGGTCGAACATTGGAGTTCTAGGTCTCGGCCTGTGATGTGGGTCTCTCTTCTTCCCCCGACCTTCATTGCCCTTCTTTTGACCTTGCTTGTTCCATATGTTCAATTGTACTTGACCAGAATTCTCACCGTTCTGTTTCATAGCAACATTACTCTGAATGCCTTCACCACTAGGCCCCGCTACGTCCTGCTTCCTAGACCGTCTAGCGTCTTCTCTCCTTAAAAACTGGGTCGCCTTAGCATAGAAATGATCAAACGAAGCAGGGGGTTTCCTAGCCAACCAATCACCAAACTCGAATTCGGGATCAATTCATTTGGTCAATGCCATTAGAATAGAATTATCATTCGGGTTTCTGAGCTCATCTATAGCAGCATGGAACCTTTCCAAATAATGTCTAAGGGTCTCTCCTGGGGCTTGAGTAACACCAGACAAGGTGCCGACATCCTTTGGTCAAGTAGCATGCATATGGAACTGCTCGATAAACTTAGTAGCCAATTGATCAAAACATGAAATAGATTTGGGTGGTAGACGAGTGAACCATATGATTGCAATGCCTCCTAAGGAGATAGGCTGCACTTAACCACATCGTTAGCACGAGCAACGTTCATGAGCCGTTCATATTTTAAGTTATACTAGTTAGGATCCGAATTTCCTTCCTACACCGGCAAGGTCGTCATCCTGAATCGACGGGGTGGCTCTGTGTAGAGAATATCATCATTGAACGGAGTATGACTCCTAGAGATCCCCTAATCATCGTTTGTGAGGCCTTGACTTTCTCTAATAATTTGGCGAATGATTGTTGGAATGTCAGAATCTAGATGTTCAGGACAAGGCATGGTCGGGTTCCATGTTACGGGAACGGTCTGGTCACTGCCTACGGTCGGTTCCATGCCTGCTTGGCCCTCAGTCTTCATGGAAGTGAGGATCCTGAGCATGGATGCAGTGGCGAGAGGATGTATCCTATTGGTTTTGGATCTCGGCTTCCATATCTATGGCAACAGCAGCTGCGTGGTCAAGAGTGGTGTGATAAGGAAGTACCCCTCCTCAAGAGGAGGATCCAGCTCGATGCCCTGTAGAAGGACCAATCCTGGCTTGTCCGAGATTCATAGCATGCTGATGCCCGAAGACTTCTGCATAGGTTCCATTCAGCCGACGACGCGTAGATATGTGATTGAAGTCAGATGAAGTCGAACTTTTGGTCGAGGAATCAGAGATGTGATCCCTTCTAGATTTCCTTCACCTTTCTTTGTTCAGCTGGTTTGCGAGCTCCATGTTGGCACGGATCGGTTGAGTGAGCTCTTCACGGCTCTGAGTAAGATCTTGCATGAGGGTCTAGAACTCCTCTCTAGTCATAGAACCTAGTGGATCTGGAGCTCCAGTTGACGTTTGGCCTATTATGGTCAGCTACACGGGAATTTACATATCCTTTCCTTCTAGACGTGCAACACTTGAAGCAGTTCTGGTAGTGTGCAGCATGATGAATGTAGCTCTTTTCTAGATCAAGAGTAATCTGAATAGAATGGAAGGAACAACTGGAAGACAAATCTGAATCTCCTCCTTAGATTTTATCAATCCAGAAAACGGTAGGGGATCCACTGAATCAGAGAAAAACAGAGTTATTCTCAATGAAAATACCAAAGTGTTTATACCAAAATTGGGCACAACACTCTTTGGATGTAATTGAAGAGATTAGAATGAAGAAACTAAATGAAAAAAATAGGGTAATCTAATAATCACACCAATTAAAGCAAGCAGAAATAGAAAGAGACAAAAGTTTATAGTGGTTCGGCTTTGTAACATACATCTACTTTGAAGAGTTTGCTATTTATTGATGATTCTCAACTGAGTTACAATAGTTCAAATTACTAACACTCAAGTTACAATGGAGTTGCAGTAGAGTAACGACATAGAAGCTTCCAAAAAGTCCTTTTTCAGTAGGTGTATGGGTGCTATTTATAGGAGTAGATCTGAAAATATTTATCTCAAACCTCGAAATACCTCTTCTTACACATAGGTGGGCCCACTAGATCGATCCATGGTCATTTGGGATCGATCCTGATTGATCCAAGTGCATTTCATATCGATCAAATTTGGCTCCATTTGAGCTGTGATGGATCAAGGGACTCTTGATTTAATATGCAAGCTTCTGTGAAAATTTCACGGCATTTGGACTTGTAGTTTTTAAGTTACGGTTGATCCAAGATTGGATTTGCAAGTAGGCCGATGGATTCGTATAGATACATGCTCATTGATGGGCTTCGTATCGATATGATGCGTATCGATCAACTGCGTATTGATGACGTGGCGCGAGAGTTCTAGGGAGATCCATATTTCATGCCTAAAGACTCTTTCCTTTGGTTAGACTGTGTCCTTCGTATTCATCTAGTGTCAAGCTCTTCGTATTTGTGGTGTGGCTTTGTACCAATGCTTGGTCATTGGTTTCGTATCGATCGATTCGCTGATCGATACAAAATGGGTAATTGTTGGGCAAATGAACTACGATCGATCCGGGATGTGCTAGCGCTTAATGGGTACGAAGAGGATGGATGCGGTGTTATGGATACGAAGTAAGATGGGTATGAAAGGAGATGCCTGTAGAGTGATGGATACGAAGTTGGATGGGTACGAACGGGATGGCTGCAGAGTGATGGATACGAAGGAGAATGGATATAAAGGGAATATGTTTCACGTAAACCTTGATCGATCCATAACTTGAGCATACGAACTCTGATTGAGTTGAAATTTGGAATGTTGTCTTTCATAGCTTTGTTCGTCGTACCATGCTAATTGCAGCTCGATTCGGGCTCGGACCAAGTTAGCTTGTATCCATCGTGGACCTATAGATAACCGATCTTTGGGACGAATTACCTTTAGTTTCTAGTCAAGTCCTTGGTGTCACGGCCTTGTCAAAAGGCGGGATAACAGTACTATTAAATAATTAACAATTAATGCTTAATAATTAATATTTTATTATTAATGTTCAATATTCAACATTTTATTTATTTGTTATACTTTAATATTTAATATTTAATAATAATATCTAATTTGGTACTTAATACTATTTTTAATAATTGATATTAATAATTAATAATCATTGTTGATAATTGATAAATAATAATATATTTAATAATTATTATTTTGTAATTAATATTAAATTATAATTAAGAAGTTATAAGTAACAATTTATAATTAATAATTTATAAATAAGAAGCAAAATCTAATCATTAATAATTATAAATTACCATTAAATAATAACACTTAAATCAAGGTTAATATTTTATAATTAATAATTAATTGGTACTTAGGATTTAATAATTAATAAGCAACATTCATTATTTAGTATTCAATAATTAATAATTATATTCAATATGAATTCAAATTTAAATTTAATATTAAATAATAAAAATAGTTAATAATTAAAATAAAATTATAATATCTGTTAATTAATAAAAACTAATAATAAGTAATAAATAAATAGATAATATTTAAAAAATAATAATTAATAAGCAACCTTTAATAATTTAGAAACAATATTTATTATTTCGTATTTTCATAAATTTTAAAAAGAAAATTTTGAAATTTCTATAAAATTCAAAAGTAAAAAATATTGAAATAAATTAAAATATTTATAGAAATTAATAATTTAAAATAATAATGTATAAATAATAATATATACTTAATATTTAATAATTTATTATAATTAATAATTCATAAATAATAATTTATTGATAATGAATAATAATTTATTAATAATTAATAATATAATTTAATAATTAATTTATCATTAATAATTTATATACAACAATAATAAAATTTAATAATTAATTTATCATTAATAATTTATATATAACAAGCAATAATTTATGTACATTAATTAAAAATTTAAAATCGATGGTTTCTAGTGATAATGGTTTATCTATTAAATAATAGTAAAGCAAAAGAAATTATAGCTCTCACATTAATTCTAGCATTTCTCTCGTCTCTCCTTAATTTTCTCTAGATATTTATTTAAATTTTATTTTAAAGACCTAACACAATGCATTAGTTTTGAATTGTTTATAAGCTTTTATTTATTTTACACTATTGTTTTACATTCAAAAATCTACACTTTCTGCTTTCTACAATTATTTTCAATGTCCTCGATTTTCATGTACAATTTACATTTAAGTCCGTATATTTAAATTAATTAAATAATTTCATTATAGATTATTTAAAAAAATTAATTAACCATTATTTATTAATTTGTCTAATAAATAATATAGATAACCATGCTAATAAAATATCACGCTCATTGTAACAAAACAGTATAAATATGGATCACATAAAAAACAATACGAACAACTTTAATGTATAATTATTTATTTTAATAAATTATTAGTTAAATGATTGAAGTTTAAAGATTGCAAATCATCACAATAATTATAAAATTTTCACCCGTACTAATTAATTGTCTTCGTTTTTTTTTGAATTCATATAAATTATCATTTTATAGTTATCCAAAATATTATGTTAATTTTTTGATTTTATATTCATATATACCGAGATTTTATAATTTCTACAGTCATTTACAAAGTTTTCATTAATTTTCTTTTAGTATTTTACATTCAAATATATGTATTTAAATTAACCAAACACTATAAATCTATACTATATAAATAAATTCAAGTAATTAATACTCATTGAATTCTTTGATAATTTATAAACAAAACGACAATTTCAATTTATACACCCCATTAGTAGTAACACATGGTAGATATTTTTTTCAAATATAAAAATATCTGAATCACTTAACAAAAGTTATAGGCATAAACAATAATAAAACGTTTAATTTATGATTGATATATCGAACATTGCATAACAAAATTTTATTTTAACAACACTTAAAGTATGAGTACCATGTTTTTACAAAATTAGCGTGAGCAACGCATGAGATACATTATATTACTTTATTATTATTATTATCCACAGTTTTAGTAAATTAAAAAAAAAATTCCCTTAATATCCCATGTTACATTTAAAATTCTTATCAATACAGATTTGCAATTTGACATCTAAAACTCATCATCATGCACATGTGTGGGTGCGCATGCGCATCAAAACACACATGAACATGAATTTACTAAATATTACTTCAAAAAGGAACATATTCATCTATGTTTTTCTTTGAAATTTATCGTATACACAAACACTAAAAATTGTTTCACATGCATCGGTATATCGGTCATATTTAATATATAATTTCTTGATTCCAAAAATATAAATTATACTTACTTTAAAATTACATAAAATATTTTAAAATATAAAATTTTGACAATAACAATAGTATATATATACACACATTTTTTAAATGTATAAATCAATAAAATAATATGATATTTTCCTTAAACTTTAAAAATATTATCGTAAAACTAATTTGAAACAAAATCTATCATTTTAAATAGTTTGAATATGAAAATAATGAATATATGATTATTTTTAACTATTCAAAAATAATTTTTGAATATATTTTACTATGAAAACATAAAGTTTTAACATGCTAAAATCAAAAAATATATGTTTAACATTAGCATATTATATTGTACGTCAACTATTTAACGATATATATTTAACAATTTCTTCTACAACATTACCGTGTGCAGCGCACGGGTTACACACTAGTATTATTAATTTCAAAATGCTAATTGGTTTTCATAAAATTCTGCATTCATAAATATTGAAACTATGAGGTTTATCAGATTTAAAAAGTTGATTTTTAAAGTATATTTTTTGGCCGTTTTGGCAAATTTCTGGGCGGGCTCACTAAAATATTTCATCTACTGCCTTTAAATCTCATTTTTTTCATTTGCTAACGGAAAAGGAAACTATAAATGGCATACTCTCTCCTCCTCCAAAATCCAAATCTGAGTTCAACCTCTCTCTCTCTTTTCTCATTCTACTCTTTAATCCTGGTATTTCCATTCCTTCTTAAAATAAAATAAAGCCTAACCCTACTGCCTCATTGTTGATCGATTTTATATTTTCGCCCATTTTGATTTCCTCACTCTGCTTCCCTCAGGTAATGAATCTTATTTTTCATTGTTGATTAAGTATTTTGGTTTCATTTGATTTCTTTCTTTGGCCGATATAGTTTTGAATCGATTTTTTTTGTTAGAGATTGATTAGAAATTGATTTCTACTTCGATTTCGAAATGTGATTTCGAATTCAAAATCGACCTCGATCTGGATTTCAAAATCGATGTCGATTTCAAAATTCTTTTCGATTTGGATTTCAGAATCGATCCATCTTCATACTCAAGGAAAATCAAAAATGGTAAGAGATGATTCAAAATGTGATTTTAAGCTATAATATATTAATTTTTTCAAAACTTTCTTGATCCATCATCATGTTCAAAATCGATCCAAATGATATAAAGTTATATTATCTATCATGGCGTTTAAACAAATGAAAAATTCTTACTATGTTGTATCTTAACAGAAATATGCTAGACGGAAGGCATCAAAGCTAGCAAAACGAGTATATTTTCTACCATCAGCTTTTTGTTTCTTTTTAGTTCTCAGTGTATTTTGAGCTGATATTGTTCACTTCTTTCTTCTCTAAGTAATAACATGTCCTGATGTAAGGACTAATGATAAAGGGGACCTAGGTGTGAAAAAAGGAGATCAGTATGATGTGAGGGAGCATTCAGACGAGAATAAGGTAAACACATACCTAAATGCTGCAAAAGATATTTGTTCTTGATCAATACATTAGTATCAATATTGGGTTGAAGTGGCATATATGGCCGATAAACAATTATTCATCTGAAACCACAGAAATTTTGTTTATTTATGACATGCGTATGATACTCTAACCGTACAGTTCTTTCTTTGTTATATTATATACAACTGAATAAACCGATAGCATAATTCGCTTAATGGTTTTTTTTTGCAAGGCAAGGGGGGTTGGCTGGTTCCCTATCAGGTTATTCCAAATAGAAAAAGGGAAAATTGATTATGAACAAGCTCATAACCACAAACAAAATAAAATAAAAATATCACCGAGTCAAAGATAAAGAAGACAAAATAGTAACTAAACAAGAGAAAAAAGAGGAAAAACAATAGACACACAAACAGCAGATAGAGATACGCTACAACCAGGAATCAATGTGCTGATTAGTGAAAGCATACTGGCTTGATTTCATTCCATTCACAATTTCATGCTTGAGACTGGACCATAGTTGATCATTACTCCTGCTCTTGCTATCAAAATATTGTATATTCCTTTCTTCCCACACAAGCTTCATATATTTATTTAAGATGAAAAAATAAACTGCTCTTTCTTCCTTTCTCCACTTAGTGGCCTTGCTTGTCATATCCCAATCAATAGAAGATACTCCAAACATATGGTTGCTGCTAATTTTTCTCATAAGTCCGCACCATAAGTATAACAGATCAGAGCACTCAAAAAATAGATACTCAACACTCTCTTCTTGCATTTCACAGAAAGCGTAGAGGATCAATATTCATGCCATAATGTTTCATCTTACTCCTAGTCAGCAGAGCATTCATTTTAACCTTCCACATCAGTAAATTGTCTCTGGCAGGTGAGTTTCTGCACCATATTACTTTATGCCACACAAATTTTGGAAGGTTGCTAAAATTTGAGAGAAAACCAAAGACCACAGAGATTGAATATGGCCTTCCATCCCACTGAAGTGTGTCAACTTTTGCTGATGGATAAGAGCTGCCTCGAGCTCTATTCCATACTGCCATGATTTCTTGGTTACTGGTATATGGCAGTAGAACTCTGCCTTCTTCAATGTGATCAATGGCCAAAGCAGTTTTACTAACACCAAACTAAATTATTTGATGGGGCGAAAAGATTTTTCCTAGTATAATACCATTGTCCATCCATCGATCATCCCAGAAACTCTTAGCACTGGATTAGGAGAGAGAAAATTTTGTAAAAGGGTTGAAAGTGGTTATCAAATCCAGAATCTTTCTCCAAGTTCAGTTGCTGTTCCGAGGGACATCCATTGTCCAGAATTTCTTCCTGCCAATATTTTACCTTTTTGTCCATTCAACCCGTAAACTATTATATCCGCAAAGCAAGGCATTAAAATGAACACTGAAAGCAGCTTTTTTCCATATTACCATATTAAAAATGCCAAGCCCTCCTTTGTTTTTCGGCGGTTTAAATTTTGCAAAGGAGCAAGGGACAATTTTTTTGAGTGAATAGTACCTGTCCAAAAGAATCTCAGCATTGCACTTCTCACCATTTTCAGCAGCTTGGTGGGCAGTATATAAACCCTTGCCCAATAACCATCATAGATGAGATGACTGATTTGATTAAAACAAGTCTGCCTGCTTATGTCAAACAATGGCAAATTTTGTCAAACAATGGCAAGCGGTTAGCAGTTGTTATTCTAATGGTACAGATAGGAAGTCCAAGGTATGTCATGTCATTGTGCATAGATTGCAATCCAGATAAGGATATAAGTTGTTCAGTTGCCTCTGCAGGGATTCCAGAAGTTATGATTTGAGACTTAGCTGTGTTCAGTTTCAACCCAGTGTTGTTATAGAATTTATGAGGAGTGCCAATAATGTTAGTAATAGAATCTTGATCAGGCTTGCTAAATATCTTATATCATCAACAAAGAGGAGAGATGAAATATGAGGGGATTTGCATTTTGAGTGATACTTTATTTCCTTGTTTATATACTTTCCTGTCAACATGGATGTAAAAACTTCCATTACAAGAAAAAATATATATATTATGAGATGGGATCACCCTGTCTAACGCCTTGTTTACTTCTAAAAAATCCTGAAGTAAAACTATTGTACTTGATTGAAAATGATGGGGTAGATATGCAACTATAGATCCATGCAACATGTTCCTTGGGAAATCTCGTCACTGACATTATTCTAGTTGTCCAGTGAATATTGTCATAGGCCTTCTATGGATCCAGCTTGAGCATAGCATTGGGGGTAGCATGGGCACGGTCATACCCCTTGAGTAACTCATGGGCTAGCATGACATTGTCAAATATACTTTTTTTTGGAAGAAAAGAAGATCGATCATAGGAAATAATTCTGCTTAGAACTTTAACTAGCCTGTATGCTAAAATTTTAGAATCGCACTTGTACATCATAGTGCAGCATGATATTGGTCTAATTGAAGTTACAGAAGTTGAATGTTGGGAATTTGGTATGAGAACAAGATAAGTTGCATTAACTTGCCCTAGCAGTTTGAATTTATCAAAAAAGTTATGAACTGCTTTAAGAAAATCATACTTGATTGTGTCCTAACTTTGGATAAAGAATAGGACATTGAATCCATTAGGGCCCCACTAGATTTCCTATTCATGAAGAAAAGTGTCTTTTATTTCCTGATCAGAAACTTTGCAAACAAGATTAGAAGCCTGATCAGGTTGAATTTTTGGAAGTTGAATGTGTCAGTTCTGCAAGGTTAGGTTTGAAGTTATCAGTGTTTCCAAACAAGTTTTTGTAGTAGTTGAGAACAGCATTGTCAACTGCATGAGGGCTAGTATGTAGGACCCCAAATTCATCATATATAGAGTTTATCTGTTCCTTTGTTTGCTTTACCTTTATAGCTGCATGAAAAAAAGTAGTATTGTTATCCCCTTTACATTTCCATTTTTGACAGAGTTGTTGCCTCCTCATTTTCCCTTCACCACTCAATGCTTCATTTAGTTCATCAAAATATCTTTTCTCTGCACTAGCAGCATCAGGATCAGATGGATTGGCCATCATATATTCCTGAGCCTCCATGAGTTTTTCCCTTAGCTTTGTTGATTTTAAGGAGCCATCACCAAACTTATTTTTTGCCTACTCCCTTAAAGCTGTTTTTGTAGCCTTTAATTTCCTGCAAAAAACAAACATTGGGTTTCCATTAAAATTCATTGTCCAACCTTTTTGTATTATACTAGTATACTTAGGTTCAAGGACCCAATCATTACTGAAGCTTTTTTTTCCCTCTTTTAACGGATTCCGCCCAGAAGAAAAAATTATGGGGGAATGGTGTGATAAAACAGGATGGGGTAAAAAAGTTGACAATGTTGGCCAAGAGGATATAGCTTGGTAATTTGCAAAGGAGTGATCAATGGTTGAGAAGGTTCTGATGCCAGATCTTCTCCTGTTATTCCATGAGTACCTAGCACTAGGGCTTTGAATTGGCAATAGACGCGAGTCAGAAATTACATTATTTAGAGGGAGTATGTCTTTAGGGAGAAGAGGGATACCACCATGCTTGTCATGAAAGTTAAGATAGCAGTTGAAGTTCCCAAGACAAGCCAAGGATGAGTATTTTTCCTGAAAAAAGGAAGAAGATCAAGTAGCGTTTGTCTTGAGATCAGAGAATTATGAGCATAAGCTATGGTTAAATAAAAGAAAGATATGTTATTAGTCAGAAAGACATGGAAGTGTATTACTTGGTGAATTGAAAGAATAGTGGTCGATGCCATAAAAGATGGATCATGGAGTACCATAATTCTACCATATGAAGCTTCGTTAAGATTATGATTGAGGGTTCAAGATGGATTAATATGATTGGCTGCGAGAAGTTTATTTAGTTTTGTTTCCAGAATTGCAAATAGGGATATGTTATGGTGGTGGGTCAGTTACTTTACTTAAGCTTTGTTTAGGAGTGAGCATCCCCAATGTTTCATATAGCATAGTTCTGTATCATTTGGTATACTTTAAGGATTGATGCATAACATTTTTCATTCTCCTTGTTGAAGGAGATCCCCTCTTACCCGAAGCATGCAGTGGGATTTCAACCAATTTCTAGTTCGGACCATGTGCCTTTTCTTGGTAGATATGGAAAGTGGTGGAGAAGGCCTTGGTGAAGGTGGTGGTGAGGACCAGCCAAGGATTGAACCAGAAAGGGTGTAGTAAGGAGTAGTCGGGCAGGTAGGATCAGTTGTGGAGGTGGGTGTTTCATGAAAAGTCATTATCAATTGCAAAATCTGTTTTTGCAGTTCTTCACAAAAAAGTGTGTCAGTATTTGGTGTGCTTGGGGTTGTGCTTTGAGCAGAAGACATGTTTGCTTGGGGTTTGCTTGGTGTTGGGGGAGTATTTCCTTGCAATATGTCAATAACATGGACAACTCTGACAGTGTGCACCTATGCATCCTTTTGTGTATCTGGGAATATTTAGTCTTGCAGTACTGATTGTTCTTTATACTTTATTTCACCTTCCTCTCCCTGATCTTCATTATCACTGATTTCATAGCATATTTCAGTTTCATTTTCATTTATCAGCAATTGAAATCTGTTACTTGTACAGATTGGTTTTTCTTCTATGACAGTTTGAGTAAGATTGGCTTTCTCATTATCCACAACATCATCAGCTGGAATACTCATATTGGCTTCATATGATTTACCTACTACTTCATCTCTGGTATATTCATTTTGCTTTTTATCATCCTCTGCATTTTTTAATTTAGCACCCTTATGATTTACTTTTTTCCACATTTGCTTCTTTTAACAATCTTATAAACAGTCTCATTCTCTACTTTCTTAACATTATACTCTTTAGCCTTATCCTCCTCTAGATTTCCAATTGCATCATTATTCGATTTTGTTTTCATACAATTTTCTGTCTTGTGTCCAAACTCTTTGCAGTAGGTGCAAATTTCAGCCTTCCATAGATAATTTACTTTCACTATTTGCTCTGAACCATCCAATAACTTCACAGGGAATTCATCTAATAATTCCCCAATCGGTGATATTTCTACCAAACCCTTTGCATATCTTGGCTTGTGTATACATTCGATGTTATGTTTAGTTGGGTATTTTATGTGTAGGAGGTAACGGAACTGTAGTTTATTACTAGATTTAAAACACAGTGGTAGGAGGTTATTGCACTATAGTTTATCAGTAGCATTAAGAAACTAAATTTTAATAACAAGACCACTGACCTATCAGTGAAGTTGAAATAAAAGGTGAATATTTTTGCTATTTCCTAGCATGTAGTAAAAATCCATGTCAAAAGTGACAGTAAGCAATTTCTACGGTATAGGCTATGGCCATTTTTTAATTAAGTAAAATTTATTATGAGTTCTCACACAGGTATGGCCAATCACAGGTAGTTTTATAACTTAATCCATCATAGATATGACTTGATGAATACTAGTATTGACATGCAAAATTGTGTGCATGTATGTATGTAATATACAAATGTAGTAGAATATAAATATTTAAATATGTATTTATTTAATTTTGATGATGGTGGAAAGGACAAATATCGTGATCAACATTATTAATAAAAGTGTCATCTGATAGTGCCATCGTCCATATTATGGATTATAGTTATTAATAGTACTAGTTTATATAGTGCATATTTGAGTCAGTTGCCTCCTTCCATACGCAATAACAATCATGCTAAAATGTTAATGCTTAAGCTAATTGCATCTCCATTAAAAATTTCATTTAAATAATTGTCTAGATAAGAAATAATGTTGAACATAGTGATTTAACGATTTGAAAACACTGTAAAAGATATAAATATTTGTACTTGGTATTTTCAAGGATGATATTTGATTCGTGGCACTCATACTTTTATGTTTTTAGGATGGTATTTTCTTAGAGATCAAGGTGAAAATATATTTCATGTACTAGTGCTACTTTAAACTCCCAACCATGACCATGCTTTTTTTAAAATGTTTGTCTAGTTTAGCATTTCTATTTATAGATTTTCATATGATACTATTTTTTATTTATTGCACCATTGCCTTCCTTAGAGCCCATAGTATATCATAGCATATGGTAATATAGTCGTATGTTACAGTCTTATTTCATGAACTTGTTATTATATCGTTTTGGATGATTAGTTGTTTAATGTTTCCCAACTTAATGCATGATAAATGATATCGACTGAAGATTGTTGGCACAAAATGATTTGCAAAAATTTAGTCCAAAAATCTTCAGATTGGGTACACATGGGCTTGGCAAGTACATACAGAGAGAATAGTGTTTATCAGGTAATCGATAGCGAATTATTCACTTTAGTTTTTCCCCTATTATACTTGTTATTAGGTTGTTAGGTCATCCATATATATTCCATAGAGACATGAAGTCCTAAAACATTTTTCCCAAAAGATAGATATAAAGCTCAGGTTATTACAGTACAAAACACGGTTCTTACTATATATTATTCTTTTCATAATATTTATATTGGTTATATGCTTGACCAGGTTTTGAATTTAGGCTTGCAAAGGTAGCCATTAATGTTGCAGCTTGCGACAACACGTATGATGGTGACATTTGGGTAAGTACCTTGTACTCCAAATTATCCTCAGTGTTGCTGCCTGTAATCACTCACAACGATATAAATGTATTTGTATTAACTTGAACCATGAAAGTGTAGTCAGTGGTCATGCTAATAAACTACATTACTATGTGTCCAAGTAGAAAGGAAGATGGATATTTGTGTGATAACATTAATAAGTTAAGTGACCCCACTTCCAAACATAATATATTTACCACTAGTTTTAGCACTACCAATGGCCTCAATGTAATAGTTTAATATTCTTTCAAGCATGATGGATATGAAATTGAGTGGAACAAAATTGTATCTCGTTCCATGCAATCCCAATATTAGTACTATTGAACTATCTTAGCTTTGCATCCAGTATCCTTCAAGAAATAATGCATCTCCATTATGTGTGTAAACTTAGATTTCTAGTAAAAAAAAAAGAAATAAAATAAAATCCATAATCAATTCAACAAGTTGTGTAAAAAGTAAAAGTATGTATGATATGAAAACTTAGTTGTTAATATTAGTTCATATTATGGTGCTATTTATACTCTGGAAGCAACATAGTTTGATTTAACGATATAGGGTTTAGTCTCTATATTCTATATGTTATGTTGGTGCATATGCTTTGACAAGCAATTATATGTGATTCTTCTTTATGATTAAATTTTTGTGTTACTGCAGAGCCGGATGGGTAGGAATGTGAGTCAGCGGAATATAGATCGCAAGGCTAAATTAATACTAGAGGAAGAGGAGTGAATAGTGTTTAATGGATTATATGAATATTTTTCAAATTCTTTAAGGTTCTACTTGGAATGATGTTATTAACAATCATAGAAACAATCACAGTAACAAAACAATCATAGTAATCATAGAAACAATAAAAATAAATGCATCAAAAGTAAAAAGGAAAGAACACATCATGATTTTATAATGGTTCGAGGTTATCCTACATTGAATCCCATACAATTCCTTGTATGGATTTTTTTTTCAACTAGTAAGTGAAAATATAATCTCAATTACAAGGCTACGAGACACGCCTTCTAGAATCTTGACTTTTGGGTAGAGTCACTTGATTTTTGAGCTATAAGCACACCTACTAGATTTATGAGCATACTCAATTGATATTATAGGCTACAATCATATGTACTTGGATTTCAGGAATACCAAGCGCACCATAAAGTATAAGAGTATGATTTGATAGTGTTTACAGACTCAGATCTTTGATCTTGATTATAATTGATCTAGTAACTTTTGAATAACACTTTGATCTTGAAAGATATGTGAGAAATTAGAGAGTAGATGAAGGAGAATCAAATTAATAATGATTGAATTTGATTCTGATTGAATTTCAGTAGAGTTTTTGTAAAAATTGATTTAGAAATCAAAAGAGTGAAAAGAGGAGGGAAGAATAAGAGAGTAGTTATTAAAAATTCTTTTGAAAGTCTGGTATATATAGGAAAACAATGGTCATGTCCATTCGCGAAGAGATACGATCACTTCCATTCAAATTTGAATTTTCAATTTTATGGCCATTAGGTTGACATGCCTATAGAGTATGTCGACATATTCTTTAGAATTTGAAAAAAACTTTAAAAACATTATTTTGAGAATGCATTGCATTGTAAAAACAATTTGATACTTCGTAGAATCATATAAATATAGTTTATACATATTTTAATCAAAATATAACTTGATAAAACTTTATAAAATAATTTTGAAAGATTTAATAAGATTATTTAGTAATATATATAAAAATTAGTATAATTATAACTTATTAAAATATAAACAAAATTCCTTATATATAAACTTAAAAACACTAGAATGATATTTTTATAAGTACAAGAGACTGAAAATCATTTTAGGAAATATTTTCAATTTCAAAAGATTACTTTAAAACCAGAATATTTGAAAAAACAATATAAAATATAATTAGAAAAGGTGAGAGAGACAAGGAAAGTGCTATAAATGTTTTAACATAAATTGTATGATTCTATAACTTTTATGGAATATCTTGAAATCTTAAACTTTCCAACACTCATGAGTCTTTATTCTTGAACTCTTGAAACTTTATAACATCATCTCAAATCTACTCTTGATACTGTATAGTTTTTTCAGTCAACGCCAGTCTAATATCGTGCGCTATATACTATAAATATTTTGATAAAACATTGGTATCTATATTTTATATAATTTCATATAGTTGTCATTATCAAAACCAATACCTAAGGTACTAACAATCCCCCTCTTTTTGATGATGACAACTCTGTACATAAAAATAATATAACTCTCTCTTAATCTATGCCTAGATTTTATATATTTCTCCTCTTTTGTCATCAAAAAAATAAACTAAGTATAACTCCCCTAACTAAGATACTATAATAATAATGATAAGAATGATATATACGAAATGATGAGTGATAACACAAATCATTAATAGTAACCATACCAAACTATATGTTCGGTCAATATCACATTACAAAGTAATCACAATCCAGTCACACCTTGAACTGTATATAGAAGTTCGAAGTAAACTTGTCAAATTAAATCAAATATATGTATCACACATTCAAAGCAATCAAAGCAAATAAAATATTATCTAACTTGAATTTCTAATGAATGGGGATTTGTGAATGGGACAATGAGGGCAAAAGTTCCCTTTTTGTTCCACGAGATTTCCATCTCGATCGAAACACACTTCTCCTGTTTATCGAACTTCGTCATCTTCCTTCATGTGTTCTTCTTCTTTATCTTCTTTCTCGTCATCACTGCATTGAATGTATGAATAACCAAATTCGCAGAATCATCTTCAATAACTATTGGATTCGTAGGATTATCCAACATATATTTTTGCAAAGAATTCTGCTTTAATTTCCCTTGTTCTTTGGTCATAAAAGTTGCTTCGCTAGAATTTCAGTGAGCATTTGCATAATATTTTTCATTTCACGCTCTATTTTAGTGATTTTGCCCGTAATAGTGTTTTCGTAGGGACTATAAGTAGGGGGAGGGATGGAAAACGATGAATTCTTTTCTCTAGAAACAGTTGGAATTAGAGGAGGCCATGATTTATTTATTTCAGAAGTTTAAAACAGAGAGAACACATAATAGTGAAGAGGAAAGTCAAAATTTGGTTATCATATAACCATCCATTTGAATTTTCAAGGGAAATTTAAAAATCAAAAATTACCGTAGGGTATGTCGACATACATAGTATTATTTTGATTATTTTTTTACTTTATATTTTGTAAATTTTACTTCATTATTTTTATATTTTCAATAGGGAACAAATCCCTAACTCTCTTCTTAGCTAAGTAAAAGATGTTAGATTCAGTGGTTTTGTTAATATATCGACCATTTGATTTTCAATGTCTACAAATTTCGATGATATTATTTCGTTGTTTACATTATCTTTTAGAAAATGGTGTCTTATATCAATATATTTAGTTTCAGCATGGTGAGTTAGAATTTTAGATAGATTGAATGCACTTGTATTATCACTGTATATTGGTGATTTACTAAAATTTAAACCAAAATCTTTTAATGTTTATTGCATATAGATAACCTGCGAACAAGTTAATGTTGCTGAAATATATTATGTTTCTGTCGTAGATAGAGATACCGAGATTTTCTTTCTACTAAACCAGGAAACTAGAGAGCGTTCCAAAAAGTGACAAGTTCCATATGTACTTTTTTGGTCTGATTTGCAACCAACGTAGTCAGTATCACTGTATGAAATTAATTCAAAGGAGTCTTCTTTTAGGTAAAAGAGTCCATAGTCTAATGTGTTGTTTACATATCTCAAAATTCGTTTTACGAATTTCAAATGAATTTCTTTAGGCTAAGATTGATATCTTGCATAGAGACAAATACTATACATTATATCAGGTCTGCTAGCGATTATATAGAGTAGTGATCCAATCATTCATCTATATAATTTTTGATGCACAACTTTTGAATTTTTTTCTTTATTTAATTTTTTCATTAGTTGCTATGAGAGTTGGCTTACCACCAGTATTTGACATTTTAAATTTCTTAACTAAATCTTTAGCATATTTTTTGACTAATAATGATTCCATTTCTTAGTTGTTTTATTTGTAATACCAGAAAATAATATAGTTCTTTCAAATGACTGATTTCAAATTCCCTAGCCATTATTTCTAAAATTTGCTTATTTAGTTTATCGTTGGTAGACCCAAAAATGATATCATCTACATGTATTATCCGAATATCATTTTTATCTCTTTTAATAAAAAGTGTACTACTATCTACTTTGCCTATTTCAAAATTTGATTGTAATATATAGGATTTAAGTTTGTCATGCCAAGCTCTTGGAGCCTGTTTCAGACCATACAAAATCTTCTTTAATTTATAAACATGATTAGGTAGGTTTTCATCTTTAGGTAAATAGAATTTATTTTTCCGTTATTTCCATTATGAGTCTGCTGCTTATACATACATATACATATATATATATATACATACATATATATATATATATACATACATATATATATATATATACATACATATATATATATACATATATACATACATATATATATATATATACATATATATATATATATGCAGTAGACTCATAATGGAAAATGGCTACGTCATGAATTGAGCAGGCCCTTTTAACGCAGGTTTTACCTTAAAAAATTGGGGGTTGTTCTATATATACATCTTCTTTAATAAAATCATTTAAAAATGCACTTTTAACATCCATTTAATATAACTTAAAATTATTATGATTAGCGAAAACAAGTAAAATCGTATAGTTTCTTGTCTTGCTACAAGTGTAAAGGTTTCATCAAAATCTATCCCTTCTTCTTGACAACAACCTTTTGCAACCGATCGAGCTTTATTTCTCACCACCGCTCTTTGTTCATTCATTTTGTTTCTATATACCTATTTAGTTCCTATTATGGATTTATCCTCAGGTTTTGGAACTAATTTCCATATACAAATTGATTCAATTCCTCTTACATAGCAAGAATCCATGAATTGTCAGTTGATGTTTCTTTTGGATTTTTAAATTAATTAGCTGAAATAAAAGCAACATTATTCATTTTATTTAGTTGATTTCTAGTTTTAATAATTTATTCAATATTTCCAAGTTTATTTTCTATAGGACGATCTTTCAAATTAGTTTTTCTTTTATTTGTACGTGAATTTTCCGAATTATTATTATTTTCGCTTTTTGTAATCCATTATTACTAATTTCATTAGGGTTATCAATGTTTCTTCTTCATTTATAATTGGATTATAAACTTTTAAATTTTCATCAAATAAGACATGAAATGCCTCTTGAATAGTATTAGTTGTTGTATTGAAAACTCTATAAGCTTTGCTTCTATTTCAATATCCAATAAAGATTCCTTTATCTGATTTAACATCAAATTTATTCAAATTATCTTTAGTATTTAAAATAAAACATTTACTACCAAAAAATTCTAAAGTATGATATTTTAGGCTTTTTATTATAAAATAATTCATATGGTGTTTTCTTAGTTAATGGTTTTATTAAAATTCTATTTAACATATAACATGTAGTACTAACTATTTCAACATAATTGTTTTTAGGTAAATCGCTTTACTAAGCATAGTTCTAGCGCACTCTTGAATCATCATATTTTTACATTTTACCACTCTATTCTGTTGTGCTGTTCTTGAAAATGAAAAAATATGAGTTATACCTTTCTTATTACAGAAATTTTTAAAATTGTCATTTTCGAACTCTCCACCGTGATCGCTTCAAATAGTTTAAATTTTACTAGTCGTTTGATTTTGAATTCATTTAACAAATATATTAAACATTTCAAAAGCATCATAATTAAGTTTCAAGAAAACCATCAAAGTAAACATAGAATAATCATTTACGATTACAGATATATATATACTGTGATTTATAGATTGTATCTGTGATGGACTGAAAAGATCTAATTGAAGAAGCTCAAGGGGTTGAGAGGTAGAAATCATTCTTTTAATTTAAACGACCTTTTTCCAAGTTTACCTAATTGATATGCATCGCATAAATTACTAGCTTTAAAATTCATTTTGAGAAGACCTCTAACAAAATCATTTTTAGCAATTTTGGATAATAGTGTTTAAATTAAAATGATCAAATCTTTTATGCCAAATTCAAGATTTGCTTGATTTAGCCAAAAGACACAAGTTATCATTTGAGAATTTCATACTTAATATATAGATGTTTCGTTTCCTAATGCCTTCAAAGATAATACTTGAATCATTATCTTCAATATGACATTTATCTTTTACGAATTTAATTTGGAAACCCTTATCACAATATTGACCAACACTCACAGATTATGTAAAAACCTTCACCTTAATGGGCTTAAATTACGGAAAAAATCAAAACCCAAGTCCATCACATCATAGATTGTTGGATTTGGTACATGCAAATAAGCATGAGCATTATTAAAGATTGGTAGAAAAAAAATCTAAACTCCTTGTGGCAACAATAATAGGATAAGAATATTGACTATGAATACTACCTTGGAACTAAATTGTTCAGTGGTTAGCGGATTGTCACATCGGCATCGAGCATGAGAGAAAGAAGACTCTCCACCAACTAAGCACATTCAACTCCAATGACCCGTTCCTCTAAATTTATCATGTGAGTTGTAATGAGGAGGGGGTCAGAATAACTTTTTGGTGATTGGAAAAATATAAACTATCCATAACATAAACTTAGACCAATAAGTTTCCATTTAATTGTTATGTTCGTTAAGGTTAGCAATTCTAATCTAACCTTGCATTGCACATGATTACTCACTTACCCCTTCCCAAAGTATGAAATACCAATGAATCAAAATCAACCACCTAATACTTTCAAATCCATTAGCCACTTAATACTTCTAAATATGAAGCGGGCTTCTACAATAATTTTAAAAGAGAAATAGGTAGACTCTGTCATTTACGACCTTAATTGAGGTAGACCTCATTATTTAAGACCTATTCCTAAGGCAGCTTCCTAGTAATGCTATCAATGGTCAGTGGGTCCTAGCTACAAGACGTCTAACCACTATTGAAGGCTTTCGACATTAATGTCCAACTGTTATTACATCTATCATTAATGTCTAATCTGGCCAATTTCGTTACTCATTTCAAAGAGACCTGGATCAGATTTGATTATCCGAAAACCACTTTGATCCGATCTATGCGTTACGAATTGTGATATCTCGAAGATAACGGAGATGGTGATCTTGAAGGAGATTCAGTTTGTTCAGACTCAGGACAAGTTGTATGGATGAATGCTATCACTGCATTGTTGCCTGGTGGGTAATGATTAGCATTCTAAGTGGGATTGCTATTTAGAAAAGGAAAACGTAGCCTCAAGCCCCATCAACCGGAAATGACTAAAATCAAAGAAGATGCAGCAAGGCTAAGTGGGCCGCACCCATTAGTGTATGTTGTCACCCTTCTAGATACATTTACATATTTATGGATTGGTTATGCATGAGATCTCGATAAAAGGGTTGCATGGTATTATCCAGTAAGGGGTAGGCCAGTCTTGTGTTGGTCGGGGATCCAAGCGAGATTCTCGATACATTTTCTAGACGTATACTGGATAGATGGTACCCCAGTGCCTAGTCATTGTATGAAATCCATACTCCAATAAGCGCTGTACGGTTTTAGTTGTATACCAAATAAGCGGAAATGTGAGATGCAAGCATTTTAGCTATTTCATAGTTTACTTTCTATAAACACCATTATAATATCGGATGATTTTGATATAAAAGTTTTTGGTCACCGTAAGGTAAAAACCCGTCGTATTTATGTGTGGAGTGGTCTTACAGGATACTTTCGTCTTTTAAAGGATTTTTTTTTTGAAAATAATCAAATCTAAATTGAGCGTGTTTTCTCATGCTGGTTTTCCAGACTAACTCAAATGATATTTTATTATATGCTCGGGTCAGACGAGTATTGCAAATCTCGGTTAGGATGATACGGAGCTCAGAAGATGAGCTGGAGGATTTCAGACATATTACACATACTTGGTTATTTCCTCTGTGTGTGTTATGCTGTATATTCAGTATATGTGAGGACAAGTTAGTATAACTATCCAGATTGATTGTTGGCTGTTATACTCTAATGGTTGTAGGTACATTACAGTTACAAATTCTTTTGATAAAGATCTGTTATTATATATTATATTTTTCTGCTGCGATTATGAGATTCTGTATTGTTATTTTAGTTTCTGTTTCTTTCTTTCTTCTCAATCTCTCTCTTCTTTCCCATGAACTTCTGTCATTCTGTGCTTGAAATGACCAACCTTATTCTCCACAATAAGACGCATCATTTTGAAGAAAGAAAGGGATAGAAAAGAGAAAAGATAGAGAAGGAAGAAAGAAACAACATCAAAATCTCAACTGCGGAACGAATAAATTATATTATTCACATAGAGATTACATAATATCATATACATCAGAGTTACACAACTTATACAACACATACTAGACAGTTATAAACACCTGTCTAGTTGTACAACTCAATATACAATTCAGACAACGACTCAGAGAAAAACACAGCGGAACCATCTATATATCTACAAACGCTGAAGCCTCCTGCTCCATTTCTCCTCCAGAATTTGTCAAGCCTAACCTGAATCCCTTGGCTACTCGTAAAAATTTGAGTACCCAAGAGTTTAAATAAAACAGAAGTAAACTCCGGGTCAGACATGGGTCTGATGTGAGTAAACGGGTTAAAGTTGCTTAATTTTAAAAACCTTTTGAAAGAAAAGGTATCACGTAAGACTCTCCACACATAAACATGGGTAAGTTTTTACCTTACGCTAACCAAAACATTTGATAGGAAATTCTGTGATATCATAATAGGGTCTAGGGTTTTCAAGTAAATAGAAAATAACCGAAATTGTTACATTCATTAAATTCCAGCTACTAACCACAAAAGTGGGTAATACAATCAAAACCGTAAGGGCACGTAGGAAGAATGAGTTTTCATCAATGACAGGGCTACTGGGGTACCGCCCGTCACAGTACGTGGCCTAAATCAACGTACCGAGGATCCACCCTAAATCCTCTACAACACAAGGCCGGAATCATCCCTTACTGGACAGTCTCGAACAAGACAACCCCAGCAGTTGGAGCTCAACAACTGCCCGCATAGCCGAATAAAAAGGGACCTCTAGACAGGGGAAAATCTCGTCCTACTTGGGCATAACCCACTTAGCCTTGCTGCACCTTCCCCGTTTTAGCCATTTCCGGTTGATGAGGCTTGAGGCTACGATTACCTTTAGAGAACACATCTCTTAGATTGCTCATCGTCCACCTGACGATGTTCTGAAAGCATTCAATCCATATAAGTTCGTTTCGGGTTCGAACGAAACCGAAGGCATTATTTCGTTACACTCATTTTGGAATCACCCTCAGAGTTAACGACAATAACCCTTGCACTTCAAAACTCTATCTCGATCTTCAATTTGAGATGTCATGACCTAACGTCAATTTGGATCGATGTGGTTTTCGGATATCCAAATTTGAAAACCCGATCCCGGTCTCATCGAAATCCAAAACGCCATCTTTTTGGTCTAAGTTGTTTTAAAGTTAAAACAATTCAATGCAATACAATCCTTGAATTAACACAGCATTAATACAGATAAATATCACACATTTATCAATGATATATCAAATATCATGTAACGGAATATCACAACATATCATCCAATAGATATTAATTAATTCAGATATTCTACTCAATCAATCATCCATAAGCAACCATTATTAATCCCTATTATAATTAATTTAATTAACTTAAATTAAGTAAATTACTTAAGAATTAATAACCAACTTTGCTTAATTAAAGAATAATTAAGCTTTTATTAATTAACCATCCTTCAAATATCTATCTTAATTAATCTCCTTAATTAATTATACTTCAATTACATAAAGTAATTATCCTATAATTAATTTCACAAATTAATTATCCTTCACAATTTAAAGTTATTAACCTTTAATTACTCTCATTAATTACATTAATTAATGATCCTTCATTAATTATTTCCAATAATTAATTAATTATAATTAATTACATTAATCCTTAATTAATCACATTAATTAATTATATTTTAATTAATTAATTCCATTAGTCAACCTTGATTAATCATAAACAGTAACTACCCTTCTGTAATTACTTACTTAATTAACTCTTTAATTAATTATATCAATCCTTTGATTAATTACACTAATTAATTAACCCTTAATTACTTTTACTAAGTAATTACCCTTTAATACCTCCCATTAAGTAATTCCTTTTAATTAATTACATCTTGTAATTATACATTAATTACTTTTCTAAGTAATTACACTAATTAATCTCATTAAGTATTTATACTTAATTAATTACCAAGAGATTACCTTTAATTAATTAAAAATTTATTAACTTAAATTAATCACCTTCATTTGATTAATTACAATTGGATAATTCATCCCTTAATTATCCTTAAAACAAATTAATTAAATCTTAATTACAGATTAATTAATTCTTTAACCATTAATTAATAAACCTTAATTATTAATTAGTACAACTTAATTACAAATTAAGTACTTCTTAATTACCTGTTAATGAACCCATTAATTAACAGTTAATTAACCCTTAATTAATCTTTAATTATAGATTAATTATTCCTTAATTATTAATTAATAAAACTTAATTATTAATTAATAAAACTTAATTATGTATTTCTTAATTACCAATTAATTAACCTCTAATCATTTGATTAATTAATTTCTAATTACTAATTAATCAATCTTTAATTACTTAATTAAAAATTCTTAATTACAATTAATTAACCTTTACTTAATTAATTATAACCCTTAATTATAAATTAATTAAATCCTTAATCATTAGTTAACTAAATTAATTAATTATTCTTAATTAATTACTTAATTAACCCTTATCCTTATTTATTTACACTTAAATTTCTTAATTAACTTAATTAATTCCAAATTATTAAAACCACAATTATCTTAAGATAAAATCTCATCTTATTTATACCTTAATTGTCATTTAAAGCATTTTATTTAAAAAAACAAATTTGCTTAATTAAATCATTAATTAAGTTTAAAATATTCATTCAACTTGATAAATTAAAAGTTTCAAAACACAACTTACTTTTAATTGCTTTAAAAATATTATCAAGTGGTAGTTTAAATTCTAGTTTCAATTTAAATTAATTAGCTTGCTTTTATAAAATCTTAAAACTTCATTTCTACACAAGTTTTAAAATAATGTTAACTTAATTTAGCAAAGTTTAAAATTAAATAAAGTTTCAAAATTTCATGAACAACGTTAAAGAAAACTTCTATTATATAGTAAGTTATTTAAGAAAAGTTAAAACTAATTTCATTTTTTAAAATTCCAAAAACCAAGTTTTAGAATCCTTTTTAAAATTTCTTATCATTTGCTTCGGGTCAAACCCGAAGATCACTCGGGTCTACCCCGAGTCCCCTGCTCTATCTCAAAATTTAGTTTAAGTTTTTAGATTAAGTTTAATTTTAAAACCTGAACCCAAAAACTGATAACATGCTACTCTCCGCCATCTACTCGAGTTTAAACTCGAGTCAATACCACACAGTCTCGAGCTTCAACCCGAGATCAAACCTTCATCATCATCCAGATATGCCTGTGCACGCGTGCACCTACACCAGCGACCAACGGCGCTACGACCATCGACGTCGACCCCAACAACTCGCCAGTGAACCTCGCAACCACACTCGATCACCAATTTACTCGATTCGATCGTGAATCGAAATCGACCCCAAAGTCCAAATCTGCAAACTCATTCTCACCGGAAATTCACCTAACTCCGGCGATCCCTGCTTCGAGAAACCTGCCATCTTCACTACAGCTCCGCCTCGTCTTCCAGCTCCTACATCACACCTCGCGATCGCCGCCGATCAAATCTCGATGTAGCACTTTCTTTAGAAAGAACGACAACACAACCTGGATGCTAAACCCTACTTGGTCGACGCATGGCCACTCCTGTCGCCTGAAAATTCGAGCACCATTTTTGCCAAACACCCCATCCATCCAACTATCTTCATCAGGAGACCCGATTATCCAAACCCTTTTGATCGCCAGAAATATCACAAAAACCCATTCCTAGTCATTCTTGAATTGCACATCCAATTCAATGTTAAAAATCAAGATTCTGGTGTTAAAAATCCTAGTTTGGAAAAGGAATTCAGATTTTATATGTGAATTAACAGATCATTGAATTTGATTTTTAACATTACTTAAGCTCCTCTGTGTTTTTATTTTCCCAGATAATATAACTATCTATCATTCTTAAAAATATTTTTAAAACAAAGTTTAGTTTTAAACAACTAACTTTGTTTAAATACTTAAGCCTAAAAGAGATTAGAGTGTGTGACAACCCGGAATTTTCTAGCAATATCAATTTAATAATCTGCATTAAATATTAAATTGATTTGATATATCTTTATTAATTAGATCTGAATTGATACTTTTCTTTTAATAAATATTTAATTGGTAATGATATCTGTTAAAATTAATTGTTTGTTTTCTATTTATATATGTATATATTTGTATACATTGTAAATAGATGAGATTTGTTTTAAAGTTCAACTAATAAATTATGTTTTAAATTCTAATATATATTTTAGTGAATTGGAAATTATGATTTATTTAATATAAACTTTTCAAAGTTAAATAAATAGATATGTGATTTTAAATACTTAAGAGAATTGCTTAAATAGTTTGATACTTATTTTAACTTAAGTTTAAATTTTAAATTTACATTTATTAACAAAAGGATTTGTTTTATTTTCTTTTAGTATAGCTTGATTAAATTATGGATTTAAAATTTTATATGAGTTTTAATGTAATTTTTTTTTTCAAATGGTACATTAATAAAATATGTAGTTTATAATAAAAAGATAATTTATTCTATCTATCATTTCAAATTGATAAATGTGTTTTTATAAAATAAATAAAATTAAAATATACATATAAAAAATACAAGACTATAAGATAAATTAGGTAAAATGTAAAGTAGTACATTAGTTAAATTACAATAACATAACAACTATAAAGTTCAATTAGTTTTCAAACAACAAAACAAAAATAACAAGTCACATACATTTCAAAAATACAATAACTAGTCAACAATGAAACTAGAAACATATGTTTTTCAAGTTTGTAAACCAACATAAGCAAACTGCAGCATATATATATATATATATATATATATATATATATATATGTTTTAAGCATCAAGAACAAAAGAAGAACATGAAGCAAATGATAGTAACAAAAATGTGTGCAGGCCAAATTGAATAAAACAAAATAAAGATAGTAACAAAAACTCTTGTACAAAAAAATTGGTCAGCAAGGCATAATAAGTATAAATCATTATGAACACATTTAGTACAAACCCAAAATTCTGCGGCTAACATTCTGTTTATATATTAACATAAATATGTTCAAACAGAGATCTGCAAGTATGAAATGAATGAAAACATATTAGTACAAAACAAAGCTGCAATATCTTTATACAAACATTTGTGTCAGTAAATATGGATTGTGTTAACATAAGTAAAGACATAAACATTTATTAGCCATCTTTATATCTGAAACAAACAAAATCTAAAATATGTGCAGGCTGAAATAAAACAAAATATGTATATAGGGAAGCTTGCTAGAGAAGACATTATTATGCATTCTTAAGCAAACAAACAAAAGTCATTAATGAAAAATCTTTTTAGCACACCATTACATTTCATATCAGCCTCCAACTTAATAAAATATCTCTGGTTTAAAATCTGTACAAACTAGATATGTATGCCATATTGTACAACTGTATGAGACATAATAATAAACCTGTCTGCATATATCCCTGTCTCTTTTCTTTTCTATAAATCTGCACATCAGTTCGAACTAAGTAAAGACTAGAATAAACTTCATTTCAAACTAAAACAAGCTTTACTTGAACATAAGTCAAGATGCAATCTAACAGTGGATCAAGATGAAGATGTTAGCCTGAGAAATTTTCAATCCCGTGCCTATTTGAAAGCTCTGCTCTTTTCTTCTGTGAGTAACTTCTTTTCTAAATACCTAAGTATATTCATTTATGGTTGTATGTCAGTTTTTCTGAGATGAAGTTTGAAGTATGTGTGTATATATTTGAGAATGCATATGTATATATGGATGGATAGATGGATTGATGTGGTTAAACTTGTTCTGCCTGTTTTTAGTTTCAGGCTTGCCTTCTAAACAAAAGGATCTAATTCCTTTGATCTGATGGCTGTTAATAGATAGAATTTAAACAAGACTTGTTTGTTTAACTTTAAGATTTAAGTTTAAAATTTATTTAACTAAAAATACAAGAGAAATTAATCTGGAAACCAAAGTATAACTGTAAGTGTTTGTATATGTTGCTCTCTGTTACTCTGTAAACAAAACTTTACTTTCAAAAATCATTTGCTCTTTCTCTGATTGATGGATGAACTTAAGATTTGAACAAAAGATGTTTGTAACATCATGAACTAAGTTTAAAAATTTAGTTAAGATAAAAACATCTTAAAACTTTTTCGCTGGAACCCAAATCTCTGAGCAAACTTAAGATTGACAAAATTTCAGCTTTCACTGATCATTGATTCAGGTATCTAACTAGAATCTATATTGGAAAACATGATTTTTAAGGGTTAAAGCATAATTTTTAGCCGTATGTTTTGAGAGTAGTTTGTACTTTACTGTTTGAGGCTTTTCGAGTCGCCGTGGGCGATCAAGTCGAACTGGTGGGTCGAGCTTCGGTCTGGGGGTGGAGGAGGCTGCCGTGGAGCTAGGAAAAATAGGGGATGACGGCGCAATGGGTGGTGGAAGCGTCGGTTTGAGTTTAAAATTTTTAAACCTAAAATTTTACTGTGTTATAATTTGTAGCACCGCGGCTAGTGTAGGTGATCGAGTGGCACATGGTTTGGAGTGGAGGTAGAGGGATGATGGTCGGTGTGGTAGCCGGAGTTTGGTGGCCTCTGGTGGTCGGAGCTGTGCGCACGTGGCGGTGACAGGTTTGGAAGGGGAGGCGAGGTAGTGTTTTCCAGGTTTTATATTCCTTTTCATGTTGATTTCGCGCGTGCCTGGTGAAACTCGAAGCATGTTACAGTTTTTCTCGGGTGGAAACTCGTATGTTACTCGAAGTAACACAGGAGGGGGGCTCGGCTGTTGTTTTTCAGGTTTTAAAAACCTGTTGTTGTTTTTTTAACAGTTTTGAGATTTTTGGTTTTAAAAATTTAAACAAAGTCAAGTCTAGTTTTAAATCAAGTTTAAAACATGAATTTAAGTTAGTTTTGAAAGAGAGTTGAAAATAATAAATTTTCAAAATTTAAATTATTTTAATAACTTAAAAGTGATTAATAATTAAAGTATTTTCAAACGAGAGTGACTTCGAATGAAATTTGAACGGTTAAGAAACGATTGAATCAAGTTGACTCGAAAATTGAAAATCAGGATTTAGATTTGAAATTCTAAATTTGGGAATAAAATAAAGTTTTGTAATTTAAATTTATTCAAAAAGTTTTAAGTGCAATTGAACATGTTAGTTTACAAAGAGTTTTGAAAAAAATAATAATAAATTAGATTTAAAACTTTATTAAGTATAAATTGGTTTTTAGTCAAAAAGTAAATTGAAATAAATGTTTTAAACATATTGGAATTTTACTTTAATTCATGAAGTTTTAGAATTTTATATGTATTAACCTTTAAGTAAGAATAATTAATGATTGATATTAATTAAATTAGTAATTATAAGTTTAAAAGTAGTAATTAAAGTAATTAATAAATTAATTAACTAATATGTGATTAAGGATCATAGATTAGGTTTGATTAATAAATTTTAATGGTTAATCAAACTTATAATTAATAATGATTAACTAAGTTAATTATTTTTGAAGGAAATAATTAAATAAGTGTTAATGAAGATCATTAACTAGATTATTTTATAATTAAGTAATGTAATTGATTTTTAATAAATTAATTGGATTAATTAATTCAATAATGATCATTGTAATAGTTTAAATGTAAATTATTTATTGAAAAGTAATTAAGAAATTAATTACTTATTAATTGAGTAAATTGATTGAGTTAATTAATTTAGTTTAATTAACTGATATTTTGGAATTAAATTACTTAGAGAAGTAATTGATGGATAATTACTGGAGGTAATTAACTGGATGATGTTTGTTAATGGAAGTAACTGGAATATAATTACTTGAAATTAATCAGGGAATTAATTAAGAGTATTATTGAGAAGTAATTAATTATGAATGATTAATTACTGTTTGTTATTAATCAAGAGGATTAATATTTTTCGATTTGAAGATTTGTATTGTTAATATAAATTAACAAATGAAAATGTAATTAGGAATCATTAATTAATATAATTAATGATGGGATTAGGGATTGATTTATTTGAGGATAATAAATCAACAAGATAATTTAATGGTAATAAATCGGTACAAATGTAATTAATTAATGGATTTATTCAAGATTAATTTACTGTAAATAGATTAAGGAAAACTACTGGAATGTAGCAAGGGATATTTAAATCAAAGATGATTAATTTGAATATATATAAGTAATTGATTATAAGATTTAAATTAAGTTAATTAATTAATTTTAGAAATCATTTGATGATTTGGTATGTGAAATTACTTAGTGTAATTAATGGAGCATAATTATTTAGGAAAGTAATTAGATGATAATTACCTGATGAAATTAATACAAGATAATTTGTAAGAAGAGTAATTTGAGTAATTTCTTTTGTAATTAATCAAAGGATTAATTTATGGAAATAATTAATCATGGAATGATTAATAAGTAATTAAGGGTAGTTAATTACTGGTTTGTTATTAATCAAGGGGTGACAAATAATTGTGTTTAAGGAAAGATTAATCATTTAATTAATTTAAATAAGCAATTTAATATAAATTGAAGATCATTAATTAATATAATTAATGATGTAATTAAGAATTGTAAATTAAGGAATAATTAATAAGGAAGTAAGCAAATGTTAACCTACTATGAATGATTTAGAATAATTCATTTGAGAATTAATTAAAGACTAAATTATTCTTGTAATTAGAGAATGATTAATTAATTTGATTTATAGTTAATTAATGATTGTGAGAGCAGGATTTATTGAATGAATAATTAATTTAATTTATCTTAAATTAATTAAAAATAGAAGTAGTTAATTTAATTCATTTTAAATTAATTATAGCCTGTGATTCATAAATCATTGCTGATGGAGTATACTGATATTTCATTGTTTGGTGGTGATCTCAGAAATGAGATGGATAATGTCTATGTGATATGGATGTATGTTTTAAGTATGATAATATTTAATTATCTGTTTGGATGATGATATTAGTTATCTGTTTATGATGATGATATGATTATCTATTATGAGATGTGAATTATCTATCTGTGCATATTGATAATATTGAATCCAATGTTAAGACTAAATAGACAACTTGGCCTTAAAAGACACGTTTTGGATTTCGATGAGACCGGGATCGGTTTTCCTTATTTGGAATATTCGAAAACCACATCGATTCCAAATTAACGATAGGTCGGGAATCTGAAGTGAAGATGAAGATTCAGAATGCAAGGGTTATCGTCTTTAACTCTGAGGGTGATTCCAAAACGAGTGTAACGAGATGATGCCTTCGGTTTCGTTCGAACCCGGAACGAACTTGTATGGATTGAATGCTTTCAACACATTGTCAGGCGGACGATGAGCTTTCTAAGAGATATGTTCTATAAAGGTAATCGTAACCTCAAGCCTCATCAACCGGGAATGGCTAAAACAGGGGAGGTGCAGCAAGGTTAGATGGGTCATGCCCAAGCAGGACAAGCATATTTCCCTTTCTAGATATCCCTTTTTATTCGGCTGTGTGGGCAGTTGGTCTGCAGCCAACTGCGGGGTTTATCTTGTTCGGGACTGTTCAGTAAGGAATGGTTCCGGCCTTGTGTTGCAGGGGGTCGGGAGTGATCCTCGGTACGTTGATCTAGGCCACGTACTGTGACGGGCGGTACCCCAGTAGCCCTGCCATTGTATGGAATCCACAATCCAATAAGTGCCAACGGTTTTGATTGTATTACCCACTTTTGTGGCTAGTAGCTGGAATTTAATCATGTAACAATTTCGGCTATTTTCTATTTACTTGAAAACCCTAGACCTATTATAATATCACTGAATTTCCTATCAAATGTTTTGGTTAGCGTAAGGTAAAAACTTTTCCATGTTTATGTGTGGGAAGTCTTACGTGATACCTTTTGTTTTCAAAAGATTTTCAAAATTAAGCAACTTTAACCTGTTACTCATACCAGACCCATGTCTGATCCGGAGTTTATTTTTGTTTTTCATAAACTCTCGGGTACCCAAATTTTTACGGGTAGCCAAGGGATTCAGGCTTGCTTTGACGAATTCTGGAGGAGCAATGGAGCAGAAGGCTTCAGCGTTGTAGATATATATATAGTTCCGCTGTGTGGTATCTCTGTGATGTATGGTGTATTGAGTTGTATAACTAGACAGGTGTTTATAACTGTCTAGTATGTGATGTACTATATATATTATGGTGTATTGAGTTGTATAACTAGACAGATGTTTATAACTGTCTAGTATGTGATGTACTATATGTATCACTCTGATTGATGTTATATATTATGTAAATACTTTTGTGATTAATATATTTTATTCGTTCCGCTGTGAGATTCTGATGTTGTTCTTTCTTCTCTATCTTTTCTATTTTCTCACCCTTTTCTTTCTTAAAAACGATACTTCTTCCTGGGCGTAGGAAGTTGGGTCGTTACAGAGTGAGTGAAAAATTAAATTTTTAATGTATGTTTAAATTTTTGGAACTTAAAACAGAGAAGAATGTCATATCCAGACATTCACACAGCATCTATAAACATGTTTTTAGAATCCTTAAAACCATCATGCAAATCACATTACAAGTTTACACCAAACATATGTCACATGCATCTATCTAAAGGTGATTTATGTTTACAGTTTTAAGAATCAAAGGCATAAACTAAGAACAGAGATGTTAAACTCAACAGAAATACACATAGGTTTGCATATATACAAATATTCAAAGCAACCATTAACACAGTAATCCACATGCAACAGATATTTGTTACTTAAGTTTTTAATTTTAAAGTTTACTCACCTTTTAACCAAAATACAGAGTGATGAATTTTTGAAACAGGGAGCTCTTGAATTTCAGAGAGCTTTGAAAACTGGGTTGAAGCCTTAAGAAGCTGAAAACTTTGAATTCCATGAATTACTGAAATGCGTTAATACTGGAATGTTGATGCAAATTGAAGCTTAATTCTGCCGATTGCGTTGATAACCCAGATTGTATTTGAAACTGTATTCTTTTTACGGGTTTTGGTCTTTGCTTTGAGAATTTTGATGACAGGTTTGTTTTTTTTGAAAATCTGCTGACAGGTTGGTCTTTTGATTAGATAAGATGGATTACATGTTTTGGTATAACGAGGTTACAGTACTTTTGAAGAATGCTTGACAGATTTTTTGGTTTTTGAATTTGGAAATTGAAGTATAGGTTTTGGATTTTGAACTAGAGAGATGTTTTTGATTTTGGAAAATGATGTACAGGTTTTTAGTTTGAGCTTGAAGAAGGTTTACAGGAAAATGATTCTTTCTGATTATAGAGTAAAGAACAGGTGGAGTTTTTCTTTGGGTTTAGAATTAAGAAGACAAAAGGAATAAGAAATGAAGATGTATACTTATATAATCTAATTTATGAATTTATTAAATTTTAGAAAATGAAAACACAATGTGACACTTGTCCTATTCCATACTTAACTATCTAACACATGTTACTAAGGGTGTTTATAAATTAACACTTGTATTTATTTATTTTATATATATTTAAATTGATTTTAAGAAGCTTTTATATGAATATCTTAATGAATTAATATATTTCTCAATTAATAAATGCTTTGTAAATTTATTAAAAATAAAACCTTTAAAAGAAAATAAAAAAATAAAATTAATCATATCTTAAATAAAACCATACATAGTATATTTAATTCATTTATAAATATAAATATAAAAATTTTGTATTTATTTATTATTTAAATGAATATTTTCATAATTTAAATAAATTCTTTTAAAGAAAAAGAATATAAAACAAATTATATTCTTATGGAAACTCAATTCATATATTTTTGTATCTAACTATTTCAAAATAACTATTCTTTAAATTCAAATTTAAATCCAAATATTAAATTCAAATTTAAAGTTTAAAATTCAATTTAAAATTAACTTAAACATATAATATATATTAATTTAAACAAACACATTATTAAATTTGAAAAATAATAATTCTATTTTTAAAATTAACTTAAATGAATATATATACATACACATTTAAACAATACATATTTAAATTTGAAAATAATAAGTCTATTTAAAATTCTAGTTATAAAACAACCAAATTAAATTTGTATAAATGATTATTCCATTTAAAAATCCATTTATACTATCATTAAAATCATCACATTATATTGATTAAAATAAAAATTTACCAATTTTAATTAATTTAAATCCAGGAGATTATCATATTTAAATTGCTTGAAATTCTGGGATGTCACATTCCTCCTCCCTTAAAAGAATTTCTTCCCCGAAATTTAACAAAAGATAATCCCAAAGGTTTATTATATTTCAATCAATCTAAACATGCATATCAACCATACACTATCAATCAAACAACCATTCATCCAAACAAATGATTCTAGCTATGCGGACACAAATCCGGATAAGCTTCCTAAAACTATCCCGAGTTTCCCAGATATAGATACTGGAATACTCGTTCTACTGAATCCAAATTAGCTACACCACTAAGCTACTGAGCTCCTACTCATCTAGATCTACCATCTACACAAGAGATCTGACCACAGACTAGTCTGACTCAACAACCAAATCCTTCCAACAGCTGGCACCAAAACCAGCGATGGACCAAACACGTACTCTCTCAGAGATACATGAAATACCTTGAATCCCAGTCTTCCAAACTGCCAATTCAACCCTGAAGACCAAATCACTAATCCTTATCAGAACACAGAAAGATCCAAAATATTTCTGAGTTAGCTTTCCAGTCTTATCCAATCCTACTGCTCTCCTTACCGGAGAAAACCTTAACAACAACGAAGTCTCCAACTTCGAATTCCAAATTCCATCGTCCCTTAACCATAAAACTCTTCTGATGATCCCGAGCTGCCTACATACTTCCTTGATCAGCTCAACCTTCATTGATGCTACTTGAAACAAGCTGGACCAAAAACAAAGCCCAACAGAATGATCCTCTCAAGATCAACCAAAATCAAGTACACCAACTCTACTTCACAAATTTCTAAATTTATTTTCAAGCCTGGATATTTTTCTATAGAAAATTTCTACATCATGTTCTGACTGAGACGTCATTTTTCGTTTTCCCAAATTTGGACTTCTATAGCTCCGCCGATCTTATTTTCTGCGTTTTTACTGCATTTTTTTTTGCTAGTGAAAATCCGTATTTTTATAATTCAATTGTATCACAAATATCTGTATACCGTTTTGTTCGCCCCATCGTACTGATCTCCGCAGTATATTTATTTCTGTGTTTTGAAGTCCGATGCACAGTGGAATTCACGAAACCAGTAACCGTATCGATACCAGATCTGTGACAATTTGATTTCTTTTGCGTTTTAAAATTTAAACGCGCATCAATCAATTTCTTTAATATTTGTCAGCTAAATAGATGGGTGACTGTTGCTTCTAAAACTGCTCATGTTTAATTTGATACGCTTCATTTTTATTTGTTCCGTTTTCCTTGTTGCCATTTTCATTCTCTTTGATTGATAGATTTGTTGCCGTTATCTATTCTTTCTCTCTCCGTCTTTATTGCTTAGAAATTAAAGCAACAAATATTTGATTGTAGCCAGCCATTTCCTATGCCTAAATTTCCACTTTTATGAAATATCTAACGTATACTTTTGCATTTATTTCGCTTATTCACTTTTACTTACGTTTCTCATTTCAGCCTTTAAATATTGTTTTCTTCTCTCCTTCATTTCAGTTCATATTATAGCCGCTTCCATTTTTGTTCGGAAGGTATTAAAAACAAAAACAAAAAGAATTTACTCCTCTTCCTCAACCTGCACGTTTCCAATTCCTTCTTCCTTTCTTCCACTTTCCTTCAAGTGTCCGCTCATCTCCTCTCGCCCATGCCGACTCCACTCCCATAGGCCATCACGAAACCTTCAGCCTCCCGTCCAAAACCCTCTTCTGCAAACTTTCCCCGCCTACACTCCAGCCCGCCACCACCGCTGCCTACCCTACCCCAAGCCACAGCCGAGTGAACTTTGAACCTTCGGCCTCACAAACCCCACAACCCATCTCCAGATCCTTCCCCTTCCTTTGCCGGAATCCATCATGAGCAGCCGCTCCTCATCGAGATTCAAACCCGACTCTAACATGCCACATCATCGTCCCAGGCCAACCTGACTAGCCACTGATGCCATGAACCCGAACACTCCTTCCCCTCGCCTGTAACAGCCCAAATTTTTAACAAGTATTTTTCACTTGTATTTTTAAAAACTTTGGTGTTTATTTAAAGTGATTAAAAATAAAAAAAATAAAAAAACAATTGACCAAATTTTTAATTAAATAATAAGATCTCTGAAATTTTGACATGGTTAAGAATTAACTTTAATTTGGTAATTTGGGTTTTTGTCGAAGATGGTAAACAACTTAATTTCTAGCAAAATCAAGTTTTAATTAAGAAAATGTTAATAGCTTAGGTGGTTAAGACATCTAGGCTATTCACGATAGGTCACGAGTTCGAGTCTCAGCATGGTCAGAATTTCGAATTTTTTTAGTGTATAAATGAACTGGGTAATTACGCGTTAAAAAGGGCGCGTAAATTTAGGGAATAAATACCGTATATATATATATATATATAAGATTATATATAAGAAAACGTATAGAATTTTAATCCGTTATTTTTCTCTTTCCAGTAAAATTTACTTCCCAATTTATATACATATATAATTTGATTTAAATCATTTCCTTAAAATACTAAATATGGAAATTTAAAGTTGTGAAACGGTTAATTTTGTTAAAAGACAACTCCATTTGAATTTTAATAAAAGGAATTTTGTATATGTATATATATATATATATAATATGTGAAAACCAATTAAGTTTGTTAAGTAATAATTTTGAAGAATTTAGTGTATTAATGAACTGTTGGATTTCGCGTTTATAGGACGCGTAAAATTTATGGTATAAGTAACGTAATAAACGTATAAATTTAAAACGTTATTTTTATATAAATCTTGGGTGTTTTCTATTGCGTCAGTTTGGCGTATTTTAAAAATCATATTTCAACATCTATATGAATTAAAATATTAGTCAGTAGTTTTATAGCAAATGTTACTTTTTCCATATAACTTTAAAACATATTTTAGTGTTGCCTTGTATGTTCTGACTATTTAGTTGAAATTTAACCTTGCCTATCTTTTCAAATTCTCGCATACCCATTATATCTCTCTGGTTCCTATAATCACGCAAATCTTATTTGCCTATCTATTTCAAATAAATATATATAAAAAAAAGAAACGTGACGCCGTTTCTTCAATCTACAATCAAATCTCTTGCCTAAATATCATCTTGATGGTCTGCATTCAAAATCACGCCACTATTAAATGGTATCAAATGTTGAAATCAAATTTTCATAAATTGGCAGTATAAATTCACGCAGACTTATCCGTTCAAGCTAAAGAAACTGGAAAGAAATCACAATCTTTTATCACTTGCCACCTTATATTCGTTTCCTTTATCAATTTATCTCTTACGTTTTCTGGTCTACAATATAATTTCAAACCTGCCTACTATATATATCTCTCTGCAAGTTTGTTCTTGCCAATATCTTTTATCAAGGGGAAACATAAATCACGCAGTCTTATCCATTCAACAAAAAGAAATCTTGCAACCAATCTGGTAACTGATCAAGCAATTTTTGTAAACATTATTTCGTTGCCTATTCAGTGCAAAGCAAATTTTAATTGCTTACTGTTATCCACTTTAATCACGCATTCATTTATCACAATTTTCGTGTAACGTTCAAACATGAAGAAACTGGAAATAAATCTCTTTGCCTTCCTTTGTTTTAATACGAAATTTATTGCTTCTCAATCAAGATATGTTGCCACTTTATAAATTTTTCCCCTGCCGTGACCACTTTAAAACCTGAAGCTCATTTATATATACCAGCTATTCCAAATACCTTTGCATCTCCTATAGCTTGTATTATCTCCTTCTTGCGTACAGAGCTTCAAATCAGGTAATGATTTTTCTTTGTCATTTTTCTTTTCTTCTTCCAGTTTTTCCCTTTCTTCTTCTTGTTGTTCTCTGTTTCCCTTTTGCCTTGCTCGGCTACTTCTCCACCACGTCACGTCCCTCTAAGTTTTCATAACCGAGCTTATATCCCGAACAAGCCCATGGTTAATATATTATAATATTTTTCTAAAGATTATTAAGTATTTTTGAAATAAAATTTATGTAATTTAACTAAAAATTTGACTTAAGGCTTTATAATTTTAAAGGTGTTTTGTTTTTTTAAGTTAAATTTTTGTAAATTAATAATTGGTTTTAAAGTGAATTTAAAGATTTTATTTACGATAAATGACATAATAATTAAATTTGATTTAATATGGAGTTGAAATCTAACCTAGAAATTTTAATAAAAGTTATTTCCGAAAATGGATATGTTTGGTATAATAAATAATGTACTTTAAATTGATAAAATGAAAGACGATTGAAATGGAACATTTTGGAATAACTTTTATTTAACTTGAATCATAGTTGAATTGATGTCTAAATGAATAAAGTTGTGAAGAAAATTTAGTGTATATTAACTATAAAAGGATTTTTTTTTTATGGAACGAATGTGTTTTGTAAGTAAATAATTGAAAATGTTGTTTTCAAATGGAAAGGTGAAATTTCAATTTATGACTTAACTTGAAAATTTGAAATTGGGTTTTAAATAAAATTGTTAAGTTAAGTAAATAAATGAGAATGTAGTTTTATTTAGGAAGTGGGTATTTTTAAATTAAGTGTAAAGTTATTTGGAAAATTATATATACAAGTTAAGTAAAATTGGGAAATTCGGACTTACAAATGATTCATAGTAAATATGGATATTTTATTCATAAAATTTATTTTATTTAATCATAAGATAAATGGTATCCAAATGAACATTTTTCTGAAGTAGGAATATGATTTTTAAAGTTAAGAATGGTTAAAAATTTAAATTTTAATGTTTCTGAATTCGACAATGTTTTGAAATTGAAGTGGCAGAGACGTGTTGTAATTAAGAAACAGAGAGAGTTTGCATTGAAGAATAGTTTAGGCAGAGACGCAAGTTTGTGTAAATACATATTTTTCAAAACTAGATAAGTTAGGGTATGCCGGTGGAAAATAAAATAAAATAATAATAATAATAATAAAATGTATAATAATAATAAATAGTATTGCCAAGCCTATGAAGTTGGGGTCGGGATGTGGGGTGAGGCAGTCAAGCAAAAGCTGAACCAAAATTTCTTTTATTCTATTCGTTCCAGTTGTTTCGAAAATTTTGCTTTGACCGTAATTTTAAAAGTCACGTATTTGGTATTTGGATCTTATTTTAGATTTGAATCAAGACGTGGCATCCGCGGAAACCTAATCGTGCCATTTGTACGATCCTTTATCAAGTGGTAAAATCGTTTAAATCTGATTATCTACAGTTTAAGGTGAGTATTTCTCACCAGACAAACATACCTATATTTATGTGAATTATCGCAAGTGTATTTGTAAATTATTTATTAAATGTCATCTGTCTGTAATATAACGTATGATGTTAAACCCCATTTTAAATTGACACCTCATCAGTTGTTTATCTGTTGTAATATAGTTGCAGTTATATTATTTAATGCTTATTCACTGTTAAATCATCACTGCAAGTTCCTTGTAAATTGAGATCGTTATAGGCTGAAATGATAGGCCTGTACGATAATTATTTATTCATTTATTTATTTAATTGTTAATTTTAAATATTTAACTTGGGATTGCGGGTTTGAAATGATAGAACCCGGGGTTTTTGTAAATTGCGGATTGAAATGATATATATCCGTATCACTTGACCTAGGCTAGAAAACTATATACAGACCCGTGGTTTATATAATATTTTTATGAAATGTTTTAAAAAATATTTTTAAATAGAAAGTTTATAATTTTCTGGTTTAAATGTATTTGAAGGATTTTATTTTTTTATTTATTTATAATGATTTTTGAATGAGTCAAATGTTAAATAAATGAATGTTTATGTAAAATTTTGGAGTATAACTTATTTTGGAAAATTATGAATTTTTGTTAAAAGTGAGATTTTAGTTAAGTAAAATAATTGATATTAAGTTTTATTTTGGGAATTTAAAACTTAATGGTTAAGTTAATAAATTACAGCACTTAAATGCTGCCTTTTGTAAATAGACTGTTTTAACCTATAACTTTAGGTAGCATTTTATAAGTGCTACGGAAACTGAATTTTGATTGTTTTAATAAAATTTATGGAAATAATCTTTGGAATAAAGCTTAAATTTTGGAATATAATATGAATAAATAAGAATAAGGAATTGACTTTAAATGGTTTTAAATGGAAGAATTTAACTTTAAATGTGAGTTGAAAGACAATTAATTCCTAAATAAATTGAATAGATTTAAATGGTATTTTATATTAAATGAAATGACTGATGTTTAAATAAATGATGTTTGAAAGGATATTATGATATTGAAATGTATTTGAAATTTATTTTGATTTTTAAAGTATAAATACCATTTTTTTTAAAGTTGTAACCACGGGTTATAATAACGCTTGGTTGTTAAAGAGACCGGGATCGGATGTCTGGCATACTCTCTGTCGATACCGAAAACCACTTTGACAACCGTGTACGCGGTGGAGATTCCAGAATGAAGTAGGATGGTGGTGGCGTTTTCTATGAGGTAAATACGTGGACCCGACTCCCGTGAGTTGGCATAAGGTGGCTAAAACAGGAGCGATTCTTGGATTAATGAGGTAGCACCTCTGATCGGACACACTTCTTCGTATGCCATTCTATTACTCTTGTGATTGTTTTGGTGCGCACCTTTGATTTGGGAGTGTTGTTCGAGGTGGGCGGCAGCTGCGCGCTGCGCGTTTCCATCGGTCCGGATAGCAATTGGTATATCTACCCTGGCATTGCCTAGTTGTGCCGTGTCACCTACCATAACGAGCCTTGTACGAGTTTGGTTTTCTCCCGTAGCCCGTGTGGTATCCTCTGGTGGCTTCCCGATCAGGAGGGACTATGATATTGGATGGACTACTGGGACTATTACGTGTTAAGGTGGAAAATGTAAAGCCTTAACGCTATTTAAAAGTAAGTTTATTTTACTAATAGACATTATTATAATAACGAATATTACTACATAGTAAATAGTTTAACGGATCCTTAGAGGATGGGCGGTCCCAAGCATCCTTTAAGTTACTTGCTCTATATTACAGTACACTTGAATTAGCTTACACTATATAAGTATGTATGTCCTGACTCGAGTGTTTATGTTTTATTTTACGCTCGGGTCAGCCTGAGTTGCAGTTTCAGCTTTCTCCCCGGAGCTAGGACATTCTGTAGATCTTTCGAGCTGCCGGCCAATCTTCCGGTCTATATCTTATTTTGAAATCAAGACTTTGGAATATTTGGATTTCTATTGAAGTTTTAAACTGTATTGGAGATTTAAAACTATGTAATTTTATTTGGTTGAGTTTTTTTATAGTGGCTCCATGAACCACTAAGTATTTTAAATTCCGCTGCGAGTTTCTCTGATATCTGTATCTGTGATTCTGTGATTTATTTACTGCATATTCTGAGTTTTGCCAAATTTATTTTTACAACGCGGTATTTTTAACAATTCAAGTCCGACATGTGCGGATGCGAATGGTTGAAAACACCGGGTCGTTACATCGCCAGTTTGCCCATGCTAAACTCGCCTGAAGCCACCTTCTTTCTTTCTTGTGAATTTATACGTATATATGTACGTTATATATGCTGTGTGATGCACGGCCTCAGGTTAGTCTCCGCTTGTATATGCCCAAATTTTCCTATTCTCTTTATTTGCCGTGGCATGAATCCCCCTATGCTCTTCTCTGATGTATGTATTAAGCTTATATAGTATCATTTAGTTTTTCTTCTCTATGCTTGTTTTAAGTCTCTGTCCTAGCTATTTGCATAGAATTTTGTTCGGTTATCTCTGCTGTGTACCTATATATGTATAGATTTATATAAGATTTTTATATACAGTGTTATCAGATATTAAAACTCATATATAAATCTATTCATAATATGCTGTATTGTAGATTTTGACTGGGGACTTTTGTATATTATATATATGATGATCTATTTGTATAAGATTTATACATATAGTTTGAAGTATGCAATTATGTTTTATACGTGTAGTATATACAGTAAATGTTACGTAAACTATTTATATATATAAGCAGTGTTAGCTGTTGTATAGGTATATTTGAAGTTTTATATCAATATTTAGTTTATATATTAAAATAAGTAAGTCTGTATATACATATGTTTGTAAATATTCTATGTGGTTATAAATATATTGAAATTTTGATTTTTTAAATTATATATAGATTTTCGAATATAAGTTTGTTCTAGCACAGGTAGTACAGTGTTTTAAAGTATAGGTGCTTATATATACACTGTGTGATTTCCATTTAATTTATGTCTTTATAGTTATATATGTTAGATTTGTATAAACTTTTATACATCAGTTTACCAAATTTAAAACCTGTCAATATATGTGTTTCGCATGTTATACTGCATATATATGTTAATACATTTTATGTTTTCATCTTAAAGGTTTATATAAAATTTACTTATGGGTATACTGCTGTACTTGTTTTACTGTATCTATTTTATAAAATGGTTTTATGTCGGGTTATACATACCTTTTATACGTTGTTTATTTATAAATTTTTATATTATTATAGTTATACGTCAATTTTATATATATTAAGTTATGCGGTACATATTTGACAGTTTTATCAAAGCTGTATATTGTACCAGTAGATATATTCGAACGTTATATATGTTCATTCAGACTAAACTTTGATTTATTTAAAAGGTGGTTTATATAAGTAAATTTTCTACAGTTTATATTTGTAAGTATAACAATATGAAGACCAATATATATATGAAGTATAAGATATATGACTTTGTATATATGTAGATTAGTGTAAATTTATACATGCTATATTATTTTACATAAAATAACAGGACCCTTATATTGGTATTTGAGTCGCTGTATAGTTATACTAGGATGCATTATAAATATATCTATATTGCAGTTGTATACATTAATGTAGATATTAAAAGTTGCATATGTTAAGGATATAGGTATCATATAGGTATTAAATTTTCTTTTGTTCTATTTTTATATTAAGCTGCATGGGTTTTTGGTATATAGGTTACAAAAGTGAAGTTTGGTTGATTTGTATATTGATATACGTTACAAGTAATTTATATATATAAAAAAAATATTTAATAATTTGTCCGCATATACACATTTTAATGTATACGCATTTCATACTGTTTTTCTTCTTCAATGGTTAGGTACTGTGTGTCTGCATATAGGTTATGTATAATAGTATTTTATATTGTATGTGTACATTATTTTATTTATATCTTGTCAGTTTGTAAGATTTTCAAACAAATTTCTGTCGTATTTTGATATATGAGTGTGGGTTAGCTCGCATGTATATTAAGTTGGATAAGTTTGATGTACAAATATGTTAGTTGATTTTATACCCGTCCTTTTGTGTTAGAAGCTGCATTTCACAAGATATATATATATATATATATATATATATATATATATTAGTATATATTAGTATATAAACCCATATTTGATATGTTTACAGTATACAAGTTTGATAATGTAAGTTATATGTATTAAAATTAAACAAGATTTTTATAAATTTGTTTCAAATATAAATGCTAAAGACATAACAAGGATGTAAGTATTTTGTATTTTTAATAATAAGTATATGTATATATATTTAATTTAATATATTTTGGATTTAGAATGTGACTCTATATACAGTTATATATGGTTATATGTACATAAGCTCACTGATACCATTTATCTTCATTGATCTAGTTCTGATTTAAATCCGTCTATTTCTATTTATCAGCTTGTCCGTCAAATTCGTTCCAATCTAGCTTTGCTTTGAAATTCGTACTTGGATCCGTAACTCAATTTCATCGCCTATCATCTCTAGCCTTGAAAGGTGAGCAATCACTCACGATTAACGTTCTTGTATTTTATTAAATTTAATTTCAATTGAAACGACAATCGAAATATGATGCTGTAGTTATTTAAATTGTTATATATGCTATTATCTGTAACTGTTCACCTGTGGGATATGACACCATATCCTGTTGTTTATATTTTATTTAAATTACTGGTGATATATTACTGTTATTATTTTATTATCTACTATCACTCTGCAAGTTCCCTGTTAATATAGAAAATGATATTTTGGGTTTGAAATATAAATTAATTTGAAAGGACCATGGTTTTATAATGTATATTTCTACATGGTAGATTAGCTCCACGAATTCTTAGAAGGATGGTTATCCCAAACATCCCTAAGATTATGTGTATTTCAGTTGATATTTCACTTGAGTTGGATTTATTAATATAAGAATGTTAATCCTGACTCGAGTGTTTTGTGTTTTTTCTTTACGCTCGGGTCAGACTAAGCGATACAGCATTTGAGACTCGCCTTTGGAGTTTGGAGCTTCGTTTGAGGATCCAACTATTGATTCAGCCTTCAGCTCTTTCAGTTAATTCGTTCGGAGAGGTCATCTGTTCGTACTGGAGACTTCACTGTATTTGAGATATTCTGTGTATTTTTATTTCTAACTCTGCTATTTATATAGTAGCTTCATGAACTACTATTTATCTATTCCGCTGCATTATTTTATATTACTCCGTGCTTGTGGTTCTATGGTTGAATTTATTTACTGTGTATGCTGAGTTTTGCCAAATTTTAAATTAACAATTCGGTATTTTGAATTATTCAAGTCGGACATGTATGGTTTTGTTGTCGATGTGAATGGTCCAAAATAGCGGGTCGTTACAGTTGGTATCAGAGCTTTGGCTCTAGGCAAAACTTAGCATATATGGTAAATTTACTACAGAATCACTTTCGCTCGAGTTGAATCTCTCCCTTTTGACTCGATTTCCTTTGAATTTTGGAATGTCCCTCGGTTCCAAAATTCATTCTTGTCTCTCTCTTTTTATATTCTTTTGATTCTGGAGTATCCCATAACTCCACTAAATGATTTGTAAAGGGGGATGAAAACTCCTTTACAATTGGCGTCGATTCACTGAAGATTTTTGTATCCTCGGTTTAGATGCTACTATCTCCTGTTATTCCAAATTCTATCTCTAGCGATCGAATGTCGATTTGCCTTAGAATTCTGCATCCATCATATTGCTAAATGCACGATTGACCAGATTAAGGTCGCCCGTGATTTATAGAAGTATATCCATCTCCTATTTTGTACTTTAATCATCTTCGATCGAGTCTATCTTCAAATCAGGATTCTATTGGTTAGAATCTTCTAATTTAAATCTCTACCTTTGTTTTGAAATCCATTCTTAAATCACCCTTTGAAAATCGAGTATGTTGTATTTTTGAAATTGTTTTGTACCGAAATTATTATTTTGATAACTATGATTTTATTCTATATATATAAAAAATTGTTTTCGATAAGGATTATATACCTATATATAAAACAAACAAGAAATGTTATTCTATATATATAAAAGTTTTGAAAGGATTTGAAAATTCGAAAACTTGTAAGAAATTGATTTATATAAAAATGATTTACAACTGAAAGGTTAAATTTGAAATTCGAGAATTGAGTTCCGGTATTTTGAAATTGGATTTAAGATTTTGGAAAATATATAAAAATAGTACGATTTAAAGGTATTTTTCCAAATAAGAAATGTTTCAAATGAGTTCCAATAATTTTGAAGAAATTTCAAAGAAGTTTTCAAGAAAATAGAAGTCCAGAACTCACGTATGTCGCTGGAAAATAATTTCGGTGATGAGTGCACGCATCATCGACATTGATTTTCGAGTGAGTGGGGGAGAGGCCACTTTAATAGCTCGCTATGCGAGTGATTTTGTAAAACCGTTATGATTTCAAATTCCGAAGTATAATTTGATATTTTCGAAAGATATATGTATATATTTGAAACAATTGGAAGTGAGACTGTGTTCAGTCCTCGAGTTTCGAATTTGTTTTGGTATAACCCTATTTATTGAAATTGATTTATTATTGAGTTTCAACTCTTGAATTGAAAATGTGATTTCCCCTTATCATTTTGAAGGTTCGAACACTTCCAAGTCAAGGTCTAAAATTTGAAAACTAAGAAATTTCGAAGAGTATAAAATGTTTGATAAAGAATATAAATTTAGTTTGAAATGTTTTGAAAAAAAATATAGTTTTGAATAATAGTTTTCAGATTGGTAAATTGAATATTTCAACTAGAAATAGATAGTTTAAAAGTTTTAAAGGGATAATTATAAATTTCGAAACCATTTGAGTATAATTGATTTTGAGAAAATTTTTAGTTTTGAAAATAAATTGGAATTAAAAACCAGTACTCTTATGGAGATTTTGGAAATGAATTTGTTTGACTTGAATTATTTTAATTTAGAAACAGGGATAATTTTCTAAACCTATTATTTTGAGAACTTTGAAATTTAGATACTTAATTTGGAAGAAAATTTGGTGAAATCATATATGATTTGGAAACTGAATGGATATTGAATGATTTGCAATTGAGAACTTTATATTATTAAGAACTTGATTTGGGAGTGGTCGAACTTATATAAATTGGATTTGTAAAAGTATGAAATTGATTTGAAATCCATTGATTTGAAGGTACTCAATTTGGAAAGCTATTTTATATAATCGAAGTCTATATAAGTATGATTTGATCTACTATTGATTTGGAAAGTATTCGATTTGGAAAAAAGGGAATCCTATATATAATGGACTTTATATAAGTATGATATTTGAAAGTGATTTGAAAAGGTACTATATGATTTACATTTTCGAAGTAAAGATATGGAAAGTGCCTTCTGCTTGATATCCGCTTTGTGGCCACATCGTGGATTCATTCTATCGATATTATTCTTTCTGATTTTCGGTTTTTCGGATGTAATACTCGAATGTTCCCACCGTGGCGTAACCCATGGTTTTTTTTTCTCTCGTGAATGCATAGCGCAATTGCCTGGCTGTGTCTTGCCTAGGGGTACGGATTGTTTCCTGGGGGATCCAGGCGTAACCATTGTGTATCCTGCAATCTGTGTAGGTCGCGAATAGTAGCGCAAGTGCCTGGCTGAGACTTGCCTAGGGGTACGGATTGTCTCCTGGGGGATCCATGCGTAACCATTGTGTATCCTGCACTCTACTAGTCATCATGGCGTAACTCGCAGGGCTGAGAAAGCTTACGGATATGGATTGTTTCCTGGAGGATCCAGGCGTAACCATTGTGTATCTACGAACCATGGTCGGACAACGGTTTTGGTTAGGTTGTTTTGTTGGATTGTACTTTCCATATATGATTTTTTTAAAAAAGGTTTTTCAAGTATTTTCACTGGGTGTTAAAACGGGTCTACTAAGTACTTGAAGAATTCTAGCTTTGCGCCTGATCAACGCATAGCCAGAGTCTGCAAGAACGAGGATAAACTTGTTGAAACATCGAGTTATAAAAGTAATTTCGAAAGGAAAAAAAATTGTTTTGATATAAAAGCATTTTGTTATAAAAATATTTCCAACAAGAAAATTTTGTATTAATATTTGAAATTGAAACTCTTATGGTTTGAAATTTAAGATTCATGCCCGATTCTATTCTTTAAATCTACCTTATCTTCTCAGCTTTCGTTGTTCACCTTGATTCTGTTTTTCCGAATCTACCTTCTTTCCTTTTGAATATAATCTTTTAAATATTGCTTATTTGTATATTACATTGTTTAATAGAAAATTTTGGTGTTATAAATATTTTTGAAGTTATTAATTAAATAAAACATATTTAAAATAAATGATTATTGATAATATTTGAAAGGTATCTTTAGATAAAAAAAAATTCTTGAATTATAGATTTAATGTTTTCAATAGCTTTTGTGAAAAAAAAACAAAATCGTTTCCAAATAGTTCATATAGTTATTAAGTGTTATTTAAACATATTAAATCCCAATGGGTTTTGAAATTTTTTAAAATATTATAGTACTATAGAAAAATTGAATTTCAAATGAATTTTTTTTAAATGAATATTTCAAGTAAAATTTATACAGTTTTAAAATTAATTGTTTATCTTGTCTTTCAACCTATTTTCTTTCTGGTTGTTTTTATTCTCCTACCTCCTTCCTTTTCGGGGACGAAAAGTTTTGAGTGGGGGAGAGTGTAACGACCCATAAAATTTTAATAATTTTAATTTGTTTTATAACGTATTTGAAATAGATTTTTTTTTGAGAAATTTAAATAATAATATTTGGAAATAAAAATTTAATATTTGGATTACGTCCAACTAAACATAGCAGATCTAAAATTTTCAATTTATTTTATCAAAATTTATTTCATTGTGAAATTCTATTAAATTCAAGCTAGCTAATAAGTGGTGATAATAAATTTATTTTCAAGCCTGGATATTTTTCTATAGAAAATTTCTAAATCATGTTCTGACTGAGACGTCATTTTTCGTTTTCCCAAATTTGGACTTCTATAGCTCCGCCGATCTTATTTTCTGCGTTTTTACTGCATTTTTTTTGCTAGTGAAAATCCGTATTTTTATAATTCAATTGTATCACAAATATCTGTATACCGTTTTGTTCGCCCCATCGTACTGATCTCCGCAGTATATTTATTTCTGTGTTTTGAAGTCCGGTGCACAGTGGAATTCACGAAACCAGTAACCGTATCGATACCAGATGTGTGACAATTTGATTTCTTTTGCGTTTTAAAATTTAAACGCGCATCAATCAATTTCTTTAATATTTGTCAGCTAAATAGATGGGTGACTGTTGCTTCTAAAACTGCTCATGTTTAATTTGATACGCTTCATTTTTATTTGTTCCGTTTTCCTTGTTGCCATTTTCATTCTCTTTGATTGATAGATTTGTTGCCGTTATCTATTCTTTCTCTCTCCGTCTTTATTGCTTAGAAATTAAAGCAACAAATATTTGATTGTAGCCAGCCATTTCCTATGCCTAAATTTCCACTTTTATGAAATATCTAACGTATACTTTTGCATTTATTTCGCTTATTCACTTTTACTTATGTTTCTCATTTCAGCCTTTAAATATTGTTTTCTTCTCTCCTTCATTTCAGTTCATATTATAGCCGCTTCCATTTTTGTTCTGAAGGTATTAAAAAACAAAAACAAAAAGAATTTACTCCTCTTCCTCAACGTGTACGTTTCCAATTCCTTGTTCCTTTCTTCCACTTTCCTTCAAGTGTCCGCTCATCTCCTCTCGCCCACGCCGACTCCACTCCCATAGGCCATCACGAAACCTTCAGCCTCCCGTCCAAAACCCTCTTCTGCAAACTTTCCCCGCCTACACCCCAGCTCGCCACCAACGCTGCCTACCCTACCCCAAGCCACAGCCGAGTGAACTTTGAACCTTCGGCCTCACAAACCCCACAACCCATCTCCAGATCCTTCCCCTTCCTTTGCCGGAAGCCATCATGAGCATCCGCTCCTCATCGAGATTCAAACCCGACTCTAACATACCACATCATCGTCCCAGGCCAACCCGAGTAGCCACTGATGCCATGAACCCGAACACTCCTTCCCCTCGCCAGTTTGCCCACGCCAAACTCGCCTGAAGCCACCTTCTTTCTTTCTTGTGAATTTATACGTATATATGTACGTTATATATGCTGTGTGATGCACGGCCTCAGGTTAGTCTCCGCTTGTATATGCCCAAATTTTCCTATTCTCTTTATTTGCCGTGGCATGAATCCCCCTATGCTCTTCTCTGATGTATGTATTAAGCTTATATAGTATCATTTAGTTTTTCTTCTCTATGCTTGTTTTAAGTCTCTGTCCTAGCTATTTGCATAGAATTTTGTTCGGTTATCTCTGCTGTGTACCTATATATGTATAGATTTATATAAGATTTTTATATACAGTGTTATCAGATATTAAAACTCATATATAAATCTATTCATAATATGCTGTATTGTAGATTTTGACTGGGGACTTTTGTATATTATATATATGATGATCTATTTGTATAAGATTTATACATATAGTTTGAAGTATGCAATTATGTTTTATACGTGTAGTATATACAGTAAATGTTACGTAAACTATTTATATATATAAGCAGTGTTAGCTGTTGTATAGGTGTATTTGAAGTTTTATATCAATATTTAGTTTATATATTAAAATAAGTAAGTCTGTATATACATATGTTTGTAAATATTCTATGTGGTTATAAATATATTGAAATTTTGATTTTTAAATTATATATAGATTTTCGAATATAAGTTTGTTCTAGCACAGGTAGTACAGTGTTTTAAAGTATAGGTGCTTATATATACACTGTGTGATTTCCATTTAATTTATGTCTTTATAGTTATATATGTTAGATTTGTATAAACTTTTATACATCAGTTTACCAAATTTAAAACCTGTCAATATATGTGTTTCGCATGTTATACTGCATATATATGTTAATACATTTTATGTTTTCATCTTAAAGGTTTATATAAAATTTACTTATGGGTATACTGCTGTACTTGTTTTACTGTATCTATTTTATAAAATGGTTTTATGTCGGGTTATACATACCTTTTATACGTTGTTTCTTTATAAATTTTTATATTATTATAGTTATACGTCAATTATATATATATTAAGTTATGCGGTACATATTTGACAGTTTTATCAAAGCTGTATATTGCACCAGTAGATATATTCGAACGTTATATATGTTCATTCAGACTAAACTTTGATTTATTTAAAAGGTGGTTTATATAAGTAAATTTTCTACAGTTTATATTTGTAAGTATAACAATATGAAGACCAATATATATAAGAAGTATAAGATATATGACTTTGTATATATGTAGATTAGTGTAAATTTATACATGCTATATTATTTTACATAAAATAACAGGACCCTTATATTGGTATTTGAGTCGCTGTATAGTTATACTAGGATGCATTATACATATATCTATATTGCAGTTGTATACATTAATGTAGATATTAAAAGTTGCATATGTTAAGGATATAGGTATCATATAGGTATTAATTTTTCTTTTGTTCTATTTTTATATTAAGCTGCATGGGTTTTTGGTATATAGGTTATAAAAGTGAAGTTTGGTTGATTTGTATATTGATATATGTTACAAGTAATTTATATAAAAAAATATATTTAATATTTTGTCTACATATACACATTTTAATGTATACGCATTTCATACTGTTTTTTTTCAATGGGTAGGTACTGTGTGTCTGCATATAGGTTATGTATAATAGTATTTTATATTGTATGTGTACATTATTTTATTTATAGCTTGTCAGTTTGTAAGATTTTCAAACAAATTTCTGTCATGTTTTGATATATGAGTGTGGGTTAGGTTGCATGTATATTAAGTTGGATAAGTTTGAAGTACAAATATGTTAGTTGATTTTATACCCGTCCTTTTGTGTTAGAAGCTGCATTTCACAAGATATATATATATATATATATATATATATATATATATATATATATATATTAGTATATAAACCCATATTTGAAATGTTTACAGTATACAAGTTTGATAATGTAAGTTATATGTATTAAAATTAAACAAGATTTTTATAAATTTGTTTCAAATATAAAAGCTAAAGACATAACAAGGATGTAAGTATTTTGTATTTTTAATAATAAGTATATGTATATATATTTAATTTAATATATTTTGGATTTAGAATGTGACTCTATATACAGTTATATATGGTTATATGTACATAAGCTCACTGATACCTTTTATCTTCATTGATCTAGTTCTGATTTAAATCCGTCTATTTCTATTTATCAGCTTGTCCGTCAAATTCGTTCCAATCTAGCTTTGCTTTGAAATTCTTAATTGGATCCGTAACTCAATTTCATCGCCTATCATCTCTAGCCTCGAAAGGTGAGCAATCAAGATGAAGATGTTAGCCTGAGAAATTTTCAATCCCGTGCCTATTTGAAAGCTCTGCTCTTTTCTTCTGTGAGTAACTTCTTTTCTAAATACCTAAGTATATTCATTTATGGTTGTATGTCAGTTTTTCTGAGATGAAGTTTGAAGTATGTGTGTATATATTTGAGAATGCATATGTATATATGGATGGATAGATGGATTGATGTGGTTAAACTTGTTCTGCCTGTTTTTAGTTTCAGGCTTGGCTTCTAAACAAAAGAATCTAATTCCTTTGATCTGATGGCTGTTAGTAGATAGAACTTAAACAATACTTGTTTGTTTAACTTTAAGATTTAAGTTTAAAATTTGTTTAACTAAAAATACAAGAGAAATTTATCTGGAAACCAAAGTATAACTGGAAGTGTTTGTATATGTTGCTCTCTGTTACTCTGTAAACAAAACTTACTTTCAAAAATCATTTGCTATTTCTCTGATTGATGGATGAACTTAAGATTTGAACAAAAGATGTTTGTAACATCATGAACTAAGTTTAAAAATTTAGTAAGATAAAAACATCTTAAAACTTTTTCTCTAGAACCCAAATCTCTGAGCAAACTTAAGATTGACAAAATTTCAACTTTCACTGATCATTGATTCAGGTATCTAACTAGAATCTATATTGGAAAACATGATATTTAAGGGTTAAAGCATAATTTTTAACCGTATGTTTTGAGAGCAGTTTGTACTTTACTGTTTGAGGCTTTTCGAGTCGCCGTGGGCGATCAAATCGAACTGGAGGGTCGAGCTTCGGTCTGGCGGTGGAGGGGGCTGCCGTGGAGCTAGGAAAAATAGGGAATGGCGGCGCAATGGGTGGTGGAAGCGTCGGTTTGAGTTTAAAATTTTTAAACCTAAAATTTTACTGTGTTAGAATTTGTAGCACCGCGGCTAGTGTAGGTGATCGAGTGGCACATGGTTTGGAGGGGAGGTAGAGGGATGATGGTCGGTGTGGTAGCCGGAGTTTGGTGGCCTCTGGTGGTCGGAGCTGTGCGCACGTGGCGGTGACAGGTTTGGAAGGGGAGGCGAGGTCGTGCTTTCCAGGTTTTATATTCTTTTTCATGTTGATTTCGCGCGCGCCTGGTGAAACTCGAAGCAGGTTACGGTTTTTCTCAGGGGGAAACTCGTATGTTACTCGAAGTAACACAGGAGGGGGGCTCGGCTGTTGTTTTTCAGGTTTTAAAAACCTGTTGCTGTTTTTTTTAACAGTTTTGAGATTTTTGGTTTTAAAAATTTAAACAAAGTCAGGTCTAGTTTTAAATCAAGTTTAAAACATGAATTTAAGTTAGTTTTGAAAGAGAGTTGAAAATAATAAATTTTCAAAATTTAAATTATTTTAATAACTTAAAAGTGATTAATAATTAAAGTATTTTCAAACGAGAGTGAGTTCGAATGAAATTTGAACGGTTAAGAAACGATTGAATCAAGTTGACTCGATAATTGAAAATCAGGATTTAGATTTGAAATTCTAAATTTGGGAATAAGATAAAGTTTTGTAATTTAAATTTATTCAAAAAGTTTTAAGTGCAATTGAACATGTGAGTTTACAAAGAGGTTTGAAAAAAAAAAAATTAGATTTAAAACTTTATTAAGTATAAATTGGTTTTTAGTCAGAAAGTAAATTGAAATAAATGTTTTAAACATATTGGAATTTCACTTTAATTCATGAAGTTTTAGAATTTTATATGTATTAACCTTTAAGTTAATTAAGTAAGAATAATTAATGATTGATATTAATTAAATTAGCAATTATAAGTTTAAAAGTAGTAATTAAAGTAATTAATAAATTAATTAACTAATATGTGATTAAGGATCATAGATTAGGTTTGATTAATAAATTTTAATGGTTAATCAAACTTATAATTAATAATAATTAACTAAGTTAATTATTTTAGAAGGAAATAATTAAATAAGTGTTAATGAAGATCATTAACTAGATTATTTTATAATTAAGTAATGTAATTGATTTTTAATAAATTAATTGGATTAATTAATTCAATAATGATCATTGTAATAGTTTAAATGTAAATTATTTATTGAAAAGTAATTAAGAAATTAATTACTTATTAATTGAGTAAATTGATTGAGTTAATTAATTTAGTTTAATTAACTGATATTTTGGAATTAAATTACTTAGAGAAGTAATTGATGGATAATTACTGGAGGTAATTAAATGGATGATGTTTGTTAATGGAAGTAACTGGAATATAATTACTTGAAATTAATCAGGGAATTAATTAAGAATATTATTGAGAAGTAATTAATTATGAATGATTAATTACCGTTTGTTATTAATCAAGAGGATTAATATTTGTGATTTGAAGATTTGTATTGTTAATATAAATTAACAAATGAAAATGTAATTAGGAATCATTAATTAATATAATTAATGATGGGATTAGAGATTGATTTATTTGAGGATAATAAATCAACAAGATAATTTAATGGTAATAAATCGGTACAAATGTAATTAATTAGTGGATTTATTCAAGATTAATTTACTGTAAATAGATTAAGGAAAACTACTGGAATGTAGCAAGGGATATTTAAATCAAAGATGATTAATTTGAATATATATAAGTAATTGATTATAAGATTTAAATTAAGTTAATTAATTAATTTTAGAAATCATTTGATGATTTGGTATGTGAAATTACTTAGTGTAATTAATGGAGCATAATTATTTAGGAAAGTAATTAGATGATAATTACCTGATGAAATTAATACAAGATAATTTGTAAGTACAGTAATTTGAGTAATTTCTTTTGTAATTAATCAAAGGATTAATTTATGGAAATAATTAATCATGGAATGATTAATAAGTAATTAAGGGTAGTTAATTACTGGTTTGTTATTAATCAAGGGGTGATTAATAATTGTGTTTAAGGAAAGATTAATCATTTAATTAATTTAAATAAGCAATTTAATATAAATTGAAGATCATTAATTAATATAATTAATGATGTAATTAAGAATTGTAAATTAAGGAATAATTAATAAGGAAGTAAGCAAATGTTAACCTACTATGAATGATTTAGAATAATTCATTTGAGAATTAATTAAAGACTAAATTATTCTTGTAATTAGAGAATGATTAATTAATTTGATTTATAGTTAATTAATGATTGTGAGAGCAGGATTTATTGAATGAGTAATTAATTTAATTTATTTTAAATTAATTAAAAATAAAAGTAGTTAATTTAATTCATTTTAAATTAATTATAGCCTGTGATTCATAAATCATTGCTGATGGATTATATTGATATTTCATTGTTTGGTGGTGATCTCAGAAATGAGATGGATAATGTCTATGTGATATGGATGTATGTTTTAAGTATGATAATATTTAATTATCTGTTTGGATGATGATATTAGTTATCTGTTTATGATGATGATATGATTATCTATTATGAGATGTGAATTATCTATCTGTGCATATTGATAATATTGAATCCATTGTTAAGACTAAATAGACAACTTGGCCTTAAAAGACACGTTTTGGATTTCGATGAGACCGGGATCGGTTTTCCTTATTTGGAATATCCGAAAACCACATCGATTCCAAATTAACGATATGTCGGGAATCTGAAGTGAAGATGAAGATTCAGAATGCAAGGGTTATCGTCGTTAACTCTGAGGGTGATTCCAAAACGAGTGTAACGAGATGATGCCTTCGGTTTCGTTCGAACCCGGAACGAACTTGTATGGATTGAATGCTTTCAACACATTGTCAGGTGGACGATGAGCATTCTAAGAGATATGTTCTATAAAGGTAATCCTAATCTCAAGCCTCATCAACCGGGAATGGCTGAAACAGGGGAGGTGCAGCAAGATTAGGTGGGTCATGCCCAAGCAGGACAAGGATATTCCCCTTTCTAGATGTCCCTTTTTATTCGGCTGTGTGGGCAGTTGGTCTGCAGCCAACTGTGCGGTTTATCTTATTCAGGACTGTTCAGTAAGGAATGGTTCCGGCCTTGTGTTGCAGGGGGTCGGGAGTGATCCTCGGTACGTTGATCTAGGCCACGTACTGTGACGGGCGGTACCCCAGTAGCCCTGCCATTGTATGGAATCCACAATCCAATAAGTGCCAACGTTTTGATTGTATTACCCACTTTTGTGGCTAGTAGGTGGAATTTAATCATGTAACAATTTCGGCTATTTTCTATTTACTTGAAAACCCTAGACCTATTATAATATCACTGGATTTTCTATCAAATGTTTTGGTTAGCGTAAGGTAAAAACTTTTCCATGTTTATGTGTGGGAAGTCTTACGTGATACCTTTTCTTTTTCAAAAGGATTTTCAAAAATTAAGCAACTTTAACCAGTTAATCATACCAGATCCATGTCTGACCCGAAGTTTATTTTTGTTTTTCATAAACTCTCGGGTACCCAAATTTTTACGGGTAGCCAAGGGATTCAGGTTTAGCTTTGACGAATTCTGGAGGAGCAATGGAGCAGGAGGCTTCAGCGTTATAGATATATATAGTTCCGCTATGTGGTATCTCTGTGATGTATGGTGTATTGAGTTGTATAACTAGACAGGTGTTTATAACTGTCTAGTATGTGATGTACTATATGTATCACTCTGATTGATGTTATATATTATGTAAATACTTATGTGATTAATATATTTCATTCATTCCGCTGTGAGATTCTGATGTTGTTGTTCTTTCTTCTCTATCTTTTCTATTTTCTCACCTTTTTCTTTCTTAAAAACAATACTTCTTCCTAGGCGTAGGAAGTTGGGTCGCTACAGAGTGCGTGAAAAATTAAATTTTTAATCTATGTTTAAATTTTTGGAACTTAAAACAGAGAAGAATGTCATATCCAGACATTCACACAGCATCTATAAACATGTTTTCAGAATCCTTAAAACCATCATGCAAATCACATTACAAGTTTACACCAAACATATGTCACATGCATCTATCTAAAGGTGATTTATGTTTACAGTTTTAAGAATCAAAGGCATAAACTAAGAACAGAGATGTTAAACTCAACAGAAATACACATAGGTTTGCATATATACAAATATTCAAAGAAACCATTAACACAGTAATCCACATGCAACAGATATTTGTTACTTAAGTTTTTAATTTTAAAGTTTACTCACCTTTTAACCAAAATGCAGAGAGATGAATTTTTGAAACAAGGAGCTCTTGAATTTCAGAGAGCTTTGAAAACTGGGTTGAAGCCTTAAGAAGCTGAAAACTTTGAATTCCATGAATTACTGAAATGCTTTAATACTGGAATGTTGATGCAAATTGAAGCTTAATTCTGCTGATTGCATTGATAACCCGGATTGTATTTGAAACTGTATTCTTTTTACGGGTTTTGGTCTTTGCTTTGAGAATTTTGATGACAGGTTTGTTTTTTTTGAAAATCTGTTGACAGGTTGGTCTTTTGATTAGATAAGATGGATTACATGTTTTGGTATAACGAGGTTACAGTACTTTTGAAGAATGCTTGACAGATTTTTTGGTCTTTGAATTTGGAAATTGAAGTATAGGTTTTGGATTTTGAACTAGAGAGATGTTTTTGATTATGGAAAATGATGTACAGGTTTTTAGTTTGAGCTTGAAGAAGGTTTATAGGAAAATGATTCTTTCTGATTATAGAGTAAAGAACAGGTGGAGTTTTTCTTTGGGTTTAGAATTAAGAAGACAAAAGGAATAAGAAATGAAGATGTATACTTATATAATCTAATTTATGAATTTATTAAATTTTAGAAAATGAAAACACAATGTGACACTTGTCCTATTCCATACTTAACTATCTAACACATGTTACTAAGGGTGTTTATAAATTAACACTTGTATTTATTTATTTTATATATATTTAAATTGATTTAAGAAGCTTTTATATGAATATCTTAATGAATTAATATATTTCTCAATTATTAAATGCTTTGTAAATTTATTAAAAATAAAACCTTTAAAAGAAAATAAAAAAATAAAATCAATCATATCTTAAATAAAACCATACATAGTATATTTAATTCATTTATAAATATAAATATAAAACTTTTGTATTTATTTATTATTTAAATGAATATTTTCATAATTTAAATTAATTCTTTTAAAGAAAAAGAATATAAAACAAATTATATTCTTATGGAAACTTAATTCATATATTTCTATATCTAACTATTTCAAAATAATTATTCTTTAAATTCAAATTTAAATCTAAATATTAAAATTCAAATTTTAAAATTCAATTTAAAATTAACTTATACATATAATATATATTAATTTAAACAAACACATTATTAAATTTGAAAAATAATAATTCTATTTTTAAAATTAACTTAAATGAATATATATACATACACATTTAAACAATACATATTTAAATTTGAAAATAATAAGTCTATTTAAAATTCTAGTTATAAAACAACCAAATTAAATTTGTATAAATGATTCTTCCATTTAAAAATCCATTTATACTATCATTAAAATCATCACATTATATTGATTAAAATAAAAATTTACCAATTTTAATTAATTTAAATCCAGGAGATTATCATATTTAAATTGCTTGAAATTCCGGGATGTCACATTCCTCCCCCCTTAAAAGAATTTCGTCCCCGAAATTTAACAAAAGATAATCCCAAAGGTTTATTATATTTCAATCAATCTAAACATGCATATCAACCATACACTATCAATCAAACAACCATTCATCCAAACAAATGATTCTAGCTATGCGGACACAAATCCGGATAAGCTTCCTAAAACTATCCCGAGTTTCCCAGATATAGATACTGGAATACTCGTTCTACTGAATCCAAATTAGCTACACCACTAAGCTACTGAGCTCCTACTCATCTAGATCTACCATCTACACAAGAGATCTGACCACAGACTAGTCTGACTCAACAACCAAATCCTTCCAACAGCTGGCAGCAAAACCAGCGATGGACCAAACACGTACTCCCTCAGAGATACATGAAATACCTTGAATCCCAGTCTTCCAAACTGCCAATTCAACCCTGAAGACCGAATCACTAATCCTTATCAGAACACAGAAAGATCCAAAATATTTCTGAGTTAGCTTTCCAGTCTTATCCAATCCTACTGCTCCCCTTACCGGAGAAAACCTTAACAACAACGAAGTCTCCAACTTCGAATTCCAAATTCCATCGTCCCTTAACCATAAAACTCTTCTGATGATCCCGAGCTGCCTACATACTTCCTTGATCAGCTCAACCTTCACTGATGCTACTTGAAACAAGCTGGACCAAAAACAAAGCCCAACTGAATGATCCTCTCAAGATCAACCAAAATCAAGTACACCAACTCTACTTCACAAACATCAGTAGACTCCAAACTTACTTCTCCTACTCGAAAAAGACAAAACAGGTGCACTCACCCATCTGGCCTCACATACTGAAAAACTTCCTGTAGAAACCCTCTAATCCAAACACTGTAACTTCCGGTAGCTTCCACTCTAGGGCAGCTGCCATCATGCTTCCACTGCACAACTCTGATTTGGAGTAGATAAGTGTAACAACCCGGTATTTGCATCGATTGATAATCGACGTTTAAACGATAAATATTGTTGCAAGTTTCCAAATTGAAGTTTTTAAATTGAGTTAAAACTCTTTTATAAATTGTTATAAGGAATCGTGGGCTTTCAAATTCATTTGGCCCACGTTTCTTTTGGTGCTGTGTTAAATTGAATGCCGTTCCTTTTATTATTATTTTTTTTTAAAAAAATGATTTTTTTATTCAACCCGATTTCTTTGAGGAAATGGCGGCCGTTGCTTTCTTTCGATCCAAATTAGGGTTCGAACTTCGTTCGTCTTCCCTCGGTTGTTCTTGGCTTCGCTCGTCTCGTGATGCTTCAATTCGTCGACAAGGTGAGTGACTTTCTCACTCACATCTAGTTTAATCTCGTTTATTTGTGTATTTTGTTACTTGATTTCTTGGCCGACACAGCTTGTTTGATTTCGTGGCTACAACGGCTTGATCTGCAGTGATTTCGTGTTTCCCAAATTGTATATTTTATGATTTCTTAGTAACCACAGTTTTGATTTCTGACTTGTTCAATCTTCGATGTTGACTTGTTTGTGCGATGATATTTTTATTTCCTTGATTCGCGCGGCTTTGAATTGCCTTGCTCATCACGATTTTGATTTTTTTGCTGGTTCGATTATTGGTACTGACTTTCCCAATATCGGCTTTAACCCTGAGGTTGATCTCAGGTGAAACTACTACCTGATGCTTTATTCAAAACCGTTATTACAAATGAGTTTCTGATATTTTAAAAATTTATTTTGGAACAAAGAAAATATTCTTTGACTTGTTCCACTTGGATTTGTGTTCGCATTGCATATGTATGTGTTAGTGCGGTACACATTTTTCTGATTCTATATGAAATCATATCTGTGAACTTGTTGGTGCACTGAACTCTGTAGACATATGCATTGACCATGCTTTTGACTTGATGTTTGATCCTTTGTAGTTGCTATAGTGTTGAAGTCTTCGACTTGCTTTACACTTGAAGCTACCGGATCGATACTTACAGTTCACTGAACTGTTGTATCACTATTTCACATATTTATGAGCTGTTGGTCGTTGGTTGAGTCATGTGTTCTTTGTGCTCGACTCTGACCTGTTGTGTTCTTCCCTGTAGCTTGACTTGATTGAGCTTCAGGCTGGACTTGTCTTTCTGTTCGATTTTTGCCTCACCTTGAGCATATGTATACTGCTGCAGTTTCGAATGATGCATGCTATACCCTGTTTTAAACTTGCACGATACTGTCTCACTGCGTGTTGGTGTTGCACATGTGCTTGTTGACAGTGATAATCTTTTTGATTTGTGAATTTGGTCATTGACATTGTGTCTTCATTTGTACATATATATGTCTTTCCATTACCATGTATATATATATATATATATGCATTCAGGTATGTATATATATGATTGTTGTTGCTCCTGGAATTTCATTGTGTACACACATCTCTGTAGCATTGTTCCTTGTCATCTGGATGCATTGCATTTGATATTAAACTGCAGTAGTTCTCTTGATACTACACTTTTAGATGACTCTGGTGCTTGAGTTTTCCTTTGATAAATTGGAATCAGTATTTGATTGCTAGTTGTGTTTGCACCACTTTCTGTGGTAAGTGTTCAAGCTTCATATTGGGGCTGTTCTTGCTCTTGTACAACTGCTGTGTTTTATCACTTCAGTTTTATACAATTGGATTTATTTTTTTTACCTGAGAGGGTTGCATTGTACAGTGAATTTGATGAACATGCTTTATGCTTGTAGTCCTTTGGTCCAGGTTGCATTTGAGGTGGGCACTCACAGTTTTACTGCATCATATATTGGTTGTTGTCGTTGTACCATGCGAGGCAGTTGGCGTTTTGTTCCGAGTATTCATTGAGAAGTTGAGTTATACATATATATATATGCTATGCATTGCATTATATTTTAGTTGAGATTTGTGATATCTTTGGGTTGTAATTTTTGATGCTTTTTGTTTGCAGAAGTGTTAAGTCACGAAAGTCGTGACTTGACCTCTGTAGATTCGTTTTGCTGATTTGCCTTTGGTGTTGTGATGATTTTATATACTGTTGTGGCGAGGCTGTGCACGCGTGCGTGTACTGCAGCCACACAGTTTTAACATTTCAATGTGGCGAGGCAGTGCACGCGAGCGTGTACTGCAGCCCTGTCAGATTCGACAATTTAAATTGAGATTTCAATTGCCGGATTTGTTTTCTAATTTCACTTGAGTTGAATCCGGCTTAAACGCTCAGGTTTGACCTTGTGCCCGGTTGTGTACATCATCACTGTAGTGGCAAGGCAGTGCACGCAAGCGTGAACTGCAGCCACACGGTATTGAGTTTTTGGGTACGACATCACTATAGTGGCAAGGCAGTGCACGCAAGCGTGAACTGCAGCCACACGGTATGGCGTGTATGATATTCTATTTGTTTTGACTTATGGATCTTTTTGCGTATTCCATATTCCGTAGTGGCGAGGCAGTGCACGCGTGCGTGTACTGCAGCCCTACTTGAATTAATATTTTAATTGATATTTCAATGGTTTGAACTGTTTTGTTTATTTCAATTCAATATTCTGAATTGCATTCTGATTTGGTTTAATTACTATCGTCTATTCATTATTTAATTATTATTGCTTCTGTGCACTAATAACTGAGTTTAAATTAGACTGACCCGAGTATTATTTTCTTTTGAATCTAATACTCGGGTCAGACCGAGTATTTCAGGTTGTAGATATTCTGCTTTGGGTTGCTGCTAGAGCTATGAAGTTCTTTCATACCTTTTGGAGTAGTCATCGTCATTTGTAGTAGTCTGTATAATTGTATAGGAAGATATGTATTCATGTATATTATATACGTTAATGTACTTGTATATGTAACTTCCTGAGTCGACTGTGGTAGTTGTATCATATGTACCGCGTCATATGTATTGTATCAAATGTATTGTAACTGACATCAGTTATTGTATATATGAGACTTTCTGTTTTATTTGTGTTCCGCATTATATTATTTGTGTAATATTTTATATTTACTGTTCTAAACTATTACGAACCATCGTAGTTCGTTTTATACTGGAATTGGGGTATGTCGATGGGAGAATATAAATCAGATATGAAAAATGAAAGAATATATATATATACCACTCCTATCGAGATAACCAATACTAGTGTAAAGCCTAACTATTGATGGCCGCTCCTCAACAGCCTTATTCTCCGTGCTAGTTGACAGCACCACACCGTAGTATTCTTGGCTAGCGTGGGTATAGAGGTGGGGCGTCACAATAAGAATGCCGTCGATGAATAGAGCATAGACTAGACAACATATCCCAGAAATAAGGTTCATCAGATCCACAAACAGAAAACACAGAAGCATCAAGAAATTCTGAGATGCTTCACTAAAAACCTCTCTCTAGGGACACCCTTCTTCTCAGCTGAATCAGGTCGATAAGGAACTCAAACTCCAAATGCGGAAACACCTTTGATTTTCCCAAAGATATCCGAAAAAATCTCAGACAACCTCTATAACTCAAGAGAGCACTCAAAACTTCGCAAGTCACTTTTGCGATCCTATCCAATCCAATATCCACAGATACTGTTCTCTCTCCACAAATTAGAACAGCTTATCCTTGACCAAACCATCGAAGAAACGGGTCCACTCTACGACATATGATCCCCACCTCTAGGAAACTAAGCCAAAAGTTCTTCCTAATGGAACACAGAACACTTCGAGCTGCACCGCTGCTACGGATGCCCAAAGACTTCTTTATCCAAAGCTTCTTGATCCTCAACATCTTATCAACCAATATCAAAAAGATCCTTGAGATGGGCAGACATCTCCTCAAGAAACTCGGCCCCAAACCAAACACAACATCTAGCTGGACTCAAACTCATCATTGAGGAAAACATACTTCGTCAGACTTGTTCCAGAAGAAACATCTTCAAAAACATCCATAGCCACTGCATCTCATCACGCAGCTTCTCCATCCCGAAGTTGCCAAAATACCGTGACTCGCTTCTGCACATACAACAGATCCAAACTCTACTCATCCAAACTTCAAAGATGGATTTCGAAATTTAACAGGTTTACTTCAGAGATTAAAGAAATCCTTTCACCACCACAAAGCTTACTCGAGACGGTATTGGGTCTACAGTCTCAACAAATATTCTTCCAACCTCAACACTCGGACTTCTTCTATTGGTAGTCGTGCTACAACACCACTACCCCATCTATCTTTATAACTTATATTGGAAAACCTGAACAGGCAATCCAAGAAATAGGTAAAAATAAATAAATATATAATAAAATTACAAGTAAGCTCTCTCAAGAATGAAATTACTCCAAAGCCTAGGAATTCACTCAACCTAGCGCTCTGATACCAAATGAGACGATCCACCTTATTCTCCATAATAAGGCGTATCATTTTGAAGAAAGAAAGGGATAGAAAAGAGAAAAGATAGAGAAGGAAGAAAGAAACAACATCATAATCTCAACATCGGAACTAATAAATTATATTATTCACATAGAGATCATATAGTATCATATACATCAGAGTTACACAGCTTATACGACACTAGACAGTTATAAACACTTGTCTAGTTATACAACTCAATATACAAATCAAACAACGACTCAGAGAACAACACAGCGGAACCATCTATATATCTACAGACGCTGAAGCCTCCTGCTTCATTGCTCCTCCAGAATTCATCAACCCTAACCTGAATCCCTTGGCTACTCGTAAAAATTTGAGTACCCAAGATTTTAAATTAAACAGAAATAAACTCCGGATCAGACATGGGTCTGATGTGAGTAAACGGGTTAAAGTTGGTTAACTTTAAAAATCTTTTGAAAGAAAAGGTATCACGTAAGACTCCCCGCACATAAACGTGGGTAAGTTTTTACCTTACGCTAACCAAAATATTTGATAGGGAATTCTATGATATTATAATAGGGTCTAGGGTTTTCAAGTAAATACAAAATAGCCGAAATTGTTACATTCATTAAATTCCAGCTACTAACCACAAAAGTGGGTAATACAATCAAAACCGTAAGGGCACGTAGGAAGAATGAGTTTCCATCAATGGCAGGGCTACTGGGGTACCGTCCGTCACAGTACGTGGCCTAAATCAACATATCGAGGATCCACCCTAAATCCCTTGCAACAAAAGGCCGGAACCATCCCTTACTGGACAATCCCGAATAAGACAACCCCAGCAGTTGGAGCTTAACAACTGCCCACACAGCCGAATAAAAAGGGACCTCTGGACAGGGTAAAATATCGTTCTACTTAGGCATGACCCACTTAGCCTTGCTGCACCTCCCCTGTTTTAGCCATTCCTGGTTGATGAGGCTTGAGGCTACGATTACCTTTAAAGAACACATCTCTTAGAATTCTCATCGTCCACCTGATGATGTTCTGAAAGCATTCAATCCACACAAGTTCGTTTCGGGTTCGAACGAAACCGAAGGCATTATTTCGTTACACTCATTTTGGAATCACCCTCATAGTTAACGACAATAACCCTTGCACTTTAAAACTCCGTCTCGATCTTCACTTTGAGATGTCACGACCTAACGTCAGTTTGGATCGATGTGGTTTTCGGATATCCAAATTTGGAAACCCGATCCCCGTCTCATTGAAATCCAAAACGCCATCTTTTAGGTCCAAGTTGTTTTAAAGTTAAAACAATTCAATCAATACAATCCTTGAATTCACGCAGCATTAATACAGATAAATATCACACATTTATCAATGATATATCAAATATCATATCACAAAATATCACAGCATATCATCCAATAGATATCAATCAATTCAGATATTGTACTCAATCAATCATCCATAAACAACCATTATTAATCCCTATTATAATTAATTTAATTAACTTAAATTAAATCAATTACTAAAGAATTAATTACCAGCATTGCTTAACCAAATATTAATTAACCTTTAATTACTTAAGCATCCTTCAAATATCTATCTTAATTAATCTCCTTGATTAATTATACTTCAATTACATAAAGTAATTATCCTTCAATTAATTTCACAAATTAATTATCCTTAACCATTTAAAGTAATTAACCTTTAATTACTCTCATTAATTAATGATCCTTCATTAATTATTTCCAATAATTAATTAATTATAATTAATTACATTAATTAATTATATTTTAATCGATTAATTCCATTAATCAACCTTGATTAATCATAAACAGTAACTACCCTTCTATAATTACTTAATTAACTAACTCTTTAATTAATTATATTAATCCTTTGATTAATTACACTAAGTAATTAACCCTTAATTACTTCTACTAAGTAATTACCCTTTAATTGCTTCCCATTAAGTAATTCCTTTTAATTAATTACATCCTGTAATTATACATTAGTTACTTCTCTAAGTAATTACACTAATTAATCTCATTAAGTATTTATACTTAATTAATTACCAAAAGATTACCTTTAACTAATTAACAAATTAGTTGACTTAAATTAATCACCTTCATTTGATTAACTACAATTGGATAATTCATCCTTAATTATCCTTAAAATAAATCAATTAAATCTTAATTACAGATTAATTAATTCTTTAACCATTAATTAATAAACCTTAATTATTAATTAATACGACTTAATTACAAATTAAGTACTTCTTAATTACCTGTTAATCAACCCCTTAATTAACAATTAATTAACCCTTAATTAATCTTTAATTATAGATTAATTATTCCATAATTATTAATTAATAAAACTTAATTATTCATTAATAAAACTTATTTAAGTATTTCTTAATTACCAGTTAATTAACCTCTAATCATTTGATTAATTAATTTCTAATTACAAATTAATTAATCTTTAATTACTTAATTAAAAATTCTTAATTACAATTAATTAACCTTTACTTAATTAATTATAACCCTTAATTATAAATTAATTAAATCCCTAATCATTAGTTAATTAAATTAATTAATTATTCTTAATTAATCACTTAATTAACCCTTATCCTTAATTAATTAAATTAAATAAGTACACTTAAATTTCTTAATTAACTCAATTAATTCCATATTATTAAAACCACAATTATCTTAAGATAAAATCTCATCTTATCTATACCTTAATTATCACTTAAAACATTTTATTTAAAAAAAACAGTTTTGCTTAATTAAATCATTAATTCAGTTTAAAATACTCTTCAACATGATAAATTAAAAGTTTCAAAACACAACTTACTTTTAATTGCTTTAAAAATATCATCAAGTGGTAGTTTAAAATCTAGTTTCAATTCAAATTAATAAGCTTGCTTTTATAAAATCTTAAAATTTCATTTCTACACATTAGCTTAATTTAGCAAAGTTTAAAATTAAATAAAGTTTCATAATTTCATAACAATGTTAAAGTAAACTTCTATTATATAGTAAGTTATTTATGAAAGTTTAAAACTAATTTCATTTTTTTAAATTCCAAAAACCAAGTTTTAAAATCCTTTTTAATTTTTCTTATCATTTGCTTTGGGTCAAACCCGAAGATCACTCGGGTCTAACCCGAGTCCCTTGCTCTATCTCAAAATTTAGCTTAAGTTTTTAGATTAAGTTTTCAGTTTAAAACCTGAACCCAAAAACTGATAACAGGCTACTCTCCGCCATGTACTCAAGTTTAAACTCGAGCCAATACCACACAGTCTCGAGGTTCAACCCGAGATCAAACCTTCATCATCATCCAGATATGCCTGTGCACGCGTGCACCTACACCAGCGACCAACGACGCTACGACCATCAACACAGACCCCAACAACTCGCTAGTGATCCTCGCAACCACACTCGATCACCAATTTACTCGATTCGATCGTGAATCGAAATCGACCCCAAAGTCCAAATCTGCAAACTCATTCTCACCGAAAATTCACTCAACTCCGACGATCCCTGATTCGAGAAGCCTTGCCATCTTCACTGCAGCTCCGCCTTGTCTTCCAGCTTCTACATCACACCTCAGATCGCCACCGATCAAATCCCGATGTAGCACTTTCTTTAGAAAGAACGACAACACAACCTAGATGCTAAACCCTACTTGGTCGTCGCATGGCCACTCCAGTCGCCTGAAAATTCGAGCACCATTTTTGCCAAACACCCCATCCATCCAACTATCTTCAACAGGAAATCCGATCATCCAAACCCTTTTGATCACCAGAAATTTCATAAAAACCCATTCCCAGTCATTCTTGAATTGCACATCCAATTCAATGTTAAAAATCAAGATTCTGGTGCTAAAAATCCTACTTTGGAAAAGGAATTCAGATTTTATAAGTGAAATAACAGATCATTGAATTTGATTTTTAACATTACTTAAGCTCCTCTGTGTTTTTATTTTCCCAGATAATATATCTATCTATTATTCTTAAAAATATTTTTATAAAATAGTTTAGTTTTAAACAAACTAACTTTTTTTAAATACTTAAGCCTAAAAGAGATCAGAGTGTGAAAAATTAAATTTTGAATCTATGTTTAAAATTTTGGAACTTAAAATAGAGAAAAATGTCATATCTAGACATTCACACAACATCTATAAACATGTTTTCAGAATCATAAAACCATCATGCAAATCACATTACAAGTTTACGCCAAACATATGTCACATGCATCTATCTGAAGGTGATTTATGTTTACAGTTTTAAAAATCAGAGGCATAAACTAACAACAGAGATGTTAAACTCAACAGAAATACACATAGGTTTACATATATACAGATATTCAAAGCAATCATTAACACAGTAATCCACCTGCAACAGATATTTGTCACTTAAGTTTTAAATTTTAAAGTTTACTCACGTTTCAAAGAAAATGCAGAGGGATGAATTTTTGAAACAGGGAGCTTTTGAATTTCAGAGAGCTTTGAAAATTGGGTTAAAGCCTTGAGAAGCTGAAAACTTTAATCGCCATGAATTACTGAAATGCTTTAAAACTGGAATGTTGATGTAAGTTGAAGCTTAATTCTGCTGATTGCATTGATAACCTAGATTGTATTTGAAACTGTATTCTTTGTTACGGGTTTTGGATTTTGCTTTGAGAATTTTAATGACACGTTTGTTTTTTTGAAAATCTGCTGATAGGTTGGTCTTTTGATTTGAGAAGATGGATTACAGGTTTTGTTATAAGGAGGTTACTGAATTTTTGAAGAATGCTTGACAGATTTTTGGTCTTTGAATTTGGAAATTGAAGTATAGGTTTTGGATTTTGAACTAGAGAGATGTTTTTGATTTTGGAATTACAGGTTTTTAGTTTGAGCTTGAAGAAGGTTTGCAGGAAAATGATTCTTTCTGGTTATATAGTAAAGAACATGTGGACTTTTTCTTTAGGTTTAGAATTAAGAAGAGAAAAAGGAATAAGAGATGAAGATGTATACTTATATAATCTAATTTATGAATTTATTAAATTTTATAAAATGAAAACACATTATGACACTCGTCCTATTCCATACTTAACTATCTAACACATGTTACTAAGGGTGTTTATCGAATAACACTTGTATTTATTTACTTTTATATATATTTAAATTGATTTTAAGAAGCTTTTATACAAATATCTTAATAAATTAATATATTTCTCAATTAATAAATGCATTGTAAATTTATTAAAAATAAAACCTTTAAATGAAATTAAAAAAAATAAAACCAATCATATCCTAAATAAAACCATACATAGTATATTTAATTCATTTATAATATAAATATAAAACTTTTGTATTTATTAATTATTCAAATGAATACTTTAATAATTTAAATAAATTCTTTTAAAGAAAAAGAATATAAAACAAATTATATCCTTATGGAAACTTTATTCATATATTTTTATATCTAGCCATTTCAAAATAATTATTCTTTAAATTCAAATTTAAATCTAAATATTAAATTCAAATTCAAATTTTAAAATCTAATTTAAAATTAACTTAAACATATATATATATATATTAATTTAAACAAACACATTACTAAATTTGAAAAATAATAATTCTATTTTTAAAATCAACTTAAGTGAATATATATATATATACACACGTACACATTTAAACAATACATAATTTAATTTGAAAATAACAAGTCTATTTAAAATTCTAGTTATAAAACAACCGAATTAAATTTGTAAAAATAATTATTCCATTTAAAAATCCATTTATGCTATCATTAAAATCATCACATTATATTGATTAAAATAAAAATTTACCAATTTTAATTAATTTAAATCCAGGAGATTATCATATTTAAATTGCTTGAAATTTCGGGATGTCACAGTGCTTTTAGGATCAGACATGTGTGATTTATTGTCGATTCAAAGGGTTCGGATTTGTGGATCGTCACACTTGGTATTAGAGCTGAGGTTGAGTGAATACCTAGGCTTTTGTAACGTCCCGCCTTTTTGCACGCTTCAAATCGACACACATGCCGATTCAAACCATACGGAAGGCGGATTTTTATGGGGTAAATAAGAAAAACAGAGAAGAAATAAACAAAATAGGATCTCACAGCGGAAGGATAAAATATAATAATAAAATATATAGTTTATAAAACTGTTTACAAACATTTATATAATACATATCAGAGTTACACATACCAATAACAATGCAGCAGAAAAATATGAGTGTAGTGGAATAATAGTAGATAATAGTAATACAAATCTTCGACTTTGTCCTCCAGAGCTAAAACTTCAAATCCTGAAACGCTCGGACTGACCCGAGCGAATTGAAACGACAAAACACTCGAGTCAGAACTAAAAGATCTTATGTGAGTTAAATTAACAGAAATAAATATGAGTGCAGTAACTCAAGAGATGCTCGGGATTTACATCTCCTAAGGATCCGTTAAACTATTTACTATGTAGTATATTGCGCTATTATAATAGTGTCTATTTTTAAAATAAACTTACTTTTAAATAGCGTTAAGGGGTTACCCATATAGCCCTTAACACAAAATATATTCCCATAGTCTATACAGTACCGTAATCTCCCCCGTACTGGGCGTCGTCAGAGGGCACTCCATAGGTATGGTACAAAACCAAAATCGTATAAGGCGCGCTAGGGTAGGTGACACGACACAACTAGGCAATGCCAGGGTAGATATACCAATTGCTATCCGGGTTGATCGAAACGCATAGTCGCAGCTACCGCCCACCTCGAACAAACTCCCCCAAAAATCAAAGTAAAAGTGTCCACTGAAACAATCCAAAGTCAAAGTATAATATCGAAGAGGAGTGTCCGATCAGAGGAATGACCTCGTTGGCCCGAGAATCGCTCCTATTTTAGCCACCTTATGCCAACTCACGGGAGTCGGGTCCACGTATTTACCTTGCAGGAAACGCCGCCACCAACCTACTTCATTCTGGAATCTCCACCGCGTACACGGTTGTTAAAGTGGTTTTCGGAGTTGGCAGAGAGTATGACAACTTCTGATCCCGTTCTCTTCAACAACCAAACGTTATTATAACACCGCAGTCATTTAAAATAATTATACTTTAAAACCAGAACAAAAATCCATCTTAAACCCATATAAATACGATATCGTTTATATTTTTAAAACCCCAAATCAATACGATATCATTTAGACCCAAAATCATATAATGTCATTTTATTTTCCAATATATATTCTTTTGCAAAATCATAGGGTTTCCAAAGTGAAATATCTAGAAATCACAACTCTTGTATATAATAATTCCAAATCATACTACCTTGAAAATCATAACTTCGAAACAAATTTCCATCTCTTAAATGGTTAAATATTAAATTACTTTATAAACACAATAGCTTCTTTATATTTCACAAATCAAATTCAAATATCGATTTAAACTTCCAAATACCATTTCAATTCTTATGTTTCAAAGCTTTAAATATTTCACCATTTCAAAACAAACTCATTTTACAATCCCATATATATTAAATTCAATTACTTCTTATTTAGACTTGAACTGTTTACTTAATGAATTCAATATAATTTAAGTAAAACCTTTAACTTCACATAACTGGATAATCTTTCAATTTTATTAAACTTGTTATATTCATTTAAATCACTCTACACAAAAAATGAAGTTATAAAAATCATACCCTTTAAAAATTAATAACCTTTTTATTTAATTCCACATTTTACTCAATATTCATCTTCTGACCTTATTCTCATTTAAGTCAATAAAACTCCAGAACTTAAATTTTAAATAAATGCTTAATTGCATTTGATCTTAAAAATCAAACTTTATTTTATACTTCAAAACAATTTATACAAAGCTTAAAACCAGAAATTACTATATATAAAAACCTTTATTAATAACCAAATCAAAAACCCATAAACCATATATATATATAGCTTTGCAAAAACCATAGAAAAACATTTCAAAAATAATTTTATATATTTACCGCGGTGCCTGTATATAATTTTTTATCCTATGGTCAAGTGATACAGATGTTTATCATTTCAATCCGCAATTTAAAAGATATAAAATTTTGCGGTTGTATATCATTTCAAACCACAATCCTGAATGGAACGAAAAATGCATGATAACTTGCAGTTTAATGATATAAAATAAAACATCCATTCATCCATCATCATCCATCATCCAAATCACAATCTTCATCCAATAACAAAACCATATCAATATATATTCGATAATATCTAACAGGTAATAACTGGCAGTTATTTTCAAAAATAAATTTAACAACTATTAAACTAACAGTTTATATGCAAACAAATAACTATAACTGTAAATCTATATGCAGTAAAAAAAAATTAATGAACAGTTATATTAAATAAATGCGATTTAACGGATATGATGAATAAAACATGCCAAACAGTCATAAATAAATTTTCTACTCATATCTAAATAAATTTAACAAACATAAAAACTTTTAGTAGTTGTGAGTGGGTTAAAACACTCACCTTTTGAATTTAAATCGAATTTAAATTCAATTTAAACTCAAAATTAGACGGTCTCCGAATTGGTCCAAACTAGTTCCAAACTTTCCGGAATTTAATTACGATCCTAAAAACAAAGTTTCGCATGAATCCGAGGTCGTATGAAAAAATTATGCGATTTAAACGATTTAAAAATCGAAATAAATTATAAAACAAAACAAACCTTAATTAAATACTCACTACCGTCTTCCACGCACTTTGGCTACAGAAGCACGCGAATATGTTTCCAGACCGAACCCAAAACAGAAAACGAACACCACCTGTAAAACCCTAATCCAATAAATTGCATCGATCCGACCATCAATTCTCGAAATCAACCACACGGATGCACTCCCCTACGTTCCCTCATCAAAACCCAGACAGGGTTTGCGATCCGACAAATTTTGTAGCGACGATGATGAACGGCCGTGGATAAACTAGGGTTTTCTGGAAAAACTGAGACCCGAATCGAAAAACGAATCATACCAGCAAATTACGTATCTCGAGAACTATGACATATACTTTTCTGGAATTTTTCTGGAGACTTTAAATTTTGACTTTTGATTTTTGAACTGTAGATAGATCTAGGTTTTGCAACCATTAAGGAAGAGAAAGAGATGAAGAAAAGAACGTACAGACAAATGATAGAAAATGGAGGCTAGGGTTTATGATCGTCTATTTATAGATAGATCGCAAAAGAATAGGTGTGCACGAATTTTAACGTGCAAACGGAAGTGGTCCCAAAAGATAAATAATATTAATTACACACGTTATGGATTTAGGAAATAAATAAATTCCTTATCATTTACATTTTATTTTAAACGTATTTACAAATGTAAATCTAGATGTTTCGTTTACGTTTCAAAATATATCCACAATTTTTTTAATTTCCAAATTGATCTAAACAAATTTAGATGTAAATTAAAAGCTAATAAGTCTACCCATTGCAGTGTTAATTTCTCCACTTCCTTATATTTAGAAATTATAAATTAAGTTTTCAAAAACCTATCTTTGATTTTCAAACTTTTATATACTCATCTTTTACCAGTAATAAGGATGCATTAACATTTGTTTATGGTTTCACCTTATTATCCTCAAATCCCATTTTAATTTTCAATAATTACAATTGTTGAATGTTGATACTTTAATTAAATTTACACATCTTTCTTTCTATAACCTATATCAACAAATGGTCCAATTATAAATAGAATTAGTATTAACTTCATCTTATAGGATTAACTACTCCAATTACAAATCTATGCCAACTGCCCGATTTAAGTCAATTAATTGTAATTGAGTCTACATTAAATGTTATAAGTTATAAATTGGAACCTCAATAAATTCGCTTATTGATTTAAAAATCTTTCTATTCAGTAAATAGACATTTTATGGGTATAAATAACATTTGAATTATAACACATGTCATTAGTGCATGCTTCATTTCTTATAAACTCCCCTTTATTAACTAGAACACATTAACCAAAACAAAATAATTAATTTAGATTTATTTCAATCGATTGCCATTCTTAACTTATCATACTAAAAATGGTTAACCTAAATAATTGTTACCCTTTTACATTCAAATTCACTTACAACCATCATTACAACAATGTTGCCATAGATTTAGATTTAATTAAATAAATTAGATAAATGGGTAAAGTTTTGTAATTATCACTAATGCCAAATATATATGCATTAATTACTACTTATTATCATGAATTCATTTATTAATTTACTAGTTGCCTTTGTCTTCTTATATCCTATTTACTACCAAACTTTCTATTCTTAAATCTATACTCCCATTGATTTATTAAATTTGCACTTATTATGCATACTTTTAGCAACTCATATATACTTTGCATCTATTCCCCAAATTTCACATTCTATTGTTACATAAATTTGCATTTATTACTATTTATTATTACTTTACTGATAAATTAGATATCTGCATTGGTTTTGCTTATGCTAAATTAATTTCCCATAATAAATAAGGTTTCAAAACAATTAATAACATTTCCTTAGCCCAAACCCCGTTTACCAATTATTTTCCTTCAATAATTCATGTTGCTATAAATACGTACATTTACACTTTATAGTTATTCTAGTATACCTATTCCAACACTCTTAACCCTTATCTTTACGTTCACCCACTTGTAATATTAATTATATTTATTACAATTCAATGTTGGCATTTATTACTATTAATTTATACAATGTTTATTGCCCTTATTTCAATTTCTTCCTTTTCAGTTGCTACTCTACTATTCACAGTTTCTTTTGTATACTCCTTTCCTATATAATCCAACATACACAAATTCCAATTAAATCCAATTATTACGTTTAAATAAAACATAACATTCGAATACCTCTTATTAAATTGGAATGTTTCATTTAAGTTTATAATTGATCCACTTGTATTAACATAAATTTTTATTTTCAAATTTATTTCCATTTACGGTTAATCAATGTTATTTTACATTAACCAATTTTAATATTCACCTTTAGTTTCACATCTTCAAAGTATATCTAGGAAAAATCTTTCCACCGCTTAATTTACTGAATCTTATGCAGTCTTACTATAAATAAGTTTTAAATTACCATTACTGTACATTCAATTACTATCCAAAGTATTTATTCATAAATCAATTCGATATATATGTTTGTTTCCTTCTATTTGATTTATACCTTGTATACATTTTCCTAAATCCTGTTTCATTACCTTCATTAAATGGTTATCGCATTGAGATCAAATTTATTAGCTTATATCGCATTATTACCATTAATTAAAATTGGCTTACAATTTTTTTTTATTCAATACTATAAATAAATAACATATTATTCCATAATTACTCTTGTTTTCACATATTCCATTCAAAAATTAAACCACAATAATTACATTATTTTATTGAATTGGAAATCTCATTTTAAATTGTTAACTTTTAATAAGAACAAATGGCAACACCAAATTCCTAACATTCATTTTATTAAAAATTATGGAAAATATGACAAATTTAGTTAACGAAATTTTCGGGTCGTTACACTCTCCCCCACTCAAAACTTTTCGTCCCCGAAAAGGAAAAGAAGGGAGAAGAAAGAATTAAATAACAATACATCTTATTCAAAATATTTAACTTATAAACAGTAATTTACTAAATTTATTACCTTAAATAAAATATACCCGTTTTATAATCATTATATCCTTTTATGCTTAAATAATTAAAGTTTGAAAAACATTTTCAACATAGTTCTAAGTCCAAAATTTACAGAAATTTTTGGTAGAGTCTCTTTGTACGGAAAGGCTCGGGAAAATATAATACCAAAATATAACAAAGTATCATATAGAATATTCAAAATAGTATATCCCAACATGGGAAATATATAAAAATATCGCTACAAAACGTAATCCGGAAACGTACCTATTTGTCGGGCAAATTACGCTTAAATTTATGGAAACAAAATCAGTAGCAATTGCTTCCATACCTGCATTTCCCTTATATAATCTAAAAGGTTAACTATTTATATTAAAGTGAAATATTTTCATTGTTTCAACTACTAACAATAATCAATACATAATCATCGATTTCAACAAACAGCATACACACAAACAAAACAACCATTCAGTCAAACAAGCAAATAGTTGTTCGGGTTCAAAACTTGAAATGATACGGAATGAAAAATAACCATCCAGTGCATCATTTACTCAACAGTCTTAGATGAGACAGAATTAGATTATTTATTCATCCAACAACTCAAATTTCCTTACCCAGCCAACCATAAAGCAAACAATTTTGATTTAAACCAACAAATCAATTTAACTTATTATAAATTTATATTTCACACATTAACAGTTTGATCTTTTCATTCATATAACAGTTTATCTTTTATTTTCATTTATTTCTTTAAATTATCCTTTTATAATTTACATTTATTTCCAACAACCTTTAATTTTATTCACTCCTCCAATTATCCGTTTCCATTTATTTAGGTCATGTAAGTTTCTTCTATTTTATTACATTTAATGCACTTCTCACTTTCAATCATTTATTAAATGCTTCCATTTCTATTACATTTAATTATAGTAACCCTTTTTAACTTCACTTAAATTCTTAATCTTATAACATCCATTCTTATAAATAAAGGATTTTATTAACTCATTAACAAGGGTTTGCAGTCATCTATTTATATTACCTACTTTTATTATATTAAACTAGTAGCATTTATCATACTTAGGTTTATAACCCTACACATCAATCCTTATTATTAAAGAATTTCATTTTATTTACTTAAGTTTAAAATCACCTATTTATAATACTTACCTTTAATTTTGGTAAAATTTCAATTTATAACTAATGTTTATAACATTAAATTCTCATTTATAACAGAAATTCATTTAATACTTTATTATTTCCAAAATTTCTACTTGTATAATATTCTATTCCAATCTCTTATTTAACATTTCAACTTTTCATATTTGGTAAGTTATTTATGTTAAAGAAAATGCAAATGAATTTATACAAGTTTTATCTCTTCTTTTAATTAATTAAATGTTCAATAAATCTTAAATTTTCCCTTACAAGTTAAAAATTTAACTTCCTTTATAGCTTAGTATTTTAGTCTCTTATTTTATTTAGGGTTTCAATTTTTTTTCTTCTGTTTCACTACCATAATTGAAACAATTAATTAATGGAAATTAAGAATTAAATACCGGGTCAAATTTCAATAGATAAGTATATTCTTATAACTTATATACCTCTAATTATATTTAAACAATTAAAATTTAGATATTTCAAAATAAATCTGCAGTAGAATTTACTACAGTGGCCTTTCCCTTCGAAACTCGAAAATGAAAGTCGATGATGCGGCCGCCATCACCGAAATTATTTTCCAGCGATAGAGAGGAAAGTACGAAACTTATTTTTCCAAAATCTTCTTTAAAACAATTCTTCCAAATTATACTAAATATTTATATAAGAAAATACTTATAAACAAAATTATTATAATTCATAAATCCTTTGAAAGCAAATTTCCAAAATCCCGGACTTAAGTTCGAAAATTTCCAAATTTCATTGATTTTAATTTCAATCTCATTTTACCTATTATTTAAAATTTTATTCCTAACAACCAATCTATTGCAACCAACAATATATATATATATATAATACCTTAATAAAATATTTTATATATAGAAAATATAATAGGCGAAGTTATTTCATTCACCTATATTAAAAACAAATATTATGTCGGTCTGTCCTATTAAGTGTTTAGAAATCCCTATTGATTTCATAGCGTCCCATGCACCAACCAGAATTTATAAATACAAGACGGAACAGATTAACACAATATCAAAATCTTTTTATAACACTAACAAATACGTTCTCTCGTATATACACTCAGTGACTCCCATAGGGTATTACTACCCTATTAATAAAGAGTCAAACCCCACAAAGCCAAGGTTTATCGCTAAACCAAAGCTCTGATACCAACTGTAACGTCCCGCCTTTTCGCACGCTTCAAATCGACACACATGCCGATTCAAACCATACGGAAGGCGGATTGTTATGGGGTAAATAAGAAAAACAGAGAAGAAATAAACAAAATAGGATCTCACAGCGGAAGGATAAAATATAATAATAAAATATACAGTTTATAAAACTGTTTACAAACATTTATATAATACATTTCAGAGTTACACATACCAATAACAATGCAGCGGAAAAATATGAGTGTAGTGGAATAATAGTAGATAATAGTAATACAAATCTTCGTCTTCGTCCTCCAGAGCTAAAACTTCAAATCCTGAAACGCTCGGACTGACCCGAGCGAATTGAAACGACAAAACACTCGAGTCAGAACTAAAAGATCTTATGTGAGTTAAATTAACAGAAATAAATATGAGTGCAGTAACTCAAGAGATGCTTGGGATTTACATCTCCTAAGGATCCGTTAAACTATTTACTATGTAGTATATTGCGCTATTATAATAGTGTCTATTTTTAAAATAAACTTACTTTTAAATAGCGTTAAGGGGTTATCCATATAACCCTTAACACAAAATATATTCCCATAGTCTATACAGTACCGTAATCTCCCCCGTACTGGGCATCGTCAGAGGGCACTCCATAGGTATGGTACAAAACCAAAATCGTATAAGGCACGCTAGGGTAGGTGACACGACACAACTAGGCAATGCCAGGGTAGATATACCTCCGGATTGATGGAAACGCATAGCCGCAGCTACCGCCCACCTCGAACAAACTCCCCCAAAAATCAAAGTAAAAGTGGCTACTGAAACAATCCAAAGTCAAAGTATAATATCGAAGAGGAGTGTCCGATCAGAGGAATGACCTCATTGGCCCGAGAATCGTTCCTGTTTTAGCCACCTTATGCCAACTCACGGGAGTCGGGTCCACGTATTTACCTTGCAGGAAACGCCGCCACCAACCTACTTCATTCTGGAATCTCCACCGCGTACACGGTTGTTAAAGTGGTTTTCGGAGTTGGCAGAGAGTATGACAACTTCCGATCCCGGTCTCTTCAACAACCAAACGTTATTATAACACCGCGGTCATTTAAAATAATTATACTTTAAAACCAGAACAAAAATCCATTTTAAACCCATATAAATACGATATCGTTTATATTTTTAAAACCCTAAATCAATACGATATCATTTAGACCCAAAATCATATAATGTCATTTTATTTTCCAATATATATTCTTTTCCAAAATCATAGGGTTTCCAAAGTGAAATATTTAGAAATCACAACTCTTGTATATAATAATTCCAAATCATACTACCTTGAAAATCATAACTTCGAAACAAATTTCCATCTCTTAAATGGTTAAATATTAAATTACTTTATAAACACAATAGCTTCTTTAGATTTCACAAATCAAATTCAAATATCGATTTAAACTTCCAAATACCATTTCAATTCTTATGTTTCAAAGCTTTAAATATTTCACCATTTCAAACAAACTCATTTGACAATCCCATATATATGAAATTCAATTACTTCTTATTTAGACTTGAAATGTTTACTTAATGAATTCAATATAATTTAAGTAAAACCTTTAACTTCACATAACTGGATAATCTTTCAATTTTATTAAACTTAATATATTCATTTAAATCACTCTATACAAAAAATCAAGTTATAAAAATCATACCCTTTAAAAATTAATAACCTTTTTATTTAATTCCAAATTTTACTCAATATTCATCTTCCGACCTTATTCTCATTTAAGTCAATAAAACTCCAGAACTTAAATTTTAAATAAATGCTTAATTGTATTTGATCTTAAAAATCAAACTTTATTTTATACTTCAAAACAATTTATACAAAGCTTAAAACCGAAAATTACTATGTATAAAAACCTTTATTAATAACCAAATCAAAAACCCATAAACCATATATATAGCTTTGCAAAAACCATAGAAAAACATTTCAAAAATAATTTTACATATTTACCGCGGTGCCTGTATATAATTTTCTATCCTATGGTCAAGTGATACAGATGTTTATCATTTCAATCCGCAATTTAACAGATATAAAATTTTGGGGTTGTATATCATTTCAAACCACAATCCGGAATGGAACGAAAAATGCATGATAACTTGCAGTTTAATGATATAAAATAAAACGTCCATTCATCCATCATCATCCATCATCCAAATCACAATCATCATCCAATAACAAAACCATATCAATATATATTCGATAATATCTAACAGGTAATAACTGGCAGTTATATTCAAAAATAAATTTAACAACTATTAAACTAACAGTTTATATGCAAATAAATAACTATAATTGTAAATCTATATGCAGTAAAAAAATTTAATGAACAGTTATATTAAATAAATGCGATTTAACAGATATGATGAATAAAACATGCCAAACAGTCATAAATAAATTTTCTACTCATATCTAAATAAATTTAACAAATATAAAAACTTTTAGTAGTTGTGAGTGGGTTAAAACACTCACCTTTTGAATTTAAATCGAATTTAAATTCAATTTAAACTCAAAATTTGACGGTCTCCGAATTGGTCCAAACTAGTTCTAAACTTTCCGGAATTTAATTACGATCCTAACAAAAAAAGTTTCGTATGAATCCGAGGTCGTATGAAAAAGTTATGCGATTTAAACGATTTGAAAATCAAAATAAATTATTAAACAAAACAAACCTTAATTAAATACTCGCCACGTCACTATCGTCTTCCACGCGCTTTGGCTACAGGAGCACGCGAATATGTTTCCAGACCGAAACCAAAACGGAAAACGAACACCACATGTAAAACCCTAATCCAATAAATTGCATCGATCTGACCATCAATTCTCGAAATCAACCACACGGATGCACTCCCCTGCGTTCCCTCGTCAAAACCCAGAAAGGGTTTTGCGATCCGACAAATTTTGTTGCGACGATGATGAACGGCCGTGGATAAACTAGGGTTTTCTGGAAAAACTGAGACCCGAATCGAAAAACGAATCATACCAGCAAATTACGTATCTTGAGAACTATGACATATATTTTTCTAGAATTTTTCTCGAGACTTTAAATTTTGACTTTTGATTTTTGAACTGTATATAGATCTAGGTTTTGCAACCATTAAGGAAGAGAAAGAGATGAAGAAAAGAACGTACAGACAAATGATAGAAAATGGAGGCTAGGGTTTTTGATCGTCTATTTATAGATAGATCGCAAAAGAATAGGTGTGCACGAATTTTAACGTGCAAACGGAAGTGGTCCCAAAAGATAAATAATATTAATTACACACGTTACGGATTTAGGAAATAAATAAATTCCTTATCATTTACATTTTATTTTAAACGTATTTACAAATGTAAATCTAGATGTTTCGTTTACGTTTCAAAATATATCCACAATTTTATTAATTTCCAAATTGATCTAAACAAATTTAGATGTAAATTAAAAGCTGATAAGTCTACCCATTGCAGTGTTAATTTCTCCACTTCCTTATATTTAGAAATTATAAATTAAGTTTTCAAAAACCTATCTTTGATTTTCAAACTTTTATATACTCATCTTTTACCAGTAATAAGGATGCATTAACATTTGTTCATGGTTTCACCTTATTATCCTCAAATTCCATTTTAATTTTCAATAATTACAATTGTTGAATGTTGATACTTTAATTAAATTTATACATCTTGCTTTCTATAACCTATATCAACAAATGGTCCAATTATAAATAGAATTAGTATTAACTTCATCTTATAGGATTAACTACTCCAATTACAAATCTATGCTAACTGCCCGATTTAAGTCAATTAATTGTAATTGAGTCTACATTAAATGTTATAAGTTATAAATTGGAACCTCAATAAATTCGCTTATTGATTTAAAAATCTTTCTATTCAGTAAATAGACATTTTATGGGTATAAATAACATTTGAATTATAACACATGTCATTAGTGCATGCTTCATTTCTTATAAACTCCCCTTTATTAACTAGAACACATTAACCAAAACAAAATAATTAATTTAGATTTATTTCAATCGATTGCCATTCTTAACTTATCATATTCAAAATGGTTAACCTAAATAATTGTTACCCTTTTACATTCAAATTCACTTACAACCATCATTACAACAATGTTGCCATAGATTTAGATTTAATTAAATAAATTAGATAAATGGGTAAAGTTTTGTAATTATCACTAATGCCAAATATATATGCATTAATTACTACTTATTATCATGAATTCATTTATTAATTTACTAGTTGCCTTTGTCTTCTTATATCCTATTTACTACCAAACTTTCTATTCTTAAATCTATACTCCCATTGATTTATTAAATTTGCACTTATTATGCATACTTTTAGCAACTCATATATACTTTGCATCTATTCCCCAAATTTCACATTCTATTGTTACATAAATTTGCATTGATTACTATTTATTATTACTTTACTGATAAATTAGATATCTGCATTGGTTTTGCTTATGCTAAATTAATTTCCCATAATAAATAAGGTTTCAAAACAATTAATAACATTTCCTTAGCCCAAACCCCGTTTACCAATTATTTTCCTTCAATAATTCATGTTGCTATAAATACGTACATTTACACTTTATATTTATTCTAGTATACCTATTCCAACACTCTTAACCCTTATCTTTACGTTCACCCACTTGTAATATTAATTATCTTTATTACAATTCAATGTTGGCATTTATTACTATTAATTTATACAATGTTTATTGCCCTTATTTCAATTTCTTCCTTTTCAGTTGCTACTCTACTATTCACAGTTTCTTTTGTATACTCCTTTCCTATATAATCCAACATACACAAATTCCAATTAAATCCAATTATTACCTTTAAATAAAACATAACATTCGAATACCTCTTATTAAATTGGAATGTTTCATTTAAGTTTATAATTGATCCACTTGTATTAACATAAATTTTTATTTTCAAATTTATTCCCATTTACGGTTAATCAATGTTATTTTACATTAACCAATTTTAATATTCACCTTTAATTTCACATCTTCAAAATATATCTAGGAAAAATCTTTCCACCGCTTAATTTACTGAATCTTATGCAGTCTTACTATAAATAAGTTTTAAATTACCATTACTGTACATTCAATTACTATCCAAAGTATTTATTCATAAATCAATTCGATATATTTGTTTGTTTCCTTCTATTTGATTTATACCTAGTATACATTTTCCTAAATCCTGTTTCATTACCTTCATTAAATGGTTATCGCATTGAGATCAAATTTATTAGCTTATATCGCATTATTACCATTAATTAAAATTGGCTTACAAATTTTTTTTATTCAATACTCTAAATAAATAACATATTATTCCATAATTACTCTTGTTTTCACATATTCCATTCAAAAATTAAACCACAATAATTACATTATTTTATTGAATTGGAAATCTCATTTTAAATTGTTAACTTTTAATAAGAACAAATGGCAACACCAAATTCCTAACGTTCATTTTATTAAAAATTATGGAAAATATGACAAATTTAGTTAACGAAATTTTCGGGTCGTTACACCTTTGGCGAGGATTACTCATTAGAAATAGAGTCAGTAGTACCCTAAAATGAGTTGAGTGCATTATAGATATGAACACGCTTTTATTAATGAATATAAAATGTTTTATTTTTTTTTTGATTTATCTGTTGAGTGGCTTATGAATTCTAGTAAAGTAGTGGGACGCCACAAAATCGATAGGAACTTTAAAACAATTGAACCAGGTAAACCGACACAATATTGTTTTGAAGAGGGTAAATGAAATAGTTTTACCCAAACAATATTTTGATATGAAAAAATAATTGTCTAAAATTGTTATAGTATATTGGAGTGTTTAGTTGTTGTTATAATGATCCAAACAAGATTATAAATTGAAATGGTTATATATAACTAAATAGAGATTGTATAAGAATGATTTACACCTATGGATTATAAACAAAAATGGATTCCAACCAAAATTTGGAAATTTAAATCCCGGAAAGTTTGAAAAATATTTTTCGAAATGTTGCGAAAATAAAAATGGTATATTTTGAAACTATCTTTAGGAATGAAACTTGGTTTAAATGGATTTTGGAAGTGATAAAATACTGAACTCACTTTAGTCGCTGGGAAATGATTTCGACGACGATCGCGACATTATCGGTGTTCATTTTCGAGTTTCCAAGTGAGGGATTGCTAACATAATAATTTGATATGAATATTTTTGTTCGAAAATAAGTGTTGTTTTATCAATTCCAAAGGAATGGTTTTTAAACCAAAAGAGCTATATATATGCAACGAACCGATATTTTCAACCCTCGAAAATCGACATAAACACGTATTTGGTTAATATACATATAGTCATCAGAGTACGTACAACAATCATCAATCAATCTGTACAGTTATAATAACTTGTCCTCATCAGTGCTGACTATACAGTCTACACACATAGCAGAATATAATCAAGTACGGGTATACGTCTCTGTCATCCAGCCCATCTCCCGAGCTCCATAGTATCCTAACCTGAATCTGTAATACTTGGTCTAACCCGAGCATTATAATAAAATAACACCCTAGTCAGTTTGGAAAATCAACGTGAGAAAACACATAAAACTTGAATTATTAAAGTTATCAAAATCCTTTGAAGAATAAAGGTATCTAGTAAGACCGTGTCACACATAAAAACGACGAGTTTTTCCCTTACGATAACCATAATGTTTTATAGAAAATCCAGTGATATTATAATAGTGTCTAAGTACAAATACTTATTCAAATAGCCAAAATTGTTACATTAATTAAATTCCAGCATACTAGGCTCTATAATCAAAACAGTAAAGGCTCTCAGTGGAGAGTGGATTCCATACAATGACTGAGCTACTGGAGTACCGCCCGTCACAGTACACCTCTAGAAAAATGTACCGAGGACCTCGCCGGGATCCCTTACCGACAGAAGACTGGCCTACCCCTAAACTGGATAGTACCAAATATGTTATCACCCCGGGTGTTCCCACCGTTTAATTGAGCGCTCACTTTTCCATGCACAACCATATCCATAATTATAAAATATCCGAGGGTATCAAGAAAAGTGATAACATACCCTAATTGGATGCGACCCACTTAGCCTTGCAGCATCTCCCTTTTTTAGTCATTTCTAGCTGATGAGATTTGAGGCTACGATTACCTTTCAAGGAATTTATACTTAGAATGCTCATTTCCCTACAACGACAATGTGCTGATAACATTCATCCATACAAGTTGTTCTAGGTCTGAACAAACCGAATCTCCTTCAAGATCACCATCTTCATTATCTTCGAGATAACATAATTCATAATGCACAAACCAGATCGAAGTGGTTTTCAGATAATTAAATCCGATCCCGGTCTCTTCGAGATGATTAACGAATTTGGCCAAATTTGGTAGTCGGTTATTTAATTTTCAATATAACATCCATAAGCAGTCACTAGGCCCATATTATAATTTTCCAAAATTTATTTGCAAAACATCTTTACATTATATATATATATATATATATATATATATATATATATTCAAAACCCTTCCAAATTTTCAATATTTAGGACAACTCAAATAGTTATCCGTATCGGGATATTTCAAACCATCTCATATTTCAACACTTAGAAAAATAATTAAAAATGTACTTTTCTAAACTCCTTACCACCCAACACATAGGAAAGTTCCATTTATTTCTCTTTTCTCAAAATCCTTCACAATTTATATTGTAAATTGCTTAACTCATTTATAACGAATTCTATAACTTCCGGGTTCCTTAATTAATTTCCTTTAATATTTCCAAAGTCAAAACACTTGTGAATTCCAAATATCCATTTCTAACTTCTTTTATGAACCCTAATTCGTTTTTTTAAGTTCGCTTTTATTTAAATACTTCGAAAAATTTTCTTACATTTTCGCAAATTCCGTGTTGAGAATTTCTCTTATAAATCCCATCTACTGAATAAACCCCGTTTCCAAACCTCGAGAAGATTTATAAATAAATTCAAATCGGTTTAAAACTCTATATATATAATAAGTATTTAAAGAATAATATTTTATTTTTAAAACACATTCAAGTAATTATTTAAAATATCGAAACTCTTCTTATAAACATCAATAACTTAGTTTTAGATAAACAAATCAATTTTCATAGCTGATTTTAAAAATTAAGATTTATTAAAATAAAGATTAATTATTTGAAAAATTCACTTTTCGATGTATTTCAATTCTACTAGTTCAAAATTACATAGTTTGATAAACACAACTTCCCTTTCTAGAAACAACATAATTACTTGGTAATAAAATATATTTTTAATATCTCAATAACCAATTAATTGTTAGACCCATCGATCTCATTTTGATTCTCCTAACCATTTCCACTTTTCAAAAATAGTATCCACTATTTCCCTCAACTCTATTTCCATATTCTAATATAAATTCACTCTATAAATTTTATATTCCCAATTTATCAACTGCTATCATTTTCCCTTATTTATAAACATCTTTTATAACTTTTTTAACTCCTTATGGTTGTACTTGTTTTTTAAAAGAAATCTTATTTGTGAAATTTCTTTTTATAAATCCATTTCCTTATAAATTCCATTTATTCTGCAAATAAAAATTTTGATATCGATTTCCACTCATTTTTACATTTTTCAGATATCATTTAAAAATCCTTTATGTGGATTATTTTTAAAAATCCCTATTTAAACAATTATTGAATCTATTAAGCATAACAAAAAAAATAAATTATTGTTTTATTCAATCAATTTCTTTTTAATGTAGTCCAAATCTCGATATAATTATTTTTATATTCAAAATCTCCTTTTAGTTCCTTAAAAGTTTAAAAATAATATTTGTGTTATTTAAAATACCAAAATCAAGGCCATTGCTACTATAGCATAAAAAATTCAATCACAACAAATCCATATCAAATTTATTCACACACATCATATATCAACATATATGAACAATTTATATTATTTTGAGGAATCCAATTGGATCCCTCTAATATGTTTTCCCTGCATCCATAGATGTTAGACAACATAAAAATACCAATCCCACTTCGAAGGGAATATCGTGGTAATATTAGGTCATCCGCTATTATGCGGGGTGCATAAGGTCTCTTCCGCACCAACGGTAGGAAATATATCTAACTACTAATATACACACACACACACAGATATATATATATATATATATATATATATATATATATATATATATAATCCAAACTGATAATAATTTATAATTCAACCAAACATCTAATAATTAATTTTCAATAATTTAAATTAAAACAGTAATCCAAGTAGGGTGAGATTTACTCACCTTGATTTTTGAGTTTGTCAATCGTTCCAACTCCAAATTTGTTCTGTTGCATTGTGTTTTGTTGCTACGATATAAATTAACTCGTTTTTATAATTTTGGACCTCGCATGAATAATTTACGACATATACAAGTTAATGATTTTTCTGTAATTAAAATAATTTCACATTAATTAAATAAATTTAAAATTAGTCACTATATACCTCTTAATACAACAACCACCAAAATTTAGCACCAAACTACACGCAGTGATGTCATTCACCATTTCAAACCCTCATCGTTCACACAGCCCAAAGCCCCATCCTCCATCGCGACATCAATGCTCCATCCCGATTCCATCTTCTCCAAAGGCCTATAAAGAATCAACGTTTTACTATCCTCATCACAGACCTCGAAGTCCATTGCAACTAACACACGATGCCCCCTAATCCGAACGCAATAGCTCCAATCGCGATGCTTGTGCAACCAACAGCTGGCGAACCCCACATAACGCGACCGCGATTCAAGCTCGACCCGAGCCCCAGCTGTCGCGAACTAGATTTGCCCTCTGTTTTGCAAAAAAAGATGTTGCCAACCATCCCCATGTGTCGCCGCCATCCTCACACCGGCTCGTTCATTTCGAGTTGGTCGGGCACCTCATATGTAACATCCCGCTGTTTTGTACGCTTAAGCAGACACACGTGCCGTCTCAAACCATACAGAAGGGCGGATTGTTATTGGGGTGAATAAGAAAAAGTAGAGAAAGAAAAAACAAAACAGAATCCTGCAGCGGAACGACAAAATATAATAATCAAATAAACAGTTCATTAAGCAGTTTTATAGAACATTTGATTTTACTTACACAATACATATCAGAGTTACACATACCAGAGAATAATAAATAACAATGCAGCGGAACAAAGTGATATAATGGAATAATATAATAAATAATAGTAATACAATCTTCGTCTTCGTCCTCCTGAAATAAAGTCTTCGAATCCTGAAATGCTCAGGCTGACCCGAGCGAATTGAAAAGACAAAACACTCGAGTCAGAACTAAAAGATCTTATTTAAGTTAAATCAATAGTAAATAATTTGAGTAGAACGACGTCAGAGATGTTTACGGGATTTGACATCTCCTATCCAGTGTCAAACGTGAGTGCAGTAACTTAAGAGATGCCGGGAATCACATCTCCTAAGGATCCGTTAAACTATTTACTATGCAGTAATATTTCACTATTATAATAATGTCTGTAGTAAAATAAACTTACTTTTAAATTGCATTAAGGCTTCACATTTTCCACCTTAACACGTAATAGTCCCAGTAGTCCATCCAGTCTCATGGTTTTTCCTGATCGAGAAGCCACTAGAGGATACCACACGGGCTACGAGAGAAAACCAAACTCGTACAAGGCGCGCTAGGGTAGGTGACACGACACACAAGGCAATGCCATGGTAGATATACCAATTACGCACATGGTCTGGTGGTAACACGCAGCAGCTACTACCGCCCACCTCGAGCCACACCCCCAAATCAAAAATCAAAAGCGGCCACCAAATAAATCTCAAAGTCAGAGTATAATATCGAAGGAGTGTGTCTGATCAGAGGAATGACCTCATTGCCCCTAGATCAGTCCTGTTTTAGCCATCTTAAGTCAACTCTTGGCAGTCGGCCCATGTATATACCTCAAAGGAACGTCGCCGCCATCCTACTTCATTCTGGAATCTCCACCGCGTACATGGTTGTTAAAGTGGTTTTGGAGTTGGCAGAGAGTATGACAACTTCCGATCTCGGTCTCTTTAACAACCAAACGTTATTATAACACCGCGATCATTTTTAAAATAGTTTATACTTTAAACCAAATATCATTGCCCTTTTTAAAACCAAATCAATACGATATCATTTTCATTTCAAATATATCCTTTCTAAAATCATATCACTTTCAAAGTTATAACATTTCAAAATCAAAACACTTGAATATAACACTTTCAAATCATAATACTTTGAATGTAACTTCCACCACTTAAATGGTTTAAATATTAAAATACTTTATAAAATAAACTAGCTTCTTCAATTTCACAAATCAATTCCAAAACAACTTAAATTCCTAAACTTTAAATTTAACCAAATCTCAAATCATAAATTTCAATATGATTCAGTTTCCAAATAAACTATTCCAAATTTTATCGATTTCAAAACAGATTTGATCCACAAAATAAACCATTTCAAATTCAATATATTTCAAACTTTAAGTATTCAATAATTTCAAAACTCAGTTTGGTAACTGCGATTCAACAATTCAATTTTCTATTATTTAGTTTTGAAATATTTTACATAATAAGTCCATTATCATTTAAATAAAACTCAAATTACAAATAACTAAATATTTCCTTCAATTTATTTATACTTGAAATATTCATTTAATTCACCTTAAACCAAAAAAAAGTCATAAAATCATACCTTCTAAAATTTCAAATTTTATAAATTTCACACCAAATTTATTTGAGTTTAATTCTTAACTAAATTCAATTTCAAATAAATTTCAAATTTATCTTCGAACCTTAAATTTATTCAAATCATTATAAACTCAATATTAAAATAAAATTTGATTACTTAACCATATTATCTCAATAAAATCAAACTTATTATTAAGCTTATTCTACAATAAAACAAGTTTATACACAGCTTAAAAATCAAGAAAAATAATAATATTTATCTAGACCACATATTTCTTTACAGAACCATAGAAATCATTTCAAAATATTTTTATATATAGATCGCGGTGTCTGTATATAATTTTCTATCTAATGGTCAAGTGATACAGATATTTATCATTTCAATTCGTAATTTAAAATATAAATACAGTTATTTATCATTTCAAACCGTAATCCCGAATGAAATAAAAATCCATAACAACTTGCAGTTTATAACAATATAAAATACAACATCCATTCTTCCAATATCAATCATCAAACACTTATCACAATCATCATCCAATTCAATCAATAACATCAATATATAACAAACAATAAATAACATGCATTAACTGGAAGTTAATATTCAAAAATAAATTAAATAACTATTTTATCCAAATAAATTCAAATAAACTGAGATGATGATTCAAAATATGCCAAACAGTCATAAATAAATTTCTACTCGCATCATAAATTAATTTAACAAACATAAATTTTTTTAGAAGTTGTGAGTGGGCTAAACACTCACCTTTTGGATTTAAATCCAATTTAAACCCAAAATTTGAACAGTCTTAGAATCCGTCCAAACCAGAGCCAAAATGTTCGGAATTTTGATACGATCCTAACGCAAGAAACCATGCGTGAATTGGACCTCGTATGTGAAAATTATACACGTTTGAACAATTTAAAGTTTAAAATAAATTTATATAAAAAAACGTTACATGTCACCTCTTCCTTCCCAGAAAAATCGAATGTGACTCTCAGCATAAACCCAACCCTAGCCTCCTAACTGATCATCGTGCCAATCAATCCACCGTCGACCTCCAGACACGTCGCGCCCCCTGACGCGTCGCCCACGCACTTGCCGAACTCCCTCGAACACCCTCGACCGACGACGACGTCGATCAATGCCAAAAACCCACTAGCGCCGCCGAAAATCAAAACCCTATTTGAGTTTTCTAGGTCGATCCAGTCGTCAATTCATGAAATGAAGCATACCGATGAATTCCACTCCGTCCGCTCCATATAACCCATAAATCAATTCGACGATCCGATGAAGTCGATCAACACGCGATGAACAACCGTGGATAGTTCTCAAATTTTCGGATAGACAGAGGTTCAGATTGGAAAATGAATTACAGATCTGAGATGCGCTTTTCGAGAACTTCAAATCGATATATAATTTGATATATATTGAAGAGTTTCAATTTTTGAAATTGATTTTTGAATTGAAATTGAATTGGATAATTTAAGGTTTTCAGCCATTGAGGAAGTAGAGCAACTGATATTTATGTACATACATAAATGAGAAATAGAAAGGCTACTAGGGTTTATAACCGGATATATGTAGGTAGAGCAGAGGAATAGAGTAACGGATATGATTGGTTTGGATCGTTGAACGATAAATGGCCCGAAAAAGCCCGTTCTGACTCCGAAACGAAAATGGATCAACCCATATATCAAAATAGATGTTTTCAAATATTTTAAAATCAACGGAACAGGTTTCAAGTCCAAATTCTATCGTATGAAGAAGTTATGCTAAAATCAAGTTATTTCATATTGATTCCGATTGATTTCAATTAAATTGATTTCAAGGCGTTTCGAGTCCGTACGATCAAACGACAAGTCCAATCGTCACAAAACTTGAAATCGTACAATAATTCACTGTTGCGGATCCGATGAAACTAGTATCGTCGAAATCCGAGTCAGTGTCCAAAATGGCTGTTCTACATTAATTAAACAAATTATTAATTAATTAATTAAATCAAATTTTCAATTTCCATTCTATAATTGACAATTTTCATCATTTTTAAATTTATTAGCTATTTGCACTAATTTAGATGTCAATTTAGAGTTGATTAATTTATCAATTTCAGTGTTAACCTCAAATTCATTAAATTCATAAATTATAAATTTAGTTTCCAATAATTCCATTTAATTTACTTTTCATTCTATTATTCAATTCATTTTTGTCAAATGGATGAAATTAACATTGGATTCATGATCTATTACATTAATGTTATCAAATTCCATCTTAAAATCAATTAACACAATATTTAGATATTTAATTTCATTTAATTGCTGTTAATCCAATTATTATAGTTCAAATCCGGATAGATTGATAAATCTTTATTTCCATTCTTTCAATTCAACAAATTGTCCTATTATGAATAACATTAACATTATTTTCAAATATTACCTTAATTAACATTGACGTAATACTTTATTTAGATTTATTGCAATTGATTCCAATTCAATTTAATGGATTAAAAATATCTCATTAACTCATAATAATTGTTGTAACTTATAATAATTGTTGCCACTAACTCTTAATTGTACTTTTATAAGCTATCATTTCCGAACTTACAGAACATTGATTTTGTTCAATAACTATTTATTATTATTAATTCACTAATTAATTCAATATGTACGTTCGTTTTCTTATATTAAATTTATTACCAAGCATACGTCTACGTTATTTCAAATAATTGGAATTCCATTCAAGTTGTAAATAATTAACTATAAATAACATCGTTGCGTTTCACTTTAGTTATTATTTCGTTAAATAAATTACAAAATTTTTACATCTTCCAATATTTATTCACTATTTCTTATTAAATCAACATCTTAATTATCAAAATTTACGGGTCGTTACATCATATCTTCCCCTTTACGCTCGCATCTCAAGCTCTAGCTCGAAACTCTCAGATCTGCCACTTCCAATGCGATAGCATTCGTTCGCTCTTTTTTTAAACTAAAGGTCGACTTTGTGAATTCTGGGAAGAAAGAAGGAACGCGTAATTTATTTTGTTTTTTTAACGTTCGTTCGAACTGATGGAGGAAGAAGTGAGATATACATGATTTTTAAAAGAAGAGGACGACTTCATACAAGCTAGGTCAGATGGGTTTAGGTCTGCTATAGGGTGGCTGATTTAATGTTTTGTGGGCTGAGGTGAAATGAAAATAACATATGCATTTAATAATTCTAAAATATCTAGATATTTCATTTTGAACCCTTATCGAGGCATCACGCCAGGCGTTCCTACTGTTATTACCCGATTTTGAACGCAATGAAACAAGTTTCGAGACCTAATTCGAGCGTATGTGGAAGACAGTTTTTAAACCGACTATTTAAACTAAATTCAATTAAATTATCTCTAGGCGTTTTCAGATCGTACAACCAAACAGTAAATCGAAATGCTATAAAATTTGAAATCCAATAATAACACACCATTACGAATCCAATGGAACTTGTTTCATCGAATTATGAGATAGTTCCCCAGATCACTATTTTAACTCGTCGATTAAATCGACCATTTCCGAAGTTGTCGAAATCACTTCAACTCTGAGTTTTAAACCTTACTGACTAAATTATAATTCCAAATCCAATATTTAGAACCATTTTAATATTTAAAATCATTCATAGAAAATCCTGGTCGTTTCTCTCTTGTGTGATTTCAAAATGATTTGAAATAAATACCGAGTGTTTGAATTCTGGAATCCTTATTTAAATATTTTAGGAGAATATCAAGAAATAAATTTTGAACTTTGGTTGAGAACGATATTAGTAAGGGAAATAAGTGTGAAAATTGAAATTTGGAATTTAAATTGAGTAAGTTTAAATGGATTGAATGAACTGAGATTTAACTTAAAATAAGTTTAATGGAATTAAAGTGGGATGTGAGATAATATCAGATTGTATTATACATAAATTTGAGTTGTAAAATGATTATATAACTATATTATAAATTTTGAATGGAATCAGCTCAAGAATAGAATTTATGAAAATGTTAAAAATAAGTTGTGTAACTTATAAATTAGCGAAATGGTAATGATAAGAAGAGAAAAAAATGTGGAAATGAGATATGAAATTGAATTTGACTTAAGAAAAGTTAAATAAAATTGAGCTGTAATGAATATGCTTAAGTTGTGAAAGTGAAAATAAACAAAGAGTGGCGTGAAATGTTTATAATAACTTAAGTAAACTTGATGGAATGGTTCCTGAGTAATTAATGAAATTGAACTAATTAGATAAATAAATTAGTGAATTGAGTATTGGAAACGGAATTTGAGTTACGAATGGAATTCGACCTATATGTAAGTGAATTAAATATATTTTGAAATGCCGTCGAATAAAATAGAATGGATTGAAATGGAGATAACTTGAACTATAAAATAAAATTTAATCCAAGTGTGAATGAATGAAAAATGATTTTGGAATGTTGCTTCGTATAACTCGAACTTAAGTTGGAGTAACATTAAACATAATTTTTTTTATGGCATTAAGTTATAAACTTAAGAAATGTTTATGAAATGTCATGTAAATGAATTGGCAAACAAATGAAATGTCACGTAATATAAATTGGATGTGAGTTTAGAATGAATACAAGTGAATGAAACTAAGGTAGATTGATTAAGGATCAAGTAAAAATGGAATGATTTCGAAGTACAATGAGAATGTAAATATAAATCTGAGGCAATGAATTGTTTTGTGAATTGGTTGAAAGTGAATATATATATATATATATATATATATATAAATAAAGAAATGAAGAGTATTTGGATCGTTTAAAAAGGAATAAATGATATGTAAGTCAATTGGGTGTTAATAATTGAATGTTTGAACCTTATATTTGTGTATACATTCAAAGAAATACATATGCAACATGTTTTATTGATGCAACTAATGTGTTTAACTAGTGGAATGAGTGAAATTTTATTAAATTTCATATTTTGGTACTTATGTGTTTTATTTGAGTATGAACAGGTACATAGGCTTTTTGGCTAGATTTTGGTAGCGCAATTGCATATAAAGCGAACTCGCTTAATAGCTAAAATAAGGCACGTTTACGAATTTAGTGCATGAAAAATAAAAATATTGATATATGTTGCGTTTTCCGGCCATGAGAGCCGATGCATATATTTTTATCATATTTTTCATATTGTAAATGGTTCTCCGTAAAAGGGAGACTCTTCTAAAATATTTCAAAAATTTAGGGCGTTAGAAAATTTTGAAATATTTTGGGCAAATTTTAGTTAATAAAAAAAATAGATTTGAAATGTTAACTTGAAATAAGGGGTTTTGATTTAGAAATGAAAACTAATTGTTTTGAATGGAACTAAAAGATTTGGGAAAAATGAAATATCGAGTTTCAACTAAGTGAATTTTAATAAGTTAACGGGTGTGTTGCATTTTTCCTACTTAGCAATATCGAGGACGAAATTCTTTCAAGGGAGAGGAATGTAATGACCCAGATTTTAAGTAGTTTGATTTTGAATATTTAACTTGTTTAAAATGTTGAATGTGAAATGTAAATGGATTTTTAATATGAAGTTTATTGATTGAAAAAGTGGAATAAGATTTAAATTTCAAATATAGCAATTATTGTAATAAAAATAGTGCAAAAAATTGGAATTCGAGTTGAATATGAATCGAATTGAATTTTCAAAGAATATATGTTCTATTTGAATTATAAATTAGACAATAAGTTTTTAAAAACTGGAATTTCAAGTAAGTTCGTCGATTTTGGAAATTTTCGTTTTTTATCGACATGTTAAAATAGTGATCCGAGGCACAGTCTCGAATTTCGACGAAAATAGTTCCGTCGGATCCGTGATACTGTACTTCTATCATATTTTAAATTTCGTAGCAATTAGATGTATTGTTTGGCCGTACGGATAAAAACGCGTTGAAATTAATGTTGGAAATTAAATATTATAACTAGGTCCAAAAAGCTATCTTCTGCATCCGATTGACTTAGGTCACGAAACTTGTTTCATTGTGTTAATAATAGGGGTATAACATTAGGATTGCCTAACGGCACACCTTGATTGGATTCGTAATTACATAGCTAGATATTTTGAATTTTAAATAATATATTTCGTTGATTTGACCTTACAACCGCTATTACTTCATTTCAGCCACACCTACTTTCACTCAGCAACCATATCATGTACAAGCCAATACCTTATTCATGTATAAATCGAATTCTTATAACTGAAAACGTTCTCTTTAAAAATGAACCCACTCGATCAAACGGCCACGGTCACATCGACGCTATTAGAGACCTTTTCCGGCGAAGGTTCCAACTAGGAAGCTATAGAGCTTGACCATACGAGTCTAAACAATGGTTATGATCGTCATTGGGAAACCACGCGACCTAAAATCGACTGAGAAGGAAGCATTTTTTGACCAAAAAATTTTTCATGCATAATCGTCGTTTGTCGATGGTACCTAAAGGAAACTCGTAGAGATTGATGAGGGCTGGGTACGTCTGAAATTTGGTGGTTTGAAACCGACCGAGGCGTCAACAAATTGGACTTGAACGGAATCGGGTATTTTGGGTTTTTCTCGATCGACGACGAGGTTCAGGGAATGAGGCCACTGCTAGGAGGTCGACAAAGGCTTGGTGAGCCTACGGCGAGGATCTGGTGGGGTCCGGAGCAAGGAAAGCGGAGCGACGGTGAGGTTTTGATTGCATGCGATGGGTTCGTTGCGTGCGTAAAAAAACTGGAAGGAAGAAGAAAAGAGGCATAGCCAGGATTTGATGATGCAAGAAACGAACGACCCTGATTATCTCAGGTAAAAAAAAATTGTAAATTATTTTATAATAAATCGTGTAATCTTACAAAAATCATAACTTGTTCATACGAAGTCCAAAACGAACGAAACAAGTTGCATTGAGTTTGTGTCAATGAATACTACGCATAGGAATTGGATTGGAGTCATTTGGAGCTAGCAGGAATTTGGATAAAAATTGAACGTTTATTTAATTTTAATTCAAATGAATTAAGCTCGAACTGGAATCAAGGAAACTAAATCTCACTCATTTTGGATAACTAGCTTATTTTAAAGTGTCTAAATTATTTATTGGTTGTTTGGATGAATTTATAAATTATTATCAACCGGATGTTATATTATATGTATTAGTATATACGTTAATTGTTGGATATCTTCCCGTCGATTGAAGTGGATGAGACACTATGCTCCCTGCGTACTAGCAGATGACTTTTTTATTGCGATATCCCACCTCGAAGCAGGATTATTATTATTTTATGTTATATAATATGTATGGTTGTAGGGAGACATGTTGGAGGAAACCAACTGGATTCCTCAAAATGTTGTTTTTAATTTCATATATGGTGATATATGATATGTTACAATAATCTATTATAGATTATGTTATGATTTGGCTTATTGGATGCTGTAGTAGAACTGGCCTTAATTTTGGTATTTTAAAATACCGTAAATATTATTTTTGAATTCGAAGGAATTAAAAGAAGGTTCTGGATAAAAAGAAGGTTTTGGATAAAAAACTGTTTATATCAAAATTTTATGTTAAAGGAAATTGAATTATATAAAATAATGATTTGATTTTGTACTCAACTATTCAAATTTGCACAAAAATGGGCAAACACTCAAATCGTTGTTGCAGAGATGTAAATATTATTTGTATTATATAGCTATTGTTTGATGAAATTTATTTGCAGACGTTTAAGATTGAAAATCAGTAATTTGCAATAAAAATGTGCAAAGGAATTAAATGTAAAAGACACAATTTATTATGGTTCGGCCTCAGTATGTCTACGTTCACTGTTCCTATTTTATCATCCCTTTCATTTATGATTATAAGTACAATCTTTGAATACTTGTAAACATGCTATTAGAACTAAGATTTTTCCCTCTCGAAGTTGTTTGTCATTGTTGCTGAAAGCTTTGCTCTTCAGCATCCTCTTTTTCTATGATGGCATGTTCTTGGTATTTATAAAATGAAGATATGAGAAGAGGCAGCTGAGTATATAGTATTTGAAATTTGGCTCAACCTTATTTCATCCACGATTTGGTTCAACCTTCCTTACATGATTGTCAAGCTATTCCACTTGTGTAGACCGCCATACACCTCCAAGAACCTCGGAACGCGCCATGAAGAACCCCAAAGTATCATCATGTCATGACGAAAATTTCCAAATTTTTTTAGATCAGTTATACCAGGGTTGAGCCCTAAGGAAACCTTCACCCGACTCCAAGCAGCATTACTCCTAGATGAGTCGAAGTAAACCCTTAAATTTTTCATGCCTGACTCAAAGCAACCACCGAACAAAAGATTTGGTTCGGTCAGTGGATAGACTCCAAGTAGACTCCATATTTTCAAGGTCCGACTCCAAGCAACAACCGAACAAAAGTTTTGGTTCGGATAACGGACCGAATCCAAGCAGACTCCCTATTTTCAATGCCTGACTCCAAGTTAGCGCCGAACCTAAGTTTTGGTTTGGTCAATGCGCCGACTCCAAGCAAACTAGAGTTTTTCAAGCCCCAACTCCAAGCAAGCGACGAAACAAAGTTTTGGTTCGATGATCCAGCCGACTCCAAGCAGACTTCAGATTTTCAAGGCTTGACTCTAAGCAAGCGCTGACCTAATGTTTTGGTTCGGTCATTAGACCGACTCTAAGTAGACTCCACATTTTCGAGGCCCGACTCCAAGCAAGCGTCGAACCAAAGTTTTGGTTCGTTCATCAGGCCGACTCCAAGAAAAATCCAAAATTTCAAAGCCCGACTCCAAGAAAGGGCCGAAACAAAGTTTTGGATCGGTCATCAGGCCGACTCCAAGCAAACTCGAGATTTTTAAGCCCGGCTCCAAGGAAGCGTCGAGCCTAAGTTTTGGTTTAGTCATCCGACCGACTCAAAGCAGACTCCAGATTTTCAAGGCCCGACTCCAAACAAGCGTCGAACCAAAGTTTTGGTTCGATGCTTGCTTGAAGTCGAGCCATGAAAATCTGAATTCTGCTTGGAGTCGGCTGGATTACCGAACCAATATTGGTTCGGCGCTTGCTTGGATTCGGGGGTTGAAAATCTCATGTTTGCTTGGAGTAAGCTCGATAGCTGAACCAAAACTTTAGTTCGACGCTTGCTTGGAGTCGGACCTTGGAAATATGGAGTCTGCTTGGAGTCGGTTCGTTGTCCAAACCAAAACTTTTATTCAGCTATTGTTTGAAGTCGGACCATGAAAATATCAAGTTTGCATGGAGTCTGTCCGCTGACCGAACCAAATCTTTGGTTTGGTGGTTGCTTTGAGTTAGGCATGAGAAATTTAAGGGTTTACTTGGAGTCAGTTGGGAGTAATGCTGCCTGGAGTCGGGTGAAGGTTTCCTTTGGGCTCAACCAAGGTATAACTGATCTAAAAAAAGTTGGAAATTTTTGTCATGGCACGACGATACTTCGAGGATTTCTTCATGATGCGTTCTGGGGTTCTTGGAGGTGTATGGCGGTCGTCACAAATGGAATAGCTTGACAATCATGTAAGGAAGGTTGAACCAAATCCTGGAGGAAAGAAGGTTGAACCAAACTCCAAATACTATATACTCTGCTGCCTCTCCTCATATCTTCATTCTTTAAATACCAAGCACATGGCATCATAAAAAAAGAGGATGCTGAAGAGTGAAGCTTTAAGCAAGAATGGCAGACAACTTCGAGAAGGAAAAATCTTAGTTCTAATAGCATGTTTACTCATATTCAAAGATTGTACTTGGTAATCTGAAATGAAAGGGATAATAAAAGAGGAACAGTGGACATAGGCATATTCAGGCCGAACCACTATAAATTCTATGTCTTTGTACATTTAATTCCTTTGCATATTCTTTATTGCCGATTATTGATATTCAACCTTAAACATCCGCAGCTAATTTTCATCAAACAATAGCCATATACTATAAACATTATTTATAGCTCTACAACAACGATTTGAGTGTTTGCCCATTTTTGTGCAAACATTTTGGTGATTTCACTAAGAACCGAACTTTCCTTTTAAAAAAGGAAATTCTCTCTTTCGTACTTTTCCTTTTATTTTGAAACCTACTATTTCTAATATTCCAACTTGAGATTGTTGTTTTTTCTCTTAAGAAACATTCTCCCCTTTTCTAATGTCTACAATTTATGTTTCTTTTCCGATCTACCCTGACTATTTTACACAAAACAATAAATCATCCTTTTCTCTTCAGATCTAAACATTTATTTTGCTACATAGAGAAATTCTCTAGTTTTCTTTTTAGGTCTTACTTTTAATATCCACGGACACTATTTATTTGCAAAAACCATCTCTTAGATCTGAAATTCTTAGATATTCCTTTGACTATTTTAGATCCACAAACACATGTTCCTTAACCAAAAAGAAACATGTAATCATTCTTTGGATTTGAAATCAAGTTATCTCTCATTTCTTATTCGGAATCCAAAAACATGGTTTCGTGCATAAGAAACCGCCTTTTCCCTCTGTTTAGATCTAAATTGCTATTTTCTTTCACAAAAGAAAACCTGTTTCTAGTCTTAAGATATGAAATTGCATTTTAAATAGAATCTGTAACCTTTTCTTTTCAAATCTAAGGTCATTGTCTCCTTGGAATGAGTGATTCTCTTTTTCTCACTTTTCCAGTTTGAAAACACTGTTTCTTAGATTAAAATGCTCTATATCTCCCAGATCCAAATCCGTTACTTTAGGAAAATCTATTTGTCTTTTAGAATCTGCAATCACTATTCCTTGGAGATAAAAAAATATTCTGACTTTCTTTTCTCTTTTTTTAGATCTACAAATACTTTTCCTTAACCAACAAGAAACATGTATTCACTTCTTAGATGTGAAATCACCGTATCTCCTTTCATATCTGCAAACACTGCTTCTTAAGCAAAAAGAAACATATATTCATTTCTTAGAACTAAAATTGTTATATCTTTTTTTCTCATTTCAGATAAAAAAAACATTGTTTTTGACTAAAAGAAACACTTAGTCAATTTTAAGTCTAAAATCATTATAGATCTTATTTTCTTTCCATCCGTAAGCATTGCTTCTTTAACATAAGAAAATTTTCTACCTCTTTTGTATAAGAGGAATCTATTCACCTAGTAAAATGTAAAACTATGGTTCTAAGAAAATCCTTTTCTCCCTCCAAACTCGAAATCCTTTCTCCTAATCTAGAGTCATTGTTTTTTGGAAATTAGAGTTTTTCTCTTTTTCTTTTGTTGAGTTTTAATCACCATTCCTCGGATTGAGAAACTATACCTCCTATCTCAAGATTTTCTCTTCATTTTAAGAGTTGGACCATAAACCCTTTAAAGCTACAAAACCTTCCAATCCTTTCCAAAAATTGAATTATCTCACTCGAAAAGTACAAACTCTCAAGGAAGGGAAGGAGAACAACTTCCCGATATGCTGGCTAAAGTGAGAAAACTCCGCTGCAAAGAATGCAACTACTATCTGAATGTGAAAAAGTAGGAAGACTAGTCTAATAACCTCCCAGTGCTAAAAATTATCAGACATAATTTCAACATGGTTATGATTGAAATCAGTAAACGCTTCACTGTTTAACATAAAGCTTTGGTGGATAAGCTCTTGACGTGCTTAGGCCAGGCAGAAATATTCGACGTCAACGTCATAATACATGGAAAGTGTCAATCTAGAGAACATATGGGGCATTCCAAATAACCAAATAAACCCAAGCACAGCCTTTTTTCCATCTAGCATCAAATTAAGTACTACAATTGGGATTCCGCTGATGGATTGAAATATCACAACTTGAAGACCGAAGTCATGATGATTGAATACTCAAAGTCAAGATATGACAAGCATGAGATTTTGTCACTCCTAGCATTCATGAAGGCATCACCAATCTAATGCGCACCAGACATGATTCAAATAATGTCAATAGCTCTACCTACCTAGGGTATGTTAAACAAATATGAAAAGAGTATGAGATAAGACCAAGAGTTACTACTAGTCCACCCTTTAGGAAAAAAACTTTTGAGTGCCCACTAGAAACCTTTATAAGGGGCTAACCGGCACCTTAAACACTTGCAAGATCTCCGCACTTGTTGATAAAAGAGGGGCACAAAGGAGGTACTATATAATTAATTTTCGTTCATTCTAATCAATCTTAAGCTATTGTGGGTCTCTTTCATCTATTCTTGGATCTCCATCCTTGGAAAAAGGTAAAGGAAGGATTCGTAAATCCATTGCTTGTGCTGATTGACCCAAGGGTGCTTAAGAGCTACACGATGTAAAGACAAAAAATCAAAATAGCCCCTACAACTATGCATGACCCCTCCTTTATGTCAGCAAGGCACATAAAGATGAGAAAGCATCAATGTCATGAGTTTAGGTAGATGGTCATCTAGGGACGCTAGCACAGCCTGCAGTGCAAATGCTATAGAAAAATGGAAGAGATACAACTCTCTACCTACGGAGCTCAAATGATCAATGATAACAGAGAAGCCATCCATTTGGGTAAGGTGATACCTCAAAGGGTAAGGAAGAGGACACGATGGTAACGACATATGCCGAGAATATAATAGTTTATATAGAAAGGCTTTGAAAGACCGAGCTCCAGCAATTCCAACATATTTGGCCCGTAGCAGAAAGATGAGAGATATCCAAAACCACCTTTACTACTCCATATATCATAATTCAACAAGAATTAGCAATATATATAGTAAACCGCTAGGACATTGTAGTCACCAATCAAGATACTGGCTTCACCACTCCATCATGATACAATAATCAAAATACACAATTCAAATTGATTAAGTACTAAGGTTAGCAGGATGCACACTGAGGACATCCACTATAAGTCCACCAAATTAGCTGGAATTAACTTGACAAAATGACTAGACCAATGACCGCTGGGCGGCAGCACTAAAACGTCGAACAAGAATCTTAGCCCAATAAAACCCCCGTTATCAAATGGAGTAATTCTAGGAAATCCTTATGAGGAGCTCTCGGATCACACAATATGATTGCATAAATATGTCATATGCATGACGACAAACGACCCTGCAAAGAAGTTACCATAACAAACCTTTTTTTGTTTTTACCTAACTCGGTTGTTGTTATTTCAGGACAATGCCATCGGCTCCTAGGTTCCACAGAGTCTTACCAAAATACCAAGCAAGAATTCCTATCCAAGAGAACATCTTAAACTAGGCATACTACACAACCTGGTACTTTGTGCTTCTTTTGAAGTGGCAGGTTTGTTCTAAACTACCCTTTCCCTTTGATCGAGACAAGAGACTAATGCATTTACTTAACACATATGCAGTTATATTCACTTAACACATATGTAGTTATATTCACTTAACAACTATGCAATTGTAGCCACTACTTCTTTTGTGATTAGCAACCCAGATCACAAGCACGTGTTGGCAGCAGTGGAAATAAGATAGACATAACTAAGGGCACTAGGCGGTTCACTGTTGACGACTGCCTATTTCCCTGCCAATGACATACCAATCGGGCATCCGGGCATAAATCTAGCTTGATTAACTCAAAGAATAAATGCATTCGAAACTTAACATGGATTGACTTATGACAGATGTTGCCAAGGGCAAATGGGTAGGTTAAAGTTGTCAACAAAGTCTTGCAAACACTAATTGAGGATAAACTAGATAAATCCAATGGAGTGTGAGTTGACAAACTACCCATGACACTGTGGGACTACCAAGCCTCCAACAAAATAACAACATGACATATTCTATTTGCTCTAAGCATGCGGGGCTGAGGCCATGCTTTCAGTTGAAATAATTGTCCCTTCACATCGTTGGACACATTATAATCCAAAAGAAAACAAGGAGCTTCTCAACATGCCTTTAGACTTGATTGAAGAAAGAAGGAATAACATCGCTCTCAATATCGCAGCACAAAGACGGAAAGTGGAAAAACAATACAAATCTAAAGTGAAGCCCCAAGAGTTACAAGAGGGAAATATTATTCTCAAGCAAGTCTTTCCCTATCCAGGCGCACTTGTTGTTCTTAAGGATCTCCACAACGGTGCTTACATTCCGTCGATAGTTGACGGAAAAGATGTTTGGGAAAGGAACAAATCTCTGGCATCTCCACCATTACATCTCTCAGCTTGTAAAAAGCATGTATCACTTGAAGCAATAAAAGAAAGACAGTGGACATAGAGCATATTCTGGCCAAATCACTGTAAAAATTGATGTTTTGCTCGATTTCTGTCTGATATTTTTCCTATTGCGATCAATCACAATCTCTCGCCAAAAGTAATGAAAGCAAGATAATCATGATTAAGGGAACTAAAATAGCCTGGGTAGTTCACAACGGATGATCGACCCCCCAGCTAGTAATGATAAACCGACTATAAGCCATGGATTAGGCACGATTATAGCCTAGGAAGTTTACCGTTGACGTTCGGCTCGCCGGCAAATGCGAACCAATAATAAATCCCATGATTAAGGAATGGTTGTAGCTAGGGATAGTTTGAAGTTGACGATCGGCACCCACGCTAGCTGGGCCACAGTAAATCAAATAATACTTACGATACAGGCCATAATGGCTCGGGTTATTACCGTGTGCAAATCCTGGCTCTAAATCTTAAGTACGGCAGTCGCAAAAGTTACACTCCCTTGGAACATAGGTTGTGCTGACAAACCATATATCACCAAAATCCACAATTAGGGTAAGTAATTTACGTGTCATGAATCTTAAGTTTAGAAGGACTATCTTGATGGAGAATATTATTCATTGTATTTAAACTAGAAGCTTCTAACAATTTCTTTTAGTCTTGTCGCATTACATATAGATAGTAGAAATATGAATTCCACTCTACCAACCACAGCAGGATATTTTCATTCGCCTCCACTCCACCAGAGGAAACATAGAATCGACTCAACTCCGTCAGAGATAGTAGAACATCAACCAAACATTGCCAAAAGAATTAGAATATCCTTTCCAGACAACTTCGCTCAAGAAACCGTAAGGATTCTCCCAAAGCCGAGCACACTTATGGAACCGAAGAAAAACATAGTGCAAAGATATGACTAACTTTCATAAGATAAGCTAATTTGATAAAAAATACATAGGCGCATAACGCCACCTCACCCTTTGATTATACACATGCACTAACACTCAGCTTGGTAGTTGCACATTGGATCATAGCCTTAAGTTCGCAAGTTTAAAACCTAATCATGATACAAGGCAGCATGTTGTGGGAAGCAACCAAGTGCACAATATTGGGTGCCAACCAGAAAAATAATGAGCTCTCCTGGCCGACTTTTGACAATGTCGCTAGAGGGTGCCTTAGAGGATGTGTTGAGTATTTGAGGACTACCACGTCCCCAAACTTACTCTCTAACCTTAGTAATTGGAAATCACTTCGAATGATAAGGACCTCTCTAAATAGAAGTGATTTAATCTCTAACCTTTCGAATGTAATTAATTCATATCAAAGTTTATTTTAACACAAATAGCTTGACAACTTTACGTCATAAATCAATCCCGAGGGAATGCGGGATGACTCTAATACATATCTATAGTAAAATTCCAAATAAAAATGTATTAATAGTCTGTAACTAATAATAAGGCAAGGATGAAAGTCCTTGACCACACTAGGCCTTAAAGGACCCTAAACTTGTAGGTAATGTCAACAGAATAGGACGATCCTCTACCACCAAAGCCAATGGGATATTGAATTAAAAGACAGAATCTACTTGATCAATAATAAATAATAAACCAATGCTATTCAAGGTTTCCAATGTCCAAAGATTATTCCTTCTAAACACCACATAATAGGGGCATCCGACATCAGCACTTGGCCTAACTCTGCTTTCCAATCGAGCCATCCATAACTCACATTTTGCCGCGACCATGAGTTTGCATGAGAATAATGAAGTGCTCCTAATATGGCAATTCCTTGCAGACCCTTGATCGAAAAGGCAATGTCGCTCTCTCAAAGATTGGTCTAATTATAGTCTTGTGTTAGTGCAAAACCAGAATTTGACTCTGTCACAATCGTAAAACACTGAACATAAGCTTACGATTGACACAGGCGATGCGCCAGATCATTTTTTCGACCTTGGACAATGCAACCTACAAACACTTTCATCCGACCCAATTTTGCACCTCAGTCTGGCCTCTTTTCATGTAGCAGACCAAGTGGTTGGCTATCATCTTCCACTCTCGAACCAAATTATTTCGGTCTAATAAACTCCACCAACCCAATTTCATGGTCCGACTATCCTTTCTCATTCTCTAAGCTTCTCAATAATCCGACACTTATTTTTTAAAATTTACCAACAATCTAGTCTGCACAAGTACACTAGGGATTATCAAACCAAGCCATCGAAGAAGTTGGTAAAACTGATCATCACTTTACCAGACTGTATGCCGCACTAACCAATTACACCTTTTCAGGTATGTGGATTCCAACCAAAATTTATATAAAATATTCATATCTTTGCACAAACGTCCAGGAAAAAGATACAAAACATGGGCTAGGGAAGTCAAAACCAACATTCACTCGATAACACTCCGCATTATCTCCAACATACAAAAGCCCTTCAATATAAATTCTTACTATATCAAATTCATCAGTGACTGATCTTGGTAAATCATTGTAACAACCCTCATATTTATCGGTTTTATATTTAAATATTTTATCGATACTCGGATTTTAGTCCGAAAACCTACTTTTTTGCAAACAGTCGAATTGGGACTCGAGACCCCTTCCATTGAGTTCAAAATGCCATTTGCAACCTTTTTGAGTATTAGCTTCAATATGTTTGGAGTAAGTTGAATTTTGCTACCTTTTCACTTAGGGCTTTGGGTTGGGTTCAGCCCACTAGCCAACTTAATACCCCAAACTGAACCACTCCTCTTCATTCACTCCCTCTTCCTCTACTTTTCAGTTCTAAAGAGATTAATGGTGAGTGGAATGGGAAATTAAAACTCCAAACCCTAGTTGTCTTTTGCAAACCAAGCTCTTGCTCCAAACTAATAGAAGAAGCTTTGGTAAGCCTTCTCTTCATCTTCTCCAACTCTTTCTCCATTCAATTTCAGAAATTTTCTAAACCTAATTTAGGAAATGTTTCTCTTTTAAGCTTAGATTCAAGCTTGTTGGGTTGGAATTGAAGAGTGATTGTTCTTGCCATTGCTCTATTGCTTCTTCTTCATTGATTTTGTGAAAAGGTGAGATTTTTATCTCACATCTAAGCCTATATTTATCTTCGATTGTTAGGTATGAATTCCTAACACTTATTCTTGTGCAATTGCTTTTGGTTTGGATTGATTTGGTGAATATTCCAATTTTTAGTGTTTTGGGTTCAACTCTTTGAGAATCATAGCTTTGATGTCTTGATCATGTTTTTAGTGATGAACCGAAGAGCTTTTATGGCCGGGTAGTCGATGGCGTAAATCCTTAGTGCCCTTGCTCGACCGATTGCAATTTAGAGGGGATTGGCATTCGTTAGATAGGCATGGGAGTGCTGGCAACAGGGACCGGCCGACCGAGCTCTGTAGCCGGCCGACCGACCTGCTACCCGAGCACTTCCTGCCTCTGTTTTGGAAGTGCAGGTTATAGGCTCCGGCCCACCGAGCTCAGGGTCCGGTCGACCGACCTGCTACCCGAGCACTTCCACCTTTGGTTCAGTCAACCGACTCAGGGAGTCCTGTTGACCGACCTGCTCCTATTTGCCAATTTTGCCTATATTGTCTATTTTGTTGAATTTCCAACTTTAATCGATTCGTGTTGTTTCCCTTTTGTTGTTATAATTTATTATCGACTTTGATGACATTTTCTTTGGGAATTTTCGAAATATCCATTTTGATGGATTTGATATCGATTTCTTTGGATTTTATTCACGTCTTCGAATGTGAATTTTAGCGATTTATTGTTTTACAATCATTTTCGTGATTTATCACTTTAAAAATATAAAGGTTTCTATACTAGTAGTAAATATCAAAACTCTTTCATCAAAACGATTTCAACACTATTTCAATACAAAGATCATTTATTAAAACCGTTTTCCAATCTATTAGTATATACAAACCTTTTCCTCACTCATATGAGAAATCTAATTAAACGGCTTAGTAAAACGAGTTGTATGAAACGCTTGCATTTACTTCGTTGGTTAATTCTTAGACTTTTTCGATTGAATCTCTTGTGACAATTTTCTAGTGGAGATATACAATTTGTTCATAAATATTTAAGTTAAGCTAGTGGTTATGGGACATGAAGCTAAGCTCATATATTTACTAGTTTAGTGTAATTGACACTTCTCGATGATCGATGATGATCATTTTGTGATTTAGACTAGCGATATGCTATATTTCTTCGTCCACGTAGGGAACAGTACCTCGTTTTATTGAGCTTCGTCTCATTTATTTTATAGGTTAACGACCTATGTTTTATTGAGTTTCGTCTCATTTTTACTATAGGCAAATGACCTATTTATTTCTTGGGGTTTCGACCCAATTTTTGTGGGCTAGCGACCCACGCTTTTATGGAGTTCGGGTTCTTTTGGCGTACCGTTGTACTACGTCGTTGTTCCGAATTTTACGAGTTTCGGGTTCTTCGGGTGTACCATTGTACTACGTCGTTGTTCCGAACTATTCGAGTTTCTGGTTCCTCGAGCGTACCGTTGTACTACGTCGTTGCACCGACTCTATGGTTAGCGACCATGGGATAGCGTCCCGTTTTGTGATACACGTGTCGGTGAGTTTTCGTGCTCCCATTTTGCGATAGGCCTCCCCCTTTTTGTGATTGATCGTTTCTACGATCATTTTTGTGAATCCTGGATTTCTATTGATGATTTCTAGAATTTGAATTTCACAATTTTATGATTGGCATTTATATGTTGTCTATATTTGTGGCTTGGTGAATGAAATAAGGAGTATGACATTCTTTTTGATCTTTGAGAAGATTTTTGTGATATTGATAAATCTTTTGTTGATTTTCAATTACTTATTTATCACAGCTTGGCATTGTGATTATTATACGTTTAGTCATATCTCTTATTCTATATCATTTCATCTGCTATTTATAGCTAGACTGATCCGTTTATTGTTTTCTTATGAAATAATACTCGGGTCAGACCGAGATGTCATAGGTGCTTCTGCTTGACTTCTCCCCAGGATTCATTACTCTGACTTTTGGCTAACTACTTAGATTAGTAGTTTTTGGTTGTATACATATGAGATATAGACTCATAGTTGTGTACTTATTCTTTTGTATAGCACATGTTGCTTTTCTTTTGTGTCATTGTGGATCTTTTAGACCACTACTCTGATGAACACTTTTATGTGTTATATATATTCATGTCTATTTCCGCCTTTGTGATATGAATTATTTGTGACTGATCTGTGTTATGTTTATTTCTATATTTGTTTTCGAAGACATTATAGCCACTGTGTAGTAGCTTTGAGTTTGTGCCGGTATGTCGGATTCCCTCTTGAAAAGAATGCAAGTTATATTTTATCTGGCATATCGGTACTCGCACAAAGCTATTATACAGATGGTCGCTCCTCAACAGCCTTATTCTCCGTGCAAGTTGACGGCATTACACCGTAGTGTCCTTGGCTAGTGTGGGTATAGAGGTGGGGCGTCACAAGCATGCACAAGAGTGGAGAATGGATTAGTAGAGAAATACACAAACTTAGTGATCACATGAGATGGTCAGGATAGCTTGACCCAACCACACAATGAACATAACTGGAATACCACATCACAAATCCAAAGTCGATAATGCAAAGTATACATCAATTGGTCCGCATACAGTATGAAGCCTCGACGTAGGGAACTGAAAGTCTAAGAAAAATGGCATCCTGTCCGATAGAGACTAATCAAAGACGGCTTCAAAAATTTAGCCAGTCCTCCTCAGAAAAAACAAATTTCCACTTCAAACTAGCAACAGGAGGCTTATTGAAAAATCAGAGGCGAAGATGAGATATGGATTTCAGACAATATAACCATTGCAAGACTAAGAAGACTGTCTTGGTTTAAAAAAGCACACTTTGTATTCACGAACGCATGCTTTGGTGGGCAAATGTTGTGGGCATTTTCCCCCACTACATGGTAAATATGAGGAGTTAGGGGAAAAATAGTTATTGTTCTGGAACATATTCAAACTAGTTTGGAGGTATTATCGAGATGAAGATATGGACATAGGTCAAAATAGCGTCTCAATCCAAGCTAAAGATTGAGAGACATGATCATTTTGAGATTTGTTCATCACCGTCTCGTGGGCCGATACCTTGAAACTCTATTGCCATTCAAGATCGAGAGTCCAACAGCAATGTAGGATCCATGGTCCAATGACTGAACCAAAATTTTGATTTGGCGCCTGCTTGGAGTCTAGGCTTGAAAATGTCGAGAGTGCTCGGAGTCGACCCTTTGAGCGAACCAATACTTTGGTTCGACGCTTGCTTGGAGTCAGGCCTTGAAAATATGGAGTCTGCTTGGAGTCATTCTGCAAATCGAACCAAATCTTTGATTCGGTGGTTGCTTTGAGTCAAGCATGAGAAATTTAAGGGTTTACTTGGAGTCAGCTGGGAGTAATGCTGCTTGGAGTCGAGTGAAGGTTTCCTTAGGGCTCAAACCCGGGTATAACTAATCTAAAAAAAGTTTATATGGTTTGAATTAATTGTTTATTTTGTAATTTAAGTCTATTTTTCTTCTGGTTGTTTCTGTTCTCATACCTCCTTCCTTTTCGGGGACGAAAATATTTTGAGCGGGGGAGAGTGTAACGTCCCGTAAATTCTAGTTGTTTTATTTATTTAATTTATTGAATTTTGTGAAATTTTAAATAATAAATTTTGGAATATAAATTTAACATCTGGAATACGTCAAATTAAACATAGAAAATGGTAAATTTTCATCTGTTAATATGAAAGTTTATTTTCTTGTGTAATTTTATTTAAATTCATATCAATTAGAATTTGATGATAATAAAATGTTTTCCGAACCTGAATATTTTTATCCATTAAATTTGTAAATCATCTTCTAAGTGAGACGTCATATTTCCTTTCTCCAAATTTGGACTGCTGTTGCTCCGTTGATCTTAATTGTGAAGCTTTAGCAGCATTTTGGTATCGATATCGATTTTTGATCGGATGATCGTACCATTGATATCTATATACCGTTTTGATCATCTCGTCGTGTTGATTTCTATGGTATGTTAAATCCTATGTTTCGAAGTCCAGTACACGGTAGAATATGCGTAAACAGTAACCGAATCGGTATGCGTTTTGTGTCTTTTTGTTTTTATGCCCTTTCGTCTGTCCCGTTGAAAATCCAACAGCCATTAACTTTTAAAATTTTCCCATTATTTAATGTTGACCTTTTCTATTCCACTAGCTAGGATTGCTGATTGGTGAACGTATTCTCTTCCTTTTCGATCGTTCCTACTTCGAAGAGAAATAAATTTAATATGTCTGTTGCTTTCTTTTTTTATTTGAAAGGCCTGCTCTCCTCTTCGTGCTCGTCCACCATTTTTCTCACCTTCCATATCATTTTCTCCACCATGCACAACATCATCAAGCCCACGCTGAAGCTAGCCGAACTAGCCTACCTAAACTCGAGTTCATCCCTGCACCTCATCTTCCTGGCCTTCCCTCCTCCGCAAAGCCGTCGTTACCACATAGCAGCAGGCCACCGCCTCACTTCACTCCATCAACCGTTTGTATACATCACTCGACCAACCTTGCCTTCCCTCCAACCTGTTGCTCGCCTTTAGCTCATTTGAACCCCCGAGGCAAGCTCTCGATCCTTTTCTCTGCTTGTTTATACATTTGCTTATATATGTTTGTTATTTATGCTAGTATATATGTTATTTAGGTTTTGTAAGCGATATGTATAGTGTTGTTTGTTCGTATATGTAGTTTATATTAGTTCTGTATAGATTTCTTTTATTTGTTAGTTACATATATGTTAGCTTTGATAAGTTAAGCATATGTCTTATATGTATTTTTGTACTTTCGGCATCTACCGTAATATATATATATATATATATATATATATATATATATAACGAGGATTACTTTATTTAAGTCATTTCCAAACTGTCGAGTTGATGGTATAGATTTATAATCGATTATTATACACACACACACATGTGGCTGTAATAGGTGAATATATATAATTTGTTGCTGACGTATGTAAACTAGTGAGTTATATTAAAATGTGTTTGAACTGAAATATGATTTTGAGATGTATACAGTATTTATATATATACAAGTTCACCTGAGTTTGGAAATATATATATAAATTTTATTTAAAATACTGCGGTATATATGCTGTAGTTTATACGCAGTGCAAGTGTTTATAATATGTAAATTATATTCCGTTGCATACTTTTATCTGTATATATATATACACACACAATAGATAAGTGGTGAATAGCGTTGCTTGTATGTATAGGCACTAATTTTTGAAGTGTTTTACTTATAACAGTTATATAGTTACGTTAGTAATAAATTGTTTAAGTAGGATATAAGTTTCTTAAGTTTATATATCTAAACTGCCGAGTTATACAGACATTACAATAAAGCAAGTTGCGTCGTTTTATAGTAAATGTTGATTTATAATATATATATTCTGTATGAAAATATATATAAGTATAATTCATTACTGGGTCCATTGATGTTAGTCTATATGTATATATATCGTTTGGATTGATTTTTTTATACATTTGTTTATAATTTGAATAATGATTATGCAACAATATATATACATTCGTTAATATGTCATGTTTATACATGTATAATATGGAAATTTATTTAAAAATATGTATTTATAAATTTAAATTTTGTCTTTAATATATTTCGTTTCAGTATATCAAAACTGATTATCTTGTCCTCATCGATTCTTATCCATCAGCTTTGTCCATCAAATTCATGCCAATATAGATTTGCTTTAGAAGTCAAGCTTACAGTTCGTAACTTAATTTCATTCTCTGTCCTCTCTAGCTGCGAAAGGTGAGCAACTACTCACGATTAATGTTCTTTTATTTATTAAATTTGATTTCAATTGAAACGACAATTGAAATATGCTGCTGTTAGTTATTTTACATTGTTATTATGCTATTATCCATATTTGTACATCCGTGACATCTGACACTATTATCTGTTATTTATATTGATGATATATGCCTGTTATATTATTATCATATCTGTTATCACCCTACAAGTTCCCTGTTAGTATGGAATTTACTATGGGTTGAAACGATACATACCCAAACGATCTGTAGGATAGAAGAAATTCATTATGCGTTGAAATGACACACCTAAGCGATTTTCATTAAATTGAATTTGGAATTACGGGTTCAAATGATATATACCCGTATATATTTAAATTACGGAATGAAATGATAAATATCCGTATCACTTGACCATAAGATAGAAAATTATATACAGACACCATGGTCTATATAAAAAAATTATTTTGAAATGATTTCTATGTTTTGGAATGAAATACATGGTTTTATATAAATACTGATTTCAGATATTGTATAAATATTATTTAACATATATAGTTGAATTCTTGATTTTAAGCTATGTATAAATTTGTTTTAATATAAAATAAGTTAATAATAAAGTCTGATTGTATCAAATATAATAGGTTAAGTATTTAAATTATATATTGATATAAAGTTTATATTGATTTTGACAAATTAAGGCTGGGAAGATAGATTTGAAACTGGTTTAAAATTGTATTTAATTAAAAATTATATTTAATTAAAATTGATTTGAAACTTATTGAATTCGAGATTTTAAAGGATATTGTTTTATAAATTGACTTTGGTTAAGGTGATTTAAACGAATATTTCAAGTTTGTAAATTAAAGAGAACATTTAGTTTAGATTATTCAAGATTTATTTAAGTGATATTGGATTTATTAAGCGGATATTTCAAAACTAATAATGAAGTCAAATTTAGATATATACGAAATTGTCGATCTTAGTTTTGAAGTGTTGAATATTTAAAGCTTTGTAATATATCAAAATTGAAATGGTTTCAATCTGTATTTGAAATCGATATAATGTGAAATGGTTTATTGAGAAACTGAATTGTGTTGAAGTTGATGATTTGAGATTGGATTAAATTTGAATTTTGGAGTTAGAGTTGATTTGGAATTGATTTGGAATTGATTTGTAAAAATTGAGGAAGATATTTTATTATATAAAGTATTTTTAAATTGTATTTAAAAACTATTTATATATTTCACCTTATAAAATATTTTAATGTATACTATTTTAATATATTAACTATTTATTTTAAACTATTTTAACTTATAACCATTTTATATAAACTATCTTACTTTATAAACTATTTTATTTTATTTACTGTTTTAATGCCTAAATCGGTTAAGTGGGAAGTATTATGGTTTCAAAGTATTATGATTTCTAAATTATGGTTTCTAAATTATGATTTCTAAGGTGTTATGATTTTTAAAGGGTTATGATTTCCAAATTGTTATAATTTCAAGTGTTAGTTTCGAAAGTGTTATAACTTTGAAAATGCTATGATTTTGAAAATGATATCGTATTGATGTTTAGAAATGGCAATGATATTTTGGTTTTGAAGTATATATTATTTTGAAATGACCAAGGTGTTATAATAACGTTTGGTTGTTAAAGAGACCGGGGTCCGAAGTTGTAATACTCCCTGCCAACTCCGAAAACCACTTTAACAACTATGTATGCGGTAGAGATCCCAGAATGAAGTAGGATGGCGACGTCCTATTGAGGTATATAAGTGGACCCGACTCTCGTGAGTTGGCATAAGATGGCTGAAACAGGAGCAATCGAAGGGCTAATGAGGTAGCTCCTCTGATTAGACACACTCCTTTGATACCATTGTATTACTTTCTGATTGATTGGGTAAACCTTTGATTTTTTTTGGAAATATGGCTCGAGGTGGGTGGTAGCTGCGGTTATGCGTTACCACCAGTCCGAAAGTACAATTGGTATATCTACACTGACATTGTCTACTTGTACCGTGTCACCTACCCTAGCGTGCTTTACTACGAGTTTGATTTGTGTCGTACCTATGGAGTATTTATGGTAGCCTCCCGATCTGGAGGTACGATCTTACTGCATAGACTATTGGCACTATAAAATGTGTTATGGGGGATATGGGTAACGCCTTAATGCTATTTTTAAATAAATTATACTTTACTTTAGACATTATAATAGCGTATATTACCACATAGTAGATAGTTTAACAGATCCTTAGAAGATGGTTATCCCAAACATCCTTTGAGTTACTTGTATTTCAGTTGTTGTTTCACTTGAGTTGGATTTATTGATATAAGAATGTTAATCCTGACTCGAGTATTTTGTGTTTTGCTTTATGCTCAAGTCAGACTAATTATACCAGTATTTGAGACTCATCTTGGAGTTGGAGCTTCGCTGGGAGATCCAGCTATCTATCCAGCTTTCAAATATTCAGTTGATTGTAGCAATGTATTCTGATCTTGTATTTGACTATTGTATTCATGACTTCTGTTGTATCTTATTTGACTCCGTTATATATGTAGTAGCTTCATGAACGACTATTCTCTTGTTCCGCTGCATTATTGTTATGTTACTCTGTGTCTGTGATACAGTGATTATTTTGTTTACTGTATATGCTGAGTTTTTCCAAATATATAAATTAACAATCTGGTATTTTGAGCAATTCAAATCCGACATGTGCGGATACAGATGGCTGAAAATATCAAGATGTTATAGATAATGGCATTTATAACAATTTAAATAACTACAGCAGCGTATTTCAATTGTCGTTTCAATTGAAATCAAATTTAATAAATACAAGAACGTTTGAGTGATTGCTCACCTTTCGAGGCTAGAGAGGATAAACAATGATTTGAGATGCGTTATGAATCCAAACACAATTTCCAAAGCAAAGCAAGAATGGCACGAAAATGGGCGGACAAAGCTGATAAATAGTAATTGATGAGACAATTGGAATCAGTTTGATGGATGCAGCAATTACATATAATTATTATTATTACCATGAAATCAATATTTAAGTTAAAACAAATACTATAACATATATATAGATATAATTAAACCATTGTTTCCAAAATTATATATATATATATATATATATATATATATATATATGAAAAACAAACTTCAAATTTATAATGAAACTAGATTATACCTACACAAAACTGTACATATATATAAGTAACAATATATACTACTTATTTAACTTGTATATTATAAACAATTTATGTAACAACTTTCATATACTAACAACACAACATTCATATCTTGAAATATAAAGCGTATAATACTGTAGTCTAGGCATAACATATATAACTACATACTAGGCAATACTATACAAATATATACAGACTATAACATAGGTTAATATATAACAATATATATAACTAATAGAGAGCTTATCTACACAACAGGATGTACTTTATATAATTATTCACATAATTTAAAATTTCAACCACCAATATATATAAATATACGCAACTTATATATATTGATAACAACATATATATATATTTTATAAATATATATAAATATACGCAACTTATATATGTTGATAACAACATATATATATTTTATAAAACATATTGTATACTTAAAATTAACAAATATATATCAACTATCAATAGTATAACTATAACTGTATATAAAACTAACCCAATATAATACTAATAAAGAATTTGACACACAACATAATATATATCTAAATATATCACGAATATAACTTGTATACTTAATATATGTATGTGTTATTTTTTAAAATATATGAAACAAAAGAAAATTAAGCTGTATAACGTATGTATAAACATACGTATGTACAGTATATAACATACGTATATGCCTTTAAACTTCTATAGACTAACCGAATGTACAAAACTTACTTAATCATATGTATATATGTATATATTACTATATTATAATTCTATAATAGATTGTAAATATAATAGGTTATATACTATAGCAAAAATACTTACTCCAGAATTTGGCAACTAGCTATAGACATTTACAAACTAATATATTCTTTCAACTATCAACAAGTATTAACATCATAAATATAAACGTATATATATATACGTGTTCAAAAAAATAAAGGTAAGTGGTACCAATATCGGTCAGAGGATAGTCTCGGATTGAAGGAGGCACATGGCACCGGCGACGAGTTCAGGTCGATGAGGCTTTTGGATGGGTGGCCGATCATAGGAAAGGGAGCAGCTGCGAACGAATTGAAGGTGGGGTTGCGGTGGAGGTAAGATTGCATGGGTTTGGGTGTGGGCGTTCTCATGAGTTATAGGGCTGTTGTAAGGGTCAGGTGGAAGTTGTACACGAGGTAAAGGGGACAGAGGGAGAGGAGGCGATTGTGGCGAGCTCGAGAGGAGAATGGCCGTAACGACCCAGAATTTTTAGTAATTAAAATTTGAATATTTAATTAATTTTAAATATTAATAAGTGAATTTATTAGTCGAATAAATTTTATTTTGAATAATTGGATTTAATTGGATAATTAAATCGATAATTTAAAATGTTAAATTATGGAAATAATTGAAAATTGAGTTAAATATGATTGAAAATGATTTGTAAAATTTTATTTTATCATATTGAAGTTAGAAAGATATTTTAGAACTTTTAAAATCGAATTAAAAGTTTATTTGTGAAAATTGAATATTTTAATATTAAAATCGACTAGTGAAAATAGTCAATTTTTGAACAGTCTCAGAATTGGACGAAACCAGTTCCATTGGATCCATAATAGTTAGTTATTATCGGATTTCAATTTTCGTGGCAATCGGAGTTACCGTTTGATCGTAGCAGCTCGAAACGCATCGAATTATTTTTAATATTAATTTGGTGAGTTAAAATAGCCATTTTTCAAAAAGTTTCGGATTTCGATGAAACCAGTTTCATCGGATCCGTAATGTGATATTATTGTAAGGTTTCAAATTTCAAGTCAATTGGATTTAACGTTTGTCCGGTACAAATTAAAACGCCTAGAAAATCGTTTAAATCGGTTTAATTTAAATCGATCGTTTGTTGCCATAACTCGCATAGATGTCCGAATTAGCTTCCGAAACCTGTTCCATTGTGTCCGGAACGCGGGATAAACCCTAGAAACGTTGGTTACGGCGCGTGAATCAGAGTTCGGAATTTCCGGAATGAATAGTGTTTCGTTCGTTTCCTATAAATAGACCCTTACCCCTTCATAAATTAAAAATAAAAAATAAAACCCTAAAACCTAAACCTAGCCGCCTCTTTTATAGTGGAAGGCCAGAAAACACCCAAATTCATTCCTTAATCTCCCCAAATCCATCGACAATTAGACGAAGTGATCAACTACAACATTGTAGAGCAAAGCGAGAGCTTTCGATCTATACGGTGATGATGGGGTTTGGCGTCGCGTGGAGGTGGGGAGGTGGCTGCGTGCGTGGACGTTCACTTGCGTGCGCACTCAAAGGGGGGTGGCCGAGCTTGCTCTTGTCGAGGCCGAACGTAGAGGAGGCAAGGGGCTACGCGATGGAGTATCTTGATCGAGTTCAAGTTCAACGTGGAGGTTGCAATATAAAACCCTAAGATTGCAAATGGGTTTCGGCTACCACCTGAAGAATTGCGTGAACAAAGATGAAGAAGAAAGGGGTAGAGGATGTGCGGCTGTGATGCAAAGGAGCAGGATCCAATGGCTTTGATTAAAGCTAGGTTTAAATATAAATAAGGTTGTAAATTTATATAGTTTAAATCGTGTATAAACTTCAAAAATTCATAACTTTTTCATACGAGGTCGAAAACGCGCGAAACCAGTTGTGTTGGAATCGTATGGACGAGCACTACGCGATGAAATTGGATTAGAGTCGTTTGGAGTTAGTGAGAATTTCGGGTAAAATTAAACGTCCGTTTAATTTTATTCGAAATAAATCGCTAAAACGAAAATAAAATCAAGGTGAGAACTTCTCACTCAATCGAATCAGTTTCGATTTTATTTTAAATAGTTAGATTTAAAATATTTGAATGCATGTTTGAATGATGATTGTTATCTATTTATTGTTAAAATAGACATTATGCGCCGTTAGTAAGCGGATGTTATTTATTAAAAATATATACCGCGAATATTCATAAACAGTGAAATTGGTATTATATATAATAGAAATATATATATATTGGCATATGTATATATTGCAGTTGTTGATTTCCCGCATTTGTATAGCGGATGAGACCCTATTGCGCCGTTATTAAGCGGATAATATTGTAAATCCCATATACCGCGATAATTCCGTACTGGAGCGGAATTGGTATTGTGCTAATGTTTGTGGATGCAGGAAAACAGGTTGGAGGGATCCAACTGGATTCCTCAACAGTTTTTATTTGATTTCAGATATTTTGATATTTGATGAGTTATCATATCGATATATGATATTGTTGTTGTTGTCGTGATTGACTATTTGGTGTGTAGCATCATTAGACCAAATTTGGAATTTTAAAATGATTTTTAAAGTGATTTTTGAAAATATAAAATATTTTTTTGGAATTGATTTATTTTAAATAAATAAACGTTATAATTTTAATGTTATAAAAATTATGATTTTTGAGAAATATAGTTAAAGCTGATTTTTGAAAATATGGGGTTAATGATTTTGTAAAATAGTTTAAATTGAAATTTCTGAATTTATTGTAAAAAAGTTTAAATATAGGATTTATAAAATTTAATTATTTTATGAATCAAAAATGATGAAATTATAAAGGAGTTTAAAGATGTTTTAAAATAATAGTATAAATTGATTTATATTAAGAGATTTATAAATGGATATTTATAAATTGAAATATTGATATTATAAAACGAGTTTTTATAAGTGTTTGAATGAAGTGAAAATGAATTTTGTAAATGAATGGAATTTATAAAATTAAAAATGGTGAAGTTATAAATGAAATTTATAAATAGTAAGATCTATAAATTTTATAAAGTTATTAAAAGAATAGTTTTGAATAAATCATTGAATCTTATAAGTTATAGGATTTATTATTATAAAGTTCAAAAGAACGATTTTGTAAATAATCGTTTTATAAGTATTTAACTTATAATATGGACTTTTGGTTCATAATTGAGATATAAAGTGAATAGGTTAATAAAGAAAATTTATAAAGAAAGATGTTATAAAATAAATAGAAATGGAATTTATAAACGTTGTTTTATAAATTCGCAAACGACTTATTTTGATAAGTAAATTGTTGAAACCTATTAATGGAGTTATATTCACATTTTTGACTGTGAATAATCCTTTAAAATGAAATGTATGAAAGGATGAAATTTTGTTAACATAGGTATATTCACGTTTTTGAATAATGAATAATATGTTAAAGAAAATGTTTAGATGTGATGTTTTAAATAGAATTAAAACGACCTAACGATGTTTTAAATGTGTTGAGATTCGAAACCATAGATTTCAACATCTATTGTTGAAATAGACGTTTTCGAGAAAAAAAGGAAATGGTGGACTATAACACTGTTGTTATAGTAAATGATTTCCAAAAGGAAATGTTTTGTATAGTATTGGGATTTATATATCTATTTTAATTTCAAATCCCTATACTAGTGATTTTGGGTTGTCGTAACGATGTTTTACGCAACATTCGTTTTGGCCCAAAATAAATATGTTTAAGAGAATGATTTCCTTAAAGAATGAAATATATACTTAATTTCGATTCGAGTATATTTAATATTTTCTAAGTATTGAAAATAAATAAAATTTGTGAATTACTTATGAATAAATAAGTATGGAAATGTTTTCCAATATAAAGTGAATATTTTGAGAATTTATCTTTTTGAAGATAAATTGAAATGGATAATTGAAATCGTATATGCATGGATATTGTGAAATATAAATTCACTATGGAATTTATGAATAAAAAGGAGAATTTGTTTAAAAATAAATATTGATTTATTTTTAAAGAATTGGAAATTATATATCTTGTAAAGATATTTTATTTTGGAAAATAAATAATTTGGAAAATTATTTGGAAACTGGTGATGTGTGCATATCCATTGATAGTTCAATAACCGACTATCATTGTTTCCCTTTGAATGGGTAATTGATGTGATTTGTTTGAATTTGAATGCCACACTTATTTTTGAATAAGCGCTCACTATTCGGGTTAACCGGGAAAGGACCATGGGGTCGTATAACCCATTCCGAATATGTGATACGTCGTTATGAATTGCATTTGATGACCGGTGTTGAAGACCGGGTATTTACGAAAGCGATAGGATGACCTATCGATTGTCTCTGCACTGGGTAGCTCCTGGTATAGAGATTTCCTAAGTGATGGGAAATTCGATCGGGAGTGTGAATACTCGGATTTGCAAGGGCTTCGTGAGAAGTGCCTTCGGTTTTGTTCGAGCCCGGAACAGACTTGTATGGATTGTATGTCTGACATTACAAATTGAGATATAAAGCAGATTTCATTCAAATATATTTCTGTTGGTGGCGGAGAATTTATTCTTTTAGCTTAACACCCTTCTCTGAGACGTACGAGCTCAGAGGTTATGTAGTTGAATGTTATCAGCGATATATTCCCAATTTGGTAATGTGACATGCTGAGTGTTGCTGTGAAATGATCATTGTGTTGATTATTTGTGATAGGATCGTTTATTTGATCGTCTATTCTGGTGATCATTTCTATGATCATTTGTTGACCCAAAGCATGGCTTTTGTATAAAGTATGTTTTTGTGGACGTAACTTCGTCGAGCCTCACACCCCGTGAATGGTCAAAACAGGAAAGATGCAGCAAGGTTATGAGGAGTAGCGCCCTTTAGGATATGTGCATTTCCTTCTGGAAAAGGATGGTATCATGGTATGGAGCCCAGATACTTACTCATGTTGAAAACACTTTATGATTGTGTGAATTGATTGCGAGCGCTCGGTTGAAAAGATCCCAAAGGACCGGGGGATGGCATATTCGGTCGGTTGTTACACAGTTAGGGGTAACCCGGCCTTGTGTTGGTAGAGATCCGGTTTGGTTCTCGGGGATGTCCATCCAGAGGCATTCTCATGTGGCAATGGGAAGTTCCTTGGCCTGATCATTTGTTGGAAATCCAATTCCCAATACGAAACCCTGTACGGTATTAGTTGTAGAACCTGCCATTCACTTATGGTGGTCACCACTGTTTGGATGGTAGCTATAGTAGGCATAGTTCGAAATGTCTATGTTGGCTAAGATTTATATTCTACTTTCGAAGCGAATTTTTCCTACACTATGCACAAATAATAATATCAAGTGCTCTTTTTAATGCGTATCAAGCATCTTTGACTATCATAAGGAGAAATCTCCTCCGATTCTGCGTTTGCATTGTGTGTGTGTGCGGGAGGCCTTATGGTAGTCTCATTTTTAAAAGCATTGCGAATTAACTTTAAAAATATTCCTCTATTTTGATTTTAAAGATAAATAAACTGTTTTGAGTTCTCACACCAGTCACATGACTGACTCGGAGTTTATTGTTTTCCTTCCTAAACTCTGGGTGCCCACCAATTTCTACACGGGCAGTCAAGAGTTAGGTTTATCAGGATATTCTGGATATTCTGGAGTTGCTGGAGGCAAGCTGGATGGCATGGAGTATTACTAGTATATAGTATTTCTTTTCCGCTGCACTGTTTGTTGTTGTTGATGTTGTACACTCTGATGATGATATGATGTAATGAAATGTAATGTATAAAATGTAATAACTGATATAGTTTTTTGTTTAAAGATTATTCATTTATTATTATATTTTGTTCCGCTGCGAATTGTGAGATTCTGTTATTGTTCTGCTGTTTTCTGTTCCGTTCTATTTTCTATTCTCTTTCCGCTCTATTTTTCTATATTCTCTCTCTTCTTATTTTCTTTTCTCTCTATTTTCTGTCTTTCCTCTCTTCTTCTACCTCCTTCCTTTTCTTAAACCATAACATTTCGGGTTTCCGGCCTTCGATTTCTCGGCAGTCGATAAAGTGAGTATCGATGTTGAATTTTCGAAAGTCGAAAATTTCCGGGACGTTACAATGGCGATTGAAATGATGAGGGCAACGGTTCACGGAGGAAGAAAAGAAAAAAATATGGAGCTGTAATTCATCTGAGAAAGAAGAGAAAAGGTGGAGGAAAAAAAGGGAAGAGGGGTTTTCGGCCATGAAACAGATCTGGGAAGAAGTATGCATCAGCTTATAAAGAAAAGTTTCTCTAGCTTTATAAATTTCAAATGACAGAAAGCTAAAGGGCAGAGAATGGATCACCGTATAATAAATTGAAATGATGGATTGGTAATAGCTGTGCATTGATTCAGTAGTAATTATTAAAGAAATTTATCATATTACTTGGGCTTCACAGTTTAGATTTGAAAAGCAAATGGCGGTGAAAAGCATCAAATTTGGTACCTTTACACCAGACCGTTATTTTCGTTTCCATCGCACAACGAACCTCAAGACACAGAAGTGAATATACCTTAGAGATCAGCACAACAAAACGATCAAAACGGTATACTTATATAATTGGTCCGATCATCCGATCAAAAGTCGATATTCAGTACCGAAAATGCTGCAAATTTGCCAGAAATAAGATAAACAGAGCAATAGCAGTGAAAATTTGACGAAACGAAAGATGACGTCTCGCTCAGAAGATGATTTACAAATTTTTTGTGTAAAAATATTCAGGTTTGAAAATTATTTTGTTACCATCAATTTTTAATTGATTTAAATTGAAATAAAATTACACAATAAAATAAACTTCATTGTTATTAGATGAAGATATACCAGTTGCTATGTTTAAATAGACATATTTCAAATAATAAATTTTTAATTTCAAATTTTATTGTTAAAGATTTCATAAAATTTCAATTAATTTAATAAATAAAATCACTAAAATTTATGGGTCGTTATTGTAACGACCCACTATTTTGGACCACTCAAATCGACAATAAAGTGCATAGGCAGACATACATGTCGGACTTGAATAATTCGAAAAAGTAGATTGTAATATAATTTGGATCAAATAAACCAACCACAGAATCATAGACACAGAAATCAGAATAACTCACAGCGGAAATAAAAATAACCATAGTAGTTTGTGTAGCTACTATAAACAGAGTCATAAAACAAGTACAAAATACCAGAGTCTGAAAGTAAATACAACAGAAATCCCAATACATAAATGTCCACTAGTACATAAGCTGAACAGAAACACTAAAAAGAAATAGATGACAACTAGATAAATAGATAATCTCCAGCAATTCCTCTAGCTCCAGAAGATGAAATCCAATGATGATACTCAGGCTGACCCGAGCGTAAAGCAAAACACAAAACATTCGAGTCAGGACACACATAATTATACAATGTAAACCAACTCAAGTAAACTGTAATAGAAATGCACAAGTAATTTAAAGGATGCTTGGGACCGCCCATCATTTAAGGATCCGTTAAAATATCTACTATGTAGTAATATATGCTATTATAATAATGTCTATAGTAAAGTATAATATATTTTAAAAAAAGCGTTAAGGCGTTACCCATATACCCCTTAACACATTCTATATATTCCTATAGTCTATAAGTACCGTAATCTTCCCCGTACTGAGCATCGTCAGAGGGCACTCCATTGGTATGGTACAAAACAAATCGTATAAGGCACGCTAGGGTAGGTGACATGACATAACGAGGCAACGTTAGGGCAGATATACCAATTACGCATCCGGGTTGGTGGTAACGTGTAACAACCCACATATTTATCGATTTTATATTTAAATATTTTATTTAAATATTTTATCGTTAGTCGGATTTTAGTCCGAAAAGCTACTTTTTTCATACGGTCGAATTAGGACTCGAGGCCACCCCCATTGAGTTCAAAATGCCGTTTGCGACCTTTTTGAGTATAAGCTTCGATATGTTTGGAGAAAGTTGAATTTTGCTACTTTTCACTTAGGGTTTTGGTTTGGGCTGAGCCCACTTATGTATTCAGTCCCAACCCACTCCAACTCTTCATTACTTCATTTCTAATTCCTAACTCTTCAAGCTTTCAACAATGGTGGAAGAGAAGAAGAATTAGGAAATCCTAAGCCCTAGTTTCCATTAGCAAATCCATCTTCTAGCTCCAAACTCAAGAGAACCCATTGGTAAGCAACTCCTTCTTCTTCTCCAACTCTTTCTCTCCTTGATTTCAGAAAATTCCTAAACCTAATTTAGGAAATGTTTCTTTTTTTAGCTTAGATTCAAGCTTCTAGTGTTGAGATTGAAGAGAGGTTGATTCTCCATTTGCTTTTAAGCTTCTTCTTGCTCGATTTTGTGAAAAGGTGAGATTTTTAATCTCACATCTAAGTCTATGAATTATCTTCGAATGTTAGGTATGAATTCCTAACACTTATTCGTGTGCATTTGCTTTTGGTTTGGATTGAATTGGTGTATATTCCAATTTTTGGTGTTTTGAGTTCAATTCGTTAAAAATCCTAACTTCTATGTTTGAACATGTTTTTGGTGATGCATCGAGGAGCATATAGGGCCGGGTAGTCGATTGGCATAAACCCTTAGCGCAGTTGCTCGAGAGAACGAAATTTGGACGAGGTTGGAGCTCATTACTATGGGCTGGGAAGAGGCTGGCAACAGGTCCGGTCGACCGAGCTCCCTGAGTCGGCCGACCGACCTGCTGCCGAGTGCATAAGCACTCCTCTGTTTAAGGCTCGGTCGACCGACTCAGGGAGTCCGGTCGACCGACCTGCTGTTAATTGCCAGATTAGCCTATTTTGTTAATCCGTTTGAATATCCAACTTTAATCAATTCGTGTAGTCTCCCTTTTGTTGTTGTCATTTATTATCGACTTAGATGACCTTTTCTTTGGGAATTTTAGATATATCCACTTTGATGGATTTTATATCGATTTCTTTGGATTTTATTCACGTTTTCGGATGTGAATCTTAGTGATTGATTGTTCCTACAATCTTCTTTATGATTTGTCACTTTAAAAATATAAAAGTTTTCTATACTAGTAGTAAATATCAAAACTCTTTCCTCAAACGATTTCAACACTATTTTAATACCAAATTCGTTTATAAAACCGTTTTCCAATCTATTAGTATATATAAACCTTTACTTCACTCGTATGAGAAATCTAATTAAACGACTTAGTAAAACAAGTGGTATGAAACGCTTGCGTTCACTTTGTTGGTTAATTCTTGGACTTGTTCGATTGAAACCCTTGTGACAATTTTCTAGTGGAAATTTACAGTTTGTTCGTAAATATTTAAGTTAAGCAAGTGGTTATGGGACATGAAGCTAAACTCATATATTTACTAGCTTAGTGTAATTGACACTTCTCGTTGATCATGACGATCATCTTTGTGATTTAGACTAGCAATGTGCGATGTCTCTTTGTCTGCGAGGGAGACTAAACCCCGTTTTGTGGAGTTTCGACTCAATTTGTGAGGGGTAGCAACCCATGGTCTTCGGGCCGTTTGTGGAGCTTCGGCTCAATTTGTGATGGTTAGCGACCATGGAATTAGCGTTCCGTTTTTGATAGGCCTCCTCCCTTTGTGATTTCTGGATTTCTTGTGTAGATTTCTAGAATTTGTGTTTCACCAATTTTTCGTGATTTCCATTGATAAGCCTTATCGATATTTGTGCATTGGTGAATTTGTGTGTCATTGACTTTAGTGATTTCTGGATTTCTTGTGTAGTCTTCTGGAATTTGTGCGTCATTGACTTTTGTGATTGACATTGATATTGTCGTCAATATTTGTGGTTTGATGAACGAAATAAAGAGTATGACACTTCTTTGATTCTTGTGTAGATTTTGTGATATTGATTAATCTCTTGTTGATTATCAACTACTTATATATCACAGCTTGGCATTGTGATTATTATATGTTTATGTCGTATCTCTTATTATATATCACTTCATCTGATATTTATAGCTAGACTGATCCGTTTATTATTTTCTTCTTAAATAATACTCGGGTCAGACTGAGATATTACAGGTGCTTCTGCTTGACTCCTTATCGGACTTTCATATGATCTTTTGGCTAACTACCTTAGATTAGTAATTTTGATGTATACATTAGAGATATAGACTCCATAATGTATACTTATTCTTTTGTGTAGTTCGTGTAACTATTCTTTTGTGATATTGTGGATCTTTCTGACCACTACTCTGATGTACACTTTTATGTGTAGTATTCATATCTTATTCCGCCTTTGTGATATGAATTTTCTGTGACTGATTTATGTTATGTTTATTCCTATATTTGTTTCCGAAGACCTTTATAGCCACTGTGTAGTAGCTTTGAGTTTGTGTCGGTATGTCGGATTTCCTCTTGAGATGAAAAGTCATTTTTTTATCTGGCATATCGGTACTCGCACAAAGCAATTATACAGATGGTCTCTCCTCAACAGCCTTATTCTCCGTGCTAGTCGACAGCATTACTCCGTAGTGTTCTTGGCTAGCGTGGGTATAGAGGTGGGGCGTCACAGCTTGGTATCAGAGCCAAACTTCGGAACAATATAGAATAATTTAGCAAGGATCATGTCCTAAGTCTTTCTTAAGAGTTGTGCTTTAGGATTTTATTCGGGTCTTCGTACCGTTCTATCCTACTTTCTTTTATGATTCCTTGTTTTATCTATCAAGATTGCTTGATATTTATTTTGAGAATAACTTTTTCATCTTCTTTCTTTCTTTCTTAAAGAAGAGAAATGGTTAGACCTAGCCGTCCCAGCGCCGGTCAATCTAGTGCTACTCCCCAGGATGGAGTATTTATGTCTGCCCAGCAACTTCTTGATTTAGTAAAGAACGCTCAAGCAGCCGGACCCAATCCAGAGCCTACTCATCCTAGATCTGGTTTTGCACGCTTGTGCAGAGACTACACCGATTTGGGTGGAAGGCCATTCAAGGGATCCGAGAGTGTTATAGAAATTCAAGCTTGGCTCAAATCGTGCGATCTCATCTTTTCTCGCATGAACCTTATTGACCTACATCGAGTCCAAGTGGCTTCTAGCATGCTCCAAGAAAGAGCATTAGATTGGTATGAGCTTTTAATTTCTGAAATCGTTGAGGCGGATCTTACTTGGGAGCAATTCCGGGGAAGATTCGAATTGAAATTTGTGCCGGAGGCTGAAAAAGTAACTTTAGCCCGGCGTTTCATAGACCTTGTTCAAGGTGAATCTTCTGTGACAGACTATGTCGCATCCTTTGAATCTCTGTCCAAATACGGGGTTGAGTACATTAATACCCCATTGAAGAAAAATCAGAGATTTGTCTATGGCTTGAATAAGAATCTTAAGAAGCCATTACTCCTGAAACTTGAGGTTTCATTTGATCAGCTTATTGATATCGCTCTTCGTCTTGAAGAGGCCGATAATGAAGGCGATGTTGAAGTTGTGTGTGCCCAACGGAACTTCAACAATAACTTGAAGAGGCCTATCAAATTCAAAGGCCCTGATTCTAATAAGAAAGGGAAGCAACAAACTCTGGTAGCAAAAGTTCCTACCTATAGTCATGGACGATGCTACAATTGTGGTTCCACAGACCACCATGTAAGGGAGTGCCCGAAACCCCTCTTTTGTCGTTATTGCAAAGGTTCGGGTCATCTTTTATCTTCGTGTCCTAAGCATCCAAGCAAGTGAGAAGGAAAGCTGCGGGTCCTTAGAAACTCTTCTCTTGGTCAAGGTATTTTTATTCAATCCTGGATGGCATTGTTTTAATTCGTGAACTTTCTATTTGAGTTCTTTTTGATATGGGTTCATCTCATTGTTTTTATATCAAAAGAACTTGAAGATTCTTTTCTTTGAATATTTTGGGCTTGATGACTTCTTTGAGGATTGTGAATCCTGATGGTAGATTCGCAACACTCAATTTGTCTTTATTGATGTCGAAATTATTTTATGGGATTTTTCTTTCCGAGCCGATATTTTTACTTAGGCTTCGAAATTGATTTTTTTGAAGGGATCGGCTTAATCATTGTGAAGCCCATATCCTATTTTTCGAGTGGACTATTCATCTTCGACATTTTCTATCTGTTAAGCAGATTTCAATTTTTTCTTGTGATTCCGATTTCAAATTTTTGAAGGCATCATTTTATTCTTTAAGCCCTCAAGATGAGAAAAGTGTTATTTCTCTTATCTAAATAATTTGTGAAACTTTTTCGGTATTTTTAAATTTGTCTTAGGACTGTCACTTAAGCAATCTTTTGAGTAGTGTTAAGGTCTTTTCAGCTCGACCTTGCCACCGGTTTTCATTTGCTACGAGTTGCGGAAGTTAGCATTCCACTTACCGCATTCGTTATTATTCTTATGATTGACTTATTATGTCATTCAATTTGTCCAGCTTATTTCATCCATTTTATAAATCGAATATTCTATGAATATTTCGATGAGATTCTTGTATTTATTGATTTTTGGATGAAAATAGCAATTTAAATTTTTTGCAAAATCTTTTTCATAAGATTTATTTAGAAGTATAACTGGATTTCTTTTTCTTAAAACGAACAAAGAATATTCTTAGAAGTTTTTGAGAAACTTACTTATCCTATAGAATACGATTTTGTGATTGTATTGCCCATTTAGTGTGTTAAGAATTCTGGTCGATGCGCTTGATCAACGTTATCGATAAGAATCTCCTAAACGCTTTGATGAGACAATCAGGCACAGTATATTAACTTGAAAATAGTAAATTTTTCTAGAAAGATTATTACATAATGATAAATGCAATTTGAAAGTTTTAGCTTTTCGGGAAAGAAGGTTATTTAAAAGAACTCTTTCTTCCGATACTCTTATTCTTGTGATTCCTGAAGGGAAACCAAGACTTTGCTATTTGTACCGATACTAGTCGTATTGGTTCGGAATGCCATTCTCTTGCAAAGGAGAACGTGCTATCACTTGTGCTTGTAAATCATTATAGCTTATCAAGACTAGATATGCCACTCATGATCTATTGCTCGCGGCTATTGTTTTTACTTTTGGAATTTGGCATCATCATATTTGGATGAGAAATTTGTTCTCTACCTCGATCATAAATCTTTGGAATAATTATTTTCTCATATGGAACTCCATGTTGACTCGAGTTCTTGACATCTTATGATCTTGATATTCTTTTTATTCCTGGAAGGGAAATCGTGTCGCCAATGCGCTTTGTCGTAAGCAACTAGTGGTTGATTCTTTGATGATGTCTGAATGGAATTATCTTTTTATCAAGTTCATCGGACGTTTTGATATACTTCGTTCTATTGAGCTTTATCTCATTCCTTTTATGGATTAGTGTCCGGTGTTCTTTTATGGTGTTCGGATCATCGGATGAACTGTTATTATACTACATCGATGTTCCGTCTCATTTGATTCATTGGATGTACCGTTGTACTACATCAATGTCTTTGCTATTAGATTCATTGGATGTACCGTTGTACTACATCAATGTCTTTCCTTTTGATTCATTGGATGTACCGTTGTACTACATCAATATCTTTCCTTTTGATTCATTGGATGTACCGTTGTACTACATCAATGTCTTTGCTATTTGATACATTGGATGTACCGTTGTACTACATCAATGTCTTTGCTATTAGATTCATTGGATGTACCGTTGTACTACATCAATGTCTTTGCTATTTGATACATTGGATGTACCGTTGTACTACATCAATGTCTTTGCTATTTGATTCATTGGATGTACCGTTGTACTACATCAATGTCTTTGCTATTTGATACATTGGATGTACCGTTGTACTGATGTGCCGTTGTACTACATCAATGTCTTTGCTATTTGATACATTGGATGTACCGTTGTACTACATCAATGTCTTTGCTATTAGATTCATTGGATGTACCGTTGTACTACATCAATGTCTTTGCTATTTGATACATTGGATGTACCGTTGTACTACATCAATGTCTTTGCTATTAGATTCATTGGATGTACCGTTGTACTACATCAATGTCTTTCCTTTTGATTCATTGGATGTACCGTTGTACTACATCAATGTCTTTGCTATTTGATACATTGGATGTACCGTTTACTACATCAATGTCTTTGCTATTTGATACATTGGATGTACCATTGTACTACATCAATGTCTTTGCTATTAGATTCATTGGATGTACCGTTGTACAACATCAATGTCTTTGCTATTAGATTCATTGGATGTACTGTTGTACTACATCAATGTCTTTGCTATTGGATTCATTGGATGTACCGTTGTACTACATCAATGTCTTTGCTATTTGATTCATTGGATGTACCGTTTGTACTACATCAATGACTTTGCTTTTGATTCATTGGATGTACCGTTGTACTACATCAATGTCTTTCCTTTTGATTCATTGGATGTACCGTTTGTACTACATCAATGACTTTGCTTTTTGGATTCATTGGATGTACCGTTTGTACTACATCAATGTCTTTCCTTTTGATTCATTGGATGTACCGTTGTACTACATCAATGTCTTTCCTTTTGATTCATTGGATGTACTGTTTGTACTACATCAATGACTTTGCTTTTTCGATTCATTGGATGTACCGTTTGTACTACATCAATGTCTTTCCTTTTGATTCATTGGATGTACCGTTTGTACTACATCAATGTCTTTCCTTTTGATTCATTGGATGTACCATTTGTACTACATCAATGTCTTTGCTTTTGTTCATTGGGAGTACCGTTTTTGTACTACGCTGATGTCCTAAATTATTTGAGTTTCTAGTTCCTCGGACGTACCGTTTTTGTACTACGCCGTTGCACGGGCTCAATTTTCTGCTATTCTTGACGTTTCCCACGTCTTTTATCTACGGAAATGCCTTAGGGATTCCGGTTTTCATCCTTGAGCCCGGTAATATTGTGGAAATTGTAGTTTCACCAGATTTCTTGCTAACTCTTTCGTGCACTTTATGGTGAACTTCCTATTTCAATTTTCTTTTGTTTTGATATGCTTCCATGGTTGTTACTTCTTATTTTCCTCTTAAGTATTGCGAGGACGCAATTTCTTTAAGGAGGGGAGTCTGTAACAACTCTCATATTTATCGATTTTATATTTAAATATTTTATTTAAATATTTTATCGTTAGTCGGATTTTAGTCCGAAAAGCTACTTTTTGCATACGGTCGAATTAGGACTCGAGACCACCCCCATTGAGTTCAAAATGCCATTTGCGACCTTTTTGAGTATAAGCTTCGATATGTTTGGAGAAAGTTGAATTTTGCTACTTTTCACTTAGGGTTTTGGTTTGGGCTGAGCCCACTTATGTATTCAGTGCCAACCCACTCCAACTCTTCATTACCTCATTTCTAATTCCTAACTCTTCAAGCTTTCAACAATGGTGGAAGAGAAGAAGAATTAGGAAATCCTAAGCCCTAGTTTCCATTAGCAAATCCATATTCTAGCTCCAAACTCAAGAGAACCCATTGGTAAGCAACTCCTTCTTCTTCTCCAACTCTTTCTCTCCTTGATTTCAGAAAATTCCTAAACCTAATTTAGGAAATGTTTCTCTTTTTAGCTTAGATTCAAGCTTCTAGTGTTGAGATTGAAGAGAGGTTGATTCTCCATTTGCTTTCAAGCTTCTTCTTGCTCGATTTTGTGAAAAGGTGATATTTTTAATCTCACATCTAAGTCTATGAATTATCTTCGAATGTTAGGTATGAATTCCTAACACTTATTCGTGTGCATTTGCTTTTGGTTTGGATTGAATTGGTGTATATTCCAATTTTTGGTGTTTTGAGTTCAATTCGTTAAAAATCCTAACTTCTATGTTTGAACATGTTTTTGGTGATGCATCGAGGAGCATATAGCACCGCGTAGTCGATTGGCATAAACCCTTAGCGCCGTTGCTCGAGAGAACGAAATTTGGACAAGGTTGGAGCTCATTACTATGGGCTGGGAAGAGGCTGGCAACAGGTCCGGTCGACCGAGCTCCCTGAGTCGGCTGACCGACCTGCTGCCGAGTGCATAAGCACTCCTCTGTTTAAGGCTCGGTCGACCGACTCAGGGAGTCCGGTCGACCGACCTGCTGTTAATTGCCAGATTAGCCTATTTTGCTAATCCGTTTGAATATCCAACTTTAATCGATTCGTGTAGTCTCCCTTTTGTTGTTGTCATTTATTATCGACTTAGATGACCTTTTCTTTGGGAATTTTAGATATATCCACTTTGATGGATTTTATATCGATTTCTTTGGATTTTATTCACGTTTTCGGATGTGAATCTTAGTGATTGATTGTTCCTACAATCTTCTTTGTGATTTGTCACTTTAAAAATATAAAGGTTTTCTATACTAGTAGTAAATATCAAAACTCTTTCCTCAAACGATTTCAACACTATTTTAATACCAAATTCGTTTATAAAACCGTTTTCCAATCTATTAGTATATATAAACCTTTACTTCACTCGTATGAGAAATCTAACTAAACGACTTAGTAAAACAAGTGGTATGAAACGCTTGCGTTCACTTTGTTGGTTAATTCTTGGACTTGTTCGATTGAAACCCTTGTGACAATTTCCTAGTGAAAATTTACAGTTTGTTCGTAAATATTTAAGTTAAGCAAGTGGTTATGGGACATGAAGCTAAACTCATATATTTACTAGCTTAGTGTAATTGACACTTCTCGTTGATCATGACGATCATCTTTGTGATTTAGACTAGCAATGTGCGATGTCTCTTTGTCTGCGAGGGAGACTAAACCCCGTTTTGTGGAGTTTCGACTCAATTTGTGATGGGGTAGCAACCCATGGTCTTCGGGCCGTTTGTGGAGCTTCGGCTCAATTTGTGATGGTTAGCGACCATGGAATTAGCGTTCCGTTTGTGATAGGCCTCCCCCCCTTTGTGATTTCTGGATTTCTTTTGTAGATTTCTAGAATTTGTGTTTCACCAATTTTTCGTGATTTCCATTGATAAGCCTTATCGATATTTGTGCATTGGTGAATTTGTGTGTCATTGACTTTAGTGATTTCTGGATTTCTTGTGTAGTCTTCTGGAATTTGTGCGTCATTGACTTTTGTGATTGACATTGATATTATCGTCAATATTTGTGGTTTGATGAACGAAATAAAGAGTATGACACTTCTTTGATTCTTGTGTAGATTTTGTGATATTGATTAATCTTTTGTTGATTATCAACTACTTATATATCACAGCTTGGCATTGTGATTATTATATGTTTATGTCGGATCTCTTATTATATATCACTTCATCTGATATTTATAGCTAGACTGATCCGTTTATTATTTTCTTCTTAAATAATACTCGGGTCAGACTGAGATATTATAGGTGCTTCTGCTTGACTCCTTATCGGACTTTCATCTGATCTTTTGGCTAACTACCTTAGATTAGTAGTTTTTGTTGTATACATTTGAGATATAGACTCCATAATGTATACTTATTCTTTTGTGTAGTTCGTGTAACTATTCTTTTGTGACATTGCGGATCTTTCTGACCACTACTCTGATGTACACTTTTATGTGTAGTATTCATATCTTATTCCGCCTTTGTGATGTGAATTTTTTGTGACTGATTTATGTTATGTTTATTCCTATATTTGTTTCCGAAGACCTTTATAGCCACTGTGTAGTAGCTTTGAGTTTGTGTCGGTATGTCGGATTTCCTCTTGAGATGAAAAGTCATATTTTTATCTGGCATATCGGTACTCGCACAAAGCAATTATACAGATGGTCGCTCCTCAACAGCCTTATTCTCCGTGCTAGTCGACAGCATTACTCCGTAGTGTTCTTGGCTAGCGTGGGTATAGAGGTAGGGCGTCACATAACGCATACCTGCACCTATCGCCCACCTCGAGCCACATTCCAAAATAAAAGGTGTGCACCAATCAATCATAAAGTAATAGAATGACATACGGAGAAGTGTGTCCGATCAGAGGAGCTACCTCATTAGCCAGTGAATCGCTTCTGTTTTAGCCACCTTATGCCAACTCATGGGAGTCGGGTCCACGTATATACCTTAAGAGAACGTTGCCACTATCCTACATCATTCTGGAATTTCCACCGCATACGTAGTTGTTAAAGTGGTTTTCAGAGTTAGCAGAGAGTATTACAACTTCCGATCCTGGTCTCTTTAACAACCAAAAGTTATTATAACCCATGGTTATTTATTTCAAATGGTTTACATTTTTAAAACAAACATTTCCATTTCAAAAACCATTTAAACCAAATGCTATTACTCTTCCAAAATAATATCCATTTCAAAAAGGGTAATATTTCCAAATCCATAAATTAGTTATAGCACTTTAAAAAAATGTAATAATTTAAATATCATAACACTTTCAAAACCATACACTTATTATAGCATTTAATAATAATAATAAGCTAGAAACCATAACACTTTTAAAATGTTACCTTTTATAATAGCACTTTAGAAAATGTTACAATTTGGAAATAGTAGCACCTTTAAAACATCACCTAAAGTAACATAGCATTCAAAAAAAAAACATAACTAAAATACCATAGCATTGTAAAATGCCAAAAATACTATCATAACATGTTTAAAACATGCTATTTCAATTTTTATCATAGTTTTATTTGTACAAAACATATTTCACAAATAAAATCTACTACTATTATTAGGTTAGAATTAAAATTCCATATTAAATCAAATTTAAATTATTAAGTTATTCATCATAGATAAAAATTTTAATTTAGTTTTTGAACCAATTATGAACTTATAAAATTTTAACTTAATAGAAAACCAATATATCATTATATTTAAAAATCATTAAATCAAATTTCAAGTTAAAATTTCATATTTTAAATATTCAAAATACTTAAATAAATTTAGAAAACTATTAAAAATTTAACCACGGGTCTATATAATATTTTCTAACCTAGGTCAAGTGATACGGATATGTATCATTTCAATCCGTAATTTATAAAATTCCGGGTTCTATCATTTTAAACCCGCAATCCCAAGTTAAATATAATAAAAATCGCTTAAGCCTATCGTTTCAGCTCATAATGGTTTTTTCCTATTCTAAAGTCCGTTTGGTTATGTATCATTTCAACCCATAGCGAGTCTATACTAATACGGAACTTGCAGTGTGAGAAGCAAGAAAATGACACAAACAGCATAACATAGCATATCATATCAGGTGATGTAGCAAACATATAATGAGGTTATAACGTCATGAATATCATATCATAGGCATGTATGAATTAATATCAACATAGCATATCACTACTACAATTCACATGTTATTGTTTCACAATGATATAAGTATGAATGTCGAGATTGATGACTCACCTTCTAAAGCTGGAGATAACAATTCAAGACACACAAACAAACTCCGAAAAGCATGATAAAGCGTGAATTAGATTCTAGTGGATGGAGAGCCAAGATCCAAATCTGGTAAATAACAAATACCAAATATAAATAAGTATATAATTCAACACATAACAATTAAATCAAAACAATTGACAAATATAAATCAAAGTGATGTAAAATTTCTTAACCCATTAAAGTAGGCTTGGCCACAACACAAATGGACTTGACTATCATCAGGTCTTGCTCGGCCATCATGGTTTAGAAGCACCTATGCTTGGCTATGGATTGAAATGAGGCATGGCTAGGGATTAGAATGTGAAGGGATGGCAAGGTAAAAGGTCAAAGAGAAGGCAAAAGACAAGGGCATGTGAGCATTGGGTTCGGCCCTAAGGCAAATATGGCTTAGCCCTATGCTAAGATCAGGATCAGGTCAGGTCATCATCTGAAATGGCACGGCTATGGAGTGCTTTTGGTCACGGCAAGGGGATGGAAGGTGTGGAATTGGTGATGGCCGAGGCTAGTGTAGAGGAAGGTAATGATGTAGAGGGCTCGACCAGGGTTTTCAAGTCAATTGGAGATGGGGTTTGGATCTATGATGGTCACGACATGGTTAGGGTGGAGATGAAGTGATGGAGGTGGCCGGCCATAGGTGGTGATGTTGGAGAGATAATCGGCAATAGGTGATGCATGTGATGGCCGAGCTATGCTTAGAAACAAGAGAAAGAAAGATAGAAAAGTGGAAGAAAGGAGATAGTACTTACTGTAAAATTTTCTTCAGGAAATGAAAATGAGAAGGAGATGGAGATGAGAAGTTTTTGTATGGCTATGCAATGGTTTTGAATGGCTAGGTCAATGGAGAGGCATCCTTCATATTAAAGAAAAAGAAACTTATGTCTCTTGAATTTCCTAAGCCCATTAGCCAAGCCCAAATCAAAACAAGCTCAACAATTCAAGAAGAATATCAAAGCCCAAACCAAAATAAAAATAAAAATGAAATAAAAAATATAGAATAGAAAAATAAACAAAAATACTAAAAATATTCGCATGGAAAACGCTGAAATTTATCATATTTAAAAAGTATAAAACAGAATTTGACGAAATGAAAAGCAAAACGAATATCAGAATCAAATTCAGCTTCAAAGAAAACGATTGGAAATTTAAAATTCAAACTTAAAATTTTCAACTGAAAGTCAAAGTTTGACCAAAATCGAACAAAATATAAAATTTTCAGAAAATATTTATTTTATTATATTTGGAAAAATAATTATAAACAAAATCCAAAAATACATTGGAAAATTCAAAAATTCCAATTTTTAAGTGATTTAAAATCAAAGTTTCAAATTAATTGAATTAAAAATATTTATAAAAATTATGGGTTGTTACACTCTCCCCACTCAAAACTTTTTGTCCTCGAAAAGGAACAAGACATGAAAACAAGGAATGATAAGATAAAATAGCGAATAGTATCTGAAACAAACAATTCCGGATTCGAAGCACGCATGCTCTCCTCCGTCTCACAGGTACAATCCCGATCGTCCATACTCCATCGCACTTTGACCAGGTTGACATATTTCCTACCCAGCTGCTTCGTAACTTTATCGATAATACGAAGTGGCTTCCTCTCGACAGTAAGGTTAGGCTCAATATCCAAACTCTCAAAAGCAGAAGGCTGGGCAATCAAAAATGGATCATGCAAATATTGACGAAGATGCGAAACATGGAGTACATTTTGTACTCCAGAAAAGTTCTCAGGCAAATCCAGACGATAAGCTAAAGAACCAATCCTCACTGAGATATGAAAAGGACCAACAAACCAAGAAGTAAGCTTACCTTTACGACCAAATCAAATCACATTTCTTAAGGGAGAGACCATAAGGAAAACCAGATCACCAACATAAAACTCCAAACTCCTCCTACACCGATCAACATACTTCTTCTGCCTATCCTAAGCACTCCTTAACTTCCTCTTAATCTCCTCAACCTTCTCAGAAGCCTCCAATATCATATCAGGACCAAGAAAAAAATGATTACCAAATTCAATCCAGCAAGATGGAGATCTATAAGGTCATCCATAAAGAGTAGCAAACAGAGACATTGTAATACTAGCCTGATAACTATTGTTATAGGTGAATTCAACAAGATGGAGATGATCTTCCCAAGATCCTGCATAGTCAAGAACACAAGCGCGAAGAAGATCCTCGAGAATTTGACTCACTCTTTCCGTTTGACTATTGGTCTACGGATGGTAAGCAGTGCTCAAATTTAGATGAGTACCTAAAAATTCCTAAAAATCATTCAAAACTGATTGGTAAAGATAGGATCTCTATCATAAGAAATACCGATAAGAGCACAATGGAGACGAACAATCTCCCTCATATAGATCTTAGACAAACTAGAAGCAGAACGGTAGACTTGACTGGAATGAAATGAGCTGACTAGGTCATCTATCCATAATAACCCAAATACTCTCATTACCCCTCCTAGTCCTCGGTAATCCATCAATATAATCCATAGAAACCTGTTCCCATTTCCAATTAGGAACCTTAAGGGGCTGCAACAAACCAAGGGTCTTCTCATAATCGGTCTTGACTTGCTGACAAGTCGCACACCTACTAACAAAGATAGAGATATCTCACCTCATAACTCTCCACCAATAAAGCTTCTTCATATCTTGATACATCTTCGTCACACCAGGTTGAATAGAAAGTATGGATCGATGATTTTCTCGAAGTAACTCTTGCCTCGATCCATCAACATTCGAGACACAAATCTGATTATTAATCCTCAAAACTCTATCATTGATTTGAGCTCCATTACCATCAAGGCTACTACCACTAACTCTGCTACAAATACTCTCCTTCATAAGCCTAAGCATCTCATCCTCATCCTGCTTAGCTATGATACGCTGCAAAAGAGAAGAAGAAGAAACAATAAGCTAACACAACATAGCCTTCTTCCGACTCAAAGCATCGGCCACAACAATAACTTTCCTAGGGGTATAGCTAATGTCAAGATCATAAAAAGTAAGGAACTCAAGCCACCGAACCTGACGTTGATTCAAATCCTTGTGGGTGAAGATATACCTCAAAGACCAATGATTAGTAAAGAGCTCAAACTTAGCACCTAAAATATGACGCCTCCAAAGCTTCAAAGCAAAAACCATAGCAAGTAATTCCAAATCATAAGATGCATAATTGGCTTCATTGGTCTTCAACCGATGACTAGCATAAGCAATGACCTTCCTATCTTGCATCAGAACAGCTCCCAAACCCTCACGACTATCATCAGTATATACCATTAATCCTTCATTTTCATTTAGAAAGGTAAGCATTGGTGTGGAAGTAAGCTTACGCTTCAACTCATTGAATGCAACTTTACACTTATCATTCCATATAAACTTAGCATTCTTACAAGTCAAAGTGGTGAGAGGTGTAGCAATCCGAGCAAAATTCTCAATGAATCTCCGATAATAACTAGCAAAGCCCATAAACTATGAATATCAAATGGAGTCCTAGGAGTTTCCCAATCCAACAACAGAATAGGGAGAAATAAGGACCACAAAAAAAGATAGAATAATCAAATTACAGAAATAGAAGAAAAGAAAGACTTACAATGATCGCAGCGATCTTGGCTGGATCAACAGAAACTCCATTACTAGAAACAACATACCTGAGAAATCGGACTTCATCCTTCCAGAAATGGCATTTCGAGTGTTTAGCCTTCAACTGATGATTTCTAAGAGTCTCCAGAACAAATTTCAAATGCGACTCATGCTCATCCCTTGACTTAGAGAAGACAAGGATGTCATCAAAAATGACTAGAACAAACTTGTTAAGCACATCACAAAAAACACGATTCATCAAATCAACAAAGAAAGCTGGGGCATTAGTCAAACCGAAAGGCATAACTAACCATTCATAGAAACCATTCTCAGCGCTGAAAGGAGTCTTGGGAATACTTTCCTTGGCAACTCTGAGCTGGTGAAAACCTATGGCAATATCAAGCTGAGTGAAAACAGTAGCTCCATGGAGCTGATCGAACATGTCATTGATGCGAGGCATAGGATATCCATTCCTTATAATGAGCTTGTTCATCTCCCAATAATCAACACACATCCTCAAAGAACCATCGGTCTTAGTGACGAAAACCACTGCTGCTCTCCATTCGGAATGGCTAGGTCTGATCAGACCTTTGGAGAACAACCTCAATTTGCTTTCTCAACTCAACCTTCTCACGAGGTGCCATTCTTTTGGAAGGAAGAACTACAGGTTGAGCTCCAGGAATAAGATCGATACGGAAATTAATTTCCCGCTTAGGAGGTAAAGAAGTGACTTCACCAAATACATCGAGATATAGTTTAACCACAGGAGTAGAATCAAGATCATCTGGAGAAGAGTCAAGAGAATAAATAAAACTGCCAGCATAATCCTGGCAAGCAACACTCAATCACCAAAGAATTACCAAAATCATCCACAAGAGAAACAGTTCGATTTTTACAAGAGATAACGACTTCATGCCTCTTCAGCTAATCACGTCCAAGCAATAGATCAAAAGCATCAAAACCCAGAACATAGAAATCACCACCGAAATGGTGATCAAAATAGAGGAGTTTCACTTGTTTACAAATCCTACTAAGGTTCATGGGACCCCCAATAGGATTTGAAAAACACAAAGGCTCATCAGCAAACTTAGGAGAAGGGAGATGCTCAAAATTATCACAAACATCCACAGAAATAAAACTATGGGAAGCTCTAGTATCAAAAAAACACGAAAAGGAAATTTAAATTAAGTAAAGGTGCCCTGAAGGGTATCTTGGATATCACTAGGAGCAGGAGCAGGAGTAGGTGGAGCAGGTGAGGAAGCAGATGTTATAGTAAAGATACCAGAGGACTTGCCCTTCTACTGAGTAGGACAATTATTCTTGAAATGGCCAGGCTGTAGATAAATATGGCAGAGATCACACATAGTCAACTGAGCTGAAGGAATAACAACACCAACTAAAGTGGGACAACTATTAGCATAGTGTCCCTTTTGATTACACCTGAAGCAAGTAATGGAAGATAGGTCGATAGGCTGCCTCTGGGAAGAAGATCTTAATCCTAGAGTCTTGTTCCAATTCTTCTTCTACTAATGAAAGTTAGGCTTTCTCTTCCTAGGATTACTAGAGAAAGACTGAGATGAAGTGGCATGAGCAACTAGAGGATCCTTAGAAGTAGGATTCTCATATCTAGTGGCCATATCCATCAGACTAGTGAAAGGGATATGCACATGAGCGATGAGATGATCATAATACTCCGAACGAGCACCAGCTATGAACTTCTCATTCTTCTTGAGAGGAGTATCAATAAGATTAAGGCCAAACTTAGAAAGTTCATTGAACTTCCTCTCATACTCAGCAAATGACATATCACCTTGCTTAAGATCTATGAACTCCTGATACAGCTGAGATTTCTCTGCTTCAGACATCCATTTCACAACAAAAGCATCCGTAAAGCACGATAACAAAACATAAGAAAGATTTTAAAAGGGAAAGTTGAACCAAATTCAAAACAAACAGAAGATGATATCTAAACTACTCCCAAGAAATACCAGCCTCGACTGTGTGAGCAGTAACAGACTCCCACCAATCCAAGGCAGCTCCTTCAACTGCCAAGCTGCCAACTAACGCTTCTAAGCATCGGTGATCTCAAGACCGAAGAAAATACTCTCCAATCCTTTCAACCACTGTTGAGCCTCAATAATGCTCTCTGATCCAGTAAACTTGGTACCACCAAGCTCGGTGTATTCCTTACAGAGAGTAATGAACCTAATGGGCGCAGCATGCTCAGGAATTGGGGCAACACCACGACCCCTACCTCTAGCATTCCTACGATTCATGCTGGAAAAATAAAGAATGAATTTTAGGAAAAATATAATTGAGAACAAAAGACAAGATTAGATAAGATAAGATTCTACTAGAATGAATATCCTAAAAAAAGAAATCACTAACAAGGTGGATAAGGAAGGAAAGAAGTTAAGAAAAATTTGATTTCAAAACAAGAAAAGATTTATATCAAAATAAATTTTAAAAATCCTTGAAAATCATTTCATATGTGAAAATACGTTCTTTCACAAAGAAATGATTCTAAGATTGATTTCACTCATTCTAGGGTTCTACCCTATCTCAAATGAGTTTTTTTTCCGCAGGCTAAGGTTTGCCTAAAACCTTGCTCTGATACCAAATGTAACGACCAACTATTTTAGACCATTCAAATCGATAATAAAGTGCACGTGACGACCAGAATTTTTAGGCATTTGAAATTGGAATATTTAATTAATTTTAAATAGTTGCAAGATAGTTTAACTTGGATTTCAAATATCAGTTTGAATTTGACGGTTGAATTTATTAAATTTAATTATTTAAATTTGGGTAAAATATTGAATTTTCAGTTTTAAGCCTGTTAAAAATAATTTGAAGGCTTGTGAAATTTATATTGATAATACTGAAAATAGTAAAAGTGTTAAAATTGAATTTAAAGGTGATTTGTTCAGTTTGAAAATATATCGTTTAAATCGATATTTAAAAATAGCCTTCCGAGGAACAGTCTCGGAATTTGACGAAACCAGTTTCATTGGATCCATAATATTGTATTATTATCAGATTTCAAATTTCGTAGTGATTGGAGTAGTTGTGTGAGCATACGATATATAAACGCGTTGAAATTTTATATCAAAAATTCAATATAATAACCGGGTTCCAAAAGCTATCTTCTCCGTATGATCGAATCAGGACTCGAAACCTTTTCCATTGTGTTCTAAATAGGGGTATGACATTATAAACGCCTTGCGGCACAAACTCGATAGGATGTCGAGATTTTTAGCTACGAATTCAAGTTGATTTAAATTTAAATTTAAAGATAATTTACACTTTGTTGACCATTCAGACCCTTTGACGTCAACCTTTTTTCCCATCAGCTACTTTCCCTTTCCATCACGACATAGTAGCCTTGTTCCTCCCATATAATACCGTCACCCTTGAATCGCGGCTCCTTGTCCCCTATCAATTTCAAATCTTCTGAATTCCTTTCTTCTAAAGTAAGAATATAAAATACTCGAGACCACCTTCTTCACTTATAAAATCACGTGCAACTCTTTTGCATTCCTCCCGAAACATTATCAAATGAACCGAGAGAATGAAAATGGTGAATTCGAATCCTTTCAAATTCGAAAATAATAATGGAAACCTCTGAAAAAAATGTGTTTGAAATCGAATTCGATTTCGAATCGAAGTTGACTCGATTTCGAATCGAAAGCAAGTGCGACTTGTTCGTCGAGCCGAGAACGTCGTAGTGATGTCAAGCTAGGGTGGGGTGTCGAACGATTTGATTTCGATTCAATTAGAGCTAGTGGAAGGAGGCAGAGGGCGAGGCCGACGCGTGAAGGGAGGTTCCAGCTGTGGGCTTGAAGGCGAGTCCGTCAGGGCGGTCACGATGCTTAGTATGGCGAGGCAGTGAGTATGTCAGGTGCTCGAACGTAGAGGCAATTACTGTGTTTGATCGATTCGATCTGCGTTGAGGTAATTAACTGATGCTTTAAAATCAGTACAGATAACTATGTAGTTTAAGTCAAATACTTTTTAATTTAATATGTATATATATACATGTATAGATTGAATAGAGATAACATATTTACACATCTAGGTCAGTAAATTAGAAAAAGGGAATTTTTTTCATTGACAGTAAGGATAAAACTATATTTTAAGCAGTTTTAAAATTTACAGTTAATTACTGTTTTTATTTTACAGATAAGAATAATAATGTTTTACAGTTAGAGATATATACGAAATAATTGTGTTTTAATTTAATATACATAGGTTTGAAGGATTTTTATTTTATTTTATTAGAATTTAAATGTATATAGATAAGGTTTTGGAAAAAAATATAATAGGGATCTTTTATGTTTGAGGAGTTTATAAAATGAGATATAGATTATTTTGTTAGTATATACTAGTTTAAAAAAAAGGAAAAAAATGTACCTTTTAAATTTACCCATTTATCAATATATTAAGAAATAATTTGTTTAACTAATTTATCAATTATTTTAGTTACTAAAAGATTTAAAAAAAGAAGAACTAGTTTAAAACTAATTAATAGTTAAATTAAATAAGTAAATTGTTTGACTAATTCACATATTAATTATACAATGATTGAACAAGGTCTGAATCGTGAAGAAAACAAGCTGGTTGGTTTGGACTGCAAATTAAAAACAAAGGTGAGTTAATCTCACTCATCTGGATTTCTATTTAAATTTAAAAGGTTAAATTTAAATGATTGGTTGAATGATTGAATTGATTGCATGTGCTATATTATATATAGTAGTATATAGTATATATTGGAGTGATTGATTTCCCGCATTGTATAGCGGATGAGACCCTATGCGCCGCATAATAGCGGATGATATTATATTAATCCCATAAACCGCGATATTCCACCTCGAAGTGGAATTGGTATTTTATAATGTGCTAACATCTGTGGATGCAAGGAAACAGGTTGGAGGGATCCAACTGGATTCCTCAAAATTATATAGATTGTTTAATATTTTGTGTTATGAATAGTTGATATTCTGTGATGAATATTATTGATAATTCGAATATTTAATGCTATGGTTTACTTGAATATATTTCGGTATATTGAGTTATCAAAATATATATAGAATTGGATTTTTGAAAGAAATATAAGAGTGAATTTTTAAGTAGAATAATTATAGAGAATTTGAATAAAAATAAGAATTAATTGGAAAGGACTAAAAGTGATTTTTAAATCCCGATAAATCTCGGGTATGAAAAAGGGATTTTGAATAAACATAGAAATAATGAATTTTAAACTTAAGTGATGTTATATCAAGAGATAAAGAATTTATTTTAAAATCAAGGTTTGAATTTATTTGAAGGATAAAGAAGAAATTTGGAAAAATATGAAATTGGCATTTTCAGTTCAAAAAAAGATTTTAAACCATAATTAAGGAATAAAATCTGAAGTTAATGGATTTTGAAATAAATTGAGTAAGTAAAGAAATTTATTTCAAAATGGAGTAATTGGAAATCAATTTGAAAATTGATTTAAGTGTTTGGAATTGGAATTTATTAAAGGAATGGGTAAATTTGTTTAAAAATAAATAGTGATTTATTTTTAAAGGATGTGAAAGAGAAGTATATTTCCCTGGATAGCCAAGTACGTTTTCAAAGTAATTTTTTAAATATAAGTTAAAAGCTTTAATGTTGTTTTAAAAGGCATGTTTTAGATTTTTTTTTATTTCTAAATGTTTAAATTCTAAAGTAAGTATTTTTCAAATCTATTATCGCAGCAATTATTTAAAGGGACTTGGTATTTGTTTTTAAAAGATAAAATTTAGTTTTATATTTTATGTAAGAAGCTTTATTTTAAATATTCGTAAAGTATTTATTTTGGGCTGAGTATTAAAATAGTTTTTAATTTAAATGTTTTAAAGGATATTTTATAACAAAGAGTTTTAAATTATTATTTTTTAAAAAACTAAAGTTTATGTGCTTGGTGTTTCCAGTGGAAATAAATATTTCGAAATTTATTTCATTAGAAAAGCATGGTTTGAAAACTGTTTTCAAAAAGGGTTGAAAATGGAAATATATCTTGCAAAGATATTTTGAGGTTAATAAATAATTCGGGAGAAATTATTTATGTTTGATGGATGTTTGTGAATGTTAATTGATAGTTGAATAATCGACTATCAATATTAGCCAATGCACTGATCGTTTCGAAGAGACCGGTATCCAAATTAATTTCTCGAAAACCACTTCGATCCGGTTTGTACGTTTTTGTGGAAAAACGAGTTCAGAGTCGAAGATGGAGCAATGAAGTGTAAGGGCTAGTCGCTACTAATCTTGAGGATAATTCCAAATGGATGTAGTAGGAGTAGTGCCTTCGGTTCCATTTGAACCCGGGACAGACTTATATGGATGAATGCTTTCAGAACATCGTCAGGCGGATGATGAGCATTCTAGGTGAAACTTTCTAAAAAGGCAACGCTTAGCCTCAAGCCTCATCAACCGGGAATGACTGAAAATCAAGGGTTATGCAACAAGGCTAGGTTGGTAGCGCCCATTAGGGTGAGGTCATCCCTGTATAGATGTCCCTTTTTATTCAGCTTAGTAGTGCGGTTGTTGATCCCAACCATGGGGTGATCTTACTCGGGATTATCCAGTAAGGAGTAGTCCCGGTCTTGTGTTGCAGGGGGTCGGGAGTTATCCTCGGTATGTTGATCTAGACCAGGTACCGTGACAGGTGGTACCCCAGTGTCTAGTTATTAGTTGGAAATCCATTCTCCCTACGCACCTGTACGGTTTTTATTGTGCCTAACTATTGCTGAAACATGAGATGCAAACATTTCAGCTAGATTCTATTTTACTTTCTATAGACACTATTATAATATTAGAGAATTTTGATAAAAAGTGTTTTGTCTATCGTAAGGTAAAAGCCCGACATGTTTATTTATGGCGTGGTCTTACGAGATGCTTTTGTTTTCAAAAGGATTTTGAAACTTTAATAATCAATTTGAGTGTGGTTTTCTCACGCTGGTATTTCAGACTGACTCGGGTGTTATTTAACTATGATGCTCGGGTCGGACCAACTATTATAGAATACAGGAAAGGATGCTGTGGAGCTCAGGAGATGAGCTGGATGGCGACACGTACTTCCTTATTTGTTTTAAATGTTCCGTTGTGTTGATTAGTCGTGTATTCAGATTGTGGGGACAGGTTATGGATACTGTCCAATTGTGTGTTATGTATACTCTGAGGATGTAATGTATAAACATATTTGTTTTTGTGTAAAGATCATTTATTATCTATTATATTTTATTCCGTTGCGATGGTTAGATTTTGTTGATGTTGTTTTCTATTTTCTTATTCTACCTCTTCTTCTTTAACCCAAATGGTTCGTATTTCCGTTCACCTTGAGTTGATTGATGGAGAATAATGGCGACTCAAGGGGTACGGAACTGCGGGTCGTTTCACTTGGTATCAGAGCTGAAGGTTAAGCGAGAACCTTGGCTCTGGTGGGGATTACTCATTAAATAGAGTTCGTAGTACTCTGAAATGAGTTTGAGTGTATTAATAGATATGAGCACGTATTTGTTAGTGAATATAAGATGATTTTATATTGTGTGGATTGGTTTGTTGAGTTTATGGATTCTGGTCAATACGAGTAATTAACGTTATTGATAGGGATCTCTAAACACTTGAATAGAACAATTGGACACAGTATTGTTTTAAAATAAGGTAAATGAAATAATTTTACCCAAATTATTTTTGTATATAAAAGGAATAATTTTTCCTATATTATTATGGTAATATATGGTTGCTTGGTTGTTAGAGAATGGTAATATTAAATTATTATCATTATTGTGTAGAAATTTAATAAGTCATATACAAAGGAAGTTTGTAAATGTAAACTGTAAATGTGAATTATAAATTGAAATAAGATTTCAGAATAATATTTGAATGTGAATTGAAAGAATTTAGAACTTGAAATTTTGGGAAAAGTTAAATTCTTTGGGTTTGGAAATGGTTTTCAAAGGTTTGGAGAAATAATAGTGATATTATTTTGGAAATATTTTTAAATAGAATTCGAAATTTGGAAGATTTGGAAATTGAGAATGTTTGAAATGTTTTTAAAGAGATAAAAGCATTTAACTCTCTTCGGTCGCTAGAAAATAATTCCATGATGACTGCAACATCATCGATGTTCATTTTCGAGTTTCCAAGAGAGGAAATGCTACCAAATTGTTTTGAGTTGAAATTGTTTGCAAAAGTTGGGTTGATTTTAGAAATGCAAAGGATTTTGAGAAATGAATAAAAAAAATCCAGAAACTTGAATCATAAAATAGGTTGAACTCAAGAAATTAAGTGAAGCGATTTTTTTTGAATATAAAAATCAAATATTGAATTGTAAATGGTAAGTGAGCCAATCAGATAATTAATTATTTAATATGGAAATGGAACACTAGTTGGATATTATTTTAACGAACTGAGGATGGAATTAAAAATTTAAATGGATTATGAGAATGACTAATTGAATTAAATGAGTCGTGAATGAATTGAATTTGGAAATTTAAAATTTGTAATGAACAAAACAAAAGAGCTAATCAAATAAATTTGTAAATTGACATGAGATTTGATTGAAATAGAATCAAGTTAAAGTGAAAAAGAAAATTATTTGCAAATGAAGTGAGCTTAAGTTTTGATGTTGGAATAAATTGAAGTAAATTAACTTAAGTTAAAAGCAATTAGAAGCTCAACTTCGAGTAAGAATGAAAGTTCATTAAATAAATGTTTGGGTTAAATTAATTTAGGAAATGATTATTAATATTAGCATGGAATGTTGTCAAGCTTAATGGAATGGGTTTAAATGAAACAAACGCGGGAATGAATGAAATGCAAGTGAATGGTTTGGAAATAAGTTAGAATGGAATAAAATTTAATATAAATTGTATTGGAATTAATTTAAAATGATTGTAAGATTAAGTAATTGTTTATTCACGTAAATATCGTCGAATTTGCATAGAAATAATTGTTGTTTGATGAAAATGTGATTAAATAAAATTCTACGAATTAATAGAAGTAAATAAAATTGATTTTTGAATCAGTTGAAATGAATAAATGTGAGTTGTTTGGGTTAAAAATGAGCTGAATGTAAACAATTGAGTTGCAAACCATTTAAATTGAATGAAGTTGTATACTGTGACGCCCCACCTCTATACCCATGCTAGACAAGAACACTACGGAGTAATGCTGTCAACTAGCACGGAGAATAAGGCTGTTGAGGAGCGACCATCTGTATAATTTCTTTGTGCGAGTACCGATATGCCGGATAAAAATATAACTTTTCATCTCAAGAGGAAATCCGACATACCGACACAAACTCAAAGCTACTACACAGTGGCTATAAAGGTCTTCGGAAACAAATATAGAAATAAACATAACACAAATCAGTCACAGACAATTCATATCACAAAGGCGGAAATAGATATGAATATAACACTAACACATGAAAGTGTATATCAGAGTAGTGGTCAAAAAGATCCACGATAATACAAAAGAATAGCAACGCGTGCTATACAAAAGAGTAAATATACATCATAGGGTCTGTATCTCAAATGTATACAACAAAAACTACTAAACTAAAGTAGTTAACCAAAAGTCAGAGAAGCAAATCCCGGAAGGAAGTCAAGCGGAAGCACCTGTAACATCTCGGTCTGACCCGAGTATTATTTCATAAGAAAATAATAAACGGATCAGTCTAGCTATGAATATCAGATGACATGATATAACATACAAGATATGGCATAAACATAATATCCATAATGGCATACTACTATAAGCATGTAAATGATAATCAACAAGAGATTAATCAATATCACAAGAATCTTCTCAAAGATCCAAAGAGGGCATCATACCCTAAACCTGTACTCATAACAAGTCAATGATATAAATTCCAGAAATCAACACACGAAATCCAGAAATCACAAAAAGGTATGTGTGAACGGAATCACACAAGTGATGTCTAGGCTAACCGAAAAGGTATGTGCGAATGGAATCGCACAGGTGGTGTCTAGCCTAACCAAAAAGCAAAAAGATATGTGTGAACAGAATCACACAAGTGGTGTCTAGGCTAACCGAAAAGGTATGTCCGAATGGAATCGCACAAGTGGTGTCTAGCCTAACCAAAAAGCAAAAAGGTATGTGTGAACGGAATCACACAAGTGGTGTCTAGGCTAACCGAAAAGGTATGTGTGAATGGAATCGCACAAGTGGTGTCTAGCCTAACCTCGCAAACAAAGAGACATCGCACATTGCTAGTCTAAACCACAAAGATAATCGTCATGATCAACGAGAAGTGTCAACTACGCTAAGCTAGTAAATATAAAACTTTAGCTTCATGTCCCATAACCACTTGCTTAACTTAAACATTTACGAACAAACTGTAAATCTACACTATAAAATTGTCACAAGAGATTCAGTTGAACAAGTCCAAGAATTAACCGACAAAGTGAACGCAAGCGTTTCATACCACTCGTTTTACTAAGTCGTTTAATTAGATTTCTCATACGAGTGAGGTAAAGGTTTGTATATACTAATAGATTGGAAATTGGTTTGAGAAAACGAGATTTGTTATAAAATAGTGTTGAAATCATTTGAAGAAAGAGTTTTGATATTTATTACTAGTATAGAAAACCTTTATATTTTTAAAGTGACAAATCACAAAGAAGATTGTAGGAACAATCAATCACTAAGATTCACATTCGAAAACGTGAATAAAATCCAATGAAATCGATACCGAATCCATCGAAATGGATATTCCAAGAATTCCCAAAGAAAATAAGTCATCAAAGTCGATAATAAATGACAACAACAAAAGGGAGACAACACGAATCGATTAAAGTTGGAAATTCAGACGAATTAGCAATATAGGCTAATCTGGCAAATAGTAGCAGGTCGGTCGACCGGACTCCTTGAGTCGGTCGACCGAACCAAGGTTGGAAGTGCTCGGGGCACCAGGTCGGTCGACCGGCCCAGGGGGCTCGGTCGGCCGAAGCCTGTAACCAGCACTTCCAAACAGAGGCAGGAAGTGCTTGGACTACAGGTCGGTCGACCGGCCCAGGGGGCTCGGTCGGCCGAACCTGTATAATTGCACTTCCTACCCTATTTCAAAGGAGGTGCAAATCCCGACCAAATTGCAATCGCACGAGCAACGACGCTAAGGGTTTATGCCAATCGACTACCCGGCCCTATAAGCTCCTCGATGCATCACCAAAAACATGTTCAAACATCAAAGTTAGGATTTTTGACGAATTGAACTCAAAACACTAAAAATTGGAATATTCACAAAAGCAATCCAAATCAAAATCAAATGCACATGAATAAGTGTTAGGAATTCATACCTAACAATAGAAGAGAATTATAAGCATAGATGTGAGATTAAAAATCTCACCTTTGCACTAAAATTTATGAAGATGAAGCTTGAAAGCAAGGGGAGATCAACCACACTTCAATCTCAACACTAGAAGCTTGAATGTAAGCTTAAAAGAAGAACATTCCCTAAGTTAGGTTTAGGAAATTTCTGAAATTGAATGGAGAAAGAGTTGGAGAAGATGAAGGAGATGCTTACTAATGGGTTCTCATAGATTTTGGAGCAAGAACTTGGATTTTGCTATGGAACTAGGGCTTGGAGTTTTAATTTCCACTCCTCTCCACCATTGTTGCTAAAGTTTGAAGGGTTAGGAAAATAGAAAGGAGGTAAATAAAGAGGAGAGGGTTGGGACTGAATACATAAGTGGGGTTAATGGGCTCAGCCCAAACCAAAGCCCAAAGCAAAAAAGTAGCAAAATTCAACTTTCTCCAAACATATCGAAGCTTATACTCAAAAAGGTCGCAAACGTCATTTTGAACTCAATGGGGGTGGTCTCGAGTCCCAATTCGATTGTTTGAAAAAAGTAGCTTTTCGGACTAAAATCCGACTAACGATAAAATATTTAAATATAAAATCGATAAATATGCGGGTTGTTACAGACTCCCTTCCTTAAAGAAATTGTGTCCTCGCAATACTTAAGAGGAAAATGAGAAGTAACAACCATGGAAGCATATCAACACAAAAGAAAATTTGAAATAGGAAGTTCACCATAAAGTGCACGAAAGAGTTAGCAAGAAATCTGGTGAAACTTCAATTTCCACAATATTACCGGGCTCAATAATGAAAACCGGAATCCGTAAGGCATTTCCGTAGATAAAAGACGTGGGAAACGTCAAGAATAGCAGAAAATTGAGCCGGTGCAACAGCGTAGTACAAAAACGGTACGCCCGAGGAACTAGAAACTCAAATAATTTGGGACATCAGCGTAGTACAAAAACGGTACTCCCAATGAACCAAAGGCAAAGACATTGATGTAGTACATACAGCACATCCAATGAATCAAATAGCAAAACATTGATGTAGTACAAACGGTACATCCAATGAATCAAAAGCAAAGACACTGATGTAGTACAAACGGTACATCCAATGAATCCAAAAAGCAAAGCCATTGATGTAGTACAAACGGTACATCCAATGAATCAAAAGGAAAGACATTGATGTAGTACAAACGGTACATCCAATGAATCAAAAGCAAAGACACTGATGTAGTACAAACGGTACATCCAATGAATCCAAAAAGCAAAGTCATTGATGTAGTACAAACGGTACATCCAATGAATCAAAAGGAAAGACATTGATGTAGTACAAACGGTACATCCAATGAATCAAATAGCAAAGACATTGATGTAGTACAAACGGTACATCCAATGAATCCAAAAAGCAAAGTCATTGATGTAGTACAAACGGTACATCCAATGAATCAAAAGCAAAGACATTGATGTAGTACAACGGTACATCCAATGAATCAAATAGCAAAGACATTGATGTAGTACAACGATACATCCAATGAATCAAAAGGAATGACATTGATGTAGTACAAACGGTACATCCAATGAATCGAAAAGCAAAGTCATTGATGTAGTACAAACGGTACATCCAATGAATCAAAAGCGAAGTCATTGATGTAGTACAAACGGTACATCCAATGAATCAAATGAGACGGAACATCGATGTAGTATAATAACAGTACATCCGATGATCCGAACACCATAAAAGAACACCGGACACTAATCCATAAAAGGAATGAGATAAAGCTCAATAGAACGAAGTATATCAAAACGTCCGATGAACTTGATAAAAAGATAATTCCATTCAGACATCATCAAAGAATCAACCACTAGTTGCTTACGACAAAGCGCATTGGCGACACGATTTCCCTTCCAGGAATAAAAAGAATATCAAGATCATAAGATGCCAGGAACTCGAGTCAACATGAAGTTCCTTAAGAGAACATAGATATTCCAAGGATTTATGATCGAGGTAGAGAACAAATTTCTCATCCAAATGTGATGATGCCAAATTCCAAAAGTAAAAACAATAGCCGCATCACTAGATCATGAGTGGCATATCTAGTCTCGATAAGCTATAATGATTTAGAAGCACAAGTGATAACACGTTCTTCTTTGCAAGAGAATGGCATCCAAACCAATACGACTAGTATCGGTACAAATAGCAAAGTCTTGGTTCCCCTCCAGGAATCACAAGAATAAGAGTGTCGAAAGAAATAATTTCTTTTAAATAATCTTCTTTCCTGAAAAGTTAAAACTTTCAAAATTACATTTATCATTATGTAATAATCATTCTAGAAAATTTTACTATTTTCAAGTTAATATACTGTGTCTGATTGTCTCATCAAAGCGTTTAGGAAATTCCTATCGATAACGTTGATCAAGCGCATCGACCAAAATTCTTAAAACACTAAATGGGCAATACAATCACAAAATCGTATTCTATATGATAAACATGTTTCTAAAAACTTTTAAGAATATTCTTTGTTCATTTTAAGAACAAAAATCAAATTGTACTTATAAATAAATCTTATGAAAACGATTTTCAAAATTTTTAAATTTCTATTTTCATCCAAAATCAATAAATACAAGAATAGTCTCATCGAAATATTCATAGAATATTCAATTTATAAAGTGGATGAAATAAGCCGGACAAATTGAACGACAAAATAATTCATTCATAGAATCATAACGAGTGCGGAATGTGGTAAGTGGAATGCTAACTTCCGCAACTCGTAGCAATGAAAACCGGTGCTAAGGTCAAACTGAAAAGACCTTAGCACCACACAAAGATTACTTAGGTGATAAATCCTAAGACAAGCTCAAAAATACCGAAATTTTTTTCAAACTACATGAATGAGAGAAATAACACTTTCCTTTTAAGTGGGCTTAAGGAATAAAATGATGCCATCAAGTTGGAATCAAAATCATAAAGGAAAAATAGAAATCTGCTTAACAGATTGAAAATGTCGAAGATGAATAGTCCACTCGAAAAATAGGATATGGGCTTCACAATGATTAAGCCGATCCTTTCGAAAAAATCAATTCTGAAGCCTAAGTAAAAATATCGGCTCGGAAAGAAAAATCCCATAAAATAATTTCGACATCAATAAAGACAAATTGAGTGTTGCGGATCTACCATCCGGATTCACAATCCTCAAAGAAGTCATCAAGCCCAATATATTCAAAGAAAAAGAATCGACAAGTTCTTTTGATATAAAATAGTGAGATGGAACCTATATCAAAAAGAACTCAAATAAGAAGATCACAAAATAAATGTAATCAAGGATTAAATGAGAAATACCTTGACCACGAGAAGTGTTGCTAGGGGCTTGCACAATATTTAGCTTTCTCATGTCCTTGTTCAAAAGTTTGGGACACGCAGATAAAAGATGACCCGGTTTCTTGCAATAGCGACAAGAATGGGGTTTTGGACACATATTCGCATAGTGTTCCATAGAATTACAATTGTAGCATCCTCCACGATTAGGGATTGGAGTCTTTGCTACAAAAGTAGTTTGCTTCACTCTTTTATTGGGATTAAGGCTCTTGAACTTAATATGCCTCTTCTTGGAAGTCCCAATATCACAAACACTTCCTTTACCAACCTCTCCATGAAGAAGAGTAACATCCATAAGCTGATTGAAAGAAACTTCAAGTTTCAAAGGTAGAACCATTTCGGGGTTCTTACTCAAGGCATAGATAAACTCTTGATTCTTTACAAGATCAAGAAGCTGTTGGGCAGACATAAATACTCCATCTTGGGGAGTTGCACTAGATTGACCGGCGCTGCGATGGCCAGGCCTAACCATTTCTCTTCTTTAAGAAAGAAAGAAAGAAGAGGAAAAGTTATTCTCAGAATAAATTTCAATCAAACTTGATTGATAAAACAAGGAATCATAAAGAAAATTGGATGAATCGGTACGAAGACTCGAATTAAATCCAAAAGCACGACTCCTAAGAAAGACTTAGGACGATGATCCTTGTAATATTATTCTACATTGTTCCGAAGTTTGGCTCTGATACCAAGCTGTGACGCCCCACCTCTATACCCACGCTAGACAAGAACACTACGGAGTAATGCTGTCAACTAGCACGGAGAATAAGGCTGTTGAGGAGCGACCATCTGTATAATTGCTTTGTGCGAGTACCGATATGCTGGATAAAAATATAACTTTTCATCTCAAGAGGAAATCCGACATACCGACACAAACTCAAAGCTACTACACAGTGGCTATAAAGGTCTTCGGAAACAAATATAGAAATAAACATAACACAAATCAGTCACAGACAATTCATATCACAAAGGCGGAAATAGATATGAATATAACACTAACACATGAAAGTGTATATCAGAGTAGTGGTCAAAAAGATCCACGATAATACAAAAGAATAGCAACGCGTGCTATACAAAAGAGTAAATATACATCATAGGGTCTGTATCTCAAATGTATACAACAAAAACTACTAAACTAAAGTAGTTAACCAAAAGTCAGAGAAGCAAATCCCGGAAGGAAGTCAAGCGGAAGCACCTGTAACATCTCGGTCTGACCCGAGTATTATTTCATAAGAAAATAATAAACGGATCAGTCTAGCTATGAATATCAGATGACATGATATAACATACAAGATATGGCATAAACATAATATCCATAATGGCATACTACTATAAGCATGTAAATGATAATCAACAAGAGATTAATCAATATCACAAGAATCTTCTCAAAGATCCAGAGAGGGCATCATACCCTAAACCTGTACTCATAACAAGTCAATGATATAAATTCCAGAAATCAACACACGAAATCCAGAAATCACAAAAAGGTATGTGTGAACGGAATCACACAAGTGGTGTCTAGGCTAACCGAAAAGGTATGTGCGAATGGAATCGCACAGGTGGTGTCTAGCCTAACCAAAAAGCAAAAAGATATGTGTGAACAGAATCACACAAGTGGTGTCTAGGCTAACCGAAAAGGTATGTCCGAATGGAATCGCACAAGTGGTGTCTAGCCTAACCAAAAAGCAAAAAGGTATGTGTGAACGGAATCACACAAGTGGTGTCTAGGCTAACCGAAAAGGTATGTGTGAATGGAATCGCACAAGTGGTGTCTAGCCTAACCTCGCAAACAAAGAGACATCGCACATTGCTAGTCTAAACCACAAAGATAATCGTCATGATCAACGAGAAGTGTCAACTACGCTAAGCTAGTAAATATAAAACTTTAGCTTCATGTCCCATAACCACTTGCTTAACTTAAACATTTACGAACAAACTGTAAATCTCCACTATAAAATTGTCACAAGAGATTCAGTCGAACAAGTCCAAGAATTAACCGACAAAGTGAACGCAAGCGTTTCATACCACTCGTTTTACTAAGTTGTTTAATTAGATTTCTCATACGAGTGAGGTAAAGGTTTGTATATACTAATAGATTGGAAATCAGTTTGAGAAAACGAGCTTTGTTATAAAATAGTGTTGAAATCATTTGAAGAAAGATTTTTGATATTTACTACTAGTATAGAAAACCTTTATATTTTTAAAGTGACAAATCACAAAGAAGATTGTAGGAACAATCAATCACTAAGATTCACATTCGAAAACGTGAATAAAATCCAATGAAATCGATACCGAATCCATCGAAATGGATATTCCAAGAATTCCCAAAGAAAATAAGTCATCAAAGTCGATAATAAATGACAACAACAAAAGGGAGACAACACGAATCGATTAAAGTTGGAAATTCAGACGAATTAGCAATATAGGCTAATCTGGCAAATAGTAGCAGGTCGGTCGACCGGACTCCCTGAGTCGGTCGACCGAACCAAGGTTGGAAGTGCTCGGGGCACCAGGTCGGTCGACCGGCCCAGGGGGCTCGGTCGGCCGAAGCCTGTAACCAGCACTTCCAAACAAAGGCAGGAAGTGCCTGGACTACAGGTCGGTCAACCGGCCCAGGGGGCTCGGTCGGCCGAACCTGTATAATTGCACTTCCTACCCTATTTCAAAGGAGGTGCAAATCCCGACCAAATTGCAATCGCACGAGCAACGGCGCTAAGGGTTTATGCCAATCGACTACCCGGCCCTATAAGCTCCTCGATCCATCACCAAAAACATGTTCAAACATCAAAGTTAGGATTTTTGACGAATTGAACTCAAAACACTAAAAATTGGAATATTCACAAAAGCAATCCAAATCAAAATCAAATGCACATGAATAAGTGTTAGGAATTCATACCTAACAATAGAAGAGAATTATAAGCATAGATGTGAGATTAAAAATCTCACCTTTGCACTAAAATTTATGAAGATGAAGCTTGAAAGCAAGAGGAGATCAACCACACTTCAATCTCAACACTAGAAGCTTGAATGTAAGCTTAAAAGAAGAACATTCCCTAAGTTAGGTTTAGGAAATTTCTGAAATTGAATGGAGAAAGAGTTGGAGAAGATGAAGGAGATGCTTACTAATGGGTTCTCATAGATTTTGGAGCAAGAACTTGGATTTTGCTATGGAACTAGGGCTTGGAGTTTTAATTTCCACTCCTCCACCATTGTTGCTAAAGCTTGAAGGGTTAGGAAAATAGAAAGGAAGTAAATGAAGAGGAGAGGGTTGGGACTGAATACATAAGTGGGGTTAATGGGCTCAGCCCAAACCAAAGCCCAAAGCAAAAAGTAGCAAAATTCAACTTTCTCCAAACATATCGAAGCTTATACTCAAAAAGGTCGCAAACGTCATTTTGAACTCAATGGGGGTGGTCTCGAGTCCCAATTCGACTGTTTGCAAAAAGTAGCTTTTCAGACAAAAATCCGACTAACGATAAAATATTTAAATATAAAATCGATAAATATGCGGGTTGTTACATATACAAATTGGGGGTAAACAATTAAAATTAATGTCGAAACCCTATAAGTGGCTTATAAATATTGTTTAACCTGCATTGCTTATAAAAACTCGTATGTTTGCTAGTTAAATATGTTAAATGTTGTTAAATTACATGTTTTGGCACTTACATGTTTAAATGAAGTAAGTACATGTACCAGGATGCCATTTGGCTGGATTTGGACGCGCTAATTGCTAAAATAATAAGCCGCTTGCTTAAAAATGCTAAGTAAAGGTACGCCTACGTAACAAGCTCCTCCGTACAAAGGATACTTTGCTAAAAATTTTCGAAAATTTTGGGAGTTAGAAAAATTATTGGAAAATTTTTGTTAGCGACAAAACGATTTCAAATTGGAAATTGAAATAAATTAGTGGATGAAACTAATTTAAAATAATGATATGAATCAGTTATAAATGGAAGATAAAATTTAATATTCAGAGTTGAAGATAAATTGAATTCATATGCAAATGGGAGAACGAATTTGAATAGAAGTAGATATAAACTAAAGTGGTAAAGTGATAATAAATATAAGAAGCGTATAAAATACTTATGTTGAACTTAAGAAGAAATGGTGAAATTCTTAAGTAATATGGGTTTTGTAAAAATATATTGAATAAGCATTTGAGTGAAGATTTAATAAAAATATGTGAAAGGATATGCATTGATAGGTAAATAGAAATCAAAATGAATGTGAATACAAAGAGAATTGATATAGTTGATAATCAACTGAAATATATACGTAGGATGTACGTATATTATTTTATTCGCATAGCAATTTGATCTAGAATTGAGCATAGAATTTCGAGATAGCTATATCGATCCGAGTTAGGATTTTTCACTCGATTTTCAATGGCGAACCCTGGATATGGATTTTGACTGATTTGAAAATTCTCTATCATAGTTATGACTATGCAAGCAGAATGACGGTTTATGAACAAGAAACCAGACCTAAGTCCACACTAGGAATTCGGGTGGACGATACTAGTTCAGAAGCGAAATTGTATGATCGAGCGAGTGATCGAATTTGATATTGCGTACGGATGATATATGAACATCGTACGGGCTTGAATGAATAGATATTGAAATTTTGTAAGGAAGTCAATAAAATGTTTTTGAATGTTGTGACTGGAAATTATTACTAAGTAGGATATAAAGGTATTTAAAAGCAGGAGAAAAATTGGTTTTGATTTCAGAAGATAAATTTGAATTGCTCGACAAAAAGGTATATGTTTAAATTTCTGTATGAAATTTGATTGGGTTTTGATCTACCCACTTGGCCTTTTGTTTTCTTTTGGAATTTGGGAGCCCGTAGAGGCATTTTGTAGTTGTACCGAGTTAGCCGTGAAAAGGAGGCGTTGGCAAAAATTTTTGAAAATTTAGGAAGTTAGAAAATTTTGAGAAAATTTTGATAATTCAAAATTTGGTTTTAAATTGAAATTAGAAAGATTGAGCAAATAGTATTGTTTGAAAACTATAGGAGAGTTTGAGAAGTTAGTAAGAATGATAATGGGTCTTATATAAAAAGATAGTTGGTAGGATGTTGAATTGTTGGTTCTGGAAAAAGTAAACGGGTATTGGACCATTCTTCCTAACTAGTAATTTCAGAGACGAAATTCTTTTAAGGGGGAGGAATGTGACGACTTGGAATTTTCAGGCATTTGAAATTGGAATATTTAATTAATTTTAAATACTTGCAAGATAGTTTATCTTGGATTTCAAATATCAGTTCGAATTTGACGATTGAATTTAATAATTTAAATTTGGGTAAAATATTGAATTTTCAGTTTTAAGCCTGTTAAAAATAATTTGAAGGCTTGTAAAATTTATATTGATAATACTGGAAATAGTAAAAGTGTTAAAATTGAATTTTAAGTTGATTTGTTCAGTTTGAAAATATATTGTTTAAATCGATATTTAAAAATAGCCTTCCGAGGCACAATCTCAGAATTTGACGAAACCGGTTTCATTGGATCCGTAATATTGTATTATTATCGGATTTCAAATTTCGTAGTGATTGGAGTAGTTGTGTGAGCATACGATATATAAACGCGTTGAAATTTTATATCAAAAATTCAACATAATAACTGGGTTCAAAAAGCTATCTACTCCATACGATCGAATCAGGACTCGAAACCTTTTCCATTGTGTTCGAAATAGGGGTATAACATTACAAACGCCTAGAGGCACGCCTCGATAGGATGTCGAGATTTTCAGCTATGAATTCAAGTTGATTTAAATTTAAATTTAAAGATATTTACACTCTGATGACCAGTCAGACCCTTTCACGTCAACCTTTTTTCCCATCGGCTACTTTCCTTTTCCATCACGACACAGTAGCCTTATTTCTCCCATATACCACCGTTACCCTTAAATCGCGGCTCCTTGTCCCCTATCAATTTCAAATCTTCCGAATTCCTTTCTTCTAAAGTAAGAATATAAAATACTCGAGACCACCTTCTTCACTTATAAAATCACGTGCAACTATTTTACATTCCTCCAGAACCATTATCAAATGAACCGAGAGAATGAAAATGGCGAATTCGAATCCTTTCGAATTTGAAAATAATAATGGAATCCTCTCGAAAAAAGGGGGTTTGAAATTGAATTCGTTTTCGAATCGAAGTTGACTCGATTTCGAATCGAAAGCGAGCGCGACTTGTTCGTCGAGCCGAGAACGTTGCAATGATGTCGAGCTTGGGTTGGGGTGTCGAGCGATTTGATATCGATTCGATTAGAGCTAGTGGAAGGAGACAGAGGGCGAGGCCGGCGCGTGAAGGGAGGTTTCAGCTTTGGGCTTGAAGGCGAGTTCGTCAGGGTGGTCACGATGCTTGGTACGGCGAGGCAGCGAGTATGTCAGGTGCTCGAACGTAGAGGCAGTGATCATGTTTGATCGGTTCGATCTGCGTTGAGGTAATTAACTAATGCTTTAAAATCAGTACAAATAACTATGTAGTTTAAGTCAAATACATTTTAATTCAAAGTGTATATATATATACACACACATACATACATACATGTATAGATTGAATAGAGATAACATAGTTACACATCTAGGTCAGTAAATTAGAAAAAGGGAAATTTTTTATTGACAGTAAGGAGAAAACTATATTTTAAGAAGTTTTAAAATTTTACAGTTAATTACTGTTTTTATTTTACAGATAAGAATAATAATATTTTACAGTTAGAGATATATACGAAACAATTGCGTTTTAATTTAATATACATAGGTTTGAAGGATTTTTATTTTATTTTATTAGAATTTAAATGTATATAGATAAGGTTTTGGAAAAAATATAATAGGGATCTTTTATGTTTGAGGAGTTTATAAAATGAGATATAGATTATTTTGTTAGTGTATACTAGTTTCAAAAAAAGGAAAAAAATGTACCTTTTGAATTTACCAATTTATCAATATATTAAGAAAATAATTTGTTTAACTAATTTATCAATTATTTTAGTTACTAAAAGATTTAAAAAAAGAAGAATTAGTTTAAAACTAATTCATAGTTAAATTAAATAAATGAATTGTTTGACTAATTCACATATTAATAAATTATATAATGATTGTACAAGGTCTGAATCGTGAAGAAAACAAGCTGGTTGGTTTGGACCGCAAATTAAAAACAAAGGTGAGTTAATCCCACTCATCTGGTTTCTATTTAAATTTAAAAGGTTAAGTTTAAATGATTGGTTGAATGATTGAATTGATTGGATGTGCTATATTATATATAGTAGTATATAGTCTATATTGGACTGATTGACTTCCCGCATTATATAGCGATGAGACCCCGTGCGCCTCATAATAGAGGATGATATTATATTAATCCCATATACCACGATATTCCACCTCGAAATGGAATTGAAATTTTATATTGTGCTAACATCTGTGGATGCAGGAAAACAGGTTGGAGAGATCCAACTTGATTCCTCAAAATTATTTAGATTGTTTAATATTTTGTGTTATGAATATTTGATATTTTATGATGAATATTATTGAAAATTGGAATATTTAATGCTATGGTTTACTTGAATATATTTCGGTACACTGAGTTATCAAAATATATATAGAATTGGATTTTGAAAGAAATATAAGAGTGAATTTTTAAGTAGAATAATTATAGAGAATTTGAATAAAAATAAGAATGAATTGGAAAGGAATAAAAGTGATTTTTAAATCCTGATAAATCCCGGGTATGAAAAAGGGATTTTGAATAGACATAGAAATAATGAATTTTAAACGTAAGTGATGTTATTTCAAGAAATAAAGAATTTATTTTAAAATTCAAGGTTTGAATTTATTTGCAAGGATAAAGAAGAAATTTGGAAAATATGAAATTGGCATTTTCAATAAAAAAAGATTTTAAACCTTAATTAAGGAATAAAATCTGAAGTTAATGGATTTTGAAATAAATTGAGTAAGTAAAGAAATTTATTTCAAAATGGAGTAATTGGAAATCAGTTTGAAAATTGATTTAAGTGTTTGGAATTGGAATTTATTAAAGGAATGGGTAAATTTGTTTAAAAGTAAATAGTGATTTATTTTTAGAGGATGCGAAAGAGAAGTATATTTCCCCAGATAGACAAGTATGTTTTCAAAGTAAATTTTTAAATATAAGTTAAAAGCTTTAATGTTGTTTTAAAAGGCATGTTTTAGGAAGTTTGTTATTTCTAAATGTTTTCTAAAGTAAGTATTTTTCAAATCTATTATAGCAGCAATTATTTAAAGGTGACTTGATATTTGTTTTTAAAAGATAAAATGTAGTTTTATATTTTTTTAAGAAGCTTTATTTTAAATATTCTTAAAGTATTTATTTTGGGCTGAGTATTAAAATAGTTTTTAATTTAAATGTTTTAAAGGATATTTTATAATAAAGAGTTTTAAATTATTTTTTAAAAGAACTAAAGTTTTTGTGCTTCGTGTTTCCAGTGGAAATATATATTTGGAAATTTAGTTCATGAGAAAAGTGGTTTGAAAACTGTTTTAAAAAATGGTTGAAAATGGAAATATATCTTGCGAAGATATTTTGAGGTTAATAAATAATTAAGGAGAAATTATTTATGTTTGACGGATGTTTATGAATGTTAATTGATTGTTATATAACTGACTATCAATATTGGCCAATGCGCACCGTTTCGAAGAGACCGGGATCGGGATTAATTTCTCGAAAACCACTTCGATCCGGTTTGTACGTTTTCATGGAAAAACGAGTTCGGAGTCGAAGATGGAGCAATGAAGTGCAAGGGCTAGTCGCTACTAATCCTGAGGATAATTCCAAAATGGATGTAGTAGGAGTAGTGTCTTCGGTTCCGTTCGAACCTGGGACGGACTTGTATGGATGAATGCTTTCAGAACATCGTCAGGTGGACGATGAGCATTCTAAGTGAAACGTTCTAAAAAGATAACACTTAGCCTAAGCCTCATCAACCGGTAATGGCTGAAAATCAATAGTTATCTAGCAAGGCTAGGTGGGTAGCGCCCATTAGGGTGAGGTCATCCCTGTCTAGATGTCCCTTTTTATTCGGCTTAGTGGTGCGGTTGTTGATCCCAACCGTTGGGTGATCTTACTCAGGATTATCCAGTATGCAGCAGTCCCGGTCTTGTGTTGCAGGGGGTCGGGAGTGATCCTCAGTATGCTGATCTAGACCAGGTACCGTGACAGGTGGTACCCAGTGCCTAGTCATTAGTTGGAAATCCATTCTCCCTACCCACCTGTACGGTTTTGATTGTGCCCAACTATTGCTGAAACGTGAGATGCAAGCATTTCAGCTAGATTCTATTTTACTTTCTATAGACACTGTTATAGTATCAAAGGATTTTGATAAAAAGTTTTTTGGCTATCTTAAGGTAAAAACTCGACATGTTTATTTGTGGCGTGGTCTTACGAGATGCTTTTGTTTTCAAAAGTATTTTGAGACTTTAATAATCAATTTGAGTGTGGTTTTCTCACGCTGGTATTCCAGACTGACTCGAGTGTTATTTAACTATGATACTCGGGTCAGACCGAGTATTATAGAATACAGAAAAGGACACTGTGGAGCTCAGGAGACGAGCTAGATGGCGACACGTACTTCCGTATTTGTTTTAAATATTCCGCTGTGTTGATTATCTGTGTATTCAGATTGTGAGGACAGGTTATGATTACTGTCCAGTTGTGTGTTATGTATACTCTGAGGATGTAATGTATAAATAGATTTGTTTTTGTGTAAAGATCATTTATTATCTATTATATTTTATTCCTTTGCGATGGTTAGATTTTGTTGATGTTGTTTTCTATTTTCTTCTTCTATCTCTTCTTATTTAACCTAAATGGTTCGTATTTCTGTTCATCTTGGTTGATTGATGGAGAATAGTGGCGAATCAAGGGGTACGGAACCGCGGGTCGTTTCACTGCATATGCTGGCACACATGTCGGACTTTAATAATTCAAAACAGTAGATTATAATATAATTTGGAGCAAATAAACCAATCACAGAATCATAGACACATAAATATCAGAATACCTCGCAGCAGAAATAAAACTAACCATAGTATTTCATGTAGCTACTACAAACAGAGTCATAAAACAAGTACAAAATACTAGAATCTGAAAGTAAATACAACAGAAATCCCAATATATAAATGTCCACTAGTACATAAGCTGAATAGAAATAGATGATAACTAGACAGATAGATAATCTCCAGCAATTCCTCTATCTCTAGAAGATGAAATCCAAAGCCGATACTCAGGCTGACCCATGCGTAAAGAAAAACACAAGATACCCGAGTCACGATATACATACTTATACAATGTAAACCAACTCAAGTGAACTGTAATAGAAATGCATAAGTAACTTAAAGGATGCTTAGGACCGCCCATCCTTTAAGGACCCGTTAAACTATCTATTATGTAGTAATATATGCTATTATAATAATGTCTACAGTAACGTATAATATATTTTAAAAATAGCATTAAAACGTTACCCATATCCCCCTTAATACATTTTATATATTCCCATAGTCTATACAGTACCGTAATCTCCCCGATACTGGGCGTCGACAGAGGGCACTCCATAGGTATAGTACAAAACAAAATCGTACAAGGCACGCTGAGGTAGGTGACACGGCACAACGAGGCAATGCCAGGGTAGATATACCAATTACGCATCCAGACTGGTGGCAACGCACAGTCGCAGCTACCGCCCACCTCGAGCCACACTCCAAAATCAATGGTGCGCACCAATCAATCACAAAGTAATAGAATGACATACGAAGAAGTGTGTCCGATCAGAGGAGCTACCTCATTAGCCCGAGAATCGCTCCTGGTTTAGCCACCTTATGCTAACCCACGGGAGTTGGGTCCATGTATATACCTTAAGAGAATGTCGCCACTATCCTACTTCATTCTGGAATCTGCACTGCATACACAGTTGTTAAAGTGGTTTTCGGAGTTGGCAGAGAGTATGACAACTTTCGATCCTGATCTCTTTAACAACCAAACGTTATTATAACCCATGGTTTTTTATTTCATATGGTTTACATTTTCAAAACAAACATTTCCATTTCAAAAACCATTTAAACCAAATGCTATTACTCTTCCAAAATAATATCCATTTCAAAAATGGTAATATTTCCAAATCCATATATTAGTTACAGCACTTAAAAAAATGTAATAACATAAAAATCATAACTCTTTTAAAACCATACACTTATTATAGAATTTTAGAAATATAATAAGTTAGAAATCATAAAACAAAATGTTACCCTTATATAATAGCACTTTAGAAAATGTTACGGTTTGGAAATAGTAAGACCTTTAAAACATGACCTAACGTAACATAGCATTTAAAAAAACATAACTAAAATGCCATAGCATTTTAAAATGCTACGAATACTACTATAATATGTTTAAAACATACTATTTCAATATTTATCATAGTTTTATTTATACAAAACATATCTATTTCATAAATAAAATCTATTATTATTATTAGATTAGAATTAACATTCCATATTAAATCAAATTTAAATTATTAAGTTATTCATCATAGATAAAATCTTTAATTTAGATTTACAAAAATTTATTAAATTATAAAATTATTAACTTAGTACAAAACTAATATATCATTATATTTAAAAATCATTAAATCAAATTTTAAGTTAAAATTTCATATTTTAAATATTCAAAATACTTAAATAAATTTTGAAAAACTATTAAAATTTAACCATGGGTTTGCATAATATTTTCTAACCTAGGTCAAGTGAAATGGATATGTATCATTTCAATCCGTAATTTATAAAATTCTGGGTTCTATCATTTCAAACACGCAATCCCAAGTTAAATAAAATAAGAATCGCTTGAGCCTATCATTTCAGCTCATAATGATTTTTCCCTATTCTAAAGTCCGTTCGGGTATGTATTATTTCAACCCATGGTGAATCTATACTAACAGGGAACTTGTAGTGTGAGAAGCAGAAAAATAAAATAAACAGCATAGCATAGCATATCATATCAAGTGATGTAACAAACACATAATTAGGTGATAACATCATGAAATATCATATGACAGGCATGCATGAATTAATATCAACATAGCATATCACTGCTATGGCTTGAAATGAGGCACGACTAGGGGTTAGAATGTGAAGGGATGGCAAGGCAAAAGGTCAAAGAAAAGGCAAAAGACAAAGGCATATGGGCTTTGGGTTCGGCCCAAAGGAAAATATGGCTCGGCCCAAAGGAAAATATGGCTCGGCCTTATGCTAAGATCTGGACCAGGTCATCATCTGAAATGGCACGGCTATGGAGTGCTTTTGGTCATGGCAAGGGGATGGAAGGTGTGGAATTGGTGGTGGCCGAGGCTGGTGAAGAGGAAGGTGATGATGTAGAGGGCTCGGCTAGGGTTTTCAAGCCAATTGGAGATGGAGTTTGTATCTATCATGGTCGCGACATGGTTATGGTGGAGATGAAGTGATGGAGGTGGTCAGCCAAAGGTGGTGATGATGGAGAGATGATCAACAACAGGTGATGCATGTGATGACCGAGCTATGCTTAGAAACAAGAGATAGAAAGATAGAAAAGAGGAAGAAAGGAGATCGAACTTACTGTAAAGTTATCTTCAGGAAATGAAAATAAAAAAGGGATGGAGATGAGAAGTTTTTGTACGGCTATGCAAAGATTTTGAACGGCTAGGGAAATGGAGAGGCATCTCTTCATATTAAAGAAAAGAAACTTATGTCTCTTGAATTTCCTAAGCCCATTAGCCAAGCCCAAATCAAAACAAGCTCAACAATTCCAGAAAATATCGAAGTCCAAACCAAAATATAAATAGAAATGAAATAGAAAATATAGAATAGAAAAATAAACAAAACATATTGAAAATAATCATGTGTGAAACGCTGAAATTTATCATATTTAAAAAGTATAAAACATAATTTGACGAAATGAAAATCATAGCGAATATCAGAATCAAATTCAGCTTCAAAGAAAAAGATTGGAAATTTAAAATTCAAATTTGAAATTTTCAACTGAAAGTCAAAGTTTGATCAAAGTTGACCAAAATATTAAATTTTCAGAAAATCTTTATTTTATTATGTTTGAAAAAATAATTATAAACAAAATCCAAAAATACATTGGAAAATTCAAAAATTCCAATTTTTAAATGATTTAAAATCAAAGTTTCAAATAAATTGAATTAAAATATTTACAAAAATTATGGGTTGCTACAGTTACACTCTCCCCCACTCAAAGCTTTTCGTCCCTAAAAAGGAAGGAGTTAGGAGAGTAGAGAAACCAGAAATAATAATAGATTGAAAGTCAAGATTTTATAATTAATTTCAAACTATATAAATTTCAATTTAAATTAATTAATATTCAGTAATTTGGTTAAACCCATTTATTATATCCATAAATAGTCATTTGTAAACTTTGAAAATCAAAATATTTCCATCTAATTATCTTTATATTATATATTCAAAGAAACTTATATAAATTTTACTTGAAATAGTCATTTGAAAACTTCATTTGCAATTCATTTATCATTAATATTTTAATATTTTTCAAACCCATTTGCAAAATTTCTTACTTCCTTCATACTTACCATTTATATGTTTAAATAACACCTTTATAAATATATGAAAACTATTTGAAAACCATTATTTACGTCATTAGGTATATTTACAAAGAAGCTATTGAAAACATTAAATCCAAAATTCATAAATTTATAAATTTTATCTCAAGATACTTTTCAAATGTTATTAATAAATCAATAATCATTTACTTTAAATACGTTTATTAACTAATAACTTCTGAAATATTTATAACATTAATAATTTTCTATTACACCATGCAGTATATAAATAAACAATATTTTAAAAGGATATATTCAAAAAAGGAAAAGAAGGTAGATTTGAAAAATATAGAATATAGGCGAATAAATAAAGCTATGCAGATAAGGTAGATTCGAAAGAATAACATCGAGCACGAATAATTAATTTAGAATCATAAGAATTTCAATTTCAAATATTAATACAGAATGGGATTTTAGCCTCAAGGAAAAAGTTAGAAAAAAATTTAGTTTCAGGGACAAGAAGTTTGTTTTTTAGGCCGAAGGATACTTTTTAGTGTAAATCACAGAATGATAGTTGTAACTATCATTTTCAGTTTCCACTAAAAAGTGTCCTTCAGACTAAAAAGCAAACTTGTTGTCCTTAAGACTAATTTTTTTTCCAACTTCTTCCTTGTGCCTATTTACCTGAATACAGAATTCCTTTGTTGAAAAATACTTTTATAATAAATACCTTAATATCGGAACAAATTTTCCTTCCAAAATACTTTTATAACTCGATGTCCTAACAAGTTTATCCTCGTTATTGCAGACTCTGGTCATGTGTTGATCAGGTGCAAAGCTAGAATTCTTCAAGTGCTTAGTAAACTTGTTTCAACACCCAGTGAAAATACTCGAAAAACGTTCAAAACCGATATGGAAAGTACAATCCAAACAAATCAACCGAATCAAATCGAATCATGGATCGCAGATACACATGTGTCGCAGATACACAATTGTTACACATGGTCCCCTAGGAAACATCGTACCTTTTAAGCATTTACTGCCTTGCGAATTACGCCATGATAACAAAAAAACTGTAGACCGCAGATACGCAATGGTTACGCCTGTATCCCCCAGGAAACATATGTACCCTTTAAGCAATCTCTACCTTGCGTATTACGCTACAACAATAAAACTTGTAGACCACAGATACATAACAGTTACGCTTGGATCCGCAGGAAGCGTCCGTACCCTTTTAAGCAATCTCTGCTTTGTGAATTACACTACTAAAACGACGATAGATCGTAGATACACAATGGTTACGCCTGGATCCCACAGAAAACATCTGTACCTTTTAAGCAATCACTTCCTTGAGAATTACGCTATGCAGTCAAGTTCATAAGACCATGGGTAACTCCATGGAATTCAAAGGACACTTGAGTATCATATCCAAAAAACCCAAATCAGAGAGAATAATATCGATAGAATGAATCCTAAATGTGGCCACAAAGTGGATATCAAGCAGAAGGCACTTTCGATATCTTTACTTCGAAAATATGTATCATATAGTACCATTTCAAATCAATTTCAAATATCATACTTATATAAAGTCAAAGGTATATAAGTTTTCATTTTTAAATCGAATACTTTCCAAAATTAATAGTATATCAAATCACACTTATATAGACTTCGATTATATAAGATTTCGCTTTTCAAATTGGATACTTTTCCAAATCAATAGTTTTCAAATCAACTTCATACTTATACAAATCAATTTTATATAATAACTCCCAAATCAAGTATTTAGTAAAACAAGGTTCTCAATTACAATTCATTCCAATATCAGTTTAGTTTCAGAACCATATACGATTTTACCAAATTATTTCTTCCAAATCTAATATCTTCAATTTCAAAGTTTCCAAAATAATAGGTTTAGAAAATAATCCTAGTTTCCAAATCAACATAATTTAAGTCAAACAAATTCATTTCCAAAATCATCATATAAATACGGGGTTTTAAATTCTAATCTATTTTCAAGACCAATTATTTTTCTAAAAATCAATTATACCCAAAATGATTACCAAGTTTGTAATCATCACTTTAAAACCTTTAAACTATTCATTTCTATTTGGAAGATCCAATTTACCTTTCGATTTTTTTTTATTATATATATAGTTTTATAAAAGATGTTACAAAGTTAAAAACATTTAAAACTAAATTTTACTCAAAACATTTCAAAACTAAATTTCATATTAGTATAATTCAAAATATTCTTATTCATTTACTTAACAAAATAGCTTCAAACTTATTTAAATCATATTACTTCATACTTAAACATACAAAACTAACTTATATACTTTATCAAATAATTTATACTTTTCGAAATTACTTAGCTTTGAGAATTAAACCTTGATTTGAGAAGTGTTCGAACATTCAAAATAGTCAGAGAAATCAAATTTCCAATCCAATAGTTGGAAATCAGCAATCAAATAGTAAATTAATTTATACCAAATAGAATTTGAAACTCGAGGACTGAACACCGGGCTTACTTCAAATAGTTTCAAATATATATACATATATTTTTCGAATATAAAACCATACTTCGGAATTTGAAATCAAAATTGGTTTCGCAAAATCATTCGCATAGCAAAGCTATTAAAGTGGCCTCTCCCCCACTCTTAAACTCGAAAATCAATGTCGATCAAGCGTGCACTCATCAGCAAAATTATTCGCCAGCGACATAAGTGAGTTATGGACTTTTATTTTCTTGGATTGAATTTCTTCAAAATCATTGGAACTCATTTGAAGTCATTTGAAACATTTCTTATTTGGAAAATACTTTCAAATCGTATTATTATATATTTTCAAAAATCTTAAAACCAATTTCAAAATACCGGGGTTCAATCACTCGAATTTCAACTTTAAAACCCCTCATTTATAAATCATTTTTATATATCAAAACCTTTCGAAACTTCAAATTCTCGCTTTTAAAAGGTATATAATCCTTATCAAAAACATTCACTTTTATATATAGAATATAGTAATACTTATCAAAATAATAATTTCAATATATAAAACAATTTCTAAAATACAAACAAACATAATTTTTCAAAGGATGATTCAAGGATGGATATCAAAACAAAAATAGAGATTCAAATTAGAGGGACTCTAATCAAATAGAATTCTGATTTGAAGATAGGATCAAACAAAGATGAGATAATTAATTTTCAAAATTGAAGACGGATATACTTATATAAATTGCAGGCGACCTTAACCGCGTCAACCGCGACTTCAGGAATATGATCGATGCGGTATTCTAAGGCAAATAGACATTCGATCGCCAGAGATAGAAATCGGCATAGCAAGAGATAACAGCACCTAAACCGAGTGTATAGGAATCTCCGGTGAATCAATGCTAATTGTAAAGGAGTTTCACCCCTTTGCAAATCTTTCAAAGATTGGCGGGATCGTTGATTTTTATAAAGATCATTCAAACTGGAGTCATGAGATGCTCTAGAATCAAAAGAATACAAATAAGGGCAACGAGAATGGATTTTAGAACAAGTGGGAGCGTTCCAAAATTCAAGTGAAACCGAATCAAGGAGAAAGAAATTCAAGCTCGAACGAAGGTGATTCTGTAATTAAATCTACTACATATGCTAAGTTTTTCCTAAAACCAGAGCTCTGATACCAACTGTAACGACCCGGTATTTCATGCCATTTGCAACCGCACATGCCGGACTTGAATTATTCAAAATATCAGTTTGTTAATTTAAATTTGGCAAAACTTAGCATATACAACAAATAAATCAATCACAGAATCACAGACACAGAGTAATATAATAATAATGCAGTAGAACTGATAAATAGTAGTTCACGAAGCTACTATATAAACATTAGAGTTAGAAATAAAATACAGCAGAATATCTCAAATACACTGAACTCTCGAATACAAATAGATGACTTCTATGAACAAATCAACTGGAAAAGCTGAAAGCTAAATCAATATTTGAATCTCCAAGCGAAGCTCCAAACTCCAGAGGTGAGTCTTAAATGTTGTATCACTCGGTCTGACCCGAGCGTAAAGCAAAACACAAAATACTCGAGTCAGGATTAACATTCTTATATCAATAAATTCAGCTCAAGTGAAATATCAACTGAAATATAAGTAACTTAAAGAATGTTTGGGATAATCATCCTCTAAGTATCCGTGGAACATCTACTATGTAGAAATACACGCTATTGAAAACGAAACGTCAATATAACACCGTGGTCATTTCAAAATAATTTATACTTAAAAACCAAAATATCATTTCCATTTCATATATATATATATTTCCAAATTATAGCACTTTCAAAGTTACAGTACTTTCGAAACCAAAACACTTTGAAATCAAAATTCCTTGGAAAACCATAACACCTTCCTTTAAACAGTTTAGATATTAATAATAGTATATAAAACAAAATTGTTTATAAAATAAAATTGTTTATAAAATAAAATAGTTTATATCAAAATAGTTAGTATATTAAAATAGTTTACATTAAAATATTTTTATATTAAAACGGTATATATATATGTGTGTGTATTAAAATAATTTCTAAAGTAAAATATTTATAACTTCCTCAAATTTCACAAATCGATTCAAATCAACTTGAATTCCAATTTAAAATTTAATTCAATCTCAATTCATCAATTTCAAATCAATTTAGTTTCTAAATAAGCCATTTCAAATTTATATCGATTTCAAATACAAATTTGAATCACAAAATAAACCATTTAAATTTCAATACATTTCAAAGCTTTAAAAATTCAATATCTCAAACTAAATTTAATAGTTCCATATGGATCTTGATTTAACTTCATTATTATTAGTCCTGAAATATTCAATTAATAAATTCAATATTGTTTAAATATCCTTAAATTACATTAAACTAAATATTTCCTTCGATTTACTTGAACTTGAAATATCCATTTAATCACTTTAAATCAAAAATCAAGTTATAGAATCATATCTTAAAATCTCAATTTCAATAAGTTCCATATCGATTTGATAGATAAAATTCTTAATTAAATACAATTTCAAATAAATTCAAATTTATCTTCCTAATCTTAAGTTATTCGAACTATTACAAAAATCTATTTTTTTGAAATATTAATTTTAATAAATACTTAAACATATTATATATAAAATAAATCAATCTTAATTAAATAAAATATTATTAGTAAATCTATATATAAAATAACATATGTATATAATATTTTAAGAATCAATATTTATTAAAACCATATATTTCTTTCCAAATCCATATAAACATTTTAAAATATTTATATATAGACTAACGGTGTCTGTATATAATTTTCTATCCTGTAGTCGAGTGGTATGGATATTTATCATTGCAATCTATAATTTAAATATATACAGGTATATATCATTTCAACCCGCAATCCCAAATTCAATTCAAAAGAAAATCTCTTGGGTTTATCATTTCAACCCATAACGATTTTCTCCTATTCTATAGATCATTCGGGTATGTATCATTTCGACCCATAGGAAATTCTATACTAACATGGTACTTGGAGAGTGATAACAAATATGATAATAACATAACATGCATATATCATCAATAACAATCTAGTATAAACAACAGGATATGGTGTCACATCCCATTGGTGAACAGTTACAGATAATAGAATATATAACAATTTAAATAACTACAACAACATATTTCAATTGTCGTTTGAAATGAAATCAAATTTAATAAATACAAGAACGTTAATCGTGAGTGACTGCTCACCTTTCGAGGCTAGAGAGGATAAACAATGAATTAAGATGGGTTACGAATCCAAACACAATTTCCAAAACAAAGCAAGATTGGCATGAAATTAGGAGGACAAAGCTGGTAAATAGTAATTGATGAGACAATTGGAATCAGTTTGATAGACGCAACAATTATATATAATTATTATTATTGCCATGAAATTAATATTTAAGTTAAAACAAATATTAAAAATAACATATATATATATATAAGCAAACCATTATTTCAAAAATAATATATATATATATATATATATGAAAAAAGAACTTCAAATATATACTAAAACCAGATTATACCCACACAAAATTGTATATATATATATATATATATATATATATATATATCTATATAAGTAACAATATATACTACTTATTTTACTTGTATATTATAAACAATTTATGTAACAACTTTCATATACTGACAACACATACATTCATATCTTGAAATATAAAGCATATAATACTATTGTCTAGACATAACATATATAACTATATACTAGGTAATACTATACAAATATATACGGACTATAACATAGGTTAATATATGTAATGACCCGATATTTTCAACCACTCGCATCCGCACATGTCGGACATGAATTGCTCAAAATATCGCATTGTAAATAAAATTTGAAAAATATCAGAATACACAGTAAATTTATAATCACAGATCACAGACATAGAGTAAATAATAATGCAACGGAAGTAAAAGAGATAGTAGTTCATGAAGCTACTATATATATATATATAAGATACATCAGGGTTAAACAAGATACAACAGAAGAGTAAGAAGATGCATCAGGTACAAATTAGAATATATCACTGGAATCACTGGATGCTGAAAGCGAAATAGATGGTTGGATCCTCAAGCAAAGCTCCAACTCCAAAGGTGAGTCTTGAATGTTGAATCACTCAGTCTGACCCGTGCGTAAAGAAAAACACACAAAACACTCGAGTCAGGATATAAATACTTATGAACTATAAATCAACTCAAGTGAATAGTAACAAAATGCATCAGTAACATAAAGGATGCTTGGGATCGCCCATCCTTTAAGGATCCGTTAAACTATTTGCTATGTAGTAATATTCTCTATTATAATAACATCTACAGTAAAATAAACTTACTTTAAAATAGCATTAAGGGGTTACCCATATATCCCTTAACACGTAATAGTGCCAGTAGTCTATACAGTACCTGGATATCTCCTGATCGGGAGACTACGAGAAGATACTCCGTAGGTATGACACAAACAGAAACTCGTAGTAAAGCTTAGTATGGTAGGTGACACGGAACACAAGGCAATGCCAGGGTAGATATAGCAATTACGCACACGGGCTGGCGGTAACGTAGCAGCCACTACGCCACCTCGAAACACACTCCTAATCAAAATCGAAGGATGGCCATCAAATCAACCATAAGTAAGAGTATAGTATCGAAGAAGTGCACTAGTACAAAAAGTGCATATTGCTTCGCCTCATTTGCATCAGTTGAAGTAAAAACTGATGCAAATAGAACAATTTGCATCAGTTCCATCTTAATAACTGATGCAATTGGTACGTGAAAAGCAATAAGTAATAAAAAATCAAATTTGCATCAGTTGTCACCAACAACCGATGCAATTGGTACGTGCAAATAGTTTTAGTCGCATCGGTTTTAAATTCAACCGATGCAACTACGTTAGTTTGCATTCATTTTCCATCGGTTTGCTACTCCAACTTTCATTTACCCTCCCCTTAACTTTTCATTTCCCGCTTAGCTTTCATTAATCCCTCCACTTCCCCCGTAACCCGTTAATCAACACAGCCACGCAAATACCTCTGAACTCTCTAATTCACAAACAAAATTCTCAAATCCAAATCAATTGCAAATTCTCGTCTGAAATTCAAATCAATTGCAAATCCGCAAAGTCAATTCAAAAAAAAATTAACAGCGAACACACTCATTCACGAAATCTAATTCTCAATTCTCGATCCCACCGCGAAGTAAATGGAATCGATTGCAGGATCGAAAGGGGGTGGTTACTGTCGATTTTTGAGAGGCGATGGAGGTTGGTGCGATTTGGGTCGATTGGAGGATTGGCGATTGGGGTAGGGGTTCGGCAGTCGTGATGGGTTATAGTGGTTTTTGGTGATTAGAGAGTTGAACGAGCAGTAATTGAAGTGGTCGCGTGTGTGTCAGTGAACTGCAGTAGCTGATTTGTTTGTGGTGGTCGAATCGAGGTCGATAGTTTGGGTGAATTGTGATTGCGGTTGCACATAGGTTGCAGGCGAAGGCAGTAAGGTAAGCAGTTTTTTTTATGCAGTTGTTTGGTTTCGAATTGGACTGTGACTTGATGATGGCAGAATTCTCCAATCAGGTGAAAACTCAAAATATTATTTTTCTTTCAGAATCTGATGAAATATAAGGAATTTTAAGGGAACATGGCAGCAAACATGAGGTTAGACACAATGACATATATTCAGTTTTTCTTTGAAATAAGTCATTAAAAAGGTGAAAGGTATTTGTACGAGTTTTGAACCCATCATGTATCAAACTGCACAAGTCATGTTTGTTATTTTTGTTTATTTACTCATACCATTACAATGAATTGAATATATTTGAGTAGCCAAACTATTTTTATGTGTCCACACTCAAGTGGGTTAATCCAGATTGAGTTTATGCAGAGCCAGTTGTGAAACGATATTGTATGTGAAAGTCATGATGCTGTTTTTGCAACTAACTCTACCCAGAGACGAATCAGTAGCTATTTAAAATTATTAATTAATGAATCAGAGGTACAATATTTTGAAGATTCTTTAATTCTTTTCCGACAATAAATGGACATTGTCTGTGTACCTATACAGTTTGTTCTTGCCTTCTTAATGTATTTTTTCTAACTTTAGTTTGCAACATAGAAACTTTTAAACAGAGTAGGAAGATTAGGTGCCTGTTGGTTTAGCTTTTTCCATAGACATTTTTCCTGTTGATAATAAAAATGCAGAAATAAAACTAAAACAGGAAACTGCAGTATAATGCATGTTCGGATTTCTGAAAAGATTGACCCTTCTATAGTATTTTTATATTATTGAGTTCATTGGGCTGCAGCCGACACTATTTTCTTCATTCGTAAGCATTTGTTAAAATCTGATATGAAATCATCGTCAGCAGTCAATTGCAGCAGCACATGTTACGTGATCAAATTCTGTAAAACTATAGATACAAATTCGATACTATTCAACACTATTTTCCCCTGTGCTGATGCATCTAATGTTTTTAATCGTATCCTTTCTGGGATGGAGACATGTTTCCATTTTATAACATTTTTACCAGCCCTTGGCATTTCAGGAACTGAGCATTGCTATTTCAGCAATGCTATCTAATCATCCCAACTCTTTCAGCAAAACATCATTTTTACCCATTTAACCCACACCGCCATGGTAATGTCGCTGTACCAAATAACATGCAGAATCCAGAACGTGTGTTTTCAACACATGGTACCATCAGCGTTTTTACCGTTCACGGTAGCTTCCGACTTAATTTTTCTCCACTAAAAACTGCAACCACGTTCTGTCTCTGTTATTGAATTATTTGAATATTATGTCCCAACACCTGATAGATTCCGATACTGTTTTACAACCGTATGTACTTCTGTTTCTAGTATGCCACAAAGAATAATAATCATCCTATCGCAACAAATTGATGAATTAGTAGGACTCGTTATTTTTTATGACGGTCGATTATCCAAAATAAAAGTACGAGTGATTGATGGTATGATACAAAATGAAGAGTTAACATACATGTGACACATAGGGAAAGAAAAAAGAGAAACCTAGATCTTATTTTAGATCCGATACGAGTTATTATCCAATTGAAACTGAACTGGCTTGAAACTCACATTGAGTAGGGTTTATATATGTTTTAAAATACATATTAAGAATCACTTCTATTCCCTATTTGACTAGTCCCGATCTTACTAAGCTATGCTCCTATGTACAGTAAACATATTCTTGTTTAAGATGATATATTTTCCTTGCTGTCACTATCTCATGCTTTTATTTGTTTGGAAGCGTAGATATAGATGGCCTCACACTCATATATTAATATTAGTGTGTAAGATTCAAGACAACATGTTGTATATGTTATAGCAGGCACAGTTATGGTCAGTGACGTTGATGGAGGAATTGCATAGTGAGGTAATGCAGTTTGTTTAATTTTACTGCAGTATCTTATGTTATGGAACAACTTGCCCTATGAAACTTTAACTGTAGTATCTTTAATTTTACTTCAGGGCAGATGTTCATTTATATCCTTGCCCATTCTCTGTAAAAAAAAAAGATGGACATCATTATAGTAAGTCGATCCTTAAAAAAGGATGGACATTAATTTAGGATTACATTAAATGTTGGTTTGATACAGTTCTTATTTTTTTGGGGTTATTTATTTAATCAGATTTGATAAAGTCTTTTTTTCTTCCTGCTTTTCACTTTGCCCTGAAAATAAACTAGTTAACTCCTATTCCTTATTAACTGAATAATTGTCAACCATGCTTCAAACTGGATTTAATATATCTTCTTTGTTATTATTTTTCTTTCATATATAAAATTGCACATGTCTTGCTTCTGTACTTGTACATGAATATACTGTAATGAAAACAGACTAGTGTTTATGTAATATATTTATATTGATAAATGATATTAATGCTTTTAGCACAACGCAGTTCCATTTGATAAGGATGACCTTATGTTAATATTTCCTTGATCCTATTAACTTCATACAAAAATTGTATGCCTACCAAATCCATCTATTGTCAATTTTGGCAATTAGCGGTTGCATGTTTGGGTTGACTCCAGTTTAAACTAATAACATATAAAAATCTTATCGCAAATAAGTGATAAGTGAAGCTATGATGTTTTGTGGCTTTATTGATCAAAGCTGACAAAATCATACATAGCTGACCCTTGTTGGTGAAAATCACAATCAGCAGAGCAACATATCATTTCTCCCATCGTTCGTCCTACTCCTATTGATTTTGATGCTACAGATCCATCGATTAATGCATCAGCTGTGTTGGACTCCTCCCCCGTAACAAGGGACGGTGTTTTCTGGCAAACCAATATTGGGTAAGAATTCTGCAAACTAATTAATTGATTTAAGCCGATACAAATTCCGCTTAGTTTTGATGTTTGTGGTCAACCTTTTGCCTTTCTGTTCAGTCAATGATTGTTAACTTGTGCCTTTCAGAAATGATGCTTTAATAATAATGAAAGAACTTTCATCAATTAAAACTGTACATAGCCTTTTTTGCTCGTATTATCATTTGATAGTGGATTCTGGTATATCTTTCTATTCACTGGAATATTTTCCTATGTAGTGTAGACTCATTTTGGATATTGTTTGATTTTTTCATTGGTTTTGTTACAATGTTATATGGCGGTCATGATTAAAAGTTTTATTATGTACAGTGCATCTTGGTTTGGATAGTAGGATATTTTTTTTCCTTGAGTGGGTAGATCAACCTTTAATACTATTTGATAATTCTCCCTTTCTTCATTTCATTTTAGTGGTGTAAACAAAGGACTATTATGATTTTTAATCATTCTACTTACTGATATGACTGTTATATTACTACTTTAGATTTCATTTTACATTTTGATTGGAATAGTTAGCAAAACAAATCTAACATGCTTTTTGAGATTATCAGTAGGTGTCCATGCTACGCTTCATTTATAGGGAAGGAAGGGGTTGACTGTTGTCATCTTTGAAAATGCTTTTAATTAAGTGTTTATATGAAATTGGGGATGTTTTACTGTGGTATTTTCTTTTTTTAACATATGCAAATATGTTGCATTTTCCTGTATTGGGTTATATGTGTTAAGTATGGGCTAAATTTATTGTATATTCATTTTGGATATATATTAACTCAATCAGCATAAAAAGTTCATTTGGGCTGTTCTTAGGTTTTATGTTGTTTTATTTGGAAAAAAAGGTAATCATTTGTTATGTATATCCTTATATGCACTTGAATCTGTTACTTAGACACTCATTATGTTCTGATCAACATTGGTCTTAATACGTTATGTTGATCTTATATGCATAAATATTTAATCTGAAGGGTTCTTGTATATATCACATACTTTATTTGCTAGTAATTTGTATAATGCATATATTTTGATTTCGTATGCTTAAATTTGTACTCATGGTAACTGTCTTTGAAAGCTTGTAGAACACATCGGCTTAAGCAACATTTATTACCATTTCTGTTTCTATTAACCAATCTTGACTGTCTGGTTGCGTTTAATTCAAAGATAACATTGGCTTGTTCATATAGTTTAAGCCTGTAGGCAAGCTTACTACTGTTAATGTACATGTTCATGTTAATGTAAAAGTTTAAACCATATATGAACTAACTGCTAATATAAAAGCAGTTGCTGTCTTATTAGAAATAACATGTGCATGTTCCTGTACAAAGAAATAATAAGTTAAAGTTGGGCACTAAGCCTGTAGGAAAGCGTACTACTTTAGTTGCTTTGCAAATTTTGATATACAGTTGGCATGTTTTTGTTTGCTGACCTTATATATAACAACCCGTACATGAGTTATAAATGCCTGCACATGTGTTTGTTGTCCTCATGCTGTCCACGTGATGGCTACTTGCTTTACAGTCTTCTCATCCAAATTATGGTCTGTCTTCCTACCTACTTGCCATGCATTTTTATTTACAGGGCCATTCATTCGTAAGCTACTGCTGCCCGTCCTTACGTAACACTTCCAAGCAACTGTCTTATTGTAGTTCGGTTTCTGTTCACAGTTCAATGCAATCCTTTGCAGCGCAGCTCAGCTTAGATATGTACTACAACGCCAACTCAAATTGCCTGCCATGCAGCACTTCAGCTCTTTATTCTTCTGGTCAATATAAGAAAGTTGTAGACCTATAGCATCTTCAATTTTAGCAATAGTAAGGGTGAAAATAATAGATGCTAATTTGGTTTCCAGCAACTGAACATGCGTTAACGATAATTGTGAGTCAACTTTCAAAACAAAGTGCATGTATGTCATTGTAGAACCGACAAACAGCTATTATTTCAATACATACATATTTTAATTATTACAATGTGAACATGTGCAGAGGCAGTGGAGTGATGCGATAATTTGAGTGATTTGTGAAATGAAAGAGGCAGTGTGACAGTGGCAGGCTGGAGGCAGTATTGAACTGCAAGCAGAAGGCAATGGATTGTGGCATGATTGAAGTGCAGGCAGAAGTGCTGTGGAGTTGTTGAAGTTCTTGGCAATGAAGTTGCTAGAAGTTGAAGATGGTGGTGCTTGGTTGATGGCAGTAACGTTGGTTTGAGGAATATTGGTTAGCAGTGGTTTAGGAAGTTTGTATGTAGTGTTGGCTTGTGGCAGTCTGATGAGATGATGGTGAGGTAGTATTTGTGCACGGGTATTTGAGGATGTTGAGGTGGTGGCAGGGACTGTTGTGGCAGTAGTTTTGTGCAGTGGGTAGTATTTGGCTGAAGTTTTGATGCTGGGTATATTGTTGCACAGTGGTTTGTATGTTTGGCAATCAGAACTAAACAATGAAAAAAACTATACAACGGTAGTTTGTTTGGCAATGAGATGGTATTGAAGTATTAGGAATGAGGTACCGTGAGGAGTTGAAGGTGGATAGTAAGGAAAATGGTGGATGGCAGAGGAAGTGTTGATGGTGCTGTAGTGAGATGTGGTTCTGGTGGTGCTTGTGGTTTTGGTGTTGTATGGGGATGGCAGTGGTGTATATGGCAGGTGATGGAGTTGTTACAGTGCAGAAGTTCTGATGGTGAAGGTTGGAAGTGGCAGTTAGGTGGTAAAGGGATGGTTGTTGTGGTTTTGTGATGTTGTTGTTGATCTATGAATGTATGAACCATTATTTTGTATAGATTATTAACACTTTAATTAATATATGTTTATTTTGGTATTATATATGTTATTCAGTTTGTATTTGCATCAAATTTAATTTTGAATGATTGTAATATTGCATGCAATAATTATTTGTTATAATCAATAATATATATATATATATATATATATATATATCTGTGTGTGTGTGTGTGTACGCTGTAATAATGGTTTCTGGTTGGTTTGCATCGGTTGTTATAAAAAACTGATGCAACAAGTTACTTTGTTGCATCAGTTTTCATTACAACCGATGCAACATGGGGGTTGTGTTCAAGCAACCAACCATGATATTTTGCATCAGTTGTTAGTAACAACCGATGCAAAAAGGACCTTTTTGCATCGGTTTCAGAACTGATGCAAAAGTGTTAAGCCTGTTGCATCGGTTGCATATGCATCGGTTGTTGAACTGATGCAAAAGGGGGGTAAACAACCGATGCAAATGGCCTGTTTTGTAGTAGTGGTGTGTCCGACTAGAGGAGCTACCCCTTTTGTCCCGAGATCGCTCCTCTTTTAGCCACCTTAAACCAACTCACGGGAGTCGGGTCCACGTAATATACCTCGAGAACATCGCCACCATCCTACTTCATTCTGGAATCTCCACCGCGTACGCAGTTGTTAGAGTGGTTTTCGGAATCAGCAAAGAGTATGACAACTTCCAATCCCGATCTCTTTAACAACCAATCGTCATTATAACGCTGTGGTCATTTCAAAATAGTTCATACTTCAAAAATCAAATCATTTCATTTCAAAACTATATTCCTTTCAAAATAGTTTATACTTCGAAACCAAAACCATTTTTATTTCAAAACTATATTCATATCAATACGATATCATTTCCATTTCAAACAAATATTCACCTTTCAAAAATCATAATACTTTCAAAGTTATAACACTTTCGAAACCAAAATACTTAAAATCATTAGACTTTGAAAATCATAACATTTTGAAATCATATATTTGAAATTATGAAACATCCTTTACATTTTACAAATTTATTCAATTAAACCCAAATTTCAAATTTCTAATTTAACTCAATTCAAACCATCAGTTTCAATTCAATTCAGTTTCCCAACAAACCTTTAAAATCTTATCAATTTCAAATATAGATTTGGTCCACAAAGATAAACTATTCAATTCTTGGTATATTTCCAAGCTTTAATATCCCATATTTCAAAACTAAATTTTATAATTTCGTATATCTCAAATTTAACTTAATTATTACTTAGTTTTGCAATGTTCATTTCATAAATCCAATATCATTAAAATAAACTCAAATTCCAAATAAACCAAATACCCTTTTATACTAATATAAATTTCAAATATTCATTTATCGAATAAATCTAATAAATCAAAATCAAATATCATTCCAAATTCACATTCTATATCAAAATAAACATCATGTCATTCAAAACCATTTCAAAATCATTTCCCCTCAAATCCTTTATCAATTCATTATCATTCTTTAATTCAAATATTCAATTTAAATATCATTTTAAAATCAAATATGTCATTCATTTATTATTTCAAATATTATTACAAAACACATTTCAAAATTTCATTCAAAATTTCATTTATCTCATTTCTTTTCATTCCATTTAACACATAAAAAGTAAACACTACTAAGATTCAAATTCAATTTAAATTCCTTAAAAATTCAAATTTAAATATTTAAAATATATATATTCAAAACTCCTTAAATTTCACAAATAATCAATTCCAAAAGTTAAACCATTTAACACTTTAAATATAACTCAAATATGGTTAAAATCTATAATATTTCAAAACATTGTCAAATTATAGCAATGACAGCATTTATAAAGTGCTATCGTAGCATATAGTTTCTAAAATAGTTTAGTTCAGGAACAACAGTATTTATAAAATGCCATAATAGATATTTATTTATTTCAAACATAGTTAAATTCAAAAAAAAATAGCACTTAAAAATGCTGTCATAAGACCATAGTATTTTTGGAAATGCTATTAATAAAATTCCAGATTTTATTATAAGCTTCAGAAACATTAACACTCCAAATTTTTGTTATTCTAAACTTATAAATCATATTTCTAGACTTCAAAATTTCACATTTAAATAATTTTAACATATGATTAACCATAAAGTTTTCTGAAATAAAATATCCATTTTAAAACTCAGTTCATTTGTTAAGTCAAAATTCACTGTTTTCTTAACTTTAAATTAAATAAAACTTAACATTTTACTTCAAATATCATTTCAAAACTTTAAATTTAATTTCCATTATTTCCTTACATTTTAAAATATAATTTAAAGTCAAAAATAACATTTACATCAAATTTACAGACATAAATTCACAAATTCAACAATTAATATTTAGCCTTCTTAAAACCATAAAATATATATTTTAAATCAAAATTTCATACTTAAAAATACATATCATAGAAAAACCATTTAAAAATATACCATAGGGTCTATATATAATTTTCTAACCTAGTCAAGTGATACAGATATGTATCATTTCAATCCGCAGTTTAAAAAGAAAACCCGGGTTCTATCATTTCAAACCCGCAATCCCAAGTCAAATTAAAATACAATAAAAATCACTTGAGCCTATCATTTCAGCTCATAATGATTTTTTCCCTATTCTTTGTCCATTCGGGTATGTATCATGTCAATCCATCGTGATTCTATTCTAACAGGGAACTTGCAGTGTGAGTATATACATAAACAATATAAACAATTATACCAACAAGTCAATGCCACAATATACTATCATATATCATATGTCAGGTGATAATTAACAAAGTTAACATGGTAATAACATGAAGTAACATATCATATAATCATCATAGTTAACATTTTAATTACTAATCACTTGTTATCCATTTACCATTTCATATGTAAAAAGTCAGAGTGAGAAGGACTCACCTTTATCAAAGCTAGAGACCACTACGACACACAAGAACGATTTCAAAGGCATGACAAGAAAGATACAACACGACTTTTGATTCAAGTGAGCAGAGAGCCAAGATGTTTATCTTTTATACAACAATCAATACAAGACATTATAACATATATTTATAACACAAAATAATATCGAAACAAATGAAATAAAATTTAACAAAGAACAAGATGGTCTGAGCTTGCCTTGAACATTCAAGTGCTCAGCCATGTCATCAATTTGGCTCAGCCATAGTGATGCTATAGGCTCAGGTATGCATTAGGTATGCATGGCTAGAGGGTGATGTGAAGGGGTAGGAGTTACAAAGTGAAGAATACATAGGGACAAGGCAAAATAGAGTGGTTTTGTTCAACATTTAGGCTCGGCCAAAGGTCAAGTGGGCTAGGCCATACCTAGTACAGGTCGGGTTAGTGGTGAAGCTGATGGCCAGATGTGATGCCATCAGGTGGTGGAGGTAGGGTTGCCGGGCAAGGCAAGATATGGAAGTGGTGGTAAAGTATGTGGTCGGTTAGGCATATTTTTGGTGGAGTTTTGCAAATTTTTTTGTTGATGGCTTCATATGTAGTCACGGCTAGATCTAGACAAGAGGGAAAGAGGTGGTAGCTGCCATGGATGGTGATGGTGGTGGTCGATGGAGATGAGGGTGGTAGGGCCGAGTAAGGCTTGAAGAGGAGGAAGGCAAATCAATGAAAAAGAAGAAGGAAAATGAGAATTTTCAGAAATACGCATAGCCATGATAAATGAAGTTGTGAGAAGTTTCTAACGTGAAGAATAAAGAAAAAATACGGCTATAGGAATAGGGAATGTACAACCAAAGAATGAAATGAAAAGTCAAGGAAAATGAAAAGGCAAGTCTAATGTAAAGTCACAAATTGAAAAGGCTTGTCTCTTTGAATTTCAAATTCCTTTATTCAAAACAAACAAAATAAAATTTAGTAAATAAAAATAAAAGACAAACAAAAATAAAGTGGGAAATAAAGTAAACAATTATTCTTAGGAAAAATAAAAAGTAAATAAAGAAAATAGTTTATTATATTGAAACTAGAATTTAAAATTGTAAACAAAATACAATTAACATTCGAAAATTACCACTACACTTTTAAAATGTTATAAAAATAAAATTATATACATAGAATGTCATGTTACGCATATATACACAAATTAGAACATGATATGACAAACCAAAATATTATTTATACAAATTAAAATAAACAATTTTGTTAAATAAACAATTTACATGCAATGTTTAAAAAGCATAACTTTCACAATATTAATCGGATTCCAATGAAACAAAAAGTTGTATACTTAGTATTTATGTTCATAATAAAAGATCAAATTCAAAAATTAAAATTTTTAAATTTAAAAGTCAAAGTTTGACCATATTGATCAAAATTCACATTTTTGGAAAACATTTTATTTAGTCAAGTTTGGAATTCTAATTTACATACAAATCAAAATTTATATTTAAAATAATTTTTTTTCCATTTTAATAAATAAAGTAAAGTTTTAAAATCAGGAATTTCAATTAAAATAATCAAAATATACAATTAAAATAATCACAAAATACAGCGTTGTTACACTCTCCCCCACTCAAAACTTTTCGTCCTCGAAAAAGAATGAGGTATGGAAAACACAGAAAAAGATATATTGAAATAGGATTAAGACAAGATGACAAGAAGATTGAAAATTTTACCTCATAACTGTTGTTATAGGTAAGTTTAACACGGTGGAAATTATCTTCCGAAGATCCTCTAGAATCAAGAACACAAGCACGAAAAGATCTTCTAAAATCCGATTCACCCTTCCGTTTGACCGATGGTCTGTGGATGACAAGTAATAGCCTCCCCATTCTATTGCATGATAAGGGAAATAAGGACAACCAAAAGATAGTTTGAAAAACAAAATAAGATAATAGATTTGAAACCATGAAAATTTCAACTTAATTTGATAATTAATTTTACATAAGTTAAATAAATCTTAATCATCTCTAATTTCATTATCTTATCGTCCAATTATCTTAAATAAACAATCTCTAAAACATGGATTTGAAAAAAAATCATTTATTATACTCATAATGTACTCAATAAAATTAATTCTTCTTTATTCCTAATTAAAATTAGATTTATTCTTCCCAATATATTTTATCACCTATGTTAAACATATTTATACTTATTATAACTGCTTTAAATTTATTCTTAGTTCCTTTAACATCATTTTATATTGTAAATTATTCCTTACCGTTTTCTTTTCTCTATTAATCTTTTTATAACTAAAATTTAAATGGTTATAATAAATGTTATACACTTAAATTTCATTTATAAAATCCTTTTTATATTGTATTTTATCCAATTACATATTCAACTTCTGTATAATTTAGGTAAGTTATACGGGAATGAAATGTGTATTATACTAATAAAACTTTCTAATTCAATCATTTCAAGCTTGAATATTTATCCAAATCTTGAAATTATACATAAAATTATCCTTCAAGAAAAAAATTGAGGACTAAATTTTCGATAAATTCCAAACTATTTAGAGAAAATAAATGCACATATACTATATATATGTATCCATTCAAATTTAAATCATATATCAGCATATGTTATAAATCCAGTCTTATTTAAGAAATTCAAATCAATTAAATTCCCCAAAACAAAACTGTAGCAAGACTACAGAACGGTCCCTCACTTCGAAACTCGAAAATGAACGTCGATGATGCTGAAGTCATCACCGAAGTTATTTTCCAGCGACAAAGAGAAGATCACTTATTTTAAACTTTAAAATTCTTTGGAAATAAATTTCTGGTCGAAAATACTTTAAATAGTATATCCTTTAAAACTTTAAATACAAGGTTTGAAATATATCTTAAATTAAATTCTCAAATTCTTGTTTTAAATTCATTTTAAATTTCCAGATAAATTTATAACCATGTTTTATAGTTTAATTATATATATATATATGAAACAAGAGAAATGATATATAAAATCAAATATTATTTCTTAACAACCGATTCAATAAAAATCCAAAAAAATTTATACTATAAGTACAATTTTTTTTTCATTACTAAATTTGAAAAACATATTATGTCAGTTTGCTCTATTCAAGTGTTTTGCAAATTTTATCGATAGCGTTGATCGGACGAATCGACCGAAAACCCAAATCAACATCAACAACTCAAACAACACAATATATAAAACATTTTAAATATTATTTTACAAATACACTTCAAGAGTGATTTGAAGATAAGTTGGAAACAAAGACGAGATGATTAAATAACAGAATAGGAAGATGGATAAGCTTATATAAATCGCGAGCAACCTTAACCGGGTCAACTGTGACTTAAAGAATAAGATCGAAGTGGATTTTTGGGGTAAATCTACATTCGGTCTCAAGAGATAGAGTTCAGAATTATAAAAGATACTAGCATCTAAACCGAGGATATAAGAATCTTGGGTGAATCGATGCTGTTGTAAAGGAGTTTCACCCTTTTTACTAATAAATTTGAGATTGGCGAGACCGTCGACTCATTATAAAGATCGTTTGAAGTGGAGTTATGGAAAACTCCAAAATCTAAAGAAGATGAATAGTGAGGGACACGAATGGATTTTGGAACCGTAGGAAACGTTCCAAAATTCAAAGGAATTGAGTCAAAAAGGAAAAGATTCGTACTCGAATGTAAGTGATTCTATAAATACATTTACCATATATGATGAGTTTTTCCTAAAACCAAAGCTTTGATACCACATGTAACAACCCGATATTTTCAACCATTCGCATCCGCACATGTCGGACTTGAATTGCTCAAATACCATGTTGTTAATAAAATTTGGCAAATCTCAGAACATACAGTAAATAAATAATCACAGACACAGAGTAAATAATAATGCGACAGAAGTAAAAGAGATAGTAGTTCATGAAGCTAATATATATATATAAACATATGTGTGTGTATATATATATATATATATATATAAGATAAATTAGGGTTAAACATGATACAACAGAAGAGTAACAAGATACATCAGGTACAAATCAGAATACATCACTGGAATCACAGGACGCTGAAAGCGAAATAGATGGCTGGATCCTCAAGCAAAGCTCCAACTCCGAAGGTGAGTCTTGAATGTTGAATCACTCAGTCTGACCCGAGCGTAAAGAAAAACACAAAAAACTCGAGTCAGGATATAAATATTTATGAACTGTAAATCAACTCTAGTAAATAGTAACAAAATGCATCAATAACTTAAAGGAGGCTTGGGATCGCTCATCCTTCAAGGATCTGTTAAACTATTTACTATGTAGTAATATTCGCTATTATAATAACGTCTACAGTAAAATAAACTTACTTTAAAATAGCATTAAGGGGTTACCCATATAGCCCTTAACACATAATAGTGCCAGTAGTCTATACAGTACCTGCATATCTCCTAATCGGGAGACTACGAGAAGATAATCCATAGGTATGAAACAAATAGAAACTCGTAGTAAAGCTCGGTATGGTAGGTGACACGACACACAAGGCAATGCCAAGGTAGATATACCAATTACGCACACGGGCTGGCGGTAATGTAGTAGCCACTACTCCCACCTCAGAACACACTTCCAATCAAAATCAGAGGATGGCTATTAAATCAACCACAAGTAAGAGTATAGTATCGAAGAAGTGTGTTCGACCAGAGGAGCTACCCCTTTTGGCCCAAGATCGCTCCTATTTTAGCCACCTTAAGCCAACTCAAGGGAGTCGGGTCCACGTAATATACCTCAAGAATGTCGCCACCATCCTACTTTATTCTAGAATCTCCACCGTGTACATAGATGTTAAAGTGGTTTTCGGAGTTGGCAGAGATTGTGACAACTTCGGACCCCGATCTCTTTAACAACCAATCGTTATCATAATGCCGTGGTTATTTCAAAATAGTTCATACTTCAAAAATCAAGTCATTTCATGTCAAAACTATATTCCTTTTGAAATAGTTTGTACTTCGAAACCAAAACCATTTTTATTTCAAAACTATATTCAAATCAAGACGATATCATTTCCATTTCAAACAAATATTCACCTTTCAAAAATCATAATACTTTCAAAGTTATAACTCTTTTGGAAACCAAAATATTTGAAATCATTACACTCTGAAAATCATAACATTTTGAAATCATGCATTTGAAATCATGAAACATTCCTTTAATTCTTTACATTTTACAAATTTATTCAATTAAACCCAAATTTCAAATTTCCAATTTAATTTAATTCAAACCATCAGTTTCCATTCAATTCAGTTTCACAACAAACCATTTCAAATCTTATCAATTTCAAATATAGATTTGATCCACAAAAATAAACTATTCAATTCTGAGTATATTTCCAAGCTTTAATATCCCACATTTCAAAACTAAATTTTATAATTTCATATATCTCAAATTTAACTTCATTATTGCTTAGTTTTGCAATGTTCATTTCATAGATCCAATATCATTTAAATAAACTTAAATTACAAGTAAACCAAATATCCTTTCATACTAATATAAATTTCAAATATTCATTTATCGAATAAATCGAACAAATCAAATCAAATATCATTTCAAATTCACATTCTATATCAAAAATAAAGATCATGTCATTCAAAACCAATTCAAAATCATTTCCTTTCAAATCCTTTATCAATTCATTATCATTCTTTAATTCAAATATTCAATTTAAATATCATTTTAAAATCGAATATGTCATTCATTTATTATTTCAAATATTATTACAAAACACATTTCAAAATTTCATTCAAAAGTTCATTTATCCCATTTCATTTAATTCCATTTAACACATAACAAAGTAAACACTACTTAGATTCAAACTCAATTTAAATTCCTTAAAAATTCAAATTTAAATATTTAAAATATATATTCGAAACTCCATAAATTTCATAAATAATCAATTCCAAAAGTTAAATCATTTAACACTTTAAATATAACTCATATAGTGTTAAAATCTATAATATTTCAAAATATTATCAAATTATAGCAACGACGCATTTATAATGTGCTAACGTAGCTTATAGTTTCCAAAATAGTTTAGTTCAGGAACAACAGCATTTATAAAATGCCGTAATAGATATTTAGTTATTTCAAACATAGTTAAATTCAAAAACAACAGCATTTAAAATTGCTGTCATAAGACCACGGCATTTTTTGAATTGCTATTAATAAAATTCTAGATTTTATTATAACTTTCAAAAACATTAACGCTCCAAATTTTGTTATTTTAAACTTATAAATCATATTTCTAGACTTCAAAATTTCGCATTTAAATAATTTTAACATATAATTTACCACAACAAATTTTTTAAATCAAATATCCATTTTAAAACTCAATTCATTTGTTAAGTCAAAACACACTTTTTTCTTAACGTTAAATTAAATAAAACTTAACATTTTACTTCAAATATCATTTCAAAACTTTAAATTTAATTTCCATTGTTTACTTACATTTTTAAAATATAATTTAAAGTCAAAAATCACATTTACTTCAAATTTACCTACATAAATTCACAAATTCAATACTCGAAATTTTAGCCTTCTTGAAACCATAAAATATATATTTTAAATCAAAATTTCATACTTTAAAAATACATATCATAGAAAAATCATTTAAAAATATACCACGAGGTTTGTATATAATTTTCTAGGTCAAGTGATACGGATATGTATCATTTCAATCCACAGTTTAAAAGAAAATCCGGTTTCTATCATTTCAAACCCGCAATCCCAAGTCAAATAAAAATATAATAAAAATCACTTGAGCCTATCATTGCAGCTCATAATGATTTTTCCCTATTCTAATGTCCGTCGGGTATGTATCATTTCAAACCATAATGATTCTATTCTAACAGAGAACTTGCAGCGTGAGTATATACATAAATAATATAAACAATTATACCAACATGACAATGCCACAATATAATGTCATATATCATATGTCAGGTGATAATTAACGAAGTTAACATGGTAATAACATGAAATAATATATAATATAATCATCATTAACTTGCATAACATTTTAATTACTAATCACTTGTCATCCATTTACCATTTCATAAGTAAAAAGTCAGAGTGCGAAGGGCTCACCTTTATCAAAGCTAAAAACCACCGACACACAAGAACGATTCCAAAGGCACGATAAGCACGATACAACACGACTTTTGATTCAAGTGAGCAGAGATCCTAGATTTTTATCTTGTATACAACAATTAAAACAAGACATTACAACATATATTTATAAACCAAAACAATATTGAAACAAATGAAATAAATTTAACAAAGAACAAGATGGTCTGACCTTGCCTTAAATATTCATGTGCTCGGTCATGTCATCAATTTGGCTCGGCCATAGTGATGCTATAGGCTTGGGTGTGCATCACATATGCACGGCTAGAGGGTGATGTGAAGGGGTAGGAGTTACAAGGTGAAGAATACATAGGGACAAGGCAAAATAGAAAGGTTTTGTTCAACATTTAGGCTCGGCCAAAGGTCAAGTGGGCTCGGCAATGCCTAGTACAGGTCAGGTTACTGGTGAAGCTAATGGCCAGAGGTGATGTCATCAGGTGGTGGAGCTAGGGGTGGCGGCCAAGGCAAGATATGGAAGTGGTGGTGAAGTATGTGGTCGGTTAGGCATATTTTGGTGGAGTTTTGCAAATTTTTGTTGTGATGGCTTCATATGTAGTCATGGCCAGATCTGGACAAGGGGAAGGAGGCGGTGGCTACCGTGGATGGTGATGGTTATGGTCGGTGGAGATGAGGGTGGTAGGGCCGAGAAAGGCATTAAGAGGAGGAAGGCAAATCAATGAAAAAGAAGAAGGAAAATGAGAAAAAATGAAGCCATTACTTACAAAAATATTTTCAGAATAAGCATAGCCATGAAAAATGAGGTTTTGAGAAGTTTCTCATGTGAAGAATAAAGATAATAGATGGCTATAGGAATAGGGAATGTACGGCGAAAGAATGAAATGAAAAGTCAAAGAAAATGAAAAGGCAAGTCTAATGAAAAGTCACAAATTAAAAAGGCTTATCTCTTTGAATTTCAAATTCTTGTTTCCAAAACAAACAAAATAAAATTCAGTAAATAAAAATAAAAGACAAACAAAAATAAAGTGAAAAAGAAAATAAACTATTATTCTTGGGAAAAATAAAAAGTAAATAAAGAAAATAGTTTATTATATTGAAACTAGAATTTAAAATTGTAAACAAAATACAATTACATTGGAAAATTACCACTGCACTTTTAAAATATTTTAAAAATAAAATTACGTACATAACATGTCATGTTACGCAAATATACACAAATTAGAACATGATATGACAAACAAAAATATTATTTATATAAATTAAAATAAACAATTTTTTTAAATAAACAATTTACATGCAATGGTTTAAAAAGCTTAACTTTCACAATATTAATCGGATTCCAACGAAATGAAAAGCAGTATACTTAAATTTTTATTTACTTTCATAATAACAGATAAAATTCAAAAATTCAAAATTTTGAACTTAAAAGTCAAAGTTTGACCATACTGATCAAAATTCACATTTTTGGAAAACATTTTATTTAGTCATGTTTGGAATTCTAATTTACTTACAAATCAAAATTTATATTTAAAATAATTTTTTTTTCCATTTTAATAGATAAAATAATTTTTTTAAATTTCAATTAAAATAATCAAAAGATACAATTAAAATAATCACAAAATACAGGTTGTTACAATATATAAAAATATATATAACTAATATAGAGCTTATCTACACAACAGGCTGCACTTTATATAATTATGCATATAATTTAAAATTTCAACCACCAATATATATAAATATATGAAACTTATATATACTTTATAAAACATACTATATATTTAAAACTAATAAATATATATCAACTATCAATAGTATAACTATAACTGTATATAAAACTAACAAAATATAATACTAATAAAGAATCTGACACACAACATAATATATATCTAAATATATCACGAATATAACTTGTATACTTAAATATATGTATATGTTTTTTTATAATATCGAAACAAAAGAAAACTAAACTGTATAACATATGTATAAACATACGTAAATACAGTATATAACATACATATATGCCTTTAAACTTCTATAAACTAACAGAATGTACAAAACTTACTTAATCATATATACAAGTATATATTACTATATTATAATATAACTACTATAATTGATTGTAAATATAAAAGGTTATATACTACAGCAAAAATACTTACTCCAGAATTTGACAATGAGCTATAGACATTTGCAAACTGATATATACACTTTCAACTATCGACAAGTATAATATCATTAATATAAACGTTTATATATATACGTGTTCAAAAGAATAAAGTAAGTGATACCAATATCGGCCAGAGGAGAGTGTCGGGTTGAAGGAGGCACACGGCACTAGCAACGAGTTCTGGTCGACGAGGCTTTTGGATGGGTGACCGGGCACAGGAAAGGGAGCAGGCTATGAACAAGTTGAAGATGGGGTTGCGGTGGAGGAAAGATTGCACGGGTTTGGGTGTGGGCGTTCTCGTGGGTTCTAGGGCTGTTGCAAGGGCCGGGTGGAGGTTGTACACGAGGCAGAGGGGACAGAAGGAAGGGAGGCGGTTGTGGCGAGCTCAAGCAGAGAATGGCGATTGAAATGATGAGGGCAACGTTTCAGGGAGGAAGAAAAGGAAAAAAAATGGAGCTGCAACTCATTCGAGAAAGAAGAGAAAAGGTGGAGAAAAGAGTGAAGAGGGGTTTTCGGCCATGAAATAGATCTGGGAAGAAGTATGCATCAACTTATAAAGAAAAGTTTCTCTGGCTTTATAATTTTTGAATGACAGAAAGCTAAAGGGCAGAGAACGGACCACCGTATAATAAACTGAAATGATGGATTGGTAATAGCTGTGCATTGAGTCAGCAAAAATTATTAAAGCAATTTATTATATTGCTTGGGCTTCAAGTTTAGATTTGAAAAGCAAGTGGAGGTGAAAAGCCACAAATTTGGTACCGTTACAATGGATCGTTCTTTTCGTTGCCAATCACATAACACACCTTAAACCACAGAAGTGAATGTACCGTAGAGATCAGCACGACGAGATGATCAAAACAGTATACAGATATCAAAGGTACGATCATCTGATCAAAAGTCAATATTCGGTAACGAAAATGCTGCAAATTTGCCAGAAATAAGATAAACGGAGCAATAACATTCAAAATTTGACGAAACGAAAGACGACGTCTCGCTCGGAAGATGATTTACAAATTTTCTGTATCAAAATATTCAGGTTTGAAAATTATTTTATTGCTATTAATTTTTAACTGATTTAAATTGAAATAAAATTACACAATAAAATAAACTTCAATATTAAAGATGAAAATTTACTAGTTGCTATGTTTAAATAGACATATTCCAATAATAAATTTTTATTTTCAAATTTTATTGTTTAAGATTTCACAAATTTTCAATTAATTTAATAAATAATATCACTAAAATTTATGGGTCGTTACACCTATGATCAAATGATATGGATATTTATCAAGTTTAATCCGCAATAATTTAAATTTACGTGTATATATCTTTTTAACCCGTAATTTTAAAATTTCAAAATCAATGTAATCACTTTGGTTTATCATTTCAACCTATAATAATTTTTCACTAATCTATAGTATGACCATTTCAACCCATAGGGATTTTCAAACTACAGGGAACTTGTAGAGTGAGAATAATAAAATAATTATGGGCATATATAATCATTAACAATTTAAATTCAATATTTATTCAACATGTTATAGTGTCAATTTATACAAGTGAGCAATTTAAAATATAAACATATCATATTCAACAATTAAATAACTAATAACTTGCAATTAACAACATATCTAAATCATCATTTCATATGAAACCAATTTACTAGCATATGAATGTCAATTGTGAGTGATCGCTCACCTTTCGTGGCTATGGAAAATAATGACAATAAAGAATGATGCAACAGACACATGCACAAAATTGGGCATGACAGGTCAAAGATCTACGACAAGCACAAAAGCAGGTTTAGCTTGAGAATTCGATGGAAGCAAATATATATACATATATGTGATATATATATATATATATATATGTATGTATACACACACGATTATTTTTATAGAAGAAGAGGGAAATGACGCACAAACAAAAATTGTCTATGATACAATTTCAACATATACAAGCCAAGCAAATCTATATCGAAGGAACAATATATATATATATATATATATATATATATATATATATATATATATATATATATATGCAACACGTATATATACACGCAAAATTAATGCTCAGAGTGAAACATGTATACACTAGAAATATGCATTACTTCTCTGCCAATATATATATATATATATATATATATATATATATATATATGTATATGCATCAGCACATACATGAGCTTTGAATACCCACATATATAAGATTTTGTATATATGCAATCATAAAGTAATAGCTACGGTAATATATATATTTTCCAGTAAAGAGAACTAGAATTCCATAGGACAGAGAAAAACAAAGATGAACAACATTGAAAAATACTCTATATATATGTATTAACTAAGGTTAATAGTTATAAACAGTTCAAAAGGTCAGATGGGTTTGCTTGGCCAAGGAAAAGTGGCTGCTGGAGGGTGCTTCGACCAGGCTGCTAGGTGGAGTTGGACGTGCGCTTTTGGCATGAGGATTATGGCACACTGCACGGCTGGAGAGGGTGATCAGGTAGAGGGCGGTTTGTGGAGTTTGTGTCAGGCGAAGAGGTTAGTTTGTGGCTCGGGTCAGGGTGGCTGTGGTGTTGGGGTGGCTCAGTGATGGAAGTATGGGTGGTGGAGGTAGTTGCTAGGCCGAGGAGGGGAGGGTGGCTGTCGAAGCAAGGATGGCTGGGTCGAGGCATTCGCAAGGAAGGAAATATGGCGTGTGTTGGCGTTAGAAGGGCTGAGGGGATAGCAGAGATGGTTTTCGAGCAGAGGTTGGGTGGCAGAGCACGGATCTAGGCACAAGGCAAGGCTATAGGTAGAGGAGAAATCTCAGTTGGTGCTAGGGTCGCTATTGCATGGCGATGTGGAAAGTGGGATAAACTCGAGTCAGGCATGATGAATACTCAGGTTCGAATACGTTTTTCTCGAGATAAAAATGAGGCATGGATAAATATTGATATAAAACATATTGTAAAATTTCTCAAAGCGAAAATATTTCAAACCTAAAGAGGGACACACGGAAACACGAAGCAACAAAAATGATATATACTACTATACTATTATTTTTAGAATGGAGAAGATGGAATAATGAAAGGACACCTCAATATATATCAAAACAAGGAATAGAAAGGGTTAAGCGTTGGTTTCAGAATTACTAAAAGAAAATGGCTGATGGGTTTATACGGTGGATAATGGAAAGACACAAGGACCAAAAATATTTAAAAACAACAGATAACAGATACCGATATGATTAATTGTTCCACCGTTTTGCCACTTACTGGACATCAAATTACAGAAATGAATTGTACGACCCACAAAATTTTGATAATTAAATTTAATTTAATAATTTTTGTTATCTGATATTGGAAGAAATAAAAATTTTATGATTTATTAATGGAAAATAATAACTAGAATGAATTGGAGTAATATTTATGTATGTTAATTATTAAAAATTTCTATGAAATTCCAACTAATTGAAATGATTTAAAAGTTATACTTGGTCATAAAGTGAATATAGGAAAATAAATGTAAATATTGAATTAATCAATGAAGTAATAGATAGTTAATGGTAACTGAATAAAATTAGTGTTATGAAAGCAATTGTCGCATTTGTTTATAAGTAATAAACTTATAAATGAAATTAAAGGTTAATGGTGACAAATTATTATATGTTAACTATTTATTTAGTATATTAAATTAAATTGGAAATCAATTGCAATAAATGAAATTTAATATTACGTTAATAGAAATTGAGATGAAATTGTAAAATATGAATGTAATTATATATAAACCAATGTTAGTTACATCGTTATAGTAATAACGGACTTGAATAATAAGGTAAAAGTCAAATAAATGGATTTCTTGGAATTTTAATTTATAATTACTGAATTTATTGAAATTGGAATTAAATACTTTAAATTGTGAAATATTCATAATAAATTGATATAGAAATATGTTTTAAAGGGTTATAAATTACTAAGTAATCTAAAGTGATAAAAATTGGAAATTATTAAATTTGAATTGAAAAAGTGATTTAATTAATTTAATATTAATTTATTTAATTAATGTGAAAATAGCCATTTGGGCCACTATCTCGGACTTCGACGAAACTAGTTTCATCGGATCCGTAACAGTGAATTATTGTAAGTTTCAAATTTCGCAGCAATTAGACTTGTCATGTGATCGTACGTGCTCGAAACGCCTAGAAATCAATTTAATTGAAATCAATTTGAAATAAACTGATTTTAACATAACTTCTTCATATGATGGAATTAGGACTTGAAAACTATTTTATTGAGTTTAAATTTTTCGTAAACACGTATTTCGATATAAGGGATGACCCATTTTCGTTGCAGAGGCAGAACGCGCTTTCCGGGTCGTTTATCATTCAACTTTCAAATCGATCCTGTCCATTCATTTTATTTCTGATCTATATATAGCCCGTTATAAATCCTAGCTACTTCTTATTTTCATTTTTTTGTACGTACAATTCAGCTATCTACTTCTCCTTCTCAATGGCAAACAAACAAATTCCCAATTCGATTTGAAATCGAAATTTCAATCGAAAATTAAAACTCCTTAAACCCTATCAAATTAAATATTAATTTGAAGCTCTCAAATTTACTTATTGCTGTTTGGTATATTTAAATCATCATTCCAGTTGATCTGAATATACTCTGAAATAAATTGCTATTTAATTTATTATCGAATTTGAATTGCCAGTTAAGTAACTGTTATTTATAATTAGTTAATTGTTGATATTTATTGATTGAACTGGGTGATAATTATGATGGATGTTTGATTTTTAATATTGGATGATTAGATGATATGTTTGATTTATATATTGTGATCACTCTGCAAGTTCCCTTAGTTATTGTTTAGGAAAATCACTATGGGTTGCAATGATATATACCCGAATGATCTGTAGATTAGGGAAAAATCATTATGGGTTGAAATGATAGACTTGAGCGATTTTATGGGTTTTTATTAAATTCGAGATTGTAGTTTGAAATGATATTTAACCGTAAAATTTTAAATTGTGGATTGAAATGATAAATATCGGTATAACTTGATCCTAGGGTGGAGAATTATATACGTACACCGGATTGGTTAAATTAAAAGACTATAAATCCTTACCTTTTGAATCATGTTAAATGATACTTTGAAATAAAATTTGCTTTAAAATTATTATCGAAATTCAAGTTTTATGTTAAAATTTGATTTGGTTTAAAGAAATTGTTAAAAGAATTTAATTGAAAATTTCAAAGTTGAATTTGGAATGTAAGTGAAATTTATCCATATTGAGTTATTTGAATTGTTTGAAATATGACTTTGTAATGTATTTAAATTGGAATAATTTAAATTGATACTTCAAACACGGATTTAAATTAATATAAAATTTAATAATTTTATCAAGAGTTTGAATTGAAAGATTGAAATTGGGTTTTGTGTTTTGGAAATGTGGAATGGTCCAGATATGTTGAAAAAAAAAGTTAAATTTATATAAATTCCAAATTCCAGTTGAATATAAACTATTTTAAAATATATTATTTTAAAATTTCTAATTATTAAGGTTTCAAAATTATTAAATATTTTAATCTATATTAACTGTGACGCCCTACCTCTATACCCACGCTAGCCAAGAACACTACGCAGTAATGCTGTCAACAAGCACGGAGAATAAGGCTGTTGAGGAGCGACCATCCGTGTAATTGCTTTATGCGAGCACCGATATGCCAGATAAAATATAACATGCATTTCATCTCAAGAGGAAATCCGACATACCGACGCAAACTCAAAGCTACTACACAGTGGCTATATATAATCTTCGGAAACAAATATAGAAATAAACGTAACATAAATCAGCCACAGATAATTCATATCACAAAGGCAGAAGAAGATATGAATATATAACTAACACATGAAAGTGTATATCAGAGTAGTGGTCTAACAAGATCCACAATATCACAAAAGAATAGGTACAAGTGCAAGACAAAAGAATATGTATACATTAAGGAGTCTATATCTCAAGTGTATACAACAAAAATTGCTTATCTAAATAGTTAGCCAAAAGTCAGAGTACGAAATCCCAGAAGAGAAGTCAAACAGAAGCACCTATAACATCTTGGTCTGACCCGAGTATTATTTATAAGAAAATAATAAATGGATCAGTCTAGCTATAAATATCAATGACATGATATAAAGTAAAAGACATGGCCTAAACATATAACATCCATAATGGCATACTACTATAAGCATGCAAATGATGATCAACAAAAGATCGTTCAATACCACAAGAATCTTCACAAGGATCCAAAAAGGGTTTCATACCCAAAACTTGTATTCACAACAAGTCAATGACACACGAATTCATCAATGCACAAAAATTGATAAATCATATCAATGAAAAATCACTAAAATTGGTGAAGCATAAATTCCAGAATTCAACACACGAAATCCAGAATTCATAAAAAGGGGGGAGATGCCTATCACACGAACGGGAGCATGAAAACTCACCAACATATGTATCACACGAACGAGACGTTATCTCATGGTAGCTAGCCATTAATTTTTGACACACGAATGGCCCGAAGACCATGGGGCGCTACCCCACATGTGTGAGTCGAAATCACACAGAAACGGGGTCTAGTCTAAATCCCAGACAAAGAGACATCGCATAATTGCTAGTCTAAATCACAAAAATGATCGTCATGATCATCAAGAAGTGTCAATTACAATAAGCTAGTAAATATATGAGCTTAGCTTCATGTCCCATAACCACTAGCTTAACTTAAATATTTACGAACAAATTGTAGATTTCCATTAGAAAATTTTCACTAGAGATTCAATCGAACATGTCCAAGAATTAACCGACGAAGTAAACGCAAGCGTTTCATGCCACTTGTTTTACTAAGTTGTTTAATTAGATTTCTCATACGAGTAAGGTAAAGGTTTGTATATACTAATAGATTGGAAATCGGTTTGAGAAAACGAGCTTTGTTATAAAATAGTGTTGAAATCATTTGAAGAAAGAGTTTTGATATTTACTACTAGTATATAAAACCTTTATATTTTTAAAGTGACAAATCACATAAATGATTGTAGAAACAATCAATCATCAAAATTCACATTCGAAGACGTGAATAAAATCCAAAGAAATCGATACCGAATCCATCAAAATGGATATTCCCAAAAATCTCGATATAAAAGTCATCAAGTCCATAATAAATGATAATCAACAAATCGGAATCGACATAAATCGATTAAAGTTGGAATTCTCAAGTAAATAGGCAAATAGGCAAAAAGAGTGCAGATTCAGACGTCTGAAATCAAGGATTAAGACGTCTGAATCTGGAAAATAAACTATTTTCCAAAAACAGAATTTAGACGTCTGAATCGTAGATTTCAGACGTCTGAAATAGGCACTATTTAGCCTATTTCGTTTCCGGTTCCAAATGAACCAATTCAGACGTTTGAAATATAGATTCAGACTCTGAATACTGGGGAATAAAAATTCCCAGTATAATATTCAGACGTCTGAATACTACGTTTCAGACGTCTGATTCAAGGGTTCAGGGCATTCCCTGAACCTAGGCCAAAAATGGCCAAACGGATACCGGAAGCGATCGATCGAGCGACAACGACTAAGGATTTACGCCAAGCGACAACCCATCCTTAACGGCTCTTCGATATGCCTCAAATATCCATGTCCAAATATCCATAGAAGTATTTTCATAGATTTTGGTTTCAAAACATCAAAAATTGGAATATACACCAAATCAATCCAAACCAAAATCAATTGCACAAGAATAAGTGTTAGGAATTCATACCTAACAATCGAAGATAATTATAGACTAAGATGTGAGAAAAAAATCTTACCTTTGAACCAAAACAAATGAAGAAGAAGCTTGAAAGCAAAGGAGAATCAACCACTCTTCAAATCCAACTCAAGAAGCTTGATTCTAAGCTTTTAAAGAAGAACATTCCAAAAGTTAGGTTTAGGAATTACTGAAATTGATAAGAGAATGAGTTGGAGAAGAAGAAGAGAAAGCTTACCAATGGGTTCTTCTATTAGTTTGGAGCTAGAGTTGGATTTGCAAAAGAAAACTAGGGCTTGAGTTTTAATTTCTCATTCTACTCTCCATTGTTATAAAATCTTGAGTATAAGGAAAATAGAAAGGAAGTAAATGAAGAGGAGAGGGTTGGAATTGAGTTAAGTGGGGTTAATGGGCTCAGCCCAAACCAAAGCCCTAAGTGAAAAAGTAGCAAAATTCTACTATCTCCAAACGTATCAAAGTTTACACTTAAAAATAACGCAAACGTCATTTTGAACTCAATGGGAGTGGTCCCGACTCCTAATTCGACCGTATGCAAAAAGTAGCTTTTCGGACTAAATTCCGAGTATCGATAAAATATTTAGATAAAATATTTAAATATAAAATCGGTAAATATGCGGGTTGTTACAGACTCCCCTCCTTAAAGAAATTGCGTCCTCGCAATATTTAAGAAGAAGATATATAGTAACAACCATAAAAGCATATTAACACAAAAGAATTTTGAAGCAAGAAGTTCACCTTAAAGAGCATGAGAAAGTAAGTCAGGATGTGTTCGCTCGATGAATTCTCTAGATTCCCAAGAGCAATCCTTAGGATTTGAGGACCACTGAACCTTCACAAGCGGAACATCTTTATTTCGAAGGCGCTTAACCTCCGAAGCAATAATACGAATAGGAGGTTGCTCATAAGTTAGATTAGGCGAAACTTCAATCCCTTCCACAACACCGGGCTCAAGAATAGAATCGGAATCTTGAAGGCACTTCCGTAATTGAGAAACATGAAACACGTCATGCATAGCAGAAAACTGAGCCGATAGTGTAAGGCGATAAGCCATTGAAACAATACGTTTAGTGATAGGAAATGGCCCAATATATCGAGGTGTTAACTTTCCCGACCGACTGAAACGTACAACACCTATCATAGATGACACACCAATAAAAACAAGATCTCCAACAGAGAATTCTAATTTCCTTCTTCGATTATCGGCATAGGATTTTTGTCTACTCTGGGCTTCTTTCATCCTATGTCGAATAAGTTCAATCTTTTCTGTGGAATCCCGAATAAAGTCTGGACCTAAAACCAGCTTCTCACCGGCCTCAAGCCAACAAGAAGGAGATCGACATGGCCTTCCATAGAGTGCCTCGAAAGGTACCATACCAATACTAGATTGGAAGCTATTATTATAGGAAAATTCAACAAGTGAAATATGATCTTCCCAACTTCCACTAAAATCGAGCACACAAGCACGAAGAAGATCTTCAAGAGTTTGATGCACATGCTCGGTTTGTCCATCGGACTGGGGGTGATAAGCGGTGCTAAAATTAAGCTTCTTTCCTGAAGCTTTTTGAAGACTCTTTCAGAATCCACTAGTAAACAATGGATCGCGATCACTAACAATAGAAGTAGGAACTCCATGTAATTTAACAATTTCTTTAACAAAGAGTCTGGCCAAAAGAGGAACGGTTCGGTTAGACCGAACGAGAATAAAATGGGCGGATTTAGTAAGTCTATCAACTATAACCCATAAGCTATCATGACCCGAACAAGAACGGGGAAGGCCGTCTATAAAATCCATGGAAATTTGATCCCACTACCAAATTGGAATTTCTAAAGGTTGCAATAACCCACCGGGCCTTTGATGTTCGGCCTTAATGAGTTAGCAAGTCATGCAACACTTAACAAAGTTAGCAATATCAGATTTCATTCCCTCCCAATAATAAAGTCGCTTCATATCCACGTACATTTTACTACTACCAGGATGAATGGTAAATTTAGAACGATGTGAATCTTCTAAAATATCTTTACGAAGATTTCCAATATTTGGTACGATAAGTCTACCAAATTTTCGAATGCCTCCACGAAAATCAATATCAAAGTCTTTTAAAACTTCAATATCAAATTTATCCCTAAAATGTTGGCCAAGAAGAGCCAATTCGGGATCTAGCCTTTGAGCTTCAAGAATGCGGTCTAAAAGAGAAGGATGAGCCTCAAGGCTACATAAACAAGTGATGAGCATAAATCGGATACGCGCTCTCGAATCTCACAAGTGGATAAAATCTGAGATCGTTCCATTCAGATATCATCATAGAAACAACTGCTTGTTGCTTGCGACTAAGTGCATCGGAAACTCGATTTCCCTTTCCGGGAGTATAAAGGATATCAAGATCATAAGGTGCAAGGAACTCGAGCCAACGTTGTTGACGCAAATTAAGTTCCTTTTGAGAAAATAAATATTTCAAAGACTTATGATCCGTGTAAAGAATAAATTTCTTTCCTAAAAGATAATGACGCCAAATACGAAGGGCGAAAACAATAACCGCGAGCTCTAAATCATGAGTGACATATCTAGTCTCAGTCGGCTTCAATTGCCTAGAAGCATAAGCAATAACACGTTCTTTTTGCATAAGAACGACATCCAAACGAATGCGACTAGCATCGGTATAAACAACAAAATCCTGATTCCCCTCAGGAATAACGAGAATAGGAGCATTGGAAAGGAGTTCTTTCAATTTCTGAAAAGAGGCTTCACATTTGTTCGACCAAACGTATTTAACACCTTTCTTTGTTAAGCTAGTGAGAGGCACGACAATCTTAGAAAAGTCTTTGATAAAACGGCGGTAATAGCCCGCCAATCCGAGAAAGCTACGGATTTTAGTCACACTCTCAGGTCTTTTCCAATCTTGAATCGCTACAATCTTTGAAGGATCCACAGAAATTCCGGATTCGGAAATAATATGACCGAGAAACTTCACACGAGATTGCCAAAAGTGGCATTTAGAAAATTTTTCTTTCAAATGATTACTCCTAAGAGTTTCCAACACAATCCGAAGATGCTTCTCATGTTCCTCCTCGGTTTTTGAATACACAAGAATATCATCAATGAATATGAGAACAAACTGATCGTGGAAATCTTTGAAAACTCGATTCATAAGGTCAACGAAATAAGCCGGAGCATTCGTTAAACCAAATGGCATAACAAGCCATTCATAAGATCCATAACGGGTACGGAACAATGTCAAAGGAATGCTATCCTCTGCAATACGAAGCTGATGAAAACCGGTAGCCAAGTCCAATTGTGAAAAGGCTCTAGCACCACTATGTTGGTTAAATAGATCATCAATCTGAGGTAAAAGATATTTATTTTTGATAGTAAGATCATTAAGCTTGCGGTAGTCAACGCAAAGTCAAAGTGTACCATCGGATTTCTTCACGAAAATAGTCGAAGCTCCCCAAGGCGAGGAACAAGAGCGAATAAATTGCTTCGTTTCCAAATCGGATAATTGTATGCGCATCTCCTCATTTTCCTTATTGGACAAATGATAAGGAGGACGAGAAATAGGTTGACCTCCAGTGATAAGATTAATTTTGAACTCAATTGCTCGCTTAGGTGGCAATCCTAAAACGGGCTCAAATATGTCGGAAAATTCATGAACAACGTGAATAAGAGCAATGACATCTTCCTCATCATCATTATCGTCATCATGAGGATTTGGAGAATATAAAGATGCAGATAAAGTGGAATCCGAATCTTTGAGAATAATAGAAATTTGCTTAACAGATTGAGGATGTCGAAGATGAATAGTCCGCTCAGGACATAGGATATGAGCTTCATAACGGTTAAGCCAATCCATTTCCAAAATCATTCCAAAGCCTAAATAATGCATGACATGCAAATCGGCTAGGAAGGAGAAATCACATAAAATAATATCCTCATCTTTACAAAGCAAACTAAGCGTTGCGGATCCACCAACCGGATTCGCAATTCTCAAAGAAATCATTAAAGCAACAACACTTAAAGAAAAAGTATCAACAAGCTCTTTTGATATAAAAGAATGGGATGCTCCCGTATCAAAAAGAACTCGAATAGGTTGATCACAAAATATAATAACACCATCAAGGATAGAATGAGAAATACCTTGACCACGAGATGTGTTGCCAGGGGCTTGAGCAACATTAAGCTTTCCCTCCTTCCTATTTTGAAGTTTGGGACAAGAAGATAAATAATGATCCGGACTTTTGCAATAGCGACAAGTACGAGGCTTTGAACACTTATTTGCAAAATGGTCTCTGGAACCACAGTTAAAGCATTTCCCTTCAGAAGAGGAAAAAGTCTTCGCGGCAGGAGTTGCTTGCTTACCCTTTTTGTTGGGATACGGGCCTTTGAATTTATTTGGCCTTTTCTTGTTGTGGTTGAAGTTCGGTTTGGAACCTACCACTTCAACATCACTTTCCCTATCCGCCTCTTCAAGACGAAGAGCGATATCAATGAGTTGGTCGAAGGGAACCTCTAATTTTAGAAGTAATGGCCTCTTGAGATTTTTGTTTAAGCCATAAACAAATCTTTGTTTCTTCTTCAATGGGGTGTAAATGTATTCAAAAGTGACTCGAAGGATGCAACATAATCAGTCACGGAGGCTTCACCCTGAACAAGGTCTATGAAACGCCGAGCCAATGTCACTTTCTCTGCATCTGGCACGAATTTTAATTCGAAGCATTCCCAGAATTGCTCTCAGGTGAGATCCGCTTCATTAATCTCAGAAATAATAAGTTCGTATCAGTCCAATGCTCTCTCTTGGAGCATACTGGAAGCCACCTGAACATGGTGAAGATCGACGAGATTCTTGCGAATGAAGATTCGAGCACAGGTCCTCAACCAAGCCTGGACCTCGATGACAGTTTCAGAACCTTTAAATGGCCTCCCACCCAGGTTGGTGTAATCATTGCACAAACGTGCAAACCCAAATTTAGGGTGAGTAGGTTCCGGATTAGAACCAGCTGCTTGAGCATTCGTGACAAGGTCAAGAAGTTGCTGGGTAGTCATAAAAACTCCATCATGGGGTGGAGCACTAGATGGTCCAGCTCTGGGACGACCTGGTCTAACCATTTCTCTTCCTTAAGAAAGAAAGAAGGAAGAAGAAGGTTATTCACAAAATGAATATCAAGCAATCTTGATAGATAAAACAAGGAATCATAAAGAAAATAGGATAAATCGATACGAAGACTCGAATTAAATCCTAAAGCACGACTCCTAAGATAGACTTAGGACAATGATTCTTGCTAAGTTATTCTACATTGTTCCGAAGTTTGGCTCTGATACCAAGCTGTGATGCCCCACCTCTATACCCACGCTAGCCAAGAATACTATAGAGTAATGCTGTCAACTAGCGTGGAGAATAAGGCTGTTGAGGAGCGACCATCCGTGTAATTGCTTTGTGCGAGCATCGATATGCCAGATAAAATATAACATGCATTTCATCTCAAGAGGAAATCCGACATACCGACGCGAACTCAAAGCTACTACACAGTGGCTATATATAATCTTCGAAAACAAATATAGAAATAAACATAACATAAATCAGTCACAGATAATTCATATCACAAAGGCGGAAGAAGATATGAATATATAACTAACACATGAAAGTGTATTTCAGAGTAGTGGTCTAACAAGATCCACAATATTACAAAAGAATAGGTACAAGTGCAAGACAAAAGAATATGTATACATTAAGGAGTCTATATCTCAAGTGTATACAACAAAAACTGCTGATCTAAATAGTTAGCCAAAAGTCAGTAGGAAATCCCAAAAGAGAAGTCAAACAGAAGCACCTGTAACATCTCGGTCTGACCCGAGTATTATTTATAAGAAAATAATAAACGGATCAGTCTAACTATAAATATCAGATGACATGATATAAAGTAAAAGATATGGCATAAACATATAATATCCATAATGGCATACTACTATAAGCATGCAAATGATGATCAACAAAAGATCGTTCAATACCACACCCAAAACTTGTATTCACAACAAGTCAATGACACACGAATTCACCAATGCACAAAAATTGATAAATCATATCAATGAAAAATCACTAAAATTGGTGAAGCATAAATTCCAGAATTCAACACATGAAATCCAGAAATCATAAAAAAAGAGGGGAGGCCTATCACACGAACGGGAGCATAAAAATTCACCAACATATGTATCACACGAACGAGACGCTATCACATGTTAGCTAGCCATTAATTTTTGACACACGAATGGCCCGAAGACCATGGGGCGCTACCCCACATGTGTGAGTCGAAATCACACAAAAATGGGGTCTAGTCTAAATCGCAGACAAAGAGACATCGCACAATTGCTAGTCTAAATCACAAAAATGATCGTCATGATCATCAAGAAGTGTCAATTACAGTAAGCTAGTAAATATATGAGCTTAGCTTCATGTCCCATAACCACTAGCTTAACTTAAATATTTACGAACAAATTGTAAATTTTCACTAGAAAATTGTCACTAGAGATTCAATCGAACAAGTCCAAGAATTAACCGACGAAGTAAACGCAAGCGTTTCATACCACTTGTTTTACTAAGTCGTTTAATTAGATTTCTCATACGAGTGAGGTAAAGGTTTGTATATACTAATAGATTGGAAATCGGTTTGAGAAAACGAGCTTTGTTATAAAATAGTGTTGAAATCATTTGAAGAAAGAGTTTTGATATTTACTACTAGTATAGAAAACCTTTATATTTTTAAAGTGACAAATCACAGAAATGATTTTAGAAACAATCAATCATCAACATTCACATTCGAAGACGTGAATAAAATCCAAAGAAATCGATACCGAATCCATCAAAATGGATATTCCCAAAAATCCCGATATAAAAGTCATCATGTCCATAATAAATGATAATCAACAAATCGGAATCAACATAAATCGATTAAAGTTGGAATTCTCAAGCAAATAGGCAAATAGGCAAAAAAGAGTGCAGATTCAGACGTCTGAAATCAAGGATTCAGGCGTCTGAATCTGGAAAATAAACTATTTTCCAAAAACAGAATTTAGACGTCTGAATCGTAGATTTCAGACGTCTGAAATAGGCACTTTTTAGCCTATTTCGTTTCTGGTTCCAAATGAACCAATTCAGACGTCTGAAATATAGATTCAGACGTCTGAATACTGGGGAATAAAAATTCCCAGTATAATATTCAGACGTCTGAATACTACGTTTCAGACGTCTGATTCAAGGGTTCAGGGCATTCCCTGAACCTAGGCCAAAAATGGCCAAACGTATATCGGAAGCGATCGATCGAGCGACAACGACTAAGGATTTACGCCAAGCGACAATCCAGCCTTAACGGCTCTTCAATATGCCTCAAATATCCATGTCCAAATATCCATAAAAGGATTTCCATAGATTTTGATTTCAAAACATCAAAAATTGGAATATACACCAAATCAATCCAAACCAAAATCAATTGCACAAGAATAAGTGTTAGGAATTCATACCTAACAATCGAAGATAATTATAGACTAAGATGTGAGATAAAAATCTCACCTTTGGACCCAAACAAATGAAGAAGAAGTTTGAAAGTAAAGGAGAATCAACCACTCTTCAAATCCAACTCAAGAAGCTTGATTCTAAGCTTTTAAAGAAGAACATTCCCAAAGTTAGGTTTAGTAATTACTGAAATTGATAAGAGAATGAGTTGGAGAAGAAGAAGAGAAAGCTTACCAATGGGTTCTTCTATTAGTTTGGAGCTAGAGTTTGATTTGCAAAAGAAAACTAGGGCTTGAGTTTTAATTTCTCATTCCACTCTCCATTGTTATAAAAGCTTGAGTATAAGGAAAATAGAAAGGAAGTAAATGAAGAGGAGAGGGTTGGAACTGAGTTAAATAGGGTTAATGGGCTCAGCCCAAACCAAAGCCCTAAGTGAAAAAGTAGCAAAATTCTACTATCTCCAAACATATCAAAGTTTACACTTAAAAAGATCGCAAATGTCATTTTGAACTCAATGGGAGTGGTCCCGAGTCCTAATTCGACCGTATGCAAAAAGTAGCTTTTCGGACTAAATTTCTAGTATCGATAAAATATTTAAGTAAAATTTTTAAATATAAAATCGGTAAACATGCAGGTTGTTGCATTAACTATATAAATTATTTTAATCTTTTTTAAACCAATTTAATTTATTTTAATCTAATTTAACCATTTAATTTAATTTAAATCTAATTAATCTATTTTAAAGCTATTTAATCAATTTTAAATCTATTCAACTATCTCAAATAAAGTTAACACTATTTTTAATCTATTTTTAAATTATTTTAGAGCATTTTAACTATTTAAAACTATTTATAACTATCTAAATTATCTTTCTAAATTTCAAACTAAATACAGAAGATATGTTTATATTTTAAATCTTCGATTTTAAAGTGAATATGGTTACATGATATTATAACCTAAGTTGGATTTAAATTACATATTTGATTAAATATGAAGTTTTGAGTTGAGGGTTTTAAACCATTTTGAAAATATGATTTTTGAAAGTGAATATGATTTCGAAAGCGATATGATTTGAATTGAATATGATATTTTGACATCCATATGAAATGATTTTGTAAATGTAAAAGAACCATCCGTTGTGTAATAAGCGGTTGGTTGTTAAAGAGACCGGCATCGAAAACCGACATCCATGCTCTCTTGCAATACCGAAAACCACTTTAACAACTATGTACGTGGTGGAGATTCCAGAAATGTAGTAGGATGGTTTGGTGAATGATTTCTGTATGAGGTGTGATGTGACATTGACTGCTATAAGTCAGCTTAGATGTGACTAAAACAGGAGCCACACCGGGCCAAGTGAGGTCGCTCCTCCGATCGAGCACATTTCTTCGATTCCATTCTATTACTTTGTGATTGATTTGGTTGCCACCCTTGACTTGATATGGAAGTGTGTCCAAGGTGGGCGGTAGTAGCTACTATGCGTTACCACCAGTTCGGATCCGCAATCGGTATATCTACCCTAGAATTGCCTCGAGTGTCATGTTCACATGCGCTAGAGCGCCTTCTATGAGTTTGTTTTGTACCATACCTATAGGGTGCTGTGAGGACCTAGAATTTTAAACATTTGAAATTGGAAATTTTTAATTAACTTTAAATATTTGAATGATAGTTTAACTTGAATTTCAAATACAACTATGAATTTGACAATTAAATTATTGAATTTAATTTATTGAAATGGGTAAAAATTTGAATCTTCAGTTTTAAGCTGATTAAAAATATATCAAAGGCTTGGAAAATTCGTATTGATAATACTGAAGATAATGGAAGCTTCAGAATTAGATTTGGAAATGATTTGTTCAATTTTGAAAATATATCATTTAAATCGATATTTAAAAATAGCCTTCCGATGCTTGGAATTTTACGAAACCAGTTCCATTGGATCCGTCATATTATATTATTATCGAATTTCAATTTTCATAATGTTTGGAGTTGTCGTGTGATCGTACAATAAGCAAACGCGCTAATTTTTTTATCGAAAGTAAATTTAATAGCTGGGTTAAAAGTGCTATCTTCTCCATACGATAGAATTTGGACTTGGAACCTTTTCCATTGCGTTCGAAATAGTAGTATAACCTTATGAACGCCTAGCGGCACGCCTCGATTGGAGATCGAGATTGTGAGTTGCGAAATTGATACGATTTAAATTTGAATTTGAATTTAAATTTAAAAATAATATATATATATATATATATATATATATATATATCATATAATATTTTCTCAGGGCAAATTACACATTTCTCTCTTATCAAATATGTGTTTCCTTTCTTCTGTATGATTATAACACGCGTTTCTCTTCTTTTACATTTTCAACTGAGTATTATCAAAAGAATGAAAAAAACAAACGAAAAAAATAATATCTTCGTTCAAATGAAAAATATCGAAGGGCCTACACTACAAATCTCTCCCCTTACGTTTCGAAATTGAAATCAGAGAAAAAATAAAAAGGGCCGAAGCTTTCGATTAAAAAAACGAAATCGTCGAATTAAATCAAAGGCGAGGCCATCGGGAGGATGTGTGGCGGCAACTTCAAATCGCGAGAAGATTATTGAGCCAAGGCAACATGATCTCAGTACTGGACAAGGAAGTCGACTAAAAGGAGGTGGCATGGCCACCATGTAGCGATAGGCAGCGTTCAATCACGAGCTAAGGTTCATTCACGATTTGTGTTCGCAATCTTTTGGGGGTTCGAGTCGGACGTATTGGCGATGTTCTAGTGGTGAGGTCGTCAAGTGCGTGGAACAGCAGGAGGCGTAGCAGTGGTCAAACTCGAGTGAGATTTAAGGGGTGAGCTGTCGCATTGAAATTTGCAACAGGGGAGGCATAGGCAGGGGATTGGTCGAGCGTTCTCGGTGGGGTATATGTCAATTTTCAATATTTATGAATGTATATTTATTTTCAATTTATATATTTATAAAGGTAAGAAAATACTTTACAGTAAGGTAAATATAATATATGTAACATCCCGTATTTTTAAGCCATTGAATTTGAACATTTAATTCATTTTAAATGTTGAATATGGATTATAAATTGAATCTTGAAATAAAATAAGCTATAATTTTTAGTTATAGTAATTCTATTCAATTTCAAATAATTGAGAACAATAATTAAATATTGAATCGGGAATTTAATTGGTAACTGAATAATACTAATTCAATATTAGAATTGGGGTAATTGGTAATTTCGAGTGTAAATGGAGATAAAATTAGATTCTAAAATTTAATTTAGGTCTAATTGGGTTTGAGTTTTAATATTAGACCATTGGAAGAAATTAAAAGTTAATAGATTGAATTTGGGATTTTATATTAATTTAGTAATAGGATTTAATAATATAAAAATGCAATTAATCGAATTTTGATTCGAAATGAGTCAAAATGGTTGTTAATGTGTTTTTAAATGATATATGAAGTATTGTAAAGTTAATAAAAATTTTAAAAGTAAATTTCTAAGCGTTTTCGACAATTTTGAAAATCGCTTGATTTAATAGACGAGTGAAAATAGCCTTCCGGGGCACATTCTCGGAATTCGACGAAACCAGTTCCATTGGATCCGTAATAGTTAGTTATTATCGGATTTCAATTTTCGTAGCAATCGGAGTTGTCGTTTGACCGTGGCAGCTCAAAACACATAGAAATCGTTTTAGTCGATTTAATTTTAAATTGATCGTTTAATTCTGTAACTCATGCATACGACCGAGTTAGCTTACAAAACTTGTTCCATTATGTCCGGAACGCGGAAAAACCCTAGAAATGCCTGTTGGTGCGTCAGAATTGGGGTCGTTTGCATAAACGGTTAAATTGAGGATTATATTAATAAAATAATATTAAATTATATTATATAAACAATTATCTTTGCAAACCCTAATCTATTTCGTGAGCCGCCGGCCCTATTATATTTCATGGCTGAAAATCATCGATCTACTCCTCCAAATCGTGATGAATCCATCATGCTATTGTGTAAACGTTCAACTTGGAAGTCGTAGAGCTTCTCGAGCTCTACGAATCTATATGGGTGTGATCGAGTTTAGTGAAGCAGGCAAGGTCAGGAACGGCCGAGTTCGTCACGCGTTCGAGCGCACGGATCGAGGAAAAGAGGGAGCCGAGTTCGACGTGGCTGGGGCAGTGGGTGGTATGCGTGGAGATCTTCCAAGGGGTGGTTTCCGATCGAGTAGAATCGCGTCGAGGATGGAGCGGCCTTAAGCCCTAGGACATCGTGATGGGTTAGTTTGTGCTCCTGATGCTTGCGTGAGGGAGAGAGTACTGTGCGGACGTGATTTTTGGCTTGTGGATCCATGGCCTGATTCTTTTTGCTTTGGGTAAAAAAATAAAATAAAAGAAAATTTGTTTAAATTGTTATTTAAAACTTTGAAATTCATATCTATTTCATACGATGTCAGATTGCAACGAATTTGGTATCGTCGGAATCGCAGAGACGCGTACTACGCGATGGTGCAGTTCCGGATTCATTTTGGGCAAGTAGAAATTTGAGTTAAATCGAACGTCGTTCGGTGTAATTTAAATTTCGAACGCTCGCCAAAACTCAAGGTGAGTTATTCTCACTCACATCTGGATATTGGTTGATTTAAATAATAAATATTTAAATATCTTTGTGATTGGTTGCATATTATTGTTATTATCAGTCTGGATTGATATTTATATATGTGATGTGCTAATATTTGTGGATGCAGGGAAACAGGTTGGAGGGATCCAACTGGATTCCTTACAATGTAGTAATATTTTTATAGTTGATGATGATGCCTGTTATATATTGTGATTGATAAATTTGGGATTAAATTGTATTGTGAAATTGTGGGACAAACTATAAGCCCAGGATGTTAAATTATAAAGAAATTTGGAGTTTTAATTTTAAAGAAATTAAATTGGATTTTCAAAAGAATTTAAGAAAATTTATAAATAAGGAATTTAAAGGAATATAAAAATTAGAATCTGTTTGGGTGGAAAACTGGAATGAAATTTGTATTGGAATATTGCTGAGTAAATTATAAATCCATAATTAATTATAAATGTAGGAATTGAATTCTAGAGAAATAAAAGATATTGTTAAATAATGAATTTTAAAGAATTAAAATTTGAAATTTATTTAGAATGGAAATTGAAAATTTGTAAAATCTGGAATGATAAACAAAGAGAAATGTTATCAATTGATAAATGTGAAAGTAAATTTATGTTATTAAACCATAAAACTAAATTGAAATAAATCGACAGAAATCGTGAGAAGAATTTCTATGATGTTTAAGTGGAAATGAGATTCCTTGGGATAACCAAGTTCGAGTTTAAACTGATTTTATAAAAAGGAAGTTTTAAAAATTCAAACTTGTTTAACAGTGTGTTTGAAAATTATTATTTTAAAATAATTATTAACAATTAGCAATAGTAAATTTTATAAATACCTTAATAATTATTTTTACAGATGGATTTGTTTAAAAGACTAGTTTTGGACTTAAGTCATTTGAAATGAGTATTTATCTTATTAAAAACACTACTTTTAAATTTTAGTTTATTAAAAACCTTATTTAAAATCAAGTTTATATCTTAATAAATGGTTTTACTGTACATATTTTGAAATTATATTTTGAGTAAGTAACTAGAAGTGAATTTACGTATTTTAAAGTATATTTCAATATAAAATGTTTTTAACTGTTTTCAAACTAAGTTGTTTTGAACTTGGTTATTTCCAATGGAAATATATGGCAAAGGATTTACCTTGTAAAGGAAGAGTTGGGAAATTGTTTTCAAATGAGGATATATCCGCTGCTGTGATTGTATGGTAGGTCTGATTTGTGGTTGTTGATGTTTGAGATACTCTGATGATATGATGTATAAACAGTAATAGATTTCATTTTGTGTAAAGTTCTGTATTTATTATTATAGTTTATTCCGCTGCGACTGTGAGATTCTGATATTGTTTAGTTTCTCCTTCTTCTATCTCTTCTTCTTTAACCCTAATGGTTCGTAATTCTGTGCCACTTGAGTTAATAGAGGTAGAATAGTGTTGATTCAAGGGGTACAGATTTGCTGGCTGTTACAATATATATTTTTCAATTTACGGATTTTATTCACATAGGTATTTACATATACAATAAAGTATAGATGTAGATTTTATATATAAACAGAAAATTTATTTATATAGATAAAGCTGGAAAAAAATAGAAATTTAAATGTTGAAGGATTTATATAAAAAAATAAATATACATATACCTATTTTAATTTGCTAGTTATTTTAAATAATGGATTTGGAAAAAAAGGTTTAACTAGCTTATTAATTTTCTTAGTTACTAAAAGATCTTTAAAAGGAAAATTAGTTTATAATTTAAATTTTTTGTTTAAATTAAATCATTAGTCAATTTAATGATTAAAGGTACTTAATATTTCGATTTATTTCGAATATTAATAAATCATATAATGCTTATACAAGGTTAAAAATCGAGAAACAAGCCGGAATTAAAATGAGTAGGGATGGACTGCAAATTAAAATCAGAGGTGAGATCTTCTCACTCAAATTTAAATAATTTGAATTTCGGTTATTGATTGACTATTGGATGTGGTAGTATATATAGTAATGGTAGTGTGTATACATATATATATTTGGAGTGACTGATTTCTCGCATTATATAGCGGATGAGACCCTATGCGTCGCATAATAGCGGATGATTTTATATAATCCCATATACCACGATATTCCACCTCGAAGTGGAATTAGTATTTAATTGTTGTGCAAACATATGTGGATGCAGGGAAACAGGTGGGAGGGATCCAACTAGATTCCTCAAATATTTGAATTTGTTTCAATGTTGTGTGTTGGATTTATTTATAATCTGTGTATGATTATATTTGTGATTGAAATTGTAACAACCGTGGTTTTGACTGCCGTCGAAATAAAAATTTAAAATAGAAATTTAAAATAGAAATTTGAAAAATAAGTTTGCAAAGCAAATTTTGTTGAAAAGTCAGTTGATATTAAGTGGTGCACGTTGGAAATGAATTACAAAAGGCATTGTGTGTTGAAAATAATTAAGTATGTTGTAACTTTCTTTTGCCTTCTTCACGTGTATATGTGGTTATAAGCGTATACAAAACAAATTTTAACAAGTGCTGTGACATTCATTTTGTAAAGCAAGTGGGAGCATTTCCTTTTCCTTTTTGCTGTCACTTATTTTAAGTGCAAAGTGAACACATTTTGTGCCATCATTTCTTTTGTTTGCAGTGTGTACTTTTTCTTTCCATATGCACGTTTCTTTTAATGCACTTGTACTCAAATTTCATGCCATCACTCCATTGTATTGACTTATTCACAATTTAAAAAGAAGACTTTTACACATTTTTCCAAGTAGCTTCATCATTTTTGGGTTGCTTCATTTTGCCTGTAAGCTCAAAGAAGGATATTAATGGCATTTCATACCTGCTTTCTGTTGGATCTAGGTGTTAACTGATTTATGAGGCAAATTAAAGGTGAGTGAAAAAATCACACTTCTAATTTAAAAACGATGTTGTCCAGATACATGTGCTCCTGATGCTTGCATGAGGGAGAGAGTACTGTGCGGCCGTGATTTTTGACTTGTGGATCTACGACCTGATTCTTTTTTGCTTTAGGTAAAAATATGAAATAAAAGAAAATTTGTTTAAATTGTTATTTAAAACTTTGAAATTCATATCTATTTCATACGATGTCAGATTGCAACGAATTTGGTATCGTCGGAATCGTAGAGACACGTACTACGCGATGGTGCAGTTCCGGATTTGTTCCGGGCAAGTAGAAATTTGAGTTAAATCGAGTGTCGTTCGGTGTAATTTAAATTTCGAACGCTTGCCGAAACACAAGGTGAGTTATTCTCACTCACATATGGATATTGGCTGATTTAAATAATAAATATTTAAATATCTGTGTGATTGGTTGCATATTATTGTTATTATCAGTCTGGATTGATATTTATATATGTGATGTGCTAATATTTGTGGATGCAGGGAAACAGGTTGGAGGGATATAACTGGATTACTCACAATGTAGTAATATTTTTATAGTTGATGATGATGCCTGTTATATATTATGATTGATAAATTTGGGATTAAATTGTATTGTGAAATTGTGGGACAAACTATAAGCCCAGGATGTTAAATTATAAAGAAATTTGGAGTTTTAATTTTATAGAAATTAAATTGGATTTTCAAAATAATTTTAGAAAATTTATAAATAAGGAATTTAAAGGAATATAAAAATTAGAATCTGTTTTGGTGGAAAACTGGAATGAAATTTGTATTGGAATATTGCTGAGTAAATTATAAATCCATAATTAATTATAAATGGAGGAATTGAATTCTAGAGAAATAAAAGATATTGTTAAATAATGAATTTTAAAGAATTAAAATTTGAAATTTATTTAGAATGGAAATTGAAAATTTGTAAAATCTGGAATGATAAACAAAGAGAAATGTTATCAATTGATAAATGTGAAAGTAAATTTATGTTATTAAACCATAAAACTAAATTGAAATAAATCGACAGAAATCGTGAGAAGAATTTCTATGATGTTTAAGTGGAAATGAGATTCCTTGGGATAACCAAGTTCGAGTTTAAACTGATTTTATAAAAAGGAAGTTTTAAAAATTCAAACTTGTTTAACAGTGTGTTTGGAAATTATTATTTTAAAATAATTATTAACAATTAGCAATAGTAAATTTTATAAATACCTTAATAATTATTTTTACAGATGGATTTGTTTAAAAGACTAGTTTTGGACTTAAGTCATTTGAAATGAGTATTTATCTTATTAAAAACACTACTTTTAAATTTTAGTTTATTAAAAACCTTATTTAAAATCAAGTTTATATCTTAATAAATGGTTTTACTGTACATATTTTGAAATTATATTTTAAGTAAGTAACTAGAAGTGAATTTACGTATTTTAAAGTATATTTCAATATAAAATGTTTTTAACTGTTTTCAAACTAAGTTGTTTTGAACTTGGTTATTTCCAATGGAAATATATGGCAAAGGATTTACCTTGTAAAGGAAGAGTTTTGGGAAATTGTTTTCAAATGAGTTTTGAAACTTTGGAAATATATCTTGTAAAGATATTTGGGTAAATAAATAATATGTGAATTATTTATTGTGTGATGGATGTTTATGGATATAAATTGATAGTTAAATCACCGACTATCAATATTGAACAATGCGTTGATCGTTTCGAAGAGACCGGGATCGAGATTTATTTCTCGAAAACCACTCCGATCCGATTTATACGTTTCGTGCGAAAAACGTGTTCGGAGTCGAAGATGGAGCAGTGAAGTGCAAGGGCTAGTCTAATCCTGAGGATATTTCCAAAATGGATGTAGTAGGAGTAGTGCCTTCGGTTCCGTTCGAACCCGGGACGGACTTGTATGGATGAATGCTTGCGAAACATCGTCAGGTGGACGATGGGCATTCTAAGTGAAAACGTTCTAAAGGTAACGCTTAGCCTCAAGCCTCATCAACCGGGAATGACTGAAAATCAGGGGATATGCAGCAAGGTTAGGTGGGTCATGCCCAAGCAGGACAAGATATTTCCCCTGTCTAGATGTCCCTTTTTATTATTTCGGCTTAGTGGGTGGTTGGTCGCGCCAACCACAGGGTTTATCTTGTTCGGGACTGTTCAGTAAGGAATGGTTCCGGCCTTGTGTTGCAGGGGATGAAGGGAGTAATCCTCGGTATGGTGATCTAGGCCCCGTACTGTGACAGGTGGTACCCCAGTGCCTAGTCGTTGTTGGAAATCCATTTTCCCTACGAGCCTTGTACGAGTTTTGTTTGTATTACCCACTTTTGTGGCTAGTAGCTGAAATTTAATAGATGTAACAATTTCAGCTATTTTATAAGTATTTGTAAATAGACACTATTATAATATCAGAGGATTTCTATAAAAAGTGTTTTAGCTATCGTAAGGTAAAAACCCGACATGTTTATTTGTGGCGTGGTCTTACGAGATGCTTTTGTTTTCAAAGGATTTTTGAAACTTTAATAATCAATTTGGATGCATTATTATCAGCTGGTATTCCAGACTGACTCGGGTGTTATTCCATTATAATGCTCGGGTCAGACCGAGTATTATTGTTTCAGGATAGGTTGCTGCGGCGCAGGAGAGGAGCTGGAGTCCGAGACGTATTATATGTACCTATATATATATCCGCTACTGTGATTGTATGGTAGGTCTGATTTGTGGTTGTTGATGTATGAGATACTCTGATGATATGATGTATAAACAGTAATAGATTTCATTTTGTGTAAAGTTCTATATTTATTATTATAGTTTATTCCGCTGCGACTGTGAGATTCTGATATTGTTTAGTTTCTCCTTCTTCTATCTCTTCTTCTTTAACCCTAATGGTTCGTAATTCTGTGCCACTTGAGTTAATAGAGGTAGAATAGTGTTGATTCAAGGGGTACGGATTTGCGGGCTGTTACACTTGGTATCAGAGCTTAGGTTGGCGACAACCTAGGCTTTGGTGGGGTAATTACTCATTAAATAGAGTCAATAGTACTCTATAATGAGTTGAGAGTAATAATAGATATGAGAGCGTACTTGATAGTGCATATAAAAAATTATTTTATACTGTGTTGACTTATCGGTTGAGTGTTCATGAATTCTGGTTGGTGTGGGAAGTACAACTGTATCGATAGGGGTTTCTAAACTCTTAAACAAGATAAACCGACATAGTAACGTTTTAAAAGTGGGTAAATGAAATAATTTTACCCAAAATAATGTTTTGATATAAAAGGAATAATTTTCTGAAATTATTATACATTTATATATTTGGATGATTGGTTGTTAATGTCTAAATCAAATAAGAATCTAAAATTTAATCTGAAATTTGAAATAGTAATAGTGAAAATAAAATTCTACAAATATAAATTATATAAAAGGGAGAATAACTAAATGTGAATTAAACCAGAATTTAAAACCCGGAAGTTTTGGAAAGGATTTTAAATAAAATAAAAATAAAAGTTTGGAAATTTAAAATCCTGGAAAAGTTTGAAATGTTTGTTGAGATTTGAAGGTGTTTGAAGGCAATGATGGAATATTGTTTTGGGAAATAGTTTTAATGGAAACTGTTTTGAAATAAATTTGGGAAAGTAAGAAGCATTGAACTCACTTTAGTCGCTGGAAAATAATCCTGATGATGCTGGCCACATCATTAGAATTCATTTTCGAGTTTCTAAAGTGACGGATTGCTTCCCTAATATTTGGTTATGGTATTGTTTGGACTAGTTGGGTATAATAGTTGTTTTGGACATTTCAAAAATGGGAAATTTATTTTGGTATAAACAAATTGTTTTGGAAAATCTGGAGATTTGATTGATATATCAAATAGGTATATATTTGATATATTTCAAAATGGTTTTGGAAATAAAAACCGGGTAAAATGAATTCTGGGAAAATTCTAATTAAATAATGTGTAAAGTTGAAATGAATTAACTATTGAACTTATTAAGTGAAGTAGATATTAAGAAGAAGGAAGAAATGAAAATTTTAATCTTGGAATTAAAAATTTAACTTGAGTAATTGGAAGTGAATAAAATATATTGAAGTAAGTAGAAAATTTGAATATAACTTGGATAAGTTAAACAAATTGGACTTAGAATTAAATTGATTTGGGTGAAATTAAAATGTAAGTTGGCTTTGAAATTGTGGGTCATTGTGAAATGGATTGTACCCATAGTGATGCAGAACGATCTACGAAATTAGTAACGTTGAAGTGTTCACAGTCTTTAGGTCGTTTGGAAAAGGCCACAACCTTGAGTCATTCAGGGATTTTAAGTCGTTTCCGACTTAACAGAAGATGGTCACGAGATAAGGAAGCAGCTATTAGTCGTCCACGACCTAACATGAGTCGTCCACGACTTAGCAGGTCGAGAGAAAGGGGGCTACGACCTAACAGGTCTGAAGAGAAGGAGTTACGACTTAGCAGGAGTTTGAGGTGTTCGAGTGTGATGAGTCGTACACGACACAACGACTCATCCATAAGTTGTGTACGAGTTAACAAGAGCAGAGAAGTGGAAGAAGTGGGTCGTTCGGAGATGAGTCGTTCTGGAGATGAGTCGTTTGGGGTTAAGCCGTATAAAGATATTCAGAAGCTAATATTTAGGTCGCATCTACCTTATCTCGGCACCGACCTATGATAAGCTACTGCCAACATAAGCTGAGTCGTAGGTCACAAGTCAGTCATGTTTGTACCAAGTGGTGGGTCGTGTACCCTGTGTTGTATTTTGAGTCGTTTGTGTTGTCTGGGGTTGTAAATATTTTAAGTCATAGGCCGTGTGTCGTTAAGTCGTAACCGTTGTAATGAGGCGCGTAATGATGAGTCGCTGCCGACCTATGAGCGTGTTGTAATAATGAGTCGTGTGTTGTGTGTACCTGTTGTATCGCTGCCGAGTCAAGAAGAGTCGTGAGTCGCATACGACTTAAGGCCGGGTTTGAAATACTATAAATAGGGGATGTGTGTTGTCATTTGAAACTGGGTTGATTTTTGAATAAAATTTCTTGTTGATTGCTGTGTGCTTTCTTCTAAAATTGGTAGTTGAGTGTATTCTCCTATCTCAACTTTCGGTTATTCGAGTGCGCTCGAATCAACGATTGTTGAAGCCGATTCGCAGAATCAAGTGCGCTTGATCAACGCTTGAAGAATTGATGATCTTCTTTCACGGTATCGTGCGCGATCAACGTGTTAGAGATAGCTAGAATTCGGTATCTTCGGATCAACGAATTTGGGCATTTTGGTATTCATCAATCCACCGATTGCTACTTTCATCGATTCATATCGTTTTGTTAATTATCCGCTGCGTCAGTTTGGTATCAGAGCCATACTTAGCCAATCATAGCTAAGTTGATTCTTGGAGCCAAGTATTTGAAATTTGAAGTTGGAGTTCATTGTGTTCATCTTGAAGTTGCAACGAGTTTGAAGATTTTGATCCATTTCATTTTGGATCAAGAGTTGAAAAGGTGTTGTAGTAGGTGGCCGAGTCAAGTGAAGTTAAGCCGTGAAAAGAAAGCCGAGACAAGGAGTTTGTGCGAGCTAGTGGTGTTAGGCCGTGCATTGTGTGACTTGTTGTTTGAGAAGTTTTGAAGTGTTTGTGAAGAGTTTACAATCATGCCACCAAGGAGAGCTAATGGTCATCAAAACGTTGAAGCTTTGTATCGAAGAGAAGAAGCCGAGCTTATGGAACAACGTATTAATGAGAAATTCGATGAAGGAATTGAAAAGTTAGAGAAATTGATGAACGACTTGAATCAAACTCAAAGGAGGAGATCACCAAACTCGAACCATGGAGGAAACCGAGTTTCGCCATTGGTTATGGAAGCGAGGAGGGTATCACCGCATTCTTTTAGAGATAGAAGAGAAACGTCAATTTCATCACGGAGAGATAATCATGACTATGCACACGAAGAGAGAAGAAGTCAACGTGAATTTGACAATGAGGCGTATAGAGATGAAGAGAGACATAGTCGAAGAAGCATGCATGAACGAAGGGATGTTGATGGTCGAGATCGATATAGACGAACTTTTGATTTTGATGAAGAGGGTGATAGAGCTAGTATTCATTATCGAGATCGAGACCAAGTTCGAAATTCTTATCGGGATGTTGAAGATGATCGTCGATGGGAATCGGGGATGAAGATGGAAATTCCAGAGTTTAAGGGTGGAATGGTAGCTGAAGAATTTCTTGATTGGGTGTCAAATGTTGAAGAGATCTTTGATTTCAAGGAGGTTCCGGAGAATAGAAGAGTGAAGTTGGTTGCTACTAGGTTGAGGGGGAGAGCTTTGGCGTGGTGGCAGCAAACTAAACTTACCAGGGAGAGAATGGGAAAGTCAAAGATTGAATCATGGGAGAAGATGAAGAAGTTGATGAGAGCTACTTTCTTACCTTACAACTACCAATCACTTATGTACCAGAGGTTGCAGAATCTGAGGCATTGGACGAATTCTGTTAGTGATTATGCTGATGAATTTTACCAACTCATTGCCAGGAATGATATTATGGAAACGGAAGAACAGCTAACTGCTAGATTCATTGGGGGATTGAGAATGCAGATCCAGGATATGGTTAATATGTTTGATCCTAGATCCGTGGCATAGGCACATCAAAAAGAGTTGGCTTGGGAGAAGCAAGGAAGGCATGGAGGTGGTGTGTTTACTAATTCCAATAATCAAGCGAGGGGTGTTAGTGGAAGTTCCAATGTTCCTAAACCTGTCAATCAGACAGTCGTGAAGGAAGCTGAGAAGGCGAAGGTTAGCAGTGGTTTCAAATGTTACAATTGAGTTGGGTCACAAAAGCAATGAATGTACGAAGCTGAAGAAGAGAGCAATGGTTGCCGAGATCGAGGATGATGGTGAGGAGGCAGAATGTTCAAATGCACCTTATGTTGAGGAGGAAGAAGAATTATCTGGGGATGAAGGTTGTAATCTTATGATGAGGAGGTCATGTCTTACACCAAAGCAAGAAGAGGATTCTAGTTGGTTGAGAAGCAATATTTTCCAGTCGACATGCACTATTTTGGGGAAAGTTTGTAAGTTTGTGATTGATGCAGGAAGCTGTGACAATATTATCTCTACAGAAGCGGTAAGGAAGTTGAACTTGAAAACTGAAAAGCATCCTAAACCGTACAAGCTAGCATGGTTGAGGAAGGGTGGTGAAGTGAAGGTGTGTCGAAGAGCTTGTGTGAATTTTTCTATTGGGAAGAAGTACAAAGATGAAATTTGGTGTGACGTTGTAGACATGGATGTGTGTCATCTGTTGTTGGGCAGACCATGGCAGTTTGATAGAGCAGTACAACATGATGGTCGTGCTAATAGTTACAGTTTTATGTTCGAAGGTACTAAAATCACTTTAGTTCCTAAGAAGCAACAACAGACAGAAAGCAAATTGGAGGAGATTGAAGAGCTGAAAACTTTGCTATCTTTGAAGGAGTTTGTTAAGGAAGTAGAAGATGAGCCTGAAGTCTATTTGTTGATTGGACGAGAGAGTCATGAAGAGGTTGAAATTCCAGAAAAAGCAAAGCCAGTTTTGAGAGAATTTGAAGATGTATTTCCAGAAGAGCTGCATAAGGAGTTACCGCCACTGAAAGACATTCAACATCAAATTGATCTTGTTCCGGGAGCAGTTTTACCACATCGACCACATTATCGAATGAGTCCGAAGGAACATGAGGAGTTACGAAGGCAAGTGGAAGAGTTGTTAGAACAGGGACGTGTTCAGGAAAGCTTGAGTCCTTGTGCAGTACCAGCATTGTTAGTGCCAAAGAAGGATGGAACATGGAGAATGTGTACCGATAGTAGAGCTTTGAATAAGATTACTGTAAGGTATAGATTTCCTATGCCAAGGTTGGATGACTTGCTAGATCAGTTGAGTGGGGCTACTATCTTTTCGAAGATTGATTTGAGGAGTGGATATCATCAGATTCGAATTAGACCGGAAGACGAATGGAAGACCGCGTTCAAGACAAGGGAAGGATTGTATGAATGGTTGGTTATGCCGTTTGGTCTATCGAATGCACCAAGTACATTTATGAGGGTGATGAATCAACTTTTCAGACTGTACATTGGGAAGTTCGTGGTAGTTTACTTTGATGATATTCTAATTTATAGTGCAAGCATAGAGGAACATGTAGAGCATTTGAGAAAGGTGTTAATTATTCTTCGTGAGGAACAATTTTATGCAGCTACGAAGAAATGTGTGTTCATGACTCGAAGTGTTTTATTTTTGGGATATGTTGTATCTGAGAAGGGAATTCAGGTGGATCAGAGTAAAGTCGAGGCTATTAGAAATTGGCCACAACCGAGAACTATCACTGAAGTTAGAAGTTTTCATGGATTGGCATCATTCTACCGAAGATTCATTCCACACTTCAGTAGCGTGATGACACCAGTTACTGATTGTATGAAAGGGAAACAGTTTTCTTGGTCGGAGGAAGCAGGGTTTGCTTTTGAACGAATCAAAGAACTTTTGACGACAGCACCAATTCTTGTATTACCGGATTTTCAGTTGTTGTTTGAGCTACACACTGATGCATCAAAGGTTGGGATTGGAGGAGTGTTGAGTCAGAATGGGAGGCTAGTTGCTTATTTCAGTGAGAAATTATTAGGAGCAAAGATGAGATATAGTACATACGATGTTGAGTTTTATGCCATTGTTCAAGCCGTGAAACATTGTAGGCATTATCTATACCAGAAAGAGTTTGTTCTTTACACTGATCATGAAGCCTTGAAGCATTTACAGAGGCAGGATAAGATTTCAGCGAGACATGCATCGTGGATTGCTTATTTACAACAGTTTACTTTTGTCGTGAAACATAAATCTGGGGTAACGAATCGTGTAGCTGATGCTTTGAGTAGGAGGAGTCATTTGTTGATTACAATGAAAGTTGAGGTGACAGGGTTTGAATTATTACCAGAATTGTTTGAGGAGGATCCTTACTTTGCAAAGTTTGTTGAGAAAGTTAAGGATGGGAGTACTGGTGAATTTATGTTAGTTGATGGTTTCTTATTCAAGGGGAATCGATTATGTATTCCAGAGAGCAGTTTGAGATTAAAGATTATCAAAGAATTGCACGAAGAAGGCCATGTGGGTAGAGACCGTACTTTAGAGTTAATTTCGCAATCTTACTTTTGGCCGTCGATGAGGAAAGAGGTAGAGAGGTTTGTGGAGAGATGTCATATATGTCAGATTTCGAAGGGAACAACGACAAATGCAGGATTGTATATGCCGTTACCTGTACCATCTAAACCGTGGGTTGATATCAGCATGGATTTCATTTTGGGTTTGCCGAGAACTCAACGGGGAAATGATTCTATATTTGTTGTGGTGGATAGATTTTCGAAAATGGCACATTTTATTGCTTGTAAGAAAACGGCGGACGCTGTTCATGTTGCTCAATTATTTTTCAAGGAGATCTATCGACTCCATGGATTGCCAGAATCTATTGTGTCGGATAGGGATACTCGTTTTCTGAGTCACTTTTGGTTAAGTTTGTGGAAGATGGTGGGAACAAAGCTGAAATTTAGTAGTGCTTATCATCTGCAAACTGATAGACAAACAGAAGTTGTTAACAGATCATTGGGAAATTTGTTACGATGTTTGGTGAAGGATAATCTGAAGAGTTGGGACATGAAGTTATGCCAGGCAGAGTTTGCTCATAATCATGCAGTAAATCGTAGTACGGGATTCAGTCCATTTCAGATTGTATATTAAAATTTACCCAGGGGACCATTGGACTTAACAGTAGTGCCACAACTGAAGTGGACAGTTAGACGAGCTGCTGATTTTGTTGAAGGATTGACGGAATGTCATAAGATCATTCAAGAACGATTGGAGAAGTCGAATGAGAAGTATAAGCGAACTGCAAATTTGAAGCGACGAAATGTTGAATTTAACGAAGGTGATTTGGTGTATGCTGTGTTAACAAAGGATCGTTTTCCAGTGGGGGCTTATAACAAGTTGAAAGCCAGGAAAATTGGTCCTGTAGAAGTTGTGACACGGATCAATGAAAATGCTTACAGGTTGAAGCTGCCGGAGGATGTGTATACGTTTGACGTGTTCAACGTTAAACATTTAAGTCCGTATCATGGAAATGAATTTATTGTGGAAAAAGAAAATGAAAATTCAAGGACGAATTCCTGTCAACCGGGGGAGGATGATGCAGAACGATCTACGAAATTAGTAATGTTGAAGTGTTCACAGTCTTTAGGTCGTTTGGAGAAGGCCACAACCTTGAGTCATTCAAGGATTTTAAGTCATTTTCGACTTAACAGAAGATGGTCACGAGATAAGGAAGCAGCTATTAGTCGTCCACGACCTAAAATGAGTCGTCCACGACTTAATAGGTCGAGAGAAGGGGGCTACGACCTAACAGGTCTGAAGAGAAGGAGTTACGACTTAGCAGGAGTTTGAGGTGTTCGAGTGTGATGAGTCGTACACGACACAACGACTCATCCATAAGTCGTGTACGAGTTAACAAGAGCAGAGAAGTGGAAGAAGTGGGTCGTTCGGAGATGAGTCGTTCAGGAGATGAGTCGTTTGGGGTTAAGCCGTATGAAGATATTCAGAAGCTAATACTTAGGTCGCATCTACCTTATCTCGACACCGACCTATGATAAGCTGTTGCCAACATAAGCTGAGTCATAGGTCACAAGTCAGTCATGTTTGTACCAAGTCGTGGGTCGTGTACCCTGTGTTGTATTTTGAGTCGTTTGTGTTGTCTGGGGTTGTAAATATTTTAAGTCATAGGCCGTGTGTCGTTAAGTCGTAACAGTTGTAATGAGGCGCGTAATGATGAGTCGCTGCCGACCTATGAGCGTGTTGTAATAATGAGTCGTGTGTTGTGTGTACCTGTTGTGTCGCTGCCGAGTCAACAAGAGTCGTGAGTCGCATACGACTTAAGGCCGGGTTTGAAATACTATAAATAGGGGATGTGTGTTGTCATTTGAAACTGGGTTGATTTTTGAATAAAATTTCTTGTTGATTGCTGTGTGCTTTCTTCTAAAATTGGTAGTTGTGTGTAATCTCCTATCTCCACTTTCGGTTATTCGAGTGCGCTCGAATCAACGATTGTTGAAGCCGATTCGCGGAATCAAGTGCGCTTGATCAACGCTTGAAGAATTGAAGATCTTCTTTCACGGTATCGTGCGCGATCAACGTGTTAGAGATAGCTAGAATTCGGTATCTTCGGATCAACGAATTTGGGCATTTTGGTATTCATCAATCCACCGATTGCTACTTTCATTGATTCATATCGTTTTGTTAATTATCCGCTGCGTCACATAGGTTATTAAGTTGTATACTTATAATTTGAGATTGAGGATTTAATATTGTGTAAGAAGGTAAATGAAAAAAATTTGTATCCTTAAGAATTCAGTGATACACATATATATAATTTGAAATTGTGATTATATGCTGTAAATGGATTCAAATGAGCAATATGAGCTTTAAAATAAATAAGTTGGAGAACTTATAAATTGAAAGTGAGATTATAATCACAAATGGAAGTAGTTGAATGGTATGGTGAGTCCAAACTTAATCTCAAATGAAACGTAAATTGAAATAAGGTAAAGTGAGGTATAAAGGAAATGAATGAACTTAAATTAGTAAACAAGTTTTGAACTTGTATATGGAGAATTAAAGTTGAGAATTTGAAATTGAATTAAATCTAAATGAATTAAAATTAGATTGAATTGGATTTAACTTCAATCGAATGGAATTGAGATGGAATTGGATTTATTTAAAAACAAGATTCAATTGTGTTGTGAATAAATATGAATGGAATTACATCCTTATTTAAGATAGTAAGGGAAAATGAAATGAATTCAAGATGGCTAAATAAATTTAGTTAAAACTTGAATCTAAATTTGGAAAGACTTGAATTGAAAGAAATCTAATTTGATGAAGGGATATTGTATGAATAAAAGTTTGACTCAACCAAATTCAAGGGATTATTTGAGAATGAATTTAGCATAAGCTGAATTAAATAAAGAGAAGCTTGAAGGTGAATTTAGTATAAGCTAAATTAAACGAAAATAGTACGGGAACGGGTATAGTTTTGGAAGCTTGTTAATAATTGAAGGGTAAATGGAACCTAGTTCTTGTTTAGAACATTTGAAAATGGTCGTATTGTAAATAAGTTCAGTATGAATTGAGGAAGTGAATTAGAACCTAATATGGATTAGGTTAGAGACTAATTGAATTACAATTAAATGGAATTTGTTTATTGTAATGAATAGAATTTTGATAATTGATCAAAATTTGGGAAGTAAAATGGAAACAAATTGAGATATTATGGAATTGAAAACATTTAAGAAAGATGATGAGATGGTTATTTTTAAGCTTATGAAAATAGCTTTAAATGAAATTTGTTTGGACAATAAAATTTTGAATGCAAGAAAATGACTTTTAAGATAGTTATTATGATGAAAAAGGACTATATGAGATGTAAATAAGAATGGAATGACTGATATAACTAAAAATCATAATATCGTAATAGTAATAATAATAATAATAATAATAATATAATAAAATAAACTTAAGATAATTAATAAATTTGGAAGGTGAGAATAAGGATTGATTTAATAATTGAAATGGAATAAGCATGCTTGGATTATGAACCATGCAGAGTTTAATAAAATTAAAATAAATCTAAACTAGAATTAATTTTAATGGTTGTGAGTTTAAGTGATGATTAGTTTTGGCTTGAATGACATGAATATTTGCATGTATTTAGAATTTAGTTGTTTAAACAACAAATGAATTGGTTTTGAATAAATTGGAATGGATTGAAATGTTATTAAGTAATTTTTGCATCGGAATGAAAATGAATTATGGCAGAAATGAAAATGCTTTAAAATTTAGAATAAAATTGGTTTGTAAATCAATTTGGAATTGAATTGATATAGATTGATGTTAGTGAAGCATATATTAATCATATTGAAATAGAAATGAATTGGTTGTGATTATTATAAATGGTATATAAGGAACCTGAATGTAAATCATTCAAGTGAAATAAATGAAGTTAGTTTGGATGAAATTAGAATGGGTTAAAATCTTAATAAATGGATTTGAGTATAAATGTAAGTGAATCATAATAGAAATGCAAATGTAGCAAATTGAAAATAAAATTTGCTTGGTGAATCAATTCAAAAATTGTATAAAGTATGAATTGGGATGGCAAAACTTGTTTGTAAATCTTTTGTGTGAAATAAAATGGTAAATGGCATTAGAAAAGGAACTTTATGCATGTTATAAAGTTTGGTTTACTTATGAATTTTGCAAAGTGTTGTTAGAATATGAAATGGATATGTTTTGGCTTATACTTATATTGGAAATGTTGATTAAAATGTTCATGTCTTTGAAAACTAATGAGTTTGTTGAGTAAGTACAGGTATGGGAGGCGTTCGAGAGAGTTGGAGCGCGTATAAGCGTTATATTAGTCGCTTGCTTTAAAGATTTTCTAAAAGGTACACCTACGCAAATATAATTGGGAAAATGATATATATATTGTGATATATTTTGATTTCCGACCGTGTGGGTCGATGTATATATATTTGTGTGTATCGCGATATCGCGAAAGCTCCTCCGTACAGGGGACACTCTGCCAAAATTTTCCGGAAATTTTGGGAGTTAGAAATTTTCTGGGAATTTTGAAAAATTGTAATTAACTTTGAAAGTTACAAGTTAAAATTAAAGCTTTAGAATAAATAAAGAAAATGAGTTTGGGATTAAGCTAAAGGATTTTGGGAGAGTAAATATAAGCTTTTAACTAAGCTAATTGGGTAAGCAAATGGGTTGGAGAGTATTTTCTATCTTAGCAAATTTCGAGGACGAAATATTTATAAGGGGGGAGGAATGTAACATCCCGTATTTTTAAGCCATTGAATTTGAACATTTAATTCATTTTAAATGTTGAATATGGATTATAAATTGAATCTTGAAATAAAATTAGCTATAATTTTTAGTTATAGTAATTCTATTCAATTTCAAATAATTGAGAATAATAATTAAATATTGAATCGGGAATTTAATTGGTAACTGAATAATACCAATTCAATATTAGAATTGGGGTAATTGGTAATTTCGAGTGTAAATGGAGATAAAATTAGATTCTAAAATTTAATTTAGGTCTAATTGGGTTTGAGTTTTAGTATTAGACCATTGGAAGAAATTAAAAGTTAATAGATTGAATTTGGAATTTTATATTAATTTAATAATAGGATTTAATAATATAAAAATGCAATTAATCGAATTTTGATTCGAAATGAGTCAAAATGATTGTTAATGTGTTTTTAAATGATATATGATGTATTGTAAAGTTAATAAAAATTTTAAAAGTAAATTTCTAAGCGTTTTCGATAATTTTGAAAATCGCTTGATTTAATAGACGAGTTAAAATAGCCTTCCGGGGCACAGTCTCGGAATTCGACGAAACCAGTTTCATTGGATCCGTAATAGTTAGTTATTATCGGATTTCAATTTTCGTAGCAATCGGAGTTGTCATTTGACCGTGGCAGCTCAAAACGCATAGAAATCGTTTTAATCGATTTAATTTTAAATTGATTGTTTAATTCTGTAACTTACGCATACGGCCGAGTTAGCTTACAAAACTTGTTGCATTGTGTCCGGAACGCGGAAAAACCCTAGGAACGCCTGTTGGTGCGTGAGAATTGGGGTCGTTTGCATAAACGGTTAAATTGAGGATTATATTAATAAAATAATATTAAATTATATTATATAAACAATTATCTTTGCAAACCCCAATCTATTTCGTGAGCCGCCGGCCCTATTATATTCCATGGCCGAAAATCATCGATCTTCTCCTCCAAATCGTGATCAATCCATCATGCTATTGTGTAAACGTTCAACTGGGAAGTCGTAGAGCTTCTCGAGCTCTACGAATCTATATGGGTGTGATCGAGTTTAGTGAAGTAGGGAAGGTCAGGAACGGCCGAGTTCGTCACGCGTTTGAGCGTACGGATCGAGGAAAAGAGGGAGCCGAGTTCGACGTGGCTGGGGATGTGGGTGGTACGCACGGAGATCTTCCAAGGGGTGGTTTCCGATCGAGTAGAATCGCGTCGAGGATGGAGCGGCCTTAAGCCCTAGGAGATCGTCATTGTAACAACCCGCATATTTACCGATTTTATATTTAGATGTTTAATTTAAATATAGCGTCGTTAGTCGGATTATGGTCCGAAATGTTACTTTCTGCAAATGGCCGAATTGGAACTCGAAACTACCTCCATTGGTTCCAAAATGGCGTTTGCGATCTTTTTGAGTATAATCTTTGATATGTTTGGAGTTTGTGAATTTTGGTTACTTTTTCTATTGGGTTTGGGTTTGGGTTCAGCCCACTAGCTTAACTAATCCTCTAGCTTAGCCACTCCTCTCATTCACTTATTCACTTCTTTAAACTTAAGCTTAGAACTGAAAATGGGGGAAAGGAAGAGGAATTAGAAATTAGCAAGCCCTAGTTCTCCTTTGTATCTTGATTTCTTGCTCCAAATTATAGAGAATCTATTGGTAAGTTCATCTCCATCTTCTCCATCTCTTCTCCTCTTCAATTTCTGTAATTTTCCTAACCCTAACTTAGGAAATACTTGCTTTGATTCTAGATTGAAGCTTGTAGTGTTGAAGTGGAGTGCAGGCTTCGGTCGACCGACCTGCTGCCCCGAGCCATAATTGGGTTTCTGCATCTGGCCAGCCGACCGAGCCCTGCAGTCCGGTCGACCGACCTGCTTTGTTTTGCCTGGTTTGTTTATTTTGCATATTTGATTGATTTTTCCGGACCTTATCGATTCAAGTTGCTTTTTAGTGGTTGTTATTGCATATTTGGCTTTGATAACTTACTCTTGACTTCATCCACGGGTTTTTATAAAATAATTTCTCGAATCGCATTTAAAAGCTCGTTTCTCCAATTTATAAATTCTATTTAAAACACACACTTTCGCACTTCGAGCGAAGTGGAAGGGTGATTAAATAGTTGGGCAAAACACGGACCATGAATCTGTGCGTTTATCCTTTCGATTAATCCCCGACCTATTCAATTGATCGTTTTGACCTTCGGGTTTAGTTTACCCATGATATGAGGTAAATTTGTACTGTTTTGAGTGTGAAATAAACTAACGGATAGTAAACCGTTTAGTGCGAACGGGTGGTTATGGGACTCACGTTACCACGTTTCGGATTCCTTTCTGGGAGTTTGTGACACATATCGCCTTTGGGATAGTGTCTTCGGACTGTCTCCTTCTGGTTTGTTGCCCTTTAGTATCGCTTTCGATGTGGCCGTTATGCGCCACATGGGTGATATTGGGTTTCTATAGTATCGCTTCCGATGTTGGCCGTTATGCGCCACATGGGTGATATTGGGTTGCTATTGTATCGCTTTCGATGTCGGCCATTATGCGCCACATGGGTGATATTAAGTTGCCCTATTGCATTGCTTTCGGAGTTGGTCATTCGTTACCGCTCGAGCAACTTTTATGATGTTTCAATTGAGATGTATATTCCCTAGGTATCGCCCCTCGGTGTAGGTCTTTTTGAACCACACGATATGTAGTGATCACCTTGTGAACTTGTATACCATATTGGTATTTGTTATTTGCCTTTTTGGCTTGTTTTGGGATATTCCTATCCTTTGTTTCTATGAGTTGCCGATGATACGAGGCTTGTTTGTTATGATATGATTCATCTTATGTTAGATGATTGGGTTATCTCTTTTAGAGATATTTGATATATATTGTGACCTTGCAGGTTTATTATGGTTCAGTTTATCTAACTGATTTGTTATCTAGACTGACCCGTGTATTTTATACTCGGGTCAGACCGAGTTGTTTCAGGTTAGGTGCTTTTGGACTTAGCCTATTTTTCTTCCGCATGGACTATTCGCTAGCTTCATTTTGTTGTAGCGTCTTTTGTGGTCCTTATCTGTTGTAACTCTGTTATTTATACTCTTTTTGTCTCGTCTGTATTTTGTGGTCTCCTGTACCACTTGACATGTATTATTTTGTATACTCTGTTGTGTATCCGTTTATGTGTATATTATGATCGACTGTTCTGTGATGTGAATTACATTTGAGTTGTTATATTTTCTTCTGATAGATCCTTTAGCCATTGTAGTTTTGCTTTAAATATTTATTGAATAGGTCGAATTTTAATATGACTACTTTTCGACGTATTTAGTGAATAGTTAAGGTAAGATTACACATGGTCGCTTCCATTATACTCCATTGTCCGCGTTAGCTGACAGTATTATCTATGTAATACTCTTTGTTAACGAGGCTCTAGGGGTGGGGCGTCACAGCGTGGTATCAGAGCGAGGTTCAAAACAAAATATGATAAACACAGAATAGATGCACATATTATGGTACATCAAAGTGTACAAGTAATACAAATCTTTGAATCGTCCTGTCTCATTATTCCATCGAGGTTAGATAGAGTTTGTGAATACGTCTAAGAATGCATTTAATTCCGTAGTATTCCATATTGCAATATCTACCTTGTGAATAATCCTTTCTTTATCTTGACTTTCAGCTTATGTCTGGAAGAGGCAGAGGTCGACGTTCGGGTGTTGGGCAGTCCAGTGGCTCACATCCGGATGGCATTTATATGTCTGCCGATCAGTTTATGGAGTTGTTTAGGAGCACTCAGCCTCCCGTTCCTCCTCCAGTGTCTCCACCTCGCAAGTCTGCTTTTGCACGTCAGTGCAGTGATTTTGCTCATCTTGGAGGAAAACCGTTTAAGGGCTCTGAGTCTGTTCTTGAAGTCCAAGCTTGGCTTCGCACGTGCGAGCGTATCTTCTCTCGCATGCATCTTTCTGACCATGATCGAGTTCTTGTGACTTCTAGCTTATTGCGAGAGCGTGCTCTTGATTGGTATGAGCTTCTTGTAGCCGAGATTGATGAGTCTACTCTTTCTTGGACTCAGTTTCGGGGACGATTTGAACTCAAGTTCGTTCCTGAATCTGAAAAAGTTTTATTGACCCGTTGCTTCCTTGAGTTGAAGCAAGGGAAATCTTCTGTTCCTGAGTATGTCGCATTGTTCGAGGCTTTATCTCAGTATGGTCTTGAATTCATCAACACTTCTTACAAGAAGAATTTGAAGTTTGTTTCTGGTCTTAAGAAATATCTTAGGAAGTCTTTGTTGCTCCAGCTTAAGCTTTCTTTCGAGGAATTGGTTGATTCGGCACTTCACCTCGAGACCGTCGAGAAGGAGTGTGATAGTGATGTAGATGTTGAGGTTTCTAAGAACCCCAACAAGAGGCCGTTTCCAATTCAGAAGAAGCCTTTTCCTTCTAAGAAGAATAAGACTGGTGGTCATAGTTCTCAGCCTCAGTCTTCCGGAACACCTTTCGTTCGAAAGTGTTTTAATTGTGGTTCTCCGGACCATATTATTCGAGCTTGTCCTAAGCCTCTCTTCTGCCGCTACTGCAAGAAGGAAGGTCATCGTGTTTCAGCTTGTCCCATTGCTCCGAATAATTCTTCATCTGGCAAGTTAAATGTAGCAAATGCTTCTGGAGGTCCTTCTCAATCTAAAGGTATATCTCCATCTATTTTGGAAGATTTTATTCTATTTCATGATCATAGTATTCGAGTTCTTTTCGATACGGGTGCTTCACATTCTTTCATATCGAAGAAGCTCGTTGATGATTTATCCTTGGATGTTTCTTGTATGGTTATTTCTTTAAGGATTGCGAATCCAATTGGGGGATCTGCGACCCTTAGTTTGTTTTGTGATTATATTGAGATTTTTTTATGTGGCTTTTCTTTCCGTGCGAATCTGCACTTTATTTCTTATTTGGGTTTTGATATGATTTTTGGTATGGACTGGCTAGTGAGGTACGATGCCAGGATTATTTGTTCGGAGAGAATTTTATATCTTTGTCATCCTGATTCGCCTTTTCAGTTATCTCTTGTTCTTCGGGATGCGGATATTCCGAAATGGATTTGTATTCTCTTGATTCGCGAGATGGTGATGATATATCTCGTATTCCTATTGCTTGTGACTTTTCTGATGTTTTTGAGCCTGTATCGGGTTTGCCACCCAAACGGGCAATTGAGTTCCGCATTGATCTCATTCCAAGCACGCAGCCAGTTAGTCGTCCTCCTACGAGGATGTCTAGAAAGGAAAATGAGGAACTCAAGAAGCAGCTTTTAGAGCTTGAATCCAAGCAATTGATTCAATCTAGTTTTTCTCCGTGGGGATCCATGGTCGTCTTTGTGAAGAAGTCTGATGGAACTCTTAGGCTTTGCATTGACTATCGCAAGCTTAACGAGTTGACCATTAGAAATAGGTATCCTTTGCCTAGGATCGATGACATGTTCGATCTATTGAGTGGTGCTAAGGTCTTTTCTCAACTTGACCTTGCCACAGGTTTTCATCAGTTACGAGTCGCGGAGGATAACATATCTCTTACCGCTTTCTGCACTCGTTATGGTTCTTTTGAGTGGCTCGTTATGCCGTTCGGTTTGACGAACGCTCCTGCTTTCTTTGTCGATCTCATGAATCGAGTATTCCGGGAATATCTCGATAAGTTCGTGCTTGTCTTCATTGATGATATCCTTATTTATTCTAAGTCTGAAGCTGAGCATGCTAATCACTTGAGAATTATCTTGAGTACTCTTCGCCGTCATCAGCTTAGAGCCAAATTCTCCAAGTGCCACTTTTGGGAGAATAAGGTTAAGTTCTTAGGCCATGTTGTATCTTCCGATGGCATTTCTGTCGATCCCTCAAAGATCGAAGCCATCCAGGATTGGAAGAGGCCTGAAAATGTTCATGAGATTCGTAGTTTCCTTGGATTGGCGGGTTATTACCGTCGATTCATTAAGGATTTTTCCCGTGTTGTGCTTCCTCTCACTTGCCTTACTCGGAAAGGCATTCGTTTTGATTGGTCCGACAAGTGTGAAGCTTCCTTTCTGCCATTGAAGGAACTTCTCACAAATGCTCCTATTCTAGTGGTTCCCGAAGGGAATCATGATCTTGTTGTCTACACCGATGCTTGTGGTAGTGGTCTCGGTGCTGTTCTTATGCAGAAGGATCGGGTAGTTGCTTATGCTTCTAGGCAACTGCGTCCGAATGAAGTTCGCTATGCCACTCATGATCTTGAGTTAGCCGCCATTGTCTTTGCCTTGAAGATTTGGCGACATTATTTATTGGGCGAGCGCTTCATTCTCTATACCGATCATAAATCTTTGAAGTATTTGTTCACTCAGAAAGAATTCAATATGAGGCAACAGCGTTGGCTCGAGTTTCTTGCTTCTTATGACTTTGATATCCAGTATACCCCTGGTAAGGGTAATCGTGTTGCTGATGCGCTTAGTCGCACACATTCGGCTGTTATTTCTATGATCCTTGCCGAATGGAGTATTCTTGAAACTCTATCTTTTTGTGAAATTCGTGATCGAGGTTCATCTATCGATTCTCCTATTCTATTATTTAGTTTGGGAGCTCGACCTGTTTTATTGGATCGTATTGCCGATGCCCAACGGCGTGATCCTGATTTGTTGCATTTTATTCAGCTTTGTGAGTCTGGATCTTGTGATGAGGCGTTGCAAGATTTTAGCATTGATTCTCATGGGTGTCTTCGTAAGAAGAATCGTCTTTTTGTGCCTTCTGATTTTGCACTTAGGCATGACATTCTTGATGATTGTCACCGTTCTAAGTATACCATTCATCCCGGTAGTAGCAAGATGTATGCCGATTTGCGTCGTCTTTATTATTGGGAAGGCATGAAGCGCGATGTGGCGAGTTATGTGAGCAATTGCATAACTTGTCAGCGTTTTAAGGCCGAGCATCAGCGTCCTTCTGGTCTTCTTCAGCCTCTTGAGATTCCATTGTGGAAATGGGATCAGATATCTATGGATTTCATTGACGGCCTACCTCGTTCGAGATCTGGCCATTCTAGCATTTGGGTTATTGTTGATCGCCTCTCTAAGTCTGCTCATTTTGTCCCTATTAAGTCTAATAGGACTGCTTCGCATTTGGCTAAGTTGTATGTCAAGGAAATCGTGAGACTTCACGGTGTTCCTAGTTCTATTGTGAGTGATCGTGATCCTTTATTCACGAGTCATTTTTGGAAGAGTCTTAAGCAAGCTTTGGGAACAAAGCTTAATTTTTCTACAGCTTATCATCCGCAGTCTGACGGACAGACTGAACGGGTGAATCGTATTTTGGAAGATCTTCTCCGTATTTGTATCTTTGATTTCGGTGGTAGTTGGGAGGATCACCTACCTCTTGTAGAATTCTCCTACAACAATAGTTTTCAGTCTAGTATCGGTATGGCTCCTTTCGAAGCCTTATACGGAAGGCCATGTCGATCACCTTCTTGTTGTTTAGAATCTGGTGAGAAGCTTATTCTTGGTCCAGATTTTGTTCGTGATTCTTCCGAGAAGATTGATCTTATTCGGTTGAGAATGAAAGAGGCACAAAGTCGCCAGAAATCCTACGCAGACAACCGTAGGAAGCCTCTCGAGTTCTCGATCGGCGATCTTGTTTTTATTCGTGTTTCTCCTTTGAAGGGGGTTATGCGTTTCAGTACGACTGGAAAATTGGCTCCTCGTTATATAGGACCGTTTTCTATTACTGAACGTATTGGCCCTGTGGCTTATAGAGTTTCACTTCCAGCTCATTTATCTGGCATTCATGACGTGTTTCACGTCTCGCAACTTCGGAAATGTCTCCGGGAGTCGGATTCTGTTATTACTTCTCCTGATTTGCAAGAGCTTGAGGTCTCACCGGACTTATCTATTGTACAGCAACCTATTCGCGTGCTCGACACGGAGGTGCGACACCTTCAGAACAAGGACGTGCCGCTCGTTAAAGTTCAATGGTTCGCTAATCCCAATGACTGTACTTGGGAAACCAGAGACTATATCGAGCGATCTTATCCGGGTTTTCTTTCCTTGCTTTGAAACGGTGAGTATGTCTTTTCATCTCAAGTTTATTTTCTTTTCTTTTGATTGATTGATTGTATGTAGTTGTTACAAATATCGTCTCTAGGAATTGCGGGGACGCAATTTTGTAAGGAGGGGAGATCTGTAACAACTCGCATATTTAACGATTTTATATTTAAATGTTTAATTTAAATATAGCGTCGTTAGTCGGATTTTGGTCCGAAATGTTACTTTCTGCAAATGGCCGAATTGGAACTCGAAACTACCTCCATTGGTTCCAAAATGGCGTTTGCGATCTTTTTGAGTATAATCTTTGATATGTTTGGAGTTTGTGAATTTTGGTTACTTTTTCTATTGGGTTTGGGTTTGGGTTCAGCCCACTAGCTTAACTAATCCTCTAGCTTAGCCACTCCTCTCATTCACTTATTCACTTCTTTAAACTTAAGCTTAGAACTGAAAATGGGGGAAAGGAAGAGGAATTAGAAATTAGCAAGCCCTAGTTCTCCTTTGTATCTTGATTTCTTGCTCCAAATTCATAGAGAATCTATTGGTAAGTTCATCTCCATCATCTCCATCTCTTCTCCTCTTCAATTTCTGTAATTTTCCTAACCCTAACTTAGGAAATACTTGCTTTGATTCTAGATTGAAGCTTGTAGTGTTGAAGTGGAGTGTAGTTGGTTGATTCCTTGCATTTGTGCTTCTTCATCATCTTTGTTTGTGAGGTTAAAAGGTGAGTTTTGAACTCACATCTACTTCTCTTGATTTCATGGGTGTTAGTATGAATTCCTAACAAGTATGCATGTGCCATTATTTTGGAATTGGAAAGAATTTGCATTTTCATTGAAATAGGGCAGGAAGTGCAAAATCACCAGGTTCGGCCGACCGAGTGCAGGCTTCGGTCGACCGACCAGTTGCCTCGAGCCATAATTGGGTTTCTGCATCTGGCCGGCCGACCGAGCCCTGCAGTCTGGTCGACCGACCTGCTTTGTTTTGCCTGGTTTGTTTATTTTGCATATTTGATTGATTTTTCCGGACCTTATCGATTCAAGTTGCTTTTTAGTGGTTGTTATTGCATATTTGGCTTTGATAACTTACTCTTGACTTCATCCACGGGTTTTTATAAAATAATTTCTCGAATCGCATTTAAAAGCACGTTTCTCCAATTTATAAATTCTATTTAAAACACACACTTTCGCACTTCGAGCGAAGTGGAAGGGTGATTAAATGGTTGGGCAAAACACGGACCATGAATCTGTGCGTTTATCCTTTCGATTAATCCCCGACCTATTCAATTGATCGTTTTGACCTTCGGGTTTAGTTTACCGATGATATGAGGTAAATTTGTACTGTTTTGAGTGTGAAATAAACTAATGGATAGTAAACCGTTTAGTGCGAACGGGTGGTTATGGGACTCACGTTACCACTTTTCGGATTCCTTTATGGGAGTTTGTTACACATATCGCCTTTGGGATAGTGTCTTCGAACTGTCTCCTTCTGGTTTGTTGCCCTTTAGTATCGCTTTCGATGTGGCCGTTATGCGCCACATGGGTGATATTGGGTTGCTATAGTATCGCTTCCGATGTTGGCCGTTATGCGCCACATGGGTGATATTGGGTTGCTATTGTATCGCTTCCGATGTCGGCCGTTATGCGCCATATGGGTGATATTAAGTTGCCCTATTGCATTGCTTTCGAAGTTGGTCATTCGTTACCGCTCGAGCAACTTTTATGATGTTTCAATTGAGATGTATATTCCCTAGGTATCGCCCCTCGGTGTAGGTCTTTTTGAACCACACGATATGTAGTGATCACCTTGTGAACTTATATACCATATTGGTATTTGTTATTAGCCTTTTTGGCTTGTTTTGGGATATTCCTATCCTTTGTTTCTATAAGTTGCCGATGATACGAGGCTTGTTTGTTATGATATGATTCATCTTATGTTAGATGATTGGGTTATCTCTTTTATAGATATTTGATATATATTGTGACCTTGCAGGTTTATTATGGTCCAGTTTATCTAACTGATTTGTTATCTAGACTGACCCGTGTATTTTATACTCGGGTCAGACCGAGTTATTTCAGGTTAAGTGCTTTTGGACTTAGCCTATTTTGTTTCTGCATGGACTATTCGCTAGCTTCATTTTGTTGTAGCATCTTTTGTGGTCCTTATCTGTTGCAACTCTGTTATTTATACTCTTTTTGTCTCGTCTGTATATTGTGGTCTCCTATACCACTTGACATGTATTATTTTGTATACTCTATTGTATATCCGTTTATGTGTATATTATGATCGACTGTTCTGTGATGTGAATTACATTTGAGTTGTTATATTTTCTTCTGATAGATCCTTTAGCCATTGTAGTTTTGCTTTAAATATTTATTGAATAGGTCGAATTTTAATGTGACTACTTTTCGACGTATTTAGTGAATAGTTAAGGTAAGATTACACATGGTCGCTTCCATTATACTCCATTGTCCGCGTTAGCTGACAGTATTATCTATGTAATACTCTTTGTTAACGAGGCTCTAGGGGTGGGGCGTCACAGTGATGGGTTAGTTTGTGCTCCTGATGCTTGCATGAGGGAGAGAGTACTGTGCGGCCGTGATTTTTGACTTGTGGATCTACGGCCTGATTCTTTTTTGCTTTAGGTAAAAATATGAAATAAAAGAAAATTTGTTTAAATTGTTATTTAAAACTTTGAAATTCATATCTATTTCATACGATGTCAGATTGCAACGAATTTGGTATCGTCGGAATCGTAGAGACACGTACTACGCGATGGTGCAGTTCCGGATTTGTTCCGGGCAAGTAGAAATTTGAGTTAAATCGAGCGTCGTTCGGTGTAATTTAAATTTCGAACGCTTGCCGAAACACAAGGTGAGTTATTCTCACTCACATATGGATATTGGCTGATTTAAATAATAAATATTTAAATATCTGTGTGATTGGTTGCATATTATTGTTATTATCAGTCTGGATTGATATTTATATATGTGATGTGCTAATATTTGTGGATGCAGGGAAACAGGTTGGAGGGATATAACTGGATTACTCACAATGTAGTAATATTTTTATAGTTGATGATGATGCCTGTTATATATTATGATTGATAAATTTGGGATTAAATTGTATTGTGAAATTGTGGGACAAACTATAAGCCCAGGATGTTAAATTATAAAGAAATTTGGAGTTTTAATTTTATAGAAATTAAATTGGATTTTCAAAATAATTTTAGAAAATTTATAAATAAGGAATTTAAAGGAATATAAAAATTAGAATCTGTTTTGGTGGAAAACTGGAATGAAATTTGTATTGGAATATTGCTGAGTAAATTATAAATCCATAATTAATTATAAATGGAGGAATTGAATTCTAGAGAAATAAAAGATATTGTTAAATAATGAATTTTAAAGAATTAAATTTGAAATTTATTTAGAATGGAAATTGAAAATTTGTAAAATCTGGAATGATAAACAAAGAGAAATGTTATCAATTGATAAATGTGAAAGTAAATTTATGTTATTAAACCATAAAACTAAATTGAAATAAATCGACAGAAATCGTGAGAAGAATTTCTATGATGTTTAAGTGGAAATGAGATTCCTTGGGATAACCAAGTTCGAGTTTAAACTGATTTTATAAAAAGGAAGTTTTAAAAATTCAAACTTGTTTAACAGTGTGTTTGGAAATTATTATTTTAAAATAATTATTAACAATTAGCAATAGTAAATTTTATAAATACCTTAATAATTATTTTTACAGATGGATTTGTTTAAAAGACTAGTTTTGGACTTAAGTCATTTGAAATGAGTATTTATCTTATTAAAAACACTACTTTTAAATTTTAGTTTATTAAAAACCTTATTTAAAATCAAGTTTATATCTTAATAAATGGTTTTACTGTACATATTTTGAAATTATATTTTGAGTAAGTAACTAGAAGTGAATTTACGTATTTTAAAGTATATTTCAATATAAAATGTTTTTAACTGTTTTCAAACTAAGTTGTTTTGAACTTGGTTATTTCCAATGGAAATATATGGCAAAGGATTTACCTTGTAAAGGAAGAGTTGGGAAATTGTTTTCAAATGAGGATATATCCGCTGCTGTGATTGTATGGTAGGTCTGATTTGTGGTTGTTGATGTTTGAGATACTCTGATGATATGATGTATATACAGTAATAGATTTCATTTTGTGTAAAGTTCTGTATTTATTATTATAGTTTATTCCGCTGCGACTGTGAGATTCTGATATTGTTTAGTTTCTCCTTCTTCTATCTCTTCTTCTTTAACCCTAATGGTTCGTAATTCTGTGCCACTTGAGTTAATAGAGGTAGAATAGTGTTGATTCAAGGGGTACAGATTTGCTGGCTGTTACAATATATATTTTTCAATTTACGGATTTTATTCACATAGGTATTTACATATACAATAAAGTATAGATGTAGATTTTATATATAAACAGAAAATTTATTTATATAGATAAAGCTGGAAAAAAATAGAAATTTAAATGTTGAAGGATTTATATAAAAAAATAAATATACATATACCTATTTTAATTTGCTAGTTATTTTAAATAATGGATTTGGAAAAAAAGGTTTAACTAGCTTATTAATTTTCTTAGTTACTAAAAGATCTTTAAAAGGAAAATTAGTTTATAATTTAAATTTTTTGTTTAAATTAAATCATTAGTCAATTTAATGATTAAAGGTACTTAATATTTCGATTTATTTCGAATATTAATAAATCATATAATGCTTATACAAGGTTAAAAATCGAGAAACAAGCCGGAATTAAAATGAGTAGGGATGGACTGCAAATTAAAATCAGAGGTGAGATCTTCTCACTCAAATTTAAATAATTTGAATTTCGGTTATTGATTGACTATTGGATGTGGTAGTATATATAGTAATGGTAGTGTGTATACATATATATATTTGGAGTGACTGATTTCTCGCATTATATAGCGGATGAGACCCTATGCGTCGCATAATAGCGGATGATTTTATATAATCCCATATACCACGATATTCCACCTCGAAGTGGAATTAGTATTTAATTGTTGTGCAAACATATGTGGATGCAGGGAAACAGGTGGGAGGGATCCAACTAGATTCCTCAAATATTTGAATTTGTTTCAATGTTGTGTGTTGGATTTATTTATAATCTGTGTATGATTATATTTGTGATTGAAATTGTAACAACCGTGGTTTTGACTGCCGTCGAAATAAAAATTTAAAATAGAAATTTAAAATAGAAATTTGAAAAATAAGTTCGTAAAGAAAATTTTGTTGAAAAGTCAGTTGATATTTATAAGTGGTGCACGTTGGAAATGAATTACAAAAGGCATTGTGTGTTGAAAATAATTAAGTATGTTGTAACTTTCTTTTGCCTTCTTCACGTGTATATGTGGTTATAAGCGTATACAAAACAAATTTTAACAAGTGCTGTGACATTCATTTTGTAAAGCAAGTGGGAGCATTTCCTTTTCCTTTTTGCTGTCACTTATTTTAAGTGCAAAGTGAACACATTTTGTGCCATCATTTCTTTTGTTTGCAGTGTGTACTTTTTCTTTCCATATGCACGTTTCTTTTAATGCACTTGTACTCAAATTTCATGCCATCACTCCATTGTATTGACTTATTCACAATTTAAAAAGAAGACTTTTACACATTTTTCCAAGTAGCTTCATCATTTTTGGGTTGCTTCATTTTGCCTGTCAGCTCAAAGAAGGATATTAATGGCATTTCATACCTGCTTTCTGTTGGATCTAGGTGTTAACTGATTTATGAGGCAAATTAAAGGTGAGTGAAAAAATCACACTTCTAATTTAAAAACGATGTTGTCCAGATACATTTTTGTTTATTTCCTTTTGTGCAAAGTTGTAGCATTGAAACCAAGTCCAAGCTATTATTTTTACCACTTCATGTTGCATGCACAGATGTATGGTATTACGTGTGTATTATGTGTGTACGCAAGTTTAAAGTGCAAGTTTAAAATGCATGTAGTACATGAAGCTAAAGTCAGATAGTGAAATATGAAATGCAAACCATTTAATTTCAGGTTATCTTGTTTAACATATTGATTGCATGTGTGCTATAAAGGTGTCTAGGCTATTTATTTACTTTGTTTGTCAGCGTGTGTTAATAATCAGTTCAGATCCAATTTATGGTTTACTTCCTTTTTTGTGAAAACTCAAGTGTATAAAATTTTGGACCAGGTCACTTTGTTCTATATTTTTCATTTGCGTGCAAAGTACTTATGCCCAGACCATCATCTGATTGCATGCATGCGTATATTTTGTTGGTGCAGGAAGTGGTGCTAGTTTACTTTGGTTTGATATTTCATTTAGGTGATTACATGTAGAGTGTGCGTGCATGATAATTAAAATGCCAAGTTGTAGTGTGTATTTTGCTTATTTTCTTCTTTCAGTTATACTGCAAACAAAATGTTGTGGAAGCACTTGTCTGTTATGGTCCATATGTATTATCTCTGTTACTGGAAAATGAGATTCTGAAGTCGTGACCTCTTACCTTTTGCAATCTAAAATATACTTTGTTGTAAATCTTGATGCTTCAACTTTCAAGTTTTAGTCCCTTCAAAATCAAGAAAGGTGATAGTTTTAAGAAATAGTTTTAATGGTACGGAAAGGCAAAACTGTTATGTGACAGTTTATGCTATGTAACTTATACATCTCACATTTTTCTTGATCAACTTCCATGTAGATTGTTCATATTGTTTTATAAGTTAGATCAGCTGTACCCTTTTGCAAGCTAAGTTGGCATTGATACACAAATATGTTGATGCATGCATTTTTAGGGTCATTGCATATATTTTTTTAACAGTGTATTAAGTGCATTTGTGTCTATAAATTTTGTACGTGTGTTCTGTTTCATTAGCGTATGCAGTCCGTGTTTTAAAGAAACGTGTGTGTGCACAAATCAAGGCCATACCATATTTCAATTGCATGCACACAAAATTAAAGCATGCATGTGTATTACATGTTGCATTTCACTAAAAATATGTCTAGACCATTATATTAGGACGTACGTGAAAGATTGAATTGCTTTGAAAATGTGTCCAGGCTACACATAATTAGTGCGCACATATAGCTTTGCCAGGTCAAATATCTGGTAAGCTCATTATTGCGTGTAAGGTTAAGTTCCAGATCATTTAGTCTTTGCATTTTTGGATGTGTCTGCATATTAGCGTGCATGCATTTAAATGTAACACAAAATATTTATATTTGCATGTAAAACAGAGTCCAGTTCAAGGATGATGGAGTTATTAAATATTTGTCATTTCTTCATTATCGAGTGATGTGTTTTATGAATATCGGGTAATGCAGTTTAATAATTAATTTTTGTTGAACCGGTGTTACGTTTTTAAACGTATTTTGTTACCATTATTTTTATAACGGAATTTTTACGCCAGCATTACATTTTTGAAGAGTGTTGTTTTGGTGACATTTTGACGAACAAAAATTACTGTTGTTTTAACTTCAGTAACCGTCAATTTTTAAGTGAATTTTCAAGCGTTTATCCCGCAACGCTGATTTGATATCCATTTTTACGGTGTTTTGTGAAGCGCAATTTCTTTGTCGAAATTGCTATAGATGTTGCCGTTTTAATCACGTATTTTAAAATCATTTCCAATTTTTTTACAGTTTACGCTTTCAAAAGAATGCGGAAGCGATTTAAACGCTTCAGCAAAATTAAGGACTATAAACCCTTACTTTTACTGACTCGCTTAATTCCGGACTTGTCCATTTGAGAACGTAAAATGTTATTTATATAAAATACATAATTTTGCACTTTCAAGTAAACGATGAAGAGATTTATACGATTTAGCAAAAGTGCGGAGTATGGAACCACACTTTTACTAATTCAGTTAATTCCAGACTCGTTAATTGAAATATTTTCTATTTGATGATTTTGATGATATGTTGGGCTTTCAAGCCACTCTACTGGACCTTCGGGTCATATGATGGACCTTCGGGTCAATTACCAGTACTAGACCTTTGGGTCATTTGTTGGGCGCCAAAAATTACAGTACTTGGTAGGCTTCGGCCATATGAGATGCACGTGCGGCGTAGCTAAAACTCGCCATCTGTTGGGACCGATCCATCTTTTATGTTGATTTTCTAATTATCTTATTTTGATTTCTAGATTTTGTGAATGTTGATGTTCTAGTTATCTTAATTGATTTCAAGATTTTTGTGTATTGCTGTTTCGAATTCAATTGTGAATTTGGAAATTTATTTAGATGGAGTTTAATGAGATTTCTTCATTTAAACAATGTTGATTACTATGTTGTATAGTCTCATTTGAGACTATAGTTTTGTGTATAGTCTCATCCGAGACTACAGTTTTGTGTATAGTCTCATCCGAGACTATAGTTTTGCGTATTGCTGTTCGGAATTCAATTATGAATTTGAAAGTTGATTTTGAATGGAGTTTAAATTGAGATTTCTTCATTTAAACTATGTTGATTATTTATGTTGAATAGTCTCATTCGAGATTAAAATTGATTTGCTTAAGTGTTATTTATCATACACTTATTTCTAAGTTTAAATTAGATTGATCCGTTTATTATTTTCTTTTAAATAATACTCGGGCCATACCGAGTTATTTCGGGAAAATCATTATCTCAGATTCTGGCGTCGCTGCAGCTTTTGGGATTTCACATCATCTTTTGTCTAGGATTCGAGGTGTTACTTTTGGAGTTTTGACTCTAGTCTCGTGTATGTTGGTGTCTTTGTATATGTACATTTGGTTCGTGTGAACCATTGATTGTTGTAGCATGTATTCCAGACTTATCTTCTGCTATATATTTGATATTTCTGTTCTGATGCGATTATACTTATCAGTGTTGTTGTTATTACGAGTTGTTTTGAATTTTTCTTTAGCCACCGTAGTTTCGTTTTAGATTTGGATTGAATTTATATCTTTTGGAGTAATTTACACAACTCCTATTGATGTAATCAATACTTGTCTAAGGCATAACTTACGGATGGTCACTTCTAACAAGCCTTATTCTTCGCAATCGCAGACATTATTCCTTATAATAACCTTTCTTACTGTGGGCATAGAGGTAGGGCGTTACAGCTTGGTATCAGATTGAAATTCAGAACAAATTATAATAAGCATGGAACAAAATCAGAATGGAACATGTGTTACAACTATTCGAGGGTTTTATTCGTGCCTTTCTAATTTATTCCTTCATTGTTCTCAAACTTTTATCATCTCTAACAAGTTGGAATATGTCTAGGAACATATCTTATATTTCCATAGTATTCCCTTTGTTAATTTTCGTATCAATCTTGTATTATTTTAACTGCTCCTAAGGGTTTCAAATCTGGGAAGTTTAATGTTGCTTAAGCTTCTGGTGATTCTTCTCAGCCCAAAGTTTTTACTCCTTCTGTTTTGGAAGGTTTTATTTTATCTCATGGCTGTTCTATTAGAGTTCTTTTCGATACGGGTGCATCGCATTCATTCATGTCAAAGGAGCTTGTTGATGTTATTTCTTTGGATGTTGTTAGTCTTTGCGACCCTTTGAGGATTGTAAATCCTCTTGGTGGATCCTCTACTCTTGGTTTGTTGTGTGTTGATGTTGAGATTATTCTATGTGGTTTTTCCTTTCATGCGAATTTGCATGTTATGGATCATCTTGATTTTGGTATGATTTGGGTATGGATTGACTCGTCCGTTATGAAGTTCAAATCATATGTCCCGAAAGAACTTTATATCTCAAGCATCCCGATGCTATCAAGTAGTTATCTATTATATTTCGAACGCCATTATTTCTTCCTTCGAATCGGAGGCTATTATAGCTAAATATTCCAGTTTTTTTTGATTTTTCTGTTGTCTTTAAGCCTATTTCGAGTTTGCCGCCGAATAGGGCAATTGAGTTCCGTATTGATCTTATCTCTGGTGCTCATCCTGTCAGTCGTCCTCCCACGAGGATGTCTGCTAAGGAAAATGAGGAACTCAAGCAACAATTATCAGAATTGGAAGTCAGATGGTACTCTTAGGCTTTGCATTGATTATTGCAAGCTTATTGAGCTCATTATCAAAAGTAGGTATCCATTACCTAGGATCGATGACATGTTCGATCAATTAAGTAGCGCTAAGCTCTTCTCCCAACTCGATCTTGCTACCGGTTTTCATCAGTTACGAGTTGCGGAAGATAACATTCCACACTCTTATGATTCTTATGAATGACTTGTTATGTCATTTAGTTTGCCCAGCTTATTTCATCCATTTTATGAATCGAGTATTCTACGAATATCTCGATGACTCAATTTGTGTATTTATTGATTTTGGATGAAAAAAGCAATTTCAAATTTTGCAAAATCCTTTTCATAAGATTTATTTTCAAGTATAATTGGATTTCTGTTTATCATATAGAAGATGATTTTGTGATTGTATTTCTCATTGAGTGCTTTAAGAATTCTGGTCGATGTGCTTGATCAACTTTATCGATAGGAATCTCCTAAACGCTTTGATGACAGTCAGACACAATAAATTAATTTTGAATAAGTAAATTTTTGGAAAGATAATTACATAAAGATAATTGTAATTTTTAAAGATTTAGCTTTTTGGGAAAGAGGTTCAATTAAAAGAACTCTTTTCCGATACTCCTATTCTAGTGGTTCCTGAAGGGAATCATGATCTTGTTGTTTATACCTATGCCAATGGTTAGGGACACGGTGCTGTTCTCATGCAAAAAGATAGAGTAGTTGCCTATGCTTCTGGACAACTAAAGCCTAACGAGCTTTGTTATGCTGCCCATGATTTGGAGTTAGCCGCTATCGGCTTTGCTCTAAAGATTTGGCGACATTATTTATTGGGCAAGCGATTTGTTCCCTTTACTGATCACAAATCTGTGAAGTATCTATTTACTCAGAAAGAACTTGATTTGAGGCAACAACGTTGGCTCGAATTTCTAGCTTCATATGATTTTGATATTCAGTATACCCCTGGTAAGGGTAATCGAGTGGCTGATGTGCTTAGTCGTAAGCAACAAGTTGTTGTTTCCACGATGCTTGCAGAGTGGAATATATTGGAAGCTTTATCTCATTGTGATATTCGAGACCATCTTTCAGTTTCTGATTCTTCCGTGCTTTTATTTAGCATGGAAGCTTGTCCTAGTTTGTTGGATCGTGTTGCCGATGCCCAGAAACAAGATTCAGATTCTATTACTGGTCCCCATTTGTTGCAAGATCTTGAGATCTCACCCGACTTGTCTATGGTGCAAAATCCTGTTCGTTGCTAACTTCGGAGGTTAAACGCCTTTGAAAAAAGAAGTCCCGCTTATGAAAATTTCAATGGTCCACAAACCCCAAAGATTGCACTTGGGAAACCAAAGAATTCATCGAGCGTTCTTATCCTGATTTTCTCTCCTCTTCGAGTGGGAGTGAGCATTCTAAATCCATCTTTTCTATTTTATCTTTGTTGTGATGAATTATTTGTGTTATAGACAACTTCTAATATGAAAATTGCGGGGATGCAATTTTTATAAGGGGGAGTTTATAACAACCATGATTTTTGACTTTCGTCGAAATAAAAATTTAAAATAGAAATTTTAAATTAAAATTTGAAAAATAAATTTGCAAAGCAAATTTTGTTGAAAAGTCAGTTGATATTTATAACTGGTGCACGTTGGAAATGAATTGCAAATGGCATTGTGTGTTGAAAATAATTAAGTATGTTGTAACTTTCTTTTGCCTTCTTCACGTGTATATGTGGATATAGGCTAATATAAAACAAATTTGAACAAGTGCCGTGACATTCATTTTGTAAAGCAAGTGGGAGCATTTCCTTTGCCTTTTTGCTGTCACTTATTTTAAGTGCAAAGTGAACACATTTTTGTGCCATCATTTCTTTTATATGCAGCGTGTACCTTTTCTTCCCATATGCACGTTTCTTTTAGTGCACTTGCACTCAAATTGCATCCCATCACTCCTTTGTATTGACTTATTCACAATTTGAGAAGAAGACTTTTACTCATTTTTCCAAGTAGCTTCATCATTTCTGGTTTGCTTCATTTTTCCTGTAAGCTCAGAGAATGATATTAATGGCAGTTCATACTTGCTTTCTATTGGATCTAGGTGTTAACTGATTTTTGAGGCAAATTAAAGGTGAGTGAAAAAACTCACACTTCTAATTTAAAAACGATGTTGCCCATATACATTTTTGTTTATTTCCTTTTGTGCAAAGTTGTAGCATTGAAACCAAGTCCAAGCTATTATTTTTACCACTTTTTGTTGCACGCACAGATGTATGTTATTACGTGTGTATTATGTGTGTACGCAAGTTCAAAGTGCAAGTTTAAAATGCATGTAGTACATGAAGCTAAAGTCAGATAGTGAATATGAAATGCGTACTGTTCAATTTCAGGTTATCTTGTTTTACATGTTAATTGCATGTGTGCTATAAAGGTGTCCATGCTATTTATTTACTTAGTTTGTCAACGTGTGTTAATAATCAGTTCAGATCTTACTTCCTTTTTTGTGAAAACTCAAGTGTATAAAATTTTGGACCAGGTCACTTTGTTCTATATTTTTCATTTGCATGCAAAGTACTTATGCCCAAACCCTCATTTGATTGCATGCATGCGTATATTTCATTGGTGCAAGAAGTGGTGCTAGTATACTTTGGTTTGATATTTCATTTAGGTGATTACATGTAGAGTGTGCGTGCATGATAATTAAAATGCCAAGTTATAGTGTGTATTTTTCTTATTTTCTTCTTTCAGTTATACTGCAAACAAAATGTTGTGGAAGCACTTGTCTATTGTGGTCCATATGTATTATCTCTGTTAATGACAAATGAGATTCTGAAGTCGTGACCTCTTACCTTTTGCAATCTAAAATCTACTTTGTTGTAAATCTTGATGCTTCAGCTTTCAGGTATTAGGCCCTTCAAAATCAAGAAAGGTGACAGTTTTAAGAAATAATTTTAATGGTACGGAGAGGCAAAATTGTTATGTGACAGTTTATGATGTGTAACTTATACACCTCACAATTTTCTTGATCAACTTCCATATAGATTGTTCATATAGTTTTATAAGTTAGATCAGCTGTACCCTTTTGCAAGCTAAGTTGGCATTGATACATGAATATGTTGATGCATGCATTTTCAGGGTCATTGCATATATTTTGTTAACAGTGTAATAAGTGCATTTGTGTCTATAAATTTTGTACGTGTGTTTTGTTTCATTAGCGTATGCAGTCCGTGTTTTAAAGAAACGTGTGTGTGCACAAATCAAGGCCAGACCATATTTCAATTGCATGCACACAAAATTAAAGCATGCATGAGTATTACATGTTGCATTTCACTAAAAATATGTCTAGACCATTATACTAGGATGTATGTGCAAGATTGAATTGCTTTGAAAATGTGTCCAGGCTACACATAATTAGTGCGCACATATAGCTTTGCCAGGTCAAATATTTGGTAAGCTCATTATTACATGTAAGGTTAAGTTCCAGATCATTTAGTCTTTACATTTTTGGATGTGTCTGCATATTAGCGTGCATGCACTTAAATGTAACAAAAAATATTTATATTTGTGCCAAAACGGAGTCCAGTTCAAGGATGATGGAGTTATTAAATATTTTTCATTTCTTCATTTTCGAGGGATGTGTTTTATGAATATCGAGTAATGCAGTTTAATTATTAATTTTTGTTGAACCAGTGTTACATTTTTAAACATATTTTGTTACCGTTATTTTTATAACGGAATTTTTATGCCGGCATTATATTTTTGAAGCGTGTTGTTTTGGTGACATTTTTGACGAATAAAAATTACTGTTGTTTTAACTTCAGTAACCGTCAATTTTAAAGTGAATTTTCAAGCGGTTATCCCGCAACGCTGATTTGGTATCCGTTTTTACGTTGTTTTGTGAAACGCAATTTCTTTGTCGAAATTGCTATAGATGTTGCTGTTTTAATCACGTGTTTTAAAATCGTTTTAAAATAAAATTATTTCCAAATTTTTTACAGTTTACGCTTTCAAAAGAATGAGAAGCGATTTAAACGCTTCAACAAAATTAAGGACTATGAACCCTTACTTTTATTGACACGCTTAATTCCGGACTTCTCCATTTGAGAACGTAAAATGTTATTTATATAAAATACAAAATTTTACATTTTCAAGGAAACGATGAAGAGATTTAAATGATTTAGCAAAAGTGCGGAGTATGGTACCATACTTTTAATAATTCGGTTAATTCCGGACTCGTTAATTGAAATATTAGCTGTTTGATGATTTTGATGATTTGTTTGGCTTTCGAGCCACTCTGCTGGACCTTCGGGTCATATGATGGACCTTCGGTTCAATTACCAGTACTAGACCTTCGGAGTCATTTGTTGGGCGCCAAAAATTATAGTACTTGGTAGGCTTCGGCCATATGAGATGCACGTGTGGCGTAGCTAAAACTCGCCATCTGATGGGATCGATCCATCTTTTATGTTGATTTTCTAATTATCTTATTTTGATTTCTGGATTTTGTGAATGCTGATTTTCTAGTTATCTTAATTGATTTCTAGATTTTTTTTATTGCCGTTTCGAATTCGATTGTGGATTTGGAAATTTATTTAGATGGAGTTTAATGATATTTCTTCATTTAAACAATGTTGATTACTATGTTATATAGACTCATCCAAGACTATAGTTTTGTGTATATTCTCATCCAAGACTATAGCTTTGCGTATTGCTGTTTTGAATTCAATTGTGAATTTGAAAGTTGATTTTGGATGGAGTTTAAATTGAGATTTCTTCATTTAAACTATGTTGATTATTTATGTTGAATAGTCTCATTCGAGATTATAATTGATTTGCTCAACTGTTATTTATCATACACTTATTTCTAAGTTTAAATTAGACTGATCCGTTTATTATTTTCTTTTAAATAATACTTGGGTCAGACCGAGTTATTTCAAGAAAATCACTATCTCTGATTCTGTTGCCGCTTCAGCTTTTTGGATTTCACATCATCTTTTGTCTACGCTTCGAGGTGTTACTTTTGGAGTTTTGACTCTAGTCTCGTGTATATTGGTGTCTTTGTATACGTACATTTGGTTCGAGTGAACCATTGATTGTTGTAGCATGTATTCCAGACTTATCTTCCGCTATATATCTGATATTTCTGTTCTAATGCGATTATACTTATCAGTGTTGTTGTTATTATGAGTTGTTCTGAATTTTTCTTTAGCCACCGTAGCTTTGTTTTAGATTTGGATTGAATTTATATCTTTTGGAGTAATTTACACAACTCCTATCGATGTAATCAATACTCGTCTAAGGCATAACTTACAGATGGTCGCTTCTAACAAGCCTTATTCTTCGCAATAGCAGACGTTATTCCTTATAATAACCTTTGTTATTATGAGCATAGAGGTGGGGCGTTACAGAAATTGTTGAAGGCTATGGTTTAGCCGAATATATTTTTGGTATCGTAGGATACCAGAAATATAAAATTGGATTTTTGGAAATTAAAGTAGAAAATTTTAAGTAAATGGATTTTTGAAATTGGATAAATTTAAAAGAAGGAATTTAAAAGTATAAAAGTCGATTTTTGAAATCCTATCAAATTAATTCCAAAATATGGGAAATCTTTTAATAAAGGTATTTTAAGTAATATTGTTCAACAGCTGAACAAATTATTTAAAATTTGGATTTTAAATAGTTTGGAAGAGATAAAGGAATTTATTTTAAAAGGGAATAAATTTGGAAATCAATTTGGTGTTCGAAATAAATTTGAGAATCAATTTGAAATTTGATTTGGTATTTGAAAATAAATTTTTGGAAATAAATTTTGAAATCTTTTTGGTGTTTGAAATAAATGTTTGGAAAATCAATTTGGAATTTGATTTGGTGTTGAAATAAATTGGGAAATCAATTTGGGATTTGAGTTGGTGTTTGAAAATGAGTATTTGGAAATCGATTTGAAAATCTTATATCAATGGATATTTTGAAATTTAAATTCACAATGGGAATTTATAAAGGAAAGGGAAATTTGTTTTAAAAACAAATAATGGTTTATTTTTAAAAGTGTGGAAAAGAAATTTACGGATTTGGAACCCAAATTTAAAATAAATCAAGAAGGATTTATTAATTGTTTTAAGTGGACCATTATGAAATGGAAAGTATATTTTCTTTGGAAAGCCAAGTATGTTTTCAAAGTAGCTTTCGAATATAAATGAAAAGTTCTAGAGTTGGTTTTAAAAGAATGCTTTGGAGAAATTATTTCCTTAAGTTATTTTGAACATCTTTAAAGTGAATATTTATGTATTTAAATCTAGAAGTGATTATTTAAAGATTTAAATTTATTTATATTGATATTTGATTTATAAAATGGTTATTTAAACATTTATACTCTATCTACTAATTTTATTTTGAAATTAGTTTGGGCTTGAAGTTTATATAAGAGATATTAGTACAATATTTCCATAGCTAATATTTTTACATAAAATGTTTAAAAATAGTTTTTATTTTGAATGTTTCCAAGTATATATATATTTGGATAAATGCTTTAAAATTTTAAAGTATTCAGACTCGGAAATTTTTCAGTGGAAGTTAATAAATATTTGGAAATTTATTCCGCGTGAGGAAAGTGATTTGAAATTTGTTTTCAAAGTGATAAAGTGTTAAAAAATATATCTTGCGAAGATATTTTGAAAATAAATAATTAGGGAAATTATTCAGATCTTGGTGATTGTGGTGAATATTGTTTGATAGTTTAATAACCGACTATCAATATTGGCCTTTAAACGGCATTTGAATTTCGATGCGACCGAGGGTCGGATTCCAAATGGATATTCGAAAACCACATCGAATCTTTGTGATGGATCTTTTGTTTAAAGGATCAAAGTGGAAAATTGTTGCGATATATTTGAAATCTAAATGTAACACTTATTTATAAAATAAGCACTCCTTATTCGAATTAGCCGAGAGAGGATTTTGTGTCATAAAACCCATTCCGAATGATGATACGACGAAATTGGACTGCATTTGAGATGGTGTTGAAGACCGGGTATTTTCAAAAATTAAAGGATTACTTATCGAATGTCTCTACACAGGGTTGCTCTGGTATAGAGATTTTGTCACCCCTTGTGATGGGAAGTCTGGATGTGATTAGTGAATATCTGGATTTGCAAGGGCTTCTTTGAAGTGCCTTTATTCCGTTCGATCCTGGAACGGACTTGTATGGATATGTGTCTGACATTACACTTTGAGATGTAAAGCTGGTTTGTATCAAATTCATTTATGTTGGTGGCAGAGAATTTATTCTCTTAGCTTAACACCCTTCTTTGAGAAGTACGAGCTTAGAGGTTATGTAGTTGATGGTTACTAGTGATACATTCCCAATTTGGTAATGTGGCATGCGAAATGCTGCTGATCATTTGTTGATTGAAGCATGGCTTTTGTGAAAAGCATAGCTTTATGGACGAGACCTTATCGGACCTCACAATCCGGAATGTTCGAAACAGGAAGGACGTGGCAAGGTTATTTGGGGGTAGCACCCCCTGAGGGTATGTCCATTTCCTTTTGAAAAAGGGTTGTATCATGGTATGGAGCATAGATATTTAACCTATGTGGTTGCTGCAAATTTATTACTTTGTGGTTGTTGGTGTTGAGGATCCTCAGATAAAGGTCAGTAACGACCGGGGGTTGGCATACTCGTGTAGTAGTTACCTAGTTACAGAGGTAGTCTGGCCTTGTGTCTGCAGAGATCCGGTTAGGTTCTCGGGGTGTCCCTCCAGAGGCGTACCCATGTGGGCCCAGAAGTTCCTCAGCCTGACCATTTGTTCGAAATCCAAAGAAACAGTACGGGCCCTTTACGATTACAATTGTATAACCTGCTTCCTCAGAAGGTAGCTATAGCAGGCATAATATAATGGTACCTATGCTGGTTAAGATTTATATTATACTTTCAAAATATTTCCACACTATGCACTAATAATAATAATATCAAAAAGGGTTTTGCATATCAAGCATGTTTGACTATCATAAGTAGAAATCTCCCCAAGTGTGCGATTGCATTGTGTGTGTGCCGGGAGGCCTTATGGTAGTTTCATTTTCCAAAAAGCATTGCGAATTTCTTTTATTCCCCTTTTGTTTTCCTTTTGTTAAAAATAACTGTTTTTAAGATCTCACGCCAGTCCCATGACTGACCTGGAGTGTCCCTTTCTAAACTTTGGGTGCCCACAATTTTCCACACGGGCAGTGTAGAGTCAGGTTATCATTATTCTGGAACGAAGTTTAGAAGTTGCTGTGAGGATCTGGAGTTCAAGCTGGATGGCAAGGCGTATCACTTGTATATGTTATATTCTTTTCCGCTGTTTGTCGTTGTAACACTCTTATAATGTAATGTATAAACTGATATGGTGCTTTTGTTTTAAAGATTATTCATTTATCTATTATATTTGTTCTGCTGTGAAATGTGAGATTCTGTTATTGTTTCTGTTTCTTCTTCTATCTTCTTCTTCTTTAACCCTAACAGTTCGTTTTTCCAGCATTTGATTGTTCGGCATTTGATACAACAGACGTATTGATGTCGACTGTCGGGCGTCGAAAAGTTGGGCCGTTACAATGTGGTAGCAAAGCATTTGGTTAAGTGACAACCTTGGCTCTGGTGGGGAATACTCATTAGAGATAGAGTCAGTAGCACTCTAGAATGAGTTTGAGTGCAATAATAGATATGAGCGCATATTTGTTAGTGAATATAAAAAATTGTTTTATGTTGTGTTGACTTATCGGTTGATTGCTTATAGATTCTGGTCGGTGCAGTTTGGCCTACTGTACCGATAGGTGTTTCTGAACACTTAAACAAGATAAACGACACAATATTGTTTTAAAATCGTGTAAATGGGATAATTTTACCCAAATTATTTTTTTATATGAAAGGAATAATTTTTCGTAAATTATAGTAGTATATGGTTGCTTGGTTGTTAGGAAGTGAAAATATTTAAATTATTATCATTGATTATTAAGTAACAAATTGAACATAACCAAGAGTTAAGAAATAAAATCCATATACAAATGGAATTTGTAAATGTAATTTATAATTTAAAATAGAATTCCAGAGAAATATTTGAAAAGAAATTGAAAGGATTTGAAATGTTGGTGAAATGTTTAAAATTCCTTTTTAGTTTGATTTTTTTTTCAAAGGTTGGAAAAAAATAGTAGTGAAATTATTTGGGGAATATATTTTTGAATTGGATTTGAAATCTGGTGGAATTTGGAATTTAAAAATATTTGGAAAAATGTTTTTGGAAGGATAAAAGCACTAAAATCTTTTCGGTCGCTGGAAAATAATTTCGATGATGACTGCAACATCATCGATGTTCATTTTCGAGTTTCCAAGAGAGGAATTACTGCCAAATTATTTAAAAAATTGAAGTTGTTTTGAAAACCGAGGTTGATTTTGTGAATTCAAAAGATAATTTGAATTGATTTCAAAAATGATTTTGAAAAGATGAAAAGATGAAAAGACTCTAGAATTTGATAAAAATAGTTATGGAATAAAATTTATTAAGGTGGAAAATAAAATTGTGGATGAATAAATGAATTTGCAATTGCAAGTAAATGAAAGTGAAATTGAATGTTGAAATTCATTTCGAATTTGAAAGTAAATAGGATGGGAATTGGAATTGAATTCGATTTGTGATAAACAAAGTAAAGTGGAATTTTGTTAAGTTGAACCAAGTGAGGCGAAGTATTGAAATAAAATTAGTAAGTGAAACTAATTGAAGGAATAACAAATTAAATATGGTTTTGAAATGAATTGAATTCAATATTTATAAACGAAGGTAAATTGAATTCATATGAAATTCGAAATCCAGTTTAAATATAAGTAGATATTAACTGAAGTGGCAAATTGAAAATATATATCAGAAGTATGTAAAATACTTGTATCGAACTTTAAAAAATTAATGGTGTAATTCTTAAGTAAATTCGATATTGGAAATATACAAAGTTAATAATTGAATGAAGATTAAACTGGGAATTGTAAAATGGTAATTGTGAATAAGGGAATGAAAAATCAATATGAATAAAATAAAAGGAAATTTTTATAGCTAATAATCGATTGGAATAAATACTTAAGATGTATATATATTATTCTATTCGTATAGCGATTTGATCTAGAATTCGAGCACAGAATTTCGAGATAGTTCTATCGATCCGAGTTGGGATTTTTCACTCAATTTTCGACGACGAACGCTGGATATGGATTTTTGGTTGATTCTGAAAATTCTCTATCATAGTTTACGGCTATGCAAGGAGAATGATGGTTTTTGATCAAGAAACCAGATCTGAGTCCGCATTGCGAAGTCGGGTGGACGATACTAGTTCGAAAGTGAAATTGTGTGATCGAATGAGCGATCGAATTTGATATTTCGTATGAATGATATAAGTACATCGTACGGATTTGAATCAAATCAAATATTTGTAAAGAAATGTGCAAAATGATTTTTAATGTTGTAATTGGATATTATGGCAAGTAGGATATACAGGTATATAAAAGAAAAGGAAATTAGATTTTGATATCAAAAATAAATTTAAATTGCTCGACAAAAAGGTATGAATTTGAATTTCTATATGAAATTTGATGATTCTCTTGTCTAGCCGCTTGGCGTTTTGTTTTCTTTTGAAATCTGAGGGCCCATGGTGGCATTTTGTAGTCGTACCGAGCTAGCAGCGCAAATGAGAAGCTGGCAAAATTTTTGAAAATTTAGGGAGTTAGAAAAATTTTGAGTAAATTTTTCTAATTTAAAAATTTGAATTTGAATTTAAATTTGAATTGTTAAGAAAACAATATTGTTTGGAAGCTATGGAAGATTTTGGAAAGTTAGTTGAAGTAATAATGGGTCTTTAATAAAAACATTTATTTTGACAAGTTGATAAAACTATTTGGTTTTGGGAAAATGATAAACAGGTTGAGGATCATTCTTCTTAACTAGTAATTTCGGGACGGAAATCTTTTAAGAGGGAAGAATGCGACGACCAAGAATTTTGAACATTTGAAATTGGAAATATTTAATTGATTTTAAATATTTGAATGATAGTTTAACTTGAATTTCAAATATAACTATGAATTTGACAATTAAATTATTGAATTTAATTCATTGAAGTGGGTAAAAATTTGAATCTTAAGTTTTAAGTTGATTAAAAATATTTCAAAGGCTTGGAAAATTCATATTTATAATACTAAAGATAATGGAAGCTTCAGAATTGGATTTGGAAATGACTTGTTCAGTTTTGAAATTATATCGTTTAAATCAATATTTAAAAATAGCCTTCTGAGGCATAGTATTGGAATTCGACGAAACTAGTTCTGTTGGATTCGTAATACTGTATTATTATTGGATTTCAGTTTTCATAATGTTCGGAGTTGTCGTGTGATCATACGATAAGCAAACGCGCTAATTTTTTTATCGAAATTAAATTTAATATCGGGGTTCAAAAGCTATCTTATCCATACGATCGAATTTGGACTCGGAACCTTTTCCATCATGTTCGGAATAGGGGTATAACCTTATGAACGCCTGGCGGCATGCCTCGATCGGATCGAGATTGTGAGTTGCGAAATTGATACGATTTAAATTTGAATTTGAATTTGAATTTAAAAATAATATATATATTTGATATAATATTTTATCAGGGAAAATTACACGTTTCCCTCTTATCAAATACATGTTTCCTTTCTTCAATATGATTATAAAACGTGTTTCTCTTCTTTTACATTTTCAACTGAGTATTATCAAAAGAAAGAAAAAACAAACGGAAAAAAAATTTATTTTCGTTCAAATGAAAAAAATCAAAGGGCTGACACTACAAATCTCTCCCCTTTCGTTTCGAAATTGAAATCAGAGAAAAAATAAAAATGGTCAAAGCTTCCTTTTAAAAAAAATCGAAATCGTCGAATCAAATCAAAGGCGAGGCCATCAGGGGATGTGTGGTGGCAACTTCAAATCGCAAGCATACTGTTGAGGCCTGGGCAACGTTGTCTCGGTACTGGATGAGGCAGTCGACTAAATAGCCATGGAATGGCAGCGACGTAGCGAGATGACGACATTCAATCACGAGCTATGGTTCATTCGCGATTTGTCTTCGAAATCTTTTAGGGGTTAGAGTTGGCCGTGTGGGCGATGTTCTGGTGGCGAGGCCGTCGAGCGCGTGGAACAGTAGGAGGAGGCGCAACAGTAGTCAAACTCGAGCGGGATTTGAGGGGGCGATGTCGCATTGAAATTCGCGATAGGGGAGGCACAGGCAGGGGTTGGTCGAGCGTTCTCGGTGAGGTATATGTCATTCTTCGTGACGACCCAAACTCGATGTTCGATAAACAACATCAAATTCGCATCGCCGGAGCTTATAAAAAAATTAGATGAATATAAAACAGCGGAATAGAATCAATATCATAAATATCATCACAGTTACAACATCAACATAATATCCATACTACAACAGAGTATTTAATACATACACCACACTCCAATTACAACATCATGATAATACAACAGTGAACATATATCCTAAAGTTCTCAAATGAGAGAAATGATAACGAACTCCCAAAAGCTAACACCTGAAATCTCCAAAAACTCCTAAGATATCTCCAAGCTAAAAAAAAGCTCCAAAATATTGCTCCTCCAAAATACAGAAACCTGCTACTAGGCTGCCCGTGTGGAAATAATGGGCACCCAGAGTTTAGGAAAGAAAACAATAAACTCTGGATCAGTCATGGGGCTGGTATGAGTAAACAAGAACAGTTGCATTTAAATAAAACAAGATATATAAAAGAATTTTCGGTATGCTTTTAAAAATGGAACTACCATATGACCTCCCGCCACACACACAATGCAAACACAGAATTGGAGGAGATTTCTTCTTATGATAGTTAAATATGCTTGGTACGAGAAAAGAATTCTTTGATATTATACTACTGCATAGTGAAGTAAATCATTTCGAAAATAGAATATTAATCTTAGCCAACATACGACCATTATCGTATGCCAACTATAGCTACCATCTAAACGGTGGGGCGCCACCATAAGTAAATGGCAGGTTCTACAACTAAAACCGTAAAAGTCTCACATTGTTTCTTTGGATTTCCAACAAATGGTCAGGCCAAGGAACTTCCCATTGCCACATGAGAACGCCTCTGGAAGGACGTCCCCGAGAACCAAACCGGATCTCTGCCAACACAAGGCCGGGTTACCCCTAACTGGGTAACTACTGACACGAGTACGCCATCTCCCGGTTGTAACCAACCTTTAACCGGGGCCCCAGCAACAAATCACAAGTAATATATATATATATATATATATATATATCTGCGATATCAACATAAGTTAAGTATCTGGGCTCCATACCATGATACCACTTCTATCCAGAAGGAAATGCACATACCCTAAAGGGTGCTACCCCCAATAACCTTGCTACATCTTTCCTGTTTTGACCATTTCGGGGTGTGAGGTCCGACGAAGTCTCGTCCACAAAGCCACGCTTTGTACAAAAGCTGTGCTTTGGGTCAACAAATGATCATAGAAATGATCACCAAGATAGACGATCAAATAAATGATCCTATCACAAATGATCAACACAATGATCATTTCATAGCAACACTCAGCATGTCACATTACCAAATTGGGAATATATCGCTGATAACCTTCAACTACATAACCTCTGAGCTCGTACGTCTCAGAGAAGGGTGTTAAGCTAAGAGAATAAATTCTCCGCCACCAACAGAAATATATTTGAAAGAAATCGGCTTTATATCTCAATTTGTAATGTCATACAAACTATCCATACAAGTCTGTTCCGGGCTCGAACAGAACCGAAGGCACTTCCAAAGAAGTCCTTTCAATCCGGATATCCACAATCCTGATCGGATTCCCCATCACATATGGAGAACTCTATACCGGAGCAACTCGGTGCAGAGTCAATCGACAGGTCATCCTATCGCTCTCGCAAATACCCGGTCTTCAACACCGGTCTTCAAATGCTATCCATAACGTCGAATCACATATTCGAAATGGGTTATATGACACAAAGGTCCTTTCCCGGCTAATTCGAATAGTGAGTGTCAATTTTTAAAACATGTGGATGTCATTCACAAATATTCACAGGTACGATGTGGGTTTCGGATAACCAACTGAAATCCGATTCCCTGTCGCATCGAAGTTTAAATGCCGTTTTACGGGCAACAGGGTTTTCACATCAATACAGAACGAATCACAATCACAATGCAGTACATGGTAATTTATATAACACAGCATCACAATCAGAACAGAAATATTATTATAGTACACAGCGATAGTTAATCGTTTTCCAATCAAAGTGAATGGGATTTAATAAATTAACCATATAAATATTTTTTTTTCTTGATTACTTTAAAACGATGATTTATTATTTATAATTACAATTTAATTAAATCTCACTTGACCATATTAATTTATTATTCCTTAATAAATTATTTTAATGTAACTATCAATTTTGAATCAATCAACTTAAATTATCAAACTAACGATTCTTAATTTACAATTTTAATTTTAATTTGCTTTTATTTATTTATTATTATTAATTACAAAGTAATTATAAATCATAAATTATTTAATCATTATTTAATTAACTTCACATTCCATTTACAAATGATCATCATTTTATAAACAATGCTTATAAAAATTGTTTAAACTTAAGTTTTCGACAAATTCAAACTGAATATGCTGTTTCAGGTGGCCAACCCGAGGCTTCCCCTGAGTCACACCCGAGCTCGAACGCTCCCTGCTTCGAGTTTCAACCCAAAGCTACCCGTGTAATAAAAATTTTCAAAATTTGTTTAAGTCCAAATTTTGCCACGACACAACGCTGAAATCCCCGAGTCTCCCTTCGAGTTCTGCCCAGTTTTCCCCGGGTCATGCTTCGAGTACAACCCATAAGAAAACCAAAACCTGAAATGCTTCAGGCAATCAAAAAATTCAGGTTATCCATTTGTGCACGTATACGTTCACAACGCCGTTGATGATCTTCAGGCGTCACTGCATCGACGAGCAAGTCAATAATCCTCCCTAATCCAATCCCCGATCACCAAATCTCCTTCACCATCTCGAATTCGAAATTTGAGTTCGAGCTCCAAACCTGCAACTTACACTGGAACTACCACCCGCCCCTGTTAACGCCTCGCCACGACGCCTGACGCCGCCAGAAACCCAGCAACTCTGTCCATAGTTCGACAACACCCCAAGCTATCATTCCTCAAGTCCTCGTGAAGCTCGGTCAACTCAAGAGGGCGCAATCCTCTTTTTGCTAAGCACGTTCAAAACTGGAACTAAAACCTTAATGGGACTTTGAATCCAACTTTCACGCAATAGAAAAATTAATTAATAATTTTCCTGGATTCGTGGGAGTTCAAACATGCTTCCATGCGAATTTCAGTATTTATAATTGATTTGATTTTCTGCAATTCATAAAAATGCAACTTTTGTTCATAAACCAATTTCTCTATGAATACCAAACTAAAAATTTAAATTCTTGTTTTAAAATTCATGTCTTGAGGTATATATTCAATAAATATTCTTGAATTCGTATTTTACAACAATCTATTTTTATCCATATTAGTGAAGATCTGTAAACCAAAGTTACAGTGATGATACCCTACAATCATGGTTTAAATCAGCTTTTTTAGAATCTAAATCTTTAAGTTTCATCATGTGGTTTGATTTAAAGTTAAAAACTTTCTATGATTCAGTTGAAACAATTTGATTTTTTGAATGATAACCAACCCTGTAATCCATTCAGAGAAGAAAAATATACAGAGCAACCTGGGTATACATATATCAAATCGTATTTAAAGATAAACATATACAATGCCATGTAACAAAGAATCATCTTTACAGTTAATTTTGAGCCTTTAAGTTGATGTTTACTCACCTGGCAATATTTGAAACAGGGAATATTTTTGTATTGAAAAGTTGCAGTAGTTTTTTTTTCTTTCTTCCTGGATCTACTTTTGAACCCTGCTTTGATTAGCTGAATAACCTTGCTCCAGTTTGTTGAATAAGGTGATGTTTGCATTTATTTCTTTTTATTTTCTTTTCTGATCTTTGCAAAAATTTGTTGAACGTATAAACTAAGGCAATTGCCATGTATATAAGGAGGTAGGCAGGTTTAAGCAAAGTACTGAAATTAAATTTTGTATAGTTGCTTCCTACAGCATTTGTACAACACATGCTTTCCTCCTTCCTTCAAGGGAGGCTGATAATGATGTTATGGAGGCTTGCATTTAATGCCTCATGCTTCCTTGTACCTCCACAGCATGTGCTGTTTGATTTCTTGCAAGTGCTGTTTTGCTCTTTTGTGATCAAGTCTTGTTTATTTTTCTAAATGTAAGAGTTTGTTTTATTTTATTTTTTTCTTTTTCTTATATATTTTAGTTTACTGGTTTGTATATTTTATTGCAAACTTGTTTTAGTTATTAACTTTTAATAATTATGTGATTTTATTACAATATACATTTTCTTAAATTTTATTTCTATTCAAGATTTAACTATTAATATTTAATCTATAACATATATTTTATTTTTAAGGCTCAAACAATTTCTTGTTTTGTTACATATTTCATTCACCCTTTATTTATTTAAAACTAAAACTATCAATTATTTATTTAATTCCATATAACTTTGTAATATTGATTTTTTTTACAATAGTTTATTTTCTTTTGAAATTCTCAAATTTAAATTCAAAAGTTCAAACAATTTAACAAATTTTATATCCAAAATTTTCGGGATGTTACAATATCCCCTCCTTAAGAAAATTTCGTCCTCGAAATTGAAAGAGAGAGAAACGCAATCAAAAAAAATATACGAATTCGGAAAAATAAGGAAATGACTTACAGTTTTAAGCTGAGATGTCTATTCTGCAATTGAGATATGATTTCTTCATATTATCTTCAGTCTCCCAAGTACAGTCCTTTGGATTGCCACTCCATTGAACTTTGACCAGTCTCACAACTTTGTTCCTCAATCGCTTCTCATCACGATCAACAATTTTTATTGGTTCCCTCTTTACTGCCAAGTTAGGAGTGATTTCTAGATCCTGCTGAGCAGCTTCTTCAATAATATCATCTGGGTCGTGCACATATTTCCGAAGATTAGAAATATGGAACAAGTCATGTACGCCAGACAACCAGCTGGGTAACTGTACTCTATATGCTAGAGAACCAATCCTTTCCAGAATAGGAAAAGGACCAATATAACGCGGTGCCAACTTTCCAGTTTTCCCGAATCTCAATACTCCCCGCATCGGAGATACTTTTAGAAATACAGAATATCCAACTTGAAATTCCAAATTCCTCCTTCGGCGGTCATAGTAGCTCTTCTGACGGCTCTGGGCAGTTAATAACTTCTTTCGAATAAAGTCTACCTTCTCAGTGGCTTCCTTTATCATATCCGGTCCAAGAACAAGTCTGTCACCTGATTCGATCCAGCATGTAGGTGATCGACACAGACGACCATATAAAGCTTCGAAAGGAGCCATTTCTATACTGGCATGATAACTGTTGTTATATGAGAATTCAACCAGATGCAAATGGTCCTCCCAAGAACCACCAAAATCATGAGCACAAGCACGCAGTAGGTCTTCTAAAATTCGGTTGACCCTCTCAGTCTGTCCATCAGATTGTGGGTGATAAGCAGTACTGAAATTTAATTTCGTTCCCAATGCATCTTGGAATGCTTCCCAAAATCTACTAGTGAAGATCGGATCACGATCACTCACTATACTACTGGGAATACCATGGAGGCGAACAATTTCCTTTATATATATACCTGCCAAGCTTGCTGCAGTCCGAGTAGATTTAACTGGAATGAAATGAGCATTTTGGGTTAGACGATCCACAATAACCCAAATCGCTTCATTACCTTTCTTGGTTCGTGGCAATCCGTCGATGAAATCCATCGATACCTGATCCCACTTCCATTTCGGTACTTCCAAAGGTTGAAGTAAACCGGCCACTTTCATTTGATCGCTCTTGATTTGCTGACAAGTAGCACAGCGACTCACATAAATAGATATGTCTCTCTTCATTGTTTTCCACCAGAATGTCCTTTTAACATCTCGATACATTTTGTTGACTCCTGGATGGATGTTGAATTAGGACTTGTGGAATTCGTCCAATACTTCACGTTTCAGATCAGGAATGTCAGGGACACAAATTCTGCCCTTCATTCTTATAACTTCTCTATTATCTATCTCAAACGTAGTATCCTCTCCTCGATCTATTCTTCTACGCATTTCTCGAAGAAACTTGTCTTCAGTTTGCTTGCTCGCGATCTTCTTAAGAAGAGTAGGAGTGATAACTAGATATGCGAGAACAACATGTCTTCTGCTTAAAGCGTCCGCAACTACATTGGCCTTTCCTGGCGTATACAGAATATCTAAGTCATAAGATGCCAGAAATTCCAACCAACGTTGTTGTCGCAAATTTAGATCCTTCTGGGTGAAAAGATATTTCAAAGATTTATGGTCGGTGAATAATTTGAATTTTTCACCTAAAATAAAGAGAGTTTATTAAGTATATTTCTTTAGTTAAGCTAGCTCATAAATTGTTAAGAAAGCTGAAAAGATTCTTACCCAGAAGATAATGTCGCCAGATCTTTAAGGCGAAAACAACAGCCAAAAGTTCCAAATCATGCGTCGGGTAGTTTTTCTCGTGTGGACGTAATTGTCTACTCGCGTAGGCAACTACCTTTCCATTTTGCATTAATACTGCACCTACCCCTTCACCACATGCATCAGTATAGACAGATAGGCCTTGGTTCCCGTTAGCAATAGTGAGAACAGGAGCAGTAGTCAATCTCTTTTTCAACTCCTGAAAAACTTCTTCACATTCTGAAGTCCAAATGAACTGTGCATTTTTCATTGTTAGCTTAGTCAGCGGACTAGCCAACTTAGAAAAATCTTGAACGAATTTTCGGTAATAGCCTGCTAAACCCAAAAAGCTTCGAACTTCTCTTGGAGTAGCGGGTTGTTTCCAATCAAGAATAGCGGAAATTTTGCTAGGATATACCGAAATTCCTTCTTCATTAACAATATGGCCAAGGAATTTGACTTCATTGACCCAGAAGTGGCATTTGGAAAATTTTGCAAATAGAACATTTCTCCTCAATATTTCCAATACGATTTTAAGATGTTCGGCATGCTCTTCTTTAGTCTTAGAATAGATCAAAATATCATCAATGAGTACAAGCACAAATTTATTCAGAACTTCCCGAAACACACGAGTCATAAGATCTACGAAGTATGCTGGAGCATTGGTTAGCCCGAAAGGCATAACTAACCATTCATAGAACATATTAGGACCTCTGAAAGCAGTCAAATGGACACAATCTTCGGCGATTCATAGTTGATGGAATCCATGGGCTAGATCCATTTTTGAAAAGAAACGAGCGCCGTGAAGTTGGTCGAATAGATCATCAATTCTTGGTAGAGGGAATTTATTCTTGAGAGTTTGTTTATTTAGATCGCGGTAATCTACACACAATCTCAAAGATCCGTCTGATTTAGCAACAAATACGACGGCTGAGCCCCATTCAGAAACACTGGGTGGAATTAATCCTTTTGCTCGTAGTTCATCAGTTTTATGAACCAATTCAATCTTTTCCCGGGGTGCCATCCTGCGACTTGCGTGAACCACGGGACGAGTATTAGGTACAAGATCGATTCGGAATTCTATTTCTCAATGAGGAGGTAAAGATTTCACTTCTTCAAACACGTCGGAAAAATCCCGAACAACAGGTATAGACTGCAAAGTGGGTTCAAGATTTCCTAAAGTATACATCAACCTATCTATCCTTCGACTTGGATCCTCACAAGAGATTTCAATAAAATTTCCAAGGCTTCTTTTGATTAAAACTGTCCGATTACTACACTCCAAAATAGCTTCGTATCTCGATAACTAGTTCATACCGAGTAAGATTTCAAATTCATTAAATTCGAGGACAAAAAGGTTGATAGGAAATTTATAGCTAGCATATGAAATAGGAACTCTCTTACAATATGAACAAAGATTTGCGGGACCTCCAACCGGATTTTTCACGCAAATAAGATCGTTAGCAAATTTAGTTTCAAGTCCTAATTCATTTACGGTTTGTTGGGAGATAAAGCTATGTGAAGCTCCTATCAAATAAAACTCTAACAGTTCTATTATTAATAGTAAGGTTACCTTCCAAAACACTTTTCCCTTTATCAGCTTTTGAAGATGAGGGGTCCTTCTTTATCATGTAAACTTTTGCCACCTGCGCTGGCTTCAACACTGGGCAATCTTTAACTAAATGTCCCGGTTTATGACAATTGTAGCATTCTTTAGCTGGCTTCTTCGGTTTTGGGAAGTCATTTGAATAGTGGCCCTTCTCTTTGCAGTTGTAACAAGTGACATTTTCTGTTGCGCTTCCTTGAATGCTCCTCTTCTTCTCATTGCCTTGCCAAGGTTTCTTTCCTCCGAATTTCCACTTTTTATAATTCGGACTACCTGAATTACCTTTCTCCACAGTTGCTTCTTGTATATCAAGGGTAGCGTATCTGTAACCCATATCTACTAAATTCGAAAAAGATTCTTTAACATGATTCGTCATTCTTCCATGATATTTCTGGTTTATACCATGGATAAACCTTTCGTTTTTCTTAAGAGGTGTATTTAGCAATTTCGGGCCAAACCGAGATAGCTCGCTGAATTTATTCAAGTATTCCTCAAACGACAAACTTCCTTGTTTCAAATCTAGAAATTCCTGATACATTCTGGAAACTCCCGTCGATGGCATGTAACGTTTCTCAAACACTTCTTCAAAACGATCCCAAGTAAATTCTTCCTCGGGTTCCTCTACAATGATGGTTTCCCACCAAGCTGAAGCTTCTCCTTGGAGTTGCCAAGAAGCTATAAGTCTTTTCTGCTTATCCTGCAGTTTTAGCCCTTTAAAAATCTTTTCACACGATCTTACCCAAGCTTGAGCGTCAATAATTGACTCCTTGCCAATGAACGGTTTGCCACCAAGCTTTTCGAACTTCTTATATAAATCAGCCAAGTCTGGCTGCTGCTGAATTTCTATTACTGCTTCTGCGACTGGGGGAATTTGATTAGGTGCTGCAGCATTGCCTTGACCCCTAGCTCTTCCTCTGCGTCCACTCATTTTCACTATCTGAGATTAGTAAGAAAATTGATTTAGATATACAGACGAGATATCTTAAGGAATATCAGCAGTAAAAAGAAACAGACTAAGAAAATTTTAAAGTTTCAGTCTTGGTTATACTCATTCTAGGATATACTTCACCCTATCTCTAATGATCCATCTAATGTGTTATACTCCGTAGCTAAAGTTCTTACTCAACCAACAGCTCTGATACCACTTGTGACGACCCAAACTCGATGTTCGATAAACAACATCAAATTCGCATCGCCGGAGCTTATAACAACAATTAGATGAATATAAAACAGCGGAACAGAATCAATATCATAAATATCATCACAGTTACAACATCAACATAATATCCATACTACAACAGAGTATTTAATACATACACCACACTCCAATTACAACATCATGATAATACAACAGTGAACATATATCCTAAAGTTCTCAAATGAGAGAGATGATAACGAACTCCCAAAAGCTAACACCTGAAATCTCCAAAGCTCCTAAGATATCTCCAAGATAAAAAAAAGCTCCAAAATATTGCTCCTCCAAAATACAGAAACCTGCTACTAGGCTGCCCGTGTGGAAATAATGGGCACCCAGAGTTTAGGAAAGAAAACAATAAACTCCGGATCAGTCATGGGGCTGGTATGAGTAAACAAAAACAGTTGCATTTAAATAAAACAAGATTTATAAAAGAATTTTCGGTATGCTTTTAAAAATGGAACTACCATAAGACCTCCCGCCACACACACAATGCAAATGCAGAATTGGAAGAGATTTCTTCTTATGATAGTTAAATATGCTTGGTACGAGAAAATAATTCTTTGATATTATACTAGTGCATAGTGAAGTAAATCATTTCGAAAATAGAATATTAATCTTAGCCAACATACGACCATTAATGTATGCCTACTATAGCTACCATCTAAACGGTGGGGCGCCACCATAAGTAAATGGCAGGTTCTACAACTAAAATCGTACAAGTCTCGTATTGTTTCTTTGGATTTCCAACAAATGGTCAGGCCAAGGAACTTCCCATTGCCACATGAGAACGCCTCTGGAAGGACGTCCCCGAGAACCAAACCGGATCTCTGCCAACACAAGGCCGGGTTACCCCTAACTGGGTAACTACTGACACGAGTATGCCATCTCCCGGTTGTAACCAACCTTTAACTGGGGCCCCAGCAACAAATCACAAAGTAATATATATATATATATATATATATATATATATATATATATATATCTGCGATATCAACATAAGTTAAGTATCTGGGCTCCATACCATGATACCACTTCTATCCAGAAGGAAATGCACATACCCTAAGGGGTGCTACCCCCAATAACCTTGCTGCATCTTTCCTGTTTTGACCATTTCGGGGTGTGAGGTCCGACGAAGTCTCGTCCACAAAGCCACGCTTTATACAAAAGCTGTGCTTTGGGTCAACAAATGATCATAGAAATGATCACCAAGATAGACGATCAAATAAATGATCCTATCACAAATGATCAACACAATGATCATTTCACAGCAACACTCAGCATGTCACATTACCAAATTGGGAATATATCGCTGATAACCTTCAACTACATAACCTCTGAGCTCGTACGTCTCAGAGAAGGGTGTTAAGCTAAGAGAATAAATTCTCCGCCACCAACAGAAATATATTTGAAAGAAATCGGCTTTATATCTCAATTTGTAATGTCAGACATATTATCCATACAAGTCTGTTCCGGGCTCGAACAGAACCGAAGGCACTTCCAAAGAAGTCCTTGCAATCCGGATATCCACAATCCTGATCGGATTCCCCATCACATATGGAGAACTCTATACCGGAGCAACTCGGTGCAGAGTCAATCGACAGGTCATCCTATCGCTCTCGCAAATACCCGGTCTTCAACACCGGTCTTCAAATGCTATCCATAACGTCGAATCACATATTCGAAATGGGTTATATGACACAAAGGTCCTTTCCCGGCCAATTCGAATAGTGAGTGTCAATTTTTAAAACATGTGGATGTCATTCACAAATATTCACAGGTTCGATGTGGGTTTCGAATAACCAACTGAAATCCGATTCCCTGTCGCATCGAAGTTTAAATGCCATTTTACGGGCAACAGGGTTTTCACATCAATACAGAACGAATCACAATCATAATGCAGTACATGGCAATTTATATAACACAGCATCACAATCAGAACAGAAATATTAATATAGTACACAGCGATAGTTAATCGTTTTCCAATCAAAGTGAATGGGATTTAATAAATAAACCATATAAATATTTTTTTTTTCTTGATTACTTTAAAACGATGATTTATAATTTATAATTACAATTTAATTAAATCTCAGTTGACGATATTAATTTATTATTCATTAATAAATTATTTTAATGTAACTATCAATTTTGAATCAATCAACTTAAATTATCAAATTAACGATTCTTAATTTACAATTTTAATTTTAATTTGCTTTTATTTATTTATTATTATTAATTACAAAGTAATTATAAATCGTAAATTATTTAATCATTATTTAATTAACTTCACATTCCATTTACAAACGATCATCATTTTATAAACAATGCTTATAAAAATTGTTTAAACTTAAGTTTTCGACAAATTCAAACTGAATATGCTGTTTCAGGTGGCCAACCCGAGGCTTCCCCTGAGTCACACCTGAGCTCGAACGCTCCCTGCTTCGAGTTTCAACCCAAAGCTACCCGTGTAATAAAAAATTTCAAAATTTGTTTAAGTCCAAATTTTGCCACGACACAACACTAAAATGCCCGAGTCTCCCTTCGAGTTCTGCCCAGTTTTCCCCGGGTCATGCTTCGAGTACAACCCATAAGAAAACCAAAGCCTGAAATGCTTCAGGCAATCAAAAAATTCAGGTTATCCATTTGTGCACGTATACGTGCACAACGCCGTTGATGATCTTCAGGCGTCACTGCATCGACGAGCAAGTCAATAATCCTTCCTAGTCCAATCCCCGATCACCAAATCTCCTTCACCATCTCGAATTCGAAATTTGAGTTCGAGCTCCAAACCTGCAACTTACACTGGAACTACCACCCGTCCCTGTCAACGCCTCTCCACGACGCCTGACGCCGCCAGAAACCCAGCAACTCCGTCCATAGTTCGACAACACCCCAAGCTATCATTCCTCAAGTCCTCGTGGAGCTCGGTCAACTCAAGAGGGCGCAATCCTCTTTTTGCTAAGCACGTTCAAAACTGGAACTAAAACCCTAATGGGACTTTGAATCCAACTTTCACGCAATAGAAAAATTAATTAATAATTTTCCTGGATTCGTGGGTGTTCAAACATGCTTCCATGCGAATTTCAGTATTTGTAATTGATTTGATTTTCTGCAATTCATAAAAATGCAACTTTTGTTCATAAACCAATTTCTCTGTGAATACCAAACTAAAAATTTAAATTCTTGTTTTAAAATTCATGTCTTGAGGTATATATTCAATAAATATTCTTGAATTCATATTTTACAACAATCTATTTTTATCCATATTAGTGAAGATCTGTAAACCAAAGTTACAGTGATAATACCCTACAATCATGGTTTAAATCAGCTTTTTTAGAATCTAAATCTTTAAGTTTCATCATCTGGTTTGATTTAAAACTAAAAACTTTCTATGATTCAGTTGAAACAATTTGAGTTTTTGAATGATAACCAACCCGTAATCCATTCAGAGAAGAAAAATATACAGAGCAACCTGGGTATACATATATCAAATCATATTTAAAGTTAAACATATACAATGCCATGTAACAAAGAATCATCTTTACAGTTAATTTTAAGCCTTTAAGTTGACGTTTATCATTCACCCTTTATTTATTTAAAACTAAAACTATCAATTATTTATTTAATTCCATATAACTTTGTAATATTGATTTTTTTTACAATAGTTTATTTTCTTTTGAAATTCTCAAATTTAAATTCAAAAGTTCAAACAATTTAACAAATTTTATATCCAAAATTTTCGGGATGCTACATTTTTCAATATTTATTAATATGCAGATTTATTTTCAATTTATATATGTATACAAATAACAAAATACTTTACAGTAAGGTAAATATAATATCTATTTTTCAATTTACGAATTTTATTCATATAGGTATGTATATATACAGTAAGTATAGATGTAGATTTTTATATATAAACAGAAAATTTATTTATATTGATAAAGCAGGAAATAAAATAGAAATTTAAATATTGAAGGATTTATATAAAAAATAAATATACATATACCTATTTTAATTTCCTAGTTATTTTAAATAATGGATTTGGGAAAAAAATGTTTAACTAGCTAATTAATTTTCTTAGTTGCTAAAAGATCTTTAAAAGGTAAATAAGTTTACAACTTAAATTGTTTGTTTAAATTAAATCATTAGTCAATTCAATGATTAAATGGTACTTATTGGTTCGATTTATTTTGAATATTAATAAATCATATAATGCTTATACAAGGTTAAAAATCGAGACCGGAATGGAAATGAGTAGGGATGGACTGCAAACTAAAATCAAAGGTGAAATCTTCTCACTCAAATTTAAATAATTGGAATTTCAGTTATTGATCGACTGTTAGATATGGTAGTATATATATTACTATATATATATTTGGAGTGATTGATTTCCCATATTATATAGCGGATGAGACCTTACGAGCCGCATAATAGTAGACGATTTTATATAATCCCATATACCGCGATATTCCACCTCGAAGTAGAATTGGTATTTAATTGTTGTGCTAAAATCTGTGGATGTAGGAAAACAGGTTGGAGGGATCCAACTGGATTCCTCAAATATTTGAATTTGTTTCAATGTTGTGTGTTTGGTTTATTTATAATCTATGTATGATTATATTTGTGATTGAAATCGTTAAAGGCTATGGTTTAGCCGAATATATTTTTGGTATCGTAGGATACCAGAAATATAAAATTGTATTTTTGAAAATTAAAGTATAAAATTTTAAGTAAATGGACTTTTGAAATTGGATAAATTTAAAAGAAGGAATCTAAAAGTATAAAGGTCGATTTCTAAAATCCTATCAAATTAGTTCCAAAACATGGGAAAATTTCTAATAAAGGCATTTTAAGTAATATTGTTTAATAGTTAAAGAAATTATATAAAATTCAGATTTTGAATAGTCTGGAAGAGGTAAAGGAATTTAATTTAAAAGGGAATAAAATTGGAAATCAATTTGGTGTTTGAAATAAATTTGATAATTAATTTGAAATTTGATTTGGTATTTGAAAATAAATTTTGGGAAATCAATTCTGAAATCAATTTGGTGTTTGAAATAAATGTTTAAAAAATCAATTTGGAATTTGATTTGGTGTTGAAATAAATTGGGAAATCAATTTAGGATTTGATTTGATGTTTGAAAGTGAATATTTGGAAATCGATTTGAAAATTGTATATCACTGGATATCTGGAAATTTAAATTCACAATGGGAATTTATAAAGGAAAGGGAAATTTGTTTTAAAAATAAATATTGGTTTATATTTAAAAGTATGGAAAAGAAATTTACGGATTTGGAACGTAAATTTAAAATAAATCAAGAAGGATTTATTAATTGTTTTAAATGGACCATTTTGAAATGGAAAGTGTATACTCTCTGGTAAGCCGAGTATGTTTTTATGACGCCCCACCTCTATGCTCACAATAACGAAGAGTATTAAAAGAAATATTGTCCGTTATTACGAAGAATAAGGCTGGATAGGAGCGATCATCTGTAGTTAGGCCTTACACTAGTATTGGTTATCTCGATAGGAGTGGTATATATTTTTATTTTTCATTTCTTATTTATTTACACCCATCGACATACCCAATTCCAGTATAAAGCGAACTACGATGGTTCATAATAGTTTAGGACAACAAATATAATAATAACACAGATTGTAACGACCCGTATTTTACGTGTCGATAAATCGTTAAATAGTTGCATTAGGTTGTTGGTATTGTTAAGTTGTTTAGAGTTGAGTCGACTATATGCTTAAGTCATATGGAAGCTAGCTCGTGTGGTGCTTAAGTCGTGAGAGAGAGCTTAAGTCGTAGACGAGATAAGAGATAGGTCGTGAGCAAGTTAGTGATACGCAGCGACCTATAGGAGTTAGAAAGACCTAGGAGCTAATAGCTTATAGGGTTGGCACCGAGTTAAAAGTATGGCCGACTCATAGGTGTTGCCGACCTAAGATTTGTGGCCGAGTTAAGAATCAACGACTTAAGGTGATTGGCCGACTTAAAAGGGATGACCGAGTTAGGGTAGTCAGCCGAGATAAGGGTTGCCGACTTAAGGTATAGCGACTTAAGAAGACTTGACCGACCTATAGATAGAGCGACTTAAGGATGGTTGCCGAGTTAAGGGGTTAACGACTTATGAGTTGGCGATTTTTTGGGTTGGACCGACCTAGCGGCTAGCGGCTTAAGGAGTTAAGGCCTAGGACGTGTGTTGAGTCGGCTAGGGGTTAGGTCGGCAAGTACCCAGTATAGCTTAGTGTAGTTGAATCGGCATGTTAGTTGAGTCGCCATACGACTTAGGACTTAGGAAAATACGACAGTGTCTTATGTCGTAAGCCATTGGGTCGTGTGTGTTGTTAAGTCGGCAGGGACTTGAGTCGTTAGCATGCTGTGCCGTGTTTGGTTAGGTCGGTAGGTCGTGTGGCCCTGTGTGTGTTGTGTAGTATCTTGGGGTTAAGTCGTAGGTTGATGAGTCGTATAGGTCGTGAGCGGTGTTGAAGCATGCTGTGTTGAGTCGGCAAGTGGCATGAGTCGTAAGTTTTAGGTCCGGGGGGGGGGGGGGGGGCGACTCAGGGAGATGAGTCGGCAACGACTTAAGAGCGGCCGAGTCAGGGAGATTTCAGCCTATAAATAGAGGGGTTTGGCTCACTTTTTGGCACCAGTTTTTGAAGCGACGAAGTGCTGCCATTTTGGGAACTCGACTACAACATTTCTTCATCTTCTTTTCTCCATTCCAATCTAGTTCTAACATCCATCCAAGATCGAAGATTGAGATCGAAGATCCAAGAGCCAAAGTTGAAGATCTTCATCCGTCCGAGCTAGATTTCATCGCTTTAAGCGAGATTTCGCTGGATCAAGCTTTGATCTTTGCTGTCCAGATCTGAAGTGTTTAGTTTTTGAGGTGTTTAGGTGATTTGGTGAGTGGTAGTTATCTCTCACGCGGACCCAAAGGAGTATATTGGATTGGTGGCTTGTTGGAGTGTTGTAGATAGTGATTTTGTGCATTTTCCTTAGATCCAAGTGTAGATTCATTGTTTGTGAAGATATTTACTTATGCATGTTCATTTATCAAGTATTAGAGACAAAACCCATGTTTTATATTTGATAGATCTATGCTAAAAACCTATGATTCATGCATGTTAGACTTATGCTCATTTATTTACGAAATTGCCATTATAGTTGATATTGCTCATTAGATCTTTTTTAAATGATTGATTGTTTGATTGTATGATTGATTTGATTGTTTCCAAGTTAGCTAGTAGTTGATTTGGAACAAGATGATTGAAGATGATTCGAAAGCTAAGTGGAAAGGCTCTTGAATGGTGAAAGCTGCTTATGGCATATGAAGCGGATGTTGAAGCTCATATGTATGGATTGGATGATGTTGAGGTGGGATTTTGCCATGATGCGAGGAGGCAAACCATGATGTTGAGTTGGGACGGGTTATGATGATGTTCCAAGCACGGGCTACGACGACGTGCAAAGTTATGTTGATAACTCGGTAATGCGATCCGGGTAGGTGATAATGGTTAGCTTGAGAGGCGCTTGAGCTAGTATGGAAATAGTCGTCGAGGAGGATGACTAGGAGGCTAAGATCTTATCGTTGTTGAAGGTTCTAGCATGCTCAAAGCAAGAGTACGTTGGAACGGGCTGCGACGACGTTCCAAGCACGGGCTACGACGACGTGCTAGTACTCTGGGTAGTTGCGAAAATTCCTAGGCACGGGCTGCGACGACGTGCGGAGTTATGTCTAGAACCGGGGTTACCATTAGCCCTTGACAGGTGGTCATTCAATTAATGGTGAAATCATGGCAATGATAACAGTGATAGCCAGAGTCATGGATGTTTGGTTGTATTATCATTCGGTCTCAAGAGCGGTATTTTCTGGGTGCTTATCTGATCTTGGTTTAGGCCTTGGGGGTTTGTATTTGGAAAGCATCGCCCTTGACTCGAGTGATTATTGCTTACTTTAATTATCTGCTATATTATGCTTGCTTTTCCTTAGTGTGTGTCTGGGGGCTATCACTGTAGAAAGAGGTGGAGTGGGACGGTTTGGTTCCTATTCCTTTTATTCCTTATGCTCTTTTGGTATGTTTGATAGTTGATTTACTACTCACTAAGACTTTGTCTGACTCAAGGTTTTATGTCTCCTCTTATTACCTTGGGCTGTTCATCCATGTTGGGATGGGCAGACTAGGTAGCAGGTGACAGGTGCTGTTCTTGGAGATCTACGCTGATGATGACAAAGACGAGCAGGAGGCTTTGCATATTAGTTTTCTTACTATTTGTACTGGGTGTTCCGCTGCTTGTATATATTCTGAGTGCTATGTAGTGAGGCTTTGATGTATGGATTTGCCTGGATGATTGTATCAAACTACTGTGATGCTTATATGATGATTTCCTGTTATGAAGCTTCACTATATATATATATTTCTCTATTGTATTTTATCCATGCGCTGTGAGTTATGCGATAGAGTTTCTGCAATGCTTATTTTACCCTGACTACTGTCCATGGCTACCTGGCACGCCCTTCAGCGCTCTTTTCTCTTGTTTTGGTGCGGGAGTCATGGGCGGTCGTCACATTTGGTATCAGAGCTTTGGTTAATCGATTTTAGCCAACGCTCGCTGACGTAACTACGTATGAGAGACGTAATTGTATTTTGATGGATGATTACTATATATAATATAGTAGCCTAGAAGGATTTGAACTCCTTATGCAGTTGTTTCTTAAGGTGTTCTAATCATTCTTATTACAGATATTAAGGATGAGTCGAAGAGGGAGACCAGCTGCAAGGGAAAGCCGTGCTGATGAAGGAGCTGTTGATTATGGAACTATGTTCGAAGCGATGATGACTTCGATCATGAGAAGGATACCAGCTTCAGGATCATCAGTGGATGTGGGTGTTCAAGTTCAAGCTCCAAGACTGGTGGATTTTGCTAAGCTTTGCAAGGATTATACTTCTCTTGGAGGAAAAGCTTTCTTGGGGACGGAGTCGACTATTGAGGTGCAGAGATGGATTGATGCATGTCGAAGGATCTTTGGTGATTTTGGGATTGAGGATGCAACTAAGAGGAAGCTTGCATCGAGACAGCTTCAAGGGAGAGCTGCGGATTGGTGGAATTCTATCACCATAGATACACCAGAAGAAGAGATTACTTGGGAGCAATTCCAAGTTAGATTTGAAGCTAAGTTCATCTCTACGGCTCAGAAGTCTGTCTTGTTTAAGAGGTTTGTGGAGCTCAAGCAAGGTGGAAGGCCTGTTCTTGAGTATATTTCTGAGTTCGAAGCTTTGTCCAAGTATGCCAGATCGTATATTGATTCTCTCTATCAGAAGAACGAGAAGTTTGTGACCGGTTTGGATGCTTATCTTGGGAGGCAGTTGGTGGATCACTTGGATGATCCGTTTGAGAAGCTTGTGGAGAAAGCTCTCAGGCATGAGAGTTTGTTTCCTAAGGAAAGTTCTGTTGTTGCTGTAACCAGGGAAGGATCTAAACCACAGCGGAGTGAAAATAGGAAGAGGAAGCAGCAGCAACAGAAGGGTAGGGATGGCCATAAGAAGCCGAAGGGCGAGGTGATTTGCTATAATTGTCAGCAGAAGGGCCATCTCTCCAAGGATTGTAGGAATCCAAGGGCACCGGCGAAATGCCACAACTGTGATAAGCCAGGGCATTTCAGGAAGGACTGTCCAGAACCGAGGAAGGACAGACAGATTGTGCAAGCTTATGCTTTGGGAGCTGTGCCGTCGTCTTCAAAAGCTCCTACTGCTGAAGAGAAGGGGAAGGGTGTGGTGGTTCAAGGTACTCTTTCTATTTGTGGTGTTCCAGTTAGAGTGTTGTTTGATACTGGAGCATCGCATTCTTTTGTTTGTGATGATTTGGTGGGCCGGTTAGGTTTGGAACCGGATATTGTTGATAGGCCATTGGTTGTGACTAATCCAGTTGGGGGTTCGTCATGTTTGTGTATGATATGCCGTGGTCTAGTTGTGTCGAGTCATGATTGCTCGTTTGTTTGTGATTGCTTTGTTCTGAACTTTGCGGGGTTCGGAATTATTTTGGGTATGGACTGGCTTAGGAAATATGCGGCAAGGATTGATTGTGAGAGGCTTGAGGTGACAGTCGGGAATGTGGAAGGGCGAAAGGTTGTGATACGATGTAAGCATGAGGAAGACGTCTTCATGAGCTTCATGTATTCGCTGGTTGTTCCACGGGATGGACTGTCATCGGTGCCTATTGTGAATGGATTTGAGGATGTCTTTGACGAAGTCAAAGGGTTGCCGCCGCATAGGGAGATCGAGTTTCATATCGATCTAGTTGAGGGAGCCAGACCTGTTGTAATGCCTCTTAGGCGGATGGCGCCTAGAGAGCAGTTAGAGTTGAAGGTGCAGGTTGATGACCTTTTGCAAAAAGGATTTATTCGACGTAGTGTGTCCGAATGGGGTGCACCAGTTGTGTTCGCAACCAAAGCGGATGGATCGTTGAGGTTGTGTGTTGATTACCGTGAGCTGAACAAGGTGACTAAGAAGAACAAGTATCCATTGCCGAGAATAGATGACTTGTTTGATCAGCTTCACGAGGCCAAGGTGTTTTCTCAGATGGATTTGGCAACGGGATTTCACCAGTTGAGAGTGGCTAAGGATAGTGTGCCGAAGACTGCTTTCAGGACACCGTCCGGGTTTTATGAGTGGCTGGTAATGCCGTTTGGATTGACTAACGCACCAGCATATTTTGTGGATCTTATGAATAGAGTGTTCAGAGATCAGTTGAATAAGTTCGTGCTTGTGTTCGTGGATGATATTCTGATTTATTACAGAACTGAGGAAGAGCACAAGACACACTTGAGGATTGTTTTGGGGATCTTACGGAAACATCAGCTGAAGGCTAAGTTTTCGAAGTGTCACTTCTGGAAGAGTGAAGTGAGGTTCTTAGGCCATGTTATCTCGGGAAATGGAATAGCGGTTGATCCCGCTAAGGTGGCAGCAATCCAGGATTGGGTTAGACCTAAGAATGCGTCTGATGTGAGAAGTTTTCTTGGATTAGTAGGATATTATCGTCGGTTTATCAAAGACTTTTCCAAGATAGCTGCACCGTTAACAGGATTGACGAAAAAGAACCAAGTGTTAAGATGGGATGATAAGTGTGAGCAAGCTTTCGTAATCCTGAAAGAGCGACTGACGAGTGCTCCTGTTTTGACTATTCCTAGTGGGAATGATGAGATGGTGGTTTACACCGACGCATGTGGCACCGGACTTGGAGCAGTGCTAATGCAGAAGGATAAGGTTGTTGCGTATGCTAGTCGACAATTGAAGCCGCATGAAAGGAATTATCCAACTCATGATTTAGAGTTAGCAGCGATTGTGTTTGCTTTGAAGATGTGGAGACATTACCTATTGGGAGTTCGATTTGAGTTGTTTACGGATCATAAGTCGTTGAAGTATCTGTTCTCCCAAAAGGATTTGAATCTTCGACAGCAAAGATGGCTAGAGTTCCTAGCATCATATGATTTTGGTATAGCCTATACTCCGGGAAAAGGTAACGCAGTGGCTGATGCATTAAGTCGAAGACATGCAGGTTTGGGAGCCATGTTTTTAGAATGGAAGAGTCTCGAGTATTTGGCTGGATTTGACTTCAGGCCTAGATGTGAATTGGAACCTGAGATGTTGGCAAACTTATCGATAAGACCTGCTCTTGTGGAAAGGATTGGCGAGACCCAAAAGAGAGATGATAAGCTTGTCAAGATTATCCGTGATTTGGAATCTGGATTGGAACCAGAGAAGGATAAAGGATTCGAGGTCGATCGAGAGGGTTGGCTTCGGAAGCAAGGACGATTGGTTGTTCCCGGTGTAGATGGATTGAGAGATGATGTTCTGAGGGAAAGTCATCACTCGAAGTTGACAATTCATCCAGGTGGAAATAAGATGTATCGGGATATGAAGAGAGCTTACTACTGGGAAGGTATGAAGAAGGATGTTGGAAATTTTATTTCCAAGTGTATGAACTGCCAGTTGGTGAAAGCTGAGCAGAAGAAGCCTAGTGGATTACTTCAGCCATTGGAGGTTCCTACATGGAAGTGGGAGCAAGTGTCGATGGATTTTATCGATGGTCTACCTAGGACAAAAGCAGGAAATGAAGGGATTTGGGTCATAGTAGATCGTTTGACCAAGAGTGCAAGGTTCATTCCTGTTCGATTAACTAGGACTGCATCGAAGTTGGCTGAGTTGTATGTTAAGTGGATAGTTCGATTCCATGGTATTCCGAAGAGTATAGTGAGCGATCGAGACCCTTTGTTCACTAGTGGATTTTGGAAGAGCTTCCAGGAAGTTTTGGGAACCAAGTTATGTTTGAGTACAGCTTATCACCCTCAAACAGATGGTCAGACTGAGAGAGTCAACCGAGTTTTGGAAGATCTCTTGAGAGCATGTGTCTTGGACTTCGGAGGATCATGAGAAGATCATCTTCATTTGGTGGAATTTGCATATAATAACAGTTATCAGTCGAGTATTGGAATGGCACCATATGAGGCATTATATGGAAGACCGTGTAATTCTCCGACATGTTGGTTGGAAACTGGAGAAAAGTTGATACTTGGGCCAGAGATGATTCGACAGACTTCGGATTGTATAGAGATCATTCGGCAACGAATGAAGGCAGCCCAAGATCGTCAGAAGAGTTATGCCGATAATCGTCGAAAGAATTTGGAATTCGTTGTAGGTGAGATGGTTTTTGTGAAGATTTCTCCATTAAAGAGTGCTATTAGATTCGGGAAGAAAGGAAAGTTAACTCCGAGATTTGTTGGACCATTCCCGGTTATCAAGCGAATTGGAAAGCTCGCTTATAGATTGGAATTACCGGAAAAGATGGCGGGTGTGCACAATGTTTTTCATGTATCTTATCTACGGAAGTATGTGCATGACCCAACTATGGTGGTTTCTGCTGATAGCTGTGAAGATTTAGAGGTGGATCCAGTGGTTAGAAGACCTCGTAAGCCGCTTCGTGTTGTTGAGACCGACACGAAACAACTTAGGAGGAAGACGATTACGTTGCTCAAGATACAATGGAGTGATGATGTTAACGACTGTACGTGGGAGGAGGAAGAGAGGATGAAGGCAACTCATCCAGAACTCTTCGAGGTATGGCCCTAAAGTGTCGTGACATCTCATGAATTTGTAGCTTGTTCTAAGTCTTAGAATTCTGCATGCTAGGCTAGGATTGGATGCATGGTTTGTTGACTGATATGGATGGTAGGCATGCAGAATAATTTTGATCGCTGATGTTTGCTTGGAATTTCGGGGGCGAAATTCCTAAGGGGGAGAGAGTGTAACGACCCGTATTTTACGTGTCGATAAATCGTTAAATAGTTGCATTAGGTCGTTGGTATTGTTAAGTTGTTTAGAGTTGAGTCGACTATATGCTTAAGTCATATGGAAGCTAGCTCGTGTGGTGCTTAAGTCGTGAGAGAGAGCTTAAGTCGTAGACGAGATAAGAGATAGGTCGTGAGCAAGTTAGTGATACGCAGCGACCTATAGGAGTTAGAAAGACCTAGGAGCTAATGGCTTATAGGGTTGGCACCGAGTTAAAAGTATGGCCGACTCATAGGTGTTGCCGACCTAAGATTTGTGGCCGAGTTAAGAATCAACGACTTAAGGTGATTGGCCGACTTAAAAGGGATGACCGAGTTAGGGTAGTCAGCCGAGATAAGGGTTGCCGACTTAAGCTATAGCGACTTAAGAAGACTTGACCGACCTATAGATAGAGCGACTTAAGGATGGTTGCCGAGTTAAGGGGTTAACGACTTATGAGTTGGCGAGTTTTTGGGTTGGACCGACCTAGCGGCTAGCGGCTTAAGGAGTTAAGGCCTAGGACGTGTGTTGAGTCGGCTAGGGGTTAGGTCGGCAAGTACCCAGTATAGCTTAGTGTAGTTGAATCGGCATGTTAGTTGAGTCGCCATACGACTTAGGACTTAGGAAAATACGACAGTGTCTTATGTCGTAAGCCATTGAGTCGTGTGTGTTGTTAAGTCGGCAGGGACTTGAGTCGTTAGCATGCTGTGCCGTGTTTGGTTAGGTCGGTAGGTCGTGTGGCCCTGTGTGTGTTGTGTAGTATCTTGGGGTTAAGTGGTAGGTTGATGAGTCGTATAGGTCGTGAGCCGTGTTGAAGCATGCTGTGTTGAGTCGGCAAGTGGCATGAGTCGTAAGTTTTAGGTCGGGGGGGTGGGGGGGCGACTCAGGGAGATGAGTCGGCAACGACTTAAGAGCGGCCGAGTCAGGGAGATTTCAGCCTATAAATAGAGGGGTTTGGCTCACTTTTTGGCACCAGTTTTTGAAGCGACGAAGTGCTGCCATTTTGGGAACTCGACTACAACATTTCTTCATCTTCTTTTCTCCATTCCAATCTAGTTCTAACATCCATCCAAGATCGAAGATTGAGATCGAAGATCCAAGAGCCAAAGTTGAAGATCTTCATCCGTCCGAGCTAGATTTCATCGCTTTAAGCGAGATTTCGCCGGATCAAGCTTTGATCTTTGCTGTCCAGATCTGAAGTGTTTAGTTTTTGAGGTGTTTAGGTGATTTGGTGAGTGGTAGTTATCTCTCACGCGGACCCAAAGGAGTATATTGGATTGGTGGCTTGTTGGAGTGTTGTAGATAGTGATTTTGTGCATTTTCCTTAGATCCAAGTGTAGATTCATTGTTTGTGAAGATATTTACTTATGCATGTTCATTTATCAAGTATTAGAGACAAAACCCATGTTTTATATTTGATAGATCTATGCTAAAAACCTATGATTCATGCATGTTAGACTTATGCTCATTTATTTACGAAATTGCCATTATAGTTGATATTGCTCATTAGATCTTGTTTAAATGATTGATTGTTTGATTGTATGATTGATTTGATTGTTTCCAAGTTAGCTAGTAGTTGATTTGGAACAAGATGATTGAAGATGATTCGAAAGCTAAGTGGAAAGGCTCTTGAATGGTGAAAGCTGCTTATGGCATATGAAGCGGATGTTGAAGCTCATATGTATGGATTGGATGATGTTGAGGTGGGATTTTGCCATGACGCGAGGAGGCAAACCATGATGTTGAGTTGGGACGGGTTATGATGACGTTCCAAGCACGGGCTACGACGACGTGCAAAGTTATGTTGATAACTCGGTAATGCGATCCGGGTAGGTGATAATGGTTAGCTTGAGAGGCGCTTGAGCTAGTATGGAAATAGTCGTCGAGGAGGATGACTAGGAGGCTAAGATCTTATCGTTGTTGAAGGTTCTAGCATGCTCAAAGCAAGAGTACGTTGGAACGGGCTGCGACGACGTTCCAAGCACGGGCTGCGACGACGTGCTAGTACTCTGGGTAGTTGCGAAAATTCCTAGGCACGGGCTGCGACGACGTGCGGAGTTATGTCTAGAACCGGGGTTACCATTAGCCCTTGACAGGTGGTCATTCAATTAACGGTGAAATCATGGCAATGATAACAGTGATAGCCAGAGTCATGGATGTTTGGTTGTATTATCATTCGGTCTCAAGAGCGGTATTTTCTGGGTGCTTATCTGATCTTGGTTTAGGCCTTGGGGGTTTGTATTTGGAAAGCATCGCCCTTGACTCGAGTGATTATTGCTTACTTTAATTATCTGCTATATTATGCTTGCTTTTCCTTAGTGTGTGTCTGGGGGCTATCACTGTAGAAAGAGGTGGAGTGGGACGGTTTGGTTCCTATTCCTTTTATTCCTTATGCTCTTTTGGTATGTTTGATAGTTGATTTACTACTCACTAAGACTTTGTCTGACTCAAGGTTTTATGTCTCCTCTTATTACCTTGGGCTGTTCATCCATGTTGGGATGGGCAGACTAGGTAGCAGGTGACAGGTGCTGTTCTTGGAGATCTACGCTGATGATGACAAAGACGAGCAGGAGGCTTTGCATATTAGTTTTCTTACTATTTGTACTGGGTGTTCCGCTGCTTGTATATATTCTGAGTGCTATGTAGTGAGGCTTTGATGTATGGATTTGCCTGGATGATTGTATCAAACTACTGTGATGCTTATATGATGATTTCCTGTTATGAAGCTTCACTATATATATATATATTTCTCTATTGTATTTTATCCATGCGTTGTGAGTTATGCGATAGAGTTTCTGCAATGCTTATTTTACCCTGACTACTGTCCATGGCTACCTGGCACGCCCTTCAGCGCTCTTTTCTCTTGTTTTGGTGCGGGAGTCATGGGCGGTCGTCACACAGATAATATAAATGCAGAACACAGATAAAACAGAAAGTCTCATATATATAATAACTGATGTCAGTTACAATACATGTAGTACACTACATATGATATAATTAAGACTGTCGACTCTGGAAGTTACATATACAAGTACATTATTGTAAATAATATACATGAATACACAACATCCTATACTAATACAACAACTACTCCAAAAAGTATGAAAAGACTTCATAGCTCTAGCAGCAACCCAAAGTAAGATATCTACAACCTGTAAATACTCGGTCTGACCCGAGTATTAAATTCAAAGGAAATAATACACGGGTCAGTCTAATTCAAACTCAGTTATTAGTGCACAGAAGCAATAATAATTAAGTAACAATAGACGACAGTCACAATAAATCTCGTCTATCCGATCCTTAAATAAAGAAATCAGATAACAATAAATATAACACGTAACAGTGTCAAACAACAAATCAGCAAATCCGAATTATCAACGAAGATAAATTAAAAAGATTATCAAAGAAGATAATTTAGAAAACAACAGAATTGCCTAAACGGCAATTAACGACAAAATTCAATTATTAAGTAAATAATTAGAAACTCATAATCTAATTATCAAAAAGATAATTAGATATCGACAAAATCATTAAATTAAACCAAATAAAAATATGATTCAAAACATATTGAATTGAATAAAAGAAGCAGTTCAAACAATTGAAATATCAATTAAAATAACTATGCAGGTAGAGCTGTAGTACACGCACGCGTGCACTGCCTCGCCACTACAGCATATGGAATACGCCAAAGATCAATAAATCAAAACAAAATAGGATATCAATAAAAACAATATCGTGTGGCTGCAGTTCATGCTTGTGTGCACTGCCTTACCACTACAGTGATGATGTACACAAAAACTCAATACCGTGTGGCTGCAGTTCACACTTGCATGCACTGCCTTGCCACTACAGTGATGGTGTACACAAAAACTCAATACCGTGTGGCTGCAGTTCACGTATGCGTGCACTGCCTTGCCACTACAGTGATGATGTACCCAAAAGATCAGGAAATGCACAGTGGAAGCTCAAAACGAGCACAAGGTCAAATCCGAGCTAATAGCTGGATTCAACTCAATGTACGAAAAACAAATACAAAGCAATTGTCACAATGAAACTACAGTTGCAAACAGGTACAAAGACAAGGTCAATGCACATGTCAACAGCACATAAATATGTGAAGGCAATGCTCCAACAACTGCAATAGTGCATAGTGAAGCGAAGACGAGAATAAGAAGCACAGCAAGCATGCAACTACCAAACTGGGTCAAGCAAGTGCAACACAGTGACAAGCTACCCATATTCAAAGATGCAATCATGTAAAACAAGAATGCAAAATTCAAGAAGGCACCAAACAACCACACAATGCAAATGAATTCGACAAAATATTTCACAAGCCAAAGACAGCTGCAGTTCAGAGCAACGTCGAAACTGCAACAAATACAAACTACATGAAGACGGTGCGTAAACATGTATATACACATGTATGCATACGTGTAGTGACATCAAAACTCAAACCATCCATGATATGGAAGCAATCAGACCAATTCAAGTTAAGGCAAGGTTATAACGCAATAGGACAACAACCAGTGAAACAACATTGTCTGCACCCATGCTATCCAGTGACCCAGATCAAAGCAGCAATAAATTGGCATGTGTATTTATACAGTGCATTAACAAATGAAGACTGCAGGTAATGAACTCAAGACTGGTAGTATGACACTGCAACATGCACAGTGAGAAATCAAGTGCCCAGTAAAGACTAATGAACTCACGTAATAGAGCCCAACTGAGTACACAAACATGACCACAAACATGGTCAAACACAATGTGCAACCTGAACCAAAATGTACTTCAGGCCAGGCTACGCAATATCAAAGAAATAACAAGACCCACTACACAAATAAAGAACTCGAGCGGTGAGCGAAACATATAAACCAGCTAAACGTGTGAACTGGTCGAAACAAAATAGCAAGATAACACAATAACAGTGAGCTCTAGCACAAGAAGGCATGGACTATACTTGTGACAATCAGGCTCAAATATGTACAATATCAAAGACACAAAGTAGTCGACAAATGCAAGACAGTGGTCTAACAATATCAAAGTCAAAGAAAGGAGTAACCAAGGTCACAGTGAAGGTATAACCAATGTCACAGTGAAATTAACATCTTCTGAAAAGGTCCAAGCCGAAGTCAGGGATGAACACAATTAACCAATACCGAGCATTGAAAATGTTTCAAAGCCAAATTCAAAAGAAATATGCAGTCCAAAATCAAAGTCAGGAAATCACAAAACACAATCGAGTGACCGAAGCCAATGGCAAAGTAAGTCTTAGTGCTTACGAAACCAACATAACCACAATTCATCAAGAAAGCTAGGTCGAAGCTAAATATTCAAGGAATCGAACCAAATCACAATTCGAAATCATGTACAATGAAAAAGTCAGAGAAGTCGTCATTATTCAAATGAAATCAAATGGCCATGAATCAATTGACAAATTCAAACAATATAAATATACGAACGTAATAAAGGAGATCGAACTCATATAAATGCAATCAAGTTCTGGGATGAATTAGATGTGAGTGAATTTCAATTTCACTCACCTTTGTCTAAGAACCGAATCAAAACGCAGCCGAAGTCCTCCACTTTTTAGTCCACTCTAATTCGACCAACCATCAGCAATTGGAACCACCTCGCGAGATCGAGCGAAGCAAGGTACGAGCATTTGAAGTCGACGACCATAAATTACACGAAAACCCAAATTTGAGTTAGAGGAACGAACGAAAGAACGAGATGGAGCCGCCATTTTCGTTTATTTGCTTTAGGGTTGCGATGGAGATATTGAACGAAGCAACGGCCTCTATCTCGATATAACGCAACCACAAAACAACAAATACGTGGGCCAAAATAAATTTTAAAGCCCGCATATCTTTAACGAATATTTGCAAAGAATTTCAAACAGGGTTTAAAAATTCCAAACAACAATTAGCTATCAACATAAACCGAATTCGAAATGCCCAAACTACACTTAGCAAATTTTTAAACGAATTTCAACTTGATTTAGATCTCAGTTGCAATTTAACAACCAAATTAATCGTCATTTGACGATAATCAATTGTTATAAAACCCAGGGTGGTTACAGTTTTCAAAGTAGCTTTCAAATATAAATTAAAATTTCTTGAGTTGGTTTTAAAAGAATATTTTGGAGAAATAATTTCCTTAATTTATTTTGGAAATCTTTAAAGTAATGATATATTTATTTAATTCTAGAAGTGACAATTTAAAGATTTAAATTTATTTAAATTGATAAAGATTTAGAAATGGTTATTTAAATATTTATATTCTATCTACTAGTTTTATTTTAAAATTAGTTTGGGCTTGAAGTTTATATGAGTTATTAGTATAATATTTCATAACTATTATTTTTAAATAATGTGTTTAAAAATAGTTTTTATTTTGAATGTTTCCAAATATATACAAATATACTTTGATAAGTGCTTTAAATTTCTAAAGTATTCGGACTCGGAAAATTTTCAGTGGAAGTAAATAAATATTTGGTAATTTAATCCACGTGAGGAAAGTGATTTGAAATTTGTTTTTAAACTGATGAATTATTCAAAAATATATCTAGCAAAGATATTTTGAAAACAAATAATTGGGGTAAATTATTTAAATCTTAATGGTTGTGGTGAATATTGTTCGATAGTTAAATGACGCACTATCAATGTTGGCCTTTAAACGACATTTGAATTTTGATGCGACCGGGGTCAGATTCCAAATGGATATTCGAAAACCACATCGAATCTTTGTGATGGATATTTTTTAAAGGATCAAATTGGAAAATTGTTGTGATTTATTTGAAATCTAAATGTAATACTTATTTTTAAAATAAGTGCTCCTTATTCGAATTAGCCGGGAGAGGACTTCTTGTCATAAAACACATTCCGAATAATGATACGATGAAATGGGATTGCATTTGAAGATGGTGTTGAAGACTGTATATTTTTGAAAACGAAAGGATTACCAATCGGATGTCTCTGCACTGGGTTGCTTCGGTATAGAGATTTTATCACCCTTTGTGATGGGAAGTCCGGACGTGATTAGTGAATATCCGAATACGCAAGGGCTTCGTTGAAGTTGCTTCGGTTCCGTTCGATCCCAGAACAGTCTTGTATGGATGTGTGTCTGATGTTACACTTTGAGATGTAAAGCTGGTTTCTATCAAATACATTTCTGTTAGTGGCGGAGAATTTATTCTCTTAGCTTAACACCCTTCCCTAAGACGTACGAGCTCAAAGGTTATGTAGTTGATGGTTACTAGTGATACACTCCCAATTTGGTAATGTTGCATGTGAAGTGCTACCGATCATTTGTTGAATGAAGCATGGCTTTTGTGAAAAGCAAAGCTTTGTGGACGAGACCTCGTCGGACCTCATAACCTGGAATGGTCGAAACAGGAAGAATGCGGCAAGGTTATTTGGGGGTAGCGCCTCCTGAGGGTATGTCCATTTCCTTCTGGAAAAGGGTTGTATCATGGTGTGGAACCCATATATTTAACCTATGTGGTTGCTGCAAATTTATTACTTTGTGATTGTTGGTGTTAAGGATCCTCGGATAATGGTTGGTAACGACCGGAGGATGGCATACTCGTGTAGTAGTTACCAAGTTACAGAGATAATCCGGCCTTGTGTTGGCAGAGATCCGGTTAGGTCCTCGGGGCGTCCCTCCAGAGGTATACCCATGTGGCACAGGAAGTTCCTTAGCCTGACCATTTTTTGGAAATCCAAAGAAACAATAAGACCCCTTTTCGATTGCAATTTTATAAACCGCCTCCTCATGAGGTAGCTATAGCAGGCATAATATAATGGTACCTATGCTGGCTAAGATTTATATTATATTTTCGAAATGTTTTCCACACTATGCACTAATAAAAATATCAAAAAGGTTTTTGCGTGTCAAGCATGTTTGACTATCATAAGGAGAAATCTCGCCTAAGTGTGCGATTGCATTGTGTGTGTGCCAGGAGGCCTTATGGTAGTTTTCCAAAAAGCATTGCGAATTTATTTTATTCCCCTTTTGTTTTCCTTTTGTTAAGCACAACTATTTTTAAGATCTCACACCAGTCCCATGACTCACCTATGGTTTTTTGTTCCCTTTCTAAACTCTGGGTGCCCACAATTTTCCATACGGGCAGCCTAGAGTCAGGTTATCATTATTATGGAGCGAAGTTTAGAAGTTGCTGTGGAGATCTAGAGTTAAAGTTGGAAGGTGAGGCGTATCACTTGTATACGTTATATTCTTTTCCGCCATTTGTCATTGTAACACTATGATAATGTGACGTATAAACTGATATGGTTCTTTTGTTTTAAAGTTTATTCATTTATCTATTATATTTGTTCCGCTGCGAAATGTGAGATTCTGTTATTGTTTCTGTTTCTTCTTCTATTTTCTTCTTCTTTAACCCTAACTGTTCGGTTTTTTGGCATTCAAATGTTCGGCATTTGATACAGTGGACATATTGATGTCGACTTTCGGGCGTCGAAAAATTGGATCGTTACAGGTTCCCTTTGGGTAAACCTCACGGAGGAGCCTACGTACTGTATAGAATGTGAGAGTACATTAAATGTGTTAAGGGGATATGGTTAATGCCTTAACGCTATTTTAATACTTTTACTTTACTTTAGACATATTATAATAGCGTATTGTATTATATTGTAAATGGTTTAACGAATCATTAAGAGATGGGAATCCCGAACATCTCTTAAGTTTTTGCACTCATGTTAGACACTAAATAGGAGATGTCAAACCCTGTAAGCATCTCTGACACCGTTCCGCACATATTTATTTACCATTGATTTAACTTACATAAGATCTTTTAGTTTTGACTCGAGCATTTTGTCTTTTCAATTCGCTCGGGTCAGCCTGAGCATTTCAAGATTTGAAGACCTTATTTCTAAAGGAAAAAGACGAATATTTATACTTATATTATTTACTATATTCCTCTGCATTCATATTGTTCTGTTGCATTATTTATTTGTCTCTGATATGTGATCCTGTGTTGTATAAATTTAATCAAATGTTTTGTAAACAGCTTCATGAACTATTATTTGATCATTATATTTTGTCATTCCATTGCAAGACTTTGTTTTTTTTCTCTACTTCTTTTTATTTACCCCAATAACAATCTACCCTCTGTATGGTTTGAGTTCAACATGTGTGTCGGCTTGAAATTTCCAAAAAGTCAGGTCTTGCATGAATATAATGCAGAGATCAACACGATGAGACGATTAGAATGTTACATAGATATCAATGATACGAACAATCCATTAAAACTCGATTTTTCGATACCAAAAACTGTTAAAATGCCGAAAAGAAGATAAACGGGGCTATAGCAGTCCAAATTTGGCGAAATTAAATACGACATCTCACTTAGAAAAAGATTTACATTTTTATTTTATAGAACTATTTAGATTTCAAAAATATTTAAATTCCAGCAATTTAACCAATTTAAATAATAAAATTTGAAATTTCACAATTAAATAACTTTCAAATTTTCAAATAAAAATTCACCATTTGGTATGTTTAAATAGACGTGTAAGGACCCGTATTTTACGTGTCGATATATCGTAGAATTCTAGGTCGTTAGTGTTGATAAGTCGTCCTTAACCTAAGTCGTAGGGGAGGATAACTCGTATGTTGTTTGAGTCGCGAGGAAGTTAGATTGGAAAGTTAACTCGAGTTAGTGTTGGAGCGAGTTAACAGGTTAGTGGTCTTCGCGAGTTACGAGTTAATGAGTTAGATAGCGACTTAGGGGATGAATGAGTTAGTGGGGTTGACGACCTAAGGGGTTAGGTCGTTTGGATGTTAGGTCGTTGAGGAGTGGTGAGCGACCTAATGTGTTAACGAGTTAGTATGTTGAGTCGTTAGCAAGTTAGGAAGTATGGCCAAGTCAAGGAAGCTGCCAAGTTAGCGAGTTACGACTCAAGGCTGGGACAAGTGAGTAGATATGACCGGGTTAAGGTTTTGACCGACCTAAGTAAGTTAGCGACTTATAGGCTTTTGCCGAGTTAAGGACCAGCGACTCGAGGTCTCCACCGATCTAAGGGCTAACGAGTTTGTGTTAGGAGATAGGTCGTGAACGACCTATAGGGGTAACGACCTAAGTTAGGTCGTTGAGCGACCTAAGGGTTAGTGTTAGGTCGCTAGGTAAGATAGGTCGTATCTCGTAACTCGTTTACGAGTTAGTAGTGATAGTTAGGTCGCTAGGGAGGATAGGTCGGCAGGCTTGATGAGTCGTGTCTCGTGTGCTTTGATAAGTCATAGTATGATAGGTCGGCTTTGCTGCTGAGTCGTTGGGGGCTTAGGTCGTTGTGTCGCGTGTGGGTTAGGTCGGAGATTTCTTAGGTCGGCAACGACCTAAAACCGAGAACGACCTAAGGTGTGATCTGCCTATAAATAGAGGGGTTTGGCTCACTTTTTGGCACCGGTTTTTGAAGCGACGAAGTGCTGCCATTTTGAGAGCTCGACTACAACATTTCTTCATCTTCTTTTCTCCACTCTAATCTAGTTCCAACATCCATCCAAGATCGAAGATCAAGATCGAAGATCCAAGAGTCAAAATTGAAGATCTTCATCCAACAAAGCTAGATTCCACCGTTTCAAGCAAGATTTCGACGAATCAAGCTTGAATCCTTGCTGTCCAGATCTGAAGTGATTAGTTTTTGAAGTGTTTGGGTGATTCGGTGAGTGGTAGTTATCTCTCACGCGGACCCAAAGGAGTATATTGGATTGGTGGCTTGTTTGAGTATTAAAGTTAGAAATTTCATGCATTTTTCTTAGATCCAAGACTAGATTCATTACTTTTTAAGATGTTTACCTATGCAAGTTCAATTAACAAGTTATAGAGACAAAACCCATGTTTTATATTTGATAGATCTATGCTAAAATCCATGATTTCATATGTTAGACTTATGCTCATTTATTTACGAAATTGCCATTATAGTTGATATTGCTTGATTAGATCTTGTTTGAATGCTTGATTGTTTGGATGTATGATTGATTTGATTGTCTCGAGTTAGCTTGTAGTTGATTTGGGACAAGATGGTTGAAGAAGATTCAAAAGCTAAGTGGAAAGGCTCTTGAATGGTAAAAGCTGCTGTGGCATATGAAGCGGATAATGAAGCTCATATGGATGGGTTCGAGGACTTTGCTATAGCTAGAGGAAGCGAAGTATGATGACGAAATGGACTTTGCCATGATATGTTGAGGCGAAGTATGATGATGAGATGGAATTTGCTAAGATGCGTTGGAGCAAAGCATGATGTGAGATAGCCTTGGTTTAATCCAGATGGGATCATCCCAAGCATGTTGATAACTCGATGATGCGATGCGAGTTGGTTGATAATGGTTAGCTTGAGAGGCGCTTGAGTTAGTATGAAAATAGTCGTCAAGGAGGATGACTAGGAGGCTGAGATCTCATCGTTGTTGAAGGATCTAGCATGCTCAAAGCAAGAGTACGTTGGAACGGGCTGCGACGACGTTCCAAGCACGGGCTGCGACGACGTGCTAGTACTCTGGGTAGTTGCGAAAATTCCTAGGCACGGGCTGCGACGACGTGCGGAGTTATGTCTAGAACCAGGGTTACCATTAGCCCTTGACAGATGGATAAAAAGAATGAGTTGGTCATTCAATTAACGGTGAAATCAAGGCAATGATAACAGTGATAGCCAGAGTCATGGATGTTTGGCTGTACCATCATTCGGTCTCAAGAGCGGTGTTTTCTAGGTGCTTATCTGATCTTGGTTTAGGCCTTGGGGGTTTGTATTTGAAAAACATCGACCTTGACTCGAATGATTATTGCTTTACTTTGATTGTCTGCCATGTTATGCTTGCTTCTCCTTAGTGTGTCTGGGGGCTATCACTGTAGAAAGAGGAGGAGTGGGATGGTTTGGTTCCTATTCCTTTTATCCCTTATGCTCTTTTGGTATGTTTGATAGTTGATTTACTTCTCACTAAGACTTTGTCTGACTCAAGGTTTTATGTCTCCTCTTATCACCTTGGGCTGTTCATCCATGTTGGGATGGGCAGACTAGGTGACAGGTGGCAGGTGCTGATCTTAGTGGCTCACGCTGATGATGACGAAGACGAGCAGTAGGCTTTACATATTATTTTCATATTCTATGTACTGGATATTCCGCTATTTGATGATTACTCTGAGTGCTATGTAGTGAGGCTTCTTGTATTCATGATTCAGACTATGTATAAAGCTATTATGATTAGATGATGATATTCTGTTCTATGGAAGCTTCACTATATTATATTTCTCTATTGTATTTTATCCATGCGCTGTGAGTTTTACGATAGAGTCTGCGATGTTTATCTTACCCTTGACGGTCACTCATGGCTGCCTTGCACACTTTCAGCGCACCATTCCCTTGTTTTCGTGCGGAAGTCATGGGCGGTCGTCACATTTGGTATCAGAGCCTTGGTTAATCGATTTTAGCCAACGCTCGCTGACGTAACTACGTAAGAGAGACGTAATTGTATTTTGATGGATGATTACTATATATAATATAGTGGTTTAGATGGATTTGAACTCCTTATGTAGTTGTTCCTCAAGGTGTTCTAATCAGTTCTTTTTGTAGATATTAAGGATGAGTCGAAGAGGGAGACCAGCTGCCAGGGAAGGTCGTGCTGCCGATGGAGTTGCTGATTATGGAGCTATGTTCGAAGCGATGATGACTTCGATCATGAGAAGGATACCAACTCCAGGGTCAGCGGTAGATGTTGGAATTCAAGTTCAAGCTCCAAAGCCAGTGGATTTTGCTAAGTTGTGCAAGGATTATACTGCTCTTGGAGGAAATGTTTTCTTGGGGACAGAGTCCACCATTGAAGTGCAGAGATGGATAGATGCTTGTAGAAGGATTTTTGGTGACTTGGGAATTGAGGATGCAACTAAGAGGAAGCTCGCATCAAGGCAACTTCAAGGGAGAGCTTCGGATTGGTGGAATTCTATCACCATTGATACTCCAGAGGAAGAGATTACTTGGGAGCAATTCCAAGTTAGATTTGAAGCTAAGTTCATCTCTACGGCTCAGAAATTTGTCTTGTTTAAAAAGTTTGTGGAGCTCAAGCAAGGTGGAAGACCCGTTCTTGAGTATGTTTCTGAGTTTGAAGCTTTGTCCAAGTATGCCAGATCGTATATTGATTCTCCCTATCAGAAGAATGAGAAGTTTGTGACCGGTTTGGATGCTTATCTTGGAAGATAGTTGGTGGATCATCTGGACGATCCGTTTGAGAAGCTTGTGGAGAAAGCTCTCAGGCATGAGAATTTGTTTCCTAGGGAGAGTTCTGTTGTTGCTGTAACCAAGGAAGGGTTTAAGCCACAGAAGGGTGGAAACAAGAAGAGGAAGCAACAGCAACAGAAGGGTAAGGATGGCCAGAAGAAGCCGAGGGGCGAAATGACTTGCTATAATTGCCAGCAGAAGGGCCATCTCTCCAAGGATTGTAGGAATCCAAAGGCGCCGGCGAAATGCCACAACTGCGACAAGCCAGGGCATTTCAGGAAAGATTGTCCAGAACTGAGGAAGGACAGGCAGATTGTGCAAGCTTATGCTTTGGGAGCTGTGCCGTCGTTTTCAAAAGCTCTCACTGCTGAAGAGGAAGGGAAGAGTGTGGTGGTTCAAGGTACTCTTTCCATTTGTGGTGTTCCAGTTAGAGTGTTGTTTGATACTGGAGCATCGCATTCTTTTGTTTGTGATGATCTTGTAGGCCGGTTAGGTTTGGAACCGGATATTGTTGATAGGCCATTGGTTGTGACTAATCCAGTTGGGGGTTCGTCATGTTTGTGTATGATATGCCGTGGTCTAGTTGTGATGAGTCATGATTGCTCTTTTGTTTGTGATTGTTTTGTTCTGAACTTTGCGGGGTTCGGAATTATTTTGGGTATGGACTGGCTTAGGAAGTATGCGGCAAGGATTGATTGTGAGAGGCTAGAGGTGACAGTCGGGAATGTGGAAGGGCGAAAGGTTGTGATACGATGTAAGCATGAGGAAGGCGTCTTCATGAGCTTCATGTATTCGCTGGTTGTTCCACGGGATGGACTGTCATCGGTGCCTATTGTGGATGAATTTGAGGATGTCTTTGACGAGGTCAAAGGGTTACCGCCGCATAGGGAGATCGAGTTTTGTATCGATCTAGTTGAGGGAGCCAGACCTGTTGTGATGCCTCTTAGGCGGATGGCGCCTAGGGAGCAGCAAGAGTTGAAGGTGCAAGTTGATGACCTTTTACAGAAAGGATTCATTCGGCGTAGTGTGTCCGAATGGGGTGCACCAGTTGTGTTCGCAACCAAAGCGGATGGATCGTTGAGGTTGTGTGTGGATTATCATGAGCTGAATAAGGTGACTAAGAAGAACAAGTATCCATTGCCGAGGATAGATGACTTGTTTGATCAGCTTCACAAGGCTAAGGTGTTCTCTCAGATGGATTTGGCAACGGGATTTCACCAGTTGAGAGTGGCTAAGGATAGTGTGCCGAAGACTGCTTTCAGGACACCATCGGGTTTTTATGAGTGGCTGGTAATGCCGTTTGGATTGACTAACGCACCAGCATATTTTGTGGATCTTATGAATAGAGTGTTCAGAGATCAGTTGAACAAGTTTGTACTTGTGTTCGTAGATGATATTCTGATTTACTCCAGAACTGAGGAAGAGCACAAGACGCACTTGTGTATTGTTTTGGAAATTTTGCGGAAACATCAGCTGAAGGCTAAGTTTTCGAAATGTCACTTCTGGAAGAGTGAAGTGAGAATCTTAGGCCATGTTATTTCTGGAAATGGAATAGCGGTTGATCCCGCTAAGGTGGCAGCGATCCAGGATTGGGTTAGACCTAAGAATGCATCTGATGTGAGAATTTTTCTTGGATTAGCAGGATATTATCGTCGGTTTATCAAAGACTTATCCAAGATAACTGCACCATTAACAGGATTGACGAAAAAGAATCAGGTATTCAGTTGGGATGCGAAGTGTGAGCAAGCTTTTGGAATCCTGAAAGAGCGACTGACGAGTGCTCCTGTTTTGACTATTCCAAGTAGGAATGATGAGATGGTGGTTTACACCGATGCATGTGGTACTGGACTTGGAGCAGTGCTAATGCAAAAGGATAGAGTTGTTGCGTATGCAAGTCGACAACTAAAGCCGCATGAAAGGAATTACCCGACTCATGATTTGGAGTTGGCGGCGATTGTGTTTGCTCTGAAGATGTGGAGACATTATCTATTGGGAGTTCGATTCGAGTTATTTACGGATCATAAGTCGTTGAAGTATCTTTTCTCCCAAAAGGATTTGAATCTTCGGCAGCAACGATGGCTAGAGTTTTTAGCATCATATGATTTTGGTATAGCCTATACTCCGGGAAAAGGTAACGCAGTAGCTGATGCGTTAAGTCGAAGACATGCAGGATTGGGAGCCATGTTTTCGGAATGGAAGAGTCTCGAGTTTTTAGCTAGATTTGACTTCAGGCCCAGATGTGAATTGGAACCTGAAATGTTGGCAAACTTATCGATAAGGCCTACTCTTGTGGAAAGAATTGGCGAGAGCCAAAAGAGAGACGATAAGCTTGTCAAGATTATCCGTGATTTGGAATCTGGATTAGACCCAGAGAAGGATAAAAGATTCGAAGTCGATCGAGAGGGTTGGCTTTGTAAGCAAGGACAACTAGTTGTTCCCGATATCGATGAATTGAGAGATGAAGTTCTGAAGGAAAGTCATCACTCGAAGTTGACAATTCATCCAGGAGGAAATAAGATGTATCGGGACATGAAGAGAACCTATTACTGGGAAGGTATGAAGAAGGATGTTGGAAATTTTATTTCCAAGTGCATGAACTGTCAGTTGGTAAAAGCTGAACAGAAGAAGCCCAGTGGATTGCCTCGGCCGTTAGAAGTTCCTACATGGAAGTGGGAGCAAATATCGATGGATTTTATCGATGGTCTACCTAGGACAAGAGCGGGAAATGAAGGGATTTGGGTCATTATAGATCATTTGACCAAGAGTGCAAGATTCAATCCTGTTCGATCGACTAGGACTGCATCGAAGTTGGCTGAGTTGTATGTTAAGTGGATAGTTCGATTCCATGGTATTCCGAAGAGTATAGTGAGCGATCGAGACCCTTTGTTCACTAGTGGATTTTGGAAGAGCTTCCAGGAAGTTTTGGGAACCGAGTTGTGTTTGAGTACAGCTTATCGTCCCCAAACCGATGGTCAGACTGAGAGAGTCAACCGAGTTTTGGAAGATCTCTTGAGGGCATGTGTCTTGGACTTCGGAGGATCATGGGAAGATCATCTTCATTTAGTGGAGTTTGTGTATAACAACAGCTACCAGTCAAGTATTGGTATGGCACCATATGAAGCCTTGTATGGAAGACCGTGTAACTCTCCGACATGTTGGTTGGAAGCTGGAGAAAAACTGATACTTGGGCCAGAGATGATTCGTCAGACTACGGATTTCATAGAGATCATTCGGCACCGAATGAAGGCAGCCCAGGATCGGCAGAAAAGTTATGCCGATAATCGTCGTAAGGATTTGGAATTCGACGTAGGTGATATGGTTTTTGTGAAGATTTCTCCTCTGAAGAATGTTATTCGATTTGGAAAGAAAGGAAAGTTAACTCCGAGATTTGTTGGACCATTCCCGATTATCGAGCGAATTGGAAAGCTCGCTTATAGATTGGAGTTACCGGAAAAGATGGCGGGTGTGCACAATATTTTTCATATATCTTATCTACGGAAGTATGTGCACGACTCAAATACGGTGGTTTCTGCTGATAGCTGTGAAGATTTGGAGGTTGATCCAGTTGTTAGAAGACCTCGTAAGCCGCTTCGTATTGTTGAAACCGATACGAAACAGCTTAGGAGGAAGACGATTACGTTGCTCAAGATACAATGGAGTGATGATGTTAACGACTGTACGTGGGAGGAGGAAGAGAGGATGAAGGCAGCTCATCCTGAACTCTTCGAGGTATGGCCCTAAGGTGTCGTGACATCTCATGAATTTGTAACTTGTTCTATCTTAGAATTCTGCATGCTAGGCTAGAAATTGGATGCATGATTTGTTGATTGCTATGGATGGTAGGCATGCGGAATAGTTTTGGTTGCCGTTATTTGCTTGGAATTTCGGGGGCGAAATTCCTAAGGGGGAGAGAATGTAACGACCCGTATTTTACGTGTCGATATATCGTAGAATTCTAGGTCGTTAGTGTTGATAAGTCGTCCTTAACCTAAGTCGTAGGGGAGGATAACTCGTATGTTGTTTGAGTCGCGAGGAAGTTAGATTGGAAAGTTAACTCGAGTTAGTGTTGGAGCGAGTTAACAGGTTAGTGGTCTTCGCGAGTTACGAGTTAATGAGTTAGATAGCGACTTAGGGGATGAATGAGTTAGTGGGGTTGACGACCTAAGGGGTTAGGTCGTTTGGATGTTAGGTCGTTGAGGAGTGGTGAGCGACCTAATGTGTTAACGAGTTAGTATGTTGAGTCGTTAGCAAGTTAGGAAGTATGGCCGAGTCAAGGAAGCTGCCGAGTTAGCGAGTTACGACTCAAGGCTGGGACGAGTGAGTAGATATGACCGGGTTAAGGTTTTGACCGACCTAAGTAAGTTAGCGACTTATAGGGTTTTGCCGAGTTAAGGACCAACGACTCGAGGTCTCCACCGATCTAAGGGCTAACGAGTTTGTGTTAGGAGATAGGTCGTGAACGACCTATAGGGGTAACGACCTAAGTTAGGTCGTTGAGCGACCTAAGGGTTAGTGTTAGGTCGCTAGGTAAGATAGGTCGTAGCTCGTAACTCGTTTACGAGTTAGTAGTGATAGTTAGGTCGCTAGGGAGGATAGGTCGGCAGGCTTGATGAGTCGTGTCTCGTGTGCTTTGATAAGTCGTAGTATGATAGGTCGGCTTTGCTGATGAGTCGTTGGGGGCTTAGGTCGTTGTGTCGCGTGTGGGTTAGGTCGGAGATTTCTTAGGTCGGCAACGACCTAAAACCGAGAACGACCTAAGGTGTGATCTGCCTATAAATAGAGGGGTTTGGCTCACTTTTTGGCACCGGTTTTTGAAGCGACGAAGTGCTGCCATTTTGAGAGCTCGACTACAACATTTCTTCATCTTCTTTTCTCCACTCTAATCTAGTTCCAACATCCATCCAAGATCGAAGATCAAGATCGAAGATCAAGATCGAAGATCCAAGAGTCAAAATTGAAGATCTTCATCCAACAAAGCTAGATTCCACCGTTTCAAGCAAGATTTCGATGAATCAAGCTTGAATCCTTGCTGTCCAGATCTGAAGTGATTAGTTTTTGAAGTGTTTGGGTGATTCGGTGAGTGGTAGTTATCTCTCACGCGGACCCAAAGGAGTATATTGGATTGGTGGCTTGTTTGAGTATTAAAGTTAGAAATTTCATGCATTTTTCTTAGATCCAAGACTAGATTCATTACTTTTGAAGATGTTTACCTATGCAAGTTCAATTAACAAGTTATAGAGACAAAACCCATGTTTTATATTTGATAGATCTATGCTAAAATCCATGATTTCATATGTTAGACTTATGCTCATTTATTTACGAAATTGCCATTATAGTTGATATTGCTTGATTAGATCTTGTTTGAATGCTTGATTGTTTGGATGTATGATTGATTTGATTGTCTCGAGTTAGCTTGTAGTCGATTTGGGACAAGATGGTTGAAGATGATTCAAAAGCTAAGTGGAAAAGCTCTTGAATGGTAAAAGCTGCTGTGGCATATGAAGCGGATAATGAAGCTCATATGGATGGGTTCGAGGACTTTGCTATAGCTAGAGGAAGAGAAGTATGATGACGAAATGGACTTTGCCATGATATGTTGAGGCGAAGTATGATGATGAGATGGACTTTTCTAAGATGCGTTGGAGCAAAGCATGATGTGAGATAGCCTTGGTTTAATCCAGACGGGATCATCCCAAGCATGTTGATAACTCGATGATGCGATGCGAGTTGGTTGATAATGGTTAGCTTGAGAGGCGCTTGAGCTAGTATGAAAATAGTCGTCAAGGAGGATGACTAGGAGGCTGAGATCTCATCGTTGTTGAAGGATCTAGCATGCTCAAAGCAAGAGTACGTTGGAACGGGCTGCGACGACGTTCCAAGCACGGGCTGCGACGACGTGCTAGTACTCTGGGTAGTTGCGAAAATTCCTAGGCACGGGCTGCGACGACGTGCGGAGTTATGTCTAGAACCAGGGTTACCATTAGCCCTTGACAGATGGATAAAAAGAATGAGTTGGTCATTCAATTAACGGTGAAATCAAGGCAATGATAACAGTGATAGCCAGAGTCATGGATGTTTGGCTGTACCATCATTCGGTCTCAAGAGCGGTGTTTTCTAGGTGCTTATCTGATCTTGGTTTAGGCCTTGGGGGTTTGTATTTGGAAAACATCGACCTTGACTCGAATGATTATTGCTTTACTTTGATTTTCTGCCATGTTATGTTTGCTTCTCCTTGGTGTGTCTGGGGGCTATCACTGTAGAAAGAGGAGGAGTGGGATGGTTTGGTTCCTATTCCTTTTATCCCTTATGCTCTTTTGGTATGTTTGATAGTTGATTTACTGCTCACTAAGACTTTGTCTGACTCAAGGTTTTATGTCTCCTCTTATCACCTTTGGCTGTTCATCCATGTTGGGATGGGAAGACTAGGTGACAGGTGGCAGGTGCTGATCTTAGTGGCTCACGCTGATGATGACGAAGACGAGCAGGAGGCTTTACATATTATTTTCATATTCTATGTACTAGATATTCCGCTGTTTGATGATTACTCTGAGTGCTATGTAGTGAGGCTTCTTGTATTCATGATTCAGACTATGTATAAAGCTATTATGATTAGATGATGATATTCTGTTCTATGGGAGCTTCACTATATTATATTTCTCTATTGTATTTTATCCATGCGCTGTGAGTTTTACGATAGAGTCTGCGATGTTTATATTACCCTTGACGGTCACTCATGGCTGCCTGGCACACTTTCAGCGCACCATTCCCTTGTTTTCGTGCGGGAGTCATGGGCGGTCGTCACAAGACGTATTACAGATATCTAATTTTCATTTCAAAATATAATTGTTTAATTTCAAAAAATATTTTTAGTTAATTATGTTATAAAATTGTTAAAAATTCCTGGTTGTTACAAAATATCTTTACAAAGATTTCTATCCAAATATCTTCCAGTGATTCAAAACTTGAAAACAATTCCAAATACTTATATCCATAACATGATATTTTCAAATCATATCTTACTTCAACACTTAGTGAAATATTTCCAAATTCGATTTATAATCCATTATTAAGAAAAATATCTTTATATAAATCCTTTCATCGCTAAAGTATTTCCAAAACCTTTCATTTCAACACTTCGGAAAATATTATAACTCCATTTTCCGAAGTCATTTCTAATATCAATACTTAGGAAATATTTCATAACTAATTTCTTAAATTTTCGAAATTATTGACAAATTCCTTTTACAATTTCCAAAATCGATTATACTTATTTAAAATCCCCTCTAACAATTTATGACTTCTTCTATGAATCAGATTAATTTTCCAAGTTCTTATATCTAAACATTTTGAATATTTCTCAAGTTTCCAAAATTCCGCTATAATATTTTCTCTTATAAAATCACATCAATTAAATAAAACCTGGTTTCCAAATCTCAAGAGTATTTATAAATATATTTTAATCACTTTCCAAAACTCTATATTATAAAATAAGTATTTTAAAGGAATAGTTACAAATTTTCGAACAATTTAAGTAATTATTAAAATATCAAATCCATTTAAATAACAAGAATAAGTAATTTCCAATTCATTTGTAAATAATACAAATCAATTTACAAAGCTTATTATGAAAATTAAAATTCACTTCAACTAATATTAAATACTTGAATAATCACTTTCCGAAAATATTTTGATATTATTAATAGTTTTTAAACTCCATAGCTTAATAAATAAAATCTCTTTTTGAGACAAACCTTAACCTCTTGATAATTTTTTTAAATTCAACATAACCATTTTATATCTACCTTTTGATTTATCACAAGTCGATTTTCATTTCCAATTTCACAACCATTCTCACATTTCAAAAATAGAATTCACCATTTTTCCTAAAACCGATTTCCATATCTCTGTATAAATACACGCTGTGAATTTATATTTCCAATTTATCAAGTGATTACCATTTCACTTTATTCATAAACATCATTTCTAAATTTATACTCATTTCCTATTTTTCTCTGTTAATAACAGATTTATATTAAACAAACTTCATTTTAAATTGATTTCTACTTAAAATTCCATTTAGGAATCTATTCCTTAGCAAGTTCCAATTAAAATCCAAATTCATTTAAAATCTCGATTACGACTTCCTTTTCCTATTTTAAGACTCTCGTTTAAAATCAAATGTTTAAAAGTTCTCAGTATAAAATCCTCTATTTGAAACCATTTTAGGAAATAGGTAAATAAATATCCAAAATCAAATTATTTATTTTATCCAACCCAATTCCTTTTTAAATAACCCCTAAATTCAATGTAAATTTTTCCATTTCGAAAGCGGCTTTTGAGTTCCATTTTTAAAATCAAAAGTATTATTTATGGTATTTATAATATCAAATTTACAGCCAGTACTACTATAGCATCCAATCATCCAAATCATAAAACAATCCGTAATGTATTATTCAATTACGTCATATATCATTATGTATGTAAAATTGAATTTACTTGTTTATCTCTGAATGAAAGATAAGTGTTATAGGATTATACCGCTTATCAATATTGTTGTGCTTGAATTAATGATGGTTGTGATATTTTATTGTTGTGTGTAAAACCCCTAGACTACACCACACACACAAAAATATGGATTTCACGAGAAATTGGTTAAGTCATGGGTTTTTGAATTTAATATTATTTTATTCAAAATGGTGAAAGAATTTCAAGTTAAATTTTGAATCCAAGATGGTTTGGAAGTAAAATTGGGTTTAATCTGAAAGGAGTTTTAAGTTAAAATAATTTTGAATGGCTTGTTAATGTTTTGGAATTAAAAAATTTAATTTGAATTTGTATTCAAGATTTTGAAGTTGAATTCTATATACATATATGTTTGAAAACTATGGTTTAAAGGGTTATACAGGCTATAAATTGTGTATATATGGATTTTAAACCATTTTAAAAGTACTTGGAATGAATTATTTTGGGAATTTAAAATTAACCAAAATAGAACTTGCCGAGGAAACGACGATTCGCTGATTTTCTTTTAAAAGGCTATAACTTGTTCATATTTAATCGGATTTCTCGAAACAAAAACATTTGTTTTCAAATGATAATAGCTTTCATATAAAGAAAGGAGTTTTAGTTTTTGTTGAAAGGATTTCAAGTTGTGGATAAATCAAATGGAAATAGTTTTGAAAACTATGAACAAATCTTTGTTAGAGATTTGGTAAATCTTGTTTTGAACTGAAGTGGGTCTTAAAGATGGATATTTTTTTAAAAGATTGAAGGCTACGAATGAATCTTTGTTAAAGTTTTTGGTAAACTTTGTTTCAAATTGAAAGAAGATCTTAAAGAGTGAATCTTTTGTTTAAAAGATTAAAAGTGGACATTTGTTTAAGCCATTCAAAAGGAAAGATTTTGGGCTAAAAGTTGTTGCTTAGATAAGATCCCAATATATCCATATGTTTTTAAAATAAGCACTCATTATTCGGTTTATCCAGGAGAAGACTTTGTGTCATAAAACTCATTCTGAATAATGATACGATGAATTGGATTGCATTTGAAGACGGTGGTGAAGACCGAGTATTTTCAAAAGCGAATGGATTACCTGTCGAATGTCTCTACACCGAATGGCCTCGGTATAGAGATTTCCCTATGCGATGGGGAGTCCGGACGTGATTGGGATTATCCGGATTTGCAAGGGCTTCTTTGAGGTGCCTTCGGTTACATTCAGACCCAGGATGGACTTGTATGGATGTATGTCCAACGTTACCCTTTGAGATGTAAAGCTGATTTCTATCAAATACATTTCTGTTTGGTGGTGGAGAATTTATTCTCCTAGGTTAACACCCTTCTCTGAGACGTACGAGCTCAAAGGTTATGTAGTTGATGGTTACTAGTGATATATTCCCAATTTGGTAATGTGGCATGCTAAGTGCTGATCATTTGTTGATCGAAGCATGGCCTTTGTGAAAAGCGTAGCTTTGTGGGACGAGACTTCATCGAACCTCACACCTCGAAAATGGTCGAAACAGGAAGGATGCAGCAAGGTTAAGGGGGTCGCATCCCTTAGGGTATGTGCATTTCCTTCTGGATAAAAAGCGATATCATAGTATGGAGCTTAGATATTTAACTTATGTGGTTGTTACAATTTTTTGGTGAATCCCGGGATAAAGGTCGGTGACGACCGGGGGATGGCATACTCGTGACAGTTAGTTACCTAGTTACAGAGGTAACCCGGTCTTGTATTAGCGGAGAGGCGGTTAGGTTCTAGAGGCGTCCCTCCAGAGGCGTAACCATTCAGACAAAGGAAGTTCCTTAGCCTGGCCATTTGTTGGAAATTCAATCAAAAAAATACGAGCCCTGTATGGTTTTAATTGTATAACCTGCCATGCAGCGCGGTGGAAACCTGCTTTAAAACATGGTAGCTATAGTCGGTATACTATAATGGTAGTATGCTGACTAAGGTCAATATTATACTTTCGAAATGTTTTCTTCACTATGCACTAATAATAATATCAAAAGGATTTCCACGTATCAAGCATGTTTGACTATCATAAGGAGAAATCTCCTCCAAATAGTGCGATTGCATTGTGTGTGTGGCGGGAGGCCTTATGGTTGATTCATTTTCCAAAAAACATAGCGAATTTCTTTTTATTTCTTTTTGTTTGTTTTTGTTACAATAAACTGTTTTTGTTTGCTCACACCAGTCCCATGACTGACCTGGTATTTATTGTTCCCTTTCTAAACTCAGGGTGCCCACAATTTTCCACATGGGCAGCCTAGAGTCAGGATATCAGATAGTCAGCTACTAGATGTAGTTTTTGGCAATCTTCGAAGTCTTTGGTTTGGCAATCGCATTGTGCACCGGATTTGTTAAAAAGTTCAGGATGATGGTGGTTCGAGCTTGAAGTTTGGAGCTTTGGCATTGAAGATGTTATCTTTCCGTTGTCTTCTGCTGCTTTGTTTTTCCACTTCTATCTCTTATAATGTTGATCATTTCATTTGTATCATTATTGTATCGAATGTTGTATATCAATAAAATTCATTCTTCTGTTTCCGCTGTGTTTTTTTCACCTAATGTTGTTATAAGATCCAGCGAATAGGATTTCAACAGTTAAATCTGCGACATTCGAATACAGGTGATGTATGGAAGTCAATTTTCGAGCGCTAAAATTCGGGTCATCACAAGTGGTATCAGAGCTAAAGGTTGAGTAAGAACTTTAGCTTTGGAGTATAACACATTAGGTGACTCATTAGATATAGGGTTACAAATACCCTAGAATGAGTTTCCCTAAGATATCTTCTCCGTATGCCTCAGTAAATTCTCTTACTATTCACTAATAGTGAGAATGAGTGCAAGAAGTGGACGAGGTAGGGGACAGGGAAGTCCCACTACAAATGGTCGATACCCTGTAACAACAAGGAACAACTTTTTCCCTTAATTTATTTTGATCATCATCCGATATGAATTCTTTGATGACTTACTGGCAGCCACAAGAAGAAGCTTTGGAGTGGCAGTGGCCCTACGAATCTTTGTTTACTTTTCTATTTCATATACTCTTCAACAATTTCCTATCAACTTTTCGTTTTTAACTTTAATGAATTTGAAATTTAAATTGAAATGAATTGACGACAAAGTTTGGTTGTGATTTTTTGGGTATTCTGACCTAAGTTTCAAATACATACCTAATGTTTGATAATTGCGAAAGATTGTATCCATTTGTCAGTTCTTTGGGGTCCTGATATATTCTATGAATGGTTAGTTATCCTTTCGGTAAACTAATGCCCCTGCATATTTCGTTGACCTGATGACTCGAGTATTTCATAAAGAATCAGATGAGTTCGTTTTCATAATTATTGAAGATATTCTAATTTGGTAAGTCAAATATAGAATAGATATTAGTTTGATCTAGTAAAACATTTCTTTATCTGTTCTTTGTTTATCTCCCTGTCTAGCAAATTTCGGGGATGAAATTTTCTTAAGGGGGGAATCTGCAACGATCCCCTTTTTGAGTCCAAATTTAATTTAATAATTAATATAAATTTTTGGATTAAATTGTGAATTAATTTCAATTTTCCCAAATGAAATAAGATATTTGTTTGTTTATATATATATTTATTGTAAATTGAATTTTGAATTTGAAATTCAAATCCAAATATTTTATAAATAAATTGGATATAAAACCCTTTATTCTAAAATTAATAAAATTTGTTTTGTAATTATAATATATATATATATACAATGTTATTTGAATATTTTATTTTGAATTTGATATAAATAATTTTCAAAAGTTGTTTAAAATTAGATTCTATATTTTATAAACCTATATATATATGTGTATGTGTTTATTTATTAATGCATGATTAGATTTTAAAATCATTTTTCTTAAGGATTTTATATATATATATATATATATATATATATAAGAGGAAATGTATATAGATAAATATTTATTTATTTAACGGTATAATAGCTTTAATTAAATTAAGGTTTAAAATACTTTCTTTTTAAAATTTTACATGTATTAAATTTAGTTTGTATATATAAATATAAATGGAAAATTACATAAAAATATATTTATACATTTATGTATGTAAATAAATACAAGTGTAGGCATATTAACATAAAATTGAACAAATGTAAAAATATTAAAATACCATTCAACAAATGTAAGTAATTTATGCCATGCATAAACAAGTGTCACTTATTTCTTTTGCTTTCAAAAAAAAGAAAAAAAAGAAATTCAAGTATATATACATATCTATTCCTACCTATCCTCTTATTTTCTTCCATCTTCTACTTTTTTTCAAATCTTGTTCAAACCTACAAACCAGAGAAACAAACCCGAGAAACAAATCAGAAAAGAAAGAAGAAAAAATCAAACTTGAAAAAAATCCAAGATCATCTCAACTAAATCAAAAACATGGAAAATAAAGACATCAAACTACAAACAAAGTTCCAGATTTTGTTCAAATGCAATTTAAGTATCAAGCATGCAAATTTGTCTAGATCAATGTTCAGTTTCTAGATTCAAAATCAAATAACTACAACAAAGCAAGCTTCAGATCTAAGAGTTGCAGATCAAAATCCAGTTAAAAATTATTTCCAGATTTTCAATTTGCCTCTCTGTTTCTTCAACCAGGTGAGCAAACTCACTTGTTTCTGCCTATATACTTTGATATTGTGGTTGACACTCGAAGTATGTTATGAATATGTTTGTTTAATGTGCCTGCATGTTTGAATATATATATATATATATATATATATATAATTATCGGCGTGCTTGTCGTGTATAAATAGATACAAGCCTCTTTTATAACAGGCTCAAGAATTCACTAAAAAATCAGTTTCTCTGCATACATTTAATTTTAGGTTATGATCTCTAGATGAAAAATGATTGTAACAATGTAAAAGCAATTTTAAAAATGGTTTCAAGAATTTATATTTGGTAACTATTTCAAAAATGATAAATTACAGTGGAAAACATATATAAGTCAAAATTTGATGATCATAAACTTGTGTTTGGATTTCATAATTGAGTTCGTATTAGAAAATAATGATTTTAGAAAATGGTTTGATGATTTTTAAGTTTGCATATGTCGAGATATCTCGAGATGATCAGTTTTTCATCAAATTTCGTTGATCGGTAAGGTGATATTCATCGAGCTTGAGTCTGATGGTAGCCGGAAGGTTGATGATCATCAGAAAAATGATCATTGAATTTCTCGAACGCCAAGGTGGCTGGACGAGGGAAAACTAGGGTTTTGTGCCCAGATTTGGTCGAGGTGGTTCTTCGGGTGATATCGTCGTCGAGGTTGTTTCAGAGGCGATCGAACCAGGAGAATTAGAAACATAGATAAGTGACGCAACTCTAATAGTGATGGCATGGTCTCAGATGATCGGGATTGACGGTGCAGGTTAGTTTTCGTTGATCAATTTGGGTTCGTGGGTAGCTCGATTAGCTCGAATTTGATTTCTTGTTAATTTTGTCGATTAGCTCGATCTGGTCTGATAGTGATGGCATGGTCATAGATGATCTTCAATGCAAAGCTCCCAACATCAAACAAGAAGCTCGAACCACCATCAAGCTGAACGGAAGAAACTCGATGCACAAATGCGATCCCCGAATCCACAAACTCCAAAGAATGGCAAAAGCTACACATACTAGCTGACTATCTGATAACCTGACTATAGGCTACCGTGTGGAAAATTGTGGGCACCCAGAGTTTAGAAAAAGAACAATAAACTTCAGGTCAGTCATGGGACTATGTGAGCAAAAAAAATAGTTTTATTTGAACACAAAAACAAACAAAAAGAATTTAAAAGAAATTCGCTATGCTTTTTGGAAAATGAAACTACCATAAGGCGTTCCGGCACACACACAACGCAAATGCACACTTAGGGGAGATTTTCCCTTTAGATAGTCAAACATGCTTGATACGCAAAATCCTTTTGCTATTATTATTAGGGCATAGTGCAGAAAAACTTTTTGAAAGTATAATATTAATCTTAGCCAACATAGGTACCATTATATTATGCCTGCTATAACTATCACCTGAGGTGGCAGGTCATACAACTACAATCGTAAAGCTCATATTGTTTTGTTTGGATTTCCAACAAATGGACATGCTAAGAAACATCCTCACTGAATGGGTACGCTTCTGGAGGGACTCCCCGAGACTATCCGGCTCTCTGCCAATACAAGGTCGGATTACCTATGTAATTAGGTAAATACTTACACGAGTATGCCATCCACCGGCCGTAACCAACCTTTTTCTAGCGCTCAACACCAGCAAATTCCAACAACCACATAAGTAAATATCTGGACACCATACCATGATATCACTTTTATCCAAAAGGAAACGCACATACCCTAAAGGGCGTGAATCTCATAACCTTGCCGCATTCTTTCTGTTTAGACTATTTCAGTATTGTGAGGTTCGACGGAGTCTCATCCACAAAGCTACACTTTTCACAAAAGCCATGCTTCGATCAATAAATGACCAGCACTCAGCATACCACACTACCAAATTGGGAGTATATCACTAATAACCATCAACTACATAACCTCTGAGCTCATACGTTTAACGACCCACTATTTTGCACCAGTCAAATTCGACAGTAAATTAAAAACATGTCAAACTTGAATAGTTCAAAACAATAGATTGTAATAAAAATTGGAGAAAATGAAATCAAATCACAGAATCGCAGACATAGAAATCAGAATACTCGCAACGAAATTAAAATAACTTAGTGGTTCATGAAGCCACTATCACACAGTCTCAAAATAAGTATAAATTACATAGTTTTAAAACCAAATATAGTTTGAAACAATCACAGAAAATCTCAATATTCAATTGTCTTGATTTCATAAACTAAGAGAACAGAAATTAGGCAGCAGCTTGTTAAAGATGGTCTCCAGCAGTCGTAGCTCAAAGGAACAAAGTCCGAACTGATACTCAGGCTGACCCGAGCGTAAAATAAACATAAACACTCGAGTCAGGACATACATACTTATATAGTGTCAGAAAATTCAAGTGAACTGTAATAAAGTGCAAGTTACTTAAAGGATTCTTGTCATGACCCGACTTCCAAATACCAGGAGATCGCGTCATGAATTATGAAAGAAAGGGATAGAAGAAGAAAAGAAAGAAGAGAAGAAAGAAACAACATCAGAATCTTACACAGCGGAACGAATAAATTATATTAATAACATAAATATTACATAGTTTACAACCATTATCAGAGTACACGGATATACAACACATACTAGACAGTTATAAACACTTGTCTAGTTATATAATTCAATACAACAACTCAGAGAACACACAGCGGAATACTAGATATATATCTACACGCGGAAGCCTCCTGCTCCATTGCTCCTCCACAATTCGTCAAAGAAAATATGAATACTAACCTGAATTCCCTTGACTAATCATAAAAATTTGAGTACCCAAGAGTTTATGAAAAACAAAAATAAACTCAGGGTCAGACATGGGTCTGGTGTGAGTAACAGGTTAAAGTTGCTTAACTTTTAAAAACCTTTTGAAAAGAAAGGTATCACGTAAGACTTCCCACACATAAACATGGAAAAGTTTTTACCTCACGCTAACCAAAACATTTGATAGGAAATCCAATGATATTATAATAGTGTCTAGGGTTTTCAAATAAATAAGAAATAGCCGAAATTGTTACATGATTAAATTCCAGCTACTAGCCACAAAAGTGGGTAATACAATCAAAACCATTGGCACTTATTGGATTTTGGATTCCATACAATGGCAGGGCTACTGGGGTACCGCCCGTCAAGTACGTGGCCTAGATCAACGTACCAAGGATCACTCCCGACCCCCTCCAACACAATGCCGGACCCATTCCTTACTGAATAGTTCCAAACAAGACAACCCCGTGGTTGTAGCTAGCAACAACCCACACAGCCGAATATAAAGGGACTTCTAGACAGGGATCAATCTTGCTCTCCAGTGGGCGCGACCCACGAAGCTTTGCTGCACCTCCCCTGTTTTAGCCATTCCCGGTTGATGAGGCTTAAGGCTACAATTACCTTTATAGGACATATCACTTAGAATGCTCATCGTCCACCTGACGATGTGCTGAAAGCATTCAATCCTTACAAGTTCGTTCCGGGTTCGAATGAAACCAAAGGCATTATCTCGTTACACTCATTTTGGAATCACCCTCAGAGTTAACGACAATAACCCTTGCACTCTGATTCACCATCTCGAATATATAAGAACTAATTCCGTCAACTCATTACAGAATCACCCACAGAGTTATATTGACTCATAGTCCTTACACCTCGAGTCTTCACAAAGCTCCATATAAGATTCACGACCTAACGTTATTTGGAATCGATGTGGTTTTCGGATATCCAAATATGGAAACCCGATCCCGGTCTCATCGAAAACCAAAGCGTGTCTTTTAAGGCCAAGTTGTTTTAAAGGTTTAAAACAATTCAATTACAGTATCTATATACACACAGATAGATAATTCATAAATCATAACTGATAATCAACATTTTCAAATAACAGGTAATTCACATTATCAATATCAAATAGGTATCTCATATATCATAATCACAATAGATAACCTATGTTATCATCACAATACAATCAAACATCCATACCACACAATATTATTTATCTCATTACTGAGATCACAAAGCATTCAAGTCAATCAAGTTCAACCATTCATCCATAAGCAAAGATTTACACATCACAATATAATAATTTAAAATGAATTAAATTAACTATCTCTATTACTAATTAATTTAAAATGAATTAAATTAATTACACCATCTATAATTAATTTAAATTAAATTAAATTAATTACAACATCAATATAAACCTTGCTTACTCTAACATTTAATTGATTACAATCAATAAATCATTCATTATTAATCACCTTAATTAATCACACTTGATTAATTATCCTTAATTACATTCATGTAATTATCCTTAATTAATTTCACAAAATTAATTATTCTCAACTAAACAGTAGTTAACCTTTAATTACTTCAATTAATTAATCAATCATAATTAATTACATTAATCCTTAATTAATTACATTAATCTATTATTGATTAATTAATCATAATTAATCAACTTTAATTACATCATTAAAATAATTAATGATCCTTAATTATTCCTTAAATTAATTACTCCAAGTAATTAACTAACTTGATTACTAATTTAAACCAAATTAATTATCCTTAAATTAATTTCTCAATTAATTATTTGATTAATTACTAAATAATTAATCCAAATTATCTCATACTTAAACATCTCCTTAATTACAATCTGTAACTATTAAACAATTACTTAACCATGTAATTTCCAAATCATTAATTACATAAAGTAATTATTTATAAAACTCAAGTGTTTAAATTTAATTAAACTTAATTAATAAAAAATAAACAATCATATTAAACTAAATTAATTACATTAAGTAATTAATTCCTTAATTACTTTATCAAGTAATTACTCTCTAACCATTTGTAAATGATTATTATTAAATTAATTAATCTAATTAATTTTAAAAATTAATCATATTAATTAATTGTTAAATAATCCTGGTTAATGATATTCATTAACCATCCTCTAATTATTTTATAAGGTAATTAACTTAAATTAATTACCAATTAAATTATCTATAATCATTTATTAATTAAAGTTAACTATTAAATTAATTAACCTTAATTAAAAAACTTAATTACATAGTTGATATTCATTATCATTAATTAATAACTCAATTAATGATCTTAATTTTAAATTGATTAATCATTAATCAATTATTAATTCCAAATTTAATTTATGTAATTAAATTAATTAATAAATCTTAATTACCTTATTAATTAATTCTAAAACATAAATCTTAATTTAAATTTCAAAATAAAACATAACTTAATTATGTTTTAAGCAATTTGATTTAAAACATGTTTAAAACAATTTTATTTAAAACAAAGTACTTACGAAATTTTCTTTAAAATTTTAATTCAAATTCAAGTTTAAAATAGAAAATTTTTAAACTTATCAAATTTAAAACTTATTTAAAATTACAAGTCAAAACAAAAGTTTGACTTAAAAATGCAATCATAAGAATTTGAAGTTAAATTTATTTCAAAATTTTAGAAGTTTCAATTCATTTTTAGTTTAAAACTTTCAAATTTAAATCTTCTTTCAAATTTTAAGTGAAGTTCATTTCAAACTCAGATTTCCAGTTTTAAAATTAATTCTTAAATCTTACTCATATTTTAAAAACTCATTATTAAAAAGTTCCAACTATTTACCAAAATGAACAGTTAATTAAGTTAAATTCTGAAACTTTAATTTTTGTTTAAAAACTGAAATTTGAATTTAAATTAGAAATTCAAACTTGCATTGAATTTTAAACCTAAACTTACTTTAAACTTTAAGCTACAGATTTTTAAAAGTTTTAAAATCCTAGATTTTAAATTTCAAAAACCCAGATTTTATACAGGCTTTCAAACCTGGAAATTACAGAGTTCAACCCGAGATCCCCCCTAATTTACTTCGAGTTTTCTACATCACTACTTCGAGTCAATCTCCCATCCACTTCGAGTAAACCCAACCTTTCCCTGAACACCCCTAAACCAAAGCAGATCACCAGAAATCATGTCGCCGTGCATATGCACGGCGACCACTGCCCCTTCTCATCATCATAGATGATCCAATACCAACCAGAAACGCACCACAACTTCAAACATCAACCCAGATCGAACAATTATACAGGAATTCAAAATTTTGCTTAGGAACCCCAAAATTTCAAAACCTGAAAACATAAAACAGGACTTATGTTAAAACCTGTCAACGGCCAAAACCTACCGCTCCGATCTCTTGACGATCGACCCCTCCGGCCATGAACTCAACTACGGCCAAACTATAAATCCTCAACACATCTTGACACTCGATCCAATGTATGAATCGAAATGACCAAATTCTTTAAACCAAATAAAACTAGGGTTAAAAACAATTTTGCAGATCTGCACCTTCCACAATGACATTCATTTCCATCCATGATTTTTTTAAGCACCTCTAAATCCTACTCTACTACTCAGAAGAATTCTAGAATTTCTGAATTCATAAATCACAAGAAATTGCACATATTCCATTTTCAGTTCAAGTATTAACTGCTATAAAAACTAAACTCTAAAAATCCTGTTTCTTACTTTAAAAATCAAGTTATGGTAAGTACTTTAATTTATGAATCTGAAGCATAATATCAATAGGGTTGAGTTTTGAAAAAATAAAAAAAATCAATCATGCAAGGGTGTTACCTGTATTCACAGGGATAATACTGTTTTTATATCATATTTTTTTTTAACTTAAAACTTTAAAAGTTAAGTCAAGATAATTAATAACCTTATTTAATAAATCTAAACATATCAGAAACTAAAATTTAAAAGATAAGGTTTTGATAAAAAATTTCCTGAAAATCATGAAAACAGAACAATAAATAAACAACAGCCAATATACATTTATTCACAGCAATACTTGTTTATCAAAACAAAAATAAATCCAGCATGCAATCCTATTTAAAAAGAATTAAGTTTTAAAGTTACTCACCTATTAAATGCAGACCACTGATCATTTGAATTTTGCAGAGAATAAGATAATGCAGGTTTGCTCCTCTCTGTTGCTCATTTATGCAGAAACAAGCATATGCAGGTGATTGTGCTAGACCCTTTCTACTTTAACTCCTTTTCATATGTTTTCCATGACTAAGATGCTTGCATGCAGGTGCTATCACTTCCCAGTTTTTAAAACAGGATGCAGAAAACAAAAGTGTGCAGGATCATCTTTGAATTTTGCAGATTGACTTGAATTTGAGATATGCTGAGTTGATCTTTGGTGGAGTATGCAGGTTTTTGTACTTGAGGATGATCAGATTTATGAACAGAATGCAGTTTTTTTTCTCTGAATTTTTAATATGAAAATGAATTTGATCTTTTAATATGCAGATGTTGGATTTCTTTTTAAGGAAATGCAGATTGATTTTTAATAAAGAGGAACATGCAGATGTTTAGATTTGAGGATATGCAGATCTGATTCTTGATAATTTGTGGATGCAGATTTTTATTTGAATATGCAGGTTTATGAACAGATTTAGTTTTGATTAAAGAAGTGAAAGAATATGTAATATGAAAATGAAGATGCACACTTAACTAATGTATTTCAGATTTAATAAAAGAAAAGAAAATTTAAAACTAAAATTTACACTTGTCTATTTTTACAACACTTGACAAATTGAATGCATATGAATTTAACACTTGTTTTCTCTTTAAGATAATTAGTATTTAATACAAATTAATGCATGTATTTTAGCTTAAATTAAGTTGTCAATTTAAATTTTGAATGTGTGTATAAATTTATAAATGAAGACAAACTATGTTTACAAAACTTACACAAATAAGAATCAAAACAATTAAACAATTTAAGATTTTATACTTTTGAATTTAAATTCAAACTAGATTCAAAAATCAAATATATTCAAATCAAGTTATAAATATAAATTCAATTTGAAATAAAAATTGCAAATCTTATTTAAAACTTATTTATAAAAGTCATTACAATATCAATATTATTTTTATAACTCTCTTATTATTAAATTAAAATCATTTTACAAGAGATTATATTTTTATTAAATAAAATATCCATTTTATTAAGTCATGAAATCATTTTGTTGAATTTATTCTAAATTTAAAACAATACCAATTTATTTAAAATATGAACCCTATATTTATATTGTAAATAGAAATCAATTTATTATTTAAAAGAGAAAATAACCAATTTAAATATTTATTGAAGAAGATTATTAAATTTATCTGAATAATTATTAACAGATTATTAATATCAATTTAATTTTTAACTACAGATTATTAAATTGATATTGTTAAAAATTCCGAGATGTTGCAATCCTTCCCCCTTAAAAGAATTTCGTCCTCGAAATTTAAAACAAAGGTAATTTAATAATCTCATTAAATTTTAAATTTAAAAACACAAGCGTATATCAAACATATGCTAACAACCAAACACAACCAATCAAACAAATCTAATTATCCAGACAAATTCGGGATAGAATTTCATCGAGTTTCCCCCAAGTATATATACCGGGATACTCGCTCTAGAGAATCCAAACAATCAATACTGTGAAGCTACAAAGCTCCTATACAACTATATCTATAACACTAGACAAGATATCAGACTACAAACGAGTCTGACTCAACAACCAAAACTCCAGAACTGCTGGTTTCACAACCAGAGATAGATCATACACGTACTCCCTCAGAGGTACGTGAAACTCATCGAATCCCAGTTATCCAAACTGGCAATTCAATCCAGTATATCAATCACTTATACAGAAAAGAATCCAAGACACTTCAGAGCTAGCTTCTCAGACTGCCAAACTTATAGCTCACTTACGATCAGAGAAAACTTATCCAAGATTAAATCTCTGACTTCAGAATCCAAATCCCTCCGACTCTTATCCACAAAATTCTTCAGACGATCCTGGGCTGTCTACAAACTTACTGATCAGCTCAACCTTCGCTGACGCTTCTAGAAACAAACTAGACCAATCAACACAACAAAAATGATCTCCTCTAGATCAACCAAAACCAACAACTCAAAATCATCTCCTCAACATCAGGAAACAACAACTTCTTCTGTCCAGGGAAAAGAAAACAGATACACTTCCAAACTGCTTTCGCTGCTCAACTCAGATCCGACATAAAAGAGAATGCTGAAGAAGAACGCAAGCACAAGATGGACAACACACCCTAGAGATATGGTTCACAGATCCATAAGAAACTTTCAGAAGTTCCTCCAAAACTTCGAGCTGCTACACCAACTCAATCTCCTGGAACCATACTACTATAAAGCTGAACCACCCGAACCACTTCTGGAATTCCAGTCGATAAGAAAACTCAATCTCCAAATACGGACAAAACTCTGACTTTCTGAAGACATTCAGAAAAATTCAGATAACCCAAGAGAACACTCAAACAATCGCAAGTCACTTTTGCGATCCACTAACCCAAATCCAAGGAAAACTGCTCTCCCTTAACCAAACAGAACAACTTAAACTTGACTAGCTAACCCATCGAAGAAACGGGTTCACTAAACTGCTTCTGAACTCCACTTCAGAAAACTGCTAAGCCAGAAGATCTCTTGCCAACACCGAGAACATTCCAAACTACACTACTGCCACAGATGCCAAAGAATTCCAAAACAAAGCTCTCCGAGAAACTCGAACTTCAAAGCAAACAGAAACTCCGGCTGAACACAGCCACAACACTGAAATAGACTCACCTCCTAACTTGTTCCAAAGAAAACATCTTCGGGAACATCCATAGTCATTGCATCTCATCACACATCTACTACTCCTTAAGGTATTCAAAATACCATTACTCACTTCTGACAAACCAACAGATCCAAACACTACTCATCCACTTCAGAAATAGTCTCCAAACCTTAACAGGTTTCCTTCAGAAATTAATGAAGTCCTTCACCAAGCTACAAAAATTACTCGAGACGGTATTAGGTCTACAGTCTCAACAAAACACCTCCAACCTCAAACATTCAAACTTCGACCAATGGTAGTCGTGTTACACACTACTACCCCATCAACCTTTATAACTTATATAGGAAAACCTGAACAGGTAACCCAACAGACAGGTAGAAATATATATATATTAAAAATTACAAGTACGCTCTCTCAAGAAAGACACTACTACAGAGCCTAGGTATTCACTCAACCTAATGCTCCCTAAGAAAGACACACTTCAGAGCCTAGGTATTCACTTAGCCTAATGCTCTGATACCAACTGTCATGACCCGACTTCCAAATACCAGGAGATCGCGTCATGAATTAAGAAAGAAAGGGATAGAAGAAGAAAAGAAAGAAGAGAAGAAAGAAACAACATCAGAATCTTACACAGCGGAACGAATAAATTATATTAATAACATAAATATTACATAGTTTACAACCATTATCAGAGTACACAGATATACAACACATACTAGACAGTTATAAACACCTGTCTAGTTATATAATTCAATACAACAACTCAGAGAACACACAGCGGAATACTAGTTATATATCTACACACGGAAGCCTCCTGTCCATTGCTCCTCCACAATTCGTCAAAGCAAATCTGAATCCTAACCTGAATTCCCTTGACTACTCATAAAAATTTGAGTACCCAAGAGTTTATGAAAAACAAAAACAAACTCCAGGTCAGACATGGGTCTGGTGTGAGTAACAGGTTAAAGTTTCTTAACTTTTAAAAACCTTTTGAAAAGAAAGGTATCACGTAAGACTTCCCACACATAAACATGGAAAAGTTTTTACCTTACGCTAACCAAAACATTTGATAGGAAATCCGATGATATTATAATAGTGTCTAGGGTTTTCAAATAAATAAGAAATAGCCGAAATTGTTACATGATTAAATTCCAGCTACTAGCCACAAAAGTGGGTAATACAATCAAAACCGTTGGCACTTATTGGATTTTGGATTCCATACAATGGCAGGGCTACTGGGGTAACACCCGTCATAGTATGTGGCCTAGATCAACGTACCGAGGATCACTCCCGACCCCCTGCAAAACAATGCCGGACCCATTCCTAACTGAATAGTTCCAAACAAGACAACCCCGTGGTTGTAGCTAGCAACCACCCACACAGCCGAATATAAAGGGACTTCTAGACAGGGATCAATCTTGCTCTCCAGTGGGCGCGACCCACGAAGCTTTGCTGCACCTCCCCTGTTTTAGCCATTCCCGGTCGATGAGGCTTGAGGCTATGATTACCTTTATAGGACATATCACTTAGAATGCTCATCGTCCACCTGACGATGTGCTGAAAGCATTCAATCCATGCAAGTTCGTTCCGGGTTCGAACGAAACCAAAGGCATTATCTCGTTACACTCATTTTGGAATCACCCTCAGAGTTAACGACAATAACCCTTGCACTCTGATTCACCATCTCGAATCTATAAGAACTAATTCCGTCAACTCGTTACGGAATCACCCATAGAGTTATATTGACTCATAGTCCTTACACCTCGAGTCTTCACAAAGCTCCATATAAGATTCACGACCTAACGTTATTTGGAATCGATGTGGTTTTCGGATATCCAAATATGGAAACCCGATCCCGGTCTCATCGAAAACCAAAGCGTGTCTTTTAAGGCCCAAGTTGTTTTAAAGGTTTAAAACAATTCAATTACAGTATCTATATACACACAGATAGATAATTCATAAATCATAACTGATAATCAACATTTTCAAATAACTGGTAATTCACATTATCAATATCAAATAGGTATCTCATATATCATAATCACAATAGATAACCTATGTTATCATCACAATACAATCAAACATCCATACCACACAATATTATTTATCTCATTACCGAGATCACAAAGCATTCAAGTCAATCAAGTTCAACCATTCATCCATAAGCAAAGATTTACTCATCACAATATAATAATTTAAAATGAATTAAATTAACTATCTCTATTACTAATTAATTTAAAATGAATTAAATTAATTACATCATCTATAATTAATTTAAATTAAATTAAATTAATTACAACATCAATATAAACCTTGCTTACTCTAACATTTAATTGATTACAATCAATAAATCATTCATTATTAATCACCTTAATTAATCACACTTGATTAATTATCCTTAATTACATTCATGTAATTATCCTTAATTAATTTCACAAAATTAATTATTCTCAACTAAACAGTAGTTAACCTTTAATTACTTCAATTAATTAATCAATCATAATTAATTACATTAATCCTTAATTAATTACATTAATCTATTATTGATTAATTAATCATAATTAATCAACTTTAGTTACATCATTAAAATAATTAATAATCCTTAATTATTCCTTAAATTAATTACTCTAAGTAATTAACTAACTTGATTACTAATTTAAACCAAATTAATTATCCTTAAATTAATTTCTCAATTAATTATTTGATTAATTACTAAATAATTAATCCAAATTATCTCATACTTGAACATCTCCTTAATTACAATCTGTAACTATTAAACAATTACTTAACCAAGTAATTTCCAAATCATTAATTACATAAAGTAATTATTTATAAAACTCAAGTGTTTAAATTTAATTAAACTTAATTAATTAAAAATAAACAATCATATTAAACTAAATTAATTACATTAAGTAATTAATTCCTTAATTACTTTATCAAGTAATTACTCTCTAACCATTTATAAATGATTATTATTAAATTAATTAAACTAATTAATTTCAAAAATTAATCATATTAATTAATTGTTAAATAATCCTGGTTAATGATCTTCATTAACCATCCTCTAATTATTTTATAAGGTAATTAACTTAAATTAATTACCAATTAAATTATCTTTAATCATTTATTAATTAAAGTTAATTATTAAATTAATTAACCTTAATTAATAAACTTAATTACATAGTTGATATTCATTTATCATTAACTAATAACTTAATTAATGATCTTAATTTTAAATTGATTAATCATTAATCAATTATTAATTCCAAATTTAATTTATTTAATTAAATTAATTAATAAATCTTAATTACCTTATTAATTAATTCTAAAACATAAATCTTAATTTAAATTTCAAAATAAAACACAACTTAATTATGTTTTAAATAATTTGATTTAAAACATGTTTAAAACAATTTGATTTAAAACAAAGTACTTAAGAAATTTTCTTTTAAATTTCAATTCAAATTCAAGTTTAAAATAGAAAAATTTTAAACTTATCAAATTTTAAATAATTTAAAACTTATTTAAAATTACAAGTCAAAACAAAAGTTTGACTTAAAAATGCAATCATAAGAATTTGAAGTTAAATTTATATCAAAATTTTAGAAGTTTCAATTCATTTTTAGTTTAAAACTTTCAAATTTAAATCTTCTTTCAAATTTTAAGTGAAGTTCATTTCAAACTCAGATTTCCAGTTTTAAAATTAATTCTTAAATCTTACTCATATTTTAAAAACTCATTATTAAAAAGTTCCAACTATTTACCAAAATGAACAGTTAATTAAGTTAAATTCTGAAACTTTAATTTTTGTTTAAAAACTGAAATTTGAATTTAAATTAGAAATTCAAACTTGCATTGAATTTTAAACCTAAACTTACTTTAAACTTTAAGCTACAGATTTTTAAAAGTTTCAGAAACCCAGGTTTTAAATTTCAAAAACCCAGATTTTATATAGGCTTTCAAACCTGGAAATTACAGAGTTCAACCCGAGATCCCCCCTAATTTACTTCGAGTTTTCTACCTCACTACTCCGAGTCAATCTCCCATCCATTTCGAGTAAACCCAACCTTTCCCTGAATACCCCTAAACCAAAACAGATCACCAGAAATCATGTCGCCGTGCATATGCACGGCGACCACCGCCCCTTCTCATCATCATAAATGATCCAATACCAACCAGAAACGCACCACAACTTCAAACATCAACCCAGATCGAACAATTATACAAGAATTCAAAATTTTGCTCAGGAACCCCAAAATTTCAAAACCTGAAAACATAAAACAGGTTTTATGTTAAAACCTGTCAACGGCCAAAACCCACCGCTCCGACCTCTTCACGATCGACCCCTCCGGCCATGAACTCAACTACGGCCAAACTATAAATCCTCAAAACATCTTGACACTCGATCCAATGTATGAATCGGAATGACCAAATTCTTTAAACCAAATAAAACTAGGGTTAAAAACACTTTTGCAGATCTGCACCTTCCACAATGACATTCATTTCCATCCATGATTTTTTTAGGCACCACTAAATCCTACTCTACTACTCGGAAGAATTCCAAAATTTCTTAATTCATAAATCACAAGAAATTGCACATATTCCATTTTCAGTTCAAGTATTAATGCTATAAAAACTAAACTCTAAAAATCCTATTTCTTACTTTAAAAATCAAGTTATGGTAAGTACTTTAATTTATGAATCTGAAGCATAATATCAATAGGGTTGAGTTTTGAAAAAAAAAAAAACAATCATGCAAGGGTGTTACCTGTATTCACAGGTATAATACTGTTTTTATATCATATTTTTTTAACTTAAAACTTTAAAAGTTAAGTCAGGATAATTAATAACCTTATTTAAAAAATCTAAACATATCAGAAACTAAAATTTAAAAGATAAGGTTTTGATAAAAAAATTCCTGAAAATCATGAAAACAGAACAATAAATAAACAACAGCCTATATACATTTATTCACAGCAATACTTGTTTATGAAAACAAAAATAAATCCAGCATGCAATCCTATTTAAAAAGAATTAAGTTTTAAAGTTACTCACCTATTAAATGTAGACCACTGATCATTTGAATTTTGCAGAGAATAAGATAATGCAGGTTTGCTCCTCTCTGTTGCTCATTTATGCAGAAACAAGCATATGCAGGTGATTATGCTAGACCCTTTCTACTTTAACTCCTTTTCATATGTTTTCCATGACTAAGATGCTTGCATGCAGGTGCTATCACTTTCCAGTTTTTAAAAAAGGATGCAGAAAAACAAAAGTGTGCAGGCTCATCTTTGTATTTTGCAGATTGACTTGAATTTGAGATATGCTGAGTCGATCTTTGGTGGAGTATGCAGGTTTTTGTACTTGAGGATGATCAGATTTATGAACAGAATGCAGTTTTCTTTTTCTCTGAATTTTTAATATGAAAATGAATTTGATCTTTTAATATGCAGATGTTGGATTTCTTTTTAAGGAAATGCAGATTGATTTTTAATAAAGAGGAACATGCAGATGTTTAGATTTGTGGATATGCAGATCTGATTCTTGATAATTTGTGGATGCAGATTTTTATTTGAAATGCAGGTTAATGAACATATTTAGTTTTGATTAAAGAAGTGAAAAGAATATGCAATATGAAAATGATGATGCACACTTAACTAATGTATTTCAGATTTAATAAAAGAAAAGAAAATTTAAAACTAAAATTTACACTTGTCTATTTTCACAACACTTGTCAAATTGAATGCATATGAATTTAACACTTGTTTTCTCTTTAAGATAATTAGTATTTAATACAAATTAATGCATGTATTTTAGCTTAAATTAAGTTGTTAATTTAAATTTTGAATGTGTGTATAAATTTATAAATGAAGACAAACTATGTTTACAAAACTTACACAAATAAGAATCAAAACAATTAAACAATTTAAGATTTTATACTTTTGAATTTAAATTCAAACTAGATTCAAAAATCAAATATTTTCAAATCAAGTTATAAATATAAATTCAATTTGAAATAAAAACTGCAAATCTTATTTAAAACTGATTTATAAAAGTCATTACAATATCAATATTATTTTTATAACTCTCTTATTATTAAATTAAAATCATTTTACAAGAGATTATATTTTTATTAAATAAAATATCCATTTTATTAAGTCATGAAATCATTTTGTTGAATTTATTCTAAATTTAAAACAATACCAATTTATTTAAAATATGAACCATATATTTATATTGTAAATAGAAATCAATTTATTATTTAAAAGATAAAATAACCAATTTAAACATTTATTGAAGAAGATTAATAAATTTATCTGAATAATTATTAACAGATTATGAATATCAATTTAATTTTAACTACAGATTACTAAATTGATATTGTTAAAAATTCTGGGATGTTACAATTCTTGGGACCGCCCATCCTCTAAGGATCCGTTAAACTATTTACTATGTAGTAATATTTAGCTATTATAATAGTGTCTATAGTAAAATAAACTTACTTTTAAATAGCGTTAAGGAGTGACCCAATATTCCCCTTAACACGTAATAGTGCCAATAGTCTATACAGTGCCGTAATACCTCCTGATCGGGAGGCTACCAGAGGATACTCAATAGGTACGACACAAATCAAACTGATACAAGGCTCGCTAGGGTAGGTGACACGACACAACTAGGCAATGCCAGGGTAGATATACCAATTGCTACCCGGACTTGTGGAAGCGCGTAGCAGCTACTACCGCCCATCTCGAACAACACTCCCAAAATCAGAGGTGCGCACCAAACAATCACAAAGTAATAGAATGACATACGAAGAAATGCTTTTGATAAGAGGTGCTACCTCCTTGGCTCGAGAATCGCTCCTGTTTTAACCACCTTATGCCAACTCACATGAGTCGGGTCCACATACATACCTCAGTAGAACGTCACCACCAACCTATTTCATTCTGGAATCTCCATCGTGTACACGGTTGTCAAAGTAGTTTCGGTATCGACGTAGAGTATGCCCATATCGGATCCCGGTCTCTTTGCCAACCAATCGTTATTATTACCCATGGTTATGGATTTCTAGTTTATATTTTAATCAAAACTTCATTTTTACTTTCAAAAGTGAAGCTATTATATTTACAAACCAGATATTCAAAATCTCATTTCAGCCAACGACAACACTTAACAAGTGCTACTGTGGCTCTTTTATTTATTCGGGTTTAATTTAAATTTTGCGATCATAGCACTTATCAAGCACTACAATAGCCTTTATTAAATTTTTTTAGCCTTTAGTTCATTTGTATCAACTACGGCACTTACAAAGTGCGGTAATATCCCTTACAATAGAATTTAAGTAAATTAAATTTTAGTTTTCAATATATATTCAGCAATATTTATACTTTAATTTAAACCAATTTAACTTATAAAATCATATCTTTCACTTTGAAATAGTCTTTTAAATTACTCAAAATTTATGATTTTCATAAAGTAAATTTCACGAACAAATATCAAATTTCTCAAGGCTTCGCTTATTAAAGTCAAATGCACAAATCCCTGTTCTTGGTATTCGAAAGTTACTTTAAACATTAAGTTTAATTACCAATTGAAAAATATAACTTATCCCCAATTTATTTCTTAACTATTCTTTTCCTCTTAAACTAACTTCACTTTTCCTAAGTTTAGTTATATTCACATTTATATTTTTATGTATTTTTTTTATTAACCATTTGATTTATAGAAAATTTATATAACACCTTATTTATCCATTTAAATTCAATTTATTTCAAATTTATTATATTTTATTTACTCAACTTAAGTTTCATTTCTTTACAAAATCAAATTCCAAAATAAATTTTTATTCCAAAATTCCAACTTAACCATTTATTTGTTTATATATATTTAACTCGTATAAAATCATAAAATCATTTTAATCCAATTCAAATCAAAATAATAAGATATACAAATTTAAAATACTTAAACTTTCTATATATATATATAGATATATATATATATATATAACCACGGGTCTATATAATATTTTCTACCCTAGGTCAAATGGTACGGATAACATTATTTCAATCCGTAATTTATAAAGAAAATCCAGGTTTTATCATTTCAAACCCGCAATCCCAAGTTAAATAAATAACTAAATAAATAAATAAATATTGTTCAACCCTATCATTTCATCCCATAACGATTATATTCTACAGGGACTTGCAGTGTGATAAATAGTAAATAAATAAACAACATAAATATAACAGTATATAATATAACTGATGATGTGTCAATTTAATAACAAGATTTTTAACATCATAAATTTATATCACAGGCAAGTAAAATAAAATATAACCATTCTACAATTACACTTGTTATTAATTTACAGATCTATAAGTATGTTTGTCGGGTGAGAATGCTCACCTCTACGATGCTGGAGTTTGATACAAATAACGAATATCTACACCGGAAAGGTACAGAAGGCACGATTAATTTTCAAAGGATGCGACAACCCGATTCCGATCTTGAACAAAGATAAATAAATAAAACTAAGTACGCGCATTCAATTACGGTCAAAGAAAATTTTCAAATAATCTAAACTAGGCGAGATTTAAATAAGAGGATAATTGATAAAATTTTGCTCGACCACCTTACCACACAACTCACCTTGTCCAAGTTTATGATTTGAAATGTATGCATGCACGCGGTGGTATTTTTAGGCAAATAGGCTGAGATAAAACAGAGGTGGTGCAAGCATTGTTTTTCTCAAATGGTTGGTTATGACTACTACATGGCTCGGCCACTACACGACATTCATCGCCTGGAGGCGAGGCAAGGTCAGGACTCGGTCAAGCATCATCATCTACTGGTGTGGCTGAACTTTGGAGGGGTGGGAAGCACATAGGTTTAGCTGTTGCATTCATTTGGAGGAGGTGGTGAATTTTTGCTCAGCTCACGGCTAGAATTGGCATCAAGGGAGGCCATACAGGGCGGTGGCGGAGGAGAATAAGTGAGTCATGAAGGTGGAGGAGTGTGGTGAGTCGAGCGTTTGTGTGGGACAGTGGAAACAAGCAAGAAGCAAAAGAGAGAGAAAAAAGATAATAATAGTAATAAAAAAAGATAATAATAGTAATAAAAAAACATGCGCCATTACCTTCAGCTGAAGCCCACGCGAGAAGAGAAAGTAACTGATGAGGAAAAGGAATTTTTGATGTGATTTGTATTTATAAGAAGAAATTTGCAATGCTTTGAACGCAAGAAAATGATAAAAGCGCTGTAACAACCCGGTATTTTCATCCATTCACAGTCGCACATGTCGGACTTGAATTTCTCAAAATACGCATTGTAAATAAATTTGGAGCAAATGAAATACAAATCACAGAAGACATAGAACAAACAGAATACCTTGCAGCGGAATATAAAATACATAGTAGTTCATGAAGCTACCGCGGCAGAGTCTCAAACCAAATACATAATACAGTTTGAAAACAACATAATAGAAATCCCAAATACATAAAAGTTCACTAATACATGAGATAAACTAGAATAGCTGAAACAGAAAGTAGGTATAAATGTAGATAAGCAGAAACTTTAGCAAAGACCAGCCCCGGAAAGAGAATCCAAAGCTGTGAATACTCAGGCTGACCCGAGCATAAAGTAAAACACAAAACACTCGAGTCAGGACAATATATACTTATATAATGTAAATCAACTCAAGTGAACTGTAGTAGAAATGCACCATGACTTAAAGGATGCTAGGGATCGCCCATCCTTTAAGGATCAGTTAAACCAAAAACTAAATACATCCCGTGGTTAAAATTTCAAAAAAAATATTTTATACTTCGAAATCAAATATCATTTAAAAATTCAATATCATTCAAAATCCATTTCAAAATATCAAAATATCATATCTTCCAAACCACATTCCTTTTTATTTAATTTAAATACCATTTCAAAACACATTTCAAAATAGTTTATATTTCGAAACAAATTACTTCATTTTAAATCATTAAAATGAAGATATAATATTTAATAATTAAATTATTAAATTTCTAAAATTTTAATCTTTCAAAGTTCATCCATTCACTTAAATTTATTAAAACAATGAAAATTCAACTTTCGCAGCATTTAGAAAATGCTACGGAAAGTCACATTTAAAACAGTTTAATTTGACAAAAGACGGCATTTAAAATGCTGTAATAGGGTTACATTAGTTTCAAATAAACTTAGTTAAATTCAACCATTATAACATTTAAAAAAATGCTATAATAGCCTTTAATTAAATTGAGCCATTTGGTTCATTATTATCAACTACAGCATTTATAAATGCTGTATTATCCTTTACGTTAGAATTAATAGCATTTTAGAAATGTAGTAAATTAACTTCAAATATTTAGTATAATTTCACAAACAATTATATTTTTATTTAAATCAATTTTAACTTATGAAATTATGTAATTTCACTTTTAAAACAATCATTCAAATACCCTTATATTCATGATTTTATAAAGTTAAATCTCCATTCAAAATCAAAAGTTAATAGTAATTCACTTAGTAAATTCCAACATTAAATTTTAAATTCATTAAATTAAATTTAACTTAACACCGAAGTTTAAATTTTCAAATATAACTTAATTTCATTTTTATTTACTTAACTTAAAATTCACTTTTAAGCCAAATTTACAAATTATCAATTTTAGTTATATTTCAAAATTTCACTTAAATATTCATTCATTTCACATTTTAACTTAATTCAAAAATCATTAATATAGTATAAAATCATTTAATTCAAAATATCATAAATTTATCATATTTTGATATTTAATTTAAATTCAATTTATCACCAAATTATAATTTCTAAAATAACTTACATTTCAGATTTTCTAACTTTACCATTAATTTATTTCACTTATAAATTTCAGAAAGTCAATAATGCTTTACAAAAATCATTTTTAATCAAATTTAAATCAAAATATTATAATATTTACATTTGTAAAATATTTTAAAATTTTTAGGAAAACATATTTTAACAACGGATCTGTATTTCATTTTCTAGCCTAGGTAAAGTGATACGGGTAATATATCATTTCAACCCGTAATTTACAAAGAAAACCCGGGTTTGATTGTTTCAAACTCGCAATCCCAAGTAAATGAAAATAATTGAAAATCATTCAAGCCTATCATTTCAGCCCATAACGATTTTCTCCTATTCTAAAGTCCGTTCGGGTATGTATCATTTCAACCCATAGTGATTCTAATTTAAAGGGAACTTGCAGTGTGATAAACTGATAAAAATAATAGAACAACATAATATAACAGTAACATATGACATAACAGGTGTTTAAGCATGGGTAAACATCATAAAATCATAGCATATCAGGTGTAACATGATAATGCATAGCAGGTGTAAAATGAGAGAGTGGGGAGCCAAAGCTATATGGCTTGATAACATATACACACAACAATACATATATACATAAGTATTCAACATAATATATCATCAAATAACATAGGAATCAACACCCAAAGCAATATCCATTTGCATTGCACTTGCTCTCTACCTCATGTACTTCAGTTATGCAGGTGTTTAGCTCGGCCTAGGGGTGCTATAGGTCTTGTTTGGGTGTGCAAGTGGTCGGCCAACATTTGTTTTGAAGGTGAATAGGTCTAGGTGTACAAGGCTACAACATAAGGCAAATAACATCACATCTTGGATATATTTTGGTTCGGCCAGAGGTCATGGCTCATGGCCAGTGGCTCCAGGAGGTGGTGAGTGACAAGGCAGAGGGTGAAGGTCAGGCCAGAGGTGGTGGTAGTGGAGGTAGTGGCGGCTAGAGGTTGAAGAAGGAGGTGTTGGCAAAGGTGGCTCATCTAGTGTATATAGTGATGGTTTTTAATGGATTTTGTGGTGATCTATGCCTTGGGATGGCTCGGCCTGAAGAGGAGGGGTAGTAGGATGGGTGATGGTCAGAGGAAGGGGGTGGTGATGGTCGGCCAAAGCCTGGTTGAGGAGGAGTGGTGGCATGAATGTAGAGAACATATGCAAAATTCAATAGAAAGTAGAAAAAAACAAAGAAGAAAAAGAAGGTTTTTACCAAATCTCTTCAAGCAAATGGCCGCACAAATTTTTTGTGGTTTTGAGAAATGTTTTTCTCGTGAAAAATGATAAAGAATGCAGCTGAAAGAAAGTAGGAAAGGTACGGCCAAAATCATAAAGAATGGAGGTTGAGAAAGTGAAAGGTTGGAAGACAAAAGGACCTTGGAATTTTAAGAGTTTAAACCTTTTCAAATTACCTTTAATTTATTTATATAAGTTTATATTACTGAAAATAATAATAATTTCAGTCACAAATTCGAAAATATAACAAAATATAAAATATATAAAAATATTTATTAAATATATAAGGGTAAAATAAGAAAATAGCACAAAATTGCAAACTAGTCTAGAAAAATGGAGAATAAACAGAATGAACTTTGGAAAATTTATATGGACTTGTAAAAATATTTATAACAAAGATAATAACATAAAATAAAAATGCATTCACAAAATAAATATATAAATTTTAATTAAATATAATTTAAATGAAGAAAATAGCAGAAAAATAGAAAACAACCTTTAAAAATAGAAAATAAAAACAGTAAATTTTGGAAAATTTTTATTATCACTTTAAAAATATTAAAAGAGAAAAATTGCAAAAATAAAACAAATTATACTCAAAATTGAAATACACATAACTTTCACAATTTAAATCCGTTTTCAACGAAACGAAAAGCAGTATTCATGTTATTAAATCTATTTTCATAATTAAAGATAAAATTTAAGAATTTAAATATTTAAATCTGAAATCTAAAAGTCAAGATTTGACCAGTTTGAACATAAATTCATCTTTCAGTAAAATATCCAATTTATACCGGTTTGAAATTATAATTCACATAATAATCATAACTTATATTTAAAAATGAAATGTTTGAAATAAAATAAGTTTAAAAATAATTTCAAAATAAAATAAAGTCAAATATTAAAATATATGAAAAAATCTAGGGTTGTTACACTCTCCCCCACTCAAATCTTTTCGTCCTCGAAAAGGAATGAAGCGGAGAAACAACAAGAAAGAACAATGGGTTGGAAGACATCCTGAAAGAAGGTAGGGAAAAAGTAGCTAGGAGGGAAAGAAGGTTGAAAGACATGGATGAACCATTATTTTAAAATTTGATGTTTTTTTACATTTAACATGTAAAACATTTAATATGATAATTAGTTATTTGATTCAAATTTGATATTTCGAAGTAAACAATATTTAAGACATTTTAAATCATGATTAGAATATCCTTTATACAATACTTTACCCAAAATACTTTTATAACTCGATGTCTTAACAAGTTTACTTTCGTTCCTGCAGACTCTGGCTATGCGTTGATCAGGCGCAAAGCTCGAATTCTCCAAGTACTTAGTAGACATGTTTCAACACCCAGTGAAAATACTAAAAAAATAGGTATGTGAAGTTCCGCTCAAAATCCAATGTCAAATGATGATAATACGATAGCAATGGCCCACTGCTTATCCAGTATTTACGTAATGGACACAACACTTTCCAAAAGATCCTTCTACCTTTCGGATTCTAGAAAAATATCGTAGCCAGTTCGTAAATAAGGGACATCGACCCCTGCTGCAATGGTACACTGCTGATTCAATGATTTACGCAATGGATACACTTCATTCGCGGAAGATCCATAAACAATAGATCCCAGGATCGAAAGCGCCTCCACTGCGTAAACTAAAGAACCATCTACCCTGAAAAAAAATCGAGGAACGCATGTGTAACAGCCCGAAAATCCGTACCCCTTGAATCAACTCAAGTTGTACAGAAAAACGAACCATTTGGATTAAAGAAGAAGAGGTAGAAGAAGAAAATATAAATCAACAACAGAATCTAACCATCACAGCGGAATAAAATATAATAGATAATAAATGGTCTTTACTCAAAAATGAAATATCTCTTTTTATACATTACATCATTAGAATACATCAATCACAGCTCAACATCAATATCATACAAATGGATACACAACAACTCATCATAGCGGAATATATATAAACAAGTACGGGAGTACGTATCGTCATCTTGCTCATCTCCTGAGCTCCATAGCATCATCCTGTATCCTATAATACTCGGTCTGACCCGAGCATTACAGTTAAATAACACCCGAGTCAGTCTGGAATACCGGCGTGAGAAAATCACACCCAATTGATTAATAAAGTTTCAAAAATCCTTTGAAAACAAAAGCATCTCATAAGACCACGCCACAAATAAACATGTCGGGCTTTTACCTTACGTTAGCTAAAATAATTTTTATAGAAATCCTCTGATATTATAATAGGGTCTATGTACAAATACTTATAAAATAGCCGAAATAAAAAGGGACATCTAGGCAGGGATGACCTCACCCTGCTTAGGTGCTACCCACCTAGCCTTGCTGCATAACCCCTGATTTTCAGTCATTCCCATTTGATGAGGCTTGAGGCTAAGCGTTACCTTTTTAGAATATATTCCTTAGAATGCCCATCGTCCACCTGACGATGTTTCGCAAGCATTCATCCATACAAGTCCGTCCCGGGTTCGAACGGAACCGAAGGCACTATTACTACTACATCCATTTTGGAAATTTCCTCAGGATTAGTAGCGACTAGCCCTTGTACTTCACCGCTCCATTTTCGAATCCAAAATCGTTTACACAAAACGTACAAACCGGATCGAAGTTGTTTTCGAGAAATAAATCTCGATCTCGGCCTCTTCGAAACGATCAACGTATTTGGCCAATATTCATAGTCGGTTATTTAACTATCAATTAATATTTACAACATCCTTCAAACAATAAATAATTTCCCAAATTATTTATTAATCTCAAAATATCTTCACAAGATATATTTTCACTTTTCAAATTCCCTTGAAGACAGTTTTCAGAACTATCTGCTTTTCTCAAAATAAATTCCAAGTATTTCTATTTCCACTGGAATCACCAAGCACAAGATTTTAGATATTAAAAATAATTTCAAAACACTTTATTTGTAAAGTATGTTTAATATTTAATTTAGAAAATTTTACTTTAGTACTTAATTAAAAAATACTTTAAACAAAATACCAAATCATTCTTTAAATAATTATTACGATAATAGATTAAACAAAAATACTTACTTTGGAATTTACTTTTAAACACATAAGTTAAAACTACTTTAATAATTTACTACAAATACATACTATATAAACATTTGAAAATAAAGTTACCTAATGAAATACAAAACTGGGTTTCTATTATAAAAAAACAAAATACTAAGTTACTTCTTAATAATTACTGCTAAATAGATTAAAGGGAAAATACTTATTTTAGACTTTAAATATTAGAATTAATAAATTTTACAAAACTTGCTTTCTTTAAAACAACTCTAAAACATTTAATTTATATTTAAAAATTTACTTTTAAAAACATGTACTTGGCTATCCAGAGAAAATTCCAACTTCAATCACTTAAATCAATTTTTCCTAAATTGATTTCCAATTTATTTTATTTGAAATAAGTTTCTTTAATTACTCAATTCATTAGTTATGGACTAATTATTATTGTTATTATTTTCCATTTGATTTTAAACCTTTTAACTGAAATATACAAATTTCAGGCTTTTCCCAATTTCTTCTTTATTTCTTTCAATAATTTAAATCTTAAGTATTAAATAAATGTTTTGTTCTATTAAATAATATCATTGAAGTTTCAAACATCATTAAATTTCTGTTTATTCAAAAATTCCTTTCTATATACAGAATTTTATTTATTAGCATTTTGAAGCCAATAATATTCTTATCCAATTCACTTTAATTTGTATACATTCTTTATAATTATTTCTTAAGAGTTCACTTCCTTTATTTCCTTTCAAAGTCCAATTCTATATATTTGGATAAACAGAGTACCAAAATATTCAAGCAGACTATAATATTCAATATTTTAATATAATTCATCATAGAATATCATTTAATCACAGCTGTGTGTATTTAATAATTTTAAATAAATGTTGAGGGATTCAGTTGGATCCCTCTAACCTGTTTTCCCTGCATCCACAGACGTTAGCACAATATAATGCATCAATTCCCAAATATATCATACAATAGCACATCAATCAATTCAACCATTCAAACAATTATTTAAATTTAATCATTTAAATTTAAATTTAACTGAGTGAGATTAACTCACCTTTGATTATATTTGCAACCATTTCCATTCCGACCTGTTTTTCCATGATTTTCAGACCTTGCAATTCCATTTGGTACATTTAAATTTGATTACAAATAGTTTATTTTCACCTCTAAGTTTCCTTTGAAAATCTTTAGTACTAAAATGATTCAATGGGTTACTTTAAATCAAACAAGCACATTTATCTCTCTTTTGAAACTATATACATACTTATAAAAATTCCCATATAGGTTTAAAAATCATTTTTTATATCAACTTTACACACTTTAAAATTCATATATATATAATTAAATTAAGATAGGCATGCAGATATATATAAACATATATAGTCATATTATGAGTTTAAAACAAATGTGTATGTATATCTTCCCAAAATTTTGTGTGTGTGTATATATATGTTAAACTCAAGTGGAATAGTATTATATAGTTTGCTGCAAAAATATATTTTTCTAACATATATATATAGAACTAAATCTAAAATAGGAATGTACCTTACTGTTAACAAAAATTATGTTAATAAAATTATTTTAAACAAACGACGAGGAAGGAATCATACCCAAAAATCGAGCTCGACCTGCTAGCTGTAGATGTCGTCTTTCCCCAAAACGAGAATTCCCTTGTCCGCGTGCGCCAACGCGCTTCCCAACTGCATTGCTACCCCCCGAGTAACAGCGTTACCCTCTCTAACGACGTGCGCCTCGAGACAGCCTCACCCAACATTCGCGAGCCGTCATCTCCAGATCGATAACCCTAGCACTCACCCAGAACAAAGTCGCTGCTACCCTAACCCTTACGCACAAATCCTTCCAGAAAGCCGCCGCGACCCAAAGACGAGATCGATCTCGCGGCTATCGAACTACTAACCCAAGCCTCGCGCAAGCTTGATGCGACTCCCTCTAAAACTTCGAGTTGCCAAAAACGGCAGCGGCCGTAACATGATTGGAGCGAATCGGTTCCCCCCTGTTATCGTTCGCCATACTTTATTTTTTTTTTCCGAGGGATTTGGGGTTTGAATCAGAAGAAAAGGGGTCCGGCCTCTACTGTGTTGTCTTCGCTGTTTTTTTTTTAAACATGGCTTCCCCTAGAAGCTTCCTCTTTTATTTATTTTTTTATTCTATTATTAGTAGTATTTATTTTATTTATTTATTTATAGTTCGAGCATTTAGATTGTTGATTGAACGGCTTAGAATTGGGAAAGTATGTGATTAAATGACCGGAAGGTGGTGAGCATAAAAAGGAAAAGTAAATGACTAGACTATTTTAAATTAAAGACTTCCAAAATATTTTGATAAAAATTTCAGGGTGTTTACTTACCGTATGGTCACACAACAACTCTGATTGCTACGAAATTTGAAATCCGATAATAATACGATATTACAGATCCAACGGAGCTAGTTTCGTCGAATTCCGAGACTGTGTCTTGGAAGACTATTTTTAATTTCAATTTAAACAATATAAATTTCTAAACTTAACAAACCATTTTTAAATTTGATTCCAATACTTCTATTATCTTCATTATTATCAATATCAGTTTCATAAGCCTTTAGTTTATTTCCAACAGGCTTAAAACTTCAGATTCAACATTTTATTCAACATCTAATTATTAAATTTTATTATTTAATTATCAAATAAATAGCGATATTTGTATTTCAAGTTAAAATTGCTCTATTTAATATTTAAAATCAATTAAATATTCCGATTTTAAATGTTCAAAAATTCCAGGTCGTCACATTCCTCCCCCCTTAAAAGAATTTTGTCCCCAAAATTACTAGTTAGGAAGAATGTCCAATACCCGTTTACTTATCCTCAAGAACAAACAATTCGACATCCAACCAACTATTTTTTTACAAAAGACCATTATCATTCTTATTAACTTTCCAAACCTTTCCCTAGTTTGCAAACAATCCTATTTGCCCAATCATTCAAGTTTTAATCTTAAAACCAGTTTTGAATTATTAAAATTTTTTCAAAAAATTTCTAACTCTCTAAATTCCCGAAATTTTTTTGCCAGCGTCTCCTTTGCGCGGCTACCTCGGTACAACTAAAAAATGGCTCTACAGCCTCCCAAATCCAAAAAGAAAACAAAAAGCCAAGTGGCTCGATCCAAAATCCCAATCAAATTCATACCAAAATTTAAATACATAACTTTTTGTCGGGCAATTCAAATTTATCTTCCGAAATCAAAACCAATTTTTCCTTTTATAATACCTGCATATCCTGCTTAATACAAATATCCAATCACAATATTCAAAAACATTTTATCGACTTCCTTCCAAATGTCAATATTTATCCATTCAAATATTAACCTAGAATTTATTTGAAGATTAATTTCTAGTTAAGAACTCACCATTTCTTTCTTAAGTTTAGTATAAGCATTATATATTATTCCTATATTTATTTTCACCTTACCATTTTAGTTTATATCTATTTCTATTCAAATTGATTCTTCCATTTCAATTTATCATCAACTCTAAATTTTAAATTTTATTTTTCATTTATACTGATTCATGTCATTATTTTACATTAGTTTCATTTACTAACTTATTTTAGTTTTCGATTTGAATTTGTTTGTCGTTAACAAAATTTTCAAAATTTTCAAATTTTTTTCTAACTTTCAAAATTTCTGAATTTTTTTGGCAGAGTCCCTTTTGTACGGTGGAGCTTTTGCAATTTGACAAAAGATATAAATATATATACATCGACCCACACGGTCGGAAAAACTAAAAACAGTTCATATTTCCTATTTTTATTGCGTAGGCGTACCGTATTTAGCATTTTTAAGCAAACAGCTTATTTTTTTAACATTTAGCGTGCCCAAAATCCAGCCCCACGGCTTCCGGGTACCTGTACTTGCTCAATTTAAACATGTAAGTGCCGAATATGTGCAGTTTAACTATATTTCACTTAGTTGCAATGGTTAAAACATATGAATTCTAAAAGAAATGCACATCAAACATTTTCCGTAAGAAATTTATACAATTTTCATACTAATCCATTGTTTCAATTCATTTTCATTCAATTTGAATGGTTTTCAATTCATTCGTATACCACTTCATCAATTTGAATGGTTTAAAACTCAATCGCTTACATTTAATTTATTCTTAAGCAAACTAAACTGATATTTAATTCAATTGCTTTCAGAATCAATTTATTTTACTTCTGTCAACTCATAGAATTTTAATTACTTCCATTTACATCAAATGACAATTTATTCTATGCAGTTTTGACGAGATCTATGTGAATAAACAAGTATTTATGTTTTATAACCAATATAAATGGATTTCAACTCAATTTATACTTAATTCTATTCCAATTTTAAAATTTATCCACAATTGCTCTCATTTTCATTGCATTTCAGATTTGAATCCATTCACCTGCATTTCATTTTATTAACCAAACCAGTTCATTCAAAACCATTAACAATTTAGGTTCATCTTCATTACCAATTAAATTTCCTTTTTATTTTAATTCATTCACGACCATTTATTTAGCTCGAACCATTCTAAGCTTGCATATTACTACCCATTCCGGAATTAATTCAAACCAAGCTTTAATTTAATGGTCTTCCAATTTTACTCGTAGTCGAGCTTCTAATTATTCTCAACTTAAGTTAATTTACTCAATTTATTTCACTTCAAACTTAAGTCCACTTCCATTTGATTCTTATTTATCCCATCCATTTATTTATTTAATATAATTAGTTTATCCACTCAATCCATATAGAACTTTCATTTCCTTAAATATTATTTATAACCCACCAAATTCTATTTCAATTCAAATTTATTTTTACTCGATTTAAATCCAACCCAATATCATTACACTTAGTTTTAAGTTGAATTTAATTCAACTCTTCCATTTGTTCAGCTTAAGTCAATTTACTTCATTTTATACTTAAGCTCATTTTCATTTTACAAGTAAATTTTTCTCTTTTCTATTCAACTTAATTCTCTCTCTCAATTAAATCTCATTTTAAATTTGCAATTTCATTTGATTGGTTATTTTAGAATTTAACTTCGCAGATTCAACTCATTCAATTTGTTACCTGGCTATTTTCCAATTTATCTTCATTTATTTGGATTTTATTTGCAATTCATACCATTACTATTTTAATCCATTTACATTTTTATTCGATACATTTCAATTATACTTAATTTGTTAACACTTCAAATTAAATTTTAATTAATAACTCAAGTTCTGAATCCACCATCCATTTTCAATTTACAACCAAATTTCATGAACTCACAATTTAGTTACATTTACTTTACTGACAATTCAAGTCGAATTCAATTCATAACTTGAGTTTTATTTCCAAATTTCATCATAAATTCACAATTCAGCTTCTATTAAACAACATTACGTTCCTATTTACACATTTTATTAACTAATTTATTATAAAATTAGTTCTCTCCTATTTATAGTTCAATACTTGATTTTCAATTTCAAATATCACTTCATTAAATTTTCTTAAGTTCAATTTGTTTTATAATTCAAGTTTTGATCTTCATTTTATTTTTCAATTCATCAAAAATATTTATTTTGGGTTTCTATCCCACTTTTTCAAATTTTATAAGTCACACTGATTATTTTACACAATCACATTCATTCTAGGCTTGAATATATTCATCTTTTATTTTTTTATTCGAGTTTTACACTTATTTATAATCTAAGCATATTTTATTCTATGGATTTTTAATTCTGATTCTTTTATAAGTTATTCTAATTTATTTACTTCAATCCAATCCTTAACCAATTTGTTTTCCATTCATTCAGGTAAGAATCTAATTCCATTCAATAACTCAATTGAATTTTTATTCCAGTTCAATTTTATTTTAACTCAGATTTATTCAACTTAGTTCAATTTCAACTTAATTCGAATACAACTGGATATTATTTTCAGCTTATTCAATTAATTTCAATCCAGTCAAATTTTTATTCCCAGTCTAAGTTAATTTCATTTTTAACCTTTCACCTTAGATTTAAATTCCAACATTCAAAGCTTATATTTCCTTCCTGATTTAAAAATCATCTCCATTTATAGGCTTACAACTATCTCATCCGGATTTTTATACACCCGACTTTTGGTTTCAAATTATTTTGAAATTTTCAACATCACAAATCACATTTCTCAAAAATCAAACCAACCCTGGTTTTACCCTCAACAAATTTCTTTTAAAATTTTCAAAAATAAACAGGTTTTCCTGAACAAATCAATTTGGCAGCAATATGTAACTTAGAAACTCGAAAATGAACATCGATGATGCTGGAGTCATCACCAAAATTATTTTCCTGCGTCTGAAGTGAGTTCAATGCTATACCCCTTCCAAAAATTTATTTGAACCTATTTCCTTTAAGAAATACCCCCAAAAACAACAATGCTACTATTTATCTTCAAAGTACTCCCAAAACCTCCGGGGTTTTAAAGTTTCAAATTCTATTTTAATTCAAATTTTAACTATAATGCATTTGTATAATTTATGCCTATACAAATTTCTATTTGATTATATTTCAATTTGTAAATTACATTTATAATTCATATTTTATAAGTTTCCTTTTTTTATAATGAATTTATTCCCTTAAAATTTGGTTATATTTTCAATTTCTAGTTAAATTTTCCATACATAAGGATAATAATTTAAATACCATTATTCCTAAAATCCAAGCAACCATATATTAGCTAAATAGTTTTCAAAAACTATTCTTTATATCAAAATATATTTTTGGATAAAATTATTTCATTCACCCACATTTAAAACAATATCGTGTCAATTGTTCTATTCAAGTGTTTAGAAACCCTTTCAATACAGTTGCTCAGACTGTGTCAACGAAGGTTCATATGCCACTCAATAAATCAATCAACACAATATTAAAACAATTTATATTCACTAATAAATACATGCTCATATCTATTAATACGCTCAAACTCATTCTAGAGTACTACAGACTCTAATTTAAATGAGTAGTTCCCACCAGAGCCAAGATTATCACCAACCTATGCTCTGATACCAAGTGTAACAACCTGAAAATCCGTATCCCTTGAATCAACTTAAGTTGTACATAAATACGAACCATTTGGGTTAAAGAAGAAGTGGTAGAAGAAGAAAATAGAAAACAACAACAAAATCTAACCATCGCAGCAGAATAAAATATAATAGATAATAAATGGTCTTCACTCAAAAATGAAATATCTCTATTTATACATTACATCATCAGAATACATCAATCACAGCTCAACATCAATATCATACAAATGAATACACAACAACTCATCACAGCGGAATATATATATAAACAAGTACGGGAGTACGTATCGTCATCTTGCTCGTCTCCTGATCTCCATAGCATCATCCTGTATCCAAGCATTACAGTTAAATAACACCCGAGTCAGTCTGGATTACCAGCGTGAGAAAATCACACCCAATTCATTATTAAAGTTTCAAAAATCCTTTGAAAACAAAAGCATCTCGTAATACCACTCCATAAATAAACATGTCGGGTTTTTACCTTACGTTAGCTAAAACAATTTTTATATAAATCCTCTGATATTATAATGGGTCTATATACAAATACTTATAAAATATCCGAAATAAAAAGGGACATCTAGGCAGGGATGACCTCACCCTGCTTGGGTGCTACCCACCTAGCCTTGCTGCATAACCCCTGATTTTCAGTCATTCCCATTTGATGTGGCTTGAGGCTAAGGGTCACCTTTTTAGAATATATTCCTTAGAATGCCCATCTTCCACCTGACGATGTTTCGCAAGCATTCATCCATACAAGTCCGTCCCGGGTTCGAACGGAACCGAAGGCACTATTCCTACTACATCCATTTTGGAATTTTCCTCAGGATTTGTAGCGACTAGCCCTTGTACTTCGCTTAATTTACAAACTATTTTCATTCAATTTGAATGGTTTTCAATTCATTCGTATACCACTTCATCAATTTGAATGGTTTAAAACTCAACCGCTTACATTTAATTTATTCTTAAGCAAACTAAACTCATATTTAATTCAATTGCTTTCAGAATCAATTTGTTTTACTTCTATCAACTCATAGAATTTTAATTACTTCCATTTACATCAAATGACAATTTATTCTATGCAGTTTTGACGAGATCTATGTGAATAAACAAGTATTTATGTTTTATAACCAATATAAATGGATTTCAACTCAATTTATACTTAATTCTATTCCATTTTTAAAATTTATCCACAATCCATATATTCTCATTTTCATTGCATTTCAGATTTGAATCCATTCACTTGCATTTCATTTTATTAACCAAACCAGTTCATTCAAAACCATTAACAATTTAGGTTCATCTTCATTACCAATTAAATTTCCTTTTTATTTTAATTCATTCACGACCATTTATTTAGCTCGAACCATTCTAAGCTTGCATATTACTACCCATTCCCGAATTAATTCAAACCAAGCTTTCATTTAATGGTCTTCCAATTTTACTCGTAGTCGAGCTTCTAATTATTCTCAACTTAAGTTAATTTACTCAATTTATTTCACTTCAAACTTAAGTCCACTTCCATTTGATTCTTATTTATCCCATCCATTTATTTATTTAATATAATTAGTTTATCCACTCAATCCATATAGAACTTTCATTTCCTTAAATATTATTTATAACCCACCAAATTCTATTTCAATTCAAATTTATTTTTACTTGATTTAAATCCAACCCAATATCATTACACTTAGTTTTAAGTTGAATTTAATTCAACTCTTCCATTTGTTCAGCTTAAGTCAATTTACTTCATTTTATACTTAAGCTCATTTTCATTTTACAAGTAAATTTTTCTCTTTTCTATTCAACTTAATTCTCTCTCTCAATTAAATCTCATTTTAAATTTGCAATTTCATTTGATTGGTTATTTTAGAATTTAACTTCGCAGATTCAACTCATTCAATTTGTTACCTGGCTATTTTCCAATTTATCTTCATTTATTTGGATTTTATTTGCAATTCATACCATTACTATTTTAATCCATTTACATTTTTATTCGATACATTTCAATTATACTTAATTTGTTAACACTTCAAATTAAATTTTAATTAATAACTCAAGTTCTGAATCCACCATCCATTTTCAATTTACAACCAAATTTCATGAACTCACAATTTAGTTACATTTACTTTACTGACAATTCAAGTCGAATTCAATTCATAACTTGAGTTTTATTTCCAAATTTCATCATAAATTCACAATTCAGCTTCTATTAAACAACATTACGTTCCTATTTACACATTTTATTAACTAATTTATTATAAAATTAGTTCTCTCCTATTTATAGTTCAATACTTGATTTTCAATTTCAAATATCACTTCATTAAATTTTCTTAAGTTCAATTTGTTTTATAATTCAAGTTTTGATCTTCATTTTATTTTTCAATTCATCAAAAATATTTATTTTGGGTTTCTATCCCACTTTTTCAAATTTTATAAGTCACACTGATTATTTTACACAATCACATTCATTCTAGGCTTGAATATATTCATCTTTTATTTTTTTATTCGAGTTTTACACTTATTTATAATCTAAGCATATTTTATTCTATGGATTTTTAATTCTGATTCTTTTATAAGTTATTCTAATTTATTTACTTCAATCCAATCCTTAACCAATTTGTTTTCCATTCATTCAGGTAAGAATCTAATTCCATTCAATAACTCAATTGAATTTTTATTCCAGTTCAATTTTATTTTAACTCAGATTTATTCAACTTAGTTCAATTTCAACTTAATTCGAATACAACTGGATATTATTTTCAGCTTATTCAATTAATTTCAATCCAGTCAAATTTTTATTCCCAGTCTAAGTTAATTTCATTTTTAACCTTTCACCTTAGATTTAAATTCCAACATTCAAAGCTTATATTTCCTTCCTGATTTAAAAATCATCTCCATTTATAGGCTTACAACTATCTCATCCGGATTTTTATACACCCGACTTTTGGTTTCAAATTATTTTGAAATTTTCAACATCACAAATCACATTTCTCAAAAATCAAACCAACCCTGGTTTTACCCTCAACAAATTTCTTTTAAAATTTTCAAAAATAAACAGGTTTTCCTGAACAAATCAATTTGGCAGCAATATGTAACTTAGAAACTCGAAAATGAACATCGATGATGCTGGAGTCATCACCAAAATTATTTTCCTGCGTCTGAAGTGAGTTCAATGCTATACCCCTTCCAAAAATTTATTTGAACCTATTTCCTTTAAGAAATACCCCCAAAAACAACAATGCTACTATTTATCTTCAAAGTACTCCCAAAACCTCCGGGGTTTTAAAGTTTCAAATTCTATTTTAATTCAAATTTTAACTATAATGCATTTGTATAATTTATGCCTATACAAATTTCTATTTGATTATATTTCAATTTGTAAATTACATTTATAATTCATATTTTATAAGTTTCCTTTTTTTATAATGAATTTATTCCCTTAAAATTTGGTTATATTTTCAATTTCTAGTTAAATTTTCCATACATAAGGATAATAATTTAAATACCATTATTCCTAAAATCCAAGCAACCATATATTAGCTAAATAGTTTTCAAAAACTATTCTTTATATCAAAATATATTTTTGGATAAAATTATTTCATTCACCCACATTTAAAACAATATCGTGTCAATTGTTCTATTCAAGTGTTTAGAAACCCTTTCAATACAGTTGCTCAGACTGTGTCAACGAAGGTTCATATGCCACTCAATAAATCAATCAACACAATATTAAAACAATTTATATTCACTAATAAATACATGCTCATATCTATTAATACGCTCAAACTCATTCTAGAGTACTACAGACTCTAATTTAAATGAGTAGTTCCCACCAGAGCCAAGATTATCACCAACCTATGCTCTGATACCAAGTGTAACAGCCTGAAAATCCGTATCCCTTGAATCAACTTAAGTTGTACATAAATACGAACCATTTGGGTTAAAGAAGAAGTGGTAGAAGAAGAAAATAGAAATCAACAACAAAATCTAACCATCGCAGCAGAATAAAATATAATAGATAATAAATGGTCTTCACTCAAAAATGAAATATCTCTATTTATACATTACATCATCAGAATACATCAATCACAGCTCAACATCAATATCATACAAATGAATACACAACAACTCATCACAGCGGAATATATATATAAACAAGTACGGGAGTACGTATCGTCATCTTGCTCGTCTCTTGATCTCCATAGCATCATCCTGTATCCAAGCATTACAGTTAAATAACACCCGAGTCAGTCTGGATTACCAGCGTGAGAAAATCACACCCAATTCATTATTAAAGTTTCAAAAATCCTTTGAAAACAAAAGCATCTCGTAATACCACTCCATAAATAAACATGTCGGGTTTTTACCTTACGTTAGCTAAAACAATTTTTATATAAATCCTCTGATATTATAATGGGTCTATATACAAATACTTATAAAATATCCGAAATAAAAAGGGACATCTAGGCAGGGATGACCTCACCCTGCTTGGGTGCTACCCACCTAGCCTTGCTGCATAACCCCTGATTTTCAGTCATTCCCATTTGATGTGGCTTGAGGCTAAGGGTCACCTTTTTAGAATATATTCCTTAGAATGCCCATCTTCCACCTGACGATGTTTCGCAAGCATTCATCCATACAAGTCCGTCCCGGGTTCGAACGGAACCGAAGGCACTATTCCTACTACATCCATTTTGGAATTTTCCTCAGGATTTGTAGCGACTAGCCCTTGTACTTCACTTAATTTACAAACTATTTTCATTCAATTTGAATGGTTTTCAATTCATTCGTATACCACTTCATCAATTTGAATGGTTTAAAACTCAATCGCTTACATTTAATTTATTCTTAAGCAAACTAAACTCATATTTAATTCAATTGCTTTCAGAATCAATTTGTTTTACTTCTATCAACTCATAGAATTTTAATTACTTCCATTTACATCAAATGACAATTTATTCTATGCAGTTTTGACGAGATCTATGTGAATAAACAAGTATTTATGTTTTATAACCAATATAAATGGATTTCAACTCAATTTATACTTAATTCTATTCCATTTTTAAAATTTATCCACAATTCATATATTCTCATTTTCATTGCATTTCAGATTTGAATCCATTCACCTGCATTTCATTTTATTAACCAAACCAGTTCATTCAAAACCATTAACAATTTAGGTTCATCTTCATTACCAATTAAATTTCCTTTTTATTTTAATTCATTCACGACCATTTATTTAGCTCGACCCATTCTAAGCTTGCATATTACTACCCATTCCCGAATTAATTCAAACCAAGCTTTCATTTAATGGTCTTCCAATTTTACTCGTAGTCGAGCTTCTAATTATTCTCAACTTAAGTTAATTTACTCAATTTATTTCACTTCAAACTTAAGTCCACTTCCATTTGATTCTTATTTATCCCATCCATTTATTTATTCAATATAATTAGTTTATCCACTCAATCCATATAGAACTTTCATTTCCTTAAATATTATTTATAACCCACCAAATTCTATTTCAATTCAAATTTATTTTTACTTGATTTAAATCCAACCCAATATCATTACACTTAGTTTTAAGTTGAATTTAATTCAACTCTTCCATTTGTTCAGCTTAAGTCAATTTACTTCATTTTATACTTAAGCTCATTTTCATTTTACAAGTAAATTTTTCTCTTTTCTATTCAACTTAATTCTCTCTCTCAAATAAATCTCATTTTAAATTTGCAATTTCATTTCATTGGTTATTTTAGAATTTAACTTCCCAGATTCAACTCATTCAATTTATTACCTGGCTATTTTCCAATTTATCTTCACTTATTTGGATTTTATTTGCAATTCATACCATTACTATTTTAATCCATTTACATTTTTATTCGGTACATTTCAATTATACTTAATTTGTTAACACTTCACATTAAATTTTAATTAATAACTCAAGTTCTAAATCCACCATCCATTTTCAATTTACAACCAAATTTCATGAACTCACAATTCAGTTACATTTACTTTACTGACAATTCAAGTCGAATTCAATTCATAACTTGAGTTTTATTTCCAAATTCCATTCAATAACTCAATTGAATTTTTATTCTAGTTCAATTTTATTTTAACTCAGATTTATTCAACTCAATTCGATTTCAACTTAATTCGAATACAACTGGATATTATTTTCAGCTTATTCAATTAATTTCAATCCAGTCAATTTTTTATTCCCAGTCTAAGTTAATTTCATTTTTAACTTTTCACCTTAAATTTAAATTCCAACATTCAAAGCTTATATTTCCTTCCTGATTTAAAAATCATCTCCATTTATAAGCTTACAACTATCTGATCCGGATTTTTATACACCCGACTTTTGGTTTCAAATTATTTTGAAATGTTCAACATCACAAATCACATTTCTCAAAAATCAAACCAGCCCTGGTTTTACCCTCAACAAATTTCTTTAAAAATTTTCAAAAATAAACAGGTTTTCCTGAACAAATCAATTTGGCAACAATCTGTCACTTAGAAACTCGAAAATGAACATCGATGATGCTGCGGTCATCACCCAAATTATTTTCCAGCGTATGAAGTGAGTTCAACGCTATACCCCTTCCAAAACTTTATTTGAACCCATTTCCTTTCAGATATACCCCCAAAAACAACAATGCTACTAATTATCTTCAAAGTACTCCCAAAACCTCCAGGGTTTTAAAGTTTCAAAATCTATTTTAATTCAAATTTTAACTATAATGCATTTGTATAATTTATGCTTATACAAATTTCTATTTGATTATATTTCAATTTATAAATTACATTTATAATTTATATTTTATAAGTTTCCTTTTTTTATAATGAATTTATTCCCTTAAACTTTGGTTATATTTTCAATTTCTAGTTAGATTTTCCTTACAATAAGGATAATAATTTAAATACCATTATTTCTAACATCCAAGCAACCATATATTAGCTAAATAGTTTTCAAAAACTATTATTTGTATCAAAATATATTTTTGGGTAAAATTATTTCATTCACCCACATTTAAAACAATATCGTGTCAATTGTTCTATTTAAGTGTTTAGAAACCCTTTCAATACAGTTGCGTAAACTGTGTCGACGAAGGTTCATATGCCACTCAATAAATCAATCAACACAATATTAAAACAATTTATATTCACTAACAAATACGCGCTCATATCTATTAATACGCTCAAACTCATTCTAGAGTACTATGGACTCTAATTTAAATCAGTAGTTCCCACCAGAGCCAAGGTTATCACTAACCTATGCTCTGATACCAAGTGTAACAGCCCAAATGTAACGACCCGTAAATTTTCGATAATTAAAATAGCTAAATTTAATAAGATTTCGTGATTTAGTGTTAGAAAAAAATTGTAAGTCGTTTGGAATAATAATAACTAGAATGAAATGCAACAAAATATTATCTAAGTTAATTATTTATGAATTGAATGAAATCCCAAATCAATTGAAATAATATTTAGTCAAAGGTAATTGAATTAATTTGTATTGTATAGGTAATTGTGACACTTGTTTGTAAATAATAAACTTATAAGTAATTAAAAGTTAACGGTGATAATTATTTTAAGTTACATATTCATTTAGTTAGTCGAATTAAATTTGTGAACCAATTGCAATTGAAATGGAAGTTTATATATTATTTGAATGAATTATCTCTAACTGTAGTTAAATAATAATGTAGTGTTCATTTGATGTAATATAGTAAATCGACTGATAATGAAATTTTTATTTAAAAATCCAATATTGAAATCCGTCAAATATTGAACAATAAATAGTTTAGATTTAATATTTGGAATTTATTGAATTAATTAAATAACTGTTTTAATGAAAATGGTTGTTCTATAATTTGAATTAGTTAAATTTTATAAGTTCGTTTTGAATATTTCAAAGATGATGATTTAAGAATAATCAAATTTGTTTAAATTTAATATTACAAATGTTGAATAATTAAATTCCGAATTTGATATGATCAATTTGATATTGAAGTTTATTATATGAAAATAGAGCGAATAATTGAAATTGATTTAATATGATTCAGATTGGTTTCCAAAGTGAATATAAGTTATATTGTGAATATAATAGAGTTAATAAGATTTTAAAATTTGAAATTATTGAATAATTGAATAATGGGTTAATATGATTAAAAATGACTTGTAAAATTTTATTGTATCATATTAAAGTAAGAATGATGTTGTAGAACTTTAAAATTGAATTAAAAGTAAATTTGTGAAAAATGAATATTTTAATATTTAATTATCGACTGAAAAATAGCCAATTTTCGAACAGTCTCAGAATTGGACGAAACTAGTTCCATTGGATTCGTAATAGTTAGTTATTATCGTATTTCAATTTTCATAGCAATCGGAGTCGTCGTCTGACCGTGGCAGCTCGAAACGCATCGAAATTGTTTTAATATTAATTTAACGAGTTAAAATAGTCATTTTTCAAACGGTCTCGGATTCCGACGAAACCAGTTTCATCGGATCCGTAACGTGATATTATTGTAAGGTTTCAAATTTCGTGTCAATCGGATTTACCGTTTGTCCGGAGCAAGCCAAAACGCATAGAAATTAGTTGAATCGGTTTAATTTAAATTTGATCGTTTATTGCCGTAACTCGCACATATGATCGAATTAGCCTTCGAAACCTATTCCATTGTGTCCGGAACGTGGGGTAAATCCTAGAAACGCCAGCCGGCACGCTTCGTTTGGAGTTCGGAAAATTTTCGATGAATAGTGTTTTGGCGATTTTCTATAAAAGGACCCCCACTTTCTTTGTTTTGCATAAACCCTAGGGTTTCAACCCGTAGCCGCCACTTTCATTTCAATGGCCAGAAAACTTCGAAACTTCTTCCTCATTTTCCTCTCAATCCATCAACAATTAGCGAAAACTCTCAACTACAAAGTTGTAGAGGGCATCAAGATCTAGCTATCCAACGGTGGAGATCGGAAACGGAGCCACGGATCGGCGGGAAATCACGTTCAAAGTTGCTGCGTTTTTCAGGTTTTTCGAGGAGAGATGGGGTCCGAGCTCCACCCCATGGCAGGCGCAGGTGGCTCTTGTGATGCGCGTTCGTTTGGCGTTGGTTGATCGTTTTGGAAGCAATCGTGGAGGGTGTAGAATTAAACCCTAGTTTGCACGTTTGGGTTCTTGAGCACGGCTAATTTCTGAAGCATGAACGCGTGTGAGGAAGAAAGCAAGTCGCGGCCTGCATTAGCTCTAGGAGAATCAACGGTGATGATGGATCTGTGGTTTAAGATTTGTAAATTATATTTATATTAATTCGTGTAATCTTTAAAATAGCATAACTTTTTCATACGAGGTCGAAAACGCACGAAACTTTTTGCGTTGGAATCGTATCGACGAGCACTACGCAATGGAGTTGGATTTGAATCATTTGGAGATAGTGAAAATTTCGGGTAAAATTAAACGCTCGTTTAATTTTATTCGAAATAACTATATTGAAATCAAGGTGAGTGTTTTATAACGCTCACAACGTACTTAATATCTTTATGCTAGTTAAATTTGACATTATGAAGTGTTATGATTTTATTTGTCGTTGTTTGATAGAATTTAATTGTCATATAGATTGTCATTTGAATTAACCGTTGAAAATTAAATTGACAGTTAAATTGAAATTGAAATTGAATTGCGATTAAATTACCTGACATTGATAACTATGAAATTGCCATGAATTGTATTGTCTATTGGATGATTTATTTCGATGGATGCTATTGGTTGATATTTAAATGTTTGGATGTTTATTTGCTTATATATAACCTGTTATGCATACATATGATACTGTGATTTAATTTAAGTAATATATACTCATCCCTGACATTTAATTGAAATAAATAATTACTTGGCCATAGGATAGAAAATTATATACGGACACCGAATTGGCTAAATTAATAATTTTAAAAATCGTCGATTTGAAATTTGTTTAAATGTTTTGATTTAAAAGTTATAAATAGAAACAATTTATAAAAATCGAATTTATCGAAAATTTGAGTTTGGAATGTTGAAATTAATTTTGGTTAAAAGAAATTGTTAAAAAAATTAAGTGGAGACTTTGGAATCTAAAATCAGGATATGATTGAATTTTGAAATTGATTTGTTTAAAGATTTAACCTTAATTCGAGCTTTGAATATTACTAAGTAAAAGTGATATAAAAATGATATTTTGAAATCGAGCTTGGAATTGAACCATATTTGAAATTTGGATTTAAACTTGAATATTGATGGAAAATTTGTTAAGTGTTATAAATGGATATTTTGAAATCAAGCTTCAAATCGATAAAAATTGAAATTGAATAAATTGAAGGTGAATGTAGAATTGAATTGATTTGAAGTTAAAGTTAACGTTGTTTTGAATTGAAATCGAAATTGATTCGGTAGAATGGAAATTGAAAGTGATTTGAATTGGGAAGTTATAAATTGAAATGGATTGGTTTTGAAGCTGTTTTATTTGTTTTCCAAATTACTCGGTTATATAAACCATTTTGGATACTTAAACTATTTTAATCTATTTTAAATCTACTTAACCCGATTTAAATTATTTTAAACTAATTTATCTATTTCACATCCATTTTAAGAGTTTAAGTATTTTAAGTATTTTAATTATTTAAACTACTTTTAAACTACTTAAAACTATTTTTCTAAGATTCCAAACTGGTTAATAAGGTGAAATGTTTATGTTTAAATCTTGAATTTAAATACGAATTGAGTTAAATGAAGTTGCAACCTAAATTGAAATTCGAAATGATTTTGAAATCGAAATGATATATTGATGCGAAAAATGATTTTTGAAACGTAATCTTACATTTGAATAGATACGATGATATTTGAAATGGACTTGATTTTTGTAGCGAATATGATATTTTGATATCAATTATGAATCGATTTGAAATATAAAAGAGCCAACGGTGTAATAATACGTAGTTATTAAAGAGACCGGGATCGGATATGGACATACTCTCTGTCGGTACCGAACACCACTTTAATAACTATTATACGCGGAGTGTTGATCCAGAATGAAATGGATGGTTTGGTGAACGCGTTGACTGAAGAAAGAGAATGATATTGGATGACCCCTGACATGACTAAAACAGGAGCCGCGCCGGGCCATTGAGGTTCGCCACCTCTAGCGGACACGCTTCTTCGATACCATTTCTATTACATTTGTGATTCGATTTGGGTGCACCCCTTGATTTGGGAGTGGTGTTTCGCGGTGTTGGGGTAGCTGCTGGCTATGCTCAACATCAGTCCGGATCACGCAACTACTAGTATCCTAGTTGGCATCGCCTCATGTACCTTGTCATACTGATTATCCTATTCGCGACCACTACGTTATGTTTTGTGTTATACCTATGGGGTACCCTCTGATAACCACCAGTTTACGGTGGGGCTTACGGTGCTGTATAGACTATGGCATTATAAAATGTGTTAAGGGGGATTATGGTAACACCTTAACGCTATTTTAATACTTTATATTACTGATAGGCATTATCTACTTAGCGTACATTACTGCATAGTAGATAGTTTAATGGATCCTTAAGAGATGGAAAATCCTGTAACATCTCTTGAGTTATTGCACGCACGTTGACACTGGATATGAGATGTCAAACCCCATAAACATCTCTGACGCCGTTACACTCATATTTATTTACGATTGATTTAACTTTCATAAGGATATTTTAGTCCTGACTCGAGTATTTTGTCTTTTCATTACGCTCGGGTCAGTCCTGAGTTTTACAGATTTTTGAAGATCCATTCTGGAGGATGAAGACGAAGATTTGGTATATTGTTACTATTATTACCCTTGCATCATGCTATCGTTGCATTATTTTATTTGTTCTGTTGTATATGTATAACTCTGATAAATGTTGTATAAATAATTGTCAAAGTATAGTAAACAACTTCATGAACTGTTTATTTGACTATTATATTTTATCGTTCCGCTGCGAGATTCTATGTTGTTTCATTTCCTTTATTTCTCTTTTTTTTTTCTTATTTAACCCAATAACTATCTGCCCTTTTTAATGGTTTGGAATCGATATGTATATTTGATCGTCGGTTTAAACTGTCCAAAAAGGCGGGTCGTTACAGTTGGTATCAGAGCTTTGGTTTAGCGATAAGCCTTGGCTCTAGTGGGGAATAACTCATTGAAATAGAGGTAAACTATATGAATAAGTTGAGTGTATATGAGAGTGCGTACTTGTTATTTGATATAAAATGGTTTTATATTGTGTTAACTTTGTTCCGTTGAGTATTTATGAATTCTGGTCGATACTTGGGACGCCAAGGCGTCGATAGGAATTTCTAAACACTCGAATAGGATAAACCAACACAATATTGTTTTGGAATATATTTTATGTAAAAGAATTATTTGAATATTTATTCATTTTGATTGAATTAATTGTTAGGAGATGATAATATTAGATTATTATCGTTATTGTTTGATCAGTCAATATTTATAACAATTGATTAAATAACAATGGATTTAGGAAAATGAAATCTTGTAAACACAATTGATAATGAATATAAATGAATTTTAACTTGGATTTGGGAATTTAAATTCCGGTGTTTGAAATTGACTTACAAGAATTTGAAAAATATAATATGAGTATTATATGATAGTATAATTGAGTTGAAATTGTTTTCGAAGGATTTTTTTTCAAATGATAAGTGTTATATTCCCTTCTCTTGACGCTAGAAAATGATTTCGGTGATGAGTGCACGCATCATCGGCATTTATTTTCGAGAGTCTGAGTGGAGGAGACCACTTAATAGCTTGTCTAAACCTTGTTTTGATTCAAATTTTATTTTATTTTGTATTCTCTATAGTATGATTTGATATATAAATTATATAAGTATATATTATTTCAAAACTTGATTTGAAATGAAACCGGGATTGGAATTCTTAAGTCCTTTAATAATTAATGATTTTTTTTAATGATTGAAATGAATTTAGACTTGAATCATCAAAGAACTTCTGAATTGTGAAATGAGAAATGAACCTAAGAGCTAAGTGAAAATATCAACTGAAGTAGAAATCCTTAGAATTAGGAAATTATGAACTTAAAATAAAATTGAAACTGTAAAACTCACATAGTATTAAATTTCATTCTATAGCATAGATATAACTTACCAAAATATTTAAGAAGTTCAAAAATGTTATATGAATTGTTAATTGGATAATATACAAGTATAGGTTTGAATAATGAAATATGCATTTCATTAATGGTTTGCAAATATAAATAAAATTGTTAGTAAATAATTGGAATTTAAATTAACATTTAAAGGTTATTCACAATTATGTTAATATAAAATGGAATTAATATATGTGAATGTAAATGTGAAATTAAATTATAGTGCAATTTAAGTAATGACTTAAGAATTAATTAATTGAAAATTCAACTTTAAATGAAAAAGGTTGTATGTTGTTTAACTACATTCTATTTGAATAACTATAACTTACCAAATACTTAAAAGGTTTAAAATGCTAATAAGGATAAGTAGAGGAATAATATACCAGTGTGAGAGTGAAAATAAAATGTGAAGATCTATTGATAGTTGTAAATATAAAAGAAATTTAAGCTGTAAAATGAATGATATATCTAAGTGAATAAATAAAATTTAAAATTAATGAAATATAAAATTGGTAAATGGAAACTAATTAAATTTGAATATAACTAAATGTCAATAAACTTGGAAGTGTATGAAATTAAAATTGACTTGGAAATGTATAATTGATTTAGTGTAGATGTTGGATGGATGTTAATGTTTGATATGCATTGGTTGTTAGATGGATGATAATTGATTAAGTAGAATACATTAGTGTTAATGGAATTGAATAAATGGAATAAAATTTAAAAAAAAATTAAATTCAAATTTGAAGCAAAGTGAAATTAAATATAATTGAATTCAATTTAAATTGAAGCAAATTGACTTGAATTTAAAATGTGAATGAAACAAAATTGAATAAATCGGAAACAAATTGAATGTAAACCTATTGCATGGATGAATAAGAAAATAAATGACTTTGTGTTTATGATTGTTATTTAGAAAATTTGAAGTTTTGATGGTTTGCACTTTGAAATAATAAAAGCAAATTTTGGGAAAAATCCAAAATTATCCAATATATGCTGAAACGAAAACAAACATAACTTTTAAATGGCTAAACGAAATTCGACGATCTTGGACTTTTCAAAAATATTAGAAATTATAGCACAACTTTTGTTTGGATAACTTGAGAAAATTCCTCCGTCTACTAGGTTAAAAACTTGAATGTTACTCGCTGTCCTGTGTAAAAATAAGTAAAATCAGTAGTATACACCCTTAGTATTTTCGCCATATCTTTTGACTGGTTTATCGGATTTTGATGATCTTACACTTTTTGGAAAGCTAAGAACTTAAGCTAAAACTATTGTTTTAAGTGTTTTGTGATTTGATGTCGTTTAGAAGGTCGAAAGTATGGGTGAACGTCGCTGACCTGCGCAATTCATTGCCCAGGCTGAGGCGTATCCTCTAAGTAAAACTGGCATAATTTTTGAACTTATGGTCCGAATTCGATGATTTTGGACATTCCGGAAAGCCTGAAATGAATGCAATAACTTTTGTTGAGATTCTGTTGCCGAATTTTATCGTTTAGGTGTCCTAAAACTAATATTTGTTTGCTGTCCTGAAATTGGAATCTCAGTTTTGAAGCTAAACATGTTATATATATGTTGTGTAGGCTAAGTATATCGATCTATCTTTATATGCATGGTTCTAACTTAGTTATTGAGTGTTTAGTAGGTGCGGATTGCGCTTGCTTCGCATTTGGAGCTCGCTTTCGCGCTATATTAGCCGTATATGCTCGCTAACAATATATAAGGTACATATCTCGGATTACATACCGTACTTTTACACTTTTTCCCTGCGGGATGCCTCATCACTTGATGAGATGTATATTTGTGATATATATACTGTCATTTTTTTTCCGATCGAGCCGCGCAAAGGAGACTCTGCCGAAATTTTCCGTAAAGTCCGGGTGTTAGAAAATTTTTCAAGTTTAAAATTTTTTATAACTTGTTTTGATTACTAACTTTTAAAGTTAGGAAGCCGTTTGGAGTAACTTAGTGGAAGTGTAGTTATGACTTTATAAATGGAATTTCATTGTTTTATAAGCGGATAATTTTGAATAAAATATATCAAATGTTGAATTCTTTACTTAGTTCCTTTTCTCTTCTTTTTCCTTTTCGGGGACGAAAAGTTTTGAGTGGGGGAGAGTGTAACGACCCGTAAATTTTCAATAATTAAAATAGCTAAATTTAATAAGATTTCGTGATTTAGCGTTAGAAAAAAATTGTAAGTCGTTTGGAATAATAATAACTAGAATGAAATGCAACAAAATATTATCTAAGTTAATTATTTATGAATTGAAGGAAATCCCAAATCAATTGAAATAATATGTAGTCAAAGGTAATTGAAAGAATTTGTATTGTATAGGTAATTGTGACACTTGTTTGTAAATAATAAACTTATATGTAATTAAAAGTCAACGGTGATAATTATTTAAGTTACATATTCATTTAGTTAGTCGAATTAAATTTGTGAACCTATTGCAATTGAAATGGAAGTTTATATATTAGTTGAGTGAATTATCTCTAACTGTAGTTAAATAATAATGTAGAGTTCATTTGATTTAATATAGTAAATCGACTGATAATGAAATTTTTATTTAAAAATCCAATATTGAAATCCGTCAAATATTGAACAATTAAATAGTTTAGATTTAATATTTGGAATTTATTGAATTAATTAAATAACCGTTTTAATGAAAATGGTTGTTCTATAATTTGAATTAGTTAAATTTTATAAGTTCGTTTTGAATATTTCAAAACATAGTGATTTAAGAATAATCAAATTTGTTTAAATTTAATATTACAAATGTTGAATAATTAAATTCCGAATTTGATATGATCAATTTGATATTGAATTTTATTATATGAAAATAGAGCGAATAATTGAAATTGATTTAATATGATTCAGATTGGTTTCCAAAGTGAATATAAGTTATGTTGTGATTATAATAGAGTTAATAAGATTTTAAAATTTGAAATTATTGAATAATTGAATAATGGGTTAATATGATTAAAAATGACTTGTAAAATTTTATTGTATCATATTAAAGTAAGAATGATGTTGTAGAACTTTAAAATTGAATTAAAAGTAAATTTGTGAAAATTGAATATTTTAATATTTAATTATCGACTGAAAAATAGCCAATTTTCGAACAGTCTCAGAATTGGACGAAACTAGTTCCATTGGATTAGTAATAGTTAGTTATTATCGGATTTCAATTTTCATAGCAATTGTAAGGTTTCAAATTTCGTGTCAATCGGATTTACCGTTTGTCCGGAGCAAGCCAAAACGCATAGAAATTAGTTGAATCGGTTTAATTTAAATTTGATCATTTATTGCCGTAACTCGCACATATGATCGAACTAACCTTCGAAACCTATTCCATTGTGTCCGGAACGTGGGGTAAACCTTAGAAACGCCAGCCGACACGCTTCGTTTGGAGTTCGGAAAATTTTCGATGAATAGTGTTTTGGCGATTTTCTATAAAAGGACCCCCACTTTCTTTGTTTTGCATAAACCCTAGGGTTTCAGCCCGTAGCCGCCACTTTCATTTCAATGGCCAGAAAAATTTGAAACTTCTTCCTCATTTTCCTCTCAATCCATCAACAATTAGCAAAAACTCTCAACTACAAAGTTGTAGAGGGCACCAAGATCTAGCTATCCAACGGTGGAGATCGAAAACGGAACCACGGATCGGCGGGAAATCACGTTCAAAGCTGCTGCATTTTTCACGTTTTTCGAGGAGAGATGGGGGCCGAGCTCCACCCCATGGCAGGCGCAGGTGGCTCTTGTGATGCGCGTTCGTTTGGCGTTGGTTGATCGTCTTGGAAGCGATCGTGGAGGGTGTAGAATTAAACCCTAGTTTGCACGTTTGGGTTCTTGAGCACGGCTAATTTCTGAAGCATGAACGCGCGTAGGAAGAAAGCAAGTCACGGCCTGGATTAGCTCTGGGAGAATCAACGGTGATGATGGATCTGTGGTTTAAGATTTGTAAATTATATTTATATTAATTCGCGTAATCTTTAAAATAGCATAACTTTTTCATACGAGGTCGAAAACGCACGAAACTTTTTGCGTTGGAATCGTATCGACGAGCACTACGCAATGGAGCTGGATTGGAATCATTTGGAGATAGTGAAAATTTTGGGTAAAATTAAACGCTCGTTTAATTTTATTCGAAATAAAGCACTGGAACTACATTGAAATCAAGGTGAGTGTTTTATAACGCTCACAACGTACTTAATATCTTTATGCTAGTTAAATTTGACATTATGAAGTGTTATGATTTTATTTTTCGTTGTTTGATAGAATTTAATTGTCATATAGATTGTCATTTGGATTAACCGTTGAAAATTAAATTGACAGTTAAATTGAAATTGAAATTGAATTGCGATTAAATTACCTGACATTGATAACTGTGAAATTGCCATGAATTGTATTGTCTATTGGATGATTTATTTTGATGGATGCTATTGGTTGATATTTAAATGTTTGGATGTTTATTTGCTTATATATAACCTGTTATGCATACATATGATACTGTGATTTAATTTAAGTAATATATACTCATCCCTGACATTTAATTGAAATAAATAATTACTTGGCCATAGGATAGAAAATTATATACGGACACCGAATTGGCTAAATTAATAATTTTAAAGATCGTCGATTTGAAATTTGTTTAAACGTTTTGATTTAAAAGTTATAAATAGAAATCAATTTATAAAAATCGAATTTATCCAAAATTTGAGTTTGGAATGTTGAAATTAATTTTCGTTAAAAGAAATTGTTAAAAAAATTAAGTGGAGACTTTGGAATTTAAAATCAGGATATGATTGAATTTTGAAATTGATTTGTTTAAAGATTTAACCTTAATTCGAGCTTTGAATATTACTAAGTAAAAGTGATATAAAAATGATATTTTGAAATCGAGCTTGGAATTGAACCATATTTGAAATTTGGATTTAAACTTGAATATTGATGGAAAATTTGTTAAGTGTTATAAATGGATATTTTGAAATCAAGCTCCAAATCGATAAAAATTGAAATTGAATAAATTGAAGGTGAATGTAGAATTGAATTGATTTGAAGTTAAAGTTGACGTTGTTTTGAATTGAAATCGAAATTGAATCGGTAGAATGGAAATTGAAAGTGATTTGAATTGGGAAGTTATAAATTGAAAAGGATTGGTTTTGAAGCTGTTTTATTTGTTTTCCAAATTACTCGGTTATATAAACCATTTTGGATACTTAAACTGTTTTAATCTAATTTAAATCTACTTAACCCGATTTAAATTATTTTAAACTAATTTATCTATTTCACATCCATTTTAAGAGTTTAAGTATTTTAAGTATTTTAATTATTTAAACTACTTTTAAACTACTTAAAACTATTTTTCTAAGATTCCAAACTGGTTAATAAGGTGAAATGTTTATGTTTAAATCTTGAATTTAAATACGAATTGAGTTAAATGAAGTTGCAACCTAAATTGAAATTCGAAATGATTTTGAAATCGAAATGAGATATTGATGCGAAAAATGATTTTTGAAACGGAATCTTACATTTGAATAGATACGATGATATTTGAAATGGACTTGATTTTTGAAGCGAATATGATATTTTGATATCAATTATGAATCGATTTGAAATATAAAAGAGCCAATGGTGTAATAATACGTAGTTATTAAAGAGACCGGGATCGGATATGGACATACTCTCTGTCGATACCGAACACCACTTTAATAACTATTATACACGGAGTGTTGATCCAGAATGAAGTGGATGGTTTGGTGAACGTGTTGACTGAAGAAAGAGAATGATATTGGATGACCCCTTACATGTCTAAAACAGTAGCCGTGCCGGGCCATTGAGGTTCGCCACCTCTAGCGGACACGCTTCTTCGATACCATTTCTATTACATTTGTGATTCGATTTGGGTGCACCCCTTGATTTGGGAGTGGTGTTTCGCGGTGTTGGGGTAGCTGCTGGCTATGCTCAACATCAGTCCGGATTACGCAACTACTAGTATCCTAGTTGGTATCACCTCATGTACCTTGTCATACTGATTATCCTATTCGCGACCACTACGTTATGTTTTGTGTTATACCTATGGGGTACCCTCTGATAACCACCAGTTTACGGTGGGGCTTACGGTGCTGTATAGACTATGGCATTATAAAATGTGTTAAGGGGGATTATGGTAACACCTTAACGCTATTTTAATACTTTATATTACTGATAGGCATTATCTACTTAGCGTACATTACTACATAGTAGATAGTTTAACGGATCCTTAAGAGATGGAAAATCTTGTAACATCTCTTGAGTTATTGCACGCACGTTGACACTGGATATGAGATGTCAAACCCCGTAAACATCTATGACGCCGTTACACTCATATTTATTTACGATTGATTTAACTTTCATAAGGATATTTTAGTCCTGACTCGAGTGTTTTGTCTTTTCATTACGCTCGGTTCAGTCCTGAATTTTACAGATTTTTGAAGATCCATTCTGGAGGATGAAGGCGAAGATTTGGTATACTGTTACTATTATTACCCTTGCATCATGCTATCTGTTGCATTATTTTATTTGTTCTGTTGTATATGTATAACTCTGATAAATGTTGTATAAATAATTGTCAAAGTATAGTAAACAACTTCATGAACTGTTTATTTGACTATTATATTTTATCGTTCCGCTGCGAGATTCTATGTTGTTTCATTTCCTTTATTTCTCTTTTTTTTTTCTTATTTACTCCAATAACTATCTGCCCTTTTTAATGGTTTGGAATCGACATGTATATTTGATCGTCGGTTTAAACTGTCCAAAAAGGCGGGTCGTTACACCGAAAATCCGTACCCCTTGAATCAACTCAAGTTGTACAGAAATACGAACCATTTGGGTTAAAGAAGAAGAGGTAGAAGAAGAAAATAGAAATCAACAACGGAATCTAACTGTCGCAGCGGAATGAAATATAATAGATAATAAATGGTCTTTACTCAAAAATGAAATATCTTTGTTTATACATTACATCATCAGAATACATCAATCACAGCTCAACATCAATATCATACAAATGGATACACAACAACTCATCACAGCGGAATATATATATATATAAACAAGTACGAGAGTACATATCGTCATCTTGCTCGTCTCCTGAGCTCCATAGCATCATCCTGTATCTTATAATACTCGGTCTGACCCGAGCATTACAGTTAAATAACACCCGAGTCAGTCTGGAATACCAGCGTGAAAAAATCACACCCAATTGATTATTAAAGTTTCAGAATCCTTTGAAAACAAAAGCATCTCGTAAGACCACGCCACAAATAAACATGTCGGGTTTTTACCTTACGTTAGCTAAAACAATTTTTATAGAAATCCTCTGTTATTATAATGGGTCCATATACAAATACTTATAAAATAGCTGAAATAAAAAGGGACATCTAGGCAGGGATGACCTCACCCTGCTTCGGTGCTACCCACCTAGCCTTGCCGCATAGCCCCTGATTTTCAGTCATTCCCATTTGATGAGGCTTGAGCCTAAGTGTTACCTTTTTAGAATATATTCCTTAGAATGCCCATCGTCCACCTGACGATGTTTCGCAAGCATTCATCCATACAAGTCCGTCCCGGGTTCGAACGGAACCGAAGGCACTATTCCTACTACATCCGTTTTGGAAATTTCCTCAGGATTAGTAGCAACTAGCCCTTGCACTTCACTACTCCATTATCGAATCCAAAATCGTTTACACGAAACTTACAAACCGGATCGAAGTGATTTTCGAGAAATAAATCTCGATCCCGGCCTCTTCCAAACGATCAACGTATTTGGCCAATATTCATAGTTGGTTATTTAACTATCAATTAATATTTACAACATCCATCAAACAATAAATAATTTCCCAAATTATTTATTAATCTCAAAATGTCTTCACAAGATATATTTTCACTTTTCAAATTCCCTTGAAGACAGTTTTCAGAACTATCTGCTTTTCTCAGAATAAATTCCAACTATTTCTATTTCCACTGGAATCACCAAGCACAAGATTTTAGATTTTAAAAATAATTTCAAAACACATTATTTGTAAAGTATGTTTAATAATTAATTTAGAAAATTTTACTTTAGTACTTAATTAAAATAATACTTTAAACCAAATACCAAATCATTCTTTAAATAATTATTACGATAATAGATTAAACAAAAATACTTACTTTGGAATTTACTTTTAAACACTTAAATTAAAACTACTTTAATAATTTACTATAAATACATACTATATAAACATTTGAAAATAAAGTTACTTAATGAAATACGAAACTGGGTTTCTATTATAAAAAAAACAAAATACTAAGTTACTTCTTAATAATTACTGCTAAATAGATTAAAGGGAAAATACTTATTTTAGACTTTGAATATTAGAAATAATAAATTTTACAAAACTTGCTTTCTTTAAAACAACTCTAAAACATTTAATTTATATTTAAAAATTTACTTTTAAAAACATGTACTTGGCTATCCAGAGAAAATTCCAACTTCAATCACTTAAATCAATTTTTTCTAAATTGATTTCCAATTTATTTTATTTGAAATAAGTTTCTTTAATTACTCAATTCATTAGTTGTGGACTAATTATTATTGTTATTGTTTTCCGTTTGATTTTAAACCTTTTAACAGCAATATACAAATTTCAGGCTTTTCCCAATTTTGTCTTTATTTCTTTCAATAATTTAAATCTTAAGTATTAAATAAATGTTTTGTTCTATTAAATAATACCATTGAAGTTTCAAACATCATTAAATTTCTGTTTATTCAAAAATTCCTTTCTATATACAGAATTTTATTTATTAGCATTTTGAAACCAATAATTCTTATCCAATTCACTTTAATTTATATACATTCTTTATAATTATTTCTTAAGAGTTCACTTCTTTTATTTCCTTTCAAAGTCCAATTCTATATATTTGGATAAACAAAGTACCGAAATATTCAAGCAGACTATAACATTCAATATTCTAATATAATTCATCACAGACTATCAATTAATCACAGCTGTGTGTATTTAATAATTTTAAATAAATGTTGAGGGATCCAGTTGGATTCCTCCAACCTGTTTTCCCTGCATCCACAGACGTTAGCACAATATAATGCATCAATTCCAAAATATATCATACAATAGCACATCAATCAATTCAACCATTCAAACAATTATTTAAATTTAATCATTTAAATTTAAATTTAATTGAGTAAGATTAACTCACCTTTGATTATATTTGCAACCATTTCCATTCCGACCTATTTTTCCATGATTTTCAGACCTTGTATAAACGATTGCATGATGTAATAAATATTCGAACAATTTGAATAATTAATTTCCATTGGTACATTTAAATTTGATTACTAATAGTTTATTTTCACCTCTAAGTTTCCTTTGAAAATCTTTTAGTACTAAAATGATTCATTGGGTTACTTTAAATCAAAGAAGTACATTTATCTCCCTTTTGAAACTATATATATACTTATAAAAATTCCCATATAGGTTTAAAAATCAATTTTTATATCAACTTTACACATTTTAAAATTCATATATATATATATATATATATATATAATTAAATTAAGATAGGCATGCGAATATATATAAATATATAGTCATATTATGTTGTTTCTTTATTGTCATATCCAGTTTAAAACAAATGTATATGTATATCTTCCCAAAATCTTTTGTGTGTGTATATATATATTAAACTCAAGTGGAATAGTAATATATAGTTTGCTGCAAAATTATATTTTTCTAACATATATATATATAGAACTAAATCTAAAATAGGAATGTACCTTACTGTTAACAAAATTATTTTAAACAAACGACGAGGAAGGAATTATACCCAAAAGTCGAGCTCGACCTGCTAGCTGCAGATGTCGTCTTTCCCCAAAACGTGAATTCCCTTGTCCGCGTGCGCCAACGCGCTTCCCAACTGCATTGCGACCCCTCCGAGTAACAACGTTACCCTCTCTAACTACGTGCGCCTCGAGACAGACTCGCCCAACATTCGTGAGCTGTCATCTCCAGATCGATAACCCTAGCACTCACCCAGAACAAAGTCGCTGCTACCCTAACCCTTACGCACAAATCCTTCCATAAGTTCTTCGTAGCCGCCGGACCCAAAGACGAGATCGACCTCGCGTCTATCGAACTACTGACCTAAGCCTTGCGCAAGCTTGATTGCGCCGCCCTCCAAAACTTCGAGTTGCAAAAACGGTAGTGGCCGTAACATGATTGGAGCGAATCGATTCCCCCTGTTGTCGTTCGGCAGACTTTATTTTATTATTTACCGAGGGATTTGGGGTTTGAATCAGAAGAAAAGGGGTTCGGCCTCTACTGTGTTGTGTTCGTTGTTTTTCTTTTGTTTTTTTAAACGAGGCTTCCCCTAGAAGCTTCCTCTTTTATTTATTTTTTTATTCTATTATTATTTGTGTTTATTTTATTTATTTATTTTTAGTTCGAGCATTTAGATTGTTGATTGAATGGCTTAGAATTAGGAAAGTATGTGATTAAATGACAGGAAGGTGGTGAGCATAAAAAGGAAAAGTAATTGACTAGCCTATTTAAATTAAAGGCTTCCAAAATATTTTGATAAAAATTTCATGATGTTTACTTACCGTATGGTCACACAACAACTCTGATTACTACGAAATTTGAAATTCGATAATAATACAATATTACGGATCCAATGGAACTAGTTTCATCGAATTCCGAGACTGCGTATCGGAAGACTATTTTTAATTTCAATTTAAACAATATAAATTTCTAAACTTAACAAACCATTTTTAAATTTGATTCCAATACTTCTATTATCTTCAGTATTATCAATCTCAGTTTCATAAGCCTTCAGTTTATTCCCAACAGGCTTAAAACTTCAGATTCAACATTTTACTCAACGTCTAATTATTAAATTCTATTATTTAATTATCAAATAAATAACGATAGTTGTAATTCAAGTTAAAATTGCTCCATTGAATATTTAAAATCAATTAAATATTCCGATTTTAAATGTTCGAAAATTCCGGGTCGTCACATCATGAGTTTAAGTCGGACAGCCATATCAGTTCGAATCCATTTCTGAATTCACCCAAGTCCATTAGGGTTTATCGGTCGAATCCATTCCTGGATTCCCCAAGTCCATCTGGGTCGAAGCATATCACTATACTTCTTCCAGAGGATACTTCCCATACCTCTTACATCAAAATATAATATACCATACATAGTAGCCCTTCAAAATCATAGCTTCAAATATCGCACTTATATAAATTCCATTATATATAAGAATTCATTTTCAAATCGTATACTTTCCAAAATCAATAGTATATCAAATCACACTTATATAGACTTTGATTATATAAGATTTTAATTTACAAATTGAGTACCTTTTCAATTCAACATTTTCAAATCAACTTCAAACTTATACAAATCCATTTTATATAAGCTCGATAACTCCCAAATCAAGTATTTAGTAAAACAAGGTTCACAATTTTAATCTGTTTCAATGATATTTCAGTTTCAAAATCATATATGATTTCGCCAAATCATTTCTTCCAAATTACATATACTCAATTTCAAAGTTTCTTAAAACAATAGATTTAGAAAATAATCCAAATTTCCAAATCAACAAAAATTTAGGTCAAACAAATTCATTTCCATTTCTAACATATATTCACTTTGAAAAATCATAATACTTTCAAAGTTATAAATCTTTCAAAACCAAAATACTTGAAATCATTACACTTTGAAAACCATAACTTTTCTAAATCATACATTTGAAATCACAAAACATTCCTTTAATTCTTTACATTTCACAAATTTATTTAGTTTAAACCCAAGTCTACAAGTTCCAGCTTTAATTCAATTCAAACCATCAGTTTCAATTTAATTTAGTTTTCCAACAAAACCATTTCAAATATTATCAAATTTCAAATAAAGATTTGATCTACAAAATAAACTATTCAATCTTTAATCTATTTCAGAGCTTAAATGTACCATATTCCAAAACTAAATTTTATAATTTCATATATCTCAAATTTTACTTCATGATTACATAGTTTTGAAATATTCATTTCATAAATCCAATATCATTTAAATAAACCAAAATTTCCAGTAACTAAATATCCTTTCATATTAATATAAACTTCAAATATTCATTTATCAAAACCAATTATCATTCCAAATTCACATTCTTTATCAAATAAGGATTATATCATTCAAAGCCTCATTATCAAATCATTATTTGAATTCAATTTCAAATATTCAAATTTAAATATCATTTAAAAAAATCAAATATGTCATTCATTTATTTTTTCAAATATCATTACAAAATACATTTCAAAATTCCATTCATATATTCATTTATCTCATTACATTTCATTCCATTTAACACATAACCAAGTAAACCTTATTTAAATTCAAATTCAATTTAAATTCATTAAAATTCAAATTTAAATATTAAATTATATTCAAAAATCCTTAAATTTCACAAATAATCAATTCCTAAAATTAAATCATTTAACACTTTAAAACATAACTCAAACAGTGTTAAAATCTATAACATTACGAAACATTGTCGAATTATAACAACGGCAGCATTTAAAAGTGCTATCGTAACTTATAGTTTCCAAAATAGTTTAGTTCAAGAATAACGACATTTATAAAATGCCATAACAGATATTTAATTACTTCAAACAAAGTTAAATTCAAAAACAACAGCATTTTAAAGTGTTGTCATAAAACTATAGCATTTTAGAAATGCTATTAATAAAATTCCAGATTTTATTATAACTTTTCAAAAACAATACAACTTCAATTTTAGAAAATTTTAAACCTATAAATCATATTTCTAGACTTCAAAATTTCACATTTAAATAATTTTTAACATATGATTTATCACAACAAAATTTTAAATCAAATAATCAATTTAAAACTCGCTTTCATTTGTTAAGTCAAAATTCACTATTTTCCTTAACTTATAAATTTAACAAAAACTCAACATTTTACTTCAAATATCTTTTTTGAACTATATTTCATACCAGTATAATTCAAAATAGTCTTATTTATTTCACTCCACAATAATTTCAAACTTTTATAAATCATGTTACTTTATACATTAATCATAACAAACTAAACTTATTCTTTATCAAATACCTTATACCATTCCATATTTCTTAGCCTTCAAAATAGTCTAAGAAATCATATTTTCAATCCAAGAGTTGGAAATCACCAACAAATTAGTAAACTAATTCCAATAGGTAAGGTTATACCAAAACAAATGTAAATCTCGAGGACTGAACACCGGCTTATTTTAAATCATTTCAATTATATATATACACGCATATCTTTCGAATATCAAACCATATTTCGAAATCCGAAATAAAAATTTGGTTTCATAAAATCACTCGCATAGCAAAGCTACTAGAGCGGCCTCTCCCCCACACAGTAACTTAAAAATCAATGTCGATGATGCATGTATTCATCACCAAAATTATTTTTCAGCGACATAAGTGGGTTCTGGACTTTTATTTCTTGAAACTTCTTTGAAATCTCTTTGGAATTCATTCGAATACATTTGAAACATTTCTTATCTGGAAAAATATCTTTAAATCATATTATTATTATATATTTTCCAAAATCTTAAAAACCCATTTCAAAACACCGGAGTTCGATTCCTTGAAATTCAAATTCAAAACCCTTCATTTATAAATCATTTTTATATAAATCACAATTTCTTATAAATTTCTAAAATTTCAACTCCTTTCAAAGCTTCAAATTTTCATTTTCCAAAGGTAAAAACCCTTATTGAAAATATTTCACTTTTATATACAAAATAGGGTCATCCTTATCAAAATAATAATTTCGATGTATGCACAAATTCAAAATACAATCAAACAAAAATTTCCAAATAAAGATTCAAGCTTAGATTTCAAGCAATACGGAGATTCGAATTTAGAGGAACTCTAATCAAATTGAACTCTGGTTCGAAGATAAGCTCGAATGAAGATAAGATAATTTTATTACCAAATAGAAGATGATAAGCCAATATAAATCGTGGGCGACCTTAACTGGTCAACCGTGACTTCAGGAATATAATCAATTCGAAAATCTAAGGCAAATCGACATTCGATCGCCAGAGGTAGAATCCGGGTAGAGCAGGAGACAGATAGCATCGAAAACTGAGAATACATGAATCTCCGGTGAATCAATGCCAATTATGAAGGATTTTCACCACTTTACAAATCAATCAAAGATTTGCGGAATCACCGATCTTTATAGAGGTCATTCCAAAGTGGAGTTATGAAATGCTCCAAAATCAAAATGGATAAGACTAGATTTCAGAACAAGTGGGAGCGTTCTAAAGTTCAAGGAATCCTTCGATAAGAATCCTAACCAAGAGATTCCTAACAAGATGGATACTGAAGGGATGAAGTTTTTGAAAATCTTAGTTTCAAAATAAGAAAATTTTTATACCAAAATAATCTTTGAAAATCCTTTAAAAATCATTTGAAAATTATTTTATACTTTGAAAATACGTTCTCTCACAAGGAAGGATTCTAAGATTGATTTCACTCATTCTAGGGTATTTCTATCCTATTTCTAATGAGTTTTTGCTCCATAGGCTATGGTTTGCCTAGAACCAAAGCTCTGATACCAAATGTAACAACCCGGTATTTTCAGCCATTCGCAGTCGCACATGTCGGACTTGAATTGCTCAAAATACCGCATTGTAAATAAATTTGGAGCAAATGAAATACAAATCACAGAATCACAGACATAGAACAAACAGAATACCTCGCAACGGAATATAAAATACATAGTAGTTCATGAAGCTACTATGGCAGAGTCTCAAACCAAATACATAATACAGTTTGAAAACAACATAATAGAAATCCCAAATACATAGATGTTCGCTAATACATGAGATAAACTAGAGTAGCTGAAACAGAAAGTAGGTATAAATGTAGATAAGAAGAAACTCCAGCAAAGACAAGCTCCAAAAAGAGAATACAAAGCTGTGAATATTCAGGCTGACCAGAGCGTAAAGTAAAACACAAAACACTCGAGTCAGGACAATATATACTTATATAATGTAAATCAACTTAAGTGAACTGTAGTAGAAATGCACCATAACTTAAAGGATGCTTGGGATCGCCCATCCTTTAAGGATCAGTTAAACCATAAATTAAATACATCCCGTGGTTAAAATTTCAAAAAAAGTATTTTATACTTCGAAATCAAATATCATTAAAAATTCAATATCATTCAAAATCCATTTCAAAATATCAAAATATCATATCTTCCAAACCACATTCCTTTTTATTTAATTTAAATAACATTTCAAAACACATTTCAAAATAGTTTATATTTCGAAACAAATTGCTTCATTTTAAATCATTAAAATGAAGATATTATATTGACTAATTAAATTTCCAAAATTTTAATCTTTCAAAGTTCATTCATTCACTTAAATTTATTAAAACAATGAAAATTCAACTTTCGCAGCATTTAGAAAATGCTACGGAAAGTCACATTTAAAACAGTTCAATTTAACAAAAGACAGCATTTAAAATGCTGTAATAGGGTTACATTAGTTTCAAATAAACTTAGTTAAATTCAACCATTATAACATTTACAAAAATGCTATAATAGCCTTTAATTAAATTGAGCCATTTGGTTCATTATTATCAACTACAGCATTTACAAATGCTGTATTATCCTTTACGTTAGAATTAATAGAATTTTACAAATGCAGTAAGTTAACTTCAAATATTCAGTATAATTTCACAAACAATTATATTTTTATTTAAATCATTTTTAACTTATGAAATCATATAATTTCACTTTTAAAACAATCATTCAGATACCTTTATATTCATGATTTTATAAAGTTAAATCTCCATTCAAAATCAAAATTTAACAGTAGTTCACTTATTAATTTCTAACATTAAATTTTAAATTCATTAAATTAAATTTAAATTAACACTTAAGTTTAAATTTTCAAATATAACATAATTTTATTTTTATTTACTTAACTTAAAATTCACTTTTAAGCCAAATTTACAAATTTCGAATTTTAGTTATATTTCAAAATTTCAACTTAAATATTCATTCATTTCACATTTTAACTTAATTCAAAAATCATTAATATATTATAAAATCATTTTAAATTAATTTAATTCAAAATATCATAAATTTATCATATTTTCATATTTAATTTAAATTCCATTTATCACCAAATTATAATTTCCAAAATAACTTACATTTCAGATTTTCTAACTTTACCCTTAATTTATTTCACTTAAAAATTTCAGAAATCAATAATGCTTTACAAAAATCATTGTTAATCAAATTAAATCAAAATATTATACTTTTTACATTTCTAAAATATTTTAAATTTTTTAGGAAAACATATTTTAACAACTGGTCTGTATTTCATTTTCTAGCTAGGTAAAGTGTTACGGGTAATGTGACGCCCCACCTCAATACCCTCGCTAGCCAAGAAAACTACGGAGTAATGCTGTCAACTAGCGCGGAGAATAAGGCTGTTGAGGAGCGACCATCCATGTAACTTCTTTGTGCGAGCACCGATATGTCAGATAGTATAGCATGCATTTCATTTAAGGAGGAAGTCCGACATACTGATACAAACTCAAAGCTATCACACGGTGGCTATAAATAAATCTTCGGAAAAAATATAGAAATAAACAAAACACAATCAGTCACAGACATCCATATCACAAAGGCGGAAAAAGATATGAATATATAACTAACACATGAAAGTGAACATCAGAGTAGTGATCATGAAAGGACCACATACACAAAAGAATAGCTACACGTGCTATACAAAAGAATACATCTATGAGTGTATATCTCAAGTGTAAACGACAAAAACTGCTAATCTAAATGGTCAGCCAAAAGTCAGAGTAGTAAATCCCTGGGGGAGAAGTCAAGCAGAAGCACCTGTAACATCTCGGTCTGACCCGAGTATTATTTATAAAAAAATAATAAACGGATCGGTCTAGCTATAAATATTAGATAACATGATATAAAACAATAGATATGGCAAGAACATATAGTAACCATAAAGACATACTATGATAAGCATGTAAATGAAGATCATCAAGAGATCAAACAATATCAAAAGAATCTTCTAAAAGATCCAAATTCACCTAAAAAAAATGATGACACACAAATTCACCAAGACATAAAAGCTGGAAAATCATAACAATGAAAGTCATGAAAATAGGTGAAGCTCTCCAGAAGACTACACAAGAAATCCAGAAATCTCAATATAGGAGCATGAAAACTCACAAAATGGGAGCATGAAAACTCACCTACACGTGTAACACAAAGCGAGACGCTATCTCATGGTTGCAAGCCATTAATTTTGACACACGAATGGCCCAAAGACCGTGGGGCGCTACCCCACATATGTGATGGCGAAACATCACACAAATGTGATGGCGAAAATTCACAAGAGCGGGGTCTAATCTCCCTCGCAGACAAAGAGACATCGCACAATAGCTAGTCTAAATCACAAAAATGATCGTCATGATCATCAAGAAGTGTCAATCACATTAAGCTAGTAAATATATGAGTTTAGCTTCATGTCCCATAACCACTTGCTTAACTTAAATATTTACGAACAAACTGTAGATCTTCACTAGAAAATTGTCACAAAAGGTTCAATCGAACAAGTTAAAGAATTAACCGACGAAGCAAACGCAAGCGTTTCATACCACTCGTTTTACTAAGTCGTTTAATTAGATTTCTCATCCGAGTGAGGTAAAGGTTTGTATATACTAATAGATTGGAAAATGGTTTGGGAAAAGATCTTTGTATTAAAATAGTGTTGAAATCGTTTTGATGAAAAGGTTTTGATATTTACTACTAGTATTGAAACCTTTATACTTCTAAAGTTGTTACCCCGCGTTTTTAGCAAGGCCGTGATACCATAAAATCGACCGAGAAGCCCAAGATAGTTTGTCTCGAAGAATGGTCAACTCAGCATCTCAACAAAGCAAATTCTGTTGAATGTTTTTTAGATAAGATCCCCTACGGAGGGGGTTTCGTGTGACGACCCAACTTCCAAACTCCAGGAAGTCGCATCATCAATTAAGAAAGAAAGGGATAGAAGAAGAAAAGAAAGTGAAGAAAGAAGAAACAATACTAGAATCTCAACAGCGGAACGAATAAATTATATTGATAACATAAAATATTACATAGTTTACAACCATCATCAGAGTACACAGATATACAACACATACTAGACAGTTATAAACACCTGTCTAGTATTTACAACATAATACAATCTCAGGGACAAAACAATACTAATGCAAAGAACACACAGCGGAATACTATATATCTAACGCAGAAGCCTCCTGCTCCGTTGCTCCTCCAATACTCGTCAAAGCTAACCTGAATCCTAACCTGAATCGCTTGGCTACTCTAAAAATTTGAGTACCCAAGAGTTTATGAAAAACAAAAATAAACTCCGGGTCAGACATGGGTCTGATGTGAGTAACAGGTTAAAGTTGCTTAATTTTGAAAATCCTTTTGAAAAGAAAGGTATCACGTAAGACTTCCCACACATAAACATGGAAAAGTTTTTACCTTACGCTAACCAAAACATTTGATAGGAAATCCAGTGATATTATAATAGTGTCTAGGGTTTTCAAATAAATAAGAAATAGCCGAAATTGTTACATGATTAAATTCCAGCTACTAACCACAAAAGTGGGTAATACAATCAAAACTGTTGGCACTTATTCGATTTTGGATTCCATACAATGGCAGGGCTACCGCCCGTCACAGTACGTGGCCTAGATCAATGTACCGAGGATTACTCCCTTCATCCCCTGCAACACAAGGCCGGACCCATTCCTTACTGAATAGTTCCGAACAAGACAACCCCGCAGTTGGTGTACACTGACAACTTCCCACTAAGCCGAATAAAAAGGGACCTCTAGACAGGGATCAATCTTGCTCTCCATTGGGTGCGACCCACGAAGTCTTGCTGCACCTCCCCTGTTTTAGCCATTCCCGGTTTATGAGGCTTGAGGCTACGATTACCTTTAGAGGACACATCTCTTAGAATGCTCATCGTCCACCTGACGATGTTCTGAAAGCATTCAATCCATACAAGTTCGTTCCGGGTTCGAACGAAACCGAAGGTATTATCTCGTTACACTCATTACGGAATCACCCACAGAGTTAACGACGATAACCCTTGCATTCTAAACCTATATCTCGAATCTATAAGCACTATTCCGTCAACTCATTACGGAATCACCCACAGGTTATACTGACGTATAGCCCTTACACCTCGAGTCTTCACTTGCTCCACTTAGATTCACGACCAATCGTTATTTGGAATCGATGTGGTTTTCGGATATCCAAATATGGAAACCCGATCCCGGTCTCATCGAAATCCAAAGCGTGTCTTTTAAGGCCAAGTTGTTTTAAAGGTTTAAAACAATTCAATTATCTATATATCCAAATAGATAAATCACATATTCACAACAGATAATCAACATTATCAATATATCAGATAAACCATATTATCATTATTCAAAAGAATAATCTATATCAACATCATCATGCAGCCAATGCATCCAAATCATTCCACATAATCTATCTCATATATGAGACTCTAACCATCCAAAGCAAACCATACTATCCAACCATATAAGAAATGATTAACCACACCAAATATAATTAATTTAAAATGAATTAAATTAATTACATCATTCCATTAATTTAAAGTAAATTAAATTAATTACTTTACCAATATCATCCTTGCTTATCATTATTAATTATCAATCAAATAATTAATCCTCATCCAATTATTCATTTTAATTAATCATCCCTGATTAATTAACTCTTAATTATATTAAAGTAATTATTTACTAATTAATTTCTCAAATTAATTATATTTAACCAAATGTAGTAATTAACCTTTAATTACTTCATTAATTAATTTCCTTAATTAATTACGTAAATTAATTACCTTTAGTCACTTATTATTGATTAATTAATCAATCTTAATTGCATCATTAATTATAATAATTAATGATCTCCTAATTACATTTTCAAATTACATTAAGTAATTAATATTCATTTAAATCATAACTGTTAATCACCCTTGATTAACCCAATCCAGTAATTAACCTCCCTTAAATTACTTCACCAAATAAATTAATTACTCATTAATTAATTATCTCTAATTAATCCTTGATTAATTTACTCAAATAACTTCATTATCAAATCACTTCTAATTAATTACATATAGTAATTACATATTAATTACTTCTCTAAGTAATTCCTCTTCATTTAATTATATTAAGTAATTATCCTCCATAAATCATCAAATGGTTAATTTTAAATTAATTAAACTGAATTAATTAACTTAAAATAGTCAAATTTAAACTCAATTAATTACAATAAGTAATTAATTCCTTAATTACTTCCATAAGTAATTATACTTAATAACTTACACATTTGATTATCCTTAAATTAATTAATCTAATTAATAATTAAAATTAATCACATTAATTAATTATTAAATAATCCTTAGTTAATTATCTTCATTAACTATTAACAACTCATTAATTATTTTCTAAAATAATTAACTTAATTTAATCATTATTAATTGCAAATTAATTAATCATTAATTAATCCATTAATTAACCCCTAATTAATTAAATAATTAAGTGTTAATTAAAACTTAATTAAATCCATTATTACTTGATTAATTAATTATTAATCAATAATTAAAAACTAATTTTTTTTAATTAATTATTAATTTCTAGTTAATTATTCAAAGAATAATTAATTCTAAATCCTTAAGATTAAACCCTTCATTACTTTAAGTAATTATTTATTTCATTAATTTATTAAATAAATTAATTACTCATTTAATTACCCTAATAATTAAATGAACTACAAACATTAAATTATTTTTTTACTTTAAAAGTTTAAATTCAATCAAAAACCTTTAATTGTTAAATAAAACCTTTATTATAAAAGAAATTTCACAATAGTCAAAACAAATTTCTTTTAAAATTAAAACCCTTTAAATTTTCACATTATTATTCAAATTTGTTTTCAACACTTAAATTTATAAAACTTAAATTTATCTTTAAACCAAAGATTCAAATCCAAATTTGAATCAAATTTAAACTTTGTTTAACATTACTTTATATTTCAATTTCAATTTAAATTTAAATTCTTTTAAAAAACATTCTTAAACAATAAACTTCTTTTAAAGTTAAACAAGTTAAATTTAAAAGCTTATTTATTTCCAGACACTATTCAAACCAAAACTTGAATTCATAATTTAAAGTTAGATTTAAGATTTAATTAAATTCTTTACTTAGTATTTTTGAAATTCAATTTAAAATTTGAAATACAACAAATTCTAAATTTCAATAACTAGCTCGAGCTGACCCAAGCAACTCGAGTAACTCGAATACAATTTTCATTCTAAAATCTGTTTAAATCTCAATTAAAAACAGATTTATACAAACCTGTGATAACGGGTTTACCCAAACCCTGAAACACAATTAAATACCCGAGGCCTCATCTCCTTTACTTCGAGTCCCCAGCCCATCAGCTTCGAGACTATCTTCCAAATGCTTCGAGCTTATCACAAAAACTTCACGATACAACACGTGCTCCTTCTTCCCAAAAAGAAACAGCTGACACGCCATTAAATCGTGCACCTGCACCACCGGAAAATCCATCTCCGATCCCTCACGATCCCCTACGCAAGTCGACAATCCTCTCCAAACACCAACTCGACCATCAATTCAACTTCAGAAACCCTAAATCGAAATTAAGCACTCGAGTACCAATACTGGAAAAAAGTCGATATTGAAGATCATCTGAATCCTCCCGCCTCCGACCACTAAAATGAACGTCACCTCCGGCCATAGACTTTCCAACACCCCAGCTTTCTTCACCTCGAATCAGGTACAGCTCGGTCTCTTAACTTGGTCACAGTGACCCAATTTCTTAAGCACAGAAAAACTAGGGTTCATAAGTTCAAACCCAAATCACTTCTGCATTATTTCTTAAATCTATCAACAATTATTTTTCCTATGAACTACACTCATTATTCTATCAACAAATGAAAACACAATCAACTCCAATCCCCTAGATTGATTGTACCAACCCAATTTATTGTTTTCAGATTACCCCAAAAATATTCAGTTGAATGCAATTTAGAAATCCAGATTATAGTTTTTTAAAAAAAAAAAATCAAGTTATTAATCAAGAAAATTATTTATAAACTTAAATAGATAAATCTGAAACATTCAAATATTTGTTTACAGTCATTTTGCTCTGCTTCTTTTTTTTGTTTATACAAGGACATCACAGTTTTAACCTTACTTCCCTTCTTTTTTTTTCTATAAGAGATTAAACTCTAACTTATATAACATAACTTACCAGGTTTACAAACTTAAACTATAACATTGATGATTTTTCTTTTCAGGAAGTCATGATTTGAACATAACAACAATCTGGAAACTAAAATAGGCAAAACAAGTTCACTGAGCAACATGCATTCAACATAAACAGAGTATACCGTCAAATTTATTCACTTCAATAAGATTACCACAGGAAAAATCTAAGCAACTATAATTACTTAAAACATTTTTGTTAAAAATGTTACTCACCGGTTTAGGAGCAGAGCACATTTTTCTTCAGGAAAATGCTTGAACTTCAGATTGCCTTTAAACTTGAAATGATGTAGTACTTTGTTTTCCAGATTTACATTTGTATGATTGCTTCATGTTTCATTTGCATGCTTGTTTTTTTCAGGTTGGTTTTACACAGATTGCAGACTTCATTATATCAGGAGAAAAATGCAGGCTTTGACAAATTTTTGCCAGCATGTTGTTTCAACGAAGAACATGCAGGTTATGGTTGATTTAGAAAAAGAACTGCAGGTTTGTATTTCTTTTTTTAGAGTTGCAAATTGATTTAGCTTTTTAAATTAGTCTCAGGTATATGAATTTGCAGAATTGGGTTTTGAAGTTGCAGTTTTGGGTTTTGAACAGATTTCTGTTTTAAGGAAGAGAATCAAAGAGTTTGAACTGAAGTATTAGTGTTGATTTCAGATTTTAGATCTGAAGATTTCTTAAGTTTGAAAAAGAATAGGGAAAAGAAAAAAATGAGGTTAAGAAGATGTGTTTATATAAACAAAATTCTTGATTTAATTAAAAATAAAAGAAAAAGAAATTTAAATGAGGCACTTGTCTCTATTCTTACCATTTGTCATAATAGTTTATTCTATGGTTCAACATGTGTCATTTGAGTGTGTTAAGAGACTAACACATATATTAAGAAATTTACACATGTATGTTAAGTATTTAAATTTTTAATTTAAATTGTTTAACTTATTTTATTCCATATGTACATATAAATGAATTTTATTTCTTCTTAATTTTAGAAAACAAATCAACACAAGTTTTAAACAAAAGCTTATTCAAAAATATTGAAGTATTTATTTTATTAAATTTTAAAACATCAAATTCAAATTTAAAATAAATTTATCAAATCAAATTTTAATAATCAAGTTACATATGTAAAGATGCATACATAACTCTTGTAAAAATTAAAAATAACAAATCCTATTACTACAAATCTATTTATGTTTAAAAGAATTTAAGTATTAAAATTTTTTTATTCAAAAATAACAAATTAAGCAATATTAAATAATTTATAAATGAGATTATAAATTTCCTTTATCACTCAATCTTTTAAAATCATAAGTAAATTGTATTTTAAATTCTTATATAAAATTTTCAAGCAATACTTTAAAAAGAAAATAAAACAAAGCTTTGAAAAGTTATATGTTAAAATCAAATCTCCAATTTATCAAATATAAATTAGAGTTAGAAAATTAATTCATTTACTAAATTCAAAAATCGAAATTTATCAATTTACAATATATAAAATTATATATTATAAACAGAAACAATTTATTCATTCAAAAAGATAAAATCTTCTAATTTAAATATTTATTAAATCATGATTATTAAATCAAGTTCCAAATTTGTTATTAAAATTATCAAATCAAATTAAATTTATAACACAGATTATTAAATTTATATTGCCCAAATTTCCAGGATATCACATTCCTCCCCCCTTAAAAGAATTTCGTCCCCGAAATTTAAAAGCCAAGGTAATTTAATAATCTATCTTAAGATTTTTATCTTAAAACACAAGCATATATTATCAAACATATGCTAACAACCATAGCAACCAATTCAAACAAAACTAATCTAATTATCCAGAAAAAAAACCTGGATAAAATTTTCACGAGTTTCCCCGGTATAAATATCGGTACACTCGCTCTATAGAATCTAAACAATCAATACTATTAAGCTATAGAGCTCCTATCCAACTATATTTACCAACAAAACAATATATCAGATTACAAATGAGTCTGAATCTACAATCACATCCTCCTTAACTGTTGGTTCCACAACCAGAGATAAACCATAAACGTACCCCCTCAGAGATACGTGAAACACATGAAATTCCAGTTATCCAAACTGACAATTCAACTCTGAAAACCAAACACCAATCCTTACAAAAACACAGAAAAGATCCAAATACCTCAGAGCTGACTTGCCCAGTCTTACTCAATCTTAAAATTCTTTAGATCGGATAAAACTTATTCAAGATCAAATCTCCGACTCCGGAATCCAATTCCTTTATCTCTTATCCACCAAACACTCTTGACGATCCTGGATTGCCTTCAACTCTCTTGATCAGCTCAACCTTCGCTGATGTCTCTAGAAACAACTAGACTAAAACAAATCCAACAAAATGATCTCCTCAAGATCAATTCCAATCTAAGAATACCAACTCTATTCCACAAATATCAGAAGATTAACTTTCTTTTCTTATCCGGAAAAGATAAAACAAAAGCACTTTCAATCTGCTTCCGCTGCACACTCTGATCTGAAGCAGAAAAAAAACTCGAGCACAAACCGGACAACACATCACAGAAATACGGTTCAGCAGATCCATAAAAGAAAACTCAACCTCTAGGTACGGATAAACTCTCATAGCTCAAGAGAACACTCAAACTATCGCAAGTCACTTTTGCGATCAACCCGTCCAATATCTAAAGAAAACTGTCCTCTTTTTACAAATCAGAACAGCATATGCTTAACTAGCCAATCCATCGCAGAGATGGAATTCACTCTGCTACTTCTGAACTCCTTCAGAAAAACTGCTAACCAGAAGGCTTTCTTGTCAGCATACAAAATACTCCAAACTGCACTACTGACACCGACGCCAAAGACTTCCTAATCCAAAACTCTTCGAGAAACTCAGGCTTCAAACTGGACAGAAACATCCTGTTGAATCCAGCCATAACACTGAAGCAGACTCATCTCCATAAATTGTTCCAAAGAAAACATCCTCGAGAACATCCATAGTCACTACGTCTCATCACGCAGCTACCTGTTCCAAAGGTATCAAAATACCATCATTATCTCTTCTACCTAGCCGATAGATCCAAATTTTACTCATCCAATTCAAAGATAGACTCCGAACCTTTACAGGTTACCTTCAGAGATCTATGAAATCCTATACTCCGCACAACTCACTCGAGACAGTCTACAGTCTCGACAAATACACTACCAATCTCAAGCACCAAACTTCAACCAAGGGTAGTAGTTGTGTTACACACCCACTACCTTATCTGCCTTTATAACCTATATTGGGAAAACCCGAACAGGTAACCCAACAAATAGGTTGAAATAATTACATAAAGATATATAATAAAATTACAAATACGCTCTCTCAAGATAGATACCACTCCAGAGCCTAGGTATTCACTCAACCTAATGCTCTGATACCACCTGTGATGACCCATCTTCCAAACTCCAGGAATTCGCATCATCAATTAAGAAAGAAAGGGATACAAGAAGAAAAGAAAGTGAAGAAAGAAGAAACAATACTAGAATCTCAACAGCGGAACGAATAAATTATATTGATAACATAAAATATTACATAGTTTACAACCATCATCAGAGTACATAGATATACAACACATACTAGACAGTTATAAACACCTGTCTAGTATTTACAACATAATACAATCTCAGAGACAAAACAATACTAATACAGAGAACACATAGCGGAATACTATATATCTAACGCAGAAGCCTCCTGCTCCATTGCTCCTCCAATACTCGTCAAAGCTAACCTGAATCCTAACCCGAATCCCTTGGCTACTCGTAAAAATTTGAGTACCCAAGAGTTTATGAAAAACAAAAATAAACCCGGGTCAGACGTGGGTCTGGTGTGAGTAACAGGTTAAAGTTGCTTAATTTTGAAAATCCTTTTGAAAAGAAAGGTATCACGTAAGACTTCCCACACATAAACATGGAAAAGTTTTTACCTTACGCTAACCAAAACATTTGGTAGGAAATCCAGTGATATTATAATAGTGTCTAGGGTTTTCAAATAAATAAGAAATAGCCGAAATTGTTACATGATTAAATTCCAGCTACTAACCACAAAAGTGGATAATACAATCAAAACCGTTGGCACTTATTGGATTTTGGATTCCATACAATGGCAGGGCTACCGCCCGTCACAGTACGTGGCCTAGATCAACGTACCGAGGATTACTCCCTTCATCCCCTGCAACACAAGGCCGGACCCATTCCTTACTGAATAGTTCCGAACAAGACAACCCCGCAGTTGGTGTACACTGACAACTGCCCACTAAGCCGAATAAAAAGGGACCTCTAGACAGGGATCAATCTTGCTCTCCAGTGGGTGCGACCCACGAAGCCTTGCTGCACCTCCCCTGTTTTAGCCATTCCCGGTTTATGAGGCTTGAGGCTACGATTACCTTTAGAGGACACATCTCTTAGAATGCTCATCGTCCACCTGAAGATGTTCTGAAAGCATTCAATACATACAAGTTCGTTCCGGGTTCGAACGAAACCGAAGGTATTATCTCGTTACACTCATTACGGAATCACCCACAGAGTTAACGACGATAACCCTTGCATTCTAAACCTATATCTCGAATCTATAAGCACTATTCCGTCAACTCATTACGGAATCACCCACAGAGTTATACTGACGTATAGCCCTTACACCTCGAGTCTTCACTTGCTCCACTTGGATTCACGACCTATCGTTATTTGGAATCGATGTAGTTTTCGGATATCCAAATATGGAAACCCGATCCCGGTCTCATCGAAATCCAAAGCGTGTCTTTTAAGGCCAAGTTTTTTTAAAGGTTTAAAACAATGCAATTATCTATATATCCAAATAGATAAATCACATATTCACAACAGATAATTAACATTATCAATATATCAGATAAACCATATTATCATTATTCAAAAGAATAATCTATATCAACATCATCATGCAACCAATGCATCCAAATCATTCCACATAATCTATCTCATATATGAGACTCTAACCATCCAAAGCAAACCATACTATCCAACCATATAAGAAATGATTAACCACACCAAATATAATTAATTTAAAATGAATTAAATTAATTACATCATTCCATTAATTTAAAGTAATTAAATTAATTACTTTACCAATGTCATCCTTGCTTATCATTATTAATTATCAATCAAATAATTAATCCTCATCCAATTATTCATTTTAATTAATCATCCCTGATTAATTAACTCTTAATTATATTAAAGTAATTATTTGCTAATTAATTTCTCAAATTAATTATATTTAACCAAATATAGTAATTAACCTTTAATTACTTCATTAATTAATTTCCTTAATTAATTACGTAAATTAATTACCTTTAGTCACTTATTATTGATTAATTAATCTTAATTAATCAATCTTATTTACATCATTAATTATAATAATTAATGATCTCCTAATTACATTTTCAAATTACATTAAGTAATTAATATTCATTTAAATCATAACTGTTAATCACCCTTGATTAACCCAATCCAGTAATTAACCTCCCTTAAATTACTTCACCAAATAAATTAATTACTCATTAATTAATTATCTCTAATTAATCCTTGATTAATTTACTCAAATAACTTCATTATCAAGTCACTTCTAATTAATTACATATAGTAATTACATATTAATTACTTCTCTAAGTAATTCCTCTTCATTTAATTATATTAAGTAATTATCCTCCATAAATCATCAAATGGTTAATTTTAAATTAATTAAACTGAATTAATTAACTTAAAATAGTCAAATTTAAACTCAATTAGTTACAATAAGTAATTAATTCCTTAATTACTTCCATAAGTAATTATACTTAATAACTTACACATTTGATTATCCTTAAATTAATTAATCTAATTAATAATTAAAATTAATCACATTAATTAATTATTAAATAATCCTTAGTTAATTATCTTCATTAACTATAACAACTCATTAATTATTTTCTAAAATAATTAACTTAATTTAATCATTATTAATTGCAAATTAATTAATCATTAATTAATCCATTAATTAACCCCTAATTAATTAAATAATTAAGTGTTAATTAAAACTTAATTAAATCCATTATTACTTGATTAATTAATTATTAATCAATAATTAAAAACTAATTTTTTTTAATTAATTATTAATTTCAAGTTAATTATTCAAAGAATAATTAATTCTAAATCCTTAAGACAAACCCTTCATTACTTTAAGTAATTATTTATTTCATTAATTTATTAAATAAATTAATTACTCATTTAATTACCCTAATAATTAAATGAAATACAAACATTAAATTATTTTTTTACTTTACAAGTTTAAATTCAATCAAAAACCTTTAATTGTTAAATAAAACCTTTATTATAAAAGAAATTTCACAATAGTCAAAACAAATTTCTTTTAAAATTAAAACCCTTTAAATTTTCACATTATTATTCAAATTTGTTTTCAACACTTAAATTTATAAAACTTAAATTTATCTTTAAACCAAAGATTCAAATCCAAATTTGAATCAAATTTAAACTTTGTTTAACATTACTTTATATTTCAATTTCAATTTAAATTTAAATTCTTTTAAAAAACATTCTTAAACAATAAACTTCTTTTAAAGTTAAACAAGTTAAATTTAAAAGCTTATTTATTTCCAGACACTATTCAAACCAAAACTTGAATTCACAATTTAAAGTTAGATTTAAGATTTAATTAAATTCTTTACTTAGTATTTTTGAAATTCAATTTAAAATTTGAAATACAACAAATTCTAAATTTCAATAACTAGCTCGAGCTGACCCAAGCAACTCGAGTAACTCGAATACAATTTTCATTCTAAAATCTGTTTAAATCTCAATTAAAAACAGATTTATACAAACCTGTGATAACGGGTTTACCCAAACCCTGAAACACAATTAAATACCCGAGGCCTCATCTCCTTTACTTCGAGTCCCCAGCCCATCAGCTTCGAGACTATCTTCCAAATGCTTCGAGCTTATCACAAAAACTTCACGATACAACACGTGCTCCTTCTTCCCAAAAAGAAACAGCTGACACGCCATTAAATCGTGCACCTGCACCACCGGAAAATCCATCTCCGATCCCCTACGCAAGTCGACAATCCTCTCCAAACACCAACTCGACCATCAATTCAACTTCAGAAACCCTAAATCGAAATTAAGCACTCGAGTACCAATACTGGAAAAAAGTCGATATTGAAGATCATCTGAATCCTCCCGCCTCCGACCACTAAAATGAACGTCACCTCCGGCCATAGACTTTCCAACACCCCAGCTTTCTTCACCTCGAATCAGGTACAGCTCGGTCTCTTAACTTGATCACAGTGACCAAATTTCTTAAGCACAGAAAAACTAGGGTTCATAAGTTCAAACCCAAATCACTTCTGCATTATTTCTTAAATCTATCAACAATTATTTTTCCTATGAACTACACTCATTATTCCATCAACAAATGAAAACACAATCAACTCCAATCCCCTAGATTGATTGTACCAACCCAATTTATTATTTTCAGATTACCCTAAAAATATTCAGTTGAATGCAATTTAGAAATCCAGATTATAGTTTTTTTTAAAAAAATAATCAAGTTATTAATCAAGAAACTTATTTATAAACTTAAATAGATAAATCTGAAACATTCAAATATTTGCTTATAAACATTTTGCTCTGTTGCTTTTTTTTGTTTATACAGGGACATCACAGTTTTAACCTTACTTCCCTTTTTTTTTTCTATAAGAGATTAAACTCTAACTTATATAACATAACTTACCAGGTTTACAAACTTAAACTATAACATTGATGATTTTTCTTTTTAGGAAGTCATGATTTGAACATAACAACAATCTGGAAACTAAAATAGGCAAAACAAGTTCACTGAGCAACATGCATTCAACATAAACAGAGTATACCATCAAATTTATTCACTTCAATAAGATTACCATAGGAAAAATCTAAGCAACTATAATTACTTAAAACATTTTTGTTAAAAATGTTACTCACCGGTTTAGGAGCAGAGCACATTTTTCTTCAGGAAAATGCTTGAACTTCAGATTGCCTTTAAACTTGAAATGATGTAGTACTTTGTTTTCCAGATTTACATTTGTATGATTGCTTCCATGTTTCATTTGCATGCTTTTTTTTTCAGGTTGGTTTTACACAGAATGCAGACTTCATTATATCAGGAGAAAAATGCAGGCTTTGACAAATTTTTGCCAGCATGTTGTTTCAAGGAAGAACATGCAGGTTATGGTTGATTTAGAAAAAGAACTGCAGGTTTGTATTTCTTTTTTTAGAGTTGCAAATTGATTTAGCCTTTTAAATTAGTCTCAGGTATATGAATTTGCAGAATTGGGTTTTGAAGTTGCAGTTTTGGGTTTTGAACAGATTTCTGTTTTAAGGAAGAGAATCAAAGAGTTTGAACTGAAGTATTAATGTTGATTTCCGATTTTAGATCTGAAGATTTCTTAAGTTTGAAAAAGAATAGGGAAAAGAAAAAAATGAGGTTAAGAAGATGTGTTTATATAAACAAAATTCTTGATTTAATTAAAAATAAAAGAAAAAGAAATTTAAATGAGACACTTTTCTCTATTCTTACCATTTGTCATAATAGTTTATTCTATGGTTCAACATGTGTCATTTAAGTGTGTTAAGAGACTAACACATATATTAAGAAATTTACACATGTATGTTAAGTATTTAAATTTTTAATTTAAATTGTTTAACTTATTTTATTCCATATGTACATATAAATGAATTTTATTTCTTCTTAATTTTAGAAAACAAATCAAAGCAAGTTATAAACAAAAGCTTATTCAAAAATATTGAAGTATTTATTTTATTAAATTTTAAAACATCAAATTCCAATTTAAAATAAATTTATCAAATCAAATTTTAATAATCAAGTTACATATGTAAAGATGCATACATAACTCTTGTAAAAATTAAAAATAACAAATCCTATTACTACAAATCTATTTATGTTTAAAAGAATTTAAGTATTAAAATTTTTTTTATTCAAAAATAACAAATTAAGCAATATTAAATAATTTATAAATGAGATTATAAATTTCCTTTATCACTCAATCTTTTAAAATCATAAGTAAATTGTATTTTAAATTCTTATATAAAATTTTCAAGCAATACTTTAAAAAGAAAATAAAACAAAGCTTTGAAAAGTTATATGTTAAAATCAAATCTCCAATTTATCAAATATAAATTAGAGTTAGAAAATTAATTCTTTACTAAATTCAAAAATCGAAATTTATCAATTTACAATATATAAAATTATATATTATAAACAGAAACAATTTATTCATTCAAAAAGATAAAATCTTCTAATTTAAATATTTATTAAATCATGATTATTAAATCAAGTTCCAAATTTGTTATTAAAATTATCAAATCAAATTAAATTTATAACACAGATTATTAAATTTATATTGCCCAAATTTTCGGGATATCACAGTTCGGGGGGTGGCAACCCCCCAAGGTGGGGGTGCGGGGGCAACGCCCCCGCTACGGGGTTCGACCTGCCCGGTCACGTCGCGGGGGTCCGGGGGCAGCGCCACCGGCAGGGTGCGGGGCAGCGTCCCATCCAAAGCGGTACGACCTAGTGAAAACCTAAAGGAGGATAGGATAGAGCGACCAAATGGTTGCGACCTAGGGGTCTAAGGGGTCAAGCGACCTAGTGGTTGCGACCTAGAGGTGTTCGCGAGTTAACAGAGGTAAGCGAGCTAAAGTCTCAAACAAGGCCTAACGACCAAACTGCTCGCGACCTAAGTGAGGAAACAGGTCAAACGACCTAGTGCTTACGACTTAGGGGGTGTTCGCGACCTAAATACGCGACCTAATGTGGTCAACGACCTAACTTGGTCGCGACCTAACGGAGCAAAGGGGCGAACGACCTAACTGGAGTCATGGTCCCACGACCTAAAGGGGGTCAACGACCTAACCACATGGAGGCCGAGCGACCTAAAGGAGAACAAGGTCAAGCGACCTAAATGGGGCACGCGACCTTGTGGAGTAAGGCGGAAACGACCTAGGGGCTTATGACCTAAAAAGGAACGAAGGCCAAGGACCTAAAGCCCAAACGAGTTAACATATGTCGCGACCTACATGGTAATAACCTAACGGAGAAAGGCAGAGCGACCTAGTGGCCAAAGCGACTTAATGTTAAACGAGCCATGCGACCTAAGGCGTTAACACGCGAGCGACCTAAGGCGTTAGCTCGCGAGCGACCTAAGGCGCTCGCGAGCGACCTAACTCCGAACACGCACAAATGGCCAGAACGACCTAAATGCAGAAAATTCACCAAAACGCTAAAAATTGAAGTTTTTCGCCAATCCAATCCAAACCAAATGCAAACGTACATGCTAAAGTGATAGGAAATCATTCCCAAACATCCGTGATAGTTATAGACAACAATGTGAGATAAAAATCTCACCTTTGCACCAAAAATCAATGAAAATGAAGACCAAAGCAAAGCAAGAATCAATCCACTTCAATCTCAACATAAGAAGCTTGAATCCAATGTCTTCACTTTGATTTTGGAGTTGGATGTTGAATTTGCTAAAGAACTTGGGCTTGGAATTTTAATTTCCCTTTCCACTCACCATTAATGCTAAAACTAGAGTTAGGGAGGAATTTATGAAGAGATGAGGAGAAGGGGTTGGAACTTTGGTTTATTAGGCTAAACCAACCCAAAGTCCAAAGCGGGAAAAGTTAGTGAAATTCCACTAACCCCAAACATATCAAAATTTATACTTAAAAAAATTGTAAACGACATTTCGAACTCAATGGAAGTGTTCTCGAGTCCTAATTTGACCGTTTGCAAAAAGTAGCTTTTCGGACCAATATCCGATTAACGACAAAATATTTAAATATAAAATCGATAAATATGCGGGTTGTTACAGACTTCCCTCCTTAAAGAAATTGCGTCCTCGCAATATATAAGATGGAAATTAAAAAGTAACAACCATAAAAGCATATTAACACTAAAGAAATTTGAAATAGGAAGTTCACCTCCAAGAGCAGGAGTAAGCAAGTCCGGATGTGTTTGCTCGATGAATTCTCTGGATTCCCAAGAGCAATCCTTAGGATTTGAGGACCATTGAACCTTCACTAGCGGAACATCTTTCTTTCGAATTCATTTGGCCTCCGAAGCAATAATTCGAATAGGATGCTGCTCGTAAGTTAAATTCGGTGAAACTTCAATTTCTTCCCCAACACCAGGCTCAAGAATAGAATCAGAATCTCGTAGGCATTTCCGTAATTGAGAAACATGAAACACGTCATGCATAGCAAAAAACTGAGCCGGTAATGTAAGGCACTAAGCCGTAGAACCAATACGTTCAGTGATAGGGAATGGCCCAATATATCGGGGTGCTAACTTTCCCGATCGACTGAAACGTACAACACCTTTCATAGGAGAAGCACGAATAAAAACAGAATCTCCCACAGAAAATTCTAACTTCCTTCTTCGATTATCGGCAAAGGATTTTTGTCTACTCTGGGCTTCTTTCATCCTATGTCGAATAAGTTCAATCTTCTCTGTGGAATCACGAATAAAGTCTGGACCTAAAACCAGCTTCTCACCGGCCTCAAGCCAACAAGAAGGAGATCGACATGGCCTTCCATAGAGTGCCTCGAAAGGTTCCATACCAATACTAGATTGGAAGCTATTATTATAGGAAAATTCAACAAGTGAAATATGATCTTCCCAACTTCCACCAAAATCGAGCACACAAGCACGAAGAAGATCTTCAAGAGTTTGATTCACACGCTCGGTTTGTCCATCGGACTGGGGGTGATAAGCAGCGCTAAAATTAAGCTTCGTTCCTAAAGCTTTTTGAAGACTCTTCCAAAATCCACTAGTAAACAATGGATCTCGATCGCTACCAATAGAAGTAGGAACTCCATGCAATTTAACAATTTCTTTGATAAAGAGTTTGGCCAAAAGAGGAACGGTTCGGTTAGACCGAACGGGAATAAAATGGGCGGATTTAGTAAGTCTATCAATGATCACCCATAAGCTATCATGACCCGAACGAGAACGGGGAAGGCCATCTATAAAATCCATGGAAATTTGGTCCCACTTCCAAATTGGAATTCCTAAAGGTTGCAATAACCCACCAGGCCTTTGATGTTCGGCCTTGACAAGTTGGCAAGTCATGCAACACTTAATAAAGTTAGCAATATCAGATTTCATTCCCTCCTAATAATAAAGTCGATTCATATCAGCGTATATTTTACTACTACCGAGATGAATGGTGAATTTAGAACGATGGGAATCTTCTAAAATATCTTTACGAAGATCACCAATATTTGGTACGATAAGTCTACCAAATTTTCGAATGCCGCCACGAGAATCAATATCAAAAGTCTTTCAAACCTTCAATATCAATTTTATCCTTAACATTTTGGCCAAGAAGAGCCAATTCAGGATCTAGCCTTTGAGCTTCAAGAATGCGGTCAAAAAGAGAAGGATGAGCCTCAAGGCTACATAAAATAAGTGATGAGCATAAATCGGATACGCACTCTCGAATCTCACAAGTGGATAAAATCTCGAGATCGTTCCATTCGGATATCATCGTAGAAACAACTGCTTGTTGTTTACGGCTAAGAGCGTCGGCGACACGATTACCCTTACCGGGGTTATAAAGAATATCAAGATCATAAGGTGCAAGGAACTCGAGCCAACGCTGTTGACGCAAATTAAGTTCCTTTTGAGAAAATAAATATTTCAAAGACTTATGATCCTTGTAAAGAATAAATTTCTTTCCCAATAGATAATGACGCCAAATTCGAAGGGCGAAAACAATAGCCGCGAGTTCTAAATCATTTGTGGCATATCTAGTCTCGGCCGACTTCAATTGCCTAGAAGCATAAGCAATAACACGTTCTTTTTGCATAAGAACGGCACCCAAACAAACGTGACTAGCATCAGTATAAACAACAAAATCTTGATTCCCTTCGGGAATAACAAGAATAGGAGCATCGGAAAGGAGTTCTTTCAATTTTTGAAAAGAGGCTTCACATTTGTCCGGCCAAATGTATTTAACTCCCTTCTTAGTCAAGCCAGTAAGAGGCACGACAATCTTAGAAAAGTCTTTAATGAAACGACGGTAATAACCCGCCAATCCGAGAAAACTACGAATCTCTGTCACACTCTCCGGTCTCTTCCAATCTTGAATCGCTTCAATCTTTAAAGGATCCACGGAAATTCCGGATTCGGAAATAATATGACTGAGAAACTTCACACGAGATTGCCAAAAGTGGCATTTAGAAAATTTCGCCTTTAATTGATTACTCCTAAGAGTTTCCAATACAATCCAAAGATGCTTTTCATGCTCCTTCTCGGTTTTAGAATACACAAGGATATCATTAATGAAGATGAGAACAAACCGATCGAGGAAAGCCTTGAAAACTCGATTCATGAGGTCAACGAAGTAAGCCGGAGCATTCGTTAAACCAAATGGCATAACAAGCCATTCATAAGATCCATAACGAGTATGGAACGACGTCAAAGGAATACTATCCTCAGCAATACGAAGCTGATGAAAACCGGTAGCCAAGTCCAACTGTGAAAAGAACCTAGCTCCGCTAAGCTGATCAAACAGATCGTCAATCCGAGGTAAAGGATATTTATTTTTAATAGTTAGATCGTTAAGCTTGCGATAGTCAATGCAAAGCCTAAGCGTACCGTCGGATTTCTTCACGAAAATAGCCGAAGCTCCCCAAGGCGAGGAACTAGAGCGAATAAATTGCTTCGTCTCCAATTCGGACAACTGTTTGCGCATCTCCTCATTTTCCTTATTGGACATCCGATAAGGAGGACGGGTAATAGGTTGCGCTCCAGAAACAAGATTAATCCTGAACTCAATTGCTCGTTTAGGTGGTAAACCTAAAACGGGCTCAAATATGTCGGAAAATTCACGAACAACATGAATACGAGAAATAATATCATCTTCATCATCATCGTCGTTATCACGAGGATTTAAAGAATATAAAGATGCCGCCAAACAGGATTCTGAATCGTTAAGATTAACAGAAATCTGATTAACAGATAGTGGATGTCGGAGATGAATAGTCCGCTCGGGACATAGGATATGAGCTTCATAACGATTAAGCCAATCCATTCCCAAAATCATTCCAAAGCCTAGGTAACGCATAACACGAAAATCGGTTAGGAATGGAAAATCACATAAAATAATCTCCACATTTTTACAAAGCAAACTAAGAGTTGCGGATCCACCAACAGGATTCGCAATTCTCAAGGAAGTCATTAAAGCATCAACATTTAGAGAGAAAGTGTCGACAAGTTCCTTTGATATAAAAGAATGGGATGCACCCGTGTCAAAGAGAACTCTAATAGGTTGATCATGAAATAAAATAATACCATCAAGAATGGAATGAGAAATACTTTGGCCACGAGATGTGTTTGTGACGACCCGGAATTTTTGGGCGTTTGAAATAGGAATATTTAATTAATTTTAAATATTTGAAAGGATAATTTTTAACTCGAATTACGAATATCACAATTTATTTGGTGATTTAATTATTAAATTAAATAATTTGAGTTGAGTAATACGTTGAATTTGGAGTTTTGACCTTGTTGGAAATAAATTGAAGACTTATGAAACTTATATTGATAATACTGGAAATTTTAAGGGTGTTAAAATTTAATTTAACAGTGGTTTGTTTAGTTTTTAAATTTATATTGATAACATTGAATATAATATAAGGGTTAAAATTAAATATAACACTGAATTGTTCAGTTTTGAAAATTTATCATTTTAAATTGAATTTAAAAATAGCCTTCCGAGGCATAGTCTCGGAATACGACGAAACCATTCCATTGGATCCGTAATAGTGTATTGTTATCGGATTTCAATTTTCGTAGCGTTCGGAGCTAGTGTGTGAGCATACGATATATAAGTGCGCTGAAAATTTAATTGAAAATAGTCGATCCAAGAAGGGCTATCTTCTCCTTACGATCAAAATTTTAAGTTGTGAAATCGTAAGGATTTAAAATTTAAATAAATACGTATATTGGTAGATTGGCCTACTCACTCTCATCATCTCATTTCATTTTAACCCTGTATACACGCAGGGAGTATTTCTGTTTTTTTTTTTTGTTTTTTTTGTTTTTATAAATCATGTTATTCGTTATCTTCCAGCCGAAGACACCATCATATAATTTATATACATAATTACGCACGCAACCTTATCTTAGAGGGAGCCGAACCCAGAAAGTAAATTATATGACCGAAGTCCCATTTTCTTTTAAATCGATTTCGAATACCCTACTCAAATTTTCGGCCTAGAAATCTAATTCGTTTCAAAGGGGAAAAGAGGGATCTAAGCGTGAGTTCGATTCGATTTGAGTTCGAATTCGTAGGGAAGGAGAAGGTAATTACGGTGACTCGAGTTCGATTCGAGCTCAGGTGGCGTCGCATCTGGGCATGGTGGGTTGCACGAGTGAGGAAGTGTGTCTCATTCGAAGAGGTGACGAAGCAGTGGAGAGCACCGCGTGCGAGTGCGCATGGGTGATGGGATCTGCTGCAAATGGATTCGGTCAAAATCGTGGAGGCCGCGCGTGTTCTGGGTAGGTCAGAGGCTAGCATTCGAGTGAGGTGTTATTTACAATTTCGATAACAAAATTACAGCAATTAAATTATTTACTTTGTTTATATACTGAGATATGCATATACAGTTTTAAATATAATAGGGCTTTTGGAATATTGTAAGATTTATAAACAGCTATATAGATATATATAAGATTTTAGGAAGATATTTTTTTTAAAAAAAAGGGGGATATTCAATATTCTTATATAAATATATATAATACACAAACACACACAAACACACACTTTAAGTTTACTAGTCTAATTTTATAAAAGAAAAGTATATACTAGGAAGATTTATCTGTTAATAAAACTTATTTATTTTGGATGCTAAAGGATATTTTTGTTTAAGGAAAATTGATAAAATAAATAAATTACCTAAGTAAATTTATCAAAAGGAAGTAATTTTACAATAAGTTCAAATATTAATAAATGATAATTGATTATTTAATTAGTTCAGATGTTAATAAATCACGTAATGTTTATACAAGGTCAATAATCGTGGAATCAAATCGAGGGTGAAGTGGAACTGCAAAATTAAGCAAAAGGTGAGTTAATCTCACTCAGTTTAAATTTAAATTTAAGTGATTAAATTTAAATAATTGTTTGAATGGTTGAATTGTTTGATGTGCTATTGTATGCTATAATTGGGAATTGATGCATCATATTGTGCTAACGTCTGTGAATGCAGGGAAAACAGGTTGGAGGGATCCAACTGGATCCCTCAACATGTATTTAAATTATTAAATATCCACTGCTGTGATTGATTGATATTCTGTGATGAACTATATTAGAATATCGAATGTTATCGTTTGCTTGAATATTTTGGTACTCTGTTTTATCCAAATATATAGAATTGGATTTTGAAAGGAAATAAAGAAGTGAACTCTTAAGAAATAATTATAACGAATATATATAAATTAAAGTGAATTGGATAAGAATATTAGTAGTTTCAAAATACTAATTAATAAAATTCTGTATATGGAAATGAATTTTTGTATAAACAGAAAGTTAATGAAGTTTGAAACTTCAGTGGTATTATTTAATATAACAAAATATTTATTTAATATTTTAAGAGCTAACTTATGGAAAGGAATAAAGAAGAATTTGGGAAAAGCCTGAAATTGATATATTTCACTTAAAATAGTAATAATAATAAAAATAAAATCCATAATTAATGAATTTTGAAAAGAACCGAGCAAGTATAGAAATTTATTTCAAATAAAATGAATTGGAAATCAATTTGGGAAATTGATTTAAGTGATTGGAGTTGGAATATTCTCTGGATAGCCAAGTACATGTTTTAAAAGTAAATTTGTAAATATAAATTAAATGTTTTAAAGTTGTTTTCAAAGAAATCACGTTTTTTAAAATTTATTATCCTGAGGATATTTCCAAAATGGATGTAGTAGGAATAGTGTCTTCGGTTCCATTCGAACCCGGGACGGACTTGTATGGATGAATGCTTGCGAAACATCGTCAGGTAGACGATGGGCATTCTAAGGGATATTGTCCTAAAAAGGTAACGCTTAGCCTCAAGCCTCATCAAATGGGAATGACTGAAAATCAGAGGTTATGCAGCAAGGCTAGGTGGGTAGCACCCAACCAGGGTGAGGTCATTCCAGTCTAGATGTCCCTTTTTATTTCGGCTTAGTGGGCGGTTGCTAATCCCAACCGCGGGGTGATCTCACTCGAGACTGTCCAGTAAGGGATGGTTCCGGCCTTGTGTTGCAGGGGAGCGGGCGTACTCCTCGGTACGGTGATCTAGGCCCCGTACTGTGACAGGTGGTACCCCAGTGCCTAGTCATTAGTTGGAAATCCATTCTCCCTACGAGCCTTGTACGAGTTTTGTTTGTATTACCCACTCTGTGGCTAGTAGCTGGAATTTAATAATGTAACAATTTCGGCTATTTTATAAGTATTTGTATATTGACCCTATTATAATATCAGAGGATTTCCATAAAAAAATTGTTTTAGCTATCGTAATGTAAAAACCCGACATGTTTATTTGTGGCGTGGTCTTACGAGATGCTTTTGTTTTCAAAGGATTTTTGAAACTTTAAAAATCAATTGAGTGTGATTTTCTCACGCTGGTATTCAGACTGACTCGGGTGTTATTTAACTGTAATGCTCGGGTCAGACCGAGTATTATTGGATACAGGATATGATGCTGTGGAGCTCAGGAGACGAGCTGGATGACGACACGTATTCTCGTACTTGTATATATATATATTTCCGCTGTGTTGAGTTATTGTGTATCCATTTGTATGACATTGATGTCGAGCTGTGTTTGATGTACTCTGATGATGTAATTTATAAACAAAGATATTTGATGTTTGAGTAAAGAGTATTTATTATCTATTATATTTTATTCCGCTGCGATGGTTAGATTCTGATGTGGTTTTCTATTTTCTTCTCCTACCTCTTTTTCTTTAACCCAAATGGTTCGTATTTCTGTACAACTTGAGTTGATTTAGGTAGAATAGTGTTGACTCAAGGGGTACGGATTTGCGTGCTGTTACACTTGGTATTAGAGCTTAGGTTGGAGATAACCTTGGCTCTGGTGGGAATTACTCATTTAAAATAGAGTCTATGGTACTCTATAATGAGTTTGAGCGTATTAATAGATATGAGCGCGTATTTGTTAGTGAATATAAATTGTTTTAATATTGCGTTGATTGATTTATTGAGTGGCATATGAACCTTCGTCGACACAGTCTGCGCAACTGTATTGAAGGGGTTTCTAAACACTTGAATAGAGCAATCGACACGGTATTGTTGTAAATATGGGTAAATGAAATAAGTTTACCCAAAAACATATCTTGATATAAAGAATAGTTTTTGAAAACTATGTAGCTAATATATGGTTGCTTGGATGTTAGAAATGATGATATTAAAGTATTATCATTGCTAAGTGAAAATTTAACTAGAAATTGAAATATAATTAAAAATTTAAGGGATAAATTCATTATAGAATGAAATTTATAAATATGATTTATAGATGTAAATTATAAATTGAATATAATTAATTGGGAATTTGTATAAGCATAAACTATACAAATGCATTTTAATTAAAATTTGAATTAAAATAGAATTTGAAAACTTTAAAACCTCGGAGATTTTGGATGTATTTTGGAGGTAAATAGTATTATTGTTGTTTTTGGGTTATTTCTGAAAGGAAATTTGTTTAAAAATGGATTTTGAAAGGGAGATAGCATTGAATTCACTTTAGTCACTGGAAAATAACTTCGGTGATGACTGCAGCATCATCGATGTTCATTTTCGAGTTTCTAAGTGACAGATTGCTGCCAAATGAATTTGTTCAAAAAAACCTGTTTGTTTTTGAAATTTCAAAGGGGAATTAGTTGGGAATAAAACTAGGATTGGTTTGGCCTTTGAGAAATGTGATTTGTGATGTGGGAGATTTTAAATGATTTGAAACCAAAAGCCGGGTGTTTAAAAATCCTGATGAGATAGTTGTAAGCTTATAAAGTGAGATGATATTTTTTAAAAATCAAGGAAATATAATCTTTAAATGTTGGAATTTAAATTTAAAGTGAAACGTTAAAATTGGAATAAGAATTCAATTGAATTATTTGATGGAATTAGATTCTTACCTGAATAAATGGAAAATAAATTGGATAACGATTGGAACTGAAATAAATAAATAAGAATAACGAGTAAGAGAATTAAAAATCCATAGTAATAAAATATGCTTGGGCTATAAATAAATAGAAGGCTTGAGTTAAAAAAAAATAAAAATAAAAGATGAATATATTCAAGCTTATGATGAATGGGATTGTATAAAATGATAAGTTGTGACTTATAAAATTTAATGGAATACAAAGCCCAAATTTAATATTTTGATGAATTGGAAATGAAAAGAAAATCTAAACTTGAATTATAAAGTATATTGAACTTAAGAAAATAAAATGAAGTGATATTTGGAATAAAAGTTCAAGTGTTGGATTACAAATAAAGGAAGAACAAATTTGTTAATAAATTAGTTAATGAAATTGAATTGTGAGTTTATGATGAAGTTGGAAAATAAAACTCAAGTTATAAATCACATTCGACTTGGATCGATAGTGATGTAAATGTAATTACATTGTGGTTAATAAAATTTGATGGTAATTTAAAAGTGAATGGTAGAATCATAACTTGAGTTATTAATTAAAATTTAACTTGAAGTGTTAACAAATTAGATATAATTGAAATGGATTAGAATAGTAATGGTATGAATTGTAAATAAAAATCCGAATAAGTGGAAATAAATTGGAAATGCATTGTAATAAATTTAATGAGTTAAATCTGGAAAGTTAAATTTTATAATAACTAATCAAATAAATTTGTAGTTGGAAATGGGATTGGATTAAAATAGAATCAAGATAAATTGAAAAGAGAACTTTGTTTGCAAAATGAGAATGAGCTTAAGTGTAAAATTTGAATAAATTGGAGTAAATTGAATTAAGCTAAATGAATGTAGGAGAGTTGGATTGAATTCAACTTAAATTAAGTTTAATAATAGTGGATTGGGTTTAAATCAAGATAAATAAATTTTAAATTGAAATAAAATTTGGTGAGTTGCCGATAATATTTGATGGAGTGAAAATGCTTAAATAAATAATTGTAAACCATTTAAATTATTAAGGGATTGAAATAACTTGAGACAATAAGGAAAATAGAATGTTTCGAGTTTATTAGAATGGTTTAAGTGAATGTGGATAAACTAATTATATTGAATAAATAAATGGATGGAATAAATAAGTATCAAATGAAATGTGGTTTAAATTAGTTGAGAAATGGTTATTGAATGGAATAGCTCGGATTGTCTTCGAGCTAGATAAAATAGTTAGGAATAAACTAACATGGAAAGAGATGTAAATAAATGGATTGTAAATGAACTTTAATGGAATGTGTCGAGCTAAATAAATGATTGTGAATGGATTAAAATAAAAAGGAAATTTAATTGGTAATGGAGATGGAACCTAAGTTGTTAATGGTTTTTGAATGAACTAATTTGGTTAATAAAATTGAAATGCAATGGAACTGAGAATCTATGGATGGTGAATAAATTTTGAAATGGAATAGAATTAAGAATAAATTGAGTTAAAATCCATTTAAATTGGTTATAAAACATAAATACTTGTTTATTCACATAGATCTCGTCAAATTGCATAGAATAAATTATTATTAGATATAAATGGAAGTAATTAAAATTTTATGAATTGATAGAAGTAAAATAAATTGATTTTGAGATCAATTGAATTAAATATGAGTTCAGTTGCTTAAAAATAAATTAAATGTAAGCGATTGAGTTTTAAACCATTTAAAATTGATGAGGTTGTATATGAATGGATTGAAAACCCTTCGAATGGAAAGAAAATGGTTTATGAATTAATTGAAAAGTTGAATTAGCATGGAAACTATAAAAATTTCTTACGGAAAATATTTGATGTGCATTTCTTTTAGTATTCATATGTTTTAACTATTGCTAATAAGTGAAATATAGTTAAACTACATATATTTGGCACTTACATGTTTAAATTGAGTAATTACAGGAACATGGAAGCCGTATGGCTGGATTTGGGTTGCATTGGCTGCTAAAATAATAAGCTGCTTGCTTAAAAATGCTAAATAAGGTACGCCTACACAATTAAAATAGGAAATATGAACTGTTTTTGGTTTTTCCGACCGGGTGGGACGATGTATATATATTTATCTCTTTTGTCAGATTGCAAAAGCTGCTCCGTACAAAGGGGACTCTGCCAAAATTTTTCAGAAATTTTGGAAGTTAGAAACTTTTTTAAGATTTTTGGAAAAATTTTAGTTAACAGCAAAACGGTTTCAAACTGGAAGTTGAATTAGGTTAGTAAATGAAACTAATTAAAATATTGACATGAATTAGTATAAATGAAAAATAAAATTTAAAATTTAGAGTTTAAGATAAATTTGAATTCATATGGAAATGAAAGAATCAATTTGAATAAAAATAGATATAAACTGAAGTGGTAAGACAGAAATAAATAAAGAAACATATAACATGTTTATGTTAACTTAATTAAGGAGTGGTAAATTCTTAATTGGAAATTGAATATTACAAATATATTGTAAGTTGATATTTGAATGAATGAATGCTGACATTTGTAAGAAAGTCGATAAAATGTTTTGGGATAATGTGGTTGGATATTAGTGCTAAGCAGGATATGCAGGTAATCTAAATGGAAAAGAGAAATTGGATTTGATTTCAAGAGATAAATTTGAAATGCTTGACAAAAAGGTATGTATTTAAAATTGGTGTGAATTTGATTGGGATTTTGAATTGAGCCACTTGGCCTTTTGTTTTCTTTTTGAATTTGGGAGGTCGTAGAGCCATTTTGTAGTTGTACCGAGCTAGCCGCGCAAAGGAGACGCTGGCGAAATTTTTCGGAAATTTAGAGAGTTGGAAAAATTTTGAGAAAATTTGAAAATTTTAAACTTGGTTTTGAATTATAATTTGAATTGCTAAGTACGTAATATGGTTTGGGACTTATGATTAAGTTGAAAGGTTAAGAAATGGATTAGTGTATCATTGATAAAAAGATTTATTGGTAAATTGATAAAAACTATTTGGAGTTGAGAAGATAGTTAATGGGTTATGGATCATTCTTCCTAACTAGTAATTTCGGCGACGAAATTCTTTTAAGGGGGGAGGAATGTGACGACCCGGAATTTTTGGGCATTTGAATAGGAATATTTAATTAATTTTAAATATTTGAAAGGATAATTTTTAACTTGAATTACGAATATCACAATTTATTTGGTGATTTAATTATTAAATTAAATAATTTGAGTTGAGTAAAACGTTGAATTTGGAGTTTTGAGCCTGTTGGAAATAAATTGAAGACTTATGACACTTACATTGACAATACTGGAAATTTTAAGGGTGTTAAAATTTAATTTAACAGTGGTTTGTTTAGTTTTAAAATTTATATTGATAACATTGAATATAATATAAGGGTTAAAATTAAATCTAACACCGAATTGTTCAGTTTTGAAAAATATATCGTTTTAAATTGAATTTAAAAATAGCCTTCCGAGGTACAGTCTCGGAATACGACGAAACCAGTTCCATTGGATCCGTAATAGTGTATTGTTATCGGATTTCAATTTTCGTAGCGTTCGGAGCTAGTGTGTGAGCATACGATATAAGCGCGCTGAAAATTTAATTGAAAATAGTCGATCCAAGAAGGCTATCTTCTCCTTACAATCAAAATTTTAAGTTGTAAAATCGTAAGGATTTAAAATTTAAATAAATACGTATATTGGTAGATTGGCCTACTCACTCTCAATATCTCATTTCATTTTAACCCTGTATACACGCAGGGAGTATTTCTGTTTTTTTCTTTTTTTTTCTTTTTATAAATAATGCTATTCGTTATCTTCCAGCCGAAGACACACCATCATATAATATATATACATAATTAACACGCAACCTTATCTTAGAGGGAGCCGAACCCAGAAAGGAAATTATATGACCAAAGTCCCATTTTCTTATAAATCGATTTCGAATACCCTACTCAAATTTTAGGCCTCGAAATCGAATTCGTTCCAAAGGGGAAAAGAGGGATCTGAGCGTGAGTTCGATTCGATTTGAGTTCGAATTCGTGGGGAAGGAGAAGGTAATTACGGTGACTCGAGTTCGATTCGAGCTCAGGTGGCGTCGCATCTAGGCATGGTGGGTTTCACGAGTGAGGAAGTGGGTCTCATTCGAAGGGGCGACGAAGCAGTGGAGAGCACCGCGTGCGAGCGCGCATGGGTGATGGGATCTGCTGCAAATGGATTCGGTCAAAATCGTGGAGGCCGCACGTGTCTGGTAGGCAAGAGGCTAGCATTCGAGTGAGGTATTATTTACAATTTCGATAACAAAATTACAGCAAGTAAATTATTTACTTTGTTTATATACTGAGATATGCATATACAGTTTTAAATATAATAGGGCTTTTGGAATACTGTAAGATTTTTAAACAGCTATATAGATATATATAAGATTTTAGGAAGATATTTTTTTTAAGAAAAAGGGGGATATTCGATATTTTTATATAAATATATAATACACAAACACACACAAATACACACTTTAAGTTTACTGGTCTAATTTTATAAAAGAAAAGTATATACTAGGAAGATTTATCTGTTAATAAAACTTATTTATTTTGGATGCTAAAGGATATTTTTGTTTAAGGAAAATTGATAAAATAAATAAATTACCTAAGTAAATTTATCAAAAGGAAGTAATTTTACAATAAGTTCAAATATTAATAAATGATAATTGATAATTTAATTAGTTCAGATGTTAATAAATCACGTAATGTTTATATAAGGTCAATAATCGTGGAATCAAATAGAGGGTGAAATGGAACTGCAAAATTAAGTAAAAGGTGAGTTAATCTCACTCAGTTTAAATTTAAAATTAAGTGATTAAATTTAAATAATTGTTTGAATGGTTGAATTGTTTGATGTGCTATTGTATGCTATAATTGGGAATTGATGCAGCATATTGTGCTAACGTCTGTGAATGCAGGGAAAACAGGTTGGAGGGATCCAACTGGATCCCTCAACATGTATTTAAATTATTAAATATCCACTGCTGTGATTGATTGATATTCTGTGATGAATTATATTAGAATATCGAATGTTATCGTCTGCTTGAATATTTTGGTACTCTGTTTTATCCAAATATATAGAATTGGATTTTGAAAGGAAATAAAGAAGTGAACTCTTAAGAAATAATTATAACGAATATATATAAATTAAAGTGAATTGGATAAGAATATTAGTAGTTTCAAAATACTAATTAATAAAATTCTTTATATGGAAATGAATTTTTGTATAAACAGAAAGTTAATGAAGTTTGAAACTTTAGTGGTATTATTTAATAGAACAAAATATTTATTTAATATTTTAAGAGCTAACTTATGGAAAGGAATAAAGAAGAATTTGGGAAAAGCCTGAAATTGATATATTTCACTTAAAATAGTAATAATAATAAAAAGAAAATCCATAATTAATGAATTTTGAAATGAACCGAGCAAGTATAGAAATTTATTTCAAATAAAATGAATTGGAAATCAATTTGGGAAATTGATTTAAGTGATTGGAGTTGGAATATTCTCTGGATAGCCAAGTACATGTTTTATAAGTAAATTTGTAAATATAAATTAAATGTTTTAAAGTTGTTTTCAAAGAAATCATGTTTTGTAAAATTTATTATTTCTAATATTTAATTTCTAAAGCAAGTATTTCCTTTTAATATATTATAGCATTAATTATTTGAAAGTGACGCAATATTTGTTTTTAAAGTGAAAACCTGGTTTTAAACTAACCTTATTTTCTCAAATTCATACAGTATGTATTTTTAACAAATTATTTAAGTAGTTTTATCCTAAGTGTTTTAAAGTATATATTTCAAAGTAAAGTGTTTTAAATTATTTTAAAAATCTAGTTTTGTGCTTGGTGATTTCAGAGGGGATAGAAAATATTTGGGAAAGTTTATTCTGAAAAGAAAGGTGGTTTTGAAACTGTTTTCAAAAGATTGAAAATAGAATTTATCTTGTAAAGATATTTTGAGATAAATAAATAATTTAGGAAATTATTTATTGGTTGATGGATGTTTATGCATATTAATTGATAGTTAAATAACCGACCATCAATATTGGACAATGCGTTGATCGTTTCGAAGAGACCGGGATCAAGATTAATTTCTCGAAAACCACTTCAATCCGGTTGTACGTTTCATGTAAACGATTTTGGATTCGAAGCTGGAGAAGTGAAGTGCAAGGGCTAGTCGCTACTAATCCTGAGGATATTCCAAAATGGATGTAGTAGTATTAGTGCCTTCGGTTCCGTTCGAACCCGGGACGGACTTGTATGGATGAATGCTTGCGAAACATCGTCAAGTGGACGGTGGGCATTGTAAGGGATGTTGCCCTAAAAAGGTAACGCTTAGCCTCAAGCTCATCAAATGGGAATGACTGAAAATCAGGGGTTATGCAGCAAGGCTAGGTGGGTAGCACCCAAGCAGGGTGAGGTCATTCCAGTCTAGATGTCCCTTTTTATTTCGGCTTAGTGGACGGTTGCTGATCCCAACCGCGGGGGTGATCTCACTCGGGACTGTCCAGTAAGGGATGGTTCCGGCCTTGTGTTGCAGGGGAGCGGGCGTACTCCTCGGTACGGTGATCTAGGCCCCGTACTGTGACAGGTGGTACCCCAGTGCCTAGTCATTAGTTGGAAATCCATTCTCCCTTCGAGCCTTGTACGAGTTTTGTTTGTATTACCCACTCTGTGGCTAGTAGCTGGAATTTAATAATGTAACAATTTCGGCTATTTTATAAGTATTTGTATATAGACCATATTATAATATCAGAGGATTTCTATAAAAAAATTGTTTTAGCTATCGTAAGATAAAAAGCCGACATGTTTATTTGTGGCGTGGTCTTACGAGATGCTTTTGTTTTCAAAGGATTTTTGAAACTTTAAAAATCAAATGAGTGTGATTTTCTCACGCTGGTATTCCAGACTGACTTGGGTGTTATTTAACTGTAATGCTCGGGTCAGACCGAGTATTATAGGATACAGGATATGATGCTGTGGAGCTCAGGAGACGAGCTGGATGACGACACGTATTCTCGTACTTGTATATATATATATATATATATATATTTCCGCTGTGTTGAGTTTTTGTGTATCCATTTGTATGACATTGATGTTGAGCTGTGTTTGATGTACTCTGATGATGTAATTTATAAACAAAGATATTTGATGTTTAAGTAAAGAGTATTTATTATCTATTATATTTTATTCCGCTGCGATGGTTAGATTCTGATGTGGTTTGCTATTTTCTTCTCCTACTCTTTTTCTTTAACCCAAATGGTTCGTATTTCTGTACAACTTGAGTTGATTTAGGTAGAATAGTGTTGACTCAAGGGGTGCGGATTTTCGGGCTGTTACAGTGTTGCCAGGGGCTTGAGCCACGTTTAACTTTCCCTCTTTCCTGCCTTTTAGTGTGGGCACATATGTATATATGTTCCGAGCTCTTGCAATAGCGAAAACTTTTGGGCTTCGAACACATGTTCGCAAAATGGTCCATAGAACCACAGTTATAGCATTGCCCGCTACTAGAGGAAGGCGTCTTTGCAGCCGAAGTTGCTTGCTTACCCTTTTTGTTGGGATAAGAACCTTTAAATTTGTTAGGCCTCTTTTTGTTGTTGAAGTTTGATTTAGCGCCAACCACTTCAACATCACTCTCTCTATCGGCCTCTTCATGACGAAGAGCCATATCGAAAAGTTGATCAAATGTAACTTCTAGTTTCTGGAGTAGTGGCTTCTTAAGATTCTTGTTTAAGCCATAAACGAACCTCTGGTTCTTCTTAAGTGGAGTATTTATATATTCGACCCCATATTTGGAAAGGGATTCGAATGATGCAACGTAGTCCGCCATAGAAGACTGACCTTGAACAAGGTCAATAAATCTCCGAGCCAAAGTTACCTTTTCAGCCTCGGGCACGAATTTCGATTCGAAGCGTTCCCGGAAGTGCTCCCAGGAGAGATCCGCTTCATCAATTTCTGAGATTAACAGCTCATACCAATCCAATGCTCTTCCATGGAGTATATTGGAAGCCACCTGGACTCGATGGAGGTCAGTGAGGTTCATGCGAGAGAAGATTCTATCGCACGTTCTGAGCCATGCTTGGACCTCGATGATAGTTTCAGTGCCTTTAAATTGCTTCCCACCCAAGTTGGTGTAATCATTGCACAAACGTGCTAACCCAGATTTAGGGTGAGTAGGTTCCGGATTAGAACCAGCTGCTTGAGCATTCGTGACAAGGTCAAGAAGTTGCTGGGTAGTCATAAAAACCCATCTTGGGGAGTTGCAGTAGATTCACCGACACGGGGACGTCCAGGTCTAACCATTTTTCTTCCTTAAGAAAGAAGGAGAAGAAAAAGGTTATTCACTAAAAGATATATCAAGCAATCTTGATAAGTGAAACAAGGAATCATAATAAAAATAGGATGAATCGGTACGAAGACTCGAATTAATCCTAAGGTACGACTCCTAAGCTGGACTTAGGATGATGATCCTTGTTAAGTTATTCTACATTGTTCCAAAGTTTGGCTTTGATACCAAGCTGTGACACCCCACCTCAATACCCACGCTAGCCAAGAACACTACGGAGTAATGTTGTCAACTAGCGCGGAGAATAAGGCTATTGAGGAGCGACCATCCATGTAACTTCCTTGTGCGAGCACCGATATGTCAGATAGTATAGCATGCATTTCATTTAAGGAGGAAGTCCGACATACCGATACAAACTCAAAGCTATCACACGGTGGCTATAAATAAATCTTCGGAAACAAATATAGAAATAAACATGACACAATCAGTCACAGACATCCATATCACAAAGGCGGAAAAAGATATGAATATATAACTAACACATGAAAGTGAAAATCAGAGTAGTGGTCTGATGTGCACGTAAATGTGCATATTTTTACCACCATATTTATTCTATTTAAATTAAATAAATGATCATATTGGGTATTTTAACTTGTTTTAACCAAAATTCATATTAATTCCAAATTTTCACATATTCATCTTCATATAGGGGCAAAACGGTCATTTAAGTGCATATATTTCTTTGAGAAAAATTGATTGGAAATTTATATATATTTTTGTAGGAAAATGGTCTCAAATAGGAGTGGTTTCATAAAGAAATATGCATGCACAAAGAATATAAATGAATGAAGATGGAAATAATTCAAAGTGAAGATCATGGAGGACCCCACCTACCCACCTACCTTAATGTACAAATTAAAGGCTAATGCACATGCTTTTGGACTTAATGGCTTCACGTACACTTAATGGGGGATTAAGACATGTTAATGATTACTTGGCCTTCACACTTCCTAAGGGGCATTTTGGGCATTCCACAAAAAAGTGAATTAGGGTTTCTAACTTGTATAAATACCCCTTATGTTTCATGTAGCCATATCCCCTCTTAATTAGTTAGTTTTAGTTTAGAAAATAAAAGAAAGCTCTCTTTCTCTTTTCATGGCTACTTAGCCATTTCTTCTCTTATGTAATTCTTTTCTTTTATGCAATGTTAATTATTGTTTCTTTTTAATTACATATTCATTTCCTTTTATGCAAGTAGTGTAGATTTTCCTTTATGCAATTAGAATAGTTTTCCATTTCACATTGCTCTCTTTTCCTTTTCTTTTTCTCTCATGTTGCAAGCTACATTTGTTCATATGATAACAAATATGAGAGCTTAATCCCTTCAATTTAGGGGTAATGAAGCTCTCTAGTATGTAGATCCAAAATTTTGATGTTTATGCTCTCTTTTTGTGCTTAATGAGAATGATTGAAGTGGTTTAATGATGTTGTTTAGCTTTGAATTTGATAGTCTATGTTGTTCATAACAAATAGGCTATGCTTAAACAAACAAAACACAAATTGCCTCTTCATCTAAATATGATTATGGCAAAGAAGTGAATGTTGAAATTGAAATTTGATAGCCTATATTTCTAAACAATAGTTAATGGGCTATGCTTAAAATAGATTTTTATTTCAACTTTGTTGTCATATTTCATGAGAGTTAAATGTGTATTAGTGGTTGTGTTATAGTTTGATGGTTTATATTGAGCTAATTAATAGCATAAATATACCATACTTATGATAAGCACATCAACTAATTCACTAATGACAAGAAAAGAGAGGTTATAACTTCATTTTTGTTGATTCATGTGATCTAGAGAGTGGAATTGCCTCTAAATTGTCTTAACACACTCATATTTTTATCTATTTTTTTTGTCATTTTTTTTAGTTAATCACTCTTTCAACTTTGGTTAATTTGATTGAATAGAATTTTAAAATCATCAATTCCCTGCGGATCGACCCGTATTCGCCGCATGCTACATTCGTACACCGTGCGCTTGCGGTTATTTTTATTTCAAAATTCGTTCGATGGTTTTCTAAACCGATAGAACTTCCGTCGACGAACATGGTCATGAAAGGACCACATACACAAAAGAATAGCAACACGTGCTATACAAAAGAATACATCTATGAGTCTATATCTCAAGTGTAAACGACAAAAACTGCTAATCTAAATGGTCATCCAAAAGTCAGAGTAGTAAATCCCTGCGGGAGAAGTCAAGCAGAAGCACCTGTAACATCTCGGTCTGACCCGAGTATTATTTATAAGAAAATAATAAACGGATCATTTATTAGATAACATGATATAAAACAATAGATATGGCAAGAACATATAGTAACCATAAAGACATACTATAATAAGCATGTAAATGAAGATCATCAAGAGATCAAACAATATCAAAAGAATCTTCTAAAAGATCCAAATTCACCTTAAAAAAAGTGATGACACACAAATTCACCAAGACATAAAAGTTGGAAAATCATAACAATGAAAGTCATGAAAATAGGTGAAGCTCAAATTCCAAAAGACTACATAAGAAATCCAGAAATCACAATATAGGAGCATGAAAACTCACAAAATGGGAGCATGAAAACTCACCTACACGTGTAACACAAAGCGAGACGCTATCTCATGGTTGTAAGCCATTAATTTGGACACACGAATGGCTCGAAGACCGTGGGGCGCTACCCCACAAATGTGATGGCGAAACATCACACAAATGTGATGGCGAAACATCACAAGAGCGGGGTCTACTCTCCCTTGCAGACAAAGAGACATCGCACAATTGCTAGTCTAAATCACAAAAATGATCATCATGACCATCAAGAAGTGCCAATCACATTAAGCTAGTAAATATATGAGTTTAGCTTCATGTCCCATAACCACTTGCTTAACTTAAATATTTAAGAACAAACTGTAGATCTTCACTAGAAAATTGTCACAAAAGGTTCAATCGAACAAGTTCAAGAATTAACCGACGAAGCAAACATAAGCGTTTCATACCACTTGTTTTACTAAGTCGTTTAATTAGATTTCTCATCCGAGTGAGGTAAAGGTTTGTATATACTAATAGATTGGAAAACGGTTTGGGAAAAGATCTTTGTATTAAAATAGTGTTGAAATCGTTTTGATGAAAGAGTTTTGATATTTACTACTAGTATTGAAACCTTCATATTTCTAAAGTTGTTACCCCGTGTTTTTAGCAAGGCCGTGATACCATAAAATCGACCGAGAAGCCCAAGATAGTTTGTCTCGAAGAATGGTCAACTCAGCATCTCAACAAAACAAGTTCTGTTGAATGTTTTTCAGATAAGATCCCCTACGGAGGGGGGTCCGGGGGCAACGCCCCCTCTACGGGGTTCGACCTGCCCGGTCAAGTCGCGGGGGTCCAGGGGGCAGCGCCCCGTCCAAAATGGTACGACCTAGTGAAAACCTAAGGGAGGATAGGATCGAGCGACCTAATGGTTGTGACCTAGGGGTCTAAGGGGTCAAGTGACCTAGTGGTTGCGACCTAGAGGTGTTCGCGAGTTAACAGAGGTAAGCGAGCTAAAGTCTCAAACAAGGCCTAACGACCTAACTGCTCGCGACCTAAGTGAGGAAACAGGTCAAACGACCTAGTGGTTACGACTTAGGGGATGTTCGCGACCTAAGTACGCGACCTAATGTGGTCAACGACCTAACTCGGTTGCGACCTAACGGAGCAAAGGGGCGAACGACCTAACTGGAGTCATAGTCCTGCGACCTAAAGGGGGTCAACGACCTGACCACATGGAGGCCGAGCGACCTAAAGGAGAACAAGGTCAAGCAACCTAAACGGGGTACGCGACCTAGTGGAGTAAGGGGGAAACGACCTAGTGGCTTACGACCTAAAAAGGAACGAAGGCCAAGGACCTAAAGCCCAAACGAGTTAACATATGTGACCTACATGGTAACGACCTAACGGAGAAAGGCAGAGCGACCTTGTGGCCAAAGCGACTTAACGTTAAACGAGCCATGCGACCTAAGGCGTTAACACGCGAGCGACCTAAGGCGTTAGCTCGCGAGCGACCTAACTCCGAACACGCACAAATGGCCAGAACGACCTAAATGCAGAAAATTCACCAAAACGCTAAAAATTGGAGTTTTTCGCCAATCCAATCCATACCAAATGCAAATGTACATGCTAAAGTGATAGAAAATCATTCCCAAACGTTCGTGATAGTTATAGACAAGAATGTGAGATAAAAATCTCACCTTTGCACCAAAAATCAATGAAAATGAAGACCAAAGCAAAGCAAGAATCAATCCACTTCAATCTCAACACAAGAAGCTTGAATCCAATGTCTTCACTTTGATTTTGGAGTTGGATGTTGAATTTGCTAATGAACTTGGGCTTGGAATTTTAATTTCCCTTTCCACTCACCATTATTGCTAAAACTAGAATTAGGTAGGAGTTTATGAAGAGATGAGGAGAAGGGGTTGGAACTTAGGTTTAATAGGCTAAACCAACCCAAAGTCCAAAGTGGGAAAAGTTAGTGAAATTCCACTAACCCCAAACATATCAAAGTTTATACTTAAAAAGATTGTAAACGGCATTTCGAACTCAATGGAAGTGGTCTTGAATCCTAATTTGACCGTTTGCAAAAATAAGCTTTTCGGACCAATATCCGATTAACGACAAAATATTTAAATATAAAATCGATAAATATGCGGGTTGTTACAGGTAATATATCATTTCAACCCGTAATTTACAAAGAAAACCCGGGTTTGATCGTTTCAAACTCGCAATCCCAAGTAAATGAAAATAACTGAAAATCATTGAGGCCTATCATTTCAGCCCATAACGATTTTCCCCTATACTAAAGTCCGTTTAGGTATGTATCATTTCAACCCATAGTGATTCTAATCTAAAGGGAACTTGCAGTGTTATAAACTGATAAAAATAATAGAACAACATAACATAATATTAAAATATGATATAACAGGTGTTTAAGCACGGGTAAACGTCATAAAATCATACCATAGCAGGTGTAACATCATAATGCATTTTACAGATTCAAAAGGGGTCAATTTACTAGTTATATATGTACATATTTTCTGGTGAGAATAACTCACCTGTTCATAGCTGGAGATCGGTACCAAAGCACACACACTGACACAATGAAGGCACGGTAATACGGACAAGACTTGAGAGAGTGGAGAGCCAAAGCTATAAGGCTTGTTAACATATACACACAACAATACATACATACATAAGTATTCAACACAATATATCTTCAAATAACATATGAATCAACACCCAAAGCAATATGCATTTGCATTACACTTGCTCTCTACCTCATGTACTTCAGTTATGTAGGTGTTTAGCTCGGCCTAGGGGTGCTATATGTCTGGTTTGGTGTGCAAGTGGTCGGCCAAACATTTGTTTTGAAGGTGAATAGGTCTAGGTGTACAAGGCTACAACATAAGGCAAATAACATCACATCTTGGCTATATTTTGGTTCGGCCAGAGGCTCCAGGAGGTGGTGAGTGACGTGGCAGAGGGTGGAGGTCAGGCCATAGGTGGTGGTGGTGGAGCTAGTGGCGGCTAGAGGTTGAAGAAGGGTGTGTTGGCAAAGGCGGCTCATCCGGTGTATATAGTGATGGTTTTTGACGGATTTTGTGGTGATCTATGCCTTAGGATGGCTCGGCCTGAAGAGGAGAGGTAGTAGGATGGGTGATGGTCAGAGGAAGGGGGTGATGATGGTCGGCCAAATCCTGGTTGAGGAGGAGTGGAGGCATGAATGTAGAGAACATATGCAAAATTCAATAGAAAGTAGAAAAAAAAACAAAGAAGAAAAAAAGGGTTTTTACCAAATCTCTTCAAGCAAATGGCCGCACAAATTTTTTGTGGTTTTGAGAAATGTTTTTCTCGTGAAAAAATGATGAAGAATGAAGCTAAAAGAAAGTAGGAAAGGTATGGCCAAAATCATAAAGAACGGAGGTTGAGAAAGTGAAAGGTCGGAAGACAAAAGGACCCTGGAATTTTAAGAGTTTAAACTTTTTCAAATTGACTTTAATTTATATATATAAGTTTATATTACTGAAATTAATATTAATTTCAGCCAAAAATTCGAAAATATAACAAAATATAAAATATATATAAATATTTATTAATTATATAAGGTTAAAATAAGAAAATAACACAAAATTGCAAACCAGTCTAGAAAAATGGAAAATAAACAGAATGAACTTTTAAAAATTTATACGGACTTGTAAAAATATTCATAACATAGATAATAACATAAAATAAAAATTAATTCACAAAATAAATATATAAATTTTAATTAAATATAATTTAAATGAAGAAAATAGCAGAAAAATAGAAAACAACCATTAAAAATAGGAAATAAATACAGTAAATTTTGGAGAAATTTTATTATCACTTTAAAAATATTAAAGGAGAAAATATAAATAGAATAACATATTAACAAATATTTGAATAAAATATAACAAAGACAATATGATTTATATAATTTAAAATAGACAAAATTGCAAAATAAAACAAATTATACTCAAAATTAAAATACACATAACTTTCACAATTTAAATCCGTTTTTAATGAAACGAAAAGAAGTATTCAAATTATTAAATCTATTTTCAAAATAAAAGATAAAAATTAAGAATTTAAATATTTAAATCTGAAATTTAAAAGTCAAGGTTTGACTAGTTTGAACAGAAATTCATCTTTCAGTAAAATATCTAATTTATACTGGTTTGAAATTATAATTCACATAATAATCAACACTTATATTTAAAAATGAAATGTTTGAAATAAAATAAGTTTAAAAATAATTTCAAAATAAAATAAAGTCAAATATTAAAATATATGAAAAAAATCTAGGGTTGTTACAAGCGCAAATCATGATATGCGCTAGTTAAGGCAAGAAGTAATCGAAATCTGAATATGCTTGTGTATTTAACATATGGGTTGCGTGATTTTAGGTGAAAGGAAAATAACAAGGAATAAATTTAACTTTTGAAACATCTGAAGCAATTTGAAAGATTTTATTCCATGTATATAAGAGAGTCAAGTGTAGAAAGTTGCACGTGAATGACAATGCAACAAACGAATTTGAACGGCAGGAAAATTAATATTTTATACCAATTAAAACAATTTAAGCAAAAAGGAAAGTTTGTAAAGTTTACACGTGAATTCAGCTCATGCTTTTAAACGAAATTGAATAGCTAGGGAAATTATTCCTTTCCCACTTAGAAATGCACCTCTACTGATTGATTGATTGATTGATTTATAGCTAAGGTAAGAATTTAAGAATGCGTACTATAGATGCAATAATTAAATCAAAATATACGCCTAAATTTATAACAAAAGTAACGTATTTAAATTTATACAATTCTTATTTATTGGCTACTTATATTTAGTAAAATAAACGTTTAAGGAATATTTCATTAAATACGTATCATTTGTATGCCAACTAAATTAATCAAATGGATATAAATGTACAAATTAAAGTGTAATTAAATAGATTATTTATACACTATTAACTTAAAATTTATTTGTTTATCATTTAACTAAGAATCTAATGTATGTACGTATAAAATTTATTTCTTTTACAGAATATTTATTACTTAATTTAAAAAGGTATATAACCAAAAAAAAATTTAAAGAACAAAAGTGGAGTAAAATGTTGTCACGAATATATCCAGTTAAATCAAAAGATTTGGAAGTTAGAATTTAAAGATTTAAAATTTCAATTAATGTTAAACTTTAACCAAAATAAGAATTATAGAATTTGCTTATATTTGTAAAAATTTGGGTGATTATTTATAGTTAAAATTTTAAAATTCAACTTTTTGTAAAATAAAACCTTAGAGTTTAAAATAAAATAATAAAATATTTGTTAAAAATTTTAGGCTGTTACACTCTCCCCCACTCAGAACTTTTCGTCCTCGAAAAGGAAAGAAAGAAGGAAACAAAGGAAGATAAGATAATAGAGCAAAGTACCTGAAACGAATAATTCCGAATTCGAAGCACGAATGCTTTCCTCCGTCTCCTAGGTGCAATCCTGTTCATCAGTGCTCCACTGCACTTTGACTAGGCGGACGTATTTTCTTCTTAGCTGTTTCGTACCTCAATCAATGATACGAAGTAGCTTTCTTTCAATAGTTAGGTCAGGCTCGATGTCCAAACTATCAAGTGCAGTAGGCTGGATAATAAAAGATGGATCATGTAGACAGCGACGAAGGTGGGATGCATGGAATACATTGTGTATTCCAGCGAATTTCTCGGGCAAATCCAGTCGATAAGCAAGAGACCCAATCCTTTCCAAGGTGCGGAATGGACCAATGAACTTAGGAGCAAGCTTCCCTCTACGTCCAAATCGAACCACATTTCTTAAAGGTGAAACCTTAAGAGAAACCATATCACGGACAGCGAACTCCAAGCTCCTACTACAACGATCAACGTACTTCTTCTGCCTACGCTAAGCAATCCTTAACCTTCTCTTAATCTCCTCGACTTTCTCCGAAGCTTCCAAAATAATATCGGGATCAAGGACCAAGCGATTACCGGATTCAATCCAACAGGATGGAGATCTACAAGGTCGCCCATAAAGAGAAGCAAATAGAGACATCTTAAGGCTAGCCTGAAAAAAAAAGATAGAATGAGATAGATAGGGGATTAAGATAAGATAGGAACAGAGGATTGGAATTCTATACCTGATAACTATTGTTATAGTCGAATTCCACAATGTGGAGATGATCTCCCCACGATCCTCCATAATCCAAAATGCAAGCCCAAAGAAGATCCTCAAGAATTTGATTCACCGTTTCTATTTGACCATCAGTCTGAAGGTGATAAGCAGTGCTCAGATTCAAACGAGTACCCAAGGATTCCTGTAAAGCTTTCCAAAACTGGCTTGTAAAATTAGGGTCTCGATCGCAAACAATGCTAAGGGGAATGCCATGGAGGTTAACAATCTCCCTCATATAAATCTCAGCTAAGCACGAAGCCGTTCAGTTAGACTTGACCGGAATAAAATGAGCGGACTTGGTCAGTCTATCCACGATAACCCAGATGCTCTCATTTCCCTTCCTAGATCTTGGTGTACCATCAATGAAATCCATAGGAACTTGCTCCCACTTCCAATTGGGAATCTCCAGAGGCTGCAACAAACCCGGGGTCTTCCAATGATCCGCCTTGACTTACTGACAAGTCGCACGCCTACTAATAAAGATAGAGACATCGCGCTTCATACCCCTTCACCAATAAAGTTTCTTCAAATACCGATACATCTTTGCTACACCAGGACGAATTGAAAGTCTGGATTGATGATGTTCCCGAAGAACTCCTTCCTCAAACCATCAACGTTCGGTACACAAATTCTATTATTAATCCTCAAAATCCCTTCATCGTCAATCTGAGCTCCACTACCATCAGAATTTCTACCGCCTCTACTACGAACATTCCCCTTCATACTTCTAAGCATCACATCCTTATCCTGCTTAGCCTTGATATGATCTTAAAGAGGAGAAGAAACAATAAGCTGGCACAACAAAGACTTCTTCCTACTTAAAGCATCCGCCACCACATTAGCTTCCCTAGCGGTATGATTAATGTCAAGATCGTAAGAAAAGAGAAAATCAAGCCATCGAACTTGACGCTGATTCAAGACCTTCTGGGTGAAGATATACTTCAAAGACTAATGACCAATGAAGAGGTCAAACTTAGCACCCAAGGGATGATGTCTCCAAAGCTTCAATGCAAAGACAACGACCAGCAATTCTAAATCATGAGCAGCATAGTCGCTTCATGTGTCTTCAGCTGACGACTAGCATAGGCAATCACCCTCCCATCTGCATCAATATCGCTCCCGGACCCAAGCATCAGTGTATACCGTCAATCTCTTATTTCCATTCGGAATGGTAAACACTAGTGCAGAAGTAAGCCTATTTTTTAACTCCTGGAATGTCGCTTTACGCTTATCCTTCCAAATAAACTTAGCATTCTTCCGAGTTACAGTAGTGAGCGGTGCAGAAACCCAAGCAAAGTTTTCAATGAATCTCCAATAATAACCGGCAAGGCCCAGAAAATTGCAAATATCAGTTGGAGTATTAGGTTCTTCCTAATCTTGTACAGAATAGGGAGAGTAAGGAGAAGAGAAAGAAGGGATAAACTTACATTGATCGCAGTGATCTTGACTGGATCAACAGAAACTCCTTCACCAGAGACAATATTTCCGAGGAATCGGACTTCCTCTTCCCAGAAATGGCATTTAGAGAATTTATGTTTTAACTGGTGACTCCTAAGTGTCCCTAACACAAAGCTCAAGTGGGCTTTATGCTCTACCTCAGTCTTAGAGAACACATATTGCGAAAGACACAATTCATCAATAAAGACTGGAACAAATTTATTGAGCACATCGCGAAAGACACGATTCATCAAGTCAACAAAGAAGGCAGGAGCGTTGGTTAGACCAAAAGGCATAACTAGCCATTCAAAGAAACCATTCTCAGTACAAAATGCAGTTTTGGGAATGCTCTCCTCAGCAACTCTGAGTTGGTGAAAACCTGTGGCCAGATCAAGCTGAGAGAAAACAGTGGCTCCACATAGTTGATCAAACATGTCATTTATGTGAGGCATGGGATATCTATTTTTCATAGTGAGCTTGTTCAAATCCCTATAATGAACACATATCCGGAGAGAACCATCAGACTTGGTGATGAAAACAATGGCTGCTCCCCATGATGAAAAGCCAGGTCTGATCAGACCTTTAGAAGACAAGTCCTGAATCTGCTTCCGTAGTTCGATCTTCTCCCAGGGTGCCATCCTTTTGGGTGAAAGAACTATAGGTCAGGCTCCCAGAATAAGGTCGATACGGAAGTCAATTTCCCGCTTAGGAGGTAAAGAAATGACTTCATCAAATACGTCGGGAAATAGTTTGACTACAGGAGTCGAATGGATATCATCAGGGAAAGTATGGAGAGAATAAATGAAGCTACCAGCGAAATCCCGAGGCAGAATACACTGGATCTTTAAGGAATTACCAAAATCATCTTTGAGGGAAACAGTTCAAGAACTGCAAGAGATACAGGCATCATGCTTATCCAACCAGTCACCCTCAAGCAGTAGATTGAAAGCGTCAAAACCCAAGATATAAAAATCACCTGTGAAACAATGCTCAAAATGGAGAAGCTTTACTTGCTTACAAATTTTACTAAGATTTACAGGACCCCCAATATGATTTGAAACACATAAAGGTATAGAGGCAAACTCGGGAGAAAGGAGATGCTCAAATTTACTATAGAGATCCGATGAAATAAAGCTATGGGAAGCTCCGGTATCGAATAAAACACGAACCGAAGATTTAAACAAATTAAAAGAACCCTGGAGTGTACCTTGCGAGTCACTAGGAGCTGGAGCAGGCGTAGGTGCATTCTGCGGAGATGGGGAGGACGCAGAAGTAACAGCAAAAATCCCTGATGCCTTGCCCTTCTTCTGAGTAGGGCAGTCTCTCTTGAAGTGTCCCGGCTGAAGGCAAATGTGGAAAAAGTCTCGTCTAGCCAACTGAGAAGGAGGTGGAATAGCGGCACCCAAAGTAGGACATATATTTGCATAGTGTCCCTTCTGGTGGCATCTATGGCAAGTGATGGTAGAGAGGTCTACAGGCGGCCTTTGAGATGCAAAAGACGATGATCCTAGCCCTGGAGTCCTATTCTTATTTTTCTGACGATGAAGAAAATGGGGCTTCCTCTTCTTGGAGTTTCCAGAATACTAAAATGGGGCAGACTGGGCAGCTGTAGGAGCCCTAGAGGTAGGATTTTCATATCTGATAGCTATGTCCATCAGAACGGTGAACGAACCATGCACATGGGTAATGAGGCGATCATAGTACTCGGGACGTGCGCTAGAAATGAATTTCTCTTTTTTCTTCAAAGGGGTGTCTATCAGATTAAGGCCATGTTGCGAAATCTCATTAAATTTCCTCTCATACTCGCTAAAGGACATATCGCCCTACTTCAAATCCATACAGTCTCGATACAGCTGAGACTTTCCTGCTTCGGGCATCCATTTTACCATAAAAGCCTCCCTAAAGCACTATAAGAGATATAAGACAGATTTCAAAAATGGAGGAACTGAACCTAAATTTGGACAACCGAAGGAGATACCTAAATTGCATCCAGGTGATGTCAACCTCATCGGTGTGAGCAGTAACTGACAGCCACCAATCCAAAGCGGCTCCTTTCATCCGCCAGGCTGCCAATTGCCGCTGCTGGGCATTAGTGATTTCGAGACCGGAGAAGATTATCTCCAAGTCTCTCAACCACTATTGAGCTTCTATTATGCTTTCAGACCTCGTGAACTTGGTGCCACCAAGCTTGGTATATTCCTTGCAAACCTTAGTAAACCTAACTGGGGCAACGGGTGCAGGAGCTGGGGCAGCATCTCGTCCCCTACCTCTGGCATTTCCTCGATTCATCTTGAGAAATCAAGAATGAATTTAAGGACAGAGGAGAAATATAAAGACCAAGATAGATTAGATAATCCCAAGTTCATTAGAAAGGCATTCAACAAAGGACCTAATTATAACAGATGGGGAAAAGGAAAGAAGTAGTCGGAAAAATTTGATTTCAAACAAAAAAGTTTTTATACCAAAATACTTCTTTGAATATACTTTTAAAAATCATTTTATACTTTAAAATATGTTCTCTCACAAAGAAAGGATTCTAAGACTGACTTCACTCATTCTAGGGTATTTCTACCCTATTTCTAATGAGTTTTTGCTCCGCAGGACTATGGTTTGCCTAAAAAACCTGGCTCCGATACCAACTTTAATGACCCACTATTTTGCACCATTCCAATTCGACAATAAATTAAAAACATGTCAAACTTGAATAGTTCAAAACAATAGATTGTAATAAAAATTAGAGCAAATGAAATCAAATCATAGAATCACATACACAGAAATCAGAATACTCGTAGCGGAATTAAAATAACTTTGTGGTTCATGAAGCCACTATCACATAGTCTCAAAATAAGTATAAATAAGATAGTTTTAAAACCAAATATAGTTTGAAACAACCACTGAAAATCTCAATATTCAGTTGTCTTGATTTCATAAACTAAGATAAGAACTGAAAAGAAATTAGGCAGTAGCTTGTTAAAGATGGTCTCCAGCAGTCCTAGCTCTAAGGAACAAAGTCCGAACTGATACTTAGGCTGACCCGAGCGTAAAATAAACATAAACACTCAAGTCAGGATATACATACTTATTTAGTGTAAGCTAATTAAAGTGAACTGTAATAGAGTGCAAGTAACTTAAAGGATGCTTGGGACCACCTATCCTCTAAGGATCTGTCAAACTATTTACTATGTGGTATTATTTCGCTATTATAATAGTGTCTATAGTGAAATAAACTTACTTTTAAATAGCGTTAAGGAGTGACCCAATATTCCCCTTAACACGTAATAGTCTATACAGTACCGTAATACCTCCTGATCGGGAGGCTACCAGAGGATAATTCATAGGTACGACATAAATCAAACTCGTACAAGGCTCGCTAGGGTAGGTGACACGGCACAACTAGGCAATGCCATGATAGATATACCATTTTCTATCCGGACCATTGGAAGCACATAGCAGCTACTATCGCCCACCTCGAACAACACTCCCAAAATTAAAGGTGTGCACCAAACAATCACAAAGTAATAGAAGGGCATACGAAGAAATGCGTTCGATAAGAGGTGCTATCTCCTTGGCCCAAGAATTGCTCCTGTTTTAGCCACCTTATGCCAACTCATGGGAGTTGGGTCCACGTACATACCTCAATAGAACGTCACCACCAACCTACTTCATTCTAGAATCTCCACCGCGTACACGGTTGTCAAAGTGGTTTCGGTATCGACAGAGTGTATGCCCATATCCGATCCTGTTCTCTTTGCCAACCAATCGTTATTATTACCCTTGGTTATATATTTCAAAAATAGTTTATATTTTAATCAAAACTTCATTTTTTCTTTCAAAAGTGAAGCTATTATATTTACAAACCAGATATTCAAAATCTCATTTCAGCCAACGACAACACTTAACAAGTGCTGCTGTGGCTCTTTTATTTATTCGGGTTTAATTTAAATTTCGCGATCACAGCACTTATCAAGCACTGCAATAGCCTTTATTTAATTTTTTTAGCATTTAGTTCATTTGCATCAACTACGGCACTTACAAATTGGGGTAATATCCCTTACAATAGAATCTAAGTAAATTAAATTTCAGTTTTCAATATATATTCAGCAACATTTAAACTTTCATTTAAACCAATTTAACTTATAATATCATATCTTTCACTTTGAAATAGTCGTTTAAATTACTCAAAATTTACGATTTTCGTAAAGTAAATTTCATAAACAAATATCAAATTTCTCAATGCTTCGCTTATTAAAGTCAAATGCACAAATCCCCGTTCTTGGTATTCAAAAGTTACTTTAAACATTAAGTTTAATTTCCATTTCCAAAATATAACTTATCCCCAATTTATTTCATAACTTATTCTTTTCCTCTTAAACCAACTTCACTAGTCTAGAAAAATGGAAAATAAACAGAATGAACTTTGAAAAATTTATATGGACTTGTAAAAATATTTATAACAAAGATAATAACATAAAATAAAAATTCGTTCACAAAATAAATATATAAATTTTAATTAAATATAATTTAAATGAAGAAAATAGCAGAAAAATAGAAAACAGCCTTTAAAAATAGGAAATAAATACAGTAAATTTTGGAAAATTTTTATTATCACTTTAAAAATATTAAAAGAGAAAATATAAATAGAATAACATATTAACAAATATTTGAACAAAATATAACAAAGAAAATATGATTTATATAATTTAAAATAGACAAAATTGCAAAATAAAACAAATTATACTCAAAATTAAAATACACATAACTTTCACAATTTAAATCCGTTTTTAATGAAACGAAAAGCAGTATTCAAATTATTAAATCTATTTTCAAAATAAAAGATAAAAATTAAGAATTTAAATATTTAAATCTGAAATTTAAAAGTCAAGGTTTGAGCAGTTTGAACAGAAATTCATCTTTCAGTAAAATATCCAATTTATACCGGTTTGAAATTATAATTCACATAATAATCAACACTTATATTTAAAAATGAAATGTTTGAAATAAAATAAGTTTAAAAATAATTTCAAAATAAAATAAAGTCAAATATTAAAATATATGAAAAAAATCTATGGTTGTTACAAGAGCAAATCATGATATGCGCTAGTTAAGGCAAGAAGTAATCGAAATCTGAATGTGCTTGGGTATTTAACATATGGGTTGCGTGATTTTAGGTGAAAGGAAAATAACAAGGAATGAATTTAACTTTTGAAACATCTGAAGCAATTTGAAAGATTTTATTCCATATATATAAGAGAGTCAAGTGTAGAAAGTTGCACGTGAATGACAATGCAACAAATGAATTTGAACGGTAGGAAAATTAATATTTTATACCAATTAAAACAATTTAAGAAAAAAGGAAAGTGTGTAAAGTTTACACGTGAATTCAGCTCATGCTTTTAAACGAAAGTGAATAGCTAGGGAAATTATTCCTTTCCTCTTAGAAATGCACCTCTACTGATTGATTGATTGATTGATTTATAGCTAAGGTAAGAATTTAAGAATGCGTACTATAGATGCAATAATTAAATCAAAATATACGCCTAAATTTATAACAAAAGTAACGTATTTAAATTTATACAATTCTTATTTATTGGCTACTTATATTTAGTAAAATAAACGTTTAAGGAATATTTCATTAAATACGTATCATTTGTATGCCAACTAAATTAATCAAATGGATATAAATGTACAAATTAAAGTGTAATTAAATAGATTATTTATACACTATTAACTTAAAATTTATTTGGTTATCATTTAACTAAGAATCTAATGTATGTACGTATAAAATTTATTTCTTTTACAGAATATTTATTACTTAATTTAAAAAGGTATATAACCAAAAAAAAATTTAAAGAACAAAAGTGGAGTAAAATGTTGTCACGAATATATCCAGTTAAATCAAAAGATTTGGAAGTTAGAATTTAAAGATTTAAAATTTCAATTAATGTTAAACTTTAACCAAAATAAGAATTATAGAATTTGCTTATATTTGTAAAAATTTGGGTGATTATTTATAGTTAAAATTTTAAAATTCAACGTTTTGTAAAATAAAACCTTAGAGTTTAAAATAAAATAATAAAATATTTGTTAAAAATTTTGGACTGTTACACTCTCCCCCACTCAAAACTTTTCGTCCTCGAAAAGGAAAGAAAGAAGGAAACAAAGGAAGATAAGATAATAGAGCAAAGTACCTGAAACGAATAATTTCGAATTCGAAGCACGAATGCTTTCCTCCGTCTCCCAGGTGCAATCTCGTTCATCAGTGCTCCACTGCACTTTGACTAGGCGGACATATTTTCTTCTTAGCTGTTTCGTACCTCGATCAATGATACGAAGTAGCTTTCTTTCAATAGTTAGGTCAGGCTCGATGTCCAAACTATCAAGTGCAGTAGGCTGGATAATAAGAGATGGATCGTGTAGACAACGACGAAGGTGGGATACATGGAATACATTGTGTATTCCAGCGAATTTCTCTGGCAAATCCAGTCGATAAGCAAGAGACCCAATCCTTTCCAAGATGCGGAATGGACCAATGAACCTAGGAGCAAGCTTCTCTCTACGTCCAAATCGAACCACATTTCTTAAAGGTGAAACCTTAACAAAAACCAGATCACCGACAGCGAACTCCAAGCTCCTTCTACAACGATCAATGTACTTCTTCTGCCTATCCTAAGCAATCCTTAACCTTCTCTTAATCTCCTTGACTTTCTCCGAAGCTTCCAAAATAATATCGGGATCAAGGACCAAGTAATTACCGGATTCAATCCAACAGGATGGAGATCTACAAGGCAGCCCATAAAGAGAAGCAAATAGAGACATCTTAAGACTAGCCTGAAAAAAAGATAGAATGAGATAGATATGGGATTAAGATAAGATAGGAACAGAGGATTGGAATTCTATACCTGATAACTATTGTTATAGGTGAATTCCACAATGTGAAGATGATCTCCCCAAGATCCTCCATAATCCAAAATGCAAGCCCGAAGAAGATCCTCAAGAATTTGATTCACCGTTTCTATTTGACCGTCAGTTTGAAGGTGATAAGCAGTGCTCAGATTCAAATGAGTACCCAAGGATTCTTGTAAAGCTTTCCAAAACTGGCTAGTAAAAATAGGGTCTCGATCGCAAACAATGCTAAGGGGAACGCCATGGAGGTTAACAATCTCCCTCATATAAATCTCAGCTAAGCTCGAAGCCGTTCGGGTAGACTTGACCGGAATAAAATGAGCGTACTTGGTCAGTCTATCCATGATAACCCAGATGCTCTCATTTTCCTTCCTAGATCTTGGTGTACCATAGATGAAATCCATAGGAACTTGCTCCCACTTCCAATTGGGAATCTCCAGAGGCTGCAACAAACCCGGGGTCTTCCGATGATCCGCCTTGACTTACTGACAAGTTGCACACCAACTAATAAAGATAGAGACATCGCGCTTCATACCCCTTCACCAATAAAGTTTCTTCAAATACCGATACATCTTTGCTACACCAGGATGAAGTGAAAGTCTGGATCGATGATGTTCCCGAAGTAACTCCTTCCTCATACCATCAACGTTCGGTACACAAATTCTATTATTAATCCTCAAAATCCCTTCATCGTCAATCTGAGATCCACTACCATCAGAATTTCTACCGCCTCTACTACGAACATTCCCCTTCATACTTCTAAGCATCACATCCTCATCCTGCTTAGCCTTGATACGATCTAAAAGAGGAGAAGAAACAATAAGCTGGCACAACAAAGACTTCTTCCTACTTAAAGCATCCGCCACCACGTTAGCTTCCCCAGCGGTATAATTAATGTCAAGATCGTAAGAAAAGAGAAACTCAAGCCATCAAACTTGACGCTGATTCAAGTCCTTCTAGGTGAAGATATACTTCCAAGACCGATGACCAGTGAAGAGATCAAACTTAGCACCCAAGGGATGATGTCTCCAAAGCTTCAATGCAAAGACAACAGCCAATAATTCTAAATCATGAGCAGCATAGTGGCTTCATGTATCTTCAGCTGACGACTAGCATAGGCAATCACCCTCCCATCTGCATCAATACAGCTCCCAGACCCACGCGACAAGTATCAGTGCATACCGTCAATCTCTCATTTCCATTCGGAATGGTAAGCACTAGTGCGGAAGTAAGCCTATTCTTTAACTCCTGGAATGTCGCTTTACGCTTATCCTTCCAAATAAACTTAGCATTCTTTCGAGTTAGAGCAGTGAGCAGTGCAGAAATCCAAGCAAAGTTTTCAATGAATCTCCGATAATAACCGGCAAGGCCCAGAAAATTGCAAATATCAGTTGGAGTATTAGGTTCTTCCTAATCCTATATAGAATAGGGAGAGTAAGGAGAAGAGAAAGAAGGGATAAACTTACATTGATCGCAGTGATCTTGACTGGATCAACTGAAACTCCTTCACTAGAGACAATATGTCCGAGGAATCGGACTTCCTCTTTCCAGAAATGGCATTTAGAGAATTTATCTTTTAACTGGTGACTCCTAAGTGTCCCCAACACAAAGCTCAAGTGGGCTTTATGCTCTTCCTCAGTCTTAGAGAACACATATTGCGAAAGACACGATTCATCAATAAAGACTAGAACAAATTTATTGAGCACATCACGAAAGACACGATTCATCAAGTCAACAAAGAAGGCAGGAGCGTTGGTTAGACCAAAAGGCATAACTAGCCATTCAAAGAAACCATTCTCAGTACGGAATGCAGTTTTGGGAATGCTCTCCTCAGCAACTCTGAGTTGGTGAAAACCTGTGGCCAGATCAAGCTGAGAGAAAACAGTGGCTCCACAGAGTTGATCAAACATGTCATTTATGCGAGGCATCGGATATCTATTTTTCATAGTGAGCTTGTTCAGATCCCTATAATGAACACATATCCGGAGAGAACCATCAGACTTGGTGATGAAAACAATGGCTGTTCCCCATTATGAAAAGCTAGGTCTGATGAGACCTTTAGAGGACAAGTCCTGAATCTGCTTCCGTAGTTCGATCTTCTCCCTGGGTGCCATCCTTGTGGGTGAAAGAACTACAGGTCAGGCTCCTAGAATAAGGTCGATACGGAAGTCAATTTCCCTCTTAGGAGGTAAAGAAATGACTTCATCAAATACATCGGGAAATAGTTTGACTACAGGAGTCGAATGGATATCATCAGGGAAAATATCGAGAGAATAAATGAAGCTACCAGCGAAATCCCGAGGCAGACTACACTGGATCTTTAAGGAATTACCAAAATTATCTTTGAGGGCAACAGTTCGAGAACTGCAAGAGATACAGGCATCATGCTTATCCAACCAGTTACCCTCAAGCAGCAGATTGAAAGCGTCAGAACCCAAGATATAAAAATCACCTGTGAAACAATGCTCGAAATGGAGAAGCTTTACTTGCTTACAAATTTTACTAAGATTTACAGGACCCCCAATAGGATTTGAAACACATAAAGGTATAGAGGCAAACTCGGGAGAAAGGAGATGCTCAAATTTATATAGAGATCTGATGAAATAAAGCTATAGGAAGCTCCGGTATCGAATAAAACACGAACCGAAGATTTAAACAAATTAAAAGAACCCTGGAGTGTACCTTGCGAGTCACTAGGAGCTGGAGCAGGCGCAGGTGCAGTCTGCGGAGATGGGGAGGACGCAGAAGTAACAGCAAAAATCCCTGATGCCTTGCCCTTCTTCTGAGTAGAGCAGTCTCTCTTGAAGTGTCCCACTGAAGGCAAATGTGGCAAAAGTCTCGTCTAGCCAACTGAGAAGTAGGTGGAATAGCAGCACCCAAAGTAGGACATCTATTTGCGTAGTGTCCCTTCTGGTGACATCTATGGCAAGTGATGGTAGAGAGCTCTACAAGCGGCCTCTGAGATGCAAAAGACGATGATCCTAGCCCTGTAGTCCTATTCTTATTTTTCCGACGATGAAGAAAATGGGGCTTCCTCTACTTGGAGTTTCCAGAATACTGAGATGGGGCAGACTGGGCAGCTGTAGGAGCCCTAGAGGTAGGATTTTCATATTTGATAGCTATGTCCATCAGAGCGGTGAACGAACCATGCACATGGGTAATGAGGCGATCGTATTACTCGGGACGTGCGCCAGAAATGAATTTCTCGTTTTTCTTCAAAGGGGTGTCTATCAGATTAAGGCCATATTGCGAAATCTCATTAAATTTCCTCTCATACTCGCTAAAGGACATATCGCCCTGCTTCAAATCCATACAGTCTTGATACAGCTGAGACTTTCCTGCTTCGGGCATCCATTTTACCAGAAAAGCCTCCCTAAAGCACTATAAGAGATATAAGACAGATTTCAAAAATGGAGGAACTGAACCTAAATTTGGACAACCGAAGGAGATACCTAAATTGCTTCCAGGTGATGTCAACCTCATCTGTGCGAGCAGTAATTGACAGCCACCAATCCAAAGCGGCTCCTTTCATCCGCCAGGCTGCCAATTGCCGCTGTTGGGCATTAGTGATTTCGAGACCGGAGAAGATTATCTCCAAGTCTCTCAACCACTATTGAGCTTCTATTATGCTTTCAGACCTCGTGAACTTGGTGCCACCAAGCTTTGTATATTCCTTGCAAACCTTAGTAAACCTAACTGGGGCAACGGGTGGAGGAGCTGAGGCAGCATCTCGTCCCCTACCTCTGGCATTTCCTCGATTCATCTTGAGAAATCAAGAATGAATTTAAGGACAGAGGAGAAATATAGAGACCAAGATAGATTAGATAATCCGAAGTTCATTAGAAAGGCTTCAACAAAGGACCTAATTATAACAGATGGGGAAAAGGAAAGAAGTAGTCGGAAAAATTTGATTTTAAACAAAAAAGTTTTATATCAAAATACTTCTTTGAATATCCTTTTAAAAATCATTTTATACTTTAAAATATGTTCTCTCACAAAGAAAGGATTCCAAGATTGACTTCACTCATTCTAGGGTATTTCTACCCTATTTCTAATGAGTTTTTGCTCCGCAGGCTATGGTTTGCCTATAAAACCTGGCTCCGATACCAACTTTAATGACCCACTATTTTGCACCATTCAAATTCGACAATAAATTAAAAACATGTCAAACTTGAATAGTTCAAAACAATAGATTGTAATAAAAATTGGAGCAAATGAAATCAAATCATAGAATCACATACATAGAAATCAGAATACTCGCAACGGAATTAAAATAACTTTGTGGTTCATGAAGCCACTATCACATAGTCTCAAAATAAGTATAAATTAGATAGTTTTAAAACAAAATATAGTTTGAAACAACCACAGAAAATCTCAATATTCAATTGTCTTGATTTCATAAACTAAGATAAGAACTGAAAAGAAATTTGGCAGCAGCTTGTTAAAGATGGTCTCCAGCAGTCCTAGCTCCAAGGAACAAAGTCCGAACTGATACTCAGGCTGACCCGAGCGTAAAATAAACATAAACACTCAAGTCAGGACATACATACTTATGTAGTGTAAGCTAATTCAAGTGAACTGTAATAGAGTGCAAGTAACTTAAAGGATGCTTGGGACCACCTATCCTCTAAGGATCCGTTAAACTATTTACTATGTGTTAATATTTCGCTATTATAATAGTGTCTATAGTAAAATAAACTTACTTTTAAATAGCGTTAAGGAGTGACCCAATATTCCCCTTAACACGTAATAGTCTATACAGTACCATAATACCTCCTGATCGGGAGACTACCAGAGGATAATCCATAGGTACGACACAAATCAAACTCGTACAAGGCTCGCTAGGGTATGTGACACGACACAACTAGGCAATGCCATGGTAGATATACCAATTTCTATCCGGACCAGTGGAAGCACATAGCAGCTACTATCGCCCACCTCGAACAACACTCCCAAAATCAAAGGTGCACACCAAACAATCACAAAGTAATAGAAGGGCATACGAAGAAATGCGTTCGATAAGAGGTGCTACCTCCTTGGCCCGAGAATTGCTCCTGTTTTAGCCACCTTATGCCAACTCATGGGAGTTGGGTCCACGTACATACCTCAATGGAAGGTCACCACCAACCTACTTCATTCTAGAATCTCCACTGCATACACGGTTGTCAAAGTGGTTTCGGTATCGACAGAGAGTACACCCATATCCGATCCTGTTCTCTTTGCCAACCAATCGTTATTATTACCCATGGTTATATATTTCAAAAATAGTTTATATTTTAATCAAAACTTCATTTTTTCTTTCAAAAGTGAAGCTATTATATTTACAAACTAGATATTCAAAATCTCATTTCAGCCAACGACAACACTTAACAAGTGCTACCGTGGCTCTTTTATTTATTCGGGTTTAATTTAAATTTCGCGACCACAGCACTTATCAAGCACTGCAATAGCGTTTATTTAATTTTTTTAGCCTTTAGTTCATTTGCATCAACTACGGCACTTACAAAGTGGGGTAATATCCCTTACAATAGAATCTAAGTAAATTAAATTTTATTTTTCAATATATATTCAGCAACATTTAAACTTTCATTTAAACCAATTTAACTTATAATATCATATCATTCACTTTGAAATAGTCGTTTAAATTACTCAAAATTTACGATTTTCATAAAGTAAATTTCACGAACAAATATCAAATTTCTCAATGCTTCGCTTATTAAAGTCAAATGCACAAATCCCCGTTCTTGGTATTCAAAAGTTACTTTAAACATTAAGTTTAATTACCATTTCCAAAATATAACTTATCCCCAATTTATTTCTTAACTTATTCTTTTCCTCTTAAACCAACTTCACTTTTCCTAAGTTTAGTTATATTCACAATTATATTTTTATATATTTTTTATTAACCTTTTAATTTATAGAAAATTTAAATAACACCTTATTTATCCATTTAAATTCAATTTATATCAAATTTATTATATTTTATTTACTCAACTTAAGTTTCATTTCTTTACAAAATGAAATTCCAAAATAATTTTTTATTCCAATATTCCAACTTAACCATTTATTTGTTTATATATATTTAACTTGTATAAAATCACAAAATCATTTTAATCCAATTCAAATCAAAATAATAAGATATACAAATTTAAAGTAATTAAATTTTTCCAGAAATTTATATATATATATATAACTACGGGTCTGTATAATATTTTCTACCCTAGGTCAAATGGTACGGATAATATCATTTCAATCCATAATTTATAAAGAAAATCCGGGCTCTATCATTTCAAACCAGCAATCCCAAGTTAAATAAATAACTAAATAAATAAATAAATAAATATCGTTCAAGCCTATCATTTCATCCCATAACGATTATATTCTACAGGGAACTTGCAGTGTGATAAACAGTAAATAAATAAACAGCATAAATATAACTACGATATAACTGATGATGTGTCAATTTAATAACATGGATTTTAACATCATAAATTTATATCACAGGCAAGTAAAATAAAAAATAACCATTTTACAATTTCACTTGTTATTAATTTACAGATCTATAAGTATGTTTGCCGGGTGAGAATACTCACCTCTACGATGTTGGAGTTTGATACAAATAACGAATATCTGCACCGAAAAGCGTACAGAAGGCACGATCAATTTTCAGAGGATGCGGCAACCCGATTCTGATCTTGAACCAAGATAAATAAATAAAACTAAGTACGAGCATTCAATTATGGTCAAAGCAAATTTTTAAATAATTAAAACCGGGAGAGATTTAAATTGAAGGATAATTGATAAAATTTTGCTCGACTACTTCACCACACAACTCGCCCACCCCTCAATGGCTTGACAAACGACCTTGTCCGAGTTTATGCTTTGAAATGTATGCATGCACGCAGTGATATTTTTAGGCAAATAGGGTGAGATAAAATAGAGGTGGTGCAAGCATTGTTTTTCTTAAATGGTTGGTCGCGACTACTACATGGCTCGGCCACTGCATGGCATTCACCGCCTGGAGGCGAGGCAAAGTCAGACTCGGTCAAGCATCATCATCTACTGGTGTGGCTGAACTTCGGAGGGGGGAAGCACATTGGTTCGGCTGTTGTATTCATTTGGAGGAGGTGGTGAATTTTTGCTCAGCTCACGGCCAGAACCGGCATCATGGGAGGCCATACAGGGCGGTGGCGGAGGAGAATAGGTGGGTCGTGAAGGTGGAGGAGTGCGCTGAGTCGAGCATTTGTGTGGCACAGTGGAAACAAGCAAGAAGCAAAAGAGAGAGAAAAATGATAATAATAGTAAAAAAACATGCGCCATTACCTTCAGCTGAAGCCCACGCGAGAAGAGAAAGCAACTGATGAGGAAAAGGAATTTTTGACGTGATTTATATTTATAAGAAAAAATTTGCGTTGCTTTGAACGCAAGAAAATGATAAAAGCACAAATCATGGTATGCGCTAGTTAAAGAAAGAATCGAAATTTGAACATGCTTGGGTATTTAACATATGGGTTGCGTGATTTTAGGTGAAAGGAAAATAACAAGGAATAAATTTAACTTTTGAAACGTCTGAAGCAATTTGAAATTTTTTATTCCATATATATAAGAGAGTCAAGTGTAGAAAGTTGCACATGAATGACAATGCAACAAATGAATATGAACGACAGGGAAATTAATATTTTATACCAATTAAAACAATTTAAGCAAAAAGGAAAGTGTGTAAAGTTTACACATGAATTCAGGTCAAGCTTTTAAATGAAATTGAATAGCTAGGGAAATTATTCCTTTCCCACTTAGAAATGCACCTCTACTGATTGATTGATTGATTTATAGCTAAGGTAAGAATTTAACAATGTGTACTATAGACGCAACAATTAAATCAAAACATATGCCCAAATTTATAACATAAGTAACGTATTTAAATTTATACAATTCTTATTTATTCGCTACTTATATTTAGTAAAATAAACGTTTAAAGAATATTTTATTAAATACGGATCATTTATATGCCAACTAAATTAATCAAACAGATATAAACGTTCAAATTAAAGGTGTAATTAAATATATTGTTTATACACTATTAACTTAAAATTTATTTGTTTATCATTTAACTAAGAAAAAAATGTATATACATATAAAATTTATTTCTTTTACAAAATATTTATTGCTTAATTTAAAAAGGTATGCAATCAAAGCTTTTTTTTAGAGAACAAAAGTGGAATAAAATGTTGTCATGAATATATCCAATTAAATCAAAAGATTTGGAAGTTAGAATTTAAAGATTTAAAATTTCAATTAATGTTAAACTTTAACCAAAATAAGAATTATAGAATTTGCTTATATTTACAAAATTTGGGTGATTATTTACAGTTAAATTTTTAAAATTCAACTTTTTGTAAAATAAATCCCAGAGTTTAAAATAAAAGAATAAAACATTTGTTAAAAAATTTGGGCTGTTACAATACGACTCAGAGAAGGGTGTTAACTTAAGAGAATAAATTCACTGCCACCAAACAGAAATGTATTTGATAGAAATCAGCTTTATATCTCAAAGTGTAATGTTAGACATACAACCGTACAAGTCCATCCAGGATCTTAATGGAACCGAAGGCACTTCAAAGAAACACTTTCTAATTCGGGTATTCACAATCACGTTCGGACTCCACATCACATATGGAGATATCTATACCGGAGCAACTCAGCGTAGAGACATGCAATAGGCAATCCTATCATTCTCGAAAATACCCATTCTTCACCACCTCCTTCAAATGCTATCCATTTCGTCATATCACTATTCAGAATGGGTTTTACGACATAAAGTCCTCTCCGGCTAAACTGAATAATGAGCGCTTGTTCTAAAAACATATGGATATATTGGGATCTTTGTTAAGTCACAACTTTTAGCCCCAAACCTTTCTTTTGAATGGTTTAAGCAAATATTCACTTTTAATCTTTTAAACAAATATTCACCCTTGAAGATCCTCTTCAATTTGAAACAAGGTTCACCAATCTTTAACAAAGATTCATTCATAGATTTCAAAACTATTTTCAATTTGATTCACCAATAACTTGAAATCCTTTCAACAAAACTGGAACTTCTTCTGTTAAATGAAAGCCATTATCATTTGAAAACAAATGCTTTTCATTTCGGAAAAATCTGATTATGTTTACTCAAGTTACAACCTTTCGAAGTATACATTGGAAAATCGGCGAACTGCCGTATTTTTGGGAAGTTCTTTTTGAATTAAATTTAAATTCTCAGATCAATATACTTCTAAAATTGGCATAAAATCCATATATATATATTGTATAACTTGTATAACCCTTTCAAACCATATTATCCAAAATAATTTCAAAAATTAAACAAGACATATTATATTCAAACTAAATTTTAATTTCAAACTTCCTTTCCAAAAGCTTTTCATATTCAACTCAATTTTACTTCCAAACCATTTTGGATTCAAGATTCAAATTTTAAAACCATTTTGAATAAAATAATATTAAATTCAAAAATTTGTGACTTAATCGATTCCTCATGAAATCCATAGTTGTGTGTATGTGGTGTAGTCCAAGGGTTTCATAGCTAACAATAAAATATCATAACCATCATCAATTCAAGCACAACAATATCGATAAGTGGTATAATCCTACAACGCTCATCTTCCATTCACAGATAAATATGTGAATTCATCACAGATAAATAAATCACAGTTCATAGCTTAATTCAAGGCAATTCACATCACAAAACAATACATATCAAGGATAACATACAATTCAAGGCATTCAATAGAATTCAATCAACCATAAGCAAGATTAATCAATCACCTGATTATAATTAATTAATAAATTAATTACTTGTTAATTAATTATTTTTCTCTGATCAATAGACATTAATAAATTACAAACCATTAATTTAATTAATTAATGAAAATTAATTAATCATCCTTAATCATCCATCTTAATTAATTATCCTTAATTGATTAATTATTCCCAAATTAATCACATAAATTAATTAACCTTTAATTATATTAATTAATTAACCCTTAATTAATTACATTAACAAATCATCCTCTAATTAATTAGTTTACCTTTAATTATTAAGTAATTACTCCTTAGTTATCCCTTAATTACTTAACCTTTAATTACAAATTACCTTTTACTTACTTATATTAAGTAATTAATCTTTAAGCAATTATCTTTTAATTACATAATTAATTAACCTTTAATTATTAATTAATTAACCTTAATTAATGACATTAACTATCCTTTAATTACTTTTCTCTACTTATAATAAATAAAATTGCTTGAACTAATTTACTCGGTGTCTTTTTGAAATTCCAAAAATGCCCTTTCTTTCCTTTTACATGTTTGCACTCAATCAAGATATCAACGTATGCAATAATACAAACAACCCATGTGCAAAACACGGGCTCATACTAGTACTAATTAATCACTCCTTAATCAATTAAGACCTTAGTTAATTCGAAGATAACCCATTTATCTTAATTAATTACTTTAATTATCATTTAAATCTTATTAATAACCTTTGGAATTAATATTAAATTACCAGCTAACTTAGACCCTTAAGTTAGTTAACCTTTAAAAAATTTATCATCTTAATTAGTTCCTTAGTTACATTTTTAAATTTACTTTAAAAATAAACTATAAAATAAAGGATATATATTAAACACCTTTAATAATGAGAATAATTTTATTTTAAAAACCGTTAAGTAATCCTAACTTAAATAAACACATATTATATCAAAGAATTAGTTTTCAAAAATTTGTTAAAACTTGATTCATAATTTTTTTAGAAAACTTGTTTTATTTTCAAAAATTTAAACTGTCTTAACACATACTCGAGACCATCCCGAGTTCAATCCCGAGCCAAACATAAGTTTTCCCGAGACACTCACGGTCCTTATTCCACTTCGAGGAAATCATCACGCAAACCCAAGACAAAGCCTTTCTTCCTCCATCACCATAACAAACCCATATACACCCAATGCTCGTGCACATGCACAAAAACTCCGACCATCTCCAATCAACACTACGACCATCAACACATCGGGATGATCTCCCTTAAGTCTCCGACCACCCAAAAACCTGAAACAACGTCAAACTCGAGATCGAGTTACTTGACCAAAACTGGAGAAAAAAACTCGATTGACAAATCCTCCTCACATCGATGATCTAGATCGTCAGAAGCCACGCCACCTCGACCAACGACGCACCGAAGATTCATGCTTCAATTCCCACATGTCTGGCCAACTCGATGCATTGACGACGCTGCTGCGACTCGTTTTCCCACCTTGATTAAAAATTGGATTTAAAACATAAATCAACCACGTTCATCATTCACGATGATCAGGAATTTCACCAAGCATTTTTCTCAAACTCCCCGACCTCCCAGCAAGCTTCAGCCATGATCGCGACAACTAATACATCGCCAACAACCATAAATCGCCAAAAGTCCCAAATTCATTCAATTCTCATGTTCTCACGATTTACTAAACTAAAAATCATGAATTTTATTTTGAAAATCATGGTTTTCGATGTTGAACCCGGTGATGTAGGTGAATCAAGAGGATATATCACTTGAATTTTTTTACAGGATTTTGGATTTTACTGTAAATTTTATTCCCTGCCCAAATTTTCTTCAAATTTAACTTGAAAATATGTTAGAATTTAGATCTTGATTATATAAACACATTTCATTTAGATCTTAAAATCTAAAATGAAATGGAGGAAGAAATTTAATTTTTTTAACAGGTTTAATTTTCGTAAAACCTGGAAACAGAGATGCATGCCTGTACAACAGATATGCACAAACATATCTACACACACATACGTATATATATATATATGTATATATGCAAATTTGTATGCATGCAAGCAGATTCAAACTTTACTTCAAGCATGATCATAATCAAAATGTTAAAATCCAGTGTTCAAAAGGGTTTACTCACCTTGTTTGTTGAAACAGAGAAGAAGCCTGGAAATAGATTTGAACTTGAATTTTCATCTGGAAATGTTTGGGATGATCTGATCTAAACAGATTTGTTTTAATCTAAAGCTTGCAGTTAAATTTGAATCTGATACTTGAAACTGGAAAACTCGATTTTGATTTGAAACTTTGTTGAAATAATCTATACTTGATATTTGATGTTAATCTGAAGCTTTGAATTGCTTTGCTTGATTTAGGTTGGAAACAGGTTGAAGTTTGTTGCTTATTTGATTTAAACTTTTGATTTTCTTTTGAAGATTGAAGAAAGAAATGAGAAGTTTGAAAATAGCCTGGTTTCTCACTTTGATATTTACATTACAATTTTAAAAGAAAACAAAAACATATTGGCCACTTGCTAATACAAGCTTACACTTGTTATATAAGTTGTTTTCATTCTCACAAATGTCATGTGCAATATAGTTTATGTTTTTACCCTTATGTTAATTAATATATAAATTATGTTTTAATTCAAACTACATTTATATATGTATTGTTTTAAAGAGAAAGAATATTATCCTTTTATTAATGTCTTATTCAAATTTTAAACTTAAGTTATCATACTTATATAACTTTTAAATAAAATGATTTGAAATCTAATTATACACAATAAATAATCATATATACATACATATATATTAGTTTCTTAAAATATAAACTTTTAAATCCAATTAATTTTATAAAATATTTACTTTTGAATTCCAAAACAAAACTCTATTTACAATATATATATATATATATAAACACATATTTATATTTGTTTCTAGAAAAATTCAAATTAGTTCACCAATTAATTCACAATTTAATTCATAATTTAATTCTAAAAATTAAATTAATTACCAAATTAAATTGAGTTTAATAACGGGATCGTTACAGATTCCTCCCTTAATAAAATTTCGTCCCCGAGATTTGTTAGACAGGGAGACAACCAAAGAACAGATAAATATACAAAGATATAGCTTTCAAAATCAAGCTGAAAATTTATTCCATATTTGGCTTATCAAATCAGAATATCATCAATAAATACGAGAACGAACTCATTCAATGTTTCATGAAGTACTCGGGTTATCCGGTCTACAAAACATGCAGGAGCATGCGTTAGTTCGAAGGGCAACTAGCCATTCGTAGAATGTATCTGGACCCCAAAGAATGGACAAATGGATACAATCCAATTTAACTTCATATCTGAAAGTTCTCTATGGATCGTGTAATATGGATATATGATAATGCAAAGTATACTAATGATAATAATACTGTAAATAGTGTGGAATAAAAAGCAGTATAGCAAAATGACACTAGAGATTTTTATATTGGTTCGGAGCACCGTCCTATGTCCAGTCCCAGACTCATTCTGGAATTTTACTAAAACAACAACCCTCACTTAACCCGGAGGAACAGGTCTATACAACCCCTAAGCAGCCGAACAGGGACCTAAGCAGCATAACAGGATTTCGCCTCAAAAGCCGAAGAGGACTTCACTTGCCTAAGCAGCAGAACAGGACTTCAACAAATGCAGAAAATAGTTTTTGAATAATGTGTGTTATGATAACACATATTTGTCACTTGTAGTACACCCTTCCTATAATCTTCTCCTCGAGTATAAATGTTTGTATTTGAAGTACATAAAGAATAGAAATGTATAGTATTGCTTTTATGCAGAATAATTGAGAGCATGATAGAAAATAGATTTCAGAAAGTTAGATCAGAGAATAAGAGAAATCGATTGTAATTCAGTGAGTTGAAATAAAGTTGGAGTTTGTATTTATAATAGTTAGAAAGCTACGACTGTTGGTGAAGAGTTTCGATCGAAGTGTTGCATCCGAATCTTTTCGTTAAAGGTTCGCAACTCTTCACCGAAGTCATGTCCTTTCAAAAATATCCTGCTATAGAAATTCAGTTGACTGGGCTTCAGGATCAGTCGACTGAATATTCAAACGAATTTAAAATATTTAAATTCATACATACGTGCATTGTGCATGTTGCATTTTTTCTCTTGTGTCAGTCAACTGGCAAACAGGGTCAATCGACTGACCTGGTGAATTTTGTGCAATAAGCACAGTTCACATACATACATACATACATACGTATGTACGTACATACGTACATACATACGTACGTACGTACGTACATACACAGATATATATATATATATATATATATATATATATAACTTTCCAACTTTTATAATCCAATTATATGCTTAAATATAGATATAAAATATTTGTAAATAGAGTGATAGAAAATATAAAAGCTAATATATACTTAGCCGAGGAGAGATTCTAAAAGTATTGACATAAGACTCAAAAATCAAATAATAATAAAATTGATGCAGCGGTTTTGAAGTCTTGTCTCCTTGTAGTATATATTCTCTTTTTGTTGTAGCAGTCATCAAATCTGTATGTTGTAGATGATAGTTTTGTGTCATGAATCAAAACCAAGTCTCAACATTCTCTCCCTTTTTGATTGATGACAACTTGTAAGTAGGTATAGATTTCGACTGTATATAAAATGACATAAATACTTACTCCCTCTGAATCTCTGACACTCTATATCCTGCATTCTTTATTAGTAGCAACAATATTTCTCCCCCTTTGTCATCGACAAAAAGTAATAAGCAATATGATATTATAATCTGAGAGATGATATGAAATAAAACAAAGAACAAACATCCACACATTTAATATCCATAGACAATAGTGCTTAAAAGAAAATAAACTAGAATGGCCACTAAAGTACTAGCCATATGAATTTAAAAAATTGTCTTGAATCAAAAGAAAAAGAAAAAAAATAAACATATTACACCACCAGACCCTTACCCCTACCACCATCTCCTTCATTACCATCATCTCCTTCATCACTACTAGCTTGATCGTCCCCAGAAGAAGAAGAAGACCATGTAAATACGGGTTGCTTACTCGGATCGCTCATAGTAGATGTAGATGTACCGGAAGAGCACGATATAACTTGCCATAATTTTATGAAAAATCCTTCGACTTTATCGTGATTCTTATCAACTTTTTGAATGTTTGATTGAAGGATTTGTTGATTACGGCACATGATATTGATGGCCGCACGTGGTTGAAGCCCTTCATCCGGAATTGTAATTTCTTCTTGTTGATATCAAGTTGATGTTTGACGAGATGGTCGGTGATAAGACTCGCCTTGTTGTGGTTGGACTTGAGACATTTGCCTTTGTGCTCATTCTTCAAAGGAAATTATAGGCAACCTGTAACTTCATTAAAGCTAATGTCCGAACATTTAAGCATCCAACTGTAGAAACCGGTGATTCCAGTTTTGTAACTTCATAAGCTTGGAGAAGACGCTTAATATATTCTCCATGATAAATTATATTCAACTTGCCTCTCTTAAAGCTTAAAAAGTCGTCAAGTATTAATGAATCCGATTGATTTTGATGTTTCCAAAAATTTCATGCAAAGCTCTAAAATTATGCTCATAGACGAGTTCATAACTCTCGGATCTTGGAGTTACGGGTTTCATTAAGGCGCGATCAATTATTCATGCCTTTGGTCGTAAAGACATTGACTTTAATTGATGCATATCATCTTCAAGAAATAAATGGCTTACGCGGTCTCTAACAACCAAATCAACATCAATAGTAGATAACTCAACTCCATCATTTTCTATTTTTAGTATATGAGCCATACGATCTAGAGAAAAGAAGACGGGCTTACCACAGACGAGGCTCCATATGCAGTCTTCTTGATTCGAAACATCTTGATGACCCAAGTTGAGGTTAGCATAGAACAGCTTAACCATAATTTGGTTAATTTTGCGTTTATTATCGTTGATATCAATTAATGACTCTAAATTGCTACGTCGGCCTAATTCTTGAATATGATAAGATGAAAAATCAGGGAAGTTGATGAAGGAACCTTCGAATATTCTTGAATCTTGCACCCATCTCCATCTCTTCATTGCGGTGTCCTCAAATAGCCACCACTGAATTTGTTCATTAGAAGGCGGTTGAGACGAGGAGGTGGGTTGACCCTTATGTTTTGGTGCCATTTAATTTTGATTTAGAGGAGAAAATTTTGATTTTTGGAGAGCCGAGGGTTTGGAGAAGTTTGGAAAACTGAATTGTGAAGGAGGAGAAAAGGTAAAGTGATAAATAAATCGAGGTAAAAGGTAGGTGGAAAGTTTAAAAGCCTTTTAGATCTACGTCTCAGTCAACTAGTGCAGGCCTTCAGTCGACTGAAGCTGAAGGTTGTGAATATTCTATCTTCTCGACCAGTTGACTGAGGGCCTGCATTAGTCGACTGATCATGTGTAAGTTTTGGCTACGTTACAGCGTCAGTCGACTGATGCAGAACTTCAGTCAACTGATGTAGAAATTCAGTCGACTAAAGCTGAAGGTTGATTATTTTCAACCTTCTGGACCAGTCGACTGAGGGCCTACATCAGTCGACTGGCCGTGTTTTCATTTTCAAAATTATGTTGTGTCAGTCGACTGATTTGCGAGTCCAGTCAACTGACCTGTATCATTTTGCACAGTGAATTGTTTTATTATATGTAATGTTTATATTTTATTTATTCTACAAATCTAACATTATTTTATAGTTAATTGTGAATAGTTTTCATATCGAAATTGTTGTTTATTGGACGGGAAATAATTTTACTTCAGATATATAAACGTACACATAGATAAAAAAATTATTAAGCGTACAATGAAAAATTATTAAATTTTATGATTATTTCTTAGGACCCGGTGTCTTGAATTCTATTAGCTGTTTACGATGAATGTTCGAAGATTCGTTGCGATCCCATGAATTTGGTGAGTATGGATGTCGCGGAGGAGACGAATCCAAGGGCATTGGAGCGACGAAATAGCATTTTCGTCTATCAGGTGTGAAGAATCCCCACAGAATTTCATTGCTATATGCTCATTTATACCTATACATCTGGAGTTAATTTTTTGCTCATAATACATCTCCCGTTGAAGCATTAGAGACTCATGTTGATAATGATGGATATTGTCGATCTTTTGTTTTGTGTCTGGTGAGATATCAACGGTCTTTTTTTTATTTTTTCTTTTCCGACGTGTATCCGGTATGGTAAACCGATGATGGTGATCCTTTGTTGTCTGGTGTTTTTGGGGAGTTGGGTGTGGCAAGGATTTCGATAGAGTCGGTAGTAGATGATGTTGACATTGTTGTAAAGGCTGCTGTTGATTAATTATATATTTCGAAGAATCGAGTAATGTATTGTTTTTGAGTGCATAGGAATAGGAAAATGTACTTATTTATAGTTGTAGTTTTAGAAAAAATAGAATCCGAATTGATGGATTATATTAATTCTAGGCTAAATGTATGTAGAGTCAGTGGATTTCTATTGGCTGAGGTCATTGATCAGTTATAATATGTATAAAATTAATAATACACAAATACAGTAGTATAAAGATAATTGTGGCATATACGGTTGTATAAAATACATGTAACTATATAATAATATGGTCATAAGAGACTGGAATAGAAAACATTAATTACTCAGGTGGTTAAGACACTTGGGCTATTCACAATAGGTCACGAGTTCGAGCCGCAGCATGGTCAGAATTTCGAATTTAAAAAAAAAATATTTTTGATATTTTTTAATTTAAAAATTTTAAATTCTTATTTATACATCCTTACTTGAAATTATCCCGAACTCACATCGCAATTTTATAAACGTAATCTCTATTAGTGGTTTAGTAAAAATATCGGTTAGCTGATTTTCAGATGGTACGTAGTCTAGATTTATTATATCTTTTTCTATATTATCACTTAAAAAGTGATGTATAATATCCATATGTTTAGTTCTCGAGTGATTTACTGGATTTTTAGGTAAATATATTGCACTAGAATTATCGCAGTAAATTGTTGATTTTGATTAGTTGATTCAAAAATCTTTAAGTGTCTATTGCATATAAATTACTTGTTTGCAAGCTAGTGCTGCAGAAATATATTCTGCTTCACAAGTTGATAGAGAGATACAGTTTTGTTTCTTACTAAATCACGATATTAACGCTTTACCAATGAAGTGACACGTACCACTCGTACTTTTTCTATCTGTTCGTGATCCTCCGAAATCAGCATCACTGTATGATACTAATTCGAACGAACACTCTTTTGGATAGAAAAGTTCGAAATTTGTAGTTTCACTAAGATAACGCAGTATTCGTTTTACAACACATTGATGTGATTCCTTCGGATCTGCTTGAAATTAAGCGCATGAGCATACACTCATCATAATATCTGGTCTACTTGTTGTTAAGTATAGTAGAGATCCTATCATACTACGGTATAATTTCTGGTCTACACTTTTGTTGTTTTCATCTTTATTAAGATGTGCTGTTGTACTCACAGGAGTTGGTTTGGCAAAAGTGTTTTCCCTTCCAAAACATTTAATAACATTATTACAGTATTTTTCTTGATCAATAAATATTCCATTTGAAACTTGTTTAATTTGTAGTCCTAGAAAATATGATAATTCTCCCATATGGGACATTTCAAATTCACTAGTCATTATTTCAGAAAATTCTTTACATAATTCATTATTAGTTGAGCGAAGTATAATGTCATCGACATATATTTGAACTACTAATATATCATTTTTAGATCATTTTATAAATAATGTTTGATCTGCTTTTCCTATTTCAAATCCAGAATTAATTAAATAGCTTTTAAGACGTTCATATCAAGCACGAATCCATATAAAGCTTTCTTAAGTTTATATACATGATCTAGATATTTTTCATGGATAAATAAAGGAGGTTGTTCAACATAAGCATTTTCTTTAATATAACCATTTGAAGATGCACTTTTAACATCCATTTGATAAAGTTCAAAATTATTAAAACACGCGTATGCCAATAAGATTCGTATTGCTTCTAGTCTAGCAACCGGAGCAAACATTTCTTCGTAGTCTTTTCCTTCTTCTTGGTTATATCCTTGTGCTACTAGTCTTGCTTTATTTCTAGTTATATTTCCTAATTCGTCAGCTTTACTTTAATAAACCCATTTAGTTCCTATAATCGTCTGATCGTTCGGTCTGGGTACTAATTCCCAAACTTCATTTCGTTCAAATTGATTAAATTCTTCTTCCATAGAAATAATCCAATTTTCATCGGATGATGCCTCTTTAGTATTTTTAGGTTCTATTGTAGAGATTAAAGCTACATTACTCATTAAATTTAATTGATCTCTAGTTTGAACATTTGAATTTATTTCTCCAATTATATTTTCTGTAGGATAATTTCATAAAACTCTTCGAGGAGAACTTATCGTATTAGTAGTGTTTCTATTTTCTAAATTATAAACAATGTTTTCATCTTCTCTAGATAAATTGATATCGTCGTCGTATGTCGTATTGTTTATAGTTGTTTTTGTTTTATTAAGTAAGCCATTTTCATTAAATGTAGTAGAAACAAGTTTAGTGTTTTCATCAAAAGATACATGTAGTGATTCTTCGATAGTATTTGTTCGTTTATTAAAAATTCGATAAGCTTTACTTCGATTCGAATATCCAATAAATATCCATTCGTCACATTTTGAATCGAATTTGCCAAGCTGATCTTTAGTATTTAATATAAAGCATTTTGATCCAAATATTCTAAAATAAGATATGTTTGGTTCTCTACCGTTAAAAAGTTCGTAAGGAGTTTCTTTGGTGAGAGGTCTAATAGAAACACGATTCAAAACATAACAAGCAGTTGCAATAGCTTCTGTCCAAAATTGTTTTGGTAACGTGCTTTCATTTTGTAAAGTTCTTGCACATTCTTGTAGAGTCCGATTCTTTCGTTCTACAACTCCATTTTGTTGTGGAGTTCAGGAAATGAAAAGTTATGAAATATTCCTTTCTTTTTACAATATTTATCAAATTGTATATTTTCAAATTCACCTCCGTGATCACTTCTAATATTTTTAATTTTAATACCTTTTAGAATTTGAATTTGTTTAACAAAAGTTTTAAAATTTGCAAAGGTATCACTTTTATTTTTCATAAAAATAGTCCATGTATATCTAGAAAAATAAACAACTATTGTAAATACGAATTTATTATGATTTATAGATTGAATTTGGGTAGGGCCAAATAAATCCATATGAAGTAATTCGAGCGGTTGTAATGTTGAGATAACTTTCTTAGATTTAAACGAGGATTTATTTAGTTTTCGTAATTAACGCGAGTCACATATATCATTGACTTTAAAATTCATATTTGGTAATCCTTTTACAAGATTATTTTTAGAAATTTTGTTTATATTTTTGAAATTGATATGAAAAAATCGTTTATGCCATATCCAAGGATCATTTTCTTTAGCTATTAGGCATAAATCTGAGTAATGATTAACTTTCATATTTAAAACGTAAATATTTTTATCTTTATTTCCTTCGAAAATAAAATTTTGATTCTGATCGATAATGCTACACTTATTTTTCAGAAAATGATATTTTAAATCCTTTATCGCATAACTGACTTATACTTAATAAGTTAGGGTTTAAATTCTAAACTAATAAAACATTTATAATAAGAGGTAAATTAGATGTACCGTAATTGCTCACATCGTCTTTTCCGATGATATATCCCTTGGAATTGTCTCCAAAAGTGACAGAACCTCTATCTGAGTATGTAATATTTATCAGCATGTCCTTATCTTCTGTCATATGTTTTGAGCAACCATTATCGATTATCCATTTTCCTTTTTTCTTGAGTGGGACCTGTAAAAAATATGAGATATCGTTGGTACCCACCTTTTTAATAGGGTCCTAAGAGTTAGGTCTTAGGAAGCCAAACCCAAGAGGGTTTAGTATCCCTTTTATAAATATAATTTTTATTATTATGAACATCTTCTATGAATGAACTAATATTTTTTTTCTTATTAGTTTGTTATTGGTTTTAGGTATCCATATACTTATGGTTCTAGAAACGGGTCTATTCAAAGACGTGGATGTTTTATTAGATTTAACTCTGTTCAAATTACTAGTTTGTGACTTTTTAACTTTCTTCTTATATCCTAAACCACGTTTATTATTAACAGATTGTGAATTATCAATAATTTTAGATAAATGTTAGATAAATTTTATCTTCCTTTATTAAAATTTGAAACATTTTCGGTGATTCCATCTAGTTTACTCTGTAGACTTGAATTTTCTAGTTCAACCATTTTAATATTAGTTTTAAAAAAATAATTCTCAGAAACAAGACTATTATTCTTTATTTTATTGAGTTTCAATTTTTTGACTCAATAATATAAGTTGAGAATTAACATTAGAGAGAGTTTCTTGATTTTTCTCATGTTCTTCTTCTAATATTTTATTCTCATCTTTAAGCATATCTCTTTCAAATTCTGCCTTTCTCTAATTTTCTACATCTTCTTTATATTTTCTTTTAAGACTTTTTAAATTGTCTAACAATTCGATTTATTTCTATCATATTATCAAAAGTAAAATCACTAACCTCAATAGCTTTAGCCATAAAACATACGTTAGCTTTTTCATTATCGCTTTCACTTTCACTTCTCGAAGATGTTGATGAGGAATCTGAATCATCCCATGTGTCTGAAAAGGCTTTTCTTTTGAATTTGTCCTTCCTTTCATTTCGATGTTCTTTCTTTTGATCTGGACAGTATTTCTACATGTGCCCTTTTTTATAACATTCCATAACTGATCAAGACAGTGGTTTATTGCTGGTTGAGCTTCTCTTGCTATTATTTCTGTTTCCTTTTCTATATTTTAGGAATTTCTTGAAGTTCTTTGCAATAAAAGCTAGGTCGTCTTTGTCTGAGTCTGATTCTTCTTGTTCTGCATGAAATGCTATATTCATTTTATCTTGAGCCTGAACTCTTTTTGCCTGCAAATTCACTTCATAGGACATTAGATTTCCTATTAATTCTTTCAGAGTTATTTTGGAAATATCGTTCGCTTCTTCAGTAGCGAGAACTTTTCTTTCCCATTTTCCGTTAAAGAATTAAGAATTTTGGATATGATATCAAAATCTGAATATTTTTCTCCTAATCCTACTAATAAATGATAGATATCCTGAAATCTTGAATACATGTCATTTATGGATTCATTTTCTTTCATTCTAAAGTTTTGAAACTGACTCTTGAGCATGGATATTTTGCTTTGTTTAACCTTGTTGGTTCCGTCATGTGTGATTTTGAGTGTATGCCATATTTCATATGTAATATTACACATGCTAACACGATAAAACTCATTTTTATCTAACACACAAAACAAAAAATTCATGGCTTTTGCATTGGCCGTGGCATCTAATTTTTGTGTATTTGACCAAGTGGTATATTCTTCAGTAGGAATAGTATATTCTATCTGAGTAATATTCCATGATTCAAAACAATTTGCTTGCATATATATTTTTTCATTCGTGTGGACCAATAGATATAATTCATGCCATCAAATAGTGGCGGACGTGCAGTGGACTGTCCTTCAACAAAGCTAGTGTTAATGCTAGTGCTGGTATTAGTGTCCATATTAATAGAATATCAGATAACTATGTTACGGTTATATGATGACCTTGCTCTGATACCAAATGAAAGTTCGCTATGGATCGTGTAACATGGATATATGATAATGGAAAGTATACTAATGATAATAATACTGTAATTAGTGTGTAATAAAAAGCAGTATAGTAAAATGACACCAGAGATTTTTATACTGGTTCGGAGCACTGTCCTACGTCCAGTCCCAGACTCCTTTCAAAATTTCACTAAAACAACAACCCTCACTGAACCTGGTGGAACAGGTCTATACAAACCCTGAGTAGCCGAATCTTTTCGTTAAAGGTTCGTAACTCTTCACAAAAGTCGTGTCCTTTCAAAAATATTGCTGTTATAGAAATTTAGTCGACTGGGCTTCAGGGTCAGTCGGCTGAATATTCAAACGCGTTTAAAATATTAAATTCATATATACGTGCACTGTGCATTTTGCATTTTTTCTCCAGTGTCAGTCGACTGGCAAACAGGGTCAGTCGACTGACCTGGTGAATTTTGTGCAATAAGCACAGTTCACATATATAAATATATATATAACTTTCCAACTTTTATAATCCAATTATATGCTTATATATAGAAATAAAATATTTGTAAACAGAGTGATAGAAAATATATAAGCTAATATATACTTAACCGAGGAGAGATTTTAACAGTATTGACCTAAGACTCAAAAATCAAATAATAATAAAATTGATGCACCGGTTTTGATGTCTTGTCTCCTTGTAGTATATATTCTCTTTTTGTCGTAGCAGTCATCAAATCTATATGTTGTAGATGATAGCTTTGTGTCATGAATCAAAACCAAGTCTCAACAATATTTAATTAAATAATTTATTCCAAAAACAATTTCAAATTTATTTAAGTTAAAATGAAAAGATTGATAAGAAATTGATTACTAGAATACAAAATAGGAACTTATCTACACGATTCGCAGGGCCACCATCACACCAAAGCTACTTCTTGTAGCTGCCAAGAACCATCAAAAAATTGAACTTGGATGATGAAAAAAAGAGGGTGATAGAGAAAGATTGTTCCTTGTTGTTACAGGGTACCCTACCTCGTCCTCTTCTTGCACTCATACTCACTATTAGTTAATAATAAGAGAATTTACCGAGACATACGGACAAGATATCTTAGGGATACTCATTCTAGGGCATTTATATCCCTATCTCTAATGAGTCACCTAAAGTGTTATACTCCAAAAGCTACCTTTAGCTCTGACACCAAATGTGATGGTCTAGGGTCTTTGACCTTCCAACAGCGGCCAATCTCGACTAGTAGGCTTTTCAACCATCCCAACCCCACCGTGGCTAACATTGGTACCTCGCATTGGTTTTTACGGCCAACCTCTCGACTCTCAACCAACCTGGTTAGCCAACTCCTCCACGTGGACATGTAGGGGTAAGAGTTTCCTGCTCACCACCAAACTCAAACCGAGAACCCCCTATTATGATGTAATGAAACGCAATGCGATCACATACATAGGGGAGATTTCTCCTTATGATAGTCAAACATGCTTGGTACGCAAAATCCTTTTGATATTATTACTAGTGCATAGTGCAGAAAAACATTTTGAAAGTATAATATTAATCTTAGCCAGCATAGGTACTATTATATTATGCCTCCTATAGCTACCACATAAGGTGGCAAGTTATACAACTGCAATCGTAAAGGCTCGTATTTTTTTGTTTGAATTTTCCAACAAATGTTAAGGCAAAGGAACTTCCTCACCGAATGGGTACGCCTCTGGAGGGACGCCCCGAGAACCTAACCGGCTCTCTGCCAACACAAGGCCGGGTTACCTCTGTAACTAGGTAAATACTGACATGAGTATGCCATCCCTTGGTCGTAACCAGCCTTCTTCAAGCGCTTAACACTAACAAATTCCAACAACCACATAAGTTAAATATCTGGGCTCCGTACCATGATATCACTTTTTATCCAGATGGAAACGCGCATACCCTAAAGGGCGCGACCCTCATAACCTTGCCGCATTCTTCCTGTTTCGACCATTTTCGGGTTGTGAGGTTCGACGAAGTCTCATCCACAAAGCTACGCTTTTCATAAAACCATGCTTTGATCAACAAATGATTGGCACTCATCATGCCACACTACCAAGTTGGGAGTATATCACTAATAATCATCGACTACATAACCTCTGAGCTCATAAGTCTTAGAGAAGGGCGTTAAGCTAAGAGAATAAAATCTCCACCACCAAAAAGAAATGTATTTGATAGAAATCAGCTTTATATCACAAAGTGCAATGTCAAACATACAACTATACAAGTCCATCTTGGGTCTGAATGGAACCGAAGGCACTTCAAAGAAGCCCTTGCAAATTCGAGTATTCACAATCCCGATCGGACTCCCGAACACAAATGGAGATCTCTATACCGGAGCAACTCAGTGTAGAGACATTTGATACTTAATCCTATCGTTCTCGAGAATACCCGGTCCTCACCACCATCTTCAAATGCTATCTATTTCACCATATCACTATTCGAAATGAGTTTTATAACATAAAGTCCTCTCCCGGCAAAACGGAATAATGGGCACTTGTTTTAGAAACATATGGATATATTGGGATCTTAGTTAAGTCACAAATTTTAGCCCAAAACCTTTCTTTTGAATGGTTTAAACTAATTTTCACTTTTAATCTTTTAAACAAAGATTCACCATTGAAGATCCTCTTCAATTTGAAACAAGGTTCACCAATCTTTAACAAAGATTCAATCATAGATTTCAAAACTATTTTCAATTTGATTCACTAATAGCTTGAAATCCTTTCAACAAAAACTGGAAATTCTTTTGTTATATGAAAGCCATTGTCATTTGAAAACAAATGCTTTTCATTTCGAAAAAATCCGATTATATTTACTCAAGTTACAACCTTTCAAAGCATACATTGGAATATCAGTGAACTCCATCTTTTCGGCAAAGTTCTATTTGAATTAAATTTAAATTGCCAAAATAATTTATTCAATGTACTTCCAAAATTGGCTTAAAATCCACATATATATTGCATAACTTGTATAGCCCTTTCAAACCATATTATCCAAAATAATTTCAAAACTTAAACAAGACATATTATATTCAAAATAAATTTTAATTTCAAACTTCCTTTCCAAAAGCTTTCCATATTAAACTCAATTTCACTTCCAAAACATTTTGGATTCAATATTAAACTGTTAAAACCATTTTCAATAAAGTATTATTAAATTCAAAAAATTATGACTTAATCGATTCCTCGTGAAATCCATATTTATGTGTGCATGGTGTAGTCCAAGGGTTTCGTAGGCAACAATAAAATATCATAACCATCATCAATTCAAGCACAACAATATCGACAAGCGGTATAATCCAATAACGCTTATCTTCCATTCATAGATAAATATGTAAATTCATCACAGATAAATAAATCAAAGTTCACAGCTCAATACAAGGCAACTCACATTACAAAACAATACATATCAGAGATAACATAGAATTCAAGGAATTCAATAGAATTCAATCAACCATAAGCAAGATTAATCAATCATCTGATTATAATTGATTAATAATTACTTGTTAATTAATTACTTTTCTCTGATCAATTAACATTAATAAATTGCAAACCATTAATTTAATTAATTAATGAAAATTAATTAACCATTCTTAATCAGCCATCTCAATTAATAATCCTTAATTGATTAACTATTCCCTAATTAATCACATAAATTAATTAGCCTTTGATTATATTAATTAATTAACCCTTAATTAATTACGTTAATAAATCATAGTATAATTAAATTGTTTACCTTTAATTGTTAAGTAATTAATCCTTAATTATCCCTTAATTACTTAACCTTTAATTGCAAATTATCCTTTAATTACTTACACTAAGTAATTAATCTTTAAGTAATTATCTTTTAATTACATAACTAATTAACCTTTAATTATTAATTAATCAACATTAATTAATGACATTAACTATCCTTTAATTACTTATATTAATTAACTGTTCCTTAATTAATTAGGCCTTTGTTAATTAAAAGATAACCCATTTATCTTAATTAATTACTTTAATTATCATTTATAACTTATTAATAACCTTTGGAATTAGTTATAAATTACCAATTAACTTAGATGCTAAGGTTAATTAACCTTTCAAACAAGTTATCTTCTTAATTAGTTCCTTAATTACATTATTAAGTCTATTTTAAAAATAAACTTTAAAATAAAGGATATATATTAAACACCTTTAATTTTGAGAATAATTTTTATTTTAAAAACCTTTAAGTAATCCCAACTTAAATAAACACATATTATATCAAAGAATTAGTTTTCAAAAATTTGTTAAAACTTGATTCATAAAACTTTTAGAAAACTTGTTTTGTTTTCAAAAGTTCAGACTGTCTTAACACATACTCGAGACCATCTCGAGTTCAATCCCGAGCCAAACACAAGTTTTCCTGAGACACTCACGATCCTTATTCCACTTCGAGGCAACCACCACACGAACCCGAGGCAAAGCCTTTCTTTGTCGATCACCATAACAAACCCAGGTACACCCGACGCTCATGCACATGCACAAACACTATGACCATCTCCATTTGACACTACGACCATCAACACATCGGCGATGATCTCCCCTAAGCCTCCGACCACCTAGAAACCTAAAAAACGTCGAACTCGAGATCGAATTACTCGACCAAAAACGGAACAAAAATTCGATTGACAAATCCACCTCGCACCGATGATCTAGATCGTTAGAAGCCATGCCACCTCGACCAACGATGCACCGAAGATTCACGCTTCGATTCCCCCATGTCCGGCCAACTCCGATGCATTGACGACGCTGTAGCGACTCATTTTCCCACCATGATTAAAAATTGGATTTAAATTCTAAATCGACCATGTTTGTCATCCACGATGATCAGGAATTTCATCGAGCATTTTTCTTAAACTTCTCGACCTCGCAGCAAGCTTACGCCATGATTGCGACAACCAATACTTTGCCGACAACCAAAAATTGCAAAAAGTCCGAAATCCGTTCAACTCTCAAGTTCTCACGATTTACTAAACTACAAATCATGAATTTTATTTTAAAAATCATGGTTTTCGATGTTGAACCTGGCGAGGTTGGTGAATCAAAAGGATATAACACTAGATTTTTTTTTACAGGATTTTGAATTTTACTGTAAATTTTATTCCCAGCCCAAATTTTCTACAAATTTAACTTGAAAATATTTTTAGAATTTAGATCTTGATTATATAAACACATTTCATTTTGATCTTAAAACTAAAATGAATTAGAGGAAGAGAATTTAATTTTTTTTAATAGGTTTTATTTTTGTAAAACCTGGAAACAGAGATGTATGCCTGTACAACAGACATGCACAAACATATCTGCACATATATATATACACACAAAAAAAAATTATATACATGCAAGAAGATTCACAAATATACTTCAAGCGTTATCACAATCAGCAAGTTAAAATCCAATTTTCAGAAGGGTTTACTCACCTTGTTTGTTGAAACAGAGAAGAAGCCGGGAAATAGATTTGAACTTGAATTTTTATTTAGAAATGTTTGAGATGATCTGATCTGAACTGATTTGTTTTAATCCAAAGCTTGCAGTTAAATTCGAATTTGATACCTGAAACTGGAAAACCTGATTTTGTTTTGAAACTTTGTTAAAATAATCTATACTTGATATTTGATGTTGATCTGAAGCTTTGAATTGCTTTGCTTGATTCAGGTTGGAAACAGGTTGAAGTTTTTGCTTATTTTATTTAAATTTTTGACTTTCTTTTGAAGATTGAAGAAAGAAATGAGAAGTTTGCCAGGTTTCTCACTTTGATATTTGCATTAAAATTTTAAAAGAAAACAAAAACATATTGGCTACTTGTTAATACAATCTTTGTAACATCCCGCCTTTTCGCAGGCTTTAAATCGACCCACGTGCCAATTCAAACCATACGGAAGGGCGGATTGTTATGGGGTAAACAAGAAAAACGAGAAAGAACAAAACAAAACAGAATCTCACAGCGAAAGGATAAAATATAATAATAAATATACAGTTCATAAAACCGTTTACAAACATTTGATTCTTCTTTTTACAATAAATATCAGAGTTCACATACCAATAACATTAATGCAGCGGAATACAGTGTAGTGGAACCATATAATATATAATAATAGTAGTAATGAAATCTTCGTCTTCTTCCTCCAGAAAAATCTTCAAATCCTGAAATGCTCGGACTGACCCGAGCGAATTGAAAAGACAAAACACTCGAGTCAGAACTAAAAGATCTTATGTAAGTTAAATTAACAGAAATGAATATGAGTGCAGTAACTCAAGAGATGCTCGGGATTTACATCTCCTAAGGATCCGTTAAACTATTTACTATGTAGTATATTTCGCTATTATAATAGTGTCTAATTGTAAAATAAACATACTTTTAAATAGCGTTAAGGCTTTACATTTTCCACCTTAACACATAATATATTCCCATAGTCTATACAGTACCGTAATCTCCCCCATACCGGGCATCGTCAGAGGGCACTCCATAGGTATGGTACAAAACCAAATCGTATAAGGCGCGATAGGGTAGGTGACACGGCACAACTAGGCAATGCCTGGGTAGATATACCAATTACGCATCCGGACTGGTCGCAACGCATAGCCGCAGCTACCGCCCACCTCGAACAAACTCCCCCTAAAATCAAAAGTAAAGGTGGCCACCGAATCAATCCAAAGTCAGAGTAGTATCGAAGAGGAGTGTCCGATAAAGGGCGCTAACCCCCTTGGCCCGAGAATCGCTCCTGTTTTAGCCACCTTATGCCAACTCACAGTAGTCGGGTCCACGTATTTACCTTAAAGGAAACGCCGCCACCAACCTACTCCATTCTGGAATCTCCACCACGTACACGGTTGTTAAAGTGGTTTTTGGAGTTGGTAGAGAGTATGACAACTTCCGATACCGGTTTCTTCAAAAACCAAACGTTATTATAACACCGCGGTTATTTAAAAATAATTATGCTTTCAAAACCAGAATATAATTATCCATTTCAAAACCCATAAATACGATATCATTTCTTTTTAAAACCCAAATAAATATGATATCATTTTATTTCAAATATATTTCTTTTCCAAAATCATGCCGCTTTTAAGATTTATAATACCTCGAAATCAAATATTTGAAATTTAACTTTCCACATAATACTTCGAAATCCATAGTTCTAAAACCATACTTTCCAAACTTAAATGGTTTGGATATTTAACGGTATATAAAATAAAACAGTTGGATTTAAAATTTCTTTATAAAGTAAATAATTTCCACGCCTTCACAATTTTATTTACTTTATATTCAGTCTAAACCCATAACCTTTAGATTCACATTCAGTTTGAATAAAAACACTTCGACTTCAATATTTTCAAACTTTGAGTATTTAATAACTTTCAAAACTAAGGTTGGGAATTTCTATTCAACAATTCATTGTCCTATTATTTAGTTTTGAAACGTTTACATAATAGATTCATAACCATTTAAAATAAAACCCAATTTATTAACACTAAATATTTTCTTCCATTTATTTATACTAGAATTATTCGTTTAATTTATCTTGAATAAAAATCCAGTTATAAATATCATACCTTTAAAATTTCCAAGATTAATAAGTTTACACCAACTTGTGGAGTTTAATTTTAAATAAGCCCAATTCCAAATAAATTTCCAATTAAATTTCCAATCTTAATTGATTTGAACTATTTAAAACTCTATATATACACAATATCTTAAACCTTTCCTTAATCATAAATATAAATTATCAAACTCCATTTTTCAACTTATTTATTTCCATTTAACCAATTCATGCATAGCTTAAATTCAATAGTTTAACTATATATGTATATATAAAATAAGATTTTATATAAGATTAAAATTAATATTTATTTAACCGCATCCTATCCAAACCATAGAAATCATTTCAAAAACAATTATATATATATACATACCGCGGTGCCTGTATATAATTTTCTATCCTATGGTCAAGTGATGCAGATATTTATCATTTCAATCCGCAATTTAAAAATAAAAATCCGGTTGTATATCATTTCAAACCGCAATCCTGAAAGAAATGAGAATGCATAATAACTTGCAGTTTATATAATGAACACATCATCCATTCACCCAATATTAATCATCAAACAATTTTATTTCAATCATCGTCAATTTAAACAAACATCAATAGAGCATATAAAACATATCAGGTATCAATGAACAATTTATATTCAAAATAAATAAATAAGTAAATAACTGTTTAACTAGCAGTTTATATGCAAAATAAATAAATTTTAACTATCAATTTATATGCAATAATAAAATTAATTAACAGTTAAATTAAATAAATGCGATTTAACCGAGATGATAAAAAAAATGCAAAACAGTCATAAATAAATTTATACTCATATCTTAAATCAATTTCACAAACATAAGAAAACTTAGAAGTTGTAAGTGGGTTAAAACACTCACCTTTTGAATTTAATTTGAATCTAAATTCAATTTAAACCCATAAATTTGACAGTCTTCAAATCCGTCCAAACCAACGCCAAAATGTCTGGAATTCCGATGCAATCCCAGCAAAATCAACCGCGTGTGAATCCGAGCTCGTACACAAAAGTTATGAAACTTTGAAAATTGGAAAATTCTGGTCCTGTGTCAACTTCGGGTTCGACTTCGGCGCGCTGCCTCAAATCCCCGGTGCTTGCTTGGAGTTTTTGCCTCTGAAACTCAAAGCGTGACTCGAAGTGGCTGCAGATTTGATTTTGTTTTTTTTGAAATTGAAATTAATTTTTGAAATTTGGGAATTAGGTTTTTTTTCGGCCATTGGAATGAGGAGTTGAGAAGGAGATGTACGTATAGAAAAATGAAAATAAGGAGTGGCTAGGGTTTATAACGGGTTATATATAGACAAGGCTGTAAAATAATAGATGGATCGGATTGGTATACGCGCTGAACGCTAAATAGCCGAAAAGGCCGTTTCTACTCTGGAACGAAATTGGTCAACCCATATATCAAAATATATGTTTAAAAATATTTTAAATGGGATGGAAAAAATTTCACGTCCAAATTCCATCGTATGAAGAAGTTATGCTAAATTCAATTTTCCCAAATTGATTTCGATTGATTTAAATTGCATAAATTTAAGGCGTTTAGAGTCGGTACGATCAAACGACAAGTCCGATCGTTATGAAACTTGAAACTGTATTATAATTTACCGTTACAGATCTGATGAAACTGGTTTCGTCGAAATCCGAGTCAGTGGCAAAAATGGCTAATTTTATATTAATTAAATAAATTAAAAGTTCATTAATAAAATCCATTTTTTTTTAAATCTTAAATTTGACAAATTTTATTATCTTTATATGTCTCAGTCAAATTACAACGTTTTAAACAATTTAAAGGTCAATTTAAAGTTGATTAACTTCCCATTTCAGTGTCAAATTTTCATTTTTATTAAATTTAGAAATTATCAATTAAGTTTCCAAAAATTTCATTAAATTAAATCTTCATTCTTATTATTCAATCCATTATAGCCAAATGGATGAAATTAACATACATAAATATTTTTCAATTTCAACTAAATTTTCAATTAACGTAAAAATAAATGTTTAATTTTTACTTAATTGCAAAAACTTAGTTACCTTAGTTTTTTATATTCATATAAATAAACAAATCTTGATTTACAATCTTTTCATTCACCCATAGTCATATTATAAATGGAATTTACATTATCTTTAATTATTAATTACCATCAGTTAAGATCTTAACATTTGTCCATAAATTTATTTGCCCTAAATTATTTACTGCATTTATCTAATTCAAATTTCGTAATCACATTCAATCCATTAATTGGTATTGCATTGACATTTAACTTATTAGCTTATATCAACACCATTGTCATTAATTGCAAATGGATTACCAAATTTAGTCACTACCCTAAATAACTAAAGTAAATTAATCTCCGTTAATTCCACTGATTTAACTTTCATTCAATTAATGTAACGACCCACTATTTTGGACTATTCGCATCCGCACATGTCGGACTTGAATAATTCAAAATATCGAATTGTTAATTTAAATTTGGCGAAACTGAGATATACAGTAAATAAATAGTCACAGAATCACAGACACAGAGTAATAATATGCAGCGGAAATAAATGAGATAGTAGTTCATGAAGCTACTATGTAAATATATAAGATACATCCGAGTTTACAACAAAAGTGTAATACGATACATCAGATACAAATCAGAATACATCACTGGAATCATCGAATACTGAAAGCAGAATAGATGGCTGGATCTTCAAGCAAAGCTCCAACTCCAAAGGTGAGCCTCAAAGCTGTACCACTCAGTCTGACCCGAGCGTAAAGCAAAACACAAGACACTCGAGTCAGGATTAATATTCTTAAATCAATATATCCAACTCAAGTGAAATAGAAATCGAAATACAAGTAACTCAAAGGATGCTGGAATAACCATCCTTTAAGGATCCGTTAAACTATCTACTAGGTAGTAACGTACGCTAGGTAGATAATGTCTATCAGTAATATAAGGTATCAAAATAGCGTTAAGGCGTTACCATAATCCCCCTTAACACATTTTTATAATGCCATAGTCTATACAGCACTGTAAACCCCACCATAAACTAGTGGTTATCAGAGGGTACCACATAGGTATAACACAAAACGAAACGTAGTGGTCGCGAATAGGATAACCAGTATGACAAGTTACATGAGGCAATACCAACTAGGATACTAGTAGTTGCGTGATCCGGACTGATGTTGAGCATAGCCAGCAGCTACCTCAACACCGCGAAACAACACTCCCAAATCGAGGGGTGCACCCAAATCGAATCACAAAAGTAATAGATATGGTATCGAAGAAGTGTGTCCGCTAGAGGTGGCGAACCTCAATGGCCCGGCGCGGCTCCTGTTTTAGTCATGTCAGGGGTCATCCAATATCGTTCTCTTTCTTCAGTCAATGCGTTCACCAAACCATCCACTTCATTCTGGATCAACACTCCGCGTATAATAGTTATTAAAGTGGTTTCGGTATCGACAGAGAGTATGTCCATATCCGATCCCGGTCTCTTTAATAACTACGTATTATTACACCGATTGGTCGTTTAATATTTTTCAAAACAATCAATTTCAATTTCAATTAGAATTCGTAATAACATTTCATATGTCTTTCTATATCAATTTCCATAATTTACATTTCAAAACTTCCAAATTACCATTTCAAACTCTTATAATTCAATTTCAAATTATTTTTAAACAATTCAAATATTGATTCAAGTTCGTACAAAAGTTTCGTTTCGAGATTATTTAAATTAATTAAATTTAACATTCAAATCACTTTAAATTTATTTATCGATTTTATTCAATATACGTTAAGTTAATTTAACATCCAAAACAATTTTTTTTTATTTCCAAGTCATTAAGCTAATCACTTAAGTTAACTTCATTATATCAAAACTTCCAAATTTAATTAAATTAAATTTGTCAAATCAAATTCTTAAAATTACAATTCTTACATTAATTTCAATAAAACGCATTTATTTCTTGTTAAGAAATTCAATTTAACTTATTCTTTACATAGTTACAAATTTCAAAACTCAATTAATAAAGAAACTAAATTTCATATATTCGGAAAATCAAATTTCACTTTAACTTACTTGAATAATCTTTCTAAACTTAAAAAAACCTAATTTCATTTATTAACGAAGTTCAAATTCAGTCATTAAAAGTTAAATCTCTTATCAAAGAATTCAATTTTTATTCACTTATCAAATACTTCAATCTTATTCAATTATTAAATAATTTCAACTTAATTATTAATAATTTCAAAACTTAAAATTTTCAACTCAATTATAAATTCAAATTTAATTATTAAATCATTTCAAACTTAATTCAATGAGTAATTCCAAATTTAATTGTTAAATAATTCATTTCAAACAACGTTCTTTCATCAGTTATTACATTAATATTTTGTTACAGATTCTAATATTAACACTTTCCTTTCATCAAAATTTACGTTCCAATTTTATTTCAAACCTTATTATTCAAATAAAATCTTTATTTTATTTCAAATCAAATTATTGACCAATCGGGTTTATTTAATTCTCTATCCTAAGTCAAATTCAAATTTTGGGTATTTATCATTTCAACCCGATTCCATTTCAATTCACAAATCAAAGCATAGCAAAGGGAACTTGCAGTGTGATAACAGGGATGATGTCAAAGTAAATAAACAAGCAATAACAACAATCAAAACAATTCAATAATCAATTCAAATAATCCCGAAATAATCGTATTTATTCACATTGTTATTCGTGCAAATTAATATAATTATTTCTAGAATCTACACTATCATTTCATGTAGATTAAAGATTATTACACTAATATTTATACGGTTCTTCACGATATTTATTATTCAATTTCAAACTTCATCAATTTATACAACATACATATAAATGGTTCAAGGTGTCGTTAACATTATTTCTAAGTGTCAATTTATTTAACATTCAAAGGGGTCATATTATACAAATTTAACTAATCAAATTCAACACATATCAAATTTCAAATTGTTAATTATCCTACGTCAATTTCAATTTCAATTTATCTATCACTTACTACATTAACAATTTAACGTCCAATTTCAACATCAAACAATCAATCATTATCAACCAGACTGGATTATCATTGCATAAATAACATATAATGGTGTCCGATGTCAAAGGTGAACTGATACATAAATAACAGTGCAATAAATAACAGCAACATATTTCAATTGTCGTTTCAATTGAAATCAAATTTAATAAATAAAAGAACATTAATCGTGGGTGATTGCTCACCTTTTGAGGTTAGAGAGATTTGACAAGAACGAGCTACGAATTCCAAAGCAACGTCAGATAGATACGATTAGATTGAGAAACAGGCTTGACGGTCAATGCTGATAACAAAAAGCGATGGAATCAAATTAGAACCGGATTGATGAAGATAAACCGTATTAGCGAATTTGTTAAAATTAATATCTACATAACTTTATTAAATATAACAATACATATATATAGACCTATATACACAGCCGTTATAACTCCCATCATAAGCCCTTTATTACATATAAATATATACAACTTTATATCTTTAAAATCAATGCTTTAAAATAAACATAGCCTTATTTTAACATAACCTTCATATAGATTCAGAACATACATAAATGTGCTAACATATTTTAAGATTTTTAAATCAACTAACTTTTCAAACATATACTCACTTACAAATACACTTCATAACAAAACATCAAACTATATAAACGGAGTATTGTAAACATTATTTACATAACATTATAAGCAACCCATATTATTTAACTTGTACATCTTATATTATATACTAACTGACATAAACCGTGTGTGTGTGTGTGTATATATATATATATGTATGTATGTATAAAGTACTTAAAAATCCATATGAATATACCTCATAACAACCATACGCATTATATAACTTAATATATATAAAACTCATAGTATGGATACAAATTAAAATCTGTATGTCAAGACAAACCCAAGCGAAATGCAATAGATTTTATAATTCACATTATCATTAATATTTACTATCGTACTCATGTATATGCGTACAAACATATATACTATTCATATCATAACAAACTGGCATCGTATAACTTATGAAAATTAATATATGTATATGACTAATATTTATAAACTATAATATATAAATCATGTATACGCTACCAGTATACAGCCGATAGGAAAGCAGAGGAAGAGGGACCGATATGCGGTGGTGCTCGCCTACCCTTGTATGGGTTTTGGGTTGGAGGATGGAAGGTCGGTAGTGTAGTGGTGCACGGCTGCTGCGAGCTTGGCTCGGCAAGGCTGCCAAGGGAAAACGGTGAGGTGGAGATGGAAGAGACATACAGCGGCCATGGAGGAGGGAAGGCAAGGCGAAGTCGGTACGGCTGATGCGGCGGCAAACGGCAGGCCGAGATCAGGGAAAGGCGAAGGCTGCGCAAGCGGACAGGCTAGACGTGTTCGGTGGTGGATAGGCACTGACGTGGGTGGAGGCGAGATGCGGAGTTGTTGCGCTGGCTGCTTGGTGTATCTGCACTTGCTGGGCGGAGCGGGTGGTGGAACGGTGGCAGGTGTAGGGTGACGCGATGTGAAGGGCAGAGGTCGACAACTCGGGTCCAGGATGTTGAAGGCTCGGGCTGAACAAAGGGAAGGGAGAAGAGAAAGAAGGGCATGGCAGCTCGTATGGCGGAGGAGGAGGGTGTACGGACGGTGGTTGCTAGGTGCTTGGGTATTGGGTTTCACGTGAGGGGATGGGAAAGAGGAACGCGTGGGTTTCGGGGTCGGGTGGTGGATGAGGGGCAGTGGGCGCTCGGGCTGGTAATGCGGGGCAGGCATGGGGCGGAGGCGCTCGGGGTCGTGAGTCGGAGAGGAAGCATGGTCCAAGAGAGGGGATGGAGATGGATTGCGGCATGCACTGGCTCATGGTGGGGTGGTAGAGATGTTGGGAGGTCAAGGAAGAAGAGAACGTCTTAGGTGGAAGAGAAGTTGCTGAGATGTAGAGGAAAGAAAAGAAAAAGAATGGGATGAGAAGAAGAATGAGGAGTGAACGTGCATTGTATTCACTAGATGGCTACACATTTCCTAACGTCCTTACTTTCATATTGAATAAGTGTCTTACAGCTAGCAACCAGAAACGTGAATTGATTCGCAAAGAACAACAGTCAGAGATTTGAATTGTCAATAGCTGCAAAATTAAAGTGATGTGACGAATCAGAAAAACGTTGGAACCAGTGTGGAAAGCAAAGGTCAAAACTGAAATTAATTAATTGTTGGTGGCAGTTTGAAATTTGAATGGACACCGAATGTTAAAGGTCCAAAATGGGTGTCGATATGACGTATCGTTTCATCGTTTCCGTCGCGTACCGAATCTCAAAACACAGAAGTGGATATACCGCTGAGATCAGCACGACAAGACGGTCAAAACGGTATACAGATATTAGCGGTTCGATTGAATTATAAAATTCTGAAATTTTCTACTGAAGGAAAATGCAGTAAAACGTCGAAAAATAAGAACGACGGAGCTAAAGAGGTCCGAATTTGGAAAAAGGAAAAATGACGTCTAACTCAGAAGATGATTTAGAATTTTTCTATGTAAAAATATTTAGGTTTCGAAAACGGTTTATTTTCATCGATTACTAACCGATTTAGATTGAAGTAAATTTACGCACGAAATGAACTTCCATATTTTCGGACGAAAATTTACCAGTTGCTATGTTTAACTAGACACATTCCAGATATGAGGTTTGAATAGCATTGGAATTTGTTCGTGAAAATTTGAAATTCTACACTAAATAAGCAATTTTAAAATTTTTAACTGGGTCTGAATTTCGGGGTCGTTACATTCTCCCCCACTCAAAACTTTTCGTCCTCGAAAAGGAAGGAGGTAGGAGAATAGAAACAACCAGAAGAAATAGACATGAATTACAAAATAAACAATTAATTTAAACCATAGAAATTTCAATTTAAATTAATTTATATTTAACAATTTAACTTTAAATTCAAGATTTTCATAAAATTGATTTGATTTCACATATATCAAATGTTAGGTACAAAAGATTCCTTTCAAATGACATTCAATTTAAGTTCAATTAATTCAAGATATTTTCTTAAGTTGATTTAATTCAATTTATTAACCTTCGAAACAAAATTTTCTTCTATTGATCATACCTATTATTTATTTAACTTATTATTCTATTTATCTCATAAACATTTATAATTAGAATTTAATTGAATAACATTTATTATACGCACTCACAATTTACTTATAAAGACAATTTATATTATATATTATCCCATTTTCTTAAATTAACAACTTCAAAGATCATAAATTTGAAATCATTTATTATAACCGAACTTTTTTAACAAATTTAGTTCTTCTTTATTCCAAATTATTATTAAATTTATTCTACTTAATATACCCTGTCACATATATATTAAGTATCTTTTCATTCATTATAGCTACTCAAATTTAATTTAAAATTTTCTTAGATATCATTTATATTTATATAATATTCAATTACATAGTTAACTTTTGTAAATTTAGGTAAGTTATATATAAAGCAATTGAGTATTATCCAAATAAAATTTTACAATTCAGTTATTTCAAGCTAAGTATTTATATAAAAATAATTTGGCTTCATTTAAAATTGTAAAATCATCCTTTAACAAATTTTAAGAATTAATTTCCGATTAGCTTCAAACAACTTGAGATACAATAAATATATATATACATAATATATCAAATCAAATTTAAAATCTTCAATATATATTATAAATCAAGTCATGTTTAGAAATTCAAATCAATTTTTTTTTTAAAACAAACCGTAGCAAAGCTACAGAATAGTCTTTCTACTTCGAAACTCGAAAATGAATGTCGATGATGCGGTCGTCATCACCGAAATTATTTTCCAGCGACGAAGAGAAGAGCACTGATTTAAGCATCTAAAATTTCTTTGAAGAGCTCTAATTTAATCATTTTAAATTCTTTGCAAACCATTTCTATTCGAAAATATTTTAAATAATATACCTTCTAAACTTTTAAAACCATAGTTCGAAATCACCGGAAATTAATTTCTCAAATTCTTGATTTAAATTCATTACAAACTTCAAATCAAATTATAACCAAATTTTATTATTTATGTTATGAAATAGTCAATGATTTATAAAATAAGAAATGAAAATTAAATGTTAACATTCGGACAACAGATTCATTAACATTTTAAATTTTGAAAAATTTATACTTATATAATATAATCATACAAAACTATTTGTTTACCACTTGAAAATAATATTGTGTCAGTTTGCTCTGTTCAAGTGTTTTGGAAATCCTATCGATAGCGTTGATCAGACGAATCGATCGAAAACCCAAATCAACATCAACAACTCAAACAACACAATATATGTAAAACATTTTTAAATATTAATTTACAAATACACTTCCTCGCTCGGCGATACAAGAATAGATTTCAAAACAAGTATAGAGATTCAAATTTGATGGAAATCAAATCAAAGAGAATTTTGATTCGATAATAAGTTCGAAATAGAAGATAAGGTAATTCAATTAACAGAATCGGGAGATGGACAAGCTTATTTAATTCACGGGCAACCTTAACCGGGTCGACCGTAGCTTCAAGAACAAGATCGATGCTGAATTTCGAGGTAAATCAACATTCGATCTTAAGAAATAGAATTCAGGTATAGCAGGAGATAGATAGCATCGTAAACCGAGGATACAGAAATCTTCGGTAGATCGATATCTATTGTAGAGGAGTTTCACCCATTTACTAATCATTTGAAGATTGGTGCGACCGCCGATCTATTATAGACACCATTCAAAGTGGAGTTATGGGAAGCTCCAGAATTGAAAGAAGACGAATAGTGAGGGATACGAATGAATTTTGGAACCGCAGGGAACGTTCCAAAATTCAAAGGAAACGAGTCAAGAAGAAGAGATAGAAACTCGAATGAGAGTGATTCTGTAAATACATTTACCCTATATGCTAAGTTCTACCTAGAGCTACCAAAAGCTCTGATACCAACTGTAACGACCCACTATTTTGGACTATTTGCATCCGCACATGTCGGACTTAAATAATTCAAAATATTCGAATTGTTAATTTAAATTTGGCAAAACTGAGATATACAGTAAATAAATAGTCACAGAATCACAGACACAGAGTAATAATATGCAGCGGAAATAAATGAGATAGTAGTTCATGAAGCTACTATGTAAATATATAAGATACATCCGAGTTTACAACAAAAGTGTAATACGATACATCAGATACAAATCAGAATACATCACTAGAATCATCGAATACTGAAAGCAGAATAGATGGCTGGATCTTCAAGCAAAGCTCCAACTCCAAAGGTGAGTCTCAAAGCTGTACCACTCAGTCTGACCCGAGCGTAAAGCAAAAAACAAGACAGTCGAGTCAGGATTAATATTCTTAAATCAATAAATCCAACTCAAGTGAAATAGAAATCGAAATACAAGTAACTCAAAGGATGTTGGAATAACCATCCTTTAAGGATCCGTTAAACTATCTACTAGGTAGTAATGTACGCTAGGTAGATAATGTCTATCAGTAATATAAGGTATCAAAATAGAGTTAAGGCATTACCACAATCCCCCTTAACACATTTTTATAATGCCATAGTCTATACAGCACCGTAAACCCCACCGTAAACTAGTGGTTATCAGAGGGTACCACATAGGTATAACACAAAACAAAACGTAGTGGTCACGAATAGGATAATCAGTATGACAAGGTACATGAGGCATACCAACTAGGATACTAGTAGTTGCGTGATCCGGACTGATGTTGAGCATAGCCAGCAGCTACCTCAACACCGCAAAACAACACTCCCAAATCGAGGGGTGCACCCAATTCGAATCACAAAAGTAATAGATATGGCATCGAAGAAGTGTGTCCGCTTGAGGTGGCGAACCTCAATGGCCCGGCGTGGCTCCTGTTTTAGTCATGTCAGGGGTCATCCAATATCGTTCTCCTTCTTCAGTCAACGCGTTCACCAAACCATCCACTTCATTCTGGATCAACACTCCGCGTATAATAGTTATTAAAGTGGTTTCGGTATCGACAGAGAGTATGACCATATCCGATCCCGGTCTCTTTAATAACTACGTATTATTACACCGATTGGTCGTTTAATATTTTTCAAAACAATCAATTTCAATTTCAATTAGAATTCGTAATAACATTTCATATGTCTTTCTATATCAATTTCCATAATTTACATTTCAAAACTTCCAAATTACCATTTCAAACTCTTATAATTCAATTTCAAATTATTTTTAAACAATTCAAATATTGGTTCAAGTTCGTACAAAAGTTTCGTTTCGAGATTATTTAAATTAATTAAATTTAACATTCAAATCACTTTAAATTTATTTATCGATTTTATTCAATATACGTTAAGTTAATTTAACATCCAAAACAATTTTTTTTTATTTCCAAGTCATTAAACCAATCACTTAAGTTAACTTCATTATATCAAAACTTCCAAATTTAATTAAATTAAATTTGTCAAATCAAATTCTTTAAATTACAATTCTTACATTAATTTCAATAAAACGCATTTATTTCTTGTTAAGAAATTCAATTTAACTTATTCTTTACATAGTTACAAATTTCAAAACTCAATTAATAAAGAAACTAAATTTCATATATTCGGGAAATCAAATTTCACTTTAACATACTTGAATAATCTTTCCAAACTTAAAGAAACCTAATTTCATTTATTAACGAAGTTCAAATTCAGTCATTAGAAGTTAAATCTCTTATCAAAGAATTCAATTTTTATTCACTTATCAAATACTTCAATCTTATTCAATTATTAAATAATTTCAACTTAATTATTAATAATTTCAAAACTTAAAAATTTCAACTCAATTATAAATTCAAATTTAATTATTAAATCATTTCAAACTTAATTCAATGAGTAATTCCAAATTTAATTGTTAAATAATTCATTTCAAACAACGTTCTTTCATCAGTTATTACATTAATATTTTGTTACAGATTCCAATATTAACACTTTCCTTTCATCAAAATTTACGTTCCAATTTTATTTCAAACCTTATTATTCAAATAAAATCTTTATTTTATTTCAAATCAAATTATTGACCAATCGGGTTTATTTAATTCTCTATCCTAAGTCAAATTCAAATTTTGGGTATTTATCATTTCAACCCGATTCCATTTCAATTCACAAATCAAAGCATAGCAAAGGGAACTTGAAGTGTGATAACAGGGATGATGTCAAAGTAAATAAACAAGCAATAACAACAATCAAAACAATTCAATAATCAATTCAAATAATCCCGAAATAATCGTATTTATTCACATTGTTATTCGTGCAAATTAATATAATTATTTCTAGAATCTACACTATCATTTCATGTAGATTAAAGATTATTACACTAATATTTATACGTTTCTTCACGATATTTATTATTCAATTTCAAACTTCATCAATTTATACAACATACATATAAATGGTTCAAGGTGTCGTTAACATTATTTCTAAGTGTCAATTTATTTAACATTCAAAGGGGTTATATTATACAAATTTAACTAATCAAATTCAACACATATCAAATTTCAAATTGTTAACTATCCTACGTCAATTTCAATTTCAATTTATCTATCACTTACTACATTAACAATTTAACGTCCAATTTCAACATCAAACAATCAATCATTATCAACCAAACTGGATTATCATTGCATAAATAACATATAATGGTGTCCGATGTCAAAGGTGAACTGATACATAAATAACAGTGCAATAAATAACAGCAGCATATTTCAATTGTCGTTTCAATTGAAATCAAATTTAATAAATAAAAGAACATTAATCGTGAGTGACTGCTCACCTTTTGAGGTTAGAGAGATTTGACAAGAACGAGCTACGAATTCCAAAGCAACGTCAGATAGATACGATTAGATGGAGAAACAGGCTCGACGGTCAATGCTGATAACAAAAAGCGATGGAATCAAATTAGAACCGGATTGATGAAGATAAACCGTATTAGCGAATTTGTTAAAATTAATATCTACATAACTTTATTAAATATAACAATACATATATATAGACCTATATACACAGCCGTTATAACTCCCATCATAAGCCCTTTATTACATATAAATATATATAACTTTATATCTTTAAAGTCAATGCTTTAAAATAAATATAGCCTTATTTTAACATAACCTTCATATAGATTCAGAACATACATAAATCTGCTAACATATTTTAAGATTTTTAAATCAACTAACTTTTCAAACATATACTCACTTACAAATACACTTTATAACAAAACATCAAACTATATAAACGGAGTATTGTAAACATTATTTACGTAACATTATAAGCAACCCATATTATTTAACTTGTACATCTTATATTATATACTAACTGACATAAACCGTATATATATATATATATATATATATATATATATAAACAATAGGCCAAACTTTCTATGTATAAAGTACTTAAAAATCCATATGAATATACCTCATAACAACCATACGCATTATATAACTTAATATATATAAAACTCATAGTATAGATACAAATTAAAATCTGTATGTCAAGACAAACCCAAGCGAAATGCAATAGATTTTATAATTCACATTATCCTTAATATTTACTGTCGTACTCATGTATATGCGTACGAACATATATACTATTCATATCATAACAAACTGGTATCGTATAACTTATGAAAATTAATATATGTACATGACTAATATTTATAAACTATAATATATAAATCATGTATACGCTACCAGTATACAGCCGATAGGAAAGCAGAGGAAGAGGGACCGATATGCGGTGGTGCTCGCCTACCCTTGTATGGGTTTCGGGTTGGAGGATGGAAGGTCGGTAGTGTAGTGGTGCACGGCTGCTGCGAGCTTGGCTCGGCAAGGCTGCCAAGGGAAAAAGGTGAGGTGGAGATGGCAGAGACATACAGCTGCCATGAAGGAGGGAAGGCAAGGCGAAGTCGGTTCGGTTGATGCGACGGCAAACGGCAGGCCGAGATCAGGGAAAGGCGAAGGCTGCGCAAGCGGACAACTAGACGTGTTCGGTGGTGGATAGGCACTGACGTGGGTGGAGGCGAGATGCGGAGTTGTTGCGCTGGCTGCTTGGTGGATCTGCACTTGCTGGGCGGAGCGGGTGGTGGAACGGTGGCAGGTGTAGGGTGACGCGATGTGAAGGGCAGAGGTCGACAACTCGGGTCCAGGATGTTGAAGGCTCGGGCTGAACAAAGGGAAGGGAGAAGAGAAAGAAGGGCATGGAAGCTCGTATGGTGGAGGAGGAGGGTGTACGGACGGTGGTTGCTAGGTGCTTGGGTATTGGGTTTCACATGAGGGGATGGGAAAGAGGAACGCATGGGTTTCGGGGCCGGGTGGTGGATGAGGGGCAGTGGGCGCTCGGGCTGGTGATGCGGGGCAGGCATGGGGCGAAGGCGCTCGGGGTCGTGAGTCGGAGAGGAAGCATGGTCCAAGAGAGGGGATGGAGATGGATTGCGGCATGCACTGGCTCATGGTGGGGTGGTAGAGATGTTGGGAGGTCAGGGAAGAAGAGAACGTCTCAGGTGGCCGAAGAGAAGTTGCTGAGATGTAGAGGAAAGAAAAGAAAAAGAATGGGATGAGAAGAAGAATGAGGAGTGAACGTGCATTGGATTCACTAGATGGCTACACATTTCCTAACGTCCTTGCTTTCATATTGAATAAGTGTCTTACAGCTAGCAACCAGAAACGTGAATTGATTCGCAAAGAACAACAGTCAGAGATTTGAATTGTCAATAGCTGTAAAATTAAAGTGATGTGACGAATCAGAAAAACGTTGGAACCAGTGTGGAAAGCAAAGGTCAAAACTGAAATTAATTAATTGTTGGTGGCAGTTTGAAATTTGAATGGACACCGAATGTTAAAGGTTCTAAATGGGTGTCGATATGACGTATCGTTTCATCATTTACGTCATGTACCGAATCTCAAAACACAGAAGTGGATATACCGCTGAGATCAGCACGACAAGACGGTCAAAACGGTATAAAGATATTAGCGGTTCGATTGAATTATAAAATTCTGAAATTTTCTACTGAAGGAAAATGCAGTAAAACGTCGAAAAATAAGAACGACGGAGCTAAAGAGGTCCAAATTTGGAAAAACGAAAAATGACGTCTTACTCAGAAGACGATTTAGAATTTTTCTATGTAAAAATATTTAGGTTTCGAAAACGGTTTATTTTCTTCGATTACTAACCGATTTAGATTGAAGTAAATTTACGCATGAAATGAACTTCCATATTTTCGGACGAAAATTTACCAGTTGCTATGTTTAATTAGAAGCATTCCAGATATGAGGTTTGAATAGCATTGGAATTTGTTCGTGAAAATTTGAAATTCTAAACTAAATAAGCAATTTTAAAATTTTTAACTGGGTCTGAATTTCGGAGTCGTTACAATTAATTAATGATTCCCTCAGTTAGCAATAACGTAACATTTTCTTTATTTGTATTGCAAATAATTCAAAATTCATTTCCTAATTCTTAATATCCTCTAAATTACAACTTCCAAACATGGTATTAATCATCATTTATGTACCTCTAATTATTTTAACTTACATTAACATAATAAATAAATTACCTTTAATGAAATCTATCCCCCAATTTATTATATGCAATAAATTTTGATCTTATAACAGTTTCAATTAATTATTTATATTTATTGCGATTGAATTCCAAAATTTATTTAACACATCAAATAAATGAACAATCTATATTCATTGTCACCTATTTTCTTTTAAATTCAGTTATAAGTTTGTTACTTACCAACCAGGTTATAATAACACTAATTTTTTTATTCCACTGCTATATATGATATATTTGCATCACATACTTGAATTTTTCAATTTCATCTTAATTCCAATTCACGGTAGTATAATTTCTTACTATAAACCTATTTATAATTTGCATACCAATTAATTAGTTTCAACTAAATAGATTGATTCAATTCAACTCTTTTATCAAGTCTATATAAATCAATATACTATTTCATTGGTAAATGTTTATTTCAAATATTCCTTTATTACTTACAAATCTTATTTCATTCATGAATGCCATCATTTATCAATTATTACATAATTTCATTAATTTACATTCAGTTACAACTAAATTAATACACTGATTTCATTTGTAAATTAAATGCTTACAATTTATAAGCTTTCATTCCAAACAATATTTCAATTTGTACCGGACATTGATTTAATTCAATTTACTATTTATTATTATTAATTCATTAACTAAATTAACTACTTACCTTTGTTCTCTTATATGCAACTCTTAGCCTAGTATAACGATTTACATCACTTCATATTATTCGTCATTTTGTTTCAATTGTAAATACCTAGCCTTATATTCCCATTGTTTCATTTCATTCTCAGCATTTGCTTCATTATTAATTATAAAATCTTTATTTCTTCTAAATTAAATTTACTTAAATCTTATTAAAATGACAAATTTAATTAACGAAAGTTACGGGTCGTTATACTCTCCCCCACTCAAAACTTTTCGTCCCCGAAAAGGAAAAAGAAGGGAAAAAAGAATTAAGAAATCAATATCATATCAAATATTAAATTTATAAACAAATAAATTTACAAAATTAATTTAGATAAAATATACTAATTTATAATCATTAAATTTTCTTTTATACTCAAACCCATAAAGTTTGGAAAATATTTTCAAAATATATTCTAAGTCCAAAATTTACGGAAAATTTTGGCAGAGTCTCCTTTGTACGGGGAGGCTCGGGAGAAAATATAATATCAAATATATCAAAATATCACATATAATATCCAAAATATAATATCCTAACACGGGAAAATATATAAAATAGGGCTATAAACCGTAATCCGAAACATACCTATTTGTCGGGCAATTTACGCTTAATTTATGGAAACAAAAGCAGTAGCAATTGCTTCCATAACCTGCATTTCACTTATAAAATCCAAAGGGTTAACAATTTATATAAAGTGAAATATTTAAGTGGTTTCAATCACTAACAACAAATCAATACAACAACCATCAATTTCAACAAACAGCATACACAACCAATACAAAGCAACCATTCAATCAAACAAACAAATATTGTTCAGGTTAAAAACTTTTAAATTGTACGGAATGAAGAATAAACTACTAGCGCATCATTTACTCAAAAGTCTTAGATAAAACTAAATAGATTATTCATTTATCCTAATCCAATTTTAAAGTATCCTTGCCCAAACAACCATCAACTAAACAACAACAAATCCAATCAACAATCAACTTAACTTATTATTAATTTCCTTTCATACCTTTGTTGTTTGATTTTCTTTTTATTTATACAGTGATTTATCTTTTAAATTTACATTTACTCATTAAATGTATGCTTCATTTATTTTTACTCATTACTTACAATTATTCGGTTCCATTAACTCAGGTCATGCCAGTTCCTTTTATTTCGTTATAATTATTCATTCATTTATTATAGCGTGACCTCTTTTATTTACATTCATTCAATAGTATTCATGTCCCATTCAATTTCTTAGCATTTCAATTTTGTTTACTTAAGTTTATAATCATCTATTTGTAATACTTACCTTTTATTATATTTACTAATAATAAAATTTCAATTATAACTTAACTTATCCCGATATCATCACTTCTTATGAATAAAAGCAATTTATTGAACACCTTCATTACATACTTTTACTTGTATAATTTCTATTACATTTTCTTATTAAACATTTCAACTTTTAAATATTTGGTAAGTTATATATATGTTTTTAAGAATGCAACTAAAATCATACAAGTTTCTCTTATTTCTTTAATAAATTTACTCTTCAATAATAATCCTTTATTTCATAGGTTACAATTTTAAATTTCATTTAATACCATTAATAACCTAGCATTAAACCTCTTATTTCATTTAGGGTTTCAATTATTAATTACTTAGATTCCATTTTGCTAGAATAATTGAAACTATTTATTGTGGAAACTTAAGAACTAAATATCGGGTTAAATTTCAAATTATTTTAAAAATAATAGGTAAATATATATACTTACAACTTATAAACCCAATTATATTTAAAACAAAGTAAAATTCACTTTTTTTTATCAAAATAAATCTGTAGTAAAACCGCCACAGTGGCCTTCCCACTTCGAAACTCGAAAATGAAAGTCGATGATGCGTGCACTCATCGCCGAAATTATTTTCCAGCGATAGAGAGGGGAGTACATAACTTGTTTTTTTCAAAATTTCTTTTTAAACAATTCTTTCAAATTATATTGAAATATTTATATCACAAAATACTTCTAATAGTATTATTATTATATTCCAAAATCAATTGAAAGAATTTCCAAAACCCCGGAACTTAAGTTCTAAATTTCCAATTTTATTTTCCATCTAATTTCATCTATTATTTATAAATTTTATTACCTAACAACCAATATATTGTAACCAAATATATATCTTATTTATAAATTTTTTTATTTTATACATAGAAAATATAATAGGCAAAATTATTTCATTCACCTATATTAAAAAAATATTATGTCGGTCTGTCCTATTAAGTGTTTAGAAATCCCTATTAATGTCACAGCGTCCCATGCATCAACCGGAATTTATAAATACAAAACAGAACAGATTAACACAATATTAAAACCCTTTTAAAACACTAACAAATATGCTCTCTCATATATATACACTCAGCGACTCCTATAGTGTGTTTCTACCCTATTGATAAAGAGTCAGACCCCATAATGCTAAGGTTTATCGCTAAACCAAAGCTCTGATACCAGATGTAACATCCCGCCTTTTCGCATGCTTTAAATCGATTCACGTGCAAATTCAAACCATACGGAAGGGCGGATTGTTATGGGGTAATAAGAAAAACGAGAAAGAATAAAACAAAAAGAATCTCACAGTGGAAAGATAAAATATAATAATAAATATACAGTTCATAAAACTATTTACAAAAATTTGATTCTTCTTTTTACAATAAATATCAGAGTTCACATACCAATAATATTAATGCAGCGGAATACAGTGTAGTGGAACCATATAATATATAATAATAGTAGTAATGAAATCTTCGTCTTCTTCCTCCAGAAAAATCTTCAAATCCTGAAACGCTCGGACTGACCCGAGCGAATTGAAAAGACAAAACACTCGAGTCAGAACTAAAAGATCTTACGTAAGTTAAATTAACAGAAATGAATACGAGTGCAGTAACTCAAGAGATGCTCGGGATTTACATCTCCTAAGGATCCGTTAAACTATTTACTATGTAGTATATTTCGCTATTATAGTAGTGTCTAATTGTAAAATAAACTTACTTTTAAATAGCGTTAAGGCTTTACATTTCCACCATAACACATAATATATTCCCATAGTCTATATAGTACCGTAATCTCCCCTATACTTGGTGTCGTCAGAGGGCACTCCATAGGTATGGTACAAAACCAAATCATATAAGGTGCGATAGAGTAGGTGACACGGCACAACTAGGCAATGCCAGGGTAGATATACCAATTACGCATCCGGACTGGTGGTAACGCATAGCCGCAGCTACCTCCCACCTCGAACAAAATCCCCCTAAAATCAAAAGTAAAGGTGGCCACCGAATCAATCCAAAGTCAGAGTAGTATCAAAGAGGAGTGTCCGTTAAAGGGCGCTAACCCCCTTGGCCCGAGAATCGCTCACGTTTTAGTCACCTTATGCCAACTCACAGGAGTCGGGTCCACGTATTTACCTTAAAGGAAACGCCGCCACCAACCTACTCCATTCTGGAATCTCCACCATGTACAAGGTTGTTAAAGTGGTCTTCGGAGTTGGTAGAGAGTATGACAACTTCCGATCCCGGTCTCTTCAACAACCAAACATTATTATAACACCGCGGTCATTTAAAAATAATTATGCTTTCAAAACCAGAATATAATTATCCATTTCAAAACCCATAAATACGATATCATTTCATTTTAAAACCCAAATAAATATGATATCATTTTATTTCAAACATATTTCTTTTCAAAAATCATGCCACTTTTAAGATTTATAATACCTCGAAACCAAATATTTGAAATTTAACTTTCCACATAATACTTCGAAATCCATAGTTTTAAATCCATACTTTCAAAACTTAAATGGTTTGGATATTCAACGGTATATAAAATAAAACAGTTGAATTTAAAATTTCTTTATAAAGTAAATAATTTCCACGCCATTGCAATTTTATTTACTTTATATTCAGTCTAAACCCATAACCTTTAGATTCACTTTCTGTTTGAATAAAAACATTTCGATTTCAATATTTTCAAACTTTGAGTATTTAATAACTTTCAAAACTAAGGTTGGGAATTTCTATTAAACAATTCATTGTCCTATTATTTAGTTTTGAAACGTTTACATAATAGATTCATAACCATTTAAAATAAAACCCAATTTATTAACACTAAATATTTTCTTCCATTTATTTATACTCGAATTATTCATTTAATTTATCTTGAATAAAAATCCAGTTATAAATATCATACCTTTAAAATTTCCAAGATTAATAAGTTTACACCAACTTGTGGAGTTTAATTTTTAAATAAGCCCAATTCCAAATAAATTTCCAATTAAATTTCTAATCTTAATTGATTTGAACTATTTAAAACCCTATATATACACAATATCTTAAACCTGTCCTTAATCATAAATATAAATTATCAAACTCCATTTTTCAACTTATTTATTTCCATTTAACCAATTCATACATAGCTTAAATTCAATAATTTAACTATATATGTATATATAAAATAAGATTTTATATAAGATCAAAATTAGTATTTATTTAACCGCATCCTATCCAAACGATAGAAATCATTTCAAAAATAATTATATATATATACCGCGGTGCCTGTATATAATTTTCTATCCTATGGTCAAGTGATACGGATATTTATCATTTCAATCCGCAATTTAAAATTAAAAATGCGGTTGTATATCATTTCAAACCGCAATCCCGAATGAAATGAGAATGCATAATAACTTGCAGTTTATATAATATGGAACACATCATCCATTCACCCAATATCAATCATCAACCAATTTTATTTCAATCATCGTCAATTTAAACAAACATCAATAGAGCATATAAAACATATCAGGTATCAACGAACAGTTTATATTCAAAATAAATAAATAAATAAATAAATAACTGTTTAACTAGCAGTTTATATGCAAAATAAATAAATTTTAACTGTCAATTTATATACAATAATAAAATTAATTAACAGTTAAATTAAATAAATGCGATTTAACTGAGATGTTGAATAAAATATGCAAAACAGTCATAAATAAATTTCTACCCATATCTTAAATCAATTTAACAAACATAAGATAACTTAGAAGTTGTGAGTGGGTTAAAACACTCACCTTTTGAATTTCAATTGAATCTAAATTCAATTTAAACCCAAAAATTTGACATTCTCCAAATCCGTCAAACCAATGCCAAAATGTCTGGAAATCCAATACAATCCCAGCAAAATAAACTGCACGTGAATCCGAGCTCGTATGCAAAAGTTATGAAAATTTGAAAATTGGAAAATTCTGGTCCTGTGTCAACTTCGGGTTCGACTTCGGTGCGCCGCCTCAATCCCCGGTGCCAGCTTAGAGTTTTTTACAAAACGACTTGGAGCGACCCGAGTCATTTTCTTCCTAACCCGAAGTAGATACAGCGTTTTTGCCTCTGAAACTCAAAGCATGACTCGAAGTGGCTGCAAATACGATTTTTTTTTTGAAATTGAAGTTAATTTTTGAAATTTGGGAATTAGGTTTTTTTTTCTCTGCCATTGGAATGAGGAGTTGAGAAGGAGATGTACGTATAGAAAAATGAAAATAAGGAGTGGCTAGTGTTTATAACGGGTTATATATAAACAAGGCTGAAAAATAATAGATGGATCGGATTGGTATACGCGCTGAACGCTAAATGGCCCGAAAAGCCCATTTCTACTCCGGAACGAAATTGGGTCAACCTATATATCAAAATATATGTTTAAAAATATTTCAAACGCGATGGAAAAAGTTTCACGTCCAAATTCCATCGTATGAAGAAGTTATGTTAAATTCAATTTCCCCAAATTGATTTCGATTGATTTAAATTGCATAAATTTAAGGCGTTTAGAGTCGGTACGATCAAACGACAAGTCTGATCGTTATGAAACTTGAAACACTATTATATTCACCGTTACGGATCCGATGAAACTGGTTTCGTCGAAATCCGAGTCAGTGGACAAAATGGCTAATTTTATATTAATTAAATAAATTAAAAATTCATTAATAAAATCCATTTTTTTTAAATCTTAAATTTGGCAAATTTTATTACCTTTATATGTCTCAATCAAATAACAATGTCTTAAATAATTTAAAGGTCAATTTAAAGTTGATTAACTTCCCATTTCAGTGTCAAATTTTCATTTTTATTAAATTTAGAAATTATCAATTAAGTTTCCAAAAATTTCATTGAATTAAATCTTCATTCTTATTATTCAATCCATTATAGCCAAATGGATGAAATTAACATTCATAAATATTTTTCAATTTCAACTAAATTTTCAATTAACGCAAAAATAAATGTTTAATTTTTACCTAATTGCAAAAACTTAATTACCTTAGTTCTTTATATTCATATAAATAAACAAATCTTGATTTACAATCTTTTCATTCACCCATAGTCATATTATAAATGGAATTTACATTATCTTCAATTATTAATTACCATCAGTTAAGATCTTAACATTTGTTCCATAAATTTATTTTCCCTGAATTATTTACTGCATTTAACTAATTCCAATTTCATAATCACATTCAATCCATTAATTGGTATTGCACTGACATTTAACTTATTAGCTTATATCAACACTATTGTCATTAATTGCAAATGGATTACCAAATTTAGTCACTACCCTAAATAACTAACGTAAATTAATCTCCATTAATTCCACTGATTTAACTTTCATTCAATTAATTAATGATTCCCTCAGTTAGCAATAACGTAACATTTTCTTTATTTGTATTGCAAATAATTCAAAATTCAATTCCTAATTCTTAATATCATCTAAATTACAACTTCCAAACATGGTATTAATCATCATTTACGTACCTCTAATTATTTTAACTTACATTAACATAATAAATAAATTACCTTTAATGAAATCTATCCCCCAATTTATTATATGCAATAAATTTTGATCTTATAACAGTTTCAATTAATTATTTATATTTATTGCGATTGAATACCAAAATTTATTTAACACATCAAATAAATGAACAATCTATATTCATTGTCACCTATTTTCTTTTAAATTCAGTTATAAGTTTGTTACTTACCAACCAGGTTATAATAACACTAATTTTTTTATTCCACTGCTATATATGATATATTTGCATCACATACTTGAATTTTTCAATTTCATCTTAATTCCAATTCACGGTAGTATAATTTATTACTATAAACCCATTTATAATTTGCATACCAATTAATTAGTTTCAACTAAATAGATTGATTCAATTCAACTCTTTTATTAAGTCTATATAAATCAATATACTATTTCATTGGTAAATGTTTATTTCAAATATTCCTTTATTACTTACAAATCTTATTTCATTCATAAATGCCATCATTTATCAATTATTACATAATTTCATTAATTTACATTCAGTTACAACTAAATTAATACACTGATTTCATTTGTAAATTAAATGCTTACAATTTATAAGCTTTCATTCCAAACAATATTTCAATTTGTACCGGACATTGATTTAATTCAATTTACTATTTATTATTATTAATTCATTAACTAAATTAACTACTTACCTTTGTTCTCTTATATGCAACTCTTAGCCTTGTGTAACAATTTACATCACTTCAATTTATTCGTCATTTTGTTTCAACTGTAAATACTTAGCCTTATATTCCCATGGTTTCATTTCATTCCCAGCATTTGCTTCATTATTAATTATAAAATCCTTATTTCTTCTAAATTAAATTTACGTAAATCTTATTAAAATGACAAATTTAATTAACGAAAATTACGGGTCGTTACCAGCTCACACTTATTATGTACGTTGTTTTCATTCTCACAAATGTCATGTGCAATATAATTTATGTTTATACCCTTATGTAATTAATTTATAAATTATGTTTTAATACAACTACATTTATATATGTATTATTTTAAAGAGAAAGAATATTATCCTTTAATTAATGTCTTATTTAAATTTTAAACCTAAGTTATCATACTTATACAACTTTTAAAGAAAATGATTTGAAATCTAATTATACATAATAAATAATCATACATACATACATATATATTAATTTCCTAAAATATAAAATTTTAAATCCAATTAATTTTATAAAATATTTACTTTTGAATTACAAAACAAAATTCTATTTACAATATATATACATAAATAAACACATATTTATATTTGTTTGTAGAAAAATTCAAATTAGTTCACCAAATTAAATTAATCACCAAATTAAATTGGGTTTAAAAATGGGATCGTTACAAGAAATCTAAAAAATAAATTTAATAAGTTTTTCAAATTAAAAATTAAATAAAGTTAAAACCTTTTCTTGATTAAATTCATGTAAAATGATAAATGTTTTATTCTAATTTAGGAAATGGTTAAGGGTTTGAAATAAATTATTTTAAATTAATAAAATTTAAAGTATTTTTAGTGTAACAACCCTAGATTTTGACTATATATTTAAATTTGACTTTATTCCATTTTGAAATTATTTTAAATTTTTTTTATTTGTGTGATGTCATTTCTAAACATTTTTAAAATTATAATATAATTTTTTCAAAATTTACTATATTTATTTCCTATTTTTAAAGGTTGTTTTCTAATTTTCTGCCATTTTCTTCATTTAAATTTCTTTATTTTATTTTAATTTGTTTTATTTGTGAAAATTCATCTCTAAATATTTTTAAAATAATAATATAATTTTTCCAAAAATTATCGTGTTGATTTCCTATTTTTAAGGACTGTTTTCCCATTTTCTGTTATTTTCTACAATAAAAGTTTATATTTAAATTAAATTTTAAATATTTATTTTGTGAATATATTTGTATTTATTGTTATTATTTATGTTTAAAAATACTTTACCAGCTTATATGAATTTTCTAAAAATTATTTCATTTAACTTCAAATTTTGCTAGTCTAGTTCACTGTTTTAACTATTTTCCTTAATTTTACTTTACATAATTGATAAATATTATATATATTTGTATATTTGTTAAGAATTTAGAAATATTATCTGATATTATTATTATTTCAGCTACATAGATTTATATAAATAATAAAAGGTAAATTGAAAGGGTTTGTGACCTTTTGTTTCCTATGGCTTTTGATTTTCCCACATGTTCACATTGTAACTTACTTTTGCCATCAATTAGCCATAACTACTCACATAATTCAGCTGCCTACATCCATTCTTCATTCACGTACATCTTTTTCCACGTTCCTGGAAAAAAATTCGGCCTCCTCTTGATTGAGAAGTTTGGTAAAATTCTATTTCCTTTTATCTTTTTTTGTTCACTTATGTTGATTTTTCTAGTTTGATTTTGCACTTGCTTCACCTCATGTAGGTTCAACCATGCCACCTTGCTGCCTAGCCACCTCCACCACCTGATGACACACCACCATCACCTCCTCCTCACCAGCCACCCAAGCCATGAACCCCCTTGGTGATGCATATCCGCAAAAGTTTCAAAACACCCTTCATATTGACCTAGCCGAGCACTAACTTCCACATCCACCACTTCCACCAACCATGGCCGCTCCTACTCCACCACCACCACCTACAGCACCTCCAGCACCCACGGCCACACCACCACAGTGGACCCCAATCCTCTGTCCGTGACACCTAGGGCCTTGGCCGACCCCAATTCATGGCCCAAAACCCATGTGTATGCATGATTTTGTGTTCTTGCCTTCACCCACCTTTACACCATCACTCAAACTCATGTTAGGCCGACCTTAGCAACCTAGACCTGACCCTAAATCATTGTCTTAGACCTGTACTCTACCTCTGGCCGAGCCTATGAGATATCGGAAGCAAGTGCAAAGTAATTCAGCTTTGTTTTATGAAGTTATTTCTAGCATCGTTTATCGTATTTTTGGTCTGAAACCTTATAATTGTTATATTGTTTGTTTGATTTGTATTCAAGGGAATTAATCCTTAGCTCCTCCATTTCGTATCTGTATTGTGCTTTTGTGCTTCTGTAGATCCCGTTGTGCAATTTGTCGTTGCGTCATCGGCTCAAAACAGTGAGTAAATCTCACCAGACTAATATGTACTTATGTAGTGATAAACTGACATCACCTGAATCTGTAAATGCATATCATCCTGTTATAACTGCTATATCATATTCATATGATGTTCACACCTATATTCACACCTATTATATCATATGTTACTGTTATTTCATGCTATTATGTTACTTTCATCAGTTTATCACACTGCAAGTTCCCTGTAGACTAGAATCAGTATGGGTTGAAATGATACATACCCGAACGGACTTTAGAATAGGAGAAAATCGTTATGGGCTTAGATGATAGGCCTGAATGATTTTCAATTATTTTCTTTTACTTGGGATTGCGGGTTTGAAATGATCAAACCCGGGTTTTCTTTGTAAATTACGGGTTGAAATGATATATTACCCGTATCACTTTACCTAGGCTAGAAAATGAAATATAGACCCGTTGTTAAAATATATTTTTCTAAAAAAATTTAAAATATTTTAGAAATGTAAATATTATAATATTTTGATTAGATTTGATTAAAAATGATTTTTGTAAAGCATTATTGATTTTCTGAAAATTTATAAGTGAAATAAATAAAGGGTAAAGTTAGAAATCTGAAATGTAAGTTATTTTGGAAATTATAATTTGGTGATAAATGGAATTCAAATTAAATATGAAAATATGACAAATTTATGATTTTGAATCAAATGAATTTAAAATGATTTTGTAATACATTAATGATTTTTGAATAAAGTTAAATGTGAAATGAATGAATATTTATGTTGAAATTTTGAAATATAACTAAAATTGGAAATTTGTGAATTTGGCTTAAAAGTGAATTTTAAGTTAAGTAAATAGAAAAGTAATTAAGTTATATTTGAAAATTTTAAACTTAAGTGTTAACTTAAATTTAATTTAATGAATTTGAAATTTTATGTTGGAATTTAGTAAGTGAATTATTATTAAATTTTGATTTTTGAATGGAGATTTAACTTTATAAAATCATGAATATAAGGGTATTTGAATGATTGTTTTAAAAGTGAAATTATATGATTTTATAAGTTAAAAATGATTTGAATAAAAATATAATTATTTGTGAAATTATACTGAATATTTGAAGTTAATTAACATTTCAGAAATGCTATTAATTCTAATGTAAATGATAACACACCATTTGTAAATGTTGTAGTTGATAATAATGAACCAAATGGCTAAGTTTAATTAAAGGCTATCATAGCATTTTTGTAAATGTTATAATTGTTGAATTTAACTAAGTTTTATTTGAAACTAATGTAACCCTATCACGGCATTTTTTTACACTATCTTTTGTTAAATTGAACTGTTTTAAATGTAACTTTCTGTAGCAATTTCTAAATGCTGCGAAAGTTGAATTTTCATCTGTTTTAATAAATTAAGTGGATAAATGAATTTTGAAAGACTAAAATTTTGTAAATTTAATAATTTAATTATTAAATATAATAACTTCATTTTATGATTTAAAATGAAGTAATTTGTTTGAAATATAAACTATTTTGAAATGTGTTTTGTAATGGTATTTAAATTAAATAAAAATGAATGTGGTTTGGAAGATATTATATTTTTGATATTTTGAAATGGATTTTCAATGATATTGAATTTTGAAATGATATTTGATTTTGAAGTATAAAATACCATTTTGAAATTTTAACCACGAGATGTATTTAATTTATAGTTTAACTGATTCTTAAAGGATGGGCGATCCCAAGCATCCTTTAAGTTATTGTGTATTTCTACTACAGTTCACTTGTGTTAGTTTACATTATATAAGAATATATTGTCCTGACTCGAGTGTTTTGTGTTTTACTTTACGCTTGGGTCAGCCTGAGTATTCACAGCTTTGGATTCTCTTTCTGGAGCTTGTCTTTGCTGGAGTTTCTGCTTATCTACATTTATATCTACTCTCTGTTTCAGCTGTTCTAGTTTATCTCATGTATTAGTGAACTTCTATGTATTTGGGATTTCTATTGTGTTGTATTCAGACTGTATTACGTATTTGGTTTGAGACTCTGCCGTAGTAGCTTCGTGAACTACCATGTATTTTATTTCCGCTGCGAGTTATTCTGATATTTCTGTGTCTGTGATTCTGTGATTGTATTTCATTTGCTCCAAATTTATTTACAACGCGGTATTTTGAGCAATTCAAGTCCTACATGTGCGGATGCGAATGACTGAAAATATCGGGTTGTTAGGGTGCAGCATGATAGGGGGTTCTCGCTTCCTGGTTTGGTAGCGAACGGTTGACTCTTACTCCTACATGTCCCCGTGGGAGTTGGTGGTACAGTCGAGAGACTGGCCGTAAAGGCAGAACACAGGTACCAATGTATGCTATGGTGGGCGTTACCCCACTGGCGCGGCCCATTACAGTTGGTATCAGAGCTTTGGTTTTGGGCAAACCTTAGCCTGCGGAGCAAAATCTCATTAGAGATAGGATAGAAATATCCTAGAATGAGTGAAATCAATCTCAGAATCCTTTCTTTGTGAGAGAACGTATTTTCGCAGTATAAAATAATTTCCAAATGATTTTTAAACGATTTTAAAGATTATTTTGGTATAAAATTTTTCTTATTTTGGAATCAAGATTTTCTTAATTTCATTACTTTTGTATCCCCCTTGTTAGAAATCTCTTGGTTAGGATTCTTATCGATTAGGAATCCTTGAACTGTGGAACGCTCCCACTTGTTCTAAAATCCAGTCTTGTCTTCCCTATTTTACCCTTTTGATGTTGGGCATTCCGTAACCCCACTTTGGAATGACCTCTCTAAAGAGCGGTGATTCCGTAAATCTTTGAATGATTTGTAAAGGGGTGAAATTCCTTTATAATTGGCATTGATTCACCGGAGATTTCTATATTCTCGGATGTCGATGCTATCTATCTCCTGCTCTATATGGATCCTATATCTGGCGGTCGAATGTCGATTTGCCTCGGATTTTCAAATTGGTTATATTCCGGAAGTCACGGTTGACCGGTTAAGGTTGCCCGCGATTTTTATAGGCTTATCCATCTTCTGTTCGATAATTAAATTATCTCATCTTCGTTTGAGTTTATCTTCGAACTAGAATTCTATTTGATTAGAGTTCCTCTAATTTTGAATCTTTGTTCGTTTGAAATCCTTCCTTGAATCATCCTTTGGAAATTTGTATTGGTTGTATTTTGAAATTGTGCATACATCGAAATTATTAAGGATGACCATATTTTGTATATAAAAAGCGAAATGTTTCCAATAAGGATTATATACCTTTTAAAATGAAAATTGGAAGCTTCGAAAGAATTTGAAATTTTGAAAATTTTATAAGAACTTGATTTATACAAAAATGATTTATAACTGAAGGGTTCTGAATTTGAATTTCGAGCAATCGAATTACGGTGTTTTGAAATCGGTTTTAAGATTTTGGAAAATATATAATAATAATAATATGATTTAAAGATATTTTTTTTCAAATAAGAAATGTTTCAAATGTATTCTAATGAATTTCAATGATTTCGAAGGAATTTCAAAGAAGTTTTTCAAAGTTAATTGAAGTCCAGAACTCACTTATGTCGCTGGAAAATAATTTTTGATGATGAATGCATGCATCATCGACATTGATTTTCGAGTTTCTGAGTGAGGGAGAGGCCGTCTAGTAGCTTTGCTATGCGAGTGATTTTGTGAAACCAATTTTGATTTCAGATTTCGAAGCATGGTTTGATATTCGAAAGATAGATCCGTACATATATATATTTGAAATGATTTAAAGTAAGTCGGTGTTCGGTCCTCGATATTCAGATTTGTTTTGTTATAACCTTATCTATTGGAATTTATTTACTGATTTATTAGTGATTTCCCACTCTTGGATTTGAAAATATGATTTCTTCGACTGTTTTGAAGGTTCGAGCACTTCCAAATCAACTTTAACTTTTCAAAGCTAAGAAATTTTGAAAGGTATAAGGTATTTGATAAAGAATATATGTTTAGTTTGTATGTTTCAAGTATGAAATAATATGATTTGTATATGTTGAAACTGTTTTGTTAACTAAATAAATAAGACTATTTTGAATTATACTAATATGAAATTTAGTTTTGAAATGTTTTGGATAAAAAAAAATTAGTCTTCAAACGTTTGAGAAAATTTTGGTTTTAAATGTTTTAACTTAGTAACATCTTTATAAAACTATTTATTTAACAAGTTGGAATAGATACATAAGTTGTACGTGTGTTGTTTTATTCGCATAATTAATTTGATCCAAGTTTGAGTACACAAGTTCGAGGTGAATTACACCATTTCTTGTTAGGATTTTTCATTTGATTCTTGATGGCGAATATTTGATATGGATTTTTGGGATTGATTCTATAATTCTCTATCATAGTATATAGCTATGCAAGGAGACTGATGGCTTCTAGTCAAGAAACCATATCGAAGTCCGCATTAGGGAAGTCGAATGGACAATACTAGTTCGAAAGCGAACTTGTGAGATCGAGCGAGCGATCGAATGTAATGTTGCGAAATGATGACAAATGTACATCTTATATCCTAATATCATTGGTATACTTGACGCTGAAATTGAAAGTTGTTGGGTTGGATATCTTTGTAATTTAATTGGAATTTTTCTTTTATGAAAAACCACTATCAAATTTAAAACCATTTTTCAAAACTTTTTTCTTTTCTTAAACTAACTATTTTATTCTATTTTTCATAAAAACTATTTTATATACAAAACTATTCTTAATTAAAAATCTTTTAGTAAGCAAAGATGTTCAATCCCATATGGCGTTTCATGCAGCGAAATTTATTTTTTTGAAAATTTTGATCCTTATATAAGATAAACTTTACGTAAGTATAAAATGATTTTGAAAACCATTGATTTTGATAAATCAAAAATTGAAGCTTGTATTAGTATGAAAGGATATTTGGTTTACCTGTAATTTGAGTTTATTTAAAAATAATGGATTTATGAAATAAATATTTCAACACTAAGTAATAATGAAGTAAAATTTGAGATATATGAAATTATGAAATTTAGTTTTGAAATATGGTATATTTAAGCCTTGAAACATATTTAAGATTTAATAGTTTATTTTGTAAATCAAATCTATATTTGAAATTGATAGTATTTGAAATGGTTTTGTTGGAAAACTAAATTGAAACTGATGGTTTGAATTGAATTAAAATTGAAAATTTTAGATTTTGGTTTAATTGAAAAAAAATTTGAAATGTAAAGAATTAAGGGCATGTTTTATGATTTCAAATGTATGATTTCAAAATGTTATGATTTTCAAAGTGAAATGATTTCAAGTATTTGGTTTCGAAAGATTTATAACTTTGAAAGTATTATGATTTTTGAAATGAATACATGTTTAAAATGGGAATGAATTTATTTGACCTAAATTTTGTTGATTTGGAAATTTGGATTATTTTCTAAACCTATTGTTTTAAGAAATTTTGAAACTGAATATGTATAACTTGAAAGAAATGATTTGGTGACATCATATATGATTTTAAAATTTAATTGATATCGAAATGGTTTGAAATTTAGAACCTTGTTTTATTAAATACTTGATTTGGAAGCTATCGAACTTATATAAAAATGATTTGTATAAGTAAACTATTGATTTGAGAACTGTTGATTTGAAAAGGTACTCAATTTGAGAAATGAAATCTTATATAATCGAAATTTATGTAAGTGTGATTTGATATACTATTATTTTGGAAAGTATTTGATTTGAAATGAAATCTTATATATAATGGACTTTATACAAGTATGATATTTGAAAGTGATTTTGAAAGGTACTATATGATACATATTTTCGAAGTAAAGATATGGAAAGTGCCTTCTGCTTGATATCCGCTTTGTGGCCACACTGTGGATTCATTCTATCAATATTATTCTCTCTCTTTGATTTGGGTTTTTCGGATATGATACTCGAGTGTCCATCGAATTCCACGACGATCCCCGTGGTCTTATGATCACGACTACATAGCGCAACTGCCTGGCTGAGCTGGCCTGGGGGTACGGATTGTTTCCTCGGGGATCCAGGCATAACCATTGTGTATCCTGCACTCTATGTTGGTCGCATTAGTATCGCAAATGCCTGGCTGAGCTGGTCTGGGGGTACGGATTGTTTCCTTGGGGATCCAGGCGTAACCATTGTGTATCCTGCATTCTACTCGTAATCATGGCGTAACTCGCAAGGCTGAGAAAGCTTACGGATACAGATTGTTTCCTGGGGGATCCAGGCGTAACCATTGTGTATCTGCGATCCATGGTTAGACAACTGTTTTGGTTTGGTTGATTTGTTTGGATTGTACTTTTCATATCTTTTTTTAAAAGAATTTTCTAGTATTTTCACTGGGTGTTGAAAAAAGTCTACTAAGTACCTGGAGAAGTCTAGCTTTGCGCCTGATCAACGCACTGCCAGAATCTACAGGAACGAGGATAAACTTGTTAAGACATCGAGTTATGAAAGTATTTGGATAAAGTATTATATAAAGAATATTTTGATCAGTTATTTTCCCTTCTAAAAATTTAAAATGTTTTAAATATTGTTTACTTTGAACCATCAGATTCGAATCAAATGACTATTCATCATACTAAATTTATTTTATTAAATTGAAATGTATAATGGTTCATCCTTGTCTTTCATCCTACTTTACCTCCTAGATATCTTTTTTTCCCTAGCTTCTATCGGGGATGTATTCCAACCTATTGCTCTTTCTTGTTGTTTCTCCGCTTCCTTCCTTTTCGAGGACGAAAAGATTTGAGTGGGGGAGAGTGTAACAACCCTAGATTTTGACTATATATCTAAATACATTTTTAAAATGATAATATAATTTTTCCAAAATTTACTGTATTTATTTCCTATTTTTAAAGCCTGTTTTCTAATTTTCTGCCATTTTCTTCATTTTAAATTTCTTTATTTTATTTTAAATTTTTTTTATTTGTGAAAATTCATCTCTAAATATTTTTAAAATAATAATAAAATTTTTCCAAAAATTATTGTGTTGATTTTCTATTTTTAAGGGCTGTTTTCCCATTTTCTGCATTAAAAATTTATATTTAAATTAAATTTTAAATATTTATTTTGTGAATATATTTGTATTTTATGTTATTATTTATGTTTAAAAATACTTTACAAGCTTATATGAATTTTGTAAATATTATTTCATTTAACTTCAAATTTTGCTAGTCTAGTTCACTGTTTTAACTATTTTCCTTAATTTTACTTTACATAATTGATAAATATTATATATATTTGTATATTTGTTAAAAATTTCGAAATATTATCTGATATTATTATTATTTCAGCTACATAAATTTATATAAATAATAAAAGGTAATTGAAAGGGTTTGTGACCTTTTGTTTCCTATGGCTTTTGACTTTCCCACCTTTTCACATTTTAACTTACTTTTGCCATCAATTAGCCATAACTACTCACATAATTCAGCTGCCTACCTCCATTCTTCATTCACGTACATCTTTTTTCTCCTTCCTGAAAAAAATTTCGGCCTCCTCTTGATTGAGAAGTTTGGTAAAATTCTATTTCCTTTTATCTTCTTTTGTTCACTTATGTTGATTTTTCTAGTTTGATTTTGCACTTGCTTCACCTCATGTAGGTTCAACCATGCCACCTTGCTTCCTAGCCGCCTACACCACCTGATGACACACAACCAGAACTCCTCCTCACCAGCCACCCAAGCCATGAACCCCCTTGGTGATGCATATCCGCAAAAGTTTCAAAACACCCTTCATATTGACCTAGCCGAGCACTAGCTTCCACATCAACCACTTCCACCAACCATGGCCGCCCCTACTCCACCACCACCTCCTCCAACACCTCCAGCACCCATGGCCACACCACCACAGTGGACCCCACTCCTCTGGCCGTGACACCTAGGGCCTTGGCCGAGCCCAATTCATGGCCCAAAACCCATGTGTATGCATGATTTTGTGTTCTTGCCTTCACCCACCTTTACACCATCACTCAAACTCATGTTAGGCCGACCTTAGCAACCCAGACCTGACCCTAAATCATTGTCTTAGACCTGTACTCTACCTCTGGCCGAGCCTATGAGATGTCGGAAGCAAGTGCAAAGCATTTCAGCTTTGTTTTATGAAGTTATTTCTAGCATCGTTTATCGTATTTTTGGTCTGAAACCTTATAATTGTATATTGTTTGTTTGATTTGTATTCAAGGGAATTAATCCTTGGCTCCTCCATTTCGTATCTGTATCGTGCTTTTGTGCTTGTGTAGATCCCGTTGTGCAATTCGTCGTTGCGTCATTGGCTCAAAACAGTGAGTAAATCTCACCAGACTAATATGTACTTATGTAGTGATAAACTGACATCACCTGAATCTGTAAATGCATATCATCCTGTTATAACAGCTACATCATATTCATGTGATGTTCACACCTATATTTACACCTGTTATATCATATGTTACTGTTATTTCATGCTATTCTGTTACTTTCATCAGTTTATCACACTGCAAGTTCCCTGTAGACTAGAATCAGTATGGGTTGAAATGATACATACCCGAACGGAATTTAGAATAGGAGAAAATCGTTATGGGCTGAAATGATAGGCCGAATGATTTTCAATTATTTTCTTTTACTTGGGATTGCAGGTTTGAAATGATCAAACCCTGGTTTTCATTGTAAATTACGGGTTGAAATGATATATCACCCGTATCACTTTACCTAGGCTAGAAAATGAAATACAGAACTGTTATTAAAATATGTTTTTCTAAAAAAATTTAAAAAATTTTAGAAATGTAAATATTATAATATTTTGATTAGATTTGATTAAAAATGATTTTTTTAAAGCATTATTGATTTTTTGAAAATTTATAAGTGAAATAAATAAAGGGTAAAGTTAGAAATCTGAAATGTAAGTTATTTCGGAAATTATAATTTGGTGATAAATGGAATTTAAATTAAATATGAAAATATGATAAATTTATGATATTTTGAATCAAATGAATTTAAAATGATTTTGTAATACATTAATGATTTTTGAATAAAGTTAAATGTGAAATGAATCAATATTTATGTTGAAATTTTGAAATATAACTAAAATTGGAAATTTGTGAATTTGGCTTAAAAGTGAATTTTAAGTTAAGTAAATAAAAATGAAATTAAGTTATTTTTGAAAATTTTAAACTTAAGTGTTAAGTTAAATTTAATTCAATGATTTTGAAATTTTATGTTGGAATTTAATAAGTGAATTATTATTAAATTTTGATTTCTGAATGGGGATTTAACTTTATAAAATCATGAATATAAGGGTATTTGAATGATTGTTTTAAAAGTGAAATTTTATGATTTTATAAGTTAAAAATGATTTAAATAAAAATATAATTATTTGTGAAATTATACTGAATATTTGAAGTTAATTAGTTGCATTTCAGAAATGCTATTAATTCTAATGTAAATGATAACACAACATTTGTAAATGCTGTAGTTGATAATAATGAACCAAATGGCTAAGTTTAATTAAAGGCTATCATAGAATTTTTGTAAATGTTATAATTGTTGAATTTAACTAAGTTTTATTTGAAACTAATGTAACCCTATCACAGCATTTTTTTATGCTATCTTTTTTTAAATTGAACTGTTTTGAATGTAACTTTCTATAGCAATTTCTAAATGCTGCGAAAGTTGAATTTTCATCTGTTTTAATAAATTAAGTGGATAAATGAATTTTTAAAGACTAAAATTTTGTAAATTTAATAATTTAATTATTAAATATAATAACTTCATTTTATGATTTAAAATGAAGTAATTTGTTTTGAAATATAAACTATTTTTAAAATTTGTTTTGTAATGGTATTTAAATTAAATAAAAATGAATGTGGTTTGGAAGATATTATATTTTTGATATTTTGAAATGGATTTTGAATGATATTGAATTTTGAAATGATATTTGATTTTGAAGTATAAAATACCATTTGAAATTTTAACCACGGGATGTATTTAATTTATAGTTTAACTGATTCTTAAAGGATGGGCGATCCCAAGCATCCTTTAAGTTATCGTGTACTTCTATTATAGTTCACTTGAGTTGGTTTACATTATATAAGTATATATTGTCCTGACTCGAGTGTTTTGTGTTTTACTTTACGCTCGGGTCAGCCTGAGTATTCACAGCTTTGGATTTTCTTTCTGGTGCTGGTCTTCGCTGGAGTTTCTGCTTATCTACATTTATATCTACTCTCTGTTTCAGCTGTTCTAGTTTATCTCATGTATTAGTGAACTTCTATGTATTTGGGATTTCTATTATGTTGTTTTCAGACTGTATTACGTATTTGGTTTGAGACTCCGCCGTAGTAGCTTCATGAACTACTATGTATTTTATTTCCGCTACGAGTTATTCTGATATTTCTGTGTCTGTGATTCTGTGATTGTATTTCATTTGCTCCAAATTTATTTACAACGCGGTATTTTGAGCAATTCAAGTCCGACATGTGCGGATGCGAATGGCTGAAAATATCGGGTTGTTACATTTATTATATACCTATTGTTTTGAATTTATTCTTAAGTTATTTAAATAAGCTTAAAAAATGAAATTAAATAGTTAATTAAAGATGGTGAAATGATTTTGATTATTAAGTAACTTAAAGGGTTTTAATTTAAATTCGTATGTAAATGATGAATTAATTGCAAATGTTTTTTTAATAAGATTTTAAAAATAAATGGTTATCTTAAGATTAAAGGGTCATAAATTTGTAATTCAATGATAATCACTTAATTAAAGGTTAATTAAGTAATAATTAAAGATTGATTAATTTGTATTAAAGGTTAATTAATTTATACAAGTAATGAAAGGATAGTTAATTACTTAATGTCATTAAATTAAGGTAACTAATTAATGGATAATTACTTTGTGTAATTATATTAAAGGATAATCAATCAATTAATTATAATTAATGTAAATAATTAAAGGTAATTAGTTACTTAAAGATAATAATTTAATGAAAGTAATTGAGGATAATTAATTAATGATTAAAGGTTGGTTAATCAAGTGATTAAAAGATAATTTGTTATTACAGGTTAATTAATGAAAGGTTAATTTATAATTAAGGGTTAATCACTTAATAATTAAAGGTTAATTGATTAATTATGGACAATTAATTTATTTATTTAAGTAACGGTTAGTTAATTTATTTATTTGAGGTTAATTAAATTTTGTGATTAATTATGGATAATTAATTAAGATGGATAATTAAGGTTGATTATTTAACCGTCATTAGTTAATTAAAATAATCAAATGGTTGTAATTGATTATTGTTAATTAAGTAGGATTAAGTAACTAAATTTATTTGGCTTAAATCAATTATAAATCAATTAGGAATTAATCAATCTTGCTTATGGATGATTGAATTCTATTGAATGCCTTGAATTTCTCGATACCTTTGATATGTGATGATTTGTGATATGATTGTTTTGAATTGAGCCGCGAACTTTGATTTATTTATCTGTGATGAATTTACTTGTTTATCTGTGAATGAGATAAGCGCTATAGGATTATACCGCTTATCAATATTGTTGTGCTCGAATTGATGATGGTTGTGATATTTTATTGTTGTGTGCAAAACCCTTGGACTACACCACACACACACACACAAATATGGATATTACGGGAAATTGGTTAAGTCATGGTTTTCGAATTTAATATTATTTTATTCGTAACAGTGAAGGAATTTTAAGTTGAATTTTAAATCCAAAATGGTTTGGAAGTAAAATTGGGTTGCTTGTTAATGTTTTGGAATTAAAAAATTTAATTTGAATTTGAATTCAAGATTTTGAAGTTGAATTCTATAAACATATATGTTTGAAAACTATGGTTTAAAGGGTTATACAGGCTATAATTTGTATTTATATGGATTTTAAACCATTTATAAAGTATACAGAATGAATTATTTTGGGAATTTAAAATTAACCCAAATAGAACATGCCGAGGACACAGCAATTCGCTGATTTTCTTTTAAAAGGCTATAACTTGTTCATATTTAATCGAATATTCCCGAAACAAAAAACATTTGTTTTCAAATGATAATAGCTTTCATACAAAGAAAGGATTTTCAGTTTTTGTTGAAAGGATTTAAAGCTGTGGGTAAATCAAATGGAAATAATTTTGAAAACTACGAACAATTTTTTCTTAAAGATTTGGTAAATCTTGTTTTGAACTGAAGTGGATCTTAAAGATGGATCTTTTTTTTAAAGAATGAAGGATATGAATGATTCGTTGTTAAAGTTTTGGTAAACTTTGTTTCAAATTGAAAGAAGATCTTAAAAGGTGAATCTTTTGTTTAAATGATTAAAATTGGAAATTTGTTTAAACCATTCAAAAGGAAAGATTTTAGGCTAAAAGTTATGGCTTAACTAAGATCCCAATATATCCATATGTTTTTAAAATAACCGCTCATTATTCGGTTTAGCCGGGAGAGGACTTTTTGTCATAAAACCCATTCCAAATAATTATGCGACGAATTGGATAGCATTTGAAGACGGTGGTGAAGACCGGGTATTTTCGAAAGTGAAACGATTACCTGTCGAATGTGTCTGCACCGAATGGCCCCGGTACAGAGATTTCCCTATGTGATGGGGAGTCCGAATGTGATTGGGATTATCCGGATTTGCAAGGGCTTGTTTGAAGTTCTTTCGTTTCCATTCAGACCCAGGATGGACTTGTATGGATGTATGTCTAACGTTACACTTTGACATGTAAAGCTGGTTTCAATCAAATACATTTTTGTTTGGTGGCGGAGAATTTATTCTCTTAGGTTAACACCCTTCTCTGAGACGTACGAGTTCAGAGTTTATGTAGTTGATGGTTACTAATGATATATTCCCAATTTGGTAGTGTGGCATGCTAAGTGCTGATCATTTGTTGATTGAAGCGTGGCCTTTGTGAAAAGCGTAGCTTAGTGGGACGAGACTTCATCGAACCTCACACCTCGAAAATGACCGAAACAGAAAGGATGCGGTAAGGTTACAGGGGTCGCGTCCCTTAGGTATATGCATTTCCTTCTGGATAAAAAGTGATATCATGGTATGGGGCCCATATATTTAACTTATGTGATTTTTGGAAATTGTTGGTGAATCCTCGGATAAAGGTCGGTGACGACCGTGGGGTGGCGTACTCGTGACAGTTAGTTACCTAGTTACAGAGGTAACCCGACCTTATGTTGGCAGAGAGCCGGTTAGGTTCTCGGGGCGTCCCTCCAGAGGCGTACCCATTCGGATAAAGGAAGTTACTTAGCCTGGCCATTTGTTGGAAATCCAAACAAAATAATACTAGCCCTGTATGGTTTTAGTTGTATAACCTGCCATGCAGCGTGGTGGTAACTTGCCATAAAACATGGTAGCTATAGTATGTATACTATAATGTAATATGCTAGCTAAGATTGATATTATACTTTTGAAATGTTTTCTACACTATTCACTAATAATAATATCAAAAGGATTTTTACGTATCAAGCATGTTTGACTATCACAAAGAGAAATCTCCTCCAATTGTGCGATTGCATTGTGTGTGTGGCGGGAGGCCTTATGGTAGATTCATTTTCCAAAAAGCATAGTGAATTTCTTTTTACTTCTTTTTGTTTATTTTGGTTAAAATAAACTGTTTTTGTTTGCTCACACCAATTCCATGACTAATCTGGAGTCTATTGTTCCCTTTCTAAACTCTGGGTGCCCACAATTTTCCACATGGGCAACCTAGAGTCAGGTTATCAGATAGTCAGCTAGTAAATGAAGTTTTTAGCAATCTTCAGAGTCTTTGATTTGGCAATTGCATTATGCACCGGATTTTCTACAAGTTCAGCATGATGGCGGTTCGAGCTTGAAGTTTGCAGCTTTGGAATTGAAGATGTTATCTTTTCGTTGTCTTCTTTTGCTTTATTTTTTCGCTGTTGTATCTATCTCTGATAACGTTGATCATTTAATTTGTATCATTGTTGTATCAAATGATGTGTATCAATAAAATTCATTGTTCTGTTTCCGCTATGTTGTTATTTACCTAATGTTGTTATAAGCTTCGGCGAATCGAATTTCAACGGTTGAATCTGCGGCATTCGAATACAGGTGATGTATGGATGTCGATTTCGAGCACTAAAATACAGGTCGTCACATATCTACATATATATATACATACATATATATATATATATATATATATATATATATATATATATATATATATAATACAACATCCAACCGATAAATTATATCAATCCATCTAATCAACCAATGAATGATTTAACATTTATATTAAAACTAATAATCCAAATGACTGAAATTTACTCATCTTGATTTTTAATTTGCCAAATGCTTCCATTTTAAATTAAATCAAATGACGTTTCGATTCAATCTAAAATTTAGCTAACTCCAAATTCTTCCAAACCAATTTCATTGCGAAGAGCTCGACGACATGTGTAACAACCCTTGTTTTGGTGATTACCTGAAAATTTAATATAACGGTGGTTACAATTTAATAATGGAGAAATAAAAATAAATTGGAGATTTAAAATTGTTTATTTTGAATAAACAATGAATTTGGAAAGAATAAAATGAAGTTAATATGATAATGTTGATAATAAATGGTGAAAAATGGAAATATGTTAATTTGGTGATTTATCGAATTAAATAAAAGACAAAAAGAATTAATATACCGACTCGATTTTTCGACGCCCGAAAGTAGACATCAATACGTTCACTGTACTAAATGTCGAACAGTCGATTGCTGGAAAACTAAATCACTAGGGTTTAAAGAAAAGATAGAAGAAATAGAAACAATATTAGAATCTCACAATCGCAGTGGAACAATATATAATAGATAAATGACTAATCTTCAAAAATAAAGCATTATATCTGTTTATACATTACATCATCAAAGTCATATACAACACAACAGCAAAAAAGTAACAGAACAGCGGAAAAATAACATCACAAATGTGATACGTCTCGCCATCTAGCTTGTCTCCTAATCTTCACAACATACTTTCCTGACTTCACTCCAGCACTACCGATAACCTGACCCTAGGCTACCCGTGTTGAAAATTATGGGCACCCAGAGTTTAGAAAGGGAATAATAAACTCCAGGTCAGTCATGGGACTGGTGTGGGATCTTAAAACAGTTATTTGTACGAAAGAAAAGGAAAAGAAACCTGTTCATGCTTTTGGAAAATGAAACTACCATAAGGCCTCCCGACATGCACACAATGCAATCACACACTTAGGAGAGATTTCTCCTTATAGCAGTCAAACATGCTTGATATGCGAAAATCCTCTTGATATTATTATTAGAGCATAGTGTGAAAAACATTTCGAAAGTACAATATTAATCTTAGCCAGCATAGATACCATTATATTATGCATATTATAGCTACCACTTGAGGTGGCAGGTTCTGCAACTGCAATCGTAAAGGGCTCGTATTGGGTGATTGGATTTCCAACAAATAGTCAAGGCTAAGGAACTTCCTTTTGGAAAAGGGTACGCCTCTGGAGACGCCCTGAGAAACCTAACCGGATCTCTACCAACATAAGGCCGGGTTACCTTTGTAACTAGGTAACTAACTGTCATGAGTATGCCATTCCCCGGTCTAGACTGACCTTTACTGATGCACCTCAACAACCAACAACCACATAAGTAAATAATCTGGGCTCCATGCCAGAATGCCACTTTTTATCCACACAAGGTAAATATCTGGGCTCCACACCAGATACCACTTTTATCCAAAAGGAAATGCACATAACCTGAGGGGCGCGACCCCCATAACCTTGCTGCATCTTTTCTTGTTTCAACCATTTCCGGGGTGTGAGGTTCAATGAAGTCTCGTCCACAAAGCTACGCTTTTCACAAAAGCCATGCTTCGATCAACCAATGATCAACACTTAGCATGCCATATTACCAAATTGGAAATATATCACTAGTAACAATCAACTACATAACCTCTAAGCTCGTTCGTCACAGAGAAGGGTGTTAAGATAAGAGAATAAATTCTCCGCCACCAACATAAATGTATTTGATAGAAACCAGATTTACATCTCAAAGTGTAACGTCAGACATACATCCATACAAGTCCATCCTGGGTCTGAATGGAACCGAAGGCACTTCTTCCAATTAAGGAAAGAAGTCCTTGCAAATCCGGATATTCCCTAATCACGTACGGACTCCCTATCACATAAGGTGATATAAATCTCTGTACCGAAGCAATTAGTGTAGAGACATTCGATAGGTAATCCTTTCATTTTTGAAAATACCCGGTCTTCATCACCATCTTCAAATGCACTCCCATTTCATCGTATCATTTCTTGGGTTTTATTATCAATGTCCTCTCCCGGCTAATCCGGATAATGCGTGCTTATTTGAAAAATAAGCGAGTACATTCAGATTTCAAGTAAGTCACAAGAAATTTCCACTTAGATCTTTTAAACAAAAGAACTATCACTAAGATTCGATGTGGTTTTTCGGATAACCATTTGAAATTTGATCCCCTGTCGCACCGATAATTAAAATGCCATCTTAAATGCGAATATTAATAGTCAGTTATTTAACTATCAAATAACACCCATAAACAACCATCAGATTTAAATAATTTCCCAAACTATTTATTTCAAAATATCTTCGCAAGATATATTTTCACATTTCAACCCTTTGAAAAACAACTTTTCAAATCACTTTCCTTTCACGGAATAAATTTCCAAATATTGTTTATTTCCATTGAAAATTTGCCAAGTCCGAATACTTTAAAATAATTTAAATTGCTTATCCAAATACATACTTGGAAGCACTTAAAATGAAAACTAATTATAAACATTTTATTTAAAATATTAGTTATGAATTATTTATATACTAATATCTCATATAAAACTTAAGCCCAAACAAATTTAAAAAAAATAAATTTATTAGATAGAGTGTAATTATTTAAATAACCATTTTATAAATCAAATACCAATTGAATCTTTAAAATAATCACACTAATTAACGTAATAAATATTTACTTTAAAGATTTAAAAATAATTTAAGAAAATAATTTCTCCAAAAAATATTCTTTTTAAAACCAAATTAGAACTTTTAATTTATATTTAAAAGCTGCTTTGAAAAAATACTCGGTTTTCCTGAGGAAATACACTTTCCATTATGAAATAGTCCGTTTAAATCAATTAATATATCCTTCTCGATTTATCACAATTTACATCATAAATTTGTAAATTTTCTTTCCATGCTTTTAAAACTAAACTAATATTTATTTTTAAAACAAATCACCCATTCCTTTTATAAATTCCAATTGTGAATTTATATTTCCAAATATCCACTGATATACAATTTTCAAATTGATTTCCAGAATTTACTTTCAAACACTAAATAAATTTCCAAATCGATTTCCAAAAATTTACTTTCCAACACCAGATCAAATTCCAAATTGATTTCGAAAAATTTACTTAAAATTTTCTACTTTAATTTCCAAAAAAATCCAATTTTATATTTTTAGTATTTTTCAAGTACCAGAATATATTTGGCCAAACCGTAGCCTTCAATAATTTCAATTATCAATATTATCAATCATAGTTTATCAATCAAATCATTTAACATCGTAAGAAATAAATTCAAACAATTTGAGGAACCCAATTGGATCCCTCCAACCTGTTTCCCTGCATCCATAGATGTTTGCACAACAAATTAAATACCAAACCGGCTTCAAGGCGGGATACCGTAGTATAAAGGGTCATCCTCTATTATGCAAGGCGCATAGGGTCTCATTGGCTATATAATGCGGGAAATCAATCACTCCAATATATATATATATACACATACATATATATATACATACTATATATAATATCACCAACAGATAAATTATCAAACTCATCCAAGCACATCCAAAATTTAAATTTAACTATTTAAATTAAATAGGCAAACTAAGTGAGTGAGACGATCTCACCTTTGCTTTTGTTTTGTAATCCATTCCAATTCCGACTTGTTTTCATCACAGTATTGGACCTTGTATAAACAATTTTACGATGAATTATTATACGAGTAGAATTAATTTCACATTTAGTAATTTTAATTTAAACCAATGATTTTATTTAACTAAAAAAATTGGTTTCTAAACTAATAATTCAATTTTAAACGATGAACCAGTTAAACAAATTAATTACCTCAGTACCTTGTTTTAAAATAAATTAGTAAACTTAAAATATAGGTATGTATATTTATTTTATATCTTCAACTTTGAAAACAAGTTAAGGATTTCAAAAAAATCTATTTCCATAAACTTCCAAATATTTCAAAATTCACAAAATCTTATATATATAAAATCCCTACTTTTACCTATATATTAAAACATGCATGAATATATATTATTATTTTTCCTTTTGAAACTATATATATATACTTATAAAATATATATAGATAAAAATATGATTTTATATAAACCATCAATTTAAAATTTTCCATTTCCAAAAAGCTTATCTCCATATATATGTTTACTATTTTAAAGTTAAAAAGTGTATATATTCTGTTTATTCACATATAACCTCATTGTAAAATAATTTCTGCTATATTATACATACATATAGAAATTTATTTAAATTAAATTAAATTAAATGTTATACCTCACAGACAAAAAAAATCCTAAAACAGACTGCCTCCTTCGAAAGTTACCGCGACCACCAGACACCGACTTCCCTTATCACTCGCGAGGCCGCCACCAAGCCACAACATCGCGCACACCCACCCTTCGACATCATCCCATCACCTTGCGAACGAGCCTCCCTATGCATGCGACAGCGCCACCACGCACGCCACTAGCTCCCCTTTGTTCGTGCGTGCGACAATTGCAGCAAATGATATACCAAGATCTGCCGTCGTGAGGAAGCTCGCGCCTCCAATCAAAATCGCCACGTGCGAGCCAGCCTGAGCACCCCATCCTACCATCGCGATGCGCGAACTCGAGCAACCCCGTCCATGTGAAGTCGCGATCGATTTTGATCGCGGCGTCATATTTTTTTTAAAGAGAACTGGAACGAGATCTGTTCTAATTTTATTTTTCTCGGCCATTTTTATTATCTCGTTTGATTTGGGGTTTATTTCAATTTGCTGATTTAACTGAGAATAAAGATACGAAAATTTCATTTTACATTTTTTTCTTTCCAACTCGTGTAATAATTAAACAAAGGAAACAAGACATGTGCAAAAAAAATCAACACGTCTATGAAAGTTTTGCCACATTATCAAATGCAATGATATTATATTTTAAATTTAAATTTAAATTTAAATTTTATCAATTTCGCCACACACAATCTTGTTCTCCTATCGAGGCATGCCGCTAAGCATTTATAATGTTAAACCCCTATTCCGAACGTAATGGAAAAGGTTTCAAGTCCAAATTCGATCGTATGGAGAAGATAGCTTTTTGGACCAGTTATTTATTTTAAATTTCGATATAAATTTCAGCACATTTGCTTATCGTACGACCAAACGATCACTCCAAACATTATGAAAATTGAAATCCCATAATAATACACTATTACGGATCCAATGAAACTAGTTCGTCAAATTCCAAGACTGTGTCACAGAAGGCTATTTTTAAATATCGATTTAAACGATATAAATTCAAAACTAAACCAAACACTTTAAAGTTCACTTTTAAAAGTTCTGTTATCTCCAGTATTATCAATATAAATTTTACAAGCCTTCCAATTATTTTTAACAGGCTTAAAACTAAAGATTCAATATTTTACCCAAATTCTAATATTAAAAATCAATTAAATATTTGCCAAACAAAAAGTGGTATTTGAAATTCAAGTTAAACTAACATTCAAATATTTAAATTCAATCAAATATTCTAATTTCAAATGTCAAAAATTTTAGGTCGTCGCATTCTTCCCCCTTAAAAGAATTTCCTCTTCAAAACTACTAGTTAAGAAGAATGATCCTCAACACGTTTATCATTTTTCCAAAACCAAATCTTTTTACTAAAGACCTGTTACCACTTCAACTAACTTCCAAAATCTTCCATAGGTTTCAAACAATATTATTTTTTGTCAATAATTCAGATTTAAATTCAAAATTTTAAATTATCCAAATTTCTCAAAAAAAATTCGAACTCCCTAAATTTTCAAAAAATTTCACCAGCGTCTCCTTTACATGGCTAGCTCTGTATGATTACAAAATGCCATAACGGGCCTTCGAATTTCGAAAAGAAAAAAAACATGCCAAATGGCTTGACCAGAAAATCATCAAATTTTCATACAGAAATTTAAATACGTACATCTTGACGAGAAATTCTTTTATCTTCTGAAATCAAAAATCGAATTCGCTTTTCCATTATAATACACTACTACAAAACAGGCCATTTTCTCGCCTCATTTGATTAGTTTAAGTAAAAACTGATGCAAATAGAACTATTTGCATTAGTTCTGTCTTAATAACCGATGCAATTGGTACGTGGAAAGCAGTAGGTAATAAAAAAGTCAAATTTGCATCAGTTGTCACCAACAACTGATGCAAATACGTCGGTGCAAATAGTTTTAGTCGCATCGGTTTTAAAGTCAACCGATGCAACTACGTCCAACGTAATACTTTTCGCATCGGTTTCCTTTCGTACGCGATGCAATTTCAAAATTAGGTTATTCCTGCGTTTCCAGTTCTTTTTCCGCCGTCCCATTCTATTCCCCAAAATAATTCGCGTGCTTCAAAGAAAAAACCCTAAAATCATCGTTAAGCGATCGGTTGATTTCGAGTGTCGAGTTTCGAGTTTTCTGATTGATTTCGAGTTTGCTAGGCGAGTTTACTGGATTGATTTCACCGTCTAGCAACCAATTTCGAGTTTGCTGGATTGATTTTCAGGTATAAAATTTTCTTTTCTTGAAAATTCCTACTACTTCCTATCATTATTTTCGAGTTTTCTCGATTATGTAGATGTTGTTTAGAAATCGAAAATTAAGTGACTAATTAACAATGACGAACGGTCTGCTTATATTTAAGCCAAAATGTCGAGCAAGCATAAAAAGGAGGCTAGGAGTTCTGAAATTCAAGTTAATGTTGAAATCAAAAGAGAAAGTGGGGAAAAGAGAAACAAAAAAATATCGAAACCGAATTGGAAATCGAGATTTAGGGCTCTGGTTTGCATCGGCGATTGAGATTTGGGTGATTGTCAAGGAGGTAAGGCAGTGGTAAGAGTTTGGATAGTCAGGATCTGAGGTTAATGGAAGAGGAGTTGCGTGAAGTTGCATTGAGATGGAGGCAGATTTGATTGCTGGGTCGCTTTGAGTGGATGGTGATTTTTGGTAATGGAAGTTGTGTGCTGATGCGGTAGGAGGTCAGTGGTTCATTCACCTTTGGGGATTGCGTTTTGTGATCATGTTTGGGATGGAATTGGCGATGATAAGGTTGTTGATAGTTTACGAGAGAGGTGCGATGCAGGCTGCTGTTTTTGATCTGAGGAGATGGTTGCGGTTGGGGGAGGAAGGTGATGAGCTAGTTTCGTGTAGCAGTGGGGTATGGGTAGGTTGGCGGGAGAGGGAGGAGGGGGGATGAATTAACGGCTGTTGAATATTTTGTTGAAGTGAGTTTTGGGGAATGTAGCAGCAGTGGAATGTTTGAAGTGTTGCATTGATTGCAAAGGTGAAGAAAAGATGGTTGGAGATGGTCGTGATGTAGTGGCAGTGGTAGGCTGTGTTTGATCTGGCAGAGGAAGTGATAGTGAATTGTAGGTTGATGGTGATTCATGGAATGGTGGAGTTTGTGCTGCTGGAAGGAAATGTAGTGCAAGGCAAGGTTGTTGTGTGATTGGGTTGAATGGCAACAGTTAGTGGCAAAGGCAGGTTGGTCGATTTGGCAGTGGAAAGAAGTTGTAAGAGGTTCAGGTGTAGAGTCGTGGGTGATGGCAAGTTGCTATCGGACCTGATGGTTTGGAGGAGTTGTAATGTGGTAGACGTGGGTATTCACGATGGGTATTCATAATTCACTAAGATCCTATCCAATTTACAACCAATATCTCCAAGTGGGCCTGATCTCCATGTGAATTTGACACCTCTAAATTCATGCTCCATCAAAGTACATTTAAGAAGACATTCATTCAGTTCATAAGTTTTACAAAAAGTTAAAGGATTACCCCAACTTTTCTCATTCATCAACATGAGATCAGATAGTTAAAATCCCCTAACACTATTGAAGGGATGTTATATATGTTAGCATCTTTCTCAAGAGTGTCCCAAAGTCATTTTCTTTCTATCTTATGATTTGCTGCATATACCACCGTATATATTAATTCTCCTCCTACTTTGTTATACAAAATGGTATTGATGTGTTGTTTACTCATAGAAATAACATGACCACCCCACACCTCACTGTGCATATAGATCAGAGTTTTACATTTGTTATATTGATCGGAATTATCAGTTCTCCACCATTTAGTTTCCCAACACAAATAAAAAGATGAAAGTTATTTCTCTGGATCTTGTCTCAATTAATGCTACGAAAGAACACTTATTAATATTCACCACTTTGGTTATATCTAACCAGCTTTCTGGGTCATTTGAACCCCTCCAACAAACAATAAACATGATTATTTAGATGAGATTCTATCACTCCTTCTAGGCAAAGGAGTTATTGAGCCAATCCTGGTCACCCATCTTATTCTGCTTGTTTCTCTTAACTTCCTTCAGAGCATTGCATAATTTGTTTTCCACGACTTACTTTTTTGCGTTAACGATAGAAGTTTGAAGGGGGGATACCATGAATTGAGTTATTGGATTTAGTAACTTATTTTCATTACCCAGCTGAGAATTTGCCAGTACAGAATTCTCACGTAGAGCCTACAAAAATTAAGAACCTTTAGAATTATTTTATAGATGAACATTTGTAAATAAAACAGGGTTGGAAATTTGCTGTTTTTCTCCTTGGTGGCGATCGCTCAATGATAAGACTGATGCATTATTACTAACCCCTTTGCCGGCTTAACAAGCATCCAATGTGAGAATAGCTTGTGTGATTTGTTGAACTAGTGTAGTTGTTAAATTTGTAGCCATGAAATTTGGCATGGCAGTGGCCGATTTTGCCTTCAGATTTGCATCGAGATGACAATTAGTGTTGCTAGCACCATATTCTGAGAGCACTTTATAGATACCATTTCCCTCATTTATTTCTTCATACGAGTTGCACATTTTTACTATTGTCCTATAATTCCTTTATTATGTCTACTGATTTACGCATATTATATTCATTAATAGACCTCATGTTTACTTCTACAATCTTTTCTTGACTTACAATCATTTATGCATTTGTTTGAGTATTTGTAGACTTAATATTTTGTAGCATCTTAGATAAATTATGAGCATCATGTTCCATTCCAATCTCAGTAAGATTTTTGAAATAATTCCCTTCTGAACTTTCTCATACATCCACAGGAATAGACTCTGTTTCCTTCCCATCATGAATAATAACATTAGGTGAGAATATTTTTGTTGTTGTGCAGTTTAGTGTGCTTGTTTTTGTGGAGTGATGTTGAACTGATTATCCACTCCACTTGAATTAGCTAAAAATATTGATTTAAAATTGAATGCTCTTCGTAATCCAATTTTTTTTTGCTTGTGTAGTGTGTCTCTAGCATTTGCATATGGATCATAGTTGGATGTACAACGTAAAACGTAACGATGACGAGTTCCTAAACAAAATTGAAGAGTTCATCAATTGTGCACTGAATGATCAATTAAGAAGAGGGGAATAAACTATTTTTTGTCCGTGTAGACACTGCAAAAATAAGGGAAGACTTCGTAACATAGATCAGATTAGAGATCACATAATCCGTTATGGGTTTAAGCAAAATTATACACGGTGGATGTGGCATGGTGAAAGTATACTTAGTGGAGCTAGTTCTAATAATCATGAGAATGATGAGAATGACCGAAAAGATAACATGAATAATGACGCGAATGATGAGAGTGATTGTGTTCATGAGATGTTTCGTGATGCTGAAGAACATTTGATGGAAGAGCCAAAGTTGTATGAAAGAATATTAATTGATGCCGAGAAGCCTTTGTTTCCTAATTGTGCTAAGTTCACAACATTGTCTGTTGTGCTCAAGCTTTTCAATTTAAAAGCAAAGCATGGGTGGAGTGATAAAAGTTTTACATCTTTGTTGGAACTTTTGAATGACATGCTTCCGGAAGGTAATGTGCTTCCAACTTCTAACTAGGAGGCAAAGAAAATTATGTGCCCAATTGGTATAGGATATAAAAAGATACATGCATGTCCAAATGATTGTATATTGTATCGAAATGAATATGAGAACCTGCACGAGTGTCCTAAGTGTGGATTATCCCGTTACAAGTCGCGAGGGAACGTTCACAATGACCCAGATAAGAAATGGCCTCCAGCAAAAGTCTTGTGGTATTTTCGAATTATACCAAGGTTTAAACGTTTATTTGCAAATAAAGAAAATGCGAAAAACTTAAGGTGGCATGCAGATGTGAGGAAAAATGATGGACTATTGAGGCATCCAGCTAATTCTCCACAGTGGAGAAACATTGATATAATGTATCCTGATTTTGGTGAAGAAATTAGAATCTCAGACTTGGTCTTTGTACAGATGGCATAAACCCATTTGGCAACTTTAGTAGTCAACATAGTACTTGGCCTGTTCTTTTGGTGATTTACAATCTTCCACCTCATTTGAGTATGAAGCACAAATATATCATGTTGTCTCTTTTAATCTCTGGACCACGACAACCAGGAAACGACATTGATGTTTACCTAACTCCTCTTATTGATGATCTAAAACTTATATGGGATAAAGGTGTGCTTGTTTTTGACGCATATAGTCAAAGTAATTTTACATTGCGCGCCATGATTTTTTGTACCATAAATGATTTTCCTGCATATGGTAACTTGTCTGGCTATAGTACAAAAGGTGCCAAAGCATGCCCAATTTGTGAAGATGATATGGTTGTTGAGCGTTTACATTATTGCAAAAAAAATGTGTATATGCATCATCGTAGATTTCTCCCTCCTAATCATCCTTATCGTAAAAGGAAGAAGCCTTTTAATGGGGAGATAGAGAATGGAGTTGCTCATTTGCCATTAACAGGAAATGATGTTTACGAACAGGTCAAGGATATTGAAAATGCATTTGGCAAAGTATTTCCTCTTTTAGAAGGCTCGTGGAAGAAGAAATCTATATTTTGGAAACTTCCGTATTGGAGACATTTACAGGTTAGACATTGTCTAGATGTAATGCATATAGAAAAAAATGTTTGTGACAGTATCATTAGGACACTCTTGAATATACCTGGTAAGACAAAAGATGGTGAGAAAGCTAGGCAAGATATGTTGAAAATGGGTATCCGGAAGGAGTTAGCAGCGGTGCAGAAAGGTAAACGTACCTATTTGCCCCCCACATGTTATACATTGTCCAAAAAAGAGAAAATTAGTTTATGTGTGTGTCTTCGTGGTGTGAAGGTTCCAATAGGTTATTCTTCAAATATTAGCAGTCGTGTATCAGTGAAGGATTTGAAATTGACCGGTATGAAGTCTCATGATTGCCATGTGTTAATGCAACATTTATTACCTGTTGCAATTAGAGGTATATTGCCTAACCAAGTTAGGCATGTTATTACAAAGCTTTGTCTCTTTTTTAATATAATTTGTAGAAAGGTAATTGATCCTGATACGTTGGATGCTCAACAAGACGATGTTATCATTACCTTATGCCAATTTGAGATGTATTTTCCACCTTCATTTTTCGATGTTATGTTGCATTTGGTTGTTCATCTTGTAAGATGAAATCAAAATTTATGGTCCTGTATTTATGAGATATATGCATCCGTTTGAAATGCATATGGGAACTTTAAAAAGAAAAACAAAAAACAGGTATAGACCTGAAGCCGGTATCGTAGAAGCTACTGTAGCTGAGGAGGTTATAGAATTTGTTACTCCATACTTAACTGATGTAGAACCTATTGGACTTCGTAAGTCTCGACATGAAGGACGACTTGATGGCCAGGGCATAATTGGATCAAAATTGATTTCAATTGGTGATGAGATGTTGCACAAAGCTCAACTACTTGTTTTGCAGCACCTTAGTGAGGTACATCCTTACTTGGAGGAGCACATGGTAATTCTAAAGTCTCGGAATCCTTTAAAGAACGAAAGGTGGTTGATGAATGAACATAACCACTCTTTTGTCATATGGTTTAAACATACGGTAATGTTTCAATTGTCTCAAAAATATCATGGTATTTCAGCTACAATGAAATGGTTAGCATATGGGCCTCGATTGCATGTCAATTCATGGGAAGGATATGACATGAGTGGTTATGTCTTTTATATGAAGCGTCAGGATGAGAAGAGCAAAATGCAAAATAGTGGAGTTAGCATCGTTGCATCTTCAAGAGAATTTTCTAGTGCTAAAGATAACAGACCAATAAATGTGACAATGCTATATTATGGGATAATCGAGGATATTTGGGAACTTGAGTATAAAGACTTCACAATCCCGCTATTTCGATGTAGATGGGCAGACAATCGTCATGCTGTACGAGTGGATGAACATGGATTCACATTGGTTGACTTTGGTCAAGTGAGTCATGATAATGATCCATTCATCTTGGCATCTCAAGCAAAACAAGTTTTTTACGTGACCGATCCCGCCGATAATAAGGTGTCTATTGTTCTTCCTGGCAAAAGACGCATTGTTGGGATTGGTGATGTGGTGGATGAAAAAGAGTATAATCAATTTGATGAGAATCCACCTTTCTCCATCGGCTTAAGTCTACCAGAAGAAGTAGATTTAAATGCAATTTATGCACGTTCTGATCACGAGGAGGGGGTTTGGATAGTTGGGTAAAATTTTTTTATGCTCATCATGCTTTACTTGCCAGTTGAAATCTTTCATTTTCTGTAATTCTTTAGTTTTTTTGAGAATAATTACTAATAAGATATTTTACAGGGATACTTAATCGGTGTTTTTGATGCAAACTTCGGATATGAATAATGGACACAAGCAATGGTAAGTTCAGGTCCTCTCATATCTAATCAGTAAAAACATTAATATAAAAAAGAATATTAAAATAAAGGGAAAAAAGGTTATGAAAACGAACAGAGATATAAATGTGCAAAAATTGATTTCCTAGTTTGTGCTATTATTCAAGTCTGCAAAAAGGTTATAAAAATGAACAGAGATATAAATGTGCAAAAATGAACAGAGATATGAATGTGCTCAGGATTTTATAAGCAAGGAATATTAAAAATTGATTTTCTAACTTGTGCTATTAGAAATTCAAAAATGAACAGATCAGCTTGCTGAAGTATCGCTTGGCTTGTGTGAATCCTGAAAGCTTTGAACTGCTGTAGAAAATATTGGCGTTTAGAATTCAATGAGCCTACAAATTTGATTTCGTAACTTATGTAGCACAGACTTTAATGCATTGATACGATTAGTAGTTATGGAGACTACATAAATACAGACCTTTCTACAAGCTAGCATAAATTAAAAATTTGTGTTAATATGCACATGCTTGTAAACATGATATTTCCTATTGTAAGCTTATTGGATAATTAACATAAAATAATAATACACCTTTTTAGATAAATTTACCTACTGAAGACTCCTACGAAGACATACAAGTACATGTACATTTTAATGCCTAACTTAAACTAAACATTTTTTGTGCAGGCTGAATGGCAATTTCATTAGTTAGCAACAAATGCAAATTCTGATATGAACAATGGACACAAGCACTGGTAAGTTCAGCCCATTATTGATGACTCGCTTCTTAACGTTATTAAAATTTATGGGCCAATCGAAGTTTGATCGAAGGGTTCCTTCGGACTAAGTGCCTTGAGGTTAGAGAACTGGCTTCTGATCCTTGGGCACTGAGTAAGGATTTCAAGGGGATGATCCGCCATTTGGTTCTTCATTTTTTCTTCATGCTTTTATTTTGTTTGTTTTAGTCTACTAGGCTTAGACATGCTATTTATTTCTATCCTTTTATTTTCCATTTGATTTTTACTTAGAATCGTTAATTTACTTGGTTTTAGTCATGATGTTTATTTCAGTTCTTTTGCTATCATTCAGTTTTTTATAGTTTATCTTTGTCGTAATCCTGATTCATCCCTTATTTCCGACTTTTTTCCTCGTGTATCACTTAGTTTACATCATCTATCACCTATTTTCATCAGATTATTGCTATTTTTATTTATTTTTTCATTTTTCTCTTGCATGTATATGTTTATAAATACTAGTTTATATACACACATTTATGTGTTCGTCTTAGGTGGTTGTTGAGTTTTTTTTTTGTATTAGCTGTTAATGTGGTTTGCCATTTACCATGCAGATAACTGGGTTATATTATTATTCAGATTTTTATCCATTTTTTAGACAGTGAATACGTAATATGATAAGTGATGATTTGATTGTAAGATAGTTTACCAATATTTGATGTACTTAGTAGAAAATTGAGTTGCAACTTAGCTGGATGTTCATGTTTTCTCTTTCGGGATACACATTTTTTAGATTTTGAAATATAATTTGTGGTTGTCATGTTGCCACAAATCCATTACTAGTAGCAAGACTCTCTTTTTTGCATGTTCAGTAGAGAGGTATGGATATCTATACTGCGTTCAGTATAGTTGAGGTGTAAACACCTCAACTATACTGAGCATAGCATGGATATCCATGTCCCTCCACTAAGAATGCAATGAAATACAGTCTTCCACCAACAAGAAAGAGACTCTTTTCACTGAAAATGTCCAAGTCACAACAAACGAATGATGCTACTATATTAATCTGATCTATTCCATAAACCACAATTGAATGTTTGGTGAGAGAAATGACACATGCTGCATCAACGACTATCTAGACATAATGTAAGAGCACTCCAGCAGCATCTAAAAATCAGCCTTAAGTTCCAGTTTTGCAGTTTTAACTACTATTGACTTTGACATCCATAATTAAATAGTCACTAAACAATTAACTACAGGAATAATGGAGATAGAACAATTTGGACAAAATGAAGAACATGATCCTTCTACTTCACAGTCGTTGTCTAAGAAGAGGCCCAACAACCAAGAAGAAATATAAAACACAAGAACCAAAATACATTGAGTGGAGTATTAACGGCAACCCCATTGGAAAGTGGGCGAAGTCTTATAAGGCGTATGCGGACGATACTGCTAGATCTAAAATTGATATCAATATTAAAAATTGGGATGACGTTTGTAAATGGCTTAAAGATACTATATGGGAAGATGTTAAGGTATTATAAATTCATTTATTCACTTATTACTTATAATCCTTTGAGACCCAATAGGACATTTGAAGTCTTATAAGGCGTATGTAACTATGATTTTTTTAATCTCAGATCGAGTACCACATTGACGACAACATGAAAGATAACATGTTAAAATATGTCTGTGGACGATGGAAAGATTTCAAAACAAAATTGGTTGGTGGTTGGATTACGAAGACGAGAAAACTTCAAGTGGACCATAAAGAGCCGTACGAGCTTTATGATGGCATTACACAAGCACAGTGGGAAACGTTCAAGAAGAATTGTGAAACTGAGGAATTTAAGGTAATTTTTTGTTCTTTTCATACTTTATCCTTTTAAAACGTATTTTTGTTTCCTTGACGATGTCGAAGAAAGTAATAATTGTAATTACTTCTTGCGTACATTATTGACTGTCTTGATTTAACACGAGATTAGAGTATACAAGTATTGGATAAAGTCTTTGGCTTTTGATCGAAGAAAATGAAGTTTGACTGAGGAAAATGAAGTATTGGATATAAGTATACAAGTATGTTTCAGGTTATATGGTGGAGTATTTGAATGCAATGTAGAGGATATGATTGGAGTAAATAGACGTTTGTGAATGTGTACATAGTGAATGGTTAATGAAGGCAAAGGGATGTTGTTTTGCTGCGGAAGTTACAGGAAAGTTATTGTATGAAGTGGCTATGATTTTTGATGGTTTGATGGCAAATGAGTTTGAGCAATAGTGGACAGTGGATGAGGTTGTAGATGCACTGTTGTAGTGGGAGTTTTGCAGAATGGTATGGTATGCAAAGAATTCTTCTGGTATAATGCACTAATGTAGATGGACTATTGAAGGCAAGTAGAGAAATGCTGACAGGGATGACAGACTGGCAGAGGAGTGGGGATGAAGTGGAGGATATTGAAATGGTGGGTGGTGATTGAAACAGTGGATCAACTGGGTTATGGTAGGAAGTTTGTAATGTTTGTAATGGTGGGTGAAGGCAATTTTGCAGAGAGTTGTTTACTGAAGTAATGTTTGATGTGGTGAAGTGGTGATAAAACTTAAAATCCAAATCCCTTTTTCTCTTTGACAACCAACACGGATAATAAAAAATATATATTACAAAATCGAGCTTTAAGGGAGTGAGGCTCACAAATTGGGATTCTATGAAGGTCGCAGGAGTGAGGTTGCAGCTGGAGTTTGGTGGTTGTATTAGTGATTGGGTTTGGTTTTTGAGGCGATTGGGTGGTGAGTTCGATTTGGTAGTCTCGATTCGAGGCGATTGATCAGCGAGGCACGACGAAGCAGATGGATTAGAGATGAAGGAAGGTGATTGAAGTCTAGAATGGGATTTGAAGTCGCATAATTGATGTATAAACGATGATAGACGATTGGTGAGAAGGAGGTAGGGTTGGTATTGGCTGCTGGTGTTAGCAGTGTAGATGTCTGTAGACGGTGGATCGACAGTGTAGACAGATGGTGGACAATGCACAGTGCACTGTGTAAAGTGGGTAGTTTTGTTGGAGTTTAGGTGTATTGATCAGGGGTGATGGAGGTGAGGTATAGGCAAAAGTGTATGGAGATGTAAGAGGTAGTTGAAGTATGGTAGGTCTGGTTTTGTTTGTACAGGGAGATGGGTGAAAATTGGTGAATGATATCTATGATGGCAGTGTGGCAGTTATGGCAGTTGATGAACGAGGGTAGACAGTGATTGCAAAGAAGAGGGAGACAGTGATTGCAAAGTTGATGAATTAGTTTTCTCAACAGTGTTAACAACACCACCCTCTACTATATTAGCAACAGATTTAGACCATTCTTTATTTAAAATCCCATCCAAACAGGTAACCCCATTCATATCAGTGAATATACTCTTGTGCACCTTGTGCATATATTCATGGTATATGCATGATTCTTCCATCTTTCTATACTTGATTCCTTTCTCTTTGTACATATTTTTGTGCATAGCAGCATCATCAATATCCGACAGCACATCCACTTTTGCATCAAGTTGTAAAACTTATGACATGGCAATATCACCACAACCCATCACTGGATGAGATTCGACAAAAATAGATGATATACTAGAAGAAAGTAAGGAGTCATCCATCACTATATTGTCAATGCTAGATAAGTTCCCCTTTGTATCAATACCAGAGTCATCTATAGACTTAAGACGGTCAAATTTATTATAAGTAGATAACTCAAAAATTCAACTTTACAGATTTTGAACTGAATCTATTCTTATGAACAAAAGCAAAATCTATGCTCAAATTACTCTGATGGACATCAGAGCCACTCTCCAGAAGAATGATCTGTATACTTACAAACCAATAAATCATTCAATATCTGAGAATGCATGATATTTAGTAATTATTCATTCTCATTAACTGTTGGGGCATTTCAGTTTGCTGTGTGTGATTTTTTTTTTCTAGTTTTTATTACAAAAAATATTGGTTAAATTTGTGTGGTATAAGATGCAAATGAAATGAGTACCAGTTTTCTATGTATGACTAAATTAGCAAATAAAAGATTGTTGCTTGTAGTTGCACCAGTTTACCGTTTAACCTGTTATAGTTGACGTTTTTTCTGCAAATGTTCAGATTTTTTTCGATTTCTTCAACTGAGATTTCCATGTCCAGATTTCTTTTATGTTAGTGGTTGCAGACATGTGATAATGCAAGAATTTTGTGCAGTGGAGTATATGTTAGCAGTGGAGTATACATTAATATTCGTTATTTTTGACAGCGATTAAGCGAGAAGGGTAGGAAGAGTCAAGCATACAATGAGCATCCCCAATATTTGGGGCAAGCTGGATATGCAGGGAAGAAAGCTACATGGATAACCGAAGGTCATAGTTCATCGACTACATTACCAAATGGTTCTTTTTGGATCGAAGTATTGACTGGGTTTTGGCAAGATCAAAAAAAGAAGCTAATGGAAGTTATGTAATCCCTAATGAAAAAACTAGGATAGTTGCAGATAAAGCGGTATGATTAATTTCGATGCATTTTATCCCATTTGTTTAATATCTTACATAAAAAAGCAATAAATTATTGAGAAAACTAATTTTTTGTTGTTGACAGAATGCTTGGAGAGAAAAACCCATCGAAGGAACATAGGTTCCAAATAGACATGATGATGTCTTAAATCGTGCTCTTGAAAAAAAAGAACATCCAGTTCGAGTTAGAGGAATTGGTGGGACGGTCGGTATCAAAGATGTATTTGGAAAGGCAGTGAAATATAATGGTCCAAGTGGTGTAATATCAGCAGATGAACTACATCGTATCACTCAGGAAATAGAAACAAAGTGAGCCAAAGGTTCGAGTCTATGGTAGATACGGTGGTTGAGCAAAAGATTGCAAACTTTTTCAATAGGATGGGTATGCAAATGCCCAATGATATTGTGGTCGAAAATGTACCATCATTTGGTCATCATAGCAGCTGTCAATCAGTACAACTGGACAAATTACAAAATACCAGCACAAATCAAGAGATGGATCCTTATGAAAACTTGCAGGTAACTAATTCAAAAGTCTATTTTTGTAAAATTATACGATTCTAAAAAGTGTAATTCAATAATTTTAATGTTGTACTTGTCATTCTAGAGGCCAACTAAATGTCGTTTAACTGTTAATTTGGACTCCAAAATTGTCGTAGTGGGTCACAGCATGGTGCATCATGCTTCTAGGCCTGGAGATCAATGTCATAATCAACAAATCTTGACCAATCATGTAAAGGTTGGAATTGACGCAGTAGAGCCTATTCATGTAGGAACCCCTCTTTCGGTTGCAAGTAAATATCACATCACGATAGGAGAAGCACATGGTAGTTTTGTACAATGGCCTAAAAATCTCGTGCTTTTAGGCGATGATGATAAGGTAAAGAAAACACTTTTTGTATTTTTTTGAGCTTTTCTTGGATAAAATATGCAGACTCCATGCTGCTTATGAATTTTTTGTGTGCAGGGTACACATATTAGGAGCAAAGACAAAGTGGAAGAGTGTGTTGCTACGGACATGAATAATAACCAAAAGATGACAAATGAGCATGCAAAGCATAGGACGATCGTGGGTGAAGACATCATTAATACTTTAACGGATGAGTGCAAATATTTCCATGACCTGATAGTTCAAGTGCCATCCCATGATAATAATTTCATCAATGCAATTCATGTGAACAAGGATTTATTTACATACGATGAGGACTTTGAAATCCATGTCATTATGGATGACATTATCCAATTCCTTAGTATGGGATGGTTGAATGGAGAATGGTTGCAAATTTGCATCATGTGAGTATTATATATATATATATATATATATATGATGAATATTTCTATCTGTGTACCAATATAGCTACTATGTGAAATACTTAGGTTACATTTACAACAAATAGCTTATAAATTCATTGTATATGTTCTATTTTATATTATGTATTATGCATGAAATGGTTGAATAACATATTTGTATGTTGTACTTATTTTTAGGTGGTTAATCATATGTGCAATGATCTCGGAGTGGAGACCATCGGGTTTATGTGTCCATATAAGTTGTCTCAAGCGCGGAAATATCCAAACGCGACAATATATATATATATATATATATATATATATATATATATATATATATATATATATATTCGAACACATGGCATGCGTCTCAATCGAAGAGCTTACTCTTAGTCCCACACTACGAAGGGTATGAGCAATAAACTTTTATAAACTAGTTTACAAATCTAATGTTGATATTAACTTCATATAAATCTTATAATGTTGGAAACATTGTCTACTGCTTGTTTTTTGTATAGAAAAGAATGAGGTTTATGTTTTGGATCCCCGAATCGAACGCAAATCTAAACTGGAAATTAGACCACAATTGAATATGTACGTTTTATATATTTGCCTTCTGATATCTTTTTTGCTTGATGCAAGTGAATATGTACGTTGTATTTAAATTTTTATTTTATGTGTAGGGCGTTTAAAACTTATAAGGCGTATGGTGGAAAATCTCAAGGAATTTACTTGAAATGGAAGACTATTAAGGTGATTTATTTTGTACAAAATAAAAATAATCTTCTATATTGGATAAAAATTCAAATTAACCTGTCTATTAAATTATTGTGTAATATTGTTGTAGTGTCCTCAACAATCTAGAACGACAGATTGTGTATATTATGTGATGAGGTATATGTATGATATAGTAAAAGACCACGATCAAAGCACCGAAATACTTAAGGTACCACTTTAATTTTTTTTCCTTCATAATTTTTGTTAAGTACTTATTCGATTAATGTTTCGAAACAATCTTGTAATTTCAGTACTTGGTACAAGATAGTTCTTATAGCCAGCAAGAGATAGATGAGGTTCATGATAATTTAGCTAGTTATATTATGCATAACTAGATGTAGTCTTCTTATATGCTACTATATGGTGAGTTTATTCTTGTCTCTTTCATACTTTCAGCATTACATGATTATGAGCTCAAAATAAAATAATTATAATTGAATACATTTTTTAAAATAATGACACAATGTTGTTTAAAAAAATTTAGTTAAAAGCTAAACGTACATATCCATTGCTCAAAATTGAAGCGATTTTCGATGTTGAATTTGGGAATGGTTCAAATTGAAGTTAGACTATGGGTTGTGTCGTTAGAGGGTGTTTGCAGTCGAAATGAACTGTGCAAAGGAGTTGTTACTATGCTTTGAAATGTAGAACAGTGGATGGTTAATTAGCAAGCTGTATAAGCCAGTGAGTTACACGGTGAAGTGAAGTTTGGTTTGTGGCACAGGGTAATGAAGTAGGCAGATGGAAGCAGTGACTGTTGTGATAGTTTATATTGTTGTTGCAGTAATATGAAGAACGAAGTGAGTGAAGTGTGGTCAACAGTGGATGGGAGGGCAATGTAAGTGGATGAAGTATGGCAGTGGGTTTTTGGATGTTTGTATGCAATGAATGTTGCTGTCAAGTGTGGTGGTGGAGATTGCAGGTAGTGGGGATAATGATGTGCAGAAGTGCAGAAGAGAGTGGTTGGTGAATGATAGAGGAGTTGTTGTAAGATGATGGTGGGGATGGTATGCAGGCTATGACAAAGGGTTGTAATGAAGTGCAGAAGTTTATTCTTGGTGGTTACAAGTTTTGTATGTTGGTGGTTGGCTGGTGAAGTGAATGTTAGGCTGGAGATGTTTGAATGTGATGGAAGTTGATCAGGGTGGAACTAAAGCAAGGCTATGACAGTTGAAAGTGAATGTGTTGCTTGTAGTTCTTTAGTGGGCTGTGGTAGTTCGAAGCAAGGTTATGGAGTTAACCGAGGAGAGGGCAATATGGTCAGTATTGCTTGTGGAAGTAGACGGCAAGCGGGATAAACTGTTAGTTGAGGCAGTAAGAGGAGTGGCTCGAGTAGAAGTAGCAGCAAGTTGAAGTGGATGGAAGTAAAGATATTGTCTGGTGATGAATGGTCATCAGATGAGAGGTGCTTGACTGTGCTGAGTGCTGATGGTATGAAGATGGAATGTGATGGCAGTGAAATGAACAGAGGCAAAGGGTGTGTTATGGTTTGTTGTAAACGGTGATGAGAGTAGTGTGTGGTCAGAGGGAATCGAGATGGTTGATCGGTATGATGTTTAGGTGAAGCGATATGCACAGAAGAAATTTGAAGGATTATGCAGGGATTGGAGGCAATTTTGTGCAGAGAGATAGTGGCACATGAATCCAAGCAATGTGGCATGGCAATGAAGATCAGGTATATGTCTTGTGAACATTTGTGAAAATGTAGTGAAGTTTGAATGTTGATGCAAGTGAATGTAGATATGTGCGTCTTGGAATGTCTGTTTTGACAGTTTGAAGGTGTTGTGTGCTTTGATATGTAGCAAGGGTGGAGTGGTAGATGTTTGTATGGTAGATGTCTGTATGAGTTTGATGGTCAGATGGTAAAGGAGTAGGATAGTTGAGATAGCAGAGCTAGGTACGTCGAAGTGTGCGTATGGTCGACTGTGGTAGTTAACAACAGCAGTAGTGGATTGTAATGGGTTGCATGTGGTACGTGGAGTTTTGTACTGGTGGAGGCAAGGAGAAATGAATGTGCTGTGGTAAGTGGAGTTTTGTATGTATATAGAGCAGTTTTGTGATGTGGCAAGTTAATGGGTGGTGGGGGTTTACGGGTGGTTGTGGACTGCTGTGTTGAACTGTATGATGAGGCTGATGTACAGGGATATGTGAATGTGTGGCAGTTATGTGTTGTGGTGAGTTCAATTGTTTTGAAGTGTTGTGGCACTGAAGTTTGTATGGTGCACAGGGTTGATGGGTTATGAAGGCAGCTTGTAATGTCAGGGTTGAGTGAGATGGAAATCTGAAGTAGGAAGAGATGTATATGGTCAGATGTTGAAGGGTTGGTTTTGATGCAAGTGATTATGTTTTACAATGTCATAGACAAGAAGGAGCAGTGGGTTATGTTGATGAACTGAGTGGAGGAGTTTGAGTTTGAGTTGTGTAAGTTGTGATGTATGGAGTTGTGTAGCAAAAGCAGATGTGGGTAGGGAAGGTTGGGTGAAGTTTGTTGTCAGCAGTGCAGTTCATGCAAATTAAAAAAGTAAAACAAACTCTATCGTTCAGGCATGTTGGTAATATCAAACTGTCTTCTGTAGCTAGAATAATGAAGCAAACTGCCATTTTATTTTGAATGCTCCTTTATTTATATTGTCCAATGCAAGTTATAGCAAATAAGCGGGTTTTACACACCTAAGCATGTAAAAAGTGAGGAATGTCACATTATCTTTCAGGCTACCAGGTGGAAGGATTAATATTATATTGAGATAATATTTATACAATTTCTTTAAGGTATTTAAAGTAATTTAATAGTACTATTTGGAGCAAACATCAGTCATCACACTGAACGCTGAACCAGTTAAACAGTTTGCTGCATTGAATGTTTGTATTTTGCAGGATCATATGCATATGCAGATTGCACAGCTCAACTTCAGGTAGCTCAAGTACAAAATAGGATGAAGGTTTGTGCATTTAAAGACCATCTTCTGCTTAATTTATCCGCTGTCAACGATACATTCTCTTCTCTGTATATATGTATTTTTGTGTGTCTACAAATAACACGTTGCATTTATTTTTTACTACTGACTGTCTGATTATGTACTGTGGAATTTATTTATGTTTTTCATTCTTTTGTCGAATTATTAAATCTGATTATGTGCTGCGGAATTTATTTACGTTTTTCATTCTTTTGTCGAATTATTAAATCTGATTATGTATTTGCCATCAAATTTTATTTTGAATGATTGTAATATTGCATGCAATAATTGTTTGTTACAATCAATAAAATACATAGTCTATTTGAGTGCCGTAATAATGGTTACTGAGAATGGCTTTTTTGTATCAGGTATAAATAGCTGATGCAATAGAAGGATTAGTTTGCATTGGTTTTCATTATAACCGATGCAACATGGGGATTAGTTTGCATCGTTTGGTATAATAAGACGATGCAATAGAGGGATAAGTTTGCATCGGTTGTTATAAAAAACCGATGCAACAAGATACTTTGTTGAATCGGCTTTCATTACAGCCGATGCAAAATGGGGCTGTGTTCAAGCAACGAACCATGATATTTTGCATCAGTTGTTACTAACAACCGATGCAAAAAGGCACTTTTTGCATCGGTTTCAGAACTGATGCAAAAGTGTTAACCCTGTTGCATCAGTTGCATATGCATCAGTTGTTGAACTGATGCAAAAGGGGGGTAAACAACCGATGCAAATGGCCTGTTTTGTAGTAGTGATATCTGTATATTCTACTTAACAATAATGTCCAATTACAGCATTCGACATCATTTTATACATTTCCATTCATGAAATTTCAATATTTGTTAAACTTAAGTCGCACAATGCACATATACCATCCGTACGCAAAACCAAATTCGATAGCTCACTCGATCACACAATTTCATTTCCAAACTAGTATCGTCTTTCCGACTCTCTAGTGCGGACTCAGATCTAGTTTCCTCATCAGAAACCGTCATTCTCCTCGCATAGCTATAAACTATGACAGATAATTTCCAAAATCAACCAAAATCAATATCCATGGTTCGCCGTCGAAAACCGAGTGAAAAATCCTAACTCGGATCGATATAATTGTCTCGAAATTCTGTGCTCGAATTCAAATCAAATCGCTATGCGAATAAAGTAATATACGAACATCCCATGTATTTATTTCTAATTAATATTTGCTATGTCAATTCTCTTTTATTCATATTTATATTGATTTCTATCCAAGATTTTCATTTCCCACACTTTTATTAAATCTTCATCCAAATATTCAATTAGAAAATTTCTCAATTCAAAATTTTACTTAAGGATTTCACCATTAAGTTCGATATAAGTATTTTATACGCTCCTTATATTATTTTACATCACCACCTGGTTTTTATCTACTTTTATTAAAATTTTCATTTCCAATTCTAATAGAATTGAATTTATCTTTGAACTTTGAATATTGAATTTTTGTTTATCTTATCTCAAACCATCTTTAATTAGTTCACTATTTATTTGTTCATATCTCAAATAGAAGTTCATTTCCAAACTTTTACTTCTTTTAGTTCCCTCGAACAAATTTTACAATTTCAATTTACTTAACACAATTCAAAATGAATTCGAATAATTAGTCTAAGTTCAATTTACTTATAATTAATTTTAACTCCAATATCCAGTTTCCAATCTTATTTACTTGCATTTCAATTTCATTTGAATCCATATCATCATTTCATTTGACTCAAATTTTCAATCTCATTCTGAATTCAATTTTTTTATTTTATCTTCAATTCTTAATTTATTACCTAATCAAATTAAATATTGAAATCTATTCATCCTTTCTCAACACTTATAGGTTTTTAAACTTACAAATACTCCATAACCATTTTTAAATAAGATTCCAAAGTTTAAATAATCACTTAACTTTTTCAAAATCATTTTTGAAATCAATTATATCCAAAATCAAACTATTTCAAAATCAAACTCAATTTCATAAATATTCCCGATTCAAAACATTTGGGTAGCAATTCCTCCATTGGAAACTCGAAAATGAACACCGTTGATGTCGCAATCATCATCGGAATTATATTCCAATGACCGAAAAGAGTTTAGTGTTTTATCCCTTTAAAGGCATTTTTCCAAATATTTTTTTAAATTCCAAATCCCACCAGATTTCATATCCAATTCAAAAATATTTTTCAAACAATATCACCATTACTTTTTCAAAACCATTGAAAATCATTTTCAAACACAAAAGGGAATTAAATTCCCAAATCTCAAAATTTCAAATTCTTTCAATTTATATTCAAATATTACTCTGGAATTCTGTTTCAAATTATAAATTACATTTATAATTCACATTTACAAATCTTATTTTATTATAGGAATTTAATTCCTAGTTCATTGGTTATGATCCTAATTTATTATTCAATTTTCATACAACAATGATAAAATTTTAGTATTATCACTTCCTAACAACCAAGCAACTATATATAACTATAATAACTTATGAAAAATTATTTCTTTTATATACCAAAAATAATTTGGGTAAAATTATTTCATTTACCCTATTTTAAAACAACATAGTGCCGGTTTACCTTGTTTAAGAGTATAGAAACTCCTGTAGATATAGTTGTCCAGACTGCACCAACCAGAATCTATAAACACTCAACCAATAAGTCAACACAATATAAAATAATTTTTATATTCACTTACAAATACGTGCTCATATCTATTAATAGACTCAAACTCATTTTAGAGTACTATTGGCTCTATCTCTAATGAGTAAACCCCACCAGAGCCAAGGTTCTCGCTTAACCAATTGCTCTAATATCACTCTGTAACGACCGAATTTTTCGATGCTCGAAAGTCGACATCAATACTTTCACTGTATTAAATGCCAAACAGTCGAATGTCGGAAAACAAAATCTTAGGGTTAAAAAAAGAAAAAGATAGAAGAAGACGTAGAAACAATATCAAAATATCACAATCACAGTGGAATAATATATAGTAGATAAATGACTAATCTTTAAAAACAAAGAATTATATCTATTATGCATTACATCATCAGAGACATATACACACAACAGCGGAAAAGTAACAGAATAGGAGAAAAATAACATCATATATGTGATACGTCTCGCCATCTAGCTTGTCTCCTGAACTTCTTTCTTGACTCTAGGCTGCTCGTGTGGAAAATTATGGGCATCTAGAGTTTAGAAAGGGAACAATAAACTCCAGGTCAGTCATGGGACTGGTGTGAGATCTGAAAACGGTTATTTGTACAAAAGAAAAGGAAAAGAAATTCGTTCATTTAGAAAATGAAACTGCCATAAGGCCTCCCGGCACACACACAATGCAATCGCACACTTGGGGGAGATTTCTCCTTATAGCAGTCAAGCATGCTTGATACAAAAAAAATCCTTTTGATACTATTATTAGTGCATTGTGTGAAAAATATTTCGATAGTATAATGTTAATCTTGGCTAGCATAGGTACCATTATATTATGCCTACAATAGCTACCACCTGAGATGGCAGGTTCTACAACTGCAATCGTAAATGGCTCGCATTGGGTGATTGGATTTCCAACAAATGGTCAAGGCTAAGGAACTTCCTTTCCAAAAAGGGTACGCCTCTGGAGGGACATCCTGAGAACCTAACCGGATCTCTTCCGACACAAGGCCAGGTTACCTCTGTAACTAGGTAATTAAATGTTAAGAGTATGTAATTCTATGGTTTAAAATGAAATTTACCGAGGCGCCTCAACAACCAACAACCACATAAGTAAAAAATCTGGGCTCCACACCATATTACCACTTTTTATCCACACAAGTTAAATATCTGGGCTCCATACCAGATACAGCTTTTTATCTAGAAGGAAATGCACATACCCTAAGGAGCGCGACTCCCATAACCTTGCTGCATCTTTTCCTGTTTCAACCATTTCTGGGTGTGAGGTTCGACGAAGTCTTATCCATAAAGCTACACTTTTCAAAAAAGCTATGCTTCGATCAGCCAGTGATCAACACTTAGCATGCCACATTACCGAATTGGAAATATATCACTGGTAACAATCAACTACATAACCTCTGATCTACGTTTCAGAGAAGAGTGTAAGCTAAGAGAATAAATTCTCTGCCACCAACAGAAATGTATTTGATAGAAATCGGCTTTACATATCAAAGTGTAACGTCAGATATACATCCATACAAGTCCATTCTGGGTCTGAATGGAACCGAAGGCACTTCTTCCAATTAAGGAAAGAAGTTCTTGCAAATCCGGATATACCCTAATCACGTCCGGACTCCACATCACATAGGGTGATATAAATCTCTATACCGGAGCAACTCGGTGCAGTGACATTTGATTGTAATCCTTTCGTTTTCGAAAATACATGGTCTTCAACACCATCTTCAAATGCAATCCCGTTTCTCCGTATTATTTATTCGGGATGGGTTTAATGACTCAATGTCCTCTCCCGGCTAATTCGAATAATTAGCCTTTATTTTAAAAATAAGTGGTTACATTCAGATTTCAAGTAAGTCATGATAAATTTCCACTTTGATCTTTTAAACAAAAGATCCATCACTAAGATTCGATGTGGTTTTTCAGGTAACCATTTGGAATCCAACCGCTGGTCGCATTGAAAATTCAAATGCCATCTTAAAGGCTAATATTGATAGTCGGTTATTTAACTATCAAATAACACCCATAAACAACCATCAGATTTAAATAATTTCCCAAATTATTTATTTCAAAATATCTTCGCAAGATATATTTTCACACTTCAACCCTTTGAAAAAAATTTACAAATCACTTTCCTTTCGCGGAATAAATTTCTAAATATTGTTTATTTCCACTGAAAATTTGCCAAGTCCGAATACTTTATAATAATTTAAATCACTTATCCAAATATATACTTGGAAACACTTAAAATGAAAACTATTTTTAAACACTTTATTTAAAATATTAGTTATGAAATTTTTTGTTACTAATATCTCATATAAAACATAAGCCCAAAACAAATTTTGAAAAAATAATATTATAAGATAGAGTGTAATTATTTTGAATAACAATTTTCTAAATCAAATACCAATTAAATCTTTGAAATAATCGCTTCTATAATTAACTTAATAAATATTTACTTTAAAGATTTAGAGACAATTTAAGAAAATAATTTCTCCAAAAAATATTCTTTTTTAAAATCAACTTTAGAACTTTTAATTTATATATAAAAGTTACATTGAAAACATTTTCGGCTTTCCATAGGAAATACACTTTCCATTACAAAATAGTCCATTTAAATCAATTAATAAGTCCTTCTCGATTTATCCCAATTTACATCACAAATTCATAATATGACACCCCACCTCTACACTCACGCTAGCCAAGGACACTACGGAGTAATGCCATCAACTAGCACGAAGAATAAGGCTGTTGAGGAGCGACCATCCGAGTAATTGCTTTGTGCAAGCCCCGATACGTCAGATAGTGTAACATGTATTTCATCTCAAGTGGAAATCCGACATACCGATGTAAACTCAAAGCTACTACTGTGACGACCCGCAAATCCATACCCTTTGAATCGACAATAATCCATACATGTTCGACCCAAAAAGCACAGACCGATTGAAAGTCAAGAGAAAGATAAGAAGAGAGAAGAAGAGAAGAGAAGAAAGAGTGAAGATAGAACAAAACAGAACAATACAGATTCTCACATTGTAGCGGATAATATATAATATCATATTAATGATCTTTACAAAACAGAAACTATATAGACATACATCAATCAGAGTTCAACAATAATCAGAGTTATCAGCTTGAACAGTTATAATAACCCATCCTCACAATTGCCGTTAATATACAACAACAAACAAAGCACATCGGATAATCAAAACAAGTACGTGTATACGAAAATGAAGATCTCCAGCTCTCCTCCTGAAGCTCCAAAAGCACCAATCTAACCTATAAATGTACTCGGTCTGACCCGAGCATGAAAGGGAAGAACGACCGGATCAGTCCGGTAAACCAGCTCGAGAAACACACTCAACTGAATTTATTAAATTACCAAAACTTTTCCTTAGTTTTCAAAACAAAAGGATATCGTAAGACAAGTCCACACATAAACAAGAACATGTTTTTACCTTACGATAAATAAAACATATCGTATCTCATGTTATATTACAGTAGTGTCACTATATACAAATAATATTAATCATAGCCGAAATTGTTATATTGATTAAATTCCAGCATATAGCCAAATTGGGTAATGCAATCAAAATGGCAAGCACGTAGTGGAGTTTGGATTTTCATACAAATGACCAGGTGAAGGGACTACCTTCCGAAGAGGTACACCACTAGATGGATGTCCCGAGGCACAGAACATCTTCCCTCTACCAACACAAGACCGGCCCACCTCTATAACTAGATGGTACCGAATATGTCATCATCCGGTCGTTAACGACCTTTACGAGGGCCCTTATAGCATACAAACCATAATAATCAGATACACGACGTCATAGCGTGTAAAAATATATCTAAAAGAGGATGATCATATCTTACTTGGGAATGACCCACTTAGCCTTGCCGCATCTAACCATATTATGGTCATTTTCGGTTGATGAGGCTAGAGGTAATGATTACCTTTCACAAAGCACAATCACATCACTTAGAATGCCACACCGCCATTTCCGTTGACTACTAATTGCCTTCTATAAAAATACAACCCTTAAGCTCATACGTCTCAAGGAGGGTGTTAAGCTAAGAGAAGTTGCCTTCCTCGCCACCACTGATGTACATTTGTAAACACCAATGTACGTAATCTATAGAAATGCAATGTCAGACAAACATCCATACAAGTTTTCTAGGAACAGGACAAACCGAAGGTACTTTCCTACCACATCCTGTCGGGAAATCCCTAGGATTAGTAGCGAACAGTCCTCGCATTGGATATTTCAAAATGAAGAGGCCACTGCTACTGGATGTATATTGGGATTTTAACCCCAAACGATCAACAAGAAGTCCCCTACTATGAAACTCCGAAATATCAATATCATCACAAGCAACCTACACTAACGTCGCATATAGTTGTTCCGAAGTGGTTTTCAGATAAATCTGATCCCGGTCTCTTCGCACCAACAACGCAAAAGTGTTTCACAACTTCACATAGAAACTAAGTCTCATAGACTTATCACGTCTCCAACTTTGAACTTGCTATCCTTCGGGCCAAGAAGAAAGCTCGATAGATTAGAGTAATACTCTGCACTATATGAATCAACATCCTCAACACAAATGATAATCAAGCCTACACAGAAGGCTACGTACTAAGTGTATGACTAAATAATTCCCACATCAAGTCGAGGAACTAAAATTTTGGCAAAGTTTGATAGTTGGTTATTTAACTATCAAAACAAACAAAGAGACAAATATTCAGCACCATAACATCACTAGGCCCTTTAATTAATCTTTCATTAATTAAACCATTTGCCAAATATTCACTTCAAATTAGCTTTAAAAAGAAATATTCTCAAAGCTATTTCACTTCTATATTGGAAAACATTTCCAAATTCTTATTTAATAATAAGTAATTCCCAAATCAATTTATTTCAACACTTAAAAATATTGAATATACTTAAAACACGATTAAGTATATATTTCATTATATAAGGAAAATATTCTCTTAAACATATTTATTTGGGTCAAAACGAATGTTGCATAAAACATCGTTACGACAACCCAAAATCAATAGTATAGGGATTCGAAAATAAGATAGATATATAAATCCCAACACTATACAAAAACATTTCCTTTCGAGAATCATTTACTATAACAATAGTGTTATAGTCCATCATTTACTTATTTCTCAACAACGTCTATTTCAACAATGAATGTTGAAATCTATGGTTTCGATCCTTAACATATTTTAAAACATCTTTAATCATTTTATTCCATTTAATAATATTCACTTTTCAAAAATATCCATTTTATTTAATATATTATTCACTATCTAAAATCGTGAATATAAATCGTTTACCAAATTTATTGCTTCTATATATTCATTAAAGGATTATCCACTGTCCAAAATCGTGGATATATCTCCTTTAATAAGCTTCCCTATTTAATTATCAAATTCAATTGATTTTGGATTTATAAAACAATTTTTGTAAATTCCATTTTATATTTTATAAAAACGTCAATACACAAAATTCCTTTATTAACCAATTCCATTTACATCTCATTTATTTGCCAAATCCAAATTATAAGATAATAGCTTATAATTCATTTATTTTATAACTTCACAAATCATAAATCTATAAATCTTATTTACTTATAAAATCCATTTATGACTCTAATTTAACACTTATAAAACTCTTTTATATTTCCTTCATTCTGATTTATAAAAATTCAATTTTTATAAATCTTCTTTATAAACCATTTATATTGGTCAAAAATCTTAATTTAAACTATATTTATAAAATAGTTCACTTCATATTCCAAAAATCACATTTCAATTTTATTTCCCAAAACATCATAATTTTTATAACATAAGAATTATAACGTTTATTTATTTAAAATGAATCAATTCCAAAATTCAATAAAACGTATACTTTCAAAAATCACTTTAAAATCCTTTTAAATTTGAAAATCATCACTTTAACTTTTTTAATTTCCAAAATATAGGTCCAATGCTGCAACACTAAACACAACAATCACGGCATCCAAAACATCATATATCATATGATAACAGAATATATCGCAATATTTGTAAATAAATCAATACTGGTGAGGATTCCAGTTTGATCACTCCAACCTGTCACCTGCAAGAAATATACATATTAGAATAAGTGTACAATGTCCGCTTCAAGGCAGACACGCGTATAAAGGGTCATCCGCTCATACACGGAAAAGTGTAGGGCCTCATCTGCTCCAATAGGCATGTATATATCCAAATACCAATCAATATATAGATAATATATCATATATCATCCAAACAGTCATCGATCATCATAAATAATATTACTTCTCACTTATATAAAAATAAAAGTGAGGCAGAAAGAGTGAGTTGTACTCACATTGCGTCCAATAGCAGTTGTAGTGTTTTATTCGGAAAAAAATTAAACGCACGTTTAATTTTACCCAAAATTTACACTAGCTCCATCAGCTCCAAACCAGCTCCATTGCGTAGTATTCGACAATACGATTCCAACGCTAGTAATTTCGTCAAATTCCGACCTCATATGACAAAGCTACGCTATTTTAAAGATGGTACGAATTAATATATTATTTAATTTACAAATAAATTTTATTTTCAAACCCTAGATTCATCGGAGCCGCATGATTTCAAAAATAGGATCATAACCATGCCTTTCTTCTATCTCCAGGTTAATACGCGACCGAAACTACCCATAGCCGCCGTTTTCATTAAATTTTCGCGATCCAATCGAGCACCTAGATGTCGATCAGAGCACACCACGTCGAAGACCATCATGCGAGCCACCATCGACCAAACTATTAGGAAGCTCGGTCGTCTCCTTGCTTCGGAATTCGTGCGCGACGTGGGGGCTTTGAACACAAATTGTCGTCGATCCCTTGCGTGTTTTTCGATCACAGCCGTCTAAATCGAAGATCTCGACGCGATTAATATTTTTCTAGTTGGAAGTTTTTGCTAATGGCTTACAGATCGAGAGATAATTGGAGGAGAAGAGGACGATTTTATGGCCATTGAAATGATGGTGGCGGCTAGACACCCTAGCTTAATTAGGTTTTGCAAAAGTGAAGATTATACGTCCTTTTATAGAAAATTCGCGCGCGTTATTCACCCGAAATTTTTCCGAACTCGAAAAAAACGTGCCGCCTGACATTTGTAATGTTTTACCCCTATTCCAAACGCAATGGAATATATATGGAAGCTAATTCGATCGTATTTGAAAGGTAGGTTTCCGAATCGACTATTTTAAATTTAAAATTCACTTAAACCGATTTCTATGCGTTTTAGCTTGCCCTGGACAAACCGTAAATCCGATTGACATGAAATTTGAAATTTTACAATAATATAATATTACAGATCCAATGAAACTAGTTTCGTCAAAATCCGAGACTGTTTGAAAAATGGCTATTTATACTCGTCAATTAAATATTAAAATATTCAATTTCTACAAATTAACTTTGAATTCATTTTTAAAAGTTTACTAACATCATTTATATTCAACTGGAATTTATTTCAACTTGATAAATCATTTTGATTAATATTAAATCCAATTGTCTATTATTTACACAATTTCAAATATTCAATTAACAATTTAATTATCCAATTAAATCCGATATTCGAAATATAAGTTATTCGACTTATAAAATTTAGTTGTGCATATTTAAAATCAAATAAATATATGAATTTCAAATGGTAGAAATTCTTGGTCGTTACATTCTCCCCTGCTTAAAAGAATTTCGTCCTCGAAATTACAAAGTAAGAAAAATCACAATATTCATTAGCTTTTCAAAACAATTCGTTAAAACTAGATTTACCAAACCCCTAAGTGTTTAACTTTCCCAAAATCCAATAGTTAAAGTTCTTATAAAAATTTTACTAAGTTTTCAAATCCATTTGTGGTTATCTTTTCAAAACCAACTATATCGTTTAACTTCTAACTTCAAATCAAAAATGTGGTTTTCACAAATTTTCCAAAAAAATCTAACGCCTTAAAATTTTTTTTTTTCCCCATAGTCTCCTTTACGCGGTTCGATCTGAAAAAAAGGGCAATATATATCACAAATATACATCTCATCATCGAGGATGAGGCATCCCGAAGGGAAAAAAGTGTAATAGTATGATATGTAATCCGAGATATGTGCCTTATATATTATTAGAGAGCATATACGGCTAATATAGCATGAAAGCGAGCTCCAAAAGCAAAGCAAGCGCCATCCGCACTCCAATAACTATATATGCCAATATAGCAAATGCAAAAAAACAACAAATTCAACCGTCAAACAACCATCATCCAACTAATCCATATCTATCCAATCAACCCATAACCAGATCAATATACATTCACTTCTTATTAATATTCATTGAAGTGATTTCCAATTTAAATCACATTTGATTCGTTAAAATTGGATTTGACTAACATTCATTTGTTCAAATTCAATTAGTTTACATTCACTAATTTACATTCAAGTTGGTTCACTTTCAAATTCAAATCAAATTCAATTCTATTTATTCTTACTTCACTTCAAATTTGAATTCAATTTCACTAATTCAATTTCATTAATACTTAATGAATTTCTATGTATAATCAACTAACAGCCATTTATCAACCAATGCATATCCAATCATAACCAAATTTATTTACTTTACATTCATTCAATTTGGCTCAACATCTAATGTACTTTCATTCAATTATTCAATTTCCAATTTCGTTAGCTTTTAATGAATTAACACTTGCATCCACTATTCCATATCAATTTACTTACATTCGATTGATTAACATTCAATTCATTCGTTAATTCAATTGCTAATTCATTCTTAAAACTAAAGTTGAATTTTTTATATAACTCAAGTTCACATTCATTACTTCATTTTATTAATTCACTTTATTAATTTACTTCGATACCAAAATCAACTTGATTCGACATCATTTAAGTTATGTCTCATTTCAGTTTCATTTACATTTACTTTCACTATACAATTTAAGTTCATCTCTAATTTAATTTATTTAACTTTTACTTAAGTCAAATTTCACATTACTATTCAAAATCAGATTTTTATTTTACTTTACAAAATTGTTTAACCACTTTAACAATTGGTTTTACTTATCTTATCTCATTTTATATGTTATACAACTTATTTTTATAAACTTCCAAATTCATACTATGTAATCACTTACCATCTTAAGTTTAATTTCGATTTCAATAACATGTCTAATCCAATTTAAATCCAATTCAATTTATTTAACCTTCCTTTAGTTAAATTTCAAATCATATAATTATTATGCTAACTCAAATTTCTTTACTTTACCAAGTAAAAATATTATTATTTCATAATATAAGTCCAAAACTAGTGTAACGACCCACAAATCCGTACCCCTTGAGTCAACACTATTTACATCAATCAACTCAAGTTGCACAGAAATACGAACCATTTGGGTTAAAGAAGAAGGGGTAGAAGAAGAGAAACAGAGAACAACAACAAAACCTAACCAACGCAACGCAATAAAATATAATATTTAATAACAGATCTTTGCACAAAAGAAAACTATAACTGTTTGTACATACATCATAAAAGTACATCATCAGAGTTCCACATCAATAATGTACAACTGTATGCACAGAGAAATAATAACCAAATACGGAAATACGTATCACCATCCAGCTCGTCTCCTGAGCTCCACAACATTCTTTCCTGTATCCTATAATACTAGGTCTGACCCAAGCATTACAGTTAAATAACACACGAGTCAGTCTGGAATACCAGCGTGAGAAAATCACACTCAAATTGATTATTAAAGTTTTAAAATCCTTTGAAAAGAAAAGCATCTCGTAAGACCACGCCACAAATAAACATGTCGGGTTTTTACCTTACGATAGCTAAAACATTTCTTATTAAAATCCTCTGATATTATAATAGGGTCTATAAACAAATACTTATTAAAATAGCCGAAATTGTTACATGATTAAATTCCAGCTACTAGCTACAAATTGGGTAATACAAACAAAATTCGTACAAGGCTCGTAGGGAGAATGGATTTCCAACTAATGACTAGGCACTGGGGTACCACCTGTCACGGTACGTGGCCTAGACCACTGTACCGAGGATCACTCCCGACCCCCTGCAACACAAGACCGGGACTACCGCTTACTGGATAATCCCGAGTGAGATCACCCCACGGTTGGGATCAGCAACCGCACCACTAAGCTGAAATAAAAAGGTACATCTAGACAGGGATGATCTCACCCTGAATGGGTGCTACCCACCTAGCCTTGCTGCATAACCCCTGATTTTCAGTCATTCCCAATTGATGAGGCTTGAGGCTAAGCGTTACCTTTTAGAACATATCCCTTAGAATGCCCATCGTCCACCTGACGATATTCCGAAAGCATTCGTCCATACAAGTCCATTCCGGGTTCGAAGGGAAAAGAAAGCACTACTCCTACTACATCCATTTTGGAAATATCCTCAGGATTAGTAGCGACTAGCCCTTGCACTTCACTGCTTCAACTTCAAATCCAAACTCGTTTCCCACGAAACGTACAAACAGGATCAAAGTGGTTTTCGAGAAATAAATCTCGATCCCGGTCTCTTCGAAACGGTCAACGTATTTGGCCAATATTGATAATCGGTTGTTTAATTATCAATTAACATTCACCACAATCACCAAACAATAAATAATTTTCCCAAATTATTTACTAATCCCAAAAATATCTTCACAAGATATATTTTCCCTTTCAACCCCTTTTGGAAACAGTTTCAAACTATCTTCCTTTCTTAGGATAAATTTTCCCGAATATTTCTATTTCTACTGAAATGGCCAAGCACGAAACTTTAGATTTTTAAAATAATTTAAAACGCTTTACTTTGAAATATACTTTAAAATATTTAAGTTAAACTACTTCAAAATTTTGTTAAACATACATACTATATGAATATTTGAAAATAAGGTTACTTTATAAAATATAAAACTAGATTTTTCTCCTTTAAAACAAAATACTAAGTGACCTTTAAATAATTACTATGATAATGGGTTTGGAAAAAATATTTACTTTAGAATTTAAATATTTTTAGAAATAATAAATTCCTAAAACATGCTTTTAAAACAACATTAAAACTTTTTATCTTATATTTTAAAATTTACTTTGAACGTACTTGGCTATCCAAAGAAATATACTTCTCTTCACATTCTTCTTTAAATTTCCCAATTTCAACACTTGAATCAATTTCCAAATTAATTTCCAATTTACTCCCTTTTATTCCAAAATCCGTCAATTTCAGATTTCATTCCTTAATTATGATTTAAAATACTTTTAACTGAAAATACCAATTTTAGATTTCTCAAATTACTTCTTAATCCTTTTAAAAAGTTTAAACTTTAATTTTAAAATAATTCTTTATTCCATTAAAATAATATCACTTAATTTTACAATTCATTAATTACTGTTTATTCAAAATCTTTTTTATTTTCTTTTCATACTCGAAGTTATTTATTAGTATTTTAATATCACTTCCATTTCTTTCAATTCGTTCTTAATTTATTCAAATTTCCTATAATTATTTCGCTTATAAATTCATTTCTTTTATTTTCTTTCCAAAATCCCATTTACATGTGTTTGGTAACTCATTATACCTAAATATATTCACACAAACCATAGCATTAAATATTCCAGTATAATTCATCATAGAATATCAAATAATCATAACAGAGAATATTAAATAATAAATGTTGAGGGGTCCAGTTGGATCCCTCCAACCTGTTTCCCTGCATCCACAGAAGTTAGCACAATATAAAATACCAATTCCACTTCGAGGTGGAATATCGTGGTATATAGGATTAAATATAATATTGTCCGCTATTATGTGGCGCATAGGGTCTCATCCGCCATATAATGCGGGAAATCAATCAATCCAAGATGTATTATACACTACTATATATGATATAACACACCAAACAAAATCAATCAATCAATTATTTAAATTTAACCATCTAAATTTAACTTAAAATTCAGTTGAGTGAGATTAACTCACCTTCGATTTTTGTTTTGCAGTCCGATCCAACCCGGCTTGCTTCTATCAGATTTTGACCTTGAATAACAATCATACGATTTATTAACACTTTGAAATAACTTGAACAATTTATTTCCATTTTATAAATTTAATTAACCAACGATTCTATTTTAACTAATAAATTTTAGTTTGAATTAATTTTCCTTAAATAGATTATTTTTAGACTAATTTCTCAATAGTAAGTAATATTTCTTGTTCTTTTAAAACCCATATACTAAAAATATAACCTATGTACATTTTAAAAATAATCAATATAGAATTTCAAAAATCAGATTTATATTTATATATATATATATGTATATATATATGTATATATATATATATAAACATTACAGCATTCCCCTTTTCTTTTTTTCTCTTACCTTTTTTTAACTTATCTATATAAAATGATTCTGTTTCTATATGTATACAGTTAAACTAAAATAAATATGTGTGATTTATTATAGATATATATTTCTATAAATTTTTCTCTGAACAATAATATATAAAAAAATATGAAACAAAATCGCAGATACCTCACGGTGACGACGAACAGGTCCTCCCCAAATCTTCGACCGACCCAACCCGTTGCTTCAGGCAATCGAACACCTATGCCCCTTCCATCGACTTCAAATCGCGAACTCAAGGCAACGATCATCAACCTAATTCAATCTCGCAACTCCAACATCAAACTCGCGGCCTTGCCACGACAACGATCGACAAGCACACCCTGAAATGCAAGTGAGCATCATTTCGTAACTTCGATCCGACACTCCCAATTGATGCGCCCATATCTCGAGTTCGGCATCCTCCATGAATTAGATTTGAACTGCGACCAGCTTCCATTTATGCCACGACTTAGTAAATTTAAGGAGGGGGAAGAAGATTGGCTAATAATTTTTTTTTCACTCTATCGAATAGGTTTCGAATTCCTCTCAAGGGAAAAAGATTTCGGTTGAGTTGATAAGAACGAAGGCAAAAATAAGGATTCAATTTTTTCGAGCTTTCCTTCTTATTGTATATTTTGTTTCTTTGGCCATTACCCTTTTGAAATTATTGAAAAATGAAAATGCTAGAAAGGACGAGAGGATCAAGTGTTTTAACGTGCTTGGCCGTTAATAATAAAGAGGGGAAGCGTGAGGGAGACGCTTGCTACGGTGTTTCGAAAGATGATAGAATCGCGGCTGATAGGAAAGGAAACGACTGATATTGACCAGATATATATATATATATATATATATATATATATATAAGTTAAATTCAACTCATGTCGATAAATGCAACACGAAATTTGACTTCCTATCGAGGCGTGCCGCTAGGTGTTCCTAGTGTTATATCCCTATTTCGAACGCAATGGAAAAGGTTTCGAGTCCTAATTTGATCGTATGGAGAAGATAGCTTTTTGAATCGAATTAAATTATTAAATTTTCGATATAAATCTCAGCGCGTTTATATATCGTACACTCACACAACAACTCCAAACATTACGAAATTTGAAATTCGATAATAATTCAATATTACGGATCCAATGGAACTGGTTTCGTCAAATTCCGAGACTGTGCCTTGGAAGGTTATTTTTAAATTCAATTTAAAACGATTAAATTGCAAAACTAAAAAAATCACTATTAAATTCAATTTTAACACTCCCATTATCTTCAGCATTATCAGTATAAATTTTATAAGCCTTCAAATTACTTTTAATATGCTTAAAATCTCAGATTTCAAATTTTATCCAATTTCAAATTATTTAATTTAATCTTTAAATTACCCAAAAAAGGTGATATTTGAATTCAAGTTAAAAATTAACCTTTAAATGTTTAAAATTCATTAAATATTCTAATTTCAAATGTCCTAAAATTCCGGGTCGTCACATTCCTCCCCCCTTAAAAGAATTTCGTCCCCGAAATTACTAGTTAAGAAAAATGGACCAATATCCGTTTATTATTTTTCCCTAAAACCAAACAGTTTCCAACAATTCAACATCCTACCAATCTATCTTTTTATGCCCATTATCATTCTTAATAACTTTCCAAACTCTCCTATAATTTTGCAAACAATACTATTTGCTTAATCATTCCAATTTCAATTTACAACCCAACTTCGAATTATCAAAATTTTCTCAAAATTTTTCTAACTCCGAAAATTTAAAAAAAAATTCGCTAGCGTCTCCTTTGCGCGGCTAGCTGGTACAACTACAAAAGGCCTCTACGGGTTCCCAAATTCCAATAGAAAACAAAACGCCAAGTGGCTCGATCAAAAACCCAATCAAATTTCATACAGAAATTTAAACACATTCCTTTTTGTCGAGCAATTCAAATTTATCTTCTGAAATCAAAACCCATTTTTGTTTTCCTTCATAATACCTGTATATTCCACTCAGCAATAATATCAAATCACAACATTCCAGAAATATTTTATCGACTTTCTTACAAAATATCAATATTTATTCATTCAAATATTAACTTAGAATATATTGTAGTATCAATTTCCAATTAAGAATTCCCCATTCCTTTCATAAGTTTAGTATAAGCATTTAATATGCTTCTTTATTTATTTTCACTTCACTACTTTAGTCAACATCTACTTCTATTCAAATTGGTTCTCCCATTTCCATATGAATTCAATTTATCTTCAACTTTTTATATTTAATTTTTTTATAACTGATTCATATCGTTATTTAAAATTAGTTTCATTCCCTAATATATTTCAATTTCTAATTTGAAATCGTTTTGTCGTTAACAAAAATTTTTCCCAAAAATTTTCAAAACTTTTCTAACTCCTAAAATTTTCAGAAAACTTTGACAAAGTCTCCTTTGTACGGAGGAGCTTTTGCAATTTGACAAGAGATACAAATAAATATACATCGACCCACCCGGTCGGAAAAACAAAAAAAAGCTCATATTTCCTATTTTTATTGTGTAGGCGTACCTTTATTTAGCATTTTTAAGCAGATGGCTTATTATTTTAGCATTTTGCGCTATTAAATCCATCCATACGGCTTCCCTGAACCTGTACTTACTGAATTCAAACATATAAGTATTAAATATATGAAATTTATCAACATTTCACTTACTTTCAATAGCTAACACATAAATTTCACATAAAATTCATGTTATATAATTTACATAAGCATATATAAAGTTCCGATACTTGTTACAATTGCTTACAACCAATTTCCAAACCATTCCATTTAGTTTAAGTGATTTACAACTTACACGCTCATATTTAATTCATTCTAAGAAAAACAAACTCATATTCATTCCAACTGATTTCAAAATCGTCTTATTTCACTTCTAATAATTCATAGAATTATATCAAATCTCTTTTACATCAACCGATCCATTTCCTTATGCAATTCGACAATATTAATGTGAATAAATAAATTCTTAAGCTTTATAACCATCTAAATTGATTCCAACTCAATTTACACTTAATCCCATCCCATTTTAACTTATTCACAAACTTTCCATTGCATTTTCTTTCATTTCTTAAAAGTTTTATTCCAAACAATTTTATCAAACTCGACAACCAATATTAAATACCCATCTCACAATTTACTTAAGTTACTTATTTCCTTCAAACTATTTCACCCAATAACTTAAGTTTATTCTATTCCTCCAACTTCCAATTAAATCTTTGATTTTATTTTCCCTTTGATCAAATCTCAACTATTTTACTAATTTACTCGATTACTTTATTCTTTTATCCATTTTTAAATTTTAATTTACATTAACAGTTCATTATTGAATTTAGTAATAATAAGGTCATTCAATTTATGCTTGAGTTGGATTTTCTATTTTTTTTCCATCTTTAAAACCATTTTATTTAATTTTCTTGAGTTCAATCTTACTTAATATCGCAAGTTTGGATTTTTCCAGAATACCAATACCTTTATTCTCATTTACTTAATCCCCTTTTAAATTTTTATAAGCTACTCACTTATTAATATTCATTCTTCCCCGTCTATTTACAATCAATTGTATTCACATTTTACTTTTAACTAGGGGTTATATATAAATATTTTTTTTCCAATGCTTTTCAATTCTTTTATAAGCTTCCGAAGCTTATTTATTCTAATTCAATACTTACTTAATTTACATTTATTTGTTTGAGTAGAATTTTATTCCATTCAATATTATCTATAATTCGACCGAATTCGTTTAAATTCAGTTTTATTCCAACTCAACTTCAGTTAAATCTAGTTACATACCATTCTTTTAAGTTTTATTAAGCAAGGACTTAATTCCATTTAATATCATTCATGACACAACTGACTTTTGATTTAATTCAATCCAAATTTAACTAAATTTTATTTCTCAATATATGAGTTCAAAACTTATTTATTTATTTAAAAGCTTATATTGCGCATTTGAGTCATTTCATCTTATAACCAAATTCCAGATTATATATATAACACTTACTACATTAAGGTATAAATTTTCATTTCACAATTATAATCATTTTACCTTTCAACTTTATATCCGATTTAATTCAATTTCAATTTCAATTTTATTTAACTTATCTCAAGTTAAATTCAAATATATTTTCTTCACTTTCATTCACTTAAGTTAAATTTTAATTCCTCGATTAAAATTTCCAATTTCTTCTTATTAATATCAACTTTACTTTATAAGTTCAATAGTTGATTCATTTAAACTTTTCACATTCTTTAAATAGAATTTCTTAGAATTCAATTGTCCGGTTTCATTTCCAAAACCATTTTGAAATGATAACTACACATACCCTCTTGGTATATCAAATCAAATCTCCGGATTCCAGACACTTTTTTTTTCCAAAACAAAATTTCCATTTGAAATTTCTAAACAACTTGTATACCCAACAAGCCCAAACAATATCATAACCAACTATCATGGTAGCACTTCCTCTTTTGGAAACTCGAAAATGAACACCAATGATGTCGCGATCATCATTGGAATTATTTTCCAGCGACTGTATAGAGTTCAATGCTTTTCTCTCTTTTAAAACCCTTTAGTTATTTTTAAATTCCAGATCTCTCTAAATTCCACATTCGATTCAAAAATCTTTCTCTATATATATTATCTTCCCAACTTTTAAGAATCATTTTCACTTCAATGGAATTTGAGTTTCCAAATTTCCAAATCCCAAATCCTTTAAATTTATATTCAAACATTACTTTGGAATTTTATCCTATTATAATCATTAATCACACTATAATTTTCATTTATCGCTTACATTTACAATTTTCATTTATATACGAATTTGTTTCTTAGTTTTTAATTACGTTTTCAATATCTTATTCAATTATGAATCACATTTGCAAATATCATTTATTTATTCATTTATTCCTTAATCGTCGTTTATTATCTCAATTTCTTATCCAATTCTCATAAAATGATAATAATTTAATATTATCACTTCCTAACAACCAAGCGTCCATATATAATTATAATAATTTACGAAAAATTATTTCCTTTATATACAAAATAATTTTGGGTAAAATTATTTCATTTACCCTATTTAATACAATACTGTGTCAGTTTATTTTGTTTAAGAGTTTAGAAACCCCTATCGATGAAGTGGCATCCCACACATCGACTAGAGTCCATAAACACTCAACCGATAAATGAACGCAATACAAAAACAATTTTATATTCACTAAAAAATACGCGCTAATATCTATTAATACTCTAAGACTCATTCTAGAGTACATCGGACTCTATTCTATGAGTTATTCCTACCAGAGCCAAGGTTATCACCAACCTCGATCTGATACCAAGTGTAACGACCCGCAAATCCGTACCCCTTGAATCAACACTATTTTACATCAATCAACTCAAGTTGCACAGAAATACGAACCATTTGGGTTAAAGAAGAAGAGGTAGAAGGAGAGAAATAGAGAACAGCAACAGAATCTAACCAACGCGGCGGAATAAAATATAATATATAATAATAGATCTTTACACAAAAGAAAACTATAACTATTTATACATACATCATAAGAGTACATCATCAGAGTTCCACATCAATAACATACAACTGTATACACAGCGAAAAAATAACCAAATACAGAAGTACGTATTGTCATCCAGGTCATCTTCTGAGCTCCTCAGCATTCTTTCCTGTATCCTATAATATCCGGTCTGGCCCGAGCATTACAGTTAAATAACACCTGAGTCAGTCTAGAATACCAGCATGATAAAATCATACTCAAATTGATTATTAAAATTTCAAAATTCTTTTAAAACAAAAGCATCTCGTAAGACCATGCCACAAATAAACATGTCGGGTTTTTACCTTACGATAGATAAAATATTTCTTATTAAAATCGTCTGATATTATAATAGGGTCTATATAAAATACTAATTAAAATAGCCGAAATTGTTACATGATTAAATTCCAGCTACTATCCACAGAGTGGGTAATACAAACAAAACTCGTACAAGGCTCGTAGGGAGAATGGATTTCCAACTAATAAATAGGCACATGGTTACCACCTGTCACGGTATGTGGCCTAGATCACTGTACCGAGGATCACTCCCGACCCCCTACAACACAAGACCGGGACTACACCTTACTGGATAATCCCGAGTGAGATCACCCCACGGTTGGGATCAACAACCGCACCACTAAGTCGAAATAAAAAGGTACATCTAGACAGGGATGACTTCACCCTGAATGGGTGCTACCACCTAGCCTTGCTGCATAACCCCTGATGTTCAGTCATTCCCGGTTGATGAGGCTTGAGGCTAAGCATTACCTTTTTAGAACATATCTCTTAGAATGCCCAGCTTCCACCTGACGATGTTTTGAAAGCATTCATCCATACAAGTCCATTCCGGGTTCGAACGGAACCGAAAGCACTACTCCTACTACATCCATTTTGGAAATATCCTCAGGATTAGTAGCGACTAGCCCTTGCACTTCACTGCTCCAACTTCGAATCCAAACTCGTTTCCCATGAAACGTACAAACCGGATCGAAGTAGATTTCGAGAAATAAATCTCGATCCCGGTATCTTCGAAACAATCAGCGTATTTGGCTAATATTGATAGCCGGTTGTTTAACTATCAATTAACATTCACCACAATCACCAAACAATAAATAATTCTCCCAAATTATTTATTAATCCCAAAAATATCTTCACAAGATATATTTGCCTTTCAAACCCCTTTTGAAAATAGTTTCAAACTATCTTCCTTTCTCAGGATAAATTTTCCTAAATATTTCTATTTCTACTGAAATGACCAAGCACGAAACTTTAGATTTTTAAAATAATTTAAAACGCTTTACTTTGAAATATACTTTAAAATATTTAGGTTAAACTACTTCAAAATTTTGTTAAACATTCATACTATATGAATATTTGAAAATAAGGTTACGTTATAAAATATAAAACTGGATTTTTCTCCTTTAAAACAAAATACTAAGTCACCTTTAAATAATTACTATGATAATAGATTTGAAAAATATATTTACTTTAGAATTTAAATATTTTTAGAAATAATAAATTCCTAAAACATGCTTTTAAAACAACATTAAAACTTTTTATCTTATATTTAAAAATTTACTTTGAACGTACTTGGCTATCTAGAGAAATATACTTCTCTTCACATTCTTCTTTAAATTTCCCAATTTCAAACACTTGAATCAATTTCCAAATTAATTTCCAGTTTACTCCCTTTTATTCCAAAATCCATCAATTTCAGATTTTATTCCTTAATTATGATTTAAAATACTTTTAACTGAAAATACCAATTTTAGATTGTTGGGTGCGTCTTTACCACCAAGCCAAATGAAAAGAAGCATCACCGAACCAGGGGGAAGGCCCCAATAAACCAATAACGTCCCACCTGCAACCGAACCAGCTACCCCCATAAACTACTGAACCAGATGCCTCCAGCACGTACCGAACCAATTCCCTTCTCCTCCATCACCGGACCATTTCCCAGTCGAACCAAACACCTAACGGTCCAACACCAGCCGAACCAACCAACTTCCCCTACATGGCCGAACTAAGCTCCATCCACTCACCACCGGATCATGTCCCACCGAACCAATCTCCATCCACTTACCACTGGATCATGTCCCACCGAACCAATCTCCATCCACTCACCATCGGATCATGTCCCACCGAACCAAGCTCTACCGAACCAACCTACCTCCATCCACTGCCGAACCAGAAGCCAGGGGGGACACGACCAGACCAATTCTGCCAGGCCAAATTGCATCAACCCAGGCCCACCAGCCGCTATATACATCCAAAACCCCTGCCCCCAACCTCACTTTATAAATAGAGGGGCAGGGGTACAACAGTGGTAGACAAGTTTGAGAACTCAAGCATGGACGGAACTTTCAAACAACTTTTATATACTTATATACAAAGCTTTGTACTTGTAATCTGAAGAGAAAAGGAGAATAACATATAAAGTGGACATAGGCACGTTCTGGCCGAACAACTATAAATTTGTGTGTCTTTTATAGTTTAGTCCCTGCTTTTTATATATTTGCATAAATCATCCAAATCATTAAGAACAACATATAATCAACTAGATCATACGACTTGGAGGTGTTTGCCCATTTTTTGTGCAAACATTTTTGGTGCTTTCACCGAGAACAAGAGTTCGAAGCTTCAGCTTCTCCCACTTAACCCTTTTCCTATCAGCATCGTTCATTTGTTGGAAAACATGCCTCCCAGACGGAAGAAAGATGCTAACAAAGGAAAGAATATCGCAACTGGCAGTATCCCAGATCCAATGATCAGAGATCAAGACAATCGTCCGGTTCCAACAGCAAAAGGAAATTAGGCAAATCCGACAACCCCTGCTACGGAACAACCAATTGCAAGGGCGGATCTGGACAGGGTTGTGGCTGAAGTAACTAACCGCTTCGCATCTCAACAAGAAGCCTTGGTGGATCAACCCATGTCACGCTTAAGGGATGTAGAAGAAACCAACCGCAACACTGAATCATGGGGTGAATCCCGGTCTGGAGGATCTGAGAGACGATAAAGGTCTTTCTTCTTCGAAGAGGCTAACAAAAGAAACAGCAATGGTAGGAGCCGAGCCCGGACTCAGCCCGAATTCCGACCCGAGGAAACACTTGGAACCGAACCCAACAGGGGAGGTGCCAGGAAGGGGTCGGATGTAGCTAAGCCTACCATGCTACCTAACCATGGAAACACCAATAGTCGGGGCCGAGCTGGAGTCCAGCCCGAAGTTGAACCCGAAGAAGTGTTGAGAACAGAACCCAGCAGGGGAAGATCAAGGCAAGGGCCAACTGTGGCTGACCCCAGCATGCCCCCGGAAGACCAGAGACCGTCATTGGAGAATGTTAGGAGTGATAGACGATACCATCCCTACAGGTCAACTGGACGGAATCAATCCCGCAGGGAAGAACCAAACTCATTTCTATCCGCTCCAAGTTCTGATGAAAGGATGGCACAATTGTTCAAAGAGTGCATCCAACGGGAACAAAGGGATTGGGGGATAAGCGCTAGGGTAACCAGCCCCTTCCCCGCAATATCGAAACTGCCATCACCCCCCGGGAATGGAAAATGCCAACAATGGAACCTTACAAGGGAACCTCTGACCCCGTTGTACACGTGTAGAGATACACACAACATATGCTCATGAGCGGAGCAACAGAGGGAGTGTTGTGTAAATGCTTTCCACTATTCTTTACAGATCTAGCTACCTCTTGGTTCTGCCATCTGCCCCAAGGATCCATCAGCTCATGGGAAATGTTGAAAGAAAAGTTCATCAGCCAGTTCCGCATTCATGTTGAACAACCCAAGGACACTTATTCCCTATATAATATCAAACAGAAGCCCGGGGAGAGAGTGCAACAATATCTAACCCGATTCAACGCCGTAGTAGCCGTAGTCCAAGGACGAGAAACTTATCCTCATGGCCCTCCGCAGTGGTGTGCATCCGGATACTAAGTTTGCTAGGAAATTAAAGAAAGAAAAGCGAGCTACCTTACCCGATTTCTTCCACGAAGCCGGGAAATATATGAGACTTGAAGATGCTGCAATTGAAAGGCAGACAGGGCAACAAACCAAGGCAGCTCATGGCAACACACCCGTAGTAGCAAAGGACGTTCGAAGAAATAACTCCAGATATAGTGCTGGGGGCAAGAAGGGGGAAAAGAGCTTATATAGGCCAGGACCGAGATTTGACTCATACACTCCTTTAAATGAAACAATCGAAAACATCTTCTTGGCCACCTAAGACGAAGTTCGATACAAGCGCCCCCCGCACAAGAAAGAATCTGATATTGCAATTAAGTCTGGGAAGTTCTGCCGCTTCCACGAATGTCATGGGCATGACACCAATGAATGCCATCATCTCCGGGACTTGATTGAAGAACACATCAGAAGGAAGAGACTAGAGCGCTATGTGAAAGGTCAGAACAGGACTTCAACTCCTGCCAATGAGAACCCTGGGCTACCCCTCCCAGAAGTAGGCGGAGGAAATCGCAACACCAGCGTCTCCAGTCAAGAGAAGATAGTGGTACTTACCATATCAGGAGGACCACACATCACCGACGAAAGCTGGAAAGAGATGGAGAGATACAGTAAGTCACTTAGAAACAATGAAGGCTACATTAATTCTGTTATAGAAGAACGCCACCCGAAACAGAAAGAGAACGATGACATCACATTTAGTAGGCATGATCTGGAGGGAAGGCAGTACCCCCACATGGTTCCTATGGTCATCTCTGCCTGGTTCGGTCCAGCCAAGGTTTTTCGAATTCTAGTGGACACTGGAAGCTCAGTAAATATCCTATTCAAGCATGCTTTCGACAAAATGAAGCTGTCAATGAAGGATGTATCTCCCTGCAGCAAATCGCTACATGGTTTCACCGGAGATGCGAAGATACCCCTCGGGCAACTGGACCTTTTTGTCGAAATATGAAGTCATCCCCGCTCCGTTGTGCAAAAACAAACGTTTTTTCTAATAGAGAACCACTCGGCCTACAACGCTTTTTTAGAAAGACCAGCCTTGTCTGACTTCCAAATTGTCCTAGCACCGTGGTGCTTGAAGTTGAAATTCCCAACAGATAACGGAGTAGGAGAAATAGAGGGAGATCAAGACGCAGCTCGAGATTGCTATGTAACTGAACTTCACAATAACCGTAGGAAGGATAAAGGGAAGGATGCAGAGACTTCTCTCTGCAAGAAAAACTTGGAAGCATAGCAATTAAAGAAAGCCCATCCTCTTCGATATACCAGCGATCCTTTCAACGAATTAGACCCCAGGGACAAGGAGGAGGAGGCCACCACCGAGCCTGTAGAGGCTATGGAATTTGTATCTGTAAACCAACACGACCCAAGTAGATTGCTGAGAGTCGGGTCTCAGTTAAGAGCGGAATTGAAGGATCAACTCGTCGATTTTCTTTGCCACAACTTGGATGTATTCGCATGGACGCACGCTGACATGACTGGAATCTCCCCAGACGTAGCATGCCATGTACTGAACTTCGATCCCACCAAGGTGCCAGTAAAGTAGAAAAAGAGAAGCATGGGGGCAGAACGATTAGCAGCCCTCGAGGAAGAAGTAAAGAACCTACTTGTCAATAACTTCATACGAGAAGCCATCTACCCAGAATGGATCGCCAACCCGGTACTGGTAAAGGAGGCTAATGGGAAGTGGCGAACATGCATCGACTTCTCCAACTTAAACGACGCTTGCCCAAAGGACTTCTTCCCACTCCCCCGAATCGATCAACTCGTGGACAGCACAGCCGGACACGAACTCTTATCCTTTATGGACGCATACTCAGGATATAACCAGATCCCTATGCACGCCCCCAATCAAGACCACACTAGTTTCATCACTTAACGGGGATTGTACTGCTATAGAGTAATGCCTTTTGGACTTAAAAACGCCGAGTAATGCCTTTTGGACTTAAAAACGTCGGAGCTACTTATCAGCGCCTCGTCAATAAGATGTTTGCAGAATTACTAGGATGAACTACGGAAGTTTATGTGGATGACATGCTGGTAAAATCGAGAAAAGACAACGATCATATAAACCTCCTGGACGAGATGTTTCAAGTACTTCGCCAATATGGAATGAAGCTGAATCCTCTAAAGTGCTCCTTCGGAGTATCGTCGGGAAAGTTCTTGGGATTCATCGTCCATGCCAGGGGGATTGAAGCAAACCCCGAACAAGTCCGGGCTTTGCAAGATATCAAGATACCATCCACTCGAAAAGAGATGCAAAGCCTAAACGGGAAAGTGGCCGCCCTAAGCAGGTTCATCTCTAAAGCAACCGACAAATGCATCCCTTTCTTTGAAGCTCTAAAGAAAGACAAAGGAAAGTTCGAATGGACCGACGAATGCTCGACAGCCTTCCTTAACCTAACCGAACACCTCCATAGACCACCAGTACTCTCAACTCCATATGAAGGCGAGGAACTGTACCTATACCTTATTGTATCATCCCATGCTTTAAGCGCCGCTTTGCTGAGAGAAGACAACCGCGCGCAGCGGCCCGTATACTTTGTAAGCAAGAGAATTACAGGGGCAGAAGCCAGATACCCTAAACTTGAGAAGCTAGCATACTGTCTGCTAATCACGTCACGGAAGCTACGACTCTATTTCCAATCTCATTCCATCAGAGTTTTAACCGATCAACCGCTAAGGCAGGTACTCCATCGCCCCGACACATCTAGGCGACTACTTAAGTGGTGCATTGAACTGAGTCAATATGATATCACCTACCATCCTCGCACCGCCATCAAAGGACAAGCCATGGCCGATTTTATTGCCGGATTCACTACCAACGAAGGTAAGGATCAATCTGAAATAGCAAAAGATATCAAGTGGAATCTCTTTGTAGATGGAGCATCAAACGAACAGGGCTCGGGGGAAGGTATTGTGATAATCACGCCCAGGGGAAGGAAGCTGCACTATGCCCTAAGGTTGGAATTCGCTGCCACCAACAACAATGCAGAATAAGAAGCAGTAATAGCAGGACTGGAACTTGCCTTAGAAATTGGAGTCAGTTCTTTATGTCTCCATAGCGATTCTCAACTTATTGTAAATCAAATACTTGGAGAATTCCAGACTCAAGGAGAACGACTCACAGCATATCCAAAGAAGACCAAGCTGCTGCTCAATCAATTGGATCGCTATTTAATCAAACATGTTCCTCGAGAGGAGAACCGAGAGGCCGACGAACTGGCAAAGCAAGCTAGCATGAAGAACAACACCATTTCAGGAACGGTAGCTATCTCCAAACAACTAGCCCCAAGTTTCGAACAAGAGGATCTGATAGCTGCAATCGAAGAAGAAACTTGGATGACTCCTATCCGGAAATACTTGCAAGATGGCACACTACCCAACGAGCGTAACGAAGTCAGGAAAATCTTGAGGTGTGCTTCCCGCTACACGATACAAGAAGGCATCCTCTATCGGCGCGGCTTCTCTAACCCCTTATTAAGATGTGTCGCTGGAAGGAAAGCCAAGGAAATCTTATCCAACATCCATCGAGGAAGTTGTGGAGACCACACTAGAGGGCAGACTCTGGCAAAGAAGATACTCCGAAATGGATATCTCTGGCCCACCTTAAACAAAGACACCTTGGACTTCGTCAAAAAATGCGAAAGATGTCAGGAATTTGCTAAAATCCCTCGACTACCAACCAATGAGATTACTCAGATGACCAGTCCTTGGCCCTTTGCGGTATGGGTAATTGACCTGATTGTCGAACTGCCGATGGGCCGAGGTGGAGCCAAATATGCTATAGTGGCAGTTGACTATTTCACCAAATGGGTGGAAGCGGAACCTTTAAATAAAATATCTTCGGCAAAAGTTATTAACTTCTTGATCAAAAATGTTTTATGCAGGTACGGGGTTCTGAGAATGTGTACATGCTAATATAGTACACACGGATCGTGTAATATGATGTATAACACACAAAAATATGACTAATCACAGATAATAGAAAATTCAGTAAAATAGAAAAAGCACACCAGAGATTTTTATACTGGTTCGGAGCACCGTCCAGTCCCAGACTTCTATTTGGATTTTCACTACCAACTACCTCGCTTCACCTGGAGGAACGGGTTTACAACACCCGAGCAGACGAACGGGATTTCACGCCTTTAATACACTACGGACTTCAACACTTGCCTCTTACAACACCGAGGACTTCAACAAAGATGAAAGATAATTGTTTGTTGACGGTATGTGTTCATGCTAACACTATTTTGTCACTTGTAGTACAAACTTCCTATAATCCTATCCTCAAATAGAATATTTGTATTTATGAAGATTTGGAAGTGGACATCGTATTGAATCAAAAGAATGTTAAATAAATTTCAGGATTCAAAAATGATATATGATAGAATATGAGCAATTTGAGCGCTTGAAAGTATAAGATTAAGATCAATAGAATAGAGATTAGAATAATAGAATTAGTTAATTGGAATAATGATTTCATGATGTTTATATAAGAAATAAACAGTTGTAACCCTTTGCGAAAAGGTACAAACAAAGGTCATGATCATTGGTGAAGAGAAAGAGAAGCAACCGTTGAAGAAAAAGGAAGTATCTATACGAAAGGTTGCTTTCTGTTTGAAAACGGTCGACATGTCAAAAAGGACCAGTAGAAAGGAATTTGAATATATATACGTTATGTACACTTGTGCACGTTAACTGAGCATTCTGGGCAGAAACGGTCGATTGCCTCGTTTTAACCGGTGTTGGGTACGTATCTACCACCCACCGAATCAAAGCGAACCAACTCGAAATAACATGCCGACCATCCAGAAGTAGCATGCCGAACCAACTCGCAGTAGCCACCACCAAATCAACCTACCGAACCAAGCCACGCCTTCACCACCAAACCATCCGGTCCACCGAACCACCCTACACTTCCCTACATAGCCGATCCATCTACCACTCCTCCCATTGCCGGATCAACCCACTACCGGACCAAACCAATTGCCGAACCAAACTAACTACAGCTCCAACCCTCACCGAACCATCTCACCTCCAACTACCACCGGATCAACCCATGTACTCACCACCACCGAACCATCTCACCTCCACGACCAAGCCGGACCAGCCACCATCGAGCCTGGGCCTTGCCGATCCAAATTTGCCAGGCCAGATTGCATCAGCCCAGGCCCACCAGTGGCTATATACATCCAGGACCCTTGCCCTCAGCCTCACTCTATAAATAGAGGGGCAGGGGTACAACAATGGCGGACAAGTTTGAGAGCTCAAGCACGGAAGGAACTTTCAAACGACTTTCATATACTTGTACACAAAGCTTTGTACTTGTACTTGTAATCTGAAAGAAAATGAAGAGTAACATATAAAGTGGACATAGGCACGTTCTGGCCGAACCACTATAAATTAGTGTGTCTTTTACAGTTTAGTCCATCTATTTTATATATTTGCGTAAATCACCCAAATCACTAGAAACAACGTAAAATCAACTAATTAATACGACTTGGAGGTGTTTGCCCAATTTTTGTGCAAACATTTTTGGTGCTTTCACTGAGAACATAAGGAGCTCGAAGCTTCAGCTTCTCCCACTCAACCCTTTTCCTATAAATACCGTTCATTGCTTGGAAAATATGGCTCCCGGACGGAAGAAAGATACTAACAAAGGAAAGAACGTTGCTACTGGCAGTATCCCAGATCCAGTGATCAGGGACCAAGATAATCGTCAGGTTCCAACGGCAAATTTAAATCAGGAAAATCCGACAGCCCCCGCTACGGAACAACCAATTACAAGGGCGGATCTGGACAGGATTGTGTCTGAAGTAACTAACCGCTTCGCATCTCAACAAGAAGCCTTGGTGGACCAACTCATGTCACGCTTAAGGGATGCTGAAGAATCCAACCGTAACACTGAATCATGGGGTGAGTCCCAGTCTGGAGGATCTAAGAGACGACAAGTGTCTTTCTTCTTCGAAGAGGCCAACAACAGAAACAGCCATGGTAGGAGCCGAGCCCGGACTCAGCCCGAATTCCGACCCGAGGAAACACTTGAAACCGAACCCAACGGAGGAGGTGCCAGGCAGGGGTCAGATGTGGTTGAGCCTGTCACGCTACCTAACCATGAAAACACCAGTAGACGGGGCCGAGCTAGAGTCCGGCCCGAAGTTGGACCCGAGGAAGTGCTGAGAGCAGAACCCAACAGGGGAAGATCAAGGCAAGGGCCAACTGTGGCTGACCCCAGCATGCCCCCAGAAGACCAGAGGCAGCCATTGGAGAATGTTAGGAGTGACAGACGATACCATCCCTACAAGCTGTCTGGACGGAATCAGTCCCGCAGGGAAGAACCAAACTCATTTCTATCCGCTCCAAGTTCCGATGAAAGGATGGTGTGATTGTTCAGAGAGTGCGTCCAACGGGAGCAAAGGGATCGGGGGATAGGTTCTAGGGTAACCAGCCCCTTCACCCGCAATATCGAAATTGCCATCACACCCCGGGAATGGAAAATGCCAACAATGGAACCTTACAAGGGAACCTCTGACCCCATAGTACACTTACGGAGATACATCAAACATTGAGCAACGGAGGGAGTATTGTGTAAATGCTTCCCACTTTTCTTGAAAGATCTAGCTACCTCCTGGTTCTGCCACCTACCCCAAGGGTCCATCAGCTCATGGGAAATGTTGAAAGAAAAGTTCGTCAGTCAGTTCCGCATTCATGTGGAACAACACAAGGACGCTTATTCCTTATCTAATATCAAGCAGAAACCCGGAGAGACGGTGCAACAATATCTCACCCGATTCAACGCTGCGGCAGTCGTAGTCCATGATGCCGACGAGAAACTTATCCTAATGGCTCTCTGCAGTGGTGTACATCTGGATACTAAATTTGCTAGAAGACTAACCAAGGAAAAGCCAGCTACTTTACCTGATTTCTTCCATGAAGCTGGAAAGTATATGAGACTTGAAGACGCTGCCACTGAGAGGCAGTCAGGGCAACAGGCTAAAACAGCCACAGACAGGGTTCCCGCTGCAACAAAGGATGTTCGGAGAAATGACTCTATAGACAATGCTGGGGGCAAGAAGGGAGAAAAGCGCTCATACCGACCAGGATCAAGATTTGACTCCTACACTCCTTTGAATGAAACAATCAAAAACATCTTCCTAGCCACTCAAGAGGAAGTTAGATACAAGCGCCCCCCGCACAAGAAGGAGTCAGATAACGCACTCAAGTCCGAAAAGTTCTGCCGCTTCCATGAATCCCACGGACATGACCCCAATGAATGCCACCATCTCCGAGACTTGATTGAAGAACACATTAGAAGGAGGAGACTGGAACGCTATGTAAAAAGCCAGAACAGGACTCCAGCTCCCGCCAATGAAAACCCAAGGTTACCCCTCCCAGAAGGAGGCGGAGGAAATCGCAACACCAGCGGCTCTAGTCAAGAGAAAATAGTGGTCCATACCATATCAGGAGGACCACACATCGCCGACAGAAGATGGGCAGAGATGGAAAGATATGGTTAGTCACTTAGAAACGCTGAAGGCTATGTTAATTCTGTTATGGAAGAACGCCACCCGAAACTGAAAGAGAATGACGACATCACATTCAGTAGGCTTCATCTAAAGGGAAGACAGTACCCACACATGGATCCTATGGTCATCTATGCCTGGTTCGGTCCAGCCAAAATTTTCCGAATTTTAGTAGACACTGGAAGCTCAGTGAATATCCTATTCAAGCATGCATTCGACAAAATGAAGCTGTCAACGAAGGATGTGTCTCCCTGCAACAAACCACTACATGCTTTCACTGGAGATGCGAAGATGCCCCTCGGGCAACTGGACCTTTTTGTTGAAATAGGAAGTCATCCCCGCTCCGCTGTGCGAAAACAAACATTTGTACTAATAGAGAACCATTCGGCCTACAACGCCTCTTTGGGAAGACCAGCCTTGTCTGACTTCCAAATTGTCCTAGCCCCATGGTGCCTGAAGATGAAATTCCCAACAAATAACGAAGTAGGAGAAATAGAGGGAGATCAAGACGCCGCTCGAGATTTCTATGTAAATGAGCTTCGCAATAACCGCAGGAAGGATAAAGGGAAGGATGCAGAGACTTCTCTCTGCAAGAAAAACCTGGAAGCATAGCAATTAAAGAAAGCCCCTCCTCTTCGATATACCAGCGATCCTTTCAACGAATTAGACCCCAGGGACAAAGAGGAGGAGGCCACCACCGAGCCTGCAGAGGCTATGGAATTTGTATCTGTAGACAAACACGACCCAAGTAGACTGCTGAGAGTCGGGTCTCAGTTAAGGGCGGAGTTGAAAGATCAAATCGTCGATTTTCTTCGCCACAACATGGATGTATTTGTGTGGACGCACGACGACATGACAGGAATATCTCCAGACGTAGAATGCCACATACTGAACATCGATCCCACCAAGGTGCCAGTGAAGCAGAAAAAGAGGAGCATGGGGGCAGAACAATCAGCAGCCCTCGAGGAAGAAGTAAAGAACTTACTTGTCAATGATTTCATACGAGAAGCCATCTACCCAGAATGGATCGCCAACCCAGTACTGGTAAAGAAAGCTAATGGAAAGTGGCGAACATGCATCGATTTCTCCAACTTAAATGGCGCATGCCCGAAAGACTGCTTTCCACTCCCCCGAATCGACCAACTCGTAGACAGCATAGCCAGACACGAACTCTTATCCTTTATGGATGCATACTCAGGATATAACCAGATCCCTATGCACGCCCCCGATCAAGACCACACTAGTTTGATCACTGACCGGGGATTGTACTGCTACAAGGTAATGCCTTTTGGACTCAAAAATACCGGAGCTACTTATCAGCGCCATGTCAACAAGATGTTTGCGGAACTAACAAGACAAACTATGAAAGTTTATGTGGATGACATGCTGGTAAAATTGAGAAAAGCCAACGATCATAGAAACCACCTGGATGAGATGTTTCAAGTACTTCGCCAATATGGAATGAAGCTGAACCCTCTAAAGTGCTCCTTCGGAGTATCGTCGGGAAATTTCTTGGGATTCATCGTTCATGCCAGGGGGATTGAAGCAAACCCCGAACAAGTTCGAGCTTTGCAAGATATCAAGATACCATCCACTCGATGAGAGATGCAAATCCTAAATGGAAAAGTGGCCGCCTTAAGCAGGTTCATCTCTAAAGCAACCGACAAATGAATCCCTTTCTTTGAAGCTCTAAAGAAAGACAAAGGAAAGTTCAAATGGACTGACGAATGCTCGACAACCTTCTATAACTTAATCCAGCACCTCCAGAGACCACCAGTACTCTCAACTCCAAATGAAGGCGAAGAACTATACGTATACCTGGCTGTATCGTCCCATGCTTTAAGCGCCGCTTTGGTGAGAGAAGACAACCACGCACAGCGACCCGTATACTTTGTAAGCAAGAGATTTACTAAGGCAGAAGCCAGATACCCTAAACTTGAAAAGCTAGCATACTGTTTACTACTCACGTCACGAAAACTGCGACACTATTTCCAATCTCATTCCATCAGAGTTTTAACCGATCAACCGCTAAGGCAGGTACTCCATCGCCCCGACACTTCTGGGCGACTACTTAAGTGGTGCATTGTACTGAGTCAATATGATATCACCTACCATCCTCGCACCGCTATCAAGGGACAAACCATAGCTGATTTCATTGCCAAATTCACTACTAACGAAGGTAAGGAGTAATCTGAAGTAGCGGAAAATATCAAGTGGAATCTCTTCGTTGATGGAGCATCAAATGAGCAAGGCTTGAGGGCAGGTGCTGTGATAATCACCCCCAGGGGAAGGAAGCTGCACTACGCCCTAAGATTGGAGTTCGCTGTCACTAATAATGATGCAGAATACGAAGCAGTGATAGCCGGATTAGAACTTGCCCTGGAGATTGGAGTCGGTTCTTTATGTCTCCATAGTGATTCTCAACTTATTGTAAGTCAAATACTGGGAGAATTCCAGACTCGAGGAGAACGACTCACAGTATATCTAAAGAAGACCAAGCTGCTGCTCAATTAGTTGGACCACTATTTAATCAAACACATTCCTCGAGAAGAGAATTAGGAGGCCGACGAATTGGCAAAGCAAGCTAGCATGAAGGACGGCGCCGCTTCCCGAACAATAACCATCTCACAGCAACTGGCCCCGAGTTACGAGACAATGAACATGATAGCTACAATCGAAGAGGAAACTTGGATGACTCCTATCCGGAAATATTTACAAGATGGCACCCTGCCCGACGGGCGTAACAAAGTCATGAAAATCTTGAGGAAAGCTTCCCGCTACACGATACAAGAAGGCATCCTCTATCGATGCGGCTTCTCTAATCCCTTATTAAGGTGTGTCGCTGGAAGGGAAGCCAAGGAGATCTTATCCAACATACATCGAGGAAGTTGCGGAGATCACGCTAGTGGGCAGACTCTGGCAAAGAAGATACTCCGATATGGATATTACTGGCCCACCTTAAACAAAGACGCCTTAGACTTCGTCAAAAGATGTGACAGATGTCAGAAATTTGCATAAATTCCTCGACTACCAACAAACGAGATTACTCAAATGACCAGCCCTTGGCCCTTTGCAATATGGGGAATTGACTTGATTGGCGAATTGCCAGTGGGCCGAGGCATGGCCAAATATGCCATAGTAGCAGTTGACTATTTCATCAAATGGGTGGAAGCGGAGCTTCTAAATAAAATATCTTCGGCAAAAGTTATTAACTTCTTGATCAAAAATGTTTTATGCAGGTACGAGGTTCCACTCAAAATCATATCGGACAATGGACTTCAATATGACAGCGAGGAATTCGCCGACTGGTGCCAAGAGCACGAAATTCACAAAAGCTTCTCATCTGTGGCTTACCCCCAGGCAAACGGACAAGTCGAAGCGGTCAACAAAATCCTCAAAACCCTAATGAAGAAGAAACTTGACAAGTCAAAAGGCGCTAGGGTGGATGAACTTCCTACGGCGCTTTGGGCCTACCGCACATCTTACAGAACATCAACAGGGCATACTCCTTTCTCTTTGGCGTATGGATCGGAGGCCATGCTCCCAGTTGAAACTGTAGTGCCTTCCCAGCGTAGGATCCACTACAACCCAGAAGAGAACGAAGAACTCCTCCACATGTCATTGGATCTAATTGAGGAGAGAAGAAATGATGCAGCACTCAAAGCAGCAGCTCACAAGCGAAAAGTGGCAGCACAATACAACTCCAAAGTCAAGCACTGCAGCTTACAAGAAGGAGATCTTGTCCTCAAGCGGATCTTCCCGCGCCCCGGAGCGCTAGATCCAATCTGGGACGGACCCTGTGTAATTCATAAAGATCTCCGCAACGGAGCCTATATTTTGTCAACAGTGGACGGAGAGGTGTTCCAGAGGGCATGGAACATCCAAAACCTCCGTCGATACTTTTCTTAACTTGTACTGCCCATATGAAGTGAATTAACAAAGAGAATCAGTGGACGTAGGCATTTTCGTGCCTAACCACTTTAAAAATCTTGTCTATTTTTAACTTGTTGCTTTATATCTTGGTTGCTTGTTGAGCTTTATCCTCTTCTGTTGAACAAAATCATGTATGACGACATTCCCATTCTGGACACTTCACGGCGCAACCTCACCTGGACAAGACCCAACAGGTACTATGCAATTCTATGCACTCGCCAATGAGACTTTTGCTCCAGCATCCCTCTGCTGCGGGTTAACTCATTGCTCGCGACTGCCCTCAAAGCCAACTGTAATGAGCCGATTATAAGCCATCAAGAAGGCCGACTATAGCCGATGGCAGCTCATTACGGCGTTCGGCTCGCCGGCAACTGTGAACCTACTTTAAGCCCCAACATAAGGTGTGGCCAGCCAGGGGTAGTTCACGGTTGACGATCGGCACCCACGCTAGCCGGCCACAGTAAATCGAATAATACCCATGATTACGGGCCATAATGGCTCAGGTAGTTACTGTGCGCGATCTCGGCTCCGATATGTCTTAAGTGTGGCTGTGGTAAAAAAGATAAACTCCCTGTAGAGGCGTAAGATGGGTGACAAATGTCTCCAAGACCCACAGCTAGGGAAAGTGACTACAAAACCCGTTTGCCACGAACTTAAGCATATCGACGGCCTTCCGTGATTGGAAGTTTTACTGTTTCTCATATTTCCATTTCATTCAAAAACTTTTCTCCTATCCTATATAACAATCCCTAAAGTACAGGTCACAAAATAGGGGAACTCTCGCTTGTGGAAATATGAGCTCACATCCGGATGACGGAACACTCAGCTACATTCCATACTCAGTCACGCAAGACATTCAAAGCAACCCTCTACAACTAAAACACGAAGGGCGGAATCAGAGCTTCGCCTCCATCCCGCTAGCCCTCTGGATCTACTTAACTGCAGGGTCAGAACTCCCCGCATGTATTCCAGTAGTCCCGCCTGCCCAATTCAAAAGAGAATCCATCAATAATCACGAAAGATGAGCAATCAAATCATGAAAATGTTAAAAGGAAAGACTTACCAGCGTCTGCTCCCTGATCATCATCATCTAGCTGCACGCCTACCTCATCCGCAGCAAGCAGCCGCATGCCCTCCTTAACCGCCACCTTCTCTTCCTTAGTGAATCGGGCCGTAACCACATCCATCCTGAAAGCCGCACCACCTTCCTTATCCGCATCGGCCTTAGCTTCCTCCAAAGCCCGGAGATATATCCTAGCCATAAGCCGGGGATAATCGATCCATCCAGGACAGATTGCCCTGCCTCCAAGTACGGAAATACATGTCCTGGAGCATCTCGTCCATCATCCCCTCGTTCTCCTTAAACTCTTTCATCCGGGCCTCAGAAGCCGACAGTCATGCGACAGCAGCATCTCTCTCCAATCGGTATCTCGAGCAGTCAGCCTGAAGGGACTTCCGCATCACTTCCATCTCCTCCTTGAGCTTGGCCTGAGCAAGCTCTGCGGCCTCAAGCCTCCCAGATAACTCTTCTACCTGCTCAAGATCCGCTCTCCGAACCTCGTCCACCGTTGCGATGGCCATGTCAATTCGTTCCTTGCAGGCAGTCTCCGTCTTTCGTAGTTCTGCCTTACTAGCCTCTTCCATAGTCTTCTTTAACCGCCTGGAGGCTGCCTCATGCTGACAAATCTAAATGGCTTGATCGACGAGCTGCTTGGCCTGGTCAGAAACCATTAACCGTAGTCGGATGTTGGCACTCCCAATCTCCTCTCCAGCCTTGACCAGACGGGCATGATGCCCCATCAACTTCCTGATCTCCTCCGCGGCCCGGTCGATATTAGCCTTGGCTTCGTCCCCCATGGTAACTATCCGAGTAGTAAGCAAATCGAGATCTAAGGACTTAGCCTCATCAAGCACCCGTACCATGGGGTTGCGGGGAAGAAGATGCTCACCCTTGGCCTCGTCAAAAGAGATGTCCTGAAAACTCGGGTCCAGATCCGGGTGGCCGGCAAATGGGTTACGAACCAAACAAGGGTGGTCTATCGTGGTGACGGTTGGATTTTTGGATGGATGTAGGGAAGGCATAAACTCAGTATCCTCCTCAGTAATATCATGGATAGGTTGGACTGGAGGCTGAGGGCCAGGCGAAGGTTCAAGCGAAGATCGGCCCCTCTTTCTCTTTTGCATATCTTCTTCAATAACACCGAGAAGAGGGCGATATCTAACCGTATCTCCAGGACGGCTAGTTGACGGTTTTGGTTTGGCAGAAGCTTTGAGTAACTTACACTGTTCAAGGCGGTACCGAATATCTGATGTCTTGGCCACCTTACCCATTCCTGGAATAAAAACCAAGTGTTACGAGCATGCATGAAACTATAATTCAAGAAATGTGACAAGTTAAAAGTAGTAGGAAGAGGCTTTTATTTTACAAACCCTGAGGGGGAGTGGGATACTGCAATAAGTCCTGAATCTCATTGCAGGACGGGAGCTGGCCATAAAATGTTACTAAGTCCATATCATAAAGGGAGTCTGCAGAAGTTGAAAATTCACCTTGAGTTACCCTAGCTGAAAGATCCTTAGAAGATGGATCGGCACCAGTCCCAGCCTTATCAGCCTTCTTCGCCTTCTCCACCGCGGCTGATCCTTCCTCCAATCCCTCAAAAGCATCGTGGAAGGCATCATCCGTCCACTCCTGGATCTCCCCCGCCTGCTCGGAAGACAAAGCCCCGGCACCACTACCACCCTGTCCTTCACCTTCTCCATCTCCTCCGCTCTCCTCCTCGCCTCTTTCCTCCTCTCCACCTTCCTCCTCTGGAATATCTGGACATGTACTAGGGGAGGGTCCATCAGACTTCTTAAGCTTTTTTCCCCCGACAACTGGAGGTATCGAGAAGGGTTTTCTCTTGCTGATCTTCGCAGTGGCCCCATCTTTAGCTTTGGCAGCCCTCTCCTCGGCTGTATCTCTCTGCTTAACCACGGATTGACGTGGCAGAATCAAGTTGTTCTCCAGGAGAGTGGCATTCCAGATCAGGTAAGAAGCCGACCTATCCCTTCCTGAGATGGCCTCTATCTCCGCAGCCATCTGTACCAGGTGATCATTCTCCACAACCGCAAAGCCACCTGTCGCTAGCAAGAAATAAAAGCATATAAGAAGGAGCATTGCAGTCGGGACAAAGAAATTACAAATGAAATTCAACTTACAGCCAGAAGTGAAAAGGCGAAAAGAAACAGAGTCGTCCTTGATGAAGAACCATTCCTTCTTAAACATGCTGAACTTAGAGTATAGGTCCAGGACCGTCTTAAAGGACACGACCGACTCTAAACTAATGTACGGAGACCCCTTCTTGTAGCCCCTCAGATTATACAAATATCGGATTTCCCGGTTAGAAGGGGGCGCCCATACCTCCTCTGGAAGATAATGAATAGACACACTAAGATGGCATAAGAGTTGGGCTGAAGTTGGAAAGGGCCACCTTCAGGTAGGTAATGAAGCTGACTATCCACGCATTGATCGGAGGAATGGCCCCGCACATGCAATGGTATCGGCTATAAGCAAAGTATCCTTCAGGGGGATTATATGGCGTGACCCCCTCCCCTGGCAACAGCATGCATGCTCTGTCAATCCCAAAGGATCGGGAGATAACGTCAAGTTGCTCCTCTCTGAGAGAGCTCAGAAAGCAATCAGGAGGAGAGTTCAGAAGCTCTTGGGGACCATACCCATCTACTAGCGATCTCGGGGTGGGTCCATGACGTTCCGGTCCTGGCTGGGATGGGGGCACAACAGGGGACTCTCGTCTATCCGTAGATATTCTCTTTTCTGATCGAGTTTCCACTTTGCGAGACATTTATCTGTAACACCGGAAAAACATATTGTTAGAACAAGGAGTATGGGAATACAAACAAACAAGTACATGCAACCTAGAGTCTCATTCGTAATTCGAAACATAAAAACTCAAGACCAAAGACCATTCGGCCTTACACTTCCCAAACTCATCCGGTAAATCAAACTACAAGTTCATTCGGTACTTGGGGGCAACGAACACATTCGGTAAATCAAAGCTTTCAGGTTCATTCGGTACACAAAGTCCCTGAGTCCATTCGGCAATTAAAAGCAAAACCTCATTCGGCATTCCAAGCATATAACGCCCATTCGACACTCAACGCCCAATCTCATTCGGCGGACAAACTCTTGAAGTCCATCCGGTAATACTAGAACATAAAGTCATTCAGTGGGAAAGAATCTCACCTGGTTCGGCTAGCTCTTTGATTCGGCGAAACTGAGAGTTTGATTCGGCAAAAGGTTAGGCTCGGTTGGTAAGGAATAACGAAGGCACGTAACCCCTATTTATAAGCAAACCTCAATGACCGGACCAGATGGATCGGCGCTTATAACCGAACGAGGCTATCCCATTAAAACAAAGCACGACATATGTTAAACATATGCCCTACTTTGGGGGGAAAATGTTGGGTACGTATCTACCACCCATCGAATCAAAGCGAACCAACTCGAAATAACATGCCGACCATCCAGAAGTAGCATGCCGAACCAACTCGAAGTAGCCACCACCGAATCAACCTACCGGACCAAGCCACGCCTTCACCACCAAACCATCCGGTCCACCGAACCACCCTACACTTCCCTACATAGCCGATCCATCTACCACTCCTCCTGTTGCCGGATCAACCCACTACCGGACCAAACCAATTGTCGGACCAAACCAACTACCGCTCCAACCCTCACCGAACCATCTCACCTCCAACTACCATCGGATCAACCCATGTCCTGACCACCACCGAACCATCTCACCTCCACGACCAAGCCGGACCAGCCACCACCGAGCCAGGGCCTTGCCGATCCAAATTTGCCAGGCCAGATTGCATCAGCCCAGGCCCACCAGCAGCTATATACATCCAGGACCCCTGCCCCCAGCCTCACTCTATAAATAGAGGGGCAGGGGTACAACAATGGCGGACAAGTTTGAGAGCTCAAGTACGGAAGGAATTTTCAAACAACTTTCATATACTTGTATACAAAGCTTTGTACTTGTACTTGTAATCTGAAAGAAAAAGGAGAATAACATATAAAGTGGACGTAGGCACGTTCTGGCCAAACCACTAGAAATCTATGTGTCTTTTACAGTTTAGTCCATCTATTTTATATATTTGCGTAAATCACCCAAATCACTAGAAACTACGTAAAATCAACTAATTCATACGACTTGGAGGTGTTTGCCCAATTTTTGTGCAAACAACCGGTCGACCGGTTTAGCCCAGATTGCACAGTTAATGTGCACTCATTCATATATATATATATATATATATATATATATATATATATATATATATATATATATTCAAAGATTGAAGGTATAAGATTATTTGAGGATAGATTTTAACATAAATAACATTACTAACATACCAAATAATCAACCTCTAACATATGGAGCTCTTTGTGTCTCTTTAATGAATAACTTCTTTTTGTCGATCACGGCTTATCCCTTTGTCTTGTCGATAACGGCTTATCTCTTTGTCAGAAATCAAAACTCTATAAAAATCTTGACTCAACATTCTCCCCCTTTTTGATTGATGACAACATAGTTATGAATCTCCCCCTGTATATGATATCCCCCTGAGATTGTGTCCTGCATATATACTGTTAGCACAATTTTCTCCCCCTTTGTCATCGACGAAAAGGAGTTGTTAAATGGAGGATGCAAATGAGATTATAAGCAACATAAAACTACTACCATAGATCAAGAGTAACATTCACACAAGATGATAATACACACAAGTCTAGTACGAATTAAAACACGACACTATTTAGTAAAAGTGCCAGATAATGTCTTTAAAGCAAAAACTAAAGTCATAAGGACGCAAAAAAAGAGAGACTTAATCTGACTCCGTCTCACCCTCTTCTTCTTCTTCTCCTTTTTCTTCAACAAGCTGAGATTTTCCGTGTCCACGTTCATGACTAGTTCCCGAGCTTGTACCCTACTCCGAAGATGTCCAAGCAAAAGTAGAAGGAGCTGAGCTCTTGACAAGGTCTGGAGCTTGCATTGATGAAGATGATGCACCACAAGATATTGCTTCCCATATAGAAACAAAGAAAGACTTAAGTTTGTTAAAGCATTTATCCATTTTTGTATTCATGCGCTTAAGTCGTGCTTCGAGAAGGAATTGATTTCGAGCAATAGTGTCGAGTGATTCTTTTGTTGAGGAAGATGGTCGTAAAAGTTTAACTTCCTCAGGTTTAGGGCGGGATGATCGTGATGAAGCTTCTTTATGTCCTTGTTTTTTCCATTGCTCAAAAGGCATAATATTAAAGTATGGAGCGGGAAGCTTCATTCTTTTAATCGATGCTTTGTTGATGACTTTTGGTTTGGAAATTGAAGACTTGGGAGGTTCAATGCCACAATCAAGCAAGAGACGCATAATATACTCGTTATAGAACAAGTGTGGCCTAGAGCAATCATTTACTTTCAAGATCTCATCAAAGATCATACCAATCCAATTTATACGAATACCCCCATAGATTGAGTATAATACCTTGAAATTTTCTTTATAGACGGCATCAAAATTTCCTATTATCGGTAATAGAGAGTGCATAAGAGTATGATGAAGAATTCTTGCAGAAAGCCGTAAACCAATAGACTTAGTGCTATCCTTGTCATCTTCAATAAATTGATGGCTATTTTGATTACAGACATGAACATTGCAAAAATTAGTTGAGAATTTTTCACCGATAAATGAAGAACCAAGAACGGTTGCCATCCTATCACATGAGATAAACACTTCTTTGCCACAAACAACGGACTAAAGACAATAATTAGGATTCTCTGGCTTGTTTTTCTCGAAATTTAGGTTAGCATAGAATAATTTGATCATTACATAGTTAATTTCCACATTGTTTTGATCAAAGTCAATTAGGTTTTCTATGTCGGCAATCTTTGCTAAGCCAAGAATACGATAACTAGAGAAATCTGAAAATTTAACAAAAGAAGCTGGATGGATGGTAAAATCATTCATCTCATTCCACCTTTTGACTGCGATTGGATCCAAAAGCCACTTCCTGACAGAGAGATCGATTGGTTGAGTTTCGGAGGTAGAAGCTTGCTTTAATTTCTTTTGTGGAGGAGCCATTTGGGTGAGATTGGTTGAAGAATTTAGTTCTAGGGTTATGAGAGTTTGTTGGAAAAAAAATGAAGAGATGGAGTGAAAAAAATACCGTATGTGCCTTTTAAAAAAACAAAACTGCGCGAAACCGGCCGACCGCCCTGAAATCATCGGTCGACCGTTTTCATACAGAAGCAAAAACGGTCGACCGGTGGTATCTGGCCGGTCGACTGGTTTGCCTGTGAGTTGTCTTTCTCTTCTTCTTTCTTGTATTTCTGAGTGTTAACGGTCCATATAATATTGAGTTTATTCAAAGCATGATATATATATATATATACATATATAACAGTTCATAAAAACAAATACAAGAATACAATCATAATATTGAAACAAATTTAATGAGAGGTAGAGGAATTATGGTCGGAAGTCTCTTCTTTGACATCGGTAATGCGTGGTTTCCATGGCGACCATTTTTCTTCATTCTAAGCATAGTTTTTATCCCATGAATTTGAGCTTCTAGAGGATGAAGGTGCATGAGGCATTGGCTCGTATACGCCATGTTTGTTTGAACCACAAAAGAATGATGCCATTTTTTCTAGAAGAGATAGTCGTTCCGAAGTCAGTTGTTGCTCATAATGCAGCTGTCTTTGAAGATCGATTTAATGTCTTCGATAATGATGAATCTCATTGATCTTCTCTCTGGTACGGGGTGAACAAAACAACACCTTCTTTGCTCGTTTCGAAGTTGGCGTATTGCCAGGAGTATGAATGCATTGGTGATGACACTTTGATTTGTGTTTTGGAGTTTCAGGAGAGTAATATTCTTCTGGCTCAGAACTTGTGACCGAAATATGGGACTTTTGAGCACACTCATCACAAATATGTGCCATAATGAACTATATGTATAATTTTTTGGCTTAGATAGGAAGTGATAAAAAAAAATGTCAAGCTTATATAAAATTTTTTTTTATATATAAGCTTGTGGATGGGAATTGTCATGCAAACATGGCCGTAGAAAAAATTAGAAGCTCATATTCAATTTCCTAATATAACAATAGCAAAAATAATCCGAAAAGAACTTAAGAATATAACATTTAGTGATTACTTATCAAGTTCTTTTCTAGAAATTAAACCAAGTTCTCTATGAAATTTAATGAAACTAGACTCAAGTAGAGACTTAGTAAAAATGTCCGCTAGTTGACTATCAGTTTGGACATATTCGAGACATATATTTCCTTTTCAATACTGTCTCTAAGGAAATGATGACAGATATCAATGTGTTTGGTTCTGGAGTGACTCATTGGATTCTTAGAAAGATTTATAGCACTTGTTTTATCACAGTATATAATAGAATTTGATAAATGAACATCAAAATCTTGAAGTGTTTGTTGCATGTATATTACTTGAGTACAAGCGAGAGCCGCTGATATATATTCAGATTCACATGTTGATAGTGAAACACAATTTTGTTCTTACTAAACCAAGAGACAAGTGATTTTCCAATAAAATGGCACGTACCACTTGTACTCTTTCTATCCGTTCGAGATCCTCCAAAATCAGCATCACTATATGATACTAATTAAAATGGACATTCTTTTGGATAAAAAAGACCGAAATCTTTGGTATTATTAAGATAACGAATTATACGTTTCATTGCTCGTAGATGTGATTCCTATGGATCTGCTTGAAAGCGTGCACATAGACAAACACTCATCATTATATCTGGACGACTAGCTGTAAGATAAAGAAGAGAACCAGCCATGCTTCGATATAGTTTTTGGTCAATATTCTTACCATTTTTATCCTTTTCAAGATGTGTAGTTGTACTCATAGGAGTAGGTTTACCAGATGTGTTATTTAACCCGAAGTGTTTGATAAGATTTCTGTAGTATTTTTCATGATTAATAAAGATACCATCCGGAAGTTGTTTGATTTGAAGTCCAAGAAAATATGACAGTTCTCCCATATGAGACATTTCGAATTCTTTGGTCATAATATTTGCAAATTGCTTGCAGAGTTTATCGTTTGTTGAACCAAAGATGATATCGTCTACATATATCTGAATAACTAGAATATCCTTTTGAGAATGTTTGATAAACAAAGTTTGATCGACTTTGCCTATTTGAAATACTGAGTTAATAAGATAGCTATGTAGTCGTTCATACCAAGCACGAGGTGCTTGTTTTAAACCATACAGAGCTTTCTTAAATTTGAACACATGGTCAGGATATTTTTCATGTACGAACAAAGGAGGTTGTTCGACATATACATTCTCTTTGATAAATCCATTGAGAAATGCACTTTTGACATCCATCTGATAAAGTTTGAAATTATGGTGACAAGCAAAAGATAATTGGATTCTAATAGCTTCTAATCGTGCAACTGCTGCAAAAGTTTCTTCATAATCGATACCTTCTTTATGATTATACCCTTGTGCTACTAATCTTGCTTTATTTCTGGTGATATTTCCTTGTTCGTCAGCCTTATTTTTATAGACCCATTTAGTACCAATAACTGATTGATCAGTTGGTCTTGGAACAAGTTCCTAAACGTTATTGCGCTCGAACTGATTTAGTTTTTCCTGCATGGCAATGATCCAGTAATCGTCTGCAGCAGCTTATTTTGGATTCTTAGTTTCGATATTTGAGAGAAAAGTGACATGACCCATTTGGTTGAGTTGACTCCTTGTTCTGACATGTGATGTTACTTCACCAATTACATTTTGGGCCAGATGGTCTCTTAATATCCTTGGTGGTGATTGTAACTCGCATATTTGAGGAATATTCTCAATAATTATTTCCGAGTCAGAATCAACATTTGTGATGATTGGATTATTAGTGACTATTGTTTCGTCATCATCTGATATATTTTGAGGATGCTGATAGAATTCATCGAAAGAGACATGAAGTGATTCTTCAATAGTTTTGGTTTGTTTGTTAAATATACGATAGGCCTTGCTTCGTTCCGAATAACCGACAAATATTCCTTTATCGGCTTTTGGATCGAATTCGCCAAGCTGGTCTTTCGTATTTAAAATAAAGCACTTGGAACCAAAAACTTTGAAGTATGAGATTTTAGGCTTTCTTTTGTTAAATAATTCATAAGGAGTATTCTTGGTAAGAGGTCTTATGGACACATGATTTAAAACATAACAGGCAGTTGCGACGGCTTCTTCCCAGAAATGTTTTGGTAAGGTGGTTCCATTCAATAATGTTCTTGCACATTCTTGTAAAGTTCGGTTCTTCCGTTCTACAACTCCGTTTTATTGTGGTGTTCTGGGAAACAAAAAATTATGATATATACCTTTCTTTGTACAAAAATGTTCAAATTCATTATTTTCAAACTCTCTGCCATGATCACTTCTTATATTTTTAACTTTAATCCCTTTTGATTTTTGAATTCTTTTGACGAAAGATTTGAAATGATCGAAAGTGTCACTTTTGTTTTTTAAGAAAATTGTCCATGTGTAACGGGAGAAATTATCAACAATTACAAGCACATATCGACTGTGATTTATTGACTAAACCCTAGTAGGTCCAAATAAATCCATATGTAGTAACTCAAGTGGTTGTAATGTTGATATGACTTTCTTGGATTTAAAAGATGATTTGGTCAATTTTCCTAATTGACATGCGTCACATATGTTGTTAACCTTAAAACTTATTTTGGGTAGTCCTCTAACTAGATCGTTTTTGGCTAGCTTGTCAATAGTTCTGAAGTTTATATGACAGAAGCGTTTGTGCCATAACCATGGGTCATTATCATTAGCCACAAGACACATATCTGAATTATGATTAATATTCATATTAAGATATATATATATATATATATATATATATATATATATATATATATATTTCTGTCTCTATAACGTTCGAAAGCTAAATTATGGTCTTTATCTAAAATACTACACTTATTATCCAAAAAGGAAATTGTAAAACCCTTGTCACATAACTGACTAATACTAAGTAAATTGTGTTTCAAATTTCTAACTAGCATGACACTAGTAATGAGAGGTATGTTAGATGTACCGCAATTGCTCACATCGCCTTTGCCGATGATATAGCCTTTTGAATTATCTCCAAAAGTGACGGAGCCACCATCTGAGTATGTAATATTTGTCAATAAGCTCTTGTCTCCAGTCATGTGCTTCGAGCAACCACTGTCTAATATCCACCTTCCTCTTTTCTTAAGTGGGACTTGCAAAAAATAAAATTAGGTCTATGGTACCCACTTTTTATGGGGTCCTAAGAGTTAGGTCTTAGGAGTCCAAACCCATACGGGTCCGGTATCCCCTTTATATATATAATTTGTATTAAGATGCACAGTATTCATGAAATTATGAATATATTTGTTCCTAATCAAATTGTTATTTGTTTTAGGAACCCATATTTTGATAGTCTTGACATTTTTCTTCTGAAATTTCACAAGTGGTTTTGGTTTAGAATATAATAAACTAAGATTTTTCTTAGCTTCAATCTTTTGTACTTTCTTCTTCCTTTCATTACCAAGATGTTTCTTGGTTTCTTGTTTCTTATATCTCAAACCTTGTTTATTTGAAACACATTGTGAACTTTCAATGATTTTTGTCAAATTTTCTCGTCCTTTGTTAAAGTTAGAAACATTTTGAGTAATGTTATCTAACTTAGTTTGTAAACTAGCCTTTTCTAGGTCCAGAATTTTGACTTTTGCCTTAAGCTCATGATTTTTAGTAGTGAGAGCATCATTTTTCTCTTTTTGAGTTTCAATTTCTTGACTCAAAAGAGATAATTGAGAGTCAACATTAGATGATGATTCTTGAAGTTTTTTAAGTTCTTCTTCTAATATTTTCTTCTCGTCTTTTAACATATCTCGTTCAAATTCTGCTCTACTCAAATCTGCTTTGGCTTCTTTTAGCTGTCATTTTATGTCTTTGTATTTGACCATCAACTCAACATTAATATCAAGTATTTCATCAAATGTAGGAATTTGTACCTCATCTTCTGTTGCCATGAAACAGACATTTGCTTGTTCATCTTCTGTATCATTATCACTTTCTGATGAGTATGTATCATCCCACATTACCGAGAATACTCGTTTCTTTGATTTGTCCTTCTTATATTTTAATTTGTCATTTTCTGACTTCTTCTTTTGCTCCGGACAATCCTTGTGCATGTGCCCCTTTTTGTGACAGTTGAAGCATTCTATAGCGGATGATGTTGGTTTATTTGATCTAGATTTCTTTCTGTTATAACGACTGGCTTTTCGCTGTTTTAGGAATTTTTTGAAACCTTTTGCTATGAATGCCAGATCTCCATCTTCACACTCTGATTCATTTTCGTCTTTATCAGCATGGAATGCCACGTTCTTCTTTTCTTCTTTTTGTTCCTTTCTAGTCTGCAAGTTAGCATCATAGGACATTAGATTTTCTATCAATTCATCTGGCTTCATGACGGAAAGGTCATTAGCTTCTTCAGTTGCTAATACTTTTCCTTCCCATTCACTAGTCAGAGAATGTAGGACTGTTGAAACAACATCAAAATCAGAATACTTTTGTCCTAATCCAATAAGTGCATGGTGGATAGTTTGAAAACGTGAATACATATCATTGATTGTCTCATTTGGTTTCATTTTGAAATTTTGAAATTGACTTTTCAGCATGGCTATTTTGGTTTGTTTAACCTTGTTAGTACCTTCATGAGTGGATTTTAGCGTTTGTCAAATTTGATATTCAGTAGTGCAGATACTAACACGGTTATATTCATTTTGGTCTAATGCACAAAACAACATATTTATTGCTTTTGCATTTACGGCTGCTGCCGTTTTCTCAGCCGCTGTCCATTCTGAATAATCATTTGTTGGATTCACTATTTCTTTTTGAGTAGCATTCCAGGCATCATAACCGTTTGATTGCATAAAGAATGACATATGTGTTGCCTAATAGCTATAGTTAAGATCATTGAAAAATGGAGGTCTTTTTGTCGATTGACCTTCCGTGTAAGTAGTGTTTTGAGTGCTAGTACTTGCGTTATTTGCCATATTACAAGAATATACCAAATAACCGTGTTACGGTTATATGATGACCGTGCTCTGATACCAAATGAAAATATGTACGTGCTAATATAGTACACACGGATCGTGTAATATGATGTATAACACACAAAAATATGACTAATCACAGATAATAGAAAATTCAGTAAAATAGAAAAAGAACACCAGAGATTTTTATACTGGTTCGGAGCACCGTCCTACGTCCAGTCCCAGACTTCAATCTGGATTTTCACTAACAACTACCTCGCTTCACCCAGAGGAACAGGTTTACAACACCCGAGCAGACGAACGGGATTTCACGCCTCTAATACACCGAGGACTTCAACACTTGCCTCTTACAACACCGAGGACTTCAACAAAGATGAAAAATAATTGTTTGTTGACGGTATGTGTTCTTGCTAACACTATTTTGTCACTTGTAGTACAAACTTCCTATAATCCTATCCTCAAATAGAATATTTGTATATATGAAGATTTGGAAGTGGATATCGTATTGAATCAAAAGAATGTTAAATAAATTTCAGGATTCAAAAACGATATATGATAGAATATGAGCAATTTGAGCGCTTGAAAGTATAAGATTGAGATCAATAGAATAGAGATTAGAATAATAGAATTGGTTAATTGGAATAATGATTTCATGATTTTTATATAAGAAATAAACAGTTGTAACCCTTTGTGAAAAGGTACAAACAAAGGTCATGATCATTGGTGAAGAGAAAGAGAAGCAACCGTTGAAGAAAAAGGAAGTGTCTATACGAAAGGTTTCTTTCTGTTTGAAAACGGTCGACAGGTCAAAAAGGACCGGTAGAAAGGAATTTGAATATATATACATTATGTACACTTGTGCACGTTAACTGAGCATTCTGGGCAGAAACGGTCGACTGCCTTGTTTTAACCGGTCGACCGGTTTAGCCCAGATTGCACAGTTAATGTGCACTCATTCATATATATATATATATATATATATATATATATATATATATATATATATATATATTCAAAGATTGAAGGTATAAGATTATTTGAGGATAGATTTTAACATAAATAACATTACTAACATACCAAATAATCAACCTCTAACATATGGAGCTCTTTGTGTCTCTTTAATGAATAACTTCTTTTTGTCGATCACGGCTTATCTCTTTTGTCTTGTCGATCACGGCTTATCCCTTTGTCTTGTCGATCACGGCTTATCCCTTTGTCAGAAATCAAAACTCTACAAAAATCTTGACTCAATAGGTTCCACTCAAAATCATATCGGACAATGGACTTCAATTTGACAGCGAGAAATTCACCGACTGGTGCCGAGAGCACGGAAATCACAAAAGCTTCTCATCTGTAGATTATCCCTAGGAAAATGGACAAGTCGAAGCTATCAACAAAATTCTCAAAACTCTAATCAAGAAGAAACTTGAAAAGTCAAAAGGCGCTTGGGTTGATGAACTTCCAACGGCACTTTGGGCCTATCACACATCTTACAGAACATCAACAGGACATACTCCTTTCTCTTTGGCATACGGATCGGAGGCCATGCTCCCAGTTGAAACTGTAGTGCCCTCCCACCATAGGATCCACTACAACCCAGAAGAGAATGAAGAACTCCAACACATGTCTTTGGACCTAATTGAAGAAAGAAGAAATGATGCAGCACTTAAAGCGGTAGCTCACAAGCAAAAAGTGGCAGTACGATACAACTCCAAAGTCAAGCACCGCAGCTTACGAGAAGGAGATCTTGTTCTCAAACGAATCTTCCCGCACCCAGGAGCACTAGATCCTATCTGGGACGGACCCTATGTAATTCATAAAGATCTCCACTACGGAGCTTATATTTTGTCAACAGTGGATGGAGAGGTGTTCCAAAGGGCATGGAACATCCAACACCTTCGTCGATACTTTTCTTAACTTGTACTGCCCATATGAAGTGAATTAACAAAGAGGATCAGTGGATGTAGGCATTTTCATGCCGAACCACTTTAAAATTCTTGTCTCTTTTTAACTTGTTCCTTTATATCTTGGCTGCTTGTTAAGCTTTATCCTTTTCTGTTGAACAAAATCCTGTATAACGGCATTTCCATTCTGGACACTTCACGACACAACCTCACCTGGACAAGACCCAACAGGTACTATACGAATCTATGCCCTCGTCAATGAGACACTTTTGCTCCAGCATCCCTCTGCTGCGGGTTAACTCATTGATCGCGACGGCCCTCAAAACCAACTGTAATGAGCCGATCATAAGCCACCGAGAAGGCCGACTATAGCCGAGGCAGCTCATTACGGCATTCGGCTCGCCGGCGACTGTGAACCGATTATAAGCCCCAACATAACATGTGGCCATCCAGGGGCAGTTCACATTTGACGATCGTCACCCACGCTAGCCGCCCACGGTAAATCGAATAATACCCACGATTACGGGCCATAATGGACCGGGTAGTTACTATGCGCGATCTCGGCTCCTATGTGTCTTAAGTACAGCTATGGTAAAAAATAAAACTCCCCGTGGAGGCGTAAGATGGGTGACGAATGTCTCCAAGACCCACAGCTAGGGAAAGTGACTACAAAACCCGTTTGCCACGAACTGAAGCACATCGAAGGCCTACCATGATTGGAAGTTTTATTATTTCTTATATTTCGATTTTATTTATAAAAAACTTTCCTCCTATCCTCTATAACGATCACTAAAGTACATGACACAAAATAGGAGACACTCGCTAGTGGAAATGAGAACTCACAACTGAATAACAGGTCGCTCAGCTGCATTCCATCCTCAGTCACACAAGACATTCAAAGCTACCATCTACAACTAAAACATGAAGGGCGGTACTTCCTTTTCTTGTACATAAAAATGTAGCTATAGCCTATTCACACATCACACTAACATCGCGAGACATGAAATTATATTTTAAGAAAGAGCTTAGCATCAAACACGATTGAAGCACATGCATATACATAGATATATTTCTTATGCAACACATCAAAATAATGACAGCATTCAAATACGACAGAATCAGCTTATGTTATGAAATTATATAAGAATAAAATCATTCGCTACAATGACATAATTACATAATTACAGCCTGAAAGTACATTAATGTTTTGGACTAGTATATTCAGGAATGCCAAGTAAACCAAAAAAGTAGTCAGCAGCAGCAGGGCTCCGCCTCTATCCTGCTAGCCCTACGGGATCTACTTGACCACAGGATTGGAACTCCCAACATGCTGACCAGAGGTCCCACATGTTCGATTTAGGAGAAGAATCCATCAGATAAATGATACGCAATCAAGTTAAGAAAAGATTGAGATGGAAGACTTTCCAGCATTTGCTCCCTGATCATCATCCCCCAACCGCACACCCACTTCCTCGGCGGTAAACAGCCGCATGCCCTCCTTCACGGCCACTTTCTCCTCCTCAGTAAACTGGGCCGTGACCACATCCATCCTGAAAGCTACACCACCCTCCTTATCTGCCTTAGCCTTGGCCACCTCCAAAGCCCGATGATATATCCTAGCCATGACCCGGGGATAATCGTCCATCCAGGACAGGTTGCCCTGCTTCCAAGTACGGAAGTACATGTCCTGGAGCATCTCATCCATCACCACCTCGTTCTCCTCAAACTCCCTCATCCGGGCCTCGGAAGCCGACAGCCTTGCGACGGCAGCATCTCTCTCCAATCGGTATCTCTAGCAGTCAGCCTGAAGGGATTTCCACATCGCCTCGATCTCCTCCTTCAGCTTGGCTTGAGCAAGCTCTGCGGCCTCAAACCTCCCAGATAACTCCTCTATCTGCTCAAGATCCGCTTTCCGAACCTCATCCACCATGGCAATGGCCATATTGATTCGTTCCTTGCTGCAAGCCTCCATTTTTCGCAGCTCGGCTCTGCTAGCCTCTTCCATAGTTTTCTTTAGCCGTCTGGAGGCCGCCTCATGCTGGGATATCTGAATGGCCTGATCGACAAGCTGTTTGGCCTGATCGAAAACCATTAGCTGCAACCGAATGTTAGCACTTCCAATTTCCTCTCCAGCCTTGACCAGTCGGGCATGATGCGCCATCAGCCTCCTGGTCTGCTCAGCCACCCGATCGATGTTTGCGTTGGCCTCATCCCCCATAGTCACAATCCGAGTGGTCAAAAAGTCGAGATCCAAAGACTTAGCCTCATCAAGCACCCTTACCATAGGATTGCGGGGTAGGAGGTTCTCACCGGTAACCTCATCGAAGGAAATATCATGGAGGTTCGGGTCCAGATCTAGATGACCCGCAAATGGGTTACGAGCCAAGCCGGGACGATCAACATGAGTAATGGTAGGATTCTCTGATGGATGTGGAGATGGTATGGACTCAGTATCCTCCCACGTAATATCATGAATAGGCTGGGTTGGGGACTGAGGTCCAAGCAAAGGTTAGAACATGAAACGCCTCCTCTTTCTCTTTTGAATATCCTCTTCGATGACTCCGAGAAGAGGAGGTAGCCGACTACGCCCCCAGAACGGTCAGTCGAGGGCTTCGGTTTAGCAGAAGCTTTGAGGAGTTTGAACTGTTTGAGGCGGTGCCGAATGTCTGATGTCTTAGCCGCCTTACCCATTCCTGAAATAAAAACCAAGTGTTACAAGCATGCATGAGACTATAATCCAAGAAACATGTGAAGTTAAAAAAGGAGTTAAGAATTCACCTTGAACCGTCGGAGTTGCCCTAGCTGAAATACTCTCAGAAGATGGACAGGCACCATTCTCAGCCTTATCAGATTTCTTCGGTTTCTCCACCAAGGCCGGCCCTTCCTCCAACCCCTCAAAGGCTTGACGGAAAGCATCATCCGTCCACTCTTGAATCTCATCCGCTTGCCCAGAGGTCAAGGCACCAACGCCACTACACTCTATCCTTTGCCACCGTTACCAACATCACCTCCGCTCTCCTCCTCGCCTCTTTCTTCCTCTCCACTTTTCTCCTCCGGAACATCTGGGCATATGCTGGGAGAGGGTCCATCAGATTTCTTAAGCTTTTTCCCCCCGATGATTGGAGGTATCGAGAAGGGTCTCCTCTTGCTACTCTTTGTCGTGGCCCCTCATTTGGCTTTGACAGCTCTTTCCTTGGCCGTATCCCTCTGCTTGACCACAGACTAATGTGGTACAATCAAGTTGTGTTCCAGGAGAGTGGCATTCCTGATTAGGTAAGAAGCTGACCTATCCCTTCCCGAAATGGCCTCTATCTCCGCGGCCATCTGAACCAGGTGATCATTCTCCACGACCGCAAAGCCACCTGTCGCTAGCAAGAAATAAAAACACATAAGAAGAAGCATCTCAGTCAGAACGGAAATTATAAATAAGCTTCAACTTACAGCCAGAGGTGAAGCGGTGGATAGAAACGGAGTCATCCTGGACGAAGAACCATTCCTTCTTAAACATGCTAAACTTTGAATACAAGTCCAGGACCGGCTTGAAGGACACGGCCGATTCCAAGCTGATGTATGGGGACCCTTCTTGTAACCCCTCAAGTTATATAGATACCGAATCTCCCCGTTGGAAGGGGGCGCCCGTACTTTCTCTGGAAAATCACGAATAGGCAAACAAAGATAGCGTAGGAGTTGGGCTGGAGCTGGAAAGGGGCCACCTTCAAATAGTTGACGAAGCTAACTATCCAGGCATCGATTGGAGGAATGGCCCCACATATGCAGTGGTACCTACTATAGGTGAAGTATCCTTTAGGGGGATTATATGGCATGACCCTCTTCCCTGGCAACAGCATGCGTGCTCTATCAATCCCAAAGGAGCAGGAGATAACATAAAGCTGCTCTTCTTTGAGAGAGCTAGGAAAGCAATCAGGAGGAGAGTTCAGAAGCTCTTGAGGACCATATCCGTCCACTGGCGATCTTGGGGTGGGTCCATGACGTTTCGGCCCTGGCTGAGCTGGGGGCACTACAGTGGACTCTCTTTTTTCCGTAGATTTCTTCTTATCCGATCGAGTTTCCACTTTGTGAGACATTATCCGCAACAGCAAAAACAAACACACTGTTAAAACAAGGAGTATAGAGATATAAGCAAACAAGTGCGTGCAGTCTGGAATGTCGTTCGCAATTCAAAACATGAAAGACCGATCGGTAGTTTGGGAATAAGGACCATTCGGCCTCGTACTTCTCAAACCCGTCCGATAGTACAAGGCCTGAAGACACATTCGGCACTTAAGCCCGCTTGTTCATTCGGCAAGTCGAGTACCTCGGTTCATTCGGCACTCGCTGCATTCGGTAGTCCAAAACGCGGAGACATTCGGCGAAGAGAGGCTAAATTACCTGATTCGGCAATCCAACGTGGTTCGGATGTAAGGTTGATTTGGTAGGAGAGAGTCTGATTCGGCTATCAAACTTGGTAGGGAATAACGAAGGCCTAACACCCCTACTTATAAACTAACGCAGGACGACCGGACTGGATGGTTCGGCACATTGGACCGGATGAAAACACCCAAATTAAACCAAAGCGCGGCATATGCCAACATATGCCCTACTTTGGGGGGCAAATGTTGGGTGCGACTTTACCACCAAGCCAAATAAAAAGAAGCATCACCGAACCAAGGGAAGAAGGCCCCAATAAACCAATAACGTCCCAACTGCCACCGAACCAGCTCCCCCATAAACTACCGAACCAGATGCCTCCAACACCTACGGAACCAATTCCCTTCTCCTCCATCACCGGACCACTTCCCAGCCGAACCAAACACCTACCGGTCCAACACCAGCTGAACCAACCAACTTCCCCTACATGGCCGAACCAAGCTCCATCCACTCACCACCGGATCATGTCCCACCGAACCAATCTCCATCCACTCACCACCGGATCATGTCCCACCGAACCAATCTCCATCCACTCACCACCGGATCATGCCCCACCGAACCAAGCTCTACCGAACCAACCTACCTCCATCCACTGCCGAACCAGAAGCAAGGGGGGACACGACCAGACCAATTCTGCCAGGCCAAATTGCATCGGCCCAGGCCCAGGCCCACCAGCCGCTATATACATCCAAGACCCCTGCCCCCAACCTCACTCTATAAATAGAGGGGGAGGGGTACAACAGTGGTAGACAAGTTTGAGAGCTCAAGCACGGACGGAACTTTCAAACAACTTTCATATACTTATATACAAAGCTTTGTACTTGTAATCTGAAGAGAAAAGGAGAATAACATATAAAGTGGACGTAGGCACGTTCTGGACGAACCACTATAAATTTGTGTGTCTTTTACAGTTTAGTCCCTGCTTTTTATATATTTGCATAAATCACCTAAATCATTAAGAACAACATATAATCAACTAGATCATACGACTTAGACGTGTTTGCCCATTTTTTGTGCAAACATAGATTTCTCAAATTACTTCTTAATCCTTTTAATAAGTTTAAACTTTAATTTTAGAATAATTCTTTATTCCATTAAAATAATATCACTTAATTTTACAATTCATTAATTACTGTTTATTCAAAATCTTTTTTTTTTCTTTTCGTACTCGAAGTTATTAATTAGTATTTCAATATCACTTCCATTTCTTTCAATTCATTCTTAATTTATTCAAATTTCCTATAATTATTTCGCTTACAAATTCACTTCTTTTATTTTCTTTCCAAAATCCCATTTATATATTTTTAGTAACTTATTATACCTAAATATATTCACTCAAACCATAACATTAAATATTCCAATATAATTCATCATAGAATATAAAATAACCACAACAAAGAATATTAAATAATAAATGTTGAGGGATCCAATTGGATCCCTCCAACCTGTTTCCCTGCATCCACAGAAGTTAGCACAATATAAAATACTAATTCCACTTCGAGGTGGAATATCTTGGTATATGGGATTAAATATAATATTATCCGCTATTATGCGACGCATAGGGTCTCATCCACTATATAATGCGGGAAATCAATCATTCCAAGATGTATTATATACTACTATATATGATATAACGCACCAAATCAAATCAATCAATCAATCATTTATTTAAATTTAACCATTTAAATTTAGCTTAAAATTCAGCCGAGTGAGATTAACTCACCTTTGATTTTTATTTTGCAATCCGGTCCAACCCGGCTTGCTTCTGTCAGATTTTGACTTGTATAACAATCATACGATTTATTAACACTTTGAAATAACTTAAACAATTTATTTCCATTTTATAAATTTAATTAACCAACGATTCTATTTTAACTAATAAATTTTAGTTTGAATTAATTTTCCCTAAATAGATTATTTTTAGACTATTTTCCCAATAATAAGTAATATTTATTATTCTTTTAAAACCCATATACTAAAAATATAACCTATGTACGTTTTAAAAATAATCTATATAGAATTTCAAAAATCAGATTTATATATATATAAACATTACAGCATTCTAAAATTCCCTCCTTTTTTTCTCATACCTTTTTTTAACTTATCTATATAAGATAATTCTGTTTATATATATATAAAGTTAAAATGAAATAAATATGTGTGAATTTATTATAGATTTATATTTCTATAAATTTTTCTCTAAACAAGAATATATAAAAAAATGAAATAAAATCGTAGATACCTCACGGTGACGATGAACAGCTCCTCCCCAAATCTTCGACCGACCCAACCCGTTGCTTCAGGCAATCGAACACCTATCCCCCCTTCCATCGACTTCAAATTGCGAACTTAAGGCAACGATCATCAAGCTAATTCGATCTCGCGACTCCAACATCAAACTCGCGGCCTTGCCATGACAAAGATCGGCTAGCACACCCTGAAACGCAAGTGAGCACTATTTCGTAACTTCGATCCGACACTCCCAATTGATGCGCCAAGATCTCGAGTTCGGGATCCTCCATGAATTACATTTGAATCGCGACAGCTTCCATCTATGTCGCGATTTAATAAATTTAATGAAAGGGGAAGGAGATTGGCTAATAATTTTTTTTTCATCCGATCGAATAGGTTTCGAATTCCTCTCGGGGGAAAAAGATTTCGGTTGAGTTGATAAGAATGAAGGCAAAAATAAGGATTCAATTTTTCTGAGCTTTCCTTCTTATTGTATATTTTGTTTTTTCGGCCATTACCCTTTTGAAATCATTGAAAAATGAAAATGTTAGAAAGGAGGAGAGGATCGAGTTTTTTAACATGCTCGGCCATTAATAATAAAGAGGGGAAGCATGAGGAAGACGCCTTGCTATAGTGTTTCAAAAGATGACACAATCGCGGCTGACAGGAAAGGAAATGGCTGACAGTGACCAGATATAAAAATATATATATTTAAGTTAAATTCAACTCGTGTCGATAAATGCAACACGTAATTTGATTTCCTATTGAGGCATGCCGTTAGGCATTCCTATTGTTATATCCCTATTACGAATGCAATGAAAAAAGTTTCGAGTCCTAATTCGATCGTATGGAAATGATAACCTTTTGAATTGAATTAAATTATTAAATTTTTGATATAAATCTCAGCGCGTTTATATATCATACGCTCACACAACAACTCCAAACATTACGAAATTTGAAATGATAATAATTCAATATTACGGATCCAATGGAACTAGTTTCGTTGAATTCTGAGACTGTGCCTCGGAAGCTTATTTTTAAATTCAATTTAAAACGATAAAATTTCAAAACTGAACAAATCACTGTTAATTTCAATTTTAACACTTCTATTATCTTCAGCATTATCAATATAAATTTTATAAGCCTTCAAATTATTTTTTAATATGCTTAAAATCTCAGATTTCAAATTTTATCCAATTTCAAGTTATTTAATTTAATCTTTAAATTACCCAAAAAGGTGATATTTGAATTCAAGTTAAAAATGAACCTTTAAATATTTAAAATTCATTAAATATTCTAATTTCAAATGTCCTAAAATTCCCGGTGTCACAACTTATTTTACTTATATTTATCAATTACAACTTGGATTTTAAATCAAATTTGTTAGTCAAAACAGAACTTCAATTTCAATTTACTTTGGTAACAAATCTATCACACAGAAACTCGAAAATGATACTGATGATGCTGCAGTCATCACCCTTATTATTTCCCAGCAACAGTCGTGAATTCAGTGCTTTATAAACTTTTTAAATTTTTTTATATTTGTAAATCACATCTACAAATCTTTTACTTATATAATTTCACTTATTTTCTATATATAATAATATAACATCTTTAACTTTGAAAAACAACTTTCAAAATCAACAGAACTCAAATTTCCAAATTCTTAGTTTAAACTCATTTTTATTTATAACTCATATTTACAAATACACTCATGTTGTTTAATTTCTTATATATAAGATCATTTCACAATTGTAAATCATATTAATTATAATTTCATTCTTGTAATTCATTTTCTTATATAATTTATTCCTTCTACAATTGTTGTTTCTATTTAGATTATTCAACCAGCTTTCATTTAACTTATATAAATTTTCATTTTCAAACAACAAAACAATTAATTTATATACGCTTTAATAATTTTTGAAAAATTGTTTTTTTATATACAAAATATAATCGAGGTAAAATTATTTCATTTACCCACTTTAAAATAATACCTTGTTGACTAGCCTCGTTTAAGTGTTTGGAAATCCCTATCGATGATATGGTGTCCCACATACCGACCAGAATTCACAAACAGCTCAACGGATAAGCAAACACAATATGAAACATTTTATATTCACTAATAAATACGCGCTCATATATATAATACACTCAACTCAATCTAGGGTGCTACTGTCCCTATCTATACAGAGTACACACCAAAGCTTAGGAATACACAAAATCTAAGCTCTGATACCAAATGTGACGACCCGTAAATCCGACCCTTTGAATCAACAATAATCCACACGTGTCCGACCCAGAAAGCACAGACCGATGGAAAGTCAAGAGAAAGAAGAGAGAAGAAGAGAAGAGAAGAAAGGGAGAAGATAGAAAAAAACATAACAATACAGATTCTCACATCGCAGCGTATAATATATAATATCATATCAATCATCTTTACAAAATAGAAACTGTATATACATACATCAATCAGAGTTCAACAATCAATAAGAGTTATCAGCTTGAACAATTATAATAACCCGTCCTCACAATTGCCGATAATACAACAACAAACAAAGCACAGCTGATAATCAAAACAAGTACGTGTATACGAAAATGAAGATCTCATGCTCTCCTGCTGAAGCTCCAAAAGCACCAATCTAACCTGTAAATATACTCGGTCTGACCCGAGCATTGAAAGGTAAGAACGCCCGGATCAGTCTGGTAAACCAGCGTGAGAAAGACACTCAACTGAATTTATTAAATTACCAAAACTTTTCCTTAGTTTTCAAAATAAAAGGATCTCGTAAGACAAGTCCACACATAAACACGGACATGTTTTTACCTTACGATAAATAAAGCATATCATATCAAATCTCATGTTATATTATAGTAGTGTCTACTATATTCAAATAATATTAATCATAGCCGAAATTGTTACATTGATTAAGTTCCCGCATATAGCCCAATTGGGTAATACAATCAAAATGGCAAGCATGTAGTGGAGTTTGGATTTTCATACAAATGACCAGGTAGAGGGACTACATTCCGAAGGCGTACACCTCTAGATGGATGTCCCGAGGCACAGAACATCTGCCCTCTAGCAATACAAGACCGGCCCACCTCTATAATTAGATGGTACCGAATATGTCATCCTCCGGTCTTTAAGGACCTTTACCGAGGGCCCTTATAGCATACAAACCACAATAATCAGATACACGACGCATAACGCGTAAAGATATATCTAGAAGAGGATGATCATATCCTACTTAGGAATGACCCACTTAGCCTTGCCGCATCTAACCCTGTTTTGGTCATTTCCGGTTGATGAGGCTAGAGGTAACGATTAGTTTTCACAAAGCACAATCACATCACTTAGAATGCCGCACGACCATTTCCGTTGACTACTAACTGCCTTCCACAAAAATACAACCCTTAAGCTGTCTCAAGGAGGGTGTTAAGCTAAGAGAAGTTGCCTTCTCCGCCACCACTGATGTACGTTTGTAAAATCCAATGTACGCAATCTATAGAAATGCAATGTCAGACAAACATCCATAGAAATTGTCCAGGAACAGGACAAACTGAAGGTACTTTCCTACCACATCCTGTCGGGAAATCCCTAGGATAGTAGCGAATAGTCCTCGCATTGGATATTTCATAATGAGAGACCACCGCTACTGGATGTATATTAGGATTTTAACCCCAAACGATCAACAAGCAGTCCCCCACTATGAAACTTCGAAATATCAATATCATCACAAGCAACCTGCACAATCATCGCATATACGTTGGTCCGAAGTGGTTTTCAAATAAATCTGATCCCGGTATCCTCGCACCAACAACGCAAAAGCGTCTCTCAACTTCACATAGAAACTAAGTCTCATAGACTTATCATGTCTCCAACTTTCAACTTTCTATCATTCGGGCCAAGAAGGAAGCTCGATAGATTGGAGTAATACTCTACACTATACGAATCAACATCCTCAACACAAATGATAATCAAGCCTACACAGAAGGCTACGTACCACGTATACGACTAAATAGTTTACACATCAAGTCGAGGAACTAAAATTTTGGCTAAGTTTGATAGTCGGTTATTTAACTATCAAAACAAACGAACAAATATTCAGCACCATAACATCACTAGGCCCTTTAATTGATCTTTCATTAATCAAACCATTTTCCAAATATTCATTTCAAATTATCTTTAAGAAGATATATTCTCAAAACCATTTCACTTCTATATTGGAAAACATTTTCAAATACTTATTTAATAATAAGTAATTCCCAAATCAATTTATTTTCAACACTTAGAAAATATTGGATATACTTAAAAGACGATTAAGTATATATTTCATTATATAAGGAAAACATTCTCTTAAACATATTTATTTGGATCAAAACAAATGTTGCGTAAAACATTGTTACGACAACCCATAATCAATAGTATAGGGATTCAAAAATAAGATTGATATATAAATCCTAATACTATACAAAAACACTTCCTTTCGAAAATCATTTACTGTAACAATAGTGTTATAGTCCATCATTTACTTATTTCTCGAAAACGTATATTTCAACAATGAATGTTGAAATCTATGTTTTCGATCCTTAACATATTTTAAAACATCTTTAATCATTTTATTCCATTTAATAATATTCTCTTTTCAAAAATATCCATTTTATTTAATATATTATTCACTATCCAAAATGGTGAATATAAATCGTTTACCAAATTCATTGCTTCTACATATTCATTAAAGGATCATCCACTATCCAAAATCCTGGATATATCTCCTTAAATAAGCTTCCCTATTTACTTATCAAATTCAATTGATTTTTGATTTATAAAACTATGTTTATAAATTCCATTTTATATTTTATAAAAACTTCAATACGAAAATTCCTTTATTAACCAATTCCATTTACATCTCATTTATTTGCCAAATCCAAATTATAAGTTAATAGCCTATAATTCATTTATTTAAAAAATTCATTTATTTTATAACTTCATAAATCATAAATCTATAAATCTTATTTACTTATAAAATCCATTTATAACTCCAATTCAACACTTATAAAACGCTTTTATAATTCCTTCATTCTGGTTTACAGAAATTCAGTTTTTATAAATCTTCTTTATAAACCATTTATATTGCTCAAAAATCTCAATTTAAACTATATTTACAAAATAGTTCATTTCATATTCCAAAAACCACATTTCAATTTTATTTCCTAAAACGTCATAATTTTTATAACATAAAAATTATAACGTTTATTTATTTAAAATGAATTTATTCCAAAATTCAATAAAACGTATAGTTTCAAAAATCACTTTAAAACCCTTTTAAATTTGAAAATCATCACTTTAATTTTTTTTTAATTTTCAAAATATAGGACCAATGCTGCAACAGCACTAAATACAACAATCACGACATCCAAAACATCATATATCATATGATAGCAGAATATATCACAATATTTGTAAATAAATCAATACTGGTGAGGAATCCAGTTGGACCCCTCCAACTTGTCACCTGCAACAAATATACGTATTAGAATATGTGTACAATGTCCGCTTCAAGGTAGATACACGTACAAAGGGTTATCCGCTCATACACGAGAACGTATAGGGTCTCATCTGCTCCAATAGGCCGGTATATATCAAAATACCAATCAATATATAGATAATATATCATATATCATCCAAACAGTCATCAATCATCATAAATAATATTATTTCTCATTTATATAAAAATAACAGTGAGGAAGAAAGAGTGAGTTGTACTCACATTGCATCTAATAGCAGTTGTAGTGTTTTATTCCGAATAAAATTAAACGCACGTTTAATTTTACCCAAAATTCGCACTAGCTCCAATCAGCTCCAAACCAGCTCCATTGCGTAGTATTCGACAATACAATTCCAACGCAATTCGTTTCGTCAAATTCCGACATCATATGACAAAGTTACGCTATTTTAAAGATGGTACGAATTAATATATTATTTAATTTACAAATGAATTTTATTTTCAAACCCTAGATTTCTCGGAGCCGCATGATTTCGAAAATATGATCGTGAGCGTGCGCGCCTTTCTTCCATCTCCAGGTTAATATGCGACCGGAACTACCCATAGCTGTCAGTTTCATCAAATTTTCGCGATCCAATCGAGCGCCTAGATGTCGATCAGAGCACACCACGTCGAAGACCATCATTCGAGCCACCATCGACCAAATTATTAGGAAGCTCGCTCGTCTCCTTGCTTCGGAATTCATGCGTGAATGCCGAGGCTTTGAACACAACTTGTCGTCGATCCCTTGCGTGCTTTTCGATCACAATCGTCCAAATCGATGATCTCAACGCGCTTAATATTTTTCTAGTTCGAAGTTTTTGCTAACGGCTTACGGATCGAGAGATAATTGGAGAAGAAGAGGACGAGTTTATGGCCATTGAAATGATGGTGACGGCTAGAAACCCTAGCTTAATTAGGTTTGCAAAAGTGAAGATTATACGTCCTTTTATGGAAAATTCGCGCGCACTATTCACCCGAAAATTTTCCGAACTCGAAACGAAACGTGCCACCTGACGTTTACAATGTTTTACCCCTATTCCAAACGCAATGGAATATATATTGGGAGCCAATTCGATCGTATTTGAAAGATAGGTTTCGTATCGACTACTTTAAATTTAAAATTCACTTAAATTGATTTCTTCGCGTTTAGCTTGCTTCGGACAAACAGTAAATCCGATTGACACGAAACTTGAAATTTTACAATAATATAATATTACGGTTCCAATGAAACTAGTTTCATCGAAATCCGAGACTGTTTGAAAAATGGCTATTTTTACTCGTCAATTAAATTTTCAAATATTCAATTTCTACAAATTAACTTTTAATTCAATTTAAAAGTTTAGTAACGTCATTTAAATTCAACTAGAATTTATTTCAACTTTTTAAATCATTTTAATTCATATTAAATCCAATTTTCTATTATATACACAATTTCAAATATTCAATTAACAATTTAATTATCCAATTAAATCTGATATTCAAAATATAAGTTATTCGGCTTATAAAATTTACTTGTGCATATTTTAAATCAATTAAATATACGAATTTCAAATGGTAGAAATTCTGGGTCGTTACAACTACACAGTGGCTATAATATCTTCAGAAACAAATATAGAAATAAACATAACACAAATCAGTCACAGAAGTTCATATCTCAAAGGTGGAAATAGATATGAATTTAACACATAGAAGTGTACATCAGAGTAGTGGTCAAAGAAGATCCACAATATCACAAAAGAATAGACACAGGTGTTACACAAAAGCATATGTAGACATCAAGGAGTCTCTAACTCGTATGTATAACAACAAAAAATACAAATCTAATGTAGTTAGCCAAAGTCAAATAATACTCCCAGATGAGGAGTCAAGCAGAAACACCTGTAATATCTCGTTCTGACCCGAGTATTATTTAATAATAAAATAATAAACGGATCAGTCTAGCTATAAATATCATACAAAATGAGACAGAATAAGAGATATAACAAAAACGTATGATAACAATAATGCCATATTGTGACAAGTATACATTCAACAAAAGCTAAAATCATACAACATCTCAAGAAATCTCATAACACCAAAAAGAATGTCATATTCTTTACCATATTCACCAAACCACAAATATTGGCTAACATATCCATGCCAATCATAAAAATGGCCGAAACACAAATTCTAGAAATCATCAACTAGAAATCCAGAAATTGCAAAAAAGGGGAGGCCTATCATAAAAGGGAGCATTTAAACTCTTCAACATGTGTATCACAAACGGGACGTTGTCCCATGGTTGCTAACCATAGAGATGATGCAACGACGTAGTGCAATGGTATGACCGAGGAACCTGAAACTTGAATAATTCGAAACAACGACGTAGTACAACGGTACACCCGATGAACCTGATAAGCCAGAACGACGACGTAGTACAATGGTACATCCGATGAACCGAACTCCATAAGAGAACATGGGTCGCTAGCCCATAAAAATTGAGTTGGAACTCCAAAGAATCAATAGGTCGTTAGCCTATAAAAGAAATGAGACGAAACTCAATGAAATGAGGTATAGTCCCTTATGTGGACAAAGAGACATCGCATATCGCAGGTATAAATCACAAAATGATCATCATTGATCAATAAAAAGGGTGAATTATAGTAACCTAGTAAAAAAATGAGTTTACTTCATGTCCCATAACCACTGGCTTAACTTAAATATTCACGAACAAATTGTAGATCTCTACATTTAAATTGTCACAAGAGTTTCAATCAAACAAGTCCAAAAATTAACCGACGAAGTAAACACAAGCGTTTCATACCACTAGTTTTATGAAGCCGTTTAACTAGATTTCTCAAACGAATGAGGTAAAGGTTTGTGTCTACTAATAGATTGGAAGACGGTTTTATAACGAGCTTTGTATCAAAAATAGAGTTGAAATCGTTTTAATGAAAGAGTTTGAATATTTACTACTAGTATAGAAACCTTTCCATATAAAAGTGACAAACCATAGAAATGATTGTAAGCACAATCAAACATGAAAATTCACATTCAAAGACGTGAATTAAATCCAAAGAAATCGATACCAAATCCATCAAAACGGATATTCCCCACAAATCCCGAAATAGAAGTCGTCAAAGTCGAATAAATGATAATAACAACTCGGATAATCACGAATCGATAGGAAAATTGGAATTTTAATCAAATAGGCAAATTGGGATGAAGCCGCAGGTTAGTCGACTGGACACTGAGTTCAGTCGACTGGAAAGCTCTCGGGTTCCAGGTCAGTCAACTTGACTCAGTGCACCAGTCGACTGGAACCTGTTTTCCAGTATTTCATTCCCCAAAGGGGCAAGAATACAAACGGAGTCGATCGATCGAGCAATTGCAACTAGGGATTTATGCCACGTGACAATCCAGTCCTATAGGTGCTATGACTCACCCCAAAGACATGTTCAAGCATCAAAGCTAGGATTTTTAAAGATTTAACTTCAAAACACCAAAAATTGAAACATCTATAAAACCAATTCAAACCAAAAGCAAAGGAACATCAATAAGTGTTAGGAATTCATACCTAACAACAATTATAGATATAGACATAGATGTGAGATAAAAATATCACCTTTTAAACCAAAAACAAGGAAGGAGAAGCTTGAAAACAAAGGAAGATCAACCACTCTTCAGTCTCAACCTTAAAAGCTCCAATCTAAGATCATAAACAATAATTTCCCAAATTAGGTTATAGGGAATTTATGAAATTGGAGAGAGATTGAGATGGAGAAGGAGAAGGAGTTTCTTACCAAAGCTTCTCCTTTGAGTTTGGAGCTAGAACTTAAATTTGCAAAGGAGCTAGGGCTTAGGAATTCTAATTTCCAATCTCTTTCTCCATTTTTCTAAAGCTTGAAGTGTTAGGAATTATTATGAAGGAATAAAGAGGGGTGGAGTGGAGTTGGGTTGATATGTTAGGTTAATGGGCTGAAACCCAAACCAAAGCCCTAAAAGAAAAGGTCGAAATTTTAGCTAGCTCCAAACATATCGATGTTTATACTCAAAAAGGTCGCAAACGCCATTTTGAGCTCAATGGAAGTGGTCTCGAGTCCATATTCGGCTGTTTGCAAAAAGTAACATTTCAGACTATAACCCGAATAACGATGCTATATTTAAATAAAATATTTAAATACACAATCGTAAATATGTGGGTTATACAGACTTCCCTCCTTAAAGAAATTGCGTCCTCACAATATTTAAGAATAAAATAAAAGCAACAACCATAAAAGCATATCAACACAAAAGAAATTAGAAATAAGGAGTTCACCTCAAATAACACGTGAGAGTATGTCCGAATGCATTCGCTCGATGAATTCTCTAGATTCCCAAAAACAATCCTTAGGATTTGAGGACCATTGAACCTTCACAAGAGGAACATCTTTATTTCGAAGGCGTTTTACCTCCGACGCAATGATACAAATAGGATGCTGCTCATAAGTCAAATTAGGAGAAACTTCAATTTCTTCCACAACACCGAGCTCAAGAATAGAATCGGAATCACTAAGGCATTTCCATAGTTGAGAAACGTGAAACACGTCATGAGTAGCAGAAAACTAGCTGGTAATAAAAGGCGATAAGCCATGGAACCAATACGTTCGGTAATGGAAAATGGACCAATGTATCGAGGTGCTCATTTTCCCGATCAACTGAATCGCACAACACCCTTCATATGTGAAACATGAATAAACATGAAATTTCCCACAGAAAATTCTAATTTCCTTCTTTGGTTATCGGCATAGGATTTTTGCCTACTTTGAGCTTCTTTCATCCTATGAAGAATAAGGTCGATCTTTTCTATGGAATCACGAATAAAATCTGGACCTAAAACCAGCTACTCGCCAACCTCAAGCCAACAAGTAGGAGATCGGCATGGCCTTCCATAGAATGCCTCAAAAGTTGTCATACCAAAACTAGATTGGAAGCTATTATTATAGGAAAACTCAACAAGAGAAATATGATCTTCCCAACTTCCACCAAAAATAAAGAACACATGCACGAAGAAGGTCTTCAAGAGTTTGATTCACACGCTCGGTTCGTCCTTCGGACTGAGGGTGACAAGCGGTACTAAAATTAAGCTTTGTTCCCAAAGCTTTTTGAAGACTCTTCCAAAATCCACTAGTAAACAATGGATCACGATCGCTAACAATAGAAGTAGGGACTCCATGCAATTTAACAACTTCTTTAATAAAGAGTTTGGCCAAAAGAGGTACGGTCCGATTGGACCGAACGGGAATAAAATGGGCGGATTTTGTAAGTCTATCAACTATCACCCATAGGCTATCATGACCCGAATGGGGAAGGCCGTCGATAAAATCCATGGAAATTTGGTCCCACTTCCAAATTGGAATATCCAAAGGTTGCAATAACCCGCCGGACCTTTGATGCTCAGCCTTAATGAGTTAGCAAGTCATGCAACGCTTAACAAAGTTAGCAATATCGGATTTCATTCCATCCCAATAATAGATTCGTTTCATATCCGCATACATTTTATTACTGCTGGGATGAATGGTAAATTTAGAACGATTAGAATCTTCTTAAATATCTTTACGAAGATTATCAATATTTGGCACGGTAAGTGTACCAAATTTTCGAATGCTGCCACGAGCATCAATATCAAAGTCTTTCAAACCTTCAATATTAATTTTATCCCTACAACTTTGGCCAAGAAGAGGTAATTAGGAATCTAGCTTTTGAGCTTCAAGAATGCAGCCTAAAAGAGAAGGATGAGCTTCAAGGCTACATAAAACGAGAGATGAACATAAGTCGGATTCACGATCTTGAATTTCGCAAGTGGACAAAATCCCCAGATCATTCCATTCGGATATCATCATAGAAACAACCGCTTGTTGCTTATGACTAAGGGCATCGACAACACGATTCCCTTATCCAGGAGTGTAAAGAATATCAAGATCATAAGATGCAAGAAATTCGAGTCAACGTTGTTGATGCAAATTAAGTTCCTTTTGAGAAAATAAATACTACAAACATTTATGATCGGTGTAAAGAATAATTTTTTCTCCCAAAAGATAATGGCGCCAAATTTTACGGGCGAAAAGCGAGCTCTAAATCATGGGTGGCATATCTAGTCTTGGCAGGCTTTAATTGCCTAGAAGCATAAGCAATAACACAATCCCTTTGCATATCTCCCAAACCAACACGACTAGCATCGGTATAAACAATAAAATCTTAGCTGTTTTTGGGAATCAAAGGAATAGGAGCATCGGAAAGGAGTTCTTTTAATTTCTGAAAAGAATCTTCACATTTATCCGACCAAATGTATTCAACTCCCTTCGTTGTCAAACTAGGAAGTGGCACGGAAATTTTTGAAAAGTCTTTTATGAAACGCCGGTAATAACCTGCCAATCCAAGAAAGCTACGGATTTTCGTAACACTCTCCGGTCTCTTCCAATTTTGAATCGCTTCAATCTTTGAAGGATCCATGGAAATTTCGGATTTAGAAATGATATGACCAAGAAATTTCACACGAGATGGCCAAAAGTGGCACTTAGAAAATTTTTCTTTCGATTGATTGCTCCTAAGAGTTTCCAACACAATCGAAAGATGCTTTTCATGCTCCTCTTTGGTTTTATAATAAACAAGAATATCATCTGTAAAGATGAGAACAAACCGATCGAGGAAGTCTTTGAAAACTCGATTCATAAGGTCAATGATATATGTTGGAGCATTCGTTAAACCAAATGGCATAACAAGCCATTCATAAGATCCATAACGAGTACAGAACAATGTCAAAGGAATGCTATCCTCTGCAATATGAAGCTGATGAAAACCGGTTGCTAAGTCTAACTGTGAAAAGACACTAGTACCGCTAAGCTAATCAAATAGATCATCAATCCGAGATAAAGGATATTTATTCTTGATAGTAAGATCATTAAGCTTGCGGTAGTCAACGCAAAGCCTAAGTGTACCATCGGATTTCTTCACAAAAATAGCCGAAGCTCCCCAAGGAGAGGAACTAGAATGAATAAACTGTTTCATCTCCAATTCGGATAATTGTTTACGCATCTCCTCACTTTCCTTATTGAACATATGGTAAGGTGGACGAGTGATAGGTAGACTCCAGGGATTAGATTAATTCTGAACTCAATTGCTCGCTTAGGTGGTAATCCTAAAACGGGCTCAAATATGTTGAAAAATTCATGAACAACGTGAATAAGAGAAAGGACCTTCCTCATCATCATTATCGTCATCATGAGGATTTAAAGAATATAAAGATGCTTCCAAGTTGGAATCCGAATCTTCAAGAACAATTGAAATCTGCTTAAAAGATTGAGGATGTCGAAGATGAATAGTCCGCTCAGGACATAGAATATTGGCTTCATAACGGTTAAGCCATTCCATTCCCAAAATCATTCCGAAGCCTAAATAATGCATGACATGCAAATCTGCTCGGAAAGAAAAATCACACAAAATAGTCTCGACATCTTTACAAAGCAAACCAAGTGTTGCGGATCCATCAACTGGATTCACAATTCTCAAAGAAGTCATTAAAGTCATACCACTTAAAGAAAAAGTATCAACGAGTTCTTTTGATATAAAAGAATGGAATGCACCCGTATCAAAAAGAACTCAAATAGGTTGATCGCGAAACATAATAATGCCATCAAGGATAGGATGAGAAATACCTTGACTGCGAGAAGTGTTACTAGGGGATTGCACAGCATTTAGCTTTCACTCCTTCTTGCTTTGAAGTTTCAGACATGAAGATATAAGATGACTCGATTTTCAATAGCGACAAGCGTTTCGGACACGTAGTACAATGGTACGCCTGAGGAACTTCAAACTCGAATAATTTGAAGTAACGATGTAGTACAATGGTACGCCCGATGAACCTGATAAGCCGGAACAACGACGTAGTACAACGGTACGTCCAGTGAACCGAACTCCATAAGAGAGCATGGGTCGCTAGCCCATAAAAATTGAGTTGGAACTCCAAAGAATCTATAGGTCGTTAGCCTATAAAAGAAATGAGACGAAACTCGATGAAATGAGGTATAGTCCCCTACGTGGACAAAGAGATCGCATATCGCAAGTCTAAATCACAAAATGATCATCATTGATCAATAAAAAGGGTGAATTACAGTAAGCTAGTAAATAAATGAGTTTATCTTCATGTCCCATAACCACTGGCTTATCTTAAATATTCATGAACAAATTGTAGATCTCGACTCTTAAATTCTCACAAGAGTTTCAATCGAACAAGTCCAAAAATTATCGACGAAGTTAACACAAGCGTTTCATACCACTAGTTTTACTAAGCCGTTTAGTTAGATTTCTCAAACGAATGAGGTAAAGGTTTGTGTATACTAATAGATTGGAACACGATTTTATAAATGAGCTTTGTATTAAAAATAGAGTTGAAATCTGTTGAGTCAAGATTTTTATAGAGTTTTGATTTCTGACAAAGGGATAAGCCGTGATCAACAAGACAAAGGGATATCGACAAAAAGAAGTTATTCATTAAAGAGTCACAAAGAGCTCCATATGTTAAAGGTTGATTATTTGGTATGTTAGTAATGTTATTTCTGATAAAATCTGTCCTCAAATAATCTTATACCTTCAATCTTTGAATATACATATACATATACATATATATATATATATATATATATATATATATATATATCAGTGCACATTAATTGTGCAATCTGGGCTAAACCGGTCTACCGGTCAAAACATGGCAGTCGACGGTTTCTGCCCAGAATGCACGGTTAACGTGCACAAGTTTACATAACGTATAAATATTCTAATTCCTTTCTACTGGTCCTTTTTGACCTGTCGACCGTTTTCAAACAGAAAGCAACCTTTCGTATAGACACTTCCTTTTCTTCAACGGTTGCTTCGCTTTCTCTTCACCAATGATCATGACCTTTGTTTGTACCTTTTCACAAAGGGTTACAACTGTTTATTTCTTATATAAACATCATGAAATAATTATTCCATTCAACTAATTTCTATTATTCTAATCTCTATTCTATTGATCTCAATCTTATACTTTCAAGCGTTCAAATTGCTCATATTCTATCATAGATCGTTTTTGAATCCTGATATTTATTTAACATTCTTTTGATTCAATACGATATCCACTTCCAAATCTTCATATATACAAATATTCTATTTGAGGATAAGATTATAGTAAGTTTGTACTACAAGTGACAAAATAGTGTTAGCAAGAACACATACCGTCAACAAACAATTATTTTCATCTTTGTTGAAGTCTTCGGTGTTGTAAGAGGCAAGTGTTGAAGTCCTCGGTGTTTAAGAGGCAAGTGTTGAAGTCCCAGTGTATTAGAGGCGTGAAATCCCGTTCGTCTGCTCGGGTGTTGTAAACCTGTTCCTCCGGGTGAAACGAGGTAGTTGGTAGTGAAAATCCAGATAAAAGTCTGGGACTGGACGTAGGACGGTGCTCCGAACCAGTATAAAAATCTCCAATGTGCTTTTTCTATTTTACTGAATTTTCTATTATCTGTGATTAGTCATATTTTTGTGTGTTATACATCATATTACACGATCCTTGTGTACTATATTAGCACATACACATTTTCATTTGGTATCAGAGCACAGTCATCATATAACCGTAACACAGTTATTTGGTATATTCTTGTAATATGGCAAATAACGCAAGTACTACCACTCAAAACACCATTTACACGGAAGGTCAATCTACACAAAGACCTCCATTTTTCAATGGTCTTAACTATAGCTATTGGGCAACCGTATGTCATTCTTTATGCAATAAAACAGTTATGATGCCTGGAATGCTACTCAAAAAGAAATAGTGAATCCAACAACTGATTATTCAGAATGGACAGCGACTGAAAAAATGGCAGCAGCCGTAAATGCAAAAGCAATAAATATGTTATTTTGTGCATTAGACCAAAATGAATATAACCGTGTTAGTATCTGCACTACTGCATATCAAATTTGGCAAACGCTGAAAATCACTCATGAAGGTACTAACAAGGTTAAACAAGCCAAAATAGCCATAATGAAAAGTCAATTTCAAAATTTCAAAATGAAACCAAATGAGACAATCAATGATACGTATTCACGTTTTCAAACTATCCATCATGCACTTATTGGCTTAGGACAAAAGTATTCTGATTTTGATGTTGTTTCAACAGTCCTACATTCTCTGACTAGTGAATGGGAAGGAAAAGTATTAGCAATTGAAGAAGCTAATGACCTTTCCGTCATGAAGCCAGATTAATTGATAGGAAATCTAATGTCCTATGAAGCTAACTTGCAGACTAGAAAGGAACAAAAAGAAGAACAGAAGAACGTGGCATTTCATGCTGAAAAAGACGAAAATGAATCAGAGTCTGAAGATGAAGATCTGGCATTCATAGCAAAAGGTTTCAAAAAATTCCTAAAACAGCGAAAAGCCAGTCGTTGTAACAGAAAGAAATCTGGATTAAATAAACCAACATCATCCGCTATAGAATGCTTCAACTGTCACAAAAAGGGGCACATGCACAAGGACTGCCCAGAGCAAAAGAAGAAGTCAGAAAATGACAAGTTAAAATATAAGAAAGACAAATCAAAGAAACAAGCATTCTCGGTAACGCGGGATGATACAAACTCATCAGAAAGTGATAATGATACAGAAGATGAACAAGCAAATGTCTGTTTCATGGCAACAGAAGATGAGGTACAAATTCCTACATTTGATGAAGTACTTGATATTAATGCTTAATTGATAGTCAAATATAAAGACATAAAACGACAGCTAAAAGAAGCCAAAGCAGATTTGAGTAGAGCAGAATTTGAACGAGATATGCTAAAAGACGAGAAGAAAATATTAGAAGAAGAACTTGAAAAACTTCAAGTATCATCATCTAATGTTGACTCTCAATTATCTCTTTTGAGTCAAGAAATTGAAACTCAAAAAGAGAAAAATGATGCTCTCACTACTAAAAATCATGAGCTTAAGGCAAAAGTCAAAATTCTGGACCTAGAAAAGGCTAGTTTACAAACTAAGTTAGATAACATTACTCAAAATGTTTCTAACTTTAGCAAAGGACGAGAAAATTTGACAAAAATCATTGAAAGTTCACAATCTGTTTCAAATAAACAAGGTTTGGGATATAAGAAACAAGAAACCAAGAAACATCTTGGTAATAAAAGGAAGAAGAAAGTACAAAAGATTGAAGCTAATAAAAATCTTAGTTTATTATATTTCAAACCAAAACCAGTTGTGAAATTTCAGAAGAAAAATGTCAAGACTATCAAAATATGGGTTCCTAAAACAAATAACAATTTGATTAGGAACAAATATATTCAGAATTTCATGAATACTATGCATTTTAATATAAATTATATATATAAAGGGGATACCGGACCCGTATTGGTTTGGACTCCTAAGACCTAACTCTTAGGACCCCATAAAAAGTGGGTACCATGGACTTAATTTTACTTTTTTCAGGTCAAACTTAAGAAAAGAGGAAAGTGGATATTGGACAGTGGTTGCTCGAAGCACATGACTGGAGACAAGAGCTTAATTACAAATATTACATACTCGGATGGTGGCTCCGTCACTTTTGGAGATAATTCAAAAGGCTACATCGTCGGCAAAGGCGATGTGAGCAATTGTGGTACATCTAACTTACCTCTCATTTCTAATGTCATGCTAGTTAGAAACTTGAAACACAATTTACTTAGTATTAGTTAGTTATGTGACAAGGATTTTACGATTTCCTTTTCGGATAATAAGTGTAGTATTTTAGTTAAAGACCATAATTTAGTTTTCGAAGGTTATAGAGACAGAAATATATACATTCTGAAAATGAATATTAATCATAATTCAGATATGTGTCTTGTGGCTAATGATAATGATCCATGGTTATGGCACAAACGCTTCTGTCGTATAAACTTCAGAACTATTGACATGCTAGCCAAAAAAGATCTAGTTAGAGGTCTACCCAAAATAAGTTATAAGGTTAACAACATCTGTGATGCATGTCAATTAGGAAATTTACCAAATCATCTTTTAAATCCAAGAAAGTCATATCAACATTACAACCACTTGAGTTATTACATATGGATTTATTTGGACCTACTAGGGTTCAGTCAATAAATCACAGTCGATATGTGCTTGTAATTGTTGATGATTTCTCCCGATACACATGGATAATTTTCCTAAAAAACAAAAGTGACACTTTCGATCATTTCAAATCTTTCGTAAAAAGAATTCAAAATCAAAAGGGATTAAAGTTAAAAATATAAGAAGTGATCATGGCGGAGAGTTTGAAAATAATGAATTTGAACATTTTTGTACAAAGAAAGGTATATATCATAATTTTTCGTTTCCCAAAACTCCACAATAAAGCGGAGTTGTAGAACGGAAGAACCGAACTTTACAAGAATGTGCAAGAACATTATTGAATGGAACCACCTTACCAAAACATTTCTGGGCAGAAGCTGTCGCAACTGCCTGTTATGTTTTAAATCGTATGTCCATAAGACCTCTTACCAAGTGTAACGACCCGTAAATTTCCGATAATTAAAATAGCTAATTTAATAAGATTTCGTGATTTAGTGTTAGAAAAAAATTGTAATTCATTTGGAATAATAATAACTAGAATGAAATGCAACAAAATTTATCTAAGTTAAGTGTTTATTAATTGAATGAAATCCCAAATCAATTGAAATAAGATGTAGTCGAAGGTAATTGAATGAATTTGTATTGTATAGGTAATTGTGACGCTTGTTTGTAAATAATAAACTTATAAGTAATTAAAAGTCAACAGTGATAATTATTTAAGTTACCTATTCATTTAGTTAGTCGAATTGAATTTGTGAACCAATTGCAATTGAAATGAAAGTATATATATTAGTTGAGTGCATTATCTCTAACTGCAGTTAAATAATAACGTGGAATTCATCTAATGTAATATAGTAAATCGACTGATAATGAAATTTTTATTTAAAAATCCAATATTGAAATCCGTCAAATATTGAACAATTAAATTGTTTAAAATTTAATATTTGGAATTTATTGAATAATTTAATAATGGGAATTGAATAACCGTATAATGTAAAGAGTTGTTTTATAATTTTAATTCGTTTCAAAAGTTAAATTTTATAAGTTCGTTTTGAATATTTCAAAAGATAGTGATTTAAGAATAATCAAATTTGTTAAATTTAATATTACGAATGTTGAATAAATTAAATTTCAAATTTGATATGATTAATTTGATATTGAAATTTAATATATGAAAATAGAGTGAATATTTGAGATTGGATTTAATATGATTCAAATTGGTTTCCAAAGTGAATGCAAGTTATATTTGGATTTTAATAGAGTTAATAAGATTTTTAAATTGGAATTTATTGGATAAATTGAATAACGGGTTTAATATGATTAAAAATGAATTGTAAAATTTTATTTTATCATATTGGAGTTATAGTGATGTTATAGAACTTTTAAAACTGAATTTTAAATCTATTTGTGAAATTTGAATATTTTAATATTTAATTATCGACTGAATAATAGCCAATTTTCGAGCAGTCTCAGAATTGGACGAAACTAGTTCCATTGGATCCGTAATAGTTAGTTATTATCGGATTTTAATTTTCGTAGCAATCGGAGTTGTCGTTTGACCGTGGCAGCTCAAAACGCGTTGAAATTGTTTTAATATTAATTTGGCGAGTTAAAAATAGTCATTTTTCAAACGGTCTCGGATTCCGACGAAACTAGTTTCATCGGATCCGTAATGTGATATTATTGTAAGATTTCAAATTTCAGGTTAATTGGATTTATCGTTTGTCCGGGGCGAGTCAAAACGCATAAAAATTCGTTTAAATCGATTTAATTCAAATTGATCGTTTATCGCTATAACTCTCACATAATATCGAATTAGCTTCCGAAACCTATTCCATTGTGTCCGAAACGCGGGATAAACCCTAGGAACGTCAGTTACCGTGCGAAATTCGGAGTTTGGAAATCCGGATTGAATAGAGTTCGCCGTTTCCTATAAATAGCCCTTTATACACAAATTAAAAATATAAAAAAAAAAAGGGGGTTAGGGTTTCTTGGCCGCCTCTTTCAGATATCAAGGGCCGAAACTTCAAAAACTTCTCCCATCCAAAACTCTTAATCCATGCTTTGATTTCGAAAACATTCTAAAGGAAGATGGTAGAGGACAATGAGATCTTGTAGTTCAACGGCTGTGATCGAAATCAAAGCAACCAATCAACGGCAAATCGCTTCCGTTCGTGCTACCTTTGTGCACGTTCTTCTCGATAAACGTGGCACCGAGCTTGGCCGTGCTCGTGGCGTGAGTGGGCGTGGTGGAGGCCTTCGTTTTGGCGCTCGCTGATCGTCTTATAGCTCGATGTTGGATGGGTTTAATTCGAGCAAATTATGGCGGCCGTGGGTTTCATTTCCTGAAGCACGAACGCGAGAGTGGGGAAGAAGGAATGCGCACAGTCTCGATTGGTTTGAGGGAAGCTACGGTCCAGATTAGCCTGTAGGGTTTTGGAATTAAAATTTAGATGTAAATTGATTTGTAAATGTTTAAAATGATGTTTCTCTTTCGTACGAGGTCGGATTCGGACGAAACTTTTTGCGTTGGGATCGTATGGACGAGCTCTACGCTATGGAGCTGGATTGGAATCGTTTGGGGCTAGAGAAATTTTTTGGTTAAATCGAACGTCGTTCGATTTGATTTAAAATCGAAAAATCAAGGTGAGTGTTTTATAACGCTCACACCGTACTAAATATCTTTATGCTAGTTAAATTGACATCATGAAGTGATATGAAATTTATTTATCGTTGTTTGATATAAATTTAATTGGCATCTAGTTGTCATTTGAATTAACCGTTGAAAGATTAAATTGACAGTTAAATTGAAATTGAAATTGAAATTGAATTGCGATTTAATTTCCTGACATCGATAACTATGAAATTGCCATGAATTGTATTGTTTATTGGGTGATGTATTTTGATGGATGCTATTGGTTGATAATTGTATGTTTGGATGTTTATTTGCTTATATAGATCCTGTTATGCATACATTTGATACTGTGATTTAATTAAGTAATATATATTCATCCCTGACATTTAATTGAAATAAATAACTACTTGGCCATAGGATAGAAAATTATATACGGACACCGAATTGGCTAAATTAATAATTTTTGAAATCGTCGATTTGAAATTTATTTAATTGTTTTGATTTAAAGTTATAAATAGAACTCGATTTATAGAAATTGAATTCATCGAAAATTTGAGTTGGAATGTTGAGATAAATTTTGGTTAAAGGAAATTGTTAAATAATATCAGTCGGGACTTTGAAATTTAAAATATGGGATTTGATTGATTTTCGAAAATTGATTTGTTTAAAGATTGAACCTGAATTCGAGTTTTTAATATTACCAAGTAAAAAGCGATATAAAATTTATATTTCGAAATTGAGCTTGAAATTGAATCATATTTGAAATTTGGATTTAAAACTTGAATAATGATGGATAAATTTGGTTAAGTGTTATAAATGGATATTTTGAAAATCAAGCTCCAAATCGATAAAATTGAAATTGAATTAATCGAAGTGAATATAAAATTGAAATTGAATTAATCGAAGTGAATATAAAATTGAAATTGAATTAATCGAAGTGAATATAAAATTGAAATTGAATTAATCGAAAGTGAATATAAAATTGAATAAGTTTGCAGTCAAAGTTGACACCGATTTGAATTAAAATCGAAATTGAATTGGTAGAATGGAAATTGAAATTGATCTGAATTGGGAAGTTATAATTGAAATAGATTGGTTTGAAGCTGCTTTATTTTGTTTTCCAAATTTCTCGGTTATATAAACCATTTTGAATACTTAAACTATTTTAATCTATTTTAAACCTACCTAACCCAATTTAAATTATTTTAAACTAAATTTATCTATTTCAAATCCATTTTAAGATTTTAAGTGTTTTAAACTATTTTATTATTTAAACTACTTTGAAACTACTTAAAACTACTTTCTAAAATTCTAAGCTGATCAGAAGGGTGAAATGTTTATATTAAAATCTTGAATTTAAATACGAATTGGATTAAATGAGGTTGCAACCTAAATTGAAATTCGAAATGATTTTGAAATCGAAAAGAGATATTGAAGCGAAATGATTTTTGGAAACGGAATCTTACATTTGAATAGATACGATGATATTTGGAATGGACTTGATTTTTTTTTTGAAGTGAATATGATATTTTGATATCAATTATGAATCGATTTGAAATATAAAAGAGCCAACGGTGTAATAATACGTAGTTATTAAAGAGACCGGGATCGGATATGGACATACTCTCTGTCGATACCGAAAACCACTTTAATAACTATTATACGCGGAGTGATGATCCAGAATGAAGTGGATGGTTTGGTGAACGCGTTGACTGAAGAAAGAGAACGATTATTGGATGACCCCTGACATGACTAAAACAGGAGCCGCGCCGGGCCATTGAGGTTCGCCACCTCTAGCGGACACACTTCTTCGATACCATATCTATTACATTTGTGATGCGATTTGGGTGCACCCCTTGATTTGGGAGTGTTGTTTCGCGGTGTTGGGGTAGCTGCTGGCTATGCCCAACATCAGTCCGGATCACGCAACTACTAGTATCCTAGTTGGTATTGCCTCATGTACCTTGTCATACTGATTATCCTATTCGCGACCACTACGTTTTGATTTGTACCTTGAGTATATGGATTGCCCTCTGGTGACTTCCGGTTTTGGGGAAACTACGGTCTTGTATATGCTTTTGGGAATATAAAAATGTGTTAAGGGGGATTATGGTAACGCCTTAACGCTATTTTGATACTTTATATTACTGATAGACATTATCTACTTAGCGTACATTACTATATAGTAGATAGTTTAACGGATCCTTAGGAGATGGAAAATCCCGTAACATCTCTTGAGTTATTGCACGCACGTCGACACTGGATATGAGATGTCAAACCCCGTAAACATCTCTGACGCCGTTACACTCATATTTATTTCCGATTGATTTAACTTTTATAAGGATATTTAGTCCTGACTCGAGTGTTTTGTCTTTTCATTACGCTCGGGTCAGACCTGAGTTTCAGATTTTGAAGATCTATTCCGGAGGACGAAGACGAAGATTTGGTATACTATTACTATTATTATCTTTGCATCATGATGTCTGCTGCATTATTTAATTGTTCTGTTGTATATGTATAACTCTGATAAATGTTGTATAATAATAATCAAATGTATTCATTTCAAATGTATTCATTTAATTAACAGCTTCATGAACTGTTATTTTATTATTATACTTTAGCCTTCCGCTGTGAGATTCTGTGTTGTTTCATTTCCTTTATTTCCCTTCCTTTTCTTTTCTTAATTACCCCAATAACTATCTGCCCCTTTTAATGGTTTGGATTCGACATGGGTATTTGATCGTCGGTTTAAACTGTCCAAAAAGGCGGGTCGTTACAGTTGGTATCAGAGCTTTGGTTTAGCGATAAACCTTGGCTCTAGTGGGGAATAACTCATTGAAATAGAGGTAAACTATATGAATGAGTTGAGTGTATATGAGAGAGCGTACTTGTTAGTGATATAAAATGTTTTATATTGTGTCGGTTGTTTTGTTGAGTGGCTTATGGATTCTGGTCAGTACGAGTAATTAACGTCATTGATAGGGATCTCTAAACACTTAAACAGAACAATTCGACATAGTATTGTTTTGAAATTGGGTAAATGAAATAATTTTGCCCTAATTATATTTTGTATATAAAGAAAATTCTTCAGAAATTAGTGTGGCTTATCTAGCTTACCTGGCTGTTAGGAATAAAAATATTGGTTATTATCACTAATTGGATATTGTAATTTGATAACTAAGTTGAATTACAAAAGAACAGTAATAAAATACTTGTGGAATGTTTTAAGAAAGAAATTCCTATAATTTGAAGAAAATATAAAACACTTGTGAAATCTTATAAGAATATTTTATAAAGGTGACTTATGAATTAAAATAGATTTAAATTGGAAAATATTGAATTATGTCCCGGAGGTTTTAAAATGGTTTTCCAAGCTTTGAAGAAATATATATTAATATTAGTTGGAAATTGTTTATGGAAATATTTTGAAAGGATTTTTAAAGGAAGGAATAAATTTAGTACTCCTCTCTTATGTCGCTGGAAGATAATTTCGGTGATGACTGCGCAGCATCATCGACGTTCATTTTCGAGTCTCAAAGTGGGGGAGACTTCTAAGAAGCTTTGCTTTTCTTCAAAAATTATTTTGGGTAAATGGGTTTTGGTTTGAACTCAAAAGGTATGATTTGTTATATATATATAAAAAAGATAAGTATATATGTTTATTTCAAATGATTTGAAAAGAACCGGGCATTTAAATTTCTAAGTTCCATTAATTAATAATTTTCAAATTATTTGAATGAAATGTGAATAACCAAATTTATAAAATAAGAGGATTAAGATATCTAAGCTATTGTTTGGAAACTTTAAAGTTGAAAGGTAATGATAATTTAAACAAAGTAAGTTGTGAACATTCTAAGTTGGTAAAATGAAATTCTATAAATTTGTATAATACAAAATTTGCATTCTGATAACATATAACAAGACTTACCAAATATTAAAAGTTAAAATGATGTTTTGATATGTAATGAGGTATTGTACAAATAAACAGAACTTGGATGTAATTGAAGTATATAAGTGAGGGAAAAAAAAAAACTCAAAAAGGAATGAAATGTATATAAAAGGAAAATTTGTTTGTGATAAATTTTTGTATATATACTTAAATATAGCATGAAATGATGAATGGATAAATGGAACGAGTAAGTGAACTTAAGAAAGAAGATAAATGAATCGTATTATATCTTTGTAAATTGATTATAGAAAATAAATATAAATTGCAAAGGGATTGTAACAAAATTAAATTTGTAATTTTTAAGATAACTGTAAACTAAGAAAATCATGTATGAGAAGTTAGACCTTTATGGAATGACTACAAACTAAAGTGTTGATTAATAAAACGTTCCACAAATGAATTCGTTATTAACTGAAATTATGAAAATGAAATAGATGTAAACAAATAAATTTCTTATAGCTAAGAATCAATTTTAAAATGAAATTGAATTTAATTAAATTATATAGAATGTTTGAAAATGAACTTGAGTAAGCAAATTCTTTGATATGATGTTAAGAAAAGATAATGTTGAAGAATATGCTATGTAAAGAAATGGATATATTAACTAAATAATGGATTGTGAATAATAAATGGTAAATAAAATGAAAGTCAATAAAATAATTTAGTATAGATAAATTGGATAGAAATCTATTGGAAGGTAATACGTGGGATTGTACGTATATTATTTTATTCGCATAACGATTTGATCCAAATTCGAGCACAAAATTTCGAGATGATTTATATCGATCCAATTTAGGATTTTTCACTCGATTTCTGACGACGAACCCTAGATATGGATTTTTAATTGATTCTGGAATTCTCTATCATAGCATATGGCTATGCAAGGAGAGTAACAGTTTCCAATCAAGAAACCAAATCCGAGTCCGCACTAGAGAGTCGTGTGAACGATACTAGTTTGGAAGTGAAATTGTGTGATCGAATAAGCGATTAGATTGATATTGCTTACGGATGATATATGTACGGCTTACGGATTTAATTAAAGTTAATATTGGAAATATAAGATGCCAAATATAAAATGATTCTTTTAAATTGTATAATTGGAATTGAAGGAGATAAACCAAATTGAATGTAAAATTAATATTTTGGTTATGTTGGGTATGATTTGGTTGTTATATGATTGTTAGTTGATAGTATATATAATTCATTAAATGTTATTGAAATTGAAAGCTATAAATCATTGAAATCAAATTAGAAGTTAAATGAATATTAACTAATGTAAATATAAATTAGTGAATGTTAACTAATTGAATTGAGGATGAATGTTAGAAAAATCCAACGTTAATGAATCAACTATGATTAAAATTGAAACCAAGTCAATAAATATTAATGAGAAGTGAATTTATATTGATTGGTTATGGATTTGTTGGATGATAGTTGATTGATGGTTGCATTTGTTGTTTTGTTGCATTTGCTATGTTGGCACATGTAGTTGTTATGTTGCTATATTGTGTATATTGATATTATTTTCATATATGCATGTTTCTCATGGTTTGTTGAGTGTTTAGTAGGTGCGGATTGCGCTTGCTTCGCATTTGGAGCTCGCTTTCACGCTATATTATTCGTATATGCTCGCTAATAAAAATATAAGGTACATGTTTATTTTATCATTGGATTTGGTGATTTTTGATGAGCCACTTGGCTTTTGGATTTTCTTTTGTTTGTTTGGGGCCCGTAGAGGCGTTTTGTAGTTGTACCGATCGAGCCGCGCAAAGGAGACTCTGCCGAAATTTTTCGTAAATCCGGGTGTTAGGAAAATTTTCAAGTTTTAAAATTTTTATAACTTGTTTTGATAACTAACTTTAAATTTAGAAAGCCGTTGGAATAACTTAGTGGAAGCGTAGTTATAACTTTATAAATGGAATTTCATTGTTTTATAAGTTAATAACTTTGAATGAAATATATCTAATGCGAATTCTATACTTAGTTCTTTTCCCTTCTTTTTCCTTTTCGGGGACGAAAAGTTTTGAGTGGGGGAGACTGTAACGACCCGTAAATTTCCGATAATTAAAATAGCTAATTTAATAAGATTTCGTGATTTAGTGTTAGAAAAAAATTGTAATTCATTTGGAATAATAATAACTAGAATGAAATGCAACAAAATTTATCTAAGTTAAGTGTTTATTAATTGAATGAAATCCCAAATCAATTGAAATAAGATGTAGTCGAAGGTAATTGAATGAATTTGTATTGTATAGGTAATTGTGACGCTTGTTTGTAAATAATAAACTTATAAGTAATTAAAAGTCAACAGTGATAATTATTTAAGTTACCTATTCATTTAGTTAGTCGAATTGAATTTGTGAACCAATTGCAATTGAAATGAAAGTATATATATTAGTTGAGTGCATTATCTCTAACTGCAGTTAAATAATAACGTGGAATTCATCTAATGTAATATAGTAAATCGACTGATAATGAAATTTTTATTTAAAAATCCAATATTGAAATCCGTCAAATATTGAACAATTAAATTGTTTAAAATTTAATATTTGGAATTTATTGAATAATTTAATAATGGGAATTGAATAACCGTATAATGTAAAGAGTTGTTTTATAATTTTAATTCGTTTCAAAAGTTAAATTTTATAAGTTCGTTTTGAATATTTCAAAAGATAGTGATTTAAGAATAATCAAATTTGTTAAATTTAATATTACGAATGTTGAATAAATTAAATTTCAAATTTGATATGATTAATTTGATATTGAAATTTAATATATGAAAATAGAGTGAATATTTGAGATTGGATTTAATATGATTCAAATTGGTTTCCAAAGTGAATGCAAGTTATATTTGGATTTTAATAGAGTTAATAAGATTTTTAAATTGGAATTTATTGGATAAATTGAATAACGGGTTTAATATGATTAAAAATGAATTGTAAAATTTTATTTTATCATATTGGAGTTATAGTGATGTTATAGAACTTTTAAAACTGAATTTTAAATCTATTTGTGAAATTTGAATATTTTAATATTTAATTATCGACTGAATAATAGCCAATTTTCGAGCAGTCTCAGAATTGGACGAAACTAGTTCCATTGGATCCGTAATAGTTAGTTATTATCGGATTTTAATTTTCGTAGCAATCGGAGTTGTCGTTTGACCGTGGCAGCTCAAAACGCGTTGAAATTGTTTTAATATTAATTTGGCGAGTTAAAAATAGTCATTTTTCAAACGGTCTCGGATTCCGACGAAACTAGTTTCATCGGATCCGTAATGTGATATTATTGTAAGATTTCAAATTTCAGGTTAATTGGATTTATCGTTTGTCCGGGGCGAGTCAAAACGCATAAAAATTCGTTTAAATCGATTTAATTCAAATTGATCGTTTATCGCTATAACTCTCACATAATATCGAATTAGCTTCCGAAACCTATTCCATTGTGTCCGAAACGCGGGATAAACCCTAGGAACGTCAGTTACCGTGCGAAATTCGGAGTTTGGAAATCCGGATTGAATAGAGTTCGCCGTTTCCTATAAATAGCCCTTTATACACAAATTAAAAATATAAAAAAAAAAAGGGGGTTAGGGTTTCTTGGCCGCCTCTTTCAGATATCAAGGGCCGAAACTTCAAAAACTTCTCCCATCCAAAACTCTTAATCCATGCTTTGATTTCGAAAACATTCTAAAGGAAGATGGTAGAGGACAATGAGATCTTGTAGTTCAACGGCTGTGATCGAAATCAAAGCAACCAATCAACGGCAAATCGCTTCCGTTCGTGCTACCTTTGTGCACGTTCTTCTCGATAAACGTGGCACCGAGCTTGGCCGTGCTCGTGGCGTGAGTGGGCGTGGTGGAGGCCTTCGTTTTGGCGCTCGCTGATCGTCTTATAGCTCGATGTTGGATGGGTTTAATTCGAGCAAATTATGGCGGCCGTGGGTTTCATTTCCTGAAGCACGAACGCGAGAGTGGGGAAGAAGGAATGCGCACAGTCTCGATTGGTTTGAGGGAAGCTACGGTCCAGATTAGCCTGTAGGGTTTTGGAATTAAAATTTAGATGTAAATTGATTTGTAAATGTTTAAAATGATGTTTCTCTTTCGTACGAGGTCGGATTCGGACGAAACTTTTTGCGTTGGGATCGTATGGACGAGCTCTACGCTATGGAGCTGGATTGGAATCGTTTGGGGCTAGAGAAATTTTTTGGTTAAATCGAACGTCGTTCGATTTGATTTAAAATCGAAAAATCAAGGTGAGTGTTTTATAACGCTCACACCGTACTAAATATCTTTATGCTAGTTAAATTGACATCATGAAGTGATATGAAATTTATTTATCGTTGTTTGATATAAATTTAATTGGCATCTAGTTGTCATTTGAATTAACCGTTGAAAGATTAAATTGACAGTTAAATTGAAATTGAAATTGAAATTGAATTGCGATTTAATTTCCTGACATCGATAACTATGAAATTGCCATGAATTGTATTGTTTATTGGGTGATGTATTTTGATGGATGCTATTGGTTGATAATTGTATGTTTGGATGTTTATTTGCTTATATAGATCCTGTTATGCATACATTTGATACTGTGATTTAATTAAGTAATATATATTCATCCCTGACATTTAATTGAAATAAATAACTACTTGGCCATAGGATAGAAAATTATATACGGACACCGAATTGGCTAAATTAATAATTTTTGAAATCGTCGATTTGAAATTTATTTAATTGTTTTGATTTAAAGTTATAAATAGAACTCGATTTATAGAAATTGAATTCATCGAAAATTTGAGTTGGAATGTTGAGATAAATTTTGGTTAAAGGAAATTGTTAAATAATATCAGTCGGGACTTTGAAATTTAAAATATGGGATTTGATTGATTTTCGAAAATTGATTTGTTTAAAGATTGAACCTGAATTCGAGTTTTTAATATTACCAAGTAAAAAGCGATATAAAATTTATATTTCGAAATTGAGCTTGAAATTGAATCATATTTGAAATTTGGATTTAAAACTTGAATAATGATGGATAAATTTGGTTAAGTGTTATAAATGGATATTTTGAAAATCAAGCTCCAAATCGATAAAATTGAAATTGAATTAATCGAAGTGAATATAAAATTGAAATTGAATTAATCGAAGTGAATATAAAATTGAAATTGAATTAATCGAAGTGAATATAAAATTGAAATTGAATTAATCGAAAGTGAATATAAAATTGAATAAGTTTGCAGTCAAAGTTGACACCGATTTGAATTAAAATCGAAATTGAATTGGTAGAATGGAAATTGAAATTGATCTGAATTGGGAAGTTATAATTGAAATAGATTGGTTTGAAGCTGCTTTATTTTGTTTTCCAAATTTCTCGGTTATATAAACCATTTTGAATACTTAAACTATTTTAATCTATTTTAAACCTACCTAACCCAATTTAAATTATTTTAAACTAAATTTATCTATTTCAAATCCATTTTAAGATTTTAAGTGTTTTAAACTATTTTATTATTTAAACTACTTTGAAACTACTTAAAACTACTTTCTAAAATTCTAAGCTGATCAGAAGGGTGAAATGTTTATATTAAAATCTTGAATTTAAATACGAATTGGATTAAATGAGGTTGCAACCTAAATTGAAATTCGAAATGATTTTGAAATCGAAAAGAGATATTGAAGCGAAATGATTTTTGGAAACGGAATCTTACATTTGAATAGATACGATGATATTTGGAATGGACTTGATTTTTTTTTTGAAGTGAATATGATATTTTGATATCAATTATGAATCGATTTGAAATATAAAAGAGCCAACGGTGTAATAATACGTAGTTATTAAAGAGACCGGGATCGGATATGGACATACTCTCTGTCGATACCGAAAACCACTTTAATAACTATTATACGCGGAGTGATGATCCAGAATGAAGTGGATGGTTTGGTGAACGCGTTGACTGAAGAAAGAGAACGATTATTGGATGACCCCTGACATGACTAAAACAGGAGCCGCGCCGGGCCATTGAGGTTCGCCACCTCTAGCGGACACACTTCTTCGATACCATATCTATTACATTTGTGATGCGATTTGGGTGCACCCCTTGATTTGGGAGTGTTGTTTCGCGGTGTTGGGGTAGCTGCTGGCTATGCCCAACATCAGTCCGGATCACGCAACTACTAGTATCCTAGTTGGTATTGCCTCATGTACCTTGTCATACTGATTATCCTATTCGCGACCACTATGTTTTGATTTGTACCTTGAGTATATGGATTGCCCTCTGGTGACTTCCGGTTTTGGGGAAACTACGGTCTTGTATATGCTTTTGGGAATATAAAAATGTGTTAAGGGGGATTATGGTAACGCCTTAACGCTATTTTGATACTTTATATTACTGATAGACATTATCTACTTAGCGTACATTACTATATAGTAGATAGTTTAACGGATCCTTAGGAGATGGAAAATCCCGTAACATCTCTTGAGTTATTGCACGCACGTCGACACTGGATATGAGATGTCAAACCCCGTAAACATCTCTGACGCCGTTACACTCATATTTATTTCCGATTGATTTAACTTTTATAAGGATATTTAGTCCTGACTCGAGTGTTTTGTCTTTTCATTACGCTCGGGTCAGACCTGAGTTTCAGATTTTGAAGATCTATTCCGGAGGACGAAGACGAAGATTTGGTATACTATTACTATTATTATCTTTGCATCATGATGTCTGCTGCATTATTTAATTGTTCTGTTGTATATGTATAACTCTGATAAATGTTGTATAATAATAATCAAATGTATTCATTTCAAATGTATTCATTTAATTAACAGCTTCATGAACTGTTATTTTATTATTATACTTTAGCCTTCCGCTGTGAGATTCTGTGTTGTTTCATTTCCTTTATTTCCCTTCCTTTTCTTTTCTTAATTACCCCAATAACTATCTGCCCCTTTTAATGGTTTGGATTCGACATGGGTATTTGATCGTCGGTTTAAACTGTCCAAAAAGGCGGGTCGTTACACCAAGAACACTCCTTATGAATTATTTAACAACAGAAAGCCTAAAATCTCTTACTTCAAAGTTTTTGGTTCCAAGTGCTTTATTTTAAATACGAAAGACCAGCTTGGCAAATTCGATCCAAAAGCGGATGAAGGAATATTTGTCGGTTATTCGGAACGAAGCAAGGCATATCGTATATTTAATAAACAAACCAAAAATATTGAAGAATCACTTCATGTCTCTTTCGATGAATTCTATCAGCATCCTCAAAATATATCAGATGATGACGAAACATTAGTCACTGATAATCCAATCATCACAAATGTTGATTCTGACTCGGAAATAATTATCGAGAATACTCCTCAAATATGTGAGTTACAATCACCACCAAGGATATTAAGAGACCATCCGGCCCAAAATATAATCGGTGAAGTAACATCACATGTCAGAACAAGGAGTCAACTCAACCAAATGGGTCATGTCGCTTTTCTCTCAAATATCGAACCGAAGAATCCAAAAGAAGCTGCTACAGGCGATTACTAGATCATTGCCATGCAGGAAGAACTAAATCAGTTCGAGCGCAATGAAGTTTGGAAACTTGTTCCAAGACCAACTGATCAGTCAGTTATTGGTACTAAATGGGTCTATAAAAATAAGGCTGACGAACAAGGAAATATTACCAAAAATAAAGCAAGATTAGTAGCACAAGGATATAATCAGGAAGAAGGTAATGATTATAAAGAAACTTTTGCACCAGTTGCTCGACTAGAATCTATTAGAATCCTATTATCTTTTGCTTGTCACCATAATTTTAAACTCTATCAGATGGATGTCAAAAGTGCTTTTCTCAATGGATTTATCAAAGAGAATGTATATGTCGAACAACCTCCTTTGTTCGTACATGAAAAATATCCTGACCATGTGTTCAAACTTAAGAAAGCTCTGTATGGTTTAAAACAAGCACCTCGTGCTTAGTATAAACAACTATGTAGCTATCTTATTAAATCAGGATTTCAAATAGGCAAAGTCGATCAAACTTTATTTATCAAACATCCTCAAAAGGATATTCCCGTTATCCAGATATATGTAGACGATATCATCTTTGGTTCAACAAATGATAAACTCTGCAAGGAATTTGCAAATATTATGACCAAAGAATTCGAAATGTCTCATATGGGAGAACTATCATATTTTCTTGGACTTCAAATCAAACAACTTCCAAATGGTATCTTTATTAATCAAGAAAACTGCAGAAATCTTATCAAACGCTTCGGGTTAAATAACACATCTGGTAAACCTACTCCTATGAGTACAACTACACATCTTGAAAAGGATAAAAATGGTAAGAATGTTGACCAGAAACTATATCGAAGCATGATTGGTTCTATTCTTTATCTTACATCATGTCGTCCAGATATAATGATGAGTGTTTGTCTATGTGCACGCTTTCAAGCAGATCCAAAGGAATCACATCTATGAGCAGTGAAACATATAATTCGTTATCTTAATAATACCAAAGATTTCGATCTTTTTTATCCAAAAGAATGTCCATTTGAATTAGTATCATATAGTGATGCTGATTTTGGAGGCTGTCGAACAGATAGAAAGAGTACAAGTGGTACGTGCTATTTTATTGGAAAATCACTTGTCTCTTGGTTTAGTAAGAAACAAAATTGTGTTTCACTATCAACATGTGAAGCTGAATATATATCAGCGGCTCTCGCTTGTACTCAAGTAATATACATGCAACAAACACTTCAAGATTTTGATATTCATTTATCAAATTCTATTATATACTATGATAACACAAGTGCTATAAATCTTTCTAAGAATCCAGTGAATCACTCCAGAACCAAACACATTGATATCCATCATCATTTCCTTAGAGACAATATCAAAAAGGAAATATATGTCTCGAATATGTCCAAACTGATAGTCAACTAGCGGACATTTTTACTAAGCCTCTACTTGAGTCTAGTTTCATTAAATTTCGTAGAGAACTTGGTTTAATTTCTAGAAAGGAACTTGATAAGTAATCACTAATGTTATATTCTTAAGTTCTTTTCAGATTATTTATTACTATATTAGGAAATTGAATATGAGCTTCTAATTTTTTCTACGGCCACGTTTTCGTGACAATTCTCATCCACAAGGTTATATATATAGAAATTTTCCTATATAAGCTTGACAAAAAACTTTGTTTTTATCACTTCCTATCTGAGCCTAAATGATTATGCATATAGTTCATTATGGCACATATTTGTGATGAGTGTGCTCAAAAGTCCCATTTTTCCATCACAAGTTCTGAGCCAGAAGAATATTCCTGTCCTAAAACTCCAAAAAACAAATCAAAGTGTCATCACCAATGCACTCATACTCCTAGCAATATGCCAACTTCAAAACGAGCAAAGAAGGTGCTATTTTGTTCACCCCGTACCAGAGAGAAGATCAATGAGATTCATCATTATCAAAAACATCAAATCGATCTTCAAAGACAGCTGCATTATGAGCAACAACTTACTTCGGAACGACTATCTCTTCTGGAAAGAATGGCATCATTCTTTTGTGGTTCAAACAAACATGGCGTATACGAGCCAACGCCTCATGCACGTTCATCTTCTAGAAGTCCAAATTCATGGGATAAAAACTATGCTTAAAATGAAGGAGCAAAAGAAAAATGGTCGCCATGGTAACCACGCATTACCGATGTCAAAGATGAGACTTCGAATCATAATTCCTCTACCTCTCATTAAATTTGTTTCAATATTATGATTGTATTCTCGTTTTTGTTTTATATATATATATATATATATATATCATGTCTTGATATTACAAACCAAATGTGATGAACTGCTTACTAAAATAGATAATGGTGCTACTGATGATAATACTTGGAGAAATTACTATCAAAGCCAAAATGAACTAAAAAAAAGCTCTCAGTTTGAAATCCATAGAACTTAAACAAAAAGCAAAGGAAAAATGGTTTACTGAAGGAGATGAATGTACTAAATTCTTTTATGCGAAGATGGCAATTCGTAGCAACAAGAATAATATCACACAAAACATCAATCAGGGAGGGGGATGTACCATAAATATAGCTGAATTTGAGGAACAAGAAATTAAGTATTATACTGAATTGTTTAATGGAGAAGTTGAAAACAATTTACCAATCATTCAATGCAGGAGGTTGGTCAACTCCAAGGGGAGAAGAATGCTCTCCAAGCAAATCACAGAAACTGAAATCTTCAATGCCCTGACCACTATCCATATCGACTCCAGTCCTGGACCCGATGGATTCAGCTCTAAATTCTATATTCTCCACTGGAGAGACCTAAAAAGTCATATTATATCAGCAATGCAAGAAATATTCCAAACAGGCAAATTTGTCAAAGAAATTAATCACACATTTGTTTGCCTCATTCCTAAAAAAGATAACCCTTCCAAAATTGAGGACTATCGACCTATAGCATGTTGTAATGTGATCTACAAAATTCTAAGCAAAATTCTTTGCAACAGAATGAAGATGGTATTACCTGATCTCATATCGGAGTGTCAAAGTGCATTCATAAAAGGAAGAAGCATTTTCGAAAACTCACTTATGGCACACGAATTGGTGAGAAATTTCAACAAACCAGGAGCAGATAAGTTTTGTCTAAAGGTTGATCTTCATAAAGCATATGACAAAATCAATAGGCAATTCATAATTCATATGCTCATTACCATGGGTTTTCCCACAAAATTTGTTAGACTTATAAATGAATGTATATCTACACCTACCTTCTCGATACTGATTAATGGCATACCAAAAGGTTTCATAGGGTCCAATAGAGGAATACGGCAGGGCGACCCTCTATCCCCCTACTTGTTTGCAGTCGCCATGGAGTACTTTACACTACAAATGGAGTTGGCTACTCATCACAAGCGAATTCATACTATTTTTAACTTCCAGCCTACGGTGAGTCACCTACTATATGCAGATGACTTGCTCATCTGTATAAAATCCAGTAATGAATCAGCAACAACAATTAGAGACATTTTCGACAAGTTAGAAAAGTACACTGGGCTAAAACTAAATGAACAGAAAACCAAGTGTTACTTTAATAAAACCTGCAACATGAGAACACAGGTGCTGGAAATTTTAAATGTCAAAGAAGGAAATCTCCCAATCAAATACTTAGGAGTTCCCCTGTCTTCTAATAAAATCACTGATAGAGAATGTGCAGTCCTTATATCCTCTATAAGAGATAGACTACAGGGTTGGAGATCCAAACTATTGTCACTTGCAGGCCGCATAGAGTTGGTGCATACTGTAATTCATTCAAAAGTCAATTTCTGGCTGCAAACTTTTCAACTCCCAGATGCTTCTATTCAGAAAATTGAAAGGGTATGCGCAGATTTCATCTGGAAAGGAGGGCTTCACAAATAAAATATGAAAAACTATGTAGACCAAAAGATGAAGGTGGTGTAGGACTTAGAAGACTTAAAGATATAAGAACAGTACACACCCTCAAGCAAGCCTGGAAAATAATAAATGGCAAAGGACTCTGGGGAAAATGGATGAACAAAAGATACATCAGAGATAATTTCTGTCAAATGGCAATAGATAACAATGCATTAGCGAACTGGAAGGCTATACTGAGAATCAGATATATCTTAGCATCCCTATGCACAAGAGAAATAGCAAATGGAAGAGAGACTGATCTCTGGAAAGATCCATGGATACAAGGTAAATCATTAATAGATATGTTGGGATTGCATACATTTTTAGATTTTGGATGTCGCAACCAAAAGGTTCAGGATGTGATAAATAATAACAAGTGGAATTGTGCATCACTGCCAATAACACAGAACATAAAACAAGAAATACAATATATGCCAATTTTTCACAGTAGAGACAAGGACATCTGGGCTTGGAAACCTACAGGGAAAGATTTCAACTCCAAAGCAACGTGGAATGAAATCAGAGAAAAAGATAACAAAGTCACATGGAGCAATATCATATGGGATCGAAGCAACAACCCTAAAATGGCTTTCACTGCTTACAAAACGATAATGAAAAGACTAGCAACGAAAGACAGATTAGCGAAATGGGGCGTGGTAAATGAAACAGAATGCATATTATGTGGACAAGAAACCGAAACTCATGATCATCTTTTTTTTACCTGTTCATTCTCTAACTCAATATGGAATGCATGTAATAATTTTCTAAATCTAAAGGCACATTCAGACAAACTTGAGGAACAAATGAACTACCTGACGTTGAATGTCGACTGCGAAGACCTCAAAACCAAAACGCATAAAATCGCCATCGGTGTAACTGTTTGGAATGTATGGAAGGAAAGGAATCGACGAATTTTACATAATAAACAACGAAACCAGTCAGAAGTAAGCAAAATTGCAAAAGGAGATCTGAATCTAGCTCTGAAAAGAGTCAAAAACCTTCAACTAACCAAGAGGGAACTAAGCGGAGCTCGAACTGGAGAAGAGGGTTGTTCTCATCCATTGATAGAAAGCCGAGAAAGGAATCACCTTCAGCCGCCATGATTTATGAACTCGAGAAAATGAAATGTATGTGTTGTTTGTATTTGGTAAGGATTTAGTTTACGTGATAAGTACTGGTTCTTAATGTAATCCTTATGGGTTGAAAGATTACCTTAATAAAATTTACCCATTTACAAAAAAAAATAAAATATATCATCTCTTGAATATACTCAATATTATATGGACCGTTAAACATTAAAAAATTCAAACAAGAAGAAGGTAACCACTTACAGGCAAACCAGTCGACCGGTCAGAAACCACCAGTCGACCGTTTTTGCTTCTGTAAGAAAACGATCGACCGGTGATTTATGGGCGGTCGACCGATTTCTTGCTGTTTTGTTTTTTAAAAGGCACATACGGTTATTTATTCACCCCATCTCTTCATTAAACTCTCATAACTCCATCTCTTCATTTTTTTTAACAAACTCTCAAACCCTACAACTAAAATCTTCTTCTAATCTCACCCAAATGGCTCCTCCACAAAAGAAATCAAAGCAAGCTTCTTCCTCCGAAACTCAACCAATCGATCTCTCTATCAGGAAGTGGCTTGTAGATCCAATCGCAGTCAAAAGGTGGAATGATATGAAAGATTTTACAATCCATCCAGGTGCTTTTGTTAATTTCTCAGATTTCTCTAGTTATCGTATTCTTGGCTTAGCAAAGGATGCCGACATTAACAACCTAATTGACTTTGATCAAAACAATGTGGAAATTAACCATGTAATGATCAACTTATTCTATGCTAACCTGAATTTAGAGAAAAACAAGCCAGAGAATCCTAATTACTGTCTTTGGTCCATTGTTTGTGGCAAAGTAATATTTATCTCATGTGATAGGATGGCAATCGTTCTTGGTTCTTCGCTTATTGGTGAAAAATTCTCAAGTAATTTTTGCAATGTTCATGTCCGTAATCAAATTAGCCATCAATTTATTGAAGATGACAAGGATAGCACTAAGTCTATTGGTTTACGGCCTTCTGCAAGAATTCTTCATCATACTCTTATGCACTTTCTTTTACCGAGAATAGAAAATTTTGATGCCGTCTATAAAGAAAATTACAAGGCATTATACTCAATCTATGGGAGTATTCGTATAAATTGGATTGGTATGATCTTTGATGAAATCTTGAAAGTAAATGATTGCTCTAGGTCACACTTGTTCTATAACGAGTATATTATGCATCTCTTGCTGGATTGTGGCATTGAACCTCCCAAGTCTTCAATTTCCAAACCAAAAGTCATCAACAAAGCATCGATTACAAGAATGAAGCTTCCCGCTCCATACTTTAATATTATGCCTTTTGAACAATGGAAAGAACAAGGACATAAAGAAGCTTCGTCACGATCATCCCGCCCTAAACGTGAGGAAGTTAAACTTTTACGACCATCTTCCTCAACAAAAGAATCACTTGACACTATTGCTCGAAATCAATTCCTTCTCGAAGCACGACTTAAGCGCATGAATACAAAAATGGATAAATGCTTTAATAAACTTAAGTCTTTCTTCGTTTCTATATGGGAAGCAATATCATGTGGTGCATCATCTTCATCAATGCAAGCTCCAGACCTTGGCAAGCGCCCAGCTCCTCCTACTTTTGCTTGGACATCTTCGGAGGAGGGTACAAGCTCGGGTACTAGTCATGAACGTGGACACGGAAAATCTCAGCTTGTTGAAGAAGAAGAAGAAGAGGGAGAGACGGAGTCAGATTAAGTCTCTTTTTTAGTTTATTTTGCATTCTTATGACTTTAGTATTTTCTTTAAAAACATTATCTGGCACTTGTACTAAATAGTGTCGTGTTTTAAATTCGTACTAGACTTGTGTATTATCATGTGTGAATGTTACTCTTAATCTATGGTAGTAGTTTTATTCTGCTTATAATCTCATTTACAAAGAGGGAGACAATTGTTACTTTCATAGTTTTATGTTGCTTATTATCCTCCATGTAACAACTCCTTTTCGTCGATGATAAACGGGGAGAAAACTGTGCTAACAATATATATGCAGGACACAATCTCAGGGGGATATCATATACAGGGGGAGGTTCATAACTATGTTGTCATCAATCAAAAAGGGGGAGAATGTTGAGTCAAGATTTTTACAGAGTTTTGACTCTGACAAAGGGATAAGCCGTGATCAACAAGACAAAGGGATGTCAACAAAAAGAAGTTATTCATTAAAGAGTCACAAAGAGCTACATATGTTAAAGGTTGATTACTTGGTATGTCAGTAATGTTATTTATGTTAAAATCTATCCTCAAATAACCTTATACCTTCAATCTTTGAATATATATATATATATATATATATATATATATATATAAATGAGTGCACATTAATTGTGCAATCTGGGCTAAACCGGTCGACCGGTCAAAACATGGCAATCGACCGTTTCTGCCCAGAATGCACAGTTAACGTGCACAAGTGTACATAACGTATATATATTCAAATTCCTTTCTACCGGTCATTTTTGACCTGTCGACCGTTTTCAAACAGAAAGCAACCTTTGGTATAGACACTTCCTTTTCTTCAACGGTTGCTTCTCTTTCTCTTCACCAATGATCATGACCTTTGTTTGTACCTTTTCACAAAGGGTTACAACTGTTTATTTCTTATATAAACATCATGAAATCATTATTCCATTTAACTAATTTCTATTATTCTAATCTCTATTCTATTGATCTCAATCTTATACTTTCAAGCGTTCAAATTGCTCATATTCTATCATATATCGTTTTTGAATCCTGAAATTTATTTAACATTCTTTTGATTCAATACAATATCCACTTCCAAATCTTCATATATACAAATATTCGATTTGAGGATAAGATTATAGGAAGTTTGTACTACAAGTGACAAAATAGTGTTAGCAAGAACGCATACCATCAACAAACAATTATTTTCATCTTTGTTGAAGTCCTCGGTGTTGTAAGAGGCAAGTGTTGAAATCCTTGGTATTGTAAGAGGCAAGTGTTGAAGTCCTCAGTGTATTAGAGGCGTGAAATCCCGTTCGTCTGCTCGGGTGTTGTAAACCTGTTCCTCCGGGTGAAGCGAGGTAGTTGGTAGTGAAATCCAGATAGAAGTTTGGGACTGGACGTAGGACGGTGCTCCGAACCAGTATAAAAATCTCTGGTGTGCTTTTTCTATTTTACTGAATTTTCTATTATCTGTGATTAGTCATATTTTTGTGTGTTATACATCATATTACACGATCCTTGTGTACTTTATTAGCATATACACATTTTCAAAATCTTTTTAATGAAAGAGTTTGAATATTTACTACTAGTATAAAAACCTTTAAATTTAAAAGCGACAAACCAAAGAAATTATTGTAACACAATCAATCAAAAAATTCACATTTGAAGACGTGAATTAAATCCAAAGAAATCGATACCAAATCCATCAAAATGGATATTCCCCAAAAATCCAAAAATAGAAGTCATCAAAGTCGTATAAATGATAACAACAACTCGGATAATCATGAATCGATAAGAAAATTGGAATTTTAATCAAAATAGGAAAATTGGGATGAAGCCGCAAGTCAGTCGACTGGACATTGAGTTCAGTCGACTGGTCCAATACCTGGAAAACTCTCGGGTTCCAGGTCAGTCGACTGGACTCAGTGCGTCAGTCGACTGGAACCTATTTTCCATTATTTTATGCCTAGTCCCCATAGGGGCAAGAATCCAAACGGAGCCGATCGATCGAGCAATTGGAACTAGGGATTTATGCCACGCTACAACCCAGTCCTATAGGCTCTACGACTCACCCCAAAGACATGTTCAAGCATCAAAGCTAGGATTTTTAAAGATTTAACTTCAAAACACCAAAAATTGGAACATTCATAAAACCAATTCAAACCATAAGCAAATGAACATCAATAAGTGTTAGGAATTCATACCTAACAACAAAGATAGATATAGACACATATGTGAGATAAAAATCTCACCTTTTACACCAAAAACAATGAAGGAGAAGCTTGAAAACAAAGGAAGATCAACCACTCTTCAATCTTGACCCTAAAAGCTCCAATCTAAGATCATAAACAATAATTTCTCAAATTAAGTTATAGGGAATTTCTGAAATTGGAGAGAGATTGAGATGGAGAAGGAGAAGGAGTTGCTTACCAAAGCTTCACTTTTGAGTTTGGAGCTAGAACTTGAATTTGCAAAGGATCTAAGGCTTAGGAATTCTAATTTTTAATCACTTTCCCCATTTTTCAAAAGCTTGAAATGTTTGGAATTATTATGAAGGAATGAAGAGGGGTGGAGTGGAGTTGGGTTGATATGTTAGGTTAAAGGGCTGAAACCCAAACCTAAAGCGCTAAGTGAAAAGGTCGAAATTTTAGCTAGCTCCAAACATATCGATGTTTATACTCAAAAAGGTCGCAAATGCCATTTTGAGCTCAATGGAAGTGGTCTCGAGTTGATATTTGGTTATTTGCAAAAAGTAACATTTCGGACTATAATCCGAATAACGATGCTATATTTAAATAAAATATTTAAATACACCATCGTAAAATATGCGGCTTGTTACTTGTAAATTTTCCTTCCACACTTTTAAAAATAAACTAATATTTATTTTTAAAACAAATCACCCATTCCTTTATAAATTCCCATTGTGAATTTGTATTTCCAAATATCCATGGATATACAATTTTCAAATTGATTTTCAAAATTTACTTTCAAACACTAAATCAATTTCCAAATAGGTTTCCAAAAATTTCCTTTCAATCACCTAATCAAATTCCAACTTGGTTTCTAAAAATTACCTAAAATTTTCTACTTTAATTTCCAAAAAAATCTAATTTTATATTTCTGGTATTTTTAAAATACCAGAATATATTTAGCCAAACCATAGCCTTCAATAATTTCAATTATCAATGTAATCAATCACAGTTTATCAATCAAATCATTTCACAGCATATGAAATAAATTCAAACAATTTGAGAAATCCAGTTGGATCCCTCCAACCTGTTTCCCTACATCCACAGATGTTAGCACAACAGATTAAATACCAATCCCGCTTCATGGTAGGATATCGTGGGATAAAGGGTCATCCACCATTATACGGGGCGCTAGGGTCTCATCCGCTATATAATGCTGTAAATCAATCACTCCAATATATATACTATATATAATATCACCAACAGATAAATTATCAAATTCATCTAAGCGCATCCAAAATTTAAATTTAACTATTTACATTAAACAGGCAAACCAAGTGAGTGAGAAGATCTCGCCTTTGTTTTAGTTTTCTAATCCATTCTAATCCCGACTTGTTTTCTTCAAAGTATTAGACCTTGTATAAAAAAATTTACGATTAAGTAATATTCGAAATGATCGAACAACTAATTTCCCATTTAATAATTTTAATTTAAATTAATGAATTTATTTAACTAAAAAAATTTGGTTTTAAACTGATAAATTAATTTTAAACTAATCTTCTTTTAATAAAATATTTTTATTAACTAAAGTAATTAGATGAACCAGTTAAACAAATTAATTACCTCACTACCTTGTTCTAAAATAAATTAATAAACTTAAAATATAGGTATGTATATCTATTTTATATTTTCCACTTTGAAAGTAAGTTATGGATTTGAAAAAAATCTATTTCTATAAACTTCCAAATATTTCAAAATTTCTAAAATCTTATATATATAGAATCCTAGCTTTTACCTATATATTAAAACATGCATGAATATATATTATTATTAAAAAATTTCCTTTTGAAACTACATATATATATACACTTATAAAATATATATAGATAAAAATATGATTTTATATTAACCAACAATTTAAAATTTTCCATTTCCAAAAAGCATATCTCCATATATATACATTTACTGTTTTAAAATTAAAATGTGTATATATTCTGTTTATTCACAAATAACCTCACTGAAAAATAATTTCTGCTATATTATACATACATATACAAATTTATTTAAATTAAAAAAAATGTTATACCTCACAGACAAAAAATCCCAAAACAAACTGCCTCCTTCGAATGTCGCGTCGACCACGAAACCCCGACTTCCCTGATCACTCGCTAGGCCGCCCTAAGCCACAACATTGCATGCGCCCACCCTTCGACGTCATCCCACCACCCCGTTGGTGATCCTCCATATGCATGCAACAGTGCCGCCATGCGTGTCACTAGCTCCTCTTTGTTCATGCTTGTGACAATTGCCGCGAACGATACGCCGAGACCTACCGCCGCGAGGAAGCTCGCGCCTCCAACCAAAATCGCCACGCAGGAGCTAGCCTGAGCAACCCATCCTACTATCGCGATGCGCGAACTCGAGCAACCCTGCTCATGTGAAATCGCGATCGATTTTGATTGCGGCATCATGTTTTTTTTTAGAGAGAACTGGAACGAGCTCTGTTCTAATTTGATTTTTCTCGGCCATTTTTATTTTCTTGTTAGATTTGGGGTTTATTTCAATATGCTTTTTCAACTGAGAATGAAGATACGAAAATTTCATTTTTTTTTCCAACGCGTGTAACAATTAAACAAAGGAAATGAGACACGTGCAAAAAAATAAATACGTGTATGAAAGGTTTGCCACATTATCATATGCAATGATATTATATTTTAAATTTAAATTGTATCAATTTCGCAACTCACAGTCTTGAACTCCTATCGAGGCGTACCGTTAGGCGTTTATAGTGTTAAATCTCTATTCCAAATGCAATGGAAATGGTTTCGAGCCCAAATTCACTCGTATGGAGAAGATAGGATTTTGGACCAGTTATTTATTTTAAATTTTGATATAAATTTCAGCGCGTTTGCTTATCGTACAACCAAACGATCACTCTAAACATTACGAAAATTGAAACTCGATAATAAAACAATATTACAGATCCAACGGAACTAGTTTCATCAAATTCCGAGACTGTGCCTTGGAAGGCTTTTTGTAAATATCGATTTAACCGATATAAATTCAAAACTAAACAAAACAGTTTTAAATTCAACTTTAAAAGTTTTGTTATCTCCAGTATTATAAATATAAATTTTACAGGCCTTCCAATTATTTTTAACAGGCTTAAAACTGTAGATTCAATATTTTACCCAACTTCTAATATTTATAATCCATTAAATATTTTCCAAACAAACAGTGATATTTGAAATTCAAGTTAAACTAACATTCAAATATTTAAATTCAGTCAAATATTCTAATTTCAAATGTCAAATTCCGAGTCGTCGCAATTAATTCTACAATAGTTATTGACATAAATATAAAGTATTGAAAATAAAGTTTTTAAAACTTTATTTTGTTATTTTGGAAGAAAATGCGCATTATAGGTTTTTAATTTGATAAAATGCAATAATTTTTGCATATTATTGCCAAATATTGGTTTTTAAATTTTAACGAAGTATTAAAATTTTATACGATGTATAATGAAATAAAAGGGTGAAATATTGATTAAAAATAATATTTGAAGATAAAAACGATGTTAAAATGGTTTGTTGTGTTTAATTACACAGGAAAGTAATTTTTGTATGATTTTTTGTGTTGTAAATAGTGCTTTATGTAATTATTGTGTAAATTGGGTATTTAATTAAAAAAAGACTTTTTAATAATGAAAAATATTTTCGTAACTAAATTATCTTTTTAGTTTTTTGTTTAAATGTTTGTTAAACATAGAAATATGTTTGTGCAATTTTATTGAGTTGGAATTTTGTAAATATAAGTAATTTTGTTGTAGATATTAGTGTATTTTTGTATAAATGATAATTAGAGTTGACTAAATTATTTAGTTATTGGATCGTAGCCCATTTATTTCCTTAACAAGGAAAGAAAAAAAGCTTCTTCTTCATTTCTTGTACATAGTGTAAAGTTCTTTCCTATAAACTAAAAGTAAAAAAACCAAAAAGCTTCTTTCCTCTTCGAAATCTAAACATAAATCTTCAATTTTCTTCTTTCCTTTAATGAAAATTTATCAAATTAAATCCAATTATTCAGGTGATCGATCCCAAAACTAAAATTCCTTTCATCTATTTCTGATTTTGTGAGTTTGTTATTTGTAATTGAGTTTTGGGTTTACATGTCTGTACAAACTTCTTTTTAAGGTTCTAGAAGCTAAAATCAAAGGCAATCTTCCATCTTTCTTCGAATTTATGAGGGTTTGCTCTTCAAAATTGTCTAAGGTGGGTGCAAAACTCACAAATCTCTAGCTGAAACAAAAGTTTCATAGCAAAAAAGCTGCCAAAAATTCGTTTACTATAAATACATTTTTGTTTGAAATTTACAGTAAATTTTTGTTTGAATTGCTTTTTGTGAGATTATAACTTTCTCATTCCTTGTCCAAATTATATGATTCGTTTTCCAGTTTCAGATATAGTTGTTGAGTTTTATGCATGTTAAATTTCAGGTCATTTCGACCTATATAGCTTATAGAAATATACTACTGAACTTTGATTCGAAGTATGTTTTTTCCTAGATTTTTACAGTGAAAACACTGCATGGGTTCAATTTTGAGACATCATAACTTTCTCATAGATTGTTCATATTGCATGATTCTTTTTGAATTTTCAAATATAGTTTTTGAGCTTTATGCATGTTAAATTTCTGGTCATTTCGACCTACATAGCATATACAAATATGCTGCCGAACTTTGATTCGAAGCATGTTTTTGCCCCGATTTTACAGTGAAAACACTACCTGGGTTCAAATTTGAAACATCATAACTTTATCATAGCTTGTTCATTTTGCATGATTCTTTTCTCAGTTTAAAGTATAGTTACTAAGCTTTATTCCTGCTAAAGTTTAGGTTGTTTCGACCTATATAGCTTATAGAAATATGATGGCGAACTTTGATTCGGAGCATGTTTTTACCTAGATTTTTACAGTGAAAACACTACCTTGGGTTCAACTTTGAGACATCATAACTTTATCATACATTTTCTAAATTGCATGGTTATTTTTGCAGTTTAAAATATAGTCGTTAAGCTTTATGCATGTTAAATTTTAGGTCATTCCGACCTATGTAGTTTATAGAAACGTGTTGTAAAACATTGAATTAGAGCATGTTTTGCTCCAGCTGTTGACAGTGAAATCTGGCTGCAAGTCCAACTTTGAGAGATCATATCTCTCGTTTCTTTTCCAGTTGTATCCATTCTTTTTTTTATTTAAAGTAGAGTTATCGAACTCTATGCCTGCAAAATTTTATGACTTCTAAACCTTTGTAACTAGTTTAAAATTTGCTAGAACTTTGAATCGGAGCATGTTTTGCACCAACTGATTTTTTTTTTGCTGATGTTTTTGATCGGCTTAATCCTAAGATGGAAGAGCCAATATTACCACTTATCCATATTTCAGATTGGTGAGTTTTTAGGATATTTTCGTACGACGATTTTATGAATAATTTCATTGAATTTTTGTCAATTTTTGTTATTTCTTTGCACGTGCTGTTTTCGAAATATTTTCTTAGCCTTCATAATAAATAATTGACAATATTTATAATTAACATAAAGTTATTAAAATTTTACATTATCTATAATAAGAGGATTTCTAAAGTTATTGTCCAAACGATTTCGAAAATAGTTTTAAAAGCTTGTTTTCTATAATAAATTATTTTCTATATAATAATACATGTTTTTGCACTTTTCAGATGTATGAGAAAGAGATTTAAATGATTTAGTAAAACATGTGGTATGGGATATGTGAGTTTGATTTTTTGGTTAATTCCAGACTTGTAGGATCGAAACCTCTTGAGTATATTTTTTTAGTTGATAATTGAGATTATAATTCCTATTATAGGAATTATCTGAGTTAGCAAATATTTCACAAATTGAGAGGTTCAAGATCTCCTATTATAGGGGTAATAATCTATGAGAACCACTAATATATGTTATTTTACTCGCCGATGAGACGAGGTGAGTCTTGAGATGAGATTTCAACTTTTTGAGAAATATGGGTTTTGAGAAACCTCTTTGAGATTTATTTGCACTTGCCAATGATATGAGGCATGATATATGAGTATTCTGAGATTTCTGAGGTTTGAGATATTATTTTTATGATGTGGAGTTAACTAGCGGTTAGTAAACGTTTTGGTGCGAACGTGTGGTATGGAACGCATGTTAACGCTTTTTGGGTTCCTTCCCGAGAGTTTGTGTAACAACCCGCATATTTTACGGTTAAGTATTTAAATATTTTATTTAAATATTTCATCGTTAGTCGGATTTTAGTCCAAAAAGCTACTTTTTGCATACGGTCGAACCAGGACTCGAGACACCTTCCATTGAGTTCAAAATGCCGTTTGCAACCTTTTTGAGTATAAGCTTCGATATGTTTGGAGTAAGTTGTTTTTTGCTACTTTTTCTATAGGGCTTTGGGTTTGGGTTCAGCTCATTTTCCCAATTCTGGTTATATCAACCCAACCCCTCTCCACTTCTCTTCATTCATTCCTTATTTCCTAACTCTCTCAAGCTCAAGAGAATAATGGGGGAAAAGATTGGAATTAGAATTCCTAAAACTCCAAGCCCTAGTTTCCATCTACAAATCAAGTTCTAGCTCCAAATCAATAGAAAAAGCTTTAGTAAGCCTCCTCCTCTTCTTCTCCAACTCATTCTCTTATCAATTTCAGAAATTCCTAAACCTAATTTAGGAAATGTTTCTCTTTTAAGCTTAGATTCAATCTCTTTGGGTTGGAGTTGAAGAGTGATTGTTCTTGCCATTGCCCTATAGCTTCTTCTTCATTTGTTTAGGGTTTAAAGGTGAGATTTTTATCTCACATCTTTGTCTATAACTATCTGTGATTGTTGGGTATGAATTCCTAACACTTATTCATGTGCATTTGATTTTGATTTGGATTGGTTTTGTGAATATTACAATTTTTAGTGTTTTGGGTTCAAATCTTTAAAGATCCTAACTTTTGATGTTTGAACATGTTTTTGGTGATGCATCGAGGAGCCAGTAGGACCGGGTAGCCGATGGGCGTAATCCCTTAGCGTCCGTACTCGATCGATTGCGAATTGGGAGAGTTTGCACTTCAATTAATAGGACAGAAAAATGCATGGCATCAGGTTCGGCAGACCGAAACCCCTGGGCCGGTCGACCGAAGCTGTAGCCGAAACTTTCTGTTTCTGGTTCGGTCAGCCGACTCAGGGATTCCGATCAACCGACCCACTTCCCGAGAATTCTCCAGAAGAGGGTCCGGTCGAACAAGCTCTGTGGCCGGCCGACCGACCTATTACTATTTTGCATATTTCACCTATTTTGTGTGGTTTCCAAATTTAATCGATGCGTGTTATTTCCCTATTGGTTGTTATCATTTGTTATTGACTTTGATGACTTCTTTTCTTCGGAAATTTTTGGAATATCTATTTTGATGGATTCGGTATCGATTTCTTTGGATTTTTTATTCACGTCTTCGTATGTGAATTTTAGTGATTGATTGTCCTACAATCATTTTTGTGATTTGTCACTTCAAAATATAAAGGTTTTCAATGCTAGTAGTAAATATCAAAACCCTTTCTTCAAAACGATTTCAACACTATTTTATTACAAAGCTCGTTTCTTAAACCGTTTTCCAATCTACTAGTATATACAGACCCTTAGCTCACTCATATGAGAAATCTAATTAAACGACTTAGCAAAACAAGTGGTATGAAACGCTTGCGTTTACTTCGTCGGTTAATTCTTGGACTTGTTCGATTGAACTTCTTGTGACAATTTTTGAGTGGAGACTTACAGTTTGTACGTAAATATTTAAGTTAAGCAAGTGGTTATGGGACATGAAGCTAAGCTCATATATTTACTAGCTTAATGTAATTGAGACTTCTTGATGATCGACGATGATCATTTTTGTGATTTTGACTAGCGCTACGCTATGTTTCTTTGTCCACGTAGGGAACAGTACCTCGTTTTATTGAGTTTCGACTCATTTTTATATAGGCTAACGACCTATTTATTTCTTAGGGTTTCGACCCAATTTTTGTGGGCTAGCGACCCACATTTTTATAGGGTTCGGGTCTTCGGGCGTACCGTTGTACTACGTCATTGTTCCGAATTTTACGAGTTTCGGGTTCTTTGGGCGTACCATTGTACTACATCGTTGTTCCGAACTATTCGAGTTTCTGGTTCCTCGGGCGTACCGTTGTACTACGTCGTTGCACCGGCTCTATGGTTAGCGACCATGGAATAGCGTCCCATTTGTGATACACGTGTTGGTGAGTTTTCATGCTCCCGTTTTGTGATAGGCCTCCCCTTTTTTCTGATTTCTAGGTTTCCGTTGATGATTTTTAGAATTTGTGTTTCACCAATTTTCGTGATTTTCATTGATATGAGTTATCATTATTTATGCATTGGTGAATTTGTGTGTCATTTACTTTTAGTGAATGAAGATACTGAGTATGACAATCCTTTTGATCTTCGAGTAGATTCTGGTGATATTGGTTAATCTCTTGTTGATTTTAAATTTCATACTCATCATAGTATTTCTTTATGGTTATCATATGTTATGTCATATCTCTTATTCTATATCATTTTATCTGATATTTATAGCTAGACCGATCCGTTTATTATCTTCTTATAAATAATACTCGGGTCAGACCGTGATGTTAGAGGTGCTTCTGCTTGACTTCACTTCTGGGATTATCATCCTGACTTTTGGCTAACTACATAGATTTGTAGTTTTTGTTGTATACCTTTGAGATATAGACTCCTAGATGTATACATGTTCTTTTGTCTAGCACTTATAACCATTCTTTTGTGTTATTGTGGATCTTGTTTGACCACCACTCTGATGAACATTTTCATGTGTTATATTCATATCTTTTTCCGCCTTTGTGATATGGATGTCTTTGACTGATTTGTATTATGTTTATTTCTATGTTTGTTTTCAAAGAATATATATAGCCACTGCGAAGTAGCCTTGAGTTTGTATCGGCATGTCGGACTTCCTTGTACTATGTGACATATTAGTGTTCGCAGAAGGCAATTACATGGATGGCCGCTCCTCAACAGCCTTATTCTCCGTGCTAGTTGACAGCATTACACCGTAATGTTCTTGGCTAGCGTAGGTATAGAGGTGGGGCGTCATAGCTTGGTATCAGGGCCAAACTTCGGAACAATGTAGAATAATTTAACAAGGATCATCATCCTAAGTCCATCTTAGAAGTCGTGCCTTAGGATTTAATTCGTGTCTTCATACCGTTCTATCCTATTTTCTTTTATGATTCCTTGTTTTATTTATCAAGATTGCTTGATATTCATTTGGTGAATAACCTTTTTCTTCTTCTTTCTTTCTTTCTAAAGGAAGAGAAATGGTTAGACCTGGCCGTCCCACCACCGGTCAATCTAGTGCTACTCCCCAGGATGGAGTTTTTATGTCTGCCCAGCAGCTTCTTGATCTAGTAAAGAATGCTCAAGCAGCCGGTTCTATTCCGGAACCTACTCACCCTAAGTCTGGATTTGCACGCTTGTGCAACGATTATACCAACTTGTGTGGGAAGCCATTCAAGGGTTCTGAGACTATTATCAAGTCCAGGCTTGGCTAAGAACATGCGATCGAATCTTTTCTCGCATGAATCTTATTGATCTTCACTGAGTTCAGGTGGCTTCTAGTATGCTCCAAGAAAGAGCATTAGACTGGTACGAGCTTTTGATTTTCGAAATAATTGAAGCGGATCCTACTTGGGAGAAATTCCGGGAACGATTCGAGTTAAAATTTGTGCCGGAAGCTGAGAAGGTGACATTAGCTCGTCGTTTCATAGACCTTGTTCAAGGTGAATCCTCCGTGGCAGATTATGTCGCGTCTTTTGAATCTATCTCTAAATACGGGGTTGAATATGTTAATACCCCATTGAAGAAAAATCAGAGATTCGTCTATGGCTTGAATAAAAATCTCAAGAAGCCATTACTTCTAAAGCTATAAGTTTCTTTTGATCAACTTGTTAATATCGCTCTTCGACTTGAAGAGGCAGATAAAGAAAGTGATGCTGATGTTGTGGGTGCCAAACCAAAATTCAACAACAACAAGAAAAGGCCTATTAAGTTCAAAGGGCTTTATCCCAACATGAAAGGGAAGCAAGCAATTACGGTAGCAAAGGCTTCTGCCCCTAGTAGTGGGCAATGCTAAAATTATGGTTCTAAAGACCATTATGCCAATAGATGTCCAAAACCTCTCTTTTGTCGCTATTGCAAAAGTTCGGATCATTATTTATCTTCTTGTCCCAAACTTCAAAATAGGAAGGAGGGAAAACTTAATGTTGCTCAAGCCCCTGGCAACAAATCTCATGGTAAAGGTATTTCCCATTCTATCCTTGATGGCATTATTTTATTTCGTGATCATCCTATTCGAGTTATTTTTGATACGGGTGCTTCCCATTCTTTTGTATCAAAAGAACTAGTTGATACCTTTTCTTTGGATGTTTTGTGTTTAATGACTTCATTGAGAATTGCGAGCCCGGTCGGTGGATCCTCAACAATCAGTTTATTGTGCAAAGATGTCAAAATTATTTTGTGTGATTACTCTTTCCATGCCGATTTGCATGTTATGCGTTACCTTGGCTTCGGAATGATTTTGGGAATGGATTGGCTTAACCGCTACGAAGCTCAAATCCTATGTCCTGAGTGGACTATTCATCTTCGACATCCTCAATCTGTTAAGAAGATTGCTACTGGTCTTAAAGATTCGGATTCCATCTTGGTTGCATCTTTATATTCTTTAAATCCTCACGATGACGATAATGACGACGAGGAAGATATTATTTCTCTTATTCACATTTCTCGTGAATTTTCTGACATATTTGAGTCCGTTTTAGGATTACCACCTAAGCGAGCAATTGAGTTCAGAATTAATCTCATTCCTGGAGCTCAACCTATTACCCGACCTCCTTATCGTATGTCCCATAAAGAAAATGAGGAGATGCGCAAGAAATTATCCGAATTGGAGACGAAGCAATTTATTAGCTCTAGTTCCTCTCCTTGGGGAGCTTCGGCTATTTTTGTGAACAAAACCGATGGTACACTTAGGCTATGCGTTGACTACCGCAAGCTTAATGATCTTACTATCAAAAATAAATATCCTTTACCTTGGATTGATGATTTATTCAATCAACTTAGTGGTGCTAGAGTCTTCTCACAATTAGACTTAGCTACCAGTTTCCATCAGCTTCGTATTGCAGAGGATATCATTCCTTTGACATCGTTCCGTACTCGTTATGGATCTTATGAATGGCTTGTTATGCCATTTGGTTTAACGAATGCTCCGGCTTATTTCGTTGACCTTATGAATCGAGTTTTCAAAGACTTCCTCGATCGGTTTGTTCTCATTTTTATTGATGATATTCTTGTGTATTCTAAAACCAAGGAGGAACATGAAAAGCGTCTTCAGATTGTGTTGAAAACTCTTAGGAGCAATCAATTGAAAGCAAAATTTTCTAAATGCCATTTTTGGCAATCTCGTATGAAATTTCTTGGTCATATTATTTCCGAATCCGGAATTTCCATGGACCCTTCAAAGATTGAAGCAATTCAAAATTTGAAGAGACCGGAGAGTGTAACGGAAATCCATAGCTTTCTCGGATTGGCGGGCTATTACCGTCGTTTTATTAAGGACTTTTCTAAAATTGTCGAGCCTCTTACTAGCTTAACAAAGAAAGGTGTTAAATACATTTGGTCGGTCAAATGTGAAGCTTCTTTTCAGAAATTAAAAGAACTCCTTTCCAAAGCTCATATTCTTATTATTCCTTAGGGAAATCAAGAATTTGTTGTTTATACCGATGCTAGTCGCGTTGGTTTGGGTGTCGTTCTTATGCAAAGAGAACGTGTTATTGCTTATGCTTCTAGACAACTGAAGCCTGCTGAGACTAGATATGCCACTCATGATTTAGAGCTCGTGGCTATTGTTTTCGTCCTTCGTATTTGGCGTCATTATCTTTTGGGAGAAAATTTATTCTCTACACCGATCATAAATCTTTGAAGTATCTATTTTCTCAAAAGGAACTTAATTTGCGTCAACAACGTTGGCTCGAATTCCTTGCATCTTATGATCCTGATATTCTTTATACTCCCGGAAAGGGAAATCATGTTGCCGATGCACTTAGTCACAAGCAACAAGCGGTTGTTTCTATGATGATATCCGAATGGAATGATCTCGGAATTTTATCCACTTATGAGGTTCAAGATCGTGTTTTCGATTTATGTTCATCTCTTGTTTTATGAGCCTTGAGGCGTATCCCTCTCTTTTTGACCGCATAATTGAAGCTCAAAAACTAGATCCCGAATTGACTCTTCTTGGCCAAAATTTTAGGGATAAAATTGATATTGAAGGTTTGAAAGACTTCGATATTGATTCTCGTGGCGGTATTCGAAAATTTGGTGGACTTGTCATGCCAAATATTAGTAATCTTCGTAAAGATATTTTAGAAGATTCTCATCGTTCTAAATTTACCATTCATCCCGGTAGTAGTAAAATGTACGCGGATATGAAGCGACTTTATTATTGGGAGGGAATGAAATCTGATATTGCTAACTTTGTTAAGTGTTGCATGACTTGCCTACTTGTCAAGGCCGAACACCAAAGGCCAGGTAGGTTATTACAACCTTTAGAAATTCCAATTTGGAAGTGGGATCAAATTTCCATTGATTTTATAGACGGCCTTCCCCGTTCTCGTTCGGGTAATTATAGCTTATGTGTGATAGTCGATAGACTTACTAAATCCGCCCATTTTATTCCCGTTTGGTCCAATCGAACCGTCCCTCTTTTGGTCAAACTCTTTATTAAAGAGGTTGTTAAATTGCATGGAGTTCCTTCTTCTATTGTTAGTGATCTTGATCCATTGTTTACTAGTGGATTTTGGAAGAGTCTTCAAAAAGCTTTGGGAACGAAGCTTAATTTTAGCACCGCTTATCATCCCCAGTCCAATGGACAAACTGAGCATGTGAATCAAACTCTTGAAAATCTTCTTCGTGCATGTGTTCTTGATTTTGGTGGAAGTTGGAAAGATCATATTTCTCTTGTTGAGTTTTCCTACAATAATAGCTTCCAATCTAGTATTGGTATGGCACCTTTCGAGGCACTCTATGGAAGGCCATGCCGATCTCCTTCATGTTGGCTTGAGGCCGGTGAGAAGCTGGTTTTAGGTCCAGATTTTATTCGTGATTCCACAGAAAAGATTGACCTTATTCGTCATAGGATGAAAGAAGCCCAGAGTAGACAAAAATCCTATGCCGATAACCGGAGAAGGAAATTGGAATTTTCTGTGGGAGATCTTGTGTTTACTTGTGTTTCACCTATGAAGGGTGTTGTACGTTTCAGTCGATCGGGAAAGTTAGCACCTAGATATATTGGTCCATTTCCTATCACCGAATGTATTGGTTCCGTGGCTTATCGCCTTTTATTACCGGCTCAATTTTCTGCTATCCATGAAGTATTTCACGTTTCTCAATTATGGAAATGCCTTCGAGATTCTGATTCTATTCTTGAGCCCGGTGTTGTAGAAGAAATTGAAGTTTCTCCTAATTTAACTTATGAGCAACATCCTATTCGTATTATTGCTTCGGAGATCAAACGCTTCGAAATAAAGATGTTCCGCTTGTTAAGATTCAATGGTCCTTAAATCCTAAGGATTGCTCTTGGAAATCTAGAGAATTCATCGAGCGAACACATCCGGACTTACTTGTTCGTGCTCTGTAAGGTGGACTCCTTATTTCAAATTTCTTTTGTGTTAAATATGCTTTTATGGTTGTTACATATATTTTCTTCTTAAATATTGCGAGGACACAATTTCTTTAAGGAGGGGAGTCTGTAACAACCCGCATATTTTACGATTGATTATTTAAATATTTTATTTAAATTCGGATTTTAGTCCGAAAAGCTACATTTTGCATACGGTCGAGCCAGGACTCGAGACACCATCCATTGAGTTCAAAGTGCGGTTTGCAACCTTTTTGAATATAAGCTTCGATATGTTTGGAGTAAGTTGGTTTTTGCTACTTTTTCTATAGGGCTTTGTGTTCAGCTCATTTGCCCAATTCTGGTTATATCAACCCAACCCCTCTCCACTTCTCTTCATTCATTCCTCATTTCCTAACTCTCTCAAGCTCAAGTGAATAATGGGGGAAAAGATTGGAAATTAGAATTCCTAAAACTCCAAGCCCTACTTACCATCCACAAATCAAGTTCTAGCCCCAAATCAATAGAAAAAGCTTTGGTAAGCCCCCTCTTCTTCTTCTCCAACTCATTCTCTTATCAATTTCAGACATTCCCAAACATAATTTAAGAAATGTTTCTCTTTTAAGCTTAGATTCAAGCTCTTTGGGTTGGAATTGAAGAGTGATTGTTCTTGCCATTTCTCTATAGCTTCTTCTTCTTCATTTGTTTTGGGTTTAAAGGTGTGATTTTTATCTCACATCTTTGTCTATAACTATCTTTGATTGTTGGGTATGAATTCCTAACACTTATTCATGTGCATTTGATTTTGATTTGGATTGGTTTTGTGAATATTCCAATTTTTAGTGTTTTGGGTTCAAATCTTTAAAGATCCTAACTTTTGATGTTTGAACATGTTTTTGGTGATGCATCAAGAAGCCAATAGGACCGGGTAGCCGATGGGAGTAATCCCTTAGCATCCGTGCACGACCGGTTGCGAATTGGGAGAGTTTGCACTTCAATTAGTAGGGCAGAAAAATGCATGGCATCAGGTTCGGCCGACCGAAACCCCTGGGCCAATCGACCGAAGCTGTAGCCAAAACTTTCTGTTTCTGTTTCGGTCATCCGACTCTGGGAGACCGGTCAACCGACCTGCTTCCCGAGAATTTTCCAGAACAGGGTCCGGTCGACCAAGCTCTATGGCGGGCCGACTGACCTGTTGCTATTTTGCATATTTCGCCTATTTTGCGTGGTTTCCAAATTTAATCGATTCGTATTATTTCCCTACTAGTTGTTATCATTTGTTATTGACTTTGATGACTTCTTTTCTTTCGAAATTTTTGGAATATCCATTTTGTTGGATTAGGTATGGATTTCTTTGGATTTTTTATTCACGTCTTCGTATGTGAATTTTAGTGATTGATTGTTTATACAATCATTTTTGTGATTTGTCACTTCAAAATATAAAGGTTTTCAATGCTAGTAGTAAATATCAAAACCCTTTCTTCAAAACGATTTCAACACTATTTTATTACAAAGCTCGTTTCTTAAACCGTTTTCCAATCTACTAGTATATACAGACCTTTACCTCACTCGTATGAGAAATCTAATTAAACAACATAGTAAAACAAGTGGTATGAAACGCTTGCGTTTACTTCGTCGGTTAATTCTTGGACTTGTTCGATTGAATTTGTTGTGACAATTTTCGAGTGGAGACTTACAGTTTGTTCGTAAATATTTAAGTTAAGCTAGTGGTTATGTGACATGAAGCTAAGATCATATATTTACTAGCTTAGTGTAATTGAGACTTCTTGATGATCGATGATGATCATTTTTGTGATTTTGACTATTGCTATGCTATGTTTCCTTGTCCACGTAGGGGACAGTACCTCGTTTTGTTGAGTTTCGTCTCATTTTTATTACAAGCTAACGACCTATTTTTTTCTTGGGGTTTCGATCCAATTTTTGTGGGCTACCGACCCACGTTTTTATGGAGTTCGGATCCTCGGGCGTACCGTTGTACTACGTCGTTGTTTCGAATTTTATGAGTTTTGGGTTCTTCGGGCGTACCGTTGTACTATGTCGTTGTTCCGAACTATTCGAGTTTTTGGTTCCTCGGGCGTACCGTTGTACTATGTCGTTGTTCCGAACTATTCGAGTTTCTGGTTCCTCGGGCGTACCGTTCTACTATGTCATTGAACCGGCTCTATGGTTAGCGACCATGGGATAGCGTCCCATTTGTGATACACGTGTTGGTGAGTTTTCATGCTCCCGTTTTGTGATAGGCCTCCCCCTTTTGTGATTTCTGGATTTCCATTGATGATTTCTAGAATTTGTGTTTCACCACTTTTCGTGATTTTCATTGATATGAGTTATCATTATTTATGCATTGGTGAATTTGTGTGTCATTTACTTTTAGTGAATGAAGATATTGAGTATGACATTCCTTTTGATCTTTGAGTAGATTCTGGTGATATTGATTAATCTCTTGTTGATTTTCAATTTCATACTTATCACAGTATGGCTTTATGGTTATCGTATGTTATGTCATATCTTTTATTCTATATCATTTTATCTGATATTTATAGCTAGACTGATCCGTTTATTATTTTCTTATAAATAATACTCGGGTCAGACCGAGATGTTACAGGTGCTTCTGCTTGACTTCACTTCTGGGAATATTATCCTGACTTTTGGATAACTCATAGATTTATAGTTTTTGTTGTATACCTTTGAGATATAGACTCCTAGATGTATACATGTTCTTTTGTCTGGCACTTGTTACCATTCTTTTGTGTTATTGTGGATCTTGTTTGACCACCACTCTGATGAACACTTTCATGTGTTATATTCTTATCTTTTTCCGCCTTTGTGATATGGATGTCTGTGTCTGATTTGTGTTATGTTTATTTCTATGTTTGTTTTCGGAGAATATATATAGCCACTGTGTAATAGCCTTGAGTTTGTAACGGCATGTCGGACTTCCTTGTACTATCTGACATATTGGTGCTCGCAGAAGGCAATTACACGGATGGTCGCTCCTCAACAGCCTTATTCTCCGTGCTAGTTGACAGCATTACACCGTAATGTTCTTGGCTAGCGTGGGTATAGAGGTGGGGCGTCACAGTTTGTGACACGTCCACAAGTATGCCAGTGCTATAGACCTTCGGGTCATCTGAGTTATGTGACTTCGGTCACCACGAGTTATGTGACTGTGGTCACCACGAGTATGACCTTTGGGTCTACTAATTGGGTACCTAAATTATAAATAGCACTGGACAAGAGCTTAGCACGTGTATCATTTCTTTGACATTGCAATCGAAGATCTGGCTAATCCGGGTTTTCAGATATTTCTAAGTTTTCTGAGTTTTTATACGGTTTCACCATTTTGAAATATTTTTGTTAGATCGATAGCCTAGGGCTACAAGAGATGTTATATTGGGTGATTTCGTTCTTATGAGATTTGAACTCTATCTCAGTTCCATTAGATTCATGTTGGAATGTTGATGAATTTCTCTTATGTCTTTTGTTTGATTCCTTGCATTTGAGTTGAATGCCATTAAGTATGGATTTCTTATGTTGAATTAAACTTATACATGCGACAAACCTTGGTGAACAATACCATGCATTGAGATTATACTATACTTGTACCCTTCCTTTATAGTTAATGGAAGAATTCCCTTATGCACTTACAGTCCTCTTATCTTATGCTAATATCAAGTTTTAGCTAGCCTGATCCATGTATTTATTACTCGAGTCAGACAGAGTTGCATGTTAGCTAGTTAAACTCTTAGCTTGCTTTACCTTTTGGGCTTCACCATCGACTTGGGATATGGTGTAGTTTTCGCGTAGTAGTCTTTCTGTTGGGAACTTGTGACATATATATTCTTTTGTATGGAGTGTATGTATATATTGTTATTGTATACCACTAGTGGCATGTTGTATTACATTTGATGCATGTATTTATATGTATCATTTCTGTGTTGCTATTTAGTGACTTGTAATTGACGTAGTTATTATGTTTTGTTTCTAAATCGATCCTATAGCCACCATAGTAGTGTATTAGATATGAATTAAGCATGTTGAGCACTTGTGATGGAAAAAGTACAAATATTGACATACTTAGCTCTTATATAATGCAAGAATATGATGGTCGCCCTTAACCAGCCATATTCTACACATTAGTAGACATAATTACTATGTAATTCTCTTTGTTGGTGTAGGTCTCAGGGTGGGAATTCACAACATGAGTCACATGCAAGAAACGGCGTCCGAATCCGACCTCGTACGCAAAAGTTATTCAATAAATAAGTTATAGAATTTTAAATAATTAAATTAATCACTAAATATAAATTAATTACTCTAATTGCCCCCACCTAACCTTTCTTCCCTCTTCGTTAATGGCTAGTGTACCTGTACATCCATGTACCCTAATACCGCACCTTCTCTCCTTGGATTCTCCCTTCATACTCGAAGATATCACGCACCGTTACCTCCAACAAACTCCTCTTCTCGAGTGCTTCATCCCAGACCCCATGAAATCACCTCTGCTTCTCCCTATCGAAATGCATTGCCATCCCTTCCCCTTCGACATTGCCAGGTCATAACTCCCACCCATCGACGGTTTCCCACCAAAATCACTACTGAGATGCTAAACTTTGCTGCAAACTTGAATACGACCTCCATATAACCACACTCCACCTCAAACATCCTAAAAATGAAGCACTAGTCGCAAAAAGCCTCACGACCTCCACTGTTGATTATAAATATAGCGCCGTGCCCTCAAATTCCCTTGTAGGCTTAAAGATCTCATTTTGTTTCCTAAATTTAATGAAATTTATTGTGCAAATTTTCATTTAGTATTTCTATCAGTTCTTGATTTTCAAAAGAAAAATCGTTTCTTTTTCTGGTTTGATTTGAAGAACGGTTTTAAACTACGAAATAGGTAGTTGAATCATAGGGCAGGTTGGCGTGTGTTCAATCATAGGGTGGCTGGGTTTAGGCGGATCGCAAAAGTGACTTGCGATTGTTTGAGTATTCTCTTGGGTTATCTGAGTTTTTCTGGATGTCTTCACAGAAGTCAGATTTTTGTTCGCATTTGGAATTTGAGTTTTCTTATCGACTGGAATTCCAGGAGGAGTACCGGTGGTTCAGCTTAATAGAAGAATGGTTCCAGGAGTATTGAGTTAGTGTAGTAGCTCAGAGTTTGGGGGGAACTTTTGAATTTTTCTTATGGATTTGTTGAACCATATCTCTATTTGTGTTGTCCTGTTTGTGCTTGTGTTCTTCTTTAAGCATTCTCTTCTACCTAGGATTAGAGTTGAGCAGCGGAAGCAGTTTGGAAGTGCATATGCTTTTCTTTTTCTGGACAGAAGAGGTTGTTGTCTTCTGATGTATGAAGAGTAGGGCTGATCTTGAGGAGATCATTTGTTGTGTTGATTGGTCTAGTTTGTTTCTAGAAGCATCAGCGAGGGATGAGCTAATCCGTAAGTTTGTGGGCAGCCCAGGATCGTTCGAAGATTTTTGTGGATAAGAGACGGAGGAATTTGAATTCTGAAGTCTGAGATTTGATTTTGGATAAGTTTTCTCCAATCGAAAAGGAGCTATAAGTTTGATAAGACTGGAAAGCTAGCTCCGAAGAGTTTCGGATATTTTTTGTGATCTTGGAGAATAAGTGTTTGATCTATAGGATTGGATTGCCAGTTTGGATAACTGGGATTCGATGAGTTTCACGTATCTCTGAGGGAGTATGTGTATGATCTATCTCTGGTTTTGGAACCAGCAGTTCTAGGACTTTAGTTATTGAGTCGGACTCGTTTGTAGTGTGATATTTTGTCTAGTGTATAGATATAGATGAATAGGAGCTTTGATAGCTTCATAGTATTGATTGTTTGGATTCTCTAGAGCGAGTATCCCGGTATATATATACTTGGGGAAACTCGAAGAAATTCTATCCAGAATTGGTCTGGATAATTAGATTTGTTTGATTAGTTGAATTGGTTGATATGGTTGTTAGCATATATTTGATATATGCTTGTGTTTTAAAATAAATCTTGGATGAGATTATTAAATTACCTTTGTTTTAAATTTCAGGGACGAAATTCTTTTAAGGGGGAAGGATTGTAATATCCCGGAATTTTTAACAATATCAATTTAATAATCTGTATTAAAAATTAAATTGATATTTATATTTTGTTAATAATAATTCAAATAGATTTAATAATCTTCTTTAATAAATATTCAATTGGTTATTTTATCTTTTAAAAATAATAAATTGATTTCTATTTACAATATAAATATATGATTTATATTCTGAGTAGATTAGCATTGTTTTAATTTTAAAAAATAAAGCATATTTTTCTAATTTTAATATTTGTAGTAATTTTAAAATTTGTTTTTATTTAATATTGGTTTTCAAAGTTATTGAATAGATCTTGGTTTAAATTTAATAAGTGAATCATGTTTTCAATTTCTAATATATATGTTATAATTGGGAAATTTTGATTTTAAATTAGTATTAAGTTTTAAAAACTATTTAACAAAATAAATATATGATTTTAAAATTTATAAGAAAAATATTAAGTGTTTAAAGTAAAATTGGTTTCAGTTTCAAATTTAGAATAAAAAAAAAAGGTTTTATGGCTAAATAAAATATATATTTTATTGATAAAAATATAATTTCTTGTAAAATGATTTTAATTTAATAATAAGATATTTATAAAAATAATATTAATGGTGTATTGTCTTTATAAATAGATTTTGAATAAAATTTGCAATTGTTATTTCAAATAAAATTTGTAATCATAACTTGATTTGAAAATAATTGATTTTGAATTTAATTAAATTTAAATTCAAAAGTATAAAATCTTAATTGTTTTAATTTTATATGTATAAGTTTTATTTGTTCACATGGTTTGTTTCTATTTATAAATTTATATACATATTTAAATATAAACTAACAAAATTAAAATTAAGCTAATACACGCATTAATTTGTAAATTTAATACTAACTACCTTTAAAAGAAACAAGTGTTGCATTCTTAAGCATTGATTAAACAAGTGTTCAAAAATTAACATAACAATTTGACAAGTGTTGAATAATTGTACAAGTGTAAATCATTGTTTTAACTTTTCTTTTATTTTATTAAATCTGAAAATTTCATTTATATAAGCTTGCATCTTTATTCATACATGTTTTTCCATTTCCTTAATCAAAGAGAATTTTAGACACCTCTTCAAAATCATGTTCAATGCATAAATCTGACCCTGCATATTCAAAAGAAAATTCCAACGTTTAAAATCAGTAAACTTCAAAGCATCTCCATATCAAAACTCCTCATCAAAAATTAAATTTGCATGTTCAAATCTAAATCAGAAAACCCCAAAACCATGCTAAAATCTGCATATTCCGCTTCCTCAAAATCAAATAGATCTGCATTCTTTTTATAAACATGGAGATGAACAAATCTGTCTGCATTTTATCTCTGCACAATCTCAAATTGAAGCCTGATTTGAAGCTGTTCAAAAGAGCATCTGCATGCAAGTATTTTAGGCTGGAAACATGAGCATTCAGATTTCAACAAAATTGCAACTCAGATTTTAAAACAGAGAAGCATGCCTACATATTTTTATTTTTGCAAATTTCATAAAGGGAAACAGAGCTCTTCATCTTTTAAATTAAAGGTGAGTAACTTTTTTAAAAGTTAAAAATTTAAAATAGGTTTCATGTTAAATATTTGATATAAATAGATACTGTTTGTGTATTTTTGAAAATCTGGTAGGAAGATGATATGTGTGCATGTGTTTCACTTGATTTCCTGTTCTGTTTCATGGATTTGTCTGGCAGAAACATCATCTAAAACAACTACCTTTTAATTTAGCTTCTGAAATGATGAAATATTTAAAGTATAGTTGTTTATTTTCTTAAGTAAATATTTAAAAGTTTTAAGCAAGTTAATGTACAGGATATTGCCTCTGTAAAACCAGAAACATCCACGCATGTTAATTCAAACCAAAATTTAACAAGTTAATTTTGTATTTCAATATCAGTAAACAATAGTATTAATTGAAACTTGATTTTTAAATCAAGTTTTAGGATTTTTTAGAATTTGGCTTACACTACAGTTGGCTCTTGAACTAAAAATGGATTTTAGCAAACTCTATTGATTTATGAATTGAGAAGTTCTAGGATTCTTCTGAGTGGTGAAGTAGGTATAGGAGATTCTGAGAAAAATCAAAGAAGTGATTAAAATTTGTTAGATTTGATGCAGTTTTAAATTTCAGTGTTAAACCCTAGTTATGAATGGACTTAACAATTGGGTCAGTTTGAGGAGAAGGATGGATCGAGTGCTTTGATCTTTTGAGGATCGGTAGATGGTGTGTGGTTGAGTTCAAGGCCGGAATGGGGGAAACTCGGATGGTCGGAGTGGCGAACATTCGCCGTTGACAGGTTTTGAGCAAAAACCTGTAACATTTTCCAGGTTTGGGTTTTTAGAGCTCAAATTTGATTTTGGGGACGGTGGTTTGATTTGATGATTGTTGAGGGTTGCGGTGTCATTATGACGACCCGCCCTTCTACTACCAGAAAGATGTGTCATCATTAAGAAAAGAAAGGGATAGAAGTAGAAAGAAAGAGAAGAAAGAACAACATCATCAAAATTTCACAGCGGAATGAAACAAAATATAATATATCACATAAATATTTTAAAGTTTTACATATATCATTGTTATACAATATCAATACACATGAAAGTCATATACAAAACATCTATCACTATATACATCAGAGATACAGTGCATATCAACTAATGCAGCGGAACTAGATAGATAGCTATATACGTCAGGAAACTCCTGCTCCAAGCTCCTTCAGAAATCAAAGTCCGAGACCTATCACTTGGTTACTCATAAAAATTTGAGTACCCAAGAGTTTATAAAAACAAAATATAAACTCCGGGTCAGACATGGGTCTGGTATGAGTAAACGGTTTAAAGTTGTCTAACTTTGAAAAACATTTTGAAAATAAAGGTATCACGTAAGGCTCCCCACAAATAAATACGGGTAAGTTTTTACCTTACGCTAACCAAAACATTTAATAGGAAATCCAGTGATATTGTAATAGTGTCTAGGGTTTTCAAGTAAATAGAAAATAGCCGAAATTGTTACATTTATTAAATTCCAGCTACTAGCCACCAAAGTGGGTAATACAAATCAAAACCGTAGGGTCTCGTAGGGAAAATGGATTTCTAACAATGGCAGGGCTACTGGGGTACCGCCCGTCACAGTACGGGGCCTAGATCACTGTACCGAGGATCACTCCCGACCCCCTGCTACACAAGGCCGGAACCATTCCTTACTGAACAGTCCCGAACAAGATAAACCCCGCGGTTGTAGCTAGCAACCGCCCACACAGCCGAAATAAAAAGGGACATCTAGACAAGGGAAATATCTTGTCCTGCTTGGGCATGACCCACCTAACCGTGCTGCATCTCCCCTGTTTTAGCCATTCCTGGTTGATGAGGCTTGAGGCTGCGATTACCTTTATTGAACAATATTCTTAGAATTCTCATCGCCCGCCTGACGATGTGTTGAAAGCATTCAATCCAAACAAGTTCGTTCCGGGTTCGAACGAAACCGAAGGCATTTTCTCGTCACACTCATTTTGGAACCACCCTCAGAGTAAACGACGATAACCCTTGCATTCTGAAAATACCATCTCGATCTTCATTTCAGGATTCACGACCTAACGCTTAAATTGGATCGATGTGGTTTTCGGAGAATCAAATTTGATTCTTCCGATCCCGGTCTCATCGAATCCAAACGCCATTTTAACGGCCAAGTTGTCTAATTAACTTAAATATTTTAATTCAATGATCGAATTCAAATAACATTTATCACAGATAAAACATATACAATCATTATAGATATATCACAGCATATCAGAGAGCATTACAGAATATCATCACATAAACATCACAATCAGATATTCAACACACAATCCATAAGCAGTCATCTGAAATTCAATGTAAATTAAGTATATCAGAGTTAATCGCTTAACCCTGTTTTATTGATCAACATTTTATTACTTATTTCCTTTCAAACTATTTGAATTAATAGATCATTCATAATTAATTTTTTTATCTAAATTATAACTTATTTATTTTACACTACTTAATTAATCAATTCTTAATTAAACTATTTAACTTTAATTACTATTCTTCAATCATTAATTACTACCTTAATGGTTATAATAACTTGAATACTTATTTGTTAACTTCAATTTACTTAACTAGCCATTTATTTATCCTTAATTCTTAAGTAAATTACTTAATTAATTATTAATTGACATCTAATTTATTTGTTTAACCAACTATTAACTTGAGCAGTAATTATAATCTTATAATTACTTAAAATCTACAATTAATTTTAATTTAAAAGTGATTAAGATGATGATTATTTAATTTAATTAACTTTTTAACGGTTTCTTTAAGTTCGAAGTTCCATTATATTACTAACTATAACTCAGAGATTAATTAACTTTATGCTCAATTAAATTGATCACTGAGTTACATTAATAATTAAGAGCTTAACCCTAAGTATGGACCAAAATAATTAGCTTGCATATAAGTTTTGAGACCTTGAACCTGTTAAACATTTTTTTTTATAAACAGTGTTTTACACTTTGTTAAAACTATTTGCTTAGCTTACTTAAAGAAACTGCAGTTATCAAACCCTGCGCACTACCTTGGGGAACTTGCGAAATGCCTCGAGTTACTCAAGCAATTCACCCGAGCACTTCCCTGAACCCCATCTTCATCTCTTTTTAAAATTTGTTTAAGTTATAAACTGTTAAATTTAAAAGCCATAAACACGAGATGCCTGTGCTATAACTCGAGACCAAGGCTTCCATCCCCGAGCATTCCCTCGTGTCAAAACCCAAGAACCTCGAAGCAACTCCCTTCCTACTCGAGAATTATGCGAGTCGACGCAACTACACCCTCACTGACACGCTCATGCCACCGTGCACGTGCACGGTGGCTCGCCACTCCTCCGGTGACTCGAGCCTCTTCCAACAAGTCACGTAGAAGCCTCACACTCGAAAATCCACTCCAGGTCATCACGAAAATCATGGGATTGGAAAAACACAGGAGCTCGAACCCGCTGCAAACGAACACACTAAGTAAAACGCATCAACCCACTAACGTCGACCACCTGAGGTGATGAAACTCCGTTCTTACCTCGACCATAACCTCCCCTATCCCCTCCAAGAATCACGATCCACTCGATCTCTCCATGGCTGCAAAAACACTAGTTTGCATAGCATAACAACAAACGCAAACTAAACCCTATATTCGATTCAAGCCCAAAATCCTTGAATTCGAAAATTATTCTGACATTTTTCTGAAAATAAATGGGTTACAAACTTGCTTCATATCAATTTACAGCATCTAAATTAACCCAATCATCCAGGATTGACAAAAATCCATTAAAGCTTACTTTAAAAACTTCTTTTTGATATATGTTTAAAAATCACAATTTTTGTGTTAAAAGTCCTAACTATGTGTATGCATTCGAAAGATGTTATCGATTTCCTAAATTTAAACATTCGAAATTTTTTATTTTGGATTCCTTTTCCTATAATTTGAATAAACAGTGTTTATAACATGCTGTATAACTTCAAGCAAAATTTACAGGCATTGATTTAGGTAATTAGCATTAATGTCCAGTTTTCAAACATTTATATAAAGAAACCTTTACAATTTCCTTGCTTCACTATGTTTAGAACTTGAAAAAACATTGAAGACAACCATATCAAACTTTCTAGAGCAACAACAAATACTTAAGGCTACTTATCGAAGCAAATATCCAAAACACACACCAGTTATAAGCTGCTAAAGATACAAGTTCAGGTTAAAGGTAAGTTTACTCACCGAAAATTCCCTTGAACAGAACGATGCATTCAAATTTTTGAACACCAGAAGCTTTAAACTGCCTGTATATATTCTTTGTTTTGTATTGAATTTATATTTTGAGTTTTTGCTTGTTTTATTATCGGTTTCAGGTTTCCTAAGTTTCTTTATACCCAATGAACTGAAAAGAAAACGTATTCAAATGAATATATAGAAGATAAGAAGAGATATAAGGGAGGCTTAACTGGATCAGGTATTTACCAAGCTTTGTTCTGTTTTAAACAGATTTTCTTTTATTACAGAAAAGATTTGAAATATTTGTTTTAAACAAAAAAGTGGATGAAATGATAGCAAGTACATGTCTTGCTTCTCAATTAGTCTATACACTATAATTATGTTTACACTATATAGATAATTGTATGAAATGTACAACTTGCAGTAAAATGTGGCTTGTGTGAGAGGCTTTAGTTTTGCCTTGTTACTTAAAATGTTTACACTAGAATAATTATGTTTGTTGTGTATATATAGATATTTTATTTTTATCCTTTATGAACATATAGTCCAGGCTTGTTTATACACATATGTGTTGTATACTTATAAACATATTACTGTATATTGTTATTCCTAGTTTTGAATCTGCAGGTAAACACTTGGGCTTATGAGTGAAAGTATTGTGTATATTAAAATGTTTGTAGTGGGTTTGTAAACTCTTACTCCTCTGCACACAAGATTACACAGCAACACATGATCAAATATGTATGAAGATATTTTGTAAGTAATTATTTGTTCTGTTATCATGTTATTTTCCAGCTTGCAAACTGTTCATACATATGTATCATGTTTTCACTTTGCATTTGACTTTATTTTATCTTATTTTATGCGTTGTTCTTGTGCATATTTATTCGTTTTATTATCCTGTTGATACTTTGGCCTAGATTTCATTCTATTCTATATAACTTTCGTTTAATACTTAAACTTATTTTTTATGCTTTCACATTTTACAGTTGATGTTGTATGTTTAACAAAATTATCTAATCCTTGCTTTATATTTCACATTTAGATTTTATATTACTAGAATTTGATTTTAAATTTCAAACGTTATTATCTATATGTTATCATTTTATACTAATAGAAATAAAGTAAAGTATTTTAAGCAATTATACAAGATAGATTTTTTTTATTGTGAATATTTCAATTATTGAAATACTTATTCCAAATTGCCAAATCAATCTCCTTTTTTTTTAAATACAGTTTATATGAATAAATGGCAGTATTTCCAAATCATATTTGTTTTAAATATGATTAATTCACATTTTATATTTAATTAGATTAAATATTTATTAAAATAACCGGGGCCAAAATCCAGGGTCGTTACATTCCTCCCCCCTTAAAAGAATTTCGTCCCCGAAATTTAAAACAAAGATAATTCAAAAGCTGTTATATCAACTATTCAAACATAAATATCATTTATATATTAGCAAACAATCAAACAGTCTATCCTAACAAACATCACTAGTTATCCGAACACGAATCCGGATAGGCTTTCCTAAAATTATCGAGAGTTTGTCTCTCGATGATCAACAATCCAAACTGGATTCCTGACCTCAGTTAAATTCGACTCAACTTCCAAATTCCTGAACTACTGGTTCAACTACTGATGAATCATGAACAAATTTCTAAGATGAATACATAATGAATTCCAGACATCCATTTTGGAAAGTCAATTCTGAAATCTACAGTATTAACTCTTTCCAAATTTTATTGCCTTCTTTATAGAATTTCAATATCTATTTTAATCAGGCCCGTACAATGTACATATACCATTCGTACGCAAATATCAAATTCGATTGCTTGCTCGATCACACAATTTCACTTCCGAACTAGTATTGCCCACCCGACTTTCTAGTGCGGACTCAGATCTGGTTTCTTGATCAGAAACTACCATTCTCCTTGCATAGTCATAACTATGATAGAGAATCTCTAGAACTAATCAAAATCCATATCCATGGTTCGTCGTCGAAAATCGAGTGAAAAATCCTAACTCGGATCGATATATAACTATCTCGAAATTCTGTGCTCGAATCTAGGTCAAATTGTTATGCGATTAAAATAATATACGTTCATTCTACGTATTTATAGTCATTGATTATCAACTATATCAATTTTCTTTTATTCATATTATTCTAATTCTATCCACTTGGAATAAATTTTCCCAATATCAAATTTTACTTAAGAATTTCACCACTCATTTCTTAAGCTTAATATAGGCATTATATATACTCTTATATTATTACTCTATCACAATAGCCTTATATCCTCTTATTTCCAATTTAAATTTCTAATTCCATGTGAATTCAATTTTATCTTAACTCTGAATATTGAATTTTATCGGCTATTTGATTTTAAATTAGTTTCATTCATTTGTTTATCTTCAATTTCCAATCTGAAATTGTTTTGTTGCTAATTTTTTTTTTTATAGTTTTCAAATTTTGAAAAGTTTTGACAGATTCTCCATTTGTTTAGCATTACATATTTCCATAAGCACATATGTAAGGTTTCAACACTTAGTACAATTACTTCCAATCAATTCTCAAACCATTCCCTTCAATTTAAGCGATTTACAACTTACTTGCTTACATATATAATCCATTTGAGCAAAACAAACTCATATCCAAAATCATCTTATTTTGCTTCCAATAATTCATAGAATTTATCTAATTTCATTTACTTCAAACAACCCATTTTCTTATACAATTCAACAATGCTATCGTGAATAAATAATCACTTAAGCTTTATAACAATTCTTAAATTGATTCCAACTCAATTTACACTTGACTCCATCACAATTAATTTATTCACAATCTTTACATTTCACTTGCTTTTATCTCAAAAGTTTGATCCAAACCATTTTATTAAACTTGACAACCAGTATTTTAAATAATCATCTCACCATTTACTTAAGTCATTTATCTTCTTCAAACTGTTCCACCCAATAACTTAAGTTTATTCTATTTCACCAATTTTCATTCAAATCTTCGATTTGATTTTTCTTAAATCAAATCCCAACTATTCACTAATTAGTTTATTCCTTTATCCACTTTTAAATTTTAATTTACATTAACAATTCATTATTGAATTTATTCATAATAAGGTTATTCAATTTATACTTGAATTAGATTTGTTTACAACTCACACCATTTCTATTTAAATCCAATTCAATACTTACTTCGGTTTACATTTACTTATTTACTTAAGAATTTTATTCTATTCAATATATTTATAACTCGATTGAATCCATTTGAATCCAATTTTATTCTAACTCAACTCCAATTAAATTTAGCTACTTGCCATTTTTTTTTAAATTTATTTCTCAAAATATGAGCTCAAAACTTATTTGTTTACTTTAAAGTTTATATTGCTCATTTGGGTCATTTTATCTTATAATCACAATTTCAGATTATATATATATAACACTTACTAGCTTAAAGTATAAATTTCCACCTCACAATTACAATCATTTTACCTTCAAATTTCATATCCAATTAAGTTTATTTTGAACTTCAATTCCATTTAACTTATCTCGGGTTAACCTCTAATATGTTTATTATTTTCATTTACTTAAGTTAAATTTTAATTCCCGGATTAAAAATTCCCAATTTCTTCTTATTAATATCAACTTTACTTTATAAGTTCAACAGTCAATTCATTTAAACTTTTCACATTATCTAAATAGAATTTCTTAGAATTCAATTGCCCGGTTTTCATTTCCAAAACCATTTTGAAATAATAGCTACACTTACCCACTTGGTATATCAAATCAAATTTCCAAATTCCAAGCACTTGTTTTCACCAAAACAAAATTTCCTTTTTTCTCGAAAATTTATAAAATAACTTATATACCTAACAAGCCCAACAATATCTTGACCAATTATCCTGGTAGCAATCCATCACTTTAGAAACTCGAAAATGAATTCTAATGATGTGGCCGGCATCATCAGGATTATTTTCTAGCGACTGAAGTGAGTTCAGCGCTTCCTTACTTTCACAAATTCTTTTCAAAATAATTTCCATTCAACAATATTTTCCAAAACAATATCCCATTAATGCCTTCAAATCTTTGGAAAAACTTTTCAAACATTCCCAAGATTTCAAATTCTCAAATCCTTTTGTTTAAATTCATTTAAGCACCCTTTAAATTCCCGGGACTTAAATTCTAATTTAATCAGATTTCAGTTATATTCCTTTTTATTTAAAATCATTCTTAGACAATTTAAATTTGGTTATAAACTGCTCACATTTAGATTTTTATTTGATTGTACTATTAACAATCAAACATCCAAGTATATATAGTTATTTCAGAAAAATATTTCTTTTATGTCAAAATATAATTTTGGGTAAAATTATTTCATTTACCCTACTTTAAAAACAATACCGTGTCGGTCTATCTTGTTTAAGAGTTTAGAAATCCCTATCGATGAAATGGCGTCCCAAACATCGACCAGAATTCATAAACACTCAACAGATAAGTCAACACAATATAAAAACAATTTTATATTCACTAACAAATACGCGCTCATATCTATTAATACACTCAAACTCATTTTAGAGTTCTACAAACTATATTCTATGAGTAACTCCTACCAGAGCCAAGGTTAACATCAACCTTGCTCTGGTACCAACTGTGACGACCCGCCCTTCTACTACCAGAAAGACGTGTCATCATTAAGAAAAGAAAGGGATAGAAGTAGAAAGAAAGAGAAGAAAGAACAACATCATCAAAATCTCACAGCGGAACGGAACAAAATATAATATATCACATAAATATTTTAAAGTTTTACATATATCATTGTTATGCAATATCAATACACATGACAGTCATATACAAAACATCTATCACTATATACATCAGAGATACAGTACATATCAACTAATACGGCGGAATTAGATAGGTAGCTATATACGTCAGGAAACTCCTGCTCCAAGCTCCTCCAGAAATCAAAGTCCGAGACCTATCACTTGGCTACTCATAAAAATTTGAGTACCCAAGAGTTTATGAAAACAAAATATAAACTCCGGGTCAGACATGGGTCTGGTATGAGTAAACGGTTTAAAGTTGTTTAACTTTGAAAACCATTTTGAAAATAAAGGTATCACGTAAGACTCCCCACAAATAAATACGGGTAAGTTTTTACCTTACGCTAATCAAAACATTTCATAGGAAATCCAGTGATATTATAATAGTGTCTAGGGTTTTCAAGTAAATAGAAAATAGCCAAAATTGTTACATCTATTAAATTCCAGCTACTAGCCACCAAAGTGGGTAATACAAATCAAAACCGTAGGGTCTCGTAGGGAAAATGGATTACCAACAATGGCAGGGCTACTGGGGTACCGTCCGTCACAGTACGGGGCCTAGATCACCATAGCGAGGATCACTCCCGACCCCCTGCTACACAAGGCCGGAACCATTCCTTACTGAACAGTCCCGAACAAGATAAACCCCGCGGTTGTAGCTAGCAACTGCCCATACAACCGAAAGAAAAAGGGACATCTAGACAGTGGAAATATCTTGTCCTGCTTGGGCATGACCCACCTAACCTTGCTGCATCTCCCCTGTTTTAGCCATTCCCGGTTGATGAGGCTTGAGGCTGCGATTACCTTTATTGAACAATATTCTTAGAATGCTCATCGCCTGCCTGACGATGTGTTGAAAGCATTCAATCCATACAAGTTCGTTCCGGGTTCGAACGAAACCGAAGGCATTATCTCGTCACACTCATTTTGGAATCACCCTCAGAGTCAACGACGATAACCTGTGCATTCTGAAAACACCATCTTGATCTTCATTTCAGGATTCATGACCTAAAGTTTAAACTGGATCGATGTGGTTCTCGGAGAATCAAATTTGATTCTTCCGATCCCGGTCTCATCGAATCCAAACGCCATTTTAACGGCCAAGTTGTCTAATTAACTTAAACATTTTAATTCAATGATCGAATTCAAATAACATTTATCACAGATAAAACATATACAATCATTATAGATATATCACAGCATATCAGAGAGCATTACAAAATATCATCACATAAACATCACAATCAGATATTCAACACACAATCCATAAGCAGTCATCTGAAATTCAATGTAAATTAAGTATATCAAAGTTAATCGCTTAACCCTGTTTTATTGATTAACAGTTTATTACTTATTTCCTTTCAAACTATTTGAATCATTAGATCATTGATAATTAATTTTTTTTATCTTAATTATTATAAACTTATTTTATTTTACACTACTTAATTAATCAATTCTTAATTAAACTATTTAACTTTAATTACTATTCTTTAATCATTAATTACTACCTTAATGGTTATTTAATAACTTGAATACTTATTTGTTAACTTCAATTTACTTAACTAACCATTTATTTATCCTTAATTCTTAAGTAAATTACTTAATTAATTATTAATTCACATCTAATTTATTTGTTTAACCAACTATTAACTTAAGCAGTAATTATAATCTTATAATTACTTAAAATCTACCGTTAATTATAATTTAAAAGTGATTAAGATGATGACTATTTAATTTAATTAACATTTTAACGGTTTCTTTAAGTTCGAAGTTCCATTATATTACTAACTATAACTTAGAGATTTATTAACTTTATGCTCAATTAAATTGATCACTGATTTACATTAATAATTAAGAGCTTAACCCTAAGTATGGACCAAAATAATTAGCTTGCATATAAGTTTTGAGACCTTGAACCTGTTAAACATTTTTTTTTATAAACAGTGTTTTACACTTTGTTAAAACTATTTGCTTAGCTTACTTAAAGAAACTGCAGTTATCAAACCCTGCGCACTACCTTGGGGAACTTGCGAAATGCCTCGAGTTACTCAAGCAATTCACCCGAGCACTTCCCTGAACCCCATCTTCATCTCTTTTTAAAATTTGTTTAAGTTATAAACTGTTAAATTTAAAAGCCATAAACACGAGATGCCTGTGCTATAACTCGAGACCAAGGCTTCCATCCCCGAGCATTCCCTCGTGTCAAAACCCAAGAACCTCGAAGCAACTCCCTTCCTACTCGAGAATTATGCGAGTCGACGCAACTACACCCTCACTGACACGCTCATGCCACCGTGCACGTGCACGGTGGCTCGCCACTCCTCCGGTGACTCGAGCCTCTTCCAACAAGTCACGTAGAAGCCTCACACTCGAAAATCCACTCCAGGTCATCGCGAAAATCATGGGATTGGAAAAACACAGGAGCTCGAACCCGCTGCAAACGAACACACTAAGTAAAACGCATCAACCCACTAACGTCGACCACCTGAGGTGATGAAACTCCGTTCTTACCTCGACCATAACCTCCCCTATCTCCTCCAAGAATCACGATCCACTCGATCTCTCCATGGCTGCAAAAACACTAGTTTGCATAGCATAACAACAAACGCAAACTAAACCCTATATTCGATTCAAGCCCAAAATCCTTGAATTCGAAAATTATTCTGACATTTTTCTGAAAATAAATGGGTTACAAACTTGCTTCATATCAATTTACAGCATCTAAATTAACCCAATCATCCAGGATTGACAAAAATCCATTAAAGCTTACTTTAAAAACTTCTTTTTGATATATGTTTAAAAATCACAATTTTTGTGTTAAAAGTCCTAACTATGTGTATGCATTCGAAAGATGTTATCGATTTCCTAAATTTAAACATTCGAAATTTTTTATTTTGGATTCCTTTTCCTATAATTTGAATAAACAGTGTTTATAACATGCTGTATAACTTCAAGCAAAATTTACAGGCATTGATTTAGGTAATTAGCATTAATGTCAAGTTTTCAAACATTTATATAAAGAAACCTTTACAATTTCCTTGCTTCACTATGTTTAGAACTTGAAAAAACATTGAAGACAACCATATCAAACTTTCTAGAGCAACAACAAATACTTAAGGCTACTTATCGAAGCAAATATCCAAAACACACACCAGTTATAAGCTGCTAAAGATACAAGTTCAGGTTAAAGGTAAGTTTACTCACCGAAAATTCCCTTGAACAGAACGATGCATTCAAATTTTTGAACACCAGAAGCTTTAAACTGCCTGTATATATTCTTTGTTTTGTATTGAATTTATATTTTGAGTTTTTGCTTGTTTTATTATCGGTTTCAGGTTTCCTAAGTTTCTTTATACCCAATGAACTGAAAAGAAAACGTATTCAAATGAATATATAGAAGATAAGAAGAGATATAAGGGAGGCTTAACTGGATCAGGTATTTACCAAGCTTTGTTCTGTTTTAAACAGATTTTCTTTTATTACAGAAAAGATTTGAAATATTTGTTTTAAACAAAAAAGTGGATGAAATGATAGCAAGTACATGTCTTGCTTCTCAATTAGTCTATACACTATAATTATGTTTACACTATATAGATAATTGTATGAAATGTACAACTTGCAGTAAAATGTGGCTTGTGTGAGAGGCTTTAGTTTTGCCTTGTTACTTAAAATGTTTACACTAGAATAATTATGTTTGTTGTGTATATATAGATATTTTATTTTTATCCTTTATGAACATATAGTCCAGGCTTGTTTATACACATATGTGTTGTATACTTATAAACATATTACTGTATATTGTTATTCCTAGTTTTGAATCTGCAGGTAAACACTTGGGCTTATGAGTGAAAGTATTGTGTATATTAAAATGTTTGTAGTGGGTTTGTAAACTCTTACTCCTCTGCACACAAGATTACACAGCAACACATGATCAAATATGTATGAAGATATTTTGTAAGTAATTATTTGTTCTGTTATCATGTTATTTTCCAGCTTGCAAACTGTTCATACATATGTATCATGTTTTCACTTTGCATTTGACTTTATTTTATCTTATTTTATGCGTTGTTCTTGTGCATATTTATTCGTTTTATTATCCTGTTGATACTTTGGCCTAGATTTCATTCTATTCTATATAACTTTCGTTTAATACTTAAACTTATTTTTTATGCTTTCACATTTTACAGTTGATGTTGTATGTTTAACAAAATTATCTAATCCTTGCTTTATATTTCACATTTAGATTTTATATTACTAGAATTTGATTTTAAATTTCAAACGTTATTATCTATATGTTATCATTTTATACTAATAGAAATAAAGTAAAGTATTTTAAGCAATTATACAAGATAGATTTTTTTTATTGTGAATATTTCAATTATTGAAATACTTATTCCAAATTGCCAAATCAATCTCCTTTTTTTTTAAATACAGTTTATATGAATAAATGGCAGTATTTCCAAATCATATTTGTTTTAAATATGATTAATTCACATTTTATATTTAATTAGATTAAATATTTATTAAAATAACCGGGGCCAAAATCCAGGGTCGTTACATTCCTCCCCCCTTAAAAGAATTTCGTCCCCGAAATTTAAAACAAAGATAATTCAAAAGCTGTTATATCAACTATTCAAACATAAATATCATTTATATAAGCAAACAATCAAACAGTCTATCCTAACAAACATCACTAGTTATCCGAACACGAATCCGGATAGGCTTTCCTAAAATTATCGAGAGTTTGTCTCTCGATGATCAACAATCCAAACTGGATTCCTGACCTCAGTTAAATTCGACTCAACTTCCAAATTCCTGAACTACTGGTTCAACTACTGATGAATCATGAACAAATTTCTAAGATGAATACATAATGAATTCCAGACATCCATTTTGGAAAGTCAATTCTGAAATCTACAGTATTAACTCTTTCCAAATTTTATTGCCTTCTTCATAGAATTTCAATATCTATTTTAATCAGGCCCGTACAATGTACATATACCATTCGTACGCAAATATCAAATTCGATTGCTTGCTCGATCACACAATTTCACTTCCGAACTAGTATTGCCCACCCGACTTTCTAGTGCGGACTCAGATCTGGTTTCTTGATCAGAAACTACCATTCTCCTTGCATAGTCATAACTATGATAGAGAATCTCTAGAACTAATCAAAATCCATATCCATGGTTCGTCGTCGAAAATCGAGTGAAAAATCCTAACTCGGATCGATATATAACTATCTCGAAATTCTGTGCTCGAATCTAGGTCAAATTGTTATGCGATTAAAATAATATACGTTCATTCTACGTATTTATAGTCATTGATTATCAACTATATCAATTTTCTTTTATTCATATTATTCTAATTCTATCCACTTGGAATAAATTTTCCCAATATCAAATTTTACTTAAGAATTTCACCACTCATTTCTTAAGCTTAATATAGGCATTATATATACTCTTATATTATTACTCTATCACAATAGCCTTATATCCTCTTATTTCCAATTTAAATTTCTAATTCCATGTGAATTCAATTTTATCTTAACTCTGAATATTGAATTTTATCGGCTATTTGATTTTAAATTAGTTTCATTCATTTGTTTATCTTCAATTTCCAATCTGAAATTGTTTTGTTGCTAATTTTTTTTTTTTATAGTTTTCAAATTTTGAAAAGTTTTGACAGATTCTCCATTTGTTTAGCATTACATATTTCCATAAGCACATATGTAAGGTTTCAACACTTAGTACAATTACTTCCAATCAATTCTCAAACCATTCCCTTCAATTTAAGTGATTTACAACTTACTTGCTTACATATATAATCCATTTGAGCAAAACAAACTCATATCCAAAATCATCTTATTTTGCTTCCAATAATTCATAGAATTTATCTAATTTCATTTACTTCAAACAACCCATTTTCTTATACAATTCAACAATGCTATCGTGAATAAATAATCACTTAAGCTTTATAACAATTCTTAAATTGATTCCAACTCAATTTACACTTGACTCCATCACAATTAATTTATTCACAATCTTTACATTTCACTTGCTTTTATCTCAAAAGTTTGATCCAAACCATTTTATTAAACTTGACAACCAGTATTTTAAATAATCATCTCACCATTTACTTAAGTCATTTATCTTCTTCAAACTGTTCCACCCAATAACTTAAGTTTATTCTATTTCACCAATTTTCATTCAAATCTTCGATTTGATTTTTCTTAAATCAAATCCCAACTATTCACTAATTAGTTTATTCCTTTATCCACTTTTAAATTTTAATTTACATTAACAATTCATTATTGAATTTATTCATAATAAGGTTATTCAATTTATACTTGAATTAGATTTGTTTACAACTCACACCATTTCTATTTAAATCCAATTCAATACTTACTTCGGTTTACATTTACTTATTTACTTAAGAATTTTATTCTATTCAATATATTTATAACTCGATTGAATCCATTTGAATCCAATTTTATTCTAACTCAACTCCAATTAAATTTAGCTACTTGCCATTTTTTTTTTAAATTTATTTCTCAAAATATGAGCTCAAAACTTATTTGTTTACTTTAAAGTTTATATTGCTCATTTGGGTCATTTTATCTTATAATCACAATTTCAGATTATATATATATAACACTTACTAGCTTAAAGTATAAATTTCCACCTCACAATTACAATCATTTTACCTTCAAATTTCATATCCAATTAAGTTTATTTTGAACTTCAATTCCATTTAACTTATCTCGGGTTAACCTCTAATATGTTTATTATTTTCATTTACTTAAGTTAAATTTTAATTCCCGGATTAAAAATTCCCAATTTCTTCTTATTAATATCAACTTTACTTTATAAGTTCAACAGTCAATTCATTTAAACTTTTCACATTATCTAAATAGAATTTCTTAGAATTCAATTGCCCGGTTTTCATTTCCAAAACCATTTTGAAATAATAGCTACACTTACCCACTTGGTATATCAAATCAAATTTCCAAATTCCAAGCACTTGTTTTCACCAAAACAAAATTTCCTTTTTTCTCGAAAATTTATAAAATAACTTATATACCTAACAAGCCCAACAATATCTTGACCAATTATCCTGGTAGCAATCCATCACTTTAGAAACTCGAAAATGAATTCTAATGATGTGGCCGGCATCATCAGGATTATTTTCTAGCGACTGAAGTGAGTTCAGCGCTTCCTTACTTTCACAAATTCTTTTCAAAATAATTTCCATTCAACAATATTTTCCAAAACAATATCCCATTAATGCCTTCAAATCTTTGGAAAAACTTTTCAAACATTCCCAAGATTTCAAATTCTCAAATCCTTTTGTTTAAATTCATTTAAGCACCCTTTAAATTCCCGGGACTTAAATTCTAATTTAATCAGATTTCAGTTATATTCCTTTTTATTTAAAATCATTCTTAGACAATTTAAATTTGGTTATAAACTGCTCACATTTAGATTTTTATTTGATTGTACTATTAACAATCAAACATCCAAGTATATATAGTTATTTCAGAAAAATATTTCTTTTATGTCAAAATATAATTTTGGGTAAAATTATTTCATTTACCCTACTTTAAAAACAATACCGTGTCGGTCTATCTTGTTTAAGAGTTTAGAAATCCCTATCGATGAAATGGCGTCCCAAACATCGACCAGAATTCATAAACACTCAACAGATAAGTCAACACAATATAAAAACAATTTTATATTCACTAACAAATACGCGCTCATATCTATTAATACACTCAAACTCATTTTAGAGTTCTACAAACTATATTCTATGAGTAACTCCTACCAGAGCCAAGGTTAACATCAACCTTGCTCTGGTACCAACTGTGACGACCCGCCCTTCTACTACCAGAAAGACGTGTCATCATTAAGAAAAGAAAGGGATAGAAGTAGAAAGAAAGAGAAGAAAGAACAACATCATCAAAATCTCACAGCGGAACGGAACAAAATATAATATATCACATAAATATTTTAAAGTTTTACATATATCATTGTTATGCAATATCAATACACATGACAGTCATATACAAAACATCTATCACTATATACATCAGAGATACAGTACATATCAACTAATACGGCGGAATTAGATAGGTAGCTATATACGTCAGGAAACTCCTGCTCCAAGCTCCTCCAGAAATCAAAGTCCGAGACCTATCACTTGGCTACTCATAAAAATTTGAGTACCCAAGAGTTTATGAAAACAAAATATAAACTCCGGGTCAGACATGGGTCTGGTATGAGTAAACGGTTTAAAGTTGTTTAACTTTGAAAACCATTTTGAAAATAAAGGTATCACGTAAGACTCCCCACAAATAAATACGGGTAAGTTTTTACCTTACGCTAATCAAAACATTTCATAGGAAATCCAGTGATATTATAATAGTGTCTAGGGTTTTCAAGTAAATAGAAAATAGCCAAAATTGTTACATCTATTAAATTCCAGCTACTAGCCACCAAAGTGGGTAATACAAATCAAAACCGTAGGGTCTCGTAGGGAAAATGGATTACCAACAATGGCAGGGCTACTGGGGTACCGTCCGTCACAGTACGGGGCCTAGATCACCATAGCGAGGATCACTCCCGATCCCCTGCTACACAAGGCCGGAACCATTCCTTACTGAACAGTCCCGAACAAGATAAACCCCGCGGTTGTAGCTAGCAACCGCCCATACAACCGAAAGAAAAAGGGACATCTAGACAGTGGAAATATCTTGTCCTGCTTGGGCATGACCCACCTAACCTTGCTGCATCTCCCCTGTTTTAGCCATTCCCGGTTGATGAGGCTTGAGGCTGCGATTACCTTTATTGAACAATATTCTTAGAATGCTCATCGCCTGCCTGACGATGTGTTGAAAGCATTCAATCCATACAAGTTCGTTCCGGGTTCGAACGAAACCGAAGGCATTATCTCGTCACACTCATTTTGGAATCACCCTCAGAGTCAACGACGATAACCTGTGCATTCTGAAAACACCATCTTGATCTTCATTTCAGGATTCACGACCTAAAGTTTAAACTGGATCGATGTGGTTCTCGGAGAATCAAATTTGATTCTTCCGATCCCGGTCTCATCGAATCCAAACGCCATTTTAACGGCCAAGTTGTCTAATTAACTTAAACATTTTAATTCAATGATCGAATTCAAATAACATTTATCACAGATAAAACATATACAATCATTATAGATATATCACAGCATATCAGAGAGCATTACAAAATATCATCACATAAACATCACAATCAGATATTCAACACACAATCCATAAGCAGTCATCTGAAATTCAATGTAAATTAAGTATATCAAAGTTAATCGCTTAACCCTGTTTTATTGATTAACAGTTTATTACTTATTTCCTTTCAAACTATTTGAATCATTAGATCATTGATAATTAATTTTTTTTATCTTAATTATTATAAACTTATTTTATTTTACACTACTTAATTAATCAATTCTTAATTAAACTATTTAACTTTAATTACTATTCTTTAATCATTAATTACTACCTTAATGGTTATTTAATAACTTGAATACTTATTTGTTAACTTCAATTTACTTAACTAACCATTTATTTATCCTTAATTCTTAAGTAAATTACTTAATTAATTATTAATTCACATCTAATTTATTTGTTTAACCAACTATTAACTTAAGCAGTAATTATAATCTTATAATTACTTAAAATCTACCGTTAATTATAATTTAAAAGTGATTAAGATGATGACTATTTAATTTAATTAACATTTTAACGGTTTCTTTAAGTTCGAACTTCCATTATATTACTAACTATAACTCAGAGATTAATTAACTTTATGCTCAATTAAATTGATCACTGATTTACATTAATAATTAAGAGCTTAACCCTAAGTATGGACCAAAATAATTAGCTTGCATATAAGTTTTGAGACCTTGAACCTGTTAAACAATTTTTAAAAAAAAAGTGTTTTACAGTTTGTTAAAACTGTTTACTAAGCTTACTTAAAGAAACTGCAGTTATCAAACCCTGCGCACTACCCTGGGAAACTTGCGAAATGCCTCGAGTTACTCAAACAATTCACCCGAGCACTTCCCTGAACCCCATCTTCTTCTCTTTTTAAAATTTGTTTAAGTTATAAACTGTTAAATTTAAAAGCCATAAACACAAGATGCCTGTGCTATAACTCGAGACCAAGGCTCCCATCACCGAGTCTTCCCTCGCATCAAAACCCAGGAACCCCAAAGCAACTCCCTTCCTACTCGAGAATTATGCAAGTCGACGCAACTACGCCCTCACTGACACGCTCATGCCACCGTGCACGTGCACGGTGGCTCGCCACTCCTCCGGTGACTCGAGCCTCTTCCAACAAGTCACGTAGAAGCCTCATACTCGAAAATCCACTCCAGGTCGTCGCAAAAATCATGGGATCGGAAAAACACAGGAGCTCGAACCCGGTGCAAACGAACACATTAAGTAAAACGCATCAACCCACTAACGTCGACCACCTAAGGTGATGAAACTCCGTTCGTACCTCGACCATAACCTCCCCTATCCCCTCCAAGAATCACGATCCACTCGATCTCTCCATGGCTGCAAAAACACTAGTTTACAGAGCATAACAACAAACGCAAATTAAACCCTATATTCGATTCAAGCCCAAAATCCTTGCATTCGAAAATTATTCTGACATTTTTCTGAAATTAAATGGGTTACAAACTTGCTTCATATAAATTTACAGCATCTAAAATTAACCCAATCATCCAGGATTGAGAAAAATCCATTAAAGCTTACTTTAAAAACTGCTCTTGTGATATATGTTTAAAAATCACAATTTTTGTGTTAAAAATCCTAACTGTGTGCATGCATTCGAAAGATGTTATCGATTTCCTAAATTTAAATATTCGAAATTTTTGATTTTGGATTCCATTTCCTATAATTTGAATAAACAGTGTTTATAACATACTGTATAACTTCATGCAAAATTTGTAGGCATTGATTTAGGTAATTAGCATTACAGTTTTCAAACATTTATATAAAGAAACCTTTACAATTTCCTTGCTTCACTATATTCAGAACTTGGAAAAACATTGAAGACAACCATATCAAACTTTCCAGAACAACAGCAAATACTTAAGGCTACTTATCGAAGCAAAGATCCAAAACACACACCAGTTATAAGCTAGCTACAGATACAAGTTCAGGTTAAAGGTAATTTTACTCACCGAAAATTCCCTTGAACAGAAAGATGCATTCGAATTTTTGAACACCAGAAGCTTTAAACTGCCTGTATATATTCTTTGTTTTGTATTGAATTTATATTTTGAGTTTTTGCTTGTTTTATTATCGGTTTCAGGTTTCCTAAGTTTCTTTATGCCCAATGAACTGAAAAGAAAACGTATTCAAATGAATATATAGAAGATAAGAAGAGATGTAAGGGAGGCTTAACTGGATCAGGTATTTACCAAGCTTTGTTCTGTTTTAAAATATTTTCTTTTATTATAGAAAAGATTTGAAATATTTGTTTTAAACAAAAAAGTGGATGAAATAATAGCAAGTACATGTCTTGCTTCTCAATTAGACTGCACACTATAATTATGTTTACACTATATAGATAATTGTATGAAATGTACAACTTGCAGGAAAATGTGGCTTGTGTGAGAGGCTTTATTTTTGTCTTGTTACTTAAAATGTTTACACTAAAATAATTATGTTTGCTGTGTATATATAGATATTTTATTTTTATCCTTTATGAACATATAGTCCAGGCTTGTTTATACACATATGTGTTGTATACTTATAAACATGTTACTGTATATTGTTATTCCTAGTTTTGAATCTGCAGGTAAACACTTTGGCTTATGAGTGAAAGTATTGTGTATATTAAAATGTTTGTAGTGGATTTGTAAACTCTAACTCCTCTGCACACAAGATTACACAGCAACACATGATCAAATATGTATGAAGATATTTTGTAAGTAATTATTTGTTCTATTATCATGTTATTTTCCAGCTTGCAAACTGTTCATACATATGTATCATGTTTTCACTTTGCATTTGACTTTATTTTATCTTATTTTATGCTTTGCTCTTGTGCATATTTATTCGTTTTATTATCCTATTTATACTTTGGCCTAGATTTCATTATATTCTATATAACTTTCGTTTTATGCTTAAACTTATTTTTTATTCTTTCACATTTTACAGTTGATGTTGTATGTTTAACAAAATTATCTAATCCTTGCTTTATATTTTACATTTAGATTTTATATTACTAGAATTTGATTTTAAATTTCAAACATTATTATCTATATGTTATCATTTTATACTAAATAGAAATAAAGTAAAGTGTTTTAAGTAATTATACAAGATAGATTTTTTTTTATTGTGAATATTTCAATTATTGAAATACTTATTCCAAATTCCCAAATCAATCTCCTTTTTTTTAAAAATACAGTTTATATGAATAAATGGCAGTATTTCCAAATCATATTTATTTTAGATATGATTAATTCACATTTTATATTTAATTAGATTATATACTTATTAAAATAACCGGGGCCAAAATCTAGGGTCGTTACAGTCATCCTCTGGGTTGTTGAGATCCTCGGTGGCGACCAATGATGGCCGGAGTCGCCGTGCATATGCACAGCGATGAGTTATTGGTGAAGTATTGGGTTTGGTTTTGGTTTCAGGGGAGGTTTGAGTTTTGCTCGAAGTAAGTGGGATGATGACCCGAAGTAGTCAGGCATGAAACTCAAAGTGGTTTTTGGGGTTCTCGGGTTGCTCTGAGTTTTTCAGGTTTACAAAAACCTGTAGTTTCTGTTTGATTTTTTTTTAAATCTGTAGTTTTATTTGTAAGGAAAGTTTAAATATAATTCAAATTCAAGTTTGAATTTTTGAATTTAAGTTCAAATTTAAAATCTCATATTTTAAATAAAGTTTTAAAAATATTTAATTTAATTAAATATTTTACTTTGTTAATAGTAGTTGAACTTTTTGAAATTTGAAGTTCTTGTCTAAATAAGAACAAGTTTAAATGAAGTTTAAAATCTGGAAATTTAAAAAATGAATTTCAGTTTGAAAATCTAAAAGAAGGTTTAAATTTAAAAGATGTAAACTAAATATAAATTGAAATTATTGAAACTTTGGAATGAATTTAACTTCAAAAGTTTATGATTTCATTTTTAAGACAAACTATTATTTTGTCTTAAAATTTTTAAAAGTTTTAAATTATTCAAACTTTGATAAGTTTAAATTACTCTTGTTTTAAAAACCTGTATTTAAAACGGAATTTAAAGGTAATTTCAAAAGTACTTTGTTTTAAATAAATTTTGTTTTAAAAAAAACATAATTTAGAAATGTTTTATCTTAAATTAATTCAGATAAATGTTTTGAAAATTTATTTAATTAATAAGGTAACTAAGGAATGGTTAATTAATTTAATTAATTAATGATTTGAAACTAATGAATATTGATTAATGATTAATCAATTTATAATTGAGATCATTAATTAGATTTTTAAAATTAATAATAAATGATTATTAATTATGTAATTAAGTTTTAAATCAAGGCTAATTAATTTAAATAATTAACTTTAAATTAATAGATAATTAAAGATAATTTAAATTGTAATTAATTTACGTTATTTACATAATGAAATAATTAAAAAAATGGTTAATGAAGGTCATTAATCAGGATTGTTTAATAATTAATTAATTTTGGTTAATTTTTATAATTAATTAGATTAATTAATTTAATAATAATCATTTGTGAATGGTTTGAGTATAATTACTTAATGAAGTAATTAAGAAATTAATTACTTAATGTAATTAATTTAGTTAAATGAGATTGTTTATTTTAATTAATTAATTTTAAGCACTTGGATTTTAAAAATAATTACTTAATGTAATTAATGGATTAGAAATTACTTAGTTAAGTAATTGATAATTACAGAATGTAATTAAATAAAGATGTTTAAGTATGAAGTAATTTGGATTAAATTACTTAGTAATTAATCAAGGAATTAATTAAGAAATTAATTAAAAGGTAATTAATTTGTTTTGAAAATAGTAATTAAGTTAGTTAATTACTAAATCTAATTAATCTGGGATGCTTACTAGTTATGAGTTAATTACTTAAGGTAATCAATTTAGGAAGATAATTTTATTAACTATTATTATGGATCAAATTATAATAATTAATGATGTAATTAAAGATGATTAATTATGATTAATTAATTAATGATAAGTAACTAAAGGTAATTAATTAATGCAATTAATTAAGGATTAATATAATTAATTATGATTAATTAATTAATTGAGATAATTAATAGTTAATTACTATTTGGTTGAGAATAATTAATTTGTTAAATTGATTAAGGATAATTACATGAATGTAATTAAGGATAATTAATCAAGAGTGATTAATTAAGGTGATTAATAATGAATGATTAATTGACTGAAAACAATTAAATGATTGAGTAAGCAAGATATATTTTGATGAAGTAATTAATTTAATTTATTTTAAATTAACTAAAAGTGAAGTAATTAATTTAATTCACTTTAAATTAATTATAGATGGAGATAGTTAATTTAATTCGTTTTAAATTAATTATATTGGGATGAGTAAATCATTGCTTATATATGTACGAATGACATTGATTGTCTTAGATGCTTTGAGATCTCAGAAATGAGATAAGTATTATTGTGTAGTATGAATGCTTGGTTGCCTTGTGAGGATAACTTAGATTGTCTATTATGATGGTGATATATGGATTATCTATTTAGATATTGATAATGTGGATTACCTGTTATTTGATAATGTTGATTATCAATTGTAATTTGTGAGTTATTTATCTGTGTGTATATAGATAATTGAATTATTTTAAACCTTAAACAACTTGGACCTAAAAGACACGCTTTGTATTTCGATGAGACCGGGATCGGGTTTCCGTATTTGGATATCCGAAAACCACATCGATTGTGACGCCCCACCTCTATACCCACGCTAGCCAAGAACACTACGGTGTAGTGCTGTTAAATAGCACGAAGAATAAGGCTGTTGAGGAGCGACCATCCATGTGATTGCTTATCACACGGTGGCTATAAATAATATTCGGAAACAAACATAGAAATAAGCATAACACAAATCAGTCATAGACATCCATATCACAAAGGCGGAAGAAGATATGAATATATAACTAACACATGAAAGTGTACATCAGAGTAGTGGTCAAAAAGATCCACAATAATACAAAAGAATAGCAACACGTGCTATACAAAAGAATACAACTATGAGTCTATATCTCAAGTGTATACAACAAAAACTGCTAATCTAAATAGTTAGCCAAAAGTCAGGGTAGGAAATCTCGGGAAGAAGTCAAGCAGAAGCACGTGTAACATCTCGGTCTGACCCGAGTATTATTTAAGAAAATAATAAACGGATCAGTCTAGCTAAAAATATCAGATGACATGGTATAAAATAAAAGATATGGCATAAACATAAAATATCCATACTGACATACTACTATAAGTATGCAAATGATGATCAATAGAAGATCAATCAATAAGAGATAAATCGATATCACAAGAATCTGCTCAAAAATCCAAAGAGGGCAACATACCCTAAACTTGTACTCATAACAAATCAATGACATAAATTCCAGAAATCAACACAAGAAATCCAAAAATCACAGAAAAAGGGAAAGAGGCCTATCACATGACGGTCCGAAGACCTTGGGGAGCTACCCCATATGGGTGACTCGGAATCACCCAGATGAGGTATAGGCTAACCAAAAAGCAAAAAGGTATGTGTGAGTGGAATCACACAAATGGTGTCTAGCCTAACCTCGCAGCAAAAAGGTATGTGTGAGTGGAATCACACAAATGGTGTCTAGACTAACCTTGCGGACAAAGAGATATGCGTGAGTCGGAATCACACCCATGAGGTCTAGTCTAACCTTGCAAACAAAGAGACATCGCACAATTGCTAGTCTAAATCATAAAATGATCGTCATGATCATCGAGAAGTGTCAATTACACTAAGCTAGTAAATATAAAAGTATATCTTCGTGTCCCATAACCACTTGCTTAACTTAAATATTTACGAACAAACTGTAAATCTTCACTAGAAAATTGTCACAAGAGGTTCAATCGAACAAGTCCAAGAATTAACCGACGAAGTGAACATAAGCGTTTCATACCACTTGTTTTACTAAGCCGTTTAGTTAGATTTCTCATCCGAGTGAGCTAAAGGTTTGTATATACTAGTAGATTGGAAAACGGTTTAAGAAAAGAGCTTTGTTATTGAAAATAGAGTTGAAATCATTTTTTTGAAAGAGTTTTGATATTTACTACTAGTATTGAAACCTTCATATTTCTAAAGTTGTTATCCCGACTTCTTAGCAAGGCCGTGATACCATAAAATTGACCGAGAAGCCAAAGATAGTTTGTCTCGAAGAATGGTCAACTCAGCATCTCAACAAAGCAAGTTCTGTTGAATGTTTTTCAGATAAGATCCCCTACGGAGGGGGGGTCCAGGGGGGGTGGCAACCCCCCAAGGTGGGGGTGCGGGGGCAAAAGGAGGATAGGATCGAGCGACCTATTGCTTGCGTCCTAAGGGTGTTCGCGAGTTAGCAGAAACGAGCGACCTAACAGAGGCGAGCTACTTAAGGGACTCGCGACCTAACAATAGCACAGGCCAAGCAACCTAACGTTTTAAGGCCGAATGACCTAATTAAACTCGCGACCTAAAAATGTCAAGGCCGAGCGAGTTAAGGGGATTGTGCGACCTAGGGTACACGCGACCTAAAGGAAACTCGCGACCTAACATGGCTGAGCTAAGGTGAGGTGCAACTCAACCAGGTAAGCGACCTAAGGGGGGCGAGCGACCTAAGGAACTCGCGAGTTAGAAGAGGCGAGCGACCTACGAGTTAAAGGGGTCGAGCGACCTAGAGGTGTTTCGCGACCTAGTGGTCGAGCGACTTAAGGGGGTACGCGACCTAAAAATATAAAGGCCTAACGACCTAAAGCCAAAGACGACCCAAATTGGTTGCGAGTTAAAATGGTCAAGAGACCTAAGGATTTAAAGGCCATGCGACCTATGGGAGTGGGCGTAAGGCCAAAGGGGAACGACCCAGTATCTCGCTACCTAACGATGTAGTGGCGAGCGACCTACAACCTAAGCCCTTATGACCCACGACCCACGACCTAGCGACCTAACTCTGAAGCGAACGACCTAAGGCATGCGAACGAGTTTAAGGCCTGAAATGAGCTATTCTCTGGGCGACTTTTCAACAGCGAACGACCTAGCATAGGCAGAAGGACCTAAGTGCAGAAATTCACAAAGAACACTAAAAATTGGAGTTTTTGGCCAATCCAATTCAAACCAAATGCAAATGTACATGCTAAAGTGATGGGAATTCATTCCCAATAGTCCAAGATTGTTATAGACAAGAATGTGAGATAAAAATCTCACCTTTGCACCAAATTTATGAAGAAAAGCTTGAAATCAATGGAGAAGTAATCACAAGCTTGAATCCAATATCTTCTTCTTGAATTTGGAATTGAATGTTGGATTTGCAAGAGAATTTGAGCTTGGAATATTAATTTCCCTTCCACTCACCATTAATGCTAAAGCTTGGTTGTTAGGAAATTTATGAAGAGTGAGAAGAAGGAGAGAAGTGGGTTTGAGTTATAATGGCTAATCTAACCCAAAGTCCAAAGCGGGAAAAGTAAGTGAAATTCCACTAACTCCAAACCTATCAATGTTTAAACTTAAAAAAAATTGTAAACGGCATTTCGAACTCAATGGAAGTGGTCTCGAGTCCAAATTTGACCATTTGCAAAAAGTAGCTTTTCGGACCAATATTCGATTAACGACAAAATATTTAAATAAAATATTTAAATATAAAATCGATAAATATGCGGTTTGTTACATCGATCCACATTAACGTTAGGCCGTGAATCAAAGTAGAGCTTTGTGAAGACTCGAGGTGTAAGTACTATACGTCAGTATAACTCTGTGGGTGATTCCGTAATGAGTTGCCTTAATAGTAATTATAGGTTCGAGATGGTGGTTCAGAGTGCAAGGGTTATCGTCATTAATTCTGAGGGTGATTCCAAAACGAGTGTAACGAGATAATGCCTTCGGTTTCGTTCGAACCCGAAACAAACTTGTATGGATTGAATGCTTTCAGAACATCGTCAGGTGGACGATGAGCATTCCAAGTGATGTGTTCTATAAAGGTAATCGTAGCCTCAAACCTCATCAACCGGGAATGGCTAAAACATGGAAGGTGCAGCAAGGCTTCATGGGTAACCCCCACTTGAGAGTAAGATTTACCCCTGTCTATAGGTCCCTTTTTATTTCGACTGTGTGGACGATTTTGAGCTCCAACTGTCGGGTAATCTTGTTCGGAACTGTTCAGTAAGGAATGGGTCCGGCCTTGTGTTGCAGAGGAGCGGGCCTACTCCTCGGTACGGTGATCTAGGCCACGCACTGTGACGGGCGGTACCCCAGTAGCCTTGCCATTGTATGAAATCCAAAATCCAATAAATGCCAACGGTTTTGATTGTATTACCCACTTTTGTGGCTAGTAGCTGGAATTTAATAGATGTAACAATTTCGGCTATTTCTTATTTACTTGAAAACCCTAGACACTATTATAATATCACTGGATTTCCTATCAAATGTTTTGGTTAGCGTAAGGTAAAAACTTTTCCATGTTTATGTGTGGGAAGTCTTACGTGATACCTTTCTTTTCAAAACATTTTTGAAAGTTAAACAACTTTAACCTGTTACTCACACCAGACCCATGTCTGACCTAGGGTTTATTCTATTTTCTTAAACTCTTGGGTACTCAAATTTTTACGAGTAGCCAAGGGATTCAGGTTAGGGTTCAGGTTAGCTTTGACGAATTGTGGAGGAGCAATGGAGCAGGAGGCTTCTGCGTGTAGATATATATAGTATTCCACTGTGCAGATTTCTCTGAGTTGTTCTTGTACTGCATAGAGCTGTATAACTAGACAGGTGTTTATAACTGTCTAGTATGTGATATATATCTGTGTAACTCTGATAATGGTTGTAAACTATGTAATGTTTATGTTATAAATATAATCTATTCGTTCCGCTGTTTAGATTCTGATGTTGTTTCTTCTTCTCTTCTTTCTTTTCTCTTTTCTATCTCTTTCTTTCTTGAAAATGATGCGATTTTCTGTGGTAAGAAAGTCGGGTCATTATAGCCGGGAAACCCGATATATATCAATATTTTATTTTTTGCATGATAAATTCTTAAGTGCACCTACATTATTATAGCGTTATAAAATATGCTCGCTCAATTTATATGCAATTGCACCAAAAAAATATAGCCAAATGGTCTTCTTGTACTTGTACTTACTCAAATTAAACCCATAAGTACCGAAAATATGAAATTCAATAACATTTTATTGAATTTAACTAAGTTAACACATACTTCATAACTAAAACAGGTTCTGACATGTATATATAGCTGATACATGCAAATACAAAGTCCCAACATTTAATTATTCACCTCGAATTCAGCTTATGCGCCATTAATTCGATTCCGAATGATTCAAAATAATTTATTAGCATTCCAATCATATTTACTCATCTTACATACGTTTCTACAAATTGATTCTAAATCAATTTATTCACTTTCTATTAATTCACAGAATTTGTTTTCTCCCGTTTATGTCAAATGACAGTTCCATCCATGCTATTTGGTGATATTCATTTAATAAAATAACCTTTCCAGTTTATAGCTATTTTAAATTGATTCCAAATCAATTACCAACTTTATTAATCCACATTCAATTTATTCACAAATCTTGTTTTCTTGATTTTACATTCAACAACAAACCAATCCATGTCAATTTATTTATGGATCGTCTCATAAATTAGTTAGTTTGTTTAAATTCCATTTTTATCAACAATATTCCTAACCATAAATTGAATTCATTTATAACTTAAGTCACCACCTTTCATACCAGTTCTATTTTATTCGACAACATTTTAAGATACATCTAACTTGCTATACATAAGTCGAATTCCATTTATAACTCAAGTTCCACATACAATTTCAATCCACCATTCCTTTTGCTTAACCAAGTTGAGTCTCATTTCTATATTCAATTAACTAATTAATTTATCTAATTAGTTCATTTCTGTTTCATTATTCAAAATCTGATTTTTATTTCAAAAACCACTTCAATTGGGTTAGCTTGAGTTCGTTTGAGTTTATAATTAAAAATTGGATTTCCATTTCTTCACTAAAATATCAAACCATTTTCATTTTGGTTTACACATTTTAATTGTATAACTTATTATTTTACCATTTCATAATTTCTATACTTGAGTTGATTCTCTGACGACCAACATGTCAAAAGGTTTAAATTGACAATAATCCACGCATGGCCAATTTAAAATTTTAGAATGTAGATAATCAATGGGGTTAATTAAGAAAAATAAGAAAAGAAAAGGCAAAAAAACACAGAATCTCAAAGCAGAACGATAAAATATAATAATCAAATAAACAGTTCATGAAGCTGTTTACTATACATTTGATTATAATCTATACACATTTACCAAAGTTATATAAATACATTAGGGATAAATAATCAATACAGCAAAATAGCATGATGCAAGGGATAATAATAATATTGATATACCAAATCTTCATCTTCATTCTTTAGAGATTGATCTTCAATACACTGAAAAACTCAGGAATGACCCGAGCATAATGGAAAACAACATTCGAGTCAGGACTAAAATACTCTTATATAAGTCAAATCAATATCAAGAAAAATGAGTGCAACAACGCCATAGATGTTTACGGGATTTCACATCTCATATCCAGTGTATAAAGTGCGTACAATAACTTAGGAGATGTCATTGGATTTTCCATCTCCTAAGGATCCGTTAAACTATTTATATATAATAGTATACGCTATAATAGGTATTGTCGATCAGTAAAATAAATATTAAATAGCGATAAGTCTTTACATTGATACACCTTAACACATTTCTTTAATACAAAACTAAAGTCGTAACCGTCTTGCATAGGGATAAATATGACAAGGCACAGAGTCAATGCTCAAAGTAGGATTTTACCAGTTTACTTATAACGACCCATAAAAATTTTGATTAATAAAATGTTAGTTTTATTTAAATTTTTCAATTTAATTTAGGAAGAAATAAAAAAAATTCTAGAAGTTATAATGAAGCGGATGTTAGAAATTTAAATGTAGCAATTGAAATTAAGATTTACAAATTCAAAATGTAATTGCAATCAATTGAAATTATGAAAATTTATCATACTTGGTTATAAGTTTAATATGAGAAACAAATGGGAATATTAAAATAGCTAACGAAATATTATAATCAGGAATATAATTGAAATTCTACTAATTTAATATAATAAGAAGGTATGTAATAAATAAATGATTGTAAACTTTAGTAAATGAATTAATGTGCAAAGGAATTGAATTAAACATGAATAGCATGAATAAAATGAATATTAATAAATGAAACTATGTAATAATTGATAAATGATGGCATTCATGAATGAAATAAGATTTGTAAGTAATAAAGGAATAATTAAAATAAACATTAAACTAATGAATAAAAGAAAAGGTTGTAAGAAGTAAAATGTAAAGTATTTAAAAACCTTAATTAATGTGTTCAATGGATAGAAGTACACATTTAAAAAAACATAATATTCATTCAAATTAAAATGTAAATAGGCCTATATTAATGTAATAAAATAAAATTAGCATTGAATATGATGTACCTATTACCTGGAATCAAATTGTAAAGTTGTAAAGGTCATAATTGATTGCAATAAATAAATTGGGAAATAAGTTCGAATTATGTTAATTGAGAAATTAATACAGGGAGTATGTAGAGTAATAACTAAGAAAGTAATACGTTATAAACTGAATATAACCTAAACATAATTGTAAGTTAAAGGGTTGAATTTGAATCTAACCCGTTTAGTTGGAAACTTATTAAAATAAATTGGATTCAATTTATAATAATGGGAATTTATATGAAATGAAGCATGCATTATGAAATGTATATTGATTCAATGTTATTTATACCTATAAAATATCTATTTATGAAAAAGCAAGATTTTAATCAATAAAGGAATTTATTAAGGTTTCAAATTTTAATTATTAACATTTAAATAGGAATCAATTGTAATTAAATGAACTTTAATGAATATTAATGAGAATTTACGCTATAACTAAGGGTGTGAATGTAATAAATATAAACCCATGCGAATTGTAACTATGAGATGACAATCAAGTGAATAACAGGATTTAAAAACTAAATAAATAAATTCATTGGGAATTTAAGTTTTAATTTCTGGGTAAATTTAAAATGTAATTTAATATTGTAAATAGTGAATTATTCAATGATAAATTGATGTAGAATGTTGTTAAAGTATTCTAAATTTACCAAGTAATCCAAACTGACAAAATTTCCAAATAATTAAAGTTGAATTGTAAATTTGATTTAATTAACTTATTATTAATTTATTTATTTATTTGGAATTTAAAATTTTAATAATGGGATTAATTGCAATTGAAGGAAATTTAATTTGTACGTTAATTGAAATTAAGTCAAAATGGGTGGATATTAGGAACCAAGACTTAAAAGCAATGTTAGCTACATTTTTATTGTAATAAGACTCGAAATAACAAGGGTTAAGAATTTAATAAATGGATTTTTGGAGTTTTATTTTATAATTTCAAAATTTAATAAATATTGAAATTAAGGTTAACATTTGAATTTATGAATTAATCAACTCAAAATTTACATTTTAATTTGTTCAAATCATTGTAAATGTTTGAGAAATATAAGGGTGATAAGATTTGTCAATTTTAGAATTGAAATTTAAATTTGGATTTTTATCAATTAATTATAAATTTATTTAATTAATATAAAAATAGCCATTTTGGCCACTGACTCGGATTTCGACGAAACCAGTTTCATTGGATCCTTATCGGTGAATTATTGTAGAGTTTCCAGTTTCGTAGCAATCGGACTTATCGTTTGATCATACGAACGCGAAACGCATTAAAATCGATTGAATTGAAATCAATTGAAATCAATTTGAAAATATTGATTTCAGCATAACTTCTTCATACGATGGAATTTGGATGTGAAACTTTTTCCATCGCACTCAGAATATTTTAAAACATCTATTTTGATATATGGTTTGACCCAATTTCGTTCCGAAGTCAGAACAGGATTTTTGGGCCAATTATCGTTTAGCACGTTATAATTCGGATCCATCTGTCTATTCCATATTTATCTATAAATATCCTGCTATAAACCCTAATTTTTCCTTATTATCATTGTCTGTACATACAAATCTACCTGCCTATTCCTTTCTTCCAATGGCAAAAACATAAATTCCAATTGCAAACCCTAATTCAATTTCAAATTCAAATCGAAATTCAGACTCATCAAACTATGTCAAATTATATATGGTTTCAAAGATCTTGATAAATCGAGTCGACGCATGGTGTTGGTTTTTCATAACAGTGCTCAAATTTATCGCAAATTTGTAGTCAAAGCTCAAATCACGAAACTTAGATTGTCGATTTGGGGAAATTTGATTCGAGCGATGGTCTTTGCAATTGGCCGATGGAATGGGGGCGATCATGTTGTGGAGTCGTGTGGTAGTGGTCGTTTGGCCTGGAACGGCATTTGGCGATCGAATTTGGCCAGTAGGGTTTTGAAAACCATAGATAGCGAGTGGCGGTCGACGGCATAAGCGGCGATCGCACCCTAAGGGATGGAGGCGGCCTGGGGAGACAAGGCCAGGGGTGGTCGCGATTTGGCGTACGGTGGCGAATCGGTGGAGAGAAGGGCGGTCAACGGTCGAAGACGTGGCGGCTAGGGTTGCTGTAGGTTCGAACGAGAGAAGGCTCGTGCGTTTTTTCTCGCGTGCGCAAATTTCGGTAGGGTGACGTGGCTTGTGGCATGCGTCTATTTGTTTATTCTAATTGTTTTTTTAAAAATTGATTTTCAACTCATTTAATCCGTATAACTTCCACTCACGATATCCAATTCACGCACGATTTTTTTTTGCTAGGATCGTAATAAAATTCCAGACATTTCGGCGCTAGTTTGCACGAATTCTGAGATTGTCAAATTTTTGGGTTTAAATCGGGTTTAAATTCGATTTAAGTTCAGAAGGTGAGTGTTTTCACCCACTCGCAACTTCTAAAATTCCTTATGTTTGTTAAATTGATATATGATGTGATTTTGAATTTATTTATGGTTGTTTGGCAAATTTTTAATCATCATCTCAGTTAAATTGCATTTATTCAAATTAAATTGTTATTTAATTTATTTCTTGCATATAAATTGACGGTTAAATTTATTTAGTTTTTCATTTAAATTGCTAGTTAAATTTATTTATTATTGCATACAAACTGCCAGTTAAACAGTTATTAAATTTATTATTGAATATAAACTATTAGTTAATACATGTTATTTACTACCTGTATATATTAATGTATTGATTGAATTTGGATGATGATTTTGATAAATGGTTGACGATTGATATTGGATGAATGGATGTTGTATCTTATATTGTTATAAACTGTAAGTTACTATGCATTTTCATCTTATTTGGGATTGCGGTTTGAAATGATATACAACCGAGGCACGAAGAGACTTTGTATTTAAACTCACGAAAGGCTATGAGTGCTCAGACATAGAATCAGAATAGTTGGTCGACTTTTATAATATAGAGTAATGGTAAAAATTGAAATAAAAAGAATATATGTATGTAGTAATAGTGGCAGTGGGTTCTACCGATTCTTTCATAGAAAGACAGTAAGCTTAGAAATTTTTTTAAAGGAATTTTCTAGTAGTTAATATGTTAAACAAGACATTTCGTTAGCTAAGAAAAGGAACTTTCATTTTACGTTTTTTTTATTCAGTTCTAGAATATAAGAAGTAAGGATTTTTATAAGATTTCTGATATTTTCTTATCTTATTGGATTGAAATCAGTTTTCTTTTTCCATTCAAGGAAATAAAATTTTATCTCCGATAAAAATTAAAATTGAGGAACCATTCACTAATTTCAATTTAAAGACTAATTTAAATTGTTAATGGTTCCAATTTGCCCTCAATTTTGCAGTCTGTCGCTAGAATTTGACTCTTAATAGAAAAGAAACGAGAAGGGAAATTATTAACTGATGTATATTTTGAGATATAATAAATCGAAGAAAATAATAAAAACCAGAAGAAAAAAAATGTGTTTTTGAGTAAACCTGGCCGTTTTTCATGTTTAAATAAAACATGAGATGGGTCAAAAAAGTATAATTTCTAGAAGTTTAAAACAAATGTGAAATGTGTGATATGTAAATAGCCTAACGGAAGAAAGATCTTTAAATTGCAGATTGAAATGATAAATATCCGCATTACTTGACCATAGGATAGAAAATTATATACAAACACCTTCGGTGTGTGTGTGTGTGTATATATATATATATATATTGAAAATGATTTTTATGGTTTGGATAGGACACGGTTAAATAAATATCAAACTTTTATTTATGCAAATATTATTTTATATATATACATATATAGCTAAATTTTTGAATTTAAGCTATATATAAAAAATTTGAAATAAAAACAAATAAGTTGAATAATGGAGTTTGATTATTTTATATTATATGATTAAGTACATGTCTAAGATATTGTATATATAGAGTCTTAATGATTTAAATAAATTAAGATTGAAAGGTGAGTTGGAAATTATTAGGAACTGAGCTTATTTAAGAATTAAACTCCATAGGGTGAGGTAAAACTTATTACACTTGAAATGTTAAAAGGTATGATATTTATAACTGGACTTTTATTTCAAGATAAATTAAGTGAATATTTCTAGTATAAATAAATTTGAAGGAAACATTTAGTTGTTAGTAATTTGAGTTTTGTTTTAAATGATTAGGATTTATTATGGAAATATTTCAAAACTAAATAATAGGTCAATGAATTGTTGGATAGAAATTTCCAACCTTAGTTTGAATTTGTTAAATACTCAAAGTTTGAAAATATCGAAAATTGAAGTTGTTTATTTAAACTGAAAGTGAATTCAAAATTTATGGATTTAAACTGAAATTTAAGAGAATAAAATGGTAAAGTCGTGAAAATTATTTTACTTTACAAAGTAATTTTAAATTCAAACCATTTTATTTATATACTGTTGAATATCCAAACCATTTAACTTTGGAAGTTATGGTTTAAAACTATGGACTTCGAAGTATTATGTTTTGAAGGTTCATAATTCAAATATTGTTTTCAAGAAATTATAAATTTTAATGTGGCATGATTTTTGACAAAAATATATTTGAGCATGATATCATATTGATTTGAGATTTTTAAAATATAAACTATATCGTATATATATGGTTTTTGAAAGGGATAATATATTCTGGTCTTAAAGTATAAACTATTTTGAAAAGACCGCGGTGTTATAATAATGTTTGGTTGTTGAAGAGACCGGGATCGGAAGTTGTCATACTCACTGCCAACTCCGAAAACCACTTTAATAACCATGTACGAGGTGGAGATTCCAGAATGAAGTAGGATGGTGGCGGCGTTTCCTTTAAGGTAAATACGTGGACCCAAATCCCGTGAATTGGCATAAGGTGGCTAAAATAGGAGCGATTGACGGGTTAATTGAGGTAGCATCTTTGATCGGACACATCCCTTTGATATTATACTTTGACTTTTGGATTGATTCGGTGGCCACTTTGGATTTTTATTTGGGGGTGTGGCTCGAGGTGGGCGGTAGCTGCGGCTACGCGTTACCATCGACCCCGAAGCGTAATTGGCATATCTACCCTGGCATTGCCTAGTTGTGCCGTGTCACCTACCCTATCGTGCCTTGTATGAGTTTGGATTTCTTCCGTAGCCCGTGTGGTATCCACTGGTGGCTTCCCGTCAGGAGGGACTATAATATTGGATGGACTACTGGAACTATTACGTGTTAAGGGGAATATTGGGTCACTTCTTGATGCTAAGAAAAAAGTAAGTTTATTTTACAATTAGACACTATTATAATAGCGAAATATACTACATAGTAAATAGTTTAACGGATCCTTAGGGGATGTAAATCCCGGGCATCTCTTGAGTTACTGCACTCATATTTATTTCTGTTGATTTTACTTACATAAGATATTTTAGTTTTGACTCGAGTGTTTTGTCTTTTCAATTCGCTCGGGTCAGTCCGAGCATTTCAGGATTTCGAAGACCTTAGCTCTGGAGGACGAAGACGGGGATTTATAGTATTATTATTATTAGTCCACTATACTCATACTGTTCCACTGCATTGTTATTGGTATGTGTAACTCTGATAAATGTGTAAATATAATCGAACATTTTGTAAAGCAGCTTTATAAACTGTATATTTGATTACTATATTTTATCCTTCCGCTGTGAGATTCTGTTTTGTTTTATTTCTTTCTCGTTTTTCTTATTTACCCCATAACAATCTGCCCTTCCGAACGGTTTGAATTGGCACGTGTGTCGATTTAAAGCGTACGACAAGGCGGGACGTTACATCTGGTATCAGAGCTTTGGTTTAGCGATAAATAGCTTTGTGGGGTCTGACTCTTTATTAATTGGGCAGTAATACCCTATGCGAGTCTGTGAGTGTATATATGAGAGAGCGTATTTGTTAGTGTTATAAAAAGGTTTTAATATTGTGTTAATCTGTTCCGTTTTGTATTTGTAAATTCTGGTTGGTGCATGAGACGTTGTGACATCAATAGGAATTTCTAAACGCTTAATAGGACAGACCGACATAATATTTGTTTTTATATAGGTGAATGAAATAATTTTGCCTATTATATTTTCTGTATATAAACAAATTTTTATAAATATATATATACTTGGGTGTAATATATTGGTTGTTAGGAATAAAATTTATAAATAATAGGTAAAATAAGATTGAAAATAAAATAAATGAAATTTGGAAAATTTAGAACTTAAGTCCGAGATTTTGAAAAATTACTTTCAAAGGATTTTGAAATTTAATAATAGTATATAGAAATATTTTCTGATATAAATATTTCAATATAATTTGAAAGTATGGTTTTAAAGAAATTCTGGAAAGATTAAGTTGTACTCCCCACTCTGTCGCTGGAAAATAAATTCGGTGATGAGTGCACACATCATCGACTTTCATTTTCGAGTTTCGAAGTGGAAGGCCACTGTAGTAGTTTTACTACAGATTTATTCTTGATAAACGGAAGTAAATTTTTAATTTGTTCTAAATATACTTGGATATAGATAAGTTGTAAGTATATTTATCTATTATTTTAAAATAATTTGAAAGTAAACCCGGTATTTAATTCTTAAGTTTCCATTTATTAATAGTTTAATTAACGTAGTGAAACAGAATTTAACTAATAATTGAAACCCTAAATAAAATAAGAGATTTAATGCTAGGTTATTAATGGTATTAAAGGAAACTTGAAATTTGTAACATATGAAACAAAGAGTAATAGTCTTGAACATTAAATATAATTAAAGGATGAGATAAAACTTGTATAAGTTCATTTGCATTTTCTTTAACATATATAACTTACCAAATATAAAAAGTTAAAATGTTTAATAAGAAATGTAATGGAAATTGTACAAGTAAAAGTACGTAATGAAGTATTTCTAAAATTTAATATAATAGAAATGTAAGCGCTAAACAAGTAAATGAAATTTGAGAAATGAATGTAATGCAATGAATAGAAATAGAGCAAAATAAATAAATAAATTAATGAAACTGTAAGAAATAAATGAATATAATTGAGAAATGCATAAATGGAATGCAATAAAAGAAACTTACATGACCTGAATAAATGAAAATGAATAGAATTAATACGAATAAACTAATCGTTGTTGTTGTTTTGGTTTATGGTTGTTGAGTAAGGATACTTTAAAATTATTTAGATGAATGAATATTCTATTTAGTTTCACCTAAGACTGTTGAGTGAAGGGTACACTTAGTAGTTATTCTTCATTCCGTACAATTTAAAGTTTGAACCCAAACAACTATTTGTTTTGTTTGATGAATGAATGATTGATTTGTGTTGTTTCATTGTGATGGTTGTATACCTGGTTGCAAGTGATTGTTATAGGTACTGATTGTTTGTTGGTGCTTGAAAACAACGCTAAATATTTCATTTGTATAATTATTAACTCCCTTGGATTATATAAGTGAGATACAGGTTATGAAAGCAATTGCTACTACTTTTGGTTTCATAATTAAGCGTAAATTGCCCGACAAATAGGTATGTTTTTGGATTACAGTATAGCGCTATTATATTAATTTTTCCCGTGTTGGGATTTTATATTATTTTGGAAAATATATGTTGTATATTATTATAATCGATATTATATTTTCTCCCGAGCCTCCCCGTACAAAGGAGACTCTGCCGAAATTTTCCGTAAAATTTTAGACTTAGAAAATTTTGAAAATATTTTCCAAACTTTATTGATTTAGAAGATATAATGATTGTAAATCTGTATATTTTGTTTAAAGTAACAAATTTTGTAAATTTAATTATTTATAAAATTTATGTTTTGACTAGGATATATTGATTTCGTAATTCTTCTTTTCCCTTCTTTTTCCTTTCCGGGGACGAAAAGTTTTGAGTGGGGTGTGACGCCCCACCTCTATACCCACACTAGCCAAGAACACTACGGTGTAGTGCTGTCAACTAGCACGGAGAATAAGGCTATTGAGGAGCGGCCATCAATAGTTGGCCTTACACTAGTATTGGTTATCTCGATGGGAGTGATATATAAATATATATATTCTTTCATTTTTCATCTCTGATTTATTTTCTCCCATCGACATACCCCAATTCCAGTATAAAACGAACTACGATGGTTCGTAATAGTTTAGAACAGTAAATATAAAATAACAACACAGATAATATAAATGCGGAACACAGATAAAACAGAAAGTCTCATATATATATATAATAACTGATGTCAGTTACAATACATTCACACGGTACATATGATACAACTACAACAATCGACTAAGGAAGTTACATATACAAGTACATTAATGTATTTAATATACAGGAACACATATCTTCCTATACAATTTTACAGACTACTACAAATGACGACGACTACTCCAAAAGATATGAAAGAACTTCATAGCTCTAGCAGCAACCCAAAGCAGAATATCTACAACCTGAAATACTCGGTCTGACCCGAGTATTAAATTCAAAAGAAAATAATACTCGGGTCAGTCTAATTCAAACTCAGTTATTAGTGCACAGAAGCAATAATAATCAAATAGTGAATAGACGACAGTAATTAAACCAAGTCAGAATGCAATTCAGAAATATTGAATTGAAATAAACATAACAGTTCAAATCATTTTAATATCAATTAAAATATTAATTCATGTAGGGCTGCAGTACACGCACGCGTGCACTGCCTCGCCACTACAGAATATGGAATACGCAAAGAGATCCATAAGTCAAAACAAATAGAATATCATACACGCCATACCGTGTGGCTGCAGTTCACGCTTGCGTGCACTGCCCTACCACTATAGTGACGAAGTACCCAATGAATGCCGTGTGGCTGCAGTTCACGCTTGCGTGCACTGCCTTGCCACTACAGTAACGAAGTACACAATGAAAATTCATAACGAACAGACGGTCAAACCCAGAAAAGTGGGGTTCGAACTCAAGTGAAACACAGATGCAAATAATTCCCGAGTAGAACCAAGGACATCAAACAAAAACTCAGATGCAACAATCAAACAGAAGCAACAGTACAGATTAAACAAACCCGCATACTCAAATAGTTGAAGTAATGTCACTGACAGTACCGGAGTCATCAAATTCAGAGACATAATGACCAAAGCCAACATATAAAGCGTAAGCACTGCTCAAGTATAGACCGATAACAACCAAGTTTTCATTATGCAGACAGCTAAGTGAAAGCATGTACACGTATCTAGACAGTGTTCATGTTGCAATGTACACAAGGAGAATATCAAGCAGATCATGTGAGGAAAGAAGCTCAATGACTTCAAATTATATGGTGATTCAGCAAATGAGCATTCGATACATGCAAATGCTAACCTGAAGAACAACAACATAAGTCTGCAACATATACTACCTACATACATGTATGATTACACATGTGTATCCACAAAACATATGTACAGCAACACGAACACAGGCCACTGAATGGCGAAGGGCAAATGGAACCGAACCCAAATTACAGTATCATTAAAACATGGACAATGGAGTACGTGGATACATGAAGTCCAACAGCCAATGAACATCAAAAATGAAAACTGCAAACTAAATCAGCATGTACAAACTAGCATCAAAATACCACAAAATAACAGTGACAACAATTGTATCAAAACAGTTATCAAAACTGAAGCCCAGTGAATAAGAATGACAACATACATATATACGCACATACATATCTGTACGTATATATATGGTGACTAAATGGACAAACTCAGCAACTAACCAATGTACCAAGCCCATAAGAGTCAGAACCAAAACAAGCTTCAGAAATTCAGAACAAAATAACATGCTCACATTCAATATGAATGCAATACTGAAGCAAGTGGATGAACTATGCAACAGAGTGATATGTATAACTCGAAGGCATGGTGCCAGATCAATGCAGGCACGAGTGCTATCAGGTAACAATGAAGACAGTGCTACCAGATAACAAGGAAGACCACAAAACACAATGAATACAATGCAACAAATGAATGTATCAGTCTTGAACAAGACAGTCAAACCAGAGGCTCGAACTCAAGTCAGCGACAACAGAAGCATAGGCAAATGAATACTGCATGATGATATTCAACATGCTATGCAACCTGAACCATGTACTATAAGTACAAAGACAAAGAAATACAAGCTAATAGCTCATGCTACAGATCAGAAATCAGGTCAGAGAGACAAATGAAGTCAGCAACTTCAAACTGCTTATAAACAAAAAAACATGGTCAGATACACTTCAATAATGCAGTCAACAACATGAAGTGGACAGAACAACAGCCTCGACACAAGAACACAAAGAGAATGCAAAGCAAACTGCCCAAAAGAATGACATGAACATGATAGTGCCCAGCAAAAGAAATACAACACATGGACATGAACTCTCTGGCAAACCAACAACAAACATATCAGGTCTTACAACATGGATGGGCCATCACACATATGCAACAGTGGTAGGAATATAACTCGACTGGTATGTGTATAACTCGAACATAGTGAAGTGAGCAATACACAACATACCCTGATGAATGTGTGATAACTAATACCGTGATCTCGAATGGTACAAGTGCACTAACCAGGAGCAATAACGATACAACGGTGATGGTCGAAGGTAATATTATGTCAGAAACGTGGCAACTAAGGCACAATCAAGCAGCCTCTAACTTTAACTAAAGCAAATTGCCCAATGTCAGAGAGAAAAGGACGAAACGTCAATCAAAACAGAAATTTCAAACCGTGACCAAGAAATCAAAATTAGAAATCAAAGCCGAGGGCATCCATTAATCAAACAACGAAAAGCACAGATTTGAACAAGCCATAAATCCTCAAGACTGATTTGAATTAGATGTGAGGGGAAGACCACTCACCTTTTCACAAGTCGAAGCAGCTGGAGCAAGCTACGAGGAGGCCATCGATGGATGAACCAGAACGCTGAATCGCCTCTTCAATCGAGCATCGGCATCTTCGATTTCGAGAAGCCCTAATCTTTGAATGACGAAGAGGAGGACGCCATAATTTTCTTCGTTCGTTTCGATTTTTGGGGTTGCTAATGAAAAATGAAATAAGGGGGGGGGGAAGGACGGGTTGAATTGGAAATAAAAAGAGAACGAAGCCGCCATTAAACCCTCGTTCGATTTATTTTTAAGGGTTTTACGAATGAATGACACAAAGAAAAGGGGACGGCTATTTGCCTTAGTTAATTTTCACGGCCACGATAAAAACATGGGCCACAATTTAATTTTTAAAGCCCATAATTCCTTTTAACCATTTATAAAAGAATTTTAATTCGGATTTAAAACTTCAAACGGTAATTTGCAACAATATTAATCGTCCAAATGTCGATTGTTAATTGGTGCAAATACCGGGTTGTTACAAACTCCCCTCCTTAAAGAAATTGCGTCCTCGCAATCATAAGGAACAAACAGATAAAATTTAACAACCATAAGAGCATATCATCACAAGATGAAGAAATTTGAAATAGGAAGTTCAACATATAGAGCATGAGAGAAAGAGAGCCTGAACATGTTTGCTCGATGAACTCCCTGGATTCCGGAGTGAAATCCATAGGATTTGAGAACCACTGAACTTTCACGAGAAGAACATCTTCATTTCGAGGGTGCTGAACCTCCGAAGCAATGATGTGAATAGAAGGTGGCTCGAGAATAAGAATAAGGATCGTAAATCCCAAAGGCATTTCCATAATTGGAAGACGTGGAAAACGTCATAAATAGCAGAAAATTGAGCCGGTACACCGGCGTAGTACAATGTAAACATCAAAGGATCCTTTTAATTTCATAAAAGAAATTCATAAATTCTCAACAAAATTTAATTATCAAATAGATAATCAGAATACAGAAATCACGAAACAGCAATATCTAATTATCGATACGATAATTAGGAGACAGCAAAAATCTAATTATCAACAAAGATAATTAGAAAACAAAAATATCTAACTATCAAAACGAAAATCAGGCAGTACCACAACGGGAATCAAATTTCAAATCACAAATATTTAATTATCACAATTGATAATCAAATCTCAAATCGCAAATGTTTAATTATCGCAAACGATAATCAAACCACAAATATCTAATTATCAAAATGATAATTAGAAACAATAAATATCTGATTATCAGAAACGATAATTAGAAATCACAAATTTTCAATTAACGAGTCCGAAATTAACCGAAATAGCAAACGCACATGACCCATAACCACGAGTTTTACTAAATCGTTTAATTCATTTATCGTTTCCTTGAAAGTGCAAAATTGTGTATTTTAATTAAATAACATTTTACGTTCTCAAACGGACAAGTCCGGAATTAAGCGAATCAGTAAAAGAAAGGGGTCATAGTCCTCGATTTTTCTGAAACGTTTAATTCGCTTCCTCATTCTTTTGAAAGCGCAAATCGTAAAAATTTTGAAAACAATTTTGATTTATATTTTGAAACAATTTTTTTTTTTAAAACACGTGATTAAAACAGCGATATCAGTAGCAACTTCGATAAGTGGATTTTCATTCATCAAAAGTGTCACGAGAATCTTCTCAAAGATAGAAAGGGATATCATACCCTAAACTTGCATTCATAACAAGTCAATAACACGCGAATTCACCAATGCACAAAAGTTGATAAAACTTATCAATAGAAATCACGAAAATTGGTGAAGCACAAATTCTAGAAATCATCACAAGAAATCCAGAAATCACAAGATGAAAGTATGAAAACTCGAACGGGAGTATGAAAACTCGAACGGAGTATGAAAACTCGAACGGAGTATGCCATAGAATAAAAGATATGGCATAACATAAAATATCCATAATGACATACTACTATAAGTATGAAAATAGTGATCAACAGGAGATCAACCGATAAGAGGTATGGCATAAATATGAAATACCCATACTTACATACAACTATAAGTATGCAAATAATGATCAACAGGAGATCAACCGATAAGAGATAATCAATATCACAAGAATCTTCTCAAAGATCCAAAGAGGTATCATACCATAGATTTGTACTCATGACAAATTAATAACATATGAATTCACCAATGCACAAAAATAGGTGAAGCACAAAATTTCCAGAAATCAACATAAGGAATCTAGAAATCACAGACAAAGGGAAAGAGGCCTATCACATGACGGTCCGAAGACCATGGGGAGCTACCCCACATGTGTGAATGGAATCACACAGATTGAGGTCAAGACTAACCAAAAAAGCAGAAAGGTATGTGTGAATGGAATCACACAAGTGGTGTCTAGTGTGACCATCAGAACGATCATCATGATCAACGAGGAGTGTCAATTACACTAAGCATGTGTGAATGGAATCACACAGATTGAGGTCAAGACTAACCAAAAAGCAAAAAGGTATGCGTGAGTGGAATTACACAAGTGGTGTCTAGTCTAACCTTGCAATGAAAGAGACATCGCGCAATTGCTAGTCTAATTCATAAAGCGATCATCAAGATCAACGAGAAGTGTCAATTACACTAAGCTAGTGAATATAAAAGTTTAGATTCATGCCCCATAACCAATAGCTTAACTTAAATATTTACGAACAAATTGTAGATCTTCACTAGAAAAATGTCACATATGGTTCAATCGAACAAGTCCAAAAATTAACCGACGAAGTAAACGCAAGCGTTTCATACCACTTGTTTTGCTAAGCTGTTTAATTAGATTTCTCATACGAGTGAAATAAAGGTTTGTATATACTAATAGATTGGAAAACGGTTTAGGAAAAGATTTTGATATTGAAAATAGAGTTAAAAACATTTTGATAAAAGAGTTTTGATATTTACTACTAGTATTAAAACGTTTATATATTTTTTTAAAGTGACAAATCACAAAAATGATTGTAAAATCATTCAATCACAAGAATTCACATACGAAGACGTGAATAGAATCCAAAGAAATCGATACCGAATTCATCGAAAGGTATGTTCACAAAAATTCCCGAAGAAATGGTCATCAAAGTTGCTACTAAATGATAGCAACAAATCGGGAAATTAACAAGAATCGATTAAATTTGGAAACCAAATCAATTCACTAAAATTCACATTCGAAGATGTGAATAAAAACCAAAGAATTCGATTCTTAAATCCATCAAAGTAGGAATATCCAAAAATTCCAGAAATAGAAGTTATCAAAGTCGACAAAGAAGATAACAACTAATCGGAAAAGAAGAATCGATTAACAATTGGAAAAAAAAACAAAGCAGAACGAGCATAAATGCATAAATGACTTCAACAAAAATAAAAATCGAGTCAATGTCGAAGTCAACAATTAATGGCCCTAATATAGTACAAAACGATTCAACATCATCATAAAAGGACTCAACGGCAAACCAAATCAGAGTCTTGGAAATCACGAATTTAGAAATTTCTTAAAAACAAAGTGACCGAAGTCGAATGGAATTCAAGCAGAGGAAAACATAAAATATCAAGTTCGGAACCGCTGAGATTCGAACAAAATCAATCATCGGCTAAATCGAATCAAAGCCGAAAACACAAGACTCAAAATCAAATGCATATGAATAAGCGTTAGGAATTCATACCTAACAATCAAAGACAATCATATGCAAATATGAGAGATAAAACGTCGACAAATAGTTGTAACACATGTACTATCTAAGTTATGTTTTATATTTGTTCTAAACCCCAGGCTCTGATACCAAGCTGTGACGCCCCACCTCTATACCCACGCTAGCCAAGAACACTACGGTCTAGTGCTGTCAACTAGCACGGAGAATAAGGCTATTGAGGAGCGGCCATCAATAGTTGGCCTTACACTAGTATTGGTTATCTCGATGGGAGTGATATATAAATATATATATTCTTTCATTTTTCATCTCTGATTTATTTTCTCCCATCGACATACCCCAATTCCAGTATAAAACGAACTACGATGGTTCGTAATAGTTTAGAACAGTAAATATAAAATAACAACACAGATAATATAAATGCGGAACACAGATAAAACAGAAAGTCTCATATATATATATATATATAATAACTGATGTCAGTTACAATACATTCACACGGTACATATATTACAACTACAACAATTGACTAAGGAAGTTACATATACAAGTACATTAACGTATTTAATATACAGGAACACATATCTTCCTATACAATTTTACAGACTACTACAAATGACGACGACTACTCCAAAAGATATGAAAGAACTTCATAGCTCTAGCAGCAACCCAAAGCAGAATATCTACAACCTGAAATACTCGGTCTGACCCGAGTATTAAATTCAAAAGAAAATAATACTCGGGTCAGTCTAATTCAAACTCAGTTATTAGTGCACAGAAGCAATAATAATCAAATAGTGAATAGACGACAGTAATTAAACCAAGTCAGAATGCAATTCAGAAATATTGAATTGAAATAAACATAACAGTTCAAATCATTGAAATATCAATTAAAATATTAATTCATGTAGGGCTGCAGTACACGCACGCGTGCACTGCCTCGCCACTACAGAATATGGAATACGCAAAGAGATCCATAAGTCAAAACAAATAGAATATCATACACGCCATACCGTGTGGCTGCAGTTCACGCTTGCGTGCACTGCCCTGCCACTATAGTGACGAAGTACCCAATGAATGCCGTGTGGCTGCAGTTCACGCTTGCGTGCACTGCCTTGCCACTACAGTAACGAAGTACACAATGAAAATTCATAACGAACAGACGGTCAAACCCAGAAAAGTGGGGTTCGAACTCAAGTGAAACACAGATGCAAATAATTCCCGAGTAGAACCAAGGACATCAAACAAAAACTCAGATGCAACAATCAAACAGAAGCAACAGTACAGATTAAACAAACCCGCATACTCAAATAGTTGAAGTAATGTCACTAACAGTACCGGAGTCATCAAATTCAGAGACATAATGACCGAAGCCAACATATAAAGCGTAAGCACTGCTCAAGTATAGACCGATAACAACCAAGTTTTCATTATGAAGACAGCTAAGTGAAAGCATGTACACGTATCTAGACAGTGTTCATGTTGCAATGTACACAAGGAGAATATCAAGCAGATCATGTGAGGAAAGAAGCTCAATAACTTCAAATTATATGGTGATTCAGCAAATGAGCATTCGATACATGCAAATGCTAACCTGAAGAACAACAACATAAGTCTGCAACATATACTACCTACATACATGTATGATTACACATGTGTATCCACAAAACATATGTACAGCAACACGAACACAGGCCACTGAATGGCGAAGGGCAAATGGAACCGAACCCAAATTACAGTATCATTAAAACATGGACAATGGAGTACGTGGATACATGAAGTCCAACAGCCAATGAACATCAAAAATGAAAACTGCAAACTAAATCAGCATGTACAAACTAGCATCAAAATACCACAAAATAACAGTGACAACAATTGTATCAAAACAGTTATCAAAACTGAAGCCCAGTGAATAAGAATGACAACATACATATATACGCACATACATATCTGTACGTATATATATGGTGACTAAATGGACAAACTCAGCAACTAACCAATGTACCAAGCCCATAAGAGTCAGAACCAAAACAAGCTTCAAAAATTCAGAACAAAATAACATGCTCACATTCAATATGAATGCAATACTGAAGCAAGTGGATGAACTATGCAACAGAGTGATATGTATAACTCGAAGGCATGGTGCCAGATCAATGCAGGCACGAGTGCTATCAGGTAACAATGAAGACAGTGCTACCAGATAACAAGGAAGACCACAAAACACAATGAATACAATGCAACAAATGAATGTATCAGTCTTGAACAAGACAGTCAAACCAGAGGCTCGAACTCAAGTCAGCGACAACAGAAGCATAGGCAAATGAATACTGCATGATGATATTCAACATGCTATGCAACCTGAACCATGTACTATAAGTACAAAGACAAAGAAATACAAGCTAATAGCTCATGCTACAGATCAGAAATCAGGTCAGAGAGACAAATGAAGTCAGCAACTTCAAACTGCTTATAAACAAAAAAACATGGTCAGATACACTTCAATAATGCAGTCAACAACATGAAGTGGACAGAACAACAGCCTCGACACAAGAACACAAAGAGAATGCAAAGCAAACTGCCCAAAAGAATGACATGAACATGATAGTGCCCAGCAAAAGAAATACAACACATGGACATGAACTCTCTGGCAAACCAACAACAAACATATCAGGTCTTACAACATGGATGGGCCATCACACATATGCAACAGTGGTAGGAATATAACTCGACTGGTATGTGTATAACTCGAACATAGTGAAGTGAGCAATACACAACATACCCTGATGAATGTGTGATAACTAATACCGTGATCTCGAATGGTACAAGTGCACTAACCAGGAGCAATAACGATACAACGGTGATGGTCGAAGGTAATATTATGTCAGAAACGTGGCAACTAAGGCACAATCAAGCAGCCTCTAACTTTAACTAAAGCAAATTGCCCAATGTCAGAGAGAAAAGGACGAAACGTCAATCAAAACAGAAATTTCAAACCGTGACCAAGAAATCAAAATTAGAAATCAAAGCCGAGGGCATCCATTAATCAAACAACGAAAAGCACAGATTTGAACAAGCCATAAATCCTCATGACTGATTTGAATTAGATGTGAGGGGAAGACCACTCACCTTTTCACAAGTCAAAGCAGCTGGAGCAAGCTACGAGGAGGCCATCGATGGATGAACCAGAACGCTGAATCGCCTCTTCAATCGAGCATCGGCATCTTCGATTTCGAGAAGCCCTAATCTTTGAATGACGAAGAGGAGGCCGCCATAATTTTCTTCGTTCGTTTCGATTTTTGGGGTTGCTAATGAAAAATGAAATAAGGGGGGGGGGAAAGGACGGGTTGAATTGGAAATAAAAAGAGAACGAAGCCGCCATTAAACCCTCGTTCGATTTATTTTTAAGGGTTTTACGAATGAATGACACAAAGAAAAGGGGACGGCTATTTGCCTTAGTTAATTTTCACGGCCACGATAAAAACATGGGCCACAATTTAATTTTTAAAGCCCATAATTCCTTTTAACCATTTATAAAAGAATTTTAATTCGGATTTAAAACTTCAAACGGTAATTTGCAACAATATTAATCGTCCAAATGTCGATTGTTAATTGGTGCAAATACCGGGTTGTTACATGGTGGGAGTGTAACGACCCGTAAATTTTGATTAATAAACTATTAGTTTTATTTAAATTTCGCAATTTAATTTATAAAGAATTTTTTTTTCTAGAAGTTATAATGAAGCAGATGTTAGAAATTTAAATGTAACTATTGAAATTAAGATTTACAAACTCAAAATGTAATTGCAATCAATTGAAATTGTGAAAATTTGTCATACTTGGTTATACGTTTAATATGAGAAATAAACAGGAGTATAATTGAAATGCTACTAATTTAATATGATAAGAAGGTAAGTAATAAATAAATGATTGTAAACTTTAGTAAATGAATTAATGTGCAATGGAATTGAATTAAACATTAATAGCATGAATATTAACAAATGAAATTATGTAATAATTGATAAATGATGGCATTCATGAATGAAATAAGATTTGTAAGTAATAAAGGAATAATTAAAATAAACATTAAACCAATGAATAAAAAAAAAGGTTGTAAGAAGTAAAATGTAAAGTATTTAAAAACCTTACTTAATGTGTTCAATGGATAGAAGTACACATTTAAAAAAAATGTAATATTCATTCAAATTAAAATGTAAATAGGCGTATATTAATGTAATAAAATAAAATTAGTGTAACGACCTCAGATTTTTATGAATTTAAATTGATAATTTAAATGAAAATTTGAATTAAATTTGTGAAATTAATTAGTAAAGTGATGCGAGTTTCCCCGATTCAAGTAGAAAATATATTAAGTTGTATGAATTTGAAAATTTGTATATATGTGAATACATATGTATATATTGGACTTGAGATAAAACCTTAAATAAATGGTTTTTTTTAAAATAAATAGAAATAAAAATAAGTAGTCATGTAAGAATAGAAATAAATATACAAGCTAATATAATAAAAATAAATATAACAACTTTTATAATATGTACATAAAGAAAATAAATGTCTATCAAACATAAACAAAGTAAACAAAATAATTGAAAAAAAACAAATAAAACAAGAAGCAACCTGGGAAAGCAAGCTAGGCAAGTAAATCATATAGGAATGTAGTTTGAAATACTATGCAGGCAAGTAAAAGAATAAATAAAAGAAAAAGAAAAAGTAAAGCAGAAGTATGTACACATAAAAATAAAAAACAAAAGAAAAAAATAAGTTGAGTGTGTAGACACAAAGTACATCAATCATCATTAATGTTTTTATCTTAGCCACCATCATATAAACATACAAAAAAAAGAATATGTACAAACACAATTAAATATAAGAATCATCTTTGCCGAGACAAGTAGGTATGGCTGAAGTAAACATAAGTAATGCAAGCCTTAACATATCACTTCAGCCAAATACAAAGTATATATTTTTACACAAGTATAAAATCAAATCAAGCAAAGTAAGAAAATGTATAAGTATAAACTGTAAAACAGTACAAGTACCTTCATATTATAAAGCAAAGAATGTATAACCTATCCATACCTCTGGTACACCAAGCTAGATAGCATCAGCCGAGATTTTGTTGATAAAACAAAGAAAATAAAATAACATTCCCTGTACAAACATGATATCAACCAGTAAATTTGTTTTAATAAATATCAATCTTCACCTCAGTTTTGTTTATTCAAGCCAAGAAAAATATCATCAAAAAAAAAAATCTGAAAAAAAAAACAAAACTTCAACTTATACAACCTCAAATTCAATTCAACAAGGAACAAAACCAGATAAAACAACCAAGTGAAGTTCCAGAGCAAACCTGGAAACAGAGATAAAATAATTGATTCAAAGGCAACAATTTAAATTAGACGAAGATCAAAACAGAAAAACAGTAAGCAAAATACAAGCTCCAGTTTGGAAGCTTGTCCTCTGTCTTCATCCCACAGGTGAGTAACATCACCATTTCAAATTGTTAAGTATATAATTTGGTTGCCTGCTTATCTTTGAAGTATAATATGCTTGTGAATATATTTTAAAAATCTTTGTGTTTATATATGTGTACTGGTGTGTGCAATAGTTGATCTGAATTCTTCCCCTCTGATTTTAGTTCCCAGTCTCAACTACTAATCAAACTTTACATTCTCTTATTCAATCTTTTTTAGTACTTAAGTTCGAACAAAATATGTTTATGTATCTTTGTTTTAAGTTTAAAAGTTTGTTTAAGGTAAGCTAATTTATTTTGGTTTCTGGAAAAAAAATGAAACAACAGGGGAAAACTTAAATAAGTAAAAATTTAATTTTTATGATTCCTAGATTCAGGTATATGAATCAAAAGTTAAAACTTAAACTTGATTTTCAAAACAAAAATGAAAATTTTTAGTTGAGAAATAAAGAAGCAGTTTACAGACGAACAAAAATCACCTTTTTACAAAATTTTGTTGATTAAATGAATTATTGATGCTGAAATTTGTTAAGGAGCTAAATTTTTGATTCGAGGATATAGGAAAAATGTTGGAAAATTGTCCTAATGCAAAATTTTGCAAGTCGAATCGCATTTAGGGTTTAAGTTATGGTTTTGAAGAGGTCGCATATTTTGATTTGTTCTCGGTCTAGAAGTGATCGAGTTCAACGTGGTTTGGGGTAATGGTGGAGGAAGGGTGGACGCGTGCGTGGCCGGGGTTGCTCGAATTCCAGTGGTCAGAGCTGCGTGGACGAGGCTTTGCCAGGTATGGGTATGGAGGAAGATGCAATTTCCAGGTTTTGGAATGGGAAGCTCGTTTTAGATTTTCGGTGATTGGACGCATTTTGATGATCGAGGTGAGATGTTGAGGCAAGTACTGATGTGTGGCGATCGGTGTTGATGATCAGCGGTGGCTGGAACCACCGTGCATATGCACGGTGTTATATTTGTCTGATGATGTTAGTTTTTGGGAAGCAGAGGAGAGACTCGATTTTTACTCGAGTAATTCGAGTGTTTACTCGAAGCGATGGGGGTTTTTTTTTTCATTTTCTCGAAGCTAGTTTGTGTTGGCTCGAGATAGTGGAGCATTTCATATTTTTGCAAACCTAACTGTTTCAGGTTTAAAAACTCAGTTCAATTTTTTAAAGCAGGATGTAAACAGTGTTTTGAAATTTAAATTCAGAATTTGATCTAGGTTTTAAACAGCGTTTGAATTCAAAGTTAAAGTAAAATTTGAGATGAAACTTTTTGAATCTTAAAATTGAAAAATAAAAATTTGGAATTTGAAACAAGGTTTTAAAACAAGTTATCAAATGTTTAAAACTTGAATTTACAAGTTAAAAAACTTATCTATTTTAAAAAAATCTGAATTTACATAGTTAAATAAGTTAATTTAAAAGCAATTGAATGTATGAGAAAAATTTGAATTTAAAATAGATTAAAATTGCAAAGTTAAATTTGTAGTTATTTTAAATTCAAATAGTTTGAAATGGAATTTAAAAGTGAATTTGAAACAAAATGTTTTCAAAAGTGTTTGAGAAATGATAATTGAATCAATTATAAAAATTATGATTTTATCTCAAAGATAGTTCATTAAAATGTTAAGTTAAATTAATTAATGATTTGGATTTAATTAATTAAGGAAGTAAGGGTTTAATTTAATAAATTAAAGGTTTAAGTGAATAAATCAAGAATTAATTAATTTTAATCAAGAAATCATTAATTAGATAGGATTAATTAATGGATTATTTATAGTTAGTAAATTTTTATAAAATACGGTTAAAGTTGATTAATCAAGTGATTAAGCAATAATTAATTCAAGGAAAATGTAATAAATTAATTAAGTGATTAATTTGAGATTAACCAATATAAGTCAAAGGTTAATTAACTAATGAAAATGATTAAAGGTTTAATTTCTTAAATGAAACTGAAATTAAGGTTAAAAGATTATGAAATCAACTTTAAGGTTAATCTAATTAATTTATTAATTAAGAAGAATTAATTAAAGCGTTTAATAAATTAATTTATATCAAATTATTTGTAATTAATTAATAAATCAGGATTAGATAATAAATTCATAAGCAATCAATTTACTAGGAAATAAATTGAATTGATTGGGATTAAACAAATAATTAATCCTGCTTATAAATGTTTATTAAATGCTTGACCTTAATACTTATGAATGATTATATTGTATGTGGTGCCTTGAATTAATTGCCCTATCGATCTGTGATATTTTGTTCTGCATATTGAGCCGTGTATGATTATTCATTTATTTACATATTATCTGTGAATCTGTGAATGAGCGATAAGCGTTATGTTTATATCGCTTATCAACTATATTTCTATGTTTTAATCTGTGATGATTGAATAATGTTGCACTATTGTGTTGAACCCCTGGACCACACCATACACGCACAAAATATGGATTTCACGAGGAAATCGATTAAGTCACAGATTTTTGAAATGATTTTTAAAGTTGAATATTTTAATTCATATGTTTTGAAAATGGATTGGGTTTAAAGTGAAAAGCAATTGAAATAGAATTTCAAAGATAAAATTATTTTGAATAACTTGATTAAGATTTGGAATTTAAATATTTTAATTTCAATTTGTATTCAATACTTAAAATTGAATTCTATGATTTGAAACTAGGGATTAACGATATTATACTAGTTATATATGAGTCAAACCATTTTTGAAGTGTTGTTTTTGGGAATTTGAATTAACCCAAAAGATTTAACTTGTATAAATAAGATCGAATTTCTTCGAAACGAAAACTACTTGTTTTCAAATAATAACAGCTTTCATTTAAAGAAAGGATCTCCTAATTATGTTGAAAGGTTTTCAAGCTGAAATAGAATTGAAATGTTTTGAAAGCTATGAAATAAATCTTTGATTCAAAGACCGAATGTAACGCTTCGGATTTTCGTTGCCGAAAAACCGAGTAGTTATGGGTTTTAAAAAGAAAAGAAAAGAAAAGGAAATAAAAGAAGATAGGAAATAGAGGGAGAAAAGAAATTTGAAAACAGAAAATTTTTAAAATAGAAGATAGAAGAATTTTAAAATAGAACGGACAGAAGACAGAATAGCACGGGACAGAAAGGAACAACAGAACAACAACAGAATCTCACAATTCGCAGCGGAACAACATATAATAATAAATGAATAATCTTTAAACAAAGAACTATATCAGTTATTACATTTCATTTCATTACATCATATCATCACATCAGAGTGTACAACATCATACAACAATAAACAATGCAGCGGAAAAAGAAATACTATATAAACTAGTAATACGCCATGCCATCCAGCTTGCCTCCAGCAACTCCAGAATATCCAGAATATCCTGATAAACCTAACTCATGACTGCCCGTGTGGAAATTGGTGGGCACCCAGAGTTTAGGAAGGAAAACAATAAACTCCAAGTCAGTCATGTGACTGGTGTGAGAACTCAAGACAGTTTATTTATCTTTAAAATCAAAATAGGAATATTTTTAATTCAATTCGCAATGTTTTTTTTTAAAATGAGACTACCATAAGACCTCCTGCCACACACACAATGCAAACGCAGACTTGGAGAAGATTTCTCCTTATGATAGTCAAACATGCTTGATACGCATTTAAAAAGAGCATTTGATATTATTATTAGTGCATAGTGTAGGAAAAATTCATTTCGAAAGTAGAATATAAATCTTAGCCAGCATAGGTACCATTATATTATGCCTACTAATAGCTACCATATTAGATGGCAGGTTCTACAACTAAAACCGTACAAGATCGTATTGTTTCTTTGGATTTCCAACAAATGGTCAGGCCAAGGAACTTCCCATTGCCACTGAGAATGCCTCTGGAAAGACATCCCCGAGAACCAAACCGGAACTCTGCCAACACAAGGCCGGGTTACCCCTTAACTGGGTAACTACTGACACGAGCACGCCATTCCCCGGTCCTTTAGGACCTTTTCAACCGAGCGCTCGATATCCAACATCACACCATAATAAATAGAGTGTTTTCAACATGAGTAAGTATCTGGGCTCCATACCATGATACCACCCCTTTCCAGAAGGAAATGCACATACCCTAAGGGGAGCTACAGCAACCCCTAATAACCTTGCCGCATCTTTCCTGTTTTGACCATTTCCGGGATGTGAGGCTCGACGAAGTCACGTCCACAAAAACATACTTTATACAAAAGCCATGCTTTGGGTCAATAAATGATCAACACAATGATCACTAAGATAGACGATCAAATAAATGATCCTATCACAATAATCAACACAATGATCATTTCAGCATCACTCAGCATGTCACATTACCAAAATGGGATATATCGCTGATAATTTCAACTATATAACCTTTGAGCTCGTACGTCTCAAAGAAGGGTGTTAAGCAAAGAATAAATTCTTCGCCACCAACAGAAATATATTTGAAAGAAATCGGCTTTATATCTCAACTTGTAATGTCAGGCATACAATCCATACAAGTCTGTTCCGGGATCGAACAGAACCGAAGGCACTTACAAAGAAGTCCTTGCAATCCGGATATTCACAATCCTGATCGGATTTCCCATCACTTATGGAATCTCTATACCAGGTGCGACCCAGTGCAGAGACAATCGATAGGTCATCCTATCGCTCTCGCAAATACCGGTCTTCAACACCGATCTTCAAATGCAATTCACGTCGTATCACATATTCGGAATGGGTTATACGACCCCATGGTCCTTTCCCGGTTAACCCGAATAGTGAGCGCTTATTCAAAAATAAGTGTGCATTCAAATTCAATCAATTCACATCAAATACCCATTCAAAGGGAAAACTGATAGTCGGTTATTGAACTATCAATTGATATGCATACATCACCAGATTCCAAATAATTTTCCAAATTATTTATTTTCCCAAAATATCTTTATAAGATATATAATTTCAACACTTCAAAAATAAATCAATATTTATTTTCAAACAAATTTCACTTTCACATATAAATTCCATAATGAATTTATATTTCAAAATATCCATGCATATACAATTTCAACTATCCATTTCAATTTATCTTAAAAAAGATAAATTCTAATTATTCACTTTATACTGGAAAACAATTCCATACTTATTAAATAAGTAATTCACAATCTTTTATTTTCAACACTTAGAAAATATTCAATATACTTAAACCGAATTAAGTATATATTTCTTTCTTTAAGGAAATCATTCACTTAACATATTTATTTGGGCCAAAACGAATGTTGCGTAAAACATCGTTACGACAACCCAAAATCACTAGTATAGGGATTCGAAATTAAAATAGATATATAAATCCCAATACTAAACCAAAACATTTCCATTCGGAAATTATTTGCTATAACAACAATGTTATAGTCCACTATTTCTTTTTATTTCTCGAAACATCTATTTCAACAATAAATGTTGAAATCTATGGTTTCGAATCTCTATACCTTTTAAAACATCGTTGGATCGTTTTAATTCTATTTAAAACATTCACATTCTAAACAATTTCGTTAACGTGTTATTCACTATTCAAAAACGTGAATAAACTACGTTAACCAATTTCATTCTTTTATTCATTTTAATTCAAAGGATTATTCACTATTAAAAAAATGTGAATATAACTCCATTTCTAAGTTATAACAATTAACTTGTCAAAATAAGTCCTTTGCGAATTTATAAAACAACGTTTATAAATTCCTTTTCTATTTATTTATAAAAACTTCCTTTTTTATACATTCCTTTCTTAACATATTTGATTTCATATCTCAATTATAAACTAAAAGTTCATATTATAAGTCAATTGCTTATAGAACGATTATTTTACAAAATCGTTCTTTTTAAAGACTTTTCAATTTATAAACCTTATAACTTATAAGATTTATTTATTTAATAAATCTATTCTTCAAATAATTTCACCAAATTTATAAATCTTACTATTTATAAATTTCGTTTATAACTTCACAGTTTATAATTCTATAAATTTCATTCTATTATGAAATTCATTTTCACTACATTCAAACACTTATAAAAACTCGTTTTATAATGTCTATATTTCAATTTATAAATATCCATTTATAAATCTCTTAATATAAATCAGTTTATATTATTATTCTAAAACGTCTTTAATTTCCTTTATAATTTCATCATTTCGATTTATAAAAAAAATCAAATTTTATAAATCCTATATTTAAACTTTTATCATATATTCAAAAATCCAATCTAAATTATTTTATAAAATCATTAGTTCATATTTCTCAAAAATCGACTTTCAATCGTATTTCTAAAAATCAGCTTTTTAACTATATTTCACAAAAACCATAATTTTTATAACTTTAAAAATTATAACGTTTATTTATCTATAATGGATCAATTCCAGAAATAAAGTATATTTTCAAAAATCATTTTAAAGATCATTTAAAAATCCCAAAATTTGGGTCCAATGATACTACACATCAGATAGTCAATCACCACTACAACGATATCATATATCAATATGATAATCAATCAAATATCAAAATATCTGAAATAAAATAAATACTGTTGAGGAATCCAGTTGGATCCCTCCAACCTGTTTCCTGCATCCAAAAACATTAGCACAATACCAATTTCGCTCCAGTACGAAATTATCGCGGTACATGTTCTTAATAAATATTATCCGCTTAATAACGGCGTAATAGGGTCTCATCCGCTAAACAAAAAATGCGGGAAATCAATCAACTGCAATATATACATATGCCAATATATATATATTGATACTATATATAATACCAATTTCACTGTTTATGAAATATTCGCGGTATATGTTTATATTAAATAACATCCGCTTACTAACGGCGCATAATGTCTATTTTAACAATCAATATATACAGTCATCATTCAAACATGCATTCAAATATTTTAAATCTAACTATTTAAAATAAAATCGAAATCTATTCGATTGAGTGAGAAATTCTCACCTTGGTTTTAATTTCCGTTTAAGCTTTTATTTCGAATAAAATTAAACGCGCGTTTAATTTTACCCGAAATTCTCACTAACTCCAAACGACTCCAAACCAACTCCATCGCGTAGTGCTCGTCCATACGATTCCAACGCAACTGAGTTTGCATTTTTTCGACCTCGTATGAAAAAGTTATGGTATTTTGAAGTTTACACGAGTTTTAATATATAAATTACAACTAAAACTTTAATAATTTTTTATACCAACTAACATGGGCCGTTAGATCATGAACCTCTCCATCATAGCCGTGCGCAACCATCTCCCTTCTTCCCTCTCTATCTCACGCACGTTACAACCCTACAGTAAAGAAACCGAACCCAATTCTTCTCCTAGGGTTTCAATTTGCATTCACTTTACTCGATATCAACTCGATCAGACACTTGCATTTTGACGAGCATGACGAACACAATACTCGGCCTCAAGGCCATGAAGCTCGGTTTCCCCATTGACGTGGAAATTCGTGCGCAACCGAACCCCTATCGGCCCAGATTCTGGACATCTCGACGAATTCTGTGGCACTCCACCGTACGGATGTGAAGTACTCGACAAGCTCTTCGATTTGTTAGTTGGAAGAATTTGATAATTGTTGATGGATTTCGAGAAATCGAGGGATGAACGTGGTAAAATTCTGGCCGTGGGTTGGGTATATGGCGGCTAGGGTTTAGATTAGGTTATATTTTTTTTTATTTATTTATTTTGGGAATGGTGGCTATTTATAAGAAAAGCAAGCGTAAACACTATTCATCCCGGGAATTCCGAACTCCGATTTAGACGCCGTAACCAGCGTACCTAGGGTTTATCCCGCGTTCCGGACACAATGGAACAGGTTTCGGAAGCTAATTCGGAAGTATGTGCGAGTTATGGCTATAAACGCTCAATTTAAATTAAACCGATTTAAATCGATTTCTAGGCGTTTTAATTTGTATCGGACAAACGGTAAATCCAATTGACTTGAAATTTGAAACCTTACAATAATATCACATTACGGATCCGATGAAACTGGTTTCATCGAAATCCGAGACTTTTTGAAAAATGGCTATTTTGACTCGCCAAATTTAAATTAAAAACGATTCGATGCGTTTCGAGCTGCCACGATCAAACGATAGCTCCGATTGACACGAAAATTGAAATCCGGTAATAACTAACTATTACGGATCCAATGGAACTGGTTTCGTTCAATTCTGAGACTGTTCAAAAATTGACTATTTTACAGTCGATTATTAAATATTAAAATATTCAATTTTCACAGATTAACTTTTAATTCGATTTTAAAAGTTCTAAAATATCTCTATAACTCCAGTATGATTAAATAAAATTTTCCAAATTATTTTCAATCATTTTTAACTCAATTTTTAATTATTTCCATAATTTAACATATTAAATTATTAATTTAATTATTCAATTAAATCCAATAATTCAAATAAAAATTTATTCGACTTAAAAATTCACTTATAAATATTTAAAATTAATTAAATATTCAAATTTAAATTAATAAAAATTCTGGGTCGTTACAATCTTTCCCCCTTAAAAGAATTTCGTCCTCGAAATTACAAGTAAGAAAAGTTACAGAATCTATTAACTTTCCAAAATTCATAATTAAATTTCTTACAATAACTTTACTAAGTTTTCAAATCATACTTAGTTATCCTTTCAAAAACAACTACTATTGTTTAACTTTCAATTCCAAATCAAAGTTTAAAGTTTCCAAAATTTTTCCAAAATTTTCTCAAATTTTTTTCTAACGCCTTAATTTTCCGGAAAAATTCGCCATAGTCTCCTTTGCGCGGCTCGATCCGAAAAAAAATGACAGTATATATATCACAAATATACATCTCATCAAGTAATGAGGCATCCCGCAGGGAAAAAAGTGTAAAAGTACTGTATTTAATCCGAGATATGTACCTTATACTTTATTAGCAAGCATATACGGCTAATATAGCGCTAAAGCGAACTCCAAATGCGAAGCAACGCGATCCGCACCTACTAAATACTCAACAAACAACATGAGAATCATGCATATATGCAAATAATCTCAATATACAACATATAGCAACATAACAACTATATATGTCACATAGCAAATGCAACCAAACAACAAATGCAAACATCAACCAACTATAATCTATATCCAATAAACATTCATTCTTATTCTCATTATATTCAATGAATTGGTTTTCACTTTCAAATCACATTTGATTCATTTACATTGGATTTACTAACATTCATTCTCAATTCAATTAGTTTGCATTACTAATTAAATCTAATTCACTTTCAATTCTATTCAAATTTATTTATTTCTAATTTGAATTCAATTTCATAGCTTTCAATTTCATTAATACTTAATGAATTATATACAATCAATCAACAATCAAGTAACAACCAATGCATATCTATTACAACCAAATTCCTTTACTTATATTTGATTTAACACCATCACTTTGAATTGGTTTAATTAAATTGATTTTCATTCACTCTTTTAACTTCTAATAACATTAGATTTTAATGAATTAACACTTATATTCATTATTTCATATCAATTCTATTTTCCATTCAATTGATTCACAATTCAATTCATTTATTCAATTCAATTCATTTATTCAATTCAATTTCAAAGTTGAATTTCATTTATATAACTCAAGTTCATATTCTTTTAATCCACTTGATTATTTACTTCGATACCAAAATCAACTTAATTCAATATCTCTTAAGTTATATTCCATTTAACTTGAAATTCACCTTTATTTACAACCCATATTCATAAATATATTCCTATAGTTTCACTTCTTATATATATAAGTTTATTTCACAATTGTACATCACTTTAATTATAATACCAATTCTTATAATTCTTTTGCTTATACAATTATTCTTTAATTTAGATTATTCAACAACTAAACAATCAACTTATATACTCTAATAATTCTAAAAATTATTCCTTTATATATAAAATATAATCAAGGTAAAATTATTTCATTTACCCAATTTTAAACAATACTGTGCCGAATTGTTCTATTCAAGTGTTTATAGATCCCTATCAACAACGTTAATTACTCGTATTAACCAGAATCCATATACCACTCAACAAACCAATCATCACAATATAAAACAATTTTTATTCACTAACAAATACGCTCTCATATCTATTATTACACTCAACTCATTCTAGAGTACTGCTGACTCTATCTCTAATGAGTAATACCCAACAGAACCATGGTTGTCGCTTAACCATATGCTCTGATACCAAATGTAACGCTTCGGATTTTCGTTGCCGAAAAACCGAGTAGTTATGGGTTTTAAAAAGAAAAGAAAAGAAAAAGAAATAAAAGAAGATAGGAAATAGAGGGAGAAAAGAAATTTGAAAACAGAAAATTTTTAAAATAGAAGATAGAAGAATTTTAAAATAGAACGGACAGAAGACAGAATAGCACGGGACAGAAAGGAACAACAGAACAACAACAGAATCTCACAATTCGCAGCGGAACAACATATAATAATAAATGAATAATCTTTAAACAAAGAACTATATCAGTTATTACATTTCATTTCATTACATCATATCATCACATCAGAGTGTACAACATCATACAACAATAAACAATGCAGCGGAAAAAGAAATACTATATAAACTAGTAATACGCCATGCCATCCAGCTTGCCTCCAGCAACTCCAGAATATCCAGAATATCCTGATAAACCTAACTCATGACTGCCCGTGTGGAAATTGGTGGGCACCCAGAGTTTAGGAAGGAAAACAATAAACTCCAAGTCAGTCATGTGACTGGTGTGAGAACTCAAGACAGTTTATTTATCTTTAAAATCAAAATAGGAATATTTTTAATTCAATTCGCAATGTTTTTTTTTAAAATGAGACTACCATAAGACCTCCTGCCACACACACAATGCAAACGCAGACTTGGAGAAGATTTCTCCTTATGATAGTCAAACATGCTTGATACGCATTTAAAAAGAGCATTTGATATTATTATTAGTGCATAGTGTAGGAAAAATTCATTTCGAAAGTAGAATATAAATCTTAGCCAGCATAGGTACCATTATATTATGCCTACTAATAGCTACCATATTAGATGGCAGGTTCTACAACTAAAACCGTACAAGATCGTATTGTTTCTTTGGATTTCCAACAAATGGTCAGGCCAAGGAACTTCCCATTGCCACTGAGAATGCCTCTGGAAAGACATCCCCGAGAACCAAACCGGAACTCTGCCAACACAAGGCCGGGTTACCCCTTAACTGGGTAACTACTGACACGAGCACGCCATTCCCCGGTCCTTTAGGACCTTTTCAACCGAGCGCTCGATATCCAACATCACACCATAATAAATAGAGTGTTTTCAACATGAGTAAGTATCTGGGCTCCATACCATGATACCACCCCTTTCCAGAAGGAAATGCACATACCCTAAGGGGAGCTACAGCAACCCCTAATAACCTTGCCGCATCTTTCCTGTTTTGACCATTTCCGGGATGTGAGGCTCGACGAAGTCACGTCCACAAAAACATACTTTATACAAAAGCCATGCTTTGGGTCAATAAATGATCAACACAATGATCACTAAGATAGACGATCAAATAAATGATCCTATCACAATAATCAACACAATGATCATTTCAGCATCACTCAGCATGTCACATTACCAAAATGGGATATATCGCTGATAATTTCAACTATATAACCTTTGAGCTCGTACGTCTCAAAGAAGGGTGTTAAGCAAAGAATAAATTCTTCGCCACCAACAGAAATATATTTGAAAGAAATCGGCTTTATATCTCAACTTGTAATGTCAGGCATACAATCCATACAAGTCTGTTCCGGGATCGAACAGAACCGAAGGCACTTACAAAGAAGTCCTTGCAATCCGGATATTCACAATCCTGATCGGATTTCCCATCACTTATGGAATCTCTATACCAGGTGCGACCCAGTGCAGAGACAATCGATAGGTCATCCTATCGCTCTCGCAAATACCGGTCTTCAACACCGATCTTCAAATGCAATTCACGTCGTATCACATATTCGGAATGGGTTATACGACCCCATGGTCCTTTCCCGGTTAACCCGAATAGTGAGCGCTTATTCAAAAATAAGTGTGCATTCAAATTCAATCAATTCACATCAAATACCCATTCAAAGGGAAAACTGATAGTCGGTTATTGAACTATCAATTGATATGCATACATCACCAGATTCCAAATAATTTTCCAAATTATTTATTTTCCCAAAATATCTTTATAAGATATATAATTTCAACACTTCAAAAATAAATCAATATTTATTTTCAAACAAATTTCACTTTCACATATAAATTCCATAATGAATTTATATTTCAAAATATCCATGCATATACAATTTCAACTATCCATTTCAATTTATCTTAAAAAAGATAAATTCTAATTATTCACTTTATACTGGAAAACAATTCCATACTTATTAAATAAGTAATTCACAATCTTTTATTTTCAACACTTAGAAAATATTCAATATACTTAAACCGAATTAAGTATATATTTCTTTCTTTAAGGAAATCATTCACTTAACATATTTATTTGGGCCAAAACGAATGTTGCGTAAAACATCGTTACGACAACCCAAAATCACTAGTATAGGGATTCGAAATTAAAATAGATATATAAATCCCAATACTAAACCAAAACATTTCCATTCGGAAATTATTTGCTATAACAACAATGTTATAGTCCACTATTTCTTTTTATTTCTCGAAACATCTATTTCAACAATAAATGTTGAAATCTATGGTTTCGAATCTCTATACCTTTTAAAACATCGTTGGATCGTTTTAATTCTATTTAAAACATTCACATTCTAAACAATTTCTTTAACGTGTTATTCACTATTCAAAAACGTGAATAAACTACGTTAACCAATTTCATTCTTTTATTCATTTTAATTCAAAGGATTATTCACTATTAAAAAAATGTGAATATAACTCCATTTCTAAGTTATAACAATTAACTTGTCAAAATAAGTCCTTTGCGAATTTATAAAACAACGTTTATAAATTCCTTTTCTATTTATTTATAAAAACTTCCTTTTTTATACATTCCTTTCTTAACATATTTGATTTCATATCTCAATTATAAACTAAAAGTTCATATTATAAGTCAATTGCTTATAGAACGATTATTTTACAAAATCGTTCTTTTTAAAGACTTTTCAATTTATAAACCTTATAACTTATAAGATTTATTTATTTAATAAATCTATTCTTCAAATAATTTCACCAAATTTATAAATCTTACTATTTATAAATTTCGTTTATAACTTCACAGTTTATAATTCTATAAATTTCATTCTATTATGAAATTCATTTTCACTACATTCAAACACTTATAAAAACTCGTTTTATAATGTCTATATTTCAATTTATAAATATCCATTTATAAATCTCTTAATATAAATCAGTTTATATTATTATTCTAAAACGTCTTTAATTTCCTTTATAATTTCATCATTTCGATTTATAAAAAAAATCAAATTTTATAAATCCTATATTTAAACTTTTATCATATATTCAAAAATCCAATCTAAATTATTTTATAAAATCATTAGTTCATATTTCTCAAAAATCGACTTTCAATCGTATTTCTAAAAATCAGCTTTTTAACTATATTTCACAAAAACCATAATTTTTATAACTTTAAAAATTATAACGTTTATTTATCTATAATGGATCAATTCCAGAAATAAAGTATATTTTCAAAAATCATTTTAAAGATCATTTAAAAATCCCAAAATTTGGGTCCAATGATACTACACATCAGATAGTCAATCACCACTACAACGATATCATATATCAATATGATAATCAATCAAATATCAAAATATCTGAAATAAAATAAATACTGTTGAGGAATCCAGTTGGATCCCTCCAACCTGTTTCCTGCATCCAAAAACATTAGCACAATACCAATTTCGCTCCAGTACGAAATTATCGCGGTACATGTTCTTAATAAATATTATCCGCTTAATAACGGCGTAATAGGGTCTCATCCGCTAAACAAAAAATGCGGGAAATCAATCAACTGCAATATATACATATGCCAATATATATATATTGATACTATATATAATACCAATTTCACTGTTTATGAAATATTCGCGGTATATGTTTATATTAAATAACATCCGCTTACTAACGGCGCATAATGTCTATTTTAACAATCAATATATACAGTCATCATTCAAACATGCATTCAAATATTTTAAATCTAACTATTTAAAATAAAATCGAAATCTATTCGATTGAGTGAGAAATTCTCACCTTGGTTTTAATTTCCGTTTAAGCTTTTATTTCGAATAAAATTAAACGCGCGTTTAATTTTACCCGAAATTCTCACTAACTCCAAACGACTCCAAACCAACTCCATCGCGTAGTGCTCGTCCATACGGTTCCAACGCAACTGAGTTTACATTTTTTCGACCTCGTATGAAAAAGTTATGGTATTTTGAAGTTTACACGAGTTTTAATATATAAATTACAACTAAAACTTTAATAATTTTTTATACCAACTAACATGGGCCGTTAGATCATGAACCTCTCCATCATAGCCGTGCGCAACCATCTCCCTTCTTCCCTCTCTATCTCACGCACGTTACAACCCTACAGTAAAGAAACCGAACCCAATTCTTCTCCTAGGGTTTCAATTTGCATTCACTTTACTCGATATCAACTCGATCAGACACTTGCATTTTGACGAGCATGACGAACACAATACTCGGCCTCAAGGCCATGAAGCTCGGTTTCCCCATTGACGTGGAAATTCGTGCGCAACCGAACCCCTATCGGCCCAGATTCTGGACATCTCGACGAATTCTGTGGCACTCCACCGTACGGATGTGAAGTACTCGACAAGCTCATCGATTTGTTAGTTGGAAGAATTTGATAATTGTTGATGGATTTCGAGAAATCGAGGGATGAACGTGGTAAAATTCTGGCCGTGGGTTGGGTATATGGCGGCTAGGGTTTAGATTAGGTTATATTTTTTTTTTTTATTTATTTTGGGAATGGTGGCTATTTATAAGAAAAGCAAGCGTAAACACTATTCATCCCGGGAATTCCGAACTCCGATTTAGACGCCGTAACCAGCGTACCTAGGGTTTATCCCGCGTTCCGGACACAATGGAACAGGTTTCGGAAGCTAATTCGGAAGTATGTGCGAGTTATGGCTATAAACGCTCAATTTAAATTAAACCGATTTAAATCGATTTCTAGGCGTTTTAATTTGTATCGGACAAACGGTAAATCCAATTGACTTGAAATTTGAAACCTTACAATAATATCACATTACGGATCCGATGAAACTGGTTTCGTCGAAATCCGAGACTTTTTGAAAAATGGCTATTTTGACTCGCCAAATTTAAATTAAAAACGATTCGATGCGTTTCGAGCTGCCACGATCAAACGATAGCTCCGATTGACACGAAAATTGAAATCCGGTAATAACTAACTATTACGAATCCAATGGAACTGGTTTCGTTCAATTCTGAGGCTGTTCAAAAATTGACTATTTTACAGTCGATTATTAAATATTAAAATATTCAATTTTCACAGATTAACTTTTAATTCGATTTTAAAAGTTCTAAAATATCTCTATAACTCCAGTATGATTAAATAAAATTTTCCAAATTATTTTCAATCATTTTTAACTCAATTTTTAATTATTTCCATAATTTAACATATTAAATTATTAATTTAATTATTCAATTAAATCCAATAATTCAAATAAAAATTTATTCGACTTAAAAATTCACTTATAAATATTTAAAATTAATTAAATATTCAAATTTAAATTAATAAAAATTCTGGGTCGTTACACCGAATGAGTTAATCCAACTTGAACTGAAATTGTTTTTGAAAGGCTATGAATGAATCTTTGGAAATTATTTTGAAAGCTATAAGTTAAATCTTTGATTTAAAGATTTAACGAGTTAATCCAACCTGAATTGAAATTGTTTTTGAAAGGCTATGAATGAATCTTTGGAAATGATTTTGAAAGCTATAAGTTAAATCTTTGATTTAAAGATTTAACGAGTTAATCCAACCTGAATTGAAATTGTTTTTGAAAGGCTATGAATGAATCTTTGGAAATGATTTTGAAAGCTATAAGTTAAATCTTTGATTTAAAGATTTAACGAGTTAATCCAACCTGAATTGAAATTGTTTTTGAAAGGCTATGAATAAATCTTTGGAAATGATTTTGAAAGCTATAAGTTAAATCTTTGATTTAAAGATTTAACGAGTTAATCCAATTGAATTGGAATTGTTTTGAAATTCAGGAATGAATCTTGAGAAACTAGGTGAACTTTATGAAATAAATCTTTTTGTTTTAAAAGATTGGAAATGGTAATTTGTTAAACCATTTGAAAGAAAAACTTTGGATTATTAAGTTGTGACTTAATTGAAATTCCTTATCCATATGTTTTAAATGTTGCGCTTACTATTCGGGTTAGCCGGGAAAGGACCTTTGGGTCGTATAACCCATTCCGAATATGTGATTCGACGTTATGGATAGCATTTGAAGACCGATGGTGAAGACCGGGTATTTGCGAGAGCGATAAGATGACCTGTCGATTGACTCTGCACAGAGTTGCTCCGGTATAGAGTTCTCCATATGTGATGGGGAATCCGATCAGGATTGTGGATATCCGGATTGCAAGGACTTCATTGGAAGTGCCTTCAGTTCTGTTCTAAATCCAGAACAGACTTGTATGGATTGTTATGTCTGACATTACAATTTGAGATATAAAGCTGATTTCTTTCAAATATATTTCTGTTGGTGGCGGAGAATTTATTCTCTTAGCTTAACCCCCTTCTCTGATACGTACGAGCTCAGAGGTTATGTAGTTGATGGTTATCAGCGATATATTCCTAATTTGGTAATGTGACATGCTGAGTGTTGCTGTGAAATGATCATTGTGTTGATCATTTGTGATAGGATCATTTGTTTGATCGTTTATCTTTGTGATCATTTCTAAGATCATTTGTTGACCCAAAGAACAGCTTTTGTATAAAGCGTGGCTTTGTGGACGAGACTTCGTCGAGCCTCACAACCCGGTAATGGTCGAAACAGGAATCGTGGCGGCAAGGTTTCAGGGATCGCTTCCCTAGGGTAGGACCATTCCTTCGGGAAAAGGGTAGTGTCATGGTATGGAGCCCTGATACTTACTCATGTAGACACACTATATTTATTTCTGTGTGGTTGTTGGTTTAGAGGCGCCTCGTATAAAGGTCCCAAAGGACCGGGGGTTGTATATCTGAGGTTTCTTACTCCCTGGGAAAGGGGTAGCTGGCCTTGTTTGGCAGAGATCCATTTAGGATGCTCGAGGACGTCCTTCCAGAGGCATTTCCATTTCGGGGTTTGGGAAGTTCCTTTACCCGACCATTTGTTGGAAATCCATTCTTCAAATACGTACCGTGTACGGTTTTAGTTGTAGAACCTATCATTCACTTATGGTGGCGCCCCACTGTTTGGATGGTAGCTATAGTAGGCATAGTTCGAAATGTCTATGCTGGCTAAGATTTATATCTTTATTTTCTAAATAAATTTTTCCTACACTATGCACTAGTAATAATATCAAATGTTCTTTTAAATGCGTATCAAGCATCTTTGACTATCATAAGGAGAAATCTCCTCCGATTCTGCGTTTGCATTGTGTGTGTGTGCGGGAGGCCTTATGGTAGTCTCATTTTTAAATAGCATTGCGAATCGACTTTGAAAATCTTTTGTTGAATGTTTTAAAAGATAAACTGTTTTTGTTGCTCACACCAGTCCCACGACTGATCCAGAGTTTATTGTTTTCTTTCCTAAACTCTAGGTGCTCAATATTTTCTACACGAGCAGTCTAGAGTTGGGTTTTTCAGATAGCTAGGTTCAGTAGATTATCTGGAGTTAGTTCAGTCTTTGGATCACACCAGTCTTGCTTAGCTTGGTGCATCGTCATTAGGGTCCGAGCTATTGCTGGATTGATTCTTGGAGATGGAGTTGCAGTTCTCGGAGTTCTCTTTTGAAGACTATCTTAGAGTTATATTGTTCCGCTACTAGATGTTATCTATTTTTCTTTTCCGCTGCTATTTTATTGTATCATATCTCTGATGTATATTGATATCTAATGGATCATCTGTTTTATCAGATATTGTATCAAAGCTGTATATCAATGTATTATTCTTTTATTTCGATGTGTTGTTTACTTAATGTTGTTATAAGCTCCGACGAATCGGATTTGAACGGTCGAATCTATGGCATTCGAATACGATATGAAGTATGGATGTCGATTTTCGAGCGGGCAAAATCCGAAACGTCACATTTGGTATCAGAGCTAAGGGTTAAAACTTTAACTCAGGAGTATAACGCATTAAGTAGCTCATTAGAGATAGGGTGAAGTATCCCTAGAATGAGTATAACCCTAAGATATCTTTTCGAACGCCTTAGTAAATTCTCTTGCTATCCAGCGAGAGCAAGTTTGAGTGCAAGAAGAGGCCGAGATAGGGGACAGGGAAATACGACTATAATTGGTCAATACCCTGCAACAATGGAAACAACTTTCTCTATCAATTTCCTTTGATTCGATTCCAATTTCTTTTTGATTGCTTCATGACAGTTACAAGAAGAAGTTTCGGTGTGATGATGGCCCTATGAATTGTTGTAGGAAATTCTTATTTCATATCTTCATCGATTTCTTATCATTTCTTTGATTAAAACTTTAATGAATAGAATTTGAAAATTAAAATTGGAAATTTTAAATGAATTAGAAATTTAAATTGAGTTAAATTGATTAATAGAATATGAGAATAAATTTGAATTGAATCGATAAAACAATTTCGTTTAAAAGAAAATTTGAAAATTCTGTTGTGATTTCTTGTGAATATCGAAGTCCGAAGAGGGACAAATTATGTATACTTTGGAAGTATTTCGAATTGAGTTTGGAATTCATATCTTAAGTTTGAGGAATTATAGGAGATCGAATCTGTCTATCTCTGTGTTGTTTTCGTGCCTGCGAATTTCGAGGACGAAATTCTTTTAAGGGGGGAAGTTTGTAACGACCTCGGATTTTTATGAATTTAAATTGATAATTTAAATGAAAATTTGAATTAAATTTGTGAAATTAATTAGTAAAGTGATGCGAGTTTCCCCGATTCAAGTAGAAAATATATTAAGTCGTATGAATTTGAAAATTCGTATATATGTGAATACATATGTATATATTGGACTTGAGATAAAATCTTAAATAAATGGTTTTTTTTAAATAAATAGAAAATAAAAATAAGTAGTCATGTAAGAATAGAAATAAATATATAAGCTAATATAATAAAAATAAATATAACAACTTTTATAATATGTACATAAAGAAAATAAATGTCTATTAAACATAAACAAAGTAAACAAAATAATTGAAAAAAAAAACAAATAAAACAAGAAGCAACCTGGGAAAGCAAGCTAGGCAAGTCAATCATATAGGAATGTAGTTTGAAATACTATGCAGGCAAGTAAAAGAATAAATAAAAGAAAAAGATAAAGTAAAGCAAAAGTATGTACACATAAAAATATAAAACAAAAGAAAAAAATAAGTTGAGTGTGTAGACACAAAGTACATCAATCATCATTAATGTTTTTATCTTAGCCACCATCATATAAACATACAAAAAAAAAGAATATGTACAAACACAATTAAATATAAGAGTCATCTCTGCCGAGACAAGTAGGTATGGCTGAAGTAAACATAAGTAATGCAAGCCTTAACATATCACTTCAGCCAAATACAAAGTATATATTTTTACACAAGTATAAAATAAAATCAAGCAAAGTAAGAAAATGTATAAGTATAAACTGTAAAACAGTACAAGTACCTTCATATTATAAAGCAAAGAATGTATAACCTATCCATACCTCTAGTACACCAAGCTAGATAGTATCAGCCGAGATTTTGTTGACAAAACAAAGAAAATAAAATAACATTCCCTGTACAAACATGATATCAACCAGTAAACTTGTTTTAATAAATATCAATCTTCACCTCAGTTTTGTTTATTCAAGCCAAGAAAAATATCATCAAAAAAAAATTTGAAAAAAAAAACAAAACTTCAACTTATACAACCTCAAATTCAATTCAACAAGGAACAAAACCAGATAAAACAACCAAGTGAAGTTCCAGAGCAAACCTGGAAACAGAGATAAAATAATTGAATCAAAGGCAACAATTTAAATTAGATGAAGATCAAAACAGAAAAACAGTAAGCAAAATACAAGCTCCAGTTTGGAAGCTTGTCCTCTGTCTTCATCCCACAGGTGAGTAACATCACCATTTTAAATTGTTAAGTATATAATTTGGTTGCCTGCTTATCTTTGAAGTATAATATGCTTGTGAATATATTTAAAAATCTTTGTGTTTATATATGTGTACTGGTGTGTGCAATAGTTGATCTGAATTCTTCCCCTCTGATTTTAGTTCCCAGGCTCAACTACTAATCAAACTTTACATTCTCTTTTTCAATCTTTATTAGTACTTAAGTTCGAACAAAATATGTTTATGTATCTTTGTTTTAAGTTTAAAAGTTTGTTTAAGGTAAGCTAATTTATTTTGGCTTCTGGAAAAAAAATGAAACAACAGGGGAAAACTTAAATAAGTAAAAATTTAATTTTTTTGATTCCTAGATTCAGGTATATGAATCAAAAGTTAAAACTTAAACTTGATTTTCAAAACAAAAATGAAAATTTTTAGTTGAGAAATAAAGAAGCAGTTTACAGACGAACAAAAACCACCTTTTTACAAAATTTTGTTGATTAAATGAATTATTGATGCTGAAATTTGTTAAGGAGCTAAATTTTTGATTCGAGGATATAGGAAAAATGTTGGAAAATTTTTCTAATGCAAAATTTTGCAAGTCAAATCGCATTTAGGGTTTAAGTTATGGTTTTGAAGAGGTCGTATATTTTGATTCGTTCTCGGTCTAGAAGTGATCGAGTTCAACGTGGTTTGGGGTAATGGTGGAGGAAGGGTGGACGCGTGCGTGGCCGGGATTGCTCGAATTCCAGTGGTCAGAGCTGCGTGGACGAGGCGTTGCCAGGTATGGGTATGGAGGAAGATGCAATTTCCAGGTTTTGGAATGGGAAGCTCGTTTTCGATTTTCGGTGATTGGACGCATTTCGATGATCGAGGTGAGATGTTGAGGCAAGTACTGATGTGTGGCGATCGGTGTTGATGATCAACGGTGGCTGGAACCACCGTGCATATGCACGGTGGTATATTTGTCTGATGATGTTAGTTTTTGGGAAGCAGAGGAGAGACTCGAATTTTACTTGAGTAATTCGAGTGTTTACTCGAAGCGATGGTGTTTTTTTTTCTGTTTCTCGAAGCTAGTTTGTGTTGGCTCGAGACAGTGGAGCATTTCAGATTTTTGCAAACCTGACTATTTCAGGTTTCAAAACTCAGTTCAATTTTTTAAAGCAGGATGTAAACAGTGTTTTGAAATTTAAATTCAGAATTTCATCTAGGTTTTAAACAACGTTTGAATTCAAAGTTAAAGTAAAATTTGAGATGAAACTTTTTGAATCTTAAAATTGAAAAATAAAAATTTGGAATTTGAAACAAGGTTTTAAAACAAGTTATCAAATGTTTAAAACTTGAATTTACAAGTTAAATAACTTATCTATTTTAAAAAAGTCTGAATTTACATAGTTAAATAAGTTAATTTAAAAGCAATTGAATGTATGAGAAAAATTTGAATTTAAAATAGATTAAAATTGCAAAGTTAAATTTGTAGTAATTTTAAATTCAAATAGTTTGAAATAGAATTTAAAAGTGAATTTGAAACAAAATGTTTTCAAAAGTGTTTGAGAAATGATAATTGAATCAATTATAAAAATTATGATTTTATCTCAAAGATAGTTCATTAAAATGTTAAGTTAAATTAATTAATGATTTGGATTTAATTAATTAAGAAAGTAAGGGTTTAATTTAATAAATTAAAGGTTTAAGTGAATAAATCAAGAATTAATTAATTTTAATCAAGAAATCATTAATTAGATAGGATTAATTAATGGATTATTTATAGTTAGTAAATTTTTATAAAATACGTTTAAAGTTGATTAATCAAGTGATTAAGCAATAATTAATTCAAGGAAAATGTAATAAATTAATTAAGTAATTAATTTGAGAGTAACCAATATAAGTCAAAGGTTAATTAACTAATGAAAATGATTAAAGGTTTAATTTCTTAAATGAAATTGAAATTAAGGTTAAAAGATTATGAAATCAACTTTAAGGTTAATCTAATTAATTTATTAATTAAGAAGAATTAATTAAAGTGTTTGATAAATTAATTTATATCAAATTATTTGTAATTAATTAATAAATCAGGATTAGATAATAAATTCATAAGTAATCAATTTACTAGGAAATAAATTGAATTGATTGGGATTAAACAAATAATTAATCCTGCTTATAAATGTTTATTAAATGCTTGAGCTTAATACTTATGAATGATTATATTATATGTGGTGCCTTGAATTAATTGCCCTATCGATCTGTGATATTTTGTTCTATATATGAAGCCGTGTATGATTATTCATTTATTTACATATTATCTGTGAATCTGTGAATGAGCGATAAGCGTTATGTTTATATCGCTTATCAACTATATTTCTATGTTTTAATCTGTGATGATTGAATAATGTTGCACTATTGTGTTGAACCCCTGGACCACACCATACACACACAAAATATGGATTTCACGAGGAAATCGATTAAGTCACAGATTTTTGAAATGATTTTTAAAGTTGAATATTTTAATTCAAATGTTTTGAAAATGGATTGGGTTTAAAATGAAAAGCAATTGAAATAGAATTTCAAAGATAAAATTATTTTGAATAACTTGATTAAGATTTGGAATTTAAATATTTTGATTTCAATTTGAATTCAATATTTAAAATTGAATTCTATGATTTGAAACTAGGGATTAACGATATTATACTAGTTATATATGAGTCAAACCATTTTTGAAGTGTTGTTTTTGGGAATTTGAATTAACCCAAAAGATTTAACTTGTATAAATAAGATCGAATTTCTTCGAAACGAAAACTACTTGTTTTCAAATAATAACAGCTTTCATTTAAAGTAAGGATCTCCCAATTATGTTGAAAGGGTTTCAAGCTGAAATTGAATTGAAATGTTTTGAAAGCTATGAAATAAATCTTTGATTCAAAGACCGAACGAGTTAATCCAACTTGAACTGAAATTGTTTTTGAAAGGCTATGAATGAATCTTTGGAAATGATTTTGAAAGCTATAAGTTAAATCTTTGATTTAAAGATTTAACGAGTTAATCCAACCTGAATTGAAATTGTTTTTGAAAGGCTATGAATGAATCTTTGGAAATGATTTTGAAAGCTATAAGTTAAATCTTTGATTTAAAGATTTAATGAGTTAATCCAACCTGAATTGAAATAGTTTTTGAAAGGCTATGAATGAATCTTTGAAAATGATTTTGAAAGCTATAAGTTAAATCTTTGATTCAAAGATTTAACGAGTTAATCCAACCTGAATTGAAATTGTTTTTGAAAGGCTATGAATGAATCTTTGGAAATGATTTTGAAAGCTATAAGTTAAATCTTTGATTTAAAGATTTAACGAGTTAATCCAACCTGAATTGAAATTGTTTTTGAAAGGCTATGAATGAATCTTTGGAAATGATTTTGAAAGCTATAAGTTAAATCTTTGATTTAAAGATTTAACGAGTTAGTCCAATTGAATTGGAATTGTTTTGAAATCCAGGAATGAATCTTGAGAAACTAGGTGAACTTTATGAAATAAATCTTTTTGTTTTAAAAGATTGGAAATGGTAATTTGTTAAACCATTTGAAAGAAAAACTTTGGATTATTAAGTTGTGACTTAATTGAAATTCCTTATCCATATGTTTTAAATGTTGCGCTTACTATTTGGGTTAGCCGGAAAAGGACCTTTGGGTCGTATAACCCATTCCGAATATGTGATTCGACGTTATGGATAGCATTTGAAGACTGGTGGTGAAGACCGGGTATTTGCGAGAGCGATAGGACGACCTGTCGATTGACTCTGCACCGAGTTGCTCCGGTATAGAGTTCTCCATATGTGATGGGGAATCCGATCAGGATTGTGGATATCCGGATTGCAAGGACTTCATTGGATGTGCCTTCGGTTCTGTTCTAAATCCAGAACAGACTTGTATGGATTGTTATGTCTGACATTACAATTTGAGATATAAAGCTGATTTCTTTCAAATATATTTCTATTGGTGGCGGAGAATTTATTCTCTTAGCTTAACACCCTTCTCTGAGACGTACGAGCTCAGAGGTTATGTAGTTGATGGTTATCAGCGATATATTCCCAATTTGGTAATGTGACATGCTGAGTGTTGCTGTGAAATGATCATTGTGTTGATCATTTGTGATAGGATCATTTGTTTGATCGTTTATCTTTGTGATCATTTCTATGATCATTTGTTGACCCAAAGCACAGCTTTTGTATAAAGCGTGGCTTTGTGGATGAGACTTCGTCGAGCCTCACAACCCGGTAATGGTCGAAACAGGAATCGTGGCGGCAAGGTTTCAGGGATCGCTTCCCTAGGGTAGGACCATTCCTTGTGGAAAAGGGTAGTGTCATGGTATGGAGCCCTGATACTTACTCATGTAGACACACTATATTTATTTCTGTGTGGTTGTTGGTTTAGAGGCTCCTCGTATAAAGGTCCCAAAGGACCGGGGGTGGTATATCTGAGGTTTCTTACTCCCTGGGAAAGGGGTAGCTGGCCTTGTTTGGCAGAGATCCATTTGGGATGCTCGGGGACGTCCTTCTAGAGGCGTTTCCATTTCGGGGTTTGGGAAGTTCCTTTGCCCGACCATTTGTTGGAAATCCATTCTTCAAATACGTACCGTGTACGGTTTTAGTTGTAGAACCTATCATTCACTTATGGTGGCGCCCCACTGTTTGGATGGTAGCTATAGTAGGCATAGTTCGAAATGTCTATGCTGGCTAAGATTTATATCTTTATTTTCGAAATAAATTTTTCCTACACTATGCACTAGTAATAATATCAAATGTTCTTTTAAATGCGTATCAAGCATCTTTCACTATCATAAGGAGAAATCTCCTCCGATTCTGCGTTTGCATTGTGTGTGTGTGCGGGAGGCCTTATGGTAGTCTCATTTTTAAAAAGCATTGCGAATCGACTTTGAAAATCTTTTGTTGAATGTTTTAAAAGATAAACTGTTTTTGTTGCTCACACCAGTCCCACGACTGATCCGGAGTTTATTGTTTTCTTTCCTAAACTCTGGGTGCTCATTATTTTCTACACGAGCAGTCTAGAGTTGGGTTTTTCAGATAGCTAGGTTCAGTAGATTATCTGGAGTTAGTTCAGTCTTTGGATCACACCAATCTTGCTTAGCTTGGTGCATCGTTATTGGGGGTCCGAGCTATTGCTGGATTGATTCTTGGAGATGGAGTTGCAGTTCTCGGAGTTCTCTTTTGAAGACTATCTTAGAGTTATATTGTTCCGCTGCTAGATGTTATCTATTTTTCTTTTCCGCTGCTATTTTATTGTATCATATCTCTGATGTATATTGATATCTAATGGATCATCTGTTGTATCAGATATTGTATCAAAGCTGTATATCAATGTATTGTTCTTTTATTTCGCTGTGTTGTTTACTTAATGTTGTTATAAGCTCCGACGAATCGGATTTGAACGGTTGAATCTATGGCATTCGAATACGATATGAAGTATGGATGTCGATTTTCGAGCGGGCAAAATCCGAAACGTCACAATTAGCATTGAATATGGTGTACCTATTACCTGGAATCAAATTGTAAAGTTGTAAAGGTCATAATTGATTGCATTAAATAAATTGGGAAATGAGTTCAAATTATGTTAATTGAGAAATTAATACGGGGAGTATGTAAAGTAATAACTAAGAAAGTAATACGTTATAAATTGAATATAACCTAAAATTAAGTGTAAGTTAAAGGGTTGAATTTGAATCTAACCCATTTAATTGGAAACTTATTAAAATAAATTGGATTCAATTTATAATAATGGGAATTTATATGAAATGAAGCATGCATTATGAAATGTATTTAGATTCAATGTTATTTATACCCATAAAATGTCTATTTATGAAAAAGCAAGATTTTAATCAAGAAAGGAAGTTATTGAGGTTTCAAATTTTAATTAATAACATTTAAATAGGAATCAATTGCAATTGAATGAGCTTTATTGAATATTAATGACAATTTACGCTATAACTAAATGTGTGAATGTAATAAATACAAACCCATGTGAATTGTAACTATGAGATGACAATCTAGTGAATAACAGGATTTAAAAACTAAAAAAAAATTCCTTGGGAATTTAAGTTTTAATTTCTGGGTAAATTTAAAATGTAATTTAATATTGTAAGTTGTGAATTATTCAATGATAAATTGATGTAGAAAGTTGTTAAAGTATTCTAAATTTACCAAGTAATCCAAACTGACAAAATTTGCAAATAATTAAAGTGGAATTGTAATTTTTTTTTAATTAACTTATAATTTATTTATTTATTTATTTGGAATTTAAAATTGTAATAACGAGATTAATTGCAATTAAAGGCAATTTAATTTGTACGTTAATTGAAATTAAGTCAAAATGGGTGGATATTAGAAACCAAGACGTAAAAGCAATGTTAGCTACATTTTTATTGTAATAAAACTCGAATAGCGCGGGTTAAGAATTTAATAAATGGATTTTTAGAGTTCTATTTTATAATTTCAAAATTTAATAAATATTGAAATTAAGGTTAACATTTGAATTTATGAATTAATCAACTCAAAATTTACATTTTAATTTGTTTAAATCATTGTAAATGTTTGAGAAATATAAGGGTGATAAGATTTTTCAATTTTAGAATTGAAATTTACATTTGGATTTTTACCAATTAATTATAAATTTATTTAATTAATATACAAATAGCCATTTGGGCCATTGATTCGGATTTCGACGAAACCAGTTTCATCGGATCCGTATCGGTGAATTATTGTAGGGTTTCATGTTTCGTAGCGATCAGACTTATTGTTTGATCGTACGAACGCGAAACGCCTTGAAATCGATTTAATTCAAATCAATTGAAATCAATTTGAAAATATTGATTTCAGCATAACTTCTTCATACGATGGAATTTGGACGTGAAATTTTTTCCATCGCATTTAGAATATGTTAAAACATCTATTTTGATATATGTTTGACCCAATTTCGTTCCGTAGTCAGAACGTACTTTTTGGGCCAATTATCGTTTAACACGTTATAATTTGGATCCAACTGCCTATTCCATCTTTGTCTACAAATATCTACTATAAACCCTAATTTTTCCTCATTATCATTGTCTGTACATACAAATCTATCTGCCTATTTCTTTCTTCCAATGGCCGAAACAAAAATTCCAATTGCAAACCCTAATTCAATTTCAAATTCAATTCAAAATTCATACTCATCAAACTATGTCAAATTATATATGGTTTCGATGATCTTGATAATTCGAGTCGACGCAGGTGTTGGTTTTTCATAACAGTGCTCAAAGTTATCGTAAATTTGTTGTTAAAGCTCAAATCACAAAACTTAGATTGTCGATTTAGGGAAATTTGAGTCGAGCGATGATCTTTGCAATTGGCCGATGGAATAGGGGGAGATCATGATGTGGATTCGTGTGGTAGTGGTCGTTTGGCCTGGAACGGTCTTTGGCGACCGAATTTGGCCAGTAGGATTTCGAAAACCTTAGATAGCGAGTGGCGGCCGGCAGCATAAGCGGCGATCGCACCCTAAGGGATGGAGGCGGCCCGAGGAGACAAGGCCAGGGGTGATCGCGATTTGGCGTACGGTGGCGAATCGGTGGAGAGAAGGGCGGTCAACGGTCGGAGACGTGGCGGCTAGGGTTGCTGTAGGTTCGAACGAGAGGAGGCTCATGCGTTTTTTCTCGCGCGCTTAAATTTCGGTAGGGTGACGTGGCTTGTGGTATGCGTCTATATGTTTATTCTAATTGTTTGTTTAAAAATTGATTTTCAACTCGTTTAATCCGTATAACTTCCACTCACGTTATCCAATTCACGCACGATTTTTTTTGCTAGGATCGTAATAAAATTCCGAACATTTCGGCGTTAGTTTGCACGAATTCTGAGATTGTCAAATTTTTGGGTTTAAATCGGGTTTAGATTCGATTTAAATTCAAAAGGTGAGTGTTTGTTAAATTGATATATGATGTGATTTTGAATTTATTTATGGTTGTTTGGCAAATTTTTAATCATCATCTCAGTTAAATTGCATTTGTTCAAATTAAATTGTTATTTAATTTATTTCTTGCATATAAATTGACGGTTAAATTTATTTAGTTTTTCATATAAATTGCTAGTTAAATTTATTTATTATTGCATACAAACTGCCAGTTAAACAGTTATTAAATTTATTATTGAATATAAACTATTAGTTAATACATGTTATTTACTACCTGTATATATTAATGTATTGATTGAATTTGGATGATGATTTTGATAAATGGTTGACGATTGATATTGGATGAATGGATGTTGTATCTTATATTATTGTAAACTGCAAGTTACTATGCATTTTCATCTTATTCGGGATTGCGGTTTGAAATAATATACAACCGCATTTTTTTTTAAAATTGCGGATTGAAATGATAAATATCCGCATCACTTGACCATAGGATAGAAAATTATATACAGACACCGTCGGTCTATATATGTATGTATGTATATATATATATATATATTGAAAATGATTTCTATGGTTTGGATAGGATATGGTTAAATAAATATCAAACTTTCATTTATGCAAATATTATTTTATATCTACATATATAGCTAAATTTTTGAATTTAAGCTATATATAATTTTTTTTTAAATAAAATAAATAAGTTGAATAATGGAGTTTGATTATTTTATATTATATGATTAAGTACATGTCTAAGATATTGTATATATATAGAGTCTTAATGATTTAAATAAATTAAGATTGAAAGGTGAGTTGGAAATTATTAGGAACTGAGCTTATTTAAGAATTAAACTCCATAGGGTGACGTAAAACTTATTACACTTGAAATGTTAAAAGGTATGATATTTATAACTGGATTTTTATTTCAAGATAAATTAAGTGAATATTTCTAGTATAAATAAATTTGAAGGAAACATTTAGTTGTTAGTAATTTGAGTTTTATTTTAAATGATCAGGATTTATTATGGAAATATTTCAAAACTAAATAATAGGTCAATGAATTGTTGGATAGAAATTTCCAACCTTAGTTTGAATTTGTTAAATACTCAAAGTTTGAAAATATCGAAAATTAAAGTTATTTATTTAAACTGAAAGTGAATTCAAAATTTATGGATTTATACTGAAATTTAAGAGAATAAAATGGTAAAGTCGTGGAAATTATTTTAATTTACAAAGTAATTTTAAATTCAAATCATTTTATTTGTATACTGTTGAATATCCAAACATTTAAGTATTGGAAGTTATGGTTTAAAACTATGGACTTCGAAGTATTATGTTTTGTAGATTCATAATTCAAATATTATTTTCAAGAAATTATAAATTTTAAAGTGGCATGAATTTTGAAAAAGATATATTTGAGCATGATATCATATTGATTTGAGATTTTTAAAATATAAACGATATCGTATTTATATGGTTTTTGAAAGGGATAATATATACTGGTTTTAAAGTATAAATTATTTTGAAAAGTCCGCGGTGTTATAATAACGTTTGGCGGTTGAAGAGACCGGGATCAGAAGTTGTCATCCTCTCTGCCAACTTTGAAAACCACTTTAACAACCATGTACGCGGTGGAGATTACAGAATGAAGTAGGATGGTGGCGGCATTTCCTTTGAGGTAAATACATGGACCCAACTCCCATAAGTTGGCATAAGGTGGCTAAAACAAGAGCGACTGATGGGTTAATTGAGGTAGCACCTTTGATCGGACACATCCCTTCGATATTATACTTTGACTTTTGGATTGATTCGTTGGCCACTTTTGATTTTTTATTTGGGGGTGTGGCTCGAGGTGGGCGGTAGCTGCGGCTACGCGTTACCATCGACCTGGAAGCTTAATTGGTATATCTATCCTGGCATTGCCTAGTTATGCCGTGTCACCTACCCTATCGCGCCTTGTACGAGTTTGGGTTTCTCCCGTAGCCCGTGTGGTATTCTCTGGTGGCTTCCTAATAAGGAGGGACTATGATATTGGATGGACTACAGGGACTATTACGTGTTAAAGGGAATATTTGGTCACTCCTTAATGCTAAGAAAAAAGTAAATTTATTTTGCGATTAGACACTATTATAATAGCGAAATATACTACATAGTAAATGATTTAACGGATCCTTAGGAGATGTAAATCCCGAGCATCTCTTGAGTTACTGCACTCATATTTATTCCTGTTGATTTAACTTACATAAGATATTTTAGTTCTGACTTGAGTGCTTTGTCTTTTCAATTCGCTCGGGTTAGTCCGAGCGTTTCAGGATTTCGAAGACCTTAGCTTTGGAGGGCGAAGACGGGGACTTATATTATTATTATTATTAGTTCACTATACTCATACTGTTCCGCTGCATTGTTATTGGCATGTGTAACTCTGATAAATGTGTAAGTATAATCGAATATTTTGTAAAACAGCTTTATAAACTGTATATTCGATTATTATATTTTATCCTTCCGCTGTGAGATTCTATTTTGTTTTATTTCTTTCTCGTTTTTCTTATTTACCCCATAATAATCCGCCCTTCCGAACGGTTTGAATTGACACGTGTGTCGATTCGAAGCGTGCGAAAAGGCGGGATGTTACATCACACTTTTTGGTTCGTCGTAACCAATCCGTGGCCGACTGCGACAATCAATCCAACAAAAAGGGTGCACCCATCGAGTACGAAATCACGATAGTAATACGAGTGATCAATGTCGCTATAGTTAGCTGACCTCAATGGCCAGACATAGGCTTCTGTTTTAGTCATTTTAATTATGACATAAGTGTGAAGGCTATCCACTATTGTTCTCTTACTTCATTCCAGTAAACTCGCCAATTTAACCACTACATTCTGATTATCATCCACCGCGTACACGGTTGTTAAAGTGGTTCCAATATTAATAGAGAGTATGCCAATAAGATGCCATGGTCTATTTAACAACTAAACGCTTTGACATACCGGTTGTTACTTTTATATTTCGAAAACAATCCGTACTTAATATCAAAATATCATATTCATATCAAAATTAAATCCATTTCAAAATCATCATATTTGCCTCAAAATCAAATCCATTTTGAAATCATCATATTTGCTTCGAAGATCAAATCCATTTAGAAATCATCATACAAGCTTCAAAAATCATATTTTACTTCAAATTGTCAATTCAGTTCGATATATCAATTTTACTTCAAAATTTGATTCGAATTACAATTTTGGTTATACTTCACTTTAACCCAATTCGTATTTAAATCCAAGAATTTAATGCAACATTCACTCTTTTAACCAGTTTAAAATTTATAGAATAGGTTTAATAGTTTTAAAATAATTAAATAGTTAAAATAGTTTATAGAAAATAGTTTGAGTAATAAAAATGGTTAATATAGTAAAGTAGTTTGGAAAATCAAAATAATTTGAATATTTAAAGAATTCAGATTTTAAACCATTTATGCTAAAATAATTCATTTCAAAATAGTTTCAAAATCAAACCTGCCCAATTTTTAAATTTTCCAATTCAAATCATTTAAAATTTCAGTTTCAATTTAATCGATTCGATTCCTATTTCTAGTCGAATTTAATTTCAATTCCAAGTAAAATTCAATTACAATTCCAAATTTATTTCAATTCCAATTTTAAATTAATTTAAATTCCATATCCAAATCAATTTCAATTCCAAAGTAAAACCATTTCGATTTATATCAATTCCGAGTTCTATTTCCAAAATATCGATTCAAAACACTTAATCAAATTTCCGTTCAATGTCCAATTTAAAAATCCAAACTTTCAAATATTATTAAATTCCGAGCTTAATTTTGAAATATCATCTTATATCACTTTTACTAAGCAATATCTAAAGTTCAAATAAAAGTCCAATTCTTTTAAAACAAATCAATTTCTGAAATTCATATTATATTTTGGTTATAATTTAAAAATCTTAAATTCGATTAATTAAACAATTTCGTTTACCAAATTTAAATTTCAACATTGCAAGGTCCAGTTTGGAAATAATTCGATTTCCATAAATTCGATTTTTATTTCTTAAAATTAAATAATTTAAATAATTTCCAAACAAAATTTTTAAATCGTTTAATCTAACTGTAACGAATGGGGATTTTCGACCCTCGAAAATTGACACTTATAAGTTCACTTTATAAACTGCCGAATATTCAAGTGTCAAAAATGCCAGATCATTTGGGATAAGAAGAAGAAAACAGAAAACAACAACATCAGAGTCTCAAAATTGTAGCGGAACAAAATATAATATAAATAATAGCATACTTTAAATACAAGAGAATCTATAACTGTTATATACTTGAAACAATCAGAGTATAATAGACAACAATCAAGCTGGACAATTTAATAACTTGTCCTTACATAGTGGAATAATAATCAAGTATGGAAGCATGCCTTTTCCATCCATCTTGTCTCCGGAGCTCCATAGCATCCTATCGCGAATCTGTAATACTCGGTCTAACCCGAGCATTATAATAAATAACACCCGAGTCAGTCTGGAAAACCAGCCTGAGAAAAAAACAAACCCAATTGAACTATTATTATTTTCAAAAACCCTTTAAAAAACAAAGTTATCTGGTAAGACCACGTCACACATAAACATGCCGGGTTTTTACCTTATGATAACCAAACACTTTTATCAAAATCATCCGATATTATAATAATGTCTAAACCAAGTAAGTAGAAAATAGCTGAAATGCTTGCATCTCACGTTTCAGCATAGTTGGGCACAATCAAAATCGTACGATGCTTTTTGGAGAGTGGATTCCATACAATGACTAGGCACTAGGGTACCACCAATCACGGTACACTACTAGAAGCATGTACCGAGGACCCAGGATCCCCTACAACACAAGACCGGTTGTAACGACCCGGTATTTTCAACCATTCGCATCCGCACTTGTCGGACTTGAATAATTCAAAATACCGAATTGTTAATCTAAATTTAGCAAAACTGAACATATACAGTAAATAAATAATCACGGATCATAGATACAGAGTAAAAAATGCAGCGGAAACAAAAGATAGTAGTTCGTGAAGCTACTATATAAATAACATAGTTAAATAAGTTACAACAGAAGTCTCGAATACAATAGTCAAATACAAGAATCGGAATACATCACTAGAATCAACTGAATATCTGAAAGCTAGATAGGTAGCTGGATCTCCAAGCGAAGCTCCAACTCCACAGGTGAGTCTCAAGAGCTGTTACTCTCAGTCTGACCTGAGCATAAAACAAAACAAAAAACACTCGAGTCAGGATTAACATTCTTATATCAATAAATCCAACTCAAGTGAAATAAGAACTGAATTACAAGTAACTCAAAGGATGTTTGGGATAACCATCCTCTAAGTATCCGTTAAACTATCTACAATGTAGTATGTACGCTAAGTAGATAATGCCTATCAGTAATATAAAGTATCAAAATATTGTTAAGGCGTTACCATTATCCCCCTTAACACATTTTATATAAGTGTCATAGTCTATACAGCACTGTAAACTCCACCATAAACTAGTGGGATATCAGGGAGTACTCCATAGGTGTAACCCATAACAAATCGTAGTGGTCGCGTATAGGGATACAAGTATGACAAGGTACATGAGGCAATACCCAAGGAAGTGAAACTACCGTTTCCCTGATACTGACTGGTGAGAACGCATCGTCGCAACGATCGCAACATCGCGAAACAACACTCCCAATTCAAGGGTGCGCACTAATCAATAACAAGTAATGAGTAGTTTACGAAGAAGTGTGTTCGCTCGAGGTGGCTAACCCCATTTGTCGCGGCACGAATCCTGTTTTAGTCATTTCCAATTTGACACTAGTGTCAAGGCTATCCATTATCGTTCTCTTTCTTCAGTCACCACGTACATCATTCCAACCACTTCATTCTTGATCACACTCTGCGTATAGTTATTAAAGTGGTTTTCGGTTTAGATAGAGAGTATGTCCATAACCTATCCCGGTTTCTTTAATAACTTTCTAATTATTACACCGATTGGTCGTTTAATAAATTTCAAAAACCAAATCAATTTCAATTTCAATTAGAATTTGTAAACCAACATTCCATTTGTCTTTCTATATCAATTTCCATAATTTACGTTTCAGAACTTCCAAATTACTATTTCAAAATCTTATAATCCAATTTCAATTTTTATTTAAAACAATTCAAATATTGATTCAAGTTCGTATATAAATTTCATTCTGTAATAATTTATATTAATTTAATTTAACATTCAAATCAATTTAAATTCATTGATCGATTTCATTCAATATTCGTTAAGTTACTTAACCATTCAAAACAATTTCTATTTAATTTCTGATTCATTAAATCAATTTAAGTTTTCCTATATCATATTAAACTTCCACATTTAATTAAATTAAATTCAACAAATCAAATTCTTTAAATTTGAAGTCTTATATTGAATTCAGTAAATCACATCTTATTTCTTATTGAAGAAATTCAATTTCACTTATTTACTTATTTAATTTAAACAAATTTCCAATGCTTAATGATTACAGAACTCAATTTTACTTACTAAAGAAGTTCAGTTTCACTTATCAAAGAATTCAATTTTATTTAATTATTAAGTAATTCAATCTCATTAAATTATTAAATAATTTCAAAACTTAATTATTAAACAATTTCAAAAATTAATTATTACATAGTTTCAAAACTTAATTCAATCATTTCTTAAATTAAATAACATTCTTTCATCAATTACTTTGTTAATATTTTGCTTCAGATTATTAAATATTAACATTTAAATTTCACTAGAATTCAAATTCCAACTTCATTTAAAACACTTATTATTTTATTCAAATAAAATCTTTATTTTTATTTTTAAATCAAATTATTGACCAATCGGGTTTTTATTTAATTCTCTATCCTAAGTCAAAGTTTTATTTGGGTATTTATAATTTCAACCCGATTCCATTATAATTCAAAAATCAAAGCATAGCAAAGGGAACTTGCAGTGTGATTACTGGGATGTGTCAAAGTAAATAAACAAGCAATAACAACAATCAATAATAATCCAATAATTAATTCAAATAATCCCGAAAAAATCGTATTAATTCACATTGTTGTTTGTGCAAATTAATATAATTATTTCTAGAATCGACACTATCATTTCATGTAGATTAAAGATTATTACACTAATATTTGTACGGTTCTTCACTTGATATCTACTATTCAATTTCATACTACATCGATTTAAAAAAAATTTCATTTAAATGGTTCAAGGTGTAATTAACCCTATTTCTACATGTCAATTAATTTAAACATTTAGGGGTCATATTATGAAAATGTAATCTAATCAAATTTAACACATATATCAAATCTAACTATCCTACGTCAATTTCAATTTCAAATTATTTATCACTTACTACCTTAACAAATTTAACATCCAATGTCAACATCAAACAACCAATCATTTTTCAGCCAAAACCGGATTATCATTGTAAAAATAACAAATAATGGTGTCAGATGTCACAGTGAACTGATATAGGTAATAACATATATATAAAAGTGTAAATAACTAACAGCCGCATATTTCAGTTGTCATTTCAATTGAAATCAAAATTTGTAAATAAAAGAATATTAATCGTGAGTGATTGCTCACCTTTCGTGTCTAGAACGGAAAGACAATGAATAGAGTTATGGATCCGAGCATGAATTCCAAATCAAAGCTAGATGGATACGGACTCGACGGACAAGCTGACGAAATCAAACGAATTAGCTTGATGAACGGATAATATACTTTTGGAACAATACTCATAAAAAATTATGAATATATATACAAAATCACACCCTCATTTAAACATATATGAAATAATATATATATGTATATATAGATATATATGCATGTTTCTAAAATCATCATTTTAAACTAAACTCGAATAATAAACTTTAAACTCATATATATAAAATGAATTTTAAATCGATACATGTAAAGTTTGACACTTTTAACATATATATTTATACAACGTACTGTACTCTCATACCATAATATATATATATATATATAATATAACATTTGAAATATATTAAAAATATAGAATAATATACATGCGAAAAACATAACACTTATGTACAGCAACCCGTAACCATTTTCTGTAACTACATATATAAGCTGTAACCCAAATCACCCTTATATAAACAACACTTACAAATATAAACCAAATATATATACAACCCAAAACAACTCAAAAGCAAAATTAAAACTGTATATTTATAAACTCAATAACATATTATAAAATATATCACATAAAATATCGTTCATCCATAAAACTGCAGCTTTCAAAGAAAAAATACATATATATATATTGTAGGATCGATTTCACCCTAGAGGGGGGGGGGGGTGAATAGGGTGATGCTATTAATTATAAAAGTTAATTGGTAAGCTTATAAAATAATTTCAACACAAATCACAGAATAATAGCAGCACAGATAATAGCAGAACAATAAATGCAGAAATAGAAGGACACAAAATTTACCCAGCTTCGGCAAAACCCTGCCTACGTGCTAACCCCAATGTTTCTACTAGAAATTAAGTAGTCACACGCTTACACATGTAATCTCGAAACACCCGCTACTAACTAGCCTAACTCTACGCTCAAAACCCTACCACAACTCAGCCACTGAGTTGTGGATTCTCAAACTACGCCACGTAGTTTGTCCCCTAATCACACGACTAGAAATTACAACGGTATAAAAATTGAAATAATAATATAAAAATAAATAAATCTTAATTTAAAACTATAAACCTTATAAATAATAAAAGGCCGGCTCTCTTTTTATAATATTTGGCCCGTTCCTTCTGTTCGAGATAATGGCAGTTTCGTTCGTTCCTCTTTCTTCAAAAATTAGGGCTTTTCGTGAAATTCGAAGATGCCGATTCTAATTGCTCGATTGAATAAATGATTTGGTATCCCTTTTTTGTCAATCGATGGTCTCCTCAATTTGCTTCGACTGCTTCAAATTTGATCGAGTTCGAGATGGCTTCGGTATGTAATCTATTCCTTTTTGTTTTTCTGTTATGCGTGATTGAACTCGATGATTTTTGTTGCCGATGATGTTATGATTTATATAGGATTTGAATCCCTAGATTTGCGTTCGTCTGATTTTTTCAACATTTTAGCTTTGGCCATTCGATTTCATTTGGATGTTGATGATTTCACTGACATTTTCAATTTCGTATAAATTGATACTTGACACTCACGATTTTGATTTATAACTCGGTCAATTTTCTTGGCCACCACGTTTTTGACTTATTCATCATATTTTTTGATCACAGCTTTGAATTTGCTATTAATTTGTTATACTTTGCGTATTTGTCACTTAGAATATATGTTTGCATTGCTTCTCAGTGACATTTGCTTCTGCACTGTGCCTTGTTCTTTGTTGTAACTGGACTTGAACTTGTAGTCTTCATTATGTACTCGAGTTTCGGCCCTTATGTCTTTGAACTACAGCTTGAACTTGCTATATTTACACATATAAACAAAGATGTTGAACTCTTGTATTACTTTGTTGATTTCAGCCACTTAACTTGGCTGCTTCATCATGTATACACTTGATAATCATGTTGTTTTATTTATGACATGTTACTCGACCGTTGAACTTGGTGGTCTTGTGGCACTGCTTACTGTCATACTTGTTGATATCTTTGTAGTCTGGTTCCTTCATGTTGTTGTTGCTGATATCTTGGTTCGGTCTGTAGTCTTCAGTCATGTATCATTAGCTTGTCTTGTTCATTTGATGGTTGTTGTGCACTTGGTAGATGCCTTATCTTTGTTTGCTTTCACCTTCATTCCGATGTATCTTCATACGTGTGTGATTGTGCATTAATGTTGTCCAGACCACTGCATTTTGCACTATTATTCTGTTGTGTTTGAGTCTTCTTCACATTGACATAGTTTGTTCATTGACACTGTACTGGTGAAAGTTTGATGTTCATCTTTGTTGTATATATGCTTGCTGCCTGGTTCATGTATTCATAAAGATGTTCATGTTGCATATAATTATTCAGCTGCCATCATGTACACGCTTAGTCTCGTGACATTGTCTAATATCCATTTGGATTTGTTTTTCAAATTGAAAAACACTTAAGTTGAATCCAACTTGTAGCTCAGATTTGACTTTGTGACATCATTTTAATGCACTTGAGTTGAATCTGGTATTTTGGGTTTGACCTATGCTCACCTGTCCCTGTAAATCTATCAAGTGTATATATTGGTTTACACGGCCTTGTGGCATATACAGTGATACACTGTGTATGTCACAAGCTGTTCGTGTGTGACGAGTTGAAAATTAAATGATGATGAACAACCCAAATAACCGAGGCACATATTATTTTCGAAATTCACATTTTGTTTTATACTGCAAAAATATTTCCTTCTCAATTTTACTACATCAATATTTATTTTTGTAGATTGCTAAAATGCTGATTTCATATTGGAATGAAGTTGAAGATAAATTATGAGTGAATGAGCAATATGTAGTGAGGACAAATGTAAATGTGAATCGTGATGTAATCAAAATTGTACTGCAATTGAAATTATATATATATAGTGAGAGCTTGAACTTTGTACTATTTAAATATTGTAATAAATATTTGTTTGAATAAAATTTCTGTTTGAATTCAAATTCTGTGTTATTTATTTTTAATCAGCAAATATTTATTTTGTCTATGAAAAATAAAATAGTACATTGACAAACACATTTACACGAATATATATATATATATATATATTTATTATCATCAAACAAAAATCATATAATCGCATATTCAACAATCTCTCCCTTTTGATGATAACAAACATATATTTAAGATTTTGAATATGTTAAATGTATTTGATTATTGATATACTCTAATTGCTCCCTCTATTTAAATGCTTCCTCTCTACATAGAGCTCCCCCTACATATATGCATACGGTTAAAAATATGCAAATGAGCCTAGATGAAAATGGAAAATATTTGACCTTTTCTTGGTTTTATTTGACAAAATCTTAACTTTTCTCTTCCCCTTTTGTTATCAGCAAAAGAGTAATAGTGTTAGAGAAAATAGAGATAAAGTGATCGATATTAATCAAACATTAAAACTCAGTTGAATATAAATATTAAATTTCAATAAAAAAATCAAACAAAAATCATAAATACTTTGTCAGGTGCATATTCCACTTTAGGATGATGGAAATGATGTCATCATATAAAACCATACAGTTGTCTATTTGTGGTATATTTATATCAGGAATTTGAATGTCTACTAACCGTGCATAACCGTTAGGACTTTTAAATGAGATTAGTAGTATTCCAATTTTATTTTAAAAACGAATTCAAGTATCTTCTAACCACGCATAACCGTGAGGACTTTTAAATGGGATTAGAATCAACTTGTTTATTTTAAAAGTCAATTTTGAAATGCGTTCCATACATGCATAACCGTGAGGACTTTTAAATGAGCATGGAAGCACATAACAAATTCCAAGTAATTCGCCGATGCATAACCATAAGGACTTTTAAATGAGAGTGAATACTTTGGATTTTATTATTTATTATTATTTTATCTACTATTATTTTATTAAAAAGAACGTAAAATGAAAAACGAATGATTCCTGTTTAAAGTACCACATATTGACAAACTATATAGAATTTTGATGAGCGATGGTCGTTAGAAATATGATATAAATAGAGACGGTCATGGAATTTTTACCAACAAAAGTTTTATAACTCTTATTTAAATTTCTAAAGAAATTTACTAATTATACCTTCTCGAGTCATAATATATGATAAATATGAACACTCATCGCTTTTTCAATAACTATTTATCTTTTTGATAATTATTAGGGAGTCAGATTATTCGCAATAGTCATTTAAAAAAAATTCAAAAATAATTATAAGATCAATTTTTAGAAAATGACTAATCTGAAAATATGGTCAAAAATGATTTTCTCGAGGGGGTTATATGAGAAAAATTTCTGCTATTTGAAAATTATTTGAATTGAAAAATATGCAGATATTTTCTTAAAAAAAATTATATAGTTACTAAATGTCTTCTACAAAAATCACGTTCAAATAGTAAGTTTTTGATCAATTAGGTTACCAGTATAATCTGCATCTGAATTTCTCTTTCACTCCAAATTATCACTAATAGAGCATGAAGTGTGCACCAAAAATTTCAAACTCAATTTTAATAGCATTTTAAATGACATTCTCTTGAATTTGAATTGAAGCCGTGTTAATAATCCAAAACCGTGAATATAGAGTTAGCCATATTATAACCAAATGTATTATCATCCAACAAAACACTATTTTTAATCCAAACTAATATGTATGAAGTAATTCAAAGAATCTAGAGATTTTTATAGTGTTTTGGCATAAGAATATAATTGGCCAACAATTTTGAATAAGTCAGAATCAAAATCATCAATATTTCATCATCACATTATTGGCTGATTTAACTCGGATTACGGCGAAGATTATCACATTTAATATATCGTTCAAATAAATATACCATTACTTATTTTACCTTTATGATATTTTTCGTTGTTGTTTATTGTGATTCTGTCACCTTTATACTAGGCTAAGGAACTTTGCTTTGTCGCTCGGTGTGTCCTTGGAATAGCCAGAATCCAAGTGGCACTATTGTTGTTCCTTAGCCTACCACCACACCTACACGATGAAAGGTTTTTGTGACCTATTTGTTTTTATAGGTCCACGATTGTTAGTGGCAGAATATATTGAAAAAAATTTTTGTGGAGACCCAAAACTATTTATATATGTTCCTTTCGGCACACAAGTTTGTTTAACTTTGAGAGATTTTATATTTGTGCCTTTTGGAACCCAAATTGATACAGTTTTCACGTGTTTGGGTCTATACCAACAACTATTTTGATTGTGTCCAAATTTTCTACAAATTGTGCACATTGAATTTTCTCGATTAATCTCATTTTTAACATTTTTAGATTGATTATACCCAAGTCCTTGTCTAACTGTATTAAAAGTTTGTTTCCCTAAGAGCATATTCAACGATTTTTCACTTTTGGAAAATTTATCTAAAGTCGTTGACAATTGTTGGACTTGTGTTTTGGGAGATTCATTTTCATTCAACAATTGTGTGCAATTTTTAATAGAATTTTCTCTCCTAGTATTTTCATTTTCTTTCAAAATTAGAATTTCATTTTCAAGTGATTTTATATTAATTTTTGATTTTTTAATTTCTTCTTCGAATGTTGGACACTTATCACACTTAGGGATCCTACTTTGATAGTTTTTAACTAATTGGTCAAGTTATTCATTTAATTCTATCAAAGTGTCTTTTTGTGATTCAAGTTCGGCATACTTCTCCCTAAGTCGTTCAAAACAGCCATTTACTTCATGGAAATAAATAAGTAATTCAGAGTGAGTAAGTTTTGATACCTCGCTTGGCTCGTCATCGTCGCTATCAGTTATATTCCCTTGAAGGCACATATCTGCTTTCCCACTCTCACTGCTAGTACTTTAATTATTGTGACGCCCCACCTCTATACCCACACTAGCCAAGAACACTATGGTGTAGTGCTGTCAACTAGCATGGAGAATAAGGCTGTTGAGGAGTGGCCATCAATAGTTAAGCCTTACACTAGTATTGGTTATCTCGATAGGAGTGGTATATATATATAAATAATCTTCCATTTTTCATCTCTGATTTATTTTCTCCCTCGACATACCCCAATTCCAGTATAAAACGAACTAGGATGGTTAGTAATAGTTTAGAACAGTAAATATAAAATATTACACGGATAATATAATGCGGAACACAAATAAAACAGAATGTCTCATATATACAATAACTGATGTCAGTTACAATACATTTGATACAATACATATGACACTGTACATATGATACAACTACCACAGTCGACTCATGAAGTTACATATACAAATACATTAACGTATATAATATACATGAATACATATCTTCCTATACAATTATACAGACTACTACAAATGACGACGACTACTCCAAAAGATATGAAAGAACTTCATAGCTCTAGCAGCAACCCAAAGCAGAATATCTACAACCTAAAATACTCGGTCTGACCCGAGTATTAAATTCAAAAGAAAATAATAGTCGGGTCAGTCTAATTGAAACTCGGTTATTAGTGCGCAGAAGCAATAATAATTAAGTAACCAATAGACGACCGAAAATAAACCAAATCAGAGCGCAATTCAGAATACTGAATTGAATCAACAAAACAGTTCAAACCGTTGAAATATCAATTAAAATATTAAATTCGAGTAGGGCTGCAGTACACGCACGCGTGCACTGCCTCGCCACTACAGCATCTAGAATATGCAAAAGACCAACAAATCAAATCAAGATAGAATAACATAAAAGCCATGCCGTGTGGCTGCAGTTCACGCTTGCGTGCACTGCCTTGCCACTATATTGATAATGTACCCAAAACTCAATTCCGTGTAGCTGCAGTTCACGCTTGCATGCACTGCCTTTCCACTGCAGTAATGATGTACACGACCGGGCACAAGGTCAAACCCAACTATTAGCTGGATTCAACTCAAGTAAATTCGAAAACCAATAAAATGCAAAGGTCAAGTCGCAGATATCACGACTCAACACAACTGCAAGTATTCAAATTCAAAATGGACCAGAGAAAGTCTAGATATAAAGCAACAACAAACCCATAACAACTCAAAAATCCTCAAATTCATCAAGACAGTAAGCATCAGTGCACAAAGGCAATGACACGTACGTATACATAAACCAACAGAAGCAATTGAAGTGCAACAGTGGAACAACAAGGCATAAAGGCTATAAGTATGACTTGAACAAAGCAAGGCTACAGAGCTCGAGCTTATGCAAAGTCAACATCACAGCATAAATTCAAGAAGGCACCAAACCACAAACAAAATGCAAAAGTGTGCAAGTAAAGACAAAGGTGAAACTTGGACTGAAAAAAATGCAAGTTAACTCCATCAAGTACAAAACATATAAACTACAAATGCACAAACATGTGTAGACTCAACTGGATCAATGCACCAGTAAAACAACCACCGAGCTAAACGCAACTCAAGCGAAGATAGTGGTAACCACAAAAAGGTCAGACCAAAAAGCCAGAGGTGTAGACTACTAATTCAAGTTCATAAGACCAAGATACATCTAAAATGGAACAATACTTCTTAATGGAGGAAGAACAACAAGTCACAATGTCATAGCAAGAACAAGTGACAACATAGGGCAGTACAACTAAATGAAACAGGTCAAGCATATATAGATATGCAGTGACAAAGTGGATCAAAACGAATACAAAATGAAGTAGTGCAAGCATATGAAATGGAAACTCAGTGATATATGCAACATGAACAGATGAACGTCAGTGCATACAAGTAGGAATTCAAACATGAAATGAAGAACATCATTGCAAGTGCAACAGGTAGAAGGAGATGCAGTGAAGCATGTACAAGGGTAGTAAATATATGCAATCCAAACATGTGCCATAGAAGCAATATGACACAGTTACAATATGAAATGCATCAGATAGCAAATGATGGTTACAGTTTCAAATCACGAAGCATGCAGCATTCGACAGTGCACACAAATGCACAAAGAATCAAAAATACAACAGAGATCAGGGATGCAGACTCAAGTACATCAAACTGAGAACTCGAAGACATTATCAGGTCAATGTCGAAGTTCAACTAAAACAAGTTCGAACAAATCCAGTGCCAAAGCCACAGTTAAAATGCAGTAAGCACAAATAAAGGAAAGGCAAAATTGAACAGCAAGAACAAGTCAGGAATCATCTCGACTATGCCATCAAAATCAAATGTCAAAGAATTCCACCGATAGCCAAGAATTCAAACAACGAAAGTCACGAATTTGAACAACATTTATTAATGTACAGTGAGTGTATAAGACAAGCCAATGACTGCAATACTTCGACAACCACAGATGATTAACATTGGGTCAAAATAATGTCGAAGTCACAGCAGTTTCAGAGTAAAGAATTGAACAAAAATCACAGAACTCAAATCTTAATTAAGCACGAGACACGAATTAGATGTGAGTGGAACACTCACCTTAGCCACGAATTGAAGCAGAGACGATTACTAATCAAGCGGCCGCGAGCACCACAAGAGACGAGCAACGATCGAGCTAAAGTCGGCTACCACCATTCCAAGCCCTAATTTGGAGAAGGGGAACGAACGAATCAGAAAAAAAATGAATAAAAGGGGATGGGCCGAAGTAATAAAGATGGAGGAAAAAGGGGGTTTTATTGGGCCGGTTATTGATTTTTCTCTTTCTTTTATTTTTAGGTTTTGGGTTAACGAATGATAATTGATGATGTAAAATGAGGAGAGGGTTTTGAATATAACACGTCATCAAAAAAATAAGTGGGCCAAGGTGAAGCTTTTGAAGCCCGCTAACACTTAACAGATTTCAAAAGAATTTCAAAATGGTTTTTATTTTATTTTTTTCTTTTGCAAATTTTCACGATCCAAGCAAATGAAAATGTGGGCCGAGAATTCAAAGCCCAAAAATCCTTTTAACCATTTATAAAAGAATTTTAACACAAATTCAAAAACTTCAATTGGCAATTTGCAACAATATTTACCGTTTAAATGTCGATTATTAATCGTTGCAAATACCGGGTTGTTATAGACTCCCCTCCTTAAAGAAATAGCGTCCTCGCAATCATAAGGAATAAATGGACAAAAGGTAACAACCACAAGAGCATGAAAGAGTAAGCTTGAACGTGTTTGCTCGATGAATTCTCTGGATTCCAAAGTGAAATCCATAGGATTTGAGAACCACTGAGCTTTCACGAGCAAAACATCTTTATTTCGAAGGTGCTTCACCCCCGAAGCAATGATGTGAATAGAAGGTTGCTCAAAAATAAAAATCGGAAATCCCTAAGGCATTTTCGTAATTGGAAGACATGAAAAACATCATGAATAGCAGAAAATTGAGCCGGTACACCGGCGTAGTACAGTATAAACACCAAAGAAATCTTTTAATTTCATAAAAGAAATTCACAAATTCTCTACAAAATTAATTATCAATAGATAATTCAGAAATCTCAAATCAAAAATATTCGATTATCAAAAACGATAATCAAATCAACAATTTTTCGATTATCAAAAACGATAATCAAATCTCAAATCAACAAATATTTAATTATCACAAACGATAATTAAATCTCAAATATCTAATTATCACATGCGATAATCAGAAACAATAAATATCTGATTATCAAAAACGATAATCAGAAATAACAAATTTTTCAATTAACGAGTCCGGAATTAACCGAAATAGCAAACGCACATGACCCATAACCACGAGTTTTACTAAATCGTTTAATTCACTTAATCATTTCCTTGAAAGTGCAAAATTGTGTATTTTAAAAATAACATTTCACATTCTCAAACGGACAAGTCTGGAATTAAGCGAATCAGTAAAAGAAAGGGGTCATAGTCCTCGATTTTTCTGAAACGTTTAAATCGCTTCCTCATTCTTTTGAAAGCGTAAACTGTAAAAAGTTTGAAAACAATTTTAATTTATATTTTGAAACAATTTTAAAAATAATTTTTTTTTAAAACACGTGATTAAAATAGCAACATCAGTAGCAACTTCGACAAGGAAATTTCACTTCTCGAAATACCGTAAAAACGGACACCAAAATCAGCAATGCGGGATAACCGCTTGAAAATTCATTTTAAAATTGACGGTTACTGAAGTTAATACGTCATAATTTCATCGAAATAATTGGCATCAAAATATAATACCAATGAATTTTCATTCATCAAAAATGTCACAAGAATCTTCTCAAAGAAAGGAAGGGGTATCATACCCTAAACTTGTATTCATAACAAGTCAATAACACACGAATTCACCAATGCACAAAAATTGATAAAACTTGTCAATAGAAATAACGAAAATTGGTGAAGCACAAACTCTAGAAGTCATCACAAGAAATCCAGGAAACATAAATTCTAGAATTCTACACAAGAAATCCAAATATCACAAAATGGGAGTATGAAAACTCAAATGGGAGTACGGAAACTCGAATGGGAGTACAGAAACTCGAATGGGAGTACGGAAACTCGAATGGGAGTATGGAAGCTCGAATGGGAGTACGGAAACTCAAATGGGAGTATGGAAACTCAAATGGGAGTATGAAAACTCAAATGGGAGTATGAAAACTCACCTACACGTGAGCATGAAAAATCATCAACACGTGTAACGCAAAGCGAGAACGGGAGCAAGGAAACTCACCTACATGTGAGCATGAAAACTCACCAACACGTGCAACTCAAAGCGAGAACGGGAGCATGGAAACTCACCTACACGTGAGCATGAAAACTCATCAACACGTGTAACGCAAAGCGAGAACGGAAGCATGGAAACTCACCTACATGTGAGCCTGAAAACTCATCAACACGTGTAACGCAAAGCGAGAACGGGAGCATGGAAACTCACCTACACGTGAGCATGAAAAATCACCAACACGTGCAACACAAAGCGAGAACGCTATCTCATGGTGGCTAACCGAAAAGCAAAAAGGTATGTGTGAATGGAGTCACACAAGTGGTGTCTAGCCTATCCAGAAAGCAAAAAGATATGTGTGAATGGAATCACACAAATGGTGTCTAGGCTAACCAAAAAGCATAAAGGTATGTGTGAATGGAATCACACAAGTGGTGTCCAGCCTAACCAGAAAGCAAAAAGATATGTTTGAATGGAATCACACAAATGGTGTCTAGGCGAACCAAAAAGCTTAAAGGTATGTGTGAATGGAATCACACAAGTGGTATCTAGCCTAACCAGAAAGCAAAAAGATATGTGTGAATGGAATCACACAAATGGTGTCTAGGCTAACCAAAAAGCATAAAGTTATGTATGAATGGAATCACACAAGTAGTGTCTAGCCTAACCAGAAAGCAAACAAAGAGACGTCGCACAATTGCTAGTCTAAATCACAAAGATGATCGTCATAATCATCCAGAGATCAATCAATATCACAAGAATCTTCTCAAAGATCCAAAGGGGCATCATACTCGAAACTTGTACTCATAACAAGTCAATGACATAAATTCCAGAAATCAACACAAGAAATCCAGAAATCACAGAAAAAGGGAAAGAGGCCTATCACATGACGGTCCGAAGACCATGGGGAGCTACCCCATATGGGCGAGTCTGAATCACCCGAATGAGGTCAAGGCTAACCAAAAAGCAAAAAGGTATGTGTGAGTGGAATCACACAAATGGTGTCTAGCCTAACCTCGAAAACAAAAAGGTATGTGTGAATGGAATCACACAAGTGGTGTCTAGGCTAACCAAAAAGCAAAAAGGTATGTGTGAGTGAAATCACACAAGTGGTGTCTAGACTAACCTTGCAATGAAAGAGACATCGCACAATTGCTAGTCTAATTCATAAAGCGATTGTCAAGATCAATGAGAAGTGTCAATTACACTAAGTTAGTAAATATAAAAGTTTAGCTTCATGTCCCATAACCACTTGCTTAACTTAAATATTTACGAACAAACTGAAAATCTTCACTAGAAAATTGTCACAAGAGATTCAATCGAATAAGTCCAAGAATTAACCGGCGAAGTAAAGAAAGCGTTATATACCAATCGTTTTACTAAGTCGTTTAATTAGATTTCTCATACGAGTGAGTTAAAGGTTAGTATATACTAATAGATTGGAAAACGGTTTAGGAAAAGAGCTTTGTAGTAAAATAGTTTTCAAATCGTTTGGAGAAAAGGGTTTTGATATTTACTACTAGTATAGAAAACCTTTATATTTTTAAAGTGACAAATCACAAAAATAATTGTAGGAACAATCAATCACAAGAACTCACGTACAAAGATGTGAATAGAATCCAAAGAAATCGATACTGTACCCATCAAAAAGTATGTTCACTAAAATCCCGAGGAAAATGTTATCAAAGTTGCTAATAAATGATAACAACAAATCGGGGAATTAACAAGAATCGATTAAATTTGGAAACCAAATCAATTCACTAAAATTCACATTCGAAGACGTGAATAAAATCCAAAGAATTCGATTTTAAATCCATCAAAGTAGGAATATCCAGAAATTCCAGAAATATGAGTTATCAAAGTCGACAAAGAAGATAACAACTAATCGGAAAAGAAGAATCGATTAACAATTGGAAAAACAAATCAGAATGAGCATAAATGCTTAAATGACTACAACAAAAAAATAAAAATCAAGTCAATGTCGAAGTCAACAATTAATGGCCATAATAGAGTATAAAACGATTCAACATCATCATCAAAGGATTCAACGGCAAACAAAGTCAGAGTCTTGGAAATCAAGAATTTAGCAATTTCTCAAAAACAAAGTGACCGAAGTCGAATGGAAATCAAGCCGAGGAAAACATAAGATATCAAGTTCAAAATCGCTGAGATTCGAACAAAATCAATCATCGGCTAAATCAAATCAAAGCCCAAAACACAAGAATCAAAATAAAATGCACATGACTAAGCGTTAGGAATTCATACCAAAAAATCAAAGACAATCATATGCAAATATGAGAGATAAAACGTCGACAAATAGTTGTAACACATGTACTATCTAAGTTATGTTTTATATTTGTTCTGAACCCCAGGCTCTGATACCAAGCTGTGACGCCCCACCTCTGTACCCACACTAGCCAAGAACACTACGGTGTCGTGCTGTCAACTAGCACGGAGAATAAGGCTGTTGAGGAGCGGCCATCAATAGTTCGGCCTTACAGTAGTATTGGTTATTTCGATAGGAGTGGTATATATATATATAAAAAAATATTCTTTCATTTTTCATCTCTGATTTATTTTCTCCCATCGACATACCCCAATTCCAGTATAAAATGAACTAGGATGGTTCGTAATAGTTTAGAACAGTAAATATAAAATATTACACAGATAATATAATGCGGAAGACAAATAAAACAGAAAGTCTCATATATACAATAACTGATGTCAGTTACAATACATTTGATACAATACATATGACACGGTACATATGATACAACTACCACAGTCGACTCAGGAAGTTACATATACAAATACATTAACGTATATAATATACATGAATACATATCTTCCTATACAATTATACAGACTACTACAAATGACGACGACTACTCCAAAAGATATGAAAGAACTTTATAGCTCTAGCAGCAACCCAAAGCAGAATATCTACAACCTGAAATACTCGGTCTGACACGAGTATTAAATTCAAAAGAAAATAATAGTCGGGTTAGTCTAATTGAAACTCAGTTATTAGTGCGCAGAAGCAATAATAATTAAGTAACCAATAGACGACCGAAAATAAACCAAATCAGAGTGCAATTCAGAATATTGAATTGAATCAACAAAACAGTTCAAACCATTGAAATATCAATTAAAATATTAAATTCGAGTAGGGCTGCAGTACACGCACGCGTGCACTGTCTCGCCACTACAGCATATAGAATATGCAAAAGACCAATAAATCAAATCAAGATAGAATAACATAAAAGCCATGCCGTGTGGCTGCATTTCACGCTTGCGTGCACTGCCTTGCCACTATAGTGATAATGTACCCAAAGCTCAATTCTGTGTGGCTGCAGTTCACGCTTGCGTGCACTGCCTTGCCACTATAGTAATGATGTACACGACCGGGCACAAGGTCAAACCCAAACTATTAGCTGGATTTAACTCAAGTAAATTCGAAAACCAATAAAATGCAAAGGTCAAGTCGCAGATATCACGACTCAACACAACTGCAAGTATTCAAATTCAAAATGGACCAGAGAAAGTCTAGATATAAAGCAACAGCAAACCCAAAACAACTCAAAAATCCTCAAATTCATCAAGACAGTAAGCATCAGTGCACAAAGGCAATGACACGTACGTATACATGAACCAACAGAAGCAATTGAAGTGCAACAGTGAACAACAAGGCACAAAGGCTACAAGTATGACTTGAACAAAGCAAGGCTACAGAGCTCGAGCTTATGCAAAGTCAACATCACAACATAAATTCAAGAAGGCACCAAACCACAAACAAAATGCAAAAGTGTGCAAGTAAAGACAAAGGTGAAACTTGGACTGAAAAAAATGCAAGTTAACTCCATCAAGTACAAAACATATAAACTACAAATGCACAAACATGTGTAGACTCAACTGGATCAATGCACCAGTAAAACAACCACTGAGCTAAATGCAACTCAAGTGAAAATAGTGGTAACCACAAATAGGTCAGACCAAAAAGCCAGAGATGTAGACTACTAATTCAAGTTCATAAGACCAAGATACATCTAAAATGCAACAATACTTCTTAATGGAGGAAGAACAACAAGTCACAACGTCATAGCAAGATCAAGTGACAACATAGGGCAGTACAACTAAATGAAACAGGTCAAGCATATATAGATATGCAGTGACAAAGTGGATCAAAACGAATACAAAATGAAGTAGTGCAAGCATATGAAATGGCAACTCAGTGATATATGCAACATGAACAGATGAGCATCAGTGCAGACAAGTAGGAATTCAAACATGAAATGGAGAACATCATTGCAAGTGCAACAGGTAGAAGAAGATGCAGTGAAGCATGTACAAGGGCAGTACATATATGCAATCCAAACATGTGCCATGGAAGCAATATGACACATTTACAATATGAAATGCATCAGATAGCAAATGATGGTTGCAGTTTCAAATCATGAAGCATGCAGCATTCGAAAGTGCACACAAATGCACAAAGAATCAAAAATACCACAGAGATCAGGGATGCAGACTCAAGTACATCAAACCGAGAGCTCGAAGACATTATCAAGTCAATGTCGAAGTTCAACTATAACAAGTTCGAACAAATCCAGGGCCAAAGCCACAGTTAAAATGCAGCAAGCACAAATAAAGGCAAGGCAAAATTGAACAGCAAGAACAAGTCAGGAATCATCTCGACTATGCCATCAGAATCAAATGTCAAAGAATTCCACCGATAGCCAAGAATTCAAACAACGAAAGTCACGAATTTGAACAACATTTATTAATGTACAGTGAATGTATAAAACAAGCCAATGACTGCAATACTTCGACAACTACAGATGATTAACATTGGGTCAAAACAATGTCGAAGTCACAGCAGTTTCAGAGTAAAGAATTGAACAAAAATCACAGAACTCGAACCTTAATTAAGCACGAGACACGAATTAGATGTGAGTGGAACACTCACCTTAGCCACGAATTGAAGCAGAGACGATTACTAATCAAGCGGCCGCGAGCACCACAAAAGACGAGCAACGATCGAGCTAAAGTCGGCTACCACCATTCCAAGCCCTAATTTGGAGAAGGGGAACGAACGAATCAGAAAAAAATGAATAAAAGGGGATGGGCCGAAGTAATAAAGATGGAGGAAAAAGGGGGTTTTATTGGGCCGGTTATTGATTTTTCTCTTTCTTTTTTTTTTAGGTTTTGGGTTAACGAATGATAATTGATGATGTAAAATGAGGAGAGGGTTTTGAATATAACACGGCATCAAAGAAAATAAGTGGGCCAAGGTGAAGCTTTTGAAGCCAGCCAACACTTAACAGATTTCAAAAGAATTTCAAAATGGTTTTTATTTTATTTTTTTCTTTTGCAAATTTTCACGATCCAAGCAAATGAAAATGTGGGCCGAGAATTCAAAGCCCAAAAATCCTTTTAACCATTTATAAAAGAATTTAACACAAATTCAATTGGCAATTTGCAACAATATTTACCGTTTAAATGTCGATTATTAATCGTTGCAAATACCGGGTTGTTACAGACTCCCCTCTTTAAAGAAATTGCGTCCTCGCAATCATAAGGAATAAATGGACAAAAGGTAACAACCACAAGAGCATGAAAGAGTAAGCTTGAACGTGTTTGCTCGATGAATTCTCTGGATTCCAAAGTGAAATCCATAGGATTTGAGAACCACTGAGCTTTCACGAGCAAAACATCTTTATTTCGAAGGTGCTTCACCCCCGAAGCAGTGATGTGAATAGAAGGTTGCTCAAAAATAAAAATCGGAAATCCCTAAGGCATTTCCGTAATTGGAAGACGTGAAAAACGTCATGAATAGCAGAAAATTGAGCCGGTACACCGGCGTAGTACAGTATGAACACCAAAGAAATCATTTAATTTCATAAAAGAAATTCACAAATTCTCTACAAAATTAATTATAAATAGATAATTCAGAAATCTCAAATCAGAAATATTCGATTATCAAAAACGATAATCAAATCAACAATTATTCGATTATCAAAAACGATAATCAAATCTCAAATCAACAAATATTTAATTATCACAAACGATAATTAAATCTCAAATATCTAATTATCACAAGCGATAATCAGAAACAATAAATATCTGATTATCAAAAACGATAATCAAAAATCACAAATTTTTCAATTAACGAGTCCGGAATTAACCGAAATAGCAAACGCACATGACCCATAACCACGAGTTTTACCAAATCGTTTAATTCACTTCATCGTTTCCTTGAATGTGCAAAATTGTGTATTTTAAAAATAACATTTCACATTCTCAAACGGACAAGTCCGGAATTAAGCGAATCGGTAAAAGAAAGGGGTCATAGTCCTCGATTTTTCTGAAACGTTTAAATCGCTTCCTCATTCTTTTGAAAGCGTAAACTGTAAAAAGTTTGAAAACAATTTTAATTTATATTTTGAAACAATTTTAAAAATAACAAATTTTTTTAAAACACGTGATTAAAATAGCAACATCAGTAGTAACTTCGACAAGGAAATTTCACTTCTCGAAATACCGTAAAAACGGACACCAAAATCAGCAATGCGGGATAACCGCTTGAAAATTCATTTTAAAATTGACGGTTACTGAAGTTAATACGTCAAAATTTCATCGAAATAATTGGCATCAAAATATATAACAAATGAATTTTCATTCATGAAAAATGTCACAAGAATCTTCTCAAAGATAGGAAGGGATATCATACCCTAAACTTGTATTCATAACAAGTCAATAACACACGAATTCACCAATGCACAAAAATTGATAAAACTTGTCAATAAAAATCACGAAAATTGGTGAAGCACAAATTCTAGAAGTCATCACAAGAAATCTAGGAAACACAAATTCTAGAAATCTACACAAGAAATCCATATATCACAAAATGAGAGTATGAAAACTCAAATGGGAGTACGGAAACTCGAATGGGAGTACAGAAACTCGAACGGGAGTACGGAAAAATCGAATGGGAGTATGGAAGCTCGAATGGGAGTACGGAAGCTCAAATGGGAGTACGGAAACTCAAATGGGAGTATGGAAACTCAAATGGGGGTATGAAAACTCATATGGGAGTATGAAAACTCACCTACACATGAGCATGAAAAATCATCAACACGTGTAACGCAAAGCGAGAACGGGAGCAAGGAAACTCACCTACATGTGGGAATGAAAACTCACCAACACGTACAACACAAAGCGAGAACGGGAGCATGGAAACTCACCTACACATGAGCATGAAAACTCATCAACACGTGTAACGCAAAGCGAGAACGGAAGCATGGAAACTCACCTACATGTGAGCATGAAAACTCATCAACACGTGTAACGCAAAGCGAGAACGGGAGCATGGAAACTCACCTACACGTGAACATGAAAAATCACCAACACGTGCAACACAAAGCGAGAACGCTATCTCATGGTGGCTAACCGAAAAGCAAAAAGGTATGTGTGAATGGAATGACACAAGTTGTGTCTAGCCTATCCAGAAAGCAAAAAGATATGTGTGAATGGAATCACACAAATGGTGTCTAGGCTAACCAAAAAGCATAAAGGTATGTGTGAATGGAATCACACAAGTGGTGTCCAGCCTAACCAGAAAGCAAAAAGATATGTTTGAATGGAGTCACACAAATGGTGTCTAGGCTAACCAAAAAGCTTAAAGGTATGTGTGAATGGAATCACACAAGTGGTGTCTAGCCTAACCAGAAAGCAAAAAGATATGTGTGAATGGAATCACACAAATGGTGTCTAGGCTAACCAAAAAGCATAAAGTTATGTGTGAATGGAATCACACAAGTAGTGTCTAGCCTAACCAGAAAGCAAACAAAGAGACATCGCACAATTGCTAGTCTAAATCACAAAGATGATCGTCATAATCATCCAGAGATCAATCAATATCACAAGAATCTTCTCAAAGATCCAAAGGGGCATCATACTCAAAACTTGTACTCATAACAAGTCAATTACATAAATTCCAGAAATCAACACAAGAAATCCAGAAATCACAGAAAAAGGGAAAGAGGCCTATCACATGACGGTCCGAAGATCATGGGGAGCTACCCCATATGGGCGAGTCTGAATCACCCGAATGAGGTCAAGGCTAACCAAAAAGTAAAAAGGTATGTGTGAGTGGAATCACAAAAATGGTGTCTAGCCTAACCTCGAAAACAAAAAGGTATGTGTGAATGGAATCACACAAGTGGTGTCTAGGCTAACCAAAAAGCAAAAAGGTATGTGTGAGTGAAATCACACAAGTGGTGTCTAGACTAACCTTGCAATGAAAGAGACATCGCACAATTGCTAGTCTAATTCATAAAGCGATTGTCAAGATCAATGAGAAGTGTCAATTACACTAAGTTAGTAAATATAAAAGTTTAGCTTCATGTCCCATAACCACTTGCTTAACTTAAATATTTACGAACAAACTGAAAATCTTCACTAGAAAATTGTCACAAGAGATTCAATCGAATAAGTCCAAGAATTAACCGGCGAAGTAAAGAAAGCGTTATATACCAATCGTTTTACTAAGTCGTTTAATTAGATTTCTCATACGAGTGAGTTAAAGGTTAGTATATACTAATAGATTGGAAAACGGTTTAGGAAAAGAGCTTTGTAGTAAAATAGTTTTCAAATCGTTTGGAGAAAAGGGTTTTGATATTTACTACTAGTATAGAAAACCTTTATATTTTTAAAGTGACAAATCACAAAAATAATTGTAGGAACAATCAATCACAAGAACTCACGTACAAAGATGTGAATAGAATCCTAAGAAATCGATACTGTACCCATCAAAAAGTATGTTCACTAAAATCCCGAGGAAAATGTTATCAAAGTTGCTAATAAATGATAACAACAAATCGGGGAATTAACAAGAATCGATTAAATTTGGAAACCAAATCAATTCACTAAAATTCACATTCGAAGACGTGAATAAAATCCAAAGAATTCGATTTTAAATCCATCAAAGTAGGAATATCCAGAAATTCCAGAAATATGAGTTATCAAAGTCGACAAAGAAGATAACAACTAATCGGAAAAGAAGAATCGATTAACAATTGGAAAAACAAATCAGAACGAGCATAAATGCTTAAATGACTTCAACAAAAAAATAAAAATCAAGTCAATGTCGAAGTCAACAATTAATGGCCATAATAGAGTACAAAATGATTCAACATCATCATCAAAGGATTCAACGGCAAACAAAGTCAAAGTCTTGGAAATCAAGAATTTAGCAATTTCTCAAAAACAAAGTGACCGAAGTCGAATGGAAAACAAGCCGAGGAAAACATAAGATATCAAGTACAAAATCGCTTAGATTCGAACAAAATCAATCATCGGCTAAATCAAATCAAAGCCGAAAACACAAGAATCAAAATCAAATGCACATGACTAAGCGTTAGGAATTCATACCAAAAAATCAAAGACAATCATATGCAAATATGAGAGATAAAGCGTCGACAAATAGTTGTAACACATGTACTATCTAAGTTATGTTTTATATTTATTCTAAACCCCAAGCTCTGATACCAAGCTGTGACGCCCCACCTCTATACCCACACTAGCCAAGAACACTACGGTGTCGTGCTGTCAACTAGCACGGAGAATAAGGCTGTTGTGGAGCGGCCATCAATAGTTAGGCCTTACACTAGTATTGGTTATCTCGATAGGAGTGGTATATATATATATATATTCTTTCATTTTTCATCTCTGATTTATTTTTTCCCATCGACATACCCCAATTCCAGTATAAAACGAACTAGGATGGTTCGTAATAGTTTAGAATAGTAAATATAAAATATTACACAGATAATATAATGCGGAAGACAAATAAAATAGAAAGTCTCATATATACAATAACTAATGTCAGTTACAATACATTTGATACAATACATATGACACGGTACATATGATACAACTACCACAGTCGACTCAGGAAGTTACATATACAAATACATTAACGTATATAATATACATGAATACATATCTTCCTATACAATTATACAGACTACTACAAATGACGACGACTACTCCAAAAGATATGAAAGAACTTCATAGCTCTAGCAGCAACCCAAAGCAGAATATCTACAACCTGAAATACTCGGTCTGACCCGAGTATTAAATTCAAAAGAAAATAATAGTCGGGTCAGTCTAATTGAAACTCAGTTATTAGTGCGCAGAAGCAATAATAATAAAGTAACCAATAGACGACCGAAAATAAACCAAATCAGAGTGCAATTCAGAATATTGAATTGAATCAACAAAACAGTTCAAACCATTCAAATATCAATTAAAATATTAAATTCGAGTAGGGCTGCAGTACACGCACGCGTGCACTGTCTCGCCACTACAACATATAGAATATGCAAAAGACCAATAAATCAAATCAAGATAGAATAACTTAAAAGAAATGCCGTGTGGCTGCAGTTCACGCTTGCGTGCACTGCCTTGCCACTATAGTGATAATGTACCCAAAACTCAATTCCGTGTGGCTGCAGTTCACGCTTGCGTGCACTGCCTTGCCACTACAGTAATGATGTGCACGACCGGGCACAAGGTCAAACCCAAACTATTAGCTGGATTTAACTCAAGTAAATTCGAAAACCAATAAAATGCAAAGGTCAAGTCGCAGATATCACGACTCAACACAACTGCAAGTATTCAAATTCAAAATGGACCCGAGAAAGTCTAGATATAAAGCAACAGCAAATCCAAAACAACTCAAAAATCCTCAAATTCATCAAGACAGTAAGCATCAGTGCACAAAGGCAATGACACGTACGTATACATGAACCAGCAGAAGCAATTGAAGTGCAACAGTGAACAACAAGGCACAAAGGCTACAAGTATGACTTGAACAAAGCAAGGCTACAGAGCTCGAGCTTATGCAAAGTCAACATCACAACATAAATACAAGAAGGCACCAAACCACAAACAAAATGCAAAAGTGTGCAAGTAAAGACAAAGGTGAAACTTGGACTGAAAAAAATGCAAGTTAACTCCATCAAGTACAAAACATATAAACTACAAATGCACAAACATGTGTAGACTCAACTGGATCAATGCACCAGTAAAACAACCACCGAGCTAAATGCAACTCAAGTGAAAATAGTGGTAACCACAAACAGGTCAGACCAAAAAGCCAGAGATGTAGACTACTAATTCAAGTTCATAAGACCAAGATACATCTAAAATGCAACAATACTTCTTAATATAGGAAGAACAACAAGTCACAATGTCACAGCAAGATCAAGTGACAACATAGGGCAGTACAACTAAATGAAACAGGTCAAGCATATATAGATATGCAGTGACAAAGTGGATCAAAACTAATACAAAATAAGTAGTGCAAGCATATGAAATGGAAACTCAGTGATACATGCAACATGAACAGATGAACATCAGTGCAGACAAGTAGGAATTCAAACATGAAATGGAGAACATCATTGCAAGTGCAACAGGTAGAAGAAGATGCAGTGAAGCATGTGCAAGGGAAGTACATATATGCAATCCAAACATGTGCCATAGAAGCAATATGAAACATTTACAATATGAAATGCATCAGATAGCAAATGATGGTTGCAGTTTCAAATCACGAAGCATGCAGCATTCGACCTTGCACACAAATGCACAAAGAATCAAAAATACCATAGAGATCAGGGATGCAAACTCAAGTGCATCAAACCGAGAACTCGAAGACATTATCAAGTCAATGTCGAAGTTCAACTAAAACAAGTTCGAACAAATCCAGTGCCAAAGCCACAGTTAAAATGCAGCAAGCACAAATAAAGGCAAGGCAAAACTGAACAGCAAGAACAAGTCAGGAATCATCTCGACTATGCCATCAGAATCAAATGTCAAAGAATTCCACCGATAGCCAAGAATTCAAACAACGAAAGTCACGAATTTGAACAACATTTATTAATGTACAGTGAATGCATAAAACAAGCCAATGACTGCAATACTTCGACAACTACAGATGATTAACATTGGATCAAAACAATGTCGAAGTCACAGCAGTTTCAGAGTAAAGAATTGGACAAAAATCACAGAACTCGAACCTTAATTAAGCACGAGACACGAATTAGATGTGAGTGGAACACTCACCTTAGCCACGAATTGAAGCAGAGACGATTACTAATCAAGCGGCCGCGAGCACCACAAGAGACGAGCAACGATCGAGCTAAAGTCGGCTACCACCATTCCAAGCCTTAATTTGGAGAAGGGGAACGAACGAATCAGAAAAAAATGAATAAAAGGGGATGGGCCGAAGTAATAAAGATGGAGGAAAAAGGGGGTTTTATTGGGCCGGTTATTGATTTTTCTCTTTCTTTTGTTTTTAGGTTTTGGGTTAACGAATGATAATTGATGATGTAAAATGAGGAGAGGGTTTTGAATATAACACGGCATCAAAGAAAATAAATGGGCCAAGGTGAAGCTTTTGAAGCCCGCCAACACTCAACCGATTTCAAAATGGTTTTTATTTTATTTTTTTCTTTTGCAAATTTTCACGATCCAAGCAAATGAAAATGTGGGCCGAGAATTCAAAGCCCAAAAATCCTTTTAACCATTTATAAAAGAATTTTAACACAAATTCAAAAACTTCAATTGGCAATTTGCAACAATATTTATCGTTTAAATGTCGATTGCTAATCGATGCAAATACCGGGTTTCTACAATTATCTTCATCACTTGTATTCCATGTGGCTGCAAAACTTTTCCTTTTTGATTTCTTTTTAAAGTCGCGTCGATTTTGAGGACAATTGGGCTTGATGTGTCCGGGTTGATTGCACTTATGACGGGTGATCTTCTGTTCTTCTGAGCAGTCTGGTGCTTTTGCTATTCCGCTTTTGACTTTTTGAATTCGAGCTGGATTTCCGTATTTGTTATTCCATCTTTTGAATTTCTTTATTAACAGCTTCAATTATGTTGCTCCATCATCATCATCGTTATCATCATCACTTTCGGTTGTTCCTTTGAGCGCTATTGATTTCTTTTGAGTGCCACCTCCTTCACGTTCTTCCTTGAATTTCGTTTCTAGCTCATAAGTGGTGAGATTTCCGACGAGTTCTTCAACTTTCATTTGTTTTAAATCATTCGATTCTTGAATGGAAGTCACTTTTGCTTCAAATTTTCGTGGAAGGACTCTGAGGATTTTTGGACTATCTCCAACTATGTGTATGATTTTGCGAGAGCTTTTGATATATATACGATATTGGAAAGTCGTCCATACATTTCTTTGACATTTTCTTTTTTCGCCATTGTGAAGTTCTCGTATTCGCTGCTTAGCATGGCAAGGCGAGATTCTTTGACTTGAGATGTTCCTTCGTTAGTCACTTCTAGTGTGTGCCATATTTCCTGCGCAATTAGACAATGTGAGACACAATTAAATTCAAATTGATCCAATGAACAGATGATAGAATTCATAGCTTTAGCATTAGTATTTTTTAATTTATTTTCTAGTTCTGTCCATTGTTCCTTTGGTTTATCTATTTCCTAATTATCTACAGTTATAATCGGTGCTCTATAACCTGTCTCATTAATATTCTAAGCGTCAATGGTTTTTAGAAAAATTTCCATCCTATTTTTCCAGTAAGCGTATTCACCATTGAACATTTACGGTCTAACTATAGACTGACCCTCAGCAAAAGCATTATTTAAAGGAGCCATTTTAAAAATTCAAAATTTTGAAAATTGTTTTTTAAAAAACGAATTTTTCAGAACACAAGTTGACTTCTATTCCTAGCTCTGATACCACTTGTAGGATCGATTTCACCCTAGAGGGGGGTGAATATGGTGATGCTATTAATTATAAAAGTTAATTGTGGAAGCTTATAAAATAATTTCAACATAGATCATAGAATAATAGAAGCACAGATAATAGCAGAATAATAAATGCAGAAATAAAACGACACAGAATTTACCTAGCTTCGGCAAAACCCTTCCTACGTGCTGCCCCCAAGGTTTCTACTAGAAATTAAGTAGTTACACGCTTACACACGTCAACTCGCGACACCTGCTGCTGACTAACCTAACTCTACGCTCAATACCCTGCCACAACTCAGCCACTGAGTTGCGAATTCTCAAACTACACCACGTAGTTTGTCCCCTAGTCACACGACTAGAAATTACAACGGTATAAAAATTGAAATACAAATTTAAAATAATTTAAAAACAAATAAACCCTAATTTAAAACTACAACCCTTATAAATAATAAAAGGCCGGCTCTCTTTTTCCCTTTTTATAATATTTGGCCCGTTCCTTTTGTTCGTGATAATGGCAGTTTCGTTCGTTCCTCTTTCTTCAAAAATTAGGGCTTTTCGTGAAATTCGAAGATGCCGATTCTAATTGCTCGATTGAATAGATGAATTGGCGTCCCTTTCCTGTCAATCGAGTGTCTCCGTGATTTTCTCCGACTGCTTCGAATTTGATCTAGTTCGAGATGGCTTCGGTATACAATTTATTCCTTTTTGCTTTTCTGTTATGCTTGATTGAACTTGATGATTTTCGTTGCCGATGATGTTATGGTTTATATAGGATTTGAATCCTTAGATTTGCTTTCGTCTGATTTTTTCAACATTTTAGCTTCGGCCATTCGATTTCGTTTGGATGCTGATGATTTCACTGACTTTTTCAATTTCGTATAAATTGATACTTGACACTCACGGTTTTGATTTATAACTCGGTCAATTTTCTTGGCCACCATGATTTCGACTTGTTCATCATATTCTTTGATCACGGCTTTGACTTTGCTGTGACTTTGTTATACTTTGCATATTTGTCACTTAGAATATATGTTTGCATTGCTTCTCAGTGACATTTGCTTCTGCACTGTGCCTTATTCTTTGTTGTAACTGGACTTGAACTTGTAGTCTTCATTTTGTACTCGAGTTTCGGCCCTTATGTCTTTGAACTACAGCTTGAACTTGCTATATTTACACATATAAACAAAGATGCTGAACTGTTGTATTACTTTGTTGATTTCAGCCACTTAACTTGGCTACTTCATCATGTATACACTTGATAATCATGTTGTATTATTTACGACATGTTACTCAACTGTTGAACTTGGTGGTCTTGTGGCACTGCTTACTGGCATACTTGTTGATGTCTTTGTAGTTTGGTTCCTTCATGTTGTTGTTGCTGATATCTTGGTTCGGTCTGTAGTCTTCAGTCATGTATCATTAGCCTGTCTTGTTCATTTGATGGTTGTTGTGCACTGGGTAGATGCCTTATCTTTGTTTGCTTTCACCTTCATTCTGATGTGTCTTCATACGTGTGCGATTGTGCATTAATGCTGTCTAGACCACTGCATTTTGCACTGTTATTTTGTTGTGTTTGAGTCTTCTTCACATTGACATAGTTCGTTCATTTACACTGTACTGGTGCAAGTTTGATGTTCATCTTTGTTGTATATATGCTTGCTGCCTGGTTCATGTATTCATAAAGATGTTCATGTTGCATATAGTTATTCAGCTGCCATCATGTACATGGTTAGTCTCGTGACATTGTCTAATATGCATTTGGATTTGTTTTTCAAATTGAAAAACACTTAAGTTGAATCCAGCTTGTAGCTCGGATTTGACTTTGTGACATCATTTTAATGCACTTGAGTTGAATCTGGTATTTTGGGTTTGACCTGTGCTCACTTGTCCCTGTAAATCTATCAAGTGTATATATTGGTGTACACGGCCTTGTGGCATATACAGTGATACACTGTGTATGTCACAAGCTGTTCGTGTGTGATGAGTTGAAAACTAAATGATGACGAACAACCCAAATAACTGAGGCACATATTATTTTCAAAATTCACATTTTGTTTTATACTGCAAAAATATTTCCTTTTCAATTTTAATGCGTCAATATTTATTTTTGCAGATTGCTCAGATGCTGGATTCATATTGGAATAAAGTTGAAGATAAATTATGAGTGAATGAGCGATATGTAGTGAGGACAAATGTAAATGTGAATCGTGATGTAATCAAAGTTGTACTATAATTGAAATTGTATATATAGTGAGAGTTTGAACTTTGTACTATTCAAAGGTTGTAATAAATATTTGTTCAAATAAAATTTCTGTTTGAATTCAAATTCTGTGTTATTTATTTTATTCAGCAAATATTTATAGTGTCTATGAAAAATAAAATATTACATTAACAAACTCATTTACACACACACACACACAGATATATATATATATATATGTTTATTATCATCAAAAAAATCATATAATCGCATATTCAACAATACGTACTATACCAATACACATATATACGCATGGTGCAACTCCCATGAACTAATATATATATTCTATATTAACTAGTACATACCCATATATATATAACATATATAAACATATATAAACTGCTTTTATAATATATTATATCCTTTTAAACATAAAATGTAAAAAAGTAAATGAACTGCTATAAAATATGTATACTAACATATAGATACTTACACATATAATATACAACTATATTAGAAATCAATGTATAAACCAAATCCATAGGTTAATGTATATAACTCATATACTTATCAAAACAGATATGTTAACACATTTCATGCAGAACTTATATATACGTATATTAACACTTTATATATATATATATATATATATATATATATATATATATATTTCTAACCAAATAGATATATATAAAAACAGATAAAAGATAGTTTAGATACCTTGCATCAAGCAACGGGGCGGAAGGAAATCATGCGAAAGCGGAGCTGTTGCCAGAAAGGGAAGTGGTGCAACGCAGTTCGATGGTGGAGGCCACAGCCGTGAGGAGGATGCAAGTGTGGAGGTAGGCCAGAGGCTGAAGTCGTGCTCAGCTAGAGGAGGGTTCAGGGTGCGTTTGTTTCGATTGATGGCGAGGTGATAGGCAGGGCGAGGTCAAGGATGGCCGAACTCGAGATGGCGTTCAAGGGGGAAGGGGCGGTGATCAAATCTGGATCAGAGATGCAGGTTGTTGGTGCTGTGGAGGTGTAGAAGTGATTTCATTCATCATTTTTTTCATGGTTGAGACGAAACAAGACAAAGCAGGAAGAAGGAAAAATGATGTTATATATTATCATACCGCTTGACAAATAACAGAGAAAGGCAAAGTAGACAGAATGAATAGAAACGAAAGGTATGCATAGAAAAGAGGCCATTCAGAAAAATGTTGGAACCGATGTAGAAAAGAAAAAGTCATTATAAATTTTATGGGGAATAGAAAAAGCTGAAGAAATTAATCGTTGACAGCTATTAGTTTGCACGGGAGGAATGAAAGGGCAGTAAACCAAAACGATTTTAAAACGGCATCGATACGAAATCGTTTATCGCAGATTCCACTGCATACCGGACTTCAAAACACCGAGATAAATATACCAGAGATCGGTACGATGAGACGATCAAAGCGGTATACAGATATAAGCGATACGATTGAATTATGAAAATTTGAATTTTCTACTAGCGGAAAATGCAGCAAAAACGCAGAAAAATAAGATCGACGGAGCTAAAGAAGTCCGAATTTGAAAAAATGAAAAATGACGTCTTGCTCAGAAGATGGTTTAGAATTTTTCTATATAAAAATATTTAGGTTTCGAAAACATTTTATTTTCATCAATTCCTAACTGATTAAGCTGAAATATATTTACACACGAAATAAACTTCCATATTTTCGGATGAAAGTTTACCATCTTCTATATTTAAATATACGTATTCCAAATATAAAATTTAAATTTCAAATTTTATTATTTAAAATTTCTCCAAAATTCAATTAAACACGTTACTAAAATAGTTAAAATTTACGGGTCGTTACACTCTCCCCCACTCAAAAAATTCAAGGTATTTCAACAAGTTGATTTAATTTCAATTTATTAATATTTGATACCAAAAGATTTCTTCAAAACAAACTTTTATTTAATTTGTCTCATTTACTATTTAATCGACTTATTATTCTATTTGTGTCTATCAACATCTTTTATAATTAAAATTTTAAGTGTATAACATTTATTATAACCACTCAAATTTTATCTATAAATCCTTTAACATCATTTTACATTGTATATTATTCAATTACAAGGTTAACTTCTGAATAATTTAGGTAAGTTATATATTTTGGAACGCAGTTGAGTATTATACAAGTAAAATGTTTCCTTACTAAATTATTTCAAATTAAATATTTATTCAAAATTTTGGTTTCATTTTGAAATTAAAATCACCTTTAACATAAATTTAAGAATTAAATTTTTGATTTCACTTTAAACAATTTAGAGATAAATAAATATGTCAATATACATATACACAATATATATCAAATCAATTTGTTTTCTTCCATATATCAATATATTTTATAAATCAAGTCATATTTTTAGAAATCCAAATCGATTTAATTCCCCAAGCAAAACTGTAGTAGCTACAGAATAGTCTCTCCACTTCGAAACTCGAAAATGAATGTCGATGATGCGGCCATCATCATCGAAATTATTTCCCAGCGACAAAAGAGAAGTGCACTAATTTAATTATTTAAAATTCTTTGAAAACTATTTCTATTCGAAAATCTTTTATATAATATGCATTTTAAAATTTAAACCCAAAGATTGAAATCACCGAAAATTTAAATTCTCAAATTCTTGATTTAATTTTATTTAAATTTCTAATTTTTATAAACCTTGTTTTTATAATTTCATTTATTTATCATATTGGAATAGTCAATGGTTTACAAAATAAATGAAAATTAAATATTTTTTTAAACAACAAATTCATTAACTATTTAATTTCAGAACGATTTATACTTATATATAATATAATCATACAAAACTATTTTTTTACCAAATTTGAAAACAATAATGTGTCAGTTTGTTCTATTCAAGCGTTTTGGAAATCCCATCGATAGCGTTTATCAGACGAATCGATCGAAAACCCAAATCGGCATCAACAACTCAAACAAAACAATATATATAAAATATTGTAATATTAATACAAATACATCACCTTACTCGATTATACAGAATAGATTCCAAATCAAGGATAGAGATTCAATTTCAAGGGCTCAAATCAAAAGAATTTTGATTTGAAGATAAGTTCAAAACAAAGACAAGAAGATTAAATAACGAAATAGGAAGATAGATAAGTTTATATAAATCACGAGCGACCTTAACCGGATCAACCGAGACTTCAAGAATAATATTGATGCATAATTCTGAGGTAAATCGACATTCGATCGCAAAAGATAGAATTCAGGCATAGCATGGGATAGATAGCATCGTAAACCGGGGATACAGAAATCTCCAGTAAATCAATGCCTATTGTAAAGGAGTTTCATTGTGATGACCCGGTATTTTGGCAACATTATTTTAATAAATATTTAATCCAATTAAACAAAATGTGAACTTATAATTTTAAAAATGAATAAGACTTTTGCAATATTTGCAATTTTATTTACATTCATATGTATTTTGAAAGAAAGCTCTGATTTGAAAATTAAAAAACAAAGTCTTTTAAAAATATTTAAAATAAAATCTATCTTATTTAATTTCATTAAAAGCTCTATATTATTAATATTTAATCTAAATATTGCATATGAATGTAATATAGATAATAATGTTTAAATTAAAATCACTCTATCAATATTTAATATAAGAATAAAATAAAGTATATGATTATTAATCAAGTGTTGATAGTTTAAGCTTAAAATAGAAATAGAAATATATAAACTATTGAAAGAAATTTAGATATGCAAGAAAGAAAGAAAAAATATATCTACATGCAAAATATCTATGTACAAACAAATCAATGGAATAGATATGCTAACTTGTAAGGAAACATTGCATTAAATACTTACATGTCATTTCAGTTTTAAGAAGAAAAAAAGATCGTTTGGTCAAGACAAAACTTTTGACTAATAGTAAACAAGCTTTCACCAGAAGATCCTACCCCATAAACCCTTTATATATATATATATATATATATATATGCTTCTTATTCTAGTTTGTCCTTAAAAACAAAGCAAACCGAAAAGAAAAAGAAAGGTAAACATCACCCTTTTACAAACTTTAAAATAACTCGGATTAAATAATAGCAGGAAGATTCAAAGGAAGATCAAGTAGCAGTTTTTGTTTTTTCCAAAACAGAAGTTGTTCTCAGTTCTTTCATAAGCAGGTGAGTAAACAAGACAATATCTGGTTATTTTGGTGTATATGATGACTTTAAGGATCAATGCTGTGGTAATGATTTCATATGTGAATTTAAACCTTCATGCTATAAATATGAAGCAATTTGTGTGTGCATGTATCTATACACCTATGTTTCTAAATTACAGGTTTGAAATCCAGTGAAAATTCAAATATTCCTTATCAAATTAATTCCTATCTCCTTAAACACTCTACATTAGGCTTTGGATCTTGAAGATAAAATGTGAAGAATAGGATGATTTTGTTTTAAAAACAAGTTTAAGGTAATTATATTTTATCATTAAACTGTAAATATTTGGATTACAGTAAAAATCGAGTTTGCTTAAAAATAAATACCAACAATTTCACTTTTGAATTATATAGACTGAATCATCTAAACGAATCATGAAGTTTAGTGAAAATCTTGTGATTTTTAATATTCTTTTGATCAAGAATTAATGGAATTCTTGATTTTTGGTTTTTAAATTATTGCCGTTGAACGACATCGATTGGAAGTTCGAGCTTTGGCTCGGAGGAGACTGGAGTGTGGTAGAATGATGGAAAAATATCGTTGGATTTTTCTATAGGCTGCGGTGATCGTATTTGGACGAGGTAGGGTTTTATACCGGTGTGTGTCGTTTGGGTTCTGATTGATTTTGGGGCAACGAGAAGCGATCAGATTCGATCGCGAGGTGTGCCATGGGTGCTGGAAAGCACGACAGAGCAATGGTGAGGAGACGTGGCGTCTCGAGGTCTGGATCGTCAGTGGCGGTTGAATTTTCGATGGTGTATGATTTCAGGTTCTGTGGGATTGAGGTCGATTTCAATTCTCGTGTGAATCAAGTGTGATGGTTGATCGAGAGGGGTTTCGTAGATCGCCGATGAAGTGTCGAGATCATCATCGATGGTCAACTCTCTAGTTTGTGAGGATTTTTCTTTGGGCAGCCTAGTGTTGTTTTGGTGTTCGGCTCGAGTTATGTAAGAGTTTTCTAAAGATTAATCCGTTAAAAAGGTTTTGGGTTTTAAACAATGTGTTTAAAAGAAAACTTTAAACAAGTTTGATGTTGAAGATTTTGAAAGTGGTTTAGTTTTAAAATAAAAGTTTAACAAAGTTTTAAGCTGAATTGAAGTGAAATGTTTTAAGGATATGTTAATTAAGTTTTAAAGTTTGAATATCTTTGTTTTCAAAGGTAATGTTTTTAAGTTTTAAAACAAAGTAAAAATAAGTTTAAAATATAATTAAAGTGGATAAGTTTTTAAAGATATGATAACTAAGTTTTTAAAATAACTATATGTTAAAGATTTATTAAATAACTTTGGAAGCGGTTTTCAAAGATTTAAAGGTTAAATTAAATGTTTGAATTGTTTTTTTAAAGTAGAATCATATTTCAAATTTGATTTCTATACTAGTTTTAATGAAGTAAATGATTTGAGAAAGTATTTAATATAAATACATGTTTATTCTTAATTAAGTAAGTTGATATAAATTAAGAATAATTAATTAATAAAATAAATTAAAGCTTAGTTACTTTGTAATTAAGAATAATTACTTAAAGAAGTAATTAGTGGAAATGAAGAGATAATTAACTAGGGTTAGTTGATCTACTAATTGAATAATTAATTAATGTAATTTAGTTTAGGTTAATTAATTTGTCTAATTAATTAATTATAATCACTTATTAGTTAATTGGATAATTACTTGGTGAAGTAATTAATGTATATTTACTGTATGTAATTAAGGATAGATAATTACCTATGGGAGTAATTAGTGGATAATTACTTATGGGAGTAAATAAATGGAAGTGATTAAGGGTAATCACTTGATGTTATTAATTAAAGGATTAATTAATATAATTTATTTGAAGGTTAATTAATTAAAGAGGTAATTAATTTATTGAAGGATTATGGTTAATTAATTAAAAGAAAGTAATTAATTAAAGAAGTAATTAAGGATCATCAATTAATACAAATCAATAATGTAAGTAAGGGTTGATTAATTAAGATTGATTGATCAATAGTAAGTAATTAAAGAGTAATTAATTTATGTAATTAATTAAGGATTAATGTAATTAATTATAGTTAATCAATTAATAAAGTAATTAAAGTTAATTATTGTAAATGGTTAAGGATAATTAATTTGTGAAATAAATTAAGTGTTAACTACTTGGATGTAATTAAATGATAATTAATCAAGGATGATTAATTAAGATAAAAATTAAAAATGGTTAATTAATTGGTTTATAATTAATCAATGGTTATATAAGCCAGGATTTATAGAATGAAGTAATTAGTTAATTCAGAGCTATATAAAATCTTGGAATACTTATTTTAGAATCGCCATCCAACTTTACAGTTGAATTGTGGTTCAATTAAATAACTTAGGCTAAGATGGTATTAAATTCGAAGAGACCAGACTCGGGTATTATTAAATACCCGAAACCACTTCGAGTCTTTATAAAACGATATATGGAATCAAAAGGTTGAAATGGAATGATTTATGTGAATTGAACTTTTTATTCTAAGTTTTGGTACTTAGAAATTGATGTGTGGAATAAGTGACGTTATAACAACTTGTGAAGTTGTAAATTGGTACAAGTACCGCGGGTTTATATAAGTTGTATACTTTTGTAATCCATGTTAGATAGGTTTACACATGCTGGTTTCCAGCCTAACCCGGGTGTTACTTTGATTTAATGCTCGGGTCAAACCGAGTATTATAGATTTTCAGGTAAGGACGTTCTGGAGCTCAGGAGGCGAGCTGGATGGCAAGAATGTATAGAGTATTTACGCTGTATTATATTATTGTGAATCTGTGTCATGATAATTGTGTATATTCAGTGTCTTTATATATGTGCAACTCTGATGTATTGAAATGTAATCGACAGATATAGTATTCTTTTGTAAACTGTTATTATTTATTATTATATTTTATCCGCTGTTAATGTGAGATGTTGATGTTTCTGTTCTTCTTCTTCTTCTATGTCTTTTTTTTCATAACTATCTGGAATTCTCAAGATCGAAAATTTCTGGGTCGTTACAGTTGGTATCAGAGCAAGGTTAAGCGAGAACCATGGCTCTGTTGGGATTTCTCATTAAGGATAGGGTCAATGGTACCCTAGAATGAGTTGAGTGTGTGTGTGTGTATATGTATATGAGAGAGCGTACTTGTTATTTACTTATATAAGGATTTTAAATGATTTTATATAAGGTTATATTTTGATATATAAAGCAATATTTCATTCTAATAAATATTGAGGAAATTGGCTGTTAAATTATTAGAACTAAATTAAGTGGTTATACAATACAACGAAATTGAAATTAAATAAAGGTAAGTTTGAAAAGGATTCAAACTGAAATTGAATCTTGAATTTGGGGAAAAGTTTCAGAATAAAAAAAATGAATTGGTTCTCAGATAGGATAATCTTGGTTATTATCAAAAATGACTGTTGTGTGTTTAATAATAAGATGTGTACTAATGAGTCAGCAAAATGAAATGTTTTAAAGAAGTAAACATATAAATAAAGCATGACTTATAAAATTGAAATTGAAAATACCTAAATTGTGAAATTTTAAATCTAGGTCCAGAAATTTGAAAAATTGTTTCAAAGTGCTACAGGAAATAATAAATAAGTATTGTTTGAATAAAAGAGACTTGTTGCAAACAATGGGTTGTTTGAAAATTTGATTTGAATTTAAAAACAAAGGTGGTTTAAAATTTAAAAGTATCCTGGTGTGTAAGGAAATAATATGGAATAAACCCTAAGGTTGAGTTTTAAATTTGAAATGAGATGTGATACCCAAGGTGATAAGCCTTTGAACTTATAAAATTATTAATCTAAAGTTCAAGATTTGAATGGGAATTCAAATTGTGTAAATTGACCGAATTAAGTAAGTTTAATTTAACTTTAGGAAAGTTATATAATTTAATAAGCGACCTGAATTAGAAATTTCAAGATAAAATTGGAATTTAACTTGGAAAGTTAAATGGTTAATTTGAATTGGGAATTTGTGTGATCTCAAAACGGGTTTGAGATCTAGAAATTGAGAATGGATGGATGTTTTTAAATAAATTGGATGATATCATCCTATTGTTGTTAAAAATCTTTAATTTGTGGATCGGATTTGTTTAACTGAATGGAAGTGAAGTGTTGTAATATATCCATTATTGAGATAAAAAGAAAATCTAACGTTAATTTGAAATTAAGGATGTGGAATTACTTGAATTGAAAATCTAAATGATTGAATTTGTAAATTAAACTTGTTTAAGAAATTATTTCAAAACTGGAAGATAAAATTGGGTAATAAATTAAATTTTTAGGATAAAATTGTTTTGAACTCTTATTTGAACTTTGGAAAAAGTTAACTGAGGATAATTTAAAATGGAATTTTGAGAATTTAACTCGAATTTATATAATTCAAGATGGTTTAAAATTGAGAATTGAAATTGAATTAGTTCAAATTGAATCTGATTTGAATTAATTGGATATGAGATTGAAGGTTTATAAGTTTAAAAATTTAAATGGTCAATTTGAATTGGATTAATTTGAAATAAAATCGAAGATTTAATGAGTCCAAATTCAAATGGGAATTGGGACTAATTCATAGAAATTGAAGTAGATTCGATTTGAAATTCGTCTAAATTAATTTGAATAATTTGAGATTTGTAGTTAAAGTGAATATATTTAAATCAAATGGAATTTGATTTGAATTTGGAAAGAAATTGAGGTTGATTCAACTTGAATTGGGGTTAAATCAATTTCAGTGGAAATTGAAGTTATTTAAATTGGGATTGGAAGTTGAGAATTGAACAGTTTGACTTTGGAATATTTTCAAAATAAATTATTTTAGTACAAATCCATTTTTCCAAGCTATTAATTATATATACAACCTTTCTTTTTAAAGCCAAACTATCTTATACTTGTCTTACAATTATTTTTGGAACTACTTAACAATTTTTCAATTGTTTTATAAACTCATTACTATTTTTCAACTATTTCACAAATTAATTACTATTTTACAACTATTTTGCAATTATCTAAAAAATTCTGGAAGTATTTAACTATTTTCCAACAATTTTATAATTAGTTAACTATTTTACAGCTATTTTGCAAACTAATAATTATTTTTCAGCTACTTTTCTATTCTTAAAATTTTCAATCTATTTTCTAAATATAAAGTGGTCGGAGTTCAAATTGTTATTGGTTAATTACCCAATTGAGAAAAGAATTGAAGATATAATCCAAATAAGAATTAAGGCAATTGTAAATAAGTGAATGAAAATTCAAGTGAACGTGAATAGAAAGAGAAAATGATTTGGCTAATAATCAATGAAGTTAAATACGTAGGATGTACGTATCTTATTTGATCCTAATTCGAGCACAGAATTTCAAGATAGTTATATCGGTCCGATTTGGGATTTTTTACTTGATTTTTGACGGCGAGCCTGAATATGGATTGTTGATTGGTTCTGGATGTTCTCTATCATAGTTATAGATATGCAAGGAGAATGAAGGTTTCTGATCAAGAAACCAAATTTCAGTCTGCACTAGGAAGTCGGGTGGACGATACTAGTTCGAAAGTGAAATTGTGTGATCGAGTGAGCGATCAGATTTGTACAGCATACGGATGATAAGTGTACATCGTACAGTTTTGAACGAAATTGATATTGGAAAGAGTAATCAAATTTGAATATTTGATTTTGAATAAACAAAGTTATATATCTTTGTTACATAAGATAAATCACCCCTTGTTGAATTTAGTGCTGAAAGAAAAGGATTTTTGAAAGTGTTTGAAGTATAAAAGGAGTTTTATACAAGATTGAAATGATCCAAACTTTTAAAAATTATATACTTATATATATATATATATATATATATATATATATATATATATATATAAAGGACCTTATGAGGATTTTGGAAAATGTTTTGGGAACCTTTGGATTTGGAAAGGCTTTTGATTTTTGGGTAAAATCAATATTGAAATTTGGAAAGCCTAGTTTGAGAACTATCGATTTTGGGATAATCGATTTTTTGTAAAGGAGCTTTGTATGAAATCATACTAGGTGTATGATTTGAAAGATACTATATGTGTGTAGTATAAAGTGTTTTGATAATGGCTCTAGGGAAAAAGGCGCTCCCTTGAAATGAACTTCTCAGGAGTGCCACTGGGTGGTGCTGCCCTGAGCCCCAAGGGGGGTTCTAAAGTTGTTCCTGTGAGGAGTCCGGACAAAACTAGTTCCTGAGGATTATCCATAGCAAAAGTCGTGTGTGCTACTGAGAGACAACGGTCTACGTTTGATTTTACATCCGTAGACTGCGACCTATGGTAACATAGCGGAAGTCGTGTGTACTGTTGAGAGCCAACAGTCTACGTTTGATTTTACATCGGTAGACTGCGACCTATGTAGGAGTGGAGAAGTTTCTTTTCGACAGCGAAAATCGAGGGGCGCTGATGCCTACAGTTACATGGACTTTTGCACTGATGGCAACGTAACCCTGGAATGTAACTGCGATCTGTTGTGGGTTCCATGGTGTAATCGAGGGGCGCGGTGTGCCTACAGTTACATGAACTTTTGCTGCGATGGCAACGTAACCCTGGAATGTAACTGAGACCATGGATGTGAGTGATGATTTCCAGAGCATTCTCACCAAGATATTTCCTCTATTTTCAAAAACTGTTTTCAATATTTTCAATAAAAAAAAATTTCAAAGTATTTTCACTCGGTGTTGAAACGAGGCTACAAGCACTTATATGTTTTCAGTCGTACGCGTGATCAACATATGACCGAATTTCTGTGAGAACAAGGATGGACTTGTCGAAAAATCAAGTCATAAAAGTATTTGTATAAAAACTATTTTAGAAATATTATATAGATTTATAAAGTAGTTTAAAAATGATCAAAGAGAATTTTTCTAATTTTAAGCATTTTAATAAATCTGGCTTCGTTCCTTTTCAAGGACAAAAAGATTTAAAGGGGGGAGGAATGTGATGACCCGGTATTTTGGCAACATTATTCTAATAAATATTTAATCCAATTAAACAAAATGTGAACTTATTATTTTAAAAACGAATAAAACTTTTGGAACATTTGCCACTTTATTTACATACATATGTATTTTGAAAGAAAGCTCTGATTTGAAAATTCAAAAATAAAGTCTTTTAAAAATATTTAAAATAAAATCTATCTTATTTAATTTAATTAAAAGCTCTATATTATTAATATTTAATCCAAATATATGCATATGAATGTAATATAGATAATAATGTTTAAATTAAAAACACTCTTATCAGTATTTAATATAAGAATAAAATAAAGCATATGGTTATTAATCAAGTGTTGATAGTTTAAGCTTAAAATAGAAATAGAAATATATAAACTATTGAAAGACATTTAGATATGAAAGAAAGAAAGAACAAATATATCTACATGCAAAATATCTATGTACAAACAAATCAATGGAATAGATATGCTAACTTGTAAGGAAACACTCCATTAAATACTTAGATATCATTTCAGTTTTAAGAAGGAAAAAAAAAGATCTTTTGGTCAAGACAAAACTTTTGACTAATAGTAAACAAGCTTTCACCAGAAGCTCCCACCCTGTAAACCCTTTATATATATATATATATATATCTGTGTGTGTGTATGTATATATATATACTTCTTATTCTAGTTTGTCCTAAAATACACAGCAAACCGAAAAAAAAAGGTAAACATCACCCTTTTACAAACTTTAAAATAACTCAGATTAAATAATAGCAGGAAAATTCAAAGGAAGATCAAGTAGCAGTTTTTGTTTTTTCTAAAATAGAAGTTGTTCTCTGTTCTTTCATAAGCAGGTGAGTAAACAAGACAATATCTGGTTATTTTGGTGTATGTAATGACTTTAAGGATTAATGTTGTGGTAATAGATTGCATATGTGAATTTAAATCTTCATGCTATAAACATGAAGTAATATGTGTGTGCATGTATCTATACACCTCGGTTTCTCATACAGGTTTAAAATCCAGTGAAAATTCAAATATTCCTTATCAAATTAATTCCTATCTCCTTAAACTCTCTACATTAGGCTTTGGATCCTGAAGATAAAATGTGAAGAATAGTATGATTTCATTTTTAGAAATAGTTTAAGTTAATTATATTTAATCATTAAACTGTAAATACTTGGATTACAGTAAAAATCGAGTTTTAGTTAAAAATCAATACTAACAATTTCACTTTTGAATTATATAGACTGAATCATCTAAACGAATCATGAATTTTAGTGAAAATCTTGTGATTTTTAATATTGTTTTGATTAAGAATTTGTGGATTTCTTGATTTTGGGTTTTTGGAGTATTGCCGTTGAACGGCATCGATTGGAAGTTCGAGCTTTGGCTTGGAGGAGACTGGAGTATGGTAGAGTAATGGAAAAATATCGTTGGATTTTTCTATAGGCGGTGGTGATCGAATTTGGATGAGGTAAGGTTTTATACCCAGTGTGTGTCGTCTGGGTTCTGATGGATTTTGCGGCAACGAGAAGCAATCAGAGTCGATTGTGAGGTGTGCCATGGGTGCTGGAAGGCGCTGTGGAGCAATGGTGAGGATGGCGTGGCGTCTCGAGGTCTGGATCGTCAGTGGCGGTTGAATTTCTGATGATGTATGATTTCAGGTCGTATGGGATTGAGGTCGATTTCAATTCTCGTGTGAATCAAGTGTGATGGTTGATCGAGAGAGGTTTCGTAGATCGAGAGAGGTTTCAATTCTCGTGTGAATGAGAGATTTCAAGTCGTGTGGGATTGAGGTCGATTTCAATTCTCGTGTGAATCAAGTGTGATGGTTGATCGAGTGAGGTTTCGTAGATCGTCGGTGAAGTGTCGTGATCATCATCGATGGTCAGTTCTCGAGTTTGTGAGGATTTTTCTTGAGGCAGGCTAGCGTTGTTTTGGCTTTCGGATCGAGTTATGTAATAGTTTTCAGAAGTTTAATATATTAAAAAGGTTTCGGGTTTTAAACAATGTGTTTAAAATAAAACTTTAAACAAGTTTATAGTTGAAGATTTTGAAAGTGGTTTAGTTTTAAAATAAAAGTTTAACAAAGTTTTAAGGTGAATTGAAGTTAAATGTTTTTAAGGATATGTTAATTAAGTTTTAAAGTTTGAATATCTTTGTTTTCAAAGGTAATGTTTTTAAGTTTTAAAACAAAGTAAAAATTAAGTTTAAAATATAATTAACGTAGATAAGTTTTTAAAGATATGATAATTTAGTTTTAAAATAACTATATGTTAAAGATTTATTAAATAACTTTGAAAGTGGTTTTCAAAGATTTAAAGGTTAAATTAAATGTTTGAATTGTTTTGTTTAAAGTAGAATCATATTTTAAATTTGATTTATAAACTAGTTTTAATGAAGTAAATGATTTGAGAAAGTATTTAATATAAATACAATTTTATTCTTAATTAAGTAAGTTGATATAAATTAAGAATAATTAATTAATAAAATAAATTAAAGCTTAATTACTTTATAATTAAGAATAATTACTCAAAGAAGTAATTAGTGGAAATGAAGAGATAATTTATTAGCGATTAAGTGATTTATTAATTGAATAATTAATTAATGTAATTTAGTTTAGGTTAATTAATTTGTCTGATTAATTAATGATAATCACTTGTTAGTTAATTGGATAATTACTTGGTGAAGTAATTAATGTATAATTACCGAATGTAATTAAGGACAGATAATTACTTATGGGAGTAATTAGTGGATAATTACTAATGGGAGTAAATAAATGGAAGTGATTAAGGGTAATCACTTTATGTTATTAATTAAAGGATTACTTAATATGATTGATTTTAAGGTTAATTAATTAAAGAGGTAATTAATTTATTGAAGGATTAAGGTTGATTAATTAAAAAAGTAATTAATTAAAGAGGTAATTAAGGATCATTCATTAGTACAAATTAGTGATGTAAGTAAGGGTTGATTAATTAAGATTAGTTGATCAATAATAAGTAATTAAAGAGTAATTAATTTATGTAATTAATTAAGGATTAATGTAATTAAATAGTTAATTAATTAATGAAGTAATTAAAGGTTAATTATTGTAAATGGTTCAGGATAATTAATTTGTGAAATAAATTAAAGGTTAACTACTTGAATGTAATTAAAGGATAATTAATCAAGGATGATTACTTAAGATGAAAATTAAAAATGGTTAATTAATTGGTTTATAATTAATTAATGGTTATATAAGCTAGGATTTATATTAATTTAATTCAGAGCTATATAAACTCTTGGAATACTTATTTTAGAATTGCCATCCAACTTTAATGTTGAATTGTGGTTCACTTAAATAACTTGGGCTAAGATGGTATTAAATTCGAAGAGACCGGAGTCGGGTATTAGTAAATACCCAAAACCATTTTGATTCTTTATAAAATGATATGTGGAATCAAAAGGTTGAAATGGAATGATTTATGTGAATTGAACTTTTTATTCTAAGTTTTGGTACTTAGAAATTGATGTGTGAAATAAGTGACGTTATAACAACTTATGAGGTTGTAAAATGTTACAAGTACCCTAGGTTTATATAAGTTGTATACTTTTGTATTCCATGTTAGATGGGTTTACTCACACTAGTTTCCAGCCTGTCCTGGGTGTTACTTTGATGTAATGCTCGAGACAGACCGAGTATTACAAATTTTCAGGTAAGGACGTTCTGGAGCTCAGGAGGCGAGCAGGATGGCAAGAACGTATAGAGTATTTCCGCTGTATTATATTATTGTAAATCCGTGTCATGATAATTGTGTATATTCAGTGTCTGTATATATGTGCAACTCTGATATATTGAAATGTAATCGACAGATATAGTATTCTTTTGTAAAATGTTATTATTTATTATTATATTTTATCCGCTGTGAATGTGAGATGTTGATGTTTTTGTTTATCTTCTTCTTCTATCTCTTTTTTTCATAACTATCTGGAATTTTCAGGATAGAAAATTTCTGGGTCATTACATTCACCCATTTACAAATCATATCGTGGAGCTATGAGATGCTCCGAAATTCAGAAGAAAACGGATAGTGAGGAATAAGAATGAATTTCGGAACCAAGGGAACGTTCCGAAAATTAAAAGGAAATTCAAATCAAAGATGAAAGATTCAAGCATAAACAAATATGATTCTGTAAATAAATTACCATATATGCTAAGTTTTGCCTAGAGCCAAAACTCTGATACCAACTGTAACGACCCGGTATTTTCCACCATTCGCATCCGCACTTTTCGAACTTGAATAATTCAAAATACCGAATTGTTAATTTAAATTTGGCAAAACCGAATATTTATAGTAAATAAATAATCACAGATCGCACACACAGAGTAATAAATGCAGTGAAAACAAAAGATAATAGTTCATGAAGCTACTATATAAATAACATAGTTAAATAAGTTACAACAGAAGTCTCGAATACAATAGTCAAATACAAGAATCAGAATACATAACTAGAATCAACTGAATATCTGAAAGCAGGAGAGATAGCTGGATCTCCAAGCGAAGCTTCAACTCCACAGGTGAGTCTCAAAAGCTGGTACTCTCAGTCTGACCCGAGCGTAAAGAAAAGCACAAAACACTCGAGTCAGGATTAACATTCTTATATCAATAAATCCAACTCAAGTGAAATAAGAACTGAATTACAAGTAACTCAAAGGATATTTGGGATAACCATCCTCGAAGGATCCATTGAACTATCTACTATGTAGTAGCGTACGCTAAGTAGATAATGCGTATCAGTAATATAAAGTGTCAAAATATTATTAAGGCGTTACCATTATCCCCCTTAACAAATTTTATATGAGTGTCATAGTCTATACAGCATTGTAAACTCCACCGTAAACTAGTGGGATATCAGGGAGTACTCCATAGGTATAACGCAAAACAAATCGTAGTGGTTGTGTATAGAGATACAAGTATGACAAGGCACATGAGGCAATACCCAAGGTAGTGAAACTACCGTTTGCCTGATCCGGACTGGTGAGAATGCATCACCGCAACGATCGCAACACCACGAAACATCACCCCAATTCAAGGGTGCGCACCAGTCAATAACAAGTAATGAGTAGTTTACGAAGAAATGTGTTCGCTCGAGATGGCTAACCCCATTTGGCCCGGCACAGCTCCTGTTTTAGTCATTTTCAATTTGATACAAGTGTCAAGGCTATCCATTATCGTTCTCTTTCTTCAGTCGTCACGTACACCATTCCAACTACTTTATTCTGGATCACACTCCATGTATAGTTATTAAAGTGGTTTTCGGTTTAGACAGAGAGTGTGTCCATAATCTATCCCGGTTTCTTTAATAACATTCATAATTATTACACCGATTGGTCGTTTAATAAATTTCAAAAACCGAATCAATTTCAATTTCAATTAGAATTTGTAAATCAACATTCCATTTGTCTTTCTATATCAATTTCCATAATTTACGTTTCAAAACTTCCAAATTACTATTTCAAAATCTTATGATTCATTTTCAATTTTTATTTGAAACAATTCAAATATTGATTCAAGTTCGTATATAAATTTCATTCCGTAATCATTTAAATTAATTTAATTTAACATCCAAATCAATTTAAATTCATCGATCGATTTCATTTAATATTCGTTAAGTTACTTACCATCCAAAACAATTTCTATTTAATTTCCAAATCATTAAATCAATTTAAGTTTTCCTATGTCATGTCAAACTTCCAAATTTAATTAAATTAAATTAAATTCAACAAATCAAATTCTTTAAATTTCAAGTCTTATATTAAATTCAATAAACCACATCTTATTTCTAGTTGAAGAAATTCGATTTCACTTATTTACTTATTTAATTTAAACAAATTTCCAAAACTTAATTATTACAGAACTCAATTTTACTTACTAAAGAAGTTCAATTTCACTTATCAAAGAATTCAATTTTATTTTTATATTAAGTTATTCAATCTCATTAAATTATTAAATATTTTCAAAACTTAATTATTAAATAATTTCAAAACTTAATTATTAAATAATATCAGAACTTAATTCAATAATTTCTTAAATGGAACATCGTTCTTTCATCAATTACTTTGTTAATATTTTGTTACAGATTATTAAATATTAACATTTAGATTTCACTAGAATTCAAATTCCAACTTTATTTAAAATACTTGTTATTTTATTCAAATAAAATTTTTATTTTTATTTTTAAATCAAATTATTGACCAATCGGGTTTTTATTTAATTCTCTATCCTAAGTCAAATTTTATTTGGGTATTTATTATTTCAACTCAATTCCATTTCAATTCAAAAATCAAAGCATAGCAAAGGAACTTGCAGTGTGATAACTGGGATGTGTCAAAGTAAATAAACAAGCAATAACAACAATCAATAACAATCTAATAATTAATTCAAATAATCCCGAAATAATCATATTAATTCACATTGTTGTTTGTGCAAATTAATATAATTATCTATATCATTTCATGTGGATTAAAGATTATTACACTAATATTTATAAGGTTCTTCACTTGATATCTATTATTCAATTTCATACTACATCGATTTAAACAAAACACATTTAAATGGTTCAAGGTGTAATTAACCATATTTCTACATGTCAATTTATTTAAACATTTAAGGGGTCGTATTATGCAAATGTCATCTAATCAACTTTAACACATATATCAAATCTAACTATCCTACGTCAATTTCAATTTCAAAATATTTATCACTTACTACCTTAACAAATTTAACGACCAATGTCAACATCAAACAACCAATCATTTATCAACCAAAACTGGATTATCATTGTAAAAATAACAGATAATGGTGTCAAATGTCATAGGCAAACTGATACAGGTAATAACATATATATAACAGTGTAAATAACTAACAGCCGCATATTTCAATTGTCGTTTCAATTGAAATCAAATTTAATAAATAAAAGGACATTAATCGTAGTGATTGCTCACCTTTCGAGGCTAGAGCGGAAAGACAATGAATAGAGTTATGGATCCGAGCACGAATTCCAAATCAAAGCTAGATGAATACAGACTCGACGGACAAGCTGACGAAATCAAACGAATTAGCTTGATGGACGGATAATGTACTTTTGGAACAATACTCATAAAAAATTATGTATATATATACAAAATCACACCCTCATTTCAACATATATGAAATAATATATATATATGTGTGTATGTTTCTAAAATCATCATTTTAAACTAAACTCGAATAATAAACTTTAAACTCATATATATAAAATGAATTTTAAATCGATACATTTAAAGTTTGACATTTTTAACATATATATTTATACAACATACTGTACTCCCATACTATAATATATATATACACATACATACATACATATATATATATCTTATATAATATAACATTTGAAACATATTAAAAATATAAAATAATATACATGCAAAAAACTACACACTTATGTACAGCAACCCATAACCATTTTCTATAACTACATATATGAGCTGCAACCCAAATCATCCTTATATAAACAACACTTACAAATATAAACCAAATATCTATACAACCCAGAACAACTCAAAAGCAAAATTATAACTGTATATATATAAACTCAATTAACATATTATAAAATATATCACATAAAATATCATTCAGCCGTAAAACTGCAACTTTCAAAGCAAATATATATATATATATATACACACACACACACACGTGTTATACCAATACACTTATATATATGCACACTGCAACTCCCATAAAATAATATATATATTCTATATTAACTAGTACAGACCCATATATATAACATATATAAACATATATAAACTTCTTTTATAATATATTATATCCTTTTAAACATAAGATGTACATGAATAAATGAACTGCTATAAAATATGTATACAAACATATATATACTTACACATATAATATACAACTATATTAGAAATCAATGTATAAACCAAATCCATAGGTTAATGTATATAACTCAAATACTTATCAAAACCGATATGTTAACACGTTTCATGCGGAACTTATAAATACGTATATTAACACTTTACATATATATATATAAATATAGATTTTTAACCAAATAGATGTATAAGCAAATAGATAAAAGATAGTTTAGACACCTTGCACCAAGAAACCGGGCGAAAGGAAATCATGCGGAAGCGGAGCTGCTGCCAGAGAAGGAAGTTGTGACGAACGCGATTTTTCGTTGCCGAAAAACCGAATCGTTATGGTTTAAGAAGAAGAAAAAGGTAGAAGAAGAAAGAAAAAAATAGAACATAATAGAAAGCAACAATAGAATATCAGAATCTCACAATTCGCAGCGGAACAACATATAATAGATAAATATATATCATTAAAACAAAGAACTATAATTTTATACATTACATCAATATCAAAGTTTACAACAACAACAGACAACAGAGTCAATACATCAATGGACAGTTATATAAACTTGTCCTCATACAGAATACACAGCGGAATAATACATAGTATAATATCATATACAAGTGGTACGTCTCGATATGTAGTTCGCCTCCTGAGCTCCATAGCACTCCTAAATCTAGAATAACCTGATAACCCTACTCTAGACTGCCCGTGTGGAAATTGGTGGGCACCCAGAGTTTAGGAAGAAAACAATAAACTCCAGGTCAGTCATGGGACTGGTGTGAGAACTTAAAACAGTTTATCTTTTAAAATAAAGAACAGGATAATTTTGAAATAGATTCGCAATGCTTTTTGGAAAAAATGAGACTACCATAAGGCCTCCCGCACACACACACAATGCAAATGCAGAATCGGAGGAGATTTCTCCTTATGATAGTCAAAGATGCTTGGTACGCATTAAAAAGAAACATTTTATATTATTACTAGTGCATAGTGTAGAAAACAATTTTGAAAGTAGAATATAAATCTTAGCCAGCGTAGGCATTCCGCACTTATGCCTACTATAGCTACTATGTTCAATAGCAGGTTACCGCCACATTCCATAGCAGGTTATACAACTAAATCCGTACAAGATCGTATAGTTTCTTTGGATTTCCAACAAATGGTCAGGCCAAGGAACTTCCCATTGCCACATAGGCACGCCTCTGGAAAGACGAACTGAGAACCAAACCGGATCTCTGCCAACACAAGGCCGGGTTACCCCTAACTGGGTAACTACTGACACGAATATGTCATCCCCCGATCGTAACCGATCTATCCGAGGATCCTCGATTTCCAACAACCACAAAGCAATAAATTTGCAGTAACAACATAGGTTAAATATCTGGGCTCCATACCATGATACCACCTCTATCCAGAAGGAATGACATACACTAAAGGGGCGCTACCCCCTAATAACCTTGCTGCATCCTTCCTGTTTTAACCATTTCCGGGGTGCGAGGTCCGACGAAGTCTCGTCCACAAAGCCACACTTTATACAAAAGCTGTGCTTTGGGTCAACAAATGATCGAAGTAATGATCACCAAGATAAATGATCAAACAAATGATCCTATCACAAATGATCAAACAATGATCATTCCACAGCAACACTCAGCATGCCACACTACCAAATTGGGAGTAAACAACTAATAACCTTCAACTACATAACCTCTGAGCTCGTACGTCTCAGAGAAGGGTGTTAAGCTAAGAGAATAAATTCACCGCCACCAACAGAAATATATTTGAAAGAAATCAGCTTTATATCTCAACTTGTAATGTCAGACATACAATCCATACAAGTCTGTTCCGGGCTCGAACAGAACCGAAGGAACTTACTAAGAAGTCCTTGCATTCCGGATAATTTCTAATCATGTCCGGACTTCCCGTCACTAAGGGTGATAAAACCTCTATATCGGAGATCGGCCGATGCAGAGTAACTCAACGGTAACCCTTCCATTTTCAAAAATATCCCGTCTTCCACACCGGTCATCGAATGCAATCCATTACTACGTATCACATATTCAGAATGGGTTATACGACCCCAAGGTCCTTTCCCGGCCAACCCGAATAGTGAGCGCTTATTTTAAAAATAAGTGTAGCATTCAAATTCAAGCAATCACAACAAATACCTATTTAAAGGTAAATACTGATAGTCGGTTATTTATCTATCAATAGGCGTGTTCAACATCACCAAATTCCAAATAATTTCCCACAAATATTTACTTTCCAAAATATCTTTAAAAGATATATATATTTTCCACACTTCAACATTTGAAAACAATTTTCAAATCACTTTTCACATTTACCACCTTTGAAAACAAAATTTCAAATCATTCCCCTATACGAGATTACTTTCATTTCAACATGGTTCATTTAAACCAATTAAATAAATCCTTAACGATTTACTTTATATTTACGTTCCAAATCCGTAAATTTATTCCCGCACTTTAAAAATAAATCAACGTTTATTTTTAAACAAATTCCCCTTCCTTTTATAAATTCCATAGTGAATTTATAATCCCAAAATATCTATGATATACGATTTTCAGTCGATTTCAAATATTCACTTTCAATTTATCTTTAAAAGATAAAATCTCAAAACATTCACTTCATATTGGAAAACATTTCCATACTTATTTAATAATAAGTAATTCACAAACCCATTTATTTTCAACACTTGGAAAATATCCAATATACTTAAATCGAAAGTAAGTATATATTTCATTCTTTAAGGAAAACATTCACTTAACACATTTATTTGGGCCAAAACGAATGTTGCGTAAAACATCGTTACGACAACCCAAAATCACTAGTACAGCGATTCGAAATTTAAAATAGATATATAAATCCCAATACTATATAAAACATTTCCTTTCGGAAACCATTTACTATAACAACAGTGTTATAGTCCACCATTTCCTTATTTCTCGAAAACGTCTATTTCAACAATGAATGTTGAAATCTATGTTTTCGATGTTTAATACATTTTAAAATACCGTTAAAACGATTAACTTCATTTTATAATATTCATTTTCGAAAAACATATCTATTTTATTTAATAATATATTCACTGTCCAAAATCGTGAACATACTTCCTTAACCAATTTCAACATTTAATTTATCAAATTCCATTGATTTCGAATTTATAAACATTGTCTATAAATTCCATTTCTATTTATAAACTTCGATTTATAAGAAAATCCCTTTTTATAAACCAATTCAATTTATAACTCAACTTTATACCCAAAATCCGATTTATAAGTTAATTATTTATAAATCTTTTATTTTACAAAATCTATTCATTTCATAACTTCACAATTTATAAATCCATATTTTCATTCACTTATGAAATCCATTTTTATTTCATTTTAACACTTATAAAAACTCATTTTATAATTCCAATATTTTTTTAAACCTATAAAATATCAAATTTTAAATCTTTTATATAAATTGTTTTTAAAACAATTCAAAAATCCCAATTTAACTATTTTATAAATTTATTAACTACTTATCTCAAAAATCAAATTTCAGTTATATTTCACAAAAATCTTAATTTTTATAACATTAAATTTATAACGTTAATTTATTTAAAATAAATTAATTCAAAATTTTAATAAAACGTATACTTTCAAAAATCGCTTTAAAAATTCTTTTAAAATAAAAATCATTATTTTTAAACTTTAAAAATGGATCCGATGATGCAACAACACCAAATAGTCAATCACGACATCCAAATATCATATATCGATATGATAATCAACAAATATCACAATATCTGTAAATAAATCAATACAGTTGAGGAATCCAGTTGGATCCCTCCAACCTGTTTCCCTACATCCAAAGATGTTAGCACAATACCAATTCCGTTGCAGTATGGAATTATCGCGGTATATGGGATTTATAAAATATTACCGCTTAATAGAAGGCGCAATAGGGTCTCATCCGCTATATAATGCGGGAAATCAACTCTAAGTACATAAATAATACCATTTTCACTGTACTGTGAAATATTCGCGGTATATGTTTTTAATAAATAACATCCTCTTACTAACGGCGCATAATGTCTATTTTAACAATCAATAGATAACAATCATCATCCATGCATACAATCAACAATTTTAAATCCAACTATTTAAAATTAAAATCGAAACCGATTAGATTGAGTGAGAAGTTCTCACCTTGATTTTAATTTCGTTTTCAGCTTTTATTTCGAATAAAATTAAACGGGCGTTTAATTTTACCCGAAATTTTCACTAACTCCAAACGACTCCAATCCTGTTGCATCGCGTAGAGCTCGTCGAAATGATTCCAACGCAAAAAGTTTCATCGAATTCCGACCTCGTATGAAAGAGATATGCATTTTTAAACATTTGCGAATTTAAATATATATTAATTAACATTTTATTTTATTTTAAACCCTACGATTCAATCACAGCCGTTCAAATCCTTGCCGTAGATCGGTCCGTCCACTCCCTTTCCTTCTCCCACGCGAGTCGTTCGCGAACTAACCCAAACGCCGCCATCACCTTGTGAATTTTCGCAATCACGCCATCTCTTTTGAAACCGATCGGAGGGTGCCAACAAGTTCGCTGCCACGTGCTCCACCATCGGCCAGAGTGCGGCTAGGTCCGGTCGACCCACGCTCCCCCCAGACGACCACGAACGACCATTGGTCGCGCCACCCTAGCCGCCTCCACGCTTCACTGCAACCCATCATCGCCGTACAGATCTGATGAGCTCGCGACGCTCTACAATGTTGTAGTTGGAAAGTTTCGCTAATTGTTGATGGATTGGAGGAAAAATGAGGAGGAAGGATGTGAGATGCTGGCCATTGAATCGTGAAGGTGGCTGTGACGCCCCACCTAAATACCCACGCTAGCCAAGAACACTACGGTGTAATGCTGTCAACTAGCATGGAGAATAAGGCTGTTGAGGAGCGACCATCCGTGTAATTGCTTTGCGCGAGCACCGATATATCAGATAGTATAACATGCATTTTATTTCAAGAGGAAATCCGACATACTGATACAAACACAAAGCTACTACATAGTGGCTATAATAATCTTTGGAAACAAATATAGAAATAAGCATAACACAAATAAGTCAAAGATAATTCATATCACAAAGGCGGAAGAAGATATGAATATATAACTAACACATGAAAGTGTATATCAGAGTAGTGGTCAAAAAGATCCACCATAATACAAAAGAATAGCAACACGTGCTATACAAAAGAATACATCTATGAGTCCATATCTCAAGTGTATACAACAAAATAAACTACTAATCTAAGTAGTTAGCCAAAAGATCATATGATAACCCCATAAGAGAAGTCAAGCAGAAGCACCTGTAACATCTCGGTCTGATATAGAATAAGAGATATGACTAAATGTATAATAATCACAATGCCAAGCTGTGATAAATAAATAATTGGAAAATCAATAAGAGATTAATCAATATCGCAAAGATCTTCTCAAAGATAAAAAGGAATGTCATACTCCTAATTTCATTCAACAAGCCACAATAAATGACATTTATATATATCAATGCCAATCGTAAAAGTTGGTGAAACATAAATTCCAGAATTCAACACACGAAATCCAGAAATCACAAGAAAAGGATGGCCAATCCCAGAAAAATGATCCGGAGCTCCTCCAGACAGGGTATAGTTCCCCATTGCGGACTTTGAGCCGAAGCTCCTCCTGGTGAGTCAAAAACTCCTCCTGACAGGGCATAGTCCCCCATTGCCAACTTTGAGCCGAAGCTCCACCTGGTGAGCCGAAACTCCTCCGGACAGGGTATAGTCCCCCATTACGAACTTTGAGCCGAAGCTCCTCCTGGTGAACCGAAGTTCCTCCTGACAGGGTATAGTCCCCCATTGCGGACTTTGAGCCGAAGCTCCTCCTGGTGAACCGAAGTTCCTCCTGACAGGGTATAGTCACCCATTGCGGACATTGACCCGAAGCTCCTCCTGGTGAGCTGAAGCTCGATAAAAACGACGTACAGTCCTCCACGTGGACAAAGAGACATCACACAATGCTAGTCTAAACTATAAAATGATCGTCATGATTACCGAGAAGTGTCAATTACAGTAAGCTAGTAAATATATGAGCTTAGCTTCATGTCCCATAACCACTAGCTTAACTTAAATATTTACGAACAAATTGTAAATCTCCACTAGAAAATTGTCACAAGAGATTCAATCGAACAAGTCCAAGAATTAACCGACGAAATAAATGCAAGTGTTTCATACCACTTGTTTTACTAAGCCGTTTAATTAGATTTCTCATACGAGTAAGGTAAAGGTTTGTATACACTAATAGATTGGAAATCGGTTTGAGAAAACGAGCTTTGTAATAAAATAGTGTTAAAATCATTTGAAGAAAGAGTTTTGATATTTACTACTAGTATAGAAAACCTTTATATTTTTAAGTGACAAATCATAGAAGTGATTGTAGGAACAATCAATTCATAAAAATTCACATTCAAAGAAGTGAATAAAATCCAAGAAATAGATACTGAATCCATCAAAGTGGATATATCCTAAATTTCCAAAGAAAATGTCATCAAAGTCGATAATAAATGATAGCAACAAATAGGAAACAACACGAATCAATTAAAGTTGGAAATTCAAACAACTAGGCAAAAAAGCATAGTAGGCAGATAGGAGCATGTCGGTCAACCGGACTCCCTGAGTCGGTTGACCGAACCAGAGGTTGGAAGTGCTCGGGCACCAGGTCGGTCGACCGGCCCAGGGGCTCGGTCGGCTGAAGCCTGTAACCAGCACTTCCAAAACAGAGGCAGGAAGTGCCTGGGTAGCAGGTCGGTCGACCGGACCCTGAGCTCGGTCGGCCCAACCTGTATACTTGCACTTCCTACCCTATTTCAAAAGTGGTACAAACTCCCTCAATTTGAAAACCGTCGAGTAACGGCGCTATGGGTTTACGCCAATCGACTACCCGGCCATAGAAGCTCTTTGGTTCATCACCAAAAACATGATCAAAACATCAAAGTTATGATTTTTAAAAATTTGAACCCCAAACACTAAAAATTGGAATATTCACCAAATCAATTCAAACCAAAAGCAATTGCACAAGAATAAGCGTTAGGAATTCATACCTAACAATCTAAGATAAATATAGACTAAGATGTGAGATAAAAATCTCACTTTGAACTCAAACAAAATAAGAAGAAGCTTTAAAAACAGGCTAAGATCAATTCCCCTTCAATAACAACTCAAGAAGCTTCAATCTAAGCTTAAAAGAGAAACATTTCCTAAATTAGGTTTAGGAAATTTCTGAAATCAAAGAGAGAATGAGTTGGAGAAGATGAACAGAAAGCTTACCAATGGGTTCTCTTGAGTTTGGAGCTAGAAGATGGATTTGCTAATGAAGACTAGGGCTTGGAGTTTTAATTTCCTCTTCCACCCCTCCATTATTATAAAAGCTTGAGTATTAGGAAATGAGGAATGAAGTAATGAAGAGGAGAGGGGGTTGGGACTGAGTTAGTAAGTGGCTAATGGGTTCAGCCCAAACCAAAGCCCTAAGTGAAAAAGGTCAAAATTTGACTTACTCCAAACATATCGAAGATTATACTCAAAAAGGTTGCAAACGGCATTTTGAACTCAATGGAAGGGGTCTCGAGTCCTGATTCGACTGTTTGCAAAAAGTAGCTTTTCGGACCAAACTCCGACGAATGATGAAATATTTAAATAAAATATTTAAATATAAAATCGATAAATATGCGGGTTGTTACAGACTCCCCTCCTTAAAGAAATTGCGTCCTCGCAATACTTAAGAAGAAAATAAAGAGTAACAACCATAAAAGCATATCAACACAAAAGAAAATTGAAATAAGAAGTTCACCATAAAGAGCACGAAAGAGTTAGCACGAACGGGATCGCTCGATGAATTCTCTAGATTCCCAAGAGTAATCCCTAGGATTTGAGAACCATTGAATTCTCACAAGAAGAACATCTTTATTTCGAAGGCGCTCAACCTCCGAAGTAATGATGTGAATGGAATGTTGCTCATAAGTCAAAACTGGTGAGACTTCAATTTCATCAATAACACCAGCTCGAGAATAAAAATAGGAAACCTAAAAGCATTTCCATAGTTAAAAGACGCAGAAAACGTCAAGAATAGTAGAAAATTGAGCCAGTGCAACGGCGCAGTACAGAAACGGTATGCCCGAGAAATTAGAAACTCGAATAATTTGGAACACCGACGTAGTACAAAAACGGTACGTCCAATGAACCAAAGTTCAAATAATTCCGAACACCGACGCAGTACAAAAACGGTACGTCCATTGAACCGAACACCATAAAAGAACATCGGACAATAGTCCATAAAAGGAATGAGATAAAGCTCAATAAAACGAAGTATATCAAAACGTCCGATGAACTTGATAAAAGATTATTCCATTCAGACATCATCAAAGAATCAACACCATGTTGCCTACGACAAAACGTATTGGCAACACGATTTCCCTTTCGGGAATAAAAGAATATCAAGATCATAAGATGCTAGGAACTCGAGTCAACATGAAGTTCCTTATGAGAAAATAAATATTCCAAAGATTTATGATCGAGGTAGAGAACAAATTTCTCATCCAAATATGATGATGCCAAATTCCTAAAGTAAAAACAATAGCCGCGAGCACTAGATCATGAGTGGCATATCTAGTCTCGATAAGCTATAATGATTTAGAAGCACAAGTGATAGAACGTTCTCCTTTGCAAGAGAATGGCATCCAAACCAATACGACTAGTATCGGTACAAATAGCAAAGTCTTGTTTCCCCTTCAGGAATCACAAGAATAAGAGCATCAAAAGGAAGAGTTCTTTTAAATAATCTTCTTTCCCGAAAAGTTAAAACTTTCAAAATTACATTTTTATTTTTATGTAATAATCTTTCTACAAAAATTTACATTTTTACAAGTCAATATATCGTGTCTGACTGTCTCATCAAAGCGTTTAGGAGATTCTTATCGATAACATTGATCAAGCGCATCGACCAGAATTCTTAAAACACTAAATGGGCAATACAATCACAAAATCATATTCTATAGGATAAGTAAGTTTCTCAAAAACTTCTAAGAATATTCTTTGTTCGTTTTAAGGAAAAAAATCCAGTTATACTTATAAATAAATTTTATGAAAAGGATTTGCAAAATTTTAAATTGCTATTTTCATCCAAAATCAATAAATGTAAAAATGGAATCATCGAGATATTCGATAGAATGCTCGATACCTAAAATGGATGAAATAAGCTGGACAAACTGAATGACATAATAATTCATTCATAGGAATCATAACAAGTGCAGAATGCGGTAATTGGAATGCTAACTTCCGCAACTCGTAGCAAATGAAAACCGATGATAAGGTCAAACTAAAATGACCTTAGCACCACACAAAAGATTACTTAGGTGATAATCCTAAGACGAGCTCAAAAATACCGGAAAATTTCACAAACTGTTTAGTTAAGAGAAACAACACTTTCCTTATCAATGAAGGCTTAAAGAATAAAATGATGCCATCCAATTGGAATCAAAATCACAAAGAGAAATAAAAATCTTCTTAACGGATTGAAAATGTCGAAGATGAATAGTCCACACGGGACAAAGGATATGGCTTCGTAATGAAAAAGCCAATCCTTTAACACAAATCAATTCCCAAGCCTAAGTAAAAATATCGGCTCGGAAAGAAAAATCACATAAAATAATTTCGACATCAATAGAAAGCAAATTTAGTGTTGCGGATCTACCATCCGGATTCGCAATTCTCAAGGAAGACATCAAGCCCAAAATTGTTTAAAGGGAAAGAATCAACAAGTTCTTTCGATATAAAATAGTGAGGTGGAACCCATGTCAAAAAGAATTCGATTAAAATCCTAAAGCACGACTCCTAAGATGGACTTAGGATGATGATCCTTGTTAAATTATTCTACATTGTTCCGAAGTTTGGCTCTGATACCAAGCTGTGACGCCCCACCTCAATACCCAAGCTAGCCAAGAACACTACGGTGTAATGCTGTCAACTAGCACGGAGAATACGGCTGTTGAGGAGCGACCATCCGTGTAATTGCTTTGCGCGAGCACCGATATGTCAGATAGTATAACATGCATTTTACTTCAAGAGGAAATCCGACATACCGATACAAACATAAAGCTACTACACAGTGGCTATAATAATCTTCGGAAACAAATATAGAAATAAGCATAACACAAATCAGTCACAGATAATTCATATCACAAAGGCGGAAGAAGATATGAATATATAACTAACACATGAAAGTTATATCAGAGTGATGGTCAAAAAGATCCACCATAATACAAAAGAATAACAACACGTGCTATACAAAAGAATAAATCTATGAGTCCATATCTCAAGTGTATACAACAAAATAAACTACTAATCTAAGTAGTTAGCCAAAAGATCATATGATAACCCCAGAAGAGAAGTCAAGCATAAGCACCTGTAACATCTCGGTCTGATATAGAATAAGAGATATGACTAAACGTATAATAATCACAATGCCAAGCTGTGATAAATAAATAATTGGAAAATCAATAAGAGATTAATCAATATCGCAAAGATCTTCTCAAAGATAAAAAGGAATGTCGTACTCCTAATTTCATTCACCAAGCCACAATAAATGACATATATATATATATATCTGTGTGTGTGTGTATCAAAGCCAATCGTAAAAGTTGGTGAAACATAAATTCCAGAATTCAACACACGAAATCCAGAAATCACAAGAAAAGGATGGCCAATCCCGAAAAAATGAGCCGGAGCTCCTCCAGACAGGGTATAGTCCCCCATTGCGGACTTTGAGCTGAAGCTCCTCCTGGTGAGTCAAAAACTCCTCCTGACAGGGTATAGTCCCCCATTGCGGACGTTGAGCCGAAGCTCCTCCTGGTGAGCCGAAACTCCTCCTGACAGGGTATAGTCCCCCATTACGGACTTTGAGCCGAAGCTCCTCCTTGTGAACCGAAGTTCCTCCTGACAGGGTATAGTCCCCCATTGCGGACTTTGAGCCGAAGCTCCTCCTGGTTAAGCGAAGTTCCTCCTGACAGGGCATAGTCCCCCATTGCGGACATTGAGCCGAAGCTCCTCCTGGTGAGCCGAAGCTCAATAAAAATGATGTACAGTCCTCCACGTGGACAAAGAGACATCGCACAATGCTAGTCTAAACCATAAAATGATCGTCATGATCACCGAGAAGTGTCCATTACAGTAAGCTAGTAAATATATGAGCTTAGCTTCATGTCCCATAACCACTAGCTTAACTTAAATATTTACGAACAATTTGTAAATCTCCACTAGAAAATTGTCACAAGAGATTCAATCGAACAAGTCCAAGAATTACCCGACGAAATAAACACAAGCGTTTCATGCCACTTGTTTTACTAAGCCGTTTAATTAGATTTCTCATACGAGTGAGGTAAAGGTTTGTATATACTAATAGATTGGAAATCGGTTTGAGAAAACGAGCTTTGTAATAAAATAGTGTTGAAATCATTTGAAGAAAGAGTTTTGATATTTACTACTAGTATAGAAAACCTTTATATTTTAAGTGACAAATCATAGAAGTGATTGTACGAACAATCAATTCATAAAAATTCACATTCGAAGAAGTGAATAAAATCCAAGAAATCGATACTGAATCCATCAAAGTGGATATATCCTAAATTCCCAAAGAAAATGCCATCAAAGTCGATAATAAATAATAGCAACAAATAGGAAACAGCACGAATCGATTAAAGTTGGAAATTCAAGCAACTAGGCAAAAAAAAGCATAGAAAGCAGATAGGAGCAGGTCGGTCAACCGGACTCCCTGAGTCGGTTGACCGAACCAGAGGTTGGAAGTGCTCGGGCACCAGGTCGGTCGATCGGCCCAGGGGCTCGGTCGGCCGATGCCTGTAACCAGCACTTCCAAAACAGAGGCAGGAAGTGCCTGGGTAGCAGGTCGGTAGACCGGACCCTGAGCTCGGTCGGCCGAACCTGTATACTTGCACTTCCTACCCTATTTCAAAAGAGGTACAAACTCCCACAATTTGCAAACCGTCGAGCAACGACACTAAGGGTTTACGCCAATCGACTACCCGGCCATAGAAGCTCTTTGGTTCATCGCCAAAAACATGATCAAAACATCAAAGTTATGATTTTTAAAGATTTGAACCCCAAACACTGAAAATTGGAATATTCATCAAATCAATCCAAACCAATAGCAATTGCACAAGAATAAGTGTTAGGAATTCATACCTAACAATCTAAGATAAATATAGACTAAGATGTGAGATAAAAATCTCACCTTTGAACCTAAACAAATGGAGAAGAAGCTTTAAAAACAAGCTAAGATCAATTCCTCTTCAATAACAACTCAAGAAGCTTCAATCTAAGCTTAAAAGAGAAACATTTCCTAAATTAGGTTTAGGAAATTTCTGAAGTCAAAGAGAGAATGAGTTGGAGAAGATGAAGAAAGCTTACCAATGGGTTCTCTTGAGTTTGGAGCTAGAAGATGGATTTGCTAATGAAGACTAGGGCTTGGAGTTTTCATTTCCTCTTCCACTCATCCATTATTATAAAAGCTTGAGTGTTAGGAAATGAGGAATGAAGTAATGAAGAGGAAAGGGGGTTGGGACTGAGTTAGTAAGTGGCTAATGGGTTCAGCCCAAACCAAAGCCCTAAGTGAAAAAGGTCAAAATTCGACTTACTCCAAACATATCGAAGCTTATACTCATAAAGGTTGCAAACGGCATTTTGTACTCAATGGAAGGGGTCTCGAGTCCTAATTCGGCTGTTTGCAAAAAGTAGCTTTTCGGACCAAAATCCAACGAACGATGAAATATTTAAATAAAATATTTAAATATAAAATCGATAAATATGCGGGTTGTTATAGTGGCGGCCACGAACAATAACCCTAGGGTTTTTAATATTTTTGCAAAAGTGAAGATGGCAACTCCTTTTATAGAAAATATTTCCAATTTACTATTCATCCGATTTTCCGGACTCCAAACGAAGCATGTTGGCTGGCGTTTATAGGGTTTACCCCGAGTTCCGAACACAATGGAACAGGTTTCGGAAGCTAATTCGATCATCTGTGCAAGATATGGCAATAAACGATCGATTTAAAATTAAATCGGTAAATCAAATTTCTAGGCGTTTTAGCTTGCACCAGACAAACGGTAAATCCGATTGACACGAAATTTGAAATCATACAATAATATCACACTACGGATCCGGTGAAACTAGTTTCGTCAAAATCCGAGACTGTTTGAAAAATGACTATTTTAACTCGCCAAATTAATATTAAAACAATTTCGATGCGTTTCGAGCTGCCACGATCAAACGACAACTCCGATTGCTACGAAAATTGAAATCCGATAATAACAAACTATTACGGATCTAATGGAACTAGTTTCGTCCAATTCTGAGACTGTTCAAAAATTGGCTTTTTCACTAGTCGATTAAATATTAAAATATTCAATTTTCAAAAATTAACTCTTAATTCAATTCTAAAACTTCTAAAATATCGTTCTAACTCCAATATGATTAAATAAAATTTTACAAATCATTTTTAATCATATTCAACTCGATTTTCAATTATTTCTGTATTTTCAACTATTAAATTATCGATTTAATTATCCAACTAAATCCAATTTTTTCGAAAATAAATTATTCGACTTATAAATTCCACTTATTAATAATTAAAATTAATTAAATATTCAAATTTTAATAAATAGAAATTCTGGGTCGTTACACACTTCCCCCCTTAAAAGAATTTCGTCCTCGAAATTACCAAGTAAGAAAAAGTTACAGAATCTATTAACTTTGCAAAACAAACCATTCAAATTAGATTTTTTACAAATCCCTCAAGTGTTTAACTTTTTCCAAAATTCATAGTTAAACCTCTTACAAAATCTTTACTGAGTTTCCAAATCCAAACTTAGTTTTCAAAAATTTCCCAATTTTCTCAAAAATATTCTAACGCCTTAAATTTTCGGAAAATTTCGCCACAATCTCCTTTGCGCGGCTCGATCCGAAAAAAAATAACAGTATATATATCACAAATATACATCTCATCAAGTGATGAGGCATCCCGCAGTGAAAAAAGCGTAAAAGTACAATATTTAATCCGAGATATGTACCTTATTTATTATTAGCGAGCGTATACGGCTAATATAGCGCAAAAGCGAGCTCCAAATGTGAAGCAAGCGCAATCCGCACCTACTAAACACTCAACAAACAAATGAGAAACATGTATATATGAAAATAATATCAATATACATCATATAGTAACATATCAACTACATGTGCCAACATAGCAATGCATTCAATAGAAATAAATGCAACTACCAAATCAAGATAAATTTACTTCTCATTAACATTTAATGAATTGGTTTTCCAATTGATTCATTAACATTGGATTTTACTAACATTCATTCTCAATTCAATTAGTTTGCATTTACTAATTTACATTCAAGTTGGTTCATTTCCAAATCAAATTTCAATTCTATTCAAGTTCATTTTCTTCCAAGTTGGATTCAATTTCTTTAGCTTCCAATTTTGCTAATTCACTTTCATTAACACTTAATGAATTCATATACAATCAAATAACAACCAATGTTTATTTAACATAACCAAATTATTCAATTTACATTCAATTTGGTCCAACACTTTTAATTCCAATTGGTTTATATTAAATTGATTTCCATTTAATTTATTCAACTTCCAATAACATTAGCTTTTAATGAATTTGCACTTATATTCATTATTTCATATCAATTATTTACATTCAATTGATTAACATCCCATCCATTTATCAATTCAATTGCTAATTCTTTTAACAATATAAGGTTGAATTTCATTTATATAACTCAAGTTCAATTTTTAATGACTTCACTTCATTAATTCACTTATTAATTTACTTTGACACCAAAATAAACTTTATTCAACTTCACTTAAGTTATATTCAATTCCAGCATCATTTGTTTCAATTTATCCTAAGTTTCCACTTATAAATCCAATTTAGGTTCCAATTCTGAAATAAATTTTATTATTTAATCTTTACCAAAGTCAAATTTCATCACTTAATCAAAATCAAATTTTATTTTGCTTAACAAAATTGTTTAACCATTTTTAACAATTTGTTTCACTTACAATTTATAAGTTATACGACTTATATTCAACAATTACCACTTGGATTTTATCGATTCACTTATACTTTCCTTTAATTTAACTCCATCCTTTAAGTTAAATTTATTTTATCAAAATTCAAATTGTATAAGTTATCAACTCATTTATCATTTCCTTACATATTTAAAAATAGGATTCCAGAGTCTTTTCAAACCATTCAAAACCATTTTTTGAAACCAATTCAATTATCCTTTGAATTTCCATAACCAAATCCAAATTTTCCAAACAACTTTCATTTAAAACAATTTGGCAGCAATCCCTCTTTTGGAAACCCGAAAATGAACACCGATGATGTTGCAATCATCATCAGAATTATTTTCCAGCGACCGAAAATAGTTTAGAGCTTTAATTTCTCCAAAATAATTTTCCCAAAATATCAAATCTTTTCAAAACACTTCTCTGGAATTTTGTTTTCAGAATATAAATCACATTTATAAGTCTTGTACTTATATAATTTCACTTCTTGTATATAAGATTATTTCACAATTGTAAATCACATTAATTATAGTTCCATACTTATAATTCATTTGCTTATACAATTATTCTTTAAAAATTGTTGTTTTTATTCAACAACCAAACAATCAATTCATATACACTTTAATAATTCTGAAAAATTATTCCATTGTATATAAAATATAATCAAGGTAAAATTATTTCATTTACCCAATTTAAATAATACTACGTCGACATACCTCGTTTAAGTGTTTAGAAATTCCTATTGAAAATATGGCGTCCCACATACCGACCAGAATTCACAAACAGATCAATAGAAAAGCAAACACAATATAAAACAATTTATATTCACTAACAAATATGCGCTCATATTTATTATTACACTCACACTCATTCAAGAGTACTACTGACTCTATCTCTAATGAGTAACACCCAACAGAGCCATGGTTGTCGCTTAACCATATGCTCTAATACCAAATGTGATGAACGAGATTTTTCGTTGCCGAAAAACCGAATCGTTATGGTTTAAGAAGAAGAAAAAGGTAGAAGAAGAAAGAAAAAAAATAGAACAGAATGGAAAGCAACAATAGAATATCAGAATCTCACAATTCGCAGTGGAACAACATATAATAGATAAATGAATATCATTAAAACAAAAAACTATACATTTTATACATTACATCATTATCAGAGTTTACAACAACAACAGACAATAGAGTCAATACATCAATGGACAGTTATATAAACTTGTCCTCATACAGAATACACAGCGGAATAATACATAGTATAATATCATATACAAGTGGTATGTCTCGATATGTAGCTCGCCTCCTGAGCTACATAGCACTCCTAAATCCAGAATAACCTGATAACCCTACTCTAGACTGTCCATGTGGAAATTGGTGGGCACCCAGAGTTTAGGAAGAAAACAATAAACTCCAGGTCAGTCATGGGACTGGTGTGAGAACTTAAAACAGTTTATCTTTTAAAATAAAGAACACGATAATTTTGAAATAGATTCGCAATGCTTTTTGGAAAAATGAGACTACCATAAGGCCTCCCGCACACACACACAATGCAAACGCAAAATCGGAGGAGATTTCTCCTTATGATAGTCAAAGATGCTTGATACGCATTAAAAAGAAACATTTGATATTATTACTAGTGCATATTGTAGAAAACAATTTCCAAAGTAGAATATAAATCTTAGCCAGCATAGGCATTCCGCACTTATGCCTACTATAGCTACTATGTTCAATAGCAGGTTACCGCCACATTCCATAGCAGGTTATACAACTAAATCCGTACAAGATCGTATTGTTTCTTTGGATTTCCATCAAATGGTCAGGCCAAGGAACTTCCCATTGCCACATAGGTACGCCTCTGGAAAGACGACCCGAGAACCAAACCGGATCTCTGCCAACACAAGGCCGGGTTACCCCTAACTGGGTAACTACTGACACGAATATGTCATCCCCCGATCGTAACCGATCTATCCGAGGATCCTCGATTTCCAACAACCACAAAGCAATAAATTTGCAGTAACAACATAGGTTAAATATCTGGGTTCCATACCATGATACCACCTCTATCCAGAAGGAATGACATACACTAAAGGGGCGCTGCCCCCTAATAACCTTGCTGCATCCTTCCTGTTTTGACCATTTTCGGGGTGTGAGGTCCGATGAAATCACGTCCACAAAGCCACGCATTATACAAAAGCTGTGCTTTGGGTCAAGAAATGATCAAAGTAATGATCACCATGATAAATGATCAAACAAATGATCCTATCACAAATGATCAAACAATGATCATTCCATAGCAACACTCAGCATGTCACACTACCAAATTGGGAGTATATCACTAATAACCTTCAACTACATAACCTCTGAGCTCGTACGTCTCAGAGAAGGGTGTTAAGTTAAGAGAATAAATTCTTTGCCACCAATAGAAATATATTTTAAAGAAATCAGCTTTATATCTCAACTTGTAATGTAAGACATACAATCCATACAAGTCTATTCCGGGCTCGAACAGAACCGAAGGCACTTACTAAGAAGTCCTTGCATTCCGGATAATTTCTAATCACGTCCGGACTTCCCGTCACTAAGGGTGATAAAACCTCTATATCAGAGATCGGCCGATGCAGAGTAACTCAACGGTAATCCTTCCGCTTTCAAAAATATCCGGTCTTCCACACCGGTCATCGAATGCAATCCATTACGACGTATCACATATTCAGAATGGGTTATACGACCCCAAGGTCCTTTCTCGGCTAACCCGAATAGTGAGCGCTTATTTTAAAAATAAGTGTGGCATTCCAATTCAAGCAATCACAACAAATACCTATTTAAAGGTAAATATTGATAGTCGGTTATTTAACTATCAATAGGCGTGTTCAACATCACCAAATTCCAAATAATTTCCCATAAATATTTACTTTCCAAAATATCTTTACAAGATATATATATTTTCCACACTTCAACATTTGAAAACAATTTTCAAATCACTTTCCACATTTACCACCTTTGAAAACAAAATTTCAAATCATTCCCCTATACGAGATTACTTTCATTTCAACATGGTTCATTTAAACCAATTAAATAAATCCTTAACGATTTACTTTATATTTACGTTCCAAATTCGTAAATTTATTCCCACACTTTAAAAATAAATCAACGTTTATTTTTAAACAATTTCCCCTTCCTTTTATAAATTCCATAGTGAATTTATAATCCCAAAATATCTATGATATACGATTTTCAGTCGATTTCAAATATTCACTTTCAATTTATCTTTAAAAGATAAAATCTCAAAACATTCACTTCATATTGGAAAACATTTCCATACTTATTTAATAATAAGTAATTCACAAACCCATTTATTTTCAACACTTGGAAAATATCCAATATACTTAAATCGAAAGTAAGTATATATTTCATTCTTTAAGGAAAACATTCACTTAAACACATTTATTTGGGCCAAAACGTATGTTGCGTAAAATATCGTTACGACAACCCAAAATCACTAGTATGGGGATTCGAAATTTAAAATAGATATATAATTCCCAATACTATATAAAACATTTTCTTTTGGAAAACATTTACTATAACAACAGTGTTATAGTCCACCATTTCCTTATTTCTCGAAAACGTCTATTTCAACAATGAATGTTGAAATCTATGTTTTCGATGTTTAATACATTTTAAAACACCGTTAAAACGATTAACTTCATTTTATAATATTCATTTTCCCAAATCATATCCATTTTGTTTAATAATATATTCACTGTCCAAAATCGTGAATATACTTCCTTAACCAATTTCAACATTCAATTTATCAAATTCCTTGATTTCGAATTTATAAACATTGTCTATAAATTCCATTTCTATTTATAAACTTCGATTTATAAGAAAATCCCTTTTTATAAACCAATTCAATTTATAACTCAACTTTATACCCATAATCCGATTTATAAGATAATTATTTATAAATCTTTTATTTTACAAAATCTATTCATTTCATAACTTCACAATTTATAAATCCATAATTTCATTCACTTATGAAATCCATTTTTATTTCATTTTAACACTTATAAAAACTCGTTTTATAATTCCAATATTTTTTTAAACTTATAAAACATCAAATTTTAAATCTTTTACATAAATTGTTTTTAAAATAATTAAAAAATCCCAATTTATCTATTTTATAAATTTATTAACTACTTATCTCAAAAATCACACTTCAGTTATATTTCGCAAAAATCTTAATTTTTTTAACATTAAATTTATAACGTTAATTTATTTAAAATAAATTAATTCAAAATTTGAATAAAACGTATACTTTCAAAAATCACTTTAAAAATTCTTTTAAAATCAAAATCGTTATTTTTAAACTTTAAAAATGGATCTGATGATGCAACAGCACCAAATAGTCAATCACCACATCCAAATATCATATATCGATATGATAATCAACAAATATCACAATATCTGTAAATAAATCAATATAGTTGAGGAATCCAGTTGGATCCCTCCAACCTGTTTCCCTGCATCCAAAGATGTTAGCACAATACCAATTCCGTTCCAGTACGGAATTATCGCGGTATATGGGATTTATAATATTATCCGCTTAATAGACGGCGCAATAGGGTCTCATCCGCTATATAATGTGGGAAATCAACACCAAGTACATAAATAATACCAATTTCACTGCACTGTGAAATATTCGCGGTATATGTTTTTAATAAATAACATCTGCTTACTAACGGCGCATAATGTCTATTTTAACAATCAATAGATAACAATCATCATCCATGCATACAATCAACAATTTTAAATCTACCTATTTAAAATTAAAATCGAAACCGATTCGATTGAGGGAGAAGTTCTCACCTTGATTTCAATTTCGTTTTCAGTTTTTATTTCGAATAAAATTAAACGGACGTTTAATTTTACCCGAAATTTTCGCTAACTCCAAACGACTCCAATCCAGTTGCATCCCGTAGAGCTCATCGAAACGATTCCAAAGTAAAAAGTTTCGTCGAATTCCGACCTCGTATGAAAGAGATATGCATTTTTAAACATTTGCGAATTTAAATATATATTAATTAACATTTTATTTTATTTTAAACCCTACGATTCAATCACGGCCGTTCAAATCCTTGCCCCAGATCGGTCCGTCCACTCCCTTTCCTTCTCCCACGCGACTCGTTCGTGAACTAACCCAAACGCCGCCATCACCTTGTGAATTTTCGCGATCACGCCATCTCTTTTGAAACCGATCGGAGGGTGCCAACACGTTCACCGCCACGTGCTTCACCACCGGCCAGAGTGTGGCTAGGTCCGGTCGACCCACGCTCCCCCCAGACGACCACGAATGGCCATCGGTCGCGCCACCCTAGCCGCCTCCACGCTTCACTGCAACCCATCATCGCCGTACAGATCTGACGACCTCACGACGCTCTACAATGTTGTAGTTGGAAAGTTTCGCTAATTGTTGATGGATTGGAGGAAAAATGAGGAGGAAGGATGTGAGATGCTGGCCATTGAATCGTGAAGGTGGCGGCCACGAACAATAACCCTAGGGTTTTTAATATTTTTGCAAAAGTGAAGATGGTAACTCCTTTTATAGAAAATATTTTCAATTTACTATTCATCCGATTTTCCGGACTCCAAACGAAGCATGCCGGCTGGCATTTCTAGGGTTTATCCCGTGTTTCGAACACAATGGAACAGGTTTCGAAAGCTAATTCGATTATCTGTGCGAGATATGGCAATAAACGATCGATTTAAAATTAGATCGGTAAATCAAATTTCTAGGCGTTTTAGCTTGCACCAGACAAACGGTAAATCCGATTGACACGAAATTTGAAACCATACAATAATATCACATTACGGATCCGATGAAACTGGTTTCGTCGAAATCCGAGACTGTTTGAAAAATGACTATTTTAACTCGCCAAATTAATATTAAAACAATTTCGATGCGTTTTGAGCTGCCACGATCAAACGACAACTCCGATTGCTACGAAAATTGAAATCCGATAATAACAAACTATTACGGATCTAATGGAACTAGTTTCATCCAATTCTGAGACTGTTCAAAATTGGCTATTTCACTAGTCGATTAAATATTAAAATATTCAATTTTCACAAATTAACTCTTAATTCAATTTTAAAAGTTCTAAAATATCGTTCTAACTCCAATATGATTAAATAAAATTTTACAAATCATTTTTAATCATATTCAACTCGATTTTCAATTATTTCTGTATTTTCAACTATTAAATTATCGATTTAATTATCCAACTAAATCCAATTATTCGACTTATAAATTCCACTTATTAATAATTAAAATTAATTAAATATTCAAATTTTAATTAATAGAAATTCTGGGTCGTTACAGAAGTGATGCAACGCAGTTCGATGGTGGAGGCCACGGCCATGAGGAGGACGCAAGTGCGGAGGTAGGCCAGAGGCCGAAGTCATCCTCAGCTAGAGGAGGGTTCAGGGTGTGTTTGTTTCGGTTGATGGCGAGGTGATGGGCAGGGCGAGGTCAGGGGTGGCCAAACTCGAGATGGTGTTCAAGGGGGAAGGGGCGGTAATCAAATCTGGGTCGGAGATGCATTATGTTGGTGGTGTGGAGGTGTTGAGGCGATTTCATTCACCATTTTTGTCATGGCTGAGATGAAACAAGACAAAGAAAGAAGAAGGAAAAATGATGTTATATATTATCATGACTCTTGACAAATAACAGAGAAAGGCAAAGCAGACAGAATGAATAGAAAACGAAAGGTACGCATTGAAAAGAGGCCAATCAGAAAAATGTTGGAACCGATGTGGAAAAGGAAAAGTCATTATAAATTTTATGGGGAATAGAAAAAGCTGAAGAAATTAATTGTTGATGGCTATTAGTTTGCACGGGAGGAATGAAAGGGTAGTAAACCAAAAAGATTTTAAAATGGTGTCGATATGACATCGTTTATCGCAGATTCCACTGCGTACCGGACTTCAAAACACCGAGATAAATATATCATAAAGATCAGCACGACGAGACGATCAAAACGGTATACAAATATTAACGGTACGATTGAGTTATGAAATTTTGAATTTTCTACTAGCGGAAAATGCAGCAAAAACGCAGAAAAATAAGATTGACGGAGCTAAATAAGTCCGTATTTGAAAAAATGAAAAATGACGTCTTGCTCAGAAGATGATTTAGAATTTTTTATATAAAAATATTTAGGTTTCGAAAAGATTTTATTTTCATCAATTCCTAACTGATTAAATTGAAATAAATTTACACACGAAATAAACTTCCATATTTTCGGATGAAAATTTACCATCTTCTATATTTAAATATACGTATACCAAATATAAAATTTTAATTTCAAATTTTATTATTTAAAATTTCTCCAAAATTCAATTAAATACGTTACTAAAACAGTTAAAATTTACGGGTCGTTACACCGGTCCTATCCGTAACCTGGATAAAACTGAATACGTTATCACCCCGGATGTTCCAACCCTTACCGGGAGCTCTTTCACATGCAACGTTATCCATTATTTAATATATCTGAGGTCATTCGGAAAGGTGATAACATACCGTGATTGGGAATGACCCACTTAGCCTTGGTGCATACCCCCTGATTTTCAGCTACTGCAGTTGATGGGGTTAGACGATACGATTACCTTTCAAGAATGCTTTCACTTGGAATGCTCATCGTCATGATGACGTTCTGATAGCATTCATCCATACAAGTTGATCTGGGTCTGGATAAACCGAATCACCGTCTTCATCATTTTTACGGTATTCATTCGGAATATTCAAACCAGATCGAAGTGTTTCGGATAATTAAACCCGATCCCGGTATCTTCGAAATGATCAGCGATTTTTTCCAAACTTGATAGTCTGTTATTTAACTATCAATAAGTCATCCATAACAATCACTAGGCCTTACATAAATTTTTCCATAATTTATTCCAAGGTATCTTTATAAGATATATTCCAAATCTTCTTTCATATTTCAATTATTTGTAAACAAATTCAATTTCTTAATCCTAACATGATATTTTCCAAGCCACCACTTCCTTTCAATCACCTAGAGAACTATTTAAATATATTTTATAAATTCCTTACTTCAACACTTAGGAAAGTTCCATTCATCTCTCTTTTTATTAAAAATCCTTCCCAGATTATATTATAATTTCCTTAACCCATTTATAGCAGATTCTACGAGTTCCGGGTTCATCAATTAAATTCCGTTATTCAAAAAAAAAATATATATTATATATATATATAAACTTACCTCATCTCAAATGAGTATATTCACACCATTTCTTTTTAAAATATTTGAACTTGTAAAGTGAATATGGAAAGGTACCACACGCTATCATCCATGGATTCGCAGTTTTATGTTTATGTCTCTATCCCAGAATTATCAAGTCTTAACTGCAGACAATCATTGCCTCTGATTACGCCATGAAACCATACCATTACTTTCTGAAAATTTATTCAAAAATTTTCTAAAAATAATGCTTATAATGTTTCTATAAAAACATTCCCAAGTTTTAACTTAGGCAAACCCTTTAAATAAAAGTTAATATATAAACTATCTTAATATTGAATAATTTGTTCTTTAAATAATAATACTAGTTAACTCTAAAATAGTAATAAACTTAATATCAGTCTTTCTAACTAACTTAATTAATAATTAAATATACTTCAACCTTTAAAACAATTTAATAATTACTTTTCTTTTCTAGAATATTTTAGACACTTTTTATATTATCTAGTTAATATTTTAAATCCTCCTTCGTAGCAACTCAGCTTTCCGATACTATGTATCTTCCAACTCAATTATGGCCAATCGAACATTTATAAAACTCTCTCGATCTATCACCAACTTATTTACGTCTCAATTCCAAAAATCCCTTTTTCACCCTTTCAATAATAACCGATTATTTATTTTTAAATCGATTTACCCATCTCAATAAAATTCTCACTGTGAATTTTATATCTTACATCTATCACCTAATAATTTTCTCACTTTTATTTATAAACATTGTTATAAATCTCAAGGTCTCATTTTCCATTTATAACGGTTTTTATATGACTTAAATTCCAATTTAAGTTGACTTCCTAATTAATTTCCATTTATAAATTTATTTCTTAAATGACCCAGCCTCTATTCCAAAACCCAATTATTTTCCGATTTCAATTCCCTTCCAAAATTTAGAAAATCTTATTTCAGGTTCAGTATAGCCACTGTTATACACATTTCCAATTTCATTTCTTTTCTCCCATTTATTAAAAATCTTGATTTAAAATCCTTTATACTTAAAATGAGAACCCATTAGGAATTTATTTTTTAAAAATTCTATATATATATATATATATATATATATAAAATATTCCAAAAACTCTATATATTTTAAAAATAGTTGAATATTAATTTAGAGTCAAACTATTTATTTTTCCCAAATTCTTTTGTTTAATTAATCCAAAATTCTCTATAAATATTAAACTTCCAAATTTTCTCTAATTTTTTTCTTCCAATTTAAAACACGAATTATTGGTATTTTAAAATTCAAAATCAAGACCAAACATACATAGTATCCAGTCATTTTCAAATCACACAAAAAATGTATGACAGATTATCTAAACAAATCAAATATCGTTGTATATGTTAAATAAATCATAAAAATACCAATCCCACTTCGAGGTGGGATATCACAACATATAGGGTCATCCACTATTGTGCGGAGCGCATAGGATCTCATCCGCTGCAATCGGCGGGAAACAAATCCAACTACTAATATATATAGACATACACACACACACACACACTACTATATATATATATATATATAATATCATTCAACATAATAATAATTTCTAAACTCAATCAAACAGCGAATAATTTATTTTAATTGTTTAAAATAAGTTCTAGTAATCTAAATTAGTGATAATTTCCTTACCTTGATTTTCCAAAACTGTTGATCGCTCCAATTTGATAACTTATTCCACTGCATAGCCTATGTCTTTTCGAATTCAACGCGACTGATTTCGTAAATTTTTGGGAAATTGCATGAATGAATTTTGGATTCAAAATCATCTAGATAATTTAATCAATTAAGATTAATATTTATTAAAAATTTAAACTTTTTATTTTTTTAAGAATTAACCTACCTTCGTTACTCACGACCAAGATCCAGGCAACGACCCCACTACCACCGCTTACCTTCGCAACCCGACTCCCACGAATCACTCCCCTTCATGAAACTCGAGCTCAAAATCCTCAAGCTCCTCATTGTCGCTTCCAGATAGCAACTAACAACATGGCCTCGACATTCCAATGTCGCCTATGCTCCTACTAGTCCTCGCCCACATTGCCACCGCCTATCTCCTATGTGACACTCATAACCTCCCATCACCGTCACCATCCACATCGCCCTCCTAAACGATGCTAGCATCGGCTTCGATCACCTGCAAGTCACAATTCTAGGTGACGTTGCACCTTCCCATGCCCCTCTCGCCTCCACCCATCGATTCCCCTCTTGTTGCTGACCAACGTTTAGTATCCCCTTCCCCTGGCGCTCGCGGCCATGTGATTTATCAGGTATCTCTATTTTTTCATATAATGAGGGCATATATGATTTGCAGGAAGAAAGAGGAGATTACGTGATTTATTTCTGAAATGGCATTTCCTCGTTCGTTTGTAAGCTTATAAGGGAAGGAGGGGAATAGAAAGGAGGTACCCGTTGATTTCGTGTTGTTTTCAAGAGCGAGCTTTTTTTTCACTTTTTTTTCAAAGTGTTGCGTGTAATTTAAAAAAAGGGATGGAGGGAGAATAAGATATGATGTTGGCATGTCCAAGGAAGGCTACAGTGTTTTTGATAGGAAGGGAAAAAGCTGATGTGAAAGTAGTCAATCAGACATATATATATATATATATATATATATATATATATATATATTATTATTTAAAATTTTAAACCGCCTCGATTATGTAACTCAAAATCCCAAATTCCTATCGAGGCATGCCGCTAGGCGTTTATAATGTTATATCCCTATTTCAGACCCAATGGAAAATGTTCCGAGTCCAAATTCAATCGTATGGAGAAGATAGCCTTTTGGACCAAATTATTATTTCAAAGTTCAATATTAATTTCAACGGTTTTATATCCTATACGATCATACGATAACTCCAAACACTACGAATCCTAAATGTAATAATAATACACTATTAGGATCCAATAGAACTAGTTTCGTTGAATTCTAAGACTGTGTTAAACGATATATTTTTAAAATTCAACAAATAACTTTTAATTTCGATTTAAAAACTTTTAATATCTCCGTTATTATTAGTATAATTTTTTGTAAACCTTTAAATTATTTTAACAAGCTTAAAACTCAAGATACAATAATTTAATCAATATTCAATTATTAAATTCGATAACTAAATTTTCCAATAAATCGCTATTTTAAACTATGAATTTTATTTTATAAATAAAACCAAATTTTCATAGCCAAAATCAATCTATAAATCAAATTCAATATTTAAAATCATTTAAATATTCGAAATTAAACAAAGAGAACTCCGGGTTATTGAACTTCAAATGGTATTGCAGTCCATTTTGAAATCAATCTATAAATCAAATTCAATATTTAAAACCATTTTGAAATCCCCTACTGCATTGTTTTGAACCACGGTTTTGCTGTCCCATTTATTTGCTGGCAAATTTTGAATTTTTTGTTACTACAACTGCTATTGCAGTCTTAGTCGTTATTAATTGTCATTGAACTTCAAGCGCTCTGGTTACATTTATGCTTTGCACTTGTAGTCTTGTTTCATGTGGTAGTTGGATTTGTTTCACTTGTTTCCTGTTGAGTTTCTCTCGTTGTTCACTGTATTGAGGTTTGGTTTCATTGTTCAGCTCCAATGCATTGATGTCTCCATGTATATACATACATATACGTATGTATATATGTTTACGATTGTTGCCTATCCACTTGGTTTCATTTATTATTCGAAACTAATACTTAACCATGCCTTGATTTTTCTATGACCATTGTGTTCCTTCATTTTTCCATTACTGTTCTGGAACATAGTATGCATATGCATGTGTGCCTCTAAGTTTAAACTTGAATTACTTTGACATTGCCAGAATGTAGATTGAGTTTATCCTGCACTATGTTTGATGGTCTGTCCAATTACTTTAGGTCTGAATACATTTGTTTTCATGTTCTTATGTCTGACCATAGGTGTTTACACTGAGTTGTTGCTTCCAAACTAAAGAGTTGATGTTCATCTCACTTGTACAAATACATACATAAATGTTTGTATATACGTGTGTGTGTGTTCACCTCAGTTGCATTCCATGTTTTATATGTGGTCATTGTTGGCGGTACCTTGATTTAATCTCGAAACTGCTTTCATGCTCCACTGTATATTTGTAATGTCTGATCTCTTAAGTTTGGTCTAATGGTAGCTTTGCATTCATGTTATGCTTCAAGTGCTCCTTTAGGTAGTCCGTAATCCACTCTGTTGCATACATGTAGTTTGCTTGTAGCTTTCATGTTTTCACATATGCATAGGTTTTGTCGTACTGGTGCACTTGATATCTTCACCTGTGCATGTCACTTTACATTTTATTTTCACTCAAATCTAGTTTGGAGCTTGAAATGATTTGTTGTTTTTGTGGAGACTGTGTTGTGTGCCTTTGTGCCATGCCATTGAACTTTTTTTTCATGTTGCATATGTTTTGAACCAGCGCAAGTGAACCTGTATACAGTTGAGATTGTGTTGCCTTCATTTGATATCTTTACTTGTTTTCCTCCTTTATGTGCTGTTTAGCTATTGCACTACCTTGATTTTGATCTGGTTCATCTATATGCTCCATTGTTTTGTTTTGTTTTGTTTTGTTGACAAGTACATTCTTATGTCTAAAACCAATTTGTAGTTTTGTGATTATGCGCATTTGTCCTTGAAATTGTTGCCTTGCTTGTATATTGAACTTCATGTCGAGGCTTGTTTTATTTTGGTTTTTGAATTCCTGTACTCCATAATTTTGTGATGTTTTTGTAATGCACCTGAGTTGAACCTAGCTTTGGCTCGGGTTTGAACTTGCGCTCTTGTCATGACTTTATTTGTATTGCATTTGAGTGGAATCTAGCTTTTGATTTTGGTTTGGCCTTGTGATCACCCATCCCTGTAGTTCTATCATGTGTATATCAGTGCGCACGGCGTTGTGGCGTGCATAGTGATACACTGTGCATGTCACAAGTTGTTCATGTTTGATGAATTCAAAATCAAATGATGACGAATAACCAAAATTGTAACATCTCTCCTTTTCGTACGCTTTAAATCGACGATAAACCACGCACGTCAGACTTAAACGATACAGATAGGCGGATTGTTATGGAGTAAATAATAAGAAGCAGAGAAGGGAAAAAAACAAAACAGAACCTTGCAGCGCAACGATAAAATATAATAATCAAATAAACAGTTCATGAAGCTGTTTTACAAAACATTTGATTTTACTTATACTATATATAACATTACACATACTAGGGAGTATTAATAATGTAGCAGAATCCAATAGTGTAGTGGAATAATATAATAGATAATAGAAATACACTCTTCGTCTTTGTCCTTCAGAAATAAAGTCTTCGAATCCTGAAATGCTCAGACTGTCCCGAGCGAATTAAAAAGACAAAACACTTGAGCCAGTATTAAAAGATCTTATGTAAGTTAAATCAACAACAAACAATATGAGTGGAACAGCATCAGAAAAGTTTACGGGATTTGACATCTCCTATCCAATGTCTAACGTGAGTGCAGTAACTCAAAAGATGCTTGGGATTCACATCTCCTGAGGATCCGTTAAACTATTTACTATGTAGTAATATTTCACTATTATAATAATGTCTATTAGTAAAATAAACTTACTTTTAAATAGCGTTAAGGCTTTACATTTTCCACCTTAACATGTAACAGGGCCAATAGTCTATACAGTACCGTAATACCTCATGATCAGGAGGCTACCAGAAGATACTCCATAGGTATGACACAAATCAAACTCGTACAAGGCGCGCTAGGGTAGGTGACACGGCACAACTAGGCAATGCTAGGGTAGATATACCAATTACGCACATGGGCTGGTGGTAACACGTAGCAGCTACTGCCGCCCACCTCTAGCAACGCCCCTAAATCAAAAATCAAAAGTGGCCACCGAATCAATTCAAAGGTCAGGGTATAATATCGAAGGGATGCGTCCTATAAGAGGGGATACCTCCTTGGCCTAAGATCGCTCCTGTTTTAGCCATGTTATGCCAACTCACGGGTGTCGGGTCCACGTATTTACCTTAAAGGAAACACCGCCACCATCCTGCTTCATTCTGGAATCTCCACCATGTACACGGTTGTTAAAGTGGTTTTCGGAGTTGGCAGAGAGTATGACAACTTCCTATCCCAGTCTCTTTAACAAACAAACGTTATTATAACACCGCGGTCATTTTAAAATAATTATACCTCGAAACCAGAATAAAATATTCATTTCAAAACCATATAAATACGATATCATTTTTGTTTTAAAAACCAAATCAATATTATATCATTTATAAAACCCATATCAATATAATATCATTTTTATTTCAAATATATCCTTTTCCCAAAATCATAGCACTTTTAAAATTATAAAATTTCGAAACTAAAGACTTAAAACTATAACACTTCCAAAACGTAATGCTTTGAAATTAATAACTTTGAGACATAACTTCCACCCTTACATGGATTTAAATATTCAAATATTTTATAAAACAAACTAGCCTCTTAAGTTTCACAATTCAATTCCAAAACAACCCAAATTTCTAAATTTTAAATTTAATGTATTTCAAAGCATAAATATTCAATATTTCAAAACTAAATTTTATAATTCATATATATACAAATTTCACTTTTGCTATTATTTAGTGTTTAAAATTTCAAAATTGAATCCTCAATTTATTCACTTAATCACCTTAAACCTGAATTAAGTTATAAAACCATATTCTTTTAAATTCTCAATTTCAATAAGTTCTAAATGGATTCTTATTAAACATAATTCTTAATTGGATAAAATCTCAATCAAATTTCAAAACGATCTTTCAACCTTGATTTATAAAAATCAACATAAACTCTTTATTAAAATATAATTTAAGTAAAAACTTATCCATATTATATTTTAATAAAATCAGACTTTATTATTAAACTTATTCTATACTTTAACCAAATTTTATTCATAGTTTAAACCAAGAATCTAACCAAATTTTGTTCATAGCTTAAACCGAGAATCTAACTATATATCAAAGAACACTTATAAAATATCCAAATCAATATCTCAAAAATCTTATATTTCTTTACAAACCATAGAAATCCTTTCAAAACATTTTAATATATAGACCACGATGTCTATATATAATTCTCTATCTTATGGTCAAGTGATACGGATATTTATCATTTTAATCCGTAATTAAAAATAAAAATTACGGTTATATCATTTCAAACCGCAATCCCGAATGAAATAAAAATTTGATAACAACATGCAGTTTATAACAATATAAATATAACACCCATTCATCCAATATCAATCATCGAACATTATCACAATCATCATCCAATTCAAACAATAACATTAATATAGAACGACTATTAAATAGCAGATAATTAATGGTAGTTTATATACAATAATAAATTAATTTAACCGGTTGTTTATTTTCAATAATAAATTGAATAACGATTTAATTCGATAAATTAAATTTAACTGCAATGATGATAAAAATACACCAAACTGTAATAAATAAATTTCTAATCACATCAAAAATTAATTTAACAAACATAAGAAATTTTAGAAGTTGTGAGTGGGTTGAAACACTTACCTTTTGAATTTAAATTGAATTTAAATAAAATTTAAACCCAAAATTCCAATAGTCTCAGAATCTGCCTAAACCAGCTACAAATTATCCGAAATATTATTACGATCCCAACATAAAAAACCGCACCCAAAACGGACCTCGTATGTGGAAGATACGTACGTTAAAACATTGAACGATCTAATTTATAAAATACATACAAATTATAATTGCCTTACCCTACTGCCACGTCACCAAAGCAATAGCACCCTGAACATTGCGTGAAACCCTAGATTGCGATCATCTCACTCGAAGGCAATATGCAGCCGCCGCCTAAATTTCGATCGACGCGCCACCACGCCACCACGCCACACTACTCCTCGGTTTGACCAACTCGCCATCACCCGCATGCTGAGCCGCTGCTAAGGGTAGCCACGCGAATGCCCCTGCACTCCACAGTTCGACCACCGTGGTGATGTTTTTGTCACCGATCGTGGCGATTTTCGGTCACCCGAAGACGAACCGGTGGTGCCGATGTGACTTGCTCTACGCCCTCTTTGCATCTATGCCCCCCGATCGACCTAAGGATGTAGATCCAACATTGAAACCAATAACCCAATACAAACGGCCGCGATTTGATTTGCGATTTAAGGAAAATGGTGATTCGAATCCAAAAACGAATAGCTGATCAGAGATGCGTACATCGAGGGCTTCGATATATAATTTTTCTAAATTTTTTTGAGGAGTTTGAAATTTCAATTTGATTTTTGAATTGCAATTGGATTTGAATTGTTTGCCATTGAAATAAGGAGGTGAAGAGGAATTGTATGCACAGACAAATGAGAAATAGAGGTAGGCTAGGGTATATGAAAGGGTATTTATAGACAAAGCTGAACTAGAATGGATCTGATCGATTGGATATACGCGTTGAAGGATAAATGTCCCGAAAAGCCCGTTCTCACTTCGGAACGAAATTGGGCCGACCCATATAACAAAATAAACGTTTAAAAATATTTTAAATGCAATGGAAAAGGTTTCAAGTCCAAATTCCATCGTATGAAGAAGTTATGCCAAAATTAATATATTTCAAATTGATTCCAACTGATTTCAATTTCATTGATTTTAAGGCGTTTCGAGTCCGTACGATCAAACGACAAGTCCGATCGCTACGAAACTTGAAATCCTAAAATAATTCACCATTATGGATCCGATGAAACTGGTTTCGACGAAATCTGAGTCAGTGGCCAAAATGGCTATTTTTACATTAATTAAATAAATTAATAATTAATCAGTTAAATCCAATTTTTAATTTCAACTCTATAATTGACAATTTTTGTCACTTTTATATTTCTTAATCATTTATACGAATTTTAAACAATTTAGATGTCAATTCAAAGTTAAATTTATTTACCCATTACTGTAATTAATTTCAATTTTAATAAATTCATTGATTATCAATTGAAATTCCAATAAATCCATTGATTTGTTAAAATCTTGCTATTCAATCCATTATCCCCAATTAGATAAAATTAACATTTGTTTATGGTTTTTTACATTATTATTCTCAAATTTCATCTACATCTCCATTTACGTAATATTTAAATATTTAATTTCATTTAATTGCAATTAATCCTATTATCATAAATTAATTTACAATATTTTGATAAAACTTTATTTCCATCCCTTTTATTCAACAAACTGTTATATTATAAATAAAATTGGCATTATTTATTATTATTACTTCATTGATTAATTCAATATTTGCGTTTATTTTTCTTATATTTAATTCATTACCAAATATTCCTATTTACAATCAATTATAACCCTGCAATTGTTTCAAACAATTGGGGTTTGCATTAAATTAATTATTTATTAGCTTACATCAACACTCTTACATTTCATACCCATTATAAATTCATTAATGGATTACAAATTTTTATTCCTTCCAATTAATTAAAATTGATTCCTACAAATTGATTAGATTTAATAACCATCTTACTAGATCCATTTTTACTTAATTTACCTAATTACATTAGGTTTATCCCATTGAACTAATATACGCCTATTTACATCTTAATTCCATTCTTATACCAATTCATTGCTCTATACATACATTACGTTTCTATGTAATTTATGCATTCACACTTTCCGTTATTATATTAATTGTCATTAAAGAAATGTTCATTATTAGTCACTAATGATTGTAGCAACTCATATCACACTAATCCTATTCAATTCTGATTTATTCCACAAATAAATCAACATTTACATTACATTCAACTTATGAACAAGTTATACCATTTTATGTTATTTCGTTTATTGCAGTTTCATTCAATTTATAGAAATTCAGCTTTAATTAACTTCGTTGTTACATTTCATCCTACTTATTATTTCTTTATTCATTTACAAATTTTACTTGTTCAATATCGAATCATAAAGTTTTTATTTCTTACTAGATTTAATTACAAAAATCTAATTAAATTAACAAATTTATTTATCAAAATTTACGGGTCGTTAGACTCTCCCCACTCAAAACCTTTCGTCCCCGAAAAGGAAAAAGAAGGGAAAAGAAGAACTAAGAAATCAATATATCTTACTTAAATTTAAATTTATAAAAAAATAAATTTTCAAAATAAATTAATTTAAATAAAATATACCAATTTATAACCATTATATCTTTTTATACTCAAATTAATAATGTTTGGAAAACATTTTTCAAAATTTCTCTAAGTCCAAAATTTTTGGAAAATTTCGGCAGTCTCCCCTATGTACGGAGAGGCTCTGGAGAAAATATAATATCAAATATAACAATATATAACATATATCTTCCCAATTAATATATATCCCAACATGGGAAAATAATATAATAACGTTATAAACTGTAATCCGAAAACGTACCTATTTGTCGGGCAATTAACGCTTAATTATGAAACCAAAAACAGTAGCAATTGCTTCTATAACCTATATTTTTTAACTTATATAATCCAAAAGAGGGTTAAAATTTATATAAAATGAAATATTTAAAGTGGTTTCAACCAGAAACAAACAAATCAATACAAACATCAATCACTTGCAACAAGGCATATAACCATCACATAAAATCAACACAAATCAATCATTCATTCATATCAAAGAAAACAAATAGTTTTTTGGGTTCAAAACTTTAAATTGTACGAATTGAAAAATAAACTACTAAGTGCACCCTTCACTCAACAGTCTTAGGTGAAATTAATTAGATTATTCATACATCCAAACAAATTTAAAGTATCCTTGCTCAAACAACCATAAACCAAACAAACAACGATTTCAAACAACAAATTAAGTTTATTCTTCTTAATTCCATTCATACATTTGTTGTTTGATTTCTTTTCATTCATATAAAAAATTTCTCTTCAATTTACATTTTATTTCTTACAGTTTTCATTTATCTATATATAACGCAAATTTCTTTTATTTGCATTACATTCATTTATTCATTACTTAATTTCACTTATTTACAGTATTCATTTTCCTACTTATTTTATTTATAAATAGCTTCAACCATTTACTTAAGTTTATTATCTTTCATTTATACTACTTAGTTTCATTTATTTACTTTCATTTATTACTAAATTCCATTTATAATACTTACCTTTCTATTTTAATTAATAGTCTTTCAATTATACTTAAGTTCATAACAACTACAACACCAAATTCTTATTTGTTAAGGAATTTCATTGAATACTTTCATTATTTCAAATTTTTACTTGTATAATATTCTATTACAATTTCTTATTAAACATTGTAACTTTTATTGTTGGGTAATTTATATATATATATATATATATATATATATATATATATATATATATATGCTTTTAAGATTGTAATTGAAAATTATACAAGTTTTTCTTAGTTCTTTTAATTAATTAAATGTTCAATAATTATATCCTTTGTTTCATAGGTTACAATTTCAAATTTCATTAATATCAATTACAACCTAGCATTAAATCCCTTATTACATTTAGGGTTTCAATTATTAGTTAAATTCCATTTCACTACACTAATTGAAACGATCAATTAATGGAAACTTAAGAATTGAATACCGTGTTAAATTTCAAATCATTTTAAAAATAATAGATAAATGTATATACTTACAGCTTATAAATTCAATTATATTTAAAAAGATTAAAATTTATATTTGTTTATCAAAATAAATCCGTAGTAAAACTACTACAGTGCCCTTTCCACTTTGAAACTCAAAAATGAATGTCGATGATGCGTGCACTCATTATCGAAATTATTATCCAGCGATAGGGAGGGGAGTACAAAACTTACTTCTTTCCAAAGTTTTTTTAAAATAGTTCTTTCAAATTATATTGAAATATTTATATTAGAGAATACTTCTAAAATATTATTATTATATTTCAAAATCATTCAAAAGAAAGTTTCAAAACCACGGAATTTAAGTTCTAAATTTCCAATTTTCATTTATTTCATTTTCAATCTTATTTACTAATATTTATAGATTACACTACTTAACAACCAATATATTACAACCAAATATAACCTTTATAAAAATTTTATTTTATATATAGAAAATATAATATGCAAAATTATTTCAGTCACCTATATTCAAAACAAATATTGTGTCGGTCTGTCCTATTAAGTGTTTAGAAATCCCTATTGATGTTGCAGCGTCCTATGCATCAACCAGAATGTATAAATACAAAACGGAACAGATTAACACAATATTAAAACTATTTATAACACTAACAAATACGCTCTCTCATACACACACACACACACACACACTTAATGACTCATCATAGGGTATTACTACCCTATTGATAAGAGTCAGACCCCACAAAGCTAAGGTTTATCGCTAAACCAAAGCTCTGATACTAGATGTAACATTCCTCTTTTTCGTACGCTTGAAATCGACGATAAAACACCCACGTCAGAATTAAACCATGCAGATAGGCGGATTGTTATGGGGTAAATAAGAAGAAGTAGAGAAAGGAAAAAAATAAAACATAATCTTGTAGCGGAACGATAAAATATAATAATCAAATAAACAGTTCATGAAGCTATTTTACAAAACATTTAATTTTACTTACACAATATGTATCAAAGTTACACATACCAGTGAGTATTAATAATGCAACGGAATACAATAGTGCAGTGAAATAATATAATAGATAACAGTAATACACTCTTCGTCTTTGTCCTCCAGAAATAAAGTCTTCGAATACTAAAATGCTCAGACTGGTCCGAGCGAATTAAAAAGACAAAACATTCGAGTCAGAACTAAATGATCTTGTGTAAGTTAAATTCGGCCGTATCCTACCCAAGTTTGAGGAGGATGGACCCGTCCGTCTAACGACCTCGCTTGTTAACTCGGGGTGGATGTGATCCGACCATCCACGATCCCGATAAATTCGTCGTTCCCAAAGTGTGAACGAATTCCTAAAAAGCCCAAACAGGTGTGGTTGACCATCTGCCGGCTAACTCCAAGTTCCCAAAGCATGATTTGGAGTATAAACGTCGACTCTAGGTTCTCGGATGTGAACTGGAGTATAAACACTAACTCCAAATTCCCAGAGTGCGAATTGGAGTATAAACATTGATTTTAGGTTCTCGGAGAGCGAGCCAAAATGTAAACGCTAACTCCAAATTCCCAGCGAATTGGAGTATAAGTATCAGCTCGAAGTTCCCGGTGTGTGAACTGTTCCATAGACATCGATAATTATCGGATTCCCGGAGTGTGAACCAACTTATCGTTGCAAATTATTCAAAGTCGCCGAAGCATGAACATGTGCTCAAGATCTGTAATAGGTGCGGTCACGAGCCCATCATTACAACACTCAAGCAAGTAAGATAGGAAAAGCAGTTGAAATGAAGAAAGCTAAATTTTATTTCGACTAACTAGAAACAAAAGCTTATATGCAAGTTCTTCCAAAAGATTCCTACTAGCAGGGGCCGAACCTGCATCTATACACGGCCTATAAATGGGAAACGAAAACAAGTTCTTATCTTTCAAAAGTTCGATTAACTCGCCAATCTATTTCTTTTTCCTCGGCCTCCTCTTCAACGGAGAACCTTCAAACTCACAAGAGATCTTCCGTTTTGAACTTTTCCCCTTCGATGATTGCTCTCCAGCTGGGGGCATAATGTCAACGTCCTCCTTTGAGCTGGATTCCAAATGTATGCTTCCTACCGGAGGAGTTGGGGGGACTGGATATGCAACAGAATTGAGATAGACACCCGAGTATCAACAACAGTACTACCCGGTGATATTACCCTTATAGGAGCTGGGTTATGCACCGCCGTATCACTTCCAGCATTACCACTTTGCCCCGCAGCCTCTAATTCAGCTTTAATCTCGGCCAAGATTTCTTCATCGTGAATTGATTGGGCCTGGCTGGGGGCAGCTATAGTCTGCAATGAAGAACTGGATGCTGGCAGAAGTCTACTGATGATGAACGACAAGTCTGTGAAAGAATCACCATGTTGGTCAAGAAGCTCGCTCATCATTTGCTCGTCGAAAGATAGTGAGCCCCCCTGTGTTATTTCAGTTGGCACTGCCGTTGTCATAATAGTTGTTTCGACAGTGATGGCCTCCTGCCCTTGAGATGACCCTTGGATCGCAGAAGTCGACGTAATTCCAGTCACTGAACACAAATGAAAAGGAGTTGTTAGCATTCGCTTCAAAACAAACTCTCTACTTAGAGCACATTCGAGATATGTTTGGAGTACCTTCCTCAATTTGGCCTACTGATGGCTGAGCGGCTTCAGAAACATGCTCCCGGATAGGAGATAGCCGCGGTTGTTTCGGATTATAAAATGACCCACTTTCCTACCCTAATTTTTTTTTATAGTGTCATACTGTGGTCATCTACTCAAGAGAGTGTCATCTCTAACTTTTCCTCTATCCAGGATCATTTAACCAATATAAAAATATTGGTGTGTTCAACTTGTCAAAACTTACATATGTGAAGATATGTAAATTATTTATCTACTTGAATCAGAGTACAAGTAATTATAAGTAGAAATCTTCTTTGAAAATTATTAGGTAATTTACACATAGCAAATTTATTCCTAAGAAATCCAGTTTTCCTTAACATAACTTATTGTTGCAACACTTCTGATATTATACCTTCTACACTTAGCATTTGTATGTATTTCCCATAATTTTATTTCTAAATGATCTGTGCTTTTAGATTTGTACATATGTGTACAAGTTCCTATGCATGTTTATTCACTTGGAAAATTTTTGAGTGTTTAAAATTCTTTTCAAATAATTGTTAACTTGAAATGATGAATCCTAACCTATATCTGAGTATTATGCCTTACTACCAACTGGGTTAAAACAATAGAAAATGGTTGAACCCAGGCTTGGTAAAATGGTTAGGTTAGCCTTACTTATCTTGTATCCCTTGATACACAAATTACAAGTATTTCTGGATTCTTTCTAAGGTGATTCAAAACTTGCATATGCTAACTTCTTACAGCCTCTTTAAACATGGGTTTTTCCTATCAAATACTAGGTGAGTGATTCAGTTTTTACATGCTTACATCTCAGATTTTCTACTATTAAAATTAAATCTTTCTGAAAATGAGAAAGAAAACTTCAATACTCAGTAAAACAGTTTTCAAAAGTAACTTACAGGTTTCAACTGAATTACATCTTTAAGTTCAACACATACCAAACAGAAAATGACATCACATTAGTTTCTTTCTAAACAACTTGAGCAACATAGCATAATATAAATTTAACTTAAACTTCCATCCTTAATTTTTCCAGAAAATCTGTAACTATTGCATCCAATTTCTTAGGCAGCTAACACATCCAGAGCTTGATCAGTGAAATGTCTATTTACCTGCACAATCACTATGGACTGCCCCATAAAATATGAGACACCCAATAGTGCATTAACACACATGGGTCAGACTATTGTCTGGTATGAGTAACCTACCTGCAAGCATATTCTCATCTTAATTTCATTTTATTTAAGTGTTGGGCACGTTTTTACCTACTACTGAACCATCCCTCTCCAAACAATGCCAGTCCAAATCCCTCTCCAAACAATGCCGGTCCAAATCCCTCTCCAAACAATGCCGGTCCAAACCCTCTCCAAACAATGCCGGTCCAAACCTCCATCCCATTCTCATCTTAATTTCATTTTATTTAAGTGTTGGGCACGATTTTACCTACTACCGAACCATCCCTCTCCAAACAATGCCAGTCCAAATCCCTCTCCAAACAATGCCGGTCCAAATCCCTCTCCAAACAATGCCGGTCCAAATCCCTCTCCAAACAATGCCGGTCCAAACCCTCTCCAAACAATGCCGGTCCAAACCTCCATCCCATGCCCACCGAACCAATTCTCTCCCAAGCCACCACCGGTCAAATTCCTCTCACTACCGAACCACCTACTACCGAACCAACCTACTTCCTCATGCTGCCGAACCAAATTTCAACCAACCATCACTGGACAAAGTTCCGCCGAACCAAGGCCTTGCCGAACCAACTTTGCAAGGCCAGATTGTATCAGCCCAGGCCCACCAGCAGCTATATACATCCAAGACCCCTGCCCCCAGCCTCACTCTATAAATAGAGGGGCAGGGGTACAACAATGACAGACAAATTTGAGAGCTCAAGCACGGACGGAACTTTCAAACAACTTTCATATACTTGTATACAAAGCTTTGTACTTGTAAAAAAAGAGAAAAATGAGAATAACATATAAAGTGGACGTAGGCACGTTCTGGACGAACCACTATAAATCTGTGTGTCTTTTACAGTTTAGTCCGTGTTTTTCATATATTTGCATAAATCACCCAAATCACTAAGAACAACTTAAAATTGACTAAATCATACGACTTGGAGGTGTTTGCCCATTTTTTGTGCAAACATTTTTGGTGCTTCCATTGAGAGCCAGGAGCTCGAAGCTTCAGCTTCTCCCACTTAACCCTTTTCCTATCAGCATCGTTCATTGCTTGGAAGACATGCCTCCCGGACGGAAGAAAGATGCTAACAAAGGAAAGAACATCGCAACTGGCAGTATCCCATACCCCGTGATCAGAGACCAATGCAATCGTCTGGTTCCAATAGAAAATGTAAATCAGACAAATCCGACAGCCACTGCTACGGAACAACCAATTACAAGGGCGGATCTGGACAGGGTTATAGCTGAAGTAACTAACCGCTTCGCATCTCAACAAGAAGCCTTGGTGGATCAACTCATGCCACGCTTAAGGGATGTTGAAGAAACCAACCACAACACTGAATCATGGGGTGAGTCCCAGTCTGGAGGATCTGGAAGACGACAAAGGTCTTTTTTCTTCGAAGAGGCTAACAACAAAAACGGTAATGGTAGGAGCCAAGCCCGGACTCAGCCCGAATTCCGACCCGAGGAAACACTTGGAACCGAACCCAACAAGGGAGGTACCATGCAGGGGTCGGATGTAGCTGAGCCCATCATGCTACCTAACCACGGAAACAACAGTGGACGGGGCCGATCTGGAGTCCCGCCCGAAGTTGGACCCGAGGAAGTGCTGAGAACAAAACCCAGCACAGGAAAATCAAGGCAAGGGCCAACTGCGACTGACCCCAGCGTGCCCCCGGAAGACCAGAGACAGCCGTTGGAGAATGTTAAGAGTGATAGGCAATACCATCCCTACAGGTCATCTGGACGGAATCAATCCCGTAGGGAGGAACCAAACTCATTTCTATCCGCTCCAAGTTCCGATGAAAGGAGGGCACGATTGTTCAGAGAGTGCATCCAACAAGAACAAAGGGATCGGAGGATAAGCGCTAGGATAACCAGCCCCTTTACCTGCAATATCGAAACTGCCATCACCCTCCGGGAATGGAAAATGCCAACAATGGAACCTTACAAGGGAACCTCTGACCCCGTTGTAACTTGCAGAGATACACACAGCATATGCTCATGAGCAGAGAAGCAGAGGGAGTGTTGTGTAAATGATTTCCACTATTCTTGGCAGATCTAGCGACCTCCTGGTTCTGCCATCTGCCCCAAGGATCCATCAGCTCATGGGAAATGTTGAAAGAAAAGTTCATCAGCCAGTTCCGCATTCATGTGGAACAACCCAAAGACGCTTATTCCCTATCTAATATCAAACAGAAGCCCGGAGAGACAGTGCAACAATATCTAACCCGATTCAACGCCGCAGCGGCCGCAGTCCAAGATGCTGACGAGAAACTTATCCTAATGGCCCTCTGCAGTGGTGTACACCCGGATACTAAACTTTCCAGGAGACTAACGAAAGAGAAGCCAGCTACCTTGCCCGATTTCTTCCACGAAGCTGGGAAATATATGAGACTTGAAGACGCTGCCATTGAAAGGCGGATAGGGCAACAAACCAAGGCAACTCATGGCAACACATCCGCAGTAGCTAGGGACGTTCGAAGGAATGACTCCAGAGATAGTGCTGGGGGTAAGAAGGGATAAAAGCGCTTATATAGGCCAGGACCGAGATTTGACTCTTACACTCCTCTAAATGAAACAATCGAAAACATCTTCTTGGCCACCCAAGACGAAGTTAGATACAAGCGCCCCCGCACAAGAAGGAATCAGATAATGCAATTAAGTCTGGAAAGTTCTGCCCCTTCCACGAATCTCATGGGCATGACACCAATGAATGCTATCATCTTCGGGACTTGATTGAAGAACACATCAGAAGGAAGAAACTGGAGTGCTATGTGAAAGGTCAGAACAGGAATTCAACTCTTGCCAATGAGAACCCAGGGCTACCCCTCCCGAAAGTTGGCAGAGGAAATCACAACGCCAGCGGCTCCAGTCAAGAGAAGATAGTGGTCCTTACCATATCAGGAGGACCACACATCGCCGATGGAAGTTGGGCAGAGATGGAAAGATACGGTAAGTCACTTAGGAATAATGAAGGCTACGTCGATTCCGTTATGGAAGAACGCCACCCGAAACGGAAAGAGAATGATGACATCACATTCAGTAGGCGTGATCTAGAGGGAAGGCAGTACCCTCACATGGATCCTATGGTCATCTCTGCCTGGTTCGTTCCATCCAAGGTTTTCCGAATTCTAGTAGACACTAGAAGCTCAGTAAATATCTTATTCAAACATGCTTTCGAAAAAATGAAGCTGTCAATGAAGGATGTGTCTCCCTGCATCAAACCGCTACATGGTTTCACTGGAGATGCGAAGATGCCCCTCAGGCAACTGGACCTCTTTGTCGAGATAGGAAGTCATTCCCGCTCCGTTGTGCGAAAACAAACATTTGTGCTAATAGAAAGCCACTCGGCCTACAACGCCATTTTGGGGAGACCAGCCTTGTCTGATTTCCAAATTGTCCTAGCCCCCTGGTGCCTGAAAATGAAATTCCCAACAGATAACGGTGTAGGGGAAATAGAGGGGGATCAAGACGCCGCTCGAGATTGCTATGTGACTGAACTTCGCAATAACCGCAAGAAGGATAAAGGGAAGGATGCAGAGACTCCTCTCTGCAAGAAAAACTTGGAAGCATAGCAATTAAAGAAAGCCCCTCCTCTTCGATATACCAGCGATCCTTTCAACGAATTAGACCCCAGGGATAAAGAGGAGGAGGCCACCACTGAGCCTGCAGAGGCTATGGAATTTGTATCCGTAGACAAACACGACCCAAGTAGACTACTGAGAGTTGGGTCTCAGTTAAGAGCCAAGTTGAAGGATCAACTCGTCGATTTTCTTCGCCACAACATGGATGTATTTGCATGGACGCATGCCGACATGGCAGGAATCTCCCCAGACGTCGCATGCCACATACTGAACATCGATCCCACCAAGGTGCCAGTGAAGCAGAAAAAGGGAAGCATGGGGGCAGAACGATCAGCAGCCCTCGAGGAAGAAGTAAAGAACTTACTTGCCAACGACTTCATACGAGAAACCTTCTACCCGGAATGGATCGCCAACCCGGTATTGGTAAAGAAGCCTAACGGGAAGTGGCGAACATGCATCGACTTCTCCAACTTAAATGACGCCTGCCCGGAGGACTGCTTCCCACTCCCCCGAATCGATCAGCTCGTGGACAGCACAGCCGGAGACGAACTCTTATCCTTTATGGACGCGTACTCAGGATATAACCAGGTCCCTATGCACGCCCCCGATCAGGACCACACTAGTTTCATCACTGACCGAGGATTGTACTACTACAAAGTAATGCCTTTTGGACTTAAAAAAGCCGGATCTACTTATCAGCGCCTCGTGAACAAGATGTTTGCGGAATTAATAGGACGAACTATGGAAGTTTATGTGGATGACATGCTGGTAAAATCTAGGAAAGCCAACGATCATATAAACCACCTGGACGAGATGTTTCAAGTACTTCACCAATATGGAATGAAGCTGAATCCTTTAAAGTGCTCCTTCGGAGTATCGTCGGGAAAGTTCTTCGGATTCATCGTCCATGCCAGGGGGACTGAAGCAAACCCCGAACAAGTCCGGGTTTTGCAAGTTATCAAGATACCATCCACGCGAAGAGAGATGCAAAGCCTAAACGGGAAGGTGGCTGCCCTAAGCAAGTTCATCTCTAAAGCAACCGACAAATGCATCCCTTTCTTTGAAGCTCTGAAGAAAGACAAAGGAAAGTTCGAATGGACTGACGAATGCTCGACAGCCTTCCTTAACTTAATCGAACACCTCCAGAAACCACCAGTACTCTCAACTCCAAATGAAGGCGAGGACCATACCTATATCTTGCTGTATCGTCCCATGCTTTAAGCGCCGCTTTGGTGAGAGAAGACAACCACGCACAGCAGCCCGTATACTTTGTAAGCAAGAGATTTACGGAGGCAGAAGCCAGATACCGTAAACTTGAAAAGCTAACATACTGTTTGCTAATCACGTCACGGAAACTGCGACACTATTTCCAATCTCATTCCATCAGAGTTTTAACCTATCAACCGCTAAGGCAGCTACTCCATCGCCCCGACACTTCTGAGCGACTACTTAAATGGTGCATTGAACTTAGTCAATATGATATCACCTACCACCCTCGCACCGCCATCAAGGGACAAGCCATGGCCGATTTCATTGCCAAATTCACTACCAACGAAGGTAAGGATCAATCCGAAATAGCAAAAGATATCAAGTGGAATCTCTTTGTAGATGGAGCATCAAACGAACAAGGCTCGGGGGCAGGTATTGTGATAATTACCCCTAGGGGAAGGAAGCTACACTATGCCCTAAGGTTGGAATTCGCTGCCACCAACAACGATGCAGAATATGAAGAAGTAATAGCAGGACTGAAACTCGCCTTAGAAATTGAAGTCAGCTCTTTATGTCTCCATAGCGATTCTCAACTTATTGTAAATCAAATACTGGGAGAATTCCAAACTTGAGGAGAATGGCTCACAGCATATCTAAAGAAGACCAGGCTGCTGCTCACTCAATTGTATCACTATTTATCAAACACGTTCCTCGAGAGGAGAACCAAGAGGCTGACGAACTGGCAAAGCAAGTTAGCATGAAGAACAGCACCATTTCTAGAACAGTAGCCATCTCAAAACAACTAGCCCCAAGTCTCGAACAAGGGAATCTGATAGCTGCAATCGAAGAAGAAACTTGGATGACTCCTATCCGGAAATACTTGCAAGATGGCACACTACCCAACGAACGTAGCGGAGTCAACAAAATCTTGAGGAGTGCTTCCCGCTACACGATACAAGAAGGCATCCTCTATCGGCGCGGCTTCTCTAACCCCTTATTAAGATGTGTAGCCGGAAGGGAAGCCAAGGAAATCTTATCCAACATCCATCAAGGAAGTTGCGGAGACCACACTGGAGGGCAGAATCTTGCAAAGAAGATACTTCGATATGGATATTTCTGGCCCACCTTAAACAAAGATGCCTTGGACTTGTCAAAAAATGCGACAGATGCCAGAAATTTGCTAAAGTCCCTCGACTACCAACAAATGAGATTACTCAGATGACCAGTCCTTGGCACTTTGCGGTATGGGGAATTGACCTGATTGGCGAACTGCCATTGGGCCGAGACGGAGCCAAATATGCTATAGTGGCAGTCGACTATTTCACCAAATGGGTGGAAGCGGAACCTTTAAATAAAATATCTTCGGCAAAAATTATTAACTTCTTGATCAAAAATGTTTTATGCAGGTACGGGGTTCCACTCAAAATAATATCAGACAATGGACTTCAATTTGATAGCGAGGAATTCACCAACTGGTGCCGAGAGCACGGAATTCACAAAAGCTTCTCATCTGTAGCTTATCCCCAGGCAAACGTACAAGTCGAAGCTGTCAGCAAAATTCTCAAAACTCTAATAAAGAAGAAACTTGAAAAGTCAAATGGCGCTTGGGTGGATGAACTTCCTACGGCACTTTGGGCCTACCGCACATCCTACAAAACATCAACAGGACATACTCCTTTCTCTTTGGCATACGGATCGGAGGCCATGCTCCCAGTTGAAACTGTAGTGCCCTTCCACCGTAAGATCCACTACAACCCAGAAGAGAATGGAGAACTCCTACACATGTCTTTGGACCTAATTGAAGAAAGAAGAAATGATGCAGCACTTAAGGTGGCAGCTCACAAGCAAAAAGTGGCAGCACGATACAACTCCAAAGTCAAGCACTGCGACTTACGAGAAGGAGATCTTCTCAAACGGATCTTCCCGCGCCCCGAAGCGTTGGATCCTATCTGGGACGGACCCTATGTAATTCATAAAGATCTCCACAACGGAGCTTATATTTTGTCAACAGTGGACGGAGAGGTGTTCCAGAGGGCATGGAACATCCAACACCTCCGTTGATACTTTTCTTAACTTGTACTGCCTATATGAAGTTAATTAACAAAGAGAATCAGTGGACATAGGCATTTTCATGCCGAACCACTTTAAAAATCTTGTCTCTTTTTAACTTGTTCCTTTATATCTTGGCTTCTTGTTAAGCTTTATCCTTTTCTATTGAAGAAAATCTTGTATAACGGCATTTCCATTCTGGATACTTCACGGCACAACCTCACCTGGACAAGACCCAACAGGTACTATACGAATCTATGCCCTCGTCAATGAGACACTTTTGCTCCAGCATCCCTATGCTGCGGGTTAACTCGTTGCTCGCGATGGCCCTCAAAGCCAACTGTAATGAGCTGATCATAAGCCACCGAGAAGGCCGACTATAGTAGAGGCAGCTCATTACAGCGTTCGGCTCGCCGGCGACTGTGAACCGATTATAAGCCCCAACATAAGGTGTGGCCAGCCAGGGGCAGTTCACAGTTGACGATGGGCACCCACGCTGGCCGGCCACGGTAAATCGAATAATACCCACGATTACGGGCCATAATGGCCCGGGTAGTTACTGTGCGCGATCTCGGCTTCGATGTGTCTTAAGTACGGCTGTGGTAAAAAGGAAAACTCCCCGTGGAGGCGTAAGATGGGTGACGAATGTCTTCAAGACCCACAGCTAGGGAAAGTGACTACAAAACCCATTTGCCACGAACTTAGGCACATCGAAGGTCTTCCGTGATTAGAAGTTTTACTATTTCTTATATTTCCATTTTATTTATAAAAACTTTCCTCCTATCCTCTATAACGATCACTGAAGTATAGGACACAAAATAGGAGACACTCGCTAGTGGAAATGAGAACTCACAACTGGATTGCAGGTCACTCAGCTGCATTCCATCCTCAGTCACACAAGATATTCAAAGCTACCATCTACAACTAAAACATGAAGGGTGGTACTTCCTTTTATTGTACATAAACATGTAGCTATAGCCTATTCACACATCAGACTAACATTACGAGACATGAAATTATATTTTAGGCAAGAGCTTAGCATCAAACACGATTGAAACACATGCATATACACAGCTATATTTCTTATGCAACACATCAAAGTAATGACAGCATTCAAATATGACAGAATCAACTTATGTTATGAAATTATATAAGAATAAAATCATTTGCTACAATGACATAATTACAGCCTGAAAGTACATTAATGTTTTGGACTAGTATATTCAGGAATGCCAAGTAAACCAAAAAAGTAGTCAGCTGCAGCAGGGCTCCGCCTCTATCCTGCTAGCCCTCCGGGATCTACTTAACTGCTGGATCAGAACTCCCAGCATGCTGGCCAGAGGTCCTACCTGTCCGATTCAGGAGAAGAATCCATCAGATAAATGATACGCAATCAAGTTAAGAAAAGATTGAGAGGGAAGACTTACCAGCATCTGCTCCCTGATCATCATCCCCCAACTACACACCCACTTCCTCGGCGGTAAGCAACCTCATGCCCTCCTTCACTGCCACTTTCTCCTCCTCAGTAAACTGGGTCGTGACCACATCCATTCTGAAAGCTACACCACCATCCTTATCCACCTCAGCCTTGGCCCCCTCCAAAGCCCGAAGATATATCCTAGCCATGACCCGAGGATAGTCGTCCATCCAGGACAGTTTGCCCTGCTTCCAAGTACGGAACTACATGTCCTGGAGCATCTCATCCATCATCCCCTCGTTCTCCTCAAAATCCCTCATCCGGGCCTCGGAAGCCGAAAGCCTTGCGACGGCAGCATCTCTCTCCAATCAGTATCTCGAGCAGTCAGCCTGAAGGGATTTCCGCATCGCCTCCATCTCCTCCTTCATCTTGACTTGAGCAAGCTCTGCGGCCTCAAGCCTCCCAGATAACTCCTCTATCTGCTCAAGATCCGCTCTCCGAACCTCATCCACCGTGGCAATGGCCATATCAATTCGTTCCTTGCAAGCGGCCTCCATCTTCCGCAGCTCGGCTTTGCTAGCCTCCTCCATAGTTTTCTTTAGCCGTCTGAAGGCCGCCTCATGCTGGGAGATCTGAATGGCCTGATCGGCAAGCTGTTTGGCCTGATCGAAAACCATTAGCCGCAACCGAACGTTAGCACTTCCGATTTCCTCTCCAGCCTTGACCAGTCGGGCGTGATGCCCCATCAACTTCTTGGTCTCCTCAGCCACCCGATCGATGTTTGCCTTGGCCTCGTCCCCCATAGTCACAATCCGAGTGGTCAACAAGTCGAGATCCAAAGACTTAGCCTCGTCAAGCACCCTTACCATAGGATTGCGGGGCAGGAGGTGCTCACCGGTAACCTCATCGAAGGAAACGTCATGAGAACTCGGGTCAAGATCTGGATGACCCGCAACTGGGTTACGAGCTAAGCCGAGGCGATCAACACGGGTAACGGTAGGATTCTCTGATGGATGCGGAGATGGTGTAGACTCAGTGTCCTCTCCTGTGATGTCATGGATAGGCTAGGTTGGGGGCTGAGGTCCAGGTAAAGATTCGAACGTGGAACGCCTCCTCTTTCTCTTCTGAATATCCTCTTCAATGACTCCGAGAAGAGGGCGATGCTGAATACGCCCCCGGAACGGTCAGTCGAGGGCTTTGGTTTAGCAGAAGCTTTGAGGAGTATGAATTGTTCAAGGCGGTGCCGAATGTCTGATATCTTGGCCGCCTTACCCGTTCCTGAAATAAAAACCGAGTGTTACAAGCATGCATGAGACTATAATTCAATAAACATATGAAGTTAAAAAAGGAGTTAAGAATTCACCTTGAACCGTCGGAGTTGCCTTAGCTGAAATACTCTCAGAAGATGGACTGGCACCAGTCCCGGCCTTATCAGACTTCTTCGATTTCTCCACCAAGGCCGGCCCTTCCTCCAACCCCTCAAAGGCTTGACGGAAAGCATCATCCGTCCACTCTTGAATCTCACCCGCTTGCCCAGAAGTCAAGGCACCAATGCCACTACCACTCTACCCTTCGCCACCGTTACCACTGTCACCTTCTCCATCACCTCCGCTCTCCTCCTCGCCTCTTTCCTCCTCTCCACTTTCCTCCTCCGGAACATTTGGACATGTGTTGGGAGAGGGTCCATCAGATTTCTTAAGTTCTTCCCCCACGACGACTGGAGGTATCGAGAAGGGCCTCCTCTTGCTACTCTTTGTCGTGGCCCCTCCTTTGGCTTTGGCACCTCTTTCCTCAGCCGTATCTCTCTTCTTGACCACAGACTGATGTGGTAGGATTAAGTTGTGTTCCATGAGGGTGGCATTCCTGATTAAGTAAGAAGCTGACATATCCCTTCCCGAAATGGCCTCTATCTCTGCGGCTATCCGAACCAGGTGATCATTCTCCACGATCGCAAAACCACCTGTTGCTAACAAGAAATAAAAACACATAAGAAGAAGCATCTCAGTCAGAACGAAAATTATAAATAAGCTTCAACTTACAGCCAGAGGTGAAGCGGTGGATCGAAACGGTGTCATCTCGGACGTAGAACCATTCCTTCTTGAACATGGTGAACTTTGAATATAAGTCCAGGACCGGCTTGAAGGACACGGCCGATTCCAAGCTGATGTATTGAGACCCCTTCTTGTAACCCCTCAAGTTATATAGATATCGAATTTCCCGGTTAGAAGTGGGCGCCCGTACTTTCTCTGGAAAATCACGAATAGGCACACCAAGATAGCGTAGGAGTTGGGCTGGAGCTAGAAGGGGGCCACCTTCAAATAAGTAACGAAGCTAGCTATCCGGGCATTGATTGGAGGAATGGCCCCACACATGCAGTGGTACCTACTATAAGCAAAGTACCCTTCAAGGGGATTATATGGCATGACTCCCTTCTCTGGCAGCAGCATGCGCGCTCTATCAATCCCAAAGGAACGAGAGATAACATCAAGCTGCTCCTCTTTGAGAGAACTCGAAAAGCAATCAGGAGGAGAGTTCAGAAGCTCTTGAGGACCATATCCATCCACTAGTGACCTCGGGGTGGGTCCCTGTCGTCCCGGTCCTGACTGGGCTGGGGGCACCACAGGGGACTCTCTTCCGTCCGTAGATTTTCTCTTTTCTGATCGAGTTTCCACTTTGCGAGACATTATCTGCAACACCAAAAACAAACACGTCGTTAGAAGTAGAGATATAAAAAACAAGTTTCATTCGGCAATTCAAATACGAGAGTGTCGTTCGGTACTTGCAACCCCTCACGTTCGTTCGGTAAATTGAAGTTATCAAGTTCATTCGGTATGAGTCCATTCGGTGGTTCAATCATAAAAGTCGTTCGGCAGAGGAACACTCACCTGGTCCGACAGTTGAGTTGATTCGGTAGCTAATTGGTTCGGTTGTTCTAAGTAATCAAGTTGGTTCGGTATTCAGTTGATTCGGCTGATGAGGAGAAATGAAGGTGTTAGGTTCCTATTTATAAGCAAAAACAATGACCGGACCAGTTGGTTCGGCATAAGAGACCAAATGATAACAAAACAAAGCACGCCATATACAGTCATATGCCCTACTTTGGGGGGCAAATGTTGGGCACGTTTTTTCCTACTACCGAACCATCCCTCTCCAAACAATGCCAGTCCAAATCCCTCTCCAAACAATGCCGGTCCAAATCCCTCTCCAAACAATGCTGGTCCAAACCCTTTCCAAACAATGCCAGTCCAAACCTCCATCCCATGCCCACATCCCAGTCCAAACCAATTCTCTCCCAAGCCACCACCGGTCCAATTTCTCTCACTATCGAACCACCTACTGTCGAACCAACCTACTTCCTCATGCCGCCGAACCAAATTTCAACCAACCATCACCGGACCAAGTTCCGCCGAACCAAGGCATTGCCGAACCAACTTTGCAAGGCCAGATTGCATCAGCCGGGGCCCACCAACAGCTATATACATCCAAGACCCCTGCCCCCAGCCTCACTCTATAAATAGAGCGGCAGGGGTATAACAATGGCAGACAAGTTTGAGAGCTCAAGCACGGACGGAACTTTCAAACAACTTTCATATACTTGTATGCAAACCTTTGTACTTGTAAAAAAAAGAGAAAAAGGAGAATAACATATAAAGTGGACGTAGGCACGTTCTGGCCGAACCACTATAAATTTGTGTGTCTTTTACAGTTTAGTCCCTGTGTTTCATATATTTGCATAAATCACCAAAATCACTAAGAACAACTTAAAATCGACTAAATCATACGACTTGGAGTTGTTTGCCCATTTTTTGTGCAAACATTAAGTACTTTACATGAATAAGGAAACCAATATCATCACTGTGCATAATTCTATAAAGCATATATACACTCATGTAAGTGCAAACTGATTATGTATGGTTTTAAGCAATTTAACTTAGAGAAAAATAATCATAAAACTCAACAATAAACATCATAGCCTTCCAATACAAGCACTAGTTCAACCCTCAAGTCCCATCTTCAATTTTTATTGGCCATCAGGATTTCACCCAAGCCTTACTTGACCCTATCTTTATTATTCATTATCAAGTGTCAGTTTAAGGTCTTTAGCTACTTTCTCATATTATAACACACATTGCCTGGGACAAATCTCTGTTAACCCGGCGACCTCATGCCCCTGGGTATAAACATATCATGTGTGAGCATGCAATTTTCCCCTTGCCAAGCCTTCTTTTGTAGCCCTAAGATCCATAGTCCTTAGTTTAAATTACTAAGTGTTATTTTCCCTTTTTTTCTCCTAACTGTGCTAATCTCTTTTGCAGATCATACTTTCAATCAGAAGGAAAAGAAATAAACGTTTCACTTAATCATACATTCATTCAGAGATGTATAAACCATGTTCTCAGAAACACTTATCTAATCATGCAAAGGGATATGGTCACTTAGCAGGTTATTTTTACCTATGGGTTCTAGTAGATCATATCATAAACATATGGTCCCATTTGGTTTTTTTGGTTACTTTCTTTTTTTTCTTTTACCTGTAGTTTAATCAGATCTTTATTAATTTCCAGATCTGGCTAAACCACAAGTATAATCTATAATTTGGGAGATTCATAAAGTCATAGAAGCTCAGCACATGTATCACATTGCACTCCTGTATATATATATATTCTCAATTTAATATGAGGCATAAGCAACAACACAATGTTACTGCTCCATATTTCTTTTCATTTTAGACCATATATTTACCACCCAAATCCTGGAATTTAAATGAGCATTTTTAAAGGAAGAAACCCATAAAAGAAATCACTTCCTTTCAAGGTTAATCCATAATCAGATAGTCATCTAAAACATAATGCATCAGACTCTTTTACTTTGAATAAATCATTATGCAGAATTTTGTACTTAAATGAATCATTCACATTCCAAAACACCAAATCATAAAATGAACAAGGCTCGCAAAATAAAACATAAAACCAATTAGGCTGCCTCAATATTCAGGACTTAATGCCAAGTTTTTCAGTAAGGTTGCTCACATTAATTTCTTTTCCTAAGCCTTCCTTTTCCCTTTGATCCCCTACTTCCTCCTAACTCTAATGGTCAGTGCTCTTCATTGCCTCTGGTTTATATTTTTTATTGCTACTCTTTTATTTCTGTTTTAAAAATGGTGACAGACCTCACTATCCTTAAGCCTTCTTATACTAGACCCTGGCTGCCTCTAGGGTTTTAGAAAATTACCCAATGTCGGTTTTACCCCATTAATATGATCTGCATTTAGTCTTAATTCAAATGAAAGAAGAAAAAGGGTATGTGGTCCTCATTATATTTTCAGAAAAATAAAACTTACTCTTTTAATTCTACCCCGGGTCATGTTATATGCATGACTAAATTTTCCTAAGCAAAAGAATTATTGAAAATAGCTAAAATGTTTATTTAAAGATCCATACTATTTCCATGCAAGCCTTGCCTTCTACCAGCAGTACTTGCCTATGCACATGCATATCATATGTAAACTTATTTATTTATCTATTTTTAAGTACTTGCTATCTTCTGCATATGTTTATTCTAGTCTGCTTGTTTTTTTCTTTATACTAAACTTGTTTTAAAGTCATATTCATGTCTGCAATAATCATGTCTGCATGCCTATGTATTTGTAATTTATACCAACTTACCAATTAATTTCTGCCTATTTTATCTTGCAGAAAATATGTGTATGTGTGTGTACTGTCTTGTGCACCAGTACACACTTTTGACCATTCATTGGCAATAAGTCTCTATTCCTGTTTTTCTTTAATTATTAAACAATCATAAACTAAATTGAATCATAAAATTACCCATAAAATCAGCGTTATCGCATATACCCCTCCTTTTTAGGAATTCTGTCCCACAATTCTTTCATACTTAACTCAAGTATTTTCAATGCAGAAAATCAATCATTTTCAAACTAACCTCTTAACTAAACTCTATGTATATAAAAAAAAATTCACAATACATATTTAATCAAAGCATCCATCAATATTTGTAGTTTACCTTTCATTCAATCAAACAGTTGTGGATAATCATTTCTAATTTTATCTTCCACTTCCCATGTGCAATCACTTGGGTCTAGACTCCATTGCACTTTCACCAATCTAATTTCTTTATTTCTTAACCTCTTAATTTCTCTTGAAACTATGCCTACTGGCTCCTTTTCATAAATCATTCTGGGATCAATCTGTACATCTTTAGTGGATTTTAAGATTGTCTCTACATCATGAACCCATCTTCTTAACTGAGACACATGAAAAACATCATGTATTGCTCTCATTTCTTTTGGCAACTCCAACTTATAGGCTACATTTCCAATTCTTTCTAAAATTTTATATGGCCCTATATATCTTGGAATCAACTTTCCTTGTTTCCCAAATCTCAAAATCTTTTTCATGGGTGATATTTTAATAAATACATAATCCCCAACATCATACTGCACTGCTTTTCTCTTCTGATCTGCATATTTCATTTGCCTATCTTGGGCAGAAGCAATTGTTTTTCTAATCAAAGCTATCTTTTCATAAGTTTCTTTTACATTTTCTGGTCCTAAGACCACCTTCTCCCCAGATTCAATCCAACTTGAGGGTGATAAACATGGCCTACCATAGAGTGCTTCAAAGGGTGCCATGCCTATGCTGCTGTGATAGCTATTGTTGCATGCAAATTCTGCTAAAAATATGTGATCTTCCCAGCTTCCTCCCCAATCCAATATACATGCCCTCAATATGTCTTCAAGCAATTTATTCACAATTTCTGTTTGACCATCTGATTGTGGGTAATATGCTGTGCTCAAGCATAAATCAGTCCCCATTGCTTTGTGAAACTTTGCCAAAATTTTGAAGTGAAGATGGTATCTCTATCACTCACTATGGTTTTTGGTATTCGATGCAATCTAACTATTTCTTTGATAAATAATTGAGCTAATGTGCATGCATTCCTTTCTGATTTTACAGGTATGAAATGAGCTGATTTGGTTAGCTTATCAACTACAACCCAAATACTATAATTTCCTCTCCTAGTTTTAGGCAAACCATCAATGAAATCCATTGATATATCTTCCCATTTCCACTGTGGTATTTGTAAAGGTTGAAGCATACCTGAAGGCCTTTGATATTCAGCCTTTACCTGTTGACAAACCATGCACTTAGACACATAAGTTGCCACTGCACTTTTCATACCACTCCACCAATAATCTCTCTTGAGGTTATGATACATTCTTGTGCTTCCTGGATGTATGGTATATTTACTTTTATGATAAGCATCCAATATTTCTTGCTTCAATTCATCAATGGCAGGAACACATATTCTTTTTCTTTTCTCCAATTGGCCTTGTTTATTCAATTGAAAACCTTCCACTGCCTCTCCATTTAATATCTGAGTTTTCTTCTCAAATAAAAATGGATCTTGGTCTTGTAACTTTCGAATTTTAGATTTTAATTCAGACCCCAAAGCAATAAAGCTTAACCTACCCATCTCTACATTCTCACTGCATATGCTCATATTTTCTACACTTTCACTTTCTACTTCTGAGTCAATCAATAGTGATAGAGTGTTAAACTCTTCTATCATTAACCTAGCTACATTAACATGCTGTCTACTTAAAGCATCTGCTACTTTATTAGCTTTGCCAGGTGTGTATAATATTTCAAAATCATATGAGGCTAGTAGTTCAATACACCTTTGCTGCCTCATGTTTATTCTTTTTGTGAAAACATGTACTTAAGTGACTTATGGTTTGTGTAAACTTCAAATTTAGCCCTTAACAAATAATGTCTCCATAATTTAAGAGCATACACTATAGCAGCCAATTCAAGGTCATGTGTAGCATACCTCACCTCATTGGGCTTTAATTGTCTAGAGGCATAAGCTATCACTTGATGTTGTTGCATCAATACTGCGCCAAGCCCTTGTCCACTTGCATTAGTATATATCACCAAATTTTCATTTCCCTCAGGCACTTTTAGTATTGGAGCTTGTATTAGTGCTTCCTTTAACCTCCCAAAGGCTTTCTCACACTCCTCAGTCAAAGCAAATACCTGATTCTTCCTAGTCAATCTAGTTAATGGGATTGAAATGTTTGCAAAATCTTTTATAAACCTTCTATAGTAACCAGCCATTCCCATAAAAGATCTGACCTCTGTGACATTAGTAGGCCTTTTCCAAGCTTGAACTACAATTACCTTATTAGGATCCACAGATATACCTTCTTCTGATATCACATGTCCTAGAAAATTTATTTCATTTTGCCAAAAAGTGCATTTTGAAAATTTTGCCTTCAAATTTTCTTACTTCAATCTATGAAGTACAATATGAAAATGATTCTCATGCTCCTCAACTGACTTAGAATAAATTAGTATATCATCAATAAATATCAATATAAATTTATCCAAGTATTCTCTAAAAATTATATTCATCAAATCAACAAAGAAAGAGGGAGCATTTGTCAAACCAAATGGCATTACTAAAAATTCATAAAGTCCATATCTAGTGTTGAAAGATGTGTATTTAATGCTTTCCTCTTCTACTTTCATTTGATGAAATCCTAAAGCTAAATCAAGTCTGGAAAATATTTTTGCACCACTTAATTGATCAAAGAGATCATCAAATCTTGGTCAGGGGTATTTGTTTTTAACTGTGATTTTATTTAACTCCCTATAATCAATACATAATCTAAGAGATCCATCCTGTTTCTTAACAAAAACCAGTGGTGCTCCCCATGATGAGCTACTAGTTCTGATGAAGCCTTTTTCTTCTAGTTCAACTAGTTGCTTTTTCAGTTCTATTAATTCTTTAGGCCCTATTCTAGTTGGCCTCTTAACTACTGGGTTAGCTCCTGGAATTAGTTTAATTGAAAACTCTACCGGCCTATGGTTAGGGACTCCCTTAACCTCACCAAACACATCAACATATTGGTTTACTATAGGGATTTCTTCTAATGCAGGCACGTGCTTCTCACTGGACAAATTAACAAGGGTGGCTATATTTCTGTTCTTATTTGCTTCACAAAGAACAACTACCCTTTTTCCATCAGAAGCTTTTAATGATATGGTGGAGGTCTCCATATTTATGACAGCATTAAATTTTCTCAACCAATCAACTCCTAAAATAACTCCTATGCCTGAGTATTGCAACACATATAGGTCTGCACTAAACACATATCCCCCTATATTTAATCCAAGTTGCATACACATCATACCCAAAACACAGGAACTACCCAAAGGACTTCTAATGAGCAATGGCTTATCAACAATCATACAATTTAATTTTAGTTGTTGTGCAATATCATGGGAAACTAATGAGTGTGTAGCCCCAGTATCATACACTACTGCAAAAGGTATTGAGTGAATGAGCAAAGTACCTTCAACTTGGCCATGATTCTCAATATTTGGTCCTTCAGTTGCTTTGCCTTTCCCTTCCAAAGCTCCCATTTTTCCTTGCTTAAAATCTGGACAATTTCTCCTTATGTGCCCTTCCTTCCCACACTGGTGACATTTGAAGGATGCTGGTTTAAGACTATGCACCTGTTCTTCATATGCCCCTCTTGGCCACAGTTATAACAAGTGATCTTTTTCGTAACTTCAGCAGTCTTGACCTCTTCTGGATTCTTGGTGGAAGCTACACCTGTTTTCTTTTTGTCATAAGGATGAAACTTACCCTTTCCTTTCTTATTTTGATTATTCCTGAGTGCTTTGAAATTTTCCCTGGCTTTATCATGCTGTTCAATACTCAAAGTCAGATCCAAAACTTGATCAAATGTCCGGTCCTTATATGGCAGCGTAGCTCTACTTGGGCTAGCATTCAGTCCTTGGATGTATCTGCCATTTTTAGCCTCTTTAGTTGTGATAAGCACTGCACCATACTTTTCTAGTGGGTCAAACTTTTGTGTATACTCAGTAACACTCATAGTTCCCTGCCTTAATTTAATGAATTCCTCTAGCAGAGATTCTAGCTGATGCAGGTACAAATCTTCCTTCCAACATTTCCTTAAATTGATTCCATGTCACTTCCCCTTCAGGCCTTCCAGCTATGATAACTTCCCACCAGTCCAAAGCTGCTCCTCACAATTGTCTAGATTCTATTTGCCTCTTCTTTTGGTCTTCAACTTGCATAACTGTAAAAATTCTGTCCAAAATTCTGAGCCAATTTTGAACTCCCATGATCCCCTCTGTTCCATCAAAAGTTTTGCCTCCAATATTGGTAAAGGTCTTGAGTAATTTGGAAAGCTCTTCATGTGGATTTTCTTGCCTATTGCCTACTCAATCCCTTATGGCTCTCATGAATTCTTGCATATCCACCATTGGTGGTTCACTTGGTCCTACATCTTGTTGTCAAGATCTCACCATAGTTCTATGGATATAAAACTTAAGTTAGTTCATCTTGCCTAACCCTCTATAAATTAATTTACTTCAATTTATCCTTATTTAGTTATTATAGATATTAGTAGTATATGTACTAACAGAACAAAACATCCAAGTCAATCAACACACCATACCTCAATCCAAACAAGTTCATACAAAATTTTACTATGTTATTTAACAACCTGGCTCTGATACCAAATGAAATGACCCACTTTCCTACCCTAATTTTTTTTTATAGTGTCATACTGTGGTCATCTACTCAAGAGAGTGTCATCTCTAACTTTTCCTCTATCCAGGATCTTTTAACCAATATAAAAATATTGTTGTGTTCAACTTGTCAAAACTTACATATGTGAAGATATGTAAATTATTTTTCTACTTGAATCAGAGTACAAGTAATTATAAGTAGAAATCTGCTTTGAAAATTATTAGGTAATTTATAATAGCAAATTTATTCCTAAGAAATCTAGTTTTCCTTAGCATAACTAATTGTTGCAACACTTCTGATATTATACCTTCTACACTTAGCATTTGTATGTATTTCCCATAATTTTATTTCTAAATGATCTGTGCTTTTAGATTTGTATATATGTGTACAAGTTCCTATGCATGTTTATTCACTGGGAAATTTTTTGAGTGTTTAAATTTCTTTTCAAATAATTGTTAACTTGAAATGATGAATCCTACCCTATATCTGAGTATTATGCCTTACTACCAACTGGGTTAAAACAATAGAAAATGGTTGAACCCAGGCTTGGTAAAATGGTTAGGTTAGCCTTACTTATCTTGTATCCCTTCATACACAAATTACAAGTATTTCTGGATTCTTTCTAAGGTGATTCAAAACTTTCATATGCTAACTTCTTACAGCCTCTTTAAACATGGGTTTTTCCCATCAAATACTAGGTGAGTGATTCAGTTTTTACATGCTTACATCTCAGATTTTCTACTATTAAAATTAAATCTTTCTGAAACCGAGAAAGAAAACTTCAACACTCAGTAAAACAGTTTTCAAAATTAACTTACAGGTTTCAACTGAATTACATCTTTAAGTTCAATACATACCAAACAGAAAATGACATCACATTAGTTTCTTTCTAAACAACTTGAGCAACATAGCATAATATAAATTTAACTTAAACTTCCATTCTTAATTTTTCCAAAAATCTGTAACTATTGCATCCAAATTCTTAGGCAGCTAACACATCCAGAGCTTGATCAGTGAAATGTCTATTTGCCTGCACAATCACTATGGACTGCCCTATAAAATATGAGACACCCAATAGTGCATTAACACACATGGGTCAGACTTTTGTCTGGTATGAGTAACCTACCTGCAAGCATATTCTCATCTTAATTTCATTTTATTTAAGTACTTTACATGACTAAGGAAACCAATATCATCACTGTGCATAATTCTGTAAAGCATATATACACTCATGTAAGTGCAAACTGATTATGTATGGCTTTAAGCAATTTAACTTAGAGAAAAATAATCATAAAACTCAACAATAAACATCATAGCCTTCCAATACAAGCACTAGTTCAACCATCAAGTCCCCTCTTCAATTTTTACTGGCCATCAGGATTTCACCCAAGCCTTACTTGACCCTGTCTTTATTATTCATTATTAACTGTCAGTTTAAGGTCTTTAGCTACTTTCTCATATTATAACACACATTGCATGGGACAAATCTCTGTTAACCTAGCTCACTCAGGCCCCTGGGTATAAACATACCATGTGTGAGCTTGCAATTTTCCCCTTGCCAAGCCTTCTTTTGTAGCCGTAAGATCCATAGTCCTTAGTTTAAATTAGTAAGTGTTATTTTCCCTTTTTTTCTCTTAACTGTGCTAATCTCTTTTGTAGGTCATACTTTCAATCAGAAGGAAAAGAATAAACATTTCACTTAATCATACATTCATTCAGAGATGTATAAATCATATTCTCAGAAACACTTATCTAATCATGCAAAGGGATATGGTCACTTAGCAGGTTATTTTTACCTATGGGTTCTAGTAGATCAGATCATAAACATATGGTCCCATTTGGTTTTTCTGGTTACCTTCTTTTTTTTTTCTTTTACCTACACTTTAATCAGATCTTTATTAATTTCCAGATCTGGCTAAACCACAAGTATAATCTATAATTTGGGAGATTCATAAAGTCATAGAAGCTCAGCATATGTATCACATTGCAATCCTATATATATATATATATATATATATATATATATATATATATTCTCAATTTAATATGAGGCATAAGCAACAACACAATGTTACTGCCGCATATTTCTTTTCATTTTAGACCATATATTTACCACCCAAATCCTGGAATTTAAATGAGCATTTTTAAAGGAAGAAACCCATAAAAGAAATCACTTCATTTCAAGGTTAATCCATAATCAGATAGTCATCTTAAAACATGAGGCATCAAACTCTTTTACATTGAATAAATCATTATGCAGAATTTTGCACTTAAATGAATCGTTCCCATTCCAAAACACCAAATCATAAATTGAACACAGCTTGCAAAATAAAACATAAAACCAATTAGGCTGCCTCAATATTCAGGACTTAATGCCTAGTTTTTCAGTGAGGTTACTCACATTAATTTCTTTTCCTAAGCCTTCCTTTTCCCTTTGATCCTCTACTTCCTCTTAACTCTAATGGTCAGTGCTCTTCATTGGCTCTGGTTTATATTTTTTATTGCTACATTTTTTTTCTGTTTTAAAAATGGTGACAGACCTCACTATCCTTAAGCCTTCTTATACCAGACCCTGGCTGCCTCTAGGGTTTTAGAAAATTACCCAATGTCAGTTTTACCCCATTAATATGATCTGCCTTTAGTATTAATTCAAATGAAAGAAGAAAAAGGGTATGTGGTCCTCATTATATTTTCAGAAATAATTCTACCCCGGGTCATGTTATATGCATGACTAAATTTTCCTAAGCAAAAGAATTACTGAAAATAGCTAAAATGTTTATTTAAAGATCCATACTATTTCCATGCAAGCCTTGTCTTCTACCAGCAGTACTTGCCTGTGCACATGCATATCATATGTAAACTTATTTATTTATCTATTTTTAAGTACTTATTATCTTCTGCATATGTTTATTCTAGTCTTCCTGTTTTTTTTTCTTTATACTAAACTTGTTTTAAAGACATATTCATGTCTGCAATAATCATGTCTGCATGCCTATGTATTTGTAATTTATTCTAACTTACCAATTAATTTCTGCCTATTTTATCTTGTAGAAAATATGTGTATGTGTGTGTACTGTCTTGTGCACCAGCACACACTTTTGACCACTCATTGGCAATAAGTCTCTATTCCTATTTTTCTTTAATTATTAAACAATCATAAACTAAATTGAATCATAAAATTACCCATAAAATCAGGGTTATCGCAGATTATAAGTTGGGATAGATTATGAGACCGTTAATGCAGGCCCTAGCAGAGGTGGAGCGCTAATCTCAAGGAATGTAGCCTGGTGCTCAACACCTGAACTTTCCCTAACTTCCTGATAACGGATGCCAACCATCTCCTTCTCGTGAGAAATTATAGCGTCATGAAGGATCTTTCTTTCATCCTCGGTCAGTAGCCGATTTTCGAGCTCAAATTCGTCAATCGATTCGCTCGGGTGTGCTGTTTTCTCCTCCTCAATCAACGGGACCCAAGCACTGTGGTGATGTACCGAGTAATTTTCGAGCCAGGCCAAATTTTTGTGTCTCAACACATTGGCGTTGTAAGCGATAAAGAGGTCATCGATATCAGACTCTAGCCTGGACTCGGCCACTTGAATTTTCCTATCAACTTCGGCTTCGACCTCCTGTACTTTAGCCACCGCCGCATCTCGCTTGGTCCGAAGCACTACGGCCTGTTCACAATCTTCCTGGGCCACGTTGTTCGCGTCATCCCTATCCTTTGCGATTTCAGCAAATTTGGCTTTGAGCTCGTTAAGCTCCTTCAAAGCTGCATCCCGCTTGGCGGTTACAATAGTGTTTCGGTGGCCCATGTCCTTCACCGTAACATAATGCTCTTTCTTCATCCCGTCCATCGCCGCCTGGGCTTCATTAGCTTTCTTAAGGGCTTCCATTTCTGATTTTCGCGATGACTCGGCTTCAGTGTTCAGCACTTGTATAATATGGTCCTTTTGAGCTAGCTCGGCTTGTAGTTTCTCAATGATAGCTGCTCGCTCAAAGGCTAATGATGATGCTTTCTCAGCCGCTTTAGCCCACGTCTTATATTGGGCATAGAAGTCATGTACATAGTCATGCACCTTCTGCTCAGCTTCCACCGGGATTCTTTTTAAATGAAGAGGAAAAATGTAGTTATCGAAACAGATGTTTGGAAAATCCTTCTTTAACTGATCAAGCTTGATCTCCCCTTCCCTTGAAATTTCCATAGGGGCCTGTTCTGAAACTATGGAGGTTATTGCCTCCGTTCTAGGATGATGGGGCTCGGACCTGGAAGGCTGGGAAGCAGACTTGTGATGCAAGGATTCAGGGGGACGAGAAATATAAACGGGAGGTTGTATAGGAGTTCTGGGAGGAGGAGTACGAGATCGAGATCGACGTCTGTAATCCCTATCTCTATCATATCTCTCTTGAGTGGGGTATCTAGAGTATCCACGGTCGTGATCTCTGTCCCCTTCCCTTCTATGTGACTCATAGTATGCAGAAGATCTACGGGCCTGTCTAAGACTTCCCAACATTGAGCCTCGTCCAGTCATAGTATCTGCAAAGCAAAATAAAAGTAGAGTTAGCGACTTTTCGAAACAAAAGGCCTACAGTCAAGGGTTGTTAGAGCCGTGAATTGTGTATGAATGTGCAACCCTCCGACCAACCGGAAAGTGTCGACCACACTAGTAGGAAAAGGCTCGCTCAATTCTAAAGTATGGTGGAATTCCTCCAACCCGGCATCATGTGGGAAAGACACATCGTCCGGAATTGGAAGAACGGCAAGCCCTTCGTAAAGACTTTCTGTTCTTGGGGGAGACACCTTCGAAATTCTAATTCCATAAGAGGGCCAAGATGTGACGACGGATTTCCATCTCCCCTTTTTAGGTGACTTAAAAATGGCTGCCTTGCCTTTTCTCTAATCTTAGTGCCCTAGGCTACATCAGCTGGTTCGCCCAAGGGCTCCTCATCAGTATGAGTTCTCTCGGAATCAGCCTCCTCGATGACGATGACTTTAGGCTTTTTTCGTTTGACTCGCTCTCTCGAGGCGGTTTTTGATGCACCGTCAAGCATTATACTTTGTCTCCGCTCAATCAGCCCGAGAATCCTTAAATTCATATCTGTCAAAAGTAAGTCGATGTTCCTTTCTTCACACGGAATTTCTTGCAGCAATCGGACTATCTCCTTAAAATATCCACCTTCCGGACGGTGGATGATCGCTGAAAAAAGAAAGAGATATAAGTTTTGCTTCGGCTGCAATCGTCATGATAATTGTTCAAGAACTTAGCTATACTCACGTCTGAATAACCATCGCCTGGCGAACCCTGGAGGGCACCTAACGTAAAACCACTCCGTCTTGAAGTAGCTTAGCCTGGTCCAGGACCCGGTGACCACTTGACAGTTTCGTACTGCCCCCAGGAACGTAAAAGATGGGCTATCTGTCTGGCTTTTGAAATTGAATAAGTATCTGATGTCAGTCGGAAGCGGCCGACGATGAAGGAACGCCATAAAGATGATGAACAAGCTATTGACCGAAGCATGTCCATTTGGGTGAAGCTGAGTGGGGCGATCCCCAGAAATGACAACACTTCTCTTATATATTCACTAAATGGAGAAAGCGTCCCGGCTGCACACGCATGACGGTTGAATGCGATATGTCCCTCCAGGGGATTGTACGGTCTATCGTTTGGTCCAGGCAATAGATCATCATCCTTTGACAAACCGTGCCTTAAGCATATTCTTCCTAGCATATCTTCCTAAATGTTGGATGGAACGAAGTCAGACGGATTGTTAATGAAAGATGCATCGGGTAGTTCGTCCGGGACTGGACCAATGACTTCGGCCTCAATGTTCGGAATTTCGAGTCTCGGAGGAATTGTACTCTGGATCTCCTGCTGCTGCGAACTTGATGGTTCCATAACTAGCTAACTCATGAGAAATCATCATTAGACGACAAAGAGCCTGTGCGTTTCCCACGTGTAGAGTGTGTGTTGTGCAGTGCTGTGCGTTACTTTAAAAGATTTTGCAGAGTTAAAGAAAATTTTGCAAGCGACAAAGATAATCAGAGTCGAGTTGGAGTGACCGTCATTGCAAAGTTAAATCATCTTTTTCACAACCATCATTCCTCGACCTGAACAACATCAATGCGAATCCAACATCCAGTAATCGATACGAAGTCACACGCCAACTTCTTTTTCATCGGTACGAAGTGGAGGCTGTGCAACCCTCAATCGATTGTTAAAAATCCATAATTCCTTCTTCTCCGATCGATTCGAGCATAGCCATGGCAATTCACGACTGGGCTCCATCCCAGATCCGGTTTTATCTATTGCTAGAAGGAATGATGGAGGAAGAAAAAATGGATGTGGAATAATTTCGTCACTTGGATTCGTAATTATTTACCTAAGTTAAAATTGGAATGCGAAGACTAGAGAGATTGAATCGATTCGAAGACTAGAGCAGTTCGTTCTTTCGTTCTCTCTATCGATACGAAATCGCAGGAAGTATAAGCAAGAGAGTAAAAGTAAAAAGTGAAAAAATGGCTAATTCCAATGTATTTATATGAAGCCTTAAGGGTGACTGAGCCGTTTTGCCTCCCAGTCAGCGTGACCGGTCACAAATGGTCAACTGATGGATCGATGCGAATGCTGCTTTCGAATCCACCACACTTTGTCTTCATCGAGACGAAGTTACCATCGGACTTCATCGAGATGAAGTTACCATCGGACTTCATCGATTCGAAGTACACAACGAAGGCTTCACTAAAAGCATTGAATTCCATCGATTCAAAGTGTCTATTTTGCGACCATCAACTCACGACAGTGCAGGTCCATTGATACGAGCGAATATTTCGTATCCATCAAAACTCATCGATACGAACGACCATTTCATATCCATCAACGAAAACCACACCAATGTAGAAAAATGTCGTTCAACCTTTTACATCGATTCAAGATAGGATCGATACAAGAGGATAATCAGAAACGACCATCAAGCGTTGTTTCAACTCGAATTTCAAATCGGTTCAGGAAAGGATCAACACGAAATTCGATAAAAAAACAAACAAACGACAAACTAAGTCAAGTTAACATATTTGCATATATGTTGGACTATTATTCGATTTTCAACATTCACAGGGCTCGAATACTCATCTCATTACGATTACGGCGACAAACAGCTAATCACTATCACACAGCAGCTAGTTACAGCAATATAGAGTACAACTTTCAATGAAAAAATTCGATGATTGTTCAGAGAGAAACTACAGCTTTTCAAAGAACTTCATGTTTCCACAAGACGTACTTTGGGGGGAAAATGTTTTCCCGCCTTTTGGCAAGGCCGAGATACCAAAGAACTGATTGAAAACCAAGGATCATTCTTCCTGGATATCTAGCCTACACAGGTTTGCTATGGATATGGACGAATTTTTTCCGAGTCCAGATTGAGCTACAATTGATATGACACGACAACCACAGCCAGGGAAGCCTACATTCCAAATTTCAAGTCAATTCGAGTTCGTATGCTCAAGTTATGGCCAATACAATTTAGAGGGAAAAGCTCCGTTTTCGTATCCATCATCGAACTCCGGTTCGAATCGATTGAGTTCGTATCGGTCAACTTCGTATCCATCGAAGTGCCTCAGTTCGTGTCGATCGAGTTCGAATCCATCGAAGTGCCTCGGTTCGACTCGATCTCATTCGAATCCATCGGGAAGCCTCGGTCGACTCGATCTCATTCGAATCCATCGGGAAGCCTCGGTTCGACTCGATCTCATTCGAATCCATCGGCTCCTCCTTATTCGAATCCATTGGCATCTCCCAACTTCGTGTCCATCAAAGGAAGGCTTGTTCGTGTCCATCAACCATCAGTGGTTCGTGTCCATCAATGACTGCTATTCGAATCCATAAGTGAAACCCATGTTCGAAACCATCAAGCGACTTATTTTTCGCATCCATCAACGCATATCCATTTCGAATCAGTCACCGCCTCCTAGTTCGAATCCATCAGCAGATAGACCACGTCATGTTCGAACCCCTAAGTTAAACTTTGTTTGAGTACATCGACTTCGCATCGATCAAACTGGCAGTGACCTCGCTCCCCTCTGATTCGAACACGTAGGCTTGAGCCCTTCGAACCCATCAACGTGCCTTGATTCGTATCCATCCAGATAACCTGCTCCGTATCCAACAGAATGCCTCGCTTCGAATTCGTCCTGCAACAACGAATTCGTATCGATCGACTGGAGCACGTCATAATCGATACAAACAAGACTCTGCATTCGAATCCATCCATGATAATATATTCGAATCCATCAAGTCAACAAACCTGGGTGACGTGTCATCCCTCGATACGAACAAGGCGAGATATATGGAGTCGATGCGGTCAACTAGGAATAAAGACCAGATCGAACCGAAGCATGCGTGCCACATCATCATGAGACCACATGAGGCGATCGAGTTGAAGGGATCGTTTCAAAGTAATGGATTCGAACCAAACAGCCACCAAGAAATTCCATTTCTTATCGACTATTTCTCCTAATTCACTGATCCAAATGCCATGAAATTTTCACAGGAGATTGCAGACGAGACAGGGAACATTCACACCAAATTTCAGCTCGATTGGACATCATCTTGATCGATACTAAATGATTTCGTATCGATCGTAGATCGACTCAAAACTTTCTGGAATTGGTCGTGTGGGCCCCCTCACGTGCCAAAACGAATCTCCCGAAGTTTGAGCGACGTCTCAGGCTCCTACGCCTATAAATAGAGTACAAAGCCTATAGAAGAGGGATCTTTTGATTCTGAAGTGCCCAGACTCTGCCGGATCGAGACCTACATCATATTTTTTGCAGTTGAATTCGAATTTGCAGTTGTATTTCGCTATTGTTTGCTGTACTCACTTGTAATCATTGAAAGAAAATCAATAAAGTTGCAAAAACTTCACAGTGGACATAGGCAAAACGCCAATCCACTTTAAATTGCTTGTCTACGCATTTACATTATTGTTCATTGGAGTTTTTGTTAGATAATCCTCATTTTTAATTTATATTCTTCATTATTATCTCTTCAAAAAATTTCGAAGAGTATTGTGACCAATTTTGGTGCAAGCAATTGGAATACATTTATTATTCGTCAAAAGCGATGGTCCTTCCAACCGTAGAAAGAAAAATTGCATACCGGCTTCATAGGTTGAATCTCAGCTGTTTTAGGAGTCTCAACCTCCGAAATAGGGGAAAGAACATGAACTTCAAGCCCAAATTTCTCTGGGTCATAGCAAGCATGCTGCTCAAAAGGATCGAGTGATGAGAAACAAGCAAGATGAGCGAAAGGAGGAACTGGAGACTCAGTTCCGGATGGGTTAGCAACGTCATCGTTCCCTTTCGATGAGGAGGAATCTATTCCATAGAGGGCATTGACTGCAGATAAGTCGAATGGCTCGTTTCCTCGAAGCACTTCCTTCACAAGTAAATCCTCATTAACCTCTTCGGTGCCAAGCTCCACTCATTTAATTTTTGTTAAAGTATCCCACGCTTCGGCTAATGATTCGAGGTAATCCTCGCCTAGAAAAGATAGATCTCGATGCATGAGAACTCGAGCGTTATATTCAGCATTAAGTGGATCAAATAAGCATTTAATTTTGTCCCTTCCGGCTTCAGTAGCTGCCTCGATGCGAGAATCGATTTCTGTCATAGCCATTCTTTTGCCCTCCTCACGGGCCATATCCTTTAATGCTTCAGCTTTGGAAAGTTCCTCGTCAAGCTTCGTTTTTAATAGTCGCGTTATGATGATTTCCTCGCAATATCGCTAGATTCTTCATGTGGAGTGGTTTTTTCTTCTTTCTCTTTAAGTAGCAGCTCCTCCAGTTCTTAAACTCGTTGAGCAAGGACATCCTTTTCTTTCTAGATGGAGTTTTTTCCTAAGGCTAGAGCACCACTACGTAGAATTGCCTCATCAATTTCCTTTTTGTGAGTAGCTTCCAGTTGACTAACTGCCTCGACTATATCCTTAGCGTTTTGCTAGGCGGCTTCAAGTTGAGATTTGTACAAGGAAAGTTCTTAATCCTGGGCTTTAATAATATCTTTATCATGGATGGCTTCAAGTTTTAGGTGATCAATTTCATACTGACATTCCATAGAAACTTCTAAAAATATTTCTGTCAAATGAACAAATGCATCGTGCTGGACATAGACGTTATTACTGTAGGAGATGGCGCTTTGCTTGAAATGCCCTAGAGTAGGATGAATTGCAGAAAGAAATTTCAATCCGTCGAAGCATATCTTTGGAAATGTGGCCTTAAGTTCGGCTAACTTTTCGACTTTCGATAGATCACGCGCGGAGACCGGTGTAGCTTGCTTAACTGGAGTCACCAACTTCTTATGGGGCTCACAAGATTTCTTAGTGCTAGACGAGCCGAAATGTTGGTCATGAGGAGCTTTAGATTGAGATCCCCTCTGAGAAGATTTCTCCCTACCATGCTTTAAATGAAAGGGAGGATTATTGGGTTATTAAGAGAGGCTATAAGTTTTTCTTTGAGAAGATGACGAATCTCCGAGGTGATTGTCTCTATCGCTGCTATCATCTCTGTCTCGTTGTCTACTTGATCCCGAATCCCGACTGGAGTGGTGGAAGATAAAGGATCTGCGAAGGCGGTTAAATCCGTGAGTATGTCTCATATCACCTGCACATAAACCAAGTGAGGACGTGTTAACGAGAATAGTATGACGGATAAAGTATAAGTGTAGGGTGAAGTGTGAGCGTTCGTGTGTGTCCTAGTGTTTCCCCCCAATGGATCGGTTTCTTTTGCTTTAATTATTGGGGTTTTCTCTCCGTGTTGACAAGCCTGATCGCCTCCATCACCTATCGTGGGCGAATTAATTACCATATCCCCTGGGTCGTTGAAACCGTAATTCAGTAAGTCAACAAGGATGGTTAGGTATAATAGACCTTTTAGTGAACCCGCTAGATGTTAGGAAGACGACTCCTTCCCAACCGGAGTAATTGTAACTTTCGAGGTTCGCCCACTATTTTCTTTCTCAGTTTGTAGGCTAATTTCTTTTTCCCTTTGAAGGAGGAGGCAGTTCACTATTGCCGAGTACATCAGTCATCGGTGCTGAATTGGGACTTATATTCTCATCAGACGCTCCTAGCAACCCGACATCTTTAATTTTACCTTCCTCGGATGTGTCGGGGACCACACCAGTAGGGCACTGGAGGCCGGGCCTTCTCTTTGCCTTTCTCTGCCACGGATCCGGTTGTAGTGGCGCTAGTTAGGAGACTAGTTCGACGACCTTCCGCCAACAATCCAAACATTAAAAGTGATTCATTGGAAATAACAGATTTGATCTTCTGGTCTTCCACGGGAATAGCTTGAATGGCCTCGATGGCCTCAGAATACCCAGTGCCTTTGGGATGTGGGATGATACTTGTCAAAGTCGAAAGAATTCTAGAAAGAATGCACTTCGTGCCTTAGACAAATAATAGTCCAGAAATGAAACTTACTCCCTTCCAGCCATCTTCTCGCAATGCCAAGGGTGCAGCGTATGTAAAGCCATTCTTGCTTATCCTGGGAAAATTTACTCCATGCCCCCATCAGGATATGACACTTGGAGTGTGGCTCAAAAAATAGAAAGGATGGACCGTCAGACCATCTTTTGAAGCGGTAACTGTAGCGGATATCCTTAAGAGTGGGTAGCCTAAATAAGATGCTCACGAAGAGAATACAAGTGCCATGAATAGATGCATGACTGTTGGGGTGAAGCTGTTCCAGAGCGATCCCAATGTACCACAACACCTCACGGAGAAATGAATTGGAAGGTTACACATTTCCAACCCAACACATGAAATTGTTGCACACTATATACCCCGCTGGGGGAAGTGAGGTCGAACTTGTCCTGATGGAACTAAAACATCATCAAAGGGAATTCCATGAATCGAACATAACTGACGAAGAGCGGCTTCACCCATTTTTGAAGCTTGTGAATCAGTAGGATTATCCAGGATAATTGCTCCATCTATAACATCATGGGTCGGGCCAATAACTACAGCATATGGATCTGGGATACCTTGTGTGAAGGTTGTTGGTGGATTCGAAGCTCCTCCTTCCCTCTGTTAAGAACCTGGCTCACGCATATCGAAATTGTAGCAGAGCTCGATTTTATAGATATCTTTCAAGAACTTTCGATGTGGACAGAGTATTGTTTAAACTATACTTGAAAGACAATCAATATTATATATAACGATGATAATATATCCACCTGTGTTGTGTGTGAACTAGTGTAACAACTCAAACATAAGTGCAGGAAAAACTAAAGTTTGAAACACAAGTGTCCTTGGAAACCGTCATCGCTGACCGTCTCTGGCATTTTATCACGTGATCGGCGATAGATGTCTTGAAATCAAACGTTGACATCATAAAGTATGAAGGCTATTTATCTCCATTTGATGGCTTAAGTTTGCATTGAATATTATTAAAGTTGTGGGATAGTTAGTTTAAATTAAGTCCTCGAGCTATTATGCTTTGTTACTGGTAATTATCCGTTATTCAGTGCTTGGTTGTGGAAGCGAATTGTATAAATGAATGTTATGTTTGAATTATAATGGTTTTGGTTATCAATACGAACCCACTACCCTATGGGATGACCAAACCATCTAATCCTCTCTCTCTCCTTTCTAACTACTGAATCAACTTCCTTAAACTATACCGAGCCTCTATCCCTAACAAACGAATGGCCTTACTCGAACATCCACCGACCCACTACCCTAGACTGATGCCAATTCATGGTGACTCACCTAATGCCGAGCGACCACACTACTAAACGCGTGTTGACCGACCTACTCTCTCCCTTTCTTTCAGGAACGAGCAACATTTCCTTTTAAGGCACTAAGCCTCTCTCTAACGCCACTCTCGTAAAAAAGTTACCAACCGACCACTCTCATTTCCTACCAACCCAGACTTCCATGGAATGCCTGCAAATCTAACCTTACCTTATGATCCTGACAATTCCTCTCCGTCGATCGGCGTGCTAAGCACGAGACTGTAGCCTGTGCACTAAACCCAAACCTACCCACCTCCTTTTCTAATAATGCCTATGCCAAACTCCCTCTCAACTACCTTTGCCTACCCTTTCGCTCCTCGTATTTCTCTCCTCTCCTGCTCGGCACGAAGAATCGTATGCATGTACGACTCAAACTCAGTTCAAGTCCAGGGAAGCAAGCCCTAGTGGCTCAAAGTTGAGCTTAGATCCTTACCTATGTAGTAATTTGAAATTGAGGCAAGTAATTTTCGGAGCTTCGAGTCGAGAGTGTTGGGGGATCGTGTTGAGGAAGATGACCGAATGAAGGTGTATGATAGTTTAGTAAAAGAATGGAGCTTACATTTTGAGTAGGATCGAAGGAAAAGAATAATAAAGTAAAGATGGGAAGAAGAAAGTAAAGGCTAGGGCTTTTATATGGAGAAGGGAAGGTGAATTGGTTTTCTCCAAAAGACCCGGTCGTCATGTTTCACGAGGTCAGCAGGTCGTCATGCCCAAGTGGGTTGGTCCTCATATGCCGAACCCTTCCTAAATAAAATAAGATAAAATAAAATAAAAAATGTACAAGATGCTAGGAAAGTTCGCCATGTTTCAACCTTCGTGAGATTGTATACGTTCGACTTTTGAATCAGGAACTGGTTATTGATTCAAACCATCTCGTGTTGTTTCACATGACACACTATGGAGGGTAAATGTTACCCGGCAATACAAAACGACAGTTGTAGAAATTACCATTAGCACTACACAAGATTCTGACCAAGAAGAGCCTGGAATATAAGGGTTTGATGCAATCGACATGTTTCGACATTTATGTGTGGCTTGGTAGGTATGGGTCGGTTAATATCGCTCAGTCAAAGGAGGGAAGACTATGTCATTCGGTCATGGTATGAAGGATAAGGTGGATCGGAATACATTGCTAGGTCAAGGACATTGGTCATACATGGCTCGGTTTAGGTAGTTCGCAGACATCGCTCGGTCTAGGTAACTCGGCACACATCGTTCGGTCAAGGTAGTTTGGCATGCATCGGTCAATCAATAGAGACGTGGCAAGTCGGAATGCATGGCTTGATCTAAGTGGTTCGCAGTTGTCGCTCGGTCAAGGTAGTTCGGCATGCACCGATGGGTCAAAAAAGCTGTGGTAACATGGGATGCATCGCTCGGTCGAAGTAAAAGAATCAAGATAGTTCGGTTAGTAGAGTTTCGGTGCTCGTGGTTCGAACTTGATGATTCGACATGAGTCGGGCGGCAGACCTGGGACGGTGAACCTTTATGATAGCTGGTGGTCACTTCGTTCTACAACAGAGCGACGCGCATAACACTTCTTTGCATCGAGCCATATTGCCACTAGCTTCGAGTCCTTTGACTATCTTCTCCGACTCAACGGCGAGGCAACACTGGACCGACCGAGGTGGCTGGATGACCACTATTCAGTATGCCTGGCTCGATGCGTAAAAGTCGCCTACTGTGGGCCGAAGTACCTTGTTCTAGGCCTGTAAAGGGAGTCCAGCCTATCTTCATCTATAAATACAGAGGAAGGGGTGCAGTTGAAGAGACCTTTTTCAAACAACTCCAAGGAGACTCTGCCATTTTCTACACCAGCTTTCTTTTGGATCAACTTGTATTCAAGCTGTTTGTTTACGGATTGTATCTATATTCAAGCATTTGAAAAATGCAATAGAAATTACATTAACAATGGACGTAGGCAGTTATGCCAAACCACTATAATTCTGGTGTTCTCATTTTTACTGTTCTTCTTGCATTCTACTGTGATATTCCTCTGTTTTAATTTACTATCTTCATTAATCTCTCTACATGAATCTATTCTTGGGTGTTAGCTACCAATGCTGGTGCTACCAATTTTTATTTAACTTAGATTAAGTTAGATTTCAATTTGTTCAATTTAATTCGACTCACTTAAGCTAAGATCCCACTTATTATAATCACCTCATTTATTGATTTACTTTAACCTTTCTTAAGTTAGATTCCAATTTTCCTTAATGCACTTCATTAATTCAATCTATTTAACTTTAATAATTCAAATTTATTCTTTTTTTTTCAATTTTCTTTTCTTAAGTTTAACTTTATCCATTTTAACTATAATCAAGTAAAAATTCATTTCCAAAATTCAATTTCCATATTTTTCTTTAAAATCATTCACCATTTTTAATCCATAACTAATTTTCTAATATATTATAAAACATTGAAATAGGGATTCCAAAATTCAAACACCCCATTTTTATTTCGTATCATTTTTTTTTTTTGAAATCACGAATATCCCAATTCTCACTTTTAAATTTTAAACCAAATCTGGTTTTTTCCAAAACAAATTTCCTTTGGAATTTCCAAAACATGACTTGTTTGCCCAACAAATCTTAACAAATCAATTTCGGTAGCAATTCATCACTTAGGAACTCGAAAATGTATATTGATGATGCTACGCGGTCATCAACGGGATTATTTTCCAACGACTAAAGTGAGTTCAGTGCTATTATCACTTCCTAAAATCCACTTAAAACATTTTCTTTTCAAAATATCTCTGAATAATAATACTATTATTTATTTTAAAACACTTTGGAAAACATTTCCGAAAGGGATTCTATTTTTTCAAATTCTGGTTTCAGTCTTGTCTATATCTCAGTTGTATAATCCATACTTATACAATTTCCATTTGGTTATATAAAATATTTATAATCTTGCTTTGATTATAATATTATCATCCAAACACTCCAAATATACCATAATAATTTCTAAAAATTATTTCCTTTATATCAAAATGTATTTGTGGGTAAAAAAATTTCATTTACCCGCTTCAAAACCATATTATGTCAGTTTATCATTTTTAAGTGTTTAGAAACACCTACCGATTTAGTGATGTCCCACTACTCTATTGGAATTTAGAAGCCACTCGACCAATAAGTCAACACAATATAAAATAATTTACATTCACTAGCAAATATATGCTCATGTCTATTGATACGCTCAAACTAATTCTAGAGTACTACTAACATTATCTCTAATGAGTAATCCCTAACAGAGCCAAGGTTCTCGCGTAACCTTCAGCTTTGATACCAACTATAATGAACGGGGATTTTCGACTCTCGAAAATCGACATTTATACGTTCACTTTATAAACGGTCGAAATATTCAAGTGTTGAAAATGCCAGATCATTAGGGATAAGAAGAAGAAAAGGTAGAAGAAAATAGAAAACAACAACATCAGAGTCTCAGAATCGCAGCAGAACAAAATATAATATGCATAATAACATATTTTAAATACAAGAGAATCTGTAACTATTATATACTTACAATATCAGCGTATAATAGACAACAATCAAGCTGGATAGTTTAATAACTTGTCCTTACACGGTGGAATAATAGTCAAGTACAGAAGTATGCCTTTGCCATCCAGCTCGTCACCTGAGCTCCAAAGCATCCTATCCTGAATCTGTAATACTCGGTCTGACCCGAGCACTATAATAAAATAACACACGAGCCAGTGTTGAAAACCAGCGTGATAAAAAAACACACCCAATTGAATTATTACTATTTTAAAAAAACCCTTTAAAAAACAAAGGTATCTCATAAGACCACGTCACACATAAACATGCTTGGTTTTTACCCTACGATAACCAAACACTAATTGTCTGATATCATAATAGTGTCTAAACCAAGTAAATAGAAAATAGCTGAAAGGCTTGCACCTCACATTTAGCATAGTTGGGCATAATCAAAACCGTACGGCGCTTATTGGAGAGTGGATTCCATACAATGACTAGGCACTGGGGAACCACCTATCACGGTACACTTCTAGAAACATGAACCGAGGACCTCGGTGGGATCCCTTGCAACACGCGACCGGTCCAATCGCCAACCTGGATAAAACTGAATATGTTATCACCCCGGGTGTTCCCACCCTTATAGAGAGCTCTTTCGTACGCAACTGTATCCTTAATATAATATATCTGGGGTCATCTAGAAGGTGATAACATACCCTAATTGGGAATGACCCACTTAACCTTGCTGCATACCCCTTGATATTCAGCCATTCCGGTTGATGAGGCTAGAGGCTACGATTAACTTTCAAGGAAGATTTCACTTAGAATGGTCATCGTCCTCTGTTGATGATGTTCTGATAGCATTCATCCATACAAATTGTCCCGTGTCCAAACAAACCGAATCACCATCTTCATCATTTTTACGGTATCCATTCGTAACATTAAACTGGATCGAAGTGGTTTCAGATAATTAAACCCGATCTGGTCTCTTTGAAACAATCAGCGATTTTGGCCAAACTCGATAGTCGGTTATTTAAATATCAATAAGTCATCCATAATAATTAGTAATCCTTAAATTTTTTCCAAAATTTATTCCAAGGTATCTTTATAAGATATATTCCAAATATTCCTTCATATATCAATTATTTTGAAATAAATTCAATTTCTTAATCCTAAAAGGGTATTTTCCAAGCCACCTCTTCCTTTCAATCACTTAGAAAAATATTTAAATACACTTTTTTAAATTCCTTACTTCAACACTTAGGAAAGTTCCATTCATCTCTCTTTTTCTCAAAAATCCTTCACTGTTTATATTATAATTTCCTTAACCCGTTTATAATGGAGTCTACGAGTTCTGGGTTCCTTAATTTAATTCCTTTGTTCGAAAATATATATACATATATACACTTACCTCACCGAAATGAGTATATTCACACTAATTCTTTTAAAAATAATTGAACTTATAAAGTGAATATGGAAAGGTACCACGTGGTATCATCCATGGATTTATAGTTCGATGGTTACGTCGCTATCCCAGAAAAATCCAAGTCTTAACTACAGACAGTCTCTGCCTTTGATTATGCCATGAAAGCATACCATTACTTTTTGAAAACTTTATTTAAAAAATTTCTGAAAATAATGCTTCTAAAATTTCTACAAAAAATTTCCCAAGTTTTAACTAAGGCAAATCTTTAAATATAATGTAATATACAAACTATCTTAATATTGAATAATTTGTCTTTAAAATAATAATACTGATTAACTCTTAAATAATAATTAACTTAATATCACTCGTTTTAACTAACTTAATTAATAATTAAATATAATTCAACCTTTAAAACAATTTAATAATTACTTTTATTTTCTAAAATATTTTAAACGCTTATTATATTGCCTATTTAATATTTCAAGTCCTCCTTTACAACAACTCAGCTTTCCGATACTATGTATCTTCCAACTCCAATGTGGCCAATCCAATATTTATAAACCTCTCCCGATCTATCAATAACTCATTTACATCCCAATTCCGTAAATCTCTTTTACACCCATTTAAAATAACCTATTATTTATTTTTAAATCGATTCACCTCTCTAAATATGAATTCTCACTATGAATTTTATATCTTCCATCCATCACCTGATAATTTTCTCACTTTTATTTATAAAGATTGTTATACATCTTGCAATCAAATTTTCCGTTTATAACATTTTTTACATCACTTAAACTCCAATTTAAGTTGATTTCCTAATTAATTTCCATCTATAAATTTATGACCCAGCCTTTAATCCAAAAACCAACTATTTTCCAGGTTCACTTCCATTTCGAAATTTAGAAAATCTTATTTCAGGTTCAGTATAGCCACAGTTATACTCATTTCCAATTTCATTTCTGTTCTCCCATTTATTAAAAATCTTGATTTAAAATCCTTTATACTTAAAACGAGAACCCATTAGGAATTTATTTTTTAAAAATCCTATATATATATATATATATATATATGTATATAAAATATTCCAGAAACTTCTATTTATTTTTAAAATAGTTGAATATTAATTTAGAGCCAAACTATTCATTTCTTCCAAATTTATTTGTTTAATTAATCAAAAGTTCTCTATAAATATTTCACTTCCAAATTTTCTTTAATTTGTTTTCTCCCAAATTAAAAAGTGTACTATTGGTATTCTAAAATTCCAAATCTAGACCAAACGCGCATAATATCCAATCAGTTTCAAATCACACAATAAATGCATCACAAATTCTCTAAACAAATCAAATATCACTATATATGTTACCTCAATCATAAAAATACCATTCCCGCTTCGAGGCGGGATATCGTGGTATGTAGGGTCATCTGCTATTATGCGGGGAGCATAGAGTCTCATCCGCTTCAATCAGCGGGAAATAAATCCAACTATTAATATATATATATATATATATATATATATATATATCATTCAATGGGATATTAATTTCTAAACTCTACCAAACAGCCTATAATTTATTTTAACTATTTAAAATTAATTCTAGTAATCTAAACGAGTAAGAATTTTCTCACCTTGATTTTTTGAAACTGTTGATCGCTCCAATTTCAAAAACTTATTCCACTCCATAGCCTATGTCTTCTAAAATTTAATACGACTGATTCCGTAAATTTTTTCTGAACCTCGTATGGTTGAATTTTAGATTTAAAGTCATCTAGATAATTTAATAAATTAAGATTAAGATTTACTAAAAATTTAAACTTATATTTTTTTATGAATTAACCTACCTTCATGAAGGACTCCCCTTCATGAAACTCGTACGACTCCACGGCCATCCCTTACCTCCGCAACCCGGCTTCCACGAAGCACTCCTCTTCATGAAACTCGAGCTCCAAATCCTTAAGCTCCTCACTGCTGCTTCCAGATAGCAACTAACAGCACGACCTCGTTATTCCAACGCCGCCTACGCTCCCACAAGCCCTCACCCACATTACCGCCATCTATCTCCTATCGTGACACATGCAAGCTTCCATCATCGTTACCATCCACATCGCCCTCTTCAACGATGCTAGCATCGGCCTCGACCACCTCCAAGTCACAATTCCATATGACGTCGCACCTTCCAATGCCCCTCACACCACCACCCATCGATTCCCCTCCCATTGTTGTCCAACGGGTACTAGTACCTTCCCCCTCGCACTCACGGCCACGCGATTTATCGCGTATCTCTATTTTTTATATAATGAGGACAAATTCGATTTGAATGAAGAAAGAGGGGATTACGTGATTGATTTTTGAACTAGCTCTTTCCTTGTCCGGTTGTAAGCTTATAAGGGAAGGAGGGGAATAGAAAGGAGGTGCCAGCTGATTTCGTGTTGTTTTCAAGAGCTGACATTTTTTTCTCTTTTTTTTCAAAGTGTTGCATGCAATTTAAAAAAAAGGGATAGAGGGGGAACAAGATGTGATGTTAGCGTGTACAAGGAAGGCTACAGTGTTTTTGATAGGTAGGGAAACGCCTGATGTGAAAATAGTCAATCAAAACATATAAATATTATTTTTAAAAATTTTGAACCGTCTCGATCACGTAACTCAAAATTTCAAATTCCTATCGAGGAGTGTCGCTAGACGTTCATATTATTATATCCTTATTCCAAACCCAGTGGAAAAGGTTCTGAGTCCAAATTTGATGGTATGGAAAAGATAGGTTTTTGGACCCAATTATTATATTAAAATTCGATATTAATTTCAATGCGTTCATATCACGTACGATCAAATGATAACTCCAAACAATACGAAATTTGAAACCAGATAATAATACACTATTATGGATCCAATGGAATTGGTTTCGTTGAATTTCGAGCCCGTGCCTCGAATGGCTATCTTTAACGATAATTTAAACGATATATTTTTTAAATTAAACAAATCACTTTTAAATTCGATTTAAAAACTTTTATTATCTTATTTATTATCAGTATAATTTTTTGTAAACCTTTAAATAATTTTAACAAGCTTAAAACTCAAGATACAATAATTTAATTAATATTCGATTATTAAATTCGATAATTAAATTATCCAATAAATCGCTATATTTAAATTCTGAATTTTTTTAAAAATATGACCAAATTTTCATATTCAAATCAATCTGTAAATCAAATTCAATACTTAAAACCATTTAAATATTCGGAATTAAACGACGAAAACTCAGGGTCACTACATTAACCAGTTCGATGTGTGTATATAATTCTCTATCCTATGGCCAAGTGAATCAATTATTTCAATTTAATTCAGAGATGGATATATATCATTTCAATCTAAAATAAATGCCACAGGTATATATCATTTCAACCTATTTCTTAGTTTATTCGAATAATTCGATTTACAATTTTATATACTGTAAATAATATATAGGATGATGACAGTGTATATATATTAAACATAAATAAATAGCCAAAAAATTCAAAATATCAATCAATACCATCCATCTCATTCCATCATCCAAACAGTCAATGATCACAACAATTAACCAATATCGACAAACGGGGATTTTACTAGCAGTTATTTCTGATCAAATTTAACTGTTAATTCAAGTTCTATCAAGTAATTTTGATGTCGATTTAAATATCAATTTAATCTACCAAACAACAATCTATAAATTTAAATCACGTCATAAATTCAAATTTAACTAACATTAAAGTATTCTAGTCAATCGTGAGCATATAAAACACTCACCTTTCATTTGAAACCAAAAAAAAATCATTTTCAAATAAATTTTACAGCAATACCATGGAGTAGTCTTCGTCGATACGATTCCAACGCCTTTTGTTTCGCCCGAATCGGACCTCGTACGAGGAAGTTCTGATTTTTATAAATATACGATTATAATTTAAACTTAATCAGTAACAAAATAAAATTAAATTAATACGTTACCTATCTCCCTTTCTCTCGTACACACGGAAACGAATAGTGGCAAACCATTTTCGCGGTCGAACTCCACAATGCGTACGTTCTATCATTGACCGGACCATGATCAGGACATCTCTACGCGAGCGCCTCCCTGAGAACCACCAATGCCTGCAAACACACCACTTCCGCCACCGCCAATAACCACCAAAACTCAAAAGAATGTGCGATCTTCAAAGCAAAACTCTGGCGTTTTCGGTACGTAATAGAACAATTTGACCGTTAGATGTGTAGAGCAGATTGAGATCTACAACTTTCATGTTGAAAGTTTTTTGAATTCGATGAAAGATGAGGGAGATCAAAGGGGAAGAAGTTTCAAACATTCTCGGCCGTTGAAAAGGAAATAAGAGGCCAGGTTTACTAGGGTTTCTAGAATATTAAAATAATACTTTTCTCTTTATGCGTGTCGTATTTATATATTTGGGTCCAAAACCATCCGAACTCCTATCGAGACGTGTCGTCCGATGTTCATAACGTTTTACTACCATTTCAAATGCAATGAAACTAGTCTCGAGACCTAATTCGAATATATGTGGAAGATAGATTTTCAACGTCAAATTAACTTATCGAATTCCATAAATCGATTCCTACGCGTTTCAAGCTCGTATGGCCAAATGACAAGTCCGATCACTACGAAACTTGAAATCGTACAATAACAAACTATTATGGAACCTATGAAACAAGTTTCGTCGAAATCCAAGAAAGTTGCCAAAATGGCTATTTTTACTTGTTAATTAAAATGTAAAATTTCCAATTTTTAAATTATTCATATTTAAATCCAATTTTAAATGTTAACTATCTTTGTTCATATTTAAATAAAATTTGAACCAATTTCCTATACCATTTTTATTCATATTAAATCCATAATTCAATTATTCAACTAATCCCCAATATTAAATTTAAAAAAAGTTATCCAAATAATTAATATTAACAAATCATTAAATTTCAAATAATTTTAGTTATCAACATTATATTACTTCTATCTAAAAAATTCACATTTATAATTCAACTCAAATTATTGATTATAAACACAGTCAATACGTAGAATTTATTTCACTACTTGTTATCGCCAAAATCTTCAAAATTTGTTGTTTCAAATTTTTATTCAAATTCATATTCAAATAAATTAAAATAATAAATTATTAAATTTTATTTCTAACCAGTTTATCCAATAATTATATCAAATCCTATAATTTAAAGGAAATAAAAATACGGGTCGTTACATTATTCTAGATTATTAATCATTTTTACAACTCAAATTTTATATTAAATTCAATTCGATATTATATTGTTTCAAATCCAATCTCACTTTAGCTTACTTAAGTTAAATTTCATATTGAAATTCACACCTCTAGTTTATAAGTACAAAAAATTATTTTCTTCCCGTTTCCGACAATACATTAAAACTTCAGAATTTAGTTACCTGGATTTTATTTCAAATCATCTTGAAATAATATATGTATATATAGCTCTTTTGGTTTAACAAAACGTTCCTTTGGAATTTTCAAAATCAATTTGGTTTTACCCGAAACAAATTCCTTTTAAAATTTTCAAAATAACCTTATTTCCAAACAAAAATGTAAGGGTCCGGAATTTTCGACCTCAACATCCATTATATTACATGCCAAACAATCAAATGCTGAAAATACCAGATCGTTACGGAAAAGAAGAAAGACGTAGAAGAAGAAAATAGAAATAACTGCAGAATCTCACAATCGTACTGGAACAATATATAATAGATAACAATTGGTCTTTATACAAAAAAACTATAACTGCTATTTGTACATTACATCATCAGAGTACAACACAATCAATATCACAATACTGGACAGTTATAATAACTTGTCATCATAAGTGCTGAATATAAAGCCTACAATACACGATGGAATAAAAACCAAGTACGTGTGATATGTCTCGTCATTTAGCTCACTCCTGAGCTCTATAGCATCCCATCATGTATCTGTAATACTCGGTCTGACACGAGAATTATAAAAAAATAACACCCGAGTCAGTCTGGAAAACCAGCGTGAGAAAACACACTCATTTTAAATTATTAAAGTTTTCAAAGTCCTTTGCAAATCAAAGGTATCTTGTAAGACCGCGCCACACATAAACAAGACGGGTTTTTACCTTATGATAACCAAAACATTTCATATCAAACCTTATGATATTATAATAGTGTCTAAATACAAATACTCATTCAAATAGCTAAAATGCTTGCATCTCACATTCCAACATGTTGGGAACAATCAAAACCGTACGGCGGTTATTGGAGAATGGATTCCATATGAATGACAAGGTACTGGGGTATCACCTGTCACTGTACACGACTAGAATAGTGTATGGAGGACAACATCGGGATCCCTTGCAACACAAGAGCGGACTATCCCTAACCTAGATAGACCTAATATGCTATCTGCCCATGTTTTCCCACCTTTTTCCGAGCTCATTCCATAAATCATGGTAATAATATCAGAGGGTATCTAGAAAGGTGATAAACATACCGTAATTGGGTGCTACCCACTTAGCCTTGCGGCATCTCCCCTGCTTTTCAGCCATTACCGGTTGATGAGGCTAGAGGATACGATTACCTTTTAAGGAATTTTCACTTAGAAAATAAAACGACGAAATAAGATTGGAGATCGCCTTCTAACCATTAGTGGATAGATTTCCCTATCATCGTCCTAGAGGAACGAAAGGAGTTTATACGTACAGTATAACACCTCGAACGGTAACTGTACCATATAATTCCCATGTTTCTTCCATATATTTACCAAGTTACATTTTGGGTCCAGTTTTTAATAGTCAGCTATTTAACTATCATATAAACAATCATTCGGCCAAAAATTTCATTTTCCACTGAAAACACCAAGTCTCACTTTTATTTAATTTTATATAAACTAAAACTCTTTATCCAAAAATATGTGCTTACCTTATCGAATTTAGCATATTTGCAAACAACCCTTTTTCAAAAATATTTGAAAACCCTTTTCAAAATAATATGGAAAGCACCACTACTGTATCAAACCATGGATTCACATCTCAATGGTTACGTCTCTATCCCAAAGAAATCCAAGACTAACTGCAGACAGTCACTGCCTCTGATTTCTCCATGCGAGTATACCAATACTTCCCAAAAACTTTATTTAACAATTTCCAAAATAATACTTATGAAATCCCTATAATAATTTTCCATGTTAAACCTTTGGCAAATACTCTTTAAAATAAAAGATATTATAAAATATTGAATATTGAATAATTTATCCCTCTAAAATTATACTGCTAATTAATCTATAAATAATAATTAACTTATTATAAACTATCTTGATTCCATGTCAAACTTTAAATACAATTTAAGATAAAATTTAAAACAACTAAATAATTAATTTTTCTAAAATATTCTTTAACCACCTACAAATTTTCTAGTTAATACTTAAAAACTCCCTTTTAAAAAAACTTAATTTCTCAGAAAAATATATTTTTCAACTCCCAAATAACCGGTCCAATATTAATAAATCCTTCTCGATTTATTTCCAATTTAATTTACGTCCCATTTTCGTAAATTCCCTTTCCATATTTCTAAAAATAAATCTACCATTTATTTTTGAACCGATTTGCCCATCTCCTTATAAATCCTCACCATGAACCTTTAACTTCAATTTGTCCATTGAAAATCACTTTACTTTGTTTAAAAACTTCGTTTATAAATCCGTAGTCTCATTTCCCATTTAAACCTTTTCCGTAATACTTAATCGATTTAAAATCGATTTTCTAAATTAAATCCCATTTTTTAATTAATTACTTATATAGCCCAAAAATCAAATTCCACTTTCTTTTAAGAATAAATTTAGTGTAAAAATTTTATATCTTCTTTCCAAATTTTCATTTTATCTTCCCAAAATATTTTAAATCTCGCTTTCTAAAATAAATCCCTTTTACACTTAACAATAACGATTAAGTTATATTATTAAAAACCCTTTTATTTACATTGTTCAAAATCTCTATTTTCCATATTTTGAAATTATCAAGCATAAATTTTAAACTCAAGCTGTTTATTTTTCCCAAATCCATTTTCTTTAATCAATCCAATTCAATATTTTGCTTTCAATTTCCCTTTTTACTTTCTCTTAAAAATTCAATATTCATGTTTATGGCATTTTAAAATGCCAAAATTTTCCAATAATACCATAGCATCCAATAAATTCAATTTCCATTATAATCTATCATAGATCTTTCAAACAGACCATACATCAATATATATGAAATTAAGTTCAACAATTTTGAGGAATCCAGTTGGATACCTCCAACTTATTTCACTGCATCCACGGATGTTAGCACAATATAAAAATACCAATACCATTTCGAGGGGGGTATCGCGGTATGTTGGGTCATCCGCTATTATGCGGGGTGCATAGGGCCTCATTCGCTATATATATATATATATATATATATATATATATATATATATATATATATATATATATATATATATATATATATATATATATATATGCGGGAACATCAGTGACTCCAATATATATACAGTTATATATAATATCACATCCAACTGATATAGATATATCAATTCAACTAATCAATTAATAATTAATTTTAGCTATTTAAAATTAATTACGGTAATCCAAAATTGAGTGAGATTAACTCACCTTTGATTTTTTATTGTCGATTTCATGTTCGAATTAAATTTCCACGCATTTGAAATTATTTGAAAATTTCCACGACCTTTAGACTCAACCAAGTTGACCCCATAGTAAAGATCTCCCTATTTCGGACCCAACGCGACTAATCGTTTTGGATTCCGATTTAAACGAATAAGATATTAAATTTCCAGGAATTGAAATTTATAAATCAACATATATTACTAAATCTATAAACAAAACTCAAAACTCACCCAACAAAGCCCAGCCTACAAAAATCACATTCGCCCCATTCTCCTTTTACTTTCTTTCTTTATTTTATTTTAAAAAAAAATCCGGCCCAAGCCTACATGAAAAATAAATAGACTCCTTCTTACCCAAATTCAAAAAAAAGAGTCGCCCGAAGCTTTCAATCGTGCACGTATGCACAGTGCATGCGTCACCATTCCATTGATTTGACTTTACCAACGCGTTCCCTTTTCTCTATGAGTTCACCAACGCCATCATCACCGCCTCATCGAAATTAACCGCGATTTATTACTGAAACACGACCATATGAATATCGCGACCCTCTAGAAATCATCGTGCCACATAAAATTTTCTTCGTGACTGCCAATCAACCACGCAACTACGAATCAAATCAATAATTCTTCAGATTCGCCCTCAATCACCGGCTAGGTTGAACCCTAGTTTTGGCCATATAATTTCACCCTCCCCTAATCACAAAAAAAATTACAAAGAAGTGATGCTTTTTCCATAGCAATCTCAGGGGATTTAGAATGTCGATTTTTAGATGAGCATAGATTGAAGAATCTTTTTATAGTCCGACCATTCTTTATTTTTCGTTCGGTTGCGTGCTTTTAAAGGAGAAGAGAGTGAGGCTTTCCTTTCTTCTTTCCAATTTTTAAGGCTGACATTTTATTTATTTATTTTTGCATGAAATGAAACGAGGATGGGGACGCAATTTAAAAGGGAGGAAACGTGTTTGAATAGGTTAATGTACAGTGATTTGGAATGGAAGAAAAACCGATGCGAATGTTTTACTTGACAATATATTATTCAACATTAAATAGTCTTGGTTACGTAGCTTAAAATTTCAAACTCCTATCGAGGCGTGCTGCTAGGAATTCATAATGTTATGCCCCTTTTTCGAATGTAATGGAAAAGGTTTCGAGTCCTAATTCAATCATATGGAGAAGATAGCTTTTTGGACCCAATTATTATATTGAATCTTCGATATAATTTCAGCGCATTTATATCCAGTAGGGCCAAATGATTACTTCAAATGTAATGAAATTTAAAATCCGATAATAATACACTATTACTGATCCAATGGAACTGGTTTCGTCAAATTCAGAGACTGTGCCCTGAAAGGCTATTTTTAAATGTCAATTTAAATGATATATTTTCGAAACTGAACAAATCACTTTCAAATTCAATTTAAAAAGTTTTAATAACTTCAGTATTGTTAATAAAAAATTTATAAACCTTTAAATTATTTTTAACAATCTTAAAACTCGGGATTCAATAATTTAATAACTTCCAATTATTAAATTCAAAAATTAGATTATGCAATAAATAGTTATACTAGAAATTCAAGTTAAGAATTAACTTTTAAATATTTAAAATCAATTAAATATTCCAACCTTAAATAACCAAAATTCTAGGTTGTTAATTCCTCCCCCTTAAAGAATTTCATCCTTGAAATTGCCAGGTAAGAAGAATGGTCCAAACTCCATTAATTATTTCCCAAAACTAAACGGTTTAAACAACTTCCCGAAACAAATTTTTTTTGAAACCACATTATCACTTTTGCTAATTTACAACCTCATTCATAGATTTCAACAATATTATTCCCTCAATCATTCAAATTATAATTTAAAATCACATTTTAAATTATCAATATTTTCCTAAAAAAAATTCCACCTCCTTAAATTTTCAAAAAATTTCGCCTGCATGTCCTTTGCGCGGCTAGTTTACCGAAAAACTACAAAACTGCCCCTATGGGCCCATATCACCAAAGAAAACAAAAGCCAAGTGGCTCAATTGGAAAATCATCAATTTCATACAATAATCTAAACACATACCTTTTTGTCGGGTAATCAAATTTTACTTCTGAAATCGAAGACATCAATTTAGCTTTTCTTTTAATTACCTGCACCTTACTTACCAATAATATCCGATCGTTTGATTCAAAATCATTTTATTCAGCATTTTCTAATTCCAATATTTATTTCTCCAAAACTCGTACGATGTAAATATATCATACGTACGCAATATCAACTTTGGTCGCTCACTCGATCAAGTGCGGACACAGATTTGGTTTCTTAATTAGAAATCATCATTCTCTTTGCATAGCAATAACTATGATAGAGAGTTCCAAAATTAATCAAAAATCCATATCCTGGCTTCTCCATAGAAAATCGAGTGAAAAATCCTAACTCGGATCAATATAACTGTCTTGAAATTTTGTGCTCGAATCAGGATCAAATCGTTATGCGAATAAAATATATACGTACAACTTACGTTTTTATTTCCAATTGATTCTTTGCTACACAAAATTCTTTTTATTCACATTTACCTTCATTTTCATTCAATTTTTCCCAAACCGTTATTCACATTCCTTATTCAATCTGTATTCAAATATTTACTTAGTATTTTTTTCCAATAATGATTTTTACTTAAAAATTTCATCATCAATTCCTTAAGTCTATTATAAACATTATACACAAAGCTCTTATGCTTATTTCCAATTCATCACTTCGGTTCATATCCATTTCTATTCAAATTAAATTTTCAATTCCATTTGAACTCAATTTACCTTCCAAATCTTTAAACATTGAATTTTATCAGCCATCTCTCAAACCCTATTTAATCCACTAATTATTATGATTAGTTCCATTCACTAATTTATTTCATGTCTCAATCAAATTTAATTTGTCCACTCGAAGAAATTCTTCAATTTCACTTTACTTAACATAATTCAAATTAAATATCATTCCAATATTAAATTTCAATTGCATTTACCTACAAATTAAATTAATTTGTCCATCCACTAATTTATTTTCAACTTAATAAATTTTATTTCAATAACTATTCCATTTAGCCCACTGAAGCTAAATTCTCAAATCCTCCCTGTCTAACTTAATTCAAGTAAAATTCAATTCCACAAAATCAAATTTTCAAATTTTTATAAGCTTTCAAACGTATTTATTTTCCATAAAACATTTTAGATCAAACTCCAGAGTTTTAAACAATTACTTAATATTTCAAAATCTTTTTTGGAATCAAATATATATATACACACACTCAACCTTTTATATATCAAATCTTTCCTTTGAATTCCAAATCAAATCTATTTGGCAAACAAACTCCAGTTCAAATCATTGAGGTATCAATTCCTCCCTTGGAAACTCGAAAATGAACACTGATGAAGTCGCAATCATCATCGAAATTATTTTCCAGTGACCGAAGTGAGTTTGGTGCTTTTATTCCTTTTTAAGCCATTTATAAATATTTTTATTCCAAATCTCAGCAGATTTCATTTCTAGTTCAAAAATATTTACAAATAATATCACTATATTTTTTTCTAAAGCCTTTGAAAATCATTTACAAATCCAACAGGGAAATTAAGTTTCCAATTTTCCAACTTTTAAATCCTTTTAAACCTATATTTAAATATACTCCAGAATTTCATTTCATTTCAATTTATAAATCACATTTCGAAACTCATATTTGCAAATTCCATTTTATTATATGAATTATCTCTTAACTTTTGGTTATAATATCAGCTTTTATTTCAATTACCACAACTACTAAATGATAATAGTTTAATATTATCATTTTCTAACCATCATGCAAATCATATATAACTATAATAATTTTTGAAAAATTATTCCTTTTATATATAAAAATTATTTCATTTACCCCATTTGTAACAACCCGGTATTTCGTACCGATTAATGATCGTCTTTGGACGATAATTTTTCTTAACTAATTGCCTATTGAAAATTTTAAAATTTGAATTAAAATTCTTTTCATAAATTTGTTTAAGAATTTTATTGGGCTTTAAAAATTGTTTTGGCCCATTTCTTTTGTTGCCGTGGTGGGTAACAAAGCTTAATAACCAGCCCCCCTTTTTTCTTTTTTTTTCTTTCATTCGAAACCTAAATTAAGAAACATACGAACGAAATGGCGGCCTCCTTCTCGTTTGCCTCTCGTTTCAAAAATTAGGGATTCGTTCAGCTCCTAGGTGCCGCGACTTCGGCTTGCTCGATCGAATGATGGGTTTCGTTGCTCGGCTTCTTCTAATTCGTCGACAAGGTGAGTAATCTTTATTACTCACATCTAATACTTGCTTAGTGTTGTGTTCATGTGGTTCAACTTTGTTTCGATGTTGAATCCATTTGATTTTGGTTTATTTCTTTGCTACATGCTTAGTACGGCATTGATTTTATGTCGTGATTGCCATGACTTTGATTTAAGTTTGAAACTACCGCTTTGAACTCTCTGGCATTCGAATTGATTCTGTTTGGCCTTTGGCAAATTTTGAAATTCATTTCTTGATTAATTGATACCGGCGACTTTGATTTTTTTTCTGGTGATTTTTACTTACTGCGTCAATGACTTCGGACCTTCGAAGCTATTTGATTTCGACCCTTCATCGTGTTGCAATCTTTAACTTGAGTTAGTGTTGTTCCATAAATCGAAGTCTGTAGCTTTCCATCTATAGGCCGTTGTCTTGGGTTTCACTGCATTCATATATGTCTTCACTTCCATGCTGTTGCGTTGTATCTTGACTGATCAATATTGCATTGTTGGTTATTCACTTGACTCAGTTGAACTATTACTTGTTGTCATCTTTTTATGGCCTGCATATGTATTAAGTGCTCACCGATTTCATGCGAGTATTTCCACCTGACTGTACCCAGAGTTGGACTGACTTCCAGTTTGCTTCGAGACAGTTTTGTTGCATTGTGATCTTGCGGTGGCTGTATTTTTAGTTGCAGTTGCCCTTGTATCCTTGTGTGCCTTATTGCTGGTGCTTTGCCTTCGTGGCTCTCATGTTCATGTGTGTCTGGTCACGTGTTCTTGGGTTTGTATATTTTTGGGTTCATCCCTGAGTACTGTTCGATCTGCTATTTGCACACTGCTTTTGGACTGTGTCTTGAACTGCCACTTGATGTTGTCGTTTGGGTTTCATCTCTGGAGTATGTATGCATTCCTGTCATACTTCTTGTACATTTGTTACTAAGTTCTTTTGGTTTGGGTACATATGCCTAGTTCACTTTTAGTTGCTGTAGTGATGCATGTTCTTTATGTATCACTGCATATGCTATTTTCCATGTTATCGACTGGCTTGGCAGTTGTGTTGAATCATGATAGTTGTGATTTGACCATTGCCTTTTGTAATTGCTAATAGCATGCATATGTATACATGTTTATGCAGCTTGCATTTGAGTTATAGTTTTGAGTTTATTTGCCATTGTTAGGTACTGACTCTCTATGTTCTTTAATGTTGTGTGATGTGGTGCCATGTTTATGGTGCTCCCACCTTCATTTTGATGACTTCATGTAATTCATACATCTGCACACATCTGTGCCATTTCTCTGCATACATCTGCACATCATTGTCAAGATTGTTGATGTCTTGTGTTGGCTATTTGGATTAAGCCATATCTCTGTAGCCTTTATTTGATAGATGCCTGTACTTTGGGCTTGTCTCAATGATGCACTATGTTGTTTCATATATTGATGTTAGTGCTGCTTTGCATCACTGCTAGTTCCTGTATCACTATATGGTTTGTAGTTACACATGTTCATTTGGGCACGGCCTATGAATGTTTCACTGCGTTCATCTGTATTGATCATGCTCGTGCCTGCACCTCGCTAACCTATCTGGTGCAGTAGCATTTTGGTCTTTGCAATTGCATTTTTGATTGTGTTGTCTTGGGCTTGTGTAATATTTTGTCGAATTCGTTTGCATTGTGTTGCCTGGCCTTTCTAACTGTGCAGCCTTACCCCCCCTGCTGCATTCGTTTGATTCCTGTATTTGGGTTTTCGGCTGCAGTTTGTGGTCATCTTTTCGTGACCACTTGGGCATTTCTCTAGCTTGTTCGAATTTGTTTGGTTGCCGTTGCTTGAGACAGTCAACCAATTCAATTCGCTTGGTTGAAACTTTTCTCTACTGTCACTTGTTTATTGCATTTGTTGGCACTGTGAATTCGTGAGCATTGGCCTTTGTGCCTTATTGCTATTTCTGTATATGCTGTTGTGGCAAGGCAGTGTACGCGTGCGTGCACTGCAGCCACTCAGTATCGACATTTTGAATTGATATTTGAATTTTCATTGATCTTTTTAGTACATCATCACTGTAGTGGCAAGGCAGTGCACGCAAGCGTGAACTACAGCCACAGGGCATTGAGTTTTTGGGTACATTTTCACTGTAGTGGCAAGGTAGTGCACGCAAGCGTGAACTGCAGCCACACGGTATGGTTTTGTGATATTCTATTTTGCTTTGATTTATTGATCTTTTGCATATTCCATATGCTGTAGTGGCGAGGCAGTGCACACGTGCGTGTACTGCAGCCCTACTCGACTTAATATTTTAATTGATATTTCAATGGTTTGAACTATTTCGTTTATTCAATTCAATATTCTGAATTTCATTCTGATTTGGTTGAATTTTCTGATTTGTTGTTTAACACTGCTACATGTTATATTTATCGTTATCCGATTCTTTATTTAAGGATCGGATGGACGAAATTTATTGTGACAATCGTCTATTCATTATTTAATTATTATTGCTTCTGTGCACTAATAACTGAGTTTGAATTAGACTGACCCGAGTATTATTTTCTTTTGAATTTAATACTCGGGTCAGACCGAGTATTTCATGTTGTAGATACTCTGCTTTGGGTTGCTGCTAGAGCTATGAAGTTCTTTCATATCTTTTGGAGTAGTCGTCGTCATTTGTAGTAGTCTATATAATTGTATAGGAAGATATGTATTCATGTATATTATATACGTTAATGTACTTGTATATGTAACTTCCCGAGTCGACTGTTGTAGTTGTATCATATGTACCGTTTCATATGTATTGTATCAAAAGTATTGTAACTGACATCAGTTATTGTATATATGAGACTTTCTTTTTTTATCTGTGTTCCGCATTTATATTATTTGTGTTATTATTATATATTTTGTTCTAAACTATTATGAACCATCGTAGTTCGTTTTATACCGGAATTGGGTTATGTCGATGGGAGAAAATAAATCAGAGATGAAAAATGAAAGAATATATATATTTATATACCACTCCTATCGAGATAACCAATACTAGTGTAAGGCCTAACTACTGATGGCCGCTCCTCAACAGCCTTATTCTCCGCGCTAGTTGACAGCATTACACCGTAGTGTTCTTAGCTAGCATGGGTATAGATGTGGGGCGTCACAGCGTGGTATCAGAGCCTGGGGTTTAGAACAAATATAAAGCATAACTTAGATGGAACATATGTTACAACTATTTGTCGATGTTTTATCTCTCATTTTTGCATATGATTTTCTTTGATTATTAGGTATGAATTCCTAACGCTTATTCATGTACCTTTGATTTTTGATTTCGTGAAAGTATTATGGCTTCGGTCTCCGTTTGCTTTGCGAACTCAAGTTCGGTTTTTGATGTTGATTCATTTTGTACTCGACTGTGGCCATTACTTGTTGACTTCGGCATTGACTTGATTTTCATTTTTGTTGAAGTCATTTATGCATTTATGCTCGTTTTGCTTCGTTATTCCATTTGTTAATCGATTCTTCCTTTCCGATTAGTTGTTGACATCTTTGTCGACTTTGATAACTTCTATTTCTGGGATTTTTAGGTATTTCTACTTTGATGGATTTGGAATCGAATTCTTTGGATTTTATTCATGTCTTCGTATGTGAATTCTTGTGATTGATTGTTTCTACAATCATTTTTGTGATTTGTCACTTTAAAAATATAAATGTTTCAATACTAGTAGTAAATATCAAAACCCTTTCCTCCGAACGATTTCAAAACTATTTTACTACAAAACTCTTTTCCTAAATCGTTTTCCAATCTATTAGTATATACAAATCTTTATTTCACTCATATGAGAAATCTAATTAAACGGCTTAGCAAAACTGGTGGTATAAAACGCTTGCGTTTACTTCGTCGGTTAATTTTTGGACTTGTTCGATTGAACCGCTTGTGACATTTTTCTAGTGAAGATCTACAGTTTGTTCGTAAATATTTAAGTTAAGCTAGTGGTTATGGGACATGAAGCTAAACTTTTATATTTACTAGCTTAGTGTAATTGACACTTCTCGTTGATCATGATGATCATTTTACGATTTAGACTAGCAATTGTGCGATGTCTCTATGTTTGCTTTCTGTTTAGGCTAGACACCACTTGTGTGATTCCATTCACACATACCTTTATGCTTTTTGGTTAGCCTAGACACCATTTGTGTGACTCCATTCACACATATCTTTTTGCTTTCTGGATAGGCTAGACACCACTTGTGTGATTCCATTCACACATACCTTTTTGCTTTTCGTTTAGCCACCATGAGATAGCGTCTCGATTTGCGTTGCACGTGTTGGTGAGTTTTCATGCTCACGTGTAGGTGAGTTTCCATGCTCCCGTTCTCGCTTTGCGTTACACGTGCTGATGATTTTTCATGCTCACGTGTAGGTGAGTTTCCATGCTCCCGTTCTCGCTTTGCGTTACACGTGCTGATGATTTTTCATGCTCACGTGTAGGTGAGTTTCCATGCTCCCGTTCTCGCTTTGCCTTACACGTGCTGATGATTTTTCATGCTCACGTGTAGGTGAGTTTTCATGCTGCCGTTCTCGCTATGTGTTGCACGTGCTGATGATTTTTCATGCTCACGTGTAGGTGAGTTTCCATGCTCCCGTTCTCGCTTTGCATTGCACGTGTTGGTGATTTTTCATGCTCATGTGTAGGTGAGTTTCCATGCTCCCGTTCTCGCTTTGCGTTGCACGTGTTGGTGATTTTTCATGCTCACGTGTAGGTGAGTTTCCATGCTCCCGTTCTCGCTTTGCGTTGCACGTGTTGCTAATTTTTCATGCTCACGTGTAGGTGAGTTTTCATACCCCCATTTGAGTTTTCATACTCCCATTTGAGTTTCCATACTCCCATTCGAGTTTCCATACTCCCATTCGAGTTTCCGTACTCCCATTCGAGTTTCCGTACTCCCATTCGAGTTTCCGTACTCCCATTTTGTGATATCTGGATGTCTTGTGTAGATTTCTAGAATTTGTGTTTTCAGGATTTCTTGTGATGATTTCTAGAATTTGTGCTTCACCAATTTTCATGATTTCTATTGATAAGTTTTATCAACTTTTGTGCATTGGTGAATTCGTGTGTTATTGACTTGTTGTGAATACAAGTTTAGGGTATGATACCCCTTACTATCTTTGAGAAGATTCTTGTGACATTTTTGATAAATGAAAATCCACGGGTATTATGTTTTGATGCCATTTATTTTTGATGAAATTTTGACGTATTAACTTCAGTAACCGTCAATTTTAAAATGAATTTTCAAACGGTTATCCCACAATGCTGTTTTTGTTGTCCGTTTTTACGGTATTTCGAGAAGTGAAATTTCCTTGTTGAAGTTGCTACTGACGTTGCTATTTTAATCACGTGTTTTAAAAAAAAATTGTTATTCTTCAAAATTGTTTCAAAATTAAAATTAAAATTGTTTTCAAAATTTTTACAGTTTACGCTTTCAAAAGAATGAGGAAGTGATTTAAACGTTTCAGGAAAATCGAGGACTATGACCCCTTTCTTTTACTGATTCGCTTAATTCCGGACTTGTCCGTTTGAGAATGTGAAATGTTATTTTTAAAATACACAATTATGCACTTTCAAGAAAACGATGAAGTGAATTAAACGATTTAGTAAAACTCATGGTTATGGGTCATGTGCGTTTGCTATTTCAGTTAATTCCGGACTCGTTAATTGAAAAATTTGTGATTTCTGATTATTGTTTTGATAATCGGATGTTGGTGATTTCTGATTTGTCGTTTTTGATAATCAGATATTTGTTGTTTCTGATTATCGCTTGTGATAATTAGATATTTGAGATTTAATTGTCCTTTGTGATAATTAAATATTTGAAATTTAAGATTTGATTATCGTTTTGATAATTGAATATTTGCTAATTTGAAATTTGACTACCGTTGTGGTAATTCCTGATTATCATTTTTGATAGTTAGATATTTGTGATTTGTGTTTTCTAATTATCTTTGTTGATAATTAAATTTGCTGATTTTGCTGTTTTCTAATTATCATATCGATAATTAGATATTGCTTTTTTATGATTTCTGTATTCTGATTGTCTATTTGATAATTAAATTTTGTTGAGAATTTATGAATTTCTTTTATGAAATTAAAAAATTTCTTTGGTGTTTACATTGTACTACGCCGGTGTACCGGCTCAATTCTCTGCTATTCATGACGTTTTTTCACGTCTTTCAATTATGGAAATGCCTTAGGGATTTCCGATTTTTATTCTTGAGCAACCTTCTATTCGCATCATTGCTTCGGGGGTGTAACACCTTCGAAAGAACGATGTTTTCTTGCGGAAGTTCAATGGTTCTCAAATCCTAAGGATTGCACTTAGGAATCCTGAGAATTCATCGAGCAAACACGTTCAGGCTTACTCTTTCATGCTCTCCATAGTGAACTTCCTATTTCGAATTTCTTCATCTTGTGATGATATGCTCTTATGGTTGTTACCTTTTGTCCCATTATTCCTTATGATTGCGAGGACGCAATTTCTTTAAGGAGGGGAGTCTGTAACAACCCGGTATTTCGTACCGATTAATGATCATCTTTGGACGATAATTTTTCTTAACTAATTGCCTATTGAAAATTTTAAAATTTGAATTAAAATTCTTTTCATAAATTTGTTTAAGAATTTTATTGGGCTTTAAAAATTGTTTTGGCCCATTTCTTTTGTTGCCGGGGTGGGTAACAAAGCTTAATAACCGGCCCCCCTTTTTTTCTTTATTTTTCTTTCATTCGAAACCTAAATTAAGAAACATACGAACGAAATGGCGGCCCCCTTCTCGTTCGCCCCTCTTTTCAAAAATTAGGGATTCATTCAGCTCCTAGGTGCCGCGACTTCGGCTTGCTCGATCGAATGATGGGTTTCGTTGCTCGGCTTCTTATAATTCGTCGACAAGTTGAGTAATCTTTATTACTCACATCTAATACTTGCTTAGTATTGTGTTCATGTTGTTCAACTTTGTTTCGATGTTGAATTCGTTTGATTTTGGTTTATTTCTTTGCTACTTGCTTAGTACGGCATTGATTTTATGTCGTGATTGCCATGACTTTGATTTTAGTTTGAAACTACTGCTTTGAACTCTCTGGCATTCGAATTGATTCTGTTTGGCCTTCGGCAAATTTTGAAATTCATTTCTTGATTAATTGATACCGGCGACTTTGATTTTTTTTCTGGTGATTTTTACTTACTGCTTCAATGACTTCGGACCTTCGAAGATACTTGATTTCGACCCTTCATCGTGTTGCAATCTTTAACTTGAGTTAGTGCTGTTCCATAAATCGAAGTCTGTAGCTTTCCATCTATAGGCCGTTGTCTTGGGTTTCACTGCATTCATATATGTCTTCACTTCCATGCTGTTGCGTTGTATCTTGACTGATCAATATTGCATTGTTGGTTATTCACTTGACTCAGTTGAACTATTACTTGTTGTCATCTTTTTATGGCCTGCATATGTATTAAGTGCTCACCGATTTCATGCGAGTATTTCCTCCTGACTGTACCCAGAGTTGGACTGACTTCCAGTTTGCTTCGAGACAGTTTTGTTGCATTGTGATCTTGTGGTGGCTGTATTTTTAGTTGCAGTTGCCCTTGTATCCTTGTGTGCCTTATTGCTGGTGCTTTGCCTTCGTGGCCCTCATGTTCATGTGTGTCTGGTCACGTGTTCTTGGATTTGTATATTTTTGGGTTCATCCCTGAGTACTGTTCGATCTGCTATTTGCACACTGCTTTTGCACTGTGTCTTGAACTGCCACTTGATGTTGTCGTTTGGGTTTCATCTCTGGAGTATGTATGCATTCCTGTCATACTTCTTGTACATTTGTTACTGAGTTCTTTTGGTTTGGGTACATATGCCTAGTTCACTTTTAGTTGTTGTAGTGATGCAAGTTCTTTATGTATCACTGCATATGCTATTTTCCATGTTATCGACTGGCTTGACAGTTGTGTTGAATCATGATAGTTGTGATTTGACCATTGCCTTTTGTAATTGCTAATAGCATGCATATGTATACATGTTTATGCAGCTTGCATTTGAGTTGTAGTTTTGAGTTTATTTGCCTCTGTTGTGTACTGACTCTCTATATTCTTTAATGTTGTGTGATGTGGTGCCATGTTTGTGGTGCTCCCACCTTCATTTTGATGACTTCATGTAATTTATACATCTGCACACACCTGTGCCATTTCTCTGCATACATCTGCACATCATTGTCATGATTGTTGATGTCTTGTGTTGGCTATTTGGATTAAGCCATATCTCTATAGCCTTTATTTGTTAGTTGCCTGTACTTTAGGCTTATCTCAATGATGCACTATGTTGTTTCATATATTGATATTAGTGTTGCTTTGCATCACTGCTAGTTCCTGTATGACTATATGGTTTGTAGTTACACATGTTCATATGGGCACTGCCTATGAATGTTTCACTGCGTTCATCTGTATTGATCATACTCGTGCCTGCACCTCGCTAACCTATCTGGTGCAGTAGCATTTTGGTCTTTGCAGTTGGATTTTTGATTGTGTTGTCTTGGGTTTGTGTAATACTTTGTCGAATTCATTTGCATCGTGTTGCCTGGCCTTTCTAACTGTGCAGCCTTACCCCCTCTGCTGCATTCGTTTGATTGTTGTATTTGGGTTTTCGGCTGCAGTTTGTGGTCATCTTTTCGTGACCACTTGGGCATTTCTCTAGCTTGTTCGAATTTGTTTGGTTGCCGTTGCTTGAGACAGTCAACCAATTCAATTCGCTTGGTTGAAACTTTTCTCTACTGTCACTTGTTTATTGCATTTGTTGGCACTGTGAATTCTTTAGCATTGGCCTTTGTGCCTTATTGCTATTTCTGTATATGCTGTTGTGGCGAGGCAGTGTACGCGTGCGTGCACTGCAGCCACTCAGTATCGACATTTTGAATTGATATTTGAATTTTCATTGATCTTTTTAGTACATCATCACTGTAGTGGCAAGGCAGTGCACGCAAGCGTGAACTGCAGCCACACGGCATTGAGTTTTTGGGTACATTCTCACTGTAGTGGCAAGGCAGTGCACGCAAGCGTGAACTGCAGCCACACGGTATGGTTTTGTGATATTCTATTTTGCTTTGATTTATTGATCTTTTGCATATTCCATATGTTGTAGTGGCGAGGCAGTGCACGCGTGCGTGCACTGCAGCCCTACTCGATTTAATATTTTAATTGATATTTCAATGGTTTGAACTATTTCGTTTATTCAATTCAATATTCTGAATTTCATTCTGATTTGGTTGAATTTGCTGATTTGTTGTTTAACACTGCTACGTGTTATATTTATCGTTATCCGATTCTTTATTTGAGGATCGGATAGACGAAATTTATTGTGACTATCGTCTATTCATTATTTAATTATTATTGCTTCTATGCACTAATAACTGAGTTTGAATTAGACTGACCCGAGTATTATTTTCTTTTGAATTTAATACTCGGGTCAGACCGAGTATTTCGGGTTGTAGATATTCTGCTTTGGGTTGCTGCTGGAGCTATGAAGTTCTTTCATATCTTGTGGAGTAGTCGTCGTCATTTGTAGTAGTCTGTATAATTGTATAGGAAGATATGTATTCATGTTTATTATATACGTTAATGTACTTGTATATGTAACTTCCCGAGTCGACTGTTGTAGTTGTATCATATGTACCGTGTCATATGTATTGTATCAAAAGTATTGTAACTGACATCAGTTATTGTATATATGAGACTTTCTTTTTTTATCTGTGTTCCGCATTTATATTATCTGTGTTATTATTGTATATTTTGTTCTAAACTATATGAACCATCGTAGTTCGTTTTATACTGGAATTGGGTTATGTCGATGGGAGAAAATAAATCAGAGATGAAAAATGAAAGAATATATATATTTATATACCACTCCTATCGAGATAACCGATACTAGTGTAAGGCCTAACTACTGATGGCCGCTCCTCAACAGCCTTATTCTCCGCGCTAGTTGACAACATTACACAGTAGTGTTCTTGGCTAGCGTGGGTATAGAGGTGGGGCGTCACACCATTTCAAAGCAATATCGTGTCAGATTGCTCTGCTACCAAGTGTAAAGACTTGGAATTTTCAACCGTCGAAAATCGACATAAATACGTCCACTGTATTACATGCCGAACAATCAAATGCCAAAAATACTAGATCGTTAGGGAAAAGAAGAAAGTGGTAGAAGAAGAAAATAGAAATAACAACACAGAATTTCGCAATCGCCATAGAACAATAGATAATAGATATCAACAGGCCTGCATACAAAATGAACTGTAACAGTTATTTTTACATTACATCGTCAGAGTACAACAGAATCAACATCACAATAATGGACAGTTATAATAACTTGTCCTTACAATTGCTGAATATACAGCCTACAATACACAGTGGAATAAAAACCAAGTACATGTGATACGTCTTATCATCCAGCTCGCCTCCTGAGCTCCATAGCATCCTATCCCGTTTTTTTTAATACTCGATCTGACCCGAGCATTATAATTAAATAACACCCGAGTCGTTCTCGAACACAAGCGTGAGAAAACACGCTCGTTTTAAATTATTAAAGTTTTCAAAATCCTTTGAAAATCAAAGGTATCTCGTAAGACCACGCAACACATAAACATGAAGGGTTTTTAGCTTACAATAACCAAAATTCAAATCAAATCCTTTGATATTATAGTAGTGTCTAAATATAAATAATTATTCAAATAGATGAAATGCTTGCATCTCATGTTCCAGCATAGTTGGGCACAATCGAAACCGGACGGCGCTTATTAGAGAATGGATTCCATACGAATGACTATGTACTGTTGTTTCGCCTATCATAGTACACGTCTAGAACAACATAACTAGGACCGCACCGTTATCCCCTGCAATGCAAGATCGAACTATCCCTAACCTAGATAGACCGAATGTGTTATCACCCCGGGTGTTTCCACCCTTTTCTGAGCTCCTTACATAACTCGTAGTAATAATATTCGTGGTATCTTGAAAGGTGATAAACGTACGGTAATTGGGTGCTACCCACTTTGCCTTGCGGCATCTCTCTTGCTTTTCAGTCATTCCTGTTTGACGAGGCTAGAGGCTACGATCACCTTTTAAGGAATTTTAACTTAGAATGCTCATTGTCTTCCAATGACAATGTACTGATAGCATTCATCCATACAAGTCCATTCTGGGTCCGAATGGAACCAAATGCACTACTCCTATCACATCATTTTGGAATAATCCTTAGGATTTGTAACGATTAGCCCTTGCATTACACTGCTCCATCATTGAATCAATGCTCTTGTTTTCACATGAAAACGTACTCATTGGATCGAAGTGGTTTTAAGATGACTTATCCGATCCCCGTCTCTTCGAAACAACGTCGACATTATTCGGTAAGCTCAAACCCGGTTCTTTAGGAAATAAACAAATGAAATAAGATCGGAGATCAGCGCCTAACCATCAGTGGACGGATTTCCTTATCATCGTCCTAAAAGAATGAAACGAGTTTATACGTACAGTATAGTACCTCGAACGGTAACTGCAACATATAATTCCTATGTTCCTTCCAAATATTTCCCAAGTTATGTTTTGGATCTAGATTTTGATAGTCGGTTATTTAACTATCAAATAAACAATCATTCAGCCAAATATATCATTTTCCACTGAAAACACCATGTCTCGCTCTTATTTAATTTTATATAAATTAAAACTCTTTATCCAAAAATATGTACTTATCTTATTGAATTTAGAATATTTGCAAACTATCCTTTTTCAAAAATATTTGAAAACCCTTTTCAAAGTAATATGGAAAGTACCACTGCGGTATCAAACCATGGATTCGTTGATCTGGTTACATCCCTATCCTAGAGAAATCCAAGACTTAGCGTAGGCACTCACTGCCTTCGATTTCGCCATGCGAGTGTGCCAATACTTCTCGAAAACTTCATTTAATAATTTCCAAAGTACTACTTATGAAATCCCTATAATAATTTTCCAAGTTAAACCTTAGGCAAATACTCTTTAAAATAAAAGATATTACAAAATATTGAATATTGAATAATTTATCCCTCCAAAATAATACTGCCGATAATATTAATTAACTTACTATAAACTAACTTGATCAATGTTTAAATATACTTTAAGCAAAATTTGAAAATAACTAAATATTATAAAAACTTTTAAATTTTCTAGTTAATCCTTAAAAATTCCCTTTTTAAAATACACTTAACTTCTTAGAAGAATATATGACCCAGTCCGATGTTGATAAATCGTTCTCGGTTTATTTCTAGTTTAGTTTACGTCCCTATTTTATAAATTCCCTTTCCGTATTTCTAAAATAAATCTGACATTTATTTTTAAACCAATTTACCCATCTTCTTATAAATCCTCACCGTTAATTTATAACTTCAATTTATCTACTGAAAATCACTTTACTTTATTTATAAACTTCGTTTATAAATTCCATAGTCTCATTTCCTATTTATATATGTTTCCGTAAAACTTAATGGATTTAAAATAGATATTCTAAATTAAATTCCATTTTTAAATTAATTTTTAAATAACCCAAATATCCCAAAACCCAACTAAAATCAGATTCCACTTTCATTTCATAAGAAATTTAGTATAACAATTTTATGTCTTCTTTCCAAATTTTCTTTTTATGTTCCCAAACTATTTTAAATCTCGATTTTTTAAATAAATTCCTTTTACACTTAACAATAACGCTTAAGTTCCATTATTAAAAATCCTTTTATTTACATTATTCAAAATCTCTATTTTCCATATTTCGAAATTATCAAGTACAAATTTTAAACTCATGCTATTTATTTTTCCTAAAATCATTTCCCTTAATAAATCCAATTTTCACTATAAATATTTTACTTTCAATTTCCCTTTTTAATTTCTCTTAAAAATTCAATATTCATGTTTATGGTATTTTAAAATGCCAAAATCTATCCAATAATACCATAGTATCCAACAAATTCAATTTCCACTGTAGTCTATCAAAGATTATACAAATAGACCATACATCAATATATATGAAATTAAATTGAATAATTTTGAAGAATCCAATTGGATCCCTCTAACCTGTTTCCCTGCATCCACAGATGTTAGCACAATATTAAAATACCAATCCCACTTTGATGGGGATATCATGGTATATAGGGTCATCCGCTATTATGTTGGGCATATAGGGTGTAACAACACGTAAAATTCAATAATTAAATTGGTTAAATTAATAAGATTTTCATAATTAATTTAGAAAGAAAAAAAAAGTTATAATTTATATTGAAGTAAATGTTAAGAATGAAATATAGATAATGGTAATTAAAAATAATTATTTGTAAATTTGAATAAAATTCTAATAAATGAAGTAGTGAAAGTGTTATACTTGGATATCAATTGAATATGAGAAAATAAAGGTAAGTATTGAATTAATTAATGAAATAACACATTGTTAATAGTAATTGGATGTAAATTATGGAAATATGTTAATGCAAGTTAATAATTAATGAACTTGAATGAACATGCCAATTAAATAGAATAATTTAAATTTTATAACTTGGTTATAAATGGAATATGAGAAAGCAAAATGTAATTATTGAATTTATGTGTGAAATAATACAATAGATGGTAATTGGTTGGGAAGAATGAACATACAAGTATTATAAAGAATATAATGGTGACAAATAGTTCTTGTTACCAGTTAATCACCAATTACCAATAAAGATAATTAAAAGTACTTTAATGATAATAAATTTAGTGCAATCCCAACTAATTGAAACCGATTGTAAAGTTATATTTGATTGTAACTGATAAGTTAGGAAATAATTTCAAAAGTTATATTAATTAATGAAATAATATGTAATAAATTGCAGTTTGATAGAATTAATGATAGATAAGTAACTATAACAATTGTTAGTTGATAATAAAGTATGAATGTGAGAAAATTTTGCGATAGTGCAAAACTTTAATCATTTACCCATTCATTTAATGCTTTGAATTAGATCTAAATCAATTGTAAAATTTGGTTGTTAATAACAGCATATAAGGGAAGTTTAACGTTAATGGTAACAATTTGTATAGGGTAACCATTTATTTAGTATATTTAATATAAACCGGTAATCAATTGCAATAAATCTAAATTAAAAGTAATGTTAGTATAAATTAAGGAAATAATTTGAAATATTGTCAATTTTATTTATAGTATGACAATTGGTTGAATGAAAGGAATGGAAATAAATTTTTATCAATATACTGGAGTTTAATTTATGATAATAGGATTAATTGTAATTAAACGAAATTAAATATTTAAATACTACATAAATGGGAATTTAGATGACATGTAAGGATATTAATGTAATGGATTTTGAATCTAATGTTAATTTCATCCGTTTGATAATAATAAATTGAATAATAGAATGAAAAGTAATTAAATAGAATTATTAGAAATTTTTTTATAATTTTGAATTTAATGGGATTAAGGTTAATACTGAAATTGATAAATTTATTAACTCTACATTGACATTTTAATTTGTTTAAATCATTGTAAATGATTGAGAAATCAAAAGGGATGAAATTTGTCAATTAAATAATTGAAATTGGAAATTTGATTTAATTAGTTAATTTATTAATTTATTCGATCAATATAACATAGCCATTTTGGCCACTGACTCGGATTTCGACGAAACCAGTTTCAACGGATCCGTAACGGTGAATTATTATAGGATTTCAAATTTCGTAATGATCGATCTTGTCATTTGGTCGTACGAGCTTGAAACGCCTTGAAATCAATTAAAATGAAATCAATTTGAAAAATATTGATTTTAGCATAACTTCTTCATACGATGGAATTTGGACTTGAAACCTTTTCCATTGCGTTTAAAATATTTTAAAACATCTATTTTGATATATGGGTTGACCCAATTTCGTTCCGTAGTCAGAACGAGCTTTTCGGGCCATTTTATCGTTCAACGCGTATATCCAATCGATATGATCCATTCTATTTCAGCTTGGTCTATAAATACCTTGTTATAAACCCTAGCCTACCTCTATTTCTCATTTGTCTGTACGTGCAATTCCTCCTCATCTCCTCATTTCAGTGGCAGACAATTCTGAAATTCCCAATTGCAATTCCAAATCAAATCCAAAGCCAAATTTCAAACTCCTCAAAAAAATTTGGAAAATTTATATATCGAAGCTCTCGATGTACGCATTTCAAAACTATAATTCGTTTTTCGATTTGAACCAGCGCTTGCCCAGAAATGAGATTGAATGTCAACCGTCCGTTGCTAGGGTTTCGTAGTGGATAGTGGATCTTCAACGTGATGGCGATCAGAGGTTGCTGCGAGGTATAGGGCGAAAAGGGGGATCGATCCATGCGGCTACTTGATGTCATAGGTGGTTGAAGTGCCTCGAACGGAGTGCTCAAATTGGCGGCAGCGGATCGGTGTTTTGGGGGCTAGGGAGATGCACGAGCCACTAGGAGGTGTTGCTCGAGGAGGAGGTGGCATCAACGGCCTCTGATCTTGTTGGCTAAGTCGCATGGTGGCGCGACAACGAAGTTTTGGGTAGTGGCTGCAAACGTGTTTGTTCGGGAAGTAGGGTTTCGAACGAGCTGCAGTAGAGGGGCGCGAGATGTTTCCGACTTGTAAATTATGCGGGTTTGAATAATTTAATCTTTTCTTTTTGTATAATTATAAATCGTAAATGTTCTAACAATCACAACTTTCGCATACGAGGTCCATTACACACGCGGTTTTCTCCGCTAGGTTCGTATTGGAATTTCAAGCACATTGGCGTAGGGTTGGATGGATTCGAAGACTATTCAAATTTTAGGTTTAAATTGGAATTAAATTCAATTTAAATTCAAAAGGTGAGTGTTTTAACCCACTCACAACTTCTAAAATTTCTTAAGTTTGTTAAATTAATTTTTGATGAGATTTGAAATTTATTTATCATGTTTGTATATTTTTATCATCATTCCAGTTAAATTTAATTTATTGAATTAAATTGTTATGCAATTTATTATTGCAAATAAATTGCTAGTTAAATTAATTTATTATTGTATATAAACTGCTAGTAATTACCTGTTATTTATTATCTATTCTATATTAATGTTATTGTTTGAATTGAATGTTGATTATGATAAGTGTTTGATGATTGATATTGGATGAATGGATGTTTTATTTATATTGTTATAAACTGCAAGTTGTTATCCATTTTAATTTCATTTGGGATTGCGGTTTGAAATGATATTTAACCGTATTTTTATTTTAAATTATGGATTGAAATGGTAAGTATCCATATCACTTGACCATATAATAGAAAATTTTATACAGACACCGCGGTCTATATATAAAAATATTTTGAAATGATTTCCATGGTCAGGTAAAGAAATATACGATTTTATGAGATACTGATTTGGATATATTAAATGTTATTTTATATATAGTTAAATTCTTGGTTTTAATTAAATATATTAAAATATAGTATTAAATAAGTTAAATAATAAAGATGATTTTATTAAAATATAATATGGGTAAGCATTTACTTAAATTATATTTTAATATAGATTTTATATTGATTTTTTATAAATCAAGGTTGAGAAGATAGTTTAGAAAATTAATTTGAGATTTTATTTAATTAAAAAATTTATTTAATAAGAATCCATTTGGAACTTATTGAAATTTAGATTCTAAAAGAATATGGTTTTATTGCTTAATTAGGGATAAGGTGATTTAAGTGAATATATCAAGTCTAAATAAATTGAGGAATATTCAATTACTGAAATTTGAAGTTGTATTTAAAGGATATTGGATTTACTAACCAAATATTTCAAACTTAAATAATAGTAAAGTGATTTTGGCATATATATGAATTAAAAAATTTAGATTTGAAATATTGAATATTTAAACTTTGAAGTATATTGAATTTGAAAGGGTTTATTTTGTGGATCAAATCCTTTTTGAAATCGACAAAATTTGGAAAAGTTTATTTGGAAACTGAATTTAATTGAAGTGTATTATTTTGGATTTGGATTAAATTCAAAATATAGAAATTCGAGTTTGGACTAGATTTGTGAAAATTAAAGAAGCTATTTTGGTTATATAAAGTATTTTAGATGTTCAAACCACATAAGTGGTGAAAGTTCTGAGTTTCAAGGTAGTATAAATTGAAAGTGTTATATTTCTAGTATTTTGATTTCGAAGGGTTATATTGTTGAAAGTGTTATGATTTTTTGAAAAGGATATATTTGAAATAAAATGATATTATATTGATTTGGGTTTTATAAAAATGATATCAAAATGATTTGGCTTTAGAAATGGAAAGGATATCGTATTTATATGTTTTCGAAATGAATATTATATTCTGGTTTGAAGTATAAATTATTTTGAAATGACCACGGTGTTATAATAACATTTAGTTTTTAAAGAGACTGGGATCGGTAGTTCTCATACTCTCTGCCAACTCTGAAAACCACTTTAACAACCGTGTACGCGGTGGACATTGCAGAATGAAGTAGGATGGTTGCGACGTTCTATTAAGGTATATACATGGACCCTACTCCCGTGAGTTGGCACAAGGTTGCTAAAACAGGAGCGATCTCGGGCCAACGAGGTAGCCCCTCTTATCGGACACATCCCTCCGATATTATACTCTGACTTTTGGTTTGATTCGGTGGCCACTTTTGATTTTGATTGGGGGTATGGCTCGAGGTGGGCGGTACCTGCGCGATACGCGTTACCATCAGCCCGTGTGCGTAATTCGTATATCTACCCTGGCATTGCCTTATGTGCCGTGTCACCTACCCTAGCATGCCTTGTACGAGCTTGTGTTTCTCCCGTAGCCCGTGGAGTATTTAGAGTAGTCTCCCGATCTGGAGATGCGCTGATACTGAGTGGACTACTGAGACTATTACATTGTAAGGACTATATGGGCAACCCTTTAATGCTATTAAAAATTAAGTTTATTTTACTATAGACATTATTATAATAGCGAAATATTACTACATAGTAAATAGTTTACGAATCCTTAAGTGATGTGAATCCCGAGCATCTCTTAAGTTACTACACTCACGTTAGACACTGGATAGGAGATGTCAAATCCCGTAAACATCTTTGACTCCGTTCCACTCATAATTTACTGATTGATTTAACATACATAAGATCTTTTAGTTCTGACTCGAGTGTTTTATCTTTTCAATTTGCTCGGGTCAGTCCGAGCATTTAAGGATTTGAAGATTTTATTCTGGAGGGCGAAGACGATGATTTGTATTACTATTTTTTATTATATTCCCTACATCACATTGTTCCACTGAAATATTATTTATTGTTCTCTGGTATGTGTAACTCTGATATGTATAGTATAAGTATAATCGAATATTTTATAACAGCTTCGTAAACTGTATATTTGATTATTATATTTTATCGTTCCGCTGCAAGATTCTATTTTGTTTTTTTTCTCTTTCTTTGTTTTTTCTTATTTACCCCATAACAATCCGCCCTTCTGTATGGTTTAAGTCTGACATGTTTGGTTTATTGTTGATTTAAAACGTACGAAAATGTGGACGTTACATCTGGTATCAGAGCTTTGGTTAGCGGTAAACCTTAGCTTTGTGGGGTTTACTCTTTATTAATAGGGTAGTAATACAATATGATGAGTCGCTCAGTGTATATATGAGAGAGCGTATTTGTTAGTGTTATAAAAAGGTTTTAATATTGTGTTAAATTGTTCCGTTTTGTATTTATAAATTCTAGTTGATGCATGGGACGCTATGACATCAATAGGGATTTCTAAACACTTAATAGGACAGACTGACATAATATTTGCTTTGAATATAGGTGAATGAAATAATTTTGCCTATTATATTTTCTATATATAAAATAAAAATTTATAATGGTTATTTTTGGTTGTAATATATTGGTTGTTAAGTAGTGTAATCTATAAATATTAGTAAAATAAGATATAAAATAAAATAAATGAAAGATTGGAAATTTAGAACTTAAGTTCAGGGGTTTTTGAAAATTTCTTTCAAATGGTTTGGAATATAATAATAATATTATTAGAATTATTTTTTGATATAAATATTTCAATATAATTTGAAAGAAATGTTTAAAAATAAATTTTGGAAAGAAATAAGTTTTGTACTCCCCTCTCTATCGCTGGAAAATAATTTCGGTGATGAATGCACGCATCATCGATATTCATTTTCGAGTTTCGAAGTGGGAAGGCCACTGTAGTAGTTTTACTACGAATTTATTTTGATAACCAAATATAAATTTTTAGTTGTTCTAAATATAATTGGATATATAAATACGTTTATCTATTATTTTAAAAAGATTTGAGATTTAACCCGGTATTTAGTTCTTAAGTTTCCATTAATTAATAGTTTCAATTATTATAGTGAATTGAAACGTAGGTAATTAATAATTGAAACCTATAAAGGAAATAAGAGATTTAATGCTAAGTATACATAGAATTGAAAAGAAAGTTGAAATTGTAATCTATAAAACAAAAGCTGTAATTATTGAACATTAAATTAAATTAAAAGAAATGTGGTAAAACTTGTATAAGTTTCATTTGCATTCTTTAACGTATATATAACTTACCAAAAGATGTAAAAGATGAAATGTTAATAATAAAATGTAATGGATGTTATACAAGTAATCAACTTGAGGTAATGAAATTCTTTTATGTTTGCACAAAAAATGGGCAAACACCTCCAAGTCATACGATTTAGTTGATTAAGTGTTCTTAGTGATTTGGGTGATTTATGCAAATATATAAAATAGATGGACTAAACTGTAAAAGACACACAGATTTATAGTGGTTCGGCCAGAATGTGCCTACGTCTACTTTATATGTTATTCTCCTTTTCTTTTCAGATTACAAGTACAAAGCTTTGATTACAAGTATCTGAAAGTTGTTTGAAAGTTCTATCCGTGCTTGAGCTCTCAAACTTGTTTGCCATTGTTGTACCCTTGCCCCTCTATTTACAGAGTGAGGCTGAGGCTAGGGGTCCTGGGTGTATATAGCTTCTGGTGGGCCTGGGCTGATGCAATCTAAACTGACTAAGTTGATCCGGAACGTCTTGGTTCGGTGGAGAGTGGCATGTTGTTTGGACCGGTGGTAGGTTGGGAGTGAGTTTGGTTCGGTGGTGGTTGGTCCGGCTAGGACTCGAAGATGGGCTGGTTCGGTGGTGAAGTGGGAGGATTCGGTTCAGTGATGGAGGAGAAGGGAATTGGTTCGGTAGGTGCTGGAGGCCTCTGGTTCGGTAGTTTATAGGGGTAGCTGGTTCGGTGGCAGGTGGGACGTTATTGGTTCGTTGGGGCCTTCCCCCCTTGGTTCGGTGATGCTTCCTTTCGTTTGGCTCGGTGGTGGAAATGCACCAAACATTTGCCCCCCCAAAGTGGGGCATATGTTGGCATATGCCGCGCTTTGTTTTAACTTGGGTGTTTCCATCCGGTCCTATGTGCCGAATGGTCCGGTCTGGTCGTCCTGCGTAGTTTATAAGTAGGGGTGTTAGGACTTCGTTATTCCCTACCAAGTTCGATAGCCGAATCAGACTCTCTCCTGCCGAATTAACCTTACTACCGAACCACGTTAGATTGCCGAATCGGGTAATTTATCCTCTCTTTACCGAATGGCTCCGCGTTTTGGACTACCGAATGTAGCGAGTGTCGAATGAACCGAGGTACTCGACTTGCCGAATGAACTCGTGGGCTTAAGTGCCGAATGTGTCTTCGGGCCTTGTACTACCGGACGGGTTTGAGAAGTACGAGGCCGAATGGGCCTTATTCTCAAACTACCGATCGGTCTTTCATGTTTTGAATTGCGAACGAGATTGCAGACTGCACGCACTCGTTTGCTTATATCTCTATACTCCTTGTTTTAACAGTGTGTTTGCTTTTGGTGTTGTAGATAACAACTCACAAAGTGGAAACTCGATCAGAAAAGAGAAAATCTACGGACAGAAGAGAGTCCCCTGTTGTGCCCCCAGCCCAGCCAGGACCGGGACGACAGGGACCCACCCCGAGATCACTAGTGGACGGATATGGTCCTCAAGAGCTTTTGAATTCTCCTCCAGATTGCTTTCCGAGCTCTCTCAGAGAGGAGCAGATTGATGTTATCTCCCGCTCCTTTGGGATTGATAGAGTACGCATGTTGTTGCCAGGGAAGGGGGTCACGCCATATAATCCCCCTGAAGGATACTTCGCTTATAGTAGGTACCACTGCATGTGTGGGGCCATTCCTCCAATCAATGCTTGGATAGTTAGCTTCGTCACCTATTTGAAGGTGGCCCCTTTCCTGCTCCAGCCCAACTCCTACGCTATCTTGGCGTGCCTATTTGTGATTTTCCTGAGAAAGTACGGGCGTCCCCTTCTAACCGGGAGATTCGGTATCTATATAAATTGAGAGGTTACAAGAAGGGGTCTCCATACATCAGCTTGGAATGAATGTCGCACGTCACCTTCTTACAAAAAGTTATTCAAGTTATAATGATTGAAATTTAAATTTAAATAATAAAATAAATAAAAAAGAAACAAATAAATGTCGCATGTCACCTTCTGAAGCCCACGTCATCATGTGTGAAAGAACTAAAGCCCTAACCTGCAACGAACGCCTGCACGCAAACCAGCTCCCACGAATCCACAATCGCATGCAAAAACCCTCACCTCGGCCAAGATCTGGACCTACCACCGTGCTATCCTTCCACGGCCGACCCCCCAGCCATCGCACAGTCATGCTCGCTGCAGTCGAACGGCCTCCGCCGCCGTTGATTTGATTGGTGAACTCCGGCGAATTATGACGCCTGTAGCACGAACGAACATCACCACAGTGGCCTGCATGACTCTAGCTTCCCAACGCCACCTCCTGATCGACGATCGGGAGACGATCCACCATCAGATTGTCAAAACCCTAAAATGAATGATCGATGTTCACTCTCAATTTCTGGACAAACGATAATTCAAAACCAAAAACGAACTGCAAAACTGAGATTCATTCATCGAGAGCTTCGATATATAATTTTTCTGATTTTTTTTTTTGAGGAGATTGAAATTTTTGTTTTGGATTTGAATTTGATTTGTGTTTGGGTCTAGAATTTGTTTGTCTTCCATTGAGGAGGAGAGATAGTTGAATTGTACATATAGACTAATGAGAAATAGAAGCAGGCTAGGGTTTATAACCGGTTATATATAGGCAAGGTTGAAATAGAATAGACGGACATGATTTATAAATGCTGTGACGGCCCGACTTTCCACTCCCGAAAAATCGCGTCATCCTTAAGAAAGAAAGGGATAGAAAAGAGAAAAGAAAGAAGAGAAGAAAGAAACAACATCAGAATCTACACAGTGGAACGAATAAATTATATTAATAACATAAGTATTACATAGTATACATCAAATATTAGAGTTACACAGACAATACAACACATACTAGACAGTTATAAACACCTTTCTAGTTATTACAACTCAATCACAAAACAGAAACACTCAGAGATACCAACACAGCGGAAAACTATATAACTATACGCAGAAGCCTCCTGCACCATTTGCTCCTCCACAATCCGTCAAGCTAATCCTGAATCCTAACCTGAATTCCCTTGGCTACTCATAAAAATTTTAGTACCCAAGAGTTATAGAAAAACAGAAATAACTCCGGGTCAGACATGGGTCTGGTGTGAGTAACAGGTTAAAGTTGCTTAACTTTGAAAAATCTTTGAAAAGAAAAGGTATCACGTAAGACTTCCCACACATAAACATGGAAAAGTTTTTACCTTACGCTAACCAAAACATTTGATAGGTAATCCGATGATATTATAATAGTGTCTAGGGTTTTCAAGTAAATAAGAAATAGCCGAAATTGTTACATTTATTAAATTCCAGCAACATAGGTATACAATCAAAACCATTGGCACTTATTGGATTTTGGATTCCATACAATGGCTGGGCTACTGGGGTACCGCCCGTCACAGTACGTGGCCTAGATCACCGTACCGAGGATTACTCCCAAACCCCTGCAACACAAAGCCGACCCGTTCCTTACTGAACAGTTCCAAACAAGACAACCCCGCAGTTGTGATCAGTAACCGCACCACTAAGCCCAAAATAAAGGGACCTCTAGACAAGGATAAATCTTTCTCTCAAGTGGGGGCTACCCACGAAGCTTTGCTGCACCTCCCCCGTTTTAGCCATTCCCGGTTGATGAGGCTTGAGGCTACGATTACCTTTATAGGACATATCACTTAGAATGCTCATCGTCCACCTGACAATGTTCTGAAAGCATTCAATCCATACAAGTTCGTTCTGGGTTCGAACGAAACCGAAGGCATTATCTCGTTACACTCATTTTGGAATCACCCTCAGAGTTAACGACAATAACCCTTGCACTCTGAACCACCATCTCGAATCTATAAGTACTATTCCGTCAAACTCATTACGGAATCACCCACAGAGTTATACTGACGTATAGCCTTACACCTCGAGTCTTCACTCGCTCCACTTGGATTAACGACCTAACGTTTAATTAGAATCGATGTGGTTTTCGGATTCCAAATATGGAAACCCGATCCCGGTCTCATCGAAATCCAAAGCGTGTCTTTTAAGGCCAAGTTGTTTTAAAGTTTAAAAAATTCAATTCATTGTCTAAATATACAGATAGATAATTCACAACACAATAGATAATCAACCTTATCATTATCAACAAATAATTCATATCATAATCAGATAATCTATATTATCATCCTAAAGCAACCATTGCATCCACATCACAACATTACTCATCTCATAGCTGAGATTTCAAACCATACCAGACAACCAATCAATCATCAAACAAGCAACGATCTAATGATCACACCATTTATAATTAATTTAAAATGAATTAAATTAATTACTAAATCTCTAATTAATTTAAAATGAATTAAATTAATTACTTCATCATTAAAATTCTGCTTATCTTAACCATTAATTTATTACAAATCAATTTATAAATCATTATCTCATATTTATTTCACTTAATCATTACTGATTAACCATCTCTAATTACAATAAGTAATTAGCATTTAATATTAATTACACAAGTTAATTATATTAAACCCTTTGCAAATAATTAACTCGTAATTTCTTAATTAACTAATCATTTATCCACTATTAATTATACCTTAATTAATCAATTCCAAGTTACATCATTAATTAATTAATTAATGATTTCTGATTATATTTAATCAATTTCTCAAAATAAATTAATTACATAAGTAAATAAATCTTCAATTTAAATCTTATATATATTAATCACCTTTGGTTAATAACCATTCAGTAATTAACTGCTTTAATTACTCATCCATCAATTAATTAATCTTAATTAATTATCTTAATTAATCTTTGATTAATTTCAAAGTAATTTAAATCCAAATTACTTCTATAAATAATTACATTCAGTAATTATCAATTATTAAATTCATAAATTACATAAAGTAATTATCAACAATTCACAAATGTTTAAATTAATTTAACTTAATTAATCTAAACTGATCACATTAATTAAATTAATTACACTAAGTAATTAATTCATTAATTGCTTTTATTAAGTAATTAAACAATTGATTATTATTAATTTATTAATCTAATTAATTATTAAAATTAATCACATTAATTAATTGTTAAATAATCTTAAGTAATTGATCTTCATTAACATCTCTTAATTACTTAATTAAGAATTAACTTATAATTAACCATTATTAATTATCAATTAATTAATATTGAATTATAATTTAATTAACCTCTAATTATTAATTAATTAAGTGTTAATTAAAATCATTAAAAACTTTAAATTAAAATTTAATTAACCATCCTTAATTATAGATTAATTAGCCTTAATTAATCAATCTCAAGTCTTAATTAATTAACTTAAAAATAATATTAATTACTTAATTAAACATCCACATTATTTATTAATTAAATAATTAATATTCCATTTAAATTAATTTAATAATTTAAATGAAACAAATTTTCTTATGTTCAAAATTAAGAAACATTCTTCTCTTACAAAATATTTCAAACACTTTGTTTCAAACAAAAATTCAAATTTTAAAAATTTCTTTTTAAATTTCAAACTGAACACAATTCAAATTTTCATTTCAGATTCAAACTTAAAAATTTAAAACTTTATTTACATCTCCATCTTCATTTTCAAATTCAATTTATTTAACCTTTCCTAAAAATGGTTAAAACAAATTTAAATTTAAAAACTTATTTAATTTTAAAAACTGACATTAAAGTCAAATCTCAGATATTCCAAAACCGAATTTAAACTTATTTTAAATTCTTATTTCATAATTTAAAACTTATGGTTTACAAATTCAAACCGATGTTCCTTTATACTTAAAAAAAAGTTTAAAAATCTAAATTTAAATTCTAGATTTAAATCCAACTCAGATTCATCTATTCAAAATTTCGTTTTCCAAATTTAAACTTGTTTTAAATTTTTCAGTTGCATTTTTAACATTTTCTTTTTAATTTAAAACAGAAAACAGAAAACAGTTTTCTGTTATAGTTTAACATCTTAAATTTGAATTCAAAATAATTTCAAATACCAGATTTAAATTATTGAATTCAAAATTTAAATTTTAGGTTTAAACATTACAGTTTGAATTTCATCTTAAATTTGAAATTTTACTTTTAAATCTAAAACAGAAAACAGTTTCTGTTTTGTTTAAAACCCATACTTATGTTTTGAAAGCATTTCAAATTTATTTCGAAGGTCTAAAATTTAAACTTATTGAAATTCAAATCCCATTTCAGGTTAAAGACTCATTTCATATTTTTGTTTTTCCATTACTTTACTTTCAAATTTTATAAATCTAGGAAAACAGGTTTTCTGTTTTGCTTAAAACCAATTAAAACTTTCAAAATTTAAATTATTTCAAAAACCCAAAATTTAATTAATTGAATTTATACTTAAATTCAGATTCAACTTTAGTTTTCAGATTTTTGTTTGCAATTTACTTTCACTTTGAAAATTTTAAAAACCTGGAAAACAAGTTTCTGTTAAAACCTGAAACTCATATTATACCCAAGCATCACATAATTTACTTCGAGTAAATCACTTCCTAACTTCGAGTCATTTCCCAAAATTCCCGAGTCAATTCCGAGTATAAAAAACCCTGCAACCCAAAACAAATACCCACCTGCACAACAACCACACTGTGCACCCACTCCCCATCTCCGGCCATCTCCGGCCATTATCAACGACCATCCCCCATCCACCAGTGACCTCTCAACAACCTTCCACCTTCAAAATTCCATGATTCAACATGAATTTGAATTCAAGTTTTTAAACAAAAACCTGGAAACAACCTTCCCCTTATTAGTGCCTAGCCTGTCAACGGCAAGCTCATCCAACTCCGGCCACTATTACACTCCAAACTCCGGCGATGACTCCATCAACCCTTCATCTACCAATTCCCTAAATATCTCAGAACTCGATTCACTTTGAAAGCCGTAGCACCCAATTTCTTGAACCCAGTAAAAACAAGGGTTCTTAACTAGAAATTCCAAATTCAACATCGATATTCAATTGTAATCCAATTAGGTATTTTTCCTATAATCATTGATAGCTACACTGACTCCAGAAACAAATTTAACTAAATCAAAAGCAAGTATCACTTATATACTAAACAAATATGTATGATACAGTAAATTTTAAACCGTACCATGTTTTAAACACTATAAATTGTAATACTTGATTTAAAATTTATGAATTTGTTTGATGTTTTTATTTATAAACCTGAATACATGCATTTCTATATTTGAATTTCCACAGATATAAATTATTGACCTGTTGGATTTTACTTCCAGGCAACATAGGCTTTGATTAATCACATATATAATTTTAAAACTTACTTCATCTTATAATACAAATTCCATTACAAAATTTAAATCCTGATAGCAAAACAAGTCAAAGGAAAGAACCTAAAATCAACAGGAGATAGAAGTTTTTGAAACAGAAATTTACAGTTAACACTATACACAATTATATTTATATGCAAAAATGTCCACAGCACATTCACAATTATGTATATTCCTAATTTAAAAAGCTTGTACAACTTTACCTAATAAAATTTTAGAAATGAGTTACTCACTTGTTTAAATGATGCAGACAGAGCACAGATTCATGAATGTAGGCTTCTTGCTTAACCAGATTCAATTGCATGCTCCAGATGAAATGCAGGTTGCAGATGCAAATACAACTTGCATTTGTTTCCAGCTTTTACATGCAGGCCCTTTGTAAGTGGATCAGTGATTTGATTTTGCTTTTTAAGTAGTTTGATTATAGTTTTTGAAAACATGCAGACTTGTAGAGTTTGAAAAAGAGGAGTTTGATTGCAATGCATGTTTATAGATTTTACTTTCATTTTATTGAAGGAGGAAAAATGTTTCTTTGTTAAGAATTGAAAAAAATGAGAAAGAATAAAGGAATGAGTATATGCAATGTTTTATAATCTAAATTACGATTTAAAATTTTAAAAAATGAATCAATGACACTTGTTAAAGAAATGGACACATGTTAACTTCTTTGTTTACTTACTTAACATATGTTATATTATGCCTTAATACACTACGCATGTCTTTTAAATGGTTTTGTTATTTAATTAAGTGTTAAAGAAAATTATACTTAATGAATGCATGTTCATATTTTAAATTGTATTTTAAATCTCAAATTAAATTAACAAATCTCATTTTATAAATAAATATTTTAATAACAAAAACATTTTTGTAACATATTTTAATATTCAAACTTGAATTAAAATGAATTTTAAACCAATAGAACATTTATCTTACATATTTAAAATCATATAGTATTTTACTAAATATTTTTGAAAAGCTTAAACTAAAAATAAATCACAATTTCTATTTTCAAAACATTAAAATTATGCTATACTAATTTAACAACTTATCTATTAAAAAAAATATAAATGCATATACATTATTAAATAGGAAAAAATTTATTAATTTATTAAAAATAAATTCACAAATTAAATATTTAAATAAAGAAGATTATCAAATCAAATCAAATTTATTAACAAAAATTTGTCAATTCAATTTAAATTTAAACACAGATTATTAAATTTAAATTGTCCAAAATTCGGGATATTACAATCCTTCCCCCTTAAAAGAATTTCGTCCCCGAAATTTAAAACAAAGGTAATTTAATAATCTATTTACAGATTTTATTTTAAAACACAGCATATGTTAATCATATGCCAACAACCTAAGCAACCAATTCACAAAAACAGAACAATTATAATTATCCAAAAGAATTTTGGATAAAACTTCACGAGTTTCCTTGGTATATATATATATCGGGATACTCACTCTATAGAATACAATCAATCAATACTACTAAGCTATAGAGCTCCTAACAACAATTCTATACAGAATATCAGACTACAAACGAGTCTGACTCTACAACCAAACCATCCTAAACTACTGGTTCTACAACCAGAAATATCAAACATGTATTCCCTCAGAGATACGTGAAACACATTGAATCCCAGTTACCCAAACTGGCAATTCAACTCTAGAAAACCAAACACAGATCTATCCCAAAACACAGAAGAAACCAAAGCACTACGGAGCTAGCTTCCCAAACTTATAACTCCTTGGATCAGAGAAAAACTTATCCCAAATCAAATCTCCGACTTCAGAATAAATTTCTCCAGCTCTTATCCATACAAACTCTTCGGACGATCCTGGGCTATCAACATTCATCCTGATCAGCTTAACTCTACGCTGATTCCATTAGAAACAGATTGAATCAAAACAATCCAATGATCTCCTCAAGATCACCCAAAAACCAAGAACATAAACCCTGCTTCTCAACAACAGAAGACAGAACAAACTTCTCCTCCGGAAAAGAAAACAGAAACACTCCAAACTGCTTCCGCTGCACAACTTTGATCCGAAACAGAAGAAAATGCTGAAGAACACAAGCACAGACTAGACAACCCCACAAAAATATGGTTCCACATATCCATAAAGAAAACTCAGATGTTTCTCAGAAACCAGAGTTGCTTCACCAACTTTTATCTGAAGGAACCATCCATCTACTAACTGAACCACCTGTTCCATCTCTGGAAAGAAAACTCGATCTCCAAATGCAGACAAACTCTGACTATCCAAAAGAAATCCGAACGATCTCCAACAATCCAAAGAACACTATCGCAAGTCACTTTTGCTATCAACTCAGCCTAAATCCCAAGAAAAACTGCTCTGTCTACCAAACAGAACAGCTTATGCTGGCTTAACCAACTTACCAGAGAAATGACTCCACTCTGCTGCTTCTGAACTCCACTTCAGAAAACCTACTCAGCCAGAAGACTCCTTCCAACTCAGAACACTCTGCTAAACTCAGCCACATCACCGAGCGGACTCACTTCTTACTCTTGTTCCAAAGAAACAGCTTCGGAAATATCCATAGTCACTGCATCTCATCACGCAGCTAATACTTCCTGAGATATCAAAATATCATCACTCACTAGCTTCAGCCATACCCGACAGATCCAACTCAATTTTGCACTTCAAAGACGAACTCCGAACCTTAACAGGTTACCTTCAGAGATCGATGAAGTCCTTCACCACAACAAAACTCACTCGAGACGGTATTCGGTCTACAGTCTCGACAAATACACTTTCAACCTCATCCATCAAACACCAACCAATGGTAGTCGTGTTACACACACCTCTACCTTATCTACCTTTATAACTTACATTGGAAAACCTGAACAGGTAACCCAACAAATAGGTAGAACCATAAATATATATATATATATAACAAAATACAAATACGCTCTCTCAAGATAGACACCACTACAGAGACTAGATATTCACTCAACCTAATGCTCTGATACCAGCTGTGACGACCCGACTTTCCACTCTCGGAAAATCGCGTCATCCTTAAGAAAGAAAGGGATAGAAAAGAGAAAAGAAAGAAGAGAAGAAAGAAACAACATCAAAATCTACACAGCGGAACGAATAAATTATATTAATAACATAAGTATTGTAGGATCGATTTCACCCTAGAGGGGGGGTGAATAGGGTGATAGTGTTAATTATAAAAATTAAATGCGGAAGCTTATAAACTAATATTAACACAGATCACAGAATATTACCAGCACAGAAATAAATAGCAGAATAATAAAATGTAGAAAAGAACAACACAGAATTTACCCAGCTTCGGCAAAACCCTGCCTACGTGCTGCCTCCAAGATTTCTACTAGAAATTAGAAAGTCCCTCGCTTACACACGTAAACTCGCTACACCCGCTATTGACTATCCTAACTCTACGCTCAAAACCCTGGCCACAACTATACTACCGAGTTGCGAATTCCCAAACTACAACACGTAGTTTGTACCCTAGTCATACGACTAGAAAGAAATAAAACAGTTTAAAATATAAATTTAAAAACAATTAAAATTAAAATTGAACCTTAATTATAAATTAAAAACCCCTTAAAACAAACTCCCTTAGAAAGTAGGCCGGCCTCCTTTGCTTTTTGACCCGTCTCTTTTATTTCTCTATTCGTAATGGCGGCCGTTCCTTTTTAGGGCTTCGTCCTTGATCAAATTGGGGCTTTCGAAGTACCGATAATTTGTTGATGAATTCAATGATTCTTCGCGTGTACTGTTGATCGATTGTTGCTTACTTCGGCTGCTTCGTTGATCAAATTCTCTCCTTGAATCGGTATTATTTGCTTTTTGCTTTTTGATTTTTTCTTTCTGGAATTTGATGGATTAAATGCCGATGATGATTAGGGTTTTTATAGGAGTCAATTTCCTAAAATCACGTTCGTCTGATTTCTTCAAAATTTCTTGTGTTGCCGTTCAATTATTGTTGGATGTTTGCGATGAATTCTGACTTTTTCAATATCGTATTTTTCTGATGCTCGATCCCCACGGCTTTGAATTGCCGTGCTCGTCACGGTGTTGATTTGTGACTTGGTCAATTTTTCATACTCACTTGAATTGCGTTGATTTTCTTTGACCATGTTGATTTCGTGAAATTTTTTACTGCTGGCTTTTGGCTTTGAATCATTTCGTCTCTGGCTATCTTTTTCTTGTTGGTACTGGATGCATCGCTTCAGTGATTCATTACCTCATGTGCTTGTATTGACATGTTATGGCCTGTACTCGGTTTGCTTTTGATGCATTCTGGTGCGGCCTTTACTTGTTGATCTTCATAGTTCACTACATTCATTTGTATCAGTTCTCTGACTCTGACTTCTGTATATTTGGACTTGTTGTAGTTGAATAGTGTGATGTTGCCTCTGGTTGGTGTCATATACATTCATCAAAGTTGGTATTTGCATTGCATTTCTCAGTGAACTCCATTTCACTTTGTTGCATTTCAAGATTCATCTGATCACTGCTGTGTCTTGTTTAATGGAGTCAGTGATAATGATCACTGTGTTGGGCTTGTAGTACTTGGATATTTGCAGTTTGTAGCGTCATTGAGCTTGCATACTGTTTTCATTTGTTCAACATGTAGTTGTTCACTTGGTCTTTGCTTGTGACATCCATGTGCACCTGATATATGTTTTAGACTGTGCTTGCATTGTTATTTGGTCGACACTTGCATCATTATCTGTTGCATGCATGAGATTGACACTGTACTTTTGTTGTTCACTATGTTCATTCACTTTGGTCTTTGTTGCCTCTTTTTGTTGTTGTACTTCATGTTGTATTCATGCAGCTTGTTTTCTATATTCACTTGAATGTTGCAGTCCATGTTTTTCACTGTTTACATTGTTTGCATTGTTGCAGTTGGTCATTTTGATCATCTGTATATTGCTGCAATCTTCATTGAGCTTGTATGCTTCAAGTTGCCTTGAGTTGATCCTGTGTGTTATTTGGGTTTGACCTAGTGCTTTTGTTTGATTTGTGCACACGAGTTGGCGTGGCAGTGCACACGTATACGAATGTACACGTGTGTACTGCAGCCACTTATAATTGACTGTCCCTGATAAAGAATACTGATATGCACAGATATTGCATAGTCAAAAAAATGATGACGAACAACCCAAATAACTGAGGCAAATATTATTTTCAATATTCACATTTTATATTGCAAAAAAATATATTTCTTTTTCAATTTTACTGCGTTAGTAAAATTTTTTGCAGATTGCTCAGATGCTTGATTCTATCTGAAATAAAGTTGAAGATAAATACGAGTGTGAGTGATATGTAGTGAGGTGCTGATGTAAATGTGAAATTATGTTGTATTGTAATCAAAGTTGTATATGTATAGTGAGAGCTTGAAATTATACTATTCAAAATTGTAATAAATATTTGTTTGAATAAAATATTCATTTGAATTCAAAATCTGTGTTATCTATTTTATTCTGCAAATATTTATTTAACCTGTGAAAAATAAAATAGTACATTAACAAATACATTTAAAAACAAATGTATATATGTTTATTATCATCAAACAAAAATCATATAAGCGCATATTCAACAATCTCCCCCTTTTGATGATAACAAACATATATTTATGATTTTGAATGTATTAAATGTATTTGATTGTTCAGTTTGCTCCCCCTATTTAAATGCTTCCTATCTATACAATACTCCCCCTACATATATGCATTGAGAATAAAAATATGAATTTTATTTGCTAAAATCTTAACTTTTCTCTCCCCCTTTTGTTATCAGCAAAAGAATAATAGTGTTAGGGAAAATAGAGATAAAGTGATTGATATTGATCTAATATTAAGACTCAATCGAATATAAATATTAAATTTAAAAAAAATCAAACAAAAAATCATAAATATTTTGTTAGGCATATATTCCACTTTTAGAATGATGGAAATGTTGTCATCATATAAAACCATATAGTTATGTCTATTTGTGGAATATTTATATCAGGAATTTGAATATCTACTAACCATGCATAACCATTAGGACTTTTAAATGAGATTAGTAGTATTCCAATTAAAAGAATGAATTCAAGTATCTTCTAACCACGCATAACCGTGAGGACCTTTAAATGGGATTAGAATCAACTTGTTTATTTTATTTTTAAAAAAAAAATCAACTTTTGATATGCGTTCCATACATGCATAACCGTGAGGACTTTTAAATGAGCATGGAAGCACATAACAAATTCCAAGTAATTCACCCATGCATAACCATGAGGACTTTTAAATGAGAGTGAATACTTTGGTATTTATTATTATTATTATTACCCTTTTTTTTTTAAATGTGAAAAATGAAAAACGAACGATTCCTGTTTAAAGTACCACATATCGACAAACTATATAGAATTTTGATGAGTGATGGTCGTTAGAAATATGATAGAAATCGAGATGGTCATGGAATTTTTTTTACCAACAGAAATTTTATGACTCTTGTTTAATTTGAAAAATTTACTAATTATACCGTCTCGAGTAATAATATATGATAAATATCAATACTCATCACTTTTTAAATCACTATTTATTTCTTCGATGATTTGTAGGGAGAAAAAAAATGTTAAGTATTCAGCAAATTTCTAAACCACCTAGACTGAGTCGTAGTTTACAAAAACTATTTTCTGGTAGGGGTTTTGTAAAAATGTCTGCCAATTAAGAATCAGTTGAAATAAAATTTATGCAGATATTTTCTTTGGAAATATGATCTCTAATAAAATGATGTCTAACATCTATATGTTTTGTTCGTGAGTGATGTACAGGATTATTTGTGAGATCGATTGCGCTTTTGCTATCACACATTAGTGGTACACGTTTAAACTTTAGGCCATAGTCATGCAAAGTTTGTATCATCCATAAGATTTGAGCAGAGCAACCACTTAAAGTAATATACTCTGCCTCTGTTGTGGATAATGCAATACAATTCTGTTTTCTACTCGACCATGCAACTAATGAATGTCCTAACATAAAACATGCTCCACTAGTACTTTTTCTATCAACTAAATTTCCAGCATAATCAGCATCTGAAAAACCTTTCAATTCAAAATTATCGTTTGATGGATACCAAAGACCAAACCGTGGGGTGTGCAACAAATATATTATAATTCTTTTAACAGCTTTTAAATGAGATTCTTTTGGGTTAGATTGAAAACGTGCACATAAGCAAACAGAAAACATGATGTCAGGTCTAGAGGCGGTAAGATAAAGGAGTGATCCAATCATACCTCTGTACTGCTTTTGATCAACTGTCTTACCTTTTTCATCCTTGTCAAGTTTAAGTGTTGTACTCATAGGAGTTCTTGCTGGTTTAGCATCTTTCAATCCAAATTTGTTGACAAGTTCCCTAATATATTTTGTTTGAGAAATGAATGTCCCTTTATCGCTTTGTTGGATTTGAAATCCTAAAAAGAATTTTAACTCTCCAACCAAGCTCATTTCAAATTTTTCCTGCATGACTTTTTCAAATTTCTCACACAATAACTTGTTAGTAGCACCATAAATGATGTCATCAACATATATTTGAACAATCAAAAGATCATCGGTTTCATGCAACAGAAACAGTGTGGTGTCTACACATCCCTTTTTGAACCCATTTTCAAGGAGATAAGAACTAAGACATTCATACCAAGCTCTGGGAGCTTGTTTTAATCCATATAATGCCTTCTTTAGCTTGTATACATGGTTTGGATATTCATGACTTTCAAAACCTTCTGGTTGTTCAACAAACACATCTTCTTTTAAAATTCCGTTAAGAAAAGCACTCTTAATGTCCATTTGTCTTAGTTTAAATCCTTTGTAACAAGCAAAAGCTAACAATATTCTAATTGATTCTAGTCTAGCTACAGGCGCAAAAGTTTCATCACAGTCAACTCCTTCAATTTGATTGTATCCTTTAGCAACTAGTCAAGCTTTATTTCTAATTATATTTCCAGATTCATCATATTTATTTTTAAAAATCCATTTTGTTCCTATAACTGGATAATCCTTAGATCTAGGTGCTAGACTCCAAACATTATTTCGTTCAAACTGATTTAGCTCTTCTTGAATGGCCATGAACCAGTTTTCATCATTAAGGGCTGAATCTATGTTATTTGGTTCTATTTCTGAAATAAATCCACTATATAAGCACAGATCACATAAATTTTTAAAGGATGAACGAGTTTGTATACCTGCTATAGGGTTTCCAATTACCAATTCTGGTGGATGGTCTATTTTGTATTTCAGTTTTTCTGGATCCAGATTTCTTCGGACTTCTTGAATTGTAGTAACTTCTCTAGCATCAGCAGTTTCTTTTGGTTTTTCAAGCTCATCTTTTTCTTTCTCCTCTTCAATGTTGCTTTTGGATGTTTCCTGATTATCAATGCCTTCATCAAATTTCACATTGATTGACTCCATGATTGTTTTAGTCTTTTTGTTGTAGACTCTATAAGCTTTGCTTCTCGAAGAGTAACCCATGAAGATGCCTTCATCAGCCTTTGCTTCAAATTTTCCTAACTGTTCACCTGTATTAAGAATATAGCAAGGACATCCAAACACTTTGAAGTAAGCGATGTTTGGTTTATTGTTGAACCATAGCTCATAGGGGGTTTTGTTAAGAATCGGTCTAATCATAACTCTATTCATTACATAACATGTTGTATTAACTACTTCTGCCCAGAGATACAGAGGTAGTTCATATTCATTTAACATAGACCTAGCCAATTCTTGCAAAGTTCGATTCTTTCTCTCAACTACCCCATTTTGTTGTGGAGTACGTGGGGCAGAGAACTCATGTTTGATTCCGTTTTCATCACAGAAAGTTTCAAATTCATAATTTTCAAATTCTCCACCATGATCACTTCTTAACGAAACAATAGAGACTTCTTTTTCATTTTGCACAAATTTTGCGAATTTTGTGAAGTATGAAAAAGTTTCTGATTTTTTAGCCAAGAAATATACCCATGTATATCTTGAGTAGTCATCAACTAACACAAAGCAATATTTCTTACCTCCTAAGCTAGCAATGTCATTAGGTCCGAATAGCTCCGTATGAACTAGTTCAAGAACTCTAGAAGTAGTTACATTGTTTTTGGCATGAAATGATGATTTTTTAAGTTTTCCCAAAGTACATGCTTTACAAATGTTTTCGGTTTCAAACTCATGTGATGGCAACCTTCTTACCAAACTTTTCCTTTTTAATTTGTTTAATAAGTTCATACTAGCATGTCCTAAACGTCTATGCCATAAATTCACTTCTATATCCTTAGCTACCAAACATTTAGAGAGGATGAGATCATCAAAAGATAGAGAATATATATTACCTTTCCTTTTTCCTGAAAATAAGATTTCTTTTGATGATTTGTCAACAATTTTGCACAAGTCAGAATCAAAGATAACATTCATACCTTTATCACATAGCTGGCTTATTGAAATCAAATTGTGGTGCAGATTTTCAACATATAGTACGTCATTCAAGGTAAATGTATTGTTACCTACTTTGCCTTTACCGACAATTTTACACTTGTCATTGTTCCCCATTGTGACTCTGCCACCTTTGTACTTTTCTAGGCTAAGGAACTTCGATTTATCGCCTGTCATGTGCCTGGAACAGCCAGAATCCAAGTACCATTGTTGTTGTTCCTTAGCCTGCCAGCATACCTACACGAGAAGAGAGTTTAGTGACCTATTTGTTTTTATAGGTCCATGATTGTTAGTGGCAAAATATTTAGAACGATAATTTTGTGGAGACCCAAAACTATTTATAATTGTTCCCTTTGGCACTCAAACTTGTTTAACTTTGAGAGTTTTTGTATTTGTGCTTTTGGAACCCAAATCGGTATAGTTTTCACTTGTTTGGGTCTATACCAACAATTATTGTGATTGTGTCCATATTTTCTACAAATTGTGCACATAGAATTATGATTGATATTTCTTTCAATAGTTTTCGATTTACTATATCCAAGTCCTTGTCTAACCATATTAACAGTTTGCTTTCCTAATAGCATATTCAACGATTTTTCACTTTTTGAAAATTTATCTAAGGTCGTTGACAATTGTTGGACTTGTGTTTTGAGAGATTCATTTTCGTTTAACAACTGTGTGCACTTTTTAATAGAATTCTCTCTCCTAGTATTTTCATTCTCTTTTAAATCGGGATTTCATTTTCAAGTGATTTTATATTGATTTCTGATTTTTTAATTTCTTCTTCGAATGTTGGACACTTGTCACACTTAGGGATCCTACTTTGATAGTTCTTAACTAACTGATCAAGTTGTTTATTACATTCTATCAAAGTATCCTTTGAGATTCAAGTTTGGCGTATTTTTCCCTAAGTCGTTCATAACAGCCATTTACTTCATGGAAATAAATAAGTAATTCAGAATGAGTGAGTTTTGATACCTCGCTTGGCTTGTCGTCATCACTGTCTGTAACTTCACCATGAAGGCACATGTTTGCTTTTTCATTCTCACTCTCGGTGTTATCACTTTCATCTTCGTCGGTTTCATCCCAAGTAGCCGCAAAGCTTTTCTTCTTTAGTTTCTTTCCTTGATTTGATCGTTTTTGAGGACATTGTGGCTTGATATGACCGGGTTTGTTGCATTTGTAACAGATGATTTTCCGTTCTTCTGGGTTGTCTAGTGCTTTGCCTATTCTGCTTTTCAATTCATGATTTCGAGCTGGATTTCCGTATTTGCGATTCCACCTTTTGAATTTCTTTATTAGTAGCGCCAGCTCTGCTGCTCCATCATCATCATCATCGTTATCAGCATCACTTTCGGTTGTTCCTTTGAGCGCTATTGATTTCTTTCGAGTATCTCCTCCTTCACGCTCTTCCTTGAATTTCATTTCTAGCTCATAAGTGGTGAGATTTCCGATGAGTTCTTCAACTTTGAGTTGTTTTAAATCTTTTGATTCTTGAATGGAAGTTACTTTTGTTTCAAAGCTTCGTGGAAGGACTCTGAGGATTTTCAGGACTATTTCCAATACGGTGTATGTTTTTCCGAGAGCTTTTGATTTGTATACGATATTGGAAAGTCGTCCGTACATCTCTTTAACATTTTCTTCTTTCGCCATTGTAAAGTTCTCGTATTCGCTGCTTTGCATGACAAGGCGAGATTCTTTGACTTGAGATGTTCCTTCGTGAGTCACTTCTAGTATGTGCCATATTTCCTGCGCAGTTAGACAATGTGAGACACGATTAAATTCAAATTGATCTAATGAAAAGATAATAGAATTCATAGCTTTGGCATTAGTATTCTGTAATTTATTTTCTAGTTCTATCCATTGTTCTTTTGGTTTCTCTATATCCTGATTATCTATAGTTATAGTTGGTATTCTATAACCTGTCTCAACAATATCCCAAGCGTCAGTGGTTTTCAGAAAGATTTTCATCCTATTTTTCCAAAAAGTATATTCACCATTGAACATTGGTGGTCTAACTATCAACTGACCCTCTGCAAAAGCATTATTAAAAGAAGCCATTTTAAAAATTCAAATTTTTAAAACAAAAACTGATTTTTTTTTTCAACAAAAAATTGAATTTTTAAAACAGATGTTGACTTCTATTCCTAGCTCTGATACCACTTGTAGGATCGATTTCACCCTAGAGGGGGGGGGTGAATAGGGTGATAGTGTTAATTATAAAAATTAAACGCGTAAGCTTATAAACTAATATTAACACAGATCATAGAATATTACCAGCACAGAAATAAATAGCAGAATAATAAAATGTAGAAAAGAACAACACAGAATTTACCCAGCTTCGGCAAAACCCTGCCTACGTGCTGCCTCCAAGATTTCTACTAGAAATTAGAAAGTCCCTCGCTTACACACGTAAACTCGCTGTACCCGCTATTGACTATCCTAACTCTACGCTCAAAACCCTGGCCACAACTCAACTACCGAGTTGCGAATTCCCAAACTACAACACGTAGTCTGTACCCTAGTCACACGACTAGAAAGAAATAAAACAGTTTAAAATATAAGTTTAAAAACAATTAAAATTAAAATTGAACCCTAATTATAAATTAAAAACCCTTTAAAACAAACTCCCTTAGAAAGTAGGCCGGCCTCCTTTGCTTTTTGACCCGTCTCTTTTATTTCTCTGTTCGTAATGGCGGCCGTTCCTTTTTAGGGCTTCGTCCTTGATCAAATTGGGGCTTTCGAAGTGCCGATAATTTGTTGATGAATTCAATGATTCTTCGCGTGTACTGTTGATCGATTGTTGCTTACTTCGGCTGCTTCGTTGATCAAATTCTCTCCTTGAATCGGTATTATTTGCTTTTTGCTTTTTGATTTTCGCTTTCTGGAATTTGATGGATTAAATGCCGATGATGATTAGGGTTTTTACAGGAGTCAATTTCCTAAAATCACGTTCGTCTGATTTCTTCAAAATTTCTTGCGTTGCCGTTCGATTATTGTTGGATGTTTGCGATGAATTCTGACTTTTTCAATATCGTATTTTTCTGATGCTCGATCCCCACGGCTTTGAATTGCCGTGCTCATCACGGTGTTGATTTGTGACTTGGTCAATTTTTCATACTCACTTGAATTGCGTTGATTTGCTTTGACCATGTTGATTTCGTGAAATTTTTTACTGCTGGCTTTTGGCTTTGAATCATTTCGTCTCTGGCCATCTTTTTCTTGTTGGTACTGGATGCATGGCTTCAGTGATTCATTACCTCATGTGCTTGTATTGACATGTTATGGCCTGTACTCGGTTTGCTTTTGATGCATTCTAGTGCGGCCTTTACTTGTTGACCTTCATAGTTCACTACATTCATTTGTATCAGTTCTCTGCTCTGACTTCTGTATATTTGGACTTGTTGTAGTTGAATAGTGTGATGTTGCCTCTGGTTGGTGTCATATACATTCATCAAAGTTGGTATCTGCATTGCATTTCTCAGTGAACTCCATTTCACTTTGTTGCATTTCAAGATTCATCTGATCACTGCTGTGTCTTGTTTAATGGAGTCAGTGATAATGATCACTGTGTTGGGCTTGTAGTACTTGGATGTTTGCAGTTTGTAGCGTCATTGAGCTTGCATACTATTTTCATTTGTTCAACATGTAGTTGTTCACTTGGTCTTTGCTTGTGACATCTATGTGCACCTGATATATGTTTGAGACTGTGCTTGCATTGTTATTTGGTCGACACTTGCATCATTATCTGTTGCATGCATGAGATTGACACTGTACTTTTGTTGTTCACTATGTTCATGCACTTTGGTCTTTGTTGCCTCTTTTTGTTGCTGTACTTCATGTTGTATTCATGCAGCTTGTTTTCTATATTCACTTGAATGTTGCAGTCCATGTTTTTCACTGTTTACATTGTTTGCATTGTTGCAGTTGGTCATTTTGATCATCTGTATATTGCTGCAATCTTCATTGAGCTTGTATGCTTCAAGTTGCCTTGAGTTGATCCTGTGTGTTATTTGGGTTTGACCTAGTGCTTTTGTTTGATTTGTGCACACGAGTTGGCGTGGCAGTGCACACGTATACGAATGTACACGTGTGTACTGCAGCCACTTATAATTGACTGTCCCTGATAAAGAATACTGATATGCACAGATATTGCATAGTCAAAAAAAATGATGACGAACAACCCAAATAACTGAGGCAAATATTATTTTCAATATTCACATTTTATATTGCAAAAAAAAAATATTTCTTTTTCAATTTTACTGCGTTAGTGAAAATTTTTGCAGACTGCTCAGATGCTTGATTCTATCTGAAATAAAGTTGAAGATAAATACGAGTGTGAGTGATATGTAGTGAGGTGCTGATGTAAATGTGAAATTATGTTGTATCGTAATCAAATTTGTATATGTATAGTGAGAGCTTGAAATTGTACTATTCAAAATTGTAATAAATATTTGTTTGAATAAAATATTCATTTGAATTCAAAATCTGTGTTATCTATTTTATTCTGCAAATATTTATTTAACCTGTGAAAAATAAAATAGTACATTAACAAATACATTTAAAAACAAATGTATATATGTTTATTATCATCAAACAAAAATCATATAAGCGCATATTCAACAAGTATTACATAGTATACATCAAATATCAGAGTTACACAGACAATACAACACATACTAGACAGTTATAAACACCTGTCTAGTTATTACAACTCAATCACAAAATATAAACACTCAGAGATACCAACACAGCGGAAAACTATATAACTATACGCAGAAGCCTCCTTCTCCATTTGCTCCTCCACAATTCGTCAAGCTAATCCTGAATCCTAACCTGAATTCCCTTGGCTACTCATAAAAATTTGAGTACCCAAGAGTTATAGAAAAATAGAAATAACTCCGGGTCAGACATGGGTCTGGTGTGAGTAACAGGTTAAAGTTTCTTAACTTTGAAAAACCTTTGAAAAGAAAAGGTATCACGTAAGACTTCCCACACATAAACATGGAAAAGTTTTTACCTTACGCTAACCAAAACATTTGATAGGAAATCCGATGATATTATAATAGTGTCTAGGGTTTTCAAGTAAATAACAAATAGTCGAAATTGTTACATTTACTAAATTCCAGCTACATAGGTATACAATCAAAACCGTTGGCACTTATTGGATTTTGAATTCCTTACAATGGCTGGGCTACTGGGGTACCGCCCGTCACAGTACGTGGCATAGATCACTGTACCGAGGATTACTCCCAATCCCCTGCAACACAAAGCCGGACCCGTTCCTTACTGAGAAGTTCCAAACAAGACAACCCCGTAGTTGTGATCAGCAACCGCACCACTAAGCCGAAAATAAAGGGACCTCTAGACAGGGATAAATCTTGCTCTCAAGTGGGAGCTACCCACGAAGCTTTGCTGCACCTCCCCTGTTTTAGCCATTCCCGGTTGATGAGGCTTGAGGCTACGATTACCTTTATAGGACATATCACTTAGAATGCTCATCGTCCACCTGACTATGTTCTGAAAGCATTCAATCCATACAAGTTCATTCCGGGTTCGAACGAAACCGAAGGCATTATCTCGTTACACTCATTTTAGAATCACCCTTAGAGTTAACGACAATAACCCTTGCACTCTGAATCACCATCTCGAATCTATAAGTACTATTCCGTCAAACTCATTACGGAATCACCCACAGAGTTATACTGACGTATAGCCCTTACACCTCGAGTGTTCACTCGCTCCACTTGGATTAACGACCTAACGTTTAATTGGAATCGATGTGGTTTTCGGATTCCAAATATGGAAACCCGATCCCGGTCTCATCGAAATCCAAAGCGTGTCTTTTAAGGCCAAGTTGTTTTAAAGTTTAAAACAATTCAATTCATTATCTAAATACACAGATAGATAATTCACAACACAATAGATAATCAACTTTATCATTATCAACAGATAATTCATATCATAATCAGATAATCTATATTATCATCCAAAAGCAACCAACGCATCCACATCACAACATTACTCATCTCATAGCTGAGATTTCAAACCATACCAGACAACCAATCAATCATCAAACAAGCAACGATCTAATGATCACACCATTTATAATTAATTTAAAATGAATTAAATTAATTACTAAATCTCTAATTAATTTAAAATGAATTAAATTAATTACTTCATCATTAAAATTCTGCTTATCTTAACCATTAATTTATTACAAATCAATCTATAAATCATCATCTCATATTTATTTCACTTAATCATTACTGATTAACCATCTCTAATTACAATAAGTAATTAGCATTTAATATTAATTACACAAGTTAATTATATTAAACCCTTTGCAAATAATTAACTCGTAATTTCTTAATTAACTAATCATTTATCCACTATTAATTATACCTTAATTAATCAATTCCAAGTTACATCATTAATTAATTAATTAATGATTTCTGATTATATTTAATCAATTTCTCAAAATAAATTAATTACATAAGTAAATAAATCTTCAATTTAAACCTTATATATATTAATCACCTTTGGTTAATAACCATTCAGTAATAAACTGCTTTAATTACTCATCCATCAATTAATTAATCTTAATTAATTATCTTAATTAATCTTTGATTAATTTCAAAGCAATTTAAATCCAAATTACTTCTATAAATAATTACATTTAGTAATTATCAATTATTAAATTCATAAATTACATAAAGTAATTATCAACAATTCACAAATGTTTAAATTAATTTAACTTAATTAATCTAAACTAATCACATTAATTAAATTAATTACACTAAGTAATTAATTCATTAATTACTTTCATTAAGTAATTAAACAATTGATTATTATTAATTTATTAATCTAATTAATTATTAAAATTAATCACATTAATTAATTGTTAAATAATCTTATGTAATTGATCTTCATTAACATCTCTTAATTACATAATTAAGAATTAACTTATAATTAACCATTATTAATTATCAATTAATTAATATTGAATTATAATTTAATTAACCTCTAATTATTAATTAATTAAGTGTTAATTAAAATCATTAAAAACGTTAAATTAAAATTTAATTAACCATCCTTAATTATAGATTAATTAACCTTAATTAATCAATCTCAAGTCTTAATTAATTAACTTAAAAATAATATTAATTACTTAATTAAACATCCACATTATTTATTAATTAAATAATTAATGTTCCATTTAAATTAATTTAATAATTTAAATGAAACAAATTTTCTTAAGTTCAAAATTAAGAAACATTCTTCTTTTACAAAATATTTCAAACACTTTGTTTCAAACAAAAATTCAAATTTAAAAAATTTCTTTTTAAATTTCAAACTGAACACAATTCAAATTTTCATTTCAGATTCAAACTTAAAATTTTAAAACTTTATTTACATCTCCATCTTCATTTTCAAATTCAATTTATTTAACCTTTCCTAAAAATGGTTAAAACAAATTTAAATTTAAAAACTTATTTAATTTTAAAAACTGACATTAAAGTCAAATCTCAGATTTTCAAAACTGAATTTAAACTTATTTTAAATTCTTATTTCATAATTTAAAACTCATGGTTTACAAATTCAAACCAATGTTCCTTTATACTTAAAAAAAGTTTAAAAATCTAAATTTAAATTCCAGATTTAAATCCAACTCAGATTCATCTATTCAAAATTTCATTTTCCAGATTTAAACTTGTTTTAAATTTTTCAGTTGCATTTTTAACATTTGCTTTTTAATTTAAAACAGAAAACAGAAAATAGTTTTCTGTTATAGTTTAACATCTTAAATTTGAATTCAAAATAATTTCAAATACCAGATTTAAATTATTGAATTCAAAATTTAAATTTCAGGTTTAAACATTACAGTTTGAATTTCATCTTAAATTTGAAATTTTACTTTTAAATCTAAAACAAAAAACAGTTTCTGTTTTGTTTAAAACCCATACTTGAGTTTTGAAAGCATTTCAAATTTATTTCAAAGGTCTAAAATTAAAACCCATACTTGAGTTTTGAAAACAGTTTCTGTTTTGTTTAAAACCCATACTTGAGTTTTGAAAGCATTACAAATAGTGTCTCCAATGCTGAAATCTTGCCTTGCTGAAATCTTGTCTTGTAAAGAACAAACTCTTTCTGAAACAGATAGTGTCTCCAATGCTTAACAGCTTGTACAACAGCATAGAATTCAATGTCATATGTATTGTATCTCATCTTCGCTCCTGACAACTTCTCACTAAAATAAGCAACGGGTTTCCCACTCTGACTCAAGACTCCACCAATTCCCAACTTCGACGCATCAGTATGCAATTCAAACAACAACTGAAAATCTGGTAAAACAAGAATCGGTGCTGTCGTCAATAGTTCCTTGATCTTCTCAAAAGCAACCCCCGCTTCCTCTGACCATACAAACAGTTTTCCTTTCATACAATCAGTAACCGGTGCCATCACGCTACTAAAGTGTGGTATAAATCTTCGGTAGAATGACGCTAGCCCATGAAAACTTCTCACTTATGTAATTGTCCTTGGCTATGGCCAATTCCTGACTGCTTCAACTTTATTCTGGTCCACCTAGATTCCCTTCTCAGATAAAACATATCCCTAAAATAATACACTTCGAGTCATGAACACACATTTCTTCGTAGCTGCATAAAATTGTTCCTCACGAAGAATAATTAACACCTTTCTCAAATGCTCTACATGCTCCACCGTACTCCTACTATATATCAGAATATCATCGAAATAAACCACCACGAACTTCCCAATGAATGGTCTAAAGATTTGATTCATCACTCGCATAAATGTACTAGATGCATTCGATAGACCAAATGGCATAACCAACCATTCATACAATCCTTCCCTTGTCTTTAATGCGGTCTTCCATTCGTCTCCCGGTCTAATTCGAATATGATGATAACCACTCTTCAAATCAATCTTCGAAAAGATAGTAGCTCCACTCAACTGATCTAGCAAGTCATCCAATCTTGGCATAGGAAACCTGTAACAAACAGTAATCTTGTTCAAAGCTCTACTATCGGTACACATTCTCCATGTTCCATCCTTCTTCGGCACCAACAATGCTGGTAGTGCACAAGGACTCAAGCTTTCCTGAACACGTCCCTGTTCTAACAACTCTTCCACTTGCCTTCGTAACTCCTCATGTTCCTCCGAACTCATTCGGTAATGTGGTCTATGCGGTAATACTGCTCCCGGAACAAGATCAATTTGATGTTGAATGTCCCTCAGTGGTGGTAACTCCTTTGGCAACTCTTCTGGAAATATATCTTCAAATTCTTTCAAAACTGGCTTTGCTTCTTCTGGAATTTCAACCTCTTCACTACACTCTCGTCCAATCAACAAAAAGACTTCAGGCTCCTCTTCAACCTCCTTGACAAACTCCTTCAAAGATAGCAAAGTTTTCAGCTCTTCGATCTCCTCCAACTTGCTCTCCTTCTGTTGTTGCTTCTTAGGAACTAAAGTGATTTTAGTACCTTTAAACATAAAACTGTAGCTATTAGCACGACCATCATGTTGCACTGCTCTATCAAACTGCCATGGTCTGCCCAACAACAGATGACACACATCCATGTCTACAACGTCACACCAAATTTCATCTTTGTACTTCTTTCCAATAGAAAAATTCACACAAGCTCTTTGACACACCTTCACTTCACCACCCTTTCTCAACCATGCTAACTTGTACGGTTTAGGATGCTTCTCAGTTTTCAAGTTCAGCTTCCTTACCGCTTCAGTAGAGATAATATTGTCACAGCTTTCAGCATCAATAACGAACTTGCAAATTTTCCCTAGAATAGTGCATGTCGACTGAAAAATATTGCTTCTCAACCAACTAGAATCCTCTTCTTGCTTTGGTGTAAGACATGACCTCCTCATCATAAGGTTACAACCTTCATCTCCAGACAATTCTTCTTCCTCCTCAACATAAGGTGCATTTAAACATTATGCCTCCTCACCATCATCCTCAATCTCAGCAAACATTGCTCTCTTCTTCGGCTTCGGACATTCATTGCTTTTGTGACCCAACTCCTGGCAATTGTAACATTTGAAACCACTGCTATCCTTCGCCTTCTCAGCCTCCTTCACCACTGGTTTTGTAACAGGTTTAGGAACATTAGAACTTCCACTAACACCCTTCGCTTGATTATTGGAATTAGTAAACACACCACCTCCACGCCTTCCCTGCTTCTCACAAGCCAACGCTTTCTGATGTGCCTCTGCTACTGATCTAGGATCAAACATATTAACCATATCCTGGATCTGCATTCTCAATCCCCCAATGAATCTAGCAGTTAGCTGTTCTTCTGTTTCCATAATATCATTCCTGGCAATGAGTTGGTAAAATTCATCAGCATAATCACTAACAAACTTCGTCCCTTGCCTCAGATTCTGCAACCTCTGGTACATAAGTGATTGGTAGTTGTAAGGTAAGAAAGTAGCTCTCATCAACTTCTTCATCTTATTCCAAGACTCAATCTTTGACTTCCCCATTCTCTCCCTCGTAAGTTTAGTTTGCTGCCACCACGCCAAAGCTCTCCCCCTCAACCTAGTAGCAACCAACTTCACTCTTCTATGCTCAGGAACCTCCTTGAAATCAAAGATCTCTTCAACATTTGACACCCAATCAAGAAATTCTTCAGCTACCATTCCACCCTTGAACTCTGGAATTTCCATCTTCATACCTGATTCCCATCGATGATCATCTTCAACATTTCGATAAGAATTCCGAACTTGGTCTCGATCTCGAAATGACTGCTAGCTCTATCACCCTCTTCACCAAAATCAAAAGTACGCCTACATCGATCTCGACCATCAACATTCCTTCGTTCATGCATGCTTCTTCGACTATGTCTCTCTTCATCTCTATACGCCTCATTTTCAAATTCATGTTGACTTCTTCTCTCTTCATGTCCATAGTCATGATGATCTCTCCGTGATGAAATTGATGTTTCTCTTCTATCCCTAAAAGAATGCGGGGATACCCTCCTCGCTTCCATAACCGATGGCGAAACTCGGTTTCCTCCATGGTTCAAGTTTGGTGATCTCCTCCTTTGAGTTTGATTCAAGTCATTCACCAACTTCTCTAACTTTCCAATGCCTTCATCAAATTACTCATTAATACGTTGTTCCATAAGCTCGGCTTCTTCTCTTCTATACAACGCTTCAACATTTTGATGACGATTAGCTCTCCTTGGTGGCATGGTTCAAATCTTCAACTCAAATCAAACAAATCACGGCCTCAACCTTTACTCGGCAATAGCTCTACACGGCTTAACACTTAACTCGGCAACTACTTAACTCGGCTCAACTATCACTTGACTCGGCTCGGAAATAAGCAATGACTCAAGGATAGGTCGGCTTAACACTCCCTTGGTTCGGCCACCTACTCCAACCCTTCAATTCGAATAACAAGGCACGGCTCTAATTACTAGCTCGGCCTCAACACTTCACCTTCAACTTTGGCGCGCAAAATCTCACGGCCAAAATACAAACACTTTTCCAACTTTAGATCCAAAATGAAATGGATCAAAGTCTTCAAACTCGTTGCAACTTTAAGATGAACACGATAAACTCCAACTTCAAAAATTGGCTCCAAGTCTCGTCTTAGCTATGATTGGCAAAGTCTAGCTCTGATACCAAACTGACGCAGCGGATAAATCAAAATAAACTTCAATCGGTGTAGCAATCGGTGGATTAATGAATACCAAAATGCCCAAATTCATTGATCCGAAGATACCGAATTCTAGCTATCTCTAACACGTTGATCGCGCACGGTACCGTGAAAGAAGATCTTCAATTCTTCAAGCGTTGATCAAGCGCACTTGATTCCGCGAATCGGCTTCAACAATCGTTGATTCGAGCGCACTCGAATAATCGAAAGTGGAGATAGGAGATTACACTCAACTACCAATTTAAGATGAAAGCACACAGCAATCAACAAGAAATTTTATTCAAAAATCCACCCCCAAAAGTTACAACTCACTCCCTATTTATAGAGTTTCACAACACAGCCCCCTTAAGTCGTATGCGACTTACGACTCATCCCTAGGTCGTTGCCGACCTAACAAACACCCTGCCTCTCAAACAGTACTCGACTTAAACCATAGCGACCTAAAACACTACGACTCACGACTTATAATACATGGTACAACACAACCCAGGTCGCACACGACTTATCAACATACACGGGTCGCGACTTACGACTCAATCATACAACACGACTCAACCGACTCAACTGCATATTGACTTAAGAGCATACACTAGGTTGTCGCCGACCTAACATTTCACATACATATGGGCCGACTTAACATATAACGACTCAAAGACTTGCGACTTAACAACCAACACCTGCTCATATGACCGACTTAAGCGCATGCCGACTCAAGCTTCCAATCTTCCTGCGCATATCTCCTCAACGACTTAGTTAGGTCGTGACTGCTTCCTCTGCTGTTAAGTTGTAGCCGACTTAAGCTCTTAAGTCGTAAACAACTTAACGCGGCTTCCTTAATTCGTATCTCCTCTTCCTTAGGTCGTAACTCGTTGTCCTTCACCCTGTTAAGTCGCGAACGACTTAAGCCCCCACTAAGTCGTGAACGACTCATGGCGTTAACTCGCGATTCTTCGACCCTAGTCTGAGCTGCATCAAGAAAGGAGTACAAAACTTATTTCTTTTCCAAATTTTCTTTTAAAACATTTCTTTACAGTTATATTGAAATATTGATATCAGAAAATACTTCTAAAATATTGTTATTATATTCGAAAATCATTTGAAAGAAATTTTCAAAACCCCGGAACTTAAGTTCTAAATTCCCAATTTTCATTTATTTTATTAGAAATCTTATTTTGAACTAATATCTAAAATTTTCACTACCTAACAACCAATACATTACATCCAAATATAATCTTATAGAAATTTATTTTATATATAGAAAATATAATAGGAAAAATTATTTCATTCACCTATATTCAAAACAAATATTGTGTCGGTCTGTCCTATTAAGAGTTTAGAAATCCCTATTGATGTCATAGCGTCCCATGCATCAACCAGAATTTATAAATACAAAATGGAACAAATTAACACAATGTAAAACCTTTTTATAACACTAAAAAATACGCTCTCTCATATATATACGCTCAGCGACTCATCATAGGGTATTACTACCCTATTGATAAAGAGTCTGATCCCACAAAGCTAAGGTTTATCGCTAAACCAAAGCTCTGACACCAGATGTAACGTCCCGCCTTGTCGTACGCTTTAAATCGACGATAAAACACACCCATCAGACTTAAACCATATAGAAGGGTGGATTGTTATGGGGTAAATAAGAAAAAGCAGAGAAAGAAAAGAACAAAACAGAATCTTACAGCAGAACGATAAAATATAATAATCAAATATACAATTCATGAAGTTGTTTTACAAAACATTTGATTATATTTATACTATACATATCAGAGTTGCACATACCAGCGAATAATAATTAATAATGCAGCGGACAGTATGAATGCAGTGGAATATAATAATAAATAGTAATACAAATCTTCATCTTCCTCCACCAGAAATAAAATCTTCAGATCTTGAAATGCTCAGACTGACCCGAGCGAGTTGAAAAGACTAAACACTCGAGTCAGAACTAAAAGATCTTGTGTAAGTTAAATCAACGGTAAAATATGAGTGGAATGGCGTCAGAGATGTTTACGAAATTTGACATCTCCTATCCAGTGTCTAACGTGAGTGCAGTAACTTAAGAGATGCTTGGGATTTACATCTTCTAAGGATCCGTTAAACTATTTACTATGTAGTAATATTTCGCTATTATAATAATGTCTATTATATAATAAACTTACTTTTAAATAGCGTTAAGGAGTTACCCAATCTCCCTCTTAATACAATAATAGTCCCAGTAGTCCATCCAATATCATGGTCCCTCCTGATCGGGAAGCCACCAGAGGATACCACACGGGTTATGGAAGAAAACCAAACTCGTACAAGGCGCGATATGGTAGGTAACACGGCACAACTAGGCAATGCCAGAGTAGATATACCAATTATGCTTCCGGGCCCGTGGTAACGCAGAGCCGCAACTACTGCCCACCTCGAGCCACATCACCAAATCAAAAATCAAAAGTGGCCACCGAATCAATCCAAAAGTCAAAGTAGATATCGAAGGGATGTGTCCGATCAAAGGTGCTACCTCATTAGCCCGTCGATTGCTCCTATCTTAGCCACCTTATGCCAACTCACGGGAGTCGGGTCCACGTATTTACCTCAAAGGAAACGCTGCCGCCATCCTACTTCATTACGTAATCTCCACCGCGTACATGGTTGTTAAAGTGGTTTTCGAAGTTGGCAGAGAGTATGACAACTTCCGACCTCGGTCTCTTCAACAACCAAACGTTATTATGACACCGCGGTCATTTCAAAATAATTTATGCTTCAAAACTAGAATATAATATCCATTTCAAACTATATAAATATGATATCATTTCCATTTCAAAAACCCAATCAATATGATATCATTTTTATTTCAAAATATATCCTTTTTCCAAAATCATAGTACTTTCAAATCTATATACCTTGAACCCCATAGCTTTGAAATATAACTTCAAATACTTAAATGGTATAAATATTAAATTATTTTACAATAAAATAGCTTTTTAAATTTCACAAATAAATTCCAAATATCGATTTGAACCTCCAATTAAACCATTTCAATTTCCACATAATTCAAAGCTTTAAATATTCCACCATTTCAAAACAAATTCTTTGATAATTCCACATATATCAAATTTAATTACTATTATTTAGATTTGAAATGTCTACTTAATAAATCAAATATAATTTAAGTAAAAATTTTAACTTCAACAACTGGATATCCTTTCTAAATTTTATTAAATTCCATATTCATCTTCCAACTTTATTCTCATTTATGTCATTATAAACTCAAGAAATTTAATTTAAATGTATGCTTAATAACATTTATCTTAATAAAATCAAACTTAATTATTAACTTCTTTTATACCTCAAATCAATTTTATACATAGCTTAAAACCAGAATTTAACTATATACAAAATAACACTTATAAAATATACAAATCACTATCTCATAAAACCATATATTTCTTTACAAAACCATAGAAAATCATTTCAAAATATTATTATATATAGATCACGGTGTCTGGATATAATTTTCTACCCTATGGTCAAGTGATACGGATATTTATCGTTTCAATCCGTAATTTAACATTAAAATACGGTTATATATCATTTCAAACCGCAATCCCGAATGAAATAAAGTGCACAACAAATTTGCAGTTTAAAACAATATAAAATACAACATCCATTCATCCAATATCAATCATCAACCATTTATTACAATGATCATCCAATGTAAACAATAACATCAATATAGAGCATATAATAAATAACAGGTAATTACTGGAAGTCTATATTCAATAATAAATTAAACAATCTATCTAACTGGCATTTTATATGCAATAATAAATTAAATAACAATTTAATTTAATAAATTGAAATTTAACTGGAACGATGATAAAAACATACGAAATAGCAATAAATAAATTTCTAATCACATTAGAAATTAATTTGACACATAAGAAATGTTAGAAATTTTGAGTGGGTTAAAACACTCACCTTTTGAATTTAAATTGAATTTAAATCCAATTTAAATCCAATTTAAACCCAAAAATTTCACAGTGTCAGAATTCGTCCAAACCAACGCTAAAATGTCCGAAAATCCAATACGAACTTAGTGGAGAAAACCACGTGTAACTTCGACCTTGTATGCAAAAGTTATTCATGTTATAATGATTGAAATTGAAATTTATATAATAAAATAAATAAACAGAAACAAATCAAAGCCGCACGTCACCTTCTGAAGCCCACGTCATGACGCGTTAAAGAACTAAAGCCCTAACCTGCAATGAACGCATGCACGTGAACCACCTTCCACGAATCCACAATCGCACGCAAAAACCCGCGCCTCGACCAAGATCTGGACCTACCACCGTGCTATCCTTCCACGGCCGACCCCCCAGCCATCGCACGGTCATGCTCGCCACAGTCGAACGGCCTCTGCCTTCGTTGATTTGATTGGCGAACTCTGGCGAATTATGATGCCTGCAGCACGAAGGAAGATCACCTCAGTGGCCTGCACAACTCTAGCTTCCCAATGCCACCTCCTAATCGACGATCGGGCGCGATCCACCGTCGGATCGTCAAAACCCTAAAACGAACGGCCTATGTTCACTCTCGATTTCTAGACAAACAATGATTCAAAACCAAAAACGAACTGCATTTCTGAGATACGTACATCGAGAGCTTTGATATATAACTTTTCTGAATTTTTTTGAGGAGTTTGAAATTTTTGTTTTGGATTTGAATTTGATTTGCGTTTGGATCTAGAATTTGTTTGTCTGCCATTGAGGAGGAGAGATAGTTGAATCGTACATACAGCAAATAAGAAATAGAAGTAGGCTAGGGTTTATAACCAGTTATATATAGGCAAGGTTGAAATAGAATGGATGGACCCAATTTACACACGCGCTCAACGATGAAAAGCCCAAAAAGCCCGTTCTGACTCCAGAATGAAATTGGGTCAACCCATATATCAAAATAGATGTTTTAAAATATTTTAAACGCAATGGAAAAGGTTTCAGGTCCAAATCTCATAGTATGAAGTTATGCTAAAATCAATATTTTACAAATTGATTTCAATTACATTGATTTCAAGGCGTTTCGAGTCCGTACAATCAAACGGCAAGTACGATTGCTACGAAACTTGAAATCCTACAATAATTCACCGTTATGGATCTGATGAAACTGGTTTCGTCGAAATCTGAGTCAGTGGCCAAAATGGCTATTTTTACATTAATTAAATAAATTAATAATTGATTAATTAAATCAAATTTCCAATTTAAATTCTAAAATTGACAATTCTTATCATTTTTAATTTCTCAATCATTTACAATGGTTTTAAACAGATTTGAAGGTCAATTTAGAGATGGTTAATTTATAAATTCCAATATTAACCTCAATTTCATTAAATTCACAAATTATAAATAAAATTCTCAAAATTCTATTTAAATTAAATAAATAAATTATTATTCCATTCATTATTGTTAAATAGATGGATTAAACATTGGATTCAAAACTATTACATAAATTTCCTCATATTATCTTTATTTCAAATTGCATAACCTTTAATTTCAATTGCTACAAAAATTACACTTATTAAAATTTGGGTTTCAATGGATTAATTCGGTTCAATTCAAATCTTTTATTAAGTTCATTACTATTCTATATAAACTTAGTTACCTTGTTTTCATTCCATTCGTTACCTTAATATACCAAATTTGACAACTCCTAACCATTGTATTACATTTCACATTAATGTAACATTTATTAATATTTATTTCCAATTAACGTACTACTTAATTTCCTTTAATTGCAATTTGATTTCTAAATTTTATTTGACCTACTAAATAAATAAATCACATATATTAATTGTCACCTATTTTCCTTTACTTACATTTATATGTTTATTACTTACCAACACAGGTTAAAATTCCATATATAACACAAATTTTAATTAATTGTCATTAACACTGTATTATTTCAGTAATTAATTCAATACTTACATTTGGTTTTCTTATATTTCATTTATAAACAAATTAAAATATTTCCACATGCTTATTTTATATTGAATTCATAACCCAGTAGTAGCATATATAAATTTGCATTTAACATGGGAGTCCATTCAATTTGTTACAAATTTACTTACATTAACACTATTTCACTTATTTTGTCATTATTCCATACATAGGTCACAAGTTTTCATTTCTTCATATTATCTTATGGAAACAAAATATATTTCAAATACTTTATTACATTTGTAGAAATTTATTTTCCAAATTTACTAAATACAACAAATTATGACCTTACAGTTATTTCAATTAATTGGGATTGCGCTAAATTAATTAATTATTAGCTTACATCAACATTCTTACATTCCATACCCATTATAAATTCATTAAAGGATCACAAATTTTTATTCCTTCAAATATTAAATAAAAAAATTGATTACATAACACTGTTCTTATCCAACTATTATTAATTTTATACTAATTCATCAATTTTGTTCAATCTGTAGCCAAGTATAACACTTTCACTACTTTATTCATTAGGATTTTATTCAATGTACTAATAATTAATTTTAATTACCCTTGCTATATTTCATTTCAGCATTCATTTCAATATTAAATTATAAATTTTTTTGCTTCTTCTAAATTTAATTACTCAATTTTTATTAAAATAACCAAATTTAATTATTGAAAATTTACTGGTTGTTACAGAGTCACTCAGTCTGACTCGAGCGTAAAACAAAAAACAAAACACTCGAGTCAGGACATAAATACTTATGAACTATAGATCAACTCAAGTGAATAGTAACAAAATGCATCAGTAACTTAAAGAATGCTTGGGATCGTCCATCCTTTAAGGATCCGTTAAACTATTTAGTATGTAGTAATATTGCGCTAAAATAATAATGTCTACAGTAAAATAAATTTACTTTAAAATAGCATTAAGGAGTGACTCAATATTTCCCTTAACACATAATAGTCCTAGTAGTCCATCCAGTATCAGCATATCTCCAGATCGGGAGACTACCCTAAATACTCCTTGGCCAACGGGGGAAAACCAAACTCGTAGTAAGGTCTCTATGGTAGGTGGCTCGGCACAATAGGCAATGCCAGCGTAGATATACCAATTATGCACATGGACTGGTGGTAACGTAGCAGCCACATACGCCCACCTTGGAACACACTCCCAAATAAAAATCGAAGGAAGGCCATCAAATCAACTGCAAGTAAGAGTATAGTATCGAAGGAATGTGTCTGATCGGAGGAATGACCTCACTTGGCCCAAGATCGCTCCTATTTTAGCCACCTTATGCCAACTCACGGAAGTTGGGTTGTAACGACCCACCTTTTTGGATAGTTTAAACCGACGATCAAATACACATGTCGATTCCAAACCATTCAAAAGGGAAGATGGTTATTTGGGTGAATAAGAAAAGAAAAGAAAGAGAAATAAAGGAAATAAAACAACACAGAATCTCGCAGCGGAACGATAAAATATAATAGTCAAATAAACAGTTCATGAAGCTGTTTACTATACTTTGACAATTATTTATACAACATTTATCAGAGTTATACATATACAACAGAACAATTAAAATAATGCAGCAGATAGCATGATGCAAGGGTAATAATAGTAATAGTATACCAAATCTTTGTCTTCATCCTCCAGAATAGATCATCGAAAATCTGAAAAACTCAGGACTGACCCGAGCGTAATGAAAAGACAAAACACTCGAGTCAGGACTAAAATATCCTTATGAAAGTTAAATCAATCGTAAATAAATATGAGTGTAACGACGTTAGAGATATTTATGGGGTTTGACGTCTCATATCCACTGTCAACGTACGTGCAATAACTCAAAAGATGTTACGGGGTTTTCCATCTCTTAAGGATCCGTTAAACTATCTACTATGTAGTAACGTGCGCCAGGTAGATAATGCCTATCAATAATATAAAGTATCAAAATAGCGTTAAGGCGTTACCATAATCCCCCTTAACACATTTTATAATGCCATAGTCTATACAGCACCGTAAGCCCCACCGTAAACTGGTGGTTATCAGAGGGTACCCCATAGGTATAACACAAAACCAAACGTAGTGGTCGCGAATAGGATAATCAGTATGACATGGTACATGAGGCGATACCAACTAGGATACTAGTAGTTGCGTGATCCGGACTGATGTTGAGCATAGCCAGCAACTACCCCAACACCGCGAAACAACACTCCCAAATCAAGGGGTGCACCCAAATCGCATCACAAATGTAACAGATATGGTATCGAAGAAGTGTGTCCGCTAGAGGTGGCGAACCTCAATGGCCCGACGCGGCTCCTGTTTTAGTCATGTCAGGGGTCATCCAATAATCGTTCTCTTTCTTCAGTCTACGCGTTCACCAAACCATCCACTTCATTCTGGATCAACACTCCGCGTATAATAGTTATTAAAGTGGTTTTCGGTATAGACAGAGAGTATGTCCATATCTGATCCCGGTCTCTTTAATAACTACGTATTATTACACCGTTGGCTCTTTTACACCTCAAATCGATTCAAAATTTGATATCAAAATATCATATTCGCTTTGAAAAATCAAATCTATTCAAATATCATCGTATCCTTTCAAATGTAAGATTCCGTTTCAAAAATCATTTTTCGCACCAATATCTCATTTCTATTTCAAAATCGTTTCGAATTTCAATTTAGGTTGCAACTTCATTTAACTCAATTCATATTTAAATTCAAGATTTAAATATAAACAATCCACTTTATTGACCAGCTTAGAATTTTAGAAAATGGTTTTAAGTAGTTTAAAAGTAGTTTAAATAATTAAAATAGTTAAAATACCTAAAATCTTAAAATGGATTTGAAATAGATAAATTAGTTTAAAATAATTTAAATTGGGTTAAGTAGATTTAAAATAGATTAAAATAGTTAAGTATTCAAAACTGGTTTATATAGCACAGTAATTTGGAAAACAAAATAAAACAGCTTCAAAACCAATCCATTTCAATTTATAACTTCCCAATTCAAATCAATTTCAATTTCCATCCTAACGATTCAATTTCGATTTCAATTCAAATCAATGTCAACTTTAACTTCAAATTTATTCAATTCTATATTCACCTTCAATATATTCAATTTCAATTTATATCGATTCGGAGCTTGAATTTCAAAATATCCATTTATAACACTTAACAAGATTATCTTTCAATATTCGAGTTTTTGAAACCCAATTACAAACATGGTTCAATTTCAAGCTCAATTTCAAAATATCTTTTATATCGCTTTTACTTATTAATGCTCAAAGCTCGAAGTAATGTTCAATCTTTAAAACAAATAAATTTTCGAAATTCAATCATATCCAAATTTTAAATCTCAAAGTCTCAACTTAAATTATTTAACTAAATTCCCTTAACCAAAATTTATTTCAACATCCCAAACTCAATTTTTCGAAAAATTCGATTTCTATAAATTCGATTTCTATTTATAACTTTTAAATCAAACATTTAAATAAATTTCAAATTGACGATTTTAAAAAATTTTATTAGTTTAGCCAATTCGGTGTCCGTATAAAATTTTCTATCCTATGGCCAAGTAATTATTTATTTCAATTACATGTCAGGGATGAGTATATATTACTTAAACTAAATCACAGTATCATATGTATGCATAACAGGATATATATAAACAAATAAACATCCAAATATCAACCAATAGCATCCATCGAAATACATCATCCAATAGGCCATACAATTCATGGCAATTTCATAGTTATCGATGTCATGTAATTTAATCGAAATTAAATTTTCATTTCAATTTAACTGCCAATTTTAATTTTCAACGGTTAATTCAAATAACAATCTATATGACAAATAAATTTTATCAACAACGACAAATAAAAAAAAATCATAACACTTCATAATATCCAATTTAACTAGCATAAAGATATTTAGTACGTTGTGAGCGTTATAAAACACTCACCTTGATTTTACGATTTTAAAACAAATCGAACGACGTTCGATTTAACTCAAAATTTCTCTAGCTCCAAACGACTCCAATCCAATTCCATAGCGTATTGCTCGTCCATACGATTCCATCGCAACTGGTTTCGTGCGTTTTCGACCTCGTATGACAAAGTTAAGAATTTTTAAAGTTACACGAATTAAAATATAACTATAATACAAATTTTATTTTAACATTCATACCCGACAAATTCTGGCCGTAGGATTTCCCTGGATCGAATCATGGCCGCGCGATAAGCTTCTTCCCCAAACGCGTATGCAGGTCACGAAGAACCCATAGAACCGGCCCTAACCCTAAATCTCGCACCCAATACAAGCATCTTCAACTCGATCAGCGACCCCCATTTCGAAGCCAACGTCGAAGGCTATCATCGACCAGAGACCGGCCATGCTCGGCTCTCTCCACAGCGTGCAAAACAAGGCCAAACGGCCAGCCATTGCGGCCCCTTCCGGTCCTCTACGCTCCACCATATCCCATCTCAACAGTACGGATTCGAAGCTCTCGATGTTAGCTACAACTTTTTAGTTGAAGACTTTTGGTAATTGCTTATAGATTGGGAGAGATTAAGTGGAAAAGGAGATGAAATGTCGGCCGTGGGTTCAGTTAATGGCGGCCACGAATAGAAACCCTAGTTTCTTTTTTCTTTTTTTTGAGAATAAAGGGGCTATTTATAGGAAACGACGAATACTATCCATCCGGCTTTTCCAAACTCCGAATTTCGTGCGGTAACTGACGTTCCTAGGGTTTATCCCGCGTTTCAGAACAATGAAGCAGGTTTCGGAAGCTAATTCCATCGTATGCGCGAGTTATGGAAATAAACGATCGATTTTAAATAAACCGATTAAACGAATTTCTATGCGTTTTGGCTCGCCCCGGAGAAACAGTAAATCCGATTGACACGAAATTTGAAATCTTACAATAATATCACATTACGGATCCGATGAAACTGGTTTCGTCGAAATCCGAGACGTTTGAAAAATGACTATTTTAACTCGCCAAATTAATATTAAAACAATTTCAACGCGTTTCGAGCTGCCACGGTCAAACGACAACTCCGATTGCTACGAAAATTGAAAACCGATAATAACTAACTATTACGTATCCAATGGAACTTGTTTCGTCCAATTCTGAGACTATTCAAAATTTGGCTATTTTTCAGTCGGTAATTAAATATTAAAATATTCAATTTTCACAAATAAATTTTTAATTCAGTTTTAAAAGTTCTATAACATCACTATAACTCCAATATGATAAAATAAAATTTTACAAATCATTTTTAATCATATTAAACCCGTTATTCAATTATCCAATAAATTCCAATTTTTAAAATCTTATTATCTCCATTATAATCCCGATATAACTTACATTCACTTTGGAAACCAATTTGAATCATATTAAATCAAATTTCAATTATTCACTCTATTTTCATATATTAAATTTCAATATCAAATTAATCATATCAAATTCGGAATTTTATTATTCAAACATTTATAATATTAAATTTAAACAAATTTGATTATTCTTAAATCACTATCCTTTGAAATATTCAAAACGAACTTAAAAATTTAACTTTTGAAACGAATTAAAATTATAGAACAACCATTTCCATTATACAGTTATTCAATCCCCATTATTAAATTATTCTATGAATTCCAAATATTAAATTTAAACAATTTCGCTTATCCAATAATTCATTATCTCTTGAAATATTGAAACTGAACTTATAAGATTCAACCTTTAAAACCAATTCTCAATTTAGAACACTATTTTCATTTTACAGTTATTCAAGTATTCAATAAGTTTTAAATATTTAATTTAAACAATTTACCGGTTCAATATTCAATATTTTATTTTAAATAGATTTTACTTATCAATCAGTTACTCTATTATACCCAATGAATTCAACATTTATTATCCTATTCAACTATTGATTGCAAAGGAATTCACTAAGTAGCTTTTATTTTACATTACTTGGATAGTTATTGTTGCAATTCATTCCAGTTATTATTATTTCAAACGAATTATAAAAAAATTTCTAACATTAAAATACGAAAACTTATTAAATTAGCTATTTTAATTATCGAAAATTTACGGGTTGTTACACTCTCTCCCACTCAAAACTTTTCGTCCCCGAAAAGGAAAAAGAAGGGAAAAGGAACTAAGTATAGAATTCAACATTAGATATATTTTATTCAAAGTTACCAACTAATAAAACAATGAAATTCCACTTATAAAGTCATAACTGCGCTTCCACTAAGTTACTCCGAACGGCTTTCTAACTTTAAAAGTTAGTTATCAAACGAGTTAAAAAAAATTAAAACTTTAAAAAATTTCTAACACCCGAATTTACGGAAAATTTCGGTAGAGTCTCCTTTGCGCGGTTCGATCGGTACAGCAACAAAACGCCTCTACGAGCCCCAAACCAACAAAAGAAAATTAAAAGCCAAGTGGCTCATCCAAAAATCACCAAATCCAATGACAAAATAAACATGTACCTTATATTTTATTAGCGAGCATATACGACTAACATAGCGCGAAAGCGAGCTCCAAATGCGAAGCAAACGCAATCCCCATCTACTAAACACTCAACAAACAATGAGAATCATGCATATATGAAAATAGTATCAATATACATCATATAGCAACATAACAACTACATGTGCCAACATAACAAATGCGACAAAACAACAAATGCAACCATCAATCAACTATCATCCAACAAATCCATAACCAATCAATATAAATTCACTTATCATTAATTTTTGTTGACTTGGTTTCAACTTTAATCACAGTTGATTCATTTACGTTGGAATTTACTAACATTCATTCTTAATTAAATTAGTTAACATTCACTAATTTATGTTTACATTAGTTCACTTCCAATTTGACTCAATTTAAATTCTATTTAAATTCATTTAGCTTTCAATTTCATTAACACTTAGTGAATTATATACAATCATATAACAACCAAATCATACCCAACATAACCAAATTATTAATTTTACATTCAATTTGGTTTATCTCTTTTAGATATATATATATATATATATATATCTTGTTATATAATTTTAAAAGAATCATTTTATATATTTGGCATCTTAGATTTCCAATATTAACTTTAATTAAGTTCGTAAGCCGCACATATTTCATCCATGAGCAATATCAAATCTAATCGCTTATTTGATCACACAATTTCACTTCCAAACTAGTATCGTTCACACGACTCTCTAATGCGGACTCAGATTTGGTTCCTTGATTGGAAACTTTTACTCTCCTTGCATAGCCATATACTATGACAGAGAATTCCAGAATCAAGTTAAAAATCCATATCTAGGGCTCGCCGTCGAAAATTGAGTGAAAAAAATCCTTACTTGGATCGATATAAATCATCTCGAAATTTTGTGCTCGAATTTGGATCAAATCATTATGCGAATAAAATAATATACGTACAATCTCACTTATTACCTTCCAATGGATTTCTATCCAAATTATCTATATTAAATTATTTTATTGACTTTCATTTTATTTACAATTAATTATTCACAATCCATTATTTAGTTAATATCTATTTCTTTACATAGCATGTTCTTTAACATTATCCTTTCTTAAACATCATATCAAAGAATTTGTTTACTCAAGTTCATTTTAAACCTTCTATATAATTTAATTAAATTCAATTTCATTTTCCAATTGATTCTTAGCTATAATAAACTCCTTTGTTTACATTTATTGCATTTTCATAATTTCAGTTAATAACGAATTCATTTGTGAAATATTTTATTATCCGGCACTTTAGTTTATTAATCATCCTATAAAAGTCTAACCTCTCCTAAATGACTTTCTTAGTTTACAGTTATCTTAAAGGTTACAAATTCAAAAAATTTCTATGCAATTTATATTTATTTTCATAACCAATTTACAAGATAATATGCAATTCATTTGTCTACTTCCTTAAGCTCACTCATTTATTCAAAAAAATTCATTGATCACTTCAGAATATAACTAAGTATATAACTAAAAAAATTTCAAAACCAAATTTCCATTTACATATATTTCAATTCCTTTAGAGTTTTTCCTCACTTGTATACTTCAATTACTTCCAAGTTCTGTTTATTTGTACAATATCTCATTACATATCAAAAACATCATTTTAACTTTTAATATTTGGTAAGGCATATTATATGTTATTAGAATGCAAATTTGGTATTATACAAATTTATAGAATTTTATTTTACTAAAATAGAATGCTCACAAATTTAATTTATTTAAATCCTCTTTACCTTTCAACTTTAAAGGTACACTACAACTCTAAAGTTTCCCAAAACATAAGTTTAGATATCTTAATCCTCTTTTATAATTCTGGTTATTCATATTTCATTCAAATACTTTGAAAATTTCTAATTAACATAACTTAGAATTTTAAATGCCCGGTTCTTTCAAATCGTTTGAAATAACATGTATACTTATATCTTTTTTTTATATATATATATCAAATCATACCTTTGGATTTTAAACCAAAACCCATTTACCCAGAATAATTTTGATAAAAGAAAAGCTTCTTAGAAGTCTCCCCCACTTTGAGACTCGAAAATGAACGTCGATGATGTTGCGCAGTCATCACCGAAATTATTTTCCAGCGACGGAAGAGAGGAGTACTGAATTCCTTCTTTCCTTTAAAAAAAATCCTTTCAAAATATTTCCAATTTAGATCCATTTTAATTTATAAGTCACCTTTATACAATATCTTATAGGATTTTACTTTCTTGAAATATTCCATAAGTTGTTTTATTATTGTTTATTTTTCAATAAGCCTTATTTATTAAAACACAACATCCGATTAATGATAACAATCAATATTATCGTTTCCAACGACCAAATAAGCTAGATAGAACACAATGAATTTTGAAAAAAATTCTTTACATACAAAATATAATTAGGGCAAAATTATTTCATTTACCCAATTTCAAAACAATACTATGTCGAATTGTTCTGTTTTAAGTGTTTAGAGATCCCTATCAATGACGTTAATTACTCGTATTGACCAGAATCCATAAGCCACTCAACAAATCAACCGACACAATATAAAACATTTTATATCACTAACAAATACGCTCATTCATATATATACACTCAGTGACTCATCATAGGGTATTACTACCCTATTTGTAAAGAGTCAGACCCCACAAAGCTAAGGTTATCACTAAACCAAAGCTTTGATACCAACTGTAACGACCCACCTTTCTGGACAGTTTAAACCGACGATCAAATACACATGTCGATTCCAAACCATTCAAAAGGGCAGATGGTTATTGGGGTGAATAAGAAAAGAAAAGAAAGAGAAATAAAGGAAATGAAACAACACAGAATCTCGCAGCGGAACGATAAAATATAATAGTCAAATAAACAGTTCATGAAGCTGTTTACTATACTTTGACAATTATTTATACAACATTTATCAGAGTTATACATATACAACAGAACAATTAAAATAATGCAGCAGATAGCATGATGCAAGGGTAATAATAGTAATAGTATACCAAATCTTCGTCTTCATCCTCCAGAATAGATCTTCGAAAATCTGAAAAACTCAGGACTGACCCGAGCGTAATGAAAAGACAAAACACTCGAGTCAGGGCTAAAATATCCTTATGAAAGTTAAATCAATCGTAAATAAATATGAGTGTAACGGCGTCAGAGATGTTTACGGGGTTTGACATCTCATATCCAGTGTCAACGGCGTGCAATAACTCAAAAGATGTTACGGGGTTTCCATCTCTTAAGTATCCGTTAAACTATCTACTATGTAGTAATGTACGCTAAGTAGATAATGCCTATCAGTAATATAAAGTATCAAAATAGCGTCAAGGCGTTACCATAATCCCCCTTAACACATTTTATAATGCCATAGTCTATACAGCACCGTAAGCCCCACCGTAAACTGGTGGTTATCAAAGGGTACCCCATAGGTATAACACAAAACCAAACGTAGTGGTCGCGAATAGGATAATCAGTATGACAAGGTACATGAGGCGATACCAACTAGGATACTAGTAGTTGCGTGGTCTGGACTGATGTTGAGCATAGCCAGCAGCTACCCCAACATCGCGAAACAACAATTCCAAATCAAGGGGTGCACCCAAATCGCATCACAAATGTAATAGATATGGTATCGAAGAAGTGTGTCCGCTAGAGGTGGCGAACCTCAATGGCTCGGCGCGGCTCCTGTTTTAGTCATATCAGGGGTCATCCAATAATCGTTCTCTTTCTTCAGTCTACGCGTTCACCAAACCATCCACTTCATTCTGGATCAACACTTCGTGTATAATAGTTATTAAAGTGGTTTTCAGTATCGACAGAGAGTATGCCCATATCCGATCCCGGTCACTTTAGTAACTGCGTATTATTACACCGTTGGCTCTTTTACGTTTCAAATCGATTCAAAATTTGATATCAAAATATCATATTCGCTTCAAAAAATCAAATCCATTCAAATATCATCGTATCCTTTCAAATGTAAGATTCCGTTTCAAAAATCATTTTTCGCACCAATATCTCATTTCGATTTCAAAATCGTTTCGAATTTCAATTTAGGTTGCAACTTCATTTAACTCAATTTGTATTTAAATTCAAGATTTAAATATAAACAATCCACTTTATTGACCAGCTTAGAATTTTAGAAAATGGTTTTAAGTAGTTTAAAAGCAGTTTAAATAATTAAAATAGTTAAAATACCTAAAATCTTAAAATGGATTTGAAATAGATAAATTAGTTTAAAATAATTTAAATTGGGTTAAGTAGATTTAAAATAGATTAAAATAGTTAAGTATTCAAAACTGGTTTACATAGCAGAGTAATTTGGAAAACAAAGTAAAACAGCTTCAAAACCAATCCATTTCAATTTATAACTTCCCAATTCAAATCAATTTCAATTTCCATCCTACCGATTCAATTTCGATTTCAATTCAAATCAATGTCAACTTTAACTTCAAATTTATTCAATTCTATATTCACCTTCAATATATTCAATTTCAATTTATATTGATTCGGAGCTTGATTTTCAAAATATCCATTTATAACACTTAACAAGATTATCTTTCAATATTCGAGTTTTTAAAACCCAATTACAAACATGGTTCAATTTGAAGCTCAATTTCAAAATATCTTTTATATCGGTTTTACTTAGTAATGCTCAAAGCTCGAAGTAATGTTCAATCTTTAAAACAAATAAATTTTCCAAATTCAATCATATCCAAATTTTAAATCTCAAAGTCTCAACTTAAATTATTTAACTAAATTCCTTTAACCAAAATTTATTTCAACATCCCAAACTCAATTTTTCGATAAATTCGATTTCTATAAATTTGATTTCTATTTATAACTTTTAAATCAAACATTTAAATAAATTTCAAATTGAAGATTTTAAAAAAAATTATTAATTTAGCCAATTCGGTGTCCGTATAAAATTTTCTATCCTATGGCCAAGTAATTATTTATTTCAATTACATGTCAGGGATGAGTATATATTACTTAAACTAAATCACAGTATCATATGTATGCATAACAGGATATATATAAACAAATAGACATCCAAACATCCAAATATCAACCAATAGCATCCATCGAAATACATCATCCAATAGGCCATACAATTCATGGCAATTTCATAGTTATCGATGTCAGGTAATTTAATCGAATTTAAATTTTCATTTCAATTTAACTGTCAATTTTAATTTTCAACGGTTAATTCAAATAACAATCTATACGACAAATAAATTTTATCAACAACGACAAATAAAAAAAAATCATAACACTTCATAATATCCAATTCAACTAGCATAAAGATATTTAGTACGTTGTGAGCGTTATAAAACACTCACCTTGATTTTACGATTTTAAAACAAATCGAACGACGTTCGATTTAACTCAAAATTTTCTCTAGCTCCAAACGACTCCAGTCCATTTCCATAGCGTAGTGCTCATCCATACGATTCCATCGCAACTGCTTTCGTGCGTTTTCGACCTCGTATGACAAAGTTATGAATTTTTAAAGTTACATGAACTAAAATATAACTATAATACAAATTTTATTTTAACATTCATGCCCTACAAATTTTGGCCGTAGGATTTCTGTGATGACCGCCCATGGCTCCCGCACTAAACAAGGGAATGGTGCGCTGAAAGGTGTGCCAGACAGCCATGGACGATAGTCAGGGATAAAGTAAAACAGAATAGTCTATCGTATTACTCACAGCGCATGGATAAAATACAATAGAAAGTATACAAAGTGAAGCTCCATAGAACAGAATCTCATCATATAAACTCATAATAGTTTGGAACAACAATCTGAAAAGTCAATACAGCAAGCCTCACTACATATCACTCAGAGAGTCATAAAACAGCGGAACATCCAGTACATATAGTAAGAAAACAATATGCAAAAGCCTCCAGCTCGTCTTCGTCATCAACAGTGTTAGTCACTAAGAACAGCACATGTCACCTGCTACCTAGTCTGCCCATCCCAACACGGATGAACAGCCCAGGTAATAAGAGTTGAACATAAAACCTTGAGTCAGACAAAAGTCCTAGTAAGCAGTAAATCAACTATCCAACATACCAAAAGAGCATAAAGGGTAAAAAGGAATAGGAACCCAACCATCCCACTCCACCTCTTTCTACAGAGATAGGCCCCAGACCCATTAAGCAGTAACAAACATAACAAAGCAGACAATTAAAACAAAGCAATCATCACTCGAGTCAAGGTTGATGTTTTCCAAGTACAAACCCCCAAGGCCTAAACCAAGATCAGATAAGCACCCACAAAACATCGCTCTTGAGACCGAATGATGATACAACCAAAGTATCCAAGCATCCATGACTCTGGCTATCACTGTTATCATTGCCGCGATATCACCGTTAATTGAATGACCGACAAATACTTTCAGCCGTAAGTCAAGGACTAATGGCAACCCTGGTTCTAGACATAACTCCGCACGTCGTCGCAGCCCGTGCCTAGGACTATCGAATCTGCCCAGAGTACTCAACCACCTACCTGTAGTCTTTTGGGTGTCCCGACCACCTACCTATAGTCGTTTGGGCGCCCCATGTACTCTTGATTTGAGTTTGCTAGAACCTTCAATAAGATGAAATCCAAGCCTTCTAGTCATCATCCTTGACGACTATTCTCAAACTTGCCCAAACTACCTCTCGAGCCAACCATTATCAACGAACTCGAATCATATCACCGAGTTATCAACATGCTTGGGATGATCCCGTCTGGATTAAACCAAGATTATCCCACATCATGCTTTGCTTCTTCGTATCATAGCAAAGTCCCATCTCAATATCATGCTTTGCTTCATCACATCATAGCAAAGTCCCATCTCAACATCATCATCAAATTTATCCATATGAGCTTTCTCATCCGCTTCATATGCCACAAGCAACTTTCCGTATTCAAGAGCCTTTCCACTTAGCTTTTGAATCATCTTCGACCAACTTGTCCAAATCAAATCATCAATTAATTAATTTATAGCAATCAATCAAATCAATCATTAATCCAAGTAATCAATCATTCAAACAAGATCTAAATAAACAGTTATAACCATAATGGGAATTTCGTAAATAAAGAGTCCAAATCTAACAAGCATGAATTCTAAGTAATATCTTGATGAATGAACTAGCATAGGTTAACATGTAGTAAAATGGATATCAAAACTTTATGAATGATGGATCTACATGCAGACTTAAGGAAAATGCATAAAACCACTATCTTTAACACACAAACAAACCACCGATCCAATAAACTCCTTTGGGTCCGTGTGAGAGATAACCACCACTCACCGAATCACCTAAACACTTCAAAAGCAACTAACTCCAGATCTGGACAGCAAAGGATCTAGCTTGATCCGACAAGATTCCCCCTTCAAACGGTGAAATTCCTCTTCGAAGAATGTAGATCTTCAACTTTGGCTCTTAGATCTTTGATCTTGATCTTCGATCTTGGATGGATGGAAGCACTAGATTAGAGTAGAGAAAAGAAGTGAAAAAGTATTGTAGTCGAGCTCTAAAAATGGCAACACTTCGTCGCTTCAAAATCCAATGCCAAAAAGTGAACCAAACCCCTCTATTTATAGGCAGATTTTTAAGTCGTCCGCCCCCTTAAGTCGTTGCCGACCTAACGATCTAACCCTATGGCCGACCTAACACCCAGCCGACCTAACGACTCAAGTACCCACGCGACTCAACAACTTACAAATGTAACCGACCTAACTACCTAACGACTCAACACTGCTGCCGACCTAACACTCATACGACCTAATCACTAAGTCGTTCGCGACCTAACCTTACACTAAGTTATTCCCTGAGTCACTCGAATGACCACTCTCCTATACTACTAACCCTTAGGTCGCAAACTCCTTGGTTCGTTCAATTCCCATAGGTTGCTTACTTCTATAGGCCGGTCCACCTCCATACCTCTAACTCTACTAAGCTGCTTATTCCCCTAAACCGTTAGCTCTTAGGTCGGCCCATCTCCTTAACCCGCTAACCACCATAAGTCGGAAACTACCACAAATTCGCTCCACCGACCCAAACCACAACACGACCTAAGCTCCCACACGAGCTAACTCTGGTTGACTCAAACAATGCAAACGACCTAATGGAAACTATTTTACGATTTGTCGACACGTAAAATACGGGTCGTTACATTCTCTCCCCCTTAGGAATTTCGCCCACGAAATTCCAAACAAACAAGAACAATCAAAACTATTATGCATGCCTACCATCCATAGCAATCAACAATCCATGCATCCAATTACTAGCCTAGCATGTAGAATTCTAGGATTAGAACAAGTTACAAATTCATGAGCTGCCTTCATCCTCTCTTCCTTCTCCCATGTACAGTCATTAACATCATCACTCCATTGTATCTTTAGCAACGTAATCGTCTTCCTCCTAAGCTGTTTCGTGTTGGTTTCAACAACACGAAGTGGCTTACGAGGTCTTGTAACAACTGTATCAACCTCTAAATCTTCATGGCTATCAGCATAAACCACTGTATTCGAGTCATGCACATACTTCCATAGATACGATATATGAAAAACATTGTGCACACTCGACATCTTTTCCGGTAACTCCAATCTATGAGCGAGCTTTCCAATTCGCTCGATAATCGGGAATTGTCCAACAAACTTCGGAGTCAATTTTCCTTTCTTCCCGAATCGAATAACATTCTTCAGAGGAGAATTCTTTACAAAAACCATATCACCCACGTCGAATTCCAAATCCTTACGACGCTTATCGGCATAACTTATCTGACGATCATGGGCTGCCTTCATTCGTCGCCGAATGATCTCTATACAATCCGTAGTCTGTCGAATCATTTCTGGCCCAAGTATCAACTTTTCTCCTGTTTCCAACCAACATGTCGGAGAGTTACACGGTCTTCCATACAATGCCTCATATGGTGCCATACCAATGCTTGACTGGTAACTGTTATTATATGAAAATTCCACAAAATGAAGGTGATCTTCCCATGATCCTCCGAAGTCCAAAACACATGCTCTGAGGTGATCTTCCAAAACTCGGTTGACTCTCTCGGTCTGACCATCTGTTTGGGGATGATAAGCTGTACCCAAACACAACTCGGTTCCCAAAACTTCCTAGAAGCTCTTCCAAAATCCACTAGTGAACAATGGATCTCGATCGCTCACTATACTCTTCGGAATACCATGGAACCGAACTATCCACTTAACATACAACTCAGCCAACTTCGATGCAGTCCTGGTTGATCGAACAGGAATGAATCTTGCACTCTTAGTCAATCGATCTACGATGACCCAAATCCCTTCATTCCCTGCTCTGGTTCTAGGTAACCCATCGATAATATCCATCGATATTTGCTCCCACTTCCATGTAGGAACTTCTAATGGCTGAAGCAATCCACTTGGCTTCTTCTGCTCGGGTTTTACCAACTGGCAGTTCATACACTTGGAAATAAAATTTCCAACATCCTTCTTCATACCTTCCCAGTAATAGGTTCTCTTCATATCCCGATACATCTTATTTCCGCCTGGATGAATTGTCAACTTCGAGTGATGACTTTCCTTCAAAATTTCATTCCTTGATTCATCTATATCGGGAACAACCAGTCATCCTTGTTTCCGAAGCCAACCCTCCCGATCGACCTCGAATTCTTTATCCTTCTCTGGATCCAATCCAGATTCCAAATCACGGAAAATCTTGACAAGCTTATCGTCTCGCTTTTGGCTCTTGCCAATTCTTTCCACAAGAGAAGGTCTTATCGATAAGTTTGCCAACATTTCAGGTTCCAATTCACATCTAGGCCTGAAGTCAAATCCAGCCAAATACTCAAGACTCTTCCATTCTGAAAACATGGCTCCCAATCCTGCATGTCTTCGACTTAACGCATCTTCCACTGCGTTACCCTTTCCCGGAGTATAGGCTATACCAAAATCATATGATGTTAAAAACTCTAGCCATCATTGCTGTCGAAGATTCAAATCCTTTTGGAAGAAAAGATACTTCAATGACTTATGATCTGTAAACAACTTAAATCGGACTCCTAATAGGTAATGTCTCCACATCTTTAGAGCAAATATAATCGCCGCTAACTCCAAATCACGAGTCGGATAATTCCTTTCATGCGGCTTCAGTTGTCGACTTGCATACACAACAACTATATCCTTTTGCATCAGCACTGCTCCAAGTCCAGTACCACATGCATCGGTGTAAACCACCATCTCATCATTCCCACTTGGAATAGTCAAAACAGGAGCACTTGTCAATTGCTCTTTCAGGATTCCGAAAGCTTGCTCACACTTAGCATCCCATCTGAACACTTGGTTCTTTTTCGTCAATCCTGTTAACGGTGCAGCTATCTTGGAAAAGTCTTTGATAAACCGAAGATAGTATCCTGCTAATCCAAGAAAGGTTCTCACATCAGATGCATTCTTAGGTCTAACCCAATCCTAGATTGCTGCCACCTTGGCCGGATCAACCGCTATTCCATTTCCAGAGATAATATGACCTAAGAACCTCACTTCACTCTTCCAGAAGTGACACTTCGAAAACTTAGCCTTCAGTTGATGTTTCTGCAAAGTTTCCAAAACAATACGCAAGTGCGTCTTGTGCTCTTCTTCAGTTCTGGAATAAATCAGAATATCATCCACGAACGCAAGCACAAATTTGTTCAACTGATCCCTAAATACTCTATTCATAAGATCCAAAAAATACGCTGGTGCATTGGTCAATCCAAATGGCATTACCAGCCACTCATAGAAACCGGATGGTGTCCTGAAAGCAGTCTTCGGCACACTATCCCTAGCCACTCTTAACTGGTGAAATCCCGTTGCCAAATACATCTGAGAAAACACCTTAGCTTCGTGAAGCTGATCAAACAAGTCATCTATTCTCGGCAATGGATACTTGTTCTTCTTAGTCACTTTATTCAGCTCACGGTAATCTACACACAACCTCAACGATCCATCCGCTTTGGTTGCAAACACAATTGGTGCACCCCATTCGGACACACTACGCCGAATGAATCCTTTCCGTAAAAGCTCATCAACTTGCACCTTCAACTCTTGCTGTTCCCTACGCGCCATCCGCCTAAGAGGCATCATAACAGGTCTGGCTCCCTCAACTAGATCGATGTGAAACTCGATCTCTCTATGCGGCGGTAAACCTTTGACCTCGTCAAAGACATCCTCAAATCCATTCACAATAGGCATCGATGACAGTCCATCCCGTGGAACAACTAGCGAATACATGAAGCTCATGAAGACACCTTCTTCATGCTTACATCGTATCACAACCTTTTGCCCCTCCACATTCTCGACTGTCACCTCTAGCCTCTTACAATCAACCCTTGTCGCATACTTCCTAAGCCAGTCCATACCCAAAATAATTCCGAACCCCGCAAAGTTCAGAACAAAACAATCACAAATAAAAGAGCAATCATGACTCGATACAACTAGACCACGGCATACCATACACAAACAAGGCGAACCCCCAACTGGATTAGTCACAACCAATGGTCTATCAACAATATCCGGTTCCAAACCCAACCGGCCTACCAGTTCACTACAAACAAAGGAGTGCGACGCTCCAGTATCAAACAACACTCTAACAGGAGCACCACATATAGAAAGAGTACCTTGAACCACCACACTCTTCCCTTTCTCTTTGGCAGTAGGAGCTCTCAAAGACGATGGCACAGCCCCCAAAGCATAAGATTGCACAATCTGCTTGTCCTTCCTCGGTTCTGGACAATTCCTCTTGATATGCCCCGGCTTATCACAGTTGTAGCACTTCCCTGGGACCTTAAAATTCTTGCAGTCTTTGGAGAGATGACCCTTCTGCTGACAATTGTAGCAGGTCACTTCACCCTTCAGCTTCTTTTTCTGACCATCCTTACCCTGTTGTTGTTTCCTCTTCTTGTTTTCACCTTGCTGTGGTTTAGACTCTTCCTTTGTTACAGCAACAACAGATTCTCCTTTATGAAACAAACTCTCGTGCCTGAGAGCTTTCTCCACAAGCTTCTCAAAAGGATCATCCAGATGATCCACTAACTGCCTCCCAAGATAAGTATCTAAGCCTGTCACAAACTTCTCATTCTTCTAATATGGAGATTCAATATATGACCGAGCATACTTGGGCAAAGCTTCAAACTCAGAAACATACTCAAGAACTCGTCTCCCACCTTGCTTGAGCTCTACAAACTTCTTGAACAAAACAGACTTCTGAGCCGTAGAAATGAACTTAGCTTCAAATCTGACTTGGAATTGCTCCCAAGTAATCTCTTCCTTTAGAGTATCAATGGTGATAGAATTCCACCAATCAGAAGCTCTTCCTTGAAGCTGTCTTGATGCAAGCTTTCTCTTAGTTGCATCCTCAATTCCCAAATCACAAAAAATCCTTCTACAAGCATCAATCCATCTCTGAACTTCAATGGTTGATTCAGTTCCCAAGAAAACCTTTCCTCCAAGAGCAGTATAGTCCTTACACAACTTAGCAAAATCCACTGGTCTTGGGGATTGAACTTGAACTCCAACATCTACCGATGGCCCCGGAGCTGGCATCCTTCTCATGATCGAAGTCATCATAGCCTCGAACATAGAAGCATAATCAGCAGCCCCCTCAACAGCACGGCCTCCCCTAGCAGCTGGTCTCCCTCTTCGACTCATTCCTAATACCTCAAAGAAATGATTAATATACCCTGAGAAACAACTATATAAGGAGTTCAAATCCTTCTAAGCTACTATATTATATATAGTAATCATCCATAAAAATACAATTACGTCTCTCATACGTAGTTACGTCAACGAGCGTTGGCTAAAATCGATTAACCAATGCTCTGATACCAAATGTGACGACCGCCCATGACTCCCGCACTAAACAAGGGAATGGTGCGCTGAAAGGTGCGCCAGACAGCCATGGACGATAGTCAGGGATAAAGTAAAATAGAATAGTCTATCGTATTACTCACAGCGCATGGATAAAATACAATAGAAAGTATACATAGTGAAGCTCCATAGAACAGAATCTCATCATATAAACTCATAATATTTTGGAACAACAATCTGAAAAGTCAATACAGCAAGCCTCACTACATATCACTCAGAGCATCATAAAACAGCGGAACATCCAGTACATATAGTAAGAAAACAATATGCAAAAGCCTCCACCTCATCTTCGTCATCAACAGTGTTGGTCACTAAGAACAGCACCTGTCACCTGCTACCTAATATGCCCATCCCAACACGGATGAACAACCCAAGGTAATAAGAGTTGAACATAAAACCTTGAGTCAGACAAAAGTCCTAGTGAGCAGTAAATCAACTATCTAACATACCAAAAGAGCATAAAGGGTAAAAAGGAATAGGAACCCAACCATCCCACTCCACCTCTTTCTACAGAGATAGCCCCCAGACCCATTAGCAGTAACAACCATAACAAAGCAGACAATTAAAATAAAGCAATCATCACTCGAGTCAAGGTCGATGTTTTCCAAGTACAAACCCCCAAGGCCTAAACCAAGATCAGATAAGCACCCACAAAACATCGCTCTTGAGACCTAATGACGATACAACCAAAGTATCCAAGCATCCATGACTCTGGCTATCACTGTTATCATTGCCTCGATATCACCGTTAATTGAATGATCGGCACATTCTTTCAGCCATAAGTCAAGGACTAATGGTAACCCTGGTTCTAGACATAACTCCGCACGTCGTCGCAGCCCGTGCCTAGGACTATCGAATCTGCCCAGAGTACTCGACCACCTACCTGTAGTCTTTTGGGTGTCCCGACCACCTACCTGTAGTCGTTTGGGCGCCCCATGTACTCTTGCTTTGAGTTTGCTAGAACCTTCAATAACGATGAAATCCAAGCCTTCTAGTCATCATCCATGACGACTATTCTCAAACTTGCCCAAGCTACCTCTCGAGCCAACCATTATCAATGAACTCCAATCATATCACCGAGTTATCAACATGCTTGGGATGATCCCGTCTCGATTAAACCAAGATTATCCCACATCATGCTTTGCTTCTTCGTATCATAGCAAAGTCCCATCTCAATATCATTATTTGCTTCATCACATCATAGCAAAGTCCCATCTCAACATCATCATCAAATTTATCCATATGAGCTTTCTCATCCGCTTCATATGCCACAAGCAGCTTTCCTTATTCAAGAGCCTTTCCACTTAGCTTTTGAATCATCTTCGACCAACTTGTCCAAATCAAATCATCAATTAACTAATTTATAGCAATCAATCAAATCAATCATAAATCCAAGTAATCAATCATTCAAACAAGATCTAAATAAACAGTTATAACCATAATGGGAATTTCGTAAATAAAGAGTCCAAATCTAACAAGCATGAATTCTAAGTAATATCTTGATGAATGAACTAGCATAGGTTAACATGTAGTAAAATGGATATCAAAACTTTATGAATGATGGATCTACATGCAGACTTAAGGAAAATGCATAAAACCACTATCTTTAACACACAAACAGACCACCGATCCAATATACTCCTTTGGGTCCGTGTGAGAGATAACCACCACTCACCGAATCACCTAAACACTTCAAAAGCAACTAACTCCAGGTCTGGACAGTAAAGGATCTAGCTTGATCCGACAAGATTCCCCCTTCAAACGGTGAAACTCCTCTTCGAAGAATGTAGATCTTCAACTTTGGCTCTTAGATCTTTGATCTTGATCTTCGATCTCGGATGGATGGAAGCACTAGATTAGAGTAGAGAAAAGAAGCGAAAAATTATTGTAGTCAAGCTCTAAAAATGGCAGCACTTCGTCGCTTCAAAATCCGATGCCAAAAAGTGAACCAAACCCCTCTATTTATAGGCATATTTTTAAGTCGTCCGCCCCCTTAAGTCGTTGCCGACCTAACGATCTAACCCTATGGCCGACCTAACACCTAGCCGACCTAACGACTCAAGTACCCACGCGACTCAACAGCTTACAAATGTAACCGACCTAACTACCTAATGACTCAACACTGCTGCCGACCTAACACTCATACGACCTAATCAATAAGTCGTTCGCGACCTAACCTTACACTAAGTTATTCCCTGAGTCACTCGAATGACCTACTCTCCTATACCACTAACCCTTAGGTCGCAAACTCCTTGGGTCGGCCAATTCCCATAGGTTGCTTACTTCTATAGGTCGGTCCACCTCCATACCTCTAACTCTGCTAAGCCGCTTATTCCCCTAAACCGTTAGCTCTTAGTTCGGCCCATCTCCTTAAGCCGCTAACCACCTTAAGTCGGCAACTACCACAAATTCGCTCCACCGACCCAAACCACAACACGACCTAAGCTCCCACACGAGCTAACTCTGGTTGACTCAAACAATGCAAACGACCTAATGGCAACTATTTTACGATTTGTCGACACGTAAAATACAGGTCATTACAATTTCCCTGGATCGAATCATGGCCGCGCGATAAGCTTCTTCCCCAAACGCGTATGCAGGTCACGAAGAACCCATAGAGCCGGCCCTAACCCTAAATCTCGCGCCCAATACAAGCATCTTCAACTCGATCAGCGACCCCCATTTCGAAGCCAACGTCGAAGCCTATCATCGGCCAGAGATCGGCCATGCTCGGCTCTCTCCACAGTGCGCAAAACGAGGCCAAACGGCCGGCCATCGCGGCCCCTTCCGGTCCTCTACGCTCCACCATATCCCATCTCAACCGTATGGATTCGAAGCTCTCCATGTTAGCTACAACTTTTTAGTTGAAGACTTTTGGTAATTGCTTATAGATTGGGAGAGATTAAGTGGAAAAGGAGATGAAATTTCGGCCGTGGGTTTAGTTAATGGCGGCCACGAATAGAAACCCTAGTTTTTTTTTTTTGAGAATAAAGGGGCTATTTATAGGAAACGACGAATACTATCCATCCGGCTTTTCCAAACTCCGAATTTCACGCGGTAACTGACGTTCCTAGGGTTTATCCCGTGTTCCGGACACAATGGAACAGGTTTCGGAAGCTAATTCCATCGTATGCGCGAGTTATGGAAATAAACGATCGATTTTAAATTAAAACGATTAAACAAATTTCTATGCGTTTTGGCTCGCCCAGGACAAACGGTAAATCTGATTGACACGAAATTTGAAATCTTAGAATAATAACACATTACGGATCCGATGAAACTAGTTTCGTCGAAATCCGAGACCATTTGAAAAATGACTATTTTAACTCGCCAAATTAATATTAAAACAATTTCAATGCGTTTCGAGCTCACACGGTCAAACTACAACTCTGATTGCTACGAAAATTGAAATCCGATAATAACTAACTGTTACGGATCTAATGGAACCAGTTTCGTCCAATTCTGAGACTGTTCAAAAATTTGGCTATTTTTCAGTCGATAATTAAATATTAAAATATTCAATTTTCACAAATAAATTTTAAATTCAGTTTTAAAAGTTCTATAACATCACTATAACTCCAATATGATAAAATAAAATTTTACAAATCATTTTTAATCATATTAAACCCGTTATTCAATTATCCAATAAATTCCAATTTTTAAAATCTTATTATCTCCATTATAATCCCGATATAACTTACATTCACTTTAGAAACCAATTTGAATCATATTAAATCAAATTTCAATTATTCACTCTATTTTCATATATTAAATTTCAATATCAAATTAATCATATCAAATTCAGAATTTTATTATTCAAACATTTATAATATTAAATTTAAACATATTTGATTATTCTTAAATCACTATCCTTTGAAATATTCAAAACAAACTTAAAATTTTAACTTTTGAAACGAATTAAAATTATAGAACAACCATTTCCGTTATGCAGTTATTCAATCCCCATTATTAAATTATTCAATGAATTCCAAATATTAAATTTAAATAATTTCGCTTATCCAATAATTCATTATCTCTTGAAATATTGAAATTGAACTTATAAGATTCAACCTTTAAAACCAATTCACAATTTAGAACACTATTTTCATTTTACAGTTATTCAAGTATTCAATAAGTTTTAAATATTTAATTTAAACAATTTACCTGTTCAATATTCAATATTTGATTTTAAATAGATTTTACTTATCAATCAGTTACACTATTATACCCAATGAATTCAACATTTATTATCCTATTCAACTATTGATTGCAAAGGCATTCACTAAGTAGCTTTTATTTTTCATTACTTGGATAGTTATTGTTGCAATTCATTCCAGTTATTATTATTTCAAACGAATTACAAATTTTTTTCTAACATTAAATCAGGAAAACTTATTAAATTAGCTATTTTAATTATCGAAAATTTACGGGTCGTTACATGGGTCCACGTAATATACCTCAAGGACGTCTCCACCATCCTACTTCGTTCTGGAATCTCCAGCGCGTACACGGTTGTAAAAGTAGTTTTCGGAGTTGGCAGAGAGTGTGACAACTTCCGAACCCGGGGTCTTTAACAACCAAACATTATTATAACGCCGTGGTCATTTCAAAATAGTTCATACTTCAAAAAGATCAAATCATTTCATTTCAAATCTATATTCCTTCCAAAATAGTTTATACCTCGAAACCAATCCATTTTTATTTCAAAACTACATCCAAATCAAAATAGTTTATACTTCGAAACCAAAAACCATTTCAAACATATACTCAAATCAATCCTATGGCATTTACATTTTTTTCTATATATTCATCTTCCAAAGATCATAATACTTCCAAAGTTATAACTCTTTCAAAACCAATATACTTGAAATCATTACACTTTGAAAAACATAACACTTCTAAATCATACATTTAAAATCATGAAACATTCCTTTAATTCTTTACATTTACAAATTTATTCAATTAAACCCAAATTTAAAATTTCCAATTTAATTCAATTCAAACCATCGGTTTCAATTCAATTTTAGTTATCCAACAAATCGTTTCAAATATTATAAATTTCAAATATAAATTTGATCCACAAACAAACTATTAAATTTTTAATATATTTCAAAGATTTAATATAACTCATTTCAAAATAAATTTTATAGTTTCATATCTCTGATTTAACTTCATTATTACTTAGTTTTGAATATTCATTTCATAAATCTAATAATATCTAAATAAACCAGAATTTCAAGTAACTAAATATCCTTTCATACTAATATAAAATTTATATATTCATTTATCAAAAACAAATATCATTCCAAATTCACATTCTTTATCAAAACAAAGATCATGTCAACCATTTCAATCATCAAAATATCATGTCCTTTCAAACCTCAGTATTAAATCATTATTTGAATTCAAATTCAGATATTTAAATTTAGATATCATTTAAAAATCAAATATGTCATTCGTTTATTATTTCAAATATCATTACAAAATACATTTTAAAATTCCATTCAAAAATTCATTTATCTCATTACATTTCATTCCATTTAATACATAACCAAGTAAACCTTATTTAAATTCAAATTCAATTTTAATTCCGTAAAATTCAAATTTAAATATTAAATTATATTTAAAACTCCTTGTATTTCAAAAATAATCAATTTCCAAAAATTAAATCATTTAACAATTTATAACTCAAACAGTGTTCAAATCTATAACATTTCAAAACATTGTCAAGTTATAGCAACGACAGCATCTATAAAGTGCTATCGTAGTTTATAATTTTCAAAATGGTTTAGTTCAAGAATAACGGCATTTAAAAAATGCCGTAATAGGTATTTAGTTATTTTAAAAATAGTTAAGTTCAAAACAAGTGCATTTTAAAGTGCTGTCATAAAACTGCAGCATTTTAGAAATGCTATACTAAAGTTCCAGATTTTATTATAACTTTTCAAAACAACAAAACTTCAAAAAATTTCTATTTAAATTTATAAATCATATTTTTAGAATTCAAAATTTCCTATTTAAATACTTTTAACATATGATTTATCACAACAAAATTTTTAAAATCAAATATTAAATTTTAAAAACTCAATTCATTTATTAGGTCAAAATCTTATTGTTTATTAACTTACAAATTTAATAAAACTTAACATTTTATTTCGAATATCATTTCAAAACTTTAAATTAAATTTCCATTATTTACTTACATTTTAAAATATAATTTAAATTCAAAATCACATTTACTTCAAATTTACATACTTAAATTCACAATTTCAAGACTTAATATTTAACTTTCTCAATACCATAAAATATATATTTTAAATCAAAATTTCATAATTTAGTAATACATATCTATATAAAAATCATTTAAAAATATACCACGGGGTCTATGTATAATTTTCTAACCTAGGTCAAGTGATACGAATATATATCATTTCAACCCACAATTTAAAAAGAAAACCCGGGTTCTATCATTTCAAACCCGCAATCCCAAGTCAAATAAAATACAATAAAGATCGCTCAGGCCTATCATTTCAGCCTATAACAATTTTTATCTATTCTAATGTCCATTCGGGTATGTATCATTTCAACCCATAGTGATTCTATTCTAACAGGGAACTTGTAGTGTGATCATATACGTAAACAATATAAACAATGTCAATGTCACTATTTAATGTAACATATCAGATGTCGGGTGATAATTAACAAAGTTAACATGGTAATAACTTGGCATAACATATCATATAATCATCATTAACTTGCATAAACATTTTAATTACTAAACACTTGTCATCAATTCACTATTTCATAAGTAGAAATGTCAGAGTGAGAAAGACTCACCTTAATCGAAGCTAGAGACAAACAACACACAGAAGCGATTCCAAAGGCACGACAAGCACGATGTGATTTGAATGGATGGAGAGCCTTGATATTGATCATGTATACAACAAATAAACAAGACAATATAAATATTGTAATTATGAATAACAACACATAAATTATATACAACAACATTGAATTTGCAAACAATTAAAATAAGATGAGAATATTACTTTGCCTTGAACAAAAGTGGCTTGCACATGCCAACCTAGGCTCGGCTTATGCCTAATAGGCTCGGCCATGTTGAGTCTTGAGCATGTAGGCTCAATCTATGGGCATGGAAAAGAAAAAAATACAAGACCAAGGCATGGACCAAGGAGGCAAGGAAGTTGTCAAGGAATGGAAGGTTTTGGGTCAAAGGATGTGTAGATTTAGTGCATCTAAGGCTCGGTCAAGTACTGGTTCAGATCCGGTCAGAGGTTATGTTGGTGGCCAAAGGTTAGTTCTTGATGGTGGTGGAGCTAGGGGAGGTGGCCAAGGCAAGATATGAAAGTGGTGTTGAAGTATTGGCCGGCTAGCATGGTTTTCATGGAATTTTTCAACTTTTGTGGTGATAACATCATCAAGTGGTCATGGATTGACTTTGGTCAGAGGAGAGGGGCTGATGGCTGCTGTGGATGGAGGAGGTGATGGAGGCGCTAATGGAGTGGAGAGCTAGGCCGAGCAAACAAGAGGAAGAGCATGGCAAAATTAAGGAAAGAAGAAGAGAAAGTGAAGCAAAAGAAGCCATTAGCTATATATTTTTTTTCTTTTTCTTTGAAGCCATGAGTTTTAGGAGATGAGAAACTTTCCTTTTCATGTGAAATGTGATTGAGGATACATGGCTAGGGCATAGGGAATGGACGGTCAAAGCATGGAATGGAAAGACAAATGAAATGAAGGGTCAAAGTAAATGAAAAGTCATAAAGATGAAAGATTTTTTACTATTGAAACTTCTATTTTCTTTTAAATAAAAAAACTAAATAAAAGTCCAGTAAATAAATAAAAAACTGAACACAATAAAGTGAAAAATAAAATAAATAAATAATTTAAGAAAAAGTAGAAATAAATAAAAAATAGTTTAATATATTGAAACTAGAATTTAAAAATATAAACAATGTACACTTAACATTGAAAAATTATAACTACATTTATAAATTTTAAAAAAATTACATAACATGACATATCTAACATATATGCACAAATTAGAACAAACAAAAATATTATTCATATATATTAAAATAAACAATTTTGTTAAATAAATCAATTTACATACAATATTGCAAAAAGCATAACTTTCACAATATAAATCGGATTTCAACGAAACAAAAAACATTATTCATGAAATTTAATATATTTCCACAATAAAAGATAAAATTCAAAAACTCAAATATTTAAATTTTAAATTTCAAAGTCAAAGTCTGACCATTTTGACCAAAATTCAAATTTTTGGAAAATATTCAATTTATTCATGTTTGAAATTTTAATTCACATAAGAATCCAAATTTATATTTAAAATACAAAATTATTCATTTTAAATAAATAAAATAAAGTTTTTAAATTAGGAATTCAATTAAAATAATCACAAAATACAGGGTTGTTACGCTCTCCCCTACTCAAAAATTTTTCGTTCACGAAAAGGAATAAGGTACGGGAAAGCACAGAAAAATAGAATGAAATAGGATTAAGACAAGATGAGAAGAAGATTGAAATTTTACCTGATAAATGTTGTTATAGGTAAGTTTAATAAGGTGGAGATGATCTTCCCGAGATCCTCCAGAATCAAGAACACAAGCACGAAAAAATAATCTTCTAGAATCTGAATCACCCTTTCCGCTTGACCGACGGTCTGTGGATGACAAACAGTGCTCAGATTCAAAATAAGTACCAAAGATTATAGAAAGGTTTCCAAACAGACTGGTATAAGCATGTAACGACCTATGAATGTTAATAATTAAGTTGGTTACTTTAAATTAAAGTTTAGTATTTAAATTTAGATGGAAAAAAGAAAAAAAAACTTTATAAGTTAATATTAAAATGAACGCTGAAACAAAATATATTGAATAGTAGTTGAATGAAAATGTATGTGAAATGGTTTATGCAAGTTGATAAGTAACGATATTTGTGCAATACCTATTAATTGGGAAAAATTTGTAAAGTTATATTTGAGTGAAATTGTAAATTTGAAGTTAAGTAATAATGGACATAGTGCAGATAGCAATCAAATCAAATTTTATCTAATTTTGAAGGTAATCAATAATTTATGAATTAAATGGTAAGTAATTAGAATTAAATTCTATATTAATTGAAACTGAATGTAGATTTAATGTAATAACGTTAAGGCTAACTAAATTAGTGAATTTCAAATTATGAAAACCAATTACAATAAATGTTAGAAACGTAATTTTAAATGTTCATTGTTGAAATTATACGTTACCTCAATGATTATTAAAAGGGTAACGGAGGTGAATGAAAATTTAATCGAAACAATGCAAATTTAAGGTTAATGATTTATGAACTTGCATAAAATTCCAATTATAGAAAATAATCTACATGTATGTTTGGCTATAAATTGTATACAAGAAAATAAATAGATTAAGAATATAAATAGTAATTAGCGTACATACTTGGCAAATATAACTAAATAGTATGGAATGAAGCACGCATTAATGAAATAACTACGAACCAATGAATGTATTTAAGTTTAAAATTCATAATTGATTACATTAAATAAATTGGGAATTAAATTCAAAGTTTATGTTAATTGAGAAATAGACGTAATAAATTGCAATGTGATCGAATAAAGGCTAGGTAAGTAATTTTAATAAATTGTAGTTGATATTTAAGTATGAATGTGAGTAAATTGGCATTTAGTGATAATTTTAAAATTTACCCATTCATCTAATTTTCTTAATTAGAGCTAAGTCAATGACAACATTTGTGTTAATAATAGCTTGTAAATGGAAGTAAATGTTAAATGGTAACAATTATTTAGGTTAACCATTTATTTAGTGTATTAAAGTATAACTGGTAACCGATTGCAACAAATATAAATAAATTATGATGTTAATGTGAATATAAAGTAATATTTGAAAATAATGTCCATTTCATTTATAATATGACAATTGGCTAATTTAAAGAATTGAAGGCTAGATTTATTTATTTAATTGAAAAGGAAAAAACTTTCAATAATTGAATTTATTGTGAATAAATGAAATATAACAGTTAAATTTTACGTTAAAGGAAATGTAGAGGAAATCTAAGATAAAATAGGGATATTAATGCAATATGATATAAACCATGATAATTGTACTGTAAATTGAAATTTTGAATAGCTAAATTTATGCATACCCAATTTATTGAAACAGATGGTAAAGTTTAATTGATTGAAATCAGCAAATTGGAAAATAAATTCAGTTGATGAAATAATACGCAGTAAAATGTAATTTGACATAATCAAAGTTAGGTAAGAAATTTTATTTTTGTCAATTGACAATAGGGTATGAATGGGAGTAGATTTGGCTTATTGTGATAACTATTAATTGTTTACCTATGTATATAATTTAGTGAATTAGGTCTAAATCCATTGAAATAAACGTAATTAATCACTACGTTGATAAAAATTTAGTTGATTACTGAAAAATATTATGGAATTGGATTTAAAGTAATGTAAAATGTACCCATAAGATAATGATTGACTGAATTTAAAAGAATGGAAAGTAAGATTTTTAATTTAATTGAAGTGTAGAAAAATTCAATAATTGGATTTATGGCAAATAAATGAAATTTAACACTTAATTATTACGTTAATAGAAAGTTAGATGGAATGTAAGAATATTATGGTAATAGTTTGCAAATTCAATGAAAATTTTTATCCATTTAAGAATAGTGAATTGAATAATAGATATGAAACAAAATAATTATACAATAAGAAGAATGTATTGAAAATAAATGGAAAGCTAATTTCATTGAAAATTTTGGAAGATTAATGTATAATCTGTAAACAATTGAAATAGAAGTTAAAGCTTGGAAATTGTGGAATTTGCAACATCTAATCTATATGAGGAATCTTTAAATTAAAAGGAAAGAGAAGTTAATTGAAATTTATGGCATTTAATATAAGAAATGTACATTTTTGGGTTAAATAGAAAGGGAACTTTTAATGAAAATAAAAGAATAGTTTGAGAAAAATAAAATGAACGTTTCATTTTAAAGATAAGTAAAATTTTATAAAAAAAAGAATATTTTGAATTTTGAAACAACATTTTTACATTCATTTTATAACAATCAGAGGCAGTATAGAAGTGACTTTAATGCTAACCTTATATTTTAAAGTAAATTAAATATTTTGAATCGTGATTGTGCGCTGAGAAAAACACCGTTTTTAAATTTGAATTTCCAGTCTCGGTTCATCTTTTATTGTGTGCAGCGGCGGTCCCCAGTGGCATTAATTGGAGTGTTACATTTTGTTTAATGTGTGTTAGTAAAATTTAATTGGGTGTTAATATGGTGTATATTTAGGGTTAATAGAAATTAATTTAGCGGTAGACGTTTTGAAATTGGATCTAAAAGTTGTAGTACAACTGGTCCATTTCTTACTTTATATTTATTATTCATTACCATCTCTCTGTTTGCAATGTATAAATTTTCATTTTTGCTACCTGAAGCAATCATTTCATTGTTTCCACCCTCCTTCAGCCTCATTTCAATTTTTCAATCTCACTGAACTTCATTATGCAAACATGACCCTATTTCATTTTCTCCCTCACCTGCTTGCAACACTTTTTCCTAATCCTTCTTGAAGCTTTGAGTTGCGTGAAAGTCTCTCCACCTCACCCAAGCCTTGCCACCACCTTGTTAGTAGGTACCCTAGTCTCCTCATCCCAAAACGTGAAATTTAGTATTTATTCTGTTTAGTTTAATATCACTATATATATACACTTTATTATGGCAATAGTCATCTTATAACTTGAATAACTTTCGCATACAATGTCCGATTTACGCACGATTTTTTTTGTTAGGACCGCATTGAGATTTATGACATTTTGACGCTTGTTCGGGCAGATTATGAGGCTATTGAATTTTGGGGTTTAAATTGGATTTAAATTCAAAAGGTGAGTGTTTTAACCCACTCACAACTTTTAAAAGTTCTTATATTTGTTAAATTTATTTATGATATGAGTGAAATTTATTTACAGCTATTTGGCGCATATTTAATCATCATTTCAGTTAGATTGCGTTCATTTAAATTAATGGTTATTTAATTTTATTGCATATTAACTGCCAGTTAAATTTACATTTATTTTGCATATAAACTGCCAATTTACAGTTATTAAATTTATTTTTTTAATATAAACTGATAATTGATAACAGTTATTTATCACCTGATGTATTGTTTGAATTTGGATGATGATTATGATAAATGGATGTATGATTTTGATGGATGAATGGATGTTTATTTATATTAACTGCAAGATGTTATGCATTTCATTTCATTCCGGATTGCGGTTTGAAATGATATATAACCGTAAAATTTTATTTTAACTATGGATTGAAATGATAAATATCTGTATCACTTGACGATAGGATAGTAAATTATATACAGGCACCGCGGTCTATATATAAAAATATTTTCAAATGATTTCTATGGTTTGGATAGGATACGGTTTAATAAATATTAAATTTTGATCTTACATAAAATATTATTTATATATACATATATAGTTAAATTTTGAATTCAAGCTATGTATAAATTTGTTAAACAAAAATGAATAAGTTGAAAAATGAAGTTTAATAATTTATTTATTTTTTTAAGTACAGGTTTAAATTTTGTATATATAGAGAGTTTTAAATGATTCAAATCAATTAAGATTGGAAGATAAATTGGAAATTTATTTGGAATTGAGCTTATTAAAAATTAAACTCCATAAGTTGATGTAAACTTATTTAAATGTGGAAATTTAAAGGTATGATATCTATAACTGGATTTTTATTCAAGATAAATTAAATGAATATTTCTAGTATAAATAAATTGAAGGAAATATTTAGTTGTTAGTAATTTGAGTTTATTTTTAATGATTTTGGATTCATTATGTAAATATTTCAAACTAAATAATCAGACAACAAATTGTTGAATAGAAATTTCCAACCTTAGTTTTTAAATTGTTAATTACTCAAAGTTTGAAATATATTGGAATCGAAGTGTTTTTTTATTGAAACTGGAAGTGAATCCAAAAATTTATGGGTTTAGACTTAATTTGAAGTGAATAATGGTAAAGGCGTGGAAATTATTTACTTTATAAAGTAATTTAAAATCAACTATATTATATACTATTGAATATCCAAACCATTTAAGTTTTGAAAGTTATGGTTTTAAAGCTACAAATTTCGTAGTTTTATGTTTGAAAGTTATAATTCAAATGTTTGGTTTCCAATTATAATAAATTTTAAAGTAATATGATTGTGGAAAAGAAATATATTTGAAATAAAATGATATTATATTAATTTGGGTTTTATAAAAATAATATCAAATGAGTTTATTTGTAAATGGATATCGTATTTATATGGTTTTGAAATAGATATTATATGTTGGTTTTGGAAGTAAAATTATTTTTAATAACCGCGGTGTTATAATAACGTTTGGTTGTTAAAGAGACCGGGATCGGAAGTTTTCATACTCTCTACCAACTCCGAAAACCACTTTAATAACCGTGTAAGATGTGGAGATTCCAGAATGAAGTACGTTGGTGGTGGCATTTCCTGTAAGGTAAATACGTTGAACCAACTCCCGTGAGTTGGCATAAGGTGGCTAAAACAGGAGTGATCGACGGGTTAATGAGGTAGCACCTTTGATCGGACACTTCCCTTCGATACTATACTCTAATTTTGGATTGATTCGGTGGCCACCTTCACTTTTGATTGCTTTGATTTAGGGAGTTTGTTCGAGGTGGGCGGTAGCTGCGTGCTACGCATTACCACTGACCCGGAAGCGTAATTGGTATATCTACCCTGGCATTGCCTAGTTGTGCCGTGTCACCTACCATACCGAGCCTTGTACGAGTTTGGATTTCTCCCGCAGCCCATGTGGTATCCTCTGGTGGCTTCCCGATCAGGAGGGACTATGATATTGGATGGACTACTGGGACTATTACGTGTTAAGGTGGAAAATGTAAAGCCTTAATGCTATTTAAAAGTAAGTTTATTTTACTAATAGACACTATTATAATAGCGAAATATACTACACAATAAATAGTTTAACGGACCCTTAGGAGATGTAAATCACGAGCATCTCTTGAGTTACTGCACTCATATTTATTTATGTTGTTTTAACTTACATAAGATCTTTTAGTTCTAACTCGAGTGTTTTGTCTTTTCAATTCGCTCGGGTCAGTCCGAGCATTTCAGGATTTCGAAGACCTTATCTCTGGAGGACGAAGACGGAAATTTATTATTATTATTATTAGTCCACCATACTATTACTGTTCCGCTGCATTGATATTGGTATGTGTAACTCTGATAAATGTTGTAAGTATAATCGAATATTTTGTAAAACAACTTTATGAACTATATATTTGATTATTATATTTTATCCTTCCGCTGTGAGATTCTATTTTGTTTTATTTCTTTCTTTATTTTTTTTATTTACCCCATAACAATCCGCCCTTCCGTATGGTTTGAATTGACACGTATGTCGATTTAAAGCGTACGAAAAGGCGGGATGTTACAACGTGGTACCAAAGCTTTGGTTTAGCGATAAACCATAGCTTTGTGGGGTCTGACTCTTTACTAATAGGGTAGTAAAACCCTTTGGGAGTCGTTGAGTGTATATATGAGAGAGCGTATTTGTTAGTGTTATAAAAAGGTTTTAGTATTGTGTTAATTTAATCCATTTTGTATTTATAAATTCTGGTTGATGCATGAGACTCTATGACATCAATAGGGATTTGTATACACTTAATAGGACAGACCGACACAATATTTATTTTAATATAGGTGAATGAAATAATTTTTCCTATTATATTTTCTATATATAAAGTAATAAATTTTTATAAAGATTATATATTGGTTGTTAGGAATAAAATTTATAAATATAGGTAAAATAAGATTGAAAATAAAATCAATGAAATTTGGAAATTTTAGAACTTAAGTCCGGGATTTGAAAATTTGCTTTCAAAGGATTTTGAAAATATAATAATAGTATTTAGAAATATTTTCTGATATAAATATTTCAATATAATTTGAAAGTATGGTTTTAAAGAAATTCTGGAAAGAAATAAGTTGTACTCCCCTCTCTGTCGTTGGAAAATAATTTCTGTGATGAGTGCACGCATCATCGACTTTCATTTTCGAGTTTCGAAGCAGGAAGGCCAATGTAGTAGTTCATTGCAGACCCATTTTTGATAAACAAATATAAATTTTTAATTGTTCTAAATATAATTTGATATATAAAGTGTAAGTATATACATTTATCCGTTATTTTAAAATGATTTTGAATAAAGCTCGGTATTTAAATTCTTAAGTTTCCATTAATTAATAGCTCAATTACCGTAGTCAATTGGAACATAGGTAATTAATAAATTGAAACCTCTAAAGGAAATAAGAAATTTAATGCTAGGTTATAAATGGTATTAAATGAATTTGAAATTTGTAACCTATGAAATAAAGGATATAATTATGGAACATTAAATTAATTAGAATAAATAGAATAAAACTTGTATAACTTTCAAACTACATTCTTAAAAAGCATATATACGACTTACCAAATATTAAAAGTTGAAATGTTAATAAGAGAATGTAATAGATATTATACAAGAAATAAACTTGAGGTAATGAAAGTAATTTATGAAATTCTTTAATAAACAAGGATTTGTTGTGTAATTGTTGTAAACTTAAGTTACAATTGGAATTTTACTATATTTAAATATAATTAAAGGTAAATAACATAAATAGATGATTATAAACTTAAGTAAATAAAATGAAATGATACTATAATAAAATATGATGCAATAAAGAAGAAACTTACATGACATTAAAATGGAAAATGAATATTGTAACTAATAAATGGAAATAAATGAAGGAATCACTGAATAAATGAAAGAAAGGAAATCAAACAACTAATTTATGAAATAAAATTTATAACAAGTAAATTTGATTTGAATTGTTGTTTGGTTTATGGTTGTTGGGGTAAGGATACTTTAAATTGGTTGGATGAGTGAATAACCAATTTAGTTTCATCTAAGACTGTTGAGTAAATGGTGGACTTGATAGTTTATTTTTCATTCCATACAATTTAAAGTTTGACCCGAACAACTATGTGTTTGTTTGCTTGAATGGTTGGTTTGTATTTTTGCGTATGATGTTTGTTGGAATTAATTGTTGTTGTGGTTGAAACAACTTTAATATTTCATTTATATAATTGTTAACCCTTTTAGATTTTATAAGTGAAATGCAGGTTATGGAAGCAATTGCTATTGCTTTTTGTTCCATAAAATAAGCGTAATTTGCCCAACAGATAGGTACGTTCCCGGATTACGGTTTTATAGCGCTATTTTATATATTTTTCCGTGTTGGGATATAATATTTTGGATATTATATGTGTATATTGTTATATTTGATATTATATTTTCTTACAAGCATCTCCGTACAAAGGAGACTCTGCTGAAATTTTTCGAAAATTTCAGACTTAGAAATTGTTTTGAATATGTTTTCCAAATTTTATTAATTTGAGTATAAAAGGTTTAATGGTTATATATTGTATATTTTATTTGAAACAATTAATTTTGTAAATTTATTTGTTTATAAATTTAATATTTTAAATAAAAAATATTGATTTCTTAATTCTTCTTTTAGCTTTTTTTCCCTTTCGGGGACGAAAAGTTTTGAGTGGGGGAGAGTGTAACCCGTGAATTTTAATAATTAAGTTGGTTATTTTAAATTAAAATTTAGTAACTAAATTTAGATGAGAAAAAAGAAAAAAAACTTTATAAGTTAATATTAAAATGAACGCTGAAATAAAATATATTGAATAGTAGTTGAATGAAAATGTATGTGAAAAGGTTTATGCAAGTTGATAAGTAACGATATTTGTGCAATAACTATTAATTGGGAAAAATTTGTAAAGTTATATTTGAGTGAAATTGTAAATTTGAAGTTAAGTAATAATGGACATGGTGAAGATGGCAATCAAATCAAATTTTATCTAATTTTGAAGGTAATCAATAATTTATGAATTAAATTCTATATTAATTGAAACTGAATGTAGATTTAATGTAATAACGTTAAGGCTAACTAAATTAGCGAATTCCAAATTATGAAAACCAATTACAATAAATGTTAGAAACGTAATTTTAAATGTCATTGTTGAAATTATACGTTACCTCAATGATTATTAAAAGGGTAACGGAGGTGAATGAAAATTTAATAGAAACAATGCAAATTTAAGGTTAATGATCTATGAACTTGCATAAAATTCTAATTATAGAAAATAATCTAAATATATGTTTGGCTATAAATTGTATACATGAAAATAAATGGATTAAGAATATAAATAGTAATTAGTGTACATGCTTGGCAAATATAACTAAATAGTATGGAATGAAGCATGCATTAATGAAATAAGAACGAACCAATGAATGTATTTAAGTTGTAAAAGTCATAATTGATTGCATTAAATAAATTGGGAATTAAATTCAAAGGTTATGTTAATTGAGAAATAGTACGTAATAAATTGCAATGTGATTGAATCAAGGCTAGGTAAGTAATTTTAATATATTTAAGTATGAATGTGAGTAAATTTGGCATTTAATGATAGTTGTTAAAATTTACCCATTCGTCTAATTTGCTTAATTAGAGCTAAGTCAATGACAACATTTGTGTTAACAATAGCTTGTAAATAGAAGTAAATGTTAAATGGTAACAATTATTTAGGTTAACCATTTATTTAGTGTATTAAAGTATAACTGGTAACCGATTGCAATAAATATAAATAAATTATGACGTTAATGTTAATATAAAGTAATATTTGAAAATAATTTCAATTTCATTTATAATATGATAGTTGGATAATATAAAGAATTGAAAGCTAGATTTATTTATTTAATTGAAAAGAAAAAACTTTCAATAAATGAATTTATTGTGGTTAAATGAAATATAACAGTTAATTTTTACGTTAAAGGAAATGTAGAGGAAATCTAAGATAAAATAAAAATATTAATGCAATATGACATAAACCATGATAATTGTACTGTAAATTGAAATTTTGAATAGCTAAATTTGTGCATACTCAATTTATTGAAACAGATGGTAAAGTTTAATTGATTGAAATCAGCAAATTGGAAAATAAATTCAATTAATGAAATAATACGCAGTAAAATGTAATTTGACATAATCAATGTTAGATAAGAAATTTTCTTTTTGTCAATTGACAATAGGGTATGAATGGGAGTAGATTTGACTTATTGTGATAACTATTAATTGTTTACCTATGTATATAATTTAGTGAATTAGATCTACATCCATTGAAATAAACGTAATTAATCACTACGCTGATATAAATTTAGTTGATTGCTGGAAAATATTAGGGAATTGGATTTACAGTAATGTAAAATGTACCCACCAGATAATGATTGACTGAATTTAAAAGAATGGAAAGTTAGATTTTTAATTTAATTGAAGTATAGAAAAATTCAATAATTGGATTTATGGCAAATAAATGAAATTTAACACTTAATTATTACGTTAATAGAAAGTTAGATAGAATGTAAGAATATTATGGAAATAGTTTGCAAATTCAGTGAAAATTTTATCCGTTTAAGAACAGTGAATTGAATAATAGATATGAAACAAAATAATTATACAATAAGAAGAATGTATTGAAAATAAATGGAAAGCTAATTTCATTGAAAATTTTGGAAGATTAATGTATAATCTGTAAACAATTGAAATAGAAGTTAAAGTTTGGAAAGTGTGGAATTTGCAAAATCTAATCCATACGAGGAATCTTTAAATTAAAAGGAAATAGAAGTTAATTGAAATTTGTGGCATTTAATATAAGAAACGTACATTTTTTGGGTTAAATAGAAAGAGCATTTTTAATGAAATTAAAAGAACAGTTTGAGAAAAATAAAATGAACATTTCATTTTAAAGATAAGTAAAATTTTATAAAAAAGGAAAATTTTGAATTTTGAAACAACATTTTTACATTCATTTTATAACAATCAGAGGCAGTATAGAAGTGATTTTAATGCTAACCTTATATTTTAAAGTAAATTAAATATTTTGAATCGTGATTATGTGCTGAGAAAAACACTGTTTTTAAATTTGAATTCCAGTCTCGGTTCATCTTTTGTTGTGTGCAGCGGCGGTCCCCAGTGGCATTAATTGGAGTGTTACATTTTATTTAATGTGTGTTAATAAAATTTAATTGGGTGTTAATAAGGTGCATATTTAGGGTTAATAGAAATTAATTTAGCGGAGTAGACGTTTTGAAATTGGATCTCAAAGTTTTAGTGCAACTGGTCCATTTGTTACTTTATATTTATTATTCGTTACCACCTCTTTGTTTGCAATGTATCAATTTTCATTTTTGCTACATGAAGCATTCATTTCATTGGTTCCATCCTCCTTTAGCCTCATTTCAATTTTCCAATCTCACTGAACTTCATTATGCAAACATAACCCTATTTCATTTTCTCCCTCACCTGCTTGCAATAGTTTTTCTTTATCCTTCTTGAACTTTGAGTTGCGTGAAAGCCTCTCCACCTCACCCAAGCCTTGCCACCACCTTGTTAGCAGGTACCCTAGTCTCCTATCCCAAAACATTAAATTTAGTATTTATTTTGTTCATTTTAATATCACTATATATATACACTTTATTATGGCAATAGTCATATTATAACTTGAATAACTTTCGCATACAATGTCCGATTTATGCGTGATTTTTTTTGTTACGATCGTATTGAGATTTACGACATTTTGACGCTGGTATGGGAAGATTCTGAGGCTGTTGAATTTTTGGATTTAAATTGGATTTCAATTCAAAAGGTGAGTGTTTTAACCTACTCACAACTTTTAAAAGTTCTTATGCTTGTTAAATTTATTTATGGTATGAGTGAAATTTATTTACAGCTGTTTGGCACATATTTAATCATCATTTCAGTTAGATTGCATTCATTTAAATTAAATGGTTATTTAATTTTATTGCATATTAATTGCCAGTTAAATTTATATTTATTTTGCATATAAACTACCTATTTATAGTTATTAAATTTATTTTTTTAATATAAACTGATAATTGATACCAGTTATTTATCACCTGATGTATTGTTTGAATTTGGATGATGATTGTGATAAATGGATGTATGATTTTGATGGATGAATGGATGTTTATTTATATTAACTACAAGATGTTATGCATTTCATTTCATTCGGGATTGCGGTTTGAAATGATATATAACCGTAAAATTTTATTTTAATTACGGATTGAAATGATAAATATCCGTATCACTTGACCATAGGATAGAAAATTATATACAGGTACCGCAGTCTATATAAAAATATTTTGAAATGATTTCTATGGTTTGGATAGGATACGGTTTAATAAATATTAAATTTTGATCTTATATAAAATATTATTTATATATACATACATAGTTAAATTTTTGAATTTAAGCTGTGTATAAATTTGTTAAACAAAAATGAATAAGTTGAAAAATGAAGTTTAATAATTTATATTATTGTTTAAGTACAGGTTTAAATTTTGCATACATATAAAGTTTTAAATGATTCAAATCAATTAAGATTGGAAGATAAATTGGAAATTTATTTGGAATTGAGCTCATTTAAAAATTAATCTCCATAAGTTGATGTAAACTTATTTAAATTTGGAAATTTAAAGATATGATATTTATAACTGGATTATTATTCAAGATAAATTAAATGAATATTTCTAGTATAAATAAATTGAAGGAAATATTTAGTTGTTAGTAATTTGAGTTTATTTTTAATGATTTTCGATTCATTTTGTAAATATTTCAAACTAAATAATAAGACAATAAATTGTTGAATAAAAATTTCCAACCTTAGTTTTTAAATTGTTAATTACTCAATGTTTGAAATATATTGGAATCGAAGTGTTTTTTTTTTGAAACTGGAAGTAAATCCAAAAATTTATGGGTTTAGACTTAATTTGAAGTGAATAATGGTAAAGGCGTGGAAATTATTTACTTTATGAAGTAATTTAAAATCAACTATTTTACATACTGCTGAATATCCAAACCATTTAAGTTTTGAAAGTTATGGTTTTAAATCTACAAATTTTGTAGTTTTATGTTTGAAAGTTATAATTCAAATGTTTGGTTTCCAATTATTATAAATTTTAAAGTAATATGATTTTGGGAAAGAAATATATTTGAAATAAAATGATATTATATTAATTTGGGTTTTATAAAAATAATATCAAATGAGTTTGTTTTGAAATGGATATCGTATTTATATGGTTTTAAAATAGATATTATATGTTGGTTTTGGAAGTAAAATTATTTTTAAATGACCGCGGTGTTATAATAACGTTTGGTTGTTAAAGAGACCGGGATCGGAAGTTGCCATACTCTCTGCCAACTCCGAAAACCACTTTAACAACCATGTACGCGGTGGAGATTCTAGAATGAAGTAGGTTGGTGGCGGCGTTTCCTGTAAGGTAAATATGTGGGCCCAACTCCCATGAGTTGGCACAAGGTGGTTCTCATTGACTTCTTTAGATGGATAAATATTATAGGAAAAGTTTATCTCACAGCAGCAGTCCATCTCGCGCCCACCAGTACCCATAACCCAGCGGATAAAGTACATTACATAGTACATTTTAGGGATTGGCGACTTACCCATTCAGTGACTTTGGCACTGGACGTTCCCAAAATGGGTACTGTCGGGTCGGGTGAATTAGAGAATAGACAGACGCCCGTTGGCATTCCAGCTTTCCTTCTCTTTTTAGGGCCGATCCGAAAGAGAATCCAGTATGTGACGCCCCACCTCTATACCCAAGCTAGCCAAGAAAACTACGGAGTAATGCTGTCAACTAGCGTGGAGAATAAGGCTGTTGAGGAGCGACCATCCGTGTAACATCTTCGTGCGAGCACCGATATGTCAGATAGTATAGCATGCTAAGGAGGAAGTCCGACATCTGATACAAACTCAAAGTTATAACACGGTGGCTATAAATAAATCTTTGGAAAAAAAATATAGAATTAGACATAACATATATCAGTCATAGATAATTCATATCACAAAGGCGGAAGAAGATATGAATATATAACTAACACATGAAAGTGTACATCAGAGTAGTGGTCAAAAAGATCCACAATAATACAGAAGAATAGCAACACGTGCTATACAAAAGAATACAACTATGAGTCTATATCTCAAGTGTATACAACAAAAACTGCTATAGCCAAAAGTTAGAGTAGCAAATCCCAAGAGAGGAGTCAAACAGAAGCACCTGTAACATCTCGGTCTGACCCGAGTATTATTTATAAAAAAAAATAAACGGATCAGTCTAGCTATAAATGTCAGATGACATGATATAAAGTAAAAGATATGGCATACTACTATAAGCACACAAATGATGATCAACAAAAGATCGTTCAATACCACAAGAATTTTCACAAAGATCCAAAAAGGGTTTCATACCCAAAACTTGTATTCACAATAAGTCAATGACACACGAATTCAACAATGCACCAAAAATTGATAAATCATATCAATGAAAATCACTAAAATTGGTGAAGCATAAATTCCAGAATTCAACACACGAAATCCAGAAATCATAAAAAGGGGGGAGGCCTATCACACGAACGGGAGCATGAAAACTCACCAACATATGTATCACACGAACGAGACGCTATCTCATGGTAGCTAGCCATTAATTTTTGACACACGAACGGCCCGAAGACCGTGGGGCGCTACCCCATATGTGTGAGTCGAAATCACACTGATGAGGTCTAGACTAACCTCGCAGTCAAAGAGACATCGCACAATTGCTAGTCTAAAGCATAAAAATGATCGTCATGATCACCGAGAAGTGTCAATTACACTAAGTTAATAAATATAAAAGTTTAGCTTCATGTCCCATAACCACTTGCTTAACTTAAATATTTACGAACAAATTATAGATCTCCACTAGAAAATTGTCACAAGGGATTCAATCGAACGAGTCCAAGAACTAACCGACGAAGTAAACGCAAGCATTTCATACCACTTGTTTTACTAAGTCGTTTAATTAGATTTCTCATCCGAGTGAGGTAAAAGTTTGAGTATACTAGTAGATTGGAAAACGGTTTAAGAAAAGAGCTTTGCTATTGAAAATAGAGTTGAAATCGTTTTGATGAAAGATTTTTGATATTTACTACTAATATTGAAACCTTTATATTTTTAAAGTGACAAATCATATAAATGATTGTAGAAACAATCAACCATAAAAATTCACATCCAAAGACATGAATAAAATCCAAAGAAATTGATATTGAATCCATCAAAATGGATACTCCCAAAAATCACGAAGAAAATGTCATCAAAGTCATAATAAGTGATAATAACAAAAGGGAATCAACACGAATCGATTAAAGTTGGAATTCTCAAGCAAATAGGCAAATAGGCAAAAAGAGTGCAGATTCAGACGTCTGAAATCAAGGATTCAGACGTCTGAATCTGGAAAATAAAATATTTTCCAAAACAGAATTCAGACGTCTGAATCATTGATTTCAGACGTCTGAAATAGGCACTTTTTAGCCTATTTCCTTTCTGGTTCCAAATGAACCATTTCAGACGTCTGAAATATAGATTCAGACGTCTGAATACTGGGGAATAAAAATTCCCAGTATAATATTCAGACGTCTGAATACTACGTTTCAGACGTTTGAAACTGGTGTTCAGGGCATTCCCTGAACCTAGGCTAAAGATGGCCAAACGGATACTGGAAGCGATCGATCGAGCGACAATGACCAAGGGTTTACACCAAGCGACAACCCAGCCTTAACGGCTCTTCGATACGCCTCAAATATCAATGTCTAAATATCCATAAAAGGATTTTCATAGATTTTGATTTCAAAACACTAAAAATTGGAATATACACCAAATCAATCCAACGCAAAATCAATTGCACAAGAATAAGTGTTAGGAATTCATATCTAACAATCGAAGATAATTATAGACTAAGATGTGAGATAAAAATCTCACCTTTGAACCCAAACAATTGAACAAGAAGCTTGAAAGCAAAAGAGAATCAACCACTCTTCAAATCCAACACAAGAAGCTTGATTCTAAGCTTTAAAAGAAGAACATTCCCAAAGTTATGTTTAGGAATTTCTGAAATTGATAAGAGAATGAGTTGGAGAAGAAGAAGAGAAGGCTTACCAATGGGTTCTTCTATTAGTTTGGAGCTAGAGTTTGATTTGCAAAAGAAAACTAGGGTTTGGAATTTTAATTTCCCATTCCACTCACCATTGTTATAAAAGTTTGAGTACAAGGAAAGTAGAAAGGAAGTAAATGAAGAGGAGAGGGTTGGAACTGAGTTAAGTGGGGTTAATGGGCTCAGCCCAAACCAAAGCCCTAAGTGAAAAAGTAGCAAAATTCCACTAACTCCAAACATATCAAAGTTTACACTTAAAAAGATCGCAAACGGCGATTTGAACTCAATGGAAGTGGTCTCGAGTCCTAATTCGACTATTTGCTAAAAGTGGCTTTTCGGACTAAATTCCGAGTATCGATAAAATATTTAAATAAAATATTTAAATATAAAACCGATAAATATGCGGGTTATTACAGACTCCCCTCCTTAAAAAAATTGCGTCCTCGCAATATTTAAGAAGAAGATATAGAGTAACAACCATAAAAGCATACTAACACAAAAGGATTTTGAAGTAAGAAGTTCACCCTAAAGAGCATGAGAAAGTAAGTCAGGATGCGTTCGCTCGATGAACTCTCTAGATTCCCAAGAACAATCCTTAGGATTTGAAGACCATTGAACTTTCACAAGCGGGACATCTTTATTTCGAAGGCGTTTGACCTCCGAAGCAATAATTCGAATAGGATGCTGCTCATAAGTTAAATTAGGCGAAACTTCAATCTCTTCCACAACACCGGGCTCAAGAATAGAATCGGAATCTCGAAGACATTTCCGTAATTGAGAAACGTGAAACACGTCATGCATGGCAGAAAACTGAGCCGGTAATGAAAGGCGATAAGCCATGGAACCAATATGTTCAGTGATAGGAAATGGCCCAATATATCGAGGTGCTAACTTTCCTGATCGATTGAAACGTACAACACCTTTCATAGGTGAAACACGAATAAAAACAAGATCTCCAACAGAAAATTCTAATATCCTTCTTCGATTATCGGCATAGGATTTTTGTCTACTCGGGGCTTCTTTCATCCTATGCCGAATAAGTTCAATCTTTTCTGTGGAATCACGAATAAAGTCTGGACCTAAAACCAGCTTCTCACCGGCCTCAAGCCAACTAGAAGGAGATCGGCATGGCCTTCCATAGAGTGCCTCGAAAGGTGCCATACCAATACTAGATTGGAAGCTATTATTATAGGAAAATTCAACAAGTGAAATATGATCTTTCCAACTTCCACCAAAATCGAGCACACAAGCACGAAGAAGATCTTCAAGAGTTTGATTCACACGCTCGGTTTGTCCATCGGACTAGAGGTGATAAGCGGTGCTAAAATTAAGCTTCGTTCCTAAAGCTTTTTGAAGACTCTTCCAGAATCCACTAGTAAACAATGAATCGTGATCACTAACAATAGAAGTAGGAACTCCATGTAATTTAACAATCTCTTTAACAAAGAGTTTGGCCAAAAGAGGAACGGTTCGGTTAGACCGAACGGGAATAAAATGGGTGGATTTAGTAAGTCTATCAGCTACAACCCATAAGCTATCATGACCCGAACGAGAACGGGGAAGGCCATCTATAAAATCCATGGAAATTTGGTCCCACTTCCAAATTGGAATTTCTAAAGGTTGCAATAACCCACCGGGCCTTTGATGTTTGGCCTTAACGAGTTGGCAAGTCATGCAACGCTTAAGGAAGTTAGCGATGTCAAGTTTCATTCCCTTCCAATAATAAAGTTGCTTCATATCCGTGTACATTTTACTGCTACCGGGATTAATGGTAAATTTGGAACGATGGGAATCTTCTAAGATGTCTTTTCGAAGATCACTAATATTTGGTACGACAAGTCTACTAAATTTTCGAATGCCGCCACGATAATCAATATCAAAGTGTTTCAAAACTTCAATATCAATTTTATCCTTAAAATTTTGGCCAAGAAGAGCCAAGTCGGGATCTAGCCTTTGAGCTTCAAGAATGCGGTCTAAAAGAGAAGGATGAGCCTCAAGGCTACATAAAACAAATGATGAGCATAAATCGGATACTCGGTCTCGAATCTCACAAGTGTATAAGATCTCGAGGTCGTTCCATTCGGATATCGTCATAGAAACAACTACTTGTTGCTTACGGCTAAGAGCATCGGCGACACGATTACCCTTACCGGGGGTGTAAAGAATATCAAGATCATAAGGGGCAAGGAACTCGAGCCAACGTTGTTGACGCAAATTAAGTTCCTTTTGAGAAAATAAATACCTTAAGGACTTATGATCGGTATAAAGAACAAATTTCTCTCCTAAGAGATAATGATGCCAAATCCGAAGAGCGAAAACAATAGACGCAAGTTCTAAATCATGTGTGGCATATCTAGTCTTGGCTGGTTTCAATTGCCTAGAAGCGTAAGCAATAACACGTTCTTTTTGCATAAGAACGGCACCCAAACCAATGCGACTAGCATCGGTATAAACAATAAAATCTTGGTTTCCATCTGGAATCACAAGAATAGGAGCATCGGAAAGGAGTTCTTTCAATTTCTGAAAAGCGGCTTGACATTTGTCCGACCAAATGTATTTAACTCCCTTCTTAGTCAATCCAGTGAGAGGCACGACAATCTTAGAAAAGTCTTTAATAAAACGACGGTAATAGCCCGCCAATCCGAGAAAACTATGAATCTCTGTCACACTCTCCGGTCTCTTCCAATCTTGAATTGCTTCAATCTTTGAAGGATCCACGGAAATTTCAGATTCAGAAATAATATGACCGAGAAACTTCACACGAGATCGCCAAAAGTGGCGTTTAGAAAATTTTGCCTTTAATTGATTACTCCTAAGAGTTTCCAATACAATCCGAAGATGTTTCTCATGTTCCTCCTCGGTTTTTGAATACACAAGAATATCATCAATGAATATGAGTACAAACCGGTCGAGGAAATCTTTGAAAACTCGATTCATAAGGACAACGAAATAAGCCGGAGCATTCGTTAAAACAAATGGCATAACAAGCCATTCATAAGATCCATAACGGGTACGGAACGATGTCAAAGGAATGCTATCCTCTGCAATACGAAGCTGATGAAAACCGGTAGCCAAGTCCAATTGCGAAAAGACTCTAGCACCACTAAGTTGGTCAAATAGATCATCAATCCAAGATAAAGGATATTTATTTTTGATAGTAAGATCATTAAGATTGCGGTAGTCAACGCAAAGTCTAAGTGTACCATTGGATTTCTTCACGAAAATAGCCGAAGCTCCCCAAGGTGAGGAACTAGAGCGAATAAATTGCTTCGTTTCCAAATCGGATTATTGTATGCGCATCTCCTCATTTTCCTTATTAGACATGCGATAAGGAAGACGAGTAATAGGTTGAGCTCCAGGGTGAGATTAATTCTGAACTCAATTGCTCGCTTAGGTGGCAATCCTAAAACGAGCTCAAATATGTCGGAAAATTCACGAACAACGTGAATAAGAGCAATGACATCTTCCTCATCATCATTATCGTCATCACGAGGATTTAAAGAATATAAAGATGCAGATAAAGTGGAATCTGAATCTTTGAGAATAATAGAAATTTGCTTAACAGATTGAGGATGTCGAAGATGAATAGTGTGCTCAAGACATAGAATATGAGTGTAACAACCCGGGATTTTAGAAATTACTGTTAATATTAAATTATAATGCAAATTATAATTTAATATTGTGTTTAAAAATGATTTGGAAAAAAAATGAGGGATTATATTGTTATTTTATATAAACAATATCTTGATTAATATAATTTGGGATTTGAAATTTAAATAAGTAACATTATTTATTTGAAGCATTTTTCAACATCTGATGGTTGAAAAAAAAGTGTAAATGAATGAAATAAAGTTTGAAAAACTTTATTTAAGGATTTGGATTGAAAACAAATAATTGTTATGGTTTAACTTTTAGTTAATCAGTAATATTGGAAATTTATTCCAATGTTAGCCTTTTATTGTAAAATAAAAGGAATAATATGAAAATAAAATAAAATTTGAAAGTGTAATTAGGTTTGGAATGATGTATTAATGTTATAAAAATGTTAAAAAATTTTAGTACACTTCATTAGACTTAAAAATAAATTTTATTTGGTTGAAATGGATGAAAATAGTGATTTTTCACCAAAAATGTGAATATTGGTAAATATTGTTAAAAATTTATGTTATATGGAGAAAAATAATATTTTTATTTGGAAATTTAAATTTTTGATGTCACTAACATGTTCCCTTTATTAAAACATGAACAATGCAACTTGTTTCATGTGATTTGGAAATTCTATGCAAAAGTTATGTGTAAATTACTAAAACATATAAGCATATTTTCTCTAAGTATTTTAGTTTGGGCTTATAGGGTAAGGTTTGAACCCAAAACCCAACATATGGAGGCTTCTGTTGAGTACTAGTACGTATTTTTTTCCCTTTTACTTCTTCTTCTCAAAAGGCTTATACAGTAAATAGAAACATGAAAAGCAATGGCCTCCTCAAACAAAAACAAAAAAATTATATTTTCATTCAATTTGCTGCAAATTCAAAAGTAAATCCACCAAATAAAGATTAGAGAAGGATATTTGAAGTAGTTTCTTCCTCAAAGCTTCAACCTTTCAGCTACAAATCTGAGTTTTGCCATACAAAATCACAAGGTGAGTATCAAAACTCACATTTTCTAGCTTCGATTGAGATTTCAATGTAAGAAATCTCATTTTCGTTTATTGCATGTTCATTTGTAAATTGCTGTCAGTATATTATGCATAACTTTTTCAGTTCTTAACCAAATTCGATGAATTTAGATGTTCTGCAAAGCTTAGATTATGGGCTAGAAGTTTCGTGTTTTATATTTTCCAAAATTTTGAAGTTTGCTTGCTTAAAATTATGCTTGTTTGCTGCTGTCCCGAGAGCAAATTTACAGCAACAACAATCACAGGCCTAAGTAGTATTTTGGCCATAAGCTACTCGTTTCTCATCCGATTTAGGTCAAATTTATTTTGTTGGAAACTAGATTCAATAAGGAATAATTTTTCTCCAGGTTATATTTCAATATTTTAACATTTGACTGACCTGAAATAGATTTGAAAACAGAAATATAGTTCTGCCTTTGACATAATTTCCTGAGTTTGAATCTGATATTGTTTGAGCTATATGTTTCTCATTTTAGATCGGAATTCCATGATTTTTAATGTTCTAGAAATCTTAATTCATGTGCTATAACTTTCATGTTTTGTATTCTCTGTAATTTTGAAGTTAGCTATGTCAAAATCCAATTTTTCTACTGCTAACCCGAGAGCAAATCCAATACTTGCTCTGTCATTGAAGCTGAAACGAATTTGATCACAACTCCTTCGTTTCCTAACCGATTTTGATAATTTTGGATGTGCCGGAAAGCATAATTCATGTACCACAACTTTCATGTTTTGTATTTTCTGTAATTTTGAGGTTAGATATGTCAAAATCTAATTTTTCTACTGCTAACCCGAGAGCAAAACCAATGTTTGCTCTGTGCTTGAAGCTGAAACGAAATTGGGCATAACTTCTTCGTTTATTAACCGAATTTGATAATTTAGGATGTTTTGGAAAGCTTAGATCATGTTCTACAAGTTTTGTTCATTGTGTTTTCTGAAATTTTGAAGATTGCTTGGTCAAAATTAAGGTTATATGTTGCTGTCCTAAGAGCAAGATGATAGCAAAAAGAAACATTGACCTTAGAATTGTATTAGCCCGTTTTTACTCTTATTGTCTTTTGGTTTGGATGATGTTTTTGAGATTTTTGAGAGCTATAATGCCTATCAATAGGCTAGCTATATTTGAAGAATTTGAAATTCAAATTTAAATAGAATTTGAATTGATTTTGGGTTAAATTTGAATTGAATTCATATTGAACTCAAGTTATCGGTCTTGAGTTATCTTTCTTGTTTTTCATTGTTTTCCAGTACGGTTTTACTAAACCATTTTTGAAGTGATTTTTGAAATAAATGGACATTTCAAATTATTATTATCTAGTATTTTTAAATTATTTTTCTAAATATATATATATATATATATATATATATATTCCCTATAATAAAGGAATTTCAAATATTGGTTTTATTAATCTTTTCGAGAAAATGTTTTAGAAGCTTGTTTTCTCTTGTATACTATTTTAGATATAAAACATTCACTTTTACACTATTCGAACGTATGAGAAAGAGAATTAAACGATTTAGTAAAACATGTGGTATGAGACATGTGCGTTTACTATTTCGGTTAATTCCGGACTTGTACGATCGAAGCTATTTGAGATTACTGATTCTGAGATGTTTTTTCCACTTTATGACATATTTTGATTTTTATAATTCCTATTTATTGGAATTATTTAAGATGGCCAATATTTGGCAAACATTATGGTTTAAGACCTCCTATATTGAAGTATGGTCGATGAGATCCATCACGATGTTTTATTTACTTGCCAATGATATAAGGCAAGTCTTGAGTTTATGATTTCATATTTTGAGATTTATGGTTTTTGAGGAACCATCATGATGCTTTCACTTGTCGATGAGATGAGACAAGTTACGATGCCATTTAATACTTGTCGATGAAATGAGCCAAATATGGTGTCTCTTTTTCACTCGCCAATGAGACTAGGCGAGTTATAATTTTCTGAGTTTTATGATGTTTCTAGTGTGGCATCGACTAATGGCTAGTAAACCGCTAAGTGCGAATGTGTGGTATGGGACACACGTTAACACTTTTCGGGTTCCTATCCGTGAGTTTGTGACACATTCACGATGTTTACTTAACAGAACTTCTTTGAGAGGTGTTAGCAACCTTGTCATGAGGACGAACTGCTTTGGGAGGTGTTAGCGACCTTGTTAGAGCCGACTAAATAGCTTGAAGAGGTGTTAGCAACCTTGTCATGAGGACGAACTGCTTTGGGAGGTGTTAGCGACCTTGTTAGGGCTGACAAAATGGCTTTGGGAGGTGTCAGCGACCTTGTCATGAGGACGAACTGCTTTGGGAGGTGTCAGCGACCTTGTCTGAGGCTTCGGCCGTCTGAGTTTTGCACGTGCAGCATTGCTTCGGCATTACAATCGGGGATTTGGCCAATCCGGATTTTCTGAGTATTCTGTTTTATTGTGATTTTACCTTTTTAAGATGCTTTATTACATCGATATCCTAGTGCTATATGAGATGTTATATATATGGTGATTTCAATTGTGATGTTTTTAACTCTTATCGAGTTCCTTGAGTTATGAGTTTTGATAATTTCAGGATTTTATAAGATATTCTGGGTTTTGCCATTTTGGCGAGTTGAGATTGAGATTTATATACATTTATACCGATGAGATGAGGTATAATTCAATTTGGAGATTCATCTATGTTTGAGTTTTGAATCATCCTATTTGAGAATGTTTTATGTTTTCCATTTTGGCGAGAGTGTGTATTGATGTTTCTCCTTTTAAGGAGATATGGTTCATGGAAACCATGTAGACATTTTGGGATGTCGCCGATGATATGAGGCATTTGTGTTTAATTTGAGTATTGAGTTTAAGTTACCTCCTTCGAGGTATTTGTTCACTTAAGTAGCGTTTGTTACTTAAATGTTGAGCTTATGATTTTATCGATTTATTCTTCTCTTTCGAGAAGAAGTATCTTCATGTCTATTATGCTTCATATTACAGATATTGACTGATTTGTGTAGCTAGACTGACCCGTGTATTTATACTCGGGTCAGACCGAGTTGTTTCAGGTATCATCTATTGGACTTAGCTTGAAGTTGATGTTGAATATCGGCTCTCCTTTCTCTTGAGCAATTTCTGTTCTTCCGCATACTTTGATGTATTTATATTTGATTCAATGTATATGGTATGGTCGTGTACCACCTTTATTGTATTCATATTGTATTGTACTAAATATGTATCAGTGTATATGTATATACATGATGTTGATCACTGTTCTGTGATGTGCTTTACATTTAGTTATTGTATTTTGTTCTGATAGATCCGTTAACTACCTATAGTTTTGGATTAAGCATTTACTAGGTATGTCGATCCACTTGAGTAGAAAAAAAAATTATATTGCATTTATCGACATATTCAGTAAATGTTTAAGATAAAAATTATAGATAGTCGCCCTTAACCAGCCCTATTCTCCGCTTTAGTAGACGGAATTACTTATTAATTCTCTTTACTACGGTGGGTCTCAAGGTGGGGCGTTACAGCTTGGTATCAGAGCTGTGGTCAGAACAAAGTAGAATAAACTCAGAACATTACGTATATCACGATACGTCGAAGTACAATATGAGTGAATCGTTGTCCTTTATTCGAGCTTATTTCCGAATCGTGCTTTGATTCTTTTTCGAATTTTGGGATATGTTGAGATGGCATATGTCTAGGAATATAAATTGTATTCCGTAGTATTCCATAATTGAGTTTGATGTTATCTTATCTTATGAATAATCTTCTTTGGGATTATTCTATTCTTATTTTTGTCAATGCGAGCGGGTTCGTATCATGAAGCTTATTGATTCCTTAGAGTATTCTTGTTGTTTTCCTTTGAGAGTTGTGAATCATATTGAGAGGATCCACATCGATTGGCTCGTTGTGAGAATTTTGAGATTTCTATTTGATGATGATTTTGTGAGTATTTGGTTGTTATTCGCAATCTTGAGACGAATTTGATTTGCGAAGGATTGACTTATTTGATATTAAGTCCAATCCTTTGTTTTATAGGATCCTATTGTATATTTAGGTTTCCTATTTTGATTGTTTTATTATTTCTATCTCTTTGGAACGTTAATTATGATTTCGAAGTTTCTGAATTCACTATTGAGTATCGAGATGTTGATGATATAACTCGAATTCCAGTCAAGGTGACTTTGTTGAGTTTTGTGAGTCCATTTGCATTTGACATCCAATTGGGCAATCGAGTGTTGAGGTAACCTAATTTCTGGCTTTTAGCCTTCGGCTATCCTTCCATGAGGACATCCACTAAGGAATGAGGTGAGTTTCTATATTGTTCGAGTTTGATTGAGTTTATCATTCAGTTTCTTTGAGTTATCCTTTTCAGATACTCAATCGGTGTTATCCTTTGTAGCATTACTTTGTTTGAAGTAATGATTTGTTGTTTGTGTGCTTCTTCTCCTTCGAGAAGAATATCTTGCTTATCTTTTGTCTTGATGATTTCCGAGAGTGGCTCGTCGGCTTGTAGGAGTTGACGAACACTCCATCTTCTTCTGTTGATTTTATGAATCGCATATTTTAGGAATATCTCGATGCATTCTCTTAATGTTCTTTATTTTGAGTTTTTGAAGTTATATATATGAGTTTTATAAAGAGAAATAGGAGTTTTGAGATAAAAATAAAAATAAATAATAAATCAAAGAATATTTTGAGAATATATTTACATGAATAGTATTTCTTTTATGGAAATAATTTGAGAGTGTTGGATTGTCCATCGAGTAGTTAAGAGTTCTGGTCGATACGCCTGATCAACATTATCGATAGGAATCTCCTAAATGCTATGATGAGGCAATCAGACACGATGGTTTGTGTTTTAAAAATTGTGATTTTGAAAATAATACTTTGAGATTAAATATTAAATTTATTTTTGAATGGTAATTGCAGCCATTGATTTTAGAGAAGAGTAATAGAGTGGCGAGGCAGTTTTGATTGTTTTGTCAACTCTGCAGCCAACAGATATATCTATTTATTAGAGGTTCAATGACGAGGCAATGCCATTTATTTATTTATTTATTTATTTACTTGAAGCTATACTTTATTGAAAGTATATTTTGAGATTTTAGAATTTATATTATATACATTAGATGTTTTAAGAGAAGAGTTATAAGAGGATTTGAAGATTGTTTTAAACTTTTTAAGTGGTTTAATAAAAAGAGTAAAGAGAATTTGAACCCTTAATTTATTTGGAGGAATATTATTATGGATTTACAAAATTCTTTGAAAATTAATTTTGACGTAAGAGAAGAAATTTGGACTTTTAATTTGAGTTTTAAATTACTTACTAAGTAATATAGTAAAGAGTTGGAAATTTTCAAATGTAGAAAATTGAGATTTAAAATTTAAAAGATGTTGCGATTTAAAAATTATAAATATCTTGGATTGGAAATAATTTGAGCTTATATTCTTGTTCTTGAGTTCACTTTATTCTTGTGCTACTGATAACGACGTGCATTTTTACGGTCGTTCGAATTTGGTGGCCTCGTGAGAAGCCTTTTTTTGTAATTTATCAATCTTGTCTATTGTGTCTATCCTGTAGCGAGGATGTTCTTTCCGTATTATTATGCGGAAAATTGTGTCGATGATCATTTTTGCTGCTTAGAGTTCAGGATTGAACGAGTTTGATCCCGAATCTATTTGTAGGGCTTTGAGAAATCTATCTTATTTGATAGATTATTTGTGGAGCTTTTTACTGAGTATTGATTCGAAGACGGGATATCTTCAAAATTCTTTCGAGTTGCTTGGAAAATTCGATGGTTTGCTAATCACTATATTAGCATATGATGGACCATTGGATTAACCAAGGGAGTTTTTCCTTATTTCTCTCTACCATTCTATGCTGAAAGTATGAATGGTTTGAGTTTCGAGCTTGTCTATCACCTTTGTTGATTGAATTTTTGTATTGTTTACAGCCTTTTTCCAATAGAAATTGCGAGGACGCAATTTTGTTAAGCAGGGGAGTCTGTAACAACCCGGGATTTTAGAAATTACTGTTAATATTAAATTATAATGCAAATTATAATTTAATATTGTGTTTAAAAATGATTTGGAAAAAAAATGAGGGATTATATTGTTATTTTATATAAACAATATCTTGATTAATATAATTTGGGATTTGAAATTTAAATAAGTAACATTATTTATTTGAAGCATTTTTCAACATCTGATGGTTGAAAAAAAAAGTGTAAATGAATGAAATAAAGTTTGAAAAACTTTATTAAAGGATTTGGATTGAAAACAAATAATTGTTATGGTTTAACTTTTAGTTAATCAGTAATATTGGAAATTTATTCCAATGTTAGCCTTTTATTGTAAAATAAAAGGAATAATATGAAAATAAAATAAAATTTGAAAGTGTAATTAGGTTTGGAATGATGTATTAATGTTATAAAAATTTTAAAAAAATTTAGTACACTTCATTAGACTTAAAAATAAATTTTATTTGGTTGAAATGGATGAAAATAGTGATTTTTCACCAAAAATGTGAATATTGGTAAATATTGTTAAAAATTTATGTTATATGGAGAAAAATAATATTTTTATTTGGAAATTTAAATTTTTGATGTCACTAACATGTTCCCTTTATTAAAACATAAACAATGCAACTTGTTTCTTGTGATTTGGAAATTCTATGCAAAAGTTATGTGTAAATTACTAAAACATATAAGCATATTTTCTCTAAGTATTTTAGGTTGGGCTTATAGGGTAAGGTTTGAACCCAAAACCCAACATATGGAGGCTTCTGTTGAGTACTAGTACGTATTTTTTTCCCTTTTACTTCTTCTTCTCAAAAGGCTTATACAGTAAATAGAAACATGAAAAGCAATGGCCTCCTCAAACAAAAACAAAAAAATTATATTTTCATTCAATTTGCTGCAAATTCAAAAGTAAATCCACCAAATGAAGATTAGAGAAGGATATTTGAAGTAGTTTCTTCCTCAAAGCTACAACCTTTCAGCTACAAATCTGAGTTTTGCCATACAAAATCACAAGGTGAGTATCAAAACTCACATTTTCTAGCTTTGATTGAGATTTCAATGTAAGAAATCTCATTTTCGTTTATTGCATGTTCATTTGTAAATTGCTGTCAGTATATTATGCATAACTTTTTCAGTTCTTAACCAAATTCGATGAATTTAGATGTTCTGGAAAGCTTAGATTATGGGCTAGAAGTTTCGTGTTTTGTATTTTCCAAAATTTTGAAGTTTGGTTGCTTAAAATTATGCTTGTTTGTTGCTGTCCCGAGAGCAAATTTACAGCAACAACAATCACAGGCCTAAGTAGTATTTTGGCCATAAGTTACTCGTTTCTCATCCGATTTAGGTCAAATTTATTTTGTTGGAAACTAGATTCAATAAGGAATAATTTTTCTTCAGGTTATATTTCAATATTTTAATATTTGACTGACCTGAAATAGATTTGAAAACAGAAATATAGTTCTGCCTTTGACATAATTTCCTGAGTTTGAATCTGATATTGTTTGAGCTATATGTTTCTCATTTTAGATCGGAATTCCATGATTTTTAATGTTCTAGAAAGCTTAATTCATGTGCTACAACTTTCATGCTTTGTATTCTCTGTAATTTTGAAGTTAGCTATGTCAAAATCCAATTTTTCTACTGCTAACCCGAGAGCAAATCCAATACTTGCTCTGTCATTGAAGCTGAAACGAATTTGATCATAACTCCTTCGTTTCCTAACCGATTTTGATAATTTTGGATGTGACGGAAAGCATAATTCATGTACCACAACTTTCATGTTTTGTATTTTCTGTAATTTTGAGGTTAGATATGTCAAAATTTAATTTTTCTACTGCTAACCCGAGAGCAAAACCAATGTTTGCTCTGTGCTTGAAGCTGAAATGAAATTGGGCATAACTTCTTCGTTTATTAATCAAATTTGATAATTTAGGATGTTTTGGAAAGCTTAGATCATGTTCTACAAGTTTTGTTCATTGTGTTTTCTGAAATTTTGAAGATTGCTTGGTCAAAACTAAGGTTATATGTTGCTGTCCTAAGAGCAAGATGATAGCAAAAAGAAACATTGACCTTAGAATTGTATTAGCCCGGTTTTACTCTTATTGTCTTTTGGTTTGGATGATGTTTTTGAGATTTTTGAGAGCTATAATGCCTATCAATATGCTAGCTATATTTGAAGAATTTGGAAATTCAAATTTAAATAGAATTTGAATTGATTTTGGGTTAAATTTGAATTGAATTCATATTGAACTCAAGTTATCGGTCTTGAGTTATCTTTCTTGTTTTTCATTGTTTTCGAGTATGGTTTTACTAAACCATTTTTGAAGTGATTTTTGAAATAAATGGACATTTCAAATTATTATTATCTAGTATTTTTAATTTATTTTTCTAAATATATATATATATATATATATATATATATGTATATATATATATTCCCTATAATAAAGGAATTTCAAATATTGGTTTTATTAATCTTTTCGAGAAAATGTTTTAGAAGCTTGTTTTCTCTTGTATACTATTTTAGATATAAAACATTCACTTTTACACTATTCGAACGTATGAGAAAGAAAATTAAACGACTTAGTAAAATATGTGGTATGAGACATGTGCGTTTACTATTTCGGTTAATTCCGGACTTGTACGATCGAAGCTATTTGAGATTACTGATTCTGAGATGTTTTTTCCACTTTATGACATATTTTGATTTTTATAATTCCTATTTATTGGAATTATTTAAGATGGCCAATATTTGGCAAACATTATGGTTTAAGACCTCCTATATTGAAGTATGGTCGATGAGATCCATCACGATGTTTTATTTACTTGCCAATGATATAAGGCAAGTCTTGAGTTTATGATTTCATATTTTGAGATTTATGGTTTTTGAGGAACCATCATGATGCTTTCACTTGTCGATGAGATGAGACAAGTTACGATGCCATTTAATACTTGTCGATGAAATGAGACAAATATGGTGTCTCTTTTTCACTCGCCAATGAGACTAGGCGAGATATAATTTTCTGAGTTTTATGATGTTTCTAGTGTGGCATCGACTAATGGCTAGTAAACCGCTAAGTGCGAATGTGTGGTATGGGACACACGTTAACACTTTTCGGGTTCCTATCCGTGAGTTTGTGACACATTCACGATGTTTACCTAACAGAACTGCTTTGAGAGGTGTTAGCGACCTTGTCATGACGACGAACTGCTTTGGGAGGTGTTAGCGACCTTGTTAGAGCCGACTAAATAGCTTGGAGAGGTGTTAGCAACCTTGTCATGAGGACGAACTGCTTTGGGAGGTGTTAGCGACCTTGTTAGGGCTGACAAAATGGCTTTGGGAGGTGTCAGCGACATTGTCATGAGGACGAACTGCTTTGGGAGGTGTCAGCGACCTTGTCTGAGGCTTCGGCCGTCTGAGTTTTGCACTTGCAGCATTGCTTCGGCATTACAATCGGGGATTTGGCCAATCTGGATTTTCTGAGTATTCTGTTTTATTGTGATTTTACCTTTTTAAGATGTTTTATTACATCGATATCCTAGTGCTATATGAGATGTTATATATATGGTGATTTCAATTGTGATGTTTTGAACTCTTATCGAGTTCCTTGAGTTATGAGTTTTGATAATTTCAGGATTTTATAAGATATTCTGGGTTTTGCCATTTTGGCGAGTTGAGATTGAGATTTATATACATTTATACCGATGAGATGAGGTATAATTTAATTTGGAGATTCATCTATGTTTGAGTTTTGGATCATCCTATTTGAGAATGTTTTATGTTTTCCATTTTGGCGAGAGTGTGTATTGATGTTTCTCCTTTTAAGGAGATATGGTTCATGGAAACCATGTAGACATTTTGGGATGTCGCCGATGATATGAGGCATTTGTGTTTAATTTGAGTATTGAGTTTAAGTTACCTCCTTCGAGGTATTTGTTCACTTAAGTAGCGTTTGTTACTTAAATGTTGAGCTTATGATTTTATCGATTTATTCTTCTCTTTCGAGAAGAAGTATCTTCATGTCTATTATGCTTCATATTACAGATATTGACTGATTTGTGTAGCTAGACTGATCCGTGTATTTATACTCGGGTCAGACCGAGTTGTTTCAGGTATCATCTATTGGACTTAGCTTGAAGTTGATGTTGAATATCGGCTCTCCTTTCTCTTGAGAAATTTCTGTTCTTCCGCATACTTTGATGTATTTATATTTGATTCAATGTATATGTATGGTCGTACCACCTTTATTGTATTCATATTGTATTGTACTAAATATGTATCAGTGTATATGTATATACATGATGTTGATCAATGTTCTGTGATGTGCTTTACATTTAGTTATTGTATTTTGTTCTGATAGATCCGTTAACTACCTATAATTTTAGATTAAGCATTTACTAGGTATGTCGATCCACTTGAGTAGAAAAAAAAAATTATATTGCATTTATCGACATATTCAGTAAATGTTTAAGACAAAAATTATAGATAGTCGCCCTTAACCAGCCCTATTCTCCGCTTTAGTAGACGGAATTACTTATTAATTCTCTTTACTACGGTGGGTCTCAGGGTGGGGCGTTACAATGAGCTTCATAACGGTTAAGCCAATCCATTCCCAAAATCATCCCAAAACCTAAATAACGCATGACATGCAAGTCCGCTAGGAAAGGAAAATCACACAAAATAATATCCACATCTTTACAAAGCAAACTAAGAGTTGCGGATGCACCAACTGGATTCGAAATTCTCAAAGAAGTCATTAAAGCAACAACAATTAAAGAAAAGGTGTCGACAAGTTCCTTTGACATAAAAGCGTGGGATGCACCCGTATCAAAGAGAACTTGAATAGGTTGATCACGAAATATAATAATACCATCAAGGATAGAATGAGATATATCTTGACCACGAGATGTGTTGCCAGGGGCTTGAGCAACATTAAGCTTTCCCTCCTTCCTATTTTGAAGTTTGGGACATAAATGCATAAAATGGTCCGGGCATTTACAATAGCGACAACGACGGGGCTTTGAACACTTGATCACAAAATGGTATCTGGAACCACAGTTAAAGCATTTCCCTTCAATAGAGGAAAAAGTCTTCGCATCAGGAGTTGCCTGTTTACCCTTTTTACTGGGATAAGGACCTTTGAATTTGTTTGGCCTCTTCTTGTTGTTGAAGTTTGGTTTGGAACCCACCACTTCAACATCACTTTCCCTATCTGCCTCTTCAAGACGAAGAGCGATATCAATGAGTTGGTCGAAAGAAACTTCTTATTTTAGAAGTAATGGCTTCTTGAGATTTTTGTTTAAGCCATGGACAAATCTTTGGTTATTCTTCAATGGGGTGTTGATGTACTCAACCCCATATTTGGAAAGTGACTCGAAGGATGCAACATAATCAGTCACGGAGGCTTCACCCTGAACAAGGTCTATGAAACGTCGAGCCAATGTCACTTTCTCTGCTTCTGGCACGAATTTTAATTCGAAGCGTTCCCGGAATTGCTCCCAGGTGAGATCCGCTTCATTAATCTCAGAAACAAGAAGTTCGTACCAGTCCAATGCTCTCTCTTGGAGCATACTGGAAGCCACCTGAACACGGTGAAGATCGACGAGATTCATGCGAATGAAGATTCGATCACAGGTCCTCAACCAGGCCTGGACCTCGATGACAGTTTCAGAACCTTTAAATGGCTTCCCACCCAGGTTGGTGTAATCATTGCACAAACGTGCAAACCCAGATTTAGGGTGAGTAGGTTCCGGATTAGAACCAGCTGCTTGAGCATTCGTGACAAGGTCAAGAAGTTGCTGGGTAGTCATAAAAACTCCATCTTGGGGTGGAGCACTAGATGGTACAGCTCTGGGACGACCTGGTCTAACCATTTCTCTTCCTTAAGAAAGAAAGAAGGAAGAAGAAGAAGGTTATTCACAAAATGAATATCAAGCAATCTTGATAGAAAACAAGGAATCATAAAGAAAATAGGATAAATCGGTACGAAGACTCGAATTAAATCCTAAAGCACGACTCCTAAGATAGACTTAGGACGATGATCCTTGCTAAGTTATTCTATATTATTCCGAAGTTTGGCTCCGATACCAAGCTGTGACGCCCCACCTCTATACCCAAGCTAGCCAAGAAAACAATGGAGTAATGCTGTCAGCTAGCGCGGAGAATAAGGCTGTTGAGGAGCGACCATCCGTGTAACATCTTCGTGCGAGCATCGATATGTCAGATAGTATAGCATGCTAAGGAGGAAGTCCGACATACCGATACAAACTCAAAGCTATCACACGGTGGCTATAAATAAATCTTCAGAAACAAATATAGAATTAGACATAACATAAATCAGTCACAGATAATTCATATCACAAAGGCGGAATTAGATATGAATATATAACTAACACATGAAAGTGTACATCATAGTAGTGGTCAAAAAGATCCACAATAATACAGAAGAATAGCAACACGTGCTATACAAAAGAATACAACTATGAGTCTATATATCAAGTGTATACAAAAAAATGCTAACCTAAATAGTTAGCCAAAAGTTAGAGTAGCAAATCCAAAGAGAGGAGTCAAACAGAAGCACATGTAACATATCGGTCTGACCCGAGTATTATTTATAAGAAAATAATAAACGGATCAGTCTAGCTATAAATATTTTAGATGACATGATATAAAGTAAAAGATATGGCATAAACATATAATATCCATAATGGCATACTACTATAAGCATGCAAATGATGATCAACAAAAGATCGTTCAATACCACAAGAATCTTCACAAAGATCCAAAAAGGGTTTCATACCAAAAACTTGTATTCACAACAAGTCAATGACACACGAATTCACCAATGCACCAAAAATTGATAAATCATATCAATGAAAATCACTAAAATTGGTGAAGCATAAATTTCAGAATTCAACACACGAAATCCAGAAATCATAAAAAGGGGGAGGCCTATCACACGAACTGGAGCATGAAAACTCACCAACATATGTATCACACGAACGAGACGCTATCTCATGGTAGCTAGCCATTAATTTTTGACACACGAACGGCCCGAAGACCGTTGGGGGCTACCCCACATGTGTGAGTCGAAATCACACTGATGAGGTCTAGACTAACCTCGCAGTCAAAGAGACATCGCACAATTGCTAGTCTAAAGCATAAAAATGATCGTCATGATCACCGAGAAGTGTCAATTACACTAAGTTAATAAATATAAAAGTTTAGCTTCATGTCCCATAACCACTTGCTTAACTTAAATATTTACAAACAAATTATAGATCTCCACTAGAAAATTGTCACAAGGGATTCAATCGAACGAGTCCAAAAACTAACCGACGAAGTAAACGCAAGCGTTTCATACCACTTGTTTTACTAAGTCGTTTAATTAGATTTCTCATCCGAGTGAGGTAATTTAAGAAAAAGTGGAAAAAAAAAGTATGCCTCCAGGAAAATTTAAGAAAATGCTAATTTAGTGCTTTTGAATTAGCATGAAATTTAATAAGGAGCAAAATCCATTAGAGTAAGTTTGGTTTTGAATTTAAATAGTGTTAAAACTTGTTAATTATGTATTTGTAAAGTTCAAATTGAAAACAAGTTTTAATTAAGTATCAAACTTGGCTAGTTCTAAGTGATAATAAAATAAATGTTTAGCTTTATGGATCAAGTGAAAATTTAATATAAAAGATTCATTTATTATAAAATGCAATTTTTTGTGAAAAGCTAGAAATAATAATAAATAGAGCAACAAGATAAGATTTCTTTTTAATTGTGAAAGCAATTTAAAAAAAAAATCAATATGTAATTCCAAAGTCTAGTTTGGATAGATAATTGTTTCTTACTAATGTAAGAAAGAAAGTATTTTAATTAAATTATGGGTCTTATTTCAAAAGACTTTGTTTATTAATTGAGAAAAAGTTTTCTTTGTAAACCATTTTGAAAGTTTGTTATATGTATTATAGTGTAATTCTAGATGTCTTGGCTTTTCGGAGAAAAGGATCATGTAATAAATGTTTTAGAGAAAAGATTTTTGATCTTAAATTATGTAGTTTGGATTTAACAATGATTTAAAAATTTTGACAATTAAAGGTCTTGTGTCGGAAAATTTTAATTGAAAAGTGATGTTTTAAAACAACAATAACTTGTGATTTACAAATCCAAATGGGTCCATTCTTTTTGCAAAAGAGAGTACTTTCAGTAAGCTAGAAATCATCTTTATGACATTTTTCAAAATTTTGCGGTTCGGTTATTCAAAAAACGAGTTGAAAACTGATGGACATCTCTGTCCTCTTTTATAATTTCTGAGTTCAAAGCTGAAAGTAAATTGAGCATAACTTTCAAAGCGTAAATCCGATTTTGAAGATCTTTATATCGCTGGAAAGCATGGACTGAGTAGAATAACTTTTATTTTACGAGTATTTTCGAATTATGAGTTTTACTATGTAAAAAACCTAAGTCTTTGTAGAAGGCCTGAATTTGAAAATTTTAAAGTTTTGAGTTGTTGTCTTATTTAAACTATGATTTTAATGCTTCTTATGTTTATAATTGCATGCTAATATGTTTCAATAAGTTAAGCGTAGGTACAAGAGGATATTTGAATGATTAATTAGCAAAATAGTAAGTATAAAAGTAAGCATGCTTGCATTTTAAACGCTAAAAATGAAAGATATGAATTGTTAAGTGTTTATGTGTTAAGAATTTATATATATACATATTGTGTTTCGACCTTTTGGTCGATGTATATCTATAATTCATATTTATGAAATTGTAAAGGGCTCTCCATGCAGAGGAGACTCCGTCGAAGTTTTCAAAAAAAAAACTATATATTACTTATTGTAGTATATTTATTTTTGAAATTAGAGTATGGAACAACTCTAATTTAATTTACTTAAAATTTAAAGTAATAATGATTGAATTGAAAATTTAAGTAAGGGACTTCAAAAATTATCAAGTATTGAAGTTTAAGTTTTGTGTATAAAAGGAAACTGATTTGAGTGAAAACTCTTATAACAAATTTTTGAGAAAATTTCTTGTAATCCATTCTTGTGTGTCTTGCCTTAGTGCGATTCTTGTGATGACTTGCATTCATGCAGTCATGTGTTGTGATGATAGCTTGAAATACCATCTATCTTTTGTTGAATCCTCTTTTGATGATTGTGCTTATCTGTGTTACTCCTTTAAAGGAGTTAGGTGCGTTTCAGTATATTTGGAAAGTTGGCTCCTAATTATATAGGACCATCTACTATTACTGAACGCCTTGGTTCGATTGCTTTCATGCATCGTTTTCTATTCAGTTTTGGGTATGCATGATACGTTCCAGGTAACCCAATTTCGTTGTATCTTTGAGATTTAATCTCGATTATTAATTCTCTTGTGTTTCATGATCACGAGTCTCACCGACTTGTGTATTGTGCCGAATTCTATTTGTGTAGTTATTTCGAAGATTGAACACCTTCAAAATAAGAATGTTCTGCTTATAAAATTCTATCGTCCGCTAACCGTAAGTGCTGTACTTGGGAAACCATAGGATTTGCCGAGCAAACTTGTCGTGATCCTTTCATTCTCTGTTGAGGGAGAATATCTATGATCCTATCTTTGATTTGAATCTTGTTGTGATGAAATAGATGTTATAGATAACTTTCATTATAGAAATTGCGTGGACGCAATTTGTTAAGGAGGGGAGTCTGTAACAACCCTGGTTTTGGAGATTACCTGTAAATATTTAATTATAATGGTAGTTATAATTTAATATTGTGAATTAAAATAAAATTTGAGAAATTAAATTGTTTATTTGGAATAAACAATGAATTTTGGAATAAAATAAGAAAATAAAGTATGAAACTTTATTTTATTTGTTTGGGTTAATAATAAATGAGAAAATAGTTTTTATTTAGAGAAAATGCAATAATTGTATTAATTATTGCCAATTACTTCTTCTAATAATTTTTAAAAGAAGTATTTGATTTTTAAAGGTTGTTTAATCAAATAAAAAGGTGGAAATTGATTTAAAAATGAGTTTTAATTATAAATTTGTGTTTAGAATAGTCAGTTATATTTTTCTAAGCAAGAAAAATATTTTTGTGGAAATTTAGAAGTTTAAAGTAATGTTTTGTCCATTTATTTGAGAAAATTGTGTATTTTTGTAAAATAAAGAATTTTAATAATAAAAAATGTTTAAAAAATATAAATTTATCTTTTATATGAGGTAAAATGTTTTATTTCATATCTATATAAGTTTACATATTTTGTTTGATTAAAACTTAAAAGAGAAATGTAATTTATTTGGTAATATTATATAACTTGTACATAATTGTATATGTACATGAATTAATTCATCAAATCATTTGATTTTTTATTTTATTTTTGAGTCCATTAGGCCCATTACTACACATAACCTAATATTGAGAAAGGGAAAAACATTGGCAGTACATTCCTACTTCTCCTTCTTCCTCTTCTTTGAAATAAGGAAGAAAAAAAAACCCACCTCGCCATTTTTGCAAATCTCAAGCTATGAACTCAATTCCTTCAATTCAAGCTAAAATTTCTTCAAACTACAGTGAATCAAAAGGTAATCAGCTCCAAAACATCAATAATTTCATCAAAATCTTAGTTTGATATATTGGGCTTTCTAATTGTAATAAGTTTTGTTCTTGCATGTTTATATACATATTTTTAGGTTGTTGAAGCCATTTTCAAGGCCAAAGCTTGCTCCTTTTCACCGATTTTCTCTTGTAGCACAAAGCATCAGCAAGGTGAGTTGTAATACTCACAAATCCTAGCTGAGCCAAGCTCAAAAATTGCAAAAGCAACCAAAATTTAGCTTTTGTTAATGAATTTTTTTGTTGTTTTTCTGTCTGAAATATGTTTCTTATTGCCTATTTGAATGATCATAACTTTAGATTCCGGCAGCGAAATGCTTCCGGACTTCTTGAATTTGGTAGCTTACATGTTGAACTTCATTTCTGCAAATTTTGGTTGGAATATATTATCGTTTGAATATTCAAAACGCTGCTGCAAAGTCGACTCAGGCACAGATTTTTGCCTGTAGTTGTTTTGAGTTGCTGCAAACATGGCCTGAGTGCATGTTTGAGACCGTACAACTCATTCATTTCTTACTGGAATTCTATGATTCTTTTTTTGTTTGAAATATTAAGTTTTCTAGTATAAGTATACCAATTTTAAGATCAATCCGATATTATTTGTTCCTCTGTTTTATGCCTGAAAGTTCAACCCAGGGTGGTTTCAGGCCTGTACATTTTTTTGTTTTTGAACTGTTGCAAACATGGCCTGAGTCCATGTTTGTGACAGCATAACTCATTCGTTTCAAATCGAATTTGAGTGATTCCTTTTGCAGATTGAAGTAGGAGTTTTGAATTATAATCCTATAAAATTTCATTACAATCTGGGTTGGTTTGCTATTTCGAAACTACTGTCGAACTTGTACTCACAGCTTGCTGTAATTCAGTGTTTAAACCTTGTTTTGGTCCAACTTTGAAACGACGCAGATTCTTCGTTTCAAATTGGAATTGAGTGATTCTTTTTTCAGATTGAAATAGGAGTGTTGATTTATACTCCTATAAATTTCATCAACATCTGGGTTGGTTTGCTATTTCGAAACTACTGTCAAACTTGTACTCGCAGCTTGCTGTAATTCATTGTTTCAAACCTTGTTTTGGTCCGACTTTGAAACGACGCAGATTCTTTATTTCAAGTCGGAATTGGATGAATCTTTTTGCAGATTGGAGTAGGGGTGTTAATCTACATTTCTACAAAATTTCATGTCATTTGGACTCTGTTTTCAGGTCCAAACCTGCTGTCGAACTAGTGATCACAGCTTGATTTCAGCGGTTTTTATACTTGGAATAATTTCCGCCATTTTTGATATTTTCCTGAATTCTTGAGTTTTCTCTCTAGATTTCGTGCACTGGTTTTATAAAGCATTTTAAAGTGTTTTTCAAACAAATTGGCTTGTGAAATTATTATTTAGTATTATTTTAAGTATTAAATTATTTACTCCATAATAGGAGAATTTCAAAGGCAATTTCCAAAGTGTTTTCAAACGATTTCTAAACTTGTTCCAAATTATTTTCTGAGTAAAATTACACTCTTTTGCACTTCGAACGAAGTGGGAAGGCAATTAAATGGTTGGGTAAAACACGTACTATGGAATACGTGCGTTTATCTTTCCAATTAATTCCTAATCTATTCGTTTGATTGTTTTGACCTTTGGGTCTGGTTTACCGATGAAATGAGGTAAACTTTGTACTGCTTTAAGTGTGGAATTGACTAACGGTTAGTAAATCGTTTAGTGCGAACGTGTGGTATGGGACAAACGTTAACACTTTTCGGGTTCCTTTCCGAGAGTTTGTGACACATATTGCCAGTTAGTGGTTTCCGGTACTGGGCCTCCGGACCTTTGCCACTACGGTTTGTTGCCTTCGGGTTTGAGCCTTCGGGTTTGTTGCCTTTGGGTTTGTTGCCCTATAGTATCGCTTTTGGAGCTGGTCCATCGTCACCGCTCGAGAGATACTTGGGTTTGTCGCCTTCGGGTTTGTTGCCCTATAGTATCGCTTGTGGAGTTGGTCCATCGTCACCGCTCGAGAGATACTTGGGTTTGTCGCCTTCGGGTTTGTTGCCCTATAGTGTCGCTTTTGGAGTTGGTCCTTCGTCACCGCTCGAGAGATACTTGGGCTTGTGGATCCTTGTTTATACAGTACTGAGCACGTGCATCTTTTGTTTCATTGATATTTATATTTCCCTAGAGTATCGCCTTTCGGAGTAGGTCTTTTGAACCACTCGATATATAGCGATTACCTTGTGGAAACTTGTTACCTTCATTGGTATTTGTTATTTGCCTTTTTGTCTTGATTTGGGATATTCATATCCTTTGTTTATTGAGTTGCCGATGATATGAGGCTTGTTATGATTCATCTTTTGTAGATGATTGAGTTATCTCTTTTAGAGATATTTGTGGTACTTTATGACCTTGCATGTTCATTATTGTTTAGCTTGTCTAACTGATTTGTTTAGCTAGACTGACCCGTATATTTTATACTCGGGTCAGACCGAGGTGTTTCAGGTTAGGTACCTTTGGACTTAGCCTATTCTGCTTCCGCGTGGACTATTCTGCTAGCCTCTTTTGTTATACCTTTTTGGGTAGTCCCTCTTGGTTGTAACTCTGATATGTATATTCTTTTGACTCGCCTGTATATTGTGGTTGCTATACCACTTGACATGTATCATTTTGTATACTCTGTGATGTATCTGTATATGTGTATATGTATGTGATGATCTACTGTTCTGTGATGTGGTTTACATTTGAGTTATTATATTTTTTTCTGTTCGATCTTATAGCCATTATAGTTTTGTATTAAGTATCTATTAGATATGTCGATCCACATAAAAAAAAATGCTACATTTATCGACGTATTCAATAGATCGTTAAGACAAGGCTATAGATGGTCGCTCCTATCCAGCTCTATTCTCCGTATTAGCAGACGATATTATCTTGTAATACTCTTTGCTAATGTGGGTCTCGGAGTGGGGCGTTACAGGAACCATTTCAATCATCAAAATATCTGTCCTTTCAAACCTCATTATTAAATCATTATTTGAATTCAAATTCAGATATTTAAATTTAAATATCATTTAAAAATCAAATATGTCTTTCATTTATTATTTCAAATATCATTACAAAATACACTTCAAAGTTCCATTCAAAAATTCATTTATCTCATTACATTTCATTTCGTTTAACACATAACCAAGTAAACCTTATTAAAATTCAAATTCAATTTAAATTCCTTAAATATTAAATTTAAATATTAAATTATATTCAAAACTCCTTATATTTCACAAATAATCAATTTTCAAAAGTTAAATCATTTAGCACTTTAAAATACAACTCAAACAGTGTAAAAAACTATAACATTTCAAAACATTGTCAAACTATAGATTTATAAAGTGCTATTGTAGCTTATAGTTTCCAAAATGGTTTAGTTCAAGAATAAAGGCATTTTAAAAATATCGTAATAGATATTTAGTTATTTCAAACATAGTTAAGTTCATAACAACAGCATTTTAAAGTGTTGTCATAAAACTACAACATTTTAGAAATGCTATTACCAAAATTCCAGATTTCATTATAACTTTCCAAAACAATAAAAGTTCAAAAAATTTCTATTTATATTTATAAATCACATTTCTAGACTTCAAAATTTCCCATTTAAATAATTTTAACATATGATTTATCGCAACAAAAATTTTAAAATCAAATATTAAATTTTAAAAAATCAATTCATTTATTAAGTCAAAATTTTACTGTTTATTAACTTATAAATTTAATAAAACTTAACATTTTATTTCAAATATCATTTCAAAACTTTAAATTAAATTTCCATTATTTACTTATATTTTAAAATATAATTTAAAGTCAAAATCACATTTACTTCAAATTTACATACTTAAATTCACATTTTCAAGACTAATATTTAACTTTCCCAAAACCATAAAATATATATTTTAAATCAAAATTTCATACTTTAAGAATACATATCTATATAAAAATTATTTAAAAATATACCATGGGGTCTGTATATAATTTTCCAACCTAGTTCAAGTGATACGGATATATATCATTTCAATCCGCAATTTAAAAATAAAACCCGGGTTCTATCATTTCAAACCCGCAATCCCAAGTCAAATAAAATACAATAAAAATCGCTCATGCCAATCATTTCAGCTCATAAGGATTTTTCCCTATTCTAAAGTCCGTTCGGATATGTACCATTTCAACCCATAGTGATTTTATTCTAACAGGGAACTTGCAATGTGATCATATACATAAATAATATAAACAATGTCAATGTCATAATATATTATCACATATCAAATGTGAGGTGATAATTAACAAAGTTAACATGGTAATAACTTGGTATAGCATATCATATAATTTTCATTAACTTGCATAAATATTTTAATTACTAAACACTTGTCATTAATTCACTATTTCATAAGTAGAAATGTCAGAGTGAGAAAGACTCACCTTAATAAAAGCTAGAGACAAACAACACACACAAGAGCGATTCCAAAGGCATGACAAGCACGATTTGATTTGAATGGATGGAGAGCCTTGATATTGATCTTGTATACAACAAAAAAACAATACAATATAAATATTGTAATTATGAATAACAACACATAAATTATAAACAACAACATTGAATTTGCAAACAATTAAAATAGATGAGAATATTACTTTGCCTTAAACAAAAGTGGCTTACACATGCCAACCTAGGCTCAGCCTATGCCTAATGGGCTCAGCCATGTTGTGTCTTGAGCATGTAGGCTCGGCCTATGGGCATGGAAAAGAAAAAAAGCAGGACCAAGGCATGGACTAAGGAGGCAAGGAAGTGGTCGAGGAATGGAAGGTTTTGGATCAACGGATGTGAGGATTTACTGCATCTAAGGCTCGGTCAAGTACTAGTTCAGGTCAAAGGTTATGTTGGTGGCCAGAGGTTTGGTCTTAATGGTGGAGGTAGGGGAGGTGGCCAAGGCAAGATATGAAAGTGGTGTTGAAGTATTGGTCGGCTAGCATGGTTTTTATGGAATTTTTGCAACTTTTTTGGTGATAACATCATCAAGTGGTCATGGCTTGACTTTGGTCAAAGGAGAGGGGATTATGGCTGCCGTAGATGGAGGAGTTAATGGAGGAGCTGATGGAGGAGTAGATGGAGTGGAGAGCTAGGCCAAGCAAACAAGAGGAAGGGCATGGCAAAATCAAGGAAAGAAGAAGAGAAAGTGAAGCAAAAGAAGCCATTAGCAATAAAAAAATTTCTTTTTCTTTAGAGTCGTAAGTTTTAGGAGATGAGAAACTTTTCTTTTCACGTGAAATGTGATTGAGGATACATGTCTAGGGTGTAGGGAATGGACGGTCAAAGCATGGAATGGAAAGACAAATGAAATGAAGGGTCAAAGTAAATGAAAAGTCATATGAAGATGAAAGGTTTTTGACTATTGAAATTTCTATTTTCCTTTAAATCAAAATAATTAAATAAAAGTTCATTAAATAAAAATGAACATAATAAAGTGACAAAGAAAATAAATAAATAATTTAAGGAAAAGTAGAAATAAATAAGAAATAGTTTAATATATTGAAACTAGAATTCAAAAATATAAACAATGTACACTTAACATTGAAAAATTATATCTACACTTATAAAATGTTTAAAAAAATACATAACATGACATATCAAACATATATACACAAATTAGAACAAGCAAAAACATTATTTATATAAATTAAAATAGACAATTTTGTTAAATAAATCAATTTAAATACAATATTGTAAAAAGCATAACTTTCACAATATAAATCGGATTTCAACAAAATGAAAAGCAGCATTCTTGAAATTTAATCTATTTTCATAATAAAAGATAAAATTAAAAATTTTAAACTTTAAATTTAAAAGTCAAATTTTGACCATTTTGACCAAAATTCACATTTTTGGAAAATACTCAATTTATTCATGTTTGAAATTCTAATTCATAAAAGAATCAAAATTTATATTTAAATACAAAATTATTCATTTTAAAAAATAAAATAAAGTTATTAAATTAGGAATTCAATTAGAATAATTAAAAGATACAATTAAAATAATCACAAAATACAGGGTTGTTACATATTACTAAATCTCTAAACAAAATACAAAACTCACCCAAAAAAGCGCAGCCTATAAAAATCATGTTCGGCCCATTCTCTTTTTACTTTTTATGTATTTTTTTAAAAAATCCTTCCCAAGCCCACATCAAAATAAACAGACTTCTTCTTCCCAAAATTAAAAAAAATGAGTCGCTAGAAGCTTTCAGTCGTGTACGCACGCACCATGCGTGCCTCACCATTCCATTGATTCGACTTTACTAATGCGTGCCTTTTCCACTACGAGTTCTCCTACACCATCATTACTGCCACCGCTTCATCGAAATTAACCGCGACTGGCCGTTGAAACGCGATCGTACGAAAATCGTGACCCTCTAGAAAGCATCGCGCCACCTAAAATTTTCTTCACAGCTGCCAATCAACCATGCGACTACGAATCCGATCACCAATTCGCCAGATTTGCCATCAATCGCCGATTAGCTGGAACCCTAGTTTTGGCCATGTAATTTCACCCTCTGATCTCAGGGGATTTAGAATATCGATTTTTATATGAGCATAGATTGAAGAATTTATTTTTCTATAGTTCGGCCATCTGTTTCTTCGTTCGGCTTCGTGATTTTAAAGGTGAAGAGAGTAAGGCTTTACTTTCTTCTTTCCAATTTTTAAGGCTGACATTTTTTTCATTTCTGCGTCAATGAAATGAGGATGGAGACGTGATTTAAAAGGGGGAAACGTGTTTGAATGGGTTAATGTACAGTGATTTGGAAAGGAAGAAAAAGATGATGTGAACGTTTGACTTGACAATATACTATTTAAATTTAAATCGTCTCAGTTACGCAGCTTAAAATTTCAAACCCCTATCGAGGCGTAACACTGGACGTTTATAATGTTATACCCGTATTTCGAACACAATGGAAAATGTTTCGAGTCCAAATTCGATCGTGTGGAGAAGATTGCTTTTGGACCTAATTATTACATTGAATCTTCGATATAATTTTAGAGCGTTTATATCTTGAGGGGTCCAATAATAAATTTAAACATTATGAAATTTAAAATCCGATAATAATACACTATTACGGATGCAATGGAGCAAGTTTCGTCGAATTCCGTGGCTGTGCCCTAAAAGGCTATTTTTAAATGTCAATTTAAACGATATATTTTTAAAACTAAAAAAATCACTTTCAAATTCAATTTAAAAAGTTTTATTATCTTCAGTATTATTAGTATAAATTTTATAAGCCTTTAAATTATTTTTAACAAGCTTAAATCTCAAGATTCAATAATTTAACTAATTTCCAATTATTAAATTTAAAAATTAGATTATCCAATAAAGAGTTAGATTTGAAATTTAAGTTAAGAATTAACTTTTAAATATTTAAAATCAATTAAATATTCCAATCTCAAGTAATCAAAATTCTGGGTTGTTATAAAGAATATCTATATCATATTTTACGGTAGCAATCCGTCACTTAGAAACTCGAATGAAGACTAATGATGCGGTAGTCATCACCAAAATTATTTTCCAACGACTATAGTTGTAATGACCATTAAATTTTGATAAATAAATTGGTTGATTTAATTAGATCTTTGTAATTTAATTTAGAAAGAAATAGAAAAAAAATTATAATTTTTATTGAAGTAAATGTTAAGAATGAATTGTAGCAATGGTTATAAAAAACCAATTGTTGACAATTAAAGTGAAATCAATAAAAGTGAAATAGTGTAAATTGTTGCACTTAGGTATAAAATTTAAAATAAGTAAATAACTGTAAGGGTGGTGTAAAATTTGTATATAATTTATAGTAATTGAATGAATTCGGTATTATGTGGGTAATTATAATAATTGGTTGAAGTAGGATAAACTTAAGTGTAACCTTGGCTTGTAAACAATTACTATAAGTTACCTGTTTAATTAGTTGATGGTATTGGAAATAAAGTTTAATAAAATAAATAAATGTTACATTTATGGGGAATGTAATACAATGTTAGGAGTTGTCAAATTTGAGTATAGTAAAGTAATGAAAGGTTAAACAAAGGTTAACTAGATTATAGAGTAATAATTAACTTAATAAAAGGATAGGAATTGAAACAAACCAATTTATTGAAATTTAATTTATAATAAATGGAAATTTTGTAGCAAATGAAATTCAATACTACGATGATTAGAACTAAGAAAAATTATGTAACATTTAAGGTAATAAGGTTTATGCAAGTTAATAAATAACTAATTTAGGGCAATACCAATTATTGTAAATAAATTGTAAAGTTATAATTGATTGAAATTCTAAATTGGAAATGAATTCAAAGTTATATAAACTGATGTAATAATATGTAATAAAGGGTAATTGAATAAAAATCAATGTTTAGTAAGAAATTATAATATTTGTTAATTGATAATAAAGTAGGAATGGGGTTAAATTAGGCAAATGGTAATAATTATTAATTGTTTACCCATTTATTTAATCTATTAAATTAGATCTAAATCCATTGTAATTATACGTAATTAATTACAAGTTAATATAAATTCAGCTGAAAACTATAAAACATTAGGGCAATTGGATATATAGTAGCGTTAAAATTATCCATAAGATAATGGTTGATTTAATAAAAGGAGTGAGAATCAAAATTTATTAACTTAAATTTAATAATTGGATTGCAATTAAATGAAATTTAATATTTAATTATTGCGTTACTTGAAATTAAGATGAAATTTGAGAATAATAATGTAATAAACCATGAACCAATGTTAATTTCGTCCGTTGGATAATAATGAATTGAATAATAAGAATGAAAAGTAAATTAAATAGAATTATTGGAAATTTAATTTATAATTCTAAATTTAATGAAATTGAAAGTTAACACTGAAATTTATAGATTTATTAACACTAAATTGACATATAAATTTGTTTAATTTAGTGAAAATGATTAAGAAAATTGAAAGGGGTAAAATTTGTCAATTATCGAATTGAAATTTAAGATTTGATTTGATTAATTTATTTTAAATTTATTTAATTAATGTAAAAATAGCCATTTTGACCACTGACTTGGATTTCGACGAAACCAGTTTCATCGGATCTATAACGGTGAATAATTGTAGGATTTCAAGTTTCATAGCGATCGGACTTGTCGTTTGATCGTACAAACTCGAAATGTCAGAAATCAATTAAATTGGAATCAATTGAAATCAATTGAAATCAATTTGAAATAACTTGATTTTAGCATAACTTCTTCATATGATGGAATTTGGACCTGAAACTTATTCCATTGATTTTAAATTATTTTAAACATCTATTTTGATATATGGGTTGACCCAATTTCGTTTCAGAGTCAGAACAGGCTTTTCGGGCCATTTTGTCGTTCAACGCGTACATAATTCTGGTCCATCTATTCTAAATTCCAGCTTACCTATATATACCCTGTTATAAACCCTAATTGTTCCTCATTGTCATTTGTCTGTATGTACAAGTTCTCCTCACCGCCTCATTTCAATGGTAGACAATTCCAAACCCAATTGTAATTCAAAAATCAAATTGAAATTCAAACTCCTTAAAAAAATTTGAAAAAATTATATATCGAAGATCTCATCGATAAGAATCTACACGTAGTTTCCGTTTTTGGATGCTCGAGTCAACCAGGAATCTCGATCAAAGCTCAAATTCATGGATCCTAATATGTCGAATTGGGGATTTTTGATTTTGGCCTCGATTTGCGAAATTGAGATATGGGTTTCGTCGTGCTTGGCTATGGGATCTCGGCAGTGGTGTTCGTGTGGGTTAATTTTTGTCGAAGGTGCCTGAATTTGGGGTTTGGGTTTCGAAACCCTAGTTTTTTGGGGTGGGAGGCATGATGGTGTGGGGGGGACGGAGCTGACATGGAGGATATTAGGGAGTGCGGCACATCACGACGAGTCTACTGGTGGCCACGCCTTCGCCAACGGGGGCCATGGCGGCATGGAAGCACGGTCAAAACTCGGTTTTGACATGTTGGATTTGCTCGAACTGTGCTGTAGCTCGTGGGAGAAGGTATTGACGTGGCGATGTTACAGCGATATTTTATTTAATTTAAAATTTTTAAATTCGAATGTTCTAACATTAATAACTGTTACATACGAGGTCCGTTTCGCGCGCCGTTTTCTCTGCTAGGTTGGTACTGGAATTCCGAACATTTTGGCGCTGGTTTGGACGGATACGGAGACTATTCAGATTTTGATTTTAAATTGGATTTAAATTTAATTTAAATTCAAAAGGTGAGTGTTTTAAGCCACTCATAATTTCTAAAATTTATTATGTGTGTTAAATTAATTTCCGATGTGATTAGAAATTTATTTATCACTGTTTGATACATTTTTATCATCATTCCAGTAATATTGAATTTATTGAATTAAATTGATATTCAATTTTCATTGCATATAAACTGCCAGTTAAATTAATTTATTATTGTATATAAACTGCCAGTAATTATCTGTTATCTATTTTATGTTCTATATTAATGTTATTGTTTGAATTGGATGATGATTGTAATAAAGGTTTGATGATTGATATTAGATGAATGGATGTTTCATTTATATTGTTATAAACTGCAAGTTGCTATCAAATTTTTATTTCATTCGGGATTGTGGTTCGAAATGATATAACCGTATTTTTAATTTAAATTGCAGATTGAAATGATAAATATCTGTATCACTTGACCATAGGATAGAAAAGTATATACAGACACCGTGGTCTATATATATATATATATATATATATATATTCTGAAATGATTTCTATGGTTTGGTAAAGAAATATATGGTTTTATGAGATATTGATTTGGATATTTTATAAATGTCATTTCTCTATATAGTTAAATTTTTGGTTTTAAGCTATCTATAACATTGGTTAAAGAATAAAATAAGTTAAATAATAAGGTTTGATTTTATTAAGATAATATGGTTAAGTAGCTGTTTAAAATTTGTTGTGTATATAGTTATAATGGCTTAAATAAAACTGAGGTTGGAAGATAAATATGAAATTGATGTGAATTAAATTATTTAAGAATTTTACTCGAATAAATTTGATTTGAAATTGAGATAAATTTGAGATTCTATGAAATTGAATTTATTTAAGAATTAAACCAAAAGGATTGATGGGAAATATATTAAACTGGAAATTTTAAAAGGTATAATTATTATAACTTGATTTTGGGGTCTAGGTGAACTAAATGATTATTTCAAGTATAATGAATTGAAGGCAATATCTAGTTATTTGTAATTTGAGTCTTATTTAAATGATAAGGGGTTTATTATGTAAAATATTTCAAACTAATTAATAGAAAATTTAATTGTTGAATTGAAATTATCAAATTTAGTTTTGAAATTTTGGAATATTTAAAGCCTTGAAAAATATCGAAATTAAAATGTTTATAGAAATTAAAATGTTTCGAAGTTATGAATTTCAAAGCATTATGTTTTAAAGGTGTTAAAATTTCAAATGTTTGTTTTGAAGTATACAATTTGGAAGTGTTATGATTTTGGAAAAAGGATATGTTTGAAATAAAATAATATTTTATTGATTTGAAATAAAAAGGATATCATATTGATTTGGTTTTTAATTGGAAATGATATCATATTTATATGGTTTTGAAGTGGATATTATATTCTGGTTTTAAAAGTATAATTTTTTTAAAACGACCGCGGTGTTATAAAAACGTTTGATTGTTAAAGAGATCGGGATCGGAAGTTTTCATACTCTCTGCCAACTTCGAAAACCACTTTAACAGCCGTGTACGCGGTGCTGATTTCAGAATGAACTAGGATGGTGGCGGCGTTTCCTTTGAGGTAAATATGTGGACTCGACTCACGTGAGTTAGCATAAGGTGCCTAAAATAGGAGCCATCGACGGGCTAAGAAGGTAGCTCCTTTTATCGGACACATCCCTTCGATATTATACTCTGACTTTTGGATTGATTCGGTGGCCACTTTTGATTTTGATTTGGAGGTGTGGCTCGAGGTGAGCAGTAGTACCTGGTATGCGTTACCACCGGCCCAGAAGCGTAATTGGTATATCTACCCTGACATTGCCTAGTTGTGTCGTGTCACCTGCCCTAGCCCGCCTTGTACGAGTTTGATTCGTTTCGTACCTATGGAGTATTCTCTGGTAGCCTTCCGATCAGGAGGTATTACGGTACTGTATAGACTATTGGCACTATTGCGTGTTAAGGTGGAAAATGTAAAGCCTTAACGCTATTTAAAAGTAAGTTTATTTTACTAATAGACATTATTATAATAGCAAAATATTATTACATAGTAAATAGTTTAACGGATCCTTAGGAGATGTGAATCTCGAGCATCTCTTGAGTTACTGCACTCATGTTAGACATCGAATAGGAGATGTCAAATCCCGTAAACATCTCTGACGCCATTCTACTTATATTGTTTATTGTTGATTTAACTTACATAAAATCTTTTAGTTCTGACTCGAGTGTTTTGTCTTTTCAATTCGCTCGGCTCAGCCTGAGTATTTCAGGGTTTGAAGGCCTTACTTTTGGAGGACGAAGACGAAGATTTTTTTACTATTATTTATTATATTATTCCACTACAGTCATACAGTTCCACTGCATTGTATTGATTATTCTTTGTTATGTGTAACTCTGATATGTATTGTATAAGTATAATCAAATGTTTTGTAAAACAGCTTCGTGAACTGTTTATATGAACCATTATTTAAAGCTATATAAATTTCAATTATTTAGAAAGGTAAAATAAATGATCAAAATATCCTTTATATAATACTTTATCAAAATACTTTTATAACTCGATGTCTTAATAAGTTTATCCTTGTTCCTGTAGGTTCTGGCGATGCGTTGATCGGGCGCAAAGCTAGAATTCTCCTGGTACTTAGTAGACTTGTTTCAACACCCAGTGAAAATACTTGAAAAACTTTTAAAAACATATATGGAAAGTACAATCCAAACAAAACAACCAAACCAAAACCTTTGTCTAACCATAGTCGCAGATACACAATGCTTATGCCTGGATCCCCCAGGAAACAATCCATATCCGTAAGCTTTCTCAGCCCTGCGAGTTACGCCATGATGACTAGTAGACTGCAGGATACACAATGATTACACATGGATCCCCCAGAAAACAATCTGTAACCCTAGGCCTTCTCAGCCAAGCGGTTTTCGCTACTAATGCGACCTACATGGTCCACAGGATATACAATGATTACGCCTGGATCCCCCAGGAAACAATCCATACCCCCAGGCAAGCTTAGCCAGGTGAATTACGCTATGTAGTCGCGCTCAAAAGAAAAAATATGGAGATCTCCATGGTGGGACACTCGAGTATCACATCCGGAAAACCAAAATCAGAGAGAATAATAATAGAATGAATCCACAATGTGGCCATAGAGTGGATATAAAGCAGAAGGCACTTCCCATATCTTTACTTCGAAAATATATATCATATAGTACCTTTTCAAATCACTTTCAAATATCATACTTATATAAAGTACATTATATAGGATTTCATTTTCAAATCAAATACTTTCTAAAATCAATAGTATATCAAATCACACTTATATGGACTTCGATTATATAAGATTTCTCTTTCCAAATTGAGTAACTTCCAAATTAATAGTTTTCAAATCAACATCATACTTATACAAATCCATTTTTATATAAGTTCGCAAACTCCCAAATCAAATACTTAATAATACATGGTTCTCAATTTCAAATCATTTCAATATTGATTTAGTTTCAAAATCATATATGATTTCACCAAATTTTCTTCCAAGTTAAATATCTTCAATTTCAAAGTTTCCAAAAATAATTGGTTTAGAAAATAACCTAAGTTTCCATATTAACATAATTTAAGTCAAACAAATTCATTTCCAAATTCATCATATAAATACTGGGTTTTACATTCCAATCTATTTTCAAACCAAATATTTTCTCAAAATCAATTATACCAAAATGGTTTCCAAATTTATAATTATTTCTTTAAAACCTTTAAACTATTTATTTCTATATGAAAAATGCAATTTTCCTTTTCCAAATTATTTATTTAACAAATGTTTCAAATTTACTTAAGTCATACTCTTGATGCTTTAAACATACAAAACTAAACTTATATTCTTTATCAAATATTTTATACTCTTCGAAATTTCTTAGCTTTAAAAATTAAACCTTTATTTGGAAGTGTTCAAACCTTCAAAATAGTCGAAGAAATCATATTTCAAATTCAAGAATTGGAAATCAGCAAGAAATCGGTAAATCAGTTTCTAAAGATAGAGCTATACTAAATCAAATCCAAAACCCGAGGACCAAACACGAGCTCACTTCAAATCATTTCAAATATATATACATATGTCTTTCGAAAAACAAATCATCCTTCGGAATTTTGAAATCAAAATGGTTTCACAAAATCACTCGCATAGCAAAGCTACTAGAGTGGCCTCTCCGCCACTCTGAAACTCGAAAATCAATGTCGATGGTGCATGCACTCATCACCGAAATTATTTTCTAGCGACAAAAGTGAGTTCTAGACTTCTATTTTCTTGAAAACTTTATTGAAATTTCATCTAAATCATTGGAATTCATTTGAACTCTTTTGAAACATTTCTTATTCGGAAAATACTTTTGAATCGTATTATTTTATATATTTTTGAAATCTCAAAACCAAATTTCAAAATACCGGAGTTCAGTTCCTTGAAATTCAAATTCAAACCCCTTCAGTTATAAATCCTTTTATATAATCGAATTCCTTATAAATTTTCCAAATTTCAAATCCTTTCAAAATTTCAGACTCCCGTTTTTAAAATGTATATAATCCTTATCGAAAACATTTCACTTTTATAAAATGCGGTCATCCATATCAAAATAATAATTTCGATGTATACACAATTTCAAAATACAATCAACATAAAATTTTCAAGAGATGATTCGAGGATGGATTTCAAATTAAACAGAGATTCAAATTTAGAGGAACCCTACTCAGATAGAATTTTGATTCAAAGTTAAGCTCGAACGAAGATGAGACAATTAAATTACCAAATAGAAGATGGATAAGCCTATATAAATCGTGGACGACCTTAACCGGGTCAATCGTGACTTCAGGAATATAATCAATGCGGAAATCTAAGGAAAATCGACATTCAATCGCCAGAGATAGAATCCAGGTATAGCAGAAGGTAGATGGCATTGTAAACCAAGGATACAGAAATTTCCGGTGAATCAATGCCAATTGTAAATGAGTTTCACCCCTTTACACATCATTCAAAGATTTGTGGAATCACCGATCTTTATAGAGGTCATTCAAAAATGGAGTTATGGAATGCTCCAAATTCAAAGGATAAAACAGGGAAGACAAGACTGAATTTCAGAACAAGTGGAAGCGTTCCAAAGTTCAAGGAATCCTAGTCAATAAGAATCGTAACCAAGAGATTTCTAACAAGGTGGATACAGAAGGGATGAAGTATAGAAAATCTTGATATCAAAATAAGAAAATTTATACCAATATAATCTTTGAAAATCCTTTAAAAATCATTTGGAAATCATTTTATACTTCGAAAATACGTTCTCTCATATAGAAATGATTCTGAGATTGATTTCACTCATTTTAGGGTATTTCTAGCCTATCTCTAATGAGTTTTTGCCCCTCAGGCTAAGGTTTGCCTAAAACCAAAGCTCTGATACCAAATGCAACAACCCACTATTTTGGACCATTCAAATCGATAATAATCCACACATGTCAGACTTGAATAATTCAAAATAACATATTGTAATAAAATTTGGAGTAAATAAAATCATTCACAGAATCATAGACACAGAAATGTCAGAATACTCACAGCGGAAATAAAATACCGCAGTAGTTGATGAAGCTACTATATACAAACTCTCAAAACATATACAAAATCTCATAGTAAAATAGATACAATAAAAGTCAGGATACATAAACAACAATACAGAGACAGATAACGAATAGTAACTAACTGGAAGAAGTAGACGAATAGATAGACAGATAAACTCCAGCAAAACTCTAGCTCCGGAAGGTGAATCCAAAGTTTGTAGGATCTAGATTAACCCTAGAGGGGGGTGAATAGGGTTATAGCAAATTTTCTTGATTTAAACACAGAAACAAACTGCAGAAATAAATATGCTGAAAAGTAAATCACACACAAAATTTACCCAGCTTCGGCAACCCCTTCCTACTGCTGCATTCTCAGATTTCTATTAAAATTAAACAGTCTCCCGCTTACAAACACTCTAACAAACTCGCAAACCCTGCTCCCGCTTACAAACACTCTAATAGACTCGCAACCCCTGCTCCCGCCTATAGAGTTTTGCAAACTCGCAAACCCTTGCTCCCGCCTATAGAGTTTTGCAAACTCGCACACCCTGCTCACTGAACTAATTCTAACTATACAATCTAACACTACCTACAACCTAGGTGGTGATTTACCATGACTTGATTCGAAAATAAAATAAAACTAAAAAAAATAAACACCCTCAATAAAATAAAGAATAAATTCTTAAAACCAATTTCCCTATAACAAGGCTGGCCCGTTCTCTTTTTCTTTTGCTATTGAAAAATTTGCGGCCGATCCTTTTTCTGAGATTAGGGCTTCGGCTCTTTTATTCCTTACTTACAAAATTAGGGCTTCCTGACTTGTTCACGGCTCTCTGATGATCGATTATGATTTGCGTTGCTCTTGCTCGCTGCTTCGCTTATGATCGATTCTATGGTTTGCATTGCTCCTCTGTTGATCGAGTTCGTTGTTGCTTCGGTATGTAATTTCCCTATTTTTTGCTAGTTTAATACTTGCTTGACTCGATGCCTATGATGATAATTGGGTGATGTGTTTATATGAATTCGACACTTGAGTTTGTTCGTATCAATTCGATACTTTCCTAATTTTCAATTGCCTGATACGCACGGCTTTCCTGATATATTTTCACCTTGTTACTCACGGCCTTGATTTTCAAACGTTTGATTTTCCTTGAATAATACAGAAAAAACTTTCCTCTTTTATTTGTTTTGACTTTTTCAAAAATTGCACGCACTTGATTTTCTTGACTGTATACATTCACGAATCTGCATTACTTCGACCATCACTGTTTTCATCACTGTGAGCTTCATCTCTGGTCCTTGTTACATTTAGTTCTGGCCATTCTTTCTTTTGCACTTGAACCTTAGTGTTCTTCATACTATGCATACATGCTTCATTTGATCTATGAGCTTGATTACTTGCGGCTGCATATTGCTGGTGTATAGTGCCATTGTTGGTCTGTTGCTCCGTGTTGCATTAAACTTTGTTGACATGTGCATTACCCTTGAGTCTTGTTCATGTATCATTTGCTTGATACATCTGTCTTTGTTATTATTGATGCACTGATATGGCTGCTGCACTATGCCTAAGCCTTGCTTGTTGTTGAGCCACTGTTGTGTACCGAGTTGTTTTCTCAATTGACTGTTTCATATAAGTTGTAGTTATTGAATTCTTGGTTGTTACAGTATTCATGTTGACACTGGATTTTGCTGGAGTCTTTTCTCCAAATCTGTCTGCACTTTTGTCATTGCTTGGAGTTGTTGTACACTTGTGGTCTTTGAGTTGCTGTGTTGATTTACTTGTGATGTTCTTGTAGTCGAGGCTTTGGTTGTTGCAGTATGTCACTGTTTTTCTTGTTAAAAAAACTGCTGCGTCACTGCATTTGGTCTGCACTTGTGAACTTTGTTGTGTCTTGTTCATTGGGCTGTAGTCTTCATTGTTGTGTCTTGTTGCAGTTGCAATGCAGTTGCTATACCTTGTAGTTGTGTATTTGAGTCAGTGTTGTCCACTTCCCTTTTTCCATATTGCTGATTTCAATACTTGTTTGCAGTCTTGTGTCATATGTGTACTATGTCTTTGAGCATTGTGTCATCTGGATGCATTCATGAACTGGTCATTGAAGTTTGTTGTCTACATGTTGCACTGATTTTCATTGTTGCTGTTATCTTGTACAACTTGTATCACTGTAGTCTTGTTTACTTGTGGTCTTCATTCTGATTGGCACTTGCATGCATTGTTGGTTGCTCTGGATTGAACTTGAGCTTTGTACATCCATGTTGCAACTGGTCTTTGCATCCATTCATGTTGATTTTTGAAAATTCACTTGAGTTGAATCCAGTTTCAAAACTCGGGTTTGACCTTGTGCTGCTGACGAGATTTTGAATATATTGCACCTGAGTTGAACCTGTCTGTATATTTAGGTTTGACCTTGTGCACACCTGTCCCTGTAACATTATCAAATATATATATCGATGTGCACGGCCTTGTGGCATGTACAGTGATACACTGTGCATGTCACATTGTTCGTGCATGATGAATTTAAATGTGAACAATGACGAACAACCCAAATAACTAAGGCAAATCATATTTTCAAAAATCATATTTTATTTTATATTGCAAAAATATTTCTTTTTCAATTTTACTGCGTTAGTGAATATTTTTGCAGATTGCTCAGATGCTGGATTCAAACTGGAATGAAATTGAAAATAAAACTACGAGTGTAAGTGATATGTAGTGAGGAATTTATGTAAACTGAATTGTGATGTAATTGTGATGTAATCAAAAATGTATATGTATAGTGAGAGCTTGAATTTGTACTATTCAAGATTGTAATAAATATTTGTTTGAATAAAATTTCTATTTGAATTCAAATTCCATTCAAATTCTGTGTAATTTATTTTATTCAACAAATATTTATTTAATGTATGAAAAATAAAATAGTACATTAACAAATACATTTAAATGAATATATATATATTTATTATCATCAAACAAAAATCATATACTCGCATATTCCACAATCTCCCCCTTTTGATGATAATAAACATATATTTAAGATTTTGAATGTGTTAAATGTGTTTGATCAATGATATACTCTAATTTCTCCCCCTATTTAAATGCTTCCTCTCTACATGATGCTCCCCCTACATATATGCATACAAATAGAAATATATAAATGAGCCTAGATGCAAATGGAAAAATTATTTGACTTTTTCTTGATTCTATTTGACAAAATCTTAACTTTTCTCTCCCCCTTTTGTTATCAGCAAAAGAATAATAGTGTTAGAGAAAAATAGAGATAAAGTGACCAATATTAATCCAACGTTAAACTCAAATTGAATATAAATATTAAACTTCAATAAAAATCAAACAAAAATCATAACTACCCTTGTTAGGCGCGTATTCCACTTTTAGAATGATGGAAATGATGTTCTCATATAAAATCATACAATTGTATCAAATTGTGGTACATTTATATCAGGAATTTGAATGTCTACTAATCATGCATAACCGTTAGGATTTTTAAATGAGATTAGTAGTATTCCAATTTAAATTCAAAAAAATGAAATCAAGTATCTTCTAACCACGCATGACCGTGAGGACTTTTAAATGGGATTAGAATCAACTTGTCTATTTAATCAATTAATTTTGATATGCGTTCCATACATGCATAACCGTAAGGACTTTTAAATGAGCATGGAAGCACATAATCAAAAATCCAAGTAATTCACCCACGCATAACCGTGAGGACTTTTAAATGAGAGTGAATACTTTGGATATTTATTTATTTTTACAAAAAAATATGAAATGAAAAACAAATGATCCCAGATTATAGTACCACATATCGACAAACTATATTTAAGATTTGATAAACAATGGTCGATAGAAATATGATAGATAGAGAAATGGTCATTAAATCTTTACGCAACAAAAAAGTTTTATAACTCTTGTTTGAATTCTTATAGAAATTTTCCAAATATACTCTCTTGAGTAATGTATGTTAAATATCAACACTTATCACCGTTTCAATTATTATTTATCTTTTTGATAATTAGTAGGGAGTCGGATTAGTCAAAATTTGTCATTTAAAATCAAATAAAAATGACTAAAAAATATGGTCAAAAATGATTTTCTTGAAAGGGTTATATGAGAAAGTAATTTCTGCTATTTGAAAATTATTTGTAATGTAAAATATGCAGATATTTTCTTTGAAAAACGATGCAGTTACTAAATGTCTCACCATAAATCACGTTCAACTAGTAATTTTCTATCAACTAGATTACCAGTGTATTCTGCATCTGAATTTCTCTTTCACTCAAAAATATCACTAATTAAATTTGATAGACTTGATCATGAAGTATGCAACAAAATATCTTAAAATCAAATTTAACAGCTTTTCAGATGACATTCTCTTGAATTTGAAATGAAGCCGTATAAATAGAGTTAGCCAAATTATAACCAAATGTATTAATATCCAACAAAACACTATTTTTAATCCAAACATATATGTATGAAGTAATTCAAAGTATAGTGTTTTTGGCATAAATATAATTGGCCAATTATGTCGAACAAGTCAGAATCAAAAAAACTCATCGCTTTACAACATCTCAATATTGGCTGATTTCATTCAGAATACGGTGCAGATTATCACATTTAATATATCGTTCAAATAAATATACCATTACCTGCTTTACCTTTACGATATTTTTCGTTGTTTATCCATTGTGATCCTATCACCTTTATAATAGGCTAAGGAACTTTGCTTTGTCGCCCGTTGTGTTTCTGGAACAGCCAAAAATCCAGAAAACACTGTTGTTGTTCCTTAGCCTACCACCACACCTACACGGTAAAAGATTTATGTGACCTATTTGTTTTTATAGGTCCATGGTTGTTAGTGGCAGATGATTTAGAAAAATAATTTTGTGGAGACCCAAAACTGTTTATATATGTTCCTTTTGGCACCCAAATTTGTTTAACTTTGAGAGATTTTATATTCGTGCCTTTTGGAACCCAAATTGGTATGGTTTTCACATGTTTGGGTCTATACCAACAATTATTGTGATCGTGTCCATATTTTCTACAAATTGTGCACATGGAATTTTCTTGATTAATATCACTTTCAACATTTTCAGATTGATTATATCCAAGTCCTTGTCTAGCTGTATTAATAGTTTGCTTCCCTAATAGCAGATTCAACGATTTCTCACTTTTTGAAAATTTATCTAAAGTTATTGACAATTATTGGACTTGTATTTTGAGAGATTCATTTTCGTTCAATAATTGTGTGCACTTTTTGATAGAATTTTCTCTCCTAGTATTTTCATTCTCTTTCAAAATCAGAATTTCATTTTCAAGTGATTTTATATTAATTTCTAATTTTTTATTTTCTTCTTCGAATGTTGGACACTTATCACACTTAGGGATCCTACTTTGATAGGTTTTAACTAATTGGTCAAGTTGTTCATTTAATTCTATCAAAGTGTCTTTTTATGATTCAAGTTTGGCATACTTCTCCCTAAGTCGTTCAAAACATCCATTCACTTCGTGGAAATAAATAAGTAATTCAGAGTGAGTGAGTTTTGATACCTCGCTTGGCTTCATATTGTGCTCTCTGTTTTTTAATTTTTGATTTAGAGCTGTATTTCCGTATTTGTGGTTCCTCCTTTTGAATTTCTTTATTAGTAATGCCAGCTCGGCTGCTCCATCATCATCATCCTCATCACAACTGCTATTTACCACTCCTGTTAAGCACATTTCTTTAACTGAGTCGGTTGTGGAGGACATCTCATTGCTGTTGACTTTTGCTCCATATATTGCATCAAAAGTATTCCAGATTTTCTGTGCATTTTCACAATGAGAGATGAAATAAAAATTATCACGATTAATATGAGAATATAATATATGCATAGCAAGAGCATTAATCGAGATAATTTCCTTATTTGTTATATCACACCCATTTTCAATAATATCCCAACATTTAATATTAACAGATTTTAATTAAAATTCCATTTTCAATTTCCAGTTCAACAAATCAGTTCCATCGAAAATAGAAGGAATAATATTGGAACGACACTCAACAAAAGTATTATTTGGTGAATTCATAACTCTAGAGTTAAAGAAAAATACCGTGCTCTGATACCACTTGTAAGATCTAGATTAACCCTAGAGGGGGGTGAATAGGGTTATAGCAAATTTTCTTGATTTAAACACAAAAACAAACTGCAGAAATAAATATGCTGAAAAGTAAATCACACACAAAATTTATGAAGCTTCGGCAACCCCTACCTACTGCTGCATTCCCAGATTTCTATTAGAATTAAACAGTCTCCCGCTTACAAACACTCTAACAGACTCGCAAACCCTGCTCCCTCTTACAAACACTCTAATAGACTCGCAACCCCTGCTGCCGCCTATAGAGTTTTGCAAACTCGCAAACCCTTGCTTCCGCCTATAGAGTTTTGCAAACTCGCACACCCTACTCACTGAACTAATTCTAACTAGACAATCTGACACTACCTACAACCTACGTTGTGATTCACCAAGACTTGATTCGAAAAGAAAATAAAACTAAAACAAATAAACACCCTTAATAAAATAAAGAATAAATTCTTAAAACCAATTTCCCTTTAACAAGGCCGACCCGTTCTCTTTTTCTTTTGCTATTGAAAAATTTGCGACCGATCCTTTTTCGGAAATTAGGGCTTCCGCTCTTTTATTCCTTGCTTCAAAAATTAGGGCTTTCTGACTTGTTCGCGGCTCTCTGATGATCGATTCTGATTTGCGTTGCTCTTGCTCGCTGCTTCACTTATAATTGATTCTCTGGTTTGCGTTGCTCCTCTGTTGATCGAGTTCGTTGTTGCTTCGGTATGTAATTTCCCTATTTGTTGCTGGTTCAATACTTGCTTGACTCGATGCCTATGATGATAATTGGGTGATGTATTTATATGAATTTGACACTTGAGTTTGTTCGTATCAATTCGATACTTTCCTAATTTTCAATTGCCTGATACGCACGGCTTTCCTGATATATTTTCACCTTGTTACTCACGGCCTTGATTTTCAAACGTTTGATTTTCCTTGAATAATACAGCAAAAACTTTCCTCTTTTATTTGTTTTGACTTTTTCAAAAATGCACGCACTTGATTTTCTTGACTGTATATATTCACGAATCTGCATTACTTCGACCATCACTGTTTTCATCACTGTGAGCTTCGTTTCTGGTCCTTGTTACATTTAGTTCTGGCCATTCTTTCTTTTGCACTTGAACCTTAGTGTTCTTCATACTATGTATACATGCTTCATTTGATCTATGAGCTTGATTACTTGCGGCTACATATTGCTACTGTATAGTGCCATTGTTGGTCTGTTGCTCCATGTTGCATTGAACTTTGTTGACATGTGCATTACCCTTGAGTCTTGTTCATGTATCATCTGCTTGATACATCTGCCTTTGTTATTATTGATGCACCGATATAGCGCTGCACTATGCCTAAGCCTTGCTTGTTGTTGAGCCACTATTGTGTACCGAGTTGTTTTCTCAATTGACTGTTTCATATAAGTTGTAGTTATTGAATTCTTGGTTGTTACAGTATTCATTTTGACACTGGATTTTGCTGAGTCTTTTCTCCAAATCTGTATGCACTTTTGTCACTGCTTGGAGTTGTTGTACACTTGTGGTCTTTGAGTTGCTGTGTTGATTTACTTGTGATGTTCTTGTAGTCGAGGCTTTGGTTGTTGTAGTATGTCACTGTTTTTCTTGTTAAAAAAAAACTGCTGTGTCACTACATTTGGTCTGCAGTTGTGAACTTTGTTCTGTCTTGTTCATTGGGCTGTAGTCTTTATTGTTGTGTCTTGTTGCAGTTGCTATGCAGTTGCTATGCCTTGTAGTTGTGTATTTGAGTCAGTGCTGTCCACTTCCCTTTTTCCATATGTAACAGCCCGCAAATCCGTACCCCTTGAGTCAACACTATTCTACAACAATCAACTCAAGTTGCACAGAAATACGAACCATTTGGGTTTAAGAAGAAGAGGTAGAAGAAGAGAAAACAAAATCAACATCAGAATCTAACCATCGCAGCGGAGTAAAATATAATAGATAATAAATAATCTTTACTCAAAATCAAATTATCTGTTTACATACTACATCATCAGAGTACATCAATCACAGCTCAACATCAATATCATACAAATGGATACATAGCAACTCAATACAGCGGAATATATATATATATATATATATATACAAGTACGAAAATACGTATCGTCATCCAGCTCATCTCCTGAGCTCCACAGCATCATATCATGTATTCTATAATACTCGGTCTGACCCGAGCATTACAGTTAAATAATACCCGAGTCAGTCTGGATTACCAGCGTGAGGAAATCACACCCAATTGATTATTAAAGTTTCAAAAATCCTTTGAAAACAAAAGCATCTCGTAAGACCACGCCACAAGTAAACATGTCGGGTTTTTACCTTACGATAGCTAAAACAATTTTTATAGAAATCCTCTGATATTATAATAGGGTCTATTTACAAATACATATAAAATAGCCGAAATTGTTACATTATTAAATTCCAGCTACTAGCCACAGAGTGGGTAATACAAACAAAACTCGTACAAGGCTCGTAGGAAAAATGGATTTTCCAACAATGACTAGGCTCTGGGGTACCACCTGTCACAGTACGGGGCCTAGATCACCGTACCGAGGATTACTCCCTTCATCCCCTGCAACACAAGGCTGGAACCATTCCTTACTGAACAGTCCCGAACAAGATAAACCCCGTGGTTGGCGCGACCAACCGCCCACTAAGCCGAAATATATAAAAAGGGACATCTAGACAGGGTAAAAATATCTTGTCCTGCTTGGGCATGACCCACCTAACCTTGCTGCATATCCCCCAATTTTCAGTCATTCCCGGTTGATGAGGCTTGAGGCTAAGCGTTACCTTTAGAACGTTTTCACTTAGAATGCCCATCGTCCACCTGACGATGTTTCGCAAGCATTCGTCCATACAAGTCCGTCCTCGGTTCAAACAGAACCGAAGGCATTATTCCTACTACATCCATTTTGGAAATATCCTCAGGATTAGTAGCGATTAGCCCTTGCACTCCAATGCTCCATCTTCGAATCCAAAATCGTTTACACGAAACGCACAAACCGGATCGAAGTGGTTTTCGAGAAATAGATCTCGATCCCGGTCTCTTCGAAACGATCAACGCATTGTCCAATATTGATAGTCGGTTATTTAACTATCAATTAATATTCACACAACAACCATCAACCAATAAATAATTTTCCAAATTATTTATTAATCTCCAAAAATATCTTCACAAGATATATTTCTATTTTCAACCTTTGAAAACAGTTTCAAACCATCTTTCTTCTCAGAATCAACTTTCCCAAATATTTTATATTCCCTCTGAAATCACCAAGCACAAAAATAGATTTTTAAAATAATTTAAAACACTTTACTTTTAAAATATATACTTTTGAACATTTAAGATAAATTGCTTCAATATTTTGTAAAATACATACTATATGAGTATTTGAAAATAAAGTTACTTAATGGAATATAAAACTAGATTTTCACTTTTAAAAACAAAATACTAGGTCACTTTTTAAGTAATTACTACTATAATAGATTTAGGAAAATACTTATTATTGAATTTAAATATTAGAAATAATAAATTTTCTAAAACTTGCTTTTTACAACAACTTTAAAACCTTTAAATTTATTTAAGAATTTACTTTAAACATGTACTTGGTTATCCAGAGTAAAATCCTAGCTATAATCACTTAAATCAATTTCCCAAATTGATTTCCAATTTATTCCCTTTAAATTTTAAATAATTCTTTATTTCTTTAATTGATATAACTTAAGTTTACAATTCATCGATTTCATTTTATTCAAAATTTCCATTTCTCTTCATACTCGAAGTTATTTAGTATTATTTTCATATTACTTCTATTTCTCTCCAATTCATTCTTAATTTATTCAAACTTTCTATAATTATTTCGATTACAAATTTACTTCTTTTTAATTTCTTTTCAACAATCCAATTCATATAATTTGGTAGTTCATTATACCCAAATATCCAATCGAACCATAACATTCAATATCCCAATATAACTCATCATAAGATATCAAATAATCACAACAGAGAATATTGAATGATTTAAATAAATGTGAGGGGTCCAGTTGGATCCCTCCAACCTGTTTTCCCTGCATCCACAAATGTTAGCACCATATAATATGCCAATTCCAAAATATCATACTATATCACATCAATCAATTCAGCCATTCAAACAATTATTTAAATTTAATCATTTAAATTTAAATTTAAACTGAGTGAGATTAACTCACCTTTGCCCTTTAAATTTGCCACCATATCCATCTCGACTTATTTTATTCCAAATTTCAACCTTTGAATAAACATCATATGATTTATCAATATTTGAACTTACTGATAATTAATTTCTTTCGATAAATTTAACCGGTTAACAGTTTAATTCCAACTAAATAAATCACCCTTTAAAACATCTTCAGAGACTAAAATAATTTATATGATTCATCAATATTCGAAATAAAATCGAATAATAAATTCCCCTTTTATAAATTCTAATTCAACTAATATGTAAATTTTGAAACTAATGATTTTGTTTTAATCAACTTCCTTTTGATAAATTTATTTAACTAGAAATTCGATTTAAAACCCAACTTCCTTTACAAACTTTATTATTATTATTTTCAACCAATTTATACATTTATCGACAGTATACAAATACATATTCTAATTACTATTGTTCTTAAAAATCAACAGCAAGTCTATTATTAATATTTTTATAAATAACAAAAATAAATATTTATTTCACTGTAGAATTTCCTCTCCTCTATCCCTCAACTGACATAAACACCTACCTATATGTATTTAAGTTAATTTAGAATCATCTTACATATACATGTATTGAAACTGGCTAGTAAATTAGAGTATATACACACACACATATATATATATATACATATATATACATACATATATATATATTCAATAAATCAATTTATAAACTTGAAAATGAAATACCTCACCGCTCGAAGTCGACTGCACCAACCACACAACCAAGCGTCCAAATCGCAGCCACCATCTGCCAACACCACCTTCACGATCAATTCCTCCTTCCCCTCATTGACGCACGCCCTAAAATCGCGAATCCCCAAAAGAAAACGTCGTGGCCCCACGCAAACTTCCCTCTATGCGGCCTCACTTGCGAACTCGAGCCGCCTCAACCCCTTGATTTTGTTCCAAAACGATTACAGTCGCCCTCCCCTATTTATTTTCTTTTTCGAACGAAGAACTCGGCTTCGTTCCCATGGGCGAGATTAAAATGAGATGCTGTTGGATTTGAGAAAGGGGAAGACGCGATTTTTGAACGTGGAGGCATCGGCCATTTTTGATTTTCTGATTTTCTTTCTTCTTCTTTTTCGAGCATCTTGAACTGAAAAGTTAAGGGTCTCGCATTCGAAAAGAAACCAGACAAGGGATGGTGTGTTCGAGAAGGCAGAGGAAGCATGCTGAAGACGCCTTGCTACAGTGTTCGCTTATTTTTAAATTCAACTTAGAATCGATTTTATCAATTAAATTCTCAACGCGTTTTAATATCGTACACTCACACACTAACTCCGATCAATACGAAATTTGAAATACAATAATAATTCAATATCACGGACCCAATGGAACTGGTTTTGTCGAATTCCGAGACTGTGCCTCGGAAGGCTATTTTTAAATTCAATTTAAACGATATAAAATTTTTAAAACTGAACAAATCAATGTTAAATTTAATTTTAAACCTTTTATTATCTTCAGCACTATCAACATAAATTTTACAAGCCTTCAAATTACATTTAACAGGCGTAAAATGACAGATTCGACATCTTATTCAACTTCCAGTTATTTTAATTCGATAATTTAATTGTCAAATAAATAGCGATAATTGAAATTCAAGTTAAAATTGCTCTATTGAATACTTAAAATCAATTAAATTTTCTGATTTTAAATGCTTGAAAATTCCGGGTCGTCACACCATATTGCTGGTTTCAATACTTGTTTGCAGTCTTGTGTCATATGTGTACTGTGTCTTTGAGCATTGTGTCATCTGGATGCATTCATGAACTGGTCATTGAAGTTTGTTGTCTACATGTTGCACTGATTTTCATTGTTGCTGTTATCTTGTACAACTTGTATCACTGTAGTCTTGTTTACTTGTCGTCTTCATTCTGGTTGGCACTTGCATGCATTGTTGGTTGCTATGGGATTGAACCTGAGCTTTGTACATCCATGTTGCAGCTGGTCTTTGCATCCATTCGTGTTGATTTTTGAAAATTCACTTGAGTTGAATCCAGTTTCAAAACTCGGGTTTCACCTTGTGCTGCTGATGAGATTTTGAATATATTGCACCTGAGTTGAACCTGTCTGTGTATTTGGGTTTGACCTTGTGCACACCTGTCCCCGTAATGTTATCAAATGTATATCGATGTGCACGGCCTTGTGGCATGTACAGTGATACACTGTGCATGTCACATTGTTCATGTATGATGAATTCAAATGTGAACAATGACGAATAACCCGAATAACTGAGGCGAATCATATTTTCAAAAATCATATTTTATTTTATATTTCAAAAATATTTCATTTTCAATTTTACTGCCTTAGTGAATATTTTTGCAGATTGCTCAGATGCAGGATTCAAACTGGAATGAAGTTGAATATAAAACTACGAGTGTGAGTGATATGTATGTGAGGAATTTATGTAAACTGAATTGTGATGTAATTGTGACGTAATCAAAAATGTATATGTATAGTGAGAGCTTGAATTTGTACTATTCAAGATTGTAATAAATATTTGTTTGAATAAAATTTCTGTTTGAATTCAAATTCCATTCAAATTCTGTGTAATTTATTTTATTCAACAAATATTTATTTAATCTATGAAAAATAGAATAGTACATTAACAAATACATTTAAATGAATATATATGTTTATTATCATCAAACAAAAATCATATACTCGCATATTCCATAAAGTTGTGATCCTTAGGCTGAACCGAGCGTAAAGTAAAACACAAACACTCGAGTCAGGACATACATACTTATACAATGTAAACCAACTCAAGTGAACTCTAATAGCAATGCACAATAACTTAAAGAATGCTTGGGATCGCCCATCCTTTAAGGATTAGTCAAACCATCAATTAAGTAGTAATAAACACTATCCCAGAAATACCCATATTTAAATTAAACAATGCAAATAACAGTGTTATTGTGACTAGGGTAGCGTAGAGCTGCAGTAACCACTCACCTCTAGCCACACTCTTAAAATCAAAGGTATGCATCAAACAATCACAAAGAAATCACATTACACACAAAACAGTGTACCCGTGGTTATAAATTTCAAAATGATTTATAATTCTAAATTAAAATCATTCATTTAAACCATTAAAAGTGAAGCCATTATTCCTTCAAACCAAATATTCAATTCCCAAAAATTTAGCCTTTTTGAATTCATTTATTCAGTTAAACACTTTAAATATTGAAATTAGCCACAAGTAAACTTTGATTTTAACCCTTTAAACATTATAAAAATCATATTTTAACACTAAAAAATGTTCATCAAAATACCTTTAACTTATGATTTTTATAAAGTAAATTTCCTAGAAATAAAATCAAATTTTCAATAATTCACTTAATAAATTCAAGTGTACAATTTCCTAATCTTCATATTTTAACAAATTTCTTAACACTTAAATTTTTATTACCATTTTCAAAATATAACTTAATTTCCATTTTATTTCTATAACTTAAATTCCATTTTTAATTTCTTAACTTAACCTTTAGTTTCAAACCAAATTTCAAGTTTCCAAGTTAAGTTAAATTCCAAAATTTCCATTTAACTATCCATTTATTTAAAATTTTAAACTAATTACCAAAATTCAAAATACATTATAAGTTGCTTAACTTTATTTTACAAATAACTTGATATTTTCTTTTACTTTATATTTATCCAATTCATACATCAATTATATTAATTACCAAGTTCATCTTATAATTCCATTTTGTAACGATCCCGATTTTGATTTAAATTTGAATTGATGATTAAACTAAATTTTTGGATAAAATTTTAAATTGTATTTTATTTATATAAATGAATTTTAACTTGAAAATTTGATTTGGAATTCAACAGTAAATATTTCATAAGTAAATTGGATTTGAGATCTGTATATATTTGAAACTAATAAAATTTGTTTTCTAATCTTAGCAAATATACATATCGTTTGAAAATTGATGTATAAAATGGTTTGTATTTATATATATGCATTTATAAGTACATGAGATTTGTACATGCACTCAAAGACAAAAGTAAAAGATATAAACATATATAATTAGGTATAAACTAATATATGGATTACATAAAACTCTTATTTAGATATATGTAATTTACAAATTTAAATATGTAAGGATGAGTTTAAGACATTTTTAAGCATTATATATAGATAAACATGTTAACTAATTCATAAAAGTGCAAATCTATATAGATATAAAATTAAATAAGATTTAACGTTCTTTCTTTTAGAACTAAGTTGTAAATATATAAAAAATAAATGAACATAGTTAATATATATGTAACATAAAGATATGATTCACTAATTAATAATATAAAGGTGTTTAAACATAATTTAAATTTAAAGTGACATTTGTAAATTAGTAATGTCAAACGTTAACAAGTGTAAACAATGGGCCATGCAAATTAACCAAGTGGTACCTTTTTATTAATAACATATAATTAAAAGAAAAATAGGTTGCTAATTTTTTTCTCTTCATCATTTCTGCAAAAAACAAAAAAAACAAAAGAAAATCAAAACTGTTGATCAAACAAACTTAAATTTGGAATCAAGCAGCAACTCAGCAAATTTAAAACAAAAACAGATCAAGCCTGGAAACTAACATTCAAAAGAAATCAAGTAATCAGGTTTCAACTAGGGTAATCAATTCAAGTAAAAAGATCAAAGTTTCTCAAACCTGGAAGTTTTACAAAGCCTGTAATCAATGCTATCAAACTGTATTAGGTATTCAACAAAATCAAACGTGCAAGATCAACTATCTTCTCAAACAAATTAGGATCCAGATCAGATTCAACATTGAAAACAAGTTTTCAAATCAAAGAAATTGAACCAGAAAACAATCTTCAACCTGAGGATAAAATCAACTACATCAAAATCAGAGTTCCAAATTTTTAAATTCAAATTACATTTTGCAGCTTTCAAAAGTATTTTCTATCCTCTGTCTTCATTCTTGGTGAGCAAACCCTCAAACCCATATTCTTATTTTGGTTTGCCTGTGAAAATGAATGGATGTGAGTGCATGTTTTTGAATGTCTGTGTATATGTTTGTATACCTCTGTTTAAACAGTATAGGCTAAACCTATTTTTTTTAAATTTAAATCCTCCTTATATAATTGATGTTATGCTTTAATCCTTAAAGAAAATTTGTTCATATTAATCTAATGTTACTTTTAAAAATATTTGTAAGTAAAATTAATAAGATATTTTACTGGAAAATGATTTTGGACTCCTTTGATATGCAGGTCTGTTTGAACATGTTTATATTGCTCTGTTTATAATACAAAATTTAGTTCACCCAATTTAATCCATATCTTTTTATCCAAACGAAATTAGATTATGGTTTCTATATGAAAGATGTTTGAATGTGTGTAATATCATTTTAAAAAATAAATTCCAGCTAAAATAATTGATAAATATTTTAAAAATAAAAATGACGGTAAAAAAATCATTTTTACCAGGAAACCAAGTATTTAAATTTCATAATTGGATTATAGGATTTGACTCGTGTTAGGAAATCATGAATTTTGATGTTAATAACATGATTTTTAAATTCGTGGTCGATAGAAATTTTGGATTAAATAGAATATGGTACTCTGGCAAAGTTCTGGTGATCGCGTCGTTTGATGGACTCAAGGTTGGAGCTGGAGTTAGCTTGGATGGTTGAGATCGTCAGAAAAATTGTGGCGTAATTTTTTATCCACCATGGCAGCGGCAATTTGAAGACGTAGGGTTTAACCCTAGTTGGTGTTGAGGCTGGAAATTGGGCCACCACAGTGTCTCGAATGGATCGAGTATCAATGGTGCGAGGGGGATCGTTGCAGTGGTCTTCAGCAAGGTTATAGGCAAGGTTGCATGGTGACTGGTGGTCATAATCGCCGGAGCGAGGCGATTTTAGGTGACTGTGTCAGTTCCTGATGGTAATAGATGGTCTCGATTTTGATCTACGGCGAAGCTAAGGGATCTGGGTGCTCAGGCAAGGTTAGTGAATCTTCGGCAATGGGTTGGTGTCGTCAACGATGATCAGAGTCACTCCGATTAATCGTGCATGTGCACGAATTCATTTGTGTGCCTGTTGATTTCAGGCTTGGGAAAGAAGTGGAGTGCTCGAGTTCGTGGTCAGGGAAAAACGTAATTAACTCGAAGTAAAGCTCGAGTAAAAGTTGCGTCTGGTTTGGGTTGTTTTGGTTGTTAACAAATTTTAAAACTGGACAATGAGTTTGTTACTAGGTTTCAATTATAAAGCCTGAACAAGTTTTAAAGTTACTTTAAAAGGATTAAGTTTTCTTAGCAATCTATTTAAAAAAAACTTTAAAGTCTATTTAAAATAAATGAGTTTTCAAAGAAATACAAAGATAAGTTTCCAAAGTTAGTTTGATTTAACAAGGTTCAAGTTTTAATTTTTAAATTCAAGTGTTTTAAAACTGTTTTGGTTTATAAAATTTTATATTAGACAAATTATCTTATTAAACCTCTAATGGATTCAAAATAAAATGATTTCAAGCATTTGATTTAAATTTATGATTAAGTGGTTAAGAAAGATAAATAATTTATCTTCGATTTATTAAAGTTTTAAGTAACAAAAGTTCAATTACTTATAGTTGATAAAGTAAAATTAATTAAGATAATTAAAGGATAAATTATTACTTAGAGGATGATTTATTAATGTGATTAACTAGGAATAATGATCAAAGTTTGTTTTATTAACTAAAGTTAAATTAATTAATACAATTAATTAAGGATAATTAATTAATTAAGTTTAATTAATGATAAGTAATTAAAAGGTAATTAATTACTTAAAGATAATTGCTAAATGAAAGTAATTAAGGTTAATTAATTAACGAAAATGATTAAAGGATAATCAATTATTGAAATTAATTAAGGGTTAATTAATTAATGTAATTAATTCAGGATAATTAATTAAAGGATAAGTAAAATAATTAAAGGTTAATTATTTAATGATTAAAGATTGATTGGTTAATAATTAAAGGTTAATTAATTTATTATTAAAGGATAATTAATTCAAATGGTTTGAAATTAATTAACGATTAATTAACCAAGATTAGTAATTTATTCATAAGTAATTAATCTGATTCAAATTAATCAGATAATTAATTAATTTTACTTATGGATGTTTGAATTGTATGGAATTCTTTGAATTGTGTGATGCTTTGTGATATGAATTGTTTTGATTTGAGCTGTGATGAATGTAATTGATTTATCTACGATGAATTTATATTATTTATCTGTAAATCTGTGAATGGAAGATAGGCGTAATAGGATTATACCGCTTATCAATATTGATATAATTGAATCTGTGATGATTGATGTTGTTGCACTATTGTGTGAAATCCCTTGACTACACTATACACACATAATTATGGATTGCACGATGAAATTGGTTAAGTCACAAATTTTTGAAATGGTTTTAGAAATTTGAATTTTGAATCCAAAAGGTTTTGGAAATGGAATTGGGATAAAAGTGGAAAGCTTTTGAAAAGGTGTTTTAAAGATGAAAATTATTTTGAATAGCTTAATAAAATTTTGAAATTTAATAATTTGATTTAAATTTAAATTCAAAATTTGAAATTGAATTCTGTGTTTGGAAACTATGGTTTAAAGATGTTATACAAGTTATATATGGGCTAAACCATTTTAAAGGTATTGAATTGGGAATTTGAATTTAACTCAAGGGCTTTAACTTGCGCAAATATAATTGGATTTTTTTTCTGAAATGAAAACTATTTGTTTTCAAACAATAAAAGCTTTCGTATAAGAAATGAATTTCTAATTTATGTAAAAGGGATTTCAAGTTTGAAATTAAAATGGTTTTTCAAGTTATTAATAAATCTTTGGAAATGGGTTTGAAAGCTATAAGTTAAATCTTTGTTTTAAAGATTGGATGAGTTAATCCTAATTGAAATAGAAATTGTTTTGAAAATCTGTGAATGAATCTTTGTGAAACTGGGTGAACTTTATGAAATGGATTTTTTTGTTAAAAGATTTGAAATGGTAGTTTATTTAAACATTTGAAGAAAGGTTTTGGGTTTTTAAAAGTTGTGACTTAACTGAAATCCTATATCCATATGTTTTTAAATATTACGCTCACTATTCAGTTTAGCCGGGAGAGGACCTTGTGTCATATAACCCATTCCGAATAATGATACGACGATAGTATTTGTAGACCGGTGGTGAAGACCGGGTGTCTTCGAGAACGACAGGATAACCTATTGATTGACTCTGCATTGAGTTGCTCCGGTATATAGTTATCCATATGCGATGGGGAGTACGATCGAAATTGTGGATGCCCGGATTGCAATGGCTTCTTCGAAAGAGCCTTCGGTTTTGTTCGAACCCGGAACAGAGTTGTATGGTTGTATGTCTGACATTACACTTTGAGATATAAAACTGATCTCTATCAAATACATTTCTGTTTGGTGGCGGAGAATTTATTCTCTTAACTTAACACCCTTCTCTGAGACGTACGAGCTCAAAGGTTATGTAGTTGATCGTTATCAATGATATACTCCCAATTTGGTAGTGTGGCATGATGAGTGATGTTCTGTATCATTTATTGATTAAAGCCTGGCTTTTGTATAAAGCGTAGCTTTGTGGATGAGGCAGCATTAGGACCTCACGCCGCGGAAATGGTCGAAACAGGAAAGATGCAGCAAGGTTATGAGGGTCACTCCGTTTAGGGTGTGTCATTCCCTTCTGGAAAAGGGTGGTATCATGGTATGGAGCCCATATACTTAACTCATATGGTCATTGCCAATCTATTACTTTGTGATTGCTTTGTGGTTGTTGGATTAGAGGTACGTCGGATAAAGGTCGCAGACGATCGGGGGATGGCATGCTCGAGTAGTAGTTACCTAGTTACAGAGGTAACCCGGCCTTGTGTTGGCAGAGAGCCGGGTAGGTTCTCGGGACGTCCCTCCAGAGGCGTACCCATGTGGCAGTAGGAAGTTCCTTAGCCTGACCATTTGTTGGAAGTCTAAAGAAAACAATATGAGCCCTGTACGGTTTTAGTTGTATTACCTGCCATGGAATGTGGCGGTAACCTGCTATTGAACATGGTAGCTATAGTAGGCATACAATAATGGTTGTATGCTGGCTAAGATAAATACTATACTTTCGAAATTATTTCTACACTATGCACTAATAATAATATCAAAATGTTTTTCGCGTATCAAGCATATTTGACTATCATAAGGAGAAATCTCCTCCAATTCTGCGTTTGCATTGTGTGTGTGTGGCGGGAGGCCTTATGGTTGTTTCATTTTCTAAAAAGCATTACGGATTTAAATTTAAAATCCTTGGTTATTTTTTTAAAGATAAACTATTTTTGTTGCTCATACCAGTCTCATGACTGACCTAGAGTTTATTGTTCCCTTCCAAAACTCTGGGCGCCCGCAAATTTTCCATAAGGGCAGTCTAGAGTTGGGTTTTTTAGAAAATCGAATAGTTGGTGTAGATTTGATAGCTTTCAGCCTTAGGATTTGGCAATCGCATTTGGATCGAGTTGCTTCACTTCATCTTGATTGGGAGTTCGAGCTACTTTTGGATTGGTACTTTGGAGATGGGGTTACAGTTCTGGATTCTATCTCTCTTTCTCTCTTGAAAACCATATTGGAGATATTGTTCCGCTGTTGGTGTTATATTTTCTTTCCGCTGCTATTGTCTTGTATCATATCTCTGATGTTTATCACTATTCATTGTATCATTCAGTTGTATCAGATATTGTATCAAATTTGTATATCAATGATATTATTTCATTGTTTTCTTCCACCGTGTTGTTATACTTAATGTGTTATAATCTCTGACGAACCAGATTCGACATTTGGATCTGCGGCATTTGAATATAGGTGATATATTCGGTGCCGATTTTCGAAGGTCGAGTCAGGGTCGTTAGAATTGGTATCAGAGCTGAAGGTTGAAACTTTATCTCAGGAGTATAACTCATTAGCTAACTCAATAGAGATAGGGTAAAGTATACCCTAGAATGAGTTTATCCCTAAGATATCCATCCATAGGCCTCAGTAAATTCTCTTACTATCCACTGATAGTGAGTATGAGTGCAAGAAGAGGACGAGATAGGGGACAGTGGAGTACCACTATAAATGGTCAATACCCTGAAATAGCGGAAACAATTTTCTGTATCAATCTCCTTTGATTCGATTTCAAATTCTTTTGATTGCTTCGTGGCAGCTCGACGGAGAAGCTTCGATGTGATGGTGGCCCTACGAACCGTTGTAGAAAATCCTTACTTCGTATCTTCATCGGTTTCTTATCAGTTTTTCGATTTAAACTTTAATGAATTTGAATTTGAATTTGAAATTAAAAAATTTAAATAAATTGGAAATTTTAAATTGAGTTAAATTGGTTAACAAATATAAAGCTAAATTTGAATTGAATCAATACAACGATATCGATTAAAATCAAATTTGGAATTATGTTTCTTGTGTAGGTCAAAGTCCGAAGAGGGACAAGTTGGTGTATACTCTGGGTATTCCAATCTGAATTTGGAATCTACACCTAGTGTTTGAGAAATTGTAGAAGATTGTATCTATCTATATATTCTCTGGGGTCCGATATATTCTACGAATGGTCAGTTATCCGTTCGGACTAACCAGTGCCCTACTTATTTCGTAGATCTGGTGACCCGAGTATCTTGTGTAATATTGAAAGAGTTTTGTCCTCATAATTATTGATGGTATTCTGATTTGGTAAGCCAAATGCAGAATAACTATTCAGTTTGATCTGAAAAGATATTTCTCTATCTTTCATCTTTTCTTTGTTGTCTCCCTGGCAAATTTTCGGGGACGAAATTTTCTTTAGAGGGAAATTTGTAACGATCCCAATTTTTGAGTTAATTTGAATTGATAATTAAACTAAATTTTTGGATAAAATTGTAAATTACTTTGAATTTTCCAAATGAAATAAGACATATGTTATTTTATTTATATAAATGAATTTTAACTTGAAAATTTGATTTGGAATTCAAGAGTAAATATTTTATAAGTAAATTGGATTTGAGATCTCTATATATTTGAAACTGATAGAATTTGTTTTCTAATCTTAGCAAATATACATATCTTTTGAAAATTGATGTATAAAATGGTTTGTATTTATATATATGCATTTATAAGTACATGACATTTGTACATATACTCAAAGACAAAGGTAAAAGATATAAACATATATAATTAAGTATAAAATAATATATGTATTACATAAAACACTTATTTATATATATGTAATTTAAAATTTTAAAAATATAAGGATGAGTTTAAGACATTTGTAAACATAATATATAGATAAACATGTTAACTAATTAATAAAAGTGCAAATCTATATACACATAAAATTGAATAAGATTTAATGTTCTTTCTTTTAAAACGAAGTTGTATATATATAAAACATAAATGAACATAGTTAATATACATGTAACATAAAGATATGATTCACTAGTTAATAAGATAAATGTGTTTAAACATAATTTAAATTTAAAGTGACATTTGTAAATTAGTAATGTTAAACGTTAACAAATGTAAACAATAGGCCATGCAAATTAACCAAGTGCACCTTTGTTTTAATAACATATAACTAAAAGAAAAATAGGTTGCTCATTTTTTTTCTCTTCATCATTTCTGAAGAAAAAAACAAAAGAAAATCAAAACTGCCGATCAAACAATCTTAAATCTGGAATCAAGCAGCAACTCAGCAAATTTAAAACAAAAACAAATCAAGCCTAGAAACTAATATTCAAAAGCAATCAGGTAATCAGGTTCCAACCAGGGTGATCAATTCAAGCAAAAGGATCAATGTTTCTCAAACCTGGAAGTTTTACAAAGCCTCTAATCAAAGCTATCAAACTGTATTAGGTTTCAACAAAATCAAACATGCAAGATCAACTACCTTCTAAAACAAATCAGGGTCCAGATCAGATTCAACATTGAAAACAAGTTTTCAAATCAAAGAAATTGAACCAGAAAACAATCTTTAACCTGAGGATAAAATCAACAACATCAAAATCAGAGTTCCAGATTTGCAAATTCAAATTACATTTTCCAGGTTTCAAAAGTATTTCATGTCCTCTATCTTCATTCCTGGTGAGCAAACCCTCAAACCTATATTCCTATTTTGGTTTGCCTGTGAAAATGAGTGGATGTTAATGCATGTTTTTGAATGTTTGTGTATCTGTTTATATACCACTGTTTAAACAGTATAGGCTAAACCTATTTTTTTAAAATTTAAATCCTCCTTATATAATTGATGTTATGCTTAAATCCTTAAAGAAAATTTGTCCATACTAATCTAATGCTACTTTTAAAAATATTTGTAAGTAAAATTAATAAGATATTTTACTAGGAAATGATTTTGGACTCTTTTAATATGCAGGTCATTTTGAACATGTTTATACTGCTTTGTTTATAATACAAATTTTAGTTCACCCAATTTAATCCATATCTTTTTATCCAATCGAAATTAGATTATGGTTTCTATATGAAAAATGTTTGAACGTGTGTAATATCATTTTTAAAAATAAATGCCAGCTAAAATAATTGATAAATATTTTGAAAATAAGAAATGACAGTAAAAAAATCATTTTTACCAGGAAACCAAGTATTTAAATTTCATAATTGGATTATAGGATTTGATTCGTGTTAAGAAATAGTGAATTTTGATGTTAATAACATGATTTTTAAATTCGTGGTCGATGGAAATTTTGGATTAAATAGAATATGGTACTCTGGCAAAGTTCTGGTGATCGCGTCGTTTGATGGACTCGAGGTTTGAGCTAGAGTTAGCTTGGGTAGTTGAGATCATCAGAAAAATGTTGGCGCAATTTTTATCCACCATGGTAGCGGCAATTTGAAGACGTAGTGCTTAACCCTAGTTGGTGTTGAGGATGGAAATTGGGCCACCACAGTGTCTCAGATGGATCGAGTATCACCGATGCGAGGGGGATCGTTGCGGTGGTCTTCAGCAAGGTTATGAGCATGGTTGCATGGTGACTGGTGGTCATAATCGTGGGCATGAAGTGATTTTAGGCGACTGTGGTAGTTCCTGATGGTAATAGATGGTCTCGATTTTGATCTACGGCGAAGCTAAGGGATCTGGATGCTCGGGCAAGGTTAGTGAATCTTCGGCAATGGGTTGGTGTCGTCAATGATGATCGGAGTCACTCCGATTGATCGTGCACGTGCACGAATTCATTTGTGTGCCTGTTGATTTCAGGCTTGGTAAAGAAGTGGAGTGCTCGAGTTCGTGGTCGGGGAGAAACGTAATTAACTCGAAGTAAAGCTCGAGTAAAAGTTGCGTCTAGCTCGGGTTGTTTTGGTTGTTAACAAATTTTAAAACTGGACGGTGAGTTTGTTACCAGGTTTTAATTATAAAGCCTGAACAAGTTGTAAAGTTATTTTAAAAGGATTAAGTTTTCTTAGAATTCTATTTAAAACAAAACTTTAAAGTCTATTTAAAATAAATGATTTTTCAAAGTAATACAAAGACAAGTTTCCAAAGTAGATTTGATTTAACAAGGTTCAAGTTTTAATTTTTAAAGTCAAGAGTTTTAAAATTGTTTTGGTTTATAAAATTTTGTAGTAGATAAATTATCTTATTTAATCTCAAATGTTTCAAAATAAATTGATTTCAAGCATTTGATTTAAATTGATGATTAAGTGATTAAGAAAGATAAATAGTTTATCTTTGATTTATTAAAGTTTTAAGTAACAAAAGTACAATTAGTTAATGTAGTCGATCAAGAAAAATTAATTAAGATAATTAAAGGATAAATTATTACTTAGAGGATGATTTGTTAATGTGATTAATTAAGAATAATGATTAAGGGTTGTTTTATTAATTAAAAGCTAAATTAATTAATACAATTAATTAAGAATAATTAATTAATTAAGTTTAATTAACGATAAGTAATTAAAAGGTAATTAATTACTTAAAGATAATTACTAAATGAAAGTAATTAAGGTTAATTAATTAATGAAAATGATTAAAGGATAATCAATTATTGAAATTAATTAAGGGTTAAATAATTAATGTAATTAATTCAGGATAATTAATTACTGGATAAGTAAAATAATTAAAGGTTGATTATTTAATGATTAAAGATTGATTGGTTAATAATTAAAGAATAATTAAAGGTTAATTAATTTATAATTAAAGGATAATTAATTCAAATGGTTTGAAATTAATTAATGATTAATTAACCAGGATTAGTAATTTATTCATAAGTAACTAATCTGATTCAAATTAATCTGATAATTAATTAATTTTACTTATGGATGTTTAAATTGTATGGAATGCTTTGTGATATGAATTGTTCTGATTTGAGCTATGATGAATGTAATTTATTTATCTGTGATGAATTTAAATTATCTATCTGTAAACCTATGAATGGAAGATAAGCGTTATAGGATTACACCGCTTATCGATATTGATGTAATTGAATCTGTGATGATTGATGTTGTTGCACTATTATGTGAAATCCCTGGACTACACTATACACACACAAATATGGATTGCACGAGAAAATTGGTTAAGTCACAAATGTTTGAAATGGTTTTAGAAATTTGAATTTTGAATCCAAACAGTTTTGGAAATGGAATTGGATTAAAAGTGGAAAGCTTTTGAAAAGGTGTTTTAAAGATAAAAGTTATTTTGAATAACTTAATAAAATTTTGAAATTTAATAGTTTGATTTAAATTTCAACTCAAGTTTTGAAATAGAATTCTGTGCTTAGAAACTATGGTTTAAAGATGTTATAAAAGTTATATATGGGTTGAACCATTTTAAAGGTATTGATTTGGGAATTTGAATTTAACTCAAGCGTTTTAACTCATGCAAAAATAATTGGATTTTTTTTCCGAAATGAAAACTATTTTTTTTCAAATAATAAAATCTTTCATATAAGAAATGAATTTCTAATTAATGTAAAAGGGATTTCAAGTTTGAAATGAAAATGGTTTTCCAAGTTATGAATGAATCTTTGGAACGGGTTTGAAAGCTATAATTTAAATTTTTTGTTTTAAAGGTTAGATGAGTTAATCCTAATCCAAATGGAAATTGTTTTGAAAATCTGTGAATGAATCTTTGTGAAATTGGGTGAACTTTGTGAAATGGATCTTTTTGTTAAAAGATTTGAAATGGTAATTTGTTTAAACCATTTGAAGAAAGGTTTTGGGTTTTTAAAAGTTGTGACTTAACTGAAATCCTATATCCATATGTTTTTAAATATTGCGCTCACTATTCGGTTTAGTCAGGAGAGGACCTTGTGTCATATAACCCATTCCGATAGTGGCACGACGATAGCATTTGAAGACCGGTGGTGAAGACCGGGTGTCTTTGAGAACGATAGGATAACCTGTCGATTGACTTTGCACTGAGTTGCTCCGGTATAGAGTTCTCTATATGTGATGGGGAGTCCGATCGGAATTGTGGATGCCCAGATTGCAAGGGCTTCTTCGGAAGTGCCTTCGGTTCTGTTCGAACCCGGAACAGACTTGTATGGTTGTATGTCTGACATTAAACTTTGAGATATAAAACTGATCTCTATCAAATACATTTCTGTTTGGTGGCGGAAAGTTTATTCTCTTAGCTTAACACCCTTCTTTGAGATGTACGAGCTTAAAGGTTATGTAGTTAATAGTTATCAGTGATATACTCCCAATTTGGCAGTGTGGCATGCTGAGTGTTGTTGTGTATCATTTATTGATCAAAGCACGTCTTTTGTATGAAGCATAGCTTTGTGGACGAGACTGCATCAGGACCTCACACCCCGGAATGGTCAAAACAGGAAAGATGGGGCAAGGTAATGAAGGTCGCTCCCTTTAGGGTGTGTCATTCCCTTTTGGAAAAGGGTGGTATCATGGTATGGAGCCCATATACTTAACTCACGTGTTCACTGCAAATCTATTACTTTGTGACTGCTTTGTGGTTGTTGTATTAGAGGTACCTTGGATAAAGGTCGCAAACGACCGGGGGATGGCATGCTCGAGTAGTAGTTACCTAGTTACAGGGGTAACCCGGCCTTGTGTTGGCAGAGAGCCGAGAAGGTTCTCGGGACGTCCCTCTAAAGGCGTACCCATGTGGCAGTAGGAAGTTCCTTAGCCTGACCATTTGTTATAAATCAGAACAAAACAATACGAGCCCTGTACGGTTTTAGTTGTATAACCTACCATGGAATGTGGCGGTAACCTACTATTGAACATGGTAGCTATAATAGGCATATAATAATGGTTTTATGCTGGCTAAAATTAATACTATACTTTCGAAATTATTTCTGCACTATGCACTAATAATAATATCAAAATGGTTTTCGCGTATCAAGCATATTTGACTAACATAAGGAGAATTCTCCTCCAATTCTTCGTTTTCATTGTGTGTGTGGCGGGAGGCCTTATGGATGTTTCATTTTCTAAAAAGCATTGCGGATTTAAATTTAAAATCCTTGGTTGTTCGTTTAAAGATAAACTATTTTTGTTGCTCATACCAGTTCCATGACTAACCTAGAGTTTATTGTTCTCCTCCTAAACTCTAGGTGCCATAATTTTTCGACACGGCAGTCTAGAGTTGGATTTTTCAGATAATCGAATAGTATATGTAGATTCGATAGCTTTCAGCCTTAGGATTTGGCAATCGCATTTGGATTGAGTTGCTTCACTACATCTTGATTGGGAGGTCGAGCTACTTCTGGATTGGTGCTTTGGAGATGGAGTTACAGTTCTGTATTCTATCTCTCTTTCTCTCTTGAAGAAGATATTGGAGATATTGTTCCGCTGCTGGTGTTATATTTTCTTTCCGCTGCTATTGTCTTGTATCATATCTCTGATGTATATCGATATTCATTTTATCATTCAGTTGTATCAGATATTGTATCAATGTTGATATCAATGATATTATTTCATTGTTTTCTTCCACTGTGTTGTTATACTTAATGTGTTATAAGCTATGGCGAACCAGATTCGACGTTTGGATCTACGGCATTTGAATATAGGTGATATATTCGGTGCCGATTTTCGAAGGTCGAGTCAGCGTCGTTAGACATTTTTGCTTAAATTCCCATTATTAAATTAAATCAAACTTTTACACTACAACTCAAACCATCTATTAACTTATACCATTTATCCTGTTAGAAAATCACTGCTTAACCATTCTAAATCCAATATAAGTCAAATTTCATATTATTATTTTTCTTTCATTTACAGTACATGAAATTTATAAGAAACCATATTTTGAAATCAATCACGGATCCGGATAATATTTTACACCTAAATCAAGTGATACGGAAAATATCTTTTGAATCCGTAATGGGTAAAATTTTCGGGTTTTGTTTATTTCAAACCCACAATCCCAAGTTAAATACAAATAAATAAATATCAACCAGGCTTACCATTTCAGGCCGTAATAATTTTTCCCTATTCTAAAGTCCGTTCGGGTATTTATCATTTCAACCCATAGTGATTCTATTCTATAGGGAACTTGCAGTGTTAGAAATAGAAATAAATAAACAATATAGCAGAATAGAATATAACAGATGACGTACAAGTTAATAATAGGGTTTAAAATCATATAAATGATATCACAAGAAGGTATAACATAATATAAAAACTTCTACACATCTACTTGTTGTCGCTTCACAATTATATAGGCATATATGCCATGTGTGAATTACTAACCTCTTTAAAGCTAGAGTTCGCAAACAACACACAGAAAAAGAGAATTCGAAAATCGAGATAGCATGATTTTATTCAAGTGGGAAGAGAGCCAAGATGTATATCTTGTATATAACAATAAACAAGACCATACATAAATATAAATACAATGCCAAAATTATTAAAACAAAATGAAATAGAGATAAACAAAGACATCACCAAGTTTCAAACAAGTTTTGTTTGCTCTTGACTCAACATGTGCTCGGCTTTAAAGCTAAATTGGTTCAGCCATGACATGTTTCAAGTGGTAAAGGATTAGGTTTGGACTGAAAATAACAAGGCTTGGTCAAGGATAGGAAGGGTTTGGAAGTTAAATAGTGTGGAAGGTCAAAAGGCAAGGCTAGAAAGGGTTTTGGTTCAACTTTGGCTCGGTCAAAGGCATATTTGGGCTCCGCCAGAGGCTGCTACAGGTCAGGTCAGAGGTTAGTAATGGTGTTCATAAGTGGTGCTTGATGGTGGTGGTTGCCAAGGAGGTGGCCGTGGCAAGCAATGAAGGCGGTGTTGCATATAGGGCTCGGTTAGCATGGTTTTATGGAGTTTTTCATAGTTTTTGTGAAGTTTTGTTCAAGGGGAGGCCATGGCACTTTTAGTTCAGAGAACTATGGTGGCTAGGCCTTGGATTAGGTGGGGAAGAAGTGGTGGCGGTCGGTGGAGGGCAATGGTCGAGCAAAAGCATGATGGATCCAAGGCACAAATCAAGGAAAAATAAATAAAAGTGGAAAGAAAAGGTTAAAAAAGAAGAAGACATTACATAAATTTTTTCAGATCTGACTAGCGTGAAATTAAGTGGGAAAGATGTTTTTCTCACGTGAAATATGATGGAGGCAACTAAGTTTTTGTATGTACGGCTAAAATTGTGGATAGGTTAGAGAATAAAAAGGCTAGGAAATTAAAAAAGGCACAATTTAAGGAAGAAAAATCTTGTATATATTTTTCTTTGTTTGCACACAAATGAAAAGAGGAGTTGAGAGACTTTGTGTGTGATTGGAAAAAAGAAAAAAAAAAGAAAAATCAAGGCTAAAATTTTGGAGAAGTTAGGGTAGAAAATTAAGGGATGGAAAGATAAAAGGGTAATAAATCAAAACGTAACGCATGCCTTTAATTAAAAATGGGTAACGTATCTTTAATTTAATTTGTTTCCCATCTATTTAAAATAAATATGCCAAAGGAATAATTTAATAAATACATACCATTTATATAAACACTATATAAATAAATAAGAAAACGGTTATAGAAACATATAAATTAATTGCTATTTAATCTTTGTATGCTACTTAATTTACAAAGTATATATCCAAATTAAATGGAACAAAAACAGACTATGTTGTAAATATATACATAACATGTAATGTTACATATATATTCACAATTATAACATGATATGTCAACCAAAAATATTACTTATATTAATTAAAATAAACATTTAAAGGTATGCCTTTTAAAACAATAACGTGTATATATATATATTTGAAATTTCATTCCAAGAAATAAATAGGGATCGAAATACTTATCCATTTAATCACTAAATGAATGTATAAATAAGAAAAATAAGGTAGAGATAGATGTTATGAAGAGTAAATAAATGGTTTTTGGAAAGTAGGAAATAAACAAAGAAAATACTTTATTTAATGGAAACTAGAATTCAAGATTGAAAAAAAAAAATCAACATTTGAACATTATAACTATACTTTAAAAATGTTCTAAAAATAAAATATAGTTTTTAAATCAGAAATTTCAGTTAAAATAATTAAAATAAAAATTTAAAATAATCACAAAATACAGGGTTGTTACAACTCCCCTCCCTGTCGCTGGAAAATAATTTTGGTGATGAGTGCACGCATCATCGACATTCATTTTCGAGTTTCGAAGTGAGAAGTCCACTGTAGTAGTTTTACTGCAGATTTATTTTGATAAACAAATATAAATTTTAAATTGTTTTAAATGTAATTGGATATATTAACTGTAAGTATATACATTTATCTATTATTTTAAAATGATTTGAAATTAAATCCGTTATTTAATTCTTAAGTTTCTGTGAATCAATAGTTTCAATTATTGTAGTGAAATGGGTTGTAACTAATTAATAATTGGAACCTTTAGTTAAAATAAGAGATTTAATGCTACGTTTTGTAGGATCGATTTCACCCTAGAGGGGGGTGAATAGGGTGATGGTATTAATTATAAAAATTAATTGTGGAAGCTTATAAAATTATTTCAACACGGATCACAGATTAATAGCAGCACAGAAAAATAGCAGAATAATAAAATGCAGAGATAGAACAACACAGAATTACCCAGCTTCGGCAAAAGCCTGCCTACGTGCTGCCCCCAAGGTTTCTACTAGAAATTAGATAGTCACACGCTTACATACGTAAACTCGCGACACCCGCTACTGACTAACATAACTCTACGCTCAAAACTCTGCCACAACTCAGCCACTGAGTTGCGAATTCTCAAGCTACGCCACGTAGCCTGTCCCCTGGTCACACGACTAGCAAATATAACGGTTTGAAAAGAGTTTTAAAATTAAAAACAAATTTAAAGCAAAAAATAAGATAAAGCCCTTATTTTAAAAACTAAAGCCCTTATTTAAAAACTAAAGCCCTTAAAAAAACAAAAAAAACCGGCCCCCTTTTATTTCTTTAGCCCGTTCTATTTTCTGGCTTGTGAAGAAAAATGTCGGCTCTGTTGAATTAGGGCTTTTGCTCTTGCGAAAATTAGGGCTTTCTCTAATCATCAATTCTCTGGTTGCTCTGATGAGTTTGTTTCTGATTCAATAATCTTGTTCGCGGCTCTCTGATGATCGATTCTCTTGTGGCTTTCCTCGTTCGCAATTGCTCCTTTGATCGAGTTCACTGTTGCTTCGGTATGTAATTTCCCTATTAGTGCTTTTATGATTTCTCGTATTCAAACTCGATGCCGATGATGAATTTTGGGTTTGATATTTATATGAATTCGAGTCACTTGAATTTGCTCATATTCATTTACACTTTCCTAATTTTTTTATTGCCTGATGCGCACGGCTTTCCTAATATTTGCGACTACTTGATGCACATGGTCTTGATTTTGAAACGTTCGATTTTCTTCTTGAGTCATACGGTAGAAACTTTCCTTTTTTTACTTTGCTTTGACTTTTTCAAAGACGTATCTGACTTCGGCTTTACTGTGTATTACTTCGTGACTGCCACGGCTTCGGCCATCGTTGAGTTCATCCCGTTGAGCTTCGTCTCTGGCCATTCGTCATATGAATTGATTCATATTTGATATGCTGGCTTGTACTTGATATTGTTGACTTTGGTTATGTGACAGTTTGCTGTGTTCAATTATATCGCATTTGCCTGAGTCACTTGTATCCATTCTCGGCCAGGCTTGAGTTTTGCATTGGTTTCACTGGTGCATTCTCACTTTGGTTTCATGATGTACTTGCTGCCTGGGTTGTGTACATTTGTGTACTTGATTTAGTCTTCGTGCACTTGGTTTCACTTGCCTATTTTTGCCAGTTTGCCTTGTATCACTGCAAAAATGCATGTTATATTTCTTGGTTTTGCTTCATGGTCAGTGGTGTCACTTGTGCTTCTTTTGTTGTTTTGACTTGAACTTGATAATGTGGTATTTGCTGTTATATCACTTCGAATTGCATACTTCTTGCAATCTTCAGTTTGCCCATTACTGCACTGCTTGTTGTAGCTGGACTAATTGTTGTACATGTATGCTTTGTATCACTGATGCATTTGAACTTGATCATGCTTGATGCACTTTACTTGGGTCTGGTCATTTGTTGGCACTGGTCTGCATACATGTGCTTTGATGCTCTGTTGTTTTCTGTTGCATTCATGTTGGTTTAGTCGTGCACTTGGTCTTTGTTGTAACTATGTTTCCTCACTGACTTACGTTCATTGCATTGATTATAGAATTTTCATTCACTTGAGCATATTGAAGTTGATGTTTGCATGTTGCATTGATTTTCATTGTTGTTGTTATCTTGTACAACTTGTATCATTGTAGTCTTGTTTACTTGTGGTCATCATTCTGGTTGACACTTGCGTGCATTGCTGGTTGCTTTGGAATTGAACTTGAGCTTTGTACATCCACTTCAATGCTGAGTTATTTGACTTGTGTTTCTCACCATGCTTAAGTGTGTCTGGTCTTTGCTTCCATTCATGTTGATTTTTGAAATTTCACTTAAGTTGAATCCAGTTTCAAAAACTCGGGTTTGACCTTGTGCTCGTGTCATGATTTTGAGTATATTGCACGTGAGTTGAACCCGGCTTTTCATTTGGGTTTCACATGTGCTCACCTGTCCCTGTAGCATTATCAAGTGTATATCAATGTGCACGGCCTTTTGGCATGTACAGTGATACACTATGCATGTCACATTGTCCGTGTATGATGAATTCAAATGTGAATGATGACGAACAACCCAAATAACTGAGGCAAATCATTTTTTCAAAAATCATATTTCATTTTATATTGCAAAAATATTTATTTTTCAATTTTACTGCGTTAGTGAATATTTTTGCAGATTGCTCAGATGCTGGATTCTAACTGGAACGAAGTTTAAGATAAACTACGAGTGTGAGTGATATGTAGTGAGGTCAACTGTAAATATTAAATGTAAACTGAATTGTAAACAAAATTGTATATGTATAGTTAGAGCTTGATTTGTACTATTCAAAATTGTAATAAATATTTGTTGAATAAAATTTCTGTTTGAATTCAAATTCTGTGTAATTTATTTTATTCAACAAATATTTATTTAATCTATGAAAAACAAAATAGTACATTACCAAATACATTTAAATGAATATATATATATATATGTTTATTATCATCAAACAAAAATCATATAAGCGCATATTCAACAATCTCTCCCTTTTGATGATAACGAACATATATTTAAGATTTTGACTGAGTTAAATGTATTTGACCAATGGTATACTCTAATTGCTCCCCCTATTTAAATGCTTCCTCTCTACATGATGCTCCCCCTACATATATGCATACAAATAGAAATATATAAATAAGGCTAGATGCAAATGGAAAATTATTTGACCTTTGCTTGATTCTATTTGACAAAATCTTAACTTTTCTCTCCCATTTTGTTATCAGCAAAAGAATAATAGTGTAAGAGAAAAATAGAGATAAAGTGATCAATATAAATCCAACATTAAACCTAAATTGAATATAAATATTAAACTTCAATAAAAATCAAAAAAAAACATAACTACCTTGTTAGGCGCATATTCCACTTTTAGAAAGAATGGAAATGATGTTCTAATATAAAATCATACAATTGTGTCAACTTGTGGTACATTTATATAAGGAATTTGAATATCTACTAATCATACTAACCGTTAGAACTTTTAAATGAGATTAGTAGTATTCCAATTTATTTATTTTTTAAAATGAAATCAAGTATCTTCTAACCACGCATGACCGTGAGGACTTTTAAATGGGATTAGAATCAACTTGTCTATTTAATCAATTAATTTTGATATGTGTTCCATACATGCATAACCGTAAGGACTTTTAAATGAGCATGGAAGCACATAATCAAAATCCAAGTAATTCACCCATGCATAACCGTGAGGACTTTTATATGAGAGTGAATACTTTGGATATTTATTTATTTTTACAAAAAAATATGAAATGAAAAACAAATGATCCCTGATTATAGTACCGCATATCGACCAACTATATTTAAGTTTTGATAAACAATGGTCGATAGAAATATGATAGATATAGAAATGGTCATGGAATCTTTACCCAACAAAAAGTTTTATAACTCTTGTTTGAATTCCTAAAGAAATTTTCCAAATATACTCTCTTGAGTAATGCATGTTAAATATCAACACTTATCACCTTTTCAATCACTATTTATCTTTTTGATAATTAGTAGGGGATCGGATTAGTCAAAAATTTGTCATTTAAAATCAAATAAAAATGACTAATCTAAAAATATGGTCAAAAAAATGATTTTCTTGAAGGGCTTATATGAGAAAAATTTCTGCTATTTGAAAATTATTTGTAATGGAAAATATGCAGATATTTTCTTTGAAAAATGATGCAGTTACTAAATGTCTCAAAAATCACGTTAAACTAGTAATTTTTCTATCAACTAGATTGCCAGTGTAATCTGCATCTGAAATTCTTTTTCACTCAAAAACATCACTAATTAAATTTGATAGGCCATACCATGAAGTGTGCACAAAAAATTTCAAACTTAATTTTAACAACAATTTAAATGACATTCTTTGAATTTGAATTGAAGCCGTGTAAATAATCAGAAAACCATGAATATAGAGTTAGCCGTATTATAACCAAAAATATTATCATCCAACAAAACACTATTTTAAATCAAAACTAATGTATATGAAGTAAATCCAAGAATCTAGAGAATTTTATAGTGTTTTGGCATAAGAATATAATTTGGCCAACTATGTTGAATAAATCAGAATCATCATCTTATTATTGGTTGATTTAATCCAGAATACGGTGCAGATTATCACATTTAATATATCGTTCAAAACATACCATTACCTGTATTACCTTTACGATATTTTTGTTGTTGTCTATTGTGATTCTGTCACCTTTATACTAGGCTAAGGAACTTTGCTTTCTTGCTCGGCGTGCTTTTGGAACAGCCAGAATCCAAGTAGCACTATTGTTGTTCCTTTGCCTGCCACCACACCTACACGGAAAAAGATTTATGTGACCTATTTGTTTTTATAGGTCCATGGTTGTTAGTGGCAGAAGATTTAGAAAAATAATTTTGTGGAGACCCAAAACTGTTTATATATGTTCCTTTTGGCACCCAAATTTGTTTAACTTTGAGAGATTTTATATTTGTGCCTTTTGGAACCCAAATTGGTATGGTTTTCACATGTTTGGGTCTATACCAACAATTATTGTGACCGTGTCCATATTTTCTACAAATTGTGCGCATGGAATTTTCTTGATTAATATCGCTTTCAACATTTTCTGATTGATTATATCCAAGTCCTTGTCTAGTTGTATTAACAGTTTGCTTCCCTAATAGCAGATTCAACGATTTCTCACTTTTTGAAAATTTGTCTAAAGTTATTGACAATTGTTGGACTTGTATTTTGAGAGATTCATTTTCGTTCAATAATTGTGTGCACTATTTGATAAAATTTTCTCCCCTAGTATTTTTGTTCTCTTTCAAAATCATAATTTCATTTTCAAGTGATTTTACATTAATTTCTGATTTTTTAATTTCTTCTTCGAATGTTGGACACTTATCACACTTAGGGATCATACTTTGATAGGTTTTATCCAATTGGTCAAGTTGTTTATTTAAATCTATCAAAGTATCTTTTTGTGATTCAAGTTTCGTATACTTCTCCCTAAGTCGTTCAAAACAACCATTCACTTCGTGGAAATATATAAGTAATTCCGAATGAGAAAGTTTTGATACCTCACTTGGCTCGTCATCATCATTGTCAGTTATTTCACCATGAAGACACAAGTCTGCTTTTTCATTCTCACTGTTAGCACTTTAATTATCTTCATCACTTGTATTCCACGTGGAAGCAAAACTTCTCCTTTTTGATTTCTTGTCAAAGTCGCGTCGAGTTTGAGGACAAATGGGCTTGATGTGTCCGGGTTGGTTGCACTTATGACAAATGATCTTTGGTTCTTCTGGATTGTCTAATATTTTATTTATTCTGCTTTTCAATCTTCGATTTAGAGCTGGATTTCCGTATTTGTAATTCCACCTTTTGACTTTCTTTATTATCAGCTCCAATTCTGCTGCTCCGTCATCATCATCACTATCACTTTCTGTTGTTCCTTTAAGAGCTATAGATTTCTTTTGAGTATCACCGCCTTCACATTCTTCCTTGAATTTCATTTCTATATCATAAGCGGTGAGATTTTCGATGAGTTCTTCAACTTTCATTTGTTTCAAATCTTTTGATTCTTGAATGGCAGTCACTTTGGCTTCATAACTTCGTGGTAGGACTCTGAGGATTTTTTGGACTATCTCCAGCTCTGTATACGATTTTCCAAGAGCTTTTGATTTGTATACGATATTGGAAAGTCGTCCATGCATCTCTTTGACATTTTCTTCTTTTTCAATTATGAAATTCTTGTATTCGCTGCTTAGCATGGCAAGGTGAGATTCTTTGACTTGAGATGTTCCTTCCTGTGTCACTTATAGTGTGTGCCATATTTCCAGCGCAGTTAGACAATGTGAAACACGATTAAATTCAAATTGATCCAATGAACAGATAATAGAATTCATAGCTCTAGCATTAGCATTTTGTAATTTATTTTCTAGTTCTGTCCATTGATCCATCGGTTTATCTATTTCCTGATTATCTACAATTATAGTTGGTGCTCTATAACCTGTCTCAACAATGTTCCAAGCGTCAATGGTTTTCAGAAAAAATTTCATTCTATTTTTCCAATAAGCATATTCACCATTGAACATTGGTGGTCTAACTATGGACTGACCCTCAGCAAAAGCATTATTAAAAGAAGCCATTTTTAAAAATTCAAACTTTTAAACAAAAACTGATTTTTGAAAATAGAATTTTTAAAACAAAAAATTGACTTCTATTCCTTGCTCTGATACCACTTGTAGGATCGATTTCACCCTAGAGGGGGGGTGAACAGGGTGATGGTATTAAATATAAAAATTAATTGTGGAAGCTTATAAAATTATTTCAACATGGATCACAGATTAATAGCAGCATAGAAAAATAGCAGAATAATAAAATGCAGAAATAGAACAACACAGAATTAACCACCTTATGCAAAACCCTGCCTACGTGCTGCCCCCAAGGTTTCTACTAGAAATTAGATAGTCACACACTTACACACGTAAACTCGCGACACCGGCTACTGACTAACCTAACTCTACGCTCAAAACCCTACCACAACTCAGCCACTGAGTTGTGAATTCTCAAGCTACGCCACGTAGCCTGTCCCGTAGTCACACGACTAGCAAATACAATGGTTTGAAAAGAGTTTTAAAATTAAAAACAAATTTAAAACAAAAAATAAGATAAAGCCCTAATTTTAAAAACTAAAGCCCTTATTTAAAAACTAAAGCCCTTAAAAAAACAAAAAAAATCGGCCCCCTTTTATTTCTTTAGCCCGTTCTCTTTTCTGGCTTGTGAAGAAAAATGTTGGCTCTGTTGAATTAGGGCTTTTGCTCTTGCGAAAATTAGGGCTTTCTCTGATGATCAATTCTCTGGTTGCTTTGACGAGTTTGTTTCTGATACAATAATCTTGTTCACGGCTCTCTGATGATCGATTCACTTGTGGCTTTCCTCGTTCGCAATTGCTTCTTTGATCAAGTTCACCGTTGCTTCGGTATGTAATTTCCCTATTAGTGCTTTTATGATTTCTCGTATTCAAACTCGATGCCGGTGATGAATTTTGGGTTTGATATTTATATGAATTCGAGTCACTTGAATTTGCTCTTATTCATTTACACTTTCCTAATTTTTTGATTGCCTGATGCGCATGGCTTTCCTGATATTTGCGACTACTTGATGCACAAGGTCTTGATTTTGAAACGTTCGATTTTCTTCTTGAGTCATTCGGTAGAAACTTTCCTTTTTTTTACTTTTCTTTGACTTTTTCAAAGACGTATCTGACTTCGGCTTTACTGTGTATTACTTCGTGACTGCCACGGCTTCGGTCATCATTGTGTTCGCCCCTGTGAGCTTCGTCTCCGGCCATTCCTCATATGAATTGATTCATATTTGATATGCTGGCTTGTATTGATATTGTTGACTTTGGTTATGTGACAGTTTGATGTGTTCAATTATATTGCATTTGCCTGAGTCACTTGTATCCATTCTCGGCCAGGCTTGTGTTTTGCATTGGTTTCACTGGTGCATTCTCACTTTGGTTTCATGATGTACTTGCTGCCTGGGTTGTGTACATTTGTGTACTTGATTCAGTCTTCATGCACTTGGTTTCACTTGCCTATTGTTGCCAGTTTGCCTTGTATCACTGCAAAAATGCATGTTATATTTCTTGGTTTTGCTTCATGGTCAGTGGTGTCACTTGTGCTTCTTTTGTTGTTTTGACTTGAACTTGATATTGTGGTATTTGCTGTTATATCACTTCGAATTGCATACTTCTTGCAATCTTCAGTTTGCCCATTACTGCACTGCTTGTTGTAGCTGGACTAATTGTTGTACATGTATGCTTTGTATCACTGGTGCATTTGAACTTGATCATGCTTGATGCACTTTACTTGGGTCTGGTCATTTGTTGGCACTGGTCTGCATACATGTGCTTTGATGCTCTGTTGTTTTCTTTTGCATTCATGTTGGTTTAGTCGTGCACTTGGTCTTTGTTGTAACTATGTTTCGTCACTGACTTACGTTCATTGCATTGAGTATAGAATTTTCATTCACTTGAGCATATTGAAGTTGATGTCTGCATGTTGCACTGATTTTCATTGTTGCTGTTATCTTGTACAACTTGTATCATTGTAGTCTTGTTTACTTGTGGTCATCATTCTGGTTGACACTTGCATGCATTGCTGGTTGCTTTGGAATTGAACTTGAGCTTTGTACATCCACTTCAATGCTGAGTTATTTGACTTGTGTTTCTCACCATGCTTAAGTGTGTCTGGTCTTTGCTTCCATTCATGTTGATTTTTGAAATTTCACTTAAGTTGAATCCAGTTTCAAAAACTCGGGTTTGACCTTGTGCTCGTGTCATGATTTTGAGTATATTGCACGTGAGTTGAACCCGGCTTTTCATTTGGGTTTGACCTGTGCTCACCTGTCCCTGTAGCATTATCAAGTGTATATCGATGTGCACGGCCTTGTGGCATGTATAGTGATACACTGTGCATGTCACATTGTTCGTGTATGATCAATTCAGATGTGAATCATGACGAACAACCCAAATAATCGAGGCAAATCATATTTTCAAAAATCATATTTCATTTTATATTGCAAAAATATTTCTTTTTCAATTTTACTGCGTTAGTGAATATTTTTGCAGATTGCTTAGATGCTGGATTCTAACTAGAACGAAGTTGAAGATAAACTACGAGTGTGAGTGATATGTAGTGAGGTCAACTGTAAATATGAAATGTAAACTGACTTGTAAACAAAATTGTATATGTATAGTGAGAGCTTGATTTGTACTATTCAAAATTGTAATAAATATTTGTTTGAATAAAATTTCTATTTGAATTCAAGTTCTGTGTAATTCATTTTATTCAACAAATATTTATTTAATCTATGAAAAAAAATAGTACATTACCAAATACATTTAAATGAATATATATATATATATATATGTTTATTATCATCAAACAAAAATCATATAAGCGCATATTCAACACGTTTTAAATGGAATTAAAAGAAATTTGAAATGTGTAACCTATAAGACAAAAGGATATTATTATTCAGCATTAAGTTAATTAAGAGAAATAAAATAAACTTGTATAACTTTCAATTACATTCTTAAAAAACATATATATATAACTTACCAAATATTAAAAGTTGAAATGTTTAATACGAAAATGTAATGGAAATTGTAAGAGTAAAAGTATGTATTGAAAGTGTTCAATAAATTGCTTTTATTTATAAGAATTGATGTCATAGAGTTGTGAACTTAAGTAATAATTGAAATGTTACTATAATAAAGGTAATAGGAAGCAAGTATTGCAAGTATAAGATTACAGACTTAAGTAAATGAATTGATATGCAAAGAATTGAATTAAACATGAATACTATAAATAAATGAATGTAAATAAATAAATAAATAAATAAATAATTGTAAGAAGAAAATGCAAATAAGAAAAGAAAAAAATGAACCATTATATGAATAAAAAGAAAGCCAACAACAAATATTATGAAAAGAAATGATTAAGAATGAATTTGATCTATTTTCTGAAATTGTTGGTTGTTTGGGCAAAGATTGTTTAAATTTGTCGGATGAATGAACAATCTGTTTAACTTCATCTAAGACTGTTGAGTAAATGATGCACTTAATAGTTTGTTGTCCATTATGTACAATTTAAAGTTTTTGAACCCGAACAACTATTTGTTTTGTTTGATATGATGGATAATTGAACCGTGTTGATTCTGTATGATGGTTGTATGTTGTGATTGCAAGTGATTGTCGTGTTTGACATTGTTTGTTTGTTAGTGGATGAAACAAAATTAACATTTCATTTTATATAACTATTAATTCTTTTTGGATTATATAAGTGAAATACAGGCTATGGAAGCAATTGCTACTGCTTTTGGTTTCATAAAATAAGCCAATTGCCCGACAAATAGGCACGTTTCCGGATTACGGTTTTAGAACGTTATTATCTTATTTTTCCCATGTTGGAATATATTATTTTGGAAGATATAAGTTGTATATTGTTATATTTGATATTATATTTTCTCCCGAGCCTCCCCGTGCAAAGGAGAATCTGCCGAAATTTTTCGTAAATTTTGGACCTAGAAAATATTTTTAAAATTGTTTTCCAAACATTGTTAATTAAGTATAAAAGATTTATTGGTTACAAATTGGTATATTTAATTTAAATTATTAAATTTTGTAAATTTATTTGTTTATAAAATTAATATTTTTGAATAAGATGTATTGCCTACTCAATTCTTTCTTTTCCCTTCTTTTTTCCTTTTCGAGGACGAAAAGTTTTGAGTAGGGGAGAGTGTAACGACCCATAAACTTTGATAAATAATTTGGTTGATTTAATTAGATCTTTGTAATTTAACTTAGAAAGAAATATAAAAAAATTTAAAATATTTATTGAAGTATATGTTAAGAATGAATTGTGGCAATGGTTATAAAAAAACCAATTGTTGATAATTGAAGTCAAATCAATAAAAGTGAAATAGCGTAAATTGTTGCACTTGGGTATAAAATTTAAAATAAGTAAATAAGTGTGAGGGTGGTGTAAATAAAAGAATTTGTATATAATTTATAGTAATTGAATGAATTCGGTATTATGTAAGTAATTATAATAATTGGTTGAAGCAGGATAAACTTAAGTGTAACCTTGGCTTGTAAACAATTACTATAAGTTACATATTTAATTAGTTGATGGAATTGGAAATAAATTTTAATAAAATAAATAAATGTTAAATTTATGGGGAATGTAATACAATGTTAGGAGTTGTCAAATTTGAGTATAGTAAAGTAATGAAAGGTTAAACAAAGGTTAACCAGATTAAAGAGTAGTAATAAACTTAATAAAAGGATAGGAATTGAAACAAACCAATTTATTGAAATTTAATTTATAATAAATGGAAATTTTGTAACAAATGAAATTCAATACTATGATAAGAACTAAGAAAAATTATGTAACATTAAAGGTAATAAGGTTTATGCAAGTTGATAAATAACCAATTTAGGGCAATACCAATTATTGGAAACAAATTAAAAAGTTATAATTGATTGAAATTTGTAAATTGGGAATGAATTCAAAGTTATATAAATTGATCTAATAATACGTAATAAAGGGTAATTGAATAAAAATCAATGTTTAGTGAGAAATTATAATATTTGTTAATTGATAATAAAGTAGGAATGGGGTTAAATTAGGCAAATGGTAATAATTACTAATTGTTTACCCATTTATTTACTCTATAAATTCGATCTAAATCCATTGCAATTAAACATAATTAATTACAAGTCAATATGAATTTAGCTGATAACTATAAACCATTAGGGCAATTGGATATATATTAGCGTTAAAGTTATCCATAAGATAATGGTTGATTTACTAAAAGGAGTGAGAATCAAGATTTATTAACTTAAATTTAATAATTGGATTTATTGCAATTAAATGAAAATTAATATTAAATTATTGCGTTAATTGAAATTAAGATGAAATTTGAGAACAATAATGTAATAAACCATTAAACAATATTAATTTCATCCGTTGGATAATAATGAATTGAATAATAAGAATGAAAAGTAAATGAAATAGAATTATTGGACATTTAATTTATAATTTTGAATTTAATGAAATTGAAAGTTAACACTGAAATTTACAGATTTGTCAACTCTAAATTGACATGTAAATTGTTTAATTTAGTGAAAATGATTAAGAAAATGGAAAGGGGTAAAATTTGTCAATTATCGATTTGAAATTTAAGATTTGATTTAATTAATTAATTTTAAATTTATTTAATTAATGTAAAAATAGCCATTTTGGCCACTGACTCGGATTTCGACGAAACCAGTTTCATCGGATCCGTACGGTGAATTATTGTAGGATTTAAGTTTCATAGCGATCAGACTTGTCGTTTGATCGTATGGACTCGAAACGACCAGAAATCGATTAAATTGAAATCAATTGAAATCCATTTGAAATAACTTGATTTTAGCATAACTTCTTCATATGATGGAATTTGGACCTGAAACCTGTTCCATTGATTTTAAAATATTTTAAACATCTATTTTGATATATGGGTTGACCCAATTTCGTTCCGGAGTCAGAACGGGCTTTTCGGACCATTTTTTCGTTCAATGCGTATACAAATCTTGTCCATCTATTTTAAATTCCATCTTACCTATATATACCATGTTATAAACCCTAATTGTTCCTCCTTTTCATTTGTCTATACGTATAAGTTCTCATCACCTCCTCATTTCAATGGCAGACAATTCCAAACCCAATTGTAATTCAAAAATAAAACTGAAATTCAAACTCCTCAAAAAATTCGAAAAAATTATATATCGAAGATATCATCGATATGAATCTACACGTAGTTTCTGTTTTTGCAATCGATGCTCGAGTCAACTAGGAATCTCGGTCAAAGCTCAAATTGACAGATCCTAATATGTCGATTTAGGGATTTTTGATTTTGGCCTCGATTTACGAAATTGGGATATGGGTTTCGTCGTGCTTGGCTATATTATCCCGGCAGTGGCGTTCGTGTAGGTTAATTTTGGTCGGAGGAGCCTGAATTTGGGGTTTGAGTTTAGAAACCCTAGTTTTTTGGGGTCGGCGGAACGATGGTATGGGGGCGACGGAGCTGACATGGAGGATATTGGGGAGTGCGGCACATCACGGCGAGTCTACTGGTGGTCGCGCCTTCGCCAACGACGGTCAGTGGCGGCGTGGAAACATGGTCAAAGCTCGGCTTTGACGTGTTGGTTTTGTCTGAACTGTGTTGTAGCTCGTGGGAGATGGTATTGACGTGGCAATGCTATAGCGATATTTTATTTAATTTAAAAAATTTAAACTTGAATGTTCTAACATCAATAACTGTTACATACGAGGTTCATTTCATGCCCGATTTTCTCCGCTAGGTTCGTATTGGAATTCCGGACATTTTGGCTCTAGTTTGTACGGATTCAGAGACTGTTCAAATTTTGAGTTTAAATTGGATTTAAATTCAATTTAAATTCAAAATGTGAGTGTTTTAACCCAATCACAATTTCTAAAATTTCTTATGTGTGTTAAATTAATTTGTGATGTGATTAGAAATTTATTTATTGTTGTTTGATATATTTTTATCATCATTCCAATAAAACTGAATTTATTGAATTAAATTGATATTCCATTTATTATTGCATATAAACTGCTAGTTAAATTAATTTATTATTGTATATAAACTGCCAGTAATTACCTGTTATTTATTATCTGTTCTATATTAATGTTATTATATGAATTGGATGATGATTGTGATAAAGGTTTGATGATTGATATTGGATGAATGGATATTTTATTTATATTGTTATAAACTGCAAGTTGTTATCAAATTTTTATTTCATTCGAGATTGCGGATCGAAATGATATAACCGTTTTTTATTTTAAATTGCAGATTGAAATGATAAATATCTGTATCACTTGAACATAGGATAGAAAAGTATATGCATACACCGTGGTCTATATATATATATATATATATATATATATATATATATATTGAAATGATTTCTATGGTTTGGTAAAGAAATATATGGTTTTATGAGATATTGATTTGGATATTTTATAAATTTTATTTTTCTATATAGTTAAATTTTTGGTTTTAAGCTATGTATAAAATTGGTTAAAGAATAAAATAAGTTAAATAATAAGGTTTGATTTTATTAAGATAATATGGTTAAGTAGTTGTTTAAATTTTATTGTGTATATAATTATAGTGGCTTAAATAAAACTGAGGTTGGAAGAAAAATATGAAATTGACGTGAATTAAATTATTTAAGAATTTTACTCGAATGAATTTGATTTGTAATTGAGATAAATTTGAGACTATATGAAATTGGATTTATTTAAGAATTGAACCAAAGGGTTAATGGGAAATTTATTAAATTGGAAATTTTAAAAGGTATAATTATTATAACTTGATTTTGGGGTCTAAGTAAATTAAATGATTATTTCAAGTATAATGAATTGAAGGCAATATCTAGTTATTTGTAATTTGAGTCCTATTTAAATGATAAGTGGTTAATTATGTAAAATATTTCAAACTAAATAGTAGAAAATTTAATTGTTGAATTGAAATTATCAAACTTAGTTTTGAAATTTTGGAATATTTAAAGTCTTAAAATATATAGAAATTGAAATGTTTATAGAAATTGAAATGTTTCGAAGTTATGAATTTCAAAGCATTATGTTTTAAAGGTGTTAAAATTTCAAATGTTTAGTTTTGAAGTATATAATTTGGAAGTGCTATGATTTTGGAAAAAGGATATATTTGAAATAAAATGATATTATATTGATTTGAAATAAAAAGGATATCATATTGATTTGGTTTTTAATTGGAAATGATATCGTATTTATATGGTTTTGAAACGGATAATATATTCTGGTTTTAAAAGTATAATCATTTTTAAAATGACCGCAGTGTTATAATTACGTTTGGTTATTAAAGAGACCGAGATCGGAAGTTGTCATACTCTCCGCCAACTCCGAAAGCCACTTTAACAACCGTGTATGCGGTGGAGATTCAAGAATGAAGTAGGATGGTGGCAGCGTTTCCTTTGAGGAAAATACGTGGACCCGACTCCCATGAGTTGGCATAAGGTGGCTAAAACAGGTGAAATCGACGGGCTAAGAAGGTACCACCTTTTATCGGACACATCTCTTCGATATTATACTCTGACTTTTGGATTAAATTGGTGGCCACTTTGATTTTAATTTGGGGGTGTGGTTCGAGGTGGGCAGTAGTAGCTGCTACGCATTACCACCGGCCCGGAAGCGTAATTGGTATATCTACCCTGCCATTGCCTAGTTGTGTCGTGTCACCTACCCTAGCGCGCCTTGTACGAGTTTGATTTGTGTCGTACCTATGGAGTATCCTCTGGTAGCCTCCAGATCAGGAGGTATTGCGGTACTGTGTAGACTATTTGCACTATTACATGTTAAGGTGGAAAATGTAAAGCCTTAACGCTATTTAAAAGTAAGTTTATTTTACTACTAGATATTATTATAATAGCAAAATATTACTACATAGTATATAGTTTAACGGATCCTTAGGAGATGTGAATCCCGAGCATCTCTTGAGTTACTGCACTCACGTTAGACACTAGATAAGAGATGTCAAATCCCGTAAACATCTCTGACGCCGTTCCACTCATATTGTTTATTGTTGATTTAACTTACATAAGATCTTTTAGTTTTGACTCGAGTGTTTTGCCTTTTCAATTCGCTCGGGTCAGCCTCAGTATTTCAGGGTTTGAAGGCCTTACTTTTGGAGGACGAAGATGAAGATTTTATTACTATTATTTATTATATTATTCCACTACAGTCATACTGTTCCGCTGCATTGTATTGATTATTCTCTGGTATGTGTAACTCTGATATATATTGTATAAGTATAATCAAATGTTTTGTATAACAGCTTCATGAACTGTTTATTTGATTATTATATTTTATCGTTCTGCTGCAAGATTCTATTTTTCTTTTTTTCTTTCTCTGCTTTTTCTTATTTTTCCCATAACAATCTGCCCTGCTGTATGGTTTAAGTCTGACGTGTGTGGTTTATTATCGATTTAAAGCGTATAAAAAGGTGGGACGTTACAATAGTGAGTTCAGTGCTTCATCACTTTCAAAATCCGTTTAAAAACATTTTCTATTCAAATACATTTCCATAATAATATTACCATTATTTATTTCAAAACACTTGGAATACATTTTCGAAATTTGCAGGATTTAAATTTCCAAATTCTTTCTTGGATAAATTTTTTGTTTTAACTCATTTGTATAATTCGTACTTATAACTTTTAATTTGGTTATATATGACCATAGCAATTTATAATCTTGTTTTGATTATAATAATATCAACCAACACTCTAAATATACTATAATAATTTTGGAAAATTATTTCTTTTATATCAAAATATAATTTAGGTAAAATTATTTCATCTACCCACTTTAAAACAACACTATGTCGATTTACTTGTTCAGAGTTTAGAAACCCATATTGATACAATTGTCCAGACCATATCGACCGGAATTCATAAACACTCAACTGATAAGTCAACAAAATATAAAACAATTTATATTCACTAATAAATACATGCTCATATCTATTAATACATTCAAACTCATTCCAGGGTACTACTGACCGTATCTCCAATGAGTAATCTCCACCAAAGCCTCGGTGTTCGATAAACCTAAGCTCTGATACCAAGTGTGACGACCGGAGATTTTTGACCCTCGAAAATCGATATCAATACATTCACCGTATGGCATGCTGAATATTCAAGTGTCGGAAATACTGATTGCTAGCTTGTCGTTACAAGTGTACAACATTCAACAATATCAATCCGGATAGTTAAAATAACTTGTCGTCACAAGTGCTGAATATACAACATAACACACACACCGCAGAAATAACCAAGTACGTGAAATACGCCTGAAATCCTCCAGCTCGTCTCCTTAGCTCCATAGCATTCTAACCTAAATCTGTAATACTCGATCTGATTCGAGCATTATAATTAAATAACATCCGAGTTAGTCTGGAAGACCAGCGTGGAAAAACACATTCAATTTGAATTAATACCGCTATCAAAATTCTTTGAAAAATAAAGGTATCTCATAAGACCACGCCACACATAAATACGATAGGTTTTTACGTTATGATAACCAAAACATTTTATATCAAAATAATCTGATATTATAATAATGTTTATATAAAATAAACTACAAAATAACTGATGCTAGCATCTCATGTTTCAGCATGTTTGGTATACAACTAAAATCATAAAGGCACGTATTCGAGATTGGATTCCATTCTACGACAAGGTAAGAAACTACCATCCAAAGGTACGTCTCTATATAAATGCACTGGGGACTGACAAGAACATCTTGTACCCTACCATACAGGACTGGCCTACCACTTGACTAGTAGCATAGAATATGATCACCCCACTTGGGCCTCAAAGCATACAAGAATAAATAGTAACCGATCAAGATTTGGGATGACCATATCCTACTTGGGTGCTACCCACTTGGCCCTACCACATGCTTGATTTTTGTCATTTCTCTGTTGATGAGGTCCGTGGCTATGTTTTACCTTTTGAATAGCAATCCTACTTGGAATGCTAACACTGCTTTCCAGGCAACAATGCAATGATAGCATCCATTCATACAAGTTATTCTGGGTTTGAACAAACAAATCTTTTTGAAGATCATTATCTTCATTATTCTTAAGATTTCATAATTCGTAACGCTCAAATCGGATCGAAGTGGTTTTTCGGATAATTAAATCCAATCTCAGTCTCTTCGAAATGATTAACGAATTTGGCCATATTTGATAGTCGGCTATTTAACTATCAAATTACACACAAGCAGTCACTAAACCAAATTTTATAAATGTTTCAAAAAAAAATTATTTCAAAATATCTTTACAAAGATATCTATCCAAATCTCTTCCAATAATCCAATACTTGAAAACAATTCCAATTTTATATACATAACATGATATTTTCAAATCAGATCTTACTTCAACAATTAGTGAAATATTTCCAAATTTGATTTATAATCAATTACTTAGAAAAATATCCTTATATAAATCCTTTCGTCGCTAAAATATTTCTAAAAACTTTCATTTCAACACTTAGGAAAATAATATAGGTCCTTTTTCCGAAATCATTTCTAATATCAATACTTATGAAATATTTCATAAATTATCTCCTAAATTTTCGAAATTATTAATAAATTCCTTTTACAATTTACAAAACTGATTATATTTATTTAAGATCCGCTCTAACAATTTACAACTTCTTTTATGAATTCAGGTTCATTTTCGAAATTCTCGTATCTAAATATTTTGGAAATTTCTCCAGTTTCCAAAATTTCGCTATAAGATTTTCTCTAATAAAATCACATATGTTAAATGAAACCTAGTTTAGAAATCTCAAGAGTATTCATAAATAAATTACAATCACTTTCCAAAACTCCAAATAATAAAGTAAGTATTTTAAAGGATAGTAATAAATTTTAAAACCATTTAAGTAATTATTAAAATATCAAACCCCTTTTAAATAACAAGAATATGTAATTTCCAGTACATTTGTAAATAATACTAATCATTTTACAAAGCTTATTTTAAAAATTAAAATTCACTTTAATAATATTAAATACTTGAATAGTCACATTTCGAAAATATTTTCATATTATTAATAGTTTTTAAACTCCATAGCTTAATAAATAAAATCTCTTTCTAAGACAAATCTTAACCTCTCGATAATTTTTTTTAAATTCAACATAACCTATCTATAAATTTCTCTCGATTTATCACAAATCGATTTTCATTCCAATTTCATAACCATTCTCACATTTTAAAAACAAAATGTACTATTTTTCCAAAAATCGATTTCCGTATCTAGGTATATATTCACAATATGAATTTATATTTCCAATTTATCAAGTGATAATCATTTCACTTTATTCATAAACTTCATTTATAGATTTATAAACTCATTTCCAATTTTTCTCTATTTACAACAGATTTATATTAAACAAACTTCATTTATAAATCGATTTCTATTTAAAATTCCATTTGGAAATCTATTCCCTAAAATTTTCTAATTAAAATCCAAATTCATTCAAAATCTCGATTGGGACTTCCTTTTTCTATTTTAAGAAATCTCATTAAATCCATTGTTTAAAAATTCTTAATTTAAAATCCTCTATTTGAAACCATTTTATGAAATAGCTAAATAAATATCCAAAACCAAATTATTTATTTTATCCAACCCAATTCCCTTTTAAATAATCCCAAAATTAAAATATAAATATTTCCATTTCTAAAATCGCTTTTGAATTCCATTTTTAAATAAAAATGTTATTTATGGTATTTATAATACCAAAATTAGGACTACTATAGAATCCAATCAATCAAATCACACAACAATCCGTAACGGATTTTTCAATTACATCATACATCACTATATATGTAAAACAATCAATATATTTGAGGAATATAGTTGGATCCCTCTAACCTGTTTCCCGACACCACATAACTTATATAACATAAAATACCAATCCCGCTTCGAGGCGGGATATCGCAGTAATACATGGTCATCTGCTATTATGCAGGACGCATGGTGCCTCATCCGCTACAATCGACGGGAATATACCCAACTGCTAATATATATACTAATATATATATATATATATATAATATAACATCCATCAGATAAATTATAGTCAATCCATCCAATCAACCAATAAATGATTACTAACATTTTATATTAAAACCAGTGATCTAAATGAGTGAGATATACTCAACTTGATATTTAATTTTCCAAACACTTCAATTTAAATTAAATCGAACGACGTTTGATTTAACTTAAAAGTTAGCTAACTCTAAATTCTTCCATACCGACTCCATTGCGACCCGACGACATGAGTCCCATGCAAGAAACGGCGTTCGAATCCAACCTCCTATGCAAAAATTATTCAATAAATAAGTTATCGAATTTTAAATAATTAAATTAATCGCTAATTATAAATTAATTACTCTTATTTCCCCATATAACCTTTCTTTCCCCTTCGTTAATGGCCCATGCACATGTACATCCATGTGCTCCAATACTAGACCTTCTCTCTTTGGATTCTCCCACTATACTCGACAATATCACACACCGTTACCTCCAGCGAACTACTCTTCCCGAGTGATTCATCCCAGACCCCATGAAATCATCTCCTCTTCTCCCTATCAAAATGCATCACCAGCCCTTCCCTCTTGATAGTGTTAGGTCGCAACTCTCTCCACTCGACCGCACCCCACCAAAATCACTGCTGAGATGCTAAACTTCGCTAAACTCTAATACGACCTCCATATAACCCAACTCTACCTCGAACACCGCTAAACTGAAGCCCTAGTCGCGAAAAGCCTCACGCTTCCACTTTGAATTGCATAAATAGCCATCACGCCTTCAAATTCGCTTGTAAGCTTAAAGATCTTTTTTCCCCTTAATTTCGCAAATTTTTCTTTAGTATTTTCATTAATTCTTGATTTTCAAAAGAAAAATCGATTCTTTTTTTCCTAGTTTGGTTTGAACAACAGTTTTAAACTATGATATAGGCGGCTTAATCGTAGGGTAGGGTGGCGCGTATTCAATCATAGGGTGGTTGGGTTTAGGCGGCTGTGATTTTAAATTAATATTTTTACATTCAAAAATATCTTGTTTAGGTACTTCGAAATCCTGAACCCCTATCAAGGCGTGCTGCCTGACGTTCTATATATTATACCCCTATTCCAAACCCAATGAAACAAGTTTAGAGACCTAATTCGATCACATGCAGAATACAGCCTTTTGAATTGACTATTTTAATTTAAATTAATCCTATGTGTTTTCAACTCGCATGACAAATCGCTATGAAATTTGAAATCCAATAATAGTACACTATTATGGATCAAATGAAACTGGTTTCGTCAAATTCCGAGACATTGCCCTGGATCGTTATTTTAACGTGTCGATAAAAACGTTGATTTTCAAAATCGGGGGAATTACTTGAAATTCCAGTTTTAAAAACCTAATATATAATTTCTAATTCAAATAGAACTTATATGCACTTTAAAATTCATTTCTATTCATATTCATCTCAAATTCAACTATTCACCGCTTCCGTATTACAATAAATCGCTATATTAGAAATTTAAATTCATTCTAAATTTCGACCAAAATATTCATACTCAAAAACTAATTTATATTCCAAATCCAATATTTAAAACCATTTAAATATTCAAAATCAAACGATGGAAAATGCAGGTCCTTACATTAATAGGAATTTAATAGTGGGCATTATATTTCCATTTGTCCACTTTCACTTCAGTTCATTGGTATAAGTTAATTGATAAATATTTTATCAATCGTATTAAATGCACAAATTTACTAATGTAGATAATAATAACATTATTTAGCATATGTTCTTACAATATTAGAAAGGTTAAATGTTACCATTTTATTTTTCTAATAAGGCTCCCACTAGTCTTTTAAGTTTCTCCAAACACTAAGATGACATATAGAAGTCTTTCGACTTTACTTGTGGGTGTTAGGACTCATCTGTCTTAATCTTCTGACATTCTCAAAAAATCATAGTACCACAAAGGATAGATAACTCCTTATCAGTTGTATCACATACAACTCCTGATCAATTTTTCCTTGCCCTAATCTCATTTCGACGTTGAGTTTGCTCAACAAGTCGAAAGAGATTATTCACTCGTAAGTGCCATATCATGATGGCCTAAGTATAGTATATGTACCTTGAGTTTGCTCAACAAAAACATATAATTATCTTACCTCATCTGTTCAATATATTAATAATAGTATACATAACATCCCTAGCTTGAGTTTGCTCAACAACTAAGGAGTGTGCAAGTAATTTATTAATATATATATGGTGGAGTAATATATTATATTAAAGATTCAAAATATTTAATATATTGTGAGTGGTATCGACTTATGGAATAATGTATTTCCTATGAAATACCCTTGTGATACAAGTGTGATACATCAAAAATCACAATATACGTACATTTACGTATGTATTTATTCCTTAAGTTTCTTTAATGTTTCATCTTTAATTTATATATTCATATCATATAAGTTTTTTTGTTATATAACCTTTATAAATCATATTACTTATACGATAGTCTTATGTATGATACTTTATTAACTAAATCTTTTTTAATTAATTAACTCTCTAATTAATTTTAAATTAGCATTCGATGCAACATTTATATTGGACATATCTATTATAACATTTATAGTGTATACTACAACCTTTATAGTATAACACATATATCTTATATTTGCATAATTATTTATTTATTTAATTAACCTTTAATCAATTTATTTAATTAAACAATTTTAATTAAATCATATAAATTTCAAAATTTATCTTACATACATGTATACTTATGTTATCTTAACACTTTAAAATAACATAACATATATCAACATATATAATGCACGCATATAAGTATTAATTAATTAACTCATTTAATTATTTTATTTTATTAATGTTACAAATAAATTTTAAAATTTTAAATTAACAGTTCAAACATTTTGAAATTTTCATTACATTTTCAAACATTTTGAAAATTAATGTTATATTATAAACTTTTATAATAAACATGTTTTTATTTTAAATTTAACTTCTAAATTTAAAATCATGTCTTAATTTTCAACACTATTTTGAAAATTAGCCAAGGCCCAATTCGAATTGGGTCATTTCTATTAGGGGCAACCTTTGGGCTGACGTCACATTTAAGGCCAGGCAGGTAAACAGGTAGGACAGGGTACTTAAATACTCAATTCCAGTCCTAGACATTACCTTTCTACACAACATTCTAAGTGCACAAACTTAATTAGTTAGCCCTAAAATGACTAATTTAGACCGCATAGGCTATTGGGCTCTGATACCATTGAAGGAACTGGGCCAGCCGGCAGCTAAAGAAATGAGTGAATTTCAAAAAAGTTAGCATTTTGGATTTTTAATAAGCCTATAAAGTCTAAATGTATATTAGATCCAATCTAATAAAACATTAAATAAAGTCTTATTTTATTTAAAGTTGGTTAAAAGATGCTTAAAATTAATTTAAGTGAAATGTATAGTGCATCAAATACACTCGACAATTGTTTATAAGAGTTAATTTAGGGGAGGAAATCATTCATTTCTTTCCCTAAAAATATGTAATCAATTGAAAGTATATAAACATTATATGAAGATAGTAACCTTTCATTTTCTCTCTCTCTTTCTAATTTCATCGATTGGGTCATTAAATGATATTAATTGGCAACTTAATCATGACATAAAATGTAACTATTGTCCAAATATAGTCATTAAATGATATTAATTGGTAATTTATTCATGGTATAAAATGTAACTATTGTCCAAATGTACCTTACTGTAAATTATGTAAGTGCAACAAATCTGATAACGTATAGAGATGATATTTCCTACATATGTGTCTTTTATGTCCATAGTATTATTTAAAATACATATACATACATTTATATACAGTATACATATACATATAAATGAGATAAAATTATATGTCACTTTTATAACTCCAAAACGTCAGCAATTTTCAACCTAGTTTCAAAACCGAAAGATTTTAGGATTAAAAGTTATGATTTTACATATAAGTCCATCATATAAATTCAATTCAAATTATATATGTATGTATGTGTGTGTGTATATATACACTGAGACGACCCGACTTTCCACTCCCGGAAAATCGCATCATCTTTAAGAAAGAAAGGGATAGAAAAGAGAAAAGAAAGAAGAGAAAGAAAAAAAACAACACAAGAATCTCAACAGCGGAACGAATAAATTATATTAATAACATAAGTATTACATAGTATACAACAATTATCAGAGTACACAGACAATGCAACACATACTAGACAGTTATAAACACCTGTCTAGTTATTACAACTCAATACATAACAGAAACACATTCAGAGTTACAACACAGCGGAAAACTATATACTATACGCAGAAGCCTCCTGCTCCATATGCTCCTCCACAATTCGTCAGAGCTAACCTGAATCCTAACCTGAATTCCCTTGGCTACTCATAAAAATTTGAGTACCCAAGAGTTATAGAAAAACAGAAATAACTCCGGGTCAGACATGGGTCTGGTGTGAGTAACAGGTTAAAGTTGCTTAACTTTGAAAAACCTTTGAAAAGAAAAGGTATCACGTAAGACTTCCCACACATAAACATGGAAAAGTTTTTACCTTACGCTAACCAAAACATTTGATAGGAAATCCGATGATATTATAATAGTGTCTAAGGTTTCCAATTAAAATACAGAAATAACTGAAATGCTTACATCTCACATTCCAACATAGTTCGGCACAACTAATACGTACGGCACTTATTGGATTTTGGATTCCATCAATGGCTGGGCTACTGGGGTACCGCCTATCACAGTACGTGGCCTAGATCATCGTACCGAGGATTACTCCCAATCCCCTGCAACACAAAGCCTGACCCGTTCCTTAGTGAACAGTTCCAAACAAGACAACCCCGCAGTTGTGATCAGCAACCGCACCACTAAGTAGAAAATAAAGGGACCTCTAGACAAGGATAAATCTTGCTCTCAAGTGGGGGCTACCCTCGAAGTTTTGCTGCACCTCCCTTGTTTTAGCCATTCCCGGTTGATGAGGCTTGAGGCTACGATTACCTTTATAGGACATATCACTTAGAATGCTCATCGTCCAGTTGACGATGTTCTGAAAGCATTCAATCCATACAAGTTCGTTCCGGGTTCGAACGAAACCGAAGGCATTATCTCGTTACACTCGTTTTGGAATCACCCTCAGAGTTAACGACAATAACCCTTGCACTCAGAATCACCATATCGAATCTATAAGTACTATTCCGTCAAACTCATTACGGAATCACCCACAGAGTTATACTGACGTATAGCCCTTACACCTCGAGTCTTCACTCGCTCCACTTGGATTAACGACATAACGTTAATTGGATTCGATGTGGTTTTCGGATTCCAAATATGGAAACCCGATCCCGGTCTCATCGAATCCAAAGCGTGTCTTTTAAGGTCCAAGTTGTTTTAAGCTTAAAACAATTCAATTCACTATCTAAGTATACACACAGATAGATAATTCACAACACAACAGATAATCAACCTTATCATTATCAACAGATAATTCATATCATAATCAGATATCCATACTATCATCCAAAAGCAACCAATGCATCCATATCACATACACTACTAATCTCATAACTGAGATTACAAACCATACCAGACAACCAATACCATTCATCAAACATAAGCAACTATCTAATGATCACACTATTTATAATTAATTTAAAATGAATTAAATTAATTACCTAAACTCTAATTAATTTAAAATGAATTAAATTAATTACTTCATCATTAGAATTCTGCTTACTTCAACCATTAATTGATTACAAATCAATTTATAAATCATCATCTCAATATCCATTTCACTTAATCATTATTGATTAACTATCTCTAATTACAATAAGTAATTAGCATTTAATATTAATCATACCTTAATTTATCAATTCCAAATTACATCATTAATTAATTAATTAATGATTTCTGATTACAATTAATCAATCTCTAAATATAAATTAATTACATAAGTAATTAATCTTCACCTAAACCACACACACACACACACACACACACACACACACACACATATATATATATATATATTAATCACCCATGATTAATAACCATTCAGTAATTAACTACTTTAATTACTCATTCCATAAATTAATTATTCTTAATTAAATATTCTTCATTAATCACTTGATTAATTTTCAAAGTAATTTAAATCCAAATTACTTCTATAATAATTATCTTAATTACATTCTGTAAATTATTTAATTACTTCCTTAAGTAATTATAAATTCATTAATTACATAAGTAATTATCAATAATCCACAAATGTTTAAATTAATTAAACTTAATTAGTCTAAACTAATTACCTTAATCAAATTAATTACACCAAGTAATTAATTCATTAATTACTTTCATTAAGTAATTAAACTTAAATAATTGATTATTATTAATTAATTAATCTAATTAATTATCAAAAATTAATCACATTAATTAATTGTTAAAATAATCTTAAGTTAATGACTTTCATTAACATTACTTACTTACATAATTAAGAATTAACTTATATTAATCATTATTAATTATCAATTAATTAATATTTAATTACAATTTAATTAATCTCTAATTTTTAATTAATTAAGTGTTAATTAAAATCTCAATTAATCATTAATCATTTGATTAAATAAATCTTAATCATAAATTAAAATTTAATTAATCATCCTAATTATAGATTAATTAACCTTGATTAATCAAATCTCAAGTCTTAATTAATTAACTTCAAAAATTATTAATTACTTAATTAAACATCCACATTAATAATTAATTAAATAATTAATATTCCATTTAAATTAACTTAATAATTTAAATGAAACCAATTTAAGTTCTAAATTAAGATACATTCTTCTTTATACAAAAGTATTTTAAACAATTTGTTTCAAACAAAATTCAATTTAAAATTTTCTTTTTAAATTTCAAATTGAAACACAATTTAAATTTTTATTTTAGATTCAAACTTAAAGATTTATAACTTTACTTACATCTCCATTTTCATTTTCAAATTCAAATTTATTTAAACTTTCTAAATAGTTAAACCAAATTTAAATTTGAAAACTTATTTAATTTTAAAGACTGACATTAAAGTCAAATCTCAGGTTTTAAACTGAATTTAAATTTATTTTAAATTCTTATTCATAATTTAAAACTTACAGTTTTAAATACAAACCAATGTTTCTTTATTCTTTAAAAAAAATTAAAGTCTAAATTTAAATTCCAATTTTTAAATTCAAACTTAGGTTCCATATCTCTGTTTTTCAGATTTAAACTTGATTTAAAATTTCAGTTGCATTTTTAAAATTTACTTTAAATTATAAAACAGTACACAGTTTCTGTTTTAGTTTAAAACCAACTTGAATTTAAACGCATTTTAAATTTAATTCAAAGATCTAAATTTTAAACTTACTGAATTTAAATTAAATTCTAGATTCAAACTTCTTTCCAGATTTTATTTGCATTTTTCTTTTTACATCAATTTGTAAAACCTGGAAAACAGGTTTCCTGTTCAAACTCTAAAACTCATTAAAAATTTCAAAATTTAAATTATTTCGAAACCAGAATTCAAACTAATTTAATTCATCTTTAGATTCAGGTTTAAATCCTAAGTTAAACTTTTAGTTTATATTTAAACTTAACTTTTAATAATCAAGACTGCAAAACAGGCTCTGTTAAAAAAACAAAACCTGAAACCTATAACCCGAGCTACCCAGTTTTACTTCGAGTAAAAACTACTCCAGCTTCGAGTCTATTCCCAAAATTCCCGAGACAATCTCGAGCTTAAAAACCCTGCAACCCAAACTACACCACCATCATCACCAACATGCACAACACTCCTGTGCATCCACTTCCCAACTCCGGCATCACTGGCGATCATCCATGACCATCCACTATCGACCCAAAATCCTTATATCAACATTCAATCACCAAATACCCATAATTCAACTTGAATTTTGAATTCAAATTTTAAACAAAACCTGGAACAGCACCCCCTTTCAACGATCAATCTGTCAACGGCCATAACTTCCAACTCCGGCCACCGTCATCCTCCAAACTCCGGCGACAGCTCCATCAACACATCATCTATCAATACCCAAAAGAGCTTTGAACTCGATCAACCTAGGAGTCCATATTCAAACAAAACTAGAGACTCAAACAAACTAGGGTTCTAAACCTGGAAACCCAAATTACATCACCAAGATTGAATTTTAATTCAATTCAATATTTTTCCTATAATCTATGATAACTATACTACCTCCAGAAGCAGATTCAAGCAAATCAAATGCAAGAATCAAATGTACTTAACAAAAATAAAAAATACAGTATGTTTATCTCTGCACTTGATTTACAGCATTATAAATTTTAATTTTTGATTTAAAATTCTTGAATTCACTTATTGTTTCAATTAGTAAACCTAAAAAAAAAATTATAACATTTGAATTTTTCTCTATATTAATTATTGCTCTGTGTAACCTGATTTCCAGGTTACAGAAAATTCAAACTTGATTCATATAAATTTGAATTTATCCTAATCCTAAACAAACAGATTTTATTAAATTTTGAACTTAGACTATAACAACTAAAACCTTGGAGCTCTGACATGCATTACATTTCTTATATACACAGCCAGGAAGACTAAAAAGCATATGCACAAATTTAATCCATTAGATTTAAACAAGCGTGAAATCCTACTTATTTATTTTAAATTAGGTGTCACTCACCTGAATCTAATATGAAGAATAGAGCCACATTGTTTTAAAAAGGTGCTTCCAGTTTGAATGCAGATGCAAATCCCCAGGTTTCTTTTTGAATACATGCAGGCTTCATTTGATTAAAATTGAAATGCAGGCCTTCAGTTTTGGAGGATGCAGATTTTAGAAAAAATGCAGGCCTCATGCTTTTTTTCCAGATTCAATTGCATGTTTCAGAGTTTTGAAAAATGAATGCATGTGTAACAACCCGGTACTTCGCAACTATTAATAATCGACATTTAAACGATTAAGATGGTTCCAAATTTGCCTAATGAAGTTTTTAAATTTTTAATTAAAATTCTTTTGTAAAATTGTTGAAATGGTATGCGGGCATTAAAGTTGATTCCGGCCCATTTATTTTTTTTGGTTGCCGTGAAAATCCAAAACCCATTCCCCTTTTCTTGTTTTCGTTCCTTTCGAACCCGATCCCCTCTCTCATTTTCATTCAATTCAAAAACCCTAAAACAAAACGCAAGCGAACGAGAAAATAATGGCGGCCCCTCCCTTTCGTTTTCGTTCATCCCTCAGAAATTAGGGCTTCTTCGATCCACTAAGGCTCGCGAAAAATTGAAGGCTCCAACTACCGAAGCTCGATCGAGTGGCGATCGATGCCTTCTCCTCGCTGGGGTCTCGGTCGCTTCGAACTAAGGTGAGTAAATCACGTTACTCACATCTAATTCACTCGTAAGACCGTGCTTAGGTCGTTCGATTTTAATTCCTTATTGATGAATTTTCCTGGCTCGATTCGATTTCGTGTTTCTTGGTTTTGTTCTCCTGACATGGACTTTGCTCGAATTCATATAGCTTCTCGAATTCGTATAATTGTGATTATAGGTTTTGCAGTTTTGGTTTTTGGGATTTCTGGTGGTATCAGCAGATTTTGATTCAAACTATATTTGAATTTGTCAACTAATTTGTTTCGGCCACTTGTGTAGATGCTTCACTGATACATTGAACTTGGTGGTCTTTTTTTTTTTGTTGTCACTGCCTATTTCAGTTTACACATGAATTTTGAGTTGTAGCCTTGTCCCTGTCTACTGTTCCAATTGTTTCTTTTTAATTTTTGTAGTCTGATCTGGCCATCATGTTTTTGCGTAGCATCAAATTCATGATGTGTATCACTGTATTGTGTGTTATTGTGATACTTGTACACTTGTCTGATTCATGTTCACATATATTTCACATTTGGGTTGCACTGTCCAGTTTTATGTAGTTGTTCACTTGTGCCTTTGTGACCATTGCAGTTTGATCATATGTAGTTTCGAGTTTATGTATTTGGAATCACTCTCCATCTTCTTCATACCACATATGACCATCAGTGTGTCTTTCCAGTACTGTCACCTGGCCATCACCTCGAGTTTGACCATTTGTTGCAGCTGTCATGACCATTCGAGACAGTTTACCTACCTATTTTATGAAGTATTGACCCTGTCCCCTGTTGCATTAAGTTGCGTCTGTAGTTGGTGATGCTTCTGTGCATTAGCTTGAGTCACTTGTAACAGCAGTTACATGTTGATAGGCCTAGTTGATATCGCCTTTGTTAGTGCTCGAGTTTGATACATTGCATTGATGCCTTGTATTCATTTGCATTTGGTCTATTGTATTTAATTGTTTGTGTGATGTGGTGCCATAATTTTGGTGCCCTCACCTTCATCCTACTGCCTTCATGTAATTCACGTGCAGTTTGTAGTTCTGTTTTGTATCACTTGTGTCACTTGATGTTGCACTTGATAGGCCCAGGTCCATTCTTTCTTGAGCCGGTTGTGCTGTGCACTGAGCATGTTTTTTTTTTTTCTAGTCTTCATTGTTGTTTCGGCTGTTGCATGCTTTGTCCATGCACCTTGTTGTTACTGTCCAATTTCATTTAGTGTTTGCTGATGCATTTGTGTCGTTTGGTTGATAACACACGGCTTGACTTGACTTTGCTGCAGTGTGCATATATGGTTATTTATAACCATTACATTTAGAGGCTGTGTCACTGATGTCGGCTTGCCTTATTCATTTCTCAATCGAACTTTGGTTCATTTTACAGTGTCATCCCCCATGTAATATGCAGTTGCATTTCTGGTCAATCTTTGTACATGTGCCACTGATGTTGGTTTGCATTATTTTGTTCATTTGGATTCAACAATCTTGTTGAGTTCACTTGAAATCCCTGTATGCTTGTCATATGGGTTTTCTTTGTGGTACACTGTACTGCATTTCTGAGTTAGTTATTGTCATTTTCTACATATTTGTATCTGTGGCCTTGTACCACTTGATGGCATTTGGATTGATTTTCGAATTACACTTGAGTTGAATCCGGTGACTCGGGTTTGATCTTGTTTTTGCTTGTGAATTTTCATTGGGTACATCATCACTGTAGTGGCAAGGCAGTGCACGCAAGCGTGAACTGCAGCCACATGGTATTCATTGGGTACGTCATCACTGTTGTGGCAAGGCAGTGCACGCAAGCGTGAACTGCAGCCACACGGTATTGTTTTTATTATTATTTCTTTTGCTTTTGATTTATGGATCTATTTCGTATTCCATATGTTGTAGTGGCGTGGCAGTGCACGCGTGCGTTCACTGCAGCCCTACCCGTGTTTACCTTTATACTGACGTTCCAATTGTTTGAATTGGTTCGCGTTATATTTACCGTTATCCGATTTCTGTATTTAAAAAAATCGTATAGGTAAATTTATTTTAACTGTCGTCTAATTATTATTTGATTATTACTGCCTCTATGCACTAATAACTGAGTTTGAATTAGACTGACCCGGGTATTATTTTCTTTTGAATTTAATACTCGGGTCAGACCGAGTATTTACAGGTTATAGATATCATGCTTCGGGTTGCTGCTTGAGCTATGAAGTTCTTTCATATCTTTTGGAGTAGTCGTCATGTATAGTAGTCGATGTGATTGTATAGGAAGATATGTATTCATGTATATTATATTGAAAATGTACTTGTATGTATAACTTTCTGAGTCGACTGTTGTAGTTGTATCATATGTACCATATCAAATGTATTGTAACTGCCATCAGTTATTATATATATGAGACTTTTCTGTTCAATCTGTGTTCCGCATTTATTTATATTCTTCTGTGTTATTGTGGATCTTGTTAGACCACTACTCTGATAAACACTTTTAAGTGTGGTTTATTCATATCTATTTCCGCCGTTGTGATATGAATTATCTGTGACTGATTTATGTTATGCTTATTTCTATATTTGTTTCCGAGGATTATATATAGCCACCGCGTGATAGCTTTGAGTTTGCATCGGTATGTCGGATTTCCTCCTTAAATGAAATGCATGCTGTACTATCTGACATATCAATGCTCGCGCAAAGAAATTACACGGATGGTCGCTCCTCAACAGCCTTATTCTCCGCGCTAGTCGACAGCATTACACCGTAGTGTTCTTGGCTAGCGAGGGTATAAAGGTGGGGCGTCACAGCTTGGTATCAGAGCCAAACTTCGGAACAATATGGAATTATTATAACAAGGATCATCGTCCTAAGTCTATTTTAGGAGTCGTGCTTTAGGATTTAATTCGGGTCTTCGTACCGTTCTATCCTATTCTCTTTATGATTCTTTGTTTTATCAATCAAGTTTGATTGAAATTCATTTTTGTGAATATCACCTTCTTCTTTCTTCTTTTTTTTTCTTAAAGAAGAAGATTTGGTTGAATCTGGCAATCTTAGTGCTATTCAATCAAGTAGTCCATCTCTGGATGGCATATTCATATCTGCCCAACGACTTTTGGATCTTGTAAAGAATCAAAAGTTTATCAGTGCTTAGTTGAGATAGAGTCGCTGACTTGATCGACTTTTGCCCTGCTATTTTCTGTCTCGAGTACCTTGCTCGTTTTGCTTTGATTTTTTCCAATTGATAATCGATTCTTCTTTTCCGTTTAGTTGTTATCGCCTTTATCGACTTTGATAACTTCTATTTCTGGAATTTTTGGGTATTCCAACCTTGACGGATTTAGAATCGAATTCTTTGGATTTTATTCACGTCTTCGAATGTGAATTTTAGTGAATTGATTTGATTTCTAAATTTAATCAATTCTTGATTATTTTCCCGATTTGTTGCTATCATTTATTAGCAACTTTGGTGATATTTTCTTCGGGATTTTTGTGAACATACTTTTTGAAGGATTCAATATTGATTCCTTCGGATTCTATTCACATCTTTGCATGTGAATTCTTGTGAATTGATTTGGTTTCCAAATTTTAATCGATTTCATTCGATTCTATTCACGACTTCGAACGTGAATTCTTGTGATTGATTGTTTCTACAATCATTTTTGTGATTTGTCACTTTAAAAATATAAAGGTTTCAATACTAGTAGTAAATATCAAAACTCTTTATCAAAATGTTTTCAACTCTATTTTCAATACAAAACTCTTTTTCTCAAACCGTTTTCCAATCTACTAGTATATACAAATCTTTATTTCACTCGTATGAGAAATCTAATTAAACGGCTTAGTAAAACAAGTGGTATGAAACGCTTGCGTTTACTTCGTCGGTTAATTTTTGGACTTGTTCGATTGAACCTCTAGTGACAATTTTATTAGTGAAGATTTACAGTTTGTTCGTAAATATCTGAGTTAAGCAAGTGGTTATGGGACATGAAGCTAAACTTTTATATTCACTAACTTAGTGTAATTGACACTTCTCGTTGATCATGACGATCATTCTTATGATTTAGACTAGCAATTGTGCGATGTCGCTTTTGGTTAGGCTAGACACCATTTGTGTGATTTCGTTCACACATACCTTTTCGGTTAGCCTAGACACCATTTGTGTGATTTCATCTCACACATATCTCTTTGTCGGCGTGGATAGCTTAGGCCTCGTCGGTGTGATTTTGACTCACACACATCTCTTTGTCGGCGTGGATAGCTTAGGCCTCGTCGGTGTGATTTTGACTCACACATATCTCTTTGTCGGCGTGGATAGCTTAGGCCTCGTCGGTGTGATTTTGACTCACACATATCTCTTTGTCGGCATGGATAGCTTAGGCCTCGTCAGTGTGATTTTGACTCACACACATCTCTTTGTCGGCGTGGATAGCTTAGGCCTCGTCGGTGTGATTTTGACTCACACACATCTCTTTGTCGGCGTGGATAGCTTAGGCCTCATCGGTGTGATTTCGTCTCACACATGTGGGGTAGCGCCCCACGGTCTTCGGGCCATTCGTGTGTCAAAATTAATGGCTTGCAACCATGAGATAGCGTCTCGTTATGCGTTGCACGTGTTGGTGATTTTCATGCTCACGTGTAGGTGAGATTCTGTGCTCCCGTTCTCGCTTTGCGTTACATGTGTTGATGAATTTTCATGCTCGCGTGTTGGTGAGTTTCCATACTCTCCTTTGAGTTTTCATACTCCGTTCGAGTTTTCATACTCCGTTCGAGTTTTCATACTCCGTTCGAGTTTTCATACTCCGTTCGAGTTTTCAAACTCCGTTCGAGTTTTCATACTCGCGTTCAAGTTTTCATACTCCGGTTCGAGTTTTCATACTCGCGTTCGAGTTCTCATACTCTTAGCTTGTGTTATCTGGATTTCTTGTGAGGATTTCTAGAATTTATGCTTCACCAATTTTCGTGATTTCTACTGATAAGTTTTATCAATTTTTGTGCATTGGTGAATTCTTGTGTCATTGACTTGTTATGAATACAAGTTTAGGGTATGATATCCCTTTCTATCTTTGAGAAGATTCTTGTGACATCTTTTATGAATGAAAATTCATTGGTATTATATTTTGATGCCAATTGCTACTGATGTCGCTGTTTTAATCACGTGTTTTAAAAATTTGTTATTTTCCAAATTGTTTCAAATAAAAAAAAAATGTTTTCAAAATTTTTATGGTTTAATTCCGGACTTGTCCGTTTGAGATTGGAAATTGTGAATTTCTTTTATGAAATTAAAAGATGATTTTGTGATTGCATTGCCCATTAAGTGCTTTAAGAATTCTGGTCGATGCGCTTGATCAACGTTATCGATAGGAATCTCCTAGACGCTTAGATGAGACAATCAGACACAGTAAATTGAATTTTAAAAATGTAAATTTTTCTAAAAAGATAATTACATAAAGTAAATTGTAAATTTCGAAAGTTTTAGCTTTTCGGGAAAGAATATTATTTAAAACAACTCTTTTCCGATACTTCTATTCTTGCGATTCTCGAGTGGAATCAAGACCTTATCTTGTGTACCAATGCTAATCGTATTGGTTTGGATGTTGTTCTCTTGCTAGAGAAAACATGCTATTTCTTGTACTTCTGAATCATTTATGCCTATTGAAACTATATATATGCCACTCATGATCTAGTGATCGTGGCTATTGGTTTCGCTTTTAAAATTTTGGCATCATTATTTTTGGGTAAGAAATTTGTTCTCTACCCTGATCATGAATCTTGGGAATATTTATTTTCTCATAAGAAACTTAATTTACGTCAACCACGTTGGCTCGAGTTCCTTCCATTTTATGATCTTGATATTCTTTACCACTCCCGGAGGGGGAATCTTGTACCAATACACTTGTCGTAGGCAAACAAGTGGTTGTTCTTTGATGATGTCCGAATGGAATCATCTTTTTACCAGGTTCATCAGACGTTTCGATGTACTTCGTTTTATTGAGCTTCGTCTCATTCCTTTTATGGACTTACGTCTGATGTTCTTTTATGTTGATCGGTTCATTGGACGTACCGTTTTTGTACTACGTCGGCGTTCCGAATTAATGAAGCTTTGATTCATCTGGCGTATCGTTATTGTACTACGCTGTTGTTCCATATTATTCGTGATTCACCTGTGAAAGGTGTCTTACGTCTCAGTCGATAGGGAAAGTTAGCGCCTCGATATATTGAGTCATTTCCTATTACTGAACGTATTGGTTCCATGGCTTATCGCCTCTTATACCGGCTATATTTTCTGTTAATTATGACGTTTTCACGCGTCTTCCTTCTACGAAAATGCCATAGGAATTCCGATTTTATTCTTGAGCCCGGTATTATTGAAGAAATTGAAGTTTCACCAGATTTGACTTTGAGCAACATTCTATTCACATCAATGTTTCGGGGGTTTAGCACCTTCGAAATAAAGATGTTCTTCTCGTGAAAGTTCAGTGGTTCTCAAATCCTATGGATTTCACTTTGGAATCCAGAGAATTCATCGAGCAAACACGTTCAGGCTTTTTCTTTCATGCTCTACATGGTGAACTTCTTATTTTCAAATTTCGTCATTCTTATGATGATAGGCTTTTATGGTTGTTACCTTTTGTCCATTATTCCTTATGATTGCGAGGACGCAATTTCTTTATGGAGGGGAGTCTGTAACAACCCGGTACTTCGCAACTATTAATAATCGACATTTAAACGATTAAGATGGTTCCAAATTTGCCTAATGAAGTTTTTAAATTTTTAATTAAAATTCTTTTGTAAAATTGTTGAAATGGTATGCGGGCATTAAAGTTGATTCCGGCCCATTTATTTTTTTTGGTTGCCGTGAAAATCCAAAACCCATTCCCCTTTTCTTGTTTTCGTTCCTTTCGAACCCGATCCCCTCTCTCATTTTCATTCAATTCAAAAACCCTAAAACAAAACGCAAGCGAACGAGAAAATAATGGCGGCCCCTCCCTTTCGTTTTCGTTCATCCCTCAGAAATTAGGGCTTCTTCGATCCACTAAGGCTCGCGAAAAATTGAAGGCTCCAACTACCGAAGCTCGATCGAGTGGCGATCGATGCCTTCTCCTCGCTGGGGTCTCGGCCGCTTCGAACTAAGGTGAGTAAATCACGTTACTCACATCTAATTCACTCGTAAGACCGTGCTTAGGTCGTTCGATTTTAATTCCTTATTGATGAATTTTCCTGGCTCGATTCGATTTCGTGTTTCTTGGTTTTGTTCTCCTGACATGGACTTTGCTCGAATTCATATAGCTTCTCGAATTCGTATAATTGTGATTATAGGTTTTGCAGTTTTGGTTTTTGGGATTTCTGGTGGTATCAGCAGATTTTGATTCAAACTATATTTGAATTTGTCAACTAATTTGTTTCGGCCACTTGTGTAGATGCTTCACTGATACATTGAACTTGGTGGTCTTTTTTTTTTTGTTGTCACTGCCTATTTCAGTTTACACATGAATTTTGAGTTGTAGCCTTGTCCCTGTCTACTGTTCCAATTGTTTCTTTTTAATTTTTGTAGTCTGATCTGGCCATCATGTTTTTGCGTAGCATCAAATTCATGATGTGTATCACTGTATTGTGTGTTATTGTGATACTTGTACACTTGTCTGATTCATGTTCACATATATTTCACATTTGGGTTGCACTGTCCAGTTTTATGTAGTTGTTCACTTGTGCCTTTGTGACCATTGCAGTTTGATCATATGTAGTTTCGAGTTTATGTATTTGGAATCACTCTCCATCTTCTTCATACCACATATGACCATCAGTGTGTCTTTCCAGTACTGTCACCTGGCCATCACCTCGAGTTTGACCATTTGTTGCAGCTGTCATGACCATTCGAGACAGTTTACCTACCTATTTTATGAAGTATTGACCCTGTCCCCTGTTGCATTAAGTTGCGTCTGTAGTTGGTGATGCTTCTGTGCATTAGCTTGAGTCACTTGTAACAGCAGTTACATGTTGATAGGCCTAGTTGATATCGCCTTTGTTAGTGCTCGAGTTTGATACATTGCATTGATGCCTTGTATTCATTTGCATTTGGTCTATTGTATTTAATTGTTTGTGTGCTGTGGTGCCATAATTTTGGTGCCCTCACCTTCATCCTACTGCCTTCATGTAATTCACGTGCAGTTTGTAGTTCTGTTTTGTATCACTTGTGTCACTTGATGTTGCACTTGATAGGCCCAGGTCCATTCTTTCTTGAGCCGGTTGTGCTGTGCACTGAGCATGTTTTTTTTTTTTCTAGTCTTCATTGTTGTTTCGGCTGTTGCATGCTTTGTCCATGCACCTTGTTGTTACTGTCCAATTTCATTTAGTGTTTGCTGATGCATTTGTGTCGTTTGGTTGATAACACACGGCTTGACTTGACTTTGCTACAGTGTGCATATATGGTTATTTATAACCATTACATTTAGAGGCTGTGTCACTGATGTCGGCTTGCCTTATTCATTTCTCAATCGAACTTTGGTTCATTTTACAGTGTCATCCCCCATGTAATATGCAGTTGCATTTCTGGTCAATCTTTGTACATGTGCCACTGATGTTGGTTTGCATTATTTTGTTCATTTGGATTCAACAATCTTGTTGAGTTCACTTGAAATCCCTGTATGCTTGTCATATGGGTTTTCTTTGTGGTACACTGTACTGCATTTCTGAGTTAGTTATTGTCATTTTCTACATATTTGTATCTGTGGCCTTGTACCACTTGATGGCATTTGGATTGATTTTCGAATTACACTTGAGTTGAATCCGGTGACTCGGGTTTGATCTTGTTTTTGCTTGTGAATTTTCATTGGGTACATCATCACTGTAGTGGCAAGGCAGTGCACGCAAGCGTGAACTGCAGCCACATGGTATTCATTGGGTACGTCATCACTGTTGTGGCAAGGCAGTGCACGCAAGCGTGAACTGCAGCCACACGGTATTGTTTTTATTATTATTTCTTTTGCTTTTGATTTATGGATCTATTTCGTATTCCATATGTTGTAGTGGCGTGGCAGTGCACGCGTGCGTTCACTGCAGCCCTACCCGTGTTTACCTTTATACTGACGTTCCAATTGTTTGAATTGGTTCGCGTTATATTTACCGTTATCCGATTTCTGTATTTAAAAAAATCGTATAGGTAAATTTATTTTAACTGTCGTCTAATTATTATTTGATTATTACTGCCTCTATGCACTAATAACTGAGTTTGAATTAGACTGACCCGGGTATTATTTTCTTTTGAATTTAATACTCGGGTCAGACCGAGTATTTACAGGTTATAGATATCATGCTTCGGGTTGCTGCTTGAGCTATGAAGTTCTTTCATATCTTTTGGAGTAGTCGTCATGTATAGTAGTCGATGTGATTGTATAGGAAGATATGTATTCATGTATATTATATTGAAAATGTACTTGTATGTATAACTTTCTGAGTCGACTGTTGTAGTTGTATCATATGTACCATATCAAATGTATTGTAACTGCCATCAGTTATTATATATATGAGACTTTTCTGTTCAATCTGTGTTCCGCATTTATTTATATTCTTCTGTGTTATTGTGGATCTTGTTAGACCACTACTCTGATAAACACTTTTAAGTGTGGTTTATTCATATCTATTTCCGCCGTTGTGATATGAATTATCTGTGACTGATTTATGTTATGCTTATTTCTATATTTGTTTCCGAGGATTATATATAGCCACCGCGTGATAGCTTTGAGTTTGCATCGGTATGTCGGATTTCCTCCTTAAATGAAATGCATGCTGTACTATCTGACATATCAATGCTCGCGCAAAGAAATTACACGGATGGTCGCTCCTCAACAGCCTTATTCTCCGCGCTAGTCGACAGCATTACACCGTAGTGTTCTTGGCTAGCGAGGGTATAAAGGTGGGGCGTCACAGCATGCTTTAGTTTACACACATGCATGTTTTTCTTGCTTGCAAAAGAAATGCAGATTTGTATATTTGAGGAGTTACAGGGTTATGATTTTTGATCTTGCAAGTTTTAAAGAGGAGTTACAGGCTTTTGGAAATGAAATGTACGGGTTCTGATTCAAAGAGATGTTACAGGGATTTAAATTTTGGTATGAAGAATATTCAGCTGAGAATGTTTTTTTCTTTTAGTTAAGAAATGAAAATGAGAAAAAGGCAAGGAAGAAAGAATGCAAGTTTTAAAACAATATTTTGATTTAATTTTAAATTAAAGGAAAACCAAATTTGACATATGTAAAAAGAATGGACACATGTTAATTTACTTACATAAATTTTTAACACATGTTTAACTCAAATCTTAAATTACATACACGTGTAAATTAAGCTTACATATGTCTTTGTAAATGTTTTAAATGATTTGTTGTTTTAAATTAAGATTAATGAATGTTTAAACTTAGTTAATTAGTTCTTAGACTTAGTTATGCATTTAAATGATTTCTAAAGAAATAAAGCAAAACAATATAAAATTAAATCATTTATCAAAGATACCTTCAAATAATTAAAATAGATTTATAAAAGAGGTTATCACTTAAATGAATACATGTTCATATTTTAAATTGTATTTTAAATTTCAATTTAAATTTTCAAATCACATTTTATAAATCAATAACTCAAACATATTTGTATCTTATTTTAATATTCAAACTTAAATTAAAATGAATTTTAAACTAATTAAAACATTTTTCTCACAGATTTAAAATCATATAGTATTTTATTAAATATTTTTGAAAAGCTTGAATCCAAAGATAAATCACAATTCCTATTTTTAAAACATTAAAAATTATGTTATACTAATTTAAATTGAAAACAACTTGCCTATTTAAAATATATACATATACATTATTAAATAGAAAACAATTTATCAGTTTATTAAAAATAAATTCACAAATTAAATATTTAAATAAATAATATTATTAAATCAAATCAAATTTATCAATTCAGTTTAAATTTAAACCCAGATTATTAAATTTAAATTGTTCAAAATTCCAGGATATTACATACACACACATATAAATTACACACGCACATAAATTTGTATATGTATATATACACACACAAAATATCATTGTAAATAATGTTTTGAACTTAATACATCTTTATGTTAAAATTTATAATTTAGTATATTTTTCAATATAATGTAGTAACTAAAGCCTAACTTTAATTTTAAATAAAATCCTAGGGTTCATGATATTTTGCAATAAAGTCTTGTTATGATTATAAAGATAATCTTTTTTGTAACTTTAAATGGAAGTATGTAAAAACCAAAAGATTGAATTTGAAATATTGAACTAAAAACATATATGCAAACATAAATAAATTACATATGTTTTCTATTTGAATCAACAATAGAAATATTTCATTAATTAAGACTTAGATTTTAATAAGAGGTGTTTTCTTAAATAACAAACTTGAAATAACAATAAAATAAATAGGACAAATTAAACACATTTGTATATGCTGCACAGGTTTCAAATCTAAACAATTAAGTAATATGAAAAACAATTAGATATGGGATCATATAATGTTGATCTAATAATGACAACAAGAATTGGCAAACAATCAAAATATATCTTAAAACAGAATAAAATTAAAATAACATGTTAAGTATATATAACTAATCTATTTGACAAAATAAACAAATACACAAATGAAATAAAATAGGAGATGGATCTAAACTATATAAACAAGTTGAATGATGAATATCTTGAATTAGAATTATCACCTTGATATGTTGTCAAGAGAATGCACATTGAATGATGAATCAAAGTCTCTTAGATTCCATGAATCAATCTCTGAATCTTGCAAGAATTAAGAGATTAGAACCACCTTTCGTTATTAATTATATTTGATATTTTATTTTGGAAATTTAGAAGTTAGGAAGCCATGAAAATTTGAAATTCTCTGATAGAAGAGGAAGAGGGACGATTATGACAGGAAATAAAGGGAGATGTGTTTTAAAGGAATGATAGAAATCTTTCATATTCCTTCCTTAAAACCTTCCTTTAATAATTCCCTTTTAAATGTTATTTAGATCCTCTCTCTCTCTTCTACATGCACGACTAGCCATAGATGGTGCCACATGGACCCTTAAAATTTTCCAAAATCTAATTTGCATCAATCGCATTTAAATCTAACTCAAATGTGCACGCATTTATAACTTTTATATACGCACACCATTAAATGCTAATGTTATTCAAATAAACTAAAATAAAATTTTAATAATTAATATTTCACAAATACTAATTAATTTAGTTTATTTAAAGCCCCCTTTTTAGTATTTATCATGTTTAAACAAAATTTAAACATTGTAAAGATATCATATGTAACAAATCGGAACTTTCGACCCTCGAAAATCGGCATCAATACGTCCACTATATAACATGCCGATATTCAAGTGCTGCAAATACCGATTCGCTAGAGGTGAAGGAGAAATGATAGAAGAAAAAATAGAAACAACAACAGAGAATCTCACAATCGTAGCGGAACAAAATATAACATACAATAAAGATTTTTGTACAAAAGAATTTGTATCTATTTTACACGTACAATCATCAGAGTACAATAATCAATACATCAATCTGAAAAGTTATAATAACTTGTCCTCACACAGCTGAAATATAACAAGTACAGAGATACGTCTCTGTAATCCAGCTCATCTCCTAAGATCCATAGCATTCTAATCTGAATCTGTAGTACTCGGTCTAACCCGAGTATTATAATAAAATAACACCCGAGTCAGTCTGGAAAACAAGCGAAAGAAAACACACTCAATTTGAATTATTAGATTTATCAAAATCCATTGAAAAACAAAGGTATCTCGTAAGACCGCGTCACACATTAAGACAATGAGTTTTTCCCTTACGATAACCAAAACAATTTATAGAAAATCCTCTGATATTATATAGTGTCTAAGTACAAATACTTATTCAAATAGCCAAAATTGTTACATTAATTAAATTCTAGCATACTATGCTCTACAAACAAAATCGTAAAGGCTTCTATTGGAGAATGGATTCCATACAATGAGTAGGTGGTACCGCCCATCATAGTACACCTCTAGAATAATGTACCGAGGACCTCGTCGGGATCCTCTACTACACAAGACAGACATACCCCTAACCTAGATAGATCGAATATGTTATCACCCCATGTGTTCCCACACTTAAAAATAGAGCGCTCCTTCTTTCATGCACAACCATATCCATAATATATAGGTTTTCGAGGATATCAAGGAAAGTGATAAATACCCTAATTGGGTATGACCCACTTAGCCTTACCGCATCTCCCCTGTTTTAGTCATTTCCGGTTGATGGGGCTTGAGGCTAAGTGTTACCTTTCAAGTAACAATTCTACTTGGAATGCTCATCGTCCTCCAATTACGATGTTCTTATAGCATTCGTCCATACAAATTGTCCTGGGTCTTGAAAACTCGAATCACCATCTTTATCATCTCTACGGTATTCATTCGTAACGTTCAAACCGGATCGAAGTGGTTTTCGGATAATTAAATCTGATCTAGTCTCTTCAAAACGATTAATGAAATTGACCAATATTGATAGTCGGTTATTTTACTATCAATAAAACATACATAAGCAGTTTCTGGGCCTTATTATAAATTCTTCTAAGATATTTATTTTTAAAATATCTTTATAAGATATATCAATCCCTTCCAACATTTGAAAACAATCTCAAATACTTAAATCTGTAATAGGATATTTCCAAAACCATCTCAATAATTAGAAATATTTCCAAATTTCCATTTTTATACTTAGGAAAATATTAACTTTTATTTTACAAAATATTTTCAAACAATAACACTTAAGAAAATATTTCGTAACTTATTCCATAAGTCTTCGAAATCACTAATAAATTCCCTTTTCTCAAAATCATATCCTTTTATAAGCCCCTTTTACGAATCTTAAGAGAATTTATAAAATAAAATTTCAGTCACTTTAAAACTCTCTATATAAATAATTAGTATTTAAAAGAATAAGAATTTATTTTTAAAACATGTTCAAGTAATTATTTAAAATATCGAAAATACTTTTATAAACATCAATAACTCGTTTTTTAGATAATAAATAAAATTTCGAAGCTGATTTTAAAAGTTAGAATGTAATAAAATAAATACTTAATATTTGAAAATCTACTTATTAAAGTATTTCAATCCTAACTAGTTTAAAATTCCATGGTTTTAAATAATAAAATTTTCCTTTTAAAAATAAACTTAACTTCTTAGAATTAAAAATATATTTTTAAAACCTCAATAACCAATTAAATTTATAAATTACTCTCAAATCACATCACATCACTTCCATTCTGATCCCCTTAACCATTTTCACTTTCAAAAATAGTATCCACTATTTTTCTCACCATATTTCCATATTCCAATATAAATCCTCCCTTTAAATTAATATTTCCAATCTATCATCTAATATTAATTCCTTATTTATAAACGTCGTTTATAAATTTTATAACTCCTTTGAGTTTCACTTTTTATAAAACTAATCTCGTTTATAAAATTTCATTTTTTTAAATTCCATTAATTTAATAATTCCATTTATTTTTATTTTTCAAATCTATTATTAATATTGACCTTAACTCCTTTTCATAATATCAGAATATCCTTTATAAATTCTTTTATATAATTCATTTAAAAAATATCTATCTTAGACAATTTACGAATAGCTAAGTACAAATAAAAAAACACTTATCATTTTTGCTTTTTTCCAACTCAATTTCCTTTAAAAGAACCCAAATTCCAATATAAATATTTTTATATCCAAAATTCTTTTATTATTCCTTCAGATTCAAAACTAATATTTATGGTATTTAAAAGCACCAAAATTTAAGGCTAGTGCTACTATAGCATCCAATAAATTCCAATCACTACAATAATCTATAATAGATTTTTTTTCACAGTCCGTATATCACGTTATATGAAATTAAATTCAACATTTTGAGGAATCCAGTTGGATTCCTCAACATGTTTCCTGCATCCACAGATGTTAATAAAACATAAAAACACCAATCTCACGTCGAGGGGGATATTGTGGTATATAAGGTCATCCGCTATTATACGAGGTGCATAGGGTCTCATCCGCTATAATATGTAGGAATATTAATCGAACTACTAATACACACACACACACACTACTATACGTATTTAACATAACATTCAACGGATAAAAATTTCTAAATTTAACCAAGAAACCAATAATTAATTTTAACTATTTAAAATTAAACCGGCAATCCAAATGAGTGAGAATTTCTCACCTTGATATTTAATTGCAATCCATTAAAATTTTAATTCTATATCCTACATCATTTCAAATCCAACACCACTGATCTTGTAATTTGAATCTCGTATGAAATTTTACATGGATAATTGGACTTCAAAATAATTAATTGATAATTAACTTAAATTTTTTTAAAAAATTGTTTTCCAACAAAATTTACCTTCCTCACGCTAGATGTCCGCCCAAACTCCTCGAACCCACCATCTAGTTCACGCCTCAACCAACGTCGCCAACCTCCATCTTGAAACACTAGAACGACCGGACGAAAATCCACTTCGTGGCTAAGAACTGTCCACGACATCACTATAGGCAATCAACTTCATGATACCATCCATGCTACCTTCGATCAATCACTATCACCACCACTTCTTGAACCGCCTGACCGTACCTGGCCCAATCGCCTACAGCCAACGCTCCTACTCGAGCGTACCACTAGAATGCACGTGACACCAATAGCCATGATTTTCAAATCGCGATGCCTCCCCCACATTATCTTCGCTCTGCCGCTCCGCTAATACCTTCAGTTTCCCACGATCACCCATTCTTCAGCCCTAGCTTCGATCGAAACCCACCCAGCAGCGTTGCCATGTTCGAGAATGACACGCGGCTTTGTCGCGATTTATAAATTTTTTCAATTGATTTCAGAATTCTTAATTCTTAATTTGTTTTCTTCTCTAAATCGAAGAAAGGGAGGAAGAACGATTTTCGTTTTTAAAAAGGGAGGTCAAGATTTAGTATTTTGGTTTTGTGATTTTTTTTAATCTCCTGGCCGTATTAAAATGAAGGAGGAGAGGAACGTATACAATAAGGCATAGATCGGGTCACTACATCATAGGGTGGCTGATGATAAGTTAGAAGGACAATTGAAAATAAATTGACTTAGTAATATGTTAATTTATTCTCAAAATGTCTCGAAATTTCAAATCCCTATCGAGGAACGCTAGACATTCGTAATGTTATACCCCTATTTCAAACGCAATAGAAAAGGATTCAAGTTCTAATTCGATCGTATGGAGAAGATAGCTTTTTGAATCCAATTATTATATTGAATTTTCGATATTAATTTAAACGCGTTTCTAACCCGTACGACCAAATGATAACTCCAAATGCTAGAAACTTGAAATATGATAAAAATACATTACTACAAATCCAATGGAACTGGTTTTGTCGAATTCCAAGAACATGTCTCGGTTCGCTATTTCAACTCGTCGATAAAATCGACGATTTCAAAAATTGTCGAAATCGCTTGAAATTTTCAGTTTTAAAACTTATTAACCCAATTATGATTCAAATAGAATTTAGATCATCACTGGGAATCGTTTCAGTTTCATATTCAACTCTAATTCAATTATTTAAATTATTTTTAATTATTAACCCAACAATTAAATTTATTAATTGATTCGCTATATTTGGACCAGAAGTTTTATTACACTATTTTTGACCGATAAACTTCATACTAAAATTTCATTCTCATTTCAAAACTCAAAATTTAAAATAAATTAAATGTTCAAAATCAACGATAAAAATTTCGGGTCGTTACATCATATATCAGTATGCGCATTTATAACTCATAAATATCCATGCACTTACTAGATTCTAAGAGCATTCAAAAAAATAAATAAACATTTAGTAATTTATATTTCATAAATATTAATTAATTTGATTAATTTACAACAATTATAAATTAATTAAATCATGTGGTTCATTTAGAGCATTCATCATTTTGGTTTTGCGACTCAAATGTGTAAATTCAGTCAGTGATTAATATCAAACTATTCGAATATTAATGTTCACACGTCACTTAGCAGGTGGTGTAACGTTTTGGGTGAATTCATCGCTAACACATCTTTTAGTAAAATTAGATTTTACTTATCATAAGAAGTACCAGATAGTGACAATCATTTACACCAATTCTCTTCGTCAAAACTATATCACTTTGGATTTATGGGATTTGGTAATGGTCAAAATTCCAACATCATCCACATTCAACTTTATAGTCAAAACACATAGTCTTTGGTTCAATAATAATAATAATTATTAACTAAAATTCTCTAGTTGGAGACTTTGACTTTGAGTTGATCATGATACTAACCCTATATAACCGAGGAGACGAATCCTCTCTTGAAACGTGCTTCACTTCTAATACTTCCACTCGACCAAACTATAGTCGCTCGATGGAAAGCCATGTCATGATTTGACTATAATCAAAGCGGAGCTTCCATATTGAAGATGCACAATATTCTCAAGTCGAGAGAACTGTGTAAATCAGCCACATCGATATTTTCTGTTTAACCTTAGTTATATTAACCATTTGAAAAACTATCGAGTGGGTCGTTCCATAGTTATCCAATAACTATCAGTATATAACCCCTAGGTGCCCCCATCAGTCATGTGTAATACACTGTCCAACATTTTGAGAGCGTTATATATTCTAATCTTAATAGATACACCGATATTCCGTCTCGATGCTTCTTGACTAGGAATATTTAAAATGGTATATTTATTTTATTGTGATAAATAACTCACGGTTATAACACTTTGTAACTACTATCACAAATATATATTTATGGATTTTCTACTAGATATACTTATAATTAAACTATTAATTAATATAACCATATTATATCAAGTATATGATAGAAAGAAACATTTTATTATGAACGAAATTGTTCAACGCGTTAGATATATGTAAAAAATTATATAATTGTCACTATGACATACCCCTAACTTTATCAATATATATATATATATATATATATATATATATATATATATATATATATATGTATATATATAACAACTTCGAAATTTATAGGATTGTATTTGATTATATTTTAACTTTTAGAATAATGGAAGAGGTTTCCTAACTTTTGCTTATGAAGTTAGAAAATAAAGATAATGGAAGGAAGCCTACATGAATAAATTTTTATGATGAATGAAGAGTTTTGCAGGCTTAGGAAAGACTAGTACAAGGAAACATAGGTTAAAGTTTGGGTTTGTGTGCTCGGGCTCCTTGTAGATTACTAAAAAAACATTCTCTTATGCTTTATTTTATAAAATATTTTTAGTTAAATTTAAATGACTAACAAATTCCAAATAAAATCATATTTAAATTACTGAAATGATTACATAAAATTATGGAATTTTATAGAATTTATTTATCATGATTTCTTTTTAATTTAATTATTTATTAACAAATCCAATATTAGGCCCATTTTAATAAAAATATTACTTAAAAATAAAAATATTAATATTACTTCAAAAAATTTAAATTCATCACTTATTAATAAATCACAATTTCAAAACATAAAATTCTCAAAATAATTTATTCCATGTTATAGAATAATAATTTTTTCCTTAAAATAAAAAAATTTCCAAAAAACATTTCATTACCAAATTCCATTATTTCAAACAGTGCCAAAATCATTTTAATTAAATCATTAAAATTCCATCTTAATTAATTAAAGCTTAATTATAAACTTTAATTAATTGCTTCTCAACACTGGATTGTTGGGTTTATGTTGTGCAGAAGACTATTAAATATTCTCTGATAGAACATGATTTGCATAGGAGATAATCAATTCTATAGTTTACAAACTAAGAATATAGACGAGGTTGTTTTTCATACACAAGAAAGAATGAAACAAATCGGCTTGACAAATAAGCATAAGGACAAGCCTATAAGTATGAAAATGTTGTCATCTTCGAAGCACTTATATTAGTCAAACTTGATTAGCTTGAGGATGCAATGTATTAGCACTGACCCGATAAAAATAGTATTTTTTTTATAATGTCGAAGTTGGGATTAAACTGTATTTGCATCGCGATTGTGTTTTAAATTTGAGAGACACAAATATATCAAATTAAACGGCCTTACGAGAAGAGTTAATGCTGAAGAGGGATACAAGGAAACACAGAAGCCAACATATTGTAGAAGAATTAACTCTTCTCTTTAACGAACAATTAGGGCTTTGAGCCAAAATTTAACATATTTCAAAGCACCACACTTCGTCATTTCAAACCACAGTTGCTACAGATCTAGGAGTTTATATATATGTATGTATGTATGTATGTATGTATGTATGTATTCCATTATACATGAATAATAAACAATCATTAGATCATATGACAATATTCTTAATTATTGTTCTAAATGACTTGGGTTTAATTGAAATAGAAGACATCAAAATGAGTTATTCCTTGAATAAATGACTATATTTGCTTCAATCTTTTGATTAATTTACTTAGTTGATGGTATCTTATATAACCGACTAAGATAAAAGTTGTTGGATTCGAAGATATGTATGAAGTTGATCGAATCTTGTTACAATTGTGCTTCTCTTAGCTATTGTTCTTAATGTTTATTATTATTGTTGACATGTCTGTTAGACATATACAATGAAAACTGAAAGCAAATTTATTTGTTGTGAAATAATGGCCATATGCATAAATATAGGCATCATTGCTGACATGCATTTGCAATTGTAATTCGGTAGCTTAGTTTATTATCAGTTACCCCAATGGAAAATTTTAAATTAATTATGGTTAAGAATAAATCTACGAAGAGAGAAATCAAAAGTAAAGATTTCAATGTATTTCATTCTTATTCATTAATTTATTAGTGAAATCTTTTTCGGTAACTATTGATTTTTTTTTCATAATAAATTATGGAAGTTACAAAGAAGATAGGAAGTGCAATGAATTTGGAAGGAAATGAGATGTGCTAATATAGTGGAACTAATGTTTTGGGGTCGAATAAAGTATAAACATGCCTTGATTTATTTAATTAACCAGGATTAAAGACGTACGTATAATTCTATAATATTAAAAACTCCATCTTATCTTAATCCTACACTGCCATTGGTAAAAGACTTGTAAAGTTTGAACTTCATAAACCCGATACTAATTTAGATTCATATCCTCTTCTCCAATTGAAAATTGGATGGAGATTACAATTATATTCTGCTGAACATTTGAACATAAAATAAAATACAATTAATAAAAAAATAGATCGGGATCGTTGGATTTTTTTATTTGATGGAAATCGAGTGAGATCTTATGTTTAAGATCTTCTTTATTCATTTTATGTCCATATTTTATGTCCAAACAAATTTACCACTATAATATCTTATGTTTTCAATCAAGATTTTTTTTTTTTTTTTTTTTTTTTTGTTGCAATATTAAAGCCTTGTTGGGATCAATAAACATTATTTTATTTACTATGCAATGAATTAAAATATGCAATGAATTAAAATGTCAATTTAATCCCCTTTTAATTTACAAGTAGATTCAAATCACACAGTCTTTGATGTTTCATCAACTTGTAAGGTAAATTAACAACAAACTAAATGCATGAAAGCAAATAGAGAATTTATAAAGTTACACATCTTACAAAGGAATGACAATAAATTGTAGATTAAATAAACGTTACGATCCTAAATATTTACCAAAGTACTACCAGAGTATTGTATTTGAGACTTTACTTTTTGTGCTAAACGGAGTAAGTCTTACAATTTGATATTCTGAACGGAAGCATAGAAAATAAATTTATGAATATCATGTTATGTTCTTACCAACTAATAACTTTACACTGTGATCCCTGCTTTCATGTTCATGTATCTATTTGTATTCATTTATGAATCAATGGATCTTTATCCTCGGTTTTAAATATGAGATTTCCTATAAGTAAAGTTTTCTTCGCTTCGTTATTTCTCTTTTCTTTTTTCCTTTTCTTTTTTGTTTACCTTTGCTGCTCCATCTTTTTTCTTCTTAGTCATGTTTTTCACATTTATCCTCTATGGAAACAGAATGATCAATTAATGGGTTTCTTCAAATTCTCAAAAATTAGGAAAAGATTCCATCTTTACCGTATTATTAGCAGCCATTGATCTTTGCCGCATTATTAGCAAAAAGATCTCTCTGTCTCTCTCCCCTTGAGGTTTTATCTTCGTTTTCTCACACGCCTTATGAGCTTAGTGTGTTATAACATTTATCATATGAAGAAATATGAATTTCCAGAAGGGATGCTATTTTAAGCAAAAATTATAAAAGAACACCGTGCACAGTTCTACACAAGCTATTTTCATAGCTATACATATTGCAATAACATTTAAATTTATATTTTATGTTTTCATTTTCTAATACAGAGCGACAGAAAGCAATATGATAAATGGAGATACACTGCACACCTTTTTCTCACAAAGAACACCAATCTTCAACCTTCAACTATGGGTGATTATTTGCATTTGTGTAGTAGCATTCATCATCTTCTTCCTTTTTGTGTTATGCATATGCATGCTTTCTAAAAGAAAAACAAAGATACCAATAGATAAATCTTGCTACCCTCCAATCCCATTGGCATCCAAAGAAATTAATACATGCAGCCACAATTTAGGACAAACTCTTTATGATAATATCAGTGAAATTAGTTCTAAGAAGCCATTGATAAAACGAAAATCAATGGAGTCTGATAATATGAGTCAGTGTAGCTCTGTATGGACAGAAGAGTCTCCCCTTGGTTGGGGACACTGGTTCACTTTGAGGGATCTTGAACACGCGACCGATCATTTTTGCAAGGAGAATGTTATTGGAGAGGGTGGATATGGAGTTGTTTACAAGGGATGTTTATTCAATGGAATGGAGATTGCGGTTAAAAAGCTTCTTTGCAATGTGTAAGTTTAATTGACAGTTGTATCTCCATGAACAACCAGTATAATCCAGAATTTGTTCAGAACAAAGTCCTTATGGTTTTCTTATTTATCAGAGCACAGGCGGAGAGGGAATTCAGAGTAGAAGTTGAGGCCATTGCTCATGTTCGTCATAAGAATTTGGTGCGCTTTTTAGGTTACTGTGTCGAAGGAACTCAGAGGTAACTGCTCGTTTAGAATTTTTATTTGGGTTTTGTTATGTTGAGCCACACATCGGACAATTTACATTATGAATTCTGCATAAATACTAAAAGACCTCCTTCACATTATCAATTGATTTTGTAATAATACATGCTTCTTTAACATTGTATCAGACCGGGTTTTGTTTGTGTCACACGTCACTCTCAATTGAATGTCCACGTGTTGAGATTAGTTTCACGTTGGACAATTTACATTATGAATTTTGCGTAAATACTAAGTTACCTCTCTTCACATTACCAGTTGTTTTTTTGATAATATATTGTTCCCTAATATGGGCTACTTTCATAAATTCACAATTTTAATCACGTGCCCTAAAAGCACATGATAACATTTTCTTTTTTATTTTTTTATTTTCATATGTTGGAAGAAATCAAATAAAACTATCATTATGATAATTAGAGTTAATGTCCATACGTTAGGTAACAACTTGTTGATTTTACACTTTTATTTTGGAAAAATGGTCCTTCTGGCATGTTATCCAAGCAAGCCTTCCTGGACCATTCAAATACTTTGTTATGCTTTACGATCAGTCAACATTACAGAGTAATATAACATTTATAATTGTAGTTTGTTGTTAGCATTTTTTTATGCTAGTTTAGAGAGCAACTTTAGTTATTCACGATAACAATTGGTCAATGTAAATGGTAATATTTTAGCATTTATATATTTGTTTGTATAGTTCTGAAAGTGGGACTAATATTTTTATCACACCCTTCACATATGTCATACTTGAACCAAGTACGTGATAATAGCATTTTGGATGGCGCGGTACATGCATGACGGTTGAACATATATCTATTAGTTGAAGTTTTAACTTTGATACCAATGTTAGAAATTTTTTTTATTTTAGTTCGAGAACTGCTTTAGTCATTCACAAAATCAATTGGTCAAGGTAAATAATAGTTAGTATTTATGTACTTGTTTGTATATTCCCGTACGTAGGACTAATATTTTCATCAATATCTATTAAGCTGTTATCATGATTGATCTCAATGAATATTCTTATTTTATTTGCTATTAGGATACTTGTGTATGAATACGTAAACAATGGAAACTTGGATCAATGGCTTCATGGAGACTCGTCCATGCATGGTACTCTTCGATGGGAATCCCGAATGAAGATCATTTTAGGAACAGCAAAGGGGTATGTCTTGAATACCAAAAAATAAAAATCACAGAATATAATTTATCATTTTTGATTTTACCATATTAGCATTTAACTCTTGCAGGCTAGCATATTTACATGAAGCGGTAGAACCAAAAGTAGTACACAGAGATATTAAATCAAGCAACATCCTACTCGATACCAAATTCAATGCAAAGATTTCTGATTTTGGATTAGCTAAGCTCATGGGTGCAGGAGAAAGCCATGTAGAAACTCGAGTAATGGGAACTTTTGGGTATGTATTGTGACTTAACAAACTCTCTATAAGAAAAGAAAAGAAAAATTTGTGTTCACTCTTTGGTGCTGTTTCAGATATGTTGCTCCAGAATATGCATATTCTGGAATGTTAAATGAGAAGAGTGATGTGTATAGCTTCGGAGTATTAATGCTGGAAGTTATGACTGGCAGAAGCCCAACAGACGTCAACCGCGTTAAGGAAGAGGTAGTTTAGCTTATCTTCATTAGTATGGGTCCGTACTTCACACACGGATTTGTATTATTGTATACATTGATATTTTGTCTTACCGTAAATATGTAAACGGAAAGCAAAGACATTTTTGTAATTTCAAAAAGACAGCGAGTAAATTAGATTAACGAATTTTCTTTATTAGCAGCAGAGCAGAGATATGCTCCCTTGATTAATGATGCACGTTTATTTAAGTAGTCCAAAGTTCAGATACTGTCACCATAAAGACTTGTACTATTCATAATGGTTTCAGGGACCAGAGTAGATTTTCATGGTTGTTTTTATTTTATTTTTTGATTACTAAACATTTTAAATGATTTGTTTAATTGAGCATTAATTATATATGCATGATGATCTCAATTGGCCCAAAAAAAAAGAAAAGCTCCATGTACAAATCAAATGTTTTACACTGGTATTACCGATCATAGACACTATCCAAATGCTTTAAATATATGGCTGAGCATCTACAACTTTAGATCGTGAAACCAATGGTCTATAATTGCTAGGTGTTTTCGTGCTGTGGTTTCAACTATAACGGAATATTAAAGAAAGTGAGAAGTAGTGCAGGAAATTTTTGTACTTTGTTATATGTACAGAACGAAGCATTTACATGATTGGTATATCTGTGTAGGTGAATTTAGTGGAGTGGTTCAAAACGATGGTGTGTAGCAGGAGAACTCATGAACTAATGGATCCAAATCTTGACCCGAAACCCACAGCAAGGATTTTCAAACGTATTCTTTTAGTTGCTTTAAAATGCATTGATCTTGATTCTGCAAAAAGGCCTAAGATGAGTCAGGTTGTTAGAATGCTGGAAATTGAAGATGAACTACACGGCCAGGTTAGATTATTTGTATTTACTTATGGTAAATAACGTGGAAATTAGGTTGAATGGCTTCTCATTTTAAGATAGTAAGTTTTAAGGACAACGTTTCGAATAAATTAGTTTTGAGTACAATTTAAAAGAAAATAATAAATTCATTTATCTTTTAAAGTTATACAGAAAATTGATAAATTCATTTGTCATTATTTCCGTATAACTGAAATGATAATTTCATTTATTTATTTTTCTGTAAATTTCCTTTAAAACTAATTTTTTAGAAATACCGTTCTTAAAATTTAATATAGAAACCTCTTTTAATAAAAATCACTATCATAATTTTATTGCAGTTAATACTCATCTATTTGTACAGAAGTTTATACAAATATAATTTTGTGACAAACAGGGTGGAAGAAACAGGAGTAGCCATAGCCCAAGCTGGGATATTATTGAGCTTGACAATATACTGGAATCATCGATTGAAAGAGATTAGTTTTGCTGCATTATTTCATTCTCTACGGCTTTCATCTACAAGCTATGGCAGCAAAAAGTGCTTGTAGTATTACTTGAGTCTTGATTTTTATTTTATACAGCGTGATTGCTGTCCTTTTGGTTTCTGGTACCAAGGCAGGATTAGAATTATTGTTTTTCTTCTGCAAGTCAACATATGCATGTCATGACACAGAACTGACTTTGTGTCATAACAATAAGCTGTCAATTTATTAATGATTTTATTTATAGCAACTTAAAGACACAGCAGAATAAGCTACTTGTTTACCACTTCTAGCATATACATATACATGTGCGGAGCAGAATGATGATACAATTCTTTCTATCCTAAATGTTTTTGCGATCGGGGACATGGGTTCCCACTTATATTCTACTAGTCACATGCACACTGCTCTTTTATCTGTTTCTATATTTGGAAAGCACAAAGATTCGCATGTGCGATCTACGATTAATTGCTGGAAAGAAAAATAGATCTTTTGAAGTTGATAAAGGCAAGATGTAAACCAGTAAGAAAGCTAATTAAAAATACCTATAACACGTACAAAGTACCACTCTGAGTTTTTTTACAATTGGTATCATCGATCATACACTCCCTTGAGTCTCTTCGTTCTATTCAACGGACCAGTATACAAAAAGAGAGACGTGTTTATGGAAAATTGCATCAAAAGTTGTACGCATGGCTGATAACAACAGAACTCATCCTGCTTCAGGACCTATAGAGTTCTTATGTTTTTTCTTTCTTTCCTGATTTCGTAGATCGATCAAATGCGCATAGCATTTTTCACATATGGCTAGCTTTAGAAAATTGCTTCATGTGAAGGCTTTAAAATATTTATTTAACATTTAAGAAAAATAAGCTTGAAACTTCTCTGACGAACAAAAAAGATTTAAAAATACTTCATCTCACGTCTTTTCGTTAATCATTTGTATTAAATTTTATGAATACTCTGTTCAAGATTGTTGGAATATTTCAAGAAATTTGAACCACATAAGTAAAATAAAATGTGCCCTGTTATTTTTTATGTAAAGTTTAAATAAGGGAATCAAATTTAGAACTAAAGCTAAAAGGCATAATGATGTAACAATCGTGTAAAACATGCGTAGAGACCAGAGTGATTTTCAATTTGTTGACGGGCAAATTGAATTATCAGATCCATTTTTTTTAAATCAATCTTTTTCTCTTAATCAATTCATGAAATCAAATATGGTTTTTACTAATTTATTTAAATTTTCACAGTTTCTTTCCAAATAATCAATATGAGTTATGCATTCAAATGTACGATTTAATGGTTAATTAGGTTTAAATGGTATTAAATCTTATCATAGAGAGCTCAACTTTGATACAACCACGAGTGTATCGAAATTTGATATACAAGGTTTTAACAATCGACATGTGTAGTAAAAGTTAATACGTAACGACCCATAAATTTTAATGGTTTTAATAACGTAACTAAACTGGAATTTTTGTGAAATTTAATATAGTTGAATTTGGAATAAAAATTTGATATTTGAAATACGTCTACTTAAATATAGTAAATCGTAAATTTTCATAAGATAATATGGAAGATTATTTTCTTATGTAATTTTATTTAAATTTAAATCAGTTAATATTAGGTGATAATAAAATATTTCTCAAACCTGAATATTTTTATATAATAAATTTGTAAATCATCTTCTGAGTGAGACATCATATTTCGTTTTGTCAAATTTAGAATGCTATTGCTCCGTCTATCTAAATTTCAGCAAATTAGCAGCATTTTCGGTACAGATTATCCACTTTTGATAGGATAATCGTACCACTGATATGTATATACCGTTTTGATCGTCTCATCGTGCTGATCTCTGCGGTATATTCATTCTTGTGTTTCGAAGTCCGGTTCGCTGCAGGATCGTTAAAACAATTTGTAGTATCGGTACAGTTTCGAACCTTTCAAATTCCTAGTGTCCATTCTTTACCCACAGACGAAACCAACAGCCATGGCTTTCAAATTCCTAGTGTCCTTTTAGACATGGTTCATTCGTTTATCTGAGCCGACTACCCACCATTCGGCCATCACCACCATCGAACCCGCCTTCTTCAACTCTCACCAAAGTCGACTCTCCCATCACCGAACTCCACTCTCTTCCCTTGGCACTAGCAGCACAAAGACTCCCATCGTCGGCTCTCCTCTCCGACCCTACTGCTGCCAAGCACAAGCCTATCCCGCGTGCAAGCCTCAGCCTCTCCGCATTTTCCAGTGATAGCCTTGCCACTCGCACCTCCGCCCGTAGCTCCACCCCAGACCACTTCATTTTCCCTTCCAACTCTTTTTTCCGTGAATAGGCCAGCTTCTCCTCTTATCTGAACCACTTGCCTCCTCTTTGTTAAAGCTGTATACATGTTATATATATATATATATATGTGTGTGTGTGTGTGTGTGAGAGAGAGAGTTTTGAATATATTTGTGAAGTCTGCATAGGTGTTTAGCATATGTATATATTACATAAGTTATTGTTTTATGATATCTGTTGTTTTAAATATAGTTTACAAAAGTATTATATTACATGTTTAAAAGCATATATATTATATTATGAAGTTTGGCCTGTTATCTATGAGATATGCATAGTTAGCTATTTGAATACATACATATATATATATATATATATATATGCTTTATATAAAGTCAGTGTAATTATTTACAAAGATATATATTAGTATGTTGAGTTTGTATAAATTTATAATAGTTTACTTTATATACAAGTTGCGTATAACCTGTTTGATTGTTTGTATATATAATATATGTAAGGTTATAGATTTGTTTATATATATATATATATACACATTAGAAAATGTATATACTTGTATTTGATTACCTCATTATCATTTTATATTTCTTGAGAAATAGGTTTATAATTTTTTTGAGGCAAGTCATATACATATATATTTCTGGTCTGCATATTATGTTAAAGCATGCACAAATTGAAGGCAGTCTGCATATTTTTGTATGTACGTACATTGTTTCATATATGAATAGTCTGCATATTTTTATATACTTACATTTATTTTGAGTATTTGTTTTCAAATTTGATGTGTGTGTGTATTGTGATTTTTAGATATGTGTTAAGGATTATAATATCGATTTGCACGTATTTACCTGATTTCTATATCTCTTATACATCACATGTATATGCGTATTATTATAAATTGTTGGTGGTATTATAAATATAATTGGTTTTTATATATTATATACACATATCAATTTGTTGATATGGGTTACTGGTTGAAAGATGTGTGTACATAAATGGTTAAAGTACATATATCTAAATCTATGTTAATATTTTAAAGTAGTTGTGCTCAAATAATTCTTTGGAAACTTTTGAAAGGAAATTGGTGCTTTATAAATTTGGATTTGAAATAAATAGATTTATTCCATATGTATATTTTTGTTTCCACATATATCAAGAAGTTTGATTTCTTTCGTCAATACCAAGTCAACGCCTTCATTTCCATCAATCTATAGCTTATCTTGATTTGTTTCCATCGGTCCCAGCTGTAATTCGTTTTGCCTTGCTCGCGTCTGTATCTATGTGCATGTTCGTGCCATGTAATGACCCGACATTTTCAACCATTCGCATCCGCACATGTCATACGTGAATTGCTCAAAATACCACGTTGTAAATATTTTTTTGGCAATACTCAGAATATACAGTAAATAAATAATCTCAGATCACAGACACAAAGTAATATAATGGAGTGGAAGTAAAAGAGATAGTAGTTCATGATGCTACTATATATATATATATGTAAGATACATCAGAGTTAAACAAGATACAATAGAAGAGTGACAAGGTAAAATTATGAATACATAACTGGAAGCAACTGGATAACTGAAATCAACTGAGTATCTGAAGAGAATAGATAGCAGGGTCTTCAAGCAAAGCTCCAACTCTGAAGGTGAGTCTCAAATGCTGTATCACTCAGTCTGACCCGAGCGTAAAGAAAAACACAAAACACTCGAGTCAGTACATACATACTTATGAACTGTAAATCGACTCAAGTGAACAGTAACAAATGAATCAGTAACTTAAAGAATGCTTGGGATCGCCCATCCTTTAAGGATCCGTTAAACTATTTACTATGTAGTAATATTTCGCTATTATAATAATGTCTATTAATAAAACAAACTTACTTTTTCATAGCATTAAGGGGTTACCCATATAGCCCTTAACACGTAATAGTCCTAGTATTCCATCCAATATCATAGTCCCTCCTGATCGGGAAGCCACCAGAGGATAACACACGGGCTACGGGAGAAAACCAAACTCGTACAAGGCGCGATAGGGTAGGTGACACGGCATAACTAGGCAATGCCAGGGTAGATATACCAATTACGCTTTCCGGGCCGGTGATAACGCGTAGCGCGCAGCTACCGCCCACCTCGAGCCACACCCCCAAATAAAAAAATAAAAAAATTCAAAAATGGCCACCGAATCAATCCAAAAATCAAAGTATAACATCGAAGGGATGTATCCGATCAAAGGTGCTACCTCGTTAGCCCGTCAATCACTCCTGTTTTAGCCACCTTATGCCAACTCACGGGAGTCGGGTCCATGTATTTACCTCAAAGGAAACGCCGCCACCATCCTACTTCATTCTGGAATCTCCACTGCGTACACGGTTGTCAAAGTGGTTTTCGGTTCGACAGAGAGTATGCCCATATCCGATCCCGGTCTCTTTGCCAACCAATCGTTATTATAACACCGTGGTTATTCCGAAATAGTATATACTTTCAAAAACCAAAGATATCATTTCAAAACTATATTCCTTTCATAATAGTTTATACTTCAGAACCAAAACCATTTTTATTTCAAAAGTATATTCATATCAAAACCATTTCAATCATTTCCTATTAAATCCCTTATCAATATATTACATTCTTAAATTCAAATATTCAATTTAAATATCACTTTTAAAAATAAATTATGTCATTCATTTGTTATTTCAAATATCATTTCAAAACACATCTCAAAATTCCATTCAAAAATTCATTTATCTCATTACATTTCATTCCATTTAACACATAACAAAGTAAACCTTATTTTAATTCAAATTCAATTTAGATTCTTTGAAATTCAAATTTGAATATTAAATTATATTCAAACTCCTTAAACTTCATAAATAATCAATTTCAAAAGTTAAATCATTTAACACTTTAAATATAACTCCAAAACAGTGTTAAAATCTATAATGTTTCAAAACATTGTCAAATTTCAGCAGCGAGGACACTTACAAAGTGTTATCATAGCTTATATTAAGTATTTCTGCATATAGTTTAGTTTAGCAACCATAGCACTTACCAAGTACTATAACAGAGATGTTTTTTTTATTTACAGCAACAGCGGCACTTACAAAGTGCTATAGTAGTCATTCTTACTAATTCAAAGCTTAGTTAACTTTAGCAACGACAACATTTACAAAGTGCTACAGCAGCCTATTATTAAAATTTCCAGAGTTAAATAAACCTAAATTTTAGCTATTTTTAAACTTATAAATCATATTTAAGTTTCAAAATTTCACATTTGAATCATTTTTGACATATGATTTATCACAACAATTTTTTTTTATAATTAAATATCCAATTTAAACACAATTCATTTGTTAAGTCAAAATTCGACTGTTTTCTTAACTTATTAATTTAATAAAACTTAACATTTTACTTCAAATATCCATTTAAAATTTAATTTCCATTATTTACTTGCATTTTTAAGTATAAATGAAAGTCAAAATCACATTTACTTCAAATTTACGTACTCAAATTCACAATTCAAAACTTAATATTTAAATTTCTTAAAACCATAAAATATATATTTTTAAATCAAAATTTCAAACATTAAAAAATACATATCTTAAGAAAAATCATTTAAAAATATACCACGGGGTCTGTATGTAATTTTCTGTCCTAGGTGAAGTGATACGGATATGTTTCATTTCAATCCGCAATTTAAAAAGAAAACCCGGGTTCTATCATTTCAAACCCACAATCCCAAGTCAAATAAAATACAATAAAAATCGCTTGAGCCTATCATTTCTGCTCATAATGATTTTTCCCTATTCTAATGTCCGTTCAGGTATGTATCATTTCAACACATAGTGATTTTATTCTAACAAGGAGCTTGCAGTATGAGTATATGCATAAACAATATAAACAAATATACTAACATGTCAATGTCACAATATACTGTCATTTATCATAGGTCAGGTGATAATTAACAAAGTTAACATGGTAAATACATGGAATAATATATCATATTATCATCATTAACTTGCATAATATTTTAATCACTAATCACTTGTCATCCATTTACCATTTCATAAGTAATAATGTCAGAGTGAGAAGGACTCACCTTTATCAAAGCTAGAGACCCAAACAACACAGAAGAATGATTCCCAAAAGCACGACAAGCACAATTAGATTTGAATGGATGGAGAGCCTTATATCAACCCAAAATAATACATACATAAGCAAATATATTTAATTTACATACAAATAAAATTAACAAATTTTGATTTGCAAAACAATTTCAAAACAAGGAAACATAACCAAACCTTAGAAGCAAAAGGCTTGTACAAGACAACATAAGCTTGGCTAAAATGCAAATGGCTTAATCTAACCACACCTAGGCTCGGCCTAGGTCATGTATGCTCGGCCATGAGTCATGAGACATGGCTATGGGTATGAAAGTGGAAGGCAAAACATGAGGAAGGTGAAGGCAAGCAAGTGGAAGGGTTTGGGTCAAGGAATGGAAGTTTTTGGTGTACATAGGCTCGGCCTATGGTCCTATGGGCTTGGCCTATAGTCTGCTATAGGTCAGGTCAGAGGTTATGTTGGTGGTCAAAGGTCAGGTCATGATGGTGGTGGAGCTAGGGGTGGTGGCCGAGGCAAAGTATGGAGGTGGAGTTTTTGTCAGCTAAACATTGTTTTATGGAATTTTATCAAGGTTTTGTGGTGATTTGGGTCATGATACTCACTGCTTGGCTTAAGGAAGAGATGATGGTGGTGTAAGCCGTGGATGGGAAGGTGGAGGTGATGGAGGTTATGGCCGAACAAAACTAGTGAGGAGCTAGTCAAAAACTAAAGAAAAAATGAAGAAGAAGGATAAAATGGAAGCCATGGATCTAGACTTTTTCCTTCCTCACGCAAACGATACAATGAGAAACATTTTTTTTCACGTGAATGATAAGAGGCGTCTAGGTTTACAAAAAGATTTGAACGGCTAAAGTTTAGGAATAGTTAGAAAATAAAAAGGCAAGGAAATTTAAAAAGGCACAATTTAAGGAGGAAAAGATCTTGTATATATTTTTCTTAAATAAACGAGAAGAGGAGTTTGAGAACTTTGTACGTGATTGAAAAGAAGAAAATCACGGCTATGCATTTATGAATAGATATGGTAGAAGATTAAAAGGTGGGAAATATATAAAGGCAAGAAATAAATTAAGAAACATATGTTATTTAAAGCGTATCTTAATTGATTTGTTACTTATCCAATAGATATAGATGTATATACACAAAAGAAACCTTCACTAAATAAATAAAGTTTATACACACCATAGAAGTAAATAAGAAGATGGATGTATAGATAAAAAAAATGAAACGCAAAAATTAATTATTTTTTTAAAATGTTGTACGTTACCCAAATTTACAAAGCAAAGATCAGAATTAATTGAAACAAAGCAGATTGGATGTTATAAATATCTATAGTTTTAAAAATAAAATATATACAAAAGATGCCTCTACTAAACAAAATAAATGCAAGAACATTAAACAAATAAATTTTAAAAGATATGCCTTTAAGAAAACATAACATATATTTATTTGAAATTTCTTTCCAAGAAATAAATAAGGGATCTAAACACATAACCATTCAATTAATAAATGAATGTCTAAATAAATAACATAGAAAGATATGGTAAAGATAGATATTATGAAAAATAAATAGATAGTTTTAGGAAAATAGAAAATTAAAAGGCACAATAAAGGGAAAGAATCTTGTCTATTTCTTTCTTTACTTACACGCAATGGAAAAGGCAACAAATACACAAAGCAAGTAACCTATATCTCTTGAAATTCCTAAGTTATTATTAAAAGTAAAAATCAATCAAAATTAAATAAATATATATTCAAAGTTTATACGAACAAAAATAGAAAATAAAATTAGAGAAATAAACATAGGGAAATAAAAAAGGCAAAAGCAACCAAAAGACTCTTGATTTTCCAAATTTCATGTCATGTACAAGTTCAAATAAATAAAATATATACATATGGCATGTCATGTTACCCATGTAAACAAAATTAGAATATGACATGACAAATAAACTTATTATTTATATAGATTAAAATAAACAATTTTGTTGAATAAAATAATTTACATACAATAGTTTTAAAAGCATAACTTTCACAATATTAATCAGATTCCAACAAAAAAAGCAGTATACGTAAAATTTTATTTACTTTCATAAAATTAAGATAAATTTCAAAAGTTCAAAATTTTAAATTTTAAAATTAAAAGTCAAAGTTTGACCACATTGTTAAAAATTCACATTTCTGGAAAATATTCTATTTATTCATGTTTGGAATTTATCATTCGCATAAAAATCAAAATTATATTTAAAATAACAAAATTTAATCATTTTAATAAAATAAATTTTCTAAATCAGGAAATTCAAATTAAAAATAATTACAAAATACAGAGTTGTTACATGCCACTATCTCAGTTATCGTTGTCTCCATAGCCTCGAAAGGTGAGCAATCACTCACGATTAACGTTTCTATATTTATTAAATTTGATTTCATTTGAAATGACAATTGAAATATGCTGTTGCTAGTTATTTGAGTGCTATATATTGTAACAACCTAGTATTTTGAGATTATTTTAACTGTATATTTTAATTATTTTAAATTGAATTGCTGATTTACAAAATTTATTATATTTATTAAAATGGATAAATTTTGTTATTTTAAATATAAATTTTAATTTTGGGTGAATTATAATTTCAAACTTGAATAAATAGGATATTTCCAGAAAGTGGATTTTTGGTCAATCTGGTCAAACTTTGACTTTTAAATTTAAAATCTAAACATTTGAAAATTTTAATTTTATCTATTATTATGAAAATAAATAAAATTTCAAGAATACTGCTTTTCGTTTCGTTGAAATCCGATTTATCTTGTGAAAGTTATGCTTTTTACAATATTGCATGTAAATTGATTTATTTAGTAAAATTGTCTATTTTAATTTACATAAATAATATTTTTATTTGTTAAATCTGTTCTAATATGTGTTATATGACATGTTAGGTATATATTTTATTTTAAAAACATTTTTAAAAGTGATGTTATAATTTTCCAAAATTTATTGTATTTTATTTTCAAATTTTATAACCTAGTTTCTATTTTTAAGCTATTTTCTTAATTTATTTATATTTATTTAAAATTTATTTATTCATTATTTTGTTGTGTTTTTATTTTATTTATATTCATTTTCATATGTATTTAAAAATGCAAAAAGAAATATGGAAATTTGAAGAGTTTTAAACCCTTTATATGCCTTACACTTTTCACCTTCTGCCTTTTCAATTCCAATCTACATTTGCATTAACTATTGGCTTACCATACCTCATTCCTTCAGCCACATCTCACATCATTTTTCACGAAAATTTTGTTTCTCAACTCAAAATTTTTGGTCTCCATCACCTGAGAAATTTGATAAATATTTCACTTTTTTTCACTCTTTCTCCTTGTTTATGCATTATTCTTGCACTTGTTTCACCTTATATGTTCGGCCTCTAGCCTCCACCATCACCACCACCTCCATCACCACTTTGTCTATCTGCAAACACCTACATCTCCTCCGACCCAACTGGTCGTGGCCATCTTTGATGAAGATACGCAAAAAAATTTAGCAAACACTTCTTATATATGCTAGCCGAGCTCCCCTATGGCTATCACCACTTCATACAACTCCTTAGCCACCCTTTGCACCACTTTCTCTAGCACATACCCGAACCCAAACCTCTTCCACATCATTACCTGACCCCACCAGGCCTGGCTATGCCAATTGGAGCCTTGGCCAAAGCTTGTTGTTGCATAGAAAATTGCTTTGTTGCCTTGTGTTGAAATTTCACGCACATACCACTTCCATGCCTTCATCCCTAGCTAGGTCGAGCATACTTGACCCATGCTTGACCAAATGCACCCTATGTCCATGTATTTGGACCTTATTGGCCGAGCATGAGGTTTGTGGAAGCAAGTGCAAGGGTTGACTCTTTGTTTTACATGATTTCTAGTTGTTTAAAATCATATTTTGGGTTGAAATTCATGTTATATATATTGTTTTGTTTGATATGTAACAAGACAAATAGCTTGGATCTTCCCATACATGAATCGTAGTCGTTTTTTCATGCCTTTTGGATCTCTGTTATGTGTTTGGTTGTTATCTCCAGCTTGTAGAGGTGAGTATTTCTCACCAGACATTTGTAGTTATATAATTAGTAAATTGACACCATTTGAATCTGTAAACTATATTATTATGCTATAACTGCCTGTGATATGATCATATGATGAACATCCCTGTTTATACACCTCTCATATCATCTGTTACTGTTATATAATGTTATTCTATTTATTTATATCAGTTTATCACACTGCAAGTTCCCTGTAAATTAGAATCACTATGGGTTGAAATGGTACATACCTGAACGGACTTTAGAATAGGGAAAAAAATTTATGGGCTGAAATGATAGGCCTGAACGATTTTTATTTACTTCATTTTTACTTGGGATTGCGGGTTTGAAATGATAGAACCCGGATTTTCTTTGTAAATTACGGATTGAAATGATATATATCCGTATCACTTGACCTAGGCTAGAAATTATACACAGACCCGTGGTTAATATATATTTTTCTAAATTTTTTTAGTATTTTAAAAATGTAAATATTATTATATTTTGATTTAAATTTTATTTAGAAATTATTTTTATAAAATATTAGTGATTTTCTACAAGCTAAATAAGCGAGATAAATAAATAGTAAAGTAGAATTTGAAATATAAGTAGAATTTGAAATATATATAAGTTAACTTTGGAATTTATGATTTTGTTTATAAATGAAGTTTAAGTTAAGTAAGAAAATATGATAATTTGATTTAAATTTAAATTTAAAAATGATTTTATAAAGTGTTATTGATTTTCTATAAATTAAAAATAGTTAAATAAATAAATGTTTAAAGTTGAAATTTGGAATATAACTCAACTTGGAAAATGTGAAAGTATTTTGAAAATAAAAGTTAAGTTAAGAAAATAAAATGGAATTTAAATAAAATTATGAAATGGTAAACTTAATTAAAATGTTAAGTAAATGAGATGTTATAAAATTTTACATTTATTTTATAGGTGAATTATTAAAGATTTGATAATTATTTGTGAAATTTTCACTTTGTAAAATCATAAATTAAGGGATATTTAAATGATTGTTTTTAAATGTTAGAATATGATTTTATAAGTTTAAAATGATTTAAATAGAAATTTAATTATTTATGAAATTATATTGAATATTTGGAATTTAATTAATTGCATTTTTGATATGTTATTATTTCTAGTGTAAAGGATATTACAGCATTTTGCAAATGCTGTAGTTGATATAAATGAACGAAATGGCTAGAATTGAACAAAGGCTATTACAACACTTTGTAAATGCTGTAGTTGCTGGACTTAACTAAAGTTTATTTGAAACTAAATTAAACCTATCACAGCATTTTAAACGCTGTCTTTTGTTAATTGAATTGTTTTAAAACATAACTTTCCGTAGCCTCTTCTAAGTGCTGCGAAAGTTGAATTTACACTGTTTTGATAAACTTAAAAGAATAAATGAACTTTTAAAAGGCTAAATTTTTGAGAATTTGATATTTAATTATTAAATATAATGACTTTGTTTTAAAATGATTTAAATGGAATATTTAATTGGTTTAATTGGAATATTTAATTGGTTTAAATGGAGTATTTTGATATGAAATATAAACCATTTTGAAATGTGATTTGAAATGGTATTTAAATTAAATAAAACTGAATGAAGTTTTGGAAGAATATGATATTTTAATATTTTAAATGAATTTGAGATGATATTGAATTTTTAAATGATATTTGATTTAGAAGTATAAAATACCATTTTGAAATTTTAACGACGGGATGTATTTAATTTATAGTTTAGCTGATCCTTAAAGCATGGGTGATCCCAAGCATCCTTTAAGTCATTATGCATTACTATAGTTCACTTGAGTTGGTTTACATTATATAATTATGTATGTCCTGACTCGAGTGTTTTGTGTTTTACTTTACGCTCGGGTCAGCCTGAGTATTTACAGCTTAGCTTTGGATTTCTTTTCTTGAGGTAGGAATCGCTGGAGATTCTACTTGTCTAGTTATCTATTCCCTTTCAGTTTCAGTTGTTCTATTTCAGCTCTGGTATTTATGAACTTCAATGTATTTGAGATTTCTATTGTATATTTTTCAGACTGATATTATGTATTTTGTTTTGAGAGTTTGTTATAGTAGCTTCATGAACTACTATGGTATTATAATTTCCGCTGCGAGTTATTCTGATATATCTGTGTCTGTGATTCTGTGGTTGTTTTTCATTTGCTCCAAATTTATTTACAACGCGGTATTTTGAGCAATTCAAGTCTGATATGTGTGGATGCGAATGGCTGAAAATATCGGGTTGTTACAGTTGGTAGCAGAGCTTGGGTTTTAGGCAATCCATAGCATGCGGAGGAAAAACTCATTAGAGATAGGGCAGGAATACTCTAGGATGAGTGAAATCAATCTCAGAATCATTTCCTTGTGAGAGAGCGTATTTTCGAAGTATAAAATGATTTCCAAATGATTTTTAAAGTATTTTCAAAGATTATATTGGTATAAAAATTTTCTCATTTTGAAACCAATATTTTCTAAACTTTATTCCTTCTGTATCCACCTTGTTAGAAATCTCTTGGTTAGGATTCTTATTGATTTGGATTCCTTGAACTTTGAAACGCTCCCACTTGTTCTGAAATCCAGTCTTGTCTTCCAAATTTTACCATTTTGATTTTGGGGTATTCCATAACTCCACTTTGGAATGGCCTCTATAATGATTGGTGATTCCGTAAATCTTTGAATGATTTGTAAAGGGTGAAACTCCTTTACATTTGGCATTGCTTCACTGGAGATTTCTATATCCTTGGTTACTATGCTATCTATCGCCTGCTCTACCCGGATTCTATCTCTGGCGATCAAATGTCGATTTTCCTTAGATTTTCGAATTGATTATATTCCTAAAGTCACGGTTGACCAGTTAAGGTCGCCCGCGATTTATATAGGCTTAACCATCTTCTATTTGGTAACAAAATTATCTCATCTTTGTTTGAGCTTATCTTCGAACCAGAATTCTATTTGATTAGAGTTTCTCTAAATTCGAATCTATGTTTATTTGAAATCTAACCTTGAATCATTCTTTGAAAATTTGGGTTTGATTGTATTTTGAATTTGTGCATGCATTGAAATTATTATTTTGATAAGGATGACCCAATTTTGTATATAAAAGTGAATGTTTTCGATATGGATTATATATTTTTCTTTCTTTGAAAATTTGAAGCTTTGAAAGGATTTGAAAATTTTAAAATTTTATAAGAATTTGACTTACATAAAATGATTTATATTTGAAGGGTTTTGAACTTGAATTTTGAGGAATCGAACTCCGGTGTCAGTTTTAAGATTTTGGAAAATATATAATAATAATATGATTTAATGATATATTTTCGAATAGGAAATGTTTCAAATGTATTCGAATGAATTCCAATGATTTCAAAAGGGATTTCAAAGAAGTTTTTCAAGAAAATAAAAGTCCAGAACCCACTTATGTCGCTGGAAAATAATTTCGGTGATGAATGCATGCATCGTTGGTATTGATTTTCGAGTTTCTGAGTGGGGGTGAGGCCACTCTAGTAGCTTTGCTATGCGAGTGATTTTGTGAAACCAATTTTGATTTCAGATTTTGAAGCATGATTTGATTTTCGAAAGATATATATATTTGAAATAATTTAAAGTAGCCGGTGCTCAATTCTCGAGATTCAGATTTGTTTTGGTATAACCCTATCTTTTAGAATTGGTTTACTGATTTGTTGGTGATTTCCAACTCTTGGATTGAAAATATGATTTCTTCGACTATTTTGAAGGTTCGAGCACTTCCAAATCAAGGTTAACTTTTCAAAGCTAAGTGATTTTGATAGGTATATGGTATTTGATAAAGAATATAAGTTTAGTTTGGTATGATTAAAGTATAAAGCAATATGATTTATATAAGTTTGAAACTGTTTGTTGAGTGAAATAAATAAGACTATTTTGAATTATACTGGTATAAAATATAGATTTGAAATGTTTTGAATGAAGTATATATATATATATATAGAACAATAATCTTTCCATTGATAAATTGGATTTTTCATATAGAAATAAATAGTTTGAAGGTTTTTTTTAAAAGAGATGGTTTTAAACTTAGAAACCATTTTAGCTATTTTAATGTTTGAAATGCTTTGGAAATGATTTAATCTTTATTTTGATAAAGAATGTGAATTGAAATGATAATTGATTTTAAGAAATGAATATTTGAAGTTTATATTTGTATGAAAGGATATTTGGTTTACTTGTAATTTGAGTTTATTTAAAAATGATGGATTTATGAAATGAATATTTCAAAACTAAGTAATAATGAAGTAAAATTTGAGATATATGAAATTATAAAATTTAGTTTTGGAATATGGTATATTTAAGATTTTAAATATATTAAAGATTGAATAGTTTATCTTATGGATCAAATCTTTATTTGAAATTTGATAATATTTGAAATGGTTTTGTTGGAAAACTAAATTGAATTGAAATTGATGGTTTGAATTGAACTAAAATTGGAAATTTTAGATTTGGGTGTAATTGAATAAATTTGTGAATTATAAAGAATTAAAGGAATGTTTTACGATTTCAAATGTATGATTTCGAAAGGTTATGATTTTCATAGTGTAATGATTTCAAGTATTTTGGTTTCGAAAGATTCATAACTTTAAAAGTATTATGATTTTTTTGAAAGTGAATATATGTTTGAAATGGAAATGAATTTGTTTGACCTAAATTTTGTTGATTTGGAAATTTGAATTATTTTCTAAATCTATTGTTTTAAGAAACTTTGAAACTCAATATATGTAATTAGGAAGAAATGATTTGGCGAAAGCATATAAGATTTTGAAACTGAATTGATATTGAAATGGTTTGAAATTGAGAACCTAATTTATTTAAATACTTTGATTTGGGAGTTATCGAACTTTTATAAAATTGATTTGTATAATTATGAAGTGATTTGAAACTATTGATTTGTAAAGGTACTCAATTTGTAAATTGAAATCTTATATAATCGAAGTCTATATAAGTGTGATTTGATATACTATTGATTTTAGAAAGTATTCAATTTGAAATGAAATCTTATATATAATGGACTTTATATAAGTATGATATTTGAAAGTGATTTGAAAGGTACTATATGATACATATTTACGAAGTAAAGATATGGAAAGTGGCTTCTGCTCGATATCTACTTTGTGGCCACATGTGGATTCATTCTATCGATACTATTCTCTCTGATTTGGGTTTTTTGGATATGATACTCGAGTTTCCATCGAATTCCATGGCGATCTCCATGGTCTTACGAGCATGACTGCATAGCGTAATTCGCTGGTGCTGCGAGAGCCTACGGGTACAGATGTTTCCTAGGGGATCCAGGCGTAACCATTGTGTATCTGCGATCTATTGGGTCGCTTGGTAGCATAATCTACAGAGGTTGCGAGAGCCTAAGGGTACGGATGTTTCCTAGGGAATCCAAGTGTAACCATTGTGTATCTGCGGTACTACCAGTCTTCATGGCCTAATCGCAAGGCTGCGGTAATCAGCCTACGGGTATGGATGTTTGCTGGGGGATCCAGGCGTAACCATTGTGTATCCGCGATCCATGATCGACATGTTTTGGTTTGGTTGTGTTGTTTGGATTGTACTTTCCATATCTGTTTTTAAAAGGTTTTTCAAGTATTTTCACTAGGTGTTGAAACAAGTCTACTAAGTACTTGGAGTATTCTAGCTTTGCGCTTGATCAACGCATAACCAGAGTCTGCAGCGAAAGTAAACTTGTTAAGACATCGAGTTATAAAAGTATTTTGATAAAGTATTATATAAAGGATATTTTGATCATTTATTTTACTTTTCTAAATAATTTAAAATGTTTTAAATATTGTTTACTTCGAACTATCAAATTTGAATCAAATGACTATTCATCATATTATAAAATGTATATTATTAAATGTTTAAAATGTTATAAATATAAAATTTTAAATTGAAATTTATATGGTTTTAAAATAATGGTTCATCCTTGTCTTTTAACCTATTTTCCCTTCTAGCTATTCCTACCTTTGTCCTCTTCGAGGGTCCTTTCTGCATTGTGGAAAGAGTTGGTTCTTTGGCTTGTCGTTTAGATTTGCCCGAGAAACTTTCTAGAGTGCATGAAGGAAATCTGTTAGTCTGATCAAAGTAATGTAAAGTACTGATGATTGTATTGTACCTGGGAAACATAGGAGATCATTCGTGCTTCGAATCCGGAATTTTTTTTCCAGGTACTATTTGTTGTCTATCTTGCTTTTCCTTTTTTTCTTTGTTCGTTCTTTTCGAGGACGAAAAGATTTGAGTGGGGGAGAGTGTAATAACCTAGTATTTTGAGATTATTTTAATTGTATATTTTAGTTATCTTAAATTGAATTGCTGATTTAAAAACTATATTATATTTATTAAAATGGATAAATTTTGTTATTTTAAATATAATTTTTAATTTTGGGTGAATTATAATTTCAAACCTGAATAAATAGGATATTTCCAGAAAGTGGATTTTTGGTCAATCTGGTCAAACTTTGACTTTTAAATTTAAAATATAAACATTTGAAATTTTGAATTTTATCTTTTATTATGAAAATAAATTAAATTTCAAGAATACTGCTTTTCGTTTCGTTGAAATCCGATTTATATTGTGAAAGTTATGCTTTTTACAACATCGTATGTAAATTGATTTCTTTAGTAAAATTGTCTATTTTAATTTATATAAATAATATTTTTATTTGTTAAATCATTTTCTAATTTGTGTTATATGACATGTTATGTATATATTTTATTTTAAAAACATTTTTAAAAGTGATGTTATAACTTTTCAAAACTTATTGTATTTTATTTTCAAATCTTATAACCTAGTTTCTATTTTTAAGCTATTTTCTTAATTTATTTATATTTATTTAAAATATATTTATTTATTTTATTTATTCATTATTTTTTTGTGTTTTTATTTTATTTATATTCATTTTCATATGTATTTAAAAATGCAAAAAGAAATATGGAAATTTGAAGAGTTTTAACCCCTTTATATGCTTTAGACTTTTCACCTTCTTGCCTTTTCAATTCCAACCAACATTTGCATTAACTATTCGCTGACCATACCTCATTCCTTCAGCCACATCTCACATCATTTTTCATGAAAATTTTGTTTCTCAACTCAAAATTTTCGGCCTCCATCACCTGAGAAAAATTTTGGTAAATATTTCACTTTTTTTTTCACTCTTTCTCCTTGTTTATGCATTTTTCTTGTACTTGTTTCACCTTATATGTTCGGCCTCTAGCCTCCACCATCCTCACCACCTCCATCACCACTTTGTCTAGCTGTAAACACCTACATATCCTCTGACCCAACTGGCCGTGGCCATCTTTGATGAAGATACACAAAAAATTTAGCAAACACTTCTTATATATGCTATCCGAGCTCCCCTATGGCTATCACCATTTCATACAACCCCTTAGCCACCCTTTGCACCACTTTCTCCAGCCCATACCTAAACCCAAACCTCTGCCACATCATTACCTGACCCCACCAGGCCTGGCTATGCCAATTGGAGCCTTGGCCGAAGCTTGTTGTTGCATAGAAAATTGCGTTGTTGCCTTGTGTTGAAATTTCATGCACATACCACTTCCATGCCTTCATCCCTAGCTAGGCCGAGCATAGTTGACCCATGCTTGACCAAATGCACCCTATGGCCGTGTATTTGGACCCTATTGGCCAAGCATGAGGTTTGTGGAAGCAAGTGCAAGGGTTGACTCTTTTTTTTACATGATTTCTAGTTGTTTAAAATCATATTTTGGGTTGAAATTCATGTTATATATATATTGTTTTGTTTGATATGTAACAAGACAATTAGCTTGGCTCTTACCATACTTGAATCGTAGTCGTGTTTGTGCCTCTTGGATCTCTATTATGTGTTTGGTTGTTATCTCCAGCTTGTAGAGGTGAGTATTTCTCACCAGACATTTGTACTTCTATAATTAGTAAATTGACACCATTTGAATCTGTAAACTATATTATTATGTTATAGCTGCATGCGATATGATCATATGATGCACATCCCTATTTATACACCTCTTATATCATCTTTTATTGTTATATAATGTCATTCTGTTTATTTATATCAGTTTATCACACTACAAGTTCCCTGTAGATTAGAATCACTATGGGTTGAAATGATACATACCCGAGCAGACTTTAGAATAGGGAAAAATTGTTATGGGCTGAAATGACAGGCCTGAACAATTTTTATTTACTTCATTTTTAATTGGGATTGCGGATTTGAAATGATAGAACCCGGATTTTCTTTGTAAATTACGGATTGAAATGATATATTTCAGTATCACTTGACCTAGGCTACAAATTATATAAAGACCCGTGGTTAATATATATTTTTCTAAATTTATTTTAGTATTTTAAAAATGTAAATATTATGATATTTTGATTTAAATTTTATTTAAAAATGATTTTTATAAAATATTAGGGATTTTCTACAAGTTAAATAAGCAAGATAAATAAATAGTAAAGTAGAATTTGAAATATAAGTAGAATTTGAAATATAAGTTAACTTTGGAATTTATGATTTTGTTTATAAATGAAGTTTAAGTTAAGTAAGAAAATATGATAATTTGATTTAAATTTAAATTTAAAAATGATTTTATAAAGTGTTATTGATTTTCTATAAATTAAAAATAGTTAAATAAATAAATGTTTAAAGTTGAAATTTGGGGCATAACTTAACTTGGAAAATGTGAAAGTGTTTTAAAAATAAAAGTTAAGTTAAGAAAATAAAATGGAATTTAAATAAAATTATTAAATGGTAAACTTAATTAAAATGTTAAGTAAATGAAATGTTATAAAATTTTACATTTATTTTATAAGTGAAATATTAATGATTTGATAATTATTTGTGAAAATTTCACTTTGTGAAATCATAAATTAAGGGATATTTAAATGAATGCTTTTAAAATGGATTAAATAAAAATTTAATTATTTATGAAATTATATTGAATATTTGGAATTTAATTAATTGCATTTTTGATATGTTATTATTTCTAGTGTAAAGTATATTACAGCATTTTGTAAATGCTGTAGTTGATATAAATGAACGAAATGGCTAGAATTGAACAAAGGCTATTACAGCACTTTGTAAGTGTTGTAGTTGCTGGGCATAACTAAAGTTTATTTGAAACTAAATTAAACCTATTATAGCATTTTAAATGCTGTCTTTTGTTAAATGAATTGTTTTAAAACATAACTTTCCATAGCCTCTTCTAAGTGCTGCGGAAGTTGAATTTACACTGTTTTGATAAATTTAAAAGAATAAATGAACTTTGAAAATGCTAAATTTTTGAGAATTTGATTTTTGATTATTAAATATAATGACTTCATTTTTAAGTGATTTAAATGGAATATTTAATTGGTTTAGTTAGAATATTTAATTGGTTTAAATGGAGTATTTTGATATGAAATATAAACTAATTTGAAATGTGATTTGAAATGGTATTTAAATTAAATAAGACTGAATGAAGTTTTGGAAGAATATGATATTTTAATATTTTAAATGAATTTGAAATGATATTGAATTTCTAAATAATATTTGATTTAGAAGTATAAAATACCATTTTGAAATTTTAACCACGTGATGTATTTAATTTATAGTTTAGCTGATCCTTGAAGTATGGGCGATCCCAAGCATCCTTTAGGTCATTGTGCATTATTACAATTCACTTGAGTTGGTTTACATTATATAAGTATGTATGTCCTGACTCGAGTGTTTTGTGTTTTACTTTACGCTCGGGTTAGCCTGAGTATTTACAGCTTAGCTTCGGATTTCTTTTCTGGAGCTAGGAATCGTTGGAGATTCTGCTTGTCTAGTTATCTATTCCCTTTCAGTTTCAGTTGTTCTATTTCAGCTCTGGTATTTATAAACTTCAATGTATTTGAGATTTCTATTGTATATGTTTTAGACCGATATTATCTATTTTGTTTTGAGAGTTTGTTATAGTAGCTTCATGAACTACTATGGTATTTTAATTTTCGCTGCGAGTTATTCTGATATATCTATGTCTGTGATTCTACGGTTGTTTTTCATTTTCTCCAAATTTATTTACAATGCGGTATTTTGAGCAATTCAAGTCCGATATGTGTGGATGCGAAAGGCTGAAAATATCAGGTTGTTACATATATGATATGTCATTATATGTAACTTTTCACCTGTGACATCTGACACTATGATATGTTATTTATATTTTATTGTTATTGATGATATATGCATATTTATGATATGTTATGTTATTATCATATATGTTCTCACTCTGCAAGTCCTCAGTTAGTTTAGAATTCCATATGGGTTGAAATGATACATACCCGAACGATCTTTTCGAATATGAGAAAATCATTATGGGTTGAAATGATAAACTCAAGCGATTTTCATTGAATCAAATTTGGGATTGCAGGTTGAAACGATATATACTCGTATATATTTAAATTGCGGATTGAAATGATAAATATCCGTATCACTTCACCATAGGATAGAAAGTTATATAAAGACACCGTTGGTCTATATATATCTTGAAATGATTTCTAAGGTTTTAAAAAGGTGGTATATATGGTTTTATATAAATATTTATTTTAAAATATTATATATAAATGTTATTTTATATATGTTTAAAATTCTTGATTTTTAGAATTATATGTTTTAAAATTTTAAAAAAATATAAGTTAGTTTTGAAATTATAAATTTTAAGAATTTACTTATAATTTTACTATTTTAAAATATTTATAAATTAGTTTTAATATAAAATAGATTTAATAATTAGCATTAATTTAATAAAGTTTAGTTTATTTAGTATATCGTTTGTTTTAAGTATTTATTTAAAATTATATTTTAAAAGTAATTTTTTATATAATTTTAATAAATTAAGGATTGTAAGGATAAACAAAAAATGATTTGAAATTTTATTGTTTAAGAATTATATTTAAATAAAAACCGATTTGAAACTTATTTAATTTGAGATTTTAAAGATATGAATTTCATAACTTGGTTTTGAATAAAGGTGATTAAATGAATATTTTCAAATTTAAATAAATTTAAATGGGATTATTAATATTTTTACTTATTTAAATTTTTATTTTGAAACTTTATTTAAATGTTATTGGATTAGTAAAGTAAATATTTCAATACTAAATAATGATAAAGCTGAATTTGAAGCTTAAATAAATTTATCAAATTGATTAAATATATATATATAAAGCTTTGAAACCTATTGAAATAGAAATGGTTTGATTGCAGTTCAAATCTATATTCGAAACTGGTATAAAATGGTTCATTAAGATGTTGGATTAAATTGGAATTTGTAAATTAATATTCAATGAAATTGAATTTTAGTAATCGAGTTGATTTGAATCGATTTGTGAACTTTGTGGAAACTATTTTTATTATGTAAAGTATTATAATGTTTATATATATATATGTATTACTTTATTAATTTTTTTAATATGTAAACTATTTTTAGAATAAAACTATCTTTAATCTACTAATTATTTAATATAAGTTATTTTAAATTATAAATATTTTTATATACTAATTATTTTAGTAAAAGTATTTTAACTTATAACTATTTCAATATGCTAACTATTTTATTTTATATACTATTTTATTTTATAAACTATTTGTAATATCTAAACTATGTAAGGGGGAAGAGTTATGATTTCAAAGTATTATGATTTTGAATTATTATGTTTTTAAAGTATATATTTTCAAAGTGTTATGATTTTCAAAGCGATGATTTCCAAAGTTATGGTTTCAAAAGTGTTATAAATTTCGAAAGTGTTATAATTTTGGAAAGTGCTAGGATTTTGGAAATTCATATTATTTTAAAGTGAAAAAAGATATCGTATTGATAAGGTTTTGAAATAGATATGATAATGTAACGCCCCGATAATTTCAATCATTCGCATCCGCATATGTCAGACTTGAATTGCTCAAAATACCGAATTGTAAAATAAATTTGGCAAAACACAGCATAAACAGTAAATAAATAACTCACAGATCACAGACACAGAGTAATAAATGCAGCGGTAGTAAAGAAATAGTAGTTCATGAAGCTATTATATAAATACATCAGAGTTATACAAGATACAACAGAAGTTTATATGATAAACAAGCACAAGCTGAATGCATCACCGGAATCAAATGAATAACTGGAATCAATAGAATACTGAAATTGAAATAGATGGCTGGATCTTCAAGCAAGGCTCCAGCTCCAAAGGTGAGTCTCCAATGCTGTCTCACTCAGTCTGACCCGAGCATAAAGCAAAACACAAAACACTCGAGTCAGGACATACATACTTATACAATGTAAACCAACTCAAGTGAACTGTAATATAAGGTACAAGTAACTTAAAGGATGTTTGGGACCGTCCATCCTCTAAGGATCCGTTAAACTATTTACTATGTAGTAGTATTTCGCTATTATAATAATGTCCATAGTAAAATAAACTTACTTTTTAATAGCGTTAAGGGGTTACCCATATAGCCCTTAACACGTAATAGTCCCAGTAGTCCATCCAGTATCAGCGCATCTCTAGATCGGGAGACTACCCTAAATATTCCACGGGCTACGGGAGAAAACCAAACTCGTACAAGGCGTGATAGGTTAGGTTACACGACACAACTAGGCAATGCAAGGGTAGATATACCAATTACGCTTCCGGGTCGGTGGTAACGCGTAGCACGCAGCTACCGCCCACCTCGAACAACACCCCCAAATCAAAGAAATCAAAAGTGGCCACCGAATCAATCCAAAAGTCAAGTATAATATCGAAGGGATGTGTCCGATCAAAGGTGCTACCTCAATTAACCCGTCGATCGCTCCTGTTTTAGCCACCTTATGCCAACTCATGGGAGTTGGGTCCAAGTATTTACGTTAAAGGAAACTCCGCCGCCATCCTACTTCATTCTGGAATCTCCACCGCGTACACGGTTGTTAAAGTGGTTTTCGGAGTTGGCAGAGAGTATGAGAACTTCCGATCCCGGTCTCTTTAACAACCAAACGTTATTATAACCCATGGATATTTATTTCAAAATCATTTATACTTTCAAAACCAAACTAGAATATCCATTTCAAAATCATATCATTTCTTTCAAACTAGTATATACTTTTAAAACCAAAATATCATACTCATTTCAAAACCATATCACAATTGTATCATTTCCATTTCAAAACTAATTCATTAATATATCATTTAAATAAAACCCAAATTTCCAAATCATTGAATATTTCTTTCAATTTATTAAACTTGAAATATTCCTTTAAATTATCATAGCATTTTGGAAATGTTACCTTAAGGAATCATGGCATTTTTGGAATGTAATACTTTCCAGTTCAACATTTTATAAAATCAAAGTATTTATATGCTTACAAACTTAACATGGTCATTTTATCATAGCCTTATAGTTAAATAAACTATGTTACTGTATATCCAAATTAAAGCTGAAATTCTTATGTTAAGTTAAAAGTACCTTATTAACTTACATTTTTATTACGATAAAGAAAACTTTATTATTTTAATCATTTGAAGTATGCCGTTTACATAAATTAAAACTTGCATATCAAATGTACATTATCAACTTTACATTTTATTATTACAGTAAGTAACAATTGTCATTTTAATCAATTTAAAATACACCATTACATTGATTAAAACTTACATGTCAAATGTACGTTTTAACTTACATTTATTACAATAAAGAGAATTTATCATTTTAATCAATATTATACTAATTAATACTTACATTATCAAATGTACGTTTTAATTTACATTTTTATTATAATAACGCATTTATTATTTTAAATCAATATTACACTAATTAAAAGTTACATTATCAAATGTACGTTTAATTTACATTTTTATTTGAATAAAGTGCATTTATTATTTTAAATCAATATTACACAAATTAAAACTTACATTATCAAATGTACGTTTTAATATACATTTTTATTACAGTGAAGAGCATTTATTAATTTAATCAATACCATACTAATTAAAACTTTACATGTTTCTTGCATTAATTAAATTTTTTACACGTTCTCTCATTAATTAGGACTTTACACGTTGCTTTCATTAATTAAAAACATACACTTTTCTTTCATTAATTAAAACTTACATTTTTCTTTCATTAATTAAAAGTTTACATCTTTCTTCAATTTAAAATACCTTATTTTCTTAACTTATCTCCATTTGGAAACTAATTTCCAATCATCAAAAAGTCATATATATATAAATTATTTTTTATACATTAATTTATACAACTTAACTTATAGAAAATTAATGTAAACCTATTTATACAAACATATCCGCTTCATGGAATAAAATTGATTCCAACTACTAGGCTAGATTTAGAATTCCACATTAAATCAATTTTCATTATTTAGTTGTTTATTATATTCCAAATCTTTAAATTACAAATTTAAAACCAAATTAAGATTTTTTTTTCATTACAATTAAAAACCAAAATCAACTTATAAAATTTTAACTTATAGAAAACCAATATCTCTTTATATTCTAAATCTTTAAATCAACTTTTTATTTAAATTTCCATATATTTATAAATTCAAAATACTTAATAATTTTAGAAAACTATTATAAAATTTTATCCATGGGCCTGTATAAAATTTTCTAACCTAGGTCAAGTGACATGGATATGTATCATTTCAATCCGTAATTTAAAAAGAAAAATCCGGGTTCTATCATTTCAAACCTGCAATCCCAAGTAAAATAAATGCAATAAAAATCATTTGAGCCTATCATTTCAGCCCATAGTGATAGGGAACTTGCAGTGTGAGATACAGTATATAAAATGAATAGTATAACATACAAATACATATTAGATGATGCAAAAAATATATAAACAACATTTAACATCATATAACATATCACAGGCATGTATGAATGACATATCAATTTATACAGACCCACTTGTCATTATTCCACAATAATATAAGTACATATGTCTAGAGTGATAAAAACTCACCTTTTAAAAGCTAGAATCAAATTCACAATACACAATTGAAACTCCGCAAAGCACGACAAGGCACAACCAAACTTTTGAGTAGATGGAGAGTCAAGATCCATATCTTGTATATAACAAATACACAAATCATAAGAATAAGATTCAATACAACAGAAGATGGATTAAACTATGCAATTTCGAATCAAAGAACATAACCTTTCTTTCAAGCACCAAGTGCGCTTGGCCATGGTCTAATAGTGAGGAGGAAGTGATGTTGTGGTGGTGGAGGCTGAGCTATGCAAGGAGAAAACAAAAAGAAAAAGAGAAGAAAAAAAAAGTGGAAAAAGAAGAGAGAAGGAAGCCATGGATCTAGGCTTTTCCTTCCTCACTCAAATGATACAATGAGAATATTTTTTTTATTTCATGTGAATGATAAGAGGCGGCTAGTTTTAAAAAGATCTAAATGGCTAAAGTTTTGGAATAGTTAGAAAATAAAAAGGTAAGGAAATTTAAAAAGGCACAATTTAAGTAGGGAAAAGATCTTGTATATATTTATCTTAAACAAATGAAAAGAGGAGTTTGATAACTTTGTACGTGATTGAAAAGGAGAAAATCATGTCTATGCATTTATGAATAGATATGGTAGAAGATTAAAAGGTGGTAAATATATAAAGGCAAGAAATAAATAAAAAAACGTATGCCTACGTTTAAAACATATCTTAATTGATTTGTTACTTATCCAATAAATATAGATGTATATACACAAAAGAAACCTTCACTAAATAAATAAAGTTTATACACACCAAATAAGTAAATAAGAAGATGGAAATAGAAATAAAAAAATGAAATGCAGAAATTAATTATAAATTTAAAAAGGCATAATTTAAGTAGGAAAAGATCTTGTATATATTTTTCTTAAACAAATGAAATGAGGAGTTTGATAACTTTGTACGTGATTGAAAAAGAGAAAATCACATCTATGTGTAACAACCCGCATATTTATCGAGTTTGTATTTAAATATTTTATTTAAATATTAACTCGTTAATCGGATTTTGGTCCGAAAAGCTACTTTTTGCAAAAGGTCAAATTAGGACTCGAGACCACTTCCATTGAGTTCGAAATGTCGTTTACAACTTTTTTAAATATAAACATCGATAGGTTTGGAGTTAGTGAAATTTCACTAACTTTTCCCGCTTTGGACTTTGGGTTGGTTTAGCCTATTAAGCCCAAGTTCCAACCCTCTTCTCCTCACTCTTCATAAATTTCCTAACTAATCAAGCTTTGGCATTAATGGTGGAGGGAATGGGAAATTAAAATTCCAAAACTCAAATTCAATTGCAATCCATCTTTCTACTCCAAATTCAAGAAGAAGACATCGGATTCAAGCTTGTGGTTGCTTCTCCATTTGCCTTCAAGCTTTGTTCTTCATTTTCATTGGGTTTTGGAGCAAAGGTGAGATTTTTATCTCACAAATCTAGTCTATAACTATATTGGACTGTTGGGAATGATTCCCTATCACTTTTGCATGCACATTTGCATTTGGTTTGGATTGGATTGGCGAAAAACTCCAATTTTTAGTGTTTTTGGTGAAAAACTGCTCTTAGGTCGTTCTGTCTTCATTAGGTCGCTCGGGGTGGAAAAGTCACGGCCTTCGTATTTGACTCACTCGGTTTTAGGTCGTAGGTCGCAAGCCTTTTAGGTCGTAGGTCGTATGGTCGTTAGGTCGCTCTGCTTTGACTCTGGCCATTTTTGCTCACTCGCAGTTAGGTCGCTCACGACCTAGGACTTAGGTCGCTCGCGAGTTAGTGGCTTAGGTCGTTGGGTCATATAACCCATTAAGTCGCGCTCCTTTAGGTCGCACCTCTTTTAGGTCGTGCCTCTTTTAAGTCGCCCTTCTCTGGACCTTGTTAGGTCGCTCAACATTGACCTCGTTAGGTCGCTCAACACACCGTGTCGCTAGGTCGCTCGACTCTGGACCTCAATAGCTCGCTCAACCGTCTACCTTTATAGGTCGTAGGTCGTCTCCGACCTTAAACCACTCGGCCGCATTAGGTCGCGTACCTTTTAGGTCGCGTGTTGCACTAGGTCGTATGACCTTAGGTCGTTAGGTCGTATGGCTTTAGGTCGCTAGGTCGTATGGCTTTAGGTCGCTAGGTCGTATGACCTTAGGTCGCTAGGTCGTTGGGCCTCGTTTCTTCTTAGGTCGCTGCTTCTTATAGGTCGCTCGGCTCCTTAATTTCTTTAGGTCGTTTGAGTGTTAGGTCGCGAACCCATTTTAGGTCGCTTGACCTATACCCTTTAGGTCGCTGGACCACTAGGTCGTGCCCCTTAGACCCCTAGGTCGCAACCATTAGGTCGCTCGACCCTATCCCTCTTAGGTCGTTAGACCTCATTTTGTCTTCACTAAGTCATACCGTTTTGGACGGGGCGCTGCCCCCTGGACCCCCGCGACCTGACCGAGCAGGTCGAACCCCGTAAGCGATGGCGTTTCCCCCGCACCCCCACCTTGGGGGGTTGCCACCCCCCCTGGACCCCCCCTCCGTAGGGCATCTTATCTGAAAAATATTCAACAGAACTTGCTGAGCTGATTTCCTTGGATTTTTATCACATCTTCGAATGTGACCTTTGTGATTGATTGTTTCTACAATCGCTTCTGTGATTTGTCACTTTAAAATATAAAGGTTTCAAAACTAGTAGTAAATATCAAAACTCTTTCAACAAAATGATTTCAACTCTATTTTTAATATCAAAGCTCTTTTCTTAAACCGTTTTCCAATCTATTAGTATATACAAGCCTTTACCTCACTCGGATGAGAAATCTAATTAAACGACTTAGTAAAACAAGTGGTATGAAACACTTGCGTTCGCTTCGTCGGTTAATTCTTGGACTTGTTCGATTGAACCTCTAGTGACAATTTTATTAGTGAAGATTTACAGTTTGTTCGTAAATATTTAAGTTAAGCAAATGGTTATGGGACATGAAACTAAACTTCTATATTTACTAGCTTAGTGTAATTGACACTTCTCGTTGATCTTGATGATCGCTTTATGAATTAGACTAGCAATTGCGCGATGTCTCTTTCATTGCAAGGTTAGACTAGACACCACTTGTGTGATTCCATTCACACATACCTTTCTGCTTTTTGGTTAGTCTTGACCTCAATCTGTGTGATTCCATTCACACATGCGGGGTAGCTCCCCTTGGTCTTCGGACCGTCATGTGATAGGCCTCTTTTCCTTTTTATGATTTCTGGATTTCTTGTGTTGATTTCTGGAATTTATCTCTTTGACTTGTCATGAGTACAAGTTTAGGGTATGATGCCCTCTTTGGATCTTTGAGAAGATTCTTGTGATATTGATATATCTCTTATCGGTTGATCTCCTGTTGATCATTATTTGCATACTTATAGTAGTATGTCAGTATGGATATTTTATGTTTATGCCATATCTTTTATTTTATATCATGTCATCTGATATTTATAGCTAGACTGATCCGTTTATTATTTTCTTATAAATAATACTCGGGTCAGACCGAGATGTTACAGGTGCTACTGCTTGACTCCTCCCCCAGTGATTCACTACTCAGACTTTTGGCTACTTGTTTAGATTAGCAGCTTTTGTTGTTTACACTTGAGATATAGACTCATAGTTGTATTCTTTTGTATAGCACGCGTTGCTATTCTTTTGTATTATCGTGGATCTTTTTAGACCACTACTCTGATGTACAATTTTATGTGATATATATTCATATCTCTTTCCGCCTTTGTGATATGGATATCTGTGATTGATTCGCATGTTATGCTTACTTCTATATTTGTTTCCGAAGATTATTTTATAGCCACCGTGTGATAAGAGATTACATGGATGGTCGCTCCTCAACAGCCTTATTCTCCGCGCTAGTTGACAGCACTACACCGTAGTGTTCTTGGCTAGCGTGGGTATAGAGGTGGGGCGTCACATTATGCATTTATGAATAGATATGGTAGAAGATTAAAAGGTGGGAAATATATAAAGGCAATAAATAAATTAAGAAACATATGCCTACATTTAAAATATCTCTTAATTGATCTGTTACTTATCCAATAAATATAGATGTATATACACAAAAGAAACCTTCACTAAATAAATAAAGTTTATATACACCATAGAAGTAAATAAGAAGATGGAGGCTGAGCCTAGTTTGATGGAAGACAAAGAAAATAAAAAAAATAGAAGAGAAAAAAAATAGAAAAACAAAAGAAAAGGAAGCCATTACTTACAAGAAAATTTCTCATGTGAAGAAGCAAATGAAAATGAGATATGGTAAAGAGTTTTTGTACGTGAATTAAAATTTTCTAGGGGAGTTAGTCACGCCAAATCAAGTGCAATGAATTGGCAAGTAATTAAGTGCTTAAATGGCTAGAGATTTAAAGGGATTTATTTCCTATTAAATAAAAAGAATCAATGGATCAAAATGGGGTAAGTTACTTGCTTTTTCATGTGAATTGATAGGGTATGAATGGCTAAAGTTTTAGGTAGACATGGCTAAAGTAATTAAGGAGGTAGGAAATAAAAAATAGGCAAATAAAGACGTAGGAAATAAAACAAATGTAACGTATGCCAATTAAAATAGATAAATCAAATAAATATAATCTAAGTTTACACAATTAAAATGAAATAAAAATTAAAGAAACAAACATAGGGAAATAAAATATGAAATATATATATATATATATATATATATATATATATATATATATATATAATGAAAACACATAAATTTATTGCGCGTAAAACACTATAATTTATCCAAATCTAAAAGTACAAATCAGAATTTCGTGAAATGAAAAGCAAGATAAATATTAAAATAAAATAAATTTACAAAGAAAAAGATTAAAATTTAAAAATTAATTTTTTTTATTTAAACTGAAAATTCAAATTTTGACTAAAATATAAAATTTTCAAAAATTGTTTATTTATTGCATTTGAAAAATAAATTATAAACTTACATTGGAAAAATTCTAAAATTCACTTTTATTAAGTCCATTACTACTCTACAAACCTAATTAACCATTCATTCCTTAATATAATCCAATTTAACAACTTTTAAACATTGTATTACATTTCACACAAATGTAAATTTTGTTTATATTTATTAAAAATTGACTTCTCATTTCAATTTAATAGAATAAATAAACATGTAACACATAATAATTGTCACTATTTAGTTTTAACTACATTTATAAGTTTATTGCCTACAGACCAAAATTACAATTACTTACAGGACCATGGTCTTACTATATTTCCATTCATTATATTATACCACATTCTTAAATCTCCTTCAATCTATCAAAAATTTAGCTTTAATTACCTTTTTTTTAACCATTCAAATTAGTTATTACATCCACATTAAATAACCAATTTCTATTTATTTTGATATTTTAATTACATAATCTTATTAAGTCAACTATTTTTAATTACCTAAAATTTATGGATTGTTACACTCCCTCACTCAAAACTTTTCGTCCCCGAAAAGGAAAAAAAGGGCAAAGAAGGAATTAAGTAAACAATACATCTTATTCAAAAACACTAACTTTATAAACAAATAAATTTACAAAATTAATTAATTAAATAAAATATACCAATTTATTTAAGAATTCTTTTAACACCATTTATACTCTATATTATTCAATTAACCCTTCATTCTATTTACCCCTATTAATATTTTTATAACTAAAATTTAAGTGTATAATGTTTATTATGACCACTCAAATTTTTATTTAGAAAAATCCTTTTTATATTGTATACTACCTAATTACATAGTTAACTTCTGAATGATTTAGGTAAGTTATATTGGAATGCAATTGAGTATTATACAAATAAAATTTTCTAATTCAATTATTTCAACTTAAATATTTATTCAAAATTTTGGTTCATTTTATAATTGAGAACATTCTTTAAGGTAAATTTGAGAATTACATTTCCGATTAACTTCAAACCATTTGGAGGTAAATAAATATATATACAATTTATATCAAATCAAACTTAAATCATATATCCATATATATATATATATATATATATATATATATTATAAATCAAGTCATATTTTGAAATTCAAATCAATTAAATTTCAGAGAAAAACAGTAGCAAATCTACATAATGGTCTCTTCACTTCAAACTCGAAAATGAATGTCGATGATGCTGCAGTCATCACCGAAATTATTTTCCAGTGACAAGGGAAGAGCACTGATTTAAACATTAAAAATTCTTTGAAAATAATATCTATTTGTAAAACACTTTAAATAATATATCTTTAAAACTTTGAAAACCCAAGTTTGAAACCATTAGAAATTAAATTCTCAATTTCTTGATTTAGATTCATTTTAATTTCCAAATTAATTTATAGCTATGTTTTATAGTTCGGTTATTTATATGGGAGACAAAAGACAATGGTTACAAGATATATATAAAGTCAAATATTATTTCTCAACAACCAATCAAATTAATTATCAAATTTCAGAAAGTTATACACATATATAATATAATTATGCGAAAATTTATTTCATCTACCAAATTTGAAAATAATATTGTGTCAATTTGTTCTGTTCAAGTGTTTTGGAGATCCTATCGATAGCGTTGATCAGACGAATCAATCGAAAACCCAAATCAACATCAACAACTCAAACAACACAATATCTAAAACATTTTTAATATAGCTTTATAAAGCAAGAATAGGAGTTCAAATTTAACTGACTCAAATCAAAGAGAGTTCCGATTTGAAGACAAGTTGGAAACAAAAGACAAAATGATAAATAACAGAGTAGGAAGATGGATAAGCTTACATAAATCGCGGGCAACCTTAACCGGGTCAACCGTGACTTCAAGAATTAGATCAATGTGGAATTCTGAGGTAATTCTACATTCGATCTTAAGAAATAGAATTCGAAATAACAAGAGGTACTAGCATCTACATCAAGTATATATATAAATCTCCAGTGAATCAATACTAATTGCAAAGGAGTTTCACCCCTTTACAAATCATCTGAATGTTGACGAGACCGCCAATTCATTATAAAGATCATTCGAAGTGGAGTTATGGGATACTTCAGAATCAAAAGAAGAAGAATAGTGAGGGACAAGAATGAATTTTGAAACCGCAGGGAACGTTCCAAAACTTAAAAGAAACCCAAGTCAGAAAGGAAGAAATTCAACTAAAATGAAAGTGATTCTGTAAATAAATTTACCATATATGTTATGTTTGCCTAGAGCCAAAGCTCTGATACCAAATGTAACGCCCTGATATTTTCAACCATTCGCATCCGCATATGTCGGACTTGAATTGCTCAAAATACCGAATTGTAAAATAAATTTGGCAAAACACAGCATAAACAGTAAATAAATAAATCACAGATCACAGACACAGAGTAATAAATGCAGCGGAAGTAAAGAAGTAGTAGTTCATGAAGCTACTATATAAATACATAAGAGTTATACAAGATACAACAGAAGATTATATGATAAACAAGCACAAGCTGAATGCATCACCGGAATCAAATAAATAACTGGAATCAATAGAATACCGAAATTGAAATAGATCGCTGGATCTTCAAGCAAGGCTCTAGCTCCAAAGGTGAGTCTCTAATGCTGTCTCACTTAGTCTGACCCGAGCGTAAAGAAAAACACAAAACACTCGAGTCAGGACATACATACTTATACAATGTAAATCAACTCAAGTGAACTGTAATATAAGGTATAAGTAACTTAAAGGATGCTTGGGATCGCCCATCCTCTAAGGATCCGTTAAACTATTTACTATGTAGTAATATTTCGCTATTATAATAATGTCTATAGTAAAATAAACTTACTTTTTAATAGCGTTAAGGGGTTACCCATATAGCCCTTAACACATAATAGTCCTAGTAGTCCATCCAGTATCAGCGCATCTCCAGATCGGGAGACTACCCTAAATACTCCATGGGCTACGGGAGAAAACCAAACTCATACAAGGCGCGATAGGGTAGGTGACACGGCACAACTAGGCAATGCCAGGGTAGATATACCAATTACGCTTCCGGGTCGGTGGTAACGCGTAGCGCGCAGCTACCGCCCACCTCGAACAATACCCCCAAATCAAAGAAATCAAAAGTGGCCACCGAATCAATCCAAAAGTCAAGTATAATATCGAAGGGATGTGTCCGATCAAAGGTGCTACCTCAATTAACACGTCGATCGCTCCTGTTTTAGCCACCTTATGCCAACTCATAGGAGTTGGGTCTACGTATTTACCTTAAAGGAAACGCTGCCACCATCCTACTTCATTTTTGAATCTCCACCGCGTTCATGGTTGTTAAAGTGGTTTTCGGAGTTGGCAGAGAGTATGACAACTTCCGATCCCGGTCTCTTTAACAACCAAACGTTATTATAACCCATGGATATTTATTTCAAAATCATTTATACTTTCAAAACCAAACTAGCAAATCCATTTCAAAATCATATCATTTCTTTCAAACTAGTATATACTTTCAAAACCAAAATATCATACTCATTTCAAAACCATATCACAATTGTATCATTTCCATTTCAAAACTAATTCATTAATATATCATTTAAATAAAACCCAAATTTCCAAATCATTGAATATTTCCTTCAATTTATTAAACTTGAAATATTCCTTTAAATTATCATAGCATTTTGGAAATGTTACCTTAAGGAATCATAGCATTTTTGTAATGTAATACTTTCGACTTTAACATTTTATAAAATCAAAGTATTTATATGCTTACAAACTTAACATGGTCATTTTATCATAGCCTTATAGTTAAATAAACTATGCTACTGTAATATCCAAATTAAAGCTGAAATTCTTATGTTAAGTTATAAGTACCTTATTAACTAACATTTTATTACAATAAAGAAAACTTTATTATTTTAATCATTTAAAGTATGCCATTTACATAAATTAAAACTTTCATATCAAATGTACATTATCAACTTTACATTTTATTATTACAGTAAGTAACATTTGTCATTTTAATCAATTTAAAATACACCATTACATTGATTAAAACTTACATGTCAAATGTATGTTTTAACTTACATTTATTACAATAAAGAGCATTTATCATATTAGTCAATATTATACTAATAATACTTGCATTATCAAATGTACGTTTTAATTTACATTTTTATTACATTAAAGCATTTATTATTTTAAATTAATATTACACTAACTAAAAATGACATTATCAAATGTACGTTTAATTTACATTTTTATTTGAATAAAGTGCATTTATTATTTTAAATGAATATTACACAAATTAAAACTTACATTATCAAATGTACGTTTTAATTTACATTTTTATTACAGTGAAGAGCATTTATTAATTTAATCAATACCATACTAATTAAAACTTTACATGTTTCTTGCAATAATTAAATTTTTTACATGTTTTCTCATTAATTAGGACTTTACACATTGCTTTCATTAAAAACTTACACTTTTCTTTCATTAATTAAAACTTACACTTTTCTTTCATTAATTAAAAGTTTACATCTTTCTTCAATTTAAAATACCTTATTTTCTTAACTTATCTCCATTTGGAAACCAATTTCCAATCATCAAAAAGTCATATATATATATATATATATAAATTATTTTTTATACATTAACTTATACAACCTAACTTATAGAAAATTAATGTAAACCTATTTATACAAACATATCCGCTTCATGGAATAAAATTCATTCCAACTACTAGGCTAGATTTAGAATTCCACATTAAATCAATTTTCATTATTTAGTTGTTTATTATATTCCAAATCTTTAAATTACAAATTTAAAACCAAATTATGATTTTTTTTCATTACAATTAAAAACCAAAATCAACTTATAAAATTTTAACTTATAGAAAACCAATATCTCTTTATATTCTAAATCTTTAAATCAACTTTTTATTTAAATTTCCATATATTTATAAATTCAAAATACTTAATAATTTTAGAAAACTGTTATAAAATTTTATCCATGGGCCTGTATAAAATTTTCTAACCTAGGTCAAGTGATACGGATATGTATCATTTCAATCCGTAATTTAAAAAGAAAAATCCGGGTTCTATCATTTCAAACCCGCAATTCCAAGTAAAATAAATGCAATAAAAATCATTTGAGCCTATCATTTCAGCCCATTGTGATAAGGAACTTGCAGTGTGAGATACAGTATATAAAATGAATAGTATAACATAAAAATACATATTAGATGATGCAACAAATATATAAACAACATTTAACATCATATAACATATCACATGCATGTATGAATGACATATCAATTTATACCGATCCACTTGTCATTATTCCACAATAATATAAGTACATATGTCTAGAGTGATAAAAGCTCACCTTTTAAAAGCTAGAATCAAATTCACAATACACAATTGAAACTCCACAAAGCACGACAAGGCACGACCAAACTTTTGAGTAGATGGAGAGTCAAGATCCATATCTTGTATATAACAAATACACAAATCATAAGAATAAGATTCAATACAACAAAAGATGGATTAAACTATGCAATTTCGAATCAAAGAACATAACCTTGCTTTCAACCACCAAGTGGGCTTGGCCATGGTCTAATAGTGAGGAGGAAGTGATATTGTGGTGGTGGAGGCCGAGCTATGCAAGGAGAAAACAAAAAGAAAAAGAGAAGAAAAAAAAAGTGGAAAAAGAAGAGAGAAGGAAGCCATGGATCTAGACTTTTCCTTCCTCACTCAAATGATAAAATGAGAAACTTTTTTTTAATTTCACGTGAATGATAAGAGGCGGCTAGGTTTAAAAAGATTTGAATGGCTAAAGTTTAGGAATAGTTAGAAAATAAAAAGGCAAGGAAATTTAAAAAGGCACAATTTAAGTAGGGAAAATATCTTGTATATATTTGTCTTAAACAAATGAAAAGAGGAGTTTGATAGCTTTGTACGTGATTGAAAAGGAGAAAATCACGTCTATGCATCTATGAATAGATATGGTAGAAGATTAAGAGGTGGGAAATATATAAAGGCAAGAAATAAATTAAGAAATGTATGCCTACATTTAAAACATATCTTAATTGATTTGTTACTTATCCAATAAATATAGATGTATATACATAAAAGAAACCTTCACTAAATAAATAAAGTTTACACACACCATACAAGTAAATAAAAAGATGGAAATAGAAATAAAAAAATGAAACGCGGAAATTAATTATAAATTTAAAAAGGCACAATTTAAGAGGGAAAAGATTTTGTATATATTTTTCTTAAACAAATGAAAAGAGGAGTTTGATAACTTTGTACGTGATTGAAAAGGAGAAATTCACATCTATGCATTTATGAATAGATATGGTAGAAGATTGAAAGGTGGGAAATATATAAAGGCAATAAACAAATTAAGAAACATATGCCTACATTTAAAACATCTCTTAATTGATCTGTTACTTATCCAATAAATATAGATGTATATACACAAAAGAAACCTTCACTAAATAAATAAAGTTTATATACACCATAGAAGTAAATAAGAAGATGGAGGCTGAGCCTAGTTTGAAGGAAGACAAAGAAAATAAAAAAAATAGAAGAGAAAAAAAAATAGAAAAAAAATATAAAAGGAAGCCATTACTTACAAGAAAATTTCTCACGTGAAGATGCAAATGAAAATGAGATGTGATAAAGAGTTTTTTACGTGAATTAAAATTTTCTAGGGGAGTTATTCACGCCAAATCAAGTGTAACGAATTGGAAAGTAATTAAGTGCTTAAATGGCTAGAGATTTGAAGGGATTTATTTCCTATTAAATAAAAAGAAACAATGGAACAAAATGGGTTAAGTTACTTTCTTTTTATTATGAATTGATAGGGTATGAATGGCTAAAGTTTTAGGTAGGCACGGCTAGAAAATAATTAGGGAGGTAGGAAATAAAAGATAGGCTAATGAAGAGGCAGGAAATAAAACAAATGTAACGTATGCCAATTAAAATAGATAAATCAAATAAATATAATCTAAGTTTATACAATTAAAATAAAAATAAAATAAAAATTAAAGAAACAAACATAGGAAAATAAAATATGAAATATACATACATACATACATACATACATACATACATACATACATACATACATACATACATACATACATACATACATACATACATACATACATACATATATATATATACATATATATATATATATATATATATATATATATATAATGAAGACACATAAGTTTATTGCGCGTAAAACGCTGTAATTTATCCAAATCTAAAGGTATAAATCCGAATTTCATGAAACGAAAAGCAAGATAAATATCAAAATAAAATACATTTACAAAGAAAAAGATTAAAATTTTAAAATTCAATTTTTTTATTTAAACTGAAAATTCAAATATTGACCAAAATTTAAAATTTTCAAAAATTGTTTATTTATTGCATTTGAAAAATAAATTACAAACAAATTCCAAACTTACATTGGAAAAATTCTAAAATTCACTTTTATTTGGTCCATTACTACTCTACAAACCTAATTAACCATTCATTCCTTAATATACTCCAATTTAACAACTTTTAAACATTGTATTACATTTCACACAAATGTAACTTTTGTTTATATTTATTGAAAATTGACTTCTCATTTCAATTTAATAGAATAAATAAACATGTAACACATAACAATTGTCACTGTTTACTTTTAACTACATTTATAAGTTTATTGCCTACAGACCAAAATTACAATTACTTACATGACCATGGTCTTACTCAATTTCCATTCATTATATTATACCACATTCTTAAATCTCCTTCAATCTATCAAAAATTTAGCTTTAATTACCTTTTTTTAACCATTCAAATTAGTTATTACATCTACATTAAATAACCAATTTCTATTTCTTTTAATATTTTAATCACATAATCTTATTAAGTCGGCTATTTTTAATCACCTAAAATTTATGGATTGTTACAGATATTTTGAAACGATCACGGTGTTGTAATAACGATTGGTTGTTAAAAAGATCGTATCGGACATTGTCGTACTCTCTATCAATACCGAAAACCACTTTAACATTCGTGTATGCGGTGGAGATTCCACAATAAAGTAGGATGGTGGCGACGATCCTATATGAGGTATATACGTGGACTTGACTTCCGTGAGTTAGCTTAAGGTGGCTAAAACAGGAGCAATTGACGGGCCAAGTAAAGTAGCTCCTTCGATCAGACACACTCCTTCGATGCCATTATATTACTTTGCTATTGATTGGGTGCACCCTTAGATTTTTGGGAGTGTGGATCGAGTTGGGCGACTGCTGCGGCTTTGCGTTACCAATAGCCCTAAAGTGTAATTGTTATATCTACCCTGGCATTGCCTAGTTGTGCCATGTCACCTACTATATCGAGAATACTACGAGTTTTTTTCTGTCGTACCTATGGAGTGCCCTTTCGTAGCTCCCAGTTTACAGAGGTATTACGGTAGTGTATAGACGATGGAATTATAAATGTGTTAAGAGGGATATGAGTAACTCCTTAAAGCTATTTCAATAATTTACTTTACTATAGACATATTATAATAGCGTATTGTACTACATAGTATATACTTCCACGGATCCTTAGAGGATGGGTATCCCAAACATCCTTTAAGTTACTGTATTTCAGCTGATATTTCACTTAAGTTGGACTTATTGATATAAGAATGTTAATCCCGACTCGAGTGTTTTGTGTTTTGCTTTATGCTCGGGTCAGACTGAGTGTCACAACATTTGAGACTCATCTTTGGAGTTAGAGCTTCGCATGGAAATCCATCTACATCTATTCAGCTTTCAATTATTCAGTTGACTCCAGTGATATATATTCAGATTTTGTTATTTGACTATTGTATCGAGACCTCTATGTATTCGAGACTTCTATTGTATTTTGTTTTAACTCTGTTATATATATAGTAGCTTCATGAACTACTGCTCATTTGTTTCTGCTGCTTATTTTAATATTACTCTGTGTCCGTGATTCTGTGATTGATTTATTTACTTTATATGATGAGTTTTTCCAAATATAAATTAATGATATGATATTTTAAGCAATTCAATGTCGGCATGTGTGGATGCGGATGGTTGAAAATGTTGGGTTGTTGCATAATATCAGGTGCATGTGAAAGTGAACAATAATTTAATGAATCTACCTTTTTCATGTAGTGTACATGTCAAAAGTTAAGTTTAAGTATCATGCATCAAAATTTGATACCGTCTTTCTCCATGCATTCTAGATATCTTTCATCCTGGAAAACATTTTTGTATACTAATTGCAATATTACACCTCGAGAGACCGAGGGTATCAACTCATAATGCATTGGAGATTAAACGTAGGAGACAATAGAAATTGTATCAAAATCAAGAATATTTTATATTTGTACAAGCATTCTAACGAGCAAAAGGTTAAAGTCGGTTGGCACAAGCTTTGAAGCATCACGATTATGGTTATCAGTCTTTGTCTTTTCGAATTAAATATGAGATGAGAATTAACCAACTTAGCATCAATTTCTTCTTCTTAATTGTTAGGATATATTTTTGAACATTCAGGAGAGTCCAACGTAATAATGTGGATCAATCCATTGTATTGTTGTATATTTGTTGTGGTCAAACAGTTCATGCTATAGGAAGAACTTCGTGGAAATATTCTTCCCAATCATTTCAAGCGAGTCTCAATTGAGAATTATTATTGGTGCATTCGAAATACAAAGGATAAGAGTATATTCAAAGTAAACTAGAAGCAACTTTAAAAATAAATGAATATGAAAACTAACTACATGAAAGCTATACTTAATTAATTATACTCGATTTATAATATAGAAGACAAATAAATAAATATCAAAACACGTATAAATCTTTGAACATCTAACATTCAAGTCAAAATGTTAAAATTAATTAACTTTTTTTTTTGTAATCACCATTTTTCACGATTACCTTTTATGTATTTTTCTTTATTATGATCATCACTTATATATTTGTCTTCATTGTATTTTATTTTACCATTTTTTTTTCCTTTTATATGTTTGTTTAACCTACAACTAAATGAACATATAAATATTGGTTACATGATGGGTTACTCTAAAGTTTCGTTTGTTTGAAATGCTAAAAGCTGAACGTTGAACACATATTGTTGAACTCTGAATGCTGAATAAAAGAAATATTGTTTGATTCTCTACTGGATAGAAAATTAGTTTACTAAAATAAGAATTACTTTGATAAAATTACCCTTACCATTGTTAACAATTATTTGTTTGATGTACTTATTATGCATGCATATGAAATTTCTACTAAAAGAAATTAAAATACACTTTCACTTATTTATTGATTATCACTAATTAATATAAGGAGGAAGCTAGCGGAGATCGAAAATTTTATCACTTAAATTTGCCATAAAAGCTTGCTTTTGGGATAAAAAGCCTAATTATGATTTAGTGGAGCTTATGATGGTCCTTGGCTATCGATTTCGTTATTTGTTTAATGCAAAACATTTGTACTGTAATTTTCTTTTTTGTCCTATAGAAATAACTTATCATGAAGGGAAACATGAGGTAAAAATTTATGTACCACCATACATGCAATTAGCATATCTCTTTCAATGGAAAACTTGTAGGGAGGCTTTTTAATCTATATATGACATCTTCTTTTTAAATATTGAAATTTAATTCAATAGTATTTCTTAACTCCACATGTGCATGATTGAATCTCTACTTTCACTACTAGAAACAAGGTTCTACCAACGCTTTAAGTCATCGGCAAGTCAATGCTAAACCCTTTATCGATGACTTACGGACAAAAAATGTTCGTTGATAGAAACCTCATGGAAAAATATTCTTCAATAAGTTTCCGATGACAATCATTAGCGTAATATCGACGACGATCAATTTTTCGATGACTTGTCGATGACTTACAGACAACTTATAGACACCTAACCAAAAATGTAAAATCTAGATTTTTTTCGATGGCTTGCTAAAACAAAATTTTTAGCATTTTTCTGCTCTTTTTCCATCAAACCACTATGCAAAACAAGCCATGCCAGCAATGTCATACAGACAAATATAACACCAAACCAACACAATATCATATCCAAATTCATGTACAACCTGAAACATAACAAAAAATCATAGAAAAAAAATAAAAACATCATCATAAAAATTCCATAAAAAATGATATATACATGTCCATACACAACATTATATGCATACCACGTTATGTGCATAAGTAATATCCCATACCACAACATGTCCATACACTACTAGAAAACTTGTTATTTACCTATTTAATAATACCGACGCCCCGCTGATACCTCTGTTTTCGGCATCAGCGGGGCATCGATAAGTCATACATAGCTCATTACCTTGGCAAATTTACCGAGCCCTATCTATGCCAATGTTTTAGCATTGGTGGGGAATTGAAATGGTGTCGCCTCCACACATACCTATCCCAGGTGACATCCCCTCCTCCATCACCTTTTGAGTTACAAAAAAAAATGCCTCTATGCCACCACTCCTCTTGCCGCCTCCTCCACCCTCCATGCCAGCGCAAGCAAAAACCCCTCCACAAGCCTATAGCTACCTCCTTCCTTAACCTTCCGCAAGCCATTCCTTACCCAGCCACCACTTCCCAACCTAGTTGCCACCTCATCAACGTAAGCCCAAGACACCACCTCCTAAGCCCAGCCACCGCCTCATCACCGCAAGCCCAAGCCGCTACCTCCCAAGCCCAACCGTGCAATGATCATCTTTCTGACCTTCGAATATCGACACTAATACATTCACGGTATTCACGTGCTGAGTACCCAAGTATCGGAAAGACGGAACATTAGAATAAAAGAAAAAGAAGAAATGAAAAGGAACAAGAAAGAAGAGAACAAAAAACATCAGAATCTCACAACGGAATGGTAACACATAATATCAAAGTTATCTTTACAAAAGAAAACTATATGGATATAATGATCAGATTAACCTATTATCATCATGGTCACCTATAACCATATATCCTTACAATTGCTATTATAAATAAACAAAGTAATGCAGCAGAAATAAGAATACTACGGTAGGCAATCATCTAGCTCCTGTCCAGTAGTTCCAATGAAGATTAACAGAACCTGGAAATATACATAGGGCTAATCCAAGCACTATAAGAAAATAATAGCCGGATCAATCTGGTAAACCAGCATGAGAAACTCGGATCATGTGAATTATTTAATGTTATAGAACCTTCCAAAAATAAAGGTATCTCATAATACCACGCCGCAAATAAACATGGATGGGTTTTTACCTTAGGATAACCAAACCATTTCTTTTAGAAAATCCAGTGTTATTATAATAACATCTAGGGTGTTGAATATATATAAGAAATTCTTAAAATGCTTGAATCTCACATTGCAGCATATTAGAGTACATCTAAAACCACTAAGTTGCTGAGACCTCCTTAGTGATACTACTGAGACTCTTCTCCATGATAAGGATCGAAAAACACCTTACGAACGTCGCATATCTTTAGATCAAATATACCATAAGGTAAACACAACCAGCCCACGCCCTAACACATGGACCTAGTATCATTAACTCCCTACGTGAAAAATATCGATAACTATACTCTAGATACTACAGCTAATGTAACTCCTATTTGGGTTTGCTAAACACATGATCATGCATCTTACTCTGTCTTGAGTCATTTTTCCGATGTCGAGTCTACGGTCGACATCTTTCACATGAGTAGACTTGAATGGATCGTGAATCCCCAAATGGATTCCAGCATCTCGAACAGATGTATAGACCCACCATTTTGGATGGCTCAAATCGAGAATAACCACACATGTCAGACTCAAACCATTCAAAAGGGAGGATTGTTAATAGGGTAAATGCGAAAGAATTGAAAAAAACAAAACCCAGAATCTCCCAGTGGAACGATAAAATATAATAATCAAATAAGCAGTTCATGAAGCTGTTTTACAAATAAAATTTGATTACACTTTTACAATTCAAATAAAAATTATACATACATTAGAAATAAACAAATAATGCAGCGGAACACATAATGAAGTGGAATAATAAATAGCAAAAATATACCGAATCTTCGTCTTCGTCCTCTAGAAAATAGTCTTCAACAAACTGAAAAACTCAGACTGATGCAAGCATAATGAAAAGACAAAACACTCGAGTCAGAACTAAAAGATCTTATGTAAGTCAAATCAAAACAAGTAAAATAGAAAGATTAGTGCAATGGTTTCATAGATGTTACAAGATTTCATCTCCTATAAGTGTACAACGTGAATATAATCATTTAAAGGGTTTCAAATAATTCGAAATATCAATCTTAATCATCTAATTAAAACAAACCCGAAGTTTGAATTAACTTAAACCCTTCAAATAATTAATTCAATTCCAAATAAAAGTCCAAATTCAATAAATTATATGGTTATATATCATTTCAACTTGTATCAAAAATCAACATTTCTAAATCAATGAAAACTGTTCGGTTTATCATTTCAACCCATAGGGATAACAGAGATACAGACATAAATAACATTCAATCATCCAAAATTTCAACTAATAATATCCATCCAATCACCTAAATATCAACAATTGAACATACAGTACAATCATCATTGAAATCAACCAATAACAACCAACAATTTACTGGTTATCATTAACAGCTATTTAAAATTTCAATATTAAATTAAATGGAACTAAATTCAATAAAAGTCAGAATTAACTTAAATGACAATTTAAAATATACTAAACAGAACCAGTCAATTTCTAGTCACATCATAAATTCAATTTAACTAACATAAGAAAAACTAGTTGTTGTGAGTGTTTTCTCACCTTTCGCGGCTACGAAGGTGATGATAAAATGGAGTAATATGGATATTCCTAGCAAAGATCCAAATGCAAAGCAAATCAACAAATCTTAGACATGGACACGAATCAATAAACAAGTTTCAACTACTTCCAACTTCCAAACAACCCAAGATCCAAACTACGGAAAAACCTGAAACTAGGTCATCTTTAAGAAAATATTTGGATCAGAATATTACTGAATATGTAAAGGTGACCAACGAATATTTTTTAAAAATTCTTTTCTCTCCACTTTCAAAAAAGAATCACTCAAAAATCTTCAATCTTGAGGAAGTTACGGTCAAAACAAATAGAGGTGTTTTACGAGTTGAAAATTTGAGTTCAAAAATAGTTCGAAAAGTTTTGACTTTTTGGCATAACAAATTAATGAATTTGAAGAACTGATCTAAAACAAAGTTGAAGCCATTAGAATAATTAATGGTTAGAAAAAAAGAATCACATAATTTGTTCATTTCTGAAGGAGATATAATTGATACAACATAAGGTATTTTCGGGCTAAAACTAGACCCGAGAAAGAACTTGGAAAACGAGTTTTTGTATAGAAATATTCAGAATGGGAAGAAGGGTTAGAAAAAAGTTGTTTCCATTAATATTATACATGGTTTTAAAAAAATGAATTGTTTGATTTGAAGTAGTTTAGGGAAATATAGAAGCCAGGGAAAAAAGGGAAAGAAAGAGGGAAAAAAGGGAAGGGAAAAAGAAGGGAAAAAGGAGAAAGAAGAGGAGAGGGAAGGTAGGGCATTGGCCAAGGGATACTGTTATGGGTTGTGGGTGGTAATGGAGGTGGGTGGTGGCAAGAGGAGAGAGGTATGCTAGGATTTTGAAAGGGGAAGGCTTTGATTTTGAGATTTAAGAGATTTGGGGTTTGGAGTTTTCTTGTAGATGTGAGCAAGAAGAAGAAAAAGAAGAGTACGTAGAAAGTTTCTCAAATGAGTAATTTTTATATGTACTTAGTTTTGATCAGATAGAAAATAGAAGTTCAATGGGTGGGAAAAGGAAGTCCAAAATTTCTTAGGGTTCCTAGGGTCTCTTGGTTAACCAAGGAGCCCATTAGTCTAAAAGAAACCCAATAAGACTCGGCAAAAAAAAGAACACAAATATACACTGCAAATGAATGAAACAAGCTACAGGTTATTTAATATTAAGGAAATGAAGTTGGAGAGACAAAAATAAATGTCACATTTTATTTTGAAACTTCAGACATTACTAATGTATAAAGAATGTACATAGGAATGGAAAAGTTTGCAAACCGATGGAAAGTGAAATTTTTTATATGCGAAAGTGAGGTGGCAAGAATTAAATAGAAAATAAAAGTCTAGACTTAGGTATTAAACAGAAAGAGAAGTGAACGGATCAAGTATTAATAATGAGATAACTATTTTAAAACGTATATGCAACAATTAATAACAAAAGAAATGAAGAGACCATGTACATCGCACAACCTTTTTGAAATTCAGTTGGTGAAATGCAACCAAATTAACTTTATTAGCTCCAACAATATTCAAATTTGTATGCATTTAGTTTTTTTATCTATGCATAACAAAGAAAATTACTTACCTTAAAAATAAAAATGTTCAATTTGGTTTTCACAAAATGACCTTTTATTTCCGTTAAAACATCCTTTCTTTTTAACATAAAGGTGCGTTTCTTTTATTAAATCTATTAATTGCAATCAACATTTTCTTCCATTCTAATTGAAATATTTCAAAACATTAATTACAATTACTTACAAAGTTAAATTTCAAAACAGACAACTAAAGTGGATGAAAAAGAGAATAATTGTTTCCTATAGTCATTAAACACCTTTATAAATTTGTTGCTTATACAGCAAAGTAATAAATAACTTAAATAAATTATTTTCGTACTCTTGTATGCTAAAACACAGTTCAAATAAACATATGGTTCTTCCTTTAAATCAATCATTCCATTCTTAATTTTAATTAAAATAAACCTACATTCACAACTGAAACATTCATTTTGTTTTATATAAATATTCCTTTCATTAAATCAACTTTCCTTATTGTTTTAGAGAACATAAGCTACGTTTAATTACATCTATTAATTTACAATTTGGTGTCCTCTCTACCATTAATTAAAATTATTCAATTACATTAATTTCAATCATTTACAAAGTTGAATTTCTAAATTTACAAAATAAATGTAACGAGAAATAGAATAGTTATTTCCTATCTAATAGTAATTTAAACATATTTATACACTATTGGATACAAATAGGAATTATACATTTCTTACCAAATAATAGTTTCTCGTCTCTGTAATTGATCTTTCAGCTACCAAACATTTCAAATAAATAAATATGTGATTTCTTCTGTAATAAAGAAAAAATTTAACATATATTATTCCAATCAATTGGAAATTTACATTTAGACAATTGTTAATTTCATTCAAATCAATGTTATTAAAATACACATTAACATTTGTTATCATCCTTACATTATTGCAAACATGTGTCATTAATAGAAATTTTACTTAAGCTCATAACTTGTATTATAATTTAATTTGTATCAGTGAAATCTTAATTTTTTTATTTCTAACAATTTTATTCAAAAATCTTTTTTTTTTAATTTAATATTTTTTAAATGTTTAAAAATATGGGTCATTACAATCTCCCCCACTCAGAACTTTTCGTCCCCGACAAGAAATAAGAAGGAATCCAAAAATCTATTATATTTTAGTTAAAACAGTCATTTTATAAACAATTAAAACTGCATGTTTAAGTTTAATAAAATTGGAAAATAACTCAAATTCTAAGAAAAAATTATGTCTTAAATTTTCGAAATTTTTTGGCAGAGTCTCCATTGCGCGGATATGTCCGAAAAATAACGATATCAATAATTACACTATGTATATATATTTCAATAATAAAACATCCCAAACTATAGGAAAACAATATATATCGCTATAAAATTGCAATCCAAAAGCGTACCTATTTGTCGGGCAAACAAACTTTATTTATGAGACCAAAAGCAGTAGTTATTGCTTCCATAACCTTATATAATCAAAGAGTTACAATTATGTGAAAGAATAATATTTCAGTTGTCTCAAATCAATAACACAAACAACATACAATATATCACAATCACATGCAAACAAAACAATACAACCATCAAGGCAACAAAGAATCCATCACACATCCATAACATCCAATATTAATGGTTTATTCAGGTTCAGAACTTTTAATCGTACAAGGGTCATTAATAAACTAATAAGTGTACCTTATGCTCAACAGTCTTAGATAATTACTTAATAAATTATTCATACAACCTCAAACAATTAGAAGTATTGTTTCCCAAACTTTCCATCATCCAAACAACAAGAATTTTAAATTTACTTCAGTTTGTTCTATTGGTTTTTTTCCTCATCATTTACCTTTCCATTCATTTATTTATATCAAGATCAATCACTTACATAATTTGTTTTCCATTAAATATTTAAGTCATTAATGAATCTGTAGCGGCCCACCATTCCGTACCCTTTGAATTGATAATAATTCTTCCCCGTTCAGCCTGAAGTGTACGAAACAGCGAATAACTAGGGTAAAAGAAGAAAGAGGTAGAAGAAGATAGAAACGAACATCAGAATCTCATAATCGCAGCAGAACAAAATATAATATATAATATCAGCTTTAAATACAAAGAAATCTGTATTGTCACATATTCATACCATTATCAGAGTACAACAAACATTTATCACTTTGGACAGCTTATCATCTGTCCTTACACAACGGATATAATAATTCATGTATGGAGATATGCCTCGTCATCCAACTTGTCTCTTGAGCCAAATAGCATCCTATCTTGAATCTGTATAACTCGTTATGACCCGACCATCATAATAAAACAACACCTGAGTCAGCCTAGAAAACCAGTGTGAGAAAGCCACACTCAATTGGATTACTAAAGTTTTTAAAAGCCTTTGAAAACAAAGGTATCTTGTAAGACCACGCCACAAATAAATATGTCGGGTTTTTACCTTACGATAACCAAAACATTTTTATCAAATCCATCTGATATTATTATAGTGCCTATAGAAAGTAAAATAGTATCTAGTTGAAATTCTTTCATCTCACGTTCCAACATAGTTGGGCACAATCAAAACCATACAGACGCTTATTGGAGATTAGATTCCATACAATGGCAGGGCTACTGAAGTACCGCCCATCACAGTACCTGGTCCAGATCAGAGTACCGAGGACCACTCTCGATCTCCTGCAACACAAGACTGGAGCTATCCCTTACTGAATAGTCCGAATATGATCACCACACGGTTAGGATCAGCAACCGCTCACTAAGCTGAAAAAAGGGACATCTAGATAGGAGAAATGTGATGCCCCACCTCTATACTCACGCTATCCAAGGACACTATGGAGTAATGCCGTCAACTAGCACGAAGAATAAGGCTATTGAGGAGCGACCATCCATGTAATTGCTTTGTGCGAGTACCGACATGCCGGATAGAAGGTCACATATTTCATTTAAAGAGGAAATCTGACATGTCAAGTACATATTCAAAGCTATTGCACAGTGGCTAAGTGGTCTTCGGAAACAAATATAAAATAAGCATAACACAAATTAGTCACAGATATTCATATCACTAAGGTGAAAACAGATATGAATATATCACATAAAAGTGTACATCAAAGTACTGGTCATATAAGTTCCACCACATCACAAAAGGATAGGTACAAGTGCTACACAAAAGAATATGCATACATCAAGGAGTCTCTATCTCAAATGTAAAAAAGCAAAAACTACTAAACTAAGCAGTTAGCCAAAAGTCAGAAGCTAGTCCCTGCTTAGAAGTCAAGTGGAAGCACCTGTAACACCTCGGTCTGACCCGAGTATTATTCAAGAAGAAAATAATAAACAGATCAGCCAAGCTATAAATATCATATAAAATGTGATAGGATACGAGATATGCCAAAAACATATGATAACAATAATGTCATACTGTGACATGTATACATTAGATAACAACAAAAATCATACAATAGCTCGAATATACTCAAACACCGAAAAGAATGTCATATTCATTATCATATTCACCAAACCATAAATCTATGCAAATCATAAAAGTTAGTGAAACATAAATTCTAGAAATCATCAATTAGAAATCTAGAAACCACAAAGGGGGGAGGCCTATCAAAAATGGGAGCATGAAAACTTACCAACACGTGCATCACAAACGAAACGTTGTTCCATGGTCGCTGACCATTAATATTGAGCCGAGGCTCCATAAACAGCCCGGAGACCATGGGTCGCTACCTCACCAAATTTTGAGTTGAACTCCACAAACGGGATTTAGTCCCCCACACAAACAAAGATATATCTCACAATGCTAGTCTAAATCATAAAATGATAATCGTCGATCAACAATAAGGGTCAATTACACTAAGCTTGTAAATAAATGAGTTTAGCTTCATTTCCCATAACCACCAGCTTAACTTAAATATTTACGAATAAATTGTAGATTCCCACTCGAAAATTGTCACAAGATTTTCAATCGAACAAGTCTAAAAATTAACAGATGAAGTAAACGCAAGCGTTTCATACCACTTGTTTTTTAAAGCCGTTTAATTTGATTTCTCATACGAATGAGGTAAAGGTTTGTATAAACTAATAGGATGGAAAACTATTTTATAAACGAGCATCGTATTAAAAATAGAGTTGAAATCATCTTTGCGAAAGAGTTTGAGTATTTACTACTAGTATAGAAACCTTTGTATTTTAAAGTGACAAACCATAGAAATGATTGTAGAAACAATCAGTCACCAAAAATTCACATTGGAAGTCCACACAAAAACAACAAAAATGGCCGAGTTAAGCAGATTCAGTTGACTGAACCCTATAGTCAGTCGACTGATTCTATGCCTGGAAACTTTTGGTTTCCAAGTTCAGTCGACTGAACCCAGAGGTCATTCGACTGAATCTATGCCTAGAAACTTTCTATTTCCAGGTTCAGTCAACTGAACTCTGTAGTCAGTCAACTAACACAAGGACAAGAATTTTCTATCCACCAGATTCAGTCGACTGAACGTACAGTTCAGTCGACTGAACTGCAATTTGCAATATTCTCAGCCTAGCCCCAAGAAGAGCAAAATCCTACCGAAAATGATCGAGCAAGCAACGGAGACTAGGGATTTATGCCAAGTGACAACCCAACCTTGTAGGCTCTTCGATACACCCCAAAAAACATGTTCAAACATCAAAGATTGGATTTTTGAAGATTTTGACTTCAAAACACCGAAACTGGAATATTCATCAGACCAATTCAAATCAAAAGCAAATGAACATGAATAGATGTTAGGAATTCATACCCAACAACAATGAAAACTACAGACATAGACGTGAGCTCAAGAACTCACCTATTACTCAAAAACATAAGTGAAAAGCTCTAAAACAAGCAAATATTGATCTCTCTTCAACAACACCTCTTGAATCTTCAATCTATTATCAAAGGTGAAGTTTTTTCTAATTGAGGTTATAGGAATTTATGAAAATTGAAGAGGGATTGAGATGGAGAAGATAAAGAGGATGCTTACCTAAGCTTCTCTTTGGTTTTATAACTTGAAGTTGAATTCCCTAAGGGAATTAGAGCTTAGAAATTTCTAATCTCTTTGCTTTTCCCCCATTTTTCTAGGGCTTGAAGTGTTAGGAAATATTATGAAGGAATGAAGGGGAGTGGAGTTGGGTTATTTGTTAGGTTAGTGGGCTGAAACCCAAACCCAAAGCCCTAAATGAAAACATCAAAATTTTCATCAACTCCAAATATCGATGTTTATACTCAAAAAGGTCGCAAACGCCTTTTTGAACTTAATGGAAGTGGTCTCAAGTCCTAATTCGACTGTTTGCAAAAAGTAGCATTTCGGCCTATAATTTGACAAACGATGCTATGTGTAAATAAAATATTTAAATATATAATCGTAAAATATGCGGGTTGTTATAGACTCACCTCCTTAAAGAAATTGTGTCATCGCCATACTTAAGAAGAAAATAAAGAGTAACAACCATAAAAGCATATCAACATAAAAGAGTATTTGAAATAAGAAGTTCAACTCAAAGAGCTCGAGAGAGTAAGTCCGGTTGTGTTCGCTCGATGAATTCTCTGGATTTCCATGAGAAATCCTTAGGATTTGAGGACCATTGATCTTTCACAAGTGGGACATCTTTATTACGAAGACGTTTAACCTCTGTAGTAATGATAGAATATGATGTTGCTTATAAGTCAAATCAGGGGACACTTCAACTTCTTCAATAACATCGGGCTTAAGAATAGAATCGGAATCCCTAAGGCATTTCCGTAGTTGAGAAACGTGAAACACGTCATGAATAGCAAAAAATTGAGCCGGTAATAAAAGTCGATAAGCCACGGAACCAATGCGTTCGGTGATGGGAAATGGACCAATATATCGAGGTGGTAATTTTCCCGATCGACTGAAACGCACAACAACCATCATTGGTGAAACACAAATAAACACAAAATCTCCCACAGAAAATTCTAATTTCCTTCTTCGATTATCGACATAGGACTTTTGTCTACTTTGAGCTTCTATCATTGTATGATTAATAAGGTCAATCTTTTCTGTGGCATCACGAATAAAATCTAGACCTAAAACCAGCTTCTCACCGGCCTCAAGCCAACAAGAAGGAGATCGGCTTGGCCTTCCATAGAGTGCCTCGAAAGGTGCCATACCAATAATAGATCGGAAGCTATTATTATTGGAAAACTCAACAAGAGAAATATTATCTTCCCAACTTCCACCAAAATCAAGAACACATGCACGAAGGAGATCTTCAAGAGTTTGATCACATGGTCGGTATGTCCATTGGACTGAGGATGATAAGCAGTGCTAAAAGTAAGCTTCGTTCCCAAAGCTTTTTGAAGACTCTTCCAAAATCCACTAGTAAACAATGCATCTTGATCGCTAATAATAGAAGTAGGAACTCCATTCAATTTAACAATTTCAGTAACATAAAGTTTTGCTTAAAGAGGTACGGTCTGATTAGATCGAATGGGAATAAAATGGGCGGATTTTGTATGTCTATCCACAATCACCCTTAGACTGTCATGGCCCGAACGAGAATGGGGAAGACCGTCAATAAAGTCCATGGAGAATTGATCCCACTTCGAAACAGGAATATCAAGAGGTTGCAATAACCCACTAGGCCTTTGTTGCTCGACCTTAACGAGTTGGCAAATCATGCAACACTTAATGAAGTTAGCAATATCAGATTTCATTCCACCACAATAATAAAGTCGCTTCATATTTGCGTATATTTTACTACTACCGAGATGAATGGTAAATTTAGAACGATGAGAATCTTCTAAAATATCTTTACGAAGATCACTAATATTTGGCATGAAAATTCTACCAAATTTTCGAATGTCGCCACGAGCATCGATTTCAAAATCTTTAAAACCATCAGTATTACCATCTCGACAACTTTGGCTAAGAAGAACCAATTCGGGATCATACTTTGGAGCATTAAGGATGCGGTCTGAAAAGAAGGATGAGCCTCAAGGCTACATAGAACAAAAGATGAATAGAAATAGGATTCATGATCTCGAATCTCACAAGTGGAAAAAATCTCGAGATCATTCCATTCGAATAACATCATAGAAACAACCACTTATTGCTTACGACTAAGGGCTTCGGCAACACGATTTCCCTTTCTGAGAGTATAAAGGATATCAAGATCATAAGATGCTAGGAACTCAAGCCAACGTTGTTGACACAAATTAAGTTCCTTTTGAGAAAATAAATAATTCATAGATTTATGATCGGTATAGAGAACAAATTTCTCTCCAAAAGATAATGATGCCAAATTCTAAGGGCGAAAACAACGGCCGCGAGCTCAAATCATGCATGGCGTATCTAGTCTTGGCGGGATTTAATTGCCTAGAAGCATAAGCAATAACACGTTCCCTTTGCATGAGAATGGCTCCCAAACCAACACGACTAGAATCCGTATAAAAAATAAAGCCTTGTTTCCATTCGCGAATCACAAGAATAGGAGCATCAGAAAGGAGTTCTTTTAATCTTTGAAAAGAGGCTTCACATTTATCTGACCAAATGTACTTAACTCCCTTCTTTGTCAAACTAGTAAGAGGCATGGAAATTTTCGGAATGTCTTTTATGAAACGACGTTAATAACCTGCCAATCTAAGAAAGTAATGAATTTCTGTCACACTCTCCGGTCTCTTCCAATTTTGAATCGCTTCGATCTTTGAAGGATCCATGGGAATTCCGGATTCAGAAATAATACGACCGAGAAATTTCACACGAGATTGCCAAAAGTGGCACTTAGAAAATTTTGCTTTCAATTGATTGCTCCTAAGAGTTTCTAACACAATCCAAAGATGCTTTCCATGTTCTTCCTCGGTTTTAGAATAAACAAGAATATCATCTATAAAGATGAGAACAAATCGATCGAGGAAGTCTTTAAAAACTCGATTCATAAGGTGAATGAAATAAGCAGGAGCATTCGTTAAACCAAATGGCATAACAAGCCATTCATAAGATTCATAATGAGTATAGAACGATGTTAAAGGAATGCTATCCTCTACAATACGAAGCTGATGAAAACCGGTTGCTAAGTCTAACTATGAAAAGACTCTAGCACCACTAAGTTGATTGAATAGATCATCAATCTAAGGTAAGGGATATTTGTTCTTGATGGTGTGATCATTAAGCTTGCGGTAGTCAACGCAAAGCGTAAGTGTACCATCGAATTTCTTCATAAAAATAGCTGAAGCTCCTCAAGGAGAGGAACTAGAACGAATAAATTGCTTCGCTTCCCATTCGGATATTTGTTTGCGCATCTCCTCGTTTTTCTTATTGGACATACGATAAGGAGGATGAGTAAAAGGTAGAGCTCCAGGGATTAGATTAATTCTGAACTCAATTTCTCGCTTAGGAGATAATCCTAAGACGGGCTCAAATATGCCGGGATATTCACGAACAACGTGAATGACGGAAGTGACATCTTCCTCATCATCATTATCGTCATCATGAGGGTTTAGAGAATATAAGGATGCTATCAAATTGAATTCTGAATCTTTAAGAACAATAGAAATCTGCTTAACTGATTGAGGATGTCGAAGATGAATAGTCCTCTCATGACATAGGATATGGGCTTCATAACGGTTAATCCAATCCATTACAAAAATCATTCGGAAACCTAAGTAGCGCATAACATACAAATTGGCCCGGAAAGAATAATCACACAAAATAATCTCGACATCATTACAAAGTAAACTAAGGATTGCTGATCCACCAACCGGATTTGCAATTCTCAAAGAAGTCATCAAGCCCATAACATTTAAGGAAAATGTATCAACAAGTTGTTTTGATATAAAATAATGGGGTACACCCATATCAAAAAGAACTCGAATGGGAAGATCACGAAGTATAATAATGCCATCAAGCATAGAATGAGAAATACCTTGACCACGAGAAGTGTTACTAGGGGCTTGCACAACATTCAGCTTTTCCTCGTTTTTGCTTTGAAGTTTGGGACATGCAGATATATAATGACCCGAACTTTTGCAATAGCGACAGGTAAGGGGCTTCAGACACTTATTTGCATAATGGTCCTCAGAAACACAATTGTAGCATTGCCCATGACTAGAGGTAGGAGTCATTGCTACCGAAATTGCTTCCTTCCCTTTCTTGTTGGGATAAGGACCTTTGAACTTAATAGGCCTCTTTTTGTTGTTGTTGAAGTTCGGTTTGGCATCCACAACCTCAACGTCACTTTCTTTATCGGCCTCTTCGAGTCGAAGAGCGATATCGACAAGCTGATCAAAAGAAACTTCTAACTTCAAAAGTAATGGCTTTTTGAGATTCTTATTCAAGCCATAGACAAACCTTTGATTTTTCTTGAACGGGGTATTAATGTACTCGACCCCATATTAAGAGAGGTATTCAAAAGATGCGACATAATCCGTCACAGAAAATTCACCTTGAACAAGGTCAATAAAGCACCGAGGTAAGGTTACTTTTTCAGCTTGCGGTACAAATTTTAATTCGAATCGTTCCCAAAATTGCTCCCAAGTAAGACCCGCTTCAATAATTTCAGAAACCAAAAGCTCATACCAATCTAATGTGCTTTCTTGGAGCATACTGGAAGCCACTTGGACTCGATGTAAATCAACAAGATTCATGTGAAAAAGATGCGATCACATGTTCTAAGCGAAGCTTGGACTTCTATGACGCTTTCGGAACCCTTGAATGGCTTTCCACCCAAATTGGTATAATCACTGCACAAGCCTGCAAACCCAGATTTATGGTGAGTAGGCTCTGGAATGTCCGACAGCTTGAGCATTCTTTATAAAATCCAAGAGCTATTCGGAAGATATAAATACTCCATCCCGAGGAGTAGCACTGGATTGACTAGCGCTGGGACGGCCTGGTCTAACCATTTCTCTTCTTTAAGAAAGAAAAGAAAGAAGAAGAAAAAGGTTATTCACAAAATGAATATCAAATAATCATGATTGATACAACAAGGCATCATAAGAGAAAATAGGATAGAATGGGTCCAAAGACTCGAATTAAATCCTAAGGCACGATTCCTAAGAGAGACTTAGGACAATGTTCCTTACTAAAACATTCTACATTGTTCCGTAGTTTGGCTCTGATACCAAGTTGTGACGCCCCACCTCTATACTCACACTAGCCAAGGACACTACGGAGTAATGCCGTCAACTAGCACGAAGAATAAGGCGGTTGAGGAGCGGCCGTCTGTGTAATTGCTTTGTGCGAGTACCGATATACCAGATAGAAGGTCATGTATTTCATTTAAAGAGGAAATCCGACATATCAAGTACAAACTCAAAGCTACTACACAGTGGCTATATGGTCTTCGATAACAAATATAAAATAAGCATAACACAAATCAGTCACCGATTTCATATCACTAAGGCAGAAACAGATATGAATATATCACATAAAAGTGTACATCAAAGTAGTGGTCATACAAGTTCCACTACATCACAAAAGAGTAGGTACAAATGCTACACAAAAGAATATGTATACATCAAGGAGTCACTATCTCAAATGTATAAAAGCAAAAACTACTAAACTAAGTAGTTAGCCAAAAGTCAGAAGCTAGTCCCTGCTAAGAAGCCAAGTGGAAGTACATGTAACACCTCAGTCTGACTTGAGTATTATTTAAGAAGAAAATAATAAACGGACCAGTCTTGTTATAAATATCATATAAAATGAGATAGGATACGGGATATGCCAAAAACATATGATAACAATAATGTCATACTGTGACAAGTATACATTAGATAACAACAAAAATCGTACAATATCTCGAATATACTCAAACACCAAAAAAATGTCATATTCTTTAACATATTCACCAAACCACAAACATTGATAGAACTTATCAATGTAAATCACAAAAGTTGGTGAAACATAAATTCTAAAAATCATAAATTAGAAATCCAAAAATCACAAAGGGGGAGGCTTATCACAAATGGGAGCATGAAAACTCACCAACACGTGCATCATAAATGGAACGCTATTCCATGGTCGCTAACCATCAATTTTGAGCCAAGGCTCCACAAACTCCTCAAAGACTATGGGTTGCTACCCCACCAATTTTTGAGTCCAAACTCCACTAACGGGGTTTAGTCCCCTACACAAACAAAGAGACATCGCACATTGCTAGTCTAAATCACAAAATGATCATCACCGATCAACAAGAAGGGTCAATTACATTAAGCTAGTAAATAAATGAGTTTATCTTCATGTTCCATAACCACTGGCTTAACTTAAATATTTACGAAAAATTGTAGATTCCCACTCGAAAATTGTCACCAGATTTTCAATCGAATAAGTCTAAAAATTAACCGACGAAGTAAATGCAAGCGTTTCATACCACTTGTTTTGCTAGCCATTTAATTAGATTTCCCATACGAATGATGTAAAGGTTTGTATATACTAATAGGTTGGTAAACGGTTTTATAAACGAGCTTTGTATTAAAAATAGAGTTGAAATCATCTTTTTGAAAGAGTTTGAATATTTAGTACTAGTATAGAAACCTTTGTATTTTAAGGTGACAAACCATAGAAATGATTGTAGAAACAATCAATCACCAAAAATTCACATTGAAAGTCCACACAAAGCAGAAAAATTGGCCGAGTTAAGCAGATTCAGTCGATTGAACCCTGTAGCCATTCGACTGATTCTACGCCTGGAAACTTTTGGTTTCCAGGTTCAATCGAATGAACCCAAAGGTTAGTCGACTGAATCTATACCTAGAAACTTTCTGTTTCCAGCTATAGTCGACTGAACTCTGTAGTCAGTGGACTGACACAGGGACAGGGATTTTCAGTCCCCCAAATTCAGTCGACTGAACTGCAATTCGCAGTATTCTCAGCCAAGCCCCAAGAAGAGAAAATCCTACCGAAAACGATCGAGCGAGCAATGGGGAGTAGGTATTTATGCCAAGCGACAACCCAGCCTGATAGGCTCTTCGATACAATGCCAAAAACATGTTCAAACATCAAAGATAGGATTTTTGAAGATTTTGAATTCAAAAAACCGAAATTGGAATATTCATCAAACCAATTCAAATCAAAAGCAAATGAACATGAATAGATGTTAGGAATTCATACCTAACAACAATGGAAGCTATAGACATAGATGTGAGTTTAAGAACTCACCTTTTACTCAAAAACACAAGTGAGAAGTTCTAAAACAAGCAAAGATTGATCTCTCTTCAACAACGCCTCTAGAATCTTCAATATATTATCAAAGGTGAAGATTTTCTTAAGTTAGGTTATAGGAATTTGTAAAAGTTGAAGAGGGATTGAGATGGAGAAGATGAAGAGGATGATTACCTAAGCTTCTCTTTGGTTTTACAACTTGAAGTTGAATTTCCTAAGGGAATTAGAGCTTAGGAATATCTAATCTCTTTGCTTCTCCCCCATTTTTCTAGGGCTTGAAGTGTTAGGAAATATTACGAAGGAATGAAGAGGAGTGGAGTTGGGTTATTTGTTAGGTTAGTGACCTGAAACCCAAATCCAAAGCCATAAATGAAAACATCAAAATTTTAATCAACTCCAAACATATCAATGTTTATACTCAAAATGGTTGCAAACGCCGTTTTGAACTTAATGGAAGTTGTCTCGAGTCCTAATTCGACTGTTTGCAAAAAGTTGCATTTCGGACTATAATCCGGCCAACGATGCTATATTTAAATAAAATATTTAAATATATAATCATGAAATATGCGGGTTGTTACAGGAAACCTTACCCTACTTATGTACTACCCACTTAGCCTTGCTGCACCTATCCTGTTTTAGCCATTCCTAGTTGATGAGGCATGAGGCTATGCGTTACCTTTTTAGAACACATTTCACTTAGAATGCTCATCATCCTCCTGACGATAGTCTGATAGCATTCATCCATACAAGCTGCCCTGTGTCTGGACAAACCGAATCACCTTCTTCATCATCTTCACGGTCTTCATTCGCAAATGTTTCAAATCGAATCGAAGTGGTTTTCGGATAATTAAATTCGATCCCGGTCTCTTTGAACTGATCAGCGCATTGGTCAATATTCATAGCCTATAATTTAACTATCAATTAACATTACAAGCAACCATCAAATTTTAAATAATACTCCAATTATTTAACTCAAAATATCTTCACAAGATATTATTTTCATACTTCACATTTTTAAAATAGTTTCAAATTCATTTTATTCTTACGGAACAAATTCCAACCTTTACCCAGTAATTAGAATATTTTTCCCCTTCCATTAATTACTTAACACTTGGAAAATATTCACTTTTATTTCCTACTTCTTTCCTCAAAATCATTTACAACTTAACTTGTAAATTCCAACTCGTTTTACACCAATCTTATAATTTTTAGAATCCCATAATTAATTTTCTTTTTATATTTGCAAAGCCATCATTGCTTATTAAAAATTCCAATTTTCCCTTCCACTTCCCTTTGTGTAGTTTTATTTTACCTTCCAAAACTCCTATCTTACACTTCGGCAATTTATTTAAGTTTCCACAACCCCACTATAAGATCTTCTCCTAAAATCTTATCCAGATTAATAATTCGCTTCTCATCTCAAGAGGACTTTTAGTTGAATTAAAATATTTAAAAAACATATATACTTACAAAATATGAATAATGGTTCTATTTTTTAAAAATAAGGTTAAGAAAAAAATTAACCCAGTTACTAATAAATTTACAAGGTTGATTTATAAAAATTAGAATTTGTTTTAATAAATGTTAAGTATATAATAACTAACTTCAGAATATTCTAGATCCAAATAGTAGTTTATAAAATTTATATAGTATGGTAGATTTAAAAATTCACTTTAAAAAAACAATTTTACTTTACTTGACAAAAAGTCTAATTTTAGAAAATCCAATATCCACCAAAATTCCTCTTGATTCGTATCACATCGACTATACCCAAATTAATGACCCTTTCTCTTATTTGAAATAATATCCCACTATTTCTTTTCAAAACAATTCCCATTTCCCGATATAAGTCCACACCATTAACTTACATTTTCCACATATCCACTGGTATCCTTTTATCTTATTTATAAACCCCATTTAAAAATTTATAAACTCCTTTGAGTTTTCCATTTATTAATAAAAACAATTCTATTTAAAATTCCATTTTATAATCTTCTCTTATTAAACTTCCATTTTTATTTCAAGCCTATTTTAGTTGTCGATCTCAATTCTCTTCAAGCTCTTCATATATTTTAATTTCAATCATTACTTAAACCAATTAACAAACACTTATGTATAATCCAAGTTAGTTCATATATTTTTATTCTACTTAATTCCCTTAGAATAAATCACATTTCAATAAATAATCTCTTTTCAAATTTCCCCCCTTAATTCCTTCCATTTGATTATTCATGATATTTACAAATACCAAATTAAAATTTCCAGGCCATTCAACATTTAACAATTCAATTCACGCAATCCATATCAATTTATCCATCATATCATATATCAATATATATATATATATATATATATATATGAACAATAAATATTTTGAGGAATCTAGTTGGATCACTCCAACCTGTTTTTCCTGCATCCACAGATGTTAGTCAACAAATAAAATACCAAATCCCACTTCGAGGGGGCTATCGCGAGGTTCATCCGCTATTATGCGGGGCGCATAGGGTCTCATCCCCTATATGATGCGGGAATATCAATCACTACAATATATATACTACTATATATAATTTCAACAGACAATAATTATTTAATTCAACCAAACATCCAATGATTTAAATTTAAACATTTAAATTAATTCTAGGAATCCAAATGAGTGTGAAAATCTCACCTTTTATTTTGTTTGCAATCCACTTCTATTCCGGCTTGTTTCTTCACAATTTTAGACCTTGTACAAACATTTGTACGGTTTATTAATTTTGAATTAATCGAACAATTTATTTTCATCTTATAATATAATTAGCTAATAATATAGTTTAAACTAATTTTCCTTTGATAAATTATTTTTAGTAGCTAAAATAATCGAACAAGTTAATTTAACAAATTAATCTCCAAATACATTGTTTCGAAATAAGCTAGTAGATTTTAAAATTGTGTATATGTATATTTTATTTTCATTTTCTAACTACATATAAAAATAATCTATATAATTCTTAAAAATCTAATTTTCTATATAAACCCTTATATTTTTTCCCAAAATCTTATAATAATTTTATGTTTATTTCTGTATTTTCATTAATTTTAAAATAGGTATGTGTATTAAAATTTGTGAGTGCAATATATATATATATATTAAATTCCTTACTAACTTATATGTAAATATATTAGAATAGAAATTTTTTTATGCTTTACTGTAAATTCGTTTACTTATACATATATATACATTTTCAAGAAGTATACTGCAAACATTTTCCTTCTTTGTTTTCTGTAAATGTATATGAATTAAAATTGAAAAACAACTGCATCTCTATATCTCGATGTATACATTTCTATGTGTGTGTATATATATAGACACACACACACACACATATATATGAGTTAATAAAATACCTCACTACCACTCGCCCCGAGCTAGCGTCGTCGAGAACGCATGCGACCTGCTCCTGACACCAAATCTTCGCGAGTCACCTACTACCTCCGACCCAACGAAACCACCATCGCTGACCCTAATGCTTCCCTGCCAGCCTTCATCACATACGAACACGAGCTCACGATGGTTGAAGCCCACTGTTGAAGTCGCGAATGCACTAACGAGCGTCTTCCCCTTCGATAGACCTCTCTTCCACTACATACGACGTCTAGTTACCCATGATCGATCGATTTAGTTTCCATCAGGTCGCGAGCCTCCGCCGTGACTTTTTTCTTCTTTTTTGAATTAAGAGATCTTCCATTTTTTTCGATTCATCGATTTACAGAAGAAAGTAAAAGGAAATGGGTTTTGATTTTGAAGAGAAGAGAAAGGATAAATTTTCGAACGAGAGGATTCATTTTATTCGGCCATTATTTTCCACTAATGCTCTGGTATTTGATTTTGAACGAGAAGGAGAATGATAATATTTGATTTTAATAAGGGAAGTTGTTGTTCTTGAACGGGGAACAGGAAAACATCGTTGTGTGCTAGCATAGGCTAGGGTACAATGATTTGGATAGGGAGAAAGGGCTGATGGTGAAAGGAATTTCAGCTGAAGGGAAAGATGTAGGCTGAGGTGAAAGGAAGCAGGCTTGTGAAGGAATCTCAACTGGAATAGGGTATATAAATACATATACAACTAAAAATATCGACCCCCTATCAGGCATGCCACTAGGCGTTTATAATGTTATACCCATAATTCGAACACAATGGAAAATGTTTTGAGTCCTAATTTGATCGTATGGAGAAGTTAGCTTTTTGAACCCAGTTATTATATTAAATTTCCGATATGATTTCAGCGCATTTATATACCGTACGACCAAACGATAACTCCAAACACTACGAAATTTGAAATCCTATAATAATACAATATTACGGATCCAATGGAACTGGTTTTATCGAATTCCAAGGTCGTGCCTTGGAAGGCTATTTTTAAATGTTGATTAAACTGTGTATTTTAAAAAAAATTGAACATATCACTTTTAAATTCAATTTTAAAGGTTGTGTTGCCTTCCGTATCATTAGTATAAATTTTCCAAGCCTTTAAAATATTTTTAACAAGGTTGGAACTCCAAATTCAACATTTTAACTAATTCTCCGTTATTAAATTTAATTATCCAATAACCCGCTATATTTAAATTCTGCATTTATTTTATAAATGAAAACCAAACTTTTCATATTAAATATCAATTTATAATTCAAATCAAATATTTAAAACTATTTAAATATTCCAAATCCAATGTCCAAATATCCAGGTCGTTACATCCATCCCCCCTTAAAAGAATTTCGTCCCCGAAATTATTAAGGCAGAAGAACGTCCCAAACCTACTAACTCATTATAACCCATTTAGTGAAAACTAGATAATCACTCTTCTAATCCCTTAGCTTCAATCAAAACAATAGGTTTTCATTTTCTAGCTCAAATCCTACATTTTCATTACAATTTTGGAAATCAACGTTTTGTTAATAAAAATTTTCCAAAAATTTCCCAATTTCCAAAATTTTCGTAATTTTTTGCAGAGTCTCCTTTGTACGGAGAAGCTTTTGCAATTTGACAAGAGAGAGAAATATATATATGTCGACCCACACGTGGTCGGAAAAAACATAAAACAAATCATATTTCCTATCTTTTGTTGCATACGCGTACCTCTATTTAGCATTTTTAAGCAAGCGACTTATTTATTTAGCAACTAGCGTTACCAAAATCCAGCCATAGGGCTTCGAGGTACCTGTACTTACTCAATTTAAACATGCAAGTGCCATATATATGAAGCTTATTAACATTTCACTCTTTTAAACAACTACAACACATGAATACTAAAAGCAATGCACACTAAGCACTTTCTATAAGCAAAATTTAAGATTCTGACTTAAATTTTAGTTGCTTTCAACTAAATCATATATCGTTTCAACTAATCCGAATGGTTAACAACTCACATGCTTACATTCAATTCATTTTTTTATTTTCAAACGTGCTCACATTTAATTTAATTAATTTCAAAAATCAATATATTTCACTTCTATCAATTCATAGAATTTTTATTTACTTTCGCTTACGTGAATGACCAATTTTCTTATGTAATTCGACTATATTCATTCAAATAAATAATCACTTAAGCTTATAACCAATTTTAAATTGATTCCAATTCAATTTATATTAATTTCATTCCATTCTACATTATTCAAAACCCATACACTTGCATTTTATTTCATATCCAAATAGGTTTTATTCCAAACCATTTTACTAAACCTGAAAACATTACATGCTTATATATTAAATAAGCCTTTCACACTATACTTAAGTGATTTCAACTCCATAATAATTCCATTCCTTCTTGCAACAATTCTATTTCCATTTTAATTTGATTTTCATCCAATCAAATTCCATTCCGTTTTACTAATTTAATTCAATTAGTGTATTCTTTCAATCCATTATAAATTCTAATTCGTATTGACAATTCATTTCTGAATTTATTTTATTACAAAAAAAGGTCATTTAAACCTACTTCTACTCACTTGAATTTTATTTGCAATTCAAACCATTACTATTATAATCTAATTTCATTTTATTTGACCATATTTCAATCATATTCAATACACTAACACTTCCAAGTTGAATTTTTATTTATAACTCAAGTTCTACTTCTACCATTCACTTTTAATTTACCATCAAATTTTATTAACTCACAATTCAACTTCTATTTAACCAATTTAAATCCTATTGACACATTTAATTAACTAATTTATTCACAAAATTTTCATTCCCAACATACAATTCAATATTTGATTTTTTTTATCTTCAAAAATCTCTTTGATTAATTTACTTGAATTCAATTTATTTTAATTTCAAGTTTGGATTTTTATTTCATACACCAAATAACAAACAATTTTTTTGGCTAATTGATTTGAATTCTTAATTTCTATAAGTCATACAACTTATAATTTTTACCATTTCCATCCATTTATACTTGAATATCTTCACCTTTTATTCTTAACTCAAGATTTACGCCTATTTACAACCTATGCATATTTTTATTCCATGGATTTTTAATTCTTTTATAAGCTATTCCAATTCATTTTTTTCCAATCCCATTCTAATCCAACTTACCTTTATTTATTTAAGTAAGTATTTAATTCCATCCAATATTATCTATAACTCAACTGAATTTTACTCTAATTTAATTCTATTTAGCTAGATTTCATTTTCAGTTTAATCCATATCTAACTCAATATTAAACTTTAGCTTAAGTTCATTTCATTCAACTCACTTCCATTTAGTTAGCTTAAGTTAATTTCAATCCAATTAAATTTTATTTCTTAGTTCAATCACATCTAAGATTTAATCCATATAACTAATCTACTTCATTAATTTATTTTGGTCAAACCATAACTGACTTAAATTTCAACAATTCAATTCCTTCAACTAAATCTAAATTGAACTTCATTTTTAATCTCCTCATTTTTAACTTCATTCAGATCTCCTACCTTCCTTATTTTTAAAAACCATTTCAATTCATAAGCTTATAACTTATCTTCTGATGATTTTTAAATCATCTAAATAAGGGTTCTAGAATTTTATTTTATTTTCCAAACTCCCCTGAATTTAAACTTCCAGCTTCCTGTTTAAGTCAAATTTTAATTATAATTCATTTGTGCAATTTATACTTATACAAATTCTCGTATTAGTTATGTAAACTATTTCAATTTTTTTATAATCTCGTTTGACTATAATATTATCAACCAAACACTCCTATATATATAATATTTCAGAAAATTATTTCCTTTATATCAAAATATATTGTTGGGTAAAATTATTTCATCTACCCACTTCAAAACAATATTATGTCGGCTTATCGGGTTCAAATGCCTATAAACTCTTATCGTAATTGCAGTGTCCCTCCACCCTACAAGAATTTATATACCACACAACTAAAAAGTCAACACAATATGAAAACAATTTATATCCACTAACAAATATGTGCTCATATCTATTAATACGCTCAAACTCATTCTAAAGTACTACTGACTCTATCTATAATGAGTAATCCCCATCAGAGCCAAGGTTCTCGCTTAACCTTCAGCTATGATACCAAGTGTAGTGACCCACCATTCCAAACCCCTTGAGTTGATAATAATTCTTCCTTTTTCAACCCAAAGTGTACGAACAAGCCAATAAATAGGGTAAAAGAAGAAAGAGGTAGAAGAAGAAGATAAAAACAAACATCAGAATCTCATAATCGCAGCCGAACAAAATATAATATACAATAACAACATTAAATACAAAGAATCCGTACTGTCATATATTCATACCATTATCAGAGTACAACAAATATCCATCACTTTGGACCGCTTATCATCTGTCCTTACATAGCGGAGATAATAATTCAAGTATGGAGACACGTCTTGTCATCTAGCTCGTCTCCTAAGCTCCATAGCATCCTATCCTGAATTTGTACAACTCAGTCAGACCCGTGGATCATAATAAAACAACACCGGAGTCAGTCTGAAAAACCTGCATGAGAATACCACACTCAATTGGATTATTAATGTTTTTGAAAAGCCTTTGAAAACAAAGGTATCTCGTAAGACCACGCTACAAATAAATATGCCGGGTTTTTACCTTACGATAACCAAAACATTTTTATCAAATCCGTCTGATATTATAATAGTGCCTATAGAAAGTAAAATAGAATCTAGCTGAAATGCTTGCATTTCACGTTCCAGCATAGGTGGGCACAATCAAAACCGTACTGGTGCTTATTGGAGATTGGATTCCATACAATGGCGGGCTACTGGGGTGCCGCCCATCATAGTACTAGGTCCAGATCAGAGTACCGAGGACCACTCTCGATCCCATGCAACATAACACTGGAGCTACCCCTTACCGGATAGTTCGAATAAGATCACCTCGTAATTGGGATCAGCAACCATCCAATAAGCCAAAAAAGGGACATCTAGATAGGGGAAACCTTACCCTACATGGGTGCTACCCACTTAGCCTTACTGCACCTCCCTTATTTTATCCATTCCTGGTTGATGAAGCTTGAGGCTATGCGTTAGCGTTTTAGAACACATTCACTTAGAATGCTCACGTCCTCCTGACGATGGTCTGATAGCATTCATCTATACAAGTTTCCTTGGGTCTGGACAAACCGAATCACCATCTTCATCATCTTCACGGTCTTCATTCGCAATCATTTCAAACCGGATCGAAGTGGTTTTCGGATAGTTAAATCCGATCTCGGTCTCTTCGAACCGATCAGTGCATTGGCCAATATTGATAGTCGGTTATTTAACTATCAATTTACATTTACAAGCAACCATTAGATTTTAAATAATTCTCCAAATTATTTAATTCAAAATATCTCCACATGATATTATTTTCATACTTTACATTTTGAAAATAGTGTCAAATTCATTTTATTCTTAATGAAAAAATTCCAACCTTTGCCCAATACTTAGAATATTTTTTCCCTTTCATTAATTACTTAACATTTGGAAAATATTCGCTTCTATTTTCTATTTCTTTCCTCAAAATCATTTACAACTTGTTTGTAAATTCCAGCTCGTTTCACACTAATCTTATAATTTTTAGAATCCCATAATTAATTCTCTTTTATATTTCCAAAGCCTCCTTTGCTTATTAAAAATTCCAATTTTCCCTTCCACATCCCTTTATGAAGTTTGATTTCACCTTCCGATACTCCTATCTTACACTTCGGCAATTTATTTAAGTTTCCATAACCCCACTATAAGATCTTCTCCTAAAATCTTATCCAATTTAAATAAATTGCTTCTCATTTCAAGAGGATTTTTAATTGAATTAAAACATTTAAAAAGGATATATACTTACGAAATAAGAATAATGGTTTTATTTTCAAAATATGGTTAAGATAAAAATTCATACCTAGTTAATAACAAATTTACAAGGTTGGTTTAAAAAAATTAGAATTTGTTTGAATAAATGTTAAGTATATGATAACTAACTTTAGAATATTCTAGATCCAAATAATAGTTTATAAAAGTTATATAGTATGGTAGATTTAAAAATTCACTTAAAAAAACAATTTTACTTTACTCGACAAAAAATCTATCTTTAGAAAATCCAATATCCACCAAAATTCCTCTTGATTCGTATCACATCGACTACACCAAAATTAATCACCCTTTCTCTTATTTGAAATAATATCCCACTTTTCTTTTCAAAACAATTCATATTTCCCAATATAAATCACACCATTAACATATATTTTCCATATATCCACTGATATCTTTTTATCTTATTTATAAACCCCATTTAAAAATTTATAAACTCCTTTGAGTTTTCCATTTATTTATAAAAACAATTCTATTTAAGATTCCATTGTATAATCTTCTCTTAATAACTTCCATTTTTATTTCAATTCTATTTTAATTATCTATCTCAATTCTCTTCAAGCCCTTAATATTTTTAATTTCAATCTTTACTTAAACTAATTAACAAATACTTAAGTATAACCCAAGTTAGTTCATATATTTTTATTCTACTTAGTTCCCTTAGAATAAATCACATTTCAATAAATAATCTCTTTTCAATTTTTCCCATTTAAATTCCTTCCATTTAATTATTCATTATATTTTAAAATACCAGATTCAATTTCTAGGCCATTCGACATTTAACAATTCAATTCAAGTAATCGATATCAATTTATCCATCGTATCATATATCAATATATACATATATATATATATATATGTATATATATATATATATATATATATATGAACAATAAATATTTTGAGAAATCCAGTTCGATCACTCAAACCTGTTTTTCCTACATCCGCAGATGTTAGTCAACAAATAAAATACCAAATCCCATTTCGAGGAGGGTTTCGAGGTATATAGGGTCGTCGACTATTATGCAGGGCGCATAGGGTCTCATCTGCTATATAATGTGGGAATATCAATCACACCAATGTATATATATGCTACTATATATGATATTCAACATACAATAATTATTTAATACAACCAAACATCCAATGATTTAAATTTAAACATTTAAATGAATTCTGGGAATCTAAATGAGTGAGAAAATCTCACCTTTTATTTTTGTTTGCAATCCACTTCCATTCCGGCTTGTTTCTTCACAATTTAAGACCTTGTAGAAACATTTGTACGGTTTATTAATATTTGAATTAATCAAACAATTTATTTTCATATAATAATTTAATTAGCTAATAATATAGTTTAAACTAATTTTCCTTTAATAAATTATTTTTAGTAGCTAAATTAATCGAACAAGATAATTTTACAAATTAATCTCCAAATATATTATTTCAAAATAAGCAAGTAGATTTTAAAAATGTGTATATATATATATATATATTTTTTATTTTTATTTTCGAACTACATATGAAAATAATCTATATAAGTCTTAAAAATCTAATTTTCTATATAAACCCTTATATTTTTTCCCCAAACCTTATATAAACTTTCTGTTTATTTCTGTATATATATTAATTTTAAAGTAGGTATGTGTACTAAAATATATGAATGCATTATACATATACATATACATATACATACATACATACATACATATATATATATTAAATTCCTTCCTAACTTATATGTACATATATTAGAACATAAATATTTTTAATGTTTTACTATAAATTCGTTTACATGTACATGTATATACATTTTCAAAAAGTATACTGCAAACATTTTCCTTCTTTGTTTTCTATACATGTATATGAATTAAAATTAAAAAATAGCTGCATGTATACATTTCTGTGTATTTATTTATTTATTTATTTATATGCATATAGATGAGTTAAGAAAATACCTCACTGCCACTCTCCTTGAGCTAGCGTTGCCGAGCACGCACGCGACCTACTCCTGACCCCAAATCTTCACGAGTCACCTACCACCTCCGACCCAGCAAATGTCGCAACCGCTGACCCAAATGCTTCCCTGCCAGCCTTCATTGCATAGGAACGCGAGCTCGTGAGGGTCGAAGCCCTCTGTTGAAGTCGCGAGCGCCCTGACGAGCCTCTTTCCCCTTCGATCGTTCCCCTCTTCCACTGCGTATAATGTCGCGGCTACCCATGATCGACCGATCTAGCTTCCATCAGGTCGTGAGCCTCCACCATGACATTTTTCTTTTTCTTTGAATAAAAGAGATTGGCCAATTATTTTTGATTCGTCGATTACAGAAGAAAGTAAAAGGGTACAAGTTTTTATTTTAAAGAGAAGAGAAAGGATAAATTTTCGAACGACAGGAATTATTTTATTCGACCATTATTTTTCACTGATGCTTTGGTATTTGATTTTGAAAGAGAAGGAGAATGATAATATGCGATTTAATACGGGAAGTTGTCGGCCTTGAATCAGGAACAGGAAAACATCGTTGCATGCTAGCATAGGCTAGGGCACAATGATTTGGACAGGGGGAAAAGGCTGATGGTGAAAGGAATTTCAGCTGAAGGGAAATAATGTAGGTTGATGGTGAAAAGGAAGCAGGCTGGTGAAGGAATCTCAGCTCGATTAGGGGGTGTGTGTGTGTATTAAATACAAATTCAAATTGTCTCGATAATGCATCTAAAATTCTTGACTCTCTATCGAGGCGTGCCGCTTGGCGTTTATTATGTTATACCCCTAATCCGAATACAATGGAAAAGGTTTCGAGTCCTAATTCGATCGTATGGAGAAGATAGCTTTTTGAACCCAGCTATTATATTGAATTTTCGATATGATTACAGCGCGTTTATATACCGTACGACCAAAGGATAACTCCAGATACTACGAAATTTGAAATCTAATAATAATACAATATTACAGATCCAATGGGTTTCGTCGAATTCCAAGACTGTGCCTCGAAAGGCTATTTTAAATGTCGATTAAACGGTATATTTTTTTAAAAATTGAACAGATCACTTTTAATTTCGATTTTAAAAGTTGCGTTGTCTTTCGTGTCATTAGTATAAATTTTCCAAGCCTTTAGAATATCTTTAACAAGCTTGAAATTCTAGATTCAATATTTTAACTAATTCTCCGCTATTAAATTTAATTATCCAATAACCCGCTATATTTAAATTCTGCATTTATTTTATAAATGAAAACCAAACTTTTCATATTAAAAATCAATTTATAATTCAAATCCAATACTTAAAACCATTTAAATATTCCAAATCAGGTGTCGAAAAATCCGGGTCGTTATGGAATCATTTCATAAAATATTACTTAAGCTCCTACTGCCTCACCTAAGTTTATAACTTAATTCTGTTATGGAATAAAAATTGAAGTTTTTGGTATTCGCCCTTGAAGAGAAAAAATTTATTTCAATATATCTAAAAATTCAATTAAAACATTTAACCTCATTCATTTTTCAAGAATATAAGATATATTTAAAACATCCTTTTAGCATTTTGCAAGGATTTTCCAAAAAGTTTAAACAGTGTTAGAAGTTTATATCAAAACATTATGATACGCTTTTAAAAAAAATAAAGTTCCTTAAATTCGATAATTTATTAAACTCATTATTTTAGAAAAAGTATAAACTTTCGATTATTAAATTGAAACTAATGGTAAACTCAAATCTTACATTAAATATCCAAATCAAAGTATAAAATTCATATCTTCATAATAAATTTCAAACACTTTTTTTAAAATGAATATTCAAATCATGAAAAAACATTTATTATGGTTTAATACAAAATTCAAATAGTAAATAAAACTATAAATTTACTATTAGTACTTCGAAATCAAGTAAATATTTCAAACCATACTTCCAAAATAGAGATGGAAATTTATTTTTCAGTTATATTACTATAAATAAACTTCGCAAATCATTTTTTCCATTTATGTAATATCTTTGAATTATACATTTAAAGAAACTTATACAAATTTTAATTGAAATATTTATTTGAAAATTTCATTTACAAATCAATCATTTTAATATTTTAATACTTTACGGAAAAATTTCAACTGTAAAATTACTTGCTTCATTTATAAATACCACATAATTTTTTTTAAATAACATTTTAAATGTATGTAAATTATTTGAAAACAATTATTCAAATCATTACTTATATGTAAAAAAGAAGTTATTGAAAGCCTTAAATCCATTATTTATAGTCATAATTAGTTTTGAATCTCAAAATACTTTTAAACATCATTAATAAATCCTTAATTTTTAACTTTAAATATGTTTTATTTAATTAATAACTTCTCACAATATTTACAACGTAATAATTTACTACGAAACCATGTTGTACATAAATAAACAGCATTTCGAACATTTTAAAGTATCTAGAAATGGAAAAAATGCCCAAAATATCTTTTGTATAATACTTTATCAAAATACTTTTATAAATCGATGTTTTAACAGGTTTATCCTCATTTTGCACAATCTGGTCGTACGTTAATCGGGCGTACGACTAGAAATCTCCAAGTACTTATTAGACCTGTTTCAGCATCTAGTGCAAAATACTTAAAAAACAGGTATTAGAAGTGCCGTTGAAAATCTGATGTCAAACAATGATGTTATAATAGTAGTGGCCCGCTGCTGATCCAGTGTTTACGTAGTGGACACAAAACTTTCCAGAAGATCCTTCCACCTTTCAGATTCTTGAAAAATATTGTAATCATTTCGTAAACAAGAGAACATCGACCCCTGCTATAGTGGTAACTTCTGATTCAATGATTTACGCAATGGATGCACTTCCTTCCCGGAAGATCCATAAACAGTAGATCCCAGGATCGAAAGCGCCTCCATTGGGTAAACTAAAGAACCACCTAGCCTAAAAAAATCGAGGAACTCATGAGTTTAAGTCCAAACAACTATATCGATTCGAATCCATTTCTGAATTCACCCATGCATATTAGGTTTTATCGGTCGAATCCATTTCTGGATTTCCCAAGTCCATCTAGGTCGAAGCATATCCACTATACTTCTTCGCGGAGGGTATTTTTCCATACCCTCCACTTCAAAATACAATATACTATATATAGTACCCTTTCAAAATAATAGCTTCAAATATCGCACTTATATAAATTCCACTATATATAAATTTCATTTTAAGATAGAGTACTTTCCAAAATCAACAGTTTTCAAAATCTCCTTATACTTATATAATGTCCATCTCATATAAGAACAATTTATTTCCCAAAATCAATTTTTCTACATGAAGAGCCATGTGGGATTGAACATCTTTTCTTTATAAAAGGTTTATAATTTAGAATAGTTTTGTATATAATATAATTTTGTGAAATAGTTTTGTATATAAATTAGTTTTGTGAAATAGTTTTGTGTTTAAGATAGTTTTGTAAAATAGTTTATATATAAAATCGTTGTAAAATTGTTTTGTAAATAAAATAGTTGTAAAATAGTTTTGTAAGACAGTTTTGTAAATAAAATAGCACAAAATAGTTTGTATATGAAAAAAAACAGAAAATAGTTTTATGAAAACAGTTTTAAATTAATAGTAGTTTTACATAAAGAAAAATTTCCAATTTAAATTATAAAGATATCCAACCCAAAAACTTTAAATTTCAGCGTCAAAGCATATCAATAGTATTAGAACATAAAATGTACATATGTCATCATTTCACCAAATCACATTTGATCGCACGCTCGATCACACAAGTTCACTTACGAACTTGTATTGTCCATTCAACTTCCCTAATGCGGACTTTGATATGGTTTCTTGACTATAAACCATCATCTTCCTCACATAGCCATATGTTATGATAGAGAATTCTAGAATCGAGCCAAAAATCCATGTCAAACATTTGCCATCAAGAACCGAATGAAAAATCCTAACAGGAAATGGTGTAATTCACCTCGAACTTGTGTACTCAAATCTGGATCAAATTAATTATGCGAATAAAACAATATATGTACAACTTACGTATTTACTCCAATTTGTTTCATCATAATTACATTTTCAATTTAACTACATTACTAATCTCATTTCTTAACACAATTATCTCCTCATACTTAAATATCTATTCCATAGAATTTGTCCATTCAATATAAACATTAATCATTCTCAAACATTGCTTATATTTCTCTTTACTTTACTAATTACATTCATTTTCACATATAATATTTCTCATTTAATACTACATTTATCTGCAAATCATTTCATAATAAATTTACTTGAGTTTATAACCAATGTAACAACCCGATATTTTCAACCATTCGCATCCACACATGTCGGACTTGAATTGATCAAAATACCGAATTGTAAATAAATTTGGAGCAAATGAAATACAATCACAGAATCACAAACACAGATATATCAGAATAACTCGCAGCAGAAATTAAAATACCATAGTAGTTCATGAAGCTACTATAACAAACTCTCAAAACAAAATACATAATATCAGTCTGAAACATATAAAATAGAAATCTCAAATACATTGAAGTTTATAAATACTAGAGCTGAAATAGAACAATTGAAACTAAAAGGGAATGGATAACTAGACAAGCAGAATCTCCAGCGATTCTTAGCTCCAGAAAAGAAATCCAAAGCTAAGCTGTAAATACTTAGGCTGACCCGAGCGTAAAGTAAAACACAAAACACTCGAGTCAGGACCTATGTACTTATATGATGTAAACCAACTCAAGTGAACTGTAGTTGTAATGTACAATAACTTAAAGGATGCTTGGATCGCCCATCCTCTAATGATCAGTCAAACTATAAATTTAAATACATCCGGTGGTTAAAATTTCAAAATGGTATTTTATATTTCTAAATCAAATATCATTTAAAATTCATTTAAAATATTAAAATATCATATTCTTCCAAAATCTCATTCAATTTTTTTTATTAAATTTAAATACCATTTCAAATCACATTACAAGATGGTTTATATTTTAAATCAAAATACTCCATTTAAACCAATTAAATATTCCAATTAAACCAATTAAATATTCCATTTAAATCATTTAAAAATGAAGTTATTATATCTAATAATCAAATATTCAATTCTTAAAATTTCGCCATTTTCAGAATTCATTTATCCACTTTAATTTATTAAAACAACGAAATTTCAACTTTTCGCAGCATTTAGAAAATGCTACGGTAAATTTACATTTGAATACAATTCATTTTAACAAAGATAGCGTTTACAAAAATGCTGTAATAGGTTTTAGAAATAAAAGATTAGTTCAATTCTGCAACTACAGCACTTCTGAAGTGCTATAATAGCCCCTAGTTCATTTTTCCTTATAGTTCATTGTATCAACTACAGCATTTACAAATGCTGTAATATCCTTTACTTAAGTAATGATAGCATTTTAGAAATGCTGTTAATTGAAATTTAGGGTTTTCAATACAGTTTCATAAACAATTATATTTTAATTTAAACAATTTTTAACTTATAAAAATCATAATTTCTCACTTTAAAACAATCATTTAAATACCCTTATATTCATGATTTTATAAAGTTAAATTTCCGTTCAAAAGTCAATATTTAATAATAATTCACATATTAAATTTAAACATTAAATTTCAATACTTTATAATTAAAATTTAACTTAACACTTAAGTTTAAATCTCCAGATATAACTTATTTTCATTTTATTTAGTTACCGTAAAAAAAATTCACTTTTAAACAAAATTCATAAATTCCAATTTAAGTTATATTTCAAAATTCAACTTAAATATTCATTCATTTCACATTTTAACTTTATTCAAAAATAATTAATATATTATAAATTCATTTTAAATTCATTTTAATTCAAAATATCATATTTTTATCATATTTCATTTTTAATTTAAATTTCATTTATCACCAATTTATAATTTCCAAAATAACTTACATTTCAGATTTTCAAAATTTACCACTAATTTATTTCACTTATAAATTTTTAGAAAATCAATAATTCTTTACAAAAATCATTTTTAATTAAGTTTAAATCAAAATATTATAATATTTACATTTCTAAAATATTTTAATTTTTTTAGAAAAACATACTTTAACCATGGGTCTGTATATCATTTTCAAGCCTAGGTAAAGTGAATACGGATAATATATCATTTCAATCCGTAATTTACAAAGAAAACCCGAATTTTATCATTTCAAACCCATAGTCCCAAGTAAAATGAAATAATTGAAAATAGTTCAGGCTTATCGTTTCAGCTCATAACGATTTTCCCCTATTCTAAAGTCCGTTCGAGTATGTATCATTTCAACCCATAGTGATTCTGATCTAAAGGGAACTTAAAGTGTGATAAAATGATATAAATAACAAAATAGCATTATATAACAGTAATAGATGATGTAACAGGTAAATAAGCATGGGTGAACATCATATGATCATAACATAGCAGTTGTAACATGGTGATGCATTTTACAGATTCAAATGTGATTGGTTTACTAGTCATATAAGTATAGAACTGTCTGGTGAGAATAACTTACTTGTATAAAGCTAGAGTTGACAACCAAAATACACAAAATGAGATTCATAAAGGCACGATAGCACGACAATGATTCAAGTGTGGGAGAGCAAAAGCTAATAGCCTTGTTACATAACAAACAAAACAAAGTACAATACGTAAATTTCAAACCAAACCATCACAAAGCTAGGAATATAAGCACAATACATAGCTAAACTTTTTGCGCTTGCATTCAACCATTTGTACTTCAGCTATGGACTGGAAATGTACTGTAATATGATGGTTTTGGATCAGGTCAAGGTTAGGTTGAGGTCATATAGGTTGGCCATAACAATATATGAAGGAGATGAAGGCATATGTGTGCATCAACACACAACTACAAGCAACAACATGGATTTCAAGGCCTAAATGGCTTCGGCCAAGCATGGATTTGGCATGGCCTGATCTGGTGAGTGCATGTACAGGTGTGGAAGGGTCGTATGCTCAGGTTGTGGCTGGTGGTGGTGGTGGATGGTCGGCCAAAGCCTGATGGTGGAGTGGTGGATCAAGTAGAGCTCGGTTATGGTGAATCAAGTGGTGTTTGTTCATTTTTTTGGTGGATCTACCTCATGGATGACATCGGCCATGGGATGTCAGTGGAGAGGAGGGTATTGTGACTGGAATAGGTGGTGGTGGAGGTGGCCAAGGGGCTGGAGATGGCAGGCCGATCACAAGGAAGATGGAGGCAAGTGCAAATATCAATATAAACAAGTAAAAAATGTGAAAAAGAAGAAATTTTTACCAAAATTCTTGTACAGGAAATAGCCGAATTTTTTTTAGGGTTGATAAGGTTTTATTTCACATGAAAAACAAAAGAGAAAGTCGGCTGAAGCAAGGAGTTATGGCAGCAAAAATGAAGAGGTGTTGATTGATAATGAAATGGTCGTGAGTGTGAAAGACTAGGAATAAAAAGAGTCACAAACTTTTCATATTTTCATATTTTCTTTTGAAATTTTAAATACTTATAAATAAATATAAAAACACGAAAATATAGTAAATAAAAATAAATAAATAAATCAATATTAATTAAATATAATTAAATTAGGAAAAATAGCAAAAATTGGAAACTAGACTTAAAATTTTGAAAATAAATGCAATAAATTTTGGAAAATTTTTACGTACCTAAAAATACTTATAAACAAAGATAAAAACACAAAAATAAAATGCATGAATAAAAATAGGTAAATAAATTTTAAATAAATATAATTAAATTAAGAAAATAGCTTACAAATAGAAACTAGGTTATAAAAATTGAAAATAAACACACTAAGCTTTGGAAAAATAATAACATTACTATAATTTTTTTTTAAATAAAATATATATCTGTCATGTCATATAACACATATTAGAACATGATTTGACAAATAAAATATTATTTATATAAATTAAAATAGATAATTTATTAAATAATTCAATTTACACCCAATATTGTAAAAAGCACAACTTTCACAATATAAATCGGATTTCAACGAAACGAAAAGCATTATTCTTGAAATTTAATTTATTTTCATAATAGAAGATAAAATTCAAAAATTTAAATGTCAAAGTTTGACCATATTGACCAAAAATCCACTATTTTTGGAAATATCCCATTTATTCAGTTTTGAAATTATAATTCACACAAAAATCAAAATATACTCTTAAAATAACAAAATTTATTCACTTTAAGAAATATAATAAAGTTTTTAAATTGGGAGTTTCAATTTAAATTGTTAAAATAAACAATTAAAATAATTACAAAATACTAAGTTGTTACACTCTCCCCTACTCAAATCTTTTCATCCTTGAAAAGAACGAACAAGGAAAATAAGGAAAAGCAAGATGGAAAACAAATAGTACCTGGAAAAACAATTTCGGATTCGAAGCATAAATGCTCTCCTCCGTTTCCCGGGTATAATCTCGATCATCAGTACCCCATCGTACTTTGATCAAACTAACAGATTTCCTTCTTAGGTACTTCCTACCTCTGTCGACAATATGAAGTGGCTTACTCTCGACAGTCACATTAGGCTCAAGTGCATAAGGCTGAACAAAAGAGATAGGTTATGAAGATACTAGAGAAAATGTGAGACATGGAATACATCATGCACTCCAGACAGCTTCTCGGCAAATCCAAATGATAAGCCAAAGAACCGACTCTTTCCACAATTGTGGAAAGGACCCTCAAAGAGGAAGAAGGTAGAAATAGTTAGAAGGGAAAGTAGGTTGAAAGACAAGGATGGACATTATTTTAAAACCATATACATTTCAATTTAAAAATTGTATATTTATAACATTTTAGACATTTTATAATATGATGAATAGTCATTTGATTCAAATTTGTTAGTTCGAAGTATACAATATTTAAAACATTTTAAAGTTATTTAGACAGGTGAAATAAATGATCAGAATATCCTTTATATAATACTTTATTAAAATAATTTTATAACTCGATGTCTTAACAAGTTTACTTTCGTTCCTGCAAACTCTGGCCATGCGTTGATCAGGCGCAAAGCTAGAATTCTCCAAGTACTCAGTAGACTTGTTTCAAAAACCAGTGAAAGTACTTGAAAAACCTTTTAAAAACATATATGGAAAGTACAATCCAAACAAATCAACCAAACCAAAACATTTGTCTAACCATGGATCGCAGATACACAATGGTTACGCTTGGATCCCCTAGGAAACAATCCGTATCCGTAAGCTTTCTCAGCCCTGCGAGTTACGCCATGTTGACTAGTAGAATGCAGGATACACAATTGTAACAACCCGGTATTTTTTAGCCATTCGCAGCAGCAAATGTCGGACTTGAATTGCTCAAAATACCGCATTGTAAATAAATTTGGAGCAAATGAAATACAAATCACAGAATCACAGACACAGAACAAACAGAATACCTCGCAGCGGAATATAAAATACATAGTAGTTCATGAAGCTACTACGGCAGAGTCTCAACCAAAAACATAATACAATCTGAAAACAACATAATAGAAATCCCAAATACATAGAAGTTCACTAATACATGAGATAAACTAGAATAGCTGAAACTGAAAGTAGATATAAATATAGATAAGCAGAAACTCCAGCAAAGACCAGCTCCAGAAAGAGAATCCAAAGCTGTGAATACTCAGGCTGATCCGAGCGTAAAGTAAAACACAAAACACTCGAGTCAGGACAATATATACTTATATAATGTAAATCAACTCAAGTGAACTGTAGTAGAAATGCACCATAACTTAAAGGATGCTTGGGATCGCCCATCCTTTAAAGATAAGTTAAACCATAAATGAAATACATCCCGTGGTTAAAATTTCAAAATAGTATTTATACTTCGAAATCAAATATCATTTAAAAATTAAATATCATTCAAAATCCATTTCAAAATATCAAAATATCATATCTTCCAAACCACATTCATTTTTATTTAATTTAAATACCATTTCAAAACACATTTCAAAATAGTTTATATTTCCAAATAAATTGCTTCATTTAAATCATTAAAATAAAGATATTATATTTAATAATTAAATTATTAAATTTCCAAAATTTTAATCTCAAAGTTCATTCATTCACTTAAATTTATTAAAACAATGAAAATTCAACTTTCGCAGCATTTAGAAAATGCTACGGAAAGTCACACTTAAAACAGTTCAATTTAACCAAAATACAACATTTAAAATGCTGTAATAGGGTTCCATTAGTTTCAAATAAACTTAGTTAAATTCAACCACTATAACATTCACAAAAATGCTATAATAGCCTTTAATTAAATTGAGCCATTTGGTTCATTATTATCAACTACAGCATTTACAAATGTTGTATTATCCTTTACATTAGAATTAATAGCATTTTAGGAATGCAGTAAATTAACTTCAAATATTCAGTATAATTTCACAAACAATTATATTTTTATTTAAACCTTTTTTAACTTATAAAATCATATAATTTCACTTTTAAAACAATCATTCAAATACCCTTATATTCATGATTTTATAAAGTTAAATCTCTATTCAAAAATCAAAATTTAATAGTAATTCACTTATTAAATTCCAACATTAAATTTTAAATTCATTAAATTTAATTTAACTTAACACTTAAGTTTAAATTTTCAAATATAACTTAATTTCATTTTTATTTACTTAACTTAAAATTCGCTTTTAAGCCAAATTCAGAAATTTTCAATTTTAGTTATATTTCAAAATTTCAACTTAAATATTCATTCATTTCACATTTTAACTTAATTCAAAAATCATTAATATATTATAAAATTATTTTAAATTCATTTAATTCAAAATGTCATAAATTTATCATATTTTCATATTTAATTTAATTTCCATTTATCACAAAATTATAATTTCCAAAAACTTACATTTCAGATTTTCCAACTTTACCATTAATTTATTTCACATATAAAATTTTAGAGAGTCAATAATGCTTTACAAAAATCTTTTTTAATCAAATTTAAATCAAAATATTATAATATTTACATTCCTAAAAGATTTTAAAATTTTAAGAAAACATATTTTAACAACGGGTCTGTATTTCATTTTCTAGCCTAGGTAAAGTGATATGGGTAATATATCATTTCAACCCGTAATTTACAAAGAAAACCCGGGTTTGATCATTTCAAATCCATAATCCCAAGTAAATGAAAATAATTCAAAATCATTCAGGCCTATCATTTCAGCGCATAACGATTTTCTCATATTCTACTATCCGTTCGGGTACGTATCATTTCAACCCATAGTGATTCTAATCTAAAAGGAACTTGCAATGTGATAAACTGATAAAAATAATAGAACAGCATAATATAACAGTAACATATGATATAATAGGTGTTTAAGCATGGGTGAACATCATAAAATCATTACATAGCAGGTGTAACATGATAATGTATTTTACAGATTCAAAAGGGGTAATTTACTAGTTATAAAAGTACATATTGTCTGGTGAGAATAACTCACCGGTTTGAGCTGATGACCCAACGACAAATTTCACAAACGAGATCTACACAAGAACAAAAGCACGACATAGGTTCGAATGGAGGAGCCAAATGTCAAATTCCTTGGATGCACATCAAACAAAACAATATAACAACGGTGCGTTTCAAATCAACTACGATCAAAACTACACTAGAATAGACTGCACAGAATCAAATAGAAATGCTTGCACTTGCTTTTAACCCTTACTAGGCTCAGCCATAAGGGGAAATACAAAATAATGGCAGGTGTTTGGGTCAGGTTATGGTTGTATGTGTCGGCCTAGATGTCATTTGTGATGGTGCCAAAGTGGGTGAAGGGAATAATACACATAAGCATGAATACATGCATTTGGTCATGGATTTGGGCTCGACGAAGGCTCCAAGTGTCACGGCCAGATGTGTGGGGTCCACTTTGGTGGTTTGGCCGAGGGTAGGTGGTGGAGGCGTGGTAGGCGGCGGCTAGAGGGGTGGTGAGGTGATGGAAGTGATGTTGTGCTCGGCTAGGCTAGGAATTCGGGTTGTTTTGAAAAGTTTGTGGTTAGCCATCACCAAGGGGGGTCACGGCTTGGGTGGCTGGTGAGGAGGAGGTGTTGGTGGTGTGCCATCAGGTGGTGGAGGCGGCTAGGCAGCAAGGTGGCATGGCCGAACCTAAATGGAAGAGCAAGTGCAAACAAAAATCAAAAGGAATAAGCAATAGAAGTGGAGAAAAAAAGATAAAAGAAATAAATTTTTTTACCAACTTCCCAAGCATATGATGGCCGAAATTTTTTTATCAGAACGGAGGAAAGGAAGATATGTGAAATAAAAATGAATTAGTCAGCTGAAATGTGGGGAGTTATGCCAAAAGAAATGAAGAATTGTGAGGAAAATGAAGAGGTGGAATTCAAAAAGGCAAAAGGCAATTCAAAAGTCAAAAACTCTTCATATATCCTTATTTAGTTTATATAACTTTATATTTCTAGAAATAATAACAACCCAAATAAAATTTCGAAAATTTTTCGAAATATACAAATTTATATAATATTTATTAATTATATAATGTTAAATTAAGAAAAATAGCTAAAAATAGTGAACTAGACTAGAAAATTTGAAATTAAATAGAATAATTTTTAGAAAATTCATATGAGCTTGTAAAATATTTTTAAACATAAATAATAACATAAAATAAAAATACATTCGCAAAATAAATATATAAATTTTAATTAAATATAATTTAAATGAAGAAAATAGCAGAAAAATAGAAAACGGCCTTTAAAAATAGGAAATAAATACAGTAAATTTTGAAATTTTTTTATTATCACTTTAAAAATATTAAAAGACAAAATATACATAAAATAAAATATTAACACATATTGAAATAAAATATAACATAGAAAATATGATTTATGTAATTTGAAATAGACAAAATTTCAAAATAAAACAAATTATACTCAAAATTGAAATGTACATAACTTTCACAAATTAAATCCGTTTTCAACGAAACGAAAAGCAACCTTCAAGTTATTAAATCTATTTTCATAATAAAAGATAAAATTTAAGAATTTAAATATTTAAATTTGAAATTTAAAAGTCAAGGTTTGACTAGTTTGAACAGAAATTCATCTTTCAGTAAAATATCCAATTTATACTGGTTTGAAATTATAATTCACATAATAATCAACACCTACATTTAAAAATGAAATGTTTGAAATAAAATAAGTTTAAAATAATTTCAAAATAAAACAAAGTCAAATATTAAAATATATGAAAATTCTAGGGTTGTTACACTCTCCCCCACTCAAATCTTTTAGTCCTCGAAAAGGAAGAATGCGGAGAAACAACAAAAAAGAACAACAGGTTGGAAGACATCCTGAAAGAAGGTAGGGAAAATGTAGCTAGGAGGGAAAGCAGGTTGAAAGACATGGATGAACCATTATTTTAATTTTTTTTTATATTTGACATGTTAAACATTTAATATGATAATTAGTTATTTGATTCAAATTTGATAGTTCGAAGTAAACAATATCTAAGACATTTTAAATCATGATTAGAATATCCTTTATACAATACTTTACCAAAATACTTTTATAACTCGATGTCTTAACAAGTTTACTTTCGTTCCTGCAGACTCTGGCTATGCGTTAATCAGGCGCAAAGCTAGAATTCTCCAAGTACTTAATAGACCTGTTTCAACACCCAGTGAAAATACTAAAAAAAATAGGTATGAGAAGTTTCGTGTAACAACCTGGTATTTTCAACCATTCGCATCCATTATAAGTGTATAGGTAGACACTCATGCCGGAATTGAATTGCTCAAAATACCGCGTTGTAAATAAAAATTTGGCAAATCTCAGGATATACAGTAAATAAAAATCACAGATTACAGACACAGAGTATATAAAAAAATGCAGCGGAAGAAAAAGAGATAGTAGTTCATGAAGCTACTTTATAAATATGAGATACATCAGAGTTAAATAAGATACAACAGAAGAGTAACATGATACATCAGGTACAAATCAGATACATCACTGAACCACTGGATACTGAAAAAAATAGATGGCTGGATCTTCCAGGAAAGCTCCAACGCCGAAGGTGAATCTGGAATGCCAACTCACTCAATCTGACCCGAGCGTAAAGCAAAACACAAAACCCTCAAGTCAGGACATAAATACTTATAAACTGTAAATCAACTCAAGTGAACGGTAACAAAATGCATCAGTAACTTAAAGGATGTTTGGGACCGCCCATCCTCTAAGGATCCGTTAAACTATTTACTATGTAGTAATATACGCTATATACGGTAGTGTCCAATCAGTAAAGTATAATCATATAGAAAATAGCGTTAAGGGGATGGTGAACCTTAACGCAGTCGGATCTTTAAAACCAAAATCGTAGTGGGCTCGATATAAGAATATGACACGGCACGCAAGGAAATGCCAGGGTGGATACACCGTTTGCACTCCCGGACCGGTGGTGACGGCAAGCCAGCAGCTTCCGCCCACCTCGAACAATACCCCCGAATCAAAGTGGCGCCACCGAATCGAATCACAACAGTAATAGAATGGTTTCCGATGGAGCATGCTCGATGAAAGGGTGCGACCCATTGTGTAGCCCGGTATAGCTCCTGTTTTAGTCGTATATGCCAACTCACGGGAGTTGGGTCCACGTAATATACCTCGAGAACGTCGCCACCATCCTACTTCATTCTGGAATCTCCACCGCGTACACAGTTGTTAAAGTGGTTTTCGGTATTGTCCGGCTATAAGACAATATCCGATCCCGGTCTCTTTAACAACCAATCGTTATTATAACCCATGGATATTTATTTCAAATGATTTACTTCCAAGACCAAAATATCATACTCATTTCAAAACAATATCACAATAGTATCATTTCCATTTCAAAAAAAATAATTCAATAAATATATCATTCAAATAAAACCTAAATTTCCAAATCATTGAATATTTCTTTCAATTTATTAAACTTGAAATATTCCTTCAAATTATCATAGCATTTTGGAAATGTTACCTTAAGGAATCATAGCATTTCTGGAATGTACTACTTTCCACTTTACATTGTATATAATCAAAGTATTGATAAGCTTGAAATTTTAACATGTCAATTTATCATAGCCTTATAGTTAGATAAACTTTCTTACTGTAATATCCAATTTAAACCGAAATTCTTATGTTAAGTTAAAAGCACCTTATTAACTTACATTATTATTACAATAAAGAAACTTTATTATTTTAATCATTTAAAGTATGCCATTCACATAAATTAAAACTTGCTTATCAAATGTACGTTATAAACTTACATTTTATTATTACAGTAAGTAACATTTATCATTTTAATCAATTTAAAATACACCATTACATTGATTAAAATCTACATGTCAAATGTACGTTTTAAATTTTATATTCCTATTACAATAATGAACATTTATTAATTAAATCAATACCACACTACTTAACTTTACATGTTTCTTTCTTAATTAAAACTTTACATGTTCTTGCATTAATTAAAACTTTCATCTTCTATCATTAATTAGGACTTTACACGTTTCTTTCATTAATTAAAAACTTATACCTTTCTTTCATTAATTAAAACTTATACCTTTCTTTCATTAATTAGGAATTTACATGTTCCTATCATTAATTAGAACACCATACGTTCTTTCATTAATTAAAACCTATACGTTTCTTTCATAAATTAAAACCTATACGTTTCTTTCATAAATTAAAACCTATACGTTTCTTTCATAAATTAAAACCTACACGTTTCTTTCATAAATTAAAATCTATACGTTTCAGATTTATATTACCATTTCACAAATTTAACTAAACTTCCAGTTTATTTAATTAATTTAATATCTTTAGTTAAAACTCAAATTTCACATTTTCAAGTCAAGTTATATTTTAAAATTTCATTTTTCAACAGTCATTTATTCAACCACTTAAATTTATAGAAAAATCAATAATTCTTTAATAAATCACTTAAATTCAAATATAAATCAATTTATCATATTTACCATTTTCCAAATAAAATTAAAGTCCATTTTATTCATGTAACTTAAATATCATTTTTAGTCAAAATTCCAACTTTCAAACATAAGTTAAATTTCAAAAATCCAGTTAATCCATTTATAAATTACATTTTTAACACATAGAAAAATCATAATTTATTTATTTTAAAACCTTTCAAAATCTATTTAAATCAAATTTCATAATTTTATATTTTTAAAATACTTAAAATATTCAAAGCACTTTATAGAATAACCACGGGTCTGTATATAGTTTCCTAACCTAGGTCAAGTGATACGGATATGTATCATTTCAATCCGCAGTTTAAAAGGTAAAAATCCAGGTTCTATCATTTCAAATCCGCAATCCCAAGTTTAAATAAATAAGTAAAATAACTCAGGCCTATCATTTCAGCCCATAATGATTTTTATCCTAACAGGGAACGTGCAGTGTGATCATATACAGAAATAATATAAACAATGTCAATATCACAATATACAGTCATGTATCAGATGTCAGGTGAAAATTAACAGTTTTAACATGGTAATAACATGGTAATAACATGGCATAGCATATCATATGATCATCATTAACTTGCATAAACATTTTACATTTCTAAACACTCGTCATCAATCCACTTTTCATAAGTATATATGTCAGAGTGAGAAAGACTCACCTATTTCAAAGCTAGAGACCATAACAACATACAAGCACGACTCCAAAGGCACGACAAGCACAATTTCACGACTTTTGATTTGAGTTGAAAGATAGCCAAGATATGATTTTGTATCATCAACCCAAAAAAAAACAAACCAGACAATATATAAACATTCAACATAAAATAACATTGAAACAATTTTGAAATACAAAGCGAAATGAACAAGATAGATTGGACCTTGCTTCAACCACTTCAATGCTTGGCCTAAGGGACACTTATGCTTGGCTATGATGATGCTTTGGCTCAGGTATGACATTATATAGGTCAGGTTTAACATCATATAGGCAAGGCAACAAGTGGAGATGAAGGGAATGAGGCAACAATGGTCAAAAACATTGTTTTTAGGCATGTAGGTTGCAATTTGAAGGGTTTGGCCACCATAGATGGCTCGGCCATGGTTATGGTTGGTGGAGTAGATGGTGTTGGAGGCATGGAAGAGATGTAGGAGTTTGTGGCTGCGGCTATGGAGAAGAGGCCGATCCAAACTTAGAAGAGAAACAGGGCAAAATTGCATAGAAAAGTAAGAAAAGTAGAAAGAAGAGAGGGATTTACCTAATTTTTCTTCTTCAAGGTGAAGGCCATGATTTTTAGGATTTTGGGGCTTCAAAAATTCATGAATGACAAGAGGAAGTCGGCTGCAAAGGATGGGGAAAGGAATGACTAAGATGAATTGATGTATTAATGATAGAAGAAACTGCAAAAGAAACGGATAAAACGTTTTTCCGTTTCTTAGCTCTTAACCCTTTCAAATTTCTCATATATATTTATATACATCCAAATAACTGAAAACAATTAAAATATCAGTTAAAATTCGAAAATATAACAGATAAACAAAATATTAAAAATTAAATATTAATTAGATATGATTAAATAAGAAAAATAGCACAGAAAAATGAAAACTAGACTTAAGAATTAGAAATAACTTCAATACACTTTGAAAAAATTTACTTAAATTAAATACATGTAAAATGAATAAAATAAAGTAAAACACAGCAAATAAAAGTGAGTACATAAAATAAATAAATAATTTTTAATTATATATAATTAAAATAAGAAAATGGCTTAAAATTGTAGGCTAGGCTTTAAAATTAGAAATAAATTCAAATGAACTTTGGAAAATCTTCATGGACTTGTAAAATATTTATAACAAAAAAAAATAACAAAAAAAAATAAAAGTGCCTTCACAAAAAAAAAATAAATAAATATAATTTATATGAAGAAAATGGCAGAAAATTAGAAAACAGCCTTTAAAAATAGGAAATAGATACAGTAAATTTTGAAAAAATTCTATTATCATTTAAAAATATTTAAAAGTCAAAATATACATAATATAACATATTATCACATATTAAAGTAAAATATAACAAAGAAGGAGTAACTTATACAATTTAAAATAGTCATTGTTAAATAACCCTATATACGCACAATATTGTAAAGGGTGTAACTTTCACAATTTACATCCAATTTCAACGAAACGAAAAGTGGTGTTCTTAGAATTTTATGTACTTTCATAATAAAAGAAAAAAAATTAAATTTTTAAACTTTTAAAATTTTAAGTTGAAAGTCACAGTTTGACTAACTTGACCAAAATCAGCATTTCATGCAAATATTCAACTTACACAAGTTTGGAATTATAACTCATATAAAGATCAAGATTATATTTAAATAATAAATTTAATCATTTCAAATAAGTAAAATAAGTTTTTAAATCAAAATCTTACATTAAAAATAATTAAAATATACAATAAAATAATTACAAAATACAGGGTTGTTACACTCTCCCCCACTCAAAACTTTTCGTCCCCGAAAAGGAATGAGGTATGGAAGGGCACAAAAAAGATAGAGTGAAATAAGATTAAGATAAGATGATAAGAAGATTTAAGTTATACCTGATAACTGTTGTTATAGGTAAGTTTTACAAGGTGGAGGTGATCTTTCCAAGATCCTCCAGAATCAAGAACACAAGCACGAAAAAGGTGGATTCAAAATGATTACCAAAGATATATCATAGATTATAGAAAGATTTCTAAACAGAAAGATTATAGAAAGATACCTATACCGGTCTATAGCAAGATAAGGATGATAAGGACAACCAAAAGATAGTTTGAAAAACAAAATAAGGAAATGAATTTGAAAGCATGGAGATTTCAACTTAAACAGAGAATAAATCTTTACACAAGTTAAATAAATCTTAACTATCTCAAATTTCATTATCTTATTATCCAATCATCTTAAATTAACAATTTTTAAAACCATAGGTTTGAAAAATAATCATTTATTACACTCACAATGTATTTAATAAATTTTATTCTTCTTTATTCCTAATAAAAATTAAATTTATTCCTCTCAATATATTTATCACTCATGTTAAATATATTTACACTTTTTTTTATAACTACTTTCTTTTATTCTTAGTTCTTTTAACATCATTTTATTGTAAGTTATTCAATTACCCTTTATTATATTTACCTCTGTTAATCATTTTATAATTAAAATTTAAGTGTATAACATTTATTATAACCACTCAAATTTTATTTATAAAATATTTTTATATTGTATATTACCCAATTACATTGTTAACTTCTGAAATTAAGGTAAGTTATATTGGAATGAAATTGTGTCATACAAATAAAACTTTCCAATTCAATTATCTCAAGTTTAATCATTTATCCAAATTTTTTTTGATTTTCTTTTTATAATTGAAATTATTGTTAAAAATAAAATTTAAGAGTTAAATTTCCGATTTCTTCAAACCATTCAGAGATAAGTAATAATATATATATAATATGTCAAATCAAATTTCAATCATATATCTATATATATACATATATATTATAAATCAAGTCATATTTCCGAAAATTCAAACCAAATTAAATTCCCCAAAACAAAGCTGTAGCAAGACTACAGAACAGTCTCTTAACTTCGAAACTCGAAAATGAACGTCGATGATGTCGCGATCATCACCGAAGTTATTTTCCAGCGACAAAGAGAAAAGCACTAATTTTAAACCTTTAAAAATTCTTTGAAAACAAATTCTATTCAAAATACTTTAAATAATATAACCCTTTAAAACTTTAAAACAAAGTTCGAAATAATCGGGATTTAAATCCTCAAATTCTTTTTTTAAATTCATTTCATTAAGTTCCATAAATTTACTTATATATCAAAATTTATTTCACTAACCAAATTTTTTTTAAAAATATTGTGTCCGTTTGTTCTGTCAAAGTGTTTTGGAAATCTTATCGATAGCGCTGATCAGACGTATCGATCAGAAACCCAACTCAACATCAACAACTCAAACAACACAATATATAAAACATTTTAATTTTAAATACTAGTTTACAAATACACTATACATGAATAGATTTTCAAAGAAGGATGGAGATTCAAATTTTTTTGATTAACACAAATCAAAGGAGATTATGATTTAAAAATAAGTTGGAAACAAGGATGGCATGATTAAATAACAGAATAGGAAGATGGATAAGCTTATATAAATCACGGGCAACCTTAACCGGGTCAACCGTGACTTAAAGAATAAGATCAATGTTGATTTTCTAGGGTAAATCTACATTCGACCTCAAGAGTTAGAGTTTGGAATTAGCATCTAAACCAAGGATAGATAAGAATCTCTGGTGAATCGATGCTAATCCCCCTTTTTCAATTAAATTTGAAATTGGCGTGACGCCGACTCACTAGAAAGATCATTCGAAGCGGAGTTATGGAATGCTCCAGAGTCAAAAGAAGATGAATAGTGAGGGATACGAATGGATTTCGGAACTGTAGGGAACATTCCAAAATTCAAAGGAATCGAGTCAAAAGGGAGAGATTCAAACTCGAATGAAAGTGATTCTGTAAATACATTCACTCCATATGCTGAGTTTTGCCTAGAGCTACCAAAGCTCTGATACCAACTGTAACGACCCGGTATTTTCAACCATTCGCATCCATTATAAGTGTATAGGTAGACACTCATGCCGGAATTGAATTGCTCAAAGTACCGCGCTGTAAATAAAAATTTGGCAAATCTCAGGATATACAGTAAATAAAAATCACAGATCACAGACATAGAGTATATAAAAAAATGCAGCGGAAGAAAAAGAGATAGTAGTTCATGAAGCTACTTTATAAATATGAGATACATCAGAGTTAAATAAGATACAACAGAAGAGTAACATGATACATCAGGTACAAATCAGATACATCACTGAACCACTGGGTACTGAAACAAAATAGATGGCTGGATCTTCAAGGAAAGCTCCAACGCCGAAGGTGAATCTGGAATGCTAACTCACTCAATCTGACCCGAGCGTAAAGCAAATCACAAAACCCTCGAGTTAGGACATAAATACTTATAAACTGTAAATCAACTCAAGTGAACAGTAACAAAACGCATCAGTAACTTAAAGGATGCTTGGGACCGCCCATCCTCTAAGGATCCGTTAAACTATTTACTATGTAGTAATATACGCTATATATGGTAGTGTCTAATCAGTAAAGTATAATCATATAGAAAATAGCGTTAAGGGGATGGTGAACCTTAACGCGGTCGGATCTTTAAAACCAAAATCGTAGTGGGCTCGATATAAGCATATGACACGGCACGCAAGGAAATGCCAGGGTGGATACACCGTTTGCACTCCCGGACCGGTGGTGACGGCAAGCCAGCAGCTTCCGCCCACCTCGAACAATACCCCCGAATCAAAGTGGCGCCACCGAATCGAATCACAATAGTAATAGAATGGTTTCCGATGGAGCATGCTCGATGAAAGGGTGCGACCCTTTGTGTAGCCCGGTATAGCACCTGTTTTAGTCATATATGCCAACTCACGGGAGTTGGGTCCACGTAATGTACCTCGAGAACGTCGCCACCATCCTACTTCATTCTGTAATCTCCACCGCGTACACGGTTGTTAAAGTGGTTTTCGGTATTGTCCGGCTATAAGACAATATCCGATCCCGGTCTCTTTAACAACCAATCGTTATTATAACCCATGGATATTTCTTTCAAATGATTTATACTTCCAAGACCAAAATATCATACTCATTTCAAAACAATATCACAATAGTATCATTTCCATTTCAAAAAAAACAATTCAATAAATATATCATTCAAATAAAACCTAAATTTCCAAATCATTGAATATTTCTTTCAATTTATTGAACTTGAAATATTCCTTTAAATTATCATAGCATTTTGGAAATGTTACCTTAAGGAATCATAGCATTTCTGGAATGTACTACTTTCCACTTTACATTGTATATAATCAAAGTATTGATAAGCTTGAAATTTTAACATGTCAATTGATCATAGCCTTATAGTTAGATAAACTTTCTTACTGTAATATCCAATTTAAACCGAAATTCTTATGTTAAGTTAAAAGCACCTTTTTAACTTACATTATTATTACAATAAAGAAACTTTATTATTTTAATCATTTAAAGTATGTCATTCACATAAATTAAAACTTGCTTATCAAATGTACGTTATAAACTTACATTTTATTATTACAGTAAGTAACATTTATCATTTTAATCAATTTAAAATGCACCATTACATTGATTAAAATCTACGTGTCAAATGTACGTTTTAAATTTTATATTCCTATTACAATAATGAACATTTATTAATTAAATCAATACCACACTACTTAACTTTACATGTTTCTTTCTTAATTAAAACTTTACATGTTCTTGCATTAATTAAAACTTTCATGTTCTCTCATTAATTAGGACTTTACACGTTTCTTTCATTAATTAAAAACTTATACCTTTCTTTCATTAATTAAAACTTATACCTTTCATTCATTAATTAGGAATTTACATGTTCCTATCATTAATTAGAACACCATACATTCTTTCATAAATTAAAACCTATACGTTTCTTTCATAAATTAAAACATATACGTTTCTTTCATAAATTAAAACCTACACGTTTCTTTCATAAATTAAAACCTATACGTTTCTTTCATAAATTAAAATCTATATGTTTCAGATTTATATTACCATTTCACAAATTTAACTAAACTTCCAGTTTATTTAATTAATTTAACATCTTTAGTTAAAACTCAAATTTCACATTTTCAAGTCAAGTTATATTTTAAAATTTCATTTTTCAACAGTCATTTATTCAACCACTTAAATTTATAGAAAAATCAATAATTCTTTAATAAATCACTTAAATTCGAATATAAATCAATTTATCGTATTTACCATTTTCCAAATAAAATTAAAGTCCATTTTATTCATGTAACTTAAATATCATTTTTAGTCAAAATTCCAAATTTCAAACATAAGTTATATTTCAAAAATCCAGTTAATCCATTCATAAATTACATTTTTAACACATAGAAAAATCATAATTTATTTATTTTAAAACCTTTAAAAATCTATTTAAATCAAATTTCATAATTATATATTTTTAAAATACTTAAAATATTCAAAGCACTTTATAGAATAACCACGGGTCTGTATATAGTTTCCTAACCTAGGTCAAGTGATACGGATATGTATCATTTCAATCCGCAGTTTAATAGGTAAAAATCCGGGTTCTATCATTTCAAATCCGCAATCCCAAGTTTAAATAAATAAATAAAATAACTCAGGCCTATCATTTCATCCCATAATGATTTTTATCCTAACAGGGAACGTGCAGTGTGATCATATACAGAAATAATATAAACAATGTCAATATCACAATATATAGTCATGTATCAGATGTCAGATGAAAATTAACAGTTTTAACATGGTTATAACATGGTAATAACACGGCATAACGTATCATATGATCATCATTAACTTGCATAAACATTTTACATTACTAAACACTTGTCATCAATCCACTTTTCATAAGTATATATGTCAGAGTGAGAAAGACTCACCTTTTTCAAAGCTAGAGACCAAAACAACATACAAGCACGACTCCAAAGGCACGACAAGCAAAATTTCACGACTTTTGATTTGAGTTGAAAGATATCCAAGATATGATTTTGTATCATCAACCCAAAATAAAACAAACCAGACAATATATAAACTTCAACATAAAAAACATTGAAACAATTTTGAAATACAAAGCGAAATGAACAAGATAGATTGGACCTTGCTTCAACCACTTCAATGCTTGGCCTAAGGGACACTTATTGGCTATGATGATGCTTTCGCTCAGGTATGACATCATATAGGTCAGGTTTAACATCATATAGGCAAGGCAACAAGTGGAGATGAAGGGATTGAGGCAACAATGGTCAAAAACATTGTTTTTAGGCATGTAGGTTGCAATTTGAAGGGTTTGGCCACCATAGATGGCTCGGCCATGGTCATGGTTGGTGGAGTAGATGGTGTTGGAGGCATGGAAGAGATGTAGGAGTTTGTTTCTGCGGCTATGGGGAAGAGGCCGATCCAAACTTAGAAGAGAAACAAGACAAAATTGCATAGAATAGTAAGAGAAGTAGAAAGAAGAGAGGGATTTACCTAATTTTTTTTCTTCAAGGTGGAGGCCATGATATTTAGGATTTTGGGGCTTCAAAAATTCGTGAATGACAAGAGGAAGTTGGCTGCAAAGGATGGGGAAAGGAATGGCTAAGATGAATTGATGTATTAATGACAGAAGAAACTGCAAAAGAAACGGATAAAACGTTTTTCCGTTTCTTAGCTCTTAACCCTTTCAAATTTCTCATATATATTTATATACATCCAAATAACTGAAAATAATTAAAATCTCAGTTAAAATTCGAAAATATAACAGATAAATAAAATATTAAAAATTAAATATTAATTGGATATGATTAAATAAGAAAAATAGCACAGAAAAATGAAAACAAGACTTAAGAATTAGAAATAACTTCAATACACTTTGGAAAAATTTACTTAAATTTAAATACATGTAAAATGAATAAAATAAAGTAAAACACAGCAAATAAAAGTGAGTGCATAAAATAAATAAATAATTTTTAATTATATATAATTAAAATAAGAAAATGGCTTAAAATTGTAGACTAGGCTTTAAAATTAGAAATAAATCCAAATGAACTTTGGAAAATCTTCATGGACTTGTAAAATATTTATAACAAATAAAATAACAAAATAAAAATAAAAGTGCATTCACAATTTTTTTTTTAAATATAATTTATATGAAGAAAATGGCAGAAAATTAGAAAACGGCTTTTAAAAATAGGAAATAAATACAGTAAATTTTGGAAAAATTCTATTATCATTTAAAAATATTTAAAAGTCAAAATATACATAATATAAAATATTATCACATATTAAAGTAAAATATAACAAAGAAGAAGTAACTTATACAATTTAAAATAGTCATTGTTAAATAACCCTATATACGCACAATATTGTAAAGGGTGTAACTTTCACAATTTACATCCAATTTCAACGAAACGAAAAGTGGTGTTCTTAGAATTTTATGTACTTTCATAATAAAAGAAAAAAATTAAATTTTTAAACTTTTAAAATTTTAAGTTGAAAGTCACAGTTTGACTAACTTGACCAAAATCAGCATTTCATGCAAATATTCAACTTACACAAGTTTGGAATTATAACTCATATAAAGATCAAGATTATATTTAAATAATAAATTAATCATTTCAAATATGTAAAATAAGTTTTTAAATCAAAATATTACATTAAAAATAATTAAAATATACAATAAAATAATTACAAAATACAGGGTTGTTACATTCCGCTCAAAATCCAATGTCAAATGATGATAATACGATAGCAGTGGCCCGCTGCTGTTCCAGTATTTACGAAATTGACACAACACTTTCCAGATGATCCTTCTACCTTTCGGATTCCAGAAAAATATCGTAGCCAGTTCGTAAACAAGGGACCATCGACCCTTGCGGCAATGGTACGCTGCTGATTCAATGATTTACGCAATGGATGCACTTCCTTCCCAGAAGATCCATAAACAACAGATCCCAGGATCGAAAGCGCCTCTATTGGGTAAACTAAAGAACCATCTACCCTGGATAAAAAATCGAGGAACTCATGAGTTTAAGTCCGGACAACCATATCATTTCGAATCCATTTCTGAATTCCATTAGGGTTTATCGGTCGAATCCATTCTTGGATTCCCCAAGTCCATCTGGGTCGAAGCATATCTGTAACAACCCGCATATTTATCGAGTTTACATTTAAATATTTTTATTTAAATATTAAATCGTTAATCGGATTTTGGTCCGAAAAACTACTTTTTGCAAACGGTCAAATTAGGACTCGAGACCACTTCCATTGAGTTCGAAATGTCGTTTACAACTTTTTAAGTATAAACATCGATAGGTTTGGAGTTAGTGAAATTTCACTAACTTTTCCCGCTTTGGACTTTGGGTTAGTTTAGCCTATTAAGCCCAAGTTCCAACCCTCTTCTCCTCACTCTTCATAAATTTCCTAACTAACTCAAGCTTTAGCATTAATGGTGAAGAGAATGGGAAATTAAAACTCCAAGCTCAAATTCAATTGCAACTCCATCATTCAACTCCAAATTCAAGTAGAAGATATTGGATTCAAGCTTTGGATTGCTTCTCCTTGCTTTCAAGCTTCATCTTCATAAATTTTAGTGCAAAGGTGAGATTTTTATCTCACAATTCTAGCCTATAACTATATTGGACTATTGGGAATGATTCCCTATCATTTTTGCATGCATGTTAGCATTTGGTTTGGATTGGATTGGCGAAAAACTCCAATTTTTAGCATTTTGGTGAATTTTCTACACTTAGGTCGTTCTGGCCATTTTTAGGTCGTTCGGAGTTAAGTCGTTCGTCCATGGGTCGTGAGTCGTTCACGAGTTAACTTTAGGTCGTTCTGGAAGAATTGGCACTTCGGAATTAGGTCGCTCACGAGTTAAGCCTTAAGTCGTAGGTCGCTCACGAGATAGGCCTTAAGCCGTAGGTCGCTCGCGAGTTAAGCTTTAAGTCTTAGGTCGTTTCCGACCTATAATCTCTAGGCAAACGTTAAGTCGCTCGCCCTGGTTTATCTCGTAGGTCGTCTCCGACCTAAGCTCCTGATAAGTCGTTCGAGTTAGGTCGTTGGACCATTTACCTTAGGTCGCTCGTCCACTAGGTTGGCCTAGTTTATCTCGTAGGTCGTCTCCGACCTAAGCTCCAGATAAGTCGTTCGAGTTAAGTCATTGGACCATTTACCTTAGGTCGCTCGACTCTGTTAAGTCGTAGGTCGTTAGACCTTAGGTCGCTCGACTCTGTTAAGTCGTAGGTCGTTAGACCTTAGGTCGTTCGCATTCCTTAAGTCGCTCGACCCCTCCACACTAGGTCGCTCGGCTTGCTTGAGTCGTAGGTCGTTGGACCTTAAGTCGCTTGCCTCCCTTAACTCCAGTTAGGTCGCTCGGCCATTGTGTTAGGCCGCGTGAACCCTTAGGTCGTTAGACCTCACTTTGCTTTAGGTCGTAGGCCGCTTGTCTTCACTTAGGCCCCCGCACCCCCACCTTGGGGGGTTGCCACCCCCCTGGACCCCCCCTCCGTAGGGGATCTTATCTGAAAAACATTGAGCTGATTTCCTTGGATTTTATTCACATCTCCGTATGCGATTTTTGTGACTGATTGTTTCTACAATTGCTTATGTGTTTTGTCACTTTATAATATAAAGGTTTCAATACTAGTAGTAAATATCAAAACTCTTTTAACAAACAATTTCAACTCTATTTTTAATAACAAAGCTCTTTTCTTAAACCGTTTTCCAATCTATTAGTATATACAAGCCTTTACCTCACTCGGATGAGAAATCTAATTAAACGACTTAGTAAAACAAGTGGTATGAAACGCTTGCGTTCACTTCGTCGGTTAATTCTTGGACTTGTTCGATTGAACCTCTTGTGACAATTTTATTAGTGAAGATTTACAGTTTGTTCGTAAATATTTAAGTTAAGCAAGTGGTTATGGGACATGAAGCTAAACTTCTATATTTACTAACTTAGTGTAATTGACACTTCTCGTTGATCTTGATGATCGCTTTATGAATTAGACTAGCAATTGCGCGATGTCTCTTTCATTGCAAGGTTAGACTAGACACCACTTGTGTGATTCCATTCACACATACCTTTCTGCTTTTTGGTTAGTCTTGACCTCATTCTGTGTGATTCCACTCACACATGTGGGGTAGCTCCCCATGGTCTTCGGACCGTCATGTGATAGGCCTCTTTCCCTTTTTATGATTTCTGGATTTCTCGTGTTTATTTCTGGAATTTATGTCATTGACTTGTTATGAGTACAAGTTTAGGGTATGATGCCCCCTTCGAATCTTTGAGAAGATTCTTGTCATATTGATTATCTCTTATTGATTGATCTTCTGTTGATCATTATTTACATACTTATAGCGGTATGTCGTTATGGATGTTTATGTTTATGCCATATCTTTTATGTTATATCATGTCATCTGATATTTATAGCTAGACTGATCCGTTTATTATTTTCTTAAATAATACTCGGATCAGACCGAGATGTTACAGGTGCTTCTGCTTGACTTCTTCCCAGGGATTCATCACTCTGACTTTTGGCTAACTGTTTAGATTAGCAGTTTTTGTTGTATACACTTGAGATATAGACTCATAGTTGTATTCTTTTGTATAGCACGTGTTGCTATTCTTTTGTATTATCGTGGATCTTATTGACCACTACTCTGATGTACACTTTCATGTGTTAGTTATATATTCATATCTTCTTCCGCCTTTGTGATATGGATATCTGTGACTGATTTGTGATATGATTATTTCTATGTTTGTTTCCGAAGATTATTTGTAGCCACCGTGTGATAAGCAATTACATGGATGGTCGCTCCTCAACAGCCTTATTCTCCGTGCTAGTTGACAGCACTTCTCCGGAGTGCTCTTGGCTAGCGTGGGTATAGAGGTGGGGCGTCACAATATCACTATACTTCTTCCGAAGGGTACTTCCCATACCTCTTACATCAAAATATAATATACCATATATAGCAGCACTTCAAAATCATAACTTTAAATATCGCACTTATATAAATTCCATTATATATAAGATTCCATTTTCAAATCGAGTACTTTCCAAAATCAATAGTATATCAAATCATACTTATATAAACTTCGATTATATAAGATTTTAATTTTCAAATTGAGTACCTTTCCAATTCATGTAACGCCCGGCCCCTATACCCATGCCAACCAAGAGCAATACTAAGTATTATTGTGGGAAAGCACGGAGAATGGAACTCGATAGGGCTAAATGTTGTACTCGTTCCCTTGAACTAACACCGGCACGAGAAATTTTTCAATTTTTTTTCTACTTACCATTCGTGCACAGTGTTGGTTCAAAGCAATGGTACAAGATAAAAAATTTCCAGGTTACATGGTATAGAATACAATAGAATGTACAATTCAGCACAACAACAGCATAATGCATAATACATATCATAATAATAATGTCCACGATACATAGTCCATAATACATATCACTTCCAAAATACATAAAAACATACATACCATAATACATATTAACTACTCCTAAGTCCAAGCTGAAAAGTCCAAAACCCCAAAACGTGGAAAATAATATGAGTGCTGCTACAGTCCACGCAACCTAACCTGCAACCATAATCCTCAGACTGACCTGAGGATTATAAAACAAATCACACGGGTCAGACTATTTCTAGTGTGAGTGAAGTATGGTCTATGAACAATAATTGTCTCAATCAACAAAAGGAAAAGAAAGCGCCGCATGTATAAACCAACATGAGGCATATATGTGTGTGAGAACCAGCATGCAAATTTGGTTTCAAAAACAATTCCCTCAATCAAATAATGATTTTAGGCCAAACATATCGTATGTAATCCAATACGATACCAACCCAATTATCATTTGTAACACAAAGAATGAGTTCGTACATACATTCTCCAAAGATACTGGGTTTCAAAATCAACTTTAATACTTTTCGATAATCATAAAGTAAAGAAAATTGCATTATGAGAATTATGGGATAAATATAACATGACTCATAAAATATACCAAATAAACAGACGCTAGTATTGTAAAATCACAGTGGTAGAGCTCGAGCGCGCGCGGAGACATCAACCCCATAACCTACTCATAACGCCATAATACACCTGGCGATTAACCCAGGATAACCAAGACGGTCTAAGGCAAAGGCCGTATGCTACCCATTCACGGATCTACACGTGGGACCCCCACGCCTCCAACCATCACAGTCCGTGACCCGCCGATCGGAGATCCCGATCAAAAATAAGATTAGCCCTATGTAGCAGACCGTTGACCTTTGGTGGTAAAAGGGCATGTGATATACCACCGATTCAGATAGCGATCCTGAATCAGGTCGGCCAAGGTGGAGTTTTGGCCCATTGGTACAACAGAGTCCAATCTATCCCGACCCAAAAATCAAAGGGTTTATAATGTTAAAACACTTCTTAAAAAAATCATTGGCGACAACATCTTCCAATAAAACCCTTGATAAACGCAGTATAATATTCAAAAGCAAATAAAATTTAGCAAACAAATATGCGTATAAAAGAAAATAATTACATCTCCGTTTCGCATTAACACACAAGTACCCCATAATACTTATGTATTAAGGCGAAACACAGAAACCTCATTTATTGGATTAAAATTATTAAAAATTCGTTAAGTTAGAAAAAAATTGATAACAATTAATTTAATTAAAAAGGCAAGCTTTAGTATTCAAAAACGTAATCAAAATCCTAAATAAAACGTTCTATTTACATAGTGTTATTATTTTTTTTATTTTTTTTCCAAACACATATTGATCGATAATATAATATTTTTCTTCCAAAATAAATTTAATTCGACCATTTAAATTAATTTTAATAATCTTTTTTTTCTAATATTTTTTTCTAATATTTTTTTCCTTCGGTGCAGTCCCGATTTGTGCTGTAATTGTGCAGCCTGCTTGGGCTGCATCTGCAGCCCAAGCCTGGCTGCACCAGTGCAGACCTGGGCTGCACAGCACCTGTGCAGCCCGCTCGGGCTGCCTCTATGCAGCCCTGGGTTGCACAGTGCAGCCCGCTTGGGCTGCATAGATGTAGCCTTGGGCTGCACCGCCCGGGCCGCACCGCCCGGGCCGCACCCGGGCTGCCCCGTCGGGCCGCCCGGGCTGCACAGGTGCAGCCCTGGGCTGCAACGCCCTGGGCCGCAACCGGCTCCCCGGGCACCACCCAGGCTGCGCCCGAGCCGCGGCCGGCAGCCCGCCCGGGCTGCACCCGGGCACCCTGTGCAGCCCGCCCGGGCTGCCACTGTGCAGCCCTGGGCTGCACACCTGTGCAGCCCCTGACTGCACATGTGCAGCCCGTCTGGGCTGCATCTGTGCAGCCCCAGGCTGCACCTGTGCAGCCCCACGCTGTACCTGTGCAGCCCAATTTGGGCTGCTGTTGTGCAGGCAGCCCCGCTTGGGCTGCACCTGCAGCCTCATCTCGACTGCACAGTGCAGTTCCGAAAGCAGTTTTTTTTTCTTTTTTTTTTCAAAATGGAGAAAGCTGAAACTTCTTGTGACAATTACGCAAACACCATGCATGCGTTGCAATCGTATGCATTGGTTATCATTTCATCTCAATCTCATGATTCAATCAACAAACATGCTACATGGAATAAGCAAATAATCTTTTTTTATCCAAAAATTTCCATCATATTCGCATGCACACATGAAAATAAAATTTAATTATAACTTCACTCACCTAAACCTTCAAATAGCAATCTTCGAGCTCTAATTCAGCTAGCCCTTGATTGCTTGACTTTCCCCTTTCAATTGCTAACAAAATCAAGAAAACCCTAAATACCTATTTGTGAAAATAAAAAAGAGATAGAATAGAACTGATTTAGGGATACTTACTCTTGGAATTGGGAATCTTTTCTTTTTAACCTTTAATTACAACCTGAGATTTGTGTTTGATTGAGGAGATTAGAAATTAGATTTTAGGTTTCCTCCTTTCTCTCTGTTTTTTTTCTTTCTGCTTTCTGTTCTATGTACGTACAGTAAAGGGAGGGTTGAGGGGAGGGGTATGGTATTTTTATTGCAAAGCCCCTCCTTTAGAATCTTCTTCCAATTAACTCTTATTTTTTTTTATTTTAATAAAGTGTAATCATTTTATTATATTTTTTTTTCTACGTTTTTCTTTCCTCAACATTATTTTATTCAATTCTAGAACTTTCCTACATGGCATCATTAAAATGATATTATTATTATCATTATTTATGTATAATTTGTAAATTAGTATGAAAATTTCATTTTCTCTCCTTTTTTTTTTCTTTAATGCAAAACATGGAAAAAAACTTTTTAAGTAAAAACAACTTTTCTTTATTTTATTTTTTTATTTTTTTTAACTTTCCAAATAATTTAGTTTAATAAAATTGTTCATTTATAAATTTCATTACCACTAAAAATGCATAATTTATAATGCCAAATAAAAGCAAATGAGTTCATTACAATATACTTTGCTCTCAACCATATTAATTTTTTTTTCATTTATCTATTATTTTATGTTCTCAATAAATATTTAATTATTTATTATTATTAACTAATTAATTATCAATTTATTAAGTTGATTCCCAATTTAGTATCCCTAAAAATCGGGTTGTTACAGACTTCCCCCCTTACAATAATTGCGTCCTCGCAATTTCTACGTAAGGGCGATATCTGTAACTTATTAGTTGATTAAAATTTTAAAAAAAAAATAAGACATACCTTACTCGAGCGCCAAACAATTCAGGATAATGCCTCTGCATCGACTCCTTTGTTTCCCAGGTGCAGTCCTTCGGATTGCTCGACCATTGCACCTTGACTAGAGGAACCACCTTACTACGCAACTTCTTCGTCTCAGAGGCAATGATACGAATAGGCTCTCGAGTATATGTCATATCAGGAGCGATTTCAAGCTGCTGCAACTGCTTTGGCTCTATCACCTCCTCAGAATCCCTCAAACACTTTCTCAAGTGTGACACATGAAAGACGTTGTGTACACTCGATAAGTGTTCAGGTAGAGAAACTCTATATGCAAGCTTCCCGATCCGCTCCACAATAGGATAAGGCCCAATAAATCTTGGAGCAAGCTTACCAGTCTTGCTGAACCTCATTACCCCCTTTATAGGAGTAACCTTCACGAACACATGATCGCCGAGGCTAAACTCCAAGTCCTTTCTCCTTTTATCTGCATAGGACTTTTGTCTATCTTGTGCTTCCTTCATCCTCCTTCTAATTATCTCTACCTTTTCTGAAGCTTCACGTACAAGGTCGGGACCAAGAACTAACTCTTCTCCAGTCTCAAACCAGCATGCAGGAGATCTACATGGTCTTCCATACAGTGCTTCGAAAGGAGCCATGCCTATACTAGACTGAAAGTTGTTATTATATGAAAACTCTACCAAGTACAGGTGGTCCTCCCAAGACCCTCCAAAGTCCAGAATATAGGATCGCAACAAATCCTCCAATATCTTGTTGACTCGCTCAGTTTGTCCATCGGACTGAGGATGATAGGTTGAGCTAATATTCAACTTCGTCCCCAAAGATGCTTGTAAACTCCTCCAAAATCCACTAGTAAATAATGGATCTCTGTCACAAACTATAACACTAGGTACACCATGGCGACGAATAACTTCCTTCACATACAGCTTCGCCAAATAAGATGCAGTCCTCTTTGCCTTGACAGGGATAAAATGGGCAGATTTCGTCAAACGATCCACTACTACCCATATGCTATCATGCCCTTGCTTCGATCGAGGCAAGCCATCAATGAAATCCATTGATACCTAAATAAAGTATTAATGGAACACTAACTGGATCACAAATAAGGGTTTATATAAGTGAACCGTTATAAAATCAAAATTCACTTATATCTGATCCCATTTCCATAATGGAATCTCCGAGGGCTGAAGAAGACCGCTAGGCTTTTGATGCTCACATTTCACCAGTTGGCAAGTAATGCAATTCTTAACATATTCACCTATATCACGCTTCATTCCTTCCCAGTAATATAGGCGCTTCATGTCCATGTACATCTTGCTGCCACCTGGGTGAATTGTGTAGCGCGACCAATGGAAGTCGTTCATCACCTCTTGTCTAAGCCCTGCCACATTAGGTACAAAGATTCTACCCTTCTTCCTCAAACAACCAAGAGCATCCATCTCAAAACCTTTCAGGTCATCAGCTTCCTCTCCATTCTTCAACCGATGAACACGATCTAAAGCAACAGAATCCTCCTTCTGAGCAAGAGAAATCCTGTCCATGAGACTTGGTCTCACAACCAAGCTAGCTAACATCCTCCCTGAGCTATGAGTAGGCATATTGTAACAGATCCCACTAGAAGCTAACACCTCCAAGTCATGCCATTCAGCCACTATCATCGATACAACTGCTTGGTGTTTACGGCCGAGGGCATCCGCAACACGGTTTCCTTTCCCAGGAGTATACTGAATATCAAAATAATAGGCTGCCAAAAACTCCAAACACCTTTGTTGGCGCATGTTCAGTTCCTTCTGGGAAAATAAGTATTTCAAGGACTTATGGTCTGTATAGAGAACAAACCGCTCCCCCATAAGATAGTGTCGCCACAACTTCAAAGCAAAAACCACGGCTGCTAGCTCCAAATCATGAACATCATACCGAACCTCATTGGGCCTCAATTGCCTAGATGCATAAGCCACAACTCGCCCTTTCTGCATAAGTACTGCTCCCAGGCCAGAGCCACATGCATCCGTATAGACCACAAGATCCTGATTACCCTCTGGAATCACCAAAACTGGGGCGTTAGTGAGCATCTTCTTCAACTTTGTGAAAGCTTCTTCACACTTATCTGTCCATTCATACTTAACTCCTTTCCTCGTCAGCCTCGTCAAAGGAGTCACAATCTTGGAGAAATCTTTAATGAAATGCCGGTAGTAAACAGCTAGTCCCAAGAAGCTCCGTATCTCAGTAACAGATTCTGGTCTCTTCCAATTCTGTATGGCCTCAATCTTAGAAGGATCCACTGCTAGACAGGCTTCGGAGACTATATGGCCCAAAAACTTTACCTCTTTCTGCCAAAAGTGGCACTTGGAGAACTTAGCTTTTAGCTTATGTTCCCTTAAGGTCTCCAAAACCATCCTCAAATGCCCTTCATCCTCTTGCTCAGACTTGGAATACACTAGGATGTCATCAATAAAGACCAGGACAAATTGGTCAAGATAGCTTCTGAATATTCTATTCATTAGGTCTACAAAATATGCAGGAGCATTCGTAAGCCCAAACGGCATTACCAGCCATTCGTATGAACCATAACGAGTGCGGAAAGCAGTAAGGGGAATGCTATCTTCCGCTACTCTCAACTAATGGAATCCGGTGGCAAAGTCCAGCTGGGAAAAGACCTTTGCTCCACTCAACTAATCAAAAAGATCATCAATCCGAGATTCCTGAACTGTTATTATATGCATTGGTTCGTCCAAACGACATTACCAGCCATTCGTATGAACCATAACGAGTGCGGAAAGCAGTAAGGGGAATGCTATCTTCCGCTACTCTCAACTGATGGAATCCGGTGGCTAAGTCCAGCTGGGAAAAGACCATTGCTCCGCTCAACTGATCAAAAAGATCATCAATATGAGGTTCCTGAACTGTTATTATATGCATTGGTTATGGGCCCATAACCCACAGGTCCCAGGATCGAAACCTGGCTCTGATACCAAAAATGTAACGCCCGGCCCCTATACCCATGCCAACCAAGAGTAATACTAAGGATTACTGTCGGAAAGCACGGAGAATGGGACTCGATAGGGCTAAATGTTGTACTCATTCCCTTGAACTAACATCGGCACGAGAAATTTTTCAATTTTTTTTCTACGTACCATTCGTGCGCAGTGTTGGTTCAAAGCAATGGTACAAGATAAAAATTTTCCAGGTTACATAGTATAGAATATACCAGAATGTACAATTCAGCACAACAACAGCATAATGTATAATACATATCATAATAATAATGTCCACGATACATAGTCCATAGTACATATCACTTCTATAATACATAATAACATACATACCATAATACATATTAACTACTCCTAAGTCCAAGCTGAAAAGTCCAAAACCCCAAAACGTGGAAAATAATATGAGTGCTGCTATAGTCCACGCAACCTAACCTGCAACCATAATCCTCAGACTGACCCGAGGATTATAAAACAAATCACACGGGTCAGACTATTTCTAGTGTGAGTGAAGTAAGGTCTATGAACAATAATTGTCTCAATCAACAAAAGGAAAAGAAAGCGCCCCATGTATAAACCAACATGAGGCATATATGTGTGTGAGAACCAGCATGCAAATTTGGTTTCAAAAACAATTCCCTTAATCAAATAATGATTTTAGGCCAAACATATCGTATAAAATCCAATACGATACCAACCCAATTATCATTTGTAACACAAAGAATAAGTTCATACACAAATTCTCCAAAGATACCGGGTTTCAAAATCAACTTTAATACTTTCTGAAAATCATAAAGTAAAGAAAATTGCATTATGGGAATTATGGGATAAATATAACATGACTCATAAAATATACCAAATAAACAGACGCTAGTATTGTAAAATCACAGTGGTAGAGCTCGAGCGCGCGCGGAGACATCAACCCGGTAACCTACTCATAACGCCATAATACACCTGGCGATCAACCCAGGATAACCAAGACGGTCTAAGGAAAAGGCCGTATGCTACCCGTTCACGGATCTACACGTGGGACCCCCATGCCTCCAACCATCATAGTCCGTGACCCGCCGATCGGAGATCCCGATCAAAAATAAGATTAGCTCTATGTAGCAGACCGTTGACCTTTGGTGGTAAAAGGGCATGTGATATACCACAGATTCAGGTAGCGATCCTGAATCAAGTCGGCCAAGGTGGAGTTTTGGCCCATTGGTACAACAGAGTCCAATCTATCCCGACCCAAAAATCAAAGGGTTTATAATGTTAAAACACTTCTTAAAAAAATCATTGGCGACAACATCTTCCAATAAAACCTTTGATAAACCCAATATAATATTCAAAAGAAAATAAAATTTAGCAAACAAATATGCGTATAAAAGAAAATAATTACATCTCCGTTTCACATTAACACACAAGTACCCCATAATACTTATGTATTAAGGCGAAACACAGAAACCTCATTTATTGGATTAAAATTATGAAAAATTGGTTAAGTTAGAAAAAAATTGATAACAATTAATTTAATTAAAAAGGCAAGCTTTAGTATTCAAAAACATAATCAAAATCCTAAATAAAACGTTCTATTTACATACTGTTATTATTATTTTTATTTTTTTTCCAAACACATATTGATCGATAATATAATATTTTTCTTCCAAAATAAATTTAATTCAACCATTTAAATTAATTTTAATAATCCTTTTTTTCTAATATTTTTTTTTCCTTCGGTGCAGCCCCGATTTGTGCTGTAATTGTGCAGCCTACCTGGGCTGCATCTGCAGCCCAAGCCTGGCTGCACGAGTGCAGACCCGGGCTGCACCTGTGCAACCATGGGCTGCACAGTGCAGCCCGCCCGGGCTGCACCAGGGCAGCCCGCTACACAAATTCTCCAAAGATACTGGGTTTCAAAATCAACTTTAGTACTTTTCGAAAATCATAAACTAAAGAAAATTGCATTATGGGAATTATGGGATAAATATAACATGATTCATAAAATATACCAAATAAAGAAACGCTAGTATTGTAAAATCACAGTGGTAAAGCTAGAGCGCGCGCGGAGACATCAACCCTGTAACCTACTCATAACGCCAAAATACACCTGGCGATCAACCCTGAATCGGTGGTATATCACATGCCCTTTTACCACCAAAGGTCAACGGTCTGCTACATAGGGCTAATCTTATTTTTGATCGGGATCTCCGATCGGCGGGTCACGGACTATGATGGTTGGAGGCGTGGGTGTCCCACGTGAAGACCGTGAACGGGTAGCATACGGCCTGCTATCCCGACCCAAAAATCAAAGTGTTTATAATTTTAAAACACTTCTTAGAAATAATAGTCAATGATGACAATCGTCTTCCAAAAATTCCATTAATAAACCCAGTATAATATCCAAAAAGCGAATAAAATTTTCTTATCGGATCCGTATCCGTGAATTATTATAGGGTTTCAAGTTTCGTATCGATCGGACATGTCGTTTGATCGTACGGATGCGAAACGCCTTGAAATCGATTTTATTAAAATCAATTTGAAATCAATTTGGAAATTTTGTTTTCAGCATAACTTCTTCATACGATCAAATTTGGACGTGAAATTTTTTCCATCGCGTTCAGAATATTTTAAAATACCTATTTGGATATATGGGTTTAATAAATTTCGTCCCGGGGTCAGAACGGGCTTTTTGGGCCTTAGTTTGTTTCGTACGTTCATCTATCTAGTCTATCTACTCTAACCCAACCCTACCTATATATATACAGTTATAAACCCTAGCTCCATCCTATTGTCATTTGCTGTATATTCATTTCATCATCTCCTTCTCCTCCTCAAATGGTTGCAAAACCTAGATCTACTTCAATCCAAATTTCAATGAAAATTCAAACTCTCAAGAAAAATTCCACAAAAATATATGTTAATGTTCTCGAAATACGTAATCTCATGGCGTAATTCGTTTTTCGATTGGAGCTATCGTTCATCTAGAAAAATTCAAATCATTTTCGGCCTCACATCATCGTCGCAACAAAAGTCATCGGATCGTCAAACCTTTTCTGGGTTTTGTAGAGTGGACGATGGGGATCGCATCTGCGTAGTTATTGCATCGAGTTAACGGCTGGATTGGTGGTAAAATTCGATTAGGGTTTAAGGGGGACGGCGGCGGCTGTGGGAGTTGGATGACCGGACCAAGGCAGGAAGGTGCGGCCGGTCATGGGAGAGCCGACGGTGGTGGCGACCTAGGGTGCGGCGGCGTGTAGGGAGAGCAGGCAGTGGTCAAAAGTTGGTCAAACGTAAGTTTTGGGTTCGAACGGCTTCGTTGTTTTGCATGACCGAGTGTTTCGATCGGCCTGGGAAGAAAACGCGTGGGCAAGGCCTGATGACGTGGCAAATAATTAATGGGTAAGTTTAGTTTTGTTTTAATTTAATTTTGAATTCAATCACCATTTTTCGCCATAACTTTCTCATACGAATTCGGATTTGCACGAAATTTCTTTTGTTAGGATCGTAATTAAATTCCGGACTTGATGACACTGGTTTGGACGAATTCTGAGACGGGCGAATTTTTGGGTTTAAATCGGGTTTAAATTCGATTTAAATTCCAAAGGTGAGTGTTTTAACCCACTCACAACTACTAAAAGCTTTTATGTTTGTTAAATCAATTTTAGAAATGAATAGAAATTTATTTATGACTTTTTGGCATGTTTATTTCATCATATCTGTTAAATTGCATTTAGTTAATTTAACTGTTAATTTAATTTATTTATTGCGTATTTATTGACAGTTAGGATTTATTTGTTTGCATATAAACTGCTAGTTAACAGTATATAATTTATTACTGAATATAAACTATTAGATTAATAGTTGTTAAATTTAATTTGAATAAAATTGCCAGTTATTACCTGTTATATATTATCAAATATATATATAGATATTGATTGATATTGATTGATGATTTTGATTTGGATGTTGGATGATGTTGATGAATGGTGTTTATTGTATATCATTAAATTGCAAGTTATCATGCATTTTCCATTTCATTTGGGATTGTGGTTTGAAATGATATACAACCGCAAAATTTTATTTTTAATTTGCGGATTGAAATGATAAATATCCGTATCACTTGACCATAGGATAGAAAATTTTATACAGGCACCGTGGTCTATATATAACTATTTTAATGTGATTTCTATGGTTTGGATGGAATACGGTTTATAATAATCTTAAATTTTATATTTTATAAATATTTTTCTTCCATATATATATACATATGAAGTTGAAAATTTTGAAATTAAAAGGTTTATAAAAATCTTTATTAAAAATGGAAGAAAATGAAGAAAATGGAGTTTAATAATTTATATCATATGTTTAAATGTTAAGTTTGGAAATTTTAAGATATGATATTTATAATTGGATTTTTCCCAAAATAAATTGAAATGAATATTCTAGTATAATTTGAATTGGAAAAAAATATATATTTTATTACTAGAAATTGAAGTCTTATTATGGATTTTATGTGAATATTCAAGACTAATTAATAGAACAATTAATCTGTTGAAAGAATAAAATCCAATTTTAGTTTGAAATATTGTTACTCAAAATGGATATACGTATATATAAATAAATTGAAGTGGTTTTGGGACTTGAGAGAGATAACGTAAATTTTGGTTTAGACTTTAATAAAGAAATATATTTGTAAAGCCATGTAAATTATTTCTTTACAAAGTAACAGTAAAGTTAAACAATTTAATTTATATACCGTTGAATATCCAAACCATTCAAGTTTTAGAAGTTATGGTTTTAAATTTTGAATTTCGAAATATTATGCTTTGAAAGGATATTTGGCTTTCAGACGTTATAAATTTTAAAGCATTATGATTTTGGAAAAGATTTATAATTGGGATAAATGATATCATGTTGTTTTGGGTTTTAAAATGATATCGTATTCATAATTTTAAAATGGAAATGTATATTCTGGTTTTAAAGTATAAACTATTTTTAAATGACCGCGGTGTTATAATAACGATGGGTTGGCAAAGAGACCGGGATCGGATATGGACATACTCTCTGTCGATACCGAAAACCACTTTGACTAACCGTGTACGCGGTGGAGATTCCAGAATGAAGTAGGTGGTGGCGGCGTTTCCTGTAAGGTAAATACGTGGACCCGTGTAACAACCCGCATATTTATCGAGTTTGTATTTAAATATTTTATTTAAATATTAACTCGTTAATCGGATTTTGGTCCGAAAAGCTACTTTTTGCAAACGGTCAAATTAGGACTCGAGACCACTTCCATTGAGTTCGGAATGTCGTTTACAACTTTTTTAAGTATAAACATCGATAGGTTTGGAGTTAGTGAAATTTCACTAACTTTTCCCGCTTTGGACTTTGGGTTAGTTTAGCCTATTAAGCCCAAGTTCCAACCCTCTTCTCCTCACTCTTCATAAATTTCCTAACTAATCAAGCTTTGGCATTAATGGTGGAGGGAATGGGAAATTAAAATTCCAAAACTCAAATTCAATTGCAATCCATCTTTCTACTCCAAATTCAAGAAGAAGACATTAGATTCAAGCTTCTTGTGCTTAGATAGAAGAAGGATTGATTCTTGCTTGCTTAAAACTTCATTTTCATTGATATTTGGTGCAAAGGTGAGATTTTTACCTCACAATTCTAGCCTATAACTATATTGGACTGTTGGGAATGATTCCCTATCATTTTTGCATGCATGTTAGCATTTGGTTTGGATTGGATTGGCGAAAAACTCCAATTTTTAGCGTTTTGTTGAATTTTCTGCACTTAGGTCGTTCTGGCCATTTTTAGGTCGTTCGGAGTTAAGTCATTCATCCATAGGTCGTGAGTCGTTTACGAGTTAACTCTTAAGTCGTGCAGCCCTTCAGTCACGCAACCCTTAAGTCGGTTACGAGTTATCCCGATAGGTCGTTGGACCCTTAACTCGTAGGTCGTTGGACCTTATCTCGTTAGGTCGCTCCTGGCCTTACCCTTAAGTCGTGCAACCCTTAAGTCGTTGGACCCTTGAGTCGTTGGGTCATTGGACCCTTGAGTCGTTGGGTCGTTGGACCCTTGAGTCGTTAGGTCATTGGACCCTTGAGTCGTTAGGTCGATTGGCCATAGCTCGTTAGGTCGTATGACCCTTGAGTCATTAGGTCGTATGACCCTTGAGTCGTTAGGTCGTTAGGCCCTTGAGTCGTTAGGTCGTTAGACCCTTGAGTCGTTAGGTCGTTAGGCCCTTATAACCCTATAGGTCGTATGACCCTTGAGTCGTTAGGTCGTTAGACCCTTGAGTCGTTAGGTCGTATGACCTTATAACCCTATAGGTCGTTGGACCTTATCCCGATAGTTCGCTTGACCCCTGAGACCCTTAGGTCGTTAGACCTCATTTTGTCTTCACTAGGTCGTACCGTTTTGGTCGGGGCGCTGCCCCGCACCCCGCCGGGGGCGCTGCCCCCGCACCCCCACCTAGGGGGGTTGCCACCCCCCTGGACCCCCCCTCCGTAGGGGATCTTATCTGAAAAACATTGAGCTGATTTCATTGGATTTTATTCACATCTCCGTATGCGATTTTTGTGACTGATTGTTTCTACAATTGCTTCTGTGTTTTGTCACTTTATAATATAAAGGTTTCAATACTAGTAGTAAATATCAAAACTCTTTTAACAAACAACTTCAACTCTATTTTTAATAACAAAGCTCTTTTCTTAAACCGTTTTCCAATCTATTAGTATATACAAACCTTTACCTCACTTGGATGAGAAATCTAATTAAACGACTTAGTAAAACAAGTGGTATGAAACGCTTGCGTTCACTTCGTCGGTTAATTCTTGGACTTGTTCGATTGAACCTCTTGTGACAATTTTATTAGTGAAGATTTATAGTTTGTTCGTAAATATTTAAGTTAAGAAAGTGGTTATGGGACATGAAGCTAAACTTCTATATTTACTAGCTTAGTGTAATTGACACTTCTCGTTGATCATGACGATCATTCTGATGATTTAGACTAGCAACTGTGTGATGTCTCTTGTTGCGAGGTTAGACTAGACACCACTTGTGTGATTCCACTCACACATACCTTTTTGCTTTTTGGTTAGTCTGGACCTTAATCTGTGTGATTCCATTCACACATGTGGGGTAGCTCCCCTTGGTCTTCGGACCGTCATGTGATAGGCCTCTTTCTCTTTTCTATGATTTCTGGACTTCTTGCATTGATTTCTAGAATTTATGTCATTGACTTGTTATGAGTACAAGTTTGGGGTATGATGCCCTTTCCGAATCTTTGAGAAGATTCTTGTGATATTGATTATCTCTTATTGATTGATCTTCTGTTGATCATTATTTACATACTTATAGTAGTATGTCATTATGGATGTTTATGTTTATGCCATATCTTTTATGTTATATCATGTCATCTGATATTTATAGCTAGACTGACCCGTTTATTGTTTTCTTAAATAATACTCGGGTCAGACCGAGATGTTACAGGTGCTTCTGCTTGACTTCTTCCCAGGGATTCATCACTCTGACTTTTGGCTAACTGTTTAGATTAGCAGTTTTTGTTGTATACACTTGAGATATAGACTCATAGTTGTATTCTTTTGTATAGCACGTGTTGCTATTCTATTGTATTATCGTGGATCTTTCTGACCACTACTCTGATGTACACTTTCATGTGTTAGTTATATATTCATATCTTCTTTCGCCTTTGTGATACGGATATCTGTGACTGATTTGTGATATGATTATTTCTATGTTTGTTTCCGAAGATTATTTATAGCCACCGTGTGATAAGCAATCACATGGATGGTCGCTCCTCAACAGCCTTATTCTCCGTGCTAGTTGACAGCACTACTCCGGAGTGTTCTTGGCTAGCGTGGGTATAGAGGTGGGGCGTCACAACCCGACTCTCGTGAGTTGGCATAAGGTGGCTAAAACAGGAGCGATTCTCAGGCCAATGAGGTCATTCCTCTGATCGGACCCTCCTCTTCGATATTATACTTTGATTTTGGATTGATTCAGTGGCCACTTCTATATTTTGATTTTGGGGAGTTAGTCCGAGGTGGGCGGTAACTGCGGCTACGCGTTTCCACCAGCCTGGATAGCAATTGGTATATCTACCCTGGCATTGCCTAGTTGTGCCGTGTCACCTACCATACCGAGAATTTACTACGAGTTTCTATTTGTGTCGTACCTATGGAGTATCCTCTGGTAGCTTCCCGATCAGGAGGTATTACGGTACTGTATAGACTATTGGCATTATTTGTGTTAAGGGCTATATGGGTAACCCCTTAACGCTATTAAAAAGTAAGTTTACTTTATAAATAGACACTATTATAATAGCGCAATATACTACATAGTAAATAGTTTAACGGATCCTTAGGAGATATAAATCCCGAACATCTCTTGAGTTACTGTACTCATATTTATTTCTGTTAATTTAACTCACATAAGATCTTTTAGTTCTGACTCGAGTGTTTTTGTCTTTTCAAATTCGCTCGGGTCAGTCCGAGCGTTTCAGGATCGAAGACTTTAGCTTTGGAGGACGAAGACGAAGAATCCGTATTATTATTATTTATAGTATTGCACCACACTCTTTCTATTCCGCTGCATTGATTGTATTGGTATGTGTAACTCTGATATTTATTGTATAAAGAAAATCAAGTGTTTGTAAACTGCTTTGAACTGTATATTTATTATTATATTTTGTCCTTCCGCTGTGAGATTCTGTTTTGTTTTTATTTCTTCTCTGTTTTTCTTATTTACCCCATAACAATCCGCCCTTCCGTATGGTTTGAACTGGCACGTGTGTCGGTTTAAAGTGTGCGAAAAGGCGGGATGTTACAGTTGGTATCAGAGCTTTGGTTTAGCGATAAACCTTGGTTTTGTGGGGTTTGACTCTTTGTTAATAGGGTAGTAATACCCTATGGGAGTCGCTGAGTGTATATATATGAGAGAGCGTATTTGTTAGTGTTAATAAAGATTTTGATATTGTGTTAATCTGTTCCGCTTTGTATTTATAAATTCTGGTTGATGCATGGGACGCTGTGACATCAATAGGGATTTCTAAACACTTAATTGGATAGACCGACATAATATTTGTTTTTAATATAGGTGAATGAAATAATTTTGCCTATTATATTTTCCATATATAAAAATATTTTTTTAAAGATATATATATATATATATCTGGTTGCTATAGATTGGGTGTTAGGTAATATAAAAATATTTTTAATAAATTGAAGCTAAGTTGAAATTATAATAAATCAAATTGGAGATTTTAGAACTTAAGTCCGGGATTTTTAAAAATCTTCTTTCAAAGGATTTGTGAAATATAATGATTTGGTTTATAGGTAATTTCTTATATAAATATTTAGTATAATTCGGAAGAATTGTTTTAAAAGAGGATTTTGGAAAAAAATAAATTTTGTACTTTCCCCTCTGTCGCTGGAAAATAATTTCGGTGATGACGGCCGCATCATCGACTTTCATTTTGGAGTTTCGTAGGGGAAAGGCCACTGTAGTAAATTCCACTACAGATTTATTTTGAAATTATCTAAAATTTTAATTGTTTTAAATATAATTAGAGATATATATAAGTTGTAAGAAATTATTTATTTATTATTTTTAAAATAATTTGAAATCTGACCCGGTATTTAATTCTAAAAAAAAAAATTCCATTAATTAATTGTTGAATTATTTAGGTGAATTAAAAAGTAAGAAAATTAAATAATTAATTTAACCTCTAATGTGGGTAAGAGAATTAATGAAAGCTTATAAAGAGAAATTTGAAATTGTTACAAAGAGTAATATTGTTAGCATTAAATTCAATTAGAAGAATTGAGATAAAACTTGTATAAGTTTTTTTGCTTTTTCTTTAACATAAATAACTTACCAAGTATAAAAAGTTGAAATGTAAATTAAGAGTGGAATAGAATATTATACAAGTAGGAATTTTGGAAATAATGAAGTATTCAATAAATTACTGTTATAAATAAGAATTTAATGGTATTAACTTAAGTGATGATTGGAATTTTACTAAAATTAAAGGTTGTATTATTAATAGGTGATTTTAACCTTAAGAAAGTAAAAATGAAATTCCTTTATTTATAAAGTTTGATTGTAGGGTTATTAACTTAAGTACGCCTTAATTTCCCCTATTCTAATATAATGGAAAGTAGAAAAAATATAAATGACTGCAATCCATAGTTAATGAATGAGTAAAATCTTTCACTTATAGGAATGCAGGTTATAAGGTTAATAAATTAAGTGGAATTAGAGGGTTATTGTAAATAAATATAATAGGAACGTAAACATTAAGTAAATGAATGAAATTAAGGGTAAGTTGAAATTGTAAGTTATAAAACAAATATATAAAAAAAAAGGAATTGAGAAGAAACTTGAAAATTTTCACTTACATTCTTAAAACATACATAACTTACCATATTATAAAAGTTGCAATGTTAGTAAGAAAATGTAAGGGGAAATCTTACAAGTGAAGCTTGAGGTAATTAAGGTATTCAATAAATTTGCTGTTATTAATGAGAATAAATTGTATAAACTTAAGTTAAATTGGAAATTTTACTATATAAGAAAAGGTAAGTAGTATAAATAGATGATATAAACTTTAGTCAATAAAATTGGAATACAAATATAATAAATTTTGTAATAAATGGAAAATGAAAATTGTAAGAAATAAAGAAATTCCCTCCATAAATGAAAGAAAGAAAATCAAACCACTGAAGCATGAAATAAATGTATAATAAGTAATTTGGTTGTTGGTTTGAATTGTTACTTTTGATTTATGTTGTTGGATAAGAAATTTGAAGTTGTTGGATGAATAAATAATCTATCTTTGTTCCATCTAAGACTGTTGAGTATAGGGTGCACTTGATAGTTAATTTCTTTTCATACAAATTTCAAGTTTTGAACCCAAACCACTATTTGTTTGATGGATTAAATGGTTGCTTTGTTTTGTGTATGTGTGCTGTTAATAAGGTTGATGGTTGTTGTATTGATTGGTTGATTAATAGTTGAAACCATCTAAACATTTCACTTTAATATAAGTATTTAACCTTTTAGATTATATAAGTGAATGCAGGTTATGGAAGCAACTGCTACTGCTTTTGGTTCCATAATAATAAGCGTTAATTGCCCGACAAATAGGTACGTTTCCGGATTACGTTTGTAGCGCTATTTTATATAATCTTCCCGGGTTGGGATATAATATTTGGATAATATACGTATATATTTGTTATATTTTGATATTTATGTTCTTCCGAGCCTCTCCGTACGAAGGAGACTGCCAAAATTTTCCGTAAATTTTGGACTTAAAATTTTGTTGAAATTATTTTCCCAACTTTAATTATTTAAGTATAAAAGAATATAATGATTTTAAATAGGTATATTTTATTTAAGAAAACTAATTTAGTAAAATATTGTTTATAAGTTAATATTTGAAATAAGATGTACTGTTTTATTCTTCCTTCTCCCTTCTTTTTCCTTTTCGGGGACGAAAAGTTTTGAGTGGGGGAGATTGTAACGACTCGTTAAATTTGATAATATTAAATGAATTAAATTAATATAATTTCCAATCTAATTTAGAATAAATGTAGGAGTTAGATATAGTAATTGGGATTAAAGGTTTACAATTGAAATGTTTATATGACAATAGAAAGAATAACGTAAAATTTGAGTTGTGGTTATAAGATTTAATTGGTGGTGGAATTTATGCTGGAAATATAAATAAGGAAATAGCGTAATTGTTACACTTGAATAATATATAAATTTAAGGATTTATGACAAGAATTCAAATTTCCTATGTGTTTATACATATTGGTAAAATTGTAACTATATGTGAATCTAGGTAGAAAAATAAAGAGGCAGTGATGGATAACCAATATAATGCAATTCAAAGGTGATTGAAACGACTGTTGGGTTTTGATGGAGTGTATATAAATATTGGAAACCATTATAATCTCTCAATTTAATACGATTGTTTAATTAATACTAAAAGAATAAAATTTGAAATAGTATTTATGAAATAATAACTGAATTTAAGTGCAACCATATTTATGGAAGTAAATTTTATTTAGTGGATGTTCACATTGAATAAGTTATTTAGAATAAAAAGGATTTAAATGCATGTTTGGATTGAATATATAATGGATGGATTAAGTGGTAAGTAATTAAAATTTAATTCTATTGTAGGAATAAATTAATATACAATTTATTTGTGCATACCTGATTTAATTTAAATAGCAGAATAATAAAACTAGCACTTGATGTGCCTAAATGTTAATATATTGGAACTATAATATAATAGAAAGTTTGGTAGTGAATAGAAATTAAGAAGACTATGGAAATTGGTAAATTAATAAATGAATACTAATAATAAAGTAGTAATTAATGCATATGTTTTGGACATTGGTAATAATTACAAGGTTACCTATTCATCTAATTTATTTATGTAAATCCAAACCTATGGCAACATTTTGTTAATAAATGTTGTAAGTGAATTTGAATATGAAAGGATAACAAGTGTTTAGGTCAACCATTTATTTTATTTAGTTAAGAATGAAAATAGATTGAAATAAATCTAAATTAATTATTTTGGTTGTTAATGGGTCTAGTTAATAAAGGAGAATTTATTTAAAATAAAGAATGCACAAATGAAATGTATATAAATTCAAGGGTTATTTATACCCACAAAATGTTTAATCACTGTATAGAAAAAGTCTAAATCAACAAATGAATTTATTGAGATTTGCAATTTTAATTTATAACATTTGGTGTAGACTCAATCTCAATAAATTGACTTAAACCATGCAGTTAGCGTAGTTTTGTTTTGTAATTTCAGTAGTTAATTTTATAAGATGAAGTAAATGCTAATTCTATTTATAGGGTTGGACCACTTATTGATATAGATTATAGAAAGCAGGATTTATGGATTTAATTTGAGTATTAAATTCAACAAATGGTATTTATTTCAGATAAAATGGAATTAAACGTAAAATGTTACGTTATTGAATTTAAAATGGAATTTGTGAACATTTAAGTGAAATCTTGAGCTAATGTTAGTAGCATCTTTATTTTAGGTGAAAGTGAGAATATAAAGGTTAAAAATCTAATATATGGGGTTTTGGAGAATTTAATTTATATTTTCTAGATATAAGGAAGTGCAGAAATTAACACTGCAAATTGATATACTTAAAGTTTTAATTCACATCTAAGCTTGTTAAATCATTTGAAATTGATTAAATTTTATAAGCAATAAAATTTGGACAATTTTAGAAATTTAATATAAAATTTGGATTTTTATAATTTATTTCAATTTAATTAATGAATATTAAAAATAGCCGTTTTGGTCATGGACTCGGATTTCGACGAAACTAGTTTCATCGGATCCGTATCGGTGAATTATTATAGGGTTTCAAGTTTCGTATCGATCGGACCTGTCGTTTGATCGTACGGACGCGAAACGCCTTGAAATCGATTTTTTTAAAATCAATTTGAAATCAATTTGGAAATTTTGTTTTCAGCATAACTTCTTCGTACGATCAAATTTGGACGTGAAATTTTTTCCATCGCGTTCAGAATATTTTAAAATACCTATTTGGATATATGGGTTTAATTAATTTCGTCCCGGGGTCAGAACGGGCTTTTTGGGCCTTAGTTTGTTTCGTACGTTCATCTATCTAGTCTATCTACTCTAACCCAACCCTACCTATATATATACAGTTATAAACCCTAGCTCCATCCTATTGTCATTTGCTGTATATTCATTTCTTCATCTCCTTCTCCTCCTCAAATGGTTGCAAAACCTAGATCTACTTCAATCCAAATTTCAATGAAAATTCAAACTCTCAAGAAAAATTCCACAAAAATATATGTTAATGTTCTCGAAACACGTAATCTCATGGCGTAATTCGTTTTTCGATTGGAGCTATCATTCATCCAGAAAAATTCAAATCATTTTCGGCCTCACATCATCGTCGCAACAAAAGTCATCGGATCGTCAAACCTTTTCTGTGTTTTGTAGAGTGGACGATGGGGATCGCATCTGGGTAGTTATTACATCGAGTTAACGGCTGGATTGGTGGTAAAATTCGATTAGGGTTTAAGGGGGACGGCGGCGGCTGTGGGAGTTGGATGACCGGACCAAGGCAGGAAGGTGCGACCGGTCATGGGAGAGCCGATGGTGGTGGCGACCTAGGGTGCGGCGGCGTGTAGGCAGAGCAGGCAGTGGTCAAAAGTTGGTCAAACGTAAGTTTTGGGTTCGAACGGCTTCGTTGTTTTGCGTGACCGAGGGTTTCGATCGACCTGGGAAGAAAACGCATGGGCAAGGCCTGATGACGTGGCAAATAATTAATGGGTAAGTTTAGTTTTGTTTTAATTTAATTTTGAATTCAATCACCATTTTTCGCCATAACTTTCTCATATGAATTTGGATTTGCACGAAATTTCTTTTGTTAGGATCGTAATTAAATTCCGGACTTGATGACACTGGTTTGGACGAATTCTGAGACGGGCGAATTTTTGGGTTTAAATCGGATTTAAATTCGATTTAAATTCCAAAGGTGAGTGTTTTAACCCACTCACAACTACTAAAAGCTTTTATGTTTGTTAAATCAATTTTAGAAATGTATAGAAATTTATTTATGACTTTTTGGCATGTTTATTTCATCATATCTGTTAAATTGCATTTAGTTAATTTAACTGTTAATTTAATTTATTTATTGCGTATTTATTGACAGTTAGGATTTATTTGTTTGCATATAAACTGCTAGTTAACAGTATATAATTTATTACTGAATATAAACTGTTAGATTAATAGTTGTTAAATTTAATTTGAATAAAATTGCCAGTTATTACCTGTTATATATTATCAAATATATATATAGATATTGATTGATATTGATTGATGATTTTGATTTGGATGTTGGATGATGTTGATGAATGGATGTTTATTGTATATCATTAAATTGCAAGTTATCGTGCATTTACCATTTCATTTGGGATTGTGGTTTGAAATGATATACAACCGCAAAATTTTATTTTTAATTTGCGGATTGAAATGATAAATATCCGTATCACTTGACCATAGGATAGAAAATTTTATACAAGCACCGTGGTCTATATATAACTATTTTAATGTGATTTCTGTGGTTTGGATGGAATATGGTTTATAATAATCTTAAATTTTATATTGTATAAATATTGTTCTTCCATATATATATACATATGAAGTTGAAAATTTTGAAATTAAAAGGTGTATAAAAATCTTTATTAAAAATGGAAGAAAATGAAGAAAATGGAGTTTAATAATTTATATCATATGTTTAAATGTTAAGTTTGGAAATTTTAAGATATGATATTTATAATTGGATTTTTCCCAAAATAAATTGAAATGAATATTCTAGTATAATTTGAATTGGGAAAAAATTTATATTTTATTACTAGAAATTGAAGTCTTATTATGGATTTTATGTGAATATTCAAGACTAATTAATAGAACAATTGATCTGTTGAAAGAATAAAATCCAATTTTAGTTTGAAATATTGTTACTCAAAATGGATATACGTATATATAAATAAATTGAAGTGGTTTTGGGACTTGAGAGAGATAACGTAAATTTTGGTTTAGACTTTAATAAAGAAATATATTTGTAAAGCCATGTAAATTATTTCTTTACAAAGTAACAGTAAAGTTAAACCATTTAATTTATATACCGTTGAATATCCAAACCATTCAAGTTTTAGAAGTTATGGTTTTAAATTTTGAATTTCGAAATATTATGCTTTGAAAGGATATTTGGCTTTCAGACGTTATAAATTTTAAAGCATTATGATTTTGGAAAAGATTTATAATTGGGATAAATGATATCATGTTGTTTTGGGTTTTAAAATGATATCATATTCATAATTTTAAAATGGAAATGTATATTCTGGTTTTAAAGTATAAACTATTTTTAAATGACCGCGGTGTTATAATAACGATGGGTTGGCAAAGAGACCGGGATCGGATATGGACATACTCTCTGTCGATACCGAAAACCACTTTGACTAACCGTGTACGCGGTGGAGATTCCAAAACGAAGTAGGTGGTGGCGGCGTTTCTTGTAAGGTAATTACGTGGACCCGACTCCCGTGAGTTGGCATAAGGTGGCTAAAACAGGAGCGATTCTCAGGCCAATGAGGTCATTCCTCTGATCGAACCCTCCTCTTCGATATTATACTTTGATTTTGGATTGATTCAGTGGCCACTTCTATATTTTGATTTTGAGGAGTTAGTCCGAGGTGGGCGGTAACTGCGGCTACGCGTTTCCACCAGCCTGGATAGCAATTGGTATATCTACCCTGGCATTGCCTAGTTGTGCCGTGTCACCTACCATACCGAGCCTTTACTACGAGTTTCTATTTGTGTCGTACCTATGGAGTATCCTCTGGTAGCTTCCCGATCAGGAGGTATTACGGTACTGTATAGACTATTGGCATTATTTGTGTTAAGGGCTATATGGGTAACCCCTTAACGCTATTAAAAAGTAAGTTTACTTTAGAAATAGACACTATTATAATAGCGCAATATACTACATAGTAAATAGTTTAACGGATCCTTAGGAGATGTAAATCCCGAACGTCTCTTGAGTTACTGTACTCATACTTATTTCTGTTAATTTAACTCACATAAGATCTTTTAGTTCTGACTCGAGTGTTTTTGTCTTTTCAAATTCGCTCGGGTCAGTCCGAGCGTTTCAGGATCGAAGACTTTAGCTTTGGAGGACGATGACGAAGAACCCGTATTATTATTATTTATAGTATTGCACCACACTTCTGCTGCATTGATTGTATTGGTATGTGTAACTCTGATATTTATTGTATAAAGAAAATCAAGTGTTTGTAAACTATTTTGAACTGTATATTTATTATTATATTTTATCCTTCCGCTGTGAGATTCTGTTTTGTTTTTATTTCTTCTCTGTTTTTCTTATTTACCCCATAACAATCCGCCCTTCCGTATGGTTTGAACTGGCACGTGTGTCGGTTTAAAGTGTGCGAAAAGGCGGGATGTTACAGCAGCCCGCCTGGGTTGCACATCATATAATTTGATTAAAAATGCAAGCTTTAGTATTCAAAAAAAAGTAATCAAAATTCCAAATAAAATGTTCTATTTTCGTACACAAATTTATCAAGGATTATAATAATAAGTAATATAAAAATAAATTATGATGAATCTTTTAAAATTTTATTATTCTTCTTTGAAAGCTTTTCTTTAAATAAACTTATTTTCAAATCACGAATATATAATCACCTTCAAATTCAACATTACTTTCAAAAAGAATCACTGAATTTTATATAAAACCCACCTCAGTCTGTAATTCATAATAAATAAAATAAATTTCGTAAAATTCTAAAATTTTAATTTGTTGTTCATTACTCATTTACAAATCATCAGTAAAAATTTCATACAAAAATATGACCATTTGATGGGTTAAATCATAGTATTACAGCAGGTGTTTTTAGACAGACCTTAGTGCGAAAATCTGCATTTATACACCTCTGTAAACGATTGATTCAACCTATCAAATCTCATTATTTTTCAATGGACTTTTTACAGATTATTCTAATATGAGTTATAAACAACATATTTAAATTTCAGAATTTTATAAACTTTTCTCTAATTGTTATGAATTTCGTATTGACAGCCACTGCTGTTACAAAATCTGAGCAAATATAGCATTGTAAATAATTGATTTCACCAATCAAAACACAATATTATTCAGTGAAATTTTCAGAGCATATGCGCATACATGTAGAAAATAACATATCAAAATTTCAGAAATTTATGATTTTTTTTTCTTTTTTTTTTTCCTTCTCTTTCTTCTATTTTCCTTATGCATTAATTTCCTTTTAACTTTGTTGTATGCTTTTGAGGCATTTCAACGTACAGTTAGTGTGCATTAGCAACTATATTATGTATGAAAGCTTTATCTTTTTTTTTTCAATTGTAGCAACCATATAACAATTCCATTCCAATTCATACTATACCCAAAATCCAAGTTCAATTCTAACATGTCATATAGAAGAAGGGGACAAAAAGCAATAATCTATAAAGAATCCTTCTTTACGTTTACATGCAAACACCAAACTAGTAAATAGAAAAATAGAATTGAACTTCACTCACCTACATCTCCAAAAAGCAACCTTCAAGCTCTAATTCAGCTAGCCCTTAATTTATTATTTCACCCTTTTTTTCTTTTCAATACAATGTATTCTTTTTATTTTGTTCTTGTTCTAGAAATTTCTTTTGCTTAACATTATTTTATTCACTTTCTAGATCTTTCCAACATGATATTATAAAAAAATGATTTTATGATTATTTTATTATAATTATTATTATTTGGTATAATTTGTAAATTAGTATGAAAATTTCTCCTTTTTTTTCTTTTCAATGCATAACATGAGAATTGACATAAAACATTATTTTACTAAAGCTTTTCCTCATATATTTTTTTAACTTTTTAAATAACAACTCCTCTACTTTTTTTTTATAAAAAATTAATTCATTAAATAAATTCCTTACTAAAATAAAACATACAATCCATTACACATAATATACATAACAAATAAGTCACTGATCATTCATTTCCCTCTTATCCACTTTAATATTTTATTTCAATTTTTCAAACAAAATATTTATTTACCTTTTTTTAACTTTCCAAATAATTTGGTTTAATAAAATTGTTCATTTATAAATTTCATTACCACTAAAAATGCATAATTTATAATGCCAAATAAAAGCAAATGAGTTCGTTAAATGGATACTTATTCTTTATGGTCAGCTCATTAAGCTTCCTGTAGTCAATGCATAAACGAAGAGAGCCATCCGCCTTCTTTACAAAAACAACAGCAACTCCCCAAGGAGAGCTACTGGATCGGATAAACTGCTTCCCTTTCAATTCAATCAACTGCTTACAAAGTTCCTCCATCTCAACTCGAGGCATACAAGTAGGTGGTCGACTGACTGGTTGGGCTCCAGGGATTAAATCTATACGGAACTCCACGGCCCTCTTTGGTGGTAAGCCTGTAACAGGCTCAAATATATCATCAAAATCTCTGACAATTGGTACTCTGGCTATCTCATCTTCCTCTCGTGACTCCATGGAAAACAAAGAAACATAAGCACTAGAGCTCGGTACATCCAGAGTCATATTAACAAGCCCTTTATAGGATGGATGCTTCAAAGTAACGGCTCTTTCTGAGCAGGAAAGTTGTGCATCATAACGATCCAACCAGTCCATCCCCAAGATAATATCAAAGCCAAGGCACTCAAATACATGCAAATCAATGAGAAAAGAGAGCCCGCAAAAGGAAAGCTCAAAGCCTTTACACAACATTCCAAGTATTGCGGACCCACCGATGGGATTCGCAACCCTTAGAGATGTCACGAGGTAAACAACTTCCAAATATTATCTATCAACTAACTCCTTAGATATGAAAGAATGGGAGGCACCGGCGTCAAAGAGTATACGAATAAAAGTATCTCTAAAAGGAATCATACCTTCCATGACAGCCACCTACTTTCCCTTCCTTTGACTCAGTCCTGGATCTCCTTCCATCACATTCAGCTTAGCTGCTTGCTTCTTCTTCATAAGCTGTGGACAGTTGTTCTTCAAATGACCAGTCTGGTGACACTCATAACACTTCCTCTGGGTACAATTATTAGCAAAATGCCCCATTATTCCACACTTATAGAACTTCACTCCACTTTTATCTTGCTTCTGGAAGCCCGAAGCTTGACCTTTCTTTTGCTTCTTCTGAGGATTCTGCTTCTTCTTAGGGAAGAATGGAGCTTTCCTCTTAGGCACAAAGCTCTGTCGGTTCGGTGGTGCATCATCATCTCTTTCCCGATACAAGTCTTCATACCTCATGGCCAAATCAACTATCTCATCAAAAGTGGAGCGAAGCTGAGTCAAAAGTTGTTCCTTCAGCTTCCTACGTAGACCATCCACAAATTTCTGGTTCTTTTTGAAGGGAGTGTTGACCAAATCGGGGCCATACTTAGAGAGGGAGTTGAAGGTATTGACATACTCCTGAACTGTCATATCTCTCTGCTTCAGCTCAATAAATCTACGAGCGAGGATGGCCTTCTCCGCCTCAGGAATGAACCTTAACTCGAATCGTTCCCTAAATCTCTCCCATGTAAGCTCCTCCTCGCCTATCTCAGCACTAACCACATCGAACCAGTCAGAGGCTCCGTCTTGGAGGAAGCTGGAAGCAATCTGGACCTTCTGACGGTCCGTCACACCTATGTGTCCAAAGACTCGTTCACAAGTCTTCAACCAAGCCTGAACTCCAACCACACCTTCATTACCATGAAAAGGCTTCCCTCCAAGGCTCACAAAATCCTTACACATACGAGTGAATTCAACTCTAGGAGCAGCATTAGGAGCGGGTGCAGCCTGTGGCATGTTCCGCATCAACTCTAACCACTGCTCCATGGTCAAACGGGGAGCTCTTCCAGCCATCTTTCTCACTACTCTGCATAGTGAGAAATGCAGTTAAGCTGGAACACAAATAATTCTCATACTAAAACGATCAAAGATTTGGAGTTCTAGTTTAGGCACGTATGACTATTATTATATTATGGAAGTGATACTTATGGCATATAGACATGTACAATGCTTCTATTGCTTTATGCTAACTTATATTCTAAATATATTCTATACTATTGTTAACCTGGGCTCTGATACCAAAAATGTAACGCCCGGCCCCTATACCCATGCCAACCAAGAGCAATACTAAGTATTACTGTCGGAAAGCACGGAGAATGGGACTCGATAGGGCTAATTGTTGTACTCATTCCCTTGAACTAACACCGGCACGAGAAAATTTTCAATTTTTTTTCTACTTACCATTCGTGCGCAGTGTTGGTTCAAAGCAATGGTACAAGATAAAAAAATTCCAGGTTACATAGTATAGAATATAATAGAATGTACAATTCAGCACAACAACATCATAATGCATAATACATATCATAACAATAATGTCCACGATACATAGTCCATTGTACATATCACTTCCAAAATACATAATAACATACATACCATAATACATATTAACTACTCCTAAGCCCAAGCTGAAAAGTCCAAAACCCCAAAACGTGGAAAATGATATGAGTGCTGCTACAGTCCACACAACCTAACCTGCAACCATAATCCTCAGACTGACGCGAGGATTATAAAACAAATTACACGGGTCAGTCTATTTCTAGTGTGAGTGAAGTAAGGTCAATGAACAATAATTGTCTCAATCAACAAAAGGAAAAGAAAGCGCCGCATGTATAAACCAACATGAGGCATATATGTGTGTGAGAACCAGCATGCAAATTTGGTTTCAAAAACAATTCCCTTAATCAAATAATGATTTTAGGCCAAACATATCGTATGTAATCCAATATGATACCAACCTAATTATCATTTGTAACACAAAGAATAAGTTCATACACACATTCTTCGAAGATACTGGGTTTCAAAATCAACTTTAATACTTCTCGAAAATCATAAAGTAAAGAAAATTGCATTATGGGAATTATGGGATAAATATAACATGACTCATAAAATATACCAAATAAACAGACGCTAGTATAGTAAAATCACAGTGGTAGAGCTCGAGCGCGCGCGGAGACATCAACCCCGTAACCTACTCATAATACCATAATACACCTGGCGATCAACCCAGGATAACCAAGACGGTCTAAGGCAAAGGCCGTATGCTACCCATTCACGGATCTACACGTGGGACCCCCACGCCTCCAACCATCATAGTCCGTGACCCGCCGATCGGAGATCCCGATCAAAAATAAGATTAGCCCTATGTAGTAGACCGTTGACCTTTGGTTGTAAAAGGGCATGTGGTATACCACCGATTCAGGTAGCGATCCTGAATCAGGTCGGCCAAGGTGGAGTTTTGGCCCATTGGTACAACAGAGTCCAATCTATCCCGACCCAAAAATCAAAGGGTTTATAATTTTAAAACACTTCTTAAAAAAATCATTGGCGACAACATCTTCCAATAAAACCTTTGATAAACCCAGTATAATATTCAAAAGAAAATAAAATATAGCAAACAAATACGCGTATAAAAGAAAATAATTACATCTCCGTTTCGCATTAACACATAAGTACCCCATAATACTTATGTATTAAGGCGAAACACAGAAACCTCATTTATTGGATTAAAATTATTAAAAAATCGTTAAGCTAGAAAAAAATTGATAACAATTAATTTAATTAAAAAGGCAAGCTTTAGTATTCAAAAACGTAATCAAAATCCTAAATAAAACGTTCTATTTACATACTGTTATTATTATTTTTATTTTTTTCCAAACACATATTGATCGATAATATAATATTTTTCTTCCAAAATAAATTTAATTCAACCATTTAAATTAATTTTAATAATCTTTTTTTTATAATATTTTTTTGCTAATATTTTTTTTTCTAATATTTTTTTTCCTTCGGTGCAGCCCCAATTTGTGCTGTAATTGTGCAGCTTGCCTGGGCTGCATCTGCAGCCCAAGCCTGGCTGCACCAGTGCAGACCTGGGCTGCACCAGTGCAGTCCTGGGCTGCACAGCACCTGTGCAACCCTGGGCTGCACCAAGGCAGCCCGCCCTGGCTGTCCCTGTGCAGCCCTGGGCTGCACCGCCCGGGTTGCACCCGTGCAGCCCGCATGGGCTGCAATGCCCTGGGCCGCACCCGGCTCCCTAGGCACCACCCAGGCTGCACCCGGGCAGCCTTGTGCAGCCCTGGGCTGCACACCTATGCAGCCCACGACTGTACATTTGCAGCCTGTCTGGGCTGCATCTGTGCAGCCCCAGGCTGCACCTGTATGCAGCCAAATCTGGGCTGCTGTTGTGCAGGCAGCCCCGCCTGGGCTGCAACTGCAGCCTCGTCTGGACTGCACAGTGCAGTTTCGAAAGCAGTTTTTTTTTTTTTTTTTTTTCAAAATGGAGAAACCTGAAACTTATTATGACAATTAAGCAATCACCATGCATGCATTGCAATCGTATGCATTGGTTATCATTTCATCTCAATCTCATGATTCAATCAACAAACATGCTACAGGGAATAAGCAAATAACCTTTTTTTATCCAAAAATTTCCATCATATTCGCATGCACAAATGAAAGTAAAATTTAATTATAACTTCACTCACCTAAACCTTCAAATAGCAATCTTCAAGCTCTAATTCAGCTAACCCTTGATTGCTTGACTTTCCCCTTTCAATTGCTAACAAAATCAAGAAAACCATAAATACCTATTTGTGAAAATAAAAAAGAGATAGAATAGAACTGATTTAGGGATACTTACTCTTGGAATTGGGAATCTTTTCTTTTTAACCTTTAATTACAGCCTGAGATTTGTGTTTGATTGAGGAGATTAGAAATTAGGTTTTAGGTTTCCTCCTTTCTCTCTGTTTTTTTTTCTTTCTGCTTTCTGTTCTGTGTACGTACAGTAAAGGAAGGGTTGAGGAGAGGGGTATGGTATTTTTATTGCAAAGCCCCTCCTCTAGAATCTTCTTCCAATTAACCCTTACTTTTTTATTTTATTTTTATTTTAATAAAGTGTAATCATTTTATTATGTTTTTGTTCTAGATTTTTCTTTCCTCAACATTATTTTATTCAATTCTAGAACTTTCCTACATGGCATCATGAAAATGATATTATTATTATCATTATTTATGTATAATTTATAAATTAGTATGAAAATTTCATTTTCACTCCTTTTTTTTTCTTTAATGCAAAACATGGAAAAAAGAAATTTAAGTAAAAACAACTTTTTTTTTAACTTTCCAAATAATTTGGTTTAATAAAATTGTTCATTTATAAATTTCATTACCACTATAAATGCATAATTTATAACGCCAAATAAAAGCAAATGAGTACGTTACAATATACTTTGCTCTCAACCTTATTAATTTTTTTCATTATCTATTATTTTATGTTCTCAATAAATATTTAATTATTTATTATTATTAACTAATTAATTATCAATTTATTAAGTTGATTCCCAATTTAGTATCCCTAAAAATCGGGTTGTTACAATTCAACATTTTCAAATCAACTTCATACTTATACAAATCCATTTTATATAAGTTCGATAACTTCCAAATCAAGTATTTAGTAAAACAAGGTTCTCAATTTTAATTTGTTTCAATAACATTTCAGTTTCAGAATCATACATGATTTCGCCAAATCATTTCATCCAAATTACATATACTCAGTTTCAAAGTTTCTTAAAACAATAGATTTAGAAAATAATCCAAATTTCCAAATCAAAAAAAATTTTGGTCAAACAAATTCATTTCCATTTCAAACATATATTCACTTTCAAAAATCATAGTACTTTCAAAGTTATAAATCTTTCGAAACCAAAATACATGAAATCATTACACTTTGAAAATCTTAACTTTTCTAAATCATACATTTGAAATCATAAAACATCCCTTTACTTCTTTACATTTCACAAATTTATTCAATTTAAACCCAAGTCTACAAGTTCCAGCTTTAATTCAATTCAAACCATCAGTTTCAATTCAATTTAGTTTTCCAACAAAACCATTTCAAATATTATCCAAATTCAAATAAAGACTTGGTTCGCAAAATAAACTATTCAATCTTTAATATATTTCAGAGCTTAAATGTACCGTATTCCAAAACTAAAATTTATAATTTCATATATCTCAAATTTTACTTCATTATTACTTAGTTTTGACATATTCATTTCATAAATCCATCATTTTTAATTAAACTCAAATTACAAGTAAACCAAATGTCCTTTCATACAAATATAAACTTTAAATTTCATTTATCAAAATCAGTTATCATTCCTGATTCACATTCTTTATCAGATAAAGATTATATCATTCAAAGAATCATTATCAAATCACTATTTGAATTCAATTTCAAATATTTAAGTTTAAATATCATTTAAAAAAAATCAAATATGTCATTCAATTATTATTTCAAATATCATTACAAAATACATTTCAAAATTCCATTCCAAAATTCATTTATCTCATTACATTTCATTCCATTTAACACATAACCAAGTAAACCTTATTTAAATTCATATTCAATTTAAATTCCTTTAAATTCAAATTTAAATATTAAATTATATTCAAAACTCCTTAAATTTCACAAATAATCAATTCCAAAATTAAATCATTTAACTTTTTAAAACATAACTCAACAGTGTTAAAATCTATAACATTACGAAACATTGTCAAACTATAACAATGACAACATTTAAAAGTGCTATCTTAACTTATAGTTTCCAAAATAGTTTAGTTCAAGAATAACGACATTTATAATATGCCATAACAGATATTTAGTTAATTCAAACAAAGTTAAATTCAAAAACAATAGCATTTTAAAGTGTTGTCATAAAACTATAGCATTTTAGAAATGCTATTAATAAAATTCCAGATTTTATTATAACTTTTAAAAAAAACAATACAACTTCAATTTTAGCAAATTTTAAACTTATAAATCATATTTCTAGACTTCAAAATTTCACATTTAAATAATTTTTAACTTATTATTTATCACAACAAATTTTTTAAATCAAATACTCAATTTAAAACTCACTTTCATTTGTTAAGTCAAAATTCACTGTTTTTCTTAACTTATAAATTTAACAAAAACTCAACATTTTACTTCAAATATCTTTTCAAAACTATATTTCATACCAGTATAATTCAAAATAGTCTTATTTATTTCACTCCACAACAGTTTCAAACTTATATAAATCATATTACTTTATACATTAATCATACCAAACTAAACTTATACTTTATCAAATACCTTATACCATTCAAAATTTCTTAGCTTTGAAAAGCTAACCTTAATTTGGAAATGCTCGAACCTTCAAAATAGTCGAAGAAATCATATTTTCAATCCAAGAGTTGGAAATCACCAACAAATTAGTAAATCGATTCCAATAGGTAAGGTTATGCCAAAACAAATCCGAATCTCGAGGATTGAACACCGACTTATTTTAAATCATTTCAATTATATATATACACATATCTTTCGAATATCAAACCATACTTCGAAATTGGAAATCAATATTTGGTTTCATAAAATCACTCGCATAGCAAAGCTACTAGAGTGGCCTCTTCCCCACTCAGAAACTCAAAAATCAATGTCGATGGTGCATGTATTCATCACCGAAATTATTTTTCAACAACATAAGTGGGTTCTGGACTTTTATTTCTTGAAACTTCTTTGAAATCTCTTTGACATCACTGGAATTCATTCGAATACATTTGGAACATTTCTTATTTGAAAAATATCTTTAAATCATATTATTATTATATATTTTCCAATATCTTAAAAACCCATTTCAAAACACCGGAGTTCGATTCCTCGAAATTCAAATTCAAAACCCATCATTTATAAATCATTTTAATATAAATCACATTTTCTTATAAATTTCCAAAATTTCAAATCCTTTCAAATTTTCATTTTACAAAGGTAAAAATCCTTATTGAAAACATTTCACTTTTATATACAAAATAGGGTCATCCTTGTCAAAATAATAATTTCGATGTATGCACAAATTCAAAATACAATCAAACACAAATTTCCAAAGAATGATTCAAGGTTAGATTTCAAGCAATATGGAGATTCGAATTTAGAGGAACTCTAATCAAATAGAATTCTGTTTCGAAGATAAGCTCGAACGAAGATAAGATAATTTTATTACCAAATAGAAGATGATAAGCCTATATAAATCGTGGCGACCTTAACCGGTCAACTGTGACTTCAGTAATATAATCAATTCGGAAATCTAAGGCAAATTGACATTCGATCGCCAGAGATAGAATCCGGGTAGAGCAAGAGATAGATAGCATCGAAAACCGAGGATATAGGAATCCCCGGTGAATCAATGCCAATTATAAAGGATTTTCACCCCTTTACAAATCATTCAAAAATTTGCGGAATCACCGATCTTTATAGAGGTCATTCCAAAGTGGAGTTATGAAATGCTCCAAAATCAAAATGGATAGAATAGGGAAGACAAGACTGGATTTCAGTACAAGTGGGAGCGTTCCAAAGTTCAAGGAATCCTAATCGATAAGAATCCTAACCAACAGATTTCTAACAGGATGGATACTGAAGGGATGAAGTTTTGAAAATCTTGGTTTTAAAGTAAGAAAATTTTTATACCAAAATAATCTTTAAAAATCCTTTAAAAATCATTTGGAAATTATTTTATACTTCGAAAATACGTTCTCTCACAAGAAAGGATTTTGAGATTGATTTCACTCATTCTAGGGTATTTCTACCCTATCTCTAATGAGTTTTTGCTCCACGGGCTATGGTTTGCCTAAAACCAAAGCTCTGATACCAAATGTAACAACCCGGTATTTTTTAGCCATTCGCAGCCGCACATGTCGGACTTTTTTTGCTCAAAATACCGCATTGTATATAAATTTGGAGCAAATGAAATACAAATCACAGAATGACAGACACAGAACAAACAGAATACCTCTCAGCGGAATATAAAATGCATAGTAGTTCATGAACCTACTACGGCAGAGTCTCAGCCAAAAACATAATACAGTCTGAAAACAACATAATAGAAATCCCAAATACATAGAATTTTACTAATACATGAGATAAACTAGAATAAGTGAAACTGAAAGTAGATATAAATATAGATAAGCAGAAACTCCAGACAAGACCAGCTCCAGAAAGAGAATCCAAAGCTGTGAATACTCAGGCTGACCCGAGCGTAAAGTATAACACAAAACACTCGAGTCAGGACAATATATACTTTTATAATGTAAATCAACTCAAGTGAACTATAGTAGAAATGCACCATAACTTAAAGGATGCTTGGGATCGCCCATCCTTTAAAGATCAGTTAAACCATAAATTAAATACATCCCGTGGTTAAAATTTCAAAATAGTATTTATACTTCGAAATCAAATATCATTTAAAAATTCAATATCATTCAAAATCCATTTCAAAATATCAAAATATCATATCTTCCAAACCACATTCATTTTTATTTAATTTAAATACCATTTCAAAACACATTTCAAAATTGTTTATATTTCGAAGCAAATTGCTTCATTTAAATCATTAAAATGAAGATATTATATTTAATAATTAAATTATTAAATTTACAAAATTTTAATCTTTCAAAGTTCATTCATTCACTTAAATCTATTAAAACAATGAAAATTCAACTTTCGCAGCATTTAGAAGATGCTACGGAAAGTCACACTTAAAACAGTTCAATTTAACCAAAAGACAACATTTAAAATGCTGTAATGGGGTTCCATTAGTTTCAAATAAACTTAGTTCAATTCAACCATTATAACATACACAAAAAATGCTATAATATCCTTTAATTAAATTGAGCCATTTGGTTCATTATTATCAACTACAGCATTTACAAATGCTGTATTATCCTTTACATTGGAACTAATAGCATTTTAGAAATGCAGTAAATTAACTTCAAATATTCAGTATACTTTCACAAACAATTATATTTTTATTTAAACCATTTTTAACTTATAAAATCATATAATTTCACTTTTAAAACAATCATTCAAATACCCTTATATTCATGACTTTATAAAGTTAAATCTCTATTCAAAAATCAAAATTTAATAGTAATTCACTTATTAAATTCCAACATTAAATTTTAAATTCATTAAATTAAATTTAACTTAACACTTAAGTTTAAATTTTCAAATATAACTTAATTTCATTTTTATTTACTTAACTTAAAATTCACTTTTAAGCCAAATTCACAAATTTTCAATATTAGTTATATTTCAAAATTTCAACTTAAATATTCATTCATTTTACATTTTAAGTTAATTCAAAAATCATTAATATATTATAAAATTATTTTAAATTCATTTAATTCAAAATATCATAAATTTATCATATTTTCATATTTAATTTAAATTCCATTTATCACAAAATTATAATTTCCAAAAACTTACATCTCAGATTTTCTAACTTTACCATTAATTTATTTCACTTATAAATTCTCAGAGAGTCAATAATGCTTTACAAAAATCATTTTTAATCAAATTTAAATCAAAATATTTTAATATTTACATTCCTAAAATATTTTAAAATTTTAAGAAAACATATTTTAACAACGGGTCTGTATTTCATTTTGTAGCCTAGGTAAAGTGATACGGGTAATATATCATCTCAACCCGTAATTTACAAAGAAAACCCGGGTTTGATCATTTCAAACCCGCAATCCCAAGTAAATGAAAATAATTAAAAATCATTCAGGCCTATCATTTCAGCCCATAACGATTTTCTCCTATTCTACAGTCCGTTCGGGTATGTATCATTTCAACCCATAGTGATTCTAATCTAAAAGAAACTTGCAGTGTGATAAACTGATAAAAATCATAGAACAACATAATATAAAAGTAACATATGATATAAAAGGTGTTTAAGCATGGGTGAACATCATAAAATCATAACATAGCAGGTGTAACATGATAATGTATTTTACAGATTCAAAAGGGGTCAATTTACTAGTTATAAAAGTACATATTGTCTGGTGAGAATAACTCACCGGTTTGAGCTAATGACCCAACGACAAATTTCACAAACAGGATCTACACAATCACAAAAGAATGACACAGATTCGAATGGAGGAGCGAAATGTCAAATTCCTTGGATACACATCAAACAAAACAATATAACAACGATGATTTTCAAATCAACTACGATCAAAACTACACTAGAATAGACTGCACAGAATCAAATAGAAATGCTTGCACTTGCTTTTAACCCTTACTAGGATCAACCATAAGGGGAAATACAAAATAATGGTAGGTGTTTGGGTCAGGTTATAGTGGGTATTGGTCGGCCTAGATGTCATTTGTGATGGTGCCAAAGTTGGTGAAGGGAATAATACACATAAGCTTGAATACATGCATTTGGTCATGGATTTGGGCTCGGCCAAGGCTCCAAGTTTCATGGCCAGAGGTGTGGGGTCCACTGTGGTGGTGTGGCTGAGGGTGCTAGAGGTGGTGGAGGCGTGGTAGGTGGCGGCTAGAGGGGTGGTGAGGTGATGGAAGTGATGTTGTGCTCGGCTAGGCTAGGAATTCAGGTTGTTTTGAAAAGTTTGTGGATGGACATCACCAAGGGGGTTCACGGCTTGGGTGGCTGGTGAGGAGGAGGTGTTGGTGGTGTGCCATCAGGTGGTGGAGGCGGCTAGGCAGCAAGGTAGCATGGCCGAACCTAAATGGAAGAGCAAGCGCAAACAAAAATTAAAAGGAATAAGCAATATAAGTGGAAAAAAAGATAAAAGAAATAATTTTTTTTACCAACTTCCCAAGCATGTGATGGCCGAATTTTTTTTCTCAGAAAGGAGGAAAGGAAGATATGTGAAATGAAAATGAATTAGTCAGCTGAAATGTGGGGAGTTATGCCAAAAGAAATGAAGAGTTGTGAGGAAAATGAAGAGGTAGAATTCAAAAAGGCAAAAGGCAATTCAAAAGTGAAAAACTCTTCATATATCCTTATTTAGTTTATATAACTTTATATTTCTTGAAATAATAATAATCCCAGATAAAATTTCTAAAATTTATCAAAATATAAAAATTTATATAATATTTATTAATTATATAAAGTTAAATTAAGAAAAATAGCTAAAAATAGTGAACTAGACTAGAAAATTTGAAATTAAATAGAATAATTTTTAGAAAATTCATATGAGCTTGTAAAATATTTTTAAACATAAATATTAACATAAAATAAAAATAGATTCACAAAATATAAATATAAATTTTAATTAAATATAATTTAAATGAATAAAATAGCAGAAAAATAGAAAACAGCCTTTAAAAATAGGAAATAAATACAGTAAATTTTGGAAAATTTTTATTATCACTTTAAAAATAGTAAAAGACAAAATATACATAAAATAACATATTAACACATATTAAAATAAAATATAACATAGAAAATATGATTTATATAATTTGAAATAGACAAAATTTCAAAATAAAACAAATTATACTCAAAATTGAAATGTACATAACTTTCACAAATTAAATCCATTTTCAACGAAACAAAAAGCAGAATTCAAGTTATTAAATCTATTTTCATAATAAAAGATAAAATTTAATAATTTAAATATTTAAATTTGAAATTTAAAAGTCAAGGTTTGACTAGTTTGAACAGAAATTCATCTTTCACTAAAATATCCAATTTATACCGGTTTGAAATTATAATTCACATAATAATCAACACCTACATTTGAAAATGAAATGTTTGAAATAAAATAAGTTTAAAATAATTTCAAAATAAAACAAAGTCAAATATTAAAATATATGAAAAATCTAGGGTTGTTACAACAATGGTTATGCCTGGATCCCCCAGGAAACAATCTGTATCCCTAGGCCGTCTCAGCCAGGCAGTTTCGCTACTAATGTGACCTATATAGATTGCAGGATACACAGTGGTTACGCCTGGATCCCCAGAAAATAATCCGTACCCCTAGGCCATCTCAGCCAGGCAGTTGCGCTATGTAGTCGCGCTCGTAAGACCACGGAGATCGCCATGGAATTTGATGGACACTCGAGTATCATATCCAGAAAACCAAAATCAGAGAGAATAAACGATAGAATGAATCCATAGTGTGGCCACAAAGTGGATATCAAGAAGAAGGCACTTTCCATCTCTTTACTTCAAAAATATGTATCATATAGTACGTTTCAAAATCACTTTCAAATATCATACTTATATAAAGTCCATCATATATAAGATTCCATTTTCAAATCAAATACTTTCCAAATCAATAGTATATCAAATCATACTTATATAGACTTCGATTATATAAGATTTCACTTTCCAAATTGAGTTCCTTTACAAATCAATAGTTTTCAAATCACTTCATACTTATACAAATCAATTTTATATAAGTTTGATAACTCCCAAATCAGGTATTTAATAAAACAAGATTCTCAATTTCAAACCATCGGTTTCAATTCAATTTAGTTTTCCAACAAACCATTTCAAATATTATCAAATTTCAAATATAGATTTGATCCACAAAATAAACTATTCAATCTTAAATATATTTCAAAGCTTAAATATACCATATTTCAAGACTAATTTTATAATTTCGCATATCTCAAATTTTACTTCATTATTACTTGGTTTTGAAATATTTATTTCATAAATCCATTATTTTTAAATAAACTCAAATTACAAGTAAACCAAATATCCTTTCATGCTAATATAAACTTCAATTATTCATTTATCAAAATCAATTATCAGTCAAATTCACCTTCATTATCAAAATAAAGATTAAATCATTTCCAAGCCATTTCAATCATCAAAATATCTAAAATGGTTACTAAGTTTAAAACCATCTCTTTTTAAAACCTTCAAACTATTTATTTCTACATGAAAAATCCAAATTACCATTAGAAAGATTATTATTCTATATATATAGTTTATTCAAAACATTCAAATCTATATTTCGTACCAGTATAATTCAAAATAGTCTTATTTATTTCACTCAACAAACAGTTTCAAACTTATATAAAACATATTACTTTATACTTTAATCATACCAAACTAAACTTATATTCTTTATCAAATACCCTATACCATTCAATATTACTTAGCTTTGAAGAGTTAACCTTGATTTGGAAGTGCTCGAACCTTAAAAATAGATGAAGAAATCATATTTTCAATCCAAGAGTTGGAAATCACCAACAAATCATTAAACCAATTCCAAAAGATAGGGTTATACCAAAACAAATCTGAAACTCAAGGACTGAACATCGACTTACTTTAAATCATTTCAAATATATGTACATATATCTTTCGAATATAAAACCATACTTCAAAATATGAAATCAAAATTTGGTTTCACAAAATCACTCGCATAGCAAAGCTACTAGAGTGGCCTCTCCCCCACTTAGAAACTCGAAAATCAATGTTGTTGATGTATGCATTCATCACCGAAATTATTTTCCAACGACATAAGCGGGTTCTGGACTTTTATTTTCTCGAAAAAAACTTCTTTGAAATCTCTTCGAAATCGTTGGAATTCATTCGAATACATTGGAAACATTTCTTATTCGGAAAATATTTTTAAATCATATTATTATTATAATATATTTTTCAAAATCTTAAAACCAATTTCAAAACACCGGAGTTCAATTCCTCGAAATTCAAATTCAAAAACCTTTCAGTTATAAATAATTTTTATATAAGTCAAATTTTTATAAAATTTTCAAAGTTTCAAATTCTTTCGATATTTACAATTTTCATTTTTAAAAGTTATGTAATCCTTATTGAAAACATTTCACTTTTATACACAAGGTGGTCATCCTTATCAAAATAATAGTTTCGATGTATGCACGAACTCAAAATACAATCAAACACAAATTTCCATGGTATGATTCAAGGTTAGATTTCAAAACTAACATTGATTCAGATTTAGAGGAACTCTAATCAAATAGAATACTGGTTCGAAGATTAGCTCGAACTAAGATGAGATAATTTAGTTACCAAATAAAAGATGGATAAGCCTTTATAAATCGCTTACGACCTTAGCCGGTTAACCATGACTTCAGGAATATAATCAATTCGAAAATCTAAGGCAAATCGGCATTCGATCGCAGAGCTCGAATCCGGGTAGAGCAGGAGATGGATAGCATTATAAACCGAGGATATAGAAATCTCTGGTGAATCAATGCCAATTGTAAAGAAGTTTGACCCCTTTACAAATCATTCAATGATTTGCGGAATCAACAATCATTATAGAGGCCATTCCAAAATGGAGTTATGGAATGCCCCAAAATCAAAAGGGTAAAATAGGGAAGACAAGACTAGATTTCAGAACAAGTGGGAGCGTTCCAAAGTTCAAGTAATCCTAATCGATAAGAATGCTGACCAAGAGATTTCTAACAAGGTGGATACAGAAGGAAGGAAATTTAGAAAATCCTGATTTCAAAATAAGAAAATTTATATACCAAAATAATCTTTGAAAATACTTTAAAAATCATTTGGAAATCATTTATACTTTGAAAATACGTTCTCCCACAAAGAAAGGATTCTGAGATAGATTTCACTCATTCTAGGGTATCTCTACCCTATATCTAATGAGTTTTTGCTCTGTAGGCTATGGTTTGCCTAAAACCAAAGCTATGATACCAACTGTAACAACCCGATATTTTCAGCCGTTCGCATCCACACATGCCGGACTTGAATTTCTCAAAATACCGCATTGTAAATAAATTTGGAGCAAATGAAATACAATCACAGAATCACAGACACAGATATATCAGAATAACTCGCAGCGGAAATTAAAACGCCATAGTAGTTCATGAAGCTACTATAACAAACTCTCAAAACAAAATACATAATATTAGTCTGAAACATATACAATAGAAATCTCAATACATAGAAGTTTATAGATACCAGAGCTGAAATAGAACAACTGAAAGGGAATAGATAACTAGACAAGTAGAATCTCCAACGATTCTTAGCTCCAGAAAAGAAATCCAAATCTAAGCTGTAAATACTCAGGCTGACCCGAGCATAAAGTAAAACACAAAACACTCGAGTCAGGACATATATGCTTATATAATGTAAACCAACTCAAGTGAACTGTAGTAGTAATGTACAATAACTTAAAGGATGCTTGGGATCGCCCATCCTCTAAGGATCAGCCAAACTATAAATTTAAATACCTCCCATGGTTAAAATTTCAAAATGGTATTTTATACTTCTAAATCAAATATCATTTAAAAATTCAATATCATTTCAAATTAATTTAAAATATTAAAATATCATATTCTTCCAAAACCTCATTCAATTTTTTTTTAATTTAATTTGAATACCATTTCAAATCACATTTCAAAATGGATTATATTTCAAATCAAAATACTCCATTTAAACCAATTAAATATTCCAGTTAAACCAATTAAATATTCCATTTAAATCATTTAAAAATGAAGTTATTATATTTAATAATCAAATATTAAATTCTTAAAATTTTACCATTTTCAGAATACATTTATCCACTTCAATTTATTAAAACAATGAAATTTAAACTTTTCGCAGCATTTAGAAAATGCTACGGTAAATTTACATTTGAAAACAATTCATTTTAACAAAGATAGCATTTACAAAAATGTTGTAATAGGTTTTAGTTTCATATAAATGCTGTAGTTCCACTCTGCAACTACAGCACTGACGAAGTGCTATAATAGCCCCTAGTTCATTTTTCCTTATAGTTCATTATATCAACTACAACATTTATGTAACGGCTCGATATTTTCAACCATTCGCATCCACACATGCCGGACTTGAATTGTTCAAAATACCGAATTGTTAATTTAATTTGGCAAACTCAGCATAAACAGTATATAAATAATCACAGATCACAGACACAGAGTAATATAATGCAGCGGAATAGATAAAGAATACGAGTTCATGAAGCTACTATATACAACAGAGTTAGAAATAAAATATATCAGAATATCTCAAATGCAGTGAAGTCTTCAGTACGAACCGATGACTTCTCTGAACCAATCAACTAGAAAAGCTGAAAGATGAATCGATAGTTGGATCTCCAAACGAAGCTCCGAACTCCAAAGGTGAGTCTCTAATGCTGTATCACTCAGTCTGACCCGAGCGTAAAGCAAAACACAAAACACTCGAGTCAGGATTAACATACTTATGTCAATAAATCCAACTCAAGTGAAATATCAACTGAAATACAAGTAACTTAAAGGATGTTTGGGATAACCATCCTCTAAGGATCCATGGAACTATCTACAATGTAGAAATATACACTGTAACACCATGGTCATTTCAAAGTAATTTATACTTCAAAACCAAAATACAGTTTCATCTCAAATATATATATATATATATATATATATATATATATTCCCAAATTTTATCACTTTCAAAGTTGCGATTCAAATCTATTCAAATTCTAAATTCAAATTTTATCGCATCTCAATTTGTAAATTCAACTTAATTCCACTTTCAAAGTTGCGATTCAAATCTATTCAAATTCCAAATTAAAATTTTATCCCATCTCAATTTATAAATTCAACTTAATTCCACTTTCAAAGTTACGATTCAAATTCTAAATTCAAATTTTATCCCATCTCAATTTATAAATTCAACTTAATTCCTAAATGATCATTACAAATTTTATCGATCTCAAATCCGGGTTTGAACCACAAAATACACATTTATTTTTCAATATATTTCAAAGTTTTAAATATTCAACCATTTAAACTAAATTTAACGATTTCATATAGATTTAGTTTATCTTCGTTATTATCTAGTCTTGAAGTATTCCCTCATTAGATTCAATATCATTTAAGTAACCTTAAATTACATTTTTCTAATATTTTCTTTAATTTATTGAAACGTGAAACATTCATCAAATCACATGAATCAAAAATCCAGTTATAAAATCATATCTTTAAATTTCACATTCAGTAACTTAAAATCGATTTAATTAAATAAAATTCTTAATTAAATACCATTTCAAATAAACCCAAATCTATCTTTCCTACCTTACTTATTCAATTTATCACAAAATGTATTTGAAAAAAATAGATTTACATAAATACTTAACCATATTATATATTTTAAATCAATCAAATTTAAAATAAATATTATTATTAAATCTATATATAAAATTACCATTTATATATAATATTTTAAGGAACAATATTAAATAAAATCCATATATTCTTTTCCAAAACCATAGAAATTATTTTCAAAATTTTTGTATATGGACCAACGGTGTCTGCATATAAGATTCTATCATATGGTCAAGTGATATGGATATTTATCATTTCTATCCGTAATTTTAATAAAAATAGGTAGATATCACTTCGACCCACAATCCCAAATTTATTCAATTGAAAATCGCTTGGGTCTATCATTTCAACCCATAACGATTTTCTCCTATTCTAAAGTCCGTTCGGGTATGTATCATTTCAACCCATAGTGAATTCTATACTAACAAGGATCTTGCAGAGTGCTAACTGATATATAAAATAGAACAACATGCATATATCATTAATAACAATATAATATAAACAATTGGATATGGTGTCATATCCCATAGGTGAACAGTTATAGATAATAGCATAAATAACAATTTAAATAACTACAACAGCATATTTCAATTGTCGTTTCAATTGAAATCAAATTTAATAAATATAAGAACGTTAATCGTGAGTGATTGCTCCCCTATCGAGGCTAGAGATGAACGATAATGAGATGAGTTACTGATCCCAGCACGAATTTCAAATCAAAACTGGATTGGCACGAATTCGACGGACAGGCTGATAGATAAGAAATCGATAGGAATGAATTCGAATCAATTTTGATGCAAACTAAAAATATATACATTATTTGTCAAAATCAATTTCCATTTAAAGCATAATAAATAAATATATATATAACGCTTGTATAATACAACCTTTAACACAAAATGACTGGTATAAAAAATCAAACTCATATATATTCTTTTGTAAATAATCAACCTATTTTATTCTTCAAAAAGTGACAAGCTATAAATAAACCAATGTACACATATACTTCACAGATTACATATGCAACTACACCTATATATTACTTTGTTAAGGTTACAGACATGAAATAAGCAATTTATTAACAGCAATATTTAAGGTTGGGTACACTTACATAAAATTAAATGTTTATAACCAACAGGTTGTCTACCCTTATATAAAATCTACAACAAAACTTATAACCAAATTCAAAAATCGTTTTTTTACATTTTACTAATATTATCAATCTAATATGTACTCAACACAAACAGAGTATTTAAATTTTATACAACTTATGCATTTTATGTACTTAAATAAATGAACCTGTCCATTCGCCCAAACCAATTATACTCACGTCTTACTTATATAGAACGTACCCAAAAATGCAGACTCAACATATAGAATATAAATATGCATACCCTACCAACTTCATGCAAACCAACACTTAACTCGTACAATATCTATGTTTATGAACAGAAAAATAAACTTGTACAAGCTTAAAAATATTATAACTAACATCCTGCGCATCTTATATAAGCTTATACATAGCAGTATATATAATGCAGACATGACACACTATAATTCACAACAAGCCTAACCTATTATATATATTTAAATATTGTATAACCTAACATGTAACACACGCACAGACACTACATGTATATAATATACTAACTCAAATATAGTTATATATTATATTAAACCATATGTTATAAACTTACTTAATATATATTTAATACAAATATACAATATAACAGTATTTATAACAACAAATTTTTACCTTTAAAATATATTATACATATATACGCAACCATACCTTTCGAACTACAAAACAAACTAACCTACAAAAGCATACGTGAATCATAATATAAACGAACATTTACGTATATAAAAAGCTAACCTGTTTATACAAGCCGAGAAGATCAAGGAGAAGAAGAAGCGGACGGTGGCTAGAGCCTAGAGGCAGACGAAGGGGAACGTGATGGATCGGAGGAGCTGCGCGTGAGGCTGAGAAAGAATAAGGGACGACGACTGACCAAAGGCGGAGAGAAGAAGGAGGGGGTGGTGCGGCCATGGCCGAGAAGGTTTTGATGGCGTGTGCTATTGTGAGGAGGTGGAGTGCAAGCTTGGATGGTGGAGAGAGTATGATGGTCTTGGGAGGTTCGGTGCCAGGGGTTGTGGCTGAGAGGTGATTGTGTGCAAGGCTTGGAAGGTCGTGTAACATCCCGCCTTTTTTTGCACGATTTAAATAGACACACGTGCCAATTCAAACCATACGTAAAGGCGGATTGTTATGGGATAAATAAGAAAACAGAGAAAGAAACAGAATCTCACAGCGGAGGATAAATATAATAATCAAATAAACAGTTCATGAAGCTGTTTTACAAAACATTTGATTTTATTTATACAATACATATCAGAGTTACACATACCAATAACAATGCAGCGGAACAGTGTGTAGTGCACTAGTATAAATAATAATAGTAATACTACAATCTTCGTCTTCGTCTTCCAGAGCTAAAACTTCAAATCCTGAAACGCTCGGACTGACCCGAGCGAATTGAAAAGACAAAACACTCGAGTCAGAACTAAAAGATCTTATGTGAGTTAAATTAACAGAAATAAATATGAGTGCAGTAACTCAAGAGATGCTCGGGATTTACATCTCCTAAGGATCCGTTAAACTATTTACTATATAGTATATTGCGCTATTATAATAGTGTCTAATTGTAAAATAAACTTACTTTTAAATAGCGTTAAGGCTTTACATTTTCCACCTTAACACATTTATATATTCCCATAGTCTATACAGTACCTTAATCTCCCCCGTACTGGGCGTCGTCAGAGGGCACTCCATAGGTATGGTACAAAACCAAAATCGTATAAGGCGCACTAGGGTAGGTGACACGGCACAACTAGGCAATGCCAGGGTAGATATACCAATTGCAATCCAGGCTGATGGAAACGCATAGCCGCAGCTACCGCCCACCTCGAACAAACTCCCCCAAAAATCAAAGTAAAAGTGGCCACTGAAACAATCCAAAGTCAAAGTATAATATCGAAGAGGAGTGTCCGATCAGAGGAAAGACCTCATTAAAATAATTATACTTTAAAACCAAACGTTGGCAGAGAGTATGACAACTTCCGATCCCGGTCTCTTCAACAACCAAACATTATTATAACACCGCGGTCATTTAAAATAATTATACTTTAAAACCAGAACAAAATCCATTTTAAACCCATATAAATACGATATTGTTTATATTTTTGAAACCCCAAATCAATACGATATCATTTAGACCCAAAATCATATAATGTCATTTTATTTTCCAATATATATTCTTTTCCAAAATCATAGGGTTTTCAAAGTGAAATATTTAGAAATCACAACTCTTGTATATAATAATTCCAAATCATACTACCTTGAAAATTATAACTTCGAAACAAATTTCCATCCCGTAAATGGTTAAATATTAAATTACTTTATAAAACACAATAGCTTCTTTAGATTTCACAAATCAATTTCCAATATCGATTTAAACTTTCAAATACCATTTCAATTCTTATGTTTCAAAGCTTTAAATATTTCACCATTTCAAAACAAACTCATTTGACAATCCCATATATATTAAATTCAATTACTTATTATTTAGACTTGAAATATTTACTTAACGAATTCAATATAATTTAAGAAAAACCTTTAACTTCATACAACTGGATCATCTTTCAATTTATTATATATTCATTTAAATCAACCCGATATTCATTTAAATCCCTTTACAAAAAAAATCAAGTTATAAAAATCATATCCTTTAAAAATTCTAAATTTTTATTAAATTTCAATTTAACTTAATATTCATCTTCCAAATCTTATTCTCATTTAAGTCATAAAAACTCCAGAAATAAAATTTTAATAAATGCTTAATCGTATTTGATCTTAAAAATCAAACTTTATTTTATACTTCAAATCAAATTTATACAAAGCTTAAAAACCGAAAATTTCTATATATATATCAATAACCAATTCAATATCCCATAAACCATATATATATAGTTTTACAAAACCATAAAAACATTTCAAATTTTTTTTTTTACATATACCGCGGTGCATGTATAAAATTTTCTACCCTATGGTCAAGTGGTACGGATGTTTATCATTTCAATCCGCAATGTAAAATATAAATGCGGTTGTTTATCATTTCAAACCGCAATCCCGAATGAAATAAAAATGCATAGCAACTTGCAATTAATAAAATTAATCATCCATTCATCCATCAAATCATACATCCATTTATCACAGTCATCATCCAGTTTCAAACAATCATCAATACATAGCAGGTGATAAATAATGGTATCAATTATCAGTTTATACTCAAAATAAATTTAATAACTATTAATTGGCAGTTTATATGCAAAAATAAACGTAAATTTAACTGGCAGTTAATATGAAATAAAAATTTAGCACAACTATGACTAGCAGTTAATATGCAAATAAATAAATTCTAACTGTCAAATTTGTGCAATAAATAAAATAAATTAACAGTTAAATTAAATAAATGCAATTTAACAGAGATAATGAATAAAACATGCCAAACAGTCATAAATAAATTTCTACTCATATCTAAAATTAATTTAATAGACATAAGAAGTTTTAGAAGTTGTGAGTGGGTTAAAACACTCACCTTTTGAATTTAAATTGGATTTAAATCCAATTTAAAATCAAAAATTCACAGTCTCCAAATCTATCCAAACCAGCGCCAACAGATCCAGAATTTAATTCCGATCCTAATAAAAAAAATCTCGCGTGAATACGAGGTCGTATGAGAAAGTTATTCAATTTTTTTGAATTGAAACAAAAATTAAATAAAACAAAATTAAACAACAACCTAATTAAAGCTTTCCACGTCATAAAGCTTCTTCTCAACTCACGTATGCTCATCCAGGGAATGAACCCATTTCAACGCATGCCCTCCCCATCTTTGACCGTGCCTTTAGACCGCCCCAGGCCACCAGATGGCAACGCGCCTCCACCATTATGACTTCCCTAGCCGAGCTCTCCAATACCCAGAAACCAATTTGCAAATAGTCGCTCCAAATCAAAACGTCTAAATTGACTTAGGTTTCGAATTTCCTGATTTTCACTGCGATTTGCCGCTGACTCGAGTATCGATTTCGAAAACAGAGGCTGCGCGTAGATTCGTATGGATGAAATCTACAACATATATATATTTTTTGGAATTTTTCTGAGATGTTTGAATTTTCATTTGAAATTTGAATAGAAATAGATCTAGGTTTGCATCCATTTGAGAAGGAGAAGGAGTTGAAGAAAAGAACGTACAGACAAATGATAGAAGATGGAGGCTAGGGTTTTTGATCGTCTATTTATAGATAGATCGCAAAAGAATAGGTGTGCACGAATTTTAACGTGCAAACGGAAGTGGTCCCAAAAGATAAATAATATTAATTACACACGTTACGGATTTAGGAAATAAATAAATTCTTTATCATTTACATTTTATTTTAAACGTATTTACAAATGTAAATCTAGACGTTTCGTTTACGTTTCAAAATATACCCACAATTTTATAAATTTCCAAATTGATCTAAACAAATTTAGATGTAAATTAAAAGCTGATAAGTCTATCCATTGCAGTGTTAATTTCTCCACTTCCTTATATTTAGAAATTATAAATTAAGTTTTCAAAAACCTATTTTTGATTTTCAAAATTTATATACTCATCTTTTACTAGTAATAAGGATGCATTAACATTTGTTCATGGTTTCACCTTATTATCCTCAAATTCCATTTTAATTTTCAATAATTACAATTGTTGAATGTTGATACTTTAATTAAATTTATACATCTTGCTTTCTATAATCTATATCAACAAATGGTCCAATTATAAATAGAATTAGCATTAACTTCATCTTATAGGATTAACTACTCCAATTACAAAACAAATATACGCTAACTGCACGATTTAAGTCAATTAATTGTAATTGAGTCTACATTAAATGTTATAAATTATAAATTGGAACCTCAATAAATTCGCTTATTGATTTAAAATCTTTCTATTCAGTAAATAGACATTTTATGGGTATAAATAACATTTGAATTATAACACATGTCATTAGTGCATGTTTCATTTCTTATAAACTCCCTTTTATTAACTAGAACACATTAACCAAAACAAAATTTAGATTTATTTCAATCGATTGCCATTCTTAACTTAACATACTCAAAATGGTTAACCTAAATAATTATTACCCTTTTACATTCAAATTCACTTACAACCATCATTACAACAATGTTGCCATAGATTTAGATTTAATTAAATAAATTAGATAAATGGGTAATGTTTTGTAATTATCACTAATGCCAAATATATATGCATTAATTACTACTTATTATTATGAATTCATTTATTAATTTACTAGTTGCCTTTGTCTTCTTATATCCTATTTACTACCAAACTTTCTATTTAGTTATAGTTTATAAATATAAATATCTAGGCAAATCAAGTTCTTGTCCTTTCTGTTATTCCAATTTAAATCGGGTATGTGCAAATAAATTGTTTATTAACTTATTCTCACAAAATTATTTGCATACATTCAGTTACACCTAATTTAATGCATTGATTTTCATTTATAAATTAAAGGTTTTCCTTGAAAAGCTTTCTTTACTAAACCATACAGGACATTGATCTAATTCAATTTACTATCTAATAATATTAACTCATTTAAATAAATTCACAACTTACCCTTGTTTCCCTATATTCTCTTCTTATCCTAGTATAACCATTTACATTACTTCAAATTTATTCGTCATTTTATATCAACCGATAATACTTAGCTTAAATTCCTATGGTTTCATTTCCTTTTCAACATATGCTTCATTATAAATTTTAAATATTTACTTCTTTCCTTAGTTCCACCCTTTTTACCAAATATTTCTCCTGCAAATAATTCATTTTCCTATACATACTTTCATTTACACTTAAACTAATTATACCTCTTTATTTTTTCTCAACCAATTACAATGGTTTAACAAATAAATTTTTAGTTGATAGATTCATAAGTTCAAATGTTTACCTTTTTTCAAAATCAACTAAATTTTGAAATCATAACATAGACACCAAATCTTATTTATAAAAATCTCCACCTATAAGCTACAAATAACAATGAATGTTGTATTTGATTACGATTCTAATTCAATAAATTTATCCACCATGTTAATTAAGTTATTTTTTTTATATGTTCAATTTAGCAATCTATTAAACATGGTATTATATTCCACGTAAATGTACATTAAATTACATTAATTGAATGTGCTAAGTATATACCTTCTAATATCTACCCATCTTGACTTAATCCCAAATAACATACAAATTAAACTACCTTAAATTTTCAATTAACTCTATCATTACATTTTATATTCCAAATAAATAAATTAATAATAGGTTAATTGAATCAGTTTTACAATTCAACTTTAACTAATTGCAATTTATGTCAGTTTGGATTACTTGGTAATTTTAGAATCCATTAAACAACTTCCTACATTAATTTATTATAGAATAATTCAAAATTTACAATATTAACGTACAATTCCAATTTATGCAAAGATTAAAACTTAAGTTTTCAAGGAATTTATTTATTTAGGTTTAAATCCCGTTATCCCCAAAAATTGTCATCTCATGTATACAATCCACATTGGTTTGTATTTATTCCATTCACCTCTTTAGTTATAGCGTAAATTTCTCATAAATACACATTAAAGTCCACTAAATTTTAACTGCCTCTTAATTTCCATTTATAAGTCTTAATACCCTAAATTTGACACTTCTAACATGGTATTACTTCTCATATTAAGTGTAACTTTTATTTAGTGTATTAACATTTATTTCAATTTAAATTCCATCAACCAATTAAACATGTAACTTATAACTATTGCTTACCATTCAAACTACTACACCCTTGGTCATATTCTGAATGGAGTTAGCATTAAATATCAAAACTTACCTAAATTTACATTAAGAAAATATTTAATACTAGATCTCCAATTTATTTTAATGGAATCAATATATCTTTCTTTATATACTTTGCGTATAAATATCTTAATTACCAAATTTCAACTTATTCCTCAAATCTCCCAAATAACGTTATTAATATTAAATACTTCACATTTATTCCTCCACGTTCAAATTTGTTCTAACCAAATATATATTAATGTTATCCCTTATGGTTATTTATTTATTCACTTATTATTGCAAATGTCTACTAATTTGATTTCAGGTACAATACCTACACTATTATATTCGAAAGATTTATTCATATTAAAATCAAAGGCTTAAATTACCATTGGTAAATTAGCGTTCATTTCCATATAAATTTATCACTCTTTATCATTACTACTAAATTTTTATTACAAAATTCTAATAAATAACTAAATTAAATCGTCTAAATTTCCGGGTCGTTACACTCTCCCTCACTCAAAGCTTTTCGTCCCCAAAAAGGAAAAGGAAGGAAAAAGGAAGAGCAAGAAATCAATATACCTTATGCAAACATTAACTTTATAACAATTTAGAAATTAATTTATATAAGATACCTCAATTTATAACCACTAAATCTTTTATACTTAAATTTCCAAATTTGTACTTGTATAATATTCTATCCCAATTTCTTATTTAACATTTCATCTTTTCATATTTGGTAAGTTATTTATGTTAAAGAAAATGCAAATGAACTTATACAAGTTTTATCTCATCTTTTAATTAAATTTAATGTTCACAATTTTACTCCTTGTCTCATATGTTACAAATTCAAATTTCCCTTTATAACTTTGCATTAAATCTCTTACCTAAATTAGGGGTTTCAATTTATTAATCACTTACCTTTTTTTCACTACAATAATTTAAACAATTAAATAATGGAAATTTAAGAATTAAATTCCGGGTTAAATTTCAAATTATTTTGAAATAGTAGATAAATATTTTCTTATAACTTACATACCTCTAGTTTAATTTAAAACAATTAAACATTTAGATATTTTCAAAATAAAGCTGCAGTAGAATTACTACAGTGGCCTTTCCCCTTCGAAACTCGAAAATAGAAGTCGATGATGCGGCCGCCATCACCGAAATTATTTTCCAACGACAGAGAGGAAAGTTCATAACTTATTTTCTCCAAAATCTTCTTTAAAATAATTCTTCCGAATTATAATGAAATATTTATATAAGAAAATACTTATAAACAAAATTATTATAATTCATAAATCCTTTGAAAGCAAATTTCCAAAATCCCGGACTTAAGTTCGAAAATTTCCACTTTCATTGATTTTAATTTCAATCTCATTTTTACCTATTATTTAAAATTTTATTCCTAACAACCAATCTATTGCAACCAAAAATATATATATATTTAAAAAATTATTTTATATATAGAAAATATAATAGGCAAAATTATTTCATTCACCTATATTAAAAACAAATATTATGTCGGTCTGTCCTATTAAGTGTTTAGAAATCCCTATTGATGTCATAGCGTCCCATGCACCAATCAGAATTTATAAATACAAAACGGAACAGATTAACACAATATCAAAATCTTTTTATAACACTAACAAATACGCTCTTTCATATATATACACTCAGCGACTCCCATAGGGTATTACTACCCTATTAACAAAGAGTCAAACCCCACAAAGCTAAGGTTTATCGCTAAACCAAAGCTCTGATACCAACTGTAACATCCCGCCTTTTTTTGCACGATTTAAACAGACACACGTGCCAATTCAAACCATAGGTAAGGGCGGATTGTTATGGGATAAATAAGAAAACAGAGAAAGAAACAGAATCTCACAGCGGAAGGATAAAATATAATAATCAAATAAACAGTTCATGAAGCTGTTTTACAAAACATTTGATTTTATTTATACAATACATATCAGAGTTACACATATCAATAACAATGCAGCGGAACAGTGTGTAGTGCACTAGTATAAATAATAATAGTAATACTACAATCTTCGTCTTCGTCTTCCAGAGCTAAAACTTCAAATCCTGAAACGCTCGGACTGACCCGAGCGAATTGAAAAGACAAAACACTCGAGTCAGAACTAAAAGATCTTATGTGAGTTAAATTAACAGAAATAAATATGAGTGCAGTAACTCAAGAGATGCTTGGGATTTACATCTCCTAAGGATCCGTTAAACTATTTAATATATAGTATATTGCACTATTATAATAGTGTCTAATTGTAAAATAAACTTACTTTTAAATAGCGTTAAGGCTTTACATTTTCCACCTTAACACATTTATATATTCCCATAGTCTATACAGTACCGTAATCTCCCCCGTACTGGGCGTCGTCAGAGGGCACTCCATAGGTATGGTACAAAACCAAAATTGTATAAGGCGCGCTAGGGTAGGTGACACGGCACAACTAGGCAATGCCAGGGTAGATATACCAATTGCTATCCGGGCTGATGGAAACGCATAGCCGCAGCTACCGCCCACCTCGAACAAACTCCCCCAAAAATCAAAGTAAAAGTGGCCACTGAAACAATCCAAAGATAAAGTATAATATCAAAGAGGAGTGTCCGATCAGAGGAATGACCTCATTGGCCCGAGAATCGCTCATGTTTTAGCCACCTTATGCCAACTCACGGGAGTCGGGTCCACGTATTTACCTTGCAGGAAACGCCGCCACCAACCTACTTCATTCTGGAATCTCCACCGCGTACACGGTTGTTAAAGTGGTTTTCGGAGTTGGCAGAGAGTATGACAACTTCTGATCCCGGTCTCTTCAACAACCAAATGTTATTATAACACCGCGGTCATTTAAAATGATTATACTTTAAAACCAGAAAAAAATCCATTTTAAACCCATATAAATACGATATCGTTTATATTTTTAAAACCCCAAATCAATACGATATCATTTAGACCCAAAATCATATAATGTCATTTTATTTTCCAATATATATTCTTTTCCAAAATCATATGGTTTTCAAAGTGAAATATTTAGAAATCACAACTCTTGTATATAATAATTCCAAATCATACTACCGTGAAAATCATAACTTCGAAACAAATTTCCATCTCTTAAATGGTTAAATATTAAATTACTTTATAAAACACAATAGCTTCTTTAGATTTCACCAATCAATTTCAAATATCGATTTAAACTTCCAAATACCATTTCAATTCTTATGTTTCAAAGCTTTAAAAATTTCACCATTTCAAAACAAACTCATTTGACAATCCCATATATATTAAATTCAATCACTTATTATTTAGACTTGAAATATTTACTTAGTGAATTCAATATAATTTAAGAAAAACCTTTAACTTCATACAACTGGATCATCGTTCAATTTATTATATATTCATTTAAATCAACCTGATATTCATTTAAATCACTTTACAAAAAAAATCAAGTTATAAAAATCATATCCTTTAAAAATTCTAAATTTTTATTAAATTTCAATTTAACTTAATATTCATCTTCCAAATCTTATTCTCATTTAAGTCATAAAAACTCCAGAAATTAAATTTTAATAAATGCTTAATCGTATTTGATCTTAAAAATCAAACTTTATTTTATACAAATCAAATTTATACAAAGCTTAAAAACCGAAAATTTCTGTATATATATCAATAACCAATTCAATATCCCATAAACCATATATATATATATATAGTTTTACAAAACCATAAAAACATTTCAATTTTTTTTTATCTATATACCGCGGTGCCTGTATAAAATTTTCTACCCCATGGTCAAGTGGTACGGATGTTTATCATTTCAATCCGCAATTTAAAATATAAATGCGGTTGTTTATCATTTCAAACCACAATCCCGAATGAAATAAAAATGCATAGCAACTTGCAATTAATAAAATTAATCATCCATTCATCCATCAAATCATACATCCATTTATCACAGTCATCATCCAGTTTCAAACAATCATCAATACATAGCAGGTGATAAATAATGGTATCAATTATCAGTTTATACTCAAAATAAATTTAATAACTGTTAATTGACAGTTTATATGCAAAAATAAACGTAAATTTAACTGGCAGTTAATATGAAATAAAAATTTAGCATAACTATGACTGGTAGTTAATATGCAAATAAATAAATTCTAACTGTCAAATTTATGCAATAAATAAAATAAATTAACAGTTAAATTAAATAAATGCAATTTAACAGAGATAATGAATAAAACATGCCAAACAGTCATAAATAAATTTCTAAAATTAATTTAACAGACATAAGAAGTTTTAGAAGTTGTGAGTGGGTTAAAACACTCACCTTTTGAATTTAAATTGGATTTAAATCCAATTTAAACTCAAAAACTTCACAGTCTCCAAATCTATCCAAACCAGCGCCAACAGATCCGGAATTTAATTTCAATCCTAATAAAAAAAATCTCGCGTGAATACGAGGTCGTATGAGAAAGTTATTCAATTTTTGTGAGTTGAAACAAAAATTAAATAAAACAAAATTAAACAACAAGCTAATTAAAGCTTGCCACGTCATAAAGCTTCTTCTCAACTCACGTATGCTCGTCCAGGATATGAACCCATTTCAACGCACGCCCTCCCCATCTTTGACCGTGCCTTTAGACCGCCCCAGGCCACCAGATGGTGACGCGCCTCCACCATTACGACTTCCCTAGCCGAGCTCTCCAATACCCAGAAACCAATTTGCAAATAGTCGCTCCAAATCAAAACGCCCAAATTGACTTAGGTTTCGAATTTCCTGATTTTGACCGCGATTTGCCGCTGACTCGAGTATCAATTTCGGAAACAGAGACTGCACGTAGATTCGTATGGATGAAATCTATAACATATATATTTTTTTTGGAATTTTTCTGAGATGTTTGAATTTTCATTTGAAATTTGAATAGAAATAGATCTAGGTTTGCATCCATTTGAGGAGCAGAAGGAGTTGAAGAAAAGAAAGTATAGACAAATGATAGAAGATAGAGGCTAGGGTTTTTGATCGTCTATTTATAGATAGATCGCAAAAGAATAGGTGTGCACGAATTTTAACGTGCAAACGGAAGTGGTCCCAAAAGATAAATAATATTAATTACACAAGTTACGGATTTAGGAAATAAATAAATTCCTTATCATTTACATTTTATTTTAAACGTATTTACAAACGTAAATCTAGACGTTTCGTTTACGTTTCAAAATATATCCACAATTTTATTAATTTCCAAATTGATCTAAACAAATTTAGATGTAAATTAAAAGCTGATAAGTCTATCCATTGCAGTGTTAATTTCTCCACTTCTTTATATTTAGAAATTATAAATTAAGTTTTCAAAAACCTATTTTTGATTTTCAAACTTTTATATACTCATCTTTTACCAGTAATAAGGATGCATTAACATTTGTTCATGGTTTCACCTTATTATCCTCAAATTCCATTTTAATTTTCAATAATTACAATTTTTGAATGTTGATACTTTAATTAAATTTATACATCTTGCTTTCTATAATCTATATCAACGAATGGTCCGATTATAAATAGAATTAGCATTAATTCATCTTATAGGATTAACTACTCCAATTACAAAACAAATCTATCTAACTGCACGATTTAAGTCAATTAATTGTAATTGAGTCTACATTAAATGTTATAAATTATAAATTGGAACCTCAATAAATTCGCTTATTGATTTAAAATCTTTCTATTCAGTAAATAGACATTTTATGGGTATAAATAACATTTGAATTATAACACATGTCATTAGTGCATGCTTCATTTCTTATAAACTCCCCTTTATTAACTAGAACACATTAGCCAAAACAAAATTTAGATTTATTTCAATCGATTGCCATTCTTAACTTAACATACTCAAAATGGTTAACCTAAATAATTGTTACCCTTTTACATTCAAATTCACTTACAACCATCATTACAACAATGTTGCCATAGATTTAGATTTAATTAAATAAATTAGATAAATGGGTAAAGTTTTGTAATTATCACTAATGCCAAATATATATGCATTAATTACTACTTATTATTATGAATTCATTTATTAACTTACTAGTTGCCTTTGTCTTCTTATATCCTATTTACTACCAAACTTTCTATTTAGTTATAGTTTGTATATAAATGCCTAGGCAAATCAAGTTCTTGTCCTTTCTGTTATTCCAATTTAAATCGGGTATGTGCAAATAAATTGTTTATTAACTTATTCTTACAAAATTATTTGCATACATTCAGTTACACCTAATTTAATGCATTGATTTTCATTTATAAATTAAAGGTTTTCCTTTAGAAGCTTTCTTTACTAAACCATACAGGACATTGATCTAATTCAATTTACTATCTAATAATATTAATTCATTTAAATAAATTCACAACCTACCCTTGTTTCCCTATGTTCTCTTCTTATCCTAGTATAACCATTTACATTACTTCAAATTTATTCGTCATTTTATATCAACCGATAAGACTTAGCTTAAATTCCTATAGTTTCATTTGCTTTTCAACATATGCTTCATTATAAATTTTAAATCTTTACTTCTTTCCTTAGTTCCACCCTTTTTACCAAATATTTCTCCTGCAAATAATTCATTTTCCTATACATACTTTCATTTACACTTAAACTAATTATACCTCTTTATTTTTTCTCAACCAATTACAATGGTTTAACAAATAAATTTTTAGTTGATAGATTCATAAGTTCAAATGTTTACCTTATTTCAAAATCAACTAAATTTTGAAATCATAACATAGACTCCAAATCTTATTTATAAAAGTCTCCACCTATAAGCTACAAATAACAATGAATGTTGCATTTGGTTAAGATTCTAATTCAATAAATTTATCCACCATGCTAATTAAGGTATTTTTTTATATGTTCAATTTAGCAATCTATTAAACATGGTATTATATTCCACGTAAATGTACATTAAATTACATTAATTGAATGTGCTAAGTATATACCTTCTAATATCTACCCATCTTGACTTAATCCCAAATAACATACAAATTAAACTACCTTAAATTTTCAATTAACTCTATCATTACATTTTATATTCCAAATAAATAAATTTATAATAGGTTAATTGAATCAGTTTTACAATTCAACTTTAACTAATTGCAATTTATGTCAGTTTGGATTACTTGGTAACTTTAGAATCCTTTAAACAACTTCCTACATTAATTCATTATAGAACAATTCAAAATTTACAATATTAACGTACAATTCCAATTTATGCAAAGATTAAAACTTAAGTTTTCAAGGAATTTATTTATTTAGGTTTAAATCCCGTTATCCCCAAAAATTGTCATCTCATGTATACAATCCACATTGGTTTGTATTTATTCCATTCACCTCTTTAGTTATAGCGTAAATTTCTCATAAATACACATTAAAGTCCACTTAATTTTAACTGCTTCTTAATTTCCATTTATAAGTCTTAATACCCTAAATTTGACACTTCTAACATGGTATTACTTCTCATATTAAATGTAACTTTTATTTAGTGTATTAACATTTATTTCAATTTAAATTCCATCAACCAATTAAACATGTAACTTATAACTATTGCTTACCATTCAAACTACTACACCCATGGTCATATTCTGAATGGAGTTAGCATTAAATATCAACTTACCTAAATTTACATTAAGAAAATATTTAATAGTAGATCTCCAGTTTATTTTAATGGAATCAATATATCTTTCTTTATATACTTTGCGTATAAATATCTTAATTACCAAATTTCAACTTATTCCTCAAATCCCCCAAATAATGTTATTAATATTAAATACTTCACATTTATTCCTACACGTTCAAATTTGTTCTAACCAAATATATATTAATGTTATCCCTTATGGTTATTTATTTATTCACTTATTATTGCAAATGTCTACTAATTTGATTTCAGGTACAATACCTACACTATTATATTCGAAAGATTTATTCATATTAAAATCAAAGGCTTAAATTACCATTGGTAAATTAGCGTTCATTTCCATATAAATTTATCACTCTTTATCATTACTACTAAATTTTTATTACAGAATTCTAATAAATAACTAAATTAAATCGTCTAAATTTTCGGGTCGTTACAGGTCGGGTCGACTTCGGAGGTGGAATATAAGGGAGGGTAGGCCGAAAAAATGAATGGGAAAAGTGGAAGAAATGGATCTAAGATTTTACATCATGTTCGGCCAAAAGAGAAAGGCTTTGCTTTTTTTTTTTATAGCGAAGCAGAAGGAAGAAAAGAAGAGGAGAAGAATATCTTAAATAAAGGAGAAGTATGAACAGTTAAAGGGAAGATAGGAAAACGATGGAACATCAATTAATAATGAAACGAATGGAACGGTGAAAATCAGCCCGAAATTCAGGCATTAATAAAACAAATTTCGATGTAATAGCAACGTTCACCTAAAATTTCAGCCAACTAATTAAAGTAGCATTTATTTTTGTTTGGGCAGCATGTCACAAGTTTGAAAAGACAAAGGAAAACAAAAGGTTTTAAAACGGATACCGATACGGGTCGACGTTTTACAGATTCCGCCACGTACCGGATTTTAAAATACAAAAATAAATATACTGTGAAGATCCGCACGACGAGACGATCAAAACTGTATACAGATGTCAATAATACGATTGAATTATAAAATTCGAATTTCTGCTAGCGGAAAAATGCAGCAAAAACGTAGAAAAATAAGATCGACGAAGCTATAGAAGTCCAAATTTTGAAAAATGAAAGATGATGCCTCACTCAGAAGAGGGTTTAGAATTTTTCGATGTAAAGAAACTTAGGTTTGAAAAATATTTTATTATCAACAATTATTAACTGACTTTGAATTTAATAGAATTACACAATAAAATAAACTTTCATAAAATCAGATGAAAATTTGTCACCTGCTATATTTAAATATACGTATTCCAAATATACATTTTTATTTCCAAATTTCATTACTTAAAATTTCTCCAAAATTCAATTAAATACGTTAATAAAATAAATAAAAATAAATAAATTTTATGGGTGGTTACACTCTCCCCCACTCAAAACTTTTCGTCCCCGAAAAGGAAGGAGGTAGGAAAATAGAAACAACTAGAAAAGAAGATAGATTGGAAAAACAAACTTAAACAATTAGTTTAAAACCATATAATTTCAATTTAGATTGATTAATTTTAATATTTTGGTTAGTCTCATTTTATTAAATCCATTCACTTATTTATATAAAGATCAATTATTTACATAAAACATTAAAAAAATTACTTTTAAATCTGGTTGTATGTAAATAAACAATACTTTAAAAGGATGTATTCAAAAGGGAAAGAAGGTAGATTCGAAAAACAGAATATAGGTGAATAATTAAAGCTGAGCGGATAAGGTAGATTAAGAATAGTATCGGGCACGAATAGTTAATTCAAACCATAAAATTCCAATATCAAATATTAATACAAAGTTCCTTTGTTGGTAATACTTTTGTAATAAAACTTTTATAATAAAATACTTTTATACTTCGATGTTTTAATAAGTTTATCTTCGTTCTTGCAGACTTTGGCCATGCATTGATCAGGCGCAAAGCTAGAATTCTTCAAGTGCTTAGTGGACCTGTTTCAACACCTAGTGAAAATACTTGAAAAACTTCAAAACCGATATGGAAAGTATAATCCAAATAAATCACCTGGATCGTAGGATACATAACAATGGTTATGCCAGGATTCCCCAGGAAACATCCTTATCCTTTAAGCAATCGCTGCCTTGCGAATTTCGCCATGATTACCAAAACTGTGGACCACAGGATACGTAACAATGGTTACGCCTAGATCCCCCAGGAAACATCCATATCCTTTAAGCAATCTCTGCCTTACGGATTATTCCACGACAACAAAACCGGTAGACCACAGAATACATAACAATGGTTATGCTTGGTTCCCTCAGGAAACATCCATATCCTTTAAGAAATCACTGCCTTGCAGATTACGCAACCCAAAAAAATGACCATGGGTTACGCCACGGTAGGACACTCGAGTATCACATCTGGAAAACCAAAATCAGAAAGAATAATATCGATAGAATGAATCCACAATGTGGCCAAAAAGCGGATATCAAGCAGAAGGCACTTTCCATATCATTACTTCGAAAATATATATCATATAGTACCTTTCAAATCCATTTCAAATATCGTACTTATATAAAGTCCATTATATGTACGACTTCACCTTCAAATCGAATACTTTTCAAAATCAATAGTATATCAAATCACACTTATATAGACTTCGATAATACAAGATTTCACTTTTCAAATTGAGTACCTTTCCAAATCAATAGTTTCAAATCAACTTCATAATTATACAAATTAATTTTTATATAAGTTCGATAACTCCCAAATCAAATATTTAGTAAAACAAGGTTCTCAATTTCAATTAGTTTCAATATCAGTTCAGTTTCAAAATCATATACAATTTCACCAAATTTTCTTCCAAATTAAATATCTTCAGTTTCAAAATTCCTAGTTAATAGGTTTAAAAAGTCATCCTCGTTTCCAAGTCAACTTAATTTATGTCAAACAAATTCAATTTTAAAATCATTATCTAAATACTGGGTTTTAAATTCCAATCTATTTTCGAAACCAAATATTTTCTCAAAATCAATTATACCCAAAAATGATTACCAAGTTTATAACCATCGCTTTTAAAATCTTTAAACTATTATTTCTCTCTGAAATATCCAATTTACCTTTTGAATATTATTATTCTATATATATAGTTTTATAAAAGATGTTCAAAGTCAAAACATTTGGAACTAAATTTTATTCGGACATTTCATATCTATATTTCATATTAGTATAATTCAAAATAGTCTTATTCATTTATTTAACAAAGCAGTTTCAAACTTATTTAAATCATATTACTACATACTTAAATATACCAAACTAAACTTGTATACTATATCAAATGGTTTATACTTTTCGAAATTACTTAGCTTTGAAAATTTAACTTCGATTTGGAAGTGTTCGAACATTCAAAATAGTCGGTGAAATCAAATTTCAAATCCAAGATTTCGATATCAGCAACAAATAAATAAATCAATTTAAATAGACATGGTTATACAAATCCAAAACTTGAGGACTGAACATCGGTTCACTTCAAATCGTTTCAAATATATATATAGATATATCTTTGGAATATCAAATCATACTTTGGAATTTGAAATCAAAATTGGTTTCACAAAATCACTCGCATAGCGAAGTTATTAAAGTGGCCTCTCCCCCACTTTGAAACTCGAAAATCAATGTCGATGATGCGTGCACTCATCACCGAAATTATTTTCCAGCGACACAAGTGAGTTCTGGACTTCTATTTTCTTGAAAACTTCATTGAGATTTCTTTGAAATTCATTGGAACTCGTTTGAGCCATTTGAAACACTTCTTATTCAGAAAATACTTTCAAATCATATTATTATATATTTCAAAAACCTTAAAACCAGTTTCAAAACACCGAAATTCAATCTCACGAATTTCAAATTAAAACCCTTCAGTTATAAATTATTTTTATATAAATCCATTTCTTATATAATCTTCAAAATTTCAAATCCTTTCGAAACCTTTATCTATAGAATAACATTTCTTATTCGTTTTATATATAGGTATATAATCCTTATCAAAAACATTTTCACTTTTATATATAGAATAAAATCATAGTTACCCAAATAAAAATTTCGGTATATAAAACAATTAAAAAATACAAACAAAACCCGATTTTCGAAGGATGATTCAAGAATGGATTTCAAAACAAAGATAGTGACTTAAATTAAAAGAACTCTAATCAAATAAAATTCTGATTCGAAGATAGACTCAAACGAAGATGAGATAGTTAAATTACAAAATAGAAGATGGATAAACTCATATAAATCATGGTCGACTTTAACTGGTCAACCATGACTTCAGGAATATGATCAATGTAGAATTCTAAAGCAAATCGACTTTCGATCGCCAGAGATATAATTCGGCATACCAAGATATAGCAGCATCGTAAACCGAGGATACAGAAATCTTCGGTGAATCAATGCCGATTGTAAAGGAGTTTTTACCCCCATTTCAAATCATTCAGTGGAGTTATGGGATACTCCAGAATCAAACGAATATAAATAGGGAGAGACAAGAATGAATTACGGAACAGAGGGACATTCCAAAATTCAAAGAAAATCGAGTTAGAAAGAAAGAGATTCAACTCGAACGAAAGCGATTCTGTAAATAAATTTACCATATATGCTAAGTTTGCCTAGAGCCAAATGTAACAACCCGCATATTTAACGATTACATATTTAAATATTTTATTTAAATATAGCGTCGTTAGTCGGATTTAGGTCCGGAATTTTACTTTTTGCAAACGGCCGAATTAGGACTCGAAACCACCTCCATTGAGTCCAACATGGCGTTTGCGATGTTTTTAAGTATAAAATTTGATATGTTGGAGTAAGTCGAATTTTGCTACTTTTTTCTATTGGGTTTTGGGTTTGGGTTCAGCCCATTAGCTTAGCTTAATACCCTAACTCAGTCCTCTCTCTTCTCCATTCACTCATTTTCAATTCTTTAACTCTAGCTCGACTGAAAATGGGGGAAAGGAAGGAGAACTAGAAATTCCAAGCCCTAGTTTACTTTGCAAACATGAATTCTTGCTCCAAAATCAAAGTAAAGCTATTGGTAAGCCTTCTCTTCATCTTCTCCAACTCTTTTCCTCTTCAATTTCAGAAAGTTTCCTAAACCTAACTTAGGAAATACTTGTTTTGATCTTAGATTGAAGCTTGTAGAGTTGAAGTGGAGAGTGGTTGGCCTTTTCTTTGCAATTGGGCTTCTCATCCTTGTTTTTGAGTTAAAACATGAGATTTTTATCTCACATCTATGTTTACAACTATGTTGGATTGTTAGGAATGAGTTCCTAACATATTTACATGTTCGTTTGCTTTCGATGTGGTTTGATTCGACAAATTTGCCAATTTATGATTTTTGAAGCCAAATCTATGAAATCCTTATATGGTTGATGGTTATGTTGTTCGGAGTGTATCGGTGAGTCGTTAAGGTTGGGTAGTCGTTTGACATAAGCCCCCGTAATCATCGCTCATCCGACCGCTTTCAATTTGTTTTCGCCATCAATGGCCCAGGTTCAGGAAATGCCTAAACAACAGGATTCAGACGTGTGAATCCTTATTTTCAGACGTTTGAATATTATACTGGGAAATTTTCTTTCCCCAGTATTCAGACATCTGAATTAAAGCCCCTAGACGTCTGAATTGGCTCGATTTCAAACAAAAAGGAAATAGGCTAAAAACACTTAATTCAGACATCTGAAACATTTGGTTCAGACGTCTGAATTACGTTCTGGAAAACTTCTAATTTTCCAGATTTAGACGTCTGAGCCACCTATTTCAGACGTCTGAATCTGCTGTCTTTTGCCAATTTTCCTATTTTGCTTGGGTTTCCAAATTTAATTGACGCGTGTTGATTCCAATTAGCTATTTATGCATATTTGACTTTGATGATTTCTTTTTGATTTCATACACGGGTTTTTATAAAATGATCTCTTCAAATGTTATTAAAGCTCGTTCTCTAATTTATAATTTCTATTTAAAACGCACACACAATTTGGCACTTTGAGCGAAGTGGAAGGGAGATTAAATGGCTAGGTAAAACACGGACCATGAATCCAGGCGTTTATCTTTCCGATTAATCCCCGACCTATTCGATTGACTGTTTTGACCTTTTGGTCTGGTTTACCAATAAGATGAGGTAAACTTTGTACTACTTTGAGTGTGAAATTAACTATCGGATAGTAAATCATTTAGTGCGAACGGGTGGTTATGGGACTCACGTTACCACTTTTCAGATTTCTTTTCGAGAGTTGTGACACATTCTTCCAGTTAGTGGTGTCCAGTACTGGGCCTCCGGACCTTCACCACTACGGTTTGTTGCCTTTGGGATAGTGTCTTCGGACTGTCTCCTTTAGGTTTGTTGCCTTCGGGTATGTTGCCTTCGGGTTTGTGCCTTCGGGTTTGTACCTTCGGGGTTGTGCCTTCGGGTTTGTTTCCTTATTGTATCGCTTTTAGATTTGGTCATTCGTCACCGCTCGAGTGATATTGGGTTTGGAGTCTTCGGGCTCATGGATCCTTGTTTATACAGTACTGAGCACATGCAATTTTCTGATGTCTCATTGATATGTATATTCCCCAGGTATCGCCCTTCGGTGTTGGTCTTTTCGAGCCGCACGATATATATAGCGGTTACCTTGCGGAACTTGTATTACCTTCATTGGTATTTGATATTTGCCTTTTCGGTTTGTTTTGGGATATTCATATCCTTTGTTTATTTGAGTTGCCGATGATATGAGGCTTGCCTTGTTATGATTCATCTTTTGTTAGATGATTGTGTTATCTCTTTTAGAGATATTTGTTATACTTTATGACCTTGCAGGTTATTGTTGTTCAGTTTATCTAACTGATTTGTTTAGCTAGACTGACCTGTGTATTCTATACTCGGGTTAGACCGAGTTTTTTCAGGTTAGGTGCTTTTGGACTTAGCCTCTTTTGCTTCCGCTTGGACTATTCAGCTTGCTCCTTTTTGTTATAGCTTTTTTGTAGTCCTTTTTGTTGTAACTTTGATTTGTGTTCTTTTGGATTCGCCTGTATATTGGGTTTGCTATACCACTTGATATGTATCAGTTTGTATACTCTGTTATGTATCTATATATGTGTATATGTTGATCTACTGTTCTATGATGTATATTACATTTGAGTTGTTATATTCTGTTCTGATAGATCCTCCAGCCACCTATGGTTTTGTTTTGAGTATTCATTGGACATGTCGATCTTCTTGTATGACAATTGTCAATGTATTCAATAGATAGTTAGAGCAAGGCTATAGATGGTCGCTCCTAACCAGCCTTATTCTCCACGTTAGTTAACGGCATTACCTCGTAGTGTCCTTGGCTACCTTAGGTATAGAGGTGGGGCGTCACACCAAAGCTCTAATACTAACTGTAACGGCTCAATATTTTCAACCATTCGCATCCACACATGCCGGACTTGAATTGTTCAAAATATTGAATTGTTAATTTAATTTGGCAAACTCAGCATAAACAGTAAATAAATAATCATAGACACAGAGTAATATAATGCAGCGGAATAGATAAAGAATAGTAGTTCATGAAGCTACTATATACATCATAGTTAGAAAAAAAATACATGAGAATCTCTCAAATACAGTGAAGTCTTCAGTACGAACCGATGACTTCTCTGAACCAATCAACTGGAAAAGCTGAAAGCTGAATCGATAGTTGGATCTCCAAACGAAGCTCCGAACTCCAAAGGTGAGTCTCTAATGCTGTATCACTTAGTCTGACACGAGCGTAAAGCAAAATACAAAACACCCGAGTCCGGATTAACATACTTATATCAATAATCTAACTCAAGTGAAATATCAACTGAAATACAAGTAACTTAGAGGATGTTTGGGATAACCGTCCTCTAAGGATCCATGGAACTATCTACAATGTAGAAATATGCACTGTAACACCGAGGTCATTTCAAATTAATTTATACTTCAAAACCAAAATATCATTTCATCTCAAATATATATATACACACATATATTTCCAAATTTTATCACTTTCAAAGTTGCGATTCAAATCTATTCAAATTCCAAATTCAAATTTTATCCCATCTCAATTTATAAATTCAACTTAATTCCACTTTTAAAGTTGCGATTCAAATCTATTCAAATTCCAAATTCAAAATTTATCCCATCTCAATTTATAAATCCAACTTTAATCCCACTTTCAAAGTTGCGATTTAAATCTATTCAAATTCCAAATTCAAATTTTATCCCATCTCAATTTATAAATTCAACTTAATTCCTAAATGACCATTTCAAATTTTATCGATCTCAAATCCGGAATTGAATCACAAAATACCCATTTATTTTTTAATATATTTCAAAGCTTTAAATATTCGACAATTTAAACTAAATTTAACGATTTCATATAGATTTAGTTTATCTTCATTATTATTTAGTCTTGAAGTATTCCCTCATTAGATTCAATATCATTTAAGTAACCCTAAATTACATTTTTCTAAATATTTTTGTTAATTTATTGAAACGTGAAATATTCATCAAATCACATGAATCAAAAATCCAGTTATAAAATCATATCTTTAAATTTCACATTCAATAAATTCAAATCGATTTAATTAAATAAAATTCTTAATTAAATACCATTTCAAATAAACCCAAATCTATCTTCCCTACCTTACTTATTCAATTTATCACAAAATCTATTTGAAAAAAATAGATTTACATAAATACTTAACCACATTATATGTTTTAAATCAATCAAGTTTAAATTAAATATTATTATTAAATCTATATATAAAATTACCGTTTATATATAATATTTTAAGGACCAATATTAAATAAAAACCATATATTCTTTTCCAAAACCATAGAAATTATTTTCCAAATATTTATATGCGGACCAACGGTGTCTGCATATAAGATTCTATCATATGGTCAAGTGATACTGATATTTATAATTTCAATCCGTAATTTTAATATATACGGGTAGATAACACTTCGACCCGCAATCCCAAATTTATTCAATTGAAAATCGCTTCGGTCTATCATTTCAACCCATAACGATTTTTTCCTATTCTAAAGTCCGTTCGGGTATGTATCATTTTAACCCATAGTGAATTCTATACTAACAGGGAACTTGCAGAGTGATAACTGATAATATAAAATAGAACAACATGCATATATCATCAATAACAATATAATATCAACAACACGATATGGTGTCATATCCCACAGGTGAACAGTTATAGATAATAGCATAAATAACAATTTAAATAACTACAGCAGCATATTTCAATTGTCGTTTCAATTGAAATCAAATTTAATAAATCTAAGAACGTTAATCGTGAGTGATTTCTCACCTTTCGAGGCTAGAGATGAACGAGAATAAGATGAGTTACTGATCCCAACATGAATTTCAAATCAAAACTGGATTGGCACGAATTCGATGGACAGGCTGATAGATAGGAAATCGATGGGAATGAATTCAAATCAATTTTAATGCAAACTAAAAATATATACATTATTTGTTATAATCAATTTCCATTTAAAGCATAATATATATATATATATATATATATATATAAAGCTTGTATAATACAACCTTTAACACAAAATGACTGGTATAAAAAATCAAACTCATATATATTCTTTTATAAATAATCAACCTATTTTATTCTTCAAAAACTGACATGCTATAAATAAACCAATGTACTCATATACTTCACAGATTACATATGCAACTACACCTATATATTACTTTGTTAAGGTTACATACATGAAATAAGCAAAATTTATTAACAGCAATATTTAAGGTTGGGTACACTTACATAAAATTAAATGTTTATAACCAAAAGGTTGTCTACCCTTATATAAAATCTACAACAAAACTTATAACCAAATTCAAAAATCGTTTTTTTACATTTTACTGATATTATCAATCTAATATGTACTCAACACAACTAGAGTATTTAAATTTTATACAACTTATGCATTTTATATACTTAAATAAATGAACCTGTCCATTCGCCCAAACCAATTATACTCACGTCCTACGTATATAGAACGTACCCAAAAATGCAGACTCCACATATAGAATATAAATATGCATACCCAACCAACTTCATGCAAACCAACACTTAACTCGTACAATATCTATATTTATAAATAGAAAAATAAACTTGTACAAGCTTAAATATATTATAACTAACATCCTGCGCATCTTATATAAGCCTATACATAACAGTATATATAATGCAGACATGACACACTATAATTCACAGCAAGCCTAACGTATTTTATATATTTAAATATTGTATAACCTAACATGTAACGCATGCACAGACACTACATGTATATAATATACTAACTCAAATATAGTTATATATTATATTAAACCATATGTTATAAAGTTACTTTATATATATTTAATACAAATATACAATATAACAGTATTTATAACAACAAATTTTTACCTTTAAAATATATTATACGTATATACGCATCCATACCTTTCTAACTACAAAACAGACTAACCCAAAAAAGCATACGTCAATCATAATATAAACGAACATTTATGTATATACAAAGCTAACCTATTTATACAAGCTGAGAACATCAAGGAGAAGAAGAAGCGGACGGTGGCTAGAGCCTAGAGGCATACGAAGGGGAAGGTGATGGCTCGGAGGAGCTGCGCGTGATGCTATGAAAGAATAAGGGATGGCGACTGACCAGAGGCAGAGAGAAGTAGGAGGGGTTGGTGCGGCCATGGTTGAGAGGGTTTTGATGGCATGTGCTATCGTGAGGAGGTGGAGTGCAAGCTTGGATGGTGGAGAGAGGACGATGGCCTTGGGAGGTTCGGTGCCAGGGGTTGTGGCCGAGGGGTGACTGCGTGCAAGGCTGGGTAGGTTGGGTCGACTTCGGAGGTGGAATATAAAGGAGGGTAGGCCGAAAAAATGAATGGGAAAAGTGGAAGAAGTGGATCTGAGATTTTATATCATGTTCGGCCAAAAGAGAAAGGCTTTGCTTTTTTTTTATAAGGAAAAAGACGAAAGAAAAGAAGGGGAGAAGAATATCTTAAATAAAGGAGAAGCATGAACAATTAAAGGGAAGATAGGAAAACGATGGAACTGCAATTAATAATGAAACGAATGGAACAGTGAAAATCAGCCCAGAATTCAGGCATTAATAAGACAAATCTTGATGTAATAGCAACGGTCACCCAAAATTTCAGCCAACTAATTAAAGCAGCATTTATTTTTGTTTGGGCAGCAGGTCACAAGTTTGAAAAGACAAAGGAAAACAAAAGGTTTTAAAACGAATACCGATACGGGTCGACGTTTTACAAATTCCGCCACGTACCAGATTTTAAAATGTAGAAATAAATATAATGCAAAGATTAGCACGACGAGACGATCAAAACGGTATACATATATAAATAATATGATTGAATTATAAAATTCGAATCTATGGAAGTCCAAATTTTGAAAAATGAAAGAAGACGTCTCACTCAGAAGAGGATTTAGAATTTTTCTCTGTAAAAATATTCAGGTTTGAAAAATATTTTATTATCAACAATTATTAACTGACTTGAATTTAATAGAATTACACAATAAAATAAACTTTCATAAAATCGGATGAAAATTTATCACCTGCTATATTTAAATATACGTATTCCAAATATAATTTTTATTTCCAAATTTCATTACTTAAAATTTCTCCAAAATTCAATTAAATACGTTAATAAAATAAATAAAAATAAATAAAATTTTAAGGGTCGTTACAATTTACAAATGCTGTAATATCCTTTACTTTAGAAATGATAGCATTTTAGAAATGTTGTTAAATAAAATTCAAGGTTTTTCAATACAGTTTCATAAACAATTATATTTTAATTTAAACCATTTTTTAATTATAAAAATCATAATTTCTCACTTTAAAACAATCATTTAAATACCCTTATATTCATGATTTTATAAAGTTAAATTTCCATTCGGAAGTCAATATTTAATAATAATTCACATATTAAATTCTGACATTAAATTTCAATTCTTTATAATTAAATTTTAACTTAACATTAAGTTTAAATCTCCAAATATAACTTATTTTCATTTTATTTACTTACCTTCAAAAAAATTCACTTTTAAACAAAATTCATAAATTCCAATTTAAGTTATATTTCAAAATTCAACTTAAATAATCATTCATTTCACATTTTAACTTTATTCAAAAATCATTAATATGTTATAAAATCATTTTTAATTCATTTTAATTCAAAATATCATAAATTTATCATATTTCATATTTAATTTAAATTCCATTTATCACCAAATTATAATTTCCAAAATAACTTACATTTCAGATTTTCTAACTTTACCATTAATTTATTTCACTTATAAATTTTCAGAAAATCAATAATACTTTACAAAAATCATTTTTAATTAAGTTTAAATCAAAATATTATAATATTTACATTTCTAAAATATTTTAATTTTTTTAGAAAAACATACTTTAACCACGGGTCTGTATATCATTTTCTAGCCTAGATAAAGTGAATACGGATAATATATCATTTCAATCCGTAATTTACAAAGAAAACCCGAATTTTATCATTTCAAACCCGCAGTCCCAAGTAAAATGAAATAATTGAAAATAGTTCTGGCCTATCATTTCAGCCCGTAACGATTTTCCCCTATTCTAAAGTCCGTTCGGGCATGTATCATTTCAACCCATAGTGATTCTAGTCTAAAAGGAACTTGCGGTGTGATAAACTGATATAAATAACAGAATAGCATTATATAACAGTAACATATGATATAACAGGTAAATTAGCATGGGTGAACATCATATGATCATAACATAGCAGGTGTAACATGGTGATGCATTTTACAGATTCAAATGTGATTGGTTTACTAGTCATATAAGTATAAAACTGTCTGGTGAGAATAACTCACTTGTATAAGCTGGAGATGACAACCAAAATACACAAACTGAGATCCACAAAGGCACCATAGCACAACAATGATTCGAGTGTGGGAGAGCCAAAGCTAATAGTCTTGTTACATAACAAACAAAACAAAGTACAATATGTAAATTTCAAACCAAACTATCATAACCAAATCTAGGAATATAAGCATAATACATAGCTAAACTTTTTGCACTTGCATTCAACCACTTGTACTTCAGCTATGGAATGGAAAAGTACTGTAATAGGATGGTTTTGGATTAGGTTAAGGTCAGGTTGAGGTCATATAGGTTGGTCATAACAATATATGAAGGAGATGAAGGCATATGTGTGCATCAACACACAACTACAAACAACAACATGGATATCAAGGCCTAAATGGCTTCGGCCAAGCATGGATTGGGCATGGCCAGATCTGATGAGTGCATGTATTGGTGTGGTCGGCCAAAGCATGATGGTGGAGTGGTGGGTCAAGTACAACTCGGCTATGGTGAATCAAGTGGTGTTTGTTCATTTTTTTGGTGGATCTACCTCATGGATGACATCGGCCATGGGATGTCAGTGGAGAGGAGGGTATTGTGACTGGAATAGGTTGTGGTGGAGGCAGCCAAGGGGCTGGAGATGGCAAGCCGGTCACAAGGAAGATGGAGGCAAGCGCAAAAATCAATATAAACAGGTATAAAATGTGAAAAAGAAGAAATTTTTACCAAAATTCTTGTACAGGAGATAACCGAATTTTTTTAGGATTGAGAAGGTTTTATTTCACGTGAAAAAAAGAGAAAGTCGGCTGAAGCAAGGAGTTATGGCAGCAAAAATGAAGAGGTGTTGATTGATTATGAAAAGGTGGTGAGTGTGAAAAGATTAGGAATAAAAAGAGTCACAAACTTTTCATATTTTCTTTTGAAATTTTGAATACCAGAAAAATACTTATAAATAAAGATAAAAACACGAAAATATATTAAATAAAAAAATAAAAAATATTAATTAAATATTATTAAATTAGGGAAAATAGCAAAAATTGGAAACTAGACTTAAAAATTTGAAAATAAATGCAATAAATGTTGGAAAATTTTTATGTCCCTAAAAATACTCATAAATAAAGATAAAAAAACAAAAATAAAATGCATGCATAAAAATAAATAAGTAAATTTTAAATAAATATAATTAAATTAAGAAAATAGCTTACAAATAGATACTAGGTTATAAAAATTGAAAATAAATACACTAGGCTTTGGAAAAATTATAACATTACTTTAAAAATGTTTTAAAATAAAATATATATCTAACATGTCAAATAACACATATTAGAACATGATTTTACAAATAAAAATATTATTTATATAACTTAAAATAGATAATTTTATTAAATAAATCAATTTACACCCAATATTGTAAAAAGCACAACTTTCACAATATAAATCGGATTTCAAAGAAACGAAAAGCATTATTCTTGAAATTTAATTTTTTGCATAATAAAAGATAAAATTAAAAAATTCAAATATTTAAATTTTAAATTTAAAAGTCAAAGTTTGACCGGGTTGACCAAAAATCCACTTTTCTGGAAATAGCCCATTTATTCAGGTTTGAAATTATAATTCACACAAAAATCAAAATATACTCTTAAAATAACAAAATTTATTCATTTTAAGAAATATAATAAAGTTTTTAAATCAGGAGTTTCAATTTAAATAGTTAAAATAAACAATTAAAATAATTACAAAATACTGGGTTGTTACAACCAATTTATAAAAGCTTAACTTCTTTTATAAAACATTATTCGAACTTAAATTTATCACACTTTATTTGTAACTCTTTATTGCAATTTCCATTTATTTCATAAACAATTTACAAGTCATGGCTTTATTTATAATCATTTCACTCAGTTTATATTTGTTTACCCAATTTGTTTTCACTTTTTTTTTAATTTTATTTATAACCCATTTCACAAATTTTAATTAAGTTTATAAACATTATTTTTCCCAAGTTAATCTCATTTAAAACATTTCCTTAACCATAATTTTAATTTAAACATGCCAAGGCTTAAAGTTCATGCTTGTATATTATTACATTACAAGCCAAGAATGTATACAACAATTCTATTCCTTTACTGAACATAGATATAACAAATTTAAGCTTGTTTCACTTGCTTTCAAATAGAGGCTACCAAATTCAACTGTATAATTCATTACAATTTCTACATTATAACATATATATGAATTCAGAAATTTTGACTACCCAAAATATCCAGATAATCCACTCTATTTCAATAATTGAAACTGCTAGTCATCAAAAAACAAAATTCACAACAAAATAACATTTTAATTTCATATCAAATGCAACGACCCGGTATTTCGAACCGTTCACATCCACACATGTCAGACTTAAATTGCTTAACATATCAGATTATTAATTTATATTTGGCAAAACTCAACGTATACGATAATTAAATAAACCACAGAATCATAAATAATTTCAAAAATGGATCAATTTGATATCATTATTCACTTTAAAACCAGATCACTGAAGCATATTCATTTTGAAACTAGATCAATTTGATATCATTATTCACTTCAAATAATATTCATTTCCAGATTCATAGCACTTTAAAAATTATAACGCTTTCGAAATCATAACACTTTTGAAATCATAACACTTTGGAAATAATAACACTTTTAAAATCATAACACTTCTGTAATCATTGCAGTTCCAACTTAAACACTTTAAATATTTGATTCCTGGGGATTTGACCAGGCAACTTAGTACTCGGCATCTCCACCGGTTGGCTCAACTGGATCGCTCGGCGACCGACATCCAAGAAGCACTCAGCATCCAGGGTGCGCTCGGCATCCGAGTTCATTCGGCGTCTATGGAACGTTCGACATGGCAGAGCATTCAGCGTTGGGAGACGTTCGGTATGGAATAACGTTCGGCATGTGAGAACGCTTGGCATGGCAAAATTGGCCAGCATCAACTACCGTTCGGCCCAAACATTAATCGGCCAAACTATCGTTCGGCCTAACTATTGTTCGGCCTAAGAATCGTTCGGCCAAGACATAGTTCGGCCTGGGTAGCGTTCGGTAAAAGTATCGTCCGGCCTAATTTTTGCTCGGCATACAAACATCGTTCGACTAAGTCATTGGTTCGGCTTCCAACATCGTTTGGTGTAGATGCTTCCCACGGCAATCAGAGTGTTCGGGCTCGTTGCGCTCGGCATGAGGAGACTGTTCGATGTTCATGCCCTATTCAGCCTTCGACGTTCGACATCTATGGTTCGGCATACATAAGTTACTCCATTTGGGCCGAGATATTCAGCCACCAGGCCCACCAGGGAAGTCCAACCCATCTTCGTCTATAAATAGAGAGGCATGGGCATAGTGAAAGGGGATCAGTCTTTTGGGAACACTGGGGAAACTCTACCGCATTCAACTCTCATTCAAGAGTTAATCTTTTTTTTGCAATTGTATTCAAGTAATTAGAAACAGATTGTATCTGTAATCAACTATCAAGGAAATCAATAGAAATCAACTTCAAAGTGGACATAGGCAGTTACACCGAACCACTATAAATTTGGTGTTCTTGTTCTCTGCACTGAAATTGACATATTTTTCTCTATTTTAATTTACTCTCTTCATTAATCTCTCTACACAATCTCTCTACGGTTGTTAGTGACCTATTTTGGTGCTAACATTTTGGTGCTTTCACTGAGAATTTAATTCTCAGGCTGTTAGGATCTGCTTTGTAGCTATTGGATTGCATAAATCCCCCAGAGGAGATCCAAGATCATTGACAAGGCGTCTGTTGATTCTATTCAGAGTTATAACCAAAAACTCTACCATGGGAAGACCACGAACCAGATCGGCCTCCCATAACGCAGATGTCCATGAAACTGCTAGCGTACAACAAGTTGGACCTAGAAATCAGCAAGCAACAAGAGGTGCAGGGCCCTCCACCCAAAACCAAGCGGAATTCGTTTCCCGAATAGAGTTCAACGACTTGATAAGTGAACTCAAGTAAAGTAGAAGGCAACTTTCTAAGAAGATTCAAGCCAACACTAACCTCATGAGTTAGCTCGCTTAGCAACAGTGCCAGAATGCTGGAGGTAACCCTGCCCCTTATTCTGAATCTGGCAGTTCAACGTCAGTTGACGAACCTCCTAGGCGTAGACGCCGTAAGGATGAAGGTGCACAAGCTGGCATTGGGAATCAAGCCCGCAAAGGGACCGGACACCCGAATCTCCAAGACCCAAATCAGGCGGGACATCAACCCGCACGGTCCCATGGAACGTAACCCAACCTTCCATCGTCCATACAAACTCCAGACATAATAGCTATGGTCAAACAGTTGATGAGAGAAAACAAAGGCTTGACCAATGAAGATTGGGGAGTGTCCAGAATCCATACACCCTTTATGGATGGTATCCAGCAGGCTGAGTACCCAAAGAAATTCAATATGCCGACTATCCCAGCCTACGAAGGGAAGACTGATCCCAGGCAGCATGTGATGAGGTACGGATGGATGATGGATTTTGCAAGAGCTAATGATGCAACCAAGTGTAGGTGCTTCCCAATCACTCTCTCCGGAATTGCCACTATGTGGTTTACTCGACTTCCCTCATGGTCTATATCCAGCTTTGACGAATTGGCAATGAAATTCATAAAGCAATTCAGGATACACACCACTCGTCCAAAGGATGTGATGTCCTTATCAAGCGCAATCCAAGCTTCGGGAGAGTCATTGAAAGCATACTTTCAGAGATTTCATGTTGCTGCTACCGAAGTGAGCAATCCAAAAGACTACGCGATTTTGATGGCGGTAATGCGTGGAGTGGATCCAGACTCTGAATTCGTAGATTGGTTGGCGGGAAAGCCCCCAGCCAAGCTGGAGCGTTTTTACTCGAAAACTCATTAGTTCATAAGAAGGGAAGAAGCTCGATGGACAAGAGGAGACAAGGCACCAGGGCCTGCTCAGGAGATTGTGAAGAGTACCGTCACTATGAAGCAAACCGGCGATAATTCGGGAAAAGCTCAAGTCAACGCCCAAAACAAGCCTGGACAATCTAAAGGATCCGGAGGTGGAAATCTCGGAAATAAAAGAGAGACGTGGAAATGGAAGTCAAGGATCCCGACCTACAATGAATACACCCCGCTCAATGCATCACTTGAGAAGATCTATTTGTCAACTTGCAACACTTTTCAGTATAGGAAACCACTCCCAAAGGAATCAACGAAGGAACAGAAAGCGGACTGGGAAGTACTGCCGCTGTCACGAGTCTTATGGGCACAACACAGAGGCGTGCAGACACCTCCATGACGCTATAGAAAAGCTGATTAGACAGAAGAAGCTGCAGGAGTTCGTCAAAGACCCACAAGATGGAAGACAAGAGACATCGGACCCCGGACGTGGGCCAGCTCCATGCCAAGCAGAACAACCTGCTCGAATTGTGGGTAGATTGGTTATCAATATGATTACTGACGGACCTCATCCTACGAATAAGAATTGGCAGGAGATGGAGCGATATGGTAACTCTTTAAGACTTGCGGAGTATGAGTGCTGTTCGAATGTGGAGGATGGGACCCCTACAAAGCAGCAATGCACGATGGATGATGATATTGTATTCAGGAGCAGAGATGCGGATAAGGTGGAGGCCCCTACCATCGACCCGATGGTCATATCAGAGACAATCGGGCCGGCATTTATGAAGAGAATTCTAACTAATTGTGGAAGTTCCGTTAACATCATCTTCAAGAAGGCGTACGACCAAATGAAGCTGGAGACTAAGGATTTGAAACCGTCTAAAGCCAGAATCCACGGCTTTAATGGCGCAGCAACGGATGAAGTGGGATATGTGGAGATACCAGTTGAAAAGGGGCAAGGCAAACGTAGAAGGGTGCGGATCCTACCATTCTTATTGTTAGACGTTGACTATCCATAACGTATTTCTAGGACGTCCAACCTTAGCAGAATTTAGGGCAGCATTGGCCCCTTGGTGTCTGACGTTAAAATTTCCCACAGACAGTGGTGTTGGTGTGGTACATAACGATCAGCGACCGGACGTGCCTGCTATGTGGCTGAGCTGAGAGAGGCTCAGCCTAGAGAGAAAGGGAAGGTTGCAGACCGCTCCATTCGCATCCGAAATGCTGATGATTGACAAGTAGCGCCCGAGCCCTAGCTCGGGCAACATTCTCGGATCCATAGAGACATAGATCCGAGAGACGATAATGGGGACCCAGGGAAACAAATGCAACACCGGCTAAACTAACAATTGATGTCCCAGTCAGCCGGGATGACCCGTCATGAATTCTTAAAATTGGATCACGACTCGACCCCGTGGTGGCCGAGAACCTCACTGACTTCCTCCGAGCGAATCTTGATATCTTCGCTTGGATACATTCTGACATGTGTAGGATTTCTCCTACAATCGCGAGTCATATATTGAACACAGACCTAAGACATGTTCCTGTGAAACAGAAAAGGAGAGGCATGGACCCAGAGAGGTCCGCGGCTCTCAAAGAGGAGGTGGACAAACTCAAAGCCAATGGGTTCGTCCGCGATGCCCTCTACCCTGAATGGGTTTCTAACATGGTGCTAGTAAAGAAAGTGAATGGAAAATGGAGAACTTGTGTCGATTATTCTTATTTAAACAAAGCATTCCCAAGGATAGTTTTATGTTGCCCAGGATTGACCAGCTGGTCGATTCAACTGCCGGGCATGAGTTACTATCATTTATGGATGCTTACTCTGAATATAACCAAATCCCGATGCACCTCCCAGACCAAGAGCACACCAGTTTTGTCACAAACGTTGGGTTGTATTGCTATGTAGTGATGCCCTTTGGATTGAAAAACGCGGGAGAAACTTATCAGCGTCTAGTGAATCGGATGTTCAAAGACCAGATTGGTAAAACGATGGAATTTTATGTGGATGACATGCTCGTGAAGTCGTGGCAGTCAAACGACCACATCCGAGACTTAGCGGAGATGTTTGACATACTCAGACAATATGGAATGAAGGTCAATCCTTTGAAGTGTTCATTCGGCGTAGCTTTGGAAAGTTTTTGGGTTTCATTATGAATGCACGAGGAATCGAGGCTAACCAGGAGAAGATTCAAGCCATCCGTGATATATAAGTGCCTAGAACTAAAAAGCATGTGCAAAGCTTGAACGGAAAGGTGGCCGCGCTGAGCCGATTCATATCCAGGGCCACAGAAAGGAAAGAGAAATTTCGAGTGGACATCCGACTGTGGGGATGCATTCAGAGCTCTTGTAAGGCACTTAGAAAGTCCCTTGGTATTGTTGAAACCAATAGACCACGAAATGTTGTACATATACTTGGTTGTATCCCATCACGCTATCAGTACAGCCTTGGTTCGCGAGGAAGACCAGGTTCAAAAGCCTGTGTACTATGTTAGTAAACATTTAACGGAGGTAGAAAGGAATTACCCAAAGATTGAAAAACTAGCCTATTGCTTGGTGATTGCATCACGCAAGCTTCGCCCGTATTTTCAGACACACTCGATCAGTGTCTACACTGATCAACCTTTGCGGCAGATACACCAACGACCAGAAACTTCCGAGAGAATGCTTAAATGGAATATTGAATTAAGTCAGTTCGACATTACCTACCTGCCACGAAGGGCCATACAAGGACAAGCACTAGCTGACTTCATTGTTGAATTTACTATGAAAGACGAATCAAACGACCACAATGTCATACCTCCCATTCGATAGAAGATGTACACGGATAGGGCATCTAATGACCGTCGTTCGGGGTTGGCATAGTTCTTGTAACTCCTGAGAGCCGCTCAATCTGCTACGCTTTGAAGCTCGAATTCACAGCAAAAAATAACGAAGCCAAATATGAAGCGTTGATCATCGTCTTGAAACTTATCAAAGAACTGGGAGTAAAATCGATTGAAATCTTTAGGGACTCACACCTGGTGGTGTACCAAGTGTGGGGAGACTACCAAGCAAGTGGGCAGAGACTTGCGCCATATTTGGTCCGAGTTCAGGAGCTGCTAGTGAATCTTGAGTACTATGATATTTCACATGTCCCGCGTGAGCGAAACAGAGCAGCCGATTCATTGGCAAAATTCGCAAGCACAGGCGACGCACAACAATTGGGATTATTTCCTGTTGAGACCCTCCATGCTCTGAGTATAGATATGATCGAGGTAGATTTCATGCTAGAAATAGAAATCGAGAAGGAATCATGGATGACCCCAATCAAGCAATATTTGCTATTCGAGATCTTACCCAAAGAAAGGAGCGAAAGACGACAAGTCCTTCATAAGGCTTCTCATTATATAATACAGGATGGAATAATGTATCGAAGGGGATTCTCGACCCCACTACTCCGATGCATTGCCCATGGTGAGATAAAATGAGTCCTGGAGGAAGTCCATAAAGGAGAGTGTGGCGACCATACTGGGGCAGACATTAGCAAAGAAGATCCTTCGTTATGGATACTACTGGCCAACTGTGAATCGGGATTCTGTAGACTATGTGAGAAGATGTGATAAATGCCAGATATATGAAAAAATCCCGAGAGCTCCGCCGCGGGAACTCACGCAAATGGTTAGTCCCTGGCCATTTGCAATTTGGGGAATTGACCTAGTCGATTCTTTACCCATAGCCAAAGGTGGAGCGAAATATGCAATAGTTGCGGTCGACTACTTCACCAAATGGGCAGTTGCAGAGCCTCTGGCCACAATAACCACCAGGAAGGTTATTAATTTCGTCGTACGAAATATCATATGCCGTTTCGGCCTTCCACGGTCCATCATTACAGACTATGGGACTCAATTCGAAAGCAAGGAGTTCAAAGAATTTTGTCAGAAATATAGCTTTGAAAAGAAGTTTGCAGCGGTTGTTCACCCGAAAGCCAACGGACAAGTGGAAACCGTAAACAAGATAACCAAGTCCATAGTGAAAAAACGTCTGGAAAAGGCTAGAGGCAAGTGGGTGGATGAACTTCCAACAGCTCTTTGGGCCTATAGGACCACCCACAAGACCGTGACTGGCCACACTCCATTCGCATTGGCATATGGCACGGAAGCTGTCATACCCGTGGAACTTGATGTTCCATTACATCGGGTAACTTATTACGACCTCGAGTCGAACCAGAATCTTTTATTGGAATCATTGCACTTCATTGACGAAAAACGTGAAGAGGCCAATTTGAGAGCGGCCGCATACAGACATAGAGTCGCAAAATATTATAACGAAAAGGTCCGACCAAGAATTTTTAGTGTGGGAGACCGTGTTTTGAAACGAGTTTTTCCGATCCCGTCTCATATGAATCCCGCATGGGAAGGTCCATACGACATCGAACGGAAGCTTAGAGAAGGAACTTTCAAGCTAGCGACCGTCGATGGTGCGACACTCCCCCGATCATGGAACAACGAGCACTTGCGGCATTATTATACTTAGTCTATTTCTTTCATGTATTAGTTTCATTTATTTCCAGTATGCCTTTATTTCTAGTTCTTGGCATGTAGTAAGACAATTCAGCTTGCTTTCATTAATAAAGGCTTGAAGCCATCTTTTCCATAAATTACTAATGTCTCTGCGTATGTTGATCCTGTGACAGGCAAACGAAACTATATTATTCTGGCCGACGTACGAACACGCATAAACGACTCAAAATCTCCAAGCCCCCGGAGTGTGAACTGGATTACTCTAAGTCCCCGGAGTGCGTACTTGAGTATAAACGACTCAAAATCTCCAAGTCCGCAGAGTGCGGACTGGAGTACTCTAAGTCCCCGGAGCGCGGACTCGAGTATAAACGACTCAAAATCTCCAAGTCCCCAGAGTGCGGACTGGAGTACTCTAAGTCCCCGGAGCACGGACTCGAGTATAAACGACTCAAAATCTCTTAGTCCCCAGAGTGCGGACTGGAGTACTCTAAGTCCCTCAAGCACGAACTCGATTATAAATGACTCAAAATCTCCAAGTCCCCGGAGTGCGGACTGGAGTACTCTAAGTTCCCGGAGCGCGGACTCGAGTATAAACGACTCAAAATCTCCAAGTCCCCGGAGTGCGGACTGGAGTACTCTAAGTCCCCGGAGCACGGACTCGAGTATAAACGACTCAAAATCCCCAAGTTCCCGGAGTGCGGACTGGAGTACTCTAAGTCCCCGGAGCGCGGACTCGAGTATAAACGACTCAAAATCTCCAAGTCCCCAGAGTGCGGACTGGAGTACTCTAAGTGTAAGAACCCGATTCTTCGACTTTTGAAAACCGACATCAATACATCCACTGTATCAACTGCCGAGCAATCGAATGCCGGAAAACCGAACACTTAAGGTTTAAGAAAAAGAAAGAGGTAGAAGAAGAAGAGAAGATAGAACAGAACAATATCAGAATCTAACAATTGCAGCGGAACAACATATAATAGATAAATGAATAATCATTAAAACAAAAGAACTGTATATTTTATACATTACATCACATTATATTCATTATCAGAGTTTACACCAACAAACAACGGAAAAGAAATACTATATACTTAGTAATATGCTACGCCATCAGCTTGCCTCCAGATTTTTACAGCAACTCCCGAATCCAGAATGACCCGATAACCTAACTCTAGACTGCCCGTGTGGAAATTGGTAGGCACCCAGAGTTTAGGAAGGGAAACAATAAACTCTAGGTCAGTCATGTGACTGGTGTGAGAACTTAAACAGTTATTAATCTTTGAAACAAAGAACAGGAGAAATTTTAAAATCAATTCGCAATGCTTTTTGAAAATGTAACTACCATAAGACCTCCCACCACACACACAATGCAAACACAGACTTGTAGGAGATTTCTTTTTATGTTAGTCAAAGATGCTTACTATGCAAAATCAAATCATTTTTGATATTATTATTAGTGCATCGTGTAAAAAATATTTCGAAAGTAGAATATAAATCTTAGCCAACATAGGTACCATTATATTATGCCCGCTATAGCTACCTCCTGAGGAAGCAGATTTTACAACTTAAACCGTACAAGGTTCGTATTGTTTCTTTGGGTTTCCAACAAATGGTCAGGCCAAGAAACTTCCCATTACCACATGGAAATGCCTCTGGAAAGACGCCCCGAGAACCTAACCGGATCTCTGCCAACACAAGGCCGGGTTACCTTTCAAACTAGGTAACTACTGACATGAATATGTCATTCCCCGATCGTAACCGATCTATATCCGAGGATCTTCGGTTTCAACAACCACAAAGTAATAAATTTGCAGCAACAACATAGGTTAAGTATCTGGGCTCCATACCATGATACCACCTCTATCCAGAAGAAATGACATACACTAAAGGGGAGCTACCCCCTAATAACCTTGCTGCATCCTTCATCGTTTGACCATTTCCGGGGTGTGAGGTCCAACGAAGTCTCGTCCACAAAGCCACGCTTTATACAAAAGCTGTGCTTTTATCACCAAATGCTCAAGAGCACTTCGTATGTCACATTACCAATTTGGGAATGTATCACTAGTAACCATCAACTACCTAACCTCTGAGGGTGTTAATCTAAGAGAATAAATTCTCCGCCACCAACGGAAACATATTTGATAGAAACCAGCTTTACATCTCAAATTGTAACGTCAGGCACACCTCCATACAAGTCCATTCCAGGATCGAACGGAACCGAAGGCACTTACAAAGAAGTCCTTGCAATCCGGATATTCACTAATCACGACCAGACTTCCCATCACAAAGGGTAATAAATTTCTGTATCGAGGATCAGCCGATGCAGAAACATTCGACGGTAATCCTTCCGTTTTCATAAATATCCGGTCTTCAACACCGGTCATCAATGTTATCATTACGACGTATCACATATTCGGAATGGGTTATACGACCCATGGTCCTTTCCCGGCTAACCCGAATAGTGAGCGGTTATTTTTAAAAATAGGTGTAGCATTCAAATTCAAGCAATCACAACAAATACCGATTTAAAGGTAAATATCGATAGTCGGTTATTTAACTATCAATAGGTATGCAAAAACATCACCAGATTCCAAATAATTTTCCAAATTATTTATTTTCCAAAAATATCTATACAAGATATACATATAATTTCCATACTTCAAAAATAAATCGATATTTATTTTTAAACCAATTTTCCCAATTTCATTTATAAATTCCATATTGAATTTACATTTCCAAAATATCTGTGAATATACGATTTTCAAATCGATTTCAAATATTCACTATCAATTTATCATTAAAAAAGATAATTCTCAAAACGTTCATTTCATATTGAAAAAAATTTCCCTACTTATTTAATAATAAGCATTTCACAAATCTATTTATTTTCAACATTTGGAAAATATTCGATATACTTAAATTAATATTAAGTACGTATTTCATTTCTTAAGGAAAACATTTTCTTTAATACTTTTATTTGAGTCCAAACAAATGTTGCGTAAAACATTGTTACGACGACCCAAAATCTCCAGTATAGGGATTCAAAATTTAGACAGATATATAAATCCCAATATTGTGTAAGACATTTCCTTTCGGAAATCATTTACTATAACAACAGTGTTATAGTCCACCATTCCCTTTAATTCATTGAAAACGCCTATTTCAACAATGAATGTTGCAATCCATGTTTTCAATACTTAATACATTTAAAACATCTCTAATCGTTTTAATTCTATTTAAAATATCATTCTCCCCAAAACATTTCCTTAATATATTATTCATTATCCAAAATCGTGAATATACTTCGTTAATCCAAATTCAAAATTTTCTACACATTTTATTTAGAAGGTTATCCACTGTCCAAAATCGTGGATATACATCGTTTACCAAATTCAACACTTCCACATATTTAATTAAAGGATTTTCCACAGTCCAAAATCGTGGATATACATCGTTTAATAATTTCTATGTTCACTTATCAAATTTATTTGATTACGGATTTATAAAACAACGTTTATAAATTCCATTTCTATTTCATAACTACTTCGATTTATAAATCTCCTTTAATCACCAATTCTATTTATATTTCGTTTACACGTCGAATCCGACTTATAAGTAAATTACTTATAATCCATTTATTCACAAATCCATTCTTTTATATCATCATTAATTTATAAATCCAAAATTCTTATTTACTTATAAAACTAGGTACAATTTTATTTTAACACTTATAAAAGCTCGTTTTATAATTCCAATATCTTTAACTTATAAAATATCAATTTTATAAATCTTTTATATAAATCGTTTATAATAATTCAAAAATCCCAATTTAAACTATTAATAAATTTGTCAACTGCTTATTTCAAAAATCACGTTTCGGTTATATTTCACAAAAATCATACTTTTATAACATTAAATTTTATAACGTTAATTTATTTAAAATGAATCAATTCAAAAATTTAATGAAACATATACTTTCAAAAATCACTTAAAAATCCTATTATATTGGAAATAATTACTTTACATTTTTAAATTTTCAAAATAGGCCCAGTGATGCAACACACCAAATAATCAATCACGGCATCCAAACATCATATATCATCATATGATAATCAACAAATATCACAATATATGTAAATAAATAAATACGGTTGAGGAATCCGGTTGGATCCCTCCAACCTGTTTCCCTACATCAACAGATATTAGCACAATACCAATCCCGTTTCAAGACGGGATATCGCGGTATATGGGATTTATAAAATATTATCCGCTTAATAGGTGGCGCAATAGGGTCTCATCCGCTATATAATGCGGGAAATCAACTCCAAGTACATATATAATACCAATTCCACTTCAAGGTGGAATATCGCAGTATATGGGTTTAATAAATAACTTCCGCTTAATAGGCGGCGTATAGGGTCTATTTCAATACAATAGATAATACTATATTATCATCCAAACAAACAATCAACACAATCAATAATTTTAAATCTAACCATTTAAAATTTAAATAAAACCCTTTTGAGTGAGAAGTTCTCACCTTTGCTTTTATTTTGCAATCCATTTCCATTTCAGCTCGTTTCCTTCACAATTTTGACCTTACGAAAATTGCACGATCTTAATTAATATTTGAACTGAATCGAATAATAATAAATTTCCATTTAATGGATTTATTTAATCTTAACTGATAATTAAATTTCTTAAACCCATTTCCCTTTAATAAATTATCTCACCAAATAAATTGAATTTCTAACAAATTTCCTTTTACAAATTAATCCACTACTTTTAACATAAAACTAATTCCTTTAATTTTAAACAGATTACTCTTAACAATTTATTTAATTAAAATTAAATTTCAACTAAATTTACTTAAATAAATAATTCTTCCCTTTCAAACTAATCATTAATTTTTAAATCAAGATTAACTTAAAAAATACATATATAAATTTATTAAACAAAACTATTGTTGATTATTATATTTTTTTCTGACTATATATATTTGAAACCGGATTATTTTAAATCTTTACTGTAACTTCATTCAACTTCACTGTATTTTTACTTTCCTGTTGTTCTGATTTTTTTTTCCAATTTAAATTAAACAGAAACAATCTGTAAATACCTTACTGCAATCATGTAGATCTCGACCTCGGCCTTGCTATCGGCCAAACAAAGTCACTGCTGCCCTTCCCCCACTCGAGCATCACGGCCATCAACGCGAAACCCTAGACGTCGCCGAGCATCGACGAACTTGCGACCATCCCCATATGTTTCTCGACTACGCTGCCCTGACCATCTCGTCTCGATGCGAAACCCCACACGAGCCGCTGCTCCTCCCTCGACTTCGCGACAACACGCAATGCCATCTCATGCTCGAGAACCCACGACGTCGAGAATGCCGCCGCCACCGAAGTCCCATCTCGCAGCCATAAATTTTTAGCTGAGGAAGATGTGGAAATTAGAATTCGATTTCGTTCGAACTACCTTTAACTTGAATGAAGGAAGAAAGGAGGACTTAGGGCTTGCTATTTTCAATTTCGAACCGGAGAGGCTCGGCCATTGTTAGATTCGAACGAGAGAAAGGTTTCGTTTGTTTTTTTTCTTTGTTTGAAATAAATTGAAAGAGGGGGGGGGTCGAGATATTTACAATCGAATGAAATATGATTCGCATGATCTTCTGCGCGATTTTAGGCACGATTTACGGAGAGGAAAGTAGTTGAAAAAAATATAGCAGTTGTGCTTGTTATTATTATTTTTCCTTTCTAAATTCAATTTTGTTCGATATAAATTTTCTTTGACACGTTTATATGTCGTATGCTCGCATAACAACTCCGATTAATGCGAAATTTGAAATCCGATAATAATTCAATATTACGGACCCAATGGAACTGGTTTCGTCGAATTCCGAGACTGTGCCTCGGAAGGCTATTTTTACATATTGCCTCAAGCGATATAATTTCAAAACTGAACAAATCACTTTCAAATTAAATTCTGAAGCTTCTATTATCTTTAATATTATCAATATGAATTTTACAAGCCTTTGAAATATTTTAAATTAGCTTAAAATTGATGATTCAAATTATTATTCAACTTTCAGTAGATTAAAATTTATAATTCAATCGCCAAATTCATTCTAAAAATTTGAAATTCAAGTCAAACCATCATTCAAATATTTAAAATTAATTAAATATTTTTAAATTTAATTGTTCAAAATTCTGGGTCGTTACAATCTTCCCCCCTTAAAAGAATTTCGTCCCGAAATTACAAGTTAGGAAGAAATGGTCCTTAACTCGTCTACTATTTTTCACAATCCAAATAGTTTTATCAACTTACAAACTTAAATCTTTTATTAAAGATCCATTATCATTTCAACTAGCTTTCCCACTTCAATTATAAGGTTTCAAAACAACATTCATTCCTTAACAATTCAAATTTAAATTCAAATTTCAACTTTCAAAATTTTCTCAAAAAATTTCTGACACTCTAAATTTTCGAAAAATTTCGGCGTCTCCTTTGCGCCGCAAGCTCGGTATGACTACAAAATGGCACCACAGGCCCTCAAATCCCAAAAGAAAACAAAAAGCCAAGCGGCTGGACAAGATAATCACCAAATTTCATACTGAAATTGAAATACGTACCTTTATGTCGAGCAATTCAATTTTATCTTTGAAATCAAAATCCCAATTCCATTTCTTTTAATACACCTGTATATCCTGCTAGCAGTAGTATCCAATTCCAACATTCAAACCATTTTGCCAATTCCATTACAAAATTTTCAATATATACTTCTTATATCATCTTTACTATTGAAGTTATATATTTATTTTCATTCAATTTTACATTTCAATTTCATTTGAATTCAATTCACAATTTCAATTCTATTTGAATTCAATTTATCTTTTATTCTGAATATTGAATTTTATCTTTCAATTGTAATTCTCATTTACAACTGATTCATATTAGTTTGAATTAGTTTCATTCACTAATTTACTTAAATTTGCAATTTCGAAATCGTTTGTCGCTAACAAAAACAATTTTAAAAAAATTTCTAACTCCCAAAATTTTCGAAAATTTTGGCAGAGTCTCCTTTGTACAGAGGAGCTTTAGCAATTTGACAAAAGATATAAATATATGTACATCGACCCACACGGTCGGAAAAACTAAAAGCAGTTCATATTTCCTATTTTTATTGCGTAGGCGTACCTTATTTAGCATTTTTAAGCAAAGCGGCTAATTATTAGCTTATTAGCACGATCAAATCCAGCCATACAGCTCCCCTGTACCTGTACTTACTTAATTTAAACACGTAAGTGACACATATAAGAAATTTATTCGCATTTCACTTATTTTCAATAGCAAAACATATGCATTTCATGAATAATGTACATAAAACAATTTCCGTAAGCAATTTATATGGTTTCAATACAAATTTAAACGCTTACAACTATATTTCATACCATTTCTATTTAATTCAAGTGATTTACAATTCACCTTCTTACATTCTATTCATTTTTATGTCCAAACAACTTATATTCATTTCAATCGATTCCAACATTAATTCTATTTGTTTTTATTAAGTCATTGAATTTATATATGTTGTTTACGTCAAACAACAAACAAATTTTTATACAATTCGACGAGATTTAAGTAAATTAACTATCATTGGAACTCATAACCATTTTAAATTCACTCTAACTCAATTTATATCAGTTTCAATTCCAGTTTAATCTTCATTCAATCATCAATATTTTTAATATCAAATTTACTTAAGAATTTCACTCTTCGTTTCTTAGGTTCAATATAAATATTCCATATACTCATTATATTGATTTTCAATTTGCCACTTCGGTTATATTTACTTATTTTTAACTGGATTTCCAATTCCATTCAACCTTGTATTATAAATTTCATTTGAATTCTATTTACTTTTCATTTATAATTATTGAATTCAATTTATTTTCAAATGATATTTACTTTGTTTATCAGAAATCAAATTCTATTTCCAATATTCAACTTGAATCTCATTTACTAACAAATTCAAATGAAGTTAACATTAAGTTTTAATTTTATTTACTTGCAATTGTAAATTCCATTCAATTTATATTTAATTTACTTACAATTTCAAGTTGAATTTCTATTATTACTCATTCTTCATTTCCAACCTCTATTATTTATTCATACTTCCAAATTTAAATTAACCGATTTGATTTTTCATTTATCAAATCCATTTCATCAACTACTTTAATTCAATTAGTTTAATTCACTTATCCATTTTAATTCCAAATTTCCATTCACAATTTATCTCGAATTCATTTTATTAATAACAAGGAAATTTTCCATTTATTTCCATTTGTTTCTACTTACTTGAATTTATCTGTAAATTTAACCAACAATTCAAGTTTTAAATTAACTAATTCAACTTTCTTATTCTAAATTAATGAATTATCGTATTAATTTACTTGGATTCAATCCATTTTATTTATTTTTCTCATGTTTGGAATTTTATTTTATTTTTTATTCAATTTGATCCAAATCAAATCTCATTGGTATATAATTTTTTTTATTTCTTAGTTTTTTTGTTTTTGATTTCAATTTCTTATTCAACAACCAACGATACTTTTAATATTATCATCTCCTAGCAACCAAGCAACCATATACTGTAATAATTTACAGAAAATCATTTCTTTTATATACAAAAATAGTTTTAGGTAAAATTATTTCATTTACCTATTTTTTTTAAAAACAATACTATGTCAGTTTATCTTGTTTAAGAGTTTAGAAACTCCTATCAACACAGTTAGCTAGACTGCACCGACCAGAATCTATAAACAAGAATCTATAAACAATCAATCGATAAGTCAACACAATACAAAATAATTTCATATTCACTAACAAATACGCGCTCATATCTATTATTACACTCAAACTCATTCTAGAGTACTGCTGACTCTATCTCTAATGAGTAACACCCAACAGAGACATGGTTGTCGCTTAACCATGTGCTCTGATACCACTTTGTAAGAACTCGATTCTTTGACTTCCGAAAACCAACATCAATACGTCCACTGTATCAATTGCCGAGCAATCGAATGCCGAAAAACCGAACACTTAGGGTTTAAGAAAAAGAAAGAGGTAGAAGAAGAAGAAAAGATAGAACAGAACAATATCAGAATCTAACAATCGCAGCGGAACAATATATAATAGATAAATGAATAATCATTAAAACAAAATAACTGTATATTTTATACTTTACATCACATTACATTCATTATCAGAGTTTACACCAACAAATAGCGGAAAAGAAATACTATATACTTAGTAATATGCTACGCCATCAGCTTGCCTCCAGATTTTTACAGCAACTCCCGAATCCAGAATGACCTGATAACCTAACTCTAGACTGCGCGTGTGGAAATTGGTGGGCACCCAGAGTTTAGGAAGGAAAACAATAAACTCCAGGTCAGTCATGTGACTTGTGTGAGAACTTAAACAGTTATTTATCTTTGAAACAAAGAACATGAGAAATTTTAAAATCAATTCGCAATGCTTTTTGAAAATGTAACTACCATAAGACCTCCCACTACACACACAATGCAAACGCAGACTTGGAGGAGATTTCTTCTTATGTTACTCAAAGATGCTTACTACGCAAAATCAAATCATTTTTGATATTATTATTATTGCATAGTGTAAAAAATATTTCGAAAGTAGAATATAAATCTTAGCCAGCGTAGGTACCATTATAGTATGCCCGCTATAGCTACCTCCTAAGGAAGCAGGTTTTACAACTAAAACCGTACAAGGTTCGTATTGTTTCTTTGGATTTCCAACAAATGGTCAGGCCAAGGAACTTCCCATTGCCACATGGAAACGCCTCTAGAAAGACGCCCCGAGAACCTAACTGGATCTCTGCCAACACAAGGCCGGGTTACCTTTCAAACTAGGTAACTACTGACACGAATATGTCATTCCTCGATCGTAACCGATCTATATCCGAGGATCCTCGATTTCAACAACCACAAAGTAATAAATTTGCAGCAACAACATAGGTTAAGTATTTGGGCTCCATACCATGATACCACCTCAATCTAGAAGGAGTGACATACACTAAAGTGGTGCTACCCCCTAATAACCTTGCTGCATCCTTCCTGTTTTGACCATTTTCTGGGTGTGAGGTCCGACGAAGTCTCGTCCACAAAGCCACGCTTTATACAAGAGCTATGCTTTGATCACCAAATGCTCAAGAGCACTTCGTATGTCACATTACCAATTTGGGAATGTATCACTAGTAACCATCAACTACCTAACCTCTGAGGGTGTTAAGCTAAGAGAATAAATTCTCCGCCACCAACGGAAACATATTTGATAGAAACCAGCTTTACATCTCAAATTGTAACGTCAGACACACCTCCATACAAGTCCGTTCCGGGATCGAACGGAACCGAAGGCACTTACAAAGAAGTCCTTGCAATCTGGATATTCACTAATCACGACCGGACTTCCCATCACAAAGGGTAATAAATTTCTATATCGGAGATCAGCCGATGCAGAAACATTCGACGGTAATCCTTCCGTTTTCATAAATATCTGTTCTTCAACACCGGTCATCAATGCTATCATTACGACGTATCACATATTCAGAATGGGTTATACGACCCCAAGGTCCTTTCCCGGCTAACGCGAATAGTGAGCGCTTAATTTTAAAAATAAGTGTAGCATTCAAATTCAAGAAATCACAACAAATATTTATTTAAAGGTAAATATTGATAGTCGGTTATTTAACTATCAATAGGTATGCACAAACATCACCAGATTCCAAATAATTTTCCAAATTATTTATTTTCCAAAAATATCTATACAAGATATATATATAATTTCCATACTTCAAAAATAAATCGATATTTATTTTTAAACCAATTTTCCCAATTTCATTTATAAATTCCATATTGAATTTACATTTCCAAAATATCCGTGAATATACGATTTTCAAATCGATTTCAAATATTCACTTTCAATTTATCTTTAAAAAAGATAATTCTCAAAACGTTCATTTCATATTGAAAAACATTTCCCTACTTATTTAATAATAAGCATTTCACAAATCTATTTATTTTCAACATTTGGAAAATATTCGATATACTTAAATTAATATTAAGTACGTATTTCATTTCTTAAGGAAAACATTTTCTTTAATACTTTTATTTGAGTCCAAACAAATGTTGCGTAAAACATTGTTACGACGACCCAAAATCTCCAGTATAGGGATTCAAAATTTAGATACATATATAAATCCCAATACTGTATAAGACATTTCCTTTCGGAAATCATTTACTATAACAACAGTGTTATAGTCAACCATTCCCTTCAATTCCTTGAAAACGCCTATTTCAACAATGAATGTTGCAATCTATGTTTTCAATACTTAATACATTTAAAACATCTCTAATCGTTTTAATTCTATTTAAAATATCATTTTCCCCAAAACATTTCCTTAATATATTATTCATTATCCAAAATCGTGAATATACTTCGTTAATCCAAATTCAACATTTTCTACACGTTTTATTTAGAAGGTTATCCACTGTCCAAAATCATGGATATACATCGTTTACCAAATTCAACACTTCCACATATTTAATTAAAGGATTTTCCACAGTCCAAAATCGTGGATATACATCGTTTAATAATTTCTGTGTTCACTAATCAAATTTATTTGCTTACGGATTTATAAAACAACGTTTATAAATTCCATTTCTATTTCATAACTACATCGATTTATAAATCTCCTTTAATCACCAATTCTATTTATATTTCGTTTACATGTCGAATCCAACTTATAAGTAAATTATTTATAATCCATTTATTCACAAATCCATTCTTTTATATAATCATTAATTTATAAATCTAAAATTCTAATTTACTTATAAAACTAGGTACAACTTTATTTTAACACTTATAAAAGCTCGTTTTATAATTCCAATATCTTTAACTTATAAAATATCAATTTTATAAATCTTTTATATAAATCGTTTATAGTAATTCAAAAATCCCAATTTCAACTATTTATAAATTTGTCAACTGCTTATATCAAAAATGACATTTCGGTTATATTTCATAAAAATCATACTTTTATAACATTAAATTTTATAACGTTAATTTATTTAAAATGAACCAATTCAAAAGTTTAGTGAAACATATACTTTCAAAAACCACTTAAAAATCCTTTTATATTGGAAATCATTACATTACATTTTTAAAATTTCAAAATAGGCCCAGTGATGCAACACACCAAATAATCAATCACGGCATCCAAACATCATATATCATCATATGATAATCAACAAATATCACAATATATGTAAGTAAATAAATAAATACGGTTGAGGAATCCAGTTGGATCCCTCCAACCTGTTTCCCTGCATCAACAGATGTTAGCACAATACCAATCCCGTTTCAAGACGGGATATCGCGGTATATGGGATTTATAAAATATTATCCGCTTAATAAGTGGTACAATAGGGTCTCATCTGCTATATAATGCGGGAAATCAACTCCAAGTACATATATAACACCAATTCCACTTCAAGGTGGAATATCACGGTATATGGGTTTAATAAATAACCTCCACTTAATAGGAGGCGTATAGGGTCTATTTCAATACAATAGATAATACTATATTATCATCCAAACAAACAATCAACACAATCAACAATTTTAAATCTAACCATTTAAAATTTAAATAAAACCCTTTTGAGTGAGAAGTTCTCACCTTTGCTTTTATTTTGCAATCCATTTCCATTTCAGCTCGTTTCCTTCACAATTTTGACCTTACATAAATTGCACGATCTTAATTAATATTTGAACTGAATCGAATAATAATAAATTTCCATTTAATGGATTTATTTAATCTTAACTGATAATTAAATTTCTTAAACCATTTCCCTTTAATAAATTATCTCACCTAATAAATTGAATTTCTAACATATTTCCTTTTACAAATTAATCCACTACTTTTAATATAAAACTAATTCCTTTTAATTTTAAACAGATTACTCTTAATAATTTATTTAATTAAAATTAAATTTCAACTAAATTTATTAAATAAATTATTCTTCCCTTTCAAACTAATCATTAATTTTTAAATCAAGATTAACTTAAAAAAATACATATATATAAATTTATTAAACAAAACTACAGTTGATTATTATATTTTTTTCTGACTATATATATTTGAAACTGGATTATTTTAAATTTTTATTGTAACTTCATTCAACTTCACTGTATTTTTACTTTCCTGTTGTTCTGAATTTTTTTTTCCAATTTAAATTAAACAGAAACAATCTGTAAATACCTTACTGCAATCATGTAGATCTCGACCTCGGCCTTGCTATCGGCCAAAACAAAGTCACTGCTGCCCTCCCCCCACTCGAGCATCACGGCCATCAACGCGAAACCCAAGACGTCGCCGAGCATCGACGAACTTGTGACCATCCCCAGATGTTTCTCGACTATGCTGCCCTGACCATCTCGTCTCGATGCGAAACCCCACACGAGTCACTGCTCCTCCCTCGACTTCGCGACAACACACGATGCCATCTCGTGCTCGAGAACCCACGGCGTTACGAATGCCGCCGCCATCGAAGTCCCATCTCGCGGCCATAAATTTTTAGCTGAGGAAGATGCGGAAATTGGAATTCGATTTCGTTCGAACTACCTTTAATTTGAATGAAGGAAGAAAGGAGGACTTAGGGCTTGCTATTTTCAATTTCAAACTGGAGAGGCTCGGCCATTGTTAGATTCGAACGAGAGAAAGGTTTCGTTTGTTTTTTTTCTTTGTTTGAAATAAATTGAAACAGGGGGGCCGAGATATTTACAATATAATGAAGTATGATTTGCACGATTTTCTCCCGTGATCTTCTGCATGATTTTAGGCACGATTTACGGAGAGGAAAGTAGCTGAAAAGAATATAGCAGTTGTGCTTATTATATTATATTTTTTTTCCTTTCTAAATTCAATTTGGTTCGATATAAATTTTCTTTGACACGTTTATATGTCGTATGCTCGCATAACAACTCCGATTAACACGAAATTTGAAATCCGATAATAATTCAATATTACGGACCCAATGGAACTAGTTTTGTTGAATTCCAAGATTGTGCCTCGGAAGGCTATTTTTACATATCGACTCAAACGATATATTTCAAAACTTAACAAATCACTTTCAAATTAAATTCTGAAGCTTCTATTATCTTCAGTATTATCAATATGAATTTTACAAGCCTTTGAAATATTTTAAATCAGCTTAAAATTGAAGATTCAAACATTATTCAACTTTCAATAGATTAAAATTTATAATTCAATCGCCAAATTCATTCTGAAAATTTGAAATTCAAGTCAAACCATCATTCAAATATTTAAAATTAATTAAATATTTTCAAATTAAATTGTTCAAAATTCTGGGTCGTTACACTACGTCCCCGGAGCGTGGACTCGAGTATAAACGACTCAAAATATCCAAGTCCCCAGAGTGCGGACTAGAGTACTCTAACTTCCCAGAGCGCAGACTCGAGTATAAACGACTCAAAATCTCCAAGTCTCTATAGTGCGGACTGGAGTACTCTAAGTCCCCGGAGTGCAGACTCGAGTATAAACGACTCAAAATCTCCAAGTCCCCAGAGTGCGGACTGGAGTACTCTAAGTCCCTGGAGTGCGGACTCGAGTATGAACGACTCAAAATCTCCAAGTCCCCAGAGTGTGGACTCGAGTATAATCGTCTCAAATCTCCAATTCCCCAAAGCGTGGACTGGGGTACTCTAAGTCCCCGATGTGCGGACTAAAAAATATTCTAAGTGCTTGAAGCGCAGAGGAAGAATGAACAACTTTCGAAGAATCTCCGAGCTATATGAAAGTGAACCGAGAAGTCCATGTTATTCACAACAACTCGGATTTAAATCACAATCATACAAAAATTGAATGACAAGAGCCTTTTGAAAGACAAAAAAAAGGGTACTAAACTTTATTCAAACAAAGTTTTTACTACAAAGTTCGGAGTAGACTATCTATTTACAAATAATACGGAAGTAGATGAAAATAATTACATAACTTAAACTTACTCTCTTTGAACAAGAGTAATGGTCACTTCTTGTGCATCTTCGACTTCCTCACATCCGTGGTCTTCTCAGACGGCTCCTCTCTGTGCGTTTACCCTTGGTGCTCTTCTTTGATGGAGGGGTAGCAGCTGAAGAAGTACGGGGGACATCCACGGGCTTGGACCTGCCAGGGAGAATGACCTTCAGTGGCTTGTGCAAGGGATCGTCTGGGTCCACAGCTCGAGGCTCGACCTTGATCTCGGCCATCTCTCTCTTCTCCTTCTCGAGCCGCTCCTTCATACTTAGCTCAGATGTGTGTTCGGAGGTGCCTGTAATCTCTACTTCATAACTCCCCTCAAGAAGTCTCATATTTGTCTTCATCCAGCACTCCAATCACCTGAGCATCTGGCCTAGGAGCTTCTCCTGCCTGAGTGGCCTAACCTATCTTTTCCTCCACCTCCTTGGCGACATCGCTCCTTGGAGTAGACCCAGGATCAGAACGGCCTGCGCAAAAGCATGAAAAACAAGCATTAGAATACAATAGTCCTTCATAAAGAATGACGACTACTGAAATCTTAAAGTGAAGAGTTATCTACCAGGTTCCAGCAGGCTCTCAGCCGTCAAAGGGGTCTTACCCTTCGGAATGGGAGACAGAATATTGACGCCAAGGGCGGGGTCCACCGGATTGTATCCAATATGCTGCTCAAATGGATCGAGTAGGCACATGAGCTGGAGGCACGACCCCGGATGGACCAGTAATAGCTTCTTTCCCTTTCTTTGAGGGGGAGCCTTTGCCACATATAGCTTTAGCTGCAGACAAGTCCGAAGGCTTGTTTCCCTTGAGGAATTCTTTTATCAAGGCCCCCTCGTCAATCTCTTCGGTACCGTGCTCGGCCTTTCTGATTTCGATTAAAGTCTCCCACGCCTCGGCCAGAGATTCAAGATAGCCCTCACCCAAGAAAGTCAAGTCTCGATGCATGCGAACGTGGGCGTTGAACTCAGAAAGTAGTGGGTCAAACATATTTTTTACCTCCTCCCTGCCTTCTTCTCTAGCCGCCTCAAGACGCGATTCGATATCAATGGACGCTACCCTCTTGCCTCTTCACGGGCCTTACTCTTTAAAGCCTCGACTCTGGAAAGCTCGCCCTCAATTTTTTCTTTCAAGAGTCGAGTGGCAACGATCTCATCACAGTATCGTTGTGACTCCTCTTGGGCTGCCGTTTTCTCTTCCTTCTCTCTGCGAAGCTGCTCCTCAACTTCCTTGACTCGGAGGATGAATGCGTCCCTCTCCTTTTGAACTGAGTCCTTCTCTAGAGCCAAAGCCCCATAGCGTTAAACCGCCTCGTCGAGTTCTTTCTTGTGAGTTGCTTCCAGACGAGTGACGCCCTCCGCCGTGTCCTTGCCGCTCTGATGGGCAACTTCAAGTTTAGACTTGTAAGTTGCAATTTCTTCGTCCTGAGCCTTAATGATGTCTTTGTCATGGATAGCCTCAAGCTTCAGGCGATTGATTTCATGTTGGCGCTCCACGGAGACTTCGGAAAGTTTTTCAGCCAAGTAGACAAACGCGTCATGTTGAACATAGACGTCGTTGGTACAAGCGATGGCGCTCTACTTGACATGACCGGGGATAGGATGAATCGCTGGGAGGAATTTTAGGCCGTCGAAGCAGATTTTCGGAAATTTATCTTTAAGCTCGGCCAGCCTCTCCGATACCGTTGGGTCTGTTGTAGGACCGGGAGAAGACGACTTTGTAAGTTCATCTCTCCTGTAAGGATCTCGGGACTGTTGAGTGGTATAGGAATCAGAGTGTTGATCCCGGGGGGTATCGGATTGCGACCCCTTCTGGCCGCTCTTGTCTTTTCTTGGTTTCGAATGAGAAGAGGGATGATGGTGGTACTTGGGCTGATAGTATGTTTTCTTCCGAGATGATGAGTCATTGGGAATGATAATCCCTATTGCCATCGTCGTCTCTGTCCCAAAGTCTCCCGGAACCTGAGTCATGCCCGGAGTGATAGAAAACAGACGACCCACAGAGGCGATAAATGTCGTGTGTACGTCCCATGCCACCTGTACGAAATTTGAGAAAGAGTTAGCAATGAGAAGAGTAGCGCGACGATGAAAATCTAAGTGCAAATTGAAGTGCAAGTGTTTGTGCATGTCCTAGTATTTCCCCCCGACAGAATAGTTGCTTTACTAATGGGCGTTTTCTCTCCATGACTCTGGGCTAGAGCGCCCGCATCGCCTCCGATGGGAAAGTGAAGTTGGAATGCTTCCGGATCATCGAAGTCATAATTAAGCAGGTCATCGGGAATGGAGAGGTTCGATAGGCCCTTTAAAGAACTTTCTACATGCTGTGAAGAGGCCCTTTCTCCGTTGGAATGAGTGTAACTTTCAAAGTTCCGCCAACCTTTTCCTTTCTAATCTTGTACGTCAATCCCTTTTTCCTCACTAAAGGGGAAGATACGTTTCGATATCGTGTACTTCGGCTATCGGATCATGAGTGGGACCCAAGTTCTTACCTTGTGCTTCAGGTGTTTCATTCCCTTGAATTTCCCCCTCTTCCTGTGCACCAGGGGTGTGACGCGATGATGACTCGGCTAATTTTTTCCCTTTACCGGATGCGGACTTGGGTATGGAGATGCCTGCAGGGAGGCTTACCCGACGACCTTCTGTTAACAGTTCAAACCTCGATAGTGACTCGTTTAAAATGAGAGTTCGGATGTCTCGTTCTTCGGCGGGAAGAGCTCTAATAGCTTCAACCGCTCAAAATATCCGGGGCCGTTAGGACGTGGATTAATACCTGAGAAGATGAAACAAGAGTTAGAAAAGGCATAGCTTCGACCAAACATGAGTATCGTTTCAAGAAGAAGACTTACTTCCTTCAACCCATCTCCTCGCGAAACCAGGAGGGCAACGCACAAAGAACCATTCCTGTTTGTACAGGGAAAACTTGCTCCATGCACCGGTTAAAATCTGGCATTTGTGGTGCGGTTCGAGGAACACAAAAGATGGGCTATCTCTCCGCTTCTTGATCATATAATTGTATCTGATGTCGCCCGGAGTTGGAGGCCTAGAGAGGACAGTCATGAAGAGGATATAGGTGCCATAGATGAAAGCGTGAATGTTCGGGTGCAATTGCGACAGTGAAATGTCAATGTACTGCAGCACATCCCGAAGAAATAAACTGAACGGTGGCACTTTGCCAACCCAGCACATGAATTTATTACACGTTGTGTATCCAACTGGGGGCAAGTGTGGACGATCGTGCCCCGAGGGAACCAACACGTCGTGAAAAGGGATCCCATGGATGGAGCATATTTGCCGCAGCGCAACTTCATCGACCTTCGAAGCCTGTGAATCAACATGATTGTCCAAGAGAATTGCTGCCTCCAAAGCATCGGGGGCTAAGTTATGTACAAGGGAGGTTGACGGTTTTGAAACATCTGCGACTTCTTGTCGAGTAGACGGTCCCGGTCTATCTGAAATCATGGCGGAGCTAGATCTCTTAGACAATTCCAATAAATCACTAGTACAAAAAGTGCATATTGCTTCGCCTCATTTGCATCGGTTGAAGTAAAAACTGATGCAAATAGACTATTTGCATCAGTTTTATCTTAATAACCGATGCAATTGGCACGTGGAAAGCAATAGGTAATAAAACAAATCAAATTTGCATCAGTTCTCACCAACAACCGATGCAAATAGTTTTAGTCGCATCGGTTTTAAAGTCAACCGATGCAACTACATGTTGATGGAAATATGAAATTTAGGTGGGAAATAATGAAAAATTGGCTCCAAAGTTTATTTGTCCTCCATCGTGTGGGGCTCCTTCGGCCACACAATTCATTTTCATTCGCACCGTTTTTATTCTCAATTTTTATTCAAAGAGAGCTAAATCCAAACTTTCCCCATCCAAATCTTGGCTTTCCCAACCAAAATCCTAACGTCCCTAATCTCAATTCCATCGTTTCGTAAAGAAGTCTTCAAGATCTAGAGATGTGTTTTTCTCTATGTTCAAGGGTAAGCAAATCAGACCTTGCCTCCATGACTTTCATTCCATAGTGGGATGATTAACTTAGCGTAGATCTCTCCTGATCCAGAAGGAAAAGCTTGATGTCCAGGGTAGGTGAACAAGATAGCTTAGCTCCATAGCAATCTCTCTTCAGATCTAAAGAAAGTCTCTTACCATTCCATGCTCCATTGAATTCTCTAAGGTATTGTTTTTATTAGACACTTTGCCTTTCTATTTTTTATGGTAATTAATTATATGATTAATCGATTTTCCATAACTTGTTCAATTTTTGATTTATTTTCATGTATCATGTTAATGTGCTAATTTTATTCTAACACATTGATTATAATTTGCATTGTTGTTTGTTGTTAGTGTGCTAATGAGTAGTGATTATGGCAAACACTAGATTCCAATTTTCCTTTTTCTTAATCGTCATAAGTTTACTGGCATCTCCATGATTACATGACAATGAATTATCCTTTTTATATAGTTTTTTGATTGCACTAATACAAGATGGAACAATGTAGTGGTATCATAATTTTGATTTTTGTTATTTATGCACCCCCAGTTTTAGACATTCCTATCTATAGCCTTGAAACGGTATGCTGATTACAAATATTAGCGTGGTTATTGTTGTGTTCTTCAATTTTTAGTTTAGACAATAGTTCTTCCTACTTTTGGCATATATTAACTCCTTGTTAGTAAATCTTAACTCCAGATAAAAATCATTTAACCTGCATATAAAATCATTCCTCTATTTTTTTAGGTTGCACTGGTTCATGACAAAATTGCACCAAATTAGTTGTCTATAACATGAATTGAGTACTATGGTCAATAGTCATAATTCTTAGCTTAATACCATATTCTATGAACCAAAATACCTGTGGTTATAGTTTGTTGTTCCGATATTATCATTTAGTTATGACAAACGGACTCTCACAAAATTAGAATAAACGAATAGTTTGATATTTTTGATCTATAGAAGCTCTCTTATTATACGATGTAAAAATGCTAAATTCTGGTAGGTGTCACACAATTGCTTCTTTCTTTAACTTAAAACTAGGGCTTGTGCTTTGTATGAGTAGGGTAAATAAAAATTAAATCATAACTAATTGAGAGGAAAGATAGAAAATAAGATTTGTTGAAGAATTGAAATTAAGCTAGTTATATTACTTCTCTATGTTCGAGTAAACATGATTACATAAGACAACTTTACAAGTTATATTGCCTTTTCTAATTGAGTAAATGTGATTATGTAGAGGAACTGTACATTGTTTTGATTTTTCCTCACCTTCTCTAGTAAGTTACATCTAATTAGTATTGGCAGTAGGCTTCACCCCATTAATACTGGCAGTAGGCTGCACCTCATTAGTCACCGCTTTCTCGGTTTGTGCAGCAGCATTAATTCATTTATTTTACTGTCAAATTTTCATATTCATGTAAAACTTTCCATAAAATACTTGAACTTACCCATAAATTTAATTTAAAGTATAATTACAAGTGCATTGGGAGCAGATTAGCATTTATAACGTACTACATAAACAATAAAATATAATATTACAATGTTAAAGGTAATAAATGAATGGATAAAACATTATGAGTTATAACTGAGGATTCTATCGCCAATATATATAAAGCTGCTGCTTCCGAGTTTAAGCAACAAAGTTCCAAGGTTTAAATTTTTAGTTGTCCACATCTGAAGCTTCAACAGTATCAACAGAGACAACTGCAAGCCTGCAACAGATGGAAACAATTTTCCAAATGGTTTTGTAATTATTTGCACAATGAAGATTTTGTTAATTCAAATTTTACTGTCAAAATAAAATATTTTTTCCTATATTGGTTGATGAACAAAGATATTTGAATGTTATTATTAACATCTTCGAAAATAAACACGGTTTCTTAATCTGGCAACATTGCTACATCATATTAATCAATATTAGCTATCGTGTAGTATAATATAGGGAACAATTTTTATGCTGAATTGCTCGTGAATTTATGGTAATTTGGCAAACAAAAAATTTGCTTAAGATAATTCTATGGGAGTAATATAAAAGATTTTATTTGGATGGGGTATTGTGGATTTAGTTTGGAGATTAGGAGAATGTAACAATTGCCACCAGGGTCGTGGTTTTGATTCTATAACTCTAAACATGATTAAAATGTCAATTTTATCAATTCTGCATACATAGTTAGTTTATTATTATGGGACATAGTAATAAAAACAACATTTAAAGAGAATATATTTTTATACTGTTCTGATAACATAAAATAAGAACAGATAGGGTTATTACTTGATAAAATCATAATACTGGATATATCAATAACAAAATTAAACCGTTCAGCAATGTTTCATAGACAATCAGTTATTGGCATTCAAAAGTTTTATTTTTACACGATTATTTATGTTTGTCCACTTTAGTCATGGCTTAGTGTTACATCGAAAGTCACACTCAATTAACCAATGGTGATTGTAGCTCGTAGGTTTAAGCTTTTGATGTTAGTGGTGTTTCTGATACAAAGCTATCATTGTCTGGATATGGGATTATTGGTGTAGCAACAGCATGTGTAGGAGGAAGCAACAATGGAGCTTCTGGAATTGTATTTTGGCCTGTCCGTATTGTATTAAATTTAGGGTTTATGCTTTAGTGTGTTGTTCACCATTTACTTGTTTAACTTTTAGTCACTGAAGAGCTTTTAGACTGCATGTCCTACGTGTTCCCATGTTTTCATTTTGCTTATCAACTGATGTTTTTTTGAAAGAGATTGATTTTACTGAATTGGCCACCGAAGAGCTGCTGGAATATTTCTTTAACTTGTGTAGTTCCCATTTACAGTAGAAGTGACCAAATATTAAATATTATTCTACTGTTCATAGATGATGAATTTGTCGTGGATGAATCTTCGTATTTACATTAGTTTGAATCTGCGTAGTTTGTTAATTCTCAGTCAAACGAAGATTGAAATTAAAATATACATGGCCCCTCATTACATTTAGTTAGAGCTAACATTAAACAATGCTTTTTAGGTCAAAAGGAAAACTCAATGTAGAATATTTCAAGTACCGCTCAGCCGTTCCCTCTTCGACCACCATCCTCGGTTGTACATTCGCCTCCTGTGCTCTCATCTGTAAGGAATAGCCAAACAATGTCTCAATACAACTTCACATCTCAATGTATGATTAATAATAACTATACCAGCTATAATAATAATAGCTTTTAAACTAATGAATCGTTAGTATGTCGTCATCCTGTGTTAGCTAACTTTTTCTTCTTCTATGCAGGGACAGAGGTTATGAAGTTGTTTCACTGTACAGGGACAGTTTGAAGTAGGTCTGTGGAGGCACAGTAGTAGGGAGTGGTTCAGGTGAGATATTGGAAGCCTTTGGGTATGAAGTCTCAGTGTGTATGTGTTGTATTTTTGCGAGTGGTAGCAGAGTTTGGAATGGTCAGTAGAAGTATTGATGGGTGGTGATTTGTGAAGGCTGGTGGTGGAATAGGGTAGATGGTTTGGGGTTGGTATGTAAATGTATGGGGATGTGGTTCTGGGGGTGCTTGTGGCTTTGGTGTTGATATAGATTATTAACACTTTAATTGATAACACTTTAATTGATATATGTTTATTTTGTATAGATTATTAACACTTTAATTGATATATGTTTATTTTGGTATTATGTTATTCAGTTTGTATTTTCCATCAAATTTAATTTTGAATGATTGTAATATTGCATGCATTAATTGTTTGTTATAATCAATAATATATATATATATAATAATGGTTTTCGAGAATGGCTTTTTTGCATCAGGTATAAATAGCTGATGCAATAGAGGGATTAGTTTGCATCGGTTGTTATAAAAAACCGATGCAACAAGTTACTTTGTTGCATCGGTTTTCATTACAATGGATGCAACATGGGGGCTATGTTCAAGCAACCAACCATGATATTTTGCATCAGTTGTTAGTAACAACCGATGCAAAAAGGACCTTTTTGCATCGGTTTCAGAACTGATGCAAAAGTGTTAAGCCTATTGCATCGGTTGTATATGCATCAGTTGTTGAACTGATGCAAAAGGGGGGTAAACAACCGATGCAAATGGCCTATTTTGTAGTAGTGAATATTGAATCCTGTGGAGTACCTAATTGAACTATACTCGAAAAACAATCGACGTCAGAATTGACAACACAAGAATTCACCCTGTGTGGTGTGTGAACTAGTGTGATCATTCATGTGTAAGTGCTAAGAGATTATGAGTCACAGAATTAATGATATAAAGTCGAGCTTGGGACTGTCGCCTTCGAGGACCGTCATCGCTGACCGTCTCCGAAAACCAGCCTTGCGATGCTTTCAATTTTGGACTCGGGCATTGGCACTACGAGTTAAAAGCTTTTATCTGTTCTTGTCAATTTAAGTTATCAGTCCGGATCTGTTCAATATGCTAGTATGCTGGAGTCTCTGCCCTTGTTTCGTTATATGATTAGGCAAGGCAAATGATCGTTCGGCCTAAGTTCTCTTCGGCTAAAAAGTGGTTCGGCATCCATAAGTGTTCGACCTGTAAAACATGGTTCGGCATTTATAATTGTTCGGCCGAGATATGGGTCGGCAGTCATGATTGGTCGGTCTAAATGTTGTTCGACCTAACTGTTGACCGGACAAGCTATCGTTCGGCAAAGCTATCGTTCGGCCTAAGTAACGACCAACCTAAGTTCTGCTCGGCCAAAGTAACGTTCGATATCCTACCTAATTCATACTTCTGCCCTAACCCTCCATCCCACTGCTCGACATGTGACGAGTCATGCCGAACCAAAAAGATATGCCAAGCCCCAACACTCAGCACTCCGACCTTAAATACGTTTTCGTTTTTTCCTCTCTTCCTCCAACAACGCCGAACAATAGGGACATGCCGTTCGGCGAGTCATCCCAATCCATGCCGTATGACATCCTAACCACCTCCTGCCCCCTCTCTATTCTTTTTTCCTCCAATCTCGTTTGGCACAAGGGAACCGTGCCGAATCACAATACAACTCCCAGCAGCTCCCTTGTACGCTCGTCTCTAGTTACTCCACCTTTCCTCCTCATCATTTAACTCTAAAAACTCTAAAAATATCTTAAACCGAGGTTCGCCTCTTTCATATACCAATCGGCAACGGTCCCTCTATGAACTTGATTAGTTATGGAAAGGATTTAGATAGAAGAATCGATACCTAGTTAGTAGATCGACACTTGGAAAAGATTGTTGAATCTTTGGAGGCTGTGAACTGGCGAGGTTGGCAAGTACAAGGTCGCGGAGATAAAAAAGTGGAAAGAGAAGAAGAAGGAACGTGCTGACTTTTATAGGGAAGAAGAAGTCGAAGCGACAATGACCGGTAGAACCGGTCAAAGCAGCAACGTTCGGCATCGGCTTTCATTTCGCTCGGCGTACATGGGATGTTCGTCTTCGGTTGTATCGCTCGGCATTCACGTTACGTTCGGCACACACCATCCCAACCGGTACTCACAAGAAAACAACCTCCAAGAGTAATCGGCCAAGGTTCAAAGCAAAGCACATAGGACTCATAGTTCAAAGCGTATCGCATTCGGTCACGCGATACACTTTGGGGGGCAAGTGTTTCCTGGGGATTTGACCAGGCAACTTAGTACTCGGCACTCCACCGGTCGACTCAACTGGATCGCTCGGCGATCGACATCCAAGAAGCACTCGACACCCAGGGTGCGCTCGGCATCCGAGTTCGTTCGACGTCTATGGAACATTCGGCATAGCAGAGCATTTAGCATTAGGAGACGTTCGGTATGGAATAACGTTCGGCATGTGAGAACGCTCGACATGGCAGAATTGACCAGCATCAACTACTGTTCGGTCCAAACATTGATCGGCCAAGCTATCGTTCGGCCTAACTATTGTTCGGCCTAAGAATCGTTCGGCCAAGACATAGTTCATCCTGGGTAGCGTTTGGCCAAAGTATGTCCGACCTAAGTTTTGCTCAGCATAAAAAAAATGTTCGGCCAAGTCACTGGTTCGGCTTCCAACATCGTTCGGTGCAGATGCTTCCCACGACATTCAGAGTGTTTGGTCTTGCTGCGCTCGACATAAGGAGACTGTTCGACATTCATACCCTGTTCGGCCTTCGACATTCGGCATCTATGGGTCGGCACACAGAAGTTACTCCATTTGGGCCGAGATATTCAGCCACCTGGCCCACCAGGGAAGTCAAACCCGTCTTCGTCTATAAATAGAGAGGCGGGGGCACAGTGAAAGTGGATCACTCCTTTGGGAACACTAGGGAAACTTTGCCTCATTCAACACTCATTTAAGAATTAATGTTTTGTTTTGCAATTGTATTCAAGTAATTAGAAACGGATTGTATCTGTAATCAACTATCAAGGAAATCAATAAAAATCCACTTCAAAGTGGACGTAGGCAGTTACGCCGAACCACTATAAATTTGGTGTTCTTGTTCTCTACACTGAAATTTACATATTTTTCTCTATTTTAATTTACTCTCTTCATTAATCTCTCTACACAATCTCTCTAAGGGTGTTAGTGACCAATTTTGGTGCTAACAATATTGAACATAGTGTATGTATTAAATGGTTCTAAATTAAAATAGTTTATTTATTTAAAATAATTTATTTATTAAAATAGTTATAATTTAAAATAATTTACTTATTAAAGTAAGTTATATAAATTAGTTTCAAAACCAGATCAATTTAATATCATTATTCGCTTTAAAACCAAATCAATTTGATATCATTATTCACTTTAAACCAGATCAATTCAATATCAAAGTAGTTCCAACTAAAATAGTTTAGATATTGAACATAGTATATGTATTAAATAGTTCCAAATTAAAATAGTTTATTGATTTAAAATAATTTATATAGTAAAATAGTTATAATTTAAAATAATTTATTTGTTAAAATACTTTATATAATAAAATTACTTTGAAAACTAGATCAATTTGGTATCATTAATGTGATGACCCGGAATTTTAGGCAATCTCAATTTAATAATCTATATTAAAAATTAAATTGATTTGATAATTTTTGTTAATAAGATTTAAATTGATATAACAACCTTCTATTCATGAATATTTAATTTGTGAATTTTATCTTTTAAAAGCTAATAAAATGTTTTCTATCTACAATGTATATATATTTGTATATATTGTAAATAGATAAGCTTTGTTTTAAATTTAACAAACAAAATCTTGTTTAAAAATTCTAATATATTTTTAGTAATCTGGAAATTTTGATTTAAATTAATATTAAGCTTTTCAAAGTTAGTTAATAAATAACTATATGGCTTTAAATACTTAAAATAAATATTAGTTGTTTAAATTTATCTTAGCTTAAGTTTAAATTTAAATAAAGGGTTTAGGTTATTTTCCATTTAATGTTACTTGATAAATATGATTTGTAATTATATAAGAAAGTTTGGAATACAATTTACAAATAAAACATTTAGTCATTTTAGTAAGATAAGAAATAAGTAATTTATAATCTCTTTTATAAATTATTTAAAATTGATAAATGTGTTATCTTCAAATAATAAATAGAATATATTTTTTATATAAATAATAAATAGATTTTTAATAAAAATAGAATTATTATTTCAATTTGAATTTGTGTTGTTATATTTATATATAACTTGATTTTAAAATTTGACTTTTGACTTTGGTTTGAATTTGAATTTAAAGTTTTGAAATTCAAAGATAGATATTTTAAATTGTTTTGGATTTTAAAATATACATATAAACTTTTATTTATAAATATAATTAGTTTTGTTTCTTTAAAACAATTTATATATAAATAAGTACTTAATAAATAAAGAAAAGGGTTTCATTTACTTTTAAATTAAAAAAATAAAAATAAAATTACTTATAAGACATATTTGAATATATTAAGTGGTATAAGAGACAAGTGTTAAATAATAAACTATTTTAATGACAAGTGTCCTTTTAATTTTTTATTTTCTTTTATTTCTTTTAAATAAACTATTTATACTTATAAAACATGTTTTCTTCATTCCCTCATTTTTTTCTAATCTTCATTTTTTTCAAAAGCGAAGATAAAAGTTTCAGCTGAATCAAAACAGAAAATCAAATCTATAATCAAACTCCTCAAGCCAGAAACCAAAGAAAATCATTTCCCTGTAATCTCATCTTCAAAAGAAAACCAAAATCATGTTCAAATCTGAAAATTTCCTCCTCAAAATAAATACAAATCAAAGCCTGCATGTTTTAAATTCTGAGCATCTACATTTTCCCAAATATGAGAACAAAACATGCAAAGCATTTTCAATTCAAAGGCTTCCATTTTTGTTTAAATCTGAGCATCTGCATTTCAAAACTGAGAAAATAAACTTGCATGCATTCTTAAAGACAGAGATTTTCAAAGTCTGTTCTTTTGCAAACCTGAGAAGTATCAAAGCAGTTTCATCTCAGTTCCAAATCTAAGTCATCATCAAGATTCAATAAAAAAACATCCTCCAGTCATTCAAGCATATTAATCAAGGAAGCTAGGCACTCAAGTTTTCAAAGTTTTCTTCAAAAATTAGTTCTCTGTCCTTCATTTAGGTGAGTAATTTTTTTAATTTAAAAACATTTTAAATCCGAGATCAAAACTTAAATGCATAGATGAAAATATTATGGTAATGCAGTGTTAATTGTTGCATGTATGAATACCGATGCATTGTATGTATTATGATATGCCTGTGAAAATGTCTGTAATTTGATATAAGTATAAGCCTTTGTTATGTACAGGTTAAACTTTCCCCTAAGGAAAATTTCATTTCACTTCATTCATTTAGTTTTAGGCTTTGATTTATGAATGCAGAATGATCATTTCTGTGTGGTATTAACTTTAAAAATAGTTTTAAGATTTTATATTTAGTAATTTTCACATAAAAATGTTAAATACAGTGAAAAGCTAAAAATAGTTAAAAAAACAATCGTAGTAATTTCAGATTTTGATTTCAGAATCTGATATGCTAAACTAAATGGTGAATTTTAGTATTCGAATCATGATTTTTAAGGTGAAATAAATCGAGGTATGCTTGAATGAAGGAGTTTGGGAATATCCCAGATTCCAATTGATCGGCGTATATAGTTTCAGTGATTTTTGGTTTGATGGTAGCTTTTGTGATGTTGATCATTAGAAAAATATTGGTGGAAATTACCAAAGGTTGTGGTGAGCTGTGATCGATGAAGTAGGGTTTTCGACTGTCGTTTTTGATTGAGTTGAAGTCGACGCGATCTCAGCAAAAATGGAGCCTCAGTCTCGATCGCGAGGGTCGCGATAGCTACATGGTGGCGCGAAGTAGCTCTAGTAGGAGAGCCATGGGTTCCAGTCGACGTGATGGACGACGGCAGGGGATTTAATTACTGTGCTTGGTTTCAGTTTTTGAATCAATCATCGAAATTTCGATTGGTGGGAGAACTAGTGAGTCTTGGTGGTCGTGTGTGACGTTGAGTAGATCGATGACTTGAGAGTGACCTTGGCGAGGTGTCGGAGTTGATGAACTTGTCGTGCACGTTCACCGTGCACATTGGGCATCAGGTGTTGAAGGAAGGTTGGGAAAGAAGCAAATTGACTCGATTTTTTAGTTTGGCTCGTGTGATTGCTCGAGTTTTTAGTTTGGCTCTGAGCTGATTGTTTGGCTTGTAACAGGTTTCATAATTTGTAAAGAAATATGATTCAAGCTTTAAGAAAAATGAAACAAGTTTTTCAAGCTAAATATTTGTAAATTTTATTATCAAAGTGTTTAAAACAAATATTAAGTTATTAAAATAATTTGTTTCCAAAAGATAAATGTTTTATACAAGATTAAAGATGGTTGAAAAATTTTAATAAGTTTTAAAAAGGAGTTTATAAGTAAGTTCTCAAAAGAATAATAAATTTGGTTTAAAAACTTTTAATACAATCTGTTTTAAAAAAAGAGTATTCTAACATTGATTCAAAAAGGGTTATAAATTGATTTAAATTTTGTTAAAGTTAAATGTGTTAATTATTATTTTAAATCTTAAATTTAAAATGAAATTTTAAATGTAAATTTAAAAGATAAGATTTCAAAGACTTTGTAAATGATAATTAATCATATATAAGGATAATACTTTATTTTAAAGATATTTGAGATTTAAATGTTTTAAATATGATTAAGTTAAAGAGTAATTAATCTATTTAATTAATTAAGGATTTTTAAATAAGTAATTAAGGGATCATTAGTTAATTAACTGGAGGTTAATTAATGTGTAATTAGGGATCTTTAATTAGATAAATTAAGCTTATAAATTAATGATTAGGAATTAATTAATCAAGTAATTAAAAGATTAATTAAGTTTCAGTTAAGCACTTAATTAATTAAGTAATCAAAGATTAATTAATTTATGATTAATAATTAATTAAATTGTAATTAATAATGGCTAATTAAAGTATAATTATTGAAGGGAAGTAATTGTAGAATTAATAATAGTCAATGAAGATCATTAACTAGGGATTATTAAATAATTAATTAATGTGATTAATTTTAATAATTAATAATATTAATTAAAGATGATCATTATGGAATTGTTTAAGTATAATTACTGAATGAAGTAATTAGAGGAATTAATTACTTTGTGTAATTAATTAAATTAATGTGATTAATTTAAGTTAATTAATTAGTTTAATTAACTTAAAATAATCATTTGGTTAAGTATAATTATTTAGTGTAATTTATTAAGCATAATTACTTAGTAAAGTAATTAGTGGCTAATTACAGGATGTAATTAATTAAAGAATGAAAGTAATTTGGGTTAATTACTTAATGTAATTAATAAAGAAGGATAATTACTTAATGAAAGTAATTAATAATTAATTACTTAGTGTAATTAATTAAAGAATTGATAAACAAAGTTATTTGAGGATAATTATGTGATGTAATTAATTAAGGTTAATTACCGAATGAGATTAATCAAGGGTGATTAATAAATATAATTAATTAAAGATTAATTATCAAATATAATTAATTTAGGAGTAATTAATTTACTTAATGAAGTAATTAAGGGTAGTTAATTATTGAATGTGATTAATCAAGAGAGATTAATAATTGTGGTTTATTACTTAATGTAATTAATTAATTAAAATGTAATTAGGGATCATTAATTTATATAATTATGTAATTAAGGTTGATTAATTAAGATTGATTAATCAATGATAAGTGATTAAAGTAATTAATTAATGTAATTAATTAAGGAATAATGTAATCAATTATAGTTAATGAATTAATGAAGTAATTAAAGGTTGATTACTGTTTTTGGTTAAGGATAATTAATTTGTGAAATTAATTAAAGATAATTACTTGAATGTAATTAAAGGATAATTAATCAAGGGTGGTTAATTAAGGTGATTAATTAGAGGGTGATTAATTGATTGATTTGTAATTAATTAATGGTTATGTAAGCAAGATTTATAATGATGAAGTAATTAATTTAATTTATTTTAAATTAATTAAAGTTAAAGTAATTAATTTAATTCACTTTAAATTAATTAGAGATGCAAGTAATTAATTTAATTCATTTTAAATTAATTATAGTGTGATTAAGTAAATCCTTGCTTATGTATGAATGGATGATATTGATTGCTAGAATGGTTTGAGATCTCAGAGATGAGATAAGTGATGCTGTGTGATATGAATGCTTTCGTTGCATTGTGATGATAATGTGAATTTTCTGTTTGTGATGATAATGTTGATTATCTATTGTGATATGTGAATTATCTATCTGTGTGTATATAGATAATAGAATTGAAATTGTTTTAAACTTTAAAACAACTTGGACCTAAAAGATGGCGTTTTGGATTTCGATGAGACCGGGATCGGGTTTCCCAATTTGGATATCCGAAAACCACATGAATCCAAATAACGATAGGTCATGAATCTCAAGTGAAGATGAAGATTCAGAGTGCAAGAGTTATTGTCGTTAACTCTGAGGGTGATTCCAAAAAGAGTGTAACGAGATAATGCCTTCGGTTTCATTCGAACCCGGAACGAACTTGTATGGATTAAATGCTTTCAGAACATCGTCAGGTGGATGATGAGCATTCTAAGAGATGTGTTCTCTAAAGGTAATCGCAGCCTCAAGCCTCATCAACCAGGAATGGCTAAAACAGGGGAGGTGCAGCAAGGTTAAGTGGGTCATGCCCAAGTAGGATGAGATTTTCCCCTATCTAGAAGTCCTTTTTTATTCGGCTGTGTGGGCAGTTGGGTCGCGGCCAACTGCTACCCAACTGCGGGGTTGTCTTGTTCGGGATTGTGCAGTAAGGGACGGTTCCGACCTTGTGTTGCAGAGGATTTAGGGTGGATCCTCGGTACAGTGATCTAGGTCCCGTACTGTGACGGGCGGTACCCCAGTAGCCCTGCCATTGATAGAAACCCATTCTTCCTACGAGACCCTACGGTTTTGATTTGTATTACCCACTTTTGTGGCTAGTAGCTGGAATTTAATAGATGTAAAAATTTCGGCTATTTTCTATTTACTTAAAAACCCTAGACACTATTATAAAATAACTGGATTTCCTATCAAATATTTTTGGTTAGCGTAAGGTAAAAACTTTTCCTTGTTTATGTGTGGGAAGTCATACGTGATAACTTTTCTTTTCAAAGAATTTTTAAAGTTAAGCAACTTTAAACCGTTTACTAACACCAGACCCATGTCTGACCGAAGTGTTTATTTTCTGTTTTATTAAACTCTTGGGTACTCATATTATGTATAAGTAGTCGAGGGATTTAGGTTAGCTTTGACGAATTCTGGAGAAGATTTGGAGAAGGAGGCTTCAGTTTGTAGATATATTATGGTTCCGCTGTGTTAGTGTTATGTCTATATTGTATTGATGTACTTGAGTTGTATGATAGACAGATGTTTATAACTGTCTGATATGTATTGTATAGGTTGTGTAACTCTGATGTATATGATACTATGTAATATTTTATGTGACATATTATATTTCAATTGTTCCGCTATGAGTATCTGATGTTGTTGAGTTTCTTCCCCCTTATCTTGTCTTCTTCTATCCCTTTCTTTCTTAAATCATGATGCGTTTTCCTTGTGATAGAAAGGCGGGTCGTGACAATTATCCACTTTAAAACCAGATCACATAATCATATTCATTTCGAAACCAGATCAATTTGATATCATTATTCACTTTAAATAATATTCATTTCCAGAGTCGTAGCACTTTCTGTAACAACCCGCATATTTATCGATTGTATATTTAAATATTTTATTTAAATATTTCATCGTTCGTCGGATTTTAGTTCGAAAACCTACTTTTAGAAAATAGTCGAATTGATTCTCGGACCCCTTCCATTGAGTTCAAAATGTCGTTTGCAACCTTTTTGAGTATAAATATTGATATGTTTGGAGCTAGCTAAAAATGTGACCTTTTTCACTTTGGGTTTGGGTTCAGCCCACTAGCCAACTTAATACCCCAAACTGAACCACTTCTCTTCATTCATTCCCTCTTCCTTATCTTTTCAGTTCTAAATAGAATAATAGGGGAAAAGAAAAAGAATTAAAATCCTAATCCCTAGTTTCCATTTGCAAATCAAGTTCTAGCTCCAAATTGAAATAGAAGCATTGGTAAGTATCATCTCCTTCTTCTCCAACTCATTTTCTCTTTGATTTCAGAAAAATTCCTAAACCTAATTTGAGAAATGATTCTCTTCTAAGATTAGATTCAAGCTTCTTTTTTTTAGCAAAGGCTAGCGGGGTTAACAGGGCCCCTACCTGTTTTTATTGCAATGGAACAATAAAAAACAAAGCTTGTTCAAAGAAGATAAACAAGCAAGGAAAAAAGAATAAACACACAGGGAATAACAAGAGATAAAACATGCACACGGAGCTAAACAAGACAAGATACCACCAAAACCACCATATATCTCCAAGCTTCTCTGAAAACAGCTGGAACAAAGAGTTGCATCATCAAAGATAGATAAATATTCTCCTTCAACACTTTCCATAACACCTGCCTATCCCTCCTCTTGTTTTCAAAAGAAATTATATTTCTTTCAAGCCACACAATTGACATATATTTCTTCAGGCAGATTATAAGGCATCTTGCTTTCATAGTTCGCCACCTTGTTGCTTTATATATGATGTCAAAATCCATAGGCCTAAGACTGGACAACAAGTTACTTCCAGCATGCTGCATCATTTTTCCAAATATCATCATAGTATAGGAACATTGAAAAAACAAATGGTGCATGGTCTCTGATTCATTAGCACAGAACAAACAGGACAAACCAGAATCTAAACCCATCTCCATCAACTTGCTTTTAGTTAACAAAGCATTTTGAAGAACTTTCCACAGCATCAGATTGTCCCTGGGAGAAGAATCAGATGTCCAAATGACCTTACTCCATTTAAATGCTTGGATAGTGGGCCTGTGCAGATGGTTGTACACAAGAGAGACAGAGTGGGGTTATGCATTCCAAAGCACAGCATCAACTTCCACCGGAGGGTAGAAATTACTTTGTATTTCATTCCAAACTGACCTGATGAATTTATTGGAGGAATAAGGCAGCTGTAGGTAACCATGGCTAATAAAATCAACTGCATATGCATCAATGGGAATACCAGTTTGATTCAGCTGTTGATAGTTGAGAAGATTATGCAATATCACACCTTTGGAAACCCATGGATCAAACCAAAATTTAACAACAGATGAATTATCCAATCTATGAATGATGAGGGGAAGCAAAGTATCACACAATCCTAGCATCTTTCCCCATGGCCAACTACAAGTTTGTGGAGTACTCAAAGTCCAGAAACTTTGCCTACCAATTCTATGTGCCCAAACCCAATTAACCCAACCAGAATTCTTTTGGACAATAATAGAATTAATATGAGTACTGAAAGCAGCAATATTCCAGTTGACAATGTTAATTACTCCCAACCCACCAGCATTTATATCCTTTTCAAAGAGACTGAAAGAGCATGGTATTGGCTTCCTGTTATTGATGGAACCAGTCCAAAAAAATCTGATCATAGCACCTCTAACCAGATACAAAAGTTTAGTAGGCATGATAAAAGCTTTAGACCAATATACAATCATAGAAAATGCAACTGATTTGATAAGAACAAGCCTTCCAGCCTGAGACAAGAATCTGTTTGACCACCTGTCAAGCATAGAAACAATTTTGGAATACGGTGGAAGGCAATCAGCATGCTTCAATCTAGAGGTTAAGAGTGGGAGGCCAAGATATGTCATATTAGAGACCATACTTTGAAGTCCAGTTTTTGGATCAGGTCTGAGGAAAGATTGGAGGAGATCCCAACAAAAGATATACTTGATTTTGTAAACTTGAGAAGCAAACCAGTCATCAAGTTAAAATCAGATAATGTACTAACAACACACTGAATCAAGGGAAGATGAGGCTTAGTAAAAATCACAATATCATCAGCAAATATAAGAGTAGTAACATTTGTAAGCTTGCACTTGGGATGGTACCTGATCAGATCCGCAGAGTACTTGGTATTCATATATCTAGTGAGAACTTCCATCACAAGAAGAAATAAGTAAGATGAGATCGGATCACCCTGCCTAATTCCTTGCCTACTCTTGAAGTATCCAACAGGACGACCATTAAGAATAATGGAGAACCTTGGAGTTGAGATACATTCATAAACCCAGCCAACAAAAGGCTTAGGAAAATTCATTAAGGCCATAATACGAACTATGGAGGACTAGTGTATGGAATCATAAGCTTTCGTGATGTCAAGCTTTAACATTGCAGAAGGAGAAGCATTTGATCTCGCATACCCACAAAGAAGCTCCTAGGCAAGAAGAATGTTGTCAAAGATACTTCTGTTGGGAAGGAAGGCAACTTGATTTTGCAAAATGATTTGAGGGAGGACTTGCATTAGCCTAGAAGCAATAAGTTTTGAAATACGCTATACACCACGTTACAGCATGAAATTGGTCTAAAGGAAGAGATAGTGTTAGCATCAGGACATTTTGGGATAAGGACAATGTTAGTTGAGTTGACTTCAGCTAGCAGTGAGCATCTATTAAAAAAATTGTGAACAACCTTACAGAAATCAGCATGAACAATGTCCCATCAACTAACATAGAAGTGAACATTGAAGCCATCAGGTCCACCACACGATTTTCTATTCATGGAGAAAAGTGTTTGCTTTATTTCCTCGTCAGTTACTTGATTGACAAGCATAGCAGCCTGCAAACTGGATATAGATGGAAGGGTAAAGTTGTTCAACATGTCAAGGTCAGGACTAAAATTAGTGGTGTTACCAAGCAAGTCATCAAAATAACTTAGAAAAGCATTATCAATTTGCTCAGGAGAGGAGACTATAGTACCATCATGAGAAAGAATTGTGCGAATATTTTCTTTAGCTTGTTTGATTTTGATCGAGGAATGAAAAAACTCAGTGTTACGATCACCAAATTTAAACCACTTACAGTGAAACTGCTGTTGTTTCATACTACTTTCAATATCAAGGGCTTTGTTGAGAAGCGCGCAAAGCTTACTTTCCTCCTCAGCAGCAACTCGGTCATGAGGGTTATTCATCATAAATTCCTGAGCTTGTATATACCGAGTCTTCAAAATAGTTGTTTGTTTGTGACCATCACCATACTTTTCAGTTGCCCAAGCTCTCAAGTGCTCTTTAACAAGTTTGAGCTTCCTGCAAAGAATAAACATAGGGTTACCATAAAAATGAGATGACCAAGCTTTACCCACAATTGGTTTGAATTCAGAGGAATGAGTCCAATCATTAAAAAATTTGAAACTTCTTTTTTCATTTTTCATTTTGGGACCATTTGAAAGAATCATAGGGGAGTGATCAGAGAGGATGGGGTGGATAAGATTGGCAGAAAGATTAGGCCAGACAGAGAGAGCTTTGAAGTTGCAGAATGCATGATCAATAGTGGAGAAAGTTCTGACTCCACTCCTACTTTTATTATTCCAAGAATATCTTGCACCCGTAGTTTGAAGTTTGAGAAGGTCAGAATCAGTTATGGCAATGTTTAAAGGAAGGATATGCTTTGGAAATAATGGATGGCCACCAAACTTATCATCAAGCTGCAAGCAGCTATTAAATCACCCATGACCAGCCATGGATGCGATTCCTGCCTGAGAAAAGGCAAGAAGTCAAACAGTTTTTGCCTAGAAGAAGCAGAGTTATCTGCATAAATAAAAGTAAAATTGAATGAAGATTTGGTTTGCTAGCAGATGATTTTAGTATGGATGAATTGCCTAGAGGAAAGAACAAAGGTTATGGAAAAAGCAGTAGGATCAAATAGGATTAAAATCCTACCATAATCGGCATCAGATAGATTATGGAGATAATTCCAATTAGGATTAATGTAACTAGCTGCCCTTGAAGTTAAAGCGAGATTGAGTTTGGTTTCAAGTATAGCAATTATTTTCAGTTTATGGAAAAGGATGAGATTTTTAACTTGATCAAGTTTCAAATGACTATGAGCTCCCCTAATGTTCCAAACACCTATGTTCTGCATCATCATAAACTAAAGAGAGTGATGGATAATGTTCTTTCTGCTCCTAGTTGCAGGAGATTGGGAATCAACAGTACCGGTTTTGGATTTTGACAATTTCTTAGCTGTCATTCTTGTATTACTGTCATTAATACCTTGGCAAGTTTCATCACATACTTGTTTTCCTTTGTCGTACCATCCTGGAATAATTGTATTATTAACATAAGGAAACTGGGCTGTTGAAGAAGGAAGAGTAGATGACAAGTTTAGGTTGTGGGGAACATGAGATGATGAAGTTGGAACAGATAGTTTAGATGAAGATGCAGTAGGAACATCTTGCATTGAACAGGCAAGTTCAAAAATGTTATTTGCATAAGTGCTGATGATATTGATTTCAGAGGAAAGCATGTCTTGGATATTTGTGTCATTAGTTGCCTCCATTTGTGTTTGATCAATATTAGATTGAAATAGGGTAGTTTCTTGTTGGATGATCTGATTACTGATATACACATGCACAGGTGATTCACCATGCATAGAGTTAATTTCTTGTATTTTCTCACTATCAGCAACTTGGAGGCAGTAAGCGGGAATTACTCTGCCATCTTCGAGTAATTCTCCCTCCTCAATGCCTAATACATCACCTATTGCTTTTTCATTGTCTTCTTGTACTGCTTCATTTGTTTCTCCTATTATATTATCTGCAAGCACTTGAAAACTATTCACCATACTATTGTCAATACCACAGAGAGTCAGTGATTTATGCTTATCCTTTATTGCTCTATCCTTGGAAAATCCCTCCACGCTTGCAGTGGTGCACTGCAAAGACTTAGTGCCAACAAATTCACTTTGATTTTCACTCACTTCTACAAGACTGTTCTCCTTATTCTTACTTTTATTGTAATTAACCTTTTTCCACACCTGTTTCTGATTTTTATTCATGCTCATCGGCCCATTCTTGACTTTAACTATCTCCTTTAAACTATGTGGAACATTTTCATCCTGATTAGTGACCTTAGCAACATTAGAAGCAAATGAGCAGTTAATGTCAGTATGCCTAAATGCTCTACAATTTACACACACCTCTGGTTTCCATAAATATTCAACTGTAACTAACTGGTCACTGCCATCCATCAGCTTAACTAAAAAATTGTTTACTAATTCCTTGTCAGGTGTAACTTCAACAAGGCATTTAGCATACGTAATCCTTTCCAATCTCTCAGTTGACCGATCCATGTACAGGAACTTCCCCACCCTCGATGCTAACCAATTTACACCAAAATGCGACCAGGCATAAAGTGGTAAATTATATAATTTGATCCAAACAGGGACAGAACGAATTGTCCCACAACTATTACCTATAGTAACATCCCAATGCTTCAAGATGAACAGTTTGTTTCTCATAATAATGGATCTGCTTCAGAGATCCTATGTTTGTCCTCAGCAGAAGAAAAACAGAATAGAAAAAGAAAACCATCAGACTTAACTTTAACTTCACCTTTCAGCTTCCAAACTTTCTTCAGATGATACACAACAGAAACATAAGGAAGTGGTTTATCCAGGAAAAACCCAACAAGGTAGTCTTTCCATACATCAGTGCCAACCTTTATTATGTCACTAGTTGGCACAAGCACATCAACAGAGAACTGGAGCAGGATTTCCTAGGGGATGTACGAGCCCGCATTACGTGGTTTTGATTTGAAAAGAGAAGTCCAAGGCACCGAGCCAAGGACAGGAGGAGGAAATGGACAATGGGAAACAGAAGAAGGATACTGCACAGTATCTGCATGCGGAGGGGGATCAGGTGACAGATGAGGGAGAATAGGTGGGGTACCAGAAACAGGGACAGTTGGCTGATGTGACAATGGAGGAATGGGACTGACAGACGGCGGAAAGGTAGAAGGAATGGGGAAGACAGAGGGAGGGACAGGTGAAGGTACGGGAAGAACAGGAGAAGGAATAGTCCCTATGAAAAACGTTTGAACATTCAAACTTAGTTTTTGTTTGAGATTGAAGCTTCTTGTGTTGAGGTTGAAGTGTGGTTGATCTTCCCTTGTCTTCAAGCTTCTCATTCATTGTTTTTGGGTTCAAAGGTGAGATTTTTATCTCACATCTATGACTAGAATTATCTTTTGTTGTTAGGTATGAATTCCTAACACCTCTTTATGTGCATTTGCTATTGATTCGGATTGGTTTTGTGAATATTCCAAATTTTAGTATTTTGAGTTCAAATCTTTAAAAATCCTAACTTCGATCTTTGAACATGTTTTTGGTGATGCATCAAAGAGCTTGCAGGGCCGGGTCGTCATTTGGCATAAACCCCTAGTGCCCATTGCTCGTCCGGTTGCATTTGTGAAGAGATTGCCTCTTCATTTTTAGGTTGAAAATACTGGAAATTCCAGTTCAGTCGACTGAAATCTCTGAGTCGGTCGACTGAACCTGGAACCTAAAAGTTTCCAGGTATGATTCAGTCGACTAAAATCTCTGTTCAGTCGACTGAACCTAGAAACAGAAAGTTTCCAGGCATGATTCAGTTGACTGAAATTTTTTTTCAGTCGACTGAACCTGGAAAGAGAAGGTTTCCAAGCATGATTTAGTCAACTGAAATCTCTGTTCAGTCAACTGAATTTGTTGTTTCTGCCCAATTTAACTTTTGGGATTGAATTTCCAATTTAATCGATTTGTGATCATCTTATTTGTTGTTATCATTTATTATAACTTTAATGACTCCTTTTTAGGGATTTTTGAATATCCATTTCGATGGATACTTTATCGGTTTCTTTGGATTTGATTCACGTCTTCGTATGTGGATTTTAATGATTGATTGTTTCTACAATCATTTTTATAGTTTGTCACTTTAAAATACAAAGGTTTCTATACTAGTAGTAAATATTCAAACACTTTATCAAAGATTATTTAAACTATATTTTCAATATCAAACTCGTTTATAAAACCATTTTCCAACCTACTCGTATATACAAACCTTTACCTCACTCGTATGAGAAATCTAATTAAATGACTTAGTAAGACAAGTGGTATGAAACGCTTGTGTTTACTTCATCGGTTAATTCTTGGACTTGTTCGATTGAATCTCTTGTGACAATTCTTGAGTGGAATTCTACAATTTGTTCGTAAATATTTAAGTTAAGCTAGTGTTTATGGGACATGAAGCTAAACTCGTATATTTACTAGCTTAGTGTAATTAACACTTCTTGATGATCGATGATGATCATTTTATGGTTTAGACTAGCAATGTGCGATGTCTCTTTGTCCACGTGAGGACTGTACTTTATTTCATTGAGCTTCGTCTCATTTCTCGCATGGGTCGTACCTATTTAGGTGCATCGATGTTTGTTTACTTTGTGGAGCAATCGGCTCAATAAGTCGGGACATGGGGCGTATCTTTCTAGGTGCGTCGATGTTCGTCTTTGCATGGGGCGTATCTTTCTAGGTGCATCGATGTTCGACTTTGCATAGCGTGTATCTTTCTTGGTGCATCGATGTTAGACATTACATGGGGTGTATCTTTCTAGGTGCATCGATGTTTATTTATGCATGGGGCTTATCTTTCTAGGTGCGTCGATGCTAGAGCATGGGGCGTACCTTTCTAGGTGCGTCGATGCTAGAGCATGGGGCGTACCTTTCTAGGTGCGTCGATGTTCATCTTTACATGGGGTGTATCTTTCTAGGTGCATCGATGTTTATTTATGCATGGGACGTATCTTTCTAGGTGCATCGATGTTCGACTATGCATGGGGAGTGTCTTTATAGGTGCGTCGATGCCCAGTTTATGCCATTTGCCATCCTCTTTTTCTTGTGATTTCTAGATTTCTAATTGATGATTTCTGGACTTTATGTTTCACCAACTTTTACGATTGGCATTGATATGTATGTCATTTATTGTGGCTTGGTGAAGTAAATAAAGAATATGATATTCTTTTTGATGCTATGAGATTCTTGAGATATTTGTATGATTTAGTTGATTTTCTATGTATTCTTTTCGCAGTATGACATTTTTGGTTATCATACGTTTTTATTACATCTCTTGTTATATCTCATTTCATCTGATAATTATAGCTAGACTGATCCGTTTATTATTTTCTTCTTAATAATACTCGGGTCAGACTGAGATATTGCAGGTGCTTCCTCATGACTTCCTATCTGGAACCATCTTCTGACTTTTTCTTAACTACTTTAGTCTAGTAGTTTTTGTTGTATACATTTGAGATATAGACTCCTTGATATATGCATATTCTTTTGTCTAGCACTTGTATCTATTCTTTTGTGATATTGTGGATCTTATTTGACCACTACTCTGATTTACACGTTCATGTGTTATACTCATATCTGTTTCCGCCTTAGTGATATGAATTATCTGTGACTGATTTATGTTATGTTTATTTCTATATTTGTTTCCGAAGATTATATATAGCCACTGTGTAGTAGCTTTGAGTTTGTGTTGGTATGTCGGATTTCCTCTTGAGATGAAATGCATGTTATATTTTATCTGGCATATCGGTGCTCGCACAATGCAATTACACGGATGGTCGCTCCTCAATAGCCTTATTCTCCACGCTAGTTGACGGCATTACCCCGTAGTGTCCTTGGCTAGCGTGGTATAGAGGTGGGGCGTCACACTTTCAAAATTATAACCTTTCTGAAATCATAACACTTTGGAAATCATAACACTTCCGTAATCATAGCAGTTCCAACTTAAACAGTTTAGATATTGAACATAGTATATGTGTTAAATAGTTCTAAATTAAAATATTTTTTTATTTAAAATAATTTATATTAAAATAGTTATAATTTAAAATAATTTATCTATTAAAATACTTTATAAAATAAATTTAGTTTCGAAAACAGATCAATTTGATATCATTATTCACTTTGAAACCAGATCAATTTGATATCCTTATTCACTTTAAACCAGACCAATTTGATATCATAGTAGTTCCAACTTAAACAGTTTAGATATTGAACATAGTATATGTATTAAATATTTCTAAATTAAAATAGTTTATTTATTTAAAATAATTCATATATTAAAAGAGTTATAATTTAAAATAATTTATTTATTAAAATAATTTATATAATTAAATTAGTTGCTGTAATGACCCGTAATTTTCGATAATTAAATTTGTTAATTTAATAAGATTTTGGTAATTTAATATTGAAAGAAATAAAGATTTGCGATGTCACCATCGATATTTTCAACCCTTCGCATCCGCACATGTCGGACTTGAATTGCTCATAATACCGAATTGTAAAAATAAATTTGGCAAAACTCAGAATATGCAGTAAATAAATAAATCACAGATCACAGACATAGAGTAATATAATGCAGCGGCAGTAAAGAGATAGTAGTTCATGAAACTACTATATAAATACATCAAATTTAAACAAGGGTACAATAGAGTTTAATGCAACAATCAAGTACAAAGATGAATACATTACTGGAATCAACTGAATAACAAAAAAAAAACTGAATACTAAAGTAGAAATATATAGCTGGATCTTCAAGCAAAGCTCCAACTCCAAAGGTGAGCGTCGAATGCTGTATCACTCAGTCTAACCCGAGCGTAAAGAAAAACACAAAACACTCAAGTCAGGACATACATACTTATACAATGTAAACCATCTCAAGCGAACTGTAATATAAATGTACAAGTAACTTAAAGGATGCTTTGGACTGCCCATCCTCTAAGGATCCGTTAAACTATTTACTATGTAGTAATATTTCTCTATTACAATAATGTCTACAATAAAATAAACTTACTTTTAAATAGCTTTAAGGAGTTATCCAATCTCTCCCTTAACACAATAATAGTCCCAGTAGTCCATCCAGTATCAGCGCATCTCCAGATCGGGGACTACCCTAAATACTCCACGGGCTATGGGAGAAAACCGAACTCGTACAAGGCTCGCTAGGGTAGGTGACACGACACAACAAGGAAATGCCATGGTAGATATACCAATCATGCACATGGGCTGGTGGTAACGCGTAGCAGCTACTACCGCCCACCTCGAGCCACACCCCTAAATCAAAAATAAAACGTAGCCACCAAATCAATCTCAAAGTCAGAATATAATATCGACGGAGTGTGTCCGATAACAGCGGGCACCTCCTTGGCCCGAGATCGCTCCTGTTTTAGCCACCTTATGCCAACCCACATGAGTTAGGTCCACGTATATACCATAAAGGACGTCGCCACCATCCTAATTCATTATGGAATCTCCATCGCTTACACGATTGTTAAAGTGGTTTTCGGAGTTGGCAGAGAGTATGAAAACTTCCGATCCTGGTCACTTTAACAACCAAACATTCTTATTACCCGTGGTTATTTCATTTTCAAATGGTTTGTATTTCGTATCAAACATATTCATTTCAAAGCCATATAAACCCGGTATCATTGTTCTTTAGAAATGTAATATTCATTTTCAAAGTTGTAACACTCCCAAATTTTATACATTCAATTATAACACAATAAAATCATAATAGTTTAGAAACCATAGCACTTTAAAAATGTAACCTCTATAATCATAGCATTTCGACAACATTACATTTTCGAAATAATAGCATTTTGAAAACATAACCTTAAGACATCATAGCATTTTGGAAAAGTAATACTTAAGAAAATCATAGCATTTTTGGAATGTAACACTTTCCATTTTAACATTTTATATAATCGAAGTATTTATATACTTACAAATTTTAACATGGTCATTTTATCATAGCTTTATAGTTAAATAAACTTTGTTACTGTAATATCCAATTTAAAGCTGAAATTCTTATGTTAAGTAAAAGTACATTATTAACTTACATTTATTATTATAATAAAGAAACTTTACTATTTTAATCATTTAAAATATGCCATTTACATTAATTAAAACTTACATATCAAATGTACATTATCAACTTACATTTTATTATTGCAGTAAGGAACATTTATCATTTTAATCAATTTAAAATACACCATTACATTAATTAAAACTTACATGTCGAATGTACGTTTTAACTTACATTTATTACAATAGAGCATTTATCATTTTAATCGATATTACGCTAATTAAAACATACATTATCAAATGTACGTTTTAATTTACATTTTTATTACAATAAAGCGCATTTACCATTTAAATAATATTACATTAATTAAAACTTTACATGTCCCATGTAAGTTTTTAACTTGCTTTTTTATTACAATAAAGAGCATTTATCATTTAAATCAATATTACACTAATTAAAACTTACATTATCAAATGTACGTTTTAATTTACATTTGAATTACAGTAAAGAGCATTTATCATTTTAATCAATATTACATTAACTAAAACTTTACATGTTTCTTTCATTAATTAAAACTTTACATGTTTCTTTCATTAATTAGAACTTTACACGTTCCTTGCATTAATTAAAACTTTACATGTTTCTTTCGTTTATGTTATTATAGTAAAGAACATTTATTATATTAATCAATTAAGATATTAACTAAACTTACATCTCACATGTATGTTTTAATTTACATTTTTCCATTTTAAAGTCATAGCTATTTATCTTCTAAAACATAACATTTCACAAAAGAATATTTTATCATAGTTAATATAACAATCAAAATTTCTTCATAAGTCTATTCATTTAGACATCAATTAACTATGATTTTCTAGTTAAATAAATTTTATTCCAAATTGTCCAATTAAAACTGTATTCCATTTTACCAATTCAAAATACATTATTTATTATACAAAACATGCCCATTTCATAAAGTAGAATTCATAACAATTTCTAGGTTAGATTTACAACTTCCATATTAGGTAAAACTCAATTATTAAGTTATTTATCATCAGTAAAGATCTTTAATTCAACTTAAAACCAACTATTAACTTATAAATTTTAACTTACAGAAAAACCAATATACCTTTATAATTTAAAGCATTAAATCAAATTTTAAGTTAAACATTCATATATTTATAAACTCAAAATTACTTAATAATCTCTTAGGAAAATATTATTTTGAAAATGCTTAACAAATTTTTAGGAAAATATTATTTAAATATAAAATCATGGGCCTGTATAATATTTTCTAACCTAGGTCAAGTGATACAGATATATATCATTTCAATCCGTAATTTGAAAAGAAAAATCCGGGTTCTATCCTTTCAAACCCGCAATCCCAAGAAAAATAAATACAACAAAAATCAATAAAAATCACTCCAGCCTATCATTTTAGCCCATAGTGATTTTCCTTATCCTAAAGTCCATTCGGGTATGTATCATTTCAACCCATAGTGACAGGAAACTTGCAGTGTGATAAACATGAAATAAAATAACAGAATAGTATATAATACCATAACAGATGATGTAAAACATATATAAACAACATTTAACATCATATAATCATATCACAAGTAGGTATGAACATAGCATATCAGTTTTACATATTCACTTGTCATCATTCCACAATTATATAAGTACATAATGTCTATAGTGAATAACTCACCTTTTAAAAGCTAGAATTGAAATCCAGGACACAAATCCAAATCCACAAAGCACGAAAAGACACGATAAAACACGACTATATTTTTAAGTGATGGAGAGTCAAGATCGAATCTTGTATGCAAATAGATACAACATAAATAAGAATATATTTCAATACAAAAGCATAGAAATTAAAACAATGGAAAGGATAAGGATTTAAGTGACATAACCTTGCTTCTATCAACAAATGGGCTCGACCATGTGGTCATAAGGCATGGAGTGGTGGCGATGGAGTGGCGAGGTCGGCTAGAGGTGGAGGCCGGACCAAGCATGAAGACAAAAGAGAAAAAAACAAAAGAAAAATGGAAAAGAAAGAAGAGGAGGAAGAGAAGCCATGAACTTGTAATTATTTTTTTCTTCACACAGATTAAAAAATAGGAGATGAGAAACTTTTCTATACGTGCATGACAAAATGGAGGCGGCTAGGGTTTGCAAAATATTTGGAAGGCTAAGAGATGTAGGGTTTAGAAAATGAAAGGTTAGCAAATAAAAATGCTTTCTTGATTTCCAAGAAAAGGAGGCATGAGATCTTGAATATATTATTTTCTAGAAATGAATTGAGGAGTTTAAGATGAGAAATAAATCTTGTACGTGATTTGCAAATGAGAAATACATGGCTAGGAAAAGAATTTGTAAGGCTAAAGCAAGTAATAAAGAGCCATGCAAATGAAAAGGCAAGAAATTAAAACGTGTAACTTATGACTCCCTGATTTTCTCCAGCCATTTATAAAAAGCTATAAACAAATAAATTCCAATAAATACAATAAATGTCTAGGCAAATAAATAAAGAAATAAAACAAAGAGATGGGTATAGGAAAAATATAAAATGAGAATACAGAAATTTATTACGTGTAAAACACTATATTTATCCAATTTTAAAAGTATAAATCAAAATTTAACGAAACAAAAAGCAGAGCAGATATCGTAAATATATTCTACTTCAAAGAAAAAGATTAAAATTTAAAAATTCATTTTTTTCTAAAATTTAAACTGATATTCAATTTTTGATAAAAATATAAAATTTCTGAAATTGTTTATTTAAAGCATTTGGAAAATAAATTACAAACAAATTCCAAACTTACGTTGGAAAATCCTAGAAATTCAATCTTAAATAATTTAAAAAATATGATGACCAGGAATTTTCGGCAATATCAATTTAATAATCCGCGTTAAAAAAATTAAATTGATTTGATAATCTTTGTTAATTAAATTTGAATTGGTTTAATAATCTTCTTTTAATAAATATTTAATTGGTGAATTTTATCTTTTAAAAAGCTAAGAAATTGTTTTCTATTTATAATATATATATTTGTATGTGTATATATATATGTTATAGATAAGCTTTGGTTTGGAATTTAATAAATCAAGCATGTTTTCAAATTCTAATGTACATTTTAGTAATTTCATAATCTGAGTAAGTCTAATATAAAACTTTTCAAAGATTATTTAAATAAATAACTGTATAGTTTTAAAATACTTAAGATAAATGTTTATAAGGTTTTTTTATTTTCATTTTAAATACTTCTTGATAAATATGATTTTTTAAGTAAAATGTGTGATCCTCTACGATTAGAGGAGAGCACACATGCAAATATGTATGTAACACGAATATATGGTGCTGCCAACATGCCTGGAAGATAACAAAACCAAGAAAACATACAACAAAACTAGGCTACTCCTAAGATGAGTCCCAGCAAGGCCACTACCCATCACACCCCAATATCGAGCTCCGGCATGGCCACCGCCCGATATTAAGGTGTTAGAAGAAACCTAGGAAACTAGAGGAAAAACAAATGCTATAAGACAAAGACCCAGACTAGCGAGGAAACTCCAACCCACTGAATCAGAGGAGGTGAAGAAGCAGCTGCACTGAAGTGGGCTCTAATCTGGTGAAAAAGCATCTGCACTGAAGTGGATCTACTGAAAAGAGAAACCGCTCTGAAGCCTTTGACAATAAAAAGGGGTACCAAATCGGGGAATATATCATCTTGGATGAACATACCCTGCTCTGGTAGCTTCCCTACCCTCTGATGCCCAACAATTTGAAGAAAGAAACCCTGCTAAATGAACCTGATATTCTATCGCCCATACCTGTAACTGGAAGAAGACTAAAGAAAAAATTAGAACTTACATATATATGTATATTTACAAAATAAATATACATATATATGTATTTAAAAGGAAGGATTTAAAAATCTAAATAAGACCAACTGGATAATAACAGAATGAATGAAATACCTAGAAATCAATATTAAACAAAGACTAGAACAAGTTATTAAGATGGATCTATCTTATGAATCTTTAATCATGATTAAGTTATGATTAGAAGTGATATCATCATCTAAATTGGAGAAAATATTAATAATACTAGCATTAGTGTTAAAAAAAAATTATTGTTGAGTTTAAAGAAATTGATATTATGATTAACTTTGTTAAGGTACGTTTTGAAAAGGATATTTTTAGCTAATTTATATTTAGAGTTAGAGATCCAATTTAAAAAAATGAAGAAATTGTAAAAATCAATTTGTTTAAATGACAATTATTGTTATTAAAAATTCTTTGTTTTCTTTCAAACCATATAAACCAACTAAGAATAATGTATAAAGTGTTTAATAAAAATCTAATATTCTTTTTAAACTTGAATATATGATTATTCCAATACAATTCACAATCCGAAATTTTAGATGTTATATTAAAGTTAAAAAATTTAAGAGTATTAATTAGAATATAATTAGAATCCATACAGTTAAAGTATAAATGATTAATGTCCTCAAGATACATATTACAGTAATAATATTTTTTTATCATTTTGAATATTTTTTCTCTTTAAAAATTCAATTGTATTAAGTTTTCCATGAAGAGTTAACCACATATGAATTTTTGATTTGGGAGGAGCATTAGATTTCCACATATATTTAAATGAGTTATTTATTGTACCCGAAAAATTAATGAATCTGTAAAAAGAATTAGAAGTATATTTCTTACCCTTATCCCATTCCCAACTAATAGAATCATTATTGTTATTAATATTATAGAGATTTAATCTGGCGTAAAGCAAAGAAAGTTGTCTAAGAGTTGAATCAACTAAAATTCCATTAAAATTGAAATTCCAAGGAGGATCATTATCAGGAGAATAAACATCATTGAATAAAGCATATTTAAAGTTACAAATTTCATACAGATCCTTAAATTCTGTCTTAAGAGGCAATATCGAAATCCAACGGTCATGCCAAAACGAAGTACGATTACTAGAATGAACAACTGAGTTTAATCCTAAGTTAAAGATCTCATTACATTTTAAAATGTTTTTCCAAAAGTTACAGGAGAATCAATTTGATATAAATTGCTATTTCCATAATAGTAATATTTAGAAATGATCTCTTTCCAAATAGCATTATCATTAAAATCTTTAAATTTCCAAAGCCATTTACCTAACAGAGACCAATTCATATTAAGCAAAATAAAAACACCTAAACCACCTTCCTCTTGGGCTTTACAGACGGTGACCCAATTTACTATACATTTAATATTATTATTAGAGTTTTTGCCACCCCATAATAAATCTCTTCTAATCTTATCGATTTTATCAATAACCCAATCCGGGAACAAATGTAAGGACATCCAATACATCGGAAGAGATGATAAAACCGAATTTATTAAGACAAGTCTACCTGCTCTGGATAGGAATATCCCATCCCAGTTAGAAATCTTATTTTTAATTTCATCAATGCTAATACACCAATCGTCATGTTTGAGTTTGGTGGGTCTAATCACAAAACCAAGGTAATCAAAAGTAAAGTTCATAGTTTTGCAATTTAGAGTATTAGCTACTAAGTTTTCAACTTTATCAAAATCATTTAAAAATAACACGGAACTTTTGTCAAAATTAATTTTAAGACCAGATAAAAGTTCAAAAATATAAAGGATAAACTTAAGGGTAATGATGTGACTAGGAAGATGGGAAGAAAAAAGTAAAGTATCATCCGCAAATTGAAGAACCGATAACCCATTACGCAAACTTTCATTGCCTACACTACCAAGAGAACCATTATCCAATGTACTTTTAATAATTTTAGCAAAAACATCAGCAGCTAAGTTAAACAATAAAGGTGATAAGGGATCCCCTTGTCTTAAACCTCTTTTAGATTGTATTTTATTGCCTAAAATACCATTAACCATAATACTAGAGTTTCCAGTTCTAAGCAAAGTCAAAATCCAATTGGTCCATCTATGACCAAACCCTCTAGCATGAAAAATATCAACAAGAAAATCCCAATCTACCGAATCAAAAGCTTTAGCAAAATCAAGTTTTAATATCGCACAAGTTATGTTATTCTTACAACAATAATTAATATATTCTTGGACAACTGCCACACTATCGGTGATATTTCTCCCTTTAATAAAAGCCGATTGAGAAAAATCGATTAATCCATTCATTCTTTTACTAAGTCTGTTGGCTAGAACTTATGAAATGATTTTAACCGAACAGTTAATTAAAGAAATATGTCTAAAGTCCTTTAATTTTTTAGCGCCTACTTTCTTATGTAACAAAATAACGTTTGCGAAGTTAAATCTCCCTAATTGCAAGTTACCGTTGTAAAAATCATTGAACATATTAACTAAGTCAAATTTTAAAACATCCCAAAAGGTATTATAAAATAAAGTAGGGAACCCGACAGGTCCCAGAGGTTTATCACTTGGCATGTCAATTATTGCTTTTCTAATTTCCCCTTCAGTAAAAGGATTATCTAACTCCGATAAATCGATAATAGAATTAGGTGGATACAGATCTATCCATCTAATATTGATTCTACGATTGATTTTAGTACCAAAAATATCCTTATAATAGTCTGTAAAAGCCTTGTTAAGATCTCTTTGATCAACTAACTCTATATTATTAACAAATATAGAGTTAATTGTATTACTACATTTTCTACCATTAGCTACATAATGAAAAAATATGGCATTATTATCACCTACGTTAATCCATTGAATTCTGGATCGATGTTTCCACATAACCTCTTCCTTTTCTAAAATGGAATTTAATTCATCTTTTAAATTAGCAAGAACATTACGTTCACCTATGTTTAAAGATCTAGATTCTTCTAACCTATTAATTTTATTCATTTCATTAAGAATATTATCTTTTGTAATTTCTAGATTTCCAAAAACATTTTTATTCCAATTTTTAAGAAAACTTCTTGGGTCCCTAAATTTAGAAACGAAAGCTTTAGCAGGGTTATCCTTATTTCTAATATTATGGAAACTCAAAGAAACCCATTTACCTTTAACTAGATTCACAAAGTTAGATTCCAAAAGCCACATCTTCTCAAATTCAAAATTGTTAGTAATAAGTCTATGGCAATCCCAAGCAAGAATAATCGGACGATAATCAGAGTATGTATAAGGTAAACCATTGACTCTACAGATTGGGAATTTGCCTTCGATATCATCACTAACAAAAAATCTATCAAGAAGAGCCATGGATGGAGACTTTCTAGTGTTATTCCAAAGGGGAATTTCAATCAAATTAGAATTTATAATACATTGGTCGAATTCCTCCATTGCAGAGTAGTCCCCTTCCCTAGGAAAGCGCTCACATATGAAACGCGTAACATTGAAATCACCCTCCAAAATCCGAGGACCTGGAGCAAAGGATCTAAAATCAAGGCATTCATTCCATAAAATTCTACAATTGATTTTAGAATTAGGGCCGTATACATTTGAAATCGTTAAAAAAGAATTATCAGAAAGATTAAGAAGAATAACATGAAGAGAATGTTGTTTAACAATACACTGTAGTAATTTAAAATAGTTATCCCGCCACCCTATCATTAAACCTCCTGAAAAACCCACAGAAGGTAAGAAAACCCATTTTCTAAAATGAAATCCACCTAATCTTCTAAAAAATCTAACATCAGGACAACAAATTTTGGTTTCTTGAAGCAAAGCAATGTCAATCAAATAATCTTTAAAAAACGCTCCAACCTTATCACACTTATTCAAGTCGTTTAGGCCTCTAATGTTCCAACTAATGATCCTCAGGAACTAATAGATCTAGCCCTCTCTAATTCCTTACGTCTAATGAACTCTCTATCCATCTCGATATCAAAGAAAATAAAAAATATATTATGGGCTAAATGGCTAAACTCAGTAGAAGATAAACTACCTAATGGGTATGTAGAATACGTATGACCCAAAATAGAAATCATACCTGAGCCTGAATCCGTAGCGCCATTTAAGGCACTCGAACCAGGTAACTCACCTAAAGGCCGCGACTGACTGTTGCGAATCCTAGCACTCCGACGGATAGATCCAGAAGAGACTATGGACTTCTACTCCTCTTCTTCGACATGGGAACAGAACTATTACCGTACTCCATTCTCTTATCTAGCAAACTATTCGAGTCCTCTACCGAAAAATTCTCAGAAGAACAACTCGAGGCCGCCACAGGATTCACTACCGCATGATTCAGAGGAACGGTAGAGTCACACTTTGCAATGCTTAAAGAACTACTCGAATTCGTTCCCGCTAAAGACTCAACTATGACCATATTTTCTTCAAAAGCAATGAATTCTTCACCCACAGCTCTTGAATTTTGGAAGTCGGAAGAATCTGTATCAAAGTACTCTCTAGATTCCGGATTTACCTGATCTTCTTCATTCAATAAGCCCAGTTCCAGCAGTTGATAGAACTCAGAATTATCTGGAAATTCTAGATTGCTAATCTCCTGTATGTTAGCAGGCTTATCCTCCATTATCCATTTCGAGTTCGATGAAGTATCAATGATGGTGGATAAGGGATGCGCAGCAACAGTAGTAGATTCCAAAATGCGGTCCATTTTCAGGTTTATTTGCACTTCCTTAAAATCATCTTGGTTAACAACAGGTGACAGTGACCATACTTCATCAAATATCACACCAATATGAAATTCTTGCTGGAAGATAGCCTCATCTTCTAAGAATGCAGAATTCCCTTTATTCAAGAGAAGCCCAGCAATATCATCCCCCATCGTAATATGATCAGGGGTATCAGAGTGAAAAACATTATTGCCATTATTCAGATACCAGTCTTTATTAGTAACTAAGATGCAATCTTTTAGAGATTCAGAAACCAACAATGAGTCATCAGAAGATACCACTCCAATTTCAAAAACATCAGTGTCTTCTACAGCTAAACAATTAAATCTATTACCTGTTTTTATCTCAAAAGTAGCCAGGGATTTAGGTCTATTACCCTTGACGCGGTAGAAGTCACAAAGTATATCATCTGCATAACTCTTTACTGCAACATTCATGCTAGCATGGTTTGCATTAATAGGATCAAAAGAGGTTGGATTCTTAGAATATTGAATAACAGAGGAGTCAGCGAGCATTGGATCAAACTCAAAGAAATCATATTTGTTTGGTGAAGCCGATGGGCCGCATTTCATAAATGCTTCTACCAAATAATCATCGGTTATCCCCTCGCAGCCATCAGTTTTTTTAGACGATGCTTCTGATTTACCAAAGGATTTCTCTGAGCCTTCAAAACTGTCTTTATAATCCTTACCGATGTTAGGAGAGTTTATTACATCAAAGTGAGAGAACAGTTCCTCTAAAAGCTGAATCCCCTCTGTTCTCTGTTGCTAGAGATTATCCAGTAAAATTCTTTTGAGCATCAAACAATTCAGGGTGAATTGGAAACCGTGGTCAATAAGTTGCGGCCTCGATTTTAGAAGCTTTGGATTCAGCAAGTAGGAGTTTTTTTCGCAACTGGCATCAACAACAGATCTTTCAGCACCAGGGTTCACGAAATCAGATTTCAAAGTGGGAGAATTTTTCTTGAGATTAGAACGACCTCTAGCGAGACAAGATTGATCCAAGTTCTTATTCTCCAATACAGGAGCCGTAGTTTTTTCGGACAAGAAAACTGTTATGGCCGAACATTCCATACTAAAAGCAGCGAATTGGATCGCGGCAATCGATTGCCTTATGGAAAAAATCACCACATCTAAAACAATGATTGAAACCCTTCCTCGATTCAATCCAACTTTTTTCTTTTTCGAAGCCGAATGAGGTCGAGAGGAACAGTATTGATAGGGCCTTTTACAACTTGAGCATAAGATCGCCTTTGGGTATGGAGTACGATCTAGAAAAGGAAAGGAAGAATCAAAGCGAGTTTGATTAGGGAAAAGCGATCAAGAGTTAAAAAATTTGGATTTAAGGACGAAGCTGTCGCCATGATTTGAAAATTAGAAATAAGATAATTACTTTTATAAATTATTTAAAATTGTCAAATTTTTTATTTTCAAAAAATATCAATAATGTGATTAGATTTAGATAAATTTTAATAAAAATTGAATAGTTATATCAAAGTTAAATATGTAGTTATATATGTATGTATATAACTTGATTTTTTAAAATTGGATTTTAGAATTTGATTTGAATTTAAAATTTTAAAATTCAAAAGATAGGTATTTAAAATGTTTTGGATTTTAAAGATATATGTATAAGTTTTTATTTATATATAATTTGTCTTATTTTATTTTAAAAAAGTAATTTGTACATAAATTTTGATAAGAAATCGTAAATTAGTATAAGAGTTTTTATTAAGTTATAAATAAATAAAATTTGTTAAGTGACAAATGTAAACATATAAGACTTTTTATTAACTTTAAAATAAATAAGTATTACTTAAATTACAAGTGTAAAAAAATAAGAGACATATTTAACAAGTGTTAAATAATAAGTTAATGCTTATGATAAATGTTGAATTTTTGCACAAGTGTCATTTTAGTTTTTAATTTTATTTTATTTTTATTAAACCATTTTCAGCCTATATGAACACGTATTCTTCCTTTCCTTCAATTCTTTTCTATTTTCCAATCCTAAAGCTAAGAATAAAATCTAAAACTCAAACCAAAACTCTCTCAAAATAAAATCTGGGAATCATCTACCTCAAACCAGAACATTCAAATCTAAAACCTGTAACTTATTTGCAAAATCTAAAAACAAGTTTGGTAATCTTCCTCCTCAAAAAATAAAAACCAGAATTCAAAACCCAAGAATCCTGTATAAATTTCTTAATATAATTAGTGATCAAACAAATCCCTCAATATCAAATTTGCTAATCAAATTCTTCAAAACTGTAACCCATTTTCAAAGATCAATATCTAGCCTGCAAGCATTTGTTAAATCTAGAAACAAATGCTTGCCTTCTTCTTCAAACCAGAGATGAATCAAAAATGCTACATGTATTCTTAAACCTGGAAGCAATTTTGCAAATCATAGAGCCAGTAAGAATTTTTGTTCAATCAGAGTTTCAACAGCATGCTACTGCAGTTTTTAAGATCAAAGAACATCCTTCCAGCAACTCATTTTTTTAAAAAGTTTAAAGCTTTTTTCAAAAACAAAGTGGCTCTGTTCATCTTCATGTCAGGTGAGTAACATCACTTTTTAAAGAAAGCTTAAGTATGGATATCTGATTGCATGACTTACGTTTGGAACAAGTATATTGTTTGAAATTATATTTGGTAAACTTTCTGCATATATATAGATGTGTGGATATGTGTATATGTCTTTGCCTGTATCATCTCTGTTACCAGTTTTTCAAGATCAAGACTTATTCAAAAATCATTATCTCTTGATCCAAATCTATGTTAGGACTTAAGTTTTAAAAAAAAATTGTTTGCTTAATCGTAGAGAAGGTTTTAAAAAAAATTATTTAAGTTAAATAAATTTAAATTTGCTCTGAAAAACCAAAAGAACAGTAAAGCTTATGTTTTGTCAAAATTTCAACATCTTAATTTCTTAATTGGATTACAGAATTTGATTTGTATTAATAAATTATGAATTTAGGTGGTAATATCAAAAAATTTACATTATTAATTTCAGAGTTAATCAGGTTTGGGGATTTCTGGGATTATCGCCAATTCACGACGATCGGCGAGATGGTCAGAGTCAAGATTCTGGTCGGGTTTAGCTTGTAGGAGGATGGTTCTAGGAAAAATGTTGGTGAATTTTTCTGTTGAACGTAGTGGCCAGGGGATGGGGATTTAGGGTTTAAGGGGTGTTTGGGTTGCCGATGTTCTCGGGGTAATGGCGAAGTCTTGGATGGATTGAAGGCGTTTGCATTAGGGGGAAAATAAAGATTGGAAATCGAAGCATATATGATGAGGACGACGATGTTCATCATGGTCGAGATCGACGTTGATGGATGATTTACCGATGATTGTTGTTTCCAGCACTAGGAGTTCGATTGTTCGATTTTATTTGGCCGTCGTTTCCGCAGTTCTGGAGGATCGTGAGGACTGGTGTAGGTAGCGACGACTTGCTGGAGGTTTTGGTGATGACTGTAGTACATGCGTACGGTGCAAGTTTTAGAGTCAGGCCTTGTTTGCTTTGGGGAAGATGATTTGAACGCGGGTTTGGTTCGAGTTGTATGCAGATTTGTCTCGTGTAGCCTGGGGGTTTTCTCGAACCAGTTGTTCGATATGACTTATGTGACTCGTGAGTGAGTTTGGTTATAGGTTTTAATCTTTCTGGTTTTTAAATTTAAAATAAATTTAAAAATGTAAAGTAAAATTTAAACAAAATGTTCAATCAAATGTTAAAGTACGGATTCAAATTGAATTTGTATTCTAGTTTTGAAATAAATAAATTTTTAAAATTTTAAAATGTTTAAAACAACTTTGAATGTTAAAAGTATATTTTAAAATGATTTTGAATTTAAATGAAGTCGGTTTAAAACTCTTATAAATTTCTTTTATAAAATGAGTGTTTCTTTATCAAGTGATTTAAAAGGTTTTAAATTGTTTTAATTTTTGTTAAAGTTAAATTTGAAGTTGTTTAAATATTTAATTTGAAATGAATTTAAAGGAAGATTTAAAGGTGAATTGTTTCAAAGGCTTTTGTTAATGATAATTAAAGTAATTTTAAAAGGCTTATACTTTATTTTAAAGATTAATTAAGGTTTAGTGATTTAGAATAAATTAAATTAATAAATTAATTAAAGAGGGATTATTTACTTTAATTAATTATTAATTATGGATTAATATATAATTAATTAAGGGTTATAAGTTTATTAATTAGGGTTAATTAATTTGAAAATAAAGATCATTAATTAGATCAGTTGAGATTTTAAACTAATGGTTAGAAATTAATTAATCAAGTGATTAAAGATTAATTAAGTTACATTTAAGCACTTACTTAATTCAAATAATTAGAGATTAATTAATTGGTTATTGAAGATTGATTAATTTGTAATTAATAATAATTAATCTAAGTTTAATTACTTAAGAGAAGTAATTAAAGAATTGTTAATAGTTAATGAAGATCATTAACTAAGGATTATTAAATAATTAATTAATGTGATTAATTTTAATAATTAATTAGAATAATCATTTGGGGATTTGATTAAGTATAATTACTTAATGAAAGTAATTAAAGGGATTAATTAGTCTATGTAATTAATTAATTAATTAATATGATTAGTTTAAGTTAATTAATTAGATTAATTAATTTAAAATAATCATTGGTTGATGGGTTAAGTATAATTACTCAATGTATATTTACTTAGTGAAGTGATTAGTGATAGTAATTACAAGATGTAATTAATTGAAGGTTGAGAGTAGTTATGGGATTAATTACTTTGTGTAATTAATGAAAAGGATAATTACTTAGTGAAAGTAATTAATAATTGATTACTTAGTGTAATTAATTTAAGAATTGATTAATAAAGTTATTTGAAGTTAATTAAGTAAGGTAATTAATTAAGGTTAATATATTACTGATTGTAATTAATCAAGGTTGATTAATAAATAAAAAATTAATTAATGATTAATTATTAAATATGATTAGTAATTAATTAAGAAGTAATTAAGGGATCATTAATTAATACAATTAATGATGTAATTAAGGATTGTTTAATTAAAGATAATTAATCAATAATAAGTAATTATAAAGTAATTAATTAATTATAATCAGTTAAGGATTAATGTAATTGATTATAATTAATTAATCCATGAAGGTAATTAAAGGTTAATTACTATAAATGGTTAAGGATAACTAATTTGTGTAATTAATTAAAGGCTAATTACTTAAAGTAATTAGAGGATAATTAATCAAGGGTGATTAATTAAGATGGATATGAAAGGATGATTAATTAATTGATTTGTAATTAATCAATGGTTAAGTAAGCAAGATTTATGGGATGAAATTAATTAATTATTTTATTTTAAATTAATTAGAGATGGAAGTATTTAATTTAATTTATTTTAAATTAATTATAAATGTTGTGATTAATAGATCTTTGCTTATGGATGGTTGGATGATATTGATTGCCTTGAATGGTCTTATATCTCTGATATGGGATATATGCTTACCTGTAATGTGGATGTTTTGGTTGAATGATGATGATATGATATATCTATCTGTGATATTGTGAATTATCTATCTGTGTGAAAATAGATAATGAATTGAATCATATTGTTTTAACTTTAAAAAAACTTGGACCTAAAAGATGGCATTTTGGATTTCGATGAGACCGGGATCGGGTTTTCAGATTTGGATATCCAAAAACCACATCGATCCAAATTAACGATAGGTCGTGAATCTCAAGTGAAGATGAAGATTTAGAGTGCAAGGGTTATTATCATTAACCTGAGGGTGATTCCCAAATGAGTGTAACGAGATAATGCCTTTGGTTTCGTTCGAACCCGGAACGAGCATGTATGGATTGAATGCTTTCAGAACATCGTCAGGTGGACGATGAGCATTCTAAGAGATGTGTTCTCTAAAGGTAATCATAGCCTCAAGCCTCATCAACCGAGAATGGCTAAAACAGGGGAGGTGAAGCAAGGCTAAGTGGGTCATCCCAAGTAGGACGAGATTTACCCCTGTCTAGATGTCCCTTTATATTCGACTGTGTGGGGCAGTTGATTGCAACAACTGCCGGGGTTGTCTTGTTCGGGATTGTCCAGTAAGGGATGGTTCCGGCTTTTTGTTGTAGGTGATTTAGGGTGGATCCTCGGTACGGTGATCTAGGACACGTATTGTGATGGGCGGTACCACAGTGGCCCTGCCATTGTATGGAATCCAATCTCCAATAAGTGTCGTACGTTTTAGTTGTGCCCAACTACGTTAGAACGTGAGATGTAAGCATTCCAGCTATTTCTGTATTTTACTTGAAAATCCTAGACATTATTATAATATCACTGGATTTCCTATCAAATGTTTTGGTTAGCGTAAGGTAAAAGCTTACCCATGTTTATGTGTCGGAAATCTTACGTGATACCTTCTGTTTTCAAAGGATTTTCAAAGTTTATACCGCCCATCACAATAAAGCTGTTTATGGCCGAACATTCCATAGTAAAAGCAGCGAATTGGATCGCGACAATCGATTGCCTTATGTAAAAAATCACCCCATCTAAAACAATGCTTGAAACCCTTCCACCATTCAATCCAATTATTTCTTTTTCGAAGCCGAATGAGGTCGAGAGGAACAATATTGATAGGGCCTTTTACAACCTGAGCATAAGATCGCTTTGGGTATGGAGCACGATCTCGAAAAGGAAAGGAAGAATCAAAGCGAGTTTGATTAGGGAAAAGCGATTGAGAGTTAAATTTTTTTGGATTTGAGGACGAAGCTGTCACCATGATTTGAAAATAAGTAATAAGATAATCACTTTTATAAATTATTTAAAATTGTCAAATTTTTTATTTTCAAAAAATATCAATAATGTGATTAGATATAAATAAATGTTAATAAAGATTGAATAGTTATATCAAATTTAAATATGTAGTTATATATGTATGTATATAACTTGATTTTTTTAAATTGGATTTTAGAATTTGATATGAATTTTAATTTAAAATTTGAAAATTCAAAAGTTAGGTATTTAAAATGTTTTTGAGTTTAAAGATATATGCATAAGTTTTTATTTATATATAATTTGTCTTATTTTATTTTAAAAAAGTAATTCGTATATACATTTTGATAAGAAATCGTAAATTAGTATAAGAGTTTTTATTAACTTATAAATAAATAAAATTTCTTACGTGACAAATGTAAACATATAAGACTTTTTATTAACTTTAAAATAAGTAAGTATTACTTAAATTACAAGTGTAAAAAATAAGAGACATATTTAACAAGTGTTAAATAATAAGGTAATGCTTATGATAAATGTTGAATTTTTTCACAAGTGTCATTTTAGTTTTTAATTTTCTTTTATTTTTATTAAATCATTTTCAGCCTATATGAACACGTATTCTTCCTTCCCTTCAATTCTTTTCTATTTTCCAATCCTAAAGATAAGAATAAAATCTGAAACTCAAACAAAAACTCTCTCAAAATAAAATCTGGGAATCATCTACCTCAAACCAGAATATTCAAATCTAAAACCTATAACTCATTTGCAAAATCCAAAAACAAGTTTGGTAATCTTCCTCCTCAAAAAATAAAAACCAGAAATAAAAACCCAAGAACCCTGTATAAATTTCTTAATATAATTAGTGATCAAACAAATCCCTCAATATCAAATTTGCTAATCAAATTCTTCAAAACTGTAACCCATTTTCAAAGATCAATATCTAGCCTGCAAGCATTTGTTAAATCTAGAAACAAATGCTTGCCTTCTTCTTCAAACCAGAGATGAATCAAAAAGGCTACATGCATTCTTAAACCTGGAAGCAATTTTGCAAATCATAGAGCCGGTAAGAATTTTTGTTCAATCAGAGTTTCAACAGCATGCAACTTCAGTTTTTAAGATCAAAGAAAATCCTTCCAGCAACTCATTTTTTAAAAAGTTTAAAGCTGTTTTCAAAAACAAAGTGGCTCTTTTCATCTTCACGTCAGGTGAGTAACATCACTTTTTAAAGAAAGCTTAAGTATGGATATCTGATTGCATGACTTACGTCTGGAACAAGCATATTGTTTGAAATTATATTTGGTAAATTTTCTGCATATATATGTATGTGTGGATATGTGTATATGTCTTTGCCTGTATCATCTCTGTTACCAGTTTTTCAAGATCAAGACTTATTCAAAAATCATTATCTCTTGATCCAAATCTATGTTAGGACTTAAGTTTTAAAAAAAAATTGTTTGCTTAATCATAGAGAAGGTTTTAAAATTTTTTATTTAAGTTAAATAAATTTAAATTTGCTCTGAAAAACCAAAAGAACAGTAAAGCTTATGTTTTGCAAAATTTCAACATCTTAATTTCTTAATTAGATTACAGAATTTGATTTGTATTAATAAATATGAATTTAGGTGGTAATATCAAAATATTTACATTGTTAAATTCAGAGTTAATCAAGTTTGGGGATTTTTGGGATTATCGCCAATTCACGACGATCGGCGAGATGATCAGAGTCAAGATTCTGGTCGGGTTTAGCTTGTTGGAGGATGGTTCTAGGAAAAATGTTGGTGAATTTTTCTGTTGAACGTAGTGGCCAGGGGATGGGGATTTAGGTTTTGAGGGGTGTTTGGGTTGCCGATGTTCTCGGGGTAATGGCGAAGTCTTTGATGGATTGAAGGCGTTTGCATGAGGGGGAAAATAAAGATTGGAGATCGAAGCATATATGGTGAGGACGACGATGTTCATCATGGTCGAGATCGATGTTGATGGATGATTTACCAATGATGGTTGTTTCCAGCACTAGGAGTTCGATTGTTCGATTTTATTTGGCCGTCGTTTCAGAAGTTCTAGAGGATCGTGAGGACTGGTGTAGGTGGCGACGACTTGCTGGAGGTTTTGGTGATGACCGCAGTACATGCGCACGGTGCAAGTTTTAGAGTCAGACCTTGTTTGCTTTGGGGAAGATGATTTGAACGCGGGTTTGGTTCGAGTTGTTTGCGGATTTGTCTCGTGTAGCCTGGTGGTTTTCTCGAACCAGTTGTTCGATATGACTTATGTGACTCGTGAGTGAGTTTGGTTATAGGTTTTAATCTGTCTGGTTTTTAAATTTAAAATAAATTTAAAAATGTAAAGTAAAATTTAAAGAAAATTCTCAATCAAATGTTAAAGTCCGGATTCAAATTAATTTGTATTCTAGTTTTGAAATAAATAAGTTTTTAAAATTTTAAAATGTTTAAAACAACTTTGAATGTTAAAAGTGTATTTTAAAATGATTTTGAATTTAAATGAAGTCGGTTTAAAACTCTTATAAATTTCTTTTATAAAATGAGTGTTTCTTTATCAAGTGATTTAAAAGGTTTTAAATTGTTTTAATTTTTGTTAAAGTTAAATTTGAAGTTGTTTAAATATTTAATTTGAAATGAATTTAAAGGAAGATTTAAAGGTGAATTGTTTCAAAGGCTTTTGTTAATGATAATTAAAGTAATTTTAAAAGGCTTATACTTTATTTTAAAGATTAATTAAGGTTTAGTGATTTAGAATAAATTAAATTAATAAATTAATTAAATAGGGATTATTTACTTTAATTAATTATTAATTATGGATTAATATATAATTAATTAAGGGTTATAAGTTTATTAATTAGGGTTAATTAATTTGAAAATAAAGATCATTAATTAGATCAGTTGAGATTTTAAATTAATGGTTAGAAATTAATTAATCAAGTGATTAAAGATTAATTAAGTTACATTTAAGCACTTACTTAATTCAAATAATTAGAGATTAATTAATTGGTTATTGAAGATTGATTAATTTGTAATTAATAATAATTAATCTAAGTTTAATTACTTAAGAGAAGTAATTAAAGAATTGTTAATAGTTAATGAAGATCATTAACTAAGGATTATTAAATAATTAATTAATGTGATTAAAGGGATTAATTAATGTGATTAAAGGGATTAAAGAATTGTTAATAGTTAATGTTAATTAAAGGGATTAATTAGTCTATGTAATTAATTAATTAATATAATTAGTTTAAGTTAATTAATTAGATTAATTAATTTAAAATAATCATTGGTTGATGGGTTAAGTATAATTACTCAATGTATATTTACTTAGTGAAGTGATTAGTGATGGTAATTACAAGATGTAATTAATTGAAGGTTGAGAGTAGTTATGGGATTAATTACTTTGTGTAATTAATGAAAAGGATAATTACTTAGTGAGAGTAATTAATAATTAATTACTTAGTGTAATTAATTTAAGAATTGATTAATAAAGTTATTTGAAGTTAATTAAGTATGGTAATTAATTAAGGGTAATTAATTACTGATTGTAATTAATCAAGGTTAATTAATGAATAAAAAATTAATTAAAGATTAATTATTAAATATGATTAGTAATTAATTAAGAAGTAATTATGGGATCATTAATTAATACAATTAATGATATAATTAAGGATTGTCTAATTAAAGATAATTAATCAATAATAAGTAATTATAAAGTAATTAATTAATTATAATCAATTAAGGATTAATGTAATTGATTATAATTAATTAATCAATGAAGGTAATTAAAGGTTAATTACTATAAATGGTTAAGGATAATTAATTTGTGTAATTAATTAAAGGCTAATTACCTAAAGTAATTAGAGGATAATTAATCAAGGGTGATTAATTAAGATGGATATGAAATGATGATTAATTAATTGATTTGTAATTAATCAATGGTTAAGTAAGCAAGATTTATGGGATGAAATTAATTAATTTATTTTATTTTAAATTAATTAGAGATGGAAGTAATTAATTTAATTTATTTTAAATTAATTATAAATGGTGTGATTAATAGATCTTTGCTTATGGATGGTTGGATGATATTGATTGCCTTGAATGGTCTTATATCTCTGATATGGGATATATGCTTACCTGTGATGTGGATGTTTTGGTTGAATGATGATGATATGATATATCTATCTGTGATATTATGAATTATCTATCTGTGTGAAAATAGATAATGAATTGAATCATATTGTTTTAACTTTAAAACAACTTGGACCAAAAAGATGGCGTTTTGGATTTCGATGAGACCGGGATCGGGTTTTCAGATTTGGATATCCAAAAACCACATCGATCCAAATTAACGATAGGTCGTGAATCTCAAGTGAAGATGAAGATTTAGAGTGCAAGGGTTATTATCATTAACCTGAGGGTGATTCCAAAATGAGTGTAACGAGATAATGCCTTCGGTTTCGTGCGAACCCGGAACGAGCATGTATGGATTGAATGCTTTCAGAACATCGTCAGGTGGGCGATGAGTATTCTAAGAGATGTGTTCCCTAAAGGTAATCGTAGCCTCAAGCCTCATCAACCAGGAATGGCTAAAACAGGGGAGGTGGTGCAAGGCTAAGTGGGTCATGCTCAAGTAGGACAAGACTTACCCCTGTCTAGATGTCCCTTTATATTCGGTTGTGCGGGGCAGTTGATTGCAACAACTTCCAGGGTTGTCTTATTCGGGACTGTCCAGTAAGGGATGGTTCCGACCTTGTGTTGCAGGGGATTTAGGGTGGATCCTCAGTACGGTGATCTAGGCCACGTACTGTGACAGGCGGTACCCCAGTAGCTCTGCCATTAGATGAATTCCAATCTCCAATAAGTGCCGTACGTTTTAGTTGTGCCCAACTACGTTGGAACGTTGGAACTACGTCTAGATGTCCCTTTATATTCCGCTGTGTGGTGCAGTTGATTGCAACAACTGCCGGGGTTGTCTTGTTCGGGATTGTCCAGTAAGGGATGGTTCCGGCTTTTTGTTGCAGGTGATTTAAGGTGGATCCTCGGTACGGTGATCTAGGCCACGTATTGTGATCACAGTGGCCCTGCCATTGTATGGAATCCAATCTCCAATAAGTGTCGTACGTTTTAGTTGTGCCCAACTACGTTGGAACGTGAGTTGTAAGCATTCCAGCTGTTTCTGTATTTTACTTCAAAACCCTAGACACTATTATAATATCTCTGGATTTCCTATCAAATGTTATGGTTAGCGTAAGGTAAAAACTTACCAATGTTTATGTGTGGGAAGTCTTACGTGATACCTTCTGTTTTCAAAGGTTTTTCAATGTTTATACCGCCCATCGCAATAAAACTGTTTATGGCCGAACATTCCATAGTAAAAGCAGCGAATTGGATCGCGACAATCGATTGCCTTATGGAAAAAATCACCACATCTAAAACAATGCTTGAAACCCTTCCTCCATTCAATCCAATTTTTTCATTTTCGAAGCCGAATGAGGTCGAGAGGAACAATATTGATAGGGCATTTTACAACCTGAGCATAAGATCGCTTTGGGTATGGAGTACGATCTCGAAAAGGAAAGGAAGAATCAAAGCGAGTTTGATTAGGGAAAAGCGATTGAGAGTTAAATTTTTTTGGATTTGAGGACGAAGCTGTCGCCATGATTTGAAAATAAGTAATAAGATAATCACTTTTATAAATTATTTAAAATTGTCAAATTTTTTATTTTCAAAAAATATCAATAATGTGATTAGATATAAATAAATTTTAATAAAAATTGAATAGTTATATCAAAGTTAAATATGTAGTTATATATGTATGTATATAAATTGATTTTTTTTAAATTGGATTTTAGAATTTGATTTGAATTTGAATTTAAAATTTGAAAATTCAAAAGTTTGGTATTTAAAATGTTTTGGATTTTAATGATATATGTATATGTTTTCATTTATATATAATTTATCTTATTTTATTTTAAAAAAGTAATTCGTATATACATTTTGATAAGAAATCGTAAATTAGTATAAGAGTTTTTATTAACTTACAAATAAATAAAATTTCGGAAGTGACAAATGTAAACATATAAGACTTTTTTTAACTTTAAAATAAATAAGTATTACTTAAATTACAAGTGTAAAAAAATAAGAGACATATTTAACAAGTGTTAAATAATAAGTTAATGCTTATGATAAATGTTGAATTTTTGCACAAGTGTCATTTTAGTTTTTAATTTTCTTTTATTTTTATTAAATCATTTTCACCCTATATGAACACATATTCTTCCTTCCCTTCAATTATTTTCTATTTTCCAATCCTAAAGCTAAGAATAAAATCCGAAACTCAAACAAAAACTCTCTCAAAATAAAATCTGGGAATCATCTACCTCAAGCCAAAATATTCAAATCTAAAACCTGTAACTCATTTGCAAAATCTAAAAACAAGTTTGGTAATCTTCCTCCTCAAAAAATAAAAACCATAAATCAAAACCCAAGAACCTTGTATAAATTCTTAATATAATTAGTGATCAAACAAATCCCTCAATATCAAATTTGCTAATCAAATTCTTCAAAACTGTAACCCATTTTCAAAGATCAATATCTAGCCTGCAAGCATTTGTTAAATCTAGAAACAAATGCTTGCCTTCTTCTTCAAACCAGAGATGAATCAAAAAGGCTACATGCATTCTTAAACTTGGAAGCAATTTTGCAAATCATAGAGCCGGTAAGAATTTTTGTTCAATCAGAGTTTCAACAGCATGCAACTTCAGTTTTTAAGATCAAAGAAAATCCTTCCAGCAACTCATTTTTTAAGAAGTTTAAAGCTGTTTTCAAAAACAAAGTGGCTCTTTTCATCTTCACGTCAGGTGAGTAACATCACTTTTTAAAGAAAGCTTAAGTATGGATATCTGATTGCATGACTTACATCTGGAACAAGTATATTGTTTGAAATTATATTTGGTAAATTTTCTGCATATATATGTATGTGTGGATATGTGTATATGTCTTTGCCTGTATCATCTCTGTTACCAGTTTTTCAAGATCAAGACTTATTCAAAAATCATTATCTCTTGATCCAAATCTATGTTAGGACTTAGTTTTTTAAAAAAATTGTTTGCTTAATCATAGAGATGGTTTTAAAAAAAATTATTTAAGTTAAAATAAATTTAAATTTGCCCTGAAAAACCAAAAGAAGAGTAAAGCTTATGTTTTGTCAAAATTTCAACATCTTAATTTTTTAATTGGATTACAGAATTTGATTTGTATTAATAAATTATGAATTTAAGTGGTAATATCAAAAAATTTACATTGTTAATTTCAGAGAATCAGGTTTGGGGATTTTTGGGATTATCGCCAATTCACGACGATCTGCGAGATGATCAGAGTCAAGATTCTTGTCGGGTTTAGCTTGTAGGAGGATGGTTCTAGGAAAAATGTTGGTGAAATTTTCTGTTGGACGTAGTGGCCATGGGATGGGGATTTAGGGTTTGAGGGGTGTTTGGGTTGCCGATGTTCTCGGGGTAATGGCGAAGTCTTGGATGGATTGAAGGCGTTTGCATGAGGGGGAAAATAAAGATTGGAGATCGAAGCATCTATGGTGAGGACGACGATGTTCATCATGGTCGAGATCGACGTTGAAGGATGATTTACCGATGATGGTTGTTTCCAGAACTAGAAGTTCGATTGTTCGATTTTATTTGGCCGTCGTTTTCGAAGTTCTAGAGGATCATAAGGACTGGTGTAGGTGGCGACGACTTGCTGGAGGTTTTGGTGATGGCCGTAGTACATGCGCACGGTGCAAGTTTAGGAGTCAGACCTCGTTTGCTTTGGGGAAGATGATTTGAACTCGGGTTTGGTTCGAGTTGTATGCGGATTTGTCTCGTGTAGCCTGGGGGTTTTCTCGAACCAGTTGTTCGATATGACTTATGTGACTCGTGAGTGAGTTTGGTTATAGTTTTTAATCTGTCTGGTTTTTAAATTTAAAATAAATTTAAAAATGTAAAGTAAAATTTAAACAAAATATTCAATCAAATGTTAAAGTAAGGATTCAAATTGAATTTGTATTCTAGTTTTGAAATAAATAAGTTTTGAAAATTTTAAAATGTTTAAAACAACTTTAAATGTTAAAAGTGTACTTTAAAATGATTTTGAATTTAAATGAAGTCGGTTTAAAACTCTTATAAATTTCTTTTATAAAATGAGTGTTTCTTTATCAAGTGATTTAAAAGGTTTTAAATTGTTTTAATTTTTGTTAAAGTTAAATTTGAAGTTGTTTAAATATTTAATTTGAAATTTATTTAAAGGAAGATTTAAAGGTGAATTGTTTCAAAGGCTTTTGTTAATGATAATTAAAGTAATTTTAAAAGGCTTATACTTTATTTTAAAGATTAACTAAAGGTTTAGTGATTTAGAATAAATTAAATTAATAAATTAATTAAAGAGGGATTATTTACTTTAATTAATTATTAATTATGGATTAATATATAATTAATTAAGGGTTATAAGTTGATTAATTAGGGTTAATTAATTTGAAAATAAAGATCATTAATTAGATAATTTGAGATTTTAAATTAATGATTAGAAATTAATTAATCAAGTGATTAAAGATTAATTAAGCAACATTTAAGCACTTAATTAATTTAAATAATTAGAGATTAATTAATTGGTTATTGAAGATTGATTAATTTGTAATTAATAATGATTAATCTAAGTTTAATTGCTTAAGAGAAGTAATTAAAGAATTGTTAATAGTTAATAAAGATCTTTAACTAAGGATTATTAAATAATTAATTAATGTGATTAATTTTAATAATTAATTAGATTAATTAATTAGAATAATCATTTGGGGATTTGATTAAGTATAATTACTTAATGAAAGTAATTAAAGGGATTAATTAGTCTATGTAATTAATTAATTAATATGATTAGTTTAAGTTAATTAATTAGATTAATTAATTTAAAATAATCATTGGTTGATGGGTTAAGTATAATTACTCAATGTATATTTACTTAGTGAAGTGATTAGTGATGGTAATTACAAGATGTAATTAATTGAAGGTTGAGTGTAGTTATGGGATTGATTACTTTGTGTAATTAATGAAAAGGATAATTACTTAGTGAAAGTAATTAATAATTAATTACTTAGTGTAATTAATTTAAGAATTGATTAATAAAGTTATTTGAAGTTAATTAAGTAAGGTAATTAATTAAGGGTAATTAATTACTGATTGTAATTAATCAAGGTTGATTAATGAATAAAAAATTAATTAAAGATTAATTATTAAATATGACTAGTAATTAATTAAGAAGTAATTAAGGGATCATTAATTAATACAATTAATGATGTAATTAAGGATTGATTAATTAAAGATAATTAATCAATAATAAGTAATTATAAAGTAATTAATTAATTATAATTAATTAAGGATTAATGTAATTGATTAAAATTAATTAATCGATGAAGGTAATTAAAGGTTAATTACTATAAATGGTTAAGGATAACTAATTTGTGTAATTAATTAAAGGCTAATTACTTAAAGTAATTAGAGGATAATTAATAAAGGGTGATTAATTAAGATGGATATGAAAGGATGGTTAATTAATTGATTTGTAATTAATCAATGGTTAAGTAAGCAAGATTTATGGGATGAAATTAATTATTTTATTTTATTTTAAATTAATTAGAGATGGAAGTAATTAATTTACTTTATTTTAAATTAATTATAAATGGTGTGATTAATAGATCTTTGCTTATGGATGGTTGGATGATATTGATTGCCTTGAATGGTCTTATATCTCTGATATGGGATATATGCTTACCTGTGATGTGGATGTTTTGGTTGAATGATGATGATATGATATATCTATCTGTGATATTGTGAATTATCTATCTGTGTGAAAGTAGATAATGAATTGAATCATATTGTTTTTACTCTAAAACAACTTGGACCTAAAAGATGGCGTTTTGGATTTCGATGAGACTGGGATCGGGTTTTCAGATTTGGATATCCAAAAACCACATCGATCCAAATTAACGATAGGTCGTGAATCTCAAGTGAAGATGAAGACTCAGATTGCAAGGGTTATTATCGTTAACCTGAGGGTGATTCCAAAATGAGTGTAACGAGATAATGCCTTCGGTTTTGTTCGAACCCGGAACGAGCATGCATGGATTGAATGCTTTCAGAACATCGTCAGGTGGACGATGAGCATTCTAAGGGATGCGTTCTCTAAAGGAAATCATAGCCTCAAGCCTCATCAACCGAGTATGGCTAAAACAGGGGAGGTGAAGCAAGGCTAAGTGGGTCATCCCAAGTAGGACGAGATTTACCCCTGTCTAGGTGTCCCTTTATATTCGACTGTGTGGGGCAGTTGATTGCAACAACTGGCGGGGTTGTCTTGTTCGGGATTGTCTAGTAAGGGATGGTTCTGGCTTTTTGTTGCAGGGGATTTAAGGTGGATCCTGAGTACGGTGATCTAGGCCACGTACTGTGATGGGCGGTACCACAGTAGCCCTGCCATTGTATGGAATCCAATCTCCAATAAGTGTCGTATGTTTTAGTTGTGCCCAACTATGTTGGAACGTGAGATGTAAGCATTCCAGCTATTTCTGTATTTTACTTGAAAATCCAAGACATTATTATAATATCACTGGATTTCCTATCAAATGTTTTGGTTAGCGTAAGGTAAAAGTTTACCCATGTTTATGTGTGGGAAGTCTTACGTGATACCTTCTGTTTTCAAAGGTTTTTCGAAGTTAAGAAACTTTAACCTGTTACTCACACCGGACCCATGGCTGACCCAGAGTTTATCTTCTATTTTTCTTAAACTCTTCGGTACTCAAATTTTTATGAGTAGCCAAGGGATTAAAGTTGGATTTGACAAATTATGGAGGAGCAATGGAGCAGGAGGCTTCAGCGTCGTAGATATTTATAATGATCCGCAGTGTGTTCTCTGAGTCGTTTTGTTGAGTTTTGTTTGAGTTGTATAACTAGCAGGTATTTATAACTGTCTAGTATGTGATGTATATGCTATGTAACTCCAATAGATGTTGTATACTATGTAAACACTTATGTGATTAATATAATTTATTTGTTCCGCTATTGAGATTCTATTGATGTTTCTTTCTTTCTTCTCTATCTTTTCTCTTTCTATCCTTTTCTTTCTTCAAGATGATGCGACTTTTTATGAAGAAAAAGTCGGGTCGTCACAATTGATATCAGAGCGCTAGGTTAAGTGAATACCTAGGCTTTGGAATGATTTCTTTCTTGAGAGAGCGTACTTGTATTTTTATATGTATTTATATATATTATTTCTGCCTATTTATTTGGTTACCTGTTTAGGTTTTCCTATATAAGTTATAGAGGTAGGAAAGGTAGTGGTGTGTGTAACACGACTACCAATCGTAAGAGTCCGAGTGTTGAGGTTGGAAGAGAGAGAGTGTGTGTGTGTGTGTATAAACACCGAGACTATAGACCCAATACCGTCTCGAGTAAGCTTTGCTGTGGTGAAAGAATTCATCGATATTTGAAGGAAACCTTTTAAAGGTTTGTCGGTTAGGCAGAAGCGAGTGATTGTATCTTGGCTACCTCAGGAAGTAGTAGCCGTATGATGAGATGCAGTGACAACGGATGTTTTCAAAGATGTTTCTTTGGAACAAGAATAAGGAAGTGTGTTTGCTTTGGTGATGTGGCTGAGTTCAGCAGGGTGTTTGTGTTTGGCTTTGAGGCCGAGTTTCTCGAGGAGCTTCTGGTTAAGGAATTCTTTTGGCATTTGTGGCAGCATTTCAGCTCAAAGTGTTTATGAGCCGTCAAGAAGGTCATTTGTTAGTAGTTTTCTAGAGATGGAGTTTAGAAGCAGCAGAGTAAATCCATTTCTTCGATGGATTGTCGAGATAAGAATAAACTATTCTGATTGGTTAAAGGGGAACAGTTTTCTTTGGAATTAGGCTGGGTTGATCGCAAAAGTGACTTGCAATAGTTGAGTGTTCTCTTGGGTTATTGGAGATTTTCCGGATGTCTTCAGGGGGTCTGGGGTTTGCTATAGCATCTGGAGAATTGGGTTTCATTGTCAACTAAGATTTTAGGAGTGGTACCGATGGTTCAGCTTAGTAGAAGAATGGTTCCTTGAGAGAGAGTTTTGGTAAAGCAGCTCAGGTTTTGGTGGAACTTTTGAGTTTTCTCTTTATGGATCTAATGAACCATATCTCTGGGATGTGATGTCTAGTTTGTGCTCGTGTTCATCATCAGCATTTTCATCCGCTGCAGATCAGATTGCAGCGGAAGCAGTTTGGGAGTGCTTTTGTTTTGTCTTTTCTACGTGGAAGAAGTAGGATCAGTCTACTGACGACAGTAGAGTTTGATCTTGGTTTTGGTTAATCGTGAGAGGATCATTTGTTGGGTTGTTTTTGGTTCCGTTTGTATCTAGAGGCATCAGCGAAGGTTGAGCTGATCAGGAAGGATGTAGGCAGCCAAGGATCGTCCGAAGATTTTGAGGATAAGAGACGGAGGAATTTGGATTCCGAATTCGGAGATTAGTTGGATAAGTTTTCTCCGATCAAAGGAGCTATAAGATTGGGCAAGACTGGGAAGCTAGCTCCATAGTACATTGGATCTTTTCTAGATTTTTATGAGGATAAGTGCTTTGGTCTTCAGGATTGAATTGCCAGTTTGGATAACTAGAATTCAGTGAGTTTCACGTATCTCTAAGGGAGTACGTGTATGATCCATCTCTGGTTTTAGAACAAGCAGTTATAGAGGTTTTGGTTGTTGAACAGGACTTGAATTTGGTCTGATATCCTGTTCAGTTTTGTAGATCTAGATGAGTTGAAGATCTATAGCTTAATAGTGTAGATTGTTTGGATTCAGTAGATGAGTATCCAACCGGGAAACTCTAGAAAATTCTATCCAGAATTTTGTCTGGATAATTAGGTTTGGTTGATCGAGTGAATTGGTTGCGATGGTTGTTAGCATATGGTTGGTAGTATATGCTTGTGGTTTAAAATTAAATCTTAGATAGATATTAAATTACCTTCGCTTTTAGATTTCGGGGACAAATTCTTTTAAGTGGGGAGGAATGTGACGACCCGAAATTTTGGGCAATATAAATTTAATAATCTGTGTTAAAAAAATTAAATTGATTTGATAATCTTTGTTAATTAAATTTGAATTGGTTAAATAATCTTCTTTTAATAAATATTTAATTAATGAATTTTATCTTTTAAAAAGCTAAGAAATTATTTTCTATTTATAATATATATATATATATATATATATATTTGTATGTATATTATAGATAAGCTTTGATTTGGAATTTAATAAATAAAGCATGTTTCCAAATTCTAATATACACTTTAGTAATTTTTAAATTTGATTAAGTCTAATATAAAACTTTTCAAAGATTATTTAAATAAATAACTATATAGTTTTAAAATACTTAAGATAAATGTTTACAAGGTTTGTTTTATTTTCATTTTAAATATTTCTTGATTAATATGATTTGAAAATAAATAATAAGATAATTTCTTTTATAAATTATTTAAAATTGTCAAATTTGTTATTTTCAAACAATATTAGTAATGTGATTAGATATAAATAGATTTTAATAAAAATAGAATAGTTATTTCAAAGTTAAATATGTAGTTATATATGTATATATATAACTCGATTTTTTTAAATTGGATTTTAGAATTTGATTTGATTTTGAATTTAAAATTTTAAAATTAAAAAGATAGATATTTAAAATGTTTTGGATTTTAAAGATATATTTATAAGCTTTTATTTATATACAATTTTTTTTATTTTATTTAAAAAAAGCAATTCATATATACATTTTGATAAGAAATTGTAAATTAGTATAAGAGTTTTTATTAACTTATAAATAAATAAAATTTCTTTAGTGACAAATGTAAACATACAAGACTTTTTATTAACTTTAAAATAAATAAGTATTACATAAATTACAAGTGTAAAACAATAAGAGACATATTTAACAAGTGTTAAATAATAAGTTAATGCTTATTACAAATGTTGAATTTTTGCACAAGTGTCATTTTAGTTTTTGATTTCCTTTTAGTTTTATTAAATCATTTTCAGCCTATATGAATACATATTCTTCCTTCCTTTCAATTCTTTTCTATTTTTCAATTCTAAAGCTAAGAATAAAATCTGAAACTCAAACCAAAACTCTCTCAAAACAAAATCTAAGAACCCTCTGCCTCAAACCAGAATATTCAAATCTCAAACCTATAACTCATTTGCAAAATCAGAAAACAAGTATGGTAATCTTCCTCCTAAAAAAAACAGAAATCAAAACTCAAGAACCCTGTATAAATTTCTTAATATAATCAGTGATCAAACAAATCTCTCAATGTCAAATTTGCTAATAAAATTCTTCAAAACTATAACCCATTTTCAAAGATCAATATTTAACCTACATGCATTTCTTAAATCTGGACACAAATGCCTGCCTTCTTCTTCCAACCAGAGATGAATCAAAAAGGCTGCATGCATTCTTAAACTTGGAATCAATTTTGCAAATTAAAGAGCCTGTAAGCATTTTTGTTCAATCGGAGTTTCAACAGCATGCAACTGCAGTTTTTAAGATCAAAGAACATCCTTCCAACAACTCTCTTTTTTTTAAAAGTTTAAAGTTGTTTTCAAAAACAAAGTGGTTATGTTTATCTTCATGTCAGGTGAGTAACATCACTTTTAAAACAAAAAGCTTAAGTATGGATATCTGGTTGCGTGATTTATATTTGGAACAAGTATGTTGTGTGAAATTATATTTGGTAAATTTTCTGTGTATATATGGATGTGTGGATCTGTGCATATGTCTGTTGCATGTATCATCTCTATTACCATTTTTTCAAGCTCAAAACTTATTCAAAAATCATTATCTCTTGATCCAAATGTATGTTAGGACTTATGTTTTAAACAAATTTTGTTTTCTTAATCATAGAGAAGGTTTTAAAAAAAATATTTAAGTTAAAATAAATTTAAATTTGCTCTGAAAAACCAAAAGAATAGTAAAGCTCATCTTTTGTCAAAATTTCAACATCTTAATTTCTAAATTGGATTACAGAATCTGATTTGTATTGATAAATTATGAATTTAGGTGGCAATATCAAAAATTTTAGATTGTAATTCCAGAGATAATCGGGTTTGGGGGTTTTTTGGGATTATCGCCAGTTCACGGCGATTGGCGAGATGATCAGAGTCGTGATTCTGGTCGGAGTTAACTGGTTGGAGGATGGTTCCAGGAAAAATGTTGGTGAATTTTTATGTTGAACGTAGTGGCTAGGGGATGGAGATTTACGGGTTGAAGGGTGTTTGGGTTGCCATGTTCTTGGGGTAATGGCGAAGTCTTGGATGGATCGTAGGCGTTCGCTTGAGGGGGCAAATAAAGATTGGAGATCAAAGCATGTATGGTGAGGACGGCGATGTTCATCATGGTCGAGATCGATGCTGATGGATGATTTACCAATGATGGTTGTTTCCAACAATAGGAGTTCGACTGTTCGATTTTATTTGGACATCGTTTTCGAAGTTCTGGAGGATCGTGAGGACTGGGGTGGGTGGCGATGACTTGCTGGAGGTGTTGGTGATGACCGTAGGTGGTCGAAGCCACCGTGCATGTGCACGGTGCAAGTTAGGGTGTCAGGCCTTGTTTGCTTTTGGGAAGATGATTTGAACTCGGGTTTGGTTCGAGTTCTATGCGGGTTTGTCTCGTGTAGCCTGGGCGTTTTCTCAAAGCAGTTGTTCGATATGACTCATGTGACTCGTGAGTGAGTTTGGTTATAGGTTTTAACCTGTCTAGGTTTTAAATTTAAAATAAATTTTAAAATGTAAAGTAAAATTTAAACAAAACGTTAAATCAAATTTTAAAGTATGGATTCAAATTGAATTTGTATTCTAGTTTTGAAATAAATAAGTTTTTAAAATTTTTAAATGTTTAAAACAACTTTGAATGTTAAAAGTATATTTTAAAATGATTTTGAATTTAAATGAAGTCGGTTTAAAACTCTTATAAATTTATTTTATAAGATGAGTGTTTCTTTAACAAGTGATTTAAAAGGTTTTTAAACTGTTTTAATTTTTGTTAAAGTTAAATTTGAAGTTGTTTAATCTTTAATTTGAAATGAATTTAAAGGAAGATTTAAAGTTGAATTGTTTCAAAGGTTTTTTTAATGATAATTAAAGTAATTTTAAAAGGCTTATACTTTATTTTAAAGATTAATTAAGGTTTAGTGATTTACAATAAATTAAATTAATAAATTAGTTAAAGAGGGGTTAATTACTTTAATTAATTATTAATTATGGATTAACAAATAAGTAATTAAGGGTTATAAGTTGATTAATTGGGGTTAATTAATTTAAAAATAAAGATCATTAATTATATAAGTTAAGATTTTAAATTAATGATTAGAAATTAATTAATCAAGTGATTAAAGATTAATTAAGTTAGAGTTGAGCACTTAATTAATTTAAATAATTAGAGATTAATTAATTGGTTATTTAAGATTAATTAATTTGTAATTAATAATGATTAATCTAAGTTTAATTACTTAAGAGAAGTAATTAAAGAATTGTTAATAGTCAATGAAGATCATTAACTAGGGATTATTAAATAATTAATTATTGTGATTAATTTTAATAATTAATTAGATTAATTAATTAGAATAATCATTTGGGGATTTAGTTAAGTATAATTACTTAATGAAAGTAATTAAAGGGATTAATTACTCTATGAAATTATTTAATATGATTAATTTAAGTTAATTAATTAGTTTAATTAATTTAAAATAATCATTGGATGATGGGTTAAGTATAATTACTTAATGTATATTTACTTAGTTTAGTGATTAGTGATGGTAATAACAGGATGTAATTAATTAAAGGTTGAGAGCACTTATGGGATTAATTACTTTGTGTAATTAATGAAAAGGATAATTACTTAGTGTAATTAATTTTAGAATTGATTAATAAAGTTATTTGAAGTTAATTAAGTAAGGTAATTAATTAAGGGTAATTAATTACTAATTGTAATTAATCAAGGTTGATTAATGAATAAAAAAATTAATTAAGGACTAATTATTAAATATGATTAAGAATTAATTAAGAAGTAATTAAGGGATAATTAATTAATATGATTAATAATGTAATTAAGGATTGATTAATTAAAGATAATTAATCAATAATGAGTAATTATAAAGTAATTAATTAATTGTAATTAATTAAGGATTAATGTAATTGATTATAATTAATTAATTAATTAAGGTAATTAAAGGTTAATTACTATAAATGGTTAAGGATAATTAATTTTTTTATTAATTAAATGCTAATTATTTAAAGTAATTAGAGGATAATTAATAAAGGGTGATTAATTAAGATGGATATGAAAGGATGATTAATTAATTGATTTGTAATTAATCAATGGTTAAGTAAGCATGATTTATGGGATGAAAGTAATTAATTTAATATAGAAGTAATTAATTTAATTTATTTTTAAATTAATTATAAATGGTGTGATTAATAGATCTTTGCTTATGGATGGTTGGATGATACTGATTGCCTTGAATGGTCTGATATCTCTAATATGGGATATATACTTATCTGTGATATGGATGTTTTGGTTGAATGATGATGATATGATATATCTATTTGTGATATTGTGAATTGTCTATCTGTGTGAATATAGATAATGAATTGAATCATATTGTTTTAAATTTAAAACAACTTGGGCCTAAAAGATGGCGTTTTGGATTTCGATGAGACCGGGATTTGGTTTCCAGATTTGGATATCCGAAAACCACATCGATTCAAATTAACGATAGGTCATGAATCTCAAGTGAAGATGAAGATTTAGAGTGCAAGGGTCATTGTCGTTAACTCTTAGGTTGATTCCAAAATAAGTGTAACGAGATAATGCCTTCGGTTTTGTTCGAACCTGGAACAAACTTTTTGGATTGATCAAGTTTTAAATTAATGATTAGAAATTAATTAATCAAGTGATTAAAGATTAATTAAGTTACATTTAAGCACTTAATTAATTTAAATAATTAGAGATTAATTAATTGGTTATTGAAGATTGATTAATTGGTAATTAATAATGATTAATCTAAGTTTAATTGCTTAAGAGAAGTAATTAAAGAATTGTTAATAGTTAATAAAGATCATTAACTAAGGATTATTAAATAATTAATTAATGTGATTAATTTTAATAATTAATTAGATTAATTAATTAGAATAATCATTTGGGGATTTGATTAAGTATAATTACTTAATGAAAGTAATTAAAGGGATTAATTAGTCTATGTAATTAATTAATTAATATGATTAGTTTAAGTTAATTAATTAGATTAATTAATTTAAAATAATCATTGGTTGATGGGTTAAGTATAATTACTCAATGTATATTTACTTAGTGAAGTGATTAGTGATGGTAATTACAAGATGTAATTAATTGAAGGTTGAGAGTAGTTATGGGATTGATTACTTTGTGTAATTAATGAAAAGGATAATTACTTAGTGAAAGTAATTAATAATTAATTACTTAGTGTAATTAATTTAAGAATTGATTAATAAAGTTATTTGAAGTTAATTAAGTATGGTAATTAATTAAGGGTAATTAATTACTGATTGTAATTAATCAAGGTTGATTAATGAATAAAAAATTAATTAAAGATTAATTATTAAATATGATTAGTAATTAATTAAGAAGTAATTATGGGATCATTAATTAATACAATTAATGATATAATTAAGGATTGTCTAATTAAAGATAATTAATCAATAATAAGTAATTATAAAGTAATTAATTAATTATAATCAATTAAGGATTAATGTAATTGATTATAATTAATTAATCAATGAAGGTAATTAAAGGTTAATTACTATAAATGGTTAAGGATAATTAATTTGTGTAATTAATTAAAGGCTAATTACCTAAAGTAATTAGAGGATAATTAATCAAGGGTGATTAATTAAGATGGATATGAAATGATGATTAATTAATTGATTTGTAATTAATCAATGGTTAAGTAAGCAAGATTTATGGGATGAAATTAATTAATTTATTTTATTTTAAATTAATTAGAGATGGAAGTAATTAATTTAATTTATTTTAAATTAATTATAAATGGTGTGATTAATAGATCTTTGCTTATGGATGGTTGGATGATATTGATTGCCTTGAATGGTCTTATATCTCTGATATGGGATATATGCTTACCTGTGATGTGGATGTTTTGGTTGAATGATGATGATATGATATATCTATCTGTGATATTATGAATTATCTATCTGTGTGAAAATAGATAATGAATTGAATCATATTGTTTTAACTTTAAAACAACTTGGACCAAAAAGATGGCGTTTTGGATTTCGATGAGACCGGGATCGGGTTTTCAGATTTGGATATCCAAAAACCACATCGATCCAAATTAACGATAGGTCGTGAATCTCAAGTGAAGATGAAGATTTAGAGTGCAAGGGTTATTATCATTAACCTGAGGGTGATTCCAAAATGAGTGTAACGAGATAATGCCTTCGGTTTCGTGCGAACCCGGAACGAGCATGTATGGATTGAATGCTTTCAGAACATCGTCAGGTGGGCGATGAGTATTCTAAGAGATGTGTTCCCTAAAGGTAATCGTAGCCTCAAGCCTCATAGACCAGGAATGGCTAAAACAGGGGAGGTGGTGCAAGGCTAAGTGGGTCATGCTCAAGTAGGACAAGACTTACCCCTGTCTAGATGTCCCTTTATATTCGGTTGTGCGGGGCAGTTGATTGCAACAACTTCCAGGGTTGTCTTATTCGGGACTGTCCAGTAAGGGATGGTTCCGACCTTGTGTTGCAGGGGATTTAGGGTGGATCCTCAGTACGGTGATCTAGGCCACGTACTGTGACGGGCGGTACCCCAGTAGCTCTGCCATTAGATGATTTCCAATCTCCAATAAGTGCCGTACATTTTAGTTGTGCCCAACTATGTTGGAACGTGAGGTGCAAGCATTCCAGCTGTTTCTGTATTTTACTTCAAAACCCTAGACACTATTATAATATCTCTGGATTTCCTATCAAATGTTATGGTTAGCGTAAGGTAAAAACTTACCAATGTTTATGTGTGGGAAGTCTTACGTGATACCTTTTGTTTTCAAAGGTTTTTCAAAGTTAAGCAACTTTAACCTGTTACCCACACCAGACCCATGTCTGACCCGGAGTTTATCTTCTGTTTTTCTTAAACTCTTGGGTACTTAAATTTTTACGAGTAGCCAAGGTATTCAGGTTGGTTTTGATGAATTGTGGAGAAGCAATGGAGCAGGAGGCTTCAGCGTCGTAGATATTTATAGTGATCCAGTATGTGTTCTCTGAGTCGTTTTGTTGAGTTGTATAACTAGACTGGTGTTTATAACTGTCTAGTATGTGATGTATATGCTATGTAACTCTGATAGATGTTGTATACTATGTAAATACTTATGTTTAATATAATTTATTTCTTCCGTTGTTGAGATTCTATTGTTGTTTCTTTCTTTCTTCTCTATATTTTCTCTTTCTACCCCTTTCTTTCTTCAAGATGATGCGACTTTTTGTGAAGAGAAAGTCTGGTCATCATAAAAATTAAAGTTTTCAAATGAAAAAATTTAATTACAAATATCTACAAATTTATGGTTGGTTGCATACGATGTGTTAATGAAATAATAACTAAGATTGAACGTAACAATGTAAAATAAAGTTAATTATTAATAAATTCAATGGAATTCCAATCAAAATTGAAATAATGTAAAGATTCCTCTTGGTTATAAAATGAATATAAGAAAACAAATGTAAATATGAATTCACTTATGAGATAATATATAGTTAATGGTAATTGAATAAAATCAGTATTATATAAGAATTATAACATTTGTTTGTGAATAATGAATTCATAAATGTAACTAAAAGCTATGGTAACGATTTTTATAAGTTACTTGTTTATTTGGACTATTAAATTAAAATGGGAAATCAATTAGAATTAAAATGGTAACGATGACGTGTCAATTTTAAATGTGTATTTTATTTGCTTTATTTTATTTGATTTTATTTATTTTATTTTTCCAAACTTCTAATCGACATAACTTTTACATACAATGTCTGTTTCATGCGCGGTTTGATCCATTGGGATCGTATTGAAATTACGAACATTTCGATGCTTGTTTGGACGAATTATGAGATAGTTTGAATTTAGGCCCTAATTCGGATTTAAATTTGATTTAATTCAAAAGATGAGTGTCTGACCCACTCACAGCTTCTAAAATTTCTTATGTTAGTTAAATTAAATATGTGATGTGATTAGAATTTATTTAAGGCTGTTTGATATATTTAAATACTATTCCTGTTGACTTGAATTATGTTTGAATTAAATTGTCATTTAAATTTTATTGAATTTTAAATTGCCAGTTAATTTCCTGTATATAATAATCTATTAATTATTGATATTCATTTGTTTGAATTGGGTGATAACTATGATGGATGTTTGATTTTAATATTAGACGATTGGATGATATGTTTGATTTATATAATACTATCACTGTAACGATCTAGTTTTTAAACAAAATTTAATTTAGTAATTAATATAAATTTGGGAATTAATTTATGAATTAATTTGTATTTTTCAAAAAACAAATAAGATAAGTGTTTGTTTTTATATATAGATTGTAAATATAAAAAATTGGATTTGAAATTCAAAAATTAAAAATAAATTGGTTTTAAAATTTTATAAAAAAACTAATATGTATATATATATACGTATACATGATTTTATTTGATGTATAATTGGTTTAAGTCATTTGCTTTAAAATTGTATAATTATAAACAAAAGAAAAAGTTTAAAAATAAAAATCATAAAGCACATATTAATTTAAAACTAAATATAATATCATATAAAAATTAGATAAAAATATTAAGTACATACAAATTTACAAATGTAAGTAGTATAACATGAAAAATAACAAGTGTTAAAATTATAACATATGTGTTTACAAGTGTTAACTTAATTTCAACTTGCAATTAACAAGTGTCAAATTTTTAATTTTCTTTTATTTTCAAAAAATAAAAAAAATCTGGCTATATATATATCTATTCTTCTTCTTTCTCATTTTTCTTTTATTCAAAACAAAACCTGGAAATCAAAGAAAACAAAAAATAAAAACCTTTACAAACAAGAGATAAAAGAAATCAGCAAACAAATCTTTACAATTTCAAATCTAAAGCAATCAAATCAAAGCATAGATTCAACAAACATCACGCAATCAAGCAAATCATAATCAAAGAAGCAAGAACAAGCTCCCGGTTTTCAAGTTCAAAGAACAAAATTCTAGGCCTCTCTGTTTCAAAAATCTACGAGTAAACTACTTCAAATCTGATCTATAACTTGATGCTTGTGGTTAATATTTGAAGTGAAGTTGTGAAATATGCCTGCATGTATATATGTACATGTAAATGATGTGTGCATGACTGGGTACAAGAACATTTGCTTTGTTCCAGGTTTACAGGATTTAAACCAAGTTCAAAAATCAAAATCTTTTCACCTAATCTCTTATAGTGTAACAACCCGGTATTTTGCGTCAATTATAATCAACAATTTAAACGATTAATATTGACACAAACTTCTATTTGAAGTTTTTAAATTTTGAATTAAAATTGATTTATAAATTGATAAAAGAAATTTAGGACTTTAAATAAAAGTTTTCTTTTTATTTTTAGTTTTTTTTTTATTTACTTATTTGGCCTTACTTTTTATTTTGGGCCGTGAAAAATTTTAACTACCCAATCTCCCATTCTTCTTTTATTCGTTTGCAACCCGATCCCCCCTTTCATTTTTGATTCGCGTGCCCTAATCGATCGAGAGAAGATTAATGGCGGCATCATCTCGTTGTTCGCTCGTCTTCCCTCCGTTGCTCTAGCGTCGCGCGTCTCTGTGATGCTCGACTGCCTCGATTCGTCGACAAGGTGAGTGAACTATCACTCACATCTACTTCATTCTTAGGTCGTTCGTGTTTATTTCGATGTTGATGATTTTGTTATCTGTCTTGGTTCGATTTCGTGTTTTCTTGGTTGTGATTTTCCTGATTTGTACTTTGCTCAAATTAATACATTTTCATGTTACTTGGTTAACTCGATTTTGGTTTCGAGCTGTTTAATATCTCGCGACCATCACCGTATTGATTTCTTGCTTCCTGGTTAGCACGGCACCGTTTGTCTTTGCTGCGAATATGTGATTTTTGTTTCGGCGATCGATGTTTTTGACTGGATTTGTTTTAGTGTTTTCTGGGTTATCTTGGCACTGCTTGGTTTCGTAGATACCGGGGCTTGATATACATTCGACTTCGGCCACTTCGTTTGTATATGTGATTCCCTGACTTTACATTATTTTCGGCCATCGTCATTGCTTAGATATCGAGTTGCAATTTTATACTGGGAAATCAATATATTCTATTCGGGTACATGCTCGGCCCAATTCAGCTACACTGTATATATACACGATGCATTTGATTTACTTGCTGCCTTGACCGTGTCACTGAGTTCATTGTGTTGCTCTTTGTGCGTATTGTTTCGACCTATGTAGTGTTGGTGCAATGGTGATCTGGAGTTGTTTCTTTGTTTCAGTTTTCTCTTGTTGGTTTTCTTCTGGCTTTTGGTCTGGAGTACATTGGTTCATTCTTTCGACCATGTGACTGCTGAGTTCATCAGTTGTTATATCATGTGCTCGAGCTCTATCCCTTCTTGCACACTGATTCATTCGAGTAGTACACATATATGTATTCTTGTGTATACTTGTTGGTGTTTTGTTGGTCTGTAGCTTTGTACTGCCACCTCTAATTCAATTAGTGCTTGGGCATTTATCAACTAATTGGAGCTTGTTATATTTTCACATGTGCACTGCAGTCACTTTGATGCATTTTCATGTTGTCTTCGAGTTCTGTCCATTATTGCATTCATTGTTTGCAAAATTAGTTTCACTGCATCTCCACATACCTGTTACACTTGTAGTGTACCATGTTGGTTCATTGTATTTTGATGTGGGTTTGAGCACCACTGATCTGATAACACTTGCATCAGTCAATGTTGTAGCATTGTGAACAGGTGTCCTTATTGATGCATATACTTTTTACACTGGTTGTTCGCTTCGGTTCTGCTGCGTTAGGCAGTGGCCTTATTTGCTGTGCATGTCACTGCTGAGAGTATGCTACTCTGAAGTCTGATTTTCATGTCTTGCTCTTGTGTTTTAGTGATGCACTTGTCTCCACAACTATTTCTTGCATGTCGCCACCTACATTGTATTTGTATCCATGCATGAATTTGATTGGATAGTGAACTTTACCCTTTAGTCAGAGCTGCTGCAGTCTCCAACCTATACCCTTTCAAACTGATTCATTGCATTGATGCATTGTATTCATTTGCATTTGATCACTATATTTCAGTGGTGACATTATTCTTAATTAAAGCTGTTTTGTGTCTTTTACGGCCATGTTGAATTTGGGAACATTGAGGTTGAGTTTGTTGTTGCATTAAATCTGGACTTCCTTTGATTCAATTATTGTTGCCATATTGTTTGTTTTGCCTCCATTCTGCAGTATCTTCATGTTGGACCACTGCCTTTGTGTACTTGGTCATTCGAGTTGAGTCAATTTACAGTTGTGTTGAGTCATGATAGACATGACTTGACCTCTGCAGTATTGATTTGCTGTCAATAGTTGGAGTTATGATGACGTCTTGTACTGTAGTGGCAAGGCAGTGCACGCAAGCGTGAACTGCAGCCACGCGGTATTGAGCTTTTGGGTACATCATCACTGTAGTGGCAAGGCAGTGCACGCAAGCGTGAACTGCAGCCACACGGTATGGCTTTTATGATATTCTATCTTATTTTGATGTATTGATCTTTTGCATATTCCATATGCTGTAGTGGCAAGGCAATGCACGCGTGCGTGTACTGCAGCCCTACTTGAATTAATATTTTAATTGATATTTCAATGGTTTGAACTGTTTGTTCATTTCAATTCGATATTCTGAATTGCATTCTGATTTGGTTTAATTACTATCGTCTATTCATTATTTAATTATTATTGCTTCTGTGCATTAATAACTGAGTTTGAATTAGACTGACCCGAGTATTATTTTCTTTTGAATTTAATACTCGGGTCAGACCGAGTATTTCAGGTTGTAGATATTCTGCTTTGGGTTGCTGCTAGAGCTATGAAGTTCTTTCATATCTTTTGGAGTAGTCGTCGTCATTTGTAGTAGTATGTAAAATTGTATAGGAAGATATGTATTCATGTATATTATATACGTTAATGTACTTGTATATGTAACTTCCTTAGTCGACTGTTGTAGTTGTATCATATGTACCGTGTCAAATGTATTGTAACTGACATCAGTTATTATATATATATGAGACTTTCTGTTTCATCTGTGTTCCGCATTTATATTATCTGTGTTGTTATTTTATATTTAATGTTCTAAACTATTACGAACCATCGTAGTTCGTTTTATACTGGAATTGGGGTATGTCGATGGGAGAAAATAAATCAGAGATGAAAAATGAAAGAATATATATATTTATATCACTCCCATCGAGATAACCAATACTAGTGTAAGGCCAACTATTGATGGCCGCTCCTCAACAGCCTTATTCTCCGTGCTAGTTGACAGCATTACACCGTAGTGTTCTTGGCTAGCGTGGGTGTAGAGGTGGGGCGTCACAGCTTGGCATCAGAGCTTGGGGTTTAGAACAAATATAAAACATAACTTAGATAGTACATGTGTTACAACTATTTGTCGATGTTTTATTTCACATCTTTGTCTTAAGATCATCTTTGATTGTTAGGAATGAATTCCTAACGCTTATTCGTGAGCATTGCTGCTATTCTCTATCGCACTTGCTCACTTGAGTTTACACTTCTAAGTATCAGTGTATATATGCTCTACCAAGTGCATATTGCTGCAACTAGTACCCACTTCGATTTGAACTCGCATTGTTTATTCGAACTGCTATATATATGCATTCTTATCTCTGATTCGTGTACTTAATGCAGTTTCCATACAATTGGGTTTTGGGTATCAATCTTTGAGACAAATTGCATTCCAATTGTCGACTCTGTCTGTTTATCCATGGTTTGTTGGTTTTCATGTGCCTCTCTCTGATAGTTTTAAAATTTCTTTGGTATAAAAGAAATTGTCTTGGTCTTTGCCTTGTCGATATCGACGTTGACTTGACCTTTACTTTTGCTAAAGTCATTCAAGCATTTATACTCGTTCTGCTTTGTTTTTCCAATTGTTGATCGGTTCTTCTTTTCCGGTTAGTTGTTATCACCTTTGTCGACTTTGATAACTTCTATTTCAGGAATTTTGGGTATTCCTACTTTGATGGATTTGGAATCGAATTCTTTGTATTTTATTCACGTCTTCGAATGTGAATCTTAGTGAATTGATTTGGTTTTCGAATTTAATCGATTCTTGATTATTTCCCGATTTGTTGCTATCATTTATTAGCAACTTTGATGACCTTTTCTTCAGGATTTTTGTGAACATACCTTTCGATGAATTCGGTATCGATTTCTTTGGATTCTATTCACGTCTTCGTATGTGGATTCTTGTGATTGATTGTTTCTACAATCATTTTTGTGATTTGTCACTTTAAAAATATAAAGGTTTCAATACTAGTAGTAAATATCAAAAACTCTTTTATCAAAATGTTTTCAACTCTATTTTCAATACCAAACTCGTTTTTGAAAATGTTTTCCAATCTATTAGTATATACAAATCTTTATTTCACTCGTATGAGAAATCTAATTAAACGGCTTAGTAAAACAAGTGGTATGAAACGCTTGCGTTTACTTCGTCGGTTAATTGTTGGACTTGTTCGATTGAACCTCTAGTGACAAATTTTATTAGTGAAGATTTACAGTTTGTTCGTAAATATTTAAGTTAAGTAAGTGGTTATGGGACATGATGCTAAACTTTTACATTTACTGACTTAGTGTAATTGACACTTCTCGTTGATCATGACGATCATTTTTACGGTTAGACTAGGCCTCATCGGTGTGATTTCGTCTCACACATATCTCTTGGGCTTTGAGGATTGTCTAGACACCACTTGTGTGATTTCATTCACACATACTTTTCTTTTGATTGTGAGGTTAGACTAGACACCACTTGTGTGATTCCACTCACACATACCTCTTTTGATTTTTTTTGGTTAGTCTGGACCTCAATCTGTGTGATTTCGACTCACACATGTGGGGTAGCGCCCCACGGTCTTCGGGCCATTCGTGTGTCAAAATTAATGGCTTGCAACCATGAGATAGCGTCTCGTTATGCGTTGCACGTGTTGATGATTTTTCATGCTCGCGGGTAGGTGAGATTCCGTGCTCCCGTTCTCGCTTTGCGTTGCACGTGTTGATGATTTTTCATGCTCGCGTGTAGGTGAGATTCCGTGCTCCCGTTCTCGCTTTGCGTTGCCCGTGTTGGTGATTTTCATGCTCACGTGTAGGTGAGATTCCGTGCTCCCGTTCTCGCTTTGCGTTGCACGTGTTGATGATTTTTCATGCTCGCGGGTAGGTGAGATTCCGTGCTCCCGTTCTCGCTTTGCGTTGCACGTGTTGATGATTTTTCATGCTCGCGTGTAGGTGAGATTCCGTGCTCCCGTTCTCGCTTTGCGTTGCCCGTGTTGGTGATTTTCATGCTCACGTGTAGGTGAGATTCTGTGCTCCCGTTCTCGCTTTGCTTTGCACGTGTTGGTGAGTTTTCATGCTCGCATGTAGGTGAGTTTTCGTGCTCCCGTTCTCGTTATGCGTTACATGTGTTGATGAATTTTCATGCTCGCGTGTTGGTGAGTTTCCATACTCTCCTTTGAGTTTTCATACTCTGTTCGAGTTTTCATACTCCGTTCGAGTTTTCATACTCCGTTTGAGTTTTCATACTCCGTTTGAGTTTTCATACTCTGTTCGAGTTTTCATACTCCGTTTGAGTTTTCATACTCTGTTCGAGTTTTCATACTCCGTTTGAGTTTTCATACTCCGTTTGAGTTTTCATACTCTGTTCGAGTTTTCATACTCGCGTTCGAGTTTTCATACTCTCATCTTGTGTTTTCTGGATTTCTTGTGAGGATTTCTAGAATTTGTGCTTCACCAGTTTTCGTGATTTCTATTGATAAGTTTTATCAATTCTTGTGCATTGGTGAATTCGTGTGTTATTGACTTGTTATGAATACAAGTTTAGGGTATGATACCCCTTTCTATCTTTGAAAAGATTCTTGTGACTCTTTGGATGAATGAAAATCCACTTATCGAAGTTGCTTCTGATGTCGTTGTTTTAATCACATATTTTAAAAATTGTTTCAAAATATAAATCAAAATTGTTTTCAAAATTTTTTACGATTTGCGCTTTCAAAAGAATGAGGAAGCGAATTAAACGTTTCAGTAAAATCGAGGACTATGACCCCTTTCTTTTACTGATTCGCTTAATTCCGGACTTGTCCGTTTGAGAACGTAAAATGTTATTTATTTAAAATACACAATTTAACACTTTCAAGGAAACGATGAAGTGAATTAAACGATTTAGTAAAACTCGTGGTTATGAGTCATGTGCGTTTGCTATTTCGGTTAATTTCGGACTCGTTAATTGAAAAATTTGTAATTTGAAATTTGATTACCGTTGTGGTAATTTCTGATTATCGTTTTGATAATTGGATGATTATGATTTCTGATTTATCGTTTTTGATAAACAGATATTTATTGTTTCTAATTATCTATTGATAATTAGATATTTGAGGTTTGATTATCGTTTGTGATAATTAAACATTTGATATTTGAGATTTAATTATCGCTTGTGATAATTAGATATTTGAGATTTAATTATCGTTTGTGATAATTAAATATTTGTGATTTAAGATTGATTTTCGATTTTTGATAATCGAATACTTGTTGATTTGATTATCGTTTTTGATAATCGAATATTTGTGATTTGAGATTTCTGAATTATCTATTGATAATTAGATTTTGTTGAGAATTTGAGAATTTCTTTTATGAAATTAAAAGCTTACCTTCTCATGCTCTTATGGTTGTTACCTTTTGTCCATTTATTCCTTAGGATTGCGTGGACGCAATTTCTTTAAGGAGGGGAGTCTGTAACAACCCGGTATTTTGCGTCAATTATAATCAACAATTTAAACGATTGATATTGACACAAACTTCTATTTGAAGTTTTTAAATTTTGAATTAAAATTGATTTATAAATTGATAAAAGAAATTTAGGACTTTAAATAAAAGTTTTCTTTTTATTTTTAGTTTTTTTTTTATTTACTTATTTGGCCTTACTTTTTATTTTGGGCCGTGAAAAATTTTAACTACCCAATCTCCCATTCTTCTTTTATTCGTTTGCAACCCGATCCCCCCTTTCATTTTTGATTCGCGTGCCCTAATCGATCGAGAGAAGATTAATGGCGGCATCATCTCGTTGTTCGCTCGTCTTCCCTCCGTTGCTCTAGCGTCGCGCGTCTCTGTGATGCTCGACTGCCTCGATTCGTCGACAAGGTGAGTGAACTATCACTCACATCTACTTCATTCTTAGGTCGTTCGTGTTTATTTCGATGTTGATGATTTTGTTATCTGTCTTGGTTCGATTTCGTGTTTTCTTGGTTGTGATTTTCCTGATTTGTACTTTGCTCAAATTAATACATTTTCATGTTACTTGGTTAACTCGATTTTGGTTTCGAGCTGTTTAATATCTCGCGACCATCACCGTATTGATTTCTTGCTTCCTGGTTAGCACGGCACCGTTTGTCTTTGCTGCGAATATGTGATTTTTGTTTCGGCGATCGATGTTTTTGACTGGATTTGTTTTAGTGTTTTCTGGGTTATCTTGGCACTGCTTGGTTTCGTAGATACCGGGGCTTGATATACATTCGACTTCGGCCACTTCGTTTGTATATGTGATTCCCTGACTTTACATTATTTTCGGCCATCGTCATTGCTTAGATATCGAGTTGCAATTTTATACTGGGAAATCAATATATTCTATTCGGGTACATGCTCGGCCCAATTCAGCTACACTGTATATATACACGATGCATTTGATTTACTTGCTGCCTTGACCGTGTCACTGAGTTCATTGTGTTGCTCTTTGTGCGTATTGTTTCGACCTATGTAGTGTTGGTGCAATGGTGATCTGGAGTTGTTTCTTTGTTTCAGTTTTCTCTTGTTGGTTTTCTTCTGGCTTTTGGTCTGGAGTACATTGGTTCATTCTTTCGACCATGTGACTGCTGAGTTCATCAGTTGTTATATCATGTGCTCGAGCTCTATCCCTTCTTGCACACTGATTCATTCGAGTAGTACACATATATGTATTCTTGTGTATACTTGTTGGTGTTTTGTTGGTCTGTAGCTTTGTACTGCCACCTCTAATTCAATTAGTGCTTGGGCATTTATCAACTAATTGGAGCTTGTTATATTTTCACATGTGCACTGCAGTCACTTTGATGCATTTTCATGTTGTCTTCGAGTTCTGTCCATTATTGCATTCATTGTTTGCAAAATTAGTTTCACTGCATCTCCACATACCTGTTACACTTGTAGTGTACCATGTTGGTTCATTGTATTTTGATGTGGGTTTGAGCACCACTGATCTGATAACACTTGCATCAGTCAATGTTGTAGCATTGTGAACAGGTGTCCTTATTGATGCATATACTTTTTACACTGGTTGTTCGCTTCGGTTCTGCTGCGTTAGGCAGTGGCCTTATTTGCTGTGCATGTCACTGCTGAGAGTATGCTACTCTGAAGTCTGATTTTCATGTCTTGCTCTTGTGTTTTAGTGATGCACTTGTCTCCACAACTATTTCTTGCATGTCGCCACCTACATTGTATTTGTATCCATGCATGAATTTGATTGGATAGTGAACTTTACCCTTTAGTCAGAGCTGCTGCAGTCTCCAACCTATACCCTTTCAAACTGATTCATTGCATTGATGCATTGTATTCATTTGCATTTGATCACTATATTTCAGTGGTGACATTATTCTTAATTAAAGCTGTTTTGTGTCTTTTACGGCCATGTTGAATTTGGGAACATTGAGGTTGAGTTTGTTGTTGCATTAAATCTGGACTTCCTTTGATTCAATTATTGTTGCCATATTGTTTGTTTTGCCTCCATTCTGCAGTATCTTCATGTTGGACCACTGCCTTTGTGTACTTGGTCATTCGAGTTGAGTCAATTTACAGTTGTGTTGAGTCATGATAGACATGACTTGACCTCTGCAGTATTGATTTGCTGTCAATAGTTGGAGTTATGATGACGTCTTGTACTGTAGTGGCAAGGCAGTGCACGCAAGCGTGAACTGCAGCCACGCGGTATTGAGCTTTTGGGTACATCATCACTGTAGTGGCAAGGCAGTGCACGCAAGCGTGAACTGCAGCCACACGGTATGGCTTTTATGATATTCTATCTTATTTTGATGTATTGATCTTTTGCATATTCCATATGCTGTAGTGGCAAGGCAATGCACGCGTGCGTGTACTGCAGCCCTACTTGAATTAATATTTTAATTGATATTTCAATGGTTTGAACTGTTTGTTCATTTCAATTCGATATTCTGAATTGCATTCTGATTTGGTTTAATTACTATCGTCTATTCATTATTTAATTATTATTGCTTCTGTGCATTAATAACTGAGTTTGAATTAGACTGACCCGAGTATTATTTTCTTTTGAATTTAATACTCGGGTCAGACCGAGTATTTCAGGTTGTAGATATTCTGCTTTGGGTTGCTGCTAGAGCTATGAAGTTCTTTCATATCTTTTGGAGTAGTCGTCGTCATTTGTAGTAGTATGTAAAATTGTATAGGAAGATATGTATTCATGTATATTATATACGTTAATGTACTTGTATATGTAACTTCCTTAGTCGACTGTTGTAGTTGTATCATATGTACCGTGTCAAATGTATTGTAACTGACATCAGTTATTATATATATATGAGACTTTCTGTTTCATCTGTGTTCCGCATTTATATTATCTGTGTTGTTATTTTATATTTATTGTTCTAAACTATTACGAACCATCGTAGTTCGTTTTATACTGGAATTGGGGTATGTCGATGGGAGAAAATAAATCAGAGATGAAAAATGAAAGAATATATATATTTATATCACTCCCATCGAGATAACCAATACTAGTGTAAGGCCAACTATTGATGGCCGCTCCTCAACAGCCTTATTCTCCGTGCTAGTTGACAGCATTACACCGTAGTGTTCTTGGCTAGCGTGGGTGTAGAGGTGGGGCGTCACATATAGGCTATGATGTTTAAACAAAAAGTGTATCATTCAAACAAGATATTAATTTTGAAAATGGTTCCCAATGTTTATATTTAGTAATTATTTCAAAATAGGAAATTACATTAATAATCAACACAAGTCAAAAAGTCAAAAGTTTGGAACTCATATTTTGATTCTACAATCTGATTCGTATTTAAAAATGATGAATTTTGATAAAGATATTGTGACGCCCCACCTCTATACTTACGCTGGCCAAGGTCACTATGAAGTAATGCCATCAACTAGCACGAAGAATAAGGCAGTTGAGGAGCGACCGTCCGTGGAATTGCTTTGCGCGAGTACCGATATTTCAAATAATATAACATGTATTCCATTTCAAGAGGAAACCTGACATACCGATACAAACTCAAAGCCACTACACAGTGGCTCTGTGGTCTTCGGAAGCAAATTTAGAAATAAACATAGCACAAATCAATCTCAGATATCCATATCACAAAGGCGGAAATATATATGAATATATTACGTAGAAGTGTACATCAGAGTAGTGGTCAAACAAGAACCACGATATCACAAAAGAATAGTTACAAGTGCTACACAAATGAATATGTATACATCAAGGAGTCTCTATCTCGAATGCATATTGACAAAAACTACTAAACTAAGTAGTTAGACAAAAGTTAGACGATGGTCGCAGATAAGGTGTCAAGCAGAAGCACCTGTAACATCTCGGTCTGACCCGAGTATTATTTAATAAGAAAATAATAAACGCATCAGTCTAGCTATAAATATCAGATAAAACGAGATAGGATAAGAGATATGAGCGATGGGAGCTAGGGGTTTATGTCAATCGGCAACCCAGCCCTATAGGCTCTTCGATACACCACCAAAAACATGTTCAAAAATCAAAGCCAGGATTTTTAAAGATTTTGCCTCAAAACACCAAAAATTGGAATATTCATAAAACCAATTCAATCCAAAGTAATTGGACAAGGAATAGATGTTATGAATCACAACCAAACAACTATCAAAGATATAGACATAGTTGTGAGTTCAAAAACTCACCTTTTACTCAAAAACAAGGAAGGAGAAGCTTGAAAACAAAAGAAGATCAACCACTCTTCAATCTCAACTCTAAAAGCTCCAATCTAGATCATAAGCAAATATTTCCTAAGTTAGGTTATAGAAATTTCTGAAATTGGAAAGAGATTGAGATTGAGAAGAAGAAGAGGATGCTTACCTAAGCTTCTCTTTGATTTTGGAGCTAGAACTTGAATTTGCAAAAGAAACTAGAGCTTAGGATTTTGAATTTCCAATTTCTTCCCCCATTTTTGCTAAAGCTTGAAGTGTTTGGAAAATAATAGAATAAATGAAGAGGAGAGGGGGTGGAGTTAGGATATATGATGAGTTGGGTTAGTGGACTGAAACCCAAAGCCAAACCCAAAGCCCTAAGTGAAAACATCAAAATTCTCCTCAACTCCAAACATATCAATGTTTATTCTCAAAAAGGTCACAAACACCATTTTGAACTCAATGGAAGTGGCCTCGAGTCCTAATTTGGCTGTTTGCATAAAGTAGCTTTTCGGACATAATCTGACTAACGATGTCATATTTAAATAAGTTATTTAAGTATACAACCGTAAAATATGATGGTTGTTACAAAATACCCTCCTTAAAGAAATTGCATCGGCGCAATATTTAAGAAGAAAATAGGGAGTAACAACCATAAAAGCATATCAACACAAAAGAAATCTGAAGTAGGAAGTTCACCTCTAAGGAGCATGAGAGAGTAAGTCCGGATGCGATCGCTCGATGAATTCTATAGATTTCCAAGAGCAATCTTTAGGATTTGAGTACCATTGGACTTTCACAAGAGGTACATCTTTTTTATGAAGACGTTTAACCTCTATAGCAATGATACGAATAGGATGTTGCTCATAAGTCAAATTAGGCAAAACGTCAACTTCTCCAATAACATCGGGCTCAAGAATAGAATCGGAATCTCAAAGGCATTTCCGTAATTGAGAAACGCGAAACACGTCATGAATAGCAGAAAATTAAGCCGGTAATAAAGGGCGATAAGCCACGGAACCAATGCGTTCGGTGATGGGGAACAGACCAATATATCGAGGTGCTAATTTTCTCGATCGACTGAAACACACAACACCCTTCATAAGTGAAACACGAATAAACACCAAATGTCCCACAGAAAATTCTAATTTCCTTCTTCAGTTATTGACATAGGATTTTTGTCTACTTTGATCTTCTTTCATCCTATGGAGAATAAGGTCAATCTTTTTTGGGGAATCACGAATAAATTTGGACCTAAAACTAGCTTCTCGCCGGCCTCAAGCCAACAAGAAGGAGATCAGCATGGCCTTCCATAGAGTGCCTCGAAAGTTGCCATACCAATGCTAGATTGGAAGCTATTACTATAGGAAAACTAAACAAGAGAAATACGATCTTCCCAACTTCCACCAAAATCAAGAACACATGCACGAAGAAGATCTTCAAGAGTTTGATTCACAAGCTCGGTTTGTCCATCGGACTGAGGATGATAAGCAGTGCTAAAATTAAGCTTCGTTCCCAAACCTTTTTGAAGACCCTTCCAAAATCCACTAGTAAACAATAGATCAAAATTTCTAACAATCGAAGTAGGAACTCCATGTAATTTAACAATTTCTTTAACAAAGAGTTTGGCCAAGAGAGGTACTGTCCGATTGGACCGAACGGGTACAAAATGGGCGGATTAAGTCTATCAACTATCATCCATAGGCCATTATGACCCGAACGAGAACGGGGAAGACCGTCAATAAAATCCATCGAAATTTGGTCCCACTTCCAAATTGGACTGTCCAAAGGTTGCAATAACGCACCGGGCCTTTGATGCTCGGCCTTAACAATTTGGCAAGTCGTGCAACACTTAATGAAGTTAGAAATATCAGATTTCATTCCATCCCAAATAATAAAGTCGCTTCATATCTGCATACATTTTACTACTACCGGGATGAATGGTAAATTTAGAACGATGAGAATCTTCTAAAATGTCTTTACGAAGATTATCAATATTTGGCACGATACGTCTACAAAATTTTCGAATTCTACCACGAGCATCGTTATCAAAGTCTTTCAAACCTACAATATTAATTTTAGCCCTACAACTTTTGCTAAGAAGAGCCAATTTGGGATCTAGCTTTTGAGCTTCAAGAATGCGGTCTAAAAGAGAAGGATGAGCCTCAAGGCTACATAGAACAAGAGATGAACATAAATCAGATTCATGATCTTGAATCTCGCAAGTGGACAAAATCCTGAGATCGTTCCATTTGGATATCATCATAGAAACAACCACTTGTTGCTTACGACTAAGGGCATTGACGACACGATTTCCCTTTTGGAGAGTATAAAGAATATCAAGATCATAAGATGCAAAGAACTCGAGCCAACGTTGTTGACACAAATTAAGTTCCTTTTTTGAAAATAAATATTTCAAAGATTTATGTTCGGTATAGAGAACAAATTTCTCTCCTAAAACATAATGACGCCAAATTCTAAGGGCAAAAATAATAGCCACGAGGACTAAATCATGAGTGGCATATCTGGTCTCGACAGGCTTTAATTGCCTAGAAGCATAAGCAATAACACATTACCTTTGAATGAGAACGGCTCCCAAACCAACATGACTAGCATCGGTATAAACTATAAAGTCTTGGTTCCCTTAGGGAATCATAAAAATAGGAGCATCGGAAAGGAGTTCCTTTAATTTTTGAAAAGAAGCTTCATATTTGTCTGACCAAATGTACTTAACTCCCTTCTTTGTCAAACTAGTAAGAGGCAAGGAAATTTTAGAAAAGTCTTTTATAAAACGACGGTAATAACCCGCCAGTCTAAGAAAACTATGATTTCCGTCACAGTCTCCGGTCTCTTCCAATTTTGATTTGTTTCGATCTTTGAAGGATCAATGGAAATTTCAGATTCGGAAATAATATGACCGAGAAATTTCACACGAGATTGCCAAAAATTGCATTTAGAAAATTTTGCTTTCAATTGATTGCTCCTAAGAGTTTCCAACACAATCCGAAGATGCTTTTCATGCTCTTCGTCGTTTTTAGAATAAACAAGAATATCATCTATAAAGATGAGAACAAAACGATTGAGGAAGTCTTTGAAAACTCAATTCATAAGGTCAACGAAATAAGCTGGGGCATTCGTTAAACCAAATGGCATAACAAGCCATTCATAAGATCCATAACGAGTACAGAATAATGTCAAAGGAATTCTATCCTCTGTAATTCTAAGCTGATGAAAACCGGTTGCTAAGTCTAACTATGAAAAGACTCAAGCACCACTAAGTTGATCAAATAAATCATCAATCCGGGGTAAGGGATATTTATTCTTGATAGTAAGATCATTAAGCTTGCGGTAGTTAACGCAAAGCCTAAGTGTACCATCGGATTTCTTCACAAAAATAGCCGAATCTCCCTAAGGAGAGGAACTAGAATGAATAAATTACTTCGCTTCCAATTCGGATAATTGTTTACGCATCTCCTCATTTTCTTTATTGGACATACGACAAGAAGGACGAGTGATAGGTAGAGCTCCAGGGATTAGATTAATTCTGAACTCGATTGCTCGTTTAGATGGTAATCCTAAAACGGGCTCAAATATGCCGAAAAATTCATGAACGATGTGAATGAGAGAAATGACATCTTCCTCATCATCATTATCGTCATCATGACGGTTTAGAGAATGCAAGGATGCTACCAATTTAGAATCCGAATCTTAAGAAAAATAGAAATTTGCTTAACAAATTAGGGTGTCGAAGATGAATAGTCCGCATAGGACATAGGATATGGGCTTCATAACGGTTAAGCCAATCCATTTCCAAAATCATTCCAAAGCCTAAGTAATGCATGACATGCAAATCGGCTTGGAAAGAATAATCACATAAAATAATCTCGACAACTTTATAAAGTAAACTGAGTGTTGTGAACCCACCGACCGGATTCGCAATTCTCAAAGAAGTCATCAAAGCCATAACACTTAAAGAAAAATTATCAACAAGTTATTTTGATATGAAAGAATGGGATGCATCCGTATCAAAAAGAAATCGAATAGGTTGATCACGAAACATAATAATGCCATCAAGAATAGAATGAGAAATACCTTGACCACGAGAAGTGTTACTAGGGGCTTGCACAAAATTTAGCTTTCCCTCGTTCTTGCTTTGAAGTTTGGACATGCAGATATATAATGACTCGAACTTTTGCAATAGCAACAAGCAAGGGGCTTTGAACACTTATTTGCATAATGGTCCTTAGAACCACAATTGTAGCATTGCCCACCACTAGAGGTAGAAGTCTTTACTACCAAAGTTGCTTGTTTACCTTTCTTGTTGGGATAAGGACCTTTGAACTTATTAGGCCTCTTCTTGTTGTTTCTGAAGTTCGATTTGGCACTTCCAACTTCAACATCACTCTCTTTATCTGCCTCTTCAAGTCGAAGAGAAATATCAACAACTTGGTTGAAAGAAACTTCCAATTTCAGAAGTAAAGGCTTTTTGAGATTCCTATTCAAGCCATAGATAAACCTCTGATTTTTCTTCAATGGGGTATTTATATACTCAACCCCATATTTAGACAGGGATTCAAAAGATGCGACATAATCTGCCATAGAAGATTCACCTTGAACAAGGACAATAAAACTACGGGCCAGAGTCACTTTTTCACCTTTTGGTACAAACTTCGAATCAAATCTTTCCGGAATTGCTCCCAAGTAAGATCCGCTTCAATAATTTTAGAAATCAAAAGCTCATACGAATCTAATGGTCTTTCTTTGAGCATACTAGAAGCTACTTGGACTCGATGAAGGTCAATAAGATTCATGCGAGAAATGATGCGACCGCATGTTCTAAGCCAAGCTTGGACTTCTATAACGCTCTTGGAACCCATGAATGGCTTTCCACCCAAATTGGTATAATCACAGCACAAGCCTGCAAACTCAAATTTAGGGTGAGTAGGCTCTAGAATGGGCCGACAGCTTGAGCATTCTTTACATGATCTAAAGTTGTTAGGAAGACATAAATACTCCATCCTGAGGAGTAGCACTAGATTGACCGGTGCTGGGACGACCTGGTCTAACCGTTTCTCTTCTTTAAGAAAGAAAGAAGAAGATAAAGGTTATTCACAAAATGAATGTCAAATAATCATGATTGATAAAATAAGGCATCATAAAAGAAAATAGGATAGAACGGGTCTTATGACTCGGATAAATCCTAAAGCACGATTCCTAAGAAGGACTTAGGACAATGATCCTTACTAGATTATTCTACATTGTTCCGAAGTTTCGCTTTGATACCAAGCTGTGACGCCACACCTCTATACTCACGCTTGCCAAGGACACTACGGAGTAAAGCCGTCAACTAGCACAAAGAATAAGGCTGTTGAGGAGCGACCATCCATGGAATTGCTTTGCTCGAGTACCGATATGTCAGATAATATAACAAGCATTTCAGTTCAAGAGGAAATCTGACATCCGATACAAACTCAACGCTACTACACAGTGGCTTTGTGGTCTTCTGAAGAAAATATAGAAATAAACATAAAACAAATCAATCTTAGATATTTTCATATCACAAAGGCGGAAATAGATATGAATATAACACTTAGTAGTGTACATCAGAGTAGTGGTCAAACAAGATCCACATTATCATAAAAGAATAGATACAAGTGCTACACAAAAGAATATGTATACATCAAGGAGTCTCTATCCCGAATGTATATTGACAAAAACTACTAAACTAAGTAGTTAGACAAAAGTCAGATCATGGTCCAAGATAAGGAGTTAAGCAGAAGCACCAATAACACCTCGGTCTGACCCGAGTATTATTTAATAAGAAAATAATAAACAGATCATTCTAGCTATAAATATCAGATAAAACGAGATAGGATAAGAGATATGATAAAAACGTATGATAACAATAATGTCATACTGCGACAAGTATACATTAAACAATAACAAAAATCATACAATATCTCAAGAAATCTCAAAGCACTAAAAAGAATCTCATATTTTTTATTTTATTCACCAAACCGTAAATATTGACAATTATCCATCAATGCCAATCACAAAATTGATGAAACACAAATTCTAGAAATCATCAGCTAGAAATCCAGAAATCACAAAAAGGGGGGCCTATCATAAAATGAGAGTACGAAAACTCACCAACACGTGTATCATAAACGTAACGCTATTCCATGGTTGCTAACCATCAATTTTGAGCCGAGGCTCCACAAACGGCCTAAAGACCATGGGTCGCTGCTCACCAATTTGTGCCGAAGGTCCACATAAACAGGCTTTAGCCTCCTTCATAGACAAAGAGACATTGCACATTGCTAGTCTAAACCACAAAAATGATCGTCGTCGATCATCAAAAAGTGTTGATTACACTAAGCTAGTAAATAAATGAGTTTAGCTTCATGTCCCATAACCACTGGCTTAAATATTGACGAACAAATTATAGATTTTCACTCGAAAATTGTCACAAGAATTTCAATCGAACAAGTCCAAAATTTAACCGACGAAGTAAACGCAAGCGTTTCATACCACTTGTTTTGTAAGCCGTTTAATTATATTTTCTCATACGAACGAGGTAAAGGTTTGTATATACTAATACGTTAGAAAATAGTTTTATAAATGAGCTTTGTATTAAAAATAGAGTTGAAATCATCCTTGGGAAGGAGTTTTATTATTTACTACTAGTATAGAAACCTTTGTAGTTCGAAGTGAAAAATCACCAAAATGATTGTAAAAACAATCGTTCACCAAAATTCACATTCGAAGACGTGAATCAAATCCAAAGAAATCGATACCAAATCCATCGAAATGGATATTTGCCAAAAAAGAAGTTATCGGAGTCAACAAAGGTGATAACAACAATTTGGATCAACAAGAATCGATTAAAATTGGAAACCAAATCAAAATAGGCAAATTTGGATGAGATATCAAATTGAGTCGACTGGACCAGGGTGGTCAGTCGACTGACACAATTCTTGGAAACTTTCTATTTCCAGGTTCAGTTGACTGAACCATGGTGGTTAGTCGACTGAACCATGCCTAGAAACTTTGGTTTCTAGGCTCAGTCGACTGACCCAAAGTGGCCAATCGACTGATACTGGCCCAGGAAATTTCCTGGATTCGGTTCAGTTGACTGACATGCTGGTTCAGTCGACTGAACTTGAATTTCCAGCATTTTCAACCTAGCACCCAAGTGGGGAAAAAATCCAACAAACTGCGATCGGACGAGTGATGTGCGCTACGGGTTTATGCCAATCGGCAACCCAGCCCTATAGTCTCTTCGATACACCACCAAAAACACGTTCAAACATCAAAGCTAGGATTTTTAAAGATTTGACCTCAAAACACCTAAAATGGAATATTCATAAAACTAATTCAATCCAAAGCAATTGGACAAGGAATAGAAGTTAGGAATCACTACCTAACAACTGTCAAAGATATAGACATTGATATGAGTTCAAAAACTCACCTTTTACTCAAAAAAAGGAAGAAGAAGCTTGAAAACAAAGGAAGATCAACCACTCTTCAATCTCAACTCTAGAAGCTCCAATCTAAGATCATAAGCAAATATTTCCTAAGTTAGGTTATAGAAAATTTTTGAAATTGGAGAGAGATTGAGATGGAGAAGAAGAAGAGGATGCTTACCTAAGCTTCTCTTTGATTTTTGAGCTAGAACTTGAATTTGCAAAAGAAACTAGAGATTAGGATTTTGAATTTCCAATCTCTTCTCCCATTTTTGCTAAAGCTTAAAGTGTTAGGAAAATAATAGAATGAATGAAGAGGAGAGGGGGTGGAGTTAGGATATAAGATGAGTTGGGTTAGTGGGCTTAAACCTAACCCTAACCCAAAGCCATAAGTGAAAACATCAAAATTCTCCTCAACTCCAAACATATCAATGTTTATACTCAAAAAGGTCGCAAACACCATTTTGAACTCAATGGAAATGGCCTCGAGTATTAATTTGGCTGTTTGCAAAATGTAGCTTTTCGAATTTTAATCCGACTAACGATGCTATATTTAAATATTAAACCGTAAAATATGCGAGTTGTTACAAATATCATAATTTTTAAGTTTGGGGTTGTCGAGAATTCATGAGTTGATTGATTTTGGGACTTTTGGCGATTTCTGGTGATCGACGAGGAGTTTGTTGTCATAATCATGGCTGGAGGAAGATTGTGCATAGGGGATCATGAAATCTGGGTGGTTGAACTGTTAGAGTGGGTCGTTGTCATCATGCTGGAGGTGGTCTCGATGGTCGGTGCTACTCCGATCACATGTACACGTGCACATATGTCAGTGGGGTATCATTGGGTTTGGGTTGAGGAAGAAGATGTTGCCTCGGGTTTGTATTCGGGAATGTGAAGTTTTAGCTCGAGTTTGGTCTCGGGTTATTCACAAGTGATTTCAATATGTTTTAAAACTCAAATTAAAAAGGGCAAAAAATAGAAAAGAAAGGGAATGGCTCGGGTTGATGCTCAGGGTGGATACGGATTTGACTTGGGTTTGTTGCGGGGTAGAATCGGGTTAGTGTATGGTATAAACCAAGTTTTTAAAAGTTAAAGAAATCAAGTTTTAACAATTTTCTTAAACCAATTCTTTTAAGTAATAATTGTTTTTATTTAAGTTGTCAAGGGTTTTAAAATAAATTATTTTAAGTTAATAAAGGTTAACGAGTTTTAATACAACCTTTATTTTAAAGTTTATTTCAAATAAATTTAATGTTGTAGATTGATTAAAAAAGTAAGTGTTTTTAGTTATTAATTAACTTAAGATCTTAAGTTAATTCTTATGATAATGATAATTAATTTTCAAGGTTTATTAAATAAAGATTTAAATGATAATTAAAATAATTAATTAAGATAAATGGTTTATCTTTTAATTAATTAAGGTCTTGGTTAATTAAGAATTATAGTAATTAAATGATAATTACTTCAAGGATAATTACTCAATGTAAGTAATTAAAGAATAATTAATGTAAATAATTAAAGAATAATTAATTAATAATTAAGGTTAATTAAATAATAATTAAAGATTAATTAATTAATATTTAAGGACTAATTAATTAATTAAGGATTAATTAATTAATAATCAAGGATAATTAATGAAAGTAATTATGTGATCAACTAATTAAAAAATTAATTAAAATGTTTGTGATTACTTAATGTTAATTAAGCAGGGTTAGATGATTAATTCATAAGTAATTAATTTAATTTCAGTTAATTAAATTAATTATAATCGTATGATCAATTAATCGTGCCTAGGGATGATTGGATTATATTGAATGCCTTGAATTGTTTGATATCTCTGATATGTAATACTCTGTGATATGAATTGCTTTGGATTGAGTTGTGATATATGTGATGTATTTCTGTATGAATGTGAATTTCTGAATTGAATTAGAATTGTTTACTTAAACAACTTAGCCTTTATGACGGCATTTGAATTTTGATGAGACCGGGAATCGGATTCCAAATGGTTATCCGAAAACCACATCGAATCTTAAAGGTGGATCTTTTGTTTAAAAGACTAGAAATGGAAATTTGTATCCACTTGTTTTTAAAATAAGCGCTCATTATTCGGATAAGCCGGGGGAGGACATTAAGTGGTAAATCCCATTTTGAATAATGATACGACGAAATGGAACTGCATTTGAAGATGATGATTGAAGACCGGGTATTTTCGAGAACGAAAGGATTGCCTGTTGATTGTCTCTGCACCGAGTTGCTCCGGTATAGAGATTTCCGTATGTGATGGGGAGTCCGGTCGGGATTGGGGATATCCGGATTTGCAAGGACTTTTTCATTAATTGGACGAGTGCCTTCGGTTCCATTCAGACCCAGGATGGACTTATATGGATGTATATCAGACAATGCACTTGGAGATGTAAAGCTGGTTTCTATCAAATACATTTCTATTTGGTGGCGGAGAATTTATTCTCTTAGCTTAACACCCTTCTCTGAGACGTACGAGCTCAGAGGTTATGTAGTGGATATTTACTAGTGATATATTCCCGATTTGGTAATGTGGCATGCTAAATGCTGATCATTTGTTGATGAAGCATGGCTTTTGTGTAAAGCGTAGCTTTGTGGGACGAGACTTCATCGAACCTCACACCGCGAAAATGGTCGAAACTGGAATGGATGCAATAAGGTTATGGGGGTCACGCCCCTCAGGGTATGTGCATTTCCTTTTGGATAAAAAAAGGTATCTGGTATGGAGCCCATATATTTTGCTTATGTGGTTGTTGGTGTTAAAGGCCTCGAAAAAGATCGGTTACGACCGGGGGATGGCATACTCGTGACAATTAGTTACCTAGTTATAGAGGTAACCCGACCTTGTGTTGGTAGAGATCGGGTTAGGTTCTCGGGGCATCCCTCCAGAGGCATATCCATTCGAATAAAGGAATTTCCTTAGCCTTAGCCATTTGTTGGAAATCCAAACAATCAAATACGAGGCCTGCACGGTTTTAGTTGTAGAACCTGCCATTTAAAATGGTATCTATAGTAGGCATACTATAATGGTACGTATGCTATCTAAGATTAATATTATACTTTCAAAATGTTTTCACACTATGCACTAATAATAATATAAAAAGGATTTTCACGTATCAAGCATGTTTGACTATTATAAGAAGAAACCTTCCCTATGTATGCGATTGCATTGAGTGTATGCTGGCAGAACTTATGGTAGTTTCATTTTCAAAAAGCTTGAACGAATTTCTACTGTAATTTCTTTTTGTATAAATAACTATTTATGTTTGCTCATACCAGTCCCACGACTGACCCGAGTTTATTGATTCCCTTTCCTAAACTCTGGGTGCTCCTAATTTTCCACACGGATAGCTTAGAGTCAGGTTAGTAGTATGTTCTAGAGCAAGCTTGGATAGTAGATGTAGATTTCGAAAATCTTTTGAGCTTTTGGTTTTCAGCTTTTTGGTTTGGAGCTTTGGAATGAAGACGTAGTATGTTGGATTCTTTTGGAAGCCTTTGTTGATATTTTTCCACTATTGTGTTGTTTCCGCTGTATTCTGTATTGTATATATTGTGCTCTAATGTTGGTGGTCATTCGTTGTAATCTATGTTGTATATCAATGAAATCATTTAGTTTCCGTAGTGTTGTTATCATCTAATGTGTTATAAGCTCATGCGAACTGCACTCCAACGTTGAATCTCCGGCATTTGAATACGAGTGATGTATTGGATGCCGATTTTCGAAGGTCGAGGTCTGGGTTGTCACATATGGTATCAGACCTAAAGGTTGAGTAAGAACTTTAGCTTTTGGAGTATAATTCATTAGGTGACTCATTCGAGATAGGGTTAGAAATGCCCTAGAATGAGTATATTCCCTAAGATATCTCGTCTGCAAGCCTAAATCTGTAATGACCCGTAATTTTCGATAATTAACTTTTGTTAATTTAATAAGATTTTGGTAATTAAATTCGGAATAAATAAAAATTTGGATCTGTTAATGAATTAATAATGGAAATAAATTTCAATAAGTGTAGTTAATATTATGTGAGTGTAAATTTAGATAATATTTGAAAATAATGTCAATTCCATTTATAATATGACAATTGGTTGATTTAAGAATGAGAATCAAGATTTAGTAATTTATTTGAATTTAAATTGTAGTTTTTGGGTTTATTGCAAATAAATAGAATTAAATATTTAGATATTACGCTGATGGGAAATTGAGATGAAATTTGAAGATTTTAATGTAATGGATCGCGAACCAATTGTATATTTCCTCCATTTGTTAATCATTTATTGAATAAAAAATTAAAAATCAAATAAATGATTTATTGGAATTTCATCTGATAATTAATAAATTTATAAAAATTGAAATTTAATTACGATAATGGGTAAATCAATTAACTTTGAATTGATATCTAACTTTGTTTAAATTATTGTAATCATTTAAGAAATCAAAAATGATGAAATCTGTGAATTTTTAAATTTGAATTGAAAAAGCGATTTAATTTAGTTTAATAATAATTTAAGTAATTAACTGAAAATAGCCATTTTGGTCACTAACTCGGATTTCGACGAAACCAATTTCGTCGGATCCGTAACGGTGAATTATTGTAGGATTTCAAGTTTCGTAGCGATTGGACTTGTCGTTTGATCGTACTGGCTTGAAACGCCTATAAATCAATTTAATTGAAATCAATTGAAATCAATTTGAAATAACTTGATTTTGGCATAACTTCTTAATATAATGGAATTTGGACTTAAAACCTTTTCCATTGTGTTTAAAATAATCAAAAACATCTATTTTGATATATGGGTTGACCCAATTTCGTTTCGGAGTCAGAAGGGGTTTTCGGGCCATTTATCGTTCAACGGTTCTAAACAATCGTGTCCATTCATCTCTATTTCTGACCTACCTATATATATATATATATATCCTGTTATAAACCCTAGTAGCCTTTCTATTTCTCATTTCTGTATGTAAAGAAATTTCTATTGCTCCTCTTTCTCGATGGCACACAAACCCTAGTTTCCGATTGCAATTTTAAATCAGATTCAAACCCAAAAAGTCAAACTCCTCAAACAATATCAAATTATATAACGATTTGGAGCTCTTGAAGAGCGCATATCAATTATGTGGTTCATTTTTCAATTCGAATTACCATTTGACGTGAAATTTCTGGAGAAGTCACGGCCGTCCATAGGCCACCGTCTCATTCAACGGTGGATCTTCAATATCATTGCGATCGAAAAGCGCTGCACTGTAGGGCTCGTCGAGTAGGGCTTGAGGATGTAGTCGCTCGCCTAATGGATGTCAAAATTCACCAGAAAATGAAGGCAAAGCGCTCGACAGCTGTAGCTTTTTCTGAATTCGTTGTGGCCGCGCGTGGAAGGGTTGGGTCGGCCTGACAAGGGGAGAATGGCGGCGTGGCCTGATCGAGCTGAAGGCCAGTAGGGTGGTCGACATAATTGTAGATTTTGGCGGCGGCTAGGGTTTGTATGCATTGAGTTAGGGACGAGGTTCATTACTCTCTGCTTTGACGTGTCTATTTTTCTATTGGTCTGTCATTTTTGTTTTATCTGTTTGGTATTTCAAAATCGTTTATCTCCTAATATTAATAACTTGTGCATACGAGGTCCGTTTCACGTGCGGTTTTATCCACTAGGATCGTATCGACATTCCGGAGATTTTGACGCAGGTGTGGATGAATTCTGAGACTGCTCAAATTTTGGGTTTAAATTGGATTTAAATTCAATTTAAATTTAAAAGGTGAGTGTTTTAACCCTCTCACAACCTCTAAAATTTCTTATGTGTGTTAAATTAATTTTTGATGTGATTAGAAATTTATTTATGACTGTTTGGTACATTTTTAATCATCATCTCAGTTAAATTGAATTTATTGAATTAAATTATAATTTAATCTATTATTGCGTATAAACTGCCAGTTAAATTGTTATTTGATTTAGTATTGAAAGTAAACAGCCAGTAAATTCCTGTTATTTATTATCTTCTCTATATTGGTGTTATTGATTGAATTGGATTATGATTGTGATAAATGTTGTTGATTGATATTTGATGAATGGATATTGTATTTTTATATTGTTAAAAACTGCAAGTTGTTATGGTTTTTTATTTCACTCAGGATTGCAGTTTGAAATGATATATAACCGTATTTATATTTTAAATTATGGATTGAAATGATAAATATCTGTATCACTTGACCATAAGATAGAAAATTGTATACAGACACCGCAGTCTAGATATAAAAATATTTTGAAATGATTTCTATGGTTTTATAAAGAAATATATGGGTTATATAAATATTGATTTTAGATTTTATATAAATGTTACTTTATTATTGAATTTTAGCTATGTAAAAATTTGTTTTGAAATATAAAATAAGTTAAATAATAAAGTTTGATTGCGTTTATATAATATGGTTAAGTATCTGTTTAAATTATATTATATATAGAGTTTATAAGGACTTAAGTAAAATTAAGGTTGGAAGATAAATATGAAATTGATTTGAATTAAAGTATTTAAGAATTTTACTCGAATAAATTTTATTTGAAATTAAATGAAATTGAGATTTTAAAGGGTATGATTTTTATAACTTGATTTTGGTTTAGAGTGATTCAAATGAATATCAAGTTGATTTAAATGAATATATCAAGTTAAATAAATTGAAAGAATATCCAGTTATTTGAAGTTAAAAAGTTTTACTTAAATGATATTTGATCTATTAAGTAAACATTTCAAATCTAAATAATACTAATTGAATTTGATATATATGGAATTATCAAAGAATTAGGTTTGAAATGGTGGAATATTTAAAGCTTTGAAATAAATGTGAATTGAAATGGTTTATGTGGGGGTTCAAATCGGTATTTGGAATTGATTTGTGAAATTGAAGAAGTTATTTTATTATATAAAGTAATTTAATATTTAATCCATTTAAGTGGTGTAGTTATGTTTCAAAGTTATGAGATTCAAAGTATTATGATTTGAAAGTGTTATACTTTAAGTGTTTGATTTCGAAGTGTTATAACTTTGAAAGTGCTATGATTTTGGAAAAAGGATACATTTGAAATAAAAATGAGATTATATTGATTTGGGTTTTATAAAAATGATATCATAATTGATTGGTTTTTGAAATGGAAACGATATCATATTTATATGGTTTTGAAATGGATATTACATTCCGATTCTGAAGTATAAATTATTTTGAAATGACCACGGTGTTATAATAACGTTTGGTTGTTAAAGTGGCCGGGATCGGAAGTTGTCATACTCTCTGCCAACTTCGAAAACCACTTTAACAGTCGTGTACGCCGTGGAGATTCCAAAATGAAGTAGGATGGTGGCAGTGTTCCTTTGAGGTATATACATGGACCCGACTCTCATGAGTTGGCATAAGCTGGCTAAAACATGAGCAATTCCGGACCAGTGAGGTAGCTCCGCTTATCGGACACACTCCTTCGATCTTATATTCTGACTTGGAGATTCATTTGGCAGCCACTTTTGATTTTTGATTTGGGGTGTGGCTCGAGGTGGGCGGTAGCTGCGCGCTATGTGTCACCACCAGTCCGGATAGTAATTGGTATATCTACCCAAACATTGTCTTGCGTGCCGTGTCACCTACCCTAGCGCGCCTTGTACGAGTTTGATTTGTGTCGTACCTATGGAGTATCCTTTGGTAGCCTCCTGATCAGGAGGTATTACGGTACTGTATAGACTATAGGCACTATTACGTGTTAAGGGCTATATGGATAACCCCTTAATGCTATTTAAAGGTAAGTTTATTTTACTATAGACATTATTATAATAGCGAAATATTACTACATAGTAAATATTTTAACGGTCCTTAGGAGATGTGAATCCCGAGCATCTTTTAAGTTAATGCACTCAGTCAGACACTGGGTAGGAGATGTCAAATCCCGTAAACATCTCTGATGCCGTTCCACTCATATTTATTTCTGTTGATTTAACTTACATAAGATTTTTTAGTTCTAACTCGAGTGTTTTGTCTTTTCAATTCGCTCGGGTCAGCCTGAGCATTTCAGGATCTGAAGACCTTACTTCTAGAGGATGAAGGCGAAGATTGTATTACTATTATTTACTATATTGTCTCGCTGCATTGTTATTTATTAATTTGGTATGTGTAACTCTGATTCTACATTGTATTAGTATAATCAAATGTTTTGTAAATAGCTTCATGAAATGTTATTTGATTATTATATTTTGTCATTCCGCTGCAAGATTCTGCTTTGTTTTTTCTTCTTTGCCTGCTTTACTTATCCGCCCCAATAGGAATCCGCCCTTTTGTATGGTTTAAGTATGATGTGTGTGGTCTATCATCGATTTAAAGTGTACAAAAAGGTGGGATGTTACAATCTGGTATCAGAGCGAGGTTTAGCGAAAACCTTATCTTTGTGGGGTCTGACTCTTTATTAATAGGGTAGCAATACCCTTTGATGAGTCACTGAGAGTATATAAGAGAGAGCGTATTTGTTAGTGTTATAAAAAGTTTTTATATTGTGTCCATTTATTCTGTTTTGTATTCATAAATTCTGGTTAGCGCATAGGACGCTATGACATCAATAGGGATTTCTAAACACTTAATAGGACAGACTGACACAATATTTGTTTTAAAATATAGGTAAATGAAATAATTTTGCCTATTGTATATTTTTATATGTTTGTGCCAAAATTGGTCACAAACCCCAAGTATCATGAAAGCACCAATATAACAATATAAATTAACGATGTTCGAGCATAAGTCACAGACCTAAGCAAACAACAAACAACAATCCAGAAATAACGAACAGAATCACGAGATTTATAGTGGTTCGGCTATCTCCGGCCTACGTCCACTTCCAGTAATTATCTTTCATTGATGTTCTTTTCTGGTTGCAGCTGATTACAGTGGCTTATAATGAAGAATTTCAAATGTAATAGCAATGGTGGAGTGTAAGACTGAATCTGGCAGAGTCTGGATGTCGAATAATCAAAAGATCCCTTTTCTGCAGGCTTAAGGGGGCTATTTATTGGTATAAGAGGCTGATGTCACGTTCAAACTTCGGGGGACACCTTCTGGCACGTGAGTGGGCCCACTCGACCGATCCCGGAAAGTTTTGACTCGATTCGTGATCGATATGAACCAATTTCGTATCGATCAAAAAATGATCCAATCGAGCTGAAACTTGGCAGGAATGTTCTTTAGCTTGTACGTAAGCTCCTATGAAAATTTTGCAGCATTTGGACCTGTGGTTTAGGAGATATCATTGATGCAAGATTGCGTTTTCGTGAGCACTGTCGCGTTCGAATCCATGGTTCGTATCCATTACCTTCGTATCAATCAGAAGCACGTGCGCATAGGATGACATGGCGCGAGTTTCCTGTATCGATCCAATCTTTGTGGCGAGTTGACCGGGTTATTCGCACCCAATGCCAAAGCTTCGTTCGCATCGACCGTTGACTCGTATCCACTCTCTTCAGTCCTTCTTCGAATCGATTATCAATTCGCTTCCATTCATCGTCGCCCTTGTTCATACCGATAGTTGTGGGTATATTTCGTATCGATCGCTGCATATACCATCGATACGAAACGAACTCGCTTGAGCATGATGAATACGAACAAGGACTCGGATGCTATCGATTCGAACAACCACGAACTGGATGGATAAGAACTATGCTTACCTGTGATCATTACAAACTGTATTGCACCCTGATCGAAAGGAAGTAGTTCTATCCTGATAGATACAAATAGTTTCACACTGATCGATACGAACCTGATGTATTCGAATAGCACGGTCAAGGATCGACCCGAACCCGATTTATTCGGACAGATCATTATCATGTTGTTGATCGAGTTGAACTCGATCGATTCGAAATTGACTTCCCTCGATGGATACGAACAGTGCGTCCTTTTTAACTTGTGTCGATCATATCTCCATCATACGAACTCTGATTGACCTGAAATTTAAAGCGTTGGCTTTATGGTTTCGCTTTTCATGCCTTATCAATTTTGGCCCGATCCGGAATCGGACAAAGCCCATCGATATCCATTGTGAACCTGCAATTCATGATCGATATCCATAACTAGTAGTCATTGGTTTTCAGTTAACTTTTGGGTATCTCAGCTTTGCCAAAAGGTGGGATAACACTTTTCCCCCTAAAACATGCGTTTTTGTAAAAGGTGTGTTTTGAACAGTCTTAAATCGAATGTAGTGAATTCATGTTTAATTCAAAGCGTATAGCATTGTCAATCAAGTTTGCGGTTGTTCGAAGCCAAATCATTATTCACTCCCTCCTGTGGAAGTTAAGAATGAAATTCTACAGTCTCTTTGGACTATCAGTGGTCACTCAGGAACCTTGCCAAGTCCATTCTAGACTTAGCGATCGAATAGAAAGATCCTGTTGCACTCTGGTGTTGCTTTCTATCCTTACACTCTGGTCCCAGCTAGGGCGTATAGCGATGTCTTGGTCGTTCTAGACCGGTGATAACCTCTCTGGGCTCTTGCTGGATCCCATTCTGTCACTCACCGGTGAAGGGGAAACAACGTTGAGTGTGCCGATGCCGTCGCTATCCGACGAAGCGGCAACACCCCTTGCACTCCGGTTCAGTGTTTCTGAACATCAAGCAATGTCATGGCCTAAGTCCTGGGCCGATCACAGCCACTCCGGGCTCTTATCGATTCCCGATCCAATCACTCTCCAGTGAATAGGGAACGACGTTAAGTGACCCGGTCCTGTCGCTCTCTGGCGAAGCAACCCACTTCTTGCACTCCGGACCCCGCCTCTCCGGTAGGGTCATAAAGTGATCATTTTCAAGCTGGTTTTCAATATTCATCCTTTAACTCTCCGATCAAAGGTTTTATTTCAAGAAATTCAAGTTCATTTATTAAATTCAAGTCCTTGATATTCAATCTCAAACATCATGAAAAACTAGACATTGCCTCTACGGGCAGATCGATCTATCACCATCTCAAAGCATACATAGGGATCTCTCTGGTTCTCATACATGTGTAAGTGGAATAGCCGTTTTATTTTTAAAATCAAATCTAAGAAATCTAATCGACCAAAGTCCAAATTCTAAACTTGGCCATTGCCATCATAATCAATTCATGACGAGTCGTGACCTTGATCCGGGATCAGTTCTGTTAGGTGGAGGCGGTAGCTGTTCAGGTCTTACGGTCGCTGCTCGTTTTCTGGTGTATTGTGGCAATCTACCACTCCTGGCATGTTCTTCCACCTCATCCTTTAGGTGGCAGCATTCATCAGTGGTGTGCCCATCTAGCTCATGGAATAGGAAATATTTTCAACTTCTGCGTTCCCGCTCCGTGGGATCTCTCCTGGGTGGTTTTTGATAGGGGAGTTTCCCCCGAGTTTCCGTGTAAATCCGTTCCAGGCTTGCCGTTAGATCTTTGTATTGCTTGAATCTAGGATCTCGGAATTTCTTCTGTTTATCAAGACCATCATGTCTGTCATCCGGCTTTCTCTTTCCTTTGTCAGCTCCAAACTATTCTCTAGCAGTCCCTTCGCCCTGCATAGCGGTTGTTTCTCGCCTCTCGGCTCGTGATTCTTCTAGTCGAATGAATCTTTCAGCTTCATGATATAATTCTCCAAGATCTTGTGGTGGATCTCTTGCCAAAGAATCTTTGAATTCGGTGCCTTCCCCAACTCCTGCCATCGTCGCCGTCAAAATCATCGATGGATCCGGGCAATCTACAGAAGCCACTGTTGCGTTGAATCACAGTAGAAAATCATTTATAGACTCTCCGGTCCTTTGCTTTATAGAAGCCAAAGTCATCACACTATTGGGTCGCGTCACGTGGACCCTAAACTATCTCATGAAGCGCTCCACTAGCTCGCCCCATGTTCTGATCGATCCAGTGTAACATCCCGCCTTTTCGCACACTTTAAACCGACACACGTGCCAATTCAAAGCATATGCAAGGGTGGATTGTTATGGGGTAAATAAGAAAAAAACAGAGAAGAAATAAAACAAAATAGAATCTCACAGCGGAAGGATAAAATATAATAATCAATATACAGTTCATGATAACTGTTTACAAAATATTTATTTTGTTTATACAATGAATATCAGAGTTACACATACCAATACAATCAATGCAGCGGAAATTTAGAGTGTGGTGCAATACTATAAATAATATAATACGGATTCTTCGTCTTCGTCCTCCAAAGCTAAAATCTTCGATCCTGAAACGCTCGGGCTGACCCGAGCGAATTTGAAAAGACAAAAACACTCGAGTCAGACTAAAAGATCTTATGTGAGTTAAATTAACAGAAATAAATATGAGTACAGTAACTCAAGAGATGTTCGGGATTTACATCTCCTAAGGATCCGTTAAACTATTTACTATGTAGTATATTGCGCTATTATAATAGTGTCTATTTATAAAATAAACTTACTTTTTAATAGCGTTAAGGGGTTACCCATATAGCCCTTAACACAAATAATGCCAATAGTCTATACAGTACCGTAATACCTCCTGATCGGGAAGCTATCAGAGGATACTCCATAGGTACGACACAAATAGAAACTCGTAGTAAAGGCTCGGTATGGTAGGTGACACGGCACAACTAGGCAATGCCAGGGTAGATATACCAATTGCTATCCAGGCTGGTGGAAACGCGTAGCCGCAGTTACCGCCCACCTCGGACTAACTCCCCAAAATCAAAATATAGAAGTGGCCACTGAATCAATCCAAAATCAAAGTATAATATCGAAGAGGAGGGTACGATCAGAGGAATGACCTCATTGGCCTGAGAATCGCTCCTGTTTTAGCCACCTTATGCCAACTCACGGGAGTCGGGTCCACGTATTTACCTTACAGGAAACGTCGCCACCACCTACTTCATTCTGGAATCTCCACCGCGTACACGGTTAGTCAAAGTGGTTTTCGGTATCGACAGAGAGTATGTCCATATCCGATCCCGGTCTCTTTGCCAACCCATCGTTATTATAACACCGCGGTCATTTAAAAATAGGTTATACTTTAAAAATCAGAATAAACATTCCATTTCATAACCATGAATACGATATCATTTCAAAACCCAAAACCATATTTTATCACTTATCCCAAATATAATTCTTTTCCAAAATCATAATGCTTTAACTTCATAACGTCTGAAAATCAAATATTTTCAAAGCATAATATTTTGAAAATCATAATTTAAAACCATAACTTCTAAAAACTTGAATGGTTTGGACATTCAACGTTATATGAATTAAATGGTTTGGACATTCAACGTTATATGAATTAAATGGTTTGGACAGAGAGTATCTCAATTTTTGGACATCAAACGTTATATGAATTAAATGGTTTGGACATTCAACGTTATATGAATTGCGGATTGAAGTGATACGGATATTTATCATTTCAATCCGCAATTTAAAAGATATAAAATTTTGCGGTTATATATCATTTCAAACCACAATCCCGAATGAAATGAAATATGCATGATAATTTGCAATTTAATGATATACAATAAACATCCATTCATCAACATCATACATCATCCAAATCGCAATCATCAATCAATATCAATCAATAACAATATTATTTTTGGTACTACATAACAGGTAATACTGGCAATCTTATTCAAATTAAATTTAACAGCTATTAATCTACAGTCTATATTCAGTAATAAATTATATAACTGTTAACTAGCAGTTCATATACAAACAAATAAATTTTAACTGTAAATTTATACGCAATAAATTAATTAAATTAACAGTTAAATTAAATAAATGCAATTCAACAGATATGAATAAAATAAACATGCCAAATACTCATAAATAAATTTCTATTCATTTCTAAAATTAATTTAAACAAACATAAAAGCTTTTAGTAGTTGTGAGTGGGTTAAAACACTCACCTTTTGAATTTAAATCGAATTTAGATTCGATTTAAACCCAAAAATTCGCCCGTCTCAGAATTCGTCCAAACCAGCGTCATCTAGTTCGGAATTTTAATACGATCCTAACAAAAAAAACCGTACGTAAAACGGATATCGTATGCAAAAGCTATAACCAAAATTGTGATTGAAATTCAAATTAAAATAAAACAAACAAACACAACTCACCCTCCAACTTCCATTTGCCACGTCACCTCTCTCCCAATCCCTTACGCGTTCCAGAACCCTAGTGCAAAACGAACGAACCCAAACCCCAAGCGTTGACTACGGCTTGTCTCCTCCCCACTCCACTATGGCCCACGCCAGGACTGCCGCTCGAACCACCACGGTGTGCTCTACCACCTGACCACATGCGACCAAGGTCCGGTGCCAACTCGCCGTGAAATGACGCAGCCGCCGCCCCCTTATAGGAAACCCTAATCGAATTTTGAGCCAAATCCAACCGTTGATTCACCTGATAAACTGCATAGATGCAGTCCCCTCGGTCCACTCAACAATACCCAGAAACAGTTTGACGATCTGACGAAGTTTGATGCGACGCTGATGAACGCCCGTAACTGATTTGGCTCAGATCTGGACACACAGAAATTCGAATCGAAAAATGGACCGCAGATCTGAATTGCGCTTGCCAAAATCTTCAACATATATTTTTTTCAGAATTTTATAGTAGTTTGAAATTTCATTTTGTTTTTGAATTGGTTGGATCTAGGTTTGCACCCATTGAAGAAGAAGAGGAGCTTGAAGAAAATACGCGCGGATAAAATGAAATTAGGCGGAGGCTAGGGTTTATCACAGCATATTTATAGATAGATCGCAAAAGGATGGGTGTGCACGAATTTTAACGTGCAAACTGAAGTGGTCCCAAAAGGATATTAATTATACACGTTACGGATTAAATTATTTCTTTCTCGACATTTACATTGCATTTTAAGCGTATTCACACATGTATAATTAGATGCTTCATTTAAATTTCCATATATATATATATTCACAATTCCATAAATTTCCAAATACATAGATAAATTCCCAATTTCAACTAAATTTCTAAATTACTGTAATAGTTACTGATTAAATTTCTATCCATTCTCAATAGATTTACGTTTACATACTAAAATCCACATTTCTATGTATATTTGAATTCCATATTATACATATTTTATTTATCTTAATTACTTCCAACTTAAATTTCAATCAACATAAAACGTTTTATTCAGTTTCCAATAATTTCAATCATGCTTTAAATCCAAATGAATAAATAACTTAATTCCCATTTAAGCATTTTTCATTTGATTTGCAATCAACCTTTTATGATCAATTAAATCCCGATATATTAAATAAACGTTATTTCCATCATTCTTTATCCTATGAAGAAATTTAAGTTATTCACACCTATTACTAAATTTCATATTAATGCACACTAATTTACATTTATTGCAATGGTTACCAAATATTTCCCTGCAATAATTCATTCCCCTATACATACTTACATCTTCACTTAAACTTTACTATACCCATTTATTTTCTCAACATTAAAACCAACGTTACCTCAATTCCACTATTGTACACTTATTCTATTATCACTTACTAACCATTCAAATTTTTATTAACAAATAGGCAGGTAATTCCTATGTTACAAATTTTTAATTCATCCTAATCCCTTACTATTGACATACATTTGCATTACTTACATAACATTTACAATGTTACCCAAAATCTCTATCCATTGTAATTAATACCTTAAATAAGTTTCAATTTATATTCAAGTGAATACATTACCCTTTTTCGTTATGTCATCCTTTTTTCACAAGAAACGTTTTATCGTTTCGACCACATTTTATTTCTAATTACCTACATGGATTTGTGTACGTCTCTACTATTTATAAATTTCAGTTATTTCTCTTAACTTATAAAAGGGCAATGACCAATTACATTTAATTGCTATCAAATCCCATTATTAGACTTAAATTTCAATATAAGTAAATAATTCTTGATTTCCCTTTTTCTTTATTCACTATTTAAAGCATTACCATTCTCACCTTCATCTAAATCTTCATTTATGAATATTTAAAACTAAATTTCACGTATTTCCTATTTATACACTTATAAATTCCAATTCCAAATAAATAGATAAATCTCCGTTTGCACTACTTAAATCAAAAATCAGCGATTATCCTATCTATATATTTTAAGTGGATGGATCAAATGTTGTATTCAAAAATCTACTTCTTAATATTCTTAGATTTAAACTCACTCTCTATTAACGGAATATTTAGATGTTTAAACTTCTTTTATTACCATTAACTTATTATTATACATTAAACTTAAATATACTTACAAAGCTTGTTTTTGGTACTCTATCATTTTCACATAGATAAAATTAGCAGTAGATTCATACCTTATTATGTAATTAACTTTAATTCCTCCTAAATAAATATTTACATAATTTTTAAATATTAAATCCATTAGATTCCAAATTAATCCCTTTGACTAAAACAACTTCACATAACAATCTAGTGTCAATTATTACCATAGATACAGTGTTCAAATGTCAGCTGCAATTAATCAAATTAATTGCAAATAAATTCCAAATAAATTTGATTTTTATTTGGTTCCCAACTTAATATTCAATCAATTATCACTCAACTAACATAGTTAATATTATTTTATATTTCATTACATTGATATTTTTTTCAAATTTTCATCTTGGTTTTATTTCTTTTATTACCTTACTTATCAACTCATGCTACGGAAATTTACCTTGGCTACATCTTATTGAATCCAACATTATTCACTTACCAATATTCCACACCAATTTGCAATAATTTAGTGCATTAATTGGAATTGATTTCAAAATAAAACCTAACAACTAATAAGTAACGAACAATAATTATTGTCATAAAATCTATTTCATAAGTCTACACTCAATTATTACTTAAAAATAAGATTTACGTTTATATTAATTTATGTTCACATTGCCGTTACTATATTTTTAATAATTATCAAATCAACGTATATATTTAATAACAACATTTTAACTACTCAACATATAAAAGAACTTTACTTCCAATAAATTTATTGACCCGTAAGTTAGGAAATTTATAATAGTTGTTATCCTTTCTTAAATCTATTTCCAATTAACGTACTACCAAATTGCATTCTCTTATGTTCTATCCAAATATTTATTTAGATCTTATTTCTATCAATAAATAAATATTTACATCCATCTATTAACAATTCACTTTCATTATACAATTGAAATTCATTTGTTATAAATAAAATTTCCTATTTTGTTTCTGTCAGCATTAATCAAACAAACATATTTAACTAAGAGATTAGAATGTTTCTCACCATTTATTTACACTCCATTAAAACCCAACAGTCATTTCCACCCACATTTGAATTTGCATTAAATTGGTTATCTGTCAACTGCCATTTATATTACTTCCTTAACTCACATACAGTTACAATTTTATTAATATATATTAATACATAGGTGATTTAAATTTCCTGTCTTTTTTTCCTTATTTATATTTTATTCAACTTACACAAAGGTATACATCTTACACTATCTCAATCATTGCCGTTGCTATAAATTTTCATTTAGCGTTCATCTAGTATTAATTTATCTCATTTATATATATTTCCCTTTTAAATTAATAATTTAATTATCGAAATTTACGGGTCGTTACATTCTCCCCCACTCAAAACTTTTCGTCCCCGAAAAGGAAAAGGGAAAAGAAGAATTTCGAAATCAATATTTTATATTTACCAAATTAGTTAATTTAGCTAAAATATACAAATTTAGATACAGTGAAATATTTAAGTGATTTCACCATTAATCAACCAAATCAAATAACAACCATCAACCTTACAAACAGCATACATACACAAGACAAAGCAACCATTTATCCAACAAATAAGAAGTTGTTCGGGTTCAAAACTTGAAATTTGTATGGAATGAAAATAACTATCAAGTGCATCCTTTACTCAACAGTCTTAGATGGAACAAAGATAGATTATCTATTCATCCAAAACTTCAAATTCCTTTACCCAACCAACCATAAATCAACCAATAATAATTTCAAACCAACAACCAAATTCACTTATTATACGTTCATTTCATGCTTTAGTTGTTTGACTTCCTTTTATGATTCACATAAACTTTATATTTCATTTACTCATTAATGTTTGTTTCATTAATTTACTTATTACTTATAATTATTCCTTTATACTTATTTGTTAACAAATAGCTTCAATCTTTTTCCAATGTTTATTTCTTCTTCATGAACTATTTACTAAAATTTCATGATCTTATTTATTCACACTTTAATCACTTAAGTTTAAAATCATCTATCTGTCATACTTACCTTTTTATTATATTTACTCGATAGAATTTCAATTATAACTTAAATTAATAACATTAAATTCCCCTTAATTATAGCAAATTCATTGAATTATTCATTTCCTCAATCTTCACTTGTAAGTTTTCTCTTACATTTCCTTACTAACATTGCAACTTTTATTATATGGTAAGTTATATCTGTTTTAAGAATGTAAGTGAAATTTATACAAGTTTCTTCTCGATTTCTTTAATTAATTAATGGTTCAATAAATATATTCGTTTTATAAATTTCAATTTCAACTTACCTTTAATTTCATTTATTTATTTAAAGGTTTACGTTACTATTATATTTAATAATAGTAACAATTTAATTACACTAAATTTACTACCCTATAACATTAATTCTTATAAATAAAGAAGTTTACTAATTCATTTACTAATGTTTACAATTGTTTATTTACATTTCTTATCTTCCAATGGTATTAAATTTTCTTTAATTAAAGGTTCACATTTTCTATACTAAATTGAACTATTAATTAACTGGAATTTTAAGAACCAAATACCGGGTTTAATTTCAAATTATTTAAAATAGTAGATAAACATATTCTTTTTACTTAGATATCTCTAATTATAATCAAAACGATAAAATTCACTTAAACAATTTTGCAGTAAATTTCTACAGTGGCCTTTCCTCTTCGAAACCTGAAAATGAATGTCGATGATGCGTGCACTCATCACCGAAATTTATTTTCCAGCGACAGAGAGGAAAGTACAAAACTTTTCTCCAAAATCTTCTTTTAAAACAATTCTTCCGAATTATATTGAAATATTATATCAGAAAATACTTATAAATAATACTATTATATTCCAAAATTTATTTGAAAGAATTTTCAAAACCGCCGGAACTTCAGTTCTAAATTTCCAAATTCATTTATCTATTTTCTTCCATTTTATTTCTATTATTATTTACTCTATTTCCTAACAACCAATCTATAGCAACCAAATATAGATATAATTCAAAAAATTTATTTTATATATGTAGAAAATAGATTAGGCAAGATTATTTCATTCTCCCATATTAAAACAAATATTATGTCGGTCTGTCCTATTAAGTGTTTAGAAACCCCTATTGATGTCACAGCGTCCCATGCATCAACCGGAATTTATAAATACAAAACGGAACAGATTAACACAATATAAAAACCTTTTATAAAACTAACAAGTACGCTCTCTCATATATATACACTCAGCGACTCCCATAGGGTATTACTACCCTATTATCAAAGAGTCAAACCCCACAAAGCCAAGGTTTATCGCTAAACCAAAGCTCTGATACCAACTGTAACATCCCGCCTTTTCGCACATTTTAAACCGACACACGTGCCAATTCAAAGCATACGCAAGGGCGGATTGTTATGGGGTAAATAAGAAAAAAACAGAGAAGAAATAAAACAAAATAGAATCTCACAGCGGAAGGATAAAATATAATAATCAATATACAGTTCATGATAACTGTTTACAAAATATTTATTTTGTTTATACAATGAATATCAGAGTTACACATACCAATACAATCAATGCAGCGGAAATTTAGAGTGTGGTGCAATACTATAAATAATATAATACGGATTCTTCGTCTTCGTCCTCCAAAGCTAAAATCTTCAATCCTGAAACGCTCGGACTGACCCGAGCGAATTTGAAAAGACAAAAACACTCGAGTCAGACTAAAAGATCTTATGTGAGTTAAATTAACAGAAATAAATATGAGTACAGTAACTCAAGAGATGTTCGGGATTTACATCTCCTAAGGATCCGTTAAACTATTTACTATGTAGTATATTGCGCTATTATAATAGTGTCTATTTATAAAATAAACTTACTTTTTAATGGCGTTAAGGGGTTACCCATATAGCACTTAACACAAATAATGCCAATAGTCTATACAGTACCGTAATACCTCCTGATCGGGAAGCTACCAGAGGATACTCCATAGGTACGACACAAATAGAAACTCGTAGTAAAGGCTCGGTATGGTAGGTGACACGGCACAACTAGGCAATGCCAGGGTAGATATACCAATTGCTATCCAGGCTGGTGGAAACGCGTAGCCGCAGTTACCGCCCACCTCGGACTAACTCCCCAAAATCAAAATATAGAAGTGGCCACTGAATCAATCCAAAATCAAAGTATAATATCGAAGAGGAGGGTCCGATCAGAGGAATGACCTCACTGGCCTGAGAATCGCTCCTGTTTTAGCCACCTTATGCCAACTCACGGGAGTCGGGTCCATGTATTTACCTTACAGGAAACGTTGCCACCACCTACTTCATTCTGGAATCTCCACCGCGTACACGGTTAGTCAAAGTGGTTTTTGGTATCGACAGAGAGTATGTCCATATTCGATCCCGGTCTCTTTGCCAACCCATCGTTATTATAACACCGCGGTCATTTAAAAATAGGTTATACTTTAAAAATCAGAATAAACATTCCATTTCATAACCATGAATACGATATCATTTCAAAACCCAAAACCATATTTTATCACTTATCCCAAATATAATTCTTTTCCAAAATCATAATGCTTTAACTTCATAACGTCTGAAAATCAAATATTTTCAAAGCATAATATTTTGAAAATCATAATTTAAAACCATAACTTCTAAAAACTTGAATGGTTTGGACATTCAACGTTATATGAATTAAATGGTTTAACTTAAATGTTACTTTGTAAAGAAAATAGTTCTCATGGCTTTACAAATACATTTCTTTATTAAAGTCTAAACCAAAATTTATATTATCTCTCTCAAGTTCCAAAACCACTTCAATTTATTTATATATACGTATATCCATTTTGAGTATCAATATTTCAAACTAAAGTTGGATTTTATGCTTTCAACAAATCAATTGTTCTATTAATTAGTCTTGAATATTCATATAAAATCCATAAATAATAAGACTTCAATTTCTAGTAATAATATATATATTTTTCCCAATTCAAATTATACTAGAATATTCATTTCAATTTATTTTGAGAAAAATCCAATTATAAATATCATATCTTAAAATTTCCAAACTTAACATTTAAACATATGATATAAATTATTAAACTCCATTTTCTTAATTTTCTTCCATTTTTAATAAAGATTTTTATGCACCTTTTAATTTCAAAATTTTCAACTTCATATGTATATATATATGGAAGAAAAATATTTATACAATATAAAATTTAAGATTATTATAAACCGTATTCCATCCAAACCATAGAAATCACATTTAAATAGTTATATATATACCGCGGTGCCTGTATATAATTTTCTATCATATGGTCAAGTGATATGGATATTTATCATTTCAATCCGCAATTTAAAAGATATAAAATTTTGCGGTTATATATCATTTCAAACCACAATCCCGAATGAAATGAAATATGCATGATAATTTGCAATTTAATGATATACAATAAACATCCATTCATCAACATCATCCATCATCCAAATCGCAATCATCAATCAATATCAATCAATAACAATATTATTTTTGGTACTACATAACAGGTAATACTGGCAATTTTATTCAAATTAAATTTAACAGCTATTAATCTACAGTCTATATTCAGTAATAAATAATATAACTGTTAACTAGCAGTTCATATACAAACAAATAAATTTTAACTGTAAATTTATACGCAATAAATTAATTAAATTAACAGTTAAATTAAATAAATGAAATTCAACAGATATGAATAAAATAAACATGCCAAATACTCATAAATAAATTTCTATTCATTTCTAAAATTAATTTAAACAAACATAAAAGCTTCTAGTAGTTGTGAGTGGGTTAAAACACTCACCTTTTGAATTTAAATCGAATTTAGATTCGATTTAAACCCAAAAATTCGCCCGTCTCAGAATTCGTCCAAACCACCGTCATCTAGTCCGGAATTTTAATACGATCCTAACAAAAAAAACCGTTCGTAAAATGGATATCGTATGCAAAAGTTATAACCAAAATTGTGATTGAAATTCAAATTAAAATAAAACAAACAAACACAACTCACCCTCCAACTTCCATTTGCCACGTCACCTCTCTCCCAATCCCTTACGCGTTCCAGAACCCTAGTGCAAAACGAACGAACCCAAACCCCAAGCGTTGACCACGGCCTGTCTCCTCCCCACTCCACTATGGCCCACGCCAGGACTGCCGCTCGAACCACCACGGTGTGCTCTACCACCTGACCCCATGCGACCAAGGTCCGGTGCCAACTCGCCGTGAAATGACGCAGCCGCCGCCCCCTTATAGGAAACCCTAATCCAATTTTGAGCCAAATCCAACCGTTGATTCACCTGATAAACTGCATAGATGCAGTCCCCTCGGTCCACTCAACAATACCCAGAAACAGTTTGACGATCTGACGAAGTTTGATGCGACGCTGATGAACGCCCGTAACTGATTTGGCTCAGATCTGGACACACAGAAATTCGAATCGAAAAATGGACCGCAGATCTGAGTTGCGCTTGCCAAAATCTTCAACATATATTTTTTTCAGAATTTTTAGAGTAGTTTGAAATTTCATTTTGTTTTTGAATTGGTTGGATCTAGGGTTTGCACCCATTGAAGAAGAAGAGGAGCTTGAAGAAAATACGCGCGGATAAAATGAAATTGGGCAGAGGCTAGGGTTTATCACAGCATATTTATAGATAGATCGCAAAAGGATGGGTGTGCACGAATTTTAACGTGCAAACAGAAGTGGTCCCAAAAGGATATTAATTATACACGTTACGGATTAAATTATTTCTTTCTCGACATTTACATTGCATTTTAAGCGTATTCACACATGTATAATTAGATGCTTCATTTAAATTTCCATATATATATATATTCACAATTCCATAAATTTCCAAATACATAGGTAAATTCCCAATTTCAACTAAATTTCTAAATTACTCTAATAGTTACTGATTAAATTTCTATCCATTCTCAATAGATTTACGTTTACATACTAAAATCCACATTTCTTTGTATATTTGAATTCCATATTATACATATTTTATTTATCTTAATTACTTCTAACTTAAATTTCAATCAACATAAAACGTTTTATTCAGTTTCCAATAATTTCAATCATGCTTTAAATCCAAATGAATAAATAACTTAATTCCCATTTAAGCATTTTTCATTTGATTTGCAATCAACCTTTTATGATCAATTAAATCCCGATATATTAAATAAACGTTATTTCCATCATTCTTTATCCTATGAAGAAATTTAAGTTATTCACACCTATTACTAAATTTCATATTAATGCACACTAATTTACATTTATTGCAATGGTTACCAAATATTTTCCTGCAATAATTCATTCCCCTATACATACTTACATCTTCACTTAAACTTTACTATACCCATTTATTTTCTCAACATTAAAACCAACGTTACCTCAATTCCACTATTGTACACTTATTCTATTATCACTTACTAACCATTCAAATTTTTATTAACAAATAGGCAGGTAATTCCTATGTTACAAATTTTTAATTCATCCTAATCCCTTACTATTGACATACATTTGCATTACTTACATAACATTTACAATGTTACCCAAAATCTCTATCCATTGTAATTAATACCTTAAATAAGTTTCAATTTATATTCAAGTGAATACATTACCCTTTTTCGTTATGTCATCCTTTTTTCACAAGAAACGTTTTATCGTTTCGACCACATTTTATTTCTAATTACCTACATTGATTTGTGTACGTCTCTACAATTTATAAATTTCAGTTATTTCTCTTAACTTATAAAAGGGCAATGACCAATTACATTTAAATGCTATCAAATCCCATTATTAGAATTAAATTTCAATATAAGTAAATAATTCCTGATTTCCCTTTTTCTTTATTCGCTATTTAAAGCATTACCATTCTCACCTTCATCTAAATCTTCATTTATGAATATTTAAAACTAAATTTCACGTATTTCCTATTTATACACTTATAAATTCCAATTCCAAATAAATAGATAAATCTCCGTTTGCACTACTTAAATCAAAAATCAGCGATTATCCTATCTATATATTTTAAGTGGATGGATCAAATGTTGTATTCAAAAATCTACTTCTTAATATTCTTAGATTTAAACTCACTCTCTATTAACGGAATATTTAGATGTTTAAACTTCTTTTATTACCATTAATTTATTATTATACATTAAACTTAAATATACTGACAAAGCTTGTTTTTGGTACTCTATCATTTTCACATAGATAAAATTAGCAGTAGATTCATACCTTATTATGTAATTAACTTTAATTCCTCCTAAATAAATATTTACATAATTTTTAAATATTAAATCCATTAGATTCCAAATTAATCCCTTTGACTAAAACAACTTCACATAACAATCTAGTGTCAATTATTACCGTAGATACAGTGTTCAAATGTCAGCTGCAATTAATCAAATTAATTGCAAATAAATTCCAAATAAATTTGATTTTTATTTGGTTCCCAACTTAATATTCAATCAATTATCACTCAACTAACATAGTTAATATTATTTTATATTTCATTACATTGATATTTTTTTCAAATTTTCATCTTGGTTTTATTTCTTTTATTACCTTACTTATCAACTCATGCTACGGAAATTTACCTTGGCTACATCTTATTGAATCCAACATTATTCACTTACCAATATTCCACACCAATTTGCAATAATTTAGTGCATTAATTGGAATTGATTTCAAAATAAAACCTAACAACTAATAAGTAACGAACAATAATTATTGTCATAAAATCTATTTCATAAGTCTACACTCAATTATTACTTAAAAATAAGATTTACGTTTATATTAATTTATGTTCACATTGCCGTTACTATATTTTTAATAATTATCAAATCAACGTATATATTTAATAACAACATTTTAACTACTCAACATATAAAAGAACTTTACTTCCAATAAATTTATTGACCCGTAAGTTAGGAAATTTATAATAGTTGTTATCCTTTCTTAAATCTATTTCCAATTAACGTACTACCAAATTGCATTCTCTTATGTTCTATCAAAACATTTATTTAGATCTTATTTCTATCAATAAATAAATATTTACATCCATCTATTAACAATTCACTTTCATTATACAATTGAAATTCATTTGTTATAAATAAAATTTCCTATTTTGTTTCTGTCAGCATTAATCAAACAAACATATTTAACTAAGAGATTAGAATGTTTCTCACTATTTATTTACACTCCATTAAAACCCAACAGTCATTTCCACCCACATTTGAATTTGCATTAAATTGGTTATCTGTCAACTGCCATTTATATTACTTCCTTAACTAACATACAGTTACAATTTTATTAATATATATTAATACATAGGTGATTTAAATTTCCTGTCTTTTTTTCCTTATTTATATTTTATTCAACTTACACAAAGGTATACATCTTACACTATCTCTATCATTGTCGTTGCTATAAATTTTCATTTAGCGTTCATCTAGTATTAATTTATCTCATTTATATATATTTCCCTTTTAAATTAATAATTTAATTATCGAAATTTACGGGTCGTTACATCCAGTCTCTAGCTGCCTGAACCAAAGCGCAACCAAATCTGATGAAAATAAAGGGAAACATCGCGCCATCACTTCCTCGGACGCTCCCAGCACTTCCATATGCATAATATATCTGGTAATGTGCATGGTTGGGTCTGACTTCTCGTCATAAGGGTCCAGCATTTGTAGTTTGAACTTTGGAGGGTTCCTTGCATTTTTTATATTCATAGTGAATGGGCTCTGGTTAACTTCCTCCAATCCTCCGCTTGACAATCCTCCTCTCATGATTCGTCGCAATAGGCCAATCATTCTTTCATCTCCATCCAAGGGTTTCCCCCTTATAATGTTTCTATCCTGCCCCCCAAGTCTCGAAGGGAATTCTGGTACATAATCTTCGTGTGGCTCATTAGCCTTAGTGCTGGCTCTAGCTTGTTGAGCTCCATTCATAGGTCTTCCAGTGTCAGATCCTGCGGGTCTGCCCTCAAGTCCATGTTGATTGCCTTCTGGCTCTGCATTCTGACCTTGAGCTTGATCTCCATTAGTTTTTTCAATCCTAACTCCTTGTTCATCATTCATAGTTGCGGTAGTTGGTCCAAGGTTCTTCACATTCGCTGCCCTCATCTGCTCGAAGAAATTCGGCAGCATCTCCTGTTGACTCTTCATTATCCTTTCATGCATTGAATTTTCCATGGCCTCCATCTCATCTCTGGTGATTTAGATCGAAGCTTGTCCTTCTCTAGCTCTAGAGGATGCCTCCTGGCTTCCTCCTTGTTGGCTTCTCTTAGCTCTTTGTCTTCTACTTGTTTGTCGGGTCATTGTCTCTAAATCTGAATCCTTCAAGCTTTTAAATCTGAACTTCAAATTTGGTGTAGGGTGCTAGTTGTTCCCAGTGAAAGCACCAAAGTGTTTGCACCAAAATTGGTCACAAACCCCAAGTATCGTGAAAGCACCAATATATGAATATAAATCAACGATGTTCAAGCACAAGTCATAGATCTAAGCAAACAACAAACAACAATCCAGAAATAACGAACAGAAACACGAGATTTATAGTGGTTCGACTATCTCCGGCCTACGTCCACTTCCAGTAATTATCTTTTATTGATGTTCTTTTCTGGTTACAGCTGATTACAATGGATTACAATGAAGAATTTCAAATGTAACAACAATGGTGGAGTGCAAGATTGAATCTGGCAGAGTCTGGACGTCGAATAATCGAAAGATCCTTTTTCTGTAGGCTTCAGGGGGCTATTTATAGGTGTAAGAGGCTGATATCGTGCTCAAAGTTCGAGAGACTCCTTCTGGCACGTGAGTGGGCCCACATGACCGATCCCGAAAAGTTTTGACTCGATTCGTGATCGATACGAACAAATTTCGTATCGATCAAAAAATGATCCAATCGAGCTGAAACTTGGCAGAAATGTTCTTTAGCTTATACGTAAGCTCCTGTAAAATTTCGTAGCATTTAGACTAGTGGTTTAGGAGATATGATCGATGCATGATTGCATTTTCGTGAGCACTATCGTGTTCGAATCCATGGTTCATGTCCATTACCTTCGTATCGATCAGAAGCACGTGTGCATAGGATGACGTGGCGCGAGTTACCTATATCGATCCAATCTTTGTGGCGAGTTGACCGAGTTATTCGCACCCAATACCGGAGCTTCGTTCGCATCGACTGTTTACTCGCATCCACTCACTTCAGTCCTTCTTCGAATCGATTATCAATTCGCTTCCATTTATCGTCGCCCTTCTTCGTACCGATAGTTGTGGGTATATTTCGTATCGCTCGCTGCATATACCATCGATACGAAACGAACTCGCTTGAGCATGGTGGATAAGAACAAGGACTCGGATGCTATCGATTCGAACAACCACGAACTGGATGGATACAAACTATGCTTACCTGTGATCGTTACAAATTGTATTGCACCCTGATCGATGCGAAGTAGTTCTACCCTGATAGATATGAATAGTTTCACACTGATCGATACGGACCTGATGGATTTGTACAGCATGGTCAAGGATCGACTCGAACCCGATCGATTCGGGCAGATCGTTATAATGCTGTTGATCGAGTCGAACTCGATCGATTCAAAATTGACTTCCCTGATGGATACAAATAGTGCATCCTTTATAACTTGTGTCGATCATATCTCCATCATACAAACTCTGATTGACCTAAAATTTGAAATGCTGGCTTTTATTGCTTCGCTTGTCATGCCTTATCAATTGTGGCTCGATCCAGACTCGAACAAAATCCATCGATATCCATGATGAACCTGCAACGCATAATCGATATCCATAACCAGTAATCATTGATTTTTAGTTAATTTTTGGGTATCTCGGCTTTGCCAAAAGGTGGGATAACACTTTGCCCCTTAAAACATGTCGTTTTGTAAAAGGTGTGTTTTGAACAGTCTCAAATCGAATGTAGTGAATGCATGTTTAATTCAAAGCGTATGGCATTGTCAATCAAGTTTGCCGCTGTTCGAAGCCAAATCATTATTCCCTCCCTCCTGTGGAAGTTAAGAATGAAATTCTACAGTATCTCCGGACTATCAGTTGTCACTCAGGACCCTTGCCAAGTCCATTCTAGACTTAGCAATGGAATAGAAAGATCTTATTGCACTTCAGTGTTGCTTTCTATCCCTTGCACTCTGGTCCCATCTAGGGCGTATAGAGATGTCTTGGTTGTTCTGGACTGATCATAGCCTCTCCGGTCTCTTGCTGGATCCCAATCTGTCACTCTCCGGTGAAGGGAAAACAGCGTTGAGTGTGCCGATCCTGTCGCTCTCCGGCGAAGCGGCAACACCCCTTGCACTCTGTTTCAGTGTTTCTGAACATTAAGCGATGTCATGGCATAAGTCCTGGGCCGATCACAACCACTCCGGGCTCTTATCGATCCCCGATTCAATCATTCTCCAGTGAATGGGGAACGACGTTAAGTGAGCCGATCCTGTCGCTCTCTGGCGTAACAACCCACTTCTTGCACACCGGACCCCGCCTCTCCGATTACGGTCATAAAGCGATCATTTTCAAGCTGGTTTTCAATATTCATCCTTTAACTCTCTGATCAAAGGTTTTATTTCAAGAAATTCGAGTTCATTTATTAAATTCAAGTCTTGGATGTTCAATCTCAAACATCAGGAAAAACTAGACATTGCCTCTACGGGCAGATCGATCCATCACCATCTTAGAGCATGCCTAGGGATCTCTCCGGTTCCCATACATGCATAAGTGGAATAGCCATTTTATTTTTAAAATCAAATCTAATAAATCTAATCGACCAAAGTCCAAATCCTGAACTTGGCACTTGCCATCATAATCAATTGATGACGAGTCGTGACCCCGATCCAGAATCAGTTCTGTTAGGTAGAGGCGGTAGCTGTTCAGGTCTAACGGCCGCTGCTCATTTTCTGGTATACTGTGGCAATCTACCACTCCTGGCATGTTCTTCCACCTCATCCTTTAGGCGACGGCATTCATCGGTGGTGTGCCCATCTAGCTCATGGAATAGGCAATATTTTCCATTTCTGCGTTCCCGCTCTGTGGGATCTCTCCTGGGTGATTTTCGATAGGGAGTTGGCCCTGAGTTTCCATGTAAATCTGTTCTAGGCTTGCCGCCAGATCTGTGTATTGCCTGAATCTGGGCTCTCGGAATTTCTTCCGTTTATCAGGACCATCATGTTTGTCATCCAGCTTTCTCTTTCCTTTGTCAGCTCCAGACTGTTCTCTAGTGGTTCGTTCTCCCTGCACAGCATTTGTTTCTCGCCTCTCGGCTCGTAATTCTTCTAGTCGAATGAATCTTTCAGCTTCATGGTAGAATTCTCCAAGATCTTGTGGTGGATCTCTTGCCAAAGAATCTTTGAATTCGGTGCCTTCCCCAACTCTTGCCACCGCCGCCATCAAAATCATCGATGGATCCGGGCGATCTACGGAAGCCACCTTGCGTTGAATCGCAGTAGAAAATCTTTAACGGACTCTCCGATCCTTTGCTTTACAGAAGCTAAAGTCATCACTCTCTTGGGTCGCGTCACGTGGATCCTAAACTGTCTCATGAAGCCCTCCACGAGCTCGGCTCATGTTCTGATCGATCCAGTTTCTAGCTGCCTGAACCAAAGCGCAGCCAAATCTGATAAAAATAAGGGGAAACATCTTTCCATCACTTCTTCTGACGCTCCCAGCACTTCCATATGCGAAATATATCGGGTAATGTGCATGGTCGGGTCTGATTTCCCGTCATAAGGGTCCTGCATTGGTAGTTTGAACTTTGGAGGGTTCAACGCATTTCTGATATTCAGAGTGAACGGGCTCCGGCTAACTTCCTCTAGTCCTCCGCTTGACAATCCTCTTCTCATAATTCGTAGCACTAGGCCAATCATTCTTTCATCTCCACCCGAGGGTTGCCCCCTTATCATGTTTCTGTCCTGCCCCCGAAGTCTCGAAGGGAATTTTGGTATATACTCTTCGTGTGGCTCGTTAGCATTAGTGTTGGCTCTAGCCTGTTGAGCTCCATTCATAGGTCTTCCAGTGTCAGATCCTGCGGGTCTGCTCTCAAGTCCTTGTTGATTACCTTCTGGCTCTGTATTCTGACCTTGAGCTTGATCTCCATTAGTTTTCGCAATTCTAACTCCTTGTTCAGCATTCGCAGTTGCTTTAGTTGGTCCAAGGTTCTTCACATTCGCTGCCCTTATCTGCTCGAAGAAATTCTGCAGCATCTCCTGTTGACTCTTCATTATCCTTTCATGCATTAAATTTTCCATAGACTCCATCTCATCCCTGGTGATGTAGATCGAAGCTTGTCTTTCTCCAGCTCTAGAGGATGCCTCCTGGCTTCCTCCTTATTGGCTTCTCTCAGCTCTTTGTCTTCTACTTGTTTGTCGAGTCATTGTCTTTAAATCTGAATCCTTTAAGCTTTTAAATCCGAACTTCAAATTTGGTGTAGCAGGTGCTAGTTGTTCTCAGTGAAAGCACCAAAGTGTTTGCGCCAAAATTGGTCACAAACCACAAGTATCGTGAAAGCACCAATATATGAATATAAATCAACGATGTTCAAGCACAAGTCATAGATCTAAGCAAACAACAAACAACAAACAACAATCTAGAAATAACGAACAGAAACACGAGATTTATAGTGGTTCGACTATCTCTAGCCTACAATCACTTCCAGTAATTATCTTTTATTGATGTTCTTTTCTGGTTACAGCTGATTACAGTGGATTACAATGAAGAATTTCAAATGTAACAACAATGGTGGAGTGCAAGATTGAATCTGGCAGAGTCTGGACGTCGAATAATCGAAAGATCCCTTTTCTGTAGGCTTCAGGGGGCTATTTATAAGTGTAAGAGGTTGATATCGCGCTCAAACTTCGAGAGACTCCTTCTGGCATGTGAGTGCGCCCACGCGACCGATCTCGGAAAGTTTTGACTCGATTCATAATCGATACGAACCAATTTCGTGTGGATCAAAAAATGATCCAATTTAGCTGAAACTTGGTAGGAATGTTCTTTAGCTTGTACGTAAGCTCCTATAAAAATTTCATTGCATTTAGACGTGTGGTTTAGGAGATATGATCGATGCAAAATTACATTTTTGTCAGCACTGTCGCGTTTGAATCCATGTTTCGTATCCATTACCTTCTATCGATCAGAAGAACGTGCGCACAGGATGACATGGCGCAAGTTTCCTGTATCAATCCAATCTTTGTAGCAAGTTAACCAGGCGCGAGTTTCCTGTATCGATCCAATCTTTGTAGCAAGTTAACCAAGTTATTCGCACCCAATACCGAAGCTTCGTTCGCATCGACCGTTGACTCGCATCCACTCACTCCAGTCCTTCTTCGAATCGATTATCAATGTGCTTCCATTCATCATCGCCCTTGTTCGTACCCATAGCTGTGGGTATATTTCATATCGATCGCTGCATATTCCATCGACACGAAACGAACTCGCTTAAGCATGATGGATACGATCAAGGAATCGGATGCTATCGATTCGAATAACCTCGAATTGGATGGATACGAACTTTTCTTACCTGTGATCGTTACAAACTGTATTGCACCCAGATCGATATGAAGTAGCACTATCCTGATAGATACAAATAGTTTCACACTAATCGATATGAACCTGATGGATTCGAATAGCACGGTCAAGGATCGACTCGAACCTGATCGATTTGGATAGATCGTTATCATGTTGTTGATTGAGTCGAACTCGATCGATTCAAAATTGACTTCCCTCGATGGATACGAACAGTGCGTCCTTTTTAACTTGTGTCGATCATATCTCCATCATATGAACTCTGATTGACCTGAAATTTGAAACGCTGGATGGCTTCGCTTGTCATGCCTTATCAATTGTGGCCCGATCCAGATTCGGATAAAGCCCATTGATATCCATGGTGAACCTACAATGCATAATCGATATCCATAACTAGTAATCATTGATTTTCAGTTAATTTTTGGGTATCTCGGCTTTGCCAAAAGGTGGGATGACATTATATATAAAATAATAATTTTATAAATGATATATTTGGTCGTAGTATATATTTGTTGGTAGGTTGTGAAATTTATAAAGATTGGTTGTAAATAAAATTTACAAATAAAAATAAAGACAAATTTGAAATTTAGAACTTAAGTTCTGAGGTTTTGAAACTTTCTTTCGGATAATTTTGGGATATAATAATAATATTATTAGAAGTATGCTTTGATATAAATATTTCAATATAATTTGAAAGAATTGTTTTAAAGAAATTTTGGAAAGAAATGAGTATGTACTCCACTCCCTGTCGCTGGAAAATAATTTCGGTGATGAGTGCATGCATCATCGACATTCATTTTTGTATTTCGAAGTGGGAAGGCCACTGTAGTAGTTTTATTACGGATTTATTTTGATAACCAAATATAAAATTTTAATTGTTTTAAATATAATTGGATATATAAGTTGTAAGTATATATTTATCTAATATTTTAAAATGATTTGAAATTAAACCCACTATTTAGTTCTTAAGTTCCGTTAATTAATAGTTTCAATTGTTGTAGTGAAATGGAATGTAACCAATCAATAATTGAAACCATTAATCTAAAATAAGAGATTTAATGCTAGGTTATAAATGAAATTACAAGATGGTTGAAATTGTAATCTATATGAAAAAGATATAATTATTGAACATTACATTAATTAAAAGAAATGGGATAAACTTGTATGATTTCAATTGCATTCTTAAAGCATATATCTAACTTACCAAATATTAAAGGTTGTAATGTTTAATAAGAAAATGTAATGGAAAATTTTACAACTATAACTTGAAATAATGAAAGTATTCAATGAATTTGCTTTTATAAATAAAAATTTAATGTTATAATTGTTGTAAACTTAAGTATGACTGAAGGGCCACTAATTAAATATAATTGCAAGTAATAAATGAAAAAATGAAATAAACATTGAATGAGTGAATGGAAATAAAAGTTTGTAAGAAACATATGTAAATTTAAAAGAAAAATCATTACATGAATGAAAAGGAAATCAAATAACAAATGTATGAAATGAAATCATTAAGAGTGAACTTGATCTATTGTTTGAAATCGTTGGTTGTTGGGTTTATGGTCGCTTAGGCAAGGATACTCTAAATTTGTTTGGATGAACGAATAATCTATTTAGCTTCATCAAAGACTGTTGAGTAAATGGTGCACTTAGTAGTTTATTTTTCATTCTGTACAATTTGAAGTTTCAAACCCAAACAACTGTTTTTTTGTTTGATATGAATGGAAAATTGATGTGTGTTGATTTTATTGGCTTCATATGATGGTTGTATGTTGTGATTGCAAGTAATTATTATTGATTTGTTTGTTAGTGGTTGAAACAACTTAAATATTTCATTTTATATAATTATTGATCTTTTTGGGATTATATAAGTGTAAATGCAGATTATGGAAGCAATTGCGACTGTTTTGGTTCCATAATACAAACTTAAATTGCCCGACTAATAGGTACGTTTTCGGATTACGGTTTTATAGCACTATTGTATTATTTTTCCCGTGTTGGAATATATTATTTTGAAAAATACATGTTGCATATTATTATATTTGATATTATATTTTCTCCCGAGCCTCTCCGTACAAAGGATACTCTGCCAATTTATAATTGATATATTTATTTAAATTATTAAATTTTGCGAATTTATTTGTTAGTACAGTTAATATTTTTGAATAAGATGTATTGTTTACTCAATTCATTCTTTTCCCTCCTTTTTCCTTTTCGGGGACGAAAAGTTTTGAGTGGGGGAGAGTGTAACAACCCGTAATTTTTGATAATTATCTTTTGTTAATTTAATAAGATTTTGGTAATTAAATCCGGAGTAAATAAAAATTTGGATCTGTTAATGAATTGATAACCGAGATAAACCTCAATAAGTGTAATTAATATTATGTGAGTGTAAAGTTAGATAATATTTAAAAATATTGTCAATTCCATTTATAATATGACAATTGGTTTATTTAAAGAATGGGAACCAAGATTTAGTAATTTATTTGAATTTAAATTATAGTATTGGGTTTATTGCAAATAAATGGAATTAAATATTTAGATATTACGTCGATGGGAAATTAAGATGAAATTTGAAGATTTTAATGTAATGGATCATGAACCAATTGTAAATTTCATCAATTTGTTAATAATTTATTGAATACAGAATTAAAAAGCAAATAAATGATTTATTGGAATTTCAATTGATAATTAACGAATTTATAAAAATTGAAATTTAATTACGGTAATGGGTAAATCAATTAACTTTGAATTGATATCTAAGTTTGTTTAAATTATTGTAATCGTTTAAGAAATAAAAAATGATGAAATCTGCAAAATTTTAAAATTTGAATTGAAAAAGTGATTTAATTTAATTTAATAATAATTTGATCAATTAACTGAAAATAGCCATTTTGGTCACTGGCTTGGATTTCAACGAAACCAGTTTCATCGGATCCGTAATGGTAAATTATTGTAGGATTTCAAGTTTCGTAGCGATCGGACTTGTCGTTTTATCGTACGGGCTCGAAACGCCTAGAAATCAATTTAATTGAAATCAATTGACATCAATTTAAAATAACTTGATTTTGGCATAACTTCTTCATACGATGGAGTTTGGACTTGAAAATTATTCCATTGCGTTTAAAACATTCAAAAACATCTATTTTGATATATGGATTGACCCAATTTCGTTTCGCAGTCAGAACGGGCTATTCGGGCCATTTATTGTTCAACGGTCCTAAACAATCATGTCTATTCATATCTATTTTGACCTACCTATGTATATCCTATTATAATCTCTAGTAGCCTTTCTATTTCTCATATTTGTACGTACAGAAATTTCTATTGCTCCTCTTTCTCAATGGCACACAAACCCTAGTTTCCAATTGCAATTTCAAATCAGATTCAAACCCGAAAATTCAAACTACTCAAACAACATCATATTATATATTGATTTGGAGCTCTCGAAGAGTGCATGTCAGTAATATGGTTCATTTTTCAATTTGAATTATCATTTGACGAGAAATTTCTAGAGAAGTCACGGCCGTCCATAGGCCACTGTCTCATTCAGCGGTGGATCTTCGGTATCTTTACAATCGGAAAGCGCTGCACTGTAGGGCTCGTCAAGGAGGGCTTGGGGATGTAGTCGCTAACCTAATGGATGTTAGAATTAGCCAAAAAGCAATAGCAAAGCGCGCGGTAGTCGTCGATTTTTCTGACGTCGTTGTGGCCGTGCGTGTAAGGGGTTGGGTCGGCCTGACTAGGGGAGACTGGCGGCGTGGCCTGGTCGAGCTGAAGGCCAGTGGGGTGGTCATAATTATTGCAGATTTTGGCAACGACTAGGGTTCGTATGCATTAAGTTAGGGACAAGGTTCGTTACTCTCTACTGTGACGTGTCTATTTTCTCGTTGGTCTGTCATTTTTACTTTATTTGTTTCGTATTTCAAAATCGTTTATCTTCTAATATTAATAACTTATGCATACGACGCCCGTTTCACGTGCGGTTTTCTCCGCTAGGATCGTATCGAAATTCCAAAGATTATGATGTTGGTTTGGATGAATTCTATGACTGTTCAAATTTTTGGTTTAAATTGGATTTATATTCAATTTAAATTCAAAATGAGTGTTTTAACCCACTCACAACTTCTAAAATTTCCTATGTGTGTTCAATTAATTTTTGATGTGATTAGAAATATATTTATGACTATTTGGCATATTTTTAATCATCATCTCAATTAAATTGAATTTATTGAATTAAACTATTATGTAATCTACTATTGTATATAAACTGCCAGTTAAATTGTTATTTTTTTGTTATTGAATGTAAACTTCCAGTAAATACCTGTTATTTATTATCTGCTCTATATTGATGTTATTTATTGAATTGGATGATGATTGTGATAAATGTTGATGATTGATATTGGGTGAATGGATGTTGTATTTTTATATTGTTATAAACTGCAAGTTGTCATGGATTATTATTTCATTCGGGATTGCGGTTTGAAATGATAGACAACCGTATTTATATTTTAAATTACGGATTGAAATGATAAATATTCGTATCACTTGACCATAAGATAGAAAATTATATACAGACACCGCGGTCTATATATAAATTATTTTGAAATGATTTCTATGGTTTTGTAAAGAAATATATGGGTTATATAAATATTGATTTTAGATGTTATATAAATGTTACTTTATTATTGACTTTTAGCTATGTATAAATTTGTTTTGAAATGTAAAATAAGTTAAATAATAAAGTTTGATTTCTTTTATATAACATGGTTAAAAATCAATTTAAATAATATTATATATAGATTTTATAAGGACTTAAATAAAATTAAGGTTGGAAGATTAATATGAAATTGATTTGAATTAAAGTATTTAAGAATTTTACACGAATAAATTTGATTTGAACTTAAATGAAATTGAGATTTTAAAGGCTATGATTTGTATAACTTGATTTTGGTTTAGAGTGATTTAAATGAATATCAAGTTGATTTAAATGAATATATCAAGTTAAATAAATTGAAAGAATATCCCGTTATTTGAAGTTTAATATTTTTACTTAAATGATATTTGATCTATTAAGTAAACCTTTCAAATATAAATAATAGTAATTGAATTTGGTATATATGGAATTATCAAAGAACTAGTTTTGAAATGGTGGAATAATTAAAGCATTGAAATGTATAGGAATTGAAATGGTTTATTTGGGGGTTCAAATCGGTATTTGGAATTGATTTGTGAAATCAAAGAAGTTATTATATTATATAAAGTAATTAAATATTTAAGCCATTCAAGTGGTGTAGTTATATTTCAAAGTTATGAGTTTCAAAGTATTATGATTTGAAAGTGTTATACTTTAAGTGTTTGATTTCGAAGTGTTATAACTTTGAAAGTGCTATGATTTTTTGAAATAAAAATGAGATTATATTGATTTGGGTTTTATAAAAATGATATCATAATTGATTGGTTTTTGAAATGGAAACAATATCGTATTTGTATGGTTTTGAAATGGATATTACATTCTGATTTTGAAGTATAAATTATTTTGAAATGACCACGGTGTTATAATAACGTTTGGTTGTTAAACAGACTGGGATCGAAAGTTGTCATACTCTCTGCCAACTCCGAAAACCACTTTAACAACCGTGTACGCGGTGGAGATTCCATAATGTAGTAGGATGGCGGCGGCGTTCCTTTGAGGTATATATGTAGACCCGACTCCCGTGAGTTTGCATAAGGTGGCTAAAACAGGAGCGATTACGAGCCAGTGAGGTAGCTCCTCTTATCGGACACACTCCTTCGATATTATATGCTGACTTGGAGATTCAATTGGCGGCCACTTTTGATTTTTGATTTGGGGTGTGGCTCGAAGTAGGAGGTAGATGCGCGCTATGCGTCACCACCAGTCCAGATAGTAATTGGTATATCTACCCTGGCATTGCCTTGTGTGTCGTTTCACCTACCCTAGCGCGCCTTGTACGAGTTTGATTTGTGTCATACCTATAGAGTATCCTCTGGTAGCCTCCAGCTTAGGAGGTACTACGGTACTGTATAGACTATTGGCACTATTACGTGTTAAAGGCTATATGGGTAACCCCTTAACGCTATTTAAAAGTAAGTTTATTTTACTATAGACATTATTATAATAGCAAAATATTACTATATAGTAAATAGTTTAACGGATCCTTAGGAGGCGTGAATCCTTAGCATCTCTTATGTTACTGCACTCACGTTAGACACTGAATAGGAGATGTCAAATCCCGTAAACATCTCTGATGCCGCTCCACTCATATTTATTTCCGTTGATTTAACTTACATAAGATCTTTTTGTTCCGACTCGAGTGTTTGTCTTTTCAATTCGCTTGGGTAAGCCTGAGCATTTCAGGATTTGAAGGCCTTACTTTTGAAGGACGAAGACGAAGATTGTATTACTATTATTTGCTATAATGTTCCATTTCATTGTTATTTATTAATTTGGTATGTGTAACTCTGATTCTATATTGTATTAGTATAATCAAATGTTTTGTAAACAGCTTCATGAAATGTTATTTGATTATTATATTTTGTCATTCCACTGCAAGATTCTGTTTTGTTTTTTCTTCTTTCCCTGCTTTTCTTATCCACCCCAATAACAATGCTCCCTTCTGTATGGTTTAAGTCTGACATGTGTGGTTTATCGTCGATTTAAAGCGTACAAAAAGGTGGGATGTTACAAAATCCATTTTTCTTACTATTCATTGATAGTGGGAATGAGTACAAAAAGAGGACGAGGTAGGGGATAGGGGAGTACCACTACAAATGGTCGAAACCTTACAACAACAATTATGGAAGAAGCGTCGTTATATGCCTTCCGCGGGAATTTCTAGGATGTATCAATAAGATTACCGTACTTCTTATTTATGAAAAAATTGTTAGAGTTCTATCAGACAATGGAGCTACGCATAGTTTTATTTCCCAACAAACCATTGAAGAGTTAAATCTTGAACCCAAATTCATTAAAGAACCTATTTGTGTGAAGAACCCGGTAGGAGGCCGTGCTAATCTTTGTTTACATTGTAGAAAGATTCCTATTTCATATTCTCATCATATGTTTCTTATCTTCCTTTTCGTTCTTGACTTTAACAAATTTGAACTTTTACTTGTAATGAATTGGTTAACAAAATATGAAGCTAAATTAGATTGTACCAATCAAACGATTTCGGTTAAAACCAAGCTTGGGAATTTTGTTATGATTTCTTATGAGGATCCAAGTCCAAAGAGGGATAAGCTAATGTATACTTTAGGGTATCTCGACCTGATTTAGGAATCAATACCTATTGTTCGATAATTTCCTAACTTATTTAAAGATGTTAAGTCTTTACCTCTGCATAGGGAAATTGAATTTAGAATCGACTTTGTTCCCAATGCCCGTCTAGTTGTGCACGCAAGTCGTAGGATGGTACCAAGGGAAAGAGTAGATCTAGTTAAGCAAACCCAACATAAGGATTTATACAACCTAGTCATTCCAGTTGGGGTTCAGCTGTGGTATTTGTAGCCAAGTATGATGGATCTTTGAGATTATGTGTAGATTATCATGATCTTAATAAGTTAACCCTTAATAATAAATTTCCTTTTCCCCTAATCGACGATCTGTTCAATCAATTGCATGGTGCTCAATTCTTTTCTAAGATAGACCTAGCCCAAGGGTTCCACCAGCTAAGAACTATGGAAGATTGTATTCATTTGGCTGCTTTTAGTGGTCTCGATACATTCTACGAATGGTTAGTTATGCCTTTCGAACTAACCAATGCCCCTGCATATTTCGTAAACCTGATGACCCGAGTATTTCGTGAAGTATTGAATAAATTCGTTCTCGTATTTGTTGATGATATTCTGATCTATTCCAAAAGTGAAGTAGAGCATGCAGAATAATTAAAAATAATTTTGGAAATATTGATGAGGAATATTCTTTTTGCCAAGTTTTCTAAATGTCATTTTTGGGTCAAAGAAGTTAAATTTCTTGGACATATTGTAACAAAAGAAAGAATTTCTATAAACCGTGGTAAGGTTTCCGCTATCCTAGATTGGAAGCAACCCATAACTCCAAAGGAGTCAATAGTTATTTAGGATTAGCCAGGTATTGCCGAAAGTTTGTCTAGAATTTCTCTAAGTTAGCTAGTCCGTTAATTAAGCTGATTATGAAGAATGCCAAATTTGTTTGAACTCCAATGTATGAGGAAGCGTTCTAGGAGTTGAAGAAAAGGTTGACCACTGCTCCCGTTCTTGCTATTATTAACGGGAAAAAGGTTTATCTATCTACACAGATGCGTGTGGTGAAGGTATGGGTGCTGTTCTAATGCAAGAGGGGAGAGTGATTGCCTACGCGAGTAGACAATTGCAACCACATGAGAAGAACTACCTGGCCCATGATCTTGAGCTTTTGGTAGTTATATTTTCTTTGAAAATATGGCGTCATTATTTTCTTGGTGAAAAATTTGAATTGTTCACCGACAATAAATGTTTGAAATACCTCTTTACCAAGAAGGATTTGAATCTAAGACAGCAATGTTGGTTGGAATTCCTAGCGTCATTCGATCTAGATATTTAGTATACACCTGGTAAAGCCAACATGGTAGCTGATGCTTTGAGTAGAAAACATGGTGTTCTTGCTTATCTAGTTGTCACTCCTACTCTTCTTGAGAAGATTGCTAGTAAGCAAAAAGAAGACAAGTTTCTTCAAGAAATTTATAGAAGAATACGTCGAGGCGAAGATTCCATCTTTGAAATCGACAATAGTTAAATTGTATGGTTGAAAGGGAGGATTTGTCTCCTAAACATCCAAGATCTCAAACAAGAAGTATTGGACGAATGTCACAATTCCAAGTTTAGTATCCATCCAGGGGTTAACAAAATGTATCAAGATATTAAGAGGAACTTCTGGTGGAAAAAGATGAAGAGAGATATATCCATTTATGTTAGTCGTTGCGCAACGTGCTAACAAATAAAGAGTGATCAAATGAAGATGGTGGGTTTACTTAAACCACAGGAGGTGCCTAAGTGGAAATGGGACCTAGTGTCTATGGATTTCATAGATGGTTTGCCACGAACTCGAAAGGGAAATGAGTGATTTGGGTTATTGTGGATCGTCTGACCAAGACTGCCCACTTTGTCCCTGTTAAATCCACTTGAACGGAAGCAAGTTTGGTAGAACTATATTTGAAAGAGATTGTTCGTCTCCACGGAATACCAAGTAATATAGTGAGTGATCGTGACCCGAACTTCACTAGCAGATTTTGGAAAGCATTTCAAGCCGCACTAGGTACCATCTTGAACTTCAGTACAACTTACCACCCGCAGTCTGATGGGAAAACCGAGAGAATAAATCGAACCTTGGAAGATCTTTTACGTGCTTGTATTCTTGATTTTGGTGGTTCATGGGAGGACCATTTGCATTTGGTTGAGTTTTCCTATAATAATATTTATCAGGCCAGTATTCGAATGTCTCCTTTCAAAGCATTGTATAGTCGTCCTTGTAGATCACCAACGTGTTGGATTGAGTCGGGTAATAGGCTTATTCTTCGTTCGGACATGATAAGGGAAGCTTCTAAGAAGGCATATTTCTTTTGGAAGAAATTGAAAACTTCATAGAGTCGACATAAAAGTTATGCCGATCACAGGAGAAGAACTTTAGAGTTCTAGGTTGGAGATTCAGTTTTCTTAAAGGTTTCTCCAATGTGTGAGTTTTGAGATTTGGAAAGTTGGGTAAGCTGGCCCACGATATATAGGTCCTTTTCCTATACTTCAGAGGATTGGTCCTTTAGCTTATCGAGTGCGGTTACCTAATTGGTTAGCTGGCGTGCATAATGTGTTCCATGTATCTCACCTTCGGAAATATATGCACGACCCAGAACATACCATTAAGGAGGCAGCTCAACAAGATTTGGAAATCACACCTAACTTGGGAGTGAAAAGTGAATCGTTGAAGATTATTGATCGAGATGAAAAGTGGTTAGGGAATAAAGTGGTGAAATTGATAAAAGTACAATGGAGTGGAGATCCGAATGATTGTACTTGGGAAACAGAGGAAAGCATGCAGAAGTCCTATCCCAAATGTAGAATAGATATTTGGCTTGATCTGGTAAGCCCGTGTAACGACCTATAAAATTTCGATAATTAAAATTGTTATATTTAATTAAAATTTTGTTATCTAATATTGGAAAAATAGAAGTTTGTGATTTATTAATGAAATAATAACTTAAATGAGATGTAATAATGCTAATCTAAGTTAATTATTAACTATTTGAACGGAGTTACAATTAATGGAATTAGTGTAAATGTTTTACTAGGCTATAAATCGAATATAAGAAAACAAACGTAAATATTGAATTAGTTAATGAATTAATATATATTGAATGGTAATTGAATAAAAACCAATGTTTAGTAAGAAATTATAACATTGGTTTGGAAACGAAAAACATATAAAAATGTGATTGAGAGTTAATGATAACAATTATTATAAGTTAATCATTTATTTAGTCCATTAAATCAAAATTTGTAATCAATTGGAATGAATCTCAATTCAGTGTTATGTTAGTGTAAATTAAGGAAATATTGGAAATAATGTTATTCTATTCATAATATGACAATGGTTGATTTAAAGAATGGAAATCAAGATTTATTAATTTGTTGGAATTTAAACTTAATAATTGGATTAATTGCAATTAAATGGAATTTAATGAAATTAAGGCAAACGCTGAAATTGATAAATTTATCAACTCTAAATTGATATCTAATTTTATTTAAATTAGTGTAAATGATTAAGAAATTTAAAAGGGGTAAAAATTGTCAATTATAGAATCGAAATTTAAAATTTTGATTTAATTAATTAATTATTAATTTTTTAATTAATAGGAAAATGGCCATTTTGGCCACTAACTCGGATTTCGACGAAACCAAGTTCATCGAATCCGTAACAGTGAATTATTGTAGGATTTCACGTTTCGTATCGATCGGACTTGTATTTGATTGTACGGGCTCGAAAAGCCTATAAATCAATCAATTTGAAATAACTTGATTTTAGCATAACTTCTTCATACGATGGAATTTGGACATGAAATCTGTTCCATTGCATTTAAAATATTTAAAAACATCTATTTTGATATATGGGTTGACCAAATTTTGTTTCGAAGTTAGAACGTGCTTTTCTGGCCATTTATCATTCAACGGTCCAAACCAATCGTAGATGTTCCTCTATTTCTCAGCTCTACCTATATATATCATGTTATAAACCCTAGCAGCCTTTCTATTTCTCATTTTCTATAAGAACAGAAATTTCTGTTCCTTCTCTTTCCAATGGCTGAAAACCTTAAAAGTCCCCAGTTCAATTCAAATTCAAATTTCGATTTCAAAATTTAAACTCCTCAAATAACATCAAACTATACGTCAATCTGAAGCTTTCGATGAACTTAACCCAGATTTACAACTCGTTGCTCGAATCGGATTATCCTCTGTCCATAAATTGAGGTTGAACCTAAGCCGTTCATTTTAGGATTTTGACGATCCAACGGTGGATCGTCGCCCGACCGATGATCGGGAGATGACGTTGGGAAGCTGGAGTCGTGCAGGTCACTGCGGTGATGTCTGTTCATGTCTAGTGTTGTCGAGTTCGCCAGAAATTAATGGGAAATGGTCGATGTTTTTCCTCGGCCAGCCGACGTTCGCCGACGTTGCGGCTAATGGGATGGGGGCGTAGGAGGTGGCGTGGCATGGTGGTCATGGAGACATACCCAGATCTGGTCGGCGACGCCTATGGATGGCGGCGGCAAATGAGAAAGCATGGCGGCCTAGGGTTAGTTGCCTTTTTCGAATTCCAGAGGAGAAGGGTAACTTGTTATTTCCTGTTTTTATTTTATTTATTTTCAAATTTAAAATCGTCTAACTTCAATTGTGTGTAACTTTTGCGTACAAACTCGAATTCACGCTTGGTTTCTTTTGTTATGATCGTATGGAAATTCCGGACATTTTGACGCTAGTTTGGGTAGATTCTGAGACTGTATGAATTTTGGATTTAAATTCAATTTAAATTCAAAAGGTGAGTGTTTTAACCCACTCACAACCTCTAAAATTTCTTATGTTTGTTAAAATGATTTATGATGTGATTAGAAATTTATTTATCACTGTTTGACATATTTTGAATCATCATCTCAGTTTATTTGAATGTACTTAGATAAAATTGTTATTTAATTTACTATTAAACATAAACTGCTAATAAATGCCTGTTATTTATTATTTGTTCGATATTGATGTTATTGATTGAACTGGATGATGATTATGATAAATAATTGACGATTGATATTGGATGAATGGATGTGTATTTTATGTTGTTATAAACTGCAAGTTGTTATGGATTTTATTTCATTCGCGATTGTGGTTTAAAATGATATATAACCATATTTATATTTTAAATTAGGGATTGAAATGATAAATATCCGTATCACTTGACCATAGGATAGAAAATTATATACAGACACCGCGGTCTATATATAAAAATATTTTGATATTATTTCTACGGTTTTGTAAAGAAATATATGGGTTATATAAACATTGATTTTAGATGTTATATAAATGTTATTTTATTATTGATTTTTAGCTATGTATAAATTTGTTTTGAAATATAAAATAAGTAAAATAATAAAGTTTGATATTTTTATATAATATGGTTAAGTATCTGTTTAAATTATATTGTATATAGAGTTTATAATGACTTAAATAAAATTAAGGTTGGAAGATAAATATAAAATTGATTTAAAATTATTTAACAATTATACTCGAACAAATTTGATTTGAAATTTAATAAAATTGAGATTTTAAAGGGTATGATTTTTATAACTTGATTTTGATTTAGAGTGATCTAAACGAATACCAAGTTAATTTAAATAAATATATCAAGCTGAATAAATTGAATGAATATCCAGTTATTTGAAGTTTAAAAGTTTTACTTAAATGATATTGGATTTATTACATAAACATTCCAAATCTAAATAATAGTAATTGAATTTGATATATATGGAATTATCAAAGAATTTGTTTTGAAATGGTGGAATATTTAAAGCTTTGAAATATATGGATATTGAAATGGTTTATTTAGGGGTTCAAATCTGTATTTGGATTTGATTAATGAAATTGAAGAAGCTATTTTATTACATAAAATAATTTAATATTTAAACCATTTAAGTGATGGACGTTATGTTTCAAAGTTACGAGTTTCAAAGTATTATGATTTAAACGTGTTATAATTTCAAGTGTTTGGTTTCGAAGTGTATGACTTTGAAAGTGATATGATTTTGGAAAAATCATATATATGAAATAAAAATGATGCTATATTGATTTGGGTTTTTATAAAAATGATATCCTATTGATTTGGTTTTTGAAATGGAAATGATATCGTATTTATATGGTTTTGAAATGGATATTATATTCTGGTTTTGAAGTATAATTATTTTGAAATGACCGTGGTGTTATAATAACGTCTAATTGTTGAAGAGATCGGGATCAGAAGTTGTCATACTCTCTTCCAACTCTGAAAACCACTTTAACAACCGTGTATGCGGTGGAGATTCCAGAATGAAGCAGGATGGTGGCGACGTCCTTTGAGGTATGAATGTGGACCCGACTTCCATGAGTTGGCTTAAGGTGGCTAAAAAAGGAGCGATCTCGTGTCAAAGAGGTAGCCCCTCTTATTGGACACACACCTTCGATATTAAATTCTGACTTTGAGATTGATTTGGTGGCCACTTTTGACTTTTGATTTTAGGGGTGTGGCTCGAGGTGGACGGTAGCTGCACGCTATGCATCACCACCGGCATGTGTGCGTAATTGGTATATCTACCCTGGCATTGCCTTGTGTGTTGTGTAACCTACCTATCGTGCCTTGTACGAGTTTGGTTTTCTCCCGTAGCCCGTTGAGTATTTAGGGTAGTCTCCCCATCTGGAGATGCGCTGATACTAGATGGACTATTTGGACTATTATTGTGTTAAGCTAAGGGGGAGATTGGGCAACTCCTTAATGCTATTTAAAAGTAAGTTTATTTACTATAGACATTATTATAATAGCGAAATATTACTACGTAGTAAATAGTTCAACGAATCCTTAAGAGATGTGAATCTCGAGTGTCTCTTAAGTTACCGCACTCACATTTAACACTGGATAGGAGATGTCAAATCTCGTAAACATATCTGACGTCGTTCCACTCATATTGTTTACTATTGGTTTAACTTACATAAGATCTTTTAGTTCTGACTCGAGTGTTTTGTCTTTCCAATTTATTCGGGTCAACCTGAGAATTTCAAGATTTGAAGATCTTACTTCTAGAGGACGAAGACGAAGATAGTATTATTACTATTTATTATTATTTCACTGCATCACTTTGCTCCGCTGCATTATTTATTGTCTCTGGTATGTGTAACTATGATATGTGTTGTACAAGTATAATCAATTTTTTGTAAAACAGCTTCATGAACTGTTATTTGATTATTTTATCGTTCCGCTGCAAGATTCTATTTTTTTTTCTTTCTCTGCTTTTTCTTATTCACCTTAATAATAATCCTACCTTTTGTATGGTTTGAGTCTGACGTGTGTGGTTTATCGTCGATTTAAAGCGTACAAAAAGGCGGGATGTTACGTCTGGTATCAGAGCTTTGGTTTAGCGAAAGATCTTAACTTTGCGGGGTCTGACTCTTTATTAATAGGGTAGTAATACCCTACGATGAGTCGCTGAGGGTATATATATGAGAGAGCGTATTTGGTAGTGTTATAAAATGTAACGACCCGCCGCTCTGACCGCCTCTAGTCGGTAATTAAACCAACTAGAAACGTTCAAATGACAGATTGTTATTTAGTTTATAACATTTAAACAGAATCAGTCACAGAATCACAGAAACAATAATATATATTTTATAAATGAACTTTTCTTTTGTATACAAGAGTTATACAATGAATTACATTTTATACAGCGGAACAATTTTTATTAAGTACAAGAAAATTTTTCTGAAAAGCTTTAGTGAAGCGGTAATTCCCCTCTCTCTAACTTCGCTACCTGAAAATCTTCAAGCTGTAAAAATACTCGGTTTGACCCGAGCGTTTTATGCAAAACACAAAAACACTCGAGTCAGGATTAATCTTTATTCAAGTAAATAAATTTGCAATGAACTGAATAAAATAGTAACAGCGGTAAAGACAATCGTGAAAGACCACCAACTACAACGATGCACAAAGATACACGGTAAACTGGCATTCAGGCAGCAGTGTACAACAAATCCAGCAGCCCCAACTACAACAGTGAATACAACTACAAGTACAAGGCATGTCAACAGTAATATGAACTGTTCAGCTACAACTAAGCAAGGGTCAAGCGAATAAACACAACTCGAAGAATGTACATATGCAGCCACAAGACCACAAAGACACCAATGATACAAGAGAGGAATGCAACAACCAGGTGAAGATGCATACATAAACAAACAAGTCTCAACCAAACATGTCAGTGAATAGTTCAGTGAAGAATCAGTGCACAACATCATGAATATACACAGTGCAGACACAAGTCAGTGGTAAGTATACAAACATACCAGATCAAAATCGAACTAAAGTATGGTGAAACACTGCAACTCAAAGAGTATCAACAATGCAACACTTGATTGAGCTACAAACAGTGATGAAAGTATTGAAATCAGACTAAATGAAGAAACAGTGCAACAGATCAAGTGACATGATGAAGCAGAGCAAATGAGACAATGTCATGAGACTCAACATGTACATGTACTGATCAGTGAAACCCAAAGCTAACAGAGTCAACACAAATGCAATGCTAAGTATACAAGTGACTTGAACAAGACTCGAGAAGCTACAGATATCAGTGAACATGATATGGAAATCAAAATATACAAAGTGCAACAAGCATCGCAGTAATGGATGCAGACAATTGAAACAACAGAACAGTACAGGGAAACAACACAATATTAACGAATGCAACATGACCAAATGTCCAGACAACACAACACTCACGTATGAAATGTTCAAGTGGAAACCAGAGAAGATGGCCAGAGACGAAGACAGTGATGAACAAGTTAGAGAACAAGTGTGTGTACAATTTGAAATGGTCAAATTTGTATCTTTGAAAAAAGTCAAGAAAATAAAAGAGGATTAGAAAAATAAGGATTTGGATTTCCATATTAACAACTTCAATTTTTTTTAAAATCTGTCAATCCTGTGTGGCTGCAGTACACACGTATATTTATACACATGTGCACTGCCTCGCCGACTCGTGCGCACCAAACCAAAACACACAGCTATCAGATCAAAACAAGATCAAACCCAAGTTTCAAAACTAGGTTCAACTCAAGGCCAATGCACAAACAAAAGAGTCAAGAAGGCATCAGACAAAGCAATACAAACAGCAATGTCAAAGCAGGCTATCAATGGCAGAGTCTCAGAAATGCCAAAGACATGAAGCAACGAAAGATTCACAAATACAACTCAAAATTTACAGAATGCAGACCAAAATGAGCACAACTCATTAAGCTCATAACAACAAGAAACAGACCATAAGAAATGCATCAGAGAATCGACACATATGAGCAAGTGAACTAGTCAACATAATATACCTCAAAAACAAAGGGACTGTACTGTTTCAAATGAGACAACAATTTCAAACTCAAGCGAACAGTATAGCAAAACACATGTTCAATAAAGATCAGGCTACAAAAACATATGGTGGTGCAAACTACAAATGAGTGCTAACAAAATAAACTAATTGCAACAGGGTTAGGCCAACATAGTGCAACAGTAAAACACTGAATAGTATGCAGACCAGAAACACCAAGTCAAATGCAACGGAATGGAATGCAACTACTAGTGCATCAGTCAGGTCCAAATGCAACAAAATGGAATGCTACTACAAGTGGAGCAGTCAAGCCCAAATGCAACAAAATGGAATGCAACTACAAGTGCAACAGTCAAGTCCAAATGCAACAAAATGGAATGCAACTACAAGTGCAACAGTCAAGCCCAAATGCATCAATGAGGAAACTGCAGTGGACATGTATACAACAGAGGAAGCCATGATCAAGTCCAAATATAGTGCCACAACTTGTAACAAGGGTATGGAAATTTACAGAAAGGTTGGGCTTACATTTTTTTAGTAAAAGAAAGAAAATTTCAAAACTTACTTAGTTTGTTACTAAACATGGTGCAAGTTTAAGGCACAAAACCAAAGATTAAAAATATACACAGTCAACATGCAAAACAAAATATTCATTCATATATCTAAGTTTTAAATGTGTAACTTGTTTATACTTTCTGATTTCCAACATATGTTCATGATAAAACCTTGTAACATCTTATGATGTTGATTTATATTTTATTTTTTTAAAAGAACAAATACTGTATTTCTTATAACAGAGACACAGAATTTATTTATCTTGAATATAATTTATAAACTTGAATTTATACTCAACAAACAAATATTGTTTACTTATCAATCCTAACAGAGCACTAAACTCAGAGACAAAGGTTTTCTCTTTTTAAATCTTGGTAAAAAAATAATAATAATAATAATAATAATAAGACAAACAGGTATGCAGATTCATCAGCTACACACATATACATATTTACATATGTAAACACAAAACATCATCACAACACAAGATCAATCCAACAAGCTTAGTTTTATCAGACACATGCACAGATTATTTAAAACAATTTTCAATTGTGAAGTTATTTATCAAAATGAAGGTGCTGCAGTTTCAAATCATAGAAGTTAAATTTGATTTTTACATGACAGTTTTGTTGAACTTGATTTTAGTATATCACTTAAGCATTTAATTTAAAGGAAGAATCTGTTTTTAAAACAAGAAGTTTACTCACATTTAATTGAAGCAGAGAATACCCAGATACAAACTCATATGCACACATTTACATTCAAACTCAAGCAAACGTTATATGCTTCATGCAACAGATAATTTGAAACTCTTTTTAAATTGTGAAGTCACTCTCTAAACAAAATGGGGACAGAGCAATGTATATATATATATATTTTTAATGACAGTTTTGCTCCGAACTTTAGTTCTAATACTTGCATGTGCATTTATTTCAAAAGAATTGGGGTTTGGAATTAGTTTGCAACTGAGAACAAGAATAGGGGAGGTTTACAGACACATATATACATCACATATGAACTGAAGTCCAAACAAGCACATGCAAACAAAATTTTCCACAACCAGATTCAAAGACCCATCACATGCAGCAAAAACAAAACAAGTCAAGTTTTAATAGAATCTGTTCTCATCAGATTTTTAAATGATAGCATCTGCCCTCATCAGTTTAAAAACAAATTTTAAATAGCATCTGTTCTTATTAGTTTAAAACAAATTTTAAATAGCATTTATTCTTATCAGTTCAAATTCAAGAAATCGAGCAAATGATAGCAAATAACACCCAACAAACAATCATGCAGAGTTTTATCTGTTCTTATTAGTTTAAAAAAAAATTAAATAGCATTTGTTCTTATCAGTTCAAATTCAAGCAATCGAGCAAATGATAGCAAATAACACCCAACAAACAAACATGCAGAAACTTATCTGTTCTTATCAGTTTAGATTAAATTATCAGAGCAAATGATAACAAATAACCCCCAAATCATAGAATGCAACCAAACACCCAATCCAAACAAATCTAAAAACTTGAATAAAAATTAATCGTGAGAAAAAAAACTCACCATAACTCGAATCGAACAGCCGAGGTGAGAATGAGCACAATCGAATGAAGGTCGAAGCCCCAAATTGGATCGCAAGCCCTAATTTTAGACGAGGAGGAACACGAAGCCGCCATTTTTCTTTTTCTTCTTTCGTGATTTTGTTAAGTTAGGGTTATGAACGAATGAGGAAATGAAATAAAGAGGGTCGGGTGAAAGTAAGAGGCAGTGCGATTTTTTCTTTAATTTATGTTTTTTTTTACATATATATAATTTATTTATTTTTTTCATTTTAAATTCAATTTGTTTTTGTAGATATTTTCTATACTTTGTTTTGTTTAATTTTGTTGTTAAAATTTTAACTAAGTGTATTTATTTATTTTATTTAAGCTAAAGAAAAGAATGTTATTCAAACTAACCATCCCTCTATTAATTTACATAAACAATAATTTTTTTAAAATCCAAATTATCTTTCTAATCAGTAGTTCGAATTTCAATTATAAATTAAGTATTCAATTTCAACTCCAAGGTCAAATTTAAATTTTTATTCAACTTTTTATAGATTAAAGTTTAATATTAAATCGCCAATATCCTAGTTATATTGGGAATTCAATTTAAATTATCATTCAAATATTTTAAAATTAATTAAATATTTCCAATTTAAATTGTTCAAAAATTTAGGATCGTTACAATCTCCCCTCCTTAAAAGAATTTCGTCCCGAAATTACAAGTAAGGAAAAATGATTGTTAAAATTTCATCGATATTTGTATTTTACACAATTTTACCAAGCTCAAAACTTTTTTTTTTAAAAATAAATGAGTATAAAATTCATTCTATTTGTTTTATCTCACTAACTTTGTTAATTAACTCGTTTGTACATCATTTTCTACAATCAAGACGCAAAAGTCTTTTACTAAAGTTTTCAACTTACAAAACCCAAATTTTAAATTTGAAATTCTTCATTTAAGAAATTTACATAGTATAACTTTTCCAAAGCTGTGGACTTTCAAAACATTTCAAAAATCCTCTTCCTTAGTTCATTAGGTTGGAATTTATGTTACTTTAATTTCAGATTATTGATTTTTTATTTAAAGTTTGAAAATACTTGCTAACTCGAAATTTAACAAGTCTATTGTCGTTCTTAAAGACATTAGGCATACGCTGGCCAGGCGCAAGTCTAAAAATCTCCAAGTACTAAATATACTTGCTTCAATTCCCAGTGAAAATACTTTAAAAATTCTTTTAAAAATGGATATGGAAAGCACGTTCCCCCATGGATCACAGTTTACCCGGCGGTTTCGCTACTATCCCAGTAGAATCGCTTGTAAACTATAGATTTCTCATCTCTTGAATTTCGCCATGGTTGTTGCCAAAGATCGCGGTCCACACGGCGGTTACGCTACTATCCCAGTAGAATCGCTCGTGACCGTAGGCATCTCGCCCCTCGAATTACGCTTTGGTTTCTAGATTGCAGTTTACTCGGCGGTTGCGCCACTATCCCGGTGGAATCGCTTGTAACTGTAGGCATCTCGCCCCTCAAATTACGCTAGTCACTCCAACTAATGGAAAACAAAGGGCCAATCCAACTAATGGAAATCAAAGGGCCAATCCAACTAATGGAATACAAATGGTCAATCCAACTAATGGAATTCTACGTAGCTACGATCTTCAAATGGACACTCATCTCGAGTTCCAACAACCTTCACAATTTTTTTTTAAAATGGAAGGTACTTTTCCATATCCTCAATTTGGAAAACCTAATATCATACATACATATATAATATTTCATTTCACATTTCGTACATATCATACTCATGTACTTACATAAGTTTTCCACAACAATTTCTTTCCAAACTAATGGTTTTCGAATTTATCGTATTCTCATATATACGTTCTAAAAACCTCAATGTCTCATACCCATAACAAATAGAGGATTCACAAATTTTCCATTTCATTATCCATTTAAAAATTTCCTTTAAGTCGATTTGGAAATTTAAGGTTATCTCAAACCTAATTCACATTCGTAATTCAATTTATTATCGACTTCACACTCGATTTGGATTTCACGTTACATCGTCAATTCTCAACACATAATTGATGTCTATCGATATATAACCTCTGAGCTCGTATGTCTCAGAGAAGGGTGTTAAGCTAAGAGAATAAATTCTCCGCCACCAACAGATATATATTCAATAGAGATCAATTGATATGTCGTCAATTCACAATGTTAGACATACAATCCAAATCAACCATTCAAAATTCAAAGTTGAACTAATTGTTCATATTTTCCAAAAATAATATCTTTACAAGATATATATAATTTTTCACACTTAACCATTTGAAAACAAATTTCAAATCATTTTTCACCTTTTAACCTTTGAAAACAAATTTCAAAGCGATTTCCTTAAATGGAAACATTTCCAAATATTTATCCATTTTAAACTTAAAATGGTTCACTTAAATCAATCAAATAAATCCTTACCGATTTATTTTAAACTTACATTCCAAATCCGTAAATTTATTTCCACACTTCAAAAATAAATCAATATTAATTTTTAACAAATTTCCCTTTCTTTTATGAATTCCATAATGAATTTACCTTTCCAAAATATCTATGAATATACGATTTTCAAATCGATTTCCAATATTCATTTTCAATTTATCTTTAAAAAGATAAATTCTCAAAACATTCACTTTTCACTTTATCTTTAAAAGATAAAATTTCAAACCTTTCATTTCATATTGGAAAATATTTCCATACTTATTTAATAATAAGTAATTCACAAATCCATTTATTTTCAACACTTTGAAAATATTCGATATACTTACCATAATTAAGTATATATTTCATTCTTAAAGAAAATCATTCTTTAAACACATTAATTTGAGTCAAAATGAATGTTGCGCAAAACATCGTTACGACGACCCAAAATCACTAGTATAGGGATTCAAATTTAATATAGATATATATATCCCAATACTATATAAACATTTCCTTTCGGAAATCATTTACTATAACAACAGTGTTATAGTCCACCATTTCCTTTTATTTCACTCGAAAACGTCTATTTCAACAACGAATGTGGAAATCTATGTATTCGATAGTTAATACATTTTAAAACATCTTTAAATCGGTTAACTTCATTTCATAGTATCACTTTCCCAAAAGATATCCATTTTATTTAATAATATAACTGTCCAAAATTGTGAATATACTTCGTTAACCAATTTCAATATTCTACGCATTTAATTCAGAATTATCCACTGTCCAAAATCGTGGATATAATTCCTAACCAATTTTTACTATCACAGTATTTAACTTAAAGGATAATTCGCTGTCCAAAATTACGAATATATCTCCTTTAATAACTTCTATGTATCATTTATCAAATTCAGTTGGTTTCGAATTTATAAACAATCCTTACAAATTCCATTTCTATTTATAAAACTTCGATTTATAAATCTCCTTTATTAATTCAATTTTATTTAATTTATATAACTCAGTTATATACCAAAAGTCTATTTATAAGTTAAGTACTTATAATCCATTTATTTACTAAATCATTCTTCAAAACATTTGAAATCAATTTTCAAAAGAATTCAGAATCAAATTCCCGAGTCATAGTTCAATAATTCTCTTGATTATAACCAAATTGACATGTCATTTCATTTTCCAATTATTACTTTGGAGATGTTCAAAATATTCGATTTAAACCAATTTATCAATTCACTTAACTCATATTTGATTTTTTCCATAACTCTCAAGAATTCAGTAATGAGTTTCCGAACGATTGAAGCTCAAATCTAAGGAGACCTCACCCAAAAAAACTATCGCAAACCTAAATTTAGAGAGGGGAATTTTCGAAAATGATTTGAATTTTCAAAATATCTTTTATCTTTCAAAGAAAACTAATTTTATACTTCTTTAGATTTGAAAGACGTTTTCTTTAAAGTGATTCTAGTGACTATTCATATTAAACGCCATAAACTAAGCTTTGTGTAAACCAAAGCTCTGATACCACTTTTTTAACGACCCGCCGCTCTGACCGCCTCTAGTCGGTAATTAAACCAACTAGAAACGTTCAAATGACGGATTGTTATTTAGTTTATAACATTTAAACAGAATCATTCACAGAATCACAGAAACAATAATATATATTTTATAAATGAACTTTTCTTTTATATACAAATATCAGAGTTATACAATGAATTACATTTTATACAGCGGAACAATTTTTATTAAGTACAAGAAATTTTTTCTGAAAAGCTTTAGTGAAGCGGTAATTCCCCTCTCTCTAACTTCGCTGCCTGAAAATCTTCAAGCTGTAAAAATACTCGGTCTGACCTGAGCGTTTTATGCAAAACACAAAAACACTCGAGTCAGGATTAATCTTTATTCAAGTAAATAAATTTGCAATGAACTGAATAAAATAGTAACAGCGGTAAAGACAATCGTGAAAGACCGCCAACTACAACGATGCACAAAGATACACGGTAAAATGGCATTCAGGTAGCAGTGTACAACAAATCCAGCAGCCCCAACTACAACAGTGAATACAACTACAAGTACAAGGCATGTCAACAGCAATATGAACTGTTCAGCTAAAACTAAGCAAGGGTCAAGCGAATAAACACAACTCGAAGCATGTACATATGCAGCCACAAGACCACAAAGACACCAATGATACAAGAGAGGAATGCAACAACCAGGTGAAGATGCAGACATAAACAAACAAGTCTCAACCAAACATGTCAGTGAATAGTTCAGTGAAGAATCAGTGCACAACATCATGAATATACACAGTGCAGACACAAGTCAGTGGTAAGTATACAAACATACCAGATCAAAATCGAACTAAAGTATGGTGAAACACTGCAACTCAAAGAGTATCAACAATGCAACACTTGATTGAGCTACAAACAGTGATGCAAGTATTGAAATCAGACTAAATGAAGAAACAGTGCAACAGATCAAGTGACATGATGAAGCAGAGCAAATGAGACAATGTCATAAGACTCAACATGTACATGTACTGATCAGTGAAACCCAAAGCTAACAGAGTCAACACAAATGCAATGCTAAGTATACAAGTTACTTGAACAAGACTCGAGAAGCTACAGATATCAGTGAACATGATATGGAAATCAAAATATACAAAGTGCAACAAGCATCGCAGTAATGGATGCAGACAATTGAAACAACAGAATAGTACAGGGAAACAACACAATATTCACGAATGCAATATGACCAAATGTCCAGACAACACAACACTCACGTATGAAATGTTCAAGTGGAAACCAGAGAAGATGGCCAGAGACGAAGACAGTGATGAACAAGTTAGAGAACAAGTGTGTGTACAATTTGAAATGGTCAAATTTGTATCTTTGAAAAAAGTCAAGCAAATAAAAGAGGATTAGAAAAATAAGGATTTGGATTTCCATATTAACAACTTCAATTTTTTTTAAAAACCTGTCAATCCTGTGTGGCTGTAGTACACACTTATATTTGTACACATGTGCACTGCCTCGCCGACTCGTGTGCACCAAACAAAAACACACAGCTATCAGATCAAAACAAGATCAAACCCAAGTTTCAAAACTAGTTTCAACTCAAGGCCAATGCACAGACAAAAGAGTCAAGAAGGCATCAGACAAAGCAATACAAACAGCAATGTCAAAGCAGGCTATCAAGGGCAGAGTCTCAGAAATGCCAAAGACATGAAGCAACGAAAGATTCACAAATACAACTCAAAATTTACAGAATGCAGACCAAAATGAGCACAACTCATTAAGCTCATAACAACAAGAAACAGACCATAAGAAATGCATCAGAGAATCAACACATATGAGCAAGTGAACTAGTCAACATACATATACCTCAAAAACAAAGGGACTGTACTGTTTCAAATGAGACAACAATTTAAAACTCAAGTGAACATTATAGCAAAACACATGTTCAATAAAGATCAGGCTACAAAAACATATGGTGGTGCAGACTACAAATGAGTGCTAACAAAATAAACTAATTGCAACAGGGTTAGACCAACATAGTGCAACAGTGAAACACTGAATAGTATGCAGACCAGAAACACCAAGTCAAATGCAACGGAATGGAATGCAACTACAAGTGCAACAGTCAGGTCCAAATGCAACAAAATGGAATGCAACTACAAGTGCAGCAGTCAAGCCCAAATGCAACAAAATGGAATGCAACTACAAGTGCAACAGTCAAGTCCAAATGCAATAAAATGGAATGCAACTACAAGTGCAACAGTCAAGTCCAAATGCATCAATGAGGAAACTGCAGTGGACATGTATACAACAGAGGAAGCCATGATCAAGTCCAAATATAGTGCCACAACTTGTAACAAGGGTATGGAAATTTACAGAAAGGTTGGGCTTACATTTTTTTTTTAGTAAAAGAAAGAAAATTTCAAAACTTACTTAGTTTGTTACTAAACATGGTGCAAGTTTAAGGCACAAAACCAGAGATTAAAAATATACACAGTCAACATGCAAAACAAAATATTCATTCATATATCTAAGTTTTAAATGTGTAACTTGTTTATACTTTCTGATTTCCAACATATGTTCATGATAAAATCTTGTAACAGTTTATGATGTTGATTTATATTTTATTTTTTTAAAAGAACCAATACTGTATTTCTTATAACAGAGACGCAAAATTTATTTATCTTGAATATAATTTATAAACTTGAATTTATACTCAACAAACAAATATTGTTTACTTATCAATCCTAACAGAGCACTAAACTCAGAGATAAAGGTTTTCTCTTTTTAAATCTTGGTAAAATAATAATAATAATAATAATAATAATAAGACAAACAGGTATGCAGATTCATCAGCTACACACATATACATATTTACATATGTAAACGCAAAACATCATCACAACACAAGATCAATCCAACAAGCTTAGTTTTGTCAGACACATGCACAGATTATTTAAAACAATTTTCAATTGTGAAGTTATTTATCAAGTGAAGGTGCTGCAGTTTCAAATCATAGCAGTTAAATTTGATTATTACATGACAGTTTTGTTGAACTTGATTTTAGTATATCACTTAAGCATTTAATTTAAAGGAAGAATCTATTTTTAAAACAAGAAGTTTACTCACATTTAATTGAAGCAGAGAATACCCAGATACAAACTCATATGCACACATTTACATTCAAACTCAAGCAAACATTATATGCTTCATGCAACAGATAATTTGAAACTCTTTTTAAATTGTGAAGTCACTCTCTAAACAAAATTTGGACAGAGCAATTTATATATATATATATTTTTAATGACATTTTTGCTCCGAACTTGAGTTCTAATACTTGCATGTGCATTTATTTCAAAAGAATTGGGGTTTTGAATTAGCTTGCAACTGAGAACAAGAATAGGGGAGGTTTACAGACACATATATACATCATATATGAACTGAAGTTCAAACAAGCACATGCAAACAAAATTTTCCACAACCAGATTCAAAGACCCATCACATGCAGCAAAAACAAAACAAGTCAAGTTTTAATAGCATCTGTTCTCATCAGATTTTTAAATGATAGCATCTGCCCTCATCAGTTTAAAGATAAATTTTAAATAGCATCTGTTCTTATTAGTTTAAAACAAATTTTAAATAGCATTTATTCTTATCAGTTCAAATTCAAGAAATCGAGCAAATGATAGCCAATAACACCCAACAAACAAACATGCAGAGTTTTATCTGTTCTTATTAGTTTAAAACAAATTTTAAATAGCATTTGTTCTTATCAGTTCAAATTCAAGCAATCGAGCAAATGATAGAAAATAACACCCAACAAACAAACATGCAGAAACTTATCTGTTCTTATCAGTTTAGATTAAATTATCAGAGAAAATGATAACAAATAACCCCCAAATCATAGCATGCAACCAAACACCCAATCCAAACAAATCTAAAAACTTGAATAAAAATTAATCGTGAGAAAAAAAACTCACCATAACTCGAATCGAACAGCCGAGGTGAGAATGAGCACAATTGAATGAAGGTCGAAGCCCCAAATTGGATCGCAAGCCCTAATTTTAGACGAGGAGGAACACAAAGCCGCCATTTTTCTTTTTCTTCTTTCATGATTTTGTTAAGTTAGGGTTATGAACGAATAAGGAAATGAAATAAAGAGGGTCGGGTGAAAGTAAGAGGCAGTGCGAGTTTTCTTTAATTTATGTTTATTTTTTTTACATATATATAATTTATTTATTTTTTTCATTTTAAATTCAATTTGTTTTTGTAGATATTTTCTTTACTTTGTTTTGTTTAATTTTGTTGTTAAAATTTTAACTAAGTGTATTCATTTATTTTATTTAAGCTAAAGAAAAGAATGTTATTAAAACTAACCATCCCTCTATTAATTTACATAAACAATAATTTTTTTAAAATCCAAATTATCTTTCTAATCAGTAGTTCGAATTTCAATTATAAATTAAATATTCAATTTCAACTCCAAGGTCAAATTTAAATTTTTATTCAACTTTTTATAGATTAAAGTTTAATATTAAATCGCCAATATCCTAGTTATATTGGGAATTCAATTTAAATTATCATTCAAATATTTTAAAATTAATTAAATATTTCCAATTTAAATTGTTCAAAAATTTAGGATCGTTACATAAAAAGTTTTAATATTGCATTAATTTGTTCCATTTTGTAGTTATAAATTCTGGGTGGTGCACGGGACGTTATGGTATCAATAGGGATTTCTAAGCACTTAATATGATAGACTTACACAATATTTGTTTTGAATATAGGTGAATGAAATTATTTTGCCTACTATATTTTCTGTATATAAAGTAATAATTTTTATAAAGGCTATATTTGGTTGTAATGTATTGCTTGTTAGATAATGAAATTTATAAATATTGATTGGAAATAAGATTTAAAATAAAATAAATGAAAATTGGAAACTTAGAATCTAAATCCCGGGATTTTTGAAAATTTCTTTTGATTGATTTTGACATGTAATGATAATATTACTAAAAACATGTTTTGATATAAATATTTCAATACAATTTGAAAGAATTGTTTTAAAGAAATTTTGGAAGGAAATAAGTTCTGTACTACCCTCTCCATCGCTGGAAAATAATTTCGTTGATGAGTGCATGCATCATCGACGTTCATTTTCGAGTTTCAAAGTGGGAAGGCCACTGCAGTAGTTTTACTACGGATTTAATTTGATAACCAACTATAAATTTTTAATTGTTTTAAATATAATTGGATATGTAAGTTGTAAGTATATATTTATCTATTATTTTAAAATGATTTGAAATTAAACCCAATATTTAGTTCTTAAGTTTCGTTAATTAATAGTTTCAATTATTGTAGTGAAATAGAACGTAACTAATTAATAATTGGAACCTCTAAATGAAATAAGAGATTAAATGCTTGGTTATAAATGAAATAACAATAAAGTTGAAATTTGTAACTTATAAAAACAAAAGATGTGATTTTGAACATCAAAATAAATTTACAAGAAATGAGATAAACATGTATAAATGTCAATTGCATTTTTAAAAAGCATATATATAACTTACCAAAGGATTTAAAAGTTGAAATGTCTAATAAAAAGATTTAGTGGAAATTGTACAAGTAAACTTATGTAATGAAAGTGTTCAATGGATTTGCTTTATAAATAAGAATTTATTGTTATGATTGTTACAAACTTAAGTTATGACTAAAATGCAACTAATCAAATATAATAGAAATGTTATAAATAAATGATAATAAACTTAAATAAATGTTAAAATTATTTATAATGAAAATAAGTAGAAAGATGAATCATTGCATGAATGAAAAAAAGAAGAAACTTTATAAGAATAAACTTAAATAATGTTAGAATTTGTTGTTTGTTTGATTTATGGTTGTTTGGGCAAGGATACTTTAAAATTTGTTTGGATGTATGAATAATCTATCTAGTTTCATCTAAGATTGTTGAGTAAATGGTGCACTTAGTAGTAATTTTCCATTCTGTACAATTTAAAGTTTTTGAACCCAAACAACTATTTGTGTGTTTGATATGAATGGATAATTGATGATTTTATGTGATGGTTGTATGCTTTATTGCGAGTGATAGTTGTTTACATTGATTTGTTTATTGATTGAAACAACTTTAAATATTTCATTTTATATAATTATTAACTCTTTATAGATTATATAAGTCAAATGCAGGTTATGGAAGTAATCACCACTGCTTTTGGTTTCATAATTAAGCATTTGTTTGCCTGACAAACTGGTACGTTCTCGGATTACGGTTTTATAGCGTTATTATATTATTTTCCCCATTATTGGTATAGATTATGTTGAGATATTGTGGTATATATTATTATATTTGATATTATATTTTCTTCTATGCCTTCTTGTACAAAGGAGACTCTGCCAAAATTTTCTCTAAATTTTGGACTTAGAACTTTTTTGGAAAATGTTCTCCAAACCTTATTAATTCAAGTATATAGAGATTTAATGGTTATAAATTAGTATATTTTATTTAAATTAATTAATTTTGTAAATTTATTTGTTTATAAAGTAAATATCTTTAAATAAGACGTATTGCTTACTCAATTCCTTCTTTCCCCTCCTTTTTCCTTTAAAGGGTGAAAAGTTTTGAGTGGGGGGGGGGGGGGAGGGGGTGTAATGACCCATAAAATTTTGATAATAAAATTGTTAATTTTTATTAAAATTTTGTTATCTAATATTGGAAAAATAGAAATTTGTGATTCATTAATGAAATAATAACTTAAATGATATTTAATAATGCTAATCTAAGTTAATTATTAACTATTTGAATGGAGTTACAATTAATGGAATTAGTGTAAATGTTATACTATGGTATAAATCGAATATAAGAAAACAAATCTTGAATTAATTAATGAATTAATATATATTGAATGGTAATTGAATAAAAACCAATGTTTAGTAAGAAATTATAACTTTGGTTTGGAAAGGATGAACTTATAAAAATGTGATTGAGAGTTAACATAACAATTATTATAAGTTAATCATTTATTTAGTCCATTAAATCAAAATTTGTAATCAATTGTAATGAATCTCAATTCAATGTCATGTTAGTGTAAATTAGGGAAATAATTGGAAATAATGTTAATTCCATTCATAATATGACAATTGGTTGATTTAAAGAATGGAAATCAAGATTTATTAATTTATTGGAATTCAAACTTAATAATTGGATTAATTGCAATTAAATGAAATTTAATGAAATTAAGGCTAACACTAGAATTGATAAATTTATCAACTCTAAGTTAACATCTAAATTTATTTAAATTAGTGTAAATGGTTAAGAAATTTAGAAAGGGTTAAAAATGGTCAATTATAGAATCAAAATTTAAATTTTTGATTTAATTTTTTAATTATTAATTTATTTAATTAATAGGAAAATAGCCATTTTGGCCACTGACTCGGATTTTGAAGAAACCTGTTTCATCGATCCGCAGCAGTGAATTATTGTAGGATTTCAAGTTTCGTATCGATCGGACTTGTCGTTTGATCGTACGGGCTCGAAAAGCCTAGAAATCAATCAATTGAAATAAATTTGAAATAACTTGATTTTAGCATAACTTCTTCATACGATGGAATTTGGACGTGAAACCTGTTCCATTGCATTTAAAATGTTTAAAAATATCTATTTTGATATATGGTTTGACCCAATTTCGTTCCGAAGTCAGAACGAGCTTTTCGGGCCTTTTATCGTTCAACGGTCCAAACCAATAGTATCCATTACTCTATTTCTCAGCTCTACCTATATATATCCTGTTATAAACCCTAGTAGCCTTTCTATTTCTCATTTTCTATACGTACAAAAATTTCTGTTCCTCCTCTTTCCAATGGCTGAAAACCATAGAACTCCTCAGTTCAATTCCAATTCAAATTTCAACTTCAAAATTTAAACTCCTCAAATAACATCAAACTATACATCAATCTGAATCTTTCGATGAGCGTAACACAGATTTGCAACTCGTTTCTCGAATCGGATTATCCTCTCCAGAAATTGAGGTTGAACCTCAGCCGTTCATTTTAGGGTTTTGACGATCCAACGTGGATCGTCGCCTGATCGACAATTGGGAAATTGCGTTGGGAAGCTGGAGTCATGTAGGTCACCGCGGTGATGTTCGTTCGTGTCTATTGTTGTCGATTTCGCCAGAAATTGTGACGCCCCACCTCTATACCCACGCTAGCCAAGAACACTACGGTGTAGTGCTGTCACCTAGCGCGGAGAATAAGGCTGTTGAGGAGCGGCCATCAGTAGTTAGGCCTTACACTAGTATTGGTTATATCAATAGGAGTGGTATATAAATATATATATTCTTTCATTTTTCATCTCTGATTTATTTTCTCTCATCGACATACCCCAATTCCAGTATAAAACGAACTACGATGGTTCATAATAGTTTAGGACAAAATATAAACTAATAACACAGATAATATAAATGCGGAACACAGACGAAACAGAAAATCTCATATATATATAATAACTGATATCAGTTACAGTACATTTGATACAATACATATGACACGGTACATATAATAAAACTACCACAGTCGACTCAGGAAGTTACATATACAAGTACATTAACGTATATAATATACATGAATACATATCTTCCTATACAATTATACAGACTACTACAAATAACGACGACTACTCCAAAAGATATGAAAGAACTTCATAGCTCTAGCAGCAACCCAAAGCAGAATATCTACAACCTAAAATACTCGGTCTGACCCGAGTATTAAATTCAAAAGAATATAATACTCGGGTCAGTCTAATTCAAACTCACTAATTAGTGCACAGAAGCAATAGTAATTAAATAATGAATAGACAAAGGTAATTAAACCAAATCAGAATGCAATTCAGAATATTGAATTGAATAAACAAAACAGTTCAAACCATTGAAATATCAATTAAAATATTAATTCGAGTAGGGCTGCAGTACACGCACGCGTGCACTGCCTCGCCACTACAGCATATGGAAATACGCAAAAGATCAAAAAAATCAAAACAATTAGAATATCAATAAAAGCAATACCGTGTGGCTGTAGTTCACGCTTGCGTGCACTGCCTTTCCACAACAGTGACGATGTACCCAATGAATACCGTGTGGCTGCAGTTCACGCTTGCATGCACTGCCTTGCCACAACAGTGATGATATACCCAACAAATATTCACAAGCAAACACAAGATCAAACCCGGGTTACTGGATTCAACTCAAGTATATTTCGAAAATCAAGCAAAATGCAAAGGTCAAGTCACGACAACCATGACTCAACACAAAGCAATAAGACACTACAAACTCAAGTGAAAACAAAACTCATATATGCCAGTGAATGCAGTGGTCAGTGCAATGCACGAACCAATTTAAACGGCAACCATCACAAGAATACAAGTCAGGATACTGCAAGCTCCAGGTGGTCAGTAATGACCAAGGAAAAATGAAACAGCGTGCAACCTGGAAGATATGAACCAGCATAAGCAAATGAATGCACAGGGGTGCAACAGGGAGGATGCACAGAAATGCAACAGGGGACTTAGTCACATATGAAAGGGTAAAGTATACATGCATTCAAATGCAATTCAGACCCTAGGTGACAGAGATGCAACATGGTCGGACACAAAGGCAACTGCACTATGCAAATGAATATGAATCATTCCAGTGACTAAAGTGAAGGCATCGACTGCCACAAAATAGATATTGCTCGACCCAAGACACAATACAGTGAATTGAAGGCAATGCAACAGTAAAAAGAAACAATATTAGTGGCTTAAACAAGACACAGTGCAAATTTACTCAATGATACAACATGGTAAGACCAACGCATCAATAACACTAACAATAATCGAGCATCAACATGTACAGGTTAGAAGGCAGAACAGGTAGTGGATTTAAATACACAGGTACAAGGAAATACAAGTTCTCACAAGACAAGTAGTGTCACCAAAAGAATTCAAAGGAGCGCAAGGATGGTCGAAATAGTTCAGTTCACAGGACCAAGTTTAAACATAAGCACATTAGTGTAATAGACTTCAACGCACTTATGTTCGGGAAATAATCAAAGCAAAGGAACACAGTAGCAAGCTCTTCACACATGCCCTATTCTATCAAATTGACATGTACATATAACCCATATATGTATATATGCATACATATACATGTACATAGTGTATTGACTCAAAGTAGTGGATCAACATTAACAAAAGAAATTCAAAATGAAATCAAGTCTATAGAAGTTCATGCCAAAATCAGAAAGTAAAACTTGAAATCAGAAGTTGTTCAAACAGGGACAACGTATATGAGAATATATATCAGTATATTTGATCGAAGGTTAAATATATCGCAGTATATTCGAATGAAGAACAAGTCAGGGATTTCAAAGCCATACGATCAAAAATCCATAGCCGAGAAAAATAATTCAAACCGAAATCAAAGCCATGGAGATCAATTAACCAAGGAGCATTCGACTTTGAATTAGAAGTGAGTGAGAAATCACTCACCTTTGTCGCGAATGAAGCAGCCGCAAGCGAAGGGAAGGCACCGATCGCCAAAGCAAAGCCATGGTCTTCATTCGCTCGAGCTTCAATGGTTGGCGACTTCGATTATCACGAGCCCTAGTTTTCGAAAAGAGGGGAGAACAAGAAGGAGTGAACGAAGAAGATGGGCCACCATTATTTTTTTTCTATTTTTTTCTAGGGTTTCAAGTCCTGAACGAGAATGAATAAAAAGGGGGGAAAAGAGAAGCCGGTTATTTTATGTTTATTTGGTGCTAGGGTTTGTGAATGAATACGAATCAAAAATGAAGTGGGGAACGGGTCTTTAATTTTTGCTAAGGCCAAATAAAATAAAAGAAAATATTTATTTAAAGTCCTAACTATACTAACAAATTTATTAAGAATTTTAAACCCGATTACAAACTCCTGACAACAATTAGCAACAAGATTAATCGTTTAATGTCAATTATAAATCGATGCGAAATACCGGGTTGTTACAGACTCCCTTCCTAAAAGAAATTGCATCCTCGCAATCATAAGGAATAAATGGACAAAAGGTAACAACCATAAGAACATCTCATCACAAGACGAAGAAATTCAAAATAGAAAGTTCACCATAAAGAGCATGAAAGAGTAAACTTAAATGTGTTTGCTCGATGAATTCTCAGGATTCCTAAGTGCAATTCTTAGGATTTGAGAACCATTGAACTTATGCAAGAAAAACATCTTTATTTCGAAGGTGCTACACCCCCGGAGCAATGATGTGAATAGAAGGTTTCTCAAGAATAAAAATCGGAAATCGCTAAGGCATTTCCGTAATTGGAAGACGTGGGAAACGTCATGAATAGTAGAAAATTGAGCCGGTATACCGGCGTAGTACAATATAACCACCATAGAAATCTTTTAATTTCATAAAAGAAATTCTCAAATTCTCTACAAAATTTAATTATCAAATAGATAGTCAGAATATAGAAATCACGAAACAACAATATCTAATTATCGATACGATAATTAGGAGACCGCAAAATCTAATTATCGACAAAGATAATTAGAAAACAAAAATCGCAAATATCTAACTATCAAAAATGATAATCAGGAATTACCACAACGGTAATCAAATTTCAAATCAGCAAATATTCAATTATCAAAACGATAATCAAATCTTAAATCATAAATACTTAATTATCAGAAACGATAATTAAATCTCAAATATCTAATTATCACAAGCGATAATCAGAAACAATAAATATCTGATTATCAAAAACGATAATCAGAAATCACAAATCAACAAATATTTAATTATCACAATTGATAATTAAATCTTAAATCGCAAATATTTAATTATCACAAATGATAATCAAATCACAAATATCTAATTATCACAAACGATAATTAGAAACAAAAATATCTGATTATCAAAAACGATAAATCAGAAATCACCAACATCCGGTTATCAAAACGATAATCAGAAATCACAAATTTTTCAATTGACGAGTCCGGAATTAATCGAAATAGCAAACGCACATGACCTATAACCACGAGTTTTACTAAATCGTTTAATTCACTTCATCGTTTTCTTGAAAGTGCGTAATTGTGTATTTTAAAAATAACATTTCACATTCTCAAATGGACAAGTCCGGAATTAAGCGAATCAGTAAAAGAAAGGGGTCATAGTCCTCGATTTTACTGAAACGTTTAAATCGCTTCCTCATTCTTTTGAAAGTGTAAACTGTAAAAATTTTGAAAACAATTTTTATTTTTATTTTGAAACAATTTAGAAGAATAACAAATTTTTAAAACACGTGATTAAAATAGCAACGTCAGTAGCAACTTTGACAAGCAAATTTCACTTCTCGAAATACCGTAAAAACGGACAACAAAAACAACATTGCGGGATAACCGCTTGAAACTTCATTTTAAAATTGACGGTTACTGAAGTTAATACGTCAAAATTTCACCGAAATAATTGGCATCAAAATATAATACCAATGAATTTTGATTCATCAAAAATGTCACAAGAATGTTCTCAAAGATAAAAAGTGGTATCATACCCTAAACTTGTATTCATAACAAGTCAATAACACACGAATTCACCAGTGCACAAAAATTGATAAAACTTATCAATAGAAATCACGAAAATTGGTGAAGCACAAATTCTAGAAATCATCACAAGAAATCCAGAAAACACAAATTCTAGAAATCTACACAAGAAATCCATATATCACAAAATGAGAGTATGAAAACTCAAATAGGAGTACGGAAACTCGAATGGAAGTACGGAAACTCGAATGGGAGTACGGAAACTCGAATGGGAGTACGAAAACTCAAATGGGAGTATGAAAACTCAAATGGGAGTATGAAAACTCACCTACACGTGAGCATGAAAAATCACCAACACATGTATCGCAAAGCGAGAACGGGAGTATGGAAACTCACCTACACGTGAGCATGAAAACTCACCAACACGTGTAACGCAAAGCGAGAACGGGAGCGTGAAAACTCACCTACACGTGAGCATGAAACTCACCAACAAGTGCAACGCAAAGCGAGAACGGGAGCATGAAAACTCACTTACACGTGAGCATGAAAGCTCACCAACAAGTGCAACACAAAGCGAGAACGGGAGCATGGAAACTCACCTACACGTGAGCATGAAAACTCACCAACACGTGCAACACAAAGCGAGAACGGGAGCATGGAAACTCACCTACACGTGAGCATGAAAAATCACCAACACGTGCAACGCAAAGCGAGAATGGGGGCATGGAAACTCACCTACACGTGAGCATGAAAACTCACCAACACGTGCAACGCAAGGCGAGACGCTATCTCATGGTGGTTAACCAAAAAGAAAAAAGGTATGTGTGAATGGAATCACACAGGCTAACCAAAAAACATAAAGGTATGTGTGAATGGAATCACACAAGTGGTGTCTAGCCTAACCAGAAAGCAAACAAAGAGACATCGCACAATTGCTAGTCTAAATCACAAAGATGATCGTCATAATCATCCAGAGATCAATCAATATCACAGAAAAAGGGAAAGAGGCCTATCACATGACGGTCCGAAGACCATGGGGAGCTACCCCATATGGATGAGTCTGAGTCACCCGAATGAGGTCAAGGCTAACCAAAAAGCAAAAAGGTATGTGTGAATGGAATCACACAAATGGTGTCTAGCCTAACCTCGCAAACAAAAAGGTATGTGTGAATGAAATCACACAAATGGTGTCTAGGCTAACCAAAAAGCAAAAAGGTATGTGTGAGTGAAATCACACAAGTGGTGTCTAGCCTAACCTTGCAATGAAAGAGACATCGCACAATTGCTAGTCTAATTCATAAAGCGATCATCAAGATCAACAAGAAGTGTCAATTACACTAAGCTAGTAAATATAAAAGTTTAGCTTCATGTCCCATAACCACTTGCTTAACTTAAATATTTACAAACAAACTGTAAATCTTCACTAAAAAATTGTCACAAGAGATTCAATCGAATAAGTCCAAGAATTAACCGGCGAAGTAAACGCAAGCGTTATATACCACTCGTTTTACTAAGTGTTTAATTAGATTTCTCATACGAGTGAGTTAAAGGTTAGTATATACTAATAGATTGGAAAACGGTTTAGGAAGAGAGTTTTGTAGTAAAATAGTTTTGAAATCGTTTGGAGAAAAGGGTTTTGATATTTACTACTAGTATAGAAAACCTTTATATTTTTAAAGTGACAAATCACAAAAATGATTATAGGAACAATCAATCACAAGAATTCACAAACAAAGATGTGAATAGAATCCAAAGAAATCGATACTGTATCCATCAAAAGGTATGTTCACAAAAATTCTGAAGAAAATGTTATCAAAGTTGCTAATAAATGATAGCAACAAATCGGGGAATTAACAAGAATCGATTAAATTTGGAAACCAAATCAATTCGCTAAAATTCACATTCGAAGACGTGAATAAAATCCAAAGAATTCGATTCTAATTCCATCAAAGTAGGAATATCCAAAAATTCCAGAAATAGAAGTTATCAAAGTCGACAAAGAAGATAACAACTAATCGGAAAAGAAGAATCGGTTAACAATTGGAAAAACAAAGCAAAACGAGCATAAATGCATAAATGACTTCAACAAAAATGAAAAAAAATCAAGTCAATGTCGAAGTCAACAATTAATGGCCAAGTTCAAACAAAATCAACGTCGGCTAAATAAATTCAAAGCCGAAAACACAAAAACAAAATCCTCATCATCAAAAATCCAACTTGAGTTCGCAAAGCAAACGGAGGCCGAAGCCAAAATACTTTCACGAAATCAAAATCAAAGGCACATGAATAAGCGTTAGGAATTCATACCTAACAATCAAAGACAATCATATGCAAATATGAGAGATAAAACATTGACAAATAGTTGTAACACATGTACTATCTAAGTTATGTTTTATATTTGTTCTAAACCCCAAGCTCTGATACCAAGCTGTGACGCCCCACCTCTATACCCACGCTAGCCAAGAACACTACGGTGTAGTGCTGTCAACTAGCGCGGAGAATAAGGCTGTTGAGGAGCGACCATCAGTAGTTAGGCCTTACACTAGTATTGGTTATCCCGATAGGAGTGGTATATAAATATATATATTCTTTCATTTTTCATCTCTGATTTATTTTCTCCTATCGACATACCCCAATTCCAGTATAAAACGAACTACGATGGTTCATAATAGTTTAGGACAAAATATAAACTAATAACACAGATAATATAAATGCGGAACACAGACGAAACAGAAAATCTCATATATATATATATATATACAGTAACTGATATCAGTTACAATACATTTGATACAATACATATGACACGATACATATGATACAACTACCACAGTCGACTCAGGAAGTTACATATACAAGTACATTAACGTATATAATATACATGAATACATATCTTCCTATACAATTATACAGACTACTACAAATAACGACGAATACTCCAAAAGATATGAAAGAACTTCATAGATCTAGCAGCAACCCAAAGCAGAATATCTACAACCTGAAATACTCGGTCTGACCCGAGTATTAAATTCAAAAGAAAATAATATTCGGGTCAGTCTAATTCAAACTCAGTAATTAGTGCACAGAAGCAATAGTAATTAAATAATGAATAGACGACGGTAATTAAACCAAATCAGAATGCAATTCAGAATATTGAATTAAATAAACAAAACAGTTCAAACCATTGAAATATCAATTAAAATATTAATTCGAGTAGGGCTGCAGTACACGCACGCGTGCACTGCCTCGCCACTACAGCATATGGAAATACGCAAAAGATCAAAAAAAAAATCAAAAGCAATTAGAATATCAATAAAAGCAATACCGTGTGGCTGCAGTTCACGCTTGCGTGCACTGCCTTGCCACAACAGGGACGATGTACCCAATGAATATCGTGTGGGTGTAGTTCACGCTTGCGTGCACTGCTTTGCCACAACAGTGATGATATACCCAACAAATATTCACAAGCAAACACAAGATCAAACCCGGGTTACTAGATTCAACTCAAGTATATTTCGAAAATCAAGCAAAATGCAAAGGTCAAGTCACGACAACCATGATTCAACACAAAGCAACAAGACACTACAAACTCAAGTGAAAACAAAACTCATATATGCCAGTGAATGCAGTGGTCAGTGCAATGCACGAACCAATTTAAACGACAACCATCATAAGAATACAAGTCAGGATACTGCAAGCTCCAAGTGGTCAGTAATGACCAAGGAAAAATGAAACAGAGTGCAACCTGGAAGATATGAACCAGCATAAGCAAATGAATGCACAGGGGTGCAACAGAGAGGATGCACAGAAATGCAACAGGGGACTTAGTCACATATGAAAGGGTAAAGTATACATGCATTCAAATGCAATTCATACCCTAGGTGACAGAGATGCAACATGGTCGGACACAAAGGCAACTGCACTATGCAAATGAATATGAATCATGCTAGTGACTAAAGTGAAGGCATGGACTGCCACAAAACAGATATTGCTCGACCCAAGACACAATACAGTGAATTGAAGGCAATGCAACAGTAAAAAGAAACAACATCAGTGGCTTAAACAAGACACAGTGCAAATTTACTCAATGATACAACATGGTAAGACCAATGCATCAATAACACTAACAATAATCGAGCATCAACATGTACAGGCTAGAAGGTAGAACAGGTAGTGGATTTAAATACACAGGTACAAGGCAATACAAGTTATCACAAGACAAGTAGTGTCACCAAAAGAATTCAAAGAAGCACAAGGATGGTCGAAACAGTTCAGTTCACAGGACCAAGTTTAAACATATGCACAATAGTGTAATAGACTTCAACGCACTTATGTTCGGGAAATAATCAAAGCAAAGGAACACAGTAGCAAGCTCTTCACACACGCCCTATTCTATCAAATTGACATGTACATATAACCCATATATGTATATATGCATACATAGACATGTACATAGTGTATTGACTCAAAGCAGTGGATCAACATTAACAAAAGAAATTCAAAATGAAATCAAGTCTATAGAAGTTCATGCCAAAATCATAAAGTAAAACTTGAAATCAGAAGTTGTTCAAACAGAGACAACGTATATGAGAATATATATCTGTATATTTGATCGAAGGTTAAATATACCGCAGTATATTCGAATGAAGAACAAGTCAGGGATTTCAAAGTCATACGATCAAAAATCCATGGCCGAGAAAAATAATTCAAACCGAAATCAAAGCAATGGAGATCAATTAACCAAGGAGCATTCGACTTTGAATTAGAAGTGAGTGAGAAATCACTCACCTTTGTCACGAATGAAGCAGCCGCAAGCGAAGGGAAGGCACCGATCGCCAAAGCAAAGCCATGGTCTTCATTCGATCGAGCTTCAATGGTTGGCGACTTCGATTATCATGAGCCCTAGTTTTCGAAAAGAAGGGAGAACAAGAAGGAGTGAACGAAGAAGAGGGGCCGCCATTATTTTATTTTCTTTTGTTAGGGTTTTAAGTCTTGAACGAGAATGAATAAAAAGGGGGGAAAAGAGAAGCCGGTTATTTTACGTTTATTTGGTGCTAGGGTTTGTGAATGAATACGAATCAAAAATGAAGTGGGGAACGGGTCTTTAATTTTTTCTAAGGCGAAATAAAATAAAAGAAAATATTTATTTAAAGTCCTAACTATACTAACAATTTTTTCAAGAATTTTAAACCCGATTACAAACTCCTGACAACAATTAGCAACAAGATTAATCATTTAATGTCAATTATCAATCGATGCGAAATACCGGGTTGTTACAGAAATCGATTAGAGATGGCTAAAGTTTTGCTTCGGCCAGGCGGCGTTCGTCGGCATCGTGGCCAATGGGATGGAGGCGTAGGAGGCGGTGTGGCATGGTGGCCATAGAGGCATACCCAGATCTGGTCGGCAATGCCTATGGATGGCGGCGACAAACAAGAAAGCGTGGCCGCCTAGGGTTAGTTGCCGTGTTCGACTTCTAGAGGAGAAGGGTAACGTGTTATTTCCTATTTTATTTTATTTATTTTCAAATTCAAAATCGTCTAACCTCAATTGTGTAAAACATTTGCTTACAAACTCAAGTTGACGCACGGCTTCTTTTGTTAGGATCCTATTGAAATTCTGGACATTTTGACGCCGGTTTGGGCAGATTCTGAGACTGTTTGAATTTTGGGTTTTAATTGGATTTAAATTCAAAAGTCGGTGTTTTAACCCACTCATGACCTCTAAATTTTTTTATGTTTGTTAAATTGATTTATGATTTGATTAGAAATTTATTTATGACTGTTTGACATATTTTGAATCATCATTTCATCTTATTTGAATTTACTTAGGTAAAATAGTTAATTTATTATTGAATATAAACTGATAGTAAATGCCTGTTATTTATTATCTGTTCTACATTGACGTTATTGATTGAATTGGATGATGATTGTAATTAATGTTTGATGATTGATATTGGATGAATGGATGAGTATTTTATATTTTTATAAACTGCAAGTTGTTATGGATTTTATTTCATTCGTGATTGCTGTTTGAAATGGTATATGACCGCATTTATATTTTAAATTAGGGATTGAAATAATAAATATCCATATCACTTGACCATAGGATAGAAAATTATATACAGACACCATGGTCTATATATAAAAATATTTTGATATGATTTCTACGGTTTTGTAAAGAAATATATAGGTTATATAAATATTGATTTTACATGTTATATAAATGTTATTTTATTATTGATTTTTAACTATGCATAATTTTTTTTTGAAATATAAAATAAGTTAAATAATAAAGTTTGATTGTTTTTATATAATATGGTTAAGTATCTGTTTAAATTATATTGTATATAGAGTTTATAACGATTTAAATAAAATTAAGGTTGGAAGATAAATATGAAATTGATTTGAATTAAATTATTGAAGAATTATACTCGAACAAATTTGATTTGAAATTTAAATACAATTGATATTTTAAAGGGTATGAATTTTATAAATTGATTTTGGTTTAGAGTGATCTAAATGAATATCAAGTTGATTTAAATGAATATATCAAATTAAATAAATTGAAAGAATATCCAGTTTTTGAAGTTTAAAAGTTTTACTTAAATGATATTGGATTTATTAAGTAAACATTCCAAATCTAAATAATAATTCTTGAATTTTGATATATATGGAATTATCAAAGAATTTGTTTTGAAGGTGGAATATTTAAAGCTTTGAAATATATGGAAATTGAAATGGTTTTTTTGGGGGTTCAAATTTGTATTTGGAATTGATTTGTGAAATTGAAGAAGCTATTTTATTATATAAAGTAATTTAATGTTTAGACCATTTAAGTGATGGATGTTATGTTTCAAAGTATTATGATTTGAAAGTGTTATAATTTCAAGTGTTTGGTTTCGAAGTGTACGAATTTGAAAGTGCTATGATTTTGGAAAAAGTATATATTTGAAATAAAAATGATGCTATATTGATTTGGGTTTTTATAAAAATGATATCATATTGATTTGGTTTTTGAAATGGGAATGATATCGTATTTATATGGTTTTGAAATGGATTTTATATTCTGGTTTTGAAGTATAATTATTTTGAAATGACCGCGGTGTTATAATAACGTTTGGCTGTTGAAGAGACCGGAATCGGAAGTTGTCATACTCTCCACCAACTCCGAAAACCACTTTAACAACTGTGTATGCGGTGGAGATTCTAGAATGAAGCAGGATGGTGGCGACGTCCTGAGGTATGAACGTGGACCCGACTCCCATGAGTTGGCTTAAGGTGGCTAAAACAAGAGCGATCTCGGGCCAGTGAGGTAACCACTCTTATCGGACACACTCCTTCGATATTATAATCTGACTTTGAGATTGATTTGGCGGACACTTTTGACTTTTGATTTTAGGGGTGCGGCTCGAGGTAGGCGGTAGCTGCATGCTATGCGTCACCACCAGCCTGTGTGCGTAATTGGCATAGCTACCCTGGCATTGCCTTGTGTGCCGTGTCACCTACATATCGCGTCTTGTACGAGTTTGGTTTTCTCCCGTAGCATGTGAGTATTTAAGGTAGTCTCCCGATCTGGAGATGCGCTGATACTGGATGGACTACTGGGACTATTATTGTGTTAAGGGGGAGATTGGATAACTCCTTAACGCTATTTAAAAGTAAGTTTATTTTACTATAGACATTATTATAATAATGAAATATTACTACATAACAAATAGTTTAACGGATCCTTAGAAGATGTGATTCCCGACCATCTCTTAAGTTACTGCACTCACGTTTGACACAAGATAAGAGATACAAATCCCGTAAACATCTCTGACGCCGTTCCACTCATATTGTTTACCATTGATTTAACTTACATAAGATCTTTTAGTTCTGACTCTTGTGTTTTGTATTTTCAATTCGCTCGGGTCAGCCTGAGCATTTCAGGATTTGAAGACCTTACTTTTGGAGGACGAAGACGAAGATAGTATTATTACTATTTATTATTATTTCACTGCATCACATTGTTCCGCTGCATTATTTATTATTCTCTGGTATGTGTAATTCCGATATGTGCTGTACAAGTATAATCGAATTTTTGTAAAATAGCTTCATGAACTGTTATTTCATTATTATATTTTATCATTCCGATGCAAGATTCTTTTTTTTTTCTTTCTTTCTCTTCTCTTTCTTATTCACCCCAATAACAATCCGCCCTTTTGTATAGTTTGAGTCTGACATGTGTGGTTTATCGTCGATTTAAAGCATACAAAAGGCGGGATGTTACATTCTCTGTCTTTTTATGCGTTCATATGTTCTTTGTTTGTCTCCCTGTCTATCAAATTTCGAGGACGAAATTTTCTTAACAAGGACTTTGTAATGATCATGTTTCTAAACCAAATTTAATTTAGTAATTAATATAAACTTTGTAACTAATTTGTGAATTAATTTGAATTTTTCAAAACAAATAAGATAAGTGTTTGTTTTTATATATAGATTGTAAATAAAAAAGTTTGATTTGAAATTCAAAAATTAAAAATAAATTGGATTTAAAACTTTATAAAAAAACTAATATGTATATATATCTATATATGATTTTATTTGATGTATAATTAGTTTAAGTCATTTTCTTTAAAATTGTATAAATATAAATAAAAGAAAAGGTTTAAAAATAAAAAACATAAAACACATATTAATTTAAAACTAAATATAATATCATATAAAAATTATATAAAAATATTATGTACATTCAAATTTATAAATGTAAGTAGTATAACATGAAAAGTAACAAGTGTTAAAATTATAACATATGTGTTTACAAGTGTTAACTTAATTTTAGCATGCAATTAACAAGTGTCAAAATTTTAATTTTCATTTATTCAAAAAAACAAAATCAGGCTATATATATACACACATCTATTCTCCTTCTTTCTCATTTTTCTTTTATTCAAAACAAAACCTGGATATCAAAGAAAACCAAAAATAAAAACATGCGCAAACCAGAGATAAAAGAAATCGGCAAACAAATCTTTACAATTTGTAATCTGAAGCAATCAAATCAAAGCATAGTTTCAACAAACATCAAGCGATCAAGCAAATCATAATCAAAGAAGCAAGAACAAGCTTCCAGTTATTAAATTCAAAGAACAAAATTCTAGGCCTCTCTGTTTCAAAAATCTATGAGTAAACTACTTTAAATCCGATCTATAAATTGATGTTTGCGGTGAATATTTGAAGTGAAGTTGTGAAATATGCCTGCAAGTGTGTGTGTGTGTGTGTGTGTGTGTGTGTGTGTATGTATGTACATGTAAATGATGCGTGCATGTTTGGGTACAAGAATATTCGTTCTGTTCTAGGTTTACAGGGTTTAAACCAAGTTCAAAAATCAAAATCTTTTCACCTAATCTCTTACAGGCTATGATGTATAAACAAAATGTGATGACCCGTAATTTTGGGCAAATCAATTTAGTAATCTGTATTAATAGTTAAATTGATTTAATAAATTTCTTTTATAATTGTAGTTTAAATTGACAAATTTATTCTTTTAAAACTAAACAATTATTAATTTGTGAATTTTATCTTTTAAAAGCTAATAAAATATTTTCTATTTATAACGTATATAAATTTTTATATATTGTAAATAGAAAAGCTTTGGTCTAAAATTTAATAAATAAAAATTATGTTTTCAAATTCTAATATATTGGGTAATTTGGAAATTATGGTTAATTTAAAATAAAACTTTTCAAAGGTTATTTAAATTATTAACTATATAGTTTCAAATTATTTAAGGTAAATGTTATTTGTTATAATATATTTTTAGCTTAGGTTTAAAATATAATTTACAAATGATATATCTATTCATTTAGTAAAACAAGTAAATTATTAATAATATGATAATCTATTTTATAAATTAATTTTAAATTGTTATTTTCAAATATTAATAATGTATTATTTTTATATATAGATATAAGTAGATTTTTATAAAAATAGAATTGTTGTTTCAAACTGAATGTGTTATTGATTTAATTTGGATTTTTAAATTTAATTTGAATTTGAATTTGGATTTAATTTTGAAATTCAAAGGTAAATATTTTAAAATATTTGGATTTAAATTATATTTATAAGTTTTTATTTATATGTAATTGGTTTTATTTATATTTTCGTTAAAGAAATGTATATATAAATTTAGATTAGAAGTAGTAAATTAAGTAAAAAGCTTTTTATTTTACAATTAAATTAATAAAAATTACTTAAATGACAAGTGCAAATATATTAAGCTTGTTTTAAACAAGTGTAAATTAATAAAAAAGAGTTTTGGCAAATGTTGTGATGATTAACAAGTGTCAACTTTAATTTTGATTTTCCTTTTATTTTTATTAAACCACATATTAACTTATATAAGCATATCCTTCCTTCCCTTCATCCTTTTTCTATCTTTCTCTTTTCAAACTAAGAATACTGAATACAAATTTCCCAAAACAAAATCGGAAAATCAATACTCCTCTCTAACCAGAAACTGATCCAGAACAATAACCTGTAATCCATTTTTCAAAAATCAAAACGAAACATGTTCATTTCTTAAAGCCTGGAATCAAAGTCCACTTTTTTTTCTTCATTCTGAAAATCAAAAGCCTGCAAACACCTTTCTTCAATTTGGAATCAAAGCTTTCATGCAAACCTGAGACAAGCAACTTCAATTCTATTTGAAAGCAAGATTCAGTAACAAGCAACTCAAGTTTTTAAATCAAAAACAAAGAAGGAATTCAAGTTTAAAGTTTTCAAAAGCAAAAGACATTCAAGTTTTCCAATCAAAGAAACACATAGTTCAGCAATTCAAGTTCTTAAATCAGAAACATTTTCAACATTCAAATTTATAGTTCAAAAGCTTTTTCAAAGTAAAATGCTCTGTTTTTCATTGTGTGCAGGTGAGTAACATCACTTTTTAAAAGCTTAAATACGGATATTTGGTTGCATGTAAATCTATAAAGAAAACTATGTTATGTATATATGTATTTTTCTGTATATATCTGGGTGGATCATTGTATGCAGTTTGTTGTCTCTGTGACTACTGTATTTAGTTTCCAGCCTCAGGAATCATTCAAAAAAATCATTATCACTTGATCTAGTAATTATTAGAATTTAGTATTTAAACAAAAATTGTTTGTTTAATCATAAATTAAAATCTAAAAATTTATTTAAGTGAAAATAGATTGGAAATTGCTATGGAAAGTGAACAGGGAAGCTTAAGTTTTATGTAAATTTCAAACATACAAATTTATTGTTTCAGGCTTATAATCTGAAACTATACCCAAAATCATGATTTTTGGAAGTGAAGCTATAATTTTTTCGATTGGTTTTGTATGTGCATTTTGGGTTTGATCTGATATTGTGTTTTGGGTGTTTTTTGGTGATCTGTGGAGGTCGGGGTTTTCTCTGGTGGTGCATGGATGATCGTAGATGGTAGGAAAAATATCAGATGTGTGTGCTGGTGACCGTGGTAGCGGTAGCGATCGTATTAAGTTTGCAACCCTAGTTTTGGCTAGGCCGAGAATTTTGTTTGTCGCGACATCACTGGTGGATCGAGTTCATCAGAACTATGGGAAATGGCAGCAAGGGTGTGGACGTGGTCATGGCCGGAGTCTCTGGCGTTCTGGTGATCTGAGGCGAGAGGTCGAGGATGTTTCAGGTGGGTCTGTTGTTCAAGGTTTTGGATCTGAGATACTCGAATTATATTTCGAGTGGGAATTGATGCGTTATGAGTTCAGATGGTCTGAGGTTGTGGTCGTTGACCTTGGGAAGGTTGCGACGATGACCGGAATTGGTCGTCACCACCGTGCATGTGCACGATGCATTTTCTTGTATCTGGTGAAGCTGGGATTATAGAAGATGGGGTACTCGAGTTTTTCTTGAGTCAAGTTCGTGTGTTGCTCAAAGATTTGAGGGATTTGGCTTGGGGATTGGAGTATGGGGCCTCGGGTCATTTGCTTTGTTACTAGTTTTAAACCTGTCAAGTTTTCAAATTTTAAAATGAATTTAAAATTTGAAAGCAAGATTTTAAACAGAGTTTTAAATCAAATTTTTAAGTATGGATTCAAATTAACTTTTGTATCCTAGTTTTGAAATAAATAAATTTTATAAAGTCAAATGTTTAAACAGGTTAAAGGTTTAAAGTATATTTGAAAATGAATTAGTTTTCCAATAAAATGTTTAAAACTTTTTTTATATAAAATTCTCTTATAAAAGTTTTCTTTAATATTTTAATGGGAAATTAAATAAATTTGTTAAACTTAAATACGCAAGTTAAATGATAAGTTATTTTTAAAGCTTGATTTTAAAATGTAATTAAGTAAATTAGTTTAAAACTTTCTCATATAAGTATCTTTTATAAGTGATAAATGTTTCTTTACATTTGTTTAAGAGGTTTGTAAATTGTTTTAAATTTTGATAAGTTAAATCATTTTTAAATCTTAGTTAAAAATGAAATTTAAAAGTAGATTTAGAAGTGTAAATAGTTTTAAATATACATGTTAATGATAAATAAGTCATAAATAAAGGAAATAATTTATCTTAATGGTAATTAAGGTTTTAATGATTAATTAAGTGTAACGGTCCTGAATTTTGAACAATTTAATTTGTGAATATTTAATTTATTTTAAATATTCAAATGATGATTTGACGTGAACTTCAAATTATCAGCATAAATTGGCGATTAAATTTTAGAATTTAATCTATACAAAGTTGAATAAAATTTGAATTTGACTTTGGAGTTGAAATTGAATATTGAATTTGTATCTTAAATTCAAACTAATGACTTAGGAAAAATATAGTTTGGATTTACGAATTATTTTTATGTAAATTTATAAATTGATATTTATAGTTGAACTGCAAAACGTTTATATGTTTACTAAAGAAAATGATTTACAAAACAAAATTTAATTTAAATTGAAATAAAAAATATATAATAATATATAAAATAATATAATAAAAAAAATTAAAAAAAAAAGTATACACTGCCTTACCTATCAGCCAAATTCACGCCTTTCATCACGCCGTAACCCACGCTAATACACGTTCTTCCTTTTCTCTTTTATACCCTACCCCTTTACCCCAATTCATGCAGATACCCATTCCTCCATCACTTCAGAATTCACACGAAAGAGAAAATTAATGGCGGCTTCATCTCATTTCGTTCGTTCCATGTTTCAAAGCTAGGCCGTTCCTCTTCGTCCCCCTTTCAACAAAAATTAGGGTTATTCAAAATTTAAGGCGCCGACGACAACTTCGAGTTCGATGCTTCGTTCGTCTTCAACTCGCTCGCGGCCTCTACAAAGCTAAGGTGAGTACTTTGGTACTCACATCTAATTCAACGTTTTAATGATTGCTTGCTTGTTAAATTTCGCGACTTTGGATTGCTCGATTTATTGATCCTCACAATTTTGAAAGCTTGTTGACTTCGGTCCTTTGACTTGTTAAAATTAGTTGCTGTGATGAATTTTTCTGGGTTCATAGTTCGAATTTCTGGAAATTTAAACTTTGTGATGTTGTCCTTGCTTTGACTTCGGTCTTGATAAACTGGCCGCTACGGCTCGTCTCTGTTGACTGTGGCCTTCGTAGATGAACATACTACTGCCATTTGATTTCGTTTTAATTTAACATTGCTTCGATTTGTGTTTTGCTGACCACCACAATGTCGACTTATGGCTTGTTCAACTAGTAAATGCTTTTACTGTTATGTTATCTACTCCATCCACATTCTGGAGCATTTCTTCCATGATGTATTGCCTTGATCTTCTGGCCCTTGTGAGCTTCGTCTCTGGCCATCTTCTCTGTTGCACTTGTAGCTGCATTATATGGTACATTGCCGTTGCACTGAAAGTTTGCATTTTGTTTGCTTTGACACAAATGCTTCACTTGACCATTTGTATACATATATCTTATGTTTCTCTGTTGCACTTTGATCATGGTAGTCTGCACTGCTTCATGTTGTATTCATCCCCTGTTTTCTCTGTACTTTCAGGGCTAATCATCTGTATACATACATTCATGTATGTATATAGTTGTATGACCATTGACTGCACTCTGTAATCTTGAGTTGCATTTCATCCTTCACTTGAGAATTGCATTTGTGTTTTTGTATGATTTGTCTGCATCTTTTTCATACTGCTGTGATGCAGTTTCCTTCACTGTTGTATCTTTGGAGTTTGATACTGTTGCATTTGGTATTGCTTCGACCACTGTCTTGCATCCACTCCAAGTTTGTATTGTTTTGGTCTGGCATCTGTATTTAGTCTGGATTCTTTTGGAGTCCAGTTCCATTCTGGTTCATGTTGAGCACTGTTACACTGTCATTCTGGCTTGTCTGCATTGCACTTATATTCTTGTATAGCCTGGTCTTGAGCTCCAATCTATGACCATGTGCAGTTTTGTGGTTTGTATGTTTATACTTGCATTTGTATTGCTGTTGCATGACTTCATGTAGTCTTCATTTTTGCCCTTTTGACTTCATGTAGCATTTTCGGTTATCAAGTGGCATTTAGTCTTGATGTTGTACATCACTGTATTTATGATTTTGAGTCATTGATTTTGAAATAAGTACTATAACTGACATGTTGCACTATTTAGATGTCTTGACCTCATGCTGCTTTGACCTGTTGCACTATAACTACACATGTGAATAACTACATCACTGTATTTATGATTTTGAGTCATTGATTTTGAAATAAGTACTATAACTGACATGTTGCACTATTTAGATGTCTTGACCTCATGCTGCTTTGACCTGTTGCACTATAACTACACATGTGAATAAGTACATCACTGTATTTTTGACTTGGTTGAGCTTGTCACTGTGTTGCACTTGCTTGACCTAGTTTGGAAGTTGCACTTGGCATTTATGTGCTTACTGTCCCATACTTATGATCAGTTTTATGGCAGTTCCTTTTTGGTTGCATTTTTTTGGATTTTATTGACTTGGGCTCGAATATTTGCTGTGCCCTTGTATCCAAGTGGAGGCTGCATTCTTGTTGCAGTTTTCCCCTTGAAATGTTTGTGTTGGTGTGGACTTGAAGTCTTGATAGCATTGTTTGCTTTACAGTTGCCCTTGCATACTTGTGGTGACTGAAATTTTATTTGTATTGCACAGAGTCAAATTCTTATGTGCGTTGATGCTATTTTTGATTTGTTGAAGTTTTGCATCTGAGTTTTCTTTTGATGCAGTCTCGTGATCTTGTGGTGGCTGCATTCTTGTTGCAGTTTGCCCCTGATCGCTGCATTTGCGTTGAGTCATGATAGTTGTGACTTGACTTTTGCGTTTTGTGATTAATGATAACATGTATATGCATACATGTTGCCAGTTGCCTTTGATTGGTACTGATGTTTTGTGGCCTAAATATTGTGTGTTGTGGTGCTACATTTTGGTGCCCTCACCTCATTCTGCTATTTTCTGTAATCTGTACCCCTGCCTTTGCGCATTGGGTCATTCGAGCCTTCGCGCTTCGTGTACTCGTGGCGGCTGCAGATCTTGGTTGCAGTTTGCCCTTGTGCACTAATATTGACTGCCCTATTTAATTTGGGAACTTTTATGTTCTTTTGAGTTCTATGTGCAGTCCTACCTTGTATTTACAGTGTTTGTTGCATCATGATCTTGTGGTGGCTGCGTTATTGATGCAGTTCGCCCTTGTATTCATTAGTGACTGCAGTTTCATTTTTATGGAAATTTTGCACTTGCTGAAATGTGCAGTAATAAGTTGTTTGGAAACTTGTTTTATTTCACAAGTTATTGTGGCGAGGCAGCGCACGCGTGCGTGCACTGCAGCCACGCAGTATCGACATTTTGAATCGATATTTGAACCTTCATTGATTTTGGTTCGTTGACTTTTTGAGTACGTCATCACGATAGTGGCAAGGCAGTGCACGCAAGCGTGAACTGCAGCCACACGATATTGATTTTTATTGATATCCTATTTTGTTTTGATTTTTGATCTTTTGCATATTTCATTACGGTAGTGGCGAGGCAGTGCACGCAAGCGTGAACTGCAGCCACGGAGTTGACATTTTAAATGTGGCGAGGCCGTATGCGAGTGTGTGTATTGCTGCCCTACCAAATTTAATGTTTAAATTGATGTTTTCTTTTTGATGAAAATTATTTTATGTTGCCAATTCAATATATTTTGAACCGATTTTGATGATTTTGTTGTTAATTGCCGTTTAGGCAAATTTTGATTGTTTTCTAAATTATCTTCATCAATAATCCCTTCATCTATCTCATTGACAATCTGAATCTACTGATTTGATGTTTAACACTGTTAAGTGTTATATTTACCGTTATCCGATTTCTTGTTTAAGGATCGGATAGGTAAATTTATATTTATGCACTAATAACTGAGTTTGAATTAGACTGACCTGTGTGTTATTTTCTTTTGAATATAATACTCGGGTCAGACCGAGTACTTTTACAGCTTGAAGATTTTCAGGCCTCGAAGTTAGAGAGAGGGGAAAGCACTCCACTAAAGTTTTTTCTGGAAAATTTTTCTTGTACTCAATAATAAATGATATATTCCGCTGTATAAAATTTAATGCATTGTATAAACTCTGATATATGTAAGAAAAATTATTTATGAGAAATATATGATTGTTCTGTGATTCTGTGGCTGATTCTGTTTAAACTCTATAAACTGAACAACAATCCGTCATTTTGAACGTTTCTTATTGGTTTAATTACCGACTGGGAGCGGTCAGGGCGGCGGGTCGTTACAAAAGTGGTATCAGAGCTTTGGTTTACTCAAAGCTCAGTTTATGATGTTTAATATGAATAGTTACTAGAACCACTTTAAAGAAAGTGTTTTCAAATCTAAAGAAGTATAAAATTGTTTTCTTTAAAATGAAAGGTATTTTGAAAGTTAGAATTATTTTGAAAATTCCCCTCTCTAAATTTAAGTGCGATAGTTTCTTTTCGGTAAGAACTCCTTAGATTTGAGTTTCAATCATTTAAAAATCCATTATCAAATTGTTGAGATTTATGGAAAAATGAAATATAAGTTAAGTGAATTAATGAATTGGTTTGAATTGGTTTAAATTGGTTAAATCGAATATTGTGAATATCTCCGAAATAACTGTGAAATAAAATGATATGTTGATTTGGTTATAACCAAGAGAATTATTGAATTATAACTTGGAAATTTGATTCTGAATTCTTTTGAGAAATTGATTTCAAACGTTGTGAAGAACGAGTTAATAAATAAATGGATTATAAGTATTTAACTTATAATATGAACTTTTGGTATATAACTGTGTTATATAAATTGAATTGAATTGAATTAATAAAAAGATTGTAAATCAAAGTTTTATAACTAGAAAAGGAATTTATGAAGATTGTTTATAAATTCGAAATCAATTGAATTTGATAAGTAAATTGTTGTAGCTTATTAAAGGAGTTATATTCACGATTTTGGACAGTGGATAACCCTTTAAAAATAAAAATAAGTTGAAGAAATGATGAAATTAGTTGACAAAGTATATTCACGATTTTGGACAGTGAATATATTATTGAATAAAACAGATATGTTTTAGGTAAAATGATTGAATAATCCAACCTCTGCTAATAAGAATTGCAAATATTGATAGGAAACTTCGAAAACACCTTGTTAATTATAATGGCGAAAACCGAAGCACAAAAAGCAGCACGCCGTGAACAAAGAGCAATTGCTCGTAGAGAAGCAGAAGTGACACGTGTGGAAATTGAAAGGAGATTCAGTGAATGGCAAGCACCTGGTCCATATGATGAGGTTATTTGCTATCGATGTCATAAAAAGGGACATTATGCCATTAAGTGCCGAAAGAGAAGAAAGAAAAGGAACGTGGATGTCCGATTCGCTCGTCCTGAGATTGTGTGTTTTAAATGTCGGGAGAAAGGGCATTTTCTTAGTCATTGTCCTAAAGTGAAAAGGAAAAAGTGCGTACTCGATTTACCCGTCGATAGATTGACAATCTGCTACCATTGTCGTCAGACTGGACATATAGCCAGAAACTGCACCGAAAGACAGCAGGGAAAGCAAGCTATAGCCCGACCAGCTAGAGCGAAAAGTGCTAAGGTGATAGATAAGGATGGAAACATCTCATATTTTTGCAATAACTGTAAGGATTGGGGACATGTGGATTTTGAATGTGTTAATTCTCCTTTAACACAACATGTAATAGTGTCATCCGAAGATGAAAGTTTGGCAAAGATGCATACTACCGGACAAGAAGTCGATAGTCCTTAATTATTCTATATCTTAAACCAACCAATATATTTTGTAATACTATCTTTTGTAATCCAAAATCTTCTGTGTACGTCTTTTAAAAGTATTAAGCTATGTAAAATTTTATACGGAGAAAATATTTTAATGAAATAGCATCATGGGAAGGAAATTTAATTGTTGATTTAACTGAATGAATCAAACTAAGTTTGATGTAAAGTTTATATTTCAAGTTTAAAACTATTGCCTAAAATAGTTAATATGGAAATATAGATCTAATGGAACCAATTCGATGAATAATTTACTAAAGAACTAGTTGACTATTTTGGAAATAGAAGTAAATGCAAAGTTCAAATAGAATTTAAATTTCAAGTTTGATGTTTGTCAATACGAAAATCCATAATAGATTTGATAAATTCAGTGATGAATTTGAATTTAAACGTGCGAAAAAATTAAATTAAGTGAAAAACTTAATATTGAAAAGTTGAAATCGGTTTAAAATTTATATTGTGAAAAGTATGAAGAATTCAAACTATGAATTAAGTTGAAGTTGAAAAAGTTAGTAGTTTTAAAGATGTTTTAAAATGCATTAACTATCGAATACATAGATTTCAACATTCAATTGTTGAAATAGACGTTTTCGAGAAAAATAAGGAAATGGTGGACTATAACACTGTTGTTATAGTAAATGGTTTCCGGAAGGAAATGTTGTTTATAGTATTGGGATTTATATATCTATTTTAAATCTGAATCCCTATACTAGTGATTTTGAGTTGTCGTAACGATGTTTTACGCAACATTCGTTTTAACTCAAATAAATGGGTTTAAAAGAATGATTTCCTTAAAGAATGGAATATATACTTAATTTTGATTCAAGTATATCGAATATTTTCCAAGAGTTGAAAATAAATGGATTTGTGAATTACTTATTATTTAATAAGTATGGAAATGTTTTCCAATATGAAATGAAAGGTTTGAAAATTTATCTTTTAAAGATGAATTGAAAAATAAATATTTGAAATTGGTTTCAAATGGTTAAGTGTGAAAATTATATATCTTGTAAAGATATTATTTTGAGAAATGTGAACAATTAGTTCAACTTGGAAATTTCTCAAAAAAAAAAAAAGATTGAATCTTGAGTTAAATTGAGTTTAACTTCGACATCAAAAACAATATAAGTTGAGCTTTGAAATTTGGATAGTTGATTGGGATTGTATGTCTAACATTGTGAATTGATGACATAGCATTTGATCTCTATTAAATATATATCTGTGGTGGCGGAGAATTTATTCTTTTAGCTTAACACCCTTCTCTGAGACGTACGAGCTTCGAGGTTATATATCGATAGACATCAATTATGTGTTGAGAATTGACGATGTAACGTGAAATCCAAATCGAATGTGAAGTCGATAATAAATTGGATTATGAATGTGAATTAGGTTTGAGATAACCTTAAATTTTCAAATCGATTTAGAGGAAAATTTTAAACGTGATGGAAAATTTGGAATCCTCTATTTGTTATGAATGTGAATTGAGTTTTCGTAACTTATATATGTGAATATAATAATTCGAAAACTATCAGTTTGGAAAGTCATTATTATGAAAATCCTATGTAGGTTTACATAGGTATGATATATACGAAATGTGAAATGAAGTACTATATGTATATGACATATGTTTTCTAAAAACTGAGGATATGGAAATGTACCTTCCATTTATTATTTGTGAAGGTGATTGGAACTCGGTGGAGTGTCCATTGGAAATCGTAGCTACGTAGAATTTCCATTAGTGGAATGTCCATTGGGACTGACTGGAATCCCCCATGATGGATCATCGTGTTTGGGATTATGTGAATTGATGCTGGCGTAATTCGTGGGGCGTGATGCCTACAGTTACAAGAGATTCCACTGGGATAGTGGCGCAACCGCCGTGTAAACTGCGATCTAGAAACCGAAGCGAAATTCGAGGGGTGAGATGCCTACGGCCACGAGCGATTCTACTGGGATAATAGCGTAACCGCCGTGTGGACCGCGATCTAAGGCGACAACCATGGCGAAATTCAAGAGAGATGAGAAATCTAAGGTTACAAGCGATTCTACTGGGATAGTAGCGTAACCGCCGGGTAAACTGTGATCCATGGGGGAACGTGCTTTCCATATCCATTTTTAAAAGAATTTTTAAAAAGTATTTTCACTGGGAGTTGAAGCAAGTATATTTAGTACTTGGAGATTTTTAGTCTTGCGCCTGGCCAGCGTATGCCTAATGTCTGTGAGAACGACGATGGACTTGTTAAACTTCGAGTTAGCAAGTATTTTCAAACTTTGAATAGAAAATCAATAATCTGAAATTAGAATTACATAATTCTAACTTAATGAATTAAGGAAGAAGATCTTTACAATGTCTTTAAAGCACACAGCTTTGGAAAAGATGTAATATGCAAATATTTAGCATGAAAGATTTCAAGTTTAAAAATCTGAGTTTTGTACGCCAAAAATTTGGTAAAAAGACTTTTGTGTCTTGATTATTGAAATCGATGAACAAAACTAGTGAGATAAAATAAATGGAATGAATCCTATATTTATTTGCGAGTTTGAAACTTGGTAAAATTGTGTAGGATATAAATATCGGTGAGATTTTAGCAATCGTTTTTCCTAACTTATAATTTCGGGACGAAATTCTTTTAAGTAGGGGAGATTGTAACGGTCCTGAATTTTGAACAATTTAATTTGTGAATATTTAATTTATTTTAAATATTCAAATGATGATTTGACGTGAACTTCAAATTATTAGCATAAATTGGCGATTAAATTTTAGAATTTAATCTATACAAAGTTGAATAAAATTTGAATTTGACTTTGGAGTTGAAATTGAATATTGAATTTGTATCTTAAATTCAAACTAATGACTTAGGAAAAATATAGTTTGGATTTACGAATTATTTTTATGTAAATTTATAAATTGATATTGATAGTTGAACTGCAAAACGTTTATATGTTTACTAAAGAAAATGATTTACAAAAAAAATTTAATTTAAATTGAAATAAAAAAATTATAATAATATATAAAATAATATAATAAAACAAAATAAAAATAAAAAGTATACACTGCCTTACCTATCAGCCAAATTCACGCCTTTCATCACGCCGTAACCCACGCTAATACACGTTCTTCCTTTTCTCTTTTATACCCTACCCCTTTACCCCAATTCATGCCGATACCCATTCCTCCATCACTTCAGAATTCACACGAAAGAGAAAATTAATGGCGGCTTCATCTCGTTTCGTTCGTTCCTTGTTTCAAAGCTAGGTCGTTCCTCTTCGTCCCCCTTTCAACAAAAATTAGGGTTATTCAAAATTTAAGGCGCCGGCGACAACTTCGAGTTCGATGCTTCGTTCGTCTTCAACTCGCTCGCGGCCTCTAAAAAGCTAAGGTGAGTACTTTGGTACTCACATCTAATTCAACGTTTTAATGATTGCTTGCTTGTTAAATTTCGCGACTTTGGATTGCTCGATTTATTGATCCTCACAATTTTGAAAGCTTGTTGACTTCGGTCCTTTGATTTGTTAAAATTAGTTGCTGTGATGAATTTTTCTGGGTTCATAGTTCGAATTTCTGGAAATTTAAACTTTGTGATTTTGTCCTTGCTTTGACTTCAGTCTTGATAAACTGGCCGCCACGGCTCGTCTCTGTTGACTGTGGCCTTCGTAGATGAACATACTACTGCCATTTGATTTCGTTTTAATTTAACATTGCTTCGATTTGTGTTTTGCTGACCACCACAATGTCGACTTATGACTTGTTCAACTAGTAAATGCTTTTACTGTTATGTTATTTACTCCATCCACTTTCTGGAGCATTTCTTCCATGATTTATTGCCTTGATCTTCTGGCCCTTGTGAGCTTCGTCTCTGGCCATCTTCTCTGTTGCACTTGTAGCTGCATTATATGGTACATTGCCGTTGCACTGAAAGTTTGCATTTTGTTTGCTTTGACACAAATGCTTCACTTGACCATTTGTATACATATATCTTATGTTTCTCTGTTGCACTTTGATCATGGTAGTCTGCACTGCTTCATGTTGTATTCATCCCCTGTTTTCTCTGTACTTTCAGGGCTAATCATCTGTATACATACATTCATGTATGTATATAGTTGTATGACCATTGACTGCACTCTGTAATCTTGAGTTGCATTTCATCCTTCACTTGAGAATTGCATTTGTGTTTTTGTATGATTTGTCTGCATCTTTTTCATACTGCTGTGATGCAGTTTCCTTCACTGTTGTATCTTTGGAGTTTGATACTGTTGCATTTGGTATTGCTTCGACCACTGTCTTGCATCCACTCCAAGTTTGTATTGTTTTGGTCTGGCATCTGTATTTAGTCTGGATTCTTTTGGAGTCCAGTTCCATTCTGGTTCATGTTGAGCACTGTTACACTGTCATTCTGGCTTGTCTGCATTGCACTTATATTCTTGTATAGCCTGGTCTTGAGCTCCAATCTATGACCATGTGCAGTTTTGTGGTTTGTATGTTTATACTTGCATTTGTATTGCTGTTGCATGACTTCATGTAATCTTCATTTTTGCCCTTTTGACTTCATGTAGCATTTTCGGTTATCAAGTGGCATTTAGTCTTGATGTTGTACATCATTGTATTTATGATTTTGAGTCATTGATTTTGAAATAAGTACTATAACTTACATGTTGCACTATTTAGATGTCTTGACCTCATGCTGCTTTGACCTGTTGCACTATAACTACACATGTGAATAAGTACATCACTGTATTTATGATTTTGAGTCATTGATTTTGAAATAAGTACTATAACTGACATGTTGCATTATTTAGATGTCTTGACCTCATGCTGCTTTGACCTGTTGCACTATAACTACACATGTGAATAAGTACATCACTGTATTTTTGACTTGGTTGAGCTTGTCACTGTGTTGCACTTGCTTGACCTAGTTTGGAAGTTGCACTTGGCATTTATGTGCTTACTGTCCCATACTTATGATCAGTTTTATGGCAGTTCCTTTTTGGTTGCCTTTTTTTGGATTTTATTGACTTGGGCTCGAATATTTGTTGTGCCCTTGTATCCAAGTGGAGGCTGCATTCTTGTTGCAGTTTTCCCCTTGAAATGTTTGTGTTGGTCTGGACTTGAAGTCTTGATAGCATTGTTTGCTTTACAGTTGCCCTTGCGTACTTGTGGTGACTGAAATTTTATTTGTATTGCACAGGGTCAAATTCTTATGTGCTTTGATGCTATTTTTGATTTGTTGAAGTTTTGCATCTGAGTTTTCTTTTGATGCAGTCTCGTGATCTTGTGGTGGCTGCATTCTTGTTGCAGTTTGCCCCTGATCGCTGCATTTGCGTTGAGTCATGATAGTTGTGACTTGACCTTTGCGTTTTGTGATTAAAGATAACATGTATATGCATACATGTTGCCAGTTGCCTTTGATTGGTACTGATGTTTTGTGGCCTAAATATTGTGTGTTGTGGTGCTACATTTTGGTGCCCTCACCTCATTCTGCTGTTTTCTGTAATCTGTACCCCTGCCTTTGCGCATTGGGTCATTCGAGCCTTCGCGCTTCGTGTACTCGTGGCGGCTGCAGATCTTGGTTGCAGTTTGCCCTTGTGCACTAATATTGACTGCCCTATTTAATTTGGGAACTTTTATGTTGTTTTGAGTTCTATGTGCAGTCCTACCTTGTATTTACAGTGTTTGTTGCATCGTGATCTTGTGGTGGCTGCGTTATTGATGCAGTTCGCCCTTGTATTCATTAGTGACTGCAGTTTCATTTTTATGGAAATTTTGCACTTGTTGAAATGTGCAGTAATAAGTTGTTTGGAAACTTGTTTTATTTCACAAGTTGTTGTGGCGAGGCAGCGCACGCGTGCGTGCACTGCAGCCACGCAGTATCGACATTTTGAATCGATATTTGAACCTTCATTGATTTTGGTTCGTTGACTTTTTGAGTACGTCATCACGATAGTGGCAAGGCAGTGCACGCAAGCGTGAACTGCAGCCACACGATATTGATTTTTATTGATATCCTATTTTGTTTTGATTTATGATCTTTTGCATATTTCATTACGGTAGTGGCGAGGCAGTGCATGCAAGCGTGAACTGCAGCCATGGAGTTGACATTTTAAATGTGGTGAGGCCGTACGCGAGTGTGTGTACTACAACCCTACCAAATTTAATGTTTAAATTGATGTTTTCTTTTTGATGAAAATTATTTTATGTTGCCAATTTAATATATTTTGAACCGATTTTGATGATTTTGTTGTTAATTGCCGTTTAGGCAAATTTTGATTGTTTTCTAAATTATCTTCATCAATAATCCCTTCATCTATCTCATTGACAATCTTAATCTACTGATTTGATGTTTAACACTGTTAAGTGTTATATTTACCGTTATCTGATTTCTTGTTTAAGGATCGGATAGGTAAATTTATATTTGACTGTCGTTTAATTGTTGTTTGATTATTATTGCTTCTATGCACTAATAACTGAGTTTGAATTAGACTGACCTGTGTATTATTTTCTTTTGAATATAATACTCCGGTCAGACCGAGTATTTTTACAGCTTGAAGATTTTCAGGCCGCGAAGTTAGAGAGAGAGGGGAAAGCACTCCACTAAAGTTTTTTCTGGAAAATTTTTCTTGTACTCAATAATAAATGATATATTCCGCTATATAAAATTTAATGCATTTTACAAACTCTGATATATGTAAGAAAAATTATTTATGAGAAATATATGATTGTTCTGTGATTCTATGGCTGATTCTGTTTAAACTCTATAAATTGAACAACAATCCGTCATTTTGAACGTTTCTAGTTGGTTTAACTACCGACTGGGGGCGGTCAGGGCGGCGGGTCGTTACATTAAGTTAATAAGGTAATTAAGGAGTAATTAATTAATTAATTAATTAATTAATTAATGACTTAGATTAATTTTTAAATAAAGTTTAATTAATTGATAATCAGAGATTAATTAATTTGTAATGGTTATTTTGAGCATAATTACTTAAGGGAAGTAATTAAAGAAATTGTTAATAGTTAATGAAGATCATTAACTAGGGATTATAAAATAAATAATTAATGTGATTAATTTTAATAATTAATTGTATTAATTAATTATATTAATTAATTAAAGATAATCATTTATGGAATTGTTTAAGTACAATTACTTTAATAAAAGTAATTAAAGGGATCAATTATTTAATGTAATTAATTAAATTAATGTGATTAGTTTAAGATAATTAATTAGTTTAATTAAATTAAAATAATCATTGGATGATGGGTTAAGTATAATTACTTAGTGTAATTTATAAAGAATAATTAATTAGTGAAGCAATTAGTGGGTAATTACTGGATGTAATTAATTGAAGAATGGTAGTAGTTTTGGGTTTAACTACTTTGTGTAGTTAAGATGAAGGGTAATTACTTAGTGAAAGTAATTAATAATTAATTACTTATTTTAATTAATTTATGAATTAATTAATAAAGTTATTTGAAGTTAATTAAGTAATGTAATTAACGAAGGGTAGTTAGTTACAAAATGTGATTAATCAAGGTTGATTAATGAATGTGATTAACTAAAAATTAATCATTAAATGTGATTAATTAGAAATATAATTAATGAAATAAGTAATTAGGGATCATTAGTCAATATAATTAATGATGTAATTAAGAGTTTATTAATTAAGATTAATTAATCAATAATAAGTGATTATAAAATAATTAATTATTGTAATTAATTAAGGATTATTGTAATTAGTTATAGCTAATTAATTAAATAAAGTAATTAAAGGTTAATTAGTGCAAATGATTAAGGATAATTAATTTGTGTAGTTAGTTGAAGGCTAATTACTGATTGTAATTAGAGAATGATTAATCAAGGGTGATTAATTAAGTTAAATAGTTAGAGGATGATCAGTTAATTGATTTGTAATTAACTAATGGTTAAGTAAGCAAGATTTATAGTAATGGAAGCAATTAATTTAATTTATTTTAAATTAATTATAGATGGTGTGATTGATATATCTTTGCATATGGGTGGTTGATTGATATAGAATGCCTTGATGGTTTTTCATCTTTGATATAAGATATGTGATGATCTGTGATATATGATGCTTGGGTTGAACTATGATGATACAAATTATCTATTTGTGATATTGTGAATTAACTATCCGTGTGAATATAGATAATGAATTGAATTGTTTTAACTTTAAAACAACTTGGCTCTAAAAGATGGAATTTTAGATTACGGTGAGACCGAGTTCGGGATTCCAGATTTGGATATCCGAAAATCACATCGATCCAAATTAAACGATAGGTCGTGAATATCATGTGAAGATGAAGATTCAGAGTGCAAGGTTTATTGTCGTTAACTCTAAGGGTGATTCCAAAATGGGTGTAACGGGATAATTCCTTTGGTTTCGTTCGAACCCGGAACGAACTTGTATGGATTAAATGTTTTCAGAACATCGTCAGGTGGACGATGAGCATTCTAAGATAGATGTGTTCTCTAAAGGTAATCGTAGCCTCAAACCTCATCAACCGGGAATGCTAAAACAGGGGAGGTGTAGCAAGGCTAAGTGTGTCGCTCTCAAGTAGGATAAGATGTTCCACTATCTAGAAGTCCCTTTATATTCGGCTGTGTGGGGCAGTTGATTGCACCAACTACCGGGGTTCTCTTGTTCGGGACTGTCCAGTAAGGGATGGTTCCGGCCTTATGTTGCAGGGGATTGGTAGTAATCCTCGGTACGGTGATCTAGGCCACGTACTATGACGAGCGGTACCCCAGTAGCCCTGCCATTAATGGAAACCCATTCTTCCTACGTGCCTTTAAGGTTTTGATTGTATTACCCACTTTGTGGCTAGTGGCTGGAATTTAATGAATGTAACAATTTTAGCTATTTTATATTTACTTGAAAACCCTAGACCCTATTATAATATCACTGGATTTCTTATCAAATGTCTTGGTTAGCGTAAGGTAAAAACTTACCCATGTTTATATGTGGGGAGTCTTACGTGGTACCTTTTCTTTTCAAGGGTTTTTCAAAGTTAAGCAACTTTAACCTGTTACTCACACCAGGCCCATGTCTGAACCGGGGTTTATCTTCTGTTTTCATTAACTCTTGGGTACTCAAATTTTTACGAGTAGCCAAGGGATTCAGGTCAGCTTTGACGAATTATGGAGGAGCAATAGAGCAGGAGGCTTTAACGTTCGTAGATATATAGTTTTTCGCTGTGTTGGTTTCTTTGAGTTGTATTTGAGTTGTAATGACAAGATAGGTGTTTATAATTGTCTAGTATGTGATATATAATCTGTGTAACTCTGATAGATGTCGTATATTATATAATACTTATCTGATTAATATAGTTTATTCGTTCCGCTGTTGAGATTGTGATGTTGTTTCTTTCTTTCTTCTCTATCTTTCTCTTCTCTATCCCTTTCTTTCTTAAAGACGATGTGTCTTTCTATGGAGAGAAAGGCGGGTCGTCTCACAAAAAGGTATCAATCAACATGATATTAATTTTAAAAATGGTTCCTAAGGTTTATATTAAGTAATTATTTCAAAAATAGGAAATTAGAGTAATAATCAACACAAGTCATAAAATCAAAAGTCTAGAAATAATTTTTTGATTCTACAATCTGATTCGTATATAAAAATGATGAATTTTGATTAGTTTGGGGTTGTTGAGAACTCGTGAGTTGATCGGTTTTGGGACTTTTGGCTTATTCTGGTGATTGGCGAGGAGTTGGCTGTCGTAATCATGGCTAGAGGAAGGTTGTGCATAGGGGATCACGAGAAAAATACTCGGTGATTTTATAGATCACCATGGTGGTCGGACGACGTGGGTTTAGTGTTTTAGACCCAGTTTTGGTCGATTGGGTTTAAGTGGCAATTGCGGCGTCGTGGGTGGATCGAAATCGATTAGAGGTGGCGGAATCGAAGTGTCGTGCCATGATGCAGCTCTGGATGTGATCACGTGATTTCTGGTGACCAAAGGTGGCCATGCAAGGTGGTTCTTAGATGAACTATTTTTTTCCATTGGAGTTCGATGTTGCTCGATTTCGAATTCGTCACCCTTTCAAGAATCTGGGTGGTTGGACGGTTAGATTGGGTCGTCGTCGTCATGCTGGAGGTGGTCTCGATGGCCGAAGATACTCCGATCACCTATACATGTGCACACATGTCAGTGGGTTATCAGTAGGTTTGGGTTGAGGAAGAAGATATTTCCTCGGGTTTGTATTTGGGGAGGTAAGGTTTTAGCTCGAGTTGGTCTCGGGTTATCTGCAAGTGATTTCAATATGTTCTAAAACTTAAATCGAAAAGGGCAGAAAAAAAGAAAGGGAATGGCTCGAGTAGATGCTCGAAGTGGATATGAGTTTGACGCGGGTTTGTTGCAGGGTAGACTCAGGTCAGTGTATGGTTTAAACCAAGTTTTTAAAAGTTAAAGAAGTCAAGTTTTAACAATTATGTTAAACCAATTCTTTTAACTAATAATTGTTTTTATTTAACTTTTGGTTTAGTCAAGGGTTTTAAAATATTTAAAATTATTTTAAATTAATTAAGATTAAAGTGTTTTAATATAACCTTTATGTTAATGTTTATTTCAAATAAATTTAATGTTGTAGATTGATTAAAAAAGTAAGTGTTTTTAATTATTAATTAACATAAGATCTTAAGTTAATTCTTATGATAACGATAATTAATTTTCAAGGTTTGTTAAATAAGATTTAAATTATAATTAAAGTAATTAATTAAGATAAATGGTTTATCTTTTAATTAGTTAAGGTCTTGGGTAATTAAGAATTAAAGTAATTAAAGGATAATTACTGAAAGGATAATTACTTAATGAAAGTAATTAAAGAATAATTAATATAAGTAATTAAAGAGTAATTAATTAATTAATAATCGAGGGTAATTAAATAATAATTAAAGGGTCATTAATTAATAACTATTAATTAATAATTAAGGATTAATTGATTAATAATTAAGGATGATTAATGAGAGAAATTATGTGATTAATTAATTAAAAAGTTGATTAAAATGGTTTGTAATTACTCAATGTTAATTAAGCAGGGTTAGGTGATTAACTCATAAGTAATTAATTTAATTTGAGTTAATTAAATTAATTATAATCATATAATCAATTAATCTTGCTTATGGATGATTGGATTATATTGAATGCCTTGAATTGTTTGATATCTCTGATATGTAATATTCTGTGATATGAATTGCTTTGGATTGAATTGTGATATCTGTGATGTTTTTCTATGTGAATGTGAATTTCTAAATTGAATTGAAATTGCTTACTTAAAACACTTGGCCTTTATGACGACATTTGAATTTCGATAAGACCGGGAATCAGATTCCAAATGGTTATTCGAAAATCACATCGTAACTTAAAGGTGGATCTTTTGTTTAAAAGATTAGAAGTGAAAATTTATATCCACAAGTTTTTAAAATAAGCACTCGTTATTCGGATAAGTCGGGGGAGGACATTAAGTCACTAAACCCATTCAGAGTAATGATACGACGAAATGGAACTGCATTTTAAGATGGTGGTTGAAGATCGGGTATTTTCGAGAATGAAAGGATTGCCTGTTGATTGTCTCTACACCAAGTTGCTCCGGTATAGAGATTTCCTTAAGTGATGGGGAGTCCGATCAGGATTGGGGATATCCGGATTTGCAAGGACTTTTCCTTAATCGAATGAAGTGCCTTCGGTTCCATTCAGAACAGGGATGGACTTGTATGGATGTATGTCTTGTAAGATCTAGATTAACCCTAGAGGGGGGGTGAATAGGGTTATAGAAAATTTTCTCGAGTTAAACGCAAAAAAAAACTGCAGAGAAATATATATGGTGAAAAGTAAATAACACACAAAATTTACCCAACTTCGGCAACCCCTGCCTACTGTTGCATTCCCAGATTTCTATTAGAATTAAATAGTCTCCCGCTCACAAACACTCTAACAAACTCGCACACCCTGCTACCGCCTATAGAGTTTTGCAAACTCGCACACCCTGCTCACTGAACTAATTCTAAATAGACAATCTGACACAACCTAAAACCTAAGTGGTGATTTAACAAGATTTGAACCTTAAAAGAGAATTTAAAACAAACTTAAAAACAATTTAAAACTAAACCCTAATTGCAAAATAAACTAAAGCCCCTTTTATATTAAAACAAGGCCGGCCCAATTCTATTCTTTCACCCAAACCTCTTTTCTCTGGCTTGTGAAGAGAATGGCGGCCGATCCTCTTTCTGAAATTAGGGCTTCGGCTCTTTTATTCCTTGCTTCCAAAATTAGGGCTTTGAAGATGTGCCTTTTTGTTGATCGATACAGTGGTTATTCGTGTGCTTCGTTCTCGTTTGTTTTGCTCTTGGCCGCTTCTATTTGATCGAGTTCACTGTTGCTTCGGTATGTAATTTCCCTTTTTGTGCTTTTATGATTTTCGTATTCGAACTCGATGGACTAATTTGCTGATGATGATTGATATTTACAGGAGTCGAATTCCTAAATTTACATCGTATATTTCTTATTTGAATTCGTCGCTTTCCTATTTTTGGTTTGCCTGATATTTGTGACTTGATGCACACGGTCTTGATTTTGTTCGTTTACCTTGAGTCATACGGCAAAAAACTTTCCTGTTTTATTTGGATTGACTATTTCAAAGATACGCACTTGAATTTTTTTCAGTATTCATTCACGAATTCCCTTGTTGACTTCTCTATGCTTCTATGATTTCGACTTGGACTTGAGATCATTTCTACACTGTTGAATTTCGTTCATCCACTGTGGATTTCGACTTTACATTCTCTGATCTTTGATACATTTGTTTCTCTTCATTGTATATTGGTTTATTCACTACTGGTCTCTGTTCATGTTGGCACAGGATTTTCTGCAATCTTCACTTCAAGTTACATATCCTTGCAGTCTATTTGATCACTGCAGTTGCATTCACTTCATGTTTGCATTGTAATATTGTATACTTGGGCTTCACTGAATTTGTTATTGCATTCATGTTGTTGTCTGGACATTTTCCTGAGTCTTTGTTGCATGCATTGCTGTTGGGTTGTTGTTTGGTCTTGCATTTGGTCTGGAGTTGTTTCTTTGATAGTTACACTCTGGTTGTCATGCATATGAAGCAGTTTGCATTCTGGACATTTGTTGTAGTCTTCATTGTTGTGTCTGCATTGTGTATATTCATGATGCTTTGATTTTCAATTGGCTTCAATTGTGTACACTGTGTCATTTGAGTTGCTGTGTTGATCTTGTCACTATATCATGTTCGATACAGTTTGCATTTCAGTTGTTTGGTTGACTCACTTGAACTATACACTCAAGTCTACATTTTTAATCTTCTGTTATCTTCGACTTCACTGTGAATTACGGCTTTGATTTTCCGGCCATCTTTGTTATTGATACATGTTTGAGCTGACCTGTTTCATTAAGCTTGATCTCTGTTGCCTTGAATTGCTGGTTGCATTGGGATTGAACTTGAGCTTTGTACTGTTTATTGTTGCACTTGTGTTGCTCACCATGTTGCATTGTTGTTCACCTCTATTGTATCATTGGTGTTTCTGTGTTCATGCCTGTGACATTCATGTTGCCACTGGTTTGGACCTGATTTTGTTTTATCATACTTGGTGGTCATTTTGTACTTCTGGTCTTTGTTTGGTTCTTGATCATTTCATGTTGATTTTTGAAATTTCACTTGAGTTGAATCCAGTTTCAGAACTCGGGTTTGACCTTGTGCTCGTGACGAAAATTTAAATATATTGCACCTGAGTTGAACCTGTCTTTATATTTGGGTTTGACCTTATGCTCACCTGTCCTTGTAGCATTATCAGGTGTATATCGGTGTGCACGGCCTTGTGGCATGTACAGTGATACACTGTGCATGTCACATTGTTCGTGTATGATGAATTCAAATGTAAATGATGACGAACAACCCAAATAATCGAGGCAAATAATATTTTCAAAATCCATATTTTATTTTATATTGCAAAAATATTTCTTTTTCAATTTTACTGCGTTAGTGGATATTTTTGCAGATTGCTCAGATGCTGGATTCTAACTGGAATGAAGTTGAAGATAAAATACGAGTGTGAGTGATATGTAGTGAGAAATTTATGTAAATTGAATTGTGATGTAATTAAAATCAAAATTGTATATTTATAGTGAGAGCTTGTATTTGTACTATTCAAAATTGTAATAAATATTTGTTTGAGTAAAATTGCTGTTTGAATTCAAATTCTGTGTAATTTATTTTATTCAACAAATATTTATTTATCTATGAAAAATAAAATAGTACATTAACAAATACATTTAAATGAATATATATATATATATGTATATATGTTTATTATCATCAAACAAAAATCATATAAGCGCATTTATTTTATTCAACAAATATTTATTAACCTATGAAAAATAAAATAGTACATTAACAAATACATTTAAATGAATATATATATATATATATATGTCTATTATCATCAAACAATAATCATATAAGCGCATATTTAACAATCTCCCCCTTTTGATGATAACAAACATATATTTAATATTTTGATTGCGTTAAATGTATTTGATCAATGATATACTCTAATTGCTCCCGCTATTTAAATGCTTCCACTCTACACGATGCTCCCCCTACATATATGCATGCAAATAGAAATATACAAATGAGCCTAGATGCAAATGGAAAATTATTTGACCTTTGCTCGATTTTATTTGACAAAATCTTAACTTTTCTCTCCCCCTTTTGTTATCAACAAAAGAATAATAGTGTTAGAGAAAATAGAGATAAAGTGATCGATATTAATCCAACTTTAAAACTCAATTTAAATATAAATATTAAACTTCAATAAAAATCAAACAAAAATCATAAGTACCCCTGTTAGGCGCATATTCCACTTTTAGAATGATGGTAATGATGTCATCATATAAAAACATACAGTTGCATCTACTTGTGGTACATTTATATCAGGGATTTGAAGATCTACTAATCATGCATAACCGTTAGGACTTTTAAATGAGATTAGTAGTATTCTAATTTAATTTTAAAAATGAATTCAACTATCTTCTAATCACGCATAAACGTGAGGACTTTTAAATGGGATTAGAATCAACTTGTTTATTTAATAAATCAATTTTGATATGCGTTCCATACATGCATAACCGTAAGGACTTTTAAATGAGCATGGAAGCACATAACAAATTCCAAGTAATTCACTCATGCATAACCGTGAGGACTTTTAAATGAGAGTGAATACATTGAATTTTATTTTGTTTTATAAAATGAAAAACGAATGATTCCTGTTTAAAGTACCACATATCGACAAACTATATAGAATTTTTGATAAACAATGGTCGATAGAAGTATGATAGATATAGAAATGGTCATGGAATCTTTACCCAACAAAAAGTTTTATAACTCTTGTTTGAATTCCTAAAGAAATTTTCCAAATATACTGTCTTGAGTAATGTATGTTAAATATCAACACTTATCACCTTCTCAATCACTATTTATCTTTTTGATAATTAGTAGGGAGTCAGATTAGTCAAAATTTGTCATTTAAATCAAATTCAAAAATAATTATGAAATTAATTTTTCACAATGACTAATCTGAAAATATGATTAAAAATGATTTTCTCGAGGGGGTTATATGAGAACATTTTCTGCTATTTGAAAATTATTTGAAATGAAAAATATGCAGATATTTTCTTTGAAAAACGATGCAGTTACTAAATGTCCCAAACGTCAGGTTCAACTAGTAATTTTTCTATCAACTAGATTACCAATGTAATCTGCATCTGAATTTCTTTTTCACCCAAAAGTTATCATTAATTGAATTTGATCGATCAAACCATGAAGTGTGCGTCAAAAATTTCAAACTCAATTTTAACAACAATTTAAATGACATTCTTTGAATTTGAATTGAAGCCGTGTAAATAATCAGAAACTGTGAATATTGAGTTAGCCGTATTATAACCAAAAATATTATCATCCAACAAAACACTATTTTTAATCTAAACTAATATATATGAAGTAAATCCAAGAATCTAGAGAATATAATTGGCCAACTATGTTGAACAAGTCAGAATCAAAATCATCATCTTTACAACATCTCAATATTGGCTGATTTCATTCAGAATACGGTGCAGATTATAACATTTAATATATCGATCAAATAAATATACCTTCACCTGTTTTACCTTTACGATAATTTCTCATGGTTGCCTATTCTGATTCTGTCACCTTTGTACTAGGCTAAGGAACTCTTGCTTTGTTGCCCGTTGTGTTTCTGGAATAGCCAAAATCCAAAGAACACTGTTGTTGTTCCTTAGCCTGCCACCATACCTACACGATGAAAGATTTTTGCGACCTATTTGTTTTTATAGGTTCATGATTGTTAGTGGAAGAAGTATTGTGAATAAACAATCCCTTTGGAACCCAAACTTGTTTTGTCCTTTTATTCTTGTTCCAATAGACATGAAATTGGTTTGTAGAATTCTTAGGAGCCCAAACTTGTATAAATTTTGTGTTCTTGTTCCCATGACTACAATTTTCAACACGATGTCCAGTTATTTCACATCTAGCAAAGACACTCTTCCCTTTTGCATTATCATCAACTTATGTTTTCCCAAAGCCTAGTCCTTTTCTGTTGTTAGCAAAAATTTGATTTCCCAATAACATGTTGAATGATTTTTCCCCTCTTGAAAAGTTATTCAGAGATTTCTCAAGATTTTGGACTTTGGTTTTTAGTGTTGTGTTTTCAGTTACAAGTGCGGTGCATCTATTTATAAAATCCTTTTTCCCAGTGTCAATGGTTTCCTTAAGACTCAAGTTTTCTTTTTCAAGATTCTCAAAGCTATTCTTAAGTCTTGATAATTCTGAATCTAAAATTTTACATTTTTTACAGTCTAGGTTTTGAATATTTTCAAGTTCAGTTTCTAATCTAGAATTTTCATGGACAAGTTCTCTCCTATCAGATTTCAGTTTTTCAATTTTAGATTCAAGAGTATCAACTATTTTAGTAAGATCACAACACATAAAACAAATTCTTTATAAGAATAGTCACCTACCTCACTAGATTCCTCTGAGCTTGCTTCTGAATCTGATTTTGCCACAAGACACAAGTTAGCCTCCTCTGAGCTACTATTCGAAATTTCCTCTCCTTCTTCATCATCCCAAGTCGCTGCAAAGGCCTTCTTCTTCTTTTTCTTTCCTTTGTTGTTTTTGAGAAGTGGGCATTGTTGTTTGAAGTAGCCAGGCTTGTTGCAGTTAAAGCACGTCAGTTCATTATCGGAATTGTCAGAATCTTTTGGCCTATTTCCACTTGTTTTCTTCTTGCGTGGCCTGAATCTTGACCATTTTCTAAGATTATTGACAGCCATTGCAAGCTCTTCAATTGGATCTTCTTCTTCTTCATTGCTCTCTTCTTTGCTCTTTAAGGCAATCGTCTTCTTCTTTGATTCGGAGTTGTTGCGTTCCTCCTTTGCTTTTAGCTCAAGCTCATATGTCATCAAGTTGCCGATTAACTCCTCCATTCTTAGTTTACTCAGATCTTTCGATTCTTGTATTGCCGTGACTTTTGCCTCAAAGCTCATCGGTAAGACTCGTAGCACCTTCCTCACAAGCTCTACCTCAGTGAATACCTTCCCAAGCGCTCTAGCATTGTACACCAAAGTTGAAAAGCGTCCAAACATGTCCTTTATGCTCTCGCCTTTGTCCATCATAAAGTTCTCGTATTCATTGCTGAATAGGGCTAGACGACATTCCTTGACTTGAGAAGTTCCTTCATTTGTTGTTTGCGCCAAAATTGGTCACAAACCCCAAGTGTTGTGAAAGCACCAGTGTATGAATATAAATCAACAATATTCAAACAAAAATCACAGATTTAAGCAAGCAACAAGAAGGAATTCAGGAATAATGAACAAGGACACACGATTTATAGTGGTTCGGTTGTCTCCGGCCTACGTCCACTTCAAAGGTTTTTCTTTTTATTGATGTTCTCTTGATGATTACAATTGGTTACAGCAAGTTATCCTGGATTATAGCTCTGAAACTTGAATGCAACGGCGATGATAAGGCGTAGAATTGAATCCGGTAGAGTCTTGGCGCTTCAGAATTCCCATCCTCTTTTCTGAATGACTTGGGGCTCTAATTATAGGTGTAGGAGGCTGATATTTCTCCTAAAAATCCGGTAGACCACTTTTGGCACGTGAGGGGGCCCACATTCCCGGCCTTAGGAAATTTGGGCCCATCTTGGGATCGATTCGAACTCCTTTCGAATCGATCAAGAAATCACCCAATCGAGACGAAATTTGGTGTGGACATTCTTCAATGTGTAGGTAAGCTCCTGTAAAAATTTCGTTGCATTTGGACTTGTAGATTGCAAGATATGGTCGATTCGAGTTAATATTCTTGAGAGGTTGCTTGCTTCGACTCGATCCCCTTCGAATCGATGGGTTCAACTCGATGGCTTCACGCGCTTTCGTGATGATGTGGTGCGCCTTCTTCGTGTCGATCCTCTATTTGCTTCGAGTTGACTGGGTCGACTCCATGATTTTCCCCACTTCGACTTAGTGGATTCGAGGTCTTTCAGTGATTCGAACAGAGGCATGTTCGTATCGATCGTGTTATGCTCTGGCCGATCGATATGAAGTTGTTGTAGATGGATTCGAAGTGGAGCAACTTGATGGATTCGAAGTAGCAGGGACTTGGTGTATTCGATTACATGCTCATCTGATGGTTTCGAACCTAGGGTTATTTGTTGATGAATGACCGATACGAAGCACACGACCTGCCGATGGATACGAAGCGGCACACCTGGACTGATTCGAACGAGTGCTTGCTGATGGTTGCGAACTAGATGGAGTCGAACCGATGGATACGAACAGAGGTCGGTTCGAAGTGACTAACTCCTGATGGATTCGAACCTGATGGATTCGAATGGAATGAGGCTACCCTGTAATGACGGATTCGAATGGTATCGATTCGAACACGGACCGATATGATCGCTGATGGATACGAACAAGGTATTCTTTCTAACTTGTATCGATCATATCTTGAGCGTACGAACTCGGATTGACTTGAAATCTGAAACGCTGGCTTCTATAGCTTTGCTCATCATGTCTTGTCAATTTCCGCCCGATCCGGACTCGGACAAAATTTGTCGATATCCATGGTTATCCTGCAATGCATGGTTGATATTCAAGAATAGTAATCATTGATTTTCAGCTGATTTTAGGGTATCTCAGCTTTGCCAAAAGTTGGGATGACATGTGTCACCTCCAAAGTATGCCAAATTTCCTATGCAGTTTTACAATGAGAAATTCTATTAAATTCAGTCTTATCAAGAGCACAGATCAAAGCATTCATGGCTTTAGCATTTGTAGTTTTTAATTTCTTATCGTTAGCATCCCACCTATCCTTAGGTTTAGGAATCTCAGTGTCACCAGCAGTTATAGTGGGAGATTTATAGCCAGTTTCAATAATGTCCCAAACATCATAATCAACAGAACTAAGATAAATACCCATCCTAACTTTCCAATAAGCATAATCATTCCCATTAAACATGGGTGGCCTAGCAATAGATTGCCCCTCAGAAAAAGCATTATCTGGTGGATTCATGACTCTAGAGTTAAAGAAAAAATACCTCGCTTTGATACCACTTGTAGGATCTAGATTAACCCTAGAGGGGGGGTGAATAGGGTTACAGAAAATTTTCTCGAGTTAAATGCAAAAACAAACTGCAGAGAAATATATATGCTGAAAAGTAAATAACACACAAAATTTACCCAACTTCGACAACCCCTGCCTACTGCTGCATTCCCAGATTTCTATTAGAATTAAACAGTCTCCCGCTTACAAACACTCTAACAGACTCTCACACCCTGCTACCGCCTATAGAGCTTTGCAAACTCGCACATCCTGCTCACTGAACTAATTCTAACTAGACAATCTGACACAACCTAAAACCTAGGTGGTGATTTACCAAAATTTGTACCTTAAAAGGGAATTTAAAACAAACTTAAAAACCACTTAAAACTAAACCTTAATTGCAAAATAAACTAAAGCCCCTTCTATACTAAAACAAGGCCGGCCCAATTCTATTCTTTCACCCGATCCTCTTTTCTCTGGCTTGTGAAGAGAATGGCGGCCGATCCTCTTTCTGAAATTATGGCTTCGGCTCTTTTATTCCTTGCTTCCAAAATTAGGGCTTTGAAGTTGCGCCTTTTTGTTGATCGATACAGTGGTTATTCGTGTGCTTCGTTCTCGTTTGTTTTGCTCTTGGCCGCTTCTATTTGATCGAGTTCACTGTTGCTTCGGTATGTAATTTCCCTTTTTGTGCTTTTATGATTTTCGTATTCGAACTCGATGGACTAATTTGCCGATGATGATTGATAATTATAGGAGTCGAATTCCTAAATTTACATCGTATATTTCTTATTTGAATTTGTCACTTTCCTATTTTTGGATTGCCTGATATTTGTGACTTGATGCACACGGTCTTGATTTTATTCGATTTACCTTGAGTCATACGGCAAAAAACTTTCCTGTTTTATTTGGATTGACTATTTCAAAGATACGCACTTGAATTTTTTTCAGTATTCATTCATGAATTCCCTTGTTGACTTCTGTATGCTTCCATGATTTCGACTTGGACTTGAGATCATTTCTGCACTGTTGAATTTCGTTCGTCCACTGTGGCTTTCGACTTTACATTCTCTGATCTTTGATACATTGTTTCTCTTCATTGTATATTGGTTTATCCACTACTGGTCTCTGTTCATGTTGGCACAGGATTTTGCTGCAATCTTCACTTCTAGTTACATACTCCTTCCAGTCTATTTGATCACTGCAGTTGCATTCACTTCATGTTTGCATTGTCATATTGTATACTTGGGCTTCACTGAATTTGTTATTGCATTCATGTTGTTGTCTGGACATTTGCCTGAGTCGCTGTTGCATGCATTGCTATTGGGTTGTTGTTTGGTCTTGCATTTGGTCTGGAGTTGTTTCTTTGATAGTTACACTCTGGTTGTCATACATATGAAACAGTTTGCATTCTGGACATTTGTTGTAGTCTTCATTGTTGTGTCTGCATTGTGTATATTCATGATGCTTTGATTTTCATTTGGCTTCACTTGTGTACACTGTGTCATTTGAGTTGCTATGTTGATCTTGTCACTATATCATGTTCGATACAGTTTGCATTTCAGTTGTTTGGTTGACTCACTTGAACTATACATTCAAGTCTGCATTTTTAATCTTCTGTTATCTTCGACTTCACTATGAATTACGGCTTTGATTTTCTGGCCATCTTTGTTATTGATACATGTTTGAGCTGACCTATTTCATTAAGCTTGATCTCTGTTGCCTTGAATTGCTGGTTGCTTTGGGATTGAAATTGAGCTTTGTACTGTTGATTGTTGCACTTGTGTTGCTCACCATGTTGCATTGTTGTTCAGCTCTCTTGTATCATTGGTGTTTCTGTGTTCATGCTTGTGACATTCATGTTGCCACTGGTTTGGACCTGATTTTGTTTTAGCATACTTGGTGGTCATTTTGTACTTCTGGTCTTTGTTTGGTTCTTGATCATTTCATGTTGATTTTTGAAATTTCACTTGAGTTGAATCCAGTTTCAAAACTCGGATTTGACCTTGTGCTCATGAAATTTTAAATATATTGCACCTGAGTTGAACCTGTCTTTATATTTGGGTTTGACCTTGTGCTCACCTGTCCCTGTAGCATTATCAAGTGTATATCGGTGTGCACAACCTTGTGGCATGTACAGTGATACACTGTGCATGTCACATTGTTCGTGTATGATGAATTCAAATGTAAGTGATGACGAACAACCCAAATAACTGAGGAAAATAATATTTTCAAAATCCATATCTTATTTTATATTGCAAAAATATTTCTTTTTCAATTTTACTGCGTTAGTGGATATTTTTGCAGATTGCTCAGATGCTGGATTCTAACTGGAATGAAGTTGAAGATAAACTATGAGTGTGAGTGATATGTAGTGAGAAATTTATGTAAGTTGAATTGTGATGTAATTAGAATCAAAGTTGTATATGTATAGTGAGAGCTTGAATTTTTACTATTCAAAATTGTAATAAATATTTGTTTGAATAAAATTTCCGTTTGAATTCAAATTCTGTGTAATTTATTTTATTCAACAAATATTTATTTATCTATGAAAAATAAAATAGTACATTAACATATACATTTAAATGAATATATATATATATATCTGTTTATTATCATCAAACAAAAATCATATAAGCGCATTTATTTTATTCAACAAATATTTATTAATCTATGAAAAATAAAATAGTACATTAACAAATACATTTAAATGAATATATATATATATATATGTTTATTATCATCAAACAAAAATCATATAAGCGCATATTCAACATGTCTGACATTACACTTTTAGATGTAAAGCTGGTTTCTATCATATACATTTCTGTTTGGTGGCGGAGAATTTATTGTTTTAACTTAACACCCTTCTCTGAGATATACGAGCTCAGAGGTTATGTAGTCGATATTTACTAGTGATATATTCCAAATTTGGTAATGTGGCATGCTAAGTGATGATCATTGGTTGATCGAAGCATGGCTTTGTGAAAAGCGTAGCTTTGTGGGATGAGACTTCATTAAACATCACACCCCTGAAATGGTCGAAACAGGAAAGGGTTCAGCAAGGTTATGGGGGTCGTGCCCCTCAAGTTATGTGCATTTCCTTCTGGATAAAAAGTGGTATTCTGGTATGGAGCCCATATATTTTGCTTATGTGGTTGTTGGTGTTGAGGGCCCTCGATAAAGGTCGGTTACAACCGGGGGATGGCATACTCGTGACAGTTAGTTACCTAGCTACAGAGGTAACCCGGCCTTGTGTTGGTAGAGATCCGGTTAGGTTCTCAGGGCGTCCCTCCAAAGGCATACCCATGCGGATAAAGGAAGTTCCTTATCCTTGGCCATTTGTTGGAAATCTAAACAATCAAATACGAGCCTTGTACGGTTTTAGTTGTAGAACCTGCCGTTTAAAATGGCAGCTATAGTAGGCATACTATAATGGTACGTATGTTGGCTAAGATTAATATTATACTTTCGAAAAATTTGTCGCACTATGCACTAATAATAATATCAAAAGGATTTTCACGTATCAAGCATGTTTGACTACTGTAAGGAGAAGCCTTCCCCATGTGTTCGATTGTATTGAGTGTGTGCTGGGAGACCTTATGGTAATTTCATTTTCAAAAAGCATGAACGGATTTCTTTTATAATTTCTTTTTGTACAAATAACTGTTTTATGTTTGCTCACACCAGTCCCATGACTGACCAGGAGTTTATTGTTTCTCCTTTCTAAACTCTGGGTACCCCTAATTTTCCACATGGGCAGCCTAAGAGTCAGGTTAGCAGTATGTTCTAGAGCTAGCTTAGATAGTAGATGTAGATTTCGGAAGTCTTTAGAGCTTTTGGTTTTCATCTTTTTGATTTCGAACTTTGGAGCTTTGGAATGAAGATGTAGTATGTTGGATTCTTTTGGAAGCCTGTGTTGGTATTTTTCCGTTGTTGTGTTGTTTCCACTGTATTCTATGTTGTATATATTGTGCTCTGACATTGGTGGTCACTTGTTGTAATCTATGTTGTATATCAATGAAATCATTTTGTTTCCGCTATGTTGTTATCATCTAATGTTTTATAAGCTCCAGCGAACTGGACTCCAACGTTGAATCTCCGGCATTTGAATACGGGTGATGTATTGGATGTAGATTTTCGAACGCTGAGGTCGGGGTCGTCACAATCACTTTGCAAGTTCCCTTGGCCATCATTAGGAAAATCACTATGGGTTGAAATGATATATACCCAAATGATCTGTAGATTAGGGAAAAATCGTTATGGGTTGAAACGATAGAACCGAGCAGTTTATGGATTTTTAATAAATTCGGGATTGCGATTTGAAATGATATATAACTGTGAAATTGTAAACTGCGGATTGAAATCATAAATATTTGTATCGCTTGACCGTAGGGTAGAGAATTATATACGGACACTGGATTGATTAAATTTAAATGATTTTTAAAATCCTATGTTTTGAATCTAGTTAAATGATATTTTGAAATAAAAATTGAATTATTATCATAAAAATTGAATTATTATCGAAATTCAAGTTTATGTAAAGGAATTTCAATTGGTTTAAAGAGATTATTTAAAGAAATTAAATTGAAATTTCAAAGTTGAATTTGAAGTACAAGTAAAGTTTATCGGAAATTGAGTTATTGGAATATGATTGAAATATAAATTTGAAATATTTTGAAATTGGAGTAATTCGTATGATATTTGAATATGGATTGAAACGATATGAAATTCAATAGTTTGTCAAGAATTTAAATCAAAAGGTTTCAAATTTGGTCCTATGATTTGGAAATTGAAATGGTTCAGATGTGTTGAAATAAAATAAATAGTTGAAATTGAGTTTTATTCTAAATTCACATTTTAGTATAAACTGTTTAATTTTTTTTTTAATTTCTAATTATTATGATTTTCAAATTACTAAACTATTTTAACCTATATTAACTGTATTAAATCATTTTAACCTATTTTAAACTATTTAATTTATTTTAAACTAATTAAATCATTTTATTTTATTTTAAATCTAATTAATCTATCTTAAAGCTATTTAATCTATTTTAATTATATTTTGTCTATTTTAAATCTATTTAACTATCTTTAATCAATTTAACAGTATTTTTGATGTTTAATTAAATTATTTAGGGTATTTTAACTATTTATAACTATTAAAAACTATTTATAGCTATCTAAATTATTTCTAAATTTCAGATGATGTAAAGTGGAAATGTTTTTAATTAGAACCTTGAATTTTAAGCTAATAAGGTTTAATGATGTTATAACCTAAGTTGGAATTTCAATGTTATAATTAATTAAATACGAGGACTTTGAAGTAAGGATTCAACACATTTTGGAAATATGATTTTTGAAAGAAATTATGATTTCGGAAACGATATGATTTCAAAGGTGATATGATTTCAAAGTGAATACGATTTCGAAAGTGATATGGTTTTGAGAATTTGATATTTCGTTATAAAGTGTGAATTGACTTTTGAAATGTAATAGAAACATCCGGTGTGAAATAAGCGTTTGGTTGTTAAAGAGACCGGGATCAGATATTTCCATACTCTTTGCCAATACCGAAGACCACTTAACCACTTTGTACGTGGTGGAGATTCCAGAAATGAAGTATGATGGTATGGTGAACAATTTCTGTATGAGGTACAACATGACCTTGACTCCCATGATTCAGCTTAGATGTGACTTAAATCAGGAGCCACGTCGGGCCAAGTGAGGTCATTCCTCCTATCGGGCACATTCCTTCGATATTATATTCTGACTTTGTGATATGATTGGAGGCTACCCTTGATTTTGATTTGGGAGTGTGTTTCAAGGTGGGCGGTAGTAGCTGCTATTCGTTACCACCTGTCTAGATACGCAAATGGTATATCTACCTTGGCATTGCCTCGAGTGCCGTGTTCACATGCCTTAGAGCGCCTTCTACGAGTTTGGTTTGTACCATACCTATGGAATGCCCTTTGATAGCCCTCCAGTTTAGAATTATGGTATTGTATAGACTATGGGAATATATAAAAATGTGTTAAAGGGGATATGGGTAATGCCTTAACGCAATTTTAATACTTTACTTTACTATACACACTATTATAATAGTGTATTTTACTACCTACTAGATAGTTTAACAGATACTTAGGAGATGTGAATCTCGAACATCTCTTAAGTTACTGCACTCATGTTAGACACTAGATAGGAGAAGTCAAAACCCATAAACATATCTGACGTCATTCCACTCATATTTATTTATTGTTGATTTAACTTACATAAGATCTTTTAGTTCTGAATCGAGTGTTTTGTCTTTTCAATTCGCTCAAGTTAGCCTAAGAATTTTAGGATTTGAAGACATTATTTCTAGAGGATGAAGACGAAGATTGTACTATTATTATTTATCATATTATTCCAATGCATTCACACTGTTCCGCTGCATTGTTGTTTATCTTTGTTGTATGTAACTCTGATTTTGTGTTGTATAAGTATAATCAAATTTTTTGTAAACAACTTCACGAACTGTTATTTGATTATTATATTTTATCATTCCGCTGCGAGATTCTATATTTGTTTTATTTCTTTCTCTTTTTCTTATTTACCCCATAACAATCTGCCCTTCTGACTTGTTTGAGTTTGACATGTGTGTCTGCCTAAAATGTCCAAAAAGGCTACTGTTGGTATCAGAGCTTTGGTTTAATGATAACCTTAGCTTTATGGGGTCTGAATCATATAAAATAGGGCAGTGATACCCTAGAATGAGTCCTTAAGTGTATATATATGAGAGAGCGTATTTGTTAGCGTTATAAAAAGGTTTTTATATTGTGTTAATTTATTCCGTTTTCTATTTATAAATTCTGGTTGGTCATAGGACGTTATGACATCGATAGGGATTTCTAAACACTTAATAGGATAGACCGACACACTATTTGTTCTGAAATATAGGTAAATGAAATAATTTTGCCTATTATATTTTGCATATAAAATAATAAATTTTATAAATGATATATTTGATTGTTATATATTTATTTGTTAGGTAGTAAAATTTATAAATATTGGTTGGAAATAAGATTTTATAAATAAATTAAATGAAAATTTTGAAATTTAGAACTTATGTTCCGAAATTTTGAAATTTCTTTCGAATGATTTTAGAATCTAATAAAAATATTATTTAGAAGTATATTTTGATATAAATATTTCAATATGATTTGAAAAAATTATAACGATCCTGTTTTTAAGCCAAATTTAATTTGTTAATTAATATAAATATTTTGGTTTATTTGTGAATTAATTTGATTTTTTACAAATTTAATAAGATATTTGTTTGATTATTTATATATATGTATATGAGTTTATTATAAATTGAATTTTGAAATCAAAATTCAAAAATAAATATTTTTGAGAAATAATTTGATGATTTTTAAGGATTGGATTGTCTAGATATCTCGAGAAGATCAATTTTTAGGTTTCCGCCAAATTCCGGCGATCAAAGAGGAGAAGGGTCTCAGGAGTGCCGCTGAGGGTAGCTTGGAGGTTGTCGTGGTTGGGAAAAATAATCAAAACTTTTTTTGATCACCAAGGTAGCGGCACGGTGGCTTTGAAGGGTTTAAGGCCTGGTTGGGTTGTCGTCGTTCTCGAAGAAAATGCGTCGACGTCGAGGCAAAGGAATGGGTCAGACCAAGGGTAAAAGGTATAGGGTTGAACGGCGAGACTACGGTAAAGGTGGCATGGCTTCCAACCATTTGAATCTTTGGCACGAGGGAGTTTTGTCGATCGAATTTAGTTCCAGTTAGGTGCTGTTCGACTAGATTTCGAGTTCGTCATTAGTTCGTCAATATGGGTGTTCGTGACGATATGGGCAAGGTTCGGCGACTTGGTCGGAGATGGTCAGTAAGGTTGTACACGTGCACATGTTCACGTTCGTGTCTAGTGAGACTGTGACGTTTGAGGAAGAAGAGTATACATCAGGTCGATCTCGAAGTAAAAGGTGGTTTTGCTCGGGGAAACGAAGGGAAAGGTTTGGCATGGGGAAATAAATGAAATTGGCTCGGGTTCGTGGTCGAGTAAATGGAGGGTTTGCTCATGTTTTGTCTCGGGCTTGTACTTACGTAAGTTGCCAGGGTTTAGAATTTTAAAAAAGAAACATGTGCAGGTTTTAAATTCAAAGGAAAAACATGGTTTCAAGTTTTAAAAATAAAGGGAAACCAAAGTTTTAAAGTTAAAAATAAATGCAAGTTTTTTTAAAAAGCATATGAAGGCAAAGAAAATATTAACCGGGTTTGAAAGCAAGTATTAAACAAAATTTTAAAAGCTAAGAAAATAAATAAAGTTGTCAAAGCTTAAGAAAATAAGAGTGTATTGAACAAAGTTTTCAAGTAAATAAATTTAAACAAGTTTTCATAAAGAAATATTGATAAGCTTGCGAGAAAGTGATTAAAGAATAATTACTTAATGAAAGTGTTTAAGGTTAATTAATGTATAAGGTCAATTAATTTGAGACTAAAGGTTAATTAATTAATAAATAAATAAGGACGAATACTTAAAGGATAATTACTTAATTAAGGATAATCGCTCACTGTAGTTGATTAAGGGTAGATTAATTAATGTAATTAATTAAGGATAATTTATTAAAGAATAATTAAATAATTAAAGGTTAATTATTTAATGATTAAAGGTTGATTGATTGATTAATTAAGGATGATTAATTAATAATTAAAGGTTAATTAATTAATTAGAGGATGATTAATTAGTGTAATTAATTGATGGTTAATTAATTATGTAATTAACTTAACATAAATTTATTTATGTGATTAATTATGGAATAATTAATTAATTAAGGATAATTAATTAAGAAGGATAATTAAGGGTGATTAAATAATTTTCATTAATTAAATAAATACTAAATGGTTGGTAATTAATTAATGTTAATTAATCAGGTTTAATGATTAATTTATTTTGAGATAATTAAATTAATTATAATCAGGTGATTAGTTGATCTTGCTTATGGATGATTGAATTCTATTGATTGCTTCGAATTGTTTGATATCTCTGATATGTGATGTTCTGTGATATGAATTGTGTGGATTAAGCTGTGAACTGTGATTTATTTATCTGTATTGAATTTACTTATTTATTTGTAAATAAAAGATAAGAGTTATAGGATTATACCGCTTATCGATATTATTGTGCTTGAATTGATAATGGTTGTGATATTTTATTTTTGCCTGTGAAACCACTGGACTACATACTACACACACAAATATAGATTTCATAGGAAGTTGGTTAAGTCACAATTACTTTGAATTTAATATTATTTTGTTCAAATGATGAAAGATTTTAAAAGTAGAATTTTGATTCCAAAATGGCTTGTAAATGGAATTGGGTTGAATATGAAAAGCATTTGAAAATGAAGTTTTGAAATTAAAATTTAGTTTGAACATAATTTGTCTTGTTAAAATTTTGAAATTATTTTGGAAACTATGGTGTGAAAGGGCCACCTAAGTTTTACTATATATATATATATATATATATATATATATATATATATATATGGATTTTAAACCATTTTAAAAGTATTATATGGATTATTTTGGGTGTTCGAATTTAACTCAAATAGAACTTGCCGATTGTACGGCAGTTCATTGATTCTTCTATTTATACTTTGAAAGGCTATAACTTGAGCATATTTAATCGGATTTTTCCGAAACGAAAAACATTTGTTTTCAAATGATAATAGCTTTCATATAAAGAAAGAATTCCCAATTTTAGTTGAAATGATTTCAAGTTAAGGGTGAATCAATTTATAGTTTTGAAAGCTATGAATGAATCTGTGTTAAAGATTTGATAAATCTTGTGTCAAATTGAAGAGGGTCTTAAAGGTGAATCTTTTGTTTAAAGGATTAAAATGGGAATATGCTTAAACCATTCAAAAGGAAAGGTATTGGGCTAAATGTTGTGACTTAGCTAAGATCCCAATATATCCATACGCTTTTTAAAATAAGCGCTCATTATTCGCTTTAGCCAGGAGAGGACTATATGTCATAAAACCCATTCCGAATTAATGATACGATGAATTGGATAGCATTTGAAGATGGTGGTGAAGACCGAGTATTTTCGAAAGCGAAAGGATTTCCTGTCGAATGTCTCTGCACCGAATAGCACCGGTATAGAGATTTTGATTACCGTATGTGATGCGGAGTTCGGACGTGATTAAGGATATCCGGATTTGCAAGGACTTCTTTTGAAGTGCCTTTAGTTTCATTCAAACCTAGGATGGACTTGTATGGTTGTATGTATGATGTTACACTGTGAGATGTAAAGCTGGTTTCTATCAAATGCATTTCTGTTTAGTGGTAAAGAATTTATTCTCTTAACTTAACACCCTTCTCTTTGACGTTCGAGCTCAGAGGTTATGTAGTTGATGATTACTAGTGATATATTCCTAATTCGGTAATGTGGCATGCTAAGTGCTGATCATTTATTAATCGAAGCATGGCTTTTGTGAAAATTGTAGCTTTGTGGGACGATACTTCATCGAACCTCACAACCCGAAAATCGTTGAAACGGGAAGGAAGAGGCAAGGTTACGGGGGTCGCGCCCCATAGGGTATGTGCATTTCCTTCTGGATATAAAGTGGCATCATGGTATGGAGCCCAGATATTTGACTTATGTGGTTGTTGGAATTTTTTGGTGATAGAGGTACCATGGATAAAGGTCGGTGACAACCGAGGGATAACATACTCGTGACAGTTAGTTACCTAGTTACAGAGGTAACCCGGCATTGTGTTGGCAGAGAGCTGGTTAGGATCTCGGGGCATCCCTCTAGAGGCGTACCCATTCAGATAAAGGAAGTTCCTTAGGCTGGCCATTTTTTGGAAATACAAATAAAACAATATGAGTCCTGTACAGTTTTAGTTGTATAACTTGCCATGCAGCATAGTGGTAACCTGCCATGAAACATGGTAGCTATAGTAGATATACTATAATGGTAGTATGCTGGCCAAGATTAATATTATACTTTCGAAAGGTTTTCTGCACTATGCACCAATAATAGTATCAAAAGGATTTTCACATATCAAGCATGTTTGACTATCATGAGGAGAAATCTCCTCCATATGTGCGATTGCATTGTGTGTGCGGGGAGATGCCTTATGAAAGTTTCATTTTCCAAAAAGCATGGCGAATTTCTTTTTATTTATTTTGTTCATGATAAACGTTTTTTGTTTGTTCACACCAATCCCATGACTGACTTGGAGTTTATTGTTCCCTTTCTAAACTCTGGGTGCCCATAATTTTCCACACAGGCATCGTAGAGTTAGGTTATCAGATAGTCAGCTAGTAGGTGTAGCTTTTGGAAATCTTTGGAGTCTTTGATTTGGCGACCGCCTTGATAACTGGATTTGCTTCAAGTTCAGTATGATGGTGGCAAGTTCTCCATGATGGTGGTTCGAGCTTTTGGTTTGGAGCTTTTGAGCTAGGCACTAAAGATGTTATCTTTCCGCTGCTATTGCTATTTGTCTTCTGTTGTTTTGTTTTTCCGCTGTTGCATCTCTCTCTGATAATGTTGATCATTTCATTTGTATCATTGTTGTATCAAATGTTATGTATCGATAAAATCATTCTTCTATTTCTGATGTGTTGTTATTCACCTAATGTTGTTATAAGCTCTGGCGAATTAGATTTCAATGTTTTAATCTGTGGCATTCAAATATGGGTGAAGTATGGATGTCGATTTTCGGGCGTTGAAATTCGGGTCGTCACATTTGGTATCAGAGCTAAAGGTTAAGTAACAGCTTTAGCTTTGGAGTATAACATGTTAGGTGACTCATTAAAGATAGGGTTATAAATATCCTAGAATAAGTTTCCCTAGTATATCCGTCCGTATGCCTCAATCAATTCTCTTACAATTCACTGATAGTGAGAATGAGTGCAAGAAGGGAACGAGGTATGGGATAGGGAGTACCACTTCAAATGGTCGATACCCAGTAACAACAAGGAATAATCTTTTTCCTTTAATTTCTTTTGATCATCATCCGATTTCAATTCTTTGATGGCTTACTAGCAGCTACAAGGAGAAGCTTTGGCATGGTGGTGGGCCTACTAATTTTCGTTTATGTTGTAGAAAGTTTCCTATTCCATATTCTCTTCATCAGTTTCTCTCAACTTTTCATTTTTAACTTTAATGAATTTGAAATTTTATTTGAAATAAATTGGTTAACAAAATATGAAAATAAATTTAGATTATATCGATAAAACGATTTCGGTCAAAACCAAATTTGAAATTTTTTGTTGTGATTTCTTATGAGGATCCAAGTCCAAAGAGGGACAAGCTAGTGTATACTTTAGGGTATTCCGATCTGAGTTTGGAAACCATATTATTCAATGATAAATTTCTTTTTTCTCGAACCGAGCACCATGCAATCGGTTCTTTTTTACGATGAATCTTACCCAAGGATTCCATCAGCTGAGAATTTTAGAAAAATTATATCCATTTGTTTGTTCTTTTGGGGTCCTGATTCATTCTATGAATGTTAGTTATCCCTTTGGACTAACCCATGCCCCTGCATATTTCGTAGACTTGATGCCCCGAGTATTTCATGGAGTATTGAATAAGTTTACTCTCGTACTTATTGATGATATTCTAATTTGGTAAACCAAACGAGTTGAAGACTCGAGTTTGCGTTCACGTTTTCATCATGCCTAACTCGAAGCTGAGGGGAGCTGGGGATGTCTTTGGGGATGTCGCGTGTGATTTGAGTGTTTGTCTCGAGATGTTGGGGTTGTTTGCTTTTTTTTAGTGCTGTATAATGCTAGGTTGAAATTTACTGGTTGATTGTAATAAATGAAATCGAGCATTAAGTTATAAACAAGTTATATAAAGAAACAAAATACAAGGTTAAAACTTGTTGTTTTAAAGTAAAAGTAAATCAAACATTTAAAAATGTAAATTGAATTTATATGTCAAAATTTAAAATGTTTAAGATATTTGTATTTGAAAGTAATTATTTTAATTTAATTTTGAATTTTAATTTAAAAGAAGAGTTTCAATTTAAAGGAGTGTTTTCAAATTTTAAAATGTTAAATCAAAGTTAAAAGTTTTAAAGTAAGTTTTAAAGTAATGTTTTAATAACAAAGTTTCAAATTTTATTTGAAATGAATAAGTTTAAAATTAGATAATTTAAAGTGTTTTAAATTTTAAATTTGATTACCAAATGTCTTCTTTACAAATAAGGTTATTATTATGATTTTGAAATCCAAATAGAATAATTTGTTTTTAAGTCATTAAAAATCTGATTTATTCAAATAATTTAATCATGAAGATAAATAGGATTAATTTATCTTTGTTATTTATTTAAGAATACTTAATAAATATAATTTGTTAATATGTAAAGGGTTTAATTAAGATTAATGATTTCCTAATTAATAAAGGATTTTGAAATATAAGAAGTTAATTAATTAATTATTTAATTAATTTTAATAATTAGTTAATTGTTTATTTAATTTTAATAATCACTTAATTATGAATTAATTAAGTGTAATTACATAATGAAGTAATTAGTGGTTAATTATTGAATGTAATTAAGAATGGTAATTACTAATGGAAGTAATTAATGGAAGTGAGTAATTGATAATCACTAGATGTTATTAATCTAAGGAATTGATTAATATTATTGTTTTGAAGTTAATTAATTATGGAAGTAATTAATTTATTAAAGTATTAAGGATTATTTAATGATGGAATTAATTACTTGTTAAGTAATTAATTAAGAGAATAATCAAGATTTATTAATGAAGTAATTAGAAGAAATTACTTATGTAAGTAATTAAGGGTTAATTACTTAATTAATTTAGTTAATTAATTAATGTGATTAATTAATTAATGTGATTAATTAATTAATGAGATTAATTTAAGATTAGTAACTAAGGGTAATTAATTAAAGATGTAATTAATTAATAAACTAATTAATCAAGGATTTATTTATTAATTTAATTGATTAATAATTACTTAATAAAGTAATTAAAGATTAATTAATTAGAATAATTAATCAAATGTTAATATAATTAATGAAGATGTTAATTAAGATAATTAATTACAAATTGTTAATTACTGTTTATGATTAATAAGATGATTAATTACAAATTAATTGTTTAATTAATTTAAAGTAATTATTAATTAATAAGGATCATTAGTTAATTAATGAGTTAATCAAGATTGATTAATAAAAGTAATTAATTTAAGTGTAATTATTTAATTGTAATTAATTGAGGTTTAATGTAATTAATTATAATTGATTAATTAATGGAAGTAAATGAAGGATTATTAATTATTGAAATTAATGATAGTAATTAAAGGTTAATTACTGAATATGGTTAAGAATAATTACTTAAATATAATTAAAGTATAATTAATCAGGAAGATTAATTAAAGAAGATCATTAAGAGATGATTTATTTATTTATTTGGAATAAATAAATAATGAAGGGTTAAGGTAATCCAATTGATTTAGAGTTAATTAATTCTGCTTATGGATGATTGATTAATATTGGATGATTGGTTGATATTGGGTGATTGATATTGGATGATTGATATTGGTTGATACTGGATGATTTTGATATCTCTGTTATGTGATATGCTGCTTTGTGAGATGAATGTTTGTTATGAATTATCTATTGTGATAATGCGATTCATCTATCTGTTTATATCATCCTGAATATAAGTTTAACTGTTTAAAACCCTTAAACAACTTGGACATTAAAATGACGTTTGGTTTCGATGAGACCGGGATAGTGTTTCCATATTTGGATATCCGAAAACCACATCGATTACAATTAAACGTTAGGTCGTGAATCCAAGTGAAGCTTAGTGAAGAATCGAGGTGTAAGAACTATACGTCAGTATAACTCTGTGGGTGACTCCGTGATGAGTTTGACGGAGATAGTATTTATAGGTTCGAGTTGGTAATTCAGAGTGCAAGGGCTATGGTCGTTGACTCTGAGGGTGATTCCAAAATGAGTGCAACGAGATAGTGCCGTCGGTTTCGTTCGAACCCGGAACGAAATTGTATGGATTGAATGCTTTCAGAACATCGTCAGGTGGACGATGAGCATTCTAAGATAGATGTGTTCTATAAAGATAATCGTAGCCTCAAGCCTCATCAACCAGGAATGGTTAAAACAGGGGAGGTGCAGCAAGGTTAAGTGGGTCATGCCCAAGTAGGACGAGATTTACCTCTGTCTAGAAGTCCCTTTATATTCGGCTATGTGCGGCGGTTAATTACAACAACATCCGGGGTGGTCTTGTTCGGGACTTTTCATTATGGAATGGTCCCGACCTTGTGTTGCAGTGGAGTTAGGGTGGCTCCTCGGTACGGTGATCTAGGCCACGTACTGTGACGGGTGGTACCCCAGTAGCCCTGCCATTGATGGAAACCCATTTTCCCTACGAGACCCTACGGTTTTGATTGCATTACCCACTTTTGTGACTAGTAGCTGGAATTTAATGAATGTAATAATTTCGGCTATTTCTTATTTACTTGAAAACCCTAGACACTATTATAATATCACTGGATTTCCTATCAAATGTTAGGTTAGCGTAAGGTAAAAAAATTTCCATGTTTATGTGTGGGAAGTCTTACGTGATACCTTTTCTTTTCAAAGGTTTTTCTAAAGTTAAGCAATTTTAATGCGTTTACTCACACCAGACCCCTGTCTGACCCGAGTGTTTATTTTCTGTTTTATTAAACTCTTGGGTACTCATATTATGTATGAGTAGTCGAGGGAATCAGGTTTTCTTGATGAATTCTGGAGGAGATATGGAGTAGGAGGCTTCCACGTGTAGGTATATTATGGTTCTGTTGTGTTTGTGTGTTATCTGTATCTTGTGTACTTGAGTTGTATAGTTGGACATATGTTTATAACTATCTAATATGTGTTGTTTAAGTTGTGTACTCTGATGTAATATGATACTATGTAATATGATACTATGTAATATTTTATATGATATATTATATTTCATTCGTTCCGCTGTGAGTTCTCTGATGTTGTTGTGTTTCTTTCTTTCTTATCTTTTCTTCTTCTATCCCTTTCTTTCTTAATTAGTGATGCGACTTTCTGGTGTTAGGAAGTCGGGTCTCTACAGCTGGTATCAGAGAATTAGGTTGAGTGAATACCTAGGCTCGGGAGTGGTGTCTTTCTTGAGAGAGCGTACTTGTAATTTTTATATATAACTATATATATATAGTTATCTACTTGATCTGTTGGGTTATCTGTTCGGATTTTCCAACATAAATTTTAGAGGTAGATGGAGCAATGGTGTATGTGTAAAGCAATTACCGCTAATGGAAGAGGTCCATGTGTTTGAGGTTGGAAGTGTATTTGTCGAGATTGTAGACCTAATACCGTCTTGAGTGAGTTTAGTTTGGAGTAATGATTCCTCTGATATCCAAAGGAAATCTTTTTAAAAATTTGGAGTTTATCTTTGAAGTGTAAGTTAGGATCTGTCGGAATTGCAGAAGTAAGTGATGATATCTTGATAACTGCATGATGAGATGCAGTACCCATGGATATTTCCGAAGATGTTTCCCTTTGAAACAGTTTTAGAAGTGGTTGAGGAGCAGTTTTTACCTGCCGCAGGGAAGATTCGTCTGTGTAGAAGTTATCTGGATCTTTAGCATGGAGGTTGGTTGTTTTGGAATATGAGGCTAAGGTCTATAAGTTGCTTCGCTTTGGCATGGTCTCATTTGTCATCCCTTAAGAAGAGCGAGATGTTGATGCTTGGTTTGGAGCCCGAATTTCTTGAGAGGATGTCTGCCATCTCGAAGGTCCGTTGTGTGGTTTGTTGATAGTTTTGATTTTCGAGGAGCCTTTGTATTAGAAGTCTTTGGTTAGCCGTGGTAGCAGTGCAACTCGAAGTGTTCGGTGTGTTGACGAGAAGGTCTTTTAGCTTTGCAGTATGATCGAGGTAGAGTTTGGAAGCAGCAGTGTGGCTCGTTTCTCCGGTGGTTCATGAATCTTAGTGGTTCTTTTATCAGCAGTCCGGGCAGATGGTGAAAGTTTTCTTGAAGAGTTAACCTGTTTTGGAAAAGCTTAAAGCTATTCTAGTTGGTAAAGTGAGGACAGTTTCTTTGGAATCCGAACTAGGTAGGATCGCAAAAGTGACTTGCGATTAGTTTGGGAATTTATCTTGGGCATCTTTTGTTTGAGACCGAGGGTTCTCATGTGGAAGTAGGAGCTACTGATGTAATCAGAAGTTTGTCTGCATCTGGAGTTGAGTTCCATATTTATTTGGTTCCAGAAGCGATTCTGGTAGTTATCCTGGTAGTAGGATGGTTCCTAGAGAAGGAGAGTTGGTGTAGCAACTCAGAATTTTTTTTTTTTTGGATTTGGATTGGTCAGATCTAGTTTTTGAGTTGGATTATGCTTTGAGGTTGTGTGACTGAGTCGGATGGGTCACCAAGATTTTTTTATGGATTTGATGAACAAAATTTTTCCCTGATATATTGGATAATTTTGTACTCGCGTTCATCAACAGTACTCTCATCGATTCCAGAATCAGAGTTGTGCAGCGGAAGCGAGGTAGCAGCTATGCAAGGAAGGAAGCAAGTTCAGTTTGCTATTTCTTGGGAAGTAGAGCTTGTGTTCTGGATTTCGACGGATCTTGGAAGACTTTTCTATTGGATAGGATCCAGAAACTGGTTTGCTTTGGTCCAGTTGTTTCTGAAAGCATCAGCATAAGTTGAGCTAATCAGGAAGAAGATTGGCAGCCTAGGATTGTCTGTTGAGTTATGCAGAGATGAGATAAGGAGTTTGGAATTCAAAGTTGGAGACTTCATTATTGTTAAGATTTATCTGGTTAAGGGAACAGTAATTGGATAAGATAGGATGGTTTGTGCTGAGGCATTTGGGGTTTCTTATCTGTATTTTTGATAGAATAAGATTGAATTGCCAGTTTGGATAGCTGGAATTCATTGTATTTCACGTATCTCTAAGGGAGTACGTGTATGATTCATCATTGGTTGTTGAATCTGTAGTCCAGTTGGATTTGGAAGTTGAGCTAGACATGAGTATAGTCTAATGTTCTGTTTAGATTGATGGATCTAGAGATGAGAGGAGCTCTGGATTTTGATGGTGTAGTTAGTTTCTATAGAACGAGTCTCCCAGTGATTTATACTTGGGAAACTCTAGATAGTGTTAGTAAGATTTATTCTGATTTGCGTCAGGATAATTAGTTAGATATGTTTGTTCGATTAATTGCTATGGTTTCTAGTAACTGGATGGTAAGTATGCTTTGCTGATTGAAAATTGAAATCTTTGTTGGGTTATTAAATTACCTTTGCTTTTAAATTTCGGGGACGAAATTCTTTTAAGGGGGGAGGATTGTAACGACTCGGAATTTTAGGCAATATCAATTCAATAATCTGTATTAATAATTAATTTGATTTGATAATTTTTCTTTATAATTTTAATTTAAGTTGATAAATTTAATCTTTTAAAAGATTAATAAATTTTTAATTTGGTAATTTTGATCAATGTCTTTCTAACAATTTAAAATGGATAAGATTTATTTTTCAAAGCTAATAAAATTTTAATCTATTTATAATATATATAATGATATATATTGTGAATACAAGATCTTTTGTTTTAAATAAAAGATTGTATTTTCAAATTGTAATATATATGTATGTGTATGTTATAATTTGATGTTGTTTTGGAATTTAATATAATATGTTAATAATTTATATATGTATGAATATTGTAATTTAAAGCTTTGTTTTAAAATGAATATTATTTTTCAAAAGATAATTTAAGATGTATTCAATTGTTTTCAAAATATAAAAATTGTTTGTTTTTAAATATGATAGTTTAAATAAAGTTTTATTTTTGTTTTCTTTAAAGTGTTTAATTTTAAATGGTTATAAAAATAAATGTTTTAGATTTTTAAAATTACACATATAAGGATTTATTTATATTATAACTAGCTTTATAATATTTTCTTTAAAAGATTTCATACTTGTATATTTATTTAAAAATTCAAAGTTTATTAACATAAAAACATTTCATATGCATAAAACCATTTCATAAATACAAATATCCATATTACATAGAGATAAATTATAATTATTATTTTTATAAGGTTTTAAAAACAATTTTGCAAAGATCTTTAAACACTTGTAAACTTTTTAAAACATGCTTGAGACACTTGTTCAATTTAATAACAAGTGGCAATATTCATTTTAATTTTTAATAAATGTTTTAAGAAGAGAATTAGTTTTCACAAACACTTTTTCTTTCTTCATCTCAAATTTCTTTGTTCTCACTTCTTAACTCCAAACCAAAAATTTACTTTCAAATCTGAAATTGGAAATCAAACCTAAAACTTGAAATTCAAAATCAAGCAGAGTACATCATATCAACTTCAAAACTGCAAAATTAAAATCCTGCAACCTTCAAATCTGCAACTTCAACCTGTAATGCTTGAATTCAAAATCAACTCAGCAGGTCACCTGCAAGTTTAAAATAACTATTGAAGGCATGCAGTAAGATCAACAGTTTAAATCAACAAATTTGAGGCATGCAAGGATTTTCAAAATCAAAACTTTTTCTAGATTAAAGTGTTTAGGCCTGGATAAATACTGCTCTGCTGTGCTCTGCAAAATAATTGGTGAGTAAATCTTCATTTTAAAAACAGTTTAAACTAGAGATTTTAAATTAAATGCATATGATTGAATTTGGTGTGATAATATTGTTTGTATATGTGCTGGATGTAAATGCATGTTTTAATGTTGGATGTGCCTGTATGTATAAAAAGTTAAAAAGTTTGCCTCTATTATGTTACAGGAGTTATTCTTCTTTAGGAAAATTTCAAAATCTTGCAAATCTAAGCCTTAGTTGAATTTGATATGTAAATGGAAGATGTATGTTAATGCTTGATAGTGATTTTGAAAATAGTTTCATAATTTTTAAAAGCAACAAATGATTATAAATAAGGGATTAACAGTAAACTATGGTTTTTGTAAAAAAATCAATTATCTTAAATTATAATTTGAATTACATGCATGTAATCATGATTAAAAATCATGAATTTTGATATGAAATTTGTAATTTTCTGTTGGATAATTCTTGTGAATTTTGGGTTTGTTCGAAATTGGGAATTTGGGTGATTGCCGATGAACGGCACGGCTATGTTGTCCAATTTTTGGTATCGAGGGAGTTGGATTGATTGTGAGCATGGAAAAAATACTTTTGGATTTTTCTTGAGGCCGAATTGTGCAGAATCGAGCAAACTAGGGTTTTATTTTGGTTTTGGCTCGGCTTTACTGTCGCTACATTTGCGATTTGAATATTTGGCCGAAGGTGCTCGCATTTGGGGAGAATGTAGCTTGTGGACATGGTTTTCGATGGTGAAGTTGGCGGACTTCAACGGCGACGAGATGTTGGCAATGGGGAAGTATTGGTGGTCGAGTTTTTCTGCAGTTTTGACGTGTGTGCTCGAATTTTGTTTCACAAGTTTGTTGAAGGATCTGGGTTCGAATTATTGCTCGAGTGGGTTCATGTGGTCATCGGCGATGGGTGCGACGATCTACGATGGCCGTAGGCGGAGGAACACGTGCATCGTGCACGTTTGTGTGCACTGGGGACTGGGGTTTGTAGTACTGGGGAAGACGAGTTGAAAACTCGAGTTTGCGTTCGCGTTTTCATCATGCTTGACTCGAAGCTGAGGGGAGCTGGGGGTGTCTTCGGGGCTATCGCGTGTGATTTGAGTGTTTGTCTCGAGATGTTGGGGTTGTTTGCTTTTTGTTAGTGTTGTATAATGCTAGGTTCAAATTTGCTGGTTGATTGTAATAAATGAAATCGAGCACTAAGTTATAAACAAGTTATATAAAGAAACAAAATACAAGGTTAAGACTTGTTGTTTTAAAGTAAAAGTAAATCAAACATTTAAAAATGTAAATTTAATTTATATTTCAAAATTTAAAATGTTTAAGATATTTGTATTTGAAAGTAATTATCTTAATTTAATTTTGAGTTTTTAATTTAAAAGAAGAGTTTCAATTTAAAGGAGTGTTTTCAAATTTTAAAATGTTAAATAAAAGTTCAAAGTTTTAAAGTAATGTTTTAATAACAAAGTTTCAGATTTTATTTGAAATGAATAAGTTTAAAATTAGATAATTTAAAGTGTTTTAAATTTTGAATTTGATTACCAAATGTCTTCTTTCCAAATAAGGTTATTATTATGATTTTGAAATCAAAATAGAATAATTTGTTAATATGTAAAGGGTTTAATTAAGATTAATGATTTCTTAATTAATAAAGGATTTTGAAATATAAGAAGTTAATTAATTAATTATTTAATTAATTTTAAATAATCAGTTAATTGTTTATTTAATTCCTAATAATCATTTAATTATGAATTAATTAAGTGTAATTACTTAATGAAGTAATTAGTGGTTAATTATTGAATGTAATTAAGAATGGTAATTACTAATGGAGGTAATTAATGGAAGTAATTACTCATGGGAGTAATTAATGGAAGTGAGTAATTGATAATCACTAGATGTTATTAATCTAAGGAATTGATTAATATTATTGTTTTGAAGTTAATTAATTATGGAAGAAATTAATTAATTAAAGTATTAAGGAATATTTAATGATGGAATTAATTACTTGTTAAGTGATTAAATAAGAGAATAATCAAGATTTATTAATGAAGTAATTAGAAGATAATTACCTATGTAAGTAATTAAGGGTTAATTACTTAATTAATTTAGTTAATTAATTAATGTGATTAATCAATTAATGAATGAGATTAATTTATGATTAATTACTAAGGGTAATTAATTAAAGATGTAATTAATTAATAAAGTAATTAATCAAGGATTTATTTATTAATTTAATTGATTAATAATTACTTAATAAAGTAATTAAAGATTAATTAATTAGAATAATTAATCAAATGTTAATATAATTAATGAAGATGTTAATTAAGATAAGTAATTACAAATTGTTAATTACTGTTTATGATTAATAAGATGATTAATTACAAATTAATTGTTTAATTAATTTAAAGTAATTATTAATTAATAAGGATCATTAGTTAATTAATGAATTAATCAAGATTGATTAATAAAAGTAATTAATTTAAGTGTGATTAATTAATTGTAATTAATTGAGGTTTAATGTAATTAATTATAATTGATTAATTAATGGAAGTAAATGAAGGATTATTAATTATTGAAATTAATGATAGCAATTAAAGCTTAATTACGGAATATGGTTAAGGATAATTACTTAAATGTAATTAAAGTATAATTAATCAAGAAGATTAATTAAAGAAGATCATTAAGAGATGATTAATTTATTTATTTGGAATAAATAAATAATGAAGGATTAAGGTAATCCAATTGATTTAGAGTTAATCAATTCTGCTTATGGATGATTGATTAATATTGGATGATTGGTTGATGTTGGGTGATTGATATTGGATGATTGATATTGGTTGATACTGGATGATTTTGATATCTCTGTTATGTGATATGCTGCTTTGTGAGATGAATGTTTATTATGAATTATCTATTGCGATAATGTGATTCATCTATCTGTTTATATCATCCTGAATATAAGTTTAACTGTTTAAAACCCTTAAACAACTTGGACATTAAAATGGCGTTTGGTTTCGATGAGACCGGGATAGTGTTTCCATATTTGGATATCCGAAAACCACATCGATTACAATTAAACGTTAGGTCGTGAATCCAAGTGAAGCTTAGTGAAGACTCGAGGTGTAAGAACTATACGTCAGTATAACTCTGTGGGTGATTCCATGATGAGTTTGACGGAGATAGTACTTATAGGTTTGAGATGGTGATTTAAAGTGCAAGGGCTATGGTCGTTGACTTTGAGGGTGATTCCAAAATGAGTGCAACGAGATAGTGCCTTCGGTTTCGTTCGAACCCGGAACGAACTTGTATGGATTGAATGCTTTCAGAACATCGTCAAGTGGACGATGAGCATTCTAAGATAGATGTGTTCTATAAAGATAATCGCAGCCTCAAGCCTCATCAACCGGGAATGGCTAAAACAGGGGAGGTGCAGCAAGGTTAAGTGGGTCATGCCCAAGTAGGACGAGATTTACCTCTGTCTAGAAGTCCCTTTATATTCGGCTATGTGGGGCGGTTGATTACAACAATTGCCAGGGTGGTCTTGTTCAGGACTGTTCAGTATGGAATGGTCCTGGCCTTGTATTGCAGGGGAGTTAGGGTGGCTTCTCGGTACGGTGATCTAGGCCACGTACTGTGATGGGCGGTACCCTAGTAGCCCTGCCATTGATGGAAACCCATTTTCCCTACGAGACTTTACGGTTTTGTTTGTATTACCCACTTTTGTAACTAGTAGCTGGAATTTAATGAATGTAACAATTTTGGGTATTTCTTATTTACTTGAAAACCCTAGGCACTATTATAATATCGCTGGATTTCCGATCAAATGTTTGGTTAGCGTAAGGTAAAAACTTTTCCATGTTTATGTGTGGGAAGTCTTGTGTGATACCTTTTCTTTTCAAAGGTTTTTCTAAAGTTAAGCAATTTTAACCCATTTACTCACACCAGACCCCTATCTGACCCCGAGTGTTTATTTTCTGTTTTATTAAACTCTTGGGTACTCATATTATGAGTAGTCGAGGTAATCAGGTTTACTTGACGAATTCTGGAGGAGATATGGAGCAGGAGGCTTCCACGTGTAGATATGGTTCCGCTTTGTTTGTGTGTTGTATGTATCTTGTGTACTTGAGTTGTATAGTTAGACAGATGTTTATAACTGTCTAATTTGTGTTGTTTAAGTTGTGTATTCTGATGTAATATGATACTATGTAATATTTTATGTGATATATTATATTTCATTCGTTCCGCTGTGAGTTCTCTAATGTTGTTGTGTTCTTTCTTTCTTATCTTTTCTTCTTCTATCCCTTTCTTTCTTAATTAGTGATGCGACTTTCTGGTGTTAGGAAGTCGGGTCGCCACATAAGTAATTAAGGATAATTACTTAAAGGATAATTACTCAATGTAATTAATTTAGGATAATCACTCATTACAGTTGATTAAGGGTTAATTAATTAATGTAACTAATTAAGGATAATTAATTAAAGAATAAGTAAAAATCAAAGGTTAATTATTTAATGATTAAAGGTTGATTTATTTATTAATTAAGGACGATTAATTAATAATTGAAGGTTAATTAATTAATTAGAAGATGATTAATTAGTGTAATTAATTGAGGTTTAATTAATTATGTAGTTAACTTAAGGTATATTTATTTTTGTGATTAATTAAGGAATAATTAATTAATTTAGGCTAATTTGTTAAGAAGGATGATTAAGGATAATTAATTAATTTTCATTAATTGATTAAATTAATAACAAATGTTTGGTAATTAATTAATGTTAATTAATCAGGTTTAAGTGATTAATTTATTTTGAGACAACTAAATTAATTATAATCAGGTGACTAATTAATCTTGCTTATGGATGATTGAATTCTATTGAATGCTTAGATTTGTTTGATATCTTTGATATGTGATGTTCAGTGATATGAATTGTGTGGATTGAGCTGTGAACTATGATTTATTTGTTTGTATTAAATTTACTTGTTTATTTGTGGATGAAAGATAAGCATTGTAGGATTATACCGCTTATCGATATTGTTGTGCTTGAATTGATGATGGTTGTGATATTTTATTTTTTCCTGTGAAACCCTGGACTACACACTACACACACAAATATGGATTTCACAGGAATTTGGTTAATATTTTGAATTTATTGTTATTTTATTCAAATGATGAAAGATTTTAAAAGTAGAATTTTGAATCCAAAATGGCTTGGAAATGGAAATGGGTTGAATATGAAAAGCTTTTGAAAAGGAAGTTTTGAAATTAAAATTTAGTTTGAATATAATATGTCTTGTTAAAATTTTGAAATTATTTTGAAAACTATGGTTTGAAAAGGCCATATAAGTTATGCAATATATATATATATATATATATATGGATTTTAAACCATTTTAAAAGTATTTTATATGAATTATTTCGGGTGTTTGAATTTTACTCAAATAGAACTTGTCGAGTGTACGATAGTTTGTTGATTCTTCTATTTATACTTTGAAAGGCTATAACTCGAGCACATTTAATTGAATTTTTCCGAAACGAAAAAATATTTGTTTCAAATGATAATAGCTTTCATACAAAGAAAGAATTCCTAGTTTTTCTTGAAAGGATTTCAAGTATGGGTGAATCAAACTATAGTTTTGAAAGCTATGATTGAATCTGTGTCAAAAGATTTGATGAATCTTGCTTCAAATTGAAGATGATCTTAAAGGTGAATCGTTTGTTTAAAAGATTAAAATGGGAATTTATTTAAACCATTCAAAAGGAAAGGTTTTGGGCTAAAAGTTGTAACTTAATTAAGATCCCAATATATCTATTCTCTTTAAAATAAGTGCTCATTATTCAGTTTAGCCGGGAGAGGAATATAGTCATAAAACCCATTTTGAATTAACGATAGACGAATTGGATAGCATTTGAAGACGGTGGTAAAGACCGGGTATTTTCAAAAGTGAAAGGATTACTTGTCGAATGTCTCTGCACCAATGGCCCTGGTATAGAGATTTTGATTACCCTATGTGATGGGGAGTCTGGACATGATTTGGGATATCCGGATTTGCAAGGACTTCTTTTGAAGTGCCTTCGGTTCCATTTAGACCCAGGATGGACTTGTATGGATGTATGTTTGATGTTACACTTTGAATATAAAGCTGGTTTCTGTCAATACATTTCTGTTTGGTGACATATTGCTAATTTGATAATGTGGCATGCTAAGTGCTGAACATTTGTTGATCGAAGCATGGAATTTGTGAAAAGCGTAGCTTTGTGGGACGAGACTTCATCGAACCTCACAACCCGGAAATCGTCAAAACAAAAAGGATGCGGCAGTGTTACGGGGGTCGCGTCCCTTAGGTTATGTGCATTTCCTTCTGGATAAAAAGCGGTATCATGGTATGGAGCATAGATATTTAACTTATGTGGTTGTTGGAATTTGTTGGTGATAGAGATACCTCGGATAAAGGTCAATAACGATAGAAGGATGGCATACTCGTGACATTTAGTTACCTAGATACAGAGGTAACCCGGCCTTGTGTTGGTAGAGAGCCGGTTAGGTTCTCGGGGTGTCCTTCCAGAGGCGTACCCATTCGGATAAAGAAAGTTCCTTAGCCTGACCATTTGTTAGAAATCCAAACAAAACAATACGAGCCCTGTACGGTTTTATTTGTATAACCTGCCATACAGCATGGTGGTAACCTGCCATAAAACATGGTAGCTATAGTAAGTATACTGTAATGGTAGTATGCTGGCTAAGATTAATATTATATTTTCAAAAGGTTTTCTACACTATGCACTAATAATAATATCAAAAGGATTTTCACATATCAAGGATGTTTGACTATCATAAGGAGAAATCTCCTCCAATTATGCGATTGCATTGTGTGTGTGGCAGGAGGCCTTACGGTAGTTTCATTTTCAAAAAAGCATAGAAAATTTCTTTTTATTTCTATTTGTTCCAGATAAACTGTATTTGTTTGCTCAAGCCAATCCCATGACTGACCTGGAGTTTATTGTTCCCTTACTAAACTCTGGGTGCCTACAATTTTCCACACGGACAGCCTAGAGTCAGGCTATCAGATAGTCATCTAGTAGGTGTAGCTTTTGGCAATCTTTGGAGTCTTTGGTTTAGCGATCGCATTGATAACCGGATTTGCTTCACGTTCAACATGATGGTGGTTCGAGATTTTGGTTTGGAGCTTTGGAGCTTGGCACTGAAGATGTTATCTTTCCACTGCTGTTACTGTTTGTCTTTTGCTGTTTTGTTTTCCACTTTGTATCTATCTCTGATAATGTTGATCATTTCATTTGTATCATTGTTTTATCAAATGTTGTGTATCAATGAAATCATTCATCTATTTCCGCAGTGTTGTTATTCACCTAATGTTGTTATAAGCTCCGATGAATCGGATTTCAACGTTTAAATATGCCGCATTCGAATACGGGTGATGTATGGATGTCGATTTTCGGGTGATGAAATTCGGGTCATCACAAAAATTGTTTTAAAGAAAGTTAGGAAAAAAATGTTCCATGCTCCCTTCCCTATCGTTGGGAAATAATTTCGATGATGAGTGCATGCATCATCGATATTCATTTTCGAGTTTCAAAGTGGGAAGACCGTAGTAGTAGTTAATTACACATTTGTTTGATAAATAAAGCTTGATTTTGAATTTCAAATATGATCTGATATATATATATATAGAAGGATGTGAATGTATATATTATTTTAAATGATTTGAAATGAACACGGCGTTTAGTTCATAAATTTCCATAAATTAGGGATTTCAATTATCCTAAAAAATGAAAATTTAACTAATTCATAAATGGAACTTCTAAAAAGGAAATAAGGAATTAAATGCTAAGTATGAGTAAAGTACATAAGAAATCTAAAAAATTTAAACGTGAATAAAAAGGAAATGAAAACGAGAAATGGTAACCATTGAACATTTATCTACTAAAATGAAATTAGATAAACTTATGTGATATTCAACTGTGTTCTAAAGACATTTATATAAATAACTTACAAAATATTTAAAAGTTGTAATGTTAAATAGATTATGTAATGGATATTATACAAGTGAAACTTAAAGTAATGAAAGTATTTAATGGAATTACTTTTGTAAAAGTATTTTGATATTATAATCGTTATAAACTTAAGTTATAATTGAAATGTTACTATAACAAAATGTGATAGAAAGTAAGTATTGCAAGTAAATAATTACGAACTTAAATTAATGAATTGATATGCTAATGTAACAACCTTGTATTTTCAACCATTCGCATCCGCACATGTCGAACTTGAATTGCTCAAAATATCATATTGTTAATTTATATTTGGCAAAAACTCAGCACATATAGTAAATAAATCAATCATAGAATCACAGACTCAAAGTAATATAATAATAATAATAATGCAGCAGAATAGATAAATAGTAGTTCATGAGGCTACTAAATAAACATTAGAGTTAGAAATAAAACATAGCAGAATATCTCAAGTACGCTGAAGTCTCAAATACACACCGATGACATCTTTCAACAAATCAAGTGGAAAGCTGAAAGCGGAATCGATAGTTGGATCTCCAAGCGAAGCTCCAAACTCCAAAGGTGTGTCTCAAATGCTGTGTCACTCAGTCTGACCCGAGCGTAAAGTAAAACACAAAGCACTCGAGTTAGGATTAACATTCTTATATCAATAAATCCAACTCAATTGAAATATCAACTGAGATACAAGTAACTCAAAGGATGTTTGGGATAACCATCCTCTAAGGATCTGTGGAACTATCTACAATGTAGAAGTATATGCTATTAACAAATAAACGTCATTATAACACCGTGGTCATTTCAAAATAATTTATACTTCAAAACCGAAATATCTTTTCCGTTTCAGATATCTCTATTTTCAAATTATAGCACTTTCAAAGTTACAACACTTTCAAAACCAAAACACTTTGAAATCATAACTTCCACCATTTAAACAGTTTAATAATAGTATATAATAGTTTATATTAAAATAATTAGTATATATACATACAAAATAATTTATAATGTACAATATTTTTAATTTCCTCAAATTTCACAAAACAATTCAAATCAACTCGAATTCCAAATACAAATTTAGTTCAATCTCAATTTATCAATTTCAATTCAATCCAGTTTCTAAATAAACAAATTCAATTATATCGATTTCAAATATAGATTTGAACCACAAAATAAACCATTTAAATTTTAATATATTTCAAAGCTTTAAATATACAACATTTTCAAAACTAAATTTAACAATTTCATATAGATCTATATTTAACTTCATTATTATTTAGTCTTGTAATATTCAATTAATAAATTTAGTATCATTTAAATAACCTTAAATTACATTTTACTAAATATTTCTTTCACTTTGTTTAAACGTGAAATATTCATTAAATTACTTAAATCAAAATCAAGTATAAAATCATATCTTAAATCTCTATTTCAACAAATTTCAAATTAATTTAATTAAATGAAATTCTTAATTTAATAAAATTTCAAATAAATTCAAATTTTTCTTCGCAACCTTAACTTATTCAAATTATTACAAAAATCTATTTTTGAAATATAAATTTAAATAAATACTTAAACATATTATATATTAACTAAATCAATCTTAATTAAATTAAATATTATTATTAATTATATATATAAAATGACATTTATATATAATATTTTAAGAATCAATATTTGTTAAAACCATATATTTCTTTCCAAAACCATAGAGATTAATTTCAGAATATTTATATATAGACCAACGATATCTGTGTATAATTTTCTATCCTATGATCAAGTGATACGGATATTTATCATTTCAATCCGTAGTTTACATATATACGGGTATATATATATATATCATTTCAACCTGCAATCCCAAATTCAATTCAAACGAAAATCGCTTGGGTCTATCATTTCAACCCATAGTGATTTTCTCCTATTCTACAGATCGTTCGATATGTATCATTTCAACCCATAGGGAATTCTAAACTAACATGAAACTTGCAGAGTGAGAACATATATGATAAAGTATAACATATAACAACAGGCATATATCAACAGTGATTAAATAAAATATAAACAACAGGATATTGTGTCATATCCCACAGGTGAATAGTTGCAAATAATAGCATATATATAACAATGTAAATAACTAACAATAGCATATTTCAATTGTTGTTTCAATTGAAATGGAATTTAATAAATGTAAGAACATTAATCGTGAGTGATTGCTCACCTTTCGAGGCAAGATAGATTTGACAAAGGAATGAGCTACGAATTCCAAAGTAACGCTAGATGGACACGATTCGATGAAGAAAACAAGCATGACGGACAAAGCTGATAATGGGAAATCGATGAGAGAGATTAGAATTAGTTGATATAAATTGAACTATATATATATATTATTTTTTCAAAATCGACTTAAAACATATAATTTTTTCTAATTTTATTTAATCCCATACTTATAAAATAGTTTATATACATTTATATAACTTATAAAATATATAACTCAGAACATATAAATATACTATATATCAACTATGATAATCTAGATTTTTAATGTCTGCTATTAGATAATTAACTGATTTTAATGTCTGATATAAATTTAAATAGGTTTAAAAACTATAATAAATGTTGAATTTTAAAATCACTAGAGATGATAAATCTTATACTAAATAAATAAATAATATATTTCACCATTTTAAATCAAGAAAAATATCCATAAATATATATATATATATATAAGCTTATGGTGGTTGATAGTATATAAGTATATAAATATATATGTCTATAACACTCTACCTTATTAACACCTAATATAAATATATAAAGATAAGCATGGATTAGGTAATGATGCTTAAGCTTGAAAAATAAATGTAAACATATGTTTTAATTGGAATAAAAATATATTAGTAACTTATATTGTTGTATGTAATGTATATAAAGTAAAACAAGTAAATTAACTTTAGTAATACATGAGCATATGTATATAAGGCAAACAGGACAAAGAAATGATGTGTGTGCATATGGATGATATATGCATAAGGAAGGATATATGCATGTAAGCATTTTTGGAGGCATGATCATAGTAATTTCTTTTCAAGCCCATAAAACATTTCATCAAGGTCAAAATAAAATCAAAGGCTTAAGAAATAAAATTAGATTTATGTTTTAAAATCAAAGTAAGTAATAAAAAAATATAAATATAAAATGCATGCATAAAATATTTGCGAGATAGCAAAGGATTCTTGTTTACAAGTGTCAAGTTCTCTTTAAAATTTGTTTCTTCATTTAAAAAAAGGAATATATATAGACAAAGGTAAAATAAGGGGCTGTACAAATTCATACACTTGTATATTTCCTTTCTTTCTTTTATCTTTCAATTTTACAAACCCAGAACCAAACCAGAGAATAAGAAGAAAAACAAACTTCTCTAAACTTATAGCTGAAGCAAGCAAATTCAAGCTAAACTTAAAATATAAATCTAACTTAACTCAACAAGATCATAGCCTGAAGCATTCAAGAACAGGAAGCAACAACATGCAAGCAGCTTTCAAAAAGCAATAACATGCAAGCAGCTTTCAAGAAGCATGTGTTCTATTCCAAGGAAATGTGAGTAAAACTAGATTTTTTATGTTACTGGATAATCTATGTCTCGAAATAGAAGTAATAGGTTGTTGATAAGTATGTTTGCATAGGGATACAAGTATATATACATGTGTATATATATGAATGTATATTTAATATATAACCAGAGCTTGTGAGTAAAACATTTTCTTTACTAGTTGATTTTATTTAAATAAACAGTGGATAAACACTTTAGTTTTGTTTACTGGGTATATCACGTATGGATATATAAACATGTATATATGAAAAAAATTGAGATTTGTGAGTTTAAAGCTTGGATTTATGCCATGTACATATGGAAATTAAGAACGAATATATAGAATAGTTGCTCTGCTAAAAAACATTTACAGGTGAGTGAACTTCATCTTAAAACCCAATCTTTCTTATAGTATGAGTATGTTTAAAATGAAATCAATGATAAATGATTTGCTTTCTTAGAAATGGGTGTATATATGTCTGTATGTGGATATTTGTAAAAGGTTGTTCAACATTTCTTACCTCTGTTTCATTTCCTGTCATGATTAATCTTTCAAAATCTATATCTATTCCTCTACACAGTTTTAGGTTGTGATGTGTGAAGGATTTATGTCTGCATTCAAGTATACTTCGTTTTAATAATTGTCTCATAAAATATTATTGAGTAAAACTGTGACAAACAAATTTTACAGTAAATAATTAGATGTTTCAGGAAATTCGACTATTTTAATTTATGTTTTCTCTAACATGGATGGAATCGACATGGGGAGAAATGAATTTTGTTGGAATTATCTCGATTTTTAGTGTGGCATTTGAAAATATAAAGGAAGTTGATCAATTTGTGGTCTTTGGGCAAACTATGGTAGGTCGAGCTAAGAGGAGGGTCGGCGTTGGGTCTGGAGGAAACTCGAAGGTAGGGGAGCGATGGAAAAATGGAGTGGTGGCCTGATGATCGTCGTGGTGGCTGGATGGGGAGGAAATAGGTTTTGAGGCCAATTTTGGATATGGTTTGTCCTCCAGTCCATGCAGCTTTGTGGTGAGGATTCAAGGGTGAAATATATGGGGAAAGGTGGAGAGAGTGGTGAAGTTTCTAGCGAAGTTTGGGAAATTATGGTAGTCGGAGGAAATGGCATGGGGTTGGGATGTTGATCGGTTCGTTCTCTATGAGGTGTGTTTGCTGTCGATTTTTTGACGCGAGACACTGGGTTGCATTCCAGGTGGATGGGATTGATAGGTTGGTCGAGGATAAATGCAGGGATGGTTGGCGGCATGGATGGATGATCGAAGTGTGTGCACAGATACGTGTGCGTGCACATTGTTGATACTTCTAGAAGATAAGAAGAAATGGGTGGGAAAGTAACTGGAAGGAGAAAGAAGGAGAAATGAGTTGGGCTGGGAAAGATATGGGCCGAGTGAGTAGAATCAAAAGTAAATAGAAATTAAAAGAATAAGTAAAGGTAGGAAAGGAATAGTATTTAGAATTTTTACATAAGAAATTCTATTTCCATTTTAACTTAAAGAGAAATTGGAAAGATAAATTAATGGTATTAAGTTTTAATTATTATTATTATTATTATTTATTATTTATTTAATGTAAACTTTCGGAGAGAGAATGATATTTATTAGTTTGAAAAAATTGTTTGATTTGTAATTAACTTGGTAAATACGGTCAATTAAAGTAAATTAAAAAATGATGAATCAATTGTTAGGAGATTGATTTACATCGTTAACTAGGTTAACGGTCTATATCTTTGCCTAACCCTGTGGGGTATTTATTTCAAATTTAAATAGTAAAACTAAAGTATGATATGTTTTATTTCAAAATAAGAAATCTGTAATGGATTATCATAAATGGTATTGTCGCATTTGAAATAAATTGTTATATAATCAATCATTCCCCTTTAAGCTTGATACTTGGCAGTACCTAGACAATATTTCTTTATCGATGGATTCTGTGAAAGTGGTTGGGTATAATCAATCAAACTCAAAAATTTGTACGAGCTATCTTGATTTCTAATGTATTCCTATAGCTTAATTGTTTCATAATATATAGGTTTACTCACCCTGGTATATAGCCTGACTCGGGTGCTACTTTAATGTAATGCTCGGCTCAGACCGAGTATTACAAATTTTCAGGTTAGGACGTTCTAGAGCTCAAGAGGCGAGCTGGATGGCAGGAGCGTATGGAGTATATCCCACTATGTATTTGAGATTGTATTGATAGATGTCAGGGACAAGTTGTTACAACTGTCCAGATTATTTGTGAATGATTGTACTCTAATATATTGTTTGTAAATTAACATTTACTGCTTTTTCTTTGTATAAATGCTATTATTTGACATTATACTTTGATCCGCTGCGATTGTGAGATTCTGTGCTGTTGTTTTTTGGTTTTTATTCTACCTTGTTTTCTTCTTAACTCTAACAATCCAGAATTTCCGACGTTCGATTGCTCGGCACTTCTACAGTGGACGTATTGGTGTCAAATTTTCAGGGTCGAAAATTCCGGGTCATTACATTTGGTATCAGAGCTGAAGGTTAAGCGAGAACCTTGGCTCTGGTAGGTTTACTCATTAAGGATAGGGTCGGTAGTATCATAAAATGAGTTGAGTGTAATATATATGAGAGCGTACTTATTATTTTGTTTTATAAAGATTTTAAAATGATTTTAAAAATGAATGATTTTTATATAAGCTTTTATTTTGATATATAAAGAAATAATTTTTCTAATTATTATATAGCAAAGAGAGTAGTGAGTGAAACAAGAGGTCGGACGTATGAAGACTTGTATCATAAGCTAAGTACGAAGGAGGGTGAAAAAGACGTATATAGAATAGCTAAGCTCCATGAAAGGAAGACAAGAGACTTCAATCAAGTTAAATGCATCAAAGATGCTAACAATAGACTTTTGGTGAAGGACGATGAGATAAAAAATAGACGGAGAGATTACTTCAACAAGCTATTTAATGAAGAAGGTGATAGCACCATGATCGAGATAGATGACTCTTTTGATGACACCAGTAGGCATTTTGTCCGTAGAGTTCAAGAATCCAAGGTAAAGGAGGCGCTAAAACGGATGAAGGTAGGAAAGGTATTGGGGCCTGATGGCATCCCCGTTGAGGTGTTGTGATGTCTTCGAGATGCGGGGATAGCCTAACCGACTAAGTTGTTCAATAATATTTTCAAATCAAACAAGATTCCAGATGAGTGGAGGAGAAGCATTTTAGTTCCAATTTTTAAGAATAAATGATATATCCAAAGTTGAGCAAACTACAAAGGAATTAAACTTATGAGTCATACGATGAAGCTCTAGGAAAGAGTCATCGAACATCGATTAAGAAGAATGACAAGCATTTCAAAAAATCAATTTAGTTTCATGCCTAGGAGGTCGACCGCGAAGGCTATTTTCTTGATAAGACAACTTATGGAAAGGTTTAAGGAGCAAAAGAAGGATTTACACATGGTTTTTATCTATTTGGAGAAAGCTTATGACAAAATACCACGAAAGGTGATGTGGTGGGATTTGGAAAAGAAGAGAGTCCGAACAAAGTATATTACCCTTATCAAGGATATGTATGATGATGTTGTGACTAGTGTCAAAGCATGTGATGGTGTAACCAGTGACTTTCTGTAACATCCAGCCTTTTTGTACGTTTTAAATCGACGATAAACCACACACGTTAGACTCAAACCATATAAAAGGGCGAATTGTTATTGGGGTGAATAAGAAAAAGGAAGAAAGAAAGAAAACAAAACAGAATCTCACAGTGGAATGACAAAATATAATAATCAAATAACAGTTCATGAAGCTGTTTTACAAAACATTTGATTATACTTATACAACACAGAATCAGAGTTACACGTACCAAAGCATAATAAAATAATGTAGCGGAACAATGTAGTAATTAATAGTAACAATACAATCTTCATCTTCGTCCTCCAAAATAAAGTCTTCAAATCCTGTAATGCTCAGACTGACCCGAGAAAATTGAAAAGACAAAACACTCGAGTCAGAACTAAAAGATCTTATGTAAGTTAAATCGACTATAAATAATATGAGTGGAACGGCGTTAGAGATGTTTACAGGGTTTGACATCTCCTATCCAGTGTCAAACATGAGTGTAGTAAATTAAGAGATGCTCGAGATTCACATTTCTTAAGGATCCGTTAAACTATTTACTATGCAGTAATATTTCGCCATTATAATAATGTCTATTAGTAAAATAAACTTACTTTAAAATAGCGTTAAGGAGTGATCCAATATTCCCCTTAACATGTAATAGTGCCAGTAGTCTATACAGTACTGTAATACCTCCTGATCGGGAGGCTACCAGAGGATACTCCATAGGTACGAGACAAATCAAACTCGTACAAGGCGCGCTAGGGTAGGTGACACGACACAACTAGGCATTGCTAGGGTAGGTATACCAATTACGCTTCTGTACCGGTGGTAATGCGTAGCAGCTACTACCGCCCATCTCGAGCCATAACCCCAAAATCAAAAGGGCCCAAATCAATCACAAAGTAATAGAATGGTATCGAAGGAGTGTGTCCGATAAAAGGTGCTACCTTCTTAGCCCGTCAATCGCTCATGTTTTAGCTACCTTATGCCAACACACGGGAGTCAGGTCCACGTATATGCCTTAAAGGAAACGCTGCCATCATCCTACTTTATTCTGGAATCTCCACCGCGTACATGGTTGTTAAAGTGGTTTTTCAAAGTTGACATAGAGTATGACAACTTCTGATCCCGGACACTTTAACAACCAAATGTTATTATAACATCGCGGTCATTTCAAAATAATTATACTTCAAAACCATAATATACTATCCATTTCAAAACCATATAAATACGATATCATTTCCCCTTTTAAAACCAAACCAGTATGAAATCATTTTTATTAAAACCCAAATCAATATAATATCATTTTTATTTCGAATATATCCTTTCCAAAATCAGAGCACATTCAAAATTATAATATTTCGAAACCAAACGCTTGAAATATAACCTTTCAAAACATAATACTTCTAATTTCATAGCTTCTAAACCATAACTTCCAAACTTAAATGGTTTGGATATTCAAACAGTATATGAAATAAAATAGTTTGAATTACTTTATAAAGTAAAATAATTTCCTCGACTTTAGAGCTTTATTCACTTTAAATTAAATCTCAATTCATAACTTTCAACTCACTTTCAGTTTTCAATAAACCATTTCAATTTCAATATATTTCAAACTTTAAGTATTAAACAATTTCAAAACTAAGGTTGGTAATTACGGTTCAACAATCCCATTTTCTGTTATTTCGTTTTGAAATATTTGCATTATAGATCCATTATCATTTAAATTAAAATCAAATTACAAATAATTAAATATATCCATCAATTTATTTATACTTGGAATATTCGTTTAATTCATCTTAAACCAAAATCCAGTTATAGAAATCATACCTTTAAAATCTCAATTTTATTAAATTTCAAATCAATTTCATATCTATCTTCCAATCTTATTCTCATTTAGGTCATTATAAACTCCAGAAATATAATTTTAAATAAATACTTAGCCATTATATCTTAATAAAATCAAACTTTACCATTAAACTTATTTTATACTTTAAACCAATTTTATACGTAGTTTAATACCAAGAATTTAACAATATATAAAATAACATTTATAAAATATCCAAATCAGTATCTCATAAAACCATATATTTCTTTACAAAACCATAGAAATCATTTCAAAATATTTTTATATATAGATCACAGTGTCTGTTTATAATTTTCTACGCTATGGTCGAGTATATTTATCATTTCAATCCGTAATTTAAAATAAAATACGGTCATATATCATTTCAAACCGCAATCCCGAATGAAATGAAAATGCATAACTTTCAGTTTATAACAATATAAAATACAACATCCATTCATCCAATATCAATCATTAACCATTTATCACAATCATCATCCAATTCAAACAATAACATAAATATAGAACAGATAATAAATAACAGGTATTTACTGGCAGTTTATATTCAATAATAAATTCAATTTAACTGAAATGGTGATAAAAATATGTCAAACAGTCATAGATAAATTTCTAATCACATCAGAAATTAGTTTAACACACACAAGAAATTTTAGAAATTGTGAGTGGTTTAAAACATTCACCTTTTGAATTTAAATTGAATTTATATCCAATTTAAACCCAAAATTTAAACAGTCTCAGAATTTGTCCAAACCAATGTCAATTTGTCCACAATTCAGATACGATCCTAATAAAAGAAACCACGCATAAAACGGATATCGTATGTAAAAGTTATTCGTATTAGAACATATAAAAATTTGAATTAAATAAATCAGAATAATATATAATAATTACCACGTCACTTACCCTCTTTCCCCCCTCTACACGTTCACGCGCAGAAAGCCAGAAACACTCAAACCTAAAAACCCTAGAAGCCGTCGTTACCTACCTACCGCCGCATGCGTCAACCAGCGTCGCCACCATGATCCAAGGTGGCCGTCGTTTCACCCTTCCTTCGCTTCCCCTCTGGGTTGAGCGCGACCCACGGCGACGTCACATAGAACCACCGCCGCCACCCCCCTTTTCCATCACTTTCCGGTGATTTCAAGCCACCTACATAGGAAAGGCCTCCATAGATCTCCATGGCTCATCGTCCTCTACCTACTGACGCTACCTGATCATCGGTTGGACGACGATCCACCGCACGATAAGAAGCTATCCAATGAACGGCTGAGACTTCTTTAAGTTTACTAATCAAACGATGAACCAAAACGAAAAAGAATTGCAGTTCTGAGATGCGTCCATCGAGAGCTTCGAATCCATATAAAATTTTATATATTTTGTGGAGTTTGAAATTTTGGCTTTGAATTTTATTTGAAATTGGAATTGGAGTTTAGTGTTTTGTCTGCCATTGAAAGAGGAGAAGCAAATAGAATTGTACGTACAGAAATGAGGAATGAGAAATAGGCTAGGGTTTATAACAAGGTATATATAGGTAGGTCAAAAATAGAGATGAATGGACACGATTGGTTTGGACCGTCAACGATAAATGGCCCGAAAAGCCCGTTCCGACTCCCGAACAAAATTGGGTCAACCCATATATCGAAATAGATGTTTTTAAATATTTTAAACGCAATGGAACAGGTTTCAAATCCAAATTCCATCGTATGAAGAAGTTATACTAAAATTAATTTTATTTCAAATTGATTTCAATTTCATTGATTTCTAAGCGTTTCGAGTCCGTACGATCAAATGACAAGTCCGATTGATATCAAACTTTAAATCCGACAATAATTCACCGTTACGGATCCGGTGAAACTGGTTTTGTCAAAATCCGAGTAAGTGGCCAAAATGGCTATTTTCACATTGATTAAATAATTAATAATTAATTAAATCAAATTTTCAATTTCAATTCTATAATTGACAATTTTAATCATTTTTAAATTTCTTGATCATTTAGTATAAATTAAACAATTTAGATGTCCATTTAGAGTTAATTAATTTATCAATTTCGGTGTTAGCCTCAATTCATTAAATTCAGAAATTATAAATAAAATTCCAAATAATTCCATTTAATTTAATAAAATAATAATTATTCCATATATCATTATCAAATAGATGGATTTAACTTTGGATTCAAAACTATTGCATTAATATACTCACATTCTATCTTAATTTCAAATATCGTAATATTTGGATATTTTAATTTCATTTAACTGCAATTAATCCAATTATTATAGTTTAAATCCCAATAAATTGATAAATCTTTATTTCCATTCTTTTAAATTCCATAAATTGTTCAATTATAAATAACATTAACATTATTTCCAAATAATATTATAATGAATATTTATTATTATTAAATCATTAACAAATTACAAATTTATATTTATTCGAGATATAATTACCAATATCTTGTTAAATTCAAAAATTTTAAACATCGAAAATTACGGTCGTTACAATCTGCCCCACTCAAAACTTTTCGTCCCCGAAAACGAAAAAGGAGGGAAAAGAAGGAGTTGAGTAATGAAAACATCTTATTCAAAAATATTAACTTTATAAACAAATAATTTACAAAATTAATTAATTTAAATAAGATATACCAATTTATAACCATTGAATCGTTTTGTACTCAAGTTAATAAAGTTTGAAAAACATTTTCAAAAAATTTCTAAGTCCAAAATTTACGGAAAATTTCGGTAGAGTCTCCTTTGTACGGAGAGGCTCGAGAGAAAATATAATATCAAATAAAACAATACATATCACAGTATCTTAAAATAATATAACCCATGAAGGGGAAAAATAATATAATTGCGCTATAAACCCGTAATCCGAGAACGTACCTATTTGTCGAGCAATCAAACGCTTAATTATGAAACCAAAAGCATTAGCAATTGCTTCCATAACCTGCGTTTCACTTATACAATCTAAAAAGAGTTAATAATTATATAGAGTGAAATATTTAATGTTGTTTCAAACAATTCAATATAAAACAACAATCATCGCAAGCCAACATCATACACATCATATACAAATCAACCATTGAAGCAAAAAAAAAACAATTGGTTGGTTCGGGTTAAGACACTTTAAATCACATAAAACGAAAAATAACTATGAAGTATTCCATTTACTCAACAGTCTTAGATAAATTCAATAGATTATTCATACATCTAAGCAATTTTTGTGACGACCCGTCTTTCAAACCTCAGAAAGACATATCATCGATAAGAAAAGAAAGAGATAGAAATAGAAAAGATAGAAAGAAAAGAACAACAACATCAGAATATCACAGCGGAAACGGAACAAAATATAACATTACACATATCCATTACATAGTTTTACATATCAGGGTAAACAACATAATACGACTTCATTATATTAGACATTTATAAGAGTCTGCCTAACCATTACAACACAAAATACAACATCAAAATGTCACCACGTAGTGGATATAGATAGATAAATACGTATGGACTCCAGCTCCAGCTTCCAAAAGCATTTGACAATCCCAACCTGATCACTTGGCTACTCATAAAAATTTGAGTACCCAAGAGTTTAAGAAAAACAAAATAAACTCCGCGCCAGACATGGGTCTGGTGTGAGTAAACAGGTTAACATTGTTTAACTTTAAAAATCACTTGAAAACAAAAGGTATCACGTAAGACTTCCCACACATAAACATGGGTAAGTTTTTAATTTACGCTAAGCAAAACATTTTATAGGAAATCCAGTGATATTATAATAGGGTCTAGGGTTTTCAAGTAAGTAGAAAATAGCCGAAATTGTTACATCTATTAAATTCCACCTACTAGCCACAAAAGTGGACAATACAAATCAAAACCGTAGGGTCTCGTATGGAAAATGGGATTCTATCAATGGCAGGGCTACTGGGGTACCGCCCATCACAGTACGGGGCCTAAATCACTGTACCGAGGATCCACCCTAAATCCCCTGCAACACAAGACCGGAACCATCCCTTACTACATAGTCCAGAACAAGACAACCCAACAGTTGTGTCCAACAACTGCCCACACAGGCGACATAATAAGGGACTTCTAGACAGGTGAAAATCTCGTCCTACTTGGGTGCTACCCACTTAACCTTGCTGCACCTCCCCTGTTTTAGCCATTCTTGGTTGATGAGGCTTAAGGCTACGATTACCTTTATAGAAAACATCTATCTTAGAATGCTCATCATCCACCTGACGATGTGTTGAAAGCATTCAATCCATACAAGTTCGTTCCGGGTTCGAACGAAACCGAAGGCATTATCTCGTTACACTCGTTTTGGAATCACCCTGAGAGTTAACGACAATAACCTTTGCACTCTGTAACACCATCTCGATCTTCACTTGAGATGTCACGACCTAACGTTTAACTTGGATCGAAGTGGTTTTCGGATAATCAAAGTAGATTCCCGATCCCAATCTCATCGAAATCCCAACGCCTTCTTAAAGGTCAAGTTGTTTAAAGGTTTAACAATTCGATTCAATTCAATTAAACACAATGATTTCACACATCATTATCCACAGATAATAACAAACATCTATCACAGATACATACAATTTCTCATCACAGAATATCTCAGATTATCATTCAATACAACCGAATCCAAACATTCAATTCAAACAATCCTCCATAAGCAAGCATCTTTAGTTCATATTATAATTAATTTAATTAATTAAAATTAAAATTAATTACTCAAGAATTAACCACTTAATCTTGCCTAACCAATCATTAATTAATTAATTAATTACAATCATTTAATTAATTAGTCACTTCTTAATTTACCTCATTATTAATTGATTAATCTATTAAACTAATTATCCTTTAACTATTAATTAATAACCCTTAATTATTAATTAATAAAACTTGATAAAAAATTAATCATTCCTTAATTAACAATTAATTAATCTTTAATTAACAATTAATTAATCTTAATTAACCATTAAATAATTCTTAATTACTTAATTTATTCAAATTATAAATTAATTTATCTTAATTACTTAATTAATTATCCATAATTAATCAACCTTAATCACTTAATTAATTAATTCTTGATTATTAATTAATTATTCTTTAATTACTTAATTAATTAATTACTAATCATTGATTAATTAATCCTTAATTATTTAATTAATTATCAATAATTTATAATTAAATTAATCCTTAATTACTTAATTAAGTTAATTCTTAATTATTAATTAATTATTCATAACTAATTAACTAAACCTTTATAAATTAATTAATCTAAAATTATCAATTAATTTAACTTTAATTACTTTATTAATTAAAACAATCCTTAATCATATAAACTTAATTAATCTTCCAAAATAAATCAATTCCAGTAATTACTTAAAATTAATACAAATTAAAAACATTTCATCTTATTTTAACTTAATTACTTTTTAAAAATTAAATTTAACAGAAGGTATAAACACCTCAAATTCAGTTAACAAGTATAAAACTTTCTTTAATCAAATAGTTTTAAACATTTATCATAAAGTAGTTTAAAACAATTTAAGTTTAAATTTTAAAACTAGTTTGAAAAAAATATTTTAAAACATCATGTTTAAATCCTCGGGTTTGACCCGCTATCATCTCGAGACTAGACTCGGGTTGCATCTTCTTCTCCCCTTCCTTTTTTTAAACTTAACTTAGATATAAAATTGAAAACTGCTGATGTTCAATTCACCCGAACTCGAGCACCATCCTGTGCAACTCATCTTCCCACTCGAGAACACCCCGCGTTATTCTCGCAACCAACTCCAGACACGTCATTAACGCCGTGCACGTGCATAGGTGATCGCGAGGGCGTTGCTCACCCACGACAACCCAAATCCATCCACGATCATCCCACGACCAAGTCCCGACCTTCAATTCCTAGTCACCAACCCAAATTCGAAAACGAGGAAGCTCGCACAACACCTGGAACAACCACTTTGCCTGAAAACCCATCAAACCCACGACGTCGACCACCGTACTCCTTGAAACTCTGGCCACAACTCCGCAAGCCTTCCACGCAACTATCATCTTGATCTTGCGCCACTCGATTCACCACAAATTACCCAGTCACCTCATTTCCGATCACGACCCATCAAGAGTGCTAAACCCTAGTCCAACCAACTTCCAACTCCACGACGATCAATCAACTTTTCCATGATTTTTCTCAGCTTCGTCGATCCCCATACCATCTCCAGTCAGAGACCCGATCATCAAAATCAGCCCCTTCGCCTAATTTTGCTCAAAAATCTATTTCTGGTCAACCCAGAAATGCCTCAACTATCCCAATCTAAAACTCCTATTTTTGTTTTTAAAAATCAAGTTTTACAATTTTGATTCTAGTTGCATACTCGAATCTAGAAAATCGAATGCTTGATTTTTTTCACATATAAAGATTTTGCTGACTTTTCTTGTTTCAAAAAGTTTTCAAATTTAAAATCCTTAAACAAAATTTTAAAACTTAGGTTATGGTCATACAATCATGTTTGTTTTGAAACTTTAAGTCCAGTAGTAACTGGATAAGGAGATTTGATTTTTTTTAGATCTGGACTCTGTATTTTCCAAAACAGAGAAGAATACACACTACAACATACATAGATTCAACATTCATATATATAGAAGCTCAAACATACACATGCAAGCAAAGATTCATCACAAAAGTCACATGCAGGAGATTAACTTTCTAAATCCTTTTTAATTTATGTGTTTACTCACCTGGTACTTGTTTTAAAAGCAGAGATTCCAAAATATTGAAATCTGGAAAGGTTGTTCTACAGATCTTTAAAATCTGGATATGCCTGACTATTTATTGTTTATTTTGTTTAAAATTCTAAGAAAGCTCCATGACTTTTCCTAATTCTCTGAAGATTTTTCGCATATTTGCTGAAGCTTTGAATTCCTTGATTAAAGCTTTTTGCTGGAATTTGTTTTTACAGGCTTTTGTACTTTTTTGCTTGTATATTTTGGAATTTTGGAATGAACTTAAGTTCTTGTTTTATTTTTATTTTGTTGAAGGGTGGAGATTGATGAAATTTCAGATTTGTGGGTGAAGTAGTGATTTATTTTTGCTTTTTAGAAAATGAGATGGGAAAATTTTAATGAAGAAGATGAAGTAAAATTATATAGGTTTATTTTTGATTTATTAAAATTAAGGAAATAATATAAAAATGTAACACTTGTCAATAAACTTGTTTAATCACTTAACACATGTTATAAGAGGGATTTACAAGTTAACACATGTCATTCTCATGCAAAAATATATTTATAAATGTTTTTATAATGAATTTTCTAATTTATAAATGCATTTTAATTTATATAAATCAATCTCTTTAAAAAGAAATTAATATAAAACAAATTTTATATTCTACATAAAATCATAAAAATACACCTTAAAACTAAAGTATGATTTAAGATATAATAACCATATTTTGAATTTCAATTTAAATATCCAAATTCAAATTAAATTCCAAATTCAATTTAAAAATCAAATTTGATATGTACATATAATTTTAACAAATCAATTTCCATTTTTTTTTATAATTCTATTTTAAAATCATTATATACACACACACAACCCCTTTTTTTCAAAATAACCATTTTATCAATTTTAATTAACTTATTTAAAGAGATTAACACATTTAAATTGGGCTTGAAATTCTAGGATATAACATTCCTCCCTCCTTAAAAGAATTTCGTCCTCGAAATTAAAACAAAAGATATTCCAAAACTTTCATTTTATTTCAACAATTCAAGCATATATATCACCCTTACATAAGCGACCAACAAAACAAAACATCCAAACAACAACACATCCAATACAAACATCACTAGCTATCCTAACACAAATCAGGATAAGCCTTCCTAAAACTATCCAGAGTCTCCCAAGTACAGTCTCTGGGATCCTCACTCCACTGGACTTTAACAAGCTTCACTATCTTGCTTCTGAGTTGCCTCTCGTCTTGATCCACAATCTGAACAGGATGTTTAACAATCGATAAGTCCGGCTCCACCTCTAAGTCTTCCTGCACAGCTGGCTTCACAATAAGAGATGGATCGTACACGTATTTCCTTAAATGAGGTACGTGGAAAACATTGTGAATTCCAGCCATCCAGACTGGCAATTCAATCTTGTAAACTACGGCACCAATTCTCTCGAGCACTCGGAATGGACCAATATATCTCGGAGCAAGTTTTCCCGTCTTCCCAAATCTTACTGCTCCTTTAATCGGGGAAACTTTGACAAAGACAAAACCACCAATCTCGAACTCCAATTGTCTTCGTCTTTTATCTGCATACTTCTTTTGACGATCCTGAGCAGCTGTCATCGTCTTCTTGATAAGCTCAACTTTAGCCAATGCTTCACGGATCAGATCTGGTCCAAGCACAAGACGATCTCTCGACTCTATCCAACAGACTGGGGATCTACACGTTCTTCCATACAGACCTTCATAAGGAGCTATCTTAATACTTGCTCGGCAACTATTATTATAAGAGAATTCCACTAGATGTAGATGGTCTTCCTACGATCCACCAAAATCCAATACATAGGCCCTCAGCATAACTTCTAGAATTTGATTAAGCCTCTCCGTCAGCCCATCTGTCTGGGGATGATATGCTGTACTTAATCTCAAGCTCGTTCCCATAGCTGATTACAAAGCCTCCCAGAACTTGCTGGTGAGAATAGGATCTCGATCACTTACTATACTAACTGGAACACCATGTAATCTGACTATCTCTCTCAAGAAAATCTCTGCCAGAGAAGCTGCAGTACAGGTTGCCTTAACGAGTATAAAATGAGCGCTTTTAGTCAGACGATCCACAATCACCCATATTTCTTCATTTCCCTTCTTTGTTCTAGGCAAACCATCGATGAAATCCATCGAAATCATCTCCCATTTCCACATCGGGATTTCCAAAAGTTGTGATAATCGGCTGACTTCTGCTCATCTCTTTTAACTTGCTAGCAGATAGCACAACTATTAACGAATCTAGCAATGTCTTTCTTCATGTTCGGCCACCAGAAAACTCTTCTCATATCTTTATACATCTTTGAGATTCCCGGGTGAATATTTAATCTTGAACGATAACTCTTTGACAACACCTCCTATTTCAGATCCCTATCATTCAGAACACAAATCCTCCCGTTAATCCTCAATGTTCCTTGGCCATCAATCTCAAAATTGGGATACTGACATTTCCTAACTCTTCTGATGATTCTTTTCAACATTTTATCAGATTCTTGCTTGCTTGAAATCCTTTCCACAAGAGATGGAACCACTTCCAAAAGAGAAAGAACTGCATTCCTGCTAAGAGCATCTGCCACAACATTCGCCTTTCCCGGGGTATGCAGGATATCCAAATCATACGATGCCAAAAACTCGACCCATCTATCTTAGATTAAGATCCTTTTGAGAGAAAAGATATTTAAATGGTTTGTGATCCGTAAATAACTCAAACTTATCTCCCAAAAGATAGTGCCTCCAAATTTTTAAAGAAAAAACAATGGCCAACAACTCTAAATAGTGCATAGCGTAGTTCCTTTCATGAGGCTTCAATTGCCGACTCGGATACGCAATAACTCTACCATTTTGCATCAGAACTGCACCCAGTCCAACTATATAGGCATCCGTTTAAACCTTAAACATGCTTTTCCCATCCGGAATAGCTAACACAGGAGCACTTGTCAATTTTGTCTTCAGATTTTGGAAAGCCTCCTCACATTCAGGTGTCCACTTGAATTTAGCTCCCTTCCTTGTCAGCTTAGTTAGGTGCGAAGAGATCTTGGAATAATCCTTAATAAACATTCCGTAGCAGCCAGCCAATCCCAAAAAACTGCGAACTTCAGTCGGTGTCTGAGGCTGCTTCCATTCTAGAATAGTCTCAACCTTCATTGGATCTACAGAGATTCCCTCACCAGAAACAACGTGCCCCAAAAATTTTACTTCAGATTTTCAAAAATGGCACTTAGAGAACTTCGCCATCAGAACATGCCTTCTCAGAGTTTCCAATACTATTCTCAAGTGTTGCTTTTGCTCTTCTTCCGACTTAGAGTAGACCAAAATATCATCGATGAATACCAAAACGAACTTATTCAATACATCTCGAAAGACTCGGTTCATCGGGTCGACAAAGTAGGCAGAAGCGTTGGTTAACCCGAAAGGCATAACCAACCACTCATAGAAACAATTAGGTCCCATAAATGCAGTTAAGGGAATAATGTCCTCAGCTACCCTTAACTGATGGAAACCTGATGCTAAATCTAGATGAGAAAAGACCGAAGCTCCATGCAGTTGGTCAAAGACATCATCAATACGAGGAAGAGGATACTTATTTCGAATGGTCACTTTATTCAACTCTCGATAGTCTACACAGAACCATAGCGACCCATCCGACTTGGTGACAAACACCGCAGCAGAACCCCAACAAGAAAAACTGGGCCTAATCAATCCCTTCTTCAACAGATCTTGAGTTTTCTTTACTAGCTCTTCCCTCTCCCTAGGAGCCATCCTCCTACTAGGTTGAATCACTGGTACTGCTCCTGGAACCAAATCAATGCGAAACTCTATCTCTCGGTGCGGAGGTAAACACTTGACTTCCTCAAATACATCTGAGAAATCTTGGACCACTTCGATATTTTTAACCTCCTCTTTAGAAGTCTCAACTCCATGTAAAAGACTACTCAAGTGAATTCCAGAGTTATCACACATTACTCTAGAAATTCTACCTAGATCAGTTTCCAACGAAAATGTTCTCTCATCACAATTCAGGACAACCTTATATTTATCAAGCCAATCCATCCCCAATATAAGGTCAAACCCCTTAAAATCTAACACATAAGGGTTACAAGAAAAAATATGGGATAGATAGGAAATCCTCAAATTCTTACAGATCGTATCTAATTTGGTTACGCCCTATAGGATTAGATACAAAGATGGGATTGTCTACAGTACAAGGGGTAAGAAAGAACTTCTCTATAGATTCTAGAGAAATAAAACTCAAAGAAGCACCAGAATCAAACAAAACTTTAATATACTTGCCATCTAAAAGTAATCTACCTTCCAATATTCCCTTGCCCTTAGATGAAGTTGATGGTGCACCTTCCAAAGCAAATTCCTTATTCTTCTGGGCTTTATGAAGTAGCTGGTAATCCTTGATCATATGACCTGGTTGGTGGCAGTTGAAGCATAGAGATTTCTGAACCAAAGCCAAACCTGGTCCACTATGATGCGGTTGTTGCTGCTTTCTTCCTTGAGGACACTGATTTGCCAAATGCCCAGCTTGCTGACAATTATAGCACTTGCGAGGTCCATTGTTGCTTCGAGACTTCTTCTTGTTTTGCTTCTTCCATTTGGGATTTAACTTCCTCTTATTTTGGTTAGAAGAATTCCCTCCCGATGCTGCTACTGGTGCCACTGATTTCTTATTCATCAATTCCTTATATCTTAACGCCATATCAATTAACTCCACAAAAGATCCTTTCAAGTGCCGTCGTCTTTTCATGAAATTCTGGCCTCAATCCTTGCACAAACATCTCGTTCTTTTTGAGAGGAGTATCAATGAGCCCTGGTCCATAGCAAGATAGCTCATTGAATTTGGTCTCGTACTCCGCTATAGTCATGCTCCCTTGCTTTAAATTCCGAAAATCCTGATATGGACGAGTTTTCCCTGTTGTTGGCATGAATTTCTCCTTAAACAACTCTTTAAATTTTTCCCAAGACATATCGTCCTCAGAGACATTTGCTGTGACTGCATCCCACCAAGCTGCAGCACCTTCTTGTAATTGCCATGAAGCCATTACCCTCTTCTGCTTGTCCGACAATTTCATGCTCTTAAAGATTCGCTCACAAGAGCATAGCCAAGCTTGGACCTCAATTATAGTCTCTGACCCTTTAAATGGGTTACCTCCAAGATTGATGAAGTCCTTGCATAAGGCAGCAAAACCGACTTGAGGCGGTGCTGGATTAACAACATCATTTCCAACCTGACCTCTCCTATCATTATCCGATGTGCTTCCTACTACTCTGCCCCTTCTGCCACTTGAACTCATTATGGCTACCAAGATGGGTATTCCAACCAATTTAGATAGGAATATTGTTCTATAAGAAAATTACAAATACGCACTCTCAAGATAGATACTATTCCAGAGCCAAGATGTTTCTCAACCTAAGCTCTGATACCAACTGTGACGACCCGTCTTTCAAATCTCTGAAAGATGTATCATCGATAAGAAAAGAAAGAGATAGAAATAGAAAAGATAGAAAGAAAAGAACAACAACATCAGGATCTCACAGCGGAAATGGAAAAAAATATAACATTACACATATCCATTACATAGTTTTACATATCAGGGTACACATAACAATACGACTTCATTATATTAGACATTTATAAGAGTCTACCTAACCATTACAACCCAAAATACAATATCAAAATGTCACTACATAGTGGATATAGATAGATAGATACGTCTGGACTCCAGCTCCAGCTTCCAAAAACATTTGACAATCCCAACATGATCACTTGGCTACACATAAAAATTTGAGTACCCAAGGGTTTAAGAAAAGCAAAATAAACTCCGGGTCAGACAAGGGTCTGGTGTGAGTAAACAGGTTAACGTTGTTTAACTTTAAAAATCATTTTAAAACAAAAGGCATCACGTAAGACTTCGCACACATAAACATAGGTAAGTTTTTACCTTACGCTAACCAAAACATTTTATAGGAAATCCAGTGATATTATAATAGGGTCTAGGGTTTTCAAGTAAATAGAATATGGCCGAAATTGTTACATCTATTAAATTCCATCTACTAGCCAAAAAAGTGGGTCATACAAATCAAAACCGTAGGGTCTCGTATGGCAAATGGGTTTCCATCAATGGCAGGGCTACTGGGGTACCGCCCATCACAGTACGAGGCCTAGATCACCGTACCGAGGATCCATCGTAAATCCCCTGCAACACAAGGCCGGAACCATCCCTTACTTGATAGTCCCGAACAAGACAACCCCGCAGTTGTAGCCAACAACTACCCACACAGCCGAAATAATAAGGGACTTCTAGACAGGGGTAAATCTCGTCCTACTTGGGTGCTACCCACTTAACCTTGCTGCCCCTCCCCTGTTTTATCCATTCCCGGTTGATGAGAATTGAGGCTACGATTACCTTTATAGAAAACATCTATCTTAGAATGCTCATCGTCCACCTGACGATGTGCTGAAAGCATTCAATCCATACAAGTTCGTTTCGGGTTCGAACGAAACCGAAGGCATTATCTCGTTACACTCGTTTTGGAATGACCCTCAGAGTTAACGACAATAACCCTTGCACTCTGAAACACCATCTCGATCTTCACTTGAGATGTCACGACCTAACGTTTAATTTGGATCGATGTGGTTTTCGAATAATCAAACTTGATTCCCAATCCCTGTCTCATCAAAATCCAAACGCCATCCTAAAGGTCAAGTTGTTTAATGGTTAAACAATTCGATTCAATTCAATTAAACACAATGATTTCACACATCATTATCCACAGATAATAACAAACATCTATCACAGATATATACAATTTCTCATCATAGAATATCTCAGATTATGATTCAATACAACCGAATCCAAACATTCAATTCAAATAATCATCCATAAGCAAGCATCTTTAATTCATATTACAATTAATTTAATTAATTCAAATTAAAATTAATTACTCAAGAATTAGCCATTTAATCTTGCCTAACCAGTCATTAATTAATTAATTAATTAATTACAATCATTTAATTAATTAGTCACTTCTTAATTTACCTCATTATTAATTAATTAATCTTTAATTAATTAATTAATTATCCTTTCACTATTAATTAATAACCCTTAATTATTAATTAATAAAACTTGATTAAAAATTAATCATTCCTTAATTATTAATTAATTAATCCTTAATTAACAATTAATTAATCTTAATTAACCATTAAATAATTCTTAATTACTAATTTATTCAAATTACAAATTAATTTATCTTAATTACTTAATTAATTATCCATAATTATTTAACCTTAATCACTTAATTAATTAATTCTTGATTATTAATTAATTATTCATTAATTACTTAATTAATTAATTACTTATCATTGATTAATTAATCCTTATTTATTTAATTAGTTATCTATAATTTATAATTAAATTAATCCTTAATTACTTAATTATATTAATTATTAATTAATTATTCATAACTAATTAAGTTAACCTTTATAAATTAATTAATCCAAAATTATTAATTAATTTAACTTTAATTACTTTATTAATTAAAACAATATTTAATCATATAAACTTAATTAATCTTCCAAAATAAATCAATTCCATTAATTACTTTAAATTAATACAAATTTAAAACATTTTATCTTATTTTAACTTAATTACTTTTTGAAAATTAAATTTAAAAGAATATATAAACACCTCAAATTTAGTTAACAAGTATAAAACTTTCTTTAATCAAATATTTTTAAACATTTATCATAAATTAGTTCAAAATAATTTAAGTTTAAATTTTCAAACTAGTTTGAAAAAAACATTTTAAAACATCAACTTTAAATCCTTGGGTTTGACCCGCTATCAACTCGAGACTAGACTCGGGTTGCAACTTCTTCTCCCCTTCCTTTTTTTTAACTTAGCTTAGATATAAAATTGAAAATTGCTTATGTTCAATTCACGCGAACTCGAGCACCATCCCGTCCCACTCATCTTCCCACTCGAGAACACCCCGCGTTATTCTCGCAACCAACTCCAGACACGTCACTAACGCCGTGCATTTGCACAGGTGATCGCGACGGCGTCGCTCACCCACGACAACACAAATCCATCCACGATCGTCCCACGACCAAGTCCCGCCCTTCAATTCCTGGTCACCAACCCAAATTCGAAAACGAGGAAGCTCGCACAACACCTGGAACAACCACTTCGCCTGAAAACCCATCAAACCCACGACGTCGACCACCGTACTCCTTGAAACTCTGGCCACAACTCCACAAGCCTTCCACGCAACTATCCCCTTGATCTTGCGCCACTCGATTCACCACTAATTACCCAGTCACCTCAATTCCGATCAGGACCTTTTAAGAGTGTCAAACCCTAGTCCAACCAATTTGTAACGACCCGCCTTTCATAACACAGAAAGACGCATCAGTAAGAAGAAAGAAAGGGATAGAAAAGAGAAAAGATAGAAAAAGAAGAAACAGACAACATCAGAATCTCACAGCGGAACGAATATATTATATTAATCAAATAAAATATTACATAGTATATCATACATCAGAGTTATACAACTCAAACTACACAAAACTAGACAGTTATAACACCAGTCTAGATATTACAACTCAAGTACAACACAGATAACAGAAAACAACTCAAATACAGCGGAAAACTCTATATATATCTACACGTTGAAACCACCTGCTCCATATCTCCTTCCGAACTCGTCAAGCAAAACCTGAATCACTTGACTACCCATACGTAATATGAGTACCCAATAGTTTAATAAAACAGAAAATAAACACTCGGGTCAGACAGGGGTCTGGTGTGAGTAAACGGTTATAGGTTGCTTAACTTTGAGAAATCCTTTAGAAACAAAGGTATCACGTATGACTTCCCACAAATAAACATGGGTAAGTTTTTACCTTACGCTAACCAAAATATTTTGATAGGAAATCCAGTGATATTATAATAGTGTCTAGGGTTTTCAAAATAAAATACAGAAATAGCTGGAATGCTTACATCTCACGTTCCAACATAGTTGGGCACAATCAAAACCGTACAAGCACTTATTGGATTTTGGATTTCATACAATGGAAGGGCTACTGGGGTACCGTCCGTCACAGTACGTGGCTTAGATCACTGTACCGAGGAGTACGCCCACTCCCCTGCAACACAAAGCCGGAACCATTGCTTACAGGACAGTCCCGAAAAAGACCACCCCGGCAGTTGTCATGATCAACCGCCTCACACAGCTGAAATAAAAAGGGACCTCTAGACAGGGGTAAATCTTGCTCTCCGGTGGGGGCTACCCACGAAGCCTTGCTGCACCTCCCCTGTTTCAGCCATTCTCGGTTGATGAGGCTTGAGGCTGCGATTACCTTTATAGAACACATCTATCTTAGAATGCTCATTGTCCACCTGACGATGTTCTGAAAGCATTCAATCCATACAAGTTCGTTCCGGGTTCGAACGAAACCGAAGGCATTATCTCGTTACACTCGTATTGGAATCACCCGCAGAGTTAACGATGATAACCCTTGCACTCTGAACCACCATCTCGAACCTGTAAGTACTATTTCCGTCAAACTCATCACGGAATCACCTCCAGAGTTATACTGACGAATAGTTCTTACACCTCGGGTCTTCACTTGCACTCCCCTTGGATTTACGACCTAACGTTTAACTTGGATTGATGTGGTTTTCGGAGTTCTAAATTTGGAAACCCGATCCCGGTCTCATCGAATCCTAACGCCATCTTAATGTCCAAGTGATTTAAGTTTATCAAATTAATTCAATTTAATTATTGAATTCGCAGCATCATCCACATGTAAATATCGCACATTTATCATTGATATATCAAATATCATACCACAGAATATCACAACATATCATCCAATTGATATCAACCAATACAGATATTCCACAAACTGTCATACATAAACAGGCATCATTAATTCCTTTATAATTAATTTAATCATCTTAAATTAAATTAATTACTTGAGGATTAAACAGCTAATCCTGCTTAAACAATCATTAATTAATTATAATTAATTAATGATTCACTCTCTAATCGTCTTCAAAGTCCAATTAATTAATCTTCAATTAGAGATTAATTATCCTTTAATCATATTCTTAATTAATCCCCTAGATTAATTATTCTTTAATTACACTGGGTAATTAGCCTTTAAATTAATTACACAAATTAATTTATCTTTTATCATTAATTAATTTCAATTAATTTCTAAGCAATTAATTAACAATAATTAATTACAAAAATTCTTAATTAATTTCATTAATTAATTATTACTTCTTTCTTACTTCATTGATTAATTATCTTATAATTAATCACATTTATAAATTAATTAAACAATTAATTATTCATTAATTACATAAATTAATGACCTCTAATTACTTTATTAATCAATTATTACATTTATTAATTAATTATGAAACTAATTACAATTATTAATCAAACCTGATTAAATCCAAGTCAGTAATTAACTTCTTTAATTACTTAACTAATTAAACCAACACCTTGATAAATTACATTAATCAATTCTTAAATTATACTGAGTATTTATCCTTAATTACTTCCCTTAAGTAATTATACCTCTTTAATTACTATCCATTAAGTAATTTCTTAATTAATTATATTCAGTAATTATTCATTAATTATTTCACTAAATAACTACACACCTTTAATTAGATTAACTAATTACACTTAATCCTATCATTAAGTATTCCTTTTAATTAATTAAACTTAATTAATTAATTAAAATTAACTATACTTAACTTAATTAATTGCCCTGAGTAATTAATTACCTTAATTACTTCATTAAGTAATTATATTTTTATAATTCTTAAAAATGATTAAGTAATTAACTTCTTAATTACTTATTAAATAAGTATTTCTTAATTAGTTAAACTTGATTCAATTAATTTCTAATCAAGTAATTAATTATACTTAATTAATTACACAAGTAATTTACCTTATTTTCATTACTTACATTAGTTATTTAAGTAAATTAAGTATTTTACTTTAACTACCCTTAAAAATAAAACTTAATTAAAATAAACCAGACATTTTATTAACTTATATCAATTAATTATTTAAACTTGAAAACTTGTATTTGGTTTATACAAAAACATTTTTAATTTATCATTTTTAAATTCCTTTACTTATTCATATTTAAAAATTACTTCAAATACAATTTATTTGAAACATTTTTATATCATTAACAAACTAAATGAAAACAATCTATTTTAAACAAAAGTTTAAATTATAAAATAAATCCAAACTTTAAAACTAAAATTTCTTTAAAGTCAACATTCCATTCTTAATAATACTAATTTAAACACTTTGTTTTAAACATCGAATTTGTTTTAACTTTTGAAACTTCATTTTTATAAAGTTCAAACCTGGTTTTAAACAAACAAACTACTTTTTTTTAAAACCAATTTAACATAACTTGTTAAAACACAAAGATTTTAAATTAAAACATTTCAAAACTATTTAAAACTTTGTTATAAAACTCAGTTTGCTTTTATCTTCAGAAATTTCAATCTGCAGTTGAAATCATCAGCAACAAAAAAACAGGAAACCCAACTACTCGAAAACCAAAAACACGCAGCATCTCTCCTTCCACTCCGAGTCATACGCGAGGCCATCGCGAAACATACGCGAGACAACACGAGGAAACACCCAGCTAACCCTTCTTCTCAAAACAACACCCGTGCACAGCATCTTCTTCGTGCACATGCACGCCGGCCACGGTCGACGACAATCAACGCCGACGAGCCCCACAAGTCATCTCTGGTCTCGGCAACTCCTTCGACACCCTCAATCGAAGAAAACGCCAACGAATCAAAATTCGAGCTACAACCGCTTAATCCAGAAAACCAACAAACCATATCCACCACCGCCAACGACGAAACCCACCACTAGTGTAACGTACGCGATTTTTTCGTTGACGAAAAACCGAATAGTTATGGGTTTAAGAAAAAGAAAAGAAGAAGAAAGAAAAGAAGATAGTAGAAAATAGAGAGAAAAGAAAACAGAAAATAGAACGGGACTGAAAACAACAGAACAACATCAGAATCTCACAATTCGCAGCGAAACAACATATAATAAATTTATGAATAATCTTTAAACAAAGAACTATATCAGTTATTACATTACATCACATTTCATTACATCATATCATTAGAGTGTACAACAACAAACAGTGGAAAAAGAAATACTATATCCTAGTGATACGCCAATGCCATCCATCTTGCCTCCTGCAACTCCAGAATATCCTGATATCCTGATAAACCTTAACTCTTGACTGCTCGTGTAGAAATTGGTGGGCACCCAGAGTTTAGGAAGGAAAACAATAAACTCCGAGTCAGTCATGTGACTGGCGTGAGAACTCAAAACAGTTTATTTATCTTTGAAAACAAAATAGAGGAATATTTTTAAAGTCAATTCGCAATGCTTTTAAAGATGAGACTACCATAAGGCCTCCCGCGCACACACACAATGCAAACGCAGAATCGGAGGAGATTTCTCCTTATGATAGTCAAAGATGCTTGATACGTATTAAAAAGAACATTTGATATTATTACTAGTGCATAGTGTAGAGAAAATTCATTTCGAAAATAAAGATATAAATCTTAGCCAGCATAGACATTTCGAACTATGCCTACTATAGCTACCATGTTCAATAGCGGGTTACCGCCATATTCCATGGCAGGTTATACAACTAAAACCGTACCAGGCTCGTATTTGAAGAATGGATTTTCCAACAAATGGTCAGGCCAAGGAACTTCCCATTGCCACATGGAAACGCCTCTGGAAGGACGCCCCGAGAACCAAACCGTTCTCCGCTAAACAAAGCCGGGATTCCCTTTTCCCAAGGAATATTACAAACCCTCAGATATGCCACCCCCGGTCCTTTGGGACCTTTAACCGAGCGCTCGTCACCATCATCACACAATCATAACAAAGTGTTTTCAACATGAGTAAGTATCTGGGCTCCATACCATGATACTACCCTTTTCCAGAAGGAATGGTCATACCCTAGGGAAGCGATCCCTGGAAACCTTGCCGCACAATTCCTGTTTCGACCATTACCGGTTTGTGAGGCTCGACGAAGTCTCGTCCACAAAAACATACTTTATACAAAAGCCATGCTTTGGGTCAACAAATGATCATAGAAATGATCACCAAGATAGACGATCAAACAAATGATCCTATCACAAATAATCAACACAATGATCATTTACAGCTACACTCAGCATGTCACATTACCAAATTGGGAATATATCGCTGATAACTTCAACTATATAACCTCTGAGCTCGTACGTCTCAGAGAAGGGTGTTAAGCTAAGAGAATAAATTCTCCGCCACCAACAGAAATATATTTGAAAGAAATCGGCTTTATATCTCAATTTGTAATGTCAGACACACAATCCATACTAGTCTGTTCCGGGCTCGAACAGAACCGAAGGCACTTACAAAGAAGTCCTCGCAATCCGGATAATCTCTAATCACGTCCAAATTTCCCATCACATATGGAGATCTCAATACCGGGGATCAGCCAGTGCAGAGACAATCAACAAGAAACCCTTACGTTTTTGAAAATATCCGGTCTTCAACACCGATCTTCAAATGCAATTCATAACGATGTATCACATATTCAGAATGGGTTATACGACCCCAAGGTCCTTTCCCGGTTAACCCGAATAGTGAGCGCTTATTTAAAAAAATAAGTGTGGCATTCAATTTCAAGCAAATCACAACAAATACCTATTTAAAGGTAAATATTGATAGTCGGTTATTGAACTATCAATAGATATGCCAACATCACCAGATTCCAAATAATTTTACAAATTATTTATTTTCCAAAAATATCTTTACAAGATATATAATCTCAATACTTCAAAAATAAATCAATATTTATTTTTAAACCCAATTTCCAAATTCCATTTATAAATTCCATATTGAATTTATATTTCCAAAAATATTCATGAATATACGATTTCCATTCGATTTCTAATATTCATTTTCAATTTATCTTCAAAAAGATAAATTCCAAATATTCACTTAATATTGGAAAAGCATTTCTATACTTATTAAAAATAAGTAATTCACGAACCTATTTATTTTCAACACTTGGAAAATATTCAATATACTTAAATCGAGATTAAGTATATACTTCATTCTTTAAGCAAATCATTCTCTTAAACATATTTATTTGGGCCAAAACGAATGTTGCGTAAAACATCGTTACGACAACCCAAAATCACTAGTATAGGGATTCAAAATTAAAATAGATATATAAATCCCAATACTATACCAAATATTTCCTTTCGAAATCATTTACTATAACAACAGTGTTATAGTCCACCATTTCCTTTTATTTCTTGAAAACGTCTATTTCAACAATAAATGTTGAAATCTATGATTTTGAATCTCAACACCTTTTAAAACATCTTTAGATCGTTTTAATTCTATTTCAAACATCACATCCAAAATATTTTTTTTTACATAATATTCACTATTCAAAAACGTGAATATACCTTGTTAATAAATTTCATCACTTCTATTCATTTTATTTTAAAGGATTATTCACTGTCTAAAACGTGAATATAACTCCATTAATAAATTACAACAATTTTACTTATCAAAATAAGTAGTTTGCGAATTTATAAAACAACGTTTATAAATTCTATTTCTATTTATTTTATATCAACTCCTTTTTATATATTCCTTTATTAACCTATCTCAATTCATATCATAATGACAAAATAAAATTCATATTATAAGTCAAACACTTATAATTTATCCAAAATCTATTCTTTTAAATAACTTTACAAATTTTATAAACCTACCGTTTATAAAATTCCATTTATAACTTCACCGTTATAATTATATAATTCCAATTTATGAAATTCATTTACAATTCATTCTAATACTTGTAAAAGCTCGTTTTATAATTCCAATATTTTTAATTTATAAATATCAATTTATAAATCTTTTAATATAAAACAATTTATATTACTATTTTTAAAACGTCTTTAAACTCTTTTATAATTTCATCATTTGATTTATAAAATAAAAATTTTATAAATCCTATTTTTAAACTTCTTATAATAAATTCAGAAATCCCAGTTTAAACTATTTTATAAAATCACTAATCCCATATTTTCAAAAATCAACTTTTAACTGTATTTCTCAAAGATCATAATTTTTTATACATAAAAATTATAACGTGTATTTATTTAAGATAAATCAATTCCAAAAATATTTTATAAACGTATATTTCCAAAAATCACTTTAGAACTCCCATAAAAATAAAAATCGTTATTTTTTTTTAACTTCAAAATTGGATCCGATGATGCAACACATCAAATAGTCAATCATGACTTTTCAAACATCATATATCGATATGATAATCAATCAAACATCACAATATCTAAAATCAAATAAATATTTGTGAGGAATCCAGTTGGATCCATCCAACCTGTTTCCCTGCATCCACAGACATTAGCACAATACCCATTCCACTTCGAGGTGGAATATCGCGGTATATGGGATTTTATAAATATTATCTGCTTACTAACGGCGCAATAGGGTCTCATCCGCTATACAATGCGGGAAATCAAACAACTGCAATATATACATATGCCAATATATATATATTGCTATATATATAATATAATACCAATTCCACTTCGAGGTGGAATATCGCGGTATATGTGTGTAATAAATAACCTCCGCTTACTAACGGCGTATAGGGTCTATTCACATCCAATATACATATATAACAATCATCATTCAAGCCAACAATCATTCAATCAACAAATTTTAAATCTAACTATTTTAAAATTTAAATAAATCCTTTTGAGTGAGAAGTTCTCACCTTTGCTTTTATTTTGCAATCCATTTCCATCTTGTCTCGATTTCCTTGATTTATACCTTGTATAAATATTTAGACAATTTATTAATATTTGAAATAATCGAATAATAAATTTTCGTTTTGATTATTAAATTAATCAATAGTTTTATTTAAACCAATCTCTTCTTAAATAAATTTATTTTAACAAATTTTCCTTTTAAAATAATTCTAACTAGAAATTCCCAATTGAACTAAATTTCCTTTTTATTAATTCAAATCAACTAATTTTTTTCTTAAATAAAAATTATTTTCCTTTCAACCAAATTTATGTTAAATAAATTTATTTAACTAAACATTTTACTTTAAATTAATATCCTTATATCAATTTCTTTTAATAATTTATTTATCCAATAAATCAAATTCCTAACAAATCTGTCTAGTTCAATTTAAACTTCAACTAAATTTACTTTAAACAAATTTATTTAACTACAATTTAATTTCCCTTTAAATAAATTATTTTTAACCACTTAACCTAAATTTAAACAAATTTTCCTTTATAAACTATCATTTAGTCCTTAATTACCCATTTTTCCAATAATAAATAATATTTCTTTTGATAAGTCATTTTATTAAATAAGTAAAATTTCCAACTAATTTTCTTTTACAAATTCCTTTACTAACAGATATCGTTTAGTAGCTTAAAAATAATTCAAATTAACCAATGTTTTTAATTCAAACTAATAAATTAAATTTCAATAGTTAAAATGATTAAATAAGTTACTTGAATGATTTACTACTTTAAATAAATTAGTTTTAACTTAACATAATAACTAAATCATTAATTTTTTTTTAAGCTAATTTCCTTACATTAGTTTCAACTTGAAATAGATATTATTATTCATTTTTTTCTCTTATTGCAAAAAGATTGTATTCATTTATTTAATTCAAACTTAACTATATATTTTAATAAAAACAAAACTGCATAAAGTATTATTATTATTTTTCTATTTTTTAACCTTTAAACTTTACATATAGTTATTATTATTATCTATAAATACTGTACTTACACTTACTGCATTTTCTGTTTATATATATATATATATATATATATATATATATTATTTTTTTATAAAACAGCAGTTCCATCCTACTGTATATACATATACGTATATATATCTATATATCCTAAATTTTAAATAAAAATAGAATTAGCAAAGAACTTACTGAAAATCACGAACACAGGCCATTGCTCGACCCCAGAATCGAGCTGCTCCCCATCGCCTTCCTCTGTCGAATCGAAATCGCCACCACCTGCTCGACCGCGTGCACGAGCCTATACCCAATCGCCGAGTGCCACCACTCTGAATCGCACCTCCCCTATTCCCACTGAATCGCGCATCGCCTCTAGGTCACAATCGCGATGTCACCCCCTCGCCACAAATCATCGCGACCCAAAATCGTTACGCCGCCGCCTCTAATCGCGCGCTCACACGCGTGCGCCTGCGCCTTAGCCTCGCGCTTGCGACCGCCCTCATCGTCGCCGCTTTACTGAGTCGCGGCCACTCCCATCATCGCGCACAATTCCTGATTCAGGGCTTCGGCCATTTCTGTTTTTTTTATATATAAATGAACGAATGAGAAAAGGGGCTCGGCCATCGATTGATTTTAAAACGAACGAGAGAAAAGCGAAATTAATTTGGGGAGGATTCACGCGGCCATTATTTTTTTATCTCGTATGATTTGAACTGAGGAACGAATTGAGGGAGAGGATATTTAAAGTCGAATGCAGTATGCTTGGCACGATTTATTTCGTGAATTTAGGCGTGATCCTAGGCGTGTTTTAAGGGAGAACATGCTGATGTTTGACTCAATTTAAATTTACATTTAAATTGAATTCAACTCAAATTCCAATGCGTTAACTCACCGTGTGATCACATATTAACACCGAAAAATACGAAATTTGAAATCCGGCAATAATTCAATATTACGGACCCAATGGAACTGGTTTCGTCGAATTCCGAGACTGTGCCTCGGAAGGCTATTTTTAAATATTGATTCAAACGATTTAATTTCAAAACTGAACAATTCACTTCCAAATTCAATTCTGAAGCTTCTATAATCTTCAATATTATCAATATGAATTTGACAAGCCTTTGAAATATTTTTAATTGGCTTAAAATTGAAGATTCAAATTTTTATTCAACTTCAATAGATTAAATTCTATAATTTAATCGCTAAATTCATTCTGATAATTTGAAATTCAATTCAAACCATCATTCAAATATTTAAAATTAATTAAATATTTCCAAATTAAATTATTCAAAATTCTGGGTCGTTACAATCTTCCCCCCTTAAAAGAATTTCGTCCCGAAATTACAAGTTAAGAAGAATGCCCTTATCCCGTCTATCATTTTTCACAATCCAAATAGTTTTATTAACTTACTAACCTAAATTTTTTTTATTAGAGATTCATTATCATTTCAACTAGCTTTCCAACTTCAATTATAAGTTTCAACCAACATTGTTTTCCTAACAATTAAAATTTAAATTCAAATTCAAAGTTCAAACTTTCAAAATTTCTCAAAATTTTTCTAACACCCTAAATTTTCGAAAAATTTCGCCAGCGTCTCCTTTGCGCGGCTAGCTCGGTACGACTACAAAATGGCACCACGGCCCCTCAGAATCAAAAAGAAAAGAGAAAGCCAAGTGGCTGGAGAAGAAAATCATCAAATTTCATATTGAAATTGAAATACGTACCTTTTTGTCGAGCAATTCAATTTTATCTTTGAAATCAAAATCTCAATTCCTTTATATACCTGTATAACCTGTATAACAGTAGCATCCAAATCCAACATTCAAACCATTTTGCCAATTCTATTACAAAATTTTTCAACATATGTTTCTTATACATTTTTACTTCACTATTGAAGTTACACATTCATTTTCATTGAATTTTACATTTCAATTCAATTCACAATTTCAATTCTATTTGAATTCAATTCATAATTTAAAATCTATTCAAATTTAATTCTCAATTCTAAATATTGAATTCTAACGATTAACTTTCATTTGCTAATTCGTATTACTACTTTAAATTAGTTTCATTCACTAATTCATTTCAAATTTCAATTTTTCCATATTCAATTCATCTCGAATTTACTGAATTACTAACAAAGAGAATTTCAATTTATTTCTTTTACTTACTTGAATTTATTACAAATTCAAATTTATCTTCAAATTTAGCTCACAACTAAACTTTAATTTAACCAATTCAAATTCCAATTCATTAGTCCATGAATTAATAATTTATCAAGTTAGTATACTTGAATTCAATCCATCTTATTTTATTATCAATTTCATTCAATTTTATTTAATTCCATATACTAATGATTTTAATATTATTAACAACCATGCAACCATATACTATAATAATAGGAAATCATTTATTTTCTATACAAAAATAGTTTTGGGCAAAATTATCTTATTTACCCGATTCAAAACAATTTTATATCCACTAACAAATACGCAGTCATATCTATTATTACACTCAAACTCATTCTAGAGTGCTACTGACTCTATCTCTAATGAGTAATACCCAACAGAACCATGGTTGTCGCTTAACCATAAGCTCTGATACCAAATGTAACGTACGCGATTTTTTCGTTGTCGAAAAACCGAATAGTTATGGGTTTAAGAAAAAGAAAAGAAGAAGAAAGAAAAGAAGATAGTAGAAAATAGAGAGAAAAGAAAACAGAAAATAGAATGGGACTGAAAACAACAGAACAACATCAGAATCTCACAATTCGCTGCGGAACAACATATAATAAATTTATGAATAATCTTTAAACAAAGAACTATATCAGTTATTACATTACATCACATTTCGTTACATCATATCATTAGAGTGTACAACAACAAACAGTGGAAAAAGAAATACTATATACTAGTGATACGCCAATGCCATCCATCTTGCCTCCTGCAACTCCAGAATATCCTGATATCCTGATAAACCTTAACTCTTGACTGCCCGTGTAGAAATTGGTGGGCACCCAGAGTTTAGGAAGGAAAACAATAAACTCCGAGTCAGTCATGTGACTGGCGTGAGAACTCAAAACAGTTTATTTATCTTTGAAAACAAAATAGAGGAATATTTTTAAAGTCAATTCGCAATGCTTTTAAAGATGAGACTACCATAAGGCCTCCCGCGCACACACACAATGCAAACGCAGAATCGGAGGAGATTTCTCCTTATGATAGTCAAAGATGCTTGATACGTATTAAAAAGAACATTTGATATTATTACTAGTGCATAGTGTAGAGAAAATTCATTTCGAAAATAAAGATATAAATCTTAGCCAGCATAGACATTTCGAACTATGCCTACTATAGCTACCATGTTCAATAGCGGGTTACCGCCATATTCCATGGCAGGTTATACAACTAAAACCGTACCAGGCTCGTATTTGAAGAATGGATTTTCCAACAAATGGTCAGGCCAAGGAACTTCCCATTGCCACATGGAAACGCCTCTGGAAGGACGCCCCGAGAACCAAACCGTTCTCCGCTAAACAAAGCCGGGATTCCCTTTTCCCAAGGAATATTACAAACCCTCAGATATGCCACCCCCGGTCCTTTGGGACCTTTAACCGAGCGCTCGTCACCATCATCACACAATCATAACAAAGTGTTTTCAACATGAGTAAGTATCTGGGCTCCATACCATGATACTACCCTTTTCCAGAAGGAATGGTCATACCCTAGGGAAGCGATCCCTGGAAACCTTGCCGCACAATTCCTGTTTCGACCATTACCGGTTTGTGAGGCTCGACGAAGTCTCGTCCACAAAAACATACTTTATACAAAAGCCATGCTTTGGGTCAACAAATGATCATAGAAATGATCACCAAGATAGACGATCAAACAAATGATCCTATCACAAATAATCAACACAATGATCATTTACAGCTACACTCAGCATGCCACATTACCAAATTGGGATATATCGCTGATAACTTCAACTATATAACCTCTGAGCTCGTACGTCTCAGAGAAGGGTGTTAAGCTAAGAGAATAAATTCTCCGCCACCAACAGAAATATATTTGAAAGAAATCGGCTTTATATCTCAATTTGTAATGTGAGACACACAATCCATACAAGTTTGTTCCGGGCTCGAACAGAACCGAAGGCACTTACAAAGAAGTCCTCGCAATCCGGATAATCTCTAATCACATCCAAATTTCCCATCACATATGGAGATCTCAATACCGGGGATCAGCCAGTGCAGAGAGAATCAACAAGAAACCCTTACGTTTTTGAAAATATCCGGTCTTCAACACCGATCTTCAAATGCAATTCATAACGATGTATCACATATTCGGAATGGGTTATACGACCCCAAGGTCCTTTCCCGGTTAACCCGAATAGTGAGCGCTTATTTAAAAAAATAAGTGTGGCATTCAATTTCAAGCAAATCACAACAAATACCTATTTAAAGGTAAATATTGATAGTCGGTTATTGAACTATCAATAGATATGCCAACATCACCAGATTCCAAATAATTTTCCAAATTATTTATTTTCCAAAAATATCTTTACAAGATATATAATCTCAATACTTCAAAAATAAATCAATATTTATTTTTAAACCCAATTTCCAAATTCCATTTATAAATTCCATATTGAATTTATATTTCCAAAAATATTCATGAATATACGATTTCCATTCGATTTCTAATATTCATTTTCAATTTATCTTCAAAAAGATAAATTCCAAATATTCACTTAATATTGGAAAAGCATTTCTATACTTATTAAAAATAAGTAATTCACGAACCTATTTATTTTCAACAGTTGGAAAATATTCAATATACTTAAATCGAGATTAAGTATATACTTCATTCTTTAAGGAAATCATTCTCTTAAACATATTTATTTGGGCCAAAACGAATGTTGCGTAAAACATCGTTACGACAACCCAAAATCACTAGTATAGGGATTCAAAATTAAAATAGATATATAAATCCCAATACTATACCAAATATTTCATTTCGAAATCATTTACTATAACAACGGTGTTATATTCCACCATTTCCTTTTATTTCTTGAAAACGTCTATTTCAACAATAAATGTTGAAATCTATGGTTTCGAATCTCAACACCTTTTAAAACATCTTTAGATCGTTTTAATTCTATTTCAAACATCACATCCAAAATATTTTTTTTACATAATATTCACTATTCAAAAACGTGAATATACCTTGTTAATAAATTTCATCACTTCTATTCATTTTATTTTAAAGGATTATTCACTGTCTAAAACGTGAATATAACTCCATTAATAAATTACAACAATTTTACTTATCAAAATAAGTAGTTTGCGAATTTATAAAACAACGTTTATAAATTCTATTTCTATTTATTTTATATCAACTCCTTTTTATAAATTCCTTTATTAACCTATCTCAATGCATATCACAATGATAAAATAAAATTCATATTATAAGTCAAACACTTATAATTTATCCAAAATCTATTCTTTTAAATAACTTTACAAATTTTATAAACCTACCGTTTATAAAATTCCATTTATAACTTCGCCGTTATAATTCTATAATTCCAATTTATGAAATTCATTTACAGTTCATTCTAATACTTGTAAAAGCTCGTTTTATAATTCCAATATTTTTAATTTATAAATATCAATTTATAAATCTTTTAATATAAAACAATTTATATTACTATTTTTAAAACGTCTTTAAACTCTTTTATAATTTCATCATTTGATTTATAAAATAAAAATTTTATAAATCCTATTTTTAAACTTCTTATAATAAATTCAGAAATCCCAGTTTAAACTATTTTATAAAATCACTAATCCCATATTTTCAAAAATCAACTTTTAACTGTATTTCTCAAAGATCATAATTTTTTATACATAAAAATTATAACGTGTATTTATTTAAGATAAATCAATTCCAAAAATATTTTATAAACGTATATTTCCAAAAATCACTTTAGAACTCCCATAAAAATAAAAATCGTTATTTTTTTTTAACTTCAAAATTGGATCTGATGATGCAACACATCAAATAGTCAATCATGACTTTTCAAACATCATATATCGATATGATAATCAATCAAACATCACAATATCTAAAATCAAATAAATATTTGTGAGGAATCCAGTTGGATCCATCCAACCTGTTTCCCTGCATCCACAGACATTAGCACAATACCCATTCCACTTCGAGGTGGAATATCGCGGTATATGGGATTTTATAAATATTATCTGCTTACTAACGGCGCAATAGGGTCTCATCCGCTATACAATGCGGGAAATCAAACAACTGCAATATATACATATGCCAATATATATATATTGCTATATATATAATATAATACCAATTCCACTTCGAGGTGGAATATCGCGGTATATGTGTGTAATAAATAACCTCCGCTTACTAACGGCGTATAGGGTCTATTCACATCCAATATACATATATAACAATCATCATTCAAGCCAACAATCATTCAATCAACAAATTTTAAATCTAACTATTTTAAAATTTAAATAAATCCTTTTGAGTGAGAAGTTCTCACCTTTGCTTTTATTTTGCAATCCATTTCCATCTTGTCTCGATTTCCTTGATTTATACCTTGTATAAATATTTAGACAATTTATTAATATTTGAAATAATCGAATAATAAATTTTCGTTTTGATTATTAAATTAATCAATAGTTTTATTTAAACCAATCTCTTCTTAAATAAATTTATTTTAACAAATTTTCCTTTTAAAATAATTCTAACTAGAAATTCCCAATTGAACTAAATTTCCTTTTTATTAATTCAAATCAACTAATTTTTTTCTTAAATAAAAATTATTTTCCTTTCAACCAAATTTATGTTAAATAAATTTATTTAACTAAACATTTTACTTTAAATTAATATCCTTATATCAATTTCTTTTAATAATTTATTTATCCAATAAATCAAATTCCTAACAAATCTGTCTAGTTCAATTTAAACTTCAACTAAATTTACTTTAAACAAATTTATTTAACTACAATTTAATTTCCCTTTAAATAAATTATTTTTAACCACTTAACCTAAATTTAAACAAATTTTCCTTTATAAACTATCATTTAGTCCTTAATTACCCATTTTTCCAATAATAAATAATATTTCTTTTGATAAGTCATTTTATTAAATAAGTAAAATTTCCAACTAATTTTCTTTTACAAATTCCTTTACTAACAGATATCGTTTAGTAGCTTAAAAATAATTCAAATTAACCAATGTTTTTAATTCAAACTAATAAATTAAATTTCAATAGTTAAAATGATTAAATAAGTTACTTGAATGATTTACTACTTTAAATAAATTAGTTTTAACTTAACATAATAACTAAATCATTAATTTTTTTTTAAGCTAATTTCCTTACATTAGTTTCAACTTGAAATAGATATTATTATTCATTTTTTTCTCTTATTGCAAAAAGATTGTATTCATTTATTTAATTCAAACTTAACTATATATTTTAATAAAAACAAAACTGCATAAAGTATTATTATTATTTTTCTATTTTTTAACCTTTAAACTTTACATATATTTATTATTATTATCTATAAATACTGTACTTACACTTACTGCATTTTCTGTTTATATATATATATATATATATATATATATATATTTTTTTTATAAAACAGCAGTTCCATCCTACTGTATATACATATACGTATATATATCTATATATCCTAAATTTTAAATAAAAATAGAATTAGCAAAGAACTTACTGAAAATCACGAACACAGGCCATTGCTCGACCCCAGAATCGAGCTGCTCCCCATCGCCTTCCTCTGTCGAATCGAAATCGCCACCACCTGCTCGACCGCGTGCACGAGCCTATACCCAATCGCCGAGTGCCACCACTCTGAATCGCACCTCCCCTATTCCCACTGAATCGCGCATCGCCTCTAGGTCACAATCGCGATGTCACCCCCTCGCCACAAATCATCGCGACCCAAAATCGTTACGCCGCCGCCTCTAATCGCGCGCTCACACGCGTGCGCCTGCGCCTTAGCCTCGCGCTTGCGACCGCCCTCATCGTCGCCGCTTTACTGAGTCGCGGCCACTCCCATCATCGCGCACAATTCCTGATTCAGGGCTTCGGCCATTTCTGTTTTTTTTTATATATAAATGAACGAATGAGAAAAGGGGCTCGGCCATCGATTGATTTTAAAACGAACGAGAGAAAAGCGAAATTAATTTGGGGAGGATTCACGCGGCCATTATTTTTTTATCTCGTATGATTTGAACTGAGGAACGAATTGAGGGAGAGGATATTTAAAGTCGAATGCAGTATGCTTGGCACGATTTATTTCGTGAATTTAGGCGTGATCCTAGGCGTGTTTTAAGGGAGAACATGCTGATGTTTGACTCAATTTAAATTTACATTTAAATTGAATTCAACTCAAATTCCAATGCGTTAACTCACCGTGTGATCACATATTAACACCGAAAAATACGAAATTTGAAATCCGGCAATAATTCAATATTACGGACCCAATGGAACTGGTTTCGTCGAATTCCGAGACTGTGCCTCGGAAGGCTATTTTTAAATATCGATTCAAACGATTTAATTTCAAAACTGAACAATTCACTTCCAAATTCAATTCTGAAGCTTCTATAATCTTCAATATTATCAATATGAATTTGACAAGCCTTTGAAATATTTTTAATTGGCTTAAAATTGAAGATTCAAATTTTTATTCAACTTCAATAGATTAAATTCTATAATTTAATCGCTAAATTCATTCTGATAATTTGAAATTCAATTCAAACCATCATTCAAATATTTAAAATTAATTAAATATTTCCAAATTAAATTATTCAAAATTCTGGGTCGTTACAATCTTCCCCCCTTAAAAGAATTTCGTCCCGAAATTACAAGTTAAGAAGAATGCCCTTATCCCGTCTATCATTTTTCACAATCCAAATAGTTTTATTAACTTACTAACCTAAATTTTTTTTATTAGAGATTCATTATCATTTCAACTAGCTTTCCAACTTCAATTATAAGTTTCAACCAACATTGTTTTCCTAACAATTAAAATTTAAATTCAAATTCAAAGTTCAAACTTTCAAAATTTCTCAAAATTTTTCTAACACCCTAAATTTTCGAAAAATTTCGCCAGCGTCTCCTTTGCGCGGCTAGCTCGGTACGACTACAAAATGGCACCACGGCCCCTCAGAATCAAAAAGAAAAGAGAAAGCCAAGTGGCTGGAGAAGAAAATCATCAAATTTCATATTGAAATTGAAATACGTACCTTTTTGTCGAGCAATTCAATTTTATCTTTGAAATCAAAATCTCAATTCCTTTATATACCTGTATAACCTGTATAACAGTAGCATCCAAATCCAACATTCAAACCATTTTGCCAATTCTATTACAAAATTTTTCAACATATGTTTCTTATACATTTTTACTTCACTATTGAAGTTACACATTCATTTTCATTGAATTTTACATTTCAATTCAATTCACAATTTCAATTCTATTTGAATTCAATTCATAATTTAAAATCTATTCAAATTTAATTCTCAATTCTAAATATTGAATTCTAACGATTAACTTTCATTTGCTAATTCGTATTACTACTTTAAATTAGTTTCTTTCACTAATTCATTTCAAATTTCAATTTTTCCATATTCAATTCATCTCGAATTTACTGAATTACTAACAAAGAGAATTTCAATTTATTTCTTTTACTTACTTGAATTTATTACAAATTCAAATTTATCTTCAAATTTAGCTCACAACTAAACTTTAATTTAACCAATTCAAATTCCAATTCATTAGTCCATGAATTAATAATTTATCAAGTTAGTATACTTGAATTCAATCCATCTTATTTTATTATCAATTTCATTCAATTTTATTTAATTCCATATACTAATGATTTTAATATTATTAACAACCATGCAACCATATACTATAATAATAGGAAATCATTTATTTTCTATACAAAAATAGTTTTGGGCAAAATTATCTTATTTACCCGATTCAAAACAATTTTATATCCACTAACAAATACGCAGTCATATCTATTATTACACTCAAACTCATTCTAGAGTGCTACTGACTCTATCTCTAATGAGTAATACCCAACAGAACCATGGTTGTCGCTTAACCATAAGCTCTGATACCAAATGTAACGTACGCGATTTTTTCGTTGTCGAAAAACCGAATAGTTATGGGTTTAAGAAAAAGAAAAGAAGAAGAAAGAAAAGAAGATAGTAGAAAATAGAGAGAAAAGAAAACAGAAAATAGAACGGGACTGAAAACAACAGAACAACATCAGAATCTCACAATTCGCTGCGGAACAACATATAATAAATTTATGAATAATCTTTAAACAAAGAACTATATCAGTTATTACATTACATCACATTTCGTTACATCATATCATTAGAGTGTACAACAACAAACAGTGGAAAAAGAAATACTATATACTAGTGATACGCCAATGCCATCCATCTTGCCTCCTGCAACTCCAGAATATCCTGATATCCTGATAAACCTTAACTCTTGACTGCCCGTGTAGAAATTGGTGGGCACCCAGAGGTTAGGAAGGAAAACAATAAACTCCGAGTCAGTCATGTGACTGGCGTGAGAACTCAAAACAGTTTATTTATCTTTGAAAACAAAATAGAGGAATATTTTTAAAGTCAATTCGCAATGCTTTTAAAGATGAGACTACCATAAGGCCTCCCGCGCACACACACAATGCAAACGCAGAATCGGAGGAGATTTCTCCTTATGATAGTCAAAGATGCTTGATACGCATTAAAAAGAACATTTGATATTATTACTAGTGCATAGTGTAGAGAAAATTCATTTCGAAAATAAAGATATAAATCTTAGCCAGCATAGACATTTCGAACTATGCCTACTATAGCTACCATGTTCAATAGCGGGTTACCGCCATATTCCATGGCAGGTTATACAACTAAAACCGTACCAGGCTCGTATTTGAAGAATGGATTTTCCAACAAATGGTCAGGCCAAGGAACTTCCCATTGCCACATGGAAACGCCTCTGGAAGGACGCCCCGAGAACCAAACCGTTCTCCGCTAAACAAAGCCGGGATTCCCTTTTCCCAAGGAATATTACAAACCCTCAGATATGCCACCCCCGGTCCTTTGGGACCTTTAACCGAGCGCTCGTCACCATCATCACACAATCATAACAAAGTGTTTTCAACATGAGTAAGTATCTGGGCTCCATACCATGATACTACCCTTTTCCAGAAGGAATGGTCATACCCTAGGGAAGCGATCCCTGGAAACCTTGCCGCACAATTCCTGTTTCGACCATTACCGGTTTGTGAGGCTCGACGAAGTCTCGTCCACAAAAACATACTTTATACAAAAGCCATGCTTTGGGTCAACAAATGATCATAGAAATGATCACCAAGATAGACGATCAAACAAATGATCCTATCACAAATAATCAACACAATGATCATTTACAGCTACACTCAGCATGCCACATTACCAAATTGGGATATATCGCTGATAACTTCAACTATATAACCTCTGAGCTCGTACGTCTCAGAGAAGGGTGTTAAGCTAAGAGAATAAATTCTCCGCCACCAACAGAAATATATTTGAAAGAAATCGGCTTTATATCTCAATTTGTAATGTGAGACACACAATCCATACAAGTTTGTTCCGGGCTCGAACAGAACCGAAGGCACTTACAAAGAAGTCCTCGCAATCCGGATAATCTCTAATCACATCCAAATTTCCCATCACATATGGAGATCTCAATACCAGGGATCAGCCAGTGCAGAGAGAATCAACAAGAAACCCTTACGTTTTTGAAAATATCCGGTCTTCAACACCGATCTTCAAATGCAATTCATAACGATGTATCACATATTCGGAATGGGTTATACGACCCCAAGGTCCTTTCCCGGTTAACCCGAATAGTGAGCGCTTATTTAAAAAAATAAGTGTGGCATTCAATTTCAAGCAAATCACAACAAATACCTATTTAAAGGTAAATATTGATAGTCGGTTATTGAACTATCAATAGATATGCCAACATCACCAGATTCCAAATAATTTTCCAAATTATTTATTTTCCAAAAATATCTTTACAAGATATATAATCTCAATACTTCAAAAATAAATCAATATTTATTTTTAAACCCAATTTCCAAATTCCATTTATAAATTCCATATTGAATTTATATTTCCAAAAATATTCATGAATATACGATTTCCATTCGATTTCTAATATTCATTTTCAATTTATCTTCAAAAAGATAAATTCCAAATATTCACTTAATATTGGAAAAGCATTTCTATACTTATTAAAAATAAGTAATTCACGAACCTATTTATTTTCAACAGTTGGAAAATATTCAATATACTTAAATCGAGATTAAGTATATACTTCATTCTTTAAGGAAATCATTCTCTTAAACATATTTATTTGGGCCAAAACGAATGTTGCGTAAAACATCGTTACGACAACCCAAAATCACTAGTATAGGGATTCAAAATTAAAATAGATATATAAATCCCAATACTATACCAAATATTTCATTTCGAAATCATTTACTATAACAACGGTGTTATATTCCACCATTTCCTTTTATTTCTTGAAAACGTCTATTTCAACAATAAATGTTGAAATCTATGGTTTCGAATCTCAACACCTTTTAAAACATCTTTAGATCGTTTTAATTCTATTTCAAACATCACATCCAAAATATTTTTTTTACATAATATTCACTATTCAAAAACGTGAATATACCTTGTTAATAAATTTCATCACTTCTATTCATTTTATTTTAAAGGATTATTCACTGTCTAAAACGTGAATATAACTCCATTAATAAATTACAACAATTTTACTTATCAAAATAAGTAGTTTGCGAATTTATAAAACAACGTTTATAAATTCTATTTCTATTTATTTTATATCAACTCCTTTTTATAAATTCCTTTATTAACCTATCTCAATGCATATCACAATGATAAAATAAAATTCATATTATAAGTCAAACACTTATAATTTATCCAAAATCTATTCTTTTAAATAACTTTACAAATTTTATAAACCTACCGTTTATAAAATTCCATTTATAACTTCGCCGTTATAATTCTATAATTCCAATTTATGAAATTCATTTACAGTTCATTCTAATACTTGTAAAAGCTCGTTTTATAATTCCAATATTTTTAATTTATAAATATCAATTTATAAATCTTTTAATATAAAACAATTTATATTACTATTTTTAAAACGTCTTTAAACTCTTTTATAATTTCATCATTTGATTTATAAAATAAAAATTTTATAAATCCTATTTTTAAACTTCTTATAATAAATTCAGAAATCCCAGTTTAAACTATTTTATAAAATCACTAATCCCATATTTTCAAAAATCAACTTTTAACTGTATTTCTCAAAGATCATAATTTTTTATACATAAAAATTATAACGTGTATTTATTTAAGATAAATCAATTCCAAAAATATTTTATAAACGTATATTTCCAAAAATCACTTTAGAACTCCCATAAAAATAAAAATCGTTATTTTTTTTTAACTTCAAAATTGGATCTGATGATGCAACACATCAAATAGTCAATCATGACTTTTCAAACATCATATATCGATATGATAATCAATCAAACATCACAATATCTAAAATCAAATAAATATTTGTGAGGAATCCAGTTGGATCCATCCAACCTGTTTCCCTGCATCTACAGACATTAGCACAATACCCATTCCACTTCGAGGTGGAATATCGCGGTATATGGGATTTTATAAATATTATCTGCTTACTAACGGCGCAATAGGGTCTCATCCGCTATACAATGCGGGAAATCAAACAACTGCAATATATACATATGCCAATATATATATATTGCTATATATATAATATAATACCAATTCCACTTCGAGGTGGAATATCGCGGTATATGTGTGTAATAAATAACCTCCGCTTACTAACGGCGTATAGGGTCTATTCACATCCAATATACATATATAACAATCATCATTCAAGCCAACAATCATTCAATCAACAAATTTTAAATCTAACTATTTTAAAATTTAAATAAATCCTTTTGAGTGAGAAGTTCTCACCTTTGCTTTTATTTTGCAATCCATTTCCATCTTGTCTCGATTTCCTTGATTTATACCTTGTATAAATATTTAGACAATTTATTAATATTTGAAATAATCGAATAATAAATTTTCGTTTTGATTTTTAAATTAATCAATAGTTTTATTTAAACCAATCTCTTCTTAAATAAATTTATTTTAACAAATTTTCCTTTTAAAATAATTCTAACTAGAAATTCCCAATTGAACTAAATTTCCTTTTTATTAATTCAAATCAACTAATTTTTTTCTTAAATAAAAATTATTTTCCTTTCAACCAAATTTATGTTAAATAGATTTATTTAACTAAACATTTTACTTTAAATTAATATCCTTATATCAATTTCTTTTAATAATTTATTTATCCAATAAATCAAATTCCTAACAAATCTGTCTAGTTCAATTTAAACTTCAACTAAATTTACTTTAAACAAATTTATTTAACTACAATTTAATTTCCCTTTAAATAAATTATTTTTAACCACTTAACCTAAATTTAAACAAATTTTCCTTTATAAACTATCATTTAGTCCTTAATTACCCATTTTTCCAATAATAAATAATATTTCTTTTGATAAGTCATTTTATTAAATAAGTAAAATTTCCAACTAATTTTCTTTTACAAATTCCTTTACTAACAGATATCGTTTAGTAGCTTAAAAATAATTCAAATTAACCAATGTTTTTAATTCAAACTAATAAATTAAATTTCAATAGTTAAAATGATTAAATAAGTTACTTGAATGATTTACTACTTTAAATAAATTAGTTTTAACTTAACATAATAACTAAATCATTAATTTTTTTTTAAGCTAATTTCCTTACATTAGTTTCAACTTGAAATAGATATTATTATTCATTTTTTTCTCTTATTGCAAAAAGATTGTATTCATTTATTTAATTCAAACTTAACTATATATTTTAATAAAAACAAAACTGCATAAAGTATTATTATTATTTTTCTATTTTTTAACCTTTAAACTTTACATATAGTTATTATTATTATCTATAAATACTGTACTTACACTTACTGCATTTTCTGTTTATATATATATATATATATATATATATATATTATTTTTTTATAAAATAGCAGTTCCATCCTACTGTATATACATCTACGTATATATATCTATATATCCTAAATTTTAAATAAAAATAGAATTAGCAAAGAACTTACTGAAAATCACGAACACAGGCCATTGCTCGACCCCAGAATCGAGCTGCTCCCCATCGCCTTCCTCTGTCGAATCGAAATCGCCACCACCTGCTCGACCGCGTGCACGAGCCTATACCCAATCGCCGAGTGCCACCACTCTGAATCGCACCTCCCCTATTCCCACTGAATCGCGCATCGCCTCTAGGTCACAATCGCGATGTCACCCCCTCGCCACAAATCATCGCGACCCAAAATCGTTACGCCGCCGCCTCTAATCGCGCGCTCACACGCGTGCGCCTGCGCCTTAGCCTCGCGCTTGCGACCGCCCTCATCGTCGCCGCTTTACTGAGTCGCGGCCACTCCCATCATCGCGCACAATTCCTGATTCAGGGCTTCGGCCATTTCTGTTTTTTTTTATATATAAATGAACGAATGAGAAAAGGGGCTCGGCCATCGATTGATTTTAAAACGAACGAGAGAAAAGCGAAATTAATTTGGGGAGGATTCACGCGGCCATTATTTTTTTATCTCGTATGATTTGAACTGAGGAACGAATTGAGGGAGAGGATATTTAAAGTCGAATGCAGTATGCTTGGCACGATTTATTTCGTGAATTTAGGCGTGATCCTAGGCGTGTTTTAAGGGAGAACATGCTGATGTTTGACTCAATTTAAATTTACATTTAAATTGAATTCAACTCAAATTCCAATGCGTTAACTCACCGTGTGATCACATATTAACACCGAAAAATACGAAATTTGAAATCCGGCAATAATTCAATATTACGGACCCAATGGAACTGGTTTCGTCGAATTCCGAGACTGTGCCTCGGAAGGCTATTTTTAAATATCGATTCAAACGATTTAATTTCAAAACTGAACAATTCACTTCCAAATTCAATTCTGAAGCTTCTATAATCTTCAATATTATCAATATGAATTTGACAAGCCTTTGAAATATTTTTAATTGGCTTAAAATTGAAGATTCAAATTTTTATTCAACTTCAATAGATTAAATTCTATAATTTAATCGCTAAATTCATTCTGATAATTTGAAATTCAATTCAAACCATCATTCAAATATTTAAAATTAATTAAATATTTCCAAATTAAATTATTCAAAATTCTGGGTCGTTACAATCTTCCCCCCTTAAAAGAATTTCGTCCCGAAATTACAAGTTAAGAAGAATGCCCTTATCCCGTCTATCATTTTTCACAATCCAAATAGTTTTATTAACTTACTAACCTAAATTTTTTTTATTAGAGATTCATTATCATTTCAACTAGCTTTCCAACTTCAATTATAAGTTTCAACCAACATTGTTTTCCTAACAATTAAAATTTAAATTCAAATTCAAAGTTCAAACTTTCAAAATTTCTCAAAATTTTTCTAACACCCTAAATTTTCGAAAAATTTCGCCAGCGTCTCCTTTGCGCGGCTAGCTCGGTACGACTACAAAATGGCACCACGGCCCCTCAGAATCAAAAAGAAAAGAGAAAGCCAAGTGGCTGGAGAAGAAAATCATCAAATTTCATATTGAAATTGAAATACGTACCTTTTTGTCGAGCAATTCAATTTTATCTTTGAAATCAAAATCTCAATTCCTTTATATACCTGTATAACCTGTATAACAGTAGCATCCAAATCCAACATTCAAACCATTTTGCCAATTCTATTACAAAATTTTTCAACATATGTTTCTTATACATTTTTACTTCACTATTGAAGTTACACATTCATTTTCATTGAATTTTACATTTCAATTCAATTCACAATTTCAATTCTATTTGAATTCAATTCATAATTTAAAATCTATTCAAATTTAATTCTCAATTCTAAATATTGAATTCTAACGATTAACTTTCATTTGCTAATTCGTATTACTACTTTAAATTAGTTTCATTCACTAATTCATTTCAAATTTCAATTTTTCCATATTCAATTCATCTCGAATTTACTGAATTACTAACAAAGAGAATTTCAATTTATTTCTTTTACTTACTTGAATTTATTACAAATTCAAATTTATCTTCAAATTTAGCTCACAACTAAACTTTAATTTAACCAATTCAAATTCCAATTCATTAGTCCATGAATTAATAATTTATCAAGTTAGTTTACTTGAATTCAATCCATCTTATTTTATTATCAATTTCATTCAATTTTATTTAATTCCATATACTAATGATTTTAATATTATTAACAACCATGCAACCATATACTATAATAATAGGAAATCATTTATTTTCTATACAAAAATAGTTTTGGGCAAAATTATCTTATTTACCCGATTCAAAACAATTTTATATCCACTAACAAATACGCAGTCATATCTATTATTACACTCAAACTCATTCTAGAGTGCTACTGACTCTATCTCTAATGAGTAATACCCAACAGAACCATGGTTGTCGCTTAACCATAAGCTCTGATACCAAATGTAACGTACGCGATTTTTTCGTTGTCGAAAAACCGAATAGTTATGGGTTTAAGAAAAAGAAAAGAAGAAGAAAGAAAAGAAGATAGTAGAAAATAGAGAGAAAAGAAAACAGAAAATAGAACGGGACTGAAAACAACAGAACAACATCAGAATCTCACAATTCGCTGCGGAACAACATATAATAAATTTATGAATAATCTTTAAACAAAGAACTATATCAGTTATTACATTACATCACATTTCGTTACATCATATCATTAGAGTGTACAACAACAAACAGTGGAAAAAGAAATACTATATACTAGTGATACGCCAATGCCATCCATCTTGCCTCCCGCAACTCCAGAATATCCTGATATCCTGATAAACCTTAACTCTTGACTGCCCGTGTAGAAATTGGTGGGCACCCAGAGTTTAGGAAGGAAAACAATAAACTCCGAGTCAGTCATGTGACTGGCGTGAGAACTCAAAACAGTTTATTTATCTTTGAAAACAAAATAGAGGAATATTTTTAAAGTCAATTCGCAATGCTTTTAAAGATGAGACTACCATAAGGCCTCCCGCGCACACACACAATGCAAACGCAGAATCGGAGGAGATTTCTCCTTATGATAGTCAAAGATGCTTGATACGTATTAAAAAGAACATTTGATATTATTACTAGTGCATAGTGTAGAGAAAATTCATTTCGAAAATAAAGATATAAATCTTAGCCAGCATAGACATTTCGAACTATGCCTACTATAGCTACCATGTTCAATAGCGGGTTACCGCCATATTCCATGGCAGGTTATACAACTAAAACCGTACCAGGCTCGTATTTGAAGAATGGATTTTCCAACAAATGGTCAGGCCAAGGAACTTCCCATTGCCACATGGAAACGCCTCTAGAAGGACGCCCCGAGAACCAAACCGTTCTCCGCTAAACAAAGCCGGGATTCCCTTTTCCCAAGGAATATTACAAACCCTCAGATATGCCACCCCCGGTCCTTTGGGACCTTTAACCGAGCGCTCGTCACCATCATCACACAATCATAACAAAGTGTTTTCAACATGAGTAAGTATCTGGGCTCCATACCATGATACTACCCTTTTCCAGAAGGAATGGTCATACCCTAGGGAAGCGATCCCTGGAAACCTTGCCGCACAATTCCTGTTTCGACCATTACCGGTTTGTGAGGCTCGACGAAGTCTCGTCCACAAAAACATACTTTATACAAAAGCCATGCTTTGGGTCAACAAATGATCATAGAAATGATCACCAAGATAGACGATCAAACAAATGATCCTATCACAAATAATCAACACAATGATCATTTACAGCTACACTCAGCATGCCACATTACCAAATTGGGATATATCGCTGATAACTTCAACTATATAACCTCTGAGCTCGTACGTCTCAGAGAAGGGTGTTAAGCTAAGAGAATAAATTCTCCGCCACCAACAGAAATATATTTGAAAGAAATCGGCTTTATATCTCAATTTGTAATGTGAGACACACAATCCATACAAGTTTGTTCCGGGCTCGAACAGAACCGAAGGCACTTACAAAGAAGTCCTCGCAATCCGGATAATCTCTAATCACATCCAAATTTCCCATCACATATGGAGATCTCAATACCGGGGATCAGCCAGTGCAGAGAGAATCAACAAGAAACCCTTACGTTTTTGAAAATATCCGGTCTTCAACACCGATCTTCAAATGCAATTCATAACGATGTATCACATATTCGGAATGGGTTATACGACCCCAAGGTCCTTTCCCGGTTAACCCGAATAGTGAGCGCTTATTTAAAAAAATAAGTGTGGCATTCAATTTCAAGCAAATCACAACAAATACCTATTTAAAGGTAAATATTGATAGTCGGTTATTGAACTATCAATAGATATGCCAACATCACCAGATTCCAAATAATTTTCCAAATTATTTATTTTCCAAAAATATCTTTACAAGATATATAATCTCAATACTTCAAAAATAAATCAATATTTATTTTTAAACCCAATTTCCAAATTCCATTTATAAATTCCATATTGAATTTATATTTCCAAAAATATTCATGAATATACGATTTCCATTCGATTTCTAATATTCATTTTCAATTTATCTTCAAAAAGATAAATTCCAAATATTCACTTAATATTGGAAAAGCATTTCTATACTTATTAAAAATAAGTAATTCACGAACCTATTTATTTTCAACAGTTGGAAAATATTCAATATACTTAAATCGAGATTAAGTATATACTTCATTCTTTAAGGAAATCATTCTCTTAAACATATTTATTTGGGCCAAAACGAATGTTGCGTAAAACATCGTTACGACAACCCAAAATCACTAGTATAGGGATTCAAAATTAAAATAGATATATAAATCCCAATACTATACCAAATATTTCCTTTCGAAATCATTTACTATAACAACGGTGTTATATTCCACCATTTCCTTTTATTTCTTGAAAACGTCTATTTCAACAATAAATGTTGAAATCTATGGTTTCGAATCTCAACACCTTTTAAAACATCTTTAGATCGTTTTAATTCTATTTCAAACATCACATCCAAAATATATTTTTTACATAATATTCACTATTCAAAAACGTGAATATACCTTGTTAATAAATTTCATCACTTCTATTCATTTTATTTTAAAGGATTATTCACTGTCTAAAACGTGAATATAACTCCATTAATAAATTACAACAATTTTACTTATCAAAATAAGTAGTTTGCGAATTTATAAAACAACGTTTATAAATTCTATTTCTATTTATTTTATATCAACTCCTTTTTATAAATTCCTTTATTAACCTATCTCAATGCATATCACAATGATAAAATAAAATTCATATTATAAGTCAAACACTTATAATTTATCCAAAATCTATTCTTTTAAATAACTTTACAAATTTTATAAACCTACCGTTTATAAAATTCCATTTATAACTTCGCCGTTATAATTCTATAATTCCAATTTATGAAATTCATTTACAGTTCATTCTAATACTTGTAAAAGCTCGTTTTATAATTCCAATATTTTTAATTTATAAATATCAATTTATAAATCTTTTAATATAAAACAATTTATATTACTATTTTTAAAACGTCTTTAAACTCTTTTATAATTTCATCATTTGATTTATAAAATAAAAATTTTGTAAATCCTATTTTTAAACTTCTTATAATAAATTCAGAAATCCCAGTTTAAACTATTTTATAAAATCACTAATCCCATATTTTCAAAAATCAACTTTTAACTGTATTTCTCAAAGATCATAATTTTTTATACATAAAAATTATAACGTTTATTTATTTAAGATAAATCAATTCTAAAAATATTTTATAAACGTATATTTCGAAAAATCACTATAGAAATCCCATAAAAATCAAAATCGTTATTTTTTTTTAACTTCAAAATTGGATCCGATGATGCAACACATCAAATAGTCAATCACGACTTTTCAAACATCATATATCGATATGATAATCAATCAAACATCACAATATCTAAAATCAAATAAATATTTGTGAGGAATCCAGTTGGATCCCTCCAACCTGTTTCCCTGCATCCACAGACATTAGCACAATACCCATTCCACTTCGAGGTGGAATATCGCGGTATATGGGATTTTATAAATATTATCCGCTTACTAACGGCGCAATAGGGTCTCATCCGCTATACAATGCGGGAAATCAATCAACTGCAATATATACATATGCCAATATATATATATATATAATGCTATATATATATAATATAATACCAATTCCACTTCGAGGTGGAATATCGCGGTATATGTGTGTAATAAATAACCTCCGCTTACTAACGGCGTATAGGGTCTATTCACATCCAATATACATATATAACAATCATCATTCAAGCCAACAATCATTCAATCAACAAATTTTAAATCTAACTATTTTAAAATTTAAATAAATCCTTTTGAGTGAGAAGTTCTCACCTTTGCTTTTATTTTGTAATCCATTTCCATCTTGTCTCGATTTCCTTAATTTATACCTTGTATAAATATTTACACAATTTATTAATATTTGAAATAATCGAATAATAAATTTTCTTTTTGATTATTAAATTAATCAATAGTTTTATTTAAACCAATCTCTTCTTAAATAAATTTATTTTAACAAATTTTCCTTTTAAAATAATTCTAACTGGAGATTCCCAATTGAACTAAATTTCCTTTTTATTAATTTAAATCAACTAATTTTTTTCTTAAATAAAAATTATTTTCCTTTCAACCAAATTTCTGTTAAATAAATTTATTTAACTAAACATTTTACTTTAAATTAATATCCTTATATCAATTTATTTTAATAATTTATTTATCCAATAAATCAAATTCCTAACAAATCTGTCTAGTTCAATTTAAACTTCAACTAAATTTACTTTAAACAAATTTATTTAACTACAATTTAATTTCCCTTTAAATAAATTATTTTTAACCACTTAACCTAAATTTAAACAAATTTTCCTTTATAAACTATCATTTAGTCCTTAATTACCCATTTTTCCAATAATAAATAATATTTCTTTTGATAAGTCATTTTATTAAATAAGTAAAATTTCCAACTAATTTTCTTTTACAAATTCCTTTATTAACAGATATCGTTTAGTAGCTTAAAAAATAATTCAAATTAACCAATGTTTTTAATTCAAACTAATAAATTAAATTTCAATAGTTAAAATGATTAAATAAGTCACTTGAATGATTTACTACTTTAAATAAATTAGTTTTAACTTAACATAATAACTAAATCATTAATTTTTTTTAAGCTAATTTCCTTACATTAGTTTCAACTTGAAATAGATATTATTATTCATTTTTTTCTCTTATTGTAAACAGATTGTATTCATTTATTTAATTCAAACTTAACTATATATTTTAATAAAAACAAAACTGCATAAAGTATTATTATTATTATTTTTCTGTTTTTTAACCTTTAAACTTTACATATAGTTATTATTATTATCTATAAATACTGTACTTACACTTACTGCATTTTCTGTTTATATATATTTTTTTTTTATAAAACAGCAGTACCATCCTACTGTATATACATATACGTATATATATCTATATATCCTAAATTTTAAATAAAAATAGAATTAGCAAAGAACTTACTGAAAATCACGAACACAGGCCATTGCTCGACCCCAGAATCGAGCTGCTCCCCATCGCCTTCCTCTGTCGAATCGAAATCGCCACCACCTGCTCGACCGCGTGCACGAGCCTATACCCAATCGCCGAGTGCCACCACTCTGAATCTCACCTCCCCTATTCCCACTGAATCGCGCATCGCCTCCAGGTCGCAATCGCGACGTCACCCCCCTCGCCACAAATCATCGCGACCCAAAATCGTTACGCCGCCGCCTCTAATCGCGCGCGCACACGCGTGCGCCTGCGCCTTAGCCTCGCGCTTGCGACCGCCCTCATCGTCGCCGCTTTACTGAGTCGCGGCCACTCCCATCATCGCGCACAATTCCTGATTCAGGGCTTCGGCCATTTCTGTTCTTTTTTTTATATATAAATGAACGAATGAGAAAAGGGGCTCGGCCATTGATTGATTTTAAAACGAACGAGAGAAAAGCGAAATTAATTTGGGAAGGATTCACGCGGCCATTATTTTTTTATCTCGTATGATTTGAACTGAGGAACGAATTGAGGGAGAGGATATTTAAAGTCGAATGCAGTATGCTTGGCACGATTTATTTCGTGAATTTAGGCGTAATCCTAGGCGTGTTTTAAGGGAGAACATGCTGATGTTTGACTCAATTTAAATTTAAATTTAAATTGAATTCAACTCAAATTCCAATGCGTTAACTCACCGTGTGATCACATATTAACTCCGAAAAATACGAAATTTGAAATCCTCCAATAATTCAATATTACGGACCCAATGGAACTGGTTTCGTCGAATTCCGAGACTGTGCCTCGGAAGGCTATTTTTAAATATCGATTCAAACGATTTAATTTCAAAACTGAACAATTCACTTCCAAATTCAATTCTGAAGCTTCTATAATCTTCAATATTATCAATATGAATTTTACAAGCCTTTGAAATATTTTTAATTGGCTTAAAATTGAAGATTCAAATTTTTATTCAACTTCAATAGATTAAATTCAATAATTTAATCGCTAAATTCATTCTGATAATTTGAAATTCAATTCAAACCATCATTCAAATATTTAAAATTAATTAAATATTTCCAAATTAAATTATTCAAAATTATGGGTCGTTACAACCAGAGACCTCGGCTTCACTTCCAGAACCACACTGCACTTCGACAATGCTATTCCCCTCCATGCGATCCACCTCGAAGCAACGACGACGACGCACTCATGTTTTACTGATTCGAGCCAAAAACAGGTTCAAAACCCTACTACGCCCCATCACGGCCACCACGGTCACCATAAAAATCAACCACCATTTTTCCTGCATCACCCAGAACCAAGACCACCTCCATGCCGAAGCTCAACCCCCAATTCAACCCCAATCAACGGCAAACGACCCCAAACCCAAACTCATAAAACCCTTAATTTCTCTTTGAATACTAAATTATAAATTCCCAATTTCATGTTAAAATTCATAATTTTGAATTCCAATTCAGGCCATATGATCTGAATTTTAAATAATGGAAATTGATTTTCACTCAATTTTGGTTTTTCACTGTAAATCTAATATTTACAGTACATTGTTCAATATAAATTTCTAAATTTATTTTTAATCACAAGATTACTTTGTTATGCTCAAATTTCTTTCAATGTTCAGTGATTAATAATGATCAGCTTGGAAGTTAGGAAATTTTTATAAAACTGGATTATGCATAAGAATAAAGTTTTAAAACTTCATATTCATAGGCATTTGAAACTGCTAAAAAAATATGCACTCAATTCTTCAAATCAAGCATGGAAACATTGATATTATTTTTACTATAACATTCATGCCACAGAACAAAAATATGAAGGATTTAAACTGTTTTTAAAAAGTGTTTACTCACCAGAGTCAAAAAGCAGAGAACACTGCAATACTGCATTTTGATTCCTGGATCATTCAATCTGATTTGCATCTTGCTGTTGATTAAATTGAATTTGCTAAAATCTTGCTAATAGTTGAATTTGCATGTTTTCCAGTTGAACTTGAAGCAAATCTCAGGTTGCAATCACTTGGATATGGATTGGAAAAGCTTCAGGTCTACTTGATTACAGGTTTGAAATTCTGATTTCTGGATTTCAATTTGAATTTTGTATTTGATTTTTTTTTTAGTTGAAGAAAATTTAGAGAAGTTTGATGATAAGAAACAAACAGATCTTTTCTTTTGAATTTTAATTAAAACAAAATTTTTCTTTTTAACTTAGAAACAAAACTTTCCTTTTAAACAAAACGATGCCACTTGTTAAAGAATGAACCATTGTATTAACAAATGTAAAGCTCTTTTATTATTTTGTAGACAAGTGTGTTTCATAAATTGTTATGATGCCAAATGTTTTTAAGTGGTGATCATTACATTAATTACTTGTTTTAAAAAATGAATTAAACCTTAATTATTTATTTATAAATGAATAAACCTTAATTACTACTAATTTAATACTCATGTTATATATGTATAACTATGAAATGTATTATATTAATACCCTTGTGATTTGGTTTATAATTATTTTAAAACTCACTTTTCTACAAATAAGTTCAAAAGAAGAAACATTCATTTAAATCTTATTTTAAAGTTTAAACTAAAGTTATTATAGCTACATTGATATTATATTTAAAAATCTAATTTGTTTCCAAAAATCAATTTTAAGAAAACAATTTAAAATTTTATAACAATGTACTATATTTCAAGCTATTATTCTTTTTAATAAAAATAAATCTTCCCTTAAGTGTTTTATACATAAACAAAAATTTTAAATAGCTTTTGGAAAAACATTTTTATTGAATTAAATCAAATCAAAACTTTCCAAATTACAATAAAAACTTATGTACGTTAAATTTTGAAAACATTTTTTCTATTTAAGTTTAATTCATATATTTTCATTTACAACAAATACCCAAATATAAATATTCATTATAAATAGAACATCCTAAATATTAACTTCAGAAATTATTTGAATTTTAAAACAAAACATCAAATCACAATATATAAACATATATATTATAATTTGAAAATATTTTTATTAAATTTAAATTGAACCAATTTCCTTATTACAATGTATACATATATACATTACCAGTGGAATTATTTTTATTAACTTAAAAAGATCAATCAATTACACACATATATTATTATTATAATTTGAAAAGAATAATCATTCAAATTATATTATCATTATTATTGAATTTTTGAAAAGATAATCATTTGTCAAATTAGATTAATTATTAGTTTTGAATATAAAATATTTGGTTAAATTAGATTTTAAATCAATATAACATATTTAAAATAAATTATAAATAGAAATTATTAAATAAGTATTGCCAAAATCCCGGGACATCACATTCCTTCCTCTTAAAAGAATTTCGTCCCTGAAATTTAAAAGCAAAGATAATTTAATAATTCCATACAGATTTTAAATTTTAAAACAACAAAAAATGTTATCAACCATACTAGAAACCATAACATCCAATTCAAACAATCAATTCTAACTATCCAGACAAAATTCTAGACAGAATTTCCTTGAGTTTCCCAGGTACAAACACCGGGTTACTCACCCTACAGAATCTAAAACTAGGTGCTCTACTCTGATCTAGAACTTCTATATATCCAGATTTACAATCTAAATAGGATACTGGATCACAAAAAATCCGATCAACTTACAAATCCCCATGATCTGCTAGTTCTAATCCAGTGATAGATCAAACACTTATCCTTAAGAGAATATTCAAAGATTCCCATACACTCTTGAGCTAGCTTCTCATTTTATCCAATCTCATCACTCTTATGATCGGAGAAAATTTATTCAAAAATTAAATCTCCAACTCTTATCCACAACTTCTGCTGATCCTAAACTGCACTCAACCTTCCTGATCAACCAAACTTCTTAGATGCTTCTCAAAACAAAGCTGGATCAAGAATGAGACGACCTCCTAATTCTAATCAACAAGATAATTCTCCCAAAAGTCCATTGTAATCCAAAACACTAACCTACCATACAAGCATCATGAACTTCAAACTAGCTTCTCCTATTCGGAAAACAGAATAGATGCTCCTGACATCCAAGTCTCATATTCCGAAAGACCTTCCTGAAGAAAAACCTTAAATCCAAGAAAACACAAATCTTTTGATGAATCCGAGTTGCTCCTATTCTGGAATAGCTGCCACCATGCTTCCGCTGCACAACTCTGATCCGAAGAAGATGAGAAAGCTTCTGATGAATACAAGCACTAACTTGATCAACTCATCCAGAAACATTGTCCATCAAATTATATGAAAGCTTAATGACCTATCCGACTTGGTCACAAATACTACAACAGAAATCCATTCGAAAAATTAGATCCAATTAATCCTGATTGCTCATAAAAATTCTCTATCCTGGAATCCTTTCTCTACTAGGCCAAATCACCAGTAAATCCAAGAACCAAATCGAAATAGAACACCATCTCCCGACGTGGACAAACTCCTTTGACTTCCTCAAAATATCCAGAAAGTCTCAAACCACTTCGATAGCTCCAACATCTTTAGAGATGTCTCAAACTAAAGAAAAGATTACTAAAAGAACTTCTGAACCATCGCAGGTCACTTTTGCGATGCTACCCAGTTCGGATTCCAAAGAAACTATTCTTTCTTACATAACCAAACAGCTTAAGCCCTTCAAAAGAAGAAACTGATGGTCCACCTCAACCACAAACATCTTACCCTAGATGAGCTTCCAGAAGAAGAAGACAAGCCATCACCATTTGCCTGATCTATTGATAGTAGAATCTCAAAAGACTTATGAACCATCAGAGAAACGGACCACACAACTGCTTTCGAACTCCACCTTTAGGATACCGCTGAGCCAAGAGATCCCCTGACAGCACATTCAACACCTCTGAGCTGCCCTTGCTACCACAGACCTCCTATCCAAAAGTTCCTTGAATCTCAAAGCTACATCAACCAACTCCACAAGAAGAGTCTTCAAGATGAGCAGAAACCTATCAAGAAACTCGGGCTTCAGACCACGCACAAACACCTAGCTGAACTGAGTCTTCCACTCCAATACAGATAAGACTCCTTCCGACGATTTCCAAAATACCAACACTTCCGACAGATCCAAACTCAAAAAAATCCGCTCGCACGAGCACAATCCAAAATTATATTCCAAAGATAAACTCCAAATCTTTTAAAATATTTCCTTTAGAGATCGATGAAATCCATACACCAAGCTGCCAAACTTACCCAAAATGCCAAAAACTGTTTTGGCAGATACTCTCCCAACCTCAAATACACGGACTTCTTCCATTGATAGTCGTGCTATACACACAACTATCTCTCCTACGTCTAAAACTTATGTTGGCAAACCTAAACAGGTAACCCAACAAAATAGGTAGGAATAAACAGATATATATATATATATATATATATATATATATATATATATATGGTCAAAATTACAAATATGCTCTCTCAAAGAAGACACCACTCCAGAGCCTAGATATTCGCTCAACCTAGCGCTCTGATATGACAATGTAATGACCCGCCTTTCATAACACAGAAAGACGCATCATTAGGAAGAAAGAAAGGGATAGAAAAGAGAAAAGATAGAAAAAGAAGAAACAGACAACATCAGAATCTCACAGCGGAACGAATAAATTATATTAATCAAATAAAATATTACATAGTATCTCATACATCAGAGTTATACAGCTCAAACTATACAAAACTAGACAGTTATAACACCTGTCTAGATATTACAACTCAAGTACAACACAGATAACAAAAACAACTCAAATACAGCGGAAAACTCTATATATATCTACACGCTGAAACCACCCGCTCCATATCTCCTTCCGAACTCGTCAAGCAAAACCTGAATCACTTGACTACCCATACGTAATATGAGTACCCAAGAGTTTAATAAAACAGAAAATAAACACTCGGGTCAGACAGGGGTCTGGTGTGAGTAAACGGTTATAGGTTGCTTAACTTTGAGCACTCCTTTGGAAACAAAGGTATCACATAAGATGTAACAACCCTGTATTTTGTATTTTTTTATTGTATATTTTAATTATTTTTAATGTAAAATTTTGATTTAAAAACTTATTTTACTTATTTGAAATGATTAAATTTATTATTTAAATATAATCTTGATTTTTATATGAGTTATAATTATAAACTTGTGTAAGCTAAATATTTGCCTGAAATGCTGATTTTGGTCAAGTTAGTCAAACTGTGACTTTCAACTTAAAATTTTAAAAGTTTAAAATTTTAATTTTTTTCTTTTATTATGGAAGTACATAAAATTATAAGAACACCACTTTTCGTTTCGTTGAAATTGGATGTAAATTGTGAAAGTTATACCCTTTACAATATTGTGCATATATAGGGTTATTTAACAATGACTATTTTAAATTGTATAAATTACTTCTTTTTGGTTATATTTTATTTTAATATGTGATAATATGTTTTACTGTGTATATTTTGACTTTTAAATATTTTTAAATGATAATAGAATTTTTCCAAAATTTACTGTATTTATTTCCTATTTTTAAAGGCTGTTTTCTAATTTTTTGCCATTTTCTTCATATAAATTATATTTAATAATTTTTTTTTTGTGAATGCACTTTTTTTTTGTTACTTTATTTTTATAAATATTTTACAAGTCCATGAAGATTTTCTAAAGTCCATTTGGATTTATTTCTAATTTTAAAGCCTAGTCTACAATTTTAAGCCATTTTCTTATTTTAATTATATATAATTAAAATTTATTTATTTATTTTATGCACTCACTTTTATTTGCTGTGTTTTACTTTATTTTATTCATTTTACATGTATTTAAATTTAAGTAAATTTTTCCAAAGTGTATTGAAGTTATTTCTAATTCTTAAGTCTAGTTTTCATTTTTCTATGCTATTTTTCTTATTTAATTATATCTAATTAATATTTAATTTTTAATATTTTGTTTATCTGTTTTATTTTCGAAAACTGAGATTTTAATTATTTTCAGTTATTTGGATGTATATAAATATATATGAGAAATTTGAAAGGGTTAAGAGCTAAGAAACGGAAAAATGTATTATCCGTATCACTTGACCTAGGTTAGAAAACTATATACAGACTCGTGGTTATTCTATAAAGTGCTTTGAATATTTTAAGTATTTTAAAAATATAAAATTATGAAATTTGATTTAAATAGATTTTTAAAGGTTTTAAAATAAATAAATTATGATTTTTCTATGTGTTAAAAATGTAATTTATGAATGGATTAACTGGATTTTGAAATATAACTTATTTTTGAAATTTGGAATTTTGACTAAAAATGATATTTAAGTTGCATGAATAAAATGGACTTTAATTTTATTTGGAAAATGGTAAATATGATAAATTGATTTATATTTGAATTTAAGCGATTTATTAAAGAATTATTGATTTTCTATAAATTTAAGTGGTTGAATAAATGACTGTTGAAAATGAAATTTTAAAATATAACTTGACTTGAAAATGTGAAATTTGAGTTTTAACTAAAGATGTTAAATTAATTAAATAAACTGGAAGTTTAGTTAAATTTGTGAAATGGTAATATAAATCTGAAATGTTAGGTTTTAATTTATGAAAGAAACGTATAGGTTTTAATTTATGAAAGAAACGTATAGGTTTTAATTTATGAAAGAAACGTATAGGTTTTAATTAATGAAAGAAACGTATAGGTTTTTATTTATGAAAGAAACGTATAGGTTTTAATTTATGAAAGAAACGTATAAGTTTTAATTTATGAAAGAAACGTACAGGTTTTAATTTATGAAAGAAACGTATAGGTTTTAATTAATGAAAGAACATATGGTGTTCTAATTAATGATAGGAACATGTAAATTCCTAATTAATGAAAGAAAGGTATAAGTTTTAATTAATAAAAGAAACGTATAAGTTTTTAATTAATGAAAGAAACGTGTAAAGTCCTAATTATTGAGAGAACATGAAAGTTTTAATTAATGCAAGAACATGTAAAGTTTTAATTAAGAAAGAAACATGTAAAGTTTTAAGTAGTGTGGTATTGATTTAATTAATAAATGTTCATTATTGTAATAGGAATATAAAATTTAAAACGTACATTTGACACGTAGAATTTAATCAATGTAATGGTGTATTTTAAATTGGTTAAAATGATAAATGTAACTTGCTGTAACAATAAAATGTAAGTTGATAACGTACATTTGATAAGCAAGTTTTAATTTATGTGAATGGCGTACTTTAAATGATTAAAATAATAAAGTTTCTTTATTGTAATAATAATGTAAGTTAATAAGGTGCTTTTAACTTAACATAAGAATTTCGGTTTAAATTGTATATTACAGTAAAAAAGTTTATTTAACTATAAGGCTATGATAAATTGACATGTTAAAATTTTAAGCTTATCAATACTTTGATTATATACAATGTAAAGTGGAAAGTAGTACATTCCAAAAATGCTATGATTCCTTAAGGTAACATTTCCAAAATGCTACGATAATTTAAAGGAATATTTCAAGTTTAATAAATTTAAAGAAATATTCAATGATTTGAAAATTTGGGTTTTATTTGAATGATGTAATATTGAATTTTTTTTGAAATGGAAATGATACAATTGTGATATTGTTTTGAAATGAGTATGATATTTTGGTCTTGAAAGTATAAATTATTTGAAATAAATATCCATGGGTTATAATAATGATTGGTTGTTAAAGAGACCGGGATCGGATATTGTCTTATAGCCGGACAATACCGAAAACCACTTTAACAACTGTGTACGCGGTGGAGATTCCAGAATGAAGTAGGATGGTGGCGACGTTCTCGAGGTATGTTACGTGGACCCAACTCCCGTGAGTTGGCATATATGACTAAAACAGGAGCTATACCGGGCTACACAAAGGGTCGCACCCTTTTATCGAGCATGCTCCATCGGAAACTATTCTATTACTTTTGTGATTCGATTCGGTGGCGCCACTTTGATTCGGGGGTATTGTTCGAGGTGGGCGGAAGCTGCTGGCTTGCCGTCACCACCGGTCCGGGAGTGCAAACAGTGTATCCACCCTGGCATTTCCTCGCGTGCCGTGTCATATCCTTATATCGATCCGACTACGATTTTGGTTTTAAAGATCCGACCGCGTTAAGGTTCACCATCCCCTTAACGCTATTTTCTATATGATTATACTTTACTGATTAGACACTACCGTATGTAGCGTATATTACTACATAGTAAATAATTTAACGGATCCTTAGAGGATGGGCGGTCCCAAGCATCCTTTAAGTTACTGATGCATTTTATTACTGTTCACTTGAGTTGATTTACAGTTTATAAGTATTTATGTCCTGACTCGAGGGTTTTGTGTTTTGCTTTACGCTCGGGTCAGATTGAGTGAGTTAGCATTCCAGATTCACCTTCGGCGTTGGAGCTTTCCTTGAAGATCCAGCCACCTATTTTGTTTCAGTATCCAGTGGTTCAGTGATGTATCTGATTTGTACCTGATGTATCCTGTTACTCTTCTCTTGTATCTTATTTAACTCTGATGTATCTCATATTTATATAGTAGCTTCATGAACTACTATCTCTTTTTCTTCCGCTGCATTTTTTTATGTACTCTGTGTCTGTCATCTGTGATTTTTATTTACTATATATCCTGAGATTTGCCAAATTTTTATTTACAACGCGGTATTTTGAGCAATTCAATTCCGGCATGAGTGTTTACCTATACACTTATAATGGATGCGAATGGTTGAAAATACCGGGTCGTTACAGTTGGTATCAGTGCTTTGGTAGCTCTAGGCAAAGCTCAGCATATAGAGTGAATTTATTTATAGAATCACTTTCATTCGAGTTTGAATCTCTTCCCTTTTGACTCGATTCCTTTGAATTTTGGAACGTTTCCTGCGGTTCCAAAGTCCATTCTTATTACCCGCTATTCATCTTCATTTCATTCTGGAGTATCCCACAACTCCACTTCGAATGATCTTTATAGTGAATTGGCGGTCCCGCCAATCTCAAAAATTTTCTTGTAAGAGGGGTGAAACTCCATTACAACAGCATCGATTCACCAAAGATTTTATATCCTCGGTTTAGATGCTAGTATCTCCCATTATCCCAAACTCTAACTCTTGAGATCAAACGTAGATTTATCCCAGAAAATCCACTTCGATCTTATACTTTAAGTCACGGTTGACCCGATTAAGGTTGCCCGTGATTTATTTTAGCTTATCCACCTCCCTACTCTGTATTTAATCATCTTGTCTTTTGTTTCCAACATATTTTCAAACATTTTGAATTGTATTTGTCAATCTATATTTTTTTTTTATTGTGTTGTTGGAGTTGTTGATGTTGATTTGGGTTTCCGATCGATTCGTCTGATCAACGCTATCGATAGGATTACTAAAACACTTTGACAGAACAAACTGACACGATATTATTTTAAATTTTGTTTTGGTTAATGAAATAAATTTTTGATATATATATTTATGGAACTTAATAAAATGATTCAAATTGATAATTTGAAATGATAATACTTGATTTATCATTTATTGTTCTATAAATGAATTTATAAATAATTGTTTATAAATTTATATGGGAACTTAAATGAATTTAGAAAAAGAAATTTGAGAATTTAATTTCCGATGGTTCCAAACCTTTTGTTTAAAAGTTTAAAGGGATATAATATTCAAAATATTTTCAAATAGAAATTTGTTTCCAAAGAATTTTAAGTTTAAAATTAGTACTCTTCTCTTTGTCGCTGGAAAATAACTTCGGTGATGACTGCAGCATCATCGACGTTCATTATCGAGTTTCGAAGTGAAGAGACTGTTCTGTAGTCTTGCTACAGCTTTGTTTTGGGAAATTAAATTGATTTGAATTTCTAAAATATTACTTAATTTATAATATATATAGATATATGATTGAAATTTGATTTGACATATTATATATATATATATTATTACTTATCTCTAAATGGTTTGAAGAAATCGAAAATTTAATTCTTAAATTTTATTTTTAACAATAATTTCAATTATAAAAAGAAAATCAAAAAATTTGGATAAATGATTAAACTTGAGATAATTGAATTGGAAAGTTTTTTTTGTATGACACAATTTCATTCCAATATAACTTACCTTAATTTCAGAAGTTAACAATGTACTTGGGTAATATACAATATAAAAAGATTTAAATAAAATTTGAGTGGTTATAATAAATGTTATACACTTAAATTTTAATTATAAAATGATTAACAGAGGTAAATATAATAAAGGGTAATTGAATAACTTAAAATAAAATGATGTTAAAAGAACTAAGAATAAAAGAAAGCAGTTATAATAAGTGTAAGTATATTGAACATGAGTGATAAATATATTGAGAGGAATAAATTTAATTTTATTAGGAATAAAGAAGAATAAAATTTATTAAATACATTGTGAGTGTAATAAATGATTATTTTTCTAATCCATGGTTTTAAAAAAAAATTGTTAATTTAAGATGATTGGATAATAAGATAATGAAATTTGAGATAGTTAAGATTTATGTAACTTGTGTAAAAGTTTATTTTCTATTTACGCTGAAATCTCCATGCTTTCAAATTCATTTCCTTATTTTGTTTTCCAAACTATCTTTTGGTTGTTCTTATCATCCTTATCTTGTTATAGACTGGTATATGCATCTTTCTATGATCTTTCTGTTTAGAAATCTTTCTATAATCTTTGATAATCTGCACCTTGCGAAACTTACCTATAACAACAGTTATCAGGTATAATTTCAATCTCCTTTCCATCTTTTCTTAATCCTATTTCACTCTATCTTTTTTGTGCCCTTCCATACCTCATTCCTTTTCGTGGACGAAAAGTTTTGAGTGGGGGAGAGTGTAACAACCCTGTATTCTGTATTTTTTTTATTGTATATTTTAATTATTTTTAATGTAAGATTTTGATTTAAAAACTTATTTTACTTATTTTAAATGATTAAATTTATTATTTAAATATAATATTGATTTTTATATGAGTTATAATTCCAAACATGTGTAAGCTGAATATTTGCCTAAAATGCTGATTTTGGTCAAGTTAGTCAAACTGTGACTTTCAACTTAAAATTTTAAATTTTAAAAATTTAATTTTTTTTCTTTTATTATGAAAGCACATAAAATTCTAAGAACAACACTTTTCGTTTCGTTGAAATTGGATGTAAATTGTGAAAGTTATACCCTTTACAATATTGTGCGTATATAGGGTTATTTAACAATGACTATTTTAAATTGTATAAATTACTTCTTCTTGGTTATATTTTATTTTAATATGTGATAATATGTTTTACTATGTATATTTTGACCTTTAAATATTTTTAAATGATAATAGAATTTTTCCAAAATTTACTTTATTTATTTCCTATTTTTAAAGGCTGTTTTCTAATTTTCTGCCATTTTCTTCATATAAATTATATTTAATAATTTTTTTTTGTTTTTTGAATGCACTTTTATTTTTTGTTATTTTATTTGTTATAAATATTTTACAAGTCCATGAAGATTTTCTAAAGTTCATTTGGATTTATTTCTAATTTTAAAGCCCAGTCTACAATTTTAAGCCATTTTCTTATTTTAATTATATATAATTAAAATTTATTTATCTATTTTATGCACTCACTTTTATTTGCTGTGTTTTACTTTATTTTATTCATTTTACATGTATTTAAATTTAAGTAAATTTTTCCAAAGTGTATTGAAGTTATTTCTAATTCTTAAGTCTAGTTTTCATTTTTCTGTGCTATTTTTCTTATTTAATCATATCTAATTAATATTTAATTTTTAATATTTTTTTTATCTGTTTTATTTTCGAATTTTAACTGAGATTTTAATTATTTTCAGTTATTTGGATGTATATAAATATATATGAGAAATTTGAAAGGGTTAAGAGCTAAGAAACGGAAAAACGTTTTATCCGTTTCTTTTGCAGTTTCTTCTCTCATTAATACATCAATTCATCTTAGCCATTCCTTTCCCCATCCTTTGCAGCCGACTTCCTCTTGTCATTTACGAATTTTTGAAGCCCCAAAACCCTAAAAATCATGGCCTCCACCTTGAAGAAAAAAATTAGGTAAATCCCTCTCTTCTTTCTACTTTTCTTACTTTTCTATGCAATTTTGCCTTGTTTCTCTTCTAAGTTTGGATCGGCCTCTTCTCCATAGCCGCAGCCACAAACTCCTACATCTCTTCCATGCCTCCAACACCATCTAGTCCACCAACCATGACCATGGCCGAGCCATCTATGGTGGCCAAACCCTTCAAATTGCAACCTACATGCCTAAAAAGAATGTTTTGACCATTGTTGCCTCATTCCCTTCATCTCCACTTGTTGCCTTGCCTATATGATGTTAAACCTGACCTATATGATGTCATACCTGAGCCAAAGCATCATCGTAGCCAAGCATAAGTGTCCCTTAGGCCAAGCATTGAAGTGGTTGAAGCAAGGTCCAATCTATCTTGCTCATTTCGCTTTGTATTTCAAAATTGTTTCAATGTTATTTTATGTTGAATGTTTATATATTGTCTGGTTTGTTTTGTTTTGGGTTGATGATACAAAATCATATCTTGGCTATCTTTCAACTCAAATCAAAAGTCATGAAATTGTGCTTGTCGTGTCTTTAGAGTCATGCATGTATGTTGTTTTGGTCTCTAGCTTTGAAAAAGGTGAGTCTTTCTCACTCTGACATATATACTTTTGAAAAGTGGATTGATGACAAGTGTTTAGTAATGTAAAATGTTTATGTAAGTTAATGATGATCATATGATATGCTATGCCATGTTATTACCATGTTAAAACTGTTAATTTTCACCTGACATCTGATATATGACTGTATATTGTGATATTGACTTTGTTTATATTATTTCTGTAAATGATCACACAGCAAGTTCCCTGTTAGAAAAAATGTTATGGGCTGAAATGATAGGCTTGAGTTATTTTATTTATTTATTTAAAACTTGGGATTGCGGGTTTGAAATGATAGAACCCGGATTTTTACCTTTTAAACTGCGGATTGAGATGATACATATCCGTATCACTTGACCTAGGTTAGAAAACTATATACAGACCCGTGGTTATTCTATAAAGTGCTTTGAATATTTTAAGTATTTTAAAAATATAAAATTATGAAATTTGATTTAAATAGATTTTGAAAGGTTTAAAATAAATAAATTATGATTTTTCTATGTGTTAAAAATGTAATTTATGAATGGATTAACTGGATTTTGAAATATAACTTATGTTTGAAATTTGGAATTTTGACTAAAAATGATATTTAAGTTACATGAATAAAATGGAATTAATTTTATTTGGAAAATGGTAAATATGATAAATTGATTTATATTTGAATTTAAGTGATTTATTAAAGAATTATTGATTTTCTATAAATTTAAGTGGTTGAATAAATGACTGTTGAAAATGAAATTTTAAAATATAACATGACTTGAAAATGTGAAATTTGAGTTTTAACTAAAGATGTTAAATTAATTAAATAAACTGGAAGTTTAGTTAAATTTGTGAAATGGTAATATAAATCTGAAATGTTAGGTTTTAATTTATGAAAGAAACGTATAGGTTTTAATTTATGAAAGAAACGTATAGGTTTTAATTTATGAAAGAAGCGTATAGGTTTTAATTTATGAAAGAAGCGTATAGGTTTTAATTAATGAAAGAAACGTATAGGTTTTTATTTATGAAAGAAACGTATAGGTTTTAATTTATGAAAGAAACGTATAGGTTTTAATTTATGAAAGAAACGTATAGGTTTTAATTTATGAAAGAAACGTATAGGTTTTAATTAATGAAAGAACGTATGGTGTTCTAATTAATGATAGGAACATGTAAATTCCTAATTAATGAAAGAAAGGTATAAGTTTTAATTAATAAAAGAAACGTATAAGTTTTTAATTAATGAAAGAAACGTGTAAAGTCCTAATTAATGAGAGAACATGAAAGTTTTAATTAATGCAAGAACATGTAAAGTTTTAATTAAGAAAGAAACATTTAAAGTTTTAAGTAGTGTGGTATTGATTTAATTAATAAATGTTCATTATTGTAATAGGAATATAAAATTTAAAACGTACATTTGACACATAGATTTTAATCAATGTAATGGTTTATTTTAAATTGATTAAAATGATAAATGTTACTTGCTGTAATAATAAAATGTAAGTTGATAACGTACATTTGATAAGCAAGTTTTAATTTATGTGAATGGCATACTTTAAATGATTAAAATAATAAAGTTTCTTTATTGTAATAATAATGTAAGTTAATAAGGTGCTTTTAACTTAACATAAGAATTTCGGTTTAAATTGTATATTACAGTAAGAAAGTTTATTTAACTATAAGGCTATGATAAATTAACATGTTAAAATTTTAAGCTTATCAATACTTTGATTATATACAATGTAAAGTGGAAAGTAGTACATTCCAAAAATGCTATGATTCCTTAAGGTAACATTTCCAAAATGCTATGATAATTTAAAGGAATATTTCAAGTTTAATAAATTTAAGGAAATATTCAATGATTTGAAAATTTAGGTTTTATTTGAATGATATAATATTGAATTTTTTTGAAATGGAAATGATACAATTGTGATATTGTTTTGAAATGAGTATGATATTTTGGTCTTGAAAGTATAAATTATTTGAAATAAATATCCATGGGTTATAATAACGATTGGTTGTTAAAGAGACCGGGATCGGATATTGTCTTATAGCCGGACAATACCGAAAACCACTTTAACAACTGTGTACGCGGTGGAGATTCCAGAATGAAGTAGGATGGTGGCGATGTTCTCGAGGTATGTTACGTGGACCCAACTCCCGTGAGTTGGCATATATGACCGAAACAGGAGCTATACCGGGCTACACAAAGGGTCGCACCCTTTCATCGAGCATGCTCCATCGGAAACTATTCTATTACTTTTGTGATTCGATTCGGTGGCGCCACTTTGATTCGGGGGTATCGTTCGAGGTGGGCGGAAGCTGCTGGCTTGCCGTCACCACCGGTCCGGGAGTGCAAACGGTGTATCCACCCTGGCATTTCCTCGCGTGCCGTGTCATATCCTTATATCGATCCCACTACGATTTTGGTTTTAAAGATCCGACCGCGTTAAGGTTCACCATCCCCTTAACGCTATTTTCTATACGATTATACTTTACTAATTAGACACTACCGTATATAGCGTATATTACTACATAGTAAATAGTTTAACGGATCCTTAGAGGATGGGCGGTCCCAAGCATCCTTTAAGTTACTGATGCATTTTGTTACTGTTCACTTGATTTGATTTACAGTTTATAAGTATTTATGTCCTGACTCGAGGGTTTTGTGTTTTGCTTTACGCTCGGGTCAGATTGAGTGAGTTAGCATTCCAGATTCACCTTCGGCGTTGGAGCTTTCCTTGAAGATCCAGCCACCTATTTTGTTTTAGTATCCAGTGGTTCAGTGATGTATCTGATTTGTACCTGATGTATCCTGTTACTCTTCTCTTGTATCTTATTTAACTCTGATGTATCTCATATTTATATAGTAGCTTCATGAACTACTATCTCTTTTTCTTCCGCTGCATTTTTTTATATACTCTGTGTCTGTCATCTGTGATTTTTATTTACTATATATCCTGAGATTTGCCAAATTTTTATTTACAACGCGGTATTTTGAGCAATTCAATTCAGGCATGAGTGTCTACCTATACACTTATAATGGATGTGAATGGTTGAAAATACCGGGTCGTTACACAAGACTTCCCACAAATAAACATGGGTAAGTTTTTACCTTACGCTAACCAAAATATTTTGATAGGAAATCTAGTGATATTATAATAGTGTCTAGGGTTTTCAAAATAAAATACAGAAATAGCTAAAATGCTTACATCTCACGTTCCAACATAGTTGGGCACAATCAAAACCGTACAAGCACTTATTGGATTTTGGATTCCATACAATGGCAGGGCTACTGGGGTACCGCCCGTCACAGTACATGGCCTAGATCACCATACCGAGGAGTACTCCCACTCCCCTGCAACACAAAGCCAGAACCATCCCTTACTGGACAGTCCCGAACAAGACCACCCCGACAGTTGTCATGATCAACCGCCCCACACATCCGAAATAAAAAGGGACCTCTAGACAGGGGTAAATCTTGCTCTCCAGTGGGGGCTACCCACGAAGCCTTGCTGCACCTCCCCTGTTTTAGCCATTCCCGGTTAATGAGGCTTGAGGCTGCGATTACCTTTATAGAACACATCTTACTTAGAATGCTCATCGTCCACCTGACGATGTTCTGAAAGCATTCAATCCATACAAGTTCGTTCCGGGTTCGAACGAAACCGAAGGCATTATCTCGTTACACTCGTATTGGAATCAGCTTCAGAGTTAACGACGATAACCCTTGCACTCTGAACCACCATCTCGAACCTGTAAGTACTATTTCTGTCAAACTCATCACGGAATCACCCCCAGACTTGTACTGATGAATAGTTCTTACACCTCGAGTCTTCACTTGCACTCCCCTTGGATTTACGACCTAACGTTTAACTTGGATTGATGTGGTTTTCGGAATTCCAAATTTGGAAACCCGATCCCGGTCTCATCGAATCCAAGCGCCATCTTAATGTCCAAGTGATTTAAGTTTATCAAATTAATTCAATTTAATTATTGAATTCACAGCATCATCCACAGATAAATATCACACATTTATCATTGATATATCAAATATCATACCACAGAATATCACAACATATCATCCAATAGATATCAACCAATACAGATATTCCACAAACAATCATACACAAACAGGCATCATTAATTCCTTTATAATTAATTTAATCATCTTAAATTAAATTAATTACTTGAGGATTAAACAGCTAATCCGTCTTAAACAATCATTAATTAGTTATAATTAATTAATGATTCACTCTCTAATCGTCTTCAAAGTCCAATTAATTAATCTTCAATTAGAGATTAATTATCCTTTAATCATATTCTTAATTAATCCCCTAGATTAATTATTCTTTAATTACATTGGGTAATTAGCCTTTAAATTAATTACACAAATTAATTTATCTTTAATCATTAATTAATTTCAATTAATTTCTAAGCAATTAATTAACAATAATTAATTAAAAAAATCCTTAATTAATTTCATTAATTAATTATTACTTCTTTCTTACTTCATTGATTAATTATCTTATAATTAATCACATTTATAAATTAATTAAAGAATTAATTATTCATTAATTACATAAATTAATGACCTCTAATTACTTTATCAATCAATTATTACATTTATTAATTAATTATGAAATTAATTACAATTATTAATCAAACCTGATTAAATCCAAGTCAGTAATTAACTTCTTTAATTACTTAACTAATTAAACCAACACCTTGATTAATTACATTAATCAATTCTTAAATTATACTGAGTATTTATCCTTAATTACTTCCCTTATGTAATTATACCTCTTTAATTACTATCCATTAAGTAATTTCTTAATTAATTATATTCAGTAATTATTCTTTAATTATTTCACTAAATAACTACACATCTTTAATTACATTAAGTAATTACACTTAATTCCATCATTAAGTATTCCTTTTAATTAATTAAACTTAATTAATTAATTAAAATTAACTATACATAACTTAATTAATTGCCCTGAGTAAATAATTACCTTAATTACTTCATTAAGTAATTATATTTTTATAATTCTTAAAAATGATTAAGTAATTAACTTCTTAAATAATTATTTCTTAATTAGTTAAACTTGATTCAATTAATTTCTAATCAAGTAATTAATTACACAACTAATGTACCTTATTTTCATTACTTGCATTAATTGTTTAAGTAAATTAAGTATTTTACTTTAACTACCCTTAAAAATAAAACTTAATTAAAATAAACCAGACATTTTATTCACTTAAATCAATTAATTATTTAAACTTGAAAACTTGTATTTGGTTTATACAAAAAAAAATTTAATTTATCATTTTTAAATTCCTTTATTTATTCATATTTATAAATAACCTCAGATACAATTTATTTGAAACATTTTTATATCATTAACAACGCACACATGTTGTTACTGATTCGAACAAAAAACAGGTTCAAAACCTTACTACGCCCCATCATGGCCACCACGGTCGCCATAAAAATCAACCATCATTTTTCCTGCATCACCCAGAACCAAGACCACCTCCATGCTGAAGCTCAACCACCAATTCAACCCCAATCAACGGCAAACGAACCCAAACCCAAATTCATAAAGCCCTTAATTTCTCTTTGAATACTGAATTATAAATTCCCAATTTCATGTTAAAATTCATAATTTTTAATTCCAAGTCAGGCCATATGATCTGAATTTTAAATAATGGAAATTGATTTTCACTCAATTTTGGTTTTTCACCGTAAAGCTAATATTTACAGTACATTGTTCAATATAAATTTCTAAATTTATTTTTAATCACAAGATTACTTTGTTATGCTCAAATTTCTTTCAATGTTCAGTGATTAATAATGATCAACTTGGAAGTTAGGAAACTTTTATTAAACTGCATTATGCATAAGTACAGAGTTTTAAAACTTCATATTCACAGGCATTTGAAACTGCTAAACAAATATGCACTCAATTCTTCAAATCAAGCATGGAAACATTTATATTATTTTTACTATAACATTCATGCCACAGAACAAAAATATGAAGGATTTAAATTGTTTTTAAAAAGTGTTTACTCAACAGAGTCAAAAAGCAGAGAACACTGCAATACTGCATTTTGATTCCTAAACCACTCAATCTGATTTGCATCTTGCTCTTGATTAAATTGAATTTGCTAAAATCTTGCTAATAGTTGAATTTGCATGTTTTCCAATTGAACTTGAAGCAAATCTCCGGTTGCAATTACTTGGATCTGGATTGGAAAAGCTTCAGGTCTACTTGATTACAGGTTTGAAATTCTGATTTCTGGATTTCAATTTGAAGTTTGTATTTGATTTTTTTTTAGTTGAAGAAAACTTAAAGAAGTTTGAAGATAAGAAACCAACAGATTTTTTCTTTTGAATTTTAATTAAAACAAAAATTTTCTTTTTAACTTAAAAACAAAACTTTCCTTTTAAACAAAAAGATGCCGCTTGTTAAAGATTGAACCATTGTATTAAGAAATGTAAAGCTCTTTTTTATTTTGTAGACAAGTGTGCTTTCATAAATTGTTATGATGTCGAATGTTTTTAAGTGGTGATTATTACATTAATTACTTGTTTTAAAAAATGAATTAAACCTTAATTATTTATTTAGAAATGAATAAACCATAATTACTACTAATTTAATACTCATGTTATATATGTATAAGTATGAAATGTATTATATTAATATCCTTGTGATTTGGTTTATAATTATTTTAAAACTCACTTTTACTACAAATAAGTTCGAAAGAAGAAACATTCGTTTAAATCTTATTTTAAAGTTTAAACTAAATTTATTATAGCTATATTGATATTATATTTAAAAATCTAATTTGTTTCCAAAAATCAATTTTAAGAAAACAATTTAAAATTTTATAACAATGTACTATATTTCAAGCTATTATTCTTTTTAATAAAAATAAATCTTCCTTAAATATCTTATACATAAACATAAATTTTAAATAGCTTTTGGAAAAACATTTTTATTGAATTAAATCAAATCAAAACTTTCCAAATTACTATAAAAACTTATGTATGTTAAAATTTTGAAAACATGTTTTCTATTTAAGTTTAATTCATATATTTTCATTTACAACAAATACCCAAATATAAATATTCATTATAAATAGAATATCCTAAATATTAACTTCAGAAATTATTTGAATTTTAAAGCAAAACATCAAATCTCAATATATAAACATATATATTATAATTTGAAAATATTTTTATTAAATTTAAATTGAACCAATTTCCTTATTACAATGTATACATATATACATTACCAATGGAATTATTTTTATTAACTTAAAAAGATCAATCAATTACACACATATATTATTATTGTAATTTGAAAAGAATAAACATTCACATTATATTATCATTATTATTGAATTTTTGAAAAGATGATCATTTGTCAAATTAGATTAATTATTAGTTTTGAATATAAAATATTTGGTTAAATTAGCTTTTAAATCAATATAACATATTTTAAATAAATTATAAATAGAAATTATTAAATAAGTATTGCCAAAATCCCTGGACATCACATAATTTCCAACTCCACGACGCTCGATCACCTCTTCCATGATTTTTCTCAGCTTCGTCGATCCCCATACCATCTCCAGTCAGAGACCCGATGGGTGAAATTGATGAAATTTCAGATTTGTGGGTGAAGTAGTGATTTATTTTTGCTTTTTAGAAAATGAGATGGGAAAATTTGAATGAAGAAGATGAAGTAAAATTATATAGGTTTATTTTTGATTTATCAAAATTAAGAAAGTAATTTAAAAATGTGACACTTGTCACTTAACATCTTTAATCTCTTAACAAATGTTATAAGAGGTATTTACAAGTTAACACATGTAATTCTCATGCAAAAATAGATTTTTAAATGTTTTTATAATAAATTTTCTAATTTATAAATACATTTTAATTTATATAAATCAATCTCTTTAAAAAGAAATTAATATAAAACAAATTTTATATTCTAAATAAAATCATAAAAATACTTCTTAAAACTAAAGTATGATTTAAGATATGAATAATTATATTTTGAATTTCAATTTAAATATCCAAATTCAAATTAAATTCCAAATTAAATTTAAAATCAAATTTGATATGTACATATAATTTTAAAAAATCCATTTCCATTTGTTTGTAATAATTCTATTTTAAAATCAATATATATATACACACACACACAACCCATTTTTTTTAAATAACTATTTTATCAATTTTATTTAACTTATTTAAAGAGATTATGACATTTAAATTAGGTTTGAAATTCTGGGATATCACATTCCTCTGCTCTTAAAATAATTTCGTCCCCGAAATTTAAACAAAAGATAATCCAAAACTTTCATTTTATTTCAACAATTCAAGCATATATATCATCCATACATAAGCAACCAACAAAACAAAACATCCACACAATAATACATCCAATACAAACATCACTAGCTATCCAGACACAAATCCGGATAAGCCTTCCTAAAACTAACCAGAGTCTCCCAGGTACAGTCTCTGGGATTCTCACTCCACCGGACTTTAACAAGCTTCACTATCTTGCTCCAAAGTTGCCTCTCGTCTTGATCAACAATCTGAATAGGACGTCTAACAATCGATAAGTCCGGCTCCACCTCTAAGTCTTCTTACACAGCTGGCATCACAGTAAGAGATGGATCGTGCACGTATTTCCTTAGATGAGATACGTGGAAAAAATTGTGAATTCCATCCATCCAGACTGGCAATTCAATCTTGTAAGCTATGGCACCAATTCTCTCGAGCACTCGGAATGGACCAATATATCTCGGAGCGAGTTTTCCCGTCTTTCCAAATCTTACTGCTCCTTTAATGGGGGAACTTTAACAAAGACAAAATCACTAATCTCGAACTCCAATTGTCTTCGTTTTTTATCTGCATACTTCTTTTGACGATCTAGAGCAGCTCTCATCTTCTTCTTGATAAGCTCAACTTTAGCAGAAGCTTCACAGATCAGATCTGGTCCAAGCACAGGACGATCTCTCGACTCTATCCAACAGGCTGGGGATCTACACGGTCTTCCATACAGAGCTTCATAAGGAGCCATCTTAATACTTGCCTGGTAATTATTATTATAAGAGAATTCCACTAGATGTAGATGGTCTTCCCACGATCCACCAAAATCCAATACACAGGCCCTCAGCATACCTTCTAGAATTCGATTAAGCCTATCCATATGCCCATCTGTCTGGGGATGATATGTTGTACTTAATCTCAAACTCGTTCCCATAGCTGATTGCAAAGCCTCCCAGAACTTGCTGGTGAAGATAGGATCTCGATCACTTACTATACTAACAGGAACACCATGCAATCTGATAATCTCTCTCAAGAAAATCTCTGCCATAGAAGCTGTAGTACGGATTGCCTTAATGGGTATAAAATGAGCGTTTTAGTTTGAAGATCCACAATCACCCATATTCCTTCATTTCCCTTCTTGATTCTAGGCAAACCGTTGATGAAATAAATCGAAATCATCTCCCATTTCCACATGGGGATTTCCAAAGGCTGTAATAATCCGGCTGACTTCTGCTGATCTCCTTTAACTTGCTGGCAGATAGCACAACTATTAACGATTCTAGCAATATCTTTCTTCATGTTCGGCTACCAGAAAACTCTTCTCATGTCTTTATACATCTTTGAGATTCCCAGGTGAATATTTAATTTGGAACGATGACTCTATGACAACACCTCCTGTCACAGATCCTTATCATTCGGAACACAAATCCTCCCGTTAATCCTCAATGTTTCTTGGCCATCAATCTCAAAATTGGGACACTGACTTTTGCTAACTCTTCAGATGATTCTTTTCAACATTTTATCAGATTCTTGCTTGCTTGAAATCCTTTTCAGAAGAGATGGAACCACTTCCAAAAGAGACAGAACTTCATTCCTACTAAGAGCATCTGCCACAACATTCGCCTTTTCCGGGGTATACAGGATATCCAAATCATACGATGCCAAAAACTAGACCCATCGCTGCTGTCTTAGATTAAGATCTTTTTGAGAGAAAAGATATTTCAACGGTTTGTGATACGTAAATAACTCGAACTTCTCTCCCTAAAGATAGTTCCTTCGGATTTTTAAAGCAAAAACAATGGCCAACAAATCTAGATCGTGTGTAGCGTAGTTCCTCTCATGAGGCTTCAATTGCCGACTCACATACACAATAACTCTACCATTTTGCATCAGAACTGCACCCAGTCCAACTATACAGGCATCCGTATAAACCTCAAACTTTCTTTTCCCATCCGGAATAGCCAACACAGGAGCACTTGTCAATTTTGTCTTCAGATTTTGGAAAGCCTCCTCACATTCAGGAGTCCACTTGAATTTAGCTCCCTTCGTAGTCAGGTAAGTTAGGTGCGAAGAGATCTTGGAATAATCCTTAATAAACTTTCTGTAGTAGCCAGCCAATCCCAGAAAACTGCGAACTTCAGTCGGTGTTTGAGGCTGCTTCCATTCCAGAATAGTCTCAACCTTCGCTGGATCTACAGAGATTCACTCACAAGAAACAATGTGCCTGAAAATTTTTACTTCTAATTTCCAAAAATGGCACTTAGAGAACGTCGGCTTCAGAACATGCCTTCTTAGAGTTTCCAATACTATTCTCAAGTGCTGCTTGTGCTCTTCTTCCGACTTAGAGTAGACCAAGATATCATTGATGAACACCAGAACGAACTTATTCAGTACATCTCGAAAGACTCGGTTCATCAGGTCGACAAAGTAGGCAGGAGCGTTGGTTAACCCAAAAGGCATAACCAACCACTCATAGAAACAATTAGGTCCCATAAATGTAGTTAAGGGAATACTTTCCTTAACTATCCTTTACTGATGGAAACCTGATGCTAAATCTAGCTGAGAAAAGACTGATGCTCCATGCAGCTGGTCAAAGAGATCATTAATACGAGGAAGAGGATACTTATTTTGAATGGTCACTTTATTCAACTCTCGATAGTCTACACAGAACCTTTGCGACCCATCCGACTTGGTGACAAACACCGCAGCTAAACCCCAACAAGCAAAACTGGACCTAATCAATCCCTTCTCCAACAGATCTTGAGTTTGCTTTACTAGCTCCTCCCTCTCCCTAGGAGCCATCCTCCTACTAGGCTGAATCACTGGTACTTCTCCTGGAACCAAATTAATGCGAAACTCTATCTCTCGGTGCGGAGGTAAACACTTGACTTCCTTAAATACATCTGAGAAATCTTGGACCACTTCGATATCTTCAACCTCCTCTTGAGAAGTCTCAACTCCATGTAAAAGACTACTCAAGTGAATTCCAAAGTTATCACACATTACTCTAGCAATTCTTCCTAGATCGGTTTCCAACGAAACTGTTCTCTCATCACAATTCAGGACAACCTTATATTTATCAAGCCAATCCATCCCCAATATAAGGTCAAACCCCTTAAAATCCAACACATAAGTGTTTCAAGAAAAACTATGGGATAGATAGGAAATCCTCAAATCCTTACAGATCATATCTAATTTGGTTACCCCCTATTGGATTAGATACAAAGATGGAATCGTCTACAGTACTAGGGGTAAGAAAGAACTTCTCTACAGATTCCAGAGAAACAAAACTCAAAGAAGCACTAGAATCAAATAAAACTTTAATATACTGCCATCTAAAAGTAACGTACCTTCCAATACTCCCTTGCCCTTAGATGAAGTTGATGGTGCACCTTCCAAAGCAAATACCTTATTCTGCTGGGCTTTATGAAGTAGCGGGCAATCCTTGATCATATGACCTGTTTGGTGGCAGTTGAAGAATAGAGATTTCTTAACCAAATCTGAACCAGGTCCACTATGATGCGGCTGTTACTTCTTTCTTCCTTGAGGACACTGATTTGCCAAATGCCCAACTTGCTGACAATTATAGCACTTGCGAGGTCATTGTTTCTTCCAGACTTCTTTTTGTTTTACTTCTTCCAATTGGGATTGAACTCCCTCTTATTTGGGTTAGAAGAATTCCCTCCCGTTGCTGCTACTGGTGCCACTAAGTTAGCAATATCAGATTTCATTCCCTCCCAATAATAAAGTCGCTTCATATCCGCGTACATTTTACTACTACCAGGATGAATGGTAAATTTAGAACGATGAGAATCTTCTAAAATATCTTTACGAAGATTACTAATATTTGGCACTATAAGACGACCAAATTTTCGAATACCGCCACAAGAATCAATATCAAAGTCCTTCAAACCTTCAATATCAATTTTATCCCTAAAATTTTGGCCAAGAAGAGCTAATTTGGGGTCTAGCTTTTGAGCTTCAAGAATGCGGTCTAAAAGAGAAGGATGAGCCTCAAGGCTACATAAAACAAGAGAAGAACATAAATCGGAAACACGATCTCGAATCTCACAAGTGGATAGAATTCCGAGATCATTCCATTCGGATATCATCATAGATACAACCGCTTGTTGCTTGCGACTAAGTGCATCCGCAACACGATTTCCCTTTCCGAGAGTATAAAGAATATCAAGATCATAAGGTGCAAGGAACTTGAGCCAACGTTGTTGACGCAGTTAAGTTCCTTTTGGGAAAATAGATACTTCAAAGATTTATGATCGGTGTAAAGAATAAACTTTTCTCCCAAAAGATAATGGTGCCAAATACGAAGGGCGAAAACAATAGCCGCGAGCTCTAAATCATGAGTGGCATATCTAGTCTCGGTTGGCTTCAATTGCCTAGTAGCATAAGCAATAACACGTTCTCTTTGCATAAGAACGACACCCAAACCAACGCGACTAGCATCGGTATAAACAACAAAATCTTGATTCCCCTCGGGAGTAACACGAATAGGAGCATTAGAAAGGAGTTCTTTTAATTTCTGAAAAGAAGCTTCACATTTGTCCGACCAAAGGTATTTAACACCTTTATTAGTTAAACTAGTAAGAGGCACGGAAATTTTTGAAAATTCTTTTATGAAACGATGGTAATAGCCCGCCAATCCAAGGAAGCTACTGATTTCCGTCACACTCTTCGGTTTCCTAATTTTGAATTGCTTCAATCTTTGAAGGATCCACGGAAATTTCGGATTCGGAAATAATATGACCGAGAAACTTCACACGAGATTGCCAAAAGTGGCATTTAGAAAATTTTGCTTTCAATTGATTACTCCTAAGAGTTTCCAACACAATCTGAAGATGTTTTTCATGCTCCTCCTCGGTTTTAGAATACACAAGAATATCATCAATAAAGATGAGAACAAACCGATCGAGGAAGTCTTTGAAAACTCGATTCATAAGGTCAATGAAATAAGCCGGAGAATTTGTTAAACCAAATGGAATAACAAGCCACTCATACGATCCATAACGAGTACGGAACGACGTCAAAGGAACACTATCCTCTGTAATACGAAGCTGATGAAAACCGGTAGCTGAGTCTAATTGTGAAAAGACTCTAGCAACACTAAGTTGATCAAATAGATCATCAATCCGAGGTAAATGATACTTATTATTGATAGTAAGATCATTAAGCTTGCGGTAGTCAATGCAAAACCTAAGTGTGCCATCAGATTTCTTCACAAAAATAGCCGAAGCTCCCCTAGGCGAGGAACTAGAGCGAATAAATTGCTTCATCTTCAATTCGGATAATTGTTTGCGCATCTCCTCATTTGCTTTATTGGACATACGATAAGGAGGACGAGTGATAGGTTGAGCTCCAGGGATGAGATTAATTCTGAACTCGATTGCTCGCTTAGGTGGTAATCCTAAAACGGGCTCAAATATATCGAAAAACTCACGAACAACGTGAATAAGAGAGATAATATCTTCCTCATCGTCATTATCGTCATCATGAGGATTTAAAGAACATAAAGATACAACGAAGCTGGAATCCGAATCTTTAAGATCAATAGAAATCTTCTTAATAGATTGAGGATGTCGAAGATGACTAGTCCACTCAGGACATAGGATTTGGGCTTCGTAACGGCTAAGCCAATCCATACCCAAAATCATTCCAAAGCCTAAGTAGCGGATAACATGCAAATTGGCTCGGAAAGAAAAATCATACAAAATAATCTCGACATCTTTACACAATAAACTGATTGTTGCGGATCCACCAACCAGATTCGCAATTCTCAAAGAAGTCATTAAACACAAAACATCCAAAGAAAAAGTATCGACAAGTTCTTTTGAAATAAAAGAATGGGACGCACCCGTATCAAAAAGAACTCGAATATGATGATCACGAAATGAAATAATGCCATCAAGGATAGAATGAGAAATACCTTTACCGCGAGATGTGTTGCCAGGGGCTTGAGCAACATTAAGCTTTCCTGTTTTGAAGTTTGGGACAAGAAGATAAATAATGATCCGGGATTTTGCAATAGCGACAAATACGAGGCTTTAAACACTTGTTTGCATAATGGTCCTTAGAACCATAATTGTAACATTGCCCACTACAAGGAGTAGAGGTCTTAGCTGTCGGAGAGGGATGCTTCCCTTTCTTATTGGGATAAGGACCCTTGAACTTATTAGGCCTTTTCTTGTTGTTGAAGTTTGGTTTGGAACCCGCAACTTCAACATCACTCTCTCTATCTGCCTCTTCAAGTTGAAGAGCGATATCAATGAGTTGATCAAAAAAAACTTCTAATTTTAGAAGTAATGGCTTCTTGAGATTTTTATTCAAACCATAGACAAATCTTTGGTTCTTCTATAATGGGGTGTGCAGGTCATTTGGTTAGTAGTGGTGAAGGATTAAGTTCTGTAACCCTAGTTTATGAGCAAGTTTTAAATTCGGTCAATACTGTCTCAATGTGTGATCGAGTGCTAAGGGGTTTTGAAGGAGGGTATCTGGGTCGATGACGAAGGCATGGAAGGAGTAGCAGCTCTAATGGTGGTTGGAGGAGTTAGGTTTCGTCGTTGACAGGTTTAGAGTTTATGAGGAATGTTGTGTTTCCGAGTTTGAAGTGCTACAGTTTGAGTTTGCATACTCGATTTTGAATTCGAGTTTATCCTGATGATCAGATGTACGTGTTGGATTCTGGAGTCGATAGTGGATTAGGGTTGATCATCGTGGATGATCGGAATCGTCCAAAGGGATTGTGCATGTGCACAGTGGACTTGTGAAAGTTACTTTGTTTATGGAAATTTTTTTTGGGGTGAAGTGTTCTCGAGGAATGCTCGGGACACTGGAGGGTTTACCCGAAGTAGAAAGGAGTACGACTCGAAGAAATTGGTTTTCTGGCTCGAGTAGGTTAGTTTTCAGGTTTTCTGAAACCTGACTGTGTGCAGGTTTAAATTTTAAACTAAATTTAAATAAAGGATAGCAGAGCAAGATTTGAACCAAGAGTTGAAGCAAGTTTAAATTATGAATTCAAATGAATTTGAATTCCAGTTTTCAAATAAAGAAATTTTATAAAATATGAAATGTTTAATAACTAAAACCTGTACAGTATTTGATAAAGTGTTAGAAATCTAAAAAATGAAAATTTAAACTAGATTTTAAATTTAAGTTAAAATCTGGATTGAATACCTGAATTCAAATTTGAATTTGAATCTGAAAGTTTTCAAAGAAAACAAGCTATAAATTATAATGTTATAATTAAGTTTGAATATTATAATATTTTATAACACGTGTTTTATAAATTTGAAATGAAATATAAAACAGGATTTTAAATTTAATTTTTTGAATCTGAATCTGAAACATGATTTGAATTCTAGTTTGTAATATAAATAAGATTTTGAATTTAAATGTTTTGAAAATCACTTGAAATATTTAAGGTGTATTTTAAATCTTTTTAAATTGAATATGGGTTAAAACTATTCTTCTAAAATTTCTTTAAAAGATAAGTGATTCTTTAAAATGAAAACCAAAGAGTTTTTAAATACTTAACCTTGTTTAAGTTAAAAATAGATTTTATTTTAAATCTTAATTTAAATGGAATTTAGATGAAATTTAAAAGCAAATTGGTTATAAATTATTTTGATAATGATAATTAAATCATGAATAAGATTAGTAATTATCATTAAAGTTAATTAGAATTTAATGATTTATAATTCATTTATTGATTAAGGTAATTAAGTTTTGTAATTTATTAATTTAATTAATTAATAATTTGGGTTAATTAATTAAATAATTAAGGCCTTTAATTAAAAGGATTAGAAAGTTAATTAAACTTGATTAAATTGTAATTTAGAAATCAATTAATTAAATAAGATTTGATTTAATTTAATTAATGATTTGAATTTATTAATCAAGTAATTAATAATTAATTAAGTTTTCAATTATCACTTGATTAATTTAATAATTAGAGGTTAATTAATGAATTTTATAGATAATTAAATTTGTAATTAATCTTGATTAATTCAGTTAATTATTTTAGAAAGGTAATTTAAGTTTTGTTATAGGTTAATGAAGGTCATTAACTTAATATTATTTTATAATTAATTAATGTAATTAATTTTAATGATTAATTGAATTAATTAATTTAAAGATAATCATTTGAGAATTGTTTAAGTACAATTACTTAATGAAAGTAATTAAGGAAATTAATTACTAATTGTAATTAATTAATTTTATTTTGATTAATTACGTTAGTTAATTAAGTTTAATTAATTTAAATTAATCACTGGTTGATTTGAGAAGTAATTAAATGTATAATTACTTAATGAAGTAATTAAGAAGATAAATTACTTGATGTAATTTAATTGAAAAATACATGGATAATGGAGGAGTTTTGGAATTCAATTACTTTGTGTAATTAATATGTAATTAGTATGCAGAATAATTGCATAAGGAAGTAATTAATAATTAATTACTTAGTGTAATTAATTTAGGTTTTGATAATTAAGTTATTTGGTGATAATAAAAGATGTAATTAATTTAATAATGATTAATTACTTAATATGATTAATTAAGAGTGATTAATCAATAGGGATAATTGATAATTAATTTAATAGGATAATTATAAATAAAATAATTAAGGATCATTAATTTATATGATTAATGATGTAATTAAGGATTAATTAATAAGAACAATTAATCAATGAATGAATTAATTAATGTAATTAATTAAGGATTAATGTAATTAATTATAATTAATTAATTAACATAGTAATTACAGGTTAATTACTGAATTTGGTTTGGAATAATTAATTTGCGAAATTAATTGGAGGTTAATTACTTGAATGTAATTAAAGAATAATTAATCAAGATGATTAATTAGGGTAATTTATTTAAGTGTAATTAATTGATTGATTTATAATTAATTAAGGAATATGTAAGCAAGATTTATATGGATGGGTAATTAATTTAATTCATTTTAAATTAATTAAGGAAGAAGTAATTAATTTAATTCATTTTAGATTAATTATAGAATGGTGATTTGTAAGTCATTGCTTATGAATGTTGATTGATAATGATTACCCTGAATGGTTGAGATCTCAGATATGAGATATATGATGTTGTGTGATTTGGATGCTATGGTTGCATTGAGTTGATAATATGAATTATCTGTTTGGGATGATAATATGGATTAGCTGTTGTGATGATAATGTTGATTATCTACTATGATGTTGAGAATTATCTATCTATGTGTATATAGATAATGAATTGAATTTTTTAAAATCTTTAAAACAACTTGGACCTAAAAGATGGCGATTTTGATTTCGATGAGACCGGGATCGGGTTTCCATATTTGGATATTCGAAAACCACATCGATCCAAATTAACGATAGGTCATGAATCTCAAGTGAAGATGAAGATTTAGAGTGCAAGGGTTATCATCGTTAACTCTGAGGGTGATTCCAAAATGAGTGTAACGAGATAATGCCTTCAGTTTCGTTCGAACCCGGAACGAACTTGTATGATTGAATGCTTTCAGAACATCGTCAGGTGGACGATGAGCATTCTAAGAGATGTGTTCTCTAAAGGTAATCGTAGCCTCAAGCCTCATCGACCGGGAATGGCTAAAACAAGGGAGGTGCAGCAAGGCTTCGTGGGTAGCCCCCACTTAAGAGTGAGATTTACCCCTATCTAAAGGTCCCTTTATATTCGGCTGTGTGGGCGGTTGATTGCAACAACTGCCGGGGTTGTCTTGTTCGGAACTATTCAGTAAGGAATGGTTCCGGCCTTGTGTTGCAGGGGGGTTTGGGTGGCTCCTCGGTACGGTGATCTAGGCTACGTACTGTGACGGGCGGTACCCCAGTAGCCCTGCCATTGTATGGAATCCAAAATCCAATAAGTGCCGTACGTATTAGTTGTGCCCAACTATGTTGGAACGTGAGATGTAAGCATTCCAGCTATTTCTGTATTTTACTTGAAAACCCTAGATGCTATTATAATATCATCGGATTTCCTATCAATGTTCTAGTTAGCGTAAGGTAAAAACTTTTCCATGTTTATATGTGGGAAGTCTTACGTGATACCTTTCTTTTCAAAAGGGTTTTAAAGTTAAGCAACCTTAACCTGTTACTCACACCAGACCCATGTCTGGCCCGGAGTTTATCTTTGTTTTCTTAAACACTTGGGTACTCAAATTTATTTGAGTAGCCAAGGGATTCAGGTTGGCTTTGACGAATATTGGAGGAGCGATGGAGTAGGAGGCTTTTGCGTTAGAGATATAGTTTTCCACTGTGTGTTCTCTGTGTTGTGCTTGTTTTCAGTTGTAAATACTAGACAATTGTTTATAACTGTCTAGTATATGTGATGTGTATGTTGTGTATCTCTGATTGATATTGTATATTATGTAAATACTTATGTTATTAATATAATTTATTCGTTCCGCTGTTGAGATTATAGTTTTGTTTCTTCTTTCTCTTCTTTCTTTTCTTCTTCTATCCCTTTCTTTCTTAATAGATGATGCGATTTTCTGGGAGTAGAAAGTCGGGTCGTCACAGTTGGTATCAGAGCATTAGGTTGAGTGAATACCTAGGCTCTGGAGTGGTGTCTATCTTGAGAGAGCTTATTTGTAATTTTTTTTACATATTTGTATATATTTATTTAATTCCACTTATCTATTGGGTTACCTGTTCAAGTTTTCCAGCATGAGTTATAAAGGTAGATGAGGTAGTGGTGTGTGTAAAGCGACTACCATTGGTTGGAGTTTGTATGTATGAGATTGGAAGTGTATTTGTTGAGACTGTAGACCTAATACCGTCTCGAGTGAGCTTTGCAGTGGTGTAAAGATTTCATTGATCTCTGAAGGTAACCTGTTAAGGTTCGGAGATTCATCTTTGAAGTTGGATGAGTAGAGTTTGGATCTGTTGATGAGCAGAAGCGAGTGATGGTATCTTGATACCTCAGGAAATAGTAGCTGCATGATGAGATGCAGTAACTATGGATATTTCCGAAGATGATTTCTTTGGAATGAGTTTAAGGAAGTAGATCTGTTTTGGTGTTGTGGCTAAGTTCAGCATGGTGTTTCTGTTTGGTCTGAAGTCCGAGTTTCTCGAAGAACTTTGGATTGGGAATTCTTTGGCATTGGTGTCAGCAGTGCAGCTCGGAGTATTCAGTGTGTCGGCTGAGTTTTCTGGCTTAGCAGTTTTCTGGAGATGGAGTTCAGAAGCAGTTGAGTGAATCCATTTCTTCGATGGATTAGCAAGACCAACATAAGCTGTTCTGATTGGTAAAGAGAGAACAGTTTTCTTTGGATTTTAGTTTGGATTGATTGCAAAAGTGACTTGCGATAGTTGAGTATTCTCTTGTATTGTTGGAGATTTTTTTTCTGAATATTTTAAGGCAAGTCAGGAGTTGTCCTCATCTAGAGATTCAGTTTTCTTATCGACCAGGATTCCGAGTGTGGTACCGGTGGTTCAACTAGTTGAAAGTTGGTTCCTTGAGATGGAGTTTGTTGAAGCAGCTCAGGATTTGACGAACTTCTAAATTTTCTCTGGGTTACTACAGATCTTCTTGGTTTTGTTGTCAAGTTGTGCTTGTGCTCTTCATCAGCATTCTTTTCTACTCTAGATCAGAGTTGTGCAGCGGAAGCAGTTTGGGAGTGTGTTTGCTTTTCTTTTTCGGACAGGAGAAGTTTGTTTTCTTTTGATGGTGGTGAGTGGAGTTGTTCTTGATCTTGATTGATCGGGAAGGATCATTCTGGTGGATTGGGTTTGGTCTAGTTTATTTCTTGAGACATCAGCAAGGATTAGGCTGTTCAGGTAGGAAGTAGGGAGCACGAGATTGTCCGAAGAGTTTTGTGGATCTGAAGTTGGGGATCTGATTTTGGATAAGTTTCTCAGTTTTTAGGAGCTATAAATTTTGGTAAGTTTGGGGAAGCTAGCTCCGTGATGTTTTGGATTTCTTCTGTGTTCTGTTATGGATATGTGTTGGGTTTTCTGGATTGAATTTCCAGTTTGGACAACTGGAATTCGATGTGTTTCACGTATCTCTGAGGGAGTACGTGTATGATCTATTTCTTGTTTTGGAATCAGGTGTTCTGGAAGATTTTGGTTGTTGAGTCAGACTCGTCTGTAGTCTGATGTCTTGTTCAGTTGTAGATCTAGATGAGTAGGAGTTCTGTAGCTTAGTAGTGTTGATTGTTTAGGTTTTATAGAGCGAATATCCCAGTGTTTACTTGGAAAACTTGAGGAAACTCTATCCAGAATTTTGTCTGGATAGTTAATTTTGTTTGATTGGCTGAATTGATTGCTATGGTTGTTAGCATATGTTTGATATATGCTTGTATTTTAAAATTAAAAATCTTAAATAGGTTATTAAATTACCTTTGTTTTAAATTTCGGGGACGAAATTCTTTTAAGGGAGAAGGAATGTGATATCCCGGAAATTTTGACAATATCAACTTAATAATCTTTATATAAAGTTAAATTGATTTGATAATAATTGATCAATAATATATGATTTGGTTTAATAATCTGATTTAAATAAATATTTAATTAGTGATTTATCTTTTAAAAGCTAAATAAATGTTTTTAATTATAATGTACATATATTATAGATTATCTTTGTTTTGGAATTTAATAAATAAATAAAGTTTTGTTTTTAAATTCTAATAATATATTTATTAATTGGGAAATTTTGTTTAAAATTAATTTTAAGTATCTCAAAGTTATTTAAATTTATAATTATATGGTTTGTAAATATTTAAAATAAATGTTATATTGTTTAAAATTATATCTTAGCTTAATTTTTGTCTTTTTAAATGTTATTTAATAAATATGATTTGGAAATATTTTATATAAGTTTAAATACAAATAACATATGGTTTAAATTTATTTATTAATAAAAGTTATTTATAATCTCTTTACAAATTATTTAAATTTGTTAAATTGTTATTTTTAAGCCATATTAATAAATGTATTATTTTTCCAATAAATATAAAAAGAATTAAAATAAGGAAATAGAATCTTCATTTTTAATTTGAATAAATTGATTTTAATTTGGAATTCAAAATTTTAATTTGAATTGAAATTGTTTTGAAATTCAAATTAATTGATTCTTTAAAATATTTGTATAAGTTTTAATTTATAATTTGTTTTATTTACATTTGCTTTAAATAGGAAATTCATATATATATATATATATATATATATATATATATATATATTACATAAGTATAAATAAATTTGAGTAAAATTCTTCATTTACATTTAAAAATATAACTAAATTAAATAAAAGACATGTGTTAACTTATGAATATAATCTAGCTACATGTGTTATTAAAGAATAAAGGAACAATGACAAGTGTCATTTGCATTTGATCTTCTCTTTATTTTATTTAAAATTTATTTCAGCCCTTAACCATTTTTATTTCACTTCGTTCTCTTTTTAAAATCAAAAGCTTAGTAAATCAAAAAGGAACACCATCTTCAAAAAATCTGAAACTCCTCAAATCAATTCCTGCGTATAATCAATCTGCATATTTCAAAAACAAAAAAATAGCAAACCTGCAAAATGAAACCATTTCCAAATTGAAATTTAACTCCTGTAACTCATCCTCAAAAAAAAAAAGCATGTCAAAATCCCTATATCATTAGCATGCAAGTTTGTATTTTATTCAATCTAAAAGCACATGAAAACAATCTGAAATCGTTTCCTGCACATTTCTAATCAAATGCAAACTGCATTCTTACAAAATCTAGAAATTGTCAACAAGCAACCTAGAAATTTGAGCAAACCAAGTCTGCATTTCTTTTTATTTCAACCTGAAGACCAACTGCATTTGCATCACTGGAAATCATCAGCTTAGCAAATCATAAAGGCATGCATGAGTCGTAACAGAGTTCAAAAGCTTTTATAAAATCACGAAGCTCTGTTTTGCTGAAGAGAAAGGTGAGTAACATTTTGAAAATTTATTAAGTTAACTTTGGTTGTCTAATTTATCTGTAGAAAAATTTGATTGTTTGTGAAAATTTGACGAATGTGTGCATGTTTCTTTAGTACTGCAATTATTCTGTTCCAGGATTCAAGTTTTTATTTTATTTAATTCCTGATCACTTGATTCTAATTATTGTTAGTAATTAAGTTACAAACAAATTAGTTTATGTGATCATAAGTTTAAGTTTGAAATTTTAATTAAGTTATAACAAATACAATTTTATCTAGAAAACCCAAAAAGAACCAGAAACATAAATTTGTTTAAAAACTTAAATTCCTTAATTCAGTAAACTAAGACTGTGATTTGAAACCACATATGGAAACATGATTTTTAAATCAAAAAACATAATATTTAGTTTGGGATTTGGGGAGTAGTGCTGTGATGAACTAAAAGTTGATTTTGGGAAAAATCTGATGATTTTGAGATTTTGGGAGTTTGAAACTTCTTCTGTATGAAAAAGAGTGATAAGACATTTCAGAAAAATTAGCAAATTGGTGTACAGGTCATTTGGTTAGTAGTGGTGAAGTATTAAGTTCTGTAACCCTAGTTTATGAGCAAGTTTTAAATTCGGTTAATTCTGCCTCAATTTGTGATCGAGTACTAAGGGGTTTTGAAGGAGGGTAGCTGGGTCGATAACGAAGGCATGAAAGGAGTAGCAGCTCTAATGGTGGTCGGAGGAGTTAGGTTTCGTCGTTGACAGATTTGGAGTTTGTGAGGAATGCTGTGTTTCCAGGTTTGACGTGCTACAGGTTGAGTTTGCATACTCGATTATGAATTCGAGTTTATCCTGATGATCAGATGTACGTGTTGGATTCTGGAGTAGATAGTGGATTAGGTTCGATCATCGTGGATGATCGGTATCGTCCAAATGGATTGTGCATGTGCACAGTGGACTTGTGAAGGTTACTTTGTTTCTGGAAATTTTTTTGGCGTGAAGTGTTCTTGGGGAATGCTCGGGACACTGGAGGGTTTACCCGAAGTAGAAAGGAGTATGACTTGAAGAAATTGGTTTTCTGGCTCGAATAGGTTAGTTTTCAAGTTTTGTGAAACCTAGCTGTGTAAATTTAAATGAAGGATAGCAGAGCAAGATTTGAACCAAGAGTTGAAGCAAGTTTAAATTATGAATTCAAATGAATTTGAATTCCAGTTTTCAAATAAATAAATTTTATAAAGTATGAAATGTTTAATAACTAAAACCTATACAGTATTTGATAAAGGTTAGAAATCTGAAAAATGAAAATTTAAACTAGATTTTAAATTTAAGTTAAAATCTGGATTGAATACCTTAATTCAAATTTGAATTTGAATCTGAAAGTTTTCAAAGCAAACAAGTTATAAATTCTAATTTTATAATTAAGTCTGAATATTATAATATTTTATAACATGTGTTTTATAAATCTGAAATGAAATTTAAAACAGGATTTTAAATTTAAATTTTTGAATCTGAATCTGAAACATGATTTGAATTCTAGTTTGTAATATAAATAAGATTTTAAATTTAAATGTTTTCAAAATCACTTGAAATATTTAAGGTGTATTTTAAATCTTTTTAAATTGAATATGGGTTAAAACTATTCTTCTAAAATTTCTTTAAAAGATAAGTGATTCTTTAAAATGAAAACTAAAGAGTTTTTAAATCCTTAAGCCTTGTTTAAGTTAAAAATAGATTTCATTTTAAATCTTAATTTAAATGGAATTTAGAAGAAATTTAAAAGCAAATTGGTTATAAATTATTTTGATAATGATAATTAAATCATGAATAAGATTAGTAATTATCATTAAAGTTGATTAGAATTTAATGATATATAATTCATTTATTGATTAAGGTAATTAAGTTTTGTAATTTATTAATTTAATTAATTAATAATTTGGGTTAATTAATTAAATAATTAAGGGCTTTATTTAATTAATTAAAAGGATTAGTAAGTTAATTAAACTTAATTAGATTGTAATTTAGAAATCAATTAATTAAATAAGATTTGATTTAATTTAATTAATGATTTGAATTTATTAATCATGTAATTAATAACTAATTAAGTTTTTAATTATCACTTGATTAATTTAATAATTAGAGGTTAATTAATGAATTTTATAGATAATTAAATTTGTAATTAATCTTGATTAATTCAGTTAATTACTTTAGAAAAGTAATTTAAGTTTTGTTATGGGTTAATGAAGGTCATTGACTTAATATTATTTTATAATTAATTAATGTATTTAATTTTATTGATTAATTGAATTAATTAATTTAAAGATAATCATTTGAGAATTGTTTAAGTATAATTACTTAATGAAAGTAATTAAGGAAATTAATTACTAATTGTAATTAATTAATTTTATTTTGATTAATTAAGTTAGTTAATTAAGTTTAATTAATTCAAATTGATAACTGGTTAATTTGAGAAGTAATTACCAATGTAATTAAAAATGAATAATTACTTAGTGAAGTAATTAAGGACATAAATTACTTAATGTAATTTAATTGAAAAATACTTGGATAATGGAGGAGTTTTGGAATTCAATTACTTTGTGTAATTAATGTGTAATTAGTATGTAGAATAATTACTTAAGGAAGTAATTAATAATTAATTACTTAGTGTAATTAATTTAGGTTCTGATAATTAAGTTATTTGGAGATAATAAAAGATGTAATTAATTTAATAATGATTAATTACTTAATGTGATTAATCAAGAGTGATTAATCAATAGGGATAATTGATAATTACTTTAATAGGATAATTATAAATAAAATAATTAAGGATCATTAATTTATATAATTAATGATGTAATTAAGGATTGATTAATAAGAACAATTAATCAATGAAGGAACTAATTAATGTAATTAATTAAGGATTAATGTAATTAATTATAATTAATTAATTAATAAAGTAATTACAGGTTAATTACTGAATTTGGTTTGGAATAATTAATTTGTGAAATTAATTGGAGGTAATTACTTGAACGTAATTAAAGAATAATTAATCAAGATGATTAATTTGGGTAATTTATTTAAGGTAATTAATTGATTGATTTATAATTAATTAAGGAATATGTAAGCAAGATTTATATGGATGGATAATTAATTTAATTCGTTTTAAATTAATTAAGGAAGAAGTAATTAATTTAATTCATTTTTAAATTACTTATAGAATGGTGATTTGTAAGTCATTGCTTATGAATGTTAATTGATACTGATTACCCTGAATGGTTGAGATCTCAGATATGAGACATATGATGTTGTGTGATTTGGATGCTATGGTTGCGTTGAGTTGATAATATGAATTATCTGTTTGGGATGATAATATGGATTAGTTGTTGTGATGATGATGTTGATTATCTATTATGATGTTGAAATTATCTATCTGTGTTTACATAGATAATGAATTGAATTGTTTAAAATCTTTAAAACAACTCGGACCTAAAAGATGGCAATTTTGATTTCAATGAGACCGGGATCAGATTTCCATATTTGGATATCCGAAAACCACATTGATCCAAATTAACGATAGGTCGTGAATCTCAAGTGAAGATGAAGATTCAGAGTGCAAGGGTTATCGTCGTTAACTCTGAGGGTGATTCCAAAATAAGTGTAACGAGATAATGCCTTCGGTTTCGTTCGAACCCGGAACGAACTTGTATGGATTGAATGCTTTCAGAACATCTTCAGGTGGACGATGAGAATTCTAAGAGATTTGTTCTCTAAAGGTAATCATAGCCTCAAGCCTCATCAACCGGGAATGGCTAAAAAAGGGGAGGTGCAGTAAGGCTTCATGGGTAGCCCCCACTTGAGAGTGAGATTTACCCCTGTCTAGAGGTCCCTTTATATTCGGCTGTGTGGGCGGTTGATTGCAACAACTGCCGGGGGTGTCTTGTTCGGAACTGCTCAGTAAGGAATGGTTCCGGCCTTGTGTTGCAGGGGAGTTAGGGTGGCTCCTCGGTACAGTGATCTAGGCCACGTATTATGACGGGCGGTACCCCAGTAGCCTTGCCATTGTATGGAATCCAAAATCCAATAAGTGTCGTACGTATTAGTTGTGCCCAACTATGTTTGAACGTGAGATGTAAGCATTCCAGCTATTTCTATATTTTACTTGAAAACCCTAGACACTATTATAATATCATCGGATTTCCTATCAAATGTTTTGGTTAGCGTAAGGTAAAAACTTTTCCATGTTTATGTGTGGGCAGTCTTACGTGATATCTTTCTTTTCAAAAGGGTTTTTAAAGTTAAGCAACCTTAACCTATTACTCACACCAGACCCATGTCTGACCCGGAGTTTATCTTTTTTTTCTTAAACTCTTGGATACTCAAATTTTTACGAGTAGCCAAGGGATTCAGGTTGGCTTTGACTAATATTGGAGGAGCAATGGAGCAGGAGGCTTCTGCGTTAGAGATATAGTTTTCCGCTGTGTGTTCTCTGTGTTGTGTTTTTTTTCAGTTGTAAATACTAGACAGGTGTTTATAACTGTCTAGTATATGTGATGTGTATGTTGTTCATCTCTGATTGATATTATATATTATGTAAATACTTATGTTATTAATATAATTTATTCGTTCCGCTGTTGAGATTCTAGTATTGTTTCTTCTTTCTCTTCTTTCTTTTCTTCTTCTATCACTTTCTTTCTTAATAGATGATGCGATTTTCTGGGAGTAGAAAGTCGGGTCGTCACATTGATTGTAATTAATGAATTGGGAAATAAGTTCAAAGTATATTAATTGATGGAGTAATACTGTTATCCCACCTTTGGCAAGGCTGAGATACCAAGGAATTGACAGGAGAGACAGGGTCGTACGTCCCCAGCATTGGATAACTACGAATATCAATGAATTTTTCCCAAGCCCGGATCGGGCTACAATTGATAAGATACGCCAAGCAAAGCCGAGGAAACCAATGTTCCGAATTTCTAGACAATCCGATTTTATATGCTCAAGATATCACCAATGGAAAGTGGCAGAGTTAGCTATAGTTCGAATCCATCAAGGGTAGGGCCTTCGTTCGAATCCATCCAAAGCACTCCCTGCTTCGAATCCATCAGGGACGTGCCTTCGTTCGAATCCATCAGAGGTAGCCACGCTTCGAATCCATCCACACCTGCCTTGGTTCGAATCCCTCGAAGTATTCCCATCTTCGACTCCATCCCATGAAAGTCCGTCGAATCCATCAAGCAGAGAAGTCTTCGCATCAACCAACTATGGAATACTCTGACTGATACGAAGGGCACGTACGAGGATACCTTCGAATCCATAACTTCGAATCCACCAAGTCATAGCAGCTAAGACCAAGGATTCGACCCAGTAAACTCGGAGAAAAAGGTGGGTCAACCCAAGAAGCGCGCGCGCCACATCACCAGGCACATGCTCGACCGACCGATTCGACCCTATCGATTCGAAGGTATCGATTCGGAGCACGTATATCAAATGAAAATGCAATCTTGAATCGATCATAACTTGAGATCTACAAGTCCAAATGCTACGAAATTTTCACAGGAGCTTGCATATACATAGAAGAATGTCCACGCCGAGTTTCATCAAAATTGGACACTTTTTTGATCGATTCGAACCAAGGGTCAAATCAGTTCGAATCGATCCCAAAGTGGGCCCGGGTCTCCAGAATTCGGCCATGTGGGCCCCCCACACGTGCCAGAAGTGGTCTCCCCGAATTTTAGGCAAAATATCAGCCTCCAGCACTTATAAATAGATCCCCCGGTCATTCAGAAAGGGGAACGGAGAATTTCGAGAGAAAAAGAATGCCCGGACGCTGCCAGAATTGCTTCAGAGCACCACTGCTGCCTTTGATTTCGAATTTTGGCTTACTACTTGCTGTACTTTGACATTAAAAAGTTGTATTCTCCGAATATCAAGCAATAAAGTAACAAAAGTTCATAGTGGACGTAGGCAAAACGCCGAACCACTCTAAATCGTTGTCTCTTGTGCAATTTACTTCCTGCTATTTGGAATTTTTGTTAGATAATCCACGTTTTAATTTACTTTCTTCATTTATTATCTCTTCAAAAACTTCTGACGAGTGTTGTGCCCAATTTTGACACAAACACTTTGGTGCTTTCACTGAGAAAAACCCAGTTTTTTCTCCTGCTCCTTGGATCTATCTTCGATACCGGATTGCATAACTCTAAGAGAGAGATCCAGACCTCATATTCAGATTCCTTCCGTTTTATTCAGATTTGTTAAAATTCTAGGAAAGGATTCAACGCTTCAAGATGGTGAGTACAAGAACCACTTCAAACGTTGGCGATCAAGAAGGTCGGGATAGGCAAAATCCCACATTGCTACAGTCTACCAGTCAAGATGCTGCTGGGCATACAGATCAGTCAGGTCCGGTCACAAGACAAGAGTTCCAGGTGCTACTCCAGGAACTAACCCAAAACCGACAACAGCTAACTGAGCAGTTGCGCGCTAACGCTGAGTTGACCAATCAACTAAATCGCCAAAAGCGAAGAAGATCCAGAAGGGATCAAGCTCCACATTCTTCCACCGAAAGCTCTACTTCATCTGACTACAATAACAGATCTGCCCGTCCCAGGCTAGACGGAAATCATGCAAGCTGTTGACTATCAACAGGCGTTAACCGTTGGGCAAATAAGGGTTGGCCCATCTACCAGCTTCCATACTGGACCCGCCTCCCGAGGAGGCACTATTCCACAATACACTGCAGATGATCGAGTTGCCACAGCCGCTGCAGTTAACATAGGAGTTGATACCCGAGATCACTCCAATCAAAATTATCATCAGTAGGGACATGCTCCAGAGCCATATGTCCCAGAAGACGTCGAGCCAAGGAGGCGAGATACGGATCGTCGACAGTGCCCGATCCCACCTCGCACTATGGAACCTGACCACACTTTGGCTCACCACACACAGAATGTTCCAATACCAGACTTCTCAGCCATGGTACGACAAATGATTCGCGAGAGTCAAGGCCTAACAAATGACGATTGGGGAATCTCCCGAAGTCATACCCCGTTTACTAATGACATATTGTACGCTGAACCTCCTCGGCGATTCAGAATGCCAACCCTGCCCATGTACGAAGGAAATTCCGACCCAAATCAACATATTTTGAAATACGAGTGGTCGATGACTGTTGCGAGAGCTGATGACGCAGTAACCTGCCGCAGTTTTCCCATTTCCTTAGGGGGAATTGCGACGATGTGGTTTACACGATTACCGCCATGGTCTATTTCTTCATTTGATCAGTTAGCTACCAAATTTGTTGAGCAGTTTGCATGCATATTGCCCGACCTAAAGATGTTAATACCTTATCAAGTGTCACTCAAGCTCCCGGAGAAACACTTAGACGATATTTGGAGAGATTCAATGCTGCATGCGCAGAGATCACCAACCCCAATGATAATTCAATTTTAATGGCTTTGACTAAAGGAATCGACCCTGATTTCGAGTTTGGAAATTGGTTAGCTAGAAAGTCTCCCGCATCGTTGGACCGTTTCTATTCCAAAGCCGCTCAATTCTTGAGGCGAGAGGATCCGAAACAGTCTAGGAACCAGGACGATGCAAGACCCAGCAATGAAGGGTTCAGAGTAATGTTGCGGTTAAACAATCCGGAGAAAGTTAAGGAAAAGTCGAGTTGAATATTCAAAATAAACAAACTCAACGATCGAGAAACGGTGATAACCGAAGCAAGAAGCAAGACCAGAATCGTGGTCCGAGACGTAGGGCCGCAATGTTTGACAGTTATACACCGCTTAACACGTCGCTGGAAAACGTATAACTACAGACTTGTAATACTATGCAATACAAGAATCCTACTCCGAAGCCTTCGTCGGAAAGGCAAATTCAAGAAGGAAAATTCTGTAGGTTTCATGAAAGTTATGGGCATAATACCAATAAGTGTAGACATTTGCAAGGCCTCATTGAAAAGTTGATCAGAGAGAGAAAGTTGGACCAGTTTGTTCGGGCCCCGCAGTCTGGTGGAGCAGGCCTATCTAATCAAAATCGAACGCAGAATCAGGAGAGACAAGGTAAACCCGCTCGTACGGGCGGAAGGTTGGTTATCAATACAATAAGTGGTGGTCCCCATCCAGCAGATAGAAGCTGGAGAGAAATGGAGTCATATGCTAGCTTGATCAGGCATGTGGACTTTGAATGCTATAGTAACTCAGAAGACGGAACACCGGCTAAACAACAAAAGACGATGGCTGATGAAATCGTATTTAGAAATCGAGACGCCGATAAAGTCGAAGCTCCCACAATTGACCCGTTGGTCATATCCGCTCAAGTTGGTCCTGCTTGGATGAAGAGGATCTTGGTAGACACTGGTAGTTCTATGAACATATTGTTTAAAAGAGTATATGATTTAATGAAAATGGAAGCTAAGGACTTAAAACCTTGTCAATCACGAGTCCACGGCTTCAACGGGAGTGCGATGATACCAACCGGAATGGTTGAATTGCCGGTGGAGTTGGGAGTGGGAGAATGCCGAAGAGTTCGAATGTTGCAATTTGTTGTCCTGGATATTCCTTCCCCGTACAATGCTTTTTTGGGCCGACCGGCCCTTGCTGAATTTAGGGCTGCTATTGCCTCATGGTGTTTAACTCTGAAGTTCCCTACTGACCATGGGATAGGAGTTGTACAAGGAGATCAGGCTGCTGGGAGAGCCTGTTATGTTGCTGAGCTGCGGGAGGCGCAGCGAAAAGAGAAAGGAAAGGGCGTAGAGGAATCTCTCTGCGTCCGTTTCACTGATGATTGACAATTAGCGCCTGGGCCTCGACCTAGGCACCACAACCAATTCCAAAATGATCTTGGTCCAAGGGACAATGATAATAAAGAAGAATCTACGGAAAATCAAGCTTCTCCGGCCGAGCTAACCATCGATGTTTCGATTGACTACGATCACAATGACTCGATAATGTTAAAGATTGGGTCTCAGCTTAACCAAGAGACACAACAGGAATTGGTCGATTTTCTCCGAGCGAATCTCGACGTATTCACTTGGACGCATTCTAATATGTGTGGAATCTCGCCGGACATCGCGAGCCACACTTTGAACATTGACCCGCGATATATCCCTGTCAAGCAGAAAAGATGTGGTATGGATCCAGAGAGATCTGCCGCCCTGAAAGAAGAGGTCGATAAGTTGAAATCAAATGGGTTCATTAGAGACGCTTTATACCCAGAGTGGGTGTCCAATCCCGTACTTGTCCGGAAACCAAACGGGAAATGGAGAACGTGTATAGATTACTCTGACCTGAATAAAGCCTGCCCGAAAGACAGCTTTCCGCTTCCCCGAATCGATCAACTGGTAGATTCAACCGTCGGACATGAATTATTATCCTTCATGGATGCTTACTCAGGTTACAATCAGATACCCATGCATGTACCCCACCAAGAGCACACAAGCTTCGTAACCGACTTGGGATTATACTGCTACAAGGTCATGCCTTTTGGATTAAAAAATGATGGCGCAACTTATCAACGCTTAGTCAACCGAATGTTTTCCGATCAGATTGGGAAGACTATGGAGGTCTTTGTGGATGACATGTTGGTGAAATCACGATACTCCGATGATCATGTCAAAGACTTGGAGTCAATGTTCAATATCCTCCGGAAACACGAGATGAAGCTTAATCCACTAAAGTGTCATTTCGGAGTCGCATCCGGAAAATTCCTTGGATTCATTGTCAATGCCCGAGGAATAGAGGCCAACCCCGAGAAGATCTGGGCTATCAGAAATCTTCAAACTCCAAGAACCATAAAACAAGTTCAGAGCCTTAATGGGCAGGTTTATCTCAAAGTCGACCGACAAATGCATTCCCTTCTTCGATTTGATTCAAAAAGGGAAACGAAACTTCGAATGGACTGCAGAATGTGAGGGCGCATTTCAATCGCTAATCCAACATCTTTCCGTACCACCAATCCTTTCAAAGCCTGTAGATCATGAACAGTGATATCTCTACCTGGCGGTATCTGAAAATGCAATCGGTGCTGCATTAATTCGGGAGGAGGACCGAGTGCAAAAACCGGTCTACTACATGAGTAAATGATTGACCGGAGCCGAGAGAAATTACCCAAAGCTTGAAAAGTTGGCGTATTGCCTGGTCATTGCCTCAAGGAAGCTCCGTCCATATTTCCAGGCTCATCCTATTACTGTGTACACCGATCAGCCGTTACGACAGGTCCTCACGCAGCCTGAGACGTCTGGTAGGTTACCAAAATGGAACATCGAACTGAGTCAATTTGACATCACTTATACTCCAAGAAGGGCCATTCACGGCCAAGTCCTAGCAGATTTTATAGCCGAATTCACTGTTCCTGAAGACTTGCCCGAGACCAGCAAATCTCCCGAATACATATGGAAGCTATACACCGACGGTGTTTCCAACGATCGGTGTTCAGGAGCTGGGGTAGTGCTTGAAACCCCCGAGGGACGATCCATATGTTATGCTTTAAAGTTCGAGTTCCGTGCAACCAACAACGAAGCCGAGTACGAAGCTCTACTTACCGGACTAAAGCTTGCCCGTGATCTGAAAGTCATCGCTGTAGAGATCTACTGTGATTCCCAGTTGATAGTATGTCAAGTTCGAGGAGAATATCAGGCCAAAGACCGAAGATTAGCCACTTATCTAACTCGAGTTCTGGAGATGCTTAATCAATTCGATTACTATGCCATTTTCTACATACCCCGAGAGCACAATCAGAAAGCTGATTCGTTGGCAAAGTTAGCAAGTACGGGTGAGGCTCAAAAGTTGGGGGTTGTTTCGGTTGAAACCCTATCCTCTCCGAGCATTGATCGACGGGAGACCGATTTTACATTTGAAGCTACCTCCAATAGGGAGTCGTGGATGACTCCTTATCGAGATTATATTGAACTGGTGTATTGCCCGAGCGACGAAGCGAGAAAAGACAAGTTCTACGAAAGGCCTCACGATTTGTCATTCAAAATGGAGTCATGTACCGGAGAGGATATTCTGTTCCTCTCCTCCGGTGTATCGCGCACGATGAAGTCAAACGAGTGTTACACAATGTACACGAAGGAGAATGTGGCGATCACACTGGGGGGCAAGCACTTGCAAAGAAAATACTTCGATATGGGTATTATTGGTCTAATGTTAATCGCGATGCTGCAGCCTATGCTAGAAAATGTGACAAATGCCAGAAACACGCTCAAATTCCTAGAGCCCCGCCTACTGAGATAACCCAAATGGTCAGTCCTTGGCCATTTGTGGTATGGGGAATAGATATCATCGGCACATTGCCTCTGGCCAAAGGTGGCGCGAAGTACGCCATCGTCGCAGTTGATTATTTCACCAAATGGGATGAAGCTGAACCCCTTGCGACAATTACGACAAAGAAAGTAATCAACTTTTTAGTACGTAACATCATCTGCCGTTTTGGTCTCCCGCATACTATCATCACCGATAACGGAACCCAATTCGACAGTGCTGAATTCAAGAATTTTTGTCAACGATTCCACATCCATAAGAAATTCTCTGCAGTAGCGCACCCTCAAGCAAATGGTCAATTTGAAGCTGTTAATAAAGTTATCAAGTCCATTTTAAAGAAGCGACTGGAAAAAGCTGAGGGCAAATGGGTCGACGAACTCCCTATGGCATTGTGAGCCTATCGAACGACTCATAAAACTGCAACCGGTCATACCCCGTTTTCTCTATCCTACGGCTCTGAAGCCATTATTCCAATCGAAATGGAAGTGCACTCTCATCGTGTAACGTATTATGATTCGAAAACAAATGCCATACTACTTCCTGAATCTTTGGATTTACTCGATGAGAAGCGCGAAGAGGCTGACTTGAGGGCAGCCGCATATCGAAGTCAAGTCGCCCGACTGTACAATGCCAAGGTCCGTCCGCGAACCTTCAAACTCGGCGATCTCGTACTCAAAAGAGTCTATCCGGTTCCTTCGCACATGAAGACAAATTGGGAAGGGCCGTATGTGATTTTACAAAAGCTCGGAGATGGCACGTTCAAATTATCGACCATTGACGGTCTTACTTTGCCGAGAGCTTGGAATAGCAAAAGTCTTCGTCGCTACTACATATAAAAGACTGTACTTATTTATTTTCTATCAATTTATCCCTTTGCATTTTATTCTAGCATTTCGAGATTTAAATTTGTAATAAGGCAACTGACTTTGCCATGTTTTCTCGTTTCAGCAATAAAATGCCATTTCTTCGAGCCAGAGCTGTGATTTACTGAATATGACGTACAATATCACGATGCATGGAGAGCTAAGTTCCATCACGCGGTGGGATTTATTCAAATAGAGAGTGACTGTGATACGACCGGTCACTCGCTAAGTGAAACCCGAGCTCGGGGGCAGAACACTACATCAACATTCACAGGGATTGATACACGACAATCTCTCCTCCAACTCCAAATTCCCGGAGTGCGAATTGGAGTATAAACTTCAACTCTCGGTTCCCGGAGCGCGAACCGGAGCATAAATCCATCGCTCCCAGAGTGTGAGCTAACTCCAAATTCCCGGAGTGCGAATTGGAGTATAAACATCAACTCTCAGTTCCTGGAACGAGAACCGAAGTATAAATCCATCGCTCCCAGAGTGTGAGCTAACTCCAAATTCCCGAAGTGCGAATTGGAGTATAAACTTCAACTCTCGGTTCCCGGAGCGCGAACTGGAGTATAAACCCATCGCTCCCAGAGTGTGAGCTAACTCTAAATTCTCGGAGTGCGAATTGGAGTATAAACTTCAACTCTTGGTTCCCGGAACGCGAGCCGGAGCATAAATCCATCGCTCCCAGAGTGTGAGCTAACTTCAAATCCCCGGAGTGCAAGCCAGAATATAAAACTCTATCTCCAAATTCCCAGAGTGTGAATTGGAGCATAAACACCAACTCTTGGTTCCCAGAACGCGAACCAGAATGTAAGTCACTAACTTCAAATTCCCGGAGTGTGAATTGGAGTATAAACGTCAAATACAGGTTCCCGGAGAGTGAACTAAGCCATAAACGTTGATAATTAATAATTCCCCAGAATACGGGCCGAACTGTTAGTTGCAAGTTGTGTTAAGTCCCCGAAGTGTGGACATGTATTCAAGGCTTATGACATATGTGAGCACGAGCTAATCAATGCAATACTTAAGCAAAAAATAAAAGAGTTGTTTTCCATTTTATCAACAAACAAAAAAAGGAGTTTGATTACATGATAAAACTAAAAACAATCCATAAAGTGGGTGTCGAATCCACACTTATACACGGCCTAGAAAAGGAGAAGTAAAATGAATTGCCATTTCACAACCGCATGATGAAACGAGAAGTTCACTCCTTCTTCTTCCGGGGTTTCTTCTTCGGAGTTGAGCCGCTAGACCCACTACCCGGCTTCCTGCGAGATTTTTTGTCCTTCTTTGAAGCATCCTCAGGATCTGGCATAATATCCACGTCTTCCTCAGCGCTGGAAGGGATAGAGATCCTTTTGTGAGGACGAACCGGAGGCAGAGAAGCCGTAACAGGTGGTGGAGCTTCGGCACTGGAAGTTATAGCTGTGCCGGCAGAAGAGGTAACCGTTAATGGAGTTAAGCTTGGTGGAGCAACTTCACTTCCGGAACCACCGACCGTCGTCACCTCATCCATTTCAGCGCTTATCTCGGCAAGGATTTCTTCTTCTCGGGAAGATCGAGCAGCGCTGGACACACTGACAGTCGGCATAAACGAGCTAAAAGTTGGAGCGACACCGCCCATTGCAAAGGAAGGATCGGTAAAAGGTTCACAGGGTTGCTTGAGAAGTTCCTCAATCATCTGAACATCAAACGACATTGAACTCCCCTCTCTCGTCTCGCCAATTACGGCGGTAGTTGTAATAGCCTCAGTAACGACAGCTCCTTGCATTGGCTGCGAAGTTTGTGGTACTGGAAGTACTGGCGCATCACTTTCAGTCACTGGCCGAAAAGAAATGAAAATAATTATTCAAACGGTCTGTTCCGAGTTCATCATCCTAAAATACTTAAAGGAAATATTTGAAATACCTTCTTTGTCTCGGCTCGGCGATGAGACGAGTTCGGAAACAGTAGTTGTACCAAGAGACAGGGTTGATCCGGGTTATAAGCAGGAACAACGTGTGAACCAACTGTAGCAGTAACCCCAGACGAGGTCGGGGCATCAACTGGAACCTCCTCACTACCATGTGCAGCTCCTGAACCCTCGCCAGTCTCCACATGGTGAAAACCGAGTCTCTCTCTCTCAGCAGAAATCATCGCTTCATGAAGAAGTTTCCTTTCCTCCTCGCTCAACAAGCGAGACTCGAGTTCAAATTCATCCACGGCACCTTCAGGGAGAGATGCTTTCTTGTTCGCCACCAACTTTCTCCAAGCACTGAGTAGAAGCATAGAATAATCTCCGAGCCACGAGAGATTTCTGTGCTCAAGCACATTAGCATTGTAAGTGTCAAGAAGATCATCAAACTCGGCTTCTACTCTGAATATCTCTGCTTGAACTCTCCCTTCCACTTCTGCCTCCACCGCTTCAACCTTAGCAACTGCCGCGTCTCGCTCAGCTCGAAGAGACACGGCTTGCTCGCACGCTTCTTGTGCGGCCATGTTAGTGTCATCTTTTTCCTTGTTCAAGTCGGCAAACTTAGCCTTCAATTCCTCAAGCTCTTTGACCGCCGCATCCCGCTCGGCCTCAACATTTTTATACCGATGGCCCAAATCTTCAACTAAAGTGCAATGCGCTTGTTGCATCTTCTCCATCTTAGCTAGTGTCTCATGGACCTTTTTTAGCGACTCCATTCGGCTTTACGAGAAGATTCCTTTTCACATTGAAGTATGTCAACAATACGGTTCTTCTGAGCCAAGCTGCTTCTAGTTTCTCAATAAATTTGGCTCGATCGAAGGCTACTTTCGAAGCTTTAACAGCCGCCCTGTACCATTCTTTATACTGAGCATAAAAATCATGGGTATAGCTGAGGGCGGTGTTCATAGCCTCTTCGGGAATTCTTTTGAGATTGGGTGGAAAGATATAAGCGTCGAAGCATATTTCTGGAAAATCCTTCTTTAGTTGAGCAATTCTTATAGCCCCTTCACCAGACGGTTCAAGAGGGGCCTCCTCCACAGTCACGGTCGTAGCCGTATCAGTCCTTGAACGATGCGGACTAGGTTTTGAGATTTGTAGAGATGGCTGTTGTCGCGAAGGTTCAACTGCAGGTGCCTGGCTTCTAGGTGGCGGAGGAGAACGAGAGGGTGAACGGTACCTTCGGTCCCTATCAGAACGCTCCTGGCTAGAATAATATCGGGAATGGTCCCTTTCACGATGCTCTTGCTCATAATGCCTCCTCTCACGATCATGGTCAGAATCCCTACGGCGAGATTCGTAATAAGATGAGGAATGATGCACTCGCCGAAGTCTATCAAGTGTAGAAGGACGATCCGACATGGCACCTGTAAAGAAGAAACAATTCAGTTAAGTACCAAGGAAAAGCGCTGCAATGCATGTGGAAGTCGTTAAGTGTTGTGAAAATGTATAAATGCGCAAAACCCCCCGACCAACCAGAAGCGTCGATTACACTAACGGGATAAGGTTCGCTTATATCAAGCGCTCCCCGGAGCTCTTCCAACCCGGACCCGTGGTGGAGAGATACGTAGTCCGGAATGGGAATATCGTCCAACCCTGTGAAAAGTTCTCCGGACTGGCGAGGGGAGGCGCCGGAGACAGTAACCCCAGGTTTGGAACGGGTTACGACTACAGACTTCCGTCTCTTAAACTTAGGTACAGCAGCCTTGCCTTTCTGACCCTCTTCTATTCGGGAGAGGTCGGCTGCTATCTCAGTGTCTGTGGGCATTCTTTCATCATCGCTCACTTCTCTTATCACAACGCCAGGTTTTCTTTTTGCCACATTCTTCTTCTTCTTCCTCGAGGCCGATTTTGCCAACCCTTCAATTACAATACTCTGGCTCATCCCAATCAAACCCAATGTCCTTAAGTTATCGTCGGTCAACAGCAAGTCAATGTGCCTTGAGTCGCTTGGGACCCTTTGCAAGCTTTGAAGGACGCCTCTATAGTACCCACCGGTAGGTCTCGAAATGATGGCTGTAAGAGTAAAAGAGTATTAGTGTAAGTATTAAAAGTGGCCATTCAAAGATGAATTATGATATTTACGTCTGGATAACCATCTCCGGGAAAACCCTGGGGGCATCGAACAAAAAACCACTCATTCTTGAAATAGCTAAGCCTGGTCCAGGCCTCAGTCACAACATGACAGTTCCTGACTGCTTCCAGAAAAGTGAAAGACGGACTATCACCCCTACTCTTGAAATTGAATATGTGCCTGATCTCGTTAGGCCTTGGCGGGCGAAAAAGGCAATCCATAAATATGACAAAGGCGCTATTCAGCAATGCATGCCCGTTGGGATGGAGTTGTGAGGGAGCAATTCCTAAATACGACAGCATCTCTCTAATGTATTGGTTAAAAGGAGGAAGAGATCCGGCCGTGCAGGCATGACGGTAAAAGGCAGTATATCCTTCAGGAGGGTTATGTGGTCTGTCACTAGCGCTAGGTAATAAAACATCGTCCAGGGATATGTTATGTTTCGAACATATCCGGCCCAACAGAGACTCCGAGATATTGGACTGGACAGAATCTTCAATAAATATGGCCTCCGGCAACTCATCCGGAGTGGGATCTATGACGTCAGGAGGGATTTCCGGAATCTCAAGCACTGGAGGAGGCGAGCTTTGTTCTTCTTGTTGTTGAGAACTCGAAGATTCCATAATTAACTAACTCACCAGAAAGCGGCGTTAAATACATAAAAAGCCCATGCATTCCCCCGGTGTAAAGTGTATAAATATGTCGTGTAGTGTAAGTGCTATGCATAACTTAAGCAGATTTTACAAGCTGAAACGAGATGTCCGAACGACGAAACTTTGGAATCTGAAGATGAAAATGACCGTCATCGCTGACCGTCACTTCCACGCCACCCCGATGCCATCGACCAATTCAAGTACCATTCTGTTATATTATTAGTTAAGTCACAGTTCCATCAATGAGTTTCAAAAAGGAGGTCAAGTCTTAACAGTCAAGATCGATTATGCAAGGCCAAAGCTCGTTGGAGTCAAGTGTGCTGAAGTTCATTAAGTTTATTAAAGTTCAACTTGAAATTGGTCGAAGATCGGATGATGGAACGAGTCAAAAAAATTGGATTCTTTGAGTTGAAGGCATTCGAATCCATCGAATCGAATCGATGTGCTTCGAATCCATGTGGTTCCACTCGATATACTTCAGGATGGAGAAAACGCTTCGAATCCGTGAGCACTAAGCGACTTCGAATCGATCAACATTCAATACCTTCGAATCGATCAAGGTATTGACGCTTCGAATCGATCGACACGAATTCTTTTTTCTTTGCAAGCTTCGATTCGAAGCCCTGTAACCAACTCGATTCGAATAGCTCCATTCTGGATCGATGCGAGGCAAAGAAAAATAGTACTCCTCCGGATCTTTGCTTCTCCAAGGAAGTTTCAACGCTTCACTTTGCTTCGAAGCATCGATTCGACCCATTCCGTTCAGATCTCACAACTCCTCGAAATTTTCAAGAACAAAAGGTCGAGTCGATGTCAAAGACTTCCAGTTCTATCATTCCTTACTCGACTTGATCCATCAGTTACCTAATTTAGTGAAATCACAAGGAAAAGCTTAAAGAAATTCGATCGATTCGTGGAAGACGCGCTTGTTCTAGCTCTGGAAGATCGGTTCGATGAAGAAGCTACAGCAACAGTGAAAAGTAAAAAGTGAAAAAAGAGCCCAGCCTCACGTATTTATATGGATTCTAGGAAAAGTTCGTGGTGTTTCGTCTCCCGGTTGACTTGACCATTTGCGACTGGTCGCAGACCACATCGATTCGAACAACTGTTTTCGAAACCACCACGTCCGAATCCATCACGGCATCGTATATTTCATGACCTCGAATCCGTCGTGGCTTCGAATCCCTCACAACTTCCAAAATGACATCGATACGAGACATCATCGATACGAAGCAATTGAACGAGGGGTGAATTAAAAATCCTATCGATTCGAAGATTATCGAGTCGAATGGCCGATTTCGAATCCATCAGAAATCGCCGGCGGGAACGAGCACATTGCTTCGATGTGAAAAATTACTTGCTTACCTTTTACACCGATTCAGGAAAGGATCGGTACAAGAGGATGATCATAGACAGTCATAAAAACAATGTTTCAACTCGAATCTCAAATCGGTTCAGGAGAGGATCGATGCAGAATTCGATAACCAACCGAATTGGCAATAACTTGCAATCACGCAACGTTAGCCAAAGACAAGGTAACACACATATGCATATCTGTCTGGCTAATATTTGATCCTGGACGTTCGCAGGGACCAGATGCACATCTCATCATGATTTCAACGGCAAACAACCAATCACAATCATACGACAGTTGATTACAGCAATACAGAATACAACTTTCAACAGAGCATGTCATAGTTGTCCAACGTGGGATTGCAGCTCTTCAAAGTACGTCATGTTTACACAAGACGTACTTTGGGGGGAAAATGTTATCCCGTCTTTTGGCAAGGCCGAGATACCAAGGAATTGACAGGAGAGACAGGGTCGTACGTCCCCAACATTGGATAACTACGAATATCAATGAATTTTTCCCGAGCCCGGATCGGGCTACAATTGATAAGATATGCCAAGCAAAGCCGAGGAAACCAATGTTCCGAATTTCAAGACAATCCGATTTTATATGCTCAAGATATCACCAATGGAAAGTGGCAGAGTTAGCTATAGTTCGAATCCATCAAGGGTAGGGCCTTCGTTCGAATCCATCCAAAGCACTCCCTGCTTCGAATCCATCAGGGACGTGCCTTCGTTCGAATCCATCAGAGGTAGCCACGCTTCAAATCCATCCACACCTGCCTTGGTTCGAATCCCTCGAAGTATTCCCATCTTCGACTCCATCCCATGAAAGTCCTTCGAATCCATCAAGCAGAGAAGTCTTCGCATCGACCAACTATGGAATACTCTGACCGATACGAAAGGCACGTAAGAGGATACCTTTGAATCCATAACTTCGAATCCATCAAGTCATAGCAGCTAAGACCAAGGATTCGACCCAGTAAACTCGGAGAAAAAGGTGGGTCAACCCGAGAAGCGCGCACGCCACGTCACCAGGCACATGCTCGACCGACCGATTCGACCCTATCGATTCGAAGGGATCGATTCGGAGCACATATATCAACTGAAAATGCAATCTTGAATCGATCATAACTTGAGATCTACAAGTCCAAATGCTACGAAATTTTCACAGGAGCTTGCATATACATAGAAAAATGTTCACGCCGAGTTTCATCACGATTGGACACTTTTTTGATCTATTCGAACCAAGGGTCGAATCGATTCGAATCGATCCCAAAGTGGGCCCGGGTCTCTAGAATTCGGCCATATAGGCCCCCCACACGTGCCAGAAGTGGTCTCCCCGAATTTTATGTGAAATATCAGCCTCCAGCACTTATAAATAGAGCCCCCGGTCATTTACAAAGGGGATCGGAGAATTTCGAGAGAAAAAGAACGCCCGGACGCAGCCAGAATTGCTACAGAGCACCACTGCTGCCTTTGATTTCGAATTTTGGCTTACTAGTTGCTGTACTTTGACATTAAAAAGTTGTATTCTCCAAATATCAAGCAATAAAGTAACAAAACTTCATAGTGGACGTAGGCAAAACGCCGAACCACTCTAAATCGTTGTCTCTTGTGCAATTTACTACCTGCTATTTGGAGTTTTTGTTAGATAATCCACGTTTTAATTTAGTTTCTTCATTTATTATCTCTTCAAAAACTTCCGACGAGTGTTGTGCCCAATTTTGACACAAACAAATACAGAATAAATTGTAATTTGATAAAATCAATGTTGGTGTAAAGTAAAGAAATAATTGGAAATAATGTCAAATTCTATTTATAATATGACAATTGGTTGATTTAAAGAATTAAAGTCGAGATTTATTAACTTATTGGAATTTAAAATTCTGTATTTGGATTTATTGCAAATGAATGAAATTAAATATTTAATTATACCTTAATTGAAAATTTAGCTGAAATTGGAGAATACTATTGAGATCATGAGTCCAATGTTAATTTCATCCATTGGCATCAATGAATTGAATAACAGAGTGAAAAGTAAATTAAATGGAATTATTGAAAATTTAATTTATAATTTTTTAATTTAACGAAATTGTAATTTAACGTTGAAATTGATGATTGAATCAACATTTAAGTGACATCTAAATTTTTTTTGAAATTAGTATAAACGATTAAGAAATATAAAAGTGATAAAAATTGTCAATTATAGAATTGAAATTAAATATTGGATTTAATTAATTAATTATTAATTTATTTAATTAATGAAAAAATAGCCATTTTGGTCACTGGCTCGGATTTCGACGAAACCAGTTTCATCGGATCCGTAATGGTGAATTATTATAGGATTTCGAGTTTTGTAACGATCAGACTTGTCGTTTGATCGTACGGACTCGAAACGCCCAGAAATCAATGAAATTGAAATCAATTGAAATCAATTTGAAATAATTTAATTTTGTCATAACTTCTTCATACGATGGAATTTGGACTTGAAACCATTTCCATCGAGTTTAAAATATTCAAAAATATCTATTTTGGTATATGGGTTGACCCAATTTCGTTCCGCAGTCAGAACGGGCTTTTCGGGCCATTTTATCGTTCAACGTGTATATCCAATCGATCCGGTCCATTCTAATTTGAGCTTGTCTATATATACCCTGTTATAAACCCTAATTGTTCCATATTGTTATTTGTCTATACGTACAATTCCAATTCAGCTGTCTCTCCTTCTCAATGGCAGACAAACAAATTCTAGATCTAATTACAATTCAAAATCAAATCAAAATTTCAATCTCCTCAAATAATATCAAATTTTGTGTCATCGAAAAGCTCTCAATGAGCACATCTCAGATCTATGATTTGTTTTCCAATATGAATCTCTGTTCGTCCAAAAATTGAAGAACCGTTCATGGCCGTTAATCACGCGTCGATGAACTACGTCGGATCATCGATTCGAAGGAAGGGTTTGGTGGAGATCGACCAGAGGAGTTCATCTATATGATTTGTTTCGAGAATTAATGGCTGGATCGAGATGTAAGATTCACTTAGTGTTTTGATGCTTGTGGCGGCCGGCCAAATTTTACGCGTCGACCGGTCAACGTAGGGGTATCGGAGCCTCGGCGTGGCGAGGCTACTGCGGTGGCGATTTCTCTGGCAGCCTACGTTCGAGGCGTGGCGACCTATAGCGGCGTGGCAGGTCACGATGGAGGCTGCAGTTTTCGTGGGTTGCGTGCGTTCTGGGTAGGGTTACACTCTGGAAGATGGTGGATGACGTGGCAATACTGAGGGTAAATTTACTTATACTGTTTTAATTTAATTTTTATTTTCAACTCGTTTAATCGATATAACTTTTGTATACGCGGTCCGTTTCATACGCGGTTGTCTCTGCTAGGTTCGTATTGAAATTTCAGGCATTTTGGCACTGGTTGGGACAAATTTTGAGACTGTTCAATTTTTGGATTTAAATTGGATTTGAATTCAATTTAAATTCAAAAGGTGAGTGTTTTAACCCACTCACAACTTCTAAAATTTCTTATGTTTGTTAAATTGATTTTTGATGCGATTAAAAATTTATTTATAGTTGTTTGGTATATTTTATCATCGTTCCATTTAAATTGAATTTATTTAATTAAATTGTTATTTAATTTATTATTGAATATAAACTGCCAGTAAATGCCTGTTATTTATTACCTGTTATATATTGAAGCTATTGTTTGAATTGGATAATGATTGTGATAAATGGTTGATGATTGATATTGGATGAATGGATGTTGTATTTTATATTGTTATAAACTGCAAATTGTTATGCACCTTATTTCATTTGGGATTGCGGTTTGAAATGATATATAACCGTATTATTTTATTTTAAATTACAGATTGAAATGATAAATATCCATATCACTTGACCATAAGATAGAAAATTTTATACAGACACCTTCGGTCTATATATAAATATTTTGAAAATGATTTCTATGGTTTTGGATAGAATTCTACGGTTTAATAAATATTGATCCTTTTTGATATTATATAAATATATTTTATATATAGTTAAATTCACGTATTTAAACTATGTATAAATTTGTTTAATAACAATAAGTTTAATAATGGAGTTTGATTTTATTGACATAAAATATGGTTAAGTATTTAAATCATACTTTAATATAGAGGTTATAGTGATTTAAATAAATTAATATTGGAAGGTAAATTGGAAATTTATTTCAAATTGAGCATATTTAAGAATTAATCTCCATAAGTTAATGTAAAATTTATTAAACTTGAAATTTTAAAAGGTATGATATTTATAACTGGATTTTTATTCAAGATGAATGAAATGAATATATCTAGTATAAATAAATTAAAGGAAATATTGAGTTATTGGTAATTTGAGTTTTATTTAAATGATTATGGATTTATCATACAAATATTTCAAAACTAAATAATAGGACATTGAATTGTTGAATAGTAATTTCCAACCTTAGTTTTGAAATTGTTTAATACTCAAAGTTTGAAATATGTTGAAATTGAAGTGGTTTACTGAAACTGAAACTGAAAGTGAGTTGAAAATTTATGAATTTAGATGTAATTTAAAGTTAATAAAATTGTAAAGTCGGGTTTTACTTTATAAAGTAATTTTTCAAACTATTTTATTTTATATATTGTTTGAATATCCAAACTATTTAAGCTTTGGAAGTTATGGTTTTGAAGCTATAAAATTCGAAGTACTATGTTTTAAAATGTTATATTTCAAGCGTTTGGTTTCAAAATGTTATAATTTTGAAAGTGCTATGATTTTAGAAAAGAGATACATTTAAAATAAAAATGATATTATATTGGTTTGTGGCTTTATAAAAATGACATCATAATGATTTGGTTTTTTGAAATGGAAAGGATATCGTACTTATATGGTTTTGAAATGGATAGTATATTTTGGTTTTGAAGTAAATTATTTTGAAATGACCGCGGTGTTATAATAACATTTGGTTGTTGAAAAGACTGGGATCGGAAGTTGTCAAACTCTCTACCAACTCCGAAAACCACTTTAACAATCGGGTACTTGGTGGAGATTCCAGAATGAAGTAGGTTAGTGGCGGCGTTTCCATTGAGGTAAATACGTAGACCCGACTCCTGTGAGTTGGCATAAGGTGGCTAAAACAGAAGCGATTATTGGGCCAATGAGGTTTCCTCTGATCGGACACACTCCTTCGACTTTATACTCTGTCTTTAGGATTGATTCGGTGGCCACTTTTGATTTTTTGATTTGGGGGTGTGGCTCGATGTAACGTCCCACCTTTTTATACGGTTTAAATCGACGATAAACCACACATGTCAGACTTAAACCATACAGAAGGGCGGATTATTGTGGGGTAAATAAGAAAAAACAGAGAAAGAAAAAAACAAAAAAGAATCTTCCAACGGAACGATAAAATATAATAATCAAATATACAGTTCGTGAAGTTGTTTTACAAAACATTTGATTATACTCATACAATACATATCAGAGTTACACATGCCAGAGAATAATAGATAACAATGCAGCGGAATAAAATGGTGTAGTGGAGTAATATAATAGATAATAGTAATACAAATCTTCGTCTTCGTCCACCAGAATAAATCTTCAAATCCTGAAATGCTCGGACTGACCTGAGCGAATTGAAAAGACAAAACACTCGAGTCAAAACTAAAAGATCTTATGTAAGTTAAATCAACAATAAAATATGAGTGGAACGGCGTCAGAGTTGTTTACGGGATTTTACATCTCCTATCCAGTGTCTAACGTGAGTGCAGTAACTTAAGAGATGCTCAGGATTCACATCTCCTAAGGATCCATTAAACTATTTACTATGTAGTAATATTTCGTTATTATAATAGTGTCTATTAGTAAAATAAACTTACTTTAAAATAGTGTTAAGGCTTTACATTTTCCACCTTAACACATAAATAGTGTAAGTAGTCTATATAGTACCAACATATCTCCTGATCGGGAGACTACGAGTAGATACTCCACAGGTAAGACACAAATCAAACTCATACAAGGCTCGCTAGGGTAGGTGACACGGCACAACTAGGCAATGCTAGGGTAGATATACCAATTGCTATTCGGGCCGGTGGTAACACGTAGCAGCTACTACCGCCCACCTTGAACAACACCCCTAAAATCAAAAATCAAAAGTGGCCACCGAATAAATCCAAAAGCTAGAGTATAATATCGAAGGAGTGTGTCCGATCAGAGGAATGACCTCATTGGCATGAGAATCGCTCCTGGTTTAGCCACCTTATGCAAACTCACGGGAGCTAGGTCCATGTATATACCGCACAGGAAACGCCGCCACAATCCTACTTCATTCTGGAATCTCCACCGTGTACACAGTTGTTAAAGTGGTTTTCGAAGTTGGAAGAGAGTATGACAACTTCCAATCCCGGTTTCTTTAACAACCAAACGTCATTATAACACCGCGGTCCTTTCAAAATAGTTTATACTTTAAAACCAGAATAAAATATCCATTTCAAAACCATACAAATACGATATCCTTTCCATTTCAAAACCAAATCATTTTGATATCATTTTTATAAAAACTCAAATCAATATAATATCATTTTATTTCAAAGATATCCTTTTCAAAAGTCATAACATTTTCAACATTTAACACTTCGAAATAAAAGAAAATACTAGAAATATAACCCTTTCAATTTATTCTACCTTGCAACTCCTAACTTCCACCACTTATGTGGTTTAAATATTTAAAATACTTTATATACCCAAATAGCTTCTTTAATTTTCACAAATCAATTTCAAACTCGAATTTCTAGATATTGAATTAAATCCAAATTCCAAAATAATATACTTCAATTAAATTCAGTTTCCAAATAAACTTTTCCAAATTTTGTCGATTTCAAAGCTGATTTAACTCACAACATAGATCCTTTCAAATTCAATATATTTCAAAGCTTAAATATTCAATATTTCAAAACTAAATTTTATAATTCACATACATATACCAAATTCACTTTACTATTATTTAGTTTGAAATATTTACTTAATAAATCCAATATCCTTTAAATAAACTTCAAATTTCAATAATTGAATATTCCTTAATTTATTTAGACTTGATATATCCACTTAAACCACCTTTACCCCGAATTTAGTTATAAAACCGTATTCTCTCAAAATTTAAATTTCAATAAGTTCCAATAGATTCTTATTAAATAAAATTCTTAATTAAATAAGATCTCAAGTCAAATCCACACTATCTTCTCAACCTTGATTTTTAAAAATCAATATAAACTCTATATTAAAATAAACTTTAAGTAATACCTTTCCATATTATATTTTAATAAATCAAACTTTATTATTAAACTTATTTATACTTTAACCAATTTATACATAGCTTAAAACCAAAATTTAACTATGTATAAAATAACCTTTATCAAATATCTAAATCAATATCTCATAAAATCATATATATATTCTTTACAAACCCATAGAAATCATTTTCAAAATATTTATATATATATACCGACAGTGTCTGTATATAATTTTCTATCCTACGGTCAAGTGATACAGATATTTATCATTTCAATCCGCAATTTAAAATAAAAACACGGTTATATATCATTTCAAACCGCAATCCCGAATGAAATAAAAATGGATAACAACTTGCAAATATGATGATATAAATAAAACATCCATTCATCCATCATAAATCATACATCCATCACAATCATCATCCAAAATAATCAATCAATATCAATATATAACTGATAATATATAGCAGGTAATTAGCTAGCAGTTATATTCAATAATAAATTAAATAAAGATTTAATTTAAATAAATGCAATTAACTAAGATAATAATTAAAAATATGCCAAACAATCATAAATAACTTTCAAATCACATCATATATAAATCTAACACACATAAGAAATTTTATAAGTTGTGAGTGGGTTAAAACACTCACCTTTCGAATTTAAATTGAATTTAAATTCAATATAAACCCAAAAGTTTGACATTCTTAGAATTCGTCCAAATTAGCGCTAAATTTTTTGGAATTTGAATATGAACATAGCGGAGAAAACCGTGCATAAAACAGACCTTGTATGCGAAAGTTATTCGAATCAGAAGATTTGAAATCAAAAATAAAATAAATAAAAAGAAAACACACTTACTACTACACGCCACGTCACCATACTCATCTCTCTCTAGCAACCCTAGTTGCATGCTCGAACTCCAAAGCCGCCACAAGAAAACTCCAACGCGCCATCGTCCACGCCGTCTGGTCGCACACGTCGCGTCGTTGGCCAACGTCATCGCCAAGGTTCGTCCCCTCCCTTGCCGACCCCCTCTCGGCCCTCGATCGAGCACGCCAAACGACACCCGCTGCATAACACCCAAACCCTTATTGAATTTATGGCGTCAATTTGATCGCCATCTTGCCCCACAAATCATGCCGATGAGCTCCTCTAAGTCTTCTCCAGATGACGGTACCATTGATTTGGCGATCTATGAAAGTTGATCGTCGCGTGATGAACGACCGCCAATTGTTCTACGATTTCTGGACAAATAGTGCGTCGAATCGAAAAAAAAGTTGCAGATCCAAGTTACGCTCTTCGAGAGCTTCGACATAAAATTTTTCTGAATTTTTTGAGGAGTTTGGATTTTTGACTTTGATTTGGATTGAAATTTGATTTGTGTTTGGATCTAGAATATGTTTGTCTGCCATTGAGGAGGAGAGATAGTTGAAATGTATGTACAGACAAATGAGAAATAGGAGTAGGCTAGAGTTTATAAGCGGGTATTTATAGGTAGGGTTGAAATAGAATAGAAGGTTACGATTGAATATACGCGCTAACGACAAAGTGGCCCAAAAAGCCCGTTCTGACTCCGGAACGAAATTAGGTCAACTCGTATATCAAAATGAATGTTTTTAAATATTTTAAATGCGATGGAACAAGTTTTAAGTCCAAATTCCATCGTATGAAGAAGTTATGCTCAAATCAATATTTTTCAAAATGATTTCAATTGATTTCAATTACATAAATTTCAAGACGTTTCGAGTCTGTACGATCAAACGACAAGTCTGATCGCTACGAAACTTGAAATCCTATAATAATTCACCGTCACGGATCCGATGAAAATGGTTTCGTTGAAATCCGAGTCAGTGGCCAAAATGGCTATTTTTCCATTAACAAAATTAATTAGTTAATTAATTAATTAAATCACTTTTCAATTTCAATTCTACTATTGATAATATTCATCAATTTTAACCTTCAAAATCATTTAAACTAGTTTAACCAAATTTAAAAGTCCATTTGGATAAATCTATACATTTTAGTGTTAACTTTCAATTTCACTATATTCAAAAATTATAAATTGAATTTTCCAATAATTCCAATTAATTTACTTTTCACTCTATTATTTTTTCTATAAACATAGTTAATATTTGTTTTACATTCATTACATTAGTGATCCCATCACATCCTTTATTTATCGAATATCATATCTCCATTTACTATATTTTGGTCAATTCACACTACCGTTATTATACTAATAATCACTAAAGTAACGTTATTTATCAACCATAAACATTATAATTTCTTAACCGACATTGATTGTATAAATTTCCAATTCATTACATATTACCTCATTAGTTAACATAACTTTGAATCCATTTCCCAATTTACTAATTTCAATCAATCATAACTTTACAATCTGTTTCAATTAATAGGGTGTGCACTAATTTAGTTATTGCATTAATTCTTGTTATTATAACATTAAGGTTCCTTTACTCTAATTGATTTCCAATTTTATTATTAAACGAAACAAACAAGTAACTTATACAAGTGTTACCATGCCTTAAATTACACTCATGAATTCCCTATTATCAAGCAACCGTTACGGTTCTTAAATACTTATGCTTCTCATTAATTACCATTAACTATATTATTATTATTCCATTAGCTAATCAGGTATTTACATTCGTTTCTTTCTTTTCAATTTATCCATTTATTAAGTTTTACATAAATAAATATTTATTTTTAAATATTACCTTAATTAACATTAACGTAATATTTTATTTAAATTTATTGCAATTGATTTCAATCCAATTTCTATTTCCTAATAAACTCTAATTTAACAACTTCTAAACATTGAATACCTCCCACATAAATGTAACTTTTGTTTATATTTATTCAAATTTGATTTTCTCATTTCAACTAATAGACTAAATAAACGGGCAATACATAATTATTGCCTTCGTTTACTTTTAGTACATTTAAGTTTATGTTTTACAGACCCAAGGTCAACAATTAACACTAAATTTTTATTGGGGTTTCACTTTTATTGTCAAAAATAAATGTTAATTACCAAGTCTACACTTGTTTCCGTATATTCAATCCAAAGACTAGTATAACATTTTACACTTTTTAAATTATTGTAGTTTCATTCAGTTTATCAATAATTACCTTTAATCATTATTGTTACATTTTATTTTACTTATTATTTTACAATAAGTGCTACTATTAGTTCATGCACTAATTCATTCCATTTATTATACTATATTTTACTAGTAAGCCAATGTTTTAAATTATTAATTTACCTTTTATATCCTATTATAAACAAATGCACACGTTAATTAAGATTTTAAATCAAATTAATCACTTCATCTTCGTAACATTCTTTTATTACAATAAGAATATAATTAACATTTACATTTTTTCAGTTATTGGAATTACATCCAAGTTATTCACAATTAACTTACATTTATACTGTTACATTCAAGTTATTAAAAATTAACTTACCAACCTTATACAAGTTATTATTTCCATTAACAATTCACTAAATTTTTATTTTCTTCAACATTAATTTACCAAAATCTTCTTAAACTAAGAAATTTAACTACTGAATTTTACGGGTCGTTTCACTCTCCCCCCCTCAAAACCTTTTGTCCCCGAAAAGGAAAAAAGAAGGGAAAAGAAGAATTAAGAAATTAATATATCTTACTTAAAATATTAGATTTGTACACAAATAAATTTACAAAATTTAATAATTTAAATAAAATATCAATTTATAACTATTAAATCCCTTTATACTCAAATTAGTAAAGTTTGGAAAACATTTTCAATTTTTTTTCTAAGTCCAAAGTTTACGGAAAATTTCGACAGAGTCTCCTTTGTACGGAGAGGCTCGGAAGAAAATATAATATCAATAATAACAATATATAACACATAATTTTCAAAATAATATATATCCCAACATGGGAAAAACAATATAATGACGCTATAAACCGTAATCCGAAAACGTACCTATTGGTCGGGCAATTAACGCTTATTTATGAAACCAAAAGTAGTAGCAATTACTTCCATAACCTGTATTTCACTTATATAATCCAAAAGGTTAACAATTATATAAATGAAATTTTTAAAGTTGTTTCAAATAACAACAAACAATCAACATACCAACCATCACTTGCAACAAGCAACAACCATCACATAAATAAACACACATCAATTATCCATTCATATCAAACAAAACAAATAGTTGTTCGGGTTCAAAACGTTAAATCGTACGGAATGAAAATAAACTACTATGTGTACCCTTTTACTCAACTGTCTTAGGCGAAACTAAATAGATTATACATACATCCAAACATATGTAAAGTATCCTTACCCAAACAACTATAAACCAAACAAACAACAAATTCCCAAATCAAGTCAATCTTTATTAATTTCATTAATATAATAATTTATTTTTTAAATTTACGTTTATTTCTTACAATTTTATTTAGAAATAACTTTAACTTATTTACTTAAGTTTGAAATTTCTTACTTATAATACTTGCCTTCCATTATATTTAATTAGTAGTATTTCAGTTATACTTAAGTTTATTACAACCCAAATTTTTATTTATTACGGAATTTCATTAATTACTTGCATTACGCTTAAGTATATAACAATTATAACTTCAATTCTTATTAATAAAAGTAATTTATTGAACACTTCATTACATACTTTTACTTGTACAATTTCCATTACATTTTCTTATTAAACATTTCAACTTTTAATATTTGGTAAGTTATATATATGCTCTTTAAGAATGTAATTGAAAGTTATACAAGTTTTTCTCAATTCTTTTTAACAAATTAAATGTTCAATAATAACATCCTTTGTCTTATTGGTTCCAAATTTCTAATTTCTTTTAATCCCATTTATAACTTAGCATTAAATCACTTATTTTGTTTAAAGGTTCCAATTATTAATTAGTTACATTCCATTTCACTACAATAATTGAAACTATTAATTAACGGAAACTTAAGAACAAAATACCGAGTTAAATTTCAAATCATTTTAAAATAATTGATAAATGTATACACTTAGAATTTATAATCCAATTATATTTAAAACAATTTAAAATTTGTATTTGTTTATCAAAATAAATCTGCAGTAAAAGTACTACAGGGGCCTTCGTACTTCGAAACTCGAAAATAAATGTCGATGGTGCGTGCACTCATCACCGAAATTAATTTCCAGAGACAGAGAGGGGAGTACAACTTATTTATTCCTACAGTTTCTCTAAAACAATTCTTTCAAATTATATTGAAATATTTATATCAGAAAATACTTCTAACAATATTACTATTATATTTCAAAATCATTCAAAAGAAATTTTCAAAAACCCCGAAACATAAGTTCTAAAATTTCTAGTTTTCCTTTTATTTTATTTTCAATCTCATTTCAACTATTATTTATCAATCTCGTTACCTAACAACCAATATATTACAATCAAATATAACCTTTATAAAAATTTATTTTATATACAGAAAATATAATAGGAAAAATTATTTCATTCACCTATATGCAAAACAAATGTCGGTCTGTCCTATTAAGTGTTTAGAAATCCCTATTGATGTCATAGCGTCCCATGCATCAACCAGAATTTATAAATACAAAACGGAACAAATTAACACAATATCAAAACCTTTTTATAACACTAACAAATACGCTCTCTCATATATATATATGCTCAACGACTCATCATAGGGTATTACTACCCTATTAATAAAGAGTAAAACCCCACAAAGCTAAGGTTTATCGCTAAACCAAAGCTCTGATACCAGATGTAAGGTCCCGCCTTTTTATACGGTTTAAATCGACGATAAACCACACACGTCAGACTTAAACCATACAGAAGGGCGGATTGTTATGGGGTAAATAAGAAAAAATAGAGAAAGAAAAAAAAACAAAATAGAATCTTGCAACGGAATGATAAAATATAATAATCAAATATACAGTTCATGAAGCTGTTTTACAAAACATTTGATTATACTTATACAATACATATCAAAGTTACACATACCAAAGAATAATAGATAACAATGCAACGGAATAAAATGGTGTAGTGGAATAATATAATAGATAATAGTAATACAAATCTTCGTCTTCGTCCTCCAGAATAAAATCTTCAAAACCTGAAATGCTCGGACTGACCCGAGCGAATTGAAAAGACAAAACACTCGAGTCAGAACTAAAAGATCTTATGTAAGTTAAATCAACAATAAAATATGAGTGGAACGGCATCAGAGATGTTTACGGGATTTTACATCTCCTATCCAGTGTCTAACATGAGTGTAGTAACTTAAGAGATGCTCGGGATTCACATCTCCTAAGGATCCGTTAAACTATTTATTATGTAGTAATATTTCGTTATTATAATAGTTTCCATTAGTAAAATAAACTTTCTTTAAAATAGCGTTAAGGCTTTACATTCCACCTTAACACGTAAATAATGTCATTAGTCTATACTGTACCTGCATATCTCCTGATCGGGAGACTACGAGAAGATACTCCATAGGTACGACACAAATCAAACTCGTACAAGGCTCGCTAGGGCAGGTGACATGGCACAACTAGGCAATGCTAGGGTAGATATACCAATTTCTATCCGGGCTGCTGGTAATGCGTAGCAGCTACTACCGCCCACCTCGAACAACACCTCCAAAATCAAAAATCAAAAGTGGCCACCGAATAAATCCAAAAGTCAGAGTATAATATCGAAGGAGTGCGTACGATCCGAGAAATGACCTCATTGGCCCGAGAATCGCTCCTGTTTTACCCACCTTATGCCAACTCACGAGATTTAGGTCCACATACATGCCTCACGGGAAACGCCGCCACCATCCTACTTCATTCTGGAATATCCACCGCATACATGGTTGTTAAAGTTGTTTTCGGAGTTGGAAGAGAGTATGACAACTTCTGATCCCCGTCTCTTTAACAACAAAACGTTATTATAACACCGCGGTCTTTTCAAAATAGTTTATACTTTAAAACCAAAATAAAATATCCATTTCAAAACCATATAATAACGATATCCTTTCCATTTCTAAAGCAAATCATTTTGATATCATTTTTATAAAAACCCAAATCAATATAATATCATTTTATTTCAAAGATATCCTTCTCAAAAGTCATAACATTTTCGACATTTAACACTTCGAAATAAAAAAAATACTAGAAATATAATCCTTTCAATTTATTCTACCTCGCAACTCCTAACTTCCACCACTTATGTGGTTCAAATATTTAAAATACTTTATATACCCAAATAGCTTCTTTAATTTTCACAAATCAATTTCAAACTCAAATTTCTTGATATTGAATTAAATCCAAATTCCAAAATAATATACTTCAATTAACTTCAGTTTCCAAATAAACTTTTCCAAATTTTGTCGATTTCAAAGCTGATTTGACTCACAACATAGACCCTTTCAAATTCAGTATATTTAAAAGCTGAAATATTCAATATTTCAAAACTAAATTTTATAATTCATATACATATACCAAACTTACTTTACTATTATTTAGTTTGAAATATTTACTTAATAAATCCAATATCCTTTAAATAAACTTCAAAATTTCAATAATTGAATACTCCTCAATTTATTTAGACTTGATATATCCACTTAAACCACCTTTACCCCGAATTTAGTTATAAAACCAAATTCTCTAAAAATTTAAATTTCAATAAGTTCCAATGGATTCTTATTAAATAAAATTCGTAATTAAATAAGATCTCAAGTCAAATCCAAATTATCTTCTCAACCTTGATTTATAAAAATCAATATAAACTCTATATTAAAATATACTTTAAGTAAATACCTTTTCATATTATATTTTAATAAATCAAACTTTATTATTAGACTTATTTATACTTTAATCAATTTTATACATAGCTTAAAACCAAAATTTAACTATATATAAAATAACCTTTATCAAATATCAAATCAATATCTCATAAAATCATATATATATTCTTTACAAAACCATAGAAATACGAATATTTATCATTTCAATCCGCAATTTAAATAAAAATACGGTTATATATCATTTCAAACTGCAATCCCGAATGAAATAAAAATGTATAACAGCTTGCAAATATGATGATATAAATAAAACATCCATTCATCCATCATAAATCACACATCCATCACAATCATCATCCAAAACAATCAATCAATATCAATATATAATTGATAATATATAACAAGTAATTAGCTGGAAGTTATGTTCAATAATAAATTAAATAATGATTTAATTTAAATAAATGCAATTAACTGAGATGATAATTAAAAATATGCCAAACAATCATAAATAACTTTTAAATCACATCATATATAAATTTATCACACATAAGAAATTTTATAAGTTGTGAGCGGGTTAAAAAACTCACCTTTTGAATTTAAATTCAATTTAAAACCAAAAATTTGATAATCTCAGAATTCGTCCAAACTAGCACCAAGATGTTCGGAATTTCAATACGAACCTAGCGGAGAAAACCGCACATGAAACAGACCCTGTATGCAAAAGTGATACGAATTAGAAGATTTGAAATCAAAATAAAATAAACTAAAAAGAAAACACACTTACTCCTACATGCCACATCACCATAGTCATCTCTCTCCAGCAACACTAGTTGCATGCTCGATCTCCAAAGCCGACACCAGAAAACTCCAACGCGCCATCGTCCACGCCGTCTGGTCGCATGCGACAGCCCATAGTTTAAGCAAATGTACATAAATTTAAATATTTTATAAAAGAAATATAGTTAGTTAAAAACACAATTTTTCTGGAAATGCTTGTGTGTGAGTGAGTGTGCATGCTCTTGTGTATGTGCACACTATTCCAGCATACTACATGAGCAAGTCAATTTACTGAGTAAAGGCCCGGTAGATAAATAAAAAATAAATGCGTGCATGACTGGCTAGTGTGTACATATTATCCTAATTATAGTGCATAAGTAACCTAGGCAGTTTTTAGTCCTAATTTCCATAGATTAAATATGAGCATAGTTGCATGTGGGTTTAGAAAATGCATGAATATAAGATGTGCAAAAATATTTGATTAACACACACAAAAATTTGGTTAGACACGTACGTTTACATGGATGATTAAAACCAAAAAAGACAAAAATAATGCCTGAGCCAAAGTCATGCATATAATGTGTGAAGAAATTTTCCAAAAGTGGCCAAGACAAGGAAAAAGGAGAAATGGTGGGAAGGGAAAGTGGAGAGGTTGAACTGTTGGGTGAAGCTAGAATTTAGTGATGGGATTTCTGATGAAAATAAATTACTTAACTGACCCTAAAACCCTAGCAACTCCCCTATATACACATCACTATCTCATACGGTTACATGTTAGAGAAAACAGAAAATAAAAAAATAAAAAAGAAAGAAGAAAACAAGCAGTAGTTTAGAAAATCCATGGCAGACCTAAACCAAGACTTGAGAAGGAAAACTTTGGTGAGTAAACCCGCACTTGGAAAGGCATTAAGACCTATGAAAGGCAGCCATGTAACTTTTAGTTTACCTTGATTTCTGTTTGGTACTCTGTATGCATTTTCAGTTTGATTAATCTCTGTTGTTCTTGAAACTATGTGATCTGCATTGCTTTGTTGTCATCAAACCTATGCCTGTTTATACCTGATAATTTAGGGAAGAAATAATGACTGATTCATGTATGTTTATGGACTTGAGAAATATCTTTAGTTAAAGTAAGAATTAATAAGAAAAGTAGGGTGCAAGGCAGTAAGAGAAAGAGGTTCTCAGGCTTATGTCTTGCAACTGAAAAAGATGGTTAGGGTGCAATGGGATTGCCATATGCTAAGTCTTAACCCATCATTAAGTGTTCTCTGGAAATAGGGCTGAGTATCAAGCAATCACACTTCAATGTGTGGATTGATGGTGAGAACCTTATTGCTAGAAAACCACATTAGCATTTCACTCTCTGAAAATGCTTTAATTTAAGCTTTATCCAAGGATATGTCTCTGTGTAAAACTGACTTGAAGTGATATACAAGTATGATTGACTAGTTGTTGAATGCATGAATGGATGAATGATTGATGGTTGTATGAAATCTGTTAGCATATATTGGTTAAGTATACAATAGTCTTGGGAATGACACTGCATAGACCATACGGAGTCATATGAAAAAACATAGTAATTAAACTAAGGATGTGGGTCACCTCTATTAGGTTGGGTATGAGGGAAGTGGGTATGACACAGTGGTTGGCTTGCACCAAGGTTGGGATGTGAGTTTCCACATGGCATGTTTATGTCCAAATAGCTTGTAGTGCACTGGAAATTAGGTAGCAGTTCCAGGCAGTGTGCACCAGTGCAACCATGAATGTGATATGGACCCTAAAATAATATGAAATGAACATACATGCAAGGGTAAATATGCTAGAAGTATGTGGGAGTCCTGACATGCAGACTTAGGATTGATACTTTAGCTCAATGTTATGAATACTGTTTGTATATGTTTGTGCCTGCTTGTGTGAGATTATGATGGCTACTATGATTTTCCGGATTAAAAGTTTCTAATGACAAATTAGCCTAAGAATGCGCACATGATGATGTTAACAGTAGACGACACATATCACTGGTTTAACATTTTGTAATTTAAACATGAGAAAGTGATTTGATTAATTTAAGTAAAATACTTAACTTCTGAAAACAGAAAGGTAATAATGAAACCTATCTCATTAGTCTTTATGCATTATCAAATGATTTCACTTACGCCAGACATAAGTCTGACCTATTTGTTGCTTGCATCAAATGGGTGCTTCATATGCATTATGAAGCAGGTCATGAGATGTCTGTAGGAAAAGAGGAAGCTAAGTGATAAAATGCAGATGTGTGATGCTAAGAAGAATTTGCTAATTAACTAAATCATGATTTCGTAGCAGCATGCCTCTTTATGTTTTACTTTAGCTGAAAAACTTCTCTGTAATGATGTTGAAATTGTGCTAAACTTTGATTGTGATGTATTTGAATGGTTTAAAAAGATTACTATGTGATGGAAATATTCTCAGTAGGAAAAGATAAAAGCATTTATCTTTATATTATAATTTATAAGCCTGCAATTTTCATGAATTGAGTAGTGAAGTTGGCAGTAGAACTGAAACATATGTGAACTAGTAGTGAATACATATGTAATAGATGGTTGCAGAGACTCAGACCTTCTTGCAGTCAACTTTAAATACTCTGAAATGGAAATAAACACAAAGGCAAGACATTTGGAAATATGGGAAAACACTAACCCAGGTTTGTATAAGTTTTATGTTTAATGAATAAGCAAAATTAGGAGATTATAACAAGACAGTATAAGGGTCTAACTTAATCGAGTTGGTCAACCCACAAACTCTGAAGTAATAAATAAGAGTTGTACAAGTTTATGTGCACACAGATGCACAGAAGCATGCACAACCTTCTGCCTTGTTATTTTGAGTAGAAACTTAAAAAAAAAACTTAAAATGTCATGGGTCAATTTTCATGTTTTATTAGATATACAACTATTAAACACAAACATGGGCAAGCAAGAATTTGTTAGTAAATTTGCACAAAGATTCATACGGGGAAGGTTTTTTTCCAACCCTTTTTACTGCGGCTAACTCATTATTATTTTAATTTAAAAAATAAATTGAGTTATTCTTTACCTAAAAACTCTAGTATTAGAACTAAAATGGTTTGTATGTCTACATATATATACAAATAGTTTTTACAAGAAGTATATCAATATTTCTATATTGATCAGATTGGATCCAGGGATTAAAAAACTAATAAAAGAAAGAATTTTTTTTAAAAGACAGGTTGGTCTTGAATATAAGTAACCCTGAATTTAGCATAAGCTAACCTGAACCATTAAAGCACATATGCAAGTTCAAAAAAAATAAAATATATGGGAGGGTTGCTTCAGTTGGTATCAGAGCTATGTTATTAAATACATAGCCAATACAAATACTTGGTTGTGTCTATGTGCATTATTTGTATTGTTTGTTGTTTGCATGGGTTTCTTTACTTATTATGACTGCATGAGTTCACTTCTAGTTTTAAAAGTGAAGTAGTGAATAGGAATTAGAACTAACCATACTAGAAATGTTCAATAGAGATGCAGAGCAGTTAGGATCAATCCCCAGGCTGCTGAAGAAAGGGAGAATGATCAACCCTCTGATAGTACGGAACAAGCAACTGGAATGGCCAGTGGTCCTCCAGTGATTAACATGCAAGATTTTGTTAGGGTACTGAAGGATGGAATGGCACCTAGGGTAGATAATCCATATGAGGAGCTGTCCAAATTGCTTAAAACATATACATATCTAGGAGGCAATAGCTTTGATGGTACAGAAAGTGTCATGGGTGTTCAGACATGGTTAAGAACAGTGGAGTGGATTTTTGCAGATATGCAAGTTAATAACCAGAGAAGGAGGCAAATAGCCTCAAGACAACTGAAAGGAATTGCTTTGATTTGTTGAAAATGATCATTGCAGGAAGGCAAGAGCAGGAGATCACATGGAATCAGTTCAAAGAAATGTTAGAAGCTAGATTTGTCCCAGCCTCAGCAAAAGCTTCATTGCTTGAGGAGTTCATCAAGTTGAGGCAAGGTTCCATGAGTGTCACTGAATACACTCAGAAATTTGAAGGGTTGTCCAAGTATGGGGAAGTACTGATTCCAGATGAAGTTTCAAGGAATGCTAGGTACATTCAAGGATTAAATTCTAGATGGAGTAGGGCCATGTTTCCATACAAAGACATAACCATTGACCAAGTTCTGGACTTGACATTGTCCTTTGAGCAACATGATAATGCCAGAGAGAAGTTCAAAAATTTTAAGAATAACAAGAAAGGGAAGAATAGAGCACACCCATATGAGAAGAAGAAGAGAGAAGTAAAGATCAAAGAAGGAAGTAAGGTGGCAAGCTCTGATAACCAGAAACCTAACGTGATCTGTTACAACTGTGGGAAGGAAGGCCACATAAAGACAAAATGCCAAGCACCCAAGTAAACTGTTCTTAGGTGCTACAACTATGGGAAAGAGGGGCACATGAAGAGGCAGTGTCCAGAAATGGCAAGGGTGGCTGTACTTAAAGGAAAAGGTAAGGAAATGGAAGCACCTAGCCAAGTGGAAGGTATATTTTTTATTAAAGGCATACCCATATCAGTTGTCTATGACACAGGAGCTACACACTCTTTTATTTCATGTGACATAGTTCAGAAATTAGGATTAACATGTGTTCTTGTTGTTAAGCCATTACATATTAATAGCCCCATGGGTAGTTTCTGTATTACAAATATGAAATGCATGCAAGTAGAATTATGCATGGGTGACCACACCTTTATTTCAGAATTATATGTGTTGAATTACCCTAAGTTAGATATTATACCGGGAATGGATTGGTTAAAAAGTTTTTGTGCTATCATCAATTTAGAAAACTCCACAATATCCCGACAACTTCCTGATGGGAAAAGAGTTTTGGTTATGTATGAGGCAACCAAAGATAGGGGTATGGGCAGAATGTTCAACTTGAAAAGCGGTGAGGTTGAATCAAGCCTAGATGAAATACCCATAGTTAACCAATACACTAATGTGTTTGGTGAAGTAAATGGCATCCCTCGTAGTAGGCCAATAGAATTTAAAATAAAACCTAAACCAGGAGCAAGTCCTGTCATTAAGAAACCAAATAGAATGGGTCGTAAGGAACTGATTGAATTAAAGAAACAACTGGAGGAATTAGAACAAAAAGGCTTCATTAGGCCTAGTAGTTCAAATTGGGGATCACCAGTGGTATTTGTTAAGAAGCATGATGGTTCCTTGAGAATGTGCATAGATTACAGGCAGTTAAACTCAGTCACCATCAAAAACAAATACCCTCTACCTAGAATTGATGATCTGTTTGATCAATTAAATGGTGCTAAGGTATTTTCTAGGCTTGACTTAGCACCTGGTTTCCATCAAATGAAAGTGGAAGAAGAAAGTATCAAGTATACAGCTTTCAATACCAGGTATGGCTTGTTTGAATACTTAGTCATGCCATTTGGATTGACTAATGCACCATCCTATTTTGTGGATTTAATGAATAGGATTTTCAGAGATTACTTAGATATATTTGTACTAATATTCATTGATGATATATTAATATATTATAAATCAGCTAATGAACATGAGAAGCATTTGCATATGGTACTGAGTAGACTAAGGCAACAAGGCCTTAAAGACAAGTTTGCAAAGTGTTCTTTCTGGAAGAATGAAATAAAATTCTTAGGCCATATAATTTCTCAAGAAGGGATTTCAGTGGATCCTAGAAAGGTCATGGCAGTGCAAGCATGGAAAAGACCAAGTAGTGTTACTGAAATAAGGTTATTCATGGGCATGGCTGGATACTATAGAAGATTTATAAAGGACTTTGCCAAAATAGCAACCCTATTAACTAGGCTAATATGGAAAGACCAGCCTTTTCCTATGGGCTGAGAAGTGTGAAGGGGCATACAACTAGTTGAAGAAGGCATTGATGGAAGCACCAGTGCTGAAAATTCCAAAAGGCAATGACAATCCGGTAGTGTACACTGATGCATGTGGGTCAGGTATAGGAGTTGTCCTTATGCAAGATGGAAGGGTGATAGCCTATGCATGAAGGCAACTGAAACAATGTGAGACCAAGTATGCAACACATGACTTGGAATTGGCAGCTGTGGTGTATGCATTAAAGCTTTGGAGACACTACCTATTACGAGAAAAGTTTTAACTTTATACTGACCACAAAGCTTTGAAATACTTATTTTCTCAAAAAGACTTGAACATGAGACAACATAGGTGGGTGGAGTTCCTTGCTGCCTATGACTTGGATATTATGTACACACAAGGGAAGGCAAATAGAGTGCAGGTGCATTGAGTAGGAAACATGCCAAGTTGGCTAAACTGATGATAGAGGAGTCTAAAATGTTATCAATACTAGCTGAGGTAGAAGTGGAAAACATGGGAAAGCAAACTATGAGGTTAGGTGAGGACATGGAGCAATATGGCAAGCTCAGCCTCATCACAATAAAATCAGACTTGGTGGAAGATGTGAACCACTCACAAGACATGGATGAATTTTTGAGAGAGAAGAAGGAATTGTTAAGGAATGGTTCAAAGCTTGACAAATTTGAACTGGATGAAAAAGGATTTTTAGGATATAAGGGAAGACTGTGTGTGCCTGACACAGAAGCATTGCAAAGGAAGATCATGGATGTTAATCACAAGTCTAAGTACACCATACATCCAGGTGGTACTAAAATGTATCATGATATAAAGAGGAGCTATTGGTGGAAAGGAATGAAGAGGAGTGTGGGCGAATATGTGGCAAAATGTATGACTTGCCAACAAGTCAAGGCTGAGTATCAAAGACCCAGTGGACTGTTGCAACCCCTGGAAGTTCCAAGGTGGAAATGGGAAAGCATATCAGTGGATTTCATTGATGTCTTGCCAAGATCAAAGAGAGGTAATGACAGTATTTGGGTGGTGGTGGATAGACCGACTAACTCATCACATTTCATACCGGTAAGGAGTGATAGAAATGCACCAAAATTGGCACAAGTTTTCATGAAAGAAATAATAAAAATACATGGAGTTCCTACCACTATCATTAGTGACAGAGACACCATATTCACATCAAAATTCTAGAGTAGCTTTCAACAGGCAATGAGGGTTGAGTTGTGCTTGAGCACAGCCTACCATCCCCAGACTGATGGCCAAACAAAAGTGGTAAAAAAGTTCTTAGAGGATTTACATAGAGCCTGTGTACTTGATCATGGTGGTAATTGGGAAAACTACCTTTATCTAGCAGAATTTTCTTACAACAATAGCTACCAGAGTAATATAGGGATGGCACCCTATGAAACTCTGTATGGGAGGCCTTGCTTGTCACCTGCTTGCTGGCTAGAGTAGGTGATAAAGTGATGTTAAGACCAGACCATGTGAAAGAGACAAATGCTAAGATCACATTGATTAGACAGAGAATGAAAGCAGCATAAGACAGAATAAAATCATATGCTGATAGGAGAAGGAAGCCACTTGAATTTGAAGCAGGAGATCATGTATGCTTGAAAGTTTCACCTATGAGGAAGGTTTTGAGATTTGGCAAGGCAGGCAAGCTAACACCAAGATATATAGGGCCATATGAAATCATTGCAAGAGTAGAGAAGATGGCTTGCGAGTTGAAGTTGCTAGAAGAAATGAGTGGGATACATAATGTATTTCATGTATTACAATTGAGAGAATGTGTACATGATGAAGCTTCAGTGGTTCAGTCACCAAACCAGATAGAAGTCAGACAAGACTTGGTGTATGAGAAGAAGCCAGTGGGCATTGAAGCTAAAGAAGATAAGAAATTAAGGAAAAAGGCCATCAAACTGGTAAAGGTGCAATGGAGTCTAGACCCTAATGATTGCATATAGGAGGTTGAGGATAAGATAAAAGTCCAGTATCCTCAACTATTTGCAACTGGCAATTAGAGTGGAGGTAATTTATTATTTATACTTTTATTTACTTAGTTAAATATAGTGTTCAGTGTTGAATGTGTTTGTTTGATGTATGTTTTGGTTGAATTAAAAATGTGCGTGCATGTTTGGTTTTGATACATGACTAACATAGTAAGAAGTGTTAAATTGTGGGACACAATTTCTCAAAGAAAGGGTATATGTGACAGCCCATAGTTTAAGAAAATGTACATAAATTTAAATATTTTATAAAAGAAAGATAGTTAGTTGAAAACACAATTTTTCTGGAAATACTTATGTGTGAGTGAGTGTGCATTCTCTTGTGCATGTGCACACTGTTCCAGCATACTACATGAGCAAGGCAATTTAGTGAGTAAAGGCCCTGCAGATAAATACAAAATAAATGCATGCATGACTGGTTAGTGTGTACATATTAGCCTAATTACAATGCATAAGTAACCTAGGCAGTTTTTAGTCCTAATTTCCACAGATTAAATATGAGCATAGTTGCATGTGGGGGCAGAAAATGCATGAATATAAGATGTGCAAAAATATTTGATTAACACACACAAAAATTTGGTTAGACACGTAAGTTTACATGCATGATTAAAACCAGAAAAGACAAAAATAACGCCTGAGCGAAAGTCATGCATATAATGTGTGAAGAAATTTGCCAAAAGTGGCCAAGACAAGGAAAAAGGAGAAATGGTGGGGAGGGAAAATGGAGAGGGTGAACTGTTGAGTGAAGCCGGAATTTAGTGATGGGATTTCTGATGAAAATAAATTACTTAACTGACCCTAAAACCCTAGCAGCTCCCCTATATACACATCACTATCTCCTACGGTTACATGTTATAGAAAATAGAAAATAAAATATAAAAAAAGAAAGAAGAAAACACGCAGCAGTTTAGAAAATCCAAGGTAGACCTGAACCAAGATTTGAGAAGGAGAACTTTGGTGAGTAAACCCTCACTTGGCAAGGCATCAAGATCTATGAAAGGCAGCCATGCAACTTTTAGTTTACCTTAATTTCTGTTTGGTACTATGTATGCATTTTCAGTTTGATTAATCTCTGTTGTTCTTGAAACTATGTGATCTGCATTGCTTTGTTATCATCAAACCTATGCCTGTTTATACCTGGTAATTTAGGGAAGAAATAATGATTGATTCCTATATGTTTATGGACTTGAGAAATATCTTGAGTTAAAGCAAGAATTATAAGAAAAGTAGGGTGCAAGGCAGTAAGAGAAAGAGGTTCTCTGGCTTATGTCTTGCAACTGAAAAAGATGGTTAGGGTGCAATGGTATTGCCATATGCTGAGTCTTAACTCATCATTAAGTGTTCTCTGGAAATAGGGCTGAGTAACAAGCAAACACACTTCAATGTGTGGATTGATGGTGAGAAACTTATTGCTAGAAAACCACATTAGGATTTCACTCTCTGAAAATGCTTTAATTTTAGCTTTAGCGAAGGATATGTCTCTATGTAAAACTGACTTGAAGTGATATAAAAGTAGGATTGACTAGTTGTTGAATGCATGAATGGATGAATGATTGATGGTTGTTTGAAATCTGTTAGCATACATTGGTTAAGTTAACAATAGTCTTGGGAATAACACTACATAGACCATACTGAGTCATAAGAAAAACTTAGTAATTAAACTAAGGATGTGGGTCACCTCTATCAGGTTGGGTATGAGGGAAGTGGGTATGACACAGTGGTTGGCTTGCGCCAAGGTTGGGGTGTGAGTTTCCATATGGCATGTTTATGTCCAAATAGCTTGAAGTGCACTGGAAATTAGGTAGCAGTTCCAGGCAGTGTGCACCAGTGCAACCATGAATGTGATATGGACCTTAAAATAATATGAAATGAACATACATGCAAGGGTAAATATGCTAGAAGTATGTGGGAGTCCTGACATGCAGACTCAGGATAGATACTTTAGCTCAATGTTATGAATACTATTTGTACATGTTTGTGCCTGCTTGTGTGAGATTATGATGGCTATTATGATTTTCTGGATTAAAAGTTTCTGATGACAAATTAGCCTAAGAATGCACACATGATGATGTAAACAGTACACAACACCTATCACTGGTTTAACATTTTGTAATTTAGACATGAGAAAGTGATTTGATTAATTTAAGTAAAATACTTAACTTCTGAAAACAAAAAGGTAATAATGGAACCTATCTCATTAGTCTTTATGCATTATCAAATGATTTTACTTACACCAGACATAAGTCTGACCTATTTGTTGCTTGCATCAAATGGGTGCTTCATATGCATTATGAAGCACGTCATGAGATGTCTGCAAGAAAAGAGGAAGCTAAGTGATAAGATGCAGATGTGTGATGCTAAGAAGAATTTGCTAATTAACTAAATCATGATTTTGTAGCAGCATGCCTCATTATGTTTCACTTTAGCTGAAAAACTTCTCTGTAATGATATTGAAGTTGTGCTAAACTTTGATTGTGATGTAATGAATGGTTTAAAAAGATTACTATGTGATGGGAATATTCTCAGTAGGAAAATATAAAAGTATTTATCTTTATATTATAATCTGTAAGCATGCAATTTTCATGAATTGAGTAGTGAAGTTGGTAGTAGAACTGAAACATATGTGAATTAGTAGTGAATACATATGTAATAGATGGTTGCGGAGACTCAGACCTTCTTGCAGTCAACTTTAAATACCCTAAAATGGAAATAAACACAAAGACAAGACATTTGGAAATATGGGAAAACACTAACCCAGATTTGTATAAGTTTGATAATTAATGAATGAGCAAAATTAAGAGATTATAACAAGACAGTATAGGGGTCTAACTTAATCGAGTTGGTCAACCCACAAACTCTGAAGTAATAAATAACAGTTGTACATGTTTGTGTGCACACAGATGCACAGAAGCATGCACAACCTTCTTCCTTGTTATTTTGAGAAGAAAGTTTTAAAAAAAACTTAAAATGTCATAGGTCAATTTTCATGTTTTATTAGTTATACAACTATTAAACACAAACATGGGCAAGCAAGAATTTGTTAGTAAATTTGCACAAAGATTCAGATGGGGAAGGTTTTTGTTCCAGCCCTTTTTACTGTGGCTAACTCATTAGTTATTTTAATTTAAAATAAATTGACTTATTCTTTACCTAAAAACTCTGGCATTAGAACTAAAATGATTTGCATGTTTACATATACATACAAATAGTTTTTACAAGAAGTATATCAATATTTCTATATTGATCAGATTGGATCCAGGGATTAAAAAAAACTAATAAAAGAAAGAAATTTTTTTAAAAGACAGGTTGGTCTTGAATGTAAGTCACCCTGAATTTAGCATAAGCTAACTTGAACCATTAATGCACATATGCAAGTTCAAAAAAAATATGGGAGGGTTGCTTCATCGCACGCGTCGCGCCGTAGGACAACGCCGCCGCCTAGGTTCGTCTCCCCCCTTGCCAACCCCCTTTCGGCCCTCGATCGAGCATGCCAAAAGACAGCCGCCGCATAACACCCAAAACCTAATTGAATTTATGGCTTCAATCTGATCGTCGTCTCGCCTACAAATCACGCCGGTGAGCTCCTCTCAGTCTTCTCCACATGACGGTACCATTGATTTGGCGATCTATGAAAGTTGAGCGTCGCGTGATGAGCGGCCGCCAATTGTTCTACGATTTCTGGACAAGTAGTGCATCGAATCGAAAAACGAGTTGCAGATCTGAGTTACCCTCTTCGAGTGCTTCGATATATAATTATTCTGATTTTTTTGAGGAGTTTGGATTTTTGACTTTGATTTGGATTAAGATTTGATTTGTGTTTGGATCTAGAATTTGTTTGTCTGTCATTGAGGAGGAGAGATAGTTGAAATGTACGTACAGACAAATGAGAAATAGGAGTAGGCTAGGGTTTATAAGCGGGTATTTATAGGTAGGGTTGAAATAGAATAGAAGGACACGATTGAATATATGCGCTAACGACAAATTGGCCCAAAAAGCCCGTTCTGACTCCGGAACGAAATTGGGTCAACCCGTATATCAAAATAAATGTTTTTAAATATTTTAAACGCGATGGAACAAGTTTCAAGTCCAAATTCCATCGTATGAAGAAGTTATGCTCAAATCAATATTTTCCAAATTGATTTCAATTTCAAAAATTTCAAGGCGTTCCGAGTCCGTACGATAAAACGACAAGTCCGATCGCTACGAAACGTGAAATCCTACAATAATTCACCGTTATGGATCCGATGAAACAGGTTTCATCGAAATTCGAGTCAGTGGCCAAAATGGCTATTTTTTCATTAATAAAATTAAATAATTAAATAATTAATTAAATCGCTTTTCAATTTCAATTCTACTGTTGACAATATTCCTCAATTTTAACCTTCTTAATCATTTGTACTAGTTTAACCAAATTTAAAAGTCCATTTGGATAAATCTATACATTTTAGTGTTAACTTTCAGTTTCACTATATTCAAGAATTATAAATTGAATTTTCCAATAATTCCAATTAATTTACTTTTCACTCTATTATTTTTTCTATAACATATTTAATATTTGTTTTACATTCACTACATTAGTGATCCCAACCCATCCTTTATTTATTAACTTTCATATCTCCATTTACTATATTTTGGTCAATTCACACTTTCGTTATTATATTAATAATCACTAAAGTAACGTTATTTATCAACCATAAACATTATAATTTCTTAACCGACATTGATTGTATAAATTTCCAATTCATTACGTATTACCTCATTAGTTAACATAACTTTGAATCCATTTCCTAATTTACTAATTTCAATCAATCATAACTTTACAATCTGTTTCAATTAATAGGGCGTGCACTAATTTAGTTATTGCATTAATTCTTATTATTATAACATTAAGGTTCCTTTACTCTAATTGATTTCCAATTTTATTATTAAACGAAACAAACAGGTAACTTATACAAGTGTTACCATGCCTTAAATTACACTCATGAATTCCATATTATCAAGCAACCGTTACGGTTCTTAAATACTTATGCTTTTAATTAATTACCATTAACTATATTATTATTATTCCATTAGCTAATCAGGTATTTACATTCGTTTCTTTCTTTTCAATTTATCCATTTATTAAGTTTTACGTAAATAAATATTTATTTTCAAATATTACCTTAATTAACATTAACGTAATATTTTATTTTGATTTATTGCAATTGATTTCATTCCAATTTCTATTTCCTAATATAATCTAATTTAACAACTTCTAAACATTGAATACCTCCCACATAAATGTAAATTTTGTTTATATTTATTCAAATTTGATTTTCTCATTTTAATTAATAGGCTAAATAAACGAGCAACACATAATTATTGCCTTCGTTTACTTTTACTACATTTAAGTTTATTGTTTACAAACCCAAGATCAACAATTAACATTAAATTTTTATTAGGGTTTCACTTCTATTGTCAAAAATAAATGTTAATTACCAAGGCTACACGTGTTTCCTTATCTTCAATCCAAAGACTAGTATAACATTTTACACATTTTAAATTATTGTAATTTCATTCAGTTTGTCAATAATTACCTTTAATTATTATTGTTACGTTTTATTTTACTTATTATTTTACAACAAGTGCTACCATTAGTTCATGCACTAATTCATTCCATTTATTATACATTATTTTATTAGTAAACCAACGTTTTAAATTATTAATTTACCTTTTATATCCTATTATAAACAAATGCACACATTAATTAGGATTTTAAATCAAATTAATCACTTCATCTTTGTAAAATTCTTTTATCACAATAAAAATACAATTAACATTTACATTGTTTCACTTATTGGAATTACATCCAAGTTATTCCCAATTAACTTACATTTATACTGTTACATTAAAGTTATTAAAAATTAACTTACCAATCTTATCCAAGTTATTATTTCCATTAATAATTCACTAAATTTTTATTTCCTTCAACATTAAGTTACCAAAATCTTCTTAAATTAAGAAATTTAATTACCGAATTTTACGGTTCGTTACACTCGTGGTGGGCGGTAGTTGCACGCTGCGCGTTACCACCTGTCCCGATGCGTAATTGGTATATCTACCCTGGCATTACCTTGTGTGCTGTGTCACCTACCCTAGCGCGCCTTGTACGAGTTTTGTAACAACCAGGTATTTTCAACCATTCGCATCCATTATAAGTGTATAGGTAGACACTCATGCCGGAATTGAATTGCTCGAAATACCGTGTTGTAAATAAAATTTGGAAAATCTCAGAATATACAGTAAATAATAATCACAGATCACAGACACAGAGTATTTAATAATGCAGTGGAAGTAAAAGTGATAGTAGTTCATGAAGCTACTATGTAAATATATCAGAGTTAAATAAACTAAAACAAAATAAATAAAGTACAACATAAGTCTCAAGATGACAACCAAGTACAAGATGGATAGAACAAAAGAACTGGAATAGATAAAACAAGATAAGCAGATAATCTCCAGTGATTCCAATCTCCAAAAAGTGGAATCCAAGTCTGTGAATAACTCAGGCTGACCCGAGCGTAAATAAAATACAAACACTAGAGTCAGGACAATATATACTTATATAATGTAAACCAACTCAAGTGAACTGTAATAAAGTACAAGTAACTTAAAAGATGCCTGGGACCGCCCATCCTCTAAGGATCCGTTAAACTATTTACTATGTAGTAATATTTCGCTATTATAATAATGTCTATAGTAAAATAAACATACTTTTAAATAGCGTTCTGGGCTACCCATATCACCTGTGACGCCCCACCTCTATACCCACGCTAGCCAAGAACATTACGGTGTAATGCTGTCAAATAGCACGGAGAATAAGGCTGTTGAGGAGCGACCATCCGTGTAATTACTTTGCGCGAGCACCGATATGTCAGATAGTATAACATGCATTCTATTTCAAGAGGAAAATCCAACACGCCGACACAAACTCAAAGATATCACACGGTGGCTATAATATCTTCAGAAACAAATATAGAAATAAACATAACATAAATCAGTCACAGGCAATTCATATCACAAAGGCGGAAATAGATATGAATACTACACTAGGAAGTGTACATCAGAGTAGTGGTCTAAAAAGATCCACAATATCACAAAAGAATAGTTACATGAACTACACAAGAATCAAAGAAACATCGTACTCCTTATTTCGTTCACTAAACCATAAATATTGACGATAATATCAATGTCAATCACAAAAGTCAATGACACACAAATTCCAGAAGACTACACAAGAAATCCAGAAATCACTAAAGTCAATGACACACAAATTCCAGAAGACTACACAAGAAATCCAGAAATCACTAAAGTCAATGACACAAAAATTCACCAATGCACAAATACCGATAAGGCTTATCAATAGAAATCACGAAAATTGGTGAAGCACAAATTCCAGAAGACTACACAAGAAATCCAGAAATCAAAAAGGGGGGAGTCCTATCACAAACGGGAGCATAAAGCCCACCAACACGTGTATCACAAACGGAATGCTAATTCCATGGTTGCTAACCATCACAAATTGAGCCGACATATCGATGCTCGCACAAAGCAATTACACGGATGGTCGCTCCTCAATAGCCTTATTCTCCGTGCTAGTCGACAGCATTCTCCGTAGTGTTCTTGTCTAGCGTGGGTATAGAGGTGGGGCGTCACATCACCCTTCACACATAATAGTCCCAGTAGTCCATCCAGCATCAGCATATCTCCAAGAGACTACCATAAATACTCCATGGGCTACGGGAGAAAAACAAACTCGTAGTAAAGGCTCGATATGGTAGGTGACACGGCACACAAGTTAATGCCAGTGTAGATATACCAATTACGCACACGGGTTGGTGGTAACGTAGCAGCTACATACGCCCACCTCGGAACACACTCCAAACCAAAATCGAAGGATGGCCATCTAATCAATCACAAGTAAGAGTATAATATCGAAGGAATGTGTCTGATCGGAGGAATGACCCCACTTGGCCCGAGATCGCTCCTGTTTTAGCCACCTTATGCCAACTCACGGGAGTTGGGTTCACGTAATATACCTCAAGAACGTCGCCACCATCCTACTTCATTCTGGAATCTCCACCGTGTACACGGTTGTCAAAGTGGTTTTCGGTATCGACAGAGAGTATGCTAGATATCTGATCCTGGTCTCTTTGCCAACTAATCGTTATTATAACCCGTAGTTATAATTTAAAATGGTATTTATACTTCAAAATAGAATATCATTTCAAATCCAAATCTTTATCAAAATAAAGTTTAAATTAATTCCAAACCATTTCAAAAACATCATATCTTTCCAAAACTTCATGTCAAATCATTTCAATATATTAAAATATGATATCTTTACAAAACTTCATTTCCAATCATTTTAATATATCAAATTATCAGATCTTTACAAAACTTCATTTCAAATCATTTCAATATATTAAAATATCATATCTTTACAAAACTTCATTTCCAATCGTTTTAATATATTAAAATATCATATCTTTACAAACTTCCTTTCAAACATTTCAATATATCAAAATACCATATCTTTACAAAACTTCATTTCAAATCATTATTTATTTCATTCAATTCAAAATACCATTTCAATTCACATTTCAAAACAGTTTATATTTCAAAAATCATTTTTAATCATTAAAATGAAGTTATTATATTTAATAATTAAATTATTAAATTTCCAAAATTTTCAACTTTCAAAGTTCATTTATTCACTTAAGTTTATCAAAACAGTGAAAATTCACTTTTCACAGCATTTAGAAAGTGCTACGGAAAGTTACATTCAAAACGGTTCAATTTAACAAAAGACAGCATTTTAAAAATGCTGTAATAGGGTTTACTTAAATTTCAAATAAACTTAGTTAAATTCAACAATTATAGCACTTAAAAAAATTGCTATAATAGCCTTTAATTTAATTTAGCTTTTAATTCATTATCATCAACTACAACATCTACAAATGCTACAATATCATTTACATTGCAATTAATAGCATTTTAAAATGCAGTTGATTAACTTCAAATATTAAATATAATTTCACAACCAATTATATATTTACTCAAAACATTTTTAACTTATAAAATCATACATTTTCACCTTTATAAACACCATTTAATTTTCCTTAATTTCATGATATGATGAAGTTAAATTTCATTTAAAAATTCATATTTAATACTAATTCACTTATTAAATTACAACATTAAATTTTAAATCAATAAATTCATTGAATTAAATTTCAACTTAACACTTAAGTTTAAAATTTCAAAATATAACTTAATTTCAATTTTATTTATTTAACTTAAAATTCTTTTTTAAGCCAAATTCACAAATTCCCATTTTGGTTATATTTCAAAATTTCAACTTAAATAATCATTCATTCCACATTTTAAATTTATTCAAAAATCATTAATATATTTAAAAATCACTTTAAATTCATTTTAAATTCAAATTATCATAAATTTATCATAATTTCATATTTAATTTCCAATTATAATTAATTCAAAATTTCCAAAATGACTTACATTCAAATTTTCTAACTTTTTCATAATTTATTTGACTTATAAATTTCCAGAAAATCAATAATACTTTACAAAATATTATAATAATTACATTTCAAAAATATTTTAAAATTTTTAGAAAAACATATTTTAACTATGGGCCTGTATATAATTTTCTACGCTAGGTAAAGTGATACGGGTGATATATCATTTCAACCCATAATTTACAAAGAAAATCCGGGTTTTATCATTTCAAACCCACAGTCCCAAATAAATGAAATAAATTGAAAACCACTCAGGCCTATCATTTTAGCCCATAACGATTTTTCCCTATTCTAAAGTCCGTTCGGGTATGTATCATTTCAACCCATAGTGATTCTAATCTAAAAGGAACTTGAAGTGTGGTAAACTGATATAAACAACAGAACAACATAATATAATAGTAACGTATGATATAATAGGTGTTTAAGCATGGGTGTACATCATATAATCGTAATATAACAGGTGTGATATTGTTATGCATTTTTACAGATTCAAAAGTGGTCAATTTGCTAGTTATATATGCACATATTGTCAGGTGAGAATAACTCACTAGTATAAGCTGGAGGCAACAATCGAATGCACAAACTGAGATCTTCAAAAGCACTATGGCACGAAAATGATTCGAGTTTGAGAGAGCCAAAGATAAATTGCCTTGAACACATTCAAACAAGACAATATAACACACATAAGTTTTCAACTCAAAATACGACTAAACAATGTTAGGAACCAATGCATAAAACAAAGCCCAAAATGTTTGCACTTGCTTACAACCACCTATGCTTCAGCTATAGGTAAGAAACACATAGCTAAGGAGTGGTTTTTGATTTGGTTTTAGGTTTAATAGGGTCGGCCAAACATGCATGGTGATGGGGCAAAAGTGATACAAAGAGATAGGTGCATGGATTTCAACAACAAGGCAAAATATCATGAATTCAATGTAATTTTTTGCTCGGCCCAAGCAAGACCTGGCACGGCCATCTCTGTAGTGGGCTGGAGGTTGGTGTGGCAGAGGGTTTCAGGTCATCCATGGGTGGTGGAGGTGGAGTAGGTGGCGGCCAAGGGGTGGTTGAAGGTGGTGGTGATCTATGGTGCTCGACTTTGGGTTATAAGCTGAAGTTTTGTGCAAGTATTGTTGGATTTGGTCACATGGGTGCATGGCCAGTGGCTTGGGGATGTAGAGGAGGTGGTGGTGGATGGCTCAGGTGGTGGTGGTGGCAGCCACAGTGAAGGAGGAGCAAGGGGCTGAGCTACAAAAGTGAAGCAAGCAAGTGAAAACAACATAAATAAGAAGAAAACAATGAAAACGAGAAAAGAATTTACCAAAGCTTTGAGAGACGATGGGAGACCGAACTTTTCAGAGATGAGAAGCTTTTTCATACGTGAAAAATGAAAGAAAGAAGAAGCGGCTGAAGAAAAGTTAAGGTCGGCTAAAGAAAATGAATGCAAGAGGTTGGAAAATGAAGAGGTGGAAAGCAAAGAGTCACAAGCAGCTACAGAGTCACAAAACTCTTCGAATTTCTTTTATATATATTTGAAATTTATAAATACATATAAAAACTGAGAAATAAAGATAACAAGTCAGAAATAAAAATAAATATATAAAATAAATAATTAAATTTTAATTAAATAGAATTTAAATTAAGAAAATGGCTTAAAAATGCAAACTAGGCTTTAAAAATTTAAAACAAATTCAATGAGCTTTGGAAAAATTCAAACATCACTTTAAAAATATTTAAGAGTCAAAATATACATAATATAACATAATTATAAAAATTAGAATAAGATATATCAAGTAAAATATCATTTATACAAATTAAAACAAAGAATATTGTTAAATAACCTTATATACATACAATATTGTAAAGGGTATAACTTTCACAATTTAAATCCAATTTCAACGAAACAAAAAGCGGTATTCATGATATTAAATCTATTTTAATAATAAAAGATAAAATTCAAAAATTCAAATATTAAAATTTAAAATTTAAAAGTCAAAGTTTGACCAGTTTTGACCACAAATCCATTTTTCAGGAAAATATTCAATTTATACCAGTTTGAATTTATAATTCATATAATAATCAAATTTTAAATTTAAAAATGAAATGTTTAAAATAAAAATTTTTAAAATAATTTCAAAATAATATAAAGTCAAATTTAAATTATATGCAAAAAAAATCTAGGGTTGTTACAAGTTTGGTTTTCTCCCATAGCCCGTGGAGTATTTAGGGTAGTCTCCCGATCTAGAGATGCGCTGATACTGGATTGACTACTGGGACTATTACATGTTAATGGCTATATGGTTAACCCCTTAATGCTATTAAAAATTAAGTTTATTTTACTATAGACAATATTATAATAGCGAAATATTACTACATAGTAAATAGTTTAACGGATCCTTAAGAGATGTGAATCCTGAGCATCTCTTAAGTTACTGCACTCACGTTTGACACTGGATAGGAGATGTCAAATCCCGTAAACATCTCTGACGCTGTTTCACTTATATTTTACCGTTGATTTTAACTTACATAAGATCTTTTATTTCAGACTCGATTGTTTTGTCTTTTCGATTCGCTCGGGTCAGCCTGAGTATTTCAGGATTTGAAGACTTTCCTTCTAGAGGACGAAGACGAAGATTGTATTATTATTATTTATTATATTATTCCACTACATCATTGTTCCGCTGCATTATTTATTATTCTCTGGTATGTATAACTCTGATATGTATTGTATAAGTATAATCGAATATTTTATAAAACAGCTTCATGAACTGTATATTTGATTATTATATTTTATAGTTCTGCTGTAGGATTCTGTTTTAATTATTTCTCTGCATTTCTTATTTACCCCATAACAATTCGCCCTTCTATATGGTTTAAGTCTGACATGTGTGGTTTATCGTCGATTTAAAGTGTACAGAAAGGTGGGACATTCCATCTGATATCAGAGCTTTGGTTTAGCGATAAACTTTAGCTTTGTGGGTCTGACTCTTTATTAATAGGGTAGTAATACCCTATGATGAGTCGCTGAGTGTATATATATGAGAGAGCGTATTTGTTAGTGTTATAAAAAGGTTTTGATATTGTGTTAGTTTGTTCCGTTTTGTATTTATAAATTCTGGTTAGTGCATGGGACGCTATGACATCAATAGGGATTTCTAAACACTTAATAGGACAGACAGACACAATATTTTTTTTGAATATAGGTGAATGAAATAATTTTGCCTATTATATTTTCTATATATATAATAAAATTTTAATAAATAAGTGTTAACGCTAAAGTTTGAACGCTAACACCCCGATGTATGAGTTATAGTTGTGAAAGCACCACCCGATAACTCGGGAACAGATTGCAAGCAGATGATAGCGGAAAAGCAGAAAACAACAACAATTTTATAGTGGTTCGGCTTAATGATATAGCCTACGTCCACTTTAAGTACTTTTATTGATGATCCCGTTACAAGCTGATACAATTCTTTCCAAGTACAATACACTTTGAATTACAAGTCACTTAGAGCAAGTAGCTTAAACTTCAATAGAGATTAGAGTCTTCAAATCCATGTTGGATGTGTGTGATCCTTTCTCGAAGCTGTTTGTAGCGTTCTTCGTGTCTTGAGAGCTTTAAGTGTTGAATTGGTTTGGAATGCAGCAGAGTAACGGCGCTTGAAGAGAATCAGCCAAAAGTCCTTTGAACGTTGGAGGTGGTTGCGTATTTATAGGCAAATTTCTAGGCGCTGGAATTGTTAAGTCATGAGTCGTGACCGACTCAAGATGAGTCGTAAGTCGTGACCGACTCAGGATGAGTCGTAAGTCGTGGGCGACTCAACTGGTTGAGCCCATACTTCGTATCGGAGCGTCTTCGGTCCTCTGTATATAGCACAAGTCCTAACTCATCTGCGAGTTAATAGGTCGTGGTCCAAGATGAGGCGGCATTGGATTTCTACTTAGTAGCTTTAAGTCGTGGACGACTCAAGCTAGGTCGTGAACGACCTACCATAGGTCGTAGGTCGGTAGAGAACTTGGGTCAGTTAGGTCATTTGACACCTTAGGTCGTTGAGTCGTTAGAGACCTTGAGTCGGTCTATCCCATACACCGTTAATCCCTTGAGTCGCTCCACTCCTCTAAGTCGCCTTAAGTTTTAACTCGTTAGCTTGTTGAGTCGGTAGCATGTTGGGTTGCTTGTTGAGTCGGTTGCCTGTTGAGTCGGTTGCCTGTTGAGTCGTGAGGCTTCTCGAGTAGTGGATCCCTTTTGAACCGTTAAGAACCTTAAGTCGTGAGTCGGCCCAGACCTTGACTCGTTGCCTAAACGGAGTTAACATTTGCCCCTCGAAGTTCACGCCTAAGTCGTAGGTCGTGTGCTTCGACTCATCTTAACTCGTGTGCCGATCCAACTGCCACTGCTCAAAGCTATAAAAGACTTGAGTCGTTCCCCTTACTTCCTTCTTCTCATTTCTTATCCTTTGAACCGTGTCTGCCATTAACGCATCTTCGAGCTCTCAAAGGCGATTCCAACCTGATTTATTTTCGATCATCTTTAGCATCACATCGTTTAAGAGATTTTGCATCTTTTTTCAATTGCTGATGATTGCCGATCTCCGCTTCTGTTTTTCCCCCTTATCCTTGCGTATACTATTACATCGGACATTGATGGATTAAAGGCAGGCGGTTTGATCTTACTTGTAACGATTTGAGATTTGAGGCGACCTAGTGGTGTGATGGAACTGGGGTTAACCATTGCGAGGTTATTGGGTTATCGGGTCATGGATTAGATGGTTAATGGGTTAGGAGTTAGATGGTTAATGGGTCAGACTGATTCGAACATTGCCGTAGGTTTGAATCGGCTATTTTTGTATGATCCAGCGACCCTCGCGATTCAACCATGATACGACTCAACATGCTTCACGACCTAAGCCTTGAGTCGTGGCCGAGACAAAACCTTTGAGTCGTGGCCGAGATAAGACCCTTGAGTCGTGGCCGAGATAAAACCTTTGAGTCGTGGCCGAGATAAGACTTGGAGATTTTCTTATTATTTTGAACCAGGGCTTCTTTAACATACTCCACGACCTAAGCCTTGAGTCGTTGCCGAGATAAGACTTGGAGATAATCTCCTTATTTCTACGACTCATGACTTAGGGCATTGCCGACTCAGAACTTTTGAACCGTTGACGAGTTATGACTTGCGTGAATTCTGTTTGAATTTTGGACCATTGCATTAACTTTGAACTGTTGAATTTTATTGCATTCATTCACAGGTTATTTTGACTTGCAGGCTAACAACCTGTTCAATACAACATTCACAGAAAACTGGGACGAATATACTGTCATCGATTGCCCATATCAAATGACAGATTAGTTAATAACAGATAATTAACTTAAACAAATCGTGTGAACGAAGTGCTATCGATTTCAAGTAGAATATTAAAGCAACACTGAAACAATCAATTGAAACTGACCAGCCTGCACTAATATTATGCTTGAACTCTAAATTAATAAGCTCTGAAATTACCATAGTCGATCAATCGTCAACCAGTTTAATTCCAGTTATATTTACTTGTTATTTTCATTAGTTTTGCACAACACTTCACACTTTTAGGAAACGTGCACCTTCGCATTTGAACACCCGGTTGCTTGTGTAGAATGACATCTCAACAAGAAGAACCGATGGGCCAGGCTGAAGATGTCTTCCCAGTAGCCAACTTGTTGGATAATCCTCCGGAGAGAACTCCCACCACTCTGAATCAGCGGGTGTTTACTCAACTGCTCACCCAGTTTGGCATTGCCGAAGCTGATGCCTTACTGCCGTGGCCAAATGATACTGCAGATAGGCCCCCTTCTGGCTTTATTGCTGTCAACCGCCAAATGTGCTTGAGCGGTGCCATACCACCTTTTAATGACTTCCTTCGGCAATTCCTGCTTCGATTATCTATCTCTCCATTCCAATTGCACCCCAATGGCCATGCCATTCTGATGGGGTTATGTGTGCTTTTTAGTAAAGTTCTGGACCGATTACCGAGCTTTGAGGAAATCTGTTACCTCTGCTCATTCACAAAGATTAAAGATCATCCCTCTATCGTAATCATAAGGAGTGCTCGAAATCGAAAACTCATCACCGATCTTTCTGATAGCGTTCATGGATTTCTAAATCAGTATTTCTTTGTTCGTTGCCCTCCAGGGTTTTATGCCATCTGGAGAGTAGGAAGTAAGATTTTCCTGTTTTTTATTTCTCCAATCTTGGACTTTTCAAAATTTGAGTTGCTGAATGCTAACTTTGCTTCTTTTCCCTGTTTTAGCACTTCCTCCTCCCTCTAGAGATCCATGCTATAAACAAATTTTCGAGAGATTGAACGCCGTGACGGCAGAAGAGAGGAGTATCAAGTTTTCGTTAAATGATGAATTTCTACATCAATACGGGCTTCTTCATTCTTCTCGCTTTACTCAACTTCGTGAAGTTCCAACTGAAATTCCCGATTCTCCGGCGGAAACTCCTGATGCCCCGGTCTCTATTAAAGAGCACATGCAGGGAGGAACCTCTATGGAAACTCCACTAGTGAGATGTTCAATTCCGAAGGACGTTGCGGGGTCGTCTGATAAGTGTGCACTTGCCCCTGTTATCGAAGAGGAAGAAACTCCACGATCTTCCGGAAGATCAGCCGACGAAGGAGTTGAAAAAGCCAGTCCCAAAAAACATGATGGCGATGATGTTTTCGAGGGGTTGAGCGATTTAATTGTGACTTCCCAAGAACTTTTCAAAGATGATGCTTCTAAAACCATCTCTTCTGTGATCGAGGCGACATCTTCTCTACAACAAATGTCAACTCCTCCTACTCAAGTTATCACTACCTCTATTCCACAGAGTGGTCTGTAACTTGATGCGTATAGTTTACACGTTACACAACACTTAGGATTTTTCATAACTTCTACGCGTTTATCTTCTTGTACTTTAAAGATTTCTAAGGCTTATTATTTTTATTCCAGATTCTCCTATGGGGCACAGCGGCTCGTACTATGATGATTTCCAGCGCTACGGGAGGCGTAGCCAGTATGATTACAGGCGTTACCTCCCTTCTTACAGAGAATCAGATGAAGAGAGGGCTATCAGGAAAGCCGAAGAGAGACGAGCATATGAAGAACGTCACCGAAGGGAACAAGAAAGACATGACCCTCCCCACAGAGATGATGATACTCAAAAGAGAAAAGCTCACGATGAGAGAGGTAAAGGTCACATAGACGATTCTTCTAGCAAGCGGGCTAGACTTACCGAAGAAACAATGCCGACAGCTTCTGAACATGTTCCTGCTCAATCTCCTGCTCCCATTCGCTCCGACATTCAAGCAATCGTCAACCGGCCCGCATACCAAGTCGGGCAAGGTCCTCCCACTCTTCAAAGTCGATTTCCTCAGTGGTGCTTGAGAGGGGTTCGATTTGATCTCGACCTGGTTCCTCTCGACAAACCGGCTATGCTGCGAAATCTTAATGCTGTCAGGACCGATATTGAAAGAATGTCGAACTGGCAAAAACTTGTCGACGAACTTCAGAGGGTTAACCGAGCCAATCTCGAGGCCATGCTCACAATGGAGAACGATAAGGCTGAGTGGCAGAAGACTCTCGAACAGCATGACGCCGAAATGAGAAGTATTGCTTCCTATAATGAAAAGCTGGAAGCGGAAGTAGAAAAGCTTAAGGAAGAATTAGCTACTTCATCTACTTTCCATTCTCAAAAGGAGAGCATGCTTCAGCAACAAGTACGAGATGCGCATGCCAGTCAAAGGGCAGTCGAAGATAAGCTTACACACCCAGGGAAGGTCATAGAAGAATATCGTGATGAAACTTTACAGCTGCGAGAACAGGCCGGTTCTCAAAGCTTGGAGATAGAGATGCTAAAAGCTCGACTTGCTATAGCCGAAACGGAGCGTGATGAGGCTGTTGCTGGTAAACTCGCGGCCGAAGAGGCCCATCAAGCAACCAAAGCTGATATTAGCTCCACATTGTTTGATTTCTATCTGCATAGCATTTTGGGGCGTGGCAGCCTTGCCTTTCTAGGCCCTAAATACGAAATTACATTAGCTGAAGTCTGGGAGGCAGCAATTGATATGCTAGGTGGTAAAGGTGCTGGCTACGCTGAGACAGCTCTTGAAGAGCATTATCTCGATGATGATGCCCGCGCTGCTCTTGCCAAGGGAAAAGAGCAACTCGCCAAGGTACGGGCCGAAATGGCAGAAGGGGAACGTTCTGAGAAAGAAATACCGCCTACTTCTTCTGAACGCCCTTTAGTTTCTCCCGAAGTGGACATTACAGGCTCTAGTGCTCATTCGCCGCCTCCTATAAGAACCGGGGTAATCACCCCTACTGATGATGAGGCTTTGGAGGAAATCGGGGCTCAGAATTATGAGATTGAACTTACGAAGCAAACATCTTCAGGTAATTTTGATATTGGTCTGATTCAGGTGGACCGCTTACTTACTCCTCAAAAGTTTGATGAGCTTCTCGATTACTTCTTGAATCTCAACGAACCCATATCTCCCTTCTTTCGGGGAGATACTGATATTTTTATTGTTTCTTCTTCTGCAGTTGAAACGCCAAGTGTTGTGCAGACTTCACTTCCTCCGGTTATCCCTCCTCCGTCTCTTCAGGTGACTCCTCCTTCTGCTTCACAACCTGGGTCACAAGAGGAACAGATTGAGGCTCTTCATGGCTTGGATGGCCCTATTGCTTCGCAAGAGCAGAAGGACGAGGGACTAGAAGGAGGCGAGATCTCTCCGGAGCGGACTCCCTTTGATGACGTAGTTTTGTCCGCTCTTGTTACTCCAGGGAGTGAGTCTTCTTCGAAGAGAAGAAAGAAGCACGGAACATCGAAGAGGAGGGGGAAGAAAATTATCACTACTGAAGAGGAACCGGAAGTTGCACCGGTTGCACCTCCCTCTCCTTCTTCTCTTATGCCTATAAGTAGACCTGAAAAATTAATCATTCGGCCAGGCAAAGGGTCCAAAGGTGGCAAGAAGAAGTGAAGAGTCGGACTTCGGGCTTTTTGACTCCTTTTTTGTGTAATGGTCGGATGTTGTGCAGGCACCGGCCCCTGCTCTTTTTTTTTATTTTGAAACCTGTATCTGCAATTGAATAAAATGATCCTTTATTCGCACAGACTCTTGTTTGAATTTGAGAATGCATTTATTATTCATTTTTGCACAAGTTTATTTATATGATATTGCGGTGAGCTTGTGGTATTTTGTATGTAACTATACCGTGTTGCCCCCATACCATAAGCTTGCTGCAATATTTTATTCTTTGAGGAGACTTGCACTCTTGTTTTCTGTAGAATGACTATTTCATTCGTGAAGAAATTTTTCATAGAGTACAACTCCTTTCATATAAGTTTTTATGCTTTGTCCTTCGAAGAAATCACTTTTTCTTTTCGCGTATGTACACATTTTGCCAAGTGAATTCTTCTATGTGGTAAAGCGGACCTCTGAATGTACTTTAACTTTCTTCCTTTTTTTTTAGAATAGGTAAATTACTCTTCCTTTGAAAGTTAAAGTATGCTTCTTGATGAGGATTTTTCTTTTAAATAGAAATTTGTACCTCTGAGGAGGGATTTTTTCACGTTTCAACACTTGGAAGTTTTATTTCAATCTCGGTGAAACGTGTACCTCCAAAGAGTTGTGCCTTCGAAGAAAGCCTTTTCACGTTTCAACACTTGGAAGTTTTATTTCGATCTCGGTGAAACGTGGGCTTCCAGGAAGGTCTTTATTTTGTTTTGCATTTCAACTTTGGTGAAGTGAAATTCCGAAGAGCGGTCGTTACACTTCAACTCCTGGTGAAATGTGCCTCCGAAGAGGTCTTTATTTTGTTTGCATTTCAACTCTGGTGAAGTGAAATTCCGAAGAGCGGACGTAACACTTCAACTCCTGGTGAAATGTGCCTCCGAAGAGATCTTTATTTTGTTTGCATTTCAACTCTGGTGAAGTGAAATTCCGAAGAGCGGTCGTTACACTTCAACTCCTGGTGAAATGTGCCTCAGAGAGGGTTTTCATCGCCTGGAAGTTACTCTCTCATGGTTGGAGGGTCATGACTCCTCCAATCTTTTTTGTTGAGTAGAGAACTTTCTTTTTTTGTGGCGTATGACCCATTAGAGGTCTTTATCCTCCGAAGAGTTGTGCCTCCGAAGAGGACTTGTGCTGCCGATGATGGCTTTGGTTGTTCCTCTGTCCACTTGCTTATGCCTTTTCAATGATCCTCTGCCCTCCTTCTTTTTTTTTTCTTTTTTTTTTACAAGTAACTTGTTTAGTCCAAGGAAGTGTGCTTCATTGTCAGGCAATTTCGTGAGAACGAGCATTAGCTTCTTAATTGGATGTTTGTTTGTTCAAACGGTCTCAATTTATTAGTAAAGACCCGTTTCTGTCGAAATCATAGGCCGTTCAATTGAAGTACTTCCTATCTAGGATTTGAATTCGGGGCTTTTGTGACTTGAAATTTGGCGAGAAGCACTTGGTCTTTTTATGTGCAAGTTTCACTTCCATTGTCTGCAAAAATTTAAATCGACGTTTCAGCAATACATTCTATGTACTTTTTATATCGAAAATAAAGCATACATGTAATAATAATAAGGAACACAAGATTTATAGTGGTTCGGCCAGGAAATTGGGCCTACATCCACTTTATATTCTTTCATTATTTACTTGCATCAGTTTTACAATTGCCTTCAATTACAAGAATCATACATTCATAATTCTTTTTACAATATTTCAACAAAATTTTCAAGTAAAGTATGGAAGCAAATGGTTGCTGTTCCATGCCCTTGGAATTTGATCTCCTTCAACAGTGGTGAGTTTGAATGTGCCGTCAAGAACCTTCTGACTTATGACATATGGTCCTTCCCAATTTGGCCCAAACACACCTGTCGCTGTCATAATTCTCTTCAGGACTAGGTCTCCAATCTCAAAGCTGCGTTGGCGAACTTTGGAATTGAAATGTCTGGCTATTCTTTGCTGATGAGCTGCAATTCTGAGATTAGCCTCATCTCTTTTTTCATCAAGGAGATCTAGCGCTTCGAGTTGTAGCTTTTCGTTTTCTGCTTGATTGAAATGGATTCTTCTGTGTGAAGGGACTTCTATTTCTACCGGAATCATTGCCTCTGACCCGTATGCCAATGAAAACGGGGTGTGCCCAGTCGCAGTTTTGTGAGTGGTTCTGTATGCCCATAGTGCCAGTGGTAGCTTATCGGCCCAACCACCTTTTGCTCTTTCAAGTTGCTTCTTGATGGTTGACTTAATAATTTTGTTCACGGCTTCCACTTGCCCGTTTGCCTGCGGATGAGCTACTGCTGAGAAGCTTTTCCGGATTTTGAATCGCTCGCAAAAATCTTAGAATTCTTCACTTTCAAACTGAGTCCCATTATCTGTAATTATTTTTTGAGGCACTCCATATCTGCAAATGATGTTTTTAGTCACAAAAATTATCATCTTCTTTGAGGTGATAGTAGCCAGTGGTTCAGCTTCTGCCCACTTAGTAAAATAATCTACAGCAACAATGGCATATTTAATTCCAGATTTGGCAGTTGGTAACGGTCCTACAAGGTCTATTCCCCATATTGCAAATGGCCATGGACTGACCATCTGTGTGAGTTCAGTGGAAGGAGCTCTAGGAATTTTGGCGAATCTTTGACACTTGTCACATTTTCGGGAATACTCTGCTGCATCTCGATTAATTTCTGGCCAAAAATACCCGTATCGGAGAATTTTCTTTGCTAATGTTTGACCACCTGAATGATCACCACATTCTCCTCCGTGTACCTCTGCTAGGATTGCTTTAGACTCTTCCCTGGATACACATCGAAGTAATGGCATTGAGAATCCCCGTCTGTATAACCGGCCATCCTGGATTATGTATCGAGAGGCTTTTCTCAGTAGCTTTTGTCGTTCTTTTGAGTTCCCTGGTAAGGATCCATTGAGCAGATATTCCATTATCGGAGTCATCCATGATTCTTGCTCTTGAGACATGCTCATGATCCAATCAATGTCCATCTCATCAATGCTAGGAGTCGACAGGACCTCTACTGGAGTTAGCCCCAGAAATTGAGCTTCGCCTGTGCTCGAATACTTTGCGAGAGAATCTGCTTTCATGTTTTCTTCTCGAGGAATGTGACTTATCATGTAATGATCGAAATCACCCAGGAGTTCCCAAGCCTTTGACAAGTAGGCGGGCAGATTTCCCCCTTTTGCTTGGAATTCCTTTCTGACTTGGCATACAATAAGCTGAGAATCACTGAATATCTGTAACGCTCGGATGTTTAATTCTTTAGCAATCCTTAAGCCAGCGATAAGGGCTTCGTATTCTGCTTCATTATTTGTTGAAGGAAATTCCAATCTTAGTGCATAGCATAATGATCGACCTTCAGGAGTCTCAAGTACAACTCCGGCTCCAGAACAGTAGTCGTTTCTCGCACCATCGACATATAACTTCCACTGGATCGGGGAATTGTCGACAGTTTCTTCCTCACTGTTACCCTTATCTGTAAATTCTGCAATGAAATCCGCTAAAGCTTGTCCATTGATTGCTTTCCGGGGATGATAAGTGATGTCATACTGACTGAGTTCAATATTTCACTTTAGAAGACGACCCGAAGTTTCAGGGCAAAACAGGACTTGCTTTAAAGGTTGATCAGTGAGGACTCTGATAGGATGAGCTTGAAAATATTGCCTCAACTTCCTAGACGCAATTAGTAAGCAATAGGCGAGTTTTTCCAACTTAGAGTAATTCATCTCTGCCCCAGTGAGTCTTTTGCTGATATAGTAGACTGGATGTTGAATCCTTTTGTCTTCCCGTATCAGCGCTGCACTTAAAGCATGAGATGATACTGCCAAGTATATAAGAAGATCCTCGCCATCGCCAGGCCTAGAAAGTATTGGAGGCGTCTCCATATGGCGAATCAATTCATCAAAGGCTTTTTGGCATTCGGGAGTCAAATCGAAGTTTTTCTTTCCTTTCTTTAGGGCGTCAAAGAATGGGATGCATTTATCTGTGGCTTTGGAAATGAACCGACTCAAGGCGGCGACTTTTCCATTGAGACTTTGCAATTCCTTCTTTGTTCTAGGGGCTTTGACTTCTTTCAATGCAGTAATTTGAGCTGGACTGGCCTCAATGCCCCTAGCGCTCACGATGAAACCTAAAAACTTGCCAGATTCCACTCCAAATGAACATTTTAAAGGATTGAGCTTCATTCTGTATTTTCGGAAGACTGCGAACATGTCTGCTAAGTGTTCTATGTGATCCACCGCTTTCTTAGACTTTACTAACATGTCATCGACGTAGACTTCCATAGTCTTGCCCAGTTGCGGTTTGAACATAGCATTAACGAGTCTTTGGTATGTTGCCCCTGCATTCTTCAACCCGAAGGGCATAACTCTGTAGCAGTAAAGACCGGTGTCGGTGATAAAGCTCGTATCCTCCTGGTCTGGCTCATGCATCATGATTTGGTTATATCCGGAGTAAGCATCCATAAAAGATAACAATTCGTGTCCCGCTGTTCCGTCTACCAATTGGTCGATTCTAGGTAATGGGAAGCAATCTTTGGGGCATGCCTTGTTTAGATCTGAAAAATCGATGCATACTCTCCATTTTCCGTTGGCTTTCTTAACCAGCACTGGATTTGAAACCCAATTCGGGTAGGTAGACTCTTTGATAAAATTATTCTCCATGAGCCGATCAACTTCTTCTTTTAACGCTGCCGACCTTTTTGGACCTTGAGTTCTCCTTTTCTGCTTCACAGGTGTAAATTTTGGATCAATATTTAGAGTGTGTACTGCAACTTCTGGGGATATTCCGCACATATCAGCATGAGTCCAAGCAAAAACATCCAGATTTGCCTTTAAAAAAGATATTAAGATATTCTGAATTGACGCATTAAGTTGTGAACCCACATTCAACACTTTGTTTGGGTCCTTTGGGTCAACAGGTATTGGTATTGTCGTTTCCACCGGTACCTCTCTATTTTCCCCTGCACTGACTTTTCTAGGGTCCATCTCTTTCCTTGCTCCACTGTGCTCGCCAGTGCAGGGTCCGCCCTGTAATTGCTACAAGGCCGGTTCTTTGATGCGAACTGGGGCTGCCGCATTCTTTCCCATTTCTCTTTTTCTGGTTTCTCGTAGCTCTGTCAGATAGCACTCTCGCCCAGCATTTTGATCACCTTTTATAACTCCTACTCCATTGTCTGTAGGGAATTTAATAGTGAGGCACCACGGGGCAAGAACAGCTTTGAACGCTGCCAGAGTTGGACGACCAAGGAAAGCATTGTAAGCAGAAAATTCGTCGACAATCACAAAAGTTTGCTTGCGGACCACTTTTCTCTCTCCTTCTCCAAGTTCCACAAACAAATCAATGGTCCCTACCGGCTGCTTTGGCTCCCCAGTGAAACCAGAAATTTTCTGCGATGAGGCTTGCACATCAGCCATAGGGATTTTCATTTGGTCGAATGTTTTCTTAAAGAGAATATTGCAGGATGCGCCACAATCAATGAGAACTCTCCTGACGATAGCTGGCCCGATACCAGCTGAGATGACTAAGGGATCCAAGGTAGGAGCTTCAATACCTGCGGAATCTCTAGCTTTGAACACAATATCATCATCGAAAGTTCTTTGTTGCTTCAAGGGCGTAGCACCTTCCAAAACAAATACATCTTCCTCGGTCGGCACATACTTTAAAGCTCTGGTATACCTTTCCATCTCACCCCAGCTTCTGCCTGCTGGGTGAGGTCCTCCTGTAATGACATTAATAATGGGCCTTCCAGATTCATGCCCTGCAGCCTTCTCAATCGTCCTATGCTGTTGAGTAGGAGCCTGTTGCCCCTGACTAGATGAAGCAGGATTGTTGCTATTCTTTTTCACAAATTGCTGCAGTTTGTTTTCCCTTAGCAACTCTTCAATCAGATTTTTCAACTGGCGGCACTCGTCAGTCTCGTGACCGGGTTGATTATGGAAGCGGCAGAACTTCCCACTCTGTATAGCCTTTTTCCCAGTCCTTAGAGGAGGAGGTTTAGGAAAGTCAACAGAATCTTTAATGGCGAGGTAGATACGCTCCGGCGTATCTGATAAAGGAGTATACTCTGATGGCTTGAAGGATCGGGGCTTCTTCAGATTACTCTGCTTCTTCCCATTGTTATTTTCCCTTTTTTGCCCTACAGATTCATTCTTGCGTGGAGCAACAGTGTTATCTTCAGCTTTTTCCAACACTGCCTTTACCGGTACGGGACGGCTTTCTAAGCGTATGAATTCATCTGCTTTTTTATAGAATTTTTCAAGGGAATTTGGTTCCTTCATGTTTAGCCATTTCCCAAATTCGCTCGACTTGTCAATACCCTTCATCAGATAAGTCAATATCATTCGCGGTTCTGCATTGTCCACCTCAGCTAACGCTATATTAAAGCGGTTTTAAGAAAGATCTGATAGTCTCTCCTGGGCTCTGCTCCAAACTTGACAGTGACATGATATCTTTGGCTTTTGAGGCATATAGTCTGAACTGCTCCTTGAACTTCCGGGTCAAGTCAGAAAACTGATCGATAGATCGGACGGGCAGCTTGGTGAACCAAAGAAGAGCTACGCCTTCGAGATACACAGGGAAATATCGGCACTTTATTTCATCAGAGGCTCTGGCACCTGTCATGTGCCAATCATATTTGTATAGGAATTCGTTCGGATCACTTGTCCCCTTGTAAGCTGGAATGGTTGGAGGGACAAACTTCCTTGGGAATTCAGCCTTTAAGATTTTCTCAGTAAATGGAGTCTTACTTGGGGCGAAACCCCATTCTTTCTCGTCTTCAACCCTCTGCATACTCTCTTTCATAATTTGTCGGACCATTCCAGAAAGATACTCCTCATCATGTCGAGTTCTAGATCCACCAACCTCTGGAAGTGCTTGTTCAAAGGGGCTAGCAGCCCTTTCAGGAGCATTTCTTTCTTCAGCATCATGAAGGTTGCCAGCAAAATTCCTCTCATTACCTGCTGGTTGACGGTTTTCCCCAAGTAGATCGTTCAACCTATTTAGAATTAGGGCATTCTAGGCATTTTGAGCCTCGAGTTGTGCATTTTGGGCATTGATCTGTTGGTTCAGCCCTAAAATTGCTGCATCCAGCTCTGCCTTTGTAACTCCGACAGCTGGAGTGGCTTGATTCGATATAGGGGAAGCGGAGGTTCCCTCTTGAATATTCCCAGACCTGACAGATCTACTCTTCCTTCCAGGAGCCATAATCTCGGATAGACTTCTGGTTTTCAAGGAAATTCTTTCTACAAACCTCTGTGAAGCAATGATGATAACTCGCCTCAGTTCGATTTCTCAATGAAAGCACCAAAAATGTTAACGCTAAAGTTTGAACGCTAACACCCCGATGTATGAGTTATAGTTGTGAAAGCACCACCCGATAACTCGGGAACAGATTGCAAGCAGATGATAGCGGAAAAGCAGAAAACAACAACAATTTTATAGTGGTTCGGCTTAATGATATAGCCTACGTCCACTTTAAGTACTTTTATTGATGATCCCGTTACAAGCTGATACAATTCTTTCCAAGTACAATACACTTTGAATTACAAGTCACTTAGAGCAAGTAGCTTAAACTTCAATAGAGATTAGAGTCTTCAAATCCATGTTGGATGTGTGTGATCCTTTCTCGAAGCTGTTTGTAGCGTTCTTCGTGTCTTGAGAGCTTTAAGTGTTGAATTGGTTTGGAATGCAGCAGAGTAACGGCGCTTGAAGAGAATCAGCCAAAAGTCCTTTGAACGTTGGAGGTGGTTGCGTATTTATAGGCAAATTTCTAGGCGCTGGAATTGTTAAGTCATGAGTCGTGACCGACTCAAGATGAGTCGTAAGTCGTGACCGACTCAGGACGAGTCGTAAGTCGTGGGCGACTCAACTGGTTGAGCCCATACTTCGTATCGGAGCGTCTTCGGTCCTCTGTATATAGCACAAGTCCTAACTCGTCTGCGAGTTAATAGGTCGTGGTCCAAGATGAGGCGGCATTGGATTTCTACTTAGTAGCTTTAAGTCGTGGATGACTCAAGCTAGGTCGTGAACGACCTACCATAGGTCGTAGGTCGGTAGAGAACTTGGGTCAGTTAGGTCATTTGACACCTTAGGTCATTGAGTCGTTAGAGACCTTGAGTCGGTCTATCCCATACACCGTTAATCCCTTGAGTCGCTCCACTCCTCTAAGTCGCCTTAAGTTTTAACTCGTTAGCTTGTTGAGTCGGTAGCATGTTGGGTTGCTTGTTGAGTCGGTTGCCTGTTGAGTCGGTTTCCTGTTGAGTCGGTTGCTTGTTGAGTCGTGAGGCTTCTCGAGTAGTGGATCCCTTTTGAACCGTTAAGAACCTTAAGTCGTGAGTCGGCCCAGACCTTGACTCGTTGCCTAAACGGAGTTAACAATAAGATATGTATATTGGGTTGTATATATTGGTTGTTAGGTAGTGAAATAAAATAAAATGAATTTTGGAAATTTAGAACATAAGTTCCGGGGTTTTGAAAACTTCTTTTCAATGATTTTGAAATATAATAATAATATTATTTAGAAGTATTTTATGGTATAAATATTTCAATATGATTTGAAAGAATTGCTTTAAAGAAATTTTGAAAGAAATAAGTTCTGCACACCCCTCTCTATTGCTGGAAAATAATTTCAGTGATGAGTGCACGCATCATCGACGTTCATTTTCGAGTTTCTAAGTGGGAAGGCCATTGTAGTAGTTTTACTACAGATTTATTTTGATAAAAAAAATGTAAATTCTAATTTTTTTTAAATATAATTGGATATATCAGTTGTAAGCATATATTTATCTATTATTTTTAAATGATTTGAAATTAAACCCGGTATTTAGTTCTTAAGTTTCCGTTAATTGGTAGTTGCAATTATTGTAGTGAAACGGAAGGTAACTAATTAATACTTGGAACCTCTAAAGGAAATAAAAGATTTAATGCTTGGTTATAAATAAAATTGAAAGAAAGTTGAATTATGTAACCTTAAAACCAAAGATATGATTATTGAACGTTAAATTGATTAAAGGAAAGAAGAGAGACTTGTATAACTTCCAATTGCATTCTTAGAGCATATATATAACTTACCAATTATAAAAAGTTAAGATGTTAAGAGAAAATGTAATAGATATTGTATATGTAAAAACTTGAAGTAATGAAGTATTTAATGAAATTCTTTTATAAATAAGAATTTAATGTTGTAATTGTGTGAACTCAAGTATAATTGAAATGTTGCTGTAATAAGGGTAATAGAAAATAAGTATTATAAGTAAATAAATAAAAACTTAAGTAAACGAATTAATATGCAAAGAAATTAAATTAAAAATGAATTCTATAAAAAAATGAATGAAAACGAATAGTTGTAAGTAATAAATGAAAATTTGCAAGAAATAATATAAAATCAAAGAGATAAATCATTATATGAATGAAAAGGAAATCAAACAACGAATGTATGAAATATAATTAATAAGTATGAATTTGATCTACTATTTGAAACTGTTGTTTGTTTGGTTTATAGTTGTTTGGGCAAGGGTACTTTGAAATTGCTTAGATGTATGAATAATCTATCGAGTTTTATCTAAGACTGTTGAGTAAATGGAATAATTCATAGTTATTTGTCATTCTATGTGATTTAAAGTGTCTTAACGCGAACCAACCAATTGTTTTATTTTGATTTATTGGTCGATTTGTATATGATGTGTATGATGTTGGTTGCGAATGATTATTGTTTATATTGATTTGTTTGTTTAAGGTTGAAACAACTTTAACATTTCATTTTATATAATTATTAACTCTTTTGGATTATATAAGTGAAATGCAGGTTAGGGAAGCAATTGCTACTTCTTTTGGTTTCATAATATAAGAGTAAATTGCCTAACTAATAGGTACTTTCTCGGATTTCGGTTTATAGTGTAATTATATTATTTTTCCCGGGTTGGGATATATATTATTTTGAAAAATATATGTTGTATATTGTCATATTTGATATTATATTTTCTCCCGAGCCTCTCCGTACAAAGGAAACTCTGCCGAAATTTTTCCGCAATTTTGGACTTAGAAAATATTTTGGAAATGTTTTCCAAACCTTATTAATTTGAGTATAAAAATATTTAATGGTTATAAATTGGTATATTTTATCTAAATTAATTAATTTTGTAATTATATTTGTTAATAAATTTAATATTTTAAGTAAGATATATTGGTTTCTTAGTTCTTCTTTTTCCTTATTTTTCCTTCTCGGGGACGAAAAGTTTTGAGTGAGGGCGAGTGTAACGACCAGTAAATTTTCGGTAATTAAAATTGGTTAATTTAATAAGATTTTTGTAATAAAATATAGAAAGAAATAAAAACTTTGTAAATTATAATTAATGAAATAGTGTAAATTATTGCACTTAGTCATAAAATTTAAAGTAAGTAAATAAAAGTAAGTATTGAATTAACCAATAAAATAATATAATGATTAATAGTAACTGAATGTAAATTAAGGTTAATAATTAATGGGTTGAATGAAATTCCAATTGATGAAAATATTTTATACTTGACTATAAATGAAACATAAGTGAATAAATGTAATATTGGATTTACCAAGGACATAATTGGTAGTTAATGGAATTAGATGAAATTAGTATTATGAAAATAAATGCCTACGTTGATTTGTAAGTAATAAAAGCTTATTAGTGTGACTAAAGGTTAACATAACGATTATTGTATGTTACCTATTTAATTTAAATTGGAAATCAATTACAATAATTATACTTTAATATTAAATTAATGTTAATTAAGGTAATATTTGGAAATAATGTTAATGTTATTCATCTTTGGACAATTTGTTGAATTAATTAATGATATAATACAGTGTTAATGGTAAGTAATAAACTTGTAAATATAAGTAAAAGTAAATAGGTGACAACTAATATATGTTACTTATTTATTTAGTGTGTTAAATAAAATTGATAATCAAATTGCAATTAAAGGTAATAATGTTAATGCAAGTGAATAAATAATTAATTTAGCGCAATCCCAATTAACTGAAACCAAATGTAAGGTTTGTAATTAATGAATTGGGAAATAAGTTCAAAGTATATTAATTGATGGAATAATACAGAATAAATTGTAATTTGATAAAATCAATGTTAGTGTAAAGTAAAGAAATAATGTCAAATTCTATTTATAATATAACAATTGGTTGATTTAAAGAATGAAAATCTTGATTTATTAACTTATTGGAATTTAAAATTCAATAATTGGATTTATTGCAATTGAATGAAATTAAATATTTAACTATTACGTTAGTTGAAAATTTAGCTGAAATTGGAGAATACAATTGAGATCATGAGTCCTATGTTAGTTTCTTCCATTGACATCAATGAATTGAATAATAGAGTGAAAAGTAAATTAAATGGAAGTATTGAAAATTTAATTTATAATTTCTGAATTTAACGAAATTGTAATTTAACGCTGAAATTAATGATTGAATCAACATTTAAGTGACATCTAGAATTTGTTCGAAATTAGTATAAATGATTAAGAAATATAAAAGTGATAAAAATTGTCAATTGTAGAATTGAAATTACAAATTGGATTTAATTAATTAATTATTAACTTATTTAATTAATGTAAAAATAGCCCTTATGGCCACTGACTCGGATTTCAGTGAAACCAGTTTCATCGGATCTATAACGTGAATTATTGTAGGGTTTCAAGTTTCATAACGATTGGACTTGTCGTTTGATCGTACAGACTCGAAATGCCCAGAAATCAATGAAATTGAAATCAATTGAAATCAATTTGAAATAATTTGATTTTGTCATAACTTCTTCATACGATGAAATTTGGACTTGAAACATGTTCCATCGAGTTTAAAATATTCAAAAACATCTATTTTGGTATATGGGTTGACCCAATTTCGTTCCAGAGTCAGAACGGGCTTTTCAGGCCATTTTATCGTTCAACGCGAATATCCAATCGATCTGGTCCATTCTAATTTCAGCTTGTCTATATATACCCTATTATAAACCCTAATTGTTCCTCATTGTTATTTGTCTGTACGAACAATTCCAATTCAGCTGTCTCTACTTCTCAATGGTAGACAAACAAATTCTAGATCCAATTACAACTCAAAATCAAATCAAAATTTCAATATCCTTAAATAATATCAAATTTTATATCATCGAAAAGCTCTCGATGAGTGCATCTTAGATCTATGATTTGTTTTCCAATCTGAATCTCTGTTCGTCCAGAAATTGAAGAACTGTTCATGGTCGTTCATCACGCGTCGATGAACTACGTCGGATCGTCGATTTGAGGGAAGGGTTTGCTGGAGATCGACGACTTGAGGAGTTCATCTATATGGTTTGTTTCGAGAATTAACGACTGGATCGAGTTGTAAAATTCACCTAGGGTTTTGAAGCTGGTGGCAGCCAGCTAAATTTTACGCGTCGACCGGTTGACGTGGGGGCATCGGAGCCTCGGCGTGGCGAGAACTCTCTGGTAGCCTACGTTCGAGGCGCGGCCGCCTATAGCGGCGCGGCCAGTCACGATGGAGGTTGCAGCTTTCGTGGGTTGGGTGCGTTTTAGGTAGGGTTATGCTCTGGAAGATGGTGGATGACGTGGCAATAGTGAGGGTAAATTTATTTATTTTGTTTTAATTTAATTTTTATTTTCAACTCGTTTAATCGATATAACTTTTGCATACGAGGTACATTTCACGCGCCGTTTTCTCCGCTAGGTTCGTATTGAAATTATGGACATTTTGGCGTTGGTTGGGACAAATTTTGAGAATATTCAATTTTTGGGTTTAAATTGGATTTGAATTCATTTTAAATTCAAAAGGTGAGTGTTTTAACCCACTCACAACTTCTAAAATTTCTTATGTTTGTTAAATTGATTTTTGATGTGATTAAAAATTTATTTATGGTTGTTTGGTATATTTTATCATCATTCCATTTAAATTGAATTAAATTGTTATTTAATTTATTATTGAATATAAACTGCCAGTAAATACCTATTATTTATTACCTGTTATATATTGAAGTTATTGTTTGAATTGGATGATGATTGTGATAAATGGTTGATGATTGATATTGGATGAATGGATGTTATATTTTATATTGTTATAAACTACAAATTGTTATGCACCTTATTTCATTCGGGATTGCGGTTTGAAATGATATATAACTGTATTTTTTATTATTTTAAATTACAGATTGAAATGATAAATATCTGTATCACTTGACCATAGGATAGAAAATTTTATACACACACTTTCGGTCTATATATATAAATATTTTGAAAATGATTTCTATGGTTTTGGATAGAATTAAACGGTTTAACAAATATTGATTCTTTTTGATATTATATAAAAATATTTTATATATAGTTAAATGCTTGTATTTAAGCTATGTATAAATTTGACTAATAACAATAAGATTAATAATGGTGTTTGATTTTATTGAAATAAAATATGGTTAAGTATTTAAATTATACTTTAGTATAGAGGTTATAATGATTTTAATAAATTAAGATTGGAAGGTAAATTGGAAATTTGTTTGAAATTGAGCATATTTAAGAATTAAACTCCATAAGTTCATGTAAAATTTATTAAACTAGAAATTTTAAAAGGTATGATATTTATAACTGGATTTTTATTCAAGATGAATTAAATGAATATCCCTAGTACAAATAAATTGAAGGAAATATTTAGTTATAGGTAATTTGAATTTTATTTAAATGATTGTGGATTTATTATGCAAATATTTCAAAACTAAATAATAGGACATTGAATTGTTAAATAGTAGTTTCCAACCTTAGTTTTGAAAATTGTTTAATACTCAAAGTTTGAAATATATTGAAATTGAAGTAGTTTATTGAAACTGAAAGTGAGTTGAAAATTTATGAATTAAATTTAATTTAAAGTGAATAAAATTGTAAAGTCGAGGAAATTATTTTACTTTATAAAGTAATGTTAAATTCAAACTATTTTATTTTATATACTGTTTGAATATCCAAATTATATAAGCTTTGGAAGTCATGGTTTTGAAGCTATAAAATTGGAAATATTATGTTTTGAAAGGTTATATTTCAGGCGATTGGTTTCGAAATATTATAATTTTGAAAGTGCTATGATTTTAGAAAAGAGATATATTTGAAATAATACTGATATTATATTGATTTGGGTTTTTATAAAAATGATATCATAATGACTTGGTTTTTTGAAATGTAAAGGATATCGTATTTATAAGGTTTTGAAATGTATAGTATATTTTGGTTTTGTAACGACCCGCCTTTTTGGACAGTTTAAACCGACGATCAAATACACATGTCGATTCCAAACCATTAAAAGGGCAGATAGTTATTGGGGTAATTAAGAAAAGAAAAGGAAGGGAAATAAAGGAAATGAAACAACACAGAATCTCACAGCGGAAGGCTAAAGTATAATAATAAAATAACAGTTCATGAAGCTGTTAATTAAATGAATACATTTGAAATGAATACATTTGATTATTATTATACAACATTTATCAGAGTTACATACACAGCAAATATCATACAACAATGCAGCGGAATGGAATGAATATAATAGTAGTAGATAATATACCAAATCTTCGTCTCCGTCCTCCAAGGAAATGATCTTAAACCTAAACTGAAAACTCAGGACTGACCCGAGCGTAATGAAAAGACAAAACACTCGAGTCAGGACTAAACTATCCTTATGAAAGTGAAATCAATCGTAAATAAATATGAGTGTAACGGCGTCGGGGATGTTTACGGGGTTTGACATCTCCTATCCAGTGTCAACGTGCGTGCAATAACTCAAGAGATGTTACGGGATTTTCCATCTCTCAAGGATCCGTTAAACTATCTACTATGTAGTAATATACGCTAAGTAGATAATGCCTATCAGTAATATAAAGTATCAAAATAGCGTTAAGGCGTTACCATAATCCCCCTTAACACATTTTATATTCCCAAAAGCATATACAAGACCGTAGTTTTCCCAAAACCGGAAGTCACCAGAGGGCAATCCATATACTCAAGGTACAAATCAAAACGTAGTGGTCGCGAATAGGATAATCAGTATGACAAGGTACATGAGGCGATACCAACTAGGATACTAGTAGTTGCGTGATCCGGACTGATGTTGAGCATAGCAGCTACTACCTCAACACCGCGAAACAACACTCCCAAATCAAGGGGTGCACCCAAATCAAATCACAAATGTAATAGATATGGTATCGAAGAAGTGTGTCCGCTAGAGGTGGCGAACCTCAATGGCCCGGCGCGGCTCCTGTTTTAGTCATGTCAGGGGTCATCCAATATCGTTCTCTTTCTTCAGTCAACGCGTTCACCAAACCATCCACTTCATTCTGGATCAACACTCCGCGTATAATACTTATTAAAGTGGTTTTCGGTATCGACAGAGAGTATGTCCATATCTGATCCCGGTCTCTTTAATAACTACGTATTATTACACTGATGGCTCTTTTATATTTCAAATTGATTCATGATTGATAACAAAATATCATATTCGCTTTAAAATCAAATCCATTTCAAAATCATCATATATTCAAAATTATCAATTTTGTCCGATAAATCAATTTCACTTCAAAATTTGATTCGAATTCAATTTAGGTTATAATCTCTACTTTAACGTAGTTCGTATTTAAACCAAAGGTTTAAATATAAACATTTCCGTCTCTTTAACCGGTTTGAATTTTAGAAAATAGTTTAAATAGTTTAAAATAGTTAAATAATTCAAAATAGTTTAATAGAAAATATTTAAATAGTTTAATCGAAAATAATTTGAATATAAAATGGTTTATATATAAAACAGTTTGAAAAAAAATCAAAAATTATTTGATAAATAATTCCAAAGTCAAACCGGTCAACTTCCCAAATTTCCTATCCAAATCAAATCCAAATTCCATTTCGATTTAATCGATTTATTCCAATTTCAACTTGAATAAATTTCTATTCCACGTAAATTTCGATTTCAATTCACAAATTTCTTTAAATTTCAATTCAATTCCAAATTAATTTAAATCTAAATTTCAAATAAATTTTCAATTCCAAACTCAAACTTGAAATATCATTTCATATCAATTTTCTTAGAAATATTCAGAGTTCGATTAAAAGTCCAATCTTTTAAAACAAATCAACTTTCAAAAATTTACACCGTATTTCAATTTTCAATTTAAATCTAAACTTCGATTTTATTTAATAATTTCGTTTACCAAGTTTAAATTCTAACATTTCGAGCTCCAATTCAAAATAATTCAATTTCCATAAATTGGATTTTATTCTTAAAATCAATTCATTTAAATAATTTCAAAACAACTTTTAAAATCATTTAATTTATCCAACTCGGTGTCCGTATATAATTTTCTAACCTATGGCCAAGTGATTAGTTATTACAATTAAATGTCAGGGATGAATATATCATTTAAATCAATCACAGTGTCATATGTATGCATAGCAGGATATATATAAACAAATAAACATCCAAACATTTAAATATCAACCAATAACATCCATCGAAATAAATCATCCAATAGGCAATACAATTCACGGCAATTTCATATTTATCAATGTCAGGTAATTTAATCGCAATTCAATTTTAATTTAAATTTAACTGTCAATTTAATTTTTTTAACGGTGAATTCAAATGACAATCAATATGATAATTAAATTTTATCAAACAACAACAAATAAAAATCATAACTATGCATAATGTCAAATTTAACTAGCATAAAGATATTCAGTACGTTGTGAGCGTTATAAAACACTCACCTTGATTTTACGATTTTAAATAAAATCGAACGACGTTTGATTTAACCCAAAATTTTCTCTAGCTCCAAACGATTACAATCCAGCTCCATTGCGTAGTGCTCGTCCATACGATTCCAACGCAATTGGTTTCGCGCGTTTTCGACCTCGTATGAAAAAGTTATGAATTTTAGAAGTTACACGATTTTATATTCATAATTTTACAACATAATTTAATTTTTCTCAACCTAAATCAATCCAAGCAGTGAGATCCATCACCCTGCAATCCAGCCCGTTCCTTTGCTTCTCCCTCAACTCACGTTACTTCTACAGGTTAGAGACGCAACATTGAACCCATCAAACGCGGCCTAGGGTTCCAAATCGCGGCCACCACGAACGTCGGGAAGTTGATCAGAGACCATCGTTGCGAAGCCCCGCTCAAGAGCCACCATCGGCTGCCACCATGCTGAACTCGGCCTCCCCTATCATCTCGATTTGCGTGAAAAACGCAGCCCCTTCTTGCTCGATTTCCCGTTGATTCGAAGCTCCGTTTTCGATCATCTCCGTATGGATTTGAAGCTTTCATCGTCCTCTACAACTTTGTAGTTGAGAGTTTTTGCTAATTGTTGATGGATTGAGAGGAAAATGAGGAAGAAGTTTCGAATTTCGTCGCCATTGATTTAGTAAATGGCGGCTAGGGCTGAAGTCAATTAGGGTTTGCAAAGTGAAAGGGTGAAGGTCCTTTTATAGAAAATTTCCCAATTTACTATTCATCGAAATTTTCCGAACTCCAAACGAAGCGTGTCGACTGGCGTTTCTAGGGTTTACACCACGTTCCGAACGCAATGGAATGTGTTTCGGAAGCTAATTCGATCGTATGTGTGAGTTACGGCAATAAACGATCAATTTTAAATTAAACCGATTAAACGATTTTCTATGCGTTTTGGCTTGCTCCGGACAAACGGTAAATCTGTTTGACTTGAAATTTGAAAACTTACAATAATATCACATTACGGATCCAATGAAACTAGTTTCATCGAAATCCGAGACCATTTGAAAAATGACTATTTTAACTCGCCAAATTAATATTAAAATAATTTCAACGCGTTTCGAGCTTCCACGGTCAAACGACAACTCCGATTGCTACGAAAATTGAAATCCAATAATAACTAACTATTACGGATCCAATGGAACTAGTTTTGTCCAATTCTGAGACTGTTCAAAAATTGGCTATTTTCCAGTCGAAAATTAAATATTAAAATATTCAATTTTCACAAATAAATTTTAAATTCAGTTTTAAAAGTTCTATAACATCACTATAACTTCAATATGATAAAATAAAAGTTTACAAATCATTTTTAATCATATTAAACCCGTTATTTAATTTATCCAATAAATTCCAAATATTTAATTTAGACAATTTCGCTTATCCAATAAATCATTATCTTTTGAAATATTGAAATTGAACTTATAAGATTCAACTTTTAAAACCATTTCAAAATTTAGAACACTATTTTCATTTTACAGTTATTCAATTATTCAATAAGTTTTAAATATTTAATTTAAACAATTTACGTGTTCAATATTCAATATTTGATTTCAAATTGTTTTACTTATCAATCAACTACTCTCTTATACCAAATGAATTCAACATTTATCACCCTATTCGACTATCGATTGAAAAGGAATTTACTAAGTCGCATTTATTTTTCATTACTTGGATAATTATTATTGCAATTCCTTTCAGTTATTATTATACCAAACGAATTACAATTTTTTTCTAACACTAAATCACGAAATCTTATTAAATTAGCTATTTTAATTATCGAAAATTTACGGGTCGTTACACTCTCCCCCACTCAAAACTTTTCGTTCCCGAAAAGGAAAAAGAAGGAAAAAGAAACTAAGTATAGAATTCAACATTAGGTATATTTTATCAAAGTTACCGGCTTATAAAACAATGAAATTCCATTTATAAAGTCATAACTACGCTTCCACTAAGTTACTCCGAACGGCTTTCTAACTTTAAAAGTTAGTACTCAAAACAAGTTATAAAAATTTTTAAAACTTGAAAAATTTTCTAACACCCGGATTTTACGGAAAATTTCGACAGAGTCTCCTTTCGCGGCTCGATCGGAAAAAATATAATAGCATATATATCACAAATATACATCTCATCTCAATGATGAGGCATCCCATATGTGGGGAAACAACATATAAATATCACCAATATCATATAAAACCGTAAGCGTACCTTTTATTTAGCATTTATTAGCATTTTACTTACATTATGCGTTTAGCGTAGAAGCGAGCTCCACAACGAAGCGCAACCCCTTTGCTACCTACTAAAATGCTCAATAACTAAGTTAGAACCATGCATATAAAGATAGATCGCTATACTTAGCCTACACAACATATATATAACATATTTAGCTTCAAAACTGAGATTTCAATTTCTGGACAGCAAACAAATTTTAGCTTTAGGTCACCTAAACGGTAAATTTTGGCAATAGAATCTAAACAAAAGTTGTTGCATTCATTTCAGGCTTTCCGGAATGTCCAAAATCATCGAATTCAGATTATCCGTTCAAAAGTTATGGTCGTTTTACTTAGGGGATACGCTTCAGCCTGGGCAGTGTTTGCGCAGGTCTGCGACGTTCACCCACATTTCCGACCTTATAAACGACATCAAAACACAAAATACTTAAAACAAAAGTTTTAGCTTAAGTTCTTAGCTTTCCACAAAGGGCAAGATCATCAAAATCCGATAAACCATTCAAAAGATATGGCGAAAATACTAAGGGTGTATACTACTGATTTTACTTATTTTTACACAGGACAGCGAGTAACATTCAAGTTTTTAACCTATTAAACGAAGGAATTTTCTCAAGTTATCTAAACAAAAATTGTGCTATAGTTTCTGAGCTTTTCGAAAAGTCCAAGATCGTCGAATTCCGTTCAGCCATTTAAAAGTTATGGTTGTTTTCGTTTCAGCATATATTGGACAAATTTGGATTTTCCCAAAAATTTGCTTTTATTATTTCAAAGTGCAAACCATCAAAACTTCAAATTTTCTAAAAAAACAATCATAAACACAAAGTCATTTATTTTCTTATTCATCCATGCAATAGGTTTACATTCAATTTGTTTCCGATTTATTCAAGTTTGTTTCATTCACATTTTAAATTCAAGTCAATTTGCTTCAATTTAAATTGAATTCAATTATATTTAATTTCACTTTGCTTCAAACTTGAATTTAAATTTTATTTTATTTTATTTTATTTTATTCCGTTTATTCAATTCCATTAACACTAATGAATTCTACTTAATCAATTTTCATCCATCTAACAACCAATACATATCAAACATTAACAACCATCCAGAATCTACACGCAATCAATTATACATTTCCAAGTCAATTTTTTTATTTCATACACTTCCAAGTTTATTGACATTTAGTTATATTCAAATTTAATTAGTTTCCATTTACCAATTTTATATTTCATTAATTTTAAATTTTATTCATTCATTTATATATATTATTCATTTTACAGCTTAAATTTCTTTTATATTTACAACTATCAATAGATCTTCAGGTTTTAAATTATTCACTCTCACACTGGTATATTATTTCTCTACTTATCCTTATTAGCATTTTAAACCTTTTAAGTATTTGGTAAGTTATAGTTATGCAAATAGAATGTAGTTAAACAACATACAACTTCTTTTCGTTTAAAGTTGAATTTTCAATTAATTAATTCTTAAGTCATTACTTAAATTTCACTATAATTTAATTTCACGTTTACATTCACATATAGTATTTCCATTTTATATTAACATAATTGTGAATCACCTTTAAATGTTAATTTAAATTCCAATTATTTACTAACAATTTTATTTATATTTGCAAACCATTAATTAAATGCATATTTCATTATTCAAACCTATACTTGTATATTATCCAATTAACAATTCATATAACATTTTTGAACTTCTTAAATATTTTGATAAGTTATATCTATGCTATAGAATGAAATTTAATACTACGCGAGTTTTACAGTTTCAATTTTATTTTAAGTTCATAATTTCCTAATTCTAAGGATTTCTACTTCAATTGATATTTTCACTTAGCTCTTAGGTTCATTTCTCATTTCACAATTCAGAAGTTCCTCAATGATTCAAGTCTAAATTCATTTCAATCATTTAAAAAAAATCATTAATTATTAAAGGACTTAAGAATTCCAATCCCGGTTTCATTTCAAATCAAGTTTTGAAATAATATATACTTATATAATTTATATATCAAATCATACTATAGAGAATACAAAATAAAATAAAAGTTGAATTAAAACAAGGTTTAGACAAGCTATTAAGTGGTCTCCCCCACTCGGACTCTCGAAAATAAACGCCGATGATGCGTGCACACATCATCGAAATCATTTTCTAGCGTCAAGAGAAGGGAATATAACACTTATCATAAAAAAAATCCTTCGAAAACAATTTCAACTCAATTATACTATCATATAATGCTTATATTATATTTTTCAAATTCTTGTAAGTCAATCTCAAACACCGGAATTTAAATTCCCAAATCCAAGTTAAAATTCATTTATATTCATTATCAATTGTGTTTACAAGATTTCATTTTCCTAAATCCATTGTTATTTAATCAATTGTTGTAAATATTGTCTGATCAAACAATAACGATAATAATCTAATATTATCATCTCCTAACAATCAATTCAATCAAAATGAATAAATATTCAAATAATTCTTTTATATAAAATATATTCTAAAATGATATTGTGTTGGTTTGTCCTATTCGAGTGTTTAGAAATCCCTATCGATGCCTTGGCGTCCCAAGTATCGACCAGAATTCATAAATACTCAACGGAACAAATTAACACAATATAAAACCATTTTATATCAAATAACAAGTACGCTCTCTCATATACACTCAACTCATTCATATAGTCTACCTCTATTTCAATGAGTTATTCCCCACTAGAGCCAAGGTTTATCGCTAAACCAAAGCTCTGATACCAACTGTAACGACCCGTCTTTTTGGACAGTTTAAACCGACGATCAAATACACATGTCGATTTCAAACCATTAAAAGGGCAGATAGTTATTGGGGTAATTAAGAAAAGAAAAGGAAGGGAAATAAAGGAAATGAAACAACACAGAATCTCACAGCGGAAGGCTAAAGTATAATAATAAAATAACAGTTCATGAAGCTGTTAATTAAATGAATACATTTGAAATGAATACATTTGATTATTATTATACAACATTTATCAGAGTTACATACACAGCAAATATCATACAACAATGCAGCGGAATGGAATGAATATAATAGTAGTAGATAATATACCAAATCTTCGTCTCCGTCCTCCAAGGAAATGATCTTCAACCTAAACTGAAAACTCAGGACTAACCCGAGCGTAATGAAAAGACAAAACACTCGAGTCAGGACTAAAATATCCTTATGAAAGTGAAATCAATCGTAAATAAATATGAGTGTAACGGCGTCGGGGATGTTTACGGGGTTTGATATCTCCTATCCAGTGTCAACGTGCGTGCAATAACTCAAGAGATGTTACGGGATTTTCCATCTCTCAAGGATCCGTTAAACTATCTACTATGTAGTAATATACGCTAAGTAGATAATGCCTATCAGTAATATAAAGTATCAAAATAGCGTTAAGGCGTTACCATAATCCCCCTTAACACATTTTATATTCCCAAAAGCATATACAAGACCGTAGTTTCCCCAAAACCGGAAGTCACCAGAGGGCAATCCATATACTCAAGGTACAAATCAAAACGTAGTGGTCGCGAATAGGATAATCAGTATGACAAGGTACATGAGGCGATACCAACTAGGATACTAGTAGTTGCGTGATCCGGACTGATGTTGAGCATAGCAGCTACTACCTCAACACCGCGAAACAACACTCCCAAATCAAGGGGTGCACCCAAATCAAATCACAAATGTAATAGATATGGTATCGAAGAAGTGTGTCCGCTAGAGGTGGCGAACCTCAATGGCCCGGCGCGGCTCCTGTTTTAGTCATGTCAGGGGTCATCCAATATCGTTCTCTTTCTTCAGTCAACGCGTTCACCAAACCATCCACTTCATTCTGGATCAACACTCCGCGTATAATACTTATTAAAGTGGTTTTCGGTATCGACAGAGAGTATGTCCATATCCGATCCCGGTCTCTTTAATAACTACGTATTATTACACTGATGGCTCTTTTATATTTCAAATTGATTCATGATTGATAACAAAATATCATATTCGCTTTAAAATCAAATCCATTTCAAAATCATCATATACTCAAAATTATCAATTTTGTCCGATAAATCAATTTCACTTCAAAATTTGATTCGAATTCAATTTAGGTTATAATCTCTACTTTAACGTAGTTCGTATTTAAACCAAAGGTTTAAATATAAACATTTCCGTCTCTTTAACCGGTTTGAATTTTAGAAAATAGTTTAAATAGTTTAAAATAGTTAAATAATTCAAAATAGTTTAATAGAAAATATTTAAATAGTTTAATCGAAAATAATTTGAATATAAAATGGTTTATATATAAAACAGTTTGAAAAAAAATCAAAAATTATTTGATAAATAATTCCAAAGTCAAACCGGTCAACTTCCCAAATTTCCTATCCAAATCAAATCCAAATTCCATTTCGATTTAATCGATTTATTCCAATTTCAACTTGAATAAATTTCTATTCCACGTAAATTTCGATTTCAATTCACAAATTTCTTTAAATTTCAATTCTATTCCAAATTAATTTAAATCTAAATTTCAAATAAATTTTCAATTCCAAACTCAAACTTGAAATATCATTTCATATCAATTTTCTTAGAAATATTCAGAGTTCGATTAAAAGTCCAATCTTTTAAAACAAATCAACTTTCAAAAATTTACACCGTATTTCAATTTTCAATTTAAATCTAAACTTCGATTTTATTTAATAATTTCGTTTACCAAGTTTAAATTCTAACATTTCGAGCTCCAATTCAAAATAATTCAATTTCCATAAATTGGATTTTATTCTTAAAATCAATTCATTTAAATAATTTCAAAACAACTTTTAAAATCATTTAATTTATCCAACTCGGTGTCCGTATATAATTTTCTAACCTATGGCCAAGTGATTAGTTATTACAATTAAATGTCAGGGATGAATATATCATTTAAATCAATCACAGTGTCATATGTATGCATAGCAGGATATATATAAACAAATAAACATCCAAACATTTAAATATCAACCAATAACATCCATCGAAATACATCATCCAATAGGCAATACAATTCACGGCAATTTCATATTTATCAATGTCAGGTAATTTAATCGCAATTCAATTTTAATTTAAATTTAACTGTCAATTTAATTTTTTTAACGGTGAATTCAAATGACAATCAATATGATAATTAAATTTTATCAAACAACAACAAATAAAAATCATAACTATGCATAATGTCAAATTTAACTAGCATAAAGATATTCAGTACGTTGTGAGCGTTATAAAACACTCACCTTGATTTTACGATTTTAAGTCAAATCGAACGACGTTTGATTTAACCCAAAATTTTATCTAGCTCCAAATGATTCCAATCCAGCTCCATTGCGTAGTGCTCGTCCATACGATTCCAACGCAATTGGTTTCGCGCGTTTTCGACCTCGTATGAAAAAGTTATGAATTTTAGAAGTTACATGATTTTATATTCATAATTTTACAACATAATTTAATTTTTCTCAACCTAAATCAATCCAAGCCGTGAGATCCATCACCCTGCAATCCAGCCCGTCCCTTTGCTTCTCCCTCAACTCACGTTACTTCTACAGGTTAGAGACGCAACATAGAACCCATCAAACGCGGCCTAGGGTTCCAAATCGCGGCCACCACGAACGTCGGGAAGTTGATCAGAGACCATCGTTGCGAAGCCCCGCTCGAGAGCCACCATCGGCTGCCACCATGCTGAACTCGGCCTCCCCTATCACCTCGATTTGCGTGAAAAACGCAGCCCCTTCTTGCTCAATTTCCCGTTGATTCGAAGCTCCGTTTTCGATCATCTCCGTATGGATTTGAAGCTTTCATCGTCCTCTACAACTTTGTAGTTGAGAGTTTTTGCTAATTGTTGATGGATTGAGAGGAAAATGAGGAAGAAGTTTCGAATTTCGTGGCCATTGATTCAGTAAATGGCGGCTAGGGCTGAAGTCAATTAGGGTTTGCAAAGTGAAAGGGTGAAGGTCCTTTTATAGAAAATTTCCCAATTTACTATTCATCGAAATTTTCCGAACTCCAAACGAAGCGTGCCGACTGGCATTTCTAGGGTTTACCCCACGTTCCGAACGCAATGGAATGTGTTTCGGAAGCTAATTCGATCGTATGTGTGAGTTACGGCAATAAATGATCAATTTTAAATTAAACCGATTAAACGATTTTTTATGCGTTTTGGCTTGCCCCGGACAAACGGTAAATCCGTTTGACTTGAAATTTGAAAACTTACAATAATATCACATTACGGATCCAATGAAACTAGTTTCATCGAAATCCGAGACCGTTTGAAAAATGACTATTTTAACTCGCCAAATTAATATTAAAACAATTTCAACGCGTTTCGAGCTGCCACGGTCAAACGACAACTCCGATTGCTACGAAAATTGAAATCCAATAATATCTAACTATTACGGATCCAATGGAACTAGTTTTGTCCAATTCTGAGACTGTTCAAAAATTGGCTATTTTCCAGTCGAAAATTAAATATTAAAATATTCAATTTTCACAAATAAATTTTAAATTCAGTTTTAAAAGTTCTATAACATCACTATAACTTCAATATGATAAAATAAAATTTTACAAATCATTTTTAATCATATTAAACCCGTTATTTAATTTATCCAATAAATTCCAAATATTTAATTTAGACAATTTCGCTTATCCAATAATTCATTATCTTTTGAAATATTGAAATTGAACTTATAAGATTCAACTTTTAAAACCATTTCAAAATTTAGAACACTATTTTCATTTTATAGTTATTCAGTTATTCAATAAGTTTTAAATATTTAATTTAAACAATTTACGTGTTCAATATTCAATATTTGATTTCAAATAGATTTTACTTATCAATCAACTACTCTCTTATACCAAATGAATTCAACATTTATCACCCTATTCTACTATCGATTGCAAAGGAATTTACTAAGTCACATTTATTTTTCATTACTTGGATAATTATTATTGCAATTCCTTTCAGTTATTGTTATACCAAACGAATTACAATTTTTTTCTAATACTAAATCACGAAATCTTATTAAATTAGCTATTTTAATTATCGAAAATTTACGGGTCGTTACAGGTTTTGAAGTATAATTATTTTGAAATGACCGTGATGTTATAATAACATTTGGTTGTTGAAGAGACCGGGATCGGAAGTTGTCACGCTCTCTGCCAACTCCGAAAACAACTTTGACAACCGTGTGCGCGGTGGAGATTCCAGAATGAAGTAGGATGATGGCAGCATTTCCTTTGAGGTAAATACATGGACTCGACTCCAGTGAGTTGGCATAAGGTGGCTAAAACAGGAGCGATTCTCGGGCCAATGAGGTCATTCCTCTGATCAGACACACTCCTTTGATTTTATACTCTGTCTTTTTGATTGATTCAGTGGTCACTTTTGATTTTTCGATTTAGGGGTGTGGCTCGAGGTGGGCAGTAGCTGCGCACTACGCGTTACCACCAGCCCGGATGCGTAATTGGTATATCTACCCTGGCATTGCCTTGTGTGCCGTGTCACCTACCCTAACGCGCCTTGTACTAGTTTGGTTTTCTCCCGTAACCCGTGGAGTATTTAGGGTAGTCTCCTGATCTGGAGATGCGTTGATCTGGATGGACTACTGGGACTATTACGTGTTAAGGGCTATATGGGTAACCCCTTAATGCTATTAAAAAGTAAGTTTATTTTACTATAGACATTATTATAATAGCAAAATATTACTACATAGTAAATAGTTTAATGGATCCTTAGGAAATGTGAATCCCGAGCATCTCTTAAGTTACTGCACTCATGTTTGAGACTAGATAGGAGATGTCAAATCCCATAAACATCTCTGACGCTGTTCCACTCATGTTTTACCGTTGATTTAACTTACATAAGATCTTTTAGTTATGACTCGAGTGTTTTGTCTTTTAAATTTGCTCGGGTCAGCCTAAGTATTTTAGGATTTGAAGACTTTCCTTCTGGAGGACGAAGACAACGATTTTATTATTACTATTTATTATTTTATTCCACTGCATCATTATTCTGCTACATTATTTATTCTTCTCTTGTATGTGTAACTCTGGTATGTATTGTATAATTATAATCGAATATTTTGTAAAACAGCTTCATGAACTGTATGTTTGATTATTATATTTAATCGTTCCGCTGTAAGATTCTGTTTTGTTTTTTTATTTCTCTGCTTTTCTTATTTACCCTATAACAACCCGCCCTTCTGTATGGTTTAAGTCCGACGTGTGTAGTTTATCCTCGATTTAAAGTGTACAAAAAGGCGGGACGTTATAATGTGTTACATCCCAATAATTTTCACAAACTAGGCAGGAAAAGTTTACACATGAATAAAGCAATCAGGAGTTCAAAATCAACTAGCTATGTAAAATTAAATAATCAATAAAGCTATCAAATATCAAAGTGGAAAGTTCTATCGAGTATCAAGATGGAAAAAGCTATCGACTATTGAAGGTTTAAAGGAATTATCGCATACAAAAGATACGAAGGCTATCGAGGTAAAAGATGCAGCGAGCTATTGCGTTCTAGAAAGAAAAGCTATCGAATGTTGTATTGGGAATTTATCGAGTGCTAATGCATGAAAGGCCATCGCATGCCAAAAAGCAAACCTATTGAGTGCTAATTCTTGAAAAGCTATCTCTTGCAAAAGACATTAAAACTATCGATTACTAAATCTTGCTAAAAACATCAAAGCTATCTAGTGCTAATTCTTAAAAAGTTATCTCAAGAAAAAGACAATAAAGCTATCGAGTACTAGTTCTTTAAAGCTATTACATGCTAAATACATTAAAGCTCTCAAGATCTAAGATAAAGGGTCCTATCGCATGATGACTTTTATGCTATCACGTGCAAAAAAATAGCAAACTATCATATTCTAGCAATGATGTTATCAAGTGTTAAAAGATATAAAGCCATTGAGTAAAAAGAAGTGGCAAGTTATTGCATATCTACGATAGTCCTATCAAGCATCTAAAAACTACTTATGTCAAATATCTAAAAATCAAGTCAAAAATGCACAAGTGGCCATGTGGCAACTCTTGGTGATGCCATGTCCTCATAAAGGAAGCAAAAGAAGTTGTGCCACATTCCATCTTGACAATTTATCACGTCAACAAAATTTCAACTGTTTAGTTTGACAAGTGCCACATGTCAAAAATGTAAGGATAAAAATGCTCGATAAATAAACTACACCCTTGACTAATAAGGGAGGAATTCTGAATTGTGCTTCTTCCTTATTTTTATCCAATCATAATAAACAACTTGACTTTGGTATTTTATTGGCTATTTAGGCGAAATCTACTTTCTGATTAAATACATAATTGCTTATTTGCATATTTGACTCTCTAACGACATGATGAATCATATACTTGCCTAAGAGACCAATTGCTTGGCCAAGTATGACTAGCCCTTTTTAACTAAAGACATAAGTTATGCCCTAATTTTATTTAACAAGTTTTATACTTCAGCCAAGAACTGAACTCAAGTGGAAATTACATGTTTACCTTTTTATTTATGGAAAATGGGAAGAGCAGTAAAGAAAGTAAATCTAAGTTCAAAAGGCCTTACATCATACTAGCCTTGAGAAACTGTAACCCCTCAATTCAATGTCAAGAACATTGAACTGAGGCAAGTATCGGTACCATTAGTAACAATGACCGAAGACACTAACTTCAAGGCCATGAAAAAACAACTTCAAACTATGCATAAAATAACTAAGACGTGCGTATCTTAAAATTCATCAATAACGTCCTAGAGAACAAAGGGTGATGATGGGGAGGAAGCTAAATCACCCTAAGTGAATGTTGATGCTTGAATCCTAAGAAGTAAAAATATTAAGAAAAGAACTTTAGAATCAGAAAGAAAGATGAGACTTGAGCTATTATGTCGATAATAATTCTCGCTAAGCCCAATCTTAATAAAGGAAGGGGAGTTGATTCGATAATCGCCCAACTCGTAAAACTACCAAAGAACTAAAAAATTCATTAGTACAATATGCTAGATCGACTTCTCAGAAGTAATATAAACTACAATGTAAAGACTATAAGAAGATAAGTCATTGAAAGATTTAGTAAAAAAATTGCTAAAAACGATTTGGATTTAAAAGGAAAGCAAATAATGGATCCTAAAGTTAACGACAATTTCAAAGTACACCATTTATCGAAGAAATAATGACTGTTCCATTGCCTTCATATGTAAAAATTCCTTCCATAAAATATTTTGGATCAACTGATCCTAATAATTTGCTAGCCTTTAAAAGTCATATGGACATTTGATGCTCTCTTAAAATAGTGATAAGATTCTTCCCTACTACCTTCTTTGGTGTAGTCACAAATTGGTGTCGATGTTACCATGAAAAACGATCCATTCATGGGATCGATTGCATATGAATTCTTGGCTCATCTCTGCACATCTAAAGAAGCCACTAGAGATGCGAGTATTTTGGCTAACATAACACAAAAACCTGGGTAGTTATTAAGAGATTACCTTAAGAGTTTCACTCTTAAGCTATAAGAGCTTAAAAGGTAAGTGATAAAATGGCGGTAAAATCTTGACTAATAAAGAAACCTCTTTTTGGCAAGAGCTCTACCTCCATGGTTGTAGAAACATACAAGATTTCCATTTCCAGGCTGACAAATTCATCCGCATAGATGAAATTTTTCACGAGAAAAGAAAGTATCAACCAAGGAAAAGGGAAGGTGAGACCCCTGGATTCTCAACTCAAAATAAGAAAGAAAGGTAGGCTGAAATATAAAAAGCCAACCATGTTGACTTAAATCAACCCATCTCCTATATTTTCAACACAAAGAAAGATGAAATGGAATATTCCATAATAGAAAAGGACAAGAATAACCCAAAAGCCAATAAAAAGGGAGACTACCACGCCATCCATAAGGTAAATGATCACAAAACAGATGGTTGCCGACTATTGGTAGGGATTATTTAAAATATTATAAGAAGAGGAGCATCAAGGAGTTTGTTAAAGAGGATTATAAAATCCCTCACCTTTAATATAGTGTAAGATCTCCATCAAATAATGCAAATTTATTATATAACGAAACTTCACAAGAGTTCACACCACCAATCGAATGTATCGATGTGATCTATAATGGGACACTTATTGCTAGGATGAGTTAACGATTAAGAAATAGGTATATTCATGAAGAAAAAGAAGGATCTATTCTATAGAAAATAAACCATTGATAAAGGCCTATAAAAGCACAATTGAAATTCTATATCCAATGATTACTCCAAGAGAGTTTAGGCGGTGAGGCACCTCATAATGACCCATTAATGATTGTTGTCCAAATTGGATTGTCTCTAGTATCCAATATCCCGATGGATACTAGAAGTGTAGTAGATGTCATTTTAAGCATATATTTGATCATATTAACATTCTTACGAAAAGTTTGAGCCTAACTTTGAGCTTATTTGTAACTCAATAATAAAGGTTCTACTGTAGTTGGGAAAACCAAGTTGTACATTCAAATGGGAACACTGCCTTACTTAAGGACTTATGAAAATCTATATATGGTGATGGATCAGCCTTCTTATTATAACACTTTTTTTATAAGACCTACGTTAGATGAAGTAGATGCTTTTGTTTTGTCGAAGCATTTGGTCGTGAAATTTCTTTCCAAGGAAAAAAATGAAACCATGTAAGGAGAAAATTTTAGTTCTATGGAAATGTACTTTGCAACCCTGGAAGAATGAATAAATAGAATTATTTCTATTATGATACAATTTCATAATTAAATGACTAATAATCGTAGGTCCTTAATTATCGGCCATCAATAACTGATACCCAAGGCAAATAAAGCTACGGGCCCTGATTGAAAGGCTATAACCAATAGCTAAAAGCTTAAGCCCTATAAAAGAAAATAAAGCATGATGAAATAAATCAAGTAAACTAAGAGGGAAACAATGGAGAACCCTAGATGAAATTATAGAAAAAATAGACTCCATAGATCGGCAAAATAACATTGAGTTGGCAGAAGTGCTGGAAGAGATAAAGATAGACCAACAAGGTTCCACTAAAATCATAAAAATAGGGATAGAATTAGACAAGGGTGTTAAAGAAGAATTTATCCAATTTTTATAAATAAATAAAGACATTTTTTCTTATGCTTGTGTAGACATGGTTGGAATCGATGCTGCAGTAATGAGTCATGCACTTAATATAGATCCAAATGTCGCCCATATAAGGTTAAAAAAAGACAATTTGATAAAGTATGATCAACTGCATTGCAAGAAGGCGTAAAAAGATTGTAGGAATATGGGTTCATTAGAAAAGTTTATTATCCAAAATGGTTCATAAATCTGATAACTATTAAACAATCTAGAAGAAAATGGAGGACTTTTATTGATTATATGAATCCAAATAAAGCATGTCGAAAGGAATGTTATCGTCTTCAAGGATTGATCACTTAGTGGATGTAACTAGTGGACATAAATGGTTATCATTTATGGATGCATATTCATGACATAATCAAATACATATGTTTAAGCCCGGTGAGGAGCATACAAGTTCTATAATCGATTGGGTAAGTTACTTTTATAAGCTAATACTTTATCCAATTTAATTATTATTTACTTGCACTATAATGAATGTATCTAATATATTCATATGTGTAATGTGTGAGTGTAACATATAAGCATTGTATAAGTGTGTAATAGTAATTTGCAAAAATAATACAAAGGAAGAAACCTTTAGTTTCTCACTCTCTTAACTTATGCAATCAATTAAAAGAAGATTTGACATTATCTGTTTATAATGAGAATACCTCAATTTGATGCTTTTGAAATTACTCCAATACCCCTTTATATTCATTAATAATTGCATAACATAATTATAAATTATGAAGGCGTATTTTGTTTCCTGCAATTTGAAACCACTTGATTTATTGTTTTTCACTTTTCATTTTTATCCTCTTTTCATTTTTGAAAGAGAGTCTATCTACTATAATTCCTTTCTTCAAAATTAAAAACAAACATATTCCATTACCATTCATTATTTTTTGGAATCATCATTCTGTAATAACTTCTAAATCCTCCATTTTTGCACGAAAGATAAATTGAGGGTTAGAATAAAATAAGATAAAAACAAGAAAGTGATATAATGGGGATGAGGCAAACTGAAGGATACCAAATTTCTAGATGTGGAAATTGGGTTCTTATGAAATTGGGCGATGTTGATATGATGGATTGAACTTTTTTAAATTATCATATTTTCTCTGTTGATCGTTGAAACTATGAATATGAATATAAATATATTTATTTAGGTAAAATTACATTTCAATTCATTTTATTGTTATAAGAATGATTGAAATGTTTTGACATGTATTAATGAGATAAAGTCTATAATTGTTTGGTTAGCTTCTCAAATGCTCAAACATTTGTTGATATAAGCACATTACTTTTTTGTCGATTTTGTAATGACCCACTATTTTGGACCATTCAAATCGACAATAATCCATATATGTCAGACTTGAATAATTCAAAATAACAAAATGTAATAAAATTTGGAGAAAATAAAATTTGGAGCAAATAAAATCATTCACAGAACCACAGACACAGAAATATCAGAATAACTCGCAGCAGAATATAAAATACCATAGTAGTTCATGAAGTTACTATAACAAAGTCTCAAAACAATACATAGTATTAGTCTGAAAGCAAATAGAAACCCCAACACATAGAAGTCCACTAATACAAGAGCTGAAATAGAATAACTGAAACTAAAATAGATAAATAACTAGATAGGTAGAATCTCCAGCGATTCCTAACTCCAAAAAGAGAAATCAAAAGCTGTGAATACTCAGGTTGACCCGAGCGTAAAGCAAAACACAAAACACTCGAGTCAGGACATACATACTTATATAATGTAAACCAACTCAAGTGAACTGTAATAAAGTACAAGTAACTTAGAGGATGCTTGGGACCGCCCATCCTCTAAGGATCCGTTAAACTATTTACTATGTAGTAATATTACGCTAATATAATAATGCCTACAGTAAAATAAACTTACTTTAAAATAGCATTAAGGAGTGACCCAACATTTCCATTAACACGTAATAATCCCAGTAATCAATCCAGTATCAGCATATCTTCAGATTGGGAGACTACCCTAAATACTCCATGGGCTACGAGAGAAAACCAAACTCGTAGTAAAGCTTGCTATGGTAGGTGATACGGCACACGAGGTAATGCCAGGGTAGATATACCAATTACAATTCCGGGCTGGTGGTAACGCATAGCAGCCACTACCGCCCAACTCGAGCCACACTCTCAAAATCAAAAGGGTGCACCTAATTACTCAAAAAAGTAATAGAATGGTATCGCAGAAGTGTGTTCGATATGAGGAGCTACATCACTTGGCCCGTCAATCACTCCTATTTTAGCCACCTTAAGCCAACTCACGGGAGTCGGGTCCACGTTCATACCATAATAGGATCGTCGCCACAATCCTACTTCATTCTGGAATCACCACCGCGTTCACAGTTGTTAAAGTGGTTTTCGGTATCGACAGAGAGTATGTCCATATCCTATCTCGACCTCTATAAGAATCAATCATTATTATAACCCGTATTTATAATTTCAAAATGGTATTTATACTTCGAAAATCAAATATCATTTCAAATTCAAATATCATTTCGAATACATTTCAAAATATCAAAAATATCGTATCTTTTCAAACCTCATTCATTTTTATTTAATTTAAATATCATTCCAAATTACATTTAAAAATGGTTTATATTTCAAATCAAAATACTCCATTTAAACCATTTAAAAGTGAAGTCATTACATTCTGAGTTCGTTTATTCACTTAAATAAAAACAGTGAAATTTCAGCTTTTGCACTTAGAAAATGCTACGGTGAATTACATTTGAAAACAATTAATTCAGCAAATACAACATTTAAAAACTGTTGTAATATATCAGTTTTAGTTCAAAAATCTTAGTTCAGCCAACTGCAACATTTAACAAGTGCTACAATAGCTCTTTCATTAGTTTTAGCCCTTTTAGTTCACTTCTGCAACTATAGTACTTACAAATTGCTGCTGATTCATTTATTTCAGATTTTAGTTTATTTCAAAAACGATAGCATTTCTGAAGTGCTACTAAAAGTATTTCTAGATTTTCAATAAAATTTCTACCACTACTAAACTTCAATTTAAACCATTTTAGCTCATAAAAATTCATATTTTTCACTTTAAAATGGTCATTTAAATACTCTTTAACTTATGATTTTTATAAAGTAAATTTCATAAATAAATATCAAATTTTAATAATTCGCTTATAAAAATCAATGTACAAATTTTCCAAATTATTGCAATTACTTTATACTTTAATTAAATTTACCATTTCATTAATTAAATTAAATTCCATTTTTTTTCTTAACTTAACTTTTATTTTTAAAACAAATTTCACATTTTCCAAGTTAAGTTAAATTTCAAATTACATTTTTAAACATTCATTTATTTAACTATTTTAATTCATAGAAAAATCAGTAACACTTTATAAAATCATTTTAAATTCAAATTTAAATCAAATTATCATATTTTTACATTTTAAAATACTTTTAAAAATTCCAAAAAAATATATATAATAACCACGGGTCTGTATATATAATTTTCTAACCTAAGTCAAGCGATACGGATAATATATCATTTCAATCCGTAATTTACAAAGAAAACCCGGGTTCTATCATTTCAAACCCGCAGTCCCAAGTCAAATAAGATGAATAAAAATGGCTCAGGCCTTTCATTTCATCCCATAATGATTTTTCCCTATTCTAAAGTCCATTCGGGTATGTATCATTTCAACCCATAGTGATTCTATTCTACAAGGAATTTGCAGTGTGAGAAATAGATATAAATAAACAGCATAACAACATATGGCAGTAATAGATGATATGATAGGTTTATAAATAGGGTTAACGTCATATGATTCATATCACAGGCAGGTAAAACATGATATAGCAATTCTACACATTCACTTGGTGTCACTTCACAATTTATATAAGTAAAGATGTCGTGAGTGAATACTCACTTGTTTCAAGCTAGAGTAAGCAATTCAAACACACAAACAAAATCCAGAAAGCACTATAGCACGACTTTGATTTAAGTGGAGTGGAGAACCAAGTGATAATCACGTATTTGACAAAAAAAAACAAAATATAAATATAAATACACTACTAAAATCATCGAAACAAAATAATAAATACACTACTAAAATCATCGAAACAAAATATAAATATAGTCTACAAAACACATCACCAAGCATTCAATTGATTTTGCTTTACTCCAAATCACATTTGCTCGGCCACAATACTAATTTGGTTTGGCCATGATAATATTTTGGTCTAGGGTATGGCATGTATGGGAACGGCTACAAGGAGTTGAAGAGGTTTGAGTTACAACATGAAGGGAGATCAAAGGTTAAGGCAAAAAGAAGTAGTTATGGTGCATCACTTAGATTCGACCATGCTTGAATTGTGCTCGGCCATGGCATGTGCAGACCTAGTAGTGGCTGGAGTGGAGGCTAGTGGTGGTGAACAAGCTAGTGGTGGTGGCTAAGGGAGTGGCCGAAGCTACATATGAAGGGTATGGTGAAACTAGGTTCGGCTATGGCATGTTTTCAAGGGATTTTGCAACTTTTTAAGATGTTTGCATGATGGAGTGACCACGGTCAGTTATGGTCAGATGAGGGGGATTTCAGGCCATGTATGGTGATGGGAAGAAGGTGACGTGGTGGTCGGAGGAGGTGGTGAGGTGCTTAGGCTAGCAAAGTACATTAAGAAACAAGCAAAACTAATTGAAAAATCAATAGAAAAGTGAAAGAAAAAGTAGAAAAAAAGAGAAGAAGACATTACCTAATTTTCCAGATCTGAAATTGTGCGTGAGTAGTGAAATGAGAAAGAAGTTTCTCATGTGAAATACAAAATGAAAATCATGGCCATTGCTAGGAAGAGACGGTCAAAGAAAATGAAAAGACTATGCATTAAAAGTCATAAGTTGAAAGGTTTTTAGTCTCTTGGAATTCCCTATTTCATTTATTCAAATAAACCAAAAGAAAAATCATGTAAACAACATAAAATTAAAAACAAAATAAAGTGAAAATGAAATAAATAAATACTTTTTAGGAAAAATAGAAAATATAACAAAATAGTTTATTAAATTTAAACTAGTATTAAAATTGTAAACAAAAATATAACTAGTATATGAAAAATAACTACTACACTTTAAAAATGTTTTTAAAAATAAAACCTTGTAATACAATAAATTTTAAAATATTTTCAAAATGAAATAAAATCTAATTTTAAGATATTTCAAAAATCTAGGGTTATTACACCCTCCCCCACTCAAATAATTTTGTCCTTGAATAGAACGAATAAGGAAAATAAGGAAAGAAAAACAAGATAGAAAGAAAATAGTACCTGAAAAGAAAAATTCCGGATTCGAAGCACGAATGTTTCCTCCGTCTCCCAGGTACAATCTCGATCATCAGTACCCCACTGTACTTTAACTAGTCTAATAGATTTCCTTCTGAGCTGCTTTGTACATCCGTCGACAAAACAAAGTGGCTTCCTCTCGACAGTAAGATTAGGCTCAATATCCAAACTATCAAGGGTAGAAGGCTAGACAATAAGAGATGGATCATGAAGATATCGGCGAAGATGAGAGACATAAAATACATCATGCACCCTAGAAAGCTTTTCGGGCAAATCCAGACGATAAGCCAAAAAACCAACACTTTCCACAATACGGAAAGGACCAATGAACCTAGGAGAAAGCTTCCCTGGAATGACATTCCTTAAGGGAGAGACCATAAGGAATACCTGGTCACCAACATCAAACTCCAAACTCCACCTACGCCTATCAGCATACTTCTTCTGCCTATCCTGAGTAGACCTCAACCTCCTCTTAATCTCCTCAACTCTCCCAGAAGCCTCCAAAATCACACTAAGACCAAGAACAAAATGATTACCGGACTCAATCTAGCAAGATGGAGATCTACAAGGTTGTCCATATAGAGCAGCAAATGGAGACATTTTAATACTGGCCTGAATCCAAAGATGGAATGAGATAGATAAAGGACTAAGATAAGCTTAAAATAGAAGATTAGATTATACCTGATAACTTTATTATAGGTGAATTTGACAAGATGGAGATGATCTTCCCAAGTTCCTCCATAATCAAGCACACAAGCACGAAGAAGATCCTCGAGAACCTGATTCACTCTTTTCGTTTGACCATCGGTTTGTGGGTGGTAAGAAGTGCTTAGATTCAGATGAGTACCCAAAGATTCCTGAAAGCTTTCCAAAACTGACAGGTAAAGATAGGATCACGATCACAAACAATACTGAAAGGAACACCATGGAGGCGAATAATCTCCCTCATGTATATCTCAGACAAGCTAGAAGCAGAACGGGTAGACTTTACCGGAATGAAATGAGCAGACTTGGTCAGTCTATCAACAATAACCCATATACTCTCATTACCCTTCCTAGTCCTCGGTAATACATCAAAGAAATCCATGGAAACCTGTCCCCACTTCCAATTGGGAATCTCAAGGGGCTGCAACATACCATAGGTCTTTTGATGATCGGCCATGACTTGCTGACAAGTCGCACACCGACTAACAAAGATAGAGATATTCCGCTTCATCCTTCTACCATCGATCTGAGCTCCACTAATACCACTACTACTACCACCAACCCTACTACGAACACTCCCCTTCATCGATCTAAGCATCTTAGCCTCATCCTGCTTAGCCATGACCAAAAGAGGAGAAGAAGAAACAACAAGCTGACACAACAAAGCCTTTTTCCGACTCAAAGCATCGGCCACAACATTAGCTTTACCGGGAGTGTAGCTAAAGGTCGTAAGAAGCCAAAAACTCAAGCCAACGAACTTGCCTCTTATTCAAATCCTTCTGGATGAAGATATATCTCAAAGACAGATGATCAATGAAAATCTCAAACACGGTTCCCAGAAGATGATGCCTCCAAAGCTTCAAAGGAAAGACAATAACAAGCAACTCTAAATCATGAGCAGCATAATTTACCTTATGGGTTTTCAACTGAAGGCTGGCATAGGCAATGACCTTACCATCCTCTATGAGAACCGCACCCAATCCCTCACGACTAGCATCAGTGTATACCGTCAATCCCTCACTTCCATTTGAAACAGAAAGAACTGGTGCGGAAGTTAGCTTGCTCTTTAACTCATTGAATGCAGCTTCACATTTCTTATCCCAGATAAACTTAGCATTCTTACGAGTCAAAGCAGTGAGTGTGTAGCAATCCGAGCAAAATTCTCAATGAATCTCCGATAATAACCGGCAAGGCCCAGAAAACTATGTATATCAGATGGAGTCTTAGGAGTTTACCAATCCTATAACAGAATAGGGAGAAAATAAGAACAACCAAAAAGATAGGATTATCTAATGATAAAAGGAAAGAGAGAAGAGAAAAGATTACATTGATCGCAGTGATCTTAACTGGATGTGAGGACCCACATTTCGGAAGGTTTAAATCGACAATAATCCACACATGTCCGACATAAACAACCTGGAACATAGATAATCAATAGGGTTAAGTAAGAAAAATAAGAAGAGAAGAAGAAAACAAAACATAGAATCTCACAACGGATACGATAAAATATAAAAATCAAATAAAAATTCAAAAGCTGTTTACTATATGTCTGATCATAATCTATACACATTTATCAGAGTTTATCTATACAACAGGGATAAATAATCATTACAGCAGAATAGCATGATGCAGGAGATAATAATAGTAGTAATATACCAAAACTCTGTCTTCGTCCTCTAGAGAAATAATCCTCAATACACTAGAAAAACTCAAGACTGACCCGAGCGTAATGAGAAAACAAACACTCGAGTCAGGACTAAAGTACTCTTACGTAAGTCAAATTAATATCACAAATATGAGTGCAATAACTTAAGAAATGTTACGGGATTTTCCATCTCCTAAGGATCCGTTAAACTATTAATATATAATAGTATACGCTATAATATATAATTTCTATCAGTAAAATAAATATCAAAATAGCGTTAAGGCTTTACATTAATCCACCTTAACACGTTTTACAGTTTTAAACCAAAGTCGTAGTGCGCTCGTGTAGGGATAAATATGACAAGGCACGTGAGGCAATGCCCAAGGTAGGATTCTACCAGTTTACCCTTTCTGGCTGGTCGTAACTCATCCGTGGCCGATCGCGACAATCAATCCAAACGACAAATAAGGTGCACCCATCGAATCTGAAAACAAAATAGTAATACGAGGGATCAACGTCGCTAGAGGTAGCTAACCTCAATGGCCAGACATAGGCTCCTATTTTAGTCATTTTAATTATGACACGAATGTCAAAGCTACCATCATCGTTCTCTTACTTCATTCCAGTAAACGTCGCCAATTCAAACACTGCATTCTGGATATCATCCACCATGTACACGGTTATCAAAGTGGTTCCAATATTGAAAGAGAGTATTTCAATAAGAGGCCCCGGTCTCTTTAACAACCAATCATCATTTTACACACCGGTTGGTTCTTTTACATTTTGAAAACAATTTGCACTTGATATCAAAATATCATATTCGTTTCGAAATCAAATCCATTTCGAAATCATCATATATTCGCTTTAAAATCAAATCCATTTCGAAATTATCATATATTCTCTTTTAAATCAAATCCAGTTTGAAATTTACCATATATTCAAAATTATCAAATTTGTCCAATAAATCGATTTCACTTCCAAAATTTGATTCGAATTCAATTTAGCTTATAATCTCCACTTTAACCTAGTTCGTATTTAAGTCCAAGGTTTAAATATAAACAATTTACCCTTTAACCAGTTTAAATTTTATAAAATAGTTTAAATAGTTTAAAATAGTTAAATAGCTAAAAATAGTTTAATAGAAAATATTTAAATAGTTTAATCGAAATAATTTGAATATAAAAATGGTTTACATAGTAAAATAGTTTTGAGAATCAAAATAATTTGAGTATTTAAAGAATATTGATTTTAAATCATTTACACTAAAATATTAATTTTAAAAATAATTTTAAAGTCAAACTGGTTAACATTCCAATTTCCTACCGAAATCGATTCCAAAATCCAATTTGATTTAATCGATTCAATTCCGATTTCAATTCGAATAAATTTCGATTCCATATAAATTTCAATTTTAATTCACAAATTCCTTTCACTTTCAATTTATATTTACAAATTAATTTAAATCCCACTTTCACATTAATTTCCAATTTCAAATTAATTTCCACTTCCAATTTCAAATTATTTTCCACTTCCAATTTCAATTAATTTACATTTCAATTTCAAATAAATTTCCCATTTTAGTTTCAATTCCGAATTTGATTTCAAAATATCGATTTAAACACTTGGATCAAATTTACTTCCAATACCAAATTTTTAAATCCAAGTTTTCAATTTTAAACTCAAATTTAAATATCATCTCATATCCATTTTTCATAGAAATATTCAAATTCGAATAAAAGACCAAATCCTGTAAAACAAATTGACTTTCGAAAATTTACGCCGTATTTCAATTTTTTAAACTTAAAAATCTAAACTTCAATTAATTAAACAATTTTGTTTACCAAGTTTAAATTCCGACATTTCGGCTTCAATTCAAAATAATTCAATTTCCATAAATTTGATTTTATTCCTAAAACTCAATTCAATTAAATAATTTTAAACAACTTTAAAAATCATTTAATTTAACCAACTCGGTGTCCATATATAATTTACTAACCTATGACCAAGTGGATAATTATTACAATTCAATTTCAAGGATGTATATGTATCAATTCAATCAAATAGATGTCGTAGGTATATCATTTCAATTTATTCCCTAATTTATTCGAAATAATTTAGTTTATAGTTTAATATACTGTAAATAAAATACAACATGATAAAATGGTATATCATAATAAATAAACATCCAAATTAACAACCAATAGCATCCATCACAATAAATCATCCATATAGTCAAAAAGCACAACAATCAATCAATTATTGAAAATCAAGGATTTTTCTAGCAGTTTAATTCTAATTCAACTTTATTTATCAATTCAAATCCTATTAATTTATTCAGCGGTCAATTGGATGTCAATTAAATTCATCAACAACTATCAATAAATGAAAATCACTTAACAATATAATTTAACTAACATCAAAATAAATTGGTCGAACGCGAGTGTAGATTATTTGAACTGAAAATATTTATCAGCTTCAAATAAATTTCGAATCTGATCTCACGCTGTAGCCATCGTCGCAACGATCCCATGTTGTAAACGACATCGATACGAATCCTCAGCAATTCGTTTTACTCGAAGCGAATCTCGTAAGAAAAAGTTATGATTTAATTAATATAAGGATTTTTAGTTAACATAATTAATAAACTTAACTAAAATAATAAAATAAATTAAAAAAATTATTAACTGTTCCCTAATCACTTCCAATCTCATTCATTTCCGCTCCTCCCAAGATGCAACCAAGCTGGATGGACGTTGCCACCATGAACCGCTGCAACCATCACCAATTGTCGCCTCGACCGCCACGTTCAGACCCACAGCACGCCTCGATGAATTGTCGCCTCGATCAAGTACAGCTCACGTTGTCGCCTCGACTTGCTACACTTGATACATCTCCGCCTCGATCAAGCTACATGCCGAATCCCCCACCCACCAAGCGTTGCAAATTTCCCCCAGGCCTCCAGCTTCACTCGAGCCATAAACGAAAGACCCGTGTTCAATTTTTGAAATGGCGCTCGACAATGTTTTTTTTTTTGACAATGGCAGTTGCCCTTTTTCTCACTCGATCGGCAGTGCCTTCATTTAGAGCGAGACTTTGTTGCTTTTTTTCTTGTCGATCGGTTTTTATTTTTATTTTTGGAAAGTGGGATTCAAAAAAAAGAAAAGAAAGGGTAGTTGCGGCTATAGATGTGGGCGTGGGTTGAACGAGTAACACCACAAAATAATAATAACAATAACAAAAACAATAACAATAATACATAAATATTATTAGAGAATATCAAACCAGCCCGTTCACAAAATTTCGAACTCCAAATGATACGTGTCGCCTGGCGTTTATAATGTTTTACCCTCATTCCGAACTCAATGGAACTAGTCCCAATGTCTAATTCTGTCATATGTGGAAGATAGCTTTTCAAAGTCAATTATTTTAATTAAATTCGTAAGTGAATTCCTACGCGTTTCAAGCTCGCACGGCCAAACCACATGTCTGATCGCTACGAAACTTAAAACCATACAATAATTCCCCATTACGGATCCGATGAAACTGTTTTCGTCCAAATTCGAGATAGTGGCCAAAATGACTATTTTAACTCGTTAAATTATAAAATAAAATTTCAAATCTTAAATTATTCGCATTTGAATCCAATTTTAATTATTAACAATTTTTGTTCATTATACAAAATTTGAATCAATTTCTGATACCATTTTTAATCAAATTAAATCCAGAATTAAATTATTCAAAAAAATTCAAAATTTAATTTTAAACAATTTAATTATACAATAAACCAATATAAATAAATCATTAAATTTTATTTCTACCCATATCTATCCAATAAATGCACTAAATTTAATAATTTAAAATAGCCGAAAATACGGGTCGTTACACACTCCCCCACTCAAAACTTTTCGTCCTCGCAAAGGCGTTAAGTAAAGAATTTAACACTTAACATATATTTTCTCAAAATAATTATCTTATAAAATATACCATCTTATTTGCAAACTATTTCTATGCTTCAACTACTCCACTCCGATATCAGTTTTACGGAAAATATAAATTATATGTATAAACAAATTATAAATAAAATTTAAAAACTTCCTAATTTTTCTAACACCCGAATTCACGAAAAATTTCGGCAGGGTCTCCTTTGCGCGGCTCGATCGGAAAATTTTTACAAATCAATATATAACACAATATAACCAATATATATCAAATATACATCCCATCTTAATGATGAGGCTTCCCGAAGGAAAAAAATATAAAATCGTAATATGTAATCCGAGATACGTACCTTATTATTTATAATACAAGCGAGTTCACTCGTATTTAGCAAGCAAAAGCATAAAAACTCCCGTATACGCTCAAACGATCTTCGTATGTACCTATCTCAACTCAATTCGGAATGTTAGTCATTTATAATGATACAGAACATGTATACGTCTAACATAAGCATTTAACATGGATTTTGAAAATCCAAACAACACAAACAATCACAAATACATAACATACAACAATCATATGCAATCAAAATGGTAATAACAATGGTTTGCAACAAAAGAAATTATCCAACTATCAATATCCATCCAATTAATCCAATTTAATTTATAACCATGTGAATTAGTATTATCCAATATGAACTTTAACTTATTCCATTCATTCATTATTAACACTCATTAACATTTTCCATTTACTCATATTTATTTAATACTTTGAATCGACTTAATATTCAATTTCATTAACATTGATTCATTTCAATTTATTTGCATTCAATCAACTTTTATTCAATTAGATTCACATTCAATTGATTTTTCATTCAATTCGTTTACTTCTAATTGATTTGCATGCAATTATCAATATTAATAAATTTACATTCCATTAATTTACACTCGTTTATAGTTACATTCTTCTTCTTTTTTTCACTTCATTATTTCGTTCCAATAATTCATATAATTATTTACACTTAAGAAGTAATTTAGTTCCATACATTCCATGTATTTTACATTGATTCACAATCACTAATTAATATTTATTTCATTAATCATATAATGGATTTATATTCAATTCATTTGCTTTTAATTTATTTACATTCAACAAATGTGGTTTCAATCCATTTTCTTTGAATCAATATTTATTGCATTAACATTTAATTTATTTAAATTCAATATACTTACATTTAATCTGTTTGTTCCAATTTATTTACATTTGTTTCATCCACATTTAAAATTTAATTTACGTTCCATTGATTTCTTTAAATTTATTAACACTCGTTACAAATTCATTATATTCAATTTTTATTCGATTCAATTTGTGAAATTTCAATTCGTTTCACCCTTTTATTCAACCTATTACATATAAATTCATTAGTGAATCATTATAAAATTTTATTCCACTTAGTATATCCCTTTTTTAGTTAATATTATCATCGTTTATAATTTATCTAGGTTTATTACAAATGTGTTATACAACAACACTCAATTTTATTATTATTACTCATATCTTAAGTTATTATTGATTCATCAATTCACTTCATTTATTCAAATTCATACTATTGATTTACCAAAGAATTTTTTTTTAATAACTCAATTCATATTAATAGTTCTCACAATCAATTCATTTAACCTCTCTTAAGACAATTTAATTTAAAATTTATTCCAATAACTTATTCCATACTATATTAGTTAACATTAAATTTTTAAACTCATTCCTCTTGCATTTTATTTATACATATCCAGATTAGATTAAATTCGATTAACCGAATTAATTTATTACTTACATTTATTTATTTTTATTCATTTTCATATTTAAATTATGTTTCAAGTCCTTATTCATTTTTAATTCATATTTTAGCTCAAATGAAATTAATCTACTTTACCACTTTATCTAGTTTCATTTAATATCCAATTCAATTTATTAAGTTAAACTTCAATTTATTTTAGTCCATTGCTCATTTTACTTAATCTTATTGAAGTTAAAACTTTTTTCCTTCTCTTATCATTCTAATTCAACAAATTTAGAATTTTTCTTAGCTTAATGTTCTCAAATCTATAAATTTTACAATTTATTCATTCATCAACTTCATTTCAAATGTAATTCAATTTTATTTAAGCTTGCATGAGCTAAACTACATTTTTTTACTTCATTTCACTAACTCAATTAATTTAATATTTCTTAACTCATTTATTTTGCTTAACCAAAAATTTTAACCAATTTAAATTTCTTATTCCAATTTATAATTTGCAAACTTATTTCTCATCCATACTATTGTAAAATTTAAGTTCAACTATTTCCATATACCTTTTAAATCACATTTAGAATATATATTTTTGTCAAACTTGTTTTAATCGAAAATAAATTTATTTTTGGTAGAAATCTTCACCCAGAAACTCGAAAATGAACAGTGGTGATGCTACAATCATCCCCAGATTTATTTTCCAGCGACCAAGCAAGTTTAATGCTTTTATTTCTTCGAAAATCCTTTCAAAATATTTTTTTCTAGTTAAAACACCTTCAAATAATACTATTTATTAAATTTTAAGGCCTTGAAAAACAAACTTTGAAAACAAAAGGTTTAAATTCTAAAATTCTCAAATTTTTTAAAATCATTCTATATATAAGCTGTAATATAAATATACTTATACAAATTTCCTTAACTTATTATCAAAATATTCCATTAATTTACAACTTGGTCATTTTACCAATTGTTATTACAATTATATTTCAATCCAATTTAATTATCACCGCTTCATAAAATAAAACTCATTTAAGTATTCGTTTTATTTAAATCGACCAATAATTAATGATAATTAAATGTTATCAACAACAATTTCATTAAAATTTACCATTTTATCATTTTATATATATATAATAAAATTTAGGTAAAACTATTTCATTTAGCCGATATTTTTTTTAAACATATTGTGTCGACTTGCCTCGTTTAAGTGTTTAGAAACCCCTATCGATGCCATTGCGTCCCACACATCGATCAGAATTCATAAACAACTCAACGGATAAGTAAACACAATATAAAACATTTTATAACACTTACAAGTACGCTCTCTCATATATATATACACACACACTCAAACTGACTCATTCTAGGGTATTACTATCCTATCACTAATGAGTCAAACCCCACAAAGCCAAGGTTATCTCTAAACCTTCGCTCTAATACCAACTGTGACGACCCATATTTCGGAAGGTTTAAATCGAAAATAATCTACACATGTCCGACTTAAACAATCCAGAACACAGATACTCAACGGGGTTAAGTAAGAAAAATAAGAAGAGAAGAAGAAAACAAAACACAGAATCTCACAACGGAAACGATAAAATATAATAATCAAATAAAAATTCAAAAAGTTGTTTACTATATGTCTGATCATAATCTATACACATTTATCAGAGTTATATCTATACAACAGGGATAAATAATCATTACATCAGAATAGCATGATGCAGGGGATAATAATAATAGTAATATACCAAAACTCTGTCTTCGTCCTCCAGAGAAATAGTCCTCAATACACTGGAAAAACTCAAGACTGACCCGAGTGTAATGAGAAAACAAATACTCGAGTCGGGACTAAAATACTCTTATGTAAGTCCAATCAATATCACAAATATGAGTGCAATAACTTAAGAGATGTTACGGGATTTTCCATCTCCGAAGGATCCGTTGAACTATTTATATATAATAGTATACGCTAGAATATATAATGTCTATCATTAAATAAATATCAAAATAGCGTTAAGGCTTTACATTGATCCACCTTAACACGTTTTACAGTTTTAAACCAAAGTCGTAATGGGCTCGTGTAGGGATAAAAAGGCAATGCCCAAGGTAGGATTCTACCAGTTTACCCTTTCTGGCTGGTCATAACCCATCCGTGGCCGACCGCGACAATCAATTCAAATGACAAATAAGGTACACCCATCGAATCTGAAACCAAAATAGTAATACGAGGGATCAACGTCGCTAGAGATAGCTAACCTCAATGGCCAGACATAGGCTCCTGTTTTAGTCATTTTAATTATGACACTAATCTCAAAGCTACCATCATCGTTCTCTTACTTCATTCCAGTAAACGTCGCCAATTCAACCACTACATTCTGGATATCATCCACCGCGTACGCGGTTATCAAAGTGGTTCTAATATTGAAAGATAGTATTTCAATAAGAGGCTCCGGTCTCTTTAACAACCAATCGTCATTTTAAATCAAATCCATTTTGAAATTTACCATACATTCGAAATTATCAAATTTGTCCAATAAATCGATTTCACTTCCAAAATTTGATTCGAATTCAATTTAGCTTATAATCTCCACTTTAACCTAGTTCATATTTAAATCCAAGGTTTAAATATAAACAATTTACCCTTTAACCAGTTTTAATTCTAGAAAATAGTTTAAATAGTTTAAAATAGTTAAATAGTTAAAAATAGTTTAATAGAAAATACTTAAATAGTTTAATCGAAATAATTTGAATATAAAAATGGTTTACATAGTAAAATAGTTTTGAAAATCAGAATAATTTGAATATTTAAAGAATATAGATTTTAAATCATTTATACTAAAATATTCATTTTAAAAATAATTCCAAAGTCAAACCGTTTAACTTTCCAATTTCCTACCCAAATCAATTCCAAATTCCATTTGGATTTAATCGATTCAATTCCGATTTCAATTCGAAAAAATTTCGATTCCATATAAATTTAGATTTTAATTCACAAATTCCTTTCACTTTCAATTTCTATTTCCAAATTAATTTAAATCCCACTTTCACATTAATTTCCAATTTCAAATTAATTTCCACTTCCAATTTCAAATTAATTTCCACTTCCAATTTCAATTAATTCACATTTCAATTTCAAATAAATTTCCCATTACAGTTTCAATTCCAAATTCGATTTCAAAATATCGATTTAAACACTTGAACCAAATTTACATCCAATACCAAATTTTTAAATCCAAGTTGTCAATTTTAAACTCAAATTTAAATATCATCTCATATCCATTTTTCATAGAAATATTCTAGTTTGAATAAAAGACCAAATCTTGTAAAACAAATTGACTTTCGAAAATTTACGCCGTATTTCAATTTTTTAAACTTAAAAATCTAAACTTCAATTAATTAAACAATTTCGTTTACCAAGTTTAAATTCCGACATTTCGGCTTCAATTCAAAATAATTTAGTTTCCATAAATTTGATTTTATTCTTAAAAATCAATTCATTTAAATAATTTCAAACAACTTTAAAAATCATTTAATTTAACCAACCCGGTGTCCGTATATAATTTCTAACCTATGGCCAAGTGGATAATTATTATAATTCAATTTCAAGGATATATATATCAATTAGATCAAATAGATGTCATAGGTATATCATTTCAATTTATTCCCTAATTTATTCGAAATAATTTAGTTTACAGGTTAATATACTGTCAATAAAATACAGGGTGATAAAATGATATATCATACTAAATAAACATCCAAATTAACAACCAACAACATCCATCACAACCAATCATCCATACAGTCAATAAGCACAACAATCAATCAATTATCGAAAATCAGGGATTTTTCTAGCAGTTTAATTCTAATTCAATTTTAATTATCAATTCAAATCCTATTAATTTATTCAGCGGTCAATTGGATGTCAACTAAATTCATCAACAACTATCAATAAATGGAAATCACTTCATAATATAATTTAACTAACATCAAAATAAATTAGTTGAACCTGAGCATAGAAAACACTCACCTTTTTATTTGAACTGAAAATATTTATCAGCTTCAAATAAATTTCCAATCTGATCCCACATTGTAGCCTTCGTCACAATGATCCCATGTTGTAAACGACATCGATACAAATCCTCAGCAATTCGTTTTACTCGAAGCGAATCTCGTAAGCAAAAGTTATGATTTAATTAATATAACGATTTTTAGTTAACATAATTAATAAACTTAACCAAAATAATAAAATAAAATAAAAATTATTAACCGTACCCTAATCACTTCCAATCTCATTCATTTCCGCTCCCCCCAAGACGAAACCAAGCTAGATGGATGCTGTCGCCATGAACCGCTGCAACCATCGCCAATTGTCGCTTCGACCGCCACGTTCAGACCCACAACACGCCTCGATAAATTGTTTCCTAGATGAAGCTATAGGTCACGTGGGCGCCTCGACTTGCGATACCTGACACATCTCCGCCTCGATCAAGCTGCATGCCGAATCCCCCACCCTCCAAGCATTGACAATTTCCCCTCAGCCTCCAGCTTCACTCGAGCCGCAAGCGACAGACCCATATTCGATTTTTGAAATCGCGCTCGACATTGTTGTCTTTTTTTTTGACAATGGTTGTTTCCCCTTTTTTCATTCGATCGTCGGTGCCTTTATTTAGAATGAGACTTCGTTGCTTTTTTTTCTTGTCGATCTATTTTTATTTTTATTTTTGGAAAGAGGGATTCAAAAAAGAAAGGGTAGTTCCAGCTATAGATGTGGGCGTGGGTTGAATGAGTAACACAACAAAATAATAATAAGAAGAATAATAATAATACATAAATATTATTAGAGAATATCAAACCAAACAGTTCACAAAATTTCGAACTCCAAATGATACGTGTCGCCTGGCGTTTATAATGTTTACCCCTATTCCGAACTCAATGGAACTAATCCCAATGTCTAATTCCATCGTATGCGGAAGATAGCTTTTCAAAGTCGATTATTTTAATTAAATTCGTAAGTGAATTCCTATGCATTTCAAGCTCGCACGGCCAAACCACAAGTCCGATCGCTACGAAACTTGAAACCATACAATAATTCACCATTACGGATCCGATGAAACTTGTTTCGTCGAAATCCGAGATAGTGGCCAAAATGACTATTTTAACTCATTAAAATAAAATTTCAAATCTTAAATTATTCACATCTGAATCCAATTTTAATTATTAACAATCTTCATTCATTATATTAAATTTGAATCAATTTCTGATACCATTTTTAATCACATCAAATCCAGAATTAAATTATTCAAAAAAAACTCAAAATTAAATTTTAAACAATTTAATTATACAATAAACCAATATAAATAAATCATTACATTTTATTTCTACCCATATCTATCCAATAAATGCACTAAATTTAATAATTTAAAATAGCCGAAAATACGGGTGGTTACACTGGATCAACAGAAACTCTATTACCAGAAACAATATGCCCGAGAAATCGGATTTCATCCTTTCAGAAATGGCATTTAGGAAATTTAGCCTTCAACTGATGACTTCTGAGAGTCTCCAGAATAGATTTCAAACGCGACTCATGCTCCTCCTTGGTCTTAGAGAAGACAAGGATATCATCAACAGAGACTAGAACAAATTTATAAAGCACATCACGAAAGACACGATTCATCAGATCAACAAAGAAAGCAGGAGAATAAGTCAAACCAAAAGGCATGACTAACCATTCGTAAAACCCATTCTCAGTATGAAAATCAGTCTTGGGAATACTTTCCTCAGCAACCCTGAGCTGATGGAAACCTGTGGCAAGATCAAGCTGAGAGAAAACAGTAGCACCATAAAGCTGATCAAACATAACATTGAAGCGAGGCATTGGATATCTTTTTTTCATAGTGAGCTCATTCAGCTCCCTATAATCAACATACATCTTCAGAGAACCATCGGGCTTGGTGACAAAAACTACCGCTGCTCCCCATTCTGAAAAGCTAGGTCTAATCAGACCTTTAAAAGTTAAGTTCTCAATTTGCTTCCTTAACTCTAGCTTCTCGCGGGGTGCCATTCTTCTAGGAGGATGAACTATAGGTCGAGCACCTGGAATAAGATCAATCTGAAAATCAATTTCTCGCTTAGGAGGTAAAGAAGTGACTTCACCAAATACTTCGGGATAGAGGCTGACCATAGGAGTCAAATCAAGATCACCAGGAGAAGAATCCAGAGAATAAATAAAACTGCCAGCGAAATCCTGAGGCATGCGGCACTGAATAGTCAAAGGATCACCCTTATCTCCCATAAGAGTAACAATTAGAGATTTACAAGAGAAATGGGCATCATGATTCTTTAACCAATCCCCTCCAAGCAATAAATCAAAAGCATCGAAACCCACAACATAGAAATCACCAGAAAAATGATATCCTGAATGGAAGAGCTTCACTCCTCTACAAATCCTACTAAGGTTCACGGACCCCCAGTATGATTAGAAACTCATAAAGGAACAGATGCATACTCAGAAGAAAGGAAATGCTCGAACTTATCACACAAATCAACAGAAATGAAACTATGGGAAGGTCCAGTATCAAATAAAACACGAACAGGACGATGAAATAAAGAAAATGTGCCCTGAAGAGTACCTTGGTCTTCACCGGGAGCAGGAGCAGGAACTGGAGAAGATGCAGAGGAGACGGCAAATATACCAGAAGGCTTACCCTTCTGCTGGGTAGGGCAGTCCTTCCTAAAATGGTCAGGCTGGAGACAGATATGGCAGAGATCACGCCTCGCCAACTGAGCAAGTGGAGGAACAGCAGCACCAGCTAAAGTAGGGTAACTATTGTCATAGTGTCCCTTCTAATCACATCTAAAGCAGGTGATGGAAGAAAGATCAACAGGTTACCTCTGAGAAGGAGAAGATGATGAAGATCCCATACCCAGATGCTTGAGCCAATTCTTTTTCTGTTGCTGGTAATTAGGCTTTCTCTTTCTAGAATTAGCAGAGGAAGACTGAGATAAATGAGCACTAACGACAACAAAACCTTTAGAAGTAGGATTCTCATATCGGATAGCTATATCCATAAGCTAGGTAAAAGTGCCGTGAACATGAGAAATGATACGTAATACTCGGGACGAGTGCCAGCTATGAAATTCTCATTCTTCTTGAGAGGAGTATCTATCAGGCTAGGACCGAACATGGAAAGTTCATTGAACTTCCTCTCATACTCAGAAAAGGACATGGTACCCTGCTTGAGATCCATGAATTCACGATAAAGCTGAGATTTACCGGCTTCTAGCATCCATTTTTCCACAAAAGCCTCCCTTAAAAGAGATACAGAACAAACTTAAGATAGATTCAAAAGAAAGGAAAATAGGAATAAATTCAAGATAACAGAAAGGATACCTAAACCGCTCCCATGTAATATCAGCCTCGACGGTGTTAGCCGTAACAGAGTCCCACCAATCTAGGGCAACCTCCTGCAACTACCATGCTGCTAACTGACGCTTCTGGGCATCAGTAATCTCAAGACCAGTAAATATCCACTCAAAACTCTGTAACCATTGCTGAGCTTCAATGATGCTCTCTGAACCAGAAAACTTGGTACCACCAAGTTGAGTGAATTCCTTACAGAGAACAGTAAACTTAATAGGTGGAACAGGCTGAGGAGCTGGGGCAATACCACGACACGTACCTCTGGCATTTCCAAGATTCATACTGAAAATTAAGAATGAATTTAGGACAAGGTATAGAGAAGACAAAGATAAGATAAGATAAAATTCACTTGGATGAATATCCTAATGAAAGAAAATACTAACAAGGTAGATACGAAAGGAAGGAAATTTAGAAAATTACATTTAAAACAAGAAAATTTTATATCAAAATAATCTTGGAAAAATCCTTTGAAAATCATTTTGAAAATCATTTTATACTTTTAAAATACGTTCTCTCACAAAAAAATGATTCTGAGATTGATTTCACTCATTATAGGGTATTTCTACCCTATCACTAATGAGTTTTTGCACCGCAGGTACGGTTTCCTAAAACCAAAGCTCTGATACCAATTGTAGTGACCCACTATTTTAGACCATTCAAATCGACAATAATCCACACATGTCAGACTTGAATAATTAAAAATAACAAATTGTAATAAAATTTGAAGAAAATAAAATCATTCACAGAATCACAGACACAGAAATATCAGAATAACACACGGTAGAATATAAAATACCATAGTAGTTCATGAAGCTACTATATCAAGGTCTCAAAACAAATACATAATATCACTCTGAAAACAAATAGAAATCCCAATTCATAGAAGTCCACTAATACAAGAGCTGAAATAGAATAACTGAAACTGAAATAGATAAATATCTAGATAGGTAGAATCTCCAGCGATTCCTAGCTCCAGAAAGAGAAATCAAAAGCTGTGAATACTCAGGCTGACCCAAGCGTAAAGAAAAACACAAAACACTGGAGTCGGGACATACATACTTATAAAATGTAAACCAACTCAAGTGAACTGTAATAAAGTACAAGTAACTTAAAAGATGCTTGGGACCGCTCATCCTCTAAGGATCCGTTAAACTATTTACTATGTAATAATATTGCGCTATTATAATAATGTCTACAGTGAAATAAACTTACTTTAAAATAGCATTAAGGAGTGACCCAACATTCCCCTTAACACGTAATAGTCCCATTAGTCCATCCAGTATCAGCGTATCTCCAGATCGGGAAACTACCCTAAATACTCCATGGGCTACAGGAGAAAACCAACCTCGTAGTAAAGCTCGCTATGGTAGGTGACACGACATACAAGGCAATGCCAGGGTAGATATACCAATTACGCTTCCGGGCCGGTGGTAACGCATATCAGCCACTACCGCCCACCTCAAGCCATCATCTTCTTTAATCCCAAACTCCATCATCTTCCCAAACAAACAAAGCCTGAATGCAAGAGTGCACCGTGCACATGTACAGCGGCTCCGACCAGCTACGGTCATCTTCGCGACCTTCCTACAATCGACGCTCATCACCTCAAACCATCCATACACCAATCCCATTGATTCATGCTCGAAATCAAAATCGAGAACCCTGAAGCAAACCTGGCACAAAACTGGAACTGAACTCCCACCTGGAAATCTGTCGTTCACGAGCCTCCAACCACTGGAGCGATAGAAATTCCGGCCACACATTCGCCAACCACCATGCTTCCATTTCCCAGAACCCCAAGAAACTCGATCGACCAGTGAAGACAAGCTGATACAGAAAAACAACCTAGTTAAAACTAGGGTTCCATAATAAAATTGAACACTACCTTCATCACAGTGTCCTGATCATCTTCCTACTAATTTTCCCATCTTCACTGATCACTCCGCCACCTCTAGGAGCAAACTCGACACCTACGGTCATTTGTATCAACAGAGATACCCCAAAATACACAATCCAGACAATATAGAACTGCTCTTCGATTCTAACACTAAAAATTGTAATCTTGTTTTTAATAATAATGATTTTGTATTGATTTGATTTATAACCCTGAAAAATCAAATCAAGGTACTTGAATTTTCACTAATTTAATGTTTGATCATCTGTTTATAAATTCCAGAGATAATGTAGAGTTATTTTAACTTAAGTAAAATTTTCAAACTATATTCTATGATGAAATAAGCATTTTTTTTAAGCCTCAAATCCAAACCAAAATTTAATCAAGAGATAATGGTTTTCAAAATCAAACAGAAGATTGAAATTAAAAAAACAGAAATGCAATAGGTAAACAAGCATGCAGACATATATATTCATATATATATATATATATATATATATATATATATATATATATTCACAGCAAATTTCATAATATATATTCGTTTCAAATTAAAAGCATGCAACCAAATTTACCTACTTAAAATTTTAAAAGTGAAGTTACTCACCTTAAAACAGAAGACAGAGCACCATTGTTTTGATTTGAAAACTGCTTTTTGAAGATCTTTTGAAAACTTGCTTGAATGCTTTTGTTTTTAAAATTGAGTTGCTGTGATGCTTTGAAATTTTTAACTTGAATGTTGCTTTAAAATGAATTTGCTCCTTGATTTTCAAACTACATGCATGCTTCCAGCTTAAAAGAGAATGCAGGCCTAATCATCTCAGGTTGAAGATAACGAATGTAGGCTTCAGATTTTTTGATTTGCATGTGAAAAAAAACTGGGAATACTTTGGTGCTTGATTTGAAAATGCTTTGAACTAAAATGAAGTTGTATGTAGAAAACAATTCCAGGTCGGAAAAAAAATGATGTACAGGCTTCAGTTTTGAGGATAATTACAGATTTTGTTTTTGAAAATAAGTTTACAGGGAATTGATTTGTATTTTGATATGAGGATGATTACAGGTTTTGGAGGAAAAATGGTTTTGATTCTCAGATTTTCTTTTGATTTGAGGATTGTTTTAGAGTGAATGTTTTCAGCTGAGAATTTTCTTTACTAAGAAATGAAAATGAGAAACAGAAAAAGGATAGGAAGAAGGCAAGTGTTTATAAACTAAATTTATGATTTACTAAAAATCAAAGAAAAATAAAAATACAATATGACACTTGTCCTAAATATTTACATTTGTTAATTTCCTTGTTTATTAACCTAACACATGTTAAATGAAGCTTTTATATACTTACACTTGTCTTTATACATCTTTGCTTTTTTTAAATGTAGTCAAAAGCTTTTTAACTTAATTAATTAGTTTATAAATACTTATTTATATATATAGATACTTTTTAAGGAAATAAAACCATTTATATTTACAAATAAAAACAATACACGTATCTATTATTTGAAAATAACACATTTGACAATTTAAATAAAATTTATAAAAGAGGTTATAAATTACTTATTACTTAAATGAACTAATGTTTCATATATTAATTGTATCTTAAACTTTCATAGCTAATTACAAGTCATATTTATTAAACAATATTTAAAGAGAAATAAAGCAAATCTTTATTGATAATCTTATTTAAAAAATATAAATTAAAAGATATTTTAAATAAATAATACTTACCTAAAGTATTTTTAAAGCCATATAGCTTTGAAAAGTTATATTAGATTAAATCAAATTTCCATATTACTAAAATGTATATTAGAATTTGAAAACAAGATTTATCTATTTACAATATATACCAAATATTTACATTATAAATAGAAACCAATTTATTAGCTTTTAAAAGATAAAATTCACCAATTAAATACCTATTTAATTGGATTATTAAATCAAGTCAAGTTTTATTAACAAAATTTATCAAATCAATTTAATTTTAAATGCAGATTATTAAATTTATACTGCTAAAAATTCCAGGATATCACAAAATAAAAGCTTGGGTAAATTTAAATTGGGAAATAATTATTCATATATAAGAATGGAATGGTTCAAGCTTAATAAAATGGTCTCAAATGAAAAGAAGACAAATATGGGATGAAACATAAATGAATGGATCGTGAATAAAATTAAAAAGGAGTAAAATTGAAATAGAATGTGTCGAGCTAAATAAAATGGTTGTGAATGAATTAAAATAGAAAGAATTAAATATAAATTGAGTTGGAATCAATTTAAAATGGTTATAAGCTTAAGTAATTATTTATTCACACAGATATCATCAAATTGCATAGAATGAATTGTCGTATGATGTAAAGGAAGGTAATTAAAATTCTATAAGTTGATAGAGATTTAATAAATTGATTTTAAGATCAATTGAAGTGAATATGAGTTTGTTTTGCTTAAAAATGAATCGAATGTAAGCAATTGAGTTTTAAACCATTTAAATTGAATGAAGTTGTATACGAATTGGTTGTAAACAATTAAAATTAATGTCGAAACCCTATAAGTTACTTATAATATTGTTTAACCTGCATTGCTTATAGAAACTCGTATGTTTACTAGTCAAATATGTAAAATGTTGTTAAGTTACATGATTTTTGCACTTGCATATTTAAATTGAGTAAGTACGGGTACTGGGAAGCCGTTGGGCTGGATTTGATCGCGCGTATTGCTAAAATAATAAGCCGCTTGCTAAAAAAATGCTAAATAATGGTACGCCTACGCAATAAAAATAGGAAATATGAACTGTTTTTGCTTTCCTGACCGGGTGGGTCGATGTATATATATTTATATCTCTTGTCAAATTGCAAAAGCTCCTCCGTACAAAGGAGACTCTGCCAAAAAATTTCGAAAATTTTGGGAGATAGAAAAAATTTTGTTAACGACAATTCGATTTCAACTTGGAAATTGAAATAAATTAGTGAATTAAACTAATTTAAAATAATGATATGAATAAGTTATAAATGGAAGATAAAATTCAATATTCGGAGTTGAAGATAAATTAAATTCATATGGAAATGGGAAAACTAATTTGAATAGAAGTAGAAATGAAAAATTCTATAAGAAAATGTGTGAAATGATTTTAAAAATTATGATTGGATATTACTGCTAAATAAGATATGCAGGTATTATAAAGGGAAAGGAAAATTGGTTTTGATTTCAGAAGATAAATTTGAATTGCCCGACTAAAAAGGTATGTGTTTAAATTTCTGCATGGAATTTCATTGGGTTTTTGATCTAGCCACTTGGCCTTTTGTTTTCTTTTAGAATTTGGGAGCCGGTAGAGGCCTTTTGTACTTGTTCCGAGCTAGCCACGCAAAGGAGACGCTGGCGAATTTTTTTTCGAAAATTTAGAGAGTTAGAAAATTTTTGATAAAATTTTGATAATTTAAATTTGGATTTAAATTTAAATTAGAATAAGTGGAGTAAATAATGTTGTTGGAAGCTATGGAAGGTTTTGGTAAAGTTGGTTGAAGTAATAGTGGGTCTTTAATAAAAGAGATGTTATGGCAAGTTGATAAAATTGTTTGGTTTTGGAAAATAGTAATGGGTATTGGACCATTCTTCTTAACTAGCAATTTCGGGGACGAAATTCTTTTAAGGGGGGAAGAATATGACGACCCGGAATTTTTGAGCATTTGAAATTGGAATATTTGATATTTAAAGTTAATTTCTTCACTTGAACTCAAATATAACTATTTATTTGATGATTAAATTATTGAGTTAATAAATTTTGAAGTTGGGTAAAAATGTTGAATCTGAAGTTTTAAGCTTGTTAAAAATAATTTGAAGGCTTGAAAAATTTATATTGAAAATACTGAAAATAGTAAAAGTGTTAAAATTGGATTTGAAAGTGTTTTGTTCAGATTTGAATTTATATCGTTTAAATCGATATTTAAAAATAGCCTTCCGAGACACAGTCTCGAAATTCGACGAAACCAGTTCCATTGGATCCGTAATATAGTATTATTACCGGATTTCAATTTTTGTATCATTTGGAGTTACCGGTTGTCCGTACGGGTGAGAAACATGTTGAAATTAAAATCGATAATTTAATATTTAAACTCGATTCAAAAAGCTATCTTCTACATATGACTGAATTAGGCTCCGAAACACGTTCCATTGTGTTCGGAGTACACGTAAAACATTATTGATGCCTAGCGGCATGCCTCGATGGGGGTTCAAAGTTTTGAGCGGGGTAGAGTCAGATATTAATAATTAAGCAATATTTTAGTCTGTCGAATCAAGGCCTTGCCTTCTCCAACACGATGTTCCCTCGACTTTATATCACTTCCATCCCTCTTTGGTTTTAATCAAAAAAAGATCACGAATTTCTTTTTTTCCCTTCTTCTGTAAAGTAGAAATCAATCCAAAAAAAAGGAGCGATTTGAATATATAAGAATCGCGATTTTCACCTCAAATCCAACCAGCTCGAACATCAGAAATAGCGAACGAACGAAATCGTTCGTTTATAAAAAAAGAAAAAAAGAAAAACAGGATGAAATCGAATTCGAAAACGCAGTAATGGTAGAGCCGAAAAGGGAATTCGAATCGAACGCATGCTCTTTCCACCTCCTGCTAGTTCGAGCGAATCAATAGGGTTAGGGTTGCTAACGCTCGACTGGGTTACGCACGATAGCGATTAAGGTTGGGGTGAACTTTCGTTCGCGCGCGATGGTTTGACGTGGGGATTCGTGGCGATGGTGAAGGGGGAAGCTCGACACCAGGGGGCCGCAATAAGGTGGAGGAATGGCGTACGAGTTCATACTCGAACTCGATAAAGAGGCACGATAGGGAGGTCGCGAGGGCAAGGGGGTTCGACGGCACGTCAAGGTCAAGGGAGATGGCGACGAATTCGGTGGAAGTCTGTTAGGTATAAATTTACAACTTGTTTATTTACACTTTCCATTTCAGTTTAAATTTGAATGATCAGAAGTCAGAAAAAAACATAACAGTAAGTTTTATTAGATAATTTATTTATATATGAATATATGTATATATAGTAAAGTAATTACTGTTTTTATTTACAGTAAAAAGGAAATTTTACCTGTTAAGTAGTTTCTTTAAATTTTGAGGAAAATTGAATTTAATTTAAATATGTATAGGAAACAGAAATTATTTATAGATTTTGGGAAAAGGATAGGAGTCGTATAAAAAGTAGATCTTTAAACCTGTTTTATTAACTTATTAAATGATTTTAGTTACTAAATGATTGTATTAAAGGAAAATTATTAATTAAGGACTAAACCATTACCTAATAAAATTCATCAACTGAAATTTATTGTTCGATTTTTCAAATATTAATAAATCATACAATGTTATACAAGTTCAATGATCGTGAAGAACAAGTCGTAAAGGAAATGGACTGCAAAACGATAAGGTGAGTTAATCTCACTCATCTAGAATAATCTAAATGGTTAAATTTAAATAATCGGTTGAATGGTTGAATTGATTTGATGTGCTTTATTATAGTACGTAATACATCTTGGAATGATTTATTCCCCGCATTATATAGCGGATGAGACCTTATGCACCGCATAATAGCGGATGATATTATGTTTAAATGCCATATACCGCGATATTCCACCTTGAAGTGGAATTGGTATTGTGCTAACATCTGTGGATGCAGGGAAACAGGTTGGAGGGATCCAACTTGATTCCTCAACATTTAGTTAGATTATTTAATATTTTCTGTTATGATTATTTGATATTCTGTGATGAATTATATTGGAATATTTAATGCTGTGGTTTACTTGAATATATTCCGGTACACTGAGTTATCAAAATATATAGAATTGGATTTTTGAAAAGAAATTTAAAGGAAGAGAATTTGTAAGTGAAATAATTATAGAGAATTTAAAAAAATTCCATATATGAAAAGGGGATTTTGAATAAACAGGAAGATAATAAATTTTAAACTTCAGTGTTATTATTTAAAAGAATAAAGCATTTATTTCAAATTTAAGATTTAAATTATTGAAAAGAATAAAGAATAAATTTGGAAAATCTGAGATTGGTATGTTTCAATTGAAAGATTTAAAATCAAAACAAAGGAATAAAATCTGAAATTAATAGATTTTGAAAAGAAAAATGGAGTAAGTAAAGGAAATTATATCAAAATGGAGTAATTTTGGAAATCAATTAGAAATTGATTTAATTGTTTAAAATTGGAATTTTAAAAGGAGGTTGTGACTATGAAATTTATAAACTGGGTTTATAAAAGTGAAGTAATATATCAGTGGATATTTGGAAGAATAAATTCACGATGGGAATTTATTAAAGAATGGGAAAATTTGTTTAAAAATAAATAGTGCTTTATTTTTTTAAAGGATGTGAAGAGAAGTATATTTCTCTGGATAGCCAAGTACGGTTTCAAAATAAATTTTTAAACATAAGTTAAAAGTTTTAATGTTGTTTTAAAAAGCATGTTTTGGAAATGTTATTAGTTTTAAAAAAATATTTACATTCTAAAGTAAATATTTTTCAAATCTATTATCATAGTAATTAATTAAAGGTGTCTTGGTATTTTGTTTTAAAAAGAGAAAATCAAATTTTATATTTTATAAAGTAATCTTATTTTAAATATTCCTAAAATATATATTTTTAATACAGTATTGAAAAAGTTCTAAATTTAAACGTTTTAAAGGATATTTTATAATAAAGAGTTTTAAAATTATTTTAAAAATCTAAAGTTTTGAGCTTGGTTGTTTTCAGTGGAAATAAATATTTGGGGATTTTAATTCATGAGAAAGGTGTGTTGAAAACTGTTTTCAAAAGGATTGAAAATGGAATTATATCTTGCGAAGATATTTTGAGGTTAATAACAATTCAGGAGAATGATTTATTATTTGATGGATATTTGTGAATGCTAATTGATAGTTAAATAACCGACTATCAATATTGGTCAATGCGCTGATCGTTTCGAAGAGACCGGGATCGGGATTAATTTCTCGAAAACTACTTCGATCTGGTTTGTACATTTTCGTGAGGAAGACGAGTTTGGATTTCAAAGTTGGAGTGGAAGTGCAAGGGCTAGTCGCTACTAATCCTGAGGATAATTCCAAAATGGATGTAGTAGGAGTAATGCATTCGGTTCCATTCGAACCTGGGACGGACTTGTATGGATGAATGCTTTCGGAACATCGTTAGGTGGACGATGGGCATTCTAAGTGAAACGTTCTAAAAAGGTAACGCTTAGCCTCAAGCCTCATCAACCGGGAATAAATGAAAATCAGGGGTTATGCAGCAAGGCTAGGTGGGTAGCACCCATTCAGGGTGAGGTCGTCCCTGTCTAGATGTCCCTTTATTTTGGCTTAGTGGTGTGGTTGCTGATCCAAACCGTGGGGTGATCTTACTCGGGATTATCCGGTAAGGGGAAGTCCCGGTCTTGTGTTGCAGGGCATCGGGAGTGATCCTTGGTATGCTGATCTAGACCAGGTACCATGACAGGTGGTACCCCAGTGCCTAGTCATTAGTTGGAGATCCATTCTCCTTACGAGCCTTTAACGAGTTTTGTTTGTATTACCCTCTTTGGCTAGTAGATGGAATTTAATCATGTAACAATTTCGGCTATTTTAGTAAGTATTTGTAAATAGACCCTATTATAATATCAGAGGATTTTGATAAAAAGTGTTTTAGCTATCGTAAGGTAAAAACCCGACATGTTTATTTATGGCGCGGTCTTACGAGATGCTTTTGTTTTCAAAGAATTTTGAAACTTTAATAATCAATTTGAGTGTCGTTTTCTCACGCTGGTATTCCAGACTGACTCGAGTGTTATTTAACTATAATGCTCGGGCCAGACCGAGTATTATAGAATACAGGATATGATGTTGTGGAGCTCAAGAGACGAGCTGGATGGCGATACGTACTTCCGTACTTGATTTATATTCCGTTGTGTATTCAGTTGTGTGAGGACAGGTTATGATTACTGTCCAATGGTGTGTTATGTGATTGATGTATTCTGATGATGTAATGTATAAATAGATATATTTGTTTTTGTGTAAAGACCATTTATTATCTATTATATTTTATTCCGCTGCGATGGTTAGATTCTGATGTTGTTTTCTGTTTTCTTCTTCTTCCTCTTCTTCTTAACCCTCATGGTTTGGTCTTTCGGGCATTGGAAAATCGGGTCATGACATCTCATTTCCGCTATTAATTCATCAAAAAAATTCAAATTTTTATTTATTCCAGATTTAATTACCAAAATTTTATTAAATTGACAAATTTAATTATCAAAATTTACGAATCGTTACACTCTCCCCCACTCAAAACTTTTCATCCCCGAAAAGGAGAAAGAAGGGTAAAGAAAGAATTAAGTAAACAATGCATCTTATTCAAAAATATTAACTTTATAAATAAATAAATTTACAAAATTCAATAAATGAAATAAAATATATCAATTTATAACTATTAAATCCTTTTTATACTCAATTAATAAAGTTTGGAAAACATTTTTCAAATTTTTTTCTAAGTCCAAAATTTACGAAAAATTTCGGCAGAGTCTCCTTTGTACAGAGAGGCTCGGGAGAAAATATAATATCAAATATAACAATATATAACGTATATTTCCAAAATAATATATGCCAACATGGGAAAACAATATAATAACGCTATAAACCGTAATCCGAGAACGTACCTATTTGTGGGGCAAACAAATGCTTAATTATGAAACTAAAAGCAGTAGCAATTGCTTACATAACCTGAATTTCACTTATATGAGTTAATAATTATATAAAATGTAATATTTAGAGTTTTTTCAACCACTAACAAACAAATCAATAATAATCACTTGCAATCATAACATATAACCATCATATGAAGTAAATAATATCAACCATCCATATATCCATAGCAAACAAATCAAATAGTTGTTCGGGTTTAAAACTTTAAATTGTCCAGAATGGAAGATAAACTACTAAGTTCACCATTTACTCAATGGTCTAGATGAAACTAAATAGATTATTCATATATCCAGACAAATTTAAAGTATCCTTGCCCAAACAACCATAAACCAAACAAACACCAATTCCAAACATAAGTTCAAGTTAATATTTATTTTCAATTACCTTTGTTGTTTAATTTCCTTTTTATTCAAATAATGGTTTATCTTTTTAATTTACATTTATTTCTTGTAGATCTCCATTTATTTTGTAACGACCCGCCTTTCATTCCATAGAAAGACACAACATTAAGAAGAAAGAAAGGGATAGAAAAGAGAAAAGAAAGGAAAGAAAGAAACAGACAACATCAGAATCTCACAGCAGATCGAATAATTTATATTATATCACATAAAACATTACATAGTATCATATACGTCAAAGTTTTACAGCCAATACAACACAAACTAGACAGTTATAAACACTTGTCTAGCAATTACAATTCAAGTACATCAGAGAAAAATAGATACAACTCAAACACAGCGGAACCACTACATATATCTACACGCTTAAGCCTCCTGCTCCATTATCTCCTCCAGAATTCGTCAAAGCAATCCTAAATCACTTGACTACTCATACGTAATATGAGTACCCAAGAGTTTAATAAAACATAAAATAAACACTCGGGTCATACATGGGTCTGGTGTGAGTAAACGGGGATAAAAGTAGCTTAACTTTAGAAAATCCTTTGAAAACAAAAGGTATCACGTAAGACTTCCCACACATAAGCATGGAAAAGTTTTTACCTTACGCTAACTAAAACATCTGATAGGAAATCCAGTGATATTATAATAGTGTCTAGGGTTTTCAAAATAAAATACGGAAATAGCTGGAATGCTTACATCTCACGTTCCAACATAATTGGGCACAATCAAAACCGTACAGGCACTTATTGGATTTTAGATTCCATCAATGGCAGGGCTACTGGGGTACCGCCCGTCACATTACGTGGCCTAGATCACCGTACCGAGGAATACGCCCGCTCCCCTGCAACACAAAGCCGGAAGCATTCCTTACTGAACAGTTCTGAACAAGACCACCCCGCAGATTGGCCGTCGCCAACTACCACACAACCGAATATAAAGGGACCTCTAGACAGGGGTAAATCTTTCTCTCCAGTGGGGGCTACCCACGAAGCATTGCTGCACCTCCCCTGTTTTAGCCATTTCCGGTTGATGAGGCTTGAGGCTACGATTCCCTTTATAGGACACATCAATCTTAGAATGCTCATCGTCCACCTGACGATGTTGTGAAAGCATTCAATCCATACAAGTTCATTCCGGGTTCGAACGAAACCGAAGGCACTATCTCGTTGCACTCATTTTGGAATCACCCTCAGAGTCAACGACCATAGCCCTTGCACTCTAAATCACCATCTCGAACCTATAAGTACTATTCCGTTAAACTCATTATGGAATCACCCATAGAGTTATACTGACGTATAGTTCTTACACCTCGAATCTTCACTTGCTCCACTTGGATTAACGACCTAACGTTTAATTGGAATCGATGTGGTTTTCGGATGTCTAAATATGGAAATCTGATCCCGGTCTCATCGAAACAAAATGCCATTTTAATATCCAAGTTGTACTTAAGGGATTTAAACTATTAACTCATTTCATTATTATCTATTTCACATAGATAGATAAGCTACATATCACAATAGATATCACATTCTCATCATAAACAGATAATCTGTATCATCATCACAAACAGATAATCATCACAACCAGATAATCCATCACAAACTATCATACTTTAACCAAGCATCCATATCATACAGATACAACTCATCTCATTACTGAGATCACAACCACTCAATCAATAACATCCATAAGCAATGATTTATTAACCATCAATTATAATTAATTTAAAATAAATTAAATTAATTACTTCTATCTCTAATTAATTTAAAATAAATTAAATTAATTTCCAGATTTCAAATCCTGCTTAATATCCATTAATTAATTAACCCAGTTAATTAATCATTCACTAAGTATTTAACTTGACTAAACACCTTGATTAATCATTTACTGATTACAATGAGTAATTAGTCTTTAATTAATTTTCACAAATTAATTAACCTTATTCATAAGTAACTAACATTTAATAACTCATTTATTAATTAATTATAATTAATTATACTTGTCCTTAATTAATTACAATTAATTAATCACTTATTTAATTATTACTTAATCAAACAATCCTTAATTACATCATTAATTATAATAATTAATGATCTCTAATTAATATTCAAATTAATTACTTAATTTAAAAATTAATTACTTTTAGTAATTATTAATCACCTTGATTAATATTAAATTCAGTAATTAACTATCTTTAATTACTCATTAACAAATCAATTATCCAATAATTAATTCCTTAATTAATTACAAAGTAATTATCCAAATTACTTAATCAAAATAAATCACCTTTCACTAATTACATTCCAGAAATTATCAATTATTACTTTTCTAAATAATCCTGCTCCATTAATTACATTTCACTCATTAAATCATCAAATGATTTACTTAAATTAATTAAACTAAATTAATTAACTTAAAATAATCACAATATCAAAATTAATTACAATAAGTAAATAATTCCTAGTTACTTTTATCAAGTAATTATATTTAACAAATTACAATTGATTATATTCAATTAATTAATCTAGCTAATTATCAAAATTAATTACATTAATTAATTACTTAATTATCCTTAGATAATTATCATTATTAATTAACAACATCTTCATTAATTACTTACTTAAGAAATTTATTTTAGATTGATTTTCATTAATCATCTCTAATTATAAATTAATCCAAATCATTATTTAAATAAATAAATAAATAAATTCTTAATTATTTCCAAATAATTCATTTACTTATTAATAACTTTATTTATATTTAAAATGTATTTAAATAATACATTTCTAAAATTAAATTCAAATTCCATTTTAAAATCTAATATTTAAAATGTTTAACTATTCAAACATTAATCCAAATTTAAATGATCATAAACCTTAAAATAAAATGAATGTTAAAGAATATTCATTACTTAAATATAAAAGAAAAGTTTAAAAACCAAATTTCTTAAATTTATTAAAGAAATAAGTTTAAAATGATTATTTAACTTTTCAAATTAAAGTTAAACACTTCATAACCTTAATTCAAGTATTAAAGGAAATAAATTCTTTCAGGTATAAACCTTATTTGAAATCAAATTCATTTTTAACTCTACTTTTAAAACATTTTAAAATTTGTTAAATCTTTCAAATTTACAAAAACTGTTTGAATTAAATCTGGTTTTAAAATATACCTGAAAACTAAATTTAGTTTTGATTTCAAAACTAAATTTAAACCTTACCTAAATTTAAATTCTTCATTCTTGAAACTTAAATTCAAAATCTCACTTGAAAAAAATGTCAACTTAAGCTTTTGATTTAAATCCATGCCTAAATTTTAAATTTCTTTCAAATTTAAAAAAAAAACTGTACTCCTTCAGGTTTTAAACCTGTAACTTCACTAACCCGAGAAACCCCTTTACCTACTTCTAGTTTCCAACCCACTAGCTTTGAGACATAACTACAAACACCCGAGTAATACTTCGAGTCAAATATCCTGCACATTCCCAATTGGTTCAGCAGAATTCAACATGTACGGTGCATATGCACCGTCACCATGGCGAACTCCAGCCACTCTGACCTACTTCTACAAGTCGCCGACCATCTCCTCACAAGCTTACGACCATCAGAAAACCTACTATAGTTCGAATTCAAATTTTTAGAAATCAACTACAACCTAGAAAAACCATCTGCACCACATACCCCAACCTGTCAACGCTGAGGAAACCCACCTTCGACCACCATCGTTGATGCGACTATGGACATAACTCCATCTACATCCCCTCTGCAACCTCCCAAAACCCTATCTCACTCGATGCATCACAGAAAAATCAATAGGCTACTAAAACCCGACAACTCCAATTTACCACTAGAATCTGGAAATCACACTTGCCATCGCCACCACCCACTGAAATAAACTTCTAACAATTTTCCCCTACCTCCCCATCTATATTCCACCTCCAGAAAAACCCACAGTCTCCATAATCAACTAGATCATCAAACAAACCCAAAAACCCCAAATTTTGTTTAACACAGTAATACTCATTCCACAATAATTTTAAAAATGTGAAATTTGTTTTAAAATTAATGATTTCTAACATACATTCATGTTATAAACTTGTTTAAATAACTAATGATGTTTGATATTCTGATTTTATTGAAAATACTTACTGTAGTATTTGTTTCAAAGGTAACAGATTTCAATTTTAACTTATTTTAACTAAATCATAATTTTACAAAACCTAAATTTATACTAAACAAACATATCTTGTTTACACATAAATTTCTAACTGAAACAATACAAATGATAAAGATTTTCTATTAAAGAACATCCTAATTTACAAACTAATTACATATGCAGATACAGGAAATCAATAACATATAAACATATTCATATATATACACAAAGAACAATCATTATTATGAAATCATCACACATACTTATTTCTTCCAATTCATATGCACAGATATCTTAAACTTTTTGCATGTGAGGTTACTTATTCCATTTCATTTTATTTTAAACAGAAAACAGAACAATTTTTCCTAAACTGGTTTCGATTTCTGTGAATTAAGAACCTAAGTTCTGTAAATTATGTTTGGCTTTGATTTTTAAAAGGAACATCTATTTTTAAAATAAAGAAGATTACTGACCAGTTTATTGAAGATGCAGAGAACAAATTTAGAGGCATTCATTTTCCTGGAATCCAGATTTGCATCCGCATTTGCTAGTTGAATTTCCTGGAACCTGATTACTAGTTGAAGTTGCTTTTAATTGATGATGTAAATTGGTTGAACATGCATGCAGACCATTATCCTCATATGCTCAGATTTTAAATTGAACTTCACTTGCTTGAGTTTGAGGTTGAATATTACTTTCAGATTGCAGATTTGGGTTTTGAATTTCCAGATTTTTTTGATTGCAGATTTGAAGTTTGATTTTGCAGAATTTTGAGTAAATAGGTTTTGCAGATTTTGATTTGTATTTGTTTTCTGCAAAAATTTGATTGAATATTGGGTTTTGATTTTTACTTAGAATCTGATTTTCAGATTTCAATTGAAGATAATGTTTTAACAAAATGCATTGCTTTGTTTTCTTATCAATATGATTTAAAATAAAAAGTTTTAAAACAATGCCACTTGTTGTATTTAGTTTGTAATGTGATTACAAGTGTCTACTCTTGTGTTAAGAGCTTAACACATATGCATTTTAATATAAAAAAGAAAATTCTTAATTTATAATTGTATTTAAATTTATCATAAAACCATTTCTAATTTAATTTAAAATGTTACAAACGTTTTATTACAATATTTAGTGTTACATGAAAACTTCTTTTATAATATGTACATTTTAATGTTTGCTTAAATGTTTTCAAAATAATATTCCTTTAAAACTAATTTTCAAAAGAGAAGATTTTTAAAAGAAAAATAATGTTGAATTCATTTTATTCAAGAGTTTTACTTTAATGTGAATGAATTAAATCTTATTTCAAAATAAAAACAATTTCCTTTAAAATAAAACAAAATAAACTTTTAAAATAAAATTTAAACTATATTTATTTTTATAAACAAAATAAATACTTACTTATATTTCTATCAATACTAATTTAAGTCAAATTAATCAATTCATAAATCATACATCTTTTATATATATATATATATATATATATATATATATATATATATAAATTGGAAAATATTCTTTATTAAATTTAAATTTAAATTAAATTCAAATCCTCTATTTACAATGTATACACATATATACATTGTAAATGAAATATCTTTTAAATCAGCTTAAAAAGAAAATTTTATTATTATAAATATTTTTAACATTTGAAAACAATAAAATTCTCAAATTAAAATTATCATTATTATAAATTTTGAAAAGAATATCATTTGACAAATTAAATGATTGTTAATCTTCAAAAGAAAATTCCTGTTTGAATTAAATTATTAAATCAACATTTCACATTTTAGAATAATTATAAATGAATTTATTAAATAAATATTTCCCAAATTTCCGGGACATCGCATTCCGTCCCCCTTAAAGAATTTCATCCTCGAAATTTAAAAGCAAAGGTAATTTAATAATCCCATACAGATTTTTAAATTTTAAAATAACAAACATATGCTATCAACCAAATACTAGCAACCATAGCAACCAATTCAAACAAACAATTCTAATTATCCAGACAAAATTCTGGATAGAATTACCTAGAGTTTCCCAGGTACAAACACGGGGACACTCTACAGAATAAAAACTAACTACACCACTCAGATCTAGAGCTCCCATATATCTAGATATACTAATCTACACAGAACACTGGACCACATACAAGTCCTGAACAACTTCCAAATCTCCCAGAACTACTGATTCTAAAATCAGAGATAAACCATACACGTACTCCCTGAGAGATACGTGAAAAACAAATTCCAGCCATCTGAACTGGAAATTCTATCCTGTAGATCCAACACTTAACTCTCAAGAGAAAACAGAAAGATCCAAAACACTTATCCACAAATATTTCCTATCGATCCTGGGCTGCCTTCAACCTTCTAGATCAATCAAATCTTCACATATGCTTTACGGAACAAATTTGGACAAGAAATAAACGATCTCCAGATCCTACTCAACAAAATAGTTCTCCTAAAATCCATCAAATCTACCACACAACTCTACTATGCAAATATCAGAAGACTTCAAACATACTATTCTTATCCGAAAAACAAAACTGATACAAAACAATCAAGCTTCCAGATCCAAAATAAATTTCCTGTAGAAATTCTCCGATTCAAGACAACACACAAATTCCCAAAGAATCGGCTGTTGCTTCTATCTGGAATAGCTGCCACCATGCTTCCACTACGCAACTCTGATTCGAGAATGTTGTTGATGAACACAAGTACAAACTAGATCAACTTATCCTAGAACATTGTTCATCATATTCCATAAAATCTCAGTGACCTATCCGATTCGGTCACAAACACCACAGCAAAAATTTAACCAGAAACTAGATCCGATGAGTCCTGCCAGCTTAAACAGATCTCTTTCTCAAAGAGCCTTCCTACTATGCTGAACCACCGGTAAAGCTCCAAGAATCAGGTCGAAACAGAACTCAATCTCTCGATGCGGATGCAAATCTCAACTCCTTTGAAGATATTCAGAAAATCAAACCACTTTAATAACTCAAACATGCTCTACAGATGCTTCAATCCAAACAAAGATCACTCAGAGAACTACCGAACCATCGCAAGTCACTTTTGCGATCCCACTCAGTTCGGATTCCAAGAAATCGTTCTCCTTCAACAATCAGAACAGCTAAAGCCTTCTATCCAAAAGAAGAACTAGTGGTCCTCCTCTTAACAACTAACATCACACCCAACTGAGCTTCCAGAAGAAATGGACAAGCTCCACCATCTGCCCGGACTTCTGACAGAAGAATCACAGAGATTTTTGAATCATCGAAGAAACAGGCCACTCACTGCTGCTACTGCTGCCAAAACTTCCTTATCCAACAGCTCATCAAACCTCAAAGCTACACCAGCCTCTTCACAATAGAGCCTTCAAGAGACAAATATCCCTCAGAAAATTCGCTCCAAAACCAAGCACAAAACACTCTGCCAAAATGAGTCTCAAATAAAGACAGAATTCCTTCCTGAAGTTTCCAAGATACTATTGCTGGCTTCAAAACTCCCAACTGATCCAAACTCAAGAAAATCCACTTGCACGAGTGAAACCAAGCTTACAATCCAAAAATGAACTCCGAATCTTGAAAACATTTCCTTCAAAGATCGGTGAAATCCTTACACCAAACTGCAACTCAAGATGTCCAATACTGCCCTAGCAGATTCACTACCAATCTCAAACATTCGGACTCCAATCATTGGTAGTTGTGTTACACAAACCACTACCCTATCTACCTTTATTACTTATATTGGAAAACCTGAACGGGTAACCCAATCAAATAGGTAGAAATATATATATATATATATATATATATATATATATATATATATATATATATATATATTCTAAATTACAAGTACGCTCTCTCAAGAAGGACACCACTCCAGAGTCAAGGTATTCGCTCAACCTAGAGCTCTGATACCACAATCTAATGACCCGCCTTTCATTCCATAGAAAGACGCAACATTAAGAAGAAAGAAAGGGATAGAAAAGAGAAAAGAAAGGAAAGAAAGAAACAGACAACATCAGAATCTCACAGCGGAACGAATAATTTATATTATATCACATAAAACTTTACATAGTATCATATACATCAGAGTTTTATAGCCAATACAGCACAAACTAGACAGTTATAAACACCTGTCTAGCAGTTACAATTCAAGTACATCAGAGAAAAATAGATACAACTCAAACACAGCGGAACCACTACATATATCTACACGCTTAAGCCTCCTGCTCCATTATCTCCTCTACAATTCGTCAAAGCAATCCTAAATCACTTGACTACTCATACGTAATATGAGTACCCAAGAGTTTAATAAAACATAAAATAAACACTCGGGTCATACATGGGTCTGGTGTGAGTAAACGGGGATAAAAGTAGCTTAACTTTAGAAAATCCTTTGAAAACAAAAGGTATCACGTAAGACTTCCCACACATAAGCATGGAAAAGTTTTTACCTTACGCTAACTAAAACATCTGATAGGAAATCCAGTGATATTATAATAGTGTCTAGGGTTTTCAAAATAAAATACGGAAATAGCTGGAATGCTTACATCTCACGTTCCAACATAATTGGGCACAATCAAAACCGTACAGGCACTTATTGGATTTTAGATTCCATCAATGGCAGGGCTACTGGGGTACCGCCCGTCACATTACGTGGCCTAGATCACCGTACCGAGGAATACGCCCGCTCCCCTGCAACACAAAGCCGGAAGCATTCCTTACTGAACAGTTCTGAACAAGACCACCCCGCAGATTGGCCGTCGCCAACTACCACACAACCGAATATAAAGGGACCTCTAGACAGGGGTAAATCTTTCTCTCCAGTGGGGGCTACCCACGAAGCATTGCTGCACCTCCCCTGTTTTAGCCATTTCCGGTTGATGAGGCTTGAGGCTACGATTCCCTTTATAGGACACATCAATCTTAGAATGCTCATCGTCCACCTGACGATGTTGTGAAAGCATTCAATCCATACAAGTTCATTCCGGGTTCGAACGAAACCGAAGGCACTATCTCGTTGCACTCATTTTGGAATCACCCTCAGAGTCAACGACCATAGCCCTTGCACTCTAAATCACCATCTCGAACCTATAAGTACTATTCCGTTAAACTCATTATGGAATCACCCATAGAGTTATACTGACGTATAGTTCTTACACCTCGAATCTTCACTTGCTCCACTTGGATTAACGACCTAACGTTTAATTGGAATCGATGTGGTTTTCGGATGTCTAAATATGGAAATCTGATCCCGGTCTCATCGAAACAAAATGCCATTTTAATATCCAAGTTGTACTTAAGGGATTTAAACTATTAACTCATTTCATTATTATCTATTTCACATAGATAGATAAGCTACATATCACAATAGATATCACATTCTCATCATAAACAGATAATCTGTATCATCATCACAAACAGATAATCATCACAACCAGATAATCCATCACAAACTATCATACTTTAACCAAGCATCCATATCATACAGATACAACTCATCTCATTACTGAGATCACAACCACTCAATCAATAACATCCATAAGCAATGATTTATTAACCATCAATTATAATTAATTTAAAATAAATTAAATTAATTACTTCTATCTCTAATTAATTTAAAATAAATTAAATTAATTTCCAGATTTCAAATCCTGCTTAATATCCATTAATTAATTAACCCAGTTAATTAATCATTCACTAAGTATTTAACTTGACTAAACACCTTGATTAATCATTTACTGATTATAATAAGTAATTAGTCTTTAATTAATTTTCACAAATTAATTAACCTTATTCATAAGTAACTAACATTTAATAACTCATTTATTAATTAATTATAATTAATTATACTTGTCCTTAATTAATTACAATTAATTAATCACTTATTTAATTATTACTTAATCAAACAATCCTTAATTACATCATTAATTATAATAATTAATGATCTCTAATTAATATTCAAATTAATTACTTAATTTAAAAATTAATTACTTTTAGTAATTATTAACCACCTTGATTAATATTAAATTCAGTAATTAACTATCTTTAATTACTCATTAACAAATCAATTATCCAATAATTAATTATCTTCATTAATTAATTCCTTAATTAATTACAGAGTAATTATCCAAATTACTTAATTAAAATAAATCACCTTTCACTAATTACATTCCAGTAATTATCAATTATTACTTTTCTAAATAATCCTGCTCTATTAATTACATTTCACTCATTAAATAATCAAATGATTTACTTAAATTAATTAAACTAAATTAATTAACTTAAAAAAATCACAATATCAAAATTAAGTACAATAAGTAAATAATGCCTTAATTACTTTTATCTAGTAATTATATTTAACAAATTACAAATGATTATATTCAATTAATTAATCTTGTTAATTGTCAAAATTAATTACATTAATTAATTACTTAATTTTCCTTAGATAATTATCATTATTAATTAACAACATCTTCATTAATTACTTACTTAAGAAATTTATTTTAGATTAATTTTCATTAATCATCTCTAATTATAAATTAATCCAAATCATTATTTAAATAAATAAATAAATAAATTCTTAATTATTTCCAAATAATTCATTTACTTATTAATAACTTTATTTACATTTAAAATGTATTTAAATAATACATTTCTACAATTAAATTCAAATTCCATTTTAAAATCTAATATTTAAAATGTTTAACTATTTAAACATTAATCCAAATTTAAATAATCATAAACCTTAAAATAAAATGAATGTTAAAGAACATTCATTACTTAAATATAAAAGAAAAGTTTAAAAACCAAATTTCTTAAATTTATTAAAGAAACAAGTTTAAAATGATTATTTAACTTTTCAAATTAAAGTTAAACACTTCATAACCTTAATTCAAGTATTAAAGGAAATAAATTCTTTCAGGTTTAAACATTATTTGAAATCAAATTCAACTTTAACACTACTTTTAAAACTTGTTAAATCTTTCAAATTTACAAAACCTGTTTGAATTAAATCTGGTTTTAAAATAAACCTGAAAACTAAATTTAGTTTTGATTTCAAAACTAAATTTAAACCTTACCTAAATTTAAATTATTCATTCTTAAAACTTAAATTCAAAGCTCACTTGAATAAAATGTCAACTTAAGCTTTTGATTTAAATTCCAGCCTAAATTTTAAATTTCTTTCAAATTTAAAAAAAAAACCGCACTCCTTCGGGTTTTAAACCTGTAACTTCACTAACTCGAGAAACCCCTTTACCTACTTCGAGTTTCCAACCCACTAGCTTCGAGACATAACTACAAACACCCGAGTAATACTTCGAGTCAAATACCCTGCACATTCCCAAATGGTTCACCAAAATTCAACATGTACGGTGCATATGCACCGTCACCTTGGAGAACTCCAGCCAATCTGACCTACTTCTACAAGTCGTCGACCATCTCCTCACAAGCTTACGACCATCAGAAAACCTACTGTAGTTCGAATTCAAATTTTCAGAAATCAACTACAACCTGGAAAAACCATCTGCACCACATACCCCAACCTGTCAACGCTGAGGAAACCTACCTCCGACCACCATCGTTGATGCGACTCTGGCCATAACTCCATCTACATCCCCTCTGCACCTCTCAAAACCCTACCTCACTCGATGCATCACAGAAAAATCAATAGGCTACTAAAACCCGACCACTCCAATTTAGGGCTAGAACCTGGAAATCACACTTGCCATCGCCACCACCCACTGAAATAAACTTCTGGCAATTTCCCCTACCTCCCCATCTGTATTCCACCTCCAGAAAAACCCACAGTCTCCATAATCAACTAGATCATCAAACAAACCCAAAAACCCCAAATTTTGTTTAACACGGTAATACTCATTCCACAGTCATTTTAAAAATGTGAAATTTGTTTTAAAATTAATGATTTCTAACATACATTCATGTTATAAACTTGTTTAAATAACCAATGATGTTCGATATTCTGATTTTATTGAAAATACATACTGTTGTATTTGTTTCAGAGGTAACAGATTTCAATTTTAACTTATTTTAACTAAATCATAATTTTACAAAACCTAAATTTATACTAAACAAACATATTTTTTTTTACACATAAGTTTCTAACTGAAACAATACAAATGATAAAGATTTTCCATTAAAGAATATCCTAATTTACAAACTATCAACATATGGAGATACAGGAAATCAATAAGATATAAACATATTCATATATATACACACAAAACAGTCATTATTATGAAATCATCACACATACTTATTTCTTCCAATTCATATGCACAGATATCTTAAACTTTTTGCATGTGAGGTTACTTATTCCATTTCATTTCTTTTAAACAGAAAACAGAACAATTTTGCCTAAACGGGTTTTGATTTCTGTGAATTAAAAACCTAAGTTCTGTAAATTATGTTTGGCATTGATTTTTAAAAGGAACATCTGTTTTTAAAATAAAGAAGCTTACTCACCAGTTTATTGAAGATGCAGAGAACAAATTTAGGTGCATTTATTTTCCTGGAATCCAGATTTGCATCTGCATTTGCTAGTTGAATTTCCTGGAACCTGATTACTAGTTGAAGTTGCTTTTAATTGATGATGTAAATTGTTTGAACATTCATGCAGACCCTTATCCTCATATGCTCAAATTTTAAATTGAACTTCACTTGCTTGAGTTTGAGGTTGAAGATTACTTTCAGATTGCAGAATTGGGTTTTGAATTTGCAGATTTTTTTGATTGCAGATTTGAAGTTTAATTTTGCAGAATTTTGAGTAAATAGGTTTTACGGATTTTGATTTGTATTTGTTTTCTGCAAAAATTTGATTGGTTCTTGGGTTTTGATTTTTACTTAGAATCTGATTTTCAGATTTCAATTGAAGATAATGTTTTAACAAAATGCATTGCTATATTTTCTTATCAATATGATTTAAAATAAAAAGTTTTAAAACAATGCCACTTGTTGTATTTAGTTTGTAATGTGATTAAAAGTGTCTACTCTTGTGTTAAGAGCTGAACACATATGCATTTTAATATAAAAAAGAACTTAATTTATAATTGTATTTAAATTTATCATAAAACCATTTATAATTTAATTTAAAATGTTTCAAATGTTTTATTACAATATTTAGCCTTACATGAAAACTTCTTTTATAACATATACATTTTAATGTTCGCTTAAATGTTTTCAAAGTAATATTCTTTTAAAACTAATTTTCAAAAGAGAAGACTTTTAAAAGAAAAATAATGTTGAATTCATTTTGTTCAAGAGTTTTATATCAAAATACTATACTTTAATGTGAATGAATTAAATCTTATTTCAAAAGAAAAACAATTTCCTTTAAAATAAAACAAAATAAACTTTTAAATAAAATTTAAACTATATTTATTTTTATAAACAAAATAAATACTTACTTATATTTCTATGAAAATATAAGATAGACTTTTAAAACAGACTTTTGAAAAGTTTTCAATACTAATTTAAATCAAATTAATCAATTCATAAATCATACATCTTATATATATATATATATATATATATATATAAATTGGAAAATATTCTTTATTAAATTTAAATTTAAATTAAATTCAAATCCTCTATTTACAATGTATACACATATATACATTATAAATGAAATGTCTTTTAAATTAGCTTAGAAAGAAAATTTTATTATTATAAATATTTTTAACATTTGAAAACAATAAAATTATCAAATTAAAATTATCATTATTATAAATTTTGAAAAGAATATCATTTGACAAATTAAATGATTATTAATCTTCAAAAGAAAATTCCTGTTTGAATTAAATTATTAAATCAACATTTCACATTTTAAAATAATTATAAATGAAATTATTAAATAAATATTGCCCAAATTTCCGGGACATCACATATTTTCATTTATTCGTATCTAGTAAATTTTCTTTTTATTGTATTACATTCGTTATTCACTACTTAATTTCATTTATTTACAGTATTCATCTTTCTACTTATTTTTAAAATAAATGACTTCAACATTTACCCTCTATCATATTTTATTATAGTAAGATTTCCATTATAACTTAAGTTTATAACAATTACAACAACAAATTCTTATTTATTAAAAAAATTCATTGAATACTTTCATTACTTCAAGTTTTACTTGTATAATATCCATTACGTTTTCTTATTAACATTTCAACTTTTTACATCTTTTGGTAAGTTATATATGCTTTTTAAGAATGCAATTGAAGTTTATACAAGTTCATCTCATTTCTTTTAATTAATTTAATGTTCAATAATCATATCTTTTGTTGATAGGTTACAATTTCAACTTTCTTGAAATTTCATTATAACCTAGCATTTAATCTCTTGTTTTAATTAGAGGTTCCAATTATTAATTAGTTACGACCCATTTCACTAAAGTAATTGAAACTATTAATTAATGGAAACTTAAGAACTAAATACCGGGTTAAATTCCAAATCATTTTAAAATAATAGATAAATGTATATACTTACAACTTATATGTATCTAATTGTATTTAAAACAATTTAAAATTTATATTTGTTTATCAAAATAAATCTATAGAAAAACTACTACAGTGGCCTTTCCACTTTAAAACAATAAAATGAATGTCGATGATGCGTGCACTCATCACCGAAGTTATTTTCCAGCGATAGAGAGAGAGTACAGAACTTATTTCTTTCTAAAATTTCTTTTAAACAATTCTTTCGAATCATGTTGAAATATTTATATTAGAAAGTACTTCCAATATTATTATTATTCCAAAATCATTTGAATGAAATTTTCAAAAACCCCGAGATTTAGATTATAAATTCCCAAATTTCATTCATTTTGTTTTCTTCAAATTTTATTCAATCCATATTTACAAATTTCACTACCTAACAACCAATATATTACAACCAAATATAACTTTTATAAAAAAATTATTTTATATATAGAAAATATAATAGGCAAAGTTATTTCATTCACCTATATTCAAAACAAATATTGTGTCGGTTTGTCCAATTAAGTGTTTAGAAATCCCTATCGATGTCATAGTGTCCTATGCACCGACCAGAATTTATAAATACAAAACGGAACAAATCAACACAATATCAAAACCTTTTTAAAACACTAACAAATACGCTCTCTCATACATATACTCTCAGTGACTCATCATCATAGGGTATTACTACCCTATTAATAAAGAGTTAAACCCTACAAAGCTAGGTTTATCGCTAAACCAAAGCTCTGATACCACATTGTAACATCCCGCCTTTTTGTACGCTTTAAATCGACGATAAACCACACACGTCAAACTCAAACCATACAAAAGGGCGAATTGGATTGGGGTGAATAAGAAAAGCAGAGAAAGAAATAAAAAAAAGTAGAATATTGCAGCGGAACAACAAAATATAATAATCAAATAATAGTTCATGAAGCCATTTTACAAAACATTTGATTATACTTATACCATACATGTCAGAGTTACACGTACCAGAGAATAATAAATAACAATGCAATGGAACGATGTGATACAATGGAATATAATAAATAATAGTATACAAATCTTCGTCTTCGTCCTTCAGAGATAAAGTCTTCAAATCCTGTAATGCTCAGACTAACCCGAGCGAATTAAAAAGACAAAACACTCGAGTCAGAACTAAAAGATCTTATGTAAGCTAAATCAACGGTAAAATATGAGTGGAGCAGCGTCAGAGATGTTTATGGGTTTTTGACATCTCCTATCCAGTGTCAAACGTGAGTGCAGTAACTAAGGAGATGCTCGGGATTCATATCTTCTAAGGATTCAATAAACTATTTACTATATAGTAATATTTCGCTATTATAATAATGTCTACAGTAAAATAAACTTACTTTTAAATAGCATTAAGGAGTTACCCAATCTCCCCCTTAACACGTAATAGTCCCAGTAGTCCATCCAGTATCATAGTCCCTCCTGATCAGGAAGCCACCAGAGGATACCACATGGGCTACGGGAGAAAACCAAACTCGTACAAGGATTGCTAGGGTAGGTGACACGGCACACAAGGCAATGCCAATGTAGATATACCAATTACTACCCAGGCCGATGGTGACGCATAGCGCGCAACTACTGCCCACCTCGATCCACAACCCCAGATCAAAAATCAAAAGTGGCCTCCAAATCAATCTCAAAGTTATAATACAATATCGAAGGAGTGTGTCCGATAAGAGGAGCTACCCTACTGGCCCGGAATCGCTCCTATTTTAGCCACCTTATGCCAACTTGTTGGAGTCGGGTCCATGTATATACCCCAAAGGAACACCGCCACCATCCTACTTCATTCTGAAATCTTCACCGCGTACACATTTGTTAAAGTGGTTTTCGGAGTTGGCAGAGTGTATGACAATTTCCAATCCCGTTCTCTTTAACAACCAAACGTTATTATAACACCGCGGTCATTTAAAATAATTATACTTCGAAACCAGAATATAATATCCATTTCAAAACCATATAAATACGATAACATTTCCATTACAAAACCAAATCAAAATGATATCATTTTTATTAAAATCCAAATCAATAAAATATCATTTTTTCCAAAATGTATCCTTCCAAATCATGGCACTTCCAACGTTATAACACTTCGAAATCAAAACACTTGAAATATAACACTTTCAAATCAATAATCCTAGCAAACTCAAACTTTAAAACATAACTACACCTATTAAATGTCTTAAATATTAAATTACTTTATATAATAAAAGAGCTTCTTCAATTTCACAAATTAATTCCAAATACATATTTGAACCTCCAAATAAACCATTTTAATTTCCATATATTTCAAAGCTTTAAATATTCCACCATTTCAAGACTAAGTCTTTGATAATTCCATATATATCAAATTCAATTACTATTATTTAGATTTGAAATGTTTACTTAATAAATCCAATATCATTTAAATAAAACTTTTACACTTTAAATAATTGGATATTCTTCCAATTTATTTAACTTGATATATTCATTTAAATCAACTTGATATTCATTTAAATCACTCTAACCCAAAATAAAGTTATAAAAATCAAACCATTTTAAAATCTCAATTTTACTTAAATTTCAAATCAAATTTATTTGATTATAATTCTTAAATAATTTAATTCAAATCAATTTCATATTTATCTTCCAACCTCAAATTTATTTAAGTTATTATAACCTCTATATATAATATAATTTAAATAGATATTTAACTATATTATATAAAACAGTCAAACTTTATTATTTAACTTATTTTATATATCAAAACAAATTTAAACATAGCTAAAAATCAATAATAAAATAACATTTATGTAACCTCTAAAATAAAAAATTATATAACCCGTATATTTCTTTACAAAACCATAGAAATCAACTCAAAATAATTTTATATATTTTTTTATATATAGACCATGTTGTCTGTATATAAAATTTTCTATCCTATGGTCAAGTGATACAGATATTTTTCATTTCAATCCATAATTTGAAACATAAATACGGTTATATATCATTTTAAACTGCAATCTCGAATGAAATAAAAATCCATAACGACTTGCAGTTTATAATAGTAAAAATAAAACATTCATTCATCCGATATCAATCACCAAACATTTATCACAATTGTCATCCAATTCAGTGAATAACATCAATATAGAACAAATAATAAATAACAGGCATTTACTGGCAGTTTATATTCAATGATAAATTAAACAACTATTTAACTAGCAATTTATATGCAATAATAAATTAAGTAACAATTTAATTCAAATAAATTCAACTTAACTAAGATGATGATTACTGTTTGCACCAAAATTAGTCACAAACCCCAAGTATTGTGAAAGCACCAGTGTTGGAATATAAATCAACAATATCCAAACACGAATCACAGATCTAAGCAAGCAACACGCAGCAAAATAAAAATTATGAACAAGAACACAGAATTTATAGTGGTTCGGCTATCTCCGGCCTACGTCCACTTCAAAGGTTTTAACTTTTATTGATATTCTTCGCTGATTACTCTTGATTACAGCGGATTACAACTGATGATAGCCTTGAAATCTGAATACAATAATGATAACGAGGTGTGTAATTCAATCCGGCAGAGTCTGGACGTTCAATGGTGAAAGCTCCCCAAAAGTCCCCCTTTCTGTTGGCTCTGGGGCTCTATTTATAGGCGTTGGAGGCCCAGATCTCGATCAAACTTCGGGAGACTTCTTCTGGCATGTGAGTGGGCCCACGCAGCCGACCCCACCAAGTTTCGTCTCGATCTGACATCGTTTCGAAGTGATTTCGAACCCATCAAGAAATGGTCCAATCGAGCTGAAACTTGTCGGGAGCAATCTTTATCTTGTATGTAAACTACTGTGAAAATTTCGTTGCATTTGGATCAGTAGGTTGGAAGATATGATGGGTTCAAAATGGGGTTTATTGCATGGCTGTTTGGTTCGAAACCATGCTTTCGAACCGATTGTTTCGAATCCATGGTGGCACGTGTCTTCGTGTCGACGTGGAGCGCACACTTCGCTTCGATCCGGGTTTCGCTCTGAGTTGAATGCTTCGACTCCATATATCTCGGCGCATTCGAACCGATGGAAGACATGTCATCATGGTTGGTTGACCCAGTGGGTTCGAACTGGACTTCGTGATGGGTTCGAACTGGACTTCGTGATGGGTTCGAACTGGACCTCTGTGATGGGTTCGAACTGGACTTCGTGATGGGTTCGAACTGGACCTCGTGATGGGTTCGAACTGGACTTCGTGATGGGTTCGAACTGGACTTCGTGATGGGTTCGAACTGGACTTCATGATGGGTTCGAACTGGACTTCGTGATGGGTTCGAATTGGACTTCGTGATGGGTTCGAACTGGACTTCGTGATGGGTTCGAACTGGACCTCTGTGATGGGTTTGAACTGGACGTCGTGATGGGTTCGAACTGGACTTGGTGATGGGTTCGAACTGGATCTCTTGTGATGGGTTCGAACTGGACTTCGTGATGGGTTCGAACTGGACCTCGTGATGGGTTCGAACTGGGCAATGTCCATCCCTCTTAACTCGAATCCATCATAACTTGAGCATACGAACTCGGATTGACTTGAAATTTGAAACGCTGGCTTCTACAGCTTTGCTCATCATGTCTTGTTAATTGTGGCCCGTTCCGGACTCGGACAAAATTCATCGATATCCATGGTTATCCTGCAATGCATGGTCAATATTCATGAATAGTAATCATTGATTTTTAGTAAATTTTGGGTATCTCAACTTTGCCAAAAGTTGGGATAACACTTTGCCCCCCAAAACATGCCTTTTTGCAAAAGGTATATTTTGAACGGTCTTAAATCGAGTGTAATAAATTCATGTTTCATCGATAGCTGCAGTATTATCAATCAAGTTTGTGGCTGTTCGAAGCCAAATCAGCATTCGTTCTTTACGTAGAAATTGAGAATGAAGTTCCGTAGTCTCTCCGGACTATTAATGGCTACTCTGAACCCTTACTAAGCCCATTCTAGACTTAGTGATTGAATAGAAAGATCCTATTGCACTCTGGCGTTGCCTTCTATCCCCTGCACTCTGGTCCCAGTTAGGACGTATAGCGATGTCATGGTCGTTCTAGACCGATCATAGCCTCTCCGGGCTCTTGCTGGATCCCATCCTGTCACTCTCCGGTGAAGGGGAAACAGCGCTTAAATGAGTTGATTCTGTCGCTCTCCGACGAAGCAACTCACTTCTTGCACTCCGGACCCCGCCTCTCCGGGTAGGGTCATAAAGCGATCACGTTTATATTGAAATTTAATGTTCATCCTTTGACTCTCCGGTCAGAAGGTTTATTGTAAGAAGTTCTAATTTATTTATTAAAATTCGAGTTCTAGATGTTCAATCTCAAACATCATAAAAAAGTTAAACATTGCCTCTCCAGGCATATCGGTTTGTCTCCATCTCAGAGCATGCCTAGGGATCTCTCCTGTTCCCGTACATGTGTAAGTGGAGTAACCGTTTTATTCTGAAAATAAATCTAAATGCAATTATTCGACTAAATTTCAAATCACGGACTTGGCCCTCGCCATCTTCAATCAGTGGATGACGAGTCGTGATCCCGATCCAGGATCGTTCCTGTTAGGTGGAGGCGGTAGTTGTTCTGGCCTTACCGCCGCAGTCCGTTCTCTGACAAATTGGGGCAATCTACCACCCCTGGCATATTCTTCCACCTCATCCTTTAGGTGGTGGCATTCATCTGTGGTGTGCCCATCCAGCTCATGGAATAGGCAATATTTTCCCGTCCTGCGCTCCCGCTCAGTGGGATCCCTTATAGGCGGCTTTCGATAGGGGAGTTGCCCCCGGGTTTCAGTGTAGATTCTTTCCAGGCCTGCAGTCAGATCTGTGTACTGCCTAAATCTCGGTTCTCGGAATTTCTTCCGTTTATCAGGACCATCACGCCTGTCATCCTGTTTCCTTTTTCCCTTGTCCGCTCCGGACTGATCTCGGGAGGTTCCTTCGTTTTGTGCGGCATTTGTTTCCAGCCTCTCGGCTCGTGATTCTTCCAATCGGATGAACTTTTCAGCCTTATGAAAGAATTCTCCAAGATCCTGCGGTGGATCTTTAGTCAGAGAATCTTTAAATTTGGTGCCCTCCACGACTCCTGCCACCGCCGCCATCAAAATCACCGATGGATCCGGGCGATCTACAGAAGTCACTGTTACATTGAATCTTAGTAGAAAATCTTTTATGGACTCTCCGGTCCTCTGCTTGATCGAAGCTAAAGTCATCACACTCTTGGGTCGCGTCACATGGACCCTAAACTGTCTCATGAAGCAGTCAACAAGCTCGCTCCATGTCCTGATTGATCCAGTCTCTAGTTTCCTGAACCATAGTGCAGCTAAATCTGATAAATATAGAGGGAAACATCGTGCCATCACTTCCTCGGATGCCCCCAGCACTTCCATGTGCCTGATGTATCTGGTAATATGCATGGTCGGGTCTGACCTTCCGTCATAGGGATCTAGCGTTGGTAATTTGAATTTTGGAGTGTTCCTTGCGTTTCGGATGTTCGGAGTGAGTGGACTCCGACTGACTTCTTCCAGCCCTCCACTAGGCAATCCTCCTCTCATGATTCTTCGCATCAGGCCAATCATTCTCTCGTCTTCGTCTAGGGGTTGGCCCCTTGTCAAGTTCCTATCCTGCCCCCCGAGCCTTGAGGGGAATTCCGGTACGTACTCTTCTGGTGGCTCGTTGGCATATGCATTGGCTCCAACTTGTTGAGCTCCGTCTATTGGTCTCCCAGTATCGGACCCTGAGGGTCTGCCCCCAAGGCCTTATTGACCACCTTCAACTCCTGTATTCTGGTCTTGAGCCTGACCTTCATTAGCTTCTGTAATCCTGATTCCTTGTCCCGCACTCGTAGCTGTTGTAGTTGGTCCAAGGTTTTGCATGTTCGTCGCCCTCATCTGTTCGAGGAAATTCTGCAGCATCTCCTGTTGACTCTTCATCATGCTTTCGCGCAATGAATTAGCCATAGCCTCCATCTCGTCTCTTGTGATGTAGACGGAAGCTTGTCCTTCTCTTGATCCGGAGGATGCTTCTTGGCTTCCTCCTTGTTGGCTCCTATCAACCCTTTGTCTTGTTTGTCGAGTCATTGTCTCTGAATTGGAAGTCTTCGAACTCTTGAATTTCAATTCTCAGTGAAAGCACCAAAGTGTTTGCACCAAAATTGGTCACAAACCCCAAGTATTGTGAAAGCACCAGTGTTGGAATATAAATCAACAATATCCAAACACGAATCACAGATCTAAGCAAGCAACACGCAGCAAAATAAAAATTATGAACAAGAACACAGAATTTATAGTGGTTCGACTATCTCCGGCCTACGTCCACTTCAAAGGTTTTAACTTTTATTGATATTCTTCGCTGATTACTCTTGATTACAGCGGATTACAACTGATGATAGCCTTGAAATCTGAATACAATAATGATAACGAGGTGTGTAATTCAATCCGGCAGAGTCTGGACGTTCAATGGTGAAAGCTCCCCAAAAGTCCCCCTTTCTGTTGGCTCTGGGGCTCTATTTATAGGCGTTGGAGGCCCAGATCTCGCTCAAACTTCGGGAGACTTCTTCTGGCACGTGAGTGGGCCCACGCGGCCGACCCCACCAAGTTTCGTCTCGATCTGACATCGTTTCGAAGTGATTTCGAACCCATCAAGAAATGGCCCAATCGAGCAGAAACTTGGCAGGAGCAATCTTTATCTTGTATGTAAACTACTGTGAAAATTTCGTTGCATTTGGATCAGTAGGTTGGAAGATATGATGGGTTCAAAATGGGGTTTATTGCATGGCTGTTTGGTTTGAAACCATGCTTTCGAACCGATGGTTTCGAATCCATGGTGGCACGTGTCTTCGTGTCGACGTGGAGCGCACACTTCGCTTTGATCCGGATTTCGCTCCGAGTTGAATGCTTCGACTCCATATATCTCGGCGCATTCGAAACAATGGAAGACACGTCATCACGGTTGGTTGACCCAGTGGGTTCGAACTGGACTTCGTGATGGGTTCGAACTGGACGTCGTGATGGGTTTGAACTGGACCTCGTGATGGGTTCGAACTGGACCTCGTGATGGGTTCGAACTGGACCTCGTGATGGGTTCGAACTGGACTTCGTGATGGGTTCGAACTGGACTTCGTGATGGGTTCGAACTGGACCTCGTGATGGGTTCGAACTGGAGTTCGTGATGGGTTCGAACTGGACCTCTTGTGATGGGTTCGAACTGGACTTCGTGATGGGTTCGAACTGGACCTCGTGATGGGTTCGAACTGGGCAATGTCCATCCCTCTTAACTCGAATCCATCATAACTTGAGCATACGAACTCGGATTGACTTGAAATTTGAAACGCTGGCTTCTACAGCTTTGCTCATCATGTCTTGTCAATTGTGGCCCGTTCCGGATTCGGACAAAATTCATCGATATCCATGGTTATCCTGCAATGCATGGTCAATATTCATGAATAGTAATCATTGATTTTTAGTAAATTTTGGGTATCTCAACTTTGCCAAAAGTTGGGATAACAATTACAAATATGCCAAACAGTCATACATAAATTTCTAATCACATCATAAATCAATTTAACAAACATAAAAAAAATTAGAAGTTGTGAGTGGGTTAAAACACTCACCTTTTGAATTTAAATTGAATTTAAATCCAATTTAAACTCAAAATTTGAATAGTCCCTGAATTTGTCCAAACCAACCCCAAGATGTCCAGAATTTCAATACGAACCTAGCGGAGAAAATCACGCATGAATCAGACCTCGTATGTAAAAATTACGTGTATTAGAATGATTGAAATTGCAATTTATAAAATAATTCAGAAAAATAATAAGTTGTTTGCCACGTCACCTCACGAATTATCAAGTACGAGCCGAGTCAAAACCCTACTGTCCCGTTCCCCTATCTAGAACCGCCACCAAATCGATGATTATTTGCCAACCACGATAGCCTTCGACATGATCGAACCACCTAGCCAAGCTCCACCCTAATAGGTGCACCTCCCAGCCACGTGTGCGCTGCTCCGGTGCCCCCCCTCCCATCGCGTCGCCACTGCCAATAACGACCAATTCCGATGAATACAGTGATGTTCTCGACCAGCAGACCCCATGGATGCACAACATTTGTCACCCTCTACGCTGCACCATCCCCTGATCGTCGTAAAATCGATGATCCACCGCACGATCCAACTTTCACAACCAAACGGTCGAAACTGTTTCATCGATTTCTAGGTAAATGGTGCATCGAATTGGAAACAAATCGTAGAATTGAGATGCGCTCGTCGAGAGCTTTCCGACGATAAAAAATTTAATATTGTTTTGAGAGTTTGAATTTTTGACTTTGAATTTGATCTGAAATTGCATTTGGGATTTTGGGTTTGCAGCCATTGGAAAGAGAAGGAGCTAATGGAATTGAACGTACAGGAATGAGGAATAAGAAGTAGGCTAGGGTTTATAATGACATATTTATAGGTGGATCAGAAAATAGAAACAATTGAATCGAATCAGTTTGAAAGTTGAACGCTCCACGGCCCAAAAAGCCCGTTTCAAATCCGGAATGAAAATGGGTCAGATCAAAAAAAATGTTTTGAAAATTTTTAAAATCAATGGAGCAGGTTTCAGGTCCAAATTCCATCGTATGAAGAAGTTATGCTAAAATCAAGTTATTTCAAATTGATTTCAATTAATTGATTTCTAGGCGTTTGGAGTCCGTACGATAAAACGAAAAGTCTGATTGCTACGAAACTTGAAATCCTACAATACTTCACCGTTACGGATCCGATGAAACTGGTTTCGTCGAAATCCAAGTCAGCGGCCAAAATGGCTATTTTCCAGTTAATTATATAATTTAATATTAATTTAATTAATCACTTCTTCAATTTAAATTCTATAATCAACAAATCTCATCATTTTTTATTTCTTAAACCTTCCCATTAATTTAGACAAGTTCAAATATCCAATTTAAGTTAATAAATTTTGTAACGTCCCGGAATTTTCGATCCCGAAAATTCCAAATAGTTAGAGAAAATAAGGAAAGAGATAGAAGAAGAAGAACAGAAGCACCAAAACACAATCTCACATTCGCAGCAGATAAAATATAATATAATATCAATAATAGCAGTTTACAAAGAAAACTGTACTTGTCAAATTACACTTTTTCTACATCAGAGTTACAACATATACACAAATACTGGACAAATACAATCCACATGACCTAGATAAACTGCAATATCACAGTGGATACACTCCATACGTTCCTGCCATCCAGCTCACTGCGTGAGCTCCAGAACGTCCTTGCCTGAAAATCTATAATACTCGGTCTGACCCGAGCATTACATCAAAGTAACACCCGGGTCAGGCTGGAAACCAGCGTGAGTAAACCCATCTAAACTTGAATTACAAAAGCATACAACTTATATATAACCCGGGTAACTTGTATCAATTACAAATACACAAATTGTTATAGACATTACTTATTTCACTCACCAATTTCTATGTACCAAATCTTAGATTAAATGGTCCAATTCACTTAAATAATTCCATACCAGCTTATTGATTTCACATATCAATTTGTAAAGAATCGAAGTGGTTTCGGGCATTTACTAATACCCGACTCCAGTCTCTTCGAATCTAATGTCATCTTGACCCAAGTTATTAAATTAAATATAATTCAATATTAAATATAGGATGTCACTTTTTACACAGCAATTCATCATTGATAGATAACCACCCTTATCACGGTTCACCCAAACATATCATATCACAAAACATTCATATCAGAGATATCAACCAATTTAAGACATTTAACATCATTCAATCATTCATTAAGCAAGATTGATCACTTTCAAAAATTAATTTAATTTATCTCTAATTAAATTAATTTCTAATCTTTTAATCACTTAGATTACCTTTACTTAATCATTAATTAATTACAAATCAATTAATTAATCATCTTTTAGTTATCCATCTTAATTAATCATCCCTGATTAATTATTCTCAATTTCATAACGTAAATAACTCTTAATTAATTACAAACATCCCAATATCACTTACATTGATTAATTATCCTATAATTAATCACACTCATTGATTATCTAACCCTTGGTTAGTTTTCTTAATCAATCAATTCTTAATTACACACCAAGTAATTGACCCTTAATTACTTCTCTTAAGTGATTAACTTTTAATTACTTCATATTAAGTAATTTCCCTTATATTAATTACGTCCGGTAATTTATCGATTAATTACTTCACTAAGTAATTACACTTATCAATCTCATTAGGTAATAATCAAATACCAAAATCCTTGACTAATTACATCAAGTAATTAATCTTTAATTACTTCTACTAAGTAATTATTCTTTAATTACTTCTCTTTAATTATCAAAATCTTAATTACCTTTAAGATAAATTGTCATCTTTATTAATTACTTAATCATATTATTTAAAAACATTTAACCTTTAATTATCACTTAAATATTTTATAACAATTAAGTTTAAAATATTTTAAATCTTAACTTAACAAACTTAAGTTAACAAACATATAATTTCGTAATTAAAGGTTTAGGAAACATTTATAAAGGAAAATAATTTATTTAAGATAAGTTTGAAACAATTTTCATTTCAAAATTTCTTTAAAACTTTTAAAAACATTATTAAAACTTGCATATAATCTACTTCGGGTTAAACCTGAACCTTACTCGAGACTGGCTTCGAGTTTCCCCGTTCCTCTTCTTTTATTTGTTTATTTACTCTTGTTAAATTAAAAAAACTATTGTTACACAACTCAACGAACACGAGCAAAAACTCGAGCCTGACCCTCACTATCTCGAGTACCACTTCAAGACAATCTCAACCCAACACCTAGACACGATCAACGTCGCCGTGCACGTGCATAGCAGTTTGCCAGCACTCCGACGATCTTCACCGCCTCCGTCAAGTCGCAAATCAACTCGACACACGATTCCAATAATCGATTCGATGCTATCAATTCCAAAACAAAAACGAGTATCCAGCTAGAAACTGGAACTCGACCTCACCGGGAAAAACCGTCTCGCACCACTCACGCTGACCGCCGACGACGCAACAACTACTGCCGCACAATCTCCGACCATCCACGCTTCCATTCCTCGTGCTACGTGCCACTCGATGCTCCCAAAATGACGCCATCCTACAAATTCTGGCCACAACCCAAATTTGGGTTTAAAACTTAATCGAGCAATTCCCAACACCATGGTGGATTAGCCACCTTCCAGCCATTTTTGCCGAACACTCCTATACCTCGACCTTCCCTAGTAATGGCCTCGACCACCAGAAAGCACCCAGTCGCCAGTTCTTGCCCAAAGGCACTTCTCTGGTCAACTCAGAAGTGCTTCACCAATTCCAAACTAGAATTCGTGATTTTTGTTTTAAAAATCATATTTTGAAAAGAGGATTCAGATTATATATATGAATTAACAAATCAATGTATTTGATTTTTAACGCAAACTTAAGTTCCTCTGCTCTTTTATTTTTCCAGATAATATTTCTATTTATAAAACTTAAAAATATTTTTAAACCTTAGTTCAATTTTAAACAATCATACTTTGTTTAAATTCCCAAGCTAATAGAGATTAGAGTGAGAAGAATTGGGATTTTTAATCTATGTTTAATCTCTGAACCTGAAACAGAGATGAACTTATGTATACCCAGACATTCACACAGCATTCATTTATATAAACTTGATTCAGAACTAAAACAAACATGCATACACAATTTTAAACAGGAATCACAATCTCACTTTAAACATTTATCATTTATCAAAAATTAAAAATGTTTATGCTTAACTTTACTCACCTCTTTTGGATGAACAGAAAGGGACTGGAATTCTTTTTCTCTTGCAAATCTTGAAAACTGGAAATTGAATCAGATCTACCTGGTCTTTGGTCTGAAACTACTTCTTGATTCTTGAGATGATTCTTGAGTTATTACAGGTTGAAAACTGAAAACTTCCAATTTTCTTTTCTTTTGATTTCCAGGTTTTACTTGCTTTGATATTAAAGCTTGAATTACAGGTTTTCTTTATATATACTTAGGTTGAAGATGATGTTGCAGGCTTTACTTTTTGATCTTGAAAATGATTTGCAAATGAATTACAGGTTTTGATTTCTAATTTGCATTTGTTTTGGATTTAAGAGGAGTTTTCAGGTTTGGTTCTTTTGGTTTTTGAAAAGAAAATAGAAAAAAAAATGAAGAGGAAAATTATGAGTTTAAATCGAATAATTTTTTGATTTATTAAAATAAAAAGAAAAAAAAATGACACTTGTCCCTTACCTTATTAATTACTTAACACTTGTTACATCTCTCTCTTGATTTAATTACACTTGTAATAACTTATTTTTATATTATTTATAAATGATTTTAAAAGAAAATGAAATAAATTTCTTAATTAAATAAGTACTTTAATTAATCTATAAATTCCTTTTTAATTTTATATAAATAAAACTATAAAAGAAAATATAATCTAAACCAATTATAATTTAAATAAAATCATATAAAATTATTTAATCCCATTTTGAATGCTAATTTAAAAGCTTTGTGCTTATTTACTATTAAATAAATACTTTTCCAAATTTATATAAATAAATTTCCTTTAAAGAAAATAATATAAAACTATCTTATTTTAAATAAAAACTCATTCATTTAATTTAAAATCAAAAATATTTTTAAGATACATATCCTTTAAATTCAAGTTTTAAATCCAAATTCAAATTCAATTTAAAATCCAATTTAAAATCAATTCTGACAATTATAGATGTTAATTTTAAACAAACACATTATTAACTCTAAATAATCATCCTATTTAAAATAAATTTAAATAAACATTTATATACACATTAAATAACACTTATTAAATTAGAAAATAATAAGTCTATTAAAAAATCTATTTAAAATCTATATTTTATATAAAAACCCTACACCGAAGAGTAGAGCTTGGGAATACAGCTGTCTGCCACACTGACCCCTCTTTTAGCTAGCCCAGCACAGAGATTTGATGCCCCCAACCAGTTTATAGGATTAACGGGGACCCACTTCTGTGCCTTAAAATTGGGAGCAGGGCAAACGGGAATCGAACCTGCGACCTGCTTACCAAGAAGCAAGTATCTAACCATATTTTTAAAACAACTCATTATTAAATTGTTTGGAAACAACAATTTTACCAATTTTAAATAATTTATAAAGGAGATTAGCACATTTTAAAATGCATGAAATTCTGAGATATCACATTCCTCCCCCTTAGAATTTTTTCGTCCTCGAAAAGGAACGAAGCGAGAACTTATTAAAATGATTATTATTAGAAAAAAGTACTCTTAGATAAAATTTAAAACATTTAAAAATATTGTAAAATAGTTTTTATAAGTATACTTTTATAAATCGATATTTCAACACGTACATCCTCGTTCTCATAGAAATTCGGTCATACGTTGATTAGGCGTAGTACTGAAAATCTATAAGTACTTAGCAGACCCATTTCAACACCTAGTGAAAATACTTGGAAAATAATTTTGTCGAAAATATAGAAAATATTTTTTTTCGAAAATAGAGGAAATATCTTTAGTGAGAATGCTCTGGGAATCATTACCCCCATCCACAGTCGCAGTTAACCCGATGGTTATGTTGCCATCCCGGCAAATCCATAGATAACTATAGGCATCTGCACCCTTCGATTACGCCATGGAACCCACTATAGATCGCCGCTACTACCGGGGTTACGTTGCTATCACAGCAAAAACCCATATAACTGTATGCCTCAGCGCCCTCGAATTCCGCGGCCAAAAGAATGAAACTTCTCCACTCCCACATAGGTCGCAGTCTACCAATGTAAAATCAAATGTAGACTGTTAGCTCTCATCAGCACACACGACTTTCGCTAAGTCACCATAGGTCGCAGTCTACCAATATCAAAATCAAACATAGACTGTTGGCTTTTAACAGCACACATGACATTTGCTATGTCACCATAGGTCGCAGTCTATCGATATAAAATCAAACGTAAACTGCTGGCTCTCAGCAGCACACACGACTTTCGCTATGGTCTGCAGTAGATCGTAGTGACATCAAGTTACACTATCGTCACAACATAACCCAAATGCCTCTGTAGGCATCAACGCCCTCGACTTTTGTTTGCACAAAAAATGGGGTAAACACCTCCAAGTCGTATAATTTAGTTGATTATATGTTGTTCTTAATGATTTGGGTGATTTATGCAAATACATAAAATAGATGGACTAAACTGCAAAAGACACACAGATTTATAGTGGTTCGGCCAGAATGTTCCTACGTCCACTTTATATGTTATTCTCCTTTTCTGTTCAGATTACAAGTACAAAGCTTTGATTACAAGAATCTGAAAGTTGTTTGAAAGTTCTATTCGTGCTTGAGCTCTCAAACTTGTCTGTCATTGTTGTACCTCTGCACCTCTATTTATAGAGTGAGGCTGGGGGCAGGGATCCTGGATGTATATAGCCGTTGGTGGGCCTGGGTTGAAGCAACCTGGCCTGACAACTTTGGTCCGGCAATGCCTTAGTTCGGTAGTAGATGGTTGGAGTTGAGGCATTGGTCCAGTAGTACTTTGGTTCGTGTTGGTTCGGCGTTGAGTTGGTGATTTGGTTCGGTGGCGTTGGACCGGTAGTGGATGGAAGGTGGCTGGTTCGGTGGTGTTGGATCGATAGTGGATGGAAGGTGGCTGGTTCGGTAGTGAATGGAGTGGGTTGGTTCGATGAAGGTGGATCCGATAGTAGGTGGGAATAGGATTGGTTTGGCTATTTGGGGAAGGGAGTTGGCTCGGCAATGCATGGAGATGAGATGGTTCGGCATTGCTTGGAGAGGGACGGTTCGGTAGTGAAAAAGTGCCCAACATTTGCCCCCCAAAGTAGCGCATATGCCTGTATATGGCGTGCTTTGTTTTAAGTAATGCCGAACCAACTGGTCCGGTCATTGATTTTTGCTTATAAATAGGGGCCTAACGCTTTCGTTATTCTTTATCAGCCGAGCCAACCCCTTGCTTTTGCCGAATCGAAATCTTATCTTCGCCGGACCACATGTGTTAGCCGAATCAAATTCCTATCCTTGCCGAACCAGGTGAGACCCTTTTTTGCCGAATGGGTTTTTGTTTTGAACTACCGAATGGACTCGAGAACTTGACTTACCGAATGAACCTTGTGGGTTTTAAGTACCGAATGACAATTTCATACTTGAATTGCCGAATGGAGTGTGTGTCTTGACCACCGAATGAGACTACACTGTATAAGTGCCGAATGAGCCTTATATACTGGAATTTTTATGTTTTGAATTACGAGTGAAATTCCGGACTACATATACTTGCATGTTTATGTCTCTATATTCCTTGTTTTTAACAGTGTGTTTCTCTGGTATCGCAGATAATGTCTCACAAAGTGGAATCTCGATCAGAAAAGAGAAAATCTACGGACAGAAGAGAGTCCCCTGTGGTGCCCCCAGCCCAGCTAGGACCGGGACGACAAGGACCCACCCCGAGATCACTAATGGACGGATATGGTCTTCAAGAGCTTCTGAACTCTCCTCCTGATTGCTTTCCTAGCTCTCTCAAAGAAGAGCAGCTTGATGTTATCTCCCGCTCCTTTGGGATTGATAGAGCATGCATGCTGTTGCCAAGGAAGGGGGTCATGCCATATAATCCCCCTGAAGGATACTTCGCTTATAGTAGGTACCGCTGCATGTGTGGGGCCATTCCTCCAATCAATTCCTGGATAGTTAGCTTCGTCACCTATTTGAAGGTGGCCCCTTTCCAGCTCCAGCCCAACTCCTACACTATCTTGGTGTGCTTATTCGTGATTTTCCAGAGAAAGTAGGGGCGCCCCCTTCTAACCGGGAGATTCGGTATCTGTATAACTTGAGAGGTTACAAAAGCGGGTCTCCATACATCAGCTTGGAATCGGCCGTGTCCTTCAAACCGGTCTTGGACTTGTATTCAAAGTTCACCATGTTTAAGAAGGAATGGTTCTTTGTTCAGGATGACACCGTTTCGATCCACCGCTTCACCTCTGGCTATAAGTTGAAGCTCATTTATAATTTCCGTTCTGACTGAGATGCTTCTTCTTATGTGCTTTTATTTCTTGCTAGCGATAGGTGGCTTTGCGGTCGTGGAGAATGATTACTTGGTTCAGATGGCCACGGAGATAGAGGCCATTTTGGGGAGGGATAGGTCGGCTTCTTACCTAATCAGGAATGCCACTCTCCTGGGACACAACTTGATTCTACCACATCAGTCTGTGGTCAAGCAGAGGGATACGGCTGAGGAAAGACCTGCCAAAGCCAAAGGAGGGGCCACGACAAAGAGCAGCAAGAGGAAACCCTTCTCGATACCTCCAGTCGTCGGGGGGAAGAAGCTCAAGAAATCTGATTAGAGTTTTGAGGAAGCGCCTTTTGACTTTTCAAGTTTCTTCTTGATTAGAGTTTTGAGAATTTTGTTGACAGCTTCGACTTGTCCATTTGCCTAGGGATAAGCTACAGATGAGAAGCTTTTGTGAATTCCGTGCTCTCGGCACCAGTCGGTGAATTCCTCACTGTCAAATTGAAGTCCATTGTCCGATATGATTTTGAGTGGAACCCCGTACCTGCATAAAACATTTTTGATCAAGAAGTTAATAACTTTTGCCGAAGATATTTTATTTAGAGGCTCCGCTTCCACCCATTTGGTGAAATAGTCAACTGCACTATGGCATATTTGGCTCCGCCTCGGCCCATTGGCAGTTCGCCAATCAAGTCAATTCCCCATATTGCAAAGGGCCAAGGGCTGGTCATCTGAATAATGTCATTGGTTGGTAGTCGAGGGATTTTAGCAAATTTCTGACATCTGTCGCATTTTTTGACGAAGTCCAAGGCGTCTTTGTTTAAGGTTGGCCAGAAATATCCATATTGGTGTATCTTCTTTGCCAGAGTCTGCCCTCCAGTGTGGTCTCCGCAACTTCCTCGATGGATGTTGGATAAGATTTCCATGGCTTCCCTTCCAGCGACACATCTTAATAAGGGGTTAGAGAAGCCGCGCTGATAGAGGATGCCTTCTTGTATTATGTAGCGGGAAGCACTCCTCAAGATTTTTCTGACTTCGTTACGCTCGTTGGGTAGTGTGCCATCTTGCAAGTATTTCCGGATAGGAGTCATCCAAGTTTCTTCTTCGATTGTAGCTATCATATCCTCTTGTTCGAAACTTGGGGCTAGTTGCATTGAGATGGTTATTGTTCCGAAAGTGGTGTCGTCCTTCATACTAACTTGCTTTGCCAGTTCGTTGGCCTCCTGATTCTCTCCTCGAGGAATGTGTTTGATTAAATAGTGATCTAGTTGATTGAGCGGCAGCTTGGTCTTCTTTAGATATGTTGTGAGTCGCTCTCCTCGAGTCTGAAATTCTCCCAGTATTTGATTTACAATAAGTTGAGAATCACTATGGAGACATAAAGAACTGACTCCAATTTCTAAGGCAAGTTCTAGTCCTCCTATTACTGCTTCATATTTTACATCGTTGTTGGTGGCAGCGAATTCCAACCTTAGGGCATAGTGCAGCTTCCTACCCCTGGGGGTGATTATCACAATACCTGCCCCCGAGCCCTGTTCGTTTGATGCTCCATCTACAAAGAGATTCCACTTGATATCTTTTGTTATTTCAGATTGATCCTTACCTTCGTTGGTAGTGAATTCGGCAATAAAATCGGCCATGGCTTGTCCCTTGATGGCAGTGCGAGGATGGTAGGTGATATCATATTGACTCAGTTCAATGCACCATTTAAGTAGTGCCCAGAAGTGTCGGGGAGATGGAGTACCTGCCTTAGCGGTTGATCGGTTAAAACTCTGATGGAATGAGATTGGAAATAGTGTCGCAGTTTCCGTGACGTGATTAGCAAACAGTATGCTAGCTTTTCAAGTTTAGGGTATCTGGCTTCTGCCCCTGTAAATCTCTTGCTTACAAAGTATAAGGGCCGCTGCGCGTGGTGGTCCTCTCTCATCAAAGCGGCACTTAAAGCATGGGACAATACGGCAAGGTATAGGTATAGTTCTTCGTCTTCATTTGGAGTTGAGAGTACTGGTGGTCTCTGAAGGTGTTCGATTAGGTTAAGGAAGGCTGTTGAGCATTCGTCAGTCCATTCGAACTTTCCTTTTTCTTTCTTTAGAGCTTCGAAGAAAGGGATGCATTTGTCGGTTTCTTTAGAGATGAACCTGCTTAGGGCGGCCACTTTTCCGTTTAGGCTTTGCATCTCTCTTCGAGTGGATGGTATCTTGATATCTTGCAGAGCCCGGACTTGTTCGGGGTTTGCTTCAATCCCCCTGGCATGGACGATGAATCCTAAGAACTTTCCCGATGATACTCCGAAGGAGCACTTTAGAGGATTCGGCTTCATTCCATATTGGCGAAGTATTTGAAACATCTCGTCCAGGTGGATTATATGATCGTTGGCTTTCCTTGATTTTACCAGCATGTCGTCCACATAAACTTCCATAGTTCGTCCTATTAGTTCCGCAAACATCTTGTTGACGAGGCGCTGATAAGTAGCTCCGACGTTTTTAAGTCCAAAAGGCATTACTTTGTAGCAGTACAATCCCTGGTCAGTGATGAAACTAGTGTGGTCTTGATCGAGGGCGTGCATAGAGATCTGGTTATATCTTGAGTATGCATCCATAAAGAATAAGAGTTCGTGTCCGGCTGTGCTGTCCACGAGTTAATCGATTCGAGGGAGTGGGAAGCAGTCCTTCGGGCAAGCGTCATTTAGGTTAGAGAAGTCGATGCATGTTCGCCACTTCCCATTAGCCTTCTTTACCAGTACCGAGTTGGCGATCCATTCTGGGTAGATGGCTTCTCGTATGAGGTTATTGGCAAGTAGGTTCTTCACTTCTTCCTCGAGGGCTGCTGATCGTTCTGCCCCTATGTTTCTCTTTTTCTGCTTTACTGGCACCTTGGTGGGATCGATGTTCAGTACGTGGCATGCTACGTTTGGGGAGATTCCAGTCATGTTAGCGTGCGTCCATGCAAATACATCCATGTTGTGGCGAAGGAAATCGACGAGTTGATCCTTCAATTCCGCTCTTAACTGAGACCCGACTCTCAGCAGTCTACTTGGGTCGTGTTTGTCTACATATACAAATTCCATAGCCTCTGCAGGCTCGGTGGTGGCCTCCTCCTCCTTGTCCTTGGGTCTAATTCGTTGAAAGGATCGCTGGTGTATCGAAGAGGAGGGGCTTTCTTTAATTGCTATTCTTCCAAGTTTTTCTTGTAGAGAGAAGTCTCTGCATCCTTCCCTTTATCCTTCTTGCGGTTATTGCGAAGTTCAGTCACATAGCAATCTCGAGCGGCGTCTTGATCTCCCTCTATTTCTCCTATTCCATTGTCCGTTGGAAATTTCATCTTCAGGCACCACGGGGCTAGGACAATTTGGAAGTCAGACAAGGCGGCCTTCCTAAAAAGGCGTTGTAGGACAAGTAGTTCTCTATTAGCACAAATGTTTGTTTTCGCACGACGTAGCGGGGATGACTTCCTATTTCGACAAAGAGGTCCAGTTGCCCGAGGGGCATCTTCGCATCTCCAGTGAAACCATGTAGCGGTTTGCTGCAGGAAGACACATCCTTCATTGACAGCTTCATTTTGTCGAAAGCATGCTTGAATAGGATATTTACTGAGCTTCCAGTGTCTACTAGAATTCGAAAAACCTTGGATGGACCAAACCAGGCAGAGATGACCATAGGATCCATGTGAGGGTACTGTCTTCCCTCTAGATCATGCCTACTGAATGTGATGTCATCATTCTCTTTCCTTTTCGGGTGGCGTTCTTCTGTAACAGAATTAACGTAGCCTTCATTGTTTCTAAGTGACTTACCGTATCTCTCCATCTCTGCGCAGTTTCCGTCAGCGATGAGTGGTCCTCCTGATATGGTAAGGATCTTCTCTTGACTGGAGTCGCTGGTGTTGCGATTTCCTCCACCTACTTCCGGGAGGGGCAGCCCTGGGTTCTCATTGGCAGGAGTTGAAGTCCTATTCTGACCTTTCACACAACGCTCTAGTCTCTTCCTTCTGATGTGTTCTTCAATCAAGTCCCAGAGATGATGGCATTCACTGGTGTCATTCCCATGAGATTTGTGGAATCGGCAGAACTTTCTAGACTTAATTGCATCATCTGATTCCTTCTTGTGCGGGGGTCGCTTGTATCTAACTTCGTCCTGGGTGGCCAAGAAGATGTTTTCGATTGTTTCATTTAGAGGAGTGTAAGAGTCAAATCTCGGTGTGGCCTATATAAGCGCTTTTCCCCCTTCTTGCCCCCAGCACTATCTCTGGAGTCATTTCTTCGAACGTCCTTTGCTACTGCGGATGTGTTTCCATGAGCTGCATTGGTTTGTTGCCCTGTCTGCCTTTCAATGGCAGCGTCTTCAAGTCTCATATATTTCCCGGCTTCGTGGAAAAAATCGGGTAAGGTAGCTGGCTTTTCTTTCGTTAATCTCCTAGCAAACTTAGTATCCGGATGCACACCACTATAGAGGGCCATTAGGATAAGTTTCTCGTCGGCATCTTGGACTGCGGCTGCTGCGGCGTTGAATTGGGTTAGATATTGTTGCACTGTCTCCCCGGGCTTTTGTTTGACATTAGATAGGGAATAAGCGTCCTTGGGTTGTTCCACATGAATGCAGGACTGGCTGATGAACTTTTCTTTCAACATTTCCCATGAGCTGATTGATTATTGGGGTAGATGGCAGAACCAGGAGGTAGCTAGATCTGCCAAGAATAGTGGAAATCATTTACACAACACTCCCTCTGTTGCTCCGCTCATTAGCATATGCTGTGTGTATCTCTGCAAGTGTACAACGGGGTCAGAGGTTCCCTTGTAAGGTTCCATTGTTGGCATTTTCCATTCCCGGGGGGGTGATGGCAGTTTCGATATTGAGGGTGAAGGGGCAGGTTACCCTAGCACCTATCCCCCGATCCCTTTATTTCCGTTGGATGCACTCTCTGAACAATCGTGCCATCCTTTCATCAGAACTTGGAGCGGATAGAAATGAGTTTGGTTCTTCCCTGCGGGATTGATTCTGTCCAGATGACATGTAGGGATGGTATCGTCTATCACTCCTAACATTCTCCAATGACAGCCTCTGGTCTTTCGGGGGCATGCTGGGGTCAGCTACAGTTGGCCCTTGCCTTGACCTCCCTGCTTGGTTCTGTTCTCAGCACTTCCTCGGGCCCAACTTCGGGCTGGACTCCAGCTCGGTCGCGTCTATTGGTGTTTCCATGGTTAGGTAGCATGGCAGTCTCAGCTACATCCGACCCCTACTTGGTACCTCCCATGTTGGGTTCGGTTCCAAGTGTTTCCTCAGGTCGGAATTCGGGCTGAGTCCGGGCTCGGCTCCTACCATTGTTGTTTCTGTTGTTAGCCTCTTCGAAGAAGAAATACCTTTGTCGTCTCCCAGATCCTCCAGACCGGGACTCACCCCATGATTCGGTGTTGCGGTTAGTTTCTTCAACATCCCTTAAGCGTGACATGAGTTGATCCACCAAGGCTTCTTGTTGAGATGCGAAGCCGTTTGTTACTTCAGCCACAACCCTGTCCAGATCCGCCCTTGTAATTGGTTGTTCCGTAGCAGGGGTTGTCGGATTTTCCTGATTTCCTTTTGCTGTTGGAACCGGACGATTGTCTTGATCTCTGATCAATGGATCTGGGATACTGCTAGTTGTGATGCTCTTTCCTTTGTTAGCATCTTTCTTCCGTCCGGGAGGCATGTTTTCCAAGCAATGAACGATGCTGATAGGAAGAGGGTTAAGTGGGAGAAGCTGAAGCTTCGAGCTCCTGTTCTCAGTGAAAGCACCAAAAATGTTTGCACAAAAAATGGGCAAACACCTCCAAGTCGTATAATTTAGTTGATTATATGTTGTTCTTAATGATTTGGGTGATTTATGCAAATATATAAAATAGATGGACTAATCTGCAAAAGACACACAGATTTGTAGTGGTTCGACCAGAATGTGCCTACGTCCACTTTATATGTTATTCTCCTTTTCTGTTCAGATTACAAGTACAAAGCTTTGATTACAAGAATCTGAAAGTTGTTTGAAAGTTCTATCCGTGCTTGAGCTCTCAAACTTGTCTGCCATTGTTGTACCCCTGCCCCTCTATTTATATAGTGAGGCTGGGGGCAGGGATCCTGGATGTATATAGCCGTTGGTGGGCCTGGACTGAAGTAACCTGGCCTGGCAACTTCGGTCCGGCAACGCCTTGGTTCGGTAGTAGATGGCTGGAGTTGAGGCCTTGGTCCGGTAGTACTTTGGTTCGTGTTGGTTCGGCGTTGAGTTGGTGATCTGGTTCGGTGGCGTTGGACCGGTAGTGGATGGAAGGTGGCTGGTTCGGTGGTGTTGGACCGGTAGTGGATGGAAGGTGGCTGGTTCGGTAGTGAATGGAGTGGGTTGTTTCGGTGAAGGTGGATCCGGTAGTATGTGGGAATAGGATTGGTTTGGCTATGTGGGGAAGGGAGTTGGCTCGGCAATGCATGGAGAGGAGATATTTCGGCATTGCTTGGAGAGGGACGGTTCGGTAGTGAAAACGTGCCCAACAACTTTCGCTACATACTACACATAATCCTCAGGAACTAGTTTGTCCGGACTCCTCACAGGATCAACTTTAGAACCCTCCTTAGGGTTCAAGGCAGTACCACCCTGTGGCACTAATGAGAAGTTCATTTCATGGGTGTGCCTTTTCCCCAAAGCCATTTTCAAAACACTTTATACTATACACAAATAGTATCTTGCAAATCATACACCCATTATGAATCTCATATAAATCTCCTTTCTCAAAATCGATTATCTCAAAATCGATAATTCTCAAACTAGGCTTTCCAAATTCCAATATTGATTTTACCCAAAAATCAAAAAGCCTTTCCAAATCCAAAGGTTCCAAAAACCTTTTCTCAAAATCGTTCTCATAATATCCTTTACATATAAATGTATGTATGTATGTATGTATACATACATACATATATATATATATATATATATATATAACTTTTGAAAATCTTTGGATCACTTCAAACTTGTATAAATTCCCTTTTATACTTCAAACACTTTCAAAAATCTTTTCCTTCCGGCAATAGATTCAACAAGGGGAGATTTATCTTATATAACAATGATATATAACTTTGTTTATTCTATACTCGAATTTGATTACTCTATAAAGTCACTTACCAAATTACTTACTTCCATAAAGTAAATTTTTACCATAGAAATATCCAATTTTCACTTTACTTCATCATTTATTTCACAAAATATACCTTTCATTTCAAAAACCATTTCACATTTCATATCCACAAATTCCCAGTATCAATTTCATTCAAACCCATACGATGTTCACATATCATCCATAAGCTATACTAATCTGATCGCTCACTCGATCACACAATTTCACTTCCCAACTAGTATCGTCCATTCGACTTCCTAGTGCGGACTCGGATCTGGTTTCTTGATCTGAAATCGTTATTCTCCTTGCATAGTCATAACTATGATAGAGAATATCCAGAACTAAACAACAACCCATTTCCAGGTTCGCCGTCGAAAATCGAGCGAAAATCCCCAACTCGGATTGATATGACTATTTCGAAATTCTGTGCTCGAATCTGGATCAAATCACTATGCGAATAGAATAATATACGTGCATCCTACATATCTATCTTTATTGATTATTAGCCAAATCAATTCCCTTTTCTATTCACATTTCCTTAAATTCCTATTTACTTATTCACATTTGTTTCAATCCCATTTGGATTATCACCTCTATTCTTATCTCAATTGGGTATTTAATCATAAACAGTTTGCACTCTGACCGGCTTAAATTTTGAAAATAGCTTGAAGAGTTTAAAAATATATAAGTAGTTGAAAAATAGTTATTAGTTTGTAAAATAGCTGCAAAATAGTTAAGTAATTGTAAAATAGTTTTAAAATAATCAAATAGTTATAGAAATAATTGCAAAATAGTTGTAAAATAGAAATTAGTTTGGAAAAAATAAATTTATATTAAAACAATTTATTTTGAAAATAGTCCAAAGTCAAACTGTTCAATTCCCAATCTATAATCCGTCAATTCAATTTAAATTTCCACTTCCATTTAAATTGACTCAATTCCAATTTAAATAACTTCAATTTCCATTGAAATTGATTTGTCCCCAATTCAAGTTGAATTAATTCTAAATTTCTTTCCAATTTCAAATAAAATTCTAGTTGAATTTTAAACCTATTCAACTTTAATCTTAATTCCAAATTATTCAAATCAAATTGGACTAATTTCAAATTGAACCCATTTCAATTTCGAATTAATTCCAGTTTGAATTAATACCAATTCCCATTTCAATTTGATCTCATTCAACTTCAATTTCATTTCAAATTTTCCATTTGAATTTTTTAACTTATACATCTTCAATCACAATTCCAATTAATTCGAATCGAATCTAATTTGAACTAATTTAATTTAAGTCTCTACTTTAAACCATTTTGAATTATATAAATTCGAGTTAAATTTCCAGATGTTGATTTAATCCTTTAAATCAAATCAACTTATATCTTTAAATCATTTAATTCTGAATCCAAATTCCATTTTTAACCTATTTCAAAGTTCAAATAATAATAATAATCCATATCCTTTTTAACCAATTAAACTTTTGACATTCAATTTATCACCAAATTTCAATTTTGAAACCAAACCCTTGAAGTTTAATCTTAGACATTCAAATCTTAAGTCCAAAATGATTCTATTTTATCTTAATAATGGATATATTACCATACCCCTTTCTTCGTTCATTTAAACAAATCCAATTTTAGCTTAATGATTATTAATAACAACAGGATGGTATCGTTCAAAGTATTTTAAAACATCCATCCATTTCCAATTTCTAGATCTCAAACCCATTTTTAGATCACACAACTCCCAATTCAAATTAACCATTTTAACTTCCTAAGTTAAATCCCAATTTCATCTTGAAATTTCCAATTCAGGTTTTTTGTTAAATTATTTAACTTTCCAAACTTAAATTCAATTTACTTAATCCAGCCAACCTTACCCAATTTGAATTCCCGTTTCAAATTCTAAACTTCACATTAATAATCTTCCCACTTATAAGTTCAAAAACTTATCACTTTGGGTATCACTTCTTATTTCAAAATTAAAACTCAACATTTAGAGTTTATTTCAAATCATTTTTGATATTATGTATATCCTTCATTTATACATATTATTTCCTTTACACACCAAGTTATCCTTAAATTTTAAACCACCTTTGGTTTTTAATTCAAAACAAATTCCTTTAAATTTTCAGACAACTCTTGTTTGAAATAGGACCCTTTCATTTAAATACATTAAATAATATTATTTATTATTTCTTTATAACTTTGAAACAAATTTTTAAATTTTTGGATCTAGATTTAAAACTTCACAATTTAGAACATCTTCAGTTCCAATTTATAAGTCATACTTGCCTAAATGTTTTACTTCCCTAAAACATTTCATTTTGGTTACTCATTAATACACATTTTATTATTAAATACAACAATCATTTATGATAATAACCAAGATTATCATATCTGGAAACAAATTCATTATTATCTTATTCTGAAAATCTTCCCTAAATTCAAGATTTTAATTTCAGTTTGAATCCATTCAAAACTTATCTTTATTTAATTTCAATTTGGTTGTGTTACTATTACCATTTATATTTAATTCAAATGACTTAACAGCCAATTATCTTAATATTTATTAGAAAGAAATATTGCTTTATATATCAAAATATGTTCTTATATAAAATCATTTAAAATCTTTATATAAGAAAATAACAAGTACGCTCTCAAATAAATATATACACTCAACTTATTCTAGGGTACCATTGACCCTATCCTTAATGAGTACATACACCAAAGCCAAGGTTCTCACTTAAGCTCGCTCTGATACCAAATGTAACGACCCGGAATTTTCGATCTCAAAAATTCCAAATAGTTAGAGAAAAGAAGGAAAGAGATAGAAGAAGAAGAATAGAAACACCAAAACACAATCTCACATTCGCAGGGGATAAAATATAATATAATATCAATAATATCATTTTATAAAGAAAATTGTACTTGTCAAATTACACTTTTCTACATCAGAGTTACAACATATACACAAATACTAGACAGATACAATCCACATGACCCAAATAAACTACAATATCACAGCAGATACACTCCATACATTCCTGCCATCCAGCTCGCTTCCTGAACTCCAGAACGACCTTACCTGAAAATCTGTAATACTCGGTCTGACCCGAGCATTACATCACAGTAACACCTGGGTCAGGCTCGGAACCAGCGTGAGTAAACCCATCTAAACATAAATTACAAAAGCATACAACTTATATATAACCCGGGTAACTTGTATCAATTGCAAATACGCAAATTGTTATAGACATCACTTATTTCACTCGCCAATTTCTAAGTCCCAAATCTTAGGTTAAATGGTCTAATTAACTTAAATCATTCCGTACTTGCTTATTGATTTCAAATATCAATTTATAAAGAATCAAATTAGTTTCGGGAATTTACTAATACCCGACTCCGGTCTCTTCGAATCAATTGTCATCGTAACTCAAGTTATTAAATTAAATACAATTCAATTTTAAATACAACATGTCACTTTTTACACAGCAATTCATCATTGATAGATAACCACCTTATCACTGTTCACCCAAACATATCATATCATAAAACATTTCATATCAGAGATATCAACCAATTCAAGACATTTAACATCATTCAATCATTCATTAAGCAAGATTGATCACTTTCAAAAATTAATTTAATTTATCTCTAGTTAAATTAATTTCTAATCTTTTAATCACTTAGATTACCTTTACTTAATCATTAATTAATTACAAATCAATTAATTAATCATCTTTTAGTTATCCATCTTAATTAATTATCCTTGACTAATTATCTTCAATTTCATAAAATAATTAAATCTTAATTAATTACACAAATTAGTCATCCTGAAATCACTTACATTGATTAATTATCCTATATTTAATCACACTCATTGATTATCTAACCCTTGGTTAGTTTTCTTAATCAATCAATCCTTAATTTATTACACTAACTAATTATCCCTTCATTACTTCTCCTAAGTGATTCACCTTTGATTACTTCCCATTAAGTAATTTTTTCTTATATTAATTACATCTAGTAATTTATCCATTAATTACTTCACTAATTAATTACACTTATCAATCTCATTAGGTAATCATCAATTACCAAAATCCTTGATTTATTACATCAAGCAATTAATCTTTAGTTACTTCTACTAAGTAATTATTCTTTAATTACTTCTCTTTAATTATCAAAATCTTAATTACCTTTAAGATAAATCGTCGTCTTTATTAATTACTTAATCATATTATTTAAAAACATTTAACCTTTAATTATCACTTAATTATTTTATAATAATTAAGTTTAAATTAATAAATTTAAGTTAACAAACATATAATTTATTAATTAAAGGTTTAGGAAACATTTATAAAGGAAAATAATTTATTTAAGATAAGTTTAAAACAACTTTCATTTCAAAACTTACTTTAAAAACTTTTAAAAACATTATTAAAACTTGCATATCATCTACTTCGGGTTATGCCCGAACCATACTCGAGACTGGCTTCGAAATTCCCCCTTCCTCTTTTATCTTTTATTTGTTTTTTTAATCTTGTTAAATTAAAAAAAACTATTGTTACAAAACAAAACGAACGCGAGCAAAAACTCAAGCCTGACCCTCACTATCTCGAGTACCACTTCGAGACAACTTAAGCCAACACCCAGACGCAATCAACGTTGTCGTGCATGTGAACAGCTGTTTGCCAGCGCTCCGGCGATCTTCACTACCTCCGTCAAGTCATAAATCAACTCGACACACGATTCCATTAATCGATTTGACGCCATTAATTCCAAAACGAAAATGAATATCCAGCTCGAAACTGGATCTCCACCTCACCAGGCAAAACCGTCTTGCACCACTCACGCCGACCACCAGCGATGCTACAACTCCTGCCACACAATCTCTGGCCATCCACGCTTCCATTCCCCGAGTTATGTGCCACTCTCTGCTCCCAAGATGACGACGTCCTCCAAATTCTGGCCACAACCCATGTGGTATACCGGAATTTTAGGCAATATCAATTTAATAATCTGTGTTAAAATTAAATAGATTTGATAATATTGTTAATAATAAATTTGAATTGATTTAATAACCTTCTTAAATAAATATTTAAATGGGTGATTCTATCTTTTAAAAGCAAATTAAATTGTTTTCTATTTATAATGTGTGCATATATATACATTTGTATATATTGTAAATAGACAAGCTTTGTTTTAAATTTAATAAATAAAGGCATGTCTTCTAATTCTAAGATTTTTGGTAATTTGATTTAATTTAATGTTAAGCTATTAAATAAATAACCATAGGGCTTTAGAATACTCAAGATAAAGGTTTAATTTGTTTAAAATGATTCTAACTTAAGTTTAAATTTAAACAAAAAGGTTGTTTTGTTCTTTTTAAATATAGCTTGATAAAATAAGTGATTTATTAATAAAGAGATAATTTCTTTTATAAATTATTTTAATCTAATAATGAGTTATATTTAAACAATATTAATAATGTAATGTCTTTACAAATGGATTTAAATATAAATAGAAATTGTTATTTCAAATTTATTTATACATATATATGTGTATTTTGGAGGAAGTTATGATATGAAAATTTAAAATAAAGTCTTTCAAAAATGTTTAAAATAAAATAAATCTTATAAATAATTAAACATAAGTATAAATCAAATATATGGTTATAAACAAAAATATAAATACATAAACATAAGAAACTATGATATTAACATAAGTATAAGAATAAATAATAAGTAAATGAAGTATTTGATAGTTTAAGTAAAAATAAAAGAGAGATAAAATTAAGCAATTATGTTAGGAATAAAACTAAATACTTAAGTTAAAAATTTATAACAAATAACTAAAACAAAAGTACATATATGTACTTTGGGAATAAGAGGATAGGAGGGCAAGTAAAATATGCCTGTAAAATAAATATGCAAGGCAAGTAAAAGAAAATATCTACATAAAAATGGGATAAGTATGAAGATATGAAACAAGAAAAATTATATACATGAATGTACTTTCAAATTAAAAAAAATATAATAATATGTGTAAACATGAAAAGGAACCAAGGCATTTAATGCCATCACCTCTAGCACATAAGGAAATCATTTCAGCCTCCATATGAAAAAAAATATCTCTGACCCTAAAGAAAAGCTTGTTCCAGAAAAGCCTACCTTATACAAACCCTGTGCAATCTTCCTATAAATATCTCTCCTTATTTCTGTTCGTTCATAAACTGAGCAAACCAAAGAAAAAATAACATTACCCTGTGCAAACTCAAATACAAACTTAAGTAACATTTGCAACTCAACAAGCAAGATGATTTAAAGGAAGATCAAAGCAAAACATTTCCCAGTTTTAAAAATTCAAAGTTGTTTTCAAACAGAAGTGCTCTGTCATCTTCTGAAAACAGTGAGTAACATTATTTTAAAAACTTAAGTATATGTATCTGGCTGCATGGTTAAAATCTGGAATAAGTATGCTTTGTATATATGTATCTTTCTATGTATATATGGATGAATGGTTGTGTACCTGTTGTAGTCTCTGTGACAATACAGTTTTTAGTTTACAAGCTTGAGTTTTGATTCAAAAATTATTATCCCTTGATCTGATAATTTTTAGGACTTAGAATACAAACAAAAATTGTTTATTTCATCCTAGATTAGATATTAAATTTTATATAAGTTAAAGTAATTTTGTATATTGCTCTGGAAATTCAAAACAACAGAGCGAACTTGAATAAGAAAAAAAACCCAAACATTCTAATTTATAAATTCAGGATCGTACGTTGTATCCTTAACTTATAACATGATTTTTAAGAAGAAAATCATATTTTTTAGCAAAAGGATGGAAGAGCGGTTCTGGTATGAACTCGAAATGGGAATTTACGATTTTCTGGTGATCTACTTGGATGTGGAGGTCGGGTCTCTTCCTGGAGGTGGAGGAGTGATCAAAGAGTAGTGGAAAAATGTCTGATAGTGGAGCAGGTCAACGTGATGGAGGTTATTTATAGAGGAAGGCAGTAACCCTAGATCTGTTGGGTTGGGTATTTTTGATCGGCGTTGCCTCTCTGGTTGATTGAGTGTTATGGAATTATGGGTGATGGAAGCTTAGACATTAAAGAAGGTGTAGCCGGAGTTGCCGACCTTCAGGTGGTCGGAATTTTTCAAGCGAGGCGTTTCCAGGTTTTGAGGTGGTGATCCTGTTTATGTTTCCAGGTTTGGTTTTAGTTCTCGAATCTGATTTCTAGAATCGGAGCATGATCTGATGATCGTGGAGTGATGTTTGAGTATTGGCCGACGTGGAAGATCATCGGCGGTGGCTAGGAATGATCGGCATCACCGTGCATGGTGCACTGCATTTCTGGTAAAGTTGGTTTTGTTTGTTTTCGAGTTAATGGTTGTGTTGACTCGAAGTAGGTAGATGTTTTGCTCAGGGAAGTTAGGTCTTGGACTCGAAGCAAAAGAATGGTGCCTCGGGTTAATTTTTATGTTACAGGTTTTACAGAAACCTGTTGTTCTGTTTTTAAATTTTTAAAATAAAATTTAAAAGCTAAGTACAAATGAAAAGCAAAGTTTTAATTAATTTTATATCCAAGTTTGATTCTGATTCAAATCTAGTTTGAATCTGAGTTTTGAAAAATAAAGTTTTTATTTAAATTTAAATTTGTTTAACCACCTAAAATATTTAAGTGGGTTGAATTTTAAGGATAAAGATTTAAATATGTAAGCAAGAGTTTAATCTGGATTCAAATACAGATTTGAATTCTTATGTTGAAATAAAAGAAGTTTTTAAATTAAAATTATTTTAAACAGTTTGAATGATAAGGTGAATTTTTTAATTTTTTTGAATTTAAAATGAAATTGGGCTTTAAATTCTTTTAAACTTCTATTATAAGATAAATAATTCTTTAACTTGTGTAATAAAAAGGGTTTTGAAATTTTTTTAAGCTTTGTTAAAGTTAATTTGTTTTCATTTTAAATCTTAAATTTAAAAAAGAAATTTCAAAGTAAAATTTGAAATTAAATTGTTTCAAATACCTTGTTAATGATAATTTGATCATTACTAAGAAAAATGTTTTTATCTTTAAATAAATGAAGATTTAATGATTTATAATTATTAAATTAATTAAAATGGATAATTAATGATTTTCATTAATTAATTTAGTAATTAAGAGTTTAAATTGATTAATTAAGGTTTTAGCTAATTAATTTAGGATAAATTAATTGGTAATTTAGGATCATTAATTAAATAAGATTGAATTTAAATTAATGATTTGTAATTAATTAGTAACTTAATTAAGGATTAATTAAGTTACAGTTGACACTTAATTAATTAAATAATATTGGATTAATTAATGGGTTACTAAAGATTAATTAAATTGTAATTAATAATGATGAATCTTAGTTAATTATTTTAGAAAAGTAATTAAAGAATTGTTAATAGTTAATGAAGGTCATTAACTAGAATTATTTAATAATTAATTAATGTGATTAATTTTTAATAATTAATTAGATTAATTAATTTAAAGATAATCAATTGTAAATTGTTTAAGTAAAATTACTTAATGGAAGTAAATTAAGGAATTAATTACTCATTGTAATTAATTAAGATTAATATGAATTGTTTAAGTTAATCAATTAAGTTTAATTAATTTAAATAACCATTTGATGACGTGATGAGTATAATTACTTAGGTAAGTAATTAATGATAATTACTGGATGTAATTAACTGAGGATGATTAATGATGAAAATAATTTTAGTATAATTACTTGTATAATTAATCAAGGGATTAATTAGAGATAATTAATTAAGGAGTAATTAATTTATTTGGTGGAGTAATTAAGGGTAGTTAATTACTGAATGGTATTAATCAGGGGTGATTAATAAATGTGGTTTAATTGAAGATTAATTACTTAAGGTAATAAATTTAAATTGGATAATTAATTAAAATGTAACTAGAAATCATTAAAAAATATAATTAATGATGTAATTAAGGGTTGATCAATCAAGATTAATTAATCGATAATAAGTGATTAAAGAGTAATTAATTGGTGTAATTAAATATTTATGTAATTAATTACAGTTAATTAATTTATGAAGTAATTAAAGGTTAATTACTGTGTTTGGTTAAGGATAATGAATTTGTAAAATTAATTAAACGATAATTACTTGAATATAATTAAAAGTAAATTAATCAAGGGTGATTAATTGGAATGAATAATTAGTGAATGATTTATTAATTAATTGGTAATTGATTAGTAGTTATATAAGCAAGATTTACAATGGAGAAGTAATTAATTTAATTACTTTAAATTAATTAGAGATGAAGTAATTAATTTAATTAATTTTAAATTAATTATAGCTGATGTGATTGCTTATGTATGGATGGATGATATTGTTTACAATGAATGGTTAGAGATCTCAAATATGAAATAAGTGATGATGCGTGATATGGATGCTACGGTTAAAATATGATGATGATATGGATTATCTGTTTGTGGTGATAATATGAATTATCTATTGATGATGACAATGTAAATTCTCTATTGTGATATTGTGAATTATCTTTTTGTGTGTATATAGATAATTGAATTGAATTGTTTGATCTTTAAAACAACTTGACCTTAAAAGTTGGCGTTTTGGATTTCGATGAGACCGGGATCGGGATTCCATATTTGGACATCTGAAAACCACATCGATCCAAATTAACGATAGGTTGTGAATCTGAAGTGAAATTGAAGATTCAGAGTGCAAGGGTTATCATCGTTAACTCTGAGGGTGACTCCAAAATGAGGGTAGCGAGATAACGCCTTCGGTATCGTTCGAACCCAGAACGAACTTGTATGGATTTAATGCTTTCAGAACATCGTCAGGTGGGCGATGAGCATTCTAAGAGATATGTTCTATAAAGGTAATCGTTGCCTCAAGCCTCATCAACCGGGAATGGCTAAAACAGGGGATGTGCAGCAAGGTTAGGTCGGTAGCACCCAAGCAGGACGAGATATACCCCTGTCTAGAGGTCCCTTTTTATTTCGGCTATGTGGGCAGTTTTGAGCTCCAACTGCCGGGGTTATCTTGGTTGGGACTGTCCAGTAAGGGATGGTTCTGGCCTTGTGTTACAGAGGGTCGGGAGTGATCCTTGGTACGGTGATCTAGGCCACGTACTATGACGGGCGGTACCCTAGAAGCCCTGCCATTGTATGGAATCCAAAATCCAATAAGTGCCGTCAGATTTGATTGTATTACCCACATTATGGCTAATAATTGGAATTTAATCATGTGACAATTTCAGCTATTTCTTATTTACTTGAAAACCCTAGACACTATTATAATATCACTGAATTTTTGATAAAATGTTTTGGTTAGCGTAAGGTAAAAATTTACCCGTGTTTATGTATGGGAAGTCTTACGTGATACCTTTTGTTTTCTAAGGTTTTTCAAAGTTAAGAAACTTTAACCTGTTACTCACACCAGACCCATGTTGGACCTGGAGTTTATTTCTGTTTTCATAAACTCTTGGGTACTCAAATTTTTACGAGTAGTCAAGGGATTCAGGTTGGCTTTGATGAATTCTTGAGGAGTAATGGAGCAAAAGGCTTCGGTGTTGTGGATATATAGTGTTCCGCTGTGTTGGTTTCTCTGTGTTATTTTCTCTGAGTTGTATTGAGATGTAATAACTAGACAGGTGTTTATAACTGTCTAGTATGTGATGTATTATCTGTGTAACTCTGATGGTTCTTGTATATTATGTAATACTTATGTGATTAATATAATTTATTCGTTCCGCTGTTGAGATTCTGATGTTGTTTCTTCTTTCTTCTCTATATTTTCTCTTTTCTATCCCTTTCTTTCTTCAAGATGATACGTCTTTCTGTGGTTAGAAGGTCAGGTCGTCACAGTTGGTATCAGAGTGCTAGGTTGAGCGAATACATAGGCTCTTGAGTGATTTCTTTCTTGAGAGAGCGTATTTGTAATTTTGATATATATACATATATATATATATATATATATATATATATATATTTACAGTATAATTTATAAAGGTAGATAGGGTAGTGGTGTGTGTTACACGACTACCAATGGTTGGAGTGCGAAGGGTTGAGGTTGGAAGTGTATTTGTCGAGACTGTAGACCTAATGTCATCTCGTGTGAGCTTTGGGTGGTGTAAGGATTTCATCTATCTCAGAAGGAAACCTGTTATGGTTCGGAGTTCATCTTTGAAGTGTAAGTTTGGATGAGATGGAGTTTGGATCTGTTGGTTGGACCGAAGCAAGTCATGATATCCTGATACATCAGGATGTAGTAGCTGTGTGATGAGACACGGTGACTATGGATGTCCCCGAAAATGTTTCTTTGAAACATGTTAAGGAAGTGTGTCTAATTCGATGTTGTGGCTAAGTTCAGTAGGGTGTTTCTGTTTGGTTTGAGGTTCGATTTTCTCGAACAGCTTTGGATAGGAAGTCTTTGGGCATTTGGGTCAGCAATGTAGCTCGAAGTGTTCTGTGTGTCGTCGAGAAGGTTTTCTGGTTAGCAGTTTTTCTTAAGGTAATTTTAGGAGTAGCAGAGTGGATCCATTTCTTCGATGGATTGGCTAATTAAGCATAGGTTGTTCTGTTTGGTAAAGAGAGAACGGTTTTTCTTTGGAATTAGGCTGGATTGATCGCAAAAGTGACTTGCGATAGCTAGTGTTCTCTTGGGTTGTCAGAAACTTTTCCAGATGTCTTCAGGAAGTCAGAGTTTCGTCCGTATCTGGAGATTGAGTTTGGTATCGACTGAATTCCAGAAGTGGTACCGATGGTTCAGCTTAGTAGTAGGATGGTTTCTAGAGAATGAGTTTGGTGAAGCAGCTCAGGTTTTGAGGAAACTTCTGAGTTTTATTTTTGGATATGTTGAACCATATTTTTGGAATATGTTGTCCAGTCTGTGCTTGTGTTCGTCGTCATCATTTTCATCTGGTCAGTCAGAGTTGCGTAGTGGAAGCATGGTGGCAGCTACTTTAAAGTGGAAGCAACTGGAAGTTGCAGTGTTTGGATTGGAAGGTTTCTGCAGGAAATTTTTTCAGGATCTGAGGCCAGTTTGGCGAGTGCACCTGTCTGTCTCTTCCGGATAGGAGGAGTGAGTTCAGTCTTCTGCTGATTTTGGAGTAGAGTCTGCGTTCTGAGTTTTGGTTGATCTTAGAAAGATCATTTTGTTGGATTGTTTTTGGTTCAGTTTGTTTCTAAGAGCATCATCTAGGGTTAGGCTGATCAGGAAGGATGTAGGCAGCCCAGGATCGTCAGAAGAGTTTTGTGAATAAGAGAGGAAGGAATTTGGATTCGAATGTCGGGGATTTGATTTTGGATAAGTGTTTGGTCTTCAGGATTGAATTTCCAGTTGGATAACGGGAATTCAGTGTGTTTCACGTATCTCTGAGGGAGCACGTGTAAGATCTATCTCTGGTCGTAGAACCAGTAGTTCAGGGAGTTTTGGTTGTTGAGTCAGACTTGTCTGTAGTCTGATATTGTCTTGTTTTGTAGATCTAGATGAGTGGAAGCTCTGTAGCTTAGTTGTATTGATTGTTTGGATTCTGTAGAGAGAATATTCCGGTATTTATACTTGGGAAACTCGAGAAAATTCTATCCAGAATTTTTTCTGGATAGTTAGATTTGTTTGATTGGATGAATTGGTTGCTATGATTGTTAGCATATGATTGATATATGCTTGTGTTTTAAAATTAAATCGTTAATTGGATTATTAAATTACCTTTGTTTTAAATTTCGGGGACGAAATTTTTTTAAGGGGGGAGGAATGTGATATCCCGAAATTTTTGGCAATATCAATTTAATAATCCATGTTAAAATTAAATAGATTTGATAATATTGTTAATAATAAATTTGAATTGATTTAATAACCCTCTTAAATAAATATTTAAATGGATGATTTTATCTTTTAAATGCTAACTAAATTGTTTTCCATTTATAATGTGTGTGTGTGTGTGTATTTGTATATATTGTAAATAGACAAGCTTTATTTTAAATTTAATAAATAAAGGCATGTTTTCTAATTCTAATATTTTGTGGAAATTGGAAATTTGATTTAACTTAATGTTAAGCTATTAAATAAATAACCATATGGCTTTAATATACTCAAGCTTAAAGTTTAATTTCTTTAAAATGATTCTAACATAAGTTTTAATTTAAACAAAAAGGTTGTTTTGTTCTTTTTAAATATAGCTTGGTAAAATAAGTGATCTATTAATAAATAGATAATTTCTTTTATAGTGAGTTATATTTAAACAATATTAATAATGTAATGTCTTTACAAATGGATTTAAATATAAACAGAACTTGTTATTTCAAATTTATTTATACATATATATGTGTATTTTGGTGGAAGCTATGATTTGAAAATTTAAAATAAAGTCTTTGAAAAATGTTTAAAATAAAATAAATTTTATAAATATTTAAACATAAGCATAAATCAAATATATGGTTATAAACATAAGTATAAATACATAAACATAAGAAACTATGATATTAACATAAGTATAAGAATAAATAATAAGTAAATGAAGTATTTGGTAGTTTAAATAATAATAAAAGAGAGATAAAACTAAGCAATTATGTTAGGAATTGAACTAAATACTTAAGTTAAAAATTTATAACAAATAACTAAAACAAAAGTGTGTATATATATATGTACTTAGGGAATAAGAGCATAGGCAGCCAAGTGAAATATGCCTATAAAATAAATATGCAAGGTAAGTAAAAGAAAATATCTACATAAAAATTGGATAAGTATGAAGATATGAAACAAGACAAATTATATAGATGAATGTACTTTCAAATATAAAAAAATATAATAATATGTGTAAACATGAAAAGGAACCAAGGCATTTAATGCCATCACCTCTAGCACATAAGGAAACCATTTCAGGCGCCATATGAAAAAAAATATCTCTGACCCTAAAGAAAAGCTTGTTCTAGAAAAGCCTACCTTATACAAACCCTGTGCAATCTTCCTATATACATCTCTCCTTATTTCTGTTCGTTCATAAACTTAGCAAACCAGAGAAAAAAATAATATTACCCTGTACAAACTCAAATACAAACTTAAGTAACATTTGCAACACAACAAGCAAGATGATTTAAAGGAAGATCAAAGCAAAACATTTCCCAGTTTTAAAAATTCAAAGTTGTTTTCAAACAGAAGTGCTCTGTCATCTTCTCAAAACAGTGAGTAACATTATTTTAAAACTTAAATATATGTATCTGGTTGCATGGTTAAAATCTGGAATAAGTATGCTTTGTATATATGTATCTCTTTGTGTATATATGGATGAATGGTTGTGTACCTGTTGTAGTCTCTGTGACAATACAGTTTTTAGTTTCCAAGCTTGAGTTTTGATTCAAAAATTATTATCCCTTGATCTGATAAATTTTAGGACATAGAATACGAACAAAAATTATTTATTTCATCCTAGATTAGAGATTAAATTTTATATAAGTTAAAGTAATTTTGTATATTGCTCTGGAAAATCAAAACAACATAGCAAACTTGAATAAGAAAAAAAAACCCAAACATTCTAATTTATAAATTCAGGATCATAAGTTGAATCCTTTACTTATAACATGATTTTTAAGAAGAAAATCATAATTTTTAGCAAAAGGATGGAAGCGCAGTTCTGGTATGAACTGGAAATGGGAATTTGTGATTTTCTGGTGATCTACTTAGATGTGGAGGTCGGGTCTCTTCCTGGAGGTGGAGGAGTGATCAGAGAGTAGTAGAAAAATGTCTGATAGTGGAGCAGGTCAACATGGTGGAGGTGATTGATAGAGGAGGGCAGTAACCCTAGATCTGTTGGGTTGGGTATTTTTGATCAGCGTTGCCTCTCTGGTTGATCGAGTTTTATGGAATTTTGGGTGATGGAAGCTTGTACATTAAAGAAGGTGTAGCCGGAGTTGCAGACCTTCAAGTGGCCGGAATTTTGCAAGCGTGGCGTTTCCAGATTTTGAGGTGGTGATCCTGTTTATGTTTCCAGGATTGGTTTTAGTTCTCGAATCCGATTTTGAGAATCGAAGCACGATCTGATGTTCGTGGAGTGATGTTTGAGTATTGGCCGACGTGGAAGATCATTGGCGGTGGCCAGGAACGACCGGGATCACCGTGCATGGTGTACTACATTTCTGGTGAAGTTGGTTTTGTTTGTTTTCGAGTTAATGGTTGTGTTGACTCGAAGTAGGTAGATGTTTTGCTCAGGGAAGTTGGGTCTTGGACTCGAAGCAAAAGAATGGTGCCTCCGGTTAATTTTTATGTTACAGGTTTTACAGAAACCTGTTATTCTGTTTTTAAATTTTTAAAACAAAATTTAAAAGCTAAGTTTAAATGAAAAGCAAAGTTTTAATTAAGTTTAAATCCAAGTTTGATTCTGATTCAAATCTAGTTTGAATCTGAGTTTTGAAAAATATTTTTTTTTTTTAATTTAAAATTGTTTAACCACCTAAAATATTTAAGTGGGTTGAATTTTAAGGATAAAGATTTAAATTTGTAAGTAAGAGTTTAATCTGGATTCAAATACAGATTTGAATTTCTGTGTTGAAATAAAATAAGTTTTTAAATTTAAATTGTTTTAAACAGTTTGAATGATAAAGTGAATTTTTAAATTGATTTGAATTTAAAATGAAATTGGGTTTTAAATTCTTTTAAACTTCTATTATAAGATAAATGATTCGTTAACTTGTGTAATAAAAAGGGTTTTGAAATTGTTTTAAGCTTTGTTAAAGTTAATTTGTTTTCATTTTAAATCTTAAATTTAAAAATGAAATTTTAAAGTAAAATTTGAAATTAAATTGATTTTAAATACCTTGTTAATGATAATTTGATCATTACTAAGAAAACTGTTTTTATCTTTAAATAAATGAAGACTTAATGATTTATAATTATTAAATTAATTAAAATGGATAATTAATGATTTGGATTAATTAATTTAGTAATTAAGAGTTTAAATTGATTAATTAAGGTTTAAGCTAATTAATTTAGGATAAATTAATTGGTAATTAAGGATCATTAATTAAATAAGATTGAATTTAAATTAATGATTAGTAATTAATTAATAAATTAATTAAGGATTAATTAAGTTATAGTTGACACTTAATTAATTAAATAATATTGGATTAATTAATGGGTTATTAAAGATTAATTAAATTGTAATTAATATTGATGAATCTTAGTTAATTATTTTAGAAATGTAATTAAAAAATTGTTAATAGTTAATGAAGGTCATTAACTAGAATTATTTAATAATTAATTAATGTGATTAATTTTTAATAATTAATTAGATTAATTAATTTAAAGATAATCAATTGTAAATTGTTTAAGTATAATTACTTAATGGAAGTAAATTAAGGAATTAATTACTCATTATAATTAATTAAGATTAATATTAATTGTTTTAGTTAATCAATTAAGTTTAATTAATTTAAATAACCATTTGATGACGTGATGAGTATAATTACTTAGGTAAGTAATTAATGATAATTACTGGATGTAATTAACTGAGGATGATTAATGATGAAAGTAATTTTAGTATAACTACTTGTATAATTAATCAAGCGATTAATTAGAGATAATTAATTAAGGAGTAATTAATTTATTTGGTGGAGTAATTAAGGGTAGTTAATTACTGAATGGTATTAATCAAGGGTAATTAATAAATGTGGTTTAATTGAAGATTAGTTACTTAAGGTAATAAATTTAAATTGGATAATTAATTAAAATGTAATAAGAAATCATTAATAAATATAATTAATGATGTAATTAAGGGTTGATCAATTAAGATTAATTAATCAATAATAAGTGATTAAAGAGTAATTAATTGGTGTAATTAAAGATTTATGTAATTAATTATAGTTAATTAATTTATGAAGTAATTAAAGGTTAATTACTGTGTTTGGTTAAGGATAATTAATTTGTAAAATTAATTAAAGGATAATTACTCGAATATAATTAAAAGTAAATTAATCAAGGGTGATTAATTGGAATGAATAATTAGTGAATGATTTATTAATTAATTGGTAATTGATTAATAGTTATATAAGCAAGATTTACAATGGTGAAGTGATTAATTTAATTACTTTAAAGTAATTAGAGATGAAGTAATTAATTTAAGTCATTTTAAATTAATTATTGATGATGTGATTGCTTATGTATGGATGGATGATATTGTTTACCTTGAATGGTTTGAGATCTCAAATATGAGATAAGTGATGCTGTGTGATATGGATGCTTCGGTTAAAATATGATGATGATACGGATTATCTGTTTGTAGTGATAATATGAATTATCTATTGATGACGACAATGTAAATTATTTATTGTGATGTTGTGAATTATCTATCTGTGTGTATATAGATAATTGAATTGAATTGTTTTAACTTTAAAACAACTTGACCTTAAAAGATGGCGTTTTGGATTTCGATGAGACCGGGATCGGGTTTCCATATTTTGACACCCGAAAACCACATCGATCCAATTTAACGATAGGTCGTGAAACTGAAGTGAAGATGAAGATTCAGAGTGCAAGGGTTATCGTCGTTAACTCTGAGGGTGATTCCAAAATGAGGGTAACGAGATAACGCCTTCGGTTTCGTTCGAACCCGAAACGAACTTGTATGGATTGAATGCTTTCAGAACATCGTCAGATGGGCGATGAGCATTCTAAGAGATATGTTCTATAAAGGTAATCGTAGCCTCAAGCCTCATCAACCGGGTATGGCTAAAACAGGGGATGTGCAGCAAGGTTAGATGGATAGCACCCAAGCAGGACGAGATATACCCCTATCTAGAGGTCCCTTTTAATTTCGGCTGTGTGGGCAGTTTTGAGATCCAACTGCTGGGGTTATCTTGTTCGGGACTGTCCAGTAAGGGATGGTTCCGGGCTAGTGTTGTAGGGGGTTGGGAGTGATCCTCGGTACGGTGATCTTGGCCACGTACTGTGATGGGCGGTACACTAGTAGCCCTGCCATTGTATGGAATCCAAAATCCAATAAGTGCCGTCGGATTTTATTGCATTACCCACATTGTGGCTAGTACTTGGAATTTAATCATGTAACAATTTCAGCTATTTCTTATTTACTTGAAAACCCTTGACACTATTATAATATCACTGAATTTCCCATAAAATGTTTTGGTTAATGTAAGGTAAAAACTTACCCGTGTTTATGTGTGGGAAGTCTTACGTGATACCTTTTGTTTTCTAGGGTTTTTCAAAGTTAAGCAACTTTAGCCTCTTACTCACACCAGACCCATGTCTGACCCGGAGTTTATTTCTATTTTTCATAAACTCTTGGGTACTCAAATTTTTACGAGTAGTCAAGGGATTCAGGTTGGCATTGACGAATTATGGATGAGCAATGGAGCAGAGGGCTTCGGTGTTGTAGATATATAGTGTTCCGCTGTGTTGGTTTCTCTGTGTTATTTTCTCTGAGTTGTATTGAGATGTAATAACTAGACAAGTGTTTATGACTGTCAAGTATGTGATGTATTATCTGTGTAACTCTGATGGTTATTGTATATTATGTAATACTTATGTGATTAATATAATTTATTCGTTCCACTGTTGAGATTCTGATGTTGTTTCTTCTTTCTTCTCTATCTTTTCTCTTTTCTATCCCTTTCTTTCTTCAAGATGATATGTCTTTCTATGGTTAGAAAGTCAGGTCGTCACAACCCAAATTTGGGTTTAAAACTTAATCGAGCAATTCCCAACACCACGGTGGATTAACCACCTACCAGCCATTTTTTCCAAAAACTCCTACACCCCGATCTTCTCCAATAATGGCCTCGACCACCAAAAAGCACCCAGTCCCCAGTTCTTACCCAAAAACACTTCTGTAACGACCCGTAAATTTTCAATAATTAAATTTCTCAATTTAATAAGATTTTGGTAATTTAATATTGAAGGAAATAAAAATTTAGTGAATTATAAATGGAAATAATAACTAGAAGGAATTGCAACAGTGTAAATGTAAGTTAATTGTTAATAACTTTGATGTAATTCCAATAAGTGAAATAATGTAAATGTTATAACTTGGTTACAAAATTAATATACAGAAGTGGATGTAAATATGAATTAATTAATGAGATAATAGATAGTTAATGGTAATTGAATAAAATCAATATTATATAAGAAATGTAACATTTGTTTGTGAATGGTGAATTCATATGTGTAATTAAAAGTTATGATAACTTTTTTTATAAGTTACCCATGTAATTGGTCTATTAAATTGAAATGGGATCAATTAGAATTAAATGAACTTTGACATTACATTTGCAAGTTTAAGAAAATAACGGAGACTGTGAATGTAACAAAATGAATAAGAAATGCTAATTTTATTCATATAGTAATTGTTGATGTAATAAAAGAATGGAATCCAGATGAAATGATTAATTTGATTTAAAATCTTAATTAATGTGTGCACTTATTTATAATAGGATATAAAAGGTAAACTAATAATTTAAATTATTAACATCACCTTAAGATGGTAAGTTTATAATTGATTCATAATAGGGAAATTTTCAAATGAATGGATTGATTGGGATGGCAATTGACAATTTATGAATTTATATAAAATAGGAAGTTATAATTGATTGAAATTAATAAATTAGGGAGTGAATTCCAAGTTATATTAACTGATGAAGCAATATGTAATAAATTGTAAATTGATACAATCAAGGTTAGATTAGTAAGTACAATGTTTGTTATTGATAATAAAGTAAGAATGAGACTAAATTAGGCAAATTGGTGATAACCATTAATTATTTACCCATTTATTTCATCTTTTGAATTAGATTTAAACCCATGGAATTTAAAACGTAAATAAAAAACTACGTTAATGGAAATTAAGAGGAAATTTGAGAATAATAATGTAATAAGCCATGAACCAAGGTTAATTTCATCCGTTGGATAATAATGAATTGAATAATAAGACGGAAAAGTAAATTCAATAGGATTATTGAGAATTTAAATTATAATTTGTGAATATAATGAAATTGAAAATTTAACACTGAAATTTATAAATTAAGTAACTTTAAATTGACATCTAAATTTGTTAAATTAGTGTGAATGATGTGGAAATATAAAAATGATAATTGTCAAGTTTAGAATTGAAATTTGAAATTTGATTTAATTAATTAATTTTTAATTTATTTAATTAACTAGAAAAATAGCCATTTTGGCCACTGACTCGGATTTTGACGAAACTAGTTTCATCGGATCCGTAACGGTGAATTATTGTAGGGTTTCAAGTTTCGTAATGATCGGACTTGTCCTTTGATCGTACGGACTCAAAACGCGTTGAAATCAATGAAATTGAAATCAATTTGAAATAGATTGATTTTAGCATAACTTCTTCATACGATGGAATTTGGAATTAAAACCTTCTCCATTGTGTTTAAAATATTTTAAAACATCTATTTTGATATACAGGTTGACCCATTTTTGTTCCAGAGTCAGATCGGTCTTTTCGGGTCATTCATCGTTCAGCGCGTTTATAAATCGGGTCCATCTGTTCTATTTCAACCTTGTCTATATATACCCTGTTATAAACCCTAGCCTACCTCTATTTTTCATTTGTCTGTACGTACTCCTCATCTCCTCTATTGAATGGCAGACAATTTCAAATACAATTGCAATTCAAAAATCAAATTTAAATTTCAAACTTTGTAAAAAAAATCCACAAAAATTATATATCGAAGTTCTTGAAATTACGAATCAGCATCTGATGTTCGTTTTTCATAATTGTGCTTCGATCATCGGCAAATCATTGTAACAACCCTGATTTTGGAGATTACCTGTTAATATTGAATTATAACGGTAGTAATAATTTAATATTGTAAATTAATATAAAATTGGAGAAATTAAATTGTTTATTTGGATTAAACAATGAATTTTGGAAAATTAAAATGAGAAAATAAAGTTTGGAACTTTATTTTATTGTTTGGGTTAATAATGAATGGAAAATAATTTTTATTTATAGAAATTGCAACAATTTTATTAATTATTGTCAATTACTTCTTTTAATAATTTTAAAAGGAAGTATTTGATTTTTAAAGGTTGTTTATTGAAATAAAAGGTGGAAATTAGGTTAAAAATAAGTTTTTTCTGTAAATAATGTTTTGAAATAGTTTGAAATATTTTTCTAAGTGATAAAATAAATTTTGTGGAATTTTAGGAGTTAAAACATGATTTTATACATTTATTTGGTGAAAATTATGCATTTTTGTTAAATAAAAGAATTTAATAATAAAAATATTTTTAAAATACAAATTTATCCTTTTATATGGTAGAAAATGTTCTATTTTATATGTATACAAGTTTTCACTTTTTTTTCTTGTGTAAAACTTGAGAGAAATGCATTTTTATGTGTATATGTGATATGTACAAATTAATTTGTTCAAGTGTTGATTTTAACTTAGCCTAATTTGTTTTTCTCTAATTTGGGTCCAAAAGCCCATTAGCCAACTAAAACAAGGAAACGAAAAAGAAGAGAAATAATTTGCTGTATGTAACAACCCACATATTTGTCGATTTTTATATTTAAATATTTTATTTAAATATTTTATCGTTAGTCGGATTTTAGTCCGAAAAGCTACTTTTTGCATACGGTCGAATTAGGAATCGGGACCACTCCCATTGAGTTTAAAATGCCGTTTGCGACCTTTTTGATTATAAGCTTCGATATGTTTGGAGAAAGTTGATTTTTGCTACTTTTCACTTTGGGTTTGGGTTTGGGTTCAGCCCTATGTTTAACTTATACTCAAAACTGAACCACTCTTCCCCATTCACCCTCACTTCTTCCTCTCTTCAGTTCTAAGGCAATAATGGTGGGAGAGATTGGAAATTAAAACTCCAAAACCCTAGTTCCTCTTGCAACCTCAAATTCCTAGCTCCAAATTCAAGAGAACCCATTGGTAAGCATTCTCTTCTTCTTCTTCAACTTATTCTCTTACCAATTTCAGAAATTCCTAAACCTAATTTTGGGAATGTTCTTGTTTTGAGCATAGATTCAAGCTCATTTGGGTTGTGTTGAAGAGAGATTGATTCTCCATTTGCTTTCAAGCTTCTTCTTGTTTGATTTTGGTAAAAAGGTGAGATTTTTATCTCACATCTTTGTCTATAATTATCTTCGTTTGTTAGGTATGAATTCCTAACACTTATTTGTGTGCAATTGATTTTGGTTTGGATTGAATTGGTGTATATTCCAATTTTTGGTGTTTTGGTCCAATTTATGAAAATCCTATTATGGATATTTGGACATTGATATTTGAGGCGTATCGAAGAGCCGTTTGGGCTGGGTTGTCGTTCGACGTAATTCCTTTGTCCTCGTCATTTGCTCGTTCGATCGTTTTCGATATTCGTTTGGCCATTTTTGGCCTAGGTTCAGGGAATGCCCTGAACCATTCATTCAGACGTCTGAAACGTAATATTCAGACGTCTGAATATTGTCTGGGAAGTTTTCTATTCCCAGATTCAGACGTCTGAATATATGGTTTCAGATGTCTGAATTGGCTTATTTTCAAACAGAAAGAAAATAGGCTAAAATATGCCTATTTCAGACGTCTGAAACATTTGGTTCAGACGTCTGAATCATGTTCTGGAAATTTTTATATTTCCAGATTCAGACGTCTGAACCACTTGTTTCAGACGTCTGAAACTGTTGTGATTTCGCCTTCTTGCCTTTTTATTTGAGAATTCCAATTTAAATCGATTCGTGATAATCCTATTTGTTGTTATCATTTATTATGACTTTGATGACTCTTTTTAGGGATTTTTGAATATCCATTTCGATGGATTCTTTATCGGTTTCTTTGGATTTTATTCACGTCTTCGAATGTGAATTTTATTGATTGATTGTTCTTACAATCTTCTTTGTGATTTGTCACTTTAAAAATATAAAGGTTTTATATACTAGTAGTAAATATCAAAACTCTTTCTTCAAATGATTTCAACACTATTCTAGTACAAAGCTCGTTTCTTAAACCATTTTCCAATCTATTAGTATATACAAACCTTTACCTCACTCGTATGAGAAATCTAATTAAACGACTTAGTAAAACGAGTGGTATGAAACGCTTGCGTTTACTTCGTCGGTTAATTCTTGGACTTGTTCGATTGAATCTGTTGTGACAATTTTCTAGTGGAGATCTACAGTTTGTTCGTAAATATTTAAGTTAAGCAAGTGTTTATGGGACATGAAGCTAAACTCATATATTTACTAGCTTAGTGTAATTTACACTTCTCGTTGATCATGACGATCATTTTTGTGATTTAGACTAGCAATGTGCGATGTCTCTTTGTCTACGAGGGAGACTAAACCTCGTTTTGTGGAGTTTCGACTCAATTTGGTGGGGTAGCAACCCATGGTCTTCGGCCGTTTGTGGAGCTTCGGCTCAATTTGTGATGGTTAGCAACCATGGAATTAGCATTCCGTTTGTGATACACGTGTTGGTGAGCTTTATGCTCCCGTTTGTGATAGGCCTCCCCCTTTTTGTGATTTCTGGATTTCTTGAGATGATTTCTAGAATTTGTGTTTCACCAATTTTCGTGATTTCCATTGATAAGTTTTATCAATATTTGTGCATTAGTGAATTTGTGTGTCATTGACTTTTGTGATTGACATTGATATAATCGTCAATATTTGTGGTTTGATGAACGAAATAAGGTGTATGACATTTTCTTTGATTCTTGTGTAGAATTTGTGACATTGATTAATCTCTTGATGATTTTCAACTAATTATATATATCACAGCTTGGCATTGTGATTATTATGTATTTAGTCATATCTCTTATTCTATATCGTTTCATCTGATATTTATAGTTAGACTGATCCGTTTATTATTTTCTTATTAAATAATACTCGGGTCAGACCGAGATGTTACAGGTGCTTCTGCTTGACTTCTCCCCAGGGATTCATTACTCTGACTTTTGGCTAACTACTTAGAATAGTAGTTTTTGTTGTATACATTTGAGATATAGACTCCATGATGTATACTTATTCTTTTGTGTCGTTCTTGTAACTATTCTTTTGTGATATTGCGGATCTTTTTAGACCGCTACTCTGACATACACTTTCATGTGTTAGTTATATATATTCATATCTTTTTCCGCCTTTGTGATATGAATTATCTGTGACTGATTTATGTTATGCTTATTTCTATATTTGTTTCCGAAGGATTCATATAGCCACTGTGTAGTTGCTTTGAGTTTGTATCGGTATGTCGGATTTCCTCTTGAAATAGAATGCATGTTATACTATCTGACATATCGGTGCTCGCTCAAAGAAATTACACGGATGGTCGCTCCTCAACAGCCTTATTCTCCGTGCTAGTTGATAGCATTACTCCGTAGTGTTCTTGGATAGCGTGGGTATAGAGGTGGGGCGTTACAGCTTGGTATCAGAGCCAAACTTTAGAACAATATGGAATATTATAACAAGGATCATCGTCCTAAGTCTTTCTTAGGAGTCGTGCTTTAGGATTTTATTCGGATCTACGTACCGTTCTACCCTATTTTCTTTTATGATTCCTTGTTTTGTCTATCAAGATTGCTTGATATTCATTAGTTAATAATCTTCTTCTTTCTCTTCTTTCTTTCTAAGGAAGAGGAATGTCTAGACCAGGCCGTCCCAGAGCTGGACCATCTAGTGTTCCACCCCAAGATGGAGTTTTTATGACTGCTCAACAGCTTCTTGATTTAGTGACGAATGCTCAAGCAGCTGGAGCTAACCCGGAACCTACTCACCCAAAGTCGGGATTTGCATGCTTGTGCAGCGATTACACTAATTTGGGTGGGGAGCCATTCAAAGGTTCCGAAACTATTATTGAAGTACAGGCTTGGCTAAGGTGATGCGATCGAATCTTTTCTCGCATGAATCTTATTGACCTTCACCGAGTTCAGGTGGCCTCTAGTATGCTCCGAGAAAGAGCATTGGACTGGTACGAGCTTCTTATTTCTGAGATTAATGAAGCGAATCTCACCTGGGAGCAATTTCGAGAACGCTTCGAATTAAAATTCATTCCAGAAGCTGAGAAAGTGACATTGGCTCGACGATTTATAGACCTTGTTCAAGGTGAGTCCTCCGTGACTGATTACGTCGCCTCCTTCGAGTCGCTTTCCAAATATGGGGTTGAATACATCAACACCCCTTTAAAGAAGAACCAGAGGTTTGTCTATGGCTTAAACAAAAGTCTCAAGAAGCCATTACTTCTAAAATTAGAAGTTTCTTTCGACCAACTCGTTGATATCGCTCTTCGTCTTGAAGAGGCGGATAGGGAGAATGATGTTGAAGTGGTGGGTTCCAAACCAAGCTTCAACAATAACAAGAAGAGGCCAAACAAATTCAAAGGCCCCTATCCTAATAAGAAAGGGAAGCAAGCAACCTCCGTGGCAAAGACTTCTTCCTTTGGTCGTGGGGAATGCTATAATTGTGGTTCGAAGGACCATTATGCGAACAAGTGTCCCAAGTCTATCTCTTGTCGCTACTGCAAAGGTCCCGGTCATGTTATATCCTCATGCCCCAAGCTTCAGGGCAGGAAAGAGGGAAATCTTAATGTTGCTCAAGCCCTTGGCAACACATCTCGTGGCCAAGGTATTTCTCATTCTATTCTGGATGGAATTATTTTATTTCGTGATCATCCTATTCGAGTTCTTTTTGATACGGGTGCGTCCCATTCTTTTATATCAAAAGAACTTGTTGATACTTTTTCTTTGGATGTTTTGTGTTTAATGACTTCTTTGAGAATTGCGAATCTGGTTGGTGGATCCGCAACAATCAGTTTATTGTGTAAAGATGTCGAGATTATTTTGTGTGATTTTCCTTTCCTAGCCAATTTGCATGTCATGCGTTATTTAGGCTTTGGAATGATTTTGGGAATGGATTGGCTTAACCATTATGAAGCTCATATCCTATGTCCTGAGCGGACTATTCATCTTCGACATCCTCAATCTGTTAATCAGGTTTCTGTTATTCTTAAAGATTTGGATTCTGCTTTGGTTGCATCTTTATATTCTTTAAATCCTCGTGATGATGATGATGATGAGGGTGATATTATTTCTCTTATTCACGTCGTTCGTGAATTTTCTGACATATTCGAGCCCGTTTTAGGGTTACCACCTAAGCGAGCAATTGAGTTCAGAATTAATCTTATTCCTGGAGCTCAACTTATCACTCGTCCTCCGTATCGTATGTCCAATAAAGAAAACGAGGAGATGCGTAAACAATTATCCGAATTGGAGATGAAGCAGTTTATTCGCTCTAGTTCCTCGCCTTGGGGAGCTTCAGCTATTTCTGTGAAGAAATGCGATGGTACACTTAGGCTTTGCGTTGACTACCGCAAGCTTAATGATCTTACTATCAAAAATAAATATCCTTTACCTCGGATTGATGATTTATTTGACCAACTTAGTGGTGCTAGAGTATTTTCACATTGGACTTGGCTACCGGTTTTCATCAGCTTCGTATTGTAGAGGATAGCAATCCTTTGACATCGTTCCGTACTCGGTATGGATCTTATGAATGGCTTGTTATGCCATTCGGGTTAACGAATGCCCCGGCTTATTTCGTTGACTTAATGAATCGAGTTTTTAAAGACTTCCTCGATCGATTTGTCCTCATCTTTATTGATGATATTCTTGTGTATTCTAAAACCGAGGAGGAGCATGAAAAACATCTTCGGATTGTGCTGGAAACTCTTAGGAGTAATCAATTAAAAGCAAAATTTTCTAAATGCCACTTTTGGCAATCTCGTGTGAAGTTTCTCGATCATATTATTTCCGAATCCGAAATTTCCGTGGATCCTTCAAAGATTGAAGCGATTCAAGATTGGAAGAGACCGGAGAGTGTGACAGAGATTCGTAATTTTCTCGGATTGGCGGGCTATTACCGTCATTTTATCAAAGACTTTTCTAAGATTGTCGTGCCTCTCACTAGCTTGACGAAGAAAGGTGTTAAATACATTTGGTCGGACAAATGTGAAACTTCTTTTCAGAAATTAAAAGAACTCCTTTCTGATGCTCCTATTCTTGTTATTCCCGAGGGGAATCAAGATTTCGTTGTTTATACCGATGCTAGTCGCGTTGGTTTGGGTGCCGTTCTTATGCAAAGAGAACGTGTTATTGCTTATGCTTCTAGGCAATTGAAGCCAGCCGAGACTAGATATGCCACTCATGATTTAGAACTCGCGGCTATTGTTTTTGCTCTTCGGATTTGGTGTCATTATCTTTTAGGAGAGAAATTTGTTCTTTATACCGATCATAAGTCCTTGAAGTATTTATTCTCTCAAAAGGAACTTAATTTGCGTCAACAGCGTTGGCTCGAATTTCATGCACCATATGATCTTGATATCCTTTATACTCCCGGAAAGGGAAATCGCGTTGCGGATGCACTTAGTCGAAAGCAAAAAGCGGTTGTTTCTATGATGATATCCGAATGGAACGATCTCGAGATTTTATCCTCTTGCGAAATTCGAGACCGTGTTCCCGATTTATGTTCATCTCCTGTTTTATGTAGCCTTGAGGCTCGTCCTTCTCTTTTAGACTGCATTCTTTGAGCTCAAAGGCTAGATCCCGAACTAGCTCTTCTTGGCCAAAATATTAAGGATGAAATTGATGTTGAAGGATTGAAAGAATTTGATATCGATTCTCGTGGCGGCATTCGAAAATTTGGTAGACTTATTGTACCAAATAATATTGATCTTCGTAAGGATATTTTGGAGGATTCTCATCGTTCTGAATTCACCATTCATCCCGGTAGTAGTAAAATATACGCGGATATGAAGCGACTTTATTATTGGGAGGGAATGAAACTTGACATCGCTAACTTCGTTAAGCGTTGCATGACTTGCCAACTCGTTAAGGCCGAGCATCAAAGGCCCGGTGGGTTATTGCAACCTTTAGAAATTCCAATTTGGAAGTGGGACCATATTTCCATGGATTTTATAGATGGCCTTCCCCGTTCTCGTTCGGGTCATGATAGCTTATGGGTGATTGTTGATAGGCTTACTAAATCTGCCCATTTTATTCCCGTTCGGTCTAACCGAACCGTTCCTCTTTTGGCCAAGCTCTTTGTTAAAGAGATTGTTAAATTACATGGAGTCCCTACTTCTATTGTTAGTGATCGTGATCCATTGTTTACTAGTGGATTTTAGAAGAGTCTTCAAAAAGCTTTGGGAACGAAGCTCAATTTTAGTACCGCTTATCATCCTCAGTCCGATGGACAAACCGAGCGTGTGAATCAAACTCTTGAAGATCTTCTTCGTGCTTGTGTTCTTGATTTTGGTGGAAGTTGGAAAGATCATATTTCACTTGTTGAATTTTCCTATAATAATAGCTTCCAATCTAGTATTGGTATGGCACCTTTCGAGGCACTCTATGGAAGGCCATGCCGATCTCCTTCTTGTTGGCTTGAGGCCGGTGAGAAGCTGGTTTTAGGTCCAAATTTTATTCGGGATTCCACAGAGAAAATTAACCTTATTCGACATAGAATGAAAGAAGCGCAGAGTAGACAAAAATCCTATGCCGATAGCCGAAGAAGGAAGTTAGAATTTTCTTTGGGAGATCTTGTGTTCATTCGTGTATCACCTATGAAAGGTGTTGTACGTTTCAGTCGATCGGGAAAATTGGCGCCTCGATATATTGGGCCATTTCCTATCACTGAACGTATTGGTTCCATGGCTTATCGTCTATCATTACCGGCTCAGTTCTCTGCTATGCATGACGTGTTTCACGTTTCTCAACTTCGGAAATATCTTCGAGATTCCGATTCTATTCTTGAGCCCGGTGTTGTGGAAGAGATTGAAGTTTCGCCTAATTTAACTTATGAGCAGCATCCTATTCGTATCATTGCTTCGGAAGTCAAACGCCTTCGAAATAAAGATGTCCCGCTTGTTAAAGTTCAATGGTCTTCAAATCCTAAGGATTTTTCTTGCGAATCTAGAGAGTACATCGAGCGAACACATCCGGACTTACTTTCTCGTGCTCTTTGAGGTGAACTTCTTATTTCAAATTTCTTTTGTGTTGAATATGCTTTTATGGTTGTTACTATATATGTTCTTCTTAAATATTGCGAGGATGCAATTTCTTTAAGGAGGGGAGTCTGTAACAACCCACATATTTGTCGATTTTTTTATTTAAATATTTTATTGTTAGTCGGATTTTAGTCCGAAAAGCTACTTTTTGCATACGGTCGAATTAGGACTCGGGACCACGCCCATTGAGTTTAAAATGCCGTTTGCGACCTTTTTGAGTATAAGCTTCGATATGTTTGGAGAAAGTTGATTTTTGCTACTTTTCACTTTGGGTTTGGGTTTGGGTTCAGCCCTATGTTTAACTTATACTCAAAATTGAACCACTCTTCCCCATTCACCCTCACTTCTTCCTTTCTTCAGTTCTAAGGCAATAATGGTGGGAGAGATTGGAAATTAAAACTCCAAAACCCTAGTTCCTCTTGCAACCTCAAATTCCTAGCTCCAAATTCAAGAGTACCCATTGGTAAGCATTCTCTTCTTCTTCTCCAACTTATTCTCTTACCAATTTCAGAAATTCCTAAACCTAATTTTGGGAATGTTCTTGTTTTGAGCATAGATTCAAGCTCATTTGGGTTGTGTTGAAGAGAGATTGATTCTCCATTTGCTTTCAAGCTTCTTCTTGTTTGATTTTGGTAAAAAGGTGAGATTTTTATCTCACATCTTTGTCTATAATTATCTTCGATTGTTAGGTATGAATTCCTAACACTTATTCGTGTGCAATTGATTTTGGTTTGGATTGAATTGGTGTATATTCCAATTTTTGGTGTTTTGGTCCAATTTATGAAAATCTTATTATGGATATTTGGACATTGATATTTGAGGCGTATCGAAGAGCCATTTGGGATGGGTTGTCGTTCGACGTAATTCCTTTGTCCTCGTCATTTGCTCGTTCGATCGTTTTCGATATTCGTTTGGCCATTTTTGGCCTAGGTTCTGGGAATGCCCTGAACCATTCATTCAGACGTCTGAAACGTAATATTCAGACGTCTGAATATTGTCTGGGAAGTTTTCTATTCCCAGATTCAGACGTCTGAATATATGGTTTCAGACGTCTGAATTGGCTTATTTTCAAACAGAAAGAAAATAGGCTAAAATATGCCTATTTCAGACGTCTGAAACATTTGGTTCAGACGTCTGAATCGTGTTCTGGAAATTTTTATATTTCCAGATTCAGACGTCTGAACCACTTGTTTCAGACGTTTGAAACTGTTGTGATTTCGCCTTCTTGCCTCTTTGTTTGAGAATTCCAATTTAAATCGATTCGTGATAATCCTATTTGTTGTTATCATTTATTATGACTTTGATGACTCTTTTTAGGGATTTTTGAATATCCATTTCGATGGATTCTTTATCGGTTTCTTTGGATTTTATTCACGTCTTTGAATGTGAATTTTAGTGATTGATTGTTCTTACAATCTTCTTTGTGATTTGTCACTTTAAAAATATAAAGGTTTTCTATAATAGTAGTAAATATCAAAACTCTTTCTTCAAATGATTTCAACACTATTTTAGTACAAAGCTCGTTTCTTAAACCATTTTCCAATCTATTAGTATATACAAACCTTTACCTCACTCGTATGAGAAATCTAATTAAACGACTTAGTAAAACGAGTGGTATGAAACGCTTGCGTTTACTTCGTCGGTTAATTCTTGGACTTGTTCGATTGAATCTGTTGTGACAATTTTCTAGTGGAGATCTACAGTTTGTTCGTAAATATTTAAGTTAAGCAAGTGTTTATGGGACATGAAGCTAAACTCATATATTTACTAGCTTAGTGTAATTGACACTTCTCGTTGATCATGACGATCATTTTTGTGATTTAGACTAGCAATGTGCGATGTCTCTTTGTCTACGAGGGAGACTAAACCCCGTTTTGTAGAGTTTCGACTCAATTTGGTGGGGTAGCAACCCATGGTCTTCGGGCCGTTTGTGGAACTTCGGCTCAATTTGTGATGGTTATCAACCATGGAATTAGCATTCCGTTTGTGATACACGTGTTGGTGAGCTTTATGCTCCCGTTTGTGATAGGCCTCCCCTTTTTTGTGATTTCTGGATTTCTTGAGATGATTTCTAGAATTTGTGTTTCACCAATTTTCGTGATTTCCATTGATAAGTTTTATCAATATTTGTGCATTGGTGAATTTGTGTGTCATTGACTTTTGTGATTGACATTGATATAATCGTCAATATTTGTGGTTTGATGAACGAAATAAGGTGTATGACATTTTCTTTGATTCTTGTGTAGAATTTGTGACATTGATTAATCTCTTGATGATTTTCAACTAATTATATATATCACAGCTTGGCATTGTGATTATTATGTGTTTAGTCATATCTCTTATTCTATATCGTTTCATCTGATATTTATAGTTAGACTGATCCGTTTATTATTTTCTTATTAAATAATACTCGGGTCAGACCGAGATGTTACAGGTGCTTCTGCTTGACTTCTCCCCAGGGATTCATTACTCTGACTTTTGGCTAACTACTTAGAATAGTAGTTTTTGTTGTATACATTTGAGATATAGACTCCATGATGTATACTTATTCTTTTGTGTAGTTCTTGTAACTATTCTTTTGTGATATTGCGGATCTTTTTAGACCGCTACTCTGACATACACTTTCATGTTTTAGTTATATATATTCATATCTTCTTCCGCCTTTCTGATATGAATTATCTGTGACTGATTTATGTTATGCTTATTTCTATATTTGTTTCCGAAGGATTCATATAGCCACTGTGTAGTAGCTTTGAGTTTGTATCGGTATGTCGGATTTCCTCTTGAAATAGAATGCATGTTATACTATCTGACATATCGGTGCTCGCTCAAAGAAATTATACGGATGGTCGCTCCTCAACAGCCTTATTCTCCGTGCTTGTTGATAGCATTACTCCATAGTGTTCTTGGATAGCGTGGGTATAGAGGTGGGGCGTCACAGCTTGGTATCAGAGCCAAACTTCGGAACAATATGAAATATTATAACAAGGATCATCGTCCTAAGTCTTTCTTAGGAGTCGTGCTTTAGGATTTTATTCGGATCTACGTACCGTTCTATCCTATTTTCTTTTATGATTCCTTGTTTTGTCTATCAAGATTGCTTGATATTCATTAGTGAATAATCTTCTTCTTGCTCTTCTTTCTTTCTAAGGAAGTGGAATGTCTAGACCAGGCCGTCCCAGAGCTGGACCATCTAGTGTTCCACCCCAAGATGGAGTTTTTATGACTGCTCAACAGCTTCTTGATTTAGTGACGAATGCTCAAGCAGCTGGAGCTAACCCGGAACCTACTCACCCAAAGTCGGGATTTGCACGCTTGTGCAGCGATTACACTAATTTGGATGGGAAGCCATTCAAAGGTTCCGAAACTATTATTGAAGTACAGGCTTGGCTAAGGTCATGCGATCGAATCTTTTCTCGCATGAATCTTATTGACCTTCACCGAGTTCAGGTGGCCTCTAGTATGCTCCGAGAAAGAGCATTGGACTGGTACGAGCTTCTTATTTCTGAGATTAATGAAGCGAATCTCACTTGGGAGCAATTCCGAGAACGCTTCGAATTAAAATTCATTCCAGAAGCTGAGAAAGTGACATTGGCTCGACGATTTATAGACCTTGTTCAAGGTGAGTCCTCCGTGACTGATTACGTCGCCTCCTTCGAGTCGCTTTCCAAATATGGGGTTGAATACATCAACACCCCTTTAAAGAAGAACCATAGGTTTGTCTATGGCTTAAACAAAAGTCTCAAGAAGCCATTACTTCTAAAATTAGAAGTTTCTTTCGACCAACTCGTTGATATCGCTCTTCGTCTTGAAGAGGCGGATAGGGAGAATGATGTTGAAGTGGTGGGTTCCAAACCAAGCTTAAACAATAACAAGAAGAGGCCAAACAAATTCAAAGGCCCCTATCCTAATAAGAAAGGGAAGCAAGCAACCTCCGTGGCAAAGACTTCTTCCTTTGGTCGTGGGGAATGCTATAAATGTGGTTCGAAGGACCATTATGCGAACAAGTGTCCCAAGTCTATCTCTTGTCGCTACTGCAAAGGTCCCGGTCATGTTATATCCTCATGCCCCAAGCTTCAGGGCAGGAAAGAGGGAAATCTTAATGTTGCTCAAGCCCCTGGCAACACATCTCGTGGCCAAGGTATTTCTCATTCTATTCTGGATGGAATTATTTTATTTCGTGATCATCCTATTCGAGTTCTTTTTGATACGGGTGCGTCCCATTCTTTTATATCAAAAGAACTTGTTGATACTTTTTCTTTGGATGTTTTGTGTTTAATGACTTCTTTGAGAATTGCGAATCCGGTTGGTGGATCCGCAACAATAAGTTTATTGTGTAAAGATGTCGAGATTATTTTGTGTGATTTTCCTTTCCTAGCCAATTTGCATGTCATGCGTTATTTAGGCTTTGGAATGATTTTGGGAATGGATTGGCTTAACCATTATGAAGCTCATATCCTATGTCCTGAGCGGACTATTCATCTTCGACATCCTCAATCTGTTAATCAGGTTTCTGTTATTCTTAAAGATTCGGATTCTGCTTTGGTTCCATCTTTATATTCTTTAAATCCTCGTGATGACGACGATGATGATGAGGGTGATATTATTTCTCTTATTCACGTCGTTCGTGAATTTTCTGACATATTCGAGCCCATTTTAGGGTGGTAGCGAGCAATTGAGTTCAGAATTAATCTTATTCCTGGAGCTCAACCTATCACTCGTCCTCCGTATCGTATGTCCAATAAAGACAACGAGGAGATGCGTAAACATTTATCCGAATTGGAGACGAAGCAGTTTATTCGCTCTAGTTCCTCGTCTTGGGGAGCTTCAGCTATTTTTGTGAAGAAATCCGATGGTACACTTAGGCTTTGCGTTGACTACCGCAAGCTTAATGATCTTACTATCAAAAATAAATATCCTTTACCTCGGATTGATGATTTATTTGACCAACTTAGTGGTGCTAGAGTCTTTTCACAATTAGACTTGGCTACCGGTTCTCATCAGCTTCGTATTGCAGAGGATAGCATTCCTTTGACATCGTTCCGTACTCGGTATGGATCTTATGAATGGCTTGTTATGCCATTCGGGTTAACGAATGCCCCGGCTTATTTCGTTGACTTAATGAATCGAGTTTTTAAAGACTTCCTCTATCGATTTGTCCTTATCTTTATTGATGATATTATTGTGTATTCTAAAACCGAGGAGGAGCATGAAAAACATCTTCGGATTGTGCTGGAAACTCTTCGGAGTAATCAATTAAAAGCAAAATTTTCTAAATGCCGCATTTGGCAATCTCGTGTGAAGTTTGTCGGTCATATTATTTCCGAATCTGAAATTTCCATGGATCCTTCAAAGATTGAAGCGATTCAAGATTGGAAGAGACCGGAGAGTGTGACAGAGATTCGTAATTTTCTCGGATTGGCGGGCTATAACCGTTTTATCAAAGACTTTTCTAAGATTGCCGTGCCTCTCACTAGCTTGACGAAGAAAGGTGTTAAATACATTTGGTCGGACAAATGTGAAACTTCTTTTCAGAAATTAAAAGAACTCCTTTCTGATGCTCCTATTCTTGTTATTCCTGAGGGGAATCAAGATTTCGTTGTTTATACCGATGCTAGTCGCGTTGGTTTGGGTGCCGTTCTTATGCAAAGAGAACGTGTTATTGCTTATGCTTCTAGGCAACTGAAGCCAGCCGAGACTAGATATGCCACTCATGATTTAGAACTCGCGGCTATTGTTTTTGCTCTTCGGATTTGGTGTCATTATCTTTTAGGAGAGAAATTTGTTCTTTATACCGATCATAAGTCCTTGAAGTATTTATTCTCTCAAAAGGAACTTAATTTGCGTCAACAGCGTTGGCTCGAATTTCTTGCACCATATGATCTTGATATCCTTTATACTCCCGGAAAGGGAAATCGCGTTGCGGATGCACTTAGTTGAAAGCAACAAGCGGTTGTTTCTATGATGATATCCGAATGGAACGATCTCGAGATTTTATCCTCTTGCGAAATTCGAGACCGTGTTCCCGATTTATGTTCATCTCTTGTTTTATGTAGCCTTGAGGCTCGTCCTTCTCTTTTAGACTGCATTCTTGAAGCTCAAAGGCTAGATCCCGAACTAGCTCTTCTTGGCCAAAATATTAAGGATGAAATTGATGTTGAAGGATTGAAGAATTTGATATCGATTCTCGTGGCGGCATTCGAAAATTTGGTAGACTTATCGTACCAAATATTATTGATCTTCGTAAGGATATTTTGGAGGATTCTCATCGTTCTGAATTCACCATTCATCCCGGTAGTAGTAAAATGTACGCGGATATGAAGCGACTTTATTATTGGGAGGGAATGAAACTTGACATCGCTAACTTCGTTAAGCGTTGCATGACTTGCCAACTCGTTAAGGCCGAACATCAAAGGCCCGGTGGGTTATTGCAACCTTTAGAAATTCCAATTTGGAAGTGGGACCATATTTCCATGGATTTTATAGATGGCCTTCCCCGTTCTCGTTCGGGTAATGATAGCTTATGGGTGATTGTTGATGGGCTTACTAAATCTGCCCATTTTATTCCCGTTCGGTCTAACCGAACCGTTCCTCTTTTGGCCAAGCTCTTTGGTAAAGAGATTGTTAAATTACATGGAGTCCCTACTTCTATTGTTAGTGATCGTGATCCATTGTTTACTAGTGGATTTTGGAAGAGTCTTCAAAAAGCTTTGGGAACGAAGCTCAATTTTAGCACCGCTTATCATCCTCAGTCCGATGGACAAACCGAGCGTGTGAATCAAACTCTTGAAGATCTTCTTCGTGCTTGTGTTCTTGATTTTGGTGGAAGTTGGGAAGATCATATTTCACTTGTTGAATTTTCCTATAATAATAGCTTCTAATCTAGTATTGGTATGGCACCTTTCGAGGCACTCTATGGAAGGCCATGCCGATCTCCTTCTTGTTGGCTTGAGGCCGGTGAGAAGCTGGTTTTAGGTCCAAATTTTATTCGGGATTCCACAGAGAAAATTAACCTTATTCGACATAGAATGAAAGAAGCGCAGAGTAGACAAAAATCCTATGCCAATAACCGAAGAAGGAAGTTAGAATTTTCTGTGGGAGATCTTGTGTTCATTCGTGTATCACCTATGAAAGGTGTTGTACGTTTCAGTCGATCGGGAAAATTGGCGCCTCGATATATTGGGCCAGTTCCTATCACTGAACGTATTGGTTCCATGGCTTATCGCCTATCATTACCGGCTCAGTTCTCTGCTATGCATGATGTGTTTCACGTTTCTTAACTTCGGAAATATCTTCGAGATTCCGATTCTATTCTTGAGCCCGGTGTTGTGGAAGAGATTGAAGTTTCGCCTAATTTAACTTATGAGCAGCATCCTATTCGGATCATTGCTTCGGAAGTCAAACGCCTTCGAAATAAAGATGTCCCGCTTGTTAAAGTTCAATGGTCTTCAAATCCTAAGGATTGTTCTTGGGAATCTAGAGAGTACATCGAGCGAACACATCCGGACTTACTTTCTCGTGCTCTTTGAGGTGAACTTCTTATTTCAAATTTCTTTTGTGTTGAATATGCTTTTATGGTTGTTACTATATATGTTCTTCTTAAATATTGCGAGGACGCAATTTCTTTAAGGAGGGGAGTCTGTAACAATCCACATATTTGTTGATTTTTATATTTAAATATTTTATTTAAATATTTTATTGTTAGTCGGATTTTACTCCGAAAAGCTACTTTTTGCATACGGTTGAATTAGGACTCGGGACCATGCCCATTGAGTTTAAAATGCCGTTTGCGACCTTTTTGAGTATAAGCTTCGATATGTTTGGAGAAAGTTGATTTTTTCTACTTTTCACTTTGGGTTTGGATTTGGGTTCAGCCCTATGTTTAACTTATACTCAAAACTGAACCACTCTTCCCCATTCACCCTCACTTCTTCCTTTCTTCAGTTCTAAGGCAATAATGGTGGGAGAGATTGGAAATTAAAACTCCAAAACCCTAGTTCCTCTTGCAACCTCAAATTCCTAGCTCCAAATTCAAGAGAACCCATTGGTAAGCATTCTCTTCTTCTTCTCCAACTTATTCTCTTACCAATTTCAGAAATTCCTAAACCTACTTTTGGGAATGTTCTTGTTTTGAGCATAGATTCAAGCTCATTTGGGTTGTGTTGAAGAGAGATTGATTCTCCATTTGCTTTCAAGCTTCTTCTTGTTTGATTTTGGTAAAAAGGTGAGATTTTTATCTCACATCTTTGTCTATAATTAACTTCGATTGTTAGGTATGAATTCCTAACACTTATTCGTGTGCAATTGATTTTGGTTTGGATTGAATTGGTGTATACTCCAATTTTTGGTGTTTTGGTCCAATTTATGAAAATCCTATAATGGATATTTGGACATTGATATTTGAGGCGTATCGAAGAGCCGTTTGGGCTGGGTTGTCGTTCGACGTAATTCCTTTGTCCTCGTCATTTGCTCGTTCGATCGTTTTCGATATTCGTTTGGCCTAGGTTCAGGGAATGCCCTGAACCATTCATTCAGACGTCTGAAACGTAATATTCAGACGTCTGAATATTGTCTGGGAAGTTTTCTATTCCCAGATTCAGACGTCTGAATATATGGTTTCAGACGTCTGAATTGGCTTATTTTCAAACAGAAAGAAAATAGGCTAAAATATGCCTATTTCAGACGTCTGAAACATTTGGTTCAGACGTCTGAATCGTGTTCTGGAAATTTTTATATTTCCAGATTCAGACGTCTGAACCACTTGTTTCAGACATCTGAAACTGTTGTGATTTCGCCTTCTTGCCTTTTTGTTTGAGAATTCCAATTTAAATCGATTCGTGATAATCCTATTTGTTGTTATCATTTATTATGACTTTGATGACTCTTTTTAGGGATTTTTGAATATCCATTTCGATGGATTCTTTATCGGTTTCTTTGGATTTTATTCACGTCTTTGAATGTGAATTTTAGTGATTGATTGTTCTTACAATCTTCTTTGTGATTTGTCACTTTAAAAATATAAAGGTTTTCTATACTAGTAGTAAATATCAAAACTCTTTCTTCAAATGATTTCAACACTATTTTAGTACAAAGCTCGTTTCTTAAACCATTTTCCAATCTATTAGTATATACAAACCTTTACCTCACTCGTATGAGAAATCTAATTAAACGACTTAGTAAAACGAGTGATATGAAACGCTTGCGTTTACTTCGTCGGTTAATTCTTGGACTTGTTCGATTGAATCTGTTGTGACAATTTTCTAGTGGAGATCTACAGTTTGTTCGTAAATATTTAAGTTAAGCAAGTGTTTATGGGACATGAAGCTAAACTCATATATTTACTAGCTTAGTGTAATTGACACTTCTCGTTGACCATGACGATCATTTTTGTGATTTAGACTAGCAATGTGCGATGTCTCTTTGTCTACGAGGGAGACTAAACCCCGTTTTGTGGAGTTTCAACTCAATTTGGTGGGGTAGCAACCCATGGTCTTCGGGCCGTTTGTGGAGCTTCGGCTCAATTTGTGATGGTTAGCAACCATGGAATTAGCATTCCGTTTGTGATACACGTGTTGGTGAGCTTTATGCTCCCGATTGTGATAGGCCTCCCCCTTTTTGTGATTTCTGGATTTCTTGAGATGATTTCTAGAATTTGTGTTTCACCGATTTTCGTGATTTCCATTGATAAGTTTTATCAATATTTGTGCATTGGTGAATTTGTGTGTCATTGACTTTTGTGATTGACATTGATATAATCGTCAATATTTGTGGTTTGATGAACGAAATAAGGTGTATGACATTTTCTTTGATTCTTGTGTAGAATTTGTGACATTGATTAATCTCTTGATGATTTTCAACTAATTATATATATCACAGCTTGGCATTGTGATTATTATGTGTTTAGTCATATCTCTTATTCTATATCGTTTCATCTGATATTTATAGTTAGACTGATCCGTTTATTATTTTCTTATTAAATAATACTCGGGTCAGACCGAGATGTTACAGGTGCTTCTGCTTGACTTCTCCCCAGGGATTCATTACTCTGACTTTTGGCTAACTATTTAGAATAGTAGTTTTTGTTGTATACATTTGAGATATAGACTCCATGATGTATACTTATTCTTTTGTGTGTTTCTTGTAACTATTCTTTTGTGATATTGCGGATCTTTTTAGACCGCTACTCTGACATACACTTTCATGTGTTAGTTATATATATTCATATCTTCTTCCGCCTTTGTGATATGAATTATCTGTGACTGATTTATGTTATGCTTATTTCTATATTTGTTTCCGAAGGGTTCATATAGCCACTGTGTAGTAGCTTTGAGTTTGTATCGGTATGTCGGATTTCCTCTTGAAATAGAATGCATGTTATACTATCTGACATATCGGTGCTCGCTCAAAGAAATTACACGGATGGTCGCTCCTTAACAGCCTTATTCTCCGTGCTAGTTGACAGCATTACCCCGTAGTGTTCTTGGCTAGCGTGGGTATAGAGGTGGGGCGTCACACTGTACGTACTTTTTCTCTTCTTCTCCAGAAAGAAGAATAGAAACAATAATACAAACCCTACCATTTTTCAAACTTAAGCCTTCTACTCTCAAATTCCTTCAATTTAATTGTTGCTTCAATCAATCTAAAGAGAATTCAACAGGTAATCAACTCCAAAATACAAATAATTTCATCAAAATCTAGTTTTGATATTTGGGTTGTACGTAATCTCTTCTTTTGGGTTTGCATGGCTTTTTCTTTTGTTTTTACAGGTTCTTGAAGCCGAATCCATCTCAAAGCTCCATTCTTTTTGCTTAAATCCGGGTATTTTGATAAATCAGCAATGTGAGAACAATATCTCACGAATACTGGCTAAATTGCTTGTGAAATTGCTTGAATTTGCTGCATATGTAAAAGTTAATTTAATGTATAGTCTATTTTCATTTCTGGCCTAAAGTGCCCACTTTGGCCATCCATAACTTTCATCTCCGGCAACGAAATGCTGCGGGATCTTTTTCTGAGTCAATTTTATTTGTTAAACTTCATTTCTGCAAATTTTGATTGAATAATATGGTATTTTGATTGTTCAAATCGTCACTGCAAAATCAATGCACAGCCTGCAATTATCCTGTGCACATTTTGTTTTGAGTTGTTGCAAACATGGCCTGAGTTCATGTTTGAGACATCATATCTCTTTCGTTTCTTACTCAAATTGCACCAATCTTTTTTTGTTTGAAAGATGAAGTTCTCTACTTTCTGCATACCAAATTGCAGGTCATTCTGACATAGATAGCTTATATAAATCTGCTGTCAAACTTGGACCTGAACCATGTTTTTGCCCAGAGTCCAACAGTGAAACACTGTCTGGATACAACTTTGAGCGATCATATCTTTCTCATAATTTATCCAAATTGCATCATTCTTTTTCTGTTTAATGGATGACGTTTTGTGCTATGTGTGTATCAATTTTTAGCTCAATCTGATATCATTTGATCTCCTGTTTTATGCCTAGAAGTGGAGTCCAGGAGTGTTTTTAGGCCTGCACATTTATTTGGTTTTTGAACTGTCGCAAACATGGTCTGAGTTCATGTTTGAGACAGCATAACTCATTCGTGTCAAATCGTATTTGAGCGATTCTTTTTGCAGATTGAAGAAGGTGTGCTGATTTACATTTCTGTAAAATTTCATGAAAATCTGGGTTGGTTTGCTATTCCTAAACTACTATCGAACTTGTACTCGTAGCTTGCTGTAATTCAGTATTTTAAAAACTTTGTTTTGGTCCGACTTTGAAACGACGCAGATTCTTCGTTTCAAATCGGATTTGAATGATTCTTTTTGCAGATTGAAGTAGGAATGTTGAACTACATTCGTACCAAATTCCATGTCATTTCGACTCGGTTTGGAGGTCCAAACCTGCTGTCGAACTTGGGTTCGCAGCCTGTTATCACCGGGTTTTTATACTTGAATAATTTTCTGCTTTTTCTGATATTTTCCGATTTCTTTGAGATTTTTCTCTAGATTTCGTACACGGGTTTTATAAAGCATTACAAAGTGTTTTTCAAGAAAATTGACTTTTAAAATTATTATTTAATATTATTTTTAAGTATTAAATTAGTTACTCCATAATAGGAGAATTTCAAATGCAATTTCTAAAGCGATTTTGAAGCGTTCCTAAATCTCGTTTTCTTCAATTTAATTTCTATATAAAACACACAATTTTGCACTTCGAGCGAAGAGAGAGGAGAATTAAATGATTAGATAAAACGCGTGCTATGAACACGTGCGTTTATCTTTTCAGTTAATTCCTAATCTATTCGTTTGATTGTTTTGACCTTTGGGTCTGGTTTACCGATGAGATGAGGTAAACTTTGTACTGCTTTAAGTGTGGAATTGACTAACGGTTAGTAAATCGTTTAGTGCGAATGTGTGGTATGGGACACACGTTAACACTTTTCGGGTTCCTTTCCGAGAGTTTGTGACACATATTGCCAGTTAGTGGTGTCCAGTACTGGACCTCCGGACCTTCGCCACTACGGTTTGTTGCCTTCGGGTTTGTGCCTTCGGGTTTGTTGCCCTATAGTATCGCTTTTGGAGTTGGTCCTTCGTCACCGCTCGAGAGATACTTGGGTTTGTTGCCTTCGGGTTTGTTGCCCTATAGTATCTCTTTTGGAGTTGGTCCTTCGTCACCGCTTGGGAGATACTTGGGTTTGTCGCCTTCGGGCTTGTGGATCCTTGTTTATACAGTACTGAGTACGTGCATCTTTTGTTTCATTGATATTTATATTTCCCTAGAGTATCGCCTTTCGAAGTAGGTCTTTTGAACCACTCGATACATAGCGATTACCTTGTGAAAACTTGTGTTACCTTCATTGGTATTTGTTATTTGCCTTTTTGGCTTGATTTGGGATATTCATATCCTTTGTTTAATGAGTTGCCGATGATATGAGGCTTGTTATGATTCATCTTTTGTAGATGATTGAGTTATCTCTTTTAGAGATATTTGTGGTACTTTATGACCTTGCATGTTCATTATTATTTAGCTTGTCTAACTGATTTGTTTAGCTAGACTGACGCGTGTATTTTATACTCGGGTCAGACCGAGGTATTTCAGGTTAGGTAGCTTTGGACTTAGCCTATTCTGCTTCCGCGTGAACTATTCTGCTAGCCTCTTTTGTTATACCTTTTTGTGTAGTCCCTCTTGGTTGTAACTCTGATATGTATATTCTTTTGACTCGCCTGTATATTGTGGTTGCTATACCACTTGACATGTATCATTTTGTATACTCTGTGATGTATCTGTATATGTGTATATGTATGTGATGAGCTACTGTTCTGTGATGTGGTTTACATTTGAGTTATTATATTTTGTTCTGTTAGATCTTATAGCCATTATAGTTTTGTATTAAGTATCTATTGGATATGTCGATCCACATAAAAAATGCTACATTTATTGACATATTCAATAGATAATTAAGACAAGGCTATAGATGGTCGCTCTTATCCAGCTCTATTCTCCGTATTAGCAGACGGTATTACCTTGTAATACTCTTTGCTAATGTGGGTCTCGGAGTGGGGCGTTACAGCTTGGTATCAGAGCTAAATTCAAAACAAAATATGATAAACACAGAACAGAAACACATATTATAGTACATCCAAGTATAATACAAGTGATAACACAGTTTTCCACTATCGTATTCCTCGATCGTGCCTTTAGTCTTTTCATTTCCTTTGAATGGATAATAAGTTTGAAAACATTATAAGGGTTTTACATATCACTATTTTTTTTTTAAAAAAAAAGTAGTAGAAATTAGACCTAAGATGGCTTAGTTTTAAATTATGTGTTTCAAACCTTAGTGATTAGAGTTGCGCAGCGGAAATGGTGTGACCGTTGTCGCTGGGCACATTAAATGCTTTGTTTTAAGTAAATGATTATTTGGTTGATAATTGCATGAATGTGTGTTAGCATAGTAATTGTTGAAATAATATTGAGTAGGTGATATAATTGAGAGTTAGAAACCTACTCAATGCAAATGATAAGAACTTACGGTGTCTTCAAGTTGTAGCTACCGCAAGAATTATTAGAAAGATTAAATTTTGAAAATGAAATTTAATCCATAAGTGGTATTTAACCAAAGGTTAAAATGGAATAAAAATTTATTGTTTAAGAATTTCATGGATGCATTTTAAAGAAGTGAAATTCATAAAAGAATTTTTTTTTTTTGGGAAAGAAAGCATCCATGTGAATAGAAAATGTTTCTAACAAGAGATATACTTATGTATATAACTTGATTGTTTTATGAATTGATTATAAGGTGGTATAATTAGAAAACATTTTATGTTTTGAAAATAAACATTGTTACAACCAAGTTTAAGATTTCTTAAGAAATCAAAACAATTTTTATAATTTCTTGTGTCAATTGGCTAATAAGTTTTTAAGAATTCTGGTCGATGCGTCTGACCAGCGTTATCGATAGGGATTCCTAAACGCTTGCGAGGTGATGTGATACATGCTTTTGAAATGACAATAAATAATATTTACTAGTATGGATATTGAATGCAAAAATATATAGATATTGCAAAGATTTTGAAAATTCTAAATTGCCATTTGAGATAAGTATTTTATATACATACTTAAGGACTTATGGAAATAGAGTGACATAAAGGGCAATGGAGAGGCAATGTTGATCTCGGTCAACTTTGCAGTCCTTGATAATGTCATTCACTATAAATGTATTAGTTAGATGTTATCATTTTAAAAACTGATAATTGGAAAATCTGAATAGGGTTTCATTTAAATAAATTGTATTCATTATTGGTTATAGTAATTGTTTGTGAAATTTTACATACGTGGAAAATTTAGAATGCTTAAGTAAGCTTTTGGGGAAAGAATTTTGGAAAATATTACCTTATGGTAATTTATTTATATGGCCAATAATTTTAATTAAGGAAATACCTTAATTGGATGAAACTATCATGTGATAGTGATTAATAAAACAAAGTATTCAAATTAAGAAAATTAATAGTTTAGAAATCTAAAATATAGATTGGAATGAGGTTTAGTAAAAAGTAAAAGGATAGTTATGAAGATTAGTTTAAACATTTAATCATTTGATTAATAACATGTGAAAAAAAAAGTATGCCTCCAGGAAAATTTAAGAAAATGCTAATTTAGTGCTTTTGAATTAGCATGAAATTTAATAAGGAGCAAAATCCATTAGAGTAAGTTTGGTTTTGAATTTAAATAGTGTTAAAAACTTGTTAATTATGTATTTGTAAAGTTCAATTGAAAACAAGTTTTAATTAAGTATCAAACTTGGCTAGTTCTAAGTGATAATAAAATAAATGTTTAGCTTTATGGATCAAGTGAAAATTGAATATAAAAGATCCATTTATTATAAAATGCAATTTTTTGTGAAAAGCTAGAAATAATAATAAATAGAGCAACAAGATAAGATTTCTTTTTAATTGTGAAAGCAATTTTAAAAAAAAAATCAATATGTAATTCCAAAGTTCACTTTGGATAGATAATTGTTTCTTACTAATGTAAGAAAGTAAGTATTTTAATTAAATTATGGGTCTTCTTTCAAAAGACTTTGTTTGTTAATTGAGAAAAAGTTTTCTTTGTAAACCATTTTGAAAGTTTGTTGCATGTATTATAGTGTAATTCTAGATGTCTTGACTTTTCGGAGAAAAGGATCATGTAATAAATGTTTTAGAGAAAAGATTTTTGATCTTAAATTATGTAGTTTGGATTTAACAATGATTTAAAATTTTTGTCAATTAAAGGTCTTGTGTCAGAAAATTTTAATTGAAAAGTGATGTTTTAAAACAGCAATAACTTGTGATTTACAAATCCAAATGGGTCCATTCTTTTTGCAAAAGAGAGTACTTTCAGTAAGCTAGAAATCATCTTTATGATATTTTTCAAAATTTCGCAGTTCGGTTATTCAAAAAACGAGTTGAAAACTGATGGACATCTCTGTCCTCTTTTATAATTTCTGAGATTAAAGCTGAAAGTAAATTGAGCATAACTTTCAAAGCGTAAATCCGATTTTGAAGATCTTTATATCGCTGGAAAGCTTGGACTGAGTAGAATAACTTTTATTTTATGAGTATTTTTAGATTATGGGTTTTACTATGTCAAAAGCCTGAGTCTTTGTAGCAGGCTTGAATTTGAAAATTTGAAGTTTTGAGTTGTGTTTTATTTTAAACTATGATTTTAATGCTTCATATGTTTATAAGTGCATGCTAATATATTTCAATAAGTTAAGTGCAGGTGCAAGAAGATATTTGAACAATTAATTAGCAAAATAGTAAGTATAAAAGTAAGCATTCTCAAATGCTAAAAATGAAAGGTATGAATTGGTATGTGTTTATGTGTTAAATATATATATTATGTTCTGACCTTTTGGTCGATGTATATCTATAATTCATATTTATGAAATTGTAAAAGGCTCTCCATGCAAAGGAGAATCTGCCGAATTTTTCGACAAATTAAAGACTTAGAAAAATTTTGAGAAAATTTAATTAGTGAATATTTAGAGCCATCAATGAAGGATCTAATAAGTGTCCTTTTTAAATCATGAAGTAAAATGGTTTAAAATTTGATAAATTTAGTGGAAAAAAAAATTATTACTTATTGTAGTACATTTATTTTTGGAATTAGAGTATGGAACAATTCTAATTTAATTTACTTTAAATTTAATGAAAAGTTGATTGAATTGAAAATTTAACTAAGAGACTTTAAAAAATTTCAAGTATTGAAATTTGAGTTTTGTGTATAAAAGAAAATGGACTTGAGTGAAAACTCTTATAACAAATTTTTGAGAAAATTTCTTGCAATCCATTCACGTGTGTCTTGCCTTAATGCGATTTTTGTGATGACTTGCATTCATGCAGTCATGTGTTATGGTGGTAGCTTGAATACCACCTATCTTTTGTTGAATCCTCTTTTGATGATTGTGCTTATTTGTGTTACTCCTTCAAAAGAGTTAGGTGCATTTCAGTATATTGGAAAAGTTGGCTCCTAGTTATATAGGACCATCTACTATTATTGAACGCCTTAGTTTAATTGCTTTCATGCATCAATTTCTGTTCAGTTTTGGGTATTCATGATATGTTCCAGGTACCCCAATTTTGTTGTACCTTCGAGATTTAATCTCGATTGTTAATTATCTTGTGTTGCATAATCACGAGTCTCACCGACTTGTGTATTGTGCCGAATTCTAATCGTGTAGTTGTTTCGAAGATTGAACACCTTCGAAATATAATGTTCCGCTTATGAAATTCTATGGTCCACTAGCCCTAAGTATTGTACTTGGAAAAACATAGAATTAAACGAGCAATCTTACCTTGGTTTTCTATCATCTTGTGTTGAGGGCGAGAATTTTTAAACTCGAGCTTATTTATCTTCCTTTGATTGATGAAATAATTATGTTGAATGTAAACTCTTCTCTAAAAATTGTGTGGACGCAATTTTGTTAAGGGGGAGAGTCTGTAACAACCCTGATTTTGGAGATTACCTGTTAGTATTGAATTATAACGGTAGTAATAATATAATATTGTAAATTAATATAAAATTGGAGAAATTAAATTGCTTATTTGGATTAAACAATGAATTTTGGAAAATTAAAATGAGAAAATAAAGTTTGGAACTTTATTTTATTGTTTGGATTAATAATGAATGGAAAATAATTTTTATTTATAGAAATTGCAATAATTTTATTAATTATTGTCAATTACTTCTTTTAATAATTTTTAAAGGAAGTATTTGATTTTTAAAGATTGTTTATTGAAATAAAAGGTGGAAATTGGGTTAAAAATAAGTTTTTGCTATAAATAATGTTTTGAAATAGTTTGAAATATTTTTCTAAGTGATAAAATAAATTTTGTGGAATTTTAGGAGTTAAAACATGATTTTATACATTTATTTGGTGAAAATTATGCATTTTTGTTAAATAAAAGAATTTAATAATAAAAATATTTTAAAAATACAAATTTATCCTTTTATATGGTAGAAAATGTTCTATTTTATATGTATACAAGTTTTCATTTTTTTTCTTGTGTAAAACTTAAGAGAAATGCATTTTTTATGTGTACATGTGATATGTACAAATTAATTTGTTCAAGTGTTGATTTTAACTTAGCCTAATTTGTTTTTCTCTAATTTGGGTCCAAAAGCCCATTAGCCAACTAAAACCAGGAAATGAGAAAGAAGAGAAACAATTTGTTGTACGTACTTTTTCTCTTCTTCTCCAGAAAGAAGAATAGAAACAATAATACACCCTACCATTTTTCAAACCTAAGCCTTCTACTCTCAAATTCCTTCAATTTAATTGTTGTTTCAATCAATCTAAAGAGAATTCAACAGGTAATCAACTCCAAAATACAAATAATTTCATCAAAATCTGGTTTTGAGATTTGGGTTGTATGTAATCTCTTCTTTTGGGTTTGCATGGCTTTTTCTTTTGTTTTTACAGGTTCTTGAAGCCGAATCCATCTCAAAGCTCCATTCTTTTTGCTTAAATCCGGGTACTTTGATAAATCAGTAAGGTGAGAACAACATCTCACGAATACTAGCTAAATTGCTTGTGAAATTGCTTGAATTTGCTGCATATGTAAAAGTTAATTCAATGTATAGTCTATTTTCGTTTCTGGCCTAAAGTGCCCACTTTGGCCATCCATAACTTTCATCTCCGGCAACAAAATGCTGTCGGATCTTTTTCTGAGTCAATTTTATTTGTTAAACTTCATTTCTGCAAATTTTGGTTGAATAATATGGTATTTTGAGTGTTCAAATCGTCACTGCAAAATCAATGCACAGCCTGCAATTATCCTGTGCACATTTTGATTTCCGAGTTGTTGCAAACATGGCCTGAGTACATGTTTGAGACATCATATCTCTTTCGTTTCTTACTAAAATTGCACAAATCTTTTTTGTTTGAAAGATGAAGTTCTCTACTTTCTGTATACCAAATTTCAGGTCATTCTGACATAGATAGCTTATATAAATCTGCTGTCAAATTTGGACCTGAACCATGTTTTTGCCCAGAGTCCAACAGTGAAACACTGTCTGAGTACAACTTTGAGCGATCATATCTTTCTCATAATTTATCCAAATTGCATCATTCTTTTTCTGTTTAATAGATGACGTTTTGTACTATATGTGTATCAATTTTTAGCTCAATCTGCTATAATTTAATCTCCTGTTTTATGCCTGGAAGTTGAGTCCAGGAGTGTTTTTAGGCCTGCACATTTATTTGGTTTTTGAACTGTCGCAAACATGGTCTGATTCCATATTTGGGACAGCATAACTCATTCGTTTCAAATCGTATTTGAGCGATTCTTATTGCAGATTGAAGTAGGTGTGCTGATTTACATTTCTGTAAAATTTCATGAAAATCTGGGTTGGTTTGCAATTCCTAAACTACTCTCGAACTTGTACTCGTAGCTTGCTGTAATTCAGTATTTTAAAAACTTTGTTTTGGTCCGACTTTGAAACGACGCAGATTCTTCGTTTCAAATCGGATTTGAATGAATCTTTTGGCAGATTGAAGTAGAAATGTTGAACTACATTCCTACCAAATTCCATGTCATTTGGACTCGGTTTGCAGGTCCAAACCTACTGTCGAACTTGGGTTCGCAGCCTGTTATCACCGGGTTTTTATACTTAGAATAATTTTCTGCTTTTTCTGATATTTTCCGATTTCTTTGAGATTTTTCTCTAGATTTCGTACACGGGTTTTATAAAGCATCACAAAGTGTTTTTCAAGCAAATTGACTTTTAAAATTATTATTTAATATTATTTTTAAATATTAAATTAGTTACTCAATAATAGGAGAATTTCAAATGCAATTTCTAAAGCGATTTTGAAGCGTTCCTAAAACTCATTTTCTTCAATTTAATTTCTATATAAAACACATAATTTTGCACTTCAAACGAAGAGAGAGGAGAATTAAATGATTAGATAAAACGCGTGCTATGAACACGTGCGTTTATCTTTTCAGTTAATTCCTAATCTATTCGTTTGATTGTTTTGACCTTTGGGTCTGTTTTACCAATGAGATGAGGTAAACTTTGTACTGCTTTAAGTGTGGAATTGACTAACGGTTAGTAAATCGTTTAGTGCGAACGTGTGGTATGGGACACACGTTAACACTTTTCGGGTTCCTTTCCGAGAGTTTGTGACACATATTGCCAGTTAGTGGTGTCCAGTACTGGGCCTCCGGACCTTCGCCACTACGGTTTGTTGCCTTCGGGTTTGTGCCTTCAGGTTTGTTGCCCTATAGTATCGCTTTTGGAGTTGGTCCTTCGTCACCGCTCGAGAGATACTTGGGTTTGTTGCCTTCGGGTTTGTTGCCCTATAGTATCGCTTTTGGAGTTGGTCCTTCGTCACCGCTCGGGAGATACTTGGGTTTGTCGCCTTCGGGCTTGTGGATCCTTGTTTATACAGTACTGAGCACCTGCATCTTTTGTTTCATTGATATTTATATTTCCCTAGAGTATCTCCTTTCGGAGTAGGGCTTTTGAACCACTCGATACATAGCGATTACCTTGTGGAAACTTGTGTTACCTTCAATGGTATTTGTTATTTGCCTTTTTGGCTTGATTTGGGGTATTCATATTCTTTATTTATTGAGCTGCCGATGGTATGAGGCTTGTTATTATTCATCTTTTGTAGATGATTGAGTTATCTCTTTTAGATATATTTGTGGTACTTTATGACCTTGCATGTTCATTATTATTTAGCTTGTCTAACTGATTTTTTTAGCTAGACTGACCCGTGTATTTTATACTCGGGTCAGACCGAGGTATTTCAGGTTAGGTACCTTTGGACTTAGCCTATTCTGCTTCCGCGTGGACTATTCTGCTAGCCTCTTTTGTTATACCTTTTTGTGTAGTCCCTCTTGGTTGTAACTCTGATATGTATATTCTTTTGACTCGCCTGTATATTGTGGTTGCTATACCACTTGACATGTATCATTTTGTATACTCTGTGATGTATCTGTATATGTGTATATGTATGTGATGATCTACTGTTCTGTGATGTGGTTTACATTTGAGTTATTGTATTTTTTTCTGTTAGATCTTATAGCCATTATAGTTTTGTATTAAGTATCTATTGGATATGTCGATCCACATAAAAAAATGCTACATTTATCGACGTATTCAATAGATAGTTAAGACAAGGCTATAGATGGTCGCTCCTATCCAGCTCTTTCTCCGTATTAGCAGACGGTATTACCTTGTAATACTCTTTGCTAATGTGGGTCTCGGAGTGGGGCGTTACAATCATGGTCAAAATTGAATTAGGCGTTTTTGATTTCGTCGCTAGTCGACGAAATTGAAATGTGGGTATTGAAGAGCCCGGCAAGGGGAGTCGTTTGGTGGCAGCCGCTTGGCCTATATCGAAGTGTGGTGGCTAGAAATCACGATTAGGTTTTCGAAACCATAAACCAGGATGGTGGCGCACGCAATTTTAGGCGGTCGGAGGGTGGATCGTGGCAGTGGGGAGGTGCGGCTCATCTTGGGCTCGAAGATGATAGTGGTTGGAGGTGGCCAAATGGTCGGAGTTGATCGTATTTGGCAGTCAAAGTTGATGATTTTGGCGCGTTTTGGGTTCGGCTTTGGAGAGGTTTACGTGCATTGAAGAAGATGATGTGGCGATCTACGACGAGTTGGTGCTGGTTCGTTTTTTATTTTATTTTTTATTTTGGATTTCAATCGTTCAAACGCGCATAACTTTTGCATGCATGATCCAATTTGCGCGCGGTTTCTTTTGTTAGGATCGTTTTGAAATTCTAGATATTTTGACGCAGGTTTGGACGAATTTTGAGGCTGTTCAATTTTTGGGTTTAAATTGGATTTGAATTCAATTTAAATTCAAAAGGTGAGTGTTTTAACCCACTCACAACTTATAAAATTTCTTATGCGTGTTAAATTGATATATGATGTGATTTGAAATGTATTTGTTATTGGTTGGCATATTTGCAATCATCATCTCAGTTAAATTTAATTTACTAAATAAAATTGTTATTTAATTTATTATTGCATATAAACTGCCAGTTAGTTAGATTTTTAATTTATTATTGAATATAAACTGTCAGTAATTGCCTGTTGTTTATTATATGCTTTATATTGATGTTATTTTTTAAATTGGATGATGATTGTAATAAATAGTTGATGATTGATATTGGATGAATGGATGTTGTATTTTATATTGTTTTAAACTGCAAATTGTTATGAACTTTATTTCACTCAGGATTGTGGTTTGAAATGATATATAACCGTAGTTTTATTTTAAATTACGGATTGAAATGATAAATATCTGTATCACTTGACCATAGGATAGAAAATTATATACAGACACCGTCGGTCTATATATATAAATATTTTGAAGTGATTTCTTTGGTTTTGGAGAGAAATATACGGTTTAATAAATATTAAATTTTGATATTATATAAATATCATTTTTATGTATATAGTTAAATTCTTGAATTTAAGCTATGTATAAATTTGTGTAATAAAAATAAGTTTATTCATGGAGTTTGATTGTTTTATATTATATGGTTAAGTACCTATTTAAGATATTGTATATATAGAGTTTTAATGATTTAAATAAAATTTAAGTTGGAAGATAAATATGAAATTGGTTTAATTTGAATTAATTAAGAATTTTACTCGAATAAATTTGATTTGAAATTTAAATAAAATTGAGATTTAAAGGGTAGGATTCTTATAACATGATTTGGCTTAGAGTGATTTAAATGAATATAAAGTTGATTTAAATGAATATATCAAGTTAATTAAATTGAAAGAATATCTAGTTGTTTGAAGTTAAAGATTTTACTTAAATGATATTGGATTTATTAAGTAACATTTCAAATCTAAATAAAAGTAATTGAAATTTATATATATGGAATTATCAGAGAATTAATTTTGAAATGGTGGAATATTTATAGCTTGGAAATATATGGAAATTTGAAATGGTTCATGTTGAGGTTCAAATCGAAATTTGGAATTTATTGGTGAAATTTAAGAAGCTACTTTATTATACAAAGTAATTTAATATTTAAACCATTTAAGTATTAGAAGTTATGTTTTAAAGATATGGGTTTCAAGGTGTATAGATTTGAAACTGCTATGATTTTGGAAAAAAGATATATTTTGAAATAAAAATGATATCATATTAATTTAAAATGAAAATGATATCGTATTTATATTGTTTTGAAATGGATATTATATTCTTGTTTTTAAGTATAATTATTTTGAAAATGACCGCAGTGTTATAATAACGTTTGGTTGTTGAAGAGACCGGGATCGGAAGTTGTCACTCTCTGCCAACTCCGAAAACCACTTTAACAACTGTGTGCGCGGTGGAGACTCCAGAATGAAGTAGGATGGTGGCGACGTTCTATTAAGGTATATACGTGGACCCGACTCCCATGAGTTGGCATAAGGTGGCTAAAAAAGGAGCGATCTCGGGCCAAGGAGGTAGCCCCTCTTATCGGACACATCCCTTCGATATTATACTCTGATTTTTGGATTGATTCGGTGACCACTTTTTATTTTTGATTTGGGGGTATGGCTCGAGGTGGGTGGTAGATGCACGCTACGCATTACCACCAGTCCGTGTGCGTAATTGGTATATCTACCCTGGCATTGCCTTGTGTGCTGTGTCACCTACCCTAGCGAGCCTTGTACGAGTTTGGTTTTCTCCCTAGCCTGTGGAGTATTTAGGGTAGTCTCCCGATCTGGAGATGCGCTGAACTGGATGAACTACCGGGACTATTATTGTGTTTAAGGGGGAGATTGGGTAACTCCTTAATGCTACTTAAAAGTAAGTTTATTTTATTATAGACATTATTATAATAGCAAAATATTACTACATAGCAAATAGTTTAACGGATCCTTAGGAGATGTGAATCCCGAACATCTCTTAAGTTACTACACTCACGTTAGACACTGGATAGGAGATGTCAAATCACGTGAACATCTCCGACGTGGTTTACACTCATATTTATTTACCGTTGATTTAACTTACATAAGATCTTTTAGTTCTGAATCGAGTGTTTTGTCTTTTCAGTTCGCTCGGGTCAGCCTGAGCATTTCAGGATTTGAAGATCGTATTCTGGAGGGCGAAGACGAAGATTTATTATTATTAGTTATTATAGTATTCCACTATACTCTCACTGTTCCACTGCAATGTTGTTTATAATTCTCTGGTATGTATAACTCTGATATGTATTATATAAGTATAATCAAACGTGTTGTAAAACAGCTTCATGAACTGTTTATTTGATTATTTATTTTTATCATTCCGCTACAAGATACTTTTTTTTTCTCTGCTTTTTCTTATTTACCCCATAACAATCCGCCCTTCTGTACGGTTTAAGTCTGACGTATGTGGTTTATCGTCGATTTAAAGCGTACGAAAAGGCGGGATGTTACATCTGGTATCAGAGCTTTGGTTTAGCGATAAACCTTAGCTTCGTGGGGTCTGACTCTTTATTAATAGGGTAGTAATAACCTATAGGAGTCACTGAGTGTATATATATGAGAGAGCATATATGTTAGTGTTATAGAAAAAGTTTTAATTTTTTTTAATTTGTTTCGTTTTGTATTTATAAATTCTGGTTGATGCATGGGACGCCATGTTACCCGAAAGTTTGACCGGGCAGCTAGGTAGACAACATCAGGACGCTCGACGTAGAAGGACGTTCGGCATCAGATGGACATTCGGCATGTTATGAGCGTTCGACGTTGCATCATTGGGGAGCGATAGCGCTCGATATTTCATAGGTGCACTCGGCATCAAGGTACGTTCGGTATTGAATACCGTCGACCAAAGGGAGACGCTCGACATAAGATCATTCAAAGATCAAAGATCGCTCGGCCTTCTGGTATGCTCGGTCAAAGCCATCATTCGGCCAAGTACGTTCGGCTAGCCTAGATGGTTCGACATCCCAGCTCAATTCGGCCGAGTACGTTCGGGGAGCCTAGATGGTTCGGCATCCCAGCTCAGTTCGACCGAGTACGTTCGGCGAGCCTAGTGGTTCGGCATCCCAGCTCAGTTCGGACCGAGTACGTTCGGCGAGCCTAGATCGTTCGGCATCCCAGCTCAGTTCGGCATAAGAACATTGTTCGACATAGATGCCTTAGCTCGGCATCTCACCGTTCGGCCTCCCTGGTTCGGCGCGCAGAGCTAGCACTATTTGTACCGAGTTACTCAGCTACCAGGCCCACCAGGGAAGTCCAACCCACCTCCACCTATAAATAGAGGGGCAGGGGCACAGAGAAGAGGTGAGGTTTTGAGAGAACACTGGGGGGACTCTGCCATCTTCAAGACTAATTCCAGACTTATTTCTTTTACTTTGCAATTGTATTCTAGTAACTAAAAATGGATTGTATCTGTAATCACCCATCAAGGAAATCAATGGAAATCAACTTCAAAGTGGATGTAGGCAGTTACGCCGAACCACTATAAATTTGGTGTTCTTGTTCTCTGCACTTAAATTTACACTCTATTCTCTGTTTTAATTTACTTTCTACATTAATCCCTCTACACAATCTTTCTAAGGGTGTTAGCGACCGATTTCGGTGCTAACATTTTGGTGCTTTCACTGAGAACTTGAATTCTCAGGCTATTAGGATCTACTTTGCAACTATTGGATTGCATAAATCTCCCGAAGGAGATCCATAATCATTTATAAGGCATCTGTTGATCCTACACAGAGTTACAACCAACAACTCTACCATGGGAAGACCACGAACTAGATCAGCCTCTCAAAATGCAGATGCCCACGAAACCGCTAGTGTGCAACAACTGGCAACTAACAATCAGCAAACGATTCGAGGTACAGGGCCCTCCAACCAAAACCAAGCAGAAGTTGTTTCCCGAGAAGAATTCAATGACTTGATAAGAGAACTTAAGGAAAGTAAGAGACAACTTGCTGAGCAAATGCAAGCCTACGCTGACCTCATGACTTAGCTTACTCAGCAGTATCAGAATGCTGGAGGTAGCCCTGTCCCTTACTCTGAAGATGATAGTTCGACCTCTGCTGATGAACCTCCTAGGCATAGACGCCGTAAGGATGAAGATGCACGTGCAGGTGCTACTGATCGATCGACTAGAAACAAAGACCCAAATCGGATGGGACATCAACCTGCACGGTCCCGTGGAACAGAAACCCAACCTCCCATCTTCCATACAAACCCCGGATTTGACGGCTATGGTCAGGCTGTTGATGAAAGAAAACCAAGGGCTAACTAATGAAGACTAAGGAGTGTCTAAGAGTCATACTCCCTTCACAGATACCATTCTACAAGCCGAATACCCAAGAAAGTTCAACATGCCCGCCATTCCAGCCTACGAAGGGAAAACTGACCCCAGGTAGCATGTGATGAGGTACGGATGGATGATGGATTCTGCAAGAGCTAATGACGCAACCAAGTATAGGTGTTTCCCAATCACCCTGTCTGGGATTGCTACCATGTGGTTCACTCGACTCCCACCACGATCTATACCCAGCTTCGACGACGTAGCAATGAAATTCATAGAACAATTCAGGATACACACCACTCGTCCAAAGGACGTGAGGTCCTTATCAAGTGTAACTCAAACTCCAGGAGAGTCATTGAAAGCATACTTGCAAAGATTTCATGCTGCTGCTACCGAGGTGAGCTATCCTAACGACCATATGATTTTGATGGCAGTAATGCGTGGAGTGGATCCGGATTCTGATTTTGGAGATTGGTTGGCAGGGAATCCCCCAGCTATGCTGGAACGTTTTTATTCGAAATCTCATCAGTTCATAAGAAGCGAGGAAGCCCAGTGGACAAGGCGAGATAAGGCATCAGGGCACGTTCAAGAGTTTGTGAAGAGCGTAACGTCGCCATGAAACAAACCGGAGATACTTCTGGAAAAACTCAAGTTAACGTCTAGAACAAGCCCAGGAACTCTAAAGGATCCTAAGGTGGAAATCCCGGAAAGAAAAAAGAAACAGGGAAATGGAAATCAAAGATCGCAACATACAATGAATACACCCCATTGAACGCATCTCTTGAAAACATCTATCTGTCAACTTGCAACACTTTCCATTATAGAAAGCCACATCCAAAGGAATCGATAGAAGAACAGAAGCGGACCAAGAAGTATTGTCGTTTTCATGAGTCTTATAGGCACAACACGGAGGAGTGCAGACACCTCCATGATGCCATAGAAAAACTAATTAGACAAAAGAAGTTGTAGGAATTTGTCAAAGACTCACAGGATGGGAGGCAAGAAATATCAGATCCTGGACACGGGCCAGCCCCACACTAACCGGAACAACCTACTCGGACTGTGGGTAGATTGGTTATTAACACGATTGCTGGCGGACCTCACCCTGCAGACAAGAATTGGCAGGAGATGGAGTGATATGCTAACTCCTTAAGACATGCGGAGTACGAGTGTTGTTCGAACGTGGAAGATGGGACTCCTGCAAAGCAGCAGCGCACGATGAATAATGATATCGTATTCAAGAACAGAGATGTGGATAAGGTAGAGGCTCCTACCATTGACCCAATGGTCATATCTGCGACCATCGGCCCGACATTCATAAAGAGAATTCTAATTGATTGCGGAAGTTCCGTTAACATCATCTTCCGGAAGGCATACGACCAAATGAAGCTAGAGACCAAGGATTTGAAACCATCCAAGGCCAGAATCCATGGCTTTAATGGCGCAGCAACTGATGCAATGGGATATGTGGAGTTACCAGTTGAACTGGGACAAGGTGAACGTAGAAGGGTGCGAATCCTACCATTCATAGTATTGGACGTTGATTCCCCATACAACGTATTTCTGGGTCGTCCAGCCCTGGCAGAATTTAGGGCAGCTTTGGTCCCTTGGTGTTTGACGTTACAATTTCCAACAGACAAAGGGGTCGGTGTGGTACACGGTGATCAGGCAATCGGTCGTGCATGCTATGTAGCTGAGCTCAGAGAGGCACGACGTAGGGAGAAAGGAAAGGCTGTGGACAGCTCTGTCCGCATCCAAAGTTCTGATGACTGACAATTAGCGCCCGAGCCCTGACTTGGGCGACATTCTCGGATCCATAGAGACATAGATCCGAGAGACGATGATGGGGAATCCAGGGAAAAAAATGCGGCACCGGCTGAACTAACCATCGACATCTCAGTTAGCCGCAGCGACCCATCACGAGTTCTTAAAATAGGATCACAGCTCGACCCCATGGCAGCTGAGAACCTTGCTGACTTCCTCCGAGCGAACCTTGATGTTTTTGCTTGGACGCATTCTGATTTGTGCGGGATTTCTCCTGCAATCGCGAGTCATATGTTGAACATAGACCCGAGACATGTTCTTGTAAAACAAAAAAGGAGAGGCATGACCCGGAGAGGTCCGCGGCTCTCAGAGAGGAGGTGGACAAACTCAAAACCAACGGGTTCGTCCGCGACGCCCTCTACCCTAAATGGGTATCTAACCCGGTGTTAGTAAAGAAAGCGAATGGAAAATGGAGAACTTGTGTTGATTACTCCGATTTAAACAAGGCATGCCCGAAGGATAGTTTCCCGTTGCCAAGGATTGACCAACTCGTCGACTCAACTGCCGAACATGAGTTACTATCATTTATGGACACGTACTCTAGTTATAATCAAATTCCGATGCACATCCCGGACCAAGAACACACCAGCTTTGTCACAAACATGGGATTGTATTGCTATGTAGTAATGCCCTTTGGATTGAAGAACGCAGGAGCCACTTATCAACGTCTGGTGAATCGAATGTTCAAAGATCAGATTGGAAAAATGATGGAAGTCTATGTGGTTGACATGCTAGTGAAGTCACGGCAGTCAAACGACCACATCCGAGACCTAGCGGAGATGTTTGACATACTTGGGCATTATGGAATGAAGATCAATCCGTTGAAGTGTTCATTCGGCGTAGCATCGGAAAAGTTTCTGGGATTCATTGTGAATGCCTGGGGAATTGAGGCTAACCCAGAGAAGATCCAGGCTATCCGAGATATACAAGTACCCAGAACCATAAAGCAGGTGCAAAGCCTGAATAGAAAAGTGGCTGCACTAAGTCGATTCATATCCAAAGCTACAGACAAGTGTATTCCCTTCTTCAACATTATAAAGAAAGGAAAGAGAAACTTCGAATGGACATCCGACTGTGAGGAAGCATTCCGGGCTCTGGTAAGGCACTTGGAAAGTCCCCCTGTACTGTCCAAGCCGATAAACCACGAAATGTTGTATGTATACTTGGCGGTATCCCAGCACGCTATCGGTACAGCATTGGTCCGCGAGGAAGACCGGATCCAAAAGCTGGTTTACTATGTCAGTAAACGCTTGATAGGGGCGGAAAGAAATTATCCAAAGATTGAAAAACTAGCCTATTGCTTAGTGATCGCCTCACGCAAGCTTCGCCCCTACTTTCAGGCACACTCAATCGGTGTCTACACTGACCAACCCTTGCGACCGGTACTCCAACGACCGAAAACTTCTGAAAGGATGCTGAAATGGAATATTGAGTTAAGTCGGTTCGATATTACCTATTTGCCGCAGAGGGCCATACAAGGACAAGCACTAGCCGACTTCATTGCTGAATTCACTGTGCTAGATGAACTGAGTAATCACAGAACCATACCCCCCGTTCGATGGAAGATGTACACTGATGGGGCATCTAACGACCGTTGCTTAGGGGCAGGTATAATCCTCGTAACTCCTGAAGACTGATCAATCTGCTACGCTTTGAAGTTCGAGTTTGCAGCAACAAATAACGAAGCTGAATACGAAGCATTGATTGTTGGCTTGAGACTTGTTATTGAACTGGGAGTGATGTCACTCGAAATCTTCTATGACTCGCAGCTGGTAGTATATCAGGTGCGGGGAGACTATCAAGCGAAGGGATAGAGACTTGCTCCTTACCTTGCTCGGGTTCAAGAGATGCTGGCGAATCTGGAATACTACGACATTTCGCATGTCCCACGCGAACATAATAGAGAAGCCGATTCGTTGGAAAAATTTGCAAGCACGGGCGATGCACAACAAATGGGATTGTTCCCTGTTGAGACCCTCTATGCTCCAAGTATAGACATAATGGAGACAGATTTTGTGGTAGAGACCAATCTTGAGAAGGAAACGTGGTTGACCCCAATCAAGCAGTACCTGCTACAAGGGGATTTGCTTGAAAAGAGGAGCGAAAGATGCCAAATCCTTCGTAAGGCTTCACGTTATGTAACACAGAATGGAATAATGTATCGAAGGGGATTCTCGACCCCACTACTCCGATGCATTGCCCATGATGAGATAAAGCGAATCCTAGACGAAGTCCATGAAGGAGAGTGTGGCGACCATACTAGGGGGCAGACATTAGCAAAGAAGATCCTCCGCTATGGATACTACTGGCCAACTGTGAATCGGGATGCTGCAGACTATGCGAGAAGATGTGATAAATGCCAAATATATGCAAAAATCCCAAGAGCTTCGCCGACGGAACTCACACAAATGGTTAGTCCCTGGCCATTTGCGATGCGGGGGAATGACCTGATCGGCTCTTTACCCATAGCCAAAGGAGGCACGAAATATGCAATAGTTACGGTCGATTACTTTACCAAATGGGCAGAGGCTGAGCCTATGGCCACGATCACCACCAAGAAAGTCATTAACTTCGTTGTACGAAATATCATATGCCGTTTTGGCCTTCCTTGGACCATCATAACAGGCAATGGAACTCAATTCGAAAGCAAGGAGTTCAAAGAATTTTGTCAAAACTATGGCATTGAGAAAAGGTTTGCGGCAGTTGCTCACCCGAAGGCGAATGGACAAGTAGAAGCCGTAAACAAAATAATATAGTCCATATTGAAAAAGCGTTTGGATAAGGCTAGAGGCAAGTGGGTAGATGAACTCCCAACGGTGCCCTGGGCCTATAGAACCGCCTATAAGACCGCGACTGGCCACACTCCATTCGCATTGGCATATGGCACGGAAGCTGTCATACCCGTGGAACTTGAAGTTCCATCTCATCGGGTAACTCACTATGACCCTGCATCGAACCAGGATCTCTTATTGGAATCATTGGACTTTACTGATGAAAAACGCGAAGAAGCTGATTTGAGAGCGGCCTCAAACAGACACAGAGTCGCTAAATATTATAACGAGAAGGTCCAACCAAGAATGTTTAGTGTGGGAGATCTCGTGTTGAAACGATTTTTCCCAATCCTGTCTCATATGAATCCCGCGTGGGAAGGTTCATACGTCATCGAACGGAAGCTTGGAGAAGGGAATTTCAAGCTAGCGACGGTCGATGGTGCGACACTCCCCCGAGCATGGAACAGCGAGCACTTGCGGCGTTATTATACTTAGTCTATTTCTTTCATGTATTAGTCGCACTTATTTTCAGTATGCTTTTATTCCTAATTCTTGGCATGTAATAAAGCGATTCAGCTTGTTCTCATTAATAAAGGCTTGAAGACATCCTTCCCATGAATTATTAATGCCTCTAAGAACGATGATCCTGTGACGGGCAAATAAAATTATGTTATCCCGGCTAACGTACAAACGTGCATAAATGACTTCAAAATCTTCAAGTCCTCGGAGTGCGGACTGGAGTACTCTATGTCCCGGAGCGCGGACTCAAGTATAAACGAATCAAAATCTCCAAGTCGCCGGAGTGCGGACTGGAGTACTCTATGCCCCAGGAGCGCGGACTCGAGTATAAACGAATAAAAACCTCCAAGTCCCTGGAGTGCGGACCATAGTACTCTATGTCCCCAGAGCGCGAACTCGAGTATAAACAACTTAAAAATCTCAAAGTCCCCGGAGTATGGACCGGAGTACTCTATGTCCCCGAGCGTGGACTCGAGTACAAACGACTTAAAAATCTCCAAGTCCCCGGAGTGCGGACCGGAGTACTCTATGTCCCTGGAGCGTGGACTCGAGTATAAACGACTTAAAAATCTCCAAGTCCCTGGAGTGCGGACCGGAGTACTCTATGTCCCCGGAGCGCGGACTCGAGTATAAACGACTTAAAAATCTCCAAGTCCTCGAAGTGCGGACTGGAGTACTCTATGTTCCCGGAGCGCGAATTCGAGTATAAACGAATAGAAACCTCCAAGTCCCTGGAGTGCGTACCGGAGTACTCTATGTCCCCGGAGCGCGGACTCGAGTATAAACGACTTAAAAGTCTCCAAGTCCTCGGAGTGCGGACTGGGGTACTCTATGTCCCCGGAGCGCGGACTCGAGTACAAACGACTTAAAAATCTCCAAGTCCCTGGAGTGTGGACCGGAGTACTCTATGTCCCCAGAGCACGGACTCGAGTACAAAGGACTTCAAAATCTCCAAGTCCCCGGAGTGCGGACTGGAGTACTCTATGTCCCCGGAGCGCGGACTCGAGTATGAACGACTTCAAAATCTCCAAGTCCCCAGAATACGGACTGGAATATTCTAAGTTCCCGTTGTATAGATTAAAAAATGTTCTAAGTGCTTGAAGCATGGGAGGAAAACGAATAACTCTCAGAGAATCAACGGGCTATGTGAAGACAAACCAAGAAGTCTATGTTACGCACAACAGCACGGATTCGAGTCACAATCACAAAGAAAACTGAATAATAATAATCTTTTGAAAAGACAGAAAAGGAAACTAAACTCTATTCAGGAAAAGTTTTCTACTACAAGTACTCCAAAATCCGGAGTCAACAGTCTATCTACAAAAATTACAAAAGATTATTAAACGACTTAGATCGATCCTCGTTGAACGAGGACAGTAGTCACTTCTTGTGCTTCTTCGACTTCTTCTCAGATGACTCTTCCCCAGAGCATTTACCCTTGGAACCTTTCCTTTATGGAGGAGTAACAGCTGAAGAAATAGTGGGAACATCTGAGGGCTTGGACCTACCAGGAAGGATGTCCTTCAATGGCTTGTTCAAGGAATCATCCAGGTCTACTTCACGCGGTTCAACCTTGACCTTGGCTGTATCTCTTTTCTCTTTTTCGAGCCCCTCCTTCATGCTCAATTCAGATGTATGCTCAAAGGCGCCTGTGACTTCTACTTCATAACTCCTAGAGGAGAAATCGGACTTACCTTCGTCAAGCGCCCCAATCACTTGAGCATCTGGCCCATGAACTTCACCAGCATGAGCGGCCCCGCCAGTCTTTTCCACCTCCTTGGCGACATTGCTCCTCGGAGCGGGATCGGGGTTGGAACGACCTGCACAAAATCAGAAAAGATGAGCATTAGAATGAAATAGTACTTCACAAAGAATGATGACTTTCAAAATCTCAAAGTGAAAGGTTATCTACCAGGCCCTGGCAAACTCTCTGCCGTTAAAGGAATTTCGCCCTTCGGGATAGGAGACAAAACATGAACGCCTAGGCCGGGGGCTTCCGGATCATAGCCAATGTGTTGTTCAAAGGGATCGAGTATCGGCCGACCGGCCGGTTGGGAAGGCACGTGAACAGGAGACTTGGCCCCGGATGGACCGGCGACAACTTCTTTCCCTTTTCTAGAGGGGGAGCCTTTGCAATAAAGGGCCTTGGCCGCTGATAGGTCCGAAGGCTCATGCCCCTTCAGAAATTCTTTTATCAAATCCTCCTCGTCAACCTCCTCGACACCGCGCTTGGCCTTCCAGATCTGAATTAAGGTTTCCCACGCCTCGTGTAACGATTCAAGATAGCCATCGCCCAAAAAAGTTAAGTCACGGTGCATAAGCACGCGGGTGTTGAATTCGGCAATGAGTGGGTCGAACGCGGTTTTGATCTCTTCTCTACCTTCCTCCCTGGCTGCCTCAAGAAGGGAGTCGATGTCCGTCAACGCCGTCTTCTTTCCCTCTTCACTGGCCTCACTTTTTAACATCTCAACCCTGGAAAGCTCACCCTCGAGTTGTTCTTTTAAAAGTCGGGTGGTGACAATCTCGTCACAGTATCGCTGTGACTCTTCTTGGGCAGTCGTTTTCTCCTCTCTCTCTACGCATCCCTCTCCTTTTGAACGGAGTCCTTTTCCAAGGCCAAAGCCCCACATCGTTGAACTGCCTCGTCAAGCTCTTTCTTATGAGTTGATTCCAAGCGAGTGACGGCCTTAGCAGTATCCCTGGCACTTCGATGGGCGATCTCGAGTTCAGATTTATAAGTGGCGATTTCTTCTTCCTGGGCCTTAATGATGTTTTTATCGTGGGTAGCCTCAAGTTTCAAACGGTCTATTTCATGTTGGCGCTCCACGGAGACTTCGGAGAGTTTCTCAGCTAGGTGAACGAACGCGTCATGCTGAACATAGACGTCGTTGGTACAGGCAATGGCGTTCTGCTTAACATCTCCGGGTATAGGATGAATCGCCGGAAGGAACTTCAACCCATCGAAGCAAATCTTGGGAAATGTGGCCTTGAGCTCGTTCAGTCTCTCTGATACGGTAGGATGCGATGCAGGAGAAGGAGGAGACGGCTTTGAAATTCGCCCCTTCTATGAGAATCTCGGGACTGTCGAGTGGAAGAAGAATCAGAGCGTTGATCTCGGGAGATATCAGACTGCGACCCCTTGTAACCAGTCTTATCCTTACTTTTCCTCGAATGAGAGGAGGGATTTCGATGATGCTTGGGCTGGTAATACAGTTTCTTCCGAGATGATAAGTCCCAAGAGTGACGGTCCCTGTCACCATCTCTATCTCGACGTCTCTCGGGACCCGAGTCCCGTCCGGACGGATGAAAAATTGAAGAACCACGGAGACGATCGGAGACGTGTGAGCGCCCCATGTCACCTGCGCGAAATTCAAATAACAATGAGTTAGCAAGGAGAGATGTGACAACAAAAATTTAAGTGCAAATTGAAGTGCAAATGTTCGTGTGTGTCCTAGTGTTTCCCCCCGATGGACCAGTAGCCTTGCTAACAGGGGTTTTCTCTGCCCGACCTTGGATTGGAATGCTCACATCACCTCTGATGGGCAATGGAACTTGAATGCCTCCGGATCGCCAAAATCATAGTTGAGCAGATCCTCCGGAATGGTGAGGTTCGAAAGGCCCTTTAGTGAACTTTCAACGTGTTGTGAAGAAGCCTCCTTCTCTGCCGGGATGACCGTAACTGTGGAAGTTCCGCCAACCTTCTCCATTCTAATCTTATATGTCAACGTCTTTTTCCCCTTCGAAGGGGAAGATGATGTTTCAACATCGTGCACTTCGACCAGCGGATCCTGAGTAGGACCCGCATTCTTACCTTGTGTTTCGGGTGCTTCACCCTCTTTGATTTCCCCCTCCTCCTGTGCACCGGGGGTGTGGCGTGACGACGATTCAGCCAACTCCTTTCCTTTACCGTATGCGGGCTTGGGGAAGGAGACGCCCTCATGAAGGCTCAACCGACGACCTTCTGCTAACAGCCCGAACCTTGACAGTGACTCATTTGAAATGAGGGTTCGGATGTCTCGCTCCTTGGCAGGAATAGCTCTAATAGCCTCAACAGCCTCTGAATAGCCGCGGCCCTCAGGATGTGGATTGATATTTGAAAAAATGAAACAAGAGTTAGAAAAAGCATCGCCTCAGCCGAAATATGAGCATCGCTCTAAAAAGAAGACTTACTTCCTTCAACCCATCTCCTCGCGAAACCGGGAGGGCAGCGCACGTAGAACCTCCTGTTTGTACAGGGAAAACTTGCTCCACGCTCTGGTTAGAATTTGGCACTTGTGGTGCGGCTCGAGGAACACGAAGGAGGGACTATCTCTCTGCTTCTTGATCATATAAATATATCTGATGTCGCCGGGAGTTGGAGGCCTGGAGAAGACAACCACAAAAAGGAGGTAGGTCCCATAAATGAACGCATGACCGTTTGGGTGCAGCTACGACGGGGCGACATCTATGTATTGCAACACATCCCGAAGAAATAAATTGAACGGAGGCACGCTGCCCACCCAGCACATAAACTTATTGCAGGCGGTGTATCCGACTGGGGGCAGGTGTGGACGATCACGGCCCGACGGAACTAATGCGTCAGCGAAAGGGATTCCGTGAATCAAACATATTCACCGGAGTGCGGCTTCGTTAATCTTCGAAGCCTGTGAATCGATCGGATTATCCAAGAGAATCGTTGACTCCAGAGTATCAGGAGCAAAATCATGAGCGAGGGTGGTCGACGGATTAGAAGTGTCTACGTCCCCTTGTTTGGAAGACGGGCCGGGCCTATCTGAGATAGTGGCAGAGCTGGATCTTTTAGACATCTTCAATAAATAGCGGATGTGACAAAACACCTGTGTGAACTATACTGGAAAAATGATCGACGTTAGAATTAACAACACGAATATTCCCCCCACGTGGTGTGTGAACTAGTGCAATCAATCGTATATAAAACTAAGTTTAAAATCATCGCCTTCAAAGACCGTCATCGCTGACCGTCCCCAAAAGCCTTCCTTATGGCGATTACAGTTTCAGGTTCAGAAAACGTTAGAGGAAGTTGTCCGGTTACATCGAATTAAGTTCAGGTTTATATCTGCTGGGAAGGTTATCAGTCCAAATTAGTTCGATATACAAGTATGCTGGAGTTTGTGTCCTTGTTCAGTTATGAAGTTGGGCAAGGCAATTGTTTGATCGGTTTAAGTTATGTTCGGCCAACAGAATACGGTCGACATTTATGTTCGTTCGGCTTAAGTCATGTTCGGCCGATATGGTATGGGCCGGTTTTCATGAACGCTCGGCCAAGGTGTCGACCGGTTAAATACTGGCCGGACAGGATAGCGTTCGACTAAAATACTGTTCGGCCACAATATCGAACGACCTCCTGTCCTTTCCCCACTTCCCTTCGATTTTCCCTCTTCGGCCTCGTTCGGCATGGGGAGTTAGCTAACCATTGCGAGACCGAACCATACCACTACGTCTCACTTCCATCGCCATGCATCTCCAGCTAACTCCGACCTCCGAGCGCCTCTACCATCTATTTCCCTCCTCTCCATTCCACCCATCGTGGAATCGCCTAAGGTCTAAATACAGATTGTGGCTCTAAGTAAAGACTTACGAAAGCTCTCACCAAGAGGAATGATGGGAGCTTCGGAAGGAATTGTGGGAAGGACGCGCTCGATTCGGGGAGCGGAAGAGTAAAACTTAAAAGAGATAAGTTGCTTGCTCTCGGAAAGTAAGAAGTAAGAAAAAGATGAAGAAGTAGAGCACCAGGTTTTATAGGAAAAGGAGAGGAAGTCGTAACGACTCTGACCGGTAGAACCGGTCAAAGCATGAACTACGCTTGACACAGAGGAACGTTCGGCATGGGTCGTCTTGTTCGGCATTTGAGTGTCGTTCGGCCTCAGCATTACGCCAACTCATAGTTCAAAGCACATCATGTTCGACCACACGATGTACTTTGGGGGGCAAAATGTTACCCGAAAGTTTGACTGGGAAACTAGACAGACAACATCAGGACGCTCGGCATAGAAGGACGTTCGGCATCAGATGGACATTCGGCATGTTATGAGCGTTCGGCGTCGCATCGTTTGGGGAACGATAGCGCTCGGCATTTCAGAGGTGCACTCGGCATCGAGGTACGTTCGGTATTGAATACCGTTCGGCCAAATGGAGATGCTCGACATAAGATCATTCAGATATCAAAGATCGCTCGGCCTCTTGGTACCCTAGGTCAAAGCCATCGTTCGGCCAAGTACGTTCGGCGAGCCTAGATGGTTCGACATCCCAGCTCAGTTCAGTCGAGTACGTTCGGTGAGCCTAGATGGTTCGGCATCCTAACTCAGTTCGGCCGAGTACGTTCGGCGAGCCTAGATGGTTCGGCATCCCAGCTCAGTTCGGACTGAGTACGTCCGGCGAGCCTAGATCGTTCGGCATCCCAGCTCAGTTCGGCATAAGGACATTGTTCGACATAGATGCCTTGGCTCGGCATCTCACCGTTCGGCGCTCCTGGTTCGGCGCGCAAAGCTAGCACTATTTGGACCGAGTTATTCAGCTACCAGGCCCACCAGGGAAGTCAAACCCACCTCCACCTATAAATAGAGGGGCAGGCGCACAGAGAAGAGGGGAGGTTTTGAGAGAACGCTTGGGAGACTCTGCCATCTTCAAGACTCATTCTAGAATTATTTCTTTTACTTTGCAATTGTATTCTAGTAACTAAAAATGGATTGTATCTGTAATCACCCATCAAGGAAAATAATGGAAATCAACTTCAAAGTGGATGTAGGAAGTTATGCCGAACCACTATAAATTTGGTGTTCTTCTTCTCTGCACTTAAATTTATACTCTATTCTCTGTTTTAATTTACTTTCTTCATTAATCCCTCTACACAATCTTTCTAAGGGTGTTAGCGACCGATTTTGGTGCTAACACGCTATGACATCAATTGGGATTTCTAAACACTTAATAGGATAGACCGGCACAATATTTGTTTTGAAATATAGCTAAATGAAATAATTTTTCCTATTATCTTTTCTATATATAATGTAATAAATTTTAAAGGTTAAATTTGGCTGTAATAGATTGGTTGTTAGGTAGTGGAATTTATAAATATTGATTGGAAATAAGATCTAAAATAAAATAAATGAAATTGGGAATTTAGGACTTAAGTTCCGGGGTTTTGAAACTTTCTTTTGAATGATTTTGAAATATAATAATAATATTTAGAAGTATCTTCTGATATAAATATTTTAATATAATTTGAAAGAATTGTTTTAAAGAAATTTTAAAAAGAAATAAGTCGTACACCCCTCTCTGTCATTGGAAAATAATTTCAGTGATGTGTGCACGCATCATCGACATTCATTTTCGAATTTCGAAGTGGGAAGGCCACTGTAGTAGTTTTACTGCAGATTTATTTTGATAAACAAATATAAATTTTAAGTTTTTTTAGATATAATTGGATATATAAGTTGTAAGTATATTTTTATCTATGATTTTGAAATGATTTGAAATTAAACCTGGTATTTAGTTCTTAAGTTTCAATTAATTAATAGCTTCAATTATTGTAATATAATGGAATGTAACTAATATAAAATTGGACCCTCAAATTAAATAAGAGATAAAATGCTAAGTATAAATGGAAATAAAAAGAAAGTTGAAATAGTAATCTATAAGACAAAGGATATTATTATTGAACATTAAATTAATCAAGGGAAAAAGAACAAACTTGTATAACTTTCAATTGCATTCTTTAACATACATATAACTTACCAACTATTAATAAGTTAAATGTTGAAAGAAAATGTAATGGGAAATTTTACATGTAAAAATTGAAATAATGAAAGTATTTAATGAGATTCTTTAATAAATAAGAATTGGAGGTTGTAGTTGTTATAAAGTTAAGTATAATTGAAAGGCTACTAATTAAATAAATTGAAAGGTAATATTATAAATAAATGAATAAATGAAATTAAGTGGTGAATAAATGATGGCATTAATAAATGAAATAAGATTTGTAAGTAAAATGAGAATAAAGGAAATAAAAATTGAACCAATGAATAAAAGTAAAAGGTTGTAAGAAGTAAAGATAGAATAAAACGATAAATGAGTATATGGATGAAATGGAAATCAAACAATAATGTATGAAATGAAATTCATAATAAGAATGAAATTGATCTATTGTTTGAAATTGTTGTTTGTTTAGTTATGGTTGTTTGGGCAAGGATACTCTAAAATTGTTGGATAAATAAATAATCTATTTAGTTTCATCTAAGACTGTTGAGGAAATGATGCACTAAGTAGTTTATTTTCCATTCTGTGCAATTTAAAGTTTGAACTCGAACAACTACTTGTTTTGTTTGATATGAATGAATGATTGATTTGTGTTGATTTTTATGTGATGGTTGTATGCCTTGTTGCAAGTGATGGTTATTTGTATTGATTTGTTTGTTTATGGTTGAAGCAACTTTAAATATTTCATTTTATACAATTGTTAACCTTTTTAGATTACATAAGTGAAATACAGGGTATGAAAGCAATTGCTACTGCTTTTGGTTTCATAATTAAGCGTAAATTGCCCGACAAATAGGTACGTTTTTCGGATTACGATTTTATTGCATTATTATATTATTTTCTCGAGTTGGGATATATATCATTTTGGATAATATGTTGTATATTTTTATATTTAATATTATATTTCCTCCCGAGCCTCTCCGTACAAAGGAGATTCTGCCGAAATTTTACGTAAATTTTAGACTTAGAAATTATTTTGAAAAATGTTTTCCAAACTTTATTAAATTGAGTATAAAAGATTTAATGGGTATAAATTGGTATATTTTATTTAAATTAATCAATTTTTCAAATTTATTTGTTTATAAATTTAATATTTTAATTAAGAAATATTGATTCTTAATTCTTCTTTTCCCTCCTCTTTCCTTTTCGAGGACGAAAAGTTTTGAGTGAGGGAGAGTGTAACGACCAGTAAATTTTCAATAATTAAATTTCTCAATTTAATAAGATTTTGGTAATTTAATATTGAAGGAAATAAAAATTTAGTGAATTATTAATGGAAATAATAACTAGAAGGAATTGCAATAATATATATGTAAGTTAATTGTTAATAACTTGGATGTAATTCCAATAAGTGAAACAATGTAAATGTTATAACTTGGTTATAAAATTAATATACGAAAGTGGATGTAAATATGAATTAATTAATGAGATAATAGATAGTTGATGGTAATTGAATAAATCAACATTATATAAGAAATGTAACATTTGTTTGTGAATAGTGAATTTATATGTGTAATTAAAATAATGATAATGATTTTTATAGGTTACCTGTTAAATTGGTCTATTAAATTTAAATGGTAATCAATTAGAATTAAATGAACTTTGATATTACATTAGCAAGTTTAAGACAATAACGGAGACTGTGAATGTAACAAAATAAATAAGAAATGCTAATTTTATTCATATAGTAATAGTTGATATAATAAAAGAATGGAACCAAGATGAAATGATTAATTTGATTTAAAATCTTAATTAATGTGTGCATTTATTTATAATGGGATATAAAAGGTAAATTAATAATTTAAATTATTGACATCGCCTTTAAGATGGTAAGTTTATAATTGATTCATATATGGAAATTTTCAAATGAATGGATTGATTGGGATGGTGTCATGACCCGATATTTTCAACCATTCGCATCCGCACATGTCGGACTTGAATTGTTCAAAATACCACGTTGTAATAAAATTCGGCAAATCTCAGAATAAAAAGTAAATAAATAATCACAGGTCACAGACACAGAGTAAGAAATGCAGCGGAAGTAGATAAAATAGTAGTTCATGAAACCACTATCACATAGTCTCAAAATAAGTACAAATTACATAGTCTTAAAACCAAATATAGTATGAATCAACCACAGAAAATCCCAAATTTATTTGTCTCAATTTCATAAGCTAAGATAAAAGACAGAATAGAAGGTAGACAGCAGCTTGAAAGAGATGATCTTCAATAGTCCTAGCTCCGAGAAATGAAGTCCGAACTGATACTCAGGCTGACCCGAGCGTAAGAAATAAACACAAACACTCGAGTAAGGACATACATACTTATACAGTGTAAGCTAATTCAAGTGAACTATAATATGAAGGCAAGTAACTTAAAGGATGCTTGGGACCGCCCATCCTCTAAGGATCCGTTAAACTATTTACTATGTAGTAATACTTCGCTTTTATAATAGTGTCTATTAGTAAAATAAACTTACTTTAAAATAGCGTTAAGGCTTTACATTTTCCACCTTAACACATTTATATATTCCCATAGTCTATACAATACCGTAATCTCCCCCGTATTGGGCGTCGTCAGAGGGCACTCCATAGGTATGGTTCAAAACAAAATCGTATAAGGCGCGCTACGGTAGGTGACACGGCACAACTAGGAAATGCCAGGGTAGATATACCAATTACGCCTCCAGGCCGGTGGTAACGCATAGCCACAGCTACCGCCCACCTCGAGCCACACCTCCAAATAAAAAAAATCAAAAGTGGCCACCGAATCAATCCAAAAGTCAAAGTATAATATCGTAGGGATATGTCCGATCAAAGGTGCTACCTCATTAGTCCGTTGATCGCTCCTGTTTTAGCCACCTTATGCCAACTCACGGGAGTTGGGTCCACGTATTTACCTCAAAGGAAACGCCGTCACCATTCTACTTCATTCTGGAACGACAACCGCGTACACGGTTGTCAAAGTGGTTTTCGGTATCGACAGAGAGTATGCCTATATCCGATCCCGGTCTCTTTGCCAACCAATCGTTATTATTACCCCTGGTTATAAAATTTCAAAATATCGTTTATATTTAAACAAAATTACTTCATTTGACTTTCAAAAGTGAAGCTATTTTATTTCTAAATTTAAATATTCAAAAATCTCATTTCAGCCACCGCAACACTTAACAAGTGCTACTGTAGCTCTTTATTTACTCAGGTTAGTTTTAAATTTTTGCAATCACAGCACTCACCAAGTACTGCAGTACCCCTTAATTAATTCTAGCCTTTAGTTTATTTGCATCAACTACGGCACTTACAAAGTGCGGTAGTATCTCTTGCAATAGATTTTAAGTAAATTAAATTCCAGACTTTAATATAAATTTATAAATAATTAAACTTAAATTTAACCAATTTAACTTATAAAATCATATTTCCACTTTTAAAATAGTCATGTAAATTACTCAAAATTTATGATTTATATAAGGTAAAATTTTCAAATAAATATCAACTTCTTAATGTTTTACTTATTAAAGTCAATACACAAATTTATTCTTTGTATTCAAAATTAACTTAACTATCAAGTTTAATTACTTCAAAATATAAATAAATTTTTAAATTTATTTCTTAACTTACCTTTTTATTCTTAACCCAAACTTCCATTTCTAAATTTAGATATAATTCAATTTCATTTTTAGTATTTACATCTTTCACCATTTAATTCAGAGAAACTTAATAATACCTTATTTCCATTTAAATTCAATTTGTCAAATTTATTATATTTTGTTTACTTAACTTGAATCAAAAATAAAATTCCAAAATAAATTTATATTTTAAATTCCAACTTAACCATTTATTTATTTATATATATTTAACTTGTATAAAATCACTAAATCTTTTTAAATAAAATTCAAATCAACTAATAAATTATACAAATCTAAAATACTTAAATTTTCCAGAAAAATATATATATAACCACGGGTCTGTATAATATTTTCTACCCTAGGTCAAGTGGTACGGATAATATATACTTTCAATCCGTAATTTACACAAAAAAATCCGGGTTCTATCATTTTAAACCCGTAATCCCAAGTTAAATAAATAATTAAATAAATAAATATTGTTCAGGCCTATCATTTCAGCCCGTAACGATTCTATTCTACAGGGAACTTGCAGTGTGATAAACAGTAAATAAATAAGTAGTATAACAGCATAAATATAACAATATATAATATAACTGATGATGTGCCAATTTAATAACAAGGTTTTTAACATCATAAATTTATATCACAGGCAAGTAAAATATAATATATCCATTCTACAATTACACTTGTTATTAATTTACAGATCTATAAGTATGTTTGTCGGGTGAGAATACTCACCTCTATGCTGCTGAAGATTAGATACAAAATAATGAATATCTACACCGGACGGCATAAAGAAGGCACGATCAATTTTTAGCGGAAGGAACGACTCGATTCAAATCTTGAACAAGATAAATAAATAAACTAAGTGCGCGCATTCAATTACGGTCAAAGCAAATTTTTAAATAAATCAAAATTGGAACGAGATTTAAAATAAAAGGATAACTGACTCAATTTGCTTGACCACTCCACCACACGAACAAGAAGAAGAAAAAAAAAAGAAGAAACAGTTTGGCAACCATTACCTGATGTTACACACGAGAGAGAAGGATGAAACCAAAATGCAGTGAAAGTTTTTGTACGCGGTGCTTATATATATCAGAGAGGGTGCGTTGATTGGGTATGAAAAAAAATGGCAAGAAAAATAAAGTTTGATTTTTGAGTGGCACGCGAATTGAGTAGGGTTTTTATTTCTTATTATAAAATGAAATAAAAGGAAATTTTGTTTTTGAACGTGTTTTAGTATTCAACAGGGAAGAAGGTTTTATAATTTACACAGAAGTAATTGCGTTAAAACGCAAAAATGATAAAGTGGGACCACGCGTTGATTGAGGAAAGAAAACTGTAAGAAATAAAGTTATAAACGGTCGGGAAATTTTGCGTGATGTTTGATTTTATAGGAGGTAATTGCGTTGATAAAGAAAGCAAGAAATAATGGTATTGGAACGTTAAGGAAGTAAAAGAATTTCGTTTGAATGGTAAGGAAAAATCAAAGAATTTGTTCCTGTTAATCGCAAAGGAGTAAAAGAAAAAGAAGAGACACTTATACAAGTGAATTTCAAATCACGCTTTAAAAGAATTTGAACGTGCTTGTGTATTTAACATATGGGTTGCGTGTTTCTAGGTGGAAGAAAAATAGCAAGGAATAAATTTAATTTTTTTGAAACGTCTGAAGCAATATGAAGCATTTGTTCCACATATACAAGAGGTAAATGGAAATGAAATACGTGAGTTTTAATTAAAAAAAATGAGTTGCGTAAACAAGGAGGGGAAAGTGGAAAGAATTAATTGATTTGAAATGTCTATAGGAATTGGAGGATTTTGTTCCAATTATATATGAGAGGTAAATGAAATTGGAACATGGGTTTCTTTATTTATAAGCTAAGTGGCGTAATTCCTAGAGGAGAAAGTGTTAAGAAATATTCAAACCAAATATTATTGCAGTGGTATTAGCATACGTGACCGAGTATTTAAAGAAAACTTGCATTGATTTGGGAACAAAAATGGCAAGATATTAATTTGCTTGGAAACGGCTACGCGATTTTGGAGGAATTTTATTCCTTTTATAAAATGAAGAAAAAGGGAAGGTAGAAACCTATACGTGAGTTATCAAAGCTAGATTTAAAAGAAATTGAACGGTAGAGAAATTCATATTTTATACCAATTAAATCAATTTAAGAAAAAGGAAAGTTTGTAAAATTTACATGTGAATTTAGGGTAAGCTTTTAAACGAAATTGAATGGCTAGGGAATTTATTCCTTTCCCACTTAGAATTGCACGTCTACTAATTGATTTATTTATTTATAGCTAAGGTAAGAATTTTAAGAATGTGTGCTACATACGCAATAATTTAATCAAAACATACGCCCAAATTTATAACAAAAGTAACACATTTAAATTTATACATTTCTTATTTATTCGCTACTTATTTTTAGTAAAATAAACGTTTAAAGAATATTTCATTAAATACGTACCATTTATGCCAATTAAATTAATCAAAATGGAAATAAGCGTATAAATTAGACGTGTAATTAATTTGCTTATTTACACTATTAATTTAAAATTTATTTCTCATTTAAAAATAAGATTTGTTTACATCCTTTTTATTCATTTATCATTTACTAAGAACTGATGTATATACGTAAAATTTATTTCTTTTACATAATATTGATTACTTAAATTAAAAGGTATATAACCAATTTTTAAAGGAATCAAAAGTGAAGAAAAATGTTGTTATGAATATATTCAGTTAAATTAAAACATTTTGAACTAATTTAAAAGTTTTAAGAATTCCAATAAATGTTAAACTTTAACTAAAATAAGAATTATTTTATTTGCTTAATTTATTGAAACTAGCTTAAGAAAATTGCAAACACAATCCACTTAACTTTGAAAAATTAAAAATCTTCTTAAAAATGGTTTAAAACAAATTTTTGAGAAACAAAATAAAGTGAGAATGAGAATAAAATAAGTTCTTAATAAAAATATAAATATAAATAAAGAATTAATTGAAGTTGGAAACTAGAAATTGTAAGCAAAATACAATAGCACTGGAAAATGTAAATTACACTTTTAAAAATGTTTTAAAACCAAAATATATACAAAACAAGTTACTTTACCCCTGAAAACATAAATTAGAACATTACATGACCAAATAAAATATTATTTATATAATTTAAAGTAAACAATTTTGTTAAATACAACAAATTACACACAATAGTTAAAAAGACATAACTTTCACATTATAAATCAGATTTCAACAAAATGAAAAGCAGTATTCGTAAAATTTTATTTACTTTCAAAATAAAAGAAAAAAATTCAAATTTTCAAACTTTCAAATTTTTAAATTTAAAAGTCAATGTTTGACCATATTGACAAAATTCACATTTCCGGAAAAATATTCTATTAATTCATGTGTGGAATTCTAATCCACGCCAAAATTTATATTTTAAATAGAAAAATTATCTAAATTTAATAAATAAAACATATATTAAAAAATTTGGGTTGATACATAGATGGTTTGGATGGCAAGCAAAGTGAGAGTAAATGCTAAGAAACAGAAAAGACATAAGTTAAGGAGAAAGAAACGTATATATGTTTTATTCTTAAATGCAAATGAAAATGAGGAGTTTTGAAATGAGAAACAAATCTTCTTGTACATGATTTGCAAATGAGAAATACATGGCTAGGAAAAGAGTTTGTATAGCTAAAGCAAGGAATAAAGAGGCCATGTAGAAAAGGCAAGAAATCAATCAATGACCTGATGGATTTAATTAATTTCCTTCCTTTGTATTAACAGTTGTTTTTAATTATATTTAATTTGTTAAATGTGTACATTTATTATGATTGAATCCTCAAATAAATTCATTCAGATAAGTTTCATTCTTTTATATTACCATATGAATAAAATATGCATTTCCACTTTAACATTCCTTCCTTATTTTATTACAAAGTTTATTTTTCTTCATATTAAATTACCAAAATTTTATCAATTGAACGATTTTAATTATTAAAAATTTATGGGTCATCACAGATGGCAATTGACAATTTATGAATTTATATAAAATAGTAAGTTATAATTGATTGAAATTAGTAAACTGGGGAGTGAATTCAAAGTTATATTAACTGATGAAGCAATACGTAATAAATTGTAAATTGACACAATCAAGGTTAGATTAGTAATTACAATGTTTGTTATTGACAGTAAAGTAAGAATGAGACTAAATTAGGCAAATTGGTGATAATCATTAATTGTTTACCCATTTATTTCATCTTTTGAATTAGATTTAAACCCATTGAATTTAAAACGTAATTAAAAAACTATGTTAATGGAAATTAAGAGGAAATTTGAAAATAATAATGTAATAAGCCATGAACCAAGGTTAATTTCGTTCGTTGGATAATAATGATTTAATAATAAGAATGAAAAGTAAATTCAATCGGATTATTGAGCATTTAAATTATAATTTGTGAATATAATGAAATTGAAAATTTAACACTGAAATTTATACACTAATTAACTTTAAATAGACGTCTAAATTTGTTAAATTAGTGTGAATGATGTGGAAATATAAAAATGATAAGAATTGTCAATTTTAGAATTGAAATTTGAAATTTGATTTAGTTAGATAATTTTTAATTTATTTAATTAACTGAAAAAATAGCCATTTTGGCCATTGACTCAGATTTCGACGAAACTGGTTTCATCGGATCCGTAATGGTGAATTATTGTAGGATTTCAAGTTTCATAACGATCGGTCTTGTCTTTTGAACGTATGGACTTGAAACGCCTTGAAATCAATGAAATTGAAATCAATTGAAATCAATTTGAAATAGACTGATTTTAGCATAACTTCTTCATACGATGGAATATGGACTTGAAACCCTTTCCATTGCATTTAAAATATTTTAAAACATCTATTTTGCTACGAGTTGACCCAATTTCGTTCCGGAGTAAGAACAGGCTTTTCGGGCCATTCATCGTTCAGCGCATTTATAAATCGGGTCCAACTATTCTATTTCAACCTTGCCTATATATACCCTGTTATAAATCCTATCCTACCTCTATTTCTCATTTGTCTGTACGTACAATTCCTCCTCATCTCCTCAATTCAATGGCAGCCAATTTCAAATACAATTGCAATTCAAAAATCAAAGTGAAATTTCAAACTTTTCAAAAAAATCTAGAAAAATTATATATCAAAGTTCTCAAAATTATGAATCAGCATCTGGTGTTTGTTTGTCGTAATTATGCTTCGATCATCGGCAAATCATGGTCAAAATTAAATTAGGCGTTTTTGATTTCGTCGCCAATCGAAGAAATCAAAAATGTGGATATTGAAGAGCTCGGCAAGGGGAGTCATTTGGTGTTAGCCGCTTGGCCTATATCGAAGTGTGGTGGCCGGAAATCACGATTAGGGTTTCGAAACCCTAAAACCAAGGGCAGTGGCACTTGCAATCTAAGGCGCCCAAAGGGTGGGTCGTGGCCGTGGGGAGGTGCGGCTCGTCTTGGGCTCGAAGATGGTAGTGGTTAGAGGTGGCCAGGTGGTCGGAGTTGATCGTATTTAGCGGTCAAAGTTGATGATTTTGGCGCGTTTTGGGCTTGGGTTTAGAGAGGTTTACGTGCGTTGAAGAAGATGATGTGGAAATCTATGACAGGTCGGTGCTGGTTCGTTTGTTTATTTTATTTTATTTTTAATTTTGGATTTCAATCGTTCAAACGCGCATAACTTTTGCATACGTGATCCAATTTACGCGCGGTTTCTTTTTTTAGGATCGTTTTGAAATTCTGGACATTTTGGCTGTGGTTTGGCCGAATTATGAAACTGTTCAATTTTTAGATTTAAATTGGATTTAAATTCAAAAGGTGAGTGTTTTAACCCACTCACAACTTATAAAATTTCTTATGTGTGTTAAATTGATATATGATGTGATTTGAAATGTATTTGTTATTGGTTGGCATATTTTCAATCATCATCTCAGTTAAATCTAATTTACTGTAAATTACTATTTAATTTATTATTACATATAAACTGCCAGTTAGGTAGATTGTTAATTTATTATTGAATATAAACTGTCAGTAATTGCCTATTGTTACTTATATGCTCTATATTGTTGTTATTGTTTAAATTGGATAATGATTGTAATAAATGGTTGATGATTGATATTGGATGACTGGATGTTGTATTTGATATTGTTTTAAACTGCAAATTGTTATGCACTTTATTTCATTCGGGATTGCGGTTTGAAATGATATATAACCGTATTTTTATTTTAAGTTACGGATTGAAATGATATATATCTGTATCACCTGACCTGCAACAACCCGGAATTTTTTGATAGCATATTTAATAAATATTTAATCTAATTTAATTAAATACAAGCTTTTAAATTTTTAAAATGATGAGATCTTTGATAATATACATATGAATACAATTGTGGTTTTTAAAATGATAAGTTTAAAAATAAACAAGCATGGAAGTATTAAACATAAACATGAAAGTATAAGTCAATATGGATATAAACATACAAAACTAGTATAAAACATAATCATAAATTATAAAATGTAACTCAGAATATAAATGTACAAATATAAATTATAATTTGAAGTATAAAAATGCAAGTATATGATATAAATCAATGTTTGAAGATTTAATTAACAAATAGAATACAACTAATAAGCTAACAATAACTTTTAAGCAAACATATCAGAAAGTTGAGAAATATAACCTGTATATACAAATGAATAATGCAAAGAAACAAGACAAGTTATATATAGTTGTACTTGACAAATAAAAAATCAAAATCAGGCTTCACTAAGAATAATAAACATATGTATAAATGAGCAAGCTTCTACAATAAGACAAGGAAATGTATAGCTAAATATACTAACAAAATCTAGTTGAACAAAACCTGATTGTATGAAACTGAACAATTGCAAAATGTTTCAAACATTTTTGTCCAGTACAAAAAAATATCTTTGTACAATCAATGCTATGAATTAAATATAAAGTTTATGTGCTGCAGGAAATTCATATGCATAAGAAAACAAAAGTTTTCACTTCAATATAATAAAACAAAATCTGGGTTTTGTACATATCAGTAAAACATTAAATACATGTTATCATAATTAAGGAATAAGCATTAATTAGCACAACTTCTTGTTTAACAAGTACAGGCAGCCAAAATCTCCTCATCACTTCATTCTGTAGGATATTTTACTTAGCCAATTAAAGGAAAAAAATGACAATACAAATACAAACTGGCCAGATACAACCCATACTGTAAGTAACTTCTTTATATATATCATCTGTTCGTTTATAAAAAACTTGATCAAAACCTAAAGTAAACCTGAGAAAACATTGTTTGCTTTGCAAACATACATTAATTCAAAAACAGAAGGAAAAAAAACAAAGAATAGAAACAGAGAAAAAGAAAAAGAAGAGTTCAGGGAATTTCTTTCTGCAGTGTCTTCTTCAACATTGCTTTCTGTTCAACTGTTTTTAGGTGAGTAAACCTATTACTTTGATTAATATAAGAAATTCTGAGTTGTTACATAGTTTGAAAAAGAATTTGTATTATCCCAGTGCACTGCAAGTACTTTAGTAACAGTTTTCTTTATCTTTTGATTACAGAACAATAACAGTAGCTAATTTGTAATATTCCTTGTTGCAAATACTTTGTACATAAGAATTTAAGTTGAATATACTTGTAGGAAAACTGGAAATCATGAATTGGGGCTAAGTTCTGAAGGTGGTAGTGAAATTCACACTTTGTATATTCAAGTTTGCAGTAAACAATCAATATGTGCAAAAATTCAAAGACTTTAAATTGTTAATTCGAATTCATATATTAAACAAACATGCAAAGTTAGGATTTTTAAAAGTGAAACGATAATTTTTAGATTAAAGTTTGAGGTGCAGTTTCAAGAGAAGTCGAAAATTGATTTTTATCAATATTGGTTGATTCAACAAAATTTAATCATTGAAATTTCCTATGAAGCAAGGTTGAAGTTGTATTAACACTAGAAAAATGTCAAATTATTTTTTAAATGCATAAATTTTGAGTTTGAACCAAAAGTAGGGTTTTAGTGCCTTTTTTTATGCTCTGTAAAATTTGTTTTCGGCTCCAACAGACAACCGAGTGAAACGCGATTTTAAGTGGAGTTAGGGGGTGTGATCGAAGTTTTGGTGGAGTTTCATCACCTCCGGTGATGGATGGTAGCCGCACGAGGGACTTTTCGGTGGGTGTGTGTGACGCGTGTTCGTGTTACAGACAAAATTCTGCCCTCGACCGAATCGCGTTGGCTTGAGTGGTGTATCCGTACGAGTGGTCGATTTGTGGTTTGTGGATGATGTCGCAAGCCACCGGAGGCGAAGCGAGCCACCGTGCACGTGAACGGTGGCGTGAGCGTGTCAGTGTGGTCGTGGGTAGGTTCGTATCGAGTGATACTCGAATGGGTTTTCAGGTAAAGGGGTGGGTTGGCTCGAGTTAGGACCCGCGTGTGCGTGAGTAACAACTGCAGTTTTTGACTTTGTTTTAAAAAAAATGAAAAGGAAGGAATCAGGGAGAGGGAGAAGAAGATAGAGAGTGAGAGAAGGGAAACGCTCGGGAAAACTCGTGTACGTCACGAGTTGAAATGGAGGGGTCTCGGGTATCTTACTGGATGAACGTATAACATGATTTAGTTTTAATATGAGTTATAACTAAGTTAGGTTAGTAATTAGTAGTTTAAGTTAATATTTGTTTTAAAGGTTTAATAAAGTAAATGATGTAAAGATAGTTGATTTATATAAAGTAATTGGAATGTAGATTAATTTATATTTGAAATTTAATTGATAACTTTAAATTAATTTTGTAATTAAAAATAAATCATATGTTAAATCAATTCAAATCTTAAGAATGTTAGCTTATCACTTAAAAGTTAATTAATAAATGAAAATTATTTTAAGTGATTTATTAAAGATTTTATAATTAATTAAATTGATAATAATTGACTTATTAAAATAATTTATGATAATTAAATAAGTAATTAATCTTTAATAAGTAAGTTATTTATTAATAATTAAGAATCAACTAATTAACTAAGTAATTTAGTAATGATAAATGAATAAAGTTAATTAATTGAAAGATCAATAAATTGATGATTAATGATTAATTGAGTAATTAATTGATGATTAATAAGCTAATTAATTGGTGATTAATTAAATAAAATAAAATAGTTTATTCTTAAGCAAATAATTAAGTCAAGAAAAACCAAACTGTTTTGGTATACATTGATAATTCTGTTTGATTGACTTTGATATCTGTTTGATAATATTTCTGTGATGTGTTATGATATATTATGAATATCTGTGATAACTGTGTATGATTATCTGTTATATCTGTTATGTTAATTCTTAATATTAAATTGAACTGTTAAGTTAAATAGACAACTTGGCCCTTAAAATGGCGTTTGGATTCCGATGAGACCGGGATCGGAAGAATCAATTTTGGTTCTCCGAAAACCACATCGATCCAAATTAAACGATAGGTCGTGACTTAGCAAGTGGTGATTGAGATGGTGTTTCAGAATGCAAGGGTTATCGTCGTTGACTCTGAGGGTGATTCCAAAATGAGTGTAACGAGATAATGCCTTCGGTTTCGTTCGAACCTGGAATGAACTTGTATGGATTGAATGCTTTCAACACATCGTCAGGCGGACGATGGGCATTCTAAGAATATTGTTCAATAAAGGTAATCGCAGCCTCAAGCCTCATCAACCGGGAATGGCTAAAACAGGGGAGATGCAGCAAGGTTAGGTGGGTCATGCCCAAGCAGGACAAGATATTCCCCTGTCTAGATGTCCCTTTTTATTTCGGCTGTGTGAGCAGTTGTTGGCCACAACTGTGGGGTTATCTTGTTCGGGACTGTTCAGTAAGGAATGGTTCCGGCCTTGTGTTGTAGGGGGTCGGGAGTGATCCTCGGTACGGTGATCTAGGCCCCGTACTGTGACGGGCGGTACCCCAGTAGCCCTGCCATTGTTGGATACTCATTTTCCCTACGAGACCCTATGGTTTTGATTTGTATTACCCACTTTCGTGGCTAGTAGCTGGAATTTAATAGATGTAACAATTTCAGCTATTTTCTATTTACTTGAAAACCCTAGACACTATTATAATATCACTGAATTTCCTATAAAATGTTTTGGTTAGCGTAAGGTAAAAACTTACCCGTATTTATTTGTGGGGAGTCTTACGTGATACCTTTATTTCAAATGATTTTCAAAGTTAAGCAATTTTAACCTGTTTACTCATACCAGACCCATGTCTGACCCGGAGTTTATATTTTGTTTTTCATAAACTCTTGGGTACTCAAATTTTTATGAGTAGCCAAGTGATAGGTATTTGGGAGTGTTAATTTTTCTAGAGGAGCTATTTTGGGAAGAAGACCAGAAGAATGTATCTATATATGTAGTTCCGCTGTGTAGATAGTGTATGCTGTATTTTGAATGTATGTATGGACATATATGTATATGACAGTCCTGTATATGATATTGTATGACTCTGATGTATGTATAACTATGTAATAGTTATGTGACATATTATATTTTGTTCCATTCCGCTGTGAGATTCTGATGTTGTTATTCTTTCTTTCTATTCTTTTCTATTTCTATCCCTTTCTTTCTTAATGATGAAACGTCTTTCCAGGTTGGGAAAGGCGGGTCGTCACAGTTGGTATCAGAGCGCTAGGTCGAGCGAGTACCTAGGCTCTTGTGTTATATTTATCTTGAGAGTGCGTATTTGTATTTTCATATAATTATATATATCTATCTAAATTTGTTGAGTTACCTGTTCAGGTGACCGACATGAGCTCAGGAAGAAGAGGTAGAGTTAGGGCCAGTACTTCAACAGATAATGGACGGAGTCAAAATGTTAGTGAGGCTGTCAATCCAGTACCGTCTCAAGTTAGTTTTGCAGCTTTATGCAAGGATTTCAAACATCTCGGAAGCCAACCATTCAAAGGTTCAGAGTCAATAATTGAAGTTCAAGACTGGCTACGCTCTTGTGAGCGCATTTTCAAGAGCACGAAATTGACTGATGAGCGTAATAGGCATATGGCATCGTGGCAACTGCAAGGTGGTGCAGCAGCATGGTGGGATTCAACTATTGCAAATATTTCTGAGGATGACATTTCATGGGACAGATTCAAGGAATTGTTTGAAGAGAAGTTTATGCCAACGGCAGGGAGAACCTAATTGTATCAGGATTTTCTGTATTTGAAGCAGGGTAGTATGTCTATTTCGGAGTATGAAACCAGATTCAACGAACTCTCTTGTTATGGACCAGGACTCATCGATACTCCTTTGAAAAAGAATGAGAAATTTGTGCAAGGGTTGAGGCCTGAATTCCATGGGAAATTGACAATGCTTTTGAAAGGATCTTTTGTTGATTTGATTGATATGGCATTGAGGTACGAAAGTTTGATGAGTAAGAAGCCGGTGGCTCCAGTTGCAGCTTCAGGTGGGAATTTCACTAATTCGAATAAGCGAAAGTTCGATCCTAAATGGAGGAAGCCGAATAAGAAGAAACCTGAAAATAACAACGGACCCCGAAAGTGCTACATTTTTCAACGGGAAGGACATTTGGCAAATAAGTGTCCTAGAAAGGGATTCCAGCAGCAGCAACAGCAACCGCATCAGAGTGGCCCAGGATCATCTATGGTTCAGAAATCTTTGTGCTTTAATTGTCATCAGCCAGGACACATGATCAAGAATTGTCCACTTCTGCAGAGGGCGCCTCAGAATAAAGTTTTTGCTTTGGAAGCCGGACCATCTTCTTCTTCGATGGGAAAAGGAGTATTAGAAGGTACTTTACTTTTAGATAGAATATATATTAGAGTTTTTTTTGATTCGGGTGCTTCCTTGAGTTTTATTTCTTTGGACTCTGTTGAAAAGTTCTCTCTTATCCCTAGTTCTGTAGACAGCCCTATCTTGGTATCTAATCCTATCGGAGGAGTGATCAAATTAAACACTATCTGTAAGGACTTGAAGATCTCTTATCTATCCCACAGCTTTTCTTGTGACCCGTATGTGTTGAATTTTAAGGGATTTGATCTTATTTTGGGTATGGATTGGCTGGATAAGTATAAAGCCGTTTTGAATTGTGATGAAAGAATAGTTTCGTTGGAAACTGATCTGGGTAGAATTGCCAGAGTGTCGTGTGATAATTCTGGAATTCACTTGAGCAGTCTTTTGCATGGAATTGAGACTTCTGAAGAGAGAGTTGAAGATATTGATGTGGTTCAAGATTTTGCTGATGTATTTGAAGAAGTTAAGTGTCTGCCACCACATCGAGAAATAGAGTTCCATATTGATTTGATTCCATGATCTGTGCCAGTGATTCAGCCCAGTAGGAGAATGGCTCCTAGGGAAAGAGAGGAATTGATTAAGCAGACGCAGGATCTTTTAGAGAAAGGGTTGATTAGACCAAGTTTTTCTTGTTGGGGTTCAGCAGCAGTGTTTGTGACCAAATCGGATGGATCACTGAGGTTCTGTGTGGATTATAGAGAATTGAACAAACTGACTATCTGTAATAAATATCCTCTTCCTCGCATCGATGATCTTTTTGACCAGTTGCATGGTGCATCTATCTTTTCTCAATTGGATCTAGCTTCAGGTTTCCACCAGTTGAGGGTAGCTGAAGACAGTATTCCCTTGACTGCATTTAGGGGGCCGAATTGTTTCTATGAGTGGTTGGTTATGCCGTTCGGATTAACCAACGTTCCTGCCTATTTCGTTGACCTCATGAATCGAGTCTTTAGGGATGTGCTGAATAAGTTTGTGCTGGTATTCATTGATGATATCTTGGTCTATTCCAAATCCGAAGAAGAGCACAGGGAACATTTAAGGATTGTATTGGAGACTCTGAGGAAGCATGTGCTGAAGGCGAAGTTTTCGAAGTGCCATTTCTGGAAATCGGAGGTAAAATTTTTAGGGCACATTATTTCTGGTGAAGGCATTTCTGTAGACCCAGCGAAAGTTGAAACTATTTTGGAATGGAAACAGCCAGAGACACCGACGGAAGTTCGCAGTTTTCTAGGATTGGCTGGCTACTACAGGAAATTTAACAGAGACTATTCCAAGATTTCTTCGCATCTGACTAAGCTGACCAGGAAAGGAGCTAAATTCAAATGGACTCCTCAGTGTGAAGAAGCTTTTCAAGAATTAAAGATCAGGCTTACTAGTGCACCAGTACTTGCTATTCCGGATGGGAAAAGCAAATTCGAGGTTTACACTGATGCTTGTATTATTGGTTTGGGAGCAGTTCTGATGCAGAATGAAAGGGTTATTGCGTATGTTAGTCGGCAGTTGAAGCCACATGAGAAAAACTATGCTACGCATGATCTTGAACTGCTAGCCATCATTTTTGCTTTGAAAATTTGGAGACATTATCTTTTGGGAGAGAAATTCGAATTGTTCACGGATCACAAACCGTTGAAATATCTCTTCTCTCAAAAATATCTTAATTTGAGATAGCAGCGGTGGGTTGAATTTCTTGCATCCTATGATTTGGATATTCTGTACACTCCAGAGAAAGCGAATGTCGTAGCTGATGCTCTCAACAGGAACGCAGTTTTATCTCTTTTGGAAGTGGTTCCATCCCTTATTGAAAGGATCTCAAGCAAGCAAGAATCTGATAAGATGTTGAGGAGGATCATCAAGAGAGTCAGGAAGGGTCAGTGTCCTAGTTTTGAAATTGATGGCCAAGGAACACTAAGGATTAACTGGAGAATCTGTGTTCCGAATGATAGAGATCTAAGACAGGAAGTGTTGTCTGAAAGTCATCGCTCCAAATTGAATATTCATCCGGGAATCTCGAAGATGTACAAGGACATGAGGAGAGTATTATGGTGGCCGAATATGAAAAAGGATATTGCTAGATTTGTGAACAGTTGTGCCATCTGTCAACAAGTTAAAGGTGATCAACAGAAATCTGCCGGGTTATTGCAACCTTTGGAAATTTCCGAACTGGAAATGGGAAATGATCTCGATGGATTTTATCGATGGTTTGCCTAGAACCAGGAAAGGGAATGATGGTATATGGGTTATTGTAGATCGTTTAACTAAGAGTGCCCATTTTATACCAGTTAAGGCAACCCGTACTGCAGTTTCTTTGGTGGAAATTTTCTTGAAGGAGATAGTTCGATTGCATGGTGTTCCTGTCAGCATAGTAAGTGACCGTGATCCTATTTTCACTAGCAAATTTTGGGAAGCTCTGCAATCAGAAATGGGAACAAATTTGAGATTGAGTACAGCCTATCATCCTCAAACGGACGGACAGACGGAGAGGCTGAATCGTATTCTTGAGGATATGCTACAGGCTTGTGTTTTAGATTTTGGAGGATCTTGGGAGGACCATCTTCATCTAGTGGAATTTTCTTATAATAACAGTTATCAAGCGAGTATCAAGATGGCTCCTTATGAAGCTTTATACGGAAGACCGTGTAGATCCCCATCTTGTTGGATAGAATCGAAGGATCGTCTTGTGCTCGGACCCGATCTTATTCGTGAAGCTTCTGCGAAGGTTGAGCTTATCAAGAAAAGGATGAAAGCTGCTCAAGATCGTCAGAAGAAATATGCGGATAGAAGACGAAGACCATTGGAATTTGAGATCGGAGACTTGGTTTTTGTTAAAGTTTCCCCAATTAAAGATGCTATAAGATTCGGAAAGACGGGAAAACTTGCTCCGAGATACATTGGTCCATTTCGAGTATTGGAGAGAATTGGAGCTGTAGCCTACAGAATTGAATTGCCAGAGCGGATGTCTGGGATTCACAATGTGTTTCATGTATCGCATTTGAGGAAATTTGTTCATGATCCCTCACTGGTTGTAGAACCGGTAAATCAAGAAGATTTGGAGGTTGAACCCGATTTAACTATGGTCAGAAATCCAGTTCAGATCGTGGATCGAGACGAGAAGAAACTCAGGAACAAAGTGGTGAAACTCGTCAAGGTGCAATGGAGTGAGGATCCCAGAGATTGTACTTGGGAAACTCTCGATAGTTTTAAGAATGCTTATCCGGATTTATGTTCGGATAACTAGTGGTGTTTGTTAGAGTAGACTGTTTGTTTGTTTGCTATTGTATGAATGATATGTATGTTTGGATTGTTAATATAAAAGCTTTTGAATTAACTGTTGTTTTAAATTTCGGGGATGAAATTCTTTAAAGGGGGGAGGAATGTAACAACCCGGAATTTTTTGACAGCATATTTAATAAATATTTAATCTAATTTTTATTAAATACAAGCTTTTAAATTTTTAAAATGATGAGATCTTTGATAATACACATATGAATACAATTGTAGTTTTTAAAATGATAAGTTTAAAAATAAACAAGCATAGAAGTATTAAACATAAACATGAAAGTATAAGGCAATATGGATATAAACATACAAAACTAGTATAAAACATAATCATAAATTATAAAATGTAACTCAGAATATAAATGTACAAATATAAATTATAATTTGAAGTATAAAAATGCAAGTATATGATATAAATCAATGTTTGAAGATTTAATTAACAAATAGAATACAACTATGCTAACAATAACTTTTAAGCAAACATATCAGAAAGTTGAGAAATATAACCTGTATATACAAATGAATAATGCAAAGAAACAAGACAAGTTATATATAGTTGTACTTAACAAATAAAAAATCAAAATCAGGCTTCACTAAGAATAATAAACATATGTATAAATGAGCAAGCTTCTACAATAAGACAAGGAAATGTCTAGCTAAATATACTAACAAAATCTAGTTGAACAAAACCTGATTGTATGAAACTGAACAATTGCAAAATGTTTCAAACATTTTTGTCCAGTACAAAAAAATATCTTTGTACAATCAATGCTATGAATTAAATATAAAGTTTATGTGCTGCAGGAAATTCATATGCATAAGAAAACAAAAGTTTTCACTTCAATATCATAAAACAAAATCTGGGTTTTGTACATATCAGTAAAACATTAAATACATGTTATCATAATTAAGGCATAAGCATTAATTAGCACAACTTCTTGTTTAACAAGTACAGGCAGCCGAAATCTCCTCATCACTTCATTTTGCAGGATATTTTACTTAGCCAATTAAAGAAAAAAATGACAATACAAATACAAACTGGCCAGATACAACCCATACTGTAAGTAACTTCTTTATATATATCATCTGTTCGTTTATAAAAAACTTGATCAAAACCTAAAGTAAACCTGAGAAAACATTGTTTGCTTTGCAAACATACATTAATTCAAAAACAGAAGGAAAAAAAACAAAGAATAGAAACAGAGAAAAAGAAAAAGAAGAGTTCAGGGAATTTCTTTCTGCAGTGTCTTCTTCAACATTGCTTTCTGTTCAACTGTTTTTAGGTGAGTAAACCTATTACTTTGATTAATATAAGAAATTCTGAGTTGTTACATAGTTTGAAAAAGAATTTGTATTATCCCAGTGCACTGCAAGTACTTTAGTAACAGTTTTCTTTATCTTTTGATTACAGAACAATAACAGTAGCTAATTTGTAATATTCCTTGTTGCAAATACTTTGTACATAAGAATTTAAGTTGAATATACTTGTAGGAAAACTGGAAATCATGAATTGGGGCTAAGTTCTGAAGGTGGTAGTGAAATTCACACTTTGTATATTCAAGTTTGCAGTAAACAATCAATATGTGCAAAAATTCAAAGACTTTAAATTGTTAATTCAAATTCATATATTAAACAAGCATGCAAAGTTAGGATTTTTAAAAGTGAAACGATAATTTTTAGATCAAAGTTTGAGGTGCAGTTTCAAGAGAAGCCGAAAATTGATTTTTATCAATATTGGTTGATTCAAAAAAAATTAATCATTGAAATTTGCTATGAAGCAAGGTTGAAGTTGTATTAACACTAGAAAAATGTCAAATTATTTTTCAAATGCATAAATTTTTAATTTGAATCAAAAGTAGGGTTTTAGTGCCTTTTTTTTATGCTCTGTAAAATTTGTTTTCGGCTCCAATAGACAACCGAGTGAAACGCGATTTTAAGTGGAGTTAGGGGGTGTGATCAAAGTTTTGGTGGAGTTTCATCACCTTCGGTGATGGATGGTGACCGCACGAGGGACTTTTCGGTGGGTGTGTGTGACGCGTGTTCGTGTTACAGGAAAAATTCTGCCTTCGACTGAATCGCGTTGGCTTGAGTGGTGTATTCATACGAGTGGTCGATTTGTGGTTTGTGGATGATGTCGCAAGCCACCGGAGGCGAAGCGAGCCACCGTGCACGTGCATGGTGGCGTGAGCGTGTCAGTGAGGTCGTGGGTGGGTTCGTATCGAGTGATACTCGAATGGGTTCTCGGGTAAAGGGGTGGGTTGGCTCTAGTTAGGACCCGCGTGTGCGTGAGTGACAACTGCAGTTTTTAACTTTGTTTTAAAAAAATGAAAAGGAAGGAATCAGGGAGAGGGAGAAGAAGATAGAGAGTGAGAGAAGGGAAACGCTCGGGAAAACTCGTGTACGTCACGAGTTGGAATGGAGGGGTCTCGGGTATCTTACTGGATGAACGTATAACATGATTTAGTTTTAATATGAGTTATAACTAAGTTAGGTTAGTAATTAGTAGTTTAAGTTAATATTTGTTTTAAAGGTTTAATAAAGTAAATGATGTAAAGATAGTTGATTTATATAAAGTAATTGGAATGTAGATTAATTTCTATTTGAAATTTAATTGATAACTTTAAATTAATTTTGTAATTAAAAATAAATCATATGTTAAATCAATTTAAATCTTAAGAATGTTAGCTTATCACTTAAAAGTTAATTAATAAATAAAAATTAATTTAAGTGATTTATTAAAGATTTTATAATTAATTAAATTGATAATAATTGACTTATTAAAATAATTTATGATAATTAAATAAGTAATTAATCTTTAATAAGTAAATTATTTATTAATAAATAAGAATTAACTAATTAACTAAGTAATTTCGTAATGATAAATGAATAAAGTTAATTAATTGAAAGATCGATAAATTGATGATTAATGATTAATTGAGTAATTAATTGATCATTAATAAGCTAATTAATCGATGATTAATTAAATAAAATAAAATAGTTTATTCTTAAGCAAATAATTAAGTCAAGAAAAACCAAACTGTTTTGGTATACATTGATAATTCTGTTTGATTGACTTTGATATCTGTTTGATGATATTTCTGTGATGTGTTATGATATATTATGAATATCTGTGATAACTGTGTATGATTATCTGTTATATCTGTTATGTTAATTCTTAATATTAAATTGAACTGTTAAGTTAAATAGACAACTTGGCCCTTAAAATGGCGTTTGGATTCCGATGAGACCGGGATCGGAAGAATCAATTTTGATTCTCCGAAAACCACATCGATCCAAATTAAACGATAGGTCGTGACTTAGCAAGTGGTGATCGAGATGCTGTTTTAGAATGCAAGGGTTATCGTCGTTGACTCTGAGGGTGATTCCAAAATGAGTGTAACGAGATAATGCCTTCGGTTTCGTTCCAACCCGGAACGAACTTGTATGGATTGAATGCTTTCAACACATCGTCAGGCGGACGATGAGCATTCTAAGAATATTGTTCAATAAAGGTAATTGCAGCCTCAAGCCTCATCAACCGGGAATGGCTAAAACAGGGGAGATGCAGCAAGGTTAGGTGGGTCATGCCCAACAGGACAAGATATTCCCCTGTCTAGATATCCCTTTTTATTTCGGCTGTGTGAGCAGCTGTTGGCCACAACTGCGGGGTTATCTTGTTCGGGACTGTTCAGTAAGGAATGGTTCCGGGCTTGTGTTATAGGGGGTCGGGAGTGATCCTCGGTACGATGATCTAGGCCTCGTATTGTGACGGGCGGTACCCCAGTAGCCATGCCGTTGTTGGAAACCCATTTTCCCTACGAGACCCTACGGTTTTGATTTGTATTACCCACTTTCGGGGCTAGTAGCTGGAATTTAATAGATGTAACAATTTCATCTATTTTCTATTTACTTGAAAACCCTAGACACTATTATAATATCACTGAATTTCCTATAAAATGTTTTGGTTAGCGTAAGGTAAAAACTTACCCGTATTTATTTGTGGGGAGTCTTACGTGATACCTTTATTTCAAATGATTTTCAAAGTTAAGCAATTTTAACCTGTGTACTCATACCAGACCCATGTCTGACCCGGAGTTCATATTTTGTTTTTCATAAACTCTTGGGTACTCAAATTTTTGTGAGTAGCCATGTGATAGGTATTTGGGAGTGTTGATTTTTCTGGAGGAGCTATTTTGGGAAGAAGACCAGACGAATGTATCTATATATGTAGTTCCGATGTGTAGATAGTGTATGTTGTATTTTGGATGTATGTATGGACATATATGTATATGACAGTCCTGTAAATGATATTGTATGACTCTGATGTATGTATAACTATGTAATAGTTATGTGATGTATTATATTTTGTTCCGTTCCGCTGTGAGATCCTGATGTTGTTATTCTTTCTTTCTATTCTTTTCTATTTCTATCCCTTTCTTTCTTACTGATGAAACGTCTTTCGGGGTTGGGAAAGGCGGGTCGTCACATGACCATGGGATAGAAAATTGTATACACACACGTCGGTCTATATATATAAATATTTTGAAATGATTTCTTTGGTTTTGGAGAGAAATATACGGTTTAATAAATATTAAATTTTGATATTATATAAATATTATTTTTATGTATATAGTTAAATTCTTAAATTTAACCTATGTATAAATTTGTGCGATATAAATTAGTTTATTCATGGAGTTTGGCTGTTTTATATTATATGGTTAAGTACTTGTTTAAGATATTGTATATATGGAGTTTTAATAACTTAAATAAAAATTAAGTTGGAAGATAAATATAAAATTGGTTTAATTTTAATTAATGAAGAATTTTACTCAAATAAATTTGATTTGAAATTTAAATAAAAGTGAGATTTAAAGGGTGGGATTCTTATAACTTGATTTGGCTTCTAAGTGATATAAATGAATATAAAGTTGATTTAAATGAATATATCGGGTTAATTAAATTGAAAGAATATCTAGTTTTTTGAAGTTAAAGGTTTTATTTCAATGATATTGGATTTATTAAGTAACATTGCAAATCTAAATAATAGTAACTGAAATTTATATATATGGAATTATCAAAGAATTCGTTTTGAAACGGTGGAATATTTAAAGCTTGGAAATATGTGGAAATTTGAAGTGGTTCATTTGGAGGTTCAAATCGAAATTTGGAATTTATTGGTGAAATTTAAGAAGCTATTTTATTATATAAAGTAATTTAATATTTAAACCATTTAAGTATTAAAAGTTATGTTTCAAAGCTACGGGTTTCAAGGTACATAGATTTGAAAGTGCTATGATTTTGGAAAAAGGAAATATTTTAAAATAAAAATGATATCATATTGATTTGGGTTTTAAAACGGAAATGGTATCGTGTTTGTATGGTTTTGAAATGGATATTATATTCTTGTTTTTAAGTACAATTATTTTGAAAATGACCGCGGTGCTATAATAACACTTGGTTGTTGAAGAGACCGGGATCGGAAGTTGTCATACACTCTGCCAACTCCGAAAACCACTTTAACAACTGTGTACGCAGTGGAGATTCCAGAATGAATTAGGATGGTGGCGACGTTCTATTAAAGTATATACGTGGACCCAACTCCCGTGAGTTGGCATAGGGTGGCTAAAACAGGAGTGATCTCGGGCCAAGGAGGTAGCCCCTCTTATCGGACACATCCCTTTGATATTATACTTCGACTTTTGGTTTGATTCGGTCGCCACTTTTGATTTTTGATTTGGGGGTGTGGCTCGAGGTGGGCGGTAGCTGCGCGCTACGCGATACCACCAGCCCGTGTGCGTAATTGGTATATCTACCCTGGCATTGCCTTGTGTGCCGTGTCACCTACCTTAGCGAACCTTGTACGAGTATGGTTTTCTCCCGTAGCCCATGGAGTATTTAGGGTAGTCTCCCGATATGGAGATACGCTGATACTGGATGGACTACTGGGACTATTATTGTGTTTAAGGGGGAGATGGGTAACTCCTTAATGCTACTTAAAAGTAAGTTTGTTTTATTATAGACATTATTATAATAGCGAAATATTACTACATAGTAAAAAGTTTAACGGATCCTTAGGAGATGTGACTCCCGAACATCTCTTAAGTTACTGCACTCACGTTAGACACTGGATAGGAGATGTCAAATCATGTAAACATTTTCGACGCCGTTTACACATATTTATTTACCATTGATTTTACTTACATAAGATCTTTTAGTTCTGACTCGAGTGTTTTGTCTTTTCAATTCGCTCGGGTCAGCCTGAGCATTTCAGGATTTGAAGACCGTATTCTGGAGGACGAAGACGAAGATTTATTATTATTAGTTATTATAGTATTCCACTATATTCTCACTATTTCGCTGCATTGTTGTTTATTATTCTCTAGTATGTGTAACTCTATATGTATTATATAAGTATAATCAAACGTGTTGTAAAACAGCTTCATGAACTGTTTATTTGATTATTGTATTTTATTGTTCCACTGCAAGATTCTATTTTTTTCTTTCTCTTTTTTTCTTATTTACCCCATAACAATCCGCCCTTTTGTATGGTTTAAGTTTGACGTGTTTGGTTTATCGTCGATTTAAAGCGTACGAAAAGGTGGGACTTTACAACTTCTCTGGTCAACTCAGAAGTGCTTCACCAATTCCAAACTAGAATTCATGATTTTTGTTTTAAAAATCGTATTTTGAAAAGAGGATTCACATTATATATATGAACTAACAAATCAATGTATTTGATTTTTAACGCAAACTTAAGTTCCTCTACTCTTTTATTTTTCCAGATAACATTTCTATTTATAAAACTTAAAAATATTTTTAAACCTTAGTTCAGTTTTAAACAATCATACTTTGTTTAAATTCCCAAGCCTAATAGAGATTAGAGTGAGAAGAATTGGGATTTTTAATCTATGTTTAATCTCTGAACCCAAAACAGAGATGAACTTATGTATACCCAAACATTCACATAGAATTCAGTTATATAAACTTGATTTAGAACTAAAACAAACATGCGTACACAATTTTAAACAGGCATCACAATCTCACTTCAAACATTTATCATTTATCCAAAATTAAAAATGTATATGCTTTAGTTTAGTATCCTCTTTTGGATGAACAGAGAGGGACTGGAAAAAAATTCTCTTGCAAATCCTGAAAACTGGAAATTGAATCAGATCTACTTGGTCTTTGATCTGAAACTACTTCTTGATTGTTGAGATGGTTCTTGAGTTATTACAGGTTGAAAACCAAAAACTTCCAATTTACTTTTCTTTTGATTTCCAGGTTTTACTTGCTTTGATATTAAAGCTTGAATTACAGGTTTGCTTTGCATATACTCAGGTTGAAGATGATGTTGCAGGCTTTACTTTTTGATCTTGAAAATGATTTGCAAATGAATTGCAGGTTTTGATTTCTGGTTTGCATTTGTTTTTGATTTGAGAGGAGTTTTCAGGTTTGGTTCTTTTGGTTTTTGAAATGAAAATAGAAAAAAGAAAATGAAGAGGAAGATTAGGAGTTTCAATAGTGTTATTTTTTTAATTTATTAAAATAAAAAGAAAATAAAATATAAAAAAAGAAATGACACTTGTCTCTTACCTTATTAATTACTTAACACATCTTACATCTCTCTCTTGATTTAATTACACTTGTAATAATTTATTTTTATATTATTTATAAATGATTTTAAAAGAAAATGAAATAAATTTCTCAATTAAATAAGTACTTTTATTAATCTATAAATGCCTTTCTTAATTTTATATAAATAAAACTTTAAAAGAAAATATAATCTAAACCAATTATAATTTAAATAAAATCGTATAAAATTATTTAATCCAATTTTGATTGCTAATTTAAAAGCTTTTTTACTTATTTACTATTAAATAAATACTTTTCCAAATTTATATAAATAAATTTCCTTTAAAAAAATAAAATAAAACAATTTTATTTTAAATAAAAACTCATTCATATAATTTAAAATCAAAAATATTTTTAAGATATATATCCTTTAAATTCAAATTTTAAATCCAAATTCAAATTCAATTTAAAATCCAATTTAAAATCAATTCAAATAAATATAGATATCAATTTTAAACAAACAGGTTATTAATTGTAAATAATTATCCTATTTAAAATCAATTTAAATACACATATATATACACACATTTAAATAACACTTATTAAATTAGAAAATAATAAGTCTATCGAAAATCTATTTAAAATCTATATTTTAAAAAAACTCATTATTAGATTGTTTGGAAACAATAATTTTACCAATTTTAAATAATTTATAAAGGAGATTATCACATTTTAAAATGCATGAAATTCCGGGATATCACAAATTTACCCATCACCGTATTAAATTTTAAATTTAAATAAATTCACTAATTATCAATTGAAATTCCAATAAACCCATTTATTTGATTTTAATTCATGTATTCAATAAATTATTATCAAATGGATGAAATTAACATTGGTTCATTGTTTATTACATCAATATTCTCAAGTTTCATCTTAATCTCCATTTACATAATATTTAAATATTTAATTTTATTTATTTGAAATTAATCCAATTATTAAATTTAAATTCAAATAAATTATTAAACCTTGAATTTCCATTCTTTTTATTCAACCTATTATTATATTATGAATAAAATTAACATCAGTACATCTCATTCCCGTTATTAATTCATTAACAGATTTTAAATTTTTATTTATTCCAAATTTAATTACCAAAATCTTATTAAATTGACAAATTTAATTATCAAAATTTACGGGCCGTTACAAATCTCCATTATGTGCACAGTTATTAAAGTGGTTTTCGGCATTGGCAGAGAGTGACAATATCCAATCCCGCTCTTTAGCAACCAATTGCTTATTTCACACCGTGGTTGTTTTCATTTCAAACAGTTCGTTCTTCATATCAAAATATCATATTCATTTCAAAATCATATCACATTCAAAAACATATTCACTTTCGAAATCATATCCACTTTTGAAATCATATCACCTCAAATTATAACAGTTCCAACTTAAACAGTTTGAATATTGAAAGTAATTTATATATTGGAAAAGTTATACCTCAAAAATAGTTTATATTTTAAAAAAAGGAAATAGATTGAAATAGTTTATATAATAAAAGTAGTTTATATATAAATTATATATATTTAAAATTGTTTATAAATTTGAAATAATATATTTTAAAATAATTTATATATTAAAAATAGTTTATATCGAAAATAGTTTCAAATTAGAATTGTTTCTTACAATTTCACAAATCGATTCAAATCAACTTTAGTTCCAACATTCAATTTAAATCAATCCCAGTTCAAAATTTTCTAATTAAAAAGGTTAAAGGTTCAATTCAAACTCTCAATAAAACCATTTTCAATTTATATCGATTTCAAATCCAGACTTGAACTACAAATTTAAACCATTTCCAATTCAATAGGTTTCAAAGATTAAATATTAAAACTATTACAATAATTAAATTTGATAATTTTCATTTATATTTCTAAATTTAAAATTTAATTAAATTTGAAATTATTCACTTAATCTTTTTTGATAACATTCAAATAAAATCTCAAATTACAAATTTGAATCAATATTAAATACTCAATTTCAATTATATTAGATTCGAACATATTCATTTAATCACCTTTAATAAAAAATCAAGTAATCAAGTTATAAAATCATTTCTTTCAAATTCTCAAAATCAGTAAGTTTTTCAAATCAATTTTATTTAAATTCAATTCTTAAATAAATTAAGTTACAAGTCCACCTTAACATATCTTTCCAACCTTTATTTACTTAAGTTATTATAGTAAATCAATTAAAAAATAATAACATAAATTCAAACAAATATTAAAACATATTATAAATATATAAAAATTATTAAAAATTCTATTTATAATATAATAATATAAATAGTAAATAAATATTTAAAACATATTATATACATTAGTTAAACTAAATTCTTATTAAATTTTACTATAGTAATTATTATTACATTAAATCTTATTATTATCAAATCTATTTTAAATCTTATTTTATATATTTTATAAGTAATAAGTTATAAGTAAAATTTTATAATTTATATTTTAAAACTTAGCTTATAATTTTAAATTTGCAAAACATATAATTATTAAAAATATAAATTTACACATTTATTAAAATTAAAATATTTTTATATTATATTCAAAAAAATCAATACACATATATTTCTACTTTCTCAAAAATTTGGAAATCTTTTAAAAAGGACAAACAGATCTATTTTTAATTTTCTATCTTATGGTCAAATGATACAGATATTTATCATTTCAATCCGCAAGAATTTAATATTTATGGGTATATCATTTCAACCCGCAATCCCAAAATTTCGAAATCAATAAAACCGCTTGGGTTTATCATTTCAATCCATAACGATTTTCTCTTAATCTATAAGATCGTTCTATTATGAATCATTTCAACCCATAGAGAATTCCTAAACTAATAGGGAGCTTACAATGTGATCGAAAACTGATAATTAATAGCATGGCATATAAGGAACTGGCAATTATGAATCACAAATCAACATATCATACATGTCAATACAAGTGTTATATACAAAGCAACACATCATCATGTACATCAAAATGAACTTCACATCATATGTGTGTGTGTGTGTGTGTATCAAAGTGAGCATCGTAACACATAAAATCATATATATATTAACCAAACAAAATCCTAGTTATAACAAACATTTCAATGGTCAATTCAAGTGATGTTATTTACTTAAACATAAAATTGTTAATCGTGAGTGATACTCATCTTTCGAGGCAAGAGAAAACAACGATAGCAAAACAGACTACGTATACAAGCACATATTCCAAAGTAAAGGACGATGAACTCAAGATCGATGAAAACAAAATATATAATTTTTAAACATCTAAAATTTACTCACATATTTAAAATAAAATCTTTATATTATATTTTAAAAATCAATATTCAATTAAAATGCATATTTAAATAAAATCTTCATATACATATATATATATATATATATATATATATATTAAAACCCATATTTTTTAGAATTCTTAAAACAAATATTTGAATATAATATATATTAAAGTTATTACAAAAAATCTATTTCAAAATATTAACATAAAGGAATAGAAAGAATCTATTTCTTAGCATACATTTCAAAACCCCTTTTTTTATAATAAGAAGAGAAAGGCTAAGGGAAGTTACTATGGCCAGAGAAGAGTGTCGAGGAGGGGCTGCCATGTGTTCGGGTGTGAAGAGTTGGTTTGGCAACTGCTAGCGTTGGGTAGTTGGGCTAAACGGGCTGAGATGGGTGTGGCAGAGGCCCGGTGATGCTTGCAGCATGGGATGGAAGGGGAAAACTAAGTGGTTGCTGAAGGGATTCGCATGGAGATGAACCACTACAACAAAATTACTTATTACGCCAATAGATAGCTCGATATGGTAAAGCGATATTAATGTGGTTAACTCTTATTCAACTCTCTACTGACTTAATCAATTTCCTAACCCAAACCTAAGTAACGCTTTGCAAAAGAGATCCCGCCCCCCCAAATATACATTTCCCTCCATCACGCTTCATTTCCCTCCATCACGCAGACGCTGTTTTAATCAATTTCATTCCAAATTTCCAACCCTAAATTTGACAACTTCCGATCTTTCATCTCCGCTGTTTTAATCAATTTCCACGTCTCTGTTGTTCGATCTCTCCTCTCACGGTCAGAGGCGACTGCGTTCCACTATATTCAAATAGCCACGTTCCATGTATTAAAGAAGCGTCGCGAGGAGGTGAGCGCTCGATTTTATTTTTTGATTTTTCTAATTGGAAGAACATCATATTGAGCAGATGATTGAAGAGTTGTTTGATTCTGGATTATCTATTGAGCTATGTTCTTCACATTAATTAGTTCCAGACTTCTAGTACTAGCTACTTCACTTTTTACTTCCTTATTTTTCATTTTATTACTATCTCGGATTAGCTAAGTATTTTTATTATTAATCCTGGGTTATGAAATTAAAGCTAAGGTGATGTAAGATATGAGTTGCGATAATAAATAAATGATGAAGTAGTTGCTTTCCAATTCTTGATGTCAATGAGAATTCGGTTGGACATTTTTTATTTAAATTTGATGAATTGTGTGTGCGGGGGGATAAATTTTGTTCTTTTGTTTTGGTAAATTTAAATGCCGGTGATCTAAATTTCATTTGTAATTATATAATTCACAGGTTCAAAAATGTTGATTGATATTTGAAGTCCAACAAGCACTTCATTTTTGAGTTATAATGTTTTCTGAAAATATAAACTAAGTTGTATGTACTATTATGATACAGGGAAAGAAAAATAAATTTTATATTCCTTTTATTCATCTTTATATAACACAACATTTTGAAATTGCAAGAATAACCGGTCTAAACAAGAACTCTATCCCAGATTCTAGAGGTCTTGAGTTCAAACATCGGCGACAATAAAACTATAACGCTATCAATTTCATTATTTTTGAAATAAAATATCTTTAAAAAAAGGAAAGGTGCTTCTTTTTCTATGTACACATTTCATCGTACATGCATGAATACTACTATTGATAAATAAATAAAAGTTATTGTATCTAGAAAATAAAAATGAGTATGAACTTCCAACATTAAAAATTAGTATACGTATAACATATTATGTTTGTAGTTTGCACTTTTTATGTAAAAATAAGACTAGAATCATAATATAATGCAGTACATGTGAATGTTGCTTATATTATAATGAATATTGGGAAACAATAATATAGGAATGACCTCTTATCAGATTTTGAAATGAATCAATTAGGCATGTGAGCTCACATGACAAAAGTAATCGTCAAAGTTTTGGCAGATTCCAATTTACGGTTAAAAAGCGTGGAAAGAAGCATTGATTGTCAAAATATCTCAACTGCCTACTTTTATTTTAATAGAGTCCTAGTATCTATGATGAATAAAGAGTTGCATAGGGTAATGACCCTACGACATAGCAGACCACTTTGGATGCTGTAAGACTGTTTTGATGGATGCATAGCATGAATGATTTCCAACAATGATGGCTTTACTACATAGTTCAAATATGTTTCGTTCAAGATATGCCACCCTAACATAACAACCTTCCCTCTTCCTAATACCCTTTTTTGTATAAATTAACAGGCAAGAGGTTAGTTTTTATCACTTTTAAATTTGTATTTGATTATTAATGTATATGCTTCATATTCTAGAAACTTGCTTGTTTCCACATTATATACACTGATGGAAAAGGATTGGGTTCATTTACACAGGTAAATAGATAATACAATATTTTAAATGATGTTTAATTTCAAAAATAAAAATATATTTTATATTAAATATTAATATTTATGTCTTTATATTTTTCATTGAAGAGCAACTAAGGAGTACGAGCAAGGGGCTAGGTGTTTTGTTGATGCTGCAAAGAGAAAGTTAAGAAATGTGGAGAAACTTTTATGCCCTTGTGTGGATTGTCGGAATCTTAGTCGACATCATGATGACATTATCGTTGAACGTTTGTTTATAAGAGGGATGGATCTTAAGTACAAGAGCGGTAGGTGGTATAATCATGGCGAACAAGTCAATGTAGGCAACGAAATCAAGTTGGATAATGCATATGACTTACTTAAAGCCATTTGGTATGAAGATGAAGATTTTTTGAACACTACTTTTTTTCGATGATAAAGAAAAGGAGGATGTGAAGAAACGAGAGGATGATTTAGTTAAAAATTTGGAAGATGCAGAAACCCCTTTATATCCTGATTGCATAGATCAAACCAAACTATCTTCCATAACTGCTTTATACAATCTTAAATGCGAGACCGGATTATCCGATAATGGGTTTGATAAGCTTTTGGCCTTGTTACAGTTGTTGTTACCAAAGAATAATGTACTTCCTAAGACTATATATGATGTAAAGAAATTCCTCAAAGTATTTGGCATGGGATTCAAAAAGATTCATGCTTGTAAGAATGATTGTTGCCTTTTCAGAAATGAGTACCAAGATTTAGATAGTTGTCCAAAATGCAACTCTTCATGACGGAAGATAAATGATGACTCAAAGGAGATTATGCTAGGAGTTCCAGCTAAAGTGTTGAGATAAATTCCAATCATTCCAAAATTTAGGAGAATGTATAGATCTCAAAAAATGGAAGAAGACCTAAGGTGGCATTTCAATAATAAAATTAATGATGAAAAAATGCGTCACCCTGTAGATTCTGTAACATGGAATGTAGTGGATGAGAGGTTTAAATCATTTTCATCCGACCCAACAATCTTAGACTTGGTCTTGCCACAGATGGTGTTAATCCATTTGGTTCGATGAGCTCCAAATATAGTTGCTGGCCAGTCATGCTTGTGATATATAATCTCTCACCTATGTTGTGTATGAAGAAGGAAAATATTATGCTAACATTACTAATTCCTGGTCCAAAGCAACCCGGAAATGATATAGATGTATATTTGGCACCATTGATAGAAGACTTGAATCATTTATGGAATAATGGAATTGATATTTATGATGCGTTTAGTAGAACCGTTTTCAATTTAAGAGCAATTTTACTATGGACAATAAATGACTTTCCGGCCTATGGAATCTTGCAGGATGTTGTGTGAAAGGTGAAAAAGGTTGTCCATTATGTGGTGTCAATACGCATCATCGATGGTTAATACATAGTCGAAAGATTATTTATATGGGACATAGAAGATTTCTAGATCCTTCACATCCATGGAGGAAACAAAAACTTGGTTTGGTAACACCGTAGAGAAAGGCAGCAAGCCTAGAATTCTCACGGGAAGAAACATTTCTGTGATTTTGAAAGGCTTTCCAAATGTGTAATGACCAGCTATTTTGGAATTTTCGCATCCGCACACGTCGGACTTGAATAATTCAAAATACCGAATTGTTAATTTAAATTTGGCAAAACTGAATATATACAGTAAATAAATATTCACAGAATCACAGACACAGAGTAATAATATGCAGCGGATGTAAAAGAGATAGTAGTTCATGAAGCTACTATATAAATATATAAGATACATCTGAGTTCACAACAAAAGAGAAATATGATGCATCAAGTACACATCAGAATACATCACTGGAATCATCGAATACTGAAAGCAGAATAGATGGCTGGATCTTCAAGCAAAGCTCCAACTCCAAAGGTGAGTCTTGAATACTGGTACACTCAGTCTGACCCGAGCGCAAAGCAAAACACAAAACACTCGAGTCAGGATTAACATTCTCATATCAATAAATCCAACTCAAGTGAAATAGCAATCGAAATACAGGTAACTCAAAGGATGTTGGAATCACCATCCTCTAAGGATCTGTTAAACTATCCACTATGTAGTAGTGTACGCTAAATAGATAATGTCTATCAGTAATATAAAGTATCAAAATAGTGTTAAGGCGTTACCATTATCCCCCTTAACACATTTTATATAAATGCCATAGTCTATACAGCACTGTAAACTCTACCGTAAACTAGTGGGATATCAGGGAGTACTCCATAGGTATAACACAAAGCAAATTCGTAGTGGTCGCGTATATAGGGATACAAGTATGACAAGGCACATGAGGCAATACCCAAGGTAGTGAAACTACCGTTTGCCTGATCCGGACTGGTGAGAACGCATCGCCGCAGCGATCGCAACACCGCGAAACAAGACTCCTGAAATTTCGAGGGTGCACTAATCAATCACAAGTAATGAGTAGTAGTTATGAAGAAGTGTGTTCGCTCGAGGTAGCTAACCCCATTTGGCCCGGCACGGCTCCTGATTTTAGTCATTTCCAAGTTGACACAAGTGTCAAGGCTATCCATTATCGTTCTCTTTCTTCAGTCATCACGTACATCATTCCAACCACTTCATTCTGGATCATCACTCCGCGTATAGTTATTAAAGTGGTTTTCGGTTTAGACAGAGAGTATGTCCATAACCGATTCCGGTCTCTTTAATAACTTTCATAATTATTACACCGATTGGTCGTTTAATAAATTTCAAAACCAAATCAATTTCAACTTCAATTAGAATTTATAATCAACATTTCATTCGTCTTTCGAGGTCGATTTCCATAATTTATGTTTCAAAACTTCCAAATAACCATTTCAAGGTCTTACAATTCAATTTCAACTTTTATTTAAAATAATTCAAATATTGATTCAAGTTCGTATATAAATTTCATTTCGAAATCCTTTAAAATGGTTTAATTTTCATTCAAATCAATTTTAATTCATTTATCAATTTCATTCAATATTCGCTAAGTAAATTTATCCTTCAAAACAACTTCTATTTAAATTCCAATTCATTTAAGTCAATTTACTTACGTTCAACTTCTTTATATCAAAACTTACAAATTGAATTTAATTAAATTCGTCAGATCAAATTCTTTAAATTACAAGTCTTACGTTAATTTCAATAAATCTCATTTTATTTCTTGTTGAAGAAATTGGATTTTTACTTATTTATTTACTTCGTTACAAATTTCAAACTCAATTAATAAAGAACTAAATTTCATATATTTGAGAAGTTTAATTTCACCTATTTTCTTATTTAAATTTTCCAAAGCTTAGTTAATAAATAAAGAAACTCAATTTCATTTATTAAGGAAGTTCAAATCACTTATTCAAAAGTTCAATTTCTCTTATCAAAGAATTCAATTTTTATTCAATTATCAAATAATTAAATCTCATTCAATTATTAGATAATTTCAATCTTAATTATTAATAATCTTAAAATTTAATAATTACAAACTTGATTATAAATTCTAACATAATTATTAAATCATTTCTACTTAATTATGAATTCAAACTTAATTATCAAATCATTTCAACTTAATTATAAATTCAACTTAATAATTTCAAACTTAATTATAATTCCAAACTTAATTATAATTTCAAATTTAATTATTAAATGATTTCAAACTTAATAATTTCAAAACTTAATTATTACTAATTCCAATTTATTTATTAATAATTCCAAATTTAATTATTAAATAATTAAACTTCAAACAACGTTCGTTCATCAATTACTACGTTAATATTTGTTCAGATTTCAATATTTACATTTTTCTTTCATAAAAATTCAAATTTCAACTTCATTTCAAAACTTATTCTTTATTCGAATAAAATCATTATTTTATTTTTAAATCAAATTATTGACCAATCGGATTTTTATTTAATTCTCTACCCTAAGTCAAGTTCATTTGGGTATTTATCATTTCAACCCGATTCCATTTCAATTCAAAATTCAAAGCATAGCAAAGGGAACTTGCAGTGTGATAACAGGGATGGTGTCAAATTAAATAAACAAGCAATAACAACAATCAATAACAATTCAATAATCAATTCAAACAATCCCAAAATAATCGTATTAATTCACGTTGTTGTTTGTGCAAATTAATATAATTATTTCTAGAATCTGCACTATCATTTCATGTAGATTAAAGACTATTCATTTGTTATTCTATGCAATTCTACATTTTACATCAATTATTCAATTTCATACTTTAACATAAATTCAAATGGTTCAAGGGTAATTAACTATTTCTACATGTCAAATAATTAAACATTTAAGGGGTCATATTATACAAATTTAACTAATCAATCTCAACACATATGTCGATTCAAATTTTTAAACTATCCTACGTCAAATTCAGTTGCATAATATTTATCACTTTATACATTTCAAATTTAGCATCCAATATAAACAACAAACAATCAATCAATTATCAGCCAAACAGGATTATCATCGTATAATTTACAGATAACGGTGTCAGATGTCAAAGGTGAACTGATACATAAATAACAGTGCAATAAATAACAGCAGCATATTTCAATTGTCGTTTCAATTGGAATCAAATTTAATAAATAAAAGAACATTAATCTTGAGTGATTGCTAACCTTTCGAGGCTAGATATTTGTTGACCAAGGTTTGAGCTGCGAAATCCAAGTACGAATTTAGGATCAAAGCACGATGGACACGAAATCAGACGATCAAAGCTGATAAATATGAATTTGTCGAATCAAGTCAGAACTGAATCGATGAAGATAATTTATACAAGTGGACTTATATATATACATATATATTTATTACCATGAAACAATATTTGATTTAAAACAAATATTAAAACAAAATAGCATATAATTAAAATCATTGTTTAATTAGGCACCCGTATATATATATACACTTTCGTTATAAAATACATACTTCAACATAAATACTTTATATATATTAACCGTCCGTTGAAGATAATTATGTTTGGGCATGCTGGTAATTAATAAGCTCGCTTATTTACAACGTCCTGTCCAGGTTTGGGCTACATGCCAGTTACCAATTCTGAACATTGCTAATTGTATATGACACTGGTATTATCATATTCCAGTTTCTTATGGGTACGAAATAAAATTTAATACTTGATGAAATACCAAAAACAATTCTAATACTTTTTCCCAATCCATATCTTTAAAAAAATGTGCATTTGAAACCATTTACTTTCACCTTGAAACAGAATGAGCTCGTTGTCCACAAAGTTTGAAAGGCAAAGACGTACACAACACTTTTAGGTAGGGCGTAAATCTCAAGGTGTTGAGGTTTAATTTTTTTTTTTGAGTAAAACATAAAATCTTTTACACAAAGTACCACAGAATAAAATGTTATAAAATATTAATGTCGAACATAACAAAACAAATGTGTACAAATTGAACTGAATGCATGCCGAAAGATATTGTTCAAAAAAATATAATACAGCATATACAAAAAAACTTATATAAATAAGAATCCACATATATATATACACGGTAATGCATATATATCAACTATAAACAAAATTTATGTAAGTCATATATACACGGTTCAAAAAAAATCAATATTTAACATAAAAATATACACGTAAACTTTGTAACCTGTGCATAAATACTGTATCATATAGTCTGCTGTATAACATATATATAACTAAATTAGTGGTTTGAAGTCACATGATTATCATGTTCTAATGCAACAATTGTTATCCGTTGCAATTAGAGGATTACTTCCAAAGAAAGTCAGAACAGCAATAATCTGTCTATGTTCTTTTTTCAATAAAATATGTCGACGTGTTCTTGAACAAGAGAAGTTACGACATCTTGATGATGAGATTGTTGGAATTTTGTGCGAGCTTGAAAGATATTTTCCATCCTCTTTTTTTGTTATAATGATACATTTGACAATTCATCTTGGAAGAGAAACGCAATTGTGTGGTCCAGTTCATTTTTGTTGGATGTACCCATTTGAAAGATACATGAAAACACTTAAAGATTATGTGAGGAATTATGCTCGACCTGAAGGGTGTATTGCAAAATCTTATCTTGCAGAAGTGTCAATGAGATTTTTTGGTGAATATCTAAAAAAGAAAGTACAAATGGAGGAGAGAGAAGTTCGAAATGAAGATTACGAGAATAATGTGATACTCTGTAATGCCCCACCTCTATACCCACGCTAGCCAAGAACATTACGGTGAATGCTGTCGACTAACACGGAGAATAAGGCTGTTGAGGAGCGACCATCCGTGTAATTTCTTTGCACGAGCACCGATATGTCAGATAATATAACATGCATTCTATTTCAAGAGGAAATCCGACATACCGACACAAACTAAAAGCTACTACACGGTGGCTATATAAATCCTTCGGAAAACAAATATAGAAATATGCATAACACAAATCAGTCACAGATAATTCATATCACAAAGGCGGAATAAGATATGAATATTACACTAGAAAGTGTACATCAGAGTAGTGGTCTAAAAAGATCCACAATATCACAAAAGAATAGTTACACGAACTACACAAAAGAATAAGTATACATTAAGGAGTCTATATCTCAAATGTATACAACAAAATAACTACTAATCTAAGTAGTTAACCAAAAGCAAGAGAAATCAATCCCAAGAGAGAAGTCAAGCAGAAGCACCTGTAACATCTCGGTCTGACCCGAGTATTATTTAATAAGAAAATAATAAACGGATCAGTCTAACTATAGATATCAGATGAAACGATATAGAATCAGAGTTATGACTAAACACATAATAATCACAAGGCCAAGCTGTAATATATAAGTAGTTGATAATCAACAAGAGATTAATCAATATCACAAAATCTACACAAGAATCCAAGAAGTGTCATACTCTTTATTTCGTTCATCAAACCACAAATATTGACGATAATATCAATGTCAATCGCAAAACGCACAAATTCCAGAAGACTATGCAAGAAATCCAGAAATCACGAAAGTCAATGACACACAAATTCACCAATGCACAAATATCGATAAGACTTATCAATGGAAATCACGAAAAATTGGTGAAACACAAATTCTAGAAATCTACACAAGAAATCCAGAAATCACAAAAAGGGGGGAGGCCTATCACAAACGGGAGCATAAAGCTCACCAACACGTGTATCACAAACGGAACGCTAATTCCATGGTCGCTAACCATCACAAATTGAGCCGAAGCTCCACAAACGGCCCGAAGACCATGGGTTGCTACCCCATCACAAATTGAGTCGAAACTCCACAAAACGGGGTTTAGTCTCCCTCGCAGACAAAGAGACATCGCACATTGCTAGTCTAAATCACAAAGATGATCGTCATGATCAGCGAGAAGTGTCGATTTCACTAAGCTAGTAAATATATGAGTTTAGCTTCATGTCCCATAACCACTTGCTTAACTTAAATATTTACGAACAAACTGTAAACCTCCACTAGAAAATTGTCACAAGAGGTTCAATCGAACAAGTCCAAGAATTAACCGACAAAGTAAACGCAAGCGTTTCATACCACTTGTTTTACTAAGCCGTTTAATTAGATTTCTCATACGAGTGAGGTAAAGGTTTGTATATACTAATAGATTGGAAAACGGTTTTATCAACGAATTTGGTATTAAAATAGTATTGAAATCGTTTGAGGAAAGAGTTTTGATATTTACTACTAGTATAAAAAACCTTTATATTTTTAAAGTGACAAATCATGAAGAAGATTGTAAGAACAATCAATCACAAAAATTCACATACGAAGACGTGAATAAAATCCAACGAAATCGATAAAGGATCCATCGAAATGGATATTCAAAAATCCCTAAAAAGAGTCATCAAAGTCATAATAGATGATAACAACATATAGGATTATCACGAATCGATTTAAATTGGAATTTCAATCCAAAAAGGCAAATTGGACTCAAACAGCAGGTTCAGTCGACTGAACAGAGTTTTCAGTCGACTGACCCTGTACCTGGAAATTTTCCAGGTTCAGGAAACTTTCTGTTTCCAGGTACAGTCGACTGTGCAGAGTTTTTCAGTCGACTGAATCATGCCTGGAAACTCTCGGGTTTCAGGTTCAGTCGACTGAATCATGCCTGGGCTGTTTTTCAGCCTATGCAAATGAAGAGCAAATTCTTCCAAAATGCAACCGGACGAACATTGGCTCTATGGGTTTATGCCAATCGGCAAACCGGCCCTATATGCTCCTCGGTGCATCTCCAAAAACATGATCAAACATCCATAAAAGGATTTCACACTAATTTGACTTAAAAACCCAAAAATTGGAGTATTCACAAAACCAATCCAAATCAAGAGCAAATGCACATGAAGAAGTGTTAGGAATTCATACCCAACAACCAAAGATAATTATAGTCATAGATGTGAGATAAAAATCTCACCTTTTCACAAAATCGAACAAGAAGAAGCTTGAAAGCAAATGGAGAATCAACCTCTCTTCAACACAACCCAATTGAGCTTGAATCTAAGCTCAAAACAAGAACATTCCCAAGATTAGGTTTAGGAATTTCTGAAATTGGTAAGAGAATAAGTTGGAGAAGAAGAAGAGAAGCTTACAAATGGGTTCTTCTTGAGTTTGGAGCAAGGAATTTGATTTGCAAGGAAAACTAGGGTTTTGTAGTTTTAATTTCCAATCTCTCCCACCATTAAAGCTAAGAAAACTGAAAAGAGAAAGAAGTGAGGGAGAATGGGGAGAGTGGTTCAGTTTTGGAGTATAAGTTAACATAGGGCTGAGCCCAAAAACCAAACCCAAAGTAAAAAGTAGCAAAAATCAACTTTCTCCAAACATATCGAAGCTTATACTCAAAAAGGTCGCAAACGACATTTTAAACTCAATGGGAGTGGTCCCGAGTCCTAATTCGACCGTATGCAAAAAGTAAATTTTCAGACTAAAATCCGACTAACGATAAAGTATTTAAATAAAATATTTAAATATATAATCGACAAATATGCGGGTTGTTACAGACTCCCCTCCTTAAAGAAATTGTGTCCTCGCAATATTAAAGAAGAGAACATAAAGTAACAACCATAAAAGCATACTTAACCCAAAAGAAACTTGAAATAAGAAGTTCACCTCAAAGAGCACGAGAAAGTAAGTCCGGATGTGTTCGCTCGATGTACTCTCTAGATTCCCAAGAACAATCCTTAGGATTTGAAGACCATTGAACTTTAACAAGCAGAACATCTTTATTTCGAAGTCGTTTGACTTCCGAAGCAATGACACGAATAGGATGTTGCTCATAAGTTAAATTAGGCGAAACTTCAATCTCTCCCACAACACCGGGCTCAAGAATAGAATCGGAATCTCGAAGACATTTCCGAAGTTGAGAAACGTGAAACACGTCATGCATAGCAGAAAACTGAGCCAGTAATAAAAGACGATAAGCCATGGAACCAATACGTTCGGTGGTAGAAAATGGCCTAATATATCGAGGCGCCAATTTTCCCAATCGACTGAAACGTACAACACCTTTCATAGGTGAAACACGAATGAACACAAGATCTCCCACAGAAAATTCTAACTTCCTTCTCCGGTTATCGGCATAGGATTTTTGTCTACTCTGGGCTTCTTTCATCCTATGACGAATAAGATCAATCTTTTCTGTGGAATCACGAATAAAATCTGGACCTAAAACCAGCTTCTCACCGGCCTCAAGCCAACAAGAAGGAGATCGGCATGGCCTTCCGTAGAGTGCCTCGAAAGGTGCCATACCAATACTAGATTGGAAGCTATTATTATAGGAAAATTCAACAAGTGAAATATGATCTTCCCAACTTCCACCAAAATCAAGAACACAAGCACGAAGAAGATCTTCAAGAGTTTGATTCACACGCTCGGTTTGTCCATCGGACTGGGGATGATAAGCGGTGCTAAAATTAAGCTTCGTTCCCAAAGCTTTTTGAAGACTCTTCCAAAATCCACTAGTAAACAATGGATCACGATCACTAACAATTGAAGTAGGAACCCTATGCAATTTAACAATCTCTTTAATAAAGAGTTTGGCCAAAAGAGGAACGGTTCGGTTAGACCGAACGGGAATAAAATGGGCGGATTTAGTAAGTCTATCAACAATTACCCATAAGCTATCATAACCCGATCGAGAACGGGGAAGGCCATCTATAAAATCCATGGAAATTTGATCCCACTTCCAAACTGGAATTTCTAAAGGTTGCAATAACCCTCCGGGCCTTTGATGTTCGGCCTTAACGAGTTGGCAAGTCATGCAACGTTTAACGAAGTTAGCGATGTCAAGTTTCATTCCCTCCCAATAATAAAGTCGCTTCATATCCGCGTACATTTTACTACTACCGGGATGAATGGTAAATTTAGAGTGATGAGAATCTTCTAAAATATCTTTACGAAGATCCCTAACATTTGGCACGATAAGTCTACCAAATTTCCGAACGCCGCCACGAGAATCGATATTAAAGTCTTTCAAACCTTCAATATCAATTTTATCCTTAATATTTTGGCCAAGAAGAACCAATTCAGTATCTAGCCTTTGAGCTTCAAGAATGTGGTCTAAAAGAGATGGATGAGCCTCATGGCTACACAAAACAAATGATAAGCATAAATCGGAAACACGGTCTTGAATTTCGCAAGTGGATAAGATCTCGAGATCGTTCCATTCGGATATCATCATAGAAACAACAGCTTGTTGTTTACGGCTAAGAGCATCGGCGACACGATTACCCTTACCGGGAGTATAAAGAATATCAAGATCTGTGCAAGAAATTCGAGCCAACGCTGTTGACGCAAATTAAGTTCCTTTTGAGAGAATAAATATTTCAAAGACTTATGATCTGTGTAAAGAACATATTTCTCTCCTAAGAGATAATGACGCCAAATCCGAAGAGCAAAAACAATAGCCGCGAGCTCTAAATCATGAGTGGCATATCTAGTCTCAGCAGGCTTTAATTGCCTAGAAGCATAAGCAATAACGCGTTCCTTTTGCATAAGAACGGAACCCAAACCAATGCGACTAGCATCGGTATAAACAACGAAATCTTGATTCCCATCGGGAATAACAAGAATAGGAGCATCAGAAAGAAGTTCTTTTAATTTCTGAAAAGAAACTTCACATTTGTCCGACCAAATGTATTTAACACCTTTCTTCATCAAGCTAGTGAAAGGCATGGCAATTTTAGAAAAGTCTTTAATAAAACGACGGTAAAAGCCCACCAATCCAAGAAAACTACGAATCTCTATCACACTCTCCGGTCTCTTCCAATCTTGAATCGCTTCAATCTTTGAAGAATCCATGGAAATTCCGGATTCAGAAATAATATGACCGAGAAACTTCACACGAGATTGCCAAAAGTGGCACTAAGAAAATTTTGCCTTTAATTGATTACTCCTAAGTGTTTCCAACACAATCCGAAGATGTTTTTCATGCTCCTCCTCGGTTTTAGAATAAACAAGAATATCATCGATAAAGATGAGAACAAACCGGTCGAGAAAGTCTTTAAAAACTCGATTCATTAAGTCAACGAAATAAGCCGGGGCATTTGTTAACCCAAATGGCATAACAAGCCATTCATAAGATCCATACCGAGTACAGAATGATGTCAAAGGAATGCTATCCTCTGCAATACGAAGCTGATGAAAACCGGTAGCCAAGTCCAATTGCGAAAAGACTCTAGCACCACTAAGTTGATCGAATAGATCATCAATCCGAGGTAAAGGATATTTATTTTTGATAGTAAGATCATTAAGCTTGCGGTAGTCAACGCAAAGCCTAAGTGTACCATCGGATTTCTTCACAAAAATAGCTGAAGCTCCCCAAGGCGAGGAACTAGAGCGAATAAATTGCTTCGTTTCCAATTCAGATAATTGTTTACGCATCTCCTCGTTTTCTTTATTGGACATACGATAAGGAAGACGAGTGATAGGTTGAGCTCCCGGAATAAGATTAATTCTGAACTCAATTGCTCGCTTAGGTGGTAATCCTAAAACGGGCTCGAATATGTCGGAAAATTCACAAACGACGTGAATAAGAGAAATAATATCACCCTCATCATCGTCATCGTCATCACGAGGATTTAAAGAATATAAAGATGCAACCAAAGCAGAATCTGAATCTTTAAGAATAACAGAAACCTGATTAACAGATTGAGGATGTCGAAGATGAATAGTCCGCTCAGGACATAGGATATGAGCTTCATAATGGTTAAGCCAATCCATTCCCAAAATCATTCCAAAGCCTAAATAACGCATGACATGCAAATCGGCTCGGAAAGAAAAATCACACAAAATAATCTCGACATCTTTACACAATAAACTGATTGTTGTGGATCCACCAACCGGATTCGCAATTCTCAAAGAAGTCATTAGACACAAAACATCCAAAGAAAAAGCATCAACAAGTTCTTTTGATATAAAAGAATGGGACGCACCCGTATCAAAAAGAACTCGAATAGGATGATCACGAAACAAAATAATTCCATCTAGAATAGAATGAGAAATACCTTGGCCACGAGATGTGTTGCCAGGGGCTTGAGCAACATTTAACTTTCCCTCCTTCTTGCCCTGAAGCTTGGGGCATGAAGATATAACATGACCGGGAACTTTGCAGTAGCGACAAGAAAGAGACTTTGGGCACTTGTTCGCATAATGGTCCTTCGAACCACAATTCCCCACGGCAAAAGGAAGAAGTCTTTGCCACGGAGGTTGCTTGCTTCCCTTTCTTATTGGGATAAGGGCCTTTAAATTTGTTTGGCCTCTTTCTGTTGTTGAAGTTTGGTTTGGAACCCACCACTTCAACATCATTCTCTCTATCCGCCTCTTCAAGACGAAGAGCGATATCAACGAGTTGGTCGAAAGAAACTTCTAACTTTAGAAGTAATGGCTTCTTGAGACTTTTGTTTAAGCCATAAACGAATCTCTGATTCTTCTTAAGAGGGGTGTTGATGTATTCAACCCCATATTTGGAAAGCGACTCGAAGGAGGCGACGTAATCAGTCACAGATGACTCACCTTGAACAAGGTCTATAAATCGTCGAGCCAATGTCACTTTTTCAGCTTCCGGTACGAATTTCAACTCGAAGCGTTCTCGAAATTTCTCCCAAGTGAGATCCGCTTCATTAGTTTCAGAAATAAGAAGCTCGTACCAGTCCAATGCTCTTTCTCGGAGCATACTTGAGGCCACCTGAACTCGGTGAAGGTCAATAAGATTCATGCGAGAAAAGATTCGATCGCATGACCTTAGCCAAGCCTGTACCTCGATAACAGTTTCGGAACCTTTGAATGGCTCCCCACCCAAATTAGTGTAATCGCTACACAAGCGTGCAAATCCCGACTTAGGGTGAGTAGGTTCCGGGTTAGCTCCAGCTGCTTGAGCATTTGTCACTAAATCAAGAAGCTGTTGAGCAGTCATAAAAACTCCATCCAGGGGCGGAGTGCTAGATGGCACGGTTCTGGGGCGGCCTGGTCTAGACATTTCTCTTCCTTTAGAAAGAAAGAAGAAAGAAGAAGAAGGTTATTCACAAATGAATATCAAGCAATCTTGATAGATAAAACAAGGAATCATAAAGAAAATAGGATAGAACGGTACGAAGACCCGAATAAAATCCTAAAGCACAACTCCTAAGATGGACTTAGGGCGATGATCCTTGTTATAATATTCCATATTGTTCCGAAGTTTGGCTCTGATACCATGCTGTGACGCCCCACCTCTATACCCACGCTAGCCAAGAACATTACGGTGAATGCTGTCGACTAACATGGAGAATAAGGCTGTTGACGAGCGACCATCCGTGTAATTTCTTTGCGCGAGCACCGATATGTCAGATAATATAACATGCATTCTATTTCAAGAGGAAATCCGACATACCGACACAAACTCAAAGCTACTACACGGTGGCTATATAAATCCTTCGGAAAACAAATATAGAAATATGCATAACACAAATCAGTCACAGACAATTCATATCACAAAGGCGGAATAAGATATGAATATTACACTAGAAAGTGTACATCAGAGTAGTGGTCTAAAAAGATCCACAATATCACAAAAGAATAGTTACACGAACTACACAAAAGAATAAGTATACATTAAGGAGTCTATATCTCAAATGTATACAACAAAATAACTACTAATCTAAGTAGTTAACCAAAAGCAAGAGAAATCAATCCCAAGAGAGAAGTCAAGCAGAAGCACCTGTAACATCTCGGTCTGACCCGAGTATTATTTAATAAGAAAATAATAAACGGATCAGTCTAACTATAGATATCACATGAAACGATATAGAATCAGAGTTATGACTAAACACATAATAGTCACAAGGCCAAGCTGTGATATATAAGTAGTTGATAATCAACAAGAGATTAATCAATATCACAAAATCTACACAAGAATCCAAGAAGTGTCATACTCTTTATTTCGTTCATCAAACCACAAATATTGACGATAATATCAATGTCAATTGCAAAAGTCAATGACGCACAAATTCCAGAAGACTACACAAGAAATCCAGAAATCACGAAAGTCAATGACACACAAATTCACCAATGCACAAATATCGATAAGACTTATCAATGGAAATCACGAAAAATTGATGAAACACAAATTCTAGAAATCTACACAAGAAATCCAGAAATCACAAAAAGGGGGGGAGGCCTATCACAAACGGGAGCATAAAGCTCACCAACACGTGTATCACAAACGGAACGCTAATTCCATGGTCGCTAACCATCACAAATTGAGCCGAAGCTCCACAAACGGCCCGAAGACCATGGGTTGCTACCCCATCACAAATTGAGTCGAAACTCCACAAAACGGGGTTTAGTCTCCCTCGCAGACAAAGAGACATCGCACATTGCTAGTCTAAATCACAAAGATGATCATCATGATCAGCGAGAAGTGTCGATTTCACTAAGCTAGTAAATATATGAGTTTAGCTTCATGTCCCATAACCACTTGCTTAACTTAAATATTTACGAACAAACTGTAAACCTCCACTAGAAAATTGTCACAAGAGGTTCAATCGAACAAGTCCAAGAATTAACCGACAAAGTAAACGCAAGCGTTTCATACCACTTGTTTTACTAAGCCGTTTAATTAGATTTCTCATACGAGTGAGGTAAAGGTTTGTATATACCAATAGATTGGAAAACGGATTTATCAACGAATTTGGTATTAAAATAGTATTGAAATCGTTTGAGGAAAGAGTTTTGATATTTACTACTAGTATAGAAAACCTTTATATTTTTAAAGTGACAAATCACGAAGAAGATTGTAAGAACAATCAATCGCAAAAATTCACATACGAAGACGTGAATAAAATCCAACGAAATCGATAAAGGATCCATCGAAATGGATATTCAAAAATCCCTAAAATGAGTCATCAAAGTCATAATAGATGATAACAACATATAGGATTATCACGAATCGATTTAAATTGGAATTTCAATCCAAAAAGGCAAATTGGACTCAAACAGCAGGTTCAGTCGACTGAACAGAGTTTTCAGTCGACTGACCCTGTACCTGGAAATTTTCCAGGTTCAGGAAACTTTCTGTTTCCAGGTTCAGTCGACTGTGCAGAGTTTTTCAGTCGACTGAATCATGCCTGAAAACTCTCGGGTTTCAGGTTCGGTCGACTGAACAGAGTTTTCAGTCGACTGAATCATGTCTGGGCTGTTTTTCAGCCTATGCAAATGAAGAGCAAATTCTTCCAAAATGCAACCGGACGAACATTGGCTCTAAGGGTTTATGCCAATCGGCAACCCGGCCCTATATGCTCCTCGGTGCATCTCCAAAAACATGATCAAACATCTATAAAAGGATTTCACACAAATTTGACTTAAAAAACCAAAAATTGGAGTATTCACAAAACCAATCCAAATCAAGAGCAAATGCACATGAAGAAGTGTTAGGAATTCATACCCAACAACCAAAGATAATTATAGTCATAGATGTGAGATAAAAATCTCAAATTTTCACAAAATCGAACAAGAAGAAGCTTGAAAGCAAATGGAGAATCAACCTCTCTTCAACACAACCCAATTGAGCTTGAATCTAAGCTCAAAACAAGAACATTCCCAAGATTAGGTTTAGGAATTTCTGAAATTGGTAAGAGAATAAGTTGGAGAAGAAGAAGAGAAGCTTACCAATGGGTTCTTCTTGAGTTTGGAGCAAGGAATTTGATTTGCAAGGAAAACTAGGGTTTTGTAGTTTTAATTTCCAATCTCTCCCACCATTAAAGCTAAGAAAACTGAAAAGAGAAAGAAATGAAGGAGAATGGGGAGAGTGGTTCAGTTTTGGAGTATAAGTTAACATAGGGCTGAGCCCAAAAACCAAACCCAAAGTAAAAAGTAGTAAAAATCAACTTTCTCCAAACATATCGAAGCTTATACTCAAAAAGGTCGCAAACGACATTTTAAACTCAATGGGAGTGGTCCCGAGTCCTAATTCGACCGTATGCAAAAGTAGCTTTTCGGACTAAAATCCGACTAACGATAAAATATTTAAATAAAATATTTAAATATATAATCGACAAATATGCGGGTTGTTACATACTCAAAGGACGTCCACTTTTGAAATCGAAGACAATAGAATTGTCATCTAATGAAAAAGATATTGCTCATTTGGTCGTGGTAATGAATATGGCTGCGGTGGAACCATATTTAGAGTAAGTACATATTATATTTTGATTCTATTTTTTTGTGAAATTATACCGTTAAATATTACTTAAATAATTTTTTTGAACATCAGTATGCATTTGGAGGAGTTACAAAATTTGGATAAGCGTTTCGAAAAAAATGCTACATTGCTTTGGAAAGAACATACAGATAATTTCTCTGATTGGATTAAAAAGAAGGTTAGTTTAATTTTAATTTATCATTTCATTAGCAAGAAAACATTTTTTTCAAAATTTATATTTAATGAATTTTTTGTAGATACCTTTTCACACTACGAGCGATGAAATATTAAAATGGATTGCCTTTGGTCCGAGTAGTAATGCATTTTCCTATAAAGGGTATGTAATTAACGGACAATGTTTTCACACAGAAGACATCGAGAGAGAAACTCAAAATTATGGGGTGACTTATGATGCGACTACCATGTGTAGAGAAAGTGCAAAAGATATTTCTCAAAGAGTCGATGTGGTCACTTATTATGGGATAGTGACTGATATAATCTTGTTAAACTATCATGTTTTTTATATTCCCATATTTAAGTGTTATTGGGCAAATATAGGAAACGGGGTGAATGTCGAAGACGGATTTACTCTTGTCAATTTATATCAAAGTCAAGCTTCATTTGTAAGAGATCCATATATCCTTGCATCTCAAGCGAAACAAGTATTTTATTCAAGAGAGAATGATAATTCTAATTGGTATATTGTAATGAAGGCACCACCAAGAGGTTTTCATGAATTAGAGACAGATGATCATGTTACGGAAGTAAGCTTTGTTAGGGTAGATTGCGAAGAAACGGATATGGATATTGATTCCATGGAAAATATTAGTTATGTTAGAGAAGATTGTGAAGGCATATTTGAGTAAATTTCGAAGTATGAATCTTTTGTTTAAAATCATGTTTGTTAGTCTGTCTTTAATTTAAAATCATGTTTTTGAATTTAAACTGAAAAAAAAATTGACATGTTGAAAAAAAAATCATGTTTAAAATCATGTATTCTTAAAGTTGATCAGCTGTTGCCTTTTGTATTTTTATTTCAGTTGTTTTGGATTTCTTCCAGTTTAGCTCATTGATTTACATGTAATATTGATTGTCCGTTCCATTTTAAATTTGATGACATTTTGAGCATAATGTAAGAAATTGACAAAATGCCATGAATAGATGGAATGTAACAAAACACTATGTAAGGCAATATGTATATAATAATCAAATTATTCAAATAGGATGTTATTTTACCTTGCAAACATGCTTGCTAGGATTACAAAATTTTATATGCTGCATTTTATTGTTGTCGTGCCATAATGTGACCTGGATTAAATCTATGCAGCTCCAACACAGGTTCTATTTCGAAATTGCATCACTCTTTCATCTAACATAATAAACATTGTTAAATTTATGACTAGAATTCATGAATCTTAACATGATCAATTTGTATAATAGAAAATGGGCAGGACTATGAAAAAGAGAAAGCGCACTGACATGCAAAAAGAAGTCAAAGACCTCAAATCTACACCAAACAAACGCATTGCAAGAGATAATGAGATTCATAATGAAGACAACCCACAATAATTGGAAAACGATCAGTTGCAAAACGAACAAAACAACAATGTTCAACTACATGACAGCCCACAAATAGTCGAAGACAATGCAATTCAGCCGGAAGAAAATATTGAAGGTGCGGTGAATGATGAGAGACATATGCAAGGTCGCGATGCATGCCTAAATGGGGGAAAAAAGAGTAGAGGACCAACTAAAGCTAGAAGGCTTCCATTCAACTCTCAGGAGGTAATCGAAGTTGAATTTAATGGTGCAGGTGAAGCAATAGGAGATGGGTCAATCAAGTTGTCTTCCTTTCTAGGACCGCTTGTACGAGAAGTGGTTCCGGTTACATTAACTGGTTGGAGGCGACGTGGTGATGATTTGAAAGATGTTCTATGGGAAAGCATTTGGGTGATGTAACGATCCGTAAATTTTAACGGTTTTAGTAACAAATTTAACTGGAATTTTGTGGAATTTTAAACGATAAAATTTTAAAATATAAATTTGATATTTGAAATGCGTCCAGTTAAACATAGCAATCGGTAAAGTTTCGTCCGAAAATATGAAAGTTTATTTCGTGCGTAAATTTACTTCTATTTAATCGGTTAAAAAGCGATGAAAATAAAACGTTTTCAAAACCAAAATATTTTTACATAGAAAAATTCTAAACCATCTTTTGAGCAAGTTATCAGTTTGTCGTTTTTCCAAATTCGGACATTTTTAGCTCCGTCGATCTTATTTCTCTGTGATTTTCATGCATTTTCCGCAGTAGAAAATTTCGAATTTTTATAATTCATTCGTAGCACTAATATCTGTATACCGTTTTGATCGTCTCGTCATGCTGATCTCTACGGTATATTCAATTGTCAAATTCGAAATCCGGTGTATGCTGCACGGTGCGAAACGCCTACCGTACCGGTACCTGGTTTGTGACTTTTGGTTGTTGTGTCCATTTCGTTTCTACCATGTATTAACATGACAGCCATTATCCTTTATTATTTTGTGAATTCACGTGTCAGACTTTTTGCTCCATTCCTATGCTCCTGGTTTCCAAATATTTATAAACTTTCATTTTCTCACTGTCCCTTTCTCTTCTTTGGTTAGTTCTAAGAAAATTAAATATAAAGCCACCTGTAACCCATTCTGTGACCATTCATTCCCATCCTTTTAACACCAGATGCCATCATTCTTCTTTTAGAATAAATTTAAGTCTATATATAAATCTTGCTGTAGCCATCTTGTGTTCGCATGGAACAGCGCCTTTCCTCACGCACTCACCCATACCCGCTCCGCCGATCAACCTTTCGGCCCCACCCAAACTGCCTCTTCCACCTCGCGCACCGCCATGAACCAGCCCACGCCATTCCACCATCCTTCACCTCCCCTTTGCATCTTTTGACCAGTCGATCCCCTCCCTCTAAAAAAAAACACAACATACTTTCCTTCGCCTCTCTCTTCCGACTCCCGTGCTTTACTCCTTGCCGCGTGAACGCCGACCATCTCCGCCTCGTCCTCCGCCTGAGTGCCACCCGTCTAGACCGGTAACCCATTAACACTCCTTCTATTCGCCCACGATCACACGTTGTCGAACCGCACCCCTCCAAACTTTGCACTGCACCTCACTTCCACTCACGTCGACAGCCACCAGTAGCCGATCCCACACGCATGCAACCTCCCTGACCCTGCCATGTATCGTCCGCCTAAGCTCTCCTCACCATGGTTGAAGGCAACGCGCCGACTACTCCCTCCCGTGCACTCGAGCTTTCTGTTGATGAGGCTGGGCTTGGTGGTGCAAGAAATGCAAGAAATGTATTATGCAACACCCAGTTTGATTTCAGCAGTAATAACATCTTTATGGTGAGTTTAAAATACTATAAGTTATATATTAGTTATTTATGCAAGTTAATCTCATTACTGTATAAAATATAAGTTTAAAGTTCTTTTGTTTATATACAAATATTTTATAAAGTGGATCATGTACAGTTTGCAAAATGAGGTTACATAAATTTTATAATGAAAGCTTTGTTTGAGTTATGTTAGTGTAAACATATAGTTACAGTTTATTTATTTTTTTCTAAGTTACGTATCCTATATATAGAAAGAAGTTAAAGCATATGTGTTTTGGGTATATTATATGTAATTTTGTATGTAGATAGTTCCTACTGTTCTGATTTAAAACTTATGTATATATTTGCTAGTTATATGCGTTAGTTTTTTTTTCTTCTGTTGTTTATATAAAAGTTGTTAGATGTTGTATATAGCGATATATGGGTTTAGATTTAGTGTCATTATATACACAGTTTATACAAGTTGTATTATATTAATATAATGGTGATTTTTTTTTATGGATCTGATATAAAATATGCCTAAGATATATTAAGTGTCATTTAAGCTATATAGTTGTAAATACTTATAAGATTGTAAGTGTATGAAATATATGCGTAGCTTGTAGTATAAATTTACTGAGACTGTAAGCTTTTATTTTCAAAGTTGATTTAGGAAAGCAAAATGTGATTTAAAAAAAACGTTTATATACGCGTGTGCACCTAAATGTATAACGTTTACTGTACTGTATTTATAAGCCTGTATTACTCTATAAATTTCATGATTTGGATATGTAGTATGATTTGAAATATAGTACGTAATTTAAAATTGAATATTGGTTTAAGAAAAACAAATATAATATACTTTTGTTTCAAGATTATCTGCATCGATCGAGTTTTGATCAAATTTTGTCTATTTCCTATCTATCAGCTTGTCCGTCGAATTCGTGCCGAATTTGTTTTGCTTGGATTCGCAATTCAAATTCAGTGTCCGCATCAGTATGCGTATCCGTGTCATCTTCTCGTTCATCATCTAGCCTCGAAAGGTGAGCAATCACTCACGATTAATGTTCTTTTATTTATTAAATTTGATTTCAATTGAAACGACAATTGAAATATGTTGCTGTTATTTACTGCACTGTTATTTATGTATCAGTTCACCTTTAACATCTGACACCGTTATCTGTAAATTATACGATGATAATCCTGTTTGGCTGATAACTGATTGATTGTTTGTTGTTTATATTAGATGTTAATTTGAAATGTATTAAGTGATAAATATTATGCAATTGAATTTGATGTAGGATAGTTAAAATTTGAATCGACATATGTGTTAAATTTGATTAGTTAAATTTGTATAATATGACCTCTTAAATGTTTAATTATTTGACACGTAGAAATGGTTAGTTATCCTTGAACAATTTGAATTTATGTTGTATGAAAACGAATGATAAATGACAAGTGAAGAACTGTAATGTAATAATCTTTAATCTACATGAAATGATAGTGTAGATTCTAGAAATAATTATATTAATTCGCACAAACAACAATGTGGATTAATACGATTATTTCGGGATTATTTGAATTGATTATTGGATTGTTATTGATTGTTGTTATTGCTTATTTATTTACTTTGACACCATCCCAGTTATCACATTGCAAGTTCCCTTTGTTATGTTTGATTTTTGAATTGAACTGGAATCGGGTTGAAATGATAAATACCCAAATGAATTTGACCTAGGATAGAGAATTAAATAAAATCCGATTGGTCAATAATTTAATTTTAAAATAAAATAATGATTTTATTCGAGCAAGGAATAAGTTTTGAAATGAAGTTGGAATTTGAATTTTTTAAAAGAAAATGTAAAGATTGAAATCTGAAACAAATATTAACGTAGTAATTGATGAAAGTATGTTGTTCGGAATTTGATTATTTAATAATTAAATTTGGAATTATTAATAAATAATTTGGAATTAGTAATAATTGAGTTTTGTAATTATTAAGTTTGAAATCATTTAATAATTAAATTTGAAATTATAATTAAGTCTGAAATTATTAAGTTGAATTTAAAATTAAGTTGAAGTGATTTGATGATTAAGTTTGAATTCATAATTAAGTGGAAATGATTTAATAATTAAGTTTGAATTTATAATCAAGTTGTAATTATTAAGTTTTGAAATTATTAATAATTAAGATTGGAATTATTTGATAATTGAAAAAGATCGAATTATTTGATAGTTGAATAAAAATTGAATTCTTTGATAAGAGAAATTGAACTTTTGAATAGGTGGATTTGAACTTCGTTAATTAATGAAATTGAGTTTCTTTATTTATTAATTAAGCTTTGGAAAATTTAAGTAAGTTAATAAGTGAAATTAAAATTCTCGAATATATGAAATTTAGACCTTTATTAATTGAGTTTGAAATTTGCAACGAAGTCAATAAATAAGTGAAAATTGAATTTATTTAACAAGAAATAAAATGTGATTTATTGAAATGAATGGGATTTATTGAAATTAACGTAAGAATTGTAATTTAAAGAATTTATTTGACGAATTTATTTTATTTCAATTTGAAGTTTTGATATAATGAAGTTGAATGTAAGTAATTGATTTAAATGAATTGGAATCTAAACAGAAGTTGTTTTGAAGGATAAATTTACTTAGCGAATATTGAATGAAATCGATAAATGAATTTAAATTGATTTGAATGAAATTAAACCATTTTAAAGATTTCGGAATGAAATTTATATATGAACTTGAATCAACATATGACTTGTTTAAATAAAGGTTGAAATCGAATTATAAGATGTTGAAATGGTAATTTGGAAGTTTGAACGTAAATTTTGGAAATTGATTTAGAAAGACAAACGAAATGATGGTTTACGAATTCTAATTGAAATTGAAATTGATTTGGTTTGAGATATATTAAACGACCAATCGGTGATAAATTACGAAAGTTATTAAAGAGACCGGAATCGGTTATGGGTACACTCTCTATCTAAACCGAAAACCACTTTAATAACTATACGCGGAGTAATGATCCAGAATGAAGTGGTTGAAATGATGTACGTGATGATTGAAGAAAGAGAACGATAATGGATAGCTTTGACACTTGTGTCAAATTGGAAATGACTTAAACAGGAGCCGTGCCGGGCCAAATGGGGTTAGCCACCTCGAGCGAACACACTTCTTCGTAAACTACTCATTACTTGTTATTGATTGGTGCACCCTTGTACTTTTCAGGAGTGTTGTTTCGCGGTGTTGCGATCGCTGCGGCGATGCGTTCTCACCAGTCCGGATCAGGCGAATGGTAGTTTCACTACCTTGGGTATTGCCTCATGTGCCTTGTCATACTTGTATCCCTATATACGCGACCACTACGAATTTGTTTTGTGTTATACCTATGGAGTACTCCCTGATATCCCACTAGTTTACGGTGGAGTTTACAGTGCTGTATAGACTATGAGATTTATATAAAATGTGTTAAGAGGGATAATGGTAACGCCTTAACAATATTTTGATATTTTATATTACTGATAGACATTATCTATTTAGCGTATATTACTACATAGTAGATAGTTTAACGGATCCTTAGAGGATGGTGATTCCAATATCCTCTGAGTTACTTGTATTTCGATTGTTATTTCACTTGAGTTGGATTTATTGATATGAGAATATTAATCCTGACTCGAGTATTTTGTGATTTGCTTTACGCTTGGGTCAGACCGAGTGATTCAGATTTCGAGACTCACCTTTGGAGTTGGAGCTTTGCTTGAAGATCCAGCCATCTATTCTGCTTTCAGTATTCGACGATTCCAGTGATGTCTTCTTATTTGGACTTGTCGTATCGTGTTACTCTTCTGTTGTAAACTTTGATGTATCTTATATATTTATATAGTAGCTTCATGAACTACTATTTCTTTTACTTCCGCTGCATATTATTACTCTGTGTCTGTGATTCTGTGACTATTTATTTATTGTATATCTCAGTTTTGCCAAATTTAAAATTAACAATTCGGTATTTTGAATTATTCAAGTCCGACATGTGCGGATGCGAATAGTCCAAAATAGCGGGTCGTTACAGGTGACATATATATTTTTATCTACAGTTTATTTAACTAATAAATGTTTTACCTGAAAATATGTTTTAATACCAGTTTGAGTCAAGCTGTCCCATACAGAAATTTATTATGTTCATTTTCAACGGTTTTAATGCTTCAACTGCTACCTGCTTTTTTCTCCTGTAGTTAAAAGCTCAATTATTATTAGTAAAAATCAACTACATATGTCTGTACAACCATTTTCTATCACTAAGTCCTAATCAAAAAATTTGTTAATAAAATAGTCTATTTATGTCTGTACAACATCTTATGTCTGTATAAGACAAACTTATTGATTTTTAAACTTAGTCTGTACAACATCTGGAAATCGTCATGTCACTATTCGTCATGTCTGTACAGCTATTCGTCATGTCACTTTGCCATAATGAATTCCTTACACTTTGCCCCTAAACTTGCAGATTGATTTGCAAACATCTTTCCTCGATGGAAGATCAACAGTTGAAAAGTATTTGCACAAAATAAGTAAACTTCATTCAAGTCATAAGGTAAGAAAATCGGAATGTCATAGTCCAACAAAATTTGATCAAGTTACTGAACAAGATGTCCCATGGAACAATGGTACACGGGACCGAATTCCATTAACAGTAATCAACTAATATTCAAACAAAAGATAAAGTTAAACAAAAAATTAGATGAACATCGTACCGCATTCTCTTGCTTGCAGTTGTAATCCACACCACCTGTGACATTATAGAACATCATAATATGATTTCAAAGCAACATATATGAGAAGTGATTGACCAATGAGTTATTTAACATACACAAATTAACTCGTTAATTGAAAATTATTTTCCATTTACAACTTTTCCCCCTATTTTGTGATTATTTTACAGCTTTGAAGTGTTGCATAATGCATTAAGAATTTCAACCTTTCCTTTGAAGTCTTGATGCTTTATTCTTCCAATAGTGCAATCTTTTAGAATGCATAACAGGCACCAGATATATACCATTTATAATAGACGTACAAACAAATATGTTATATTGTTGCAGGCGAGGTTTAAACTGGATGCAGATTGGCAAAAATCATTGATATTTAAGCAACTAGGAGGTATTTGGAGGGCGTCAAAATGTAGACTAGTTCGCCAAATAGTAAAAGCAAAGTCCATGGAGGAAAAAATTCAGTTGAAACCAAGTAACATCAAAAGTATGACTGAATGAAAGAAATTTGTAAAGTCAAAAACAAGTGTGGAATTTCAGGTATTTTTTATTACTGTTATCTATTTTTTTTGTAAAAGTTTAAGAACATAAACGATATTGATAATGTATTTAAATCTCTTATTTCAGGCATTAAGCATGAAGAACAGAGCTATTAGAGACAAACAGTTGCCACATACATGCAGTCGTAAAGGAATGGCTCGACTTGCTGAAGATATGGTAAAAAAAGAGTAATTTTGTTTACTGTAATATTTGCGAACTTCTTAGTTAATACGTTTGTTATTTGATGTTCTTTTGAATGCAGAAAAAGCAGAGTGGCGATTGCTCTTCCGTCACGGGAAGTCAAGTTTGGATCAAATCTCGCACACGGAAAAACGGTGAACCAGTGAATATGACTGTTGCAGATACTATAGTAAGTTGATAAAAACTTGTGTTTATAGCATATATTTAAATGTATTTAAAAGCATTCAGTTTCAAATATCTTTATTTTAAAAGTGTGGAGTCCCATATATGACTAGTTTGCATGTATAAATCTGAAGTATAGTTTTACATAAAGCAATTTTCATAGCGTACATGCTCTTAATCGAGTTCAGTGCTTCTTTTCCTCCATATGCTGCTATGTACCGCTGCACTATGTATTTCGCCATGGACGCTTCCTAAACACAAGTTTCGATTCTGAATAAAGTCTTAGTAAATAAATGTACAAGTGAAAGTGGTTAAAGAAAGAGATGGTACAAATGATATTGTGATTTTCCATACACAATTAAATGATATTTTCTTTATGTTAAATGATATTTTCTTTATGCTACTTAAATGTAGGACATACTTATAGGATTTTCCATACACAATATTTATAACTATATGCGTTAACTTTTGTAGAAAAAGATTAAACAAGTTGAAACTGTTCCACAATCCAGTTCGGTAATCAATTACAAAGAAGATGCACTTTCTCAAGTATTGGGACAAGATAGACCGGGTCGATTAAGAGCAATGGGAAGAAATATGACAATCAGTAGGGCTACTTTAGCACAAGTTAAGGATAAGCATACAATGCAACTCGAAAGAAATTTTTTGGAGTTAGAGCAGAAATTTCTCGGGATGGTGAAAAATCAGGTTTGTTCTCGCTTGTACACCTTCTGCTTTCACATTGAGTTCTTTTACGTTCACAATGAACCGTAAACCTAGTTAAGCAATATATATATGTATATATATATATATATATGAAAATAACAACTTCAATTGTAAATTATTGTTCAAGTTCAAAATTTTATACGTTTAATTTGTGAAGACCATGGCATGCCTTCCATTTTTACAGTAAAAATCACACCAAGTCATCAAAAACATAGATGCTGCTTAGCTAATACTTGTTCAAACTTTACCAAACATGATGTGAACTTTTTAATTCATGATCTACACTTTGCTTCGTCCTCACTAAGTTTTCTACGCATATGTGCACTACAGTACAAGCATATACAAAGGTTATATACAAGTGCAATTGGACAATTCAATTTTTCAGTAGACCCATTTCAAGGTATCATATTGTATGTAGTATCACAACAATCAAATCATTTATTTGGGCACATTCTTTTTGGGTTTTTAGCAGAAATGTTGTCTTATGTTTTCGTCGTGCGGATTATTTTTCTTCAAACATGTTGTGGGTATTTTTATTACATGACAGTTATCGATTAGAGGTAGCAAAACATGTTTATATACTTTTAATTTCTCCACATATTATGACATTGAGTTTCCCAAATTTGCTGTATTTAAAAAATTCAAACAGTTTTGATATTAATAGCAAGTTTTTTTAAAATAAAAAATAGAAAATAAAACTGTGCAGGGTCTAATAGGTGCATGAAATATCAGACTCTAAAGAGCTAATGATTCTTTATTCTGTACAAACGAGTTTTACTTCAACAGATTTCCTAATCATATTTCATATTGTAATATGCTTGTTTGACTATCCTTTGGGTCATATTTCAAACTTTTATTCTTATGCTCTGGTTTTTGCATCTGTAATCCCCTTTTTTTGCATCTATTTGCAGTATTTTGTATTTTATTTCTAGTTTTTTGCATTTCACGTGCAGTTAGTCAATTTCATTATGCAAAATTTCATTTTCACGGTGCAGATTTAGATTTTTGTGTGTTGTTATGCATTTTGGGTTGCATTTTTTACATTATATTGCATTCGAAATTAAACTTGCATTAAAAACTTAACGCTATGATTCCTTCAATGATATTGCAGGGTAGAGACAGCTGGACAGAAGTAAACACACCTTCTGTACGTTGTATTATTGATCTCACATCATTTTTATTTAATTTTTTTCATTAATTAATATCTTATTCTTTTTGATTAATTACTGTGCAAGTAATTTTTTTCAGTAATTGATTTATTGGATTGGCGAGGGAATGAAGATATTGTTGATGAAGGATCCAAACAACCTTATTAATAACATTCCTTTAGGACCGGATGCTATGGTAATTCTAATAGACTTACCAAAAAAGAAAGATGTTTTTTTATGGAGACCTACATCTAGGTTCACACTTATTGGGGAAGCAAAGGATGATTTAGTGGCATGGCCAGCGAATATAGTTGTTTTACACCCAAGTGATCACCTTGAAGTAGAAGAGGACGTGGTAAACAATTTTCTTTAGGATTTGATATATTATTATAAAATATACAACTTTTACTGAGTAAATCATTTTTCTCTAATAGAGTAAAAGTGGCAACTTAGAATGCAAATGCAAAATTTATGATTGGGGAGGGAGCAAAGAATTAGTGGCTGAAGGGTGATTACACTCGAGTGACTCAAATGAAATTATTAATGATCTTCCTCTTGGACCATGCGCCATGATTGGTTGGATAGAAAATCCAATAAAAAAAGATGCTTTTTTGTGGAGGCCAGCCCCCGCAATGATACATGTTGAAGAAGCTGTTGGTAGGAAGGTAGCATGGCATGAGTCCCAAGTTGTTGTTGAGATGGTTAATGTTTCAGCATCTCCTACGCCTCAGACCATAGTGCAAACATTTATGGTACTTGATTTTTATGCACTGTCATGTCTTTTAAATTATGTTTTTATAATGATTATGTGACGACCCGACTTTTTTTCCACAGAAAAGTCGTATCATCATGAAGAAAGAAAGAGATAGAAAAGAGAAAGAAAGAGAAGAAGAAGAAACAACACATCAGAATCTAAACAGCGGAACGAATAAATTATATTAATAACATAAAATATTACATAGTTTACAACCACTATCAGAGTACACAGATATACAACACATACTAGACAGTTATAAAAACCTGTCTAGTATTTACAACATAATACAACTCAGAGACAATCACAGATCACACAGCGGAATACTATATATCTAACGTCGAAGCCTCCTGCTCCATTACTCCTCCAATATTCGTCAAAGCTAACCTGAATCCTTTGGCTACTCGTAAAAATTTGAGTACCCAAGAGTTTAAGAAAACAGAAGATAAACTCTGGGTCAGACATGGGTCTGGTGTGAGTAACAGGTTAAAGTTGCTTAACTTTGAAAATCCTTTGAAAGAAAAGGTATCACGTAAGACTTCCCACACATAAACATGGAAAAGTTTTTACCTTACGCTAACCAAAACATTTTATAGGAAATCCAGTGATATTATAATAGGGTCTAGGGTTTTCAAGTAAATAAGAAATAGCCGAAATTGTTACATTCATTAAATTCCAGCTACTAGCCACAAAAGTGGGTAATACAATCAAAACCGTTGGCACTTATTGGATTTTGGATTCCATACAATGGCAGGGCTACTGGGGTACCGCCCGTCACAGTACGTGGCCTAGATCAACGTACCGAGGAGTACGCCCGCTGCCCTGCAACACAAAGCCGGACCCATTCCTTACTAAACAGTTCCGAACAAGACAACCCCGCAGTTGGTGTACATCCAACTTCCCACACAGCCGAAATAAAAAGGGACCTCTAGACAGGGGTAAACTTTGCTCTCCAGTGGGAGCTACCCACGAAGCCTTGCTGCACCTCCCCTGTTTTAGCCATTCCCGGTTGATGAGGCTTGAGGCTATGATTACCTTTAGAGGACACATCTCTTAGAATGCTTATCGTCCACCTGATGATGTTCTGAAAGCATTCAATCCATACAAGTTCGTTCCGGGTTCGAACGAAACCGAAAGCATTATCTCGTTACACTCATTTTGGAATCACCCTCAGAGTTAACGACGATAACCCTTGCACTCTAAATCTACATCTCGAATCTATAAGTGCTATTCCGTCAAACTCATTACGGAATCACCCATAGAGTTATATTGATGTATAGTTCTTATACCTCGAGTCTTCACTCTCCACTTGGATTCATGACCTAACGTTAATTTGGATCGATTGGTTTTCGGATATCCAAATATGGAAACCCGATCCCGGTCTCATCGAAATCCAATGCGTGTCTTTTAAGGCCAAGTTGTTTTAAAGGTTTAAAACAATTCAATTATCTATATATCCAAGTAGATAAATCACAGATTCACAATAGATAATCAACATTATCATCATATCAGATAAAACCATATTATCATTATCCAAAAGATAATCTATATCAACATCACAATGCAACCAATGCATCCAAATCACTCAACATTATCTATCTCATATCTGAGATTCAAACCATCTAAGCAAACAACATCATCCATCTATATAAGCAATGATCAACCACCAGATATAATTAATTTAAAATGAATTAAATTAATTACATCATTCTATTAATTTAAAGTAAATTAAATTAATTACTTTACAAATATCAACTTGCTTATATCACTATTGATTAATTATCAATCAATTAATTAATCATCATTCAATTATTCATTTTAATTAATCATCCCTGATTAATTAACCCTTAATTAAATTCAAGTAATTATTCATTAATTTATTTCTCAAATTAATTATACTTAATCAAATACAGTAATTAACCTTTAATTACTTCCTTTATTAATTAAATATAAATTAATTACATTACTTCTTAATTAATTACTTTAATTAATTACCTTTAATCATTTATTATTGATTAATTAATCTTAATTACATCATTAATTATATTAATTAATGATCTCTAATTACATTTTAATTAATTACTTTATTTAAATCAATTACTTTAAGTAATTAATCTTAATTCAAACCATAATCGTTAATCACCTTTGATTAACCCCATTTAGTAAAAAGTACCCTTAATTGCTTCACCAAATAAATTAATTACTCCTTAATTAATTATCTCTAATTAATTACTTGATTAATTTACAATGTAATTATACTTAAATTACTTTTATCAACAAATCACCTTCAATTAATTACATCTAGTAATTATCCATTAATTACTTTTCTAAGTAATTTCTCTTCATTTAATTACATTACGTAATTATCCTTCACAATCATCAAATGATTAATTTTAAATTAATTAAACTGAATTAATTAACTTAAACTAATCAAAATAAACTCAATTAACAAGTAATTAATTCCTTAATTACTTCCATAAGTAATTATACTTACTAACCTACACAAATAATTATCTTTAAATTATTTAATCTAATTAATAATTAAAATTAATCACATTAATTAATTATTAAATAATTCTTAGTTAATGACCTTCATTAACTATTAAACAATTCATTAATATTTTTCCAAAATAATTAACTTATTTTAATCATTATTAATTACAAATTAATTAATCATTATTGATCCATTAATTAATCCCTAATTAATAAAATAATTAAGTGTTAATTAAAACTTAATTATTCCATTATTACTTGATTAATTAATCATTAATCATTAATTAAAAACTAATCTTATTAAGTTAATTATTCTAAAATAATAATAAATATTAAACCTTTAAGATTAAACCCTGAATTACTTTAAGTAATTATTTATTTTATTAATTTATTAAATAAATTAATTATTCATTTAATTACTCTAATAATTAAATGAAACACAAACTATTATTAAATTTTAACAAGTTTAAAAGATCCAATCTAAAACCTTTAAATGATAAATAGTACTTTTATTTTAAAAGAAATTTTACAAATGTTAAAACAAATTTTCTTTTAAATTAAAACCATTTAAAATTTTATTTTATTATTCAAATTTGTTTCAAACACTTAAAATTTATAGAACTTAAATTTATTTTGAAACATAGATTCAAATCCAAATTTGTATCAAATTTTAAAACTTTGTTTAAACATTACTTTATATTTCAATTTCAATTTAAATTCAAATTTATTCAAAAACATTCTTAAATAATAAACTCCTTTTAAAGTTAAAACAAGTTTAAATTTAAAAGCTTATTTATTTCCAACCATGATTCAAACCAAAAACTTGAATTCACAATTTAAAGTTAGATTTAAAACTTAATTAAATTCTTTACTTAGTATTTTTGAAATTCAGTTTAAAATTTGGAACACGACAAATTCTAAACTGCAACAATTTAGCTCGAGCCACTCAAAATCACTCAAGTAACTCGAGAATTATCATTTTTTTTTCATTTTGCAATTTATCTAAATTCAAAAACAACTCAGGTTTTCACAAACCTGAAACAATTGAACCCACCTGAGCCTAATCAACATCTACTCCGAGTCCCTAACCCCAAAGCTTCGAGTCCCATGCCCTAATCCTTCGAGCTACATGAGAAACAACCCGAAACAAACACTGGAAAACCATCTTCCCCAAAACACTGATACGCCATTAAAAATCGTGCACCTGCACCACTGGAAAATCCATCTCCGACCCCTCACGACCCCCTACGCAAGTCAACAATCCTCTCCAAACACCAACTCAACCTTCAATTCAACTACAGCAACCCTAAATCCAAAATCAAGCATTCGAGTACCAATACTGGAAAATGTCGAAATGAAGATCATCAGAATTCTCTCGCCTCCGACCGCTAAAAAGGTACCACCTCCGGCCATAGATTCCTCCACACCCCAGCTACCATCATCTCAAAATAGGTAAAACTCGGTTACTTAATTTGATCGCAGTGATCAAATTCCTTAAACACAGAAAAACTAGGGTTCAAAATTTCAAACCCAAATCATGTTTGCCACGATGCTAAGATCCATCAACAATTATTTTTACTATAAACTACACACATCACTCCATCAACCATAGGAACACTGGCAACTCCATACCCTTAGTTTGACAGAACCAACCCCAATTATGTTTTCTAGTTAAACCAGAAATATTCAGTTGAATGCAATCTAAAAATTCAGATTATGGTGTTAAAAATCAAGTTATTAATCAAGTAATTTATTTAAAAACTTAAATAAATAAATCTGGAACATTCAAATACTTTTTACAGACATTTTTGCTCTGTTGTATTTTTATTTATACAGAGTCATCTCAGTTTATCCTTATTTATTTTTATAAGATTAAACTCTATCTTATATTTCATAACATACTAGGCTTAAAACCTTAAATTATAACATTAATTTTATCATGAAGTCATGATTATGACATAACTACAATCTGGAAACTAGAACAGGCAAAACAAGTTACAGTGCAACATGCATTCAACGTATAACAGAGAATATCATCAAGTTCATCCATTCCAAAATGATAATCACAGGAATAAATCAACAACTATATTCACTAAGTTATTTAATATATATAAAAAAATGTTACTGGTTTTAGGAGCAGAGTCTTATTTATGCATTTTTTTGAACTTAAATTTGAATTTAAAAACTGCAGATGCTTTAAAAACATCCATCTTGCTTTTGCTTTAAACCTTAATGATGAAATGCCTTATCAATCCAGAAATACTTTTGCTCTTGGAACAGAGTTGCTTACTGAAGTTCTTAAATTTGCATGCAGAAGACAGTTTCCAGAAAATGATGCAGGTATTTGAATTAAGATTTGAAGTTGCAGATGCAAGGCTTTGATGTTGCAAATTTAATTTTCCAGATGCATGCATGTTGATTTAGCTTGATGAGGTTGCATGCAGGTCAATGACTTGAAGTACTAAAGGTTTTGAGGAGAATTTTGCAGGCATGGTTGATTTAAAACAGAAAGAACTGCAAATTTTGATTTTCCCAGGTTGATAAATTTGAAGGACTACAAGTTTGAGGATTTTTAAATTGCAGAATTGCTTCAGGTTAATATTTGATTTGCATTTCAATTTTGGAAGGTTAATTTAGATAGCTTTCAAGAAGATTGGTTTGAGGAAAATTATTGGTTTCAAATTTGTGTTTTGAAGGGATTTAAAGATTTTGCTTTGAAAAATAATAATGAAGATTATAGATTTTGTTGAAGATTTCAGATTTCAGATCTGAATAATTTTCTTAAGTTTTGAAGAGGAATTGCAAAAAGAAAATGAGATGAAAAGAAATGATTACATGAATAAGTATTTGATTTAATTAAAAATAAAAGAAAAAGAAATTTAATGAGACACTTGTTCAAATTTTAACATTTGTCCACTTAGTTTATTTTATAATTAACACATGTTAATAAGATGTCTTAAGAGGCCTACACATGTAACTAAGTATTTAAATTTTAATTTAAAATTGTTTATAAGCTTTTAAATCTATTTTATTTCTTAAGTAATATATAAATGAATTTATCTCTTTTTAAATTAAAAAGAAATAAAAACAACTAATTAAAAATATAGCATATTCAAAAATATTGAAGTATTTATACTATTAAATTTCAAAACATCAAATTCAAATTTAAAATTAATTTATCAAATCAAATTTTAATAATCAAGTTACATATATATAGATGCATATATAACTTTTGTTAAAATTAAAGATAACAAATCTATTCCTTACAAAATCTATTTATGTTCATAAGAACTTAACTATTAATAATTTTATTTAAAAATAACAAATTAAACAATATTAAATAATTTGTAAAAGAAATTATAACAATTTATGATCATTTGTAATTTGTTTTGTAAATTCTTATATATAAATTTCAAGTAGTATAAAATGAAACTTAGCTTCTATATTTATCTATTTTAAATTCATATTTTTAAGCTAAATAAAATTTCAAAACAAATAAGATTTATCATAGTATAAACTATAACATTATTTATTAAATTGCTTTGAAAAGCCAATTCTTAAATCAAATTTTTAATTGACTAAAAATAAATTAGAATTAGAAAATAAATTCAACTACTAAATTCAAAATCAAAGTTTATCAACTTACAATATATACAAATATATATTATAAACAGAAAACAATATATTTATTTAAAAAGATAAAATCATCTAATTTAAATATTTATTAAAACATGATTATTAAATCAAATTCCAAATTTGTTATTAAAATTATCAAATCCAATTAAATTTATAACACAGATTATTAAATTTATATTGCCCAATTTCTGGGATATCACATTCCTTCCCCCTTAAAAGAATTTCGTCCCCGAAATTTAAAAGCAAAGGTAATTCAATAATCTATCTTAAGATTTTATTTTAAAACACAAGCATATATTATCAAACATATGTTAACAACCATCGCAACCAATTCATCCAATCAAAACAAATTTAATTATCCGGAAAAATTCTGGATAAAATTTTCACGAGTTTCCCCGGTATAAATATCGGGATACTCGCTCTATAGAATCTAAACAATCAATACTATTAAGCTATAGAGCTCCTATCCAACTAGATCTACAATACTAAACAAGATATCAGACTACAGACGAGTCTGAATCAACAATCACATCCTCCTGAACTGCTGGTTACACAACCAGAGATAAACCATACACGTACTCCCTCAGAGATACGTAAAACACATCGAATTCCAGTTATCCAAACTGGCTATTCAACCTTGAAAACCAAACACTAATCCTTACAAAACACAGAAAAGATCCAAAACATCTCGGAGCTGACTTACCCAGTCTTACTCAATCTTATAGCTCTTTAGATCGGAGAAAACTTATTCAAGATCAAATCTCCAACTTCGGAATCCAAATTCCTTTGTCCCTTATCCACAAAATACTTCTGACGATCCTGGGCTGCCTCAACTCTCCTGATCAGCTCAACCTTCGCTGATGTCTCTAGAAACAAACTGGACCAAAACAATCCAACAAAGCGATTTCCTCAAGATCAATCCCAAACCAAGAATACCAACTCTATTCCACAAATATCATAAGACTAACTTTCTTCTCTTATCCTGAAAAGATAAAACAAAAGCACTCCCAAACTGCTTCCGCCGCACAACTCTGATCTGAAGCCGAAGAAAAACTCGAGCACAAACTGGATAACACATCACAGAAATATGGTTCAACAGATCCATAAAAGAAAACTTAGATGTCCCATCTGATCCTTCTACTAAACTGAACCACCAGTAGCACTCCGGGAATCTAGTCAATAGGAAAACTCAGCCTCCAGGTTGGGACAAACTTCTCATAACTCAAGAAAACACTCAAACTATCGCAAGTCACTTTTGCGATCAACCAGTCCAATATCCAAAGAAAAACTGTTCTCTCTTTACCAATCAGAACATCTAGCCAATTCATCGAAGAAATGAAATCCACTCTGCTGCTTCTGAACTCTTTCTTCAGAAAAACTGCTAACTAGAAGATCTTCTTGCTGGCACACAGAATACTTCGAGCTGCATTGCTGACACCGACGCCAAAGACTTCCTAATCCAAAACTCTTCGAGAAACTCGGGCCTCAAACCGGACAGAAATATCCTGCTTAATCTAGCAACAACACTGAAGCAGACTCACCTCCTTAACTTGTTCCAAAGAAGACATCTTCGGAAACATCCATAGTCACTGCGTCTCATCACACAGCTACTACTCCTTGAGATATCAAGGTATCATTATTTCCTTCTGCCCAACCGATAGATCCAAACTCTACTCATCCAACTCAAAGATAGACTCCGAACCTTAACAGGTTACCTTCAGAGATCCATGAAATCATTACTCCAAGAAAAAGTCACTTGAGACGGTATTAGGTCTATAGTCTCGACAGATACACTTCCAACCTCAACACTCAAAACTCCAACCCTTGGTAGTAGTTGTGTTACACACCCACTACCTCATCTACCCTTATAACCTATATTGGAAAACCCGAAAAGGTAACCCAACAAATAGGTAGAAGTAATTATATAAATATATATATTAAAACTACAAATACGCTCTCTTAAGATAGACACCACTCCAGAGCCTAGGTATTCACTCAACCTAATGCTCTGATACCACCTCTGACGACCCGACTTTTTCTCCACAGAAAAGTCGTATCATCATGAAGAAAGAAAGAGATAGAAAAGAGAAAGAAAGAGAAGAAGAAGAAACAACACATCAGAATCTAAACAGCGGAACGAATAAATTATATTAATAACATAAAATATTACATAGTTTACAACCACTATCAGAGTACACAGATATACAACACATACTAGACAGTTATAAACACCTGTCTAGTATTTAAAACATAATACAACTCAGAGACAATCACAGATCACACAGCGGAATACTATATATCTAATGCAGAAGCCTCCTGCTCCATTACTCCTCCAATATTCGTCAAAGCTAACCTGAATCCCTTGGCTACTCGTAAAAATTTGAGTACCCAAGAGTTTAAGAAAACAGAAGATAAACTCTGGGTCAGACATGGGTCTACTGTGAGTAACAGGTTAAAGTTGCTTAACTTTGAAAATCCTTTGAAAGAAAAGGTATCACGTAAGACTTCCCACACATAAACATGGAAAAGTTTTTACCTTACGCTAACCAAAACATTTGATAGGAAATCCAGTGATATTATAATAGGGTCTAGGGTTTTCAAGTAAATAAGAAATAGCCGAAATTGTTACATTCATTAAATTCCAGCTACTAGCCACAAAAGTGGGTAATACAATCAAAACCGTTGGCACTTATTGGATTTTGGATTCCATACAATGGTAGGGCAACTGGGGTACCGCCCGTCACAGTATGTGGCCTAGATCAACGTACCGAGGAGTACGCCCGCTCCCCTGTAACACAAAGCCGGACCCATTCCTTACTGAACAGTTCCGAACAAGACAACCCCGCAGTTGGTGTACATCCAACTGCCCACACAGCCGAAATAAAAAGGGACCTCTAGACAGGGGTAAATCTTGCTCTCCAGTGGGAGCTACCCACGAAGCCTTGCTGCACCTCCCCTGTTTTAGCCATTCCCGGTTGATGAGGCTTGAGGCTACGATTACCTTTAGAGGACACATCTCTTAGAATGCTCATTATCCACCTGACGGTGTTCTGAAAGCATTCAATCCATACAAGTTCGTTCCGGGTTCGAATGAAACCGAAAGCATTACCTCGTTACACTCATTTTGGAATCACCCTCAGAGTTAACGACGATAACCCTTGCACTCTAAATCTACATCTCGAATCTATAAGTGCTATTCCGTCAAACTCATTACGGAATCACCCACAGAGTTATATTGACGTATAGTTCTTACACCTCGAGTCTTCACTCTCCACTTGGATTCACGACCTAACGTTAATTTGGATCGATGTGGTTTTCGGATATCCAAATATGGAAACCCGATCCCGGTCTCATCGAAATCCAATGCGTGTCTTTTAAGGCCAAGTTGTTTTAAAGGTTTAAAACAATTCAGTTATCTATATATCCAAATAGATAAATCACAGATTCACAATAGATAATCAACATTATCATCATATCAGATAAAACCATATTATTATAATCCAAAAGATAATCTATATCAACATCACAGTGCAACCAATGCATCCAAATCACTCAACATTATCTATCTCATACCTGAGATTCAAACCATCTAAGCAAACAACATCATCCATCTATATAAGCAATGATCAACCACCAAATATAATTAATTTAAAATGAATTAAATTAATTACATCATTCTATTAATTTAAAGTAAATTAAATTAATTACTTTACAAATATCAACTTGCTTATATCACTATTGATTAATTATCAATCAATTAATTAATCATCGTTCCATTATTCATTTTAATTAATCATCCCTGATTAATTAACCCTTAATTACATTCAAGTAATTATTCATTAATTTATTTCTCAAATTAATCATACTTAATCAAATATAGTAATTAACCTTTAATTACTTCCTTTATTAATTAACTATAAATTAATTACATTACTTCTTAATTAATTACTTTAATTAATTACCTTTAATCATTTATTATTGATTAATTAATCTTAATTAATTAATCTTAATTACATCATTAATTATATTAATTAATGATCTCTAATTACATTTTAATTAATTACTTTATTTAAATCAATTGCTTTAAGTAATTAATCTTAATTTAAACCATAATCGTTAATCACCCTTGATTAACCCCATTTAGTAATAAGCTACCCTTAATTGCTTCACCAAATAAATTAATTACTCCTTCATTAATTATCTCTAATTAATTCCTTGATTAATTTACAAAGTAATTATACTCAAATTACTTTTATCAACAAATCACCTTCAATTAATTACATCTAGTAATCATCCATTAATTACTTTCCTAAGTAATTTCTCTTCATTTAATTACATTAAGTAATTATCCTTCGCAATCATCAAATGATTAATTTTAAATTAATTAAACTGAATTAATTAACTTAAACTAATCAAATTAAACTCAATTAATAAGTAACTATTCCTTAATTACTTCCATAAGTAATTAAACTTAATAACCTACACAAATAATTATCTTTAAATTATTTAATCTAATTAATAATTAAAATTAATCACATTAATTAATTATTAAATAATTCTTAGTTAATGACCTTCATTAACTATTAAACAATTCATTAATATTTTTCCAAAATAATTAACTTATTTTAATTATTATTAATTACAAATTAATTAATCATTAATTGATCCATTAATTAATCCCTAATTAATAAAATAATTAAGTGTTAATTAAAACTTAATTATTCCATTATTACTTGATTAATTAATTATTAATCATTAATTAAAAACTAATCTTATTAAGTTAATTATTCTAAAATAATAATAAATCTTAAACCTTTAAGATTAAACCCTGAATTACTTTAAGTAATTATTTATTTTATTAATTTATTAAATAAATAAATTATTCATTTAATTACTCTAATAATTAAATGAAACACAAACTATTATTAAATTTTAACAAGTTTAAGAGATCCAATCTAAAACCTTTAAATGATAAATAGTACTTTTATTTTAAAAGAAATTTTACAAAAGTTAAAACAAATTTCCTTTTAAACTAAAACCATTTAAAATTTTATTTTATTATTCAAATTTGTTTCAAACACTTAAAATTTATAGAACTTAAATTTATTTTGAAACATAGATTCAAATCCAAATTTGTACCAAATTTTAAAACTTTGTTTAAACATTACTTTATATTTCAATTTCAATTTAAATTCAAATTTATTCAAAAACATTCTTAAACAATAAACTCCTTTTAAAGTTAAAACAAGTTTAAATTTAAAAGCTTATTTATTTCCAATCATGATTCAAACCAAAAACTTGAATTCACAATTTAAAGTTAGATTTAAAACTTAATTAAATTCTTTACTTAGTATTTTTGAAATTCAGTTTAAAATTTGAAACACGACAAATTCTAAACTGCAACAATTTAGCTCGAGCCACTCGAAATCACTCGAGTAACTCGAGAATCATCATTTTTTTTCATTTTGCAATTTATCTAAATTCAGAAACAACTTAGATTTTCACAAACCTGAAACAATTGAACCCACCTGAGCCTAATCAACATCTACTCCGAGTCCCTAACCCCAAAGCTTCGAGTCCCATGCCCTAATACTTCGAGCTACATGAGAAACAACCCGAAACAAACACTGGAAAACCATCTTCCCCAAAACACTGATACGCCATTAAAAATCGTGCACCTGCACCACCGGAAAATCCATCTCCGACCCCTCACGACCCCCTACGCAAGTCAACAATCCTCTCCAAACACCAACTCAACCTTCAATTCAACTACAGCAACCCTAAATCCAAAATCAAGCATTCGAGTACCAATACTGGAAAATGTCGAAATGAAGATCATCAGAATTCTCTCGCCTCCGACCACTAAAAAGGTACCACCTCCGGCCATAGATTCCTCCACACCCCAGCTACCATCATCTCAAAACAGGTAAAACTCGGTTACTTAATTTGATCGCAGTGATCAAATTCCTTAAACACAAAAAAACTAGGGTTCAAAATTTCAAACCCAAATCATGTTTGCCACGATGCTCAGATCCATCAACAATTATTTTTACTATAAACTACACACATCACTCCATCAACCATAGGAACACTGGCAACTCCATACCCTTAGTTTGACAGAACCAACCCCAATTATGTTTTCTAGTTAAACCAGAAATATTCAGTTGAATGCAATCTAAAAATTCAGATTATGGTGTTAAAAATCAAGTTATTAATCAAGTAATTTATTTAAAAACTTAAATAAATAAATCTATTCAAATATTGTTTACAGACATTTTTGCTCTGTTGTATTTTTATTTATATAGAGTCATCTCAGTTTATCCTTTTTTTTTAATAAGATTAAACTCTATCTTATATTACATAACATACTAGGCTTAAAACCTTAAATTATAACATTAATTTTATCATGAAGTCATGATTATGACATAACTACAATCGGGAAACTAGAATAGGCAAAACAAGTTACAGTGCAACATGCATTCAACATATAACAGAGAATATCATCAAGTTCATCCATTCTAAAATGATAATCACAGGAATAAATCAACAACTATATTCACTAAGTTATTTAATATATTTAAAAAAATATTACTCACTGGTTTTAGGAGCAGAGTCTTGCTTATGCATTTTTTTGAACTTCAGTTTGAATTTTAAAAACTGCAGATGCTTTAAAAACATCCATCTTGCTTTTGCTTTAAACCTTAATGATGAAATGCCTTATCAATCCAGAAATACTTTTGCTCTTGGAACAGAGTTGCTTACTGAAGTTCTTAAATTTGCATGCAGAAGACAGTTTCCAGAAAATGATGCAGGTATTTGAATTAAGATTTGAAGTTGCAGATGCAAGGCTTTGATGTTGCAAATTTAATTTTCCAGATGCATGCATGTTGATTTAGCTTGATGAGGTTGCATGCAGGTCAATGACTTGAAGTACTAAAGGTTTTGAGGAAAATTTTGCAGGCATGGTTGATTTAAAACAGAAAGAACTTCAAATTTTGATTTTCCTAGGTTGATAAATTTGAAGGACTACAAGTTTGAGGATTTTTGAATTGCAGAATTGCTTCAGGTTAATATTTGATTTGCATTTCAATTTTGGAAGATTAATTCAGATAGCTTTGAAGAAGATTGGTTTGTGGAAAATTATTGGTTTCAGATTTGTGTTTTGAAGGGATTTAAAGATTTTGCTTTGAAAAATAATAATGAAGATTACAGATTTTGTTGAAGATTTCAGATTTCAGATCTGAATAATTTTCTTAAGTTTTGAAAAGGAATTGCAAAAAGAAAATGAGATGAAAAGAAATTATTACATGAACAAGTATTTGATTTAATTAAAAATAAAAGATAAGAAATTTAATGAGACACTTGTTCAAATTTTAACATTTGTCCACTTAGTTTATTTTATAACTAACAAATGTTAAAAAGATGTCTTAAGAGACCTACACATGTAACTAAGTATTTAAATTTTAATTTAAAATTGTTTATAAGCTTTTAAATCTATTTTATCTCTTAAGTAATATATAAATGAATCTATCTCTTTTTAAATTAAAAAGAAATTAAAAAAACTAATTAAAAATATAGCATATTCAAAAATATTGAAGTATTTATTCTCTTAAATTTCAAAACATCAAATTCAAATTTAAAATTAATTTATCAAATTTTAATAATCAAGTTACATATATATAGGTGCATATATAACTTTTGTTAAAATTGAAGATAACAAATCTATTCCTTACAAAATCTATTTATGTTCATAAGAACTTAAGTATTAAAATTTTTATTTAAAAATAACAAATTAAACAATATTAAATAATTTGTAAAAGAAATTATAACAATTTATGATCATTTGTAATTTGTTTTGTAAATTCTTATATATAAATTTCAAGTAGTATAAAATAAAACTTAGCTTCTATATTTATCTATTTTAAATTCATATTTTTAAGCTAAATAAAATTTCAAAACAAATAAGATTTATCATAGTATAAACTATAACATTATTTATTAAATTGCTTTGAATAGCCAATTCTTAAATCAAATTTTTAATTTACTAAAAATAAATTAGAATTAGAAAATAAATTCATCTACTAAATTCAAAATCAAAGTTTATCAACTTACAATATATACAAATATATTTTATAAACATAAAACAATTTATTTATTTAAAAAGATAAAATCTTCTAATTTAAATATTTATTAAAACGTGGTTATTAAATCAAATTCCAAATTTGTTATTAAAATTATCAAATCCAGTTAATTTATAACACAGATTATTAAATTTATATTGCCTAATTTCCGGGATATCACAGATTAATCGATATATTTTATCAACATAAACCAACTACAACATATCCTTTTTGTTAATTTACAGACGGCAAATTCAAGAACGAACAATAAATGCAAGCTGATGGATTTATCAAAAAAGGAAAAAATAGTTGCTGTAGGACGTGTAGAGTCAACTGATCCAAAAGCACTGGTCCTTTTTAAACCACTAGGACCAAATGCAGTCAAAGTTTGGATAGAGTGTGTCAAAGAGCCAACTGATGTGCTATGGAGACAAACATCTGAATTATAATACATGGAAGACGCCATTGGTTCTATAATAGCTTGGCCTTGCTGCACACGTTGTAATGACATGAATTTTCAGTAAGTATAATCCACTTTGTTCTGTCATTTAAATAAAATTTTCCATACTCTGAAATGATATTCCTGCAAACAAATTTTTGGCATCACTTTACATTTGCTCTTATTGAAAAGGTTCTCATAATACACAACTTCTTTCTCACCAAATTCATCTGGATTGAACTTTACCATAAACTGTTATACGGTTATTCCAGTTTTTTAGCATTTTTTTACTAGATATCTTCGCATGAGAAAATGCATCCACTTTAGATTTATGTTTAGTATCAACAAATTCCTTATATGATGTTGAGATTCAGTTGTAGTGAAGTCTGTGTAAATGGTTTTTGGCAGTGAATCAGGTAAAATGTATAGCAATTTCCGGGGAGAGGGTAATCGCAGATTCGTGTTGATTGGCCACTAGTTTGTTTTATTATATGGTGAAGTAGTGATGTGGTCGGTAATGGTGGCAGTATGTTGTGATACAGCTGGAGACTTAGAAGTGTAGATTGGGAGTAGTTGCAGTTTAGATATCAGTAAGTGCACTTCTTTGTGTAATAGATGTGGGTTGAAACTGGTTGCGTGCAAGAGGATGTCAGGTGCACTATTTTGTTTAATAGAGAGTTGAGATATCAGTGAAGTGCAAGAGGTTGATTTCTTGTTTGGCAGTGAGTTGGTCGCGGTTTGAGATTGGATTTCGGTCTGCGATGGGTTGTTTGATTGTGGTTGCTATGCTAGGCTAGTAGAGATGGTCGTGACTGTTGCGGCTAACAGAAGCACAAAGGCAAATGTTTTGTTTAATGATTGTCGATTTAAGGTAGAGTTCTTTTTCTCTCTTTTTTTTGGTTCATGGTTTGGTGAGTTCTGGTCAGTAGTGTAGGCAGTAGGAATTGTGTGGTTTTGAAGAAGTATGGTTTGTGGTGTTTGCCCTGTGGGTTGTTGGTGAAGTTGTATGGTCGGTTTGTGGTGAAAAGGAGCGTTTGAAGTGTATGGTGAGCAAAGGTTTGTGGGAGATGAATTGAATTGAAGAGGGGTGCTGTAGTGACAGGGACAAGTTGTTATGGTTTGTGAATACAGATTTGAAGTGTAGGTAAATGGAAGGTTGATGTTGCATATGCATGTAAGTGTGTGAAGCGGGTCTGGTATGTTTTAGAAGTGGTTGCAGGGAGATGCACAGTCGAACAGTCAGGCGATGTTGTGACTGTTGAGGTAATGTTCGGAGAGAAGCAGTTGCTTGATGTCAGATGTATGGAAGAGGTCAGTGATGCAGACAATGTGTAATGGGGTTTTATTGCAATGATATGTAAATGACTGTGGTTGTTCGGTGGTCAGGTGGGCAGTTTTTAGTGGCAAGGCAAGTGAATGTTGTATATGTCAGTGGAGTTTGTATGTATTTTGGTAATAGTGGTATGGGTCTGGGTGTTTGCAGTGCTACTGGATGTATTTTGGACTGCTGTGTGGGTGTTGAGGCAAATCAGTGGTTGAACTGTTGAAGAACTATGTAGTGAATGGAAAGTGTGGCCTTCTTGTATGTGATGAGGCTGGGGTGAAGTGGTTTAGGAGTTAAGTTATGAAGTGAGGCAGTGATACAAATGGATAGTAACTTAGAGTTATAAATATATCTTGGTTTACAGATGTTGTTTCTACCTATGATTATAAAATGAATTAGAGGCTGATGAAATGAGAGTTTCAGGCAACAATTTAGGTTTAACATTTGAACAATTTAGGTATTCTCCATTTGTAAATAGGCCGACTTTTACGTTCATTATTAAACAATGTTCAACTGTAAAATGTAAAGACGATGAACCAAAAAACTTATTCCAAAGCTTTTGCATCTAATCGTTTTTTGTTTTGTCATACCATCGAATATGTTTTTGTTGTATATGAAACAATTTCCATTTATTCTGGAACATGTTTCTATCTACTAAAAACACATCTATATCAAGTTTCAAAGCACAAAATGAGAATTATTATTCTAGCTGAGAAACCAAAAAAAGATAATTGTCGTTCTAGCTAAGAAACCCTCTAAAATGTTTCAACTTCTGAGATTTAAGTGTATCAACTATCAAGTGAAGTTGTTTCCATTACCATCAACCTTTTACATTTGTCACTCCTTAAAAGTTTTAATTATTCAAAAATGTATATACCCTTCTGACTTAATAAAAGTCAGTTGGCTACCAACTTATGCCAGAAATTTTGCTGTAGATTCAAATGGATAGTAACATGTACGAATATAAAATGAGACATGCAATAATATGCAATAATTTAGTTTTTTGTTACATGTAAAAACATCTATCATTAATTATGTATCATTCTTAATGTAATTATTTATCTTATTTGCAGGTGTGTGAAAGAAGAAGATGCTAAAGTTGTGGTCTTCATTTTAATGCAAACAATCAAATATGTACTTGTTTTTTTTTTTTTGTTAAACTATGCTACTATTTTTTGGGGTGTGCTTAAAATATTTGCTACTACATTTTGATGTGTATGAATATTTGGTGTGTTTAATGTAATGTGTTACATCTCTATATTTATTATCTTTTATGATTATTATTGTGCTTTTTGATATTGGTATTTAATACTGCAGTTTATTAGTAGGATGTAGAAAATTTTTGAACTGTGAAATTAAATTATAGCACTTCAAAACCGCTATAATATTTAATAGTGCCTAATGGCCGCTATCAAATCTGTTAGTATTAAAGATGCAGACCATAAAAAGCGCTATGGTATTACAAAAAGCGCTATAAATAATGATGAATGATAGGTCATTTAAGCGCTATAAAATAAGATATTATAGCAGAGTACAAGCGCTATTGTAGCTGACTTTTTATAGCAGCATATTGGAGTTGTGACAAGTCACCGTCTACAATAACCTGTTCAAATACAGCGCTAATAATCCGCTATTACCACTTTCTATAGCGCAATATTAGTGCTATCTTAGAAAAAACAAAAAGTATTTTGTGGCTAATAACGAATTTCATAGCGGGCTAATAGCGCTGTGATATTAATCAATAACGCCTATTTTGCCGCTATAAAAATAAATAACATAGCACAATATTTGCGCTATGAAATTAACAATATTTATAGCGCTTTTTTTGTGCTATCTAATGTTGGTTGTTTTTAATCACATGTCGTTATACAGCATTTATCGAACCGCTATAATATCCTTTAATAGCGTTTTTCGGGCGCTATCGTAGGGTCTTTTTGTTGTAGTGAACTGTTAATGGTCGAGCAAGGTTAAGAGGAAAAGGATGGTCGGGTTTTGCAGTGGGCACGGCTATGGATTGGATGTTGTTTCAGGTGGCAATGGTTGAAGGAAGTAGGTGGTCGTGCAATAGGTTTGAATGGTGCGGAGGTTTGGTGGTTGCGGCCATATTGAAGAAGAGAGGGGAAAGGGCAGTCATGTTTGATAGGGGAAAGATCGTCGAAGGTGGTTGGGTTGGCAGGGGAGATGGAGGCCATGCGTTGATGGATGGTCGGCTAGTGGATGTAAGTCTGGATGGTGGCAGTTGTCAACGCAGTGGGAGGGAAAGGGGATGGCAATTATCGAAGAGAGAGAGAAAGAGAAGAAAGGGTGAGGGAAGGAGATGAGGCTGAATTCGGCGATCAGGGTGGCTAGCGGCCGACAGTTGATGATGGAGAACGAAGAGCAAGATTTATCACAAGCAAAAATTAACAGGAGCGAATATTTGAATGCAAATCATATATATATATATATATATATATATATATATATATATATATAAAATTTCATAAAGCATAGAAATGAAAAGCTAAAAGAGGGGCGAGAAAGAGTAGAAAGGGACGAACCAGCTTAAATTGAAACCATGGGGAAAATATAAAGTCAGATAATAATTTCTGGGAATATTAAAGGTAAGTGGCTATTTTCTCTCTCACGCGGACAAACGAAAGGCCATAGAATACTCTAGAGACTCAAATGGGTACCATTATAGCTTTCGTAGATTTCACCGTGTATTAGACGCCGAAATATACAAATGAATATACTACGGATATCAACACGACGAGATGAACAGAATGGTACACAGATACTAGTGACCCGACTCATCTATCAAAACTCGATATTCGCAGCCAAAAATACTGCTAAAACGTCGAAAATAATATAAACGGAGCTAGAGCATTCAAAATTTGGCGATACAAAATATGACGTCTCACACAAAAAATGATTTACAATTTTATTATATAAAAATATTCAGATTTCAAAAATACTTTATTTTTATCAAATTTTACTGATTACAAATTTAAATTGAAATTTCACAACTGAACCAACTTTCATATTTTCCAATAAAAATTTTCCACTTGCTATGCTTAAATAGACGCATACCAAATATCAAATTTTCATTGCAAAAATTAAGTTTTTTATTTTCATGAAAAATTTAGTTAATTACATTATTTAAATCGTTATAATTTTCGGGTCGTTACATTCTCCCACTTAAAACTTTTGGTCCTCGAAAAAAACGAGATAGAAGAATATAAGCAACGGAAAGGAAAGATAGATTCGAAATACATAGCATCAGACACAATAATAAATTTTAAAACCATATAAATTTTATTTTTGGACATCTTATTACTTACATTTATATTGTATATTATTCAACTACATGTTCTCATTACATTCAAACTTTTTCCAGGTAAGTTTTATTAATGTTTCTGAGTGTAATTAGCACTATACAAATTTACCTTTTATGCACAACAATTCTATTAAGAAAAATTTAGTTTGATCATTTTATTACTTAAGTTTCTCTCTTGTGCAACCTTTAATTACATATCCACATTACATTTTAACTTCGAATATTTCAAGTAAGTTATACATGTTTTAGAATGCAATTAAGTATAATACAAATAAATTTTATCATATTTCAACTGTTTCAAGTTGTTTCAATTCCATTTTCATTTTAGACACTCTAATTATTCAAAGTTTTTCTTCATTTCAATAATTGAAAATCATCACATAACATAAAACTTAAGAGTTAAATTTTTGATTTCACTTAAAATCATTTTGAAATAAATGTGTATATATATTCATTTTATACATCAAATCATACTAAAGAAATTAAAATCAAATCTATTTTCCAAAACAAATGCGTAGCTTGCTACTAAGTAATCTCCCACCATGAGACTCAAAAATGAATGATGCTGCAGTCATCATCGAAATTATTTTCTAGTGACATACGAGGAGAATACCGACTTACTTCTTTAAAAATTCTTCGGAAACAATTTCCATTTGAAAATACTTTCAAATAATATATTTTTCCAAAACTTTGAAAACCAAATTTTGAGAAGCGCCGGAAATCAAATTCTAAAATCCTTAATATTAAATTCATTTCATTTGCAACTCGGATTTATAAACCATGTTTTAAAAATTTCATCTCCTTATAACATACAATAATAGTTAATGGTTTAGGAATGTTGACAAAACAATAAATTATAATCCAGTAATATCATTTTTAACAACCAATTCATTTAACTATCTACTTTAGAAAATTATACACTTATATATAAAATATAATCATATATAAAATTAATTCATTGCCAATTTCAAAAACAATATCGTGCAACTTTGCTATGTTCAAGTGTTGGCCAGACGAATCGATCGAAACCTAAAATTCAAAATTTACAACTCAAACAACACAATATAAAGCATTTTAATATCAATTACAAATATGCTCCCTCACAGGATGATTCAAGAATAGATTTTAGAAGAGGATGGTGATTCAAATTTAGAGGGGCCCTAATCAAAGAGAGTTTCAACTAAGAAGAAAGGCTCGAAAGGGAGATAAGATAATTAAATTACAAAAGAGGAAAGATGGATAGACTTATATTAATCGCACGATCTTAAACGGTCAACCGAGACTCCATTTTTAGAAACAATGTGACCAAGGAATCAGACTTCATCCCTCCAGAAATAGCATTTAGAAGATTTGGCTTTTAAATGATGACTCCTAAGAATTTCCAGCACATAGCCCAAATGAGACTCATCCTCCTTCTCTGACTTAGAAAATACGAGAATATCATCAACGAAAGCAAGGAAAACCTGTTGAAAACATCACGAAAAACGCGATTCATGAGATTGAGGAAGAAGACAGGAGCATTGGTTAATCCAAAGGGCATGACTAACCATTCATAGAAACCATTCTCCCTTCGAAAAGATGTCTTGGAAATGCTCTGCTCAGCTACACTAAGCCGGTGAAAACCGGTAGCAAGATTGAGCTCAAGGAATAAGATTGATCCGAAATTCAATTTCCCGCTTAGGAGGAAGAGAAGTGGCTTCACCAAAACACCAAGATAATCCCTGACTATCAGGGTGGAGTCTAGATCACTAGGCTGAGAATCAAGCGAAAGGATAAACTGCCTGCATAATCCTGAGGCATTCGGCATTCGGTCATAAGAGAATTTACCCTGGTCGTCTACTAAAGAAACGGTTCAGGATTTGCAATAAATAACAGCATCAAAACCAAGGACATAGAAATCTCCAGTGAGTCAACGCCTATTGTAATGGAGTTTCACCCCTTTACAAATCATATTAAGATTGGCGGGACCATCGATAGGATTAGTCACACATAAGATGAAGTTGCCAATCGAGGTTACAAGATGTGCACAAATTTATTACAGGGATCAACAGAAATAAAGCTATAGGAAGCTCCAATATTAAAAAGTACATGAACAGGACTGGACAAGAATGGATTTCGGAAAAAAGGGGAAAGTTCCAAAAATTCAAAAGAAATCCTAATCCAGGAGGATCCTAACAAAGAATTTCAATCTTGAACAAAGATGATTCTGTAATTAATTATATTCACTCTAGGATATTACTACTCTATCTCTAATGAGTTTCTACTCCATATACTAAGTTAACTAGAGCTCTGATGCCAACTCTAACGACCTGTATATGAACCATTCAAATCGATAATCATCCATACATGTCAGACTTGACTTTCTAAAAAAACAGATTGTTAATTTATATTTGGAACAACTTAGCATATACGGTAAATAAACCAATCATAGAATCACAAACACAGAGCAATATAACGATAAGCAGCAGAATAGATAATAGTAGTTCATGAAGTACTACAACATCAGAGTCTAAAATAAGATACAACAAAAATCTCAAATACAATGTAGTCTATAATACATAAACAAATGACAAGTATGAATAGAAATAACCGAAAATAACTGTAAGCTGAATAGATAATAGATAGATATCCAAGCAAAGCTCCAAAGGTGAGTCTCAAATGCTGTGACACTCGGTCTGACTCGAGCATCAAGCAAAACAAAAAACGCTCGAGTCAGTATTAACATTCATATGCAAGTAAATCAACTCAAGTGAAATGTCCAAGTGAAATGCAATATAACTTAAAGGATGTTTGGGATTCCATCCCTTAAGGATCTGTTAAACTATCTACATACATAGTATAATACGCTATATATATATATAATGTCTATAGTAAAGTAAAATATTAAAATAGCATTAAGGCATTACCCATATCACCCTTAGCACATTTTTATATAATCACGTAGTCTAAACAGTACAGTAATTCCTACACAAACTGGAGGGCTATCAGAGGGCACTCCAGAGGTTCAGTACAAACCAAACTCGTAGTTGGCGCGATAAGTCATGTGACAAGGCACTCGAGGCAATGCCCAGGTTAGAATACTACCGTTTTGCACTCTCGGACTGGTGGTAACGCATAACAGCTACTACCGCCCACCTCAAGATACACTCCTAAATCAAAGGTGCACCCAATCAAATCACAAAGTAATAGATTGGTATCGAAGAAATGTGCTTCATAAGGGGTGACCCCACTTGGCCCAGTATAGCTCCATTTTTAGCCACATCAAGCTGACTTAAGAGAGTCAGGGTTGCGTTCATACCTCATATGGACATTCGCCAAACCATCCTATTTCATTCTGGAATCTCCACCATATGCACAGTTTTTAAAATGTTTATCGGCATTGGCATAGATTATGATAGTATCCGTTCTCGGTCTCTTTAACAACCAAATGCTCATTTCACACCATGATCATTTTCATGTCAAATAGTTCATTCTTCATATCAAAATATCATATTCATTTCAAAATCATATCACTTTAGAAATCATATTCACTTTCGAAATCATATCCGCTTTCGAAATCATATCACCTTAAATTATAATAGTTCTAACTTAAATAGTTTGAATATTGAAAGTAGTTTATATGTTGGAAAAGTTATACCTTGAAAATAGTGTATATTTAAAAAAATAAGTTTAATTGAAATAGTTTATAGAATGAAAATAGTTTATATATAAAGTATATATATTTAAATATTTTTATAAATTTAAAATAATATATATTAAAATAGTTTATATATTAAAAATAATTTATATCAAAAATAGTTTCAAATTAGAATTATTTCTTCCAATTTCACAAATCAATTCAAATCAACTCTAGTTCTAACTTTCAATTTTGAATCAATCTCAGTTTAGCAATTTTCAATCAAAAGGTTAAAGATTCAATTCAAACTCACAATAAAACCATTTTCAATTTGTACCGATTTCAAATCTAGATTTGTAATACAAATTTAAACAATTTCCAATTCAATAGATTTCAAAGATTAAATATTCAAACTATTTACAATAACTCAATTTGATAAATTTCATTTATATTTCCAAAATTCAACTTTATTAAATTTGAAATTATTCATTTAATCGTTTTTAATAACATTTAAATAAAATTTAAATTACAAATTTGAATCAATGTTAAATACTCAATTTCAATTATATTTAGATTTGAAAATATTCATTTAATTACGTTTAATCAAAAATCAAGTTATCAAGTTATAAAATCCTATCTTTCAAATTCTCAAAATCAGTAAGTTTTCAAATCAATTTTATTTAAATTAAATTCTTAAATAAATTATGTTACAAGTCCACCTTAACTTATCTTTCCCACTTTTATTTATTTAAGTTATTACAGAAAATTATTTAAAAAATAATAACATAAATTCAAATAAATACTATAAACATATAAAAATTATTAAAAAAATTCTATTTTAAAGTAGTAATATAAATTGTAAATAAATATTTATAACATATTATAAATATTTTAGTTAAATTAAATTTCACGACCCGAGCCTTAGCGTTCGAAAATCGGCATCCAATACATCACCCATATTCAAATGTCGAAGATTCAAACTTTGGAGTCTGGTTCTCTGGAGCTTATAACACATTAGATGATAACAATACAGCGGAACAAAAAATGACTTTTATTGATACACTATATAGATACAACATTCTACAACAAATGTCCAACAAGATCAAAGCCAATATATACAACTCAACAGCGGAAAAGATAACACAACAGTGGAAAAATAACAGCAACAGAATCTTCCAGAGAGGGACAGAGAGAGCGAGTCCAACGCACTGCATCTTCATTCCCAAAGCTCTAAAGCTAATAAGCTCAAAACCAAAAGCTTCAAAGACTTCAAAATAAAGACTTCCAAATCTACATCTACTATCTGAACTAGCTCCAGAACCTACTAATAACCTGACTCTAGGCTGTCCATGTGGAAAATTATGGGCACGCAGAGTTTAAAAAGGGAACAATAAACTCCAAGTCAATCATGGGACTGGTGTGAGCAAACATAAAAAAAGTTATTTTTACAAGAAAGTTACAAACGAAATCCGTTATGCTTTTTGGAAACTGAAACTACCATAAGGTCTCCCGGCACACGCTCAATGCAATCGCACACATGGAGGAGGTTTCTCCTTATAGTAGTCAAACATGCTTGATACGCGAAAATCCTTTTGATATTATTATTAGTGCATAGCGTGGAAAAACATTTCGAAAGTATAACATTAATCTTAGCCAGCATACGTACCATTATAGTACGCCTACTATACCTACCATGTTAAATGGCAGGTTCTATAACTAAAAATGTAAAGGGCTTGTATTAATTGTTTGGATTTCCAACAAATGGTCAAGGCTAAGGAACTTCCCTTATCCAAATGGGTATGCCTCTGGAGGGACGTCCAGGGAACCTAAACGGATCTCTGCCAACACAAGGCCGGGTTACCTCTATAACTAGGCAACTAACTGTCATAAGTATGCCATCCCTCGGTCGTAACCGACCTTTACCGAGGCGCCTCAGTAACCAACAACCACATAAGTAAAATATCTAGGCTCCATACCAGAATACTACTTTTTATCCAGAAGGAAATGCACATACCCTGAGGGTGGCGAACCGCATAACATTGCTGCATCCTTTCCTGTTTCGGCCATTTCCGGGGTGTGAGGTTCGATGAAGTCTCATCCCACAAAGCTACGCTTTACACAAAAGCCATGCTTTGTCAATCCAATGATCAGTACTTAGCATGCCACATTACCAAATTGGCAATATATCACTAGTAACCATCAACTACATAACCTCTAAGCTCGTATGTCTCAGAGAAAGGTGTTAAGCTAAGAGAATAAATTCTCCACCACCAAATAGAAATGTATTTGATAGAAACTAGCTTTATATCTCGAAGTGTAATGTCAGACATACATCCGTACAAGTCCATCCTGGGTATGAATGAAACCGAAGGCACTTCGTTCAATTAAGGAAAGAAGTCCTTGCAAATCCAGATATCTCCTAATCACGTCCGGACTCCCCATCACTTAGGGTAATCTCTATACCGGAGCAACTCAACGTAGAGACAATCAACAGGTAATCCTTTCATTTTCGAAAATACCCGGTCTTCAACCGCCGTCTTCAAATGCAATCCTATTTCATCGTATCATTATTCATAATGGGTTTTATGACTTGATGTCCTCCCTCGGCCTTTCCGAATAATTGTTAGTCCTTGAGATGATGGTTTTTATCACAACAACCTAAGAATAGATTATAAAATATAAATACTGACATTATAAGTTTAGATATATATGTATATGCAGGATTTAACCATGCAGGTATCAAGAATGAAGACTGTACAGTATAGAGATTTAAGATATCGAGATAGAAGACTTATGAGTATCAAGATTTTCAAGATTTTAAGTTTAAGTATTTTTATTAGGAATTTTGTTAAAACACATAGAAAAGTACTGGCATCTTAAAATCCAATTTATTCGTGGAATGGAATCCACTTCGAGCCTGTTAAAGGGATGGAACCCAAAGTAGGATGGAACCTACGAAAATCTAGTGGAACATTATTCTGTATCCACTAATTTTAATTCAAATGATTTTACAAAATTATCTTGTTTTCAAAATGATTTCAAAACTTTCCTTTTAAAAACATCAAAACTCTCTATCCTCAATGATTTCGAAGTGATTTCGAAGTGATCACGGTGGCGAATTTGAAAATGAAAAGTTTGAGGAATTCTGCAATAAAAAGGGAATAACTCATAATTTTTCATTTCCGATAGCTCCATAACAAAACGGAGTAGTAGAACGTAAAAACCGGACGATTCAAGAGTGTGCAAGAACTATGCTTACAGATAGTAATTTACCAAAGAATTTTTGGGCAGAAGCAGTTGCTACCGCCTGTTATATTTTAAATAGAATTTTAGTTAGACCTTTAACTGATAAGACATCTTATGAACTTCTTTATTCAAAGAAACCTAAGGTATCTTATTTCATAATTTTTGAAAGTAAATGCTTTATTTTAAATACAAAAGATAATCTAGATAAATTTGATCCTAAATCCGACAAAGGTATCTTTATCCGATGTTCTAATAGAAGTAAAGCATACAGAGTGTTTAATCTAAAAACTAATTCCATTGAAGAAACAATGCATGTTTCATTTGATGAAAATTTTAAAAAATTTGAAGATACAAATGATGAAGAGGATTTAATCACTCAAAATCAAGAATCAGTTGAAACTAATAATGAAATTAATCATCCTAATAAAAGGACAAAACTTTTAAAAGATCATCCTATAGAAAATATACTGGGAGATATGCAATCTGTTGCCTAGAAATCAACTAAGTCAAATGAGTAATGTAGCTTTATATCAACTATTGAACCCAAAAATCTAAAAGAAGCATCAACTGATGATTCATGGATTTTGGCCATGCAAGAAGAATTAAATCAATTTACTAGAAATGATGTTTGAGAACTTGTTCCTAGACCAGAAAATAAAACTATAATTGGAACTAAATGGGTTTATAAAAATAAAATGAATGAACAAGGAGAGGTAGTTAGAAATAAAGCTCGATTAGTCGCTCAAGGTTATTGTCAAGAAGAAGGAATTGACTTTGATGAAACCTTCGCTCCCGTAGCAAGATTAGAAGCCATTAGGATTCTACTTGCTTTCGCAAATCATAATAATTTCAAATTATGTCAAATGGATGTTAAAAGTGCCTTTTTAAATGGATTTGTAAAAGAAGAAGAACATGTTGAACAACCACCACTTTTTGAAAATGATAAATTACCAAATCATGTTTACAAATTTAAGAAAGCATTATATGATCTAAAACAAGCTCCTAGAGCTTGGTATGATAGACCAAGATCTTATTCATTGCAATCTAATTTTTAAATTGGTAAAGTAGATAATACTCTATTTATTAAAAGAAATAAAAATGATATTCAACTAGTACAAGTTTATGTAGATGATATCATTTTTGGTTCAACTAATTTTGAAATGAATAAAGAATTTTCTGAAATAATGACAAAAGAGTTTGAGATGAGTCATATGGGTGAATTAAATTTCTTTTTAGGATTACAAATAAAACAATTAGATAATGGTATCTTTATTAGTCAAGAAAAATATGCTAAAGACCTAATTAGTAAATTTGGTTTGACTACTGCGAGTGGAAAACCCACTCCTATGGCAACCAATGAGTGCCTTAGTAAACAAGATCTCCCAAAAGATGTAGACCAAAAACTATATAGAGGAATGATTGGATCACTACTCTATATTACTGCCAGTAGACCTGATATCATGCATAGTGTTTATCTCTGTGCCAGATATCAATCCCAGCCTAAAGAGACCCACTTAAAAGCCGTAAAACGAATCATAAGATATGTTAAACACACATATGATTATGGTTTATTCTAGCCTAAAAATGATTCTTTTGACTTAATATCTTACTGTGATGCTGACTCCGCTGGTTGTAAATCAGACCGAAAAGGTACAAGTGGGACTTGTCACTTTTTGGGGCATTCTCTGATTTCTTGGATTAGTAAAAACCAAAACACAGTTTCTTTATCAACAACTGAAGCAGAATATATTTCTGCTGTTTTGGCTTGTTCTCAAGTAATATATATGCAACAAACCTTAAAAGATTTTGGTTTAAAATTTTCAAAATCACCAATTTATAGTGACAACACGAGTGCGATAAATTTATCCAAAAATACTACTCAACATGCTCGAACTAAACATATTGATATCAGACATCATTTTCTCAGAGATAAGATAAGTAAGGAAGTAGTTACTCTTGATTATATCAATTCTGAGAATCAAATTGATGATGTCTTAACAAAACCCTTAAATGAATCAATATTTACTAAATTAAGAAGAGAATTAGGTATTTGTTCTATAACTGAAATATAAAATATAAATAACAAGTATAATTAATAATTAATACTAAAATATTTCAAAGATTTAAAATATAAAAGACCATGTCGACATCCCCCATATACCCATGTCGACATGCAACGTTTTTAAATTTTGAAATTTTTCCCACCAAAATTCAAAATAATTGGTTATAAATTCTTCAGATTTTTGAAATTTTATTCATCCTTTCTGTTATCTCTCTGTTCTTCTCTCTGAAATCAAATAATCAATGGCCTCCTCTTTCAAATCAAACATTAAATCAACCTTTTCATTCCCCTCTCCTACGTCTGGTCCATTTCCACGTACTACTCTCGCTCGTGTGACTAAAACAGAGGACTCTCTAAAGGATGCACTTCAGATGATGACTGATATTCGAGTGACTCAACTCCGTATGGAAAAGGAACAAGAGAGGTAAGGAAAGATTCTTAGGAATTTGCAAAAATTACTAATAGATAACCAGGCTAATCCTATCTTGATTGATGAAGACTCTTCGCTCAATCAAGAAAAAGAGGCCAGCGAAGAAGAAGAACCCATGGAAGAAGAAGCGCAAGCGGAAGATGATGACTAAGTCGTATGTGTTGGAGAAGTGTGCTTTGACAAAAATGGAAATCCTGTCGAACAACATGGAAATTTCTGTTTCCACTATCCAAACTGTTCGATTCATAGATCTCTTATGTTTAAAAACACACGATAGTTTCTTTTCTTTCTTCTCCGTTGTTGTTTGTGTTTCTTTTTGTTTTCTGTACGCTCATGTATATACAACTTCATACGTAATAAATAACTCGTGTTCTTATACGTGTTTTGATTATAAGTACTATCGTGAATTCTTAGTTAGGATAGTTAATTGTTTAGGACTATGTTTTAGTATTAGATTTAAGTGATGACTACTTATGATAACACTATCATTATAATCACATGTCATAGAGTGTTAGTTTTAGTGGGGGGTTATATAGTTTGGAGTGAGTTTTTGTTGATGACAAAGGGGGAGAAATATATAAAATAGGATAGTTAGGCATAAATTAAGGGGGAGTTTATTAGTTTTAGGGGGAGATATTAGGATAGAAGTAATATTTTATAAACAAAGGTTGTCGTCATCAAAAAGGGGGAGATTGTTAGTCCGTGAGATGATGGTTTTGATGACAACAACCTTAGAATAGATTATAAAATATAAATACTGACATGATAAGTTTAAATATATATATATGTATATGCAGGATTTAACCATGCAGGTACCAAGAATGAAGACTGTACAGTATAGAGATTCAAGATATCGAGATAGAAGACTCATGAGTATCAAGATTATCAAGAGTTCAAGATTTTAAGGTTTGGTATTTTTATTAGGAATTTTGTTAAAACTCGTAGAAAAGCACTGGCATCTTAAAATCCAATTTATTCGGGGAATGGAATCCACTTCGAGCCTGTTAAAGGGATGGAACCCTAAGTAGGATGGAACCTACGAAAATCTAGTGGAACGTTGTTTTGTATCCACTAAATTTAATTCAAATGATTTTACAAAATTATCTTGTTCTCAAAATGATTTCAAAACTTTCCTTTTAAAAACATTAAAACTCTCCATCCTAATTTTAGTAATTTTAACCTCAAAATTATCTTTAATTTCAAAGTCAAATTACTCCTGATTTTAAACTATCTTTTTAAATTATATATTTAACTTTTATACTTAGATTTAAATATAAAATTATAGTTAAAATATATATATATATATATATATATTATCTATATTTACTTATGAATTTTAACTATAGTCAAGTATATTTGTAAAGTTTAAAATATTTTTAATATAAGATAAATGTTATTTTCAAAGAAAATCAAATCACCAAAAATTGCTTTGGGATGTGACATGCCTAGGGTAACCATGTCGACATAGTGTCAGTTGAATTCAAAATTTAAATTTCAAAAGAAGTGTCTATTCGCCATAACTCCTCATGAATGGACATGGCTGTTGTTCTTCTATAAATAGGGGTTAGTTTCAACGAATTTTATATCAGATTTTCTTGTTTTTCACTCCTCTTCTTCTTCCACATTTCTTAATACATATTCTTACCAATACTCTACCGAAATCAACATTGAATCAAACTCGATTACTTCTAGTTTGATTCTCTATCACTATCTCTACAAGGTTCTCAGTGCTATTCATAGTTATAGACTTCTTTGTAAACTATTAAGCGAGAAAAGGTGTGATTGTTACCTTGGAAATCAATCAAGAGAGAAAAGGTGTGATTGTAGCCTTAGTAAATCAATTGGGTAAACTTGTGGCCCGGAAATCAAGTATCTCTACCCAGAGGATAGAAATTCTGGAGGGTGTACCTCGTAGCCTTGAAACCGAGGGTGTAATTGTAAAATTGATTTTGAAAGGAAATTCGTATTTGTGTTGCGGGACTGGATGTAGGGTAACTCCAAACCAGCATAAAATCCGGTGTGTTCTTTCCTTTACTGCTTTTATTTTATTTCTGCATCTGTGTTTGTTTCTGTGATCGTATCTGTGTCTGTATATTGCATACATCAGTGTCCAAATTAACATAAACTCAAAAAGATTTAGTAATTCTTTATTAACACTATTCATCCCCCTTCTAGTGTTATTCCTATCCTTAAGATCCGCAATCCGCATTTCTCAAAATTGGTATCAGAGCAAGGTTTTCAAAGTTTCATAATCTGATTTTTGAAAAAGTTTTTATAATGGCTATATTTGTTAATACTAATGTAGAAGAATTCAAACCATCATTATTTCTTGAGTCTTCATATAATCAATATTCAAATTTAAGTTGTCTACCAAGATTGTTTGATGTGCAGGAATCATGCTTTATGGGTGTTGAGGAATCAATCCACAGCGGACAAATTGTGCAGATCAGAAAGAACAAATGGATACTTGATAGTGGATGTTCTAGACACATGAATGGCAATCCAGATATACTGAACGATATAGTATTCAAAGACGGAGGAGTGGTTAGCTTTGGAGACAATTCAAAAGGATATGTGATTGGCATCGGCAAAGTCGGTAATTTTGAAACTCCTACTATTACTAATGTTTTGCTAGTTAAGAATCTAAAACATAATCTGCTAAGTGTAAGTCAACAGTGTGATAAAGGATATAAAATTAAATTTGAAAAAGATAAATGTCACATTGAAGATAATAGTTCAACCATTATATTTGAGGGAGTCAGGAAAAAGAATATTTATATTCTTAGTATGAAAGTTTCAAATGATAACCTGTGTCTGTTGGCAAATACAAGTGACCATTGCATTTGGCATAAGAGATTTGGGCATTTAAATTTCAAACTCTTATCTAGACTGTCAAAACATAATCTAGTAAGAGGTCTCCCTAAAATGAATTTTAAAGTAGATAGTTTATGTGATGCTTGTGAATTAGGAAAACTTAGAAAAAGTTCCTTTAAGTTAAAAGATATGATTTCAAGTTCAAAACCTCTTGAACTACTTCATCTTCATTTATTTGGTCCATCTCAAATTCTATCAATAAATCATAGTAAATATGTCTTTGTAATTGTAGACGATTATTCTAGATTTACATGGACAATATTTTTGAAACATAAAAGTAATACTTTTGAATGTTTTAAGACATTTTCAAAAAGAATTCAAAATCAATTTTCTCTAAAAATTATAACTATTTGAAGTGATCACGGTGGTGAATTTGAAAATGAAAAGTATGAGGAATTCTGCAATAAAAAGGGAATAACTCACAAGTTTTCATTTCCAAGAAATCCACAATAAAACGGAGTAGTAGAACGTAAAAATAGGACAATTCAAGAGTGTGCGAGAACTATGCTTACAGATAGTAATTTACCAAAGAATTTTTGGGCAGAAGCAATTGCTACCACCTGCTATATTTTAAATAGAATTTTAATTAGACCTTTAACTGATATTATGAACTTCTTTATTCAAAGAAACCTAAGGTATCTTATTTCAGAATTTTTGAAAGTAAATGCTTTATTTTAAATACAAAAGATAATTTAGATAAATTTGATCCTAAAACCGATAAAGGTATCTTTATCGGATATCTAATAGAAGTAAAGCGTACAGAGTGTTTAATCTAAAAACTAATTCCATTGAAGAAACAATGCATGTTTCATTTGATGAAAATTTTAAAAATTTTGAAGATACAAATGATGAAGAGGATTTAATTTCTCAAAATCAAGAATCAATTCAAACTAATAATGAAATTAATCATCCTAATAAAAGGACAAAACTTTTAAAAGATCATCCTATAGAAAAATATACTGGGAGATATGCAATCTGTTGTTAAAACTAGAAATCAACTAAGTCAAATGATTAATGTAGCTTTTATATCAACTATTGAACCCAAAAATCCAAAAGAAGCATCAACTGATGATTCATGGATTTTGGCTATGCAAGAAGAATTAAATCAATTTACTAGAAATGATGTTTGAGAACTTGTTCCTAGACCAGAAAATAAAACTATAATTGGAACTAAATGGGTTTATAAAAATAAAATGAATGAACAAGGAGAGGTAGTTAGAAATAAAGCTCGATTAGTCGCTCAAGGTTATTGTCAAGAAGAAAGAATAGACTTTGATGAAACCTTTGCTCCCATAGCAAGATTAGAAGCCATTAGGATTCTACTTGCTTTCGCAAATCATAATAATTTCAAATTATGTCAAATGGATGTTAAAAGTGCCTTTTTAAATGGATTTGTAAAAGAAGAAGTATATGTTGAACAACCACTAATTTTTGAAAATGATAAATTACCAAATCATGTTTACAAACTTAAGAAAGCATTATATGGTCTAAAACAAGCCCTAGAGCCTGGTATGATAGACTAAGATCTTATTTATTGCAATCTAATTTTGAAATTAATAAAGTGGATAATACTCTTTTTATTAAAATAAATAAAAATGATATTCAACTAGCACAAGTTTACGTAGATGATATCATTTTTGGTTCAACTAATTTTGAAATGAATAAAGAATTTTCTGAAATAATGACAAAAGAGTATGAGATGAGTCATATGGGTGAATTAAATTTCTTTTTAGGATTACAAATAAAACAATTAGATAATGGTATCTTTATTAGTCAAGAAAAATATGCTAAAGACCTAATTAGTAAATTTGGTTTGACTACTGCGAGTGGAAAACCCACTCCCATGTCAACCAATGAGTACCTTAGTAAAGTACATCTCTCGAAAGATGTAGATCAAAAACTATATAGAGGAATGATTGGATCACTACTCTATATTACTGCCAATAGTCCTGATATCATGCATAGTGTTTGTCTTTGTGCCAGATATCAATCCCAACCTAAAGAGACCCACTTAAAAGCCATAAAACGAATCATAAGATATGTTAAACACATATCAGATTATGGTTTATTCTACCCTAAAAATGATTATTTTGACCTAATATCTTACTATGATGCTGACTCCGCTGGTTGTAAATCAGACCGAAAAGGTACAAGTGGGACTTGTCACTTTTTGGGGCATTCTCTGATTTCTTGGCTTAGTAAAAAGCAAAACACAGTTTCTTTTTCAACAACTGAAGCAGAATATATTTCTGCTGCTTTGGCTTTTTCTCAAGTAATATATAAGCAACAAACCTTAAAAGATTTTGGTTTAAAATTTTCAAAATCACCAATTTAATATGACAATACGAGTGCGATAAATTTATCCAAAAATACTACTCAACATGCTCGAACTAAACATATTAATATCAGACGTTATTTTCTCAGAGATAATTTAAGTAGGGAAGTAGTTACTCTCGATTATATCAATTCTGAGAATCAAATTGCTGATATCTTAACAAAAACCTTAAATGAATCAATATTTACTAAATTAAGAAGAGAATTAGGTATTTGTTTTATAACTGAAACATAAAATATAAATAAAAAGTATAATTAATAATTAATATTAAAATAATTCAAAGAGTTAAAATATAAAAGACCATGTCGACATCCCCCATATACCCATGTCGACATGCAACGTTTTTAAATTTTGAAATTTTTCCCACCAAATTCAAAATAATAAGTTATAAATTCTTCACATTTTTGAAATTTCATTCATCCTTTCTGTTATCTCTCTGTTCTTCTCTCTGAAATCAAATAATCAATGGCCTCCTCTTCCAAATCAAACATAAAATAAACCTTTTCATTTCCCTCTCCTACGTCTGGTCCATTTCAACGTACTACTCTCGCTCGTGTGACTAAAATAGAGGACTCTCTAAAGGATGCACTTCAGATGATGACTGAAATTCAAGTGACTCAACTTCGTATGGCAAAGGAACAAGAGAGGTAAGGCAAGATTCTTAGGAATTTGCAAAAATTCCTAATGGATAACCAGGCCAATCCTATCTTGATTGATAAAGACTCTTCACTCAATCAAGAAAAAGAGGCCAGCGAAGAAGAAGAAGAAGAAGACGAACCCATGGAAGAAGAAGCGCAAGCAGAAGATGATGACCAAGTCGTGTGTGTTGGAGAAGTGTGTTTTGACAAAAATGGGAATCTTGTCGAACAACGTGGAAATTTCAGTTTCCACTATCCAAACTGTTCGATTCATAGATCTCTTATGTTTAAAAACACACAGTAGTTTCTTTTCTTTCTTCTCCGTTGTTGTTTGTGTTTCTTTTTTTTCTATACGCTCATGTATATACAACTTCATACGTAATAAATAACTCGTGTTCTTATACGTGTTTTAATTATACGTACTATCGTGAATTCTTAGTTAGGATAGTTAATTGTTTAGGACTATGTTTTAGTATTAGATTTAAGTGATGATTACTTATGATAACACTTCATTATAATCACATGTCATAGAGTGTTAGTTTTAGGGGGAGTTAAATAGTTTGGAGTGAGTTTTTGTTGATGACAAAGGGGGAGAAATATATAAAATAGAATAGTTAGGCATAAATTAAGGGGGAGTTTATTAGTTTTAGGGTGAGTTATTAGGATAGAAGTAATATTTTATAAACAAAGGTTGTCGTCATCAAAAAGAGGGAGATTGTTAGTCCGTGAGATGATGGTTTTGATGACAACAACCTTAGAATAGATTATAAAATATAAATACTGACAATATAAGTTTAGATATATATGTATATGCAGGATTTAACCATGCATGTATCAAGAATGAAGACTGTACAGTATAGAGATTCAAGATATCGAGATAGAAGACTCATGAGTATCAAGATTATCAAGAGTTCAAGATTTCAAGGTTAAGTAGAATTTTGTTAAAACTCATAGAAAAGCACTGGCATCTTAAAATCCAATTAGTCATGGAATGGAATCCACTCCGAGCTTGTTAAAGGGATGGAACCCTAAGTAGGATGGAACCAATGAAAATCTAGTGGAAAATTGTTTTGTATCTACTAATTTTAATTCAAATGATTTTACAAAATTATCTTGTTTTCAAAATGATTTCAAAACTTTCCTTTTAAAAACATCAAAACTCTATATCCCGATTTTAAATAATTTTAGCCTCAAAATTATCTTTAATTTCAAAGTCAAATTACTCCTGATTTTAAACTATCTTTTTAAATTATATATTTAATTTTGATACTTAGATTTAAATATAAAATTATAGTTAAAATCTATATATATATATATATATATATATATATATATATTATTCTCTACATTTACTTATGAATTTTAACTATAGTCAAGTATATTTGTAAAGTTTAAAATAGTTTTAATATAAGATAAAGGTTATTTTCAAAGAAAATCAAATCACCAAAAATTGCTTTGGGATGTCGACATCCCTTGGGTAACCATGTCAACATAATGTCAGTTGAATTCAAAATTTATATTTCAAAAGAAGTGTCTATTCGCCATAACTCTTCATGAATGGACATGGCTGTTGTTCTTCTATAAATAGGGGTTAGTTTCAACGAATTTTATATCATATTTTCTTGTTTTTCACTCTTCTTCTTCTTCCACGTTTCTTAATACATATTCTTACTAAATACTCTGCCGAAATCAACATTGAATCAAACTCGATTACTTCTAGTTTGATTCTCTATCACTATCTCTACATGGTACTCAGTGCTATTCAGAGTTATAGACTTCTTTGTAATCTATTAAGCGAGAAAAGGTGTGATTATAGCCTTGGAAATCAATCAAGAGAGAAAAGGTGTGATTGTAGCCTTGGTAAATCAATTGGGTAAACTTGTGGCCCGGAAATCAAGTATCTCTACTTAGACAATAGAAATTCTAGAGGGTGTACCTCGTAGCCTTGAAACCGAGGGTGTAATTGTACAATTGATTTTGAAAGGAAATTCGTATTTGTGTTGCGGGACTGGATGTAGGGTAACTCCGAACCAGTATAAAATCCGGTGTGTTCTTTCCTTTATTACTTTTATTTTATTCCTGCATCTGTGTTTGTTTCTGTGATCGTATCTGTGTCTGTATATTGCATACATCAGTGTCCAAATTAACATAAACTCAAAAAGATTTAGTAATTCTTTATTAACACTATTCACCCCCCTCTAGTGTTAATCCTAGCCTTAAGATCCGTAATCCACATTTCTCATAATAATGAGCGCTTATTTTAAAACATGTGGATACAAATTTTCATTTTTAATCTTTTTAACAAAAGACCATCTTTAAGATTCAATGTGGTTCTCGGATAACCATTTGGAATCCAACCCCCGGTCTCGTCAAATTTCAAATACAAATAGTTTACCTAAGTTTACCTAAGTTTACCTAATCTTTTGTAAATAATGAATGTTTACCTAAGTTTCCAATTGGGTAATAAGCTGTGACTTAACTAAGATCCTACTATATCCATATAGTTTTAAAATTAAGCGCTCATTATTTGGTTTAGTGTGACGCCCCACCTCCATACCCACGCTAGCCAAGAACACTACGGAGTAATGCTGTCAACTAGCACGGAGAATAAGGCTGTTGAGGAGCGACCATCCGTGTAATTTCTTTGAGCGAGCACCGATATGTCAGATAGTATAACATGCATTCTATTTCAAGAGGAAATCCGACATACCGATACAAACTCAAAGCTACTACACAGTGGCTATATGAATCCTTCGGAAACAAATATAGAAATAAGCATAACATAAATCAGTCACGGATTATTCATATCACAAAGGCGGAAGAAGATATGAATATATATAACTAACACATGAAAGTGTATGTCAGAGTAGCGGTCTAAAAGGATCCGCAATATCACAAAAGAATAGTTACAAGAACTACACAAAAGAATAAGTATACATCGTGGAGTCTATATCTCAAATGTATACAACAAAAACTACTATTCTAAGTAGTTAGCCAAAAGTCAGAGTAATGAATCCCTGGGGAGAAGTCAAGCAGAAGCACCTGCAACATCTCGGTCTGACCCGAGTATTATTTAATAAGAAAATAATAAACGGATCAGTCTAACTATAAATATCAGATGAAACGATATAGAATAAGAGATATGACTAAACACATAATAATCACAATGCCAAGTTGTGATATATATAATTAGTTGAAATCATCAAGAGATTAATCAATGTCACAAATTCTACACAAGAATCAAAGAAAATGTCATACACCTTATTTCGTTCATCAAACCACAAATATTGACGATTATATCAATGTCAATCACAAAAGTCAATGACACACAAATTCACCAATGCACAAATATTGATAAAACTTATCAATGGAAATCACGAAAATTGGTGAAACGCAAATTCTAGAAATCATTTCAAGAAATCCAGAAATCACAAAAAGGGGGAGGCCTATCACAAACGGGAGCATAAAGCTCACCAACACGTGTATCACAAACGGAATGTTAATTCCATGGTTGCTAACCATCACAAATTGAGCCGAAGCTCCACAAACGGCCCGAAGACCATGGGTTGCTACCCTACCAAATTGAGTCGAAACACCACAAAACGGGGTTTAGTCTCCCACGTAGACAAAGAGACATCGCACATTGCTAGTCTAAATCACAAAAATGATCGTCATGATCAACGAGAAGTGTCAATTACACTAAGCTAGTAAATATATGAGTTTAGCTTCATGTCCCATAAACACTTGCTTAACTTAAATATTTACGAACAAACTGTAGATCTCCACTAGAAAATTGTCACAAGAGATTCAATCGAACAAGTCCAAGAATTAACCGACGAAGTAAACGCAAGCATTTCATACCACTCGTTTTACTAAGTCGTTTAATTAGATTTCTCATACGAGTGAGGTAAAGGTTTGTATATACTAATAGATTAGAAATCGGTTTAAAAAGATGAGCTTTGTAATAAAATAGTGTTGAAATCATTTGAAGAAAGAGTTTTGATATTTACTACTAGTATAGAAAACCTTTATATTTTTGAAGTGACAAATCACAAAGAAGATTGTAAGAACAATCAATCACTAAAATTCACATATGAAGATGTGAATAAAATTCAAAGAAACCGATAAAGAATCCATCGAAATGGATATTCAAAAATCCCTAAAAGGAGTCATCAAAGTCAAAATAAATGATAACAACAAATAGGATTATCACGAATCGATTTAAACTGGAATTCTCAAGCGAATAGGTAAATAGGCAAAACACTGCAAATTTCAGACGTCTGAAACAAGTGGTTCAGACGTCTGAATATGGAAATATAAAAATTTCCAGAACACAATTCAGACGTCTGAATCAAGTGTTTCAGACGTCTGAAATAGGCACTTTTTAGCCTATTTCCTTTCTGGTTCCAATTGAACCAATTCAGACGTCTGAAACCATATATTCAGACGTCTGAATCTGGGAGTAGAAATCTTCCCAGAACAATATTCAGACGTCTGAATATTACGTTTCAGACGTCTGAATGAATGGTTCAGGGCATTCCCTGAACCTAGGCCAAAAATGGCCAAACGAATATCGAAAACGATCGAACGAGAAAATGACGAGGACAAAGGAATTACGTCGAACGACAACCCAGCCCAAACGGCTCTTCGATACGCCTCAAATATCAATGTCCAAATATCCATAATAGGATTTTCATAAATTGGACCAAAACACCAAAATTTGGAATATACACCAATTCAATCCAAACCAAAATCAATTGCACACGAATAAGTGTTAGGAATTCATACCTAACAATCGAAGATAATTATAGACAAAGATGTGAGATAAAAATCTCACCTTTTTACCAAAATCAAACAAGAAGAAGCTTGAAAGCAAATGGAGAATCAACCTCTCTTCAACACAACCCAAATGAGCTTGAATCTATGCTCAAAACAAGAACATTCCCAAAAATAGGTTTAGGAATTTCTGAAATTGGTAAGAGAATAAGTTGGAGAAGAAGAAGAGAATGCTTACCAATGGGTTCTCTTGAATTTGGAGCTAGGAATTTGAGGTTGCAAGTGGAACTAGGGTTTTGGAGTTTTAATTTCCAATCTCTCCCACCATTATTGCCTTAGAACTGAAAAGAGGAAGAAAATGTGGGTGAATGGAGAAGAGTGGCTCAGTTTTGAGTATAAGTTAAACATAGGGCTGAACCCAAACCCAAACCCAAAGTGAAAAGTAGCAAAAATCATTCTCCAAACATATCGAAGCTTATACTCAAAAAGGTCGCAAAAGGCATTTTAAACTCAATGGGAGTGGTCCCGAGTCCTAATTCGACCGTATGCAAAAAGTAGCTTTTCGGACTAAAATCCGACTAACGATAAAATATTTAAATAAAATATTTAAATATAAAAATCGACAAATATGCGGGTTGTTACAGACTTCCCTCCTTAAAGAAATTGCGTCCTCGCAATATTTAAGAAGAACATATATAGTAACAACCATAAAAGCATATTCAACACAAAAGAAATTTGAAATAAGAAGTTCACCTCAAAGAGCACGAGAAAGTAAGTCCGGATGTGTTCGCTCGATGAACTCTCTAGATTCCCAAGAACAATCCTTAGGATTTGAAGACCATTGAACTTTAAAAAAAGGAACATCTTTATTTCGAAGTCGTTTGACTTCCGAAGCAATGATACGAATAGGATGCTGCTCATAAGTTAAATTAGGCGAAACTTCGGTCTCTTCCACAACACCGGGCTCAAGAATAGAATCGGAATCTCGAAGATATTTCCGAAGTTGAGAAACGTGAAACACGTCATGCATAGCAGAGAACTGAGCCGGTAATGATAGGCGATAAGCCATGGAACCAATACGTTCAATGATAGGAAATGGCCTAATATATCGAGGCGCCAATTTTCCCAATCGACTGAAACGTACAACACCTTTCATAGGTGATACACGAATGAACACAAGATCTCACACAGAAAATTCTAACTTCCTTCTTCGGTTATTGACATAGGATTTTTGTCTACTCTGGGCTTCTTTCATCCTATGTCGAATAAGATCAATCTTTTCTGTGGAATCGCGAATAAAATCTGGACCTAAAACCAGCTTCTCACCGGCCTCAAGCCAACAAGAAGGAGATCGCATGGCCTTCCATAGAGTGCCTCGAAAGGTGCCATACCAATACTAGATTGGAAGCTATTATTATAGGAAAATTCAACAAGTGAAATATAATCTTCCCAACTTCCACCAAAATCAAGAACACAAGCACGAAGATCTTCAAGAGTTTGATTCACACGCTCAGTTTGTCCATCGGACTGAGGATGATAAGCGGTGCTAAAATTGAGCTTCGTTCCCAAAGCTTTTTGAAGACTCTTCCAAAATCCACTAGTAAACAAAGGATCACGATCACTAACTATAGAAGTAGGAACACCATGTAATTTAACCATCTCTTTAACAAAGAGCTTGGCCAAAAGAGGAACGGTTCGGTTAGACCGGACGGGAATAAAATGGGCAGATTTAGTAAGTCTATCAACGATCACCCATAAGCTATCATGACCTGAACCAGAACGGGGAAGGCCATCTATAAAATCCATGGAAATTTGGTCCCACTTCCAAATTAGAATTTCTAAAGGTTGCAATAACCCACCATGCCTTTGATGTTCAGCCTTAATGAGTTGGCAAGTCATGCAACGCTTAACGAAATTAGCGATGTCAAGTTTCATTCCCTCCCAATAATAAAGTCGCTTCATATCTGCGTACATGTTACTACTACCGGGATGAATGGTGAATTTAGAACGATGAGAATCCTCCAAAATATCCTTACGAAGATCAATAATATCTGGTACGATAAGTCTACCAAATTTTCGAATGCCGCCACGAGAATCGATATCAAATTCTTTCAATCCTTCAACATCAATTTCATCCTTAATATTTTGGCCAAGAAGAGCTAGTTCGGGATCTAGCCTTTGAGCTTCAAGAATGCGGTCTAAAAGAGAAGGACGAGCCTCAAGGCTACATAAAACAAGAGATGAACATAAATCGTGAACACGGTCTCGAATTTCGCAAGAGGATAAAATCTCGAGATCGTTCCATTCGGATATCATCATAGAAACAACCGCTTGTTGCTTTCGACTAAGTGCATCCGCAACGCGATTTCCCTTTCCGGGAGTATAAAGGATATCAAGATCATATGGTGCAAGAAATTCGAGCCAACGCTATTGACGCAAATTAAGTTCCTTTTGAGAGAATAAATACTTCAAGGACTTATGATCGGTATAAAGAACAAATTTCTCTCCTAAAAGATAATGACGCCAAATCCAAAGAGCAAAAAGAATAGCCGCGAGTTCTAAACATGAGTGGTGTATCTAGTCTCGGCAGGCTTCAATTGCCTAGAAGCATAAGCAATAACACGTTCTCTTTGCATAAGAACGGCACCCAAACCAACGCGACTAGCATCGGTATAAACAACGAAATCTTGATTCCCCTCGGGAATAACGAGAATAGGAGCATCAGAAAGAAGTTCTTTTAATTTCTGAAAAGAAGCTTCACATTTGTCCGACCAAATATATTTAACACCTTTCTTCGTCAAGCTAGTGAGAGGCACGGCAATCTTAGAAAAGTCTTTGATAAATCGGCGGTAATAACCTGCCAATCCCAGAAAGCTACGGATTTCTGTCACACTCTCCGGTCTCTTCCAATTCTGAATTGCTTCAATCTTTGAAGGATCCATGGAAATTCCGGATTCGGAAATAATATGACCGAGAAACTTCACACGAGATTGCCAAAAGTGGCATTTAGAAAATTTTGCCTTTAATTGATTACTCCTAAGAGTTTCCAACACAATCCGAAGATGTTTTTCATGCTCCTCCTCGGTTTTGGAATACACAAGAATATCATCAATAAAGATGAGGACAAACTGATCGAGGAAGTCTTTAAAAACTCGATTCATTAAGTCAACGAAATAAGCCGGGGCAATCGTTAACCCGAATGGCATAACAAGCCATTCATAAGATCCATACCGAGTACGGAACGATATCAAAGGAATGCTATCCTCTGCAATACGAAGCTGATGAAAACCGGTAGCCAAGTCCAATTGTGAAAAGACTCTAGCACCACTAAGCTGGTCAAATAAATCGTCAATCCGAGGTAAAGGATATTAATTTTTGATAGTAAGATCATTAAGCTTGCGGTAGTCAACGCAAAGCCTAAGCGTACCATCGGATTTCTTCACAAAAATAGCTGAAGCTCCCCAAGGTGAGGAACTAGAGCGAATAAACTGCTTCGTCTCCAATTCGGATAATTGTTTACGCATCTCCTCATTTTCTTTATTGGACATACGATACGGAGGACGAGTGATAGGTTGAGCTCCAGGAATAAGATTAATTATGAACTCAATTGCTCGCTTAGGTGGTAACCCTAAAACGGGCTCGAATATGTCGGAAAATTCACGAACGACGTGAATAAGAGAAATAATATCACCCTCATCATCATCGTCGTCATCACGAGGATTTAAAGAATATAAAGATGCAACCAAAGCAGAATCTGAATCTCTAAGAATAACAGAAACCTGATTAACAGATTGAGCATGTCGAAGATGAATAGTCCGCTCAGGACATAGGATATGAGCTTCATAATGGTTAAGCCAATCCATTCCCAAAATCATTCCAAAGCCTAAATAACGCATGACATGCAAATCGGCTAGGAAAGGAAAATCACACAAAATAATCTCGACATCTTTACACAATAAACTGATTGTTGCGGATCCACCAACCGGATTCACAATTCTCAAAGAAGTCATTAAACACAAAACATCCAAAGAAAAAGTATCAACAAGTTCTTTTGATATAAAAGAATGGGACGCACCCGTATCAAAAAGAACTCGAATAGGATGATCACGAAATAAAATAATTCCATCCAGAATAGAATGAGAAATACCTTGGCCACGAGATGTGTTGCCAGGGGCTTGAGCAACATTAAGCTTTCCCTCCTTCTTGCCCTGAAGCTTGGGGCATGAGGATATAACATGACCGGGACCTTTGCAGTAGCGACAAGAGATAGACTTGGGACGCTTGTTCGCATAATGGTCCTTCGAACCACAATTATAGCATTCCCCACGACCAAAGGAAGAAGTCTTTGCCACGGAGGTTGCTTGCTTCCCTTTCTTATTAGGATAGGGGCCTTTGAATTTGTTTGGCCTCTTCTTGTTATTGTTGAAGCTTGGTTTGGAACCCACCACTTCAACATCATTCTCCCTATCCGCCTCTTCAAGACGAAGAGCGATATCAACGAGTTGGTCGAAAGAAACTTCTAATTTTAGAAGTAATGGCTTCTTGAGACTTTTGTTTAAGCCATAAACGAACCTCTGGTTCTTCTTTAAAGGGGTGTTGATGTATTCAACCCCATATTTAGAAAGCGACTCGAAGGAGGCGACGTAATCAGTCACGGAGGACTCACCTTGAACAAGGTCTATTAATCGTCGAGCCAATGTCACTTTCTCTGCTTCTGGTACAAATTTCAACTCGAAGCGTTCCCGGAATTGCTCCCAGGTGAGATCCGCTTCATTAATCTCAGAAATAAGAAGCTCGTACTAGTCCAATGCTCTTTCTCGGAGCATACTAGAGGCCACCTGAACTCGGTGAAGGTCAATAAGATTCATGCGAGAAAAGATTCGATCGCATGACCTTAGCCAAGCCTGTACTTCAATAACAGTTTCGGAACCTTTGAATGGCTCCCCACCCAAATTAGTGTAATCGCTACACAAGCGTGCAAATCCCGACTTTGGGTGAGTAGGTTTCGGATTAGCTCCAGCTGCTTGAGCATTCGTCACTAAATCAAGAAGCTGTTGAGTAGTCATAAAAACTCCATCTTCGGGTGGAACACTAGATGGTCCAGCTCTGGGACGGCCTGGTCTAGACATTCCTCTTCCTTAGAAAGAAAGAAGAGCAAGAAGAAGATTATTCACTCATGAATATCAAGCAATCTTGATAGACAAAACAAGGAATCATAAAAGAAAATAGGATAGAACAGTACGTAGATCCGAATAAAATCCTAAAGCACGACTCCTAAGAAAGACTTAGGACGATGATCCTTGTTATAATATTCCATATTGTTCCGAAGTTTGGCTCTGATACCAAGCTGTGACGCCCCACCTCTATACCCACGCAAGCCAAGAACACTACGGAGTAATGCTGTCAACTAGCACGGAGAATAAGGCTGTTGAGGAGCGACCATCCGTGTAATTTCTTTGAGCGAGCACCGATATGTCAGATAGTATAACATGCATTCTATTTCAAGAGGAAATCCGACATACCGATACAAACTCAAAGCTACTACACAGTGGCTATATGAATCCTTTGGAAACAAATATAGAAATAAGCATAACATAAATCAGTCACAGATAATTCATATCACAAAGGCGGAAGAAGATATGAATATATATAATTAACACATGAAAGTGTATGTCAGAGTAGCGGTCTAAAAGGATCCGCAATATCACAAAAGAATAGTTACAAGAACTACACAAAAGAATAAGTATACATCATGGAGTCTATATCTCAAATGTATACAACAAAAACTACTATTCTAAGTAGTTAGCCAAAAGTCAGAGTGATGAATCCCTGGGGAGAACTCAAGCAGAAGCATCTGTAACATCTCGGTCTAACCCGAGTATTATTTAATAAGAAAATAATAAACGGATCAGTCTAACTATAAATATCAGATGAAACGATATAGAATAAGAGATATGACTAAACACATAATAATCACAATGCCAAGCTGTGATATATATAATTAGTTGAAAATCATCAAGAGATTAATCAATGTCACAAATTCTACACAAGAATCAAAGAAAATGTCATACACCTTATTTCGTTCATCAAACCACAAATATTGACGATTATATCAATGTCAATCACAAAAGTCAATGACACACAAATTCACCAATGCACAAATATTGATAAAACTTATCAATGGAAATCACGAAAATTGGTGAAACAAAAATTCTAGAAATCATTTCAAGAAATCCAGAAATCACAAAAAGGGGGAGGCCTATCACAAACGGGAGCATAAAGCTCACCAACACGTGTATCACAAACGGAATGCTAATTCCATGGTTGCTAACCATCACAAATTGAGCCGAAGCTCCATAAACGGCCCGAAGACCATGGGTTGCTACCCCACCAAATTGAGACGAAACTCTACAAAAACGGGGTTTAGTCTCCCTCATAGACAAAGAGACATCGCACATTGCTAATCTAAATCACAAAAATGATCGTCATGATCAACGAGAAGTGTCAATTACACTAAGCTAGTAAATATATGAGTTTAGCTTCATGTCCCATAAACACTTGCTTAACTTAAATATTTACGAACAAACAGTAGATCTCCACTAGAAAATTATCACAAGAGATTCAATCGAACAAGTCTAAGAATTAACCGACGAAGTAAACGCAAGCGTTTCATACCACTCATTTTACTAAGTCGTTTAATTAGATTTCTCATACGAGTGAGGTAAAGGTTTGTATATACTAATAGATTAGAAATCGGTTTAAAAAGACGAGCTTTGTAATAAAATAGTGTTGAAATCATTTGAAGAAAGAGTTTTGATATTTACTACTAGTATAGAAAACCTTTATATTTTTGAAGTGACAAATCACAAAGAAGATTGTAAGAACAATCAATCACTAAAATTCACATACGAAGACGTGAATAAAATCCGAAGAAACCGATAAAGAATCCATCGAAATGGATATTCAAAAATCCCTAAAAGGAGTCATCAAAGTCAAAATAAATGATAACAACAAATAGGATTATCACGAATCGATTTAAATTGGAATTCTCAAGCGAATAGGTAAATAGGCAAAACACTGCAAATTTCAGACGTCTGAAACAAGTGGTGCAGACGTCTGAATCTGGAAATATAAAAATTTCCAGAACGCAATTCAGACGTCTGAATCAAGTGTTTCAGACGTCTGAAATAGGCACTTTTTAGCCTATTTCCTTTCTGGTTCCAATTGAACCAATTCAGACGTCTGAAACCATATATTCAGACGTCTGAATCTGGGAGTAGAAATCTTCCCAGAACAATATTCAGACGTCTGAATATTACGTTTCAGACGTCTGAATGAATGGTTCAAGGCATTCCCTGAACCTAGGCCAAAAATGGCCAAACGAATATTGAAAATGATCGAAAGAGCAAATGACGAGGACAAAGGAATTACGTCGAACGACAACCCAGCCCAAACGGCTCTTCGATATGCCTCAAATATCAATGTCCAAATATCCATAATAGGATTTTCATAAATTGGACCAAAACACCAAAAATTGGAATATACACCAATTCAATCCAAACAAAAATCAATTGCACACGAATAAGTGTTAGGAAATCATACCTAACAATCGAAGATAATTATAGACAAAGATGTGAGATAAAAATCTCACCTTTTTACCAAAATCAAACAAGAAGAAGCATGAAAGCAAATGGAGAATCAACCTCTCTTCAACACAACCCAAATGAGCTTTAATCTATGCTCAAAACAAGAACATTCCCAAAATTAGGTTTAGGAATTTCTGAAATTGGTAAGAGAATAAGTTGGAGAAGAAGAAGAGAATGCTTACCAATGGGTTCTCTTGAATTTGGAGCTAGGAATTTGAGGTTGCAAGAGGAATTAGGGTTTTGGAGTTTTAATTTCCAATCTCTCCCACCATTATTGCCTTAGAACTGAAAAGAGGAAGAAAATGAGGGCGAATGGAGAAGAGTGGCTCAGTTTTGAGTATAAGTTAAACATAGGGCTGAACCCAAACCCAAACCCAAAGTGAAAAGTAGCAAAAATCAACTTTCTCCAAACATATCGAAGCTTATACTCAAAAAGGTCGCAAACGGCATTTTAAACTCAATGGGAGTGGTCCCGAATCCTAATTCAACCGTATGCAAAAAGTAGCTTTTCGGACTAAAATCCGACTAACGATAAAATATTTAAATAAAATATTTAAATATAAAAATCGACAAATATGCGGGTTGTTACATTTAGCCGGGAGAGGACTTTGTGTCATAAAACCAAATCGGAATAATGATATGACGAAATGGATAGCATTTGAAGACCGGTGGTGAAGACCGGGTATTTTCGAGAATGAAAGGTTTACCATCGGATGACTCTGCACTGAGTAGCTACGGTATAAAGATCTCCATATGTGATGGGGAGTCTGATCGGGATTGTGAATACCCGGATTGCAAGGGCTTCTTTGAAGTGCCTTCGGTTTTGTTCGAACCGAGAACGGACTTGTGTGGATATAGGTCTGACATTACACTTTGAGATGTAAAGCTGATTTCTATCAAATATATTTCTGTTTGGTGATGGAGAATTTATTCTCTTAGCTTAACACCCTTCTCTGAGACGTATGAGCTCAGAGTTTATGTGGTTGATATTTACCAGTGATGTTTCCTAATTTGGTAATGTGGCATACGAAGTGCTGCTGATCATTTGTTGATCAAAGCATGGCTTTTGTGAAAAGCGCAGCTTTGTTGACGTAACCTCATCGGACCTCACAACACGAAATTGGTCGACACAAGAAGAATGCAGCAAGATTATGAGGTCGTGCCCTTTTGGGTAAGTCCATTTCCTTCTGGAAAAAGGTGGTATCATGGTATGGAGCTCAGATATTTAACCTATGTGGTTGCTGCAAATTTATTACTTTGTGGTTGTTGCTTTGTGGTTGAGGATCCTTGGATAAAGGTCGATAACGACCAGGGGATGGCATACTCGTGTAGTAGTTACCTAGTTACAGAGGTAACCTGGCCTTGTGTTGGCAGAGAGCTGGTTAAGTTCTCAAGGCGTCCCTCCAGAGGCGTACCCATGTGGCCCAAGAAGTTCCTCAGCCTGACCATTTGTTGGAAATCCAATCAAACGATACGAGCCATGTACGGTTTTAGTTGTATAACTTGCCACCTCAGGTGGTAGTTATAGCAGGCATAATATAATGGTACCTATGCTGGCTAAGATTAATATTATACTTGCAAATGTTTTATGCACTATGCACTAATAATAATATCAAAAGGTTTCGCGTATCAAGCATGTTTGACTATCATAAGGAGAAGTCTCCTCCAATTGTGCGCTTGCACTGTGTTTGTGCGGGCAGGCCTTATGGTAGTTTCATTTTCCAAAAAGCATTGTGGATTTCTTTTAATTTATTTTGTTTTCTTTTGTTAAAGATAAATTTTTTATATGCACACACCATTCCCATGACTGACATGGAATTTATTGTTCCCTTTTTAAACTCTGGATTCCCATAATTTTCCATACGGGCGACCTAGAATTAGATTTTCAAATAGTCAGCTAGTAGATATAAAGTCGATAGCTTCAGCCTTTGGATTTGGCAATAGCATTTGTTCACTTCAACTGACCTTGCTTAAGTCAACATGATGGTGGTTCGAGCTTATAGCTTGGAGATCTTTGGATCATTGGATTAGAATGCAGTTTTGGATTCTATCTTTCTTTCTATCCTTTGGAAGACCACATTGGTGATATTGTTACGCTGCAGGTGTTATTTTTCCGCTATTATATCTTATATCTCTGATATTGATATCATTTGTATCAATGTGTTGTATCAAATTGTTTTGTATCAATGAGATATTTCATTTCTGTTTCTGATGTGTTGTACTTAATGTGTTATAAGCTCCAGTGCGAATCGAATTTCAACATTTAAATCTACGGCATTCGAATACAAGTGAAGAATGGATGTCGGTTTTTAGACGATGAAATCTGGGTCATGACACTAAGTGACTAGCAACCAATTAGGGTAAGGTCACCCTTGTCTAAATGTCCTTTTATTTCGGCTATGTGGGCGGCTACTGATACCAACCGTGGGGTGAACTTATTAAACTATCCAGTAAGGGATAGCTCCGGTCTAGTGATGCAAGGGATAAGGGTGGATCCTCGGTACGGTGATCTAGACCATGTAATGTGAAGGGAGGTACCCAGTAGCCTTGCCATTGTATGGAATTCAATTTCCAATAAGCGCCTATACGGTTTTGGATTGTGCCTAACTATGCTGAAACGTGAGATGCAAGCATTTCAACTAGATTCTATTTTACTTTCTATAGACACTATTATAATATTAGACGGATTTGATAAAAATGTTTTGGTTATCGTTAGGTAAAAATGTAATGACCCGATATTTTCAACCATTCGCATCCACACACATCGAACTTGAATTGTTCAATATATCAGATTATTAATTTAAATTTGGCAAAACTCGGCATATGCAGTAAATCAATCAATCACAGAATCACAGACACAGAGTAATATAATAATAACGTAGCAGAATAGATAAAATAGTAGTTCATGAAGCTACTATATAAACAACAGAGTTTGAAATAAAATACAACAGAATAATCTCAAATACAGTAAAGTCTCCATTACAACTGATGACCTCTCTGAACAAACCAACTGGAAAAGCTGAAAGCTGGATCGATTGTTGGATCTCCAAGCGAAGCTTCAAATTCCAAAGGTGAGTCTCAAATGCTGAATTACTCGGTCTGACCCGAGCGTAAAGCAAAACACCAAACACTCAAGTCAGGATTAACATTCTTATATCAATAAATCCAACTCAAGTGAAATATCAACTGAAATATAATTAACTTAAAGATGTTTGGGATAACCATCCTCTAAGGACCCATGGAACTATCTACCATGTAGAAATATACACTATAACACCGTGGTCATTTCAAATTAATTTAAACTTCAAACCAAAATATTATTTTCATTTCAAATATATCTACTTTCCAAAACAGTATATATATTAAATAATTTATAAAGTAAAGTAATAGTAATTTCCTCAACCTCACAAATCGCTTCAAAACCAACTCGACTTTCCCATTCAAATTAAATTAAATCTCAATTTATCCATTTCCATTCAATTCAGTTTCTAACTAAATAAATAAAAAATTTATCGATTTCAATTACAAATTTGAACCACAAATACACCATTTAAATTTCAATGTAATTCAAAGTCAATATATTTCGAAGCTTTAAAAATTTCAAAGACTAAATTTGATAATTGCACTTATCTTCCAATTTGACCTTGCTATTATTTAGTCTTGAAATATTCGCTTAATAAATCCAATATTATTTATATGACCTATGGTAACATAGCGAAAGTCGTGTGTGCCGTGAGAGCCAACGGTCTGTGTTTGATTTTATATCGGTAGACTGCGACCTATGTAGGAGTGGTGAAGTTTCATTTTGACAGCGAAAATCAGAGTCCGTAGAGAGCCTACAGTTACATGGACTTTTTCTATGATGGCAACGTAACCCTGGAATGTAACTGCGATCTGTTGTAGGTTCCATGGCGTAATCGGGAGGCCGCGGAGAGCCTGCAGTTACATGGACTTTTGCTGCGATGGCAACATAACCTTGGAATGTAACTGCGACCATGGATGGGGGTGATGATTTCCAGAGCATTCTCACCAAAGATATTTCCTCTATTTTTCAAAAGTATTTTCTATATTTTCAATAAAATTATTTTCCAAGTATTTTCACTGGATGTTGAAAATGGGTCTGCTAAGTACTTATAGATTTTCAGTCTTACGCCTGATCAACGTATGACTGAATTTCTGTGAGAACAAGAATGGACTTGTTGAAACATCGAGTTATAAAATGATAATTTTATAAAACTATTTTGACAATATCATATAGATTTTTAAATGTTTTAAAGAAGTGTTCAAAGAGGAAATTTAACTAATATTAAGTATTTTAATAAATTCTGGCTTCGTTCATTTTCGAGGACGAAAAGATTCAAAGGGGGAAGGAATGTAATAGCCCAGATTTTTCGGGTATTAGGTAATTGAATAATTATCTGATTTAGCTACTTGAAAATTCTGATTTATAGATTAAAATAAATAATAATGATTATTTATATACATAGATATGAATAGATTTTAAATAGGATTATTATTTACAAACTGAATTTGTGATTGTTTAAATATATATTTGAGTTGATTTAAAATTAGAATTTTAAGTTTGGATTTGAATTTGAATTTTAAATTTAAAAGATAGATATTTGTAAATATTTTGAATTTAAAAATATATGTATAATATTTTTATTCGTATATAATTTGTTTTATATTATTTTGTATAAAGGATTTTATTTATATAAATAAAATAAAATGTATTTATTCAATAGGAAATTGAATATAAAAGAAAAATAACATTTAAATTTTATTTACACATGAAAATTACATGTGTAATTTGTACAAGCCTTGGAAATAACAAGTGGCGATATGTTCCTTTAAGTTGATAAATTAATAATATAATGGCTAGAGAATAAGCTGCAAAACAGTTCCAAAATTTTTCCTTAGTCTCTTCTCTCAAATCTTGATTTCCTCCATCTTCCTTTTTTAAAACCAAATCGAAAATTTGAACAACAAATTTAAAACTAAACTCAACAAGTACCAGGCATATAACCGAACAATTTGAGATCATCTAAAACTAGTAAGAATTCAGATTCAAATCAACAAATCAAGTTACAAATTCAAAGTCAGGTTTCAATCGACTGTCGAGTTCCAGAAATAGTCCGCTGTTCAACAATAAGGTGAGTAAACTTTATCCTTTGACTAGATCTACCTGTTTAAAACAATGCATGTGGTAAGTGTTTGAAAAATTGATGAAATGTTGGCAAGAATGTTTGAATAATGTTTATATATATTAAGATGAGTATTGTGTGAACATCTGAGAATATCTCTCTGTTAAATTTCAACAGACTAAAAATACTCTAAATCAAGTATCTCTTCATGTAAGCTAATTTAGATTATGATGTTCTAAGGGAAGTAAACGAGGATAGTGCACAGTATATAAGGGGAAATGTGATGACAATCAGGGGGTTGCTGAACGATGTAGTTATACGAGATAAATGTGATTGGAAAACAGAAATTTAACAGTGGAATGGTGGAAGGCTGATGTGGGTTCAGGGAGGTAATTGTATGAAGTAGAAAGCAGTCTTGTAATGTGGATATGCAGCAGGAATGTGTTGTATGAAGAGGTGGCTAGGGGTGAAGAGATGTTTCTGAAGGGGAAGCCGGCAGAGGCAGGGAGGGATGTCTTGCTGTGCACTGAAGTATTTGTGTCCAGATGGAAATTTTATGTGAAGTTGTATTGGGAATGGTAGTGGTTAACAGCAGTTTTGTTGCAGTGTTATGGAGATATTGCTGCAGGGAGGTGGTGAAGTGGGCAAAGGAGATACTGCTGGAATGGTGGTGATAGGTAGGATGTTGTTGATGTGAGTGAAGGGTTCTGGTGATGTTTGGCTGTGGTTTGTGAAATGCACAAGCCGTAAGTAGCAAGTAATGAAGTTGTACAGTTGTATGTAAAGTGTGCGCTGGTAGTTTTGATGGCGAAAGCTAATGATGAAGTTGGATACAGTTGTATAATTGTATATAGAAGTGTGCACAAGTAGCAAGTGATGAAGTTGGATGGTTGCAGCACTGTGGATGGAAGGCAGTAAGGTGGAATGTAGGGGAATGCGTTTTTATGAGATGGTGGCACTGTTGGTCAGTGATGAGTGTAGGATTGTGGAATGAAGTGAGGTGACTGTTGGGTGTCTGATATGCTACTGTATTGGATGGCTGTTGTCTGGTGTGCAGTGATGCAATGGCGTTTTGTTGTATTTTGTTGTGGCAGGATAATGGTGATGATGGTTGATTGGAATTGATGAGTGTTTATGTATGTATATTGATGGGGAGAACTGTGTTAATGATGGCAGTTATGGGATGATTGTTAATAGGAGTATATGCTTGATGGTTGCCAGTGGGATGTGGTGTGGAAGTAGCAGAGGGTTGTGCACGGACATGTGTACACTTGAACAGTGGCTGGTGGTATGGTGTGTAGCAATCGACAGGGATGGATGTGGAGATGCGTGCTTTATTTGCTGGAAGAGTAAAGAAATTTTGTAGAGGGGTCTTGAGGTGGGACAGTGATGGGTATGTGAAACTGAAGTGTTGTTTCTTGTATGAAGTTCATCAAGCAGCATTTAGGTGATGAAGTGGTATGTGTAGAAGATTTTAAAAATGGTTTGATTCGTGTTCATGGGTGATTTTATATCTAATAGTTTTCAAAAATCATAAACAATTTATCAAACATTTCTTAATGAAGGATAATTAACCAATGGGACAATTACTGGATGAAAGTAATTTAAGGAATTTTTTTTATGGAACCAGTAAAGGATTAATTACCTAGTGTAATCAACTAAGGGATATATTAAATAAGAAACTAATTAATGGGTAGTTAATTAATGAGTGGGGTTAATAAAAGGTTAATTAATCAATGTAAGTAATTAATTTGAGTAATTAATTAGGGATTAATGTAACTAATGTGAATAGGTAAAAAAATTAATTAATTTGTGTAATTAATTAAAAGAAAATTACTTAATATAATTAAAGATGATAATTAGATGATGATTAATTAATTGATTTGTAATTAATTAATGTGGAGTAAGCAATATTTAAAAAGATGATTGAAGTAATTAATTTAATTATTTAAATTGATTAGGAATGGTGTCATTAATTAATCTTGCTTATGAGTTATTGAATGATATTGAATGCCATGGATTGTTTGATATCTCTGATATGATATGTTTTGTGATATGATATGTTTGGGTGGACAATGATAATGTGGTTATTTATCAATGATGAATTGCTGTGTAAAAGGTGACATCTTTTATTTAAAATTGAATTGTGTTTCACTTGAATAACTGGGGTTAAGATGGTATTGAATTCGAAGAGACCGGAGTCGGGTATTAGTTAATACCCGAAAACCGCTTCGATTCTTTATAAATTGATATGTGAAAAACAATAAGCTAAAATGGAATGATTTAAGTGAATTAGACCATTTAATCTAAATTTTGGTACTTAGAAATTGATGTGTGATGTAATGATGTCTACAACGACTTGTGAAGTTGTAAATTGATACAAGTTACCACGGGTTTGTATAAATTGTATGTTTTGTGTCCATGTTAGATGGGTTTACTCACGATAGTTGCATGACCCGGGTGTTACTTTGATGTAATGCTCGGTTCAGACCGAGTATTACAGATTTTCAGGTAAGGACGTTCTGGAGCTCAGGAGACGAGCTGGATGGCAGGAAAGTATGGAGCATTTACCGCTGTTTATATTGTAGTTGTCTTGGGCATGCTGTTTTAAAACTGTCCGGTGTTGTGAGATGGAGTGTAACTCTGATGTATAAAATATAATATATTGATACAGTTCTTCTTTGTATAAATGTTATTTATGTGGTATTATATTTTGATCCGCTGCGAATGTGAGGTTTCTATGACTTGTTTCTGTTTCTTTTTCTTTTCTTTCTTCTTTTCTCTAACTATCTGGAATTTTCGGGATCGGAAATTCCGGGTTGTTACATTTGGTATCAGAGCTTAAGGTTAAGCGAGAACCTTGGCTCTGGTGGGATTACTCATTAAGAACAGGGTAAATGGTACCCTAGAATGAGTGGAGTGAATATATATATATATATATATATATATATATATATATATATATATTTGTTATTTTCTTATATAAAGATTTTAAATGATTTTATAAGAATATATTTTGATATATAAAGCAATATTTCTTTTTAATAAATATTAAAGTAATTGGTTGTTAAATTATTGGAATTAAATTAAGTGGAAATAGGAATACAACCAAAATGAAATTAAATAAAGATAAGTTTGTAATGGATTCAAACTGAAATTAAAAATCTTGAAGTTGAGGAAGAGTTTCAAAATAAGATGAATTAGAACTGGTTTCAAACCAGAAAATAGAATGGTTATTGTGGGATGTTTATTTTCCAATAAACAATAAAATGTTTTAAGGAAGTAACCATTTAAAAAGAGAATAACTTGTAAATTTGAAAGAATGTGAATTAAAGTGGGTTTCCAAATGTGAAGTTCTGAATTCTAAATTTAAACATTTGAATTGGTTTCAAAATGTTAAAGGAAATAATATTATTCAAACTATTTTGAATATGATCTTATTTTAAAATAAGAAATGTTCTTTAATATATTCGAATGAAAGGGTCCTATTTCAAACAAGGGTTGTTTGAAACTTTAAAGGAAATTTGTTTTGAATTAAAAGCAAAGGTGGTTTAAATTTTAAAATTTTGGCTTGGTGGGCCAAGAAGTAAATATGTATATGTGTGGATATACATAATATTAAAAATGATTTGAAAATAAACTCTAAGATGTTGAGTTTTGACTCTCCCTAAAGTATGATATAAAAGCTAAAGTGATATAAGTTTTGAACTTATAAGTGTGAAAGAATTTTGAAATTTGAAATGGAGAATTCAAATTTGAGTATGGGTAAAGGGATTAAATTGGATTTAACTTGAAGGAAGTTAAATAAGTTTGGAATGAGCAACCTGAATTGGAAATTTTAAGATGATATTGGGATTTAACTTGGAAAGTTAAATGGTTGATTTATAATGGGAGTTATGAGTGATCTCAAAATGGGTTTGAGATCTGGAAATTGAAATAATTGGTGTTGGATAAAATTTGGATGTTTATTCATCCTGATATCATTCCATTGTTACAAATAATTTATGAAATGTGAATTGATTTGTTAAATTTCATTTAAATTTAAAATTAAGGATATGGAATTCCTTTGAACTTAAGATTTGAATGTTAAGAAATGAATTTGTAAATTAAAATTGTTTGGAACTCTTACTTGAACCTTGTAATGAGTTAGGTAAAGATAATATAAAATGGAATTTTGAAAATGGACTCAGAATTAAATTGTTTAAAGACCTTAAATAAAGGTTAATTTGGTCTATAAAAAAAGGTTAAACAAACATTTGAGAATTTAGCTCGAATTTATATAATTCGAGATGGTTTAAATTTGAAATTTGAATTGAAATTAGTTCAAATTGAATTTGATTTGAATTAATTAAAATTGTGATTGAAGACGTATAAGTATAAAATTCAAATGGAAAATTTGAATTGGATTAATTTGAAACGATTTGAAATTGAAGTGGGTTCAATTTGATATTAGTCCGAATTGATTTGAATAATTTGGAATTGTAATTAAAGTTGAATAGTTTTAAATTCAAATGGAATTTGAATTGAATTTGGGAGGAACTCAAGAATAATTCAACTTGATTTGGAAATGGAGTTTGAAATTGGGATTAATTCAAACTGGAGCTGAAATGAATTGAAATTTGAACTAGTTCAATTGAAATTTATTTGAATTAGTAGAAATTGAGATCAAGGTTGAATAAAGTTAAATTTGGAAAGAAACTGACGTTAATTCAACTTGAATTGGGGTTAAATCAATTTTAATGGAAATTGAAGTCATTTAATTTGCAATTGAGTCAATTTAAATGGAAGTGGAAATTTAAATTGAATTGATTGGAAATAGAGGTTGGGAATTGAACAGTTTGACTCTGGACTATTTTCAAATAAATTGTTTTAATACAAATCTATTTTTTTCAAACTATTTACTATACAACTTTTCTTTTTAAAATCCAAATTATCTTATACTTATTTTACAATTATCTTTGGAACTATTTAACAATTTTTCTACTGTTTTATAAATTAATTTCTATTTTTCAACTACTTTATAACTAATTACTATTTTACAACTATTTTGCAATTATTTAAAATTTCTATAACTATTGACTATTTTCAAACTATTTTACAATTACTTAACTACTTTACAGCCATTTTACAAACTAATAATTATTTTTCAACTACTTATCTATTTTAAACTTTTCAAGCTATTTTTTAAATTTAAGCTGGACAGAGTTCAAACTGATTTGATTAAATATCCATTTGAGATAAGAATTGAGGTGATGATTCAAATGGATTGAAACAATTGTGAGTAAGTGAAAGAAAATCAAAGTAAATGTGAATAGAAATGGAATTGATTTGGCTAATAACCAATAAAGATAAATATGTAGGGTATATGTATGTTATTCTATTCGCATAATGATTTGATCCAAATTCGAGCACAGAATTTTGAGATAGTATGTCGATCCGAGTTGGGATTTTTCACTCGATTTTCGACGGCGAACCTGGATATGGATTGTTGATTGGTTCTGAATATTCTCTATCATAGTTATGATTACGCAAGGAGAATGACGGTTTCTGATCAAGAAACCAGATCTGTGTCCACACTAGGAAGTCGGGTGGACGATACTAGCTCGGAAGTGAAATTGTGTGGTCGAGTGAGCGATCAGATTGGTATAGCGTACGAATGATATGTGTACATCGTACGAATTTGAATGAAAATGATATTGAAAGGAGTAATGAAATTTGAATATTTGATTGGAATAAACAAAGTTATATATCTTTGTTATACAAGATAAATCTCCCCTTGTTGAATCTATTATCGAAAGGAAAGGATTTTAAAAAATGTTTGAAGTATAAAAGGAGTTTTATACAAGTTTGAAATGATCCAAAGATTTTTAAAGTTATATATCTATATATATAGAGAATCTTATGAGAATTTTAGAAAAAGGTTTTGGGAACCTTTGGATTTGGAAAGGCTTTTGATTTTTGGGTAAAATCAATATTGGAATTTGGAAAGCCTAGTTTGAGAATTATCGATTTTGGGATAATTGATTTTGTAAAGGAGCCTTGTATGAGATCATACTAGGTGTATGATTTGAAAGATACTATATGTGTATAGTATAAAATTTTTTGATGATGGCTCTAGGGAAAAAGGCGCTCCCTTGAAATGAACTTCTCAGGAGTGCCACCGGGTGGTGCTGGCTTGAGCCCCAAGTGGGGGTTCTAAAGTTGATCCTGTGAGGAGTCCGGACAAAACTAGTTCCTGCGGATTATGAGTAGAGTATACCATAGCGAAAGTTGTATGTGCCATTGAGAGCCAACAGTCTGCATTTGATTTTATATCGGTAGACTGCGACCTATGGTAACATAGCAAAAGTCGTGTGTGCCGCTGAGAGCCAACAGTCTGCGTTTGATTTTATATCGGTAGACTGCGACCTATGTAGGAGTGGTGAAGTTTCATTTTGACAGCAAAAATCAGAGTCCGTGGAGAGCCTACAGTTACATGGACTTTTGCTATGATGGCAACGTAACCCTGGAATGTAACTGCGATCTGTAGTGGGTTCCATGGCGTAATCGGGAAGCCGCGGAGAGCCTGCAGTTACATGGACTTTTGCTGCGATGGCAACATAACCTTGGAATGTAACTGCGACCATGGATGGGGGTGATCATTTCCAGAGCATTCTCACCAAAGATATTTCCTCTATTTTTCAAAAGTATTTTCTATATTTTCAATAAAATTATTTTCCAAGTATTTTCACTGGATGTTGAAAATAGGTCTGCTAAGTACTTATAGATTTTCAGTCTTACGCCTGATCAACGTATGACTGAATTTCTGTGAGAACAATGATGGACTTGTTGAAACATCGAGTTATAAAATGATAATTTTATAAAACTATTTTGACAATATCATATAGATTTTTAAATGTTTTAAAGAAGTGTTCAAAGAGGAAATTTAACTGATATTAAGTATTTTAATAAATTCTGGCTTCGTTCATTTTCGAGGACGAAAAGATTCAAAGGGGGAAGGAATGTAATAGCCCAGATTTTTCGGGTATTAGGTAATTGAATAATTATCTGATTTAGCTATTTGAAAATTCTGATTTATAGATTAAAATAAATAATAATGATTATTTATATACATAGATATGAATAGATTTTAAATAGGATTATTATTTACAAACTGAATTTGTGATTGTTTAAATATATATTTGAGTTGATTTAAAATTAGAATTTTAAGTTTGGATTTGAATTTGAATTTTAAAATTAAAAGATAGATATTTGTAAATATTTTGAATTTAAAAATATACGTATAATATTTTTATTAGTATATAATTTGTTTTATATTATTTTGTATAAAGGATTTTATTTATATAAATAAAATAAAATGTATTTATTCAATAGGAAATTGAATATAAAAGAAAAATAACATTTAAATTTTATTTACACATGAAAATTACATGTGTAATTTGTACAAGCCTTGGAAATAACAAGTGGCGATATGTTCCTTTAAGTTGATAAATTAATAATATAATTGCTAGAGAATAAGCTGCAAAACAGTTCCAAAAATTTTCCATAGTCTCTTCTCTCAAATCTTGATTTCCTCCATCTTCCTTTTTTAAAACCAAATTGAAAATTTGAACAACAAATTTAAAACTAAACTAAACAAGTACCAGGCATATAACCGAACAATTTGAGATCATCTAAAACTAGTAAGAATTTAGATTCAAATCAACAAATCAAGTTACAAATTCGAAGTCAGGTTTCAATCGACTGTCGGGTTCCAGAAATAGTCCGTTGTTCAACAATAAGTTGAGTAAACTTTATCCTTTGACTAGATCTACCTATTTAAAACAATGCATGTGGTAAGTGTTTGAAAAATTAATGAAATGTTGGCAAGAATGTTTGAATAATGTTTATATATATTAAGATGAGTACTGTGTGAACATCTGAGAATATCTCTCTGTTAAATTTCAACAGACCAAAAATACTCTAAATCAAGTATCTCTTCATGTAAGCTAATTTAGATTATGATGTTCTAAGGGAAGTAAACGAGGATAGTGCACAGTATATAAGGGGAAATGTGATGACAATCAGGGGGTTGCTGAACGATGTAGTTATACGAGATAAATGTGATTGGAAAACTGAAATTTAACGGTGGAATGGTGGAAGGCTGATGTGGGTTCAGGGAGGTAATTGTATGAAGTAGAAAGCAGTCTTGTAATGTGGATATGCAGCAGGAATGTGTTGTATGAAGAGGTGGCTAGGGGTGAAGAGATGTTTCTGAAAGGGAAGCCGGCAGAGGCAGGGAGGGATGTCTTGCTGTGCACTGAAGTATTTGTGTCCAGATGGAAATTTTATGTGAAGTTGTATTGGGAATGGTAGTGGTTAACAGCAGTTTTGTTGCAGTGTTATGGAGATATTGCTGCAGGGAGGTGGTGAAGTGGGCAAAGGAGATACTGCTGGAATGGTGGTGATAGGTAGGATGTTGTTGATGTGAGTGAAGGGTTCTGGTGATGTTTGGCTGTGGTTTGTGAAATGCACAAGCCGTAAGTAGCAAGTAATGAAGTTGTATAGTTGTATGTAAAGTGTGTGCTGGTAGTTTTGATGGCGGAAGCTAATGATGAAGTTGGATATAGTTGTATAATTGTATATAGAAGTGTGCACTAGTAGCAAGTGATGAAGTTGGATGGTTGCAGCACTATGGATGGAAGGCAGCAAGGTGGAATGTAGGGGAATGCGTATTATGAGATGGTGGTAGTGTTGGTCAGTGATGAGTGTAGGATTATGGAATGAAGTGGGGTGACTGTTGGGTGTCTGATATGCTACTGTATTGTATGGCTGTTGTCTGGCGTGCAGTGATGCAATGGTGTTAGATGGGTTTACTCACGATGGTTGCATGACCCGGGTGTTACTTTGATGTAATGCTCGGTTCTGACCGAGTATTACAGATTTTTAGGTAAGGACGTTCTGGAGCTCAGGAGACGAGCTGGATGGCAGGAACATATGGAGCATTTACCGCTGTTTATATTGTAGTTGTCTTGGGCATGTTGTTTTAAAACTGTCCGGTGTTGTGAGATGGATTGTGACTCTGATGTATAAAAATATAAATATATTGATACAGTTCTTCTTTGTATAACTGTTATTTATGTGATATTATATTTTGATCCGCTGCGAATGTGAGTTTCTATGACTTGTTTCTGTTTCTTCTTCTTTTCTTTCTTCTTTTCTCTAACTATCTGGACTTTTCAGGATCGGAAATTCCAGGTTGTTACAAAATGAAAATCGCTTGGGTTCATCATTTCAACCCATAGTGAATTCTATACTAAGCGGGAACTGGCAGAGTGATAACCGATATGATAATAACATAATAGGCATATCATCAATATAAATAACAGATAATGGTGTCAAATGTCACAGGTGAACGGATACAGATAATCACATATATATAGCGGTGTAAAATAACTAACAGCAGCTTATTTCAATTGTCGTTTCAATCGAAATCAAATTTAATAAATATAAGAATGTAAATCGTGAGTGATTGCTCACCTTTCTAGGCTAGAGGATAGATAAAGGAGTTGGGTTACGAGTCCAAGCACAAATTCCAAACAAAGCACGATGGACATGAGATCGACGATCAAAGCTGATAATAAGGAATAGATGAAATCAAATCAGAATTGGATCGATGAAGATAAATGATGTAAGAGAACTTATTTATATATATGTATATACATATATACATATCATATCCTACATTCAAACACAATTTAAAATATATATATATATATTTCAAAAGTCATTGTTTAAATTAAACCATATTAAAAATAAATTTTCATATTGTATCCCTTTAAAATCAATACGCATTGAAGTCCATAGTTTACAAAAATGTTTCAAACAATATTAAACAAAATACCTATATATATTATATTTAAACAAATTAAGACCTATAGTTAATAAATATATTATAAATGTATGTACACACTTGAAATTACAACACAAACATTTATACTTATATATCAAATTTCAAATGTGAACATGACCATACATATATTATGCGGATCTATAAATCCTATAAAAATCAGTATTATTGCAGAAAACTTTTGGATGTATGCAACTACCCAAATATATGTATGCAACTTCTTTATAATATGCAAACCGATTGATATATTAAACCCATATATATATATATATATATATATATATATATATATGTTGAACCAATATTAGTAACTTCTTATAATATCTACACAACATTTTATATACAAACCTATATAACTCTACATATATATACGGACAGGTCTTATCATTACTAAAATATATAATTATGCATTTCAAAATTTCCTGGGCGACTGCATCTATCTCGGCTAAAAAGTATACTATCGACTGACAGTATAAATATATACTAGTATGTAAGCCTACATACCTATATGCATAATATACTCAAAAAAATATTTAAATGAGCAAATTATGATACCAGACACACGCATGCTAATGCATATGCAAATGATTATGAAGACAAATATAAATATATTGCTTTAAACACTTCCAAAATATAAACTTTTATATACACTATATATCTCTCACAAAACATACTGTGATATAAACCTTTATATATTATAACTATGCAGACTATAAACAAAAACAGAGCATGTGTACAGGTGAAACAAAATTGCACGCAGACCAAATATAGGTAGATTATACATATCCAATATAAATCTCTATGCAATTTGACATATTTATGAACTTATATAAATATTTATATCAATTATAACGCAACCACTGAAACTGTCACAAGATAAATTATCATACTATAGTTATATAACTCAACAAGTTCAAAGATTTTATAAAAACTAATATCTAGAAACCAATAGATATACCTTTTATATTGTAACCTTTAGCACACAAAAGCAGAGCACAAGAAATGAATAGGCTGGCATAAAAAGATATATATATATATATATATATATATATATATATATATATATATATATATTATATGTATATATATGCATACATACAAATTTATATAAACTTTATATGTATATATTGAAGCTAGTACTCGAAAATCTATTAACAGGTTACACATAAGTTTCAATATATCTTTAAACAATAATTTAAAAGAAGGCCTTACGTTCACGGCAGAGAGGAAATAGGATTGACGAACTGGGCTGTGGAAGTCGAGAAAGCCCAACGAGGAGATGCTTGTTTGGGAGGCAGGCTGCATGGTGGAGTTTGCTAGCCGAGGTTGTGCACGCGAGTGAGGAGAATGGTGGAAAAGGCCTTGCGTGCATGGGTTAGTGAGTTACTCGGCTGGGGTAACAAAAGAATGGGAAGGCCGTGGGACAGAGGGAGGGGAGGTGGTTATGGCGCTCTCGAGAATGATGTTGAGGTCGGTAAGAGGTTGAGGCAAGCTGTTGTAGGAACTTTGGTGAAGATGCATGGAGGCAGATCCGAGCATATGCATCGGGAGGAAGACAAAGCGAAAAGAAAAAAAATGAAAAATAAAAGAGTGATTAAGCTAGCAAATAGGCAGAGGATCAGCTAAAACACGTATTCACGTCTATGTGTACTTATAATGAAATAACCCAAGAATATGAATAGACACTAACGAAATATATATTGAATATAAAATAAATTACCAAAGTCAAGAGTTTCAGGAAAAAAAAGGCCAATGGTGGTTGAGTTAACACACGTTGGAAATTCAAAAACACAGAGAAGACAAATGGTCCAGAATTGATATCGATTGGTGAATCGTTTCGCCGCTTCGCCGCGTACCAAGTATCAAATTATACAAACGTATATACCACAGAGATCAATACGACGAGACAATCTAAACGGTACACACATATCAATGGTACGATTGAATTATAAAAATTCGAGTTTTCACAAGCGGAAAATGCAGCAAAAACGTAGAAAATAAGATCGACGGAGCTATAGAATTCCGAATTTTGAAAAATGAAAGATGACGCCTCACTTAGAAGATGATTTAGAAATTTTCTATGTAAAAATATTCAGGTTTGAAAAATATTTTATTATCGACAATTATTAACTGACTTGAATTTAATAGAATTACACAATAAAATAAAATTTCATAAAATCAGATGAAAATTTTCCATCTACTATATTTAAATATACGTATTCCACATATAAAATTTTATTTTCAAATTTCATTATTTAAAATTTCTTCAAAATTCAATTAAATACGTTAATAAAAATAAATAAAAATTAATAAAATTTTACGGGTCGTTACAAGAAATCCGGCATGTTTATTTGTGGCTTGGTCCTACGAGATACCTTTGATTTCAAAAGATTTTAAAAACTTTAATAATCTGACTGAGTGTGTTTTCTCACACTAGTTTTCTCACACTGGTTTTCCAGACTGACTCGGGTGTTATTCAACTATAATGCTCGGGTCAGATCGAGTATTAAATAGTACAGATTCTGGATGGACTGCTGTGGAGCTCAGGAGACGAGCTAGATGATGAGGCATATTTTCCGTAGATTTATATTTTCGCTGTGCAGTGTAAGTTGTATGTTCAGTTTTGGAAGGACGAGATATTATAACCGTCCTGAATTGTGTTGTTAATTGTATTGTACTCTGATGATATAATGTAATAAAACAGGTATAGTTTCTTTGTGTAAAGATCAGTTATTATATATTATATTTTACTCCGCTGCGGTAGTAAGATTCTGTATTGTTTTGTTTTTCTTCTTGTACCTCCTTCTTCTTTAACCCTAACGATTCGTGTAACGACCCTTCTTTCATTCCACAGAAAGATACATCATTAATAAGAAAGAAAGGGATAGAAAAGAGAAAAGATAGAAAAGAAAGAACTAACAATAATAGAATCTCACAGCGGAACGAATAAAATATATTAATCACATAAGTTATTACATAAGATGAATCAACTATCAGAGTTACACAGCTTACACATCACAATACATTAGACAGTTATAAAGACCTGTCTATCATACAACTCCATTACAATACAGACACCAACACAGAGATGCAACACAGCGGAAACCTCTATATATCTACACAGCGAAGCCTCCTGCTCCAATTCTCGTCTAGAAACTCATCAAGCAAACCTGAATCCCTTGGCTACTCGTAAAATTTGAGTACCCAAGAGTTTAATAAAAACAGAAAATAAACTCCGGGTCAGACATAGGTCTGGTGTGAGTAAACGGGTTAAAGTTGTTTAACTTTGAAAAGACTTTGAAAACAAAGGGTATCTCGTAAGACCCGCACATAAAAACATAAAAGGTTTTACCTTACGATAACCAAAACATTTTATAGGAAATCCAATGATATTATAATAGGGTCTAGGGTTTTCAAATAAATATTCACATAGCCGAAATTGTTACAATCATTAAATTCCAACATACTAGCCACAAAGTTGGTTATACAATCAAATCCGAGATCACTTATTGGAGAATGGATTCCATACAATGGCAGGGCTCCTGGGGTACCGCCCATCACAGTACGGGGCCTAGAATGTCATACCGAGGATCCCCCTCGATCCCCTGCAACACAAAGCCGGAACCATCCCTTAATGGATAGTCCCGAACAAGACAACCCCGCAATTGGTGCGCAATTCCAACTGCCCACTAAGATGAATAAAAAGGGACCTCTAGATAGGGGAAAATCTTTTCCTACTTGAGCGTGACTCACTTAGCTTTGTTGCACCTCCCTTGTTTTAGCCATTCCCAGTTGATGAGGCTTGAGGCTACGATTACCTTTTAAGATCACATATCTTAGAATGCTCATCGTTCTCTAATGACGATGTTCTAGAAGCATTCAATCCATACAAGTGCATTCTGGGTTCGGACGAAACCGAAGGCACTATCTCGTTACTCTCATTTTGGAATCACCCCCAAAGTTAACGACAATAACCCTTGCACTCCGAAAATCCATCTCGATCTTCACTTTGAGATGTCACGACCTATCTTTTAACATGGATCGATGTGGTTTTCGGATAATCTAATTTGATATCCGAACCCGGTCTCATCGAAATCCAAACATTTCTTAAAGGCCAAGTTATTTAAGGTTAAACAATTCAATTCAATTTAATACATTGAATTTACATAGCATCATTCACAAATAAATATCAAACATTTATCACAGATATATCCAATATCACATCATAGAATATCATAGATTATCATTCAATAGATATTAATTAATCCAGTCATTCTACACAAGCAATTATCCACAAGCAAGAATTATTAATCCATATTAAAATTAATTTAATTAATCTCAAATTAAATTAACTACATAAGAATTAATCACCAATTCCCTGCTTAATCAATCATTAATTAATTATAATCATTTAATTAATTAATCATTTCCTTAATAACTTATCAATCAATTAATTAATCTTTAATTACAGATTAATTATTCTTTAATTATTAATTAATAAACAATAATTATCAATTTATAAAACTTAATTAAAATTTAATTAATCCTTTAATTATCCATTTTGATTAATCATTCTTGATTAACTACTCCTCAATTACATTAAGTAATTAGCTTTTAAATTATTTACACAAATTAATTATCCTTAAACCAATCACACTAATTAACCTTTGATTTAATTAATAAACTATTATTAATTACATTAACCCATAATTAATTTCATTAACTAATTATTCTATAATCACTTATATTGATTTATTATCCTTAATTAATCACATTAATTATCCTTTAATTATTTCCGTTAATTATATTAATTAATGATATTCTAATTACTTTATTAATTAATTATTCTTCTAATTATTTTAATTATTAGTCTTTAATTAATCACATTCATTAATCAACCTTGAGTAATCATATTTAGTAATTAACTATCCTTTAATTACTTTCATTTATTAATTAACTCCTTAATTAATTTTATTAGTAAACTCTCTAAATTAATTACACCAAGTAATTAATCCTTAATTACTTTCACTAAGTAATTATCCTTCAATTACTTTCCATTAAATAATTTCTCTTTAATTAATTACATCCAGTAATTACCTATTAATTACTTACACTAAGTAATTATACTTTATAAACTATATTAAGTAATTATACTTAACCAATTTCACAAATGATTATCCTTATTTAATTAATCTAATGAATTATCTTAAATTAATTATCTTAATTAATCATCTTACAATCACTAGGTAATGATCTTTAAATTAATTAAAATCATTAACTATCTACTAATTACTTTTTCTAAGTAATTTACTTGGTTTTTAACATCCATTAATTAATCTTTATTAATTTCATTAAGTAATAACTTTTAATTAATTTCATAAATTTATTATTTTTAATCAATCTCAAACCTAATTAAATAAAGATAAATTCTTTATCTTTATTAATTACTTATTAAACTTCATTAAAAAATATTAAGAGATCAATTTCATAATTAAAATATATAATTTACCTCAAAACAAAATAATTATAAACATTTAACTTGTTTAAAACATTTTAATCTTTGAAAACTTATTTAAACTTGTTAAATAATTTATCTTTTGCTTTGAAACATATTCTTTCAAAATACACTTCAAATTTGACAAAATATTCTTTTTGAAAATTAAATTACTTAAATAATCTTTAAACTTAAACTAGTTTAAACAATCACTCTGGAATTTTTTTATAAAAGAATTTAACTTGGAAACAAACTTGTTTTTGTTATGCTTTAAACTTTTTTCAACATTTTCCTTTACTTAAACCTAGTTAATTCAATTTGAATACATGAATTAATTTAAATTACATTGCTTTTTAAAGCCTGTACATATTTAACTTTAAAATTAAAAATAGGTTACAACACAGAAACCAACCGAAGCTCAACCAAATCAAAACCCGAGTCAGCTTCGAGAAAAAATCACAAGAAAACTCGAGTGAACTCTCGAGTAAAACATTGATATACACACGAAACAACTATCATCCCTTGCTTCGAGTCAAACACTGGAATGCTTTGAGATTTCCCAGGTAGCTTCTAATATTCTAAACCTTACGATCAGTCGCTTGTCACAATGTGCATGTGCACGTGCACGGTCGCTCCGAGCACCGTAGATCGATGCCGAAAACTTCGACACGCCATCGACACCCTCGTCGACACTAACGTTCACCCAGATCGGTGAATCTCACCACCAAATCAAATCGAGTAAAACGAAGAACACAGACCCAAATTACCTCGACCAAAAATGGTTCGCCACGATGATCGGAATTCACATCCCTCCGACCTCAGCATCGTCAATGACCCACGCAACTATCCCAACGCTCATGATCGTGCCTGATGCATCATTGACGACCTAGGAACCTAGGAAATGTCGATGACCCAAGCAGTATCCTAAACCCTAGATCAACGTCTAACAGCCACTACGATCAACATAAAATACTCCAACTGTTTTTCCCATGAACGTCGGCCTCCACGCTATCACCTGCCTTGATCGCGACTGCCATTACCATGCCGTTCATCGACAAACGACGAAAACCCATATCCAAATCAACTCAGATTATCTCATTTAATTACAAACTAAAAATCAAGATTTTTATCTCTAAAATCACTATTTGCAATGATAAATCAGATTATGAATTCAATTCAGGAAATTGAAACATTTGATTTTTACTGATTAAATTTATTTCTACTATAAAAACACATTTCTGAACTATAAACTAAATAATTTCACCTGAAACTATTTCTAAAAAGAATTCACATTGTAAAAATCATTTTTTATTTTATGATCATAGCTAGATATAGATTGGGAAGAAAGATATTTATATTTTGAACTTATTTTCTAACCTGTTTTATAAATAGAGAGTTGAAATTCATTCTACGGGCATGCATCCAGATAAATATACATATTACATCTTATATATATCCATATATGCATTCATACACATAAACATAAGAAACATATTCCCACACAATCCATCACATATATCTAGTTATGATCACAGATTTTAAACTATTTTTAAAATTAAGGTTTACTCTCCTTTTTATATAAGTAGATGTAACGTTCCGCCTTTTTATACGTTTTAAATTGACGATAAACCACACACGTCAGATTTAAACCATACAGAAGGGAGGATTGTTATGGGGTAAATAAGAAAAAGTGGAGAAAGGAAAAACAAAATAGAATCTTGCAGCAGAACGATAAAATATAATAATCAAATAAATAGTTCATGAAGCTATTTACAAAATATTCGATTATATTTATACAATACATATCAGAGTTACACATACCAGAGAATAATAATTAATGCGGCGGAACAGTATGAATGCAGTGGAATAATATAATAAATAATAGTAGTAAAATCTTCGTCTTCGTCCTCCAGAAGTAAGGTCTTCAAATTATGAAATGCTGAGGCTGACCTGAGCGAATTGAAAAGACAAAACACTCGAGTCAGAACCAAAAGATCTTATGTAAGTTAAATCGACAGAAAATAATATGAGTGAAATGGCGTCAGAGATGTTTACGGGATTTGACATCTCCTATCTAGTGTCAACGTGAGTGCAGTAACTTAAGAGATGCTCGAGATTCACATCTCCTAAGGATCCGTTAAACTATTTACTATGTAGTAATATTTCTCTATTATAATAATGTCTATAGTAAAATAAACTTACTTTTAAATAGCGTTAAGGGGTTACTCATTCTCCCCCTTAAACAAAATAATAGTCCCAGTAGTCCATCCAGTATCAGCGCATCTCCAGATTGGGAGACTACCCTAAATACTCCACGGGCTATGGGAGAAAACCAAACTCGTATAAGGCGCGCTAGGGTAGGTGACACGGCGCAACTAGGCAATGCCAGGGTAGATATACCAATTACGCTTCCGGGTCGGTAGTAACACGTAGCGCGGAGCTAGCGCCCACCTTGAGCCACACCCCCAAATCAAAAAAATCAAAAGTGCCCACCGAATCAATCCAAAAGTCAGAGTATAATATCGAAGGGATGTGTCTGATAAAAGGTGATACCTTCTTAACTCGTGAATCGCTCCTGTTTTAGCCGTCTTATGCTAAATCACGGGAGTCGGGTCTGCGTATTTACCTCAAAGGAAACGTCACCGTCATCCTACTTTATTCTGGAATCTCCACCGCATACACGGTTGTAAAAGTGGTTTTCGGAGTTGGCAGAGAGTATGACAACTTCTGATCCCGGTATCTTTAACAACCAAACGTTATTATAACACCGCGGTCATTTCAAAATAATTGTAGTTCAAAACCAGGATATAATATTCATTTCTAAACCGTATAAATACGATATCATTTTAGTTTTAAAAACCAAATCAATATGATATCATTTTAAAATCATAGTATTTCAAAGTTATAAAATTTCGAAACTAAAGACTTAAAACTATAACACTTCCAAAACGTAATGCTTTGAAATTTATAACTATGAAACATAACTTCCACCCCTTACATGGTTTAAATATTAAAATATTTTATAAAATAAACTAGCTTCTTAAATTTCACAAATCAACCCGAATTTCTAAATTTTAAATTTAACCAAATCCCCAAATCATAAATTTCAATTCAATTTGGTCTTCAAATTGGCCATTCCAAATTATATCGATTTCAAAACAGATTTGATCCACAAAATAAACCATTTCAAATTCAATATATTTCAAAGCTTAAATATTCAATACTTCAAAACTAAATTTTATAATTCATACACACACACACCCCAAATTTACTTTATTATTATTTAGTTTTGAAATATTTTCTTAATAAATCCAATATACTTTAAATAAAACTTCAAATTTCAATAACTGAATATTCGTCAATTTATTTAGACTTGATATATTCACTTAAATCACGTTAAACCCGAATTAAGTTATAAACCCATATTCTTTTAAAATCTCAATTTCAATAAATTCCAAATGTATTCTTATTAAATATAACTCTTAATTAAATAAAATCTCAAATCAATTTCAAAACTATCTTCTCAGCCTTGATTTATAAAAATCAATATAAACTCTATATTAAAATATAATTTAAGTAATTACTTATCCATATTATATTTTAATAAATCAAACTTTATTATTAAAATTATTTTATACTTTAAACAATTTTATTCATAGCTTAAAATCAAGAATTTAACTATATATAAAATATCCAAATCAATATCTCATAAAATCGTATATTTCTTTATAAAGCCATAGAAATCATTTCAAAATATTTTTATATATAGACCGCGGTGTCTGTATAAAATTTTCTATCCTATGGTCAAGTGATACGGATATTTATCATTTCAGTCTACAATTTAAAATAAAAATACGGTTATATATCATTTCAAACCGCAATCCCGAATGAAATACAATGCATAACAACTTGCAGTTCATGACAATATAAAATCCAACATCCATTCATCCAATATCAATCATCAAACATTTATCACAATCATCATCCAATTCAAACAATAACATCAATATAGAGTAGAAAATAAATAACAGGTATTTACTGGCAGTTTATATTCAATAATAAATTAACTAACTATTTAACTAGCAGTTTATATGCAATAATAAATTAAATAACAATTTAATTTAAATAAATTCAATTTAACTGAGATGGTGATTAAAAATATGCCAAACGGTCATAAATAAATTTCTAATCACATCAAAAATTAAAACGCACATAAGAAATTTTAGAAGTTGTGAGTGGGTTAAAACACTCACCTTTTGAATTAAAATTGAATTTAAAAACTAATTTAAATCCAAAATTTGAACAGTCTCAGAAGCTGTCTAAACCAGCGCCAAAATTTTTGGAATTATAATACGAACCTAGTGGAGAAAACCGCGCATAAATCGGGCATCATATGTGAAAGTTATGTGATTCAAAGCACTTGGAATTAAAATTAAAATAAATTTAAACAAACAACATCACCTACAATTCCAAGGCCACGTCACCCTCTTCACTCACACTACCCACGCACTGCTCCAGACCATAACGAAACAAAAAAACCCTAGCATCTACGTGTTGAATCGCGTACAACGAATGGCCGCCACCTCCAAACCAGTGTCGCGCTGCCTCCAGGTGAAGCTCCAACCCATCTTCCTCGACCACGACCTCCACGCGCCTCCCCAAGCCCACCACCGGTCACGAACGATTTTTTTTCGCAGCCGCCAAACCCAAAAGGTAAACCTAACCCAATTTTTGCCGCAAATCCCGCCGTTGATTCGACAAAATAACTAAATCGATGAATTCCCCATCGTCCACTCTACAAAACCCAGAAATGATTCGACGATCCAACAATGTTCATCGACGCGCGATGAACGACCATGAATGTTTCATTGATTTTCGGCCACATTGAAACTCAAATTGAAAAACAGACAGCAGAATTGATATGCGCACTTCGAGAGCTTCGAATCCATATAAAATTTGACAGTATTTAAGAGGTTTGAATTTTTTTCTTTGAATTTGATTTGCAATTGGATTTAGAATTGTCTGCCATTGAGATGAGGAGGTGAGGAGGAATTGTATGTACAGACAATTGACAATGAGGAACAATTAGGGTTTATAACAAGTTATATATAGGTAGGTCAGAAATTAGAATAGATGGACCAGATTGATATAACCGTTGAATGATAAAATGGCCCGAAAAGCCCGTTCTGACTCCGGAACGAAATTTGGTCAACCCATATATCAAAATAGATGTTTCAAAATATTTTAAAACAATGAAACAGGTTTCAGCTCCAAATTCCATCGTATGAAGAAGTTATACTAAAATCAAATTATTTCAAATTGATTTCAATTAAATTGATTTCTAGGCGTTTCGCATTCGTACGATCAAACAACAAGTTCGATCGCTACGAAACCTGAAATCCTACAATAATTCACTGTTACAGATCTGATGAAACTGGTTTCGTCGAAATCCAAGTCAGTGGCCAAAATGGCTATTTTTACATTAATTAAATAAATTAATAATTAATTATTAAAATCAAATTTTCAATTTCAAATTCAATAATTGACAAATTTCACCATTTTGATTCCTCAATCATTTACAATGACTTAAACAAATTTAAATATCAATTTAGAGTTGATTAATTTATCAATTTCGGTGTTTCTTCAATCTTAATTAAAGTCGATTAATTTATATAATTCCAAATGGGAATTGGTTTGGTACAATTTCAACTCTTCTATTAAATCCATTATTTCTCTGTAAACATATTTAACATTTTTTTACATTCCATTACACTGATACTTCCAATTTCACCTTTATTCGTATTAACTATTTTATTTCCACTTATTGTGTAATAACTACTATAATTCAATTATATTGAAATTTGTCAATTTCACCCATTAATTGAGATTTTAAATCCAATTAATTAATTTACCTTGGTTCTATCCTTTATCGCATCAATATTTACTTACCTAATACCGGATTTATCCAATCACCAACTTCCATATCAATTTAAAGTTAATCAATTCACAACTACAGTGTTAACTTTCAATTTAATAAATTCATTAATTATCAATTGCAATTCCTATAAATCCATTTATTTGATTTTTTAATCCTATTACGAACCGATTATTAACTTACCATCTTAAAGGTGATGTCAATATGGGTTTATATCTAGTACACTAATATTCCCAATTCATCTTAATTCACATTTACGTAATATTTAAATATTAAGTTTCATTTAATTTTAATTAATCCAATTATTAAACTTTAAATTCAAATAAATTGTTTTTATTTGATTTCAATCTTTATATCTCATCCACTAATTTCAAATACATAGTTTATTTTACACTTATAGGGAAATTTTGCAAAATATAACATTTGGATTACTTTCTTTATTGGGATTTCATTCAACTTATTTATAGTCAACATATATTACCCTCGCTGCCTTTAAATTTTATTATTGCTTCATTCATAAACCATTAACAATACATTATTACCAAATATTACCTTAATTCACACTAACGTAATATTTGATTTCATTTTATTGCTATTGGTTTCAATTAATTGGGATTGCACTAAATTAGTTATTTATCTACTTGTATTAACATTATTACCTTATTTTACATCTAATTACTATTAATCAATATATTATTTCATTGGTTAATTCAATACTTACTTTTATAACCAAGTGCATCAATTTCACTATTTCATTTTTATTGTGATTTCACTTAAATTTCAATAATTAGTTTTTTTTATAACCATTGCTGCATTTCATTATTAAAATTTACTTCAATACAAATTATAAATTTTTTGTTTCTTTCTAAATTTAATTACAAAAATCTTATTGATTTAACCAATTTAATTATTGAAATTTACGGGTCGTTACAGCAGAGAACTGTTTTCTTCATTGCAGTTTGAATTAGATCTGGAGCTTCCTATGATTTTGAATTACTTGATTGCTGTTGTAATATTAAGTTGATCCTACTGCATGCTTTGATTTGGGTGGAAGATGAAATAGATGTTGAAGTTCAGTTGAAAATTTGAACAGGCTGAAGTAGTTTGATTTTCTTTTAATTTTGAATTCGGTTTTGAATTTAGTTTCCGCGTCTAAGAAGAAAAGAGAATAGAGAAGTTCAAAACGGAACAACCAGGTTTTCTTCTTTAAACATTTATTTATAAATTAAAATAGAACAAAAACAATGTTGCCACATGTTTATGTAGAATATACAAATGTCAGTACATGCTTTTATTATTATACAAATGACAAAAGCTATCTTAAGATGTTTACACATGTTTAAATTCCTAATTTAAATAAAAAAATGCTTAATTACTTAGGTTTCATATAAATAAATTTATGTTTTAAATCTTTTTATATATTAATATGTTTATGTTTTTTAAATGTATATATACAAATTATTTTTATGCAGGTGTATTTTTAAAGAAAGAATATTAACCCTTTTTATTTAAATCTTTTCTTATGGTTTATATATACTTATGTATTTTGTTTTAAATGTTTATAAATAAACAAATCATATTTATTCATGTTAAATTTTAAAAGAAAGGATATTAATTTTTTATTAAATTCTATTTCATACTTAAGCTAATATACTAGAATTGATAATTATAAATAAATACTAGTGTTAAAAGTGTTAAACTAAATTTTAAATTAACTTTTGAAATACATATATTGAATTTTTAAAACATATCTTCAAATGACACTATATACACACATATATATTACAAATTTGAAAACATATTTTTATTAAAATCAAAGACTTCCTATTTACAATATATATATATACATATATATATTATAAATAGAATACATTTTTATTAGCTTTGAAATAAATTTTACCAATTAAATATTTATTAGCTTTGAAAAGAATAAACTTGCCCATAAATAGTTATAAAAGAAATATCAAAATAATTTAATTATTAATAAAGATTATTAAATTGATATTGCCTAAAATTTTGGGTCATCGCATTCCTTCCCTCTTAAAAGAATTTCGTCTCCGAAATTAAAAAGCAAAGATAATTAAATAATCCAACAAAGGTTTTATTTACAACATCAAAGCATACATATCAGCTATACTAACAACCATAGCAACCAATTTATTCAAACAAACAAATCCAACTATCCAGATAAAATTCTGGATAGGACTCCCTAATACTATTAAGAGTTTCCCAGATACAAACATTGGGCTACTCACTCTACATAACCTAACTAACTATACTCTACAGATCCTGAGCTCCCTCCATCCTCGATCTACAATCTGAACAAGATATCGGACCACACTCAAGCCCAGCACAACCACCGGATCCTTCTAAACTGCTAATTCCACAACCAATAATGGATCATATACGTACTCCCTCAGAGATACATGAACTACATTGAATCCCAGCCATCCAAACTGGCAATTTAATTCTATAAACCACAAAACTTATCCTCACAAGAACACGGGAATGATCAATATATCTCGGAGCCAGCCTCCTAGTCTTACCCAATCTTATTGCTCTTTTGATCGGAGAAAACTTAACAACAACGAAGTCTCCAACTTTAGATTCTGTTCCTTTGTCTCTTATCCACATAATTCCTCTGATGGTCCTGACTGTCTACATCCTTTCCTGAACAGCTCAACCTATGCTAATGTCTCTCACAACAAATCTGGACCAAGAATAAATTTCTGGATCCAACCCAACTAGATGATCATTCCAAGATCTTCCAAAAATCCAAAACACAAACTCCACTCTAGAACAGCTGCTACCTTGCTTCCGCTGCGTAAATCTGATCTGGAGTAGATGAAAATGACATCTATGAACACGAGCATAAACATGTCCGACACATCCCGAAAGACATGGTTCAACAGATCCATAAAAAATAAAACGCAGAAGTACCAAGAAATCTTGCCCTGCTTCACCAAATCCTCTCTCTAAGAGCTATCTTCCTACTTAGCTAAACCACTGGCATCACTCCTGGAACCAAGTTGATATGGAACTCAATCTCCTGATGCAGCAAACCTTGACTTCCTCTAAGCCATCTGGGAAATTTTTTGATAACCCAAGAGAACATTCAAACTATCGTAAGTCACTTTTGTGATCTACCCCGATCAATTTCCAAAAACACTGTTCTCTCTTCACAAATCAGGATAGTTTTTGCTTGACCTACAAAAGAAGCAAGTGGTCCACCTTCAATAACAAACACCCTGCTTTGCTGAGCTTCCAAAGCCAGGGCTGCTGACATAAGAAACATAAAAAAATTTGAGCCATCGGAGAAAAGGATCCACTCCGTTGCTTGGCCAGAAGACCTTCTGCTAGCACACAAAACATCTCTAAGTTGCATTGATGCCATGAATGCCAGAACTTCTTATCCATAATCTCCATGAACTTCAAAGCCATCAACCAACATCACAAAGAGTCTTCAAGATGGGCAGTCCTCTTCTCAAGAAACTCGACCTTAAACTAAGCACAAACATCTCATTCTCCTTAAGGGGGTGACAATGAGACCATGTCCGAAATGAGGCAACTCATTGACCTTAGTCTCATACTCCAATACAGACAACTCCCTTACTTGAGATCCAGAAAATTTTCCATACAGCCGAGTCTTCCCTGCATTAGGTATCAACTGCTCCTCACATACTTCCCTAAATTTGCTCCAAAACAAAGCACCTTTGGAAACATCCATAGTCACTGCGTCTCACCATGCAGCGGCTCCTTCCTGAAAGTTACCAAGATGTTATTACTCTCTTCTGCTCATCCGATAGATCCAGACTCTTGAAAATCCTCTCACATAAGAGCAACCAAACTTGCAATTCAATGATGGACTCCGATCCTTTGAAAAGGCTTCCTTCCAAGATTAGTGAAATCCTTACACCAAGCTGCAAGGCTTACTCGAGGCGGTATTGGGTCTACAGCCTCGGAAGATACTCTTCCAACCTCAACACTCGGACCTCTTCCATTAGTGGTAATCGTGCCATACACACCCCTACCCTATCTACCTTTAGAATTTATGTTGGAAAACCCAGACAGGTAACCCAACAGATTAGGTGTGTGTGTGTGTGTGTGTGTGTGTGTGTGTGTGTGTGTGTGTGTGTGTGTGTGTCTATATATACAAGTACGCTCTCTCAAGAAAGAAATCACTCCAAAGCCTAGGTATTCACTCAACCTAGCACTTTGATACCACTTTGTAACGACCAGTCTTCCATTCCATAGAAAGATGCATCATTAATAAGAAAGAAAGAGATAGAAAAGAGAAAAGATAGAAAAGAAAGAACTAACAATATCAGATCTCACAGTGCAACGAATAAAATATATTAATCACATAAGTTATTACATAAGATACATCAACTATCAGAGTTACACGGCTTACACATCACAATACATTAGACAGTTATAAAGACATGTCTATCATACAACTCCAGTACAATATAGACACCAACACAGAGATACAACACAGCGAAAACCTCTACATATCTACACACTGAAGCCTCCTGCTCCGATTCTCGTCTAGAAACTCATCAAGCAAACCTGAATCCCTTGGCTACTCGTAAAAATTTGAGTACCCAAGATTTTAATAAAACAGAAAGTAAACTCCGAGTCAGACATGGGTCTGGTGTGAGTAAACGGGTTAAAGTTGTTCGACTTTGAAAAGCCTTTGAAAACAAAGGGTATCTCGTAAGACTTACCGCACATAAAAACAGAAAAGGTTTTACCTTACGATAACCAATACATTTGATAGGAAATCCAGTGATATTATAATAGGGTCTAGGATTTTCAAATAAATATTCACATAGCCGAAATTGTTAGAATCATTAAATTCCAACATACTAGCCCCAAAGTTGGTTATACAATCAAATCCGAGATCACTTATTGGAGAATGGATCTCATACAATGGCAGGGCTACTGGGGTACTGCCCATCATAGTACGGGGCCTGGATCGTCGTACCGAGGATCCCCCTTGATCCCTTGCAACACAAAGCCGGAACCATCCCTTACTGGATAGTCCCGACCAAGACAATCCCGAGTTGGTGCGCAATTCCAACTGCCTACTAAGCCAAATAAAAAGGGACCTCTAGATAGGGGAAAATCTTTTCCTACTTGAGCGCTACTCACTTAGCTTTGTTGCACCTCCCCTGTTTTAGCCATTCCCAGTTGATGAGGCTTGAGACTACGATTACCTTTTAAGATCGCATATCTTAGAATTCTCGTCGTCCTCCATGACGATGTTCTGGAAGCATTCAATCCATACAAGTTTGTTCTGGGTTCGAACGAAACTGAAGGCACTATCTCGTTACACTTATCTTGAAATCACCCTCAGAGTTAACGACAATAACCCTTGCACTCTGAAACTCCATCTTGATCTTCACTCTGAGATGTCACGACCTATCATTTAACTTGGATCGATGTGGTTTTCGGATAATCAAATTTGATATCCGATCCCGGTCCTATCGAAATCCAAACGTTTTCTTAAAGGCCAAGTTGTTTAAGGCTTAAACAGTTCAATTCAGTTCAAAACATAGAATTTATACAGCATCATTCACAGATAAATATCACACATTTATCACAAATATATCCAATATCACATCACAGAATATCATAGATTATCATTCAAAGATATCAATCAATCCAGTCATTCTACACAAACAATCATCCACAAGCAAGAATTATTAATCCATATTAAAATTAAATTAATTAATCTTAAATTAAATTAATTACTTAAGAATTAATCACTAATTCCCTGCTTAATCAATCATTAATTAATTATAATCATTTACTTAATTGATCATTTCCTTAATTACCTTATCAATCAATTAATTAATCTTTAATTACAGATTAATTATTCTTTAATTATTAATTAATAAACCTTAATTATCAATTAACAAAACTTAATTAAAATTTAACTAATCCTTTAATTATCCATTTTGATTAATCATCCTTGATTAACTACTCCTCAAGTACAATAAGTAATTGGGTTTTAAATTAATTACAAATTAATTATCCTTAAACCAATCGCATTAATTAATCTTTGATTTAATTAATTAACTATAATTAATTACACTGGCCTTTCATTTATTTCATTAACTAATTATTCTATAATCACTTATATTGATTAATTATCCATAATTAATCACATTAATTAACCTTTGATTATTTCCATTAATTATATTAATTAATGATATTCTAATTAATTAATTATTCTTCTAATTAATTTAAAAATTAATCTTTAGTTAATCACATTCATTAATCAACCTTGATTAATCATATTTAGTATTATCCTTTAATTACTTTCATTTATTAATTAACTCCTTAATTAATTTTATTAATAAACTCTTTAAATTAATTACACCAAGTAATTAATCTTTAATTAATTCCACTAAGTAATTATCCTTCAATTACTTTCCATTAATTAATTTCTCTTTAATTAATTACATTCAGTAATTACCCATTAATTACTTACACTAAGTAGTTATACTTTATAAACTATATTAAGTAATTATTCTTAACCAAATTCACAAACGATTATCCTTAATTAATTGATCTAATTAATTATCTTAAATTAATTATCTTAATTAATCATCTTATAATCACTAACTATTTAATGATCTTTAAATTAATTAAAATCATTAACTATCCACTAATTACTTTTTCTAAGTAATTTCCTCGATTTTTAACATCCATTAATTAACCTTTATTTTCATTAAGTAATTAACTTTTAATTAATTTTACAAATTTATTATCTTTAATCAATCTCAAACCTAATTAAATAAGGATAAATTCTTTATCTTTATTAATTACTTATTAAACTTCATTAGAAAATATATAGGGATCAATTTCATAATTGAAATATACAATTTACCTTAAAACAAAATAATTATAAACATTTAACTTGTTTAAAACATTTTAATCTTTGAAAACTTATTTAAACTTGTTAAATAACTTATCTTTTGCTTTGAAACATATTCTTTCAAAATACACTTCAAATTTGACAAAACATTATTTCTGAAAACTAAATTACTTAAACAATCTTTAAACTTGTTTAAACATTCACTTTGGAATTTTTTTATAAAAGAATTTAACTTGAAAAAAAAACTTGTTTTTGTTACGCTTTAAACTTTGTTCAACATTTTCCTTTACTTAAACTTAGTTAATTCAATTTGAATACATGAATTAATTTAAATTACATTGCTTTTTAAAACCTGTATATATTTGACTTTAAAATTAAAAACAGGTTACAACACAGAAACCAACCCAAGCTCAAGCAAATCAAAACCCGAGTCAGCTTTGAGAAAACATCATAAGAAAACTCGAGCAAACTCTCGGGTAAAACATCAATATACACACGAAACAACTACCTATCCCCTGATTCGAGTCGAACACTGGAGCGCTTCGATATTTCCTCGGGTAGATTCTTTTTCCCTAAACCCAACGATCATTCGCCTATCACAACACGCATGTGCACGTGCACAGTTTCTCCAACCACCGTAGATTGACATTGAAAACATCGACAAGCCATCGACACCCTCATCGACACTAACGTTCACCCAGATCGGCGAATCTCACCACCAAATCAAATCAAGCAAAACGAACGACACAGACCCAAATCAGCTAGACCAAAAAAGGTTCGCAACGACGATCAAGGCGACCTAAATCCACGTCCCTCTGACCTCAGCATCGTCAATGACCCACGCAACTATCCCAATGCTCGTTATCGTGCCCTATGCATCATCGGCGACTCAGGAACCTAGAAAATGTCAACGACCCAAGTAGTATCATAAACCCAATATCAACGTCTAATAGCCACCACGATTAACATAAAATACTCCACCTATTTTTCCCATGAACATCGGCCTCCACGCTATCACCTGCCTCGATCGCGACTTCCATTGCCTTGTCGTTCGTCGACAAACGACGAAAACCCATATCCAGATCATCTCAGATTATCTTAATTAATTCCAGACTAAAAATCAAGATTTTTATCTCTAAAATCATTATTCGCAATGATTAATCAAATTATGAATTCAATTCAGGAAATTGAAACATTTGATTTTTACTGATTAAATTTATTTCTACTGTAAAAACACATTTCTAAACTATAAACTAAATAATTTCACCTGAAACTATTTCTAAAAGGAATTTACGTTGTAAAAATCATTTTTTTTATGATCGTAGCTAGATATAGATTGGGAAGAAAGGTATTTATATTTTGAACTTATTTTCTAATCTGTTTTATAAACAAAGAGTTGAAATTCATTCTATAGGCATGCATCCAGGTAAATATACACAGTACATCTTAATTATACATATATGCATTTATACACATAAACATGAGAAACATATTCCCATACAATCCATCACATATATCTAGTTATGATCAAAGATTTTAAACTGTTTAAAATTAAGGTTTACTCACTTTTTATATAAGCAGAGAACTGTTTTCTTCATTACAGTTTGAATTAGATCTGGAGCTTTCTATAATTTTGAATTACTTTATTGCTGTTGTAATATTGAGTTGATTCTACTACATGCTTTGATCCAGGTGGAAGATGAAATAAATGCTGAAGTTCAGTTGAAAATTTGAACAGGCTGAAGTAGTTTGATTTTCTTTTAATTTTGAATTTAGTAATTTAGTTTCCAGGTTTTAGAAGAAGAAAAGAGAATAGAGATGTTTAAAACTGAACAACCAGGTTTTCTTCTTTAAACATTTATTTATAAATTAAAAAAGAACAAAAACAATGTTTCCACATGTTTATGTAGATCATACAAATGTCAATACATGCTTTTATTATTATACAAATGTCAAAAGCTATCTTAAGATGTTTACACATGTTTAAATTCTTAATTTAAATAAAAAATTTCTTAATTACTTAGGTTTTATATAAATATATCTATGTTTTAAATCTTTTTATATATTAATATGTTTATGGTTTATATATACTTATGTATTTTGTTTTAAATGTTTATAAATAAAAAAATCATATTTATTCATGTTAAATTTTAAAAGAAAGAATATTAATTTTTTTATTAAATTCTATTTCATACTTAAGCTAATATACTAGAATTGATAATTATAAATAAATACTAGTGTAAAAAATGTTAAAATTATTTTAAATTAACTTTTGAAATTCATGTATTGAATTTTTAAAACATATCTTCAAATCACATAATATACATACATATATATTACAATTTTTAAAACATATCTTCGTTAAAATCGAAGACTTCCTATTTACAATATATATACATATATATTATAAATAGAATACATTTTTATTAGCTTTGAAATAAATTTTACCAATTAAATATTTATTAGCTTTGAAAATAATAAACTTGCCCATTTAAAATAGTTACAAAAGAAAATTATCAAATCAATTTAATTATTAATAAAGATTATTAAATTGATATTGCCCAAAATTTCGGGTCATCACAATTCGGTTTTCCGGCATTTGATTGTTTAGCATTTGATACAGTGGGCATACTGATGTCGATTTTCGAGCCTCGAAAAATCAGATCATTATAAGAACTCTAGATCTTTCCATCTCTTATCTGCATAACTTTTCTACCTAGACTGAGCCTCCTTCATCCTAGCCCGAATGGCCTCAATCTTTTCTACAGCTTCTTTGACCAAATCTGGATCGATAACCAACCTATCCCCAGTCTCTAGCCAAAAACGGGAGATTTGCATAGCCTTCCATAGAAAGCTTCAAATGGTGTCATCCTAATACTAGTATGATAATCGTTGTTATACGAAAACTCGACTAAATGCAGATGGTCTTCCCATGATCCCCTGATATCTACAACACACACCCTCAACAAATCTTCTAAGAACTTGTTAACTCCGTTTGCCCAACTATTTGCGGATGGTAAGCGGTATTTATTCCTAAAAATTCATGTAGATTCTTCCAGAATTCGCTAGTGAACAAAGAATCTCTATCACTAACTACGCTATTGGAAATTCCATGCAGTCTAACCTCTTTCTTCACGAATAACCTTGCTAAAATAGGTGTCGTTCTGATTGACCTACCTGGAATGAAATGGGCACTCTTGGTCAATCTGTCCACTATAACCCATATACTATCACTTCCCCTGTTCGATCTTGGCAACCCATCAATAAAATCCATGGAGATAGAATTCCACTTCCATACTGGAATATCTAATGGCTGAAGCAACCCACTTGGTTTTTGGTTTTCGGCCTTTTCCTGTTGGCAAATCATTCACTGCTTCACACACAACCCAATATCCTGCTTCATACCTTCCCAGAAGAAACCCTCTTCATATCTTGATGCATCTTAGTACCTCTTGGGTGAATAGAGAACTTCGAACGATGGCATTCCTCTAAGAATTCATTCCTTATGTTTCCTACACTCGGAACACATAATATTCCTTTCTTTCTCAACCTCCCACTTTGGTTATGACTGAAATCTTTCAAGTCATCGCTCTTAGTTCCTTCTCTTAACTTCCTTATCCGTTTAGATAATATCAGATCTTCTTCCTATTTATAAGTAATCCTTTTGATCATCATTGGTCAAACTTCCAAACAAGATAATACAACTATATCTCCACTAGACCCAGCCTCGGATCTCCACTGCACTCTACAATTTGCTAATGCTTCCAAGTCCTACTTAGCAATCATCGCTAAAACTGATTTTGATGTTTCGTGCTAACTGCATCTGCAATCTTGTTGCCTTTTCCTGATATGTACTCAATCCCAAAATCATAAGCGGCAATAAACTCTAACCACCTTTGTTGTCTTATGCTTAACTCTTTCTGTGAGAACAAATACTTTAGCGACTTACGAACTGTATAAAGCTCAAACCTTTCTCCCAAAAGGTAATGTCTCATACCTTCAAAGCAAAAATAACTACAGCCAACTCTAAATCATGTGTCCAATACCTGACATCATGCAGTCTAAGCTGTCTAGAAGCATAGGCAATCAATTAACTTCTCCGCATCAACGAAGCTCCCAATCTATCCCACACGCATCGGTATAAACCACCAAATCCCGATTCCCTTTCGGAACAATATAAACAGGCACATGGGCCAATAAGTGTTTCAAACTTTGGAATGCTTCCTCACACTTATCGATCCATACAAATTTCACATCTTTTCTCGTCAACATGGTCATCGGTGCCGCTATTCATGAAAAATTCTTAATAAACCTCATATGATAACGAGCTAGCCCAAGGAAACTCTTTATCTCTGTCACTGTCTCAGGTCTCTTCCAACTGTTTACTACTTCAATCTTTGTCAGATCCACTGAGAACCCTTCTTCTAAGATTACATGACCTAGAAACTTAACTTCTTTCTTTCGCAACTAACACTTTGAGAACTTCAGCTTCAGTTGATGCTGTCTCAGTGTCTCAAGCACCGCTCTAAGATGAATTTCATGCTCTCTTTCATCCTTAGATTATGTCAAGATATCATCTATGAAAACCAATACAAACTTATCCAAGTGCTCTTGGAAAACCCGGTTCATCAAACCCATAAAGAAAGTTGGCGCATTAGTCAGTCTGAATGGCGTAACCATTCGTACGACCCATATCTGATTCTAAACACCGTCAAAGGTATATTATTCTCTACTACCGTGGGCTGATGGAAACCTGTTGCTAAATCCAACTGCGAAAATACCTTGGCTCTAGTCAACTAGTTGAACAAATCATCAATCCTCGGCAATGGATATTGGTTCTTTATCATCCTCTCATTCAACTTACGATAATCGATACATAGCCTTAACGATCCATCTAACTTCTTAGCAAACAGTACAGCTGCTCCCCTTGGTGAACTACTCGTCCTGATAAAACTCTTTTCTTCCAATCCATCAACTGCACCTTCAACTCCCTCATCTTTATAGGGGTCATCCTGCTTGGCCGTTCACACACTGGTTCTGCTCCCAGAACCAAATCTATTCGAAACTCAATGGCTTATTTCGGTGGCAATTCAACGACAGGCTCAAACACATCTGTGAATTCTCTAACCGCGAAAACTCAACTCAACTCGTCATCCAACTCCATAGCATCCAACAAAGCATACATGGTACCGCAAGAACCTTCTATGGCATAAACAATCCGGTCACTACAACCTGGGTGTGTAAGCAAAATTTTTCTATATTGGCAAAATACCCTAGCATTTTACTCACTTAACTAATCCATTCCAAGAATAATCCTGAACCCCACAAAATCAAACGCATGCAAACTGCAAACAAAAGTATGACCTAATAGGTTAATCTCTAGCAAGTCACATCTCAATCCTAGAGTTGCATACCCTCCTATTGGATTCGCAATCCAAAAGGAAGTTACTAAATAAGTGGGTTCTATGTTAAGCTTATCTATCAAACATCTACATATAAAAGAATGCAACGCACCTGTATCAAATTATACGCTAACGGTCATACCATGAATCTAAAGCGTAGCTCCCAAGACTAACTTTCCTTTTTCCTGAGCTGTAGGCTTAAAAGCAGCAGGCTCCAATGCGTACACCTTGCCCTTTCCATCCTTTGCGGGCTCCTTACACTGTCTCTTATGTGGCTAATCCGATTATAGTTATAGCACCTGAATTCTTCCTTCTAGCCACTTCCTTAGCTTTCCCAATACGACACTCATTAGCAAAGTGCCCCTTCTTGTCGCACTTAAAACAGACAATCTCTGACTCCCCTTCTTAGTTGCTCCATTCTTTTGAGCACCTTTATTAGGAAAGAACTTCCTCTTTTGATTCTGCCCAACCTGGACTTCCTTGGCTCTACTCTTCTCCAGAGAATCAAGCAACTCCTTATGCCTCTAGGCCATCTCTACAACAAAGTCGGAAGGGTCTCTGATATGAGGTAATGTGGCCCTAGATAATTCAAGCTTTAACCCTCTGATAAACTTCTCGTTCCTCTTCATGACTGTATCCACTGAAGCATACCTATATTGGGCCAACTCCTCAAACTTCCTAGCATACTCCAGAGCTGACATCTCCCCCTACTCTAACTCAGAAAATTTCCTGATCAGAGCGGACTATGCCATTGCAGATATAAACCTCTCCTGGAACCTTCCTTTGAAATCTTCCCATGACAAGATTTCCTCTTCCACACCAGCAGTCACATTGTTCCATCAAAACAATGGGGCTACCTAGATGCCAACTTCCTTTTCTGCCCATTATCGAGCCTCAGATCTGTGAAAATCCTTTCACAGTGCAGCAACCAATTCTCTACCTCGGTGGCATCTTCCATTCTAACAAATGGCTTCCCTCCAAGCGTGATGTAATCCCCGCTCCTCTTAGCACAATGTAACTACCGAAACTTCCGAAAATCCTGCTCCTATAGCATTTTCTCCCACCATTCTAGCTACAACTCTAGCTTGCATCATATTCACAAAAAACTGATACATAGCCCCTATGTTCACTCGCAAGACTCCAGCACCTGTACTCTCTGCTTATGCCTGACCTGGACCTCTTCTCGCATCAGGCATAGCATTTCCTTTGGTGCCTTTCCCTCCTTGGATAACTCTTCCTCTTCTTCCTTCCATATATGTATTCAACCTTATGAGATACAGAAAATTAACCTAACAAGGATAGGAGACTAGAGATAAAGCATATACTTGTATATAACAAATACAAGTATGTTATTATAGCGTTATCCCTACACCAATCTTACTCCAATTCCTTAAGATTATATTTTAAAAACCATTTTTAGTTTATTTCATAAACCTAATTCTGATACCAAGTTGTAACATCTAATATCTAGAGACCAAATGCTAAGCGCTACAGATGCTGCAGTCATCTATAGTATTAACTTCTGGTGAAAAATGGTATTGATAGTGGTATCCAAAATATCCAAAACACATGAATATAAAAAAAAATCACATATTTAAAAACAACATTTTGCTGATTACATTTCAAACAATAATTCATATCCATATTACATAATCCCTTAACGTTTCCCAAGCAATGATTAAATATATTATTACAAAAATATGCCAAAAGTGACATATGACGATACCCCCTTGGTTGATGAAAGCAATATAGTCATATCTGACTATATACACAGCAGAATAAAAAAAATGAAACCACAATCCTAATTAGCTATCTGTCAGCTACCTGCTCATCTTCAGAAGCTTTATTCGCCAAAAGACTAAAACTTGAAAACCTTAACCCTCAGCTTACTCAATCAATTTTGAGTACCCAAGAGTTTAAGGGAAAACAAAAACTTCGAGTCAGACATAAAGCTTGGTGTGAATAATTCTATTACATTCCAGTTTACTGATATTAAGTGAGATCACGCCACTTAGCGGAATAGGTTTCCCTTCACTTATATCCTCTTTATAACATACATTTTCCAAATCCTTTCCTGCAACCAAACTGGTTAATCAAACTGATTATATCAAAATAGCAATATCCTTTATGCTAACAAATGGACTATCCGTTCGTAAAACAAGTAATATGTGAGCTATCTGCCCATATATAATGGCAAGATCCGTTATGCTACAAATGGATTATCTGTCTATACAACTGGGCTGACTGCCTGCAAACTGGACTGAATGCCTGAATTCTAGGCTGACTGCCTTTAAAATGGACTAACTGTTTGAATTATTTTCTTAGGGTTAACTACCCTTTAAATTTTCCTTGAAAACTATTTCAAATTGATTTAATCCTTCATCTCATATATATATATATACACACACACACACAAGGAAAATATATCTTTAGCTTTACTCTAATCCATTTTTCCATGTAATATACATTTTTCTCAAAATAATGTTGATGAGATTTAATAAGGATTAGCTATCATTCCAAAACAACTTAAAACCCTTTTTAACTTGAAAATACTTAGGCTATATTGCCTATTTGATACGTTAGAAACCTTTGTTTAAAATCTTTAAACAATCCTTTCGAAACCCTTGAAGGTAACCACTTCAAAACCATTGAAAGACCCTTTCGAAACCATTAAATATAGCTTTTTGAAAACATTGGAAAGCCTTTCCTTTCTTTTCTCCGAAAGCTTCAAAATAGCAGACATCCCCCTTTAAAACCTTTTAAATATTGCCTTTCGTAAACACAGGAAAAACCTTCCTATTAATCATGTCGAAACCTTGGGGAACCACCCCTTTTGAAACTATTTATTAAAATCTTTCGAAACTGTCAAAGCTTAATCCTTTCGATAGCACTTTGGGTTCAATTTAAAACATATGGGAACCTTTCGAAACCATTGAAAAACGTCTCGGTCATAACCATTTGGATTCTGCCTTCAAGTAGAGCAAAAGGAATAGAAGCCTATTAATGTCGAAAGCATCTATTTTAAAACCATTCAAAACTATCCCTTTCGAAACCAATTTGGTTTTACTTTACTATTAGAAAAAGGGTCTTAAAACATTTAAGTCGAAAGCAACTGCTTCGAAACCATTTCCTAAGTAAAGAAGTGATGGTTTCGAAACCATCCCTTCGAAAGCATTGGAGAGGTGGCTAAGTTTTGGAAGAAGAAAAAACAACCCCTTCGCAACCATCTGAGTCGAACAGTAAAAAGGCTATGACAAGAAGGTTTTGACTTAGTCGAAAGCTGAGTCGGAAGGTTAAAAGGCTACAGCAAGAAGGTTTTGACTTAGTCGAAAGAAATTATTTAAAAAAGAAGGTGCCACCCAATCGAAACCATTTCCTTTAAATCATTTGACTTAGTCGAAAACTACTTTATCAAGAGCCATTTAGTGGAAAGCAAGCAAGCATATTTCTTTAATTTAAAACAAAGGACTGCCTCAATCCTTTCGAAACCCCTGGTTTTGACTCCCTACCTTCCGCCTACATCCAGTTCACTACATACTAGTAAACTGTTACCACGTGCACTAGTTTTGACGGTGTCAGAAGCAAACATGAGGTGGTGGAATCTTGTGCCGATAGTGTCGAAACAGTGAAAAAATATAGCAAATAGTTCTTTCTTCCTAACCTACCTTACGTGTCTAATTGTGATTGGTTGCCTCTTTTTTTACCAATAAAAAATACTGTATTTTGTCAAAGGGCTGCACGACTTTCCAAATTTTATAATTTAAATCATTTTACAAAAAGCCCCTTCTTCTCTTTTAATTATATAAAACATTTAAGTCTCATACATTAAATAATTTTATATAACCCATAAAGTACTTAGGAAAAATTTACAAAAATTCCAGAAAATCTATTCTAATATGTTTTCCAACATATAAAAATTTCAGACCCCAATCTTTTATTATTTAACCGAAAATTATTATTAACCTAAATTAACATTTTCTTTACTAGAAAATTCATATTAATTTCACAAAAATTCAAAAAAATCTAGAAATTGAAACCCATCTCTAGAATAATATTTATGATCTTCATAAAAATTCGCAAGATATTTGGATGTCATTTTATAGGATTTTCATCTTAAAACATATAATAAATTCAATATGAATAACCATAATTCATCAACAAGAATATATATTCATCCCATCATTCAAAAACATGGCAAATCAATGCAAAATATTTGGAACTTGTTTAAAAACCAAAATTAATAAATATTTGAGATGTAAACATTATTCACCTTGCTTTAGATATTATGGAGATTGGGATGTGAATAGATTTTATTTGAATTAGCATATTCTTAACTTTTCTTCTTCTCTTCCTTGTTTATGGTGGTCGGCCTCTTTTAAAAATTTTGAGAATGAAAAGTGAACGTGTATGGGGAGATACATGGCTATGTTTAAGGGTTATAGGAATGGCATCTTTCCTATTTTACCCCTCCCCTATTACAATTTAAACTTTTCTTTAGTTCATTGTCAAATGGCACGGCTACCCTTAATTAAAAAACAAATCCCAATCCCTTAATCAACACATTATTTTATTTTATTTAGCTAATTAAATATCTAAATAATGTTGCCAAAATATGGGGTGTTATAGAAACCGCCGGTAGCCTTCGGAAGTCTGGGTAAAAAAAATTGATGGATGTTATGTTTGCCATGTTTGTTTATCACTCCATTGATGTCACGGGACAAAGGTATTATGGATGTGGATACCTAGACACTTGATATTGTAATCAGGACATAGTAAACCTTTATAATGATAGTAGATGGTAGATTAATATATATTATTATGTGCTGACTCTTCAGATGAAAGGATAGATCAGGTATGATTCTCTATACCCTATGTCCTATATACTATATTGGTTTTCATAGTATTTTGAGATTGTTTATCGCTTATGTCAAACTGTTATCTAGCTTAAGGTTCTATGCTTTGCATTTTATTACCTCAGGTACTCTTAAATTAGAAGACTAGATAATATGTGTAGATGGTACATGTGATTGTACAGATGGACTAGCAGGAGGCGACGCTTTCTCATATTTATATTTTCAGACTCACTATTGCTTATTCTGGTGTACAACACTATGGATCCCTAATAATGTTTGACTTATCTTATTTAGAGATAAATGATATTCATTGGTTACATAAACTCTATTATTGTTTTGCATAATTGTATGAACCTATGCACTTTGATTTTGTGGTTCATTTAGTTATGACTATCTTGCCTATTTTGTATCAGTGATGATTGTTATATTTTATTCGATGCGCTGTGAGATATATGACAGGTTATATGATTGTTTTATTTACTTACTAACCATTAACCATTGACAATCATCCTACATCGGTTGGCACCATTTAAGCAAACTGTATAGGTATAATGGGTGTGGAGGTGTAGGGCGATCATCATAGATTAGTTTATTCTTAATAATAGAAGAAAATGGGTTGCAATTGCTAGTATATTGTACAAGTAAAAGACTAAAAGATATAGAAATTAGATACGCGGGAATGGAGAAGGTTGCTTACTGCTTAGTATTATCAGCATGGAAATTTAGATCTTACTTTATAGCATATACAATTAAAGTCTTAACCAACTATTGCTCAAGCAAATTGTTAGCAAACTAGAAACATCAGAAAGATTAATTAAACAAGGAATGGAATTAAGCCAATATGATATGAATATTTGCCTTGTGTAGCCATAAAGGGACAAGCATTAGCTGACTTTGCAACATAATGTATAGGGTTTATTGAAAAGCAATTCGAAAGGTAAAAAAAAGGATGAACCAAAATAACAATTATTTATTGATGGTGCATCAAATGAACAAGGGGACAGAACTGGATACGTAATAATTACACCTAATGGACACTAACTACTTTATCCGATGAAATTGAGATTCACCATAAGAAATATCATGGTTGAATACAAGTCTGATTAGTGGATTAGCTTTAGCCCAATAGCTAAACATTCCCAGAATTGAGGTGCTTAGTGTCTCATAACCAATGGTAAATCGGTTAAACAAGACTTATTAGACGAAGGATGCACGGTTATCCCAATATGTAAAGAGATTACACGTGATGCTAGCTCAACTTAAGGACTTTTCAATTCATCAAATACCAATGAGAAAAACGCATGGGAAGATTCACTAGCAAAGCTAGCCAGTTCACGAGGATCCTAGAGGTAAAGATTGTTCCTATTATGTTCCAATATGACCATAGTATTACGTTTGACAGAGACAAGCCAAAATGTTGAGCGTTTTTTTAACCTGATCACAAACTCAACAGCTAAAAGGTAATGAAGAAAGTTTCGAAGACCATGATAATCATGAAATAGCCCTTTAAAGAAACGCAAGAAATTTCCAAAGAAATGCCCAAAGACAACTATGGAGACCAATATACGAGTAATCGGATGACGCCAATAGTAGAAGATTTGCAAAAGGGAATACTCACAAAGTTAAGAATTAGATGAAGAAATTAAGATATCAAGCGCATTCTTATACCATGATTGGTGGGATACTATATAAGAAAGGTAGTCCAATTCCTTATTTAAGATGTATAACTCCAGAAAAAGGAATGACAAATTTGAAAGAACACAAAGGTTTTTGCGGCGATCATTCCAACAGAATAAATTTAAAAAAATTAATGAGAAAGGATATTATTAGATGCTCTGAGCTATGTCAAAAGATGCAACAAATGTCAGCAATTCTCAAAAATCCCACGCCTAACTCCAAGTGAATAGATCCATATCACAAGCACATGGTCATTTGATGTTTGAGGAATTGACTTAACAAGAGACTTGCCAATCTCAAAAAGAGGCACAAAGTTGGCAATGGTGGCAACTGATTGCTTTACCAATCAGGTTGATGCAGAACCTTTATCCAATATTTAAAGTTTGTAATAGCAAAATATAGTCAATCGCTTTGGTCTTCCAAACAAGATAATTTCTTATAATGGGACCTGGTTTGAGAGTGAAAATTTTACTTGCTTCTGCAAAAAGAATGGAATAATAAAAAGTTCTTCTATAGTGTTCCATCCAAAAGCTAATGGAGTAGTAGAAGCTGTAAATAAAACCATTAAAAATATCTTGAAGAAGCGATTAGACAAAATGAAAGGGAATTGGGTTGAGAAACTTCCTCTTATTTTATAGTCATATAGAACTTCTTCAAAAATAGCTATGGACATAACCCATACTAACTAACATATCTATTTGAGGCAATGCTACAGTTGAAGTGGAAATCCCGTCACATTGAAGAATTGCTTATGCCTATGAACCAACTCAAGAGACAAAAAAGGAATCTTTAGACTTGATTAATGAACTACGAGATCATGTTGCGTTAAGAACAGTTAAATATTATAACTCAAAGGTAAAGAAAAGAACTTCTCAAAAAGATGGTTTAGTACTTGGAAGAATGATAGCAAATACAAGAAATGCAGTAGACGGATCATTAGGTCTAGATTGGGAAGGAACCTTAGTTATTCACGAAGTGATTCCACCAAAAATCTATTGATTAAGTAAGCCCGATAGAAACAAAGTAGCAAGAACTTAGAATCTTGAGAATTTAAGAACATACTCTATCAATTTGGATGAATAAAAAGATAAAGGATTATTATGGATCTGCATAAACATAATGCCCTTGGATTGAGATGTGCTATGCTTAACTTATTTCATAATGAGGTAAAGAAAATCCATTGAACGGACCCGCACCTTATGTCCGATAGAGGATAAAATTAAGCCTCAAGTCCTACTTCTACACCTAACCGAACACTCATCCAAGGAGTGATGGTCAAATTAAGCCTTTGGTCCCATTTCTATGTCTAGCCAAAGCACCTATACTTGAGTGACGATCAAATTAACCTTTTAGTTCCTCTTCTACATCTGGCCAAAGCACCCATCCAAGGAGTGATTGTCAGATTAAGATTTTGGTCCCACTTTTACTTCCGAGAAAAGCACTCATCCAAGGAGTGATAATCAAACTAAGCCTTTGATATTGCTTCAACGCCAAGCCAAAGCACCCATCGAAGGAGTGATGGTTAAACTATGTATGTGATCCCTTTTCTATGATTAAGCAGAAATTCCATCCAAAGGATGATGGTCAACCAACACTTTGACTCTATCACCATACTTAATCAAAGAAAAAGAGCAAGGCCTGAAGAAGTCCACTTAAGCTAAAGCATAGACAAACTTCTTATGTTGGGGGAAAGGGCAAGGTTACACCCCAATAATTTTCAAAAACTAGGAAGGAAAAGTTTATACAGGAATGAAGCAATCAAGAGTTCAAAATCAACAAACTATCGAGAATTGAAAAATCAATAAAGCTATCGAAATTTAAAGTGGAAAGCTCTATCAAGTATCAAGATGGAATAAGCTATCGAGTATTAAAAGTGCAAACGAACCATCACATGCTAAAGATGCTAAAGCTATTAAGGTACAAGATGCAATGAGCTATCGCATGCTAGAATGCAAAGCTATCGAATGCTATACTAGGGAGTTATCAAGTGCTAATTTATGAAAGGTTATCGCATGCCAAAAACAAAGCTATCAAGTGCTAATTCTTGAAAAGTTATTGCATGCTAAATATATTAAAACTACGGTGCTAATTCCTGAAAAGCTATCACATGCTAAAGATATTAAAGCTATGGTGCTAATTCTTTAAAAGCTATAACACGCTGAAAACATTAAATCTATCGTGTGCTAATTCTTGAAAAGATATCGCATGCTAAAGAAAATAAAGCTCTCGTGGTCCATGATATAGGGAGCTATCGCATGATAATTTTAATGCTATCGAGTACCAAAAAAATAGCAAGTTATCACATACCAACATTGATTATATCGAGTGTGGAAAGATATGAAGTTATCGAGTAACACGAATTGGCAAGCTATCACATGTTTGTGATAGTATATCGAGTGTCTAAAACCAACTGCTATCACATGACTAAAAATCAAGCAAAGAATGCTCAATTGACTACGTGGCGGCTCTTGGTTAAGCCATATCATCGTGAAGGAAGCAAAAGAAACTGTGTCACAACGAAAATATATCACAACGAAAATATATCACGTCAGCAAAATCTCAACCCCCAAGTTTGACTAGCGCCACGTGTCGAAAATTCATATATACAATTTCTCTATAAATAGACATGTAGAGACGAATTTTGAATTGTACTTCCTATTTTCATTTTTATTCAAGCAGAAATTGACTTTGGGATTTTAATGGCCACTTAGGTCAAATTCAAATTAGAACTTTGTGATTACAGACACATGATTGCCTGTTGCATATTTGACTCTCTATTGACATGGTGACTTGCATACTTGCCCAACAGATCAATCTCTTGCCCAAGCACCGCTAGCCCTTTTTAACTAAAGACATAAGATAGGCCCAACGTTTGGTCTAACACTATGATCACTTATATTCCCATCGATTCACATATGATAACCATGTTACAGTTCAATATTTAAACACCACGCTTTCCTTTTTTTTTCTTTAAAATAAAAAATCTATAGATGGGTATGTATTGACATCAGCTGGTACCCAACAGCAATGCTTCCTCAACAACGTTCAAGTGTGTAAAACACCGATACCATCCTAGTATGTTATATGATGTATATTAAATGACTAAAGTAAATTCACTAAATTGAGAACAAATTTTATTTATAGACCCAAGGAAAAAATGTACTTTAATTTGGAGGTTCGTTCAAAACATATTACAAAAATACGTCTGGTTATTATCAGATCGAGATTTGTATTTATAAAATTCTAAAATGCACAAGCATACAATCTATTTGAGTATAATATTTTTCTAAAAGAAAAAATTCGTGTTTGTGCAAATTCAAATTGAACAAGTATAAAGCTGACATAAGAAGAAAAAAAATTGTAATTAGTTTTGAACGACACCAACTGAAATAGATTTTTTTTTCCCCTTTTGTTGTTGGCATACAAATAAAATTTATCCGTCCTCATATTATTCATTATGTCATTGCTATTATAGGTCACATTTCAGGCTTCGTCCATTATATAATTGATCTTCCATATCAAATTTTTATGGTTTCATGACTGTAATCATGTCTGAACAACCCCAAAAAAAATTTAAAAAAATATTATAAAAAAAAACCATTGTATTTGTGGCCAATACTGACTCTCAAATTCTTAATCAACCATTTCATCCGAAGACCAATTTATACTAGAAAAGATTTCATACCCCACTAAGCATTGTAGTAGTACACAACAAAAACTAGCAAAGAGGAACAGAATTAATCTATTTAGGTATCCGTCTGATGAAATGTAGCTTAAAACATGTTATGAATATAATACATGCTTTCACATAACAGATTATTCATAAAAGCAGTAGTTGCAGTCAGCAGTCCTGTTTTGGAACAAGGATTGCACAAAAGCAAGTCTCCACAGATTACAGCATCAGTAAGACAGGTACTGTTTTAGAATATATACACGCATGTACCAGGCACTACTATAGAAATACTTCATACGCACTGCACTGATATAAACTACATAGCAAAGTCACCTTGATTATGCTTTCATTGTCTAATTATGCTGCCTCGGCAAAGCCAACCTGAAGGTTACCATAATCGAACACCGTGTGATATACTCCCATGAATACATCTCCAAGGATCCTGAAACCAATTATTTTCAGTTTGCTTGTATTATGTAAGAATTAAAATATTAAACATGTTAATATAATCATTATGATTACCAAAGAGGTCCACGGGGAGGAGGGATGTCGATTGCAGTGAACCCACTGATGCATTGTGCTGCTACTCCTTCCCCAACCTTTAGAATATACTGATTGACCAAAAGATAACAAATATATCAAATGACATACTAAAAATTTCAATGCCTAACTCTACTAACATACATACCACTAGAAAATAAAGGCATACATCCATTTCGAAATAAATAACTCTATTTAAAAATCTTAAAATAACGTGCAGCGCTGATTTCTAAATAGATATTGTCAGGGCCATTGCTATTGAAAACATAAAATCCTACGATTTATATCTTGTTGTAGATCGAATCTCTCCGGTTACGATTCAATTTACATGCTGATTTAAACTCGGATAAAACCTTAATTGAGGAAGAAAAAACAACATTCAATCCATACTGATATACTCAATATAATTATTTGGATGCACGATTCCAATTCCAATGCTTGCTAAATAAAACAAAATTGGAAAAAGAGAATTGAATTTTAGGTTTAGGCATCGAGGTACAATTTCAAAGTATGCATAAATCTTAAAATTTGAATATTGATAATCTACAAATTACCATTCAAATCCCGTTTTAAGCTAAAGTTTTAAATTTACGACTTCTGTTTTGAGTCCTTTTTTGGAATGCCTGGGTTACCACAGATAAGAATCTAAGTGGGTTGTGAATCTTAGCTTATACGGTAAAAAGGTTAAGAAGAAGATAACCTGCTCTGGAGTGAGGTCAAATGTCTTGCCACCAATAGTGAAAGAGATACTAGGCATTGTGGATAGAATGCTACAGTCAACAGCAGATTCACCCATGGGACTAGGCAGTTTTTCACATAGCTGATCAACGTAGTTCAATATGACTTCCTGAGTCTCATTATGCTTAAGCTGATTTTGCATCCATACAACAGCCAATTCGCAAGCAGAGCACATAACATCACTTTGGACAGTTTTTTCTTTGTTCACCACACTCTCAATACCCATACTATTTTTTATATATATGAAAGACAGATTGTTCGAGGTTATATGTATGGAAACATGTGCATTGGAAGTTAGTAAAATTTTAAGTTTCAAACCTGACTCCACGGGTTCCATCAAAGGCACATAAACTCAGTTGAGAGCATATCTTCCTCGGGTTTGCCTGAAAAATAAAATCATGATATAGTTGTCTAGTTTATGTCAGCAAATCATTTTATATTTTACGTATATAAAAAGACAATCAAACCTCAAGTAGTAACATATCCAAAATCTGCTGTCCATATTCTGCAACTACAGTTTTGCATTCCTGGCTGACAACACCTTTGGCTCCTATCTTTTGGTTAATTTCTGCAACAATGGCCTGAAAAATGTGTGTATCCACAAGAAATAAAATTTCAATTCTAAAAAGTTAGGAGAATCTCAGAAGGGGGTTAACATATAGCATCGTTTAGGTATAGAATTGACTATCAAGATCGCATCAGCTTAAAGCATGTACCAAGTTTATAAGGGAGTGGTGTTCAGTTTATACAAGCATTGAAATATGGTAGCTGTATTTATCACATACCGACAACAATTACTTTTATAAGATGTTAGTTACAGTACTGGAGTATTTTGCAGGAACATCTGTTGAAGACATTAAAATTCTTAATCTACTCAATTCATTAGTAGATGACGTGGTAGCCATTCGGAGGACGAGCTAGATGGAGCTATCTCGTATTATATACATATATGCAGTCTATGCTTATTCTGCTGTGCAGCACTGGGGAGTTTTAGCAGTGACTGCCTCTACTTGTATTTGAAACAGTTATGAGTTTGTTTCCATTGTATAAACTCTATGACATTCGATGTATAACTGTGTGGATCTTTACTCTGATGATTTGTTCACATAGTAATTACTGTCCCTTCTGTTATATCTGTGACATTATATTTTACCCGTGCGCTGCGAGATATGATAGGTTATATGCTGCATTTGTTCATTCTTAACCCTGATGATCGTCCTAATGGCCGGGCACGGATCCAGCGCGCTATTTATATACTATTGGTGCCGGTGGTATAGGGCGGTCGTCACATTTGGTAATAACATTCAACTTCCTATTTTATTTAGTGTAATGGTACTGTTTCTATACTACAAAGTGATTGGTATTACAAAACTTATAACAAGATATCTGGGTTTATTTTTCCATCCAAGGTCGGAAGTTATCAAAATCAACATTTTTATCTCAATTTCAAAGTGTAAATGATTATTATAATACACATCTAACTGATGTCAAGCTCTCAATTATTGACAGGTTTCAAAACATGATATAATTTAACTAGCAGAAAAATAACAGCATAAATTACTGCAAATATTTTCATTTAATACATACCGTCGGACCGGCAATCAAAGATGTTCCAGAATCGGCAATTGCTGCACAACCACCTTCACAAAATCCTGAAAAGTAAAAAATAAATGTCAGGCATCACCAATACCAAGTATACATTATTTTTTTATTATTTTTTTTGGCTTAAACTGTAATCTAAGAAATAAATAAAATAAACTTACCAGTCGATCGGCCACCAACTAGAACATCTCCCATGTCGAACTACACAAAAATTGGATATGCATAATTGGAGTAAGACAACAGACGTTGAGCCAATTGAAACAATATTCAAGGCTTGTAACAAGTAATAGCTGGAGTAAATCAAGGATCAACCTGCCAGTAACCCTTCTGAGTAACAGGGACATAAGTATGTTCTCCCTTGAAATGATCTGGGTCAACACCTCCAAACACAATTTCGCCTCCTTCTCCATCTTCTGCTTTGCGGTTCATCCAGAAAGAAAAAACAGGCTCCTTAACAAGACCTTGTTCAACCATATTGTACCTGCACAAAACAATAAGGGTTAAGGAGTCGAACATTCTAGCAGTCTTGATTCAATAAGCAAAATTATTCAGCCAAATGGATTCTTATGTCAATTCCAAATATAAATTAAAGGGTGAAATCTATCTGAACTACATTAAATTCTTTACACACCTGATTAATATTTAAACTCACAAAAACTACTTTTTCACCTAAAACACCCCATATTTTGACTATTTTACCTGTATTATGTTCTGCCTTATTGATTACATGCTTAGCTGTTATTAACCTCATATAAGACAACACATATAACTTGATCTATCATATTCCAGTACAAAAAATCCTTATAAGTTATGTATCTTTTTCCATAAATCGGGCATTAACAAATTCTTAGGCTTGGATTTTATTCAAGAAATGGAAATTATATCTTAAGACGGAATATCCAATATAATGATTATATACTCATATATATAATGATTATCAACATACATACATACGTGTGTGTCGTTACGTCAACAAGTTAGACCAACAGTGAACGTGAGACCTTACCAGACTGGCTTTGCCTTGCCAACTGAGATCTCCTGAAATCCTAGCCCAAGAATGCCATCAAACTTGGCTACCAAGAAAGTCAGACCAGGCTCTCTGGTGGCTTCAATAAATTCCTGCAGGGACACATTTTGATTTCATTTAAAACCATGTGCATGCACGTTTATAGTGATAATACAAATGTGAATGTTCATGCAAACATCCAACCTGATTTCCCACGACAAGTTCCCCTAATTTGACAGAATCTTCACTGAAAAATCCAGCAATTGCTCCAGTACCATACTGAATCGCTGCCGCTTTCCCTGCTCATGTAGATGGATAGTAAGAACATAAAATTGTGCTGCACATCAACATATTGTAAGGTACAGTTACATATGACCTCCTAAAATATTCAAATACAACATACACCCTTATATGTAGAAGAAACCCCAACTCACTTGAAAGCTCACAAAAAAAGGAGTTGAGCAGTCATAATTATGCTACAAATAATTTAAGGGTTCAAATCATAAGAGTCAAGTCAAGTGATATGTTTCATTTTTTTTCTTTTTCTTTTTTTCCATTTTTTCTTCTACCTTTTTTTTGGACTGCTTGCACATCTATGTCTGGAAATACGAAGACAACGGAACACAAATCATAGTCCATAATTACGAAACTACCATAGTTTACCCACTTCAGAAGTAAAAAAGCATAACAATGAAACAGCTAATGTTCCTATCTAACAAGAAATGAATGACCACTGACAAACTAAAGCAACAAAACAATGAGACAGCAAATGTCCCCGTTCAGCAAAGGTTTGCATCATGAATGCACACAATTAGGAACCAAATGAACATACCGAAATACGTTTCTCGATCATGATAAGATAGTTTGTGTTCAATATGTACTTATGAGTCGCTTTGCATGTAAATAAAATCAATACCATGTCATTTACTTACAAAATTTCCAATCTAATTACCCTACAGAAAGGGAAAGAGTTGGATACCAAATAGTGCAGCGTTACGTAAGATTTCAAAAGCAATATCAGCAATGCAAATGATACATAACTGTATTTAACGGTTCGATAGCATGTGATATTTAAGTAGAGATTAAACTAACCATTTTTATGATAAGTTGAAGATCGTGCTGACTTGTACTTTGCATGAAGAAGGCACGAAATCTATACAGAAAAACAAAATACAATAAGCTACATAAAATCAACTTAATTTTGCAATGCATTACCGAATCCTCCAAAATATAGTACATAACGCTGGTGATTGTTAGGCTTACTGAGAAATAGCATTTGGAAGATGGAACCCACAAGTTTGAGCTACCAGTATCAAATATAACTGTAAACTTTTGAGGAGGAGAACCAATGCCAATCTCCCCAAAATACTGCGCATTCATGTAATTTTTAAGGGAGATTATATCAGTCGGGTCTGACCCATCACTTAAACCAGCTCGTAATCCATATCTCCTTCCAGCTAGAAAACTTGCTTCTTTAGTGGATACACTAGTTGCAATCCTACCGTTTTCATCATATGGCTTCTTTTTTAGGCCAATTCTAACAAGGTTTGCAGCAGAATCTGAAGTAAGTATGCATAGGACTAGGAGTAGTGTAAGTACTTTATGTTGAGTTTCCATGATTGCCTGCTAATTGGAAGAGAATTTTTTGTTACAGATTTAACAAGTAACGCGAAAGTATATACTTAACCTACTGGAAGCTTGTAAATTGATAAAGTGATTGATTGCAACTACACAACAAGTGGAGCTTTTTAAGGGTTAAAATTCTTGTAACAATCCGGACGAACGCAACCTTCAAATATAAATTATTAGATGATAAAGAAAGGAAAAAACGAACATAAAATTTAATAACGTATTTAACCACAACCGCCTGTGTTTAAGTTTCAAATCAGTTCATTAACCTAAAACATGTATAAATTAATATCATACCAAATCAAAGCACAAGAACAAAAACCCCCTAAATCGGTATTGATTAACATTCATATACTCTCATTTAAACAATCAGAGCATTAGCAACAGGGTGCTTTTCTTACAGAACGGCCGATTTATTGAGAAAAAAGAAAGAAAGAAATAGCGACCTAAATAAACATCAGTGGTTCTAGTTTGACTGATGATTACATGAAATATAACCAAATTGATGGAGAAGATATGATACTAATTTAAAATTAATCAGCCTTGACATACCAATACCATAATACAAGAAAAACAAAGGAAAAGAAAAAGTTCGGCGTTAAGCGTACCAAGATACTTTGCAAATGAGAGATTTCCGAGGAAGAGTGAGTGGGGAGAGAGAAATATAAAAGGGCCGTCTGATAACATACAGTAACTGCGTAAATTATGTTATCCCCTCCAAATTTTCTTATTTATCAACAACCCTCGATCTTTCATTGTTGGACAAATTTTCAAATGAGGTTTTTAGGCTCAAGAAAAAAGTTAGCGAAAATTTTAGTTTCAAGGACAAGAAGTTTGTTTTTTAGGCTGAAGGACACTTTTCAGTGTAAATCACTGAATGATAGTTGCAACTATCATTTTCAGTTTACACTAAAAAATGTCAAACAGACTAAAAAACAAACTTGTTGTCCCTGAAACTAAATTTTTTTGCAACTTCTTCCTTGAGCCTATTTACCTGTTTTCAAATCAGGTATTGATATTACTCAAATAATAGCTTTTATTTTAAACTTATTATAAAAATAATTTTTTTATCAAATCAACTTTTGCACTAGCGCATTAAAGTGCGCAAACACAAATTTATATTTTCTGCTTCCACTATAAAAACACACAAGCACGGAAATTTGAATGGAAGTATGACTTCTTTACATGGGTGCACAAATATTTTTAATAAAAATAATGTGTGTGAGGGTGTTATGGTTACAAATTTCAGCTATAACTTGTAGGTAATGGAGTATATGGGCTTTGAGTTAGAATTGTATAAATAAAATGGGAGAAACATGTGGATATTATAACTATAGCAAAATATCACCTTATATTTCTCTCATCTTTGTCTAAACCTCATCTCTTCAAAAGAGATAGTCAAATCCTTAATTTCTTCATGTTTTGGCCGCCCTACCTTTAGGTAGAATTTAACTTAAATCTTAAGCCTAATTAAAATCTAATTTTATTTATTTATCTATTCATTTGGGCTCATCCAAAAAATTAAATTAATATATAACTTTGTATATGATATAATTAACCATAAGGCCTTAGGTAAATAAATAAAACCATATAAAATTAAAAAACATTTATATTAATTTTTTTATTAATTTATTACATTTATAAATTAATTTTTCAGTTGAACTCGAAAAATCGCTAACAAATTGTTATATTGACTCATTGATGTGAACTCGGTATTCGATAATATTTAAACAATTTAAATATTAAAGAATATACAAACTTTGCTAAAGTACAGACTAGCAATGCTATCCGAGTGGTTAGGGCTCCGATTTTGTTAAGTCGCATGTTCAAAACTTGCATAACGTGATTTGAACTACTGGACTTATGTTGATGCATAGTATGTTATATACTACCTAAGAGTTGTAGTGCTAATATGCATTACATTCTAATTATCCAATTTCAAAAAAATCCAGTTTCTAATCTTATTAAGCAACGACCTAACTTTGATGGAACACGATCTGTCTCATAGCGGGGTGAAATAGGTAAATTTTAAAAAAAGTCCTATTTTTGGTCTTAAAGGGTCTGTTGGTCTATTAACTAGCATTTCATTCAATCTAATTATTAAATAAAATAACATTTTATTTAAAAGTTATTTTATGTATATTAAACATATTTTTTTGAATAAAGTTCTAATTTCTTTATTACAAACCACCAAAACTATACAAAAATATATACATTTATTTACAATAGACAGCCAAAATAATTTCCAGCCCACAATGCAATAGTCCACTATTTCAGCAACAAAACCCAACCCAACGGCCTATAACCCGTTCTCTAATACCAAAAATTTCTCACTTCTAAAAGATAGAAACTATGAGATCATCATTCATTTCATCTCACCAAACTCAAACGTTCCTTAAACACGATAATGACATATCCACCAGCAACCCTCAAAATTTCACCTTTTCTTCTTCTCCAAGTGAATATGACCCAGATCTGCAAATTACACCACTCCACCAAATAAAAAACCCAACTTCGAAGTAGATCTCTATCTAGTGACTTAGATCTGCGATGGCTAAATGCATGTTACTCAAAATACTCTTGCTCTAGAAGATTTGACACAAGATCTCACCTTTGACAGTAAGTGTTGAAAGTTGATCTTCCTTTTAACAATAAAATTGAGCGACAGACTTCTATTGATAATCTGATTCATTTCTGACTTTCGGGATTACCCTGGAAAACTACTCTCTCTCAAGCAGCTCGATCTCAGCTTATTCATGATAAATGTAATTCATAATCCCTACAATATATGAAATTTGTAAGAGAAAAATGTAAATTAAATAGGGAAATTACCTGATTCTAAGGTTCTGGAGCTTAACAACAGTTCGTATGACTCAAATGTGGAAGAAATAAACCCCCTTTACGGGTGATAGGTGTATCGACCCTAATTTTTCGATGTTTAATTTGGAATATCTAAATGGTTTTAAATAATGGATTTAAAATTTAAATAAGTTAATAAGATTTTAAAATTGAAATTTCTACCAATTTTTTAAATTTTGGAAATCGTCGATTTAATCGACGTGTTAAAATAGTGATCCGAGGCACTGTCTCGGAATTCGACGAAACTAGTTCCATTGGATCCATAATGGTGTATTATTATCGGATTTCAAATTTCATAGTCTTTAGATTTACCGTTTGGTCGTACTTGTTATAAATACGTTGAATTTAATATCAAAAATTCAATATAATAATTGGATCCAAAAAGCTATCTTCTCCATACAATCGAATTAGGACTCGAAACCTTTTCCATTATGTTCATAATAGGGGTATGACATTATGAACACCTAGCGGCACAGCTCGATAGGATTTGAAATTTTGAGTTGTCTAAATCAAGATATTTTGAAATTTTATTTATTTGTGGGTTGACTAGTCAACCACTGTTCCTTTTCATACACGCCACCTATCACGTACACCCCTTTCATCCTTTAAATCACGTCCTTATCCCTTCAGCTCAATTCAAAATCGCGTTGTCCCTTATCTTCTTCTTGAGTTCAAATCAGGAAAGCTGAAAATGAGAATTGAAAAACAAAAGAGAAAAAGGGGAAAAATATATAGAAATTAAATGAGAGGCTCGGATCTTAAATACGAATCTACCCGATGATTTGCTATTCGAGATAATCAACCGCATAGATCCGTCCAAGCTCGATTCTCATTCAATCTCGCTTGTATGTAGAAACGGATGTGAATCGAAGTCATGCCGTCGATCAACGAAATTAATGCCTCGTGCGCCTCCGACGCTCTCCTCGCAAAGTTCACTAATGTCCGCTGCCTATTTCTTAACGAGCGATTGCCCTTAACCATTTTGACAGTAGTGAGCCTAGATTGGAAAGTACTCCGAGGAGGAAACGTGGACGGTATTCATCAAGGCATAATCGTATTGTTGGAAATCATGAATCTGAGAGTGAAACAGATCACGGACCTCTTACCTATACCGACGAGTTGGCGGTACTTTAGGAGACAAAGGCAGTGGTGATGGGAAGCTGGGTTCGGGTTACCTTCGGTCAATTTGCGGTGGACGTTGGCGACGTGGAGGCAGAGCTAGGAGGAGATGATCGGAAGCACGAAATCGGTCAAGTTTCATAAGTTTGGAATCAAACGCTGCTGTGTTCGTGCGTGGGAAGGAGAACAAGAAGCATCAACCATGATTGAACAGGTTTATATAAAAATTGACTAAAAGATATTGATTACAAAATCGAATATTTATAAATTGTATATCTCATTCGTATGAGGTCTAAAATGAATGAAACGAGTCGAGTTCGGATTCGTAGCTGGGGAGGCTATGCAATGAAATCAAAATTGGAACGGATAGCAATTAAAAATCAAGGTGAGAAATTCTCACTCATTTGGATTGCCTAATTTAATTTTAGTTAGTTAAAATTAATTATTGGATGCTTGGTTGAAGCTATTAATTATTGTCTTTTGAATGATTATTATATATATATATATATATGTAGTAATATATATTAGTTGTTGGAATGATATTCCCATACATTATAACAAATGAGACACTATGCGCTTCGCATAATAGTGGATGACCATATATACCGCAGTATCCCCCTCAAAGTGGGATTGGTATTTTTATATTGTATTAACATTGGAGGATGCAGGGAAACATATTGGAAGGATCTAATTAGATTCCTCAAAAATGTTGATCTTAATTTCATATATGGTGATATATGATTTGTGTAAATAATCTGATATAGATTATGTGGTAATTTGAAATATTGGATACTATAATAGCACTGGCCTTAGTTTGGTATTTTAAATACATAAATATTATATTTTAGAATTTGAAGAAATTAAAAAAAAATTGGTTTTAAAAATATGTACATTAGGATTTAGATTATTTTAAAGGAGATCGAGTTGGATAAAGTAATAAATTGATTTTGGGTTTATACTTAATGTTTTGTAAAATTCGAATAGCACTTAAAAATAATTTATGTAAGGAATTTTTAATCAGGGAATTTAAAATATTTTTTTATAAAAATATGGATAAGGGGTTTTAAATTAATATTAAAAATAGATTTGAATAAAAAAATGAGATTTATTAAGGAATGGATTTATAAAAAGAGATTTTATAAATAAGATGTAGTTTTATAAAACAAGTGAAACTCAAGGAGTTATAAGTTATAAACGATGTTCATAAACAAGGGAAAATGAAAAAAAAATGATAAATTTGAATATCATTTCATAGGGTGAATTTATATCGAGAGATGAAAAATAGATTTGGGAAAAATGGTGAATTCTATTTTGAAAAGTAAGGATGGTTAGAAAATCAAAATGGGATTGATGTGTTAAATCGAGAGAATTTATAAATTGAATTGGTTATTGGGATTTTAAAAATATATTTTTATTAAAGGGTTAAGTTTTGATTTAAAAAGGGAAATCCTATTTACATAACTATGTAATTTTAAGTTAGTTAGTATTGGAATACTTCGAAAGTGAATTTTTCAAAATGTAATATTGACTGAAAATCAAATTCTAACTTCTTATCGGCTTTGAAATTTGATTTGTTGCCTAAAAATGGATTATTGATGTTTATAAAGTGTTCATATTTTTATATAATTTCTTGAATATGTTTTTAAAAATAAATTATTCTTTTAAATGCCTATTTATTTACATATATATATATATATATATATATATATATATATATGGAGAGTTTTGTAGTGATTGAAATTTAATTATAGATCTTCTCAAAAGGCTGGAAATGGGGTTTATTTAATAGATGGGATTTATGGAAGAAATTCTCAAAAATGGAATTTGTGAAGAAGTGAGAAAAATTCCAAAATAGTTAAGTAAAAGTGAACTTCGAAAAAAAATGGATTAGAATTCATAAAAGAAGTTAGAAATAGATATTTGGAATTTTAGATAAGTGTTGACTTGGAAAATGTTAAAGGAAATTAATTAAGGAAACCATAAATTATAGAATTCGTTCTAAATGAGTTAAGGAATTTATAAATAAATTTGTAAATGATTTTGAGAAAATAGGAAATAAATGGAGTACTTCCTAAGTGTTGAACATAAAAACGGAGTTGGAAAATATTCTAACTATTGGAAGAGTTTGGGAATATTCCATTGAAAATATGAGGATTTGAAATCGTTTCAAACGTTGGAAATTTGAAAGAGATTTGAGTATATATCTTTGTAAAGATATTTTGAAACGAATGTTTGAAGAATTATAAATAATGGCCTAGTGACTGCTTATGGATGTTATTGATATTTGAATAACCGACTATCAATATTGGACAATTTCGTTAATCATTTTGAAGAGACCAGGACATTTAATCAACCAAAAATCACTTCGATCTAGTTTGAATGTTACGAATGGATATCGTAAAGACGGTGAAGACGATGATTCGGTTTGTTCAGACTCAGGACAACTTGTATGGACGAATGCTATCAGCACATCGTCATTGGAGGACGACGACCATTCTAAGTGCAATCGTTCTTGAAAGGTAAACTTAATCTCAAGCCTCATCAACCAGGAATGACTAAAATAGGGAAGATGCAACAAGGCTAAGTGGGTCGCTAGATGTCCTTGGATATATTAAAATTATGGATATGGTTGTGCGTGAAAAAATGAGTGCTCGATTTTAAGAGTGGGAACACCCAGGGTGATAACATATTCGGTTCTATCTAGGTTAGGGATAGGGCTGGTCTTGTGTTGTAGGGGATCCCGACGAGGTCCTCGGTGTATTTTTATGGAGGTGTACTGTGATGGGCGGTACCCAGTAGCCAATCATTGTATGGAACCCATTTCCAATAAGCGCCTTATGGTTTGATTGTGCCCAACTATGCTGAAACGTAAGATGTAAGCATTTTAGCTACTTTCTATTTACTTTGTTTAGATACTATTATAATATCATAAGATTTTGATATAAATGTTTATGGCTTTCGTAAGGTAAAAACCCGTCATGTTTTTTATGGCACGGTCTTACGAGATACTTTTTTTTTCAAAAGATTTTGATAAATTTAATAACTCAGATTGAGTGTGTTTTCTCATGCTGGTTTTCCAGACTGACTCGAGTGTTATTTTATTATAAAGCTTTGGTCAAACCGAGTATTAAGATTCGGGATAGGATGCTATGGAGCTGAGGATTTGAGCTGGATGACAGAGACGTATTTCCATACCGACGTATTTCCATACTCGGTTTATATTTCCATTGTGTGAGGACGTGTGATTATAACTGTCTGAATTGATGTATTGATTTTTTTGTACTATGACGATTGTAAGTATAAACAGTTATAGATTATTTTTATATAAAAATCTGTTATTATATATTATATTTTTTTCCCGCTGCATTTGTGAGATTCTGTGTTTGATGTCCTATTTTCTTCTATATCTTTCTTCTTCTTTACCCTAGTTATTCGCTCTTTCATACAATTCGGGATGAACAAGAGTGAATTATTATCAACTCGAATGGTATAGAATCGCGGGTCGCTACACTTGGTATTGGAGCTGAAGGTTAAGTGAAAACCTTGGCTTTGGTGGGAATTACTCATTAGAGATAGGGTTAGTAATACCCTAAAATGAGTTTGAGTGTATTAGTAGATATGAGCGCGTATTTGTTAGTGAATAAAAAAATTATATTATGTTGGTTGATTTATTGAGTGGCTTATGAACTCTGGTCGACATAGTTTGTACAACTGAATCGATAAGGGTTTCTAAACACTTGAATAGAGTAATTCGACATAGTATTGGTTTGGAACGGATAAATGAAATAATTTTACCCAAAGATATATTTTGATATAAAAGAAATAAATTTATGAAATTATTATATATATTTGGAGTGTTTGGATGATAATATTATAATCTAACAAGATTATAAAATTGGAAATAGTTTATAATAACCAAATGAAAATTGTATATGTGTGAATTATACAAATGAATTGTAATTGGAATGGATTCGAACTCGAATTCAAGAATTTAAACCTTGGAAGGTTTATAAAATATTTTCACAAATTGTGGAAATGAAATTTGAGTTATTTTGGAAGCATTTTTGAAATAAATAATGTGGAGTATTATTTGGAGATATTGTTGAATAGAAAATGCTTTTAACTTAATTTAAAAATAGATTTTGGAAGAGATATAGCACTGAACTCACTACAGTCGTTGGAAAATATTTCTGATGATGATCGCGACATCATCGGTGTTCATTTTCGAATTTCTAAGTGATGGGTTGCTACCGTAGTAATTTGATATGAGGATTTTGTTAGGAAAAAAACAAGTATTGTTTTGGAAAGGAAATTTATGTTGGATAAACCAAATTGGTTCAGAAGTTCCAAGAATTGTTTGTTAAAAACCAAGAAAGAGCTATATATTTGATTTCAAAATGAGATGAAATAAAACCGGGTTTTTGAATTCTGAATTCCTAGCTAAACGTTCTAGAAAATATCAGAAATAATATTTTGAAACTTATAGGGGAGAACAACATTTATAAGGAAAGAAGCGTGAAAATTGAATTTTTGAATTAAAATTTAAAGTGAGAAAGTTAAAATGGGATAAAAAATTTATGAAACCTGGAAAATAAATCGTATGAATTAGAATTTAACTTAAGTTAAATAAAAACTGAATTGGAACTAGAAATGTTATCGAGTTAAGTTGAATATAGAGTTTGAATTATAAAGTGACGAGATAACTATAAGCTATAAATATTTTGAATGAAAATTTAAAGGAAAAATTAGGGAATGGTAAATAAATAAGTTATATAACTTATAAAAATTGAAATTAATGAAATAAATATGCTTAGGCTATAAATAGATGTATAATCTTGAGTTAAAAATAAAATGTGAATGTACTCGGGTATAAAATTGATGGGAATGTAAAAAAATAAGTGGTGTAACTTATTAAATTGAAAAAAATTGGAATAGAGCAACCAAAATAAAATGGTGTGATATTTTGAAGTGAAGAAATAAAATCCAAACTTGAATTATAAAAAAAAATTGAACTCAAGTAAATTAAAATGGAGGTGAACAAATTAGATAATTAATTAGTGAATTGAATATTAAAAATGGATATTTATTTGGTTAAGTAAAATGAAATATGAATTGAAATTGTAGTCAAATATCGACTTGATTTGTAAATAAAATTCGACTAAATTGTAAGCGAATTTAATATAATAGGAAATACCGTCAAATAAAATAGAATTGGACTGAAATAGCAACGGCTTGGGTTATAAATGAATTCTGTTTAAGTGTAAATAAATTGAATATTACTTGGGATATTAACTAATTGAATTTGAGTATGAAGTTAAGTTTGAAGTAGATTAAATGAACTAATTAAATTAATTAGCAATGGGATGAAATTTGATTGAATAATATTCGATCTAAAATTGAAATGGAATTAGATTGAAATAAAAATAAACTTAAGTTATGTAGTTGAAATAATTTAAACTAAACGGATTAACTTAAGTAAATATTGGGAATAAAAGCTTGGCTTAAATAAATTTATGAAATGGTTCATAAATAAATTAGCATGGGATGATTCCGAGTTAAATAAAATGGAAATGAATATAATGAATGTGGATATGAATGGAATGTAAGTGAATTGATTGAAAATCAAATTGAAATGGAATAATATTGAATATAAATTGATGTGAAATCAATTTAAAATAGTTATAAGCTTAAATAGTTATTTATTTAAATGAATATCTTTGAATTTGCATGAAAAAAATTATCGTTTGACGAAAATGGAAGCAAATAAAATTATATTAGTTAATATAAGTAAATAAAATTGATTTTTAAATCAATTTGGAACGGATATGAGTTTGTTTGGAATAAATATGAATTGAGTGCAAGTAAATTTTGATGTAAATCATTCGAATTGAGTAAAATGATATATAAATCGATTGTAAATAATCGAATGTTGGAATCTTGGGGCTATTAATTCGTGCTATGAAAATTATGTGTTTAGGTTGTTAAATAAGTAGAATGTTATTAAATTTTCATGTTTTGGTGTATTTATATTGAGTAAGTGCAGGTATAGGGAGCTGCTTTGCTTGATTTCGGTCGCGTAAATTGCATATAAAATATGCTTGCTCGCTTTAAAACGCTAAATAAGTTACATTTTCGGATTAAATACCGTAAAGTAAATAAAATGTTGATATATATCTTGTTTTTCGACCGTGTGGGTCAATGTATAAATTTTTCTCTCTTTTGTCATTTTGCAAAAGGCTCTCCCTACAAGGGAGACTCCGCCAAATTTTTTTGAAAATTTAGGGTGTTAGAAATTTTTTTGTAAATTTAAGAAAGAAATTTGTTAACTAAAAGGTTGATTTTTGAATTGCAATTGAAATAAAAAGTTTTGAATTAGAAATGGAAACTAATGTTTAGTAGGAACTATGGGGCTTAGAAAAGTGAATGTCAAGTTTTAACTAAGTGGGTTTTGTTAAGTTAATGGGCTTGGAGCATTTTCCTGCCTTAGCAATTTCGGGGACGAAATTCTTTTAAGGAGGAAGCAATGTAACAACCCATATTTTTCGATGTTTAATTTGGAATATTTAAATGGTTTTAAATATTAGATTTAAAATTTAAATTAGTTAGTAAGATTTTAAAATTGAAATTTCAAGAAATTTTGTAAATTTTGGAAATCGTCGATATAATCGACGCATTAAAATAGCGATCCGGGGCACAGTTTGGTCGTACAGGATGTAAACGCGTTGAATTTAATATCAAAAATTAATATAATAGTTGGATCCTAAAAGCTATCTTCTCCATACGATCGAATTAGGACTCGAAATTCTTTCCATTGTATTTGGAATAGAGAATAACATTATAAACCCCTAGCGACATGCCACGATAGGGGATCGAAATTTTGAGTTGCATAAATCGAGATATTTTGCAATTTTATTTATTTGTAGATTGACTAGTCAACCACTATTCCTTTTCATACACGCCACCTATCACTTATGCCCCTTTCACCCTGTAAATCATATTCCTATTCTTTTAGCTCAATTCAAAATCATGCCTTCCCTTATCTTCTTCTCGAATTCAAATCAGGAAAGCTGAAAACGAAAATAGGAAATCAAAAGAGAAAAGGAAAAATCATATATAGAAATTCAATAAGAGACTCAGATCTTAAATTCGAAGCTACCCAGCGATTTGCTATTCAGAATAACCAACTACATTGATCCATCTAAATGCGATTCCGATTCAATCTCTCTTGTATGTAGAAATGGATGCGAATCAAAGTCATGCCATCGGTAAAAAAATCAATGCCTCGTGCGCCTCCGACGCTCTCCTAACGAAGTTCACCAGTGTCCGCTGCCTTTTTCTTAACGAGTGGTTGCCCTTAACCATTTTGATAGCAGTGTGCCTAGATTGGGAAGTACTCCGAGGAGGAAACAGGGACAGTCTTCATCAAGGCACAATCTTTTTATTGGGAATCGTGAATCTGAGAGTGAAGCAGATCATGCACCTCTTACTGATACTGGCGAGTTGGCGACGCTTTAAGCAACAAAAGTTAGTGGTGATGGAAAGCTAGGGTTCGTGCTACCTTCAATCAATTTGTGGTGGACATTGGCGACGTGGAGGCAAAGCTAGGAGGAGATGAATGGAAGCACAAAGTCGGTCAAGTTTCATGAGCTTGGAATCAAACGCTATTGTGTTCATGCATGGAAAGGAGAACAGGAAGCATCGACCACGATTGAACAGGTTTATATAAAAATTTAATTAAAAATATTGATTGCTGTAATTAGGATATATAAATCATATTACAAAGTTGAATATTTATCAATTGTATATCTCATTCGTATAAGGTCCAAAATGAATGAAACAAGTCAAGTTTGGACTCGTAGCTATGGAATCTATGCAATGAAATCAAAATTGGGACGGATTGCAATTAAAAATGAAGATGAGAAATTCTTACTCATTTGGATTGCCTAATTTAATTTTAATTAGTTAAAATTAATTATTGGATGCTTGGTTGAAGCTATTAATTATTATTATCTATTGAATGATATGTTATATATATAGTAGTATATATATATTAGTAGTTGGAGTGATATTCCCGCACATTATAGCGGATGAGACACTTTGCGTCCCGCATAATAGCGGATGACCCTATATACATGATATCCCCGTCGAAGTGGGTTTGGTATTTTTATGTTATACTAACATCTGTAGATGAAGGGAAACAGGTTGGAGAGATCTAACTGGATTCCTTAAAAATGTTGATTTTAATTTTATATATGGTGGTACATGACTTGTGTAAATAATCTGATATAGATTATGTGATAATTTGAAAAATTGGATACTATAATAGCACTTGCCTTAGTTTGGTATTTTACATACATAAATATTATATTTTAGAATTTGAAGAAATTAAAAGGAAAATTTAGTTTTAAAAATATGTACATTGGGATTTGGATTATTTTAAAGGAAATCGAGTTGGATAAAGTAATAAATTGATTTTTGGTTTATACTTAACGTTTGTAAAATATTTCTAATAGCGCTTAAAAATAATTTATATATGGAATTTTTAATCACGGAATTTAAAATGATATTTAAAAAATATGGATAAATGGTTTTAAATTGATATTAAAAATAGATTTGAATAAAAAATAAATAAATGAGATTTATTAAGGAATGGATTTATAAAAAGAGATTTTATAAATAAGATGTAGTTATATAAAATAAGTGAAACTCAGTGGAGTTATGAGTTATAAACGATGTTTATAAACAAGGGAAAATGAAAAACAATTGATAAATTGGAATATAATTTCACAGGGTGAATTTATATCGGAGGTGAAAAATAGGTTTTGGGAAAAATGGTGAATTCTATTTTTGAAAAGTGAGGATGGTTAGAAAATCGGAATGGGATCGATGTGTGATAAATCGAGTGGATCTACAAATTGAATTGTTTATTGGGATTTTAAAAATATATTTTTATTAAGGAGTTAAGTTTTTGATTTAAAAGGGAAGTCCTACTTATTCAACTATGTAATTTTATGCTAGTTAGTATTGGAATACATCGGAAGTGAATTTTTTAAAAATCTAAGGGCCCATTTGGTATCATTTTGAGTACTGTGTTTTCCATTTTCGACGTATATTAAAAATGATGAAAAAAACGAAGAAGAAAATATAAAATTCTTAGTGATTACGACGATGGACAGACGTCGAACGGAATAAATCGTATTTCGAGCTTTCGTTTTTTTTGGAACATGGAAAACAAAATAAATTTGTTTTCGTTTTTTGGGACATAGCAAAAGCATGGAGAGCAATCCATTTCACAATCATCCGTCCATCTTTGTAATGGCTAAGAATTTTAAAACATTTCTTCTACTTTTTCCTGTTTTACAATATCCATCAAAAACGTAAAACGCAAAACTTAAAATGAAATTAAACAGACCCTAATATTAATTGAAAATTAAGTTCTAACTTTTTATCGGCTTTGAAATTTGATTTGTTGTCTAAAATGGATTATTGATGTTTATATAAAGTGTTCGATATTTTTAAATAATTTCTTGAATGTGTATTTAAAAATAAATTATTATTCTTTTTAATACTTGTTTATTTACATACACACATATATAGGGAGAGTTTTGTAGTGTTTGAAATTTAATTATAAATCTTCTCGAAAGGCTGGAAACGGGGTCTATTCAGTAGATGGGATTTATAGGAAAAATTCTCAAAATTGGAATTTGGGAAGAAGTAAGAAAATTTTCGAAACAGTTAAATAAAAGTGAACTTCGAAAAAAATGGACTAGAATTCATAAAAGAAGTTAGAAATGGATATTTGAAATTTTAGACAAGTGTTGACTTGGAAAATGTTAAAGTAAATTAATTAAGGAAACCGTAACTTGTAGAATTCGTTCTAAACGAGTTAAGGAACCTACAAATAAATTTGTAAATGATTTGGAGAAAATAGGAAATAAAAAGAGTACTTCCTAAGTGTTGAATGTAAAAATGGAGTTGGAAAATATTCTAAGTATTGGAAGGGTTTGCGAATGTTCCATTGAAAATATGAGGATTTGAAATAGTTTCAAATGTTGGAAATTTTGAAAGAGATTTGAATGTATATCTTTGTAAAGATATTTTGAAATAAATATTTGAATAATTATAAATAGTGGCCTGGTGATTGCTTATGGATATTATTGATAGTTAAATAACCAACTATCAATATTGGCTAATTTCGTTAATCGTTTCAAAGAGACCGGGACCGGACTTAATTATCCTAAAACCACTTTGATCTAGTTTGAATGTTACGAATGGATATTGTGAAGACAGTGATTCGGTTTGTCCAGACTGTGGACAACTTGTATGGACGAATGCTATCAGAACAACATCATTGGAGGAAGATGAGCATTCTAAGTGGAATTGTTCTTGAAAGGTAAACTAGCCTCAAGCTTCATCAACCGGGAATGACTAAAACAGGCGAGATGCAGCAAGGCTACGTGGATCACACCCAATTAGGGTATGTTATTGTGACAAATGCGAATTACGGATCTTAAGGCTAAGATTAACACTAGAAGAGGGGTGAATAGTGTTAATAAAGAATTACTAAATCTTTTTAATTTATGTTAATTTAGACACAAAAGTATGCAATATACAGACACAGGTATGATCACAAAAACAATCACAGATGCAGAAATAAAAAAAACGCAGTAAAGGAAAGAACACACCGGATTTTATACTGGTTCGGAGTTACCCTACATCCAGTCCCGCAACACAAGTATGGATTTCCTTTCAAAAGCAATTGTACAATTACACCCTCGGTTTCAAGGCTACGAGGTACACCCTCCAGAATTTCGATCCTCTGGGTAGAGATACTTGATTTCCGGGCCACAAGTTTACCCAATTGATTTACCAAGGCTACAATCACACCTTTTCCCTTTTGATTGATTTCTAAGGATATAATCACACCTTTTCTCGCTTAATAGATTACAAAGAAGTCTATAACTCTAAACAGCACTGATAATCTTGTAGAGATAGTGATAGAGAATCAAACTAGAAGTAATCGAGTATGATTCGATGTTGATTTCGGTAGAGTAATAATATGAATATGTATTAAGAAATGAGGAAGAAGAAGAGGAGTGAAAACCAGAAAATTATGATTGAAAATTCGTTGAAACTGACCCCTATTTATAGAAGAACAATAACCATGACCATTCGTGAAGAGTTATGGCGAATAGACACTTCTTTTGAAATTTGAATTTTTGAATCAAACTGTCTCCATGTCGATATGGTCATGCTAGGCATGTCGACATCCCAAAAGATTTTTTGGTGTTTTTGATTTTCTTTGAAAATAACCTTTATCTTATATAAAAACTATTTTAAACTTTATAAATATACTTGACTATAGTTAAAATTCATAAGTAAATATAAAGAATAATACATATAGATTTTAACTATAATTTTATATTTAAAGCTAAGTATAAATATTTAAAAGTTAAATATATTATTTAAAAAGATAGTTTAAAATCAGGAGTAATTTGACTTTGAAAATAAAGATGTTTTTGAGGAAAAAATTATTTAAAATCCGGGTCGAGGGTTTTGAATCTTTTAAAAGGAAAGTTTTGAAAACATTTTGAAAATAGGATATAATTTTGAAACATCATTTTGAGTAAAAGTTAGCGGATACAAAACAATGTTCCACTAGATTTTTCGTAGGTTCCATCCTACTTAGGGTTCCATCCCTTTAACGGGCTCGAAGTGGATTCCATTCCACGAATAAATTGGATTTTAAGATGCCAGTGCTTTTCTACGAGTTTTAACAAAAATTCCTAATAATGATAAAAAAATATTTATCCTTGAAATCTTGATAGTCTCGATACTCATGAGTCTTCTATCTTGATATTTTATCTTGATATCTTGAATCTCTATACTGTACAGTCTTCATTCTTAGTACTTGCATGGTTAAATCCTGCATATACATATATATCTAAACTTATAATGTTAGTATTTATATTTTATAATCTATTCTAAGGTTGTTGTCATCAAAACCATCATCTCACAGATTAACAATCTCCCCCTTTTTGATGATGACAACCTCTGTTTATAAAATATTATTTCTATTCTAATAACTCCCCCTAAAACTAACAACTCCCCCTTAATCTATACCTAACGATCCTATTTTATATTTCTCTCCATTTGTCATCAACAAAAACTTACTCCCCCTCATTCTTGGACTTCAGTACCTGCATTGGTAAACTATACAACGAAATATATAGATTAGGAAATAACTATACTTCTAAGCATGATAACTAATTTAAAGATTATATACATTTCAATGTATATATACATATGTTTTACACACCAATCTTCAAATCAATAAGAAATCAATCCACACAAAGTATCAATTCAAACCAAATCAATTCAAACAAAGTAAATAAAAAAATCAAACGTTACGTGGAATTTCCACCCATCCTTCTTCTCCAAAGATTGGGTCTGCCTTAATAGCATCCTAATTATCATTGTCATCTGTGAGAGAGACAGAAGGATGTGCTTCGTTATCATCCTTGTGCAGAGAGGAGATCATCCATCGTATCGCATCGAAGTGCCTTTCTTGTTCCTTTATCATCTGCATTTGACTTAATTCTAAATGACGCTGGTTTCGTAGAATAAATGAGAGAATATTATTGAATGAACTAAGAGTTTCTTCAATAATTTCGGATAAATTGTGAATAGGATTAGCCATAGTTGAATTTGTGAAAGAAATGGAGGATATAGATGATAAGAAATAAATTTTAGTGAAGAATTATGGAAGAAACAGGTATATATAGGTGTAGAAATTCATTTGAATTGAATAGACATGTGGTAGTTATTCAAATTTTAAATTCAAAATCAATTGCCATTTCTGACCAGTACATGTCGACATGGTCACATAGGGGATGTCGACATGGGTTAGTGAAATGTTATGACTAATTTGATTTTGTGAATAATTGTGTATATATATAATATACTAACATTTATTCTAGAGTTAAGATAAGGTAGATAACAGAAAGGAAATTTCATTTCATTGCATACTACGATAATACAATGAGTAAGCACACAACATACTACATGAACATTCGAAATAAAGCAAAATAAAACAAATACAACAAGATACGAAAAGATAAAACTAATTAGAGTATGAAGATGATGAAGATAGTCCAAGTTTCTTGCTGACTTTGGAAAAGAACTTGTTCATCTTCGAAGAAATATTATCCAACTTTTTACTAACGGATCGTTTTAGAATCCGTTGATTCTCCACAATTGTCTTTTGTTTTTGAGAAGGGTTTTGTTGGATGGATTGGAAGGATATTCAATGCTTTCCAAAGACGTTTCGCCTTCTTCTTCTTCTTTAATTTCCATTTCATCCCCCTCTTCTTCTTCAACTTCCTCTTCTTCCATTTCCTCATGAGCCAAACGCTCTTCCTTTTCGGTAAGTGTCTCATAAGGTTGAAAAACAAATGGAATTTTCATAAGCGAAATGTTGGAATGATTGAAAACTTTTTTAGAAACAAATTCTTCGCCTTTGAAATCCACTCCAAAATAGTTAAAAATCCGAGTGAGATAAATTCCATGGTATAAAGTATTCTCACCCATTTCAAGATTTTTAGGACGAAGTTCATCCAAAATAACTTGCGCCCAATTTATGTCATAGTTTCCGAAAATAGAAAAAAGAGCTTTGCAAACTTTTAAAGTAGGATTGTTAAAATTTCCCGATCTTGGGGTCAAAGTATGTTGCAAAAGAAGATTAACAATTCTTTCTTTTGGTCGAAAATTTCTATTTTTAAAATCAAAATCATCATCTCTTTCGAAAATGTGATGAAATATCTCATGATCATGTTCATCGATTTTAAAGTTAGAAAGATCCATTGCCGAACTCTTGCAATTGAGAATGGTACCCAAAGGATCACAATTCAAAACAATTTGAGTGCCTTTGACACTACTCCAAATTTCATCTTCGTTTCCAACATAAAATCCGCGATTTAAATTTGCATAGAAAATTTTGACAAGATTAGGATAGCAAACAAAATCATTTTGAGAAGCATCAATAAGACTAAGAACACCATTGTTTGCAAAAAGAGAATCAATTTCATAAGAAGAAAAATCTTGAAAAATAGCAAATTTTCCAGGATGGACTTTGGCAAAGTTAGCATACTTGATGTATGCTTTAATTGCCTCCGGATCATTGAATAATTTCTCTTTGATTTTTCTGGAAATTCTCATGGTTGAGGGGTTGCTTGAAGAAGCCATTAGAGTAGAGAGTAGAGAGCTTGAAGTTATGAAGAGAGAGTTTGAATTTGAAAACGAAAGTAAAAGGATATGATAAAAAATGGTGAATAAATAGATTCTTAAAGGACATATTCTCTGGTCAAAAGGTATCTTTTCAGAGAATTGAATGAAGTGAAAAAGTGGAGGGAATTCGGACATTTGAATTCAAAATTTGAAATTCAAATTCAGGTAGCCATGTCGACATCATGGTAGGGACCATGTCGACATGTGCTTTTGAATTTTCATGAATTGATTTTTCCTAAGATCTCTAATATATATATTATTATTATTATTAATGTCTATTATATATTTATGAAATATTATTATACATATAATATATTTCATAAAGTATTAAAAGTAATGAAAATAATAGTAAAAATAATAAAAAATAGAAAATAAATTTTAAAATTCAAACAACACACCGATTCAAAATCAATCAATCAAACAATCAAGCAACTAATCTTAAGCAAGCAATTTCAACCAATTGTATTGTAAACGTGTACCTTTTTCTGAGTCCGTTTCTCTGAATTCGTCGGAGTCGTGAACAGCCGTGTAACACAAATTCGAATTATCCGTCTTCTGATCATCATCACTTGAGGACGAGTCTGAGTCATCTAGACTAGCAGTAAATGCACGCTTTCGTTTCTTTGCTGGTTCATTGTTCATAGGAGGATTCTACCTTTTTGGATACAGACAGTCTCTTTTGAAGTGGCCTGGTTTATCACAGTTGTAACACTTGTCATTATTTGGCACTATATTTCGATTTCCAGAATTCTTATAAGTGTTTCTCTTGAGATTATTCATCTTTCTGTATTTCAGGAATCTCCTAAAATTTCTGGTCATAAAGGCTATCTCTTCATCATTATTGCTGTTTGAGTCTGATCCATCGGTCAATGCATTGAATGCCATTGGTTTCTATTCAGATGCTTTACTTTCTCTTCTCTCGATCATTTGAACTTCATACGACATTAGATTTCCAATTAATTCTTCTATCTTCAAAATACTGATGTCATTTGCCTCTTCGATCGCAAATGTCTTTTGATCCCATTCTGGAGTTAGAGAATTTAAAAAAATTCTGACTTGATCTTCTTCAGAAAATTCCTTTCCCGAAGATATTAGAGAATGCACAATATCCTGAAATCTACTATACATATCTGAAATAGACTCATTAGCATTCATTTTAAATAATTGAAACTGATTTGTGAGCATGGAAATTTTGGTATGTTTAACTTTGCTTGTTCCATCGTGAGTAACTTGAAAAGTTTTCCAGATTTCATATGCAGACTTACAAAATGACACTCTATTGAATTCATTTCTATCTAGTGAACAAAATAGAATATCATTGCCTTAGAATTATTTTGTGCAACAGTCTTTTGCTCAGCAGTCCACTGTGCAAAATCAATTGTGGGTTCAGAATATTCAGTTTGTGTGATATTCCAAGTGTCTAATCCTATAGATTGTAAATATATTTTCATCCTACATGCCCAATATGCATAGTTATTGCCATTAAAAAGTGGTGGTCTGACAGTAGACTGACCTTCCACAAATGAACTAGTGATAGGGATACTAGTGTTAATAACAGTACCAGTGTTGGTAGCCATTTTGAAAAATTTTCCAAAATCAGATTATGAAACTTTGAAAACCTTGCTCTGATACCAATTGTGAGAAATGCGGATTACGGATCTTAAGGCTAAGATTAACACTAGAAGGAGGGCGAATTGTGTTAATAAAGAATTACTAAATCTTTTTAATTTATGTTAATTTAGACACAGAAGTATGCAATATACAGACACAGATATGATTACATAAACAATCACAGATGCAGAAATAAAATAAAAGCAGTAAAGGAAAGAACACACTGGATTTTATACTGGTACGGAGTTACTCTACATCCAGTCCCGCAACACAAGTACGGATTTCCTTTCAAAAGCAATTGTACAATTACACCCTCGGTTTCAAGGCTACGAGGTACACCCTCTAGAATTTCAATCCTCTAGGTAGAGATACTTGATTTCCGGGCCACAAGTTTACCCAACTGATTTACCAAGGCTACAATCACACCTTTTCCCTTTTGATTGATTTCCAAGGCTACAATCATACCTTTTCTCGCTTAATGGATTACAAAGAAGTCTATAACTCTGAATAGCACTGAGAATCTTGTAGAGATAGTGATAGAGAATCAAACTAGAAGTAATTGTATGATTCAATGTTGATTTCGGTAGAGTAATGATAAGAATATGTATTAAGAAACGAGGAAGAAGAAGAGGAGTGAAAACCAGAAAATTATGATTGAAAATTCGTTGAAACTGACCCCTATTTATAGAAGAACAACAACTATGACCATTCATGAAGAGTTATGGCGAATAGACACTTCTTTTGAAATTTGAATTTTTGAATCAAACTGTCACCATGTCGACATGGTCATGCTAGGCATGTCGACATCCCAAAGGATTTTTTGGTGTTTTTGATTTTCTTTGAAAATAACGTTTATCTTATATAAAAACTATTTTAAACTTTATAAATATACTTGACTATAGTTAAAACTCATAAGTAAATATAAAGAATAATATATATAGATTTTAACTATAATTTTATATTTAAATCTAAGTATAAATATTTAAAAGTTAAATATATTATTTAAAAAGATAGTTTAAAATCAGGAGTAATTTGACTTTGAAAATAAAGATGTTTTTGGGGCTAAAATTATTTAAAATAAGGATCGAGGGTTTTGAATCTTTTAAAAGGAAAGTTTTGAAAACATTTTGAAAATAGGATATAATTTTGAAAAATCATTTTGAATAAAAGTTAGAGGATACAAAACAATGTTCCATTAGATTTTTCGTAGGTTCCATCCTACTTAGGGTTCCATCCCTTTAACGGGCTCGAAGTGGATTCCATTCCACGAATAAATTGGATTTTAAGATGCCAGTGCTTTTCTACGAGTTTTAACAAAAATTCCTAATAATAATAAAAATATACTTATCCTTGAAATCTTGAACTCTTGATAGTCTCGATACTCATGAGTCTTCTATCTTGATATTTTATTTTGATATCTTGAATCTCTATACTGTACAGTCTTCATTCTTAGTACCTGCATGGTTAAATCCTGCATACACATATATATCTAAACTTATAATGTTAGTATTTATATTTTATAATCTATTCTAACGTTATTGTCATCAAAACCATCATCTCACGGACTAACAGTTATCACCTTTCTAGATGTCCTCGGATATATTAAATTTATGGATATGGTTGTGCATGGAAAATTGAGCGCTTGATTTTAAGGATGGGAACACCCGGAGTGATAACATATTCGGTTCTATCCAGGTTAGGGATAGGGCCGGTCTTGTGTTGTATGGGATCCCGGTGAGGTCCTCGGTAAATTTTTCTAGAGGTGTACTACGATGGACGGTATCCCAGTCTTTGTATGGAATCCATTTCCAATAAGCGCCGTACGGTTTGATTGTTCCCAACTATGCTGAAACATGAGATGCAAACATTTTAGCTGCTTTTTATTTACTTTGTTTAGACACTATTATAATATCATATGATTTTGATAAAAATGTTTCTTGTTATCGTAAGGTAAAAACCCATCGTGTTTATGTGTGACGTGGTCTTACGAGATGCCTTTGTTTTCAAAAGATTTTAAAAAGTTTAATAACTCAAATTAAGTGTGTTTTCTCACGCCGGTTTTCCAGATTGACTCGGGTGTTATTTTATTATAATACTCAGGTCAGACCTAGTATTACAGATTCAGGATAGGATGCTATAGAGCTGAGGAGTCGAGCTGGACGACAGAGACATATTTTCGTACTTGGTTTATATTTCCGCTGTGTGAGGACAAGTGATTATAACTGTCAGAATTGATGTATTGATTTTTTGTACTCTGTTGATTGTAAGAATAAACAGTTATAGATTCTTTTTATATAAAAATCTGTTATTATATATTATATTTTGTTCTACTGTGTTTGTGAGATTCTATATTTGACGTTATATTTTCTTCTATCACTTTCTTCTTCTTTACCATAGTTATTCGCTCTTTCGTACAATTTGGGATGAACGAGAGTGAATTATTATCAACTCGAAGGGTACGGAACCGCGGGTCGCTACAGTAGGTAATGATATTCCCACTCCTTATATATTTCCTCATCTTGATTGTCTAAGTATGATTTGTGTTTGGATTTGATTGTATTTTGATGAATTTTGAGACGGATTTGCATATTAAGATCTTTGTATTTGGTTTACCCCAAAAACCCTATGATTCCTCTCTCTCCATATTGACCAAATACTAGTTGAAAAAGTGATTAAACCACATCTCTGCTTCTGCAATTGCAGTTGAATCTTACATGACAATTTGTAGCCTCGCTAGATAAATCTAACATGCTAGTTTGAGAAGTTGGCCATTTGAATTTAATTTTACACCGTTTCCATATGTGAGAAACAAATTTACATTTAAAAACCAAGTGCTCTGAGTCCTCTTATGGATGACTATAGTGCATACAAAGTGGGTCAACGTTTAAACATCTTTCATTCGGTCATTTTTTATTGGTAGAAATTATTAACTACTTTAAAAAGACAAATAGGCATATTAGGACATGCACTTTATTCTAAACTGTATCTGCCCATTAAACGTATGTGAAAGGCTGTTTAATTGTTTCTCCAAATGTCATTAAAATTATACTTACCACTTGCATTACACATCCAAGCCCAATAATCGTCTTCTTTGTTACTCTAAATTTGAACTTTACCACTTTTTCCTTTAAACAATTCGAATAACTAAATTTATTCCATCTCCACATACCTCTTCTGAAATGTCACTGACTGATAATCTTTCACCTCTTGTTCTCTCCAACGTCTCAACACTTAGTCTATTAGTCACTCTACCACCCTATAGCCATAGTTCAACCACAAAGACATAAACTTACCATCAACAATACATTTGCCCATACATATAATTGCCTCCTCCGTATGTTGCATTATGAACTTCCACACTCCTGAATCATCATTTCTAATGTTGACTTCCTAAAATGTTTGATTTTTAAAGTAATTTTCCTTCGTAAGTTTTGCCCCCAAGTCATTGCCATTCGATGTTTTCATATGAGTTCAATACACATCGATTTATTAGTTTCTTCCAAACTTTTTAAACCATACTTCCTTCGCATTTTTCTTTGCACAAAACTTGTAAGGGATTTTGCTAATTTTACTCTTTGCCCAAAACTTGGGAGAAATTTTAAATGTTTGGGAGATTGTGAGGAAAAAGATTATTGAAATCTATAATTTATTTTATAAGTATGTATATATATATGTAGTTTCAAGGGAAAGATAAATATACCTATAAATATTATAATTTGCTAAGTTTATTTTAATAATGGAATTAGTGGAAAAAAAATTTAACTAACTTATCTAATTTACTTTAGTTACTAGAAGATTTTTTTTAAAAAGGAAGATTTATTTAATTAGAATTAATTTGTTAACTAATTAAATTTATTAAAAAGGAAATTAAATGTTTGATTATCTCGAATATTAGTGTAACGACCCGTAAATTTTGATTTATAAATTGGTTAATTCAATTAACATTTTGTGATTAAATTTAGGAAGAAGTAAAAAAATTTATAACTTATATTTAGGTTAATGCTAAGAATGAATTATAAGCAATGGCTATAAAATAGAAAATGAGTAATTAAAATAACTGTTGAATTAACCAATGCAATAATATATTGCTTAATAGTAACTGAATGTTAATAAAGGAAATAAGGTTATGGAAAGTTGATAAATGTTAACAAATGAAATGATATAAATAGTGGTGATTGGATGAATTCAAAGTTATATTAACCGATGGAGTAATACGCAATACATTGAAAATTTATGCAATAATTGTAAATAAGTAATTATAATGTGTGTTGTTGATAATAAATTTACTTAAATGGTAATAAAATTGAATATAAGAAAACAAAGGCATTTAGTGAATTAATTAATGAATACATGAAATAAAATCAATGTCCTGTAGGTAATTATGATATTGTTTGGAAGTGAAAACTTATAAGTATGAAACCAAGTAAATAAATTAATTAAGAATATAAGTAGTAATTAATGTACATATTTGGAAAATATAATTAAATAGTATGAAGTGAAGCATGCATTAATGAAATGTAATATAACTCAATGTTAATTACACCCATAAATGTCAATTTATTGAATAGCAAGGTTTTAAATCAAGTAAACGGATTTGTTAAGATTTCAATTGATAATTTATAAAATTTAATGTGAAATCAATTCCAGTTAATTGATATAATTGTGCAGTTAGGGTAAACTGATTTGTCATTGAAGATTGTTAATTCCATAAGATGTAACCGATGTTAATTTTATTTATAATATAACAAGTGGTGGATTTTAGGAGTGAAAATCAAGATTTATTGACTTTTTGAAATTTAAGATTCAATAAGTGAATTAATTGCAAATAAGTGGAATTTAATATTAAATTATTATATAAATGGAAATGTGGATGAAATTTGTGGATATTAATGCAATAACTACGGATCAATGAAAATTCATCCAATTGATAATAGGATGAGAACGGTGTATGTAATTAATTTCAACACTTGTCCGTTAGTGATAAATTAAATGTAATTTAACATTAATGGAGTCTAATAAATTAAAATGGGTAATCAACTGAGATTAATCTAATTAAAGTTTATATTAGTATAAATTAGGGTAGTAATTGGTAATAATGTATTTCTAATGGTGTATGAATGAATTGATGATTTAAATTAAAGGAAATGATGTTAAAGGTATTCATATTGGACAATTTGTTGAATTATAAGGAATGGAAATAAAGTTTTACCAATATATTGAAATCTAATTTCTGATAATAAGATAAATTGTAATTAAATGAAATTGAAATAGCTAAATAATACGTTAATTGAGATTTAGATGAAATTTAAGAATATTAATGCGATAGTCTGAATCCAATGTTAAAAATTTTCCATTTGATAGCAATGAAGTGAATAACATAATGAAAAGTCAATTAAATGGAATTATTGGTAATTTAATTTATAATTTATGAATGTAAGAAAAATGAAATTTAACGCTGAAATTGATGAATGAATCAACGTTAAATTGACATTTAATTTGTTTAAATCACTGTAAATGATTAAGAAGTTAAAAATATTGAAAATTTTCAATTACCGAAATAAAATTGAAATTTTGATTTAATTAATAAATTATTAATTTATTTAATTAATGGAAAAATAGCCATTTTGGCCAATGACTCGGATTTCGACGAAAGCAGTTCCATCGGATCCGTAATAGTGAATTTTTGTAGGGTTTCAAGTTTCATAGCGATCAGACTTGCCATTTGATCGTACGGACTCGAAACGCCTTGAAATTTATGAAATTGAAATCAATTTGAAAATATTGATTTTAGCATAACTTCTTTATATGATGCAATTTGAACCCGAAAAACCTTTTACATTTCTTTTAAAATATTTTAAAACATCTATTTTGATATATGGGTTGACCTAATTCGCTCCGGAGTCAGAACGGGCTTTTTGGGCCTTTTGTCGTTAGCGCGTATATCTAATAGGTCCGATCCATTCTTTTTCAACTTTCTTTATAAATATACTGCTATAAACCCTAGCAGCCTCTATTCCTCATTTCTATGCATACAGAACTTCTGTACTCCTCTTCCTCAATTGTTGTAGACCCTAATTTATCCAATTCAAATTCCAATTCAAAAATCAACTTCAAAAATCAACTTCAAAAATCCAAACTCCTCAGAAAAATTCAAAAAAAATATATGTCGAAGCTCTCGATATACGCATCTCAAAACCGCAATTTGTTTTCTGATTCGATTCATCGTTTGTCCAGAATTTCAGAATCAATTCTCGACCTTTCATCGCGCGCCGATGAACGGTGCCGGATCGCAAAATCGTTTCTGGGTTTTGAAGAGAGAACGATGTGGAGCGCATCTATATGGTTTGTTCGTCGTTTCGATGGTCGGATTGCTTGATAAAATTCGACTAGGGTTTCAATTAGAAGGGCGGCTGCTGCAGTTTTGAGGCGTCGATCGCGTAGGGGAGGGTCGCGCGAGGCATGAGGTGGCGCGACACCTAAGGCGGCGGCACGGCGTACCCATGTGGCTGGTTGTTGTCGTTCGAATCAAGGATGGCCGGAGGTCGCACACGTTTGGGATTTTCTCTGGCGGCTGTAGCGTTCACGTGTTCGTGCATGAGGAACTGGGAAGAAAATCAAGGTGAGGTGGCGAAGAATTGTAATGTGTTCTTTTTTTTTCTAAATTTGAATTTCAATCACAATAATCGCTATAACTCTAACATACGAACTCCGTTTCACACGCAATTTTTTTTGTTAGGATCGTAATAAACTTCCGGACACTTTGGCGCAAGTTTGGAAGAATTTGGAGAATGTCAAATTTTTGGGTTTACATTGGATTTAAATCCAATTTAAATTCAAAAGGTGAGTGTTTTAACCCACTCATAACTTCTAAAATTTCTTATGTTTGTTAAATTGATATATGATGTGATTTAAAATTTAATTGTGGTTGTTTGACATATTTTTAATCATCATCTCAGTTAATTTCATTTATTTAAATTAAATTGCTATTTAATCTATTCATTGCATTTAACTGCCAGTTAAATTGTTAATTAATTATTCATTGCATATAAACTGCCAGTTAAACAGTTATTTAATTTATTATTGAATATAAACTGCTATTTAATACCCGTTGTTTGTTATCCGTTCTATATTGATGCTATTGATTGAATTTGATGATGATTGTGATAAATGGTTGATGGTTGGTGTTGGATGAATGGATGCTGTGTTTTATATTGTTATAAACTGCAAGTTATTATGCATTTTTATTTCATTCGGGATTGCGGTTTGAAATGATATATTACCATATTTTTTATTTGAAATTACGGATTGAAATGATAAATATCTGTATCACTTGACCATAGGATAGAAAATTTTATACAGACACCGCAACCTATATATATAAATATTTTGAAATCATTTTCTATGGTTTTGTAAAGAAATATATATGGTTTTATGAGATATTGATTCGGATATTTGATAAAGGTTATTTTATATATGGTAAAATTCTTGGTTTAAGCTACGTATAAAATTGATTAATAAAATGAGTTTAATAATGGAGTTTAATTGCTTTATATTATATGGTTAAGTACCTACTTAAGATATTGTATATACAGAGTTGAATGACTTAAATGAAATTTAAGTTGGGAAATAAATATGATATTGGTTTAAATTGCATTATTTGAAAATTATACTTAAATAAAATTTGATTTGAAATATAAATAAAAATGGAGATTTTAAAGGGTACGATTCTTATAATTTTATTTTGTTTAAAGTGATTTAAATAAATATAAAGTTGAGATGAATGAATATATCAAGTTAAATAAATTGAAAAAATATCCAGTTGTTTGAAGTCAAAAGTTTTACTTAAACGATATTGGATTTATTAAATAAACATTTCAAATCTAAATAATAAGAATTGAATTTGATATATATGGTATTATTAAAGAGTTAGCTTTGAAATGGTGGAATATGTAAAGCTTTGAAATATATATAAATTGAAATGTTTTATTTGGATTTTTATCTATATTTGGAATTGATTTGTGAAGGTGAAGAAACTAGTTTAATATATAAAGTAATTTATATTTAAACCATTTAAGTGGTGCGGTTATATTTCAAAGTTATGTAATTCAAAGTTTTATGTTTTGAATGGCTATATTTCAAGCGTTTGGTTTAGAAATATTTTAACTATGAAAAGTTGTGGTTTTAGAAAAGGATATATTTGAAAAGATATCATAATGATTTGGTTTTTAAAAAAGGGAAATGATATCGTAATTATATGGTTTTGAAATGAATATTATATCCTGGTTTTTAAAGTATAAATTATTTTGAAATAACCGCAGTGTTATAATAACGATTGGTTGTTGAAGAGGCCGGGATCGGAAGTTGTCATACTCTCTGCCAACTCCGAAAACCACTTTAACAACCGTGTACGCGGTGGAGATACTAGAATGAAGTAGGATGGTGGCGACGTTTCCTTTGAGGTAAATACGTGGACCCAACTTCCGTGAGTTGGCATAAGGTGGCTAAAACAGGAGCGATCGATAGGTTAATTAAAGTAGCACTTTGATCGAACACATCCCTTCGATATTATACTGTGAGTTTTGGATTGATTCGGTGGCCACTTTTGATTTTTATTTGGGGGTGTGGCTCGAGGTGGGTGGTAGCTGCGCGCTACATGTTACCACCGACCCGGAAGCGTAATTGGTATATCTACCCTGGCATTGCCTAGTTGTGCCGTGTCACCTACCCTATCGCGCCTTGTACGAGTTTGGATTTCTCCCGTAGCCGTGTGGTATCCTCTGGTGGCTTCCCGATCAGGAGGGACCATGATATTGGATGGACTACTGGGACTATTACGTGTTAAGGGATACATGGGTAACCCCTTAATGCTAAGAAAAAAGTAAGTTTATTTTACTAATAGACACTATTATAATAGAAAAATATTACTACATAGTAAATAGTTTAACGGATCCTTGGGAGATGTGAATCCCGAGCATCTCTTGAGTTACTGCACTCACGTTAGACACTGGATAGGAGATGTAAAATCCCGCAAACATCTCCGACGCCGTTACGCTCGTATTTATTTCAGTTAATTTAACTTACATAAGATCTTTTAATTCTGACTCGAGTGTTTTGTCTTTTCAATTCGCTCGGGTCAGTCCGAGCGTATCAGGATTTGAAGATTTTATTCTGGAGGAAGAAGACGACGATTAGTAGTACTATTATCTACTATATTATTCCACTGCACTATTGTATTCCGCTGCATTATTGATATTCTATGGTATGTATAACTCTGATATATATTGTAAGTATAATTAAATATTTTGAAAAACAGCTTCATGAACTATGTATTTGATTATTATATTTTTCCTTCCGCTCTGAGATTCTGTTTTGTTTTTATTTCTTTCTTGGTTTTCTTATTTACCCTATAACAATCCGCCCTTCCGTATGGTTTGAATTGGCACGTGTGTCGATTTAAAGCGTGCGAAAAGGCAGGATGTTACAATGTGGTATCAGAGCATTGGTTTAGCGATAAACCTTAGCTTTGTGGGGTTTGACTCCTTATAAATAGGGTAGTAATACCCTATGATGAGTCATTGAGAATATATATATGAGAGAGCGTATTTGTTAGTGTTATAAAAAGGTTTTAATATTGTCTTAATCTGTTCTGTTTTGTATTTATAAATTCTGGTTGGTGCATGGGATGCTATGACATCAATAGAGATTTCTAAACACTTAATAGGACAGACCGACATAATCTTTTTTAATATAGGTGAATGAAATAATTTTGCCTATTATATTTTCTATATATATAAAGTAAAATTTTATAAAGGTTATGTTTGGTTGTATTATATTGGTTGTTAGGTAATAAAATTTATAAATAATAATTGAAATAAGATTGACAATAAATGAAAAATTGGAAATTTAGAACTAAAATTCTGGGGTTTTGAAAATTTCTTTCAAATGATTTTGGAATATAATAATAATATTTTAGAAGTATTTTCTGATATAAATATTTCAATATAATTTGAAAGAAATGTTTTAAAGGAAAATTTGGAAAAGAAATAAGTTCTATATTCCCCTCTCTGTCGTTGGAAAATAATTTCGGTGATGGCGGCCGCATTATCGACATTCATTTTCGAGTTTCGAAGTGGGAAGGCCACTGTAGTAGTTTTACTACAGATTTTTTTTTGATAACCAAATATAAATTTTAAATTATTTTAAATATAAATTGGATATCTAAACTATAAGTATATATATTTATCTATTATTTTAAAACGATTTGAAATTAAACCCGGTATTTAATTCTTAAGTTTCCGCTAATTAATAGTTTTAATTAGAGTAGTGAAATGGAAGTTAACTAATAATTGGAACCTTTAAATAAAATAAGAGATTAAATGCCTGGTTATAAATGAAATTAAAAGAAGTTTGAAATTGTAACTTATAAAACAAAAGATGTAATTATTGAACATTATATTAAATTAAAAGATGGGATGAACTTGTATGATTTTCAATTGCATTCTTAAAAGCATATATATATATATATGTATATATATATATAACTTACCCAATAATAATGTAATAGATATTATACAAGTAATAAACTTGAGGTTATGCAAGTAATTAACGAAATTCTGTAATAAATAAGAGTTTGATGTTGTAATGGGTATAAACTTAAGTTATAATGGAAATCTTATTATAACAAAATATGATAGAAGGTAAATGTTGTAAGTAAGTAATTATAGACTTAAGTAATTGTTGAAGTTGTTTATTTTGAAAATAACCAAAAAGATGAATACTGTAAATAAATGAACTTAAGCAGTAAATAAATGAATTAATATGCAAAGAAATCGAATTAAAAAAATGAAAATTGTAAGAAATAAATGCGAATTATAAGAAATCGTTATATGAATAAAAAGAGAAATCAAACAACAAATGTATGAAATGAAATAAATAATAAATAAATTTGATTTGATGTTGGAATTGTTGTTGTTTGGTTTACGGATGTTTGGGTAAGATACTTTTAAATTGTTTGGATGAATGAATAATCTATTTAGTTTTACCTAAGGCTATTGAGTAAAGGGTACACTTAGTAGTTTATTTTTCATTCCGTACAATTTAAAGTTTTGAACCCGAACCACTATTTGCTTGTTTGATAGGAATGAATGTTTGATTTATGTTGATTTTTATGATGGTTTTATGCCTTGTTGCTAGTGATTGATGTTTGTATTGATTTGTTGGTTACGGTTGAAACCACTTTAAATATTTCATTTTATATAATTGTTAACCTTTTTGGATTATATAAGTGAAATACAGGTTATGGAAGCAATTGCTACTGCTTTTGATTTCATAATTAAGCGTAAATTGCCCAACGAATAGGTACGTTTTCGGATTACGGTTTATAGCGCTATTATATTATTATTTTACCATGTTGGGATATATATTATAACGCTCGCGATTTTTCGTTGCCGAAAAACCGAAATGTTATGGGTTTAAGAAAGAAGAAAGGAAGAAGAAGAGAAGAAGGTAGAAGATGGAGAGAAGAAAGAATAGAAAAATAGAGGGAAGAGAAAAAAAAACAGAAAATAGAAATTTTATACTTTAAACAAAGAACATAGAACAGAACAGAAAACAACAGAATAATAACATAATCTCACAATTCGCAACGGAACAACATATAATAATAAATGAATAATCTTTAAATAAAGAACTATATCAGTTATTACATTTTATACTTTACATCATATCATCATCAGAGTGTACAACAACAAACAATGCAGCGGAAAAAGAAATACTATATAAACTAGCAATACGCCATGCCATCCATCTTGCCTCCAGCAACTCTAGAATATCCAGAATATCCTGATAAACCTTAACTCTTGACTGCCCGTGTGGAAATTGGTGGGCACCCAGAGTTTAGGAAGGAAAACAATAAACTCCAAGTCAGTCATGTGACTGGTGTGAGAACTCAAAACAGTTTATTTATCTTTAAAATCAAAATAGAGGAATATTTTTAAATTCAATTCGCAATGCTTTTAAAAATGAGACTACCATAAGGCCTCCCACACACACACACATGCAAACGCAGAATCGGAGGAGATTTCTCCTTATGATAGTCAAAGATGCTTGATACGCATTAAAAAGAACATTTGATATTATTACTAGTGCATAGTGTAGAGAAAAATTCATTTCGAAAGTAGAATATAAATCTTAGCCAACATACGACCATTATCGTATGCCTACTATAGCTACCATCCAAACAGTGTTGCGACACCATAAGTGAATGATAGGTTCTACAACTAAAACCGTACAAGTTTCGTATTGTTTCTTTGGATTTCCAACAAATGGTCAGGCCAAGGAACGTCCCATTGCCACATGAGAATGCCTCTGGAAAGACATCCCCGAGAACCAAACCGGAACTCTACCAACACAAGGCCGGGTTACCCCTAACTGGGTAACTACTGACACGAGCACGCCATTCCCCGATCGTAAACGACCTTTCTCACGGGATCCCGATAACCAACAACCACAAAGTAATAAATTCGCGGTAACCACATAGGTTAAATATCTGGGCTCCATACCATGATACCAGCTCTATCCAGAAGGAAATGCACATACCCTAAAGGGAGCTACCCCTCATAACCTTGCCGCATCTTTTCTGTTTTGACCATTTCCGGGGTGTGAGGCTCGACGAAGTCACGTCCACAAAAACATACTTTATACAAAAGCCATGCTTTGGGTCAACAAATGATCAACACAATGATCACCAAGATAGACGATCAAATAAATGATCCTATCACAAATAATCAACACAATGATCATTTACAGCTACACTCAGCATGTCACATTACCAAATTGGGAATATATCGCTGATAACTTCAACTATATAACCTCTGAGCTCGTACGTCTCAGAGAAGGGTGTTAAGCTAAAAGAATAAATTCTCCGCCACCACAGAAATATATTTGAAAGAAATCGGCTTTACATCTCAATTTGTAATGTCAGACACACAATCCATACAAGTCTGTTCCGGGCTCGAACAGAACCGAAGGCACTTTCAAAGAAGTCCTTGCAATCCGAATAATCTCTAATCACGTTCGGATTTCCCATCACATATGGAGATCTCAATACCAGGGACCAGCCAGTGCAGAGACAATCAACAAGAAACCCTTTCGTTTTCGAAAATATCCGGTCTTCAACACCGATCTTTGAATGCAATTCATAACGACGTATCACATATTCGGAATGGGTTATACGACCCCAAGGTCCTTTCCCGGTTAACCCGAATAGTGAGCGCTTATTTAAAAAAAAAAATAAGTGTGACATCCAATTTCAAACAAATCACAACAAATACCTATTTAAAGGTAAATATTGATAGTCGGTTATTGAACTATCAATAGATATGCCAACATCACCAGATTCCAAATAATTTTCCAAATTATTTATTTCACAAAAATATCTTTACAAGATATAAACATAATTTCCATACTTTAAAAATAAATCAATATTTATTTTTAAATCTAATTTCCCAATTTCATTTATAAATTCTATATTGAATTTACATTCCAAAATATTTATGAATATACGATTTCCATTCGTTTTCAAATATTCATTTTCAATTTATCTTCAAAAAGATAAATTCAAAATATTCGCTTAATATTGGAAAAACATTTCCATACTTATTTATCTATAAGTAATTCACAAGCCCTTTTTATTTTCTACGCTTAGAAAATATTTAATATACTCTAATCGAAATTAAGTATATATTTCATTCTTTAAGGAAATCATTCACTTAACCATATTTATTTGGGCCAAAACGAATGTTGCGTAAAACATCGTTACGACAACCCAAAATCACTAGTATCACATATTTGAGTGAGAAGTTCTCACCTTTATTCCTGTTTGTAATCCACTTCCAATTCAACTTGTTTTCTTCATTTATACCTTGTATAAATAATTATACAGTTTGTTAATATTTGAATTAATCGAACTGTTAATTTTCATTTGATAATTTCGATTCATCGGTGCTTTTACTTTAATAGTTAAATTAACTGATAGTTCTATTTAAACCAGTTTCTTCTTTAAATAAATTTATTTAACTAAAAATTAAATTTCCTTTTAAATTAAATTTATTTAACCAAGATTTTATTTTAACTCACAAATTCCTTTTATTCTTAAAACAATTTCTATTAAATAATTAAATTTATCTAACTAATGATTTTTCTTAATTTAATTATAAACCAAAATTTTCCTTCTATTAATATCTTAAGATAATTAAATAGATTAAGTTTTAACTGATACTTTTAATTTCTAAAGAAATCTCCTTTAACAAATTTACTTAACAAAACTAAATTTAAAAACTAAATTTCCTTAAATAAATCATTTCTTCTAATAAATTGGATTTCAAATATTTCTCCTTATATAATTGATTTAACTAAAAATAAAATTTAAAACAAATCTTCCTTTAATAAATTTAATTAACTTACCATATAATTAAATTTATTCAACTAATTATTTATTTCTTTTTCTTACCAAAAATTATATTTTAACTAATTTCCCTTTTTTTTAAAAATAAATTTGGCAACTAAACAATTTAAAATAAACTTATTAACCCCATAAGCTATCTTAATAAATTATTTTGACTTTAATTTGATATCTTTAAATCAATTTCCTTTAATAAATTTGTTTTACTAAACTTTAAAATAACTTTTTTTTAATAAAATTCCTTTATTCCCTTAAACATAAAATTAAATTTTAAACTGTCTTTACAATTCAAATTAAATTTCAACTAAATTTACTTAAATAAATTTATTTAACTAGAAATTTAATTTCAAACTAACTTCTTTTTAATCTAAACTTAAATCTCACTTACATACTAATAGAATAACCTTTACAAAATTATTTTAAATCTATATATTTTATTTCATAAAACTCTTCAACTTTTAAAATTCCTATTTTTATTTATAAATATTTTTCTAGTTTCATTTAATTTTATTTTTTTATTCAATAACAATATATATATATATATTTTTTTTACTGTCTTTAATAAAAATTTTGAAAAATAAAACAAATGAAAGAAATAATATATACCTCGCTGTACACGATTTGCGCACCCCCCCAACCTTGCCGCCTCGCTTGAAGCCGCCTCCGCCGCCCACGATCCACCGCCCTGACCATGTCGCCAAACCCACGGCCATCACCTCGCACGCGCGCCCCTCTCGAATCCATCGCCTCCATCCCCAAATCGACCTCGCGCAGCCACCAATCATCGCGCGCCTCGAACTGCGAACGCGACCCCACGCCGCCGTTGAATCGCGACCCTCGCCTCCACGAAATCGCGCGCGCCATCACGTTGCTGTCGCGATCCCCCACGCGCGAGCACGCGGCCATTTTTTTCTTCTTTTCTTTTCTTTTTCGTTTCTGCGTTCGAATGAATTTGGGGCTTCGGCCATTATTTGTTTGATTTTGTTCTCCTTTGATTTGAAAAATTGGAGAGGGAGAGGGATGTCTTTAATGTTGAACGAACATGCTCAGCACGATTTTCTTAGCCGTGACTTAAGGCATGGTTTTAGGCGTGGAGTTAGGGGAGATAACGTGGTGTGTTTGACTAATATTTAAATTTAAATTTCAAATTAAAACTCGATTTAATTTCAATGCGTTTACACACCATGTGCTCACATATCAACTCCAAAAAATACGAAATTTGAAATCCGAGAATAATTCAATATTCCGGACCCAATGGAACTGGTTTCGTCGAATTCCGAGACTGTACCTCGGAAGGCTATTTTAAATATCGATTCAAACGATTAAATTTCAAAACTGAACAATTCACTTCCAAATTAAATTCTGAAGCTTCTATTATCTTCAATATTATCAATATGAATTTTACAAGCCTTTGAAATATTTTAAATCAGCTTAAAATTTTAGATTCAAATTTTTATTCAACTCTCAATAGATTAAATTCTATAATTTAATCGCCAAATTCAAAGTTATATTGAAAATTCAATTCAAACCATCATTTAAATATTTAAAATTAATTAAATATTTCCAAATTAAATTATTCAAAATTCTGGGTCGTTACAATTTTCCCCCCTTAAAAGAATTTCGTCCCGAAATTACAAGTTAAGAAGAATGCCCTTATCCCGTCTACTATTTCTCACAATCCAAATAGTTTTATCAACTTACTAACCTAAATCTTTTTATTAGAGATTCAATCATTTCAACTATCTTTCCAACTTCAATTATAAGTTTCAATCAACATTGTTTCCCTAACAATTCAAATTTAAATTCAAATTTAAATTTCAAACTTTCAAAATTTTCTCAAAATTTTTCTAACACCCTAAATTTTCGAAAAATTTCGCCAGCGTCTCCTTTGCGCGGCTAGCTCGGTACGACTACAAAATGGCACCACGGCCCCTCAGAATCAAAAAGAAAAGAGAAAAGCCAAGTGGCTGGAGAAGAAAGTCATCAAATCTCATACTGAAATTGAAATACGTACCTTTTTGTCGAGCAATTCAATTTTAACTTTGAAATCAAAATCTCAATTCCTTTATACACCTGTATATCCTGCTAGTAGTAGTAGCATACAAATCCAAATACAATATTCAAACCAATTTGCCAATTCTATTGCAAAATTTCGACATATGTTTCTTATATATTTTAACTTCACTATTGAAGTTATATATTCATTTCATTCAATTTTACCCTTCAATTCACGATTTCAACTCTATTTGAATTAAATTCAATTTTTATTGCTTACTACCAATTCACATACCATCTTTATTCAATTTTATTCACATTCCATATTCATATTCATTTGAAATTATTTCACAAATGAATAAATTATCAAGTTAATTTACTTGAATTCAATCCATTTTATTTTATTTCATTACTAATGATAATAATTCAATAGTATCACTTCTAACAATCATGCAATCATATACCATAATAATTCATAGAAAATCATTCCTTTTCATACAAAATAGTTTTGGGCAAAATTATCTTACTCACCCGATTCAAAAACAATTTTATATTCACTAACAAATACGCGCTCATATCTATTATTACACTCAAACTCATTCTAGAGTACCGCTGACTCTATCTCTAACGAGTAACACCCAACAGAACCATGGTTGTCGCTTAACCATAAGCTCTGATATCAAATGTAACGCTCGCGATTTTTCGTTGCCGAAAAACTGAAATGTTATGGGTTTAAGAAAGAAGAAAGGAAGAAGAAGAGAAGAAGGTAGAAGATGGAGAGAAGAAAGAATAGAAAAATAGAGGGAAGAGAAAAAAAACAGAAAATAGAAATTTTATGCTTTAAACAAAGAACATAGAACAGAACAGAAAACAATAGAATAATAACAGAATCTCACAATTCGCAGCGGAACAACATATAATAATAAATGAATAATCTTTAAACAAAGAACTATATCAGTTATTACATTTTATACGTTACATCATATCATCATCAGAGTGTACAACAACAAACAATGCAGCGGAAAAAGAAATACTATATAAACTAGTAATACGCCATGCCATCCATCTTGCCTCCAGCAACTCCAGAATATCCAGAATATCCTGATAAACCTTAACTCTTGACTGCCCGTGTGGAAATTGGTGGGCACCCAGAGTTTAGGAAGGAAAACAATAAACTCCAAGTCAGTCATGTGACTAGTGTGAGAACTCAAAACAGTTTATTTATCTTTAAAATCAAAATAGAGGAATATTTTTAAATTCAATTCGCAATGCTTTTAAAAATGAGACTACCATAAGGCCTCCCGCACACACACACATGCAAACGCAGAATCGGAGGAGATTTCTCCTTATGATAGTCAAAGATGCTTGATACGCATTAAAAAGAACATTTGATATTATTACTAGTGCATAGTGTAGAGAAAAATTCATTCCAAAGTAGAATATAAATTTTAGCTAACATACGACCATTATCGTATGCCTACTATAGCTACCATCCAAACAGTGTTGCGACACCATAAGTGAATGATAGGTTCTACAACTAAAACCGTACAAGTTTCGTATTGTTTCTTTGGATTTCCAACAAATGGTCAGGCCAAGGAACCTCCCATTGCCACATGAGAATGCCTCTGGAAAGACATCCCCGAGAACCAAACCGGAACTCTACCAACACAAGGCCGGGTTACCCCTAACTGGGTAACTACTGACACGAGCACGCCATTCCCCGATCGTAAACGACCTTTCTCACGGGATCCCGATAACCAACAACCACAAAGTAATAAATTCGCGGTAACCACATAGGTTAAATATCTGGGCTCCATACCATGATACCACCTCTATCCAGAAGGAAATGCACATACCCTAAAGGGAGCTACCCCTCATAACCTTGCCGCATCTTTCCTGTTTTGACCATTTCCGGGGTGTGAGGCTCGACGAAGTCACGTCCACAAAAACATACTTTATACAAAAGCCATGCTTTGGGTCAACAAATGATCAACACAATGATCACCAAGATAGACGATCAAATAAATGATCCTATCACAAATAATCAACACAATGATCATTTACAGCTACACTCAGCATGTCACATTACCAAATTGGGAATATATCGCTGATAACTTCAACTATATAACCTCTGAGCTCGTACGTCTCAGAGAAGGGTGTTAAGCTAAAAGAATAAATTCTCCGCCACCACAGAAATATATTTGAAAGAAATCGGCTTTACATCTCAATTTGTAATGTCAGACACACAATCCATACAAGTCTGTTCCGGGCTCGAACAGAACCGAAGGCACTTTCAAAGAAGTCCTTGCAATCCGAATAATCTCTAATCACGTTCGGATTTCCCATCACATATGGAGATCTCAATACCAGGGATCAGCCAGTGCAGAGACAATCAACAAGAAACCCTTTCGTTTTCGAAAATATCCGGTCTTCAACACCGATCTTCGAATGCAATTCATAACGACGTATCACATATTCGGAATGGGTTATACGACCCCAAGGTCCTTTCCCGGTTAACCCGAATAGTGAGCGCTTATTTTTAAAAAATAAAATAAGTGTGGCATCCAATTTCAAACAAATCACAACAAATACCTATTTAAAGGTAAATATTGATAGTCGGTTATTGAACTATCAATAGATATGCCAACATCACCAGATTCCAAATAATTTTCCAAATTATTTATTTCACAAAAATATCTTTACAAGATATAAACATAATTTCCATACTTTAAAAATAAATCAATATTTATTTTTAAATCTAATTTCCCAATTTCATTTATAAATTCTATATTGAATTTACATTCCAAAATATTTATGAATATACGATTTCCATTCGTTTTCAAATATTCATTTTCAATTTATCTTCAAAAAGATAAATTAAAAATATTCGCTTAATATTGGAAAAACATTTCCATACTTATTTATCTATAAGTAATTCACAAGCCCTTTTTATTTTCTACGCTTAGAAAATATTTAATATACTCTAATCGAAATTAAGTATATATTTCATTCTTTAAGGAAATCATTCACTTAACCATATTTATTTGGGCCAAAACGAATGTTGCGTAAAACATCGTTACGACAACCCAAAATCACTAGTATAGGGATTCGAAATTAAAATAGATATATAAATCCCAATACTATGCAAAACATTTCCTTTCAGAAATCATTTACTATAACAACAGTGTTATAGTCCACCATTTCCTTTTATTTCTCGAAAACATCTATTTCAACAATAAATGTTGAAATCTATGGTTTCGAATCTCAACATTTTTTTTTAAAACATCTTTAGATCGTTTTAATTCTATTTCAAACATCACATCCAAAACAATTTCTTTAACAAAATATTCACTATTCAAAAACGTGAATACACTTGTTAATAAATTTCATCACTTCTATTCATTTTATTTTAAAGAATTATTCACCGTCTAAAACATGAATATAATTCCATAAATAAATTACAACAATTCCTTATCAAAATAAGTCATTGCGGATTTATAAAACAACGTTTATAAATCCTATTTCTATTTATTTTATATCAACTCCTTTTTATAAATTCCTTTATTAACCTATCTTAATTCATATCACAATGATATACTAAAAATTCATATTATAAGTCAAATACTTATAATTTATTTATTTACAATATCATTCCTTCAAACTTCCCAAATCTATAAATCTTATAACTTCTAAGATTCATTTATTTATCCACATCTATTTCCGAAATAACTTTATAAATTTTATTTATAAAATTCTATTTAGAACTTCACCGTTATAATTCTATAAGTTTCATTCATTTGTGAAATTCATTCACAATTCTTTCTAATACTTATAAAAGCTCGTTTTATAATTCCAATATTTTTAATTTATAAATATCAATTTATAAATCTTTTAATATAAAACAATTTATATTATTATTTTAAAACGTCTTTCAGCTCCTTATAATTTCATCATTTTAATTTATAAAATAATCAAATTTCATAAATTCTATAGATTTCATTCCTTTATGAAATTCATTTACAAATCATTCTATCACCTATAAAAGCTCGTTTAATAATTCAAGATATTCTAAATTTATAAATATCAACTTATAAATCTTTTAATATAAATCAATTTATATTATTACTTTAAACATCTTTAAACTCTTTTATAATTTCATCATTCTGATTCATAAAATAAAAAATTTTATAAATCCTATTTCTAAACTTCTTATAATAAATTCAGAAGTCCCAGTTCAAACTATTTTATAAAATCACTAATCCCATATTTTCAAAAATCAACTTTTAACTGTATTTCTCAAAAATCATAATTTTTATAACATTAAAATTATAACGTTTTATTTATTTAAGATGAATCAATTCCAAAAATATTTTATAAACGTATATTTCCAAAAAATCACTTTAGAAATCAAAATCGTTGTTTTAACTTCAAAAATTGGATTCGATGATGCAACACATCGATAGTCAATCACGACATTTCGAACATCATATATCATCCATGATAAACAATCAAATATCACAATATATGAAATCAAATATCACAATATATGAAATCAAATAAATATTTGTGAGGAATCCAGTTGGATCCCTCCAACCTGTTTCCCTGCATCCACAGACATTAGCACAATACCATTCCGTTTCAAGACGGAATATCGCGGTACATGGGATTTTATAAATATATATCCGCTTACTAACGACGCAATAGGGTCTCATCCGCTATACAATGCGGGAAATCAATCAACTGCAATATATACATATGCCAATATATATATATATATATATATTGCTATATATATAATATAATACCAATTCCACTTCAAGGTGGAATATCGCGGTATATGTGTGTAATAAATAACCTCCGCTTACTAACGGCGTATAGGGTCTATTCACATCCAATATATATATATATATATATATATATATATATATATATATATATATATATAACAATCATCATTCAAGCATTCAATCAACACAGTCAAGCAAATTTTAAATCTAACTATTTAAAATTTAAATAAACAATAAAATTCCTTTTGAGTGAGAAGTTCTCACCTTTATTCCTGTTTGTAATCCACTTCCAATTCAACTTGTTTTCTTCATTTATACCTTGTATAAATAATTATACAGTTTGTTAATATTTGAATTAATCGAACTGTTAATTTTCATTTGATAATTTCGATTCATCGGTGCTTTTACTTTAATAGTTAAATTAACTGATAGTTCTATTTAAACCAGTTTCTTCTTTAAATAAATTTATTTAACTAAAAATTAAATTTCCTTTTAAATTAAATTTATTTAACCAAGATTTTATTTTAACTCACAAATTCCTTTTATTCTTAAAACAATTTCTATTAAATAATTAAATTTATCTAACTAATGATTTTTCTTAATTTAATTATAAACCAAAATTTTCCTTCTATTAATATCTTAAGATAATTAAATAGATTAAGTTTTAACTGATACTTTTAATTTCTAAAGAAATCTCCTTTAACAAATTTACTTAACAAAACTAAATTTCCTTAAATAAATCATTTCTTCTAATAAATTGGATTTCAACTATTTCTCCTTAAATAATTGATTTAACTAAAAATAAAATTTAAAACAAATCTTCCTTTAATAAATTTAATTAACTTACCATATAATTAAATTTATTCAACTAATTATTTATTTCTTTCTCTTACCAAAAATTATATTTTAACTAATTTCCCTTTTTTTTAAAAATAAATTTGGCAACTAAACAATTTAAAATAAACTTATTAACCCCATAAGTTATCTTAATAAATTATTTTGACTTTAATTTGATATCTTTAAATCAATTTCCTTTAATAAATTTGTTTTACTAAACTTTAAAATAACTTTTTTTTAATAAAATTCCTTTATTCCCTTAAACATAAAATTAAATTTTAAACTGTCTTTACAATTCAAATTAAATTTCAACTAAATTTACTTAAATAAATTTATTTAACTAGAAATTTAATTTCAAACTAACTTCTTTTTAATCTAAACTAAAATCTCACTTACATACTAATAGAATAACCTTTACAAAATTATTTTAAATCTATATATTTTATTTCATAAAACTCTTCAACTTTTAAAATTCCTATTTTTATTTATAAATATTTTTCTAGTTTCATTTAATTTTATTTTTTTATTCAATAACAATATATATATATATTTTTTTTTACTGTCTTTAATAAAAATTTTGAAAAATAAAACAAATGAAAGAAATAATATATACCTCGCTGTACACGATTTGCGCACCCCCCCAACCTTGCCGCCTCGCTTGAAGCCGCCTCCGCCGCCCACGATCCACCACCCTGACCATGTCGCCAAACCCACGGCCATCACCTCGCACGCGCGCCCCTCTCGAATCCATCGCCTCCATCCCCAAATCGACCTCGCGCAGCCACCAATCATCGCGCGCCTCGAACTGCGAACGCGACCCCACGCCGCCGTTGAATCGCGACCCTCGCCTCCACGAAATCGCGCGCGCCATCACGTCGCTGTCGCGATCCCCCACGCGCGAGCACGCTTCCATTTTTTTTCTTTTCTTTTCTTTTTCGTTTCTGTGTTCGAATGAATTTGGGGCTTCGACCATTATTTGTTTGATTTTTTTCTCCTTTGATTTGAAAAATTGGAGAGGGAGAGGGATGTCTTTAATGTTGAACGAACATGCTCAGCACGATTTTTTTAGCCGTGACTTAAGGCATGGTTTTAGGCGTGGAGTTAGGGGAGATAACGTGGTGTGTTTGACTAATATTTAAATTTAAATTTCAAATTAAAACTCGATTTAATTTCAATGCGTTTACACACCGTGTGCTCACATATCAACTCCAAAAAATACGAAATTTGAAATCCGAGAATAATTTAATATTCCGGACCCAATGGAACTAGTTTCGTCGAATTCCGAGACTGTGCCTCGGAAGGCTATTTTAAATATCGATTCAAACGATTAAATTTCAAAACTGAAAAATTCACTTCCAAATTAAATTCTGAAGCTTCTATTATCTTCAATATTATCAATATGAATTTTACAAGCCTTTGAAATATTTTAAATCAGCTTAAAATTTTAGATTCAAATTTTTATTCAACTCTCAATAGATTAAATTCTATAATTTAATCGCCAAATTCAAAGTTATATTGAAAATTCAATTCAAACCATCATTTAAATATTTAAAATTAATTAAATATTTTCAAATTAAATTATTCAAAATTCTGGGTCGTTACATATATTATTTTGGAAATATATGTTATATATTGTTATATTTGATATTATATTTTCTCCTGAGCCTCCCCGTACAAAGGAGACTCTGCCAAAATTTTCCGTAAATTTTGGATTTAGAAAATTCGAAAAACGTTTCCAAACTTTATTAATTTAAGTATAAAAGGATTAAATGGTTATAAGTTAATATATTTTATTTTAATTAATTGATTTTGTAAAATTTTGTTTATAAAGTTAATATTTTTGACTAAGATATATTAAATTCTTCATTCTTCTTTTCCTTTTCGAGGACGAAAAGTTTTGAGTGGGGGAGAGTGTAACGACCCATAATTTTTGATTTATAAATTGGTTAATTCAATTAACATTTTGTGATTAAATTTAGGAAGAAGTAAATTTTTTTTATAACTTATATTTAACTTAATGCTAAGAATGAATTATAAGCATGGTTATAAAATAGAAAATGAGTAATTAAAATAACTGTTGAACTAACCAATGCAATAATATATTGCTTAATAGTAACTGAATGTTAATAAAGGAAATAAGGTTATGGCAAGTTGATAAATGTTAACAAATGAAATGATATAATTAGTGGTGATTGGATGAATTCAAAGTTATATTAACCGATAGAGTAATACGTAATATATTGAAAATTTTGCAATAATTGTAGATAAGTAATTATAATGTGTGTTGTTGATAATAAACGTACTTAAATGGTAATAAAAGTGAATATAAGAAAACAAAGGCATTTAGTGAATTAATTAATGAATACATGAAATAAAATCAATGTCCTGTAGGTAATTATGATATTGTTTGGAAGTGAAAACTTATAAGTATGAAACCAAGTAAGTAAATTAATCAAGAATATAAGTAGTAATTAATGTACATATTTGGCAAATATAATTAAATAGTATGAGTGAAGCATGCATTAATGAAATGTGATATAATTCAATGTTAATTACACCCATAAATGTCAATTTATCAAATAGCAAGGTTTTCAATCAAGTAAACGGATTTGTTAAGATTTCAATTGATAATTTATAAAATTTAATGTGAAATCAATTTCAGTTAATTGACCTAATTGTGCAGTTAGGGTAAATTGATTTGTCATTGAAGATTGTTAATTCCATAAGATGTTAGCAATGTTAATTTTATTTATAATATAACAAGTGGTGGATTTTAGGAGTGAAAATCTAGATTTATTAATTTATTTGAAATTTAAGATTCAATAAGTGAATTAATTGAAAATAAGTGGAATTTAATATTAAATTATTACGTAAATGGAAATGTGGATGAAATTTGTGGATTTTAATGCAATAACTACGAATCAATGAAAATTCATCCAATTGATAATGGGATGAGAACGGTGTATGTAATCAATTTCAACACTTGTCCGTTAGTGAGAACTTAAATGTAATTTAACGTTAATGAAGTCTAATTAATTAAAATGGGTAATCAATTGAGATTAATCTAATTAAAGGTTATATTAGTATAAATTAGGGTAGTAATGGGTAATAATGTATTTCTAATGGTGTATGAATGAATTGATGATTTAAATTAAAGGAAATGATGTTAAAGTTATTCATACTGGACAATTTGTTGAATTATAAGGAATGGAAATAAAGTTTTACCAATATATTGAAATTTAATTTCTGATAATAAGATAAATTGTAATTAAATGAAATTGAAATAGCTAAATAATACGTTAATTGAGATTTAGATGAAATTTAAGAATATTAATGTGATAGTCTGAATCCAATGTTAAAATTTTTCCATTTGATAGCAATGAAGTGAATTACATAATGAAAAGTCAATTAAATGGAATTAGTGGTAATTTAATTTATAATTTCTGAATGTAAGAAAAATGAAATTTAACGCTGAAATTGATGAATGAATCAACGTTAAATTGACACTTAAATTTGTTTAAATCACCGTAAACGATTAAGAAGTAAAAAATATTGAAATTTGTCAATTGCCGAAATAAAATTGAAAATTTGATTTAATTAATAAATTATTAATTTATTTAATTAATGAAAAAATAGCCATTTTGGCCACTGACTCGGATTTCAACGAAATCAGTTTCATCGCATCCGTAACGGTGAATTTTTGCAGGGTTTTAAGTTTCGTAGCGATCGGACTTGTCGTTTGATCGTACGGACTCGAAACGCGTTGAAATTTATGAAATTGAAATCAATTTGAAAATATTGATTTTAGCACAACTTCTTCATACGATGCAGTTTGAACCTGAAACCTTTTCCATTGCGTTTAAAATATTTTAAAACATCTATTTTGATATATGGGTTGACCCAATTTCGTTCTGGATTCAGAACGGGCTTTTTGGGCCACTTTGTCGTTAGCACGTATATCTAATAGACCCAATCCATTTTTTTTCAACTTTCTCTATAAATATCCTGTTATAAAACCTAGCAGCCTCTATTCCTACTTTCTATGCGTACAGAACTTCTATGCTCCTCTTCCTCAATTGCTGTAGACCCTAATTTATCCAATTCAAATTCCAATTCAAAAATCAACTTCAAAAATCCAAACTCCTCGGAAAAATTCAAAAAATGTATATATCGAAGCTCTCGATATACGCATCTCAAAACTGCAATTCGTTTTTCGATTCGATTCATCGTTTATCCAGAATTTCAGAATCAATTCTCGACTGTTCATCGTGCGTCGATGATCGGTGTCGGATCGCAAAATCGTTTTTGGGTTTTGAAGAGAGGATGATGGGAAGCACATCTATATGGTTTGTTCGCCGTTTCGATGGTCGGATTGCTCGCTAAAATTCGACTAGGGTTTCAATTAGAAGGGCAGCTGCTGCAGTTTTGAGCCGTCAATCGCCTGGGGGAGGGTCGCGCGAGGCATGATGTGGCGGCACGGCGTGCCCACGTGGCGGCTTGTTGTCGTTCGAATCAAGGATGGCCGGAGGTCGTGCACGTTTAGGATTTTCTCTGGAGGTGTAGCGTTCATATGTTCGTGCATGAGGAACTGGGAAGAAAATCAAGGTGACGTGGCAAAGAATTGTAATGTGTTCTCTTTTGTTTATTTTTAAATTTGAATTTCAATCACAATAATCGCTATAACTCTTACATACGAACTCCGTTTCACACGCGATTTTTTTTGTTAGAATCGTAATAAAATTCCGGACACTTTGGTGTGGGTTTGGATGAATTTGGAGACTGTCAAATTTTTGGTTTAGATTGGATTTAAATCCAATTTAAATTCAAAAGGTGAGTGTTTTAACCCATTCACAACTTCTAAAATTTCTTATGTTTGTTAAATTGATATATGATGTGATTTAAAATTTAATTATGGTTGTTTGGCATATTTTTAATCATCATCTCATTTAATTTCATTTATTTAAATTAAATTGCTATTTAATTTATTTATTGCATTTAAACTGCCAGTTAAATTGTTAATTAATTATTCATTGCATATAAACTGCCAGTTGAACAGTTATTTAATTTATTATTGAATATAAACTGCTATTTAATACCTGTTGTTTATTATCCGTTCTATATTGATGCTATTGATTGAATTTGATAATGATTGTGATAAATGGTTGATGGTTGGTATCGGATGAATGGATGTTGTATTTTGTATTGTTATAAACTGCAAGTTATTATGCATTTTCATTTCATTCAGGATTGTGGCTTGAAATGATATATAAACGTAATTTTTATTTTAAATTACGGATTGAAATGATAAATATCCGTATCACTTGACCATAGGATATAAAATTTTATACAGACACCGCGGTCTATATATAGAAATATTTTGAAATGATTTTCTATGGTTTTGTAAAGAAATATATATGGTTTTACGAGATATTGATTCAGATATTTGATAAAGGTTATTTTATATATGGTAAAATTCTTGGTTTAAGCTACGTATAAAATTGATTAATAAAATGAGTTCAATAATGTAGTTTAATTGCTTTATATTATATGGTTAAGTACCTACATAAGATATTGTATATATAGAGTTGAATGACTTAAATGAAATTTAAGTTGGGAAATAAATGTGATATTGGTTTAAATTGAATTATTTGAAAATTGTACTTAAATAAAATTTGATTTGAAATATAAATAAAAATGGAGATTTTAAAGGGTACGATTCTTATAACTTGATTTGGTTTTAAGTTATTTGAATAAATATAAAGTTGAGATAAATGAATATATCAAGTTAAATAAATTGAAAGAATATCCAGTTGTTTGAAATCAAAAGTTTTACTTAAATGATATTGGATTTGTTAAGTAAACATTTCAAATCTAAATAATAGCAATTGAATTTGATATATATGGAATTATTAAAGAGTTAGCTTTGAAATGGTGGAATATGTAAAGCTTTGAAATATATATAAATTGAAATGTTTTATTTGGATTTTTATCTATATTTGGAATTGATTTGTGAAGGTGAATAAACTATTTTATTATATAAAGTAATTTATATTTAAACCATTTAAGTGGTGCGGTTATATTTCAAAGTTATGTAATTCAAAGTTTTATGTTTTGAAAGGCTATATTTCAAGCGTTTGGTTTAGAAATATTTTAACTATGAAAAGTTATGGTTTTAGAAAAGGATATATTTGAAAAGATATCATGTTTATTTGGTTTTTAAAAAGGGAAATGATATCGTAATTATATGATTTTGAAATGAATATTATATCTTGGTTTTTAAAGTATAAATTATTTTGAAATAACCACGGTGCTATAATAACGACTGGTTGTTAAAGAGACCGGGATCAGAAGTTGTCATACTCTCTGCCAACTCCGAAAACCACTTTAACAACCGTGTACGCGGTGGAGATACCAGAATGAAGTAGGATGGCGGCGGCGTTTCCCTTGAGGTAAATATGTGGACCCAACTCCCGTGAGTTGGCATAAGGTGGCTAAAACAGGAGCGATCGACGGGTTAATTGAGGTAGCACCTTTGATCAGACACTTCCCTTCGATATTATACTGTGAGTTTTGGATTGATTCGGTGGCCACTTTTGATTTTTATTTGGGGGTGTGGCTCGAGGTGGGCGGTAGCTGTGCGCTACGCGTTACCACCGATCCGGAAGCGTAATTGGTATATCTACCTTGGCATTGCCTAGTTGTGCCGTGTCACTTACCTTATCGCGCCTTGTACGAGTTTGGATTTCTCCCCTAGCCCGTGTGGTATCCTCTGGTGGCTTCCCGATCAGGAGGGACCATGCTATTGGATGGACTACTGGGACTATTACGTGTTAAGGGATACATGGGTAACCCCTTAATGCTAAGAAAAAAGTAAGTTTATTTTACTAATAGACACTATTATAATAGCGAAATATTACTACATAGTAAATAGTTTAATGGATCCTTAGGAGATGTGAATCCCGAGCATCTCTTGAGTTACCGCACTCACGTTAGACACTGGATATGAGGTGTCAAATCCCGTAAACATCTCCGACGCCGTTACACTCGTATTTATTTCAGTTAATTTAACTTACATAAGATCTTTTAGTTCTGACTCGAGTGTTTTGTCTTTTCAATTCGCTCGGGTCAATCCGAGCGTTTCAGGATTTGAAGATTTTATTCTGGAGGAAGAAGACGACGATTAATAGTACTATTATCTACTATATTATTCCACTACACTATTGTATTCCGCTGCATTATTGATATTCTATGGTATGTATAACTCTGATATATATTGTAAGTATAATTAAATATTTTGAAAAACATCTTCATGAACTATATATTTGATTATTAAATTTTTCCTTCCGCTGTGAGATTCTGTTTCGTTTTTATTTCTTTCTTGGTTTTCTTATTTACCCCATAACAATCCGCCCTTCCATATGGTTTGAATTGGCATGTGTGTCGATTTAAAGCGTGCGAAAAGGCGGGATGTTACAATTAGTAAATCTTATATATTTGTACAACGTCCTAAACCATGAAACCATGTCAAGATTGAAGTGGATGGAAAACAAAAATCAAAGGTGAGTTAACCTCACTCATTTGGATTACCACTTAAATTTAAATAGTTTTATTTAAATTATTGGTTGAATGATTGAATTGCTTGGATGTGATATGTTATATATAGTGTGTATATATATTGGAGTGATTGATTTCCCGCGTTATATAGCGGATGAGACCATTTGTGCCCCGCATAATAGCGGGTGGCCCTTATACCGCGGTATTCCACCTCGAAGTGGAATTGGTATTTTATAATGTGCTAACATCTGTGGATGCAGGGAAACAGGTTGAAGGGATCCAACTGGATTTCTCAAAACTTTGAATTTATTTTATATTCAGCGATGTGATTTATGTGAAACTTGTGATGATTATATTAATTATATTGGTGATTGAAATTATTGAATGCTATGGTTTGGCTGAATATATTTGGAAATGTTGAGGATATAAAAAATATAAAAGATTTGATTTTGAAAATAGATATAAGAGAGAAATATTAAGTAAAAATAATTTTAGATAAATTAAAGAATGAATTCGGAAAGAATAAAGTTTGATTTTAAATTCTGTTAAACGAATGCTGGGTACGGAAAAGAAAAATATAGAGATTTTAAATAAATGAAATTAAAGGAGTTTTGGAGAATTAAGTGATATTGCTTAAGAATTAAAGGATTTTATTTTAAATTTCAAAGATTTAAAATGATTGGGAAGAATTAAAAGGGAGAATTTTGAATAAAGAATGAAATGGATATTTTCATTTTAAAATAAGATTTTGAATCATAAATAAAGAAGTGAGTTTAAAATTAATAAATTTTGAAATAATTTTGGATAAGTAAAGGAGTAATTTTTAAATGGAGTAAATTTTGAAAATCGATTTGGAAACCGATTTAGTGTTTGAAACTGTGTTTTAAAAAGAGAATGAGATTATGGAATTTATAAACCGGGTTTATAAAGTAAAATAGGATATCAATGGATATTTGGAAGTATAAATTCATGGTGGGAATTATAAAGGAATGGGTAATTTTTTTTAAAAATTAATAGTGGTTTTTTTAAAGATGTGGAAAGGAAAGTGTATTTCCCTGGAAAGCCAAGTATATTTTCAAAGAAAGATTTTCAAGTATAAGTTAGAGCTTTTAAAATGGTTTTAAAAGAATGTTTTAGAAAGAAATTATTATTTAATGGGTTTAAATTTTTTTAAAAGTAAATATTTATTAAATTAATTATAATAGTAATTATTTTAAAGGTTTAACTAGTATTATGTTTCAAAGGATAATTATTTAATATTTATACTTTATAGAATAACTTTTATTTTAAATTAGTTTGGCTTAAGGTTTACATTTGAAATTAGTATAAAATTTCTTAACTAGTATTTTAAATAACGTGTTTAATCTATTTTTTTATTTTAATTTTTTTTAAAGTATATATATTTTTGAATAAAGTGATTTAAATTATTTTAAAATCTAAAGTATTAAGACTTGGTGGTTTTCAATGGAAATAAAACAATTGGGTGGAAATTTATTTCCACGGGAGAAAAAGCGATTTGAAAAATATTTTAAAAGGAATTAAAATGTGGAAAATATCTTATGAAGATATTTTGAAATAAATAATTTGGGAAATTATTAATGCCTGATGGTTGTCTGTGGATGTTATTTGGTAGTTAAATAACCGACTATCAATATTGGATAATGCATTGAGCGTTTCGAAGAGACCGAGATCGGGATTAATTTCTCGAAAACCACTTCGATCCAGTTTGAACATTTTTGTGAGGAAGACAAGTGCTTGGAGTCGAAGATGGAGCAGTGAAGTACAAGGGATAATCGCTAGTAATCCTGAGGGTGATTCCAAAATGGATGTAGTAGGAGTAGTGCCTTCAGTTCCATTCGGACCCAGAACAGACTTGTATGAATGAATGCTTTCAGAACATCGTCAGATGAACAATGAGCATTCTAAGCGAATGTGTGCTAAAAAGGTAACGCATAGCCTCGAGCCTCATCAACCGGGAATGGCTAAAACATGGGAGGTGCATTCTAGGCTAAGTGGCTAGCAACTAATTAGGGTAAGGTCATCCCTGTCTAGATGTCCCATTTTATTCAGCCGTGTGGGCGGTTGCTGATCCCAACTGTGGGGTGATCTTATTCGGACTATCCAGTGAGGGGTAGTTCAGTCTTCTGATGTAGGGGATCAGGGAGGATCCTCGATACGGTGATCTAAAACACGTATTGTGACGGGCGGTACCCCAGTAGCCCTGCCATTGATGGAAACCTAATCTCCAATGAGTGCCTTCGGACTTGTTTGTATACCTATTATGCTGGAATTTAATGAATATAACAATTTCGGCTATTTGAATAAGTATTTGTATATAGACACTATTATAATTTTAGAGGATTTTATAAGAAAATATTTTGGTTATCGTAAGGTAAAAACCTGATATGTTTATTTATGGCGTGGTCTTACGAGATACCTTTGATTTTAAAGGATTTTGGAAACTTTAATAATCCAATTGGGTTTGTTTTCTCACTCTGGTTTTCCAGACTGACTCGAGTGTTATTTCTCTATAATGCTCGGGTTAGACCGAGTATTATAGAGTATAGATTCTGGATGGACTGCTGCGGAGCTCAGGAGACGAGCTGGGTGACGAGGCGTATTTCCGTAGATGTATATTCCGCTGTACAGTATAAGCTGTGTATTTAGCCTTGGGAGGACGAGTTAGTATAACTGTCCTGAATTATGATGTTGATTTTGTTGTACTCTGATGATGTAATGTATATAATAGATATAGTTTGTTCTATAAAGATTTGGTCATTTATCTGTTATATATTGTTCCGCTGCGTTTGTGAGATTTTAGTGTTGTTTTCTATTCCCTCTTCTACCTCTTTTCTTCTTTAGCCCTAATGGTTTGGTTTGGAGCCTAGTTTACTGGAGATTCAGTTGGTGCACCATTGTTGTTTCACTGCTCCACTGGTTACCATTTACCTGATTTGTGTTTCACCATGCCGTCATGTTCATTTGAAACCCTGTTGCATTTGGGTTGGTGGTTGCATTAAGTTGTTTTCATGTGTGATCCTGTGGTGACTGCGGTTTTTGGTTGCAGTTTGCCCTTGCATTCGTTGGTGACTGCAGCCTCGTTTGTATGCAATTTGACCTTGTTGGTTTGCATTGCATTGATGCAATTGGATTTGTTTTTCTAATTACACTTGAGTTGAATCCGGTATTTCGGGTTTGACCTTGTGCTCGTTTGTGAACTTTCATTGAGCTTTTGTGTACAACATCACTATACTGGCGAGGCAGTGCACGCGAGCGTGTACTGCAACCATACGGTATTGCTTTTATTGATATTCTATTTGCTTTTGAATTATTGATCTTTTGCGTATTTAATCACTATAGTGGCGGGGCGGTACACGCGTGCGTGTACTACAGCCCTACCCGAATTGATATTTCAATTGTTTGAATTATTTCGTGTGTCCAATTCAATATTTTGAATTGTATTTTGATTTGGTTTAACTTGATGATTTTGTTGATATCTAATTATCTTTTTGATAAATAGATTATGCGTTTCTAATTATTTATTTAATAATTATATTTTATCGTTAATTGTCGTTTAGGCAATTCTGTTGTTTTCTAAACTATCTTCATTGATAACCCTTTTTACTTATCTTCGTTGATAATTTGAATTTGTTGATTTGTTGTTTAACACTGTTACGTGTTATATTTACCGTTATCCGACTTCCTTATTTAAGGATTGGATAGGTGAATTTATTTTGGCCGTTAATTTTTATTTAATTATTATTGCTTCCATGCATTAATAACTGAGTTTGAATTAGACTGACCCGTGTATTATTTTCTTTTGAATTTAATACTCGGGTCATACCGAGTTATTACAGGTTGTAGATATCTTGCTTTGGGTTGCTGCTAGAGCTATGAAGTCTTTTCATACCTTTTGAAGTAGTCGTGTCATAGTATAAGAAGATATGTATTCATGTATATTATATACGATAATGTACTTGTATATGTAACTTCTAGAGTCGACAGTTGTAGCTGTATCATATGTACTGTATCACATGTATTGTAACTGACATCAGTTATATATATATATATATATATATATATATATATATATATATATATATATATATATATATATGAGACTTTTGTTATATGTGTTCCGCATTTAGCTGATCTATGTTATTATTATATATATTGTCCTATACTATTATGAACCATCATAGTTCGTTTTATACTGGAATTGGGTTTGTTGATGGGAGTAAATAAATAAGAGATGAAAATTAAAAATATATACCACTCCTATCGAGAAAACCAATACTAGTGTAAGGCCTAACTACGGATGACCGCTCCTATCCAGCCTTATTCTTCGTAATAACAGACAGTATTTTTTTAATACTCTTTGTTATTGTGAGCATAGAGGTGGGGCGTCACAGTTGGTATTAGAGCTTGGGGTTTATGGACATAATATAAAACATAACTTAGATGGAATATGTGTTACAACTATTTGTCGATGTTTTATTGTGCTTCGAGTCAAAACTAAAGTTTTGAAATTTTAATGAAAATTTTAAATATCTTTATTTAAAAATAAAAGAGAATTTGTGTTTTGTTTATCAGAGTGCGCAGCGGAAACAGTGAGACTGTCTTCGCTGAGTACAGCTGATAACCCTTTTGATTTAAAAATCAAGATATGAAATTGAAATAAATTTCATTTGTAGTTCACATAGTTGTGTTTAATTTATTTTCTTTAAAAGTTTTGGATCCGATTTGAGGATCCGAAGCGATTGCAGATATGTGATTTTGTTGAGATTTTTGCTGTTTTGAATTATCTTCGTTGAAGATATATTTGAATGATTTCTTTGTTCATTTTTTTGTAGACGTGCAAATTTATGTTGCACGTTACTACATTAATTTTACATTGAACCGGTGTTTGGTTTTTAACGTACTTTGCTACCGTTATTGTTATAACGGGATTTCCACACCGGCGCTATATTTTGAAGCATGGTGTTTTGTTGACATTTTTAATGAATGAAAATTCACACGTATTAAATTTTGATGCAAATTATTTTGATAAGATTTTGACATTTAAAATTACTGTCGCTTTGACTTAAGCAGCCGTCAAATTTTGAAGTGAATTTCAAGTGGTTATCCCGCAATGCTGATTTTGTTGTCCGTTTTACGGTATTTTGAGAAGTGCAATTTCCTTGTCGAAATTGCTACTGATGTTGCTGTTTTAATCACGTGTTTTAAAAATTGTTTCAAAATAAAAATTGTTTTCAAATTTTTTACAATTTACACTTTCAAAAGAATGAGGAAGCGATTTAAACGTTTCAGCAAAATCGAGGACTATGACCCCTTTCTTTTACTGATTCGCTTAATTCCGAACTTGTCCGTTTTAGAATGTAAATTATTACTTTTATAAAATAAATGAAATTATTTTCAGAAGTTTTGCAGTTTGCACTTTCAAAAGAATGAGGAAGCGATTTAACGTTTCAGCAAAATCGAGGACTATAACCCCTTTCTTTTACTGATTCGCTTAATTCCGGACTTATCCGTTTGAGAACGTGAAATGTTATTTTTGGAACACACAATTTTGCACTTTCAAGGAAACGATGAAGAGAATTAAACGATTTAGTAAACCTCGTGGTTATGGGACATGTGCGTTTGCTATTTTGGTTAATTCCGGACTCGTTAATTGAAATATTTGTTGTTTGATGGTTTTGATGATTTTGTGTGCTTTCGAGCCACTATGATGGACCTTCGTGTAACGACCCCACTTCCTACTCCCAAGAAGAAGCATCGTTAATAAGAAAGAAAGAGGTGAGAAAATAGAAAAGATAGAGAAGAAAGAACAACAACATCAGAATCTTACAGCGGAACGAATAAATTATATTAATCACATAAGTATTTACATAGTATATAACATAAATCAGAGTGATACATATAATACATCACATACTAGACAGTTATAAACACCTGTCTAGTTAATACAACTCAATACACCATACATCACAGAGATACCACACAGCGGAACTATATATATATATATATATATATATATATATATATCTACAACGCAGAAGCCTCCTGCTCCATTGCTCCTCCAGAATTCGTCAAAGCTAAACCTGAATCCCTTGGCTACCCGTAAAAATTTGGGTACCCGAGAGTTTATGAAAAACAAAAATAAACTTCGGGTCAGACATGGGTCCGGTATGAGTAACAGGTTAAAGTTGCTTAATTTTGAAAAATCCTTTGAAAACAAAAGGTATCACGTAAGACTTTCCACACATAAACATGGAAAAGTTTTTACCTTACACTAACCAAAACATTTGATAGGAAATCCAGTGATATTATAACAGTGTCTAGGGTTTTCAAGTAAAATACAGAAATAGCTGAAATGCTTACATCTCACATTTGAACATAGTTGGGCACAATCAAAACGTACGGCGCTTATTGGAAATTGGATCCCATACAATGGCAGGGCTACTGGGGTACCACCCGTCAGAGTACGTGGTCTAGATCACAGTACCGAGGAGCCACCCTAACTCCCCTGCAACACAAGGCCGGAACCATTCCTTAATGAACAGTCTCGAACAAGATAACCCCGTAGTTGGCTGCAGACCAACCGCCCACACAGCCGAATAAAAGGGACATCTAGACAGGGGTATACCTCGTCCTGCTTGGGCATGACCCACCTAACCTTGCTGCACATCTCCTATTTTAGCCATTCCCGGTTGATGAGGCTTGAGGTTACGATTACCTTTATAGAACATATTTCTTAGAATGCTCATCGTCCGCCTGACGATGTGTTGAAAACAGTCAATCCATACAAGTTCGTTCCGGGTTCGAACGAAACCGAAGGCATCATCTCGTTACACTCATTTTGGAATCACCCTCAGAGTTAACGACGATAACCCTTGCATTCTGAGTCTTCATCTTCACTTCAGATTCACGACCTATCGTTAATTTGAAAACGATGTGGTTTTCGGATATTCCAAATAAGAAAAATCGATCCCGGTCTCATCGAAATCCAAAACGTGTCTTTTAAGGCCAAGTTGTCTATTTAGTCTTAACAATGAATTCAATATATCAATATGCACAGATAGACAATTCACATCTCATAATAGATAATCACATCATCATCATAAACAGATAATTAATATCATCATCCAACAGAGAATTAAATATTATCATACTTAAAACATACATCCATATCACATAGACATTATCCATCTCATATCTGAGATCACAATCAAACAATGAAATATCAATATCATCCATAAGCAATGATTTATGAATCAAAATTTATAATTAATTTAAAATGAATTAAATTAATTACTTCCATCTTTAATTAATTTAAATTAAATTAAATTAATTACTCATTCCATAAATCCTGCTCTCACAATTATTAATTAATTATAAATCAAATTAATTAACCACTTTCTAATTACAAGAATAATTTAGTCTTTAATAAATTTCTCAAATGAATTATTTTAAATCATTTATAGCAGATTAACATTTAATTACTTACCCATTAATTATTCCTTAATTTACAATTCTTAATTACATCATTAATTATATTAATTGATGATCTTCAATTCATATCAAATTTCTTTATTTAAATTAATTAAGTGATTAATCTTTACTTAAACATAATTATTAATCACCCCTTGATTAATAACAAACCAGTAATTAATTTCCCTAAATTACTTATTAACAAATTAATCATTCCATGATTAATTATTTCCATAAATCAGTCCTTTGATTAATTACAAAGGAAATTACTCACATTACTTCACTTACAAATCATCTTGTATTAACTTCATCAAGTAATTATCATCCAATTACTATTCTGAGTAATTATGCTCCATTAATTACACTAAGTAATTACACATATCAAATCATCAATTGCTTATATATATATTCAAATTAATCATCTTTGATTTAAATATCCTTTACTGCATTCCAGAAATTTCCTTTAATTTATTTACAGAAATTAATCTTGAATAAATCCATTAATTACATTTATATCGATTTATTACCATTTAATTATCTTGTTGATTTATTATTCTCAAATAAACCAATTTCTTAATTACATTTCATTTGCTAATTATATTAAGAATACAAATCTTCAGATTACAAATATTAATCCTCTTGATTAATATATACAGTAATTAATCATCCTAAATTATTTACTTCTCAATAACACTCTTAATTAATCCCCTGATTAATTTTAAGTAATTATATTTCAATTACTTCTATTAACAACATCACCCAATTAATTACATCCCGTAATTATCCTTCAATTACTTCTCTAAGTAATTTAATTCCAAAATATCAGTTAATTAAACTAAATTAATTAACTCAAATCAATTTACATAATTAATAAGTAATTAATTTCTTAATTACTTTTCAAATATTTAAACTATTGAATTAATTAATCTAATTAATTTATTACAAAATCAATCATATTAATTAATTATAACATAATCTGGTTAATGAACTTTATTAATAATTATTTAATTATTTCCTTCTAACATAATCAACCTATATTAATTATTGTTAATTATAAGTTAATTAACCATTATTAATTTAAAAATCTAATCCATAGTTCCAAATCACATATTAGTAAATTAATTCAATAATTAACTTTAATTACTACATTTAAACTATTAATTACTAATTTGATTAATATCAATCATTAATTAATTATAAATCAACTTAAAGGTTAATGCATATAAAATTCTAAAACTTCATTACTCAAAGTAATTATTCTTATTATGGATTTTATTTTCAAAATTCTCTAAAAACATCTGTTCCAATTACTTTGTATTCAATTTTATCCTTAATAAAGTTTATAACTAATTTTTCAAACACTTTTAAACTCTCATGTTCAATAGTATATTTTAACATTTAACTTATGTAAATTGAATCAATTAAATTACAAACCTCTATTTATTTCCAAACCTAAAGTCTCAATTTTAAGACCTGTTTCAATTTTTTTAAGAGTTAACTTTGTTTAAACTTCCCCTAACAATTTATATTTCATCTTGAATTCTACTCTTTTTGGAATACACTTACATTTTTAAATACTTTTAAGTTATTAAATAATTTAAATTATGGAATTTTAATATTTCCAACTGTATTCAAAAACAAACTTAAATTCACTTTTTAAACTTTGATTAAATACTAGTTTTAACTTTGATTTTAAATTTAAACCCAAAGTTTTTAAAACAGTTGAAACCTGTTAAAACAGTTTTAGGTTTACAAACCTGTACACTAAAACCCGAGCACCCCTAATGTTTACTTCGAGTAAACGCGAGACTTTCCCGAGAAAACAATCAAGGTGCTTCGAGTTTCTCACCAGGCGCGCGCGAATGAAATCAAGTTACAGAACCTTGAAAAAACACAAACTCAACAGCCCTAAACCTGTCAACGCCGCTCCTCCACCAACCCTGACCACGTGGCGACAAGAAGCTCCGGCCATGAACGCAACAAAGACTGAGCTACCCCCTCACAAAGTTCCGCAGCACTCGATCGCCTGATGGTGACGAACAGAACCAACCACTTCGGCCACTACAACCAGGCTATGTGCAGGAATTTTGCTCAAAAATTTAGGTTCCAGATGAAAAATTTTAAGTTGTTTTATCTTATCTAAAGTTTAAACTTATTTCATGATGTTACAAACATCACTTATTCAAATCTTAATTTCATTCATTAATCAGCAGAGGTGTAAATGCTTTTTTAAAAGTAAAATTTTTGTTTTCCAGAGCAAGAATTTAATTTGATTTGAGCTTTAATAATTCTAAACCAAAGCCAAGGATATAACAAATGTATTTATTCACCTTAGATTCAAATCAATCTTTAATCAGAAACAAATAAGTTTGGGTTAATTTGGAACCTGAAACCAAGTCTGGAAACAATCCAGGCACAGAGCAAATGTACACACAACATATTCACATACACACAGAATATCTCTGCAAACATTCTTAAATTCAGGGAATAAATATGCCACCATTTAATATATGCTTAAAACATCTAACTAATTTATGTTACTTACAGCAAATAGAAAACACAGTATGCAGGCTTGAGATATGCAGAATTTCATCTCACCAATATCCAAAGAAAATGAATATATAAATGTTCACATAATTTATTTAAACATTCAAATATTGGCATGCATCCGAATTTAAAACGTAAGAAAATCTGAAAAGTGTTAGTCACAGATATAAGGAAGAACAGAGGTACTTTTGCTTTGCAACAGGCTTGCAATTTACAGGTTGAACTACCCTGTGATTCTCAGTTGAATTGAATTTGAGTTGATGTTAAAGTAGAAGCTAGTTTTATTTTAAAATGAAGTTTATTCTAGATTTTACCTAGTTCGAACTGATATGCAGATGAAGATAATTTATAAACAAATACACAGAGCATATGCAGACAGGTAATATCATACAGACAGTGTATTATTATGTTTCATAAAATAGTGACAATACAGTCTACAATCTTGTTTGTACAGATTTCAAACAAGAGATATTTTATTAAATTGGAGGCTGATGTGTATACTTAGTGTACTGAAAGATTTTTACATTAATTACTTTTTGTTTGTTAGCTTAAGATATTTAATGATGTCTTCCTAAGCAATCTTCATACATATACAGTTGTGTATTTTTGTTACTGTCATGAGTTCATTCAATTTGGCCTGCACACATATATATCTTAATATCTTCATTTTGTTGGTATGACATGTATGTTCTTATTACAGTCATTTATTGCTAGATATTATTATGTTTCAACCACCAAGATAAAACTTGTACAATCACACTTTACTTTGCTATTGTTTTTATCTTTATTTTGTTACAGTCTTTTGCTTCAGGTTCATGCCTATCATATTTAAGTGTATTACTTATACAAGCCTATAGATATTTATCTAGATGCTTAAACATATACATATGTATACTGCAGTCCAGTTTTATGTTGGTTTACACCCTTAAAAATTTATTTGTTTCTAGCATATGTCACATGACTTTTATTCTTAACTTTTACAGGCATTTTTATTTGAACTTACTCTAGTTGAAAATACTTCAATTATTAAACACTTTTAAGATATTAGAATAATTTGAATTTTGAAAACTTACTATTTCCAACTATATTCAAAACTAACTTGAATCCATTATTTAAACTTTATTTTAGCACTAGCTTTTAGCTTTGAAAATAAATCATAATTTCTAATTCACTAAAATGTATATTAGTATTTTAAACATAATTTATTAACTGAACTTTAAAACAAAATCTCATCTATTTACAATGTATACAAATATATACATATATAAATAGAAAACAAACAATTAATTTTAACAGATAAAATTTACCAATTAAATATTTATTAAAAGAGAAGTATCAATTCAAATTTAATTATCAAAAATATATCAAATCAATTTAATATTAAATGCAGATTATTAAATTGATATTGCTAGAAAATTCCGGGTCGTCACATTCCTCCCCCCTTAAAAGAATTTCGTCCCCGAAATTCAAAAGCAAAGGTAATTTAATAATATATTTAGGATTTTAGTTAATTTTAAATCATAAGCATATATCAATCACATGCTAACAATCATCACAACCAATCTACTCAATCAACAAAGCAAACTATCCAGACAAAATTCTGGATAGAGTTCCTAGAGTTTCCCAGTAGAATACCGGAATACTCGATCTATAGAATCCCATCAGTCTATACTACTAATCTATAGAACTCCTTTGGATCAGAGAAAATTCATCCAAAATGAAATCTCCGACTCCCAAATCCTAATTCCTTCGTCTCTTATTCACCAAATACATCTGACAGTCCAAAGCTGCCTTCAACCCACCTGATCAGCTCAACCTTCGCTGATAACTCCTAAAACAATCTGAATCCAAAAATAATCCAATAGAATAAATTTCTCAAAACCAACCAAAACCAAGAACTCAACCTTTTCTATCCTCAGTAGAAAACATCTTCTCTTCCCAGAAAAGAAAAACAAATGCACTTCCAACTGCTTCCGCTGCACAACTCTGATCTGGATAGATGAAAATGCTGATGATACACATAAGCACAACTGGACAACACATTACAAAAATATGATTCAGCAGATCCAAAATAAAACTCAGAAGTCCCTCCAAAACTTGAGTTGCTTAACCAATTCCTCTCTCCAGAAACCATTCTATTACTAAGCTGAACCATCGGTACTACTTCTGAAATCCAGTCGATACCAAACTCAACTCCTTAGATGCTAAGACAAACTACTGACTTATTCAAAGATATCTAGAAAAATTCTACCTTCCCAGAGAACACTTAACTATCGCAAGTCTCTTTTGCGATCAAACTAGGCTAATATCGAAAGAAAACTGTTCTCTTCTTACCAATCTGAACAGCTTAAACTTATCCAGCCAATCCATTGAAGAAATGGATTCACAAACTGCCTCTGAACTTCACCTCTAAAGAATTGCTGACAGATGACCTCCTCACGTGCCGGCAGAACAATTTGAGATGCAACACTGCTATTGATGCCAAAAATTTCTTAATCCAAAATTCCTCAGAAAACTCAGGCCTAAATGCCAAACACAACATTCAACTGAACTCAAACTCAGAACTGATGCAGACACACTTCCTTATCCAAAGATCCTTGAGAACTTCTTCGAAAACAATCCATCACTACTGCATCTCAACACACAACTACTACTTCTTGAGTTACCAAGATAATATTTCTAGCTTCTGCTCAACTTACACAATCCAAATTCTACTCATCTAATCTTGTACTACAAAAATGGACTCCAAATCTTAACAGTTTCCTCAAGAGATTAGGTGAAATCCTTACACCCTAAATTTACTTGAGACGGTATTAGGTCTACAGTCTCGTCAGATATACTTCCAACCACAGGTAGTCGTGTTACACACACCACTACTCAATCTATCCTTATACTTATGTTAGAAAACCCGAACAGGTAATCCAACAAATAGATGAATATATATATATATATATATATATAAAATTTACAAATACGCTCTCTTAGGAAAGAAATCACTTAAGAGCCTAGGTATTCACTCAACCTAGCGCCCTGATACCACTGTAACGACCTCACTTCCTACTCCCAAGAAGAAGCATCGTTAATAAGAAGAAAGAGGTGAGAAAATAGAAAAGATAGAGAAGAAAGAACAACAACATCAGAATTTTACAGCGGAACGAATAAATTATATTAGTCACATAAGTATTTACATAGTATATAACATAAATCAGAGTGATACATATAATACATCACATACTAGACAGTTATAAACACCTGTCTAGTTAATACAACTCAATACACCATACATCACAGAGATACCACACAGCGGAACTATATATATATATATATATATATATATATATATATCTACAACGCTGAAGCCTCCTGCTCCATTGCTCCTCCAGAATTCGTCAAAGCTAAACCTGAATCCCTTGGCTACCCATAAAAATTTGGGTACCCGAGAGTTTATGAAAAACAAAAATAAACTTCGGGTCAGACATGGGTCTGGTATGAGTAATAGGTTAAAGTTTCTTAATTTTGAAAAATCCTTTGAAAACAAAAGGTATCACGTAAGACTTCCCACACATAAACATGGAAAAGTTTTTACCTTACGCTAACCAAAACATTTGATAGGAAATCAAGTGATATTATAATAGTGTCTAGGGTTTTCAAGTAAAATACAGAAATAGCTGAAATGCTTACATCTCACATTTCAACATAGTTGGGCACAATCAAAACGTACGGCGCTTATTGGAAATTGGATCCCATACAATGGCAGGGCTACTGGGGTACCGCCCGTCAGAGTACGTGGTCTAGATCACAGTACCGAGGAGCCACCCTAACTCCCCTGCAACACAAGGCCGGAACCATACTTTACTGAACAGTCCCGAACAAGATAACCCCGTAGTTGGCTGCAGACCAACCGCCCACACAGCCGAATAAAAGGGACATCTAGACAGGGGTATACCTCGTCCTGCTTGGGCATGACCCACCTAACCTTGCTGCACATCCCCTGTTTTAGCCATTCCCGGTTGATGAGGCTTGAGGTTACGATTACCTTTATAGAACATATTTCTTAGAATGCTCATCGTCCGCCTGACGATGTGTTGAAAACATTCAATCCATACAAGTTCGTTCCGGGTTCGAACGAAACCGAAGGCATCATCTCGTTACACTCATTTTGGAATCACCCTCAGAGTTAACGACGATAACCCTTGCATTCTGAGTCTTCATCTTCACTTCAGATTCACGACCTGTCGTTAATTTGGAAACGATGTGGTTTTCGGATATTCCAAATAAGGAAAACCGATCCCGGTCTCATCGAAATCCAAAACGTGTCTTTTAAGGCCAAGTTGTCTATTTAGTCTTAACAATGAATTCAATATTATCAATATGCACAGATAGACAATTCACATCTCATAATAGATAATCACATCATCATCATAAACATATAATTAACATCATCATCCAACAGAGAATTAAAAATTATCATACTTAAAACATACATCCATATCACATAGACATTATCCATCTCATATCTGAGATCACAATCAAACAATGAAATATCAATATCATCCATAAGCAATGATTTATGAATCACAATCTATAATTAATTTAAAATGAATTAAATTAATTACTTCCATCTTTAATTAATTTAATTTAAATTAAATTAATTACTCATTCCATAAATCCTGCTCTCACAATTATTAATTAATTATAAATCAAATTAATTAATCATTTTCTAATTACAAGAATAATTTAGTCTTTAATAAATTTCTCAAATGAATTATTTTAAATCATTTATAGCAGATTAACATTTAATTACTTACCCATTAATTATTCCTTAATTTACAATTCTTAATTACATCATTAATTATATTAATTGATGATCTTCAACTCATATCAAATTTCTTTATTTAAATTAATTAAGTGATTAATCTTTACTTAAACACAATTATTAATCACCCCTTGATTAATAACAAACCAGTAATTAATTTCCCTAAATTACTTATTAACAAATTAATCATTCCATGATTAATTATTTCCATAAATCAGTCCTTTGATTAATTACAAAGGAAATTACTCACATTACTTCACTTACAAATCATCTTGTATTAACTTCATCAAGTAATGATCATCCAATTACTATTCTGAGTAATTATGCTCCATTAATTACACTAAGTAATTACACATATCAAATCATCAATTACTTATATATATTCAAATTAATCATCTTTGATTTAAATATCCTTTACTGCATTCCAGAAATTTCCTTTAATTTATTTACAGAAATTAATCTTGAATAAATCCATTAATTACATTTATATCGATTTATTACCATTTAATTATCTTGTTGATTTATTATTCTCAAATAAACCAATTTCTTAATTACATTTCATTTGCTAATTATATTAAGAATACAAATCTTCAGATTACAAATATTAATCCTCTTGATTAATATATACAGTAATTAATCATCCTAAATTATTTACTTCTCAATAACACTCTTAATTAATCCCCTGATTAATTTTAAGTAATTATATTTCAATTACTTCTATTAACAACATCACCCAATTAATTACATCCCGTAATTATCCTTCAATTACTTCTCTAAGTAATTTAATTCCAAAATATCAGTTAATTAAACTAAATTAATTAACTCAAATCAATTTACATAATTAATAAGTAATTAATTTCTTAATTACTTTTCAAATATTTAAACTATTGAATTAATTAATATAATTAATTTATTACAAAATCAATCATATTAATTATTTATAACATAATCTGGTTAATGAACTTTATTAATAATTATTTAATTATTTCCTTCTAACATAATCAACTTATATTAATTATTGTTAATTATAAGTTAATTAACTTATTAATTTAAAAATCTAATCTATAGTTCCAAATCACATATTAGTAAATTAATTCAATAATTAACTTTAATTACTACATTTAAACTATTAATTACTAATTTGATTAATATCAATCATTAATTAATTATAAATCAACTTAAAGGTTAATGCATATAAAATTCTAAAACTTCATTACTCAAAGTAATTATTCTTATTATGGATTTTATTTTCAAAATGCTCTAAAAACATCTGTTCTAATTACTTTGTAATTAAATTCAATTTTATCCTTAATAAAGTTTATAACTAATTTTTCAAACACTTTTAAACTCTCATGTTCAATAGTATATTTTAACATTTAACTTATGTAAATTGAATCAATTAAATTACAAACCTCTATTTATTTCCAAACCTAAAGTCTCAATTTTAAGACCTGTTTCAATTTTTTTAAGAGTTAACTTTGTTTAAACTTCCCCTAACAATTTATATTTCATCTTGAATTCTACTCTTTTTGGAATACACTTACATTTTTAAATACTTTTAAGTTATTAAATAATTTAAATTATGGAATTTTAATATTTCCAACTATATTCAAAAACAAACTTAAATTCACTTTTTAAACTTTGATTAAATACTAGTTTTAACTTTGATTTTAAATTTAAACCCAAAGTTTTTAAAACAGTTGAAACCTGTTAAAACAGTTTCAGGTTTACAAACCTGTACACTAAAACCCGAGCACCCCTAATGTTTACTTCGAGTAAACGCGAGACTTTCCTAAGAAAACAATCAAGCTGCTTCGAGTTTCTCACCAGGCGCGCGTGAATGAAATCAAGTTACAGAACCTGGAAAAAACACAAACTCAACAGCCCTAAACCTGTCAACGCCGCTCCTTCCCCAACCCTGACCACGTGGCGACAAGAAGCTCCGGCCATGAACGCGACAAAGACTGAGCTACCCCCTCACAAAGTTCCGCAACACTCGATCGCCTGATGGTGACGAACAGAACCAACCACTTCGGCCACTACAACCAGGCTATGTGCAGGAATTTTGCTCAAAAATTTGGGTTCCAGATGAAAAATTTTAAGTTGTTTTATCTTATCTAAAGTTTAAACTTATTTCATGATGTTACAAACATCACTTATTCAAATCTTAATTTCATTCATTAATCAGCAGAGGTGTAAATGCTTTTTTAAAAGTAAAATTTTTGTTTTCCAGAGCAAGATTTTAATTTGATTTGAGCTTTAATAATTCTAAACCAAAGCCAAGGATATAACAAATGTATTTATTCACCTTAGATTCAAATCAATCTTTAATCAGAAACAAATAAGTTTGGGTTAATTTGGAACCTGAAACCAAGTCTGGAAACAATCCAGGCACAGAGCAAATGTACACACAACATATTCACATACACACAGAATATCTCTGCAAACATTCTTAAATTCAGGGAATAAATATGCCACCATTTAATAAATGCTTAAAACATCTAACTAATTTATGTTACTTACAGCAAATAGAAACACAGTATGCAGGCTTGAGATATGCAGAATTTCATCTCACCAATATCCAAAGAAAATGAATATATAAATGTTCACATAATTTATTTAAACATTCAAATATTGGCATGCATCAGAATTTAAAACTTAAGAAAATCTGAAAAGTGTTACTCACAGATATAAGGAAGAACAGAGGTACTTTTGCTTTGCAACAGACTTGCAATTTACAGGTTGAACTCCCCTGTGATTCTCAGTTGAATTGAATTTGAGTTGATGTTCAAGTAGAAGCTAGTTTTATTTTAAAATGAAGTTTATTCTAGATTTTACCTAGTTCGGACTGATATGCAGATGAAGCTAATTTATAAACAAATACACAGAGCATATGCAGACAGGTAATATCATACAGACAGTGTATTATTATGTTTCATAAAATAGTGACAATACAGTCTACAATCTTGTTTGTACAGATTTCAAACAAGAGATATTTTATTAAATTGGAGGCTGATATGTATACTTAGTGTACTAAAAGATTTTTACTTTAATTACTTTTTGTTTGTTAGCTTAAGATATTTAATGATGTCTTCCTAAGCAAGCTTCATACATATACAGTTGTGTATTTTTGTTACTGTCATGAGTTCATTCAATTTGGCCTGCACACATATATATCTTAATATCTTCATTTTGTTGGTATGACATGTATGTTCTTATTACAGTCATTTATTGCTAGATATTATTATGTTTCAACCACCAAGATAAAACTTGTACAATCACACTTTACTTTGCTATTGTTTTTATCTTTATTTTGTTACAGTCTTTTACTTCAGGTTCATGCCTATCATATTTAAGTGTATTACTTATACAAGCCTACAGATATTTATCTAGATGCTTAAACATATACATATGTATACTGCAGTCCAGTTTTATGTTGGTTTACACCCTTAAAAATTTATTTGTTTCTAGCATATGTCACATGACTTTTATTCTTAACTTTTACAGGCATTTTTATTTGAACTTACTCTAGTTGAAAATACTTCAATTATTAAACACTTTTAAGATATTAGAATAATTTGAATTTTGAAAACTTACTATTTCCAACTATATTCAAAACTAACTTGAATCCATTATTTAAACTTTATTTTAGCACTAGCTTTTAGCTTTGAAAATAAATCATAATTTCTAATTCACTAAAATGTATATTAGTATTTTAAACATAATTTATTAACTGAACTTTAAAACAAAATCTCATCTATTTACAATGTATACAAATATATACATATATAAATAGAAAACAAACAATTAATTTTAACAGATAAAATTTACCAATTAAATATTTATTAAAAGTGAAGTGTCAATTCAGATTTAATTATCAAAAATATATCAAATCAATTTAATATTAAATGCAGATTATTAAATTGATATTGCTAGAAAATTCCGGGTCGTCACACTTCGGGTCATATGTTGGACCTTCGGGTCATTTGTTGGACTTTCGGGCCACTCTGCTGGACCTTTGAGTCATTTGTTGGGCTTTCGGGCCACTCTGCGGACCTTCGGGTCAAATACCAGTACTAGACCTTCGGGTCACTCTGCGGACCTTCGGGTCACTTTGCGGACCTTCGGGTCATCTGATGGGCGCCAAAATTTATAGTACTTGGTAGCCTTCGGCCATTTGTGGATGCACGTGCGGCGTAGCTAAAAAAATCGCCATATGATGGGATCGATCCAACCTTTTATGTTGATTTTCTAGATTATCTTAATTGATTTCTAAATATTTGTTGTTTCCAATTATCTGCAAGTAATTGGATATCTGTTGATATGAGTTCTAATTATCTTTGTTGATAATTAGATATTTGTTGTTTCTGATTATCGTTTTTGATAATCGGATATTTGTTGTTTCTGATTATCGTTTTCGATAATCAGATATTTGTTGTTTCTGATTATCGTTTTCGATAATCGGATATTTGTTGATTCTGATTATCATTTTTGATAATTAGATATTTGTTGTTTCTGATTATCGTTTTTGATAATTGGATATTTGTTGATTCTGATTATTGTTTGTGATAATTAGATATTTGTTGATTTGAGATTTGATTATCGTTTTTGATAATCGGATATTTGTTGTTGCTGATTATCGTTTTTGATAATCGGATATTTGTTGTTTCTAATTATCGTCTTTGATAATTGGATATTTGTTGATTTTGATTATCGTTTGTGATAATTAGATATTTGTTGATTTGAGATTTGATTATCGTTTTTGGATAATTGGATATGTGTTGATTTGAGATTTCTGATTATCGTTTTTGATAATCGAATATTTGTCGATTTGAGATTTCTGATTATCGTCTTTGATAATTGGATATTTGTTGATTTGAGAATTGATTATCGTTTTTGATAATCAGATATTTGTTGAATTGAGATTTCTGATTATCGTTTTGATGATTAGATAATTGCAAATTTTTGTTGATTATGAGATTTTCTAGTCCCTAATTGATTCTAGATTTTGTTGATTATATTGAAGTGTTGTTTTCTATCTATCTCTGTTGATAGTTAGCGTTTGCTAATTTTGAAGTTCATGTTTTCTAATTATCTGGTTGATAACTAGATGTTTGCGGTTTTGCGATTTGTGATTTGGTGTTTTCTAATTGTCTTTGTTGATAATTAAGTTTTGCTATTTTCTACTTATCTTATCGATAATTAGGTATCGCTGTTTTGTGATTTCTGTATTCTAATTATCTAATTGATAATTAAATATCGCTGATAATCGTATTTATTCAGTTTTGCTGTTTCCTGAATTATCTATTGATAATTAGATTTTGTTGAAAATTTGTAAATTCCTTTTATGAAGTTAAAAGATTTCTTTGGCATTGGTGTTCTTGACCTTTATTTTTCTAGCTTAACCAGTTTATGCTAGAAAAATAATTGGTATTGACGACTTTAGTTATGAAAGTTGCGGGGACGCAATTTTTATAAGGATGGGAGTCTGTAACAACCCGGGATTTCGCATTAGTTAATTTTCGTCATTTAACGATTAATCAGTTGGTTAATTGCTGTTTGGAGTTTTTAAGATCGGGTTGTGATTCTTTAATAATTGATTGGAATTTTATTGGGTTGAAATTCTTTTGATAATTTGAGTAAGGGTAAGCGGGCTTTAAAATTGAATTTGTGGACCACATTTCCTTTTGTTTTTGGGCCATGTGAATTATCAAAAAGCATAGGCCGTTCCCCTTTTCATTCAATTTCAAAACCCTAAAACCAAACGCACGAAAAATTAAAAATGGCGGCCTCTTCCTCTTCGTTCAAAAACTAGGGTTCGAGCAAAATTGAAGGTGCCGACCGATTTCGAGGCGCCGACTTCGATCGCTCGTTGTTCACTTCGGCTGTCGATTTTGATTCGTGCTCTTCAGAAACCAAGGTGAGTGATTTTCATTTTTCACTCACATCTAATTCGACTTGGTAGTATGTTTTGCGTTTGATTTGGTTTCGTCGTTGGTGATTCCTGACTTGATTTGGATTTTTTTTCCTGGTTATCATGGCACTGTTTGTCTTTGCTGTGAATACGTGATTTTTGTTTCGGTGATCGATGTTTTTGACTGGATTTGTTTTCTTGTTTTTTGGGTTATCATGGCACGACTTTGTTTCGTAGACACCATAGCTTGATTTGCATTCGACTTCGGCCACTTCGTTTGTGTATGTGATTCCCTGACTTTGCATTATCTTCGGCCATCATCATTGCTTTGCTGTCGAGCTATAGTTTTATACTGGAAAAGCATTATATTTTATTCGGGCACTTGCTCGATCCATTTCAGCTACACTGCATATATACGATGCACTTGATTTACTTGCTGCCTTGACTGGGTTCACTGCGTTCACGGTGTTGCTCTTTGTACTTGATGTTTCACCCGTGTATGTATGTGTGTTGAGATTTTATGGTCTTCGACATTTGCCTTTTTATGTGTGGTTTGGACTTACTCGAGTCTGGTTCTTGTAGTCTTACTTCCATACTATATGATATTGGTGGTTGGTTTCTAGGTAGAGATGCTGTTGCAATTGCAGTTTGTAAATTGTCAAGCACCAGAACTTGCACTGACCAGTCTAACCATTGACGGTTTCGTGCATTTTGATTATCATGTTGTTGCAGTCAAGTCTGCACTGTTTTATCCAATTGTATTCAGTTGTTTTTCATGTTATTTTACAGTCTGATGGCCTCATGAATATGTTGTAGTGTTTGTTGAGGCATTTCCATTTATAATTGATTCTTCATTCAGTCTTCAGGTCTATATGCATTAGTGCTTTTACCCTGACTTGTTGCTATCCTTTTATATGTGCTTGCTTTGTCACTTTATTGGTTTTATAAACATTTGATGTTCAGGTTGCGTGCTAAATTCATTTGTTGCCAACCTGTGGCCTTTGTGCCTTGTTGCTATTCCTTTATAGGTGCCTTGCTGTGTTGCCTTATCATTGGTACACAGTTCAGTTTCATATTGTTGGCACTGAATTGTATTAGTTTGGTTTGGAGCCTAGTTTACTGGAGATTCAGTTGTTGCACCATTGTTGTTTCACTGCTCCACTGGTTACCATTTACCTGATTTGTGTTTCACCATGCAGTCATGTTCATTTGAAACCCTATTGCATTTGGGTTGGTGGCTGCATTAAGTTGTTTTCATGTGTGATCCTGTGGTGACTGCAGTTTTTGGTTGCAGTTTGCCCTTGTATTCATTGGCGACTGCAGTCTCGTTTGTATGCAATTTGCCCTTGTTGGTTTGCATTGTATTGATGCAATTGGATTTGTTTTTCTAATTACACTTGAGTTGAATCTGGTATTTCGGGTTTGACCTTGTGCTCGTTTGTGAACTTTCATTGAGCTTTTGTGTACAACATCACTGTAGTGGCGAGGCAGTGCATGTGATATCCCGGAAATTTGGCAATATAAATTTAATAATCTGTGTTTAAAAATTAATTTGATTTGATAATTTTTGGTAATAAAATTTGAATTGAATTAATAATCATCTTATAATAAATATTTAAATTGGTAGATTTTATCATTTTAAAGCTAATAAACTGTTTTCTGTTTATAATATATATAATTGTATATCTTGTAAATGGATAAACTTTGATTTAAAACTTAGTAAATGAATCAATTTTTAATTTTAATTTATATTTGGTAAATTGGAAATTTGATTTAAATTTAAACATTTAGCTTTTCAAAGCAATTCAATAAACAATTATATGGTTTGTAAATATTAAAGATAAATCTTATTTGTTTAAGTTTATATTTAATTAACTTGAATATTAATATTAAATTAGATTAACATTAAAAACTTAGTTGTATTTTCTTTTTAAATTATTGCTTCAATTTATATTTAAGAATTTAAAATACAATTTACAAAATATTTTAATTTATTAAGTAATAGAAGTAATTTATAATCTCATTTATAAATTATTTAGAATTGTTTAATTTGTTATTTTCAAATGATATTGAGAATACTTAGTTTCTATAAACATAAATAAATTTTGTTAGAGATAAGATTTGTTATTTTAATTTTAATAAGAGTTATATATGCATATATGTGTAACTTGATTTTTAAAAATGGATTTGATAAATTAATTTTGAATTTGATGTTTGAAAAATTAAAAGAATAAATAAAAATATTTGAATAAGCTTTTGTTTGTGATTTGTTTTGTTTTGTCTTCTAAAATTTAAAAGGAAATAAAATTCATTTATATATTACTTAAGAAATAATAAATTTAGACTTAAGAGTTTATAAACAATTTAAATTAAAAACTAAAATATTCTTAAATTACATGTGTAATCCCTTAAAGCACCTTAAAGACATGTGTTAAGTTGTAAAGCAATTAAAGTGACAAATGTTAAAGATTTAGAACAAGTGTATTACTTGATTTTCTTTTTCTTTTATTTTTAAAATATACTTAAACACTTCTTTCCTCACTTCATTTTCTTTTCCCCTATTCTTCTTCATAACTTAAGAGAAATTTTCAGATCTAAAAATCTGAAATCATCTTCCTCAAATCACATCTAGAATTTAATCTCTTTGATCAATCTTCTTTCAAAATAAATTTTTGTTCAAAGTGAAAATTCTGTAGTCCTCCTCACAAACAAGCCTGAAACCAATATCTCCTCTAGCCTAAAGGTATTTGAATCATTCACAAACCAGGAATCAAAGTAAACCTGAAATTCATTATGCAAACCATATAAAAACCTGTAGCTCTTCAATTCCAATGCCTGAAACCAATTTGCATGCAAACCACAAAGTTCAAATACAGGCCTGCAGTCCCCCTCCTTTTCTGTTTTGAAACAACATCCAACTACATGCATTTTCTTTCTGGAGGCCTGCATTTCATTTCTGGAAACTTCAGAGTAGAAGCATTGCAGTAAATCAAAGTTTGAGTTTACAAAAGAAATAAAGATGCAACTTTTGGAAATTAAAAACAAGCTGCAATTTTAAAAGAACTCAGGATCAAGCTTTTCTAAAAATAAGTTGCTCTGCTCAGGAAATCTGTGAGTAACAATTTTTTTTTCTAACTAAACTTAAGTAATAATTAGTTGCTTGTTTATTTTTAGAATCAAGTCTGTTGCATGCCATATTCAAAGCTTATTACTTGTATAATATATGATTTTGTAGTTGTACAGTTTGCTATGGAATTATCTTTCTGTACTCAAGTTACAAAATTAAGAATTGCTTTAAAATATTCACTCCATTTGAATTGTTAAATGTTAAGTTTTACCATTTGAATCAATATATGGCTGTTAACCTTTGTTACAGTTTAAATTTTATTTAATATGAAAATTTTATGTATTCTGTAAATTTAGAAAATACAGAACATTTTTTTTATAAGTAAGAATTTAATTATTTAGAATTCTTTGATTTAAGGTATTAAATAATTACACAAACTAAAACTTTGAATTCTAAAACTAAATTCAGAAAAAAATTATTAGTTTAAATTGGGAAAGGATCACTGGTTTGTCTGGAATAGGGTTTTAGGTTGGGATTTTCATTCTAGAAGATTTGGAGTGGCCATGGGTTGTTTCAGTGATGGAGTAATGATCATGTTTTTTTTAAAAAAAAAATGGAAGATAATGGATTTATGGAGTGAAGCAGTAGAAATTTGGGATTGAAGTTGTTATGCCCTAGTTTTTAAATGTTGATCAGTAAATTGATCACTGCGACTCGAATAGGTGATCGAGTCTTTTCTAATTTGAACGGGAGTAAGATGAGGTGTTGAAGTTGATGTGGCCGGCGGCGTTATCTCTCTGATGATCGCAATTTGGAGTTTGGGGCAAATTTCCAGATTCGACATGGTTGCAGTTTTGTGCTTGAACTCTCGATTTTGATTTTGGGGTTTGGCATGTTGTATGATGGTCGGAATAAGGTTGAATGATGGTTACCGATTTGCGCAAGGGGTCGCGTGTGGTAGGAGGTGATGGTGGCGTCGGTGCAGGTGCATGACATTTTGGGTATCAGCGGGTTTGGGAAGGAGATTGTACTCGTGTTTTTGTTCGGGGCGACTCGTGTGTGGCTCGAAGTATTGAGGTTGGGGACTCGAAGCTGTGGGGTTTGAGACTTGGGGGAAACTGTTGTTGTAGGCCTGGGTATTTTTGTTTGATACAGGATTAAAGTTAAAACCTGACTGTTTAGTTAAGTGATTTTCAGATGAAAGGATTACTCGAGTTTCTCGAGTATGGTTTGAGTTTACTCGAGTCCAATTTTGTGTTGTTCGAGTTTGATTATGTTAGATTCGAATGGATTGAAACTCGAGTTATTTTGTTCATGACTGGAAACGTGTTTTGTTTCAAATTTAAAAACTGAATTTTTTTTATGTATAAAGCAAAGATTGAAAGTGAAATTTAAATCTAAATTTTTAATTATGGATTCAAGTTAATTTGAATCTTAAGCTGGAAATGGATGAAGATTGTAAAATTTTAAATTTGTTTAAAATAACTTTAAAGGGATTTATTGTTTAAAAATATTTTAAATATATTTGAATTTAAATTTGGAAATTGAAAATTTAAGTAATATTTAAACAACATTTAAATTTGATTCAAATTTGGATTTGAATCTTCGTTTCAAAATAAATTTAAGTTTTATAAATTTAAGTGTTTAACAATTTTGAATGATTAAGAAAATTTAATGTTTGAATTTTTAAAGGGAATTTGATTTAAATCTTTGTAAAATTTCTTTTATAAGAAAGTATTATATATCAAATTAAGGTTTTAAATTGATTTTTAAAACTTATTAAAGTTAAATTAGGAGTTAACAATTTATAATTCATTTAATTAATAGGGTAATTAAATGGATAATTAATTTATTTAATAAATTAATAAGATGGTTAATTACTTAAAGTAATTAAAGGTTTCAATTTAAGGGTTTAAGATTTATTATTATTTTTAGAATAATTAACTTGTAATTAAGAATAATTAATGAATTGTTAAATAGTTAATGAAGGTCATTGACTAAGGATTATTTAATTAATTAATTAATGTAATTAATTTTTAATTTTTAATTAGATTACTTAATTTAAAGATAATCATTTGTGTAGTATAGTTACTTATGAAAGTAATTAAGGAAATTAATTACTTATTGTAATTAATTGAGTTTAATTTGATTAGATTAAGTTAATTAATTCAGTTTAATTAATTTAAAAAAAAATCATTAAATGATTATGGAGTATAATTACTTATCGTAATTAAATAAAGAGAAATTACTTAGAGAAGTAATTAATGGGTAATTACTGTATGTAATTTAGTGAAGGTGATTTGATAATTAAAGTAATTTAAGTATAATTACTTGGTGAATTAATCAAGGGATTAATTTGAGAAAATTAATTATGGAATAGTTAATTTATGTGGTAAAGTAATTAAGGGTAGTTAATTACTGAATAGGGTTAATCAACGGTGATTAACAATTATGGGTTAAACTAATATTAATTTCTTAATGTAATTTAAATAAGGTAATTAATTAAAATGTAATTAAAGATCATTAATTAATATAATTAATGATGTAATTAAGATTGATTGTTAAGATTAATTAATCAATAATAAGTGATTAAAGGTAATTAATTAATATAATTAATTAAGGATTAATGTAATTAATTATAGTTAATTAATTTATGAAGTAATTAAAGATTAATTACTGAATTTGGATAAGTATAATTAATTTGTGAAGTTAATTAAAGAATAATTACATAAATGTAATTAAGGAGTAATTAATCAAAGGTGATTAATTAAGGTGATTAATTGGAAGATGATTAATTAATTAATTTATAATTAATTAATAGTTATGAAAGCAAGATTTATATTAATGAAGTAATTAATTTAATTCACTTTAAATTAATTAGAGAATGAGGTAATTAATTTAATTCATTTTAAATTAATTATATTTGGCATGATAAATCATTGATTATATGGATAGATGATATTGTTTGCCTTGATTGGTTTGAATCTTTGAAATGAGATAATTAATGTTGAGTGTTATGGATGCATTGGTTGCATTGTGATGACGATTTGGATTATCTTTTGATAATGATAATATAGATTATCTGTTGTGATGATAATGTTGATTACCTACTGTGAATCTATGATTTATCTATCTGTGTATATAGATAATTGCATTGTTTTAAACTTTAAACAACTTGGCCTTAAAAGACACGCTTTGGATTTCGATGAGACCGGGATCGGGTTTCCATATTTGGATATCCGAAAACCACATCGATCCAAATTAACGTTAGGTCGTGAATCTAAGTGGAGCAAGTGAAGACTCGAGGTGTAAGGGCTATACGTCAGTATAACTCTGTGGGTGATTCCGTAATGAGTTTGACGGAATAGTACTTATAGATTCGAGATGGTGATTCAGAGTGCAAGGGTTATCTCGTTAACTCTGAGGGTGATTCCAATACGAGTGTAACGAGATAATGCCTTCGGTTTCGTTCGAACCCGGGACGAACTTGTATGGATTGAATGCTTTCAGAACATCGTCAGGTGGACGATGAGCATTCTAAGTGATGTGTCCTATAAAGGTAATCATAGCCTCAAGCCTCATCAACCGGGAATGGCTAAAACAGGGGAGGTGCAGCAAGGCTTCGTGGGTAGCTCCCACTAGAGAGCAAGATTTTCCCCTGTCTAGAGGTCCCTTTTTATTCGGCTGTGTGGGCGGTTGGAACGTACGCCAACTGCGGGGTTGTCTTGTTCGGAACTATTCAGTAAGGAATGGGTCCGGCTTTGTGTTGCAGGGGGTCGGGAGTGATCCTCGGTACGTTGATCTAGGCCACGTACTGTAATGGGCGGTACCCTAGTAGCCCTGCCATTGTATGGAATCCAAAATCCAATAAGTGCCAACGGTTTTGATTGTATTACCCACTTTTGTGGCTAGTAGCTGGAATTTAATAGATGCAACAATTTCGGCTGTTTCTTATTTACTTGAAAACCCTAGACATTATTATAATATCACTAGATTTCCTATCAAATGTTTTGGTTAGCGTAAGGTAAAAACTTTTCCATGTTTATGTGTGGGAAGTCTTACGTGATACTTTTCTTTTCAAAAGGTTTTTGAAAGTTAAGCCACTTTAACCTGTTATTCACACCAGACCCATGTCTGACCCGGAGTTTACTTTTGTTTTTCATAAACTCTTGGGTACTCAAATTTTTACGAGTAGCCAAGGAATTCAGGTTTGCTTTGACGAATTGTGGAGGAGCAATGGAGCAGGAGACTTCTGCGTTAGATATTAGCATTTCGCTGTGTGTTCTGTGTTGTCTCTGGATTGTATTATGTTGTAAATACTAGACAGGTGTTTATAACTGTCTAGTATGAGTGATATATCTGTGTACTCTGATTAGTGTCGTATACTATGTAATACTTATGTTATTAATATAATTTATTCGCTCCGCTGCTTAGATTCTGATGTGTTGTTTCTTTCTTCTTCTCTTTCTTTCTATTCTCTATCCCTTTCTTTCTTATTAACGATGCGACTTCCTGTAATCTGGAAGTTTGGGTCGTTACAGTGCACGCGAGCGTGTACTGCAGCCACACGGTATTGCTTTTATTGATATTCTATTTGCTTTTGAATTATTGATCTTTTGTGTATTTAATCACTGTAGTGGCGAGGCAGTACACACGTGCGTGTACTCTGCCCTACCCGAATTGATATTTTAATTGATATTTTAATTGTTTGAATTGTTTCGTGTGTCCAATTCAATATTTTGAATCGTATTTTGATTTGGTTTAACTTGATGATTTTGTTGATATCTAATTATCTTTTTGATAAATAGATTATGAGTTTCTAATTATTTATTTAATAATTAGATTTTATCATTAATTTCCATTTAGGCAATTCTGTTGTTTTCTAAACTATCTTCATTGATAACCCTTTTTATTTATCTTCCTTGATAATTTGAATTTGTTGATTTGTTGTTTAACATTGTTACGTGTTATATTTACCGTTATCCGACTTCCTTATTTAAGGATTGGATAGGTGAATTTATTTTGACTGTCGTTTGATTGTTATTTAATTATTATTGCTTCCGTGCATTAATAACTGAGTTTGAATTAGACTGACCCGTGTATTATTTTCTTTTGAATTTAATACTCGGGTCAGACCGAGTTATTACAGGTTGTAGATATCTTGCTTTGGGTTTCTGCTAGAGCTATGAAGTCTTTTCATACCTTTTGAAGTAGCCGTGTCATAGTATAGGAAGATATGTATTCATGTATATTATATACGATAATGTACTTGTATATGTAACTTCCAGAGTCGACGGTTGTAGTTGTATCATATGTACTGTATCACATATATTGTAACTGACATGATTTATATATATATATATATATATGATACTTTTGTTATCTGTGTTCCACATTTAGCTGATCTGTGTTATTATTATATATATTGTCCTAAACTATCATGAACCATCATAGTTCGTTTTATACTGGAATTGGGTATGTCGATGGGAGTAAATAAATAAGAGATGAAAATTAAAAATATATACCACTCCTATCGAGATAACCAATACTAGTGTAAGGCCTAACTACGGATGGCCGCTCCTATCCAGCCTTATTCTTCGTAATAACAAACAGTATTTCTTTTAATACTCTTTATTATTGTGAGCATAGAGGTGGGGCGTCACAGTATATTTTATATTTAAATTTAAATTGTCTCGAGATCGTAGCTCAAAATCTCGATCTCCTACCGAGGCATGCCGCCGGGCGTTTATAATGTTATATCCCTATTCTGAATGCACTGGAAAAGGTTTTGAGTTCTAATTCGACCGTATGGAGAAGATAGCTTTTTGGACCCAGTAATTATATTAAAATTCGATATAAATTTTCAACACGTTTATATATCATACGGCCACACGACAACTCCAATCATTACAAAATTTGAAATCCGATAATAATACAATATTGCGGATCTAATGAAACTGGTTTCATCGAATTCTGAGACTGTGTCCCGAAAGGCTATTTTTAAATATCAATTTTACTTATATATATTTTTAAAACTTAACAAAACACTTCCAAATTCAATTCTAAAGTTTTCATTATCTTCAGTACTATTAATATAAATTTTATAAGCCTTTGAAATATTTTTAACAAGCATAAAACCGAAGATTCAATATTTTACCCAACTTCCAAAAATTAAATTCAATAATTTAATTGCAAAATAAACAGTGATATTTGAAATTCAAGTTAAACTAACTTTCAAATATATAGAATCAATTAAATATTTCAATTTCAAATATCCAAAAATTCTGGCTCGTCACATTCCTCCCCCCTTAAAAGAATTTTGTACCCGAAATTACTTGTTTAGAAGAATGCTCCAACCATTTACTATTTTCCTAAAACCAAACAAGTTTTAAACATTTTTCCAAGAAATCTTTTTAATAAAACCACATTATCACCCTTACTAACTTTCCAAACTCTTCCATGGTTTTCAAACAATACTATTTACTCAACCATTCAAATTTCAATACAAAACCAAATTTAAATTTTCAAAATTTTCTCAAAATTTCAAACTCTCTAAATTTTTGAAAAATTTCGCCAGCATCTCCTTTGCATGGCTAGCTCGGAACAACTGCAAAATGCCTCTACGGGGCCCTTATGTTTCAATGGAAAACAAAAGGCCAAGTGGCTAGATCAAAAAACCATCAAATTTCATGTAGAAATTTAATTACATACCTATTTTGTCGGGCTATTCAATTTATCTTCTAAATTCAAAACACCAATTTTCTTTTGCCTTTAAAACACATGTATATCCTACATAGCAATAATGTCAAATTACATCATTCAAAATCATTTTACTCATTTCTTTGCAAAAGTTTTAAGCCTGTACAATGTACATATATTATCTGTACGCAATATCACATTCGATCGCTCACTCGATCACACAATTCCACTTTCCAGACTAGTATCGTCCACCCGACTTCCTAGTGCTGACTCAGATCTGGTTTCTTGATCATAAACCGTCATTCTACTTAAACAGTTCATTTACTATGATAGAGAATTTCTAAACCAATCAAAAATTCATATCCAGGGTTCACCGTCGAAAATCGAGTGAAATATCCCAACTCGGATCGATATAACTATCTCGAAATTCAATGCTCGAATCTGGATCAAATCTTTCATGCGAATAAAATAATATACGTACATTCTATGTATTCATCTAAATTGATTTTCAGCTATATCAATTCTCTTTTATTCACATTTATTCCGATTACTATCCACTCATTCACAATTATCATTTCACATCCCCTTATTCAATCTTTATTCACATATTAACTTTCCAAATACTAAATTTACTTAAGAATTCCACCATTTTTTCTTAAGTTTAATATAAATATTTTACATACTTAAATATTTATTTTTACTTCACCACTTAAGCGTTCACATCTATTTCCATTTAATTTAAATTTTCAACTCCATTCTGAATTCAGTTTTATCTTTAATTTCTTAATTTATTTCCCAATCAAATTCAATTCCAAATCTGTTTAACTTACTAATTTTATTTATCATTTCATTTCCAGATTTAATATCAAATCTAAATAAAAGTTTTATTTCCAAACTTTTTACTTCTTTTACTTTCTTCGGACAAATTCTACAATTTCATTTTACTTTACTCAGTTTAAATTAATTATCATCCCAATATTAAATTTTCAATTCATTTGCTTACCCACCTAAATCAATTAGTTCACTTATTAATTTTTAATCTTTTGTTTTATTTAGTCCAACTTAACTAATTTTCCATTTCACTTATTTGCCACAAATTAAATTGGATTTCAATATTCAGTTTCAATTTCATTTACTTACAATTGTAAACTCATTTGTTCATTCACAAATTTATTTTCACTTAATAAATTTTTATTTTAATGGCCATTCCATTAGTCTAGTCCTCTTAGGATTTTTCCTCAAATTCATCTCTATCTAAGTTGGTTCAATCACATTTCAATTTAACTCAAATTCTAAACTTCTATAAGTTTCCCAACATATTTATATTCCATTCGCTAACCTTTATCAATTTACTTCATTTAATTGGTTTATTTACCAATTATTTTCTAGTCACACTTACTTTCATTAACTTTTTACAAGCAAATTTTATTTCATAAAATTTCCAAACTTTATAAGTTCCAAACCTGTTTATGATCTATAAACAATTTTAGTTAACTTCTAGAGTTTAAACCATTACTTAAACATTCAAGAATAAATTTTGAAAACATAAATATCCAAATCAAACTACTCTTTGAATTTCAAAACCAAACCCAATTTTGCAAACAACTCCAATTGAAAATATTTGGTAGCAATTCCTCTCTTGGAAACTCGAAAATGAACATCGGTGATGCTGCAGTCATCAGCAAAGTTATTTTCCAACGACCGAAAAGAGTTCAATGCTTTATCTCTCGTAGAAAAAAACCCTTCCAAATATTTTAAATTGCAAATCTCACCAGATTTCAAATCCAATTCAAAAATATTTTCTAATAATTCTTAGTATTATTCCTCCAAAACCTTTGAAAACCATTTTCAAACCCAAAGGAATTTAACCTTTTCCCAAAATTCCAAATTAAAATCCTTGCAATTCATATTCGAAAATACTCTGGAATTGTTGTTTCATTCCCAATTATAAATCACATTTATAATTCATGTTTACAAATTCCATTTTGTATGAATTTATCTCTTAGTTTTTAGTTACGATTTTCAATTTCTTATTCAATTTCAACATGATAATGATAATAATTAAATATTATCATTCCATAATAACCAAGCTACCATATACTAGAATAATTTACAAAAAAAATTATATAAAAAAATAATTTGGGTAAAATTATTTCATTTACCCCAATTAAAACAATATTGTGTTAGTTTATCGTGTTTAAGAGTTTAGAAACCCCTATCGATGACATGGCATCCCATATATCAACTAGAATTCATAAACACTCAACTGATAAGTCAACACAATATAAAAAACAATTTTTAAATTCACTAACAAATACGCGCTCATATCTATTTATACACTCAAACTCATTCTAGAGTGCTACAGACTCTATTTCTAATGAGTAATCCCCACCGGAGCCAAGGTTCTCGCTTAACCTTCAGCTATGATACCAATTGTAACGACCCGATTTCTCGACGCTCGAAAATCGACGTCAATATGTCCACTATATCAAATGCCGAACAATTGAGTTTCGGAAAATATTCAGTGCCAACAACATGAAACTGAACTGTGTACCAATGATAAGGCAACATAGCAAGGCACCTATAAAGGAATAGCAACAAGGCACAAAGGCCACAGGTTGGCAACAAATGAATTTTGCATGCCACCTGAACGTCAAATGTTTATAAAACCAATATAGTGACAATGCAAGCACATATAAAAGGATAGCAACAAGTCAGGGTCAAAGCACTAATGCATATAGACCTGAAGACTGAATGAAGAATCAATTATAAATGGAAATGCCTCAACAAACACTGCAATATATTCATGAGGCCATTAGACTGTAAAATAACATGAAAAACAACTGAATACAATTAGATAAAACAGTGCAGACTTGACTGCAACAACATGATAAGCAAAATGCATGAAACAGTCAATGGTTAGACTGGTCAGTGCAAGTTCTGGTGCTTGACAATTTACAAACTGCAATTGCAACATCATCTCTACCTAGAAACTAACCACCAATATCATATAGTATGGAAGCAAGACTACAAGAACCAGACTCGAGTAAGTCCAAACCACACATAAAAAGGCAAATGTCGAAGACCATAAAATCTTAACACACATACATACACGGGTGAAACATCAAGTACAAAGAGCAACACCGTGAACGCAGTGAACCCACTCAAGGCAGCAAGTAAATCAAGTGCATCGTATATATGCAGTGTAGCTGAAATAGATCGAGCAAGTGCCCGAATAAAATATAATGCTTTTCCAGTATAAAACCGCAGCTCGATATCAAAGCAATGATGATGGCCGAAGAGAATGCAAAGTCAGGGAATCACATACACAAACGAAGTGGCCGAAGTCGAATGTAAATCAAGCCGTGGTGTCTACGAAACCAAGCCGTGCCATGATAACCCAGAAAACAAGAAAACAAATCTAGTCAAAAACATCGATCATCGAAATAAAAATCGCGTATTCACAGCAAAGACAAACAGTGCCATGATAACCAGGAAAACAAAAAAACAAATCCAAATCAAGGCAGGAATCACTAACGACGAAACCAAATCAAACGCAAAACATACTACCAAGTCGAATTAGATGTGAGTGAAAAATGAAAATCACTCACTTTGGTTTCTGAAGAGCACGAATCAAAATCGACAGCCGAAGTGAGCAACGAGCGATCGAAGTCGGCGCCTCGAAATCGGTCGGCACCTTCAATTTTGCTCGAACCCTAGTTTTTGAACGAAGCGGAAGAGGCCGCCGTTTTTAATTTTTCGTGCGCTTGGTTTTAGGGTTTCGAAATTGAATGAAAAGGGGAACAGCCTATGCTTTTTTATAATTATCATGGCCCAAAAACAAAAAGAAATGTGGTCCACAAATTCAATTTTAAAGCCCTCTTACCCTTACTCAAATTATCAAAAGAATTTCAACCCAATAAAATTCCAATCAATTATTAAAGAATCACAACCCAATCTTAAAAACTCCAAACAGCAATTAACCAACTGATTAATCATTAAATGACGAAAATTAATTAAAGCGAAATCCCGGTTGTTACATATACTTTCTTTGACTGGTCAATTAACCTTCACATCAGAACTTTTCCATATCACTGTTGCATGTTTAACCCAACACGCCAACGTCTCATCCTTGTCTCCCCGTTTCTTTTTACAAATCTCATGCATGCGTAGATTAAAAGCTAGTAAAGAAAGAAAGCTTTTCGGTTCAAAACAATTCTTCTTCCTCCCTTATTATAATGCGTTCTCAAATCAAAGTCGGCCTCAAATCATAACAACTTCAAATAAATAAATAAAAGACTGGAGGAAATTTCATAACTCCACGAACTTTCAATTGAATATCACCAAATTAATGCTAAACTCGTGCGTTGGCCCGAGCTTCAATTAAGTATAGCTCTGGCAGGTGCGGCCGATGAGGGATGGGTTTGTTAGTTTTGGGTTGTGGGTGTTCGATAGTGCCGTTCAAATTAGGGTTTGGTGCCCTCGCAGAGTTGATCAACGATAGGAACATTTGAGGTTGGAATTGTTTTCATGTTGGAGTTTAGCTTATCGAAGATGAGTATTGGAGGGTGCAATCGACTCTGGGTGAGGGTGTGTGTTCTGGGCGATTCACGTGGAGGGGGAAACTAGCCGCTTTAGGCAGTAGGTAGTCGAGCTGCTCATCAGTGGTCTAGATGAGTCAATTTGGTGGGTTTTGCATGCATGTGGGAGGGTGCTCATGAATTAGACTGGCAAGGCTTGGAGGTGTGGGTCAACGCGGAACAGGGGGACGAAAGTCGAGTATCTCGACTGCGATTAGCGGCGCGGCATGTCCAGTTTTAGGTCGGTCGAAGTTTGGGGTGGAGCAGTTCGTCATGGCCTTGAGGTAACTGCGTATTTGTATCTTTTAATATATATATTCATGTATAGAAAGAAAATTAATATAAATATAAATCTATAATAAATTCACACACATATTTTTAATCTAAATATATAAAGAAGAAAAAACGGAGAAATTTATATATATAGATAAGCTTTAGGAAAAATTAATAATTAATGATAGAAATTTTAAATGTTTGGGAGATTATGTGGAAATAGATTTTTGAGTCCATAATTTATTTTATAAGTGTATACACACACACACACACACACACACACACACACACATATATATATATATGTAGTTTCAAGGGAAAGATAAATATACCTATACATATTTTAATTGTCTAAGTTTATTTTAAATAATGGATTTAGTGAAAAAATATATATTTAACTAACTTATCTAATCTATTTTAGTTACTAGAACATTTTTTTTAAAAAAGGAAGATTTATTTAGTTAGAATTAATTTGCTAACTAACCAAATTTATTTAAAAGGAAATTAACCGTTCGATTATCTTGAATATTGATAAACCATATATGTTTGTACAAGGTCCTAAACCATGAAACCAAGTCAAGATTGAAGTGGATGACAAACAAAAATCAAAGGTAAGTTAACCTCACTCATTTGGTATACCATTTAACATTAAATAGTTAAATTTAAATTATTGGTTGATTGAATTGCTTGGATGTGATATGTTATATATAAAATATATATACTGGAGTGATTGATTTCCTGCATTATATAGCGGATGAGACCCTATGCGCCCCGCATAATAGCGGATGACCCTTTATACTGCGATATTCCACCTCGAAGTGGAAATGGTATTTTATATTGTGCTAACATCCGTTGATGCAGGGAAACAGGTTAGAGGGATCTAACTGGATTCCTCAAAATGTTGAATTTATTTTATATTCAGCGATGTGATTTATGTGATAACCTGTGATGATTATATTGATTATATTGGTAATTGAAATTATTGAATGCTATGGTTTGGCTGAATATATTTGGCTATTTTGAAGATATGAAAAATATAAAAGATTTGATTTTGAAAAGAGATATAAGAGAGAAATGTTAAGTAAAAATAATTTTAGATAAATTAAAGAATGAATTCAGAAAGAATAAAGGTTTGATTTTAAATTCTATTAAATAAATGCTAGGTATGGAAAAGAAAAATATAGAGATTTTAAATAAATGAAATTAAAGGAGTTTTGGAGACGTAAGTGATATTGCTTAAGAATTAAAGGATTTTATTTTAAATTTTAAAGATTTAAAATGATTGGGAAGAATTAAAAGGGAGAATTTTGAAAAAAGAATGAAATGGATATTTTCAATTTAAAATAAGGTTTTGAATCATAAATAAAGAAGTGAGTTTGAAATTAATAAATTTTGAAATAAATTTGGATAAGTAAAGGAGTAATTTTTAAATGGAGTAAATTTTGGAAATCATTTTGGGAATTGATTTGGTGTTTGAAACTGTGTTTTAAAAAGAGAATGAGACTATGGAATTTATAATTTAGGTTTATAAAGTGAAATAGGATATTAGTTGATGATATTTGGAAGTATAAATTCACGGTGGGAATTTATAAAGGAATGAGTAATTTGTTTTAAAAATAAACAGCGGTTTATTTTTAATGGTGTGGAAAGGAAAGTGTATTTCCCTGGAAAGCCAAGTATATTTTCAAAGAAAGATTTCCAGGCATAAGTTAGAGGTTTTAATATGGTTTTAAAAGAATGTTTTAGAAAGAAATTTTTATTTAATGGGTTTAATTTTTTTTAAAAGTAAATATTTATTAAATTAATTATAGTTGTAATTATTTTAAAGGTTTAACTAGTATTATGTTTTAACGGATAATTATTTAATATTTATACCTTATAGAATAACTTTTATTTTAAATTAGTTTTACTTAAGTTTTATATGAGAAATTAGTATAAAATTTCATAACTAGTATTTTAAATAAAGTGTTTAAAGCATTTTTTTATTTTAAAATGTTTTTAAAGTACATATATTTTTGGATAAAGTGATTTAAATTATTTTAAAATCTAAAGTATTAAGACTTGGTTGTTTTTAGTGGAAATAAAACAATTGGGTGGAAATTTATTTCCACGAGAGAAAAAGCGATTTGAAAAATATTTTCAAAGGAATTAAAGTGTAGAAAATATCTTGTGAAGATATTTTGAAATAACTAATTTGGGAAATTATTAATGTCTGATGGTTGTTTGCGGATGTTATTTGATAGTTAAATAACCGATTATCAATATTGAACAATGCGTTGATCATTTCGAAGAGACTGGGATCAGGATTAATTTCCCAAAAACCACTTCGATCAGGTTTGAACGTTTTCGTAAAGAAGACATGGGCTTGGAGTCGAAGATGAAGTAGGGAAGTACAAGGGCTAATCGTTACTAATCCTGAGGGTGATTCCAAAATGGATGTAGTAGGAGTAGTGCCTTCGGCTCCGTTCAGACCCGAAACGGACTATATGGATGAATGCTTCAAAAGATCGTCAGGAGGACGATGAGCATTCTAAGTGAATGTGTGCTAAAAAGGTAACGCATAGCCTCGAGTCTCATCAACCGGGAATGGCTAAAATAGGGGTGGTGCACGCAAGGCTAAGTGGCTAGAAACTAATTAGGGTAAGGTCATCCCTATCTAGATGTCCTTTTTATTCGGCTTTGTGGGCGGCCGCTGATCCAAAATGCGGGGCGATCTTATACGGACTATCCAGTAAGGGGTAGTCCGGTCTTGTGATGCCGGGGATCAGGGTGAATCCTCGGTACGGTGATCTAGACCATGTACTGTGACGGGAGGTACCTCAGTAGCCATGCCATTGATGGAAACCCAATCTCCAATAAGTGCCATCGGACTTGTTTGTATACCTATTATGGTGAAATTTAATGAATGTAACAATTTCGGCTATTTGAATAAGTATTTGTATATAGACACTATTATAATATTAGAGAATTTTATAAGAAAATGTTTGGTTATAGTTAGGTAAAAACCCGACATGTTTATTTATGACGTGGTCTTATGAGATACCTTTGATTTCAATCGAATTTGGAAACTTACAATCGATTGCCAACAAATCGTGAACCAATCAAATATCACAAAGTCAGAAAATTCAAACAACAAAGTCATAAGAGAAAAGAAATTCACAGAGCAAGTTCAAATATATGAACCATGATAATCAGGCAAAGAACTATTTGAAATAGAACCGGCCAGGATGAATTACAAATAACCAATCAAAATCGAACGACCCATTTAAAGTAACAGAAGAATTCAATTGAAATATATGAACATAGCATTTAGGGATTTATCCCTATAAAACCCAAGTCATCATTGGCATTTAAACAGATTCGAGTGAAAACAAATACCAGAGCCAGCTAAGTCATGAACACACATGTAACTCGAATCAAAGTCGAGAAAATTAAAATGGAATAAGAAAATCATGTACCAAATCAAAACATAGATCTCGACTTAATTGTTGCAGCCGTGAGTAAATTAATCGATCAAAGAAAGCACTCGAAGCATCAGCTATCAATTCAAGTGGCATCCTCATCACAAAAGCCCTAAAATTTTGAAAGAGGAAAGAACGAGCAAAGAGGCAGGCATATTTCACAAAGTATACGGACCGATGACATAAACAAGAAAAAGGGGATTCTCTTTTATTTTTGTTTTGGTCTGGTTCTAATAAATAGTTTTGGTCTTTAGTTTCTAAATTAGGGTTTTGTGTTTTTAAGTTGTTTTTATTTGTAATTTACTATCAAACTTTTATAAAGTTCTAATCCTATGACTAGGGGTCGAACTACCATGGTGTAGCTCGAGAATTCGCAACTCAGTGGCTGATTTGTGCTAGGGTTTTGAACGTGGAGTTAGGTTAGCCGATAGCGTGTGTCACAGGTTTACTAGTGTAAGCGTCTGACTACTTAATTACTAGTAGAAACCTTGGGGGAAGCACGTAGACAGGGTTTTCCGAAGCTGGGTAAATCTGTGCTGTTCTATTTCTGCTTTTATTATTCTGCTATTATCTGTGCTACAATTATTTTATATATTTTCGCAGTAAATTTTTATAATTATTAATATCACCCTATTCACCCCCATCTAGGGTGAAATTGATCTTACAAGTGGTATCAGAGCAAGGAACAAAAGCCAATTTTTGTCTTAAAAATCTGAATTTTCAAAAATAAATTTTTGTTTTTTTTTTTCAAATAGCTTCTTTTAATAATGCTTTTGCTAAGGGTCAGTCCATGGTTAAACCACCAATGTTCAATGGTGAATATGCTTGCTGGATGAATAGAATGAATTTTTTTTCTAAAAACCATTGATGCTTGGAATATTGTTGAGACAAGATATAGGACACCAACTATAATGGTAGATAATCAAAAAATAGATAAACTGGTGGATCGATGGACAAATCTAGAAAATAAACTGCAGAATGCTAATGCTAAATCTATGAATTCTATTATATGTTCATTGGATCAAATTGAATTTAATCATGTCTCACATTGTCTAACTACGCAAAAAATAAGGCACACACTCGAAGTGACTCACGAAGGAACATCTCAAGTCAAAGAATCTTGCCTTGCCATGCTTAGTAGTGAATACGAGAAATTTAAAATGGCCAAGGATGGAAATGTCAAAGAGATGTATGGATGACTTTCCAATCTTGTATACAAATCAAAAGCTCTCAGAAAATCATACACAAAATTGGAAATAGTCTGAAAAATCCTCAGAGTCCTTCCGTGAAGTTTTAAAGCCAAAGTCACCGCCATTCAAGAATTAAAGGATTTAAAACAAATCTAAGTCAAAGAACTCATCAGAAATCTCACCACTTATGAGCTAGAAATGAAATTCAAGGGAGAACAAGAAGGAGGTGATACTCAAAAGAAATCAAAAGCTCTTAAAGGAACAACAGAAAGTGACGATGATGATGCTGATGGAGCAGCTGAGCTGGCACTATTAATAAAGAAATTCAAAAGGTGGAATCACAAATTGGAAATCCAGCTCTAAATCAACAATTGAAAAGCAGAATAGCTAAATTACAAGACAACTCAAAAGAGCAGGAGATCATATGTCACAAGTGCAACAAACCCGGTCATATCAAACCAAATTGTCCTCAAAATCGAGTCAGCCAAGTAAAGAAACCGAAAAGGAGAAGTTTTACAGCCACTTGGGATGAAACTGATGAAGTTGATAAAAACATTGGCAGTGTGAGTGAAAAATAAGATCTGTGTCTTTAAGGTGACATAACTGATAGTGATGATGACGAGCCAAGCGAGGTATCAAAACTTACTCATTTGGAATTACTTATATATTTTCACGAAGTAAATGGCTGTTTTGAACGACATAGGGAGAAATACGCTAAACTTGAAAAATACTTTGATAGAATTAAATAAATAACCTTACCAATTAGTTAAAAACTATCAAAACAAGTGCCCTAAGTGTGATAAGTGTCCATCATTTGAAGAAGAAATTAAAAAATCAAAAATTAAAATTAAATCACTTGAAAACGAAGTTCTGATTTTGAAAGAAAGTGAAAACACTAGGAGAGACTATAAAAAAGTACACTCAATTATTGAGTGAAAATGAATCTCTCAAAACACAAGTTCAACAATTGTCTACAACTTTAGGAAAATTTTCCATAGGTGGAAAATCACTAAATATGTTATTAGGGAAACAAACTGTCAATCCTATTAGACAAATACTGGGGTATAATCAACCTGAACGTATTAGAGGTGAAATTAATCAAGTCAATTCCAAGTGCACAATTTGTGGAAAAACTGGATACAATCACAATAATTGCTGGTATAGACCCAAATAAGTGAAAACTACTAATTTGGGTTCCAAAAGGCACGAATGTAAAATCCCTTAAAATCAAACAAATTTGGGTGCCAAAGTGAAGAAATATAGATTGTTTTGGGTCCTACTCAAACATATTTTTCAAAATTCTTTGCCATTAACAACCGTGGACTTATAAAACAAATAAGTCATAAAAATCTTTTCCCCTGTAAGTGTGGTAGTAGGCTGAGGAACAACAACAATATTACATGGACTCTGGCTGTTACAGGCACATGATGGGCAACAAATCAAAATTCCTCAGCCTATTACAAAGGTGGTAGAATCATAATGAGTAACAACGAAAAATTATCGTGAAGGTAAAGTAGGTAACAGTAAAGCAGATAATGGTATATTTATCTTGAACGATTTATTAAATATGAAAATCTACACCATAATCTGATTTAAATCAACCAATTATGTGATAAAGAAATGAATGTTGATTTTGATTCTGACTTATTCAAAATTATTGGCCAATTATCTTTTTGTGATGAGAACACTATAAGTATCTCTAAATGTTTTTGAATTATCTCATATAAATTTGTTTGGACCGATGATGTTGCAAGTTTAGATGATAAGAAATATTGTCTTGAATTGATTTTTGATTACTCTAGATACACGTGGATATATTTGCTTATCATACTACTTTTGGATCTGAAACTATGTTCACAATTTGTAAATTTTTACGATTTCAATTCAAATTCAAGAGAATTTCATTTAAAAGCTGTTAAAAATGATTTTAAGGTATTTTGTTACACACTTCACGGTCTGGTCTATAACATCCAACTAATGATAATCTTGAGTCAAAGGGAAATTCGGATGCAGATTATACTGATAATCTTTTTGAATGAAAAATTACTAGTGAAACGTGTTTTATGTAGAGACATTTATTAGTTGCGTCACGTTTTTCAAAGAAAATATCTGCTTATTTTTCATTTCAACTAATTTTCAAATAGCAGACATTTTCCTTATGAAACCTCTTCAAGTAAGTAGTTTTTTTGTTGATCTTTTCAAATTATTCATTTTAGAAAATTTGATTTCGTAATTATTTTTGATTCGATTTTAAATGACTACATTAACTAATCTGACTCTCTTCTGATTATCGAAAAGATAAATAGTGTTTGAAAAAGTAATAAGTATCGATATTAATCATATATTATAACTTGAGATTATGTATTTAGTAAATTTCTTTGAAATTTTAAACAAGATTTATAATCACTTTTGATGAGTAGAAATTCCATGACCATCTCTATTTCTACCATATTTCTAACGTCCATCACTCATCAAAATCCAATATAGTATGTCTGTATGTGGTATTTTAAGCGGGAAATTATTCGCTTTCATTTTATTTTATTTTTTTGCAATAAAAATATCCAAAGTATTCACTGTCATTCAAAAGTCCTCACGGTTATGCATGGGTGAATTACTTGTTGATTATGCGCTTTCATGCTCATTTAAATGTCCTCACAGTTATGCATATATGAAACACGTGTCAAAATTGATTATTAAATAGACAAGTTGATTCTAATTCCAATTAAATGTCCTTACACCTATGCACGGTTAGAAGATGCTTGAATTCATTTTTCTATTTTTTATTTTTTTTAACAATTTAGGAATACTACTAATCTAATTTAAAAGTCCTAACGGTTATGCATGGTTAGTAGATATTCAGATTCCTAATATAAATACACCATAAATAGACACAACTTTATGGTTTTACATGCTGACATCACCCCTATCATTCTAAAGTGGAATATGCGCCTAATAGAGTATTTAAGATTTTTGTTTGATTTTTTTATTGAAATTTAATATTTATACTCGATTGGGTATTAATATTGTATTAATATCTATCACTTTATCTCTATTTTTCTAACACTATTGCTCTTTTACTAATAACAAAAGGAGGAGAGAAAAGTTAAGATTTTGGCAAATAAAGGTCAAATATCTTATTTTGTATTTTCTATTTGCATCTAGGTTCATTTGCATAACTTTATTCATTTTCATACATATATGAAGGGGGAGCTTTGTTGTAGAAAGGGAGAATTCAAATAGGGGGAGCAAATAGATTTCATCTATACCCAAATATATTTAATAAATTCAAAATCTTAAATATATGTTCGTTATCATCAAAAGGAGAAGATCGTTGAATATGCAAGTATATGATTTTTGTTTGATGATAATAAACATACACACACACACACACGCGCACACACACACTGATACACACGCGCACACACACACACACACTCAGTTGAATGTATTTGTTATTGTACTATTTTATTTTCACACAATTAAATAAATATTTGTTGAATAATATAAATAACAATTAAAGTGAATAAAATAAATAACACATAATTTATATTCAAAAAAATATTTTATTACAATTTTGAATAGTACAAATTTGATCTCTCACTATATATACACAATTTCAATTGCAATACAATTTCGATTACATCACAATTTCCAATTTACAATGTTCACCTCACTACATATCACTCATTCACTAGTATTTATCTTCAACTCTATTCCAGATTGAATCCAGCATCTGAGCGATTTGCAAAATAAACACTGAAGCAGTAAAATTGAAAAAGGAATATTTTTATAGTGTAAAATAAAATGTGTTTTTGAAAATATTATTTGTCTCAGTTGTTAGGGTTGTTCGTCATCATATTCATTTTGAACTCATCATACATGAACAACTTGTGACATGCATAGCGTGTCACTGTACATGCCACAAAGCCGTGCACACCGATATACACTTGATAAAACTACATGGACAGGTGAGCACAAGGTCAAACCCAAGCCGAGGCTGGATTTAACTCAGGTGCAATACAAAAGCATCACAAAATTGTCGAGTACAAGTTCTCTTGCAACAAGAATCGAAAACCAATCCATGCTAACAAGTGCACAAATGTGTACAAATTAGAAAAGGCTCGATAATAGAGTCAAAGCAGTATGAAAATTTAAGTGAAACCAGAAATATACAAACTGCACATGCAACCAGTGGAATCAGAATCAAATAATCACAAGAAAACAATGAACTGGTCAGAGCAACCCAATCTATCAATAAGCTTCAAGCAGACTACTCCATAAACACACACTTATATACATACGTAACTGTATGTATGTATACAAGTGGAGAAGACCAGATTCAAGTATACATAAAGATCAGCAAACAACAAAAGATCACTTCAAATGTCTGACTTGAACTAAGTAAGTTCAAGCAAACTACATGAACCGAGCCAATACTCAAAGCATCACATGAAAACAAAGGCTAGACAGTCCAACCAGACTCGAGTACACATGAAGACATCATGAACCAGATAAGGCATAAGCTCAGACTCAAGTGAAACCAAGGCCATAAATTTCAACCAGTTCAATGAGCAAGGCCAAATAAAGACAACAGAAGTGCAGACACATGAAGACACCAACCAGAACAAAGTCATAGTGCTTTACACATGCATATATACAACAAGCATATGATGCAATACAACAAATCAGACTAGAGGCAATCAAGTGCATAAGCACGCAAACCATACAGTGCACCTGAGCAGTCCATAATGAATGTAACCATTGTACAAGAAAACAATGAATTGATCAGGAGCAAAAAAGGTCAGGTATAAGCATGGATGAGCAGTGATGACACAAGTGCACCATACCAGGGCAGTGTAAAGTACAAAGAAACATATATATTAAATGCAGTAGCAAATTTAACTTGAACCACCATACAACATCTTTATCAAGTGCAGGGAAGCATATATATATATATATATATATATATATATATATATATATGCAAATACACATGTATACATACGTACAAATACACACACACACATATATATATACAGGCAGTGCACATGTAACTAGGACCAGCGAATAGTGAAGTGAAACAAGACCAGACCTAAATCAACCATGAAGTACATAAGTAAATCCATGCATCAAGTATACATGACTCGAAGCAATGCAACCAGACCAGAAATAAGAGTAGACGACAAAGTGTACATGATATAAACCAAGTCTAACATGAGCAAACGTGTAGAATAGTAGGTAGAGCTCAATGCAACCCAGACCAATATCACACAACAACTGCATACATCAGTATAGAGCATCACAAAGATACATATATACATGCGTAAACACACATGTATACATGTATTGATATACATATGCATAAGCACATGAACTCAACAAAGCTTCAAATTCACTCGAACCAGAATGGACTCAACCACAACACAGTTGTGGTTCATGGAAGATCAATATGATGTGTAGACTCAAATCAAAGCCGTGGTCACACATTTTCAATTAGAGCAAAAAGAAATTTAAGAAATCTAAGTGTTTTTTAGCAAATCAAAATATTATCTCAAATTCGAACATAGCCAGCAAAAAAATTGGAACAAAGTCAGGGCCAAATTCAATCAGAGTTTATCAATTCAATTTTCATCTCAAAGTCCAGTATACTACACTCGATTACCAGCAATTCATGAACCAGCCAATAATCACAAAGTCAGAAAATTCAAATAAAAAAGTCATAGGAGAAAAGAATTCATGGAGCAAGTTCAAATTCAAGAAGCCGTGATAATCAAGCAAAGAATTATTTGAAATAAAACTGGTCAGGATCAATCACAAGCAACCAATCAAAATCGAACGGCCGAGCTAAAGTAACAGCAGATTTCAAACAAAACATACAAACGTTGCATTTATAGATTTATCCCTGTAAAACCCAGGTCATCATTGGCATTTATACAGATTCGAGTGAGAAAAATACCAGAACTAGCTAAGTCATGAACAAACATATAACTCAAATCAATGTCGAGAAAAATTAAAATCAAACAAAAAAATCACATACCAAATCATAATATCGATCTTGACTTAATTGATGCAGCCATGAGAGAATTAATCGATCGAAGAAAGCAATCGAAGCATCAGCTATCAATTCAAGCGGCGACCTCATCACAAAAGGCCTAAAATTTTGAAAGAGGAAATATTGAGAAAAGAGGCAGGCATATTTCACAAAGGATACAGATCGAAGACATAAAAAAGAAAAAGGGGATTCTCTTTTATTTTTATTTTGGGCCAGTTTTAATAAATAGTTTTGGGCTTTAGATTTTAAATTAGGGTTTTGTGTTTTTAAGTTGTTTTTATTTGTAATTTACTTTCAAACTTTTATAAAGTTCTAGTCATGTGACTAGGGGACGAACTACCATGGTGTAGTTCGAGAATTCGCAACTCAGTGGCTGAGTTATGGTAAGATTTTGAGCGTAGAGTTAGGTTAGCCGATAGCGGGAGCCGCAAGTTTACGTGTTGTTAGTGCCAAAATTGGACACTAACACCCAAACCCAAGTGAAAGCACCAAATCACAGTCACAGCTTGCAGATAGAATGTATGTAGAGAGTATAAATATGAGGAACGGTCAAAATTAAAAAGAAAGCAGTAAAGACATAGAATTTATAGTGGTTCGGCTGACTCCGGCCCACGTCCACTCCAGAAATTTCTTTTTTATTGATGTTATAATCAATTACCGTTACATTCCAAACTTTAACAATGGCTGAGTGCCTTAGCCTTAGGAAAGAGAAAGTCAGAGAGCAGAAAGAAGATCCCTTTTTCTAAACCCCCACATGTTGTATTTATAGGAAAATCCCAAGTTAGTGGGATTCCTGAGTAGTCTGGGCCTATCAGGTCCATAGCCGAGCCAATATCCTTTATTATGACTGCCCCACACTGCCATGCCGACCGACCTTTGCCGATCCACTCCATACTCTAGTATGTCGATCCCCACCACCAAGTCGCCGAGCGACACTTGCTGAGCCAATTATGCCATGCCACATCTCACAAAGTTGACCCGAAACAACAACTACTTGGACACGAGGCTGCTGAACGATGTCATGTTGAGCGATGTCATATGCCGAGCAATGTCCTGTGCCGGGCGATGTCCTATGCCGAGAGACGTCATATGCCAAGCGATGTACTATATCGAGCGATGCCCTATGTTGAGCGACATCATATGTCGAGCGATGTCCTATGCCGATCAACTCCATGACTTCCAGACCGAATGACCGATGCCAACCGACACATGAATTCCTCTCCACTCCTCGACCAATCCAGGCCCCCAAGGCCGAACCACATCATCAAGGACGGATTACCCCACCAAGATCGAGCCACATCTCCAACACCGAACCGAACCATTATGCTAACCCACCTTCCAAACGTGATGCATTACCTATCCATCCAGCCAACTCAAACCTATCGCAATCCATCCTCGATAACTGAGAAGCCGACTTAGTTAAATCCGCCTGTCCATGGCCTTATCAAAAGGCGGGTTAACATTTTCCCCTCCAAACATGCCTTGCTATTGGGAGGTGTGTTTTGAATAGCCTCAAATCCGATATCTGAAGTCCATTTTTCATTCATAGCCATATTATTATATCCATGATTCAAGCCATCCTACTCAAGTGCCATCGTCGTATTCTTATCCATGACCTTTCCGGGTTTAACCTTGAATCTATAGACTTCACCGGGTCGAGTTATCCTGTTCCAGCCTTGACTCTCCAGTCAAGGGCTTGTCCGTTCTCTGGCCTCGACTCTGCGGTTAAGGACTCCTTATATTCTCCGGCCTTGACTCTTCGGTCAAGGACTTCTTATATTCTCTGGCCTCGGCTCTCCGGCCAAGGACTTCTTTATTCTCCGGCCTCGGCTCTCCGGTCAAGGGCTTTTTATATTCTCTGGCCTCGAATCTCCTGTCAAGGACTTCTTATATTCTCCAGTCTCGGCTCTCCAACTAAGGACTTTTATATTCTCCAGCCTTGGATCTCCGGTCAAGGACTTTTATATTCTGTTCGAGTCCACTCCATCTCTCTCCGATGAAGGGACTTGTGTTCGGGTCCATTCTATCGCCTTCCGACGAAGGGACTCGTAACTTTCGATCACTGCCCCGTCTCACCGGTCGGGACCGTGATCGCGGGATCAGTATTATATATTATGTTGATCAAAATCCAATCATTCGAAATAAGAGTATTTTACATCCAGGGAAAACCAAATAAACGTGTATATCTCCAAGGGAGAAATCAAAGTTTTCATGGGAACGAAAAGAAAAAAAGATTTCATAGACTTGAGCAACACAGTTATCATCATGTCAGAGCATGCCTAGGGACCATCCTCAATCCCGTACATGTGTAAGTTACTTAGCTATGTCACTTCGAGTTCTATTACTTATTCAGAATCATAAAACCATTCAGTTGATAATAAGCCGGTGGTGGCTTAATCCAATGCCAGCTTCGTTCGAGGTAGGCGGTGGCTGCTCCCGTTTCAGCTCAATTCCTGATGTACTGCAACAGGTGACCATTCCTTACATGCTTCTCCAAGATATCTTTCAAATGCCTACAATCGTTTGTCTTGTGCCCATCTAGCTCATGGAATAGGCAATGCTTATCAGATGCTTGCTCGTATTCATAAGCTTCGCTCCTTGCGGGGCTTCGATACTGGAGGCGCCCTCGAGTATCCAAGTAAATTCTTTCTAGAGTCTCAGTTAAATTTGTATAAGAAGAAAACTTTGACACCCTTTGAGGCCTCTTTGAAGTACTATCGTTGCCATTCGTTTTCCTTTTTACTTTATCGTCCTTATTTGGATCCTCCTTGGGTGGACCTCCACCACTTATTGCATAAGCTTAAGCTTCTCTCCCTACTCTTTCAGCCTGCGCATCTTCCTGCCTCAAGAATCTTTCCGCCTCATGATAGAACTCCATGAGATCCCTCGGTGGTCCCGTTCCAATGATATCTTGAAATTCGAATTATCTGCAATTCCTGAAACTACTGCCATCAAAACCATTGATGGATTGGGCCTATCCATTGAAGCCACCATTGCGTTTAATCTACTTAATAAATCCTTGGGCGACTCTCCCTTCCATGTTTGATCGATCTCAAGGTCACTACGTTCTTGGGTCTGACTATATGGACCCGAAACTTCCTCAAAAATCTTTCAATCAACTCCATCCAAGTGTCAATAGAACCACTCTCTAGCTGTCTGAACCACATAGCTATGATATCCGTCAAATATAAAGGGAAGCATCGAGCCATGACCTCATCCAATGCCCCTAGTACCTCCATACGCCTCATGTACCTCATCAGGTGAACGGTAGGATCCGTTCTCCCGTCATATATCTCCAACGTTGGTAGCTTAAAATCTGGTGGGTTCCTAGCTTGCCTGATTGTAGGAGTAAAGGGACTCTTATTCACATCCTCCAAGTCTTTATTTACCAATCCACCTCTCACAGCTTGTCTGACCATCTCCTCTAATCTGTCATTGTTGTCAAGCTGTAATCCTTGTCCACTGCATCTGATCTGTCCCCCGAGTTCACAAGGGAATCCTGGCGCATACTCCTCATCACGTACTCTAGTATTCATGTTGGTGTCGAGCAGCATAGCGTCATCTGGTATCCCTCTATGGATTGGTTGAGCATTTCCTAGTGGCACGCCCTCGAGTCTAGGTCCATTCAGATTGATAGCCGTTTGCTGATTGGGGGCTACCCCCGTTGAACCATCCTACCTGCCTGCTGGTTAAGTGCGTCTTATCCGTCTCTATGGATCTAAGCTCCTACAGTTCTTGCCTGTCCAAGTTGCCTGAGAAGAGTCTTTATCATCTCCTCTTGTCTTTTTAGCATCGCTTCCATCTTGTCTCTGGTGATGTAGGCATATGCTTGACCAGCTCCAACTCTAGAGGAGGCCTCTTGACTTCCTTCTTGATTGCTTCTTTCTATCACTTACTTCCTTGTTGGTGGCCTAACCATTGCCTCCTAGAATCTAAGTTCCTGGCTATAAAATTCTTGAGTGCTTGCCCTCTCGGTGAAAGCACCAAAATGTTAGCGCCAAAATTGGTCACTAAACCAAAATCCAAGTGAAAGCACCAAATCACAGTCACAACATGCAGATAGAATGTATGTAGAGAGTATAAATATGAAGAATATTCAAAATTAAAAAGAAATTAGTAAAGACATAGAATATATAGTGGTTCGGTTGACTCCGGCCTACGTCCACTCCGAAAATGTGCTTTTTATTGATGTTATAATCGATTACCGTTACAATCCAAAGTTTAAAATGGAAGAGTGCCTTAGCCTTAGAAAAGAGAAAGTCAGAGAGCAGAAAGTAGATCCCTTTTATGAACCCCCACATGTTTTATTTATAGGCAAATCCCGAGTTACATGGCTTCCTAAGTAGTCTGGGCCCATCAGGTCCATAGTCGAGCCAATATCCTATATTATAACCAACCCACACTACCCTGCTAACCGACATATGCTGATCCACTTCATACTCTAATATGCCAATCCACATCACTAAGTCACCAAGCGGCACTTGCCGAACCAACTACACCGAGCCATATCCCACGAAGTTGACCCGAAACAACAACTACTTGGACACGAGGCTGTCGAACGATGTCATGCCAAGCGACGACATATGCCAAGCGACGTCATATGCCGAGCGATGTCCTATGCCGTCATATGCTGAGTGATGTCCTATGCCGATCCACTCCATGACTTCCAAACCGAACGACCGATGCCAACCGACACATGACTTCCTCTCCACTCCTTGACCTATCCATGCCTCCAAGGCCGAACTACATCGTCAAGGTCGAACGACCTTACCAAGACCGAGCCATATAACCAACACCGAACCACACCATTATGCCGACCCACCTTTCAAAAGTGATGCATTAACTATCCATCCAACCGACTCAAACCTATTGCAATCCATCCTCGATAATTGAGAAGTCGACTTAGTTAAATCTGCCTGTCCGTGGCCTTACCAAAAGGAGGGTTAACACATGTGTAAGCGACTGACTACTTAATTTCTAGTAGAAACCTTAGGGGTAGGACGTAGGCAGGGTTTTTCGAAGCTGGGTAAATCTTAGTTGTTCTACTTCTTCTTTTATTATTCTTCTATTATCCATGCAGCAATTATTTTATATATTTTTGCATTAAATTTTTATAATTATTAGTATCACCCAATTCACTCCCTCCCCTTTAGGGTGAAATTGATCCTACAAGTAGTATCGGAGCTAGGAACAAAAGCCAATTTTTGTTTCAAAAATTTGATTTTTCAAAAATAAATCTTTGTTTTAATTTTTTTTGAATGGCTTCTTTTAATAATGCTTTGCTGAGGGTCAATCCATAGTTAAACCACCAATGTTTAATGCTGAATATGCTTACTGGATGAATAGAATGAAATTTTTTCTAAAAACAATTGATGCTTGGAATATTGTTGAGACAGGATATAAGACACCAACTATAGTGGTAGACAATCGGGAAATAGATAAACCGATGGATCAATGGACATATCTAGAAAATAAACTGCAGAATGCTGATGCTAAAGCAATGAATTCTATTATATGTTCATTGGATCAAATTGAATTTAACCGTGTCACAAATTGTCTAACTGTGCAAGAAATATGGCACACACTCGAAGTGACTCATGATGGAAGATCTCAAGTCAAAGAATCTCGCCTTGCCATGCTTAGTAGTGAATCGAGAACTTTAAAATGGCCAAGGATTAAAATGTAAAAGAGATGTATGGATGACTTTCCAATCTCGTTTACAAATCAAAAGCTCTTGGAAAATCATACACAGAATTGGAAATAGTCTGAAGAATCCTCAGAGTCCTTCCACGAAATTTTTAAGCCAAAGTCACTGCCATTCACGAATCAAAGGATTTGAAACAAATCAAAGTCGAAGAACCCATCAGAAATCTCACCGCTTATGAGCTAGAAATGAAATTCAAGGGAGAACGGGAAGGAGGTGATACTCGAAATAAATCAATAGCTCTTAAAGGAACAACAGAAAGTGATGATGATGATGGAGCAGTTGAGCTGGCAGTATTAATAAAGAAATTTAAAAGGTGGAATCACAAATACGAAAATCCAGCTGTAAATCAATAATTGAAAATCTGAATAGCCAAAGTACGAGACAACGCAGAAGAGCAGGAGATCATATGTCACAAGTGCAAATAAACCTGGTCATATCAAATCAGTTGTCCTCAGAATCGGCTTTGCCAAGGAAAGAAACCGAAAAGGAGAAGTTTTGCAGCCACTTGGGATAAAAATGATGAAGATGATAAGAGCACTGGCAGTGGGAGTGAAAAAGCAAATTTGTGTCTTTGAGATGATACAATTGACAATGATGATGACTAGACAAGCGAGGTATCAAAATTTACTTATTCAAAATTACTTATATATTTTCACGAAGTAAATGGCTGTTTTGAACTACTTAGGGAGAAATATGCTAAACTTGAATCACAAGAGATACTTCGATAAAATTAAATAAGCAACTTGACCAATTAGTTAAAAACTATTGAAACAGGTGCCCTAAGTGTGATAAGTGTCCATCATTTGAAGAAGAAAACAAAAAGTCAGAAATTAAAATTAAATCACTTGAAAATGAAATTCTGATTTTGAAAGAAAGTGAAAACTCTAGGAGAAAAAATTCTATTAAAAAATGCACTCAATCATAGAATGATATTGAATCTCTCAAAACACAAGTCCAACAATTGTCTAAAACTTTAGGAAAATTTTTCAAAGGAGAAAAATCACTAAATATGTTATTAGGGAAACAAACTGTCAATCCTATTAGACAAGTATTTGGGTATAATCAATCAGAACGTATTAGAGGTGAAAATAATCAAGTCAATTCCAAGTGCACAATTTGTGAAAAAACTAGACACAATCACAATAATTGATGGTATAGACCCAAACATGTGAAAACCAATCCAATTTTGGTTCCAAAAGGCACGAATATAAAATCCCTTAAAGTCAAACAAATCTGGGTGCCAAAAGGAACAAATATAGATTGTTTTGGTTCTACTCAAACGTATTTTTCAAAATCCTTTGCCATTAAAAACCATGGACCTAAAAAAACAAATAGGTCACAAAAATCTTTTCCTATATAGGTGTGGTGGCAGGCTAAGGAACAACCACAATGTTTATTTCAAAATATCTTAACAAAGATATATATCCAAATCTCTTCCGATATTTCAAAAATTTAAAATAATTCCAATATACTTATATTCACAACATCATATATTTCAAAATATATCTATACTTAGAAATATATTTTCCAATTCCATTTACAATTAAATTCCTTGAGAATATTTCTATAACAACAGTCTCATAATTGAAATGTTTCAAATCCTTCTAGTCCAGTATTTAGGAAATATTTTATTAGTGCAACGACCCAAAATTAGATCACTTTAAAATATAATATTTATAGTGATTTGAAATATAAAATATGTAAGATTATATGATTCAAATAATATAAGATAGGATTTGGAAAAGGTAGTATACATAAAAACAGTAACATTTACCTATATCGACAAAAGTGAGATAATGCTAATTTTAGAAACGTAAGTTTCAATAGTTAAATAAATTATTTTAATTTATTTATGAGTGTTTATATTTTTAAATAGCATTATACAAATTTTTAAATTTGGTTTACATAAATAAATAGTTTAACTAAAACGTCAAAATGTGACCGTAAAACATTTTGTCGGAAATCAACGTTTTGTCGATTAAAATTTGTCGCAACGTTGTCGCACCTTTATTTTCTTATATAGAAACATATATTCAAATAGCGTAAGTATTAATAAATTCACTAAACATGTTTACTTTTACTAAATAAGATTAGAAAACTTCAAGAAGTCATTAATAAAAGTAAGTAAGAATTAACAACAGTAAGAAAGAGTAAACATCAAATCACATCAAATCAAAGCCAACATAATTATGATATTCTTTACTTAATTTTTAAATGACTAAGACATAAAGTAAGGATGTGAAAGATGATGCTAAGTATTAAAAAAGTGGATATTTCTATAGGTTGAAGTAAGATTAGTTTGGTAATTTGGTAAGAGGTTATTTTGGTAAATTTACCACTTCATTCTTTTTCTACAAATATTCACTTCCTTCTCACTATCATTCACATTTCTTCTTCTTCTTCTTCTTCTTCTTCTTCTTTTCTCAAGCTTCTTCATCTTTGTCCTCTTCTCTTTAATGGATTTCAAGCCATAGAATTTTTTTTAGAAAGAGATAATTCCAAAATGTTTACAAAATATTAAAAAGAAATAAATGTTCATCCTCTTCAAAGCAAACTCATTTTTCTCCATATTTTACCTCTTGTTCTCTCGGTCATAACTTCTTCAAAATTGAACCAAAATGCAAAATTCTTTTTTTCGAATCATTTAATTTTCCAGTGTCTACAACTTTTATGTTGAACACTTTGTCTCAATCTAAAGACATCCATATCAAAAATACACTTCTTTAAAGTGCATTTTCTAGCCCAGTTTTTAAGCCAGAGAATAGGCTATTTTATTTTGATCATAACTTGATCATATCAGATCCAAATTAAAAAAAATCTTTTATTTAAACCATATTAAATTTCAATGGCTACAACTTTTACATTGATTGCTTTTTCCAGTTTTATTGTTAGCTATACTTGAAAATCAATTCTTTGAAGTGCATTTTCGGGCATCATTTTTGTCAATCGAACAATATCTCTTCTTCATTCTATCATATCTTCCTCAAAAATATTCAGAATCAAGTAATTTTTTAAATTCAAGAGAAATGAATTTGCAACAACTTTTCAGTTAACAGGTGTTTTAAATTTTGAGAGTAAGAGAATCAAAAACAAGAGAGAAGATGACTTATTTTTCAGATCTAAATCTTGGGAATTCAAGTTCAAAGCTCTACAACTTTTTCTCTAGATTTTCGGCCAACCTCCATCTCAAGCCTCATCCAAGCTATTGGAAGGGAGATAGTGTTATTTGCTAGTGTTTAATGGAGTAGGAATTAAGTAGTGAAGTGTTTCTTGATTAGAATGTTGGTAGGAAGTTAATCGCTTTGGTTTATCATGAGAAACTCTATTTAACATCTCTATTTACATATATACATGTTTGATGTTGTGTTATGATTGCTATGGATGCTTATATATTCTTTGATCATCAAGTATTGATTATTTGATACGATTGTTAAATTGTTTTATCAAGCCACGTTAATACACGTTGATAAGCACAAAGGAAATCACTTTCCTTTTGAAAATAAAATGGTGTATATGTAATGCTTAAACCTTTTGGAAATAGTTTTAAAATGAGTTAGAAATGTTTTATAAACATTTAATATGTTTAAATAAATAAAGATAGATAATCAAGATTTCATTAAGTCGATTTTGAAATATATCCAAAATAATTTTTTAGAAAAATCGTGCTTTTACGGAAAAGTGACCAAAGTTTAAAATTGGTATTTTAAACGTTTTAAATATATGAAATAAACTTGATAAATATATTAAAATGGTTTAAAAGATATTTAAGTTGAAAATATGGATTTCTATAAGATATAAAAGTCGTATTGAAGAATACAGCTTTTAAAACGCTATTTGCAACACTTTTCGCAACGCTTTTCACAGCAATTTGAAATAACTTTTGAAATGTAGTTTTAAATTTAACAATTCTTTCCTAAATCTTTTGTGAATGATTTTAAAAGAATAATTAAGTAATCTAAAGGTTATTGGGAAGTTTTAATAAGAGTTTGAATAAATGGTAAGAAGAATTGTTTATACCATTTAAACAAAAAGTGAAGAATATTGAATGTAACAACAAACTGAGTATGCGAAAAAGACTAGTACATTTGTCCCGCCTGTGAGATCTGGGAAGATAAAACAAGATGTTTAATAAGGTTAGGGATGGAGCAACCAGTGCCCCGAACTTACCTGACCTATGTTGTCTTTTCATAGACGAGGGGTGGAATAGATCGAAAGAAAAGCCCGGATGCTCTAAAATTGTAACGTCCCGAAAATTTTCGACTTTCGAAAATTCAACATCGATACTCACTTTATCGACTGCCGAGAAATCGAAGGCCGGAAACCCGAAATGTTATGGTTTTAAGAAAAGGAAAGACAGAAGATGAGAGAAAGAAGGTAGAAAGTAGAGAGGAAAGAGAATAGAAAATAGAACGGAACAGAACACAACAGAACAACATCAGAATCTAACAATTCGCAGCGGAACAACATATAATAATAAATGAATAATCTTTAAACAAAGAACTATATCAGTTATTACATTACATCACATTTCATTACATCATATCATCAGAGTGTACAACAACAACAACAAACAGTGCAGCGGAAAAACAAATACTATATAAACTAGTAATACGCCATGCCATCCAGCTTGCCTCCAGCAACTCCTGAATATCCAGAATATCCTGATAAACCTAACTCTTGACTGCCCGTGTGAAAATTAGTAGGCACCCAGAGTTTAGGAAGGAAAACAATAAACTCCGAGTCAGTTATGTGACTGGTGTGAGAACTCAAAACAGTTTATTTATCTTTGAAAACAAAATAGAGGAATATTTTTAAGGTCAATTCGCAATGATTTTAAAAATGAGACTACCATAAGGCCTCCCGCACACACACACAATGCAAACGCAGAATCGGAGGAGATTTCTCCTTATGATAGTCAAAGATGCTTGATACGCATTTAAAAGAACATTTGATAATATTACTAGTGCATAGTGTAGAGAAAAATTCATTTCGAAAGTAGAATATAAATCTTAGCCAACATAGACATTTCGAACTATGCCTACTATAGCTACCATCTAAACAGTGGTGACCACCATAAGTAAATGGCAGGTTCTACAACTAATACCGTACAGAGTTTCTATTGGGAATTGGATTTCCAACGAATGATCAGGCCAAGGAACTTCCCATTGCCACATGAGAATGCCTCTGGATGGACATCCCCGAGAACCAAACCGGATCTCTACCAACACAAGGCCGGGTTACCCCTAACTGAGTAACAACTGACCGAATATGCCATCCCCCGGTCCTTTGGGACCTTTTACCGAGCGCTCGCAATCAATTCACACAATCATAAAGTGTTTTCAATATGAGTAAGCATCTGGGCTCCATACCATGACACCACCCTTTTCCAGAAGGAAATGCACACATCCTAAAGGGCGCTACCCCTCATAACCTTGCTGCATCTTTCCTGTTTTGACCATTCACGGGGTGTGAGGCTCGACGAAGTCACGTCCACAAAAACATACTTCATACAAAAGCCATGCTTTGGGTCAACAAATGATCATAGAAATGATAACCAGGATAGACGATCAAATAAACGATCCTATCACAAATAATCAACACAATGATCATTTACAGCAACACTCAGCATGTCACATTACCAAATTGGGAATATATCGCTGATAACCTTCAACTACATAACCTCTGAGCTCGTACGTATCAGAGAAGGGTGTTAAGCTAAAAGAATAAATTCTCCGCCACCAACAGAAATATATTTGAATGCAATCTGCTTTATATCTCAATTTGTAACGTCAGACATACAATCCATACAATTCTGTTCCAGGCTCGAACAAAACCGAAGGCACTTACAAAGAAGTCCTTGCAATCCGGATATTCACAATCCTGATCGGATTCCCCATCACATATGGAGAACTCTATACCGTAGCTACTCGGTGAAGAGTCAATCGACAGGTCATCCTATCGCTCTCGCAAATACCGGGTCTTCAACACCGATCTTCAATGCAATTCACAAGGACGTATCACATATTCGGAATGGGTTATACGACCCCATGGTCCTTTCCCGGTTAACCCGAATAGTGAGCGCTTATTCAAAAATAAGTGTGGCATTCAAATTCAAACAAATCACATCAAATACCCATTCAAAGGGAAATATTGATAGTCGGTTATTGAACTATCAACGGATATGCACACATCACCAGTTTCCAAATAATTTTCCAAATAATTTATTTTCCAAAAATATCTTTACAAGATATATAATTTCACACTTCAAAAATAAATCAATATTTATTTTTTTAAACAACTTCCCTTTCTATTCATAAATTCAATAGTGAATGTATATTTCAAAATATCTATGAATATACGATTTCAATTATTCATTTCAATTTATCTTCAAAAGATAAATTCTCAAAATATTCACTTTATATCGGAAAACAATTCCATACTTATTAAATAAGTAATTCACAAATCTATTTATTTTCAACACTTGGAAAATATTCAATATACTTAAATCGAGATTAAGTATATATTTCATTCTTTAAGGAAATCATTCTCTTAAACATATTTATTTGGGCCAAAACGAATGTTGCGTAAAACATCGTTACAACGTCCCAAAATCACTAGTATAGGGATTCGAATTTAAGATAGATATATAAATCCCAATACTAAACAAAACATTTCCTTTCGGAAATCATTTACTATAACAACAGTGTTATAGTCCACCATTTCCTTCTATTTCTCGAAAACGTCTATCTCAACAATAAATGTTGAAATCTATGGTTTCGAATCTCAACACATTTTAAAACATCGTTAGATCGTTTTAATTCTATTTAAAACATCAAATCTAAACATTTTCTTTAACATATTATTCCCTATTCAAAAACGTGAATATACTACGTTAACACATTTCATCCTTTTATTCATTTTATTTCAAAGGATCATTCACAGTCAAAAATGTGAATATAACTCCATTAATAGGTTTCAACAATTTACTTATCAAAATAAGTCGTTTGCGAATTTATAAAACAACGTTTATAAATTCCTTTCTATTTATTTTATAACAACTCCTTTTATAAATTCCTTTATTAACCTATCTCAATTCATATCTCAATGATATACTAAAAGTTCATATTATAAGTGAAATACTTATAATTTATTTGTTTGCAAAAATCGTTCCTTTGAACTTCATAATTATAAATCTTATAACTTATAAGATTCAATTATTTATCCAAAAATCATTCTTTTAATAACTTTACAAATTATATAAACCTACTGTTTATAAAATTCCATTTATAACCTCACTGTTATAATTCTATAAATTTCATTCATTTCTGAAATTTATTCACAATTCATTCTAACACTTATAAAAACTCGTTTTATAATTTAAATATTCTAATTTATAAATATCAATTTATAAATTCTTTTATATAATCGATTTATACTATTATTTCAAAACATCTTTAATCTCCTTTATTATTTCACCATTTTGATTCGTAAAATAATTAAATTTTATAAATCCTATATTTAAACTTTTCACAATAAATTCTAAAATTCTGATTAAACTATTTTATAAAATCATTAGCATCATATTCTCAAAAATCAGTTTTTAACTATATTTCTCAAAAATCATAATTTTTATAACTTTAAAAATTATAACGTTTATTTATTTAAAATGGATCAATTCAAAAATTATTTTATAAAATGCATACTTTTCAAAAATCACTTTAAAAATCATTTTAAAGTTTCAAAATTTGGTCCAATGATGCTACATACCAAATAGTCAATCACGACTACAATGATATCATATATCGATATGATAATCCATCAAATATCAAAATATCTGAAATCAAATAAATACTGTTGAGGAATCCAGTTGGATCCCTCCAACCTGTTTTCCTGCATCCACAAACATTAGCACAATACCAATTTCGCTCCAGTACGGAATTATCGCGGTATATGGGATTTAAAATATTATCCGCTTAATAGACGGCGCAATAGGGTCTCATCCGCTAAACAAAAAATGCGGGAAATCAATAACTCCAATATATACATATGCCAATATATATATATATTGCTATTATATATAATACCAATTTCACTGTTTATGAAATATTCGCGGTATATGTTTTTAATAAATAACATCCGCTTACTAACGGCGCATAATGTCTATTTTAACAATCAATAGATAACAATCATCATTCAAACATGCATTCACATATTTTAAATCTAACTATTTAAAATAAAATCGAAACTGATTCGATTGAGTGAGAAGTTCTCACCTTGATTTCAATTTCGTTTTAGCGATTTATTTCGAATAAAATTAAACGGACGTTTAATTTTACCCAAAATTCTCACTAACTCCAAACGACTCCAATCCAACATCATTGCGTAGTGCTCGTCCATACGATTCCAACGCAACTGGTTTCGCGCGTTTTCGACCTCGTATGAAAAAGTTATGTATTTTTGAAGTTACACGCTTTTATAATTATAATTTACAACAAAAAAATCTAAATTTTTTAACCTATGCTAAATCATAGCCGTCCACTGTTGCCACTCCACATCATAGCCATCCCCTTCATCTTCCTCTCTTCGTTCACCTACAGGAATAGAATATGCACGCAACCCATCCCATGGCCAACTAGGGTTCCATCTTGCTCCTCCAATACTCGACTAAACTTCATCAAATCACCTCCATTCGAACGCCCTTCGCAAGAGCTACCTTCACCATGTACCACTTGAAGTTCGGCCCCCCTACCTCCTCGAGTTGCGTGCGCAACTTGCCACAAACGGCCCCACTTTGCTCCCTCTACGTTGCACCAAAACCCATCATCACCGTATAGATTTCTAGCTCTCTTCATGCTCTACAAGTTTGTAGTTGATCACTTCTCCTAATTGTTTGTAGATTGGGAGAGATTGAGGAAGAAATGAGATTGAATTCTGGCCTTCCATTTGAAACTAGCGGCTACAACTAAATTAGGGTTTTAGTTTTTTTTTTTTAATTTATGAAGGGTAGGGGGCTATTTATAAGGAATTCTCAAACACTATTCAATCTGGAAATTCCGAACTCCGATTCACGCGCCGTAACCAACGTTCTAGGGTTTACCCCGCGTTCCGGACACAATGGAACAGGTTTCGGAAGCTAATTCGGACATCTGTGCGAGTTATGGCAATAAACGTTCAATTTAAATTAAACCGATTTAAACGATTTTCTAGGCGTTTTAATTTGTATCGGACAAACGGTAAATCCAATCGACTTGAAATTTGAAACCTTACAATAATATCACATTACGGATCCGATGAAACTGGTTTCGTCGAAATCCGAAACTTTTTGAAAAATGGCTATTTTAACTCGCCAAATTAAAATTAAAAATAATTCGATGCGTTTCGAGCTGCCACGATCAAACGATAGCTCCGATTGACACGAAAATTGAAATCCGGTAATAACTAACTATTACGGTTCCAATGAAACTGGTCTCGTTCAATTCTGAGACTATTCAAAAATTGGCTATTTTCACTAGTCGATTAAATATTAAAATATTCAATTTTCACAAACTAACTTTTAATTCGATTTTAAAAGTTCTAAAATATCATTCTAACTTCAATATGATAAAATAAAATTTTACAAATCATTTTCAATCATATTTAACTCAATTTTTAGTTATTTCGATAATTTAACATATTAAATTATCGATTTAATTATCCAATTAAATCCAATTATTCAAATAAAAATTTACTCGACTTATAAATTCACTTATTAATATTTAAAATTAATTAAATATCCAAATTCTTAATTACTAAAAATTCTGGGTCGTTACAATCTTCCCTCCTTAAAAGAATTTCGTCCTCGAAATTATTAAGTAAGAAAAGTTACAGAATCTATTAATTTTCCCAAAATTCATAGTTTAAACTTCTTGTAATAACTTACTAAGTTTCCAAATCATACTTAGTTATCTTTTCAAAAACAACTACTATTGTTTGACTTTCAACTCCAAATCAAAATTATAGTTTTCAAAATTTTCCAATTTTTTCTCAAATTTTTTCTAACGCCTTAAATTTCCGGAAAAATTCGCCATAGTCTCCTTTGCGCGGCTCGATCCGAAAAAAAAATGACAGTATATATATCACAAATATACATCTCATCAAGTAATGAGGCATCCCGAAGGGAAAAAGTATAAAAGTACGGTATGTAATCCGAGATATGTACCTTATATTTTATTAGCAAGCATATACGGCTAATATAGCGCGAAAGCGAGCTCCAAATACGAAGCAAACGCGATCCGCACCTACTAATCACTCAACAAACAACATGAGAATCATGCATATATGACAATGGTATCGATATACAACATATAGCAACATAATAACTATATATGTCAACATAGCAAATGCAGTAAAAGCAATATATATTCGACCGTCAACCAATTATCATTCATAACCAATAATATTCATTCATATTCTCATTTATATACAATGAAATGGTTTTCAATATCAAATCACATTTGATTCATTAATAGTGGATGTTTTTGCTAACATTCATTTTCAATTAGTTTATATTTACTAATCCATATTCAAGTTGGTTCACTTCCAAATCAAATTCAATTTTATTTAAGATTCACTTAACTTCCAATTGGATTTTAATTACTTTAGCTTTCAATTTCATTAACACTTAATGAATTATATACAATCAACTAACAATCATATAACAACCAATGTATATTTATTACAACCAAATTCCTTTGCTTTCAATTGGTTTAATTAAATTGATTTGCATTCAATTTTTCAACTTCCAATAACATTAGATTTTAATGAATTAACACTTATATTCATTATTTCATATCAATTATTCACATTCAATTGATTAACATTTAATCCATTCATTCAATTCAATTCAATTTCTAAAGTAAATTCCATTTAACTTTAAATTCATTTGTTTTTATTTATAACTCATATTCATAAATATATTCCTATAGTTTCACTTCTCATATATATAAGTTTATTTCACAATTGTAAATCACATTAATTATAATTCAATTCTTATAATTCATTTGCTTATACAATAATTCTTTTATTTAGATTATTCAAACATCTAAACAATCCACTTATATACACTTTAATAATTCTGAAAAATTATTTTCTTTATATATAAAATATACTCAAGGTAAAATTATTTCATTTACCCAATTTAAAACAATATTGTGTCGAATTGTTCTATTCAAGTGTTTAGAAACCCCTTCGGCATAGTTGTCGAGACCACGCTGACGAAGGTTCATACGCCACTCAATAAATCAATCATCACAATATAAAACAATTTCATATTCACTAACAAATATGCTCTCATAGCTATTATTACACTTAGACTCATTCTAGAGTACTACTGACCCTATCTCTAATGAGTAATACCCAACAGAACCATGGTTGTCGCTTAACCATATGCTTTGATACCAAATGTAACGTTCCGGAAATTTTCGACTTTCGAAAATTCAACATCGATACTCACTTTATTGACTGCCGAGAAATCGAAGGCCGAAAACCCGAAATGTTATGGTTTTAAGAAAAGGAAAGGCAGAAGAAGAGAGAAAGAAGGTAGAAAGTAGAGAGGAAAGAGAATAGAAAATAGAACGGAACAGAACACAACAGAACAACATTAGAATCTCACAATTCGCAGCGGAACAACATATAATGATAAATGAATAATCTTTAAAAAAAGAACTATATCAGTTATTACATTACATCACATTTCATTACATCATATCATCAGAGTGTACAACAACAACAACAAACAGTGCAGAGGAAAAAGAAATACTATATAAACTAGTAATACGCCATGCCATCCAGCTTGCCTCCAGCAACTCCTGAATATCCAAAATATCCTGATAAACCTAACTCTTGACTGCCCGTGTGAAAATTGGTGGGCACCCAGAGTTTAGGAAGGAAAACAATAAACTCCGAGTCAGTCATGTGACTGGTGTGAGAACTCAAAACAGTTTATTTATCTTTGAAAACAAAATAGAGGAATATTTTTAAGGTCAATTCGCAATGCTTTTAAAAATGAGACTACCATAAGGCCTCCCGCACACACACACAATGCAAACGCAGAATCGGAGGAGATTTCTCCTTATGATAGTCAAAGATGCTTGATACGCATTTAAAAGAACATTTGATAATATTACTAGTGCATAGTGTAGAGAAAAATTCATTTCGAAAGTAGAATATAAATCTTAGCCAACATAGACATTTCGAACTATGCCTACTATAGCTACCATCTAAACAGTGGTGACCACCATAAGTAAATGGCAGGTTCTACAACTAATACCGTACAGAGTTTCGTATTGGGAATTGGATTTCCAATGAATGATCAGGCCAAGGAACTTCCCATTGCCACATGAGAATGCCTCTGGATGGACATCCCCGAGAACCAAACCGGATCTCTACCAATACAAGGCCGGGTTACCCTACTGAGTAACAACTGACCGAATATGCCATCCCCCGGTCCTTTGGGACCTTTTACCGAGCGCTCGCAATCAATTCACACAATCATAAAGTGTTTTCAACATGAGTAAGCATCTGGGCTCCATACCATGACACCACCCTTTTCCAGAAGGAAATGCACACATCCTAAAGGGCGCTACCCCTCATAACCTTGCTGCATCTTTCCTGTTTTGACCATTCACGGGGTGTGAGGCTCGACGAAGTCACGTCCACAAAAACATACTTTATACAAAAGCCATGCTTTGGGTCAACAAATGATCATAGAAATGATCACCAGGATAGACGATCAAATAAACGATCCTATCACAAATAATCAACACAATGATCATTTACAGCAACACTCAGCATGTCACATTACCAAATTGGGAATATATCGCTGATAACCTTCAACTACATAACCTCTGAGCTCGTACGTCTCAGAGAAGGGTGTTAAGCTAAAAGAATAAATTCTCCGCCACCAACAGAAATATATTTGAATGAAATCTACTTTATATCTCAATTTGTAACGTCAGACATACAATCCATACAAGTCTGTTCCGGGCTCGAACAAAATCGAAGGCACTTACAAAGAAGTCCTTGCAATCCGGATATTCACAATCCTGATCGGATTCCCCATCACATATGGAGAACTCTATACCGTAGCTACTCGGTGAAGAGTCAATCGACAGGTCATCCTATCGCTCTTGCAAATACCAGGTCTTCAACACCGATCTTCAATGCAATTCACAACGACGTATCACATATTCGGAATGGGTTATACGACCCCATGGTCCTTTCCCGGTTAACCCGAATAGTGAGCGCTTATTCAAAAATAAGTGTGGCATTCAAATTCAAACAAATCACATCAAATACCCATTCAAAGGGAAATATTGATAGTCGGTTATTGAACTATCAACGGATATGCACACATCACCAGTTTCCAAATAATTTTCCAAATTGTTTATTTTCCAAAAATATCTTTACAAGATATATAATTTCACACTTCAAAAATAAATCAATATTTATTTTTTTAAACAACTTCCCTTTCTATTCACAAATTCCATAGTGAATGTATATTTCAAAATATCTATGAATATACGATTTCAATTATTCATTTCAATTTATCTTCAAAAGATAAATTCTCAAAATATTCACTTTATATCGGAAAACAATTCCATACTTATTAAATAAGTAATTCACAAATCTATTTATTTTCAACACTTGGAAAATATTCAATATACTTAAATCGAGATTAAGTATATATTTCATTCTTTAAGGAAATCATTCTCTTAAACATATTTATTTGGGCCAAAACGAATGTTGCGTAAAACATCGTTACAACGTCCCAAAATCACTAGTATAGGGATTCGAATTTAAGATAGATATATAAATCCCAATACTAAACAAAACATTTCCTTTCGGAAATCATTTACTATAACAACAGTGTTATAGTCCACCATTTCCTTCTATTTCTCGAAAACGTCTATGTCAACAATAAATGTTGAAATCTATGGTTTCGAATCTCAACACATTTTAAAACATCGTTAGATCGTTTTAATTCTATTTAAAACATCAAATCTAAACATTTTCTTTAACATATTATTCCCTATTCAAAAACGTGAATATACTACGTTAACACATTTCATCCTTTTATTCATTTTATTTCAAAGGATCATTCACAGTCAAAAATGTGAATATAACTCCATTAATAGGTTTCAACAATTTACTTATCAAAATAAGTCGTTTGCGAATTTATAAAACAACGTTTATAAATTCCTTTCTATTTATTTTATAACAACTCCTTTTATAAATTCCTTTATTAACCTATCTCAATTCATATCTCAATGATATACTAAAAGTTCATATTATAAGTGAAATACTTATAATTTATTTGTTTGCAAAAATCGTTCCTTTGAACTTCATAATTATAAATCTTATAACTTATAAGATTCAATTATTTATCCAAAAATCATTCTTTTAATAACTTTACAAATTTTATAAACCTACTGTTTATAAAATTCCATTTATAACCTCACTGTCATAATTCTATAAATTTCATTCATTTCTGAAATTTATTCACAATTCATTCTAACACTTATAAAAACTCGTTTTATAATTTAAATATTATAATTTATAAATATCAATTTATAAATTCTTTTATATAATCGATTTATACTATTATTTCAAAACACCTTTAATCCCCTTTATTATTTCTCCATTTTGATTCATAAAATAATTAAATTTTATAAATCCTATACTTAAACTTTTCACAATAAATTCTAAAATTCCGATTAAACTATTTTATAAAATCATTAGCACCATATTCTCAAAAATCAGTTTTTAACTATATTTCTCAAAAATCATAATTTTTATAACTTTAAAAATTATAACGTTTATTTATTTAAAATGGATCAATTCAAAAATTATTTTATAAAATGCATACTTTTCAAAAATCACTTTAAAAATCATTTTAAAGTTTCAATATTTGGTCCAATGATGCTACATACCAAATAGTCAATCACGACTACAACGATATCATATATCGATATGATAATCCATCAAATATCAAAATATCTGAAATCAAATAAATACTGTTGAGGAATCCAGTTGGATCCCTCCAACCTGTTTTCCTGCATCCACAAACATTAGCACAATACCAATTTCGCTCCAGTACGGAATTATCGCGGTATATGGGATTTAAAATATTATCCGCTTAATAGACGGCGCAATAGGGTCTCATCCTCTAAACAAAAAATGTGGGAAATCAATAACTCCAATATATACATATGCCAATATATATATATATATATATTGCTATTATATATAATACCAATTTCACTGTTTATGAAATATTCGCGGTATATGTTTTTAATAAATAACATCCGCTTACTAACGGCTCATAATGTCTATTTTAACAATCAATAGATAACAATCATCATTCAAACATGCATTCACATATTTTAAATCTAACTATTTAAAATAAAATCGAAACTAATTCGATTGAGTGAGAAGTTCTCACCTTGATTTCAATTTCGTTTTAGCGATTTATTTCGAATAAAATTAAACGGACGTTTAATTTTACCCAAAATTCTCACTAACTCCAAACGAATCCAATCCAACTCCATCACGTAGTGATCGTCCATACGATTCCAACGCAACTGGTTTCGCGCGTTTTCGACCTCGTATGAAAAAGTTATGTATTTTTGAAGTTACACGCTTTTATAATTATAATTTACAACAAAAAAATCTAAATTTTTTAACCTATGCTAAATCATAGCCGTCCACTGTTGCCACTCCACATCATAGCCATCCCCTTCATCTTCCTCTCTTCGTTCACCTACAGGAATAGAATACGCACGCAACCCATCCCATGGCCAACTAGGGTTCCATCTTGCTCCTCCAATACTCGACTAAACTTCATCAAATCACCTCCATTCGAACGCCCTTCGCAAGAGCTACCTTCACCATGTACCACTTGAAGTTCGCCCCCCCCTACCTCCTCGAGTTGCGTGCGCAACTTGCCACAAACGGCCCCACTTTGCTCCCTCTACGTTGCACCAAAACCCATCATCACCGTATAGATTTCTAGCTCTCTTCATGCTCTACAAGTTTGTAGTTGATCACTTCTCCTAATTGTTTGTAGATTGGGAGAGATTGAGGAAGAAATGAGATTGAATTCTGGCCTTCCATTTGAAACTGGCGGCTACAACTAAATTAGGGTTTTAGTTTTTTTTTTTTTTAATTTATGAAGGGTAGGGGGCTATTTATAAGGAATTCGCAAACACTATTCAATCCGGAAATTCCGAACTCCGATTCACGCGCCGTAACCAGCGTTTCTAGGGTTTACCCCGCGTTCCGGACACAATGGAACAGGTTTCGGAAGCTAATTCGGACATCTGTGCGAGTTATGGCAATAAACGTTCAATTTAAATTAAACCGATTTAAACGATTTTCTAGGCGTTTTAATTTGTACCGGACAAACGGTAAATCCAATCGACTTGAAATTTGAAACCTTACAATAATATCACATTACGGATCCGATGAAACTGGCTTCGTCAAAATCCGAGACTTTTTGAAAAATGGCTATTTTAACTCGCCAAATTAAAATTAAAAATAATTCGATGCATTTCGAGCTGCCACGATCAAACGATAGCTCCGATTGACACGAAAATTGAAATCCGGTAATAAATAACTATTAAGGATCCAATGAAACTGGTCTCGTTCAATTCTGAGACTGTTCAAAAATTGGCTATTTTCACTAGTCGATTAAATATTAAAATATTCAATTTTCACAAATTAACTTTTAATTCGATTTTAAAAGTTCTAAAATATCATTCTAACTTCAATATGATAAAATAAAATTTTACAAATCATTTTCAATCATATTTAACTCAATTTTTAGTTATTTCCATAATTTAACATATTAAATTATCGATTTAATTATCCAATTAAATCCAATTATTCAAATAAAAATTTACTCGACTTATAAATTCACTTATTAATATTTAAAATTAATTAAATATCCAAATTCTTAATTACTAAAAATTCTGGGTCGTTACAAAAATAAAAAGGTTCGGTTAAGTTTTCCAAAATAAAAGAAGATTGGTATTATCCAAAATTTAAGCAATCTCCAAAAACGAATGATTTCTATGATTCTATTTACTCAAAAATGCTTTGCTAAGATTGATATAGGGTTTATCGTAAACGATGTCTTGAATAACATTGTTATTGACCCGCCTAAAAGTTAAGGAATTTGGATCGAGAGTTAAGTACGAAAATTTAAAATATTTTCCAAAATAAAAGAATAAAATGCTTGGAATTATTCTAGGTCAAAATAAAGAGATTTCGATATCATATGAAAAGAATTAAAGTGAAAAGAGACTTAATAAATCCTATATACTCATATTCACTTTTTATCGATAATTGCATTTCGAAGGAACCGGGGTCGGATTTGGGTGATTTCTGTTTGAAAACCACTTCGAACCAATGCATGCGTTCGAATGTGAAGATATGTTGAAGAGGATGATTATTGAAGACCGTGGTCCTTCATAGGTGAAGATTGCTTATTGAACATGCTTCCATTATAGAGTTATTAATGGCAGTGGTCTCCTCGTAACGGAGATTTTTCGGATTGCAAGGACTATGTAAAATTCTTGATTTTTTTTAACTTAATTAATTTGGAAATTTGTACAGAATTTTTGGTTTAATTTGGTTAAATCATGAATTAATAGAAAATGAATTTGAATATTTGGGGATAAAATAAGAATTGTATTTGGAATATGATTTAATAAATAAATTAGATTTTTAAAAAAAGCTTAATTAATTAAGAATTTTATATGTATGATTATTTATAAATTGTTTTCAATCTATTCTCCTATATAAATTATATAATTTTAAATGAAGTCTTTAAAACTTACATATATAGGTATATATATATTGAAAATTAATAAGTACATGAATTAGAATTGGGTTGTAAAATATAAACAAGATTTAATAAGTATAATTTGAGAATATACATATATGAATATAAAGCAATTTATAAAATGATAGGGTAAAAACAAAATTTGTAAATAAAATTGAGAAGAGGTCTTTACATAAATTTGTTTGTATGTTAACAAGTGTTGGATTAGTATAACTTAGTATTAACAAGTGTAAATGATAAGAACAAGTGGCATTTATGTTTTAATTTGAATTAAATAAAACATTTTCTCAAATCTGAAATTTCAAAACAATTCAAAAAGAAAAACTCAGATCAAAACAAAGAAAATAAGATCTGAGATCAAAGAAAGTTATCAAAGCAAAGTTTAAACCCAAAACCAGAAATCAAACCTGAAAATCATAAGATCAAACTAAAAATCATCTTAACATCAAAACCAAAAATCAAAAGACGAACAGACCTGAGAAATGCAATGTAGAGTAAAGGCAAGAATTCAAAATAAAAATTTGAAAGCAAGTTTCAGATTTAAATTCAAGTTGCTTGAAGTAATGCAAAGCAGACAACAAATTCAAATCTAAAGCTATAAGATCAGATTAGCAACTTCTTTTCAAATCAAAACCTGATCGTCAGCAAGCAAAAGGAAAAGCTTAACTTAAACAATGCAAAGATCATATTCTAGAATTCAAAGCAGTTTCAAAATTTATGAACTTCTAGGCTTACTTCTCTGTTACAAATTCCAGGCCTCTGTCTTCATTTATCAGGTGAGCAAACATCACCTTCTGTATTTTGAAATTCCTATGAGTAAACTCTTATTTAAAAACAATTTTTAGTTGTTGCATGTGATGATTTTGTGTGATTAAGTTGTGATGTGGTTTGCATGCTTCATTTCATCTGAATATATGTATGAAATTGCTTGATTCCATGTGTAAATATCTATAAATATTTATACTTGTGCTCTGTTATTAGTAACAGGCTAACTACCATCACAAAATAATTCCCATCCCTCTGCAAAATCAAAATTAGACTTTGATTTTTAAAAAGAAAAGATAAGTAACAATGTGTTATAGTTTTTAAAAATAATTTTAAGTTATTGTATTTGTTAAATATACTGTAAATTTAAGGATTATAGTAAAAATTAGGAAAAAAGGTAAAAATCAAATGTGATAATTTATATATCTGATTTTATAATCTGGATAGTGAATTCAAATCATGAATTTTAAAATGAAATTGGTAATTTTTCATTTAGTATTGGCCGAGAATTTGAGTTCTTTTCGAATTTGGGTTTTTTGTCAACTGCCGTTGATCGGCGATGTTTTGTGGCTCGAGATTTGGCCTGAAGGTGGTTGGGAAGTCGGTGGTCACTGGAAAAATAGGGTTGGATTTTTCTATTGGCCGCGGTGGCCAGAGAGGGGAAGAGTAGGGTTTTTGAGCTCGGTTGTGTTGTTTATGTTGATGGGGTTCGTGCGGCGATTGAGGCGCACCGGGTTCGATCGCTTGAGGGGAGATGGCTTTGGTGGCTCGAGGCGCATCTGTGGTCAATGCCGTTGGGTTTCAGGAGGCGTGGGTGGTCGGCGACAGGGGGATTTCTGATCGCGTGCATCTTCCAGTTTTGGGGCGAGTGTCGATTTTGTGAATGCTTTCGAGTTTCGCCAATCTGCTTCGTCGAGGTGTTATTAAAGTCGAGAGTTTGTTGGCGAAGGTCGGAATGTTGAACGACGACGTAGTTTCTGGCCGTGCATGTGCACAGTGATTTTCGCGTGCACCCTTTTTTTTGGGTTTTGGGGAAGAAGAAGTTTCACTCTGGTTCGCTCTCATGGAAATGGAAGGTTAACTCGGGGTAGGTTAGGTGTGTGTACGAATGAATGTAACTGTTTTGATTTTTAACAGAACAAAGTTTAACAGGAAAGAAGTTTGAATAGGGGAAACCACACTGGTTCACTGGGTTTATTCGTGCGATTCCCGAAGCAGGTCGCGAGCATTTGTAGTTTGTACCCGGGTTATGTAAGAAACGTAATTAAATCAGTTTTTTTTAAATTTAAAATCAAAAGCATTTCTCAAGTCTAAGGTTATTAAAGTAACTAGGTTTTAAAAGAAATAGTTTTGACTTTGAACAAATTTAATTTTAAACTTTTTAAAAACCCATATTTTCAAATGATGTTTTGGATTAAAGTTTGAATTAATCAAAGAATTAAGTAAGATGTTTACAAGGTAATTAAACCCCAATTTATTTAAATTGGTTATTTTATGTTATAAAATTATTTAGATAATGTAAAAGGGTAATTAAGATAATATGTTATTCAACTAATCCAAACCTTTAAAATAAGTAATGTGATAATTTGTTAAACAAGTTCTAAAGGATAAGAAAAGTAATTAATTTATCTCTTGATAAATTAAATAATTAATGATCTTGTTATTACAATTAATTAAGATGCAATTTATTAGTAAAAGTAATTAAGAGTTAATAAATTAACAATTAAGGGTTAATTACTAGATGCAATTAATTTAAGATTAATAAAGGATAATTAATTTAAAGATTAATTTATTGATGGAAGTAAATTGAAGATAATCACATTGAGTAATTAAATAAAAGATAATTACTATGTGTAATTAAATAAAAGCTAATTACTTAGTGAAATTAATAAAGGATAATTAATTAAGGGTTAATTTAATTATAATAAATTAAATTGGGAATTAAATAATTAAAGGTTAATTATTTAATAATTAAAGGTTGATGAATTAAATTTTAAGGGTTAATTAATTAATAAATGATTAAAGAGAAATTAATCGAAATGATTTGTGATGCATTAATGTTAATTAACTAGGATTAGTATTCATAAGTAATTAAATATGATTTGAATTAATCAAACAATTTACTGATTCTACTGATGAATGTTTGGATTCTATTGGAAGATTGGATTGTTTGATACTCTGATTGTGATGCTCTGTTTTGATTTTAGCCATGTTTAATGTAATTCATTATCTGTGCTATATATATTTGAGATCTGTGAATAAAAGATAAGCGTTATGGTTTATACCGCTAATTGAATATAAGCGTTATAGTTTATACCGCTTATCAAATATATTGCTGTGTTTGCGTAAAAAATGGCCGCAAACATCCAAAGTCGTATGAGTTGGTTGATTTTATGTTGTATTTAGTGATTTGGGTGAGTTATGCAAATATATAAAAAGCAGGGACTAAACTGTAAAAGACACACAAATTTATAGTGGTTCGGCCAGAACGTGCCTACGTCCACTTTATATGTTATTCTCCTTTTTTCATTTAGATTACAAGTACAAAGCTGTGATTGCAAGTATCTAAAGTTGTTTGAGAGTTCCTTCCAGGCTTGAGCTCTCAAACTTGTCTCTCCAACTCGTCCCCCATTGTTGTACCCCTGCCCCTCTATTTATAGAGTGAGGCTGGGGGCAGGGGTCTTGTATGTTTATAGCTGCTGGTGGGCTTGGGCCGAAGCAATCTGGACTGGCAACTTTGGTTCGGCATTCCTTGGTTCGGCTATGCTTGGTTCGGTCGTGCTTGGAGAGAAGGATGGAGAAGCCTTGGTTCGGTGGTCCGGTCTTGGTTTGATTCGGTGGTAGGGGGAGAGGTTGATTCGGCTATGTGGAGAAGGGATTGGCTCGGCAATGCTATGGACCGGTGGAGCTTGGGTTCGGTAGGAGGATGGAGGTTGAGATGGTTCGGCAGTGGAGTTTTGGCTTGGTGAGACGTTGGTCCGGCACCGAATGGTCCGGTGCCGAATGGTGGGTTGGAGCTGGGAATGCCGAATGAGCTCTTGGAGTTTCGAATGCCGAATGAGATCTTGTTTCATACTTGAGTGAAATCCCTGACTTATGCACGCTTGCTTGCTTCTTCTTACTCCAGTCGTGGTGGAAACGCACACAACATTGATATTCCAGTTTTGACCAAAAAATGGGATAACACTTTGCCCCCCAAAATATGCCTTGCGATAGGAAGGCGTGTTTTGTAATGCCATGAGCTGGATGTTCATATCCTGTTGATGTCCTGTAAAGAGCTTGGTAGTTTCACATGTCCTCAAATGACGATCATTCGGGATCGAGCTATTTGGGATGAAGCGCGACCGTTCATGGTCAAGCGCCTAACTTCAAATGACGATCGTTCGTGATCGAGTCATTTGAGGTGAAGTGCGACCGTGCGCGGTCAAGCGTGTAAATCCATGCGTCGATCGTTCAGGATCGAGTCATCTTCGGTGAAATGTGACCGTTCAAGGTCAAGCGCTCAACTTCAAATGACGACCGTTCGGGATCGAGTCATTCGAGGTAAAGTGCGACAGTGCGCGGTCAAGTGCGTAAATCCATGTATCGATCGTTCGGGATCGAGTCATCTGTGGTGAAATGTGACCGTTCAAGGTCAAGCGCTCAACTTCAAATGACGACTGTTCGGGATTGAGTCATTCGAGGTAAAGTGCGACAGTGCGCGGTCAAGTGCGTAAATCCATGTATCGATCGTTCGGGATCGAATCATCTGTGGTGAAATATGACCGTTCAAGGTCAAGCGCTCAACTTCAAATGACGACCGTTCGGGATCGAGTCATTCGAGGTAAAGTGCGACAGTGCGCGGTCAAGTGGTGGTCCTCAAATGACGACCGTACGCGATCAAGCCATTTGAGGTAAGGTGTAACAGTCAGTGATCAGGTGGCGGACCTCAAATGATGACCGTTCGCGATCGAGCCATTTGAGGTAAGGTGAGTTTTGCCGTTCGAGGCGAGTTGTGCCGTTCGAGGCGAGTTGTGACCGTTCGCGATCATGTGCCGTTCGAGGCGATTTGTGACCGTTCGCGATCGGGTGCCGTTCGAGGCGAATTGTGACTGTTCGAAGTCGGGTGCCGTTCGAGGCGAATTGTGACTGTTCGAAGTCGGGTGCCGTTCGAGGCGAATGAGTGTGCCCGGGGGGGACTTAATATTATCAGTGTTGGAGTCATTGTTTGGGGGAATTTTTCGAATCAAAGACTTCGGCAGTTCGTTGCCATGCAATAGGTGCTCGTGGACCGTTCGCGATCCAACGGGCATACAAGTAAATTTGCAAATATCAAAGTAATAATCATACGAATTCCACAACAGGAATGTTCAAGTCAAGATCAAAGCAAGACGAGGATGTCAAAGCGTAAACTCTCACTATGGTGCGGTCTGTAGTCATTCAGAGCATGCCTATGGATCGTGCGGTCTGTAGTCATTCAGAGCATGCCTATGGATCGTGCACGATCGCTTACATGTGTAAATGATCTAACCGTGCTAGTGAGAGGTTTGCGACTTGTTCATCGCTTTCGACCTGCCCTCCGAGTTTAGGAGGGAATTTTACCTGCCCCCTGGATGAGCGTTCATTCCTTACCAGGTTGCTCAGAGGCCCCTATCTCTCTCTCTAGGATTGGATCAACATGCTCCAAGTGTGGGTGCCCCCTAGCTCTGGTGCTACGCCAGATGGTCCTGCTCCGTTCTGAATTCCAGTTGCTCCTTGGTTTTGGGCTCCAAGTTGCCCAATTTGTTGAAGCAAGTTCTGGATCATCTCTTCTTGTCTTCTCATCATAGCATCCATCTCATCCCTGGTGATGAAGATCGACGCTTGATTCCCTCCTGAGGAAGCCTCTTGACTTCCTTGGTGTTCACTTCTCTCTGGCCTTTGCCTTCTACTTGTTTGTCTCATCATAACTCTTAGATCTGAACTCTTAGATTTTCAAATTCAACTTCTATCCGATGTAGCGGGAGCTGGTTCTTCTCAGTGAAAGCACCAAAATGTTTGCGTAAAAAATGTCCGCAAACATCCAAAGTCGTATGAGTTGGTTGATTTTATGTTGTATTTAGTGATTTGGGTGATTTATGCAAATATATAAAAAGCAGGGACTAAACTGTAAAAGACACACAGATTTATAGTGGTTCGGCCAGAACGTGCCTACGCCCACTTTATATGTTATTCTCCTTTTTTCATTTAGATTACAAGTACAAAGCTGTGATTGCAAGTATCTAAAGTTGTTTGAGAGTTCCTTCCAGGCTTGAGCTCTCAAACTTGTCTCTCCAACTCATCCCCCATTGTTGTACCCCTGCCCCTCTATTTATAGAGTGAGGCTGGGGGCAGGGGTCTTGTATGTTTATAGCTGCTGGTGGGCTTGGGCCGAAGCAATCTGGACTGGCAACTTTGGTTCGGCATTCCTTGGTTCGGCTATGCTTGGTTCGGTCGTGCTTGGAGAGAAGGATGGAGAAGCCTTGGTTCGGTGGTCCGGTCTTGGTTTGATTCGGTGGTACGGGGAGAGGTTGATTCGGCTATGTGGAGAAGGGATTGGCTCGGCAATGCTATGGACCGGTGGAGCTTGGGTTCGGTAGGAGGATGGAGGTTGAGATGGTTCGGCAGTGGAGTTTTGGCTTGGTGAGACGTTGGTCCGGCACCGAATGGTCCGATTCCGAATGGTGGGTTGGAGCTGGGAATGCAGAATGAGCTCTTGGAGTTTCGAATGCCGAATGAGATCTTGTTTCATACTTGAGTGAAATCCCTGACTTATGCACGCTTGCTTGCTTCTTCTTACTCCGGTCGTGGTGGAAACGCACACAACATTGATATTCCAGTTTTGACCAAAAAATGGGATAACATGCTGTATTTAAATCTGTGCAGATTGATGATGTGGCACTTTTATTGTGTAAAACCCTTGGACTACACCATACACACACAAATATGGATTGCACGAGGAAATTGGTTAAGTCACAGATTTTTGAAATAATTTTAAAAAATTGAATTTTTAAATCCAAATGGTTTTGGATATGGATTGGGCATAAAGTGAAAAGCTTTTGGAAAGGAATTTCAAAGATAAAAGTTATTTTTGAAAAACTTGATTTAGTTTTGAAATTTGATTTAAAAATTGAATTCAAAATTTGAAATTGAATTCTATGTTAAGAATTTATGATGTAAAAAGGTTATACAAACTATAAATGTGTTTATATGGGTTTTTAAACCATTTTAAAAGTATGGTTTTGAGAATTTGAATTTAACCCAAGTTTGTATTTGAAAGGCTTTAACTCGTGCAAATATAATCAGGTTTTTCAAAACGGAAACAAGTGATTTCAAATAATAATTGCTTTTATATAAGGAAAGATTTTACAAATTATGATGAAAAGATTTCAAGTTTGAAATATAATGGCTTTGAAAGTTATGAATGAATCTTTGGAAATGATTTTTTGAAAGCTATGAATTGAATCTTTGTTTTGAAGATTGGATGAGTTAATCCAATTTGAAAAGGGAAATCGTTTTGAAAAGCTATGAATGAATCTTTGTTAAAGATTGGTGAAGTTTGTTTTTAAATTGAAAACGGATCTGAAAGCGTATCTTTTGTATAAAGGATTTGAATTGGAAATATATTAATGAATCCTTGTGAAAGATTGGTAAACTTTGTGAACTTTGTGAAGTGAATCTTTTGTTCAAAAAGATTTGTAAATGGTAATTTGTTTAACCATTTGAAAGAAAAGTTTTGGGTAATAAATTGTGACTTAACTGAGATCCCATTTCCATATGTTTTTAAATATTGCGCTCATTATTCGGTTTAGTCGGGAGAGGACCTTTGTGTCGTCTAACCCATTCCGAATAATGATATGACGTATATGGATAGTATTTGAAGACCGATGGTGAAGACCAAATATTTTCAAAAATGAAAGGATTTCTTGTCGAATGTCTCTGCACCGGCTGATCCCCGATATAGAAATTTGAGCACCCTTTGTGATGGGAGGTCCGGACATGATTAGGAATTATCCGGATTTGCAAGGGCTTCTTTGGAAGTGCCTTCGGTTCTGTTCGAACCCAGAACAGACTTGTATGGATATGTATCTAACGTTACACTTTGAGATGTAAAGCTGGTTTCTATCAAATACATTTCTGTTTGGTGGCGGAGATTTATTCTCTTAGCTTAACACCCTTCTCTAAGACATACGAGCTCATAAGTTATGTAGTGGATGGTTACTAGTGATACATTCCCGATTTGGTAACGTGGCATACGAAGTGCTGCTGATCATTTCTTGATCAAAGCATGGCTTTTGTGAAAATCATAGCTTTGTGGACGAGACTTCGTCGAGCCTCACATCTCGGAATGATCGAAACAGGAAGAATGCAGCAAGTTTATAGGGGGTAGCGAATCTTAGGGTATGTGCATTTCCTTCTGGATAGAAGTGGTATCATGGTATGGAGCACAGATACTTAACTTATGTGGATATCACAAATATATATATTACTTTGTGATTGTTGTTGGGGCCCCGGATAAATGTTGTTTACAACCAGAGGATAGCATACTCGTGTCAGTAGTTACCTATTTTTGCAGAGGTAACCCGGCCTTGTGTTGGCAGAGATCATGTTAGGTTCTCGGGGCGCCCCTCCAAAGGCGTACCCATGTGGCCCAGGAAGTTCCTTAGCCTGACCATTTGTTGGAAAACCCAAAGAAACAATACGTGCCCTGTATGGTTTTAGTTGTATAACCTGCCATGGAATGTGGCGGTAACCTTCTATTGAACATGGTAGTTATAGTAGGCATACAACGAAATGTTGTAGGCTGGCTAAGATTAATATTATACTTTCGAAATGTTTCCTGCACTATGCACTTATAATAATATCAAAATGGTTTTCTCGTATCAAGCATATTTGACTATCATAAGAAGAAATCTCCTCCAATTCTGCGTTTGCATTATGTGTATGGCGGGAGGCCTTAAGGTAGTTTCATTTTCCAAATAAGCATTGTCGATTTTAACTTTTAAAATCTTTTGTTTGTTTTAAAGATAAACTGTTTTTGTTCGCTCATACCAGTCCCGTGACTAACCAGGAATTTATTTTTCCCTTCCTAAACTCTAGGTTCCCACAATTTTCCACACGGGCAGTCTAGAGTTGGATTTTTCAGATAGTAGATATAGATATCGATTCGGTAGCTTTTAGCTTTATCTTTGGTATTCTTTGGAGATCTTGGATATTGGAGTCTTTGGATTCATGGACGAGACTTGCTTAGCTTGGTGAAATTTGATGGTGGTTCGATCTATCTATAGAGATTGCTGATATTAGTGTTTCTTCTGTAGTTTCAAGTTCTAGTTGTCTCCGTTGCTAGTTCATTGTGTTTCCGCTGTAGCGTTGTATCTTATCTCTGTTATTTGTTGGGTTGTGTATCATTGTTGTATATCATGGGATATTGTATTCATTGGAGTTGTATATGATATTCATTTCTTTTCTTCCGCTGTGTTGTTATACTTGATGTGTTATAAGCTCCGGCGAACCAGATTCGATGTTTGGATCTGCGGCATTAGAATACAAGTGTCGTACTCGGTGCCGATTTTCGAAGGTCGAGCCTGGGTCGTCACAATTGGTATCAGAGCTGAAGGTTGAAACTTTAGCTAAGGAGTATAACACATTAGGTAACTCATTAGAGATAGGGTGAAGTATACCCTAGAATGAGTATATCCCTAAGATATCCGTCTGAATGCCTCAGTAAATTCTCTTACTATTCACTAATAGTGAGTATGAGTGCAAGAAGAGGACGAGATAGGGGATAGGGGAGTACCACTACAAATGGTCAGTACCCTGCAATAGCGGAAAGAACTTTCTCTATCAATCTCCTTTGATTTGTCTTTTCAATTCTTTGATGATTCGTGGCAGCTCCAAGAAGAAGCTTTGATATATTGGCATGGGACACAAACTCCAGATGGGTCAGAATTGTTGTTTGGATGAATTGTTTGCTTTGGTTGCTTTGGTTGATAGGTACGTTTTGGTTGTTTAAACTAAAGGTTTTGGGATTGTATCCATATATCTGTCTATTCTTTGGGGTATTCCGACTTGAGCTTGGAATCCATACACAGTATTTGAGAATTATTGAAGATTAAATTCATTTATTTTTTCTTTTGGGTCTCGATATATTCTACGAGGGGTTAGTTGTCCTTTGAACTAATCGATACCCCTGTATATTCATAGTTCTGGCGACCCGAGTATCTTGATTGTTCTTGTATCCATTAGTGATATTCTGATTTGGTAAGCCAAATGCAGAATAGATACCCAGTTTGATATGGAAACTATCTCTCTGTCTTTGTGCATCCATACTTGGTTGTCTCCCTGCTTTAAAATTTCGAGGACGAAATTTTTTTAAGAGGGGAATCTGTAACATTCCTGATTTTTTTAACTTAATTAATTTGGAAATTTATATAGAATTTTTGGTTTAATTTGGTTAAATCATGAATTAATAGAAATTGAATTTGAATATTTGGGGATAAAATAAGAATCGTATTTGGAATATGATTTAATAAATAAATTAGATTTAAAAAAAGCTTTATTAATTAAGAATTGTATATTTATGATTATTTATAAATTGTTTTCAATTCATTCTCCTTTATAAATTATATAATTTTAAATGAAGTCTTTAAAACTTACATATATAGGCATATATATCTATTGAAAAGTAATAAGTACATGAATTAGAATTGGGTTGTAAAATATAAACAAGATTTAATAAGTATAATTTGAGAATATACATATGTGAATATAAAGCAATTTATAAAATGATAGGGTTAAAACAAAATTTGTAAATAAAATTGAGAAGAGGTCTTTACATAAATTTGTTTGCATGTTAACAAGTGTTAGATTAGTATAACTTAGTATTAACAAGTGTAAATGATAAGAACAAGTAGCATTTATGTTTTAATTTGAATTAAATAAAACATTTTCTCAAATCTGAAATTTCAAAACAATTCAAAAAGAAAAACTCAGACCAAAACAAAGAAAATAAGATCTGAGATCAAAGAAAGTTATCAAAGCACAGTTTAAACCTATTATCCCACTTTTTGGCAAAGCCGTGATACCAATAGATTGATCGAAAACAATAGACAGTTCGTCTCAAGGATTGGTTATACTTTGGTTCACTATGGGTATCGTTAAATTTTGTCCGAGTCCAGATTGATCTACAATTGATAGGACATGACAAGCAAAACCATAGAAGTCAGCTTCTCAAATTTCAAGTCAATCCGAGTTCATACGCTCACGTTATGATCGATTCAATCTAGAGGAAACAACCCAGATTTCGTATCCATCACTATGGGTGACTTCGTACCCATCATCGAACTCCGGTTCGAATCGATCACGTTCGTATCGATCAGGTTTCAGCAACTTCGTATCCATGAAAGTATCGCAGTTCGTATCGATCATGGGTCCAGCGGTTTCGTATCCATCGAAGAGCACCGGTTCGTATCGATGAACGTGGCTGTGTTCGAATCCATCAAGTTCGTATCGATGGACTTTGTACCCATCATAAAGCCGTGCTTCGTATCGGTCAGCACTTCCTGATTCGAATCCATTGGCATCTCCCAACTTCGTATCCATCGGCAGATAGCCCACTTCGCATCCATCAACTAAGGCAACAGATACTACTTCGTATCCATCATAGAAGCCTCTCTTCGTATCCATCAGACAGCTGCTGTTCGTATCCATCATGTCACCTTACTTCGTATGCATCAAAAGGCTCAATCTCGCATCGATTGACCTCGTATCCATTGAGAAGCTATATGGTTCATATCCATCAAAGAAAGGCTTGTTCGTATCCATCGACCATCAGTGGTTTGTGTCCATCGATAACTGCTGTTCGAACCCATGAGTGAAGCCTTCATTCGAATCCATCGAGCCAGCAAGCCTAGGTGACGTGTCATCCCTCGATATGAACAAGCCGAGATATATGGAGTCGACGCCGTCAACTCGGAGCAGAGACCGGATTGAGGCGAAGATTGTGCTCCACGTCATCACGAAAGCGCGTGACAACATCGATTTGAAGTAATCGATTCGAAAAGAACAACCACTCGAGAACAGTCATTTCGTATCGACGATATCTAGAGATCTACTGATCCAAATGTCATGAAATTTTCATAGGAGTTTGCACACATGCTAAGGAATTTCTCCACCAAATTTCAGCTCGATTGGACGTCATCTCGTTCAATACGAAATGACTTCGTATCGATCGCCGATCGAGTCGAAACTTCCTGAGGTTGGTCGCATGGGCCCACTCACGTGCCAGAAAAAGTCTCCTGAGATTTGAGTGAAGTCTCAGCCTCCCACGCCTATAAATAGAGCCCTAGAGCATATAGAAAAAGGATCTTGGGATTCTGAAGCGCCGAAACTCTACCAGATTGAGATCTCCATCATCCTACATCATATTCTTACTGTCAATTTCGAATTTCCAGTTGTAACTTGCTGTTGTTTGCTGTATTTGCTTGTAATCATTGAAAGAGAATCAATAAAACTGCAAAAAACTTCATAGTGGACATAGGAAACACGCCGAACCACTGTAAAACGCTTGTCTACGCATTTACTTTCCTGTTATTTAGAGTTTTTGTTAGATAATACTCATTTTCAATTCATATTCTTCATTATTATCTCTTCAAAAACTCCCGAAGAGTGTTGTGACCAATTTTGGTGCAAACACTTTGGTGCTTTCACTGAGAAAACCCAGATTTTCTCCTGCTCATTGGATCTGTCATCGATACCAGATTGCATAAATCTAAGAGTGAGATCCAAATCACAAATCCAAGTTCCTTCCCTTCTACTCAGACTTACATAAAGTCTAGGAAAGGAATTCAACCTTCAAGATGGTTAGCACAAGGACCACCTCTAACGCTATTAATCAATAAGAATAGGATAGACAGAATCCTACGCCACTACCCCCATCCAATCAATACGTCACTGGACACTCGGAACCATCAGGTCCAGTTACCCGACAAGAGTTTCAGCTGTTGCTCCAAGAGCTAACCCAGAGTCGGCAACAACTAACAGAACAGCTACGCGCTAACGCCGAGCTGATCAACCAGCAGGATCGCCAGAAGCGAAGGAGATCCAAGAGAGATCATGCTTCTCATTCTTCCAGCAAAAGTTCTTCACCTTCTGATTATCATCATCAATCTCTACGACCCCGGCTAGATGGGTGTCACATACAAGCTGCTGGAAATCAACCGGTAATGACCGATGGACAGCTAAGAGTCGGTCCATCAGCCAGTTTCCAAATTGGGCCCTCCTCCCGAGGAGGTGCCACTCCTCTCTACACCACAGAATACCGCGCCACTAACGTCACGGTTAAACCAGGAGTCGATGCTCAAGATCAATCGAACCTAGACCGTCATCATCATGGATGTACTCCTGAACCATACGTCCCAGAGGACTATGAGCCAAGAAGGCAAGATTTGGTCCGTCGACAGCATCCGGTCCAATCCCAGAATGTGGGATTCAATCACACTCCGACGCAAGCTGCACAGAACATACAAATGCTGGATATTCCGACCATGATACGTCAGATGATCCGTGAGAGCCAGGGTCTCATGAACGATGACTAGGGTATCTTCAGAAGTCACACTCCTTTCACGAACGATATCCTTACTTCTGAACCCCCACGGCGATTCAGGATGCTGACTCTACCTGTGTATGAGGGAAACTCCAACCCCAACCAATATATTCTGAAATACGAATGGTCGATGAGCGCTGCCAGAGCGGACGATGCAGTGAAATGTCATAGTTTCCCCATCTCCTTGGGGGGCATCGCCACCATGTGGTTCACTCGACTACCACCACGATCTATTTCTTCCTTTGACCAATTGGCCACTAAATTTGTTGAGCAATTCCACATGCACGTCATAAGGCCGAAAGACGTCAACACTCTATCTAGCGTCATCCAAGCCCCTGGAGAGACGCTCAGACACTACGTAGAGAGATTCCATGCTGCATGTGCCAAAATCAGCAATCCGAACGATAACTCCATCCTCATGGCGTTGACTAAGCGGGTCGACCCTGATTCTGAGTTTGGCAACTGGTTGGCTGGAAAATCACCTGCATTGTTGGACCGTTTCCATGCCAAGGTGGCTCAATTCCTAAGAAGAGAAGAGGCGAAACAGTCTAGGAAGCAGACTAATGCAGGGCCAAGCACTGAAGGAATCCAAAGCAATGTCGCGATCAAACAATCCGGTGAAAGTTCCGGAAAAGTTCAGTTGAACATTCAAAATAAACAAACTCAGCGAAGGGAGAACGTGAACCAAACCAGAAAGCGAGATAAAAATCATGGCCCACAACGCAAGAATCCGATGTTTGACAGCTATACTCCTTTGAATACATCACTGGAAAACTTGAATTTACAAACTTGTAATACAATTCCATATGAAAAACCTGCACCAAAACCGCCATCAGAAAGACAAATCCAGACAGGAAAATTTTGCAGGTTCCATGAAAGCTACGGGCACAATTCGAATGAATGTCGTCACTTACAAGATCTCGTAGAAAAATTGATCAGAGAAAGAAAGCTGGAACAGTTTGTGCGGGTGCCGCAGCCTGGAGGAGCGGTCCCATCAAGTCAAAATAATGAACCTGATCGATCGAGACAGGAGGACTCTACCTGTCCCTGCGGGAGATTGGTGATAAACGCCATCAGCGGCAGACCCATTTTATCAGGTGCCTGGAACGACGAGGATCTTCGTCACTGTTACACATGACAGGCTTTATCTAATCCATGAATACTTTGCAATTTCCTTTACATTCTGAAGTTTGAATTTGTAATAAGGCATTGACTTTGCCATGTTTTTCCGTTCCAGCAATAAATTACTATCTCTTCAAGCTAGAGCTATGATTCACCGAATACAACATCCAACAATCACAATGCACGAAGAGCTAAATTCCATCGAACAATGGAATTTATTCAAATAGCGAGTGACTGTGATACGACCGGCCACTCACTAAGTGAAACCTCAGCTCAGGGGCAAGCCATCACGTCAAAGGCTGAACTAGACCGACACACGACAGTCCTACAACTAACTCCAAATTCCCAAAGCGCGAATTGGAGCATTCTCATCAACTCTAGGTTCCTAGAGCGCGATCCGGAGTATAAATCCATCGTTCCTAGAGTGTGAACGGACTCCAAATTCCCAGAGTGTGAATTGGAGTACAAACATCAAATCCATCGTTCCCAAAATGTGAACGGACTCCAAATTCCCAGAGTGTGAAGTGGAGTATAAACATCAAATCCATCGTTCCTAGAGTGTGAACGGACTCCAAATTCCCAGAGTGTGAATTAGAGTAAAAACATCAAATCCATCGTTCCCAGAGTGTGAACGGACTCCAAATTCCCAGAGTGTGAATTGGAGTATAAACATCAAATCCCTCGTTCCCAGAGTGTGAACGGACTCCAAATTCCCAGAGTGTGAATTGGAGTATAAACATCAAATCCATCGTTCCTAGAGTGTGAACGGACTCCAAATTCCCAAAGTGCGAATTGGAGTATAAACATCAAATCCATCGTTCCCAGAGTGTGACGGACTCCACTTTCCCTGAGTGCGAATTGTAGTATAAACATCAAATCCATCATTCCCAGAGTGTGAACGAATTCTTAAAAAGCCCAAATAGGTGTGACTGACCATCTATCGGCTGACTCCAGGTTCCCAGAGTGCGAATTGGAGTATAAACATCAATTCCAGGTTCCCGGAGCGCGAACAGACACATTAATGCAAACTCCAACTTCCCAGGGTGTGAATTGGAGTATAAACATCTATTCCAGGTTCCCGGAGAGCGAACTGACACGTCAATGCAAACTCCAACTTCCCAGAGTGTGAATTGGAGTATAAACATCAATTCCAGGTTCCCAGAGTGCGAACCAAAATACAAATTCTAACTCCAGATTCCCAGAGCACGAGTCGGAGAACAAACATCACTTCCAGGTTCCCGGAGTGCAAACCGAAATATAAATGCTAACTCCAAGTTCCCAAAGCGTGAATTGGAGGGTATACATCAATTCCAGGTTCCCGGAGTGTGAGCCGAAAAGTAAATGCTAACTCCGGATTCCTAAAGCGCGAGTCGAAGTACAAACATTAATTCCAGGTTCCCGGAGCGCAAACCAAAACGTCAATGCTAGCTCCATGTTCACAAAGCGTGAATTGGAGGGTAAACATCAATTCCAAGTTTCCGAGGCGCGAACCCAAACATACATGCTGACTCCAAGTTCCCAGAGCGTGAATCGGAGCATTAACATCAATTCTAGGTTCCCGAAGGGCGAAACAAAAAATACAAATGTCAACTCCAACTTCCCAGAGCATGAAGTGGAGTGCAAACATCAATTCCAGGTTCCCGGAGCGCGGACCAAAATATAAATGTCAGCTCCAAATTCCCAGAGTGTGAATTAGAGTGCAAATTCCAAGTCAGAGTTCCTGAAGTGCGAACTATATTACAAACGTCGATAACTCTCGAATTCCCACAGCACGAACAAGATTATCGATAACAGATTATCCTAAGTCCCCAGAGTGCGGACATGTGCTCAAGATTTGCAATAAGTGCGATCGACCACCGAAATACAAATGTTGTTCCCCGGGTCTGGGGGGCAGAAAGCTTAAGTGTTAATCACTAACCGAAGCGATTCCTAAATTCAACTCATTCATCGATTACGACCTGTAATCAAGGTTTTCAGATTTGGCAAATAAAACATACTCAACTTGAAGGTAAAAACACCACAAGTGCACTGGACTGAAAGCCAAATGCTGCAAATACTTAAGCACAAAAGAAATGAAAGTTAAAGCAAAGAGACTAAATGTCATTTCAACTAACTGTATGTGAAGATTCATGTACAAGCTATGCCAAAAATTTCTACTAGCAGGAAGCCGAGCCTGCATCTATACATAGCATATGAAATAAAATATGCAAGAATGAAGCTCATCGAAGTCATGCTATCAAGAGTTCAAATTTTCGTATCCATCATGACACGGATTCAAATCGATCATCAGAAGCTTGTTCGAATCCATCAGGATACGTGTTCGTATCGATCCCAAAGGGCATGTTTTGAATCGATCTTTGATTACTCGGTTTGTACCGGTCAGGAAGCTCTCAGCCTTACATTGCTCACTTTCGAATCGATACCTTTCGTATCGATCATTCGTATCGACCTAAAGCTGAGGACTTCGAAACAATCAATTACTTGTTTTTCGTATCGATCATTTCGTGTCATGCGATACACCTCCTTCATAACCGGTACAAACTGCATCACCTCCATTAGAATATACCATGGATCGATGCGAAATCTGAGGAGAAATATTACTGCCTTCATCGATTCGAATGCAAGCCCCAAGATCGATTCGTTCTTTACCTTTCCATCTGACCAAAGATTACCATCGGTTCAAAGTGGACAGTGAAAACATCGACTCGAAGTCCATGTTCACGTCAACAAGCTCACAACTCCATCCACTGCACATCGATACGAACAGAGATTTCGTATCCATCATAACTTGTGCACTGCCCATCGATACGAACAACTATTTCGTGTCCTTCAGTATGTAAATATTAGCATCGTTACGGACAACACAAAAAAAGACCTGTTGGAGTCACCAAGAATTGATGTGAATAAACATTTCGCATCCACCGAATTCTCCATTTACCGATGCAAAGTCAATCCTTCAACCTTCTATATCGATTCAGGAGAGGATCGATACGAAGGAACTTCCTAAAACAACTGACAAACGTTATTACAACCCAAATTTCACATCGGTTCAGGAGAGGATCGATACAAGAGGGTAGTCCAAAACAACCATCAAGCGTTGTTTCAACTCGAATTTCAAATCGGTACAGGAGAGAATCGATACGAAATTCGATAACAAACTAAACTGGCAACGACTCGTGAACACTCAACGTTAACAAGAGTCAAGTTAACATATATGCATATATGTCAGACTAACATTCGATTTTCAACATTCACAGGGATCGAATACTCATCTTGTTACGAATACAATGACAAACAGCTAAGCACTATTATACATCAATCAGTTATATTAATGCAAGGTTACAACCCTCGACAAAAGAGCAATGACCGTTCAGAGTAAAGACTGCAGCTTTTCAAAACACGTCATGTTTCCACAAGACGTACTTTGGGGGGCAAATGTCATCCCGCTTTTTGGCAAAGCCGTGATACCAAAAGATCGATCGAAAACAAAAGGCAGTTCGTCTCAAGGATTGGTTATACTTTGCTTCACTATGGGTATCGCTGAATTTTGTCCGAGTCCAGATTGATCTACAATTGATAGGACATGACAAGCAAAGCCATAGAAGTCAGCATCTCAAATTTCAAGTCAATCCGAGTTCATACGCTCACATTACGATTGATTCAATCTAGAGGAAACAGCCCAGATTTCGTATCCATCACTATGGGTGACTTGGTATCCATCATCGAACTCCGGTTCGAATCGATCACGTTCGTATCGATCAGGTTTCAACAACTTCGTATCCATGAAAGTAACGCAGTTCATATCGATTGACTTTGTATCGATCATGGGTCCGGCGGTTTCGTATCCATCGAAGAGCACCGGTTCGTATCGATGAACGTGGCTGTTCGAATCCATCGAGTTCGTATCGATGGACTTTGTACCCATCATAAAGCCATGCTTCGTATCGGTCAGCACTTCCTGATTCGAATCCATTGGCATCTCCCAACTTCGTATCCATCGGCAGATAGCCCACTTCGCATCCATCAACTAAGGCAACAGATACTACTTCGTATCCATCATAGAAGCCTCTCTTCGTATCCATCAGACAGCTGCTGTTCGTATCCATCATGTCACCTTACTTCGTATCCATCAAAAGGCTCAAGCTCGCATCGATTGACCTCGTATCCATTGAGAAGCTATATGGTTCATATCCATCAAAGAAAGGCTTGTTCGTATCCATCGACCATCAGTGGTTCGTGTCCATCGATAACTGTTGTTCGAACCCATGAGTGAAGCCTTCATTCGAATCCATCGAGCCAGCAAGCCTAGGTGACGTGTCATCCCTCGATATGAACAAGCCGAGATATATGGAGTCGATGCAGTCAACTCGGAGCAGAGACCGGATCGAGGCGAAGATTGCGCTCCATGTCATCACTAAAGTGCGTGACAACATCGATTCGAAGCAATCGATTCGAACGAATCGATTCGAACAGAATAGCCACTCGAGAACACTCATTTCATATCGATGATATCTAGAGATCTACTGATCCAAATGTCATGAAATTTTCACAGGAGCTTGCACACATGCTATGGAATGTCTCCACTAAATTTCAGCTCGATCGATATGAAATGACTTCGTATCGATCGCCGATCGAGTCGAAACTTCTTGACGTTGGTCGCGTGGGCCCACTCACGTGCCAAAAAAAGTCTCCCGAGATTTGAGCGAAGTCTCAGCCTCCTACGCCTATAAATAAAGCCCCGGAGCCTACAGAAAAGGATCTTTGGATTCTGAAGCTCCGAAACTCTGCCGGATCGAGATCTCCATCATCCTACATCTTACTGTCAATTTTTAATTTCCAGTTGTAACTTGCTGTTGTTTGCTGTACTTGCTTGTAATCATTGAAAGAGAATCAATAAAACTGCAAAAAACTTCATAGTGGACGTAGGTAACACGCCGAACAACTCTAAAACGCTTGTCTACGCATTTACTTTCCTGTTATTTGGAGTTTTTGTTAGATAATACTCATTTTCAATTCATATTCTTCATTATTATCTCTTCAAAAACTCCCGAAGAGTGTTGTGATCAATTTTGGTGCAAACAAAACCCAAAACCAGAAATCAAGCCTCAAAATCAAAAGATCAAACTAAAAATCATCTTAACATCAAAACCAGAAATAAAAAATGACCAGACCTGAGAAATGCAATGTATAGTAAAGGAAAGAATTCAAAATAAAAATCTGAAAGCAAGTTTCAGATTTAAATTCAAGTTGCTTGAAGTAATGCAAAGCAGACAACAAATTCAAATCTAAAGCTATAAGATAAGATCAGCAACTTCTTTTTAAATCAAAACCTGATCATCAGCATGCAAAATGAAAATCTTAACTCAAACAATGCAAAGATCATATTCTAGAATTCAAAGCAGTTTCAAAATTTATCAACTTCTAGGCTTGCTTCTCTGTTACAAATTCCAGGCCTCTGTCTTCATTTATCAGGTGAGCAAACATCACCTTCAGTATTTTGAAATGCCTATGAGTAAACTCTTATTTAAAAATAGTTTTTAGTTGTTGCATGTGATGATTTTGTGTGATTACGTTGTGATGTGGTTTGCATGCTTCATTTCATTTGAATATATGTATGAAATTGCTTGATTCCATGTGTGAATATCTGTAAATATTTATACTTGTGCTCTGTTATTAGTAACAGGCTAACTACCATCACAAAATAATTCCCATCTCTCTGTAAAATCAAAATTGGACTTTGATTTTAGAAAGGAAAAGATAAGTAACAATGTGTTATAGTTTTTAAAAATAATTTTAAGTTATTGTATTTGTTAAATATACTGTAAATTTAAGGATTATAGTAAAAATTAGGAAAAAAGGTAAAAATCAAATGTGATAGTTTATATATCTGATTTTATAATCTGGATAGTGAACTTTGTGAACTTTGTGAAGTGAATCTTTTGTTTAAAAAGATTTGTAAATGGTAATTTGTTTAACCATTTGAAAGAAAAGTTTTGGATAATAAATTATGACTTAACTGAGATCCCACATCCATATGTTTTTAAATATTGCACTCGTTATTCGGTTTAGCCGGGAGATGACCTTTGTGTCGTATAATCCATTCCGAATAATGATACGACGTATATAGATAGTATTTAAAGACCGATGGTGAAGACCGAATATTTTCGAAAATGAAAGGATTTCTTGTCGAATGCCTCTGCACCGGCTGATCCCCGGTATAGAGATTTGAGCACCCTTTGTGATGAGAGGTCCGTACGTGATTAGGAATTATCCGGATTTGCGAGGGCTTCTTTGGAAGTGCCTTCGGTTCTGTTCGAACCCGGAACAGACTTGCATGGATGTGTGTCTAATGTTACACTTTGAGATGTAAAGATGGTTTCTATCAAATACATTTCTGTTTGGTGACGGAGATTTATTCTCTTAGCTTAACACCCTTCTCTGAGACGTACGAGCTCAAATGTTATGTAGTTGATGGTTACTAGTGATACACTGCCAATTTGGTAATGTGGCATACTTAGGGAATGTGCATTTCCTTCTGGATAGATGTGGTATCATGGTATGGAGGCCAGATACTTAACTTATGTGAATATCGCAAATATATATATTACTTTGTGATTGTTGTTGGGGCCCCAGATAAAGGTTGTTTACAACCGAGGGATGGCATACTCGTGTCAGTAGTTACCTATTTTTGCAGAGGTAACCCGGCCTTATGTTGGCAGATATCCGGTTAGGTTCTCGAGGCGTCCCTCCAGAGGCGTACCCATGTGGCCTAGGATGTTCCTTAGCCTGACCATTTGTCGGAAAACCCAAAGAAACAATACGCGTCCTGTACGGTTTTAGTTGTATAACCTGCCATGGAATGTGGCGGTAACCTGCTATTGAACATGGTAGGTATAGTAGGCATACGACGAAATATTGTATGCTGGCTAAGATTAATATTATACTTTCGAAATGTTTCCTACACTATGCACTAATAATAATATCAAATTGGTTTTTGCGTATCAAGCATATTTGACTATCATAAGGAGAAATCTCCTCCAATTCTGCGTTTGCATTGTGTGTGTGGTGGGAGGCCTTATGGTAGTTTCATTTTCCAAAAAAGCATTGCAGATTTTAACTTTTAAAATCTTTTGTTTGTTCAAAGATAAACTATTTTTGTTTGCTCATACCTATCCCATGACCGACCCAGAGTTTATTGTTCCCTTCCTAAACTCTGGGTGCCCACAATTTTCCACACGGGCTGTCTAGAGTTGGGTTTTTCAGATAGTAGATATAGATATCGATTCGGTAGCTTTTAGCTTTATCTTTGGTATTCTTTGGAGATCTTGGATATTGGAGTCTTTGGATTCATGGACGAGACTTACTTAGCTTGGTACAATTTGACGGTGGTTCGAGCTATCTATGGAGATTGCTGATATTAGTGTTTCTTCTGGAGTTTCAAGTTCTAGTTGTCTCCGCTGCTAGTTTGTTGTGTTTCCGCTGTAGCATTGTCTTATCTCTTATATTTGTTGGGTTGTGTATCATTTTTGTATATCATTGGATATTGTATTCGTTGGAGTTGTATATGATATTCATTTCTTTTCTTCCGCTGTGTTGTTATACTTGATGTGTTGTAAGCTCCGGCAAACCAGATTCGATGTTTGGATCTACGGCATTGGCATAGGAGTGTCGTATTCGGTGCCGATTTTCGAAGGTCGAGCCTGGATCGTCACAGAGTACTTGCTACTAGAGTGAGTAGAAGAATGCCTTCGGTTTTTTTGGTTCCTTGACAACTTGTATGGACGTTTGTCTGATACTGCATTTCTAAAGATTACGTTCACTGGTTTTTCCAAACATACATCGGTGGTGGTGTAGAAGGCAACTTCTTTTAGCTTAACACCCTCCTTGAGACGTACAAGCTCAAGAGTTGTATTTTTGTGGCAGGCAATTAGTAATTACCGGAAATGACAATGTGGCTTTCAGAGATATGATATGCACTATGTGAAAAGGTAATCGTTACCTCATGCCTCATCAAACCGAAAATGACCGAAACGGGAATAGATGCAGAAAGGCTAAGTGGGTCATTCCCAAGTAGGGTATGGCAACCCCCTTCTATATATATTTCTTCTTGCTGTGACGTTCGGGATGTAAATTATTGTGTTTTGTATGCTATGAGGGCCCTCAGATAAAGGTCGGTAACGATCGGGAGATGACATATTCAGTACTATCTAGTTACAGAGGTAGGCCGGTCTTGTGTTGGTAGAGGTTACTTTGTGATGTTCCTTGGGGCATCCATCTAGAGGTGTACCCATTTCAAAAGGTAGATCCTCCACCTAGTTATTTTTATGGAAATCCATTCTCCAATAAGAACCTATGGTTTTGTTTGTAGAGCCTAGTATGCTAGAATTTAATAATGGTAACAATTTCGGCTAAGATTAGTAAGTTTATTTGCAAATGTTTTCAAAAAGATGTCACTAGAAATAATATCAAACGTTTTGTATAACGACCAGATATTTTCAACCATTCGCATCCACACATGCCGGATTTGAATTGCTCAAAATAGTAGATTGTTAATTTATATTTGGAAAATCTCAACATATATAGTAAATAAATAGATCACATAATCATAGACACAGAGTAATATACAACATGCAACAGACATAGAAGAATAGTTGTTCATGAAGCTACGACATATATAACAGAGTTAAACAAGATACAACAGAAGTCTCGAATATAATAGTTAAATAAAAGATTAGAATACATCACTAGAATAAACGGAATATTTGAAAGCTGGATAGATAGCTGGGTCTCCAAGCGAAGCACCAACTCCAAAGGTGAGTCTCAAAAGCTGTATCACTCAGTCTGACCCGAGCTTAAAGAAAAATACAAAACACTCGAGTCAGGATTCACATTCTTATATCAATAAATCCAACTCAAGTGAAATAACAACTGAAATACAAGTAATTCATAGGATGTTTGGGATAACCATCCTCCAAGGATCCGTTAAACTATCTACTATGTAGTAATATACTCTATTACAATAATGTCTAAAGTAAAGTACAATATATTTAAAAATAGCGTTAAGGCGTTACCCATATCCCCCTTAACACATTTTATAGTGCTAGTAGTCTATACAGTACCGCAATACCTCCTGATCGGGGGGCTACCAGAGGATACTCCATAGGTACGACACAAATCAAATTCGTACAAGGCGCGCTAGGGTAGGTGACATGGCACAACTAGGCAATGCCATGGTAGAAATACCAATTACACTTCCGAGCTGGTGGTAATGCGTAGCAGCTACTACCGCCCACCTTGAGCCACACCCCTAAATCAAAGAATCAAAAGTGGACACCAAATCAATCACAAAGTAATAGAATGGTATCGAAGGAGTGTGTCCGATCAGAGGAGCGACCTCATTAGCAGTCAATTGCTCCTATTTTAGCCACCTTATGCCAACTCACGGGAGTCGGGTCCACGTTCATACCTCAAAGGACGTCGCCACCATCCTAATTCATTCTGGAATCTCCACTGCATACACGGTTGTTAAAATGGTTTTCGGAGTTGGCAGAGAGTATGACAACTTCAGATCTCGGTCTCTTTAACAACCAAACGTTATTATTGCACCGCGGTCATTTCAAAATAGTTTGTACTTCAAAACCAAAATATGATTTCCATTTCAAAACCAAATAAGATATAATTTCCATTTCAAATATACTCATTTCAAAAGTCATATTATTTTTTCAAAGTTATAACACTTTCGAAACCAACCACTTGAATTTATAACCCTTTCATAATACTTTGAAATTCATAGCTTCGAAATCATAACTTTCACCACTTAAACAGTTTAGATATTCAAATAGTATATATATAATAAAATTGTTTTAAATTTAAAATTACTTTATAAAATAAAATAATTTCCTCAAGTTCACAAATTGATTCAAATCAACTTGAATCCCAAAAAATTCAATTTAAATCAACTATCAATTCATAAAATTCAACTCTATTCATTTTTCAATAATCCATTCAAATTTATGTCAATTTCAAATACATATTTGACCACAAAATAAACCATTTCAATATATTTCAAAGCTTTAAATATTCAACATTTCAAAACTAAATTAGATAACTTTATATATATATATATATATATATATATATATATATATATATATATATATTTCAATTTACTATTTTTTAGTCTTGAAAAATTTACTTAATAAATTCAATATCATTTAAATATACTCCATATTTCAAATAACTGAATATTTCCCTCCATTTATTCAAATTTGACATATTCATTTAAATCACTTTCCAAAATCAGGTTATAAAGCCATATCCCTTTAAAATTTCAAATTCCATAAGTTTTAAATCTTTTTAATTAAATAAATTCTTAATAAAATACCCTTTCAAATCAAATTTCAAATCCATCTTCCCAACCTTAGTTTATTAAAAATCATTATAAACTCTATATTAAAATACAATTTAAATAAATACTTAACCACATTATATTTTAATAAAATCAAACTTTATTATTAAACTTATTTTTTATTAAACAAATTTTATAATAGCTTAAATTTAAGAATTTAACTATATATAAAATAACATTTATATAATATCAAAACCAATAAATATATATAACCATATATTTCTCTCCAAAACCATAGAAATCATTTTCAGCATACTTATTTATAGGCCAGCGGTGTCTGTATATAATTTTCTATCCTAGGTCAAGTGATATAGATATTTATCATTTCAATCCGTAATTTAAATATATATACGGGTATATCATTTCAACCTGCAACCCCAAATTCAATTCAATGAAAATTGCTTGGGTCTATCATTTCAACCTATAACGATTTTCTCCTATTCTAAAGTCCGTTCGGGTATGTATCATTTCAACCCATAGTGAATTCTATACTAACAGGAAACTTGCAGAGTGATAACAGATATAATAATAATATAACATGCATATATCATCAATATAAATAACATACACTGGTGTTAGATGTCACAGGTGAACGATACAGATAACAGCATATATATAGCAATGTAATAACTAATAGCAGCATATTTCAATTGTCGTTTCAATTGAAATCAAATTTAATAAATAAAAGAATATTAATCGTGAGGGATTGCTCAACTTTTAAGGCTAGAGAAAAAAAGGGACGACACAGATACACACATTGATATGGACACTGAAATTGAATTACGAATCCAAGCATGAATTCCGTAGCAAAGCAAGATTGGACGCGAATTCAACAAAGCTGATAGATAAGGATTTATGGAAACGAATCAGAACCATCCTGATATAAATGATGTATATATTATAAATTTCCTCTAAAACTAATCCTTAAAACACATTTAAAATAAGATATATGTATACATATATATATAGATATATTAAATCAAAATTAAGCTTTAACACAATTAAAATAAAATCTATATACAACATTTCAAGGCAATAGTAAATTTGAACACACATAAAGTGTGTATATATATATATATATTTACCTTTTAAAGTGCCATCTATATATATAAGTAAGGATGAGCAAAATATACTATACTATATACATATAAAAGCTGTAAACTATATACTTAAACGGTATTATATTAAGGTATGCATATATATATATATATATATATATATATATATATATATAATATAAAATAACCAGATTATAAACTATATAATTGGTTTAAGTGAACAAATATATAGCATATATTGAAAAATCTTAAAGCACGGTACATATATATATTATATGTACAATTACATGCATGAGTTTTAAACATATAAAAAACAATATATATAACATAGGCTAGCTGTAAACAACCATGCCATAAGAAGTTAACATTTATAACTACAAAATATATGTAACTGTTATATATTTTATAAAACTAATATTATAACGAACAATATATACAACATAGGCTAGCTGTAAACAATATATATATAACTATTATTTTATAAAACTGCACAATATATATATATATATATATATATATATATATACACACACACACGAAATCGAAACCACCATACAACCATTATAGCTAGTATATTGAAATAAATACATATAAAATCCATATAAAATTTATAACACCCACACACACATATATAGGTAAATCAAAGTCTCAACACGTTGTATATAAGCAACATATACAACACACACATATAATTAATATATAACCCATGCAAGTATTCACAGCAAAATGAGAACGGACAGTGCTTTGTTTTATATAAATATAAATATATATCAGGCATGAAAATGGGTAGTGTATAGCAAAATAAAATGGCGAACATATGAACATCATATACTAAAACGATATTAACAACAGAACTTATATATAAACTTCAAAACAGATTATATATAAATGTATATTTCTAACCACATACAATTACCTTTATAATGTGATATACGTTGAAACCCAAAACAAATTTACAACTTTATACCGACCATCATATATACAAATAGTTGTAACAAACTGTTGTATATACGCATATTAAATAAAACTGTTATATTTATATATATGTTTAGAATATTAAATAAAACAATTCTATACATACACACACACTATATTATAACTGCATATATGTACTACTAACGTATTGTCTACACTAACAAATTTATACATCAACTAACCAAAATCAGATTTAAGTATACACGCACGCCATAGCTCTACATGTATAAAATTAATATAACATGCATATTAAATATATAATACCTGCTATGTGCATAAATTAGGAAGCAAAACAAAGAAGAAGGAGGAAAAGTGTTGCTCGGCTGTGGGCGGAGGATGAAGTAGTGGCGGCCGAACACAGGGAGGAGATTCTAGGGAAGGGTTTGCGATAGAGAAGATGGTCGAGATTCGGTAGAAAAATTACGCAACAGAGATGCATGTAGGAGGGTGGCTCGATTAGAGGTGCTGGGCTATGCAAAAGCTAGGCTTCTGCCATGGACGGTTGTGAGGAGAGCGGGAGGGCGAGAGGGTCGGGCGGTGGATGGTGGCGTTCAGAAAGGCGCACGGAGGAAGCAAGTCTTGACCGTTGGAATTTGTATATATTGTTTGCAGAAGAAGACGAGCACGAGTATTGAGAAAAAAGAAAAGAAGATGAGAAATGAAATGGGATGAAGTGAGAAATGAAGAGGACAGTCAGGCAAAACAAATAGGCACGCATAAAAAGAACGTGCAAGAGAAGCCAAGAGTTTTTGAATATGTAATTAAAATGAAAGTGCATTTAAATGCACGTGAACAGTGAGAATAGTAATAGTCACCTTTTGGTTTTCTGGGAAAATAAAAGGTCGTGCACCTTGGATTACATGGTAGGCAAATAAAAGGTCAGAGGAAACCAAAGGTAACGATACGACAAACCGATGCACGAATTCCATCTCGTACCGGACACCGAAACATCCAAACGAATATACAGCAGTGATAAGCACTACGAGACGATCAAAACGGTACATATATCAATGAAACGATCATCTGATCAAAAGTTGATAATCGGTACCGAAGTACGTTGCTATTCCGTACAAAAAATCCACACAGAGCTAGAAAACGTTCGAATTTTGCGAAAGAAATTTCACAGTCAGTTTCAAAGCGTTCTAAATAAATTTTCTCATGTTGACATATTTAGGTTTTTGAATACTTTTAAATTCAACTATTATTAACTGATTTGAACTGAATTTCTAGCGGTTGATGGAACATCTATACTATTCGACGAAATTTTACCAGTTGCCATGTCTAAGTGGACGTATTCCAAATATAAATTTTTTATTTCCAAATATTATTATTTATTTTTTCACAAAAATTCAATTAACTAAAACCACTAAAATTTCCAGGTCGTTACATTTTGATATAAAAGTGTTTTAGTTACCATAAGATAAAAACCCATCTGTATTTATATGTGGACGTGGTTTTAAGAGATACCTTTTACTTTTTAAAGGATTTTATCCAAAGGCTGATATATGACACTGTCATCTATTATTGAGTTTTTCTCACGCTGGTTTATCAAGCCTGATCCGGGTACTTTTAATGCTTGTGTCAGATCCGAGTAGTTTCAGGTTTTGTCGAAGACGATTGGAGTTTCCAGAGGAGAGCTGGAGATATTCATATACGTATGGACATATTCTATTATCCGCTATACTTAGTGTGTATTGGTTTGATTTTGTCAGGAATTATAAGGATAGATGTTTATAACTGTCTAAGATGAATTTAGGTTAGACTCAGATATTGTATTTTAAAATTTTCTGCTGTAAAGATTATTATTGAAATAATATATGTTATTGCATTCATGTGAGACTCGATTCTGTCTTTATTTTCTTTCTACCCTTAATGATCTGCTTAATCGTGCAACTTGAGTTGGATATGTGTGGTTTATTTTCGATTCAAAAGGTACGGAAAAAGGGGACATTACAATAGGTATATTTTTCAAAACCATTTTATTTCCAATGCTAAGAAATATTCCATTTATTTCTTATTTTCTCAAAATCATTTACCATTAATTTGTAAATTCCTTAACCCGAACGGATTCCATAAGTTTTCGAAACATAAATTAATTTTCCTCTAAAAATTCCAAACTCAATTTTTACTCATCTATAATGCCAACTACCTATTTTTAACTTCTTTTATAAATTCCAGTTCATTTCTCGGAGTTCTCTTATTTCAACAATTCGGAAATTTTCATAAGTTTCCAGAATTCCACTATACAATTTCTCTTATTAAATCATATCTGTTAAATAAACTGTGTTTACAAATCTCAAGAGGATTTATAAATAAATTTCAATCATTTCAAAACTATATATATAATACTTATTTTAGAAGAATAATAACTTATTTTAAAATATGTTTAAGTAATTACTTAAAATGTTAAAAACACTTTTAAATAGACGGCAACAACTAATTTCTAAATCATTTGTAAGTAATAATAATCAATTCACAAAGCTTGTTATAAAATTAGAATTTCATTTAATTTAATTCATTATTAAAAATCCTTTATATAATTTATTTTTAAAATCTTATTTAAAATATTTTTTCCTAAATAGTTAAGCACAACCTAAAATTAATTATTGTTTTATCCAAATCAATTTTTTTTAAAATAATCCAAATTCCTACATGAATATTTTTATATTCAAAATTCCTTTTATTTCCTTTAAATTTAAAATAATATATATAGTATTTAAAATACCAAAATTGAGGCCAGTGCTACTATAGCATCCAATAATCAAATTACACAACAATCCATAATAGGTTTTTTTCACATCATATATCCCTATATATGAAGAGTGATCGATATATTTGAGGAATCTAGTTGGATCTCTCCAACATGTTTCCTGCATCCATAGATGTTAGATAACATAAAATACCAATCCCGCTTCAAGGTGGGATATCACGGTAATATAGGGTCATCCACTATTACGTGTGTCGCATAGTGTCTCATCTGGTCCAGTAAGCAGGAATATATCCAACTACACACACACACACACACACATATATATATATATATATATATATATAACATAACATCCAACTGATAATAACATATCAATACAACCAATCATCCAATAATTAATTTTAGATTATTGTAAATTGACGTGGTCAACCAAATTGAGTGAGATTTACTCACCTTGATTTTATTTTACGATCCATTCCAATTTTTAAATCAAAGTAAACAACTTTCAATTTAATTTAAAATCCCAGCTATCTTCAATAAATTCCAAACCAATTTTTATCGCATAGATTTCACAACTGCGAACCCATCGTGACTGGTTTCGTAATTTTAGACCTTGCATGAAAAAGTTATGAATTATATAACTTAATGATTTTTTGTAATTAAACTAATTGCACATTAATTAAAATAAATTTGAAATAAATCACTATATACCTCTCAACAATCAAATCTGCATGCTATACGGTCATCATCCTTCACTAACGCAGTAACTCAAAACCACAGTTCAACTTAGTAGCCAGCTAACTCAACCACCAAAGTCACCAAATCTCAAGTCGTCGACCATCCCCATGTGCCACCGCCATCGCCCCCTACATCTCCACCTACACGCATGTGAGAATGAAGATGCGAACAGCTGAGTTCGACTGAGATAGATCCCCCCATCGTGATCGTTGCTAGAGTCTTGCCTCGATTCGCTACGGCTTCGATTAAGAATTCAGTCGTCAATGCCTATGAGACGACGAAAAAAAACCAATCAATTTCTTCCCTTCCCTACCTTTCTTCCTTGTAACTACCCACATTTTTGGACGGTTTAAATCGACAATAAACCACACATGTCAAACTCAAACCGTTCAAAAGGGAGGATTGTTATGACGTAAATAAAAAAGTAGATAAATAAGAAAAACAAAGACGAAATCTCAAAACAGAATGACAAATTATAACAATCAAATAAATAGTTCATGAAGCTATTTTACAAATAACATTTGATTACACTTTTACAATACGAACTAGAGTTAAAACAAGAACAAATAAAATAATGCAGCGAACAACATGATGAAGTGGAATATATATATATATATATATATATATATATATATATATATATATATATATATATAAAATAATAATAGTATACAAATCTCCGTCTTCGTTCTCTAGAAAAGCACTCTTTGATACACTCGAGTAAGAACAAAAAGATTTTATGTAAGTTAAATAAATAATAAATAAATATGAGTGTAATGGCGTCAGAGATGTTTACGGGGTTTGACATCCCCTATCCAGTGTCTAACGTGAGTGCAATGACTTAAAAGATGTTCGGGGTTCCATCTCCTAAGGATCCATTAAACCATCTAATACATAGTACAATACGCTATTATAATAGTGTCTACGGTAAAGTAAAGTAATAAAATAGCGTTAAAGTGTTACCCATATTCCTCTTAACACATTTTTATAATTCTTATAGTCTATACAGTACCATAATTCCTCCGTAAACTGGAAGGCTATCAAAGTGCACTCATAGCTATGGTACAAACCAAACTCGTAGAAGGCGCGATAAGGAATGCGACATGGCATGAAAGGCAATGCTAGGGTAGGATTCTTGCGCTCTAGGATTGGTGGTAATGCATAGTAGCTACTACCACCCACCTCCAAACACACTCCCATAATCAAAATTAAGGGATGGCCACCAAATCAATCACAAAGTCATAATATGGTATCGAAGAAATGTCCCCGTTCGGAGGAGCGACCTCATTGGGCCCAACATAGCTCTTGTTTTACCACTTCAAGCCGACTAACAAAAGTCATGGCTATGTGAATACCTCATACAGAATCATTCGCCAAACCATCCTACTTCATTTCAAATTGAATCCAGATTGAATCCATCATCTGAGTGATCTGCAAAATAAACACCGAAGTAGTAAAACTGAAAAATAAATATTTTTGCAGTGTAAAATAAAATGTTTTATGAAAATATTATATGCCTCAGTTATTTAGGTTGTTCATCGTTATATTTATTTTGAATTCATTATACACGAACAGCTTGAGACATGCACAGTGTATCACTAAATATGCCACAAGGCAGTGCATACCGATATACACTTGATAAAACTGTAGGGACAGGTGAGAACAAGGTCAAACCTAAGCTAAATCTAGGTTCAACTCAGGTGCATACAATACAAATCAATGGGTCAAGACAAAACTGAAGTAGCTATAGTTCAAGTTCACAATAGCATAATGAAATCACATCAATCACAAACAAATAGATAAAGAAAACTAAAACAGCTCGATCAGTCCAAAATCAATAATGAATAAATACAAAAAGTGATGAACAACACATAAAGGAGGCAAACAAGTCTACTTAATGTAAAGATATCAAGTGAAGGCCACACAAGCTACAGGCTACAAGTGCAAAGCACCAATGGAGCAAGTCATAAACAACCAGACATCATGAACCTGCTCATATGCAACTCATCACAAAAAGGAAAAATGCAATAGAGGTATACAACAACCAAGCAAAAGCCCAAAGGCATGTTCAAAAGAACAAGACCACATATGGAGCAACAAGTGAATGGCCAAAACCAACAACATAGTAGAGAAGGCATGACACCAAATATGAGTTCAAAACAACTGGAAATGTACATAAGCAAATGTAGACTCAAATGATAACAATGAAGCATGGTCAAATATGGAACCATATATAAATGCAGACATTTACAATAGAGTTCAAGTCTCGACCAAAACAACGTCGACATCAAAACTTGGTAAGAACAACCAAAGTGTTGAGAGCGACAGACCGGCTCAAAAAGAAAGTTAGTATATATATATATATATATATACATATATATATATATATATATATATATATATATATATATATATGCGATAACCAAGTGAAGACTTCAAATGAAAAAAGTGCAGATTTACGTCAAAACACACCAGACTTGATTTCAAGTAAAACAAGAGTCCAGTTACATCACAACACACATATACACACATACGTATGTATGTATGTACATATATGGTAATAAACAAGTTCAATATACTGGATATGAAGCAACTAGACCTAGCAACATGTGTGATATGATCAAAGGCAACAACATCAACCAAGGTAAGACTGCACAATCAAGTTCAAATGGAAGCATCTGGTGCAGTTACAAGTCCAGATAGTGATATATACAAAACAGTGACAGTAATCAAGTGCATACAAGCTACTTAAAGACCAACAAACTACAACATGTTCAGTTGCAAAAGCAACCAGTAATATACGTCAACGATCCAGTCGAACTCCATTTTTATCACAAAGTCAGAATTTTAAAAATAATCAAGTCATGAGTCAAAGCAGTTTAAAAAATTCAATTGTTGCCAGCAATGAATGAAAAGTCAAAAACCAAACAAGCCGTGGGTCAAAAATTCAAACAGAGATATTTATATATAGTAAATTAAACAAGTGGTATCAATCTAGAATATCAAAAAATTAACACCGAACTCAAAGGGAATAAAGAACGAAACCAAAGTCAAGCTTAAATGCCAGAGAATCAAAGCCGTGGTGACGAAGTTACATGGAAAAAGAAGAAATGAAAGCCATGATAATCAAGCAACAAAATATACAAATTAAACAAATCAAGATTAATCACCAACATTCAAGTTAAATCAAATGGCCAAGCATATTAAATGACGAATACAAATAAATATATTCGAAGGATAATTTAGGTTTTTCAACCCTATAAAACCCAATCATCAACGACATTTTCCAACCATTCGAATTTAAGCAATGTCACAGAGAAAAGATTCAAATCAATAAATTGAATTGATTTGAGTTCAAGTAAAAAAAAATCAAAGAGCAAGCGTCAATCAAAAACTCGAATCAAGTCGAGTATAATATAAAATGAAAAACATACCAATTCAAAGCATCATTCAATCTCGATAATTTGAAGCAGCCAACTAATCGATCGAAGAAAGCGTCCGAAGCATCATTGAATCAACAACTGAAAACGGTGGCTACAAAGAATATCACGAAGCCCTAATTTCTTAAAAAGGAACGAAGGCAAAAGGGAATCGACTAACATTTTTACTCAGAGAAAAAGGAAAAAGGGGATTCATTTTCTAACTTTTAAATAGGGCCGGTTTTTCTCAATTTGGGTTTAGTATAGTATATGGGGCTTTGACTTTTAAATTGTATTTAAATTTTGTATTTATTTTTGTAATTCAAGTCATGTGACTAAGTAATGAACTGCAGTGGTGTAGTTCGAGAATTCGCTACTCAGTGTATGAGTTGCGACAGGGTTTTGAGTGTAGAGTTAGGTTAGTCAATGTGACGACCCAAACTCGATGTCCGACAAACAACATCCAATTCGTATCGCCAGAGCTTGCAAAAACATTAGATGCTAAATAACACAACGAAAATAAAAGATGATATCATTGAAACAACATGAATACAATATCCAATACGTCAACTTGATATAATGATAATCGTCAACATCAGAGATTAGACAACACAAAATACAGTGGAACACGACAAAATATGAGATAAGTCTTCAAAGAACCAAACACTACAGCTCCAACCCAAAACTCTAAAGCTAGAGCTCCAACACTTCAAGCTCGACCCAACATCAAGGTTGCACTAAGCTAAGCAAGGTCAGTCGTGGACTCCAAAGACTCCAAAATGTATCAAACAGAAAGCTAAAGCTACCAAATGATATCTACTATCCGACCATCTGAAAAACCAAACTCTAGACTGCCCGTGTGGGAAATTGAGGGCACCCAGAGTTTAGGAAGGGAACAATAAACTCCAGGTAAGTCATGGGACTGGTATGAGCAAACAAAAACGGTTTGTCCTAAAAAAAAATCAAAATATTTAAATTTGAAATCCCCAATGCTTTTTGGAAAATGAAACTACCATAAGGCCTCCCGCCACACACACCATGCAAATGCAGAATTGGAGGAGATTTCTCCTTATGATAGTAAAAAATGCTTGATACACGAAAACCATTTTGATATTATTGTTAGTGCATAGTGGAAAACATTTCAAAAGTATAATATTAATCTTAACCAGCATAGACATTTCGAATTATGTTTACTATAGCTACCATCCAAACAGTGGGGAGCCACCATAAGTAGATAACAGGTTATACAACTAAAACCGTACAAGGCGCGTATTGGAGATTGGATTTTTCAACAAATGGTCAGGCCAAGGAACTTCCTATTGCCACATGGGAACGCCTCGGGAGGGACGCCCCGAGACCCTACCCGGCTCTCTACCAACACAAGGCCGCTTACCCCCTTCCCGGGAAGTAAAACCTAAAATATGCCACCCTCGGTCGTTTGCGACCTTTATATGAGGATCCTCTACACTAACAACATCATACAGTAATAAATATACTACAGTGCCCACATGAGTAAGTATATGGGCTCCATACCATGATACCACCCTTTTCCAGAAGGAATGGACATACCCTAGGGGAGCTACCCCTGAAACCTTGCCACATCTTCCTGTTTCGACCATTACCGTGTTGTGAGGCTCGATGAGGTCTCGTCCACAAAGCTACGTTTTTTCATAAAGCCATGCTTTGATCACAAATGATTAACAAATGATCATCAACACACAACAGCACTTAGCATGCCACACTACCAAATTGGGAGTATATTGCTGATAACCTTCAACTACATAACCTCTGAGCTCGTACGTCTCAGAGAAGGGTGTTAAGCTAAGATAATAAATTCTCCGCCACCAACAGATATGTATTTGAAAGAAATATGCTTTATATCTCAAAGTGTAATGTCAGACATACAACCATACAAGTCTGTTCCGGATTCGAACAGAACCGAAGGTACTTCCGAAGAAGCCCTTGCAATCTAGGTATTCACAATCCCGATCGGACTTCCCATCACTTAGAGAATCTCTATACCATAGCTACTCAGTGCAGAGACAATCGATAGGTCATCCTATCGTTCTCGAAAATACCCGGTCTTCACCACCGGTCTTCAAATGCTATCCATAATGACGTATCATTATTCAGAATGGGTTATATGACACAAAGTCTTCTCCCGGCTAAACCGAATAATGAGCGTAAATTTAAAAACATATGGATATGGGATTTCAATTAAGTCACAACTTTAAAATTCAAAACTTTCTTTCAAATGGTTTAAACCAATTACTATTTCAAATCTTTTAAACAAAAGTATTCATTTCACAAAGTTCACCCAGTTTCACAAAGATCCATTCACGGATTTCAAAACAATTTTCGTTTCAATTGGATTAACTCATCAACTCTTTAAATAAAGATTTAGCTTATAGCTTTCAAACCAGTTTCCAAAGATTTATTCATAACTTGGAGGACCATTTTCAATTCAAACTTGAAATTCCTTTAATACAAATTGGAAATTCATTCTTATATGAATTCTTTTATCATTTGAAAACAAACAGTTTTATTTCGGAAAAATCCGATCTCATTTATACAAGTTAAAATATTTGGGTTAATTCAAATTTCCAAAACAACACAAAAAAAATTGGTTTAAAACCCATATAAACTTGTATAACGTTTTTAAATCATAAGTACCAAATATAGAATTCAATTCCAAGTACCGAATTCCAATTTAAATCAAATTATTCAAATTTCAAATCTTTATTTAGTTATCCAAAATAACTTTCATTTTCAAAACACCTTTTTAAAAGCTTTTCACTTTAAACCCAATCCATTTCCAAACCATTTGGATTTAAAATTCAACTTTTAAAACTATTTTGAATTAAATTCAAATATATGTGACTTAACCGATTTCCACGTGCAATCCATATTTGTGTGTGGATGATGTAGTCCAGGGGTTTAACATAATAGTGCACAACATCAATCATAACAAATTCATCATATCAATCTCGATAAGCGATATAATCCATAGCGCTTATCTTAATTCACAGATTCACAGATAAAGTAAATTTATCAATCGCAAAAATTCATCATTACAATTCGATGTGGGTTTCGCATAACCGACCGAGATCTGACTCCCTATCGCATCGAAATTCAAATTTCGTTGTACGGGCAAAGGGGTTTTCATATACATACAAAAACAAATCACAAATCACAGTTCGACATAAAGTAATTCACATCACACAGTATCACAATCACAAACAGAAATATCAATCCAGTACACAACATTTGATGATTAACTTAAATTAATCAAATTAAACTCAATTAATTACCATGAGCAATTAAGTTCTTAATTACTTTAATAAAGTAATTACACTTACGCATTTTCATAAATGATTATCATTAATTAATTAATCTAATTAATTGTTAAAATTAATCACATTAATTAATTATTTAAATAATCTTAGTTAGTGACCTTCATTAACTAATAACAATTCTTTAATTACTCTACTAAAGAAATTACTTACATTAATCATTATTAATTAAAATTGATTAACCATTAATAAGTCATTAATTAATCCTAATTATTTAATTAATTAAGTGTTAATTATAGCTTAATTATTTATTAATTACAATTTAATTATTCTTAATTAAATTAACTTAACTTTAATTAACAAATTTAAACTTGTAATTACTAATTTAATTAATACAAACATTAATTAACCATTCTAATTAACTTAATAATTTATGAATTACAAATCAATAAGTTTCATTAACTTTAAAGAAAACTTATTAACGATTTCATTTATCGCTCACAAATATGTTTGAAAACATTTATTTTAAGTTTACTTTTGAAACTTCATTTCAAATTTTCAAGTTTTAAAATGAATACCAATTGATTTTTAAATCAATTTTAAAACTAACTTTTAAAACCTTTAAATTACAAGTTAAAGTAATACTTTTGTTATGAAAGAAATTTGGAGGAGTTTGAAATCAAATTCCCTTTAAATTCAAAATATTTAAACTTATTTAAAACATTTAAATTTATAAACTTTCTTTCATTTCAAAATCTGGAATTCAAAATTTTAAACATAAGTCCAGGTTACAAAATTTTGATTTAACTTGTTTCTTACAATTTCAAACCCCATTTTAAATTCAAATTCCTTTTTATTTCACTTACTTACCTAAACACCTTTATTAAACAATTTGAATTTAAAACTTTATTTATTTCCAAACCAAGATTCAAACTGACTTGAATTCCTTATTAAACTTTGATTTAAAAACTTATTTTGAACTTTGCTTTGAAATTTTAAATTCAAAAAAAAAGGAACAGGTTTGTTTTAAAATCTGTACAAAACATTTACCCGAGTCACACCTAAAATTACTTCGAGCCAAACCGAAACCCTTCGAGTAAAACACTCGAACTACTCGAGTCAAATACGAGAATTCATCCCTGCTTCCACCCAAATCAACTAAATGTCTAGATGCCTAAACGCAAGCGTACCGTGCACATGCACGTTGCTGTTGATTGCCTCCGGGAGACACCACATCATCAAGCAAGTCGATGATGCTTCACGCATAAATTCCCAATCGTCTGAACTTCGCCCTCACCTCGAAATCGAATTCAAGCTCAACATTGAAACCTGGAAACTTCATCACAGGAATCATCAAAACCAGGAAACAACTCGCCTCCGCACCCTCGACCACCAGAAGACCTGAAACTCCGGTCAAAAGTTCATCCGCACTCCTACTCCATCTTCCAAAAGCCCATCACACTCGATCGACTAACCATGAAGAACGAATCAAAACTTGCGCACTCGACAAAACTAGGTTTCCATACTTCTCGATCTCGCCACCGCCACCACAACCAACTACACCCCTACCAATATTTTTCTCAGAACCCTCATTCGTCATTTTATCACCAGACGAAGTCTCGACTACTTCAAGTCAATGCATCATCTGAAATCACCAAAAGAATGAAATTCGAACAAACCTAAACTGCTCCTCAATCCTAAGCCTAAAAATTATGATTCATGTTTTAAAAATCATGTTTTAGTACGAGAATTCAGTTTATATACCTAAATTCGTGAATTAAGAAGTTTAAATTTTGACTTATTTAAAGCTATGCTCAGTTCTTTGATTTCCAGAGACATTGACAAGTTGTTTTTACTTTAATAAATTTTTTTAAACTTAGTTTATCATCAAACAAACAACTTTTGTTTTATCCCTAAGTCCTAATAGCATGTATAATAAGAGGAAGTGATTTTTGAAGCAAAAGTTTTTGGTTTAGCATTTCAGACAGAAGACAACGTGATCACCAACCTGTACATAGTTCATCCATTCTCCAAATATACACAGAGAAACACATATATATATACACACATATATTCTTTCACAGATATATATATATATATATATATATATATATATATATGCAACAGATTCAAGCTTTTAAATTTTAAACACATATGTTACTCGCCCTAGATTCCAGAAGAATGAACAGAGTTCTATTTGAAAAAGGTTGTGAAAATGCAAGTTGAAGCCCTCTTCTTTAATCTCTGCTTGAGTAGATTTGTATTGTTGCTATAATTGAAGTTTTTCTTTAAGTTTGCGTTACAGTTCACTTCAAATTTTACTAAGCTTGATGGACGAACTAAAATGGATGGATTGATATATAAGAAATGGGTTACAAGATGTTGTTATATTTTTTTTCTTTTGTGCAATCAAGGATCAGAGATTTTTTTTTGTTGACTAGCCGATTTCCTTTGGTGGCTGAAATGATACATATGGTGTGCTAAAATATCTTGAATTAATTGCCATTTGTCTTTTCTTGTTTTGTTTTCTCAAGTCTACACTTATCTTCTTTTGCAAGCCTTCATATATATTTTTGTTTCTTCATTTTACAAATGTACATACTTAAATTATTTGCTTCTACATACTTGAACATATTTCTTTCTTTAATTTCCTATGTGCAGATATTTATATTCTTCTTGGAAGTACATTCATATGTATTTTTTTTCTCTTGATTCATATTTGAATTTGGAGAAACTCAAATCAACTCACCAATTAATTTCACAACTTTTATTCAAAAATTAAATTAATTATTAATTTAAACTTTGTAAAAATCCGGGATCGTTACAGATTCCCTCTTTAAGAAATTTCATCCCCGAAATTTGCCAGGGAGATAACTAAGAACGGATAAAAGATAGAGAAATATCTTTTCAGATCAAACCGAATGTTTATTCTGCATTTGGCTGACCAAATCAGAATATCAACAATAGATATGAGAACAAACTCAATCAACTACGAAACAATTGGGTTGCCTGATCTACGAAGTATACAGGGGTACTGGTTAGTTCGAAGGGTTAACTAACCATTCGTAGAATATATCGAAATCCAATGAAATAGACAAAAATAGATTCGACTACGATCTCAGATTCAAGATTTAACTCATTTACGATTTGCTGAGAAATGAAACTATGTGTAGTTCCCGTGTCGAATAGAATTCAAACAATTTGATCGTAAACAAGAAGGTTACCTTATAAAATTTCTTTTCCTCAATTAACTTTTGAGGTTGAAGAATCGTCTTTGATTGCATACACCCTTGCTACTAGAGCTTGCTTCATTGCTGGACAGTCCTTGATTCTATGTCCCGACTTGCGGCAATAATATTATCCACTAGATTCCTGATCTGGCCTCATAAATGGCTCTCTCATTCCTGGCTTCCAAGAATTCTTGCATTTATCCAAGTAGTGGCCTTTCTCCAAGCAATTGAGACAAGTAACATCTTTCACCTTTTTCTTCTGTATATTCTTCTATCCTTTATCTTTCCGCGGTTTCTTTCCACCAAACTTCCTTTTCCTCCAATTCAGATTACTTGTATCTCCATTTTCTTTCGGACCTTCTTGCTTATCCAGAGTATCGTATCTATAACCCATATCAATTAATTCAGAAAACGATTCCTTAACGTGAGTAGTCATCCTCTCCTGAAAGTCCTTGTTCATTCCCCGAATAAACTTTTCATTCTTCTTTAACGGTGTATTCACCAATTCTGGACCAAATCGAGATAATTCATTGAATTCTTCTTTTCATTCTTGCTACAAATCCACGAACTCTCGGTACATTCTAGAGATACCAGCAGACGGCATATATCGCTGCTCGAACACTTCCTTGAAACGACTCCAAGTAAATTCATCCGCCGGATCATCCAACGTAACTGTTTCCCACCAAGCTACAGCCTCTTCCTGGAGTTGCCAGGAAGCTAGCAATCGCATCTGATCATCTTCCAGTTTTAGTCCTTTGAAATTCCTTTCGCTCGATCGGATCCAGGATTGTGCTTCGATAACGGTTTCCTTGTCTATGAACGGCTTTCCACCAAGTCTAGAAAAGCTTCGATATAAATCAGCCAAATTTGGTTGAGATTGAATATGAATATCTATCGTTGCATGGCTTTGACCAGTTAAAGTGGTACTTCCCTGTCCCCAATCTCTTCCTCTTCTTCCACTCATTCTTACTATCTGTGAATAGTAAGAAGACCGGTTTAGGCATTTGGACGAAATATCTCAGAGAATAACAACATATAAAGAGAATAGATTAAGAATTTTTGGTTTCTGGTTTCACTGGTTGTACTCATTCTAGGGTATACTTCACCCTATCTCTAATGAGCCATCTAATGTGCTACACTCCGTAGTTAAAGTTCTTACTCAACCTTTAGCTCTGATACCAAATGTGACGACCCAAACTCGATGTCCGACAAACAACATCCAATTCGTATCGCCGGAGCTTGCAACAACATTAGATGATAAATAACACAATGGAAATAAAAGATGATATCATTGATACAAAATGAATACAATATCCAATACGTCAATTTGATACAATGATAATCATCAACATCAGAGAATATACAACACAAAATACAGCGGAACACGACAAAATATGAGACACGTCTTCACAGAACCCAATACTGCAACTCCAACCCAACACTCCAAAGCTAGAGCTCCAACACTTCAAGCTCGACCCACCATCAAGGTTGAACTAAGCTAAGCAAGGTCAGCCGTGGACACCAAAGACTCCAAAATATATCAAACAGAAAGCTGAAGCTACCAAACGATATCTACTATCTGACCATCTGAAAAACCAAACTCTAGACTGCCCGTGTGGGAAATTGAGGGCACCCAGAGTTTAGGAAGGGAACAATAAACTCCAGGTAAGTCATGGGACTGGTATGAGCAAACAAAAATGGTTTGTCCTAAAAAAAAATAAAAAGATTTAAATTTGAAATCCCCAATGCTTTTTGGAAAATGAAACTACCATAAGGCCTCCCGCCACACACACCATGCAAATGCAGAATTGGAGGAGATTTCTCCTTATGATAGTAAAAAATGCTTGATACGTGAAAACCATTTTGACATTATTATTAGTGCATAGTGGAAAACATTTCGAAAGTATAATATTAATCTTAGCCAGCATAGACATTCCGAAGTATGCCTACTATAGCTACCATCCAAACAGTGAGGCGCTACCATAAGTAGATGGCAGGTTATACAACTAAAACTGTACAGGGCGTGTATTGGAGATTGGATTTTTCAACAAATGGTCAGGCCAAGGAACTTCCTATTGCCACATGGGAACGCCTCTGGAGGGACGCCCCGAGAACCTACCCGGCTCTCTGCCAACACAAGGCCGGTTACCCCCTTCTCGGGAAGTAAAACCTAAAATATGCCACCCCCGGTCGTTTGCGACCTTTATACGGGGATCCTCTACACCAACAACATCACACAATAATAAATATACTACAGTGCCTACATGGGTAAGTATCTGGGCACCATACCATGATACCACCCTTTTCCAGAAGGAATGGACATACCCTAGGGGAGCTACCCCTGAAACCTTACCGCATCTTCCTGTTTCGACCATTACCGGTTTGCGAGGCTCGATGAGGTCTCGTCCACAAAGCTACGTTTTTTCACAAAGCCATGCTTTGATCACAAATGATCATCAACACACAGCCGAACTTAGCATGCCACACTACCAAATTGGGAGTATATCACTGATAACCTTCAATTACATAACTAATGAGCTCGTACGTCTCAGAGAAGAGTGTTAAGCTAAGAGAATAAATTCTCCGCCACCAACAGATATGTATTTGAAAGAAATCTGCTTTATATCTCAAAGTATAATGTCAGAAATACAACCATACAAGTCTGTTCCAGGTTCGAACAGAACCGAAGGCACTTCCGAAGAAGCCCTTGCAATTCGGGTATTCACAATCCCGATCGGACTTACCATCACATAGGCAATCTCTATACCGTAGCTACTCAGTGCAGAGACAATCGATAGGTCATCCTATCGTTCTCGCAAATACCCAGTCTTCACCACCGGTCTTCAAATGCTATCCATAACGACGTATCATTATTCGGAATGGGTTATATGACACAAAGTCCTCTTCCGGCTAAACCGAATAATGAGCGTAAATTTAAAAACATATGGATATGGGATTTCAATTAAGTCACAAATTTAAAACTCAAAAGTTTCTTTCAAATGCTTTAGACCAATTACCATTTCAAATCTTTTAAACAAAAAGATTCATTTCACAAAGTTCACCCAGTTTCACAAAGATCCATTCACGGATTTCAAAACAATTTCCATTTCAATTGGATTAACTCATTAACTCTTTAGATCAAGATTTAGCTTATAGCTTTCAAACCCGCTTCCAAATATTTATTCATAACTTGGAGGACCATTTTCAATTCAAACTTGAAATTCCTTTAATACAAATTGGAAATTCATTCTTATATGAAAGCTTTTGTCATTTGAAAACAAACAGTTTTATTTAGGAAAAATCCGATCTCGTTTATACAAGTTAAAATCTTTGGGTTAATTCAAATTCCTAAAACAGCACTAAAAATATGGTTTAAAACCCATATAAACTTGTATAACGTTTTTAAATCATAAATACCAAATATAGAATTCAATTCCAGGTAATGTATTCCAATTTAAATCAAATTATTCAAATTTCAAATCTTTATCTAGTTATTCAAAATAACTTTCATTTTTAAAACACCTTTTTAAAAGCTTTTCACTTTAAACCCAATCCATTTCCAAACCATTTGGATTTAAAATTCAAATTTTAAAACTACTTTGAATTAAATTCAAATATCTGTGACTTAACCGATTTCCACGTGCAATCCATATTTGTGTGTGTATGGTGTAGTCCAAGGGTTTAACATAATAGTGCACAACATCAATCATAACAGATTCATTATATCAATCTCGATAAGCGATATAATCCATAACGCTTATCTTCATTCACAGATTCATAGATAAAGTAAGTTTATTAATCATAAAGATTCGTCATTACAATTCGATGTGGGTTTCGGATAACCGACTGAGATCTGACTCCCTGTCGCATCGAAATTCAAATGCTGTTTTACGGGCAAAGGGGTTTTCATATACATACAGAAACAAATCACAAATCATAGTTCAACATAAAGCAATTCACATCACACAGTATCACAATCAAAAACAGAAATATCAATCCAGTACACAACATTTTATGATTAACTTAAATTAATCAAATTAAACTTAATTAATTACCATGAGCAATTAACTTCTTAATTACTTTCATAAAGTAATTACACTCACACAATTTCATAAATGATTATCATTAATTAATTAATCTAATTAATTGTTAAAATTAATCACATTAATTAATTATTTAAATAATCTTAGTTAATGGCCTTCATTAATTAATAGCAATTCTTTAATTACTTTGCTAAAGAAATTACTTACATTAATCATTATTAATTAAAATTGATTAACCATTAATAACTCATTAATTAATCCTAATTAATTAATTTATTAAGTGTTAATTGTAACTTAATTGGTTCTTAATTACAATTTAATTATTCCTTAATTAAATTAACTTAACTTTAATTAACAAATTTAAACTTGTAACTACTAATTTAATTAATACAAACATTAATTAACCATTCTAATTAACTTAATAATTTATGAATTACAAATCAATAAGTTTCATTAACTTTAAAGAAAACTTATTAATGATTTCATTCATCACTCACAAATATGTTTGAAAACATTTATTTTAAGTTTACTCTTGAAACTTCATTTTAAATTTTCAAGTTTTAAAATGAATACCAATTGATCTTTAAATCAATTTTAAAACTAACTTTTAAAACCTTTAAATTACAAGTTAAAGTAATACTTTTGTTATGAAAGAAATTTAAAAGAGTTTGAAATCAAATTCACTTTAAATTCAAAATATTTAAACTTATTTAAAACATTTAAATTTATAAACTTTCTTTCATTTCAAAATCTGGAATTCAAATTTTTAAACTTAAGTCCAGGTTACAAAATTTTGATTTAACTTGTTTCTTACAATTTCAAACCCCATTTTAAATTCAAATTCCTTTTTATTTCACTTACTTACCTAAACACCTTTATTAAACAATTTGAATTTAAAACTTTATTTATTTCCAAACCAAGATTCAAACTGACTTCAATTCATTATTAAACTTTGATTTAAAAACTTATCTTAAACTTTGCTTTGAAATTTTAAATTCGGTTTTAAATTAAAAAAAAAAAACAGGAAAAGATTTGATTTATAATCTGTACAAAACATTTACCCGAGTCACAACTAAAATTACTTCGAGCCAAACCGAAACCCTTCGAGTAAAACACTTGAACTACTCGAGTCAAGTACGAGAATTCATCCCTGCTTCCACCCAAATCAACTAAATTTCCAGATAACAGAATGCAAGCGTACCGTGCACGTGCACGTTGCCGTTGATCGCCGCCGGGCGACACAACATCGTCGAGCAAGTCGACGATGCTTCACGCATCAATTCCCAATCGCCAGAACTTCGCCCTCACCTCGAAATCGAATTCGAGCTCAACATTGAAACCTAGAAACTTCATCACAGGAATCATCAAAACCTGGAAACAACTTAAATCTGCACCCTCGACCACCAGAAGACCTGAAACTCCGGTCAAAATTTCATCCGCACTCCCACTCGATCGAATGACGACGAAGAACGAATCAAAACTTGCACACTCGACAAAACTAGGTTTCAGACTTCTCGATCTCGCCCCCGCCACCACAACCAACTACACCCCATTCCAATATTTTTCTCAGAACCCACGTTCGTCATTCTATCACTAGACGAAGTCCCGACTACTTCAAGTCAGTGCATCACCAGAAATCACCAAAAGAATGAAATTCGAACAAACCTAAACTGCTCCTCTATCCTAAGCCTAAAAATTATGTTCCAGTTTTAAAAATCATGTTTTAGTATGAGAATTCAGTTTATATACCTGAATTCATGAATTAAGAAGTTTAAATTTTGACATATTTAAAGCTATGCTCAGTTCTTTGATTTCTAGAGACATTGACAAGTTGTTTTAACTTTAATAAATTTTTTTAAACTTAACTTATCATCAAACAAACAATTTTTGTTTTAACCCTAAGTCCTAATAGCAAGTAGAATAAGAGGAAGTGATTTTTGAAGAAAAGGTTTTTGGTTTAGCATTTCAGACAGAAGACAACATGAACAACACCCTGTACATAGTTCATCCATTCTCCAAATATACATAGAGAAACATATATATATATATATATATATGTATATATAAACACATTCATTCACAGATATATATATATATATACATACATACATATATATATATATATATATGCAACAGATTCAAGCTTTTAAATTTTAAAAACATGTGTTACTCACCTTAGATTCCAGAAGAACGAACAGAGTTCTATTTGAAACAGGTTGTGAAAATGCAAGCTGAAACCCTCTTCTTTAATCTCTTCTTGAGTTGATTTGTATTGTTGTTATAATTGAAGTTTTGTTTAAGTTTGAGTTGTAGTTCACTTCAAATTTTACTTAGCTTGATGGACGAACTGAAATAGATGGATTGATATATAAGAAATGAGTTACATGATGTTGTTATATTTTTTTCTTTTGTACAATCAAGGATCAGAGATTTTTTTTTTGTTGACTAGCTGATTTCCTTTGGTGGCTGAAATGATACATATGGCGTGTTAAAATATCTTGCTTTAGTTGCCATTTGTCTTTTCTTGTTTTGTTTTCTCAAGTCTACACTTATCTTCTTTTGCAAGCCTTCATATATATTTTTGTTTCTTCATTTTGCAAGTGTACATATTTAACTTTATTTGCTTCTATATACTTGAACATATTTCTTTCTTTAATTTCCTATGTGTAGATATTTATATTCTTCTTGGAAGTACATTCATATGTATTTTTTCTCTTGTTTCATATTTGAATTTGGAGAAACTCAAATCAATTCACCAATTAATTTCACAATTTTTATTCAAAAATTAAATTAATTATCAATTTAAACTTAGTAAAAATCCGGGATCGTTACAATTGATAGTGGGTGTCACGAGTGTAAGTCTCTGACTACTTAATTTCTAGTAGAAACCTTGGGGGCAACACATAGGTAGGTTTTTGCAGAAGATGGATAAATTTATGCTGTTCTATTTCTATTTTTTTATTCTGCTATTATCTGTGCGGCTACTATTTTGCTATATCTGTATTGCAATTATTTCATATATTTCCGCACTAATTTTTATAATTATTAGTATCATCCTATTCACTCTCTCTAGGGTGAAATCAATCCTACACCAACAACCAATAATAAATGACTGATTAGAAATAACAGATAATTTAAAATTCAATATTAAATTAAATGGCGATTAAATTTAATAAAAATCAGATTTAACTGGAATGATAATTTACATATATCAAACAGCAACCAAACAACTTCTAATCACATCATAAATTCAATTTAATTAACATAAGATAATTTAGTAGTTGTGGGTAGGTTAAAATTCTCACCTTTGGTTTCAAATAAATTTAAAATCCAAATGAAGACCCAAATTTCAATAGTCTTAGAATTCGTCTAAATCTACTTCAAAATATCTGGAATTTTGATATGATTGTAGTGGAGCAAACCGCGCGTAAATCCGACTTCATACGTAAAAGTTATGCATATTAGAACGTTGGAAATTAAAAGAAATCAAATTAAAATAAAACAACGCTTACTCATTTACACGTCAGCCCACCCCCTAAATCTCACACGCCTGCACATGAAGCACCCACTTGTTCGAACGCTGAACTCTAGTATAGCCGCCAATTTCCTCTCGATTTTGCTGCCCTTGACACGCACTTTGGCCACGATTAAAGAATGGCAATGGAGCAAGCACTCCAGGCCGACCCTACCATGCAGTTGCGGCCGCCTGAAACACGCCCTAGCTAGCTGCGTCGCCATTTACTTCATCGGCCAATCACGGCGAATTGGCATGACCTGGGACAAACGAGCAATTGATAAGAGATCTGCATGACACCAGCTTCCCAATGCCACCTCCCAATCGTCGATTGGATGAAAATCCACTGTTTGATCACGAAAACCTAATTTCTACAGCCAAGGTTCATCCTCAATTTCTGGTCAAACTATGAACCCAAATGAAAAATGAATTTTTGCAGTGGATGACGCTCGTCAAGAGCTTTCCAACGATATATAATTTGATATGCTTTGAGGAGTTTTAATTTTGAAATTGATTTTGATTTTTATTTGGATTTGGAAATTAGGTTTTGGCTATTGAGAAGAGAGAAATGATAGAAATTTTAGTACTTACATTAGAAATAAAAAGACTACTAGGGTTAGAACAAAACTATTTATATGGACAAGGGCCGATAAGAACATATCGAATTAGTTCGAAACGACAGTAACGACCCGAAAAGCCCGTTTCACTTCCGAAACGAAAGTGGGACATCCAATATATTAAAATAGATGTTTTTGATATTTCTAAATTCAAGGAACAAGTTTCAAGTCCCAATTCCATTGTACGAAGAAGTTGGCTTTTAAAATCAGCTTACTTCAGTTGAATTCAACTGAATTTTACGCGTTTCGAGCCTGCACTATCAAACAACAAGTCCGATCGCCACAAAACTTGAAATCCTACAATAATTCACTATCACGGATCCAATGAAACTAGTTTCGTCGAAATCCGAGACAGTGGCCAAAATGGCTATTTTCGGTTAATTAAATAAACTATTATCAAATTAGTTAAATCACTTTTTATATTCAAATTTAATAACTAATAATTTTTATCATTTTCGATTACATAATAAATTATGATCCTTTAAAATAAATTTGCAAGCCAAAACCAATGTTAAATATTGCACTAATCACAATGTTCAATTTCAATTGAATAAATTCATTTATTATTAATTTAAATTCCAATAAATCTACTTATTTGATTTTTCATCTTATTATTCAATCCATTATTACTCTATGGATATAATTAACAGTGGTTTACCATTTATTACATCAATACTATATAGTTATCAGTTTAATTCACATTAACCACAATATTTTAGTAGATTAATTGCAATTGATTTACAATTTATTTCAAAGAATTAAATAATGAATTTATAATTGACCATTGTTACAACTTACCAATTCAAACACATTTCCAAGTTTATTGTATACAAACAAAAGCTAATAAATTAACATATTGATTGATTATTCTATATTAACCAATTTCAATTAATTACATACAATTTTACTATTTACTACATTTGGTTTATTTCCATTTTTATAGTTTATAACCAAAATTTATAATTACAATATTTTATAATTGAAATTGCATCAAAGTGGTTATCAATTACCTTATATTAACATTATTTCATCTCATTCTCATTATTTTTCTCATTAATAAATCTTAAAATTTTAATTTTTCACAACACCAAATCATAAAACTCATTTAATTAATAAATTTAATCATCGAAAATTATGGGTCGTTACACTCTCCCCTACTCAAAACTTTTTGTCCTCGAAAAGAAAAAGAATGAATTAAGTAATGTATTTATTCAAAGTATTAAATCTATAACAATTGATTTGCATAATTGAATAATTTAAATAAAATATATCAGTATATAAACAATTAAATTTTTTCATATTCAAGTTTCGTAAAAGTTTTGAAATATTTCACTTTCACAAAATATTTCTAAGTCCAAAATTCATGGAAAATTTCGATAGAGTCTCCTTTGTACGGAGAGGTCCGGGAGAGATAATAATACCAATAATAATAATATATATATCATATTTCAAAATAAAATATCCTAAACCACGGGAAACAATATAATATCGCTATAAAACCGTAATCCAATAACTTACATATTTATCTAGTAAACACGCTTATTAATGAAACCAAAAGCGGTAGCTATTGCTTCCACAAATATAATGACCCGTAAATTTTAAACTGTTTAATAATGTAATTAAACTGAATTTTTGTGAAATCCTAAATAATTGAATTTTGAAATAAAAATTTGATATTTGGAATACGTCTATAAAAACATAGTAAATGGTAAATTTTTATCTGAAAATATGGAAGTTTATTTTATTGTGTAATTTTAATTCAATTCAAATCAGTTAGAATTGATGGTAATAAAATATTTTTCAAACCTAAATATTTTTATACAATAAATTTTTAAATCATCTTCTAAGTGAGACGTCATATTTCGTTTTGTCAAATTTGGACTACTACTGCCTCATTTAGCTTATTTTCATCAAATTGGTAGCATTTTCGGTATCGATTATCGACTTTTGATCGGACGATCGTACCATTGATATCTGTACACCATTTTGATCATCCAATCGTGTTGATCTCGGCGTTACATTCAATTCTATGTCTTTGACTTTCGGTACCTGACGAAATCCATGAAACGGATAACCGTATCGGTACGGTTCTAAAGCCTTTTGGTTTCTGATGCCTTTTTACTTTCCATAGTATAAATCCAATAGCCGGAAACTTTTTATATTCTTTAATAAATAATCGTGACTTTACATTGTTCATCTATTTTGTCTTTTCAAACTATGCATTTCATTTATCGTTTTCATTTCATTTCTTAGAAAAAAACAAAACTGTTCATCTATTTAAGCTTCTTCCTCTATCATGTTGAACGGCTGTTAACCCTCCCTTCACTTCTCCACCCTTCATCACCACCGCAGCCCATTTCCCGAGCTCCACGCGCACGGTCTCGAAGCGCGTCAGCACCCTCGGCTACAGTAGCGCCTCTTCCTCCCTTCGTGCAGCAAGGCCAAAGCCCACTAACCTCCATCCTTGCGCAAGCCTTCCCTGATGCCATGTGACAATTAGAGCATGCAAGTGCTGCCTCTCCACCACACCTCCTCCACCTCCGGCCAATGCAGCAGCTCCTCATCAACCAAGCTCTGCCCCATCGACTACCCCCTCAGCTTGCGTGTGTTAGTCAAGGTATTATATGAATGATGTTTAAATATATATTAGTTGTCATCTCATTTCATATAATAGTACTGCGTATATATCTAGGTTATATATATATATATTTGTTTACAACTAGTACAGACTCTGTTGTTTGAAATATTATGTTTGTATTATATATTTGTTTTACAGATTTGATTTTTTGTGTAATAACGTGATTTTGTGACTTAGTATATATTACAGATATGGGTATTTTATATTAAAACCAATATCCTTTGTTCAGTTTTTAAGCAGTTATATAATTGGATTATAGTGTTATACTATATAAGTATTTTATATATATATTATGTGACTGGGCAAATAACTTGTTGTGTTATATATATATATATATATATATATATATATAATTGAATAAAACTTGGTTTTGACTACAGATGTTTATATTGTTTTTAAAATTGATTTGGAATTATATAGTATGCATGTATAGTTTGCATGTAACGACCCTGATTTTCCAGCCCAATTCAAATTTGAAATCCATCATTTTAATATAAATTTTGGAATTTATAAACGATCTCAATTAACGTCTAAACTTTATTTATGAGATATGTCTAGTTAGACATAAATATAGAAAAAGTTTCGTCGCAAAATATTACAGTAAATTTCGTTCGCCTTTTACTGTATATCAGTTCATATAAAGCTGCATAAAATTTATCTCTCAAATCCAAATATTTTTACACAGTTATGTTGTAAAAATTATTCTGATCAAGATGATGTAATTCGTTTCGTCAAAAATTGTCATCGCCAGTCCCGTTTAAATTGTTTTGCAAATCGTACAATTTAAGCGGCGTAAAATCGAATTTTTATAAAACTATCATATCACAATTATCTGTATACCGTTGAAAGCGCATCGTCGCACTGATCAAAATGGTATATTTATTTGTGCTAATTGGAGTCCGGCGGGAATCGTCGTATTAATTTAACCACTCCGAACGGACCGGTTAAATAAAATCTCAGCCCAAATTTCTTTAGCTCGTTTACAAAAGGAATTTTAAAATTAAATCTCAGCTATGTATTTAATGAAGTAGTTGGGAGCTAGTGGATGTTTGGGATTGAATGTGACGTTTGGGAACCCAAAATAAAAATTTATATACGGTACTAAGTTCAAAATAAACGAGACTTCCATTCCCATCTCATCTGTTCATTCAAACTTGCAAACTTTTCAGGTAACGCCTCCTCCATCCTTTCTCTTTTTTTTTTCACTTCTTCTCAATTTCCTCTGCAAATAAAAACAAATCAAGTTTGGCCGAAACCAAAAAGCAAGCCCTCACTCATTCTTCCCTCTCCATTCACCAACGCCATCCACCTCTCCAAACTCACGCGCGCCCACCTGAAGAACACCACACCTTCACTGCGCACTCCAGCCAGCCCTTGCCTCGCAGCGCATCACTACCCGGTCTAACAGCCAATAGATGTTGCGTCATGCATGGAGTGAATGTGTTGTAATGGAGTGAACCTGTGCGAAATGTCGTGTTGTAATGTTATGAAGTGGGCTTGAAATGAGTGTAAACTTAAGGAATGCGTGCATGATGAAGGAAATCTGCATTTGAAGTTTCAGTGTTTAAAAAAAAATGAACTGGGCCGTGTGTTGTATGCGTGTACATATGAGTGTCGTGTGCGTATGGTGCTGTGTGTGCATAAGATGTGTTCGTGCATGTTGGTGTACGTGTTGTGTGAGAGTGTAGTGTTGCGTGCAATGTTGCGTGTGTGAGAGTGTAGAGGAAAAATAAAATAAGTGTATGCGTGTGTTACGTGTGTGGGGGTGGCGGGCTTAGTTTAAAATGGAAAAAAAATATGTTTTGTGCCTGCATGTTATTTCATGCGTGAGTGTGAACAGGTGCGTGCTTGAGCAAATTGGTCTGGGTTTCGAAAAGTTGAAACTGTGCATGTGTTATAGCATGATAAAGGAAGTCTCGGCTATGTATATAAAAAAAATCGTAACTGAACGGTATCGATTTGTTGAGTAAATAGTAACCGTTTCCTTTTCTCTGTTGTTGCAGCAACCGACTGAGTTTCTTCTGCAGCAGCATCGATCTCTCAACTTTCTCTTCTTTCTCTGTTACCGGTAAGCGCATTTATATAAATTTATAAATTATATACAAACGTTCATTGTATTAATATCGTTTTCTTTTGTCGATATTACAGTGTCCGTTGTTCGCATTGTACCGACTTTATTCGTGCTTCTTCTTGCTTTGGGTCAATTTCTTTATCCACGAAAGGTGAATTAATTTTCACGACTATATTCTTATGCAAGTTTGGATTGATGAATGATTGCTATGTGATGTTGAATTGGATGTTAATTGTTATTGCTAAAGTGATAATTGAAATTGATATAGGATAATTAACAATTTAAAATGGATTATATATGTTGAATTTTGATTTTCTAAACTTGACCCTTTTATATGATGAATATTGATTAGTTAAATATGACCTCTTTTAATTGTAAATTAATTGACACGTAGAATTTGATAAATTACACTTGAACCATTGAATGGTATATTGGATTAATTGTTGAAGTATAAAATTGAAATTGAACAACACGTGAAAAACCGTAATGTAATAATATTTAATCTACTTGAAATGATAGTGTAGATTCTAGAAATAATTATATTAATTTGCATAAATAACAAATGTAAATTAATACGATTATTTCGAGATTATTTAAATAGGTTCTTGAATTGTTATGTATGGATGCTATTGCTTGTTTACTTACTTCGACACCATCCCAGTTATCACACTGCAAGTTCCCTTTGTATGCTTTGATTTTTGAATTGAATGGAATCGGGTTGAAATGATAAATACCCAAATAACTTTGACTTAGGATAGAAAATTAAATTAAACCCGATTGGTTAATGTTTTGATTTAAAATAAAATAAGTTTTAATTGACTAATAACTAGGTTTTGAATAAATTGGAATTTAATTTCGAATGAATGTAAATGTAGATACTTGAATTTGAAACAAATATTAACGTCGTAATTGACAAAAGAACATTGTTTAAAATTTAATTATTTGATAATTAAATTTAGAATTATTTGATAATTAATTTTGAAGTTATTAATAATTAAGTTTTGAATTAATTAACAATTTAGTTGGAAATTATTAATAATTAAGTTTTGAAATTAGAAATAATTAATTTGGAATTTTAAATAATTAAGTTTGAAATTATTAATAATTAAGGTTTGGAATTATTAATAATTAAGTTTTGAAATTGTTAATAATTAGTTTTGAAATTATTAATAATTAATTTTTAAAATTTATTAATAAATTAAGTTCGGAATAATTAATGAATGAGTTTTGAAATGATTAAAATTTAAGAAATTGAAACTATTGATAAATTAATGAGATTGGATTATTTAATAATTGATTTAAATTGAATTCTTTATTAAGTGGATGGAACCTCTTGAATAAGTAAACTAAGTTTCTTATTTATTGAAATTAAAAATGTAACTAAGGTAATAAGTAAATGAAATTAGATTTCTTTTACAAAAAGTAAAATGCGTTTTATCGAAACAAATGGAAGACTTGTAATTTAAAGAATTGGATTCGACAAATTTAATGTAAAATAAATTTGTAAGCTTGAGATAATAAGTTGAATTTAAGAAGGTAATGTAATGAATTGGAAATTTAATTGAAATTGTTTTAATGATAAATTAATAAATATTGAATAAAATCGATAAATGGGTTTAAATCGATTTGAACGTTAAATTAAGTTTAAATGATCATGGAATGGAACTTATATACAAATTTAAGTGTATACTTGAACTATTCAGATCAAAATTTGAAATTGAATTATAGAATTCTGAAATGGAATTGAAAGTTACGAAACGTAAATTTTGGAAATTGTTTTGGAAAGACAAATAAAATGTTGAATTATGAATTCTAATTGAAATTGAAATTGATTCGGTTTCGAAATATATTAAACGACCAATAGGTAAAATAATTACGAAGGTTATTAAAGGAACCGGAGTCGGTTAGGGACATACTCACTGTCTAAACCGAAAACCACTTTAATAACTATACGCGGAGTGTGATCAGAATGAAGTGGTTGGATTGGCGAACATGATGATTGAAGAAAGTGAACGATAATGGATAGCCTTGACACTTGTGTCAAATTGGAAATGACTAAAACAGGAGCCGTGCCGGGCCAAATGGGGTTAGCTACCTCGAGCGAACACACTTCTTCATAACTACTCATTTACATTGTGATTCATTGGTGCGCACCCTTGAATTTGGAGTGTTGTTTCGCGGTGTTGCGATCGTTGCGGCGATGCGTTCTCACCAGTCCGGATCAGGCAAACGGTAGTTTCACTACCTTGGGTATTTCCTCATGTGCCTTGTCATACTTGTATTCCCATATACGCGACCACTACGAATTTGTTTTGTATTATACCCATGGAGTACTCCCTGATATCCCACTAGTTTATAGTGGAGTTTACAGTGCTGTATAGACTATAATGCTATATAAAATGTGTTAAGGGGGATAATGGTAACGGTTTAACACTATTTTTATATTTTACTTTACTGTTGGATATTATCTGTTTATCATACATTACTATATATAAATAGTTTACGGGATCCTTAAAGATATTATTCCATTCATCTTTGAGTTATTGTTATTTGAATTTGAATCATATTATCTATATAAGAATATATGTGCTGATTCGAGTGTTTGTTTATGCTTATGCTCGGATCAGACTGAGGATTGCTGTTGCTGTTCTATTTGGAGCTGAAGACCGAAGACTATCATTATCTTATCTTATCAGTATTGCTCTTTCTATTTATACTATTGGACATCTATGTTGTTCTATTTTATTTTATCCGAGACATTGTTGTATTTATGGGTAGCTTCATGAACTACTCTCATGACTATGTTGTATTTCCACTGCACTATTCTATGATGTTATATTTCTATGATGATTCTCATATATATATATACACACTGCATTAATGATTCGTGCTTTGTATTATTTAAGTTGACAAGTATGGAATATCGTCAATTTAAATGGTACAAATATACGGGTTGTCACATTGTATACATTAGTTATACATACTTAAATAAATGTAAGTTGCAGGTTGTATTTACTGTTAGTTTATATGGCAGATTTGATATTTATTTTAAACTGTAAGTATATGTATAAATGAGTTCTGTTTTATACATATTGTACATAAGTGATTTTTATATATTGCAGTATATAAGCTTTTTATATAAGCTTTTTATATAATAAGATTTGGTTAGAGCATATAATTTATTAGTGTTTGTTTATATTTTATGTCAACTGTAAGTTACACATATATATTTTCAACCTATTTTGCTTATAGATGTTCGTGTTTTTATAGATGATTTATATATATAATTATATATATATGTAACGACCCGTAAATTTTCAATAATTGAAATTGTTAATTTAATGAGATTTTGAAAATCTAAAATTGAAGAAAATAAAAATAAAAGTTGTGATGCAATAATGAAAATAACTAAGAGGAAACGTAACAGGGTAATTAAAAGTTAATAATTTATGAATTTGAATGAATTTCCAATTTAAAGAATTAACTGTTACTTTATGATGATTTATGAAATAACGGAAAGAGTGAATAATAACTGAACGTAATTAGTAGTATGAAAATAAATGGCTACATTGATGTGTAAGTAATAAAGGCTTATTTATGGGATTAAAGGGTAACGATAATGTTTATTGTATGTTACCGATTGTTAATTGAAATTTGAAATAAATTTTCAAATAAATGTAAATTAAATAGGAACATAGATTTATCTATAAGGTAGTAATTTGTAACAACCCGCATATTTAACGATTTTATGTTTAAATGTTTTGTTTAAATATAACGTCGTTAGTCGGATTTTTGGGTCCGAAATGTTACTTTTTGCAAACGGCTGAATTGGGACTCGAAACCACTTCCATTGATTCCAAAATGGCGTTTGCGATCTTTTTGAGTATAATCTTTGATATGTTCGGAGTTTGTGAAATTTTGACCCTTTTTCTAGTTGGGTTTTGGGTTTGTGTTCAGCCCATTTGTTAGTTTAAACCCTTAACTCAGCCCTCTCTTCATCCATTCACCCTCGTTTCATTTCTTCAGCTTAAGAAAATTGAAAATGGTGGAAGGGAAAGAGAAATAGAAATTGCAAGCCCTAGTTTCTTCTTGCAAACTTGATTCTTGCTCCAAAATCAAAGAGAAGCCATTGATAAGCCTTCTCTTCATCTTCTCCAACTCTTTCTTCTTCAATTTCAGAAAATTTCCTGAACCTAACTTAGGAAATACTTGTTTTGATCTTAGATTAAAGCTTGTTGGGTTGAAGTAGAGTTTGGTTGGTCTTCTCCTTGTTATTGAGCTCTTTCTTCTTTGTTTTTGGAAAAAGGTGAGTTTTGAACTCACATCTACTTCTCTTGATTTCATTGATGTTGGGTATGAATTCCTAACACTTGTTCATATGCACTTGCTTTTGGTATGGATTGAATTGGCGAATATCCAAATTTTTAGTGTTTGGGTTCAATTCTTTAAAGATCCCAACTTTGATATTGGAACATGTTTTTGGTAGCGAATCGGAGAGCTAATGGAGCTGGGGTATCTATTGGCTAAGGCTCCTTAGGTCCATTATTCGAACGGTCGCGTTTTGGAAGAATTGGCAATTCATTGGAAAAGGGCAGAAACTGTAGAAATTTGCAGTTCGGCCGACCGAGCCCTGTAGCCGGTCGACCGATCTGCTAACCCGAGCCATGTTTTATTTTCTGCATCTGGCTAGCCGACCGAGCCCTGCAACCCGTCGACCGACCTGCTCATGTTTTGCCTGTTTTGCCTATTTTTGCATATTTTGATTAGTTTTCCAAATTTTATCAATTCAAGTTGCTTTTTAGTAGTTGTTATTGCATCTTTGACTTTGATAACTTATTCTTGACTTCATGCACGGGTTTTTATAAAATAATCCCTCTAAATCGTATCAAAAGCTTGTTTCTCCGATTTATAAATTCTATTTAAAACGCACACACAATTTCGCACTTCGAGCGGAGTGGAAGGGAGATTAAATGGTTAGGTAAAACACGGACCAAGAATCCATGCGTTTATCTTTCCGATTAGTCCTCGACCTGTTCGATTGATTGTTTTGACCTTTGTGTCTGGTTTACCGATGGGATGAGGTGAACTTTGTACTGCTTTGAGTGTGAAACTAACTAACGGATAGTAAACCGTTTAGTGCGAACGAGTGGTTATGGGACTCACGTTACCACTTTTCGGATTCCTTTTTGAGAGTTATGACACATTCCGCCAGTTAGTGGTATCCAGTACTAGGTCTCTGACCTTCACCACTGCGGTTTGTTGCCTTCGGGTATGTGCCTTTGGGTTTTCTGCCTTCGGGTTTGTTGCCCTTTAGTATCGCTTCCGATGTTGGTCGTTATAAGCCGCATGGGTGATATTGGGTTACCCTTTAGTATCGCTTCTGATGTTGGTCGTTATGAGCCGCATGGGTGATATTGGGTTTGGAGTCTTCGGGCTCATGAATCCTTGTTGTACAGTACTGAGCTCGAGCAATTTTCTGATGTTTTATTCATATGTATATTCCCTAGGTATCGCCCTTCGATGTTGGTCATTATGAGCCGCATGGTGCGTAACATTTACCTTTCGGAACTTGTATACCTTATTGGTATTTGTTATTTGCCTTTTTGGCTTGTTTGGGATATTCTTATCCTTTGTTTCTATATGTTGCCTATGATATGAGGCTTGTTATCATATGATTCATCTTTTGATTAGATGATTATGTTATGTCTTTTAGAGATATTTGTTGTACTTGGTAACCTTGCAGGTTTATTGTTGTTCAGTTTATCTAACTGATTTGTTTAGCTAGACTGACCCGTGTATTTTATACTCGGGTTAGACCGAGATGTTTCAGGTTAGGTGCTTTTGGACTTAGCCTATTTGCTTCCGCATGGACTACTCCGCTAGCTTCTTTTTGTCATTGCTTTTTGTGTAGTCCCATTTTGTAGTAACTCTGATATGTATTCATCTGGAATCGTTTGTACAGAGTGGATTGATATACCACTTGACATGTATTATTTTGCAAACTCTGTTATGTATCAATATATGTGTATATGATGATTTACTGTTCAGTGATGTATATTACATTTGCGTTGTTATATTCTGTTCTGATAGATCCTTCAACCACCTACGGTTCTGTTTTAAGTATTCATTGAGTATGTCGACCTGCTTGGTATGATTATTGTCGATGTATTCAATAGATAGTTAGAGCAAGGCTATAGATGGTCGCTCCCAACCAGCCTTATTCTCCGTGTTAGTTGACGGCAGTGTCCTTGGCTAGCGTGGGTATAGAGGTGGGGTGTCACAGCATGGTATCAGAGCTGAGTTCAGGACAAAATATGATAAATACAAAATAGATGCACATATTACGGTACATCAAAGTGTACGAGTGATACAAATCTTTGAATCATCGCGTCTCTCTATTCAATCCAGGTTAGATAGAATTTGGGGAATACGTCTAGGAATGCATTTTATTCCGTAGTATTCCGTATTGACGTATCTACCTTGTGATTAATCTTATTCTTATCTTACTTTCAGCGTATGGCTAGAAGAGGCAGGGGACGACGTTCGGATGCTGGGCAATCCAGTGGCTCACATCCGGATGGCGTTTATATGTCTGCTGATCAGTTTTTGGAGTTGCTTAGGAGCACTCAGCCTCCAGTTCCTCCTCGAGTGTCTCCAGCTCGCAAGTCTGCCTTTTCATGCCAGTGCAGTGATTTTGCTCATCTTGGAGGAAAGCCATTTAAAGGCTCTGAATCCGTTCTTGAAGTCCAAGCTTGGTTTCGCACGTGCGAGCGTATCTTCTCTCGTATGGATCTTTATGACCATGATAGAGTTCTTGTAACTTCTAGCTTATTACAAGAGCGTGCCCGATTGGTATGAGCTTCTTATAGCCGAGATTGATGAGTCTACTCTTTCTTGGACTCAGTTTTGGGAGCGATTTGAACTCAAGTTCGATCCTGAATCTGAAAAAGTTTTATTGACCCGTCGCTTCCTTGAGTAGAAGTAAGGGAAATCTTCTGTTTCTGAATATGTTGCATCATTTGAGGCTTTATCTAAGTATGGTCTTGAATTCATTAGCACTTCTTATATGAAGAATTTGAAGTTTGTTTCTGGTCTTAAGAAATATCTTAAGAAGTCTTTGTTGCTCCAGCTTAAACTTTCTTTTGAGGAGTTGGTTGATTCGGCACTTCACCTCGAGACCGTCGAGAAGGATTGTGATAGTGATGTTGATGTTGAGGTTCCCAAGAACCCCAACAAGAGGCCGATTCCATTTCATAAGAAGCCTTTTCCTTCTAAGAAGAAGAAGACTGGTGGTCCTAGCTCTCAGCCTCAGTCTTCCGGAACACCTTTCGTTCGAAAGTGTTTCAATTGTGGTTCTCCGGATCATATTATTCGAGCTTGTCCAAAGCCTCTCTTCTGCCGTTATTGCAAGAAGGAAGGTCATCATGTTTCAGCTTGCCCTACTATTCCGGCTGGTGCCAAGTCTAGCAGGCTTTATGCTGCTAAGGCTTTTGAAGGTCCTTCTCAGCCCAAAGGTATATCTCCATCTATTTTGGAAGGTTCTATTTTATTTCATGATCATAGTATACGAGTTCCTTTCGATACGGGTGCTTCACATTCCTTTGTATCGAAGAAGCTCGTTGATGATTTATCTTTGGATGTTTCTTGTTTGGTTACTTCTTTAAGGATTGTGAATCCTATTGGGGGATCCGCGACCCTTAGCATGCTATGTGATGATGTTGAGATTGTTTTATGTGATTTTTCTTTTCGTGCGAATCTGCACGTTATTTCTTGTCCGGGATTTGATATGATTTTGGGTATGGACTGGCTAGTGAGATATGAGACCAGGATTATTTGTTCGGAGAGAATTATATACCTTCGACATCCGGATTCGCCTACTCAGTTATCTCTTATTCTTAGGGATGTGGATAACTCCGAAATGGCTTTATATTCTCTTGATTCGCGAGATGATGATGATATATCTTGTATTCCTATTGCTTGTGACTTTCCTGATGTTTTTGAGCCTGTATCGGGTTTGCCACCCAAGAGGGCAATCGAGTTCCGCATTGATCTCATTCCAGGCGCGCAGCCAGTTAGTCGTCCTCCCACGAGAATGTCTACCAAGGAAAATGAGGAACTCAAAAAGCAGCTTTTAGAGCTTGAGTCCAAGCAGTTGATTCAGTCCAGTTTTTCTCCGTGGGGATCCGCGGTCGTCTTCGTGAAGAAATCCGATGGAACTCTTTGCATTGACTATCGCAAGCTTAACGAGTTAATCATCAGGAATAGGTATCCATTGCCTAGGATCGATGATATGTTCGATCTATTGTGTGGTGCTTAGGTCTTTTCTCAGCTTGACCTTGCCACAGGTTTTCATCAATTACGAGTCGCGGAAGATAGCATTCCTCTTACCGCTTTCCACACTCGTTATGGTTCTTTTGAGTGGCTCGTTATGCCGTTCGGTTTGACGAATGCTCCTGCTTTCTTTGTTGATCTCATGAATCAGATATTCCGGGAATATCTCGATAAGTTCGTGCTTGTGTTCATTGATGATATCCTTATTTATTCTAAGTCTGAAGCGGAGCATGCTAATCACTTGAGAATTGTCTTGAGTACTCTCCGTCATCATCAGCTTAGAGCCAAATTCTCCAAGTGCCACTTTTGGGAGAATAAGGTTAAGTTCTTAGGCCATGTTGTATCTTCCGATGGCACTTTTGTCGATCCCTCAACGATCGAAGCCATCCAGAATTGGAAGAGGCCTGAGAATGTGCATGAGATTCGTAGTTTCCTTGGATTGGCGGGTTATTACCGTCGGTTCATTAAGGATTTTTACCGTGTTGTGCTTCCTCTCACTTGCCTTACTCGGAAAGGCATTCGTTTTGATTGGTCCGACAAGTGTGAAGCTTCCTTTCAGTCATTGAAGGAACTTCTCACTAATGCTCCTATTTTAGTGGTTCCCGAGGGGAATCATGATCTTGTTGTCTACATCGATGCTTGTGGTAGTGGTCTCGGTGTTGTTCTTATGCAGAAGGATCGGGTAGTTGCTTATGCTTCTAGGCAACTGCGTCCGAATGAAGTTCTCTATGCCACTCATGATCTTGAGTTAGCCGCCATTGTCTTTGCCTTGAAGATTTGGCGACACTATTTATTGGGCGAGCGCTTCATTCTCTATACCGATCATAAATCTTTGAAGTATTTGTTCACTCAGAAGGAACTCAATATGAGAAAACAGCGTTGGCTCGAGTTTCTTGCTTCCTATGACTTTGATATCCAATATACCCCTGGTAAGGGTAATCGTGTTGCAGATGCGCTTAGTGGCAAACATTCGGCTGTTGTTTCTTTGATGCTTGCCGAATGGAATATTCTTATGACTCTATCTTTTTGTGAAATTCATGATCGAGGTTCATCTTCTGATACTCCTATTCTATTATTTAGTTTGGGAGCTCGACATATTTTATGGGATCGTATTGCCGATGCTCAACGGCGTGATCCTGATTTGTTGCATCTTATTCAGCTTTATGAGTCTGGATCCTGTGATGAGGCGTTGCGGGATTTCAGCATTGATTCTCATGGGTGTCTTCGCAAGAAGAACCGTCTTTTTGTGCCTTCTGATTTTGCACTTAGGCATGACATTCTTGATGATTGTCACCGTTCTAAGTATACTATTCATCCTGGTAGTAGTAAGATGTATGCCGATATGCGTCGCCTTTATTATTGGGAAGGCATGAAGCGCGATGTGGCGAGTTATGTGAGTAATTGCATAACTTGTCAGCGTTTTAAGGCCGAGCATCAGCGTCCTTCTGGTCTTCTTCAGCCTCTAGAGATTCCATTGTGGAAATGGGATCAGATATCTATGGATTTCATTGACGGCCTACCTCGTTCGAGATCATGCCATTCTAGTATTTGGGTTATTGTTGATCGCCTCACTAAGTCTACTCATTTTGTCCCTATTAAGTCTAATAGGACTGCTTCGCTTTTGGCTAAGTTATATGTCAAGGAAATCCTGAGACTTCACGGTGTTCCTAGTTCTATTGTGAGTGATCGTGATCCTTTATTCACGAGTCATTTTTGGAAGAGTCTTCGGCAAGCTTTGGGAACACAGCTTAATTTTTCTACAGCTTATCATCCGCAGTCTGACGGACAGACTGAACGGGTGAATCGTATCTTGGAAGATCTTCTCCGTATTTGTATTTTTGATTTTGGTGGAAGTTGGGAGGATCACCTACCTCTTGTAGAATTCTCCTGCAACAATAGTTTTCAGTCTAGTATCGGTATGGCTCCTTTCGAAACCTTATACGGAAGGCCATGTCGATCACCTTCTTGTTGGTTGGAATCTGGGGAGAAGCTTATTCTTGGTCCAGATTTTGTTCGTGATTCTTCCGAGAAGATTGATCTTATCCGGATGAGAATGAAAGAGGCACAGAGCCGCCAGAAATCCTACATGGACAACCGTAGGAAGCCTCTCGAGTTCTCGATTGGTGATCTTGTTTTTATTCGTGTTTCTCCTTTGAAAGGGGTTATGCGTTTCAGTACGACTGGGAAATTGGCTCCTCGCTTTATAGGACCATTTTCTATTACTGAACGTATTGGCCCTATGGCTTATAGAGTTTCACTTCCAGCTCATCTATCTGGCATTCAAGACGTGTTTCACGTCTCTCAACTTCGGAAGTGTCTTCGGGAGTCGGATTCTGTTATTACTTCTCCTGATTTACAAGAGCTTGAGGTTTCACCGGACTTATGTATTGTACAACAACCTATTCGCGTACTTGACACGGAGGTGCGACACCTTCGGAACAAGGACGTGCCGCTCGTTAAAGTTCAATGGTCCGCTAATCCCAATGAATGTACTTGGGAAACCAGAGAGTTTATTGAGCGATCTTATCCGGGTTTTCTATCTTAGCTTGGGAACGGTGAGTATGTCTTTTCATCTCAAGCTTATTTCCTTTTTCTTTTGAATGTTGTATGTATGTAGTTGTTACAAATATCGTCTCTAGGAATTGCGGGGACGCAATTTTGTAAGGAGGGGAGATCTGTAACAACCCGCATATTTAACGATTTTATGTTTAAATGTTTTGTTTAAATATAACATCGTTAGTCGGATTTTTGGGTCCGAAATGTTACTTTTGCAAACGGCCGAATTGGGACTCGAAACCACTTCCATTGATTCCAAAATGGAAATTGCGATCTTTTTGAGTATAATCTTTGATATGTTTGGAGTTTGTGAAATTTTGACCCTTTTTCTAGTTGGGTTTTGGGTTTGGGTTCAGCCCATTTGTTAGTTTAAACCCCTTATTCAGCCCTCTCTTCATCCATTCACCCTCAATTCATTTCTTAAGCTTAAGAAAACTGAAAATGGTGGAAGGGAAAGAGAAATAGAAATTGCATGCCCTAGTTTCTTCTTGCAAACTTGATTCTTGCTCCAAAATCAAAGAGAAGCCATTGGCAAGCCTTCTCTTCATCTTCTCCAACTCTTTCTTCTTCAATTTCAGAAAATTTCCTAAACCTAACTTAGAAAATACTTGTTTTGATCTTAGATTGAAGCTTGTTGGGTTGAAGTAGAGTTTGGTTGGTCTTCTCCTTGTTATTGAGCTCTTTCTTCTTTGTTTTTGGAAAAAGGTGAGTTTTGAACTCACATCTACTTCTCTTGATTTCATTGATGTTGGGTATGAATTCCTAACACTTGTTCATATGCACTAGCTTTTGGTTTGGATTGAGTTGCTGAATATCCAAATTTTTAGTGTTTAGGTTCAATTCTTTAAAGATCCCAACTTTGATATTGGAACATGTTTTTGGTAGCAAATTAGAGAGCTAATGGAGCTGGGGTATCTATTGGCTAAGGCTCCTTATGTCCATTGCTCGAACGGTCGCGTTTTGGAAGAATTGGCAATTCATTGGAAAAGGGCAGAAAGTGCAGAAATTTGCAGTTCGGCCGACCGAGCCCTGTAGCCGGTCGACCGACCTGCTACCCCGAGCCATGTTTTATTTTCTGCATCTGGCCAGCCGACCGAGCCCTGCAACCGGTCGACCGACCTGCTCATGTTTTGCCTGTTTTTGCATATTTTGATTGGTTTTCCAAATTTTATCAATTCAAGTTGCTTTTTAGTAGTTGTTATTGCATCTTTGACTTTGATAACTTATTCTTGACTTCATCCACGAGTTTTTATAAAATAATCCCTCTAAATCGTATCAAAAGCTTGTTTCTCCGATTTATAAATTCTATTTAAAATGCACACACAATTTCACACTTCGAGCGGAGTAGAAGGGAGATTAAATGGTTAGGTAAAACACGGACCATGAATCCATGCGTTTTCTTTCCGATTAGTCCTCGACCTATTCGATTGATTGTTTTGACCTTTGTGTCTGGTTTACCTATGAGATGAGGTGAACTTTGTACTGCTTTGAGTGTGAAATTAACTAACGGATAGTAAACCGTTTAGTGCGAACAAGTGGTTATGGGACTCACGTTGCAACTTTTTGGATTCCTTTTTGAGAGTTATGACACATTCCGCCAGTCAGTGGTGTCCAGTACTGGGTCTCTGGCCTTCACCACTACGGTTTGTTGCCTTCGGGTATGTGCCTTCGGGTTTGTGCCTTCGGGTTTGCTGCCCTTTAGTATCACTTCCGATGTTGGTCATTATGAGCCGCATGGGTGATATTGGGTTGCCCTTTAGTATCGCTTCCGATGTTGGTCATTATGAGCCGCATGGGTGATATTGGGTTGCCCTTTAGTATCGCTTCCGATGTTGGTCGTTATGAGCTTCCGATGTTGGTCGTTATGAGCCGCATGGGTGATATTGGGTTTGGAGTCTTCAGGCTCATGGATCCTTGTTGTACAATACTGAGCTCGAGCAATTTCCTGATGTTTTATTCAAATGTATATTCCCTAGGTATCGCCCTTCGATGTTGGTCATTATGAGCCGCATGATGCATAGCGTTTACCTTTCGGAACTTGTATACCTTATTGGTATTTGTTATTTGCCTTTTTGGCTTGTTTGGGATATTCTTATCCTTTGTTTCTATATGTTGCCAATGATATGAGGCTTGTTACCATATGATTCATCTTTTGATTAGATGATTATGTTATCTCTTTTAGAGATATTTGTTATACTTGGTAACCTTGCAGGTTTATTGTTGTTTAGTTTATCTAACTGATTTGTTTAGCTAGACTGATCCGTGTATTTTATACTCGGGTCAGACCGAGATGTTTCAGGTTAGGTGCTTTTGGACTTAGCCTATTTGCTTCCGCATGGACTACTCCGCTAGCTCCTTTTTGTCATAGCTTTTTGTGTAGTCCCATTTTGTAGTAACTCTAATATGTATTCATTTGGAATCGTTTGTACACAGTGGATTGATATACCACTTGACATGTATTATTTTGTAAACTCTGTTATGTATCAATATATGTGTATATGATGATTTACTGTTCTGTGATGTATATCACATTTGAGTTGTTATATTCTGTTCTGATAGATCCTTCAACCACCTACGGTTTTGTTTTAAGTATTCATTGAGTATGCCGACCTGCTTGGTATGATTATTGTCGATGTATTCAATAGATAGTTAGAGCAAGGCTATAGATGGTCGCTCCCAACCAGCCTTATTCTCCATGTTAGTTGACGGCATTACCTTGTAGTGTCCTTGGCTAGCGTGGGTATAGAGGTGGGGCGTCACATAATTGATGTAATAAAGGTATGAAACCAAGTAAATAAATTGATTAATGTACATATCTGGCAAATATAATAAAATGGAAATAGTAGTTAATGCAAAGAAAAGCTAGATTTTGAATATAGTAGTTTAATGAAAGACAAACAAATCATTCCATCTAAATCTAATTTATAATAAAATGTAATTATTGTAGCATTTGAAATTAAATATTATGCAATTTAAACAAAGATGAAAACGAAAATATTGTAGTATGTAATGCAATGGATATCATAAATAGAATGGAATAAATTAGTGTATATATAGAATAATAATCTGGGTTGATAAGTAACGAATTTATAAAGGCAATAGAAAGCAAATAGGTAACAAATTAATATAGGTTTATTTATTTAATGTGTAAATAAACTTTGGTAAAGTTACAATAAATCCCAATTTGACGTTTTGTTAATGTAAATTTAAATAATGATAATTTTATTCATTAGTTGATTTAATAAATGGAAACTTTGATTTGTGAATAATAAAAGCTTGTTAATGCGACTAAAGTATTAACGGTAACGATTTTGGATGTTACCTATTTTGTGGCTGGTTGATTTTAAATTGGAAATCAGTTACAAAAATTTATAATCTAATATTACGTTAATGTAACTAAGGTAATTATTAATAAACTGAATGCAAGTCAAATCAATGGAAATAATGCAGATGTATACTTAGTTACAAATTGAATCTATGGAAGCAAAATGTAAGCAGTGAATTAAATTAAGGAATTTAAATTATAATAAATGGTCATTGAAAAAAATGAAGGTTCTGTAAGTAATTATAATATGGGGTGAAGGAAATAAACTTAAAGGTAATTAAAGTTTAATGGTTACAATTGTTATAAGGTACCTATTTGTGTAGTTCATAAGTTTTAGTTTGAAATCAATCGTAGAAATTGACTAAATTAGTGCAGTTAGAGTAGATTTAATTAGAAATTGAAGAATGTTATTTAAGTAACAAATGAAAACTCTATCCATAGTATGGCAATTGAATGAATGAAAACAATTGAAATGCATGTTGATAAATTTATTTGGGTTTGAGCTGTAATAAATGGATTTCTGAAATTGAATGAAATAAAATATTTCGTTAATGGGAATTAATATGAAATGAAATATACATTAATGGAATGTAATATAAAGTAATGCAATTTATAACCATAAGATGTTAATTTATTGAATAGCAAGATTTAATCGAATAAAGGGATTTACTGAGATTTCAAGTGATAATTAATAAATTTAATAAAATTGGAACTGAATACAGTAATGAATAAATTTATTAAATTTATAATTTATGAATGTTAGAAAAATGAAACTTAACGCTGGAATGGATGAATGAATCAACGTTAAATTGACATTTAAATTTGTTTAAAATCAGTGTAAAGGATTAAGAAGTTAAAAATGTTGAAATTTGCCAATTATCGAAATAAAATTTAAAATTTGATTTAATTAATTAATTATTAATTTATTTAATTAATGGAAGAATAGCCATTTTGGCCACTGACTCGGATTTCGACGAAACCAGTTTCATCGGATCCGCAATGGTGAATTATTGTAGGATTTCAAGTTTCGTAGCGATCAGACCTGTCGTTTGATCGTACGGACTCGAAACGCCTTGAAATCATTGAAATTGAAATCAATTTGATAAATATTGTTTTTCGCATAACTTCTTCATAAGATAGAATTTGGACTTGAAACCATTTCCATTGCATTTAAAATGTGTTTAAACATCTATTTTGATAAATGGGTTGACCCAATTTCATTCCGAAGTCGAAACGGGCTTTGTGGGCCACTTTGGCGTTAGCGCGTAAATCTATCTTATCCATCCATTCAAATGTCAACCCTGCCTATATATATCCTGCTATAAACCCTAGCAGCCTCTGTTCTTCATTTCTATACGTTCTATTCACCTCCTCACTTCAATGGTAGACAAACCCTAATTACAATTGCAATCCCAAACCAAATCGAAAGCTGAAATTTCAAACTCCACAATATATGCCAAGTTTTATATCAATTCGAAGCTCTCGAAGAGCTTAACTAGATCTGCAATTCGTTTTTCAATTTGAGTTTCGACGTGGCCAGAAATTGAGGAAGTATTCTCGGCCGTTCATCGCTCGACGATGAACTTCGTCTGATCGGAAAATCCTTTTTGGGTATTGTAGAGAGGACCGAGGGGATCACATCGGCATAGTTTGTTCGTCATTTTTACGGTTGGATCTTCGGCAAATTTCGATTAGGGTTAATTTCTTTCAGCGGCGGCTGCGAATTGATGACGTCGATCATCGACGTGGGGCGTCGCGAGAAGGGGGGAGTGGCCAGAGGCATCGTCGGTGGTCCGAGAAGGGTGTGGCAGCCTGCGTTCGTCGTTTGGAGGCGGCGGCTATGGTATGCGAGAGCGACATCGACCTGTAGAATTTAGGGTTCGTGTGCAATAAAGGGGATGAAGACGTGGCTGCTATGTGGTGCGTTTTCTTTTCTTTTCTTTTTTATTTTAATTCCAAATTCAGTCGTTCAAACCTTAGTATCTTTCGCATACGAACACCAATTCATGCGCGGTTTTTTTTGTTAGGATCGTATTAAAATTCCGAACATTTTGACAGGGGTTTGGACGAATTCTGAGACTGTCAAATTTTTGGGTTTAAATTGAATTTAAATTCAATTGAAATTCAAAAGTGAGTGTTTTAACCAACTCACAACTTCTAAAATTTCTTATGTTTGTTAAATTAAATTTTGTTGTGACTATGCATTTATTTATGATTGTTTCGTATATTTTAATCATCATCTCAGTTATTGCATTTATTTAAATTAATTCGCTATTTAATTTATTATTGAAAATAACTGCCAGCTAATTACCTGTTATATATTATCAGTTATATATTTATATTGATGGATTGTTTTGGATGATGATTGTGATGGATGTATGATTTTATGATGGATGAATGGATGTTTTATTTATATCATCATAATATGCAAGTTGTTATGCATTTATTTGATTCATGATTGCGGTTTGAAATGATATACAACCGCATCTTTATTTTTAAATTGCGGATTGAAATGATAAATATCTATATCACTTGACCATAGGATAGAAAATTATATACAGGCATCGCGGTATATATATAAAATTATTTTGAAATGATTTTCTATGGTTTTGGAAAGAATACGGTTTAATAAATATTAAATTTTAATGTTATATAAATATTATTTTATATATATAGTTAAATTCTTGAATTTAAGCTATGTATAAAATTGATTAACAAAAATGAGTTAAATAATAAAGTTTGATTATTTTATAAAATAGGGTTTAGTGAATATTGATTTTTGATATTATATAAATGTTATTAAAATGCTTGAATTTAAGCTATGTATAAGCTTGTTAAATAAAAATTTAGTTTAATAATAGAGTTTAATTTTTATTAAAATAAATGTGAGTAAGTATTTAAATTTTATTTTAATATAGAGAGTACAATGATTTAAATAAATTAATGTTGGGAGATAAATTGGAGATTTATTTGGAACTGAATTTGTTTAAGAATTAAACTCTAAAAGGTTGATGCGGAATTTATTAAATTTAAAATTTTAAAAGGTATAATTATTATAACTGGATTTTTGGGTCTAGGTGAATAAAATGATTATTTCAGGTATAAATGAATTAAAGAAAATATTTAGTATTTGAAATTTGAGTTTTGTTCAAAATGAAAATGGATTTATTATATAAGATATTTCAAAACTAAATAATAGAAGATATGAGTTTTAAAATTTAGTTTTGGAAATTTGGAATATTAAAGCTTTGAAATATATCGAAATTGAAATGTTTTATTGAAATTGAAATGTTTCTAAGTTATGAATTTCAAAGTATGATGTTTTAAAAGTGTATAATTTCAAATGTTGGTTCCAAGGTATATAAATTTGAAAGTGCTATGATTTTTGGGAAAAGGATATATTTGAAATAAAAATGATATCATATTGATTTGGGTTTTAAAATAGAAATGATATCGTATTTATATGGTTTTGAAATGGATATTATATTCTGGTTTTGAAGTATAATTATTTTAAAATGATCGTGGTGTTATAATAACATTTGGTTGTTAAAGAGACCGGGATCGGAAGTTGTCATACTCTCTGCCAACTCTAAAAACCACTTTAACAACCGTGTACGCGGTGGAGATTCCAGAATGAAGTAGGATGGTGGCGGCGTTTCCTTTGAGGTAAATACGTGGACCCGACTCGCGTGAGTTGGCATAAGGTGGCTAAAACAGGAGCGATTGACGGGTTAAGAAGGTAGCACCTTTTATCGGACACATCCCTTCGATATTATAATCTGACTTTTGGATTTATTCAGTGGCCACTTTTGATTTCTTTGATTTGGGGGTGTGGCTCGAGGTGGACGGTAGCTGCGCGCTACGCGTTATCACCGGCCCGGAAGCGTAATTGGTATATCTACCCTGGCATTGCCTAGTTGTGCCGTGTCACCTACCCTAGCATGCCTTGTACGAGTAAGATTTGTGTCGTACCTATGGAGTATCTTCTCATAGTCTCCCGATCAGGAGATACGCAGGTACTGTATAGAATATTGACACTATTACGTGTTAAGGGCAATATGGGTTACCCCTTAACGCTATTTTAAAGTAAGTTTATTTTACTAATAGACACTATTATAATATCGTATATTACTACATAGTAGATAGTTTAACGGATCCTTAGGAGATGTGAACCCCGAGCATCTCTTGATTTACTGCACTCATGTTAGACACTGGATATGAGATGTCAAATCCCGTAAACATCTCTTACGCCGTTCCACTCATATTATTTGCTGTTGATTTAACTTACATAAGATCTTTTAGTTCTGACTCGAGTGTTTTGTTTTTTCAATTCGCTCGGGTCAGTCCGAGCATTTTAGGATTTGAAGGCCTTATTTTTGGAGGACGAAGATGAAGATTTTATTATTACTATTATCTATTATATTATTCCACTACACCATTTTACTCCGCTGCATTATTAATATTCTCTGGTATGTGTAACTCTGATATGTATTGTATAAGTAAATCAAATATTGTGTCAAAACAGATTCATGAACTGTATATTTGATTATTATATTTTATCGTTCTGCTGTAAGATTCTATTATGTTTTTTTTCTTTCTCTGATTTTTCTTATTTACCCCAAAACAATCCACCCTTCTGTATGGTTTAAGTCTGACGTGTTTGGTTTATCGTCGATTTAAAACGTACGAAAAGGCGGAATGTTACAATATATGCTCAAATTTATACAAGTAAACATAATATGTATGAATGTTTGATTTTAATTTATGTGAGTCTGTATAGGCTTATATATCAATATATATTTATGAATATGAATGAGTTTGAGTTTTTCAAACTTTATTCAGTTCGGAGAAAAAATTATATATAGATATTTTGATTTCAGTTGATGGTTTTAGAAGTAATGATTTTAAAATGTACATATAGATTTTAGTTTCAATATATATGTTTAAATTTAATAATGATTTAAAAACTTATATGTATTTTAAATTTGAATATTAGGTTTAAGGAAAGTAATAACATAAAATCATCTTGTTTAAATCAAGCTAATTTGATTTGTTCTCATCAATCCCTGTTATCAGCTCTGTTCGTCGAATTCGTGCCAGTCTTGCTTTGCTCTGAAATTCGTGCCTAGATTCGTAACTCATTTCATTGTCGAATCTCTCTTACCTCGAAAGGTGAGCATTCACTCACGATTAACGTTCTTATATTGATTAAATTTGATTTCAATTGAAACGTCAATTGAAATATGCTGCTGCCAGTTGTTTACATTGCTATATATATGTTGTTATCTGTATCTGTTTACCTATGACATCTGACACCATTATCTGTTATTTATATTGATAATATATGCCTGTTATAATATTATCATATATGTTATCACTCTGCGAGTTCCTTGTTTGCATAGAATTCATTACGGGTTGAAATGATATGTACCTGAACGATATGTAGAATAGGAGAAAATTGTTATGGTTTGAAATGATAAAACCAAGCGATTTTCATTGAATTAAATTTGGGATTGCGGGTTAAAACGATATATACCCGTGTATATTTAAATTGCAAATTGAAATGATAAATATCCATATCACTTGACCATAGGATAGAAAATTGTATACAGACACCGTTGGCCTATATATAAATATTTTGAAAATGATTTCTATGGTTTTAAAAAGAAATATATGGTTTAATAAATGTTGATTTTCAAGATATTATATATATTTTGAATGATTACCAAGGTTTTTGAAATTGAATTTATTTAAGAATTGTACTCAAATAAGTTTGATTTGAAATTTATTAAATTTGGGGTTTTAAAGATATGATTTTATAACTTGATTTTGATTAAAATTGATTAGTGAATATTGAAAATTTACATAAATTAAAATGGTATATTTAGTTTTATTTAAAATTTGAAATTTGAACTTTTATTTAAATGTTATTTGAATGATGAAGTAAATATTTAAAAATAAATAATAGTAAAGTGAATTTGATATATATATGTATGTATATATATATATATATATGAAATTATTGAATTTAGTTTTGAAAATGTTGAATATTTAAAGCTTTGAAATATATTGAAATTTAAATGGTTTATTTTGTGGTTCAAATCTTTATTTGAAATGGTTTATTAAGAAATTGATTGTAATTGATGATTTGAGATTTGATTAAATTTGAATTTAGGAATTCGAGTTGATTTGGAATCGATTTGTGAAATTTAAGGAAGCTATTTTATTATATAAAGATTTTTAATTATATTTAAAACTATTTATATATTTTACTTTATAAATTATTTTCCTATAAACTATTTTCATTTTAATATTCTAACTATTTTAATATACTAACTATTTTAATATAAACTATTTTAACCTATACCTCTTTTATACAAATTATATTACTTTATATACTATTTTATTATATGTACTATTTTAATATCTAAACTGTTAAGTGGTGGAAGTTATGTTTCAAAGTTATGAATTTCAAAGTATTATGTTTTTAAAGTGTTATAATTTCAAGTGTTTAGTTTCGAAAGTGTTATAACTTTGAAAGTACTATGATTTTGAAAATGGATATATTTGAAATGAAAATGATATCGTATTTGGTTTTGAAATGGAAATGATATTGTATTGATATGGTTTTGAAATGGCAATGATATTTTGGTTTTGAAGTATAAATTATTTTGAAATGACCGACGGTGTTATAATAACGGTTGGTTGTTAAAGTGACCAGGATAGGATATTTTCATATTCTCTGCTAACACCAAAAACCACTTTAACAATCGCGTATGGGTGGAGATTCTAAAATGAAGTAGGATGGTGGCAACATCATATTAAGGTATATACGTGGGCCAGACTCCCATGAGTTGGCATAAGGTGGCTAAAACAAGAGCAATTGACGGGCCAAGTGAGGTAGCTCGTCTGATCGGACAACCTTCGATACTATATTCTAACTTTGTGACTGATTTGGTGGCCACTTTTGATTTTTGATTTGGCAGTGTGGCTTGAGGTGGGCAGCAGTGGCTGCTATGCGTTACCACCAGCCTGGAAGTGTAATTGGTACATCTACCGTGGCATTGCCTAGTTGTGCCGCGTCACCGACCCTAGCGCGCCTTATACGAGTTTATTCTGTACCATACCTATGGAGTGCCCTCTAACGATGCCCAGTACGTGGGAGATCACGGCACTGCATAGACTATGGGAATATATAAAATGTGTTAAGGTGGAAAATGTAAAGCCTTAACGCTATTTCAGTAGTTTAGTTTACTCTAGACATTATTATAATAACATATATTACTGCATTGTAGATAGTTTAATAGATCCTTAGAGGATGGTTATTCCAAATATCCTTTGAGTTAATTGTATTTCAGTTGATATTTCACTTGAGTTAGATTTATTGATATAAGAATGTTAATCCTGACTCGAGTGTTTTGTGCTTTGCTTTATGCTCGGGTCAGACTGAGTGATACAGTTTTTGAGACTCCCCTTTAGAGTTGGAGCTTCGTTTGGAGATCCATCTACATCTTTTCAGCTCGCAGTTATTCAGTTGATTCTAGTGATGTATTCTGATTTTGAGTTTGACTATTGTGTTGAGACATCTATTTATTCCAGACTTCTGTTGTATCTTGTTTAACTCTATTATACATATAGTAGCTTCATGAACTACTATTCCTATGTTTCCACCGCATTATTGTTATATTACTATGTGTTTGTGGTTCTATGATTATTTATTTACTTATATTTTGAGTTTTGCCAAATATAAATTAACAATCTGGTATTTTGAGCAATTCGAATCCGACATGTGTGTCACCCTATGCACATGGAGGGTGCAGAATGATTAGGAGTTCTCACATTTGGTTTGGTAGCGAGTGGATGACTCTTACTCCTACATGTCCCTGCGGGGGTTGGGGCAGTCGAGAGGCTGGCCATAAAGGCAGATCATAGGTACTGCTATATGCTACGGTAGGCGTTACCCTACTTCCATGTAGGATGTTACAATTGGTATTAGAGCTCTGGTTTTAGGCAAAACTTAGTATATAGAGTAAATTTAATTACGGAATCATCGTTCGAGCTTGAGTTATTCCTTTTTTACTCGGTTTCCTTTGAATTTTGGAATGCTCCCTTTGGTTCCAAAATCCATCCTTAACTCTCCCTATTCATGTTTCTTGATTTTGGAGTATCCAATAACTCCACTTCTAATGATCTCTATAATAACTCGGCGGTCTTGTCAATCTTGAAACTATTTGTAAAGGGGTGAAACTCCTTTACAACAAGCATTGATTCACCGAAGATTTATGTATCCTCAGTTTATGATGCTATTTATCTCCTGCTATGCCAGAATTCTATCTCTGGCGATCGAATACCGATTTGCTCCATAATTCTGCCTCGATCTTATTTTGAAGTCACAATTGACCCGGGTAAGGTTGCCTGCTATTTATATAAGTCTATTCATTCTTTTCTCTCTTTGGAAACTATTTATTTCCCTATCGAGCCTATCTTCTAGTTGAATTCTTTTGGTTAGGATCCTTTTATATTTGTATCTCTAACCTTGGTTTGAAATCCATTATGTATCATCGAGTGAGGGAGTGTATTTGTAACTAATATTAAATTGTTTTATATAGTGTGTTGTTTGAGTTGTTGACGTTGATTTGGGTTTTCGATCGATTCGTCTAATTAGCGCTATCGATAAAAATTCCAAAACACTTGAATAGAGCAAATTGACACGACATTGTTTACAAATTTGGTAAATAAAAATAAATTTCGTATGATTATATTTTATATAAGTATAAATTTTTCTGTAATTAAATAGTTAAATGAATTAGTTAACAAGAATTATAATATTTTATTTTCATTTATGATTTTGTAAACCATTGACTTTTGTCTCATAATAAGAAATTGAAACTATAAATATGGTTTATAAAATTATTTGGAGTTCAAATGAATTCAAATTAGAATTTGAGAATTTAATTTTCGAAGATTTCAAACTCTGGTTTTAAAGTTTTAAAATGTATATTATTTAAAGTATTTTCGAATAGAAATTGTTTCCAAAGAATTTTTAAAATTTTAAATCAGTAACTCCTCGTTTGTCGCTGGAAAATTATTTCGGTGATCACGGCCGCATCATCGACATTCATTTTCGAGTCTCAAATGGGAGAGACCATTCTGTAGCTTTGCCATACTTTTTTTTGGAAAATGAAATTTCTTTGAATATTTCAAACATGACTTGATTATAATATGTATAGGTATATATTTATAAATTTGGTTTGATATATATAGTATATATATCTATTTATCTCTAAATTATTTAAAGTGAATTGGAAATTTAATTCTTAAATTTTATGTTAAAGGCAATTTCAATTATAAAATGAAGCCAAAATTTTGGAGTAAATATTTAAACTTGAAATAATTGAACTTGGGAAATTTACTTGTATAATACCCAATCACATTTTAATATAACTTACCTAATCATTCAGAGATTAAATATGTAATTGAAATAGTACAACGTAAAATGATGATTAAAAGAATTTATAAATACAATTTGAGTGGTCATAATAAATGTTATACACTTAAATATAAATTATAAAAATGTTAGTAGAGATAAACAGATTAATAAGTTGATTGAAAAAAAAATTGTTTTGAAAGAAGCCTATGCATCAAATATTAATAAATTTAAATTAAATCAACGAAATGAAATACTTTATATTTGAAATCAATTATTGAGTATTAATTAATTTAAATTCAAATTTTTTGGGTTAGATTAATTGTTTTATTTGTTTTTCCAAATCTAGTTCGTTCCAGTTGTTTCTATTCTCCTACCTCCTTCATTTTCGGGATCGAAAAGTTTTGAGTGGGGGAGAGTGTAATGACCAGTAAATTTTAAACTGTTTAATAATATAATTATATTGAATTTTTGTAAAATTTTAAATAATTGAATTTTGAAATAAAAATTTGATATTTGAAATACGTCTATATAGACATAGTAAATAGTAAATTTTCATTTGAAAATATGGAAGTTTATTTTATTGTGTAATTTTATTTCAATTCAAATCAGTTAGAATTGATGGTAATAAAATATTTTCCAAATCTAAATATTTTTGTATAATAAATTTGTAAATCATCTTTTGAGTGAGAGGTCATATTTTGTTTCATCAAGTTGGATTGATATTGCTCCGTTTATCTTATTTTCAACAAATTGTAGCATTTTCAGTACTGATCATCGAATTTTGATTGGACGATCATACCATTGATATCCGTACACCGTTTTGATCATCTCATCGTGCTAATCTCGGCGGTACATTCAATTCTATGTTTCATATTTTTGTTACCTGACGAAATCCATGAAATGGATAACCGTATCAGTACAATTTTAAAGCATTTTGGTTTCTGGTGCCTTTTTATTTTCCATAGTATAAGTCCAATAGCCGGAAACTTTTTATATTCCTTAATCAACAGTCTTTACTTTACATTGTTAATCTATTTTGTCTATTCAAACTATGCATTTCATTTATCGTTTTCATTTCGTTTCTCAAAGAAAAAAAGAAAACTGTTCATCCATTTAAGCTTCTCCCTCTATCATGTCGAATAGCCATTAACCCTCCCTTTACTTCTCCACCCTTCATCTTCACTGCAGCCCGTTTTCCAAGCTCCAGGTGCACGGTCTCCAAGCGCGTCAGCACCCTCGGCCACAGTAGCGCCTTTTCCTCCCTTCGCGCAGCAAGGCCAAAGCCCACTAACCTCTATCCTTGCGCAAGCCTTTCCTGATGCCGTGTGACAATCAGAGCACGCAAGTGCTGCCTCTCCACCGCGTCTCCTCCACCTCTGGCTGATGCAGCAGCTCCTCATCAACCGAGCTCCGCCCCGTCGACTACCCCCTCAGCTTGCGTGTGTTAGTCAAGGTATTATATGAATGATGTTTAAATATATATTAGTTGTCATCTCAATTCATATAATAGTACTGCGTGTATATATATAGGTTATATATATTTGTTTACAACTAGTACAGACCCTGTTGTTTGAAATATTATGTTAGTATTATATATTTGTTTTACAGATTTGATTTTTTATGTAATAACATGATTTTTTGACAACCTATATATTATAGATATGGGTATTTTATATTATAAACTAGTATCCTTTGTTTGGTTTTTAAGCAGTATTATATAATTGGATTACAGTGTTATACTATATAAGTATTATATATATATATATATATATATATATATATATATTAGTATATGACTGGGAAAATAACTTGTTGTGTTTTATATATATGTTTGAATAAAACATGGTTTTGTGTATAGAAGTTTATATTGATTTTGAAAATGGTTTGAAATTATAATATGTATGTACAGTTTGTATATATTAGTTATACATACTTAAATAAATGTAAGTTGCAGGTTGTATTTACTGTTAGTTTATATGATAGATTTGATATTTATTTTTAAATTGTACGTATATGTATAAATGAGTTCTGTTTTATATATATTGTATATAAGTGATTTTTATATATTGCAGTATATAAGCTGTTTATATAATAAACTTTGGTTATAGCATATTAGTGTTTGTTTATATTTTATTTTAACAGTAAGTTACACAAATATATTTTCAACCTATTTTTCTTGTGGATGTTCGTGTTTTTATAGATGATTTATATATATAATTATATATGTATGCTCAAGTTTATACAAGTATATATACTTTGATTTAAAAATATAATATGTATAAATGTTTGATTTTAACATATGTGAGTCTGTATAGGCTTGTATATCAATTTATATTTATGAATATACATAAGTTGGAGTTTTTCAAATTTTATTTATTTCGGAGAAAAAATTATATGTAGATATTTTGATTTTAGTTGATGGTTTAAGAAATAATAATTTTGAAATATATATGTTGATTTTAGTTTCAATTTATATGTTTAAATTTAAGAATGATTTAAAAATGTATATGTATTTTAAATTTGAATATTAGGTTTAAGGCAAAAAATAATATAATATCATCTTGTTTAAATCAAGCTAATTTGATTTGTTTTCATCAATCCCTGTTATCAGCTCTGTTCGTCGAATTAGTGCCAATCTTGCTTTGCTTTGAAATTCATCCCTGGATTCATAACTCATTTCATTGTCAAATCTCCCTTTCCTCGAAAGGCGAACAATCACTCATGATTAACGTTCTTGTATTTATTAAATTTGATTTCAATCGAAACGTTAATTGAAATATGCTGCTGCTAGTTATTTAAATTGCTATATATATGCTATTATCTGTATCTGTTCACCTGTTACATCTGACACCATTATCTGGTTTCTATATTGATGATTATTCCTGTAATATTATTATAATATCTATTATCACTCTGCAAGTTCACTGTTAGTATAGAATTCACTATGGGTTGAAATGATACACACCCGAACGATATGTAGAATATGAGAAAATTGTTATGGGTTTAAATGATAAACCCAAGCGATTTTCATCGAATTGAATTTGGGATTGCGGGTTGAAATGATAAATACCCGTATATAATTAAATTGCGGATTGAAATGATAAATATCCATGTCACTTGACCATAGGATAGAAAATTAACAGACACCGTTGGTCTATATATAAATATTTTGAAAATGATTTCTATGGTTTTGGAAAGAAATATATGGTTTAATAAATATTGATTTTCAAGATATTATATATATTTGGAATGATTTCCAAGGTTTGAAATTGAATTTATTTAATAATTATACTCAAATAAGTTTGATTTGAAATTTATTAAATTTGGGATTTTAAAGATATGATTTTATAGCTTGATTTTCATTAAAAGTGATTTAAGTGAATATTTCAAATTTACATAAATTGAAATGGTATATTTAGTATTATTGAAAATTTGAAATTTGACCTTTTATTTAAATGTTGTTTGAATGATTAAGTAAATATTTCAAAATAAATAATGGTAAAGTGAATTTGATATATATATATATATATATATATGAAATTATCGAATTTAGTTTTGAAAATATTGAATATTTAAAGCTTTGAAATATATTGAAATTAAATGGTTTATTTTGGGGTTCAAATCTGTATTTCAAATCGACATAATTTGAAATGGTTTACTGAGAAATTGATTCTAATTGATGATTTGAGATTTGATTAAATTTGAATTTTTGACTTCGAGTTGATTTGGAATCGATTTGTGAAATTTGAGGAAGTTATTTTATTATATAAAGTATTTTTAAATTATATTTAAAACTCTTTATATATTTACTTTATAAATTATTTTCCTATAAACTGTTTTCATTTTAATATTCTAACTATTTTAATATACTAACTATTTTAACTTATAACTCTTTTATGTAAATTATTTTACTTTATAAATTATTTTATTATATATACTATTTTAATATGTAAACTGTTAAGTGGTGGAAATTATGTTTCAAAGTTACGAATTTCAAACTATTATGTTTTGAAAGTGTTATAATTTCAAGTGTTTGGTTTTTAAAGTGTTATTACTTTGAAAGTGCTATGATTTTGGAAATGGATATATTTGAAATGGAAATGATATTGTAACGACCCGTAAATTTTCAATAATTAAGTTTGGTTATTTTAATTAAAATTGAGTAATTAAATTTAGAAGAAACAAAACTTTTTAATTATAATGAAGCAAACGTTAAATAGGTAATGTAGCAATGGTAAATTAAATAAGACTTTGTGATTTAATATTTAGAGAAATAAATTTGCGTAACTTATTAATGAAATAACAAGTAAATTAAAACGTAACAGTGCTAATTTGGGTTAATAATTAATGGGTTGAATGAATGACAATTAATGAAGTTATTTAAAATTGTAAAGTTACAATGTAATAAAATGGTAAATTGGTTGGGAAGAATGAACATTCCAAATTAATAAAATAATTCAAATGTTATGACTTAGTTTTAAATAGAATATAATAAAAAAAAAACGAAATCAGTGTAATAATGTGTGAAATAATAGATGGATTAATTGTAACTGAATGTAAATTAATGCGATTATGTTAATATAGGTTAATAAATAATTAATTTAGTGTTACCCCAAATAATTAAAAACAATGTAAGATTGTAATTGATTGTATTTGATAAATTGGAAATAAATTTCAATAAATATAATTAAATAGCATGTTTACAACGATTGAATGAAATTTGGGTTATGTAAACAATTGTAACAAGTGTTTGGGAATAGTAACTTATAAGTTATTTAGCCTTCTTATTTAAAAATGGGAAAATTTGCAATAAATCTAAATTAATTATTTTGTTTTGTTAATGCGATTTAGTTAATAATGGGAATTTATATGAAATGAAGCATGCATTAATGAAATGTATTATAATTCAATGTTATTTATGCCCATAAAATGTCTATTTATTGAATAACACAATTTTAAATCAATAAACGAATTTATTGAGGTATCAATTTATAATTAATAACATTTAATGTGGAATCAATTACAGTTAATTGACTTAAATTGTGCAGTTAGGGTAGATTTGATTTGTCATTGAAGATGGTTAATTTTATAAGATGTAATTAATGCTAAGCCTATTTATTTTATGAAAATTAGTTGATTGAAAGAATAGAAAGCAAGATTTATTAATTTGATTGAAGTGTAAAATTGAATAATTGAATTTATAGCAAATAAATGAAATTCAACATTTAATATTACGTTAATTGAAATTAGATGGAATGTGAGGATATTAGTATAATAGATTTTGAGCCAATGTTAATTTCATCCAATTGACATCAATAAATTGAATAATAGGATGGAAGTGAATTTAATAGATTTATTGGAAATTTAATTTATAATGTTGAATTTAATGAAATTGAAAATTTAACGCTGAAGTTGATAGATTAATCAACGATAAATTGACATTTAAATTTGTTTAAATCATTGTAAATGATTAAGAAGTTAAAAATGTTGAAATTTGTTAATTATCGAAATAAAATTGAAAATTTGATTTAATTAATTATTAATTTATTTAATCAATGGAAAAATAGCCATTTTGGCCACTGAGTCGGATTTCAATGAAACCAGTTTCATCAGATCCGTAACAGTGAATTATTGTGGGGTTTCAAGTTTCGTAGCAATCGGACTTGTCGTTTGATCGTACGAACTCGAAACGCCTTGAAATTAATGAAATTGAAATCAATTGAAATCAATTTGAAAAATATTGATTTGAGCATAACTTCTTCATACGATGGAATTTGGACTTGAAACTTGTTCCATCGCATTTAAAATATTTAAAAACATCTATTTTGATATATGGGTTGACCCAATTTCATTCCGGGGTCGAAACGGGCTTTTTGGGCCACTTTGGCGTTAACGCGTAAATCTATCTTATCCATCTATTCAAATGTCAACCCTGCCTATATATATCCTGCTATAAACCCTAGTAGCCTCTGTTCCTTATTTCTATACGTTCTATTCACCTCCTCACTTCAATGGCAGACAAACCCTTATTCCAATTTGCAATCCCAAATTAAATCCAAAGCTGAAATTTCAAACTCCACAAAATATAGCAAATTATATATGGATTCGAAGCTCTCGAAGAGCGTAACTCAGATCTGCAATTCATTTTTCAATTCAAGGTTCGATGTGGCCTCGAATCGAGCAAACATTCTCGGCCGTTCATCGCGCGTCGATGAACGGTGTCGGATCGTCAATTCCTTTCTGGGGTTTGTGGAGAGGGCCGAGGGGATGCATCCATGCGAGTTTCATGGTGAGTTAACGGTTGGATCGAAGTTTGTAAGTCGATTTGGGTTAGCAAGTTTCGGCGGCTATGGTGGGTTTTGGGGCGGCCAGACGCTTGAGTGGTCGGCGGCGAGTCTGGCGAGAGGCCGCGAGCGCGATTGGAGGCGGCGGATGGTGGTATAGCGTGCGTTTTTGGGTGGAGTGTCTGTAGCGCGGTTGCTTTTGCGTGAGTGAGAAGACGCGGCCTGCTCTAGATGAAAGGGTGACGTGGCACTAAGGTGAAAGTGTTCTTCTATTTTTTATTTTTAGTATTGAAATCCAATCGCACTAGTCGTCGTAACTTTCTCATACGGTGCCCGATTTATGCGCGGTTTCTTTTGTTAGGATCGTACTAAATTTCCAGACTTTTGGGCGCTAGTTTGGACAAATTCTAAGATCGGACAATTTTTGGGTTTAAATTGGATTTAAATTCAATTTAAATTCAAAAAGGCGAGTGTTTTAACTTTACTCACAACTTCTAAAATTTCTTATGTTTGTTAAATTAATTGTTGATGTGATTAGAAAGTTAGTGATGACTGTTTGGCATATTTTTAATCATCATCTCAATTAAATTGCATTTATTTAATTAAATCGTTATTTAATTTTTCATTGCATATAAACTGCCAGTTAAATTGTTATTTATTTATTTTTGCGTATAAACTGCCAGTTAAACGGTTATTTAATTTATTATTGAATATAAACTGCTATTAATACTTGTTGTTTATTATTCGTTCTATATTGATGCTATTGTTTGAATTGGATGGTGATTGTGATAAATGGTTGATGGTTGATATTGGACGAATGGATGCTATATTTTATATTGTTATAAACTGCAAGTTATTATGCATTTTCATTTCATTCGGGATTGCGATTTGAAATCATATATAACCGTATTTTTTTTTAAATTACGGATTGAAATGATAAATATCCGTATGACTTGACCATAGGGTATAAAATTATATACAGACACCGCGGTCTATATATATATATATAATATTTTAAAATGATTTTCTATGGTTTTGGAAAGGAATATACGGTTTAATAAATATTAAATTTTGATGTTATATAAATATTATTATATATATAGTTAAATCCTTGAATTTAAGCTATGTATAAAATTGGTTAATAAAAAATGAGTTTAATAATGGAGTCCGATTGTTTTATATTATATGGTTTAGTACCTGTTTGAGATATTGTATATATAGAGTTTTTAATTGAATTAAATGAAATTTAAGTTGGGAGATAAATATGAAATTGGTTTAAATTTAATTATTTAACAATTGTACTTGAATAAGTTTTGATCTGGAATTTAAATAAAAATGGAGATTTTAAATGGATATGATTCTTATAACTTGATTTGGTTTAAGTAATTTAAATGAATATAAAGTTGAGATAAATGAATTTACCAAGTTAAATAAATTGAAAGAATATCCAATTATTTGAAGTTAAAAGTTTTACTTAAATTATATGGGATTTATTAAGTAAACATTTCAAATCTAAATAATAGCAATTGAATTTGATATATATGTAATTATCAAAGAATTAGTTTTGAAATGGTGGAATATTTAAAGCTTTGAAATATATGGAAATTTTAAATGCTTTATTTGGAGGTTCAAATTTGAATTCGGAATTTATTTATGAAATTAAAGAAGCTATTTGATCATATAAAGTAATTTAATATTTAAACCATTTAAATAATTGAAGTTATGTTTCAAAGCTATGGGTTTTCAAGGTATATAGATTTGAAAGTGCTATGATTTTAGAAAAAGGATATATTTGAAATAAAAATGATATCATATTGATTTGGGTTTTAAAACGAAAATGATATCGTATTTTAATGGTTTTGAAATGAAATATTTATTTTGGTTTTGAATTATAATTATTTTAAATTGACCGCGGTGTTATAATAACGTTTGGTTGTTGAAGAGACCGGGATCGGAAGTTGTCATACTCTCTGCCAACCCCGAAAACCACTTTAACAACCGTATATGCGATGGAGATTCCAAAATGAAGTAGGATGGTGACAACGTTTCCTTTGAGGTAAATACGTGGACCCGACTCCCATGAGTTGGCATAAGGTGGCTAAAACATGAGTGATTCTCGGGCCAATGAGGCAGCACCTTTAATCAGACACATCCCTTCGATATTATACTTTGACTTTTGGATTGATTCGGTGGCCACTTTTGATTTTTTGATTTGGGGGTGTGGCTCGAGGTGGGCGGTAGCTGCGCGCTACGCGTTACCACCAGCCCGGATGCGTAATTGGTATATCTACCTTGGCATTGCCTAGTTGTACCGTGTCACCTACCCTATCGCGCCTTGTACGAGTTTGGTTTTCTCCCGTAGCCCGTGTGGTATCTTGTAACAACCCACATATTTTACGATTGAATATTTAAATATTTTGTTTAAAATAATTCATTGTTAGTTGGATTGTTTTGTTCGAAAAAGCTACTTTTTGCAAATAGTCAAATTAGGACACGAGTCCACTCCCATTGAGTTCAAAATGACGTTTGCGATCTTTTTAAGTATAAACTTTGATATGTTTGGAGTTAGTGGAATTTTGCCACCTTTTCACTTTGGGCTTTGGTTTTGTTTCAGCCCATTAGACCCAAGTTTCACCCCTCTCCTCTTCATTACTTCATTTCTAATTCCTAATACTCAAGCTTTAACAACAATGGGGAGAGGAATGGGAAATTAAAACTTCAAGCCCTAGTTTTCTTTTGCAAATCAAGTTCTAGCTCCAAATTTATAGAAGAAGCGTTGGTAAGCCTCCTCTTCTTCTTCTCCAACTCATTCTCTTATCAATTTCAGAAATTCCTAAACCTAACTTAGGAAATGTTTCTCTTTTTAGCTTAGATTCAAGCTTAGTGGGTTGGAATTGAAGAGTGATTGTCCTTGACTTTACTCTATAGCTTCTTCTTCATTTGTTTTGGGTTCAAAGGTGAGATTTTTATCTCACATCTAGTCTATGATTATCTTTGATTGTTAGGTATGAATTCCTAACACTTATTCACGTGCATTTGATTTTGATTTGGATTGGTTTTGTGAATATTCCAAAAATTTTTAGTAGTTTGGGTTCAAATCTTTAAAAATCATAGCTTGTTTGTTTGATCATGCTTTTGGTGATGCACTGAGGAGCATATAGGGCCGGGTGGTCGATTGGCATAAAACTTTAGCGCCGTTGCTCGACCGGTTGCGAATTGGGAGAGTTTGCACTTCAATTATTAGGGCAGAAAAATGCAAGGCATCAGGTTCGGCCGACCGAACCCCCTGGGCCGGTCTACCGAAGCTGTAGCCGAAACTTTCTGTTTCTGGTTCGGTCGGCCGACTCAGGAAGTCCGGTCAACCGACCTGCTCCTATTCTCCTATTTCCCTGTTTTGCCTTTTATGCTCGTTTTGCTTTGCCTTTCCAATTGTTAATCGATTCTTCTTCTCCGATTAGTTGTTATCACCTTTGTCGACTTTGATAACTTCTATTTTTGGAATTTTTGGGTATTTCCACTTTGATGGACTCGGTATCAATTTCTTTGGATTTTTTATTCACGTCTTCGAATGTGAATTTTAGTGATTGATTGTTTCTACAATCATTTTTGCGATTTGTCACTTCAAAATATAAAGGTTTTCAATGCTACTAGTAAATATAAAAACCCTTTCTTCAAAACGATTTCAACACTATTTTATTACAAAGCTCATTTTCTCAAACCGTTTTCCAACCTACTAGTATATACAAACCCTTACCTCACTCGTATGAGAAATCTAATTAAAGGACTTAGTAAAACAAGTGGTATGAAAGTTTGTGTTTACTTCGTTGGTTAATTCTTGGACTTGTTCGATTGAATCTCTTGTGACAATTTTCTAGTGGAGATCTACAATTTGCTCGTAAATATTTAAGTTAAGCTAGTGGTTATGGGACATGAAGCAAAGCTCATATATTTACTATCTTAGAGTAATTGACACTTTCTTGATGATCATTGAGGATCATTTTTGTGTTTTAGACTAGCTCTATGCTATATCTCTTTGTCCACGAAGGGGACGGTACCTTGTTTTATTGAGTCGTCTCAATTTTATTATAGGCTAACGACCTATTTATTTCTTGGGGTTTCGACCCAATTCTTGTGGGCTAGCAACCCACGTTTTTATGGAGTTCGGATCTTCGGGCGTACCGCTGTAGTACGTCGTTGTTCCGAATTTTACAAGTTTCAGGTTCCTCGGGCGTACCGTTGTACTACGTCGTTGCACCGGCTCTATGGTTAGCAACCATGGGATAGCGTCCCGTTTTGTGATACACGTGTCGGTGAGTTTTCAGGCTCCCGTTTTGTGATAGGCCTCCCCCTTTTTGTGATTTCTGGATTTCTATTGATGATTTCTAGAATTTGAATTTCACCAATTTTATGATTGGCATTTATATGTTGTCAATATTGTGGCTTGGTGAATGAAATAAGGAGTATGACATTCCTTTTGATCTTTGAGAAGATTCTGGTGATACCGATTAATCTCTTGTTGATTTTCAATTTTCAATTTTCATATTTATCACAGTGTGGCTTTATGGTTATCATATGTTATGTCATATCTCTTATTCTATATCATTTTATCTGATATTTATAGCTAGACTGATCCGTTTATTATTTTCTTATAAATAATACTCGGGTCAGACCGAGTTGTTACAGGTGCTTCTGCTTGACTTCACTTCTGGGATTATCATCTCGACATTTGGCTAACTACTTAGATTAGTAGTTTTTGTTGTATACCTTTGAGATATAGACTCCTAAATGTATACATATTCTTTTGTCTAGCACTTGTAACCATTCTTTTGTGATATTATGGTTCTTGTTTGACCACTACCCTGATGTACACTTTCATGTGTTATATTCATATCTTTTTCCCCCTTGGTGATATGGATGTCTGTGACTGATTTGTGTTATGTTTATTTCTATGTTTGTTTCCGAAGGATATATACAGCCACTGTGTAGTAGCCTTGAGTTCGTATCGGCATGTCGGACTTCCTTGTACTATCTGACATATTGGTGCTCGCACAAAGCGATTACACGGATGGTCGCTCCTCAACAGCCTTATTCTCCGTGCTAGTTGACAGCATTACACCGTAATATTCTTGGCTAGCGTGGGTATAGAGGTGGGGCGTCACAGGTTGGTATCAAAGCCAAACTTCGGAACAATGTAGAATAATTTAACAGGGATCATCGTCCTAAGTCCATCTTAGGAATCGTGCATTAGGATTTAATTCGAGTCTTCGTACCGATTCATCCTATTTTCTTTATGATTCCTTGTTTATCTATCAAGATTGCTTGGTATTCGTTTGGTAAATAACTTTATCCTTCTTCCTCTTTTTTCAAAAGGAAGAGAAATGGTTAGACCTGGCCGTCCCAGCGCCAGTCAATCTCGTGCTACTCCCCAAGATGGAGTATTTATGTCCGCCCAGCAGCTTCTTGATCTAGTGAGGAATGCTCAAGCAGCCAGATCTAATCCGGAGTCTACTCACCCTAGGTCTGGATTTGCACGTTTGTGCAGCAATTATACCAATTTGGGTGGGAAGCCATTCAAAGTTTCTGAGACTATTATCGAAGTCTAGGCTTGGCTGAGATCGTGCGATAGGATCTTTTCTCGCATGAATCTTATTGATCTTCACCGTGTTCAGGTGGCTTCTAGTACGCTCCAAGAAAGAGCATTAGATTGGTATGAGCTTCTGATTTCTGAAATAAATGAAGCGGATCTTACTTGGGAGAAATTCCGGGAGCGCTTCGAATTAAAATTTGTGCCAGAAGCTGAGAAGGTGACTTTGGCTCGTCATTTCATTGACCCTGTTCAAGGTGAATCTTCTGTGAAGACTATGTCGCGTCTTGTGAATCTCTTTCTAAGTACGCGGTTGTATACATAAACACCCCATTGAAGAAGAACCAGAGATTCGTCTATGGCTTGAATAAAAATCTCAAGAAGTCATTACTTCTAAAGCTAGAAGTTTCTTTTGATCAACTTGTCGATATCGCTCTTCGACTTGAAGAGGAAGATAAAGAGAGTGATGCTGATGTTGTGGGTGCCAAACCAAAATTCAACAACAACAAGAAAAGACCCATAAAGTTCAAAGGGTCTTATCCCAACTAGAAAGGAAAGCATGCAATTCCGGTGGCAAAGGCTTCTGCCCCTAGTAGTGGGCAATGCTACAATTGTGGTTCTAAAGACCATTATGCCAATAGATGTTCGAAACCTCTCTTTGTCGCTATTGCAAAAGTTCGGATCATTATTTATCTTCTTGTCCCAAACTTCAAGGTAGGAAGGAGGGAAAGCTTAATGTTGCTCAAGCCCCTGACAATACATCTCGTGGTCAAGGTATTTCTCATTCTATCCTTGATGGCATTATTTTATTTCGTGATCATCCTATTCGAGTTCTTTTTGATACGGGTGCGTCCCATTCTTTTATTTCAAAAGAACTTGTTGATACTCTTTCTTTGGATGTTTTGTGTTTAGTGACTTCTTTGAGAATTGCGAATCTGGTTGGTGGATTCGCAACAATCAGTTTATTATGTAAAGATGTCGAGATTATTTTGTGTGATCTTTCGTTCCATGCCGACTTGCATGTTATGCGCTATTTAGGCTTTGGAATGATTTTGGGAATGGATTGGCTCAACCTTTATGAAGCCCAAATCCTATGTCGTGAGCAGACTATTCATCTTCGACACCCTCAATCCGTTAAGCAGATTTCTATTGACCTTAAAGATTCGGATTCCCACTTGGTTGCATCTTTATATTCTTTAAATCCTCATGATGACGATAATGATGATGAGGAAGATATTATTTCTCTTATTCACATTGTTCGTGAATTTTCCAACATATTTGAGCCTGTTTTAGGATTGCCACCTAAGCGAGCAATTGAGTTCAAAATTAATCTCATCCCTGGAGCTCAACCTATCACCCGTCCTCCTTATCGTATGTCCAATAAAGAAAATGAGGAGATGCACAAACAATTATCCGAATTGGAGACGAAGCAATTTATTCGCTCTAGTTCCTCTCCTTGGGGAGCTTCGGCTATTTTTGTGAAGAAATACGATGGTACACTTAGGCTTTGCGTTGACTACCGCAAGCTTAATGATCTTACTATCAAGAATAAATATCCTTTACCTCGGATTAATGATCTATTCGATCAACTTGGTGGTGCTAGAGTTTTCACAACTAGACTTAGCTACTGGTTTCCATCAACTTCGTATTGCAGAGGATAACATTCCTTTGACTTCGTTTCGTACTGGATATGGATCTTATGAATCGCTTGTTATGCCATTTGGTTTAACGAATGCTCCGGCTTATTTCGTTGACCTTATGAATAGAGTTTTCAAAGACTTCCTCGATCGATTTGTTCTCATCTTCATTAATGATATTCTAGTGTATTCAAAAACCGAGGAGGAGCATGAAAAACATCTTCGGATTATGTTGTAAACTCCTAGGAGTAATCAATTAAAAGCAAAATTTTCTAAATGCCACTTTTGGCAATCTCGTGTGAAGTTTCTCGGTCGTATTATTTCCGAATCCGAAATTTCCGTGGATCCTTCAAAGATTGAAGCGATTCAAAATTGGAATAGACCGGAGAGTGTGACGGAAATCCGTAGCTTCCTTGGATTGGCGGGCTATTACCGCTGTTTCATAAATGACTTTTCCAAAATTTCCATGCCTCTCACTACCTTAACAAAGAAAGGTGTTAAATACATTTGGTCAGACAAATGTGAAGCCGCTTTTCAGAAATTAAAAGAACTCCTTTCTGATGCTCCTATTCTTGTTATTCCCGAGGGGAATCAAGATTTTGTTGTTTATACCGATGCTAGTCGCGTTGGTTTGGGTGCCGTTCTTATGCAAAGGGAACGTGTTATTGCTTATGCTTCTAGGCAACTGAAGCCTGCCGAGACTAGATATGACACTCATGATTTAGAGCTCGCGACTATTCTTTTCTCCCTTCGTATTTGGCGTCATTATCTTTTGGGAGAAAAATATATTCTTTACACCGATCATAAATCTTTAAAGTATCTATTTTCTCAAAAGGAACTAAATTTGCGTCAACAACGTTGGCTTGAATTTCTTGCAGCTTATGATCTTGATATTCTTTATATTTCCGGAAAGGAAAATCGTGTTGCCGATGCACTTAGTCGTAAGCAACAAGCGGTTGTTTCTATGATGATATCCGAATGGAATGATCTCAGAATTCTATCCACTTGTGAGATTCGAGATCGTGTTTCCGATTTATGTTCATCTCTTGCTTTATGTAGCCTTGTGGCTCATCCTTCTCTTTTAGACCGCATTCTTGAAGCTCAAAAGCTAGATCCCAAATTGGCTCTTCTTGACCAAAATTCTAGGGATAAAATTGATATTGAAGGTTTGAAAGACTTTGATATCGATTCTCGTGGCGACATTAGAAGATTTGTTAGACTTATCATGCCAAGTGTTAGTGATCTTCGTAAAGACATTTTAGAAGATTCACATCGATCTAAATTTACCACTCATCCCGGTAGTAGTAAAATGTACGCGGATATGAAGCGACTTTATTATTGGGAGGGAATGAAATATGATATTGCTAACTTTGTTAAGTGTTGCATGACTTGCCAACTCATTAAGGCCGAACATCAAAGGCCTGGTGGGTTATTGCAACCTTTAGAAATTCCAATTTGGAAGTGGGACCAAATTTCCATGGATTTTATAAACGGCCTTCCCCGTTCTTGTTTGGTTATGATAGCTTATTGGTGATAGTTGATCGACTTAGTAAATCCGCCCATTTTATTCCCATTCGGTCCAATCGAACCATTCCTCTTTTGGCCTAACTCTTTATTAAAGAAATTGTAAAATTGCATGGAGTTCCTACTTCTATTGTTAGTGATCATGATCCATTGTTTACTAGTGGATTTTGGAAGAGTCTTCAAAAAGCTTTGGGAACGAAGCTTAATTTTAGCACCGCTTATCATCCTCAGTCCGATGGACAAACTGAGCGTGTGAATCAAACCCTTGAAGATCTTCTTCGTGCATGCGTTCTTGATTTTGGTGGAAGTTGGGAAGATCATATTTCTCTTGTTGAGTTTTCCTATAATAATAGCTTCCAATCTAGTATTGGAATGGCACCTTTCGAGGCACTCTATGGAAGGCCATGCCGTTCTCCTTTTTGCTGGATTGAGGCCGGTGAGAAGCTGGTTTTAGGTCCAGACTTTATTCGTGATTCCACAGAAAAGATTGACCTCATTCGTCATCGGATGAAAGAAGCCCAGAGTAGACAAAAATCCTATGCCGATAACCGGAGAAGGAAGTTAGAGTTTTCAGTGGGAGATCTTGTGTTTATCCGTGTTTCACCTATGAAGGGTGTTGTACGTTTCAGTCGATCGGGAAAGTTAGCACCTCGATATATTGGTCCATTTCCCATCACCGAACGTATTGGTACCGCGGCTTATCGCCTTTTATTACAGGCTCAATTTTCTGCTATTCACGACGTTTTTCACGTTTCTCAATTACGGAAGTGCCTTCGAGATTCCGATTCTATTCCTGAGCCCGGTGTTCTGGAAGAAATTGAAGTTTTGGCTAATTTAACTTATGAGCAACATCCTATTCGTATTATTGCTTCGGAGGTCAAGCGCCTTCGAAATAAAGACGTTTCGCTTGTTAAAGTTCAATGGTCCTCAAATCCTAAGTATTGCTCTTGGGAATCTAGAGAATTCATCGAGCGAACACATCCAGACTTACTTTCTCGTGATCCTTGAGGTGAACTTCTTATTTCAAATTTCTTTTGTGTTGAATATGCTTTTATGGTTGTTATTATATATTTTCTTCTTAAATATTGCGTGGACGCAATTTCTTTAAGAAGGGAGTCTGTAACAACCCGCATATTTTACGATTGAATATTTAAATATTTTGTTTAAAATAATTCATCGTTAGTCGGATTGTTTTGTCCGAAAAAGCTGCCTTTTGCAAATAGTCAAATTAGGACTCGAGACTACTCCCATTGAGTTCAAAATGACATTTGCGATCTTTTTAAGTATAAACTTTGATATCTTTGGAGTTAGTGGAATTTTGCCACTTTTTCACTTAGGGCTTTGGTTTTGTTTCAGCCCATTAGACCCAAGTTTCACCCCTCTCCTCTTCATTACTTCATTTCTAATTCCTAATACTCAAGCTTTAACAACAACGGGTAGAGGAATGGGAAATTAAAACTCCAAGCCCTAGTTTTCTTTTGCAAATCATGTTTTAGCTCCAAATTTATAGAAGCAGCTTTGGTAAGCCTCCTCTTCTTCTTCTCCAACTCATTCTCTTATCAATTTCAGAAATTCCTAAACCTAACTTAGGAAATGTTTCTCTTTTTAGCTTAGATTCAAGCTTGTTGGGTTGGAATTGAAGAGTGATTGTCCTTTCCTTTACTCTATAGCTTCTTCTTCATTTGTTTTGGGTTCAAAGGTGAGATTTTTATCTCACATCTAGTCTATGATTATCTTTGATTGTTAGGTATGAATTCCTAAAACTTATTCACGTGCATTTGATTTTGATTTGGATTGGTTTTGTGAATATTTCAATTTTTTTTAGTATTTTGGGTTCAAATCTTTAAAAATCATAGCTTGGTTGTTTGATCATGCTTTTGGTGATGCACCGAGGAGCATATAGGGCTGGGTAGTCGATTGGCATAAACCCTTAGCGCCGTTGCTCGACCGGTTGCGAATTGGGAGAGTTTACACTTCAATTATTAGGGTAGAAAAATGCAAGGCATCAGGTTCGGCCGACCGAACCCCCTGGGCCGGTCGACCGAAGCTGTAGCCGAAACTTTATGTTTCTGGTTCGGTCGGTCGACTCAGAAAGTCCGGTCAACCGACCTGCTCCTATTCTCCTATTTCCCTGTTTTGCCTTTTATGCTCGTTTTGCTTTGCCTTCCAATTGTTAATCGATTCTTCTTCTCCGATTAGTTGTTATCACCTTTGTCAACTTTGATAACTTCTATTTTTGGAATTTTTAGGTATTTCCACTTTGATGGATTCAGTATCGATTTCTTTGGATTTTTTATTCACGTCTTCGAATGTGAATTTTAGTGATTGATTGTTTCTACAATCATTTTTGTGATTTGTCACTTCAAAATATAAAGGTTTTCAATGCTAGTAGTAAATATCAAAACCCTTTCTTCAAAACGATTTCAACACTATTTTATTACAGAGCTCGTTTTCTCAAACCGTTTTTCAACCTACTAGTATATACCGACCCCTACCTCACTCATATGAGAAATCTATTTAAACGACTTAGTAAAACAAGTGGTATGAAACGTTTGCCTTTACTTCGTTGGTTAGTTCTTAGACTTGTTCGATTGAATCTCTTGTGATAATTTTCTAGTGGTGATCTACAATTTGCTCATAAATATTTAAGTTAAGCTAGTGGTTATGGGACATGAAGCTAAGCTCATATATTTACTAGCTTAGAGTAATTGACACTTTCTTGATGATCATTGAGGATCATTTTTGTGTTTTAGACTAGCGCTATGCTATGTATCTTTGTCCACGAAGGGGATGGTACCTCGTTTTATTGAGTTTCATCTCAATTTTATTATAGGCTAACGACCTATTTATTTCTTGGGGTTTCGACCCAATTTTTGTGGGCTAGCGACCCACGTTTTAATGGAGTTCGGATCTTCGGGCGTACCGTTGTTCTACGTCGTTGTTCCGAATTTTACAAGTTTCAGGTTCCTCGGACGTACCGTTGTACTACGTCGTTGCACCGAATTTTACGAGTTTCAGGTTCCTTGGGCCTACCGTTGTACTACGTCGTTGCACCGGCTCTATGGTTAGCAACCATAGGATAGCGTCCCGTTTTGTGATACATGTGTCGGTGAGTTTTCAGGCTCCCGTTTTGTGATAGGCCTCCCCCCTTTTGTGATTCTTGGATTTCTATTGATGATTTCTAGAATTTGAATTTCACCAATTTTATGATTGGCATTTATATGTTGTCAATATTTGTGGCTTGGTGAATGAAATAAGGAGTATGACATTCCTTTTGATCTTTGAGAAGATTTTGGTGATATTGATTAATCTCTTATTGATTTTCAATTTTCATATTTATCACAGTATGGCTTTATGGTTATCATATGTTATGTCATATCTCATATTTTAAAACCCGAACAACTATTTGTTTTGTTTGATATGAATGAATGATTGATGTGGGTTGATTTTATGTAGTGGTTGTTTGCTTGTTGCAAGTGATTGATGTTTGTATTGATTTGCTTGTTTGTGGTTGAAACAACTTTAATATTTCGTTTTATATAATTGTTAACTCTTTTCAGATTATATAAGTGAAATACAGGTTATGGAAGCAATTGCTACCGCTTTTGGTTCCATAAATAAGCGTTATTTGCCCGACAAATAGGTATGTTTTCGGATTACGGTTTATAGCGTTATTATTTTGTTTTCCCGTGTTGGGATATATATTATTTTGGAAAATATACGTTGTATATTGTTATATTGATATTATGTTTTCTCCGGAGCCTCTCCGTACAAAGGAGACTCTGCCAAAATTTTCCGTAAATTTTAGACTTAGAAAATATTTGAAAATGTTTTCCAAACCTTACTAATTTGAATATAAAAGATTTAATTGTTTATAAATCTATATATTTTATTTAAATTATCCGACTCTGTAAATTTATTGTTACGAATATAATGTTTAGAATAATTTATATTGATTTATATGTTCCTCTTTTCCCTTCTTTTCCTTTTCGGGGACGAAAAGTTTTGAGTGAGGGAGAGTGTAACGTCCAATAAATTTTCAATAATTAAGTTTGGTTATTTTAAATAAAATTGAGTAATTAAATTTAGAAGAAACAAAACTTTTATAATTTATAATGAAGCAAACGTTAAATAGCTAACGTAAAAATGGTAAATTAAATAAAACTTTATGATTTAATATTTGGAGAAATAAATTTGCGTCACTTATTAATGAAATAATAAGTAAATTAAAACGTAACAGTGCTAATTTGGGTTAATAATTAATGGGTTGAATGAATGACAATTAATGAATTTATTTAAAATTGTAAAGTTATAATGTAATAAAATGGTAAATTGGTTGGGAAGAATGACATTCCAACTTAATAAAATAATTCAAATGTTATGACTTAGTTTTAAATAGAATATAATAAAAACAAATGAAATCAGTGTATTAATGTGTGAAATAATAGATGGATTAATTGTAACTGAATGCAAATTAATGCAATTATGTTAATGTAGGTTAATAATTAATTAATTTAGTGCTATCCCAAATAATTAAAAACAATGTAAGGTTGTAATTGATTGTATTTGATAAATTGGAAATAAATTTCAATAAATATAATTAAATAGCATGTTAATAACGGTTGAATGAAATTTGGGTTATGTAAACAATTGTAACAAGTGTTCGGGAATAGTAACCTATAACTTATTTAGCCTGCTTATTTGAATATAGGAAAATTTGCAATAAATCTAAATTAATTATTTTGTTTTGTTAATGTGATTTAGTTAATAATGGGAATTTATATGAAATGAAGCATGCATTAATGAAATGTATTATAATTCAATGTTATTTATACCCATAAAATGTCTATTTATTGAATAGCACGATTTTAAATTAATAAACGAATTTATTGAGGTTTCAATTTACAATTAATAACATTTAATGTGAAATCAATTACAGTTAATTGACTTAAATTGTGTAGTTAGGGTAGATTTGATTTGTCATTGAAGATGGTTAATTTTATAAGATGTAATTAATGCTAAGCCTATTTATTTTATGAAAATTAGTTGATTTAAAGAATAGAAAGCAAGATTTATTAATTTGATTGAAGTGTAAAATTGAATAATTGAATTTATTGCAAATAAATGAAATTCAACATTTAATATTACGTTAATTGAAACTAGATGGAATGTGAGGATATTAGTATAATAGATTTTGAGCCAATGTTGATTTCATCCAATTGAAATCAATAAATTGAATAATAGGATGGAAGTGAATTTAATAGATTTGTTGGAAATTTAATTTATAATGTTGAATTTAATGAAATTGAAAATTTAACACTGCAATTGATAGATTAATCAACGATAAGTTGACATTTAAATTTGTTTAAATCATTGTAAATGATTAAGAAGTTAAAAATGTTGAAATTTGTCAATTATCGAAATAAAATTGAAAATTTGATTTAATTAATTAATTATTAATTTATTTAATTAATGGAAAAATAGCCATTTTGGCCACTGACTCGGATTTCGACAAAACCAGCTTCATCGGATCCATAACGGTGAATTATTGTAGGATTTCAAGTTTCGTAGCAATCGGACTTGTCATTTGATCGTACAAACTTGAAACGCCTTGAAATTTATGAAATTGAAATCAATTTGAAAAATATTGATTTTAGCATAACTTCTTCATACGATGGAATTTGGGCTTGAAACTTGTTCCATCGCGTTTAAAATATTTAAAAACATCTATTTTGATATATGGGTTGACCCAATTTCATTCTAGAGTCGAAACGGGATTTTTGGGCCACTTTGGCGTTAGCGCGTAAATCTATCTTATCCATCCATTCAAATGTCAACCCTGCCTATATATATCCTACTATAGACTCTAGCAGCCTCCATTCCTCTTTTCTATATGTTCTATTCACCTCTTCACTGCAATGGCAGACAAACCCTAATTTCAATTTGCAATCCCAAATCAAATCCAAAGCTGAAATTTCAAACTCCATAAAATATAGCAAATTATATATGGATTCAAAGCTCTCGAAGAGCGTAACATAGATCTGCAATTCGTTTTTTAATTCGAGGTTCAATGTAGCCTGGAATCGAGCAAACATTCTCTGCTATTCATCGCGCGTCGATGAACGGTGTCGGATCGTCAATTCCTTTCTGGGTTTTGTGGAGAGGGTCGAGGGGATCGCATCCATGTGAGTTTCGTGGTGATTTAATGGTTGGATCGACGTTTGTAATTCGATTAGGGTTAGCAAGTTTCGACGGCTATGGTGGGTTTTGGGGTCGCGATCGTCATCGTAGGGTCGAGCAGGTGACGACAGAGGCTTGAGTGGTCGGCGGCGAGTCTGGCGAGAGGCCGCGAGCGCGATTGGAGGCGGCGGACGGTGGTGTCGCGTGCGTGTTTGGGTTGAGGGCTTGTAGCGCGGTTGCTTTTGTGTGAGTGAGAAGATGCGGCATGCTATAGATGAAAGGGTGACGTGGCACTAAGGTGAAAGTGTTCTTCTATTTTTTATTTTTAGTATTGAAATCCAATCGCACTAATCGTCATAACTTTCTCATACAATTCCCGATTTACGCGCGGTTTCTTTTGTTAGGATCATACTAAAATTTTGGACTTTTAAGCTCTGGTTTGGACGAATTCTGAGACTGGGAAATTTTTTGGTTTAAACTGGATTTAAATTCAATTTAAATTCATAAAGGTGAGCGTTTTAACCCACTCACAACTTCTAAAATTTCTTTTGTTTGTTAAATTAATTGTTGATGTGATTAGAAATTTATTTATGACTGTTTGGCATATTTTTAATCATCATCTCAGTTAATTTGCATTTATTTAATTAAATCGTTATTTAATTTTTCATTGCATGTAAACTGCTAGTTAAATTGTTATTTATTTATTTTTGCATATAAACTGCCAGTTAAACAGTTATTTAATTTATTATTGAATATAAACTGTTAATACCTATTGTTTAATATTTGTTCTATATTGATGCTATTGTTTGAATTGGATGGTGATTGTGATAAATGGTTGATGGTTGATATTGGATGAATGGATGCTGTATTTTATATTGTTATAAACTGCAAGTTATTATGCATTTTCATTTCATTCGGGATTGCGGTTAGAAATGATATACAACCGTATTTTATTTTTAAATTACGGATTGAAATGATAAATATCTATATCACTTGACCATAGGGTAGAAAATTATATACCGACACTGCGGTATATATATATATATAATATTTTGAAATGATTTTCAATGGTTTTGGAAAGGAATATATGGTTTAATAAATATTAAATTTTGATGTTATATAAATATTATTTTATATATATATATATAATTAAATCCTTGAATTTAAGCTATGTATAAAATTGATTAATAAAAAATGAGTTTAATAATGGAGTTTGATTGTTTTATATTCTATAGTTTAGTACCTATTTGAGATATTGTATATATAGAGTTTTTAATTGACTTAAATGAAATTTAAGTTGGGAGATAAATATGAAATTGGTTTAAATTGAATTATTTAAGAATTATACTTGAATAAATTTTGATCTGGAATTTAAATAAAAATGGAGATTTTAAATGGATATGATTCTTATAACTTGATTTGGTTTAAAGTAATTTAAATGAATATAAAGTTGAGATAAATGAATTTATCAAGTTAAATAAATTGAAAGAATATCCAGATGTTTGAAGTTAAAAGTTTTACTTAAATTATATGGGATTTATTAAGTAAACATTTCAAATCTAAATAATAGCAATTGAATTTGATATATATGGAATTATCAAAGAATTAGTTTTGAAATGGTGGAATATTTAAAGCTTTGAAATATATGGAAATTTGAAATGGTTTATTTGGAGGTTCAAATTTGAATTTGGAATTTATTTATGAAATTAAAGAAGCTATTTTATTATATAAAGTAATTTAATATTTAAACCATTTAAGTCATTGAAGTTATGTTTCAAAGCTATGGGTTTTCAAGGTATATAGATTTGAAAGTGCTATGATTTCAGAAAAAGTATATATTTGAAATAAAAATGATATCATATTGATTTAGGTTTTAAAACGAAAATGATATCGTATTTTAATGGTTTTGAAATGAAATATTTATTCTGGTTTTGAAGTATAATTATTTTAAATTGACCGTGGTGTTATAATAACATTTGGTTGTTGAAGAGACCGGGATCGGAAGTTGTCATACTCTCTGCCAACCTCGAAAACCACTTTAACAGCCGTGTACGCGGTGGAGATTCCAGAATGAAGTAGGATGGTGGCGGCATTTCCTTTGAGGTAAATACGTGGACCCGACTCCCGTGAGTTGGCATAAGGTGGCTTAAAAATGAGCGATTCTCGGGCCAATGAGGTAGCACCTTTGATCGGACACATCCCTTCGATATTATACTTTGACTTTTGTATTGAATCGGTGGCCACTTTTGATTTTTTTTATTTAGAGGTGTGGCTCAAGGTGGGCGGTAGCTGCGCGCTACGCGTTACCACCAGTCTAGATGCGTAATTGGTATATCCACCCTGGCATTGCCTAGTTGTGCCGTGTCACCTACCCTATCGCGCCTTGTACGAGTTTGGTTTACTCCCGTAGCCCGTGTGGTATCCTCTGGTGGCTTCCCGATCAGGAGGGACTATGATATTGGATGGACTACTGGGACTATTACGTGTTAAGGGGAATATTGGGTCACTTCTTAATGCTATTTAAAAGTATGTTTATTTTACAGTAGACATTACTATAATAGCGAAATATTACAACATAGTAAATAGTTTAACGGATCCTTAGGAGATGTGAATCCGAGCATCTCTTGAGTTACTGCACTCACGTTAGACACTGGATAGGAGATGTCAAACCCCGTAAACATCTCCAATGCCGTTACACTTATATTTATTTCAGTTGATTTAACTTACATAAGATCTTTTAGTTCTGACTCGAGTGTTTTGTCTTTTCAATTCGCTTGGATCAGCCTTAGCATTTCAGGATTTGAAGGCCTTACTTCTGGAGGACGAAGACGAAGATTTTATTACTATTACCTATTATATTATTCCGCTACACTATTGTATTCCGCTGCATTATTAATATTCTCTGGTATGTGTAACTCTGATATATATTGTATAAGTATAATCAAATATTTTGTAAACAGCTTCATGAACTGTATATTTGATTATTATATTTTATCGTTCCGCTACAAGATTCTATTTTTTTTTCTTTCTCTACTTTTTCTTATTTACCCCATAACTATCCGCCTTCTGTATGGTTTAAGTCTGACGTGTGTGGTTCATCGTCGATTTAAACCGTGCAAAAAGACGGGACGTTACAGATATTGCATTTGGTTTTGAAATGGAAATGATATCATATCGATATGGTTTTGAAATGGCAATGATTTTTTGGTTTTCAAGTATAAATTATTTTGAAATGACTGCGGTGTTATAATAACGATTGGTTGTTAAAGAGATCCGGATAAGATATTGTCATACTCTCTACCAACACCGAGAACCACTTTAACAACCGTGTGCACGGTGGGGATTCCAGAATGAAGTAGGATGGTGGCGCGTCCTATTGAGGTATATATGTGGACTCGACTCCCGTGAGTTGGCATAAGGTGGCTAAAACAAGAGAAATTGATAGGCCAAGTGAGGCCGCTCCTCCGATCGGACACACTCCTTCGATATTATATTCTGACTTTGTGATTAATTTGGTGGCCACTTTTGACTTTTGATTTGGGAGTGTGGCTCGAGGTGGGCGGTAGTGTCTGCAATGCGTTACCACCACCCGAAAGTGTAATTGGTATATCACCCTGGCATTGCCTAGTTGTGCCATGTCACCTACCGTAGCGCGCCTTATACGAGTTTGTTTTGTACCATACCTATGGAGTGCCCTCTGACGACGTCCAGTACGGGGGAGATTACGGTACTGTATAGACTATAAGAATTTGTGAAATGTGTTAAGGTGTGAAATGTAAAGCCTTAACGCTATTTTAATAGTTTACTTTACTATAGATATTATAATGGTCTATATTACTACATAGTAGATAGTTTAATGGATCCTTAGAGGATGGTTATCCCAAATGTCCTTTGGGTTACTTGTATTTCAGTTGATATTTCACTTGAGTTGGATTTATTGATATAAGAATGTTAATCCTGACTCGATGTTTTGTGCTTTGCTTTATGCTCGGGTCAGACTAAGTGATACAGCTTTTAGGACTCATCTTTGGAGTTAGAGCTTCATTTGGAGATCCATCTACATCTTTTCAGCACGCAGTTATTCAGTTGATTCCAGCGATGTTTTCTGATTTCGTATTTGAGTATTGTATTGAGACATCTATGTATTCAAAACTTCTATTGTGCCTTGTTTAACTATGTTATATATAGTAGCTTCATGAACTACTATTCCTTTGTTTCCGCTGCATTATTGTTATATTACTTTGTGTTTGTGGTTTTGTGATTATTTATTTAATGTATATTCTGAGTTTTGGCAAATATAAATTAACAATCTAGTATTTTGAGCAATTCAAATCCGGCATGTGTGGATGCGCATGGTTGAAATTATCAGGTCGTTATGATAAACCTGTATTTCACTTATATAATCCAAAAAGTTAGAATTATGTAAAAAGAGAAGTATTTAAGTTGTTTTAATTTATAACAAACAAATCAACACAACGTAACAACAATCACTTGCAAACAAAACAATAAAATCATCACATGTAATCAACATAATCTATCATCCATTCATAACGACCAAAACAAATGGTTTGTTCGGGTTTAGAAACTTTTAGTTGTACAAAATGATAAATGAACTACTGAGCGTACCATATGCTTAGCAGTCTTAGGCAAAACTTAAATAGATTATTTATACACCTTTATACAGTTAAAAGTATCCTTTTCCAAACATCCCACAAGCCAAAACAAATAATAATTTCAAATATCTTTTAAGTTTATTATTTTTATTATTTCATTACTATTAATTTTTTCTTTTCCCTTTTTTCAATCATACAATGATTATTTTCTTTAGTTGCATTCATTACTTACCAAAATTCATTTCTCACTTACTCATGCAATGCTATTTTTCATTTCTTTGCATTAGATTACTTATATAAGTTATTTGCATTAAAATTTTAAAATCACCTGTAATTAATTCTCAAAATATTGTGTACATTTCTTTGCAAATTTAATTTACCATTATTATTTATCTATTTTTCACATTTATCCCTTTCATATTTAACACTCTTATTTAATCTATTTCCAAATCATTTCACATTTTCTGAATTTATAATCATTCAATTAATATAGTATTCGCTTTAATTATAAATGGCTTTAACATTAGCTTAAGTTTATAATCATTTACTTACGGTATTCACTCTTTCTATAAAGTTAATTAGTAACATTTCAAATTATTAACTTAAGTTTATAACAATTTATAACATCAGAATTCTTATTTATAGAAGTAATTCCATTGTCTTTACTAAAGTTTACTTGTATAATATTCTATTACATATTTCTGTTTAACATTTCAACTTTTAATATTAGGTGATTTTTATATATATATATATTTTAAGAATGCGAACGAATGTTATACATGTTTATCTTATTTATTTAGTTAACAAAATGTTCAATATTCCATATCTATTGATTTACAAGTTACGAATTTCTAATTTCTTGTATATTTCATTAATTGCTTAGTAACTAATTTCTTATTTTCATTTTAGAGCTTCTAATTATTAAAATAGTTGAAATTTCATTCTATTACAATAAATGAAAACTACTAATTATTAGAAAGTTTAAGAACTAACTCCAGGTTACATTCCAAATCATTTAAAATAGTGTCTCTATATATACACTTATAATTTATATTTATCGAATCATATTTTGGAATTAAAATTTAAGATTCATTATCAAAACAATGTGTAGTAAAACTACTACAGCGGTCTTCCCACTGAAACTCGAAAATGTATGTCGATGATGCGTACTTTCATCATCGGAATTATTTTCCAACGATAGAGAGGTGAGTACAGAACTTATTTCCATTTAAAAAATTCTGTCAAATCACATTGAATATTCATATCAGAAAATACTTCTAAATACTACTAAGGTTTCCAACATCTTTTGAAAACAAATTCGAACCCCGGGACTTTAGTTCTCAAATTTCAAATTTATATTTACTTTATTTATAAATTCTATTTTACCACCAATATTTATATAATTTCACTTCCTAATAAAAAAAATATCACATCCAACTATATCATTTATAAAATTATTCTTTTATACACAAAATATAATACTAGGTAAAATTATTTCATTACCCATATTTCAAAACAATATTATGTCGGTCTGCCCTATTAAGTGTTTAAAAATCTCTATCGATGTTATAGCGTCTTATGTACCGACCAAAGTTTATAAATACTACACTGTAACAACCCTGTTTTTGGAGATTACCTATAATGTTAAATTATAATGGTAGTTATAATTTAATATTGTAAATTAAAGTAAAATTTGGAATTTTAATTGTTTATTTGGAATAAACAATGAATTCTGGAAATAAAATGAGAATAATAAAGTTTGGAATTTATTTTATTTATTTGGGTTAATAATGATTTGAAAATGAGTTTTATTTGGAGAAAATGCAATAATTGTATTAATTATTGCCAATTACTTCTTTCAATAATTTTTAAAAGAAGCATGACATTTCTAAAAGTTGTTTATTTAAATAAGAAGATGGAAATTGCTTTAAAAATGTGTTTTAATTGTAAATTCGAGTTAAAATGGTTTGTAATATTTTTCCAAGTGAGAAAATGATTTTTGTTGAATTTTAGAAGTTAACAATGTAGACTTTTATATTTATTTGGTGAAAATTGTGTATTATTTGAAATAAAGGCCTTTAATAATAAAAATGTTTTAAAAATAAAAATTAATCTTATCGTAGAGTGAAAAATAATTTATTTCATGTGTGTGCCAGTTTACAATTTTATTTGTGTGAAAATTGAAAGAAAATGGCTTTTGTTCTTTTATATAATGTGATATTTGTGCATATTTTAGTTACTGTTGATTAATTAATCTTAGGCTAATTCATTTTCTTTTGTTTAATGGGTCCAATGCCCATTAACACTTGGGCAGAAATTGAGATAGTGAGAAAAAGAAACTTCCTGTACGTTCATTTTTCACTCTCATCCTCTGCTTCCATCAGAAACAAAGTACAATAAATCTACCTTTTCAAGCTTCCAAAAATTCAAGTTATCTCTTCAATTAAATTCAATCAAATTGAAATCTTTTGCAAACAAGAGTATTAATTCAAAGGTAATCAAACTCCAAACATATTCGTTTCATCAAATTCTTATTTGAGAGATGGGTTTTTCTAATTTACTGTTTATCTCCTTCTTGCATGTACTTTTTTTGAGTTCTACAGGTTATTGGAAGCTCTTCTCTCCTCAATTCTTCAAAAATTCTTGCATAAATTCAATTTTTGCATTGCAACAGCAAGACGAGTTTATTAACTCACGAAATCTAGCAAAAATAATGCTTTAAAATGCAAAAACTACGAATAAATTGGCTTTTTTAGATAGATTTCTTGACTTATTTTCTTCTTGTTCAAAACTACTCTACACTACTTCTTTGGAAGCTTCACTTCAGATTCCTGCAACGAAATGCTGACGGACTTCTTTTCGATAATAGAATGCATGTTACACTTTGTCTCTGCAACAATTTACTACAAAATAAGTGTTAGGAACTCTTATCTACAATTTTTGATGATGAAAAACCATATAATTATAATTGTACATATATATGTATCTCGTATCTTACTCTTGTAGAGACTCAAGGATACAAATCGAAGCATGGAGCATGGATCACAGTGTTAGAGAGATAACTACTGTATAAAATCCTAGTAATAATAAGTAAAATCACCCTAGGTTTTGTATGTGATATAAAATACACAAATATTTACAGAGAAAACAGATTTTACAAAATCCAAGCATCTGGTACTGTGCCACCAGACGTCAGGTCCCAGTCTTTAGAAATTTTCCAGATAATACATGAACAGACATTTGGTCATCACGACCTAGACATCTGGATTTGGCTCCGGGATTTTTTTACAATATTTAACTATCAAAATCTGAAAGGTTGCTTCTGCATCTATTCTTCAAATCGGTTCTACCTCCACCAGAAGCAACTATAGAAATAAAAAGAAATGGTAGCAACACTTCAAATCAATCTTTTCACAATTATAAACACATCAGTGATTCTACGATTAAAGTAACCAATTTCTGATTTTTATTCCCTATATCTACTTTGCACTCAAATTCAAGTTACTCATATTGGCTATCAATATTTCGACCAAAGATCATTAACTTTGGTTCAGTTTTCTTCCATATTTCCAAAAGCATACACATATTCATATCTATACTTATCCAGTGGGGATTATAGGAAGACTTTTACGTATTGTCAATATCAGTGTTAATTAGAGCACATTCTTGACAAAAGATTTCTATTGTAACAAGCCTATTCTTCTGGGCGAAGCGTGGGCAATTTGTTAGTGAAATTCCAAAAGGGAGTTTCGGGACTGGACGTAGGACGGGAGGTTCGAACCAGTATAAAAATTATGGTGTGATTACTTCTATTTTTATCTACTATACATATTGTGTGATTAATACTATCATACACTTACGAGCCATATATTATATACGATTCGTATGGACTTTTCAATTGGTATTAGAGCGAGGCAGTTCAAATCACAATAACATGTATTTGAAACTTGTTAATATGGCAAGTATCTTTCAAGAAGGTCAGTTAACTGCACGTTCTCCTCTATTCACCGAAACTAACTATGCAAATTGGTCAACATGTACGAGAATTTTTATGGAAGCAAATGGTTTAGAAACATGGTCAGCAACTCAAATTAAGTATGTAGCACCTGAAACATATATTAGCACATGGACAGATGAACAAAAAACCACCGCTTCTAATAATGCTAAAGCTGTGAATGTACTTTTTTGCACCCTTGATAAAAATGAATTTTCACATGTTATGTTATGTATCAATGCTTATGATATATGACGTACTTTACAAGTTACACATAAGGATACAACTAAGGTCAAACAAACAAAAATATCAATTTTACAAAATCAATTCTCATCTTTCAAAATGAGTCAACTATTGACATGTACTACAGATTTCAAACAATACAACACGACCTTATGACACTAGGAGTCAAGTTTACTGATTTTGATCTATTATCTTGAATTCTCAACTCTTTAACAATTGAGTGGGAAATAAAGTATTAGCTATTGAAGAAGCTAATGATCTTTCTGAACTCAAAGTTAAAGAGTTGATTGGAAATCAAATGTCGTATGAAGCTAATTTGTAGGCCAGAAAGGAACAAAACCATGAAAAGAAGAAAATAGCACTTCAAGAAAGCAATGAAGATTCTGAATTGGATAAAGAAGAAATTATATTCAATGCTAAGAACTACAACAAATTGAAGAAATTCGAGAATATGACAAGATTCCAAAATAGCAGAAAATCAAACTCATTAAACCAGACTTCGATCGAGTGCTTCGAATGTGATCAGTTCGGACACATGAAGAAGGATTGCCCAAAAATCAACAACGAGAAAAATAAAAATAAGTTTGAGAAATTTAAGAAAAAAAAAGTCATTCCAAGTCACATAGGTGACTCTGACTCTTTTTCTTCATCTGATAGTGACAGTGTAAGTGATACAGAGCAAGAAAATGTATGTTTCATGGCACACACGGATGAGGTATGTCCCGATCTTACTTATGATGAAATTTTAGAAGTAAGCATGGAACTTGATGGCAAATATAGAGAAACTAAGAAATTAGATAAGGAATAAGTTGCTAAGAAAATCGATTGCAACTTGAAACTGGGTTACTAAAAGATGAAAATCTATTTTAGAAGAAGAATTAGAAGATGCTCAAGAAAAGTACAAGAATCTTTCTATTGAAAATGATGCTTTGTCTTGTGAATTAGGAAAAGTTCAACAAGAAAATAATAAAATTAGTAATAAACACATTGTTGTAAAAGATAATCCAGAAATTTCAAAATCCGAAATTACTGATCTTGAAAAAAAGTTGGATAAAATTACTAATAATGTTACAAAATTTAACAAAGGAAAACAAGACGTGGAGAATTTAGTTAAAATTTCCAAGCCATTCAAAAATTGAAATGGACTAGGATTTGAGAATAAGACAAAAAGTATAAAATATAGTAAGATTTATACTAAGATGAAAAAAACATTCTTTCAAAAATGAGAAATTGATCTCGAATTCAAAATGATTAAAATATGGGTTCCTAAAACAAATAAAAAGCTAATTAAATAGAAATATATAGGAAATTATATAAAAGAAATGATTCACAATAATTATTATATCTCAAAAGGAACCAGGCCATCATAGGTATGGTTACTCTCATCTACGAACACTTAGGACCCAAAAATAAAAAGGGTACCGATTTAAACTTTTTTAGCTTTTTGCAGGTATCAAAATACAAAAATAAAGAGAAATGATATTAGATAGTGGATGCTCCAAGCACATGACGGAAAATGCTCATATGCTGTCACATATAAAGTACATTGATGGTGGCACCGTAACTTTTGGCGATAATTCAAAAGGGTTCGTCATTGGCATTGAAGAAGTCATCAATATCGGTACCTCTAACTCTCCTATTATTTCTAATTTTTTATTAGTAGAAAACCTAAAACATAATTTTCTTAGTATAAGTCAGTTGTGTTATAAAGGGTTCGAAATAAAATTTGAAAAGGATAAATGTAAAATTCTCGATCAAAGCAAAATTTTACTCTTTAGAGGATTTAGAAATCGTAATATATATATATATATATCCACAATATGAACAATAAAAACAATTTATATTTATGTCTAGCTGCAAATCATGATGGTCCTTGGATTTGGCATTAACGCATTCGTCATATAAATTTTGAATATGCTAACAAACTAGCAAAACATTTTCTAGTTAGAGGACTTCCTAAAATTAACTATAAAATTAAAAATATGTGATGCATGTCAAATGGTTAAGTTATATAAAAGTTCTTTCATATCTAAAAATAATATATCCACTAAGCAACCATTAGAATTGCTTCATTTAGATTTATTTGGACCAACCCAAGTACAGTTAATAAATCATAACAAATATGTGTTTGTAACTGTAGATGATTTTTCAAGATATACTTGGACATTATCTTTAAAACATAAATGTGGCACTTTTGGAATGTGTAAAATCTTTGCAAAACAAATTACTAACTTAATGGATTTAATAATTAAAAATATACGCAGTGATCATGTAGGACAATTAGAAAATGAACCTTTCACTGATTTTTGTAACAAAAAAGGAATTAGTCATAATTTTTCATTTCCACGAACATCACAACAAAATGGTGTAGTTGAACGGAAAAACAGAACTTTATAGGAATGTCCACGAACATTACTAAATAGCAGTAACCTATCCAAACATTTTTCGCTGAAGTTATTGCCACTGCCTGTTATGTATTGAGTCCTGTCACACTTCAACCTATGACTAAGAATACATGTTATGAAATATTGTATGGAAAGAAACCAAATTTTTTGTATTTCAGAGCTTTTTGGTCGAAATGTTTTATTTTAAATACTAAATATAATCTTGGAAAATTTAACCCTAAAGCCGATGAAGGAATTTTCATTGGCTATTTAGGATGTAGTAAAGCTTATAGATCTTATAATAAAAGAAAAATTTATAGAAGAAAGCTCACATGTGTCTTTTGATTAAAATTTCTAGCAAACTATTAAAGAAGATGAAGATGAAAACTTTAACTAAAAATTAAAGTGAAAATACAAATAACGTGAATAATTCATCCTTCGATAATAATGAAAATGTTTTAATATCACCCATACGAATATTAAAAATTCATCCTTTGGATAATATAATTGGAGACTTAAATTCTCGAGTATCTAAAAATAAATTAAATCAAATGAGTCACGTTGCTTTTATCTCAAATATAGAACCTAAAAATTCGAAAGAAGCATCTAAAGACGATTCTTGAATCTTAGCGAATGTATGGGAACTCGTTCCTAGACCATCAGATAAATCTATAATAGGAACAAAATGGGTTTTAAAAAACGAAGCAGATGAAAATGGAAATATTATTCGTAACAAAGAAAGATTGGTAGCTCAAAGTTATAACCAAGAAGAGGGAATTGATTACGAAGAGACGTTTGCTCCTGTAGCTCGTCTCGAAGCAATTCGTACTCTACTTGCTTTTTTATGTCATCATAACTTTAAATTATTTGAAATGGATGTTAAGAGTGCCTTCTTATATGGTTTTATCAAAGAAAAAGTTTTTGTAGAACAACCGCCATTATTAACAATATCCAGATCATGATTTTAAACTCAAAAGTGCTTTATACAGTTTTCGATTAAAAAATCATCTACAAAATTCTGGATTTCAAATAGGTAAAATAGACACTACTCTATTTGTAAAACATAAAAAAATTATATATTAGTAGTAAAAATAAATGTTGATGACATCATATTTGGATCAACTAATGAAATTTTATGTAATGAATTTTCTGAAATAATGAAAAATGAGTTTGAAATGTCACGCATAGGTGAATTAATTTTTTTTTATTGGATTACAAATAAAACAATTGGACAATGGTATTTTTATAAATCAATAAAAATATTGTAAAGATTTACTTAAACATTTCGAAATGAAGAAAACTTCTAGTAAACCATCTCCTATGAGCACAACTTTTTTATATTTAGACAAAGACGAAAAGGGAAAAGACTGATCAAAAATCATATCATAGTATGATCGGCTTCGTATTATACTTAATAGCTAGTCGACCCGATATAATGATAAGTGTCTGTTTGTGCACTCGTTTTCAAGCTCAACCTAAGGAATTACATTATCGAGCAGTAAAACGAATTTTGCGTTAGTAGACCTACACTAAAGATTATGGCTTATTCTATCCGAAAGGTACTTCTTTCGAAATCATATCGTATAGTGATGCAGACTTCGGAGGTTGTAAATCAGATAGAAAAAGCATAAATAGTACCTGCCATTTTATCAGTCATGTAACGACCCGCAGATCCGTACCCCTTAAAGTCGATACTATTCTCCATAAATCAACTCAAGATGTATGGAAATACGAACAATTTGGGTTAAAGAAGATGAGGTAGAAGAAGAAAATAGAAAACAACATCAAAATCTAACCATCGCAGCGAAATAAAATATAATATATAATAACAGACCTTTACACAAAAGAAAACTATATCTGTTTATACATTACATCATCAGAGTATAATAATCACGCAACTGGACAGTAATCATAACCTGTCCTCACAATCTGAATACACAGCTAATCAACACAGTGGAAATCTAAACAAGTACGGGAATACGTATCGCCATCCAGCTCCTCAGCATATTTTTCTCTAATCTATAATACTCGGTCTGACCCAAGCATTATACTTAAATAACACCCGAGTTAGTCTGGAAAACCAACGCGAGAAATCACATTCAAATTGATTATTAAAGTTACAAAAATCCTTTGAAAATCAAAAGCCACTCGTAAGACCACGCCACAAATAAACATGTCGGATTTTTACCTTACGATAGCTAAAACATTTTTTTATAAAATCCTCTGATATTATAATAGGGTCTATATACAAATACTTATTAAAATAGCCGAAATTATTGCATTTATTAAATTCCATCTACTAGCCACAAAGTGAGTTTTACAAACAAAAACCATTAAAGGCACGTAGGGAGAATGGATTTCCAACTGATGACTAGGCACCGGGGTACCACCTGTCACAGTACGTGGCCTAAATCACCGTACCGAGGATCACTCCCAACCCCCTGCAACACAAGACCGGGACTACCCCTTACTGGATAATCCCAAGTAAGATTACCCCATGGTTGGGATCAGCAACCGCACCACTAAGCCGAAATAAAAGGGACATCTAGATAGGGATGAACTCATCCTAAATGGGTGCTACTCACCTAGCCTTGCTGCATAACCCCTGATTTTCAGTCATTCCCAGTTGATGAGGCTTGAGGATAAGCGTTACCTTTTTAGAACATATCCCTTAGAATTCTCATCGTCCACCTGACGATGTTATGAAAGCATTCATCCATACAAGTCCGTCCCGGGTACGAACAGAACCGAACGCACTACTCCTACTACATCCATTTTGGAATCATCCTCAGGATTAGTAGCGACTAGCCCTTGTGCTTCAATGCTCCATCTTCGACTCTGAACTCGTCTTCCTCACGAAAACGTACAAACCAGATCGAAGTGGTTTTCGAGAAATTAATCCCGAACCTGATCTCTTCGAAACGATCAGCGCATTGGCCAATATTGATAGTTGGTTATTTAACTATCAATTATCATTCACAAAAAGCCATCCAATATAAATATTTTCACCAAATTATTTTTTAATCCCAAAATATCTTTGCAAGATATATTTCCACTTTTCAAACCCATTTGAAACATTTTCAAACCATTTTCTCTCACGGAATAAATTCCCCACATATTTTCGATTCCCACTGAAATCACCAAGTACAAACACTTTAGATTTTAAAATAATTTAAAACACCATATTGTAAGATATTCTTTAAACTTTAAATTTATAAAAGCTACTTTAATACTTTATTAAAAATATATACTTTAAGAATATTTAAAATAAAGCTACTTTATAAAATATAAACTAAATTTTCCTCTTTCAAAACATAATACCAAGTCTCCTTTAAATAATTACGGCTAAAATAATTTTGGAAAAGACTTACTTCAAAATTTAAACATGTAAAAATAATAAATTTCCTAAAACATACTTTTTTTCAAAACAACTTTAAAACTTTTAACTTATACTTAAAAATTGCTTCGAAAACGTACTTGGCTATCCAGGGAAATACACTTCTCTTTCACATCTTTTAAAAAAATAAATCCCTGTTTATTTTTAAACAATTTTACCCATTCCTTTAATAAATTCCATCCATGAATTTATTCTTCCAAATATCCATTCATATATTACTTCACTTTTATAAACCCAGTTTATAAATTCCAATGTCCCACTTCTCTTTTAAAGATCCAACTTCAACCACTTAAATAAATTTTCAAATTTATTTCCAGTTTACTCCATTTTGAAATAAATTCCTTTATTTACTCATTTTTTTCAAAATCCATTAACTTCAAATTTTATTTCTTCGTTTGATTTTAAATCTATCTGAAACATACCAATTTCAGATTTTCCAAATTTCTTCTTTATTCTTTTAAAAAAAATTAGACCTTGAATTTTAAGGTAAATTCTTTCATTCCTTTGAATAACATCACTTAAGTTGTAAAATTCATTATTTTTCCTTTTTTTATTCAAATCACCTTTCCCATACTTGGAATTTATTTATTAGAATTTTAAAATCACTTTTTATTCTTTTCCAGCTCATTCTTCAATTTATTCAATTATCTATAATTATTTATCTTAAAAATTCCCTCTTTTATTTTCTTTTCAAAAATCCAATTCTATATATTTTGATAACTCGGTGTACCGAAATATATTTAAGCAAACCATAGCATTCAATATTCCAAATATAAGTCATCACAGAATATCAAATATTCATAACGCAGAATATTAAATAATCTAAATAATTTTGAGGAATCCAGTTGGATCCCTCGAACCTATTTCCCTGCATCCACAGACGTTAGCACGATACCAATTCCACTTCGAGGTGGAATATCCCCGTATATGGGATTAATATAATATCATCCGCTATTATGCGGCGCATAGGGTCTCATCCGCTATATAATGCGGGAAATAAATCATTCCAATATATACTATATACTACTATATATAATATAGCACATCAAATCAAATTAAATCAGTTATTTAAATTTGACCATTTAAATTTAAATAAAAATCCAGATGAGTGAGATTAACTCACCTTTGATTTTATTTGCAATCCAATCCAAACAGCTTGTTTCCTTCCCGATTTCAGACTTTGTATAACCAAATTACATATCTTTATTAGTCACTATGGTAATTGAATTTTTGTTTTAAATTAAAGCTGACTTACAAATTTTAAATTATTATAACCAATTAAAATTTACCTTGAAAATCATATTCGATATATAAAATGATCTATACATTTTTAAAAATCTAATTTTTATGCAACCTTTCGATTTAAACATTTTAAAATCCCTGATTACATAAACAATATCTAACTTTATTTTATTTTTATTCTTTTCAACCAGAAAAATTCCTGTTTCCAGACTTTATGTGTGTATATATATATATATTATAACTAAATTAAAATAAAAACAGTACCTTACAAACGTTGAGCACCGCCGCTGCTCGGAGGAGCTATCAACTGAACTACCTACCGAGGCTTCGGCAGCCCTTCGTATTGCGATGCCATCATCTCCAACTCAGATCGACCACACCGACCTCAATCAAGTCCTGCCACATCACTTCACCTCAGCCTCAAAACCCACTCCCATCCCATAGCATCTCCACGACAATGTCGAACTATGGGCAAACGATACCCCCAGCTAACGGCTTCTACTATGACTCTCTACCGCGATTTCCTACCATCACCTCATACTCAAAACCCCCACCAGAATGAACCCTATTGTAACAACCCGCAAATCCGTACTCCTTGAGTCAACACTATTCTACAACAATCAACTCAAGTTGTACAGAAATACGAACCATTTGGATTTAAGAAGAAGAGGTAGAAGAAGAGAAAACAAAATCGACATCAGAATCTAACCATCGCAGCGGAATAAAATATAATATATAGTAAATAATATTTACTCAAAATCAAATAGATCTGTTTACATATATTACATCATCGAGTACATCAATCACAGATCACATCAATAACATACATATGGATACATAGCAACTCAATTCAGCGGAATATATATATATATATATATATATATATATATATATAAACAAGTACGAGAGTACGTGTCGTCATCCATCTCGTCTCCTCAGCTCCATAGCATCATCCTGTATCCTATAATACTCGGTCTGACCCGATCATTACAGTTAAATAACACCCGAGTCGGTCTGGATTACCAGCGTGAGAAAATCATACCCAATTGATTATTAAAGTTTCAAAAATCCATTGAAAACAAAAGCATCTCGTAAGACCACGCCACAAATAACATGTCGGGTTTTTACCTTACGATAGCTAAAACAACTTTTATAGAAATCCTCTGATATTATAATAGTGTCTATAGAAAGTAAATAGAATCTAGCTGAAATGCTTACATCTCACGTTTCAGCAATAGTTGGGCACAATCAAAACCGTACGGGCGCGTATGGAAAATGGATTCCAACTAATGGTTAGGCACTAGGGTACCACCTGTCACAGTACCTGGTCTAGATCAGCGTACCGAGGAGCCACCCTAACTCCCCTGCAACACAAGACCGGAACCATCCCTTACTGGATAGTCCCGAGCAAGATCACCCCGCGGTTGGGATCAGCAACCGCCCACTAAGCCGAAATAAAAGAGACATCTAGACAGGGATGACCTCACCCTCCAGTGGGGGCTACCCACGAAGCCTTGCTGCATATCCCCTGATTTTCAACCATTCCCATTTGATGAGGCTTGAGGCTAAGCGTTACCTTTAAAGAACATATCCCTTAGAATGCCCATCGTCCACCTGACGATGTTTCGCAAGCATTCGTCCATACAAGTCCGTCCCGGGTTCGAACGGAACCGAAGGCACTATTCCTACTACATCCATTTTGGAAATATCCTCAGGATTAGTAGCGACTAGCCCTTGCAGTTCACTGCTCCATCTTCGAATCCACAATCGTTTTCACGAAACGTACAAACCGAATCGAAGTGGTTTTCGAGAAATAAATCTCGATCCCGGTCTCTTCGAAACGATCAACGTATTTGGCCAATATTGATAGTCGGTGATTTAACTATCAATTAATATTTACAAGCATCCATCAAACAATAAATAATTTCCCAAATTATTTATTACCTTCCAAAAATATCTTCACAAGATATATTTCCACTTTTCAAACCCTTTTGAAAACAGTTTTCAAAACTATCTATCTTTTTCAGAATAAACTTTCCCAAATATTTTCTATCTCTTCTGAAATCACCAAGCACAAAACTAGATTTTTAAAATAATTTAAAACACTTTACTTTGAATATACTTTAAACATTTAAGTTAAAACTAAATCAATAATTTATTAAAAATACCATACTATAATGAATATTTGAACATAAGGTTACTTAATAAATGTAAAACTAGATTTATACTTTTAAAAACATAATATTAAGTCATTCTTAAATAATTACTACTATAATAGATTAAGAGAAAATATTTACTTTAGAATTTAAATCTTAGAAATAAGAAATTTTCCAAAACTTACCCTTTTTAAACAACTTTAAAACCTTTAACTTATACTTAAAAATTTACATTAAAACGTACTTGGTTATTCAGAGAAAAATTCCAACTTCAATCACTTAAATCAACTTCCCAAATTGATTTCCAATTTACCCCATTTGAAATAAGTTTCTTTAATTACTCAATTCCTTTCAAAATTCATTAATTTGGCACTTAATTATTATTGTTATTATTTTACATTTGATTTTAAATCTTTTAACTGAAATATACAAATTTCAGGTTATTCCCAATTTCTTCTTTATTCTTTCCAATAATTTAAATTCTGAGTTTAAAATAAATGTTTTGTTCTTTTAAATAATACTGAAATTTAAAATTCATTAATCTTCTGGTTATTCAAAATTTTAGTACTCAATATTTATCTATTAGAATTTTAAAGTCATTTTATTACCCTTCCAAATAATTCCTAAATTTATTCAAATTTTCTATAAATTATTTCACTTACGAATTCACTTCTTTAATTTTCTTTCCAAAATCCAATTTATATATTTTGGTAATTCATTTTACCAATTTTATCAATTAAGCCATAGCACTCAATATCCCAATATAATTCATCAAAGAATATCAAATAATCACAGTAGAGGGTAATAAATAACTTAAATATATGTTGAGGGATCCAGTTGGATCCCTCCAACCTGTTTTCCCTGCATCCACAGATATTAGCACGATATAATAAGCCAATTCCAAAATATACCATACTATAGCACAATATAAATCAAACATCCCAAGATGTAGTATATACTATAATATAAATCAATCAATTCATCCATTTAACCAATTGTTTAAATTTAATCATTTAAATTTAAATTTAAATCTAACTGAGTGAGATTAACTCACCTCTGCTTTTAATTTGCAGTCTATTTCCATTCATCTCCATTCCAGCTTGTTTCTCGATTTTTAGACCTTGTATAACATTTTTTTGTTTATTAAAATTTGAACAAATCAAACAATTTAATCAAGTAATTTATTGTCCATTTTATAATTTTAATCAACCACTAAATTTATTTAAACTAACAATTGGTTTAAACTAATAATTTATTTCTAAAAAAATCTCCTAATATATATATTTTTTTTTAGCGACTGAAGTAATTAAATAAGTTCATCCAACACATTAATCTTCATAAAGCATTATTTATAAATGAAACTTGTAACGTAAAATATTTAAATATATGAATATTTATTGTATTTAATTTTCTTTGAAACTGCTTAACTAAGACAATCTGTATAGACTAAATTTATATAAATTCCTAGATTTTTTTTCCCAAATCCTGTATATGAATATGTATGTGTATTTAAGAAAAATTTGTTTCTTTCCTGCAAATATCAGTAATCTTTACCTTACCTAATTTGTATACATATATATATATATATATATATATATTTTACTTTATATATATATATATAAAACTTGACTGTTAATTCCCTAATTTTTTATTTTTAACAAAAACAACTAACAGAAATTTGAGATGAAGACAATCCTCACCCGAAGATGCCGACTATCACCAAGCTCGTTCGCAACCTCGTACATCATCGACCCTATTCCTCATCACGCGAGGCTCTCGCCGCTGCCTTTGGCTCAAGCTCGAATCGAGTTACGCGATGCCTTACCCATCATAGCCGATGAAGTCGCCTCCTACCTGCGGTCTTCCTCCACGTCGTCGCTCTGTCCATCGGTCCCCAATGTCCATGCGATTCGCTCGCCGCAACCCTAACCCTAGTCTCGAAATTCCCCAAAAATTGAATGAGTTCGGTTGCTCGAATTGGTTCGAGTTGAACGCGAGATGCCCTAACGTCGAAAATCATTAGATCGAAGAAAAGAAGCGTGATTTTTGTTTTTGTTTTTTTCTTTAAGCATCAGACCGCCATTTATTTTTTTCCTTGATTTACTGATTTGCGTAAGAATAAATGGGAATAAGGGTGCGCGAGAGACTAAGAAGGCTCGATTATGTGGCTTCCAGAAGAAGAATGAATAATCGTGTTTGGTAAGCCAAAGAAAGTGTGCTTAGCACAATTTCATCGCCGTAATTTTTAAACTTAAAAGGAAAGAAAAGAAGGACGTGAAAGGATTTGACTGTTTAAACAATGTCTAAATTTAATTCAGGCTTAAATTTAAATCGACCTGGATTTTCGATATAGATTTAAGCGCGTTTATATGTCGTACACTCCCACACTAACTCCAACCATTACGAAATTTGAAATCCGATAATAATTCAATATTACGGATCCAATGGAACTGGTTTCGTCGAATTCTGAGACCGTGCCTCGGAAGGCTATTTTTAAATTCAATTTAAACTATAAAGTTTTAAAACTGCACAAATCACTGTTAATTCCAATTTTACAACTTCTATTATCCTCTGTACTATCAATATAAATCTTGCAAACCTTCAAATAATTTTTAATAGGTTTAAAATTCCAGATTCAACATTTTACCCGACTTCAAATTATTTAATTCAATAATTTAATTATCAAATAAATTATGATATTCGAAATTCAAGTTAAAATTGCTCTATTGAATATTTAAAATCACTTAAATATTCCCATTTTAAAGGCTTAAAAATTCCGGGTCGTCACATTCCTCCCCCCTTAAAAGAATTTCGTCCCCGAAATTATTAGTTAGGAAGAATGGTCCAATTCCCGCTTATTACTTCCCTAAACTAAATAGTTTCTAACCATTCACATCTTACCAACTATCTTTTTATAAAAGACCTATTATTATTCTTATTAAATTCTCAAACCCTCCCAATAGTTTCAAACTGTAACGTCCCGGAAATTCTCGACTTTCGAAAATTCAACATCGACACTCACTTTATCGACTGCCGAGAAATCGAAGGCCAAAAACCCGAAATGTTATGGGTTTAAGAAAAAGAAAAAGAAGAAATAAGAGAGAAGAAGAGGAAAAATAAAGAAGAAGAGGTAAGAAGATAGAAAATAGAGAGGAAAGAAAATAGAAAATGATAGAACAGAAAGGAAACAACAGAACAATAACAGAATCTCACAATTCGCAGCGGAACAACATATAATAATAAATGAATAATCTTTAAACAAAGAACTATATCAGTTATTACATTACATCACATCATATCATCATTACATCAGAGTGTTACAACAACAACAACAAACAGTGCAGCGGAAAAAGAAATACTATATACTAGTAATACGCCATGCCATCCAGCTTGCCTCCAGCAACTCCAGAATATCCAGAATATCCTGATAAACCTAACTCTTAACTGCCCGTGTGGAAATTGGTGGGCACCCAGAGTTTAGGAAGCAAAACAATAAATTCCGAGTCAGTCATGTGACTGGTGTGAGAACTCAAAACAGTTTATTTATCTTTAAAATCAAAATAGAGGAATATTTTTAAAGTCAATTCGCAGTGCTTTTAAAAATGAGACTACCATAAGGCCTCCCGCACACACACACAATGCAAACGCAGAATCGGAGGAGATTTCTCCTTATGATAGTCAAAGATGCTTGATACGCATTTAAAAGAACATTTGATATTATTACTAGTGCATAGTGTAGAGAAAAAAATTCATTTCGAAAGTAGAATATAAATCTTAGCCAGCATAGACATTCCGAACTATGCCTACTATAGCTAACTATGTTCAATAGCAGGTTACCGCCACATTCCATAGCAGGTTATACAACTAAAACCGTACAAGTCTCGTATTGTTTCTTTGGATTTCCAACGAATGATCAGGCCAAGGAACTTCCCATTGCCACATGAGAATGCCTCTGGATGGACATCCCCGAGAACCAAACCGGATCTCTACCAACACAAGGCCGGGTTACCCCTAACTGAGTAACAACAGACCGAATATGCCATCCCCCGGTCCTTTGGGACCTTTTCAACCGAGCGCTCGCAATCAATTCACACAATCATAACAAAGTGTTTTCAACATGAGTAAGTATCTGGGCTCCATACCATGATACTACCCTTTTCCAGAAGGAAATGCACACATCCTAAAGGGCGCTACCCCTCATAACCTTGCCGCATCTTTCCTGTTTTGACCATTCACGGGGTGTGAGGCTCGACGAAGTCACGTCCACAAAAACATACTTTATACAAAAGCCATGCTTTGGGTCAACAAATGATCATAGAAATGATCACCAGGATAGACGATCAAATAAACGATCCTATCACAAATAATCAACACAATGATCATTTCACAGCAACACTCAGTATGTCACATTACCAAATTGGGAATATATTGCTGATAACTTCAACTACATAACCTCTAAGCTCGTACGTCTCAGAGAAGGGTGTTAAGCTAAAAGAATAAATTCTCCGCCACCAACAGAAATATATTTAAAAGAAATCGGCTTTATATCTCAACTTGTAATGTCAGACATACAATCCATACAAGTCTGTTCCGGGCTCGAACAAAACCGAAGGCACTTCTTACGAAGCCCTTGCAATCCGGGTATTCACAATCCCGATCGAATTTCCCATCACTTAGGAGATCTCTATACCAGGAGCTACCCAGTGCAGAGACAATCGATAGGTCATCCTATCGCTCTCGCAAATATCCGGTCTTCAACACCGATCTTCAAATGCAATTCATAACGACGTATCACATATTCGGAATGGGTTATACGACCCCATGGTCCTTTCCCGGTTAACCCGAATAGTGAGCGCTTATTCAAAAATAAGTGTGGCATTCACATTCAAACAATTCACATCAATTACCCATTCAAAGGGAAATATTGATAGCCGGTTATTGAACTATCAATGGATATGCACACATCACCAGTTTCCAAATAATTTTCCAAATTATTTATTTTCCAAAATATCTTTACAAGATATATAATTTCACACTTCAAAAATAAATCAACATTTATTCTTAAACAAATTCCACTTTTCATTTATAAATTCCATAATGAATTTACATTTCCCAATATCTACTGATGTACGATTTTCAATAGGTTTCAATATTCCTTTTCAATTTATCTTCAAAAAGATAAATTCTCAGAATATTCACTTTATATTGGAAAACACTTCCATACTTATTTAATAAGTAATTCACGAACTTATTTATTTTCAACACTTAGAAAAATATTCAATATACTTAAACCGAGATTAAGTATATATTTCATTCTTTAAGGAAATCATTCTTTTAAACATATTTGTTTGGGCCAAAACGAATGTTGCGTAAAACATCGTTACGACAACCCAAAATCACTAGTATAGGGATTCGAAATTTAAAATAAATATATAAACCCCAATACTATACAAAACATTTCCTTTCGGAAATCATTTACTATAACAACAGTGTTATAGTCCATTATTTCCTTCTATTTCTCGAAAACGTCTATTTCAACAATAAATGTTGAAATCTATGGTTTCGAATCTCAACACAATTAAAACATCGTTAGATCGTTTTAATTCTATTTCAAATATCACATTCAAAACAATTTCTTTAACATCTTATTCACTATTCAAAAACGTGAATATACTACGTTAACACATTTCATCCTTTTATACATTTTATTTAAAAGGATTATTCACAGTTCAAAAACGTGAATATAACTCCATTAATAGGTTTCAACAATTAACTTATCAAAATAAGTCGTTTGCGAATTTATAAAACAACGTTTATAAACTCCATTTCTATTTATTTTATAACAACTTCCTTTTATAAATTCCTTTATTAATCTATTCGATTTATAACTCAATTATAAACTAAAGGTTCATATTATAAATTAAATGCTTATAAAACGATTATTTTACAAAATCGTTCTTTTAAACTTCATAATTATAAATCTTATAACTTATAAGATTCAATGATTTATTCAAAACTATTCTTTTAATAACTTCACAAATTTATAAATCTTACTATTTATGAATCTCATTTATAACTTCTCCATTTATAATTCTATAAATTTCATTCATTTACAAAATTCATTTTCACTTCATTCAAACACTTATAAAAACTCGTTTTATAATGTCAATATTTCAATTTATAAATATCCATTTATAAATCTCTTAATATAAATCAATTTATATTACTATTTTAAAACGTCTTTAAACTCCTTTAAAACTTCATCAATTTTTAAATTTATAAAATAATCAAATTTTATAAATCCTATTTTTAAACTTTTTATAATAAATTCAAAAATCCCAATTTAACTATTTTATAAAACCATTAACCTCATATTTTCAAAAATCAATCTTTACTCGTATTTCTCAAAATCATAATTTTTATAACATTAAAATTATACGTTCATTTATTTAAAATGGATCAATTCCAAAAATATTTTATAAACGTTTTCTTTCAAAAATCACTTTAAAAATCATTTTAAAATTCCAAATTTGGTCCAATGATGCTACATACCAAATAGTCAATCACGACAACAACGGTACCATATATCGATATGATAATCCATCAAATATCAAAATATTTGAAATCAAAAATAAATACTGTTGAGGAATCCAGTTGGATCCCTCCAACCTGTTTTCCTGCATCCAAAAACATTAGCACAATACCAATTTCGCTCCAGTACGAAATTATCGCGGTATATGGGATTTAAAATATTATCCGCTTAATAGACGGCGCAATAGGGTCTCATCCGCTAAACAAAAAATGCGGGAAATAAATGACTCCAATATATACATATGCCAATATATATATATTGCTACTATATATAATACCAATTTCACTGTTTATGAAATATTCGCGGTATATGTTTTTAATAAATAACATCCGCTTATTAACAGCGCATAATGTCTATTTTAACAATCAATAGATAACAATCATCATTCAAACATGCATTCAAAAATTTTAAATCTAACTATTTAAAATAAAATCGAAACTGATTCGATTGAGCGAGAAGTTCTCACCTTGATTTTATTTCCGTTTTAGCGATTTATTTCGAATAAAATTAAACGGACGTTTAATTTTACCCAAAATTCTCACTAACTCCAAACGACTCCAATCTAATTCCATCGCGTAGTGCTCGTCCATACGATTCCAACGCAACTGGTTTCGCGCGTTTTCGACCTCGTATGAAAAAGTTATGAATATTTGAAGTTTGTACACGATTTAAACTATATAATTTACAACTTATTTTAATTTTAAACCTATAACAGATCATAGCCGTAGGATCCTTCTCCTTTGAATCCAGGCCGTGCCCCCCCCCCTTCATCTTCTTCGTTCCTCTACAGACCATCATTCACGCAACCAAACCCATATCAATACAACTAGGGTTTAATTTTGCAAACTAATCACTAGCTTCTACCTCGATCAAGTGATGCCATCCGGACCCCCTTCGCAAGAGCCACACTCGGCTGCAGTAGCATAGAGCTCGGCCCCCCTAGAGCATGGAAAACCGTGCTCAACCCCTGGCCGTCGGCCCCCCATAACTTCCTCCACGTTGCTCCAAACACGATCAACTCCGTATAGATTTAAAGCCCTCACATCGCTCTACGATTCATCAGTTGAGAACATTGACTAATTGTTGATGGATTAGAAGTAATCAAGGAGGGAAAGATATCAATTTCTGGCCATTCAATTATAAAGTGGCGGCTAGGTTTAGAAAATTAGGTTTTTTTTTCTTCTAATTTATGAAGACTTATGGTCTATTTATAGGAAAACGAACGACACTATTCATCCCGGAAATTCCGAACTCCGATTCACGCGCCGTAACCAGCGTTTCTAGGGTTTACCCCGCGTTCCGAACACAATGGAACAGGTTTCGGAAGCTAATTCGGACATCTGTGCAAGTTATGGCTATAAACGTTCGATTTAAATTAAACCGATTTAAATCGATTTCTAGGCGTTTTAATTTGTATCGGACAAACGGTAAATCCAATTGACACGAAATTTGAAACCTTACAATAATATCACATTACGGATCCGATGAAACTGGTTTCATCGAAATCCGAGACTTTTTGAAAAATGGCTATTTTAACTCGCTAATTTAAAATTAAAAATAAATCGATGCGTTTCGAGCTGCCACGATCAAACGATAACTCCGATTGACACGAAAATTGAAATCCGGTAATAACTAACTATTACGGATCCAATGGAACTGGTTTCGTTCAATTCTGAGACTGTTCAAAAATTGACTATTTTCACTAGTCGATTTAATATTAAAATATTCAATTTTCACAAATTAACTTTTAATTCGATTTTAAAAGTTCTAAAATATCTTTCTAACTTCAATATGATAAAATAAAATTTTACAAATCATTTTCAATCATATTTAACCCAATTTTCAATTATTTCCATAATTTAACATATTAAATTATCGATTTAATTATCCAATTAAATCCAAAAATTCAAATAAAAATTCATTTGAATTATAAATTCACTTATTAATATTTAAAATTAATTAAATATTCAAATTTTAATTAAATAAAATTCTGGGTCGTTACAATCTTCCCCCCTTAAAAGAATTTCGTCCTCGAAATTATTAAGTAAGAAAAATTACAAAATCTATTAATTTTCCAAAAATTCATAGTTAAATATCTTATAAATCTTTACTAAGTTTTCAAATCATACTTAGTTATCTTTTCAAAACAACTACTATAGTTTAACTTTCAATTCCAAAACAAAGTTAAAGTTTTCAAAACTTTCCAATTTTCTCAAATTTTTCTAACGCCTTAAATTTCCGGAAAAATTCGCCATAGTCTCCTTTGCGCGGCTCGATCCGAAAAAAAAATGACAGTATATATATCACAAATATACATCTCATCAAGTAATGAGGCATCCCGTAGGGAAAAATTTGTAAAAGTACGGTATGTAATCCGAGACATGTACCTTATATTTTATTAGCGAGTATATACGGCTAATATAGCGCGAAAGCGAGCTCCAAATGCGAAGCAAACGCGATCCGCACCTACTAATCACTCAACAAACAACATGAGAATCATGTATATAGACAATAGTATCGATATACAACATATAGCAACATAATAACTATATATGTCAACATAGCAAATGCAGTAAAAGTAATATATTCAACCATCAACCAACTAACATTCAACTAACACCCATAACCAATAAATATTCATTCATATTCTCATTAATATTCAATGAAATGGTTTTCAATTTAATCACATTTGATTCATTACAGTGGATGTTCTTACCAACATTCATTCAATTCAATTAGTTTATATTCACTAATCCATATTCAAGCTGGTTCACTTCTAATTCAAATTCAATTCTTATAATTCCTTTGCTTATACAATTATTCTTTTATTTAGATTATTCAAACATCTAAACAATCAACTTATATCCACTTTAATAATTTTGAAAAATTATTTCTTCATATATAAAATATACTCAAGGTAAAATTGTTTCATTTACCAAATTTAAAACAATATTGTGTCGAATTGTTCTGTACAAGTGTTTAGAGATCCTTATCAACAACGTTTATTACTCGTATTAACCAGAATCTATATACCACTCAACAAACCAATCATCACAATATTAAACAATTTTATATTCACTAACAAATACGCTCTCATAGCTATTATTACACTCAACTCATTCTAGAGCACTACTGACTCTATCTCAAATGAGTAATACCCAACAGAACCATGGTTGTCGCTTAACCATAAGCTCTGATACCAAATGTAACGTCCCGGAAATTCTCGACTTTCGAAAATTCAACATCGACACTCACTTTATCGACTGCCGAGAAATCGAAGGCCAAAAACCCGAAATGTTATGGGTTTAAGAAAAAGAAAAAGAAGAAATAAGAGAGAAGAAGAGGAAAAAGAAAGAAGAAGAGGTAAGAAGATAGAAAATAGAGAGGAAAGAAAATAGAAAATGATAGAACAGAAAGGAAACAACAGAACAATTACAGAATCTCACAATTCGCAGCGGAACAACATATAATAATAAATGAATAATCTTTAAACAAAGAACTATATCAGTTATTACATTACATCACATCATATCATCATTACATCAGAGTGTTACAACAACAACAACAAACAGTGCAGCGGAAAAAGAAATACTATATACTAGTAATACGCCATGCAATCCAGCTTGCCTCCAGCAACTCCAGAATATCCAGAATACCTGATAAACCTAACTCTTAACTGCCCGTGTGGAAATTGGTGGGCACCCAGAGTTTAGGAAGCAAAACAATAAACTCCGAGTCAGTCATGTGACTGGTGTGAGAACTCAAAACAGTTTATTTATCTTTAAAATCAAAATAGAGGAATATTTTTAAAGTCAATTCGCAGTGCTTTTAAAATGAGACTACCATAAGGCCTCCCGCACACACACACAATGCAAACGCAGAATCGGTGGAGATTTCTCCTTATGATAGTCAAAGATGCTTGATACGCATTTAAAAGAACATTTGATATTATTACTAGTGCATCGTGTAGAGAAAAAAATTCATTTCGAAAGTAGAATATAAATCTTAGCCAGCATAGACATTCCGAACTATGCCTACTATAGCTAACTATGTTCAATAGCAGGTTACCGCCACATTCCATAGCAGGTTATACAACTAAAACCGTACAAGTCTCATATTGTTTCTTTGGATTTCCAACGAATGATCAGGCCAAGGAACTTCCCATTGCCACATGAGAATGCCTCTGGATGCACATCCCCGAGAACCAAACCGGATCTCTACCAACACAAGGCCGGGTTACCCCTAACTGAGTAACAACTGACCGAATATGCCATCCCCCGGTCCTTTGGGACCTTTTCAACCGAGCGCTCGCAATTAATTCACACAATCATAACAAAGTGTTTTCAACATGAGTAAGTATCTGGGCTCCATACCATGATACTACCCTTTTCCAGAAGGAAATGCACACATCCTAAAGGGCGCTACCCTCATAACCTTGCCGCATCTTTCCTGTTTTGACCATTCACGGGATGTGAGGCTCGACGAAGTCACGTCCACAAAAACATACTTTATACAAAAGCCATGCTTTGGGTCAACAAATGATCATAGAAATGATCACCAGGATAGACGATCAAATAAATGATCCTATCACAAATAATCAACACAATGATCATTTCACAGCAACACTCAGCATGTCACATTACCAAATTGGGAATATATCGCTGATAACTTCAACTACATAACCTCTAAGCTCGTACGTCTCAGAGAAGGGTGTTAAGCTAAAAGAAATAAATTCTCCGCCACCAACAGAAATATATTTGAAAGAAATCGGCTTTATATCTCAACTTGTAATGTCAGAATACAATCCATACAAGTCTGTTCCGGGCTCGAACAAAACCGAAGGCACTTCTTACGAAGCCCTTGCAATCCGGGTATTCACAATCCCGATCGAATTTCCCATCACTTAGGAGATCTCTATACCAGGAGCTACCCAGTGCAGAGACAATCGATAGGTCATCCTATCGCTCTCGCAAATATCCGGTCTTCAACACCGATCTTCAAATGCAATTCATAACGACGTATCACATATTCGAAATGGGTTATACGACCCCATGGTCCTTTCCCGGTTAACCCGAATAGTGAGCGCTTATTCAAAAATAAGTGTGGCATTCACATTCAAACAATTCACATCAATTACCCATTCAAAGGGAAATATTGATAGTCGGTTATTGAACTATCAATGGATATGCACACATCACCAGTTTCCAAATAATTTTCCAAATTATTTATTTTCCAAAATATCTTTACAAGATATATAATTTCACACTTCAAAAATAAATCAACATTTATTCTTAAACAAATTCCACTTTTCATTTATAAATTCCATAATGAATTTACATTTCCCAATATCTACTGATATACGATTTTCAATAGGTTTCAATATTCCTTTTCAATTTATCTTCAAAAAGATAAATTCTCAGAATATTCACTTTATATTGGAAAACACTTCCATACTTATTTAATAAGTTATTCACGAACTTATTTATTTTCAACACTTAGAAAAATATTCAATATACTTAAATCGAGATTAAGTATATATTTCATTCTTTAAGGAAATCATTCTTTTAAACATATTTATTTGGGCCAAAACGAATGTTGCGTAAAACATCGTTACGACAACCCAAAATCACTAGTATAGGGATTCGAAATTTAAAATAAATATATAAACCCCAATACTATACAAAACATTTCCTTTCGGAAATCATTTACTATAACAACAGTGTTATAGTCCATTATTTCCTTCTATTTCTCGAAAACGTCTATTTCAACAATAAATGTTGAAATCTATGGTTTCGAATCTCAACACAATTAAAACATCGTTAGATCGTTTTAATTCTATTTCAAATATCACATTCAAAACAATTTCTTTAACATCTTATTCACTATTCAAAAACGTGAATATACTACGTTAACACATTTCATCCTTTTATACATTTTATTTAAAAGGATTATTCACAGTTCAAAAACGTGAATATAACTCCATTAATAGGTTTCAACAATTAACTTATCAAAATAAGTCGTTTGCGAATTTATAAAACAACGTTTATAAACTCCATTTCTATTTATTTTATAACAACTTCCTTTTATAAATTCCTTTATTAATCTATTCGATTTATAACTCAATTATAAACTAAAGGTTCATATTATAAATTAAATGCTTATAAAACGATTATTTTACAAAATCGTTCTTTTAAACTTCATAATTATAAATCTTATAACTTATAAGATTCAATGATTTATTCAAAACTATTCTTTTAATAACTTCACAAATTTATAAATCTTACTATTTATGAATCTCATTTATAACTTCTCCATTTATAATTCTATAAATTTCATTCATTTACAAAATTCATTTTCACTTCATTCAAACACTTATAAAAACTCGTTTTATAATGTCAATATTTCAATTTATAAATATCCATTTATAAATCTCTTAATATAAATCAATTTATATTACTATTTTAAAACGTCTTTAAACTCCTTTAAAACTTCATCATTCTCTTGATTTATAAAATAATCAAATTTTATAAACCCTATTTTTAAACTTTTTATAATAAATTCAAAAATCCCAATTTAACTATTTTATAAAACCATTAACCTCATATTTTCAAGAATCAATCTTTACTCGTATTTCTCAAAATCATAATTTTTATAACATTAAAATTACACGTTTATTTATTTAAAATGGATCAATTCCAAAAATATTTTATAAACGTTTTCTTTCAAAAATCACTTTAAAAATCATTTTAAAATTCCAAATTTGGTCCAATGATGCTACATACCAAATAGTCAATCACGACAACAACGGTATCATATATCGATATGATAATCCATCAAATATCAAAATATTTGAAATCAAAAATAAATACCGTTGAGGAATCCAGTTGGATCCCTCCAACCTGTTTTCCTGCATCCACAAACATTAGCACAATAGCAATTTCGCTCCAGTACGAAATTATCGCGGTATATGGGATTTAAAATATTATCCGCTTAATAGACGGCGCAATAGGGTCTCATCCGCTAAACAAAAAATGCGGGAAATCAATAACTCCAACATATACATATGCCAATATATATATATATTGCTACTATATATAATACCAATTTCACTGTTTATGAAATATTCGCGGTATATGTTTTTAATAAATAACATCCGCTTACTAACGGCGCATAATGTCTATTTTAACAATCAATAGATAACAATCATCATTCAAACATGCATTCAAAAATTTTAAATCTAACTATTTAAAATAAAATCGAAACTGATTCGATTGAGCGAGAAGTTCTCACCTTGATTTTATTTCCGTTTTAGCGATTTATTTCGAATAAAATTAAACGGACGTTTAATTTTACCCAAAATTCTCACTAACTCCAAACGACTCCAATCGAATTCCATCGCGTAGTGCTCGTCCATACGATTCCAACGCAACTGGTTTCGCGCGTTTTCGACCTCGTATGAAAAAGTTATGAATATTTGAAGTTTGTACACGATTTAAACTATATAATTTACAACTTATTTTAATTTTAAACCTATAACAGATCATAGCCGTAGGATCCTTCTCCTTTGAATCCAGGCCGTGCCCCCCCCCTTCATCTTCTTCGTTCCTCTACAGACCATCATTCACGCAACCAAACCCATATCAATACAACTAGGGTTTAATTTTGCAAACTAAGCACTAGCTTCTACCTCGATCAAGTGATGCCATCCGGACCCCCTTCGCAAGAGCCACACTCGGCTGCAGTAGCATAGAGCTCGGCCCCCCCTAGAGCATGGAAAACCGTGCTCAACCCCTGGCCGTCGGCCCCCCATAACTTCCTCCACGTTGCTCCAAACACGATCAACTCCGTATAGATTTAAAGCCCTCACATCGCTCTACGATTCATCAGTTGAGAACATTGACTAATTGTTGATGGATTAGAAGTAATCAAGGAGGGAAAGATATCAATTTATGGCCATTCAATTATAAAGTGGCGGCTAGGTTTAGAAAATTAGGTTTTTTTTTTCTTCTAATTTATGAAGACTTATGGTCTATTTATAGGAAAACGAACGACACTATTCATCCCGGAAATTCCAAACTCCGATTCACGCGCCGTAACCAGCGTTTCTAGGGTTTACCCCGCGTTCCGGACACAATGGAACAGGTTTCGGAAGCTAATTCGGACATCTGTGCAAGTTATGGCTATAAACGTTCGATTTAAATTAAACCGATTTAAATCGATTTCTAGGCGTTTTAATTTGTATCGGACAAACGGTAAATCCAATTGACACGAAATTTGAAACCTTACAATAATATCACATTACGGATCCGATGAAACTGGTTTCGTCGAAATCCGAGACTTTTTGAAAAATGGCTATTTTAACTCGCTAATTTAAAATTAAAAATAAATCGACGCGTTTCGAGCTGCCACGATCAAACGATAACTCCGATTGACACGAAAATTGAAATCCGGTAATAACTAACTATTACGGATCCAATGGAACTGGTTTCGTTCAATTCTGAGACTGTTCAAAAATTGACTATTTTCACTTGTCGATTTAATATTAAAATATTCAATTTTCACAAATTAACTTTTAATTCGATTTTAAAAGTTCTAAAATATCTTTATAACTTCAATATGATAAAATAAAATTTTACAAATCATTTTCAATCATATTTAACCCAATTTTCAATTATTTCCATAATTTAACATATTAAATTATCGATTTAATTATCCAATTAAATCCAAAAATTCAAATAAAAATTCATTTGAATTATAAATTCACTTATTAATATTTAAAACTAATTAAATATTCAAATTTTAATTAAATAAAATTCTGGGTCGTTACACAAACAATACTATTTGATTAACCATTCAAGTTTTAGTTTAAAATCAAATTTTGAATTATCAAAATTTTCTAACTCTCTAAATTTCCGAAAAATTTCGCCAGCGTCTCCTTTGCGCGGATAGCTCGGTACAACTACAAAATGGCTCTACGGCCTCCCAAATTCAAAAAGAAAACAAAAAAAAACCAAGTGGCTCAATCCAAAATCCCAATCAAATTCACACCAATTTTAAATACATACCTTTTTGTCGAGCATTTCAAATTTATCTCTTGAAATCAAATCCAATTTCCTTTTTCCTTTATAATACCTGCATACCTGCTTAGCACTAGTATCCATTCACAACATTCAAAAACATTTGATCCACTTTTTCACAAAATGCCAATATCTATTCATTCCAATATTAACTTAAATTACATTGGTAGTATCAATTCCCATTTATGACTTCACCATTCCCTCTGAAGTTTAGTTTAAGCATTTTATATGCTCTTTATGTTTATTTTCATCTTCCACTTTAGTTTTTATCTATTTCTATTCAACTTGATTCTTTCATTTTCATACGAATTCAATTTATCTTAAACTCTAAATTTTTAAACTTTATTTTCCATTAATAAATAATTCACATCATTACTTTAAGTTGGTTTCCTTTACTAATTTAGTTTAGTTTCCAATTTGAATTCGTTAGTCGTTAACACAATTTTTTTCAAAAATTTCAAAAATTTTCTATCTCCCAAAATTTCTAAATTTTTTTGGCAGAGTCCCCTTTGTACGCAAGAGCTTTTGCAATTTGACAAAAGTGATAAATATATATACATCGACCTACACGGTCGGAAAAACCAAAAACAGTTCATATTTCCTATTTTAATTGCGTAGGCGTACCTTATTTAGCATTTAAAAGCAAACAGCTTATAAATTTTAGCAAATAGCACAGCCAAAACCAGCCACACGACTCCCAGGTACCTGTACTTACTTAATTTAAACACGTAAGTGCCAGATATATGAAGTTTAATAACATTTCACTTATTTACAATAGTTAAAACATATGAATTCTAAAAGAAATTCACACCAAACATTTTTCCGTAAGCAATTTATATAGTTTCCATGCTGATTCAACTGCTTTCAATTAATTTATAAACCATTTTTATGCAATTTGAATGGTTTTCAATCCATTCGTACACAACTTCATCAATTCGAATGGTTTAAAGCTCAATTGGTTACATTTAATTTATTCTTAAGCAAACTGAATTCATATTTAATTCAATTGCTTTCAAAATCAATTTATTTTACTCCTATCAATCCATAGAATTTTTAATTACTTCCATTTACATCAAATGACAATTTATTCTATGCAATTTGACAAGATTTATGTGTATAAATAAGTATTTACATTTATAACCAATTTAAATTGATTTCAACTCAATTTATACTTAATTCTATTCCATTTTCAATTTATTCACAACCCATATATTCTCATTTTCATTGCATCTCAGATCAAATCCATTCACTTGCATTTCATTTTATTAATCAAACTAGTTTATTCAAAACCACTAACAACTTAGGTTCATCTTCATTACCTATTAAATCTCCTTTTTATTTTAATTCATCCACAACCATTTATTTACATCCCATCATTTATTTATTCAATATAATAAGTATATCCACATTCACTTAAACCATTCAAATAAACTCGAAACATTCTATTTTCCTTATTGTCTCAAGTTATTTCAATCCCTTAATGATTTAAATGGTTTACAACTATTTATTTAAGCATTTTCATTCCATTAAATATTATCGGCAACTCACCGAATTTTATTTCAATTAAAATTTATTTTTACTTGATTTAAATCCAATCCACTATTATTAAACTTACTTTTTTAGTTGAATTCAATTCAACTCTTTTCCATCTTTTAGCTTAATTTTAGTCACTCCAATTTTATACTTAAGCTCATTTCGTTTCAAGTAAATCTTTCTCTTCCATTCAATTTAATTCTATTTCAGTTTAATCTCCCTTTTAAAATTTACAATTTCATTTGATTTGTTATTATCAAATTTAACCTTCCAGATTCAGTCCATCCAATTTATTTCCACATATCTGGATTTTATTCTCAGTACAAACCATTATTATTTTAATCCAAATTCATTGTTATTCTATATATTCCCAATTATACTTAATTTGTTAGCACTTCTTCAATTATATTTACTTCATCGACAATTTAAGTCGAATTTAATTTATTGCTTGAGTCTTATTTCCAAATCTCATTATTAACCCATCAATTCAGCTTCATTAACTAATTTATTATCTAATTAGTCTTTTCCTCCCACTTATAATCCAGAACTTGATTTTAAATCTCAAAATCTCTTCATTTAAATTTTCTTAAGTTCAAATTTATATTATAATTTAAGTTTGGATTTTCCCTTCATTTTCTAATTCATCAAAATATTAATTTTGGCTTTGTATTCCATTCTAAATTGATAAGTCACAACTTATTATTTATACAATTCCATTCATCATAAGCTTGAATATATTCTTCTTTTATTTTAACTCAAGCCTTATGCTTCTTTATAACCCAAGCATATTTTATTCATGCATTTTAATTCTTTTATAAGTTAATCAGATTTATTTATTTCAATCTAATTCTTATCCATTTCCATTTATTCAGGTAAGAATCTAATTTCATTCAATAATTCAATTGAATTCTTATTCCAATTCAATTTATTTTAACCCAGATTTATTTAACCCAATTCGATTTCAACTTAATTTGAATACAACCGGATATTATTTTCAGCTTATTCAATTTATTCCAATCCAGTTAATTTTTTTTATTTCCCAATCCAAGTTAATTTCATTTTTAACCTTTATCTTTTAAATTTAAATTCCCAACATCCAAAGCTTATATTTCCCTGATTTAAAAACCGTCTCAATTTAAGAGCTTACAACCTATCTCATCAGGATTTTTAAACTCCCGGCTTTGGTTTCAAATCATTTTGAAATCTCCAACATCTCAACTCACATTTCTCAAAAGTCAAACCAATCCTGGTTTTTATTTCCCAACAAATTTCCTTTGAAATTTCAAAAACAAACAGTTTTTTCTGAACAAATCAATTTGGTAGCAATCTGTCACTAAGAAATTCGAAAATGAACATCGATGATGCTGCAGTCATAACCGAAGTTATTTTCCAGTGAATGAAGTGAATTCAATGTTATCTCCTTTTCAAAATCCATTTTTAAACAAATTTCCTTTCAGAAATAAGCCAAAAACAACAATAATACTATTTACCTCCAAAATACATCCAAAATCTCCGGGGTTTTAAAGTTTTCAAATTCTATTTTAATTCAAATTTGAACTAAAATGCATTTGTATAGTTTATGCTTATACAAATTCCCAATTAATTATATTCCAATTTATAATTTACATCTATAATTCATATTTATAAATTTCATTCTATAATGAATTTACCCCTTAAATTTTTAATTATATTTCAATTTCTAGTTAAATTTTCACTTAGCAATGATAATATTTTAATATCATCATTTCTGACATCCAAGCAACCATATATTAGCTACATAGTTTTCAAAAACTATTCTTTATATCAAGATATGTTTTTGGGTAAAATTATTTCATTTACCCATATTTAAAACAATACCGTGTCGATTGCTCTATTCAAGTGTTTAGAAACCCCTTCAATACAGTTGCGCAGACTGTGTCGACGAAGGTTCATATGCCACTCAATAAATCAATCAACACAATATTAAAACAAGTTATATTCACTAACAAATACGCGCTCATATATATTAATACACTCAAGCTCATTCTAGAGTACTATAGACTCTATTTTATGAGTAATTCCCACCAGAGCCAAGGTTATCACCAACCTATGCTTTGATACCAAGTGTAACAACCTGCAAATACGTACTCCTTGAGTCAACACTATTCTACAACAATCAACTCAAGTTGTACAGAAATACGAACCATTTGGATTTAAGAAGAAGAGGTAGAAGAAGAGAAAACAAAATCAACATCAGAATCTAACCATCGCAGCGGAATAAAATATAATAGATAGTAAATAATCTTTACTCAAAATCAATTCTATCTGTTTACATATATTACATCATCGAGTACATCAACCACAGATCACATCAATAACATACAAATGGATACAAAGCAAGTCAATTCAGCGGAATATATATATATATATATATGTACGTACGTACATACATACATACATACATACATACATACATACATACATACATACATACATACATACATACATACATACATACATACATACATACATACATACATATATATATATATATATATATATATATATATATATATATAAACAAGTACGAGAGTACGTGTCATCATCCAGCTCATCTCCTGAGCTCCATAGCATCATCCTGTATCCTATAATACTCGGTCTGACCCGAGCATTACAGTTAAATAACACCCGAGTCTGCCTGGATTACCAGCGTGAGAAAATCACACCCAATTGATTATTAAAGTTTCAAAAATCCTTTGAAAACAAAAGCATCTCGTAAGACCACGCCACAAATAAACATGTCGGGTTTTTACCTTACGATAGGTAAAACAACTTTTATAGAAATCCTCTGATATTATAATAGTGTCTATAGAAAGTAAATAGAATCTAGCTGAAATGCTTGCATCTCACGTTTCAGCAATAGTTGGGCACAATCAAAACCGTACGGGCGCGTATGGAAAATGGATTCCAACTAATGGCTAGGCACTAGGGTACCACCTGTCACAGTACCTGGTCTAGATCAGCGTACCGAGGAGCCACCCTAACTCCCCTGCAACACAAGACCGGAACCATCCCTTACTGGACAGTCCCGAGCAAGATCACCCCGTGGTTGGCATCAGCAACCGCCCACTAAGCCAAAATAAAAGGGACATCTAGACAGGGATGACCTCACCCTCCAGTTGGGACTACCCACGAAGCCTTGCTGCATATCCCCTGATTTTCAGCCATTCCCATTTGACGAGGCTTGAGGCTAAGCATTGCCTTTAAAGAACATATCCCTTAGAATGCCCATCGTCCACCTGACGATGTTTCGCAAGCATTCGTCCATATAAGTCCGTCCCGGGTTCGAACGGAACCGAAGGCACTATTCCTACTACATCCATTTTGGAAATATCCTCAGGATTAGTAGCGACTAGCCCTTGCACTTCACTGCTCCATCTTCGAATCTACAATCGTTTTCACGAAACGTACAAACCGGATCGAAGTGGTTTTCGAGAAATAAATCTCGACCCTGGTCTCTTCGAAACGATCAACGTATTTGGCCAATATTGATAGTCGGTGATTTAACTATCAATTAATATTTACAAGCATCCATCAAACAATAAATAATTTCCCAAATTATTTATTATCTTCCAAAAATATCTTCACAAGATATATTTCCACTTTTCAAACCCTTTTGAAAACAGTTTTCAAAACTATCTTTCTTTTTCAGAATAAACTTTCCCAAATATTTTCTATCTCTTCTGAAATCACCAAGCACAAAACTAGATTTTTAAAATAATTTAAAACACTTTACTTTGAATATACTTTAAACATTTAAGTTAAAACTAAATCAATAATTTATTAAAAATACCATACTATAATGAATATTTGAACATAAGGTTACTTAATAAATATAAAACTAGATTTATACTTTTAAAAACATAATATTAAGTCATTCTTAAATAATTACTACTATAATAGATTAAGAGAAAATATTTACTTTAGAATTTAAATCTTAGAAATAAGAAATTTTCCAAAACTTACCCTTTTTAAACAACTTTAAAACCTTTAACTTATACTTAAAAATTTACTTTAAAACGTACTTGGTTATTCAGAGAAAAATTCCAACTTCAATCACTTAAATCAACTTCCCAAATTGATTTCCAATTTACCCCATTTGAAATAAGTTTCTTTAATTACTCAATTCCTTTCAAAATTCATTAATTTGGCACTTAATTATTATTGTTATTATTTTCCATTTGATTTTAAATCTTTTAACTGAAATATACAAATTTCAGGTTATTCCCAATTTCTTCTTTATTCTTTCCAATAATTTAAATTCTGAGTTTAAAATAAATGTTTTGTTCTTTTAAATAATACTGAAATTTAAAATTTATTAATCTTCTGGTTATTCAAAATTTTAGTACTCAATATTTGTCTATTAGAATTTTAAAGTCATTTTATTACCCTTCCAAATCATTCCTAAATTTATTCAAATTTTCTATAAATTATTTCACTTACGAATTCACTTCTTTAATTTTCTTTCCAAAATCCAATTTATATATTTTGGTAATTCATTTTACCAATTTTATCAATTAAGCCATAGCACTCAATATCCCAATATAATTCATCAAAGAATATCAAATAATCACAGTAGAGGGTAATAAATAACTTAAATATATATTGAGGGATCCAGTTGGATCCCTCCAACCTGTTTTCCCTGCATCCACAGATATTAGCACGATATAATAAGACAATTCCAAAATATACCATACTATAGCACAATATAAATCAAACAACCCAAGATGTAGTATATACTATAATATAAATCAATTAATTCATCCATTCAACCAATTGTTTAAATTTAGTCATTTAAATTTAAATTTAAATCTAACTGAGTGAGATTAACTCACCTCTGATTTTAATTTGCAGTCTATTTCCATTCATCTCCATTCCAGCTTGTTTCTCGATTTTTAAACCTTGTATAACATTTTTTTATTTATTAAAATTTGAACAAATCAAACAATTTAATCAGGTAATTTATTGTCCATTTTATAATTTTAATCAACCACTAAATTTATTTAAACTAACAATTGGTTTAAACTAATAATTTATTTCTAAACAAATCTCCTAATATATATATTTTTTTAGCGACTGAAGTAATTAAATAAGTTCATCCAACACATTAATCTTCATAAAGCATTATTTATAAATGAAACTTGTAACGTAAAATATTTAAATATATGAATATTTATTGTATTTAATTTTTTTGAAAACTGCTTAACTAAGACAATCTGTATAGACTAAATTTATATAAATTCCTATATATTTTTTTTCCAAATCCTGTATATGAATATGTGTGTGTATTTAAGAAAAATTTGTTTCTTTCCTACAAATATCAATAACCTTTACCTTACCGAATTTGTATACATATATATATTTTACTTTATATATATATATATATATACACACACACACATATATATATATACATATATAACTTGACTGTTAATTCCCTAATTTTTTATTGTTAACAAAAACAACTAACAGGAATTTGAGATGAAGACAATCCTCACCTGAAGATGCCGACTATCACCAAGCTCGTTCGCACCTCCTACATCATCGACCCTATTCCTCATCACGCGAGGCTCTCGCCGCTGCCTCTGGATTGAGCTCGAATCGAGTTACGCGATGCCTTACCCATCATAGCCGATGAAGTCGCCTCCTACCTGCGAGCTTCCTCCACATCGTTGCTCTGTCCATCGGTCCCCAATAGCCACGCGATTTGCTTGCCGCAACCCTAACCCTAGTCTCGAAATTCCCTAAAAATTGAATGAGTTCGATTGCTCGAATTGGTTCGAGTTGAACGCGAGATGCCCTGACGTCGAAAATCATTAGATCGAAGAACAGAAGCGTGATTTTTTTTAAGTATCAGACCGCCATTTATTTTTTTCCTTGATTTACTGATTTGCGTAAGAATAAATGGGAATAAGGGTGCGCGAGAGACTAAGAAGGCTCGATTATGTGGCTTCCAGAAGAAGAATGAATAATCGTGTTTGGTAAGCCAAAGAAAGTGTGCTTAGCACGATTTCATCGCCGTGATTTTTAAACTTAAAAGGAAAGAAAAGAAGGACGTGAAAGGATTTGACTGCTTAAACAATGTCTAAATTTAATTCAAGCTTAAATTTAAATCGACCTGGATTTTCGATATAGATTTAAGCGCGTTTATATGTCGTACACTCCCACACTAACTCCAATCATTAAGAAATTTGAAATCCGATAATAATTCAATATTACGGATCCAATGGAACTGGTTTCGTCGAATTCTGAGACTGTGCTCGGAAGGCTATTTTTAAATTCAATTTAAACTATAAAGTTTTAAAACTGAACAAATCACTGTTAATTCCAATTTTACAACTTCTATTATCCTCTATACTATCACTATAAATCTTGCAAACCTTCAAATAATTTTTAACAGGTTTAAAATTCCAGATTCAACATTTTACCCGACTTTAAATTATTTAATTCAATAATTTAATTATCAAATAAATTGTGATATTCGAAATTCAAGTTAAAATTGCTCTTAGGCCAATTTATTTTCTTTTGTTTAATGGGTCGAAAGCCCATTAACACTTAGGCAGAAATTTAGATTGTGAGAAAAAGAAACCTCCTGTACGTTCATTTTTCACTATCTCATCCTCTTCTTCCATCAAAAATATAGTATAGTAAATTCACCTTTTCAAGCTTTCAAAAATTCAAGTTATTTCTTCAATTAAATTCAATCAAATTAAATTTATTGCAAACTAGAGTATTAATTCAAAGGTAATCATGCAGCAAACTTATTAATTTCATCAAATTCTTATTTAAGAGGTGGCTTGTCTAATTTACTGTTTGTCTCCTTCTTGCATGTATTGTTTTGAGTTCTACAGAAAAGTGGAAGCTCTTCTCTCCTTAAAGCTTCAAATTTTCAACATAAATTCAAGTTTTGCATTACAATAGCAAGATGCGTTGATTAACTCATGAACCTAGCAGAAAAAATGCTTCAACATGCAAAAAATATGAATAAATTTTCTTCAGTAGATAGATTTCTAAACTTGTTTTCTTCTTGTTCAAAACTGCTCTGTACTGCTTCTTTGTGGCTTGTATCTTTAGATTCCGACAACAAAATGCTCCGGACTTCTTTCAGATGATAGATTGCATGTCATACTTTGTCTTGGTAAAAATCCACAGCAAAATAAGGTCATATGCTATGTCATAATGTTGCCTGAAAATCAGGTCGAAGTTGTAGAAATTGACTGCGCGAAGTCCGTGCCCTAGGTCGACATGGGTCGACCTTCAAGCCCAATAGGTCGGCCTAAAGGGGATCGACCTGCATGTCGACCTTTGAGGCATTTTTTCATGGGGTATTTTCTCTTGTATTGTGTGTATCCCGATGCTTGTTCTAACTTGGTTTGTTTTCTATTTTCCTTGATTTTGATGATGTTTTTGTGATGGTTTGTGCTTGAAGGCCATGATGTCATCAATAGATAGCCAAATTTTGGAGATTTAAAAATTCAAATTCGTGGTTAAATTTGAATTAAAATTGTATTCGAATATTAGTTTGAGCGACTCCTTAGGTTTTCTTTCGTTTCGAGCAACGATTTTTCCAAGCAGCTTTGAAATCATTTATAAAATAAACGGGCATTTTAAATAACTATTAAATGATATTTTCAAAGTATTTTCTAGTTATAAAATCTATTTATTCTCTATAATAAGGGAATTTCAAATATTGTTTTGAATAATCATTTTCGGAAAATGGTTTTAAAAGCTTGTTTTCTTAAGTAAAATATTTTATATATAAAACACACATTTTTGCACTGTTCAAGCGAATGAGAAGGAGAATTAAACAGTTTTGTAAAAGGCGTGGTACGGGACACATGTGTTTATCTTATCGGTTAATTCTCAACTTGTCCGTTTGATCGTTTTAATCTTTGGGTCGAGTTTACCGATGGGATGAGGTAAACTTTTTTATTACTTTAAGTGTCAAATTTACTAGCGGTTACTAAACCGTTTAGTGTGAACTTGTAGCATGGGACACACATTAACACTATACGGGTTCCTATGTGAAAGTTTGCGAAACATTTGTCTAAGAGAGGTATTTGTCGGTACTGGACCTTCGGGTCACTTGTCCTTCGGGATGTTTGTCTAAGAGATTTTTTTCATTACGACATATTTGTCCTTCGTGATGTTTGTCTAAGAGACGTATTTATTTGTCCTTTAGGACGTTTGTCTAAGAGACGTGGCGTCTAATTTTGGGAGAACGGTACTTGGCGGGCTTCAGCCATAAGCGCGTGCTATATCATTGAGATGATTTCATTATTTGTGATTTTCCAAGTTTATCACCATTTTATGTTATTGGCCATTTGAGCCATTCGAGATATTATATATGGCGATTACATCTTTAGAAATTGAACTTCTTATTGAGCTTAATATTTGAGATTTGGGTTTACCAACACCTAGCGTTATTTGATATTTGCCTTTTGGCATATACTTTAGTTTCGAATCTTATATTTGCTGTTTGTAACAAAATTGGGCATAACACTCTTCGAAAGTATTTGAAGAGATAAAAATGAAGATAATAAATATAAAAAGAGGATTATCTAACAAACACTTCAAAAATAGATAAGAAAAACACACCGAAACACAAAGATTTAGAGTGGTTCGACATCTGGCCTACGTCCGCTATGAAATTGATGATTTTATTAATGTTTGTTTGATGATTACAAGAGGTTACAGTGGATTACAGCAGTAGATTTCGAGTACAACATTGACCTTGGAGTGCAAAAATGGTTTCGATAGAGTTTGGACATAAGAGAGCTAAAAGTCCTTTTTCTATAGGCTCTAGGAGACTATTTATAGGTTTAGGATGCAAATATCTCGCTCAGATCTCTGGAGCCATCTTCTGGCATGTGGGTGGGCCTACGCGATCGATCTCATGTGATTCGCACACAATTTGGGATCGATGCGAACGAGCTTTGTATCAATCAAAAATTCATCCGATTGAGTCGGGATTGATTGTGAATATTGCCGAGGATGTACGTAAGCTCCTGAAAATTTGGTGGCATTCGGACTTGTAGATTATGAGTTATGATCGATGCAAGTTTTGGCTTTTCGGTTGCCATTCTCTTCGTATCAATGCTGTTCGAATCGATCATTTCGCATCGATGATTATGCACGTGATGCCAGTTGACATGGCGCTTGCTTTAAGCATCGATCTAAAGTTCATGTTGAGTGACCGAGTCTTTCAAAAGGGGTGTACCTTGTTCGTTCGATCCAGTTATTCTGTTCGTATCGATTACTGTGGCCTTGTTTATACCAATCGAAGTTGCTCTGTTCGTATCGATCGAAGTTGTTCTATTCATATCGATTATCGTGGCCTTGTTCGTATCGATATTCGTAGGCCATTTCATATCGATAGCCGAGGGCCATTTCGTATCGATAGCTGGAGGTTTTCTTCGTATCATTCGTTTGACATCTTATTCCTATCGATCATTGATCGATCGATACTAACTTGTAACGACCCGCAAATCCGTATCCCTTTGAGTCGAAAATATTCTCCATCAGTTCAACTCAAATTGGACGGGATTGCGAATCATTAGGATTAAAGAAGAAAAAAGGTAGAAGAAGAAGGGAAAACAACAACACAGGATCTCACAGTCGCAGTGGAACAAAACAAAAAAATATAACAACAGTTTTAAACACAAACGATCCAGAGACGACCCGACTTTCTATTCACAGAAAATCGCGTCATCTTTAAGAAAGAAAGAGATAGAAAAGAGAAAAGAAAGAAGAGAAAGAAGAAACAACAACAGAATCTCAACAGCGGAACGGATAAATTATATTAATAACATAAGTATTACATAGTATACAACAATTATCAGAGTTACACAGACAATACATCACATACAAGGCAGTTATAAACACCTGTCTAGTTATTACAACTCAAACACAATATAGAAAACACTCAGAGATACCAACACAACGGAAAACTATATATCTATAGGCGGAAGCCTCCTTCTCCATTGCTCCTCCATAATTCGTCAAAGCTAACCTGAACTTGGCTACTCGTAAAAATTTGAGTACCCAAGAGTTTAAGAAAACAAAAGATAAACTCTCGGTCAGACATGGGTATGGTGTGAGTAACAGGTTAAAGTTGCTTAACTTTGAAAAACCTTTGAAAAGAAAGGTATCACGTAAGATTTCCCACACATAAACATGGAAAAGTTTTAACCTTACGCTAACCAAAACATTTGATAGGAAATCCAGTGATATTATAATTGGTCTAGGGTTTTCAAGTAAATAAGAAATAGCCGAAATTGTTACATCTATTAAATTCCAGCTACTAGCCACAAAAGTGGGTAATACAATCAAAACCGTTGGCACTTATTGGATTTTGGATTCCATACAATGGCAGGGCTACTGGGGTACCGCCCGTCACAGTACGTGGCCTAGATCACCGTACCGAGGAGTACGCCCACTCCCATGCAACACAAAGCCGGAAACATTCCTTATTGAATAGTTTCGAACAAGACCACCCCGCAGTTGTGATAGCAATCGCACCACAAAGCCGAAATAAATGGACATCTAGACAGGGGCAAATCTTGTCCTACTTCGGCATGACCCACTTAGCCTTGCTACACCTCCCCTATTTTAGCCATTCCCAGTTGATGAGGCGTGAGGTTACGATTACCTTTATAGGACATATCACATAGAATGCACATCGTCCACCTGACGATGTTCTGAAAGCATTCAATCCATACAAGTTCGTTCCGGGTTCGAACAAAACCGAAGGCATTATCTCGTTACACTCATTTTGGAATCACCCTCAGAGTTAACGACGATAACCCTTGCACTCTGAATCTTCATCTTCACTTCAGATTCACGACCTAACGTTAATTTGGATCGATGTGGTTTACGGATATCCAAATATGGAAACCCGATCCCGGTCTCATCGAAATCCAAAACGTGTCTTTTAAGGCCAAGTTGTTTTAGAGTTTAAAACAATTCAATTCATTATCTTATACACACATATAGATAATTCACAACATAACAATGGATAATCAACATTATCATCACAACAAATAATCCATATCATTATAAACAGATATCCATATCATCATCACAATGCAACCACTGCATCCATTTCATATAAAATTACTAATCTCATAGCAGAGATTACAAACCATACAAGGAAACCAATCAATCATTCATACATAAGCAATGATCTAATGATCACACCATTTATAATCAATTTAAAATGAATTAAATTAATTACTTAATCCCTAATTAATTTAAAATGAATTAAATTAATTACCTCATCATTAATCCTACTTACTTAACCATTAATTGATTACAAATCAATTAATTAATCATCATCCTATTAGTCATTTCAATTAATCATTACTGATTAACAATTTCCTAATTACAATAAGTAATTAGCTTTTAAATTAATTACACAAGTTAATTATGCTTAACACTTACAATAATTAACTTTTAATTACTTAATCATTTAATTAACTAAAGTTATTTACATAAATCATTTATTAATTAATTACTTCATTATTAATTATTCCTTTATTAATCAATTTATCATTAATTTTATTAATCAATGATTTCTAATTACAATTAATAAATCTCTTTATTAAAATTAAGTACATTAAGTAATTAATCCGCAATTAAACCACACACATTAATCACCCTTGATTAATAATAATCTTGTAATTAACTACCCTTATTTACTTCATTAATAAATTAATCCTTAATCTATTATCTCAATTAATCCCTTGATTAATTTTCAAAGTAATTTAATCTAAATTACTTTCATCATTCAACATCTTTAATTACATTCAGTAATTATCAATTAATTACTTCCCTAAGTAATTACAATCCCATTAATTACATAAAGTAATTATTCATCAAATCAGATCCTGGTTGAGTTCGACATCGTTGAGGAAAACGGAGTGATGATCCCTCCCCCCTGTGTCATGCAAGCCGGTTTGGACTTTTGGTCAGGATACGTAGTTGGATTCTTTTGGACCCTAAACATCGTCTTCACGATGCGGCTGCTGTTTGTCGTAGGGCCTGGAGACTTCAGGGTGGGCTTAAAGTTAAGATGGTTGATTCCTTGTACTACCTATTGTTCTCCTCCTCTGAGGAACGTAGTCGTGTTCTAGAGTCTGAGCCTTCCTTCTTTGATGGACAACCTTTTATTATTACCCCCGGACTCTGTCGATAGCTAGTGTTCGTGACCAAGTTTTTTCTATCCCTGTTTGGGTTTATTTCTCCCAAATTCCTTCTGCTTTACAACCGTTGCTTGGATTGAATTGGCTTGCATGCAATATTGGAAAATTGAAATGTTTTGACACTAATACAGTTGCCCGTGATAAGCTTGTTTATGCCAAGGCCCTGATTGAGATTTCTCCCCTTAAGCCTCTTCCTACCTCTATTCCTGTCCAGCTTGCTGTTGGTCACGTGGTAGACGTTCATGTTCGTTATGGATGGGTCCCTGACATATGTACGTCATGTCATTCTTTTGGCCATTTTGCCTCTGCCTGCAAGCGATCTGTTGTTCCTGCTGCTGCTCCTAAGATCCCTCTGCCTCGACCTCCGCTTAGAAAATGGGTTCCCAAAGCCTCTCTGGTTGCTTCTCACTCTGGTCCATCCCTTTCCTTAGTGCGTCCTGCTTCCCCAGATCCTGGTGTTGTTCCCTTAGTTCTCCCTACTGATCCTGTTCTCTCTCCGCCGCAAGTTGTTTGGGTTGAGACTGAACACTGTTGGGTTGATCGTCGTTCTGATATGAGATTCAACCCTGTGGATGACTCCTATTTTAGATATGTATCTGATGACTTACTGGATCTGCGATGCCTTTATTATAGTATTTCTAGGGATTCCTTGGTTCTTGACATGGATGGTTCGTATGCTGAAATTAATTCGGCTCTTCTTGTTGATGCTGCATGGGATCGATCTTTTATATACTCTTCTGACATTGACTGTTATGATCCTTCTCTTGCTGTTCAGTTTCGGCCCTTTTTTGGTCTTCTTGGGGGAGGTTCACTGGATTCTTCCAGGGTTCTTGAGGACGTCGGAGATTCTTCCTCTACGGAGGAAAACTAGCTTTGTTATTTATTCTAGTAGCTGTGACATGTCTGCCATACTCCTGCGCTGTATTTTTAATTTTTTATTCATAGTAGCTAAGGTGCCTCTACCTTACTCCTGTACTTCAACCTTATTACGTTCGTAATAAAAGTGGTTGGTCCACTATAAAACCGTCGGCCATGCCAAAAAAAAAATTATTCATCAAATCAACAAATGTTTAAATTAATTAAACTTAAGTAATTAATATAAACTAATCACATTAAGCCAATTAATTACATCAAGCAATTAATTTCTTAAATTACTTTTGTTAAGTAATTAAACTTAAACAATTTCACAAATGAATATTAATCTAATTAATTATTGAAAATTAATCACATTAATTAATTGTTAAATAATCTTAAGTTAATGACCTTCATTAACATTTCTTAATTACCTTATTAAGAAATTAACTCATATTAACCATTATTAATTACAAATTAATTAATATTTAATTACAACTTAGTTAATCACTAATTATTAAATTAATTAAGTATTAACTACAAAACTAATTAATCCTTAATTATTAAATTAATTAAGTGTTAATTAAAATCTTAATTTATCCTTAATCACTTAATTTATTAATCTTAATCATTAATTAAAATTTAATTAACAATCCTTAGTTATAGATTAATTAACCTTAATTAATTAATCTTAAGTCTTTAATTAATCAATTTAAAAATTATTAATTACTTAATTGATCATCTACATTATTAATTAATTAAATAATTAATTATTCATTTTAAATTAACTTAATAACTTAAATGAATCCAATTTCTCAAGTTCTAACTTAATTTAAGAAACATTCCTTACTTATATAAAGTATTTAAAAATACTTTATTTTCAAATTTACTTTAAATTTCATTCTAAAATTTTAAGATTTTAAAATGAATACAATTTTATTTAAACAAGGTTTAAAATCCTTTTTATCTCACATGTTCAATAAAAACATAAATTATTTCAAATCTCAGACAATCTAATTTAAATTCACATTCAATTTCAGATTTTCAAAACTCAGTTTAAATTTGCTGTTTGCATTTAAACTTAACTTTTAATTTTAAAAATAGAAAACAGGTTTCTGTTTTTATTTAAAACAACTAAAATTTCTGAATTCAAAATATTTCAAAACTCAAATTCAAACAAATTTTCAAACAGGTTCAAACTCAGGTTTAACTTAGCTTAAGTTTTCAATTTACATTTTAAAACCTGCTTTTAAAACTTAAAAACAAAAACAGGTTTCCTGTTTTATTTAAACCAAAATTAAATTTAAAAATTAAAATTATTTTCATGAGCCATGATTTAAACTATTTGAATTTATATCTAAATTCAGGTTTCAAACTTAGTTCCAATTTTAGTTTGCATTTAAACCTTTACTTTAAAAATTTAAGAAAAAACTGGAACAGGTTCTGTTCCATTTTGAAAAACCTGAAACCATGCATATACTCGAGCAACCCATATTTACTTCGAGTTCACTACCCACATGCTTCGAGCCAAATACGAGTTAGCCCGAACAAAACACGAGAACCATTCTTCCCCAAACAACCGCTGACACCCCATAATCACCGTGCACCTGCACCAACCCCACCGCCAACTCTGACCTCTCACGACCCCACTCGCAAGTCGCCTACCATCTCCAAATACCATTCCGACCTTCGAATCACTTGTAGAAACCCAATTTCAAAAACGAGCTTTCAAGCTCAAAAACTGGAACAAGGTCGAACTGGAAATCGCCAAAAATCAATCGCCACCGATCACCAGAGTAGCTTCATCTCCGGCCACGACCTCATCCAAACTCCATCTATCTTTCCTCCAAATCTGGAAAAGCTCGGTTGCCTCTAGAAATCACGACGATCCAAATTACTGATGAACAGAAAACTAGGTTTAAAAAATCTTCAATCCAAAATCCCCATCGCTTCAATGCATTAATCCACATCCTACTATTTTTCCCCTATTACCAGATCATCACCTCATCACCAAAGAGAACCATAATAACCCCGACCTTCTAGGTTGACAATTACAAACCAAAACATGTTTTCTGGTTAAACCAGAAATACTCTTCCAATTTCAAACTAAAATTCCTAATTTTAGTTTCAAAATTTAAGTATTAGTTTAAGTAATCAATTTATACTCTTGAATCAATGAAACTGGATGATCAAATTTCCATTTACATAAAATTGTTCTGCTATATTTTGACTTCCAGAGTCAATTATAGATTTTTTTAAAACAAATTTGAACTTATATATTAAATAAAATTTAAACCTTAAACTTATATTACTCAACCATATTTTGATTGAGTCATAAATACTTAACACAGATTAGATCAACTGAAATGGATTTTTAAGCAAGTTCTAGAATTTGGAACTTAAGTACAGAAATAATTAAACTGCAGCATGCATTACAACATACATTCACATATAAACCAGTAATGAATTTGTAAAGTGTTAACCCCTCTGCCCAAGCGACTCAAGAAAGGCTCACGACTCACAATGATTACCGACTCACAATGATTACCGACTCAACTGATTACCGACCTAACATATGGACCGAATCAACGACCTACTTAGTTACGACTTAACAGCCTTAAGGAGTTGCCAACTCAACGGCCTTGAAGGGTTAACAGCCGACTTAACGACTCAAGAGGGACAGCGACTCACCAGGTTATAACCTTAATGCCTTAAAGGTGTTGGCCGACTCAAGGTACTTCACGACTCAAGGTACTTCACGACTCAGCAAGTTACCGACTCAACAATTGAGGAGTTGCACGAGTTAAAGAATTGTGCTTACGACCTACCTTGAATCGTCAGCGACTCAAGCAAGCAAACAAGAAGCTACGACCAGTTAACTCGTGCGTGACCACAGCTCACAACTTACGACTTAAGAAAGTCCACGACCTAAAGGAGTGACGAATCAAAGCGCTAAAAGGAAGGGTCAACAACACTTAAGTCGCTGCTGACTTATAACTGCAGATAAGTCGATCACGACCTAAGACTTGGAGACAAGTTCAATACCATGCTGTAATGAAATGACTCGTTGACGACTTACGACTTATGATGAGTCATGTACGACTCATGCTAGCATAAAGGAAGTCGCATTTGGTTAACTCAGGGACGACTTAGAACTTGTATCATTCATTCAGATGGGTGCATAACTTTGGACCAAGCCATGAGCTAAACCCAATAGGTCGCCCGCTACCTACCATGAGTCATCTACGAGTTACAACTTATCATGAGTCGTGTACGAGTTACGACCTAACTCCGAGAAATGTCTATAAATACGACCCTAGCTCCAACTAGAAAGGGACTTTTGGCTCATTCTTTCCAAGCACCGATACTCTGCTGCATTCAAAACCGACTCAATACCCAAAGCTTTGAAGACACGTAGAACGCTATCAACAACTTCAAGAAGGAATCTCATACATCCGACATGGATTTGAAGACTTTCTCTTACATTGAAGTTTAAGCTACTCGTTCAAAGTGTTTAGTAATTCAAAGTGTATTGTACTTGAGAAGAATTGTATCAACTTGAAACGAAATCATCAATAAAGATATTCAGAGTGGACGTAGGCAAACTATTGAGCCGAACCACTATAAAATCGCTGTTATTTACCGCTTTTTCTGTGGTTTTCTGCTTATACTCTGTTCCCGAATCATCGGGTGGTGCTTTCACAACTACACTTTACACACCGGGGTGTTAGCGTTTAAATTTTAGCTTTAACATTTTTGGTGCTTTCACTGAGAATCGAACTCAGGCAAATTATCATCAATGCTCCATGAAAGTTTGTTGAAGTAATCTCTCTGAAACTAGAAGTTTATCTGAAATCATGGCTCCGGGGAGAAGGAGTAGATCTGTTAGATCTGGAAATGTTCAAGAGGGAACCTCCGCTTCCCCAGCACCTAATCAAGCCACTCCACCTGTTGGGGTTACAAAAGCGGAGTTGGATGCTGTAATCTTAGGGCTGAACTAGCAGATAAATGCCCAAAGTGCACAATTGGAGGCTCAGAATGCCCAAAATGCCCTAATTTTGAATAAGTTGAACGATTTGCTTGGGGTAAACCGTCAACCAACGGGTAATGAAAGGAACTTTGCTGGCAACATTCATGAAGCTGAAGAAAGAAACATTCCTGAGAGGGCTGCTAGCGCCTTTGAGTGGACTTTTCCTGAAGTTGGTGGATCTAAAGCTCAAAATGATGAGGGGTATCTTTCTGAAATGGTTCGACAAATCATGAAAGAAAGCATGCAAAGGAATGAAGACGAGAAGGAATGGGGTTTCGCTCCAAGTAAAACCCTATTTACCGAAAGGATCTTAAAGGCTGAATTCCCAAGGAAGTTCGTCCCTCCAACTATTCCAGCTTACAAGGGAACAAGTGATCCGAACGAATTCTTGTATAAGTATGATTGGCACATGACAGGTGCCAGATCTTCTGATGAAATAAAGTGTCGATATTTTCCTGTATATTTGGAAGGTGTAGCTCTGCTTTGGTTCACCAAGCTACCAATTCGGTCTATAGATCAGTTTTCTGACCTAACCCGGAAATTCAAGGAGCAGTTCAGACTATATGCTTCAAAAGCCAAAGATATCATGTCGTTGTCAAGTTTAGAACAGAATTCAGGGGAAACTATCAGATCTTTCTTGAATCGCTTTAATATAGCGCTGGCCGAGGTAGACAATGCAGAACCACGAATGATCTTGACCTATCTGATGAGGGACATCGACAAGACGAGCGAATTTGGAAAATGGCTTAACACGAAGGAACCAAATTCTCTTGAAAAATTCTACAAGAAAGCAGATGAGTTCATACGTCTGGAAAGCCGTCCTGTACCGGTAAAGGAAGTATTGGAAAAATATGAAGATAACAATGCTGCTCCACGCAGGAATGAATCTGTAGGACAGAAAAGGGAAAATAACGATGGGAAGAAACAGAAAAATCTGAAGAAGCCTCGTTCCTTCAAGTCATCAGAATATACCCCTTTATCAGATACGCCAGAGCGCATTTACCTTGCCACTAAAGATTCGGTCGATTATCCTAAACCTCCCGTTTTGGGAACCGGAAAAAAAGCTGTACAAAACGGGAAGTTTTGCCGCTTCCATAATCAACCCGGTCATGATACCGATGAATGCCGCCAATTGAAAATTTTGATTGAAGAATTGATAAGGGAAAACAAGCTGCAGCAATTTGTGGAAAAGAATAGCAGTAATCCCGCTTTGTCTAGTCAGGGGCAACGAGCTCCTACTCATCAACCCAGGACAAGTGAGAAGACTGCAGGGCATGAATCCGGAAGGCCTGTTATCAATGTCATTACGGGAGGACCACACCCAGCAGGCAAGAGCTAGGGTGAGATGGAAAGGTATACCCGAGCTTTGAAGTATGTACCGGCCGAGGAAGATGTCTTTGTTTTGGAAGGTGCTACTCCCCTGAAGCAACAAAGAACTTTCAATGAAGATATTGTGTTCAGAGCCAGGGATTCCATAGGTATTGAAGCTCCTACCTTGGATCCCTTAGTCATCTCGGCTGGTATCGAGCCAGCTATTGTTAGAAGAGTTCTCATTGATTGTGGCGCATCCTGCAATATCCTCTTCAAGAAAACATTCGACCAAATGAAGATCCCTATGGCTGATGTGCAAGCCTCATCGCAGAAAATCGCTGGCTTCACTGGGGAGCCAAAATAGCCGATAGGAACCGTTGATTTGCTTGTAGAACTTGGAGAGGGAGAAAGAAAAGTGGTCCGCAAGCAAACTTTTGTGATTGTCGAAGAATTTTCTGCTTATAATGCTTTCCTTGGCCGTCCAACTCTCGTAGCATTCAAAGCTGTTCTGGCCCCATGGTGCCTCACCATTAAATTTCCCACAGATAATGGAGTGGGAGTTATAAAAGGGGATCAAAATGCTGGGCGGGAGTGTTATCTGACAGAGCTACGAGAAACAAGGAAAAGAGAAATGGGAAAGGATGCGGCAACCCCAGTCCGCATCAAAGAACCGGCCTTGTAGCAATTACAGGGCGGACCCCGCACTGGCGAGCACAGCGGAGCACGGAAAGAGATGGATCCTGGAAAAGCCAGTGCAGGGGAGAATAGAGTGGTACCAGTGGAAACGACAATACCAGTACCTGTTGATCCAAAGGACCCAAACAAGGTGTTGAATGTGGGTTCACAACTTAATGTGTCAATTCAGAATATCTTAATATCTTTTTTAAAGGCAAATTTGGATGTTTTTGCTTGGACTCATGCCGATATGTGCGGAATATCCTCAGAAGTTGCAGTCCACACTCTGAATATTGATCCAAAATTTACACCTGTGTAACAGAAAAGGAGGACTCAAGGTCCAGAAAGGTCAGCAGCATTAAAAGAAGAAGTTGATCGGCTCATGGAGAATAACTTTATCAAAGAATCTACCTATCCGAATTGGGTTTCAAATCCAGTGCTGGTCAAGAAAGCCAACGGAAAATGGAGAGTGTGCATCGATTTTTCAGATCTAAACAAGGCCTGCCCTAAAGACTGCTTCCCGTTACCCAGGATCGATCAACTGGTAGACGGAACAGCGGGACATGAATTGTTATCTTTTATGGATGCCAACTCCGGATATAACCAGATCATGATGCATGAGCCAGATCAGGAGGACACGAGCTTTATCACCGATGTTGGTCTTTACTGCTATAGAGTTATGCCCTTCGGGCTGAAGAATGCGGGGGCAACCTACCAAAGACTTGTTAATGCTATGTTCAAACCGCAATTGGGCAAGACTATGGAAGTCTACGTCAATGACATGTTAGTAAAGTCTAAGAAAGCAGTGGATCACATGGAACACTTAGCAGACATGTTCGCAGTCCTTCGAAAATACGGAATGAAGCTTAACCCTTTAAAATGTTCATTTGGAGTAGAATCCGGAAAGTTCTTAGGTTTCATCGTGAGCGCTAGGGGCATTGAGGCTAGTCCAGCTCAAATTACCGCCTTAAAGGAAGTCAAAGCTCCTAGAACGAAGAAGGAATTGCAGAGTCTCAATGGAAAAGTCGCCGCCTTGAGTCGGTTCATTTCCAAAGCCACTGATAAATGCATCCCATTCTTTGACGCCCTAAAGAAAGGAAAGAAAAACTTTGATGGACTCCCGAATGCCAAAAAGCCTTTGATGAATTGATTCGCCACATGGAAACGCCTCCAATACTTTCTAGGCCTGGCGATGGTGAGGATCTTCTTATATACTTGGCAGTATCATCTCATGCTTTAAGTGCAGCGCTGATACTAGAAGACAAGAGGATTCAACATCCAGTTTACTATATCAGCAAAAGACTCACTGGGCAGAGATGAATTACTCCAAGTTGGAAAAACTCGCCTATTGCTTACTGATTGCATCAAGGAAGTTGGGGCAATATTTCCAAGCTCATCCTATCAGAGTCCTCACCGATCAACCTTTAAAGCAAGTCCTGTTTTGCCCTGAGACTTCGGGTCGTCTTCTAAAGTGGAATATTGAACTCAGTCAATATGACATCACTTATCATCCCCGAAAAGCAATCAACGGACAAGCTTTAGCGGATTTCATCGCAGAATTCGCAGATAAGGGTAACAGTGAGGAGGAAACGATCGATGATTCCCCAATCCAATGGAAGTTATATGTTGATGGCGCGAGAAATGACTACTGTTCTGGAGCCGGAGTTGTACTTGGGACCCCTGAAGGTCGGTCATTATGCTATGCACTAAGATTGGAATTTCCTTCAACGAACAATGAAGCAGAATATGAAGCTCTTATCGCTGGCCTAAGAATTGCTAAAGAACTAAACATCCGAGCATTACAGATCTTCAGTGACTCTCAGCTTATTGTATGCCAAGTCAAGAAGGAATTCCAAGCGAAAGGGGGAAATCTGCCTGCCTACTTGTTAAAGGCTTGGGAACTCATGAGTGATTTCGACCATTACATGATAAGTCATATTCCTCGGGAAGAAAACACGAAAGCAGATTCTCTCGCAAAGTACTCTAGCACAGGCGAAGCTCAATTTCTGGGGTTGACTCCAGTGGAGGTCCTGTCGGCTCCAAGCATTAATGAGATGGATATTGATTGGATCATGAGCGTGTCTCAAGAGCAAGACTCATGGATGACTCCAATAACAGAATATCTGCTCAATGGCTCTTTACCGAAAAATTCAAAAGAACGAAAGAAGCTACTGAGGAAAGTCTCTCGCTATATAGTCCAGGATGGCCAATTATACAGACAGGGATTCTCAATGCCGTTACTTCGATGTGTATCCAGGGAAGAGTCCAAAACAATCCTAGCTGAGGTGCATGGGGGAGAATGTGGTGATCATTTAGGTGGTCAAACTTTAGCAAAGAAGATTCTCCGATACGGATAAGCCTCTCGCTATATAGTCCAGGATGGCCAATTATACAGACAGGGATTCTCAATGCTGTTACTTCGATGTGTATCCAGGGAAGAGTCCAAAACAATCCTAGCTGAGGTGCATGGGGGAGAATGTGGTGATCATTTAGGTGGTCAAACTTTAGCAAAGAAGATTCTCCGATACGGATATTTTTGGCCAGAAATTAATGGAGATGCAGCAGACTATTCCCGAAAATGTGACAGGTGCCAAAGATTCGCAAAAATTCCTAGAGCACCTTCCACTGAACTCACATAGATGGTCAGTCCATGGCCGTTTGCGATATGGGGGATAGACCTTGTAGGACCGTTACCAACTGCCAAATCTGGAATTAAATATGCCATTGTGGGTGTAGATTATTTTACTAAATAGGCAGAAGCTGAACCACTGGCTACTATCACCTCCAAAAAGATGATAAGTTTTGTGACTAAAAATATCATTTGCAGGTATGGTGTGCCTCAAAAGATAATTACAGACAATGGTACTCAGTTCGAAAGTGAAGAATTCCAAGATTTTTGCAGACGATTCAAAATCCGAAAAAGCTTCTCAGCAGTAGCTCATCCGCAGGCAAACGGGCAGGTGGAAGCAGTAAATAAAATTATCAAGTCAACCATCAAGAAGCAACTTGAAAGAGCAAAAGGTGGTTGGGTCGATAAGCTACCGCTAGCACTATGGGCGTATAGAACTACCCACAAAACTGCGATTGGGCATACTCCGTTTTCATTGGCATACGGATCAGAGGCAATGATTCCGGTAGAAACAGAGGTCCCTTCACATAGAAGAATCCATTTCAATCAAGCGGAGAATGAAAAACTACAGCTTGTGGCACTAGATCTCCTTGATGAAAAAAGAGAAGAGGCTGAGCTCAGAATCACATCTCATCAGCAAAGGATAGCCAGACATTTCAATTCCAAAGTTTGCCAACGCAGCTTTGAGATTGGAGATCTAGTCCTAAAGAGAATTATGACAGCGACAGGTGTGTTTGGGCCAAATTGGGAAGGACCATATGTCATAGGTCAGAAGCTTCTTGACGGTACATTCAAACTCACTACTGTCGAAGGAGATCAAATTCCAAGAGCCTGGAAGAGCAATCACTTGCGCCCATACTTTACTTGATAGCTTTGTTGAAATATTGTAAAAAGAATTATGAATGTATGATTCCTGTAACTGAAAGCGATTGTAAAACCGATGCAAGTGAATAATGAAAGACTATAAAGTGGATGTAGGCCCAAATTCTTGGCCGAACCACTATAAATCTTGTGTTCCTTATTATTATTACATGTTTTCTTTATTTTCGATATGAAAAATACATTAAATGTATTGCTGAAATGTCGATTTAAATTTTTGCAGGCAACGAAAATAAAACTTGCACATTACAAGACCAAGTGATTCTTCTTATCATTCAACAAACAAATTTCAAGTCACAAAATTCCCGAAACTTAAATCCTAGATAAGAAGTGCTTCAATTGAACGGTCAATGATTTCGCCGAAAACGGGCTCTAGCTAATAAATTGAGAAGTTTGAACAAACAAACATCCAATTAAGAAGCTTATGCCCGTTCTCGCGAACTGGCCTAGCAATGAAGTACACTTCTTTGGATTAAACAAACTACTTGTAAGAGAAGGGAGTGCGAGCTTGAAAAGAAAAAATAGAGGATCGCTAAAAAGGCATAAGCAAGTGGACAAGGAACAACTAAAGCCCTCTTCGGAGGCACAAGTCCTCTTCAAAGGCACAACTCTTCGGAGGATAAAGACCTCTAACGAGGCATATGCCGCAAAAAAGAAAGTTCTCTACTCAACCAAAAAAGATTGGAGGAGTCATGACCCTCCAACCATGAGAGAGTAACTTCCAGGCAATCCTCGGAGGCACATTTCACCAGGAGTTGAAGTGTGACAGCCGCTCTTCGGATTTTCACTTCACCGGAGTTGAAATGTAAAACAAAATAAAAGCCCTCTTCGGAGGCCCATTTTACCAGGAGTGGGAGTGTGACAGCCGCTCTTCGGAGTTTCACTTCATCGGAGTTGAAATGTAAAACAAAATAAAAGCCCTCTTCGGAGGCCCATTTCACCAGGAGTGGAAGTGTGACAGCCGCTCTTCAGAGTTTCACTTCACCAAAGTTGAAATGTAAAACAAAATAAAAGCCCTCCTCGGAGGCACATTTAACCAGGAGTTGAAGTGTGACAGCCGCTCTTCGGATTTTCACTTCACCGGAGTTGAAATGTAAAACAAAATAAAAGCCCTCTTCGGAGGCCCATTTCGCCAGGAGTTGAAGTGCGACAGCCTCTCTTCGGATTTTCACTTCACCGGAGTTGAAATGTAAAACAAAATAAAAGCCCTCTTCGGAGTTTCACTTCACCAGAGATGAAATGCAAAAAAAAAAAGAGCCTCTCCCAAGGGGCAAAAACAGAAAGACCTCTTCCCAGGGGCACGATAAGACAGAAAGACCTCTTCCCAGAGGCAGAAATGAAAAGACCTCCCCCCGGAGGCACAATCAAGCAGAAAGACCTCTTCGAAGGCACACGTTTCACCAAGATTGAAATAAAACATCCAGGTGTTGAAATGTGAAAAAGTCTTCCTCAGAGGTGCAACTTTTCAAAATAAAATAAAATCAAGAAGCCCTTTACTGTGGCAAGTAAAAAAAAAATCCTCACTAAAAGCACATTTTAACTTTCAAAGGAAGAATGAATTACTTGTTCTAGAAAATTCTCTTCCTCAAAAAGAAGTTGAAGTACCTTACAAATACCCGCTTTACCACGTAGAAGATTTCATTCAATAAAAGGTGTATATGCACAAAATAAAAAGTGATATCTTCGAAGGTTGAAGCGTAGAAACTTATTTGTGCTCTATTTTTTAATGAAATCATATTACTCCAAATGTGGAATAATTATTCTCTAAAAAATAAAAGCACAAGTTCCTCATAAAATAAAATATTACAATGGGCTTATGGTATAGGGGCAGCATGGCATAACTACATCGGTAAAATTGCGCTCAAACAATATATACCACAAGCTCACTGCAATATCGTACAAAGAAACTTGTACAAAAATAAATAGTAAATGCATTCTCAGATACAGACAGAAGTTTGTACAAAGAAAAAGAATCATTTTATTCAACACTATTTTATATACAGGTACAGGTTCCAAAGTAAAAAACAAAAGTAAAGCAGGGGGCCGGTATCCGCACAATTTCCGGTCAGTACATGCAAAAAAGGCAAAAAGCGACATGAAAGCCACAGAACCAGAGCCATCATTTCTTCTTCCGCCCACCTTTTGAGCCCGCACCTGGCCGAATGACCAACTTTTTAGGCCGGCTTATGAGGGTAGGGGATGAAGGAGAGAGGGGCTCGGTCGGACTTTCTTCCGTCTCTTCTTCGCCAGTTAAAGATCCCTTCTTCTTCTTCTTCTTCTTGGAAACTCCCTGCTTTCCTCTCTTCTTGGAGGAAGACCCACTCCCTGGAGAAAGAAGTTTGGATAACGGTTCAGCATCGGAGCCAGTTGGTTCCGGAGTCCTCTCGCTTCCTTCAGTCTCTTCTCCTTTCGGATCTTGAGAAGCAACGAGATCATCTAAGCCGTGAAGAGCTTCTATTTGCTCCTCTTGTGACCCGGGTTGCGAGGCAGAAGGAGGAGTGACCTTAAGAGGCGGGGAAGGAATAATTGGAGGAGGAGAAGCCTGAACAGTGCCCGACGTTTTCTCTGCAGAAGGAAAAAAGTTCAAGTCGGTAAAAAGAGGAGACAATGGCTCTCTGAGATTCAAGAAGTAGTCAAAAAGCTCATCAAGTTCGTAAGAAAAAAATGAGCAGTCTACTTGGGCAAGATTGTCGGTAGGGTTACCTGCAGAAGTCGGTTCCCTGACGTCAACTTCGTAAGCCTGTGCCTCGGCACTCTCGCCGCCTTCATCTCCACCTTGTATGCTTGTGGTATCAGTGGTAACTTTAGTAGGAGATGGGGAATGAGAACTAGAACCGATAATGTCAATTTCGGCTGAAGGAGAAGGTTGAATTGGAGCAGTTGAGATGATTTTTCCTGAATATTCTCCTGCCGTTGTTTCGGCCCTTAATTTTGCAAGCTGTTCTCTCCCCCTAGCGAGAGCGGCACGAGCACCATCATCAAGATAGTGCTCCTCAAGAGCTGACTCAGCATAGCCAGCGCCGCTACCACCGAGCATATCGAGTGCGGCCTCCCAAACTTCAGCCAGTGTAATTTCATACTTGGGGCCTAGAAAGGCGAGGCTACCGCGCCACAAGATGCTATGCAGATAGAAATCAAATAATGTTGAGCTGATGTTGGCCCTCGTTGCCTCGTAAGATTCTTCAGCTGCAATTTTGCCGGCAACGGCCTCATCACGCTCCATTTCGGCTTTAGAAAGTTGAAGCTTAAGCATTTGAATCTCCGCCTCTTGGGAGCTGTTCTTCTTCCGAAGCTCTTCAACATCAGCGACATAGCTCTCACTAATTCTTTTCTGCACTTCAAGCCTGTCTTTGGCATCCCTTTGGCTGGCATGAGCATCTCTTAATTGTTTTAGGAGCATTTCTTATTTTTGAGAATAGGAAGTAGAGGGAGCAGCGAGCTCTTGTTTCAATTCTTCAACTTTTGCTTCAAGCTCTTCATTATAAGAAGCAATGCTCCTCATCTCAGTGTCGTGTTGCTCAAGAACTTTTTGCCACTCGGCTTTATCGTTTTCCATAGTGAGCATGGCCTCTATGTTCGCACGATTAACCCTTTGGAGCTCGTCAACAAGTTTTTGCCTGTTCGACATCCTCTCGATATCAAGCTTGACGGCGTCGAGGTTTCGTAACATGGCAGACTTGTCAATGGGGACCAAGTCAAGGTCAAACCTTACTCCCTTCAGACACCACTGTGGAAACCGACTCTGCAAAGTGGCTGGACCCGGTCCAACTTGGAATTTGGGCCTACTAATTATTGTTTGGATGTCTGCCTTCCCGAGAGCAGGAGAGCCGGAAGGAATGTCGAGCGAGGCAGGAGCAGTAACCTTTTCAGGAGTTGTAAAGGTGTGCTTCTCACCATGTCGGGCTCGCTTGCTCGAATCTTCAACCATATGACTTTTTCCTCTGTCATCATGGGATTTTCTTTTATGGGAATCGTCGCCTCTCTGCGAAGAGTCGTGGCGCTCCTCCCTCTCTCTTCTCTCGTAACGCTCCTCTTGAGCCTTCTTCTCTTGAGCCTTTCGAGCGGCTCTTTCTTCATCAGATTCTCTGTAAGAGGGAAGGTAACGCCTGTAATCATATTGGCTACGCCTCCCGTAGCGCTGGAAATCATCATAGTAGGACCCGCTGCGCCCCATCGGAGAATCTGTAATAAAAAGAACTAAATCTTAGAATTCTTCAAAGTACAAAAAACCAGAAGCATAAAAGTGCCAAGAAAGAAATTCTAAGTGTGTGTGGCGTGCAAACTACGCGCATCAAACTACGAACCACTCTTTAATTGAGGAGTGGTTGTGGGTGTAATAGTTAGCGTCAACTCTTGAGTCGACGGAGTCTGTTGCAGGATAAAAGTCGCTTCAATTAATGAAGAAGAAACCCCGGTTGTGATAGGATCATCTTTAAAGATCTCTTGCGAGGTGGCAAAGAGGTCGCTCAGCCCTTCGAAAGTATCGTCCCTGCTCTGCTTGGCAAGGCTAGTTTTTTCGGCTTCTTCGCCAGGTTTCTGTGACAGTCGAGGAGATCCCTGGGGCTCTTCTTCCTCAATAACCGGGGCAAGCTCGACAGATGGCCCCGCAACATCAACCGAAGTGGAGCACTTCACTAGCGAAGCCTCGGGAGCAGGACCTTTTGGTATGGATGTGTCTGTAGAAACCAGAGCATCTGATGCTTTAGGTGGGGAGTCCGGAACCTCGCAGGGGTGTGTGGAGCGAGAAGGATGAAGAAGTCCGAATTGGTGAAGGAATTCGTCGTTCAGCAAAAATTTCACGTCCCGTTCTTCAACCGGTACTGCTACAAGCCTCTCCAGGGTTGGCTTGTGACTGGGATCTCTACAAGGAGGGGGAAGTACTGAAATAAAAGAAAAGAAATGATGACGAAGTTAACACTTGGCAATTCGAACTTCAAAAGACTCAGAATATAAAAGAGGTAAAGGTAGATGATCTTACTTCCTTCTCTCCACACAGCGTAAAACCACGGGGGGCAACGGACATAGAAAAATTGAGTCAAAAACCCATGAGCGCTGTCAGGAAGACCGATGATCAATTTACCATTTCAAGCACTTCTCACGACAGTAATAGAGGGGTGATCTTTAGTCCTGGTGAAAGAGCATAGGAAACAAATCTCGTCAAAGCTTGGGAATCGATCAAGCGTCCTCCTAAACAGTACACACAACCCCATTAAAATGGCATAACCATTGGGGTGTAATTGGGACGGGGCGATGGCCAATTGACAAAGAAGTTGTTGGAAAAAGTCATTGAAAGGAGGAACGCCCCCACTCAGGCACATTTGTCAATTGACCGTTACAAAGCCAGGAGGTGCTATGTCAGTAGTGTTACTTCTCTCGGGAAGAATGGCATCTGATTCAGCAATGCCAAACTGAGCGCACAATTGGCGGAAAACTCTGTACGATAAAGTAGAAGAGGCTCTTTCGGGAGGATTGACCAGAGGAGCAGGAATTACAGTGGCCTCTCCAGTCTGAACCATTGTATCTTCTTCTTGAGAAGTCATTCTACACAAACAACTGGATATTCAAATGTGAAGGTGCACGTTTCCTAAAAGTGTGAAGTGTCGCGCAAAACTAATAAAAATAGCAAGTAAATATAACTGGAGTTAAAATAGTCGACGATTGGTCAACTACAAAATTTCAGAACTTGTTAATCTAAAGTTCAAGCATAATATTAGTGCAAGCTGGTCGGTTTCAATTGACTATTTCAGTGTTGCTTTAATATTTTACTTGAAATTGATGAGTTGAAAGAACTTTGTTCACACAATTTATTTAAATTAATTATCCATTATTAACTAATCTGTCATTTGATATGGGCAGTCGATGGCAGTATATTGTCCCAATTTTCTGTAAATGTTGTATTGGACAAATTGTTAGCTTGCAAGTTAAAGCAACCTGTGAATGAATGCAGTAAAGTTCAACAGTTCAAAGTCCATGCAATGGTTCAAAGCACAAACAAAATTCACACAAGTCCTGACTCGCCAACGACTCAAAGCCTAGGTCCCATCTACTTGAGTCGGTCAGGAGTTAAGCCCCAAGAAGCAACTCGGTATGGAAAATAACCTAAGTGCTGAGTCGTTCACGACTTATGGCTTGAATCGTTCACGATCTAAAGGATGAGTTGTGGTAAGGATCTTAGGGGTTGAGTCGCTCGTACGACCTAAGTCCTAAATCATCAGGAAGTCAACACGACCCAAAAATTAGGTCATGGACGGATGAGAGTGCAAGGCCTTCCTAAGTCGGTAAATCCAAGAAACCAACTATATCGTGAGAATTTTAAGTCGTCTCCACAACCAGTTAACTCCTTTCTAATCCATTAACCTATTAACCCGCTAAGAACTTTCTCATCTCATCCAAACCCACAGACCAGCTAATTCGAGACACTGTAATTCATTATCTTCTCCTCACATCATCGGAAATCACCCAAAAACCAATTCGAATCGCTTCAAGCGTGCGATGAATATGATGCACTACTATGATTCACGAACGATAACAACAATATGATTGATGGCAGTCGCAAATCGATCAAAAACATGGCTCGCAATGGAACGCGACACAAAAGTGAATTGGAGTCAGAAAATGGGGAGTCCAGATTCGTGAGTCAATGGCGATCGTGGATTGAACAAAAAGTGAATTCACTTACACAATAAAAAGGTAAAGATGGGTTGACGACTGATTAGCTTGGATGCATCTCTGGAAACTTGAAGGATCGTTAATGGCAGGATCGAATAAAACAGATAAGCAATGAAGCGAGGAGGAAGGACCGACTCAACATCTTATATACGATGCAAGTGGGAAGATGAAAGGACTAACGAGTCATGAGTCTCTTTGAGTCGTTTAAGACTGAGGCACTGGGTCGAAGCACACGACTCATACTTGAGCGTGTACTTCGAGGGGCAATTGTTAACCCCTCTGCCCAAGCGACTCAAGAAAGGCTCACGACTCACAATGATTACCGACTCACAATGATTACCGACTCAACTGATTACCGACCTAACATATGGACCGAATCAACGACCTACTTAGTTACGACTCAACAGCCTTAAGGAGTTGCCGACTCAACGGCCTTGAAGGGTTAACAGCCGACTTAACGACTCAAGAGGGATAGCGACTCACCAGGTTATAACCTTAATGCCTTAAAGGTGTTGGCCGACTCAAGGTACTTCACGACTCAAGGTACTTCACGACTCAAGGTACTTCACAACTCAGCAAGTTACCGACTCAACAATTGAGGAGTTGCACGAGTTAAAGAATTGTGCTTACGACCTACCTTGAATCGTCAGCGACTCAAGCAAGCAAACAAGAAGCTACGACCAGTTAACTCGTGTGCGACCACAGCTCACAACTTACGACTTAAGAAAGTCCACGACCTAGAGGAGTGACGAATCAAAGCGCTAAAAGGAAGGGTCAACAACACTTAAGTCGCTGCTGACTTATAACTGCAGATAAGTCGTTCACGACCTAAGACTTGGAGACAAGTTCAATACCATGCTGTAATGAAATGACTCGTTGACGACTTACGACTTATGATGAGTCATGTACGACTCATGCTAGCATAAAGGAAGTCGCATTTGGTTAACTAAGGGACGACTTAGAACTTGTATCATTCATTCAGATGGGTGCATAACTTTGGACCAAGCCATGAGCTAAACCCAGTAGGTCGGCCGCTACCTACCATGAGTCATCTACGAGTTACGACTTATCATGAGTCGTGTACGAGTTACGACCTAACTCCGAGAAATGTCTATAAATACGACCCTAGCTCCAACTAGAAAGGGACTTTTGGCTCATTCTTTCAAAGCACCGATACTCTGCTGCATTCAAAACCGACTCAATACCCAAAGCTTTGAAGACACGTAGAACGCTATCAACAACTTCAAGAAGGAATCTCATACATTCGACATGGATTTGAAGACTTTCTCTTACATTGAAGTTTAAGCTACTCGTTCAAAGTGTTTAGTAATTCAAAGTGTATTTTACTTGAGAAGAATTGTATCAACTTGAAACGAAATCATCAATAAAGATATTCAGAGTGGACGTAGGCAAACTATTGAGCCGAACCATTATAAAATCGCTGTTATTTACCGCTTTTTCTGTGGTTTTCTGCTTATACTCTGTTCCCGAATCATCGGGTGGTGTTTTCACAACTACACTTTACACACCGGGGTGTTAGCGTTTAAATTTTAGCGTTAACATAAAGAGCATACAAACATGCGTATTTCCAGAATAAAACAAGCAACTGATTTCATACTTTAATTTTATTAAAGAGTGAGGTTACTCACCAGAAAATTGATGAGCAGAGCACTTGTTTTAGGAAAAACTTGAATCTGAAAGGTGCTTGAATTTAAATGCTTTGAACTAAAAAACTTTAAGTTGCTCCTATGTTTATCTTATGTTGTAACAACCCGCATATTTATCGATTATATATTTAAATATTTTGTTTAAATATTTACCGTTATTCGGATATTGGTCCGAAAAGATACTTTTTGCAAACGGTCGAATTAGGACTCGAGACCACTTCCATTGAGTTCGAAATGCCGTTTATAATTTTTTTAAGTATAAACATTGATAGGTTTGGAGTTAGTTAAATTTCACTAACTTTTCCCGCTTTGGACTTTGGGTTAGTCTAGCCATTATAACTCAAACCCACTTCTCTCCTTCTCCTCACTCTTCATAAATTCCTACCTAACACTAGTTTAAGCATTAATGGTGAGTGGAAAGGGAAATTAAAATTCCAAGCCCAAGTTCATTAGCAAATTCAACATCCAACTCCAAAATCAAAGTAAAGACATTGGATTCAAGCTTGTAGTTGCTTCTCTATTGACTTCAAGCTTCTTCTTCATTGAATTTGTGCAAAGATGAGATTTTTATCTCACAATTCTAGCCTATAACCATATTGGACTGTTGGGAATGATTCCCTATCACCTTCGCATGCACATTTGCATTTGGTTTGGATTGGATTGGCGAAAAACTCCAATTTTTAGCGTTTTGGTGAAAAACTGCACTTAGGTCGTTCTGGCAAAATTGGCACTTCGGAGTTAGGTCGTATGGACCTTAGGTCGTAGGTCGTATGGACCTTAGGTCGTAGGTCGTTCTGGCCATATCTAACGTCTTCGGAGTTAGGTCGTATGGACCATAGGTCGTAGGTCGTATGGACCTTAAGTCGTAGGTCGTTCTGGCCATTTCAAACGTCTTCGGAGTTAGGTCGTATGGACCTTAGGTCGTAGGTCGTATGGACCTTAGGTCGTAGGTCGTTCTGGCCATTTCTAACGTCTTCGGAGTTAGGTCGTATAGACCTTAGGTCGTAGGTCGTTCTGGCAATTTCTAACTCTTTGGAGTTAGGTCGTATGGACCTTAGGTAGCAAGGTCGTAGCTCACGTGGCCATCTTCTTTAGACCGTTAGCTCACGAGTGTTAGGTCGTTAGACTTACCTTCCTTAGGTCGCATGACTATTTGGACGCTTGACCAGTTTAGGTCGTTAGACCTTAATACAGTTAGGTCGTTAGACCATTTAGGTCGCAAGACCACAAGGTCGTTAGGTCGAAGAACCTTAAGTCGTTATACCTTTTAGGTCGCTCGACCTAGTTAGGCCGTTAGGTCGCATGACCTTATTCCAGTTAGGTCGTTAGGCCTTTGTGCCATTAGGTCGCGTGCCCTCTGCAAATCTTTTGGTCACGTGACCTCGTATCTGACCTTAGGTCGTTGGGTCGTATTTGACCTTAGGTCGGTAGGTCGTATAGACTTTAAGTCGTCCCCCCCACTAGGTCGAACCCCGTAGCGGGGGCGTTGCCACCCCCCTGGACCCCCCCTCTGTAGAGGATCTTATCTGAAAAACATTCAACAGAACTTGCTTTGTTGAGATGCTGAGTTGACCATTCTTCGAGACAAACTATCTTTGGCTTCTCGGTCGATTTTATGGATTTTTGAATATCTATTTCGATGGATTCTTTATCGGTTTCTTTGGATTTTATTCACGTCTTCGAATGTGAATTTTTATGATTGATTGTTTCTACAATCACTGCTATGATTTGTCACTTTAAAATATAAAGGTTTTCTATACTAGTAGTAAATATCAAAACTCTTTCAACGAAATGATTTCAACTCTATTTTCAATAACAAAGCTCTTTTCTTAAACCGTTTTCCAATCTACTAGTATATACAAACCTTTACCTCACTCAGATGAGAAATCTAATTAAACGGCTTAGTAAAACAAGTGGTATGAAGCGCTTGCGTTCACTTTGTCGGTTAATTCTTGGACTTGTTCGATTGAACCTCTTGTGACAATTTTCTAGTGAAGATTTACAGTTTGTTCGTAAATATTTAAGTTAAGCAAGTGGTTATGGGACACGAAGATAAACTTTTATATTTACTAGCTTAGTGTAAATTGACACTTCTCGTTGATCATGACGATCATTTTATGATTTAGACTAGCAATTATGCGATGTCTCTTTGTTTGCAAGGATAGACTAGACATTATGGGTGTGATTCCGACTCACACATATCTCTTATCCGCAAGGTTAGTCTAGACACCATTTGTGTGATTCCACTCACACATACCTTTTTGTTGCGAGGTTAGGCTAGACACCGTTTGTGTGATTCCACTCACACATACCTTTTTGCTTTTTGGTTAGCCTAGACCTCATCTGGGTGATTCCGACTCACCCATATGGGGTAGCTCCCCATGGTCTTCGGACCGTCATGTGATAGGCCTCTTTCCCTTTTTCTGTGATTTCTGGATTTCTTTTGTTGATTTCTGAAATTTATGTCATTGACTTGTTATGAGTACAAGTTTAGGGTATGATGCCCTCTTTGGATCTTTGAGAAGATTCTTGTGATATTGATTTATCTCTTATTGATTGATCTTCTGTTGATCATCATTTGCATACTTCTAGTAGTATGTCGGTATGGAAATTTTATGTTTATGCCATATCTTTTATTTTATACCATGTCATCTGATATTTATAGCTAGACTGATCCGTTTATTATTTTCTTAAATAATACTCAGGTCAGACCGAGATGTTACAGGTGCTTCTGCTTAACTTCTTCCCAGGATTTGTTACTCTGACTTTTGGCTAACTATTTAGATTAGCAGTTTTTGTTGTATACACTTGAGATATAGACTCATAGTTGTATTCTTTTGTATAGCACGTGTTGCTATTCTTTTGTATTATCGTGGATCTTTTTGACCACTACTCTGATGTACACTTTCATGTGTTAGTTATATATTCATATCTTCTTCCGCCTTTGTGATATGGATGTCTGTGACTGATTTGTGTTATGCTTATTTCTATGTTTGCTTCCGAAGATTATTTATAGCCACTGTGTGATAAGCAATTACATGGATGGTCGCTCCTCAACAGCCTTATTCTCCGTGCTAGTTGACAGCACTACACCATAGTGTTCTTGGCTAGCGTGGGTATAGAGGTGGGGCGTCACATATGCATTTAAACTTCAATTTGCACAATGCTTTGCTTCCCCGATTCATTTGCATGTTCCCAGATAAAATGCAGGCTTGATGAAGTTGCATGCAAGTTTTGGAAATATACAGTTTTTTTTTAGATGATTTTCCAGATTTTGAAAAATGAATGCATTTGAACAGGGTTTGATTTTGCATGTGTTACATATTTGAGGAATTTGTTTATAGGAGTCGATATGCAATTTTTGAAGAGATGAAAAATGGTTTTTCTCAGCTGAAAGAATTCTTTGATTTAGAATGAAAATGAAGAAAGAAAAAGAAAAGGGAAGATGCAAGTTTAAATAACCATACTTATGATTTATTTTAAATCATAGAAAACTAAAATTTAAATCATGACACTTGTCTTAAGTTACAAAACTTGTTAACTTTATTATGTGTTTAAATTACTCATGTTAGATTAGGCTTTAAGATTGCTTACATTTGTCCATTTAAATAATTAGCATTTTTAATTAAGTGTTAATGAAAGTTTAACTTAATTAATTAGCTCTTTAATACTTAGTTAAATATATAAATAATTTCTAAATAATAAACCAAGTATTATAAAAAATAAAAACAATGTACAAATCAATCATTTGAAAATAATATTTTTAATCATTTTACAAAAGAGGTTGTAAATTATTTGTTATTTAAATGAATACATGTTTCATTTATTAATTGTATTTTAAATTTCATATTCAATTTACAAATCATATTTAAAAATCAATATTTTAAAAAGAAAATAAAACAAACATTTTTATAACTTATTTTAATACATAAACTTAAGTCAAAATATATTTTAAACAAATAAAACATTTATCTTATATATATAAAATCATATAGTTATTTTATTAAATAGTTTTGAAAAGCTTAATAAAAAAATCAAAATTTTCCAAATTTTCAAAATATTAGAAAATATGCTATATTAATTTTAAATTTAAAACCAAACCTATCTATTTAAAATATATATATAAATATATATACATATAAATAGAAAACAATTTATTAGCTTATTAAAAATAAATTCACTAATTAATTATTTATTAAAGAAGATTATTGAATCAATTCAAATTTATTAACAAGAATTATCAAAATAAATTAAATTTAAACACAGATTATTAAATTTATATTGCCATTAATTCCGGGATATTACAATCCTTCCCCCTTAAAAGAATTTCGTCCCCGAAATTTAAAACAAAGGTAATTTAATAATCTCATTTAAGATTTAATTTTAAAATACAGCATATGTTAATGATACGCTAACAACCAAAACAACCAATTCACACAATCAGAACAAATCAAATTATCCAGAAAAATTCTGGATAGAATTTCCATGAGTTTCCCCGGTATAAATATCGGGATACTCGCTCTATAGAATTTAAACAATCAATACTACTAAGCTATAGAGCTCCTATTCATCTAGATCGTACTTAGGAACAATTCCGGAAACGATTTGAATTAAAATTTGTGCCGAAAGCTGAAAAAGTTACTTTAGCTCGGCGCGTTATTGACCTTGTTCAAGGTGAATCTTCTGTGACGTATTACGTCGCATCTTTTGAATACCACTCTAAATATGGGGTCGAGTACATTAATACCCCATTGAAGAAAAATCAGAGATTTGTCTATGGCTTGAATAAGAATCTCAAAAAGCCATTACTTCTGAAGTTATAAGTTTCTTTCGATCAGCTTGTTGATATCTCTCTTCGACTTGAAGAGGCCGATAAAGAAAGTGATGCTGAAGTTGTGGATGCCAAACCGAACTTCAACAACAACAAGAAGAGGCCTATTCAGTTCAAAGGTTCTTATCCCAACGAGAAAGTGAAGCAAGCAACTCTGATAGCAAAGACTTCTACCTCTAGTCGTGGGCAATGCTACAATTGTGGTTCAAAGGACCATTATGCTAATAAATGTCTGAAACCTCTCTTTTGTCGTTATTGCAAAAGTTCGGATCATCTTTTATCTTCAAGTCCCAAACTTCAAAGCAAGAACGAGGGAAAGCTAAACGTTGTGAAATCCCCTAGTAACACTTCTCGTGGTCAAGGTATTTCTCATTCTGTCCTTGATGGCATTATATTGTTTCATGATCATCCTATTCGAGTTCTTTATGATACGGGTGCATCCCATTCTTTTATATCAAAAGAGTTTGTTGACACTTTTTCTTTAAGTGTTATGGCTTTGATGACTTCTTTGAGAATTGCAAATCCGGTTGGTGGATCCGCAACACTCAGTTTGTTTTGTAAAGATGTCGAGATTATTTTATGTAATTATTCTATCCGAGCCGATTTGCATGTCATGTGCTACTTAAGTTTTGGAATGATTTTGGGAATGGATTAGCTTAACCGTTATGAAGCCCACATCTAATGTCCTGAGAGGACTATTCATCTTCGACATCCTCAATCTATTAAGTAGATTTATATTGTTCTTAAAGATTCGGATTCCGAATTGGCAGCATCCTCTTATTCTCTAAACCCTCATGATGATGATAATGATGATGAGGAAGATGTAATTTCCCCCATTCACGTTGTTCGTGAATTTCCCGACATATTTGAGCCCGTTTTGGGATTACCCCATAAGCGAGCAAATACGTTCAGAATTAATCTAATCCTAGAGATCTACCTATAACTCGTCCTCCTTATCGTATGTCTAATAAAGAAAATGAGGAGATGCGTAAAAATTATCCGAATTAGAAGCAAAACAGTTTATTCGTTCTAGTTCCTCTCCTTGGGGAGCTCCAGCTATTTTTGTAAAGAAATCTGATGGTACACTTAGGCTTTGCGTTGACTACCGCAAGCTTAACGATCTTACCATCAAGAATAAATATCCCTTACCTTAGATTGATGATTTATTTGACAAACTTAGTGGTGCTAGAGCCTTTTCACAGTTAGACTTAGCATTTGGTTTTCATCAGCTTCGTACTGCAGAGGATAACATTCCTTTGACATCGTTCCGTACTCGTTATGGATCTTATGAATAACTTGTTATGCCATTTCGTTGACCTTATGAATCGAGTTTTCAAAGACTTCCTCGATTGATTTGTTCTCATATTTATAGATGATATTCTTGTTTATTCTAAAACCGAGGAAGATCATTAAAACATCTTCAGATTGTGTTGGAAACTCTTAGGAGCAATCAATTGAAAGCAAAATTTTCTAAGTTCCGATTTTGGTAATCTCGTATGAAATTTCTCAGACATATTATTTCTAAATCTGAAATTTCCATGGATCCTTCAAAGATTGAAGCGACTCAAAATTGGAAGAGACAGTAGAGTGTGATGGAAATTCGTAGCTTCCTTGGATTGGCAGGCTATTACCGTCGTTTCATAAAAGACTTTTCTAAAATTTCCATGCCTCTTACTAGTTTGACAAAGAACGGAGTTAAATACATTTGGTCAGACAAATGTGAAACTTCTTTTGAAAGATTAAAAGAACTCCTTTCAGATGCTCCTATCCTTGTAATTCCCGATGGGAACCAAGACTTTATTGTTTATACCGATGCTAGTCGTGTTGCTTTGGGAGCCGTTTTCATACAAAGGGAACGTGTTATTGCTTATACTTCTAGGCCATTAAAGCCCGCCAAGACTGGATATGCCACTCATGATTTAGAGCTCGCGGCTATTGTTTTCGCTCTTAGAATTTGGTGTCATTATTTTTTAGGAGATAAATTTGTTCTCTATACCGATCATAAATCTTTGAAGTATTTATTTTCTCAAAAGGAACTTAATTTGCGTCAACAACGTTGGCTCGGGTTCTTTGCATCATATTATCTTGATATCCTTTGAACCCCTGGAAAGGGAAATCATGTTGCCGATTCCCTTAGTTGTAAGAAATAAGCGGTTGTTTCTATGTTGATATCCGTATGGAATGATCTCAAGACTTTGTCCACTTGTGAGATTCGAGATCATGAATCCAATTTACGTGCATCTCTTGTTCTATGTAGCCTTGAGACTCATGCATCTCTTTTAGACTGCATTCTTGAAGCTCAAAAGCATGACCTCGAATTGGTTCTTTTTAGCCAAAGTTGTCGAGATAGAAATAGTGATGGTTTGAAAGACTTCGAAATCGATGCTCGTGGAGGCATTCGAAAATTTGATAGACTTATCATGCCAAGTATTGGTAATCTTCGTAAATACATTTTAGTAGATTCTCACCATTTTAAATTTACCATTCATCCCGGTAGTAGTAAAATGTACGTGGATATGAAGCGACTTTATTATTGGGATGGAATGAAATCTGATATTGCTAACGTTATTAAGCGTTGCATGACTTGTCAACTCGTTAAGGCCGAGCATCAAAGGCCCGGTGGGTTATACAACCTTTGGACATTGACACATATTTACGATTATATATTTAAATGTTTTATTTAAATATAGCATCGTTAGTCTGATTTAAGTCTGAAATGACACTTTTTGCAAACAGTCGAATTAGGACTCGAGACCTCTTCCATTGAGTTCAAAACGACATTTTTGACCTTTTTAAGTGTAAACATCGATATGTTTGGAGTTAGCTAAAATTTTGAAATTTTCATTTAGGGATTTGGGTTTGGGTTTTAGCGCACTAACCTAATGAATAGTCCAACTCCACCCCTCTTCATTCATTCCACTCCTCATTTCCTAACACTATTAAGCTAAGGTAAAAAAGAGGGAAGGGAGAGGGAACTAAAATTCCTAAGCCCTAGTTTTCTTAGGAAATTCAAGTTCTTGCTCTAAAATCCAAGAGAAGCTTAGGTAAGCATCCTCTTTGTCTTCTCCGTCTTAATCCCTCTTCAAATTTCAGAAATTCCTACAACCTAACTTAGGAAAAACTTCATCTTTGATAATAGATTGAAGATTCTAGAGGTGTAGTGAAGAGGAACTGATCTTGCCTTGTTTTAAAAGCTTCTCCTTCATTGTTTTGGGTTTAAAAGGCGAGTTTTTGAACTCACATCTATGTCTATAACTCTCTTAGTTGTTAGGTATGAATTCCTAACATCTATTTCATGATCATTTGCTGCTGATTTGAATTGGATTGATAAATGTTCTAATTTTTGGTTTTTGTTGTCCAATTTTATGAAAATCCTACGATGGATGTTTGGACATGTTTTGGGGTGTAATGAAGAGCCTATGAAGCTGGGTTTTCGCTTGGCATAAATCGCTACCGTTGCTTGTCAGATCGCTCCCGGTCAGGATTTTTGCCCTTCTTGGGGATATGCTGAGAATACTACAAATCGTTGTTCAATCGAATGAAAGGCATGTTCAATCGACTAAATATGGAGGAAGAAAAATTTTGTCCCTGTATTAGTCGACTGACCTCTGATTTCAGTGGACTAAACCTAGGGGCAGAAAATTCCTGTCCCTGTATCAATCGACTGACCTTTGTGATCAGTCGACAGAACTTGGAAACCGAAAGTTTCCAGGTATAGAACCAGTCGACTGGAAAATGAGTTCAGTTGACTGAACCTGCTTCTCTCGGCCAATTTTGCATTTTTGTGTGGATTTCGGGATTTTTGGGAATATCCATTTTGATGGATTCGGTATCGATTTCTATGGATTTGATTCACGTCTTCGTATGTGAATTTTTAGTGATTGATTGTTTTTACAATCATTTTTGTGATTTGTCACTTTGAAATACAAAGGTTTCTATACTAGTAGTAAATATTCAAACTCTTTCACAAAGATGATTTCAACTCTAATTTGTATACAAAGCTTGTTTATAAAATCGCTTTTCAATCTATTAGTATATACAAACCTTTTCCTTGTTCGTTCGAGAAATCCAATTAAACGACTTAGAAAAACAAGCAGTATGAAATTTTTGCATTTACTTTGTCGGTTAATTCTTAGAATCATTCGATTGAAAATCTTATGACAATCTTTGAGTGGAAATCTACAATTTGTTCGTAAATATTTAAGTTAAGCAAGTAGTTACGGGACATGAAGCTAAACACATTTATTTACTAGCTTAGTGTAATCGACACTTTCTATTGATCGATGATGATCATTTTATGGTTTAGACTAGCGTTATGAGATGTCTCTTTGACTACGTAGGGGACTATACTTCGTTCTATTGAGCTTCGTCTCATTTCTTTTATAGGCTAACGACCTATTGGTTCTTTGGAGTTTCGACTCATTTTTGTGGGCTAGCGATTCATGTTCTTTTATGGAGTTCGGCTCATCGGACGTACCGTTATTATACTACGACGTTGTACCGAATTATTCGAGTTTCAGGTTCCTCAAGTGTACCATTATTGAACTTCGTCGTTGCACCGACTCTATGGTTAGTCACCATGGGTTAGCGACCCGTTTGTGATGATGCACCCGTTGGTGAGATTTCATGCTCCCGTTTGAGATAGGTCTCCCCCTTTATGATTTTTGGATCTCTAATTAATGATTTCGAGAATTTATTTTTCACCAATTTTGCGATTGGCATTGATATATTCGTCAGTATTTATGGTTTGGTGAATAAAAACAGAATATGACATTCTTTTTTATTTCTGAGACTCTTGAGATATTGTATGATTTTTGTTGTTGTTAAACGTATATTTGTCATAGTATAGCATTATTGTTATCATATGTTTTTGTCGTATCTCTTATTTTATCTCATTTTATATGATAATTATAGCTCGACTGATCTGTTTATTATTTTTTCTTAAATAATACTCGGGTCAGACCGAGATGTTATAGGTGCTTCTGCTTGTCTCCTTATCTGGGACCATCATTTGATTTTTGTCTAGCTACTTAGTTTAGTAGTTTTTATTGTTATACATTCGATATAGAGACTCAAGCTCTTGTACCTATTCTTTTGTGATGTAGTGGATCCTGAATGACCACTACTTTGATGTACACTTTTATGTGATATATTCATATCTGTTTCCACCTTTGTGATATGGACATCCGTGACTGATTTGTGTTATGCTTATTTCTATATTGGTTTTCGAAGACCACATAGCCACTGTGTAGTAGCTTTGAGTTTGTATTTGGTATGTTGGATTTGCGTGACAATACCATTTGACATATGGGTACTCGCTCAAAGCCATTACATGGATGGTCGCTCCTCGACAGCCTTATTCTTCGTGCTAGTCGATGGCATTATCCAGTGGTGTCCATGTCTAGTGTGAGTATAGGGGTGGGGCGTCACAGTTACAGTTTCCAATATTTCAATAACTCAATTTCGGTGAATGTTATCTATGCTTCAAATTTAACTTTAAAATTCCAAATTTAAATCCTTTAAATAATTACTTAAAACAATTCAATTTATATCGCTCAATTTATTTTGAAATTTCATTTAACTAGATTCAAAGTTTAAAGAATTAAAATCATTTAATTTAACCAATCCGATGTCCGTATATAATTTTCAACCCTATGGTCAAGTGATATGGATATTTATCATTTCAATCCGCAATTATTTATATTTATGGATATATTATTTCAACCCACAATCCCGAATTAATTACAAATCCATGAAATCGCTTAAGTCTATCATTTCAGCCTATAACGATTCCTCCTTAATCTATCAGATTGTTCGGGCATGTATTATTTCAACTCATAGGAAACTTGAAGTGCTATAACAATTTAGAGATATAACATCCAGTCATCCAATATCAATAATCAAACATCCATCACAATCATCATCCAAATCAATCAATAAACATCAATAGATAATTGATTTTCATTAACAAGAATAAACCGACGAATAAAAATTCAATACTAAATTAAACAACGATTGATTGCAATAAAAGCCATATTTAATTGGAATGAAAATTTTGAACATACCAAATATCAATCAATCAATTTCTAAGCACATCATAAATCTGATTTAACTTACATAAGATAGTTTAGTAGTTGTGAGTAGGTTAAAACACTCATATTTGATTTCAAATCGATTTGAAATCCAAAATAAGGCTCAAAATTCAATAGTCTCAGAATCCGTCCAAACAAGTGCTAAAATGTCTGGAATTCCGATAAGATCGCAACGGAGAAAACCACGCATAAATCCTATCTCGTATATGAAAGTTATATAAGTTAGAACATTTTAATTTCAATATAAAATAATTAAATAATATTATAAAGTAGGACACGTCACTTGCCACCTTATCATGTGAGAAACCCTACCACCATTCAAGCATGCAACATTAGCCGCGTGTCTCCAGACACCACCCAAGCGATCGTTGACCACGTCAGAAACCTCCCCAGACCTCTACGACTCACCCACATCACCATCGATCGAAAAAAGATAAGTGGTCTCCGCTGATTTATTAAACCCTAATCGAATTTTTGCCTTCGATCTGACCATCAATACGCCAAACAAACTGCATCGATGAACTATGCATGTCCCTCTCCATGCGATGGTAACTTCGATTCGATGACCCGTCGATGATTATCAAACTGCAATGAGCGGCCGCGATTAATTCCTTGATTTCCTTACAAAAGATGATCTAATTCGGGAAACAAATCACTGTAGTAGATTGCGCTTGTCGAGAGATTCGAATCGATATATAATATGATATAGTTTGAGTAGTTTGAATTTGAAACTGAATTTGAAATTGAAATGGGGTTTTGAAATTGAATTTATTTCTGCCATTTAAAAGAAAGTGATAGATAGAAGTTGATGTACGTACAGAAGAAAAAAATGACTGCTAGGGTTTGGGAAACTTGACTATTTATATTAATCAGGCCTGATAAGAAAATAAACACATATCGAATTTGTACAAACGACGAATAGCGACCCAGAAAGCCCGTTCTGCCTCCAAAATGAAAGTGGGTCATCCCATATATCAAGTTTGATGTTTTGGATATTTTTAAACTCAATGGAGTAGGTTTCAAGTCCTAATTTCATCGTATGAAGAAGTTAGCTTTAAATTCAAATTATTTTAATTGATTATAATTAAATTGATTTCTATGTGCTCCGAGCATGTACGGTCAAATGATAAGTCCGATTACTAAACTTGAAACCTTATAATACTTCACCATTTCGGATCCAATGAAATTGGTTTCATTGAAATTCGAGACAGTGGCCAAAATGTCTATTTTCACGTTAATTAAATAAATTAACATTAAATTATTTAAATCACCTTTTTAATTCCAATTTTACAATTAACTAATCTAATCATTATTTATTACTTAGACATTTATAATAATTTAAAATAAATTTACATATCAATTTAGTATTAAATATTACACTAATTACAGTGTTTAATTTTTGTTGCAATAAATTCATTAATGACAATTTGAATTCGATTAAATCCATTTATTTTGATGTCAATCTTTTTATCCAATCAATCATTACCCTATAGGCATAGTTAACATTGGTTTGAATCTTATTACATTAATAGTTTCCAATTTTATCTTAATTTCCATTAACGTAATATTTATTTACATTCAATTGTAATTGATTTCAAACTTAATTTATGGACCAAATAAATAGGTAATATATAATAATTATCACCATTAACTTTTAATCATGTTTATAAGTTTATTATTTACAATCAAATGTTATACCAACTTACATAATACTAATTCTACCCAATTACAATTTATTACATATTATTTCATTAATTAATACAACATTTGAAAATCAATTAATACACACATTATTACAATTGATTTACGCTCTATAACTAATTATAACTTTTAATCATTTCAATTAATTGGAATTTCATTTAAGTAGTTATCATGACTTGAAATTAATACTGTTACATTGTATTTTAGTTATATTTTCATTAATAAATTACAAATTTTCATTTGTTCCAATTTTAAATTACAAAATCTTATTATATTAACTATTTTTTACTATCGAAAATTACGGGTCGTTATAGCTTCTCTGTTATAAACTTATGCTGCTACAACTTATAATGGTGAAGCTTTCGACATCATAAGTTTATAATGGCGAAACTTCGCTGTTATAAACTTATAACAGCAAAAGATTTGCCGTTATAAAAATTTGCCGCTATTTAGTGAACTAGCATAGAAATTGATTTGAACCAGCCATAAGGAAGTGAGCAAGCCACAAATAGTTTCTCTGTGGCTAGTTTTTCAACTGAACAAGCCATTGTTGTTGTTGGTTGTACCCTTATGCTTATTATAAATGTGGCCAAAACCTTTGGTAAAATTACCTATGGTAGAAACTCATAAAATAGTATGAGTTGGTTTTATCATTGCATTATCTTCGGTTGTTTGAGGATGTTGGATTATAATAAATAACTGTTCCATATGAGCTTTGTAGAATAAAGAAACAAATGTCGCTGGCTACTAAAAATGTATTCATATATTAACAAAATCATACGGTATTAGCATAGAAAATTCATGGTTTTGTTAGCTAATTAATTCAAATAAATATTGGCTACCTGATCACTTTATGTGTGCATCTATACTTATTTTATGTAGTGTTATGGATTTTATTTATTTCAGAATGTTGCTCTTCACCTATCAAAGTTTTTGAGATTGGGCTTGATAAAATTGTTTGCTTTGCTATTGTTTACTATATGATTACTTTTTCTATAGAAACGAAACTAGTTGTTCGAGTATTAGATTATAGGAGAACTTTTGAAATCTCTTCAGTATACTTTCAAGTTATATTTGATACTATATACATCTGGTATTTTTTATTTTTTCCTACTTCACCATTTGTTAAATCATATATGTTTTTACTCCCCATGAATAGATGAAGGTGATGCCCATATATGTAATATACCCTACTAAATTATATTTGTAAAATATATAAATTGTATATATATAGAATTTATATACATTAAAATATATATTAAGTAATTATATTTTGTATGAATTAGACTATGTGAATTACGTATTGATTAATATAAATAACTATAATTATAATATCTTGATAAACTTAATAATTCATAGCATATAGACGTAAGATAGAAATGAATTATATATGAATTAATATGTATTAAATTATAGTATATATAAAGTAAATAATTATATTGATAAATATAAATTACACAAACTTACGCATATGTATAGTCATAATATATTAATGAACTTATTAAACCGTGGCTTATAAATGTATTATAGAATTATATGCAAGAATTAATATGAATTATTATATAATTAATTATAATGCATAATAAATAAGTGTGTGTATATATATGTATATGTGTATGTATATAGAAAATATATGTATATGTATATGCATATGCATAACTAATCATATAAACTATATATATTTGTGTGTGCATGTATGTGTATGTGTATGTGTATGTGTATGTGTATGTATACGTATATGTATACGTGTAAACTGTAAACTAACAATGGAGGAATGAAACAATTGGGGTGTAGAGTTATTTTTCCTAGAATTGGAAAGGAAATACATAAATAAATAATTAATAAACAAACTAAAACAAGTTTCTGGTGGTGGTGACGTAGTTAGTTGGCAGGGTGAGTTGCATAGAAAAGGTGTTAAAGACGATCTAAAGCCCTTCAAGTTTGATGTATATGCAATTTAGTATATTTACATGTGTAATTATACATAAACAACTCACTCATCTGGATTTATGTAAAAATTACATGCAATTGAGTGAAAGGAATGAAAACAAATTTAGGCATATGTTAGCATTCAAATATTTTGAGAGTGGTTTCATACATGATGATAATCCATAAATCATATATAATGAATTACAAGTATATATAGACTAATATAATTTCAGATACTTTGTTATGACTTGTTGATTTTTAGATCAGTTATAGCCTCCATCTTCAGTTTTATTCTTTGCTAACAAGTTTCGTAAGAAATGCAACAATTTTGGGAAGTCCTCATGTCAAGCACAATAACTAAACTATGATTCTATTAGCAGTTCACTCATAATGCAAATAAGTTTATGTTAGTAATTTATTAACAAAATGAGATCAGTCTTGCAATTAACAAGAAATAAATTACAATACACCACTTACGTAAACAGTTAACTATAAAATGAATATGACTTAATCTACACTACAGTCTTGTCAAAACAACCAGTATAGAGTAACAGAAGTAAATTAGAAAATTACTAACTTGTAGAAAGAGACTTCCAGTCGTAATGTCTTAGATAGGATTATATTCCTACAGCCTTGCTATAGTTTTCGCATGGTAGATGTCTGTCTTGCAAGCTATAACTCTCAATCCAAGGCATGCAAAGATGTAAAAACCCTAGATTTTGACTCTATATTTAAATTTGACTTTATTTCATTTTGAAATTATTTTAAATTTGTTTTAATTGTGTGATATCATTTCTAAACATTTTTAAAATGATAATATAATTTTTCCAAAATTTACTGTATTTATTTCCTATTTTTAAAGGCTGTTTTCTAATTTTCTTCATTTTAAATTCCTTTATTTTAATTTAAATTTGTTTTATTTGTGAAAATTCATCTCTAAATATTTTTAAAATAATAATAGAATTTTTCCAAAAATTACTATGTTGATTTCCTATTTTTAAGGGTTGTTTTCCCATTTTCTGCATTAAAATTTTATATTTAAATTAAATTTTAAATATTTATTTTGTGAATATATTTGTATTTTATGTTATTATTTATGTTTAAAAATACTTTACAAGCTTATATGAATTTTTTAGAAATTATTTCATTTAACTTCAAATTTTGCTAGTCTAGTTCACTGTTTTAACTATTTTCCTTAATTTTACATTACATAATTGATAAATATTATATATATTTGTATATTTGTTAAAATTTAGAAATCTTGTCTGATATTATTATTATTTCAGCTACATAAGTTTATATAAATAATAAAAGGTAAATTGAAAGGGTTTGTGACCTTTTGTTTCCTATGGCTTTTGATTTTCCCACCTTTTCACATTTTAACTTACTTTTGCCATCAATTAGCCATAACTACTCACATAATTCAGCTGCCTACCTCCATTCTTCATTCACGTACATCTTTTTCCTCCTTCCTGAAAAAATTTTTGGCATCCTCTTGATTGAGAAGTTTGGTAAAATTCTATTTTCTTTTATCTACTTTTGTTCACTTATGTTGATTTTTCTAGTTTGATTTTGCACTTGCTTCACCTCATGTAGGTTCAACCAATCCACCTTGCTGCCTAGCCGCCTCCACCACCTAATGACACACCACCAGCACCTCCTCCTCACCAGCCACCTAATCCATGAACCCCTTTGGTGATGCATATCCGCAAAAGTTTCAAAACACCCTTCATATTGACCTAGCCGAGCACTAGCTTCCACATCCACCACTTCCACCAACCATGGCCGCCCCTACTCCACCACCACCACCTCCATCACCTCCTGTACCCACGGCCACACCACTACAGTGGACCAATCCTCTGGCCGTGGCATCTAGAGCCTTGGCCTAGCCCAATTCATGGCCCAAAACCCATGTGAATGCATGATTTTGTGTTCTTGCCTTCACCCACCTTTACACCATCACTCAAACTCATGTTAGGCCGACCTTAGCAACCCAGACCTGACCCTAAATCATTGTCTTAGACCTGTACTCTACCTCTGGCCGAGCCTATGAGATGTCCGAAGCAAGCACAAAGCATTTCAGCTTTGTTTTATGAAGTTATTTCTAGCATCGTTTATCGTATTTTTGGTCTGAAACCTTATAATTGTTATATTGTTTGTTTGATTTGTATTCAAGGGAATTAATCCTTGGCTCCTCCATTTCGTATCTGTATCGTGCTTTTGTACTTGTGTAGATCCCGTTGTGCAATTCGTCGTTGTGTCATCAGCTCAAAACAGTGAGTAAATCTCACCAGACTAATATGTACTTATGTAGTGATAAACTGACATCACCTGAATCTGTAAATGCATATCATCCTGTTATTACTGCTATATCATATTCATATGATGTTCACGCCTATATTTACACCTGTTATATCATATGTTACTGTTATTTCATGCTATTCTGTTACTTTCATCAGTTTATCACACTGCAAGTTCCCTGTAGACTAGAATCACTATGGGTTGAAATGATACATACCCGAAAGGACTTCGGAATAGGAGAAAATCGTTATGGGCTGAAATGATAGGCCTGAATGATTTTCAATTATTTTCTTTTACTTGGGATTGCGGGTTTGAAATGATCAAACCCGGGTTTTCTTTGTAAATTACGGGTTGAAATGATATATTACCCGTATCACTTTACCTAGGCTAGAAAATGAAATACAGATCCGTTGTTAAAATATGTTTTTCTAAAATTTTTTAAATTTTTTTAGAAATATAAATATTTTAATATTTTGATTAGATTTGATTGAAAATGATTTTTGTAAAGCATTATTGATTTTCTAAAAATTTATAAGTGAAATAAATAAAGGGTAAAGTTAGAAATCTGAAATGTAAGTTATTTTGGAAATTATAATTTGGTGATAAATGGAATTTAAATTAAATATGAAAATATGATAAATTTATGATATTTTGAATCAAATGAATTTAAAATGATTTTGTAATACATTAATGATTTTTTAATAAAGTTAAATGTGAAATGAATGAATATTTATGTTCAAATTTTGAAATATAACTAAAATTGGAAATTTGTGAATTTGGCTTAAAAGTGAATTTTAAGTTAAGTAAATAAAAATGAAATTAAGTTATATTTGAAAATTTTTAACTTAAGTGTTAAGTTAAATTTAATTTAATGAATTTGAAATTTTATGTTGGAATTTAATAAGTGAATTATTATTAAATTTTGAATTTTGAATGAAGATTTAACTTTATAAAATCATGAATATAAGGGTATTTGAATGATTGTTTTAAAAGTGAAATTATATGATTTTATAAGTAAAAAAATGATTTAAATAAAAATATAACTATTTGTGAAATTATACTGAGTATTTGAAGTTAATTAACTGCATTTCAGAAATGCTATTAATTCTAATGTAAATGATAACACAGCATTTGTAAATGCTGTAGTTGATAATAATGAACCAAATGGCTAAGTTTAATATAAGGCTATCATAGCATTTTTGTAAATGTTTTAATTGTTGAATTTAACTAAGTTTTATTTGAAACTAATGTAACCCTATCACAGCATTTTTTTATGCTATCTTTTGTTAAATTGAACTGTTTTGAATGTAACTTTCTGTAGCAATTTCTAAATGTTGCGAAAGTTGAATTTTCATCTGTTTTAATAAATTAAGTGGATAAATGAATTTTGAAAGACTAAAATTTTGTAAATTTAACAATTTAATTATTAAATATAATAACTTCATTTTTATGGTTTAAAATGAAGTAATTTGTTTTGAAATATAAACTATTTTGAAATGTGTTTTGTAATGGTATTTAAATTAAATAAAAATGAATGTGGTTTGGAAGATATTATATTTTTGATATTTTGAAATGGATTTTGAATGATATTGAATTTTGAAATGATATTTGATTTTGAAGTATAAAATACCATTTTGAAATTTTAACCACGGGATGTATTTAATTTATAGTTTAACTAATTCTTAAAGGATGGGCGATCCCAAGCATCCTTTAAGTTATTGTGTACTTCTACTACAGTTCACTTGAGTTGGTTTACATTATATAAGTATATATTGTCCTGACTCGAGTTTTTTGTGTTTTACTTTACGCTCGGGTCAGCCTGAGTATTCACAGCTTTGGATTCTCTTTCTGGAGCTGGTCTTTGCTGGAGTTTCTGCTTATCTACATTTATATCTACTCTCTGTTTCAGCTCTTCTAGTTTATCTCATGTATTAGTGAACTTCTATGTATTTGGGATTTCTATTATGTTGTTTTCAGACTTTTATGTATTTGGTTTGAGACTCTGCCGTAGTAGCTTCATGAACTACTATGTATTTTATTTCCGTTGTGAGTTATTCTGATATTTCTGTGTCTGTGATTCTGTGATTGTATTTCATTTGCTCCAAATTTATTTACAACGCGGTATTTTGAGCAATTCAAGTCCGACATGTACGGATGCGAATGGCTGAAAATATCGGGTTATTATAGTTGGTATCGGAGCTTTGGTTTTAGGCAAACCTTAGCCTGCGGAGCAAAAACTCATTAGAGATAGGGTAGAAATACCCTATAACGAGTGAAATCAATCTCAGAATCCTTTCCTTGTGAGAGAACGTATTTTCGAAGTATAAAATGATTTCCAAATGATTTTTAGAGGATTTTCAAAGATTATTTTGGTATAAAAATTTTCTTATTTTGGAATCAAGATTTTTTTGAACTTCATTACTTCTGTATCCATCTTGTTAGAAATCTCTTGGTTAGGATTCTTATTGATTAAGATTCCTTGAACTGTGGAACGCTCCCACTTGTTCTTAAATCCAGTCTTGTCTTCCCTATTTTACCCTTTTGATTTTGGCATTCCATAACCCCACTTTGGAATGACCTCTCTACAGAGCGGTGATTCCGTAAATCTTTGAATGATTTATAAAGGGGTGAAATTCCTTTATAATTGGCATTGATTCACCGGAGATTTCTGTATCCTCGGATGTCGATGCTATCTATCTCCTCCTCTATTTGGTAATTAAATTATCTCATCTTCGTTTGAGTTTATCTTCGAACTAGAATTCTATTTGATTAGAGTTCCTCTAAGTTTGAATCTTTGTTTGTTTGAAATCCTTCCTTGAATCATCCTTTGGAAATTTGTGTTTGGTTGTATTTTGAAATTGTGCATACATCAAAATTATTAAGGATGACCATATTTTGTATATAAAAAGTGAAATGCTTCCGATAAGGATTATATACCTTTTAAAATGAAAATTGGAAGCTTTGAAAGGATTTGAAATTTTGAAATTTATAAGAAACGTGATTTATACAAAAATAATTTATTACTGAAGGGTTTTGAATTTGAATTTCGAGGAATCGAATTCCGGTGTTTTGAAATCGGTTTTAAGATTTTGGAAAATATATAATAATTATGTGATTTAAAGATATATTTTTTCAAATAATAAATGTTTCAAATGTATTCGAATGAATTTCAATGATTTCTAAGGTATTTCAAAGAAGTTTTTCAAAGTTAATTGAAGTCCAGAACTCACTTATGTCGCTGGAAAATAATTTCGATGATGAATGCATGCATCATCGACATTGATTTTCGAGTTTCTGAGTGAGGGAGAGGCCACTCTAGTAGCTTTTCTATGCGAGCGATTTTGTGAAACCAGTTTTGATTTCAGATTTTGAATTATGGTTTGATATTCGAAAGATAGATCCATACATATATATATATATATATATATATATATATATATATTTGAAATGATTTAAAGTAAGTTGGTGTTCAGTCCTCGAGATTCATATTTGTTTTGTTATAACCTTATCTATTGGAATTGATTTACTGATTTGTTAGTGATTTCCCACTTTTGGATTTGAAAATATGATTTCTTCGACTATTTTGAAGGTTCGAGCACTTCCAAATCAACTTTAACTTTTCAAAGCTAAGAAATTTTGAAAGGTATAAGGTATTTGATAAAGAATATAAGTTTAGTTTGTATGTTTCAAGTATGAAATAATATGATTTGTATAAGTTGAAACTGTTTTGTTAAGTAAATAAATAAGACTATTTTGAATTATACTAATACGAAATTTAGTTTTGAAATGTTTTGGATAAAAAAAATTAATCTTCAAATGTTTGAGAAAATTTTGGTTTTAAATGTTTTAACTTAGTAACATCTTTATAAAACTATTTATTTAACAAGTTGGAATAGATATGTACGTATGTTGTTTTATCGCATAATTAATTTGATCCAAGTTTGAGTACACAAGTTCGAGGTGAATTACACCATTTCGTGTTAGGATTTTTAATTTGATTCTTGATGGCGAATATTTGATATGGATTTTGGGCTTGATTCTATAATTCTCTATCATAGTATATAGCTATGCAAGGAGACTGATGGCTTCTAGTCAAGAAACCATATCGAAGTCCGCATTAGGGAAGTCGAATTGACAATACTAGTTCGAAAGCGAACTTGTGTGATCGAGTGAGCGATCGAATGTAATGTTGCGAAATGATGACATATGTACATCTTATATCCTAATATCATTGGTATACTTGACGCTGAAATTGAAAGTTGTTGGGTTGGATATCTTTATAATTTAATTGGAATTTTTCTTTTATGAAAAACCACTATCAAATTTAAAACCATTTTTCAAAACTATTTTTCTTTTTCTTAAACTAACTGTTTTATTCTATTTTTCATAAAAACTATTTTATATACAAAACTGTTCTTAATTAAAAATCTTTTAGTAAGCAAAGATGTTGAATCCCATATGGATTTTCATGCAGCGAAATTTATTTTATTGAAAATTTTGATCCTTATATAAGATAAACTTTACGTAAGTATAAAATGATTTTGAAAACCATTGATTTTGATAAATCAATAATTGAAGCTTGTATTAGTATGAAATGATATTTGGTTTACGTGTAATTTGAGTTTATTTAAAAATAATGGATTTATGAAATAAATATTCCAACACTAAGTAATAATGAAGTAAAATTTGAGATATATGAAATTATGAAATTTAGTTTTGAAATATGGTATATTTAAGCCTTGAAACATATTTAAGATTTAATAGTTTATTTTGTAAATCAAATCTATATCTGAAATTGATAATATTTGAAATGGTTTTGTTGGAAAACTAAATTGAAACTGATGGTTTGAATTGAATTAAAATTGGAAATTTTAGATTTTGGTTTAATTGAAAAAAAAATTGAAATGTAAAGAATTAAGGGCATGTTTTATGATTTCAAATGTATGATTTCAAAATGTTATGATTTTCAAAGTGAAATGATTTCAAGTGTTTGGTTTCGAAAGATTTATAACTTTGAAAGTATTATGATTTTTGAAGTGAATACATGTTTGAAATGGAAATGAATTTATTTGACCTAAATTTGGTTGATTTGGAAATTTGGATTATTTTCTAAACCTATTGTTTTAAGAAATTTTGAAACTGAATATGTATAACTTGAAAGAAATGATTTGGTGACGTCATATATGATTTTAAAATTTAAATGATATCGAAATGGTTTGAAATTTAGAACCTTGTTTTATTAAATACTTGATTCGGGAGCTATCGAACTTATATAAAAATGATTTGTATAAGTAAACTATTGATTTGAAAAGGTACTCAATTTTGAAAAATGAAATCTTATATAATCGAAATTTATATAAGTGTGATTTGATATACTATTATTTTGGAAAGTATTTGATTTGAAATGAAATCTTATATATAATGGAATTTATATAAGTATGATATTTGAAAGTGATTTTGAAAGGTACTATATGATACATATTTTCGAAGTAAAGATATGGAAAGTTCCTTCTGCTTGATATCCGCTTTGTGGCCACACTGTGGATTCATTCTATCGATATTATTCTCTCTCTTTGATTTGGGTTTTCCGGATATGATGCTAGAGTGTCCATCGAATTCCATGGCGATCCCCGTGGTCTTATGATCGCGACTACATAGCGCAACTGCCTGGCTGAGCTGGCCTGGGGGTACGGATTGTTTCCCGAGGGATCCAGGCGTAACCATTGTGTATCCTGCACTCTATGCAGGTCGCATTAGTAGCACAAATGCCTGGCTGAGCTGGCCTGGGGTACGGATTGTTTCCTGGGGGATCCAGGCGTAACCATTGTGTATCCTGCATTCTACTCGTCATCATGGCGTAACTCGCAGGGCTGAGAAAGCTTACGAATACGGATTGTTTCCTGGGGGATCCAAGCGTAACCATTGTGTATCTGCGATCCATGGTTAGACAACTGTTTTGGTTTGGTTGATTTGTTTGGATTGTACTTTCCATATCTTTTTTTTAAAAGAGCTTTCTAGTATTTTCACTGGGTGTTGAAACAAGTCTACTAAGTACATGGAGAAGTCTAGCTTTGCGCCCGATCAACGCACTGCCAGAATATACAGGAACGAGGATAAACTTGTTAAGACATCGAGTTATAAAAGTATTTTGATAAAGTATTATATAAAGAATATTTTGATCAGTTTTTTCCCTTCTAAAAATTTAAAATGTTTTAAATATTGTTTACTTTGAACCATCAGATTTGAATCAAATGACTATTCATCATACTAAAAAAAGATTTATTAAATTGAAATGTATAATGGTTCAAATAATGGTTCATCCTTGTCTTTCAACCTGCTTTACCTCCTAGCTATCTTTTATTTTCCTACCTTCTTTGGGGGATGTATTCCAACCTATTGCTCTTTCTTGTTATTTCTCTGCTTCCTTCCTTTTCGAGGACGAAAAGATTTGAGTGGGGGAGAGTGTAAAAACCCTAGTTTTTGACTATATATTTAAATTTGACTTTATTTTATTTTGAAATTATTTTAAATTTGTTTTAATTGTGTGCATTTCTAAACATTTTTAAAATGATAGTATAATTTTTCCAAAATTTACTGTATTTATTTCCTATTTTTAAAGGCTGTTTTCTAATTTTCTGCCATTTTCTTCATTTTAAATTTCTTTATTTTATTTTAAATTTTTTTTATTTGTGAAAATTCAGCTCTAAATATTTTTAAAATAATAATAGAATTTTTTCAAATATTACTGTGTTGATTTCCTATTTTTAAGGGCTGTTTTCCCATTTTCTGCATTAAAATTTTATACTTAAATTAAATTTTAAATATTTATTTTGTGAATATATTTGTATTTTATGTTATTATTTATGTTTAAAAATACTTTACAAGCTTATATGAATTTTCTAAAAATTAATTTCATTTAACTTCAAATTTTGCAAGTCTAGTTCACTGTTTTAACCATTTTCCTTAATTTTACTTTACATAATTGATAAATATTATATATATATATTTGTATATTTGTAAAAAAATTCGAAATATTATCTGATATTATTATTATTTCAGCTACATAAATTTATATAAATAATAAAAGGTAACTTGAAAGGGTTTGTGACCTTTTGTTTCCTATGGCTTTTGATTTTCCCAACTTTTCACATTTTAACTTACTTTTGCCATCAATTAGCCATAACTACTCACATAATTTAGCTGCCTACCTCCATTCTTCATTCACGTACATCTTTTTTCTCCTTCCTGAAAAAAATTTCGGCCTCCTCTTGATTGAGAAGTTTGGTAAAATTCTATTTCCTTTTATCTACTTTTGTTCACTTATGTTGATTTTTCTAGTTTGATTTTGCACTTGCTTCACCTCATGTAGGTTCAACCATGCCACCTTGCTGCCTAGAAGCCTCCACCACCTGATGACACACCACCAGCACCTCCTCTCACCAGCCACCCAATTCATGAACCCCTTTGGTGATGCATATCCGCAAAAGTTTCAAAACACCCTTCATATTGACCTAGCTGAGCACTAGCTTCCACATCCACCACTTCCACCAACCATGGCCACCCCTACTCCACCACCACCACCTCCAGCACCTCCAACACCCATGGCCACACCACTACAGTGGACCCCACTCCTCTGGCCGTGACACCTAGGGCCTTGGCCGAGCCCAATTCATGGCCCAAAACCCATGTGTATGCATGATTTTGTGTTCTTGCCTTCACCCACCTTTACACCATCACTCAAACTCATGTTAGGCCGACCTTAGCAACCCAGAACTGACCCTAAATCATTGTCTTAGACCTGTACTCTACCTCTGGCCGAGCCTATGAGATGTTGGAAGCAAGTGCAAAGCATTTCATCTTTGTTTTATGAAGTTATTTCTAGCATCGTTTATCGTATTTTTGGTCTGAAACCTTATAATTGTTATATTGTTTGTTTGATTTGTATTCAAGGGAATTAATCCTTGGCTCCTCCATTTCGTATCTGTATCATGCTTTTATGCTTGTGTAGATCCCGTTGTGCAATTCGTCGTTGTGTCATCAGCTAAAAACAGTGAGTAAATCTCACCAGACTAATATGTACTTATGTAGTGATAAACTGACATCACCTGAATCCGTAAATGCATATCATCCTGTTATAACTGCTATATCATATTCATATGATGTTCACACCTATATTTTCACCTGTTATATCATATGTTACTGTTATTTCATGCTATTCTGTTACTTTCATCAGTTTATCACACTGCAAGTTCCCTGTAGACTAGAATCACTATGGGTTGAAATGATACATACCCGAAAGGACTTTAGAATAGGAGAAAATCGTTATGGGCTGAAATGATAGGCCTGAATGATTTTCAGTTATTTTATTTTACTTGGGATTGCGGGTTTGAAATGATCAAACCCGGGCTTTCTTTGTAAATTACGGGTTGAAATGATATATTACCCGTATCACTTTACCTAGGCTAGAAAATGAAATATAGACCCGTTGTTAAAATATGTTTTTCTAAAAATTTTTAAAATATTTTAGAAATGTAAGTATTATAATATTTTGATTAGATTTGATTAAAAGTGATTTTTGTAAAGCGTTATTGATTTTCTTAAAATTTATAAGTGAAATAAATAAAGGGTAAAGTTAGAAATCTGAAATGTAAGTTATTTTGGAAATTATAATTTGGAGATAAATGGAATTTAAATTAAATATGAAAATATGATAAATTTATGATATTTTGAATCAAATGAATTTAAAATGATTTTGTAATACATTAATGATTTTTGAATAAAGTTAAATGTGAAATGAATGAACATTTATGTTGAAATTTTGAAATATAACTAAATTGGAAATTTGTGAATTTGGCTTAAAAGTGAATTTTAAGTTAAGTAAATAAAAATGAAATTAAGTTATATTTGAAAATTTTAAACTTAGGTGCTAAGTTAAATTTAATTTAATGAATTTGAAATTTTATGTTGGAATTTAATAAGTGAATTATTATTAAATTTTGATTTTTGAATGGAGATTTAACTTTATAAAATCATGAATATAAGGGTATTTGAATGATTGTTTTAAAAGTGAAATTATATGATTTTATAAGTAAAAAAATGATTTAAATAAAAATATAACTATTTGTGAAATTATACTGAATATTTGAAGTTAATTAACTGCATTACAGAAATGCTATTAATTCTAATGTAAATGATAACACAGCATTTGTAAATGCTGTAGTTGATAATAATGAACCAAATGGCTAAGTTTAATTAAAGGCTATCATAGCATTTTTGTAAATGTTATAATTTTTGAATTTAACTAAGTTTTATTTGAAACTAATGTAACCCTATCACAACATTTTTTTATGCTATCTTTTGTTAAATTGAACTGTTTTGAATGTAACTTTCTGTAGCGATTTCTAAATGCTGCGAAAGTTGAATTTTCATCTGTTTTAATAAATTAGGTGGATAAATGAATTTTGAAAGACTAAAATTTTGTAAATTTAATAATTTAATTATTAAATATAATAACTTCATTTTTATGGTTTAAAATGAAGCAATTTGTTTTGAAATATAAACTATTTTGAAATGTGTTTTGTAATGGTATTTAAATTAAATAAAAATGAATGTGGTTTGGAAGATATTATATTTTTGATATTTTGAAATGGATTTTGAATGATATTGAATTTTAAAATGATATTTGATTTTGAAGTATAAAATACCATTTTGAAATTTTAACCACGGGATGTATTTAATTTATAGTTTAACTGATTCTTAAAGGATGGACGATCTCAAACATCCTTTAAGTTATTGTGTACTTCTACTACAATTCACTTGAGTTGGTTTACATTATATAAGTATATATTGTCCTGACTCGAGTTTTTTGTGTTTTACTTTACGCTCGGGTCAGCCTAAGTATTCACAGCTTTGGATTCTCTTTCTGGAGCTGGTCTTTGCTGGAGTTTCTGCTTATCTACATTTATATCTACTCCCTGTTTCAGCTGTTCTAGTTTATCTCATGTATTAGTGAACTTCTATGTATTTGGGATTTCTATTATGTTGTTTTCAGACTGCATTATGTATTTGGTTTGAGACTCTGCCGTAGTAGTTTCATGAACTACTATGTATTTTATTTCCGCTGTGAGTTATTCTGATATTTCTGTGTCTGTGATTCTGATATTGTATTTCATTTTCTCCAAATTTATTTACAGCGCGGTATTTTGAGCAATTCAAGTCCGACATGTGCGGATGCGAATGGTTGAAAATATCGGGTTGTTACAAAAGATATCATGGATTATGGCTAACTTCAATCTGCGTTTCTCTTTTGATTGTGTGAAGAAGAGTGTTGAGAAGAGTAGTATAATAGAATTAAAAGTGGTTTCCTTTTGGAATTTTTTGCCTATATGTATAGGCATTCAAGAGGCACACCCGTTGGGAAATGATCATAAGAAAACGCTTATGTTTGTTTGAAAAGACACCTCCTGCCAAAACAATTTTTTCAAAATAATTAAAAACCGTACCTCCCGTCGAAACAGTTTTTTTAAATTAAAAACTTTCCATTAATACCCCATATTTTCTATTCAAATTCTAACATACACCACATTTGAATAAAAGATAAGTTCTTCCAATCATTAGAGAATAAAACATGATATGCACTTAGAGATGTGTCTTCTGGACTCGATCCTTCTTTAGCGAACACTTATTAGATTTACTTTGCAAAATATTGATATAAAATCTTGAATTATTTACATTTTATAGTAAATTTACACAACAAGCATCACATATACCAAACATGATGCATTTCAGTTCATTCAATTGTATTCATTTTGGTCCTGAACAGGTCCTGTCTTTATGAAAGCTTTAGTGGTTGTAGCCATCTAACCCTCATAGATGCGACCCTGTATCACTATCATATAGGTAATACTAATTAAGAATATCCTTCCATATTCCTCTTAAAGTAAGATATTAATATTATTAGGAATAATAAGTCACCCTAATCTGCTTGTAGGAAACACATTTCAATCACTATAGGAATGAGTATGTTTGTGTGTTTTTCACCATTAAAGATTTCCCTCACCAGTTTTCCTATGGAATCTACACTATAAGATCTCTAATTAGCTAGGTTAGGTTTTTTTCTAAGTTATGTCAATCATATTGACTTTAAGCCCATCCCCTCGATGTAAAATTACTTGCTCCTTGTATGGCCCTAGTCAAAGGATTGGTATATTCTCCTTTGACTTCACGTAGTTAATAGATATTACTCCATTCTTGAGGATGTCTTTAATAGTTTCAAGCCTTATTCTTATATGCCTTGACATCTCATTGTAAATTTTCTTTTTAGCTCTTGTGATTACAGATATGCTACCACAATGTACACAAATAGTAGTCGTGAAGTTAGGCTATAGTGGAATACCTTCTAAAAAGTTTCGAAGCCATTGTACTTCTTTGGCACCTTTAGTTAGGGCTATGATTCTACTTCCATTGTTGAGCATGAGATCATAGTTTTTTGATTACTTCCAAGATATTGATGCTCCACCAGTATTAAATGCATTTATGGATTCCGTGTTTCTAGATATCCAATTCGCATCACAATATTCTTCCAAAACAGTAGGTTATTTTGTATAATGTAACCCATAATTCATTGTATGCTTAAATATATAAGTATTTTAACCAAAACACTCTAGTGATCTTTTACAAAGTTATAAGAATACCTACGTAATCTATTGGAATAGGCTAAATCAGGTCTTGTACAATTCATTATGTACATCAATCTTCCAAAAATTTGTGTGTATTTCAACTATGACACACCATCATCCTTGTTTTTCATAAGATGAAAATTTGGAACAAACGGGGTAACTACAAGTTTGTAGTCATAATGTCCAAATTTTTTTAGTGCTTTCTCTATATAATGGGATTGTGTCAAAATATATTCTTTAGATATCGTCCTATATGGACTATCAATATTATCTCCTAGTTTCATATCTTTCATATTAGAAAAGAATTTAACATTTCTTTTACGGAGTTGATCACATATCTATTTATCATATTATAAGAATGTCGTCAATGCACAAGCAAACAATGACAAACCTATGCTGAAGTTTTTTAATGTACACATACTTATCACATTTATCAATTTTAAACCCATGTAATAATACAATATAATCAAATTTCTCATGATATTATTTTGGTGCTATTTAAGTCCATATAAGGATTTAACTAATTTACGAACCTTCTTTTCTTGACCTTTTACTAAGAAACCTTCGGGTTGATCCATATATGTTTTTTCTTCTAATTCACCATTTAAGAATGGTGTTTTTACATCCATTTAGTGTATTTTCAAATTATAGATTGCTGCTATTGCAATTAAAATCCTTATAGATGAAATTCTTTCTATTAGTAAGTAAGTAAGTATTAGAGTAATCAAGCCTTTCTTTTAGTAGTGTGCTTTGGCTAGTAATCGAGCCTTGTATTTTCCTGTGGTACCATCTAGTCTTATTTTCATCTAAAAAATCCATTTGTGTCCAGTTAGTCTATTCCTTGGAAGTAGGTCAATTGATTTCCATATACTATTTTGCATAATGGATTGCATTTCACTTTGAATAGCTTCCTTCAAATAAGGTGCTTCAGATAATTCTATAGCAGCTTTGTAGTTTTGAGGTTCTTCCTTCGTGCTAAAGGTCAAAAATTCAAGTCCAAAATCCTTCTCATTCTTTTACTTGCTCTTCTAGTTTTTATTTCTTCGATTTCTTGAACCCTAGACGAAGTTACTTGTTCAATATTACTGACATCTTTTACTGTTTTGTTTATGATATTGGTCCTTTCCCCTTTTTATGGAAAAATGTGTTCGAAGAACTCGACATCTTCATTTTCTAGTGTAGTTTTTACATGAATGAAGGTATTTCTGATTTGAAAATTAGAAATCTATATGTTGCGATATTGCTTTCTTATCATAATACAGACCTATGGTTTTCGGTCTAAGTTTCGTTCGCATAGGTAAAGGAACTTTGCCTAAAATAAACAACCCCACACTTTTAGTTTCTTATGAGAAGGAAATTTTCCTTTCCAAGACTCATAAGGATTCTTATTGTTCTTTATGAAGGATTTGATTTAAGATGGTATTTGTAGCAGAATAGAGCATCACCCCATATGTTATGAGGAAATCTAGAACTATTAAGCATATAATTAATCGTATCCTTGAATGTTCTATTTTTTCGTTCTATGACACTATTTTATTGATGAGTATAAGTTGTAGTGGTTTGAAAAATAATTCCATGAGATGTAAATAATTTTGAGAATGAATACGATTCATATTCTCCTCCTTTGTTAGATCTCATGACCTTAATTTTCTTATCGAGTTGAATCTCTACTTCAACCTTGTATGCCTTGAACATGTCCAATGCTTCATCATTACTATGTATTAAGTAAGCATAACAATATTTGCTACAATCATCTATAAATGAGATATAATGATTTTTCCCTCTGTAACAACTCCATCGCTATACCCATATTATTAAAGAACATTATAAATAATGTCGTCTAATAACATGGAGAATACGACTTGTTAAGTATGACCAAATGTGAATATATCTTTAAAATAACACTTACATGTCATACTTACATTTTACCGAATATCCAAAAAAAATTTGACACTTACAATCATAGTCTAAAATAATAAACACACCAGTTTCTCAAAATCAGAATAGTATAGCATATAAAACAGTAGCCACAAATCACATCAGAATGATATACATCATATACAATACATACCATGAGTATTCAAAATATAATACTAGACCCACATAATATAAATCCAGGACAAGTCACTATCTTAAAATATACATCCCATCACATACATACATACATACATACATATATGCTAAAGAAGGTAAAATGAATAGTCAAAATAGTGTATCTTTATGCTAGCACACCTACCCAAAAGTTTGCACATCTTGTAACCTAAAAATCTCGGCCTAACCTAAGTATTATAAAAATAATAAATGGGTCGGACTATCTATAAATATCCAAAAGGGTGTGGACAATATATAACAAAGGGTGTATGACATTAAAAATAAATATAGATGCTATAAATATAAATAAGTCACTGGAATAATCTTTTACCCCAAAATCCATCTCAAAATATAGAAATACTTAAATCATGAAACACAGAATAAATCAAAAAGCCTACATTTCAAGAATAAAGAATAATATCTCATAGTGCAAGAAAATCTATTCCATACCAACCACAATGATCGTCCATACCAATCACAATGGTTGTACTCATACAATGGAGAACAAAATCCTAATCCATACCGATCTGATACCAAGGATCGTCCATACCTTGAGAAAGAAAATTCTGAATAATCTTATGGATCGTCCATACCGATCACAATGATCGTCCATCCCGAACAATGATCATAGAAAACATATCTTTGAGACCTTAGATGATATAACTCATACCGATCTTGATGATCATAAAGAAATCCATGAGTATACCTCTTAAGGTTCTATTGGCATGAAATCCGAACACCAAAAAGAACACACTCTAAAGTGTCAAATAATATCACTTTTAGTAATCATGAGAGCTTAACTAAAACATCCTATACCATTTGGTGAAATTTAAGTGTTTACTAGAAGCTAGTAAGTCTCACTCATTAAGAATATTGCTGGATAACCTGAACTATATATCTCTTAAGGATCTACCAGCTTACATAAATGCCGAACCCCAAAAGAGAATAAAACCCTGTAGTGTTAAATACTTCCCAAAGTCATCACAAAAACTCAACAAAAGCATCCCATAATACCCGGTTAAATTCAAGTATTCGCTAATGGGTTAGTAAATTCCACTCAAACATTCTATTCAATAAGTTATAACATATTCGATGAAGCGTTGTTTAAGAGCATTTAAACCAATCAATAACACTAAGTTGATTATCCTCATTTTTCATATTATAGAATTAAGGCTCTCAAAAGTTTCTCTTAAGATTTATTCTAAATCTTTTAACATAAATATCCATAACTATATTTTTAAGAAAACATGAAAAAGTGTTTTGAAATCATGTTTATATAAATTTCTCTTTTTCATAGTTAATCAAAAGCTATTAATAATTACATATATAATTTATCAAGAAAATTTTCTTTTATAAGATTGTTTATAAAATCAATCTTCGAGTTCACAAACATATGCATCATTATAAAAGTTAAGAGTCATTTCTTTTTATCTAAAAATATACAAATCACTTTCTTTTGTAAAATACTACTTAAATATATATAAAGAGAATGTATACACATTACAATAAAAATTATGCATCTTAAAATTTTGCGAAACTTAAAACATGAAAGTTGTTGATAGAATTCTAAGCTTGTTAACAAGAAAAACAAAATCAAATTTGGACTTGTGGTTCAAAAGTTATGATCAAATTAAGTTTCAGGATAAATTTTCTTAACTCTGTCGTTTATTCTCCGGCTAGTGATAAAGAAATGTTATCTCGACCATATAAACCTCAGAATTTTGCAAAACTCAAAATTAAAGTAGCAGACAAAAGTATAAGCTTTCCAACAAGAAAATGATCATCAAATTAAGGCTTACGGTTAAAAAGTTTTGATTAAATTAAGTTTCAGGTTTAATTTTATTAACTCTGTCATTTTTTCTTAGGCCAGCGACAAAGAAATGCTATTTCGACCATTTAAACCACAAAATTTTGCAAAAATAAAACATAAAAGTTGTTGATAAAAGTCTAAACTTCTAACAAGAAAATTTTCATCAAATTTGAACTTACGGTTCAAAAGTTATGGCTGAAACAATTATCAATTCTTAAATTAATTATCTCTATCATTTGTTCTCAAGCCATCGACAGAGAAAAGCTATTTCAACCATAAAATCCACAAGGTTTTAGTTTCCGAAAGATCTAAAATTATCAAATTCCAATGAGAAATGAAAATGATATGGCCAATTTACGAACAGTGATTAACTCAAGGAATGTAAATTAACATCCAAGATAATCAACAAACATCAAACAATCAAAGATAATTCAGTAACTTATCATCCATTTTGTCAAAACTGCTACCATATCTAAAATTTGATTATATACAACTATATTATAGGAAGTTGGCGAGGATCGCTGACTTTTGTAACCTCCTATGACTTGGTAACTTCACCTTAACCTTGTAATTATCTTCTTCAAATTTTCCTGTAGACCCAAAAATCCAAACCAAGACAACAACATATAAGTTAAAAACGAGTTTAAAAACACCAAAATAGATAGCCTAAAGGGTGTAGAAGTGATTGAGAAGCTTGCTTGAATTTCTGTGGATTTTATTGGAATTTATTTCCAATTTAAATTAATGAATTTGCTCTTTAAGGTTTTATCTTTGAGAAACCTAACTTTGTTTTTCTGACTTATTAAATAAACATATAGTTCATTCAAAATTAGTAAGGAAAGAAGTGTTCTCTCTTATTTGCATTGATGGACTAAATTTTATTTACGCCCAAACCCAGGTTTTAATTAAAAGAATTAACTCCTTTTCATTTCTTTTCTACACTTATTTTCCCTATTTTAAATACCAATTTAAAAATTGATTCTACCTTCTAAAATTTCATACAAAAATACTATCATATATTTCAATCTCTTAATTTTACGATAAAAAGGAAAAAATAATATTGTAAACAATTATTTTAACCCCTTTCAATATTTAAAAAGAGAAAATCTCTTACTTTCATTAAATGGAAAATTCTAAAGCTACTAACTCAAAATCTAAATAATTCAATTTCACACAAATACAAGATTTTTCACAAATTTCCAAACTCACAAAAATCCAATTAAAGTTCCTAATTGGTTTCCCAATTCAACTTTTTAACTTTAAATTGAAATCCTCTTAAGAAATGTTCTTAAATAAATCAAATCAATTATTCCACAACTAGGTTTACTTACACAATTAAATTTTACAAATTTCTAGTAAAACTAATTAACTATTATAAACCTTAATTAATCCGGTAATTAACAAATGGTTGTGTCCCCGCAATTTTGACAATGAAAGAATCCATAATATAAATTTTCTAATTTTTCTTTAGAAAAAATTTTCTCCACCACAAACTATCTCAAGACTCTTTACTAAAACAAAATTTTAAAATAAAAGAAGACATTTTCAAATCTATCCCTATTTCAAACTTTACCATTTATTTAAGCCTTTATTACCTTTTGAAAATTTTCAAAAAAAAATTATTCCTGATAATCTTAAGAATTTCAAAATAATTACACTTAGTAAATAAAAATGTTGCTCAGTCTTATTTGTCCTATATTTTATATTGCATTTATAAATCTATTCAAAACCAAAATTTTTCTTAAGTCCATAATGTAAAAGTTAATCTTTTATAATTTTAAGATTTTCGTTCAAAAAGAATTTCGCATTTAACATGAACATCTTTATTTTTGTAAAAAAATTTGTAACAATTAAAGAGATTGTATAAATGATTTGCTTATTCCATTTTTACTCACAAAAGAACCAAAAGTTTTATATAAACCAATTCCATTTTTATTAGCAAAAGAACCAAAAGTTTTATCTAAAGTTTATTAAATTCCTAATAATTTAATTAACCTCCCAATAAACACTAAACAAATTGTATAAATGATTTGCTTATTTATATAAAAAGTTTCATACTATTTAATCCATAATTTAATTTTCCACATAAATGATTAAACTACGAACTAAACTAAGTTTCACCTCTTCTTTATTACGAACATTTTCCTTCCATAATCATTTTAAATTTTATAAAATGATTTAACTTATTATTTCAAGAACTCTACATATTTTAATCAATTAATTTATTAAATTAAAGATTAAATTATCTCTCTAAACAAAAAATATGAAGCCATGAATTATTGTGATCCACTTTGTTGTTACAAAGTTGATCGCATATGCTATCAACATTGTCTTGCCAAGTCTCTCTACTTCACACAATTTTCTTTCAATATAATTATTGTTGTTTTAAGTTTATAAAGATTATAAATTTGATTAGTTTTCTTTTGGGATAATTAATTTGGTTTAAAATTTATAAAAGAGTTATATCAATTATCTTTCGGGATGATTAACAATGTTTTTATAAAAGTATTTTAAATGTATTTATTATCTTCCCAGATAAGAAATTTTGTTTTAAAGTTATAAATGATAATTTACAAATGAGAAAATATTTCGGAAGGAATGTTAAAAATAAAGCTAAGTGTAAATAATTTTGGCTGTATAGTAAACAATGTTTAATGACATTTGTTTTTAGCCTTCTTTTTAATACACTTGGAAATATAATTAGTTCTTTGAAAAGAATAATTTTAAAAAATATTTCTAAAGTGTTTTACAAATATTTGTGATGTGATAATTAAGCACAAGTGTGAGTCAAATGTTTTAAAAAGTTTGATTTGTTTGTTTAAAGTATTTGGTCTTACACTTTCCACTAAACATGGAAGGAACTCTTGCTATTCTTAATGCTAAGAATGTTGTCATGACAAGGTGGGAAGAAACACTGCCCTTACTTATCCGGTTTCATTATTTTCCCTGGGTTCGTAATAGTTTGGGATCAACGAGTTATGATAAGTGTAAGAGATTTACTTTTCGTATACGACCATTTTGTTATTCCTGATAGTCCATTTATTGACTATCGATCTTACTATCTTCTTTATGTTCATCAATCTAAGACAATTTGTTGTTCTTTGGGGAAACTCTTGTTGTCCTTAAAGTTAAGAATGTATGTTTATTCAAGGTAGGAAGCAACACTGCTAGAACTTGTCTGGCTTCATTGTTTTCCCTTGGGTAGTACTAGTTTGGGATCGACGATTTGTACTCATTTAAGTGTTGATATCCTTTATCGAAAATGACGAAAACAAAAGAGCGAGATGGATATCAAGCTATGTGAGTTGCTTCCATTAGAGTTTCTTCACATCTACTCTAGATTGGATTGATTTGTATGCACATGGAGATGTAAAATACTCAGATTGTCGTTTAGGTTGGCGGGGTCCAGCTTGTATATTTTCAAGAATGTCATAGAATAAATGACCTTCTCGATTATATTTTCTAAATGTATGCTTTTTGTGAGGGGAGCACCCTCCTAGTCTCTGTTGGAAAAAATTCTTTTCTATGATTTTGATTTAAACCATTGAATTTATTCTTTATTAATTGCATTGATGTTACCCAGCCTTTTGGGTAAGGCCGGGATATCAACAAATTGGCTAAAAAAGATGGATATCAGGATTGGAGATCGATTAGAAATAAGGCTATGATCGATATTGTCAAAATTGGACCAAGCCTCAATCAAGGTGGGATCGATTGGTATTGATAAACAAGGCTAGGTGAGGCTACATTTAAAATTTTAGGTCAATCAGAGTTCGTATGCTCAAGTTACGGATGGATAAATATTCATTAGAAATGGTTTCACATCGATACGTTCGTATCGATCACTACTACATTGGTTTGGATCAATCGGTCTTCAAATCGATGCATTTTGTATCAATGCACTTTGCATCGATCAATTGACTTTAGGAAGGAATCAGGTTGATAGATATGGGGTTCGTATCGATACGCACATATCGATTAGATGGAAGAGTATGCCAACGTACTTCGTATCGATCAAGGTTGGGATCGATACGAAGAATGAAGCAATGGTTACAAGGATTTGGATGAGCATTTCGTATCGATCAATTATTGATCGATACGAAGGACACACTTAGGGATCGATATGAAGAAGGCAACATATGTTAATGGATGGATGGTGGTCTATAGATACGAAGGGCATGGCCTTGGATGGATAAGAAGCAAGGACTTCGGCATCAATACGAAGGCAGGATATAGGGATCGATATGAAGAGCTCAGCAACCGATGGATATGAAGAAATAGGTCAAACCAAGGGAAGCAATCTACAAGAATGAAATATGGATCTCTACATGATACTCGGGCCATGCCATCAATACGAAGCTTGTCGATACGAATGTATCGATACAAATTCGCTAGCCTACTTGCAAACTCAACCTTAGATCGATCATAACTCTCAAACCATAGATCCAAATGCTATGAAATTTTCACAAGAGCTTGCTTGCAACCTCAAGAACCTCCATGATCGATTTCAGCTTGTTTGGAGTGATTCTTGATCGATATGAAATCCATATGGATTGATACCAAACCACTCTAGATCAATCATTTGGGCCCACCTACACGGGAGAAAAGGTATTTCGAGTTTTGGGGCAGATATTTCCAGATCTACTCCTATAAATGGAGACTCTATGACAACTAGAAAGGGATCTTCTTCCTTTCTTGGCGTAACTCTACCATTTTGGTTATTGATTCAAAAGGCTTTTAACTATAATCATAGTATAAAAGGAATAAATGATTAATTCTATGTGGACGTAGGCCAAAAATAGATGAACGACTATAAATCTCATCCTTACTTTCTTTCATTTTAATTTGGTTATTTCTTTATTTTTATTCTCTATATTATCTAGATCTGAGATCTGTGTTTGGATATTGAGAATTTTTGTGTAAACACTGGTGCTTTCACCACTTTTGGGGTTTATGACCAATTTTGACACAAACACTTAGGTGCTTTCACCGAGAAAGCTAGCACTCAGTGATTTGGTAGCTTGGAATTTGGATCTGAAAGCTTAGAAATTCGGATTCTATGAAGAAATGGCTAAGCAGTCGATAAGGAGACAAATAACGAAGAGAAGTCATCATGAAGGAAGTCAGGAGGATTCCTCAGGAGCTAATCGGCCTCGATCTTCAACACTAGAGATGAGATGGAAGCGATGCTAAAAAAGCAAGAGGACATTATACATAACCTACTCCAATAGGTTGGACAAGCCGTAGTGCATAGTCAAGGGAATGGAGTTGTAGGGAATGCTGGAAATGAGGATCACAAAGCTGGAGCAGCAAGAACAGTGGAAATCCAAAATCTAGACCTGGGAAACGAACCAAACTGGATCGGGATAGAGCGGAACCATCAAGAGCAGCTCCTCACTCGAGGGCATACCCCCGGATCATGTTGGCTCAATCCTAGAAAGGATACCACATGGCACTGTGTAGTTCGGCATTGATCGAGATATGGATGGTCATCTAGAAAGACAGATTTTAGGATTCCCTCATGAACTCGAGGGGAAGGTTGGAGATAGCAAGCAATGGCTACCACTTGATGACAACGACAGGTTAGTGGACATGATCAGACGGGCTATGAGGGGAGGAAAGTAAATAGAGATATGGAGGATGTGAATAGGAGCCCCTTTGCTCCCAAGATCAGGCAGGCTAGGAATCCATTGGATTTCAAACTACCAATGCTAGAGATGTATGATGGGAGAACGAATCCTACTATTCACTTGACAAGGTACATGAGGCACATGGAAGTACTAGGGGCATTAGAGGAAGTCATGGCGCGGTGCTTCCCCTTGTATTTGATGGATATAACAACACTATGGTTCAAACAACTGGTAGGCGATTCTATTGGCACTTGGACTTAGTTGATTGAGCTATTTTTGATACAATATCGGGTCCACATCATGAGACCTAAGAATGTAATGACTTTAACATCGATGAAATAGTGGAAGCGAGTTTCACTTAGGGATTTCTTAACCGAAGTCAACGTGGTAGTTGCTTCGGTGGATCGACTCGATTCGTCGATGGTTTTGATGGAGGCAGTCTTGGGGAATGCAGACAATTCGGACTTTAAGATATATTTGGAGAGAGATCCACCGATGGATCTCTAGGAGTTTTACCATGACGTAGAAAGGTTTCTACAACAAGAAGACGCGCAGGCAGAAAGAGAGGGGAGAGAGGCTGAAGTTTGTGCAACAAAAGGTGGAGGTCTACCAAGGGAGGATTCAGACAAGGTCGATAGAGGCAAAAGAAAAATGAATGACAGCATTAACACATCATAAAGGCAATAGAGGGAATTCGTTTCTTACACGGATTTGACTGAAACTTTAAAAAGGATTTACTTGGGTGCTCGAGGGTGCCTCCAGTATCGAAGAACGGCAAAAAGGGAACCCTCTGAATACGAATGGGCATTGGGAAAGCATTGCCTATTCCATGAGCTGGATGGGCACAACATGAACGACTACTGGCATCTAAAAGATATTAATATGGAATATGTAAGGAATGGTCATTTGTAACAATAAACAAGGAATCGAGTTATGGTAATGGAATAGGAGTGACCACCGCCCACCTCAAACGAAGATGGCATTGGATCTAGGCAAGGTCATCAGCTTGTTATTAATTGATTGGATTTATGGCATGGAATAAGTAATAAACCTTGAAGTAATGCGGCTAAGTCACTTACACATGTATGGGATTGAGGACGGTCCCTAGGCATGCTCTAAGATGATGAAGAACTATGATGCTCGGGTTTATGAAATCTTGTTTTTTCTACTTTATGCAAACCCTAGTTTCTTTTTTAGTACTCTGATTATTTAGTTTTCTTGGTTGTATGGAATTTTATTTCATCGATTGAACTTTATGATCACTGGATTTGGATTTATGTAATAAATAATACAGGTCACGCGATTACGGTCCCGACCGAAGAGACGAAGCAGTAATCACGAGTTACGAGTCCCTTTGCCAAAGAGTGAAGGAATGGACTCAAATATGGAAAAATTCCTTGACCGGGGAGTCGAGGCCGAAGAATATAAAATCCTCGACCGGAGAGTCGAGGCCATAGATTATAAAGTTTCTCGACCAGAGTGTCTAGGCCGGATATAAGTCCTCGACCGAAAAGTCGAGGCCGAAGAATATAAGTCCTCGATCGGAGAGTCGAGGCTGGAATAGGATAAAGCCACCCGACGAGGTCTATAGATTCAGATTTATACCCGAAGAGATCTCGGATTTGGATTACTGGGCCCGGAGAGGAACCAGACCCAGATTTGGATAGCAACTCGAAGAGGTCATGGATTTGGTTATTGGTTAATGTATATGGATGGATTAGAACTCGGTTGTCAGGCTTGGATGGATATGGAATTGCCTAAGGATTTGGTTACTGAATTTGGAATCAGATATCGACTCGAAGCAATCGTGGATTTAGATAAGGCTATGGCTATGGCACTTAGATAGCATGGCTTGGAATTAGATTAGATTATGGATAAGATGATATGGCTTTGGATGGAATATGTACTTTAGATGTTGAGAATAAAGCTATTCAAAACACGTATTCCTATGCAAGACATATTTTGGGGGAAAATGTTACCCCGCCTTTTGGTTAAGGCCGGGATATCAATAAATTTTCGAGAAAGGATGGATATAAGGATTGAAGATCGATTGGAAACAAGGCTATGATCAATATCATTGAAATTGGACCAAGTTCCAACCAAGGTGAGATCGACTGGGAATGATAAACAAGGCCAGTGAGGCTACATTTCAAATTTCAGATCAATCGGAGTTCGTATGCTCAAGTTATGGATGGATCAATATTCATCAGAATTGGTTTCACATCGATATGTTCGTATCAATCACTACTACATTGGTTTGGATCGATTAGTCTTTGGATCGATGCATTTCATATCGGTGCACTTTGCATCGATCAGTTGACTTTAGGAAGGAAATAGGTTGATATATATGTAGTTCATATGGATATGCACGTATCGATTGGATGGAAAAGTATGCCAATGCTCTTCGTATCGATCAAGGCTGGGATCGATATGAAGAATGAAGCAATGGTTACAAGGATTTGGATGAGCATTTCATATCGATCAATTATAGATTACAAAGTACACATTTAGGGATCGATACAAAGAAGGCAACATACGTTAACAGACTGATGATGGTCTATGGATACGAAGGGCATGGCCTCAAATGGATACAAAGCAAGTAATTTGGCATTATTATGAAGGCAGGACATAAGGATCGATACGAAGAACTAGGCAACCGATGGACATGAAGAAATGGGTCCGACCAAGGGAAGCAGTCTACAAGCATGAAATATGGATCCTTGCATGATACTTGGGCCACGTCGTCGATACGAAGACTATCGATGCGAAGTCGCCAGCCTGCTTGCAAACTCAACCTTGGATCGATCATTACTCTCAAAACATAGATCCAAATGCTATGAAATTTTCACTGGAGCTTGCTTATGACCTCAAGAACCTTCATGATCGATCTCAACCCTTTTGGAGCGATTCTTAATCGATACAAAATCCATATGGATCGATTGGGGATCGATCACAAACCACTCTAGATCGATCAAGTGGACCCAACTGCATATGAGAAAAGATATTCCGAGTTTTGGGGCAGATATTTCTAGATATACTCCAATAAATAGTTACTCTTTGGCCAGAGATAGCCTAACCACTATAAATCTCGTGTGTTCTCTTACTTTCTTTCATTTTACTTTGGTTATTTCTTCATTTTTATTCTGTACATTATATAGATTTGAGATCTGTGTTTAGATATTGATCATTTGTGTGTAAACACTAGTGCTTTCACTACTTCTGGGGTTTGTGACCAATTTTGGCACAAAAAATTGGCAAGCGTCATGCACTCTTCACAATGTTTAATTATTTGTGTCCATTCTTCAAGTTTGGATTTTGTTCTGATTTGATTTTCATACTTGCATGTACAGATGTTGTTCCTGTGAGTTAAAACTGATTCTGTGTTTAGCGTTGTTGTCTTATAGATTATTATTGTTGAATACGCAAGTATATGATTTTTGAATGATGATAATAAACATATATGTAAATATATATACTCATTTAAATGTACTTGTTAATGTACTATTTTATTTTTCACATAATTAATAAATATTTTCTGAATAATATAAATAATATTGAATTTAACTTCAAACTGATATTTTATTCAAACAAATATTTTATTACAATTTCGAATAGTACAAATTTGAGCTTTCACTGTATATACACAATTTTGATTATAATACAAATTTGACTACATCACAATTTTCATTTACATTAGCAACTCACTACATATCACACATTCACTCGTATTTATCTTCAACTCTATTCCAACTTAAATCCAGCATCTGAGTTATCTGCAAAATACACTGACGCAGTAAAATTGAAAAAGAAATATTTGTGAAGTGTAAAATAAAATGTGTATTTTGAAAATATTATTTTCCTCAGTCATTTGGGTTGTTCATCATCGTTTATTTTGAATTCATCATACACGGAAACTTGTGACATGCACAGCGTATCACTGTACATGCCACAAAGCTGTGCACATCGATATACACTTGATAAAAGTGTAGGGACAGGTGAGCACAAGGTCAAACCAAAATGAAAAGCCGGGTTCAACTCAGTGAAACAAAAATTAAGTCACGACACGAGCACATGGCAAACCTGAGCTTTAAGCTGGATTCAACTCAGGTGCACTACAAGAAAATGCAACACTGACACATATATGCAAGCAAAGACTGCATGGTGCAGCAGCCTCAACAGCAAAAACAGGTGCGCAATAAATATCCAATGGAGACTCATATGAACTCATGTGGAAGTGTAGACCATATTCAAGTACAATACAATAATACCAAAGTGAAGCCGCTGATGGAACCTAACTCGAAGAAATGCAATAGTGACATGCACAGGTATGCAATAGAAAGATGCACAAAGTAATGTCAACAGTCAATGGTGATGCAATGCAAACTGCCTTAAAAAAATGACCAATATACCTAGACTCCATAAAGTTACATGGAATCAGATTCAATGGTATATACCAGACAGTGACATGTATGAAATAAGTACAACTTCAATCAAAACCAGGTTTAATAGCTGACCATGTGAACACAATATGCAAGCATGAACCGAACGGTATACAACAACCAAGTTTAGGACTGAGGTGAATTAGATCATTCAATCCAGTATATATGCATACAACTCACATGTAGACTTCAAGATGAACAAGACTCATGGAAACGCAAATAGTTCAAGATGATCAAGACATAACAGATGAATACAAACTGCCTCGAAGCAAATGAAAACATAATGCACAAAACCGCAATGAGACAGCAAGCACATGAAATCAAAGTGCAGACTTACAAAGCAAGCCATACTCAAGTGAAACAAAATAAAGATGGGGTGAGTGGATGAATATATATACATCAGGTCGTAAATGGCACACTGTGATTTCAACATCAAACCAAACAAGTACAAATTCAAGCATACAAATGAAGACATATTCAAGTGCATTGAAACCAAACAGCAATTAACAGTTTTATCAAAGCCGAAGTCACGTCATATCAAAAATCAAGTCGAAGGTGTGAGTCAATCAATTTCAAAAAGAAGTATATACAGTAAACGTCATCACATAAACAAAGTCAAGGCCGAAGTAAAAAAGGGACCAAATCAAACAAGTCATGGTGGCTAAGATTTCAATCGAAGCCGTGGGAATCAAGTAACACAAAATATACAATTTGAACAAGTCGAAAAAATCACAGTCATTCAAACATAATCGAGCGGCTGAAGAAAATTATCAGACGAACGAAGAAATATGAATTCAAATCCTATATAAACGATTAACATAGTCGGCCTACGTCATCGAGTTCAAAAATATTAAAAAAAAGCAAAGAGCATAAAATCACATACCAAATCATATCGAACTCGATCGAGAAGGAGCAGCCGTGTGAAAAGTGAAGAAACACTCGATCGACAAAGCCAGGAATGATAAATCATATATTCGATCGAGTAACTGAGTCAGTGCTTTCGAATTCCAAAACCCTAATTAATTGCAGAGGAACAAAAGTATTTAATAAAATGAAAAAAGAAAGAGGATGTTTCAAAGAAACGGGCCGATATAAATAAAAAGAGAAAGGGATTTTCTTATCACTTACTTATTTTTTAGGCCGACAATAATCTTTGGGCTTCTTTCTTTTAAAAAATTAGGGTTTTGCTTTTAAATTGTTTTTTGATTTGTATTTTCCTTTTAAACGATTGTATTTTCTAGTCATGTGACTAAGGGACGAACTACAGTGGTGTAGTTCGAGATTTCGCAACTCAGTGGCTGAGTTGCGGTAGGGTATTGAGTACAGAGTTAGGTTAGTCGATAGCGGGTATCACGCGTTTACATGTGCAAGCATCTAATTACTTAATTTCTAGTAGAAACCTTGGAGGAAGCACGTATATAGGGTTTTGCCGAAGCTGGGTAATTTCTATGTTGTTCTATTTCTGCATTTTTGTATTCTACTATTATCTGTACTGCTATTATTCTGTTGTGATCAGTGCTGCAATTATTTATATACTTCAGCGATAAATTTTTATAATTAATAGTATCACCCTATTCACCCTACTTCTAGGGTTAAATCGATCCTACAAGTGGTATCAAAGTTATATTCAAAAGCCACTTTTGTTTTAAAATTTTGGTTTTTCAAAAATCAATTTTTTTTCTTCAAAAGTTTTAACTTTTAAAATGGCTTCTTTTATTAATGCTTTTGCTAAGGGTCGATCCAATATTATTCCACCTATTTTTGATGGAACGGATTTTTTGAATTAGAAATTAAAATAGAATTTTATTTCAAATCTGTTAATGTTAAATGTTAGGATATTATTGAAAATATGTATGATATAATAGACAAGAAAATTACTTCGATTAATGCTCTTGCTATGCATATACTATATTCTCATAATAATCAAGATAATTTTGACTTTATCACTCAGTGTGAAAATGCATAGGAAATATGGAATACTTTTGATGCAATATATGGTGCAAATGTCAACAGCAATGAGAAATCCTCCAGAATTGACTCAGTTAAATAAGCGAACTTAATAGGATTGGTAAAAGGCAGTAGTAATGAGGATGATGATGATGGGGCACCTAAGCTGGCGCTAATAAAGAAGAGATTCATAAAGTGGAGCTGCAAAAATAAAAATCTAGCTCTAAATCAGCAATTTGAAAAGCAGAATAGTCAATGCACTAGAAAAATCAAAAGAGCAGAAAATCATATGTCACAAGTGGAATAAACCCGGTCATATCAAGCCCAATTGTCCCCGAATTCAATTCGACCAAGGAAAGAAATCAAAAAGGAAATTTTTTGCAGCCACGTGGAATAAAAAGGATTATGATGATAAAAGCATTAGCAATGAGAGTGAGAAAGCAAATATGTGCCTTCGAGGTGACATAACTGATAGCGACGATGATGAGCCAAGCGAGGTATCAAAACTTACTCATTCAGAATTACTTATATATTTCCACGAAGTAAATGGCTGTTTTGAATGACTTAGGGAGAAATATGCCAAAACTGAATCACAAAGAGATAGTTTGATAGAATCAAATAAATAGCTTAATCAATTGATTAAAAACTATCAAATTAAGAGCCCTAAGTGTAATAAGTGTCCAACAGTCGAAGAAGAGATTAAAAAAATCAGAAATTAAGATTAAATCACTTGAAAATGAAATTCTGATTTTAAAAGAAAGTGAAAATACAAGGAGAGAAAATTCTTTTAAAAAGTGCACTCAATTATTAAATGAAAACGAACCACTCAAAACACAAGTCCAACACTTGTCTACAACTTTAGAAAAATCTCCAAAGGAGAGAAATCACTAAATATGCAAATAGGAAAACAAACTGTTAATATAGAAAGATAAGGACTTGGATATAATCAATATGAACTTGATAATCATGTCAATTCTATGTGAACAATTTTTAGAAAATTTGGACACAATCAAAATAATTGTTGGCATAGACCCAAACACATGAAAACTATTCCAATTTGGGTTCCAAAGGAACAAATATAAAATACCTCAAAGTCAAACAAATCTGGGTGCCGAAAGGAATAAATATAAATAGTTTGGGGTTTCCATAAATTATTTTTCGAAATCCATTTCCAATAACAACCACGGACCTATAAAAACAAATAGCTCAGAAAATTCTTTTATCGTGTAGGTGTGGTGGCAGGCTAAGTAACAACAACAGTGTTAACTAGATTTTGGCTGTTCCAGACACGCAAAGGGCAACTAATAAAAGTTCCTTAGCTAGTAAAAAGGTGGCAGAATCACAATGAGGAACAACGAAATATTATTAGTAAAGGTAAAAGAGGTAACGGTATTTTCAGCTTGAACGATATACTAAATGTGATAATCTGCACCATAATCTGATTTAAATTAGCCAGTTATGTCATAATAAAATAATGATGATCTTTTGATTCTGATTTATTCTTATTTGACTTGTTCTTATTTTTGTTTTTGAGTTAAGCAAAATGTTGACCAATCACATTTCATTTTTAAACTAATTCACATAAATTTGTTTGGTCTCATGATGGTGTTTGACTGGACATTATATTTTTTGTTCGCTGTTATCCCGCTTTTTCGCAAAGCCGTGATACCAAAAGGTCGATCGAAAACAAAGGAAAATTCGTCTTAGAGATTGGGCATACTATGCTTCACTATGGATATCGCTGAATTTTGTCCGAGTCCAGATTGAGCTACAATTGTTAGGACACGACAAGAAAGATCATAGAAGTCAACATCTCAAATTTCAAGTCAACCCGAGTTCATACGCTCAAGTTATGATCGATTCAATTTGAAAGGAAAAGTACTGGTTTCGTATCCATCGTTGTAGGTGTCCTCAAATCCATCGCCGAACTCTAGTTCGAATCGGTCACCTTCAAACCCATCAAAGTATCCCAGTTCGTATCAATCATAAGCGGCCATGTTCGAATCCATCGAGTTCGTATCGATGGACTTCGTAACCATCAGCAGGTGACGCATTTCGTATCCATCAGCCAGTGCCTGCTTCATATCCATCAGATCGTCATCCTTCGTACCCATCGAAGGGTTCAAGTTCGCACCAATTGACTTCGTATCCATGGAGAAGTTACAAAGCTCATATCTATCAGAGAAAGGCTAGTTCGTATCCATCAAGCAATGGTTGTTCAACTCTATCAGTGAAGCCTTGTTCGTACCCATCAGTGAAGCTTCGTTTGAATCCACCAAGTCAACTAGCCATGATGATGTGTCATCCATCGATTCGAATGTGCCAAGATGCATGGAGTTGAAGCAGTCAACTCGGAGCGAAATCCGGATCGAGGCGAAGTGTGCGCTCCACGTCAACACGAAGGTGCATGCCACCATCGGTTCGAAGCGATCGATTTGAACGAATCGTTTCGAACCAAACAGCCACACAAGGAATCCCATTTCGTATCCATGATAACTCGAGATCCACAAGTCCAAATGCCACAAAATTTTCATAGAAGCTTGCATACATATTGAAGAATGTCCACGCCAAATTTCACCTCCATTGGATGATTTTCTGATCGATTCGAATGGAGTTCGAATCGATCCCAAAGTGGGCCCAAATTTCCCGAGGCCTGGCGCGTGGGCCCCCTCACGTGCCAGAAGTGGTCTCCCGAATTTTTAACGAAATATCAGCATCCTACGCCTAGAAATAGAGCCCCAGAGCCAACAGGAAAATGATCTTCTTTGGATTCTCAAGCGCCTAGACTCTGCCGGATCGAGACCTCCACCATCCTACATAATAATTTTGCTGGTGATTTCGAATTTCCAGTTGTAACTCGCTGTTGATCGCTGTAACAACTTGTAATCATTGAAAGAGAATCAATAAAACTGCAAAAAACTTCACAGTGGACGTAGGCAACACGCCGAACCACTATAAATCGCTTGTCTACGCATTTACTTTACTGTTGATTGGAGTTTTTGTTAGATAATATTCGTTTTGAATTTACATTCTTCATTATTATCTCTTCAACGACTCCCGAAGAGTGTTGTGACCACTTTTGGTGCAAACACTTTGGTGCTTTCATTGAGAAAACCTAGATTTTCTCCTGCTCTTTGGATCTGTCATCGATACCGGATTGAATAAATCTAAGAGGGAGATCCAGATCATTCAAGTCCATGTTCCTTCAATTCTATTCAGATTTGCAAAAGTCTAAGGAAAGGAATTCAACCTTCAAAGATGGTTAGTACAAGAACCACCTCGAACGCTGTCAATCAAGAAGAACATGATAGACAGAATCCTGCTCCACTGCTTCCATCTAATCAAGATGCTACTGGACACTCAGAACCATCAGGTCCGGTTACCCGACAAGAGTTACAGTTGCTGCTCCAAGAGCTGACCCAGAGTCAGCAACAACTAGTAGAACATCTACATGCTAACGCCGTGCTGATCAACAAGTTGGATCGCCAGAAGCGAAAGAGATCCATGAGAGACCAGGCTTCTCGCTCCTCCAGCGAAAGTTCTTCATCTTCTGATTATCATAATCGATCTCCACGATGCCGGCTAGATGGGAGTCACATGCCAGCCGCTGGAGATCAACCAACACTAACCGTTGGACAACTGAGAGTTGGTCCATCAGCCAGTTTCCAAACCTGACCCTCCTCCCGAGGAGGTGCCGTCCCTCACCACACCGCAGAATACCGCACCACTAACATTGCGGTTGAACCAGGGGTCAACATCCAAGATCAGTCGAACCTGGACCGTCGTCATAGCGGACGTACTCCTGAACCGTACGTCCCAGAGGACTATGAACCAAGAAGGCAAGACTTGGACCGTCGACAACATCTGGTTCAACCCCAAAGTATGGAAGTAATCATACTCCGGTGCAAGCTGCACAAAATGCGCAAATGCGAGATCTTTCAACCATGATACGTCAGATGATCCGTGAGAGCCAGGGATTCACAAATGACGATTGGGGAGCTTCCCAAAGTCACACTCCTTTTACGGACGATATCATTACTGCTAAACCCCCACGGCGATTCAGAATGCCACTCTACCCATGTACGAAGGAAACTCCGACCCCAACCAACATATTCTGAAATATGAATGGTCAATGACCGCTGCCAGAGCCGGCGATGCAGTGAAGTGTCGTAGTTTCCCCATATCGTTGGGGGGCATCGCTACCATGTGGTTCACTCGACTACCACCTCGATCCATCTCTTCGTTCGACCAGTTAGCCACAAAATATGTTGAACAATTCCACATGCACGTCGCAAGGCCAAAAGATGTCAACACTCTGTCCAGCGTCACCCAAGCTCTTGGAGAGATGCTCAAACACTACTTAGAGAGTTTCCATACTGCATGTGCGGAGATCAACAATCCAAACGATAACTCCATCCTCATGGCTTTGACTAAGGGGATCGACCCCGATTTTGAGTTTGGCAACTGGTTAGCTTGAAAACCACCTGCATCATTGGACCGTTTCCACGCCAGGGCGGCTCAATTCCTGAGAAGGGAGGACGCGAAACAGTCTAGGAAGTAAATTGATGCAGGACCAAGTAAGGAAGGGATCCAAAGAAATGTTGCAATCAAACAGTCCGGTGAGAGCTCCGGAAAAGTTCAGTTGAAAGTTAAAAACAAACAAGCTCGGCGAAGAGAGAGCGAGAATCAAACTAGAAAACGAGATCAAAATCATGGCCCGCGGCGCAGGAATCCAATGTTTGACAGTTACACTCCTCTGAATACCTTACTAGAGGACTTGTACTTACAAACCTGTAATACAATCCAGTACCAAAAACCTGCACCAAAACCGTCGTTAGAGAGACAAATCCAAACGGGAAAGTTTTGCAGGTTCCATGAAAGCTACGAGCACAATACGAACGAGTGTTGTCACTTACAAGATCTCGTTGAAAAATTGATCAGAGAAAGGAAGATGGAACAGTTTGTGCGGACACCGCAGCCCAGAGAAGCGGGCCCATCAAATCAAAACAATGAACCCAATCGACCGAGACAGGAGGACTCGACTTGTCCCCGCGGAAGATTGGTGATAAACTCTATCAGTGGCAGACCAACTTTCTCAGGAGCCTGGAACGACGAAGATCCTCGTCACTGTCACACATGACAGGCTCTGTTCAATCTATGAATACTTTGCAATTTCCTTTACATTATGGAATTTGAATTTGTAATAAGGCACTCACTTCGCCGTATTTTCTTATTTCAGCAATAAATTACTATCTCTTCAAGCTAGATCTGTGATTCACCGAATGAAACATTCAACAATCACGACACACGAAGAGCTAAGTTCCATCAAACAATGGAATTTATTCAAATAGCGAGTGACTGTGATACGACCGGCCACTCACTAAGTGAAACCCCAGCTCGGGGGCAAGCCATCACATCAAAGGCTGAACTGGACCAACACACGACAGTCCTACAACTAACTCCAAATTCCCAGAGTGCTAATTGGAGTATAAACATTCAAAAATTCGTTCCCAGAGCGCGAACGGACTCCAACTTCCCAGAGTGTGAATTGGAGTATAAACATCCAATAACTCGCTCCCAGAGTGCGAACGGACTCCAACTTCCCAGAGTGTGAATTGGAGTATAAACATCCAATAACTCGTTCCCAGAGTGCGAACGGACTCTAACTTCCTAGAGTGCAAATTGGAGTATAAACATCCAAAAACTCGTTCCCACAGTGCGAACGGACTCCAAATTACCAGAGTGCGAATTGGAGTATAAACATCCGATAAATCGTTCCCAGAGCGCGAACAGACTCCAACTTCCCAGAGAGTGAATTGGAGTATAAACATCAAATAACTCGTTCCCAAAGTGCGAACGGACTCCAAATTCCCAGAGTGCGAATTGGAGTATAAACATTCGATAAATCGTTCCTAGAGTGTGAACGGACTCCAACTTCCCAGAGTGTGAATTGGAGTATAAACATCAAATAACTCGTTCCCGGAGTGCGAACGAACTCCAAATTCCCAGAGTGAGAATTGGAGTATAAACATCCGATAAATCATTCCCAGAGTGTGAACGGACTCCAAATTCCCAAAGTGCGAATTGGAGTATAAACATCAAATCCATCGTTCCCAAAGTGTGAACGAGTTCCTAAAAAGCCCAAACAGGTGTGACTGACCGTCTACCGGCCAACTCCAATTTCCCAGAGCGTGAATTGGAGTATAAATATAGATTACAGGTTCCCGGAGCACGAACTGAAGTATCCGTGCTAACTCCAACTTCTCAGAGCATGAATGGAGTATAAGCATAAGTTACAGGTTCCCGGAGTGCGAACTCAAACATACATGCTATCGTTAAGTTCCCAGAGTGTGAATTGGAGCACACATACCGAGTCGAAGTTCCCGGAGTGCGAACCGAAATGTCGATACTAACTCCAAGTTCCCAGAGCGTGAAGTGGAGTATAAACATCAATTCCAGGTTCCGGAGCGCGAATCGTGTTACAAACATCGATAACTCTCAAATTCCTGGAGTGCGAACCGGGTTATCGATCTCAAATTATCCTAAGTCCCCAGAATGTGGACATGTGCTTAAGATTTGCAATAAGTGCGATCAACCACCAAAATACAAATGTTGTTCCCCAAAACCAGGGGGGCAAAAAAGCTAAGTGTTAATCACTAACCAAAGTGATACAATGTCCGAAGTTCAACCCATTCATCGGTCACAACTTGCGACCAAGATTTTCAGACTTGGCAAATAAAACAAACTCTACTTAATGGTAAAAACACCACAAGTACACCGGACTGAAAACCAAACACTACAAACACTTAAGCACAAAAGAAATGAGAATTGAAACAAAGAAATTGAATTTCATTTCAACTAATTAGAGACAAGGACTTACAAGCAAATAAGTTCTTCCAAAAAAGAATTCCTACTTGCAAGGGCCGAACCTGCATCTATACATGGCCTACTAGCGGAAAACAAACACAAGTTCCTATCTATCAAAAAATCCGCTTAAACGGCCCATCTATTTCTTCTTTTTAAATCTCCTTATCAACGGTTCATCCTCGGACTCGCTAGAAACAGAGATCCTTCGTTTGGAGCGCTTCCTCTTCGGTGGCTGCTCTTCGGTTGGGGGCATAATGTCAACATCCTCCTCAGAACTTGAATCTACATGAAAGCTTCCCACCGAATGAGTAGGAGGGACTGGATCTGCGATAGAAGACGGGACGGACACCCGGGTATCAACCACAGTGCCACTCGGCGATATTACATTTAAAGGTGTCGGACCGTGCGCCGTAGTCCTAATTCCAGCGCTGCCACCTTGCCCCGCAGCCTCTAATTCTGCATTAATCTCGGCCAGAATTTCTTTGTCATGAATCGCTTGGGCCTGGCTGGGGGCATCTGCAGTCTGCATTGAAGAGCTAGAGGTTGGCGTGAGGTCACTAACGATGAACGACAAGTCTGTGGATAAGCCACCCTGCTCGCCGAGCAGCTCGCTCACCATTTTCTCATCAAGAGATAGTGCGCTCCCCTGCGTCACCTCAGTTGACACTGCTATTACGACGGTAGTCTTAGTGGTGATGGCCTTCTCCCCTTTACTTGATTCTTGAGTCGCGGCAATCGGCGCAACTCCAATCACTGTGCAAAGATAAGAAGAAGTTATTAGTAACTGCTTCAAAACAAACTCCCTATTTGGAATACACTTGAGATAAGTTTGAAATACCTTCCTCAACGTGGCCTGCTGACGACGGAGTAGCTTCACAAACGTGCTCCCGGATAGGAGATAGCTGCGGTTGCTCTGGATTATAGGCAGGGACTGACTGTGAGTCAACCGCAGATGTGGGTTCTGACGGAAGTGGAGCGGTGATCTCAAGAACTGAAGCCCGATGCTCAACACCAGAACCTTCCCCGACTCCCAAGTGACGGGCGCCGACCGTCTCCTTCTCATGGGAAATTATGGCATCATGAAGGACTTTCTTTTCGTCTTCGGTCAGCAACCGGTTTTCAAGCTCAAACTGGTCAATTGATTCATCCGGATGCGCCGCTCTCTCCTCCTCAATCAACCGACTCCAAGCGCTGTGAAGATGTACCGGATAATCCTCGAGCCAAGCCAAATTCCTATGCCTTAGCACGTTGGCATTATAAGTGATGAGGAGGTCTTCAATGTCGGCCTCCAGATTAGACTCGGTGATTTCGATTTTTCTATCAACATCGGCCTCGATCTCCATTACTTTAGCCCTCGCAGCATCACGCTCGGTCCGGAATTTTACCGCCTGATCACATGCCTCCTGTGCAGAAATATTGGCGGTATCCCTTTCCTTCATAATTTCATAAATTTTAGCCTTAAGCTCGTTAAGCTCTTTCAAAGCCGCATCTCGCTCAGCAGTGACGATGGTGTTCCGGTGGCCCATGTCTTCCACTGTGACATAGTGCTCTTTTTTCATCCCATCCATGGCCGCTTGAGCTTCATCGGCCTTCGTAAGAGCCTCCATCTCTGATTTTCGAAATGATTCAGCTTCTGTGTTCAGCACTTGTATGATGCGATCTTTTTAAGCCAGCTCGGCTTGAAGCTTTTCGATGGTAGCCGCTCGTTCGAAGGCTGATGACGATGCTTTCTCGTCCGCCTTATACCACGCCTTGTATTGGGCATAAAAATCGTGCACATAATCGTGCGCCACCTGCTCGGCCTCCGGCGGGATTCTTTTCAAGTGAAGAGGAAAGATGTAGTTATCAAAGCAAATATTCGAGAAGTCCTTCTTAATTTCGCAAGCCTGATTGCTCATTCACCCAAAATTTCAGTAGGAGGCTGTTCCGCAACTATTGGGGACATTGCCTTAGATCTGGGATCTTGGGGCTCGGGTCTAGAAGATTGAGAAGCTGACTTGTATCGAGAAGATTCGAAAGGACGAGACACATAGGCAGGAGGTTGTATAGGAGCTCTGGGAGGAGGAGTGCGAGATCAAGACCGGCGTCTGTAGTCCCTATCTCTATCATACCGATCTTGGCTAGAATACCCGGAGTACCTACGATCATAATCCTTATCTCCTTCTCTTCGCTGTGACTCATAAAATGAGGAAGATTTGCGAGCATGTCGCAGACTTCCTAACATCGAACCGTGTCCGGTCATAATATCTGCAAAGCGAAATGAGAGTAAAGTTAGTAGTTTTTCAAAACCGATGATCTACGAGTAAAGGTTGTGTAGTGTCATGAAACGTTCATGAATATGCATTCCCCCGACCAACCAGAAGTGTCGACCACGCTAGTAATAAAAGGCTCGCTCAATTCTAGGGTGCGATGGAATTCCTCCAACCCGGCATCATGTTGAAAAGACACATCATCCGGGATTGGAAGATCGGCAAGCCCTTCAAAGAGACTTTCTGTTCTTGGGGGAGACCTCTCCGAAATTCTAATTCCGGGGGTGAGCCGGGACATGACGACCGACTTCCGTCTTCCCTTTTCAGGCGACTTAAAAACGGTTGCCTTTTCTCTGCTCAGCGACATTCTGAACTACATCTGTAGGCCCGGCCAACGGTTCGTCATCAGTATGGGTTCTTTCAGAATCAGCTTCCTCGGCTATAATAACTTTGGGCTTCTTGTGCTTGACTCGTTTTTTCAAGACGGCCTTAGTGCCCCGTCAAACTTTATACTCTGCCCTCGTTCGATCAACCCAAAAGTCTGGAGATTCCTATCCGTCAAAAGAAATTTGACATCCCTATCTTCGCTCGGGGCTTCTCGGAGTACTCGTACTATCTCCTTAAAGTGTTCACCTTCGGGTCGCTGAATCGTTGCTGTAAAAAGGAAAAAAATATATGTTTCACTTCGATTGCAATTGCCTTAGTGATTATTTGAGAACTCAGCTATACTCACGTCTGAATAACCATCGCCGGGCAAACCCTGGAGGACATCTGACATAAAACCATTCCGTCCTGTAATAGCTTAACCTTGTCCAGGACCCAGTGACCACTTGACAATTCCTCACTGCTTCCAAGAATGTGAAGGAGGGTTAAACACTTCGGGTTTTGAAGTTGAACAGATATCTGATCTCGGTCGGGATCGGTGGTCTATGAAGGTACTCCATAAAGACAATGAACAAGCTATTCACGGAAGCATACCTGTTCGGGTGTAGTTGAGATGGGGCGATCCCCAAAAAAGACAGTACTTCTCTTATGTACTCATTGAACGGAGGAAGCGTCCCGGCCGCGCATGCGTGGCGATTGAATGCGATGTATCCCTCCGGCGGATTGTGTGGTCTGTCATTCGGTCCCGGTAATAACACGTCGTCCATTGACAGGCCATGCCTTAAGCATATCCTCCCCAACATATCTTCAGAAATATTGGACTGAACGGAGTCCGATGGATTGGCAATAAAAGACGCATTGGGAAATTCGTTCGGGCTAGGACCGATGATCTCAGGTTCAATATCTGGAACCTCAAGTCTCGAACTAACTGTGCTTTGAATCTCCTACTGCTGCGAACTTGAAGGTTCCATGACTAGCTAACTCATGAGAAACCATCGTTAAACGACAAAGGACCCGTGCATTCGCCAGTGTAAAGTGTATGAATGTGTGTTGTGCAGTGCCGTGCATTACTTGAATAAATGTCGCAGAGTTAAAGGAAATATGCAAACGACAAAGCTACGGAGTCCAGTTATAATGACCGTCATCGCTAACCATCATCACTAAACCGTTTATATGATGGAAATTGATTCGGATGGAAGTTGTTATGGTTCCATCGACGAGCTTCGAAAGGTGGTCAAGTATGCATTTTAATTATCAAGTCCAAATATGCAGGAATGAAGCTTGTCGGAATTATGCTAAGAAAATGTCAAACTTTCATATCCATCATGGAGGGTTTCGAATCGATCGCAGAAAGCTCGTTCGAAACCATCATGATATCACTTTGAATCGATATAGAGGGGCGCGCTTCGAATTGATGATCAAGGGCCAAGTACGTATCGATCAATGTAGGATGACTTCGAATCAATCCTTGGTTAACTGGTTCGTACCGATCAGGAAAACCTCAACCTAACATCGATCACATTCGAATCGATACCTTTCGTATCGGTCATAAAGATGTAATTTGTATCGATGTAAAGTTAAGGACTTCGAATCGACCAATAGCTATTTCTCGTATCGATAATTTCGTATCGATGCGACCCATCACGATAGTCAATCGGTGCGAACTGCGTCACCTCCATGAGGACATCCCAGGGATCGATGCGAAATCCAAAGAAAAATGATGCCGCCCTCAACGATTCGAACACAAGTCTCCAAATCGATTCGAAGCTTCTCTAAACCAGATCTGGCTTTACCAATCACCAGAGTGGTTAATCGATGAAGAAGAGGTAGATCTGAAATAGCTTTGCTGTTTGGATTCGTGGTTAATTACCTAATTTGAGTGTGGAATTCGAGGAATTAAAGATTTGGATCTTGATTGATTCGAAGATGTGACATAGTGCTTCTCTGAATCTTCGAGTCAATGCAAAAGCACAGTAAACGCAAGGCAAAAGTAAAAAGTAAAAAGTGAAAAATGGCGAAGCCCCTGCTATTTATATGGAGCCTAGAAAGTGACCGGGTCGTTTTGCATCCCAGTCAACTCAATCGGTCGCAACAGGTCAAACCACAGATTGGTTCGAAAGCTCAATTCGAGTCCATGCGCTTGAAGCTTCATCGATGCGAAACACACAGCAAAGCACTGAGTCGCATCCATGCGAAGAGAACAGTGGGAACATCGACTCGAAGCCCCTGTTCACATCAAAAAATTCACAACCCCATCCACGACCTACTGATACGAACAACGAATTCGTATCCATCATTTCCTATCGATACGAACGCCGATTTCGTATCCATCATTCCCTATCGATACGAACGACGATTTCGTATCCATCCTCTCCTATCGGTACGAATGGGTGATTCGTACTCATCCAAGCCATCGATACGAATGTCGATTTCGTACCCGTCATAGTATAAGTGTACTTCATCAATACGAATGTTGATCTCGTATCCATCGATGCTCATGCCCATCGATTCGAAATATTACATTCGCGCAACACAAATTCGATTCCATCAACCTTCTATATCGGTTCAGGAGACGATCGATACGAAGGGACTTTTCAAAACAACCATCAAGCGTTGTCTCAACTCAAATTTCCAAATCGGTTCAGGAGAGAATCGATATGAAATTCAATAGCAAACAAAACTGACAACGACTCGTGGACACTCGACGTTAACGGGGGTCGAACTAACATATGTGCATACATGTCGGACTAATATTCGATTTTAAACATTTATAGGGATCGAATACTCATCTTGTTACGAATACAACAACCAACAGCTAAGCACTATTATACAGCAATCAACCATATCAACACAAGGTTACAGCAATACAGAGTACGAATCTCAACAAAAGAGAGCAATGATTGTTCAGAGAGAAATTGCAGCTCTTCAAAGCACGTCATGTTTCCACAAGACGTACTTTGGGGGGAAAATGTTATCCCGCTTTTTGGCAAAGCCGTGATACCAAAAGGTCGATCGAAAACAAAGGACAATTCGTCTCAGAGATTGGACATACTATGCTTCACTATGGATATCGCTGAATTTTGTCCGAGTCCAGATTAAGGTACAATTGTTAGGACACGACAAGAAAGATCATAGAAGTCAGCATCTCAAATTTCAAGTCAATCTGAGTTAATACACTCAAGTTATGATCAATTCAATTTGAAGGGAAAAGCACTGGTTTCGTATCCATCGTTGTAGGTGTCTTCGAATCCATCGCCGAACTCTGGTTCGAATCGGTCACCTTCGAACCCATCAAAGTATCCCAGTTCGTATCGATCATAAGCGGCCATGTTCGAATCCATCGAGTTCGTATCGATGGACTTCGTACCCATCAGCAGGTGATGCTTTTCGTATCCACAGCCAGTGTCGGCTTCGCATCCATCAGATCGTCATCCTTCGTACCCATCGAAGGGTTCAAGTTCGCACCAATTGACTTCATATCCATGGAGAAGTTACAAAGCTCGTATCCATCAGAGAAAGGCTAGTTCGTATCGATCAAGCATTGGTTGTTCGACTCCATCAGTGAAGCCTTGTTCGAACCCATCAGTGAAGCTTCGTTCGAATCCACCAAGTCAACTAGCCATGATGACGTGTCATCCATCGATTCGAATGCGCCGAGATGCATAGAGTCGAAGCAGTCAACTCGGACCGAAATCCGAATCGAGGCGAAGTGTGCGCTCCACATCAACACGAAGGCGCGTGCCACCACCGGTTCAAAGCGATCGATTCGAACAAATCGATTCGAACCAAACAGCCACACAAGGAATCACATTTCGTATCCGTGATAACTTGAGATCCACAAGTCCAAATGCCACGAAATTTTCATAGAAGCTTGCATACATGTTGAAGAATGTCCATGCCAAATTTCACCTCCATTGGATGATTTTCTGATCGATTCGAATGGAGTTCGAATCGATCCCAAAGTGGACCCAAATTTCCTGAGGCCAGGCGCGTGGGCCCCCTCACGTGCCAGAAGTGGTCTCCCGAATTTTCAGCGAAATATCAGCATCATACGCCTATAAATAGCGCCCCAGAGCCAACAGGAAAAGGATCTTCTTTGGATTCTCAAGCGCCTAGACTCTGCCGGATCGAGATCTCCACCATCCTACATAATACTTTTGCTGTTGATTTCGAATTTCCAGTTGTAACTCGCTGTTGATCACTGTAACAACTTGTAATCATTGAAAGAGAATCAGTAAAACTGCAAAAAACTTCACAGTAGACGTAGGCAACACGCCGAACCACTATAAATCGCTTGTCTACGCATTTACTTTGCTGTTGATTGGAGTTTTTGTTAGATAATATTCGTTTTGAATTTACATTCTTCATTATTATCTCTTCAACGACTCCCAAAGAATGTTGTGACCACTTTGGGTGCAAACACTCGCTTATATACACGGCTTCAAATTCAAATTCAATTGAATTTCATTTAAAAGATGTTAAAAATGATTTTGTGGTACACTTCACAGTCTAGTCTATCAAATCCAACTAATGAAAATTTCGAGTGAAAGGAAAATTCAGATGCAGATTACAATGGTAATCTGTTTGGTAGAAAAATTATTCGTAAAACGTGATTTATGTTGACATTCATTAGCTGCATGGCATTTTTAAAGAAAATATCTGCATATTTTTTATTTCAAATAGCTTTCAAATTAGCAGACATTTTTCTTATAAAACCCCTTCCAGAAAATCATTTGTTTTGACCTTGTTTCAGATTAGTCATCTTAGAAAATTTGATTTTATAATTATTTTTGGATTTGATCTTAAATAACTATATCGACTAATCTGACTCCTTACTGATTATCGAAAAGAAAAGTAGCGATTGAAAAAGTGACGAGTGTTGATATTGATAATATATTATAACTTGAGGCAGTATAATTAATAAATTTCTTTAGAAATTTATACAAGAGTTATAAAAACTTTTTGTTGGTAAAAGTTCCATGACAATCTCTATTCCTATCATATTTCTATCGACCATCACTCATCAAAATCTAATATAGTATGTCAATATATGGTGTTTTAAATGGGAAATTATGCGCTTTCATTTTATTATATTTTTAGCAATAAAAAATATCCAAAGTATTAAATCTCATTTAAAAGTCCTCGTGGTTATGCATGGGTGACTTACTTGGAATTTTTTATTATGTGCTTTCATGCTCATTTAAAAGTCCTCGTGGTTATGCATGCATGGAACACATATCGAAATTGATTGATTTAATAGACAAGTTGATTCTAATCTCATTTAAAAGTCCTCGTGGTTGTGCATGGTTAGAAGATACTTGAATTCATTTTTTAATTAAAATTTGGAATACAATTAATCTCATTTAAAAGTCCTAACGCTTATGCATGGTTAGTAGATATTCAAATTCCTGATATAAATATACCACAAATAGATAAAATTATATGGTTTCATATGATGACATCGCCCGTATCATTCTAAAGTGGAATATGCGCCTAGTAGAGTATTTATGATTTTTGTTTGATTTTTTTATTGAAATTTAATATTTATACTCTATTAGGTGTCAATGTTGTATTAATATCTATCATTTTATATCTATTTTTCTAACACTACTACTCTTTTGCTGATAACGAAAAAGGGAGAGAAAAGTTAAGATTTTGACAAATAAAGGTCAAATATTTTGCGTTTTCTATTTACATCTAGGCCTATTTGCATATTTTTATTTATTTTCATGCATATATGAAGGGGTAGCTTTATGTAGAGAGGTACATTCAAATAAGGGGAGAAAATAGAATGATCAAATACATTTAACAAACTCAAAATCTTAAATATATGTTTGTTATCAGCAAAAGGAGAAGATTATTGAATATGCAAGTTTATGATTTTTGTTTGATGATAATAAATATATATATACATATTCATTTAAATGTAAATTGTACCATTTTATTTTTCACATAATTAATAAATATTTTCTAAATAAAATAAATAACACAAAATTTAAATTCAAATGGATATTTTATTCAAACGAATATTTTATTACAATTCTGAATAGTACAAATTTGAGCTCTCACTATATATACACAATTTTGATTACAATACAAATTTGACTACCTCACAATTTTCATTTACATTAGCACCTCAATACATATCACTCATTCACTCGTATTTATCTTCAACTCTATTCCAGCTTGAATCCAACATCTGAGTTATCTTCAAAATACATACTGACGTAGTAAAATTGGAAAAGAAATATTTATGCAGCGTAAAATAAAATACGTATTTTGAAAATATTATTTGCCTCGGTCATTTTGGTTGTTCGTCATCATTTATTTTGAATTCATCATACACGAACAACTTGTGAGATGCACAGTGCATCACTGTACATGCCACAAGGCCGTGCACAGCGATATACACTTGATAAAACTATAGGGGCAGGTGAGCACAAGGTCAAACCCAAATGAAAAGCCGGGTTCAACTCAAGTGAAATAAAAATTAAGTCATGACATGAGCACAAGGTCAAACCCGAGCTTTAAGCTGGATTCAACTCAGGTGCACTATAAGAAAATGCAACACTGATACATATATGCTAGCAAAGACTATATTGTGCAGTAGCCTCAACAGCAAAGATAAGTGCACAACAACTATCCAATGGAGACTCATATGAACTCATGTGGAAGTGAAGACCATATTCAAGTACACTGAAACAATACCAAAGTGAAGCCACCAACGTAAACTGAATCGAAGAAATGCAACAGTGACATGAACAGGTATGCGATAGAAAGATGCACAAAGTAATGTCAACAATCAATGGTGATGCAATGCAAACTGGGTTAAAAACAATGACCAATACAACCAGACTCCACAAAGTTACATGGAACCAGATTCAAAAGTATATACAAGACAGTAACATGTATGAAACAAGTGCAATTTCAATCAAAACCAAGTTTAACAGCAGACCACATGAACACAGTATGCAAGCTTGAATCGAAAGGTATACAACAACCAAGTTTAGGAAAAAAGTGAATCGGATCATTCAATCCAGTACATATGCATACAACTCACATGTGGACTTCAAGATGAACCAGACCTATGGAAATGCAAACAGTTCAAGATGATCAAGACATAGCAGAAGAATGCAAATTGCCTCGAAGCAAATGAGAATACAATGCACAATACCGCAATGAGATAGCAAGCACATGAAATCAAAGTGCAGACTTACAAAACAAACCAGACTCAAGTGAAACAAAACGAAGATGGAGTGAGCGTATGAATATATATACATCAGGTCGCAAATGACACACTGTGATTTTAACATCAAACCAAACAAGTACAGATTCAAGTATACAAATGAAGACATATTTAAGTGCGATGAAACTAAACAGCTATTAAAAGTTTTATCAAAGCCGAAGTCAAGTGATATCGAAAATCAAATCGAAGTCGTGAGTCAATCAATTTCAAAAAGAAGAATATATAGTAAACATTATCACTTAAATAATGTCAAGGCCAAAGCCAAAAGAGGACCAAATCAAACAAGCCATGGTGGCTAAGAAATCAATCGAAGCCGTAGGAATCAAGTAACATAAATATACGAATTTGAACAAGTTAGAAAAATCACAGTCATTCAAACATAATCAAATGGCCGAAGAAAATTATGAGACAAACAAAGAAGTAGGAATTCGAATGCTATATAAATGATTAACATCATCGGCCTACATCATCGAGTTCAAGAATACTAAAAAAAGCAAAGAGCGTAAAATCACATACCAAATCATACCGAACTCGATCGAGAAGGAGCAACCGTGTGCAAAGTAAAGAAACACTCCATCGACAGAGCTAGGAACGATAAATCATATATTTGATCGAGTAACTGAGTCGGCGCTTTCGAATTCCAAAGCGCTAATTTATTGAAGAGGAACGAAAGTATTCAAGCAAAAGAAAAGAGGAAGACGATGTTTCAAAGTAACCGATTAGCATAAATAAAAAAAGAAAGGGATTTTCTTATAACTTTCTTATTTTTTGGGCCGGCCATAATCTTTGGGCTTCTATCTTTTAAAAATTAAGGTTTTTCTTTTAAATCATTTTTTAATTTGTATTTCCTTAAAAACGATTGTATTTTCTAGTCGTGTGACTAGGAGTACGGTGGTGTAGCTCGAGAATTCGCAATTTAGTGGTTGAGTTGTGGTAGGGTTTTGAGTATAGAGTTTGATTAGTTGACAACGGGTGTCATGCGTTTACATATGTAAGCATCTGACTACTTAATTTCTAGTAGAAACCTTGAGGGCAGCACGTAGGCAGGGTTTTGCCGAAGCTGGGTAAATTCTGCGTTGTTCTATTTCTGCATTTTTATATTCCGCTATTATTTGTGCTGCTATTATTCTGCTATGATCACTGCTGCAATTATTTATATGCCTCCGCAATAAATTTTTATAGTTAACAGTATCACCCTATTCACCCCTCCTTTAGGGTAAAATCGATCCTACAATTATATATTCACCATATCTCTTAAATTTTCTCACGCTATTTTTCTAGATTGATCTGGGTGTTATTTTATTATAACGCTTAGGTCAAACCAAGTTTTTCTAGGTTGTCATTGGTGAGACATGGAGCTCGAGGTAAAATGTTAAAGGTTCACCTAACATAGCACATTTACTTTCCGCTTTATTATTATGTATACCCATCACCAATTGTAAGGTTAGGAAGTTATGACTTCCCATGCCGATGAGGTTTATTTTTAAATTTGATATACTATCTATCATAGAGTGATAGTTTTTGTTGTTTTTGTTATATTATATGCTATCATTCCACTGTGAGATTCTGTTCACCCTACTCTTTTTCTTTCTACCCTAACAATCTCCCTTTCTGGCACTTGGATGCTCAACATTTGTATACCGTGGATGTATTAAGCGTCGACTTTCGAGGATCAAAAAGGCCGTTCATTACATTTGGCATCAAAGCTGAAGGTTAAACAGGAACCTTGGATTTGGTGGGGTAAACTCATTTGAGATAGGGTAAGTAACACCCTGGAATGAGTTTGATTGTGTATATGTAGGAAAGCGTATTCGTTATTGCCATAAAAATGTATTTTGTTAATTAATCTATTGAGTGGTTTATGAATTCTGGTTAAGCCATGAGACGTTGCAGTGTCGATGGGATTTCTAAACACTTGAACAAGGAAAATGACACGATATTGAATTTTTCAAAATTTGGTAAATGAAATATTTTACCTAGGATTATAATATATATATATATATAAAAGAAATAATTTTCAAATTTATGTAGTAATTTATGGTGTATTGGTTTGTTTATGATAATTTATATATTATCATTGTTGTTTAATTTGTAATGCTCTGGTGGTTTAGGAGTATTAACAATTGTTTGTTGATTGTTGATTTATGATCGATTAGTTTATGAGCATTTATTTTTTTTGATAATTATGTGTACATTAAAATGAACTCCTTGTGAATTAAGTTTCATAATTTGGACAAATATTTGGTGAAAATGTTAAGTTAAAGGTTATCTTTTAATAAAGTTGTTTAATATAATTAAAATAGGAAGACATGACATTTAGAAGATAAATAATCATGAAATGTTTATTATAATAAAGGAAAGTTATTATAATATAAGATGATTTTAAAGGCACATTTTACATGAGTATGATATACGAAATAATTTGTATGATTTGAAATGAGTGTTTTATAAGTAAATAAAAGGGTTTTTTAAGAATTTAAATCCTTGTATTGCTTGAATTGATTTCAAAAACATTTTGAGAAAGTAATGGTGGTATTACTTAGATGTATTTGTAAGTACAAATATTTCAAAAAGAACATTTAATAAAGAAATTTTTTTTTTGGATAGTTTGGGGAAAACATCTCGATTAATTTTGTGGTAATCTAAATAATCTTCTAAGCGATGATCGAATATTTGCTTAGTCGAACGTTGTAGTGTAGTTAGTAAATTATTTTCTTTATCATTGTGCGATCGAAATAAGTTCGGATCCAAACGAAGCCAAAGCGAGTGTTAGTGAATAAATTATTAAATTTAGTTTATATATATTTAAATATATGTGGTACAATTTCAAAGGGGATTTTTAAATAAAAATTGGGTATTTAATTCATAAGTTTCCTTAAAGGAAATTTATTTAAAATAAAAGTTACTAGAATGTTTGATAAATGAAATTTTTTAAACTCTTGGATAAAAAAGAGATAATTTAACATAAGTTTTTAAGTGGGTTAAATTGGGTATGAAGGTTTTAATTAGCGTTGTTTTACTAAAACCGTATTTTTGTTTAAAGGTCTAAGTCTCATAAATTATTTGATGATATTAGGCCGACTAATAAACATCTTTACCTTATGGATGTCTAAGGAAAGTAGACTCAGAGATTGAGTTTGGATACCAACATTATACTCTTCTGATTTACTTACTGGACCGGATATGTAAAGGGGTCTGGAGTAGTTGACTCAGTTTAAAGACCCATATTTTCTTTGGGCCTTCATTTGAATTTTTTAACATAAGTTAAAATTGACATAGGTATATACTCTTAGAATGTAGAAGAGTAATGTATAAGTAGATAAAAGTGGAGTAAGTTTTTGATTCAATGTTTTATAAAGATGTATCTTTATAAAATGTTTATAAACTTTAGTGAAAATTTATAAAGTAATTCATAAATAATTTTAGCATTGGATGAAATAGTGTAAATGAAAATAAAAGTGATTTAGAAAAAAATGGTACATTTAAAAGATATATAAAATTATGTACGTAAGCTATATGTAGGATCATTTTATTTGCATGTTTCATGATATAGGGTTCGAGTATATAACTTCGGGGTGATTCACACTAGTCTGAAATAAGATTCCTCACTTGATTATTGATAGCAAACACTGGATTCACATTCCTGATACAGTACTAAAATTTCTATCATAGTATATGGCTATGTAAGGAGAATGGAGGTTTTTAATCTAGGAACATGATCCAAGTCCGGACTAGAAGGTCGAGTAAGCGATGCTAGTTTTGAAGTAAAGTTTATGCATCCGAGCAAGTAGTCGGATTAGATATTATGTAATGATGATTTATGTATATCAACGGGCTTAAGCATATTTGTAAGCTTTTTTGTGTGGCTTAGAGAATTTTCGAAGTGACTTTCAATTTTGTTCTAAGGTAGCTTAAATAGTCTTCTAAGCAATAGCCAAAGATGATGAGCATAATGGTACGCTTAGGAAATTATCTTTTTCTTTGAACGAATGAGAAAGTTGTAGACCAAGCTGTTAGCACCAAAATTGGTCACTAACACCTGAGGATAGATTTGAGTAGCGAGATAAATGAAGAAGCTAAATGTAAAATGAGGAAAAACACTATATACTACAAGACAGAACAACAAAAAGTAAAAACAACAAGATTTATAGTGGTTCGACGTTTATTGTCTACGTCCACTCTGATGCTCTCTTTATTACTGTATCAATCACTTGATTATAGATACAATTCACAAGGAATAGCTTGAATACAAGTTAAAAAATAAAGAAGCTGAGCATAAAAAAGGGCAAAGTATTCCCTTGGTTACCAAAAAGATCCCCCATGATGTGACGCCCCACCTCTATATCCACGCTAGCCAAGAACACTACGGAGTAATGCTGTCGACTAGCACGGAGAATAAGGCTGTTGAGGAGCGACCATCCATGTAATTTCTTTGCGCGAGCACCGATATGTCAGATAATATAACATGCATTCTATTTCAAGAGGAAATCCGACATACCGACACAAACTCAAAGCTACTACACGGTGGCTATATAAATCCTTCAGAAAACAAATATAGAAATAAGCATAACACAAATCAGTCACTGACAATTCATATCACAAAGGCGAAATAAGAAATGAATATTACACTAGAAAGTGTACATCAGAGTAGTGGTCTAAAAAGATCCACAATATCACAAAAGAATAGTTACACGAACTACACAAAAGAATAAGTATACATTAAGGAGTCTATATCTCAAATGTATACAACAAAATAACTACTAATCTAAGTAGTTAACCCAAAAGTCAAGGAGTTAATCCTGGATGAGAAGTCAAGCAGAAGCACCTGTAACATCTCCGTCTGACCCGAGTATTATTTATAAGAAAATAATAAACGGATCAGTCTAACTATAAATATCAGATAACATGATATAGAATAGGAGATATGACTAAACACATAATAATCACAATGCCAAGCTGTGATATATATAGGTAATTGAAAATCAACAAGAGATTAATCAACATCGATGAATCTTCTCAAAGATCCAAAAAGGGTATCATACCCAAAACTTGTATTCAGAACAAGTTAATGACACACAAATTCACCTATGCACAAGAATTGATAAATCATATCAATAGAAATCACAAAGTTGGTGAAACATAAATTCCAGAAATCAATACAAGAAATCCAGTCAATGACACACAAATTCACCTATGCACAAGAATTGATAAATCATATCAATAGAAATCACAAAGTTGGTGAAACATAAATTCCATAAATCAACACAAGAAATCCAGTCAATGACACACAAATTCACCTATGCACAAGAATTGATAAATCATATCAATAGAAATCACAAAAATAGGTGAAGTATAAATTCCAGAATTCGACACACGAAATCCAAAAATTTCACAAAATAAGGGGGAAAGGCCTATCACATGAACGGGAGCATGAAAACTCACCAACAGCTGTAACACACGAACGAGAAGCTATCTCGTGGTAGCTAGCCATTAATTTGACACACGAATGGTCCGAAGACCTGACACACGAATGGTCCGAAGACCGTGGGTTGCTACCCCACAAATATGACACACGAACGGGGTTTAGTCTCCCACGCAGACAAAGAGACATCGCAGATTGCTAGTCTAAATCACAAAAATGATCGTCATGATCATAGAGAAGTGTCGATTACAGTAAGCTAGTAAATATATGAGCTTAGCATCATGTCCCATAACCACTAGCTTAACTTAAATATTTACGAACAAATTGAAGATCTCCACTAGAAAATTGTCACAAGAGGTTCAATCGAACAAGTCCAAGAATTAACCGACAAAGTAAACGCAAGCGTTTCATACCACTTCTTTTACTAAGCCGTTTAATTAGATTTCTCATACGAATGAGGTAAAGGTTTGTATATACTAATAGATTGGAAAACGGTTTTATAAACGAATTTGGTATTAAAATAGTATTGAAATCGTTTGAGGAAAGAGTTTTGATATTTACTACTAGTATAGAAAACCTTTATATTTTTAAAGTGACAAAGCACAAGGGGGATTGTAGGAACAATCAATCACAAAGATCACATTCGAAGATGTGAATAAAAATCCAAAGAAATCGATAAAGGATCCATCGAAGTGGATATATCTAAAATTCCCAAAGAAAATAAGTCATCAAAGATGATAATAAATGATGACAATAAATAGGATCATCACGAATCGATTTAAATTGGAAATTCAATCCAAAAAGGCAAATTGGACTCAAACAGCAGGTTCAGTCGACTGAACAGAGTTTTCAGTCGACTGACCCTGTGCCTGGAAATTTTCCAGGTTGAGGAAACTTTCTGTTTCCAGTTTCAGTCGACTGTGCAGTTTTTCAGTCGACTGAATCATGCCTGGAAACTCTCGGGTTTCAGGTTCAGTCGACTGAACAGAGTTTTCAGTCGACTGAATCATGCCTGGGCTGTTTTTCAGCCTTATTCAAATGAAGAGCAAACTCTTCCAAAATGCAACCGGATGAACATTGGCTCTAAGGGTTTATGCCAATCGGCAACCCGGCCCTATATGCTCCTCGATGCATCACCACAAGCATGATCAAACATCCATAAAAGGATTTCACACAAATTTCACTTAAAAACCCAAAAATTGGAGTATTCACAAAACCAATCCAAATCAAGAGCAAATGTACATGAAGAAGTGTTAGGAATTCATACCCAACAACCAAAGATAATTATAGTCATAGATGTGAGATAAAAATCTCACCTTTTTACCAAAATCAAACAAGAAGAAGCTTGAAAGCAAATGGAGAATCAACCTCTCTTCAACACAACCCAATTGAGCTTGAATCTAAGCTCAAAACAAGAACATTCCCCAAATTAGGTTTAGGAATTTCTGAAATTGGTAAGAGAATAAGTTGGAGAAGAAGGAGAGAAGCTTACCAATGGGTTCTTCTTGAGTTTGGAGCTAGGAATTTGATTTGCAAGAGAAACTAGGGTTTTGGAGTTTTAATTTCCAATCTCTCCCACCATTAATACTCTAAAAACTGAAATGAGAAGAGAATGAGGGTGAGTGGGGAAGAGTGGCTCAGATTTGAGCATAAGTTAACATAGGGCTGAGCCCAACCAAACCCAAAGTGAAAAGTAGCAAAAATCAACTTTCTCCAAACATATCGAAGCTTATACTCAAAAAGGTCGCAAACGGCATTTTAAACTCAATGGGAGTGGTCCCGAGTCCTAATTCGACCGTATGCAAAAAGTAGCTTTTCGGACTAAAAATCCGACCAACGATGAAATATTTAAATAAAATATTTAAATATAAAACCGATAAATATGCGGGTTGTTACAGACTCCCCTCCTTAAAGAAATTGCGTCCTCGCAATATTTAAGAAGAAGATATATATATAGTAACAACCATAAAAGCATATTCAACACAAAAGAAGTTTGAAATAAGAAGTTCACCTCAAAGAGCACGAGAAAGTAAATCCTGATGTGTACGCTCGATGTACTCTCTAGATTCCCAAGAACAATCCTTAGGATTTGAAGACCATTGAACTTTAACAAGAGGAACATCTTTATTTCGAAGTCGTTTGACTTCCGAAGCAATGATACGAATAGGATGTTGCTCATAAGTTAAATTAGGCGAAACTTCAATCTCTTCCACAACACCGGGCTCAAGAACAGAATCGGAATCTCGAAGACATTTCCGAAGTTGAGAAACGTGAAACACGTCATGCATAGCAGAAAACTGAGCCGGTAATAAAAGGCGATAAGCCATGGAACCAATACGTTCGGTGATAGGAAATGGCCCAATATATCGAGGTGCTAGTTTTCCCGATCGACTGAAACGTACAACACCTTTCATAGGTGGAACACGAATGAACACAAGATCTCCCACAGAAAATTCTAAATTCCTTCTCCGGTTATCGGCATAGGATTTTTGTCTACTCTGGGCTTCTTTCATCCTATGTCGAATAAGTTCAATTTTCTCTGTGGAATCACGAATAAAATCTGGATCTAAAACCAGCTTCTCACCGGCCTCAAGCCAACAAGAAGGAGATCGGCATGGCCTTCCGTAGAGCGCCTCGAAAGGTGCCATACCAATACTAGATTGGAAGCTATTATTATAGGAAAATTCAACAAGTAAAATACGATCTTCCCAACTTCCACCAAAATCAAGAACACATGCACGAAGAAGATCTTCAAGAGTTTGATTCACACGCTCGGTTTGTCCATCGGACTGGGGATGATAAGCGGTGCTAAAATTGAGCTTCGTTCCCAAAGCTTTTTGAAGACTCTTCCAAAATCCACTAGTAAACAATGGATCACGGTCGCTAACAATAGAAGCAGGAACTCCATGTAATTTAACAATCTCTTTAACAAAGAGCTTGGCCAAAAGAGGAACGGTTCGGTTAGACCGAACGGGAATAAAATGGGCGGATTTAGTAAGTCTATCAACAATCACCCATATGCTATCATGACCCGAACAAGAACGGGGAAGGCCATCTATAAAATCCATGGAAATCTGGTCCCACTTCCAAATTGGAATTTCTAAAGGTTGCAATAACCCACCGGGCCTTTGATGCTCGGCCTAAACGAGTTGGCAAGTTATGCAACGCTTAACGAAGTTAGCGATGTCAAGTTTCATTCCCTCCCAATAATAAATTCGCTTCATATCCGCGTCCAGTCTACCAAATGGTAAATTTAGAACGATGAGAATCTTCTAAAATATCTTTACGAAGATCACCAATATTTGGCACGACCAGTCTACCAAATTTCCGAATGCCGCCACGAGAATTGATATCAAAGTCTTTCAATCCTTCAATATCAATTTTATCCCTAATATTTTGGCCAAGAAGAGCCAATTCAGGATCTAACCCTTGAGCTTCAAGAATGCGGTCTAAAAGAGAAGGATGAGCCTCAAGGCAACATAAAGCAAGAGATGAACATAAATCGGGAGCACGCTCTCGAATATCACAAGCGGATAAGATCTCGAGATCGTTCCATTCAGATATCATCATAGAAACAACAGCTTGTTGTTTACGGCTAAGAGCATTGGCGACACGATTACCCTGACGGGGAGTATAAAGAATATCAAGATCATATGGTGCAAGAAATTCGAGCCAACGCTGTTGACGCAAATTAAGTTCCTTTTGAGAGAATAAATACTTCAAGGACTTATGATCGGTATATAGAATAAATTTCTCTCCTAAAAGATAATGACGCCAAATCCGAAGAGCAAAAACAATAGCCGCGAGCTCTAAATCATGAGTGGCATATCTAGTCTCAGCAGGCTTTAATTGCCTAGAAGCATAAGCAATAACACGTTCTTCTTTGCAAGAGAATGACATCCAAACCAATACAACTAGTATCGGTACAAATAGCAAAGTCTTGGTTCCCCTTCAGGAATCACAAGAAGAATAGAAATCTGCTTAACAGATAGAAAATGTCGAAGATGAATAGTCCACTAGGGACAAAGGATATGGCTTTGTAATGAAAAAGCCAATCCTTTAACACAAATCAATCCCGAAGCCTAAGTAAAAATATTGGCTCGGAAAGAAAAATCACATAAAATAATTTCGACATCAAAGAAAGCAAATTGAGTGTTGTGGATCTACCATCCGGATTCGCAATTCTCAAGGAAGACATCAAGCCCAAAATTGTTTAAAGGGAAAGAATCAACAAATTCTTTTGATATAAAATAGTGAGGTGGAACCCATATCAAAAAGAACACGAACAAGATAATCACAAAGCAAATGTCATCATGGATTGAATAAGAAATACCTTGACCAATAGAAGTGTCACAAGGGGCTTGCACGACTTCCGACTTTCCCTCCCTCTTGCTAGGGAGTTTGGGACATGTAGATAAGTAATGACCCAAGCATTTGCAATAGCGACAATAGAAGGGTTTCGGGCACTTAATTACATAATGGTCCGTGGAACCACAATTGTAGCATTGTTTACGACTTGGGGTAGGAGTCTTGGCTACCGAAGTTTCTTGTTCCACCTTCTTCTTGCTTTGAAGTATGGGGCAGACAGAAATATGATGACTTGTATTTCTGCAATAGCGACAAAAGAGTGGCTCCGGACACTCCTTTGCATAGTGGTCCTTAGAATTACAATTGTAGCATCCTCCACAATAAGGGATTGGAGTCTCTGCTACAAAAGTAGTTTGCTTCACTCTCTTATTGGGATTAAGGCTCTTGAACTTAATATGCCTCTTCTTGGAAGTCCCAAAATCACAAACACTTCCTTTACCAACCTCTTCATGAAGAAGAATAACATCCACAAGCTGATTGAAAGAAACTTCAAGTTTCAAAGGTAGAACCCTATCGGGGTTCTTACTCAAAGCACAGATAAACTCTTGATTCTTTACAAGATCCAAAAGTTGTTGGGCAGTCATGAATGCGTCATCCAGAGAAGGTCTACTGGATTGACCAGCGCTAGGACTGCTAGAACTAACCATTTCCCTTCCTTTAGAAAAGAAAGAAGGAGAAAAGTTATTCTCAAAATAAATATCAAGCAATCTTGATAGACAAAACAAGGAATCATAATTGAAAATAGGATAGGACGGTACGTAGACCCGAATAAAATCCTAAAGCACGACTCCTAAGAAAGACTTAGGACGATGATCCTTGTTATAATATTCCATATTGTTCCGAAGTTTGGCTCTGATACCAAGCTGTGACGCCCCACCTCTATATCCACGCTAGCCAAGAACACTACGGAGTAATGCTATCGACTAGCACGGAGAATAAGGCTGTTAAGGAGCGACCATCCGTGTAATTTCTTTGCGCGAGCACCGATATGTCAGATAATGTAACATGCATTCTATTTCAAGAGGAAATCCGACATACCGACACAAACTCAAAGCTACTACACGGTGGCTATATAAATCCTTCGAAAAACAAATATAGAAATAAGCATAACACAAATCAGTCACTGACAATTCATATCACAAAGGCGGAATAAGATATGAATATTACACTAGAAAGTGTACATCAGCGTAGTGGTCTAAAAAGATCCACAATATCACAAAAGAATAGTTACACGAACTACACAAAAGAATAAGTATACATTAAGGAGTCTATATCTCAAATGTATACAACAAAATAACTACTAATCTAAGTAGTTAACCCAAAAGTCAAGGAGTTAATCCCGGATGAGAAGTCAAGCAGAAGCACCTGTAACATCTCGGTCTGACCCGAGTATTATTTATAAGAAAATAATAAACGGATCAGTCTAACCATAAATATCAGATAACATGATATAGCATAGGAGATATGACTAAACACGTAATAATCACAATGCCAAGCTGTGATATATATATATATATATATAGGTAATTGAAAATCAACAAGAGATTAATCAATATCGATGAATCTTCTCAAAGATCCAAAAAGGGTATCATACCCAAAACTTGTATTCAGAACAAGTTAATGACACACAAATTCACCTATGCACAAGAATTGATAAATCATATCAATAGAAATCACAAAGTTGGTGAAACATAAATTCCAGAAATCAACACAAGAAATCCAGTCAATGACACACAAATTCACCTATGCACAAGAATTGATAAATCATATCAATAAAAATCACATAGTTGGTGAAACATAAATTCCAGAAATCAACACAAGAAATCTAGTCAATGACACACAAATTCACCTATGCACAAGAATTGATAAATCATATCAATAGAAATCACAAAAATAGGTGAAGTATAAATTCCAGAATTCGACACACGAAATCCAGAAATTTCACAAAATAAGGGGGGAAGGCCTATCACATGAACGGGAGCATGAAAACTCACCAACAGCTGTAACACACGAACGAGAAGCTATCTCATGGTAGCTAGCCATTAATTTGACACACGAATGGTCCGAAGACCTGACACACGAATGGTCCGAAGACCGTGGGTTGCTACCCCACAAATATGACACACGAACGGGGTTTAGTCTCCCACGCAGACAAAGAGACATCACACATTGCTAGTCTAAATCACAAAAATGATCGTCATGATCATAGAGAAGTGTCGATTACAGTAAGCTAGTAAATATATGAGCTTAGCATCATGTCCCATAACCACTAGCTTAACTTAAATATTTACGAACAAATTGTAGATCTCCACTAGAAAATTGTCACAAGAGGTTCAATCGAACAAGTCCAAGAATTAACCGACAAAGTAAACGCAAGCGTTTCATACAACTTGTTTTACTAAGCCGTATAATTAGATTTCTCATACGAGTGAGGTAAAGGTTTGTATATACTAATAGATTGGAAAACGGTTTTATAAACGAATTTGGTATTAAAATAGTATTGAAATCGTTTGAGGAAAGAGTTTTGATATTTACTACTAGTATAGAAAACCTTTATATTTTTAAAGTGACAAAGCACAAGGGGGATTGTAGGAACAATCGATCACAAAGATCACATTCGAAGATGTGAATAAAAATCCAATGAAATCGATAAAGGATCCATCGAAGTGGATATATCTAAAATTCCCAAAGACAATAAGTCATCAAAGATGATAATAAATGATGACAATAAATAGGATCATCACGAATCGATTTAAATTGGAAATTCAATCCAAAAAGGCAAATTGGACTCAAACAGCAGGTTCAGTCGACTGAACAGAGTTTTCAGTCGACTGACCCTGTGCCTGGAAATTTTTCAGGTTCAGGAAACTTTCTGTTTCCAGTTTCAGTCGACTGTGCAGAGTTTTTCAGTCGACTGAATCATGCCTGGAAACTCTCGGGTTTCAGGTTCAGTCGACTGAACAGAGTTTTCAGTCGACTGAATCATGCCTGGGCTGTTTTTCAGCCTTATTCAAATGAAGAGCAAACTCTTCCAAAATGCAACCGGACGAACATTGGCTCTAAGGGTTTATGCCAATCGGCAACCCGGCCCTATATGCTCCTCGATGCATCACCACAAGCATGATCAAACATCCATAAAAGGATTTCACACAAATTTCACTTAAAAACCCAAAAATTGGAGTATTCACAAAACCAATCCAAATCAAGAGCAAATGTACATGAAGAAGTGTTAGAAATTCATACCCAACAACCAAAGATAATTATAGTCATAGATGTGAGATAAAAATCTCATCTTTTTACCAAAATCAAACAAGAAGAAGCTTGAAAGCAAATGGAGAATCAACCTCTCTTCAACACAACCCAATTGAGCTTGAATCTAAGCTCAAAACAAGAACATTCCTGAAATTAGGTTTAGGAATTTCTGAAATTGGTAAGAGAATAAGTTGGAGAAGAAGGAGAGAAGCTTACCAATGGGTTCTTCTTGAGTTTGGAGCTAGGAATTTGATTTGCAAGAGAAACTAGGGTTTTGGAGTTTTATTTTCCAATCTCTCCCACCATTAATACTCTAAAAATTGAAATAAGAAGAGAATGAGGGTGAGTGGGGAAGAGTGGCTCAGATTTGAGCATAAGTTAACATAGGGCTGAGCCCAAACCAAACCCAAAGTGAAAAGTAGCAAAAATCAACTTTCTCCAAACATATCGAAGCTTATACTCAAAAAGGTCACAAACGGCATTTTAAACTCAATGGGAGTGGTCTCGAGTCCTAATTCGACCGTATGCAAAAAGTAGCTTTTCGGACCAAAAATCCGACTAACGATGAAATATTTAAATATAAAACCAATAAATATGCGGGTTGTTACACATGATGAACCCATTCCCCTGTATTTATAAATAGAGGCAGCTTGACATCTCAGAGCTTGGGCTTCTCCTTGGTTACTTGGGCCCATCATAGGGAAAGCTCAGCCCAATTATGCTATGTCAATTATACCGAGCCGAAAATGCCGACCCCATCATGTTGATCATCCTCAAAATACCACCTCACCACTTATCTTTGTCGATCCCCTCACGTATGCCAATCCAAAGGCCTCTACTCTTTATGCCGACCCAATCGCAGCCATGTATTATGCCAGTCCCTCAAATGGATCCTCCTCTACCAGCCTGAGTACCGACCCGAAGTAGAGACAGTGTCGACCCAGGGCATTGCCATATGCCGACCTCTTATCTCTTATAGCCGATTCCCTGTAATGCCAACCCGAAGCTAGGGCAATGCCGATCCAAAGTGCCTCTATATGCCGACCCCTCAAAATGACCTTCAACTATATGCAATGCCGATCCGGTCTCCATCTTCTGCAATGCCGACCCAAGCTATACCATATTTCATCCTTTGTCGATCTGTACCCTACAATATGCACCATGCTTTTGCCGATTCCTTCACGCTATGCCAACCCGATCCCTATTACATGGAATGCTGACCCTATGGACACCATATATTCCTCAATTCATCAACTATGAAGGCCGACCCCTACTAATCACTTGACATCTTATTTCATCCACTTGTCGACTTTATTAACTCAGAGCTGGACAAAGCTGCTTGGAAACCATACTTTGGTGATCTAGACATCGTCTCGTGGCCATTCATCCATCAATAGTCAATTTTGACCTCTACAACTACCTTTGTGTAGCCGGGCCAAGGCATCGGGCAACATTTGCCCCCTAAAGTGCGTCTTGTGTATAACATGACGCGCTTTAAATTAGTGAGAAATCCAGGTTCCCAGAGGCAAGCTCGTTCAAGTCATTAGCTGATTGTTGTTCTTCATCAACCTTCGACCAAGTTTCATCCAATTTGAACGTGCTAATCTAGTCATATGAAGCCCTCGGGCTTTCTTGGTTTAACCTTTCAAAGGTTGGATTCATAAGAACCTTTTCAATCTCACGATTATCTTCCATTCAAGCATATCCCACTTTCCCTTTTGTTGTTTAAACATACATCATCATCCTACTGTTTTATTTAATTTTTTGTTTACTATTGTATTTTTTTTATCTATTTCATTCTTCATTCATTATTTTTTTGGAGGGGTCGGCATTTAGTATGCCGACCAATGGATGGATCCACATAGGTAGTTTTGTGCATACTCAATGGTCGACCCCTTAACCTATAGTGACCTGGTCTCTTGGAAGAGACCTATTCACATTCACAAATACTCTCACATATAAAACTCATCTTCCCTATTTTTTTCTCTTTTTACTTCCATTTCCTCTAATTTCATTTCCTTCCCAAACTACCAAGCTTCTCCTTTGCTGAACCATCACCACAACAGCAAGTTTCTCTTCCCATAACAACTTCCTATCAATCCTCAATCTTGAATCCCAACGCTTACCCTATTCAACCGGACACAACCATATAGGTAAGAATCCTTATTTCACTTTGAATTGATGGGTCGTATTCCTCGAATTTGAGCCAATTTGAGAATCGCTTAGGTACATGGGGTTTCCATCGAGAAGCATGAGAGAGGAGGAAGAAGAAACAAGGGCGACAGAGAAAGGAAGAGAGGGTGGAATAAGATGCTTTGGCATGAGTAGATGTGGTTGGAGAAAGTTCGGTATATGCTTGAGTGTTGTGGCTGGATAAGGGTTCAGCATAAGAGGCATGGGAAACAGGGTCGGTGTATGTATAGGGATCAGTGTGTGTTATCTTGACAGGGTAGGAGATAGGATCGACGTACTTAGGTTTAAGGAGAGGGATTGGTGTAATGTTGAAAGAGAGAGGGATCGGTATATATAAGTTGAGGAGAGGGTTTGGTATAGTGTTATAGAAAGGAAAAGGGGTTGCTACTTGTCTATGGAAGGTGGGATCAGTATATAGGTTGAATGAAAGGATCGACATAAGTGGCTGGGATCGGTGTTGGCATATGTAAACCACTTTAACTCGAATCATTCAAGCATCTGATTACATAATTCGCTGCCCCAACATAATGTGACTGATAACATCATGACTAAACACACATGGGCTGATGAACTCTAACTTGAACGAACAAATCCATTTCCACCTAATACGAATTAAGTACAAAGCTAGCCCAGCATATTCTAACAATAGAACCTCTTAATTCTGAAGGTCAACATCTAATCTTAAACCTTTTGTCGTCGATCACCTTCCACGTTGTTTAAGACGGTCAATGATGACGGTCTCTTCGGATGAAACCTCAAAACTTTGATTTTTTACTTTCATTTTTATAGTCTTAAACTGTTCGAGTTTATTTCAAATCTATTGGACTAGTTCACACATAATATGGGGGATGAATTATTATTTACAATTATTGGTTGTCAATTGAGTATATCTAGCACAAATATCAAGTTGTACAAAGCATTCTCGAGTTTTGCCACCTTGCCTGACAAGCACGAACCGAGCTAGCAAAGAGATGTTGTAGAGACATCAGATCCATAGGGAGACCTTTTTTCTCGATATCCCAAATATTCCTACAAATGTTATAGACCAAGATCCTGATGTTGTGGATGATGCCATCGTTTTGAGTAATCCGACTGATTTACATGCTTCAAAAATCAACGAAGCTACCCTTCGTCGATCATGCTTCATCCATGGGATTCCTTTCGAAGACATCCCGGTCCCGTCAAGACAAAATAGGCCTCATTTACCCCCGGAAGGGTGCACCGCATGTAATAAGTTCACATGCTGGGCCGTATGTGTGCCACCTTTCAAATCCTTTATTCGCGATGTGCTGAAGTATGTGGGAATCACTCCCACCCAATTGCACCCCAACAGCTATGCCTTTATCTATGAAACTTTCTAGCCTTTCATGAGTGTTCTATTTCATCTGCCTGCTCTGGAGGACAATTGATAATATCTATATATTAAAAAGATTAGCTGACAGTACTTTGTACGTCTTTCTTGAGTGACTGCCTAAATGTCAACTCCAAACGGGTGCATGTAAAAAGGTTTCCTTGTTTAGGCAGGAACGGTTCTAAATGCGATGTCCCTCGGCTTCGTGAGAAGGTGATTGGAAGGACGTAAGTACCATCCCCATCTCTGCCCTTACTTCAAAGATTCAAATCTCAACTTTCTTCTTAATCACATGAAATCTTTCAACTCTTTTAGGTGTCCTCTCTCAGCCCGAAGGCGTTAGATATTCCGAAGCAGTTGAGGCTATCCGTGCTACCTTGGTAGAGAATAGAGAGATCAAACTCCTCGTTATTGACGAACTTCTCTAACCCTTAGGGCTTTTAGAAGACAGCCGTAGAATCGGTCTTCTAAGGAGTAGAGCGATCCCAAAGGGTATCGTCGAGAGGAGGAGAGAACATGACAACCCCATGGTGCCCCCTACTGAGGGAATCTAAGAAGGCACTAAGGAAGGGAAGATAAAGGAGACTGAAGACATAGGGCTAAAAAATGAAGATTCAGGCCTTAGATAAGTGTCAGCAACAGATGCGCCATATACAAGCCAATCGTAGCCTTCCCCAAAAAAGAGAAAGGCATATAGAATCTAGAAACAAGAGACTAGGGAGACCCTAAAATTTTGTCATAACCCCAATCGAAAAGTGTCATCTTCTCAATAAATGGTGAGCTCGTGGAAGGGACTTTCGACCTCTCCATCACTAACGATTTGTTGAACTACAACTTCACCCCCCTTGGTGTCGAAGGGTTTAATTCTCTCAAAAGAGGGGGTGGAGGAAAGCAGCCTCCCAGCCAAGGAGAAAGAACTCCTATGAGTAAAGAAAACGTCACTAGTCCATTGTGGGCATGCACTAAGACACATACAAGCACTTACACCTACCATTCACTTGCACTTTACTTTTGAAATAGCATATATTAACATGTTCTCGTTTGATCCTATTTATAGGTGCAATGTCTCGTTCATACGGCTTCGATCGCCTTTGCGGCTCCTCTATATTCCATCGTTCAAGCCGGGATTCCAAATCTGGAAGACGTCGATAGAAAGAGGAAGGATGGAAGAGAGACTACCATTCTCGAGAATCAACCTCGTCCTTTAAAAGTAGATCTCAAGGATACACTTTGCATCAAAGCGACCCCACTAATCCTCCTATGAGCAGATAAGCCTATACAACGAGTCTCTCAATCCGATGCTTCCCATGATCAACTTTCCGGATCCTCAAGCACTAAACAGTCCCGTGAGCGCCGTAAAGAAACATTGATTTTGTCAGAACAAATTCCTCCAGTTCCTGCTCATGGCCTGACTACGGTAGAGAAATTAGCTAAGCTTAAAGCCATCTTTCCAAAGATTTGCTTTGATGGGCTAAAGTTCCTCCCGGTTAAATATCCCATCCCTGGGACATCCAAAGAAAATTCACTGGCATGCGTGAATGATGTATATGTACAACATGAAGCATTTATACACTTGGTTGAAAAATCCTCTAAGGTTTTTATTGAACCCAACACGAGATCGGCCGCCTTAAGTTAGAGGCCATCCATGACAAGGACATCATAAAGTATAAAGATAGTTAGTTGCTCTCGTTCAAAACCCAACTCGAGGAGGTGCAAAAGGTTGCAAAAGAGATGGTGGAGGCAGTTAGTCGCTTAGAGGCAACCCACAAAAAGGAATTAAACAATGCACTCTAATGCAGCGACACTTTGGCTCTAGGAAAGGACTCCTTGCAAAAGGAGAAAGTCATTTTAGCTTGTTGTATTGAGGAGTTAGAGAAATTTCTATCTAAGGAGAGGGAAGAGAAAGTGGAAGTGCAGGAGGAGTCTCAAAAGTATTGCGAGGAGATCGTCGAGACGATAAAATTGAAAACAAAGCTTAACGAGAAACTCTCCCAAATTAAAGCGTTGAAAGAGGCTGCTCATGAAGAGAGTAAGAAAGCAGTGCTTGCGGAAGCTAATTCCTGAATCGAGACTATAATTGAGTCCGGTAGGGATGAGGTTAAGTGCTTATTTGATCCACTCATTGTTGACTATAACGCAAGAGTTCTCCTCCACCACGATTTAACTTTCTTAGGCGAAGGCTATCTTGAGTCGCTTGCCGATGCTTGGGACACTCTCATCAAGATCAAGAAAGTGGAGCTGGATGTAGCGGAGCTTCATGAAGGGGCATTCTCACAAGAAGTGCTCTGAGGAAACGTGCCACCTAACTTGGCTGCTGCAAAGCTTCAGTTTGGCAGAGCTCCCACAACACTTAAGGAAAAAGGAAATGTCGTTGGATCATCTGGCATGGAGCCCCAGGGTTCTTCTCCCGTTCAACCAGCTAGGACTTCATCTTCCCAACCTCTTGATTAACGCAACAGTTAAGACCCGGAGAAGCCTAGACTTGACATAGAATCACTATTCCCAATCATTGAAGAGAGCACTCCTATGACCACCAAAAGCCAACCTAATGGTGGTACTATCCTGAGCTCTCTTGAATCTAAAAAGTTGTTTTTCTTGACGAACAATGGTCATAATCTAACATTTTCTTTCCACTAAACCTTTTGGGTCATCCTGGTCCTGAGTCAACTCTAAGGAGCGACGTCACTATGAAGAAGGAGTTAAAAGATGTTGAGGCTCCAACTATCATGGATATTCCTAGGCCCGATGCTCTAGTGATTGGGGAATCAGATGAGGATAAACCCAAAGACCCATCACTCGTTGAGGAGCATGATGATGTTGTAGTTATGGTTGCTTCTGAGCATACTGCGAAGCTCAGCCTGAAGGTGTGGATTGAGAAAGAGGAGAAGTCAAAGCTTGAAGTTAAGGTTAAGCCCGATGTGGTGGAGGTTGATGATCCCCTTAATAGGCCTTACAATTCATCCCTACTGTGGGTCTATTCCCATCATAGTTCCTCCTCCTTCCTCAAGTAGCTCTTCCTAAGGTAGCAAGGGTCTCAAAAGAGATGTTTGATCGAAATGACTCCCGATAATCCGAAGAAGGAGAAGAAGATGAAGAAATAGTTAGGGTCTTGTAATATTTTGCTTAGTCAAATAAATTAGACTTGCATAGTTATTTTTCCTTCTTTCTTTTTCTTTTTAGTAGCACATGTACGAGCTCGGACCCTGAAATTTTGGATGGGTTGTAGGGATTTTTTGAAACTATTAGTAAATAATTTAATCCTTAGCCGATTATCAAACAAATTTCTATTCCAATAGTAGAGTAACTTTTCCACTCCAAGTGTTTGTGATGATTTTTCCAAGTTTTGTTGATAACTTATAATCTTAATCCCAAAGCCCCTCTGATAACTTATTATCCCGTTACTGACAGTTTAAGCATCTCCCATCGATCTTAGACCGGAGTCTAAGGGATACGGACGGTTGAAAGTTCTCTTGTCCATCCGCCGGTTTGGAAACTTGGTATTTATTAGTTCGCCACGTGGACTTAGAAACTTTTTCGCAATCATTTATAATTTAGTCCGCAATCGAGGACTTAGAGTTTTTTTTTCAAGTCGTTTATTGTAACGACCCAGAATTTTGAATAATTTAATTTGAAAATATTTAATTGATTTTAAATATTTGAATGATGGTTTGAATTGAATTTCGAATTATCAGAAGGAATTTATCGATTAAATTATTAAATTTAATCTATTGGAAGTTGAATAAAAATTTGAATCTTCAATTTTAAGCCGATTAAAAATATTTCAAAGGCTTGTAAAATTCACATTGATAATACTGAAGATAATAGAAGCTTCAGAATTTAATTTGGAAGTAAATTGTTCAGTTTTGAAATTTTAATCGTTTGAATCGATAATTAAAAATAGCCGTCCGAGGCACAGTCTCGGAATTTGACGAAACCAGTTCCATTGGGTCCGTAATATTGTATTATGGTAGGGTTTCAAATTTCGCAGCGTTTGGAGTTGTTATGTGAGCGTACGACACATAAACGCGTTGAAAGTTCTATCGAAACAAATTGAATTTAAAATTTAAATTTAAATTTAAATTTAAATTAAATAAAAGACAGCATCCCTAACCTCAAGCCTAAAATCACTCCTTCGATCACGCCTAAAAAACGTGTAAGCATGGCCGAGCATACTCCTTCCAATTTTATATACCCCTCTCCCTCTCTCAGAAATCAAAATCACAGAAACGAAAATAAAAATGGCTGAAGCCCTATTCGACTCAGGAAAGTGAAATAATAAAAAAATAAATAAAATGTAAATTGCGATCGATTGAAGGCTCGAAGTCGACGAAGGGGAAATGATGTCGATGCCATGACTCGTGCGCAGGCGTGGGGGGCGAGGTCGCGCGAGTTAGGGGAGGCGCGATTCGATGGCAGCGGCAACGGCGGCGTGGGTTTCGTGAATTGGGGGGTCGCGTGTTCTAAAGAAGCGCAGGTGGCTGTGGGATTTGCGTGCGCGCGACACGAGGCGGCGGCGATTTGGGTTCGCGTTCATGGCAGTGGCGATCGAGCGGCATGCGATCGATAGAGGGCGAAGTGGATTGGGCCGCATGCTCGAGTAGGTCAGTGGGTGCTTGCGTGGGGGTTGTGACGTGATGGCGAAGGCGACGTCAGTGCGATTGGCAGCGGTGGCTTAGGGCTGTAACAGTGAGGTAATTTTAAAAGTTTTGTTTTTCAAAATTTAATTTATATACAGAGAAAAAAAATGAAACAGTTTGTTAATTTATTTAAAATTAGGAATAAATTTAATAAATATATAAGATTTTAAAAAACTATAAGGATTTATAAATATATATGTATATATATAAGTATAGAAAAATACAGACAGTAAGTTTAAACAATTTAAACTCTTTAATTATTTAGAAATCAGTATTTAAATTTATACAGTAAAATATTGATGTTTTGAAAGTTAATTTTTAGTTAATATTTTATTTTAAGGAATTAGAAAATTAGGTTATATAAATAGTTGTATAAAAGAAGAATTAGTTGTTAAAAGAAAAATATTAGTTCAGATCATTTATTCAGAATAAATTTTTAGGTAAAACAAAATTTGTTGAATGAAAAATAAATATTCATACAAATCGATTTGATAATTGTTGAAGTTAAAATTTTAAAGATAGGAATATTATTTGTTTTAGAATGTGAAAAGTTTATATAAAAGGAGAATTAGTTAAAATATAATTTTTAGTAAGAAGAAAAAGAAATTTAATAATTAGTTGGATAAATTTAATTATAGGGTGAGTTAATTAAATCTAAATTTATTTTTGTGTGACTAAGAATAATTTATTAAAAGAAATTGATATAAGGATATTAATTTAAAGTAAAATGATTAGTTAAGTTGTTATAAACAATAGTTACGATAATTAAATTGTTTTATCTATTTTAGTTACTAAAAAGAAATTTTTAGTTAAAATTGAATTTATAATTGATTAAGTTATTAAAAGAGAGTTTGGTTAATTAAATTTAATTTTTAGTTAAAATAAAATCTTGGTTAAATAAATTTGATTTAAAAGGAAATTTAAATTTTATTTAAAATAAATTTATTAAAGAAGAAACTGATTTAAATAAAACTATCAGTTAATTTAACTATTAAAATGAAATCACCAATGAATCGAAATTATTAAACGAAAATTTATTATTCGATTATTTCGAATATTAATAAATTGTGTAAATATTTATACAAGGTATAAATCAAGAAAATCGAGTCAAGATGGGAAATGGATTGCTAATAAAAGCAAAGGTGAGAATTTCTCACCTTTAAATTTAAAGTTGGATTTGCAGTTATTATTGATTGCTATATTGGTTGTGATATTAGATATAGTAGGATATATTATATATATAGCAATATATATATATATATATTGGCATATGTATATATTGCAGTTGATTGATTTCCCGCCTTGTATAGCGGATGAGACCCTATTGCGCCGTTAGTAAGCGGATAATATTTTTATAAATCCCATATACCGCGATATTCCACCTCGAAGTGGAATGGGTATTGTGCTAATGTCTGTGGACGCAGGGAAACAGGTTGGAGGGATCCAACTGGATTCCTCACAAATATTTATTTGATTTTAGATATTGTGATGTTTGATTGATTATCATATTGATATATGATGTTTGAAAGTCGTGATTGACTATTTGATGTGTTGCATCATCGGATCCAATTTTTGAAGTTTAAAAATAACGATTTTGATTTTAAGAGATTTCTAAAGTGATTTTTGAAAGTATACGTTTATAAAATATTTTTGGAATTGATTCATCTTAAAAAAAATAAACGTTATAATTTTAATATTATAAAAATATGATTTGTTGAGAAATACAGTTAAAAGTTGATTTTTGAAAATATGACATTAATGATTTTATAAAATAGTTTAAACTGGAATTTCTGAATTTTTTTATAAAAAGTTTAAAAATAGGATTTATGAAATTTGATTATTTTATAAATCAAAATGATGAAATTATAAATGAGTTTAAAGACGTTTTAAAATAGTAATATAAATTGTTTTATATTAAAAGATTTATAAATTGATATTTATAAATTAAAAATATTTGAAGTGTAAAACGAGCTTTTCTAAGTGTTAGAATGAATTGTGAATGAATTTCGTAAATGAATGAAATTTATAGGATTATAACGGTGAAGTTATAAATGGAATTTTATAAACAGTAGGTTTATAAAATTTGAAAAGTTATTTAAAAGAATAGATTTGGATAAATAAATGAATCTTATAAGTTATAAGATTTATAAGTATGAAGTTTAAAAGAATGTTTTTGCAAACAAATAAATTATAAGTATTTAACTTATAATATGAACTTTTAGTATATCATTGAGATATGAAATTGAATAGATTAATAAAGGAAATTTATAAAAGGAAGTGTTATAAAATAAATAGAAATGGAATTTATAAACATTGTTTTATAAATTCGCAAACTACTTATTTTGATAAGTAAATTGTTGTAATTTATTAATGGAGTTATATTCACGTTTTAGACAATGAATAATCCTTTAAAACAAATTGAGTAGAAGAGATGAAATTGGTTAACAAGTATATTCACGTTTTTGAATAGTGAATAATATGTTAAAGAAATGTTTTAGATGTGATGTTTTAAATAGAACTAAAACGATCTAACGATGTTTTAAATGTATTAAGATTCGAAATCATAGATTTCAACATTTATTGTTGAAATAGACGTTTTCGAGAAATGGAAGGAAATAGTAGATTATAACACTGTTGTTATAATAGATGATTTCCGAAAGGAAATGTTTTGTGTAGTATTGGGATTTATATATCTATTTTAATTTCGAATCCCTATACTTGTGATTTTGGGTTGTCGTAACGATGTTTTACGCAACATTCGTTTTGGCCCAAATAAATATGGTTAAGTGAATGATTTCCTTAAAGAATGAAATATATACTTAATTTCGATTAGAGTATATTAAATATTTTCTAAGTGTAGAAAATAAAAAGGCTTGTGAATTACTTATAAATAAATAAGTATGGAAATATTTTTCCAATATTAAGTGAATATTTTGAATTTATCCTTTTGAAGATAAATTGAAAATGAATATTTGAAAACGAATGGAAATCGTATATTCATAAATATTTTGGAATGTAAATTCAATATTGAATTTATAAATGAAATTGGGAAATTGGGTTTAAAAATAAATATTGATTTATTTTTGAAGAATGGAAAATATATATCTTGTAATGATATTTTTGGAAAATAAATAATTTGGAAAATTATTTGGAATCTGGTGATGTTGGCATATCTATTGATAGTTCAATAACCGACTATAAATATTTACCTTTGAATAGGTATTTGTTGTGATTTGTTTGAAATTGAATGCCACACTTATTTTTTTTTTAAATAAGCGCTCACTATTCGGGTTAACCGGGAAAGGACCTTGGGGTTGTATAACCCATTCCGAATATGTGATACGTCGTTATGAATTGCATTTGAAGACCGGTGTTGAAGACCGGATATTTTTGAAAACGAAAGGGTTTCTTGTTGATTGTCTCTGCACTGGCTGATCCCCGGTATTGAGATCTCCATATGTGATGGGAAATTCGGGCGTGATTAGAGATTATCCGAATTGCAAGGACTTCTTTGTAAGTGCCTTCGGTTCTGTTCGAGCCCGGAACAGACTTGTATGGATAGTATGCCTGACATTACAAATTGAGATATAAAGCCGACTTCTTTCAAATATATTTCTGTTGGTGGCGGAGAATTTATTCTCTTAGCTTAACACCCTTCTCTGAGGCGTACGAGCTCAGAGGTTATATAGTTGAAGGTTATCAGCAATATACTCCCAATTTGGTAATGTGACATGCTGAGCGTTGCTGTGAAATGATCATTGTGATGATTATTTGTGATAGGATCATTTGTTTGATCGTCTATCTTGGTGATCATTTCTATGATCATTTGTTGACCCAAAGCATGACTTTGTATAAAGCGTGTTTTTGTGGACGTGACTTCGTCGAGCCTCACACCCCGGAATGCTCAAAACAGGAAAGATGCAGCAAGGTTATGAGGGGTAGCTCCCTTTAGGGTATGTGCATTTCCTTCTGGAAAAGGGTGGTGTCATGGTATGGAGCCCAGATACTTACACATGTTGAAAACACTTTGTTATGATTGTGTGATGATGGTGACGAGCGCTCGGTTAAAGGTCCCAAAGGACCGGGGGATGACATACTCGTGTCAGTTGTTACCCAGTTAGGGGTAACCCGGCCTTGTGTTGGTAGAGATCCGGTTTGGTTCTCGGGGACGTCCATCCAGAGGCGTTCTCATGTTGCAATGGGAAGTTCCTTGGCCTGACCATTCGTTGGAAATCCAAAGAAACAATACGATCTTGTACGGTTTTAGTTGTAGAACCTGCTTCCTCAGGAGGTAGCTATAGTAGGCATAATATAATGGTACCTATGCTGGCTAAGATTTATATTCTACTTTCGAAATATTTTTCTACACTATGCACTAGTAATAATATCAAATGTTTTCTTTTAATGCGTATCAAGCATCTTTGACTAACATAAGAAGAAATCTCCTCCAAGTCTGCGTTTGCATTGTGTGTGTGGAGGGAGTTCTTATGGTAGTTTCATTCTTAAAAGCATTGTGAATTGACTTTAAAAATATTCCTCTATTTTGATTTTAAAGAAAAATAAACTGTTTTAGTTCTCACACCCGTCACATGACTGACTCGGAGTTTATTGTTTTCCTTTCTAAACTCTGGGTGCCCACCAATTTCCACACGGGCAGTCAAGAGTTGGGTTTATCAGGATATTCTGGAATTCAGGAATTCAGGAATTGCTGGAGGCAAGATCGATGGCATGGCGTATTACTAGTTTATATAGTAGTTCTTTTTCCGCTGCATTGTTTGATGTTGTACACTCTGATGATATGATGTAATGAAATGTAATGTAATAACTGATATAGTTCTTTGTTTAAAGATTATTCATTTATCTATTATATGTTGTTCCGCTGCGATTGTGAGATTCTGTTGATGTTGTTTTCTTTCCGTCCCGTTCTATTTTCTACCTTTTTCTCTCTTTCTTCTTCTTTTCTTTTTCTTAAACCATAACATTTCGGTTTTTCGGCAACGAAAAATAGCTATCGTTACATTTGGTATCAGAGCATATGGTTAAGCGACAACCATGGTTCTGTTGGGTGTTACTCATTAGAGATAGAGTTAGTAGTACTCTAGAATGAGTTTGAGTGTAATAATAGATATGAGTGCGTATTTGTTAGTGAATATAAAATTGTTTTTGAATCGGGTAAATAAGATAATTTTGCCCAAAACTATTTTTGTATAGAAAAGAAATGATTTTCTATGAATTATTATAGTATATGGTTGCATGATTGTTAGGAGGTAATAATATTGAATTATTATCATTATTATATGGAATTAAATAAAATAAAATGGATTGAATTCAAGTAAACTAACTTGATAAATTATTAATTCATGGACTAATGAATTGGAATTTGAATTGGTTAAATTAAAGTTTAGTCATGAGCTAAATTTGAAGATAAATTTGAATTTGTATATAAATTCATGTAAGTAAAAGAAATAAATTGAAATTCCCTTTGTTAGTAATTAAGTAAATTCGTGATGAATTGAATATGGAAATTGAAATTTAAAATGAATAAGTGAATGTACTAATTGAAATGAATTAGTGAATGAAACTAATTTAAAGTAGTAATATGAATTAGTAAATGAAAGTTAATCGATAGAATTCAATAAATAGAATTGAAATTGTGAATTGAATTGAAAAATTGAATTCAAATTGAATTGAAATGTTAAATTGAATGAAATGAATATGTAACTTCAATAGTGAAGTAAAAATGTAAAAGAAGCATATATATTGAAATTTTGTAATGGAAAGTGCAAAATGGTTAGAATGTTGGAATTGGATATTATGACTAGCAGGATATACAGGTATTATAAAGGGATTGGATTTTGATTTTTGAAGATAATTTAAATTGCCCGACAAAAAGGTACGTATTTGAATTTCAGTATGAAATTTGATGATTTTCTTCTCCAGCCACTTGGCTTTCTCTTTTCTTTTTGATTCTGTGGGGCCGTGGTGCCATTTTGTAGTCGTACCGAGCTAGCCGCGCAAAGGAGACGCTGGCGAAATTTTTCAAAAATTTAGGGTGTTAGAAAAATTTTGAGAAATTTTGAAAGTTTAAAATTTGAATTTGAATTTAAATTTGAATTGTTAGGAGAACAATGTTGGTTGAAACCTATAATTGAAGTTGGAAAGCTAGTTGAAATGATAATGAATCTCTAGTAAAAAGATTTAGGCTAGTAAGTTGATAAAACTATTTGGATTGTGAAAAAAATAGTAGACGAGATAAGGGCATTCTTCTTAACTTGTAATTTCGGGACGAAATTCTTTTAAGGGGGGAAGATTGTAACGACCCAGAATTTTGAATAATTTAATTTGAAAATATTTAATTGATTTTAAATATTTGAATGATGGTTTGAATTGAATTTCGAATTATCAGAAGGAATTTAGCGATTAAATTATTAAATTTAATCTATTGGAAGTTGAATAAAAAATTGAATCTTCAATTTTAAGCCGATTAAAAATATTTCAAAGGCTTGTAAAATTCATATTGATAATACTGAAGATAATAGAAACTTCAGAATTTAATTTGGAAGTAAATTGTTCAGTTTTGAAATTTTAATCGTTTGAATCGATAATTAAAAATAGTCGTCCGAGGCACAGTCTCGGAATTTGACGAAACCAGTTCCATTGGGTCCGTAATATTGTATTATGGTAGGGTTTCAAATTTCGTAGCGTTTGGAGTTGTTATGTGAGCGTACGACACATAAACGCGTTGAAAGTTCTATCGAAACAAATTGAATTTAAAATTTAAATTTAAATTTAAATTAAATAAAAGACAACATCCCTAACCTCAAGCCCAAAATCACTCCTTCGATCACGCCTAAAAAACGTGTAAGCATGGCCGAGCATACTCCTTCCAATTTTAAATACCCCTCTCCCTCTCTCAGAAATCAAAATCACAGAAACGAAAATAAAAATGGCTGAAGCCCTATTCGACTCAGGAAAGTGAAATAATAAAAAAAAAATGTAAATTGCGATCGATTGAAGGCTCGAAGTCGACGAAGGGGAAATGATGTCGATGCCATGACTCGTGCGCAGGCGTGGGGGGCGAGGTCACGCGAGTTAGGGGAGGCACGATTCGATGGCAGCGGCACCGGCGGTGTGGGTTTCGTGAATTGGGGGGTCGCGTGTTCCAAAGAAGCACAAGTGGCTGTGGGATTTGCGTGCGCGCGACACGAGGCGGCGGCGATTTGGGTTCGCGTTCATGGCAGTGGCGATCGAGCGGCGTGCGATCGATAGAGGGCGGAGTGGATTGGGCCGCGTGCTCGAGTAGGTTAGTGGGTGCTTGCGTGGGGGTTGTGACGTGATGGCGAAGGCGACGTCAGTGCGATTGGCAGCGGTGGCTTAGGGCTGTAACAGTGAGGTAATTTTAAAATTTTTGTTTTTCAAAATTTAATTTATATACAGAGAAAAAAAAATGAAACAGTTTGTTAATTTATTTAAAATTAGGAATAAATTTAATAAATATATAAGATTTTAAAAAACTATAAGGATTTATAAATATATATGTATATATATATATAAGTATAGAAAAATACAGACAGTAAGTTTAAACAATTTAAACTCTTTAATTATTTAGAAATCAGTATTTAAATTTATACAGTAAAATATTGAAGTTTTGAAAGTTAATTTTTAGTTAATATTTTATTTTAAGGAATTAGAAAATTAGGTTATATAAACAGTTGTATAAAAGAAGAATTAGTTGTTAAAAGAAAAATATTAGTTTAGATCATTTTATTCAGAATAAATTTTTAGGTAAAACAAAATTTGTTGAATGAAAAATAAATATTCATACAAATCGATTTGATAATTGTTGAAGTTAAAATTTTAAAGACAGGAATATTATTTGTTTTAGAATGTGAAAAGTTTATATAAAAGGAGAATTAGTTAAAATATAATTTTTAGTAAGAAGAAAAAGAAATTTAATAATTAGTTGGATAAATTTAATTATAGGGTGAGTTAATTAAATCTAAATTTATTTTTGTGTGACTAAGAATAATTTATTAAAAGAAATTGATATAAGGATATTAATTTAAAGTAAAATGATTAGTTAAGTTGTTATAAACAATAGTTAGGATAATTAAATTGTTTTATCTATTTTAGTTACCAAAAAGGAAATTTTTAGTTAAAATTGAATTTATAATTGATTAAGTTATTAAAAGAGAGTTTGGTTAATTAAATTTAATTTTTAGTTAAAATAAAATCTTGGTTAAATAAATTTGATTTAAAAGGAAATTTAAATTTTAGTTAAAATAAATTTATTAAAGAAGAAACTGATTTAAATAAAACTATCAGTTAATTTAACTATTAAAATGAAATCACCGATGAATCGAAATTATTAAACGAAAATTTATTATTCATTATTTCGAATATTAATAAATTGTGTAAATATTTATACAAGGTATAAATCAAGAAAATATAGTCAAGATGGGAAATGGATTGCTAATAAAAGCAAAGGTGAGAATTTCTCACCTTTAAATTTAAAGTTGGATTTGCAGTTATTATTGATTGCTATATTGGTTGTGATATTAGTATAGTAGGATATATTATATATATAGCAATATATATATATTGGCATATGTATATATTGCAGTTGATTGATTTTCTGCCTTGTATAGCGGATGAGACCCTATTGCACCGTTAGTAAGCGGATAATATTTTTATAAATCCCATATACCGCGATATTCCACCTCGAAGTGGAATGGGTATTGTGCTAATGTCTGTGGATGCAGGGAAACAGGTTGGAGGGATCCAACTGGATTCCTCACAAATATTTATTTGATTTTAGATATTGTGATGTTTGATTGATTATCATATTGATATATGATGTTTGAAAGTCGTGATTGACTATTTGATGTGTTGCATCACCGGATCCAATTTTTGAAGTTTAAAAATAACGATTTTGATTTTAAGAGATTTCTAAAGTGATTTTTGAAAGTATACGTTTATAAAATATTTTTGGAATTGATTCGTCTTAAAAAAATAAACGTTATAATTTTAGTATTATAAAAATTATGATTTTTTGAGAAATACAGTTAAAAGTTGATTTTTGAAAATATGAGATTAATGATTTTATAAAATAGTTTAGACTGGAATTTCTGAATTTTTTTTATAAAAAGTTTAAAAATAGGATTTATGAAATTTGATTATTTTATAAATCAAAATGATGAAATTATAAATGAGTTTAAAGACGTTTTAAAATAGTAATATAAATTGTTTTATATTAAAAGATTTATAAATTGATATTTATAAATTAAAAATATTTGAAGTGTAAAACAAGCTTTTCTAAGTGTTAGAATGAATTGTGAATGAATTTCGTAAATGAATGAAATTTATAGGATTATAACGGTGAAGTTATAAATGGAATTTTATAAACAGTAGGTTTATAAAATTTGAAAAGTTATTTAAAAGAATAGATTTGGATAAATAAATGAATCTTATAAGTTATAAGATTTATAATTATGAAGTTTAAAAGAATGTTTTTGCAAACAAATAAATTATAAGTATTTAACTTATAATATGAACTTTTAGTATATCATCGAGATATGAAATTGAATAGATTAATAAAGGAAATTTATAAAAGGAAGTGTTATAAAATAAATAGAAATGGAATTTATAAACATTGTTTTATAAATTCGCAAACTACTTATTTTGATAAGTAAATTGTTGTAATTTATTAATGGAGTTATATTCACATTTTAGACAGTGAATAATCCTTTAAAACAAATTGAATAGAAGGGATGAAATTGGTTAACAAGTATATTCACGTTTTTGAATAGTGAATAATATGTTAAAGAAATGTTTTAGATGTGATGTTTTAAATAGAATTAAAACGATCTAACGATGTTTTAAATGTATTAAGATTCAAAATCATAGATTTCAACATTTATTGTTGAAATGGACGTTTTCAAGAAATGGAAGGAAATAGTAGATTATAACACTGTTGTTATAATAGATGATTTCCGAAAGGAAATGTTTTGTGTAGTATTGGGATTTATATATCTATTTTAATTTCGAATCCCTATACTAGTGATTTTGGGTTGTCGTAACGATGTTTTACGCAACATTCGTTTTGGCCCAAATAAATATGGTTAAGTGAATGATTTCCTTAAAGAATGAAATATATACTTAATTTCGATTAGAGTATATTAAATATTTTCTAAGTGTAGAAAATAAAAAGGCTTGTGAATTACTTATAAATAAATAAGTATGGAAATGTTTTTCCAATATTAAGTGAATATTTTGAATTTATCTTTTTGAAGATAAATTGAAAATGAATATTTGAAAACGAATGGAAATCGTATATTCATAAATATTTTGGAATGTAAATTCAATATAGAATTTATAAATGAAATTGGGAAATTGGGTTTAAAAATAAATATTGATTTATTTTTGAAGAATGGAAAATATATATCTTGTAAAGATATTTTTGGAAAATAAATAATTTGGAAAATTATTTGGAATCTGGTGATGTTGGCATATCTATTGATAGTTCAATAACCGACTATCAATATTTACCTTTGAATAGGTATTTGTTGTGATTTGTTTGAAATTGAATGCCACACTTATTTTTTTTAAAATAAGCGCTCACTATTCGGGTTAACCGGGAAAGGACCTTGGGGTTGTATAACCCATTCCGAATATGTGATACGTCGTTATGAATTGCATTTGAAGACCGGTGTTGAAGACCGGATATTTTTTAAAACGAAAGGGTTTCTTGTTGATTGTCTCTGCACTGGCTGATCCCCGGTATTGAGATCTCCATATGTGATGGGAAATTCGGGCGTGATTAGAGATTATCCGGATTGCAAGGACTTCTTTGTAAGTGCCTTCGGTTCTGTTCGAGCCCGGAACAGACTTGTATGGATAGTATGCCTGACATTACAAATTGAGATATAAAGCCGACTTCTTTCAAATATATTTCTGTTGGTGGTGGAGAATTTATTCTCTTAGCTTAACACCATTCTCTGAGACGTACGAGCTCAGAGGTTATATAGTTGAAGGTTATCAGCAATATACTCCCAATTTGGTAATTTGACATGCTGAGTGTTGCTGTGAAATGATCATTGTGTTGATTATTTGTGATAGGATCATTTGTTTGATCGTCTATCTTGGTGATCATTTCTATGATCATTTGTTGACCCAAAGCATGACTTTGTATAAAGCGTGTTTTTGTGGACGTGACTTCGTCGAGCCTCACACCCCAGAATGGTCAAAACAGGAAAGATGCGGCAAGGTTATGAGGGGTAGCTCCCTTTAGGGTATGTGCATTTCCTTCTGGAAAAGGGTGGTATCATGGTATGGAGCCCAGATACTTACTCATGTTGAAAACACTTTGTTATGATTGTGTGATGATGGTGACGAGCGCTCGGTTAAAGGTCCCAAAGGACCGGGGGATGGCATACTCATGTCAGTTGTTACCCAGTTAGGGGTAACCCGGCATTGTGTTGGTAAAGATCCGGTTTGGTTCTCGGGGACGCCCATCTAGGGGCGTTCTCATGTGGCAATGGGAAGTTCCTTGGCCTGACCATTCGTTGGAAATCCAAAGAAACAATACGATCTTGTACGGTTTTAGATGTAGAACCTGCTTCCTCAGGAGGTAGCTATAGTAGGCATAATATAATGGTACCTATGCTGGCTAAGATTTATATTCTACTTTCGAAATATTTTTCTACACTATGCACTAGTAATAATATCAAATGTTTTCTTTTAATGCGTATCAATCATCTTTGACTAACATAAGAAGAAATCTCTTCCAAGTCTGCGTTTGCATTGTGTGTGTGGAGGGAGGTCTTATGGTAGTCTCATTCTTAAAAGCATTGCGAATTGACTTTAAAAATATTCCTCTATTTTGATTTTAAAGAAAAATAAACTGTTTTAGTTCTCACACCAGTCATATGACTGGCTCGGAGTTTATTGTTTTCCTTTCTAAACTCTTTGTGCCCACCAATTTCCACACGGGCAGTCAAGAGTTAGGTTTATCAGGATATTCTGGAATTCAGGAATTGCTGGAGGCAAGATCGATGGCATGGCGTATTACTAGTTTATATAGTAGTTCTTTTTCCGCTGCATTGTTTGATGTTGTACACTCTGATGATATGATGTAATGAAATGTAATGTAATAACTGATATAGTTCTTTGTTTAAAGATTATTCATTTATCTATTATATGTTGTTCCGCTGCGATTGTGAGATTCTGTTGATGTTGTTTTCTTTCTGTCCCGTTCTATTTTCTACCTTTTTCTCTCTTTCTTCTTCTTTTCTTTTTCTTAAACCATAACATTTCGGTTTTTCGGCAACGAAAAATAGCTATCGTTACATTTATACTCTAATCTACGCTTCGGGGACTCAAAGCACTCTAATCCGCACTCTGGGGACTTAGAGATTTTTTCAAGTCATTTATACTCTAGGCCACGCTCCGGGGACCCAGAGTACTCTAATCCGCACTCCGGGGACATAGATATCTTTTCAAGTAGTTTATACTCTTTCCCGTGCTTCGGGGCTCAGAGTAATCTAATCTGCACTTAGGGGACTTAGAATTTTTTTTAGTCATTTATACTCTAATCCGCGCTCCGGGGACTCCGAGTACTCTAATCCGTACTCCGAGGACATAGAGATTTCGTCAAATCGTTTATACTCTAGTCCACGCTCCGAGAAGTTAGTGTACTCTAATCCGCACTCCAGGGACTTAGAGATTTTTTTCTAGTCATTTATACTTTAGTCCGTGCTCTGGGGACTTATAGTACTCTAATCCACACTCGAGGGAATTAGTGATTTTTTAAGTCATTTATACTCTAGTTCGTGCTCCGGGGACTCAAAGTACTCTAATCCGCACTCTGAGGACTAGGAGATTTTTTTTAAGTCATTTATACTCTAGTCCACACTTCGGGGACTCAATGTACTCTAATCCGCGCTGCCGGGGACTTAGAGTTTTTTATTCAAGTTGTTTATACTCTATTCTGTGCTTCGAGGACTTAGAGTACTCTAATCCACACTCCGGGGACTTAGAGATTTTTTTCAAGTCGTTTATACTCTTGTCCGCACTTCGAGGATTTAGAATACTCTAATCTGCATTCTAGGACATAAAGATTTTTTTCCATTCCAAAAATTGCTTTTTTGATTCACTCATATGGATCGCCAACCAACCAACTTCACCAAGAAATCCCCATTATTCATTTTTATCAGAGGTTGGTATAACTAGTCGATATGAAGCTCTATGTGTGTGTTCATACACCACATATGTTAGTATTAATTAATTCCACCACATGATCATAATAATATGAAATAAAAGTAATTTCAAAGAAAAGTAGCTTCAATCTTTTATTCATCATAAAAAATAGGGATAGAATAATTTGTCTTATTACATATGAAAAACAAAATCAGCACAAAGCAAATACTGAAAAAACTATTACCGAAATGCAAAAGAGACAAATTAGGTAAAATAGTGACGTAGATGTTCGTTATTCCATGTCCTAGGAAGCGTTACACTATCAATAATCGCTAGCTTGAAAGTTCCTTCTCCAAGCCTCCGTTCGATGATGTACGACCCTTCCCATGTAAGGTTCATATGTGATGGGACCGAAAATATTTGCTTTAGGACAAGGTGCCAACATCAAAGGCTCTTGGTTGGACTTTTATATTATAGCATCGGGCGACTTGATGCCGATGCGCGACTGCTCTCAAATCAGGCCTCTTCACACTTTTCATCAATAAAGTCCAACTACTTCAGTAAGAGATCTTGATTTGTTCTGGGATTGCAGTGAGTTATCCGATTGGAAGGGACTTCGAGTTCCACAGGAATAACTACTTTAGCCCAGTAGGCCAAGGAGAATGGAATATGGCTAGTCGCGGACTTGTGAGTGGTCCCATATGCCCAAAAAGCCGTAGAAAGTTCGTACACCTACTTGCCTCTAGCCTTTTCCAAACAGTTTTTTAAGATGGTCTTTATTATCTTGTTTACACCTTCAACTGTTCCATTCACCCAAGGAATAGCGACCGCTGCAAACCTTTTCTCAGTACGATATTTATAACAAAATTCCCTAAACTCAGCATTATCAATTTGAATTCTGTTATCAGTTACAATAGTCTGCGGGACACCGAAACGACATATAACGTTTCACACAACCAAGTTAATGATCGTTTTTTATTATTATCGTAACCAATGGCTCTGCTTCGGCCCACTTGGTAAAGTAGTCAATCGCGACAATTACATATCTCGCACCACCATTGAAATTGGCAGTGAGCTGATAATATCAATATATCGTGTCGCAAACGTCCATGGACTAACCATTTGCATGATTTCTGTTGAGGGCGCTTTTGAGACTTTCGCATATATTTGGTATTTGTCACATCGTCTCACATAATCCGCGACGTCCTGATTCACGGTTGGCCAGTAGTACCCATAATGGAGTATCTTTTTAGCTAGCATCTGCCCCCCAGTGTGGTCGCCACATTCTCCTTCATGGACTTCTTATAAGACCCGTTTTATTTCATCATGGATGATGCAATTAAGTAAAGGGACAGAGAATCCCTTTTTATACATAATTCCATCTCGCATAATATACCGTGAGACCTTGCAAAAAAACTTGTCACTTTTCACTCATTTTCTCAGGAAAGGTTCCATGCAACAAATATTCTTTTAATGGGGACACCCATGATTCCCTTTTGGTTTTAATTTTTGGCACATGATCAACTTCCATCGCAATTATACTTAGGGTATGTAGGGTCTCGACCAGAACAAAGCCCATTTGTTGTGCATCGCCAGTAGTTGCAAATTTTACCAACGAGACGACTTCTTCGTTCCGCTCACGTGGGATATACAAAATGTCATAGTGTTTATGGTCTTCCAACAACTCCTAAACTCAGGTAAGGTATGGGGCAAGGCATTGTCCCTTTGCCTGGTAGTGCCCTCAAACTTGTTACACCACCAGTTATGAGTCATGAAATATTTCAATCGATTTCGCCCCGAGCTCTTTAGCAAGCTTTAGTCCAGCAATCAATGCCTCAAATTCGGCTTCATTATTCGTAGCGAGGAAATCAAGCTTCAAAGCATAGCCGATCGATCGGTTCTCGATGGTTATAAGAATGCCGCCAGCTCCAAAACAATGATTATTGGATGCTCCATCGGTATATAGTTTCCACCGTATGATAGGAACCACATCGCTTCCACTCGGCTCATCCTACATAGTGAACTCTACTATAAAATCCGCCAATGTTTGTCCACGGATAGCTCTTCGAGGGAGATAGATGATGTCGAACTGGCTGAGCTCGATGTTATATTTAAGAAACCATCCAGATGTCTTGGGCCACTGCAGGACCTATCGCAAAGGTTGGTCGGTGTAGATGTTGATTGGATGTGCCTGAAAGTATGGGCGAAGTTTGCACGACGCAATCACCAAGCAGTATGCCAACTTCACTATCTTTGGATAATTTCTTGCTGCCCAAGTTAATCATTTACTGTTGTAATACATCGGTCTATGGATCCTGTCCTCCTCATTAATCAGGGTGGCACTTATAGCATGAAGCGATACGGCTAGGTAAATATACAGCTCCTCATGGTCTATAGGCTTCGAAAAAACAGGGGGTCTCTCCAGATGATTCACCAAAGCTTGGAACACACCTCCATAGTCTTGCATCCATTCGAAATTCCTCTTCCCTTTCCTTATCAAATCGAAGAAAGGGATGCACTTATCGATTGCCCTAGAGATAAACCTACTTAAAACAGCGACCTTCCCGTTCATGTTAAGTACTTGCTTAATAGTTCTGGGCGCTTGTATATCCTGAATGGCTTGAATCTTCTTTGGATTCACTTCGATTCCTCGTGCGTTGACAATGAAGCCTAGAAAATTTCCCGACTTGACACCAAATGAGCATTTCAATGGGTTGATTTTCATGCCATATAATCTGAGGATACCGAACATCTCCGCTAATTCTCGATTGTGGTCATTTGATTACCTGACTTCATGAGCATATCATCCATATAGACTTCCATCGTCTTTCCATTCTGATCTTTAAACATTCGGCTAACCAAACGCTGATAGGTTGCTCCCGCATTTTTTAGTCCAAATGGCATCACTACATAACAGTATAATCCAACATCTATGACAAAACTAGTATGCTCCTGATCTGGGATGTGCATTGTGTTTTGATTGTACCCCGAGTATGCATCCATAAATAACAACAATTCATGTCCCGTGGTTGAATTAATTACCAGCTGATCGATTCTACGCAAGGGAAAACTATCATCGGGCATGCCTTGTTCAAGCACGAATAACCAACACATGTTCTTCATTTTCCATTTGCCTTTCGTACCAGTATAGGGTTAGATATCCATTCACGATAGAGGGTGTGACAAATAAACCCGTTGGCTTTAAGTTTATCCACCTTTTCCTTGAGAACAGCAGATCTCTCCAGATCCATGCCTCGTCTCTTTTGTTTTATAGGGACATACTTTGGATCGATATTCAGTGTGTGGCTCATCATAGCTGGTGAGATCCCACACATATCAGAATGAATCCAAGCAAATACATTAAGATTCGCTGGGAGAAAGTTAGCAAGTTCCCTCATTATCGAAGGGTTAAGTTGCGATCCAATTTTCAACACTCGTGATGGATCGTCATGGCTGACTATGATATGGATCATCATTTCAACCAACACTGTCTTGGTCTCCTTGGGTTCCTCCTCCTCATCTCTTGGATCTATATCTCTATAGAACCGACTATAGTGCCCATGCCAAGGCTTAGGCGCTATTTGTCAATCTTCAGTAACTTGGATGCGGACAGATTTGTCCACACCCTTTCCCTTTTCCTTCCATTGGGCTTTTTTCAGCTCATCCATGTAACAAACACGGCTAGTTGCCTGATCGCCATGCATAACACCAACTCCATAATCTATAGGAAATTTCAAAGTCAAGCACCACGGTGCAAGAGCTGCCGTAAACTCAGCCAGGGACGAACGACATAGAAAAATATTATACAGTGAATCAACTCCAAAATAATGAATGGTAGAATCCACACCCTCCTATGTTCACCTTCTCCCAACTGGAATGGTAATTCAACAAAACCTACTGCTTCAGTAGCCACATCGTTGAAACCGTGTATGCCAGCTTTTGATGGTTTCCAATCCTTAGCTTCCGTTCTCATTTGATCATAAATTTTCATAAAAATGATTTTTGTAGAACTTCCATAATCTATCAATATCCTTCACACTATCGCAGGTCTGATCATGGCAGAGATAACCATTAGATCAATAGCAAGGGCGTTCACTCTATCGGCATCTCTACTTTTGAATACTATATCGTCCGTTACCATATCATACTGCTTTGCTGGTGATTCATCCTCCATGTTCGAACAACATTCAAAGTCCACATGTCTCATCGAACTAGCATAACGCTCCATTTCATACCAACTTCTATCCATAGGATGCGGTCCACCAACTATTATATTTATTACCAACCTCCCACCGGCCTGAGTGGGCTCCTCGGGCAGACGTTCCTTGTCTGCCATCCTATAGATCATTGACAAACTACCGCAACTTTTTTGATTAATTAATTTCTTAATAGCGTCATGAAGGTGCTTACTCTAATAAGTGTTGTGCCCATAAGACTCATGAAACCAACAACACTTTTTGGTTTACTTCTATTCTTCGGTCGACTCTTTCGGACGCGGCTTCCTATACTGGAAAGTGTCATAGATGGATAGGTAGATATTCTCTAAAAAGTCATTCAAGGACCTATAGTTGTTATATGTAGGCATTCGTGGCTTCCACTTTTCGGACTCCCTCTTCTGATCAGAATTCCCTTCACCGCCTTTTTTCTGCTTTCCTGGCTTGTTTTGGACGTTGACCTGAACCTTTCCAAAGCTCTCTATGGATCGCTTTACTACAATGTTGCTTTGTACCGCTTCCCCATTTGGTCCTGTAGAAGTGCTCCTTCTGGACAATCTGGCCTAATCTTTTCTCATGAAACGATGTGCCTTTTGCGTAGAAACATTCCAGGTGGCCGGCGGTTTTCCTGCTTTCCAATCACCAAAATCGAATTCGGAGCCAACCCCCTTTGTCACGACCATAAGTATAGAATGGTTATTTGGATTACTAACCTCAGTAGCAGCAACGTGAAACCTTTGTAAATAATCCTTCAGTTATTCACCATGTGCCCGGATTACACTAAATAGAGACATCAATCTTTAGGGCGAGTAGCGTGAATCCGGAACTGCACCATGAATCTTATAGCCAGCTCATCAAATCGCGAGATTGGCTATGGGTGTAACCTTGTAAACCACATTGTAGCAATCCCAGACAGGGTTATAGGGATGCATCTGCATTTGGTTGCATCATTCACTCTAGCAGAGTCCATCAACCATTCATATCTCATAACATGCTATCAGGGGTCAGTCTTCCTTTCATAAGCGGGCCTCATAGGCATGTTAAACTTCCGAGGGTATTCATCCTATAAAATATTATCAATAAAATGAAGTATGACTCTTGGAGACTCCCTAATCGTTGATAGTCAAGCCCTGGTTTCCCTCATCAGCTGCCTGACCATTATGGATAAGTCGGTCGTCTGAATAGGGGGTGCCAGGTCGGGTTTCATCATGCGTAAATGTTATGGCCGGTGTCTCTGGGGCATCTAACTCCCTCTTGGCCTATTATCCAGCAAATGCATGTCTTAAGGATTCACTTCCCCATTATTTTAGAGAGGTAATTGGTCGGCATTCAAGTGTACTCATGTGTCTAAGTTCTCGGTTCCAGGGAGAGTATGAACCTTTTAAGCGTAGTCAAGGAGCCATCGTCATGGTTGAGAGATCGGTACCAACCCTTAGGGATGGTTCGGCACCCACCAGATTTTGTTTCCTATGGTGGTCTGCCCTATAGTGCTCCATCGCTCCACAATGTGTCGTCTCAATTCTACGACACCTTCTCCTGTGGTGCCCATCTAATGAAGTCAAGCTGTCAGACTTTGAGTATGAAGTGGGACTCCATCGGCATTTTGATGCTGTTGTTGAGCAATTTGATTCATCAGATTGGAATTTTCCTGGATTAGCTTGTTTGATTATCTCCAGCTTTCCACTAGCTCCCTCATTAGGCTATTGAATTCGGCCCTTATAAACAAAACAACAAAGTTTTGGGTTGCAACAGGTTCCACATTCGCATTAGCTGGCTGGTTGCTTGGCCCTCCATATTGAACACTAGCAGTTTTGTTGGCATCGACATTGTGGAAGGTAGATCTGGAGCGCCTTACCATCTTAGAGTCCCTTGCTTAGATCATGAGAGATCTGAATAGTATCTACAAACATTTAAGAATGAAACTTGATCTCCTTTGGGGGATTTTTTCAATCTAGTTGCAACAAAGACGATCCTAATAGCAAGAGAATCGAATTTCTCAGTGAAAGCACCAAAATTGGTCACTAACTCCCGAGAATAGATTTGAGTAGTGAGATAAATGAAGAATTTAAATGGAAAATGAGGAATAACACTATATACTATAAGACAGAACAACAAAAAGTAAAAACAACAGGATTTACATTGGTTCGGCACTGATCGCTTATGTCCACTCTGAATTATCTCTTTATTGCTTTATCGATCACTTGATTACCAATATAATTCAAAAGGAATAGCTTGAATACAAGTTAAAAACAAAAAGAAGCCGAGTATAGAAAATGGCAGAGTATTCCCTTGGTTGCCAAAAAGATCCCCCATGATGACCCCCTAGCCCTGTATTTATGGATAGAGGCAGCTTGGCATCTCAAAGCCTGGGCTCGACATTGTCGACCCGGAGCATTGCCATATGCCGACCTCTTATCTCCTATAATCGATCACTTGTAATGCCGACCCGAAGCTTGGGCAATGCCGATCCGAAGCACCTCTATATGCTGAACCCTTGAAGGACCTTCAATTATATGCCATGCCGATCCGGACTCCAGCTTATGCAATGCTGACTTGAGCTATGCCTTGTTTCATCCTTTGCCAATCTATGCCCTACAATATGTTCCATGCTTTTGCCGACTCCTTTATGCTATACCGAGCCGATCCCTATTACATGGAACGCCGACCCTATGGGCACTATATATTCCTCAATTCATCAACCACGAAGGCCGACCCTTACTAATCACTTGACATCCTGTTTCATCCACTTGTTGACTTTATTAACTCAGGGCTATACACAACTTCTTAGAAACCATAATCTGGTGATGTAGACATCGTCTCGTGGTCATTCTTCCATCAATTGTCGATTTTGATCTCTGCAATTACCTTTGTGAGGCCGGGCCAAGGCACCGGGTAACACAAGAAAAATTCTAAATCTTATTTGTTAGTCATTTAAAATCTTAAATAATATTAAGTGTTAGTCTATTCCTTTACGGAATTTGATTTGATTGATAGTGTGATTTTATATACTATGGTTTATGAAGTATGAATTTATAAGTAAAGTATTTTTAAATTGTTATTTATTAGAATTTAAGTTGTGGTGCTTTTGAAAAGTGGTTTCGAAAGAATTTGAGAAAGAAATATTATTATTATTATTATTTAGGAAAACTTTGGTGAAGTATTATCTGGAGATTTGAAAGAGTTTTGTGGGTAACTTTTCAAATATTTTGTTATGACTAAAGTTCGGCGATTGAGAGTTTTCTTATTGGGAAGACTCGGCAGGTATACTTACTCTTATTATTTTCTTAGGAGGAACATGATTACCACTGGATGGTCCATATTATTTAGATTCTAGAGTTATACCATGCTTCGGTGGGAGGAGATTCCTCGTTGTCATAATTGATTTTGGTTTTGATATACATATATACATACATACATATATATATATCTTTGGAGGAATTTTAAAATATATTTTGAATATAAAAACCCATGCATTTACTTTAAATTTATCTTTTGAAAAGATTGGATTCATAGTATTTTATAATGGAATATTGTTTGTACTTTTGTTGCAAACGGTTGTCAAGTGCTTTTGGTTGCATGTGGCTTTATGTCACATTAGACTTGCATGATTGTTATTAGTTGTACCATATTGCCTTGTTGCATATGGTTCATATATATTTTTTATTGCTTATGTTTACGATAGACATTACTAGTGTACCGCTCTTTTGTCGGGATGATTCTCTTTTGGAATATGTAAGTACAAGATAGGTACAAGAAACCAAGAGGTTACTATTTGTTTTCATGCGCACCTGCATTTGCATCAAGATAGTAAGTTGGTTGCCAAAAATCAAATGCAAAAATGGTATGTATTAGAATTAATGACTAGTAATTTATTGATGATTTTAGGCTCCAGATATGTGAGGCCACTTTTGGGGTTTTGTTTTCATTGTTGATTTGGGTCGGTTACGGCAAGTTGTAGTTTTTCCAGATCTAGCCTTGCAAAGGAGGCACTATCAAAAAATTTCGTAACATAAGGAACTTTAAAAGCCTAAGGCTAAGGGGACATTTTCTTCCTTTGGGAATTTGCGGGACAAAATTCTTTTAAAGGGGATAATGGAGCATCCCAGAAAAATATAAATAACTTATATTCAAATATAGGGATTATTTAAAATTTTGAATTTTGGATCAAGCACTGATTAAATGGATTTAATAGGCTTATTTAACTTCTTTTAATCAATAAATATTAATGGTTAACTCATTTTGTAAAATTATTTGCAAAACTAAATAGTTCGAATTAATAATAAGAAAATCAACTGTTAATAAAACGACTTGATTTTTAATGACATTTTTTTAAATGAATTTATAGGATTTTTTCATAAATTTTAATTTGAAAACTATTATCGTTTTACATATTTTTTGGAAAATTGATATTTTTGAAATTTCACAAAATAAGATAACCGTTGTATTTTATTGTTGTTTCGGGATCGTGTCGCATTTTTGTGCATGATCGTATTGTTATTTCTTTCATACGCGAACGTGAAAATGTGTAGGGAAGTGTTGGAAGTTTTGAAATAAACACACATAACCCTAGCTTACTTTCCTCGTTCCTTTTTATCATTTTCATTTTCAATTGCATGTAAACCAAATAAACAAGACATCTCCTTCCCGAATTTATTCGCGGAGTTTTGCCCAATGAAAATTAAAATCTTCAGATCTGTTAAGCATATGTAGTCGAAGGCTTCTAATCATATAGGTTCAGGCGTGCATGGTGGGAGGGAGATTTGAACTAGGAAAGAAGGTGTAAATTGGCAATTAGTAAATCAATTAAGTAATTAACTAATTTAATATGTACCAAATATTATAAAATTAATATCTCACTCATACAAGGTCCAATTGAGACGCGAAATTTTGCATTGAGCTCGTAGGTGCATTATCTACGTATTGGAATAGATTTATTCGAGTTTAAACAAAATGGAATTTTGGGCTAAAATCAAACGTCACACGATTTTAGATCGAACCGGAGTGCAAAAGCGTCAACTGGAATTTTGGAGAGTTAACTCACCTCTAAATAAACTATATGATGTTTGTGTTGTCAAAGATTATTGTTGAAACTTGGATGATGGTTTGTATATGGTTTTCACCAGAATTGGTCACTAACACCTTTGAGTAGAGTTATGTAGAGAGATTAATGAAGAGAGTAAATTAGAACTGAAAAATAGTGTAATTCAATGCCTTAAGAACAACAAAAACGAGAACACCAGATTTATAGTGGTTCGGCATAATTGCCTACGTCCACTTTGAGTTTAATCTTTATTGATTTTTCTATCACTTGACTACAGATACAGTCCATAAACCAATCACTTGAATACAAGTTTGGATTTAAAAGAGGAGAGTACCAAAAATGGTAGGGTCTCCCTAGTGTTCTCGAAAAAAGGTCCCTTTCACTGTTCCCCTGCCCTTCTATTTATAGAAGAAGATGTGTTGGACTTCTCTCATGGGCTTGGGAACAAGGTACCTCAGCCCGTAGTAGTTGACTTCTGCGCACCGGGCCAGGCGGGCCAAACGCTCTTGCATTGTTATTGGCCTGACAACTTGCTAACACCTCCAGTCTGCACCATGCCAGGGATGCCGAAACATGTCGATTGCATCAAACCCTTATACCTCCAGGCTCTTCTTGCTTAGAATCTTGTCTAGTGCTAAAAATAATATCTTCAACTTTCGTTTCGTAGCCGGCCCAAGGTGTTGGGTAACACTTGCCCCCCAAAGTGTGTCATGTGATGCAACGTGACATGCTTTGAATCAGCGAGTATTCCTCGTTTATAGAAAGAAATCCATCATGTTTCCTGAATAGTTATTATTCTTCAACTTTATCCTCCCACGGTGTCGTATCCTTCTTCGATCGTCATAACACTTGGTCGATTCCTAATATTATAAATCCAAGGTTGTAGTTCATCAGTGGCCATCCGTGTCCTATTCTACAGGGCCAATAAGCTTCGGCTATTTGATCTAGTCTTTCTTAATAACCTTAAGTGAGAATTCAATTCCCTGTTGATTTCAAGAAGTCGAGCTTTTTTTAGATGTGCACGTGCATGTTCGGGTACATGTTCTTGCCATTGGCGGTCGGATGCGTTTTATATGCTCATAAGTCGTCACCAATTCCATCTAGTTTAATTGAAATTCAATTGTGATTCCTTATTTGTATTTTTTGTGAAATAAGGGTTGTAATCAGCCACTTGATGAGAGCGGACTTCAAGTTTTACATGGATGACGATCTCAGAGCAGTAAGAAAGGGGGAATAGAGTACGGCCAGTCATGGACTCATGAGTAGTTCTATAAGCCCATAATACTGTTGGGAGCTCATCCACCTATTTACATCTAGCCTTTTCCAAACTTCTCTCCAGAACATGCTTTATGATTTTGCTCATAGCTTCAACCTGTCCATTTACAATTATAATGGATCATGGAAGGTCATAAGGACATATGATGTTACGGACAATGAAGTTGATTATTTTCTTCATCTTGATCGTGGTTAAAGTTTTTCATCTACCCATTCGGTGAAGCAATCAACTGCTATGACATATTTCGCACTACCTTTAGGATCGGTAAGAAGATGATGTCAATGCCCCTAAGTGGCAAACTGCTATGGACTAGCCATTTGAGTAATTTCCATCGATGCGGCTCTCGGATTTTTTGCAAACATCTTGCACTCATCGCATTGTCTAAAATGATCAACCGCATATGGATTGATAGTTGGCCAGTGATACCTGTAGTAGAGTATTTTCTTTATCATGGTTTTCCCTCTGATGTTATCGCCGCATTCTTCTTCATAGACTTTGCTCAAGGTATCATCATACGTGATACAATAAAGCATGGGGATGGATAAAGTCCTTTCAATGCACGACTTCTTCTTGGATGATTTGGTGTGTAGTACGTGAAGTTGGTTAGTAGCTCTTGGACCTGGCCGAGATAAGGAGCAAAACAATGCCCCTTAGCAAGATATACCTCTTTAACTTGGTGTACTACCAATCAGGAATCACAAAAGATATGCAAAGTTTCCACTCCAAATCCTCTAGTAAGCTTGAGGCTTGTGGTCGAGGCTTCATAATAAGCATCGTTGTTTGTTATAGGAAATCTAGTTTCAGGACGTAGCAGATCGATCGTTCCTCAGGAGTCATTTACATGACTCCTGCGCCATAATACCTGTTATTGGATGCTCCATCCGCGTACATTTTCCATCTGTTGGTTGGTTCTCTACTACTCTTCAAGTAGTCATCTGATGCAATGAATTTGGGTGTGAGGTCTGCTAATTTCCATCCTTGGATAGCCCTTCGAGGGAAATAAGTGATATCGAATTGGCTTAGTTCGATATTCTATTTAAGTAGTCTTTCAAACATCTCAGGTCGTTGTATGCCCTATCTCAACGGTTGGTAGGCATAGACGTTGATGGAGTGAGCCTAAAAGTAAGAGTGGAGCTTTCATGATGAAATCAATAGATATTGTGCTAGCTTTTGTTGCTTCGGGTTGATATCCAATGCATGGCTCGCGATAGTTAATGAAATCACATATGCATGTTAGAATGGGTCCAAGAGAACATATCATTATTTATTCAGAAAAATCCAACTAATTCTGTTATCATCACTACACTGAGTTGTGATCTGATATTCAGCACCCGTAAAGGGTTGCCATGGCTGGCTGTAATGTCGACTATCAGCTTAGCAGGTGCAATCCCGGATTCTTTGAGTTCAGATGTAACTATTTTGCATAACATTCAATGTGAAATATAGTTGGGACGGTCAATGTTGATGGTTACTCTAGTCAAATCCTAGAGTCTTATCATGTGTAATTAAGTCTAATAGCGAAGGCTATGAATGCCCTAATCGATTATCATCAAATGGCCAAAGATTAGGCTTAAATGCACGTTGAAGGAAATGTCGAGTAGGGGTCGGCCTCGAGTTGTGTGCAGCTATGTAGCTGGATGTTGCTATGAGTTTGAACCTGATTGTATATTCAAGTAACGCACTTTCTACTCAATGCATTCTTGATCCTTTACCCATGCTGTGGGTTGGAGTGACAGTCAGTTGCCCACGAGCTTAGGTATCAATTTAATTATTCTATCTCTAGGCATTCTTTCGGTCGTAGCCCTGTTTTGCTATAAGCACTATATATAAGTTTCAATATTGAGCTATCATAGCCAGTCTCTGGATGGCCATGCGTCTGTTCCCAGTCTCAGGTTGAAAAATGTACTGCATGGACGGTTAAGTCTCGCCCTAGTTGATCAGTGAATAGTCGGTTCGCATTCATCTTGCTTCTCGCTTGTGCCGCCAGCTCTGGGGCATATACCAATAAGTAGGAAGACCAGGCATGCCTACTTTAGCTTTAGTCTCTTTCTCGTTGAATTGTGGGATTAGGTAAGTTGATGGGAGGCTGGGTCTCGCCTATCTTGGATTGTATTGTGGTTTTTCATTCCAAGAGGAATAGTTCGATGCCTTGTCAATTTCAGGGCATAATTTAGACACTAGACAGTCAGCCATGTCCACTTTGGTTCATGTTTTGTAATCAGATCTCGAGGTAAAGTTGGTTCAATTGCAGTCGGGTCATGCTCATCCAGTTTCATACCCCTCTTGATGGATCGCCGGAGGGCGCTGGAGAATTTTTGACCAAGTCTTCATGGTTTACCGTCCTTTCCACACTTTGGAGGTCATAGTTTTTCAACGAATATCTAAGGCACATTCGTATGTGCTTGGTGCAGATCGGTATTGACCCTTGATCCGAGGTATGATATAGTCGCTTGCTCATAGCTGTGGATGCCGTTTCGATTAGTTCTATATTGAGGCCTCCCTGTAGTCGTTGCCTTATGCTATAAAGAACGGCAAGCTAGACCTATAGTAAGCTATCGTATTCTGCTTTTAGTGATTTGTACTCCTGTTCCCAGCATTGATTTGGCTAGGCCACTATTTGGATGGTCGAACTCCATCCTTAGCGAGTTAATAATCCTCTTGTCGATTTTTGGCCGAAGTTTGCGGAATAGAGAATGGTCGGAATCCACTCGTCTATTTATCGATGTTTATACACCACTCTGCATTCTGGTGACTTAGTGTTACTCTTCCCCCCGATCGACACGCGCCCAATTTGTGTTCATGCTTCGGGGACTTAGAGTTCTGTCAAACGGTTTATGCTTAAGTCCACAGTTCGGGACGTAGAGATATTCATCAATTCATTTATAGTTCAGTCCGCACTCTGGGGAATTAGAGCACTCCAGTCCGCACTTTGGGGACTTGGAGATTTTGAGTCGTTTATACTAATCCGCACTCTGAGGACTCAGGGTACTCCAGTCCGCACTTTGGGGACTTGAGATTTTCAGTTGTTTATACTCTAGTCCGTACTCTAAGGACTCAACGTACTCCAGTCCACACTCTGGGGACTTGGAGATTTTAAGTCGTTTATACTCTAGTTCGTACTCTGGGAACTCAGAGTACTCCAGTCCGCACTCTGGGGAGTCGGAGATTTCGAGTCGTTTATACTCTAGTCCGCACTCTGGGGAGTCAGAGTACTCCACTCTGCACTCTGGGGACTCGGAGATTTTGAGTCATTTATACTCTAGCCCGCAGTATGGGGACTCGGAGTACTCCAGTCTGCACCTTGTAGACTTGGAGATTTCGAGTCGTTATACTCCAGTCCGCACTCTGGGGACTCAGAATACTCCAGTCCGCACTCTGCGGACTTGGAGATTTCGAGTCGTTTATACTCTAGCCCGCACTCTGAGTACTCAGAGTACTCCAGTCCGCACTCTGGGGACTCGGAGATTTTGAGTCGTTTATACTCTAGTCTGCACTCTAGGGACTCAGATTACTCCAGTCCGCACTCTGGGGACTCAGAGATTTCGAGTCGTTTATACTCTAGTGAGCACTCTGGGGACTCAGAGTACTCCAGTCCGCACTCTGGGGACTCGAAAATTTCGAGTCGTTTATACTCTAGTCCGCACTCTTGGGACTCAGAGTACACCAGTCTGCAATCTGGGGACTGGGAGATTTTGAGTCATTTATACTCTAGTCCGCACTCTAGGGACTCATAGTACTCCAGTCCGCAGTATGGGAAGTTGGAGACTTTGGGTCGTTTATACTCTAGTCCACACTCTGGGGACCCAGAGTACTCCAGACCGCACTCTGGGGACTCGGAGATTTTGAGTCTTTTATACTCTAATCCGCACTGTGGGGACTAAGAGTACTCCAGTCCACACTCTAGGGACTTGGAGATTTCTAGTCGTTTATACTCTAGTACGCACTCTGGGGACTCAGATTACTCCAATCCGCACTTTGGAGACTTGGAGATTTCCAGTCGTTTATACTCTACTTTGGGGACTCAAAGTACTCCAGTACACACTTTGGGGACTCAGAGATTTTGAGTCGTTTATACTCTAGTCCGCACTTTGGGAACTCTGAGTACTCCAGTCCACACTTTAGGGACTCAGAGATTTTGAGTCATTTGTGCTCTAGTCCGCACTTTGGGGACTCAAAGTACTCCAATCCGCACTCTGGAGACTTGGAGATTTTGAGTCATTTAAACTCTAGTACGCACTTTGGAGACTCAGAGTACTCCAGCCCGCTTCAGGGACTTAGAGGTTTTTAAGTCGTTTATACTCTAGTCCGCACTCTGAGGACTCAGAGTACTCCAGTCCGCACTCTGGGGACATGAAGATTTTGTGTCGTTTATACTCTAGTCCGCACTCTAGGGACTCAGAGTACTCTAGTCCGCACTCTGGGAACTTGAAGATTTTGAGTTGTTTATACACGAGTCCGCACTCTGGGGACTTAGAGTACTCCAGTCTGCACTCTGGGGACTCGGAGATTTTGAGTCGTTTGTATTCTAGTCCGCACTCTAGGGACATAGAGTACTCCCGTACCCTTCAGGGACTTAGAGGTTTTTAAGTCGTTTATACTCTAGTCCGCACTCAGGGGACTTAGAGTACTCTAGTCCGTACTCTGGGGACGTAGAGGGTTTTAAGTCATTTATACTCTAGTCCACACTCAAGGGACTTAGAGTACTCTATTCCACACTCTGGGTACTTAAAGGTTTTTAAGTCGTTTATACTCTAGTCCACACTCGGGGGACTTAGAGTATTCTAGTCCACACTCTGGGGACTTAGAGACTTTTGTTGAGAGCAGTCGTATTTCCACTCTTTAATTTGTATTTCATCTACCGTATCAAGGCTAATGTTGTCAAATGAAGGATCAAACCACGTTTGCTCATGGAATGAGATTCTGCACCCATCATAAGGGATGAAACTTGAAAAATGGAGGGTCGATTCTCGTCCGCTTGATGATTATAGCTCGTCCAATCAAGTCAAGGAAGGAGGTATATGACAGATGGTTGGATGACATCCATGTTGGGTTATATTGTCAAATCTCACACAATTTGCTTTGTATATCTTTCTAGAAAATAAGGATAATGGATTATTGAGAGCGATGGTTGTCGAGTAGGTAGTCCATCACAACTACTCCAAGTCGGGCTTTCGAACAATCTTTTCTATTCAGGGTAGGATTTGATGTGCAGATTATTAAATCACGTCTATTATAGATAGATCCTGACGTCACTGAGTTGGAGGAAAGGCATCTGTATTTTTTCGAACTTTGTTCTATGACCTGCTTTGAGTGGATGATCGGGCCGTACTCATTACAAGCCTTGCTCAGGTCACCAAGTCAAATATGGAGGTCGACGAATGAACGATCAGTCGCGTGCACTTTTTATTAGGCTATAATCGTGATCAGCTTTTCAATCTCTAGTTCTAGGCCCCAAATTAAAGGAACATGGCTGATGATGACCGATTGAATCATGCTCGTCGAGAATAAACTCCCCACGTCCGATCATGGTCCGCGTGGATTGGTTGGCGCCCAAATCTAAGTACCTGGACACCTACATTGTTTTGAAAGTAGTCTAGTTCAACTTAGTCATAGTTAGTAGAACAATTGAAATAGAATTAGAAATGGAAATAATTCAAAGAAGATTGGGATAAATCTCATCGACAAGTGAAGCAGCATCATGTGCTTGCTATTCGACTTTGCCACTGGCTCCATTCAAAGGGATATCGGTCGTCAGCAGTCCAATTGATAACGATAGCCCTTTATTAATAGGCATCGGATTTTCGTTGCCCGCCATTCTGCGAGACTTGTAAATAATATTCACGCTTTCCGTTCCAGATCGGCTTTTTGATCACACCAGGGAGGCGTTTGTAATCGCCCTAGTTAGGATCAGTGAGCATCTTGGAATGTACAACATTCCTCTGATTTTATTTAGAATTTGGTGTACTCTCTCGAGGTTGGTTTCCAGTACCACTCCGAGTCGCGAGTCTTAAAGTAGAGGTTGTCGATCGAATCTTTCATAGAGCCTATGAGTCAAATTTTGAGATCTTGTTTTGTCTACTAGGATCAGCGTCCTTAGCCAACGGGCCTTCATTCTTATTTTTCCTAGTCTGTTCCTCTCCTCCATATTTTGGTTTAGATTCATTTTGTGAAAGAAACAATCCATGGTCGTAGGAGGCCCTTCAGCTAACTAGTTGCTAAAATATATATGGAGGTTGATTCTCCTCTAACGTGATCAGTATGATATCCCTTTGAGAAATCGTTTGAGTAGCGGTTGCTTGTCCGTTCTCTGGAAACAATTTCAAAAGTTGCCGTTAGATCCTCTATGCCCTGGTCGATCATGGGATGCAAAGGAAGTTGATAGAATGTTACCGTATTAACTTGAGTTTTGAATAGCCCTTTATTTTGAAAATTTGGGTCGTACCCATTTTTTTTTTTTGAAAATAAGGGTCGTATAAGACGTGTGCCTTGGCTTAGATGTCGTTTGACCTAGAAGTGTCGCTCGGCCTAGAAGTGTGGCTCGGCCTGGATGTCGCTCGGCATAGAAATGCGGCACGACGTGGATGCTGTTCGGCATAGGCTTACGGCTCGGCTTGGATGTCGCTTGGCATAAGAATGCGGCTCGGCCTAGATGTCATTCGGCATAGGCTTGCGGCTCGGCCTGGATGTCGTTCGGTATACTCTCGCTCGGTATGCATAGGGTCGCTCGGCATGCACAGGGTCGACATGCACAGGGTCGACATGCCCTAGGTCGCTTGGCATACTCTCGCTCGACATGCACTGGGTCGCTCGGCATACTCTCGCTCGGCATGCATTAGGTCGCTCAGCATACTATCGCTCGGAATGCATTGAGTCCCTTGGCATACTCCCGCTCGGCATGCACTAGGTCGCTCGGTGTACTCCCACTCGGCATGCACTACCTCGGCGTACTCTGGGTCGCTCGGCATACAATCTGGGTCGGTCGGTTTCCCCTCGCTCGGCATACACTGTGGCTCGGTATGTAATCTGGGTCGGTCGGTTTCCCCTCGCTCGGCATACACTGTCGCTCCGCATGCAATCTGGGTCGGTCGGTTTCCCCTCGCTCATCATACAATGTCGCTAGGCATGCAATCTGGGTCGCTCGGTGTAACCTTGCTCGGCATACTCTTGCTCGGCATATGCCTTTTCAGGGGCAGTCGACGTATATTTTACTGGGGCTATTGGCTGAATTGCCTTCAAAGATGAGTCGACCTTCATTCAACTTGAGTGCAAACTTCGACATCCAATCACCAGATCTTGCGTACATCAGTGAATCCAATCTACGGCTCTCAGCTTCTTTTATATTTCTTTCAAATTTGAGTAGAATAAGGTGTTTTCTAGTGAACAACTGGATCTATCTCGCGAATATGGAAATTCACTAGTAGACGATGAGATCCAATCGAGCTGAGAATTCAATTCTAAGTGAAAGCACCAGAATGTTAGCACCAGAATTGGTCACTAAAACCCTTGAGTAGAGTTATGTAGAGAGATTAATGAAGAGAGTAAATTAGAACTGAAAAATAGTGTAATTCAATGCCAAAAGAACAACAAAAACGAGAACACCAGATTCATAGTGGTTCGGCGTAATTGCCTACATCCACTTTGAGTTTAATCTTTATTGCTTTTTCAATCACTTGAATACAGATACAATCCGTAAACCAATCACTTGCATACAAGTTTGAATTAAAAAAAGGAGAGTATCAAAAATTGAAGGGTCTCCCAGTGTTCTTGGAAAAATGTCCCTTTCACTGTGCCCCTGCCCTTCTATTTATAGACGAAGATGGATTGGACTTCTCTCATGGGCTTAGGAATACGGTACCACGGCCCATAGTAGTTGACTCCTGCACACCGGGCCAGACAGGCCAAATGCTCTTGCTTTGTTGTGGGCCTAACAACTTGCTAACACCTCCAGTCTGCACTATGCCAGGGATGCCAAAACATGTCAGTTGCATCAAACCCTTATAACTCCAGGCTCTTCTTGGTCAGAATCTTGTCTAGTGCTAATAATAATATCTTCAACTGTCGTTTTGTAGCCGGCCCAAGGTGCCGGGTTACATATATTATTGTTTTTTGTTTGTTTAGATTTGATTCTCGATTGGAAGCAGGTGAAATAAGTAACCATTTTTTTATAAGGAATAAAAGAAAGAGGAAAGTCAAGTGTATGTAGCAAATAGGTTGCTTGGAACACTACGAAATATACATACATATACGTGATTTACAAGGGAATTTTGTAGAGAGACCCTAAGGGGTTTCTCATAGATAGTGATTTACTTATATTCTTATGTTGCTTATATTAATGTTTGGTTAAAATATTTGTGACATAATTTGATTTGTCCAAGTGTCATTATTGCAATTATCGCTATACTGATACTTACGAAATATCATCTTCTTAAACCTTTGTATGTATTGAACTTATGCTTGTATTTTTACAAAGTAAATGTTTGGTCGTGTTTTTGCACTTGAAAGTTATTTTAACTATATTTTCAAGTATTTTCAAGAATTTTGAAATAAAGGATAAGTTTTGTTTAAAATTTATAAAAGGGGTTAAAAATTGGATTAATTTTCTTTTGGGATAGTAAATGTTGTTTTAAATTTATAAAAAGATTATAAATTTGACTAATTTTCTTTTAAGATAAATTAGTTTTGCTTTAACTTTATAAAAAAATTATAAATTTGATCAATTTTCTTTCAAGGTAATTAATGTTGTTTCAAATTTATAATAAGATTATAAATTTGATTAATTTTCTTTCCGAATAATTAATATGTTTGAAATTTATAAAAGAGTTATATTAATTATCTTTCGGGATGATTAACATTAGTTTAAATTTATAAAAGTATTTTAAATGGATTTATTATATTTTGGAATAATAACTATTATGTTAAAGTTATAAATGATAGTTATGATTGATAAAATCTTTTGGAAGAAATGTTTAAAAATAAAGCTTAGCGTAAATTATTTTGGATTTGTAGTAATAAATGTTTTAATGACATTTGTTTTTAACCATTCTTTCTAATACACATAGAAATATGATTAGCTCTTTAAAAAGAATATTTTTAAAGAGTGTTTTGAAATGTTTTAAAATATTTGTGATGTGACAATCAAGCACACATGTGAGTGAAATGTTTTAAAAAGATTGATTCTTTTTATTGAAAGTATCTAGTCCTACACTTAGCACTAAATGTTGAAGGAACTCTTGTTATTCTTAGAGTTAAGAATGTTGTCATGACAAGGTAGGAAGCAACACTGCTTTTACTTGTCCAACTTTATTGTTTTCCCACCTAATTTGGGTTCGACGGGTTGTGGTAAGTGTAAGAGATTTAATTTTCATATACGATCATTTTTTATTCTCGATAGTTAATTTATTGACTATTGATCCCAATATCTTATTTGTGTTCGTCAATCTAAGACGATTTATTGTTCGTTGAGGAAAGTCTTACTATTCTTAAAGTTAAAAATGCATGTCGAGTCAAGCAGGAGGCAACACTGCCCTAATTTGTCTAGCTTCATTGTTTTCCAGATTGTAGTACTAGTTTGAGATCAATGATTTGTTTTGAGCATTGATATCCCTTACCGGAAATGAATAAACTATAAGCGAGTGGACATCAAGCTATCTAGGGTTTCTCCTATTAGGATATCTTCACATCTACATTAGAATTGATTTGGTTGTATGCATGAAGATGCAAAATACTCGGTAAGGTTGGTGGGGTCTGGCTTGTGCATTTTCGAGAGAGTCACAGAGTAAATAACCCTCTTAAGTGTATTTTTTAGAGGTATGCTTTGGGTAAGGGGGACATACCCTCCTAGTCATTATTGGAAAAATTCATTTTCCTTGTTTTTGATTTAAACCTTTGAAATTGATACTTTCTTAATTGCATTAGGAAGTGTCTTGTGCTCTTCACAACATTTAATTATTTGTCTCCATTCAGCAAGTTTGGTTTTTGTTCTGATTTGATTTCCACTCTTTTATGTATGGATGTTGTTCCTATGAGGTAAAACCCATTAGGTATTAAGCCACGTTTTCTCATAAATTATTATATGTTTATTATAATTATTTAGTTTCCTCACGCTGGTTTTCCAGATTGGTTCGGATATTATTTTATTATAATGCTCGGGTTAGGCTGAGTTTTTACAGGTTGTCGTTGGTCGGACAAGGAGCTCGTAGGGTAGAGCTGGATGTTCACATGTTGTAGTATTTATACTTTCTACTGTATTATTACGTATACCTATTAGCAATTATAAGGCCAATAAGTTATGATCACCTAGGCTAATGAGGTTTGTTTTTAACTATGATATATAATGTATCTTAAAGTGACAGCTTTTGTTGTCTTTATTATATTTTATGCGATCATTCCACTATGAGATTCCATTTTCTCTATTCATTTTCTTTTTACCCTAACAAACTGCCTTTCTGGCACTTAAATGCTCGCATTTAAATATCGTAGATGTATTAAGTGTTGACTTTCGAGGGTCGAAAAGGTAGTTTGTTCAAATATATTATGGAAATCAATAACTAACATATATTAAAAGTTTTCTTTCCTTAATATATAGTCTTTATATTATTACAAGATTAAAATATCATCTCAATCTAGTTTCAAATTTTACCAAAGCAAAGAGGAAAAGCATTATTCCTCATGCTTCTTCCTCTAAGGTTAAAACCGGGGCTGATACATCAATCTTTTAGTGATTGGCAGAACTGGTTTTTGGAATATTAGGGGTGCAAACTCCATAGAAAAACAACTTGAAATTGGTAAATTCATTTCTTCGTTCGAAATCCAACTCATGGCTATTGCTGAAACTAAGCTTAATCATGCTAACACCATCAATGTTGCTTCCACTATTAACCGTCACTAGAAATAATACATAACCTATCTCAATCCTCTTTTGGAAGGCTCCTCATATTATGGAATCCTTAAATTTTTCTATCTCTCCACTGTGTGTTCATAGACAATTCGTATGCACCAAAATAACCCATATCTCTTCCTCTTCAACTTTGTTCCTGACCTTTGTCTATGCTGAATATAGTTGTATGCATAGACAACTTCTCCTTGATATTCTTCATTTTTTGCAACCCTCCAATTCCCCATGGGTACGCATTGGGGATTGGAACTGTATGTAACTCTCTGCTGATAAAAGCGAAGATGTTCCTCTCTCCTGTTAACAAAATAGGCCATTAAATAATACTATTTATGCTTCTAACCTCTTACCTATTTCTACCAATGGTTGTTTCTTCACTTGGAATAACTCTAGAAACTCTGGTAATATGACCTTTTGTAAACTTGGTAGATCCTACCAGAATTTCACTTCTATCCTGACTAGGCCTTCTCTTAACACTATCATCCATCCTCCATCATTATCTAACCACTCCCCCTTGGTATTGGATTAGGGTAAGGCCTTTAGGAGAAGATAATCTGCATTTTCATTTTTTAATAATTGGACCGATCACTAAGATTTCTTAAAAATTATTACTAACCGTTGGAGTTTGCATGTTTTTGGTAATCCTATGACAGCTTAGACGTCTTAATGATAATCATAAACAGTGGACTAATGTTACTTTTGGGGATGGAAGCAAATTATCTTCGTCTATTAGAGAAATTTTATACCATGTACAAAGAGACATTCAAATTTGTGTTGACAATATTTCTCTTACAAACCTTGCAGATTAGGAGTTGAATCTTAACAAAAGTCTTGCTAAAGCCCTGGTGGAGGTAAACAATATGGCAAGACAAAAGGCAAAGCTTAAATGGCATCTTCATAGGGACAAGAATTCTGCTTTCTTCCATGATTCCCTTAGAACTAAACAAGCTAATGCTAATATTTCCAATATTCTAGATAAAATTGACACTCCCTTCTCTACTTCTAATACCATTCATGTGATGACTTGGAACTTTTGGATATTTGAAATTGAAATGTTTAATTGATTTTAAATATTTGAAAGTTAGCTTAACTTGAATTTCAAATATCACTATTTATTTGGATAATTAAATTTTAAGTTAAACAATTGAAACTAGGTAAAATAAGGAATCTGGAATTTAAAGGCTTGTTAAAATATTTCAAAAGTTTAAAAATTTATATTGTTACTACTGAAGATAATAGAAGTGCTAAAATTTAAATTTAAGGTGGTTTTGTTCAGTTTTAAAAATAGATCTTTTGAATTGATATATATAAAAAAAAAACCTTCCGAGGCATGGTCTCGGAATCCGACGAAACCAGTTCCATTGGTTCTGTAATATTATATTATTATCTGATTTCAGTTTTCATTTTTTTGGAGTTATCGTGTGATTGTGCGATAAATAAACAAGCTGAAATCTATATCGAAAATTCAATTTAATAACTGGATTCAAAAAGCTATCTTCTCCATATGATTGAATTTGGACTCGAAACCTTTTCCATTGCATTCGAAATAGGGGTTTAACATTATAAACGCCTACCGGCATGCCTCAATCGAAGATCGAGATTTTTAGCTTGTTTTCAAGACGTTTGATTCAAATTGTATACGGTGACTTGTCAAAAGCAATAGCTTGTGGTTCCACACATTGCTTGCCTTTTCAAGCATGTGTTCTCCCTGAGACACGCGTCCTTTCTTTAAAAAAAAAAAATAAGGAAAGGAAGAAACATTTGAAACAAAAAAATTCTATCGTTCAAATGTGGCCGAGGAATAAATTGAGATTTCCCTTCCCTCATAATCACGAAAATGGAGCGCAGAAATGAAATAAATAATATAGATTAAAAATCAAATGAAATGAGCAAAACTCGATTCGAACTCTAGTCATTGCTCGATTTCATCGGCGTCTAGGGGGAGGAGTTTGTCGCTATTTGGTTTGGCATTTCATCGCATGCGGCGGCTAAGGGTAGCACGACATGGAGGTGAGGGATTCGTGGAGCTCGAGTTCGTGGATGGGCAGCGGCATGTCAGGGAGAATGTCGTCAAAGGAATAAAGGGCGGTCATGGTTTTGGTTCGACGACGGTAAAGGTTGTCGTGCTTTATTACCGATGTGAGTAGGAGGCTAGGTTTCCACAGTCCAAACTTCGATGTGAAGCATCCGCGGTGTGGATTTAGTCATAGTTTGAGGAGCTCATCACCAAGTCTGGGCAGGCAGTGGCAGTCGCTAGTGGAAAGTATCGGAGTGACTGGTAATGGTCAAGCCCAATGCCGATTTGGTGTAGTCATGCCAGAAAGTGGTTGCGGTTTTGGGATACGTGATGTCGTGTGATCATGGATAGTGGAAGGCTAGGGTTTCACGTTTTGGACTTTGGGAATCCTGAGCTCAATCTCGAATTCGAACCATAATGGTGTCAGGCCATAGGTATATCATCTTCTTCTATTTAGTTTATAATTTTAGCAGATAGTTAATTAATTTATAATTAAAATGGAAAAAGAAAGTATACAGAAAACTAGAAATTTTATATTAGATTTATGAAGACACCAATTTTAAATGTATTGAATTGGAAAGATATATAAAATTTAGATTTTGGAAATTATATAAATTATTTTATATAGCGTATGTGTTTTTCAAAGGAAATATATATATATATATATAACATAAATTTTTAAGGGTTTGAAGTTATATATAAAATTAGATTTTTTTTTATATCTATAAATTATTTTTATAAGCACACACACACACACACACACACATATATATGGGTAGGTTTAAAGGGAAATAAATATACTTATAAACATTTTTAATTTACTAGCTATTTGAAACAATGGTTTGGTCATTAAATTGTTAAACTAACTTATTTGAATTATTTTAGTTACCAAAAGGTTTCTAGGAGAAAATGTTAGTTTAAAATAAATTTGTTAAATGGTAATTGATTATTCGATTTGTTCGAATATTAATAAATCGTATGATGTTTGTACAAGGTCCAAAATTTATGGAGAAATAGTCAAGATGGAAATTGAGTATAAACAAAAATCAAAGGTGAGTCAATCTCACTCTTTTGGAATACCATTAGATTTAAATAGTTAAAACTTTAAATTATTGGTTGTTTGCTTGAATTGATAGTTTATTATCAGTTTGGATGTGATGTGTTATAAGTGTGTGTGTGTGTGTATTGGAGTGACTGGTTTCCTGCATTATATAGCGGATGAGAACCTATGCGCCCCCCATAATAGCGGACGACCCCATATACCGCGATATTCCACTTCGAAGTGGAATTTGTATTTTATATTGTGTTAATATCTGCGGATGCAGGAAAACAGTTTGTAGGGATCCAACTAGATACCTCAAAATTATTTAGATTGTTTTAATATTCTGTTATATGGTTTATTTGATAATCTGTGATAAATTATATTGGTAATTGGAAATTTTGGATGTTATGGTTGGATCGAATGTATTTGGGTATACTGAATTATTAAAAATATATAGATTGGATTTTAGAAGAGAAATAAAAAGGAGAATTCTTAAGTAAATAATTATAGTGGTTTGGATAAATTAGAAAAGGATAGAAGTTAATTTTTAAATTCTAATAAATAAATTTCCAAGTATGGTAAAGGAGATTTTGAATAAATGGCCATAAATGAATTTTTAAACTTAAGTGATATAACTTAAATAAATAAAAGATTTATTTTCAAATTTATTATTTAAATGGTTTAGAAAGAAATAAAAGAAGAATTTTCAATTAAGTATGAAGTGGATATTTCAGTTTAAAATAAGATTTTAAATCATAAATATAAAAGTAAATATGGAATTAAAAGGGTTTTAAAATAAGTTTGGGTAGTAAAGAAATTATTTTTAGAATGGAGTTAGTTTTAAAATCAATTTGGAAACTGGTTAAGTGTTTGGAACTAGGATTAAAGGAGAATGAGATTTGGAAATTTGTAAATAGGATTTATAAATAAAGTGCAATATTTATCAGAGGATAATTTTGAAGTATAAATTCTGGATGAGAATTTATAAGGATAGGGTGATTTGTTTTAAAAATAAATAGCGGTTTATTTTTAAAGGTGTGAAAGAAAGTGTATTTCCCTGAGAAGCCAAGTACATTTCTAAAATCAGATTTCTAAAGTATAAGTTAAAAGCTTTATAGTTGATTTTAAAAGAAGGTTTTTGAGATATTATTATTATTTAAGTTGTTTAAAATATTAAAGGTAAATATTTATTAAATTAGTTATAGCAGTAATTATTTTGAAAAGTTAATTGGTGTTATGATTCAAAAATATAATTATTAATATTTATATTTTATAAAGTAGTTTTATTTTAAAGACAGCTGGTTTAAGTTTTATTTGGAAAACTTGTATAGAATTTCATGACCTTTATTTTAAGAATTGTTTTGGCTTAAAGTTTTACATGAAAATTTATTATTTAATTTAATAACTCGTATTTTAAATAAAGCGTTTTAAATAGTTTTTATTTAAAAGTATTTTAAAGTATATATTTTTGTATAAAGTGATTTAAATTATTTTTTTAACCCAAGTATTAAGATTTGGTGATTTCAAGGGAAATAAAACAAAATTTGGTGGAATTTATTCCGCGAGAGAAATGTAAATTTGAAAACTATTTTCAAGGGGTTGAAGTGTAGAAAATATCTTGCGAAGATATTTTGAATAATAAATAATTTAGGAAATTATTAAATCTGATGGTTGTTTGTGAATGATTGTTTGATAGTTAAATAACCGACTATCAATATTGGCCTATGCGATGATCGTTTCAAAGAGACTGGGATCGGAATTAATTTCCCGAAAACCACTTCGATCCGGTTTGAACGTTTTCGTGAGAAAGGCAAGAGCTTGGAGTCGAAGATGGAGCAGTGAAGTGCACGAGCTAATTGCTACTAATCTAGAGGGTGATTCCCAAATGGATATGTAGGAATAATGCCTTCAGTTCCATTCGGACCTGGGATGGACTTCTGTGGACGAATACTTTCAGAACATTGTCAGTAGGACAATGAGCATTCTAAGTAAATGTGCGCTAAAGTGGTAACGCATAGCCTCGAGCCTCATCAACCGGGAATGGATAAAATAGGGGAGGTGCACAAAAGGCTAAGTGGCTAGCAACCAATTACGGTAAGGTCACCCCTGTCTAGATGTCCCTTCATTTCGGCTGTGTGGGAAGTTGCTGATCCCAACCGTAGGATGAACTTATTCGGACTATCCAATAAGGGGTATCTTCGTCCTTGTGATGCAGAGGATTAGGGTGGATCCTCGGTACGGTGATCTAGACCACGTAATATGACGAGCGTTACCCCAGTAGCCCTGCCATTGATGGAAATCCATTCTCCCTACGTGCCTTTACGGTTTTGTTTGTATACCTATTAGCTGGAATTTAATAATGTAACAATTTTGGCCATTTGAATAAGTATTTGTATATAGACACTACTATAATATCAGAGGATTTTATAAGAAATATTTTGGTTATCGTAAAGTAAAAACTCGGCATGTTTATTTGGGGCGTGGTCATACGAGATACCTTTGATTTCAAAGGATTTTGAAAATTTAATAATCCAATTGAGTATGTATTCTCACGCTGGTTTTCCAGACCGACTCATGTGTTATTTAACGACAATGCTCGAGTCAGACCGAGTATTATAGAGTATAGATTTTAGAATGGACTGCTGTGGAGCTCAGAAGACGAGTTGGATGATGAGGCATATTTTCGTAGATTCACGTTTCCTCTGGGCGGTGTAAACTGTATATTCGCGTTGGAAGGATGAGATATTATAACCGTCCTGAATTGTGTTGTTGATTGTATTGTACTCTGATGATGTAATATATAAAAAAGACATAATTCTTTTGTGTTAAAACTTTAGTCATTTATCTATTATATATTGTTACACTGCTTTTGTGAGATTCTGATGTTGTTTTCTATTTCTTCTTCTACCTCCTTCTTCTTTAACCCTAATGGTTCGGATTTCCGGCATTCAATTGTTTGAACTGTGTAACATCCCAAATTTCATCAATTTAAATTGGTAAATTATTTGAACTTTTCGAATTTAAATTTGAAATTAATTTGAAAAAGATTCAAAACAAATAAAATAAGTGTTAATTTGTATGAATAAAATTTCAAATTTTTTGAAATAATAAATGTTTTTCAAATCATTTGAATTTAAATTATATATATATATATGAATATATATATATGCGCATATATGAGGAGATTTGAATTTATATTTGAATTTGAATTTGAATTTGAATTTGTATTTGAATTCGAATTTAAATAAATATCTGAAGAAAAATATTTGGGTTCAAAATATTAACATATGTATATAATTTTGTATATGTATAAATTAGTAATAAAAAAACATTCTCTTTTCAAAAGTTGTTTAAAAATATAATAAAGAAAATGTAATTATGTAATAAAGAAAATCAACACAAGTTTGTAATTAAACATGTAATTATGTAATTACAAGTGCTAAGTGATAAGATGTCCAATTTAACAAGTGTAATTCATTAAAAGAAAATTTTAACAAGTGTCATAGTTTTATTTTTCTTAATTTTAAAGTAAAATATTAATTTACATTATATAAAACACACCCCTTCTTCTTCTTACCTCTTTTATTCATTTCAAAACCTGTACAATCTTTAAACCAGAAAAGAAACTCATCATTAACAAGTAATCAAAGCATAACCTCCCCAACTTTTAAATCAAGACTAAATTCCAATAAAAAAAATCTGTAACCATTATTTTCAAAATCTCAAGCCAGAAAGGGAATCACAAAAACAACTTCAAGTATTCAACAAATAATTCAACATCAAGCAGGGGTCAACTTCAACAATTAAACAAGAATCAGGATTAACTCAAATAATTTTCAAAGCTCGGGTTTTAAATTTGCAGACCAGGATCTTCTTTGTTTTTATTAACTTTTTTAAGTGTAAGTAATCTTTTAAAAATTTGAAAGTTGAGTTTGTTGTTGAAAGATTAAGTATGTAAATCTATCAAATACTAAGAAAGATTTGTATCAACTAGCTATAGAAAAGAATTCAGTATCAAGTTAAAAACAGTTTTAGCCTTTCAAACTTTTAAATCCCAGGAAGCTTTTTTGTTCAAATTACAAGGTAAGTAAACCTTTTAATTTATCTAGAACTTGTTGCTATAAAGCTTGAATTGCAAATGTGTTATTGCATGTATATATTTACACCTGAATGAGGTATGCATGTTTGCGCACATAAACCTGGACTCTATTCCAGGCTTGCAAGTCCAAAAATTAGTTTTAAATCCAAGAACTTTGTCTCGAACCATTTTTATGTTTGGAAATTCAAACAGAACATGTTTGCATGTTTATGAACTAAGATTTAAAAATAAATGCAAGAAAATTTAACTTAAGTTTCTGTGGAAAATTTTAAAAACACAGTCAAACCCAAAACATGTTGAAAATCCAACTATCATAATTCTTGATTTCGAATATATGATTCGAAACGACTTTGAATTCAATGATTTTTAAAAGCAAAATCAATTTTTTTAATCTCATATCCTTTGTGAAATACGAGGATGAACGGCGATGTTTTATTCACCAAATTATGGTGATCAATGGAGTTTCGGTTCTCGTGATCGTGGTCATAGCTTGTGGGGGGTCATAGTTCGTCAGAAAAATATTCTATAAATTTTTACATCGCTGTGGCGATCGCACGACTAGGGATAAGGTTTAAACCCATTTTTGAACGAGGCCGATAATTTTGGTTGATGCCGCTTCATCGTTGCACCGGAGCTGATCACACTGGTGGCGATCGAAGCATTGATGTCAGACGCAGCTTTAGTTGAGGTCGCATGGCCTCTGGTGGGCTAAGATGGCGAGATGAGAAGATTTGCCGGCGTTGAATGTTTGTTCCTGTTTGGGTTCAGCGTCAAAATTTCAATTTCATTGATGAATTGGTTTTCTGGGTGGTTGAATGGTTTGGGAGGGTTTCCACTGTCGTGTTGACGATCGAAGCTTCGACTGGAGGTGGCTGCTTCAACTGTGCACGTGCACGAGGACGAGGTTATATTAGCGCAAACGGGTTTGGGAGGAGAGTGGATGACTCGAAGCTAATCTCGGGAAATTTAGGTGATAGCTCGGTGTTGATCTCGAAGCAAATTCGTGGTGCGCAGGGTTAATACTTAACAAAATTTTAAGTTGAAAATTTCAACATATACACCAGTCAATTTTGAAAAATCTCGAAGCAAATGGTATTTTTTTTGGGGAAGAATAGAAGTGGCCTAGGGTTTATAAACAAAACAGTTTTTTCTTAAAATTCAAATTCAAATTCTCAAACAATTTTAAATGTATCTTTTCAAATGATGTTTTTAATTCAAGTTTAAACTGATTAAGGTTTTAAATAAGATAATTAAAGTGATTAATGGTAAAGAGATTTATCTTTTAATTTATTAAGTTATTAATGATTGTTAATATAATTACGTAAAAAATAACTATTAAATTAATTACTTAATATTGAAGATTAATTAAGTAAATAATTAAGGTTAATTGATTTGTAATTAACAATTAATTAACTGAGGAATAATTAATTAATAAAAGTAATTAAGATTTAACCAATTAACAACTAAGGATTAATTAATTAAGCTAATTAATTAAGGAAAGTAATTAAGATTTAATTAATTAACAATTAAGGATTAATTAATTAATTTAATTAATTAAGGAATAATTAATGAATTAAGGTAATTAAGATTTAATTAATTTATAATTAAGGATAATTAATCATTGACTGAAGATAATTAAAGAAAGTAATTATATGGTTATTTATTTAAATCACACAATTAATTCTTCTTAATTGAAGATGATTGATTATTATCAAATGCGGTGTACTGGATTGATATTTCTGATATTTGATAGTGATGCTATGTAATGTGAATTTCTTTGTGCTGAGCTGTGATATCTGTGATTTGTTTCGGTGAAAGTCAAAACCATGAGCCCTTAAAACGACATTTAAATTGCGATGCGACGGGGAGTCGGATTCCAGTTGGTTATCCGAAATACACATCGAACCTCGATAGTAATTCTTTGTGAATGATGTATCCACGTGTTTTAAAATTAAGTGCTCACCATTCGGATTAGCTGGGAGATGTACGAGCTTAACACCCTTCTATTAGATATAAAGCAGATTTCTTTCAAATACATTTCTGTCGGTGGCGGAGAATATATTCTCTTAGCTTAACACCCTTCTTTGAGACGTCTGAGCTCAGAGGTTATGTAGTTGAAGGTTATTAGTAATATACTCCAAATTTGGTTGTGTGGCATGCTAAGTGCTGTTGTGTGTTGCTGATCATTTGTTGATCCAAGCAAGGCTTTTTTGTAAAGCGTAGCTTTGTGGACGAGACCTCATCGGACCTCACATCCCGGAAATGGTCGAAACAAGAAAGATGCGGCAAGGTTATGACGGTCGTGCCCTTTAGGGTATGTCGTTTCCTTCTGGAAAAAGGTGGTATCATAGTATGGAGCCCAGATACATAACCGATGTGGTTGCTACAATCTCATTACTGTGTGGTTGTTGCTTTGTGGTTGAGGGCCCTCAAATAAAGGTCGCAAACGACCGAGGGATAGAAAGCTGTAGTAGTTACAATCTCATTACTGTGTGGTTGTTGCTACAATCTCATTACTCGTGTAGTAGTTACCTAGTTACATAGGTAACCCGACCTTGTGTTGGCAGAGAGCTGGTTAAGTTCTCGGGACGTCCCTCCAGAGGCGTACCCATGTGGCATAGAAAGTTCCTTAGCCCGACCATTTGTTGGAGATCCAAAGAAATAATACGAACCCTTTACGATTGAAATTTGTATAACCTGCCACCTCAGGTGGTATCTATAGTAAGCATAGTATAATGGTACCTATGCTCGCAAAGATTAATATTATATTTTCGAAATGTTTTCACACTATGCACTAATAATAATATCAAAAGAGTTTTTCTCATATCAAGCATATTTGACTATCATAAGGAGAAATTTCCTCCCAATTGTGCGATTGCATTGTATGTGTGCGGGGCGCCTTATGGTAGTTTCATTTTTCAAAAGCATATCGAATTTCTTTTATAAACTATTTTATACAAACAACTGTTATTGTTTACTCGTACCAGTCCCATGACTGACTCGGAGTTTATTGTTCCCTTCCTAAGCTCTGGGTGCCCATAATTTTCATACGGGTAGCCTAGAAACAGGTTATCCGTGTTTGGAGCCATCTTGGAATCTTTTGAAGACTTTTGGTTTGGAAGCTATCGGATTTTGGAAGTTTGGCTTTGGCAACCTCTTGAAGTGTTAGAGTTTTTGAAAACCTTATCATAGTAGAAGTATGTTGGATCCTTTTGAAGATTCTATTTTCGTTCTTTTGTGAAGTTATCACTATGTTATTGTTATATCAATATGTAGCACTCTGATATTGATGTTAAATGTTGTAATGTATATTGTGTCTGATGTTGTATATGTGGTGTTGATCAATGATATTCATTTTTTTTCGCTGTTTTATATTCAACCAATGTAGTTATAAGCTCCATCCAAACTGGAATTCGATGTTTGAATCTTCGGTAGTCGAATACAAGTGCGGTATTTGGTGTCAATTTTCGAACAATGAATTTCAAGTCATGAAAAGTGGTATTAGAGCTAAAGGTTGAGTAAAAACTTTAGCTACGGAGTATAATATATTAGGTGGCTCATTAGAGATAGGGTGAAGTATACCCTTGAATGAGTTTAACCCAAGAGACCGAAACCCTAATTTTCTTAGTCTAATTCTTTTAAACTGCTGATATTTCCTAATATGTCTCGTCCGTATATCTAAATCTAGTTTTCATACTAATTACAGATAGTAAGAATGAGCGGGCGAAGAGGAAGAGCTAGGGGTCGGGGAAATGCTACCACAACCGGTCAATTCCCCACAACAGCAGAAGCAACTTTATCTACTCAACATCAGCCGAATCTAGCTGATCTATATAAAAGCTTCTCAAGACTTGGAGGTAAGTCGTTCACCGGCAAGGAATCGATTGTCGAGGCCCAAGCATGGATCAGATCATGTGAAAGAATTTTTTAAGGGCTAAAGTTGGAAGACGATCAAATACGACTCGTAGCTTCTTGGCAGCTTCAAGAAGAAGCCGTAGCATGGTTGGAGACAGTTACTGTAGATGAGCCAGAAGAAGAATTTACTTGGGAACTATTTAAGGAAGTGTTTGAGAAGCGCTATATGCCATCGGTTGGTATTTCCCGAATGTACCAGGAATTTATGGACTTAAAGCAAGGAAGTTTATCATTTGAGGAGCACCTAAAAAAATTCAACAAATTGTCTCGTTTTGGTCCAGAATTGGTAAACACGCCTCTAAAGAAAAATGAAAGGTTCATTCGTGGGATAAATAAGAAGTTCCATGAAAGGATGACTGGCCACGTCAAAGAATCCTTTTCAGATTTAATAGATGTGGGGTACAGATATGCTACCCTGGATACGCAAGAAGCCCCGGTGGAGAAAGGAAATACGAGCAATCAAAATTGGAAGAAAAGGAAATTTGGAGGCAAGAAACCATGGCAGGGAAAGGAGAAGAAGAAGAACAATCAAGAGGATAAGGAAAAAGGTGTTACTTGCTTTAATTACTTAGAAAAGGGCCATTACTCGAGCAGATGTACGAAGCCTAAGAAACAAGTAACCCAGGAAATGCTATTATTATCATAAACTGGGACACGAAGTTAAAGACTGCCCAACAATGAAGCAAGCTCAGACAGCAAAGGTGTACATTGTCAAAGATAAACCTGCAACTTCTAAAGCAGATAAAGGGAAAGGAGTTGTTAAAGGTAACCTTACTATTTATGATAGAATTGTTAGATTTTTCTTGACACGGGCGCTACACATAGTTTTATCTCTCAACAAGCTGTAAATGAATTAACTCTTGAACCCGATTTTGTCGATGAGCCCGTCAACGTAAAGAATCCAGTTGGTGGCCCGCAAACCTTTGTCTACGATGTAGAGACGTTCCTATCTCATATTCTTGTTACCAATTCCCTATCGGTCTCTTTGTCCTTGATTTTAATGAGTTTGAAATCTTACTCGGAATGGATTGGCTAACAAAATACGAAGCCAAATTGGATTGTAACAATCGATTGATTTCCATCAAAACCAATTTGGAGATTTCATTGAGATTTCTTGTGAGGACCCGAGTCCTAAAATGGATGAGTTGATGTATAACTTGGGTTATCCCAAACCCAGTCTGGAGTCTATACCTATCATACGGGATTTTCCCAACGTATTTGAAGAAGTAAAGTCTTTACCTCCACATAGAGAGATAGAATTCAGAATTGACTTAGTACCCAATGCTCGTCCTATTGTTCACGCAAGTTGCAGGATGGCACCCAAGGAAAGAATTGAATTAGTCAAGAAAACTGATGATTTGCTAAATAAAGGGTTAATTCGTCCTAATGTTCCTGAGTGGGGTTCAACAGTGGTGTTTGTTGCTAAATCTGACATATCTTTGAGATTGTGTGTGGATTACCGCGATCTCAATAAGTTGACTTTGAAGAACAAATTTCCTTTACCCAGAATTGATGATCTATTTGATAAACTGCACAGCGCTCGTTTCTTTTCTAAGATGGATCTATCCCAGGGATTCCATCAGCTACGAATTGTCTAAGACTGTGTTCATTTGACTGCCTTCAGTGGTCCTAACATGTTCTACGAATGGTTAGTCATGCCTTTCGGACTAACCAATGCTCCAGCATACTTCGTAGACCTAATGACCTGTGTATTCCGGGAAGTATTGAATAAATTTATGCTTGTGTTTATTGATGATATTCTGGTCTATTCCAAGACCGAGGAGGAGCATGTTGAGCATCTTAGAATCGTTTTGGAGATATTAAGGAAGAATGTTCTATTCGCCAAATTTTTCTAATGCCATTTTTGGGTCAAGGAAGTTAAATTTCTCGGGCACATTGTTAATGAAGAAGAAATTTCTATTGACCCAGGCAAGATTTCCGCTATTCTTGACTGGAGGAAACCCACTCCCCAAAAGAAGTTCGATGTTTTCTGGGTTTAGCGGGATATTGCGGAATTTTGTTCAGGGATTTTCTAAAATAGCCGGTCCATTAACTAAACTAACAATGAAGAATGCTAAATTCGATTGGACTCCGTAATGCGATGAAGCTTTTCAGGAGTTGAAGAAGAGATTAACCACCGCTCCCGTTCTCGCTATCATCAACAGGAACCAAGGTTTATCTGTATATACTGACACTTGTGGCGATGGTGTGGGTGCAGTACTAATGCATAATGGGAAGGTAATTGCCTAGGCGAGTAGACAATTACGTCCGCATGAGAGAAACTATCCAACACATGATTTGGAGCTTCTAGCTGTTATTTTCTCTTTGAAAATCTGGCGACACTATCATCTGGGTAAGAACCTCTTTCAGCTTTCTTAACAATTTAAGAATTTAACTTAATAAATACATTTAATGAACTCTCTTTCTTTAGGTGAAAAATTCTAATTATTCACCGACCACAAATCCTTGATGTATCTCTTCACCCAGAAAGATTTGAATCTGCAGCAACAACGTTGGTTGGAATTTATAGCATCGTATGACCTAGATATTCTACATGCACCTGAAAAACTAACGTGGTGGCCGATGCCTTGTGTAGAAAGCATGTTATTCTTTCCCATCTTATTATTACTCCTAATCTCCTTGAAAAGATTGCTAATAAGCAGAAAGAAGATGAGTTTCTTCATCAAATTCATGAGAGAATACGTCGTGGTGTAAATACCAGTTTTGAAGTCGATGATAATAAAGTTATAAGACTGAAAAGAAGAATGTGTGTTCCAGATATCTCGGAATTGAAACGTAAAGTTTTAGGCGAGTGTCACAAGTCTAAACTCAGTATCCATCTAGGAGTTAATAAGATGTATAGGGATATCAAAAGAACTTTCTAGTGGAAGGAAATGAAAAGGGACATATCTATATATGTGAGTCGTTGTGCTACTTGTCAACAAACTAAAAGCGATCAGAAAAAGATGGCGGGTTTACATCAGCCGTTGGAAGTACCTAAATGGAAGTGGGATCGGGTGTCTATGGATTTCATAGACGGTTTGCCAAGAACTCAAAAAGGAAATGAGGCGATTTGGGTTATCGTGGATGGTCTAACCAAGACTGTCCACTTCATCCTGATAAAGTCTACTCGAACGGCAGCAAGTCTGGCGAAGTTATATGTAAAAGAGATTGTTCGTCTCCATGGTATACCGAGCAGTATAGTGAGTGATCATGACGCGATCTTCACTAGTAGATTTTGGGACGCATTTCAAGCCGTATTGGGAACAAAACTAAACTTCGGTACTGCTTATCATCCATAGTCTAATGGGCAGATTGAAAGGATAAATCGTATATTAGAAGACCTTTTGCGAGCTTGTATTCTTGACTTTGGTGGTTATTGGGAGGACCATTTTCGTCTGGTCGAATTCTCATACAATAATAGCTATCAGGCTGGTATCCAGATGGCTCCTTTTGAAGCTTTATATGGTCGTCCATGTTGATCACCTGTATGTTGGATCGAGTCATGTGATAGACTCGTCCTTGGACCAGATATGGTTAAGGAAGCCACAGAAAACGTTGATTTTATTCGAAAGAAGTTGAAAACGGCTCAAAGTCGTCAAAAGTCTTATGCTGATCGCATGAGAAGAGATTTGGAATTCCAGATTGCAGACTCTGTTCCTCAAAGCTTCTCCAATGCGTGGTGTGTTAAGATTAGGAAGACTGGTAAGCTGGCACGACGGTATGTTGGTCCTTTTCCTATTCTGGAGAGGATCGGTCCTTTAGCATATCGAGTGTAGATACCCAGCTGATTATCTGGGATGCATGATGTATTTCACATTTCTAACCTTCGAAAATATGTGCATGATCCATATAGTATTATTGAAGAAGCTGCTCAGCAGGATCTCGAAATCACTCCCAATGTAGCAGTTAAAAGGGAACCGATGAAGATTATAGATCGTGATGAAAAGCAATTGAGGAACAAAGTTGTTAAATTAGTTAAAGTACAGTGGAGTGATGATCCAAAGGACTGCACTTGGGAAACTGAAGATAGCATACAGAAATCATATCCCAATTGCAGGGTGGATATTTCGGCTTAAACTGGTAAGCCCTTCTTTATCTTTTTCTATATTCTTATATCCTTTGTTTGCTTTTCTCTCCCTTTCAAATTTCGAGGACGAAATTTTATTAAAGGGGAAATCAATAACATCCCAGATTTCATCTATTTAAATTGGTAAATTATTTGAACTTTTGGAATTTAAATTTGAAATTAATTTGAAAAAGATTCAAAACAAATGAAATAAGTATTAATTTGTATGAATAAAATTTCAATTTCTTTTGAAATAATAAATGTTTTTAAAATCGTTTGAATTTAAATTTTATATATATACAAAAAAAAATGTGCATATATGAGGAGATTTGAATTTATTGTATTTGTATTTGTATTTGAATTCGAATTTAAATAAATATCTTAAGAAAATTATTTAGGTTCAAAATATTAACATATATATATATATAATTATGTATATGTATAAATTAGTAGTAAAAAAACATTCTCTTTTAAAAGTTGTAAAAATTATAATAAAGAAAATGTAATTATGTAATAAAGAAAATCAATACAAATTTTTAATTAAACATGTAATTATGTAATTACAAGTGTTAAGTGATAAGATGTCCAATTTAACAAGTGTAATTCATTAAAAGAAAAAATTTAACAAGTGTCATAGTTAGTTTCATTTTTCTTAATTCTAAAATAAAATCTTAATTTACATTACATAAAACACACCCCTTCTTTTTCTTACCTCTTTTATTCATTTTAAACCCTGTACAATCTCTAAACCATAAAAGAAACTCATCAGCAACAAGTAATCAAAGCATAACCTCCTCAACTTTTAAATCAAGTTTAAATTCTAGTAAAAAAATCTGTAACCATTCTTTTCAAAATCTCAAGCCACAAAGGAAATCTCAAAAACAACTTCAAGTCTTCAACAACTAATTCAACAACAAGTAGGAGTCAACTTCAACAATTAAACAAGAATCAGGTTCAACTCAAATAATTTTCGAAGCTCAGGTTTCAAGTTTGCAGACCAGGATCTTCTCTGTTTTCATAAAAAAAAATTAACTGTAAGTAATCTTTTAAGAATTTAAAAGTTGAATTTGTTGTTGAAAGATTAAGTAAGTAAATCCATCAAATACTAAGCAAGATTTATATCAATTAGCTGCAGAAAAGAATTCAAGAGCAAGTTAAAAACAGTTCCAACCTTTCAAACTTGTAAATCCCAGGACGATTTTCTGTTCAAATTACAAGGTGAGTAAACCTTTTGATTGATCTAGAACTTGTTGCTGCGAAGCTTGAATTGCAAATGTGTGATTGCATATAAGTATTTACACCTGAATGAGGTGTGCATTTTTGCGCACATAAACCTGGACTATGTTCCAGGCTTGCAAGTCCAAAAATTTGTTTTAAATCCAAGAACTTTGTCTCGAACCATTTTTTAGTTTGGAAATTCAGCTGAACATGTTTTCATGTTTATGAATTAAGATTTAAAAATAATTGCAAGAAACTTTAACTTAAGTTTCTCTAGAAAATTTTATAAACACAGTCAAACCCAAAACATGCTGAAAATCCAACTATCATAATTCTTGATTTCAAATATATGATTCGAAACGACTTTGAATTCAATAATTTTTAAAAGCAAAATCAATTTTTTTTAATCTCATATCCTTTGTGAAATATGAGGATGAACGGCGTTGTTTTTTTCACCAGATTCTGGTGATCAATGGAGTTTGGGTTCTCGTGATCGTGGTCATAGCTTGTAGGGGGTCGTAGTTCGTTAGAAAAATATTCTATAAATTTGTACAGCGCTGTGGCTATCGCACGTTTAGGGTTTAGGGTTTAAACCCATTTTTGAACGAGGCCGAGAATTTTGGTTGCTGCCCCTTCATCGTTGCACCGGAGCTGATCGCACCAGCGGCGATCGAAGCATTGATGACAGACGCAGCTTCAGTTGAGGTCGCATAGCCTTTGGTGGCCTAAGATAGCGAGACGAGAAGGTTTTCCAGCATCGAATGTTTTTTCCTGTTTGGGTTCAGTGTCAAAATTTCGATTTCGTTGATGAATTGGTTTTCTAGGTGGTTGAATGGTTTGGGAGGGTTGCCACTGTCGTGTTGACGACCGGAGCTTCGACAAAAGGTTGCTGCTTCAACCATGCACGTGCATGAGGCCGAGGTTGTATTAGTGCAGATGGTTTTGAGAGGAGAGTGATTGACTCGAAGCTACTCTCGGGAAATTTAGGTGATAGCTCGGTGTTGATCTCGAAACAAATTCGTGGTGCATTGTGTTAACACTTAACAAAATTTTAAGTTGAAAAATTTAACTTGTACACGGGTCAATTTTGAAAAATCTCGAAGCAAATGGTATTTTTTTTGGGGAAGACTCGAAGTGGCCTAGGGTTGATACAGAAAACAGTTTTAATTTGAAATAAAAATTCAAATTCTCAAACAATTTTAAATGTATCTTTTCAAATGATGTTTTTAATTTAAGTTTAAACTGATTAAGGTTTTAAATAAGAGATTTTTAAACTAATTAAATTGAACTTAAATTTTGTTAATTATTATAATAAAGTATTTACATTAACTAAATAATGTAATTAAGAGGGGTAATTAAGATAAAAATGTTATTTAAAACTAATCTTAATCCTTTGAGTTAAATTGTGTAATAAGGTTCATTCTTTAAACAAGGTTTACAAGTAATTAAAGTGGTTAATGGTAAAGAGATTTATCTTTTAATTTATTAAGTATTAATGCTTGTTAATATAATTACGTAAAGAATAACTATTAAATTAATTACTTAATATTTAGGATTAATTAAGTAAATAATTAAGGTTAATTGATTTGTAATTAATAATTAATTAATTAAGGAATAATTAATTAATAAAAGTAATTAAGATTTAATTAATTAATAATTAAGGATTAATTAATTAAGATAATTAATTAAAGATAATTAATTAATAAAAGTAATTCAGATTTAATTAATTAATAATTAAGGATTAATTAATTAAATAATTAATTAAGGAATGATTAATTAATGAAGGTAATTAAGATTTAATTAATTTATAATTAAAGATAATTAATCATTGATTAAAGATAATTAAAGAAAGTAATTATATGGTTATTTATTTTAAATCACACAATTAATTCATTTTAATTGAAGATGATTGATTATTATCAAATGCTGTGTACTGGATTGATATTTCTGATATGTGATTGTGATGCTACGTAATGTGAATTGCTTTGTGGTGAGCTGTGATATCTGTGATTTGTTTCTGTGAATGTGAAAACCATGAGCCCGTAAAACGACATTTAAATTTCGATGCGAAAGGGAGTGGGATTCCAGTTGATTATTCAAACCCACATCGAACCTTAATATTAAATCATTGTGAATGATGTGTCCACGTGTTTTAAAATTAAGCGCTCACTATTCGGATTAGCTGGGAGACGTACGAGCTTAACACCCTTCTTTGAGATATAAAGCAGATTTCTTTCAAATACATTTCTGTTGGTGGTGGAGAATTTATTCTCTTAGCTTAAACCCTTTCTTTGAGACGTACGAGCTCAGAGGTTATGTAGTTGAAGGTTATCAGTGATATACTCCCAGTTTGGTACTGTGGCATGCTGAGTGCTGCTGTGTGTTGCCGATCATTTGTGGCTCAAAGCAAGGCTTTTGTGTAAACCGTAGCTTTGTGGATGAGACCTCATCGGACCTCACACCCCGAAAATGGTCGAAACAAGAAAGATGCGGTAAGGTTATGATGGTCTTGCCCTTTAGGGTATGTCATTTCCTTTAGGAAAAAGGTGGTATCATATTATGGAGCCTAGATACATAACCGATGTTATTGCTGCAATCCAAATAAAGGTCGCAAACGATCGAGGGATGGCATACTCGTGTAGTAGCTACCTAGTTACAGAGGTAACCCGGCCTTGTGTTGGCAGAGAGCTGGTTAAGTTCTCGGGACGTCCCTCCAGAGGCATACCCATGTGGCATAGAAAGTTCCTTAGTCCGACCATTTGTTGGAAATCCAAAGAAACAGTACGAGCCCTTTACAATTGCAATTTGTATAACCTTCCACCTTAGGTGGTAGCTATAGTAAGCATAGTATAATGGTACCTATGCTCGCAAAGATTAATATTATACTTTCAAAATGTTTTCACACTATGCACTAATAATAATATCAGAAGAATTTTTCTCGTATCAAGCTTATTTGACTATCATATGGAGAAATCTCCTCCAATTGTGTGATTGCATTGTGCCTGTGCGGGGAGGCCTTATGATAGTTTCATTTTTCAAAAGCTTATCGAATTTCTTTTATAAACTGTTTTATACAAACAATTGTTTTTGTTTACTCATATCAGTCCCATGAATGACCTAGAGTTTATTGTTCCCTTCCTAAACTCTCGGTGCCCGTAATTTTCACACGAGCAACCTACAAACAGGTTATCCATGTTTGGAGCCAGCTTGGAATCTTTTGAAGTCTTTTGGTTTGGAAGCTATCGGATTTTGGAAGTTTGGCTTTAGCAACCTCTTGAAGTGTTAGAGTTTTTGAAGACCTTATTATAGTAGAAGTATGTTGGATCCTTTTGAAGACTCTATAGTCGTTCTGTTCTGACGTTATCATTATGTTGTTGTTATATCAATATGTAGCACTCTGATATTGATGTTAAATGTTGTACGTATATTGTGTCTGATGTTGCATCTGTGGTGTTGGTCAATGATATTCTTTTTGTCTCCGTTGTTTTGTATTCATCTAATGTTGTTATAAGGTCCATCCAAACTGGAATTCGATGTTTGAATCTTCGGCAGTCGAATACAAGTGAGGTATCTGATGTCGATTTCCAAAACTGAATTTCAGGTCGTGACAGAATTTAATACAGTAGATGTATTTATGTCGATTTTCGGACGTGAAAACTCAGGCCATCACATTTGGTATCAAACAGAAGATTAAGCAAGAACCTTGGCTCTGGTGGGGATTACTCATTAAAAATAGAGTCCGTAGTACTCTAGATTGAGTTTGAGAGTGTTAATAGATGTGAGTGTGTATTTGTTAGCGAATATAAAATTGTTTTTATATTGTGTTGACTTATCGGTTGGGTGTTTATGGATTCTGGTCGATGTGTGGGATGTCATGTCATCGACCAAGGTTTCTAAACTCTTAAACAAGATAAACTGACCTAGCATTGTTTTAAAATAGGGTAAATGAAATAATTTTACCCAAATTAATTTTATATATAACAGAAATAATTTTCTGTAAATTATTATAGTAATATATGGTTGCTTGGTTATTAGGAAGTGATAATATTAAATTATTATCATTGTCGCGTGGAAATTGAACTAGGGATTAAAATTATAACCAAAGTTAAGAAATTAACTTATATAAGAAGATGGAATTCGAAATGTGAACTATAAACGTGATTTATAAACTGAAATAAAAGTTCCAGATTAATTTTTGAATATGAATTAAAAGGATTAGGAATTTGAAATTTTGAAAATTGAATTCCTTTGAGTTTGAAAATGATTTTCAAAGGTTTTAGAAAAATAATAGTGATATTATTTCGGGAATATTTTTGAATTGGATATAAAATCTGGTGGGATTTGGAATCAAAAATATTTGAAAATATTTTTGGAGAAAATAAAAGCATTGAACACTTTTTGATCGTTGAAAAATAATTTCGATAATGACTACAACATCACCGAGATTCATTTCCGAGTCTCCAAGGGGGAATTGCTACCAAAATGTTTTAAATTGGGGTTGTTTGCAAAACGGGGTTTGGTTTTGAAATTCAAAGAAATAATTTGGGTTAATTTTGGAATAAATTGATTTTGAATGCTTAAACAATGGCTTAAAACTTTGGAATCTTATTTAACTTATAAAATTTGAAATTTGTTTAGAATAAAATTTAACTGGAAGAAGAGTTAAAATAAAATAAGTATGAAATGTAAATAAGTTGGAAACCTATAGAAATTTAAAGTTTGAAATTGATTGGAAGATAATCGAATTTAGTCAAATAAAGTAAATCATGAGATAATGAATCTAGATAAATTAAATGAAATAAGTTGGAATGTAAGCCAATTAAATGAAGTAAATTTAAAGAAGTTAGCAAATGGAATTTAAATAAGTAGAGAATTTATAGAAGCTAAAAATTTGAATTAAAATTGAAGTGTAATTGAATCTAATAAATAAAAGTGAATTTAAGGGGAAAGTTTGAGTAGACTAAGAGTAATGGTCATTGGAATAAAATTTACTAAGTGTGAAGTAAATAGACAAATGAATTTACATTTGTAATTAACTAAAATGGAAGTTGAATCTTGGAATTAAAATTTAATTGTGTTAAATTAAGTGAAATGGAAAAATTAGTCAAGTTGGACTAAATAAAGCGTAATATTGAAATTGAATATTGGGATGATATTGTGAAAAGTAAAGCGAAATTGTAAAATTAATGTGTAAGTGGATTATAATAACGAAAGTTTGGAAATAAACTTTTTATTTAAATTTGAAATTTCAATTGGAAATTTAAGTTAAATGAGAATAGATGAGAAAGCATAAGTAGTGAGGTAGAAATAAATATTAAAGTATATAGAATATTTATAATAAACTTAAGGAAGGTAAATGGTGAAATTCACAAATAAAAAATTGGTATTGGAAAAAAAATTCTAAGTTAATTTTTGAATGAATAAAGAGTGAAATGGGATAATTAAGAATATGAGTATAGAAATCAAATGTAAATAAAAGAGAATTGATATAGCTAATAATCGATTGAGATAAATATGTAGTGTTTACGTATATTATTTTATTCGAATAGCGATTTGATCCAGAATTCGAGCACTGAATTTCAAGATAGTTATATAGATCCAGTTGAGATTTTTCACTCAATTTTCGACGGCGAACCCTGGATATGGATTTTTGATTCATTTTAGAAATTCTCTATCATAGTTTGTGCCTATGCAAGGATAATGACTGTTTCTGATCAAGAAAGCAGATCTAAGTCTGCACTAGAAAGTCGGGTGGACGATACTAGTTCGGAAGTGAAATTGTATGGTCGAGTGAGCGATCGAATTTGGTATTGCCTACGGATGATATATGTGCATCGTATAGACTTGAATGAAATAGATATTGAAACTGTTGTAAAGAGATGTTTAAAATGATTTTGAATGCTATGACCGGATATTATTGCTTAGTAAGATAAACAGGTGTTTTAAAAGCATAAAGGAAGTTGGTATTTTTGATTTTAGAAGATAAATTGAATTCTCAACAAAAAGGTATGTATTCAAATTTCTATATGAAATTTGATGGTTTTCTGGTCCAGCCACTTGGCCTTTTGTTTTCTTTTGAATTTGGGGGGCCGTAGAGGCATTTTGTAGTAGTACCGAGCTAGCCGCGCAAAGGAGACGCTGGCGAAATTTTTCGAAAATTTAGGGAGTCGGAAATTTTTTTGAAGAAATTTTGATAATTTGAAGTTTAGTTTTAAGTTTAAATTTGAATGGTTGGGTAAGTGGTATTTATGGGAACCTATGGAAGAAGTTTGGAATGTTAGTAATGGTGATAATGCCTTTCTTAAAAAGATGATTTTGGGTAATGTTAAAAAAACCGTTTCGTTTTGGGAAATTGATAAAAACTATTTGGATTGGGAAAATAGTTAGCGGGTTATGAACCATTCCTCTTAACTAGTAATTTCACGGACGAAATTCTTTTAAGGTGGAAGGAATGTGACGACCCGGAATTTCTGGATATTTGAAATTGAAATGTTTAATTGATTTTAAACATTTTAAAGTTAGTTTAACTTGAATTTCAAATATCACTATTTATTTAGATAATTAAATTTTAAATTAAACAATTGAAACTAGGTAAAATAAGGAATTTGGAATTTAAAGGCTTGTTAAAATATTTCAAAGGTTTATAAAATTTATATTGGTAATACTGAAGATAATAGAAGTGTTAAAATTTAATTTTAAGGTGATCTGTTCAATTTTAAAAATAGATCGTTTCAATTGATATTTTAAAAAATAGCCTTCCGAGCCACGGTCTCGGAATTCGACGAAATCGGTTACATTGAATCTGTAATATTGTGTTATTATCGGATTTCAGTTTTCGTAGCATTTGGAGTTATCTTGTGATCATACGGTAAATAAACGCGCTGAAATCTATATCGAAAATTCAATTTAATAACTAGATCCAAAAAGCTATCTTCTCCATACGATCGAGTTAGGACTCGAAACCTTTTCCATTGCATTCGGAATAGGGGTTTAACACTATAAACGCCTAGTGGCACACCTTAATAGAAGACTGAGATTTTCAGCTCGATTTCAAGACGTTTGAATTCAAATTTAAATTAAAGTTGTATATGGTGGCTTGTCAAAAGCGGTAGCTTGTGGTTTGACACATTGCTTGCCTTTTCAAGCACGTATTCTTCCCGAGACACGCGTCCTTTTTTTACAAAAATAAATAATATGGAAAGGAAGAAACATTCGAAACAAAAAAATCTATCGTTCAAAAGTGGCCAAGGAATAAATTATTATTTTTCTTCCCTCATAATCATGAAAATGGAACTCAGAAATGGAATAAATAATTTAGATTAAAAATCAAATGAAATGAGCGAAAATCGATTCGAACTCGAGCCATTGCTTTATTTCATCATCATCATCTAGGGGGAGGTGTTTGTCGGGATTTGGTTTGGCATCTCATTGCATGCGGCGGCTAGGGGTAGTGCGACGTGGAGGTGAGGGATTCGTGGAGCTCAAGTTTGTGGATAGGCAGGGGCATATAAGGGAGAATGCCTCAAAAAAATAAAAGGCGGCCGTGGTTTTTTTTTTTGGCGACGATAAAGTTTGTCGCGCTTTAGCCGACGTGAGGAAGTGGCTAGGGTTCGACAGTCCAGACTTCGATGGGAAGCATCGGCAGTGAGGATTTGGTCAGAGTTTGAGGAGCTCGTCACCAAGTCTGGGCTGGCCATGGCAGTCGCAGGTGGAAAGTATCGGAGTTTGTGGTATTGGTCAAGCCAGGCGCCATTTTGGAGCCGTCGTGCCTGGAAGTGGTTACGGTTTTGGGATGTGCGATGTCGCGTGATCATGGATGTTGGAGGCTAGGGTTTTGTGTTTTAGATTTTTGGAATCCTGAGCTCGAGCTCGAATTTGAGCTATAATGGTGGCAGGCCATAGGTATATCATCTTCTTCTATTTAGTTTATAATTTTAGCAGATAGTTAATTAACTTATAATTAGAATGGAAAATGAAACATACAAAAAACTGGAAATTTTATATAAGATTTGTGAAGGCTGCAATTTTAAATGTACTGAATTGGAAAGATATATAAAATTTAGATTTTGAAAATTATATAAATTATTTTATATAGCGTATGTGTTTTTAAAAGGAAATATATATACATATATATATAACGGAAATTTTTAAGGGTTTGAAGTTATATATAAAATTAGGTTTTTTAGATCTATAAATTATTTTTATAAGCATATATATTTGGGTAGTTTTAAAAGTAAATAAATATACTTATACACATTTTTAATTTACTATTTATTTTAAATAATGCATTTGGTGATTAAATTATTAAATGAACTTATTTGAATAATTTTAGTTACTAAATGGTTTCTAAAAGAAAATGTGAGTTTAAAAGTAAATCTTTAGTTTAAAATAAATTTATTAAACGGTAATTGATTATTCGATTTGTCTGATTATTAATAGATCGTATGATGTTTAAACAAGGTCCAAAATTTGTGGAGAAATGGTCAAGATGGAAATGGAGTGAAAAAAAAATCCAAGGTGAGTAAATCTCACTCTTTTGGATTACCATTAGATTAAAATAGTTAAAAAATTAAATTATTGGTTGTTTGCCTGAATTGACAATTTATTATCTGTTTGGATGTGACATGTTATAATAGTGTATGTGTGTGTGTGTGTGTGTGTTGGAGTGAATGATTTCCCGCATTATATAGTGGATGAGACCCTATGCGCCCCGCATAATAGCGGATGACCCCATATACCGCGATATTCCACCTCGAAGTGGAATTGGTATTTTATATTATGCTAACATTTATGGATGCAGCCAAATAGGTTGCAGGGATCCAACTGGATTTCTCAAAATTATTTAGATTGTTTTAATATTCTCTTATATGGTTTATTTGATAATCTGTGATAAATTATATTGGTAATTAGAAATATTGGATGCTATGGTTAGATTGAATATAATTGGTTATACTGAGTTATTAAAAATATATGGATTGGATTTTTGAAGGGAAATAAAAAGGAGAATTCTTAAGTAAATAATTATAGAGATTTGGATAAACTAGAAAAGGATAGGAGTTGATTTTTAAACTCTAATAAATAAATTTCCAAGTGTGGTAAAGGAGATTTTCAATAAATGGCCATAAATGAATTTTTAAACTTAAGTGGTATTATTTAAAGAACTAAAAGATTTATTTTAAAATTTAGGATTTAAATAGTTTAGAAAGAAATAAAGGAAGAATTTTGAATTAAGTATGAAGTGGATATTTCAGTTTAAAATAAGATTTTAAATCATAAATATAGAAGTAAATATGGAACTACAAGGGTATCAAAATAAATTTGGGCAGTAAAGGAATTTATTTTAGAATGGAGTTAATTTTAAAATCGATTTGGAAACTGGTTAAGTGTTTGGAACTAGGATTAAAGGAGAATGAGATTTGGAAATTTATAAACAGGGTTTATAAATAAAGTGAAATATTTATTGGAGGATAATTTGGAAGTATAAATTTTGGATGAGAATTTATAAGGAATGATTAATTTTTTTAAAAAATAAACAGTGGTTTATTTTTAAAGGTGTGAAAGAAAGTTTATTTCCCTAAGAAGCCAAGCACGTGTCTAAAAGCATATTTTTAAAGTATAAGTTAAAAGTTTTAATGTTGATTTTAAAATAATGTTTTTGAGAAATTATTATTATTTAAGTTGTTTAAAATGTTAAAGGTAAATATTTATTAAATTAGTTATAGTAGTAATTATTTGAAAAGTTAATTGGTATTATGATTTAAAAAGATAATTATTAGTATTTATATTTTATAAAGTAGTTTTATTTTAAAGATTGTCGGCTTAAGTTTTTATTTGGAATACTTGTATAGAATTTCATAGCCTTTATTTTAAGAATTGTTTCGGCTTAAAGTTTTACATGAAAATTTATTATTTAATTTCAGAACAGGTATTTTAAACAAAGCATTTTAAATAGTTTTTATTTAAAATTATTTTAAAGCATACATTTTTGTATAAAGTGATCTAAATTATTATTTTAATCTAAGTATTAAGACTTGGTGATTTCAAGGGAAATAAAACAAAATTGGATGGAATTTATTCCGCGAGAGAAATGTAAATTTGAAAATTATTTTCAAGTGGTTGAAGTGTAGAAAATATCTTGTGAAGATATATTGAATACTAAATAATTTGGGAAATTATTAAATCTGATTGTTGTTTGTATATGATTATTTGATAGTTAAATAACCGACTATCAATATTGGTCTATTCGCTGATCGTTCGAAGAGACCAGGATAGGGATTAATTTCTCGAAAACCACTTCGATCCGGTTTGAACATTTTCGTGAGGAAGACAAGAGCTTGGAGTCGAAGATGGAGCAGTGAAGTGCAAGGGCTAATTGCTACTAATCCTGAGGGTGATTCCAAAATGGATATAGTAGGAATAGTGCCTTCGGTTCCATTCGAACCCGGAACGGACTTATATGGACGAATGCTTTCAGAACATTGTCAGGAGGATGATGAGCATTCTAAGTAAATTTGTGCTAAAAACGTAACGCTTAGCCTCGAGCCCCATCAACCAAGAATGGCTAAAATAGGGGAGGTACACACAAGGCTAAGTAGCTAGCAACCAATTAGGATAAGGTCACCCCTGTCTAGATGTCCCTTTATTTCGGTCGTGTGTGCGGTTGCTAATCCTAACTGCAGAGCGAACTTATTTGGACTATCCATTAAGGGGAGCTCCGATCTTGTGATGTAGAGGATCAGGGTGGATCCTCGATACGGTGATCTAGACCACGTATTGTGATGGGCGGTACCCCAGTAGCCCTCCCATTGATGGAAATCCATTCTTCCTACGTACCTTTACGGTTTTTTTTGTGTACCCATTAGCTGGAATTTAAAAATGTAACAATTTCGACTATTTGAATATGTATTTGTATATAGACGCTACTATAATATCAGAGGATTTTACAAGAAATGTTTTGGTTATCGTAAGGTGCAAACTTGACATGTTTATTTGTGGCGTGGTCTTATGAGATACCTTTGATTTCAAAGTATTTTGAAAACTTTAATAATCCAATTGAGTGTGTTTTCTCACGCTGGCTTTCCAGACCGACTCGGGTGTTATTTAACTACAATGCTCGGGTCAGATTGAGTATTATAGAGTATAGATTTTGGGATGGACTGCTGTGGAGCTCACGAGACGAGCTGGATGACGAGGCGTATTTCCATAGATTCATATTTCCTCTGGGCAGTGTAAGATGTATATTCAGCTTTGGAAGGACGAGACATTATAACCGTCCTGAATTGTGTTGTTGATTGTATTGTACTCTTATGGTGTAATATATAAAATAGATATCATTCTTTTGTATTAAAAGATTAGTCGTTTATTTATTATATATTGTTCCGTTGCGTTTGTTAGATTCTGATGTTGTCTTCTATTTCTTCTTCTACCTCCTTCTTTAACCCTAATGGTTCAGTTTTCTGGCATTCGATTATTCGGCATGTAATACAGTGGACGTATTGATGTCGATTTTCTAGCATCGAAAAATCGGGCCGTCACAATTCAAAATGCCTTTTTGGACCACTTTCAAGATCTGCTTGCTAACCTTGATGTCCCTGGTATCCACATGCAGCACTTTGATCATAATTGTCTCCCTTCCACATCTGATTATTACAAAGACTATTTAATTAAGGAGATCACTAATGATAAGATCAAAAGCACCATCTTCGCAATGAATTCATCAAGTTCTCCTAGACCAGATGGGTTTAATGCCCACTTCTTTAAGATTACTTGGTCGGCCATTGGTGATGATGTGATCAAAGACATTAAAATTTCTTCAAGCATAATAGACTAGTATCTGGTATCAATGCCACCAAAATTGCACTAATTCCCAAGATACAACGGCCTTCTTTTGTTAATCATTACAGACCCATTGCTTCCTGCAATGTTATAAAAAAGTGTATTTCTAAGATCATAATAGCTAGAATGAAGACAGTTCTTGCAGATGTGATTTCTCCTAACTAGAGTGCCTTCCTTCATTCGAGAGACATCATAGATAATATTCTTCTATCTACTAACTAATGAAAGGTTCTAACAAGAAAAATGTTACTCAGAGATGTGTCTTGAAATTAGACATTCAAGAAGCTTATGAAGCCATTCAATCGAAATCAATTATATAAATTCTTCACAAAATGAATTTTCCTATCCCTTTTCGGGCCTGATATTCACTAGTATATCAACTATCAAATATTCTCTTACCTATAATGGTAATTCTTTTGGTTATTTTAAAGCAACTTAGGGTATAAGACGAGGTGATCCCATGTCACCCTATCTTTTTGTTTGTGTAATGGGGATTTTCACTACCCTCACTAATAAATATATGTCCCTAAATCTCCTGGATTACTATCCTTTATGCAAGAACACTAGTATATCTGCCTTATTATTTGTCGATGACCTACTGCTATACACTAAGCCTAATGTTAAATCGATAAATAGTGTATTGGATAACTTGAATGATTTTAAACTGAAGGCTGGATTAACTATTAACAGAATTAAATCTAAAATTAGGATTGCTGGCATGTCTAAGCTTGATAAGACTACTATATACTCCTTGTCTGGCTTATCTTCATTTGATGATAATGAAGATTATCTTGGTGCTCCCTTGTGTTCCTCCAAAGTCAGGACTAGTCAATGCCTTAAGCTTTATGAAAAGATTACCACTAAAATCTCATCTTCGCTAGTTTCTAGATGTACTATGGCTAGTAGGCTTGTCATTGTCAAGTCTATTGCTACTTCCATGTGCCTTTGTTATGCTAGAATTTTCATATTGCCTAATAAGCATATTTCAATGATTAACTAGGCTTTGAATCACTTCCTTTGGCATGGAAACCCTTATTTCAAAAAGTTAATCCTCATTACCTTTAAGAAAATTTGCTGCCCTTATGAGCATGGTAGGCTTGGAGTTATGAACATCAAGAAATGGAATCAAGCTGCTCTTTCTTCTCATACAGACAAGCTTCTTAAATATGTCGGTAATATATGGGCTACTTGGGTTAGGAAAAAACTGATCAAGAAAAATTACTTCTGGAATATGGCTCCTCCTACTGAATGCAACTGGTCTTGGAAGAATATTCTTCATTGCAGGAATGGTTTTATCCCCATTTTTCAAAGTGGTATGGAATATATGGATCAGCTTTCTTTTTAATTTGATCCTTGGTCAGCATCGGCGATTATTCTAGCTGAAGTTATTACTTATAATTTGAGATTGTTGATTGGTATCAATGGAAAGGAAAATGTTACTACTTATTAGTCTAATGTTTGATGAACCTCCAATAATCTAGTTCCTCCACTGTTTGGGCTTGTTGGAGTATCATTCTTGGCAAGTCTTATAAAAATGTTAATATTCATGCTCTTTGAATGGCAAACCTCAAGAGATTTGATCTATTTACAAATTCCTAATTAACTCCCTTCCTCATATCACCTTTCCATGGCATTCCAAGATTTGGAACTCGGCTACAAGTCGTAAGAAAATATATTTCTATGCATGGTTCTAAAAAATGGGCTTCATTCGCTTGATAAGCTTAAGGATAAAGGCATTGTTCCAAGTTCTATGTGTATGCTATGTAATAGGGATGTGGTGACGGATGCTCACCTATTTTTTGTGTGTGAGTTCTCTTTTTTCATTTGGGACAACACTTTAAGCTTGTTAAACTTTCATAAACCCAATAGAATTGCTTCCTTGGAATGGTATACTATTTTAAAGCAACGAGATGGAACACTTCTAAGGGCTCTCTTTTGTTAAGAGTGCTTTATAAGGCTATTTGCCTAATTTGGATGGAAAGGAACAAAAGAGTGTTTGGTGGTAGTTTCACACTTCGACTACTAAACATGTATTGGTCCTTTCCATTTACAGACTTTTTAGACCATGTTCTTTTTCCTACGGTTTTAGGCCTTATGCTATACCTTTGTATATCCACATGGTATGCCATCTTTTCTTGTAACACCTTTTTATTAAATATATCGTAGGGGACAATTCAAACCCGCGGGTTTTGCCAAAAAAAGAGGAAAAAAATTTGGAAAGGAGGAGAAAATATTAGGGAATAACTCAAAAAGGGGTGCAAAAGAAATATTAACATATTTAATGAAAATTTAACAAGAGTGAAAGTGGAAAAGAATTTGGAGAAGAGAAAATATTTGAGAATAACTCCAAAAAGGGAAAACATAAAATTCAAATTTCCACAAAGCTATTTTATTCAAAATAAAATTCTCTTATATTTCTCTCACTTATATCATTCCTCCCTTATATAAAGAAACCTCATATACAACGCTCTTCTTTGGATAATAAACTTAATACCACAAAAAGCTTCAACTATTTGCAATTCTCTATATCCGGTCAAATTGGTAGAAAAATCCAATGAATCCCTCTCAATTTGTTGATCATCCAAAATCCTTGCTATACCATATCATCTTCGGTCGAATCACAACTAATTTCAGTCGTCATTTTGTCATTGGAACTTGGTAGTTCAGCTACACCAACTAAGAGTTGAGTAGTACTCACGTGAAAGACATTTTACAAGGGTGTTTTAATATCTTTTGTATTTCTTTTCAAAACCTCTAGATTAAGGCATGAACTATGATTTTTGCTTCAGGATTCCTGACAATGGGATAAAATCAAGGCAATGTTACCATGCATTAGGAATAGAATAATTATATCTGGGTTAGCAGGGAACATGAGTTTACATGTGTTTGTAGGCATGTTGAATTTATATTCTAGTAGTAATTTGAGTGCAGCATAGGTGGTTGTTTGAAGCTGGGTAAATCCTTGCGTCATTTACTAACCACATTTATTTTTGTGAACATTATTTTATCTGAGAAATTGCAAATTTTTAAATACCACATTCACCCCCTTTAGGGTATACTACAAAATCTTACAAAATACATCACCATTAAGGGATTTTACATTATCTAAACTTAGAAAAATGGAAGAGCAAATGAAGCATGTCCACAGCATGCTTACTGAAATTAGAGTCCTTCAGATCTTACTGAAAAATAAGCGAGAAACGCATGGAAGAATGATTAGGACCATTCACAACCATTTACTCAACAACATAGATGATCCAATTGTCATCAGACAACTAGAGGCTGAAGAAAATATAATTATCCATAACCCCATAGTTGAAAATGGGGAAGAAATCGATGATGAAGAGAAAGAAGTTGAAATTATTAATGATGATTTTGATGTGTTGAAGAAATCACTTTAATGCCCAAGGGAATCTAGTTGAACAGAAGGGAAATTTTTTCACTTCCTACCCAAATTGTCTTGGTCACAAATGTCTAGTAGTTAAGGACCATCCACATTAAATATTTTGTGTTAATTTCTTTTGATATTTATGTTTTTCACTTGTTAACGCATAATGTATAATGTTAATTTTTTATGAAATCATGTTTATTTTCATACCATATTGTCAGCAAAATTATAAAAATACAATATGCATAAATATATATATATATATATATATATCACATAAAACAAATTTGTAGGAAAATACAATGTACGTCGACATACACTATTAGACATGTTGATATATGCAATAACTAATGTTATGTCACATACATAGACTTACATGTTGACAAATATTCATTTTTTTATATTTTAAACCTTTACGATATTAACAAATGCATCTATATGATTACTATTATTGCAAGAAATTTTAACACCAAATAACACTTATAATATTAATAAAATAGTCTATTTATTCTCCTTTTTTGTTGATGACAAATGGGGAGAGTAAAAAGTACAAAATATAATAGTTAAAAAAGATAAGAGAGCATTACGATAGGTGGAGTTAATAGACTGAGAGGGAGTCGGATTTGAATCAATATTATATTTTATCTACGAATATTTAGATGGCTGTCACCATGAAAACATGGGAGAGTGTTAGAACATATGTATTGGTTTTGTTGATAATAACCTGACAAATATTTGTACTGATTGTAACAACCTACACTTCTCGACATGAGTCGTGCCAAGAAATAAGAGCTATCCGATTTTTATAACATTATAGAGCATAATTATAGGGATGGAGTTCTATGACGTTCTACACTTTCTGATTTTACAAGGAAGGAATTAAAATATAAATACTTAAAATAAATATTTCTGAAAAACGATCTCCAAAATACTTGATTTACGAATACACTGTTTCCAAATTACAATGCAAGCTTTAGATACTTCTAACACAATAAGTAACTACAAGAGAAACAATAGATTATATTAGAACTTCATCATTGAGCTCCTTTCTCCCCCGTACAATACCTAATTCAACAGATAACATGTCATCCTCTGGTGGGGGAAAATGAAAAGAAGGGGGTGGATGTGACAAAATTCTGGTGAATGAGAGCAAGTTTAATACAATGATTAGATGCAGTTGACTTTAAATCTACTCCAAGTGATATAGAGTGTAAATCTAGTGTCTATGGACTCCTCAAGTCCAAAGCCAAAGAATTTTTTACTAACACAATAGGTCAAACCTAATGATCGAACCTCACACTAACATTCATTTCACTTTCTAATCATAACTACCATCAACACTATGCTTGAAGAGGGTGAAATTACGTAATGCAAACTTGCAAAAGTGACTCATCGTATGCACTCATTTTCACCTCTTTATTCTAGTGGCAAAATGGAACTTATCGTACTACATCGATGTCCACCATATGCGAACTCCCGTAAGTACCTGACCCTAATTTACTTGACACTTATGGCCACTTATTGTACTGCACCAGGGTCTAGCCGTACCACAAGAAAACAAGCATACCTGGATCTCCCATTAGTACTGGGCTCTCTCAGGAAGCGTTCCCGCTAGTGTTGTTCCCACCCTTACGTAATGCCCTGAGCCTATGCGAAATAAATTGCCTAAATCAACTCCGTTTGTGTGATATACATTGCTTGTGCCAAGTTAACTATTGGGAAGTATATTCTCCCATACGAACATCAAACATAGTGAAACACATCGTCCTAATCAACTTTGATAGAGAACCAAACTTCCCTATCCTCTCACGCATGTAACTTAGCCCAAAATTAGTCCAACAAACTAATTCACTGATTACATAATTTTTACCCATTTAATTTGGGCCTTAGGCCAAGGATCAATTTGTCAATTTTTAACCTTGGACGATCGACCATGACCTTATCCTGGTTGATCGCTACCGGTCGACCTAGACAATCCTAGTTTGACCATTCACATTATAATTTTAAAGTTTAGATCCCTTTTAAAGGTCAATTGATTTTATTAAACTACGTTAATCTAGGTCGATTAATAATTTCAGTTAACCCTAATTTTCAATTAATTAACCATAATTTTTCTAATACGATCTAAGCATCTAATTTCAATTTAATTAGGGTTTTAGTTTAGGGCTCCCAATTCAACAAAACAACAAGCATCAAATTTACCAAATTCATTATTCAACTACAAATTAAATTCTAGTTTTAGGGTTGAACATATACAAATTTAATTAAGCAAGTTTAAATTTAGGGTTTTAATAATTCTAATCATTTAAAATAGTTTAAATCTATTCTATTAATCAAATTATTAATCTGTGCCCACTCATCTTTTAGCCAAAGCACTAGATCTTGAGAAATTAGTCTTTAACAATAGCTTCTTCCTTATATTGGCTCAGTTCCTCCTTGATTTCTTACATTGCTCCTTAGTTTGATTTTTAATTTTGATTTGGATTTTAAGGTTTAAGAGATTAAGGTTTCAGTAGAAATTTTGACATTATCAGGTTACCAATTGATCAAACAAAACTTAGGATTTAGATTGGAGATTAATTTATAGGGTTAGCCTAGAATCTAAGGCCATTGGATCAAATCAGCTAGCTATCCAAACCACTCATTGTTTACTTCACATGCGAGATACCATTTCGGTCATTTAATTGAATTGATACAAATCAATAATCACCCAAAAAACAATGTGTTAGTTCGACCACTTCTAAGGTTGGGTCGGTCGCCATCGGTCGACCTAGGCCCTACTTGGGTCGACTTGACCATGTTAAATTTTTATGTTTTAATTTTAATTTCCCTTTTATCGTTCTGTCTCTCGTAACACTCTTATACTAACTTGGATTACGATAAGTTATATATGAAAATCGTCTTATAAATCACTACAAACACAATGGTGAAAGCTTTGTAGTCAAATTCAGATGTCTGTGAAAATTTTCATTTTACTCCTTGTTTTAATTAAAATTACTTTTCTTATAAAATTTCCATTTAATTCTCTATTAAATTCTTGTTAAATTTCACGTATTTTTCCAGGGTGTTACTCCTCGCTAAAAGGATTTCATCCTCGAAATCTACAAGGATGGAAAGATGTAACTCACACATAACAACGAATAATTACAACCATCTACTCATCCATCATCCATGAGCAATCACGATCCTTAAAAAATTTCTGCTGCAATATGTACATATATCTGCAACTTGAAATGCACATGAACTTATATTTGTGCAAAAGAGTAGGTGATCTACTGATTTAGTCAACCTTCTCTTATGCGAATACTCATGTAACAACCCGGGATTTTGCATTAATTAATTTTCTTCATTAAACGATTAATCTATTGGCTATTGATGTTGGAAGTTTTTAAACGGGGTTGAAATTCTTTTAAGAAATTTGCTAAAGGGGTTATGCGGGCTTTAAATGAAATTTGGCCCACGATTTCTTTTATTAGTGGTATCGTGTTATATTGGAGTGAATACCCGGTCCTTCATTCATTGACTTCTCTTTGAAACCCTAAACTACGAATGAAAAGTTAATGGCGGCTCGTTCTTTCGTTCGTTCCTCTAAATCAAATTAGCGTTTTCGTGTAATTCGTGGATGCCCACTTCGAATACTTCAAATTGTCGAGTGCCTCCATTGATTGAGTTTGACTTGATTAGGGATCCAAGACCCTTGATTCCATTCATTTCGTCTATGCTGTCTTCGGCTGTGGTTTGACACTCGTCGAAACAAGGTGAGTGAACTCCACTCACATTCTAATTCAAGCTGTTGTTTTCGTAAAATTCGAGTTTTTAATTTTGAGTTTGACTGAGAGTTTCTTGACATCGTCTCGGTCATTTGATCTTGTTTCGATGTTGATGATTTTGCTGTGATGATTTTTGGGTTGTTCGACTTTGGACATCCTTTGGCCACTTGACTTTGTTAAAATTTGTACCTTGGTTATTTTTGTTTCTTTGACATTTTTAATTTGATTGCCAAGGCGTCGAGTTTGTTTTCGTTGTCTTCGACTTCGACTTGATTTTGAGTTGGAAAGAATAAGTATTGGTTTTGTTCGACTTTGCTTATGTGATATTTCTGATGGCTTCGGCCTTGATTTGAAACTTCATCGACCCGTATGCTTGAGCGCAGCTCATCACTGGAATTCAATAGTTTGTATTGGTTTCCACTTGTATACAGTTGCATTGGTTAGTTCTTTGTGTTGTTCATATTATTAGCATATCTGAATTGAATCTGCTGCAGTGTTGTTATTCACTTGCTTTACTCATGCTACTGACTTCGGTCATAATTGTTAATTCCTGTAGTGTATTTGACTTATACCTTATTTGTACACTGGTTTTGATTTTTATGATTCACCACTTGGTCTTGAGTTTTGGTAACACTTGAGTCTTTCTTGATTCACTGTTGCTACCTGGTTGTCATTACGTATATGTTGCAGCTTGATCTTAAAGTGTCACTGTCTGCATACATGTTGTACCCATTATAGTTTGAGACAGATCATATTCTCAAGTTGGCTGTTCTTGGTTGCTTGATGCATTTTGGTGAGTACATGTCGACTTTGCTTGTTGCCTGGTTAACATGAATGGACTGCCTAGTCTTTGTAGTTTTGAGTTTCATCGCTTGGTTGTGATACCACTGCCTTTGTGCATTTGGTCATTCGAGTTGAGTTGCTTGTGCAGTTGTGTTGAGTCTGTGACTTGACCTTTTGCATTTTGCTGTAGTTTGATTTGGGTTGTAATTTCACCACGCATGTTGAATGGAGTCACTGAAGCATCACCATTTGCGATCATACATAAATATATGTATGTTGTTGCACCATTGTTGTTTCACTGCTCCACTGGTTACCATTTACTTGAATAGTGTTTCACTATGCAACCCTGTTCATTTGAAACCCTGTTGCATTTGGGTTGGTGGCTGCATTAAGTTGTTTTCATGTCTGATCTTGTGGTGGCTGCAGTTTTTGGTTGCAGTTTTCCCTTGTATTCATTGGTGACTGCAGTTTCGTTTGTATGCAGTTTGCCCTTGTTGGTTTGCATTGCATTGATGCAATTGAATTTGTTTTTCTAATTACACTTGAGTTGAATCCAGCTCGTAGCTCGGATTTGACCTTATTTCGAAAGTTGTGACATTATTTAATTACACTTGAGTTGAATCCAGTATTTTGGGTTTGACCTTGTGTTTGATTATGAATTTTCATTGTGCCTTTGTGTGCACTTTGTTCATTTGATGGTTATTGGGTGGAAGCTGTGCTTGCCGTTGCAGTTCCATCTGGTTCATTTGAGTTGAGATGGTGCCATTTGCTGTTTCTGATTCACTGAGCTTTTGTGTATTTAATCACTGTAGTAGCGAGGCAGTGCACGCGAGTGTGTACAGCAGCCCTATCAGATTTGACATTTTAAATTGATATTTCAATTGCTGGATTAGTTTCGTGTTGCCAATTCAATATATTTTGAAGTGTATTTTGATTTGGTATGATTTGATTATTTTGTTGTTGTCTAATTATCTATTTGATAATTATATTACGAGTTTCTAATTATTTATTTAATAATTAGATTTTGTTGTTAATTGCCGTTTAGGCAATCCTGTTGTTTTCTAAATTGTCTTCATTGATAATCTTTTTATTTATCTTCGTTGATAATTCGAATTTGTTGATTTGTTGTTTAACACTGTTACGTGTTATATTTACCGTTATCCGATTTCTTATTAAAGGATTGGATAGGTGAGATTTATTGAAACTATCGTCTATTCGTTATTTAATTATTATTGCTTCTATGCATTAATAACTGAGTTTGAATTAGACTGACCCATGTATTATTTTCTTTTGAATTTAATACTCGGGTCAGACCGAGTTATTTCAGGTTGTTGATATCTTGCTTTGGGTTGCTCATTGAGCTATGAAGTCTCTTTATATCTTTTGGAGTTGTCGTTGTCATAGTATAGTATGATACGTATTCATGTATATTATTGTCAATAATGTACTTGTATATATAACTTCCTGTGTCGACAGTTGTAGTTGTATCATATGTATTGTATCACGTGTATTGTAACTTACATCAGTTATATATATATATATATATATATATATATATATATATATATATATATATATATATATATATGAGACTTTTTATTATCTGTGTTTCGCATATAGCTTATCTGTGTTATTATTATATATATTGTCCTAAACTATTATGAACCATCGTAGTTCGTTTTATACTGGAATTGGGTATGTCGATGGGAGTAAATAAATAAGAGACGAAAAATAAAAATATATACCACTCCTATCGAGGTAACCAATACTAGTGTAAGGCCTAACTACGGATGGCCGCTCCTATCTAGCCTTATTCTTCGTAATAACAGATAGTATTTCTTTTAATACTCTTTGTTATTGTGAGCATAGAGGTGGGGCATCACAACTCATGTCATGTATTCCAAGTGTATGCAACATCCGAAGTAAACTAGTAATTCTTCATGTATGCGCAACCATTACATCCATATGCGACATCCATATGCATAACATCCACTAGCATAATAAAAATCAGACATCCACACGTATCCTACCTAACAACAAGACAATAAATAAGAGATAATGTGAGTGCCTAAAATACTTAGATAATATCCTACACTAGACATGTATACAAATACAATCTAAACAATACATCCAAATACATCCATTATCATCTATCATCCGTCACATGTCCTATTGAGACGTTGCAACAATTCCTACCATTCAGTGGTCTCTACCTAAGCTAGAACCTAAATACAAAGGAAATCGATGCTCCACTAACTAAAATGGCTTGACCACGGTTGCTACACCATATAGTCCTTACAATAAGTGCCTATTTATGGCTTCCCAATAATAAAGCCGCATTTTATCTTTCCTTGGGGATTTTCTACTTGTCTATTATCTACCTTGGACTTAGCTCTACGCACTCTATATGGCTCAGCTTCATAGACTAGCCCATGTATCTCCTGTTAGTACTTGTTTCGTGCATATCTGGTGCAGTCTTTGCCCTTTTACCAATTGAATCCCAACTACACTAACCAACTTTCACCACTGGCATAATTTCCAATTCAATTATATGTGCATTGGTAATCTTCAACAATCCTTGCTGCTAACTCAAGTGGTGTTATCTTTCACCATGCTAAACAACTTGAGCATAAGTTTGCTCTTGCTAACTTTAACTCCATAAAACCTCCCACTCATAACATACTATCTTAACTCTTTCAGCGATGTGCCTAATCACCTCAATACTAGATACCACCTGGGATAACTCAATGGTGGATTGTACTTCTTCTTTCTATGGTATTTCTCACTTAGCCCTTTGCTATACTTTCATTTCCTTCTATGTTGTCCAAACTAGTGATTTCCTAATTATAAAAAGTAACACAACTTCTTTTCCACTTTGACCCAACTCAAGTCATTTCTCTTTACTCTTGGACTATTTCCTGAACATTCAAAAGCCATGGTATCTAGGTGTCATGTTTATGGTCTAAATGGATCTATTCCAAGTTCTACAAATGAAAGTTTGGTCTATCTTCCTATTTAACCTTAACAACAAAAATCATCATATTGATCAGAGTTATAATATAAGATCTTTCTAACCAAAATAATATCCACTTAAGGGTTAGTTCATTCACATGCGGTTACTATGCACACAATTATGCATTGTATGTTAGACTTCCATAAAACCCTTCTTAAGAAAATAATCTTCAACATAAACGACGATCGAAAAAAGCCTTTTTATCTCCTCATTCAAATCTTACCCAAAATTTTTTTGATCTTCTTTTATATGAAAATAACCTTTGCATTCTCAATATTTACTTATAACAATACCTTTTTCTTGCCTAAGACTCGAAATTCTTGAGTTCACTATCCATTGCAAAATCTTGGGTAAATTCTTATCAAGAATATTCCTTATGAACTTTGAACTTTCAAAATTTTCTTTTTCTATTCCGTAGTATCATCTCACAAATGAGAACTTTACCAAACATAGCCTCTTATCACTCCATTCCAATCGTCTTATGGTTGAGACATCTAAATATGAGGTGATCCCATGCTATTTTAGTCTGATTGATATAATAACAAATACTGTGGTTTATACTTAGGGATTTTTCTTACATTTTAATGCACTGGAATTGCACTTTTCCCAATAAAGAAAATGTGAATGATGTAACTTTCTATAAATTAACTACACGATGATTTGTGCTGTATTTGCAATTATAAGAAATTATCTCTTCGATTCATTATTCAAATATATAGTACAAAATACGGTAACTCTCTCTATTATGTACATCTCTTTCATTTGGGTATATTCTTTATTATTCCAAATGATAACTTTCATACTGGAAATGAATAATTTATAGAAATTTGCATTGCTACACACTTCACTCCAATGACTAAAAATACTACCTAAACCCCATTCCACTTTATGACAACTTCCAATTATGTTCACCAACCCATCTCAGTTAACCAACAACTTAAACTTTTCATACAATTTTTTAATGAAATTACACATGGATTTAGGGACTACTTCCCCCTTATTTTCCTTATTCAAGTAAGTGGAACACTTTACATTACTATTCCTAGACTTACATTAAGGCATACATGGATGTCAACTACGATGATACCAGTCCAATAACATACATAAAATACGTACTTTTCTATCTTGTCCACCTGGCCTGGATGTATCCTTTAGGTGAACGACAAACAGGGTCGGCCCAAGCATTTTGGTTGTCCTAGCTTAGTTACCCATCGATTAAGCAAAAATAATGCACTTTTGTTGAGATTCGAACCCAGTTTGCATCACTCCATTAACAATGATGCTTACAATACACCACACAGTCGTTTGATTTTACTATTATGTAAAATGTTTTATCTTTAATAAAACACTAAACTCAACAATACCACATATTAAATGCTCCTGTAAGATCGGTTGCCCTAGGTGGCCATGTTACCAGCCTTGCCTAGGGGCTGGACTAAACAACACAATGTAGGATCGATTTCACCCTTGACGGAGGGTGAATAGGGTGATACTATTAATTATAAAAATTTATTGCGGAAGTATATAATCGCAACACTGATATAACAGAGTAATAGCAGCACATATAATAGTAGAATAATAAAAGCAGAAAATATAACACATAGATTTACCTAGCTTCGGCAAAACCCTAGCTACGTGCTGCCCCTAAGGTTTATACTAGAAATTAAGTAATCAAACGCTTACACACGTGAACTCATGACACTCGCTATTGACTAATCTAACTCTACGCTCAAAACCTGCCACAACTCAGCCATAGAGCTGCGAATTCCTAAACTACACCACCATAGTTTGTACCCTAGTCACACGACTAGAAATTACAATGTTTAAAAGAGAAATACAAATTTAAAAAACAATTTAAAAACAATTAAACCCTTAAAAAAGAAAAGCCCAAAACACTATAACCGGCCCACAAAAAATTAAGTGATAAAAGTATGTCCCTCTTCTTTTTTATTTTATTGTGTCTGTAACATCCCGTCTTTTTGTACGCTTTAAATCGACGATAAACCACACATGTCAGATTTAAACCATACGGAAGGGTAGATTGTTATTGGGGTGAATAAGAAAAAGAAGGGAAAGAAAAACAAAAAAAAAACAGAATCTTGCAGCGGAACGATAGAATATAATAATCTAGTAAACAGTTCATGAAGCTGCTTTACAAAATATTCTATTACACTTATACAATACATATCAGAGTTACACATAACAGAGAATAATAAATATTGCAGCGGAACAAAGTGATGCAGTGGAACGATAATAAATAATAATAGTAATATAATCTTCGTCTTCGTCCTCTAGAAATAAAGTCTTCGAATCTTGAAATGCTCAGACTGACCCGAGCGAATTGAAATGACAAAACACTCGAGTTAGAACTAAAAGATGTTATGTAAGTTAAATCAACGATAATAATATGAGTGGGACGATGCCAGACATGTTTAAGGGATTTGACATCTCTTATCCAATGTCAACGTGAGTGCAGTAACTTAACAGATGTTCGGGATCCACATCTCCTAAGGATCCGCTAAACTATTTACTATGTAGTAATACACTATTATAATAATGTCTAATAGTAAAATAAAATTACTTTAAACTAGCGTTAAGGCTTTACATTTTCCACCTTAACACATAAATAGTGCCAATAGTCTATACAACACCTGCGTACCTCCTAATCAGGAGGTTACGAGAAGATGCTCCATAGGTACGACACAAATCAAACTCGTACAAGGCTCGCTAGGGTAGGTGACATGGCACAACTAGGCAATGCCAAGGTAAATATACCAATTACGCTTCCGGACCGGTGGTAACGTGTAGCAGCTACTACCGCCCACCTCGAGTCACATTCCCAAAATCAAAAGGGCCCAAATCAATCACAAAGTAAAAAAATGGTATCGAAGGAGTGTGTCCGATAAAAGGTGATACCTTCTTAGCCCATCAATCGCTCCTGTTTTAGCCACCTTATGCCAACTCACAGGAGTCGGGTCCACGTATATACTCTAAAGGAAACGCCGCCACCATCCTACTTCATTTTGGAATCTCCACCATGTACACAGTTGTTAAAGTGGTTTTCAAAGTTGGCAGAGAGCATGGCAACTTCCGATCCCGGTCTCTTTAACAACCAAACGTTATTATAACACTGCGGTCATTTCAAAACAATTTTACTTCAAAACCAGAATATAATTTCCATTTCAAAACCATATAAATACGATATCATTTCCATTTCAAAAACCCAAAGCAATATGATATCACTATTATAAAACCCAAATCAATATAATATGATTTTTATTTCAAATATATCCCCTTTTCCAAAATCATAGCGCTTTCAAATTTATACACTTCGAAACCAAACATTTAAAATTATAACACTTTTAAAACATAATACATTGAAATTCATAACTTCGAAACACTTTGATTTCGATAAAACATTCCAAATTTGATATATTTCAAGGCTTTAAATATTCCAAAATTTCAAAACTAAATTTGATAATTTTGATTCAACAATTAAATTTTCTATTATTTAGTTTTGAAATATTTAACATAGTAAATCCATTATCGTTTAAATAAAACTCAAATTACAAATAACTACATATTTCCTTCAATCTATTTACTTCACATATTCATTTAATTCACCTTAAACAAAAATCAAGTTATAAGAATCAGACCTTCTAAAATTTCAAATTTCAGGAATGTCACATCAACTTATTTGACTTTAATTCTTAAATAAATTCAGTTTCAAACAAATCCCCAATTTTATCTCCCAACCTTGATTTATTTAAATTATCATACACTCTATATTAAAATATAATTTAAATTCACATTATATTTTAACAAAATCAAACTCTATTATTAAACTTATTTTTATTTAACAAACTTATACATAGCTTAAATTCAAGAATTGAACTATATGTAAAAACAATGTTTGTATAATTTCAAAATTTAATATTTGTTAAACCATATATTTCTTTCCAAAACCATAGAATTCATTTTCAAAATATTTATATATAGACTGATGGTGTTTGTATACAATTTTCTATCCTATGGTCAAGTAATGCGGATATTTATCATTTCAATCCATAATTTAAAATATAATTACAGTTATATATCATTTCAAACCGTAATCCAGAATGAAATAAAAATCTATAACAACTGGTAGTTAATAACAATAAAAAATTACAACATCCATTCATCCAATACCAATCATCAAACATTTATCACAATCATCATCCAATTCAATCAATAACGTCAACATAGAACAGATAATAAACAACAGGTATTTACTGGTAGTTTGTATTCAATAATAAATTAAATAACTATTTAACCGACAATTTATATGCAATAATAAATTAAATAACAATTTAACTTGTAACAACCCTGTATTTTGTGATTATTTTAATTGTATATTTTGATTATTTTAATTGAAAATCTTGATTTAGAAACTTTATTTATTTGTGCATAAAACTTTATTTTATTTATTAAAATGAATAATTTTGTTATTTTATATATTAATTTTGATATGTATGTGAATTATAATTTCAAACCTGAATATATTGAATATTTCCAGAAAATGCGAATTTTGGTCAATCTGGTCAAACTTTGAGTTTTAAATTTAAAATTTAAATATTTTAAAATTTTAATTTTATATTTTATTATGAAAATAAATTTAATTTCAAGAATACTGCTTTTCGTTTCGTTGTAATTCGATTTACATTGTGAAAGTTATACCTTTTACAATATTCTGTATAGATTGATTTGTTTAACAAAATTTGTTTATTTTAAATTATATAAATAATATTTCTGTTTGTTCTAATTTGTGAATATATGTATATATGACATGTTATGCATATATTTTATTTTTAAAACATTTTTTAAGTGAAGTTATAATTTTCTAATCTTCATTGTATGTTGTTTATATTTTTAAATGTTAGTTTCAATATATTAGCTATTTTCTTAATTATTTTCTATTTTTCTTTAAATTATATTTTTATTTTCTTTTTCATTTTAATTTTTTAAGATTTTATTTTTATTTTACTGAAATTTATTTAGTTATTTGATTAAAAGAAAATGGAAATACAAATAGTTAAAAACCTTTCATCTTCCTGTGACCTTTTCTTTCTTTGCCTTTTCCTCTTCTTGCCTTTTCACTTCCTTTCTTTTAGCCGTCCATTTCTTTTGTGTTGACGTGTATTCCTCTTCTCAATTCACGTGAAAAATATTCTTCCTTATCTCCTAAAACTCACGGCCATGAAAAGAAAAAAAATTGTAATGGCTTCTTTTGTTATCTCTTATCCGCTTCATTTTCTTCGATTTGTCTTTGCCTCCTCTAGCTTGCTTGGCCATTACTCCACTCCATCAGCTCCACCATCATCTCCACCATCTACAGCAACAACCACCACCTATCCCCTCCTCCGGATCTGGCCATGGCCTCCCCATGTTGGAAACACCAAAAAATTGCAAGCAATCCCCTTAAACAAGCCTAGCTGAGCTTTAAAGGCCACATCCACTTCATCTATCACCTTGTCCACCCCCTTAGCCGCCACCACCAGCAACTACACCTCCTCTAGCTACCACTCCATCCATCAACACTTCCGACCTAACCTGTACTAGCCTGGGCCGAGCCCATATGATGGCATAACCGAGCCAAATATTGCACAAACCACTCTATTTTGCCTTGAACCCATGTATGCTTCATATTGTAACTCTTCCACCACCTTCATCAACTTGTAACCTTACCTATATGATACCATACCTGACCCAAGCGCACATCATGGCTGAGCATAGAGTCCCCTAAGGCCAAGCATTGGAGTTGTGGAAGCAAGGTCAAATCTATCTTGTTCATTGTTCCTTCGTATTTCAATTTGTTTCTATATCGTTTTGTGTTAAATATATTCATATGTTATATTGCATTGTCTTGTTTTAGTTGTTATGACAAGATGATATCTTAGCTCTCTCCACTCATTTGAATCACTAGTCGTGCTGTATCGTGCTTTTCATGCCTTTGGAATCGTTTTGTGCGTCGTAGTGGTCTTCAGCTTGAAAGGCGAGTCTTTCTCACTCTGACATATTTACTTATGAAATGGTGAATCGATAACAAGTGTTTAGTAATTAATAATGTTTATGCAAGTAAATGATGGTTTTATGATATGTTGTGCCATGTTATTACCATGTTAAACTGTTAATTATCACTTTCGTTATCTCTTCTCCTCTTCATTTTCAATGATTTGTCATTGCCTCCTCTAGCTTGCTTGGCCACTACTCCACTCCATCAGCTCCACCATCATCTCCACCATCTACAGTAGCAAGCACCACCTATCCCCTCCTCCAAATCAGTCCATGGCCTCCCCATGTTGAAAACTCCACAAAAATTGCAAGCAATACCCTTAAACAAGCCTAGCCGAGCTTTAAAGGCCACATCCACTTCATCTATCACCTTGGCCACCCCCTTAGCCGCCGCCGCCAGCAGCTGCACCTCCTCTAGCCACCACTCCAGCCAACAACACTTCTGACCTGACCTGTACTAGCCTGGGCCGAGCCTATATGATGGCATAACCGAGCCAAATGTTGCACAAACCACTCTATTTTGCCTTGAACCCATGTATGCTTCATATTGTAACTCTTCCACCACCTTCATAAACTTTTAACCTGACCTATATGATACCATACCTGACCCACGCACACATCATGGCTGAGCATAGAGTCCTCTAAGGCCAAGCATTGGAGTTGTTGAAGCAAGGTCTAATCTATCTTGTTCATTATTGCTTCGTATTTCAATTTGTTTCTATATCGTTTTGTGTTAAATATATTCATATGTTATATTGCATTGTCTTGTTTTGGTTGTTGTGATAAGATGATATCTTGGCTCTCTCCACTCATTTTAATCACTAGTCATGTTGTATCGTGCTTGTCGTGCCTTTGGAATCGTTTTGTGCGTCGTAGTGGTCTTCAGCTCGAAAGGTGAGTCTTCTTCACTCTGATATATTTACTTATGAAATGGTAAATCGATAACAAGTGTTTAGTAATTAAAAATGTTTATGCAAGTAAATGATGATTTTATGATATGCTATGCCATGTTATTACCATGTTAAACTATTAATTATCACTTTTGTTATCTCTTCTCCTCTACATTTTCTATGATTTGTCTTTGCCTCCTCTAGCTTGCTTGGCCACTACTCCACTCGATCAGCTCCACCATCATCTCCACCATCTACAGCCGCAACCACCACTATCCCCTCCTCCATATCAGGCCATGGCCTCCCCATGTTGAAAACTCCACAAAAATTGCAAGCAATCCCCTTAAACAAGCCTAGCCGAGCTTTAAAGGCAACATCCACTTCATCTATCACCTTGGCCACCCCTTAGCCACCACCACCACCAGCTACACCTCCTTTAGCCACCACTCCAGCCATCAAAACTTCTGACCTGACCGGTACCGGCCTGGGCCAAGCCTATATGATGGCATAACCGAGCCAAATGTTGCACAAACCACTCTATTTTTCCTTGAACCCATGTATGCTTCGTATTGTAACTCTTCCATCACCTTCATCAACTTGTAACTTGACTTATATGATACCATACCTGACCCACGCACACATCATGGCTAAGCATAGAGTCACCAAAGGCCAAGCATTGGAGTTGTTGAAGCACGGTCTATTCTATCTTGTACATTATTGCTTCGTATTTCAATTTATTTCTATATCGTTTTGTGTTAAATATATTCATATGTTATATTGCATTGTCTTGTTTTGGTTGTTGAGAGAAGATGATGTCTTGGCTCTCTCCACTTATTTGAATCACTAGTCATGTTGTATCGTGCTTGTCGTGCCTTTGGAATAGTTTTGTGCGTCGTGGTGGTCTTCAACTTGAAAGGTGAGTCTTTCTCACTCAGACATATTTACTTGTGAAATGGTGAATCGATAACAAGTGTTCAGTAAATAAAAATGTTTATGCATGTAAATGATGATTTTATGATATGCTATGCCATGTTATTACCATGTTAAACTGTTAATTATCACCTGTCATCTGATATAAGACATTATATTGTGACATCGACATTGTTTATACTGTTTATTTATTTATGATCACACAGCAAGTTCCCGTTAGAATAGAATCACTGTGGGTTGAAATGATACATACCCAAATGGACTTTAGAATAGGGAAAAATCATTATGGGCTGAAATGATAGGCATGAGCAATTTTTATTTATTTTTATTTACTTCGGATTGCGGGTTTGAAATGATAGAACCCGGCTTTTCTTTTTAAACTGCGGATTGAAATGATATATATCTGTATCACTTGACCTAGGTTAGAAAATTATATACAGACCCCGTGGTATATTTTTAAATGATTTTATTAAGATATGTATTTTTAAAAGTATGAAATTTTGATTAAAAAATATATATTTTATGGTTTTGTGAAGGTCAAATCTTAAATTTTTAATTTGTGAATTTAAGTATGTAAATTCGAAATAAATGTGATTTTTGACTTTAAATTTTATTTTTAAAAAATATAGGTAAATAATGGAAATTAAATTTAATGTTTGAAATGATATTTAATGTAAAATGCCAATTTTTATTTAATTTATAAGTTAATAAACAGTGAAATTTTGACTTAATAAATGAATTGAGTTTTTCAAATTGAACATTTGATTTTAAAATTTTATTATGATAAATCAAATGTTAAAATGATTTAAATATGAAATTTTAAAGTCTATAAATACGATTTATAAATTTAAATAATAAGAATTGAAGTTTTATTGTATTTGAAAGTTAAAATAAAATATGAAATTTTATTAACAGCGTTTCCTAAAAATGCTGTAGTCTTATGACAGCATTTTAAATGCTGTTGTTTTGAACGTAACTATGTTTGAAATAACTAAATATCTATTACGGCATTTTATAAATGCCGCTTTTATTGAACTAACTATTTTGGAAATTATAAGCTACGATGGCACTTTATAAATGCCGTCGTTACTATATTTTGTCGATGTTTTGAAATGTTACAGATTTTAACACTATTTATGTTATATTTTAAAGTGTTAAATGATTTAACTATTGGAATTGATTATTTTTGAAATATAAGGAGTTTTGAATATAATTTAATATTTAAATTTGAATTTTAAGGAATTTACATTGAATTTGAATTTAAATAAGGTTTACTCGGTTATGAGTTAAATTGAATGAAATCAAATAACATAAATGAATTTTTAAGTGGAATTTTGAAATGTATTTTTGTAATGATATTTGAAATAATAAATGAATGACATATTTGATTTTTAAAAGATATTTAAATTTGAATATTTGAAATTCAATTCAAATAATGATTCGATAAAGAGGTTTTGAAGGAAATGATATTTTAATGAGTTCGAAATGGTTTTTAATTATATAATCTTTATTTTGATAGAGAATGTGAATTTGGAATGATGTTTGATTTTGATAAATGGATATTTGAAGTTTATATTTGTATGAAAAGATATTTGGTTTAATTGTAATTTAAGTTTATTTAAACAATATTGGACTTATGAAATGAATATTTCAAAACTAAATAATAATGAAATTAGATTTGAGATATGAATTTATTTCATTATAAAGTTTAGTTTTGAAATGTGGGATATTAAAGTTTGGAAATATATTAAAATTGGATGGTTTATTTTGTAGATCAAATCTATATTTGAAATTTATAAGATTTGAAAAGTTTTGTTGGAAAACAGAATTGAATTGAAACTGATGGTTTGAATTGAATTAAATTGGAAATTTGAAAATTGAGTTTAATTGAATAAATTTGAAAATTTCAAATGTATGATTTCGAAATGTTTTGATTTTCAAAGTGTAATGATTTCAAGTATTTTTGTTTTGAAAGAGTTATAACTTTGAAGTATTATGATTTTTGAAAGGTGAATATATGTTTGAAATGGAAATAATATTGTATTGACTTGGACATAGTTTTGGAATAAAAGTGGTTTTCGTTTCGAAGTATAATCTATTTTGATTTGAATAAAGTTTTGAAGTAAAAATGGTTTTGGTTTCGAAGTATAAACTATTTTGATTTGAATATAGCTTTAAAGTAAAAATGGTTTTGGTTTCGAAGTACAAACTGTTTGGATTTGAATATAGTTTTGAAGTAAAAATGGTTTTGGTTTCGAAGTATAAACTATCTTGAAAGGAATATAGTTTTGAAATGAAATGATTTGATTTTTTTGAAGTATTATGATTTTTGAAATGACCACGACGTTATAATAATGTTTGGTTGTTAAAGAGACCGGGATCGGAAGTTGTCATACTCTCTGCCAACTCCGAAACCACTTTAACAACGGTGTATGCGGTGGAGTTTCCCGAATGAAGTAGGATGGTGGCGACGTTCTTAAGGTATATTACGTGGACCCAACTCCTGTGAGTTGGCTTAAGGTGGCTAAAACAGGAGCGATCTTGGGCCATAAGGGGTAGCTCCTCTGGTCGGACACATTCCTTCGATACTATACTCTTACTTGTGGTTGATTTGATGGCCATCCTCCGATTTTGGTATGGGAGTGTGTTCCGAGGTGGGCATATGTGGCTGCTGCGTTACCACCAGCCCATGTGCGTAATTGGCATATCTACCCTGGCATTGCCTTGTGTGCCATGTCACCTACCACACCGAGCCTTTACTACAAGTTATTTTTTCTCCTGTAGCCCGTGTGGTATCCTCTGATAGTCTCACGATCTGGAGATATCATGATATTAGATGGACTACTTGGACTATTATGTGTGATGGGTGATATGGGTAAGCCCGGAATGCTATTTTAAAGTAAGTTTATTTAACTGTAGAGATTATTATAATAGCGCAATATTACTACATAGTAAATAGTTCAACGGATCATTAAAGGATGGGAGATCCCAAGCATCCTTTAAGTTACTGATGCATTTTGGTTACTGTTCATTAGAGTTGATTTACAGTTCGTAAGAATTTATGTCCTGACTTGAGTGTTTTGTGTTTTGTTTTATGCTCGAGTCAGATTGAGTGATTCAGCATTCAAGATTCACCTTCGAAGTTGGAGCTTTGCTAGAAGATCCAGTCATCTGTTTTGCTTTCTGTATACAGCGTTTCAGTGATGTACTCTGATTTGTACTTGATGTATCTTGTTACTCTTCTGTTGTATCTTGTTTAACTCTAATGTATCTTATTTTTATATAGTAGCTTCATGAACTACTATCTCTTTTAATCTACTGCATTATTATTTACTCTGTGTCAGTGATCTGTGATTATTTATTTACTGTATATTCTGAGATTTTTCAAATTTATTTACAATGCGGTATTTTGAGCAATTCAAGTCCGACATGTGCCGATGCGAATGGTTGAAAATATCGGGTCATTACATTTGATATCAGAGCTTTGGTAGCTCTAGGCAAAACTCAGTATATATGATAAATGAATTTGAAGAATCACTTTCATTCGAGTTAAATCTCTTCCTTTTTGACTCGATCCCTTTGAATTTTGGAACGTTCCCTACGGTTCCAAAATACATTCGTGTCCCTCACTATTTATCTTCTTTTGATTCTGGAGTATCCCATAACCCCACTACGAAAGATCTTTATAATGAGTCGGCGGTCTCGCCAATCTCAAATTATTTGTAAAGGGGTGAAACTCCTTTACAATAGCATCGATTCACCAAGGATTTTATATCCTCGGTTTAGATGTTAGTATCTCTTATTATCCCAAACTCTATCTCTTGAGAATGAATGTTGATTTTTCCCTACAAAATCCACATCGATCTTATTCTTTAAGTCACGGTTGACCCAGTTAAGGTTTCCCGTGATTTATACAAGCTCATCCATCTTTCTATTCTGTTGTTTAATCTTCTTATCTTTGTTTCCAACTTATCTTCAATCATTCTTGAAGTGTATTTGTAAACTAATATTTAAATTGTTTTATACATTGTGTTGTTTGAGTTGTTGATGTTGATTTGGGTTTCTGATCGATTTGTCTGATCAACGCTATCGATAAGATTTCCAAAACACTTGAATAGAGCAAACTGACACAATATGATTTTCAAATTTAGTAATAAAATAAATTTTGTAATTATACTATATATATTTTTTGATTTTTATAGAATTGGTTGATAAGAAATAATATTTGATCTTATATATCATTATATCGTTTCATATATAAATAATGGAACAAAAAAGATGGTTATAAATTTATTTGGAAATTTAAAATGAATTTAAAACAACAATTTGAGAATTTAATTTCGATGGATTTCAAACCTTGTGTCCAAAGTTTTAAAGGATATATTATTTATAGTGTTTTCTAATAGAAATTTGTTTCCAAAGAATTTTAAAGTTTAAAATTAGTGCTCTTCTCTTTGACATTGAAAATAACTTCGGTGATGACTTCAGCATCATCGATATTCATTTTTGGGTTTCGAAGTGAAAAGACCGTTCTGTAGTCTTGCTACAGTTTTGTTTTGGGGAATTTAATTGATTTGAATTTCTAAAATAGGACTGATTTATTGTTTTGGGAAATTTAATTGATTTGGGTTTCTAAAATAAGACTTGATTTATAACATATGCCGATATATGATTTAAATTTGAATGGATATATATATATAGTATATGTGCATTTATTTATCTCTAAATAGTTTGGAATTTATGAGAAATTTAATTCCTAAATTTTGTCTTGAAAGATAATTTCAAGTACAATTTCAAGATTTGGATGAATATTCAAGCTTGAAATGATTGAATTAAAGGTTTTATTTGTAGAATACACAATTTCATTCCAATATAACTTACCTTAATTTTCATAAGTTGGATATGTAATTGGAAAATATAAAATATAAAAAGGATTTTTTTTAAATAAAATTTGAGTGGTTATAATAAATATTGTACACTTAAATTTTAGTTATAAAAATATTAATAGAGGTAAATGAAGAAAAAGGGTAATGGAATAATTTACAATATAAATGATGTTAAAGGAACTAAGAATAATTTAAAGCAGTTATAATAAGTGTAAGTATATTTAACATAGGTGATAAATATATTGAGATGGATAAATTTAATTATAATTAGGAATAGAGAAGAATTATTTTATTGAGTACATTTTTAGTATATTAAATGATTTTTCTTTCAAATCCATGATTTTAAAGATTGTTTATTTAAGATAATTGAATGATAAGATAATGAAATTAGAGATGATTAAGATGTATTTAACTTATGCAAAATTTATTCTCAATTTAAGTTGAAATTTTCATAGTTTCAAATTTATTATCTTATTTTTTTTTTCAAACTATCTTTTGGTTGTCCTTATTTCCCTTATCTTGTAACAGAATGGGGAGGCTGTTGCTTATAATAGTCTGTTTATAAATCTTTCTATAATCTTTGATAATCTTTGGTACTCATTTTTGAATCTAAACACTGCATGCCAGCCACAGTCTGTCGGTTAAGAGGAAAGGGTGAATCAGATTCTAGAAGATCTTTTTCGTGCTTGTGTTCTTGATTCTGGAGGATCATGAGAAGATCATCTCCACCTTGTTAAACTTACCTAAAACAACAGTTATCAGGTAAAATTTCAATCTTTCTGTCATCTTGTCTTAATCCTATTTCATTCTATCTTTTTCAATGTATTCCCGTACCTCATTCCTTTTCGAGGATGAAAAGTTTTGAGTGGGGGAGAGTGTAACAACCCTGTATTTTGTAATTATTTTAATTGTATATTTTGATTATTTCAATTAAAATTCCTTATTTAAAAACTATATTTATTTATGAATAAAACTTTATTTTATTTATTAAAACGAATAATTTAGTTATTTTAAACATTAATTTTGATTTGTATGTGATTTATAATTTCAAACCTGAATATATAGAATATTTCCATAAAATGTGAATTTTGGTCAATCTGGTCAAACTTTGACTTTTAAATTTTAATATTTTAAAATTTTAATTTTATCTTTTGTTATGAAAATGAATTAAATTTCAAGAATACTGTTTTTTGTTTAGTTAAAACCCGATTTATATTGTGAAAGTTATGCTTTTTACAATATTGTGTATAAATTGATTTATTTAACAAATTTTGTTTATTTTAAATTATATAAATAATATTTTTGTTTGTTATAATTTGTGTATTTTTGTATATATGACATGTTATGCATATATTTTATTTCTAAAACATTTTTTAAGTAAAGTTATAATTTTGTAATGTTCATTGTATATTGTTTATACTTTTAAATGCTAGTTTCAATATATTAGCTATTTTCTTAATTATTTTCTATTTTTTCTTAAATTATATTTTTATTTTCTTTTTCATTTTCTTCTTTTCATATTTTATTTTTATTTTAGTGAATTTTTTTTAATTATTTGATTAAAAGAATATGGAAATACAAATAGTCAAAAACCTTTCATTATCCTATGACCTTTCCTTTCTTTGTCTTTTCCTCTTCTTGCCTTTTCACTTCCTTTCTTTTAGCCATCCATTTCTTTTGTGTTGCCATGTATTCCTCCTCACAATTCACGTGAAAAATGTTCTTCCTCATCTCCTAAAACTCACGGCCATGAAAAGAAATTTTTTTGTAATGGCTTCTTTTGTTATCTCTTCTCCTCTTTATTTTCTATGATTTGTCTTTGCCTCCTCTAGCTTGCTTGGCCACTACTCCACTCCATCAGCTCCAACATCATCTCCACCATCTACAACAACAATCACCACCTATCCCCTACTCCAGATCAGGCCACGGCCTCCCCATGTTGAAAACTCCACAAAAATTGCAAGCAATCCCCTTAAACAAGCCTAACCGAGCTTTAAAGACCACATCCACTTCATCTATCACCTTGGCCACCCCCTTAGCCACAACCACCACCAGCTATACCTCCTCTAGCCACCACTCCAGTCATCAACACTTCTGACCTGACCTGTACTAGCCTAGGCCGATCCCATATGATGGCATAACCGAGCCAAATGTTGCACAAACCACTCTATTTTGCCTTGAACCCATGTATGCTTCATATTGTAACTCTTCCACCACCTTCATCAACTTGTAACCTGACCTATATGATACCGTACCTAACCCATGCACACATCATGGCTGAGTATAGAGTCCCCTAAGGCCAAGCATTGGAGTTGTTGAAGCAAGGTCTAATCTATCTTGTTCATTATTGCTTCGTATTTCAATTTGTTTCTATATCGTTTTGTGTTAAATATATTCATATGTTATATTGCATTGTCTTATTTTGGTTGTTGTGACAAGATGATATCTTGGCTTTCTCCACTCATTTGAACCACTAGTCGTGCTGTATCATGCTTGTCATGCCTTTGGAATCGTTTTGTGTGTCATAGTGGTCTTTAGCTTGAAAGGTGTGTCTTTCTCACACTGACATATTTACTTATGAAATGGTGAATCGATAACAAGTGTTTAGTAATTAAAAATGTTTATGCAAGTAAATGATGATTTTATGATATGCTATGCCTTGTTATTACCCTGTTAAACTGTTAATTATCACCTGACATCTGATATATGGCATTATATTGTGACATTGACATTGTTCATACTGTTTATTTATTTATGATCACACTGCAAGTTTCCTGTTAGAATAGTATCACCATGGGTTGAAATGATACATACCCAAACGGACTTTAGAATAGGGAAAAATCATTGTGGGCTGAAATGATAGCCCTGAGAAATTTTTATTTATTTTTATTCACTTTGGATTGCGGATTTGAAATGATAGAAACCGGGTTTTCTTTTTAAACCGTGGATTGAAATGATATATATCCATATCACTTGGCCTAGGATAGAAAATTATATACAGACCTCGTGTTATATTTTTAAATGATTTTATTAAGATATGTATTTTTAAAAGTATGAAATTTTGATTAAAAAATATATATTTTATGGTTTTGTGAAGGTTAAATCTTAAGTGTTCAATTTGTGAATTTAAGTATGTAAATTCGAAATAATTGTGATTTCCGGCTTTAAATTTTATTTCTAAAAAATATAGGTAAATAATGGAAATTAAATTTAAAGTTGGAAATGATATTTAAAGTAAATGCCAAGTTTTATTTAATTTATAAGTTAATAAAAAGTGAAATTTTGACTTAATAAATGAATTGAGTTTTAAAAATTGAACATTTGATTTCAAAATTTTATTATGATAAATCATATGTTAAAATGATTTAAATATGAAATTTTGAAGTCTAGAAATATGATTTATAAATTTAAATAACAAGAATTGAAGTTTTATTATTTTTGAAAGTTAAAATAAAATTTGAAATCTTATTAACAGCATTTCCTAAAAATGTTGTAGTCTTATGACAGCATTTTAAATGCTGCTGTTTTGAACGTAACTATGTTTGAAACAACTAAATATCTATTACGGCATTTTATAAATGTCGTTATTCTTGAACTAACTATTTTGGAAACTATAAGCTATGATAGCACTTTATAAATGCCGTCGTTACTATATTTTGTTAATATTTTGAAATGTTATAGATTTTAACACTGTTTGTGTTATATTTTAAAGTGTTAAATGATTTAACTATTGGAATTGATTATTTGTGAAATATAAGGAGTTTTGAATATAATTTAATATTTAAATTTGAATTTTAAGGAATTTACATTGAATTTGAATTTAAATAAGTTTTAATTGATTATGCGTTAAATTGAATGAAATCAAATGAGATAAATGAATTTTTGAATGGGATTTTGAAATGTATTTTTGTAATGATATTTGAAATAATAAATGAATGAAATATTTGATTTTTAAATGATATTTAAATTTGAATATTTGAAATTGAATTTAAATATTGATTTGATAATGAGGTTTTGAAGGATATGATATTTCAATGATTTCGAAATGGTTTTTAATGATATAATCTTTATTTTGATAAAGAATGTGAATTTGGAATGATATTTGATTTTGATAAATGAATATTTGAAGTTTATATTTGTATGAAAAGATATTTGGTTTAATTGTAATTTAAGTTTATTTATACAATATTGGATTTATGAAATGAAAATTTCAAAACTAAATAATAATGAAATTAGATTTGAGATATGAATTTATGAAATTATAAAGTTTAGTTTTGAAATGTGTGCTATTAAAGTTTGGAAATATATTAAAATTGGATGGTTTATTTTGTTGATCAAATCTATATTTGAAATTTATAAGATTTGAAAAGTTTTGTTGGAAAACTGAATTGAATTGAAACTAATGGTTTGAATGGAATTAAATTGGAAATTTGAAAATTGAGTTTAATTGAATAAATTTGAAAATTTCAACTGTATGATTTCGAAATGTTATGATTTTAAAAGTGTGATGATTTCAAGTATTTTGGTTTCGAAAGAGTTATGACTTTGTAGTATTATGATTTTTGAAAGACGAATATATGTTTGAAATGGAAATGATATCGTATTGACTTGGACATAGTTTTGGAATAAAAATGGTTTTGGTTTCGAAGTATAGACTATTTTGATTTGAATATAGTTTTGAAGTAAAAATGGTTTTGTTTTTGAAGTATGGACTATTTTGATTTGAATATAGTTTTGAAGTAAAAATGGTTTTGGCTTTGAAGTATAAACTATTTTGATTTGAACATAGTTTTGAAGTAAAAATGGTTTGGTTTCGAAGTATAAAGTATCTTGAAAGGAATATAGTTTTGAAATAAAATGATTTGATTTTTTTGAAGTATTATGATTTTTGAAATGACCATGGCGTGATAATAACGTTTGGTTGTTAAAGAGACCGGGATCGAAAGTTGTCATACTCTCTGCTAACTCCGAAAACCACTTTAACAACCGTGTATGCGGTGGTGTTTTCAGAATGAAGTAAGACGGTGGCGACATACTTGAGGTATATTACGTGGAACCTACTCCCGTGAGTTGGCTTAAGGTGGCTAAAATAGGAGCGATCTCGGGCCAAAAGGGGTAGCTCCTCTGGTCGGACACATTACTTCGATACTACACTCTTACTTGTGGTTGATTTGATGGTCATCCTCCGATTTTGATATGGGAGTGTGTTCCGAGGTGGCGTATGTGGCTGCTGCGTTACCACCAGCCCGTGTGCGTAATTGGTATATCTACCCTGGCATTGCCTTATGTGCCGTGTCACCTACCATACCGAGCCTTTACTACGAGTTTCTTTTTCTCCCGTAGCCTAAGTGGTATCCTCTGATAGTCTCCCGATCTGGAGATATCATGATATTGGATGGACTACTATGACTATTATGTGTGAAGGGTGATATAGGTGAGCCCGAAATGCTATTTTAAAGTAAGTTTATTTTATTGTAGACATTATTATAATAGCGCAATATTAGAACATAGTAAATGGTTTAACGGATCCTTAAAGGATGGGCGATCCCAAGCATCCTTTAAGTTACAGATGCATTTTTGTTACTGTTCATTCGAGTTGATTTACAACTCATAAGTATTTATGTCCTGAGTCGAGTGTTATGTGTTTTGCTTTACGCTCGAGTCAAATTGAGTGATTCAGCATTCAAGATTCACCTTCGGAGTTGGAGCTTTGCTAGAAGATTCAGTCATCTATTTTTCTTTCTGTATACAGTGTTTCAATGACGTATTCTGATTTGTACTTGATGTATCTTGTTACTCTTCTTTTGTATCTTGTTTAACTCTGATGTATCTTATTTTTATATAGTAGCTTCATGAACTACTATCTCTTTTAATTCCACTAAATTATTATTTGCTCTGTGTCTGTGATCTGTGATTATTTACTTACTGTATATTCTGAGATTTGCTAAATTTTATTTACAACGTGGTATTTTGAGCAGTTCAAGTCCGACATGTGCGGATGCGAATGGTTGAACATATCGTGTCGTTACATAACTGGCAGTTTATATGCAATAATAAATTAAATAACAATTTAATTCAAATAAATTCAATTTAACCAAGATGATGATATAAAAATATGTCAAACAGTCATAAATAAATTTATAATCACAACGTAAATCAATTTAACAAACGTAAGAAATTTTAGAAGTTGTGAGTGGGTTAAAACAGTCACCTTTTGATTTTAAATTGAATTTAAATCCAATTTAAACCCAAAATTCGAACAGTCTCAGAATCTGTCCAAATTCGCGTCAAAATGTTTGATATTTCGATATGAACCTAATGCAGAAAACCGCATGTCAATTCGACCTCGTATGTAAAAGATATACGCATTACAACATTGGAATTCAAATAAAAATGAAATGAAATTAATAAAAAAAGAGAATAACCTAACAGATGCGGCCACATCACCCTGCCCCTAATTCATGCGTGTAACCCAACTCGCGTTCGAATTGGAACATGCTGCTGCATCTCCTCGCCAATTTCGCCACAGTCATATCCACCTAGATCAGAGCGCTCCGCCGGCCTCCCAGCCTAGGCCGAACTCTCCACCACCGCGCGACCCCCCGCAAGCCATCATGCCGCATATGGTCGACCGACGCTCCCCTCTCGATCATGACAAAATCCCTAACTACTACCAAACATTAGCTGCATGGATCTGGGCTTCTCGACGTCCCCTACTCTCTGATCACCTCCGAGCGATCTCTCATCTCTCATCCACCATCCAACGAAGCGATGGTCCACGGATGGTCGAGAACAATCTTCCTAATTATGGCCGCACGAAAAACCAAATTGAAAAATGAATCATATATTTGTCTTGCGCTCGTCGAGAGCTTCAAATCCATATATAATTCGATATATATTGAGGAATTTGAATTTTGAAGTAGAAATTTTTGATTTGCAATTGACAGTGAAATTTAGAATTTGTCATTGAGAAAGAGGAGCAATTGGAATTGTATATACAGAAAAATGAACATAAGAAATAGGCTAGGGTTCATAACGAGGTATATATATGCAAAGCTGAAATTAGAATGGACCGGATTGATGTGGTTTGAAAGCTGAACGACAAATGGCCCAAAAAGCCTGTTCTGACTCTGAAACGAAAATAAGTCAACCCATATATTAAAATAGTTGTTTTAAATATTTTAAACGCAATGGAACAAGTTTCAAGCCCTAATTCCATCGTATTAAGACGTTGGGCTAAAAAAAGCTAGATTTCAATTAGATTGCTTTCTAGTTGTTTCGAGCCTGTATGATCAAACGACAAGTCCGATCGATACGAAACTTGAAATTCTACAATAATTCACCGTTACGGATCCGACGAAACTGGTTTCGTCGAAATCCGAGTCAGTGGCCAAAATGGCTATTTTCCAGTTAATTAAATAATTTAATATTAAGTTAATTAATCACTTCTTCAGTTTAAATTCTATAGTCAACAAACCTTATCATTTTTGATTCGTTAAACAATCACAATAATTTAAACAAATTTGGATTTCAAATTAAAGTTGATTAATCCATCAATTTCAGTGTTTAATTTCAGTTTCATTAAATTCAGAAGTTACAATTTAAAATTCCCAAAATCCATTTATTATATTTAGATTCCAATAAATTAATAAATCTTGATGTTCCATTCTTTTTACCAACTAATTGTCATATTATAAATGAGATTGACATTATTTTAAAATATTATCTTAATTTACATTAACGTAATATTTAATTACATTTATTGAAATTTATTTCCCAATTTACTAAATACAATCAATTATGACCTTACAATTGTTTCAATTATGTGATAACCCAGATTTTTGATATCTGTTAATTGGCAATTAACAGAATTTAAAATTATTAAAATACTAAAATTTTGTAAATTGAACAAATAAATTAAGCTTATATATATATACATATATGAGTGGATTTTTAATTGAATTTGAATTTGAAATTCTAAAGATAAATATCTTTAAGTAAATTGGATTTAAAATAATATGTATATGATTTTATTTGTATAGAAATTTGTTTTATATTATTTTTTTTGCTAAATGTGAATTTAAGAAATATTAAATAAATAGAAATTAAATATAAAGATTTATAAAAAACATTTAAATATATTTACACATGCCAAATTCAAGTATTGAAATATTAGAATATAAATTAACAAATGTAAGTTGCATAGCTTACCTAAATGACAAGTGTTAGGTTTTCAAATAAGTGTTAGCTTAGAAAATTAACAAGTGGCAAATTAATTTTTAATCTAAAATAAAATTTTAATTTAATTACACATGTTTTCAAATTATAATGATAATATATAAAATTGAGATTTTCAGTTCAATGCCTCACCATTCTTTTGTTCTTCATCCTTTCAAATAAAAAAAATATCAGAGGAATCAAATTCAAACTTCAGTCATCTTTTCAGTTTCAACCTGAAGCAATGGATCGACATCAACCTAGAAACAAATTCAAAGTAGAAAACAAATCCGAGTATTCAAAGCAAGCTTCTAATTAATTCGGTTTCAAAGCAGTTCATGATCAAAAAAATTCCAATTTCTGTTCATAACAAGGTTCTGTTTCCTGTTCTAACCAAATGAAGGTGAGTTAAACTAGTTTAATTTGTAGCCTGTTGCATGCAGAAATGTCTTGAAACGAAATATGATGAGTAGTGCATGTTTATTTATATTGAATTGCATGTAGATATATACAGGATTTTCTAGTATACAAGTTTGAATACAAAATAATCCCTCTGTTCTAGTTATGCAGTTTCCAAGACATGATCAAATCTATATATTCTTTTACCTGATTTATTTAAACATTGATGTAAAAATTGATTGTAATGACAAGAAGGGGCTTTAAATTATTCCCTGAAGAAAAAAAAATTAAGCCGGTTTCAGCAAAAGAAATATATAGACAGGACAGTAGGATCATAAACATAGCTAATATTCGATCTTAATAATTTCTGGAATCGAACATATAATCAAATTTGATTTCGAAATTTAGGATTTTTAAAGGTAAAATCACGATTTTTAAAAACGTAATTGCAAAGAAATAATGAGTTGAACAGTATTTGCGTTTTTAAGCTTTTCTGATGATCACGTAGATCAGAGGGTTAGTGTTTGCGACCAATAGAAGGTAGTGGGCTAGGGATGGTCGGAAAAATGTATAATTGTATTTCTGATCATCGTTGATGGTTAAATGGATCAATTTAGGGTTTAAGGCCGATGGGGTTCGTCATCGATCTCGAATCGATTTCTCTATCTAGGTTGCTTCAGGCTCTATCGCAAGAGGAGGAATAGGTTGAGGGACGTCGACGAAGCTTGGGATAGGGTGTTGGATTCTCTGGTGATCGGCACGAGTATGTTGAGGAAGATTTTGATGATCGCTTAAGTTTCAGTTTTCAGGTCGAATGGCTCGATTTCGAAAGGGATTTTCGAGTATTGTTTCAGGTTGATGATCGGTGAAAGAAGATTGTGGTGGATGTTTAAGGATGGTCAGCGACCAAAGAAAGTGATCGGCGGTGACGTTCATATGCACGGTGCACAGATGCGTGCACGTTGGGTAAGGCGTTTGATCTAGGGGTTTAGGAAGAAGCAGTGACCCGAGTAAATCGCGTAGCACACCAAAATTTGACTCGAAGTTGGGATAAGTTGTTGTTGCGTGAGTATAGTGATGTTTACTCCGGAGTTTGCTCGAGTTATCTTGAGTTTTTCCTTGAAGCTGATTCGAGTTTTGTTTGTTTGAGCTTGAGTTGTTTTACTGTGTGGAAGCCTGTTCTAGGTATGAGCTTGGATTTAGGTCAGGTAACCATATATTTTGGTTTGAATATGTTGTAAGGTAAATTCTCAAGTCCTAAAAGTTAATTAAAATTCAAGTTGAAAACAAATTTTTCCTAGAACTATTTCTTTAATGAATAATGGTCTATTTAAATGATTGATTAGATAATTGTAATTCATTTTCACTTTGATTTAGTTAAATCTTAAGTTTGTTAACAAAGTAATAATTAAAGTGGATGAAGTATTTCATTATTAAACTTTAGAATTTTTGTAAAATTGTTGTTAAAGTAATCGTATAGTAGGTTAATTCCTATAATGTTGGATAATGATGTAAATGGTGGAATTAAACAAAGTATTATTTATTTAATGCATTAAGGATGGTTAATTAATGAAATCGGTTAAGAAATTATTAACTAAATATACCATTAAGGAAATTAGTATTTAGTTTTAGTAATCAAATTTAAGGAATTAATTTATAAATGTGATAACTAATTTACTTATTAATTAAAAGATGATTAATTTATTTAGAGTTAATCACTTAATGAAATTAAATGATAATTTCTTAATAAAGTAATTACAGGATAATTAGTTAATGTCATTATTTAAGATGGGCAATTGAGGGACAATTACCAAATGTAATTTATTAATGTCATTGATAAGAGTAATGAATGGGAAATTCCTAAATGATAATCACTTAATGGAAGTAACTGAGTATTAATTACTTAGTATAATTAATAAAGTTGAGTAGTTAATTTAAGTTAATTAATTAAGTTTTAATTAATTAAAGATAATCATTTGATTTTGAATTAAGTATAATTAATTAGTATAATTAATGGAAGTGTAATTACTTAAGGAAGTAATTAACGATAATTACTGGATGTAATTAAAGATGTGGATGATGAAAATAATTTGGATTGAATCCCTATGTAATTAATCAGGGGATTAATTGAGATAATTAATTAAGGGTAATTAATTTTTGAAATAAGTAATTAAGGATAGTTGATGGGATTAATCAAGTGATTAATTAGAGAATAAATTTAGGATTAATTTATTAAATGAAGTAATTAAGTGTAGCTAATTACTGGATGTTATTAATCAAGGGTGATTATGGTTAATAATTAATTAATGAGGTAATTAAAGATTAATTACAGCATTTGGTTAAGAATAAAATTAATTTGTGAAATTAATTTAAGGGATAATTAGAATGATATGGAAAGTCTTTGATTAATTGTTATCCCTAATATGTGGTTTGTGATGAAATATGTTAAATCTAAACTGTGATAGTGTGGTTTTCTATTGATGATAAATTACTGTGACATCCTATATTTAAAATTGAATTGTACTTAACTTGAATAATTTAAGTTAAGATGATATTGGTTTCGAAGAGACCGGAGTCGGGTATTAGTAAATACCCGAAACCACTTCGATTCTATATAAACTAGATAAGTGGAATCATTAGGGTGTAGTGGAATGATTTAAGTGAAATGGACCATATAATCTAAGTTCTGATACTTAGGAATTGATATGCGGAATAAGTGATGTTATATAAACTTGAGAAGTTGGAAATTGATATAAGTTACCCCGGGTTTATATAAGTTGTACGTTTTTGTATTACATGTTAGATGGGTTTACTCACGCTGGTTTCCAGCCTGACCTGGGTGTTACTTTGGTGTAATGCTCGGGTCAGAACGAGTATTACAGATTTTAAGGTAAGGACGTTCTGGAGCTCAGGAGGCAAGCTGGATGGCAGTAACGTATGGAGAGTTTCACTATGTTATTATATATATCCGAGACATGTTAAATTGTATATGTCTAATGTTGTATAAAATTGCTGTAACTTTGATATATCGATGTAAAATTGATAGATATAGTTTTCTTTGGTATAACTATTATTATTGATATTATATTTTATCCGCTGCGAATGTGAGAATGTGTGTTTCTTTTCTGTTCTTCTTCTATCTCCTTCTTCTTTTCTCTAACTATCTGGAATTTTCGGGATCGAAAAATCCGGGCCGTTACATTTGGTATCAAAGCTGAACGTTAAGCGAGAACCTTGGCTCTATTGGGGATTACTCATTAAGGATAGGGTAAGTGGTACCCTAGAATGAGTTGAGTGTATATATATATATATGAGAGGGCGTACTTGTTATTTTCTTATATAAAGGTTTTTAAAAGATTTCAAAAGTAAATGAATCTTATATAAGAAATAGATTATCTATTATATTAAGGAAATTGGTTGTTGTATTAATTAAATTAAAAGTTATATTAAGAATTAAATTAAGCAGTAATAGAATACAACCAAATTGAAAATTTGAATTAAATAAAGATAAGTTTGAAATGGATTAAAACTAAAAATTGAAATCTTGAATTAGAGAAGTATCTCAAAATAAGATAAATCGGTTTTAAAATGTTAAAGGAGATAATACTATTCAAACTATTTTGAATATGATCTTATTTTAAAATAAGAGATGTTATTTAATATATATGAATGAAAGGGTCTTATTTCAAACAAGGGTTGTTTGAAATTTTAAAGGAATTTGTTTGAATTTAAAACTAAAGGTGGTTTAAAATTTTAAAGTATAACTTAGTATGTAAAAGAAATTAATATGTATACATGTGGATATACATAATATCAGAGTTGGTTTGAAATAAACTGTAAATATTGAGTTTTGAATTTGGAATAAGATGTGATACCCAAGTGATAAGTTTTGAACTTATAAGTGGGAAAAATTATTAATGTGAAGTTTAGAATTTTGAAATTCGAAATGGAGGATTCAAGTTTGAGTAAGGTTAAACGGGATTGATTGAATTTAACTCGGAGGAAGTTAAATAAGTTTGAATGAACAATCTGATTTGGAAATTTCAAGATGAAATTGAGATTTAATTTGGGGAGTTAAATGATTAATCTGAATTGGGAGTTTGTGTGATCTCAAGATGGGTTTGAGGTCTGGAAATTGTAAATTAATGGATGTTTTAAGATGATTTAGATGATATCATCCTATTGTTGTTAAAAATCTTTAAGTTCTGAATTAGATTTGTTTGAATGAATGAGAAGTGAAGTGAGGTAATATATCCATTATAGAGATAATTTAAAATGGAACTTTGAGAATTTAACTTGAAATTAAATTGTTTTAAAGCTTTTAATAAAGGTTATCTTGGTTTAAAGAGTTAAACCAGCCTTAGTAAATTTAACTCGAATTTATATAATTCGAGATGGTTTAAAACTGGAATTTGAATTGAAATTAGTTCAAATTGAATTTGATTTGAAGTAATTGAAATTGTGATTGAGGATGTATGAGTATAAGATTCAAATGGAAAATTTGAATTGAATTAATTTGAAATAATTTGAAATTTGAGGTGGGTTCAATTTGAAATTAGTCCAAATTTATTTGAATAATTTGGAATTGTAATTAAAATTGAATAGTTTTAAATTCAATTGGAATTTGAATTAAATTTGGGAGGAAGTCAAGAATAATTCAACTTGATTTGGAAATGGAGTTGAAATAAATTGAAATTGGAACTAGTTCAATTGAAATTTATCTGAATTAGAAAATTTTGAGATCAAAGTTGAATAAAGTTAAATGTGAAAGGAAACATAGATTAATTCAACTTGAATTGGGGTTGAATCAATTTCAATAGAAATTGAAGTTATTTAAATTGGAGTTAAGTCAATTTAAACGAAAGTGGAATTTAAATTGAATTGATTAGGAATTGAACAGTTTTGACTCTGGACTATTTTTAATATAAATTTTTTTTGTATAAACCTATTTTTCCAAGCTATTCATTATATATACAACCTTTCTTTTAAAAAGCCAAACTATCTTATACTTGTTTTACAATTGTTTTTGAAACTGTTTAACAATTTTCCAACTGTCTATAAACTAATTAGTATATTTCAACTATTTTACAAAACTATACTATCTTACTACTATTTTGCAATTATCTAAAATTTCTATAATTATTTTAATTATTTTCTAACTTTTTTACACCTATTTTACAAACTAGTAATTATATTTCAACTACTTATCTATTTTTAATTTTTTCAAGCGATTTTCTAAATAAACTAGTCGGAGTTCAAACTATTATTGGTTAAATACCCAATCGAGATAAGAATAGTGGTGATAATCCAAATGGGATTGAAGCAGTTGTGAATAAGCGAATGAAAATTAAAGTGAATGTGAATAGAAAGAGAATTGATTTGGCTAATAACCAATAAAGATAAATACGTAAGGTGTACGTATGTTATTCTATTTGCATAGTGATTTGATCCAGATTCGAGCACAGAATTTCGAGATAGTTTTACCGATCCGAGTGGGATTTTTCATTCAATTTTCAACGGCGAACCTGGATATGGATTGTTGATTGGTTCTGGATGTTATCTATCATAGTTAGGCTATGCAAGGAGAATGACGGTTTCTGATCAAGAAAACCAGATCTGTGTCCGCACTAGGAAGTCGGGTGGACGATACTAGTTCGGAAGTGAAATTGTGTGATCGAGTGAGCGATCGGATTGGTATGCGTACGGATGATATGTGTACATCGTATGGATTTGAATAAAAATGATATTGAGAAGAGTAATCAAATTTGAATATCTGATTTTGAGTAAACAAAGTAAATATCTTTGTTTATAAGATAAAACTCCCCTTGATGAATCTTTTGCCAGAAGAAAAGAATTTTGAAAATGTTTGAAGTATAAAAGGAGTTTATACAAGTTTGAAATTATCCAAAGTTTTAAAAAATTGTATATATCTGAATATATATATATATAAAGGATCTTATGAGGATTTTGGAAAAAGGTTTTGGGAACCTATGGGTTAGGAAAGGCTTTTGATTTTTGGGTAAAATCAATATTGAATATGGAAAGCCTAGTTTGAGAATTATCGATTTTGGGATAATCGATTTTGTATAAAGAAGCTTTGTATGAGATCATACTAGGTGTATGATTTGAAGATACTATATATGTATAGTATAAAGTGTTTTGATGATGGCTCTGAGGAAAAAGGCGCTCCCTTGAAATGAACTTCTCAGGAGTACCACCGGGTGGTGCTGCCTTGAGCCCCAAAGGGGGGTTCTAAAGTTGAACCTGTGAGGAGTCCGGACGAAACTAGTTCCTGAGGATTACGAGTTGAGTATACCATAGTGTAAGTCATGTGTGCCGCTGAGAGCCAACAGTTACATGGACTTTTGCTGCGATGGCAACGTAACCCAGGATGTAACTGCGACCTATGGTATAACATAGCGAAAGTCGTGTATGCCGCTGAGAGCCAACGGTCTGCGTTTGATTTTATATCGGTAGACTGCGAACTATGTAGGAGTGGTGAGGTTTCATTTTGACAGCGAAAATCAGAGGCCGCTGAGAGCCTGCAGTTACATGGACTTTTGCTGCGATGGCAACGTAACCCTGGATGTTACAATGATCTGTTGTGTGGGTTCCATGGCGTAATCGAGAGGCCGCGGAGAGCCTGCAGTTACATGGACTTTTGCTGCGACGGCAACGTAACCCTGGAATGTAACTGTGACCATGGATGGAAGTGATGATTTCCAGAGCATTCTCACCAAAGATATATCCTCTATTTTGAAAAACTGTTTTCTATATTTTCAACAGAATTATTTTCCGAGTATTTTCACTGGATGTTGAAGATGGGTTTACTAAGTACTTATAGATTTTCAGTCCTACGCCTGATCAACGTATGACCGAATTTCTACGAGAACGAAGATGGACTTGTTGAAACATTGAGTTATAAAATGATATTTTCTATAAAAACTATTTTGGAAATATTATATAGATTTTAAAGTGTTTTAAAATGATCAAAGGATATTTTAACTGGTTTCAAAATATTTAATAAATTCTGGTTTCGTCTCTTTTCGAGGACGAAAAGATTCAAAGGGAGGAGGAATGTGATAACCCAGATTTTTGATATCTGTTAATTGGCAATTAACAGAATTTAAAATTATTAAAATACTAAAATTTTGTAAATTGAACAAATAAATCAAGCTTATATATATATATATATATATACATATATGAGTGGATTTTTAATTAAATTTGAATTTGAAATTCGAAAGATAAATATCTTTAAGTAAATTGGATTTAAAATAATATGTATATGATTTTATTTGTATAAAAATTTGTTTTATATTATTTTTTTTGCTAAATGTGAATTTAAGAAATATTAACTAAACAGAAATTAAATATAAAGATTTATAAAAAAACATTTAAATATATTTACACATGCCAAATTCAAGTATTGAAATATTAGAATATAAATTAACAAATGTAAGTTGCATAGCTTACCTAAATGACAAGTGTTAGGTTTTCAAATAAGTGTTAGCTTAGAAAATTAACAAGTGGCAAATTAATTTTTAATCTAAATAAAATTTTAATTTAATTACACATGTTTTCAAATTATAATGATAATATACAAAACTGAGATTTTCAGTTCAATGCCTCTCCATTCTTTTGTTCTTCATCCTTTCGAATAAAAAAAATAAAAAAAATCAGAGGAATCAAATTCAAACTTCAGTCATCTTTCCGGTTTCAACCTGAAGCAAGGGATCGACATCAACCTAGAAACAAATTCAAAGTAGAAAACAAATCCGAGTATTCAAAGCAAGCTTCTAATTAATTCGGTTTCAAAGCAGTTCATGATCAAAAAAATTCCAATTTCTGTTCATAACAAAGTTCTGTTTCCTGTTCTAACCAAACGAAGGTGAGTTAAACTAGTTTAATTTGTAGCCTGTTGCATGTAGAAGTGTCTTGAAACGAAATATGATGAGTAGTGCATGTTTATTTATATCGAATTGCATGTAGATATATACAGGATTTTCTAGTATACAAGTTTGAATACAAAATAATCCCTCTGTTCTAGTTATGCAGTTTCTAAGACATGATCAAATCTATATATTCTTTTACCTGATTTATTTAAACATTGATGTAAAATTTGATTGTAATGAGAAGAAGGGGCTTTTAATTATTCCCTGAGGAAAAAAAAATTAAGCTGGTTTCAGCAAAAGAAATATATAGACAGGACAGTAGGATCATAAACATAGCTAATATTTGATCTTAATAATTTCTGGAATCAAACATATAATCAAATTTGATTTTGAAATTTAGGATTTTTAAAGGTAAAATCACGATTTTTAAAAATGTAATTGGAAAGAAATAATGAGTTGAACAGTATTTGCGTTTTTAAGCTTTTCTGATGATCACGTAGATCAGAGGGTTAGTGTTTGCGACCAGTAGAAGGTAGTGGGCTAGGGATGTTCGGAAAAATGTATAATTGTATTTCTGATCATCGTTGATGGTTAAATGGGTCAATTTAGGGTTTAAGTCCGATGAGGTTTGTCATCGATCTCGAATCGATTTCTCTATCTAGGTTGCTTCAGGCTCTATCGCAAGAGGAGGAATAGGTTGAGGGACGTCGACGAAGCTTGGGACAGGGTGTTGGATTCTCTAGTGATCGGCGCGAGTATGTCGAGGAAGATTTTGATGATCGCTTAAGTTTCACTTTTCAGGTCGAGTGGCTCGATTTTGAAAGGGATTTTCGAGTATTGTTTCAGGTTGATGATTGGTGAAAGAAGATTGCGGTGGATGTTTAAGGATGGTCAGCGACCAAAGAAAGTGATCGGCGGTGACGTTTATATGCACGGTGCACAGATGCGTGCACGTTGGGTAAGGCGTTTGATCTAGGGGTTTAGGAAGAAGCAGTGACCCGAGTAAATCACGTAGCACACCAGAATTTGACTCGAAGTTGGGATAAGTTGTTGTTGCGTGAGTATAGTGATGTTTACTCCGGAGTTTGCTCGAGTTATCTTGTGTTTTTCCTTGAAGCTGATTCGAGTTTTGTTTGTTTGAGCTTGAGTTGTTTTACTGTGTGGAAGCCTGTTCTAGGTATGAGCTTGGATTTAGGTCAGGTAACCATATATTTTGGTTTTAATATGTTGTAAGGTAAATTCTCAAGTCCTAAAAGTTAAATTAAAATTCAAGTTTAAAACAAATTTTTCCTAGAATTATTTCTTTAATGAATATTGGTCCATTTAAATGATTGATTAGATAATTGTAATTCATTCTCACTTTGATTTAGTTAAATCTTAAGTTTGTTAACAAAGTAATAATTAAAGTGGATGAAGTATTTCATCATTAAACTTTAGAATTTTTGTAAAATTGTTGTTAAAGTAATCATATAGTAGATTAATTCCTATATGGTTGGCTAATGATGTAAATGGTGGAATTAAACAAAGTATTATTTATTTAATGCATTAAGGATGGTTAATTAATGAAATCGGTTAAGAAATTATTAATTAAATATACCATTAAGGAAATTAGTAATTAGTTTTAGTAATCAAATTTAAGGAATTAATTTACAAATGTGATAACTAATTTACTTATTAATTAAAAGATGATTAATTTATTTAGAGTTAATCACTTAATGAAATTAAATGATAATTTCTTAATAAAGTAATTACAGGATAATTACTTAATGTCATTATTTAAGATGGGAAATTGAGGGACAATTACCAAATGTAATTTATTAATGTCATTGATAAGAGTAATGAATGGGAAATTCCTAAATGATAATCACTTAATGGAAGTAATTGAGCATTAATTACTTAGTCTAATTAATAAAGTTGAGTAGTTAATTTAAGTTAATTAATTAAGTTTTAATTAATTAAAGAATCATTTGATTTTGAATTAAGTTGTAACAGCCCGCGAATCCGTACCCCTTGAGTCAACACTATTCTACAACAAACAACTCAAGTTGCACAGAAATACGAACCATTAGGGTTTAAGAAGAAGTGGTAGAAGAAGAGAAAACAAAACCAACATCAGAATCTAACCATCGAAGCGGAATAAAATATAATAGAGAATAAATAATCTTTACTCAAAATCAAATATATCAGTTTACATATATTACATCATCAGAGTACATCAGTCACAGCTCACATCAATAACATACAATGAGTACACAACAACTCAACACAGCGGAAATATATATATATATACAAATACGAGAATACGTATCGTCATCCAGCTCGTCTCCTGAGCTCCACAGCATCATATCCTGTATCCTATAATACTCGGTCTGACCCGAGCATTACAGTTAAATAACACCCAAGTCAGTCTGGAATACCAGCGTGAGAAAATCACACCCAACTGATTATTAAAGTTTCAAAAATCCTTTGAAAACAAAAGCATCTCGTAAGACCACGCCACAAATAAACATGTCGGGTTTTTACCTTACGATAGCTAAAACAATTTTTATAGAAATCCTCTGATATTATAATAGGGTCTATATACAAATACTTATAAAATAGGCGAAATTGTTACATGATTAAATTCCAACTACTAGCCACCGAAGTGGGTAATACAAACAAAACTCGTATAAGGCTCGTAGGGAGAATGGATTTCCAACTAATGACTAGGCACTGGGGTACCACCTGTCACAGTACGGGGCCTAGATCACCGTACCAAGGATTACTCCCTTCATCCCCTGCAACACAAGGCCGGAACCATTCCTTACTGAACAGTCCCGAACAAGATAAACCCCGTGGTTGGCGCGACCAACCACCCACTAAGCCGAAATATATAAGGGACATCTAGACAGGGGAATTATCTTGTCCTGCTTGGGCATGACCCACCTAACCTTGCTGCATATCCCCTGATTTTCAGTCATTCCCATTTGATGAGGCTTGAGGCTAAGCGTTACCTTTAGAACGTTTTCACTTAGAATGCCCATCGTCCACCTGACGATGTTTTCGCAAGCATTCATCCATACAAGTCCGTCCCGGGTTCGAACGGAACCGAAGGCACTATTCCTACTACATCCATTTTGGAAATATCCTCAGGATTAGTAGCGACTAGCCCTTGCTCTTCACTGCTCCATCTTCGAGTCCAAAACGTTTACACGAAACGTACAAACCGAATCGAAGTGGTTTTCGATAAATTAATCTCGATCCCGGTCTCTTCGAAACGATCAACGCATTGTCCAATATTGATAGTCGGTTATTTAACTATCAATTAATATTCACAAACATCCATCAAACAATAAATAATTTCTCAAATTATTTATTTATCTCAAATATATCTTCACAAGATATATTTCTATTTTCAATCCTTTGAAAACAGTTTTCAAAACATCTTTCTTTTTAGAATAGACCTTCCCAAATGTTTTCTATCTCCTCTGAAATCACCAAGCACAAAAATAGATTTTAAAATAATTTAAAACAATTTGCTTTGAAATATAAACTTTAAAATACTTAGGATAAAACTACTTAAATAATTTGTTAAAATTACATACTATATGAATTTAAGAAAATAAGGTCACTTTATAAAATATAAAACCAGGTTTTCACTTTTAAAACAAATACTAAGTCACTTATAAATAATTAATGCTATAATATATTAAAGGAAATACTTGCTTTAGAAATTAAATATTAGGAATAATGAATTTTACAAAACTTGCTTTCTTTAAAAACAACTTTAAAGCATTTAATTTATATTTACAAATTTACTTTTAAAAACGTGTACTTGGTCATCCAGAGAGAATTCCAACTTCAAGCACTTAAATCAATTTCCCGAATTGATTTCCAATTTATTCGATTTGAAATAAATTTCTTTACTTGCTCGGTTTATTTCAAAATTCATTAATTATGGATTTATTATTATTGTCATTATCTTCCGTTTGATTTTAAATCTCTTAACTGAATATACAAATTTTCAGATTTTCCAATTACTTCTTTATTCCTTCCAAAAATTTAAATCTTGAATTTTTAATAAATGTTTTGTTATTTTAAATAATAACCTACAGTTTAAAATTCATTGACTTCTTGTCATTCAACATTTCCTTTCTATAATCTAGCTTTGTTTATTAAAATTTTAAAGTCCCTTTATTTTATTTTTCTCATTCATTCTTAAACTTATTCAAATTTTCTATAATTATTTTCTTACAAATTACTCCTTTTTTTTTACCTCCCCAAAATCTAATTTATAAATATTGTTGATAGTCCATTATACACGATTATATTCAATCGAACCATAGCATTCAATCTTTCAATAAAGTTCATCAAAGAATATCACATAATCACAACAGAGGGAATTATATAATTTAAAATAAATGTTGAGGGATCCAGTTGGATCCCTCCAACCTGTTTTCCCTGCATCCACAGACGTTAGCACAATATAACATATCAAGTCCAAATATCATAATATATCAAATCAATTCATTCAAACAATTATTTAAATTTAAACTGAGTGAGATTAACTCACCTTTGACTATGCATACACCCATTCCAATCCGGCATGTTTTCTTTTAAGATTCCAAACCTTGAATAAACATTATACAATTTAATTATTAATATCCGAATCAGTCTTACAATTAATTCCTAATTTACAATTTAATTAACCCATGATTTATTTCAAACTAATGATTAAATTAATAAAAATATTTTAGCAACACCATAAATTTAATAGTTTATTACACAAATCCGTTTCCAAAAATAAAATTTTCATTAAATAAATTTAATTCGATTCTCCTTAATAAACTATCATTAGAATATAATTTCTTTTTTTCTGTTTTACCCTTTTCTGTTCTGTAATATATATATTCATATCTATATCACACATTTAAATCCACATGAATAACTGCAATTTTAAATTCGAATTGACCTAAATTATGAAAACAAAGTCGATACCTCAGCTGAAATCCTACTGCAGTTAGCCTAAGAAGAACTCGACAATCGCATCACCCACTAAGCTCGCGACCTAAGCAAAACCGCGTCACTATCGTACTCCAACCCAGGTTGCTTCCATGCCCATCGAGTTCGTCGAGCTCACGCCACGAATTGAAAGTCCATATCGATCTCGCGGCCACCCAAAGTCGCGTCGCCGACCCTCCTCGCCTCGCGAAGTATGATGCGACTCAAACGCGATCGCCCCTAGTTGTTCTTCCTCAAGATCTGTTCGACGATAAACGTGGCCGCCATCACGATTACTTCGCACGATTCTCCAAATTTTCTTCGATAAGATTGATTCGAACTCGAACAGAAAGGAGGAACGATTGGATTGAAGGGTTTTGGGCTTCGGCCATTATTTATCTATAAAATTTTCTTTCGTTTAATCTGAAGAGAGATGGAGTTGGTTTTATAAAAGAGGGGAAAATAGAGTTGCGTGATTCTAAAAAGAAAAAAATAACATTTCGGCTTGGCTTCCAGAGGAAGACACGAGTAATACATATTTTATTATATATAAAATTTTGTTATATATTTTTTTTTTTCGATTTAATTTCAACGCGTTTACATATCGTACTGTCACACAATAACTCCGATCCATACGAAATTTGAAATCCGATAATAATTCAATATTACGGATCCAATGGAACTGGTTTCGTCGAATTCCGAGACTGTGCCTCGGACGGCTATTTTTAAATTCAATTTAACTCTTCTATTTTCTTCAATGCTATCAATATAAATTTTATAAGCCTTCAAATAAATTTTAACAGATTTAAAATCCCAATTTTCATATTTTACCCAATTTTAAATTATTTAATTCAATAAATAAATTATCCAATAAGTATTGACATTTGAAATTCGAGTTAAAACTTAATTTTTAAATATTTAAAATCAATTTAATTTTCTGATTTTTCATGCTTAGAAATACCGGGTCGTCACATAAGTATAATTAATTAGTATAATTAATGGAAGTGTAATTACTTAAGGAAGTAATTAACGATAATTACTGGATGTAATTAAAGATGTGGATGATGAAAATAATTTGGATTGAATCCCTATGTAATTAATCAGGGGATTAATTGAGATAATTAATTAAGGGTAATTAATTTCTGAAATAAGTAATTAAGGATAGTTGATGGGATTAATCAAGGGATTAATTAGAGAATAAATTTAGGATTAATTTATTAAATGAAGTAATTAAGTGTAGTTAATTACTGGATGTTATTAATCAAGAGTGATTATGGTTAATAATTAATTAATGAGGTAATTAAAGATTAATTACAGCATTTGGTTAAGAATAAAATTAGTTTGTGAAATTAATTTAAGGGATAATTAGAATGATATGGAAAGTCTTTGATTAATTGTTATCCCTAATATGTGGTTTGTGATGAGATATGTTAAATATAAACTGTGATAGTGTGGTTTTCTATTGATGATAAACTACTGTGACATCCTATATTTAAAATTGAATTGTACTTAACTTGAATAATTTAAGTTAAGATGATATTGGTTTCGAAGAGACCGGAGTCGGGTATTAGTAAATACCCGAAACCACTTCAATTCTATATAAACTTGATAAGTGGAATCATTAGGGTGTAGTGAAATGATTTAAGTGAAATGGACCATATAATCTAAGTTCCGATACTTAGGAATTGATATGCGGAATAAGTGATGTTATAAAAACTTGAGAAGTTGGAAATTGATATAAGTTACCCCGGGTTTATATAAGCTGTACGTTTTTGTATTACATGTTAGACGGGTTTACTCACGCTGGTTTCCAGCCTGACCCGGGTGTTACTTTGGTGTAATGCTCGGGTCAGACCGAGTATTACAGATTTTCAGGTAAGGACGTTCTGGAGGTCAGGAGGCAAGCTGGATGGCAGTAACGTATGGAGAGTATCACTATGTTATTATATACATCTGAGACATGTTAAATTGTATATGTTTACTGTTGTATAAAATTGTTGTAACTTTGATTTATCGATGTAAAATTGATAGATACAGTTTTCTTTGGTATAACTGTTATTATTGATATTATATTTTATCCGCTGCAAATGTGAGATTGTGTGTTTCTTTTCTGTTCTTCTTCTATCTCCTTCTTCTTTTCTCTAACTATCTGGAATTTTCGGGATCGAAAAATCCGGGTCGTTACAAATTAATTGGGATTTCACTAATTATTTATCAACTTTCACTAATATTATTACCTTTATTTTAGTGATTTCATTATTAAATTACAAATTTTTATTTTCTTTTCGAATTAAATTACCAAAAATTATTAAATTAACAAAATTTAATTATCGAAAATTAGTGGGTCGTTACACTCTCCCACACTCCACTTTTCGTTCCCGAAAAGGAAAAAGAAGGAAAAGAAAGAATTGAGTAAACAATACATCTTATTCAAAAATATTAACTTTATAAACAAATAAATTTACAAAGTAAATTAATTTGAATAAAATATACAAATTTACAACCATTATATCTTTTTATACACAAACTAATAAAGTTTGGAAAACATTTTCAAAAAAATTCTATGTCCAAAATTTACGGAAAATTTCGGTATAGTCCCCTTAGTACGGGGAGGCTCGAGAGAAAATATAGTATCAAATATAACAAAATATATTACAATATCTCAAAATAATATATCCCAACAACGGGAAAACAATATAATAACGCTATAAAACTGTAATCCGAGAATGTACCTATTTATAAGGCAATTAACGCTTATTTTATGAAACCAAAAGCAGTAGCAGTAGCTTCCATAACCTGTATTTCACTTATAAAGTCTAAAAGAGATTAATAATTATAAAATGAAACATTTAAAGTTGTTTCAATCAATAGCAAACAAATCAATATAAACAACTATCACTTGCAATAAAGCATACAACCATCACATAAAATCAATACAATCAATTATCCATTCATATCAACACACAAATAGTTATTTGGGTTCGAAAACTTTAAATTGTACAGAATGGAAAATAACTACTAAGTGCACCATTTACTCAACAGTCTTAGATGAAACTTGCAACGATCCCGGATTTAAATTAAGTATGAATTGATAATTAATTTCATTTCTGAATAAAAATTGTGAAGAAATTGGTAACTAATATAAATTTTAATATAAATTTTGAATTAATCGAGAATTAAATTGGATATTTGAAAATAAACATGTATATAAAATTGATTGACAATTGAATTTGAATTGGGATTTAAATATAAATATCTTAGGAAATAAATTTGTGTTTGGATTTTTGGATATGATGTTAAACAAAATATTTAAATTGATTTTTAATTATATAAAATATGAAATGAAGATAGTAAATAAATTCTAGAATTATATAAATTATAAAAATGAATATTGTAAAGTAAAAGGAATAAAATTTGGGTTGATGTTAAATAAATGTTTCAAATAAATATATGCTTATGTAAAAGTATAAAATGAACTTAAGAAAATTCTAGAGACGCATATACACATATTTGGAATGCATGAAGTTGTAAAATGTAATAAGACAAAAAGAAGAGAAAAAAATAGTATATACAAGTTGTACATACAAAATCAACAAAGCGAAGAAAGATTTCCAGCCACCATAACATCATCTCAGCCGAAGTAAGGCTGAAGTAAACAAATACATTAACATGCATAACTAAGTACAATAGCATATTAAAGCAAGTATGCAGCTGAAATGTAAGGCAAGCTTAATAAATGCAAGTATCCTTAGCCACTAAAGCTAGATCATAGCAACCATCAATATGTAAACCATCAGCCACTAAACAAATAAAGTAATATCCAGAAGAACAAGTAAAAGAAAGGGAAGATAAGTACAAACAGAACATAAACAAAAGAATGCAAGACAACAATAAGTATGAACACAAATAAAATAAAAGAGATAAGTATAAAGCAAGCTAGGCAAGTACATATATATGTTACCTGTAAAATAGTTGCAGGCAAGAACAAAGTAAAGTAATCAATAATAATAGCTCTAGCACGATGTATATCACTTCAGCATGCTTAGTTTTGTACTAGCACAATAGTTTATCACCCTATATAAAAATAATAGCAACCCTGTCAACTTCTTTCTATTCATCCACTGGTAGCTTCTTTTTATACATCAACGCTTCATCAAATTCGTCCATTCTAAACTGAAGTAAAAGCTTGAAAACCCCTTAACCCATCTCAGCATCAAACAAAGAAAAACTAGAAGAAAAAAATAAAATAAAAATCAAAGCCAGGATCCACTCAACTCCAGTTCAAAGATAAGAGTAACTCAAGTGAATCAAGATCAGGTTCAGTTTCCACTCAAGTAGATTCAAAGCAATCAAAACTGAATCAAAGTGCAGCCTGGAAAACAAATTGGCAGAGAAAAGAAAAAAAAAGAAATCAATTTCCAGATTTATAATGTAAATAGGCCCCAGTTCTTTTTGTCCTCTGTCCTTCCAAATGCCAGGTGAGTAACATCACTTTAAAACAACTTAAAATATAAATCTGTGATAGATATATCTATAAATATGAGTGTTTATGTCTATATAATCCTCCTATGTATGTTTGAATAATATAGATCAGGGGTGCAGGCCGTTTACAAATGTCCCCTGCTAAATTCAAACATAGGTTTGCTTCAAAAGAAAAAAAATCAACTCCTCTCAATATACCTACTGTTTAGTCTTAGGATCAAAATAACAATTGTTTGTTATGGAATATATTAAAGACTAAAATTTTATTTGAGTTAAAATAATTTGTAAATAGCTCTGGAAAATAAGTAATCTGAGGAACACTTTAAATAAGTTCAAATTTAAACTTCTTAATTCACGAATTCAGGAATATAAATTGAATTCTCATACAAAAACATGATTTTTAAAGTAAAATTTATAATTTTTAGATCACGAAACAAAGGTCGGTTTGTGGTTCATTAAAATTTCATTGTTTGGCGATTTCTGGTCATCCATTGAGTAGTGGTGGTCGGGAACTTGCCAGGTGGTGGAGGAGTGATCGGCGATGGAGGGAAAAATAGTGAGAGGGTAGGCAGTTGAACGTGGCGGCGGCGACGTCGAATTTGTGATTTTTAACCTAGTTTTTGAGATGGTCGAGAAAATGGTCACCGCGACCTCCTCGGTACGTCGAGTTGCACGTGGTCTTGGAAGGTGGTAGGGTAGGTGCTGGCGAACGTGTGGACAAAGTCATTGACGTCCTGGTGGTCTGGGTTTCGAGGAATTGGCGTTGACAGGCTTTGCATTGTTTTGGGGCTGAGTGTTCCCGGTTTTGAGTCGAACTCGAATTTCGATCTCGAGGCAGTGATGAGGTTCAAGGGGTCGGAGTTGGGTCTGGGGAGAATGGTCGACGTGTTCGACAATGCTGCGATGCCGGAAGATCACTAGAGGCGATGTGCACGTGTGCGAGCTCTGTTGCCTGGGTTTTTCTATTGCCTGGGAAGAACAGAGAAGGGGGAGCTCAAGAACATGTCAAGTAGCTTGAGCATTTGGCTCGAGGAATCTTCGTTTTGACTCGAAGCAAAGAAGGAAAGTCTCGGGTCGAATTCCTGTTTCAGTTTTTAACCTGAAACCTGTTTTTCTGTTTCGAAAATTTTAAAACCGAATTTAAATTTTAAACCAAAGTAAAAAAAACTGAGTTCAAATGAAAATGTAAACATAAATTCAAGTTGACTTAGAATTTAGTTTGGACATGAATAAAGCTTTAAATTCAATTCAATTTAATAATTTAAAAGAAATTGAATGTATGAGAAAAATTTGAATTTAAAATAAATTAAAATTGTAAAGTTAAATTTGTAGCTATTTCAAACTTTTTAATTTGAAATGGAATTTAAAAGTGAATTTGAAACAAAATGTTTTCAAAAGTGTTTGAGTATGATAATTAAATCATTACTAAAATGATGATTTATCTTAAAGATAATTAAGGTTAAATGATTATGCAATTAACTTAAGGTTAATTTAATTAATTTATTAATTAAAAATAATTAAATTAAAGCATTTGATAAATTAATTTATATCAGAAGATTTGTAATTAATAAATTGGAATTGGAGAATTAATCAAATTGGTTTATGCTTAATTAATATTAATAAATCCGAAAATCAACTTAAGGTTAATCAATTGTTTGTAACTAATTAAGGGTAATTAATAAAATGGAAATTAATTAATTAATTAAAGATAAATGGTGAATTAAATAATTAATGATTAGTTATTTAATAATTAAAGGTTGGTGAATTATAATTAAAGGGTTGATTAATTAAATATAAATGGTTAATTAATGATTAAAGACAAAATTAATCAAAATGATCTGTAATTAATTAATATTAATTTACCAGGATTAAAAATTCATAAGTAATTAATTTGATTAGAATGAATCAAACAATAAACTGATCTTACTTATGGATGTTTGCATTCTATTGGATGATTGTATTGTTTGATACCCCTGATGTATGATGCTTTGTTTTGATTTGAGATGTGTGACTTATTTATCTGTGATATATGTATCTGTAATCAGTGAATAAAAGATAAGCGTTATGGTTTACGTCGCTTATCAACTATATTTCTGTATTCTAATCGGTGATGATTGAATGATGTTGCACTATTGTGTTAAACCCTGGACCATGCTTATACACATACCAATATGGATTTCACGAGGAAATCGATCAAGCCATAGATTTTGAAATGATTTTTAAAGTTAAATATTTAAATTCAAATGTTTTGGAAATGGATTGGGTTTAAAAGTGAAAAGCTTTTGAGATGGAATTTCAAAGATGACGTTTATATTGAATAACTTGATTAAGTTTGGAATTTAAATATTTGATTTAAATTTGAATTCAATACTTGAAATTGAATTCTATGATTTGAAACTAGGGATTAACGATATTATACTAGTTATATATGAGTAAAACCATTTTTAAAAGTATTGATTTAGGAATTTGAATTTATATTCAAAGGTTTTAACTCGTGTAAATATAATTGGATTTTTCTGAAACGAAAACTGTTTGTTTTTCAAGTAATAAAAGCTTTCACATAAGAAATGAACGTCCACTTTGTGTAAAAAAAGAATTTCAAGTTTGAAAATGAAAATGACTTCCAAGTTTTGGAAACGGTTTGAAACTATAAGTTAAATCTTTGATTTAAAGATTTAATGGGTTAATCCTATCGAAATGAAATTATTTTGGAAATCTATGAATTAATCTTTGTGAAATAAATCTTTTTGTAATTTAAAGATTTGAAATGGTAATTGGTTTAAACAATTTGAAAGAAAGTTTTGGGTTTTAAGTTGTGGCTTAATTGAAATCCCATATCCATATGTTCTTTAATATTACGCTCATTTATTCGGTTTAGCCGGAGAGGACCTGGTGTCATATATCCCATTCCGAATAATGATACGTCGTTATGGATAGCATTTGAAGACCGGTGGTGAAGACCGGATATTTTCGAAAACGAAAGGGTTTCTTGTCGAATGTCTTTGCATCGACTGGTCCCCGGTATAGAGACTCCATATGTAATGGGAAATCCGGACGTGATTAGGGATTATCCGGATTGCAAGGACTTCTTTGGAAGTGCCTTCGGTTCTGTTCGAACCCAGAACAGACTTGTATGGATTGTGTGTCTAACATTGCATTTTGAGATATAAAGCAGTTTTCTTACAAATACATTTCTATTGGTGGCGGAAAATTTATTCTCTTAGCATTAACACCCTTCTCTGAGACGTACGAGCTTAGAGGTTATGTAGTTGAAGGTTATCAGTGATATATTCCCAACTTGGTAATGTGGCATGCTGAGTGCTGCTGGTCATTTGTTGATCGAAGCATGGCTTTGTGAAAAGCGTAGCTTTGTGGACGAGACTTCGTCGAACCTCACAAACCGTTAATGGTCGAAACAGGAATGATGCGGCAAGGTTTCAGGGGTAGCTTCCCTAGGGTACGACCATTCCTTCTGCAAAAGGGTAGTATCATGGTATGGAGCCCAGATACTTACTCATGAGGACACACTATATTTATTTCTGTGTGGTTATTGGTTTAGAGGATCCTCGTATAAAGGTCCCAAAGGACCGGGGGTGGCATATCTGAGGTTTTGTATATTCCCCGGGTAAGGGGGTAGCCGGCCTTGTTTGGCAGAGATCCGGTTTGCTTCTCAAGACGTCCTTCCAGAGGCGTTTCCATGTGGCAATGGGAAGTTCCTTGGCCTGACCATTTGTTGGAAATCCACTCATCCAGTACGAGCCTTGTACGGTTTTAATTGTATAACCTGCCATTCGCTTATGGTGGCGCCCCACTGTTTGGATGGTAGCTATAGTAGGCATAGTTCGAAATGTCTATACTGGCTAAGATTTATATTCTACTTTCGAAATGTTTTCCACACTTTGCACTTATAGTAATAATATCAAAGAAATTCGCGTATCAAGCATGTTTGACTATCATAAGGAGAAATCTCCTCCGATTTTGCGTTTGCATTGTGTGTGTGTGCGGGAGGCCTTACGGTAGTTTCATTTTCCAAAAGCATTGCGAATCTATTTTAAATTATTTCTTTGTTTATAAAGATAAAACTGTTTTTGTTGCCCACACCAGTCCCATGACTGATCCGGAGTTTATTGTTTCTTTCCTAAACTTTGGATGCTCAAAATTTTCTACACGAGCAGTCCAGAGTTGGGTTTTTCAGATAGTTAGGTTCGGTAGATTATCTGGAGTTAGTTCAGTCTTTGGATATGGAATGTACTTGCTTAGCTTGATGCATCTTTATTGGGAGTTCGAGCTATTGCTGGATTGGTTCTTGGAAATGGAGTTGCAGTTTTGGAGTTCTTCCTTGAAGACTATCTTGGAGTTACTTGTTCCGCTGCTGATGTTATCTGTTTCTTTTCCGCTGCTATCCTCTTGTATTATATCTCTGATGTATATTGATATCTATTGGATCATCTGTTGTATCAGATATTGTATCAATGCTATATATCAATGTATTATTCTTTTTCTTCCGCTGTGTTGTTTACTTAATTATGCTATAAGCTCCGAAGAATCGGATTTGAACCGTCGAATCTGCGGCATTCGAGTACGATGTAAAGTATGGATGTCGATTTTCGAGCGCGAAAAATCCAACTTGTTACAATTTGGTATCGGAGCTAAGGTAAAACTTTAGCTCAGGAGTATAATACATTAACTAGCTCATTAGAGATAGGGTGAAGTATACCCTAGAATGAGTAATCCCTAGATATCTGTTTGAATGCCTAAGTAAATTCTCTTACTATCCACCGATAGTGAGTATGAGTGCAAGAAGAAGACGAGATAGGGGGCAGGGGAGTGCCACTATAAATGGTCAATGCCCTGCAACAGTGGAAATAACTTTCTCTATCAATCTTTTTTGACTCGATTCCAAATTCTTTTGATTTCTTCGTAACAGCTACAAGAAGAAGTTTCGGTGTGATGATGGCCCTACGAATCGTTGTAGAAAATCCTTACTTCGTATTTCATCGGTTTCTTATCAGCTTTTCGTTTTAAACCTTAATGAATATGAATTGGAAATTGGAAATTTGAAATTGGAAATTTTAAAAAAATTGAAAATTTTAAATTGAGTTAAATTGATTAACAGAATATGAAGCTAAATTTGAATTGAATCCATAAAACGATTTCGTTGAAAACCAAATTTGAAATTCTATTGTAATTTCTTAGGTCCGATATGTTCCACGAATGGTTAGTTATCCTTTCGAACTAACCAATGCCACTGCATATTTCGTAGATCTGAATAACCCGAGTATCTTGTGAAGTGTTAAATGGATTCGTTCTTGTATCTATTGTTGATATTCTGATTTGGTAAGCCAAATGCAGAATCGATATCCAGTTTGTTCTAAAAAGATATTTCTTTATCTTTCATCTATCTTCGTTATCTCTCTCTGGCGAATTTCGAGGACGAAATTCCTTTTAAGGGGGGAAGTCTGTAACGATCCTGGATTTAAGTTGAGTATGAATTGATAATTAATTTCATTTCTGAATAAAAATTGTGAAGAAATTGGTCATTAATATAAATTTTAATATAAATTTTGAATAATCGAGAATTAAATTAGATATTTGAAAATAAACATGTACATAAAATGGATTAACAATTGAATTTGAATTGGGATTTAAATATAAATACCTTAGGAAACAAATTGGTGTTTGGATTTTTGGATATGATGTTAAGCAAAATATTTAAATAGATTTTTAATTATATAAAATATGAAATGAACATAGTAAATAAAATTCTAGAATTATATAAATTAGAAAAATGAATATTGTAAAGTAAAAGGAATAAAATTTGGGTTGATGTTAAATATGTTTCAAATAAATATATGGTTATGTAAAAGTATAAAATGAACTTAAGAAAATTCTAGAGACACATATACACATATTTGGAATGCATGAAGTTGTAATATGTAATAAGACAAAAAGAAGAGAAAAAAATAGTATATACAAGTTGTACATACAAAATAAACAAAGCAAAGAAAGACTTCCAGCCACCATAACATCATCTCAGCCGAAGTAAGGCTGAAGTAAACAAATACATTAACATGCATAACCAAGTACAATAGCATATCAAAGCAAGTATGCAGCTGAAATGTAAGGCAAGCTTAATAAATGCAAGTATCTTTAGCCACTAAAGCTAGATCATAGCAGCCATCAATATGTAAACCATCAGCCACTAAACAAATAAAGTAATAGCCAAAAGAACAAGTACAAGAAAGGGAAGATAAGTACAAACAGAACATAAACAAAAGAATGCAAGACAGCAATAAGTATGAACACAAATAAAATAAAAGAGATAAGTATAAAGCAAGCTAGGCAAGTACAATATATATGTTACCTATAAAATAGTTGCAGGCAAGAACAAAGTAAAGTAATCAATAATAATAGCTCTAGCACGATGTATATCACTTCAGCATGCTTAGTTTTGTACTAGCAAAATAGTTTATAACCCTATACAAAAATAATAGCAACCCTGTCAACTTCCTTCTATTCATCCACTGGTAGATTCTTTTTATACATCAACCCTTCATCAAATTCGTCCATTCTATACCGAAGTAAAAGCTTAAAATCCCCTTAACCCATCCCAGCATCAAAACAAAGAAAAACCAGAAAAAAATAAAAATAAAAATCAAAGCCAGGATCCACTCAACTTCAGTTCAAAGATAAGAGTAACTCAAGTGAATCAAGATCAGGTTTAGTTTCAACTAAAGTAGATTCAAAGCAATCAAAACTGAATCAAAGTGCAACCTGGAAAATAAATTGGCAGAGAAAAGAAAAAAAAAGAAATCAATTTCCAGATTTATAATGTAAACAGTCCTCTGTTCTTTTTGTCCTCTGTCCTTCCAAATGCCAGGTGAGTAACATCACTTTAAAACAACTTAAAATATAAATCTGTGAAAGATATATCTATAAATATGAGTGTTTATGTCTATATAATCCTCCTATGTATGTTTGAATAATATAGATCAGGGGTGCAGGCTGTTTACAAATATCCCCTGCTAAATTCAAACATAGGTTTGCTTCAAAAGAAAAAAAATCAACTCCTCTCAATATACGTACTGTTTAGTCTTAGGATCAAAATAACAATTGTTTGTTATGGAATATATTAAAGACTAAAATTTTATTTGAGTTAAAAAAATTTGTAAATAGCTCTGGAAAACAAGTAATCTGAGGAACACTTTAAATAAGTTCAAATTTAAACTTCTTAATTCACGAATTCAGGAATATAAATTGAATTCTCATACAAAAACATGATTTTTAAAGTAAAATTTATAATTTTTAGATCACGAAACAAAGGGCGGTTTGTGGTTCATTCAAATTTCATTGTTTGGCGATTTCTGGTCATCCATTGAGTAGTGGTGGTCGGGAACTTGCCAGGTGGTGGAGGAGTGATCGGCGATGGAGGGAAAAATAGTGAGAGGGTAGGCAGTTGAACGTGGCGGCGGTGACGTCGAATTTGTGATTTTTAACCTAGTTTTTGAGATGGTCGAGAAAAAGGTCACCGCGACCTCCTCGGTACGTCGAGTTGCACGTGGTCTTGGAAGGTGGTAGGGTGGTGCTGGCGAACGTGTGGACGAAGTCGTTGACGTCCTGGTGGTCGGAGTTTCGAGGAATTGGCGTTGACAAGCTTTGCATTGTTTTGGATCTGAGTGTTTAAGGTTTTCAGTCGAACTCGAATTTCGATCTCGAGGCGGTGATGAGGTTCAAGGGGTCGGAGTTGGGTCTGGGGAGAATGGTCGACGTGTTCGACAAAGCTGCGATGCCGGAAGATCGCCAGAGGCGATGTGCACGTGCGCGAGCTCTGTTGCCTGGGTTTTTCTTTTGCCCGGGAAGAACAGAGAAGGGGGAGCTGAAGAACATGTCGAGTAGCTTGAGCATTTGGCTCGGGGAATCTTCGTTTTGACTCGAAGCAAAGAAGGAAAGTCTTGGGTCGAATTCCTTTTTCAGTTTTTAACCTGAAACCTGTTTTTCTGTTCTGAAAATTTTAAAACCGAATTTAAATTTTAAACCAAAGTAAAAAATATCTGAGTTCAAATGAAAATGTAAACATAAATTCAAGTTGAATTATAATTTAGTTTGGACATGAATAAAGCTTTAAATCCAATTCGTTTTAATAATTTAAAAGCAATTGAATGTATGAGAAAAATTTGAATTTAAAATAAATTAAAATTGTAAAGTAAAATTTGTAGCTATTTCAAATTCTTTTTAATTTGAAATGGAATTTAAAGTGAATTCGAAACAAAATGTTTTCAAATGTGTTTGAGTATTATAATTAAATCATTACTAAAATGATGTTTTATCTTAAAGATAATTAAGGTTAAATGATTATGTAATTAACTTAAGGTTAATTTAATTAATTGATTAATTAAAAGTAATTAAATTAAAGCGTTTGATAAATTAATTTATATCAAAAGATTTGTAATTAATAAATCGGAATTGGATAATTAATCAAATTGGTTTGTGATTAATTAATAGTAATAAATCCCAAAATCAACTTAAGGTTAATCAATTGTTTGTAACTAACTAAGGGTAATTAATAAAATGGTAATTAATTAATTAATTAAAGATAAATGGTGAATTAAATAATTAAAGATCAGTTATTTAATAATTAAAGGTTGGTGAATTATAATTAAAGGGTTGATTAATTAATTATAAATGGTTAATTAATGATTAAAGAAAGAATTAATCAAAAAGATTTGTAATTGATTAATATTAATTTACCAGGATTAAAAATTCATAAGTAATTAATTTTATTTGAATGAATCAAACAATAAACTGATCTTACTTATGGATGTTTGCATTCTATTGGATGATTGTATTATTTGATACCCCTGATATTAGATGCTTTGTTTTGATTTGAGCTGTGTGACTTATTTTTCTGTGATATGTATATCTGTAATCTGTGAATAAAAGATAAGCGTTATGCTTTATGTCGCTTATCAACCATATTTCTGTATTATAATCCGTGATGATTGAATGATGTCGCACTATTGTGTTAAACCCTGGGCCACACTTATACACACACCAATATGGATTTCACGAGGAAATCGATTAAGTCACAGATTTTGAAATGATTTTTAAAGTTGAATATTTAAATTCAAATGTTTTGGAAATGGATTGGGTTTAAAAGTGAAAAGCTTTTGAGATGGAATTTAAAAGATGACATTTATTTTGAATAACTTGATTAAGTTTTGGAATTTAAATATTTGATTTAAATTTGAATTCAATACTTGAAATTGAATTCTATGATTTGAAACTAGGGATTAACGATATTATACTAGTTATATATAGGTAAAACCATTTTTTAAAGTATTGATTTAGGAATTTGAATTTATATTCAAAGGTTTTAACTCGTGTAAATATAATTGGATTTTACTGAAACGAAAATTGTTTGTTTTTCAAGTAATAAAAGCTTTCACATAAGAAATGAACGTCCAATTTGTGTAAAAAAAAGAATTTCAAGGTTGAAAATGTAAATGACTTCCAAGTTTTGGAAACGGTTTGAAACTATAAGTAAAATCTTTGATTTAAAGATTTAGTGGGTTAATCCTATCGAAATGAAATTATTTTGGAAATCTATGAATTGATCTTTGTGAAATAAATCTTTTTGTAATTTAAAGATTTGAAATGGTAATTGGTTTAAACCATTTGAAAGAAAGTTTTGGGTTTTAAGTTGTGGCTTAATTGAAATCCCACATCCATATGTTCTTAAATATTACGCTCATTTATTCGATTTAGCCGGGAGAGGACCTTGTGTCATATATCCCATTCCGAATAATGATATGTCATTATGGATAGCATTTGAAGGACGGTGGTGAAGACCGGATATTTTCGAAAACGAAAGGGTTTCTTGTCGAATGTCTTTGCATCGACTGGTCCCCGGTATAGAGACTCCATATGTGATTGGAAATCCGGACGTGATTAGGGATTATCCGGATTGCAAGGACTTCTTTGGAAGTGCCTTCGGTTCTGTTCGAACCCAGAACAGACTTGTATGGATTGTGTGTCTGACATTACATTTTGAGATATAAAGCAGATTTCTTTCAAATACATTTCTGTTGGTGGCGGAGAATTTATTCTCCTAGCATTAACACCCTTCTCTGAGATGTACGAGCTCAGAGGTTATGTAGTTGAAGGTTATCAGTGATATATTCCCAACTTGGTAATGTGGCATGATGAGGGCTAATGATCATTTGTTGATCAAAGCATGGCTTTGTGAAAAGCGTAGCTTTGTGGACGAGACTTCTTCGAACCTCACAAACCAGTAATGGTCGAAACAGGAATGATGCGGCAAGGTTTCGGGGGTAGCTTCCCTAGGGTATGACCATTCCTTCTGGAAAAGGGTAGTATCATGGTATGGAGCCCAGATACTTACTCATGTGGACACACTATATTTATTTCTGTGTGGTTGTTGGTTTAGAGGATCCTTGTATAAAGGTCTCAAAGGGCCGGGTTTGGCATATCTGAGGTTTTGTATATTCCCCAGGAAGGGGGGTAGCCGGCCTTGTTTGGAAGAGATCCGGTTTGGTTCTCGGGACGTCCTTCCAGAGGCGTTTCCATGTGGCAATGGGAAGTTCCTTGGCTTGACCATTTGTTGGAAATCCACTGATCCAATACGAGCCTTGTACGGTTTTAATTGTATAACCTGCCATTCACTTATGGTGGCGCCCCACTGTTTGGATGGTAGCTATAGTAGGCATAGTTCGAAATGTCTATACTTGCTAATATTTATATTCTACTTTCGAAATGTTTTCCGCACTTTGCACTTATAGTAATAATATCAAAGAAATTTGCGTATCAAGCATGTTTGACTATCATAAGGAGAAATCTCCTCCGATTCTGTGTTTGCATTGTGTGTGTGTGCGGGAAGCCTTATGGTAGTTTCATTTTCCAAAAGCATTGCGAATCTATTTTAAATTATTTCTTTGTTTATAAAGATAAAACTGTTTTTGTTGGTCACACCACTCCCATGACTGATCCGGAGTTTATTATTTCTTTCCTAAACTCTGGATGCTCAAAATTTTCTACACGAGCAGTCCAGAGTTGGGTTTTTCAGATAGTTAGGTTCATTAGATTATCTGGAGTTAGTTCAGCCTTTGGATATAGACTGTACATGCTTAGCTTGGTGCATCTTTGTTGGTAGTTCGAGCTATTGCTGGATTGGTTCTTGGAAATGGAGTTGCAGTTTTGGAGTTCTTCCTTGAAGACTATCTTTGAGTTAATTGTTCCGCTGCTGATGTTATCTATTTCTTTTCCGCTGCTATCCTCTTGTATTATATCTCTGATGTATATTGATATCTATTGGATCATCTGTTGTATCAGATATTGTATCAATGTTGTATATCAATGTATTATTCTTTTTCTTCCGCTGTGTTGTTTACTTAATTGTGTTATAAGCTCCGGTGAATCGGATTTGAATAGTCGAATCTGCGGCATTCGACTACGATGTAAAGTATGGATGTCGATTTTCGAGCGCGAAAAATCCCACTCATTACAAAACTAGATAGATTATTCATACATCCAAACAAATTTTAAAGTATCCTTGCCCAAACAACCATAAATCAAACAAACAACAAATTCTAACATTATTTAAGTCTATTCTTATAAATTTTCTGTTTTTTCATTCATGCAATATTTCATCTTTCTACTTATAAGTAACTTTAACACTTACTTAAGTTTATAAAGTTTATTATCATTTATTTATAACCTTTCTATTATATTTAATTAGCGGCAATTCAGTCATAACTTAAGTTTACAACAATTATAACACCAAATTCTAATTTACCAAAGAATTTCATTAAATTCTTTCATTACCTCAAGTTTTACTTGTACAATGTCCATTACATTTTCTTATAAGCATTAGAACCTATAATATTTGGTAAGTTATATATATATATATATATATATATATATATATATATATATGCTTCTAAGGATGTAATTTGAAAGTTATACAAGTTTTTCTTATTTCTTTTAATTAATTTAATGTTCAATAATAATATCCTTGTTTTATATGTTACAAATGTCAACCTTTCTTTTAATTCCACTTTTAACTTAGTATTAAATCTCTTATTTGCTTTAGAGGTTTGAATTTGTTAGTTGAATTTCATTTCACTACATTAATTGAAACTATTAATTAACGGAACTTGAGAACTAAATATCGGATTAAATTCCAAATCATTTTAAAATAATAGATAAATGTATATACTTATAATATATATCCAATTATAATTTAAACAATTAAAATTTATATTTGTTCATCAAAATAAATCGACAGTAAAACAACTATAGTGGTCTTCCCACTTAGAAACTCGAAAATGAATGTCGATGATGCGTGCACTCATCACCGAAATTATTTTCCAGTGACTGAGAGGGGAGTACAGAACTTATTTCTTTCCAAAGTCTGTTTGAAACAAATCTTTCAAATTACATTGGAATATTTATATCAGAAAATACTTCTAAATATTATTATTATATTCCAAAATCATTCGAAAGAAATTTAAAAAATCCCAGAACTTAAGTTCTAAAATGTCCAATTTTCATTTATTTTATTTTCTTTAAATTTTGTTTCCAATCAATATTATAAATTTCACTACTTAATCAACCATTATATTACAACCAAATATGTATAAATTAAAAAAAAAATATTTTATATAGAAAATATAATAGGCAAAATTATTTCATTCACCTATATTCAAAACAAATATTGTGTCGGTCTGTCCTATTAAGTGTTTAGAAATCCCAATTGATGTCACAACATCCTATGCACCAACCAGAATTTATAAATACAAAACAGAGCAAATTAACACAATATTAAAACCTTTTTACAACACTAACAAATATGCTCTCTCATATATATATGCACTCATCGACTCATCACTGGGTATTACTACCCTACTAATAAATAGTTAAACCACACAAAGCTAAGGTTTTCGCTAAACCAAAGCTCTAATACCACGTTGTAACATACCGCCTTTTTGCACGCTTTAAATCGACGATAAACCACACACGTCAGACTTAAACCATACAGAAGGGCGGACTGTTATTGGGGTGAATAAGAAAAAGCAGGGAAAGAATAACAAATAAAACAGAATCTTGCAGCAGAACGATAAAATATAATAATCGAGTAAACAGTTCATGAAGCTGTTTTACAAAATATTCGATTAAACTTATACAATACATATCCGAGTTACACATACCAAAGAATAATAAACAATGCAGCGGAACAAAGTGATGCAGTGGAACGATAATAAATAATAATAGTAATACAATCTTCATCTTCGTCTTCGTCCTCTAGAAATAAAGTCTTCGAATCCTGAAATGCTCAGACTGACCCAAGCGAATTGAAAAGACAAAATGCTCGAGTCAGAACTAAAAGATCTTATGTAAGTTAAATCAATGGTGAATAATATAAGTGGAACGACATCAGAGATGTTTACGGGATTTAACATCTCCTATCTAGTGTCAACGTGAGTGCAGTAACTTAAGAGATGTTCGGGATCCACATCTCCTAAGGACCCGTTAAACTATTTACTATGTAGTAATATACACTATTATAATAATGTCTAACTATAAAATAAACTTACTTTAACATAGCGTTAAGGTTTTACATTTTCCACCTTAACACATAAATAGTGCCAATAGTCTATACAACACTTGCGTACCTCCTGATCGGGAGGCTACGAGAAGATGCTCCATAGGTACGATACCAATCAAACTCGTACAAGGCTCGCTAGGGTAGGTGACATGACACAACTAGGCAATGCCAGGGTAGATATACCAATTACGCTTTCGGACCGGCGGTAACGCGTAGCAGCTACTACCACCCACCTCGATCCACACCCCAAAAATTAAAAGGGCTAAAATCAATCACAAAGTAATAGAATGGTATCGAAGGAGTGTGTTCGATAAAAGGTGCTACCTTCTTAGCCCGTCAATCGCTCATGTTTTAGCCACCTTATGCCAACTCACGGGAGTCCGGTCCATCTATATACCTTAAAGGAAATACCGCCACCGTATTACTTCATTCTGGAATCTCCACTACGTACATAGTTGTTAAAGTGTTTTCGGAGTTGGCAGAGAGTATGACAACTTTCGATCCTGGTCTCTTTAACAGCCAAACGTGATTATAACACCGCAGACATTTCAAAATAATTTTACTCCAAAACAAGAATATAATATCCATTTCAAAACCATATAAATACGATGTCGTTTCCATTTCAAAAACCCAAAGCAACATGCTATCATTGTTATAAAACCCAAATCAATATAATATCATTTTTATTTCTAATATATCCCCTTTTCCTAAATCATAGCACTTTCAAATTTATACACTTCGAAATCAAATATTTGACATTATAACACTTTCAAAACATAATACTTTGAAACTCATAACTTCGAAACACTTTGATTTCGATAAAAGATTTCACTTTCGATATATTTCAAGGCTTTAAATATTCCAAAATTTCAAAACTAAATTTGATAATTTCGATTCAACAATTAAATTTTCTATTATTTAATTTTTAAATATTTAACATAATAAATCTGTTATCATTTAAGTAAAACTCAAATTATAAATAACAGCATATTTCCTTCAATCTATTTACTTCACATATTCATTTAATTCACCTTAAACAAAAATCAAGTTAAAAGAATCATGCCTTCTAAAATTTAAAATTTTATGAATTTCACATCAACTAATATGAGTTTAATTCTTAAATAAATTCAATTTCAAATAAATCCCCAATTTTATCTCCCAAGCTTAATTTATTTAAATCATCATAGACTCTATTTTAAAATATAATTTAAATACTTACTCACATTACATTTTAATAAAATCAAACTCTATTATTAAACTTACTTTTTATTTAACGAACTTATACATAGCTTAAATTCAAGAATTTAACTATATATAAAAATAATGTATATGTAATATCAAAAAGCAATATTTATTAAACCATATATTTCTTTCCAAAACCATTGAAATCATTTTTAAAATATTTATGTATAGACCGACGGTGTCTGTATACAATTTTCTATCCTATGGTCAAGTGATACAGATATTTATCATTTCAATCCGTAATTTAAAATATAATTACGGTTATTTATCATTTCAAACTGAAATCCCAAATAAAGTAAAAATCCATAACAACTTGCAGTTAATAACAGTTAAAAAATACAACATCCATTCATCCAATATCAATCATCAAATATTTATCACAATCATCATCCAATTCAATCAATAACATCAACATAGAACAGATAATAAACGATAGGTATTGTTACCTTAAGGTTTGACCAGGCAACTAAGTACTCGACATTTGCATACCGTTCGGCATTTATGAGTCGTTCGGCTTCCAGATCATTCGGCATTAGAGAATGCTCGGCATTCAGGACCCACTTAACCTTGCCGCACCTCCCCGGTTTTAGCCATTCCCGGTTGATGAGGCTTGAGGCTACGATTACCTTTATAGAATACATTTCTTAGAATGCTCATCGTCCACCTGACGATGTGCTTAAAGCATTCAATCCATACAAGTTCGTTCCGGGTTCGAACGAAACCGAAGGCATTATTTCGTTACACTCATTTTGGAATCACACTCAGAGTTAACGACAATAATCCTTGCACTCTGAAACTTCATCTCGATCTTCACTAAGAGATGTCATGACCTAACGTTTAAATTGGACCGATGTGGTTTTTGGAAAATCAAACTTGATTCCCGATCCCGGTCTCATCGAAATCCAAATGTGTCTTAAAGGTCAAGTTATTTAAAGATTTAAACAAATAAATTCAATTTTAAACATTGAATTCACATAGCATTATCCACAGATAATAACGAACATCTAACACAGATATATATAATATCTCATCATAGAATATCTTAGATTATCATCCAACAGATATCAACCAAATTTAGACATTCAATTCAAAAAAATCATCCATAAGCAAGTATATCTCTAATTCATATTATAATTAATTTAATTAATTCAAATTAAATTAATTACTTAAGAATTAATCACTTTACCTTGCTTAACTAATCATTAATTAATTAATCACAATCATTTAATTAATTAATCACTTCTTAATTAACCTCATTATCCATTAAATTAATCTTTAATTAATTAATAAATTATCCTTTAATTATTAATTAATAACTCTAATAATTCATTATTAAAAGTTGATTAAAAATTAATCATTCCTTAATTGATTACTAATTAACCCTTAATTTACAATTAATTAATCTTAATTAATTGCTTAATTAATTTATCTTAATTACTTAATTAATTATAATTAATTAACCTTAGTCATTTAATTAGTTGTTGATTAATTAATCACTAATCACTTAATTAATTAATCACTAATCATTTATTGATTAATCTTTATTTATTTAACTAATTACCTATTAATTATAATTTAATTCAATCCTTAATTACTTAATTAAATAAATTCTTAATTATCAATTAATTAATCTTAATAAATAAATTATAACTCAAAAAATTTAAATTAATTAATTAAACTTAAATTTCTTAATTAACTTAAATAATATGAAATTAATAAAACCTTAATTATTCTTAAGATAAAACATTATCTTATTAATGCCTTATCTATCATTAAAAACATCTTATCTTATTAATTAACTTTACTTTCTTAATTAGATCATTTAATTAAGTTTGAAATAAAATAAACCTTTAACTTTTATCATCACTTAATTATATTTATGAAAAATTTTAGTTTAAAAATATTTTGTAATTTACTTTACAAACTTAAGTTTATATAATTTCTTAATCCAAGGTTTAAGTAAACATTTAAAAAGAAAAAGAATTTATTTAAGAAAAGATTTAAAACAAATTCCATTTTAAATTTTCAAAACTTTGCTTTTACAACATGATCTTAATCTTTGCTTTGGGTCTAACCCGATCCCTACTCGAGACTGGCTTCGAGTCTTCTCCATCTTCTTCTTATATTATTTTTTTAAGTTTCCAAACTAAATCTTAGTTATAAAGTTAAAACTGTTAACACTCACTAACACTCACGCGAACACGAGGTGAACTCGAGACGAACCCGAGTCAAAACGTTGCTACCTCGATATCCTACCCGAGTCAAAACACTACCCAAACAACTGACACTACCCAATCCCCTATGCACATGCCGACACTTGCCACCTAACCACCTAGAAATGCCAATCGACCCTGAAGACGAAATCGAGCTATCACGACCAAAATGGTTCAGCAACCATCGCCAGGAAGTCAACTCGAACTCCAAATGCCGACCACCAGATCCCTATAATTCCGACCATACCTTGCCGACCCTCCACACCGTCATTACCCAAAGCCTCGATCAACTCGATCATACAGAGACAATGTAGCAATCAAAAAACCCAACCCTGACCAAACATAGGGCTTAAACCATAAACTTACGTCGTTCGGCCACCTCATCGATCGAGAACACCTCCGATCATTTTTGCAGTGACCACCCATCATCACTCCATCTCCAGTCGAAACCCTGACCACCACAGTCCCTCCGCCCACCAGAATTTGCCCAAAAACAAACTTCTGGTCATCACCGAAATACTGCCCCAAACCCAATCTAAAAATCATGATTTTTATTTTAAAAATCATATTTCCCAGAGTTGATTCAAGATATATAATTGAATCAACAAATTACAATACTTATTTTTAACATGTTCTTCCAATTTCAACCGTATCATCTTGTTTTCAGAAGATATTCAAACAAATTTTATTTGAATAAAATTTTAAACTTTAATTTACGTTTAAATAAACATACTGTGTTTGAAAACTCAAGGCTAACAGTGATTTGTTAAGGAAATTTTGAACTTTTGTTTTAGTTTTACTCTGTAACTTGAAAACAGAGAAAAATCAGACAGATTTAAACATGCACAATTTAATACAACATATATACAAATATTTCACCTATATATATACATGCAAGACATTAATCATCTCATAGAATTCAGATGCACGAATTTTATTTACTTAAACTTTTCTTATTAAAAATTTATTTACCTTAAACTTATTTCAAACAGGGACCAAAAATTTGCAAAATCTAGAAAAGATGAACTATAGATCTTAAACTGGAAATTCAGAGAGGAAAAGCTTTTGAAACTCAGGTGTTCTTGTTTGCTTCTCAACTTGAATTCAAATCAGAGCTTTAGATTTGAAACTGAGGAGAGCTTTGAATTTGCTTCTTACAGGAATTTGAATTTACAGGGTTTTTTTTGTATTTTGATTGTAGATTTGGAAGTTTGAAATAAGCTTTAATTTTAACTTTAATTTTTTGGTTGAAAGAGTGGAAATTGATGAAATTCTGATTTGTAAATGAAGGAGTGATTTATTTCTTGCTTTTAGAAAATTAGATGCGAAAATTTAGATGAAGAAGATGAAACAAACTTTTATAGATTAAATTTTGTTTTATTAAAATTAAAGAAAATAATTTATAAATGCGACACTTGTAAAATTTCCTAACATTTGTCACTAAACACGGCTATTCTCCTAACACATGTTATTAGGGGGATTTATAAATTAACATATGTAATTCTCATGCAAAATAGATTTTTAAATGTTTTTATAATTAATTTTCTAATTTTTAAATACAGTTTTAATTTATATAAATCAACCTCTCTAAAAAGAAATAAATATAAAACAAATTTTATATTCTAAATAAAATCATAAAAATACACTTTTAAAATCAAAGTATGATTTAAGATATAAGTAACTATATTTTATCCAAATTCAAATTAAATTTCAAATTCAATTTAAAAATCAAATTTGATATGTACATAAAATTTTAACAAATCTATTTCCACTTGTATATAATAATTTCATTTAAAATCAATATATATTTACAACACAATTATTATTATTGTTTAAAATAACAATTTTATCAATTTTAATTAACGATTATCACATTTAAATTTGGTTCGAAATTCCGGAATATCACATTCCTCCCTCCTTAAAAGAATTTCATCCCCGAAATTTAAACAAAAGATAATCCAAAATTTTCATTTTATTTCAACAATTCAAGCATATATATCATCCATACATAAGCAACCAACAAACAAAACATCCAAACAACAGTACATCCAATACAAACATCATTAGCTATTCGGACACATATCCGGATAAGCCTTCCTAAAACTATCCAGAGTCTCCCAGGTACAATCTCTGGAATCCTCACTCCACTAGACTTTAACGAGCTTCACTATCTTGCTTCTGAGTTGCCTCTCGTCTTGATCAACAATTTGAACAGGATGTCTGACAACTGATAAGTCCGGCTCAACCTCTAAGTCTTCCTGCATAGCTGGCTCCACAATAACAGATGGATCGTGCACGTATTTCGTTAGATGAGATACGTGAAAAACATTATGAATTCCAGCCATCCGGACTGGCAATTCGATCTTATAAGCTACGACACCAATCCTCTCGAGCACTCGGAATGGACCAATATATCTCAGAGCGAGTTTCCCTATTTCCCAAATCTTACTGCTCCTTTGATAGGGGAAACTTTGACAAAGACAAAATCACCAATCTCGAACTCCAATTGTCTTCGTCTTTTATCTGCATATTTCTTTTGACGATCCTAAGCAGCTCTCATCCTTTTCTTGATAAGCTCAACTTTAACAGATGCTTCACGGATCAGATCTGGTCCAAGCACAAGACGGTCCTTCGACTCTATCCAACAGGCTGGGGATCTACACGGTCTTCCATACAGAGCTTTATAGGGAGCCATCTTAATACTTGCTTGGTAACTGTTATTATAAGATAATTCCACTAGATGTAGATGGTCTTCCCACGATCCACCAAAATCCATTACATAGGTCCTTAGCATATCTTTTAGAATTCAATTAAGCCTCTACGTCTGCCCATCTGTCTAGGGATGATATGTTGTACTCAATCTCAAACTTGTTCCCATGGCCGACTACAAAGCCTCCCAGAACTTGCTGGTGAAGATATTATCTCGATCATTTACAATACTAACTGGAACACCATGCAATATGACTATCTCTCTCAAGAAAATCTCTGCCAGAGAAGCTATAGTATGGGTTGCCTTAATTCGTATAAAATGAGCGCTTTTAGTTAGGAAATCAACAACCACCCATATTCCTTCATGTCCCTTCTTGGTTCTAGGCAAACCATCGATGAAATCCATCAAAATCATCTCCCACTTACACATCGGGATTTCCAAAGGTCGCAACATACCGGCTGACTTTTGCTGATCTCCTTTAACTTGCTGGCAGAGAGCACAACTATTAACGAAAGCGGCTACATCTTCCTTCATGCCCTTCCACCAAAAGACTCTCTTCGTATCCTTATACATCTTTGAGATTCCTGGATGGATATTTAATCTAGAACGATGACTCTCTGATAACACCTCCTGTCACAGATCCCTAGCATTCGAAACACAAATCCTCCCATTAATCCTCAATGTTCCTTGGCCATCAATCTCAAAACTAGGACATTGACCTTTCCTAACTCTTCTGATAATTCTTTTCGACATTTTATCAAATTATTGCTTGCTTGAAATCCTTTCCAGAAGAGATGGAGCCACTTCCAAAAGAGATAGAACTGCGTTCCTGCTAAGAGCGTCTACCACAACGTTCCCCTTTCCCGGTGTATACAGAATATCTTAATCATACGATGCCAAAAACTCAACCCATCGCTGCAGTCTTAGATTAAGATCTTTTTGAGAGAAAAGATATTTCAACGGTTTGTGATCCGTGAATAACTTGAACTTCTCTCCCAAAAGATAGTGCCTCCAGATCTTTTAAGCAGAAACAATGGCCAACAGCTCTAGATCGTGCGTAGCGTAGTTCCTTTCATGAGGCTTCAATTGCCGACTCGCATACACAATTACCCTACCATTTTGCATTAGAATTGCTCCTAATCCAACAATACAAGCATCCGTATAAACCTCAAACTTGCTCTTCCCATCCGGAATAGCCAACACATGAGCACTTGTCAACTTTGCCTACAGATTCTGAAAAGTCTCCTCACATTCCGGTGTCCACTTGAATTTAGCACCCTTCCTTGTCAGCTTAGTTAGGTGCGAAGAGATCATGGAATAATCCTTAATAAACTTCCTGTAGTAGCCAGCCAATCCTAAAAAACTACGAACTTCAGTCGGTGTCCGAGGCTGCTTCCACTCCAAAATAGTCTTAACCTTCGCTGGATCTACCGAGATTCCCTCACCAGAAACAATGTGCCCTAAAAATTTTACTTCTGATTTCCAAAAATGGCATTTAGAGAACTTTGCCTTTAGAACATGCCTTCTCAGAGTTTCCAATACTATTCTCAAGTGTTGCTTGTGCTCTTCTTCTTACTTAGAGTAGACCAAGATATCATCGATGAACACCATAACGAACTTATTCAATACATCACGAAAGACTCGGTTCATCAAGTCGACAAAGTAGGCAGGAGCGTTGGTTAACCTGAAAGGCATAACCAACCACTCATAGAAACAATTAGGTCCCCTAAATGCAGTTAAGGGAATACTGCCCTCAGCTACCCTTAACTGATGGAAACCTGATGCTAAATCCAATTGAGTAAAGATTGAAGCTCCATGCAGCTGGTCGAAGAGATCATCAATACGAGGAAGATGATACTTATTTCGAATGGTCACTTTGTTCAACTCTCGATAGTCTACGCAGAACCTTAGCGACCCATCCAACTTGGTGACAAATACTGCAGCGGATCCCCAACAAGAAAAACTGGGCCTAATCAATCCCTTCTCCAACAGATCTTGAGTTTGCTTCACTGGTTCCTCCCTCTCCCTAGGAGCCATTCTCCTACTAGGTTGAATTACGAGTACTGCTCCTGGAACCAAATCTATACGAAACTCTATTTCTCGGTGTGGAGGTAAACACTTAACTTCCTCGAATACATCTGGGAAATCTTGGACCACTTCGATATCACCAACCTCCTCTTGAGAAGTCTCCACTCCACGTAAAAGACTACTCAAGTGTATTCCAGAGTTATCATACATTACTCTAGCAATCCTACCCAGATCAGTTTCCAACGAAATTGTTCTCTCATCACAATTTAGGACAGCCTTATACTTATCAAGCCAATCCATCCCTAATATAAGGTCAAACCCCTTAAAATCCAACACATAAGTGTCACAAGAAAAACTATGGGACAAATAGGAGATTCACAAATCCTTATAGATCCTATCTAATTTGGTTACCCCTCCTATAGGATTAGATACACAGATGGGATTATCTACAATACTAGGGGCAAGAAAAAACTTCTCTATAGATTCCAGAGAAATAAAACTCAAAGAAGCACCAGAATCAAACAAAACTTTAATATACTTGCCATCTAAAAGTAATGTACCTTCCAATACTCCCTTGCCCTTAGATGAAGTTGATGGTGCACCTTCCAAAGCAAATACCTTAATCTGCTGGACTTTATGAAGGAGCGGGCAATCCTTGATCATATGACCCGGTTTGTTGGCAGTTGAAGCAAAGAGATTTCTGAACCAAAGCTGAACCTCGTCCACTATAATGCGGGTGTTGCTGCTTTCTTTCTTGAGGACACTGATTCGCCAAATGCCCGACTTGTTGACAATTATAGCACTTGCGAGGTCCATTGTTGCTTCCAGACTTCTTCTTGTTTTGCCTCTTCCAATTGGGATTGAATTTCCTCTTATTTGGGTTAGAAGAATTTCCTCCCGATGAAGCAACTCGTGACACTGATCTCTTATTCATCAAATCCTCATATCTTAACGCCATATCAATTAACTCCATAAAAGAACCTTTTAAGTGCGCTGTCATCCTTTCTTGAAACTCTAGCCTCAATCCTTGCACAAACATATCGTTCTTTTTTAGAGGAGTGTCTATAAGCCCTAGACCATAGCAAGATAATTCATTAAATTTGGTCTCGTACTCCACTGTAGTCATGCTTCCTTGCTTTAAATTCATAAAATCCTGATAAAGATGAGTTTTCCCTGCTATCGGCATGAATTTCTCCTTAAACAACTCCTCAAATTCTTCCCAAGACATATCGTCCTCAGAGACATTTGCTGTCACTGCGTCCCACCAGGCTGCAACACCTCCTTGCAATTGCCACAAAGTCATTGCCCTCTTCTGCTCATCTGATAATTTCACGCTCTTGAAGTTTTTCTCACAAGAGCATGGCCATGCTTGGACCTCAATTATAGTTTCTGATCCTTTAAATGGTTTTCCTCCAAGGTTGATGAAATCCTTGCATACGGCAGCAAAACTGACTGAAGGCGGTACTGGATTAACAACCTCATTATCAGCCTGACCTCTTCTATCATTGGTCGATATGCTTCCTACAACCCTTCCCCTCCTGCCTCTTGAACTCATTTTGGCTACCTGGACAGGTAACCCAACCAATTTAGATAGGGATTTAGTTATATAAGAAAATTACAAATACGCACTCTCAAGATAGATAATACTCCAAAGCCTAGGTGTTTCTCAACTTATGCCCTAATACCAACTGTGACGACCCGTCTTTCAATCCCCAGAAAGACGTATCATCGATAAGAAAAGAAAGAGATAGAAATAGAAAAGATAGAAGGAAAAGAACAATAACATCAGAATCTCACAGCGGAAACGGAACAAAATATAATACTACACATATCCATTACATAGTTTTACATATCAGAGTACGCAAAATAATACGACTTCATTACATTTATAAGAGTCTGCCAAACCATACAACCCAAAATACAACATCAAAATGTCACTACAGCGGATAGAGATAGATAGGTACGTCTGGATTCCAGCTCCAGCTTCCAAAACATTTGTCAATCCCAACTGATCACTTGGCTACTCATAAAAATTTGAGTACCCAAGAGTTTATGAAAAAAAATAAACTCTGGGTCAAACATGGGTCTGGTGTGAGTAAACAGGTTAAAGTTGTTTAACTTTAAAATCATTTGAAAACAAAAGGTATCACGTAAGACTTCCCACACATAAACATGGGTAAGCTTTTACTTTACGCTAACCAAAACATTTGATAGGAAATCCAGCGATATTATAATAGGGTCTAGGGTTTTCAAGCAAATGGAAAATAGCCGAAATTGTTACATTCATTAAATTCCAGCTACTAGCCACAAAAGTGGGTAATACAATCAAAACTGTAAGGTCTCGTAGGAAGAATGGGTTTCCATCAATGGCAGGGCTACTGGGTACCGCCCGTCACAGTACGGGGCCTAGATCACCGTACCAGGGATCCACCCTAAATCCCCTGCAACACAAGGTCGGAACCATCCCTTACTGGACAGCTCTGAACAAGACAACCTTGTAGTTGTGGCCAACAACTGCCCACACAACCGAAATATAAGGGACTTCTAGAAGGGGTAAATCTCGTCCTACTTGGGCCTGACCCACTTAACCTTGCTGCACCTCGCCTGTTTTTAGCCATTCTCGGTTGATGAGGCTTGAGGCTACGATTACCTTTATAGAACACATTTCTTAGAATGCTCAACGCCCACCTGGCGATGTGCTGAAAGCATTCAATCCATACAAGTTTGTTCCGGGTTTGAACGAAACCGAAGGCATTATTTCATTACACTCATTTTGGAATCACCCTCAGAGTTAACAATAATAACCCTGGCACTCTGAAACTCCATCTCGATCTTCACTTAGAGATGTCATGACCTAAGGTTTAACCTAGATCGATGTCGTTTTCGGAAAATCAAACTTGATTCCCGATCCCGGTCTCATCGAAATCCAAACGTGTCTTAAAGGTCAAGTTATTTAAAGATTTAAACAAATGAATACAATTTTAAACATTGAATTCACACAGCATTATCCACAGATAATAACAAACATCTAACACAAATATGTATATATATAATATCTCATCACAGAATATCTCAGATTATCATCCAACAGATATCAACCAAATCCAGACATTCAATTCAAAACAATCATCCATAAGCAAGTATATCTCTAATTCATATTATAATTAATTTATTTAATTCAAATTAAATTAATTACTTAAGAATTAATCACTTTACCTTGCTTAACCAATCATTAATTAATTAATCACAATCATTTAATTAATTAATCACTTCTTAATTAACCTCATTATCAATTAAATTAATCTTTAATTAATTAATTAATTATCCTTTAATTATTAATTAATAACTCTAATTATTCATTTTTAAAACTTGATTAAATATTAATCATCCCTTAATTGATTACTAATTAACCCTTAATTTACAATTAATTAATCTTAATTAATTGCTTAATTAATTTATCTTAATCACTTAATTAATTATAATTAATTAACCTTAATCGTTTAATTAATTAATTATCAATTAATTAATCACTAATCACTTAATTAATTAATCACTAATCATTTATTGATTTATCTTTATTTATTTAACTAATTATCTATTAATTATAATTTAATTCAATCCTTAATTACTTAATTAAATCAATTCTTAATTGTCAATTAATTAATCTTAATTAATAAATTATAAATCTAAAATTTTAAATTAATTAATTAAACTTAAATTTCTTAATTAACTTAAATAATCTGAAATTAATAAAACCTTAATTATTCTTAAGATAAAACATTATCTTATTAATGCCTTATCTATCATTAAAAACATCTTATCTTATTAATTAACTTTACTTTCTTAATTAGAACATTTAATTAAGTTTGAAATAAAATAAACATTTAACCTTTATCATCACTTAATTATATTTATGAAAAATTTTAGTTTAAAAATATTTTGTAGTTTACTTTACAAACTTAAGTTTATATAATTTTAAATCCAAGGTTTAAGTAAACATTTAAAAAGAAAAAGAATTTATTTAAGAAAAGATTTAAAACAAATTCCATTTTAAATTTCAAAACTTTGCTTTTAAAACATGATCTTAATATTTGCTTTGGGTCTAACCCGATCCCTACTCGAGACTGGCTTCGAGTCTTCTCCATCTTCATCTTATATTTTTTTAAGTTTCCAAATTAAAATTAAGTTTAAAAGTAAAAATGTTAACACTCACTAACACTCACGCGAACACGAGGCGAGCTCGAGACGAACCCGAGTCAAAACGCTGCTACCCTGATATCCTACCCGAGTCGAAACACTACCCAATCCCCTGTGCACATGCACTGGCAGTCGCCGACGATCCAGCCTCCATAATCACCTCCGACACGTCGCCTTCCATCGACACTTGCCACCTAACCACCCAGAAATGCCAATCGACCCCGAAGATGAAATCGAGCTATCACGACCAAAAAGGTTCAGCAACCATCGCCAGGAAGTCGCCTCGAACTCCAAATACCGACCACCGGAATCCCTACAATTTCGACCATACCTTGCCGAGCCTCCACACTGTCATTACCCAAAGCCTCGATCAACTCGATCACAGAGAGGCAATGCAGCAATCAAAAAACCCAACCCTGACCAAACGTAGGGCTTAAACCCTAAACTTACGTTGCCCGGCCACCTCATCGATCGAGAACACCTTCGATCATTTTTTCCATGACCACCCATCATCACTCCATCTCTAGTCGAAACCTTGACCACCACAGTCCTTCCATCCACCAGAATTTGCCCAAATTGCCCAGAAACAAACTTCTTGTCATCACCGAAATACTGCCCCAAACCCAATCTAAAAATCATGATTTTTATTTTAAAAATCATATTTCCCAGAGTTGACTCAAGATATATAATTGAATCAACAAATTACAATACTTGATTTTAACATGTTCTTACAATTTCTACTGTATCATCTTATTTTCAGAAAATATTCAAAAAAATAAATTTGAATTAGATTTTAAACTTTAATTTATGATTAAATAAACATACTGTGTTTGAAAACTCAAGCCTAATAGGGATTTGTTAAGGAAATTTTTAATTTTTGTTTTAGTTTTACTTTATAACTTGAAAACAGAGAAAAATCAGACAGATTTAAACATGCACAGTTTAATACAACATATATACAAAGATTCCACCTATATACGTGCAATACATCAATCATCTCAGAAAATTCACATGCACAAATTTTATTTAGTTAAACTTTTCTTAATAATAAAAATTTACTCACCTGAAACTTATTTCAAGCAGAGACCAAAAATTTGCAAAATCTGGAAAAGATGAACCGCAGATCTTAAACTGGAAATTCAGAGAGGAAAAGCTTTTGAAACTCAGGTTTCTTGTTCGCTTCTCCACTTGAATTCAAATCAGAGCTTTAGATTTGAAACTGAGGAGAGCTTTGAATTTGCTTCTTACAGTAATTTGAATTTACAGGCTTTTTTGTATTTTGCTTGTAGATTTGGAAGTTTGAAATAAACTTGAATTTTAACTTTAATTTTTTGGTTGAAAGAGTGGAAATTGATGAAATTCGTATTTGTAAATGAAGGAGTGACTTATTTCTAGCTTTTAGAAAATGAGATGGGAAAATTTAGATGAAGAAGATGAAACAAATTTTATAGATTAAATTTTGTTTTATTAAAACTAAAGAAAATAATTTATAAATGTGACACTTGTAAAATTTCCTAACATTTGTCACTAAACAAGGCTATTCTCTAAACACATGTTATTAGGGGGATTTATAAATTAACATATGTAATTCTCATGAAAAATAGATTTTTAAATGTTTTTATAATTAATTTTCTAATTTTTATATACATTTTTGATTTATTTAAACCAACCTCTCTAAAAAGAAATAAATATAAAACAAATTTTATGTTCTAAATAAAATCATAAAAATACACTTTTAAAATCAAAGTATGATTTAAGATATAAATAACTATATTTTAAATTTCAACTTAAAAATCCAAATTCAAATTTAATTTCAAATTCAATTTAAAAATCAAAATTGATATGTGCATAAAATTTTAACAAATCTATTTCCACTTGTATATATTAATTTCATTTAAAATCAATATATATTTACAACAAAATTATTATTATTGTTTAAAATAACAATTTTATCAATTTTAATTAAATTATTAAAGAGATTATCACATTTAAATTTGGTTCGAAATTCTGGAATATCACAACAACAATCCTCTGAGAGGGAAAAGAACTAAGTTTTATTCATCACAAATAATTTTATTTACATGAACTACGAAAACAAAAATAATTACATAATCTAAACTAGCTCTTCTTGAACGAGAGCTAAGACTACTTCTTCGACTTCTTCGACTTTTTGCCAGATGACACCTCCCCGGTACGTTTACCCTTGATAACTTCTTTGACGGGGGGTGACAGTTGAAGAAGTACGAGGAACATCCATGGGTTTGGACCTGCTTGTGAGGATGACCTTCAACGGCTTGTTCAAAGCATCGTCCAAGTCCATAGCCTGAGGTTCGACCTTGATCTTGACCGTCTTTTCCTTCTCTTTCTCAAGCTGCTCCTTCATGCTCAGTTCGGATGTGTGCTCAGAGACGCCTGTAATTTCAACTTCATAACTCCCATCGATGGGAGAGGAAGTCTCAGATTTGTCCTCATCAAGTGCTCCGATCACCTGAGCATCTGGACCGGGAGCCTCTTCTGTGTGAGTGGCTTCACTCATTTTTTCCCTCACCTCCTTGGCGACATCACTCCTCGAAGTGGGCTTAAGATCAGAACAGCCTGCACAAAATCAAGAAAAGCAAGTATTAGAATGTGATAGCTTCTGGTGAAAAACAAATACTCTTGGAATGTTAAAGCAAAAGAGTTTCCTACCAGGTTCCGGCTGGCTCTCAGCCGTCGGGGGGTCTCACCCTCTAGAATGGGGGACAAAACGTGAACGCCAAGGCCGGGGTCCTCCGGGTCATAGCCGATGTGCTGTTCAAAAGGATCGAGTATCGGCCGACCGACTGGTTGGGTAGGCACACGAGCTGGAGACTCTATTCTGGATGGACCGGCGATAACTTCTTTCCCTTTCATTGAGGGGGAGCATTTGCAATAAAGGGCTTTAGCCGTTGACAAGACCGAAGGCTCATTTCCCTTAAGGAATTCTTTTATCAAGGCCCCCTCATCAACCTCCTCGATATCGTGTTTGGCCTTCTTGGTTTCAATTAAGGTCTCTCACGCCTCGACTAAAGATTCGAGATAGCCCTTGCTTAGAAAAGTTAAGTCCCGGTGCATGAGAACGTGTGCATTGAATTCGGCAATAAGCGGGTCAAACATGCTTTTGACCTCTTCCCTACCTTCTTCCTTGGCCGCCTCAAGACGGGAGTCGATCTCCGCAGATGCTATTTTTTTGCCCTCTTCACGGGCTTCATTCTTCAGCGCCTCAACTTTAGAAAGCTCGCCCTCAAGTTTCGCCTTTATGAGTCGCATTGCAACGATCTCGGCGTGATACCGTTGCGACACTTCTTGAGCAACAATCTTCTCTTCTTGCTCTTTACGAAGATGCTCCTCAAGTTCTTTGACTCGAAGGCAGAATGCATCCCTCTCCTTTTGCACCGAGTCGTTCCCCAAAGCTAAAGCCCCACAGAGTTGTACCGCCTCTTCGATTTCTTTTTTATGAGTTGATTCCAAACGAGTTACGGCTTCGGCGGTACTTTTGGCGCCCTTTTGGGCGGCCTCAAGCTGAGATTTGTAAGGCGCAATCTCTTCGTCCTGAGCTTTGATAATGTCTTTGTCATGAATAGCCTCAAGCTTCAGGCGATCAATCTCATGTTGGCGTTCTATGGAGACTTCTGACACTTTCTCAGCAAGATGAACGAACGCGTCATGCTGAACATAGACGTCGTTGGTGCAGACGATAGCGTACCGCTTGACATCTCCAGGAATATGATGGATCGATGGGAGAAACTTCAGACCATTAAAGCATATTTTTGGAAATTTAAATTTAAGCTCGGCCAGTCTCTTCGATACTGATGGATCTGTTACAGGAACAGGAGGAGACGGCTTCGAAGGTTCAGCTCTCCTATGAGGATCTCGGGACTATCGTGTGGAAGAGGAATCGGAATGTTAATTACGGGGAACATTGAATTGCGACCCCTTATGGTCGTGCTTATCCTTGCTTTGCCCCGAGTGAGAAGAGGGATGTTGGTGGTATTTTGGCTGATGATATGTTTTCTTCCGAGATGATGAGTCCCGGGAATGATAATCCCTATCACCATCACCGTCTCTGTCCCGACGTTTTTCGGAACCTGAGTCCCATCCAGAATGATGGAAGATAGACGACCTACGGAGACGATCAATTCCGTATGTATGCCCCATGTCACCTACACAGAATTCAAATAACGATTTAGCAAAGAGTAGTGTGACGATGGAAATTTAAGTGCAAGGTGGAGTGCATGTGTTTGTGTGTGTCCTAGTGTTTCCCCCCGACGGACAAGTTTCTTTACTAATGGGAGTTTTTTCCCCCAGAGTTTGGGCTTGAACGCCTACATCGCCTCTGATGGGCGAGTGAAGTTTAAGTGCCTTCGGATCGTCAAAAACATAATTAAGTAGATCGTCAAGTATGGAGAGGTTCGAGAGGCACTTTAAAGAACTTTCTAAATGTTGTAAGGAAGCCTCTTTCTCTGTTGGAATAAGAGTAACTTTTGAGGTTGCACCAACTTTTTTCCTCCTTATCTTATACGTCAGTCTCTTTTTCCTCTTCAAATTGGAAGATGACGTTTCGATGTCGTGAACTTCGACTATCGGGTCCTGAGTAGGACCAACGTTTTCATCTTGTGCTTTGGGTGTTTCAGTTTCCATAATTTCTCCTTCTTCTAGTGCACAAGGAGCGTTACGTGTTGAAGACTCAGCTTGTTTTTTCCCTTTGCCAAAGGCGGGCCTAGTTATGGTAACACCCTGAGGAAGGCTTATCCGATGGCCTTCTGCCAACAGTTCAAACGTTGTAAGTGACTCATTCGAAATGAGAGTTCGGACGTCCCATTCTTCGACAGGAAGGGCTCTAATAGCTTCGACGGCTTCAGAATATCCGCGGCCGTCAGGATGTGGATTGATACCTGAAAAGAAGGAAAAAAGAGTTAGAAAAGGCATGGCTTTGACCAAGTATGAATATCGATCCAGAGAAAAGACTTACTTCCTTCCACCCATCTCCTCGCGAAACCAGGAGGGCAATGCACATAAAACCATTCCTTTTTGTGCAAGGAAAACTTGCTACATGCCCCGGTCAAGATCTGACATTTATGGTGCGGCTCAAGAAACATGAAAGAGGGGCTATCTCTCCGCTTCTTACTATATATATATATATGTATGTATGTGTGTGTGTGTATATATATATATCTGATGTCACCGGGGGTTGAAGGCCTAGAGAGGACATTCATGAAGAGGATGTAGGTACCGTAGAGGAAGGCGTGACCGTTCGGGTGCAGTTGTGATGGGGCAATGTCGATGTATTGCAGCATGTCCCGAAGAAATGAGTTGAACAGTGGCACGCTGCCGACCCCGCACATAAACTTATTACAAGCTGTGTATCCAACTGGGGTAAGTGTGCATGATCGTGCCCCGATGGAACTAATACGTCGTCGAAGGGGATTCCATGGATAGAGCATATCCGACGGAGTGCACTTCCATTAATCTTCGAAGCCTGTGAATCGACTGGGTTGTCCAAGAAAATTGATGCCTCCATAGCGTCGGGAGCTAAGTTATGAGCAGGGGAAGTCGACGGGTTTGAAGTATCTACGACTCCTTGTTTAGAAGACAGCGCTGGTCTATCTGAGATGGTGGTGGAGCTAGATTTCCTAGACATCTTTGATAGAAATTGAATCTAGTAGAGTACCTGTTTTAACTATACCTGAAAAAACAATCGACGTTAGACTTAACAACACAAGTATTCCCCCCGTGTGGTGTGTGAACTAGTGTGATGATTCAAATATAAGTGCTGAGAAATTGAAAGTCATGGATTTGATGGTACAAAGTTGAGCTTTGAATTGTCGCCTTCGAAGACCGCCATCACCGACTGTCTCCAAAAGCCCACCCTATCATATTTTCAATTTCGGGTTCCGGTATTGGCGCAATATGTTAAAGGAAATTATCGATTTTTGTCGATTTAAGTTTAGTCTTGTGATTGCTGAAACTAAGAGGTTATCGGTCTAGATTAGTTCGATATGCTAATTTGCTTAGGTCCTTGTCCTTGTTTTCGTCATAAAATTAGGCAAAGTGAATAGTTGTTCGGCCTAAGTGTCGTTTGGCCAAAATATTGATCGGCCTAAATATCGTTCGGCCTAAGTATCATCTGGCATTCATGTCGTTCGGCCTAAGCGTCACTTGGCCTAAATATTGATCGGCTTAAATACAATCGTCTTTCGGCGTAAGCATGGCTCTTCCAACCCTTCCTTTTGGCCGTTCGACACGCGGAAAATCATGCCGAACCGTGATTGTGCCGAGCCATACCGCTCGACATTCTGCCCTTAATATTATCTGCCTTTTTTCCCTCCATCTCTCCCGATCGGCATAGCCGAGTCATTCGGCAAGTCATGCCGAGCCATCACGTTCGGCATCCGGTCCATTATCCACTACCTTTCAATTTTTCCACTCCAACCTCGTCCGGCATGGGGAGATCATGCCGAACCAAGGCCATGTCAATCCTCGCCAATAGGCCTTATCTTTAACTCCATTCCCATGCTCCCATAGGATCACTCGGCATTAAAAGATCATGCCAAGCCACTGCAATGCATCTTCCACCTTCCTCTTCTCCAATCCATCCACCTCGAAATCGCCTAAAAGCATATTGAGTTCAAGCCCTAGGATGCATCCAAGCCTCAATTCATCTCCCTCATCCACACGCCCCCACTTTCTACGTTCTATAGAGGATTCACGAGTTCGAGTAATATGTTATACTTCCTAATTTGAGAGAGCGATCGAAAGGTCCTTACCAAAGAGAAAGGCAGGAGCTTGAAGGTCTATAAGCTTAAGATTGGGAGTTGTTCGAGCTTAATTTGGGAGGAAGCTTTTAGAAGGGCTTGTTGGATTCAAGGAAGGAAGGGGAGTTCGGAAAGGTGAACGAAATTCAAGGGAAGTAAGTTGCGAGTTGTTGGAAAATAACGGAGGTAAAAAGTGAAAAGAGAAGAAGAAGGAAAATGCCGACCTTTATAAGAGAAGAGGGGAAGTCAAAAGGACAATGACCGGTAGAACCGGTCAAGACGACCTCGTTCGGCATCGTCTATGCTGTTCGACAATTGCATGTCGTTCGACGAGCATCGCCTCACCTGGTATTTGAGCGAAGATACTATCGAGAAAAATGAGCCGAGGCTCGAAGCAAAACATGGAGAGTTCATGCTTCAAAGCGCACCACATCCGACCACGTGATGCACTATGGGGGGCAAGTGTTACCTGAAAGTTTGACCAGGCAACTAAGTACTCGGCATTTGCATACTGTTCGGCATTTATGAGTCATTCGGCATCCAGATCGTTCGGCATTAGAGAACGTTCGGAATTCAGGAACGCTCGGCATTTAGGAGCGTTCGGCATTAGAAAACACTTGACTTCTAGAGTCGTTCGGCACAAATGATTCATTCAGCACTCAAGTTTGGTCGGCATCTATGGGACAGTTGGCATGCAAGAGCGTTCGCCATTGAGCCGTTCGGTATTGTATGTCGTTAAGCATCTATGGACGTTCGACATGGCAGAGTCACTCGGCATTCCATACTGCTCAACATCCTAACCTAGTTCTGCACAAATACTTCGTTCGACATAAATCTCGTTCGGCATTCGGGATCGATTGACATCCAGAGTCGTTCGACACAACACACTGGGTCGGCTTCCAGTGTCGTTCGGCATAAATCTCGTTCGGCATTCGGTATCGATCGGCATCAAGAGTCGTTCGACACAACACATTGGGCCGCTTTCAGTGTCGTTCGGCACAAATACTTCGTTCGGCATTCAGAGTGTTTGACATCACTTCGATCGGCATGAAGATATCGTTCGGCATCACTTCGATCGGCATGAAGATATCATTCGGCATCACTTCGTTCGGCATGAGGATATCGTTCGGCATTCATGCCTTGTTCGGCATTTTGCCGTTCGACATCTATGGATCGGCACACAGTGATCACTCTTTTTGGGCCAAGCTACTTAGCTACCTAGCCCACCAGGGAAGTACAACCTATCTTCGCCTATAAATAGAGAGGCAGGGGCACAGTGAAAGGGACCTTTTTTCGAGAACACTGGGGAGACTCTGCCGCATTAAAGACTTATCTTTTTTGCTTAGCAATTGTATTCAACATAATTGGTATATGGATTGTATCTGTAATCGATTATCGAGAAATGCAATGAAGATTAACCTCAAAGTGGACGTAGGCAATTACGCCGAACCACTATAAATCTGTTGTTCATATTTTCTACATTTAAATCTGCGTACCTTCCCTGTTTAACTTTACTATCTTCATTAATCTCTCTACATAACTCTACTCAAGGGTGTTAGTGACCAATTCTGGTGCTAACAGGTATTTACTAGCAGTTTATATTCAATAATAAATTAAATAACAAATTTAGCAGTAGTTTATATGCAATAATAAATTAAATAACAATTTAACTGGCAGTTTATATGCAATAATAAATTAAATAACAATTTAATTCAATTTAATTCAATTTTACAGAGATGATGATTTAAAAATATGTCAAACAGTCATAAATAAATTTATAATTACAACATAAATCAATTCAATAAACATAGGAAATTTTAGAAGTTGTGAGTGGGTTAAAACACTCACCTTTTGAATTTAAATTGAATTTAAATCCAATTTAAACCCAAAATTCAAACGGTCTCAGAATCTATCCAACCTAGCATCAAAATGTTCGATATTTCGATACGAACGCAACGTTGAAAACTGCACGTTAACTGGACCTCGCATGTAAAAGATATACACAATAACAACATTGGAATTCAAATAAAAATGAAATAAAATTAATAAAAAAAGAAAAACCTAACAGATGCGTCCACGTCACCCTGCCCCAAATTCATGCGCGTACCCTAGCCAGAGAAACTCGCATTCGAATTGGAATGAGCCGCCGCATCTCCTCGCCAATTTCGCCGACGCCACAGTCATATCCACCTAGATCAGAGTGCTCCGCTGGCCTCCCCAACCTAGGCTGACCTCTCCACTACCGCGCGATCCCCCACAGGCCATCACGCCGCATATGGTCGACCAATGTTCCCTTTTCGATCGTAAAAAAATCCCTAACTACTACGAAACGTTAGCCGCATGGATCTGAGCTGCTCGACGTCCCCTACGCACTAATCACTAGATCTCTCGTCGCTCATCCACCGTCCAAGGAAGCGATGGTCCATGGACAGCCGTGAACAATCTGCCCAATTCTGGCCGCACAAAAACCCAAAGTAAAAAACGAATCATATATTTGTCTTGCTCTTGTTGAGAGCTTTAAATCCATATATAACTCGATATATACGGAGGAATTTGAATTTTGAAGTAGAAATTTTTGATTTGCAATTGACTGCGAAATTTAGAGTTTGTCTACCATTGAGAATGAGGAGAAATTGGAATTGTACGTTTAGAAAAATAAACATAGGAAATAGGAAAGGGTTTATAACGAGGTATACATACATACATACATACATACACACACACACACACACACACACACACACACACACACATATATATATATATACGCAAAGCTGAAATTAGAATGGACCGGATTGTTTTGGATTGAAATCTGAACGACAAATGGCCCGAAAAGCCCGTTCTGACTCCAGAACGAAAATAAGCCGACGCGTATATCAAAATAGATGTTTTAAAATATTTTAAATGCAATGGAATAGGTTTCAAGTCCTAATTCCATCGTATGAAGAAGTTAGGCTAAAAAAGCTATTTCAAATTGATTTTAGTTGATTTCAATTAAATTGCTTTCTAGTCCTTTCGAGCCCGTACGACCAAACGACAAGTCAGATCGATATGAAACTTGAAATCCTACAATAATTCACGGTTACGGATCCGATGAAACTGCTTTCGTCGAAATCTGAGTCAGTGGCCAAAATGGCTATTTTCCAGCTAATTAAATAATTTAATATTAAATTAATTAATCACTTCTTCAATCTAAATTATATAGTCAATAAACCTTATCATTTTTGATTTCTTAAACAATCACAATAATCTTAAACAAATTTAGATGTCAAATAAAAGTTGATTAATCCAACAATTTCAGTGTTTAATTTCAGTTTCATTAAATTCAGAAATTATAATTTAAAATTCCTAAAATCTATTTATTAAATTTAAATTCTAATAAATAAATAAATCTTGATTTTCCATTCTCTTTACCAACCAGTTATCCTATTATAAATGGGATTGACATTATTTTCAAATATTATCTTAATTTACATTAACATAATAATTAATTACATTTATTGAAATTTATTTCCCAATTTACTAAATCAAACAATTATAACCTTACAATTGTTTCAATTAATTAGGGTTGCACTAGTTATTTATCAACTTGCATTAACATTATTACCTTTATTTTAGTTATTTCATTATTAAATTATAAATTTTTATTCTCTTTCTGAATTAAATTACCAAAACTTTTTAAATTAAAAAGAAATTAATTATCGAAAATTAGCGGGTCATTATAATGTCGGCCAGCTTTTTTCTTCCTTTGTGAAAATGGCTTCTTCAATATCCATTTGTTCCTCTCTAATAAAATTAGGGCTTTGCAATTGAAGAAGTGCAGACTTCAATTTTCTCAATCGAATATGTGATATTGCTTTCTTTGCTCTATCGATCGACCGTCTTTTGCAGCTTAGTTTCGGCTGCTTCTTTGACCGAGTTTGATTCGAACAATCTGGTATGTAATTTAGGCTTTTCTTCTTACTGTTTAGCTTGCTCGAACTCGATTAGAATCGAGTTATTGATTTGATTTTTGGTATCTGTTTTGCTCGAACTCAAATACCTCTCTCTCGCCAATGATGATTGGGTTTTATAGGATTCTATTTCCTATATTTTCATTCGTATACTCTTCTGATAATTTTCGACTTGGCCATTTGATTATGCTTGGATGTTGATGATTTCTCTGACTTTGTCACTTCTTATATTTTTACGTTACTTGGTTGACATGGCTTCAAGTTTGAACTATTCTATTTCTTGACAACCACGGCTTGATGGTTTTGGTCTCTGTGACTTGTTCGATATTACTTGACCATCGTTTTTGCATTTGAAATTTATATTGACTGCTGATCTGTTCTCCGTTGGCATCAGCTTCTTTGTATAATTGAGCTTTTCGAACTGTTCTTTACATATATAGCTCGCTAAACTGTTGAGTTTTGTAGAAACCTAGAACTGCTTCATTTTTTATCACTGTCTTGCTTGATATGTATTCATGTGCATTGTTTGCATTGAGCTATTGTTTCACTGGTGCACTGACTTGAGTCTGTGTTATATATATTTTGTCCTTGTTAGCATATTTAGCTCAGTTGTCTCGAGCACATTTGTATATATGATACTTTGACTGTTGAGGCAGTGCCATTGATATTCGAATCTTTGTTTGGCCTCATTTCCTGCTATTGCAATGTGTCTCGTCCGGTCTTGTACCACTTGTTGTTCACTCGAGTTGTTGTGTGATTCAATGCACCTGTATATGTCTTATGGAGTCTGGTTTCATTTTGTTTGATCATTGGCTTGTTGTTGCCTCTCTGGTTTCATTGAACTTTAAATCTTGAGTCATGTTCATTCATGTGTACATTAGTTTGGTTCCATTGATGATGCATAACACCTGCATATACACATGCTATTTTATTTTCTTGTGCACCATCTGGAGCTCGAGTTGCTTCATCATTGACTGTGATTGTGTAGTCTGCACTTGAACTTGCACTGACCAGTTTATTGCATTCACCATGCTTGTTTTGTCTTCACTAAGCATTACCCTTTGCACATATTCATGTTGCATACTTGTGAATGACTATACATATGTCTTTGGCCTTAGTTGTATTGAACTGGTCGACACTATTGAGGCTGTACGTATACCATGGGCTTGTCCCTTCGACTGTTTTTTATTTGAGTCTGCATTGTGCATGATTTCGAGTCTTTGACTCTTTGTGTGAACTTGATTGAGTTGTTGCTTCGAGTTACACTACAACTATAGCTTTTACTCTTATGCATGTTCACCACCATTGCATTGTTTTTGCACATATGATATTTGAGTCTGGTTAAACTGTCTAGCCTCTTTTGTTACTGAATTCATGTGTGCACCTGAGTTGAATCCAGCTTAAAGCTTGGGTTTGACCTTGTGCCCATGTCGTGACATTATTTTTATTGCACTTGAGTTGGACCTGGCTTTTGATTTGCGTTTGACCATGTGCTCACCTGTCCCTATAGATTTATCAAGTGTACATCGGTGTGCACGGCCTTGTGGCATGTATAGTGATACACTGTGCATGTCACAAGCTATTCGTGTATGATGAATTCAAATTTAAATGATGACGAACAACCCAAATAACTGAGGCAAATATTATTTTCAAAATAAACGTTTTATTTTATAGTGCAAAAAATTTTCTTTTCAATTTTACTACGTCGTTGTATATTTTTGCAGATTGCTCAAATGATGGATTCAATCTGGAATGGAGTTGAAGATAAATACAAGTGAATGAGCGATATGTAGTGAGGACAGTTATATAAATTGAAATGTATTGTAATTGCAAATTGCATATATATAGTGAGAGCTCAAATTTTCACTATTCAAATTGTAATAAATATTTGTTTGAATAAAATATCTGTTTGAATTTAAATTCTGTGTTATTTATTTTATTCATCAAATATTTATTTAATCTTTGAAAATAAAATAGTACATTCACAAATACATTTAAATGAATATATATATATATATATATATATATATATATATATGTTTATTATCATCAAACAAAAATCATAAACATGCACATTCAACAATCTCCTCCTTTTGATGATAACAAACATATATGTAAGATTTTGAATTTATTATATGTATTTGATTATTTAATTTGCTCCCCTATTTTAATGCTTCCTCTCAACACAAAGCTCCCCCTTCATATATGCATGAAAATAAATATGCAAATGAGCCAAGATGCAAATAGAAATATATTTGACCTTTATTTGCCAAAATCTTTACTTTTCTCTCCCCCTTTTGTTAACAGCAAAAGAGTAATAGTTTTGAAAAAATAGAGATAAATTGATAGACATTAATACAACATTAATGCTATCGGGTATAAATATCAAATTTCAATAAAAAATGAAACAAAAACCATAAATACTCTGTTTGACGCATATTCCACTATAGAATGATAGGGATGATGTCATCATATAAAACCATATAGTTGTGTCTATTTTGCGGTATATTTATATCAGGAATTAGAATATCTACTAACCATGCATAACCGTTAGGACTTTTAAATGAGATTAGTCGCATTCTAAATTTTTTATTAAAAATGAATTAAAATATCTTATAACCATGCATAACCGTGAGGACATTGAAATGGGATTAGAACCAACTTGTCTATTAAATCAATCAATTTTGATACGCTTTCCATACATGCTTAACCGTGGGGACATTGAAATGGGATTAGAATCAACTTGTATATTAAATCAATCAATTTTGATACGCTTTCCATACATGCATAACCGTGAGGACTTTTAAATGAGCATGGAAGAACATAATCAAAAATCCCAAGTAATTCACCCATGCATAACCATGAGGACTTTTAAATGAGAGTGAATACTTTGGATGTTTTTATGGCTAAAAATATAATAAAATGAAAGCGCATAATTTCCCGTTTAAAATACCACATATTGACATACCATATTGGATTATTATGTGTGATAGTCGATTGAAAAAGAAAAGGTCATGGGATATTTATGTGAAGACTAGAACTTGATGCCCAACAATCGACATTGAAATCTGTACCACCAGAGCTTATAACAACATTAGATGATAAACAACACAGCGGAAATAAAGGATGATTGCATTGATATACAATATAGATACAATGTCAGGTACATCATGATACAACATATCCATAGATATTAGATACCATAAACAAAAGCAGAACAACGGAAGAGATAACTCCAATATGATCTTTGATAGAGAGTAATCCATAATCTACAACTTGAAACAAAAACTCCAAAGCCAAAACTCTAAAATTCAAGCTCAAACCACCATAAAGCTGAACTTGTAGCAAATGTGATCCCAAACGCGATTGCCAAACCAAAAACTGCAAAGATCCATAGACTGAAGTAGATTTCCAAATGCTACCAAACCAAAGACTTCGAAGGCTATCGAATCTACACCTATTATTTGATTATATGAAAACTAAACTCTAGACTGCCCATGTGGAAAATTGTGGGCATCCAGAGTTTAGGAAGGGAACAATATACTATAGGTCAGTCATGGGGCTGGTGTGAGCAAACGAAAACAGTTTATCTTTAAAACAAACAACAAAAAGGATTTAAAATTGAAATCCTCAATGCTTTTTGAAAAATGAAACTACCTTAAGGCCTCCTGGCACACACACCATGCAATCGCACACTTGTGGGAGATTTGTCCTTATGATAGTCAAGCATGCTTACTACGCAAAATCCTTTTGATATTATTATTCGCGCATAAGGGAAAATATTTCGAAAGTATAATATTAATCTTAGCCAGCATACGTACCATTATAGTATGCCTACTATAGCTACCATGTTAAATGGAAGGTTCTACAACTAAAATCGTACAAGGCGCGTATTGGTGATTGGATTACCAAAAAATTGTCAGGCTAAGGAATTTCCCACTGCCACATGGGTACACCTCTGGAGGGACGCCCCGAGAACTTACCCAGCTCTCTGCCAACACAAGGCCCGTTTACCCCCCGCCTGGGAGTAACACCTACAAGTATGCCATCCCCGGTTGTTTGCGACCTTTATCCGAGGATCCTTAACCACAAAGCAACAACCGCAAAGTAATAAATTTGCAATGTCCACATGAGTTAAGTGTTTAGGCTCCATACCATGATACCACCCTTTTCCAGAAGAAATGAACATACTCTAGGGGCGCGACCCCTGACAACCTTGCTGCATCATTCCTGTTTCGACCATTTTCGGGGTGTGAGGTCCTAATGCAGTCTCGTCCACAAAGCTACGCTTTTCACAAAGTCATGCTTCGATCAAAAAATGAACAGCAGCACTTCGTATGCCACATTACCAAATTAGGAATGTACCATTAGTAACCATTAACTACATAACCTCTAAACTCGTACGTCTCAGAGAATGGTGTTAAGCTAAGAGAATAAATTCACCACCACCAAACAGAAATGCATTTGATAGAAACCAGCTTTGCATCTCAAAGTGTAAAGTTAGACACACATCCATACAAGTCTATTACGGGTTCGAACAGAACCGAAGGCACTTCCAAAGAAGCCCTCGCATTCTGGGTATTCACAATCCTAATCGGACTCCCCATCACATATGGAGATCTCTATACCATAGCTACTCAGTGCAAAGTCATTCGACGGGTAATCCTTTCGTTCTCGAAAATACCAAGTCTTCACCACCGGTCTTCAAATGTTATCCAAAACGTCATATCGTTATTCGGAATGGGTTATATGACACAAGGTTCTCTCCCGGCTAAACCAAATAATGAGCGCAATATTTAAAAACATATGGATATTGGGATATTAGTTAAGTCGTAAATTATTACCCAAAAACCTTTCTTCAAATGGTTTAAACAAAATACCATTTCCAAATCTTTAAAAAAATGATTCATTTCACAAAATCTACCAATCTTTCACAAAGATTCATTCATAGCTTTCAAAACAATTTTCCTTTCAAATTGGATAAACTCATCCAATCTTTAAATCAAAGACTCAATTCATAGCTTTCAAAACCATTTCCAAAGATTCATTCATAACATGGAAAACCATTTTCATTTCAAACTTGAAATCCTTTCAGCATAAATTGGAAATCTTTCCTTTTCATGAAAGCTATTGTTATTGAAAACAAATAGTTTCGTTTCGGAAAAATCCGATTGCATTTGTACAAGTTAAAGCCCTTGGGTTAAATTCCCAAATCAATACTTTTTAAAATGGTTTAAATCCATATAAACACATTTATGACTTGTATAACCTTTTTAAACCATAATTTCCAAACATGGAATTCAATTTTCAAATCTCGAATTTAAATTCAAATCAAACTATTTAAATTTCAAAACTTTATCATGTTATTAAAAATAAATTTTATCTTCAAAATTCCTTTTCAAGAACTTTTCATATTAAACCCAATTCCATTTCCAAAACCATTTGGATTCTAAATTCAACTTTAAAATCATTTCAAAAAAAATCTGTGACTTGGCCAATTTCCTCGTGCAATTCATATTTGTGTGTGTATAGTGTAGTCCAGGGGCTTCACACAATAGGGGTGCAATATCAGCAACCATCACAGATTCAAACATATCAATTATAGATAAGCGGTATAAACCTATAACACTTATCTTCCGTTCAAAGATCCATAGATAAAAATATATAAATTCATCATAGATAATAAATTACATTCATCATAGCTTGAATTACGACAATTCATATCACAAAGCATGTAAATTCATATCACAAAGCATGTAAATGAATTTAAACCAGATTAATCACTAATCCTGGTTGATTAACATTAGTTAATTACAGTTTATGTAAATTAATTATCCCTTGATTATTTATTAATTAACCTTAATTAATAAATTAACCAACCTTTAGTTATTAATTAACCAATCTTAATTATTAAATCAATCAACCTTTATTCATTAAAGAATTAATCTTAATTATTTAATTACCCTTAATTAATTATCCTTACTTAATTAATCAATAAATTAATTAACCCTTAATTAATTACCATTTAATTAATTATCCTTAATTAATAAGTGATTATCCTTAATCACTTGATTTATCAATCATAAATCATCAATTTATTACCCTTAATTACTTTTATTAAGTAATTAATTACCCTTAATTACTTTCCATTTATTGATTACTTACATTAATTAACCTTTAGTTATTAGGTAATTAACCTTTAATTACTTAATTTATATTTAATTAAGAAATTATTTATTAAGTAATTAACCTTTAACCATTTAAATTTATGATTAATTATTTTTTAAGTAGCAATTAATTAACCTTAATTACTTATATCATAAATAACTTAATGAATTAAAAAAATAAACCATTTTACCTTTATTTTAATTACATCACTTAATTAAATTAAATTCAATGCTTAGCATTTATTTGAGAAATCCTAGGAAAATCATTTCTTGACTTCACTAATAAATTACATTTTGGAAACACTTGGAATTTATCTAATAATCTCGATAAAAGTATTACAAAAACATATTAATAAGTTTTAAAAACACTTAATCTTATGGAAATAAATCTTGGAAATTTATTTAAAAATCTTGTAAATAAATTTACTTTGAAAACTTGATCTATATTCCCTTAAAAACTTATTTACTTAATAAACTTTAAAATTTAACTAACATTCATTTCAAAACTTACTAAATCTTCAAGTAAAATCAGACCCTCGAGCAAAACTTCGGGTCACACGCGACATCATTTGCTTCGAGATATTCGCGCGAGTAACACGAGCATGAGCCCTAGCATTTCATTTCTTCCCCAACGCCTAAATTCTACTAACACCCCTCTGATACTCGTGCACATGCACGATCAATGGCGGCAGCTCTAATCATTGCCGTCGCCTTCGACATGTCTTGACTATCACACCCATCACTACGCCATAGATGACCTTCTACAACATTTTTGCAAAGTGTTGCTAACTAAAATGTTGCGACAGCTATAAAATTTTGGTCCTACTGCAACGTTGTATTTTTGGTGTTACCTTAGCCATAAAAATGTGTTGCTCTAGCTAAACAAGTGTAACACGATGCAACATTTTTATATAGTGTTGCCATAGATATATTCTAATTAAAAAAATTTAAATTTTTTTTACACCTCAGCGATCCACACCACCATTTAAAACAAAATCTCAACCGTCGATTCACACCATCTATCCACACCTTACCAATTTCCATTTCCCGCTTTACTTTTCTTTCTCATTCCTCTCTCTGTGAAAATTAGGGCACGCGATTTTTCTTTCTCGTTCCTCTCTGTGAAAACTAGGGCACGCGATTCCAGTTGCTTTGATGCTCTGATTGATCGAATCTAGTGTAAGAAACGTTCCTGGTAGCTTGCTCCTTCATTCTCCTTGATTGATTGCTCGAATTGCTTTGACTTCGTCATCGGGTGAGATGTGATATTATTTGGTATGTTTTCTGCCTTCTGGTTTACTTGATTATTCTCAATTTTGGTTACACTTGCACGCTTTTGCCGATGATGAATTGGGATTTATTTATAGGCTTTATTTCCTATAATCTCGAGTTTAATCTTTCTGTTGGATTGCGATGATGTATTGGTATGTTGGATTTTGGTCCACTGGCTTGATTTTGCTTTGCCGATGATGAATTGCAATGTGATATTATTTGGTATGTTGGATTTTGGTTCACTAGCTTGTTTTTGATTTCTGATCTGAGCTTGTTAGCTCCTTCTGCTGCATTTGTTAAACCAGAACTTGAACCTTTGTTAAACTTGTTCACATACCTTTGTACCTTGCTGCATTTGTTAAACCAGATCTTGAAGTATTTGTATTCTGCTGTCCTTTTGAAAACTGCTTCACTTGAAAACTTCTGCATTTTTGAAAATCAGAATTTTGAAAGTGATCTTTGGTTTTATTAAACCGTTGACTAATCTGAACATTGAGTTTTGGTTTCCACGATATATACAAACATATGTGTGTTGAGCTTTGTTGGTTTTTCTTGGTCTGGACTGAACTAGTACCATGCTAACCTTGTTCTTTAACATGAACTAATGCTCCAAGTCCTTTGTATATCATATTACTGCCTATGTTTCTCTTGTACATGCTGATGCATTCACTGTTTTTGCTTGACGGGCTGCCTATGTGTACTGCTGTGTTTCTTGCACTAGCTTGTCTACATTATGCTGAACCTGGTTCTTGTTTATTTTGTTGGTTGCTTGGCCCTGAGTTGAATCCAGTCGATGACTCGAGTTTGACCTTGTGCCGTGTCCATTTTTTTTGGCTTGTCTACATATCTGGTTGCACTTGAGTATGAACTTGCACTTGAGTAGTTGCACTTGAGTAGTTTCTTGTACCAAGCCTTATGATGCATGTATGTTCATCCATGTACATGCATTTCTTGGTCATGTTATGTTGCTTGCTGTGTTAAGTACTACTTTGTGCACTTGGCTTCTTGTGACGCCCCACCTCTATACCCACGCTAGCCAAGAACACTCCGTAGTAGTGCTGTCAACTAGCACAGAGAATAAGGCTGTTGAGGAGCGACCATCCATGTAATTGCTTATCACACGGTGGCTATAAATAATCTTCGGAAACAAACATAGAAATAATCATATCACAAATCAGTCACAGATATCCATATCACAAAGGCGGAAGAAGATATGAATATATAACTAACACATGAAAGTGTACATCAGAGTAGTGGTCAGTAAGATCCACGATAATACAAAAGAATAGCAACACGTGCTATACAAAAGAATACAACTATGAGTCTATATCTCAAGTGTATACAACAAAAACTGCTAATCTAAACAGTTAGCCAAAAGTCAGAGTGATGAATCCCTGGGGAAAAGTCAAGCAGAAGCACCTGTAACATCTCGGTCTGACCCGAGTATTATTTAAGAAAATAATAAACGGATCAGTCTAGCTATAAATATCAGATGACATGAGATAACATAAAAGATATGGCATAAACATAAACATCCATAATGACATACCGCTATAAGTATGTAAATAATGATCAACAGAAGATCAATCAATAAGAGATAATCAATATCACAAGAATCTTCTCAAAGATTCGGAAAGGGCATCATACCCCAAACTTGTACTCATAACAAGTCAATGACATAAATTCTAGAAATCAATGCAAGAAGTCCAGAAATCATAGAAAAGAGAAAGAGGCCTATCACATGACGGTCCGAAGACCAAGGGGAGCTATCCCACATGTGTGAATGGAATCACACAGATTAAGGTCCAGACTAACCAAAAAGCAAAAAGGTATGTGTGAGTGGAATCACACAAGTGGTGTCTAGTCTAACCTCGCAACAAGAGACATCGCACAGTTGCTAGTCTAAATCATCAGAATGATCGTCATGATCAACGAGAAGTGTCAATTACACTAAGCTAGTAAATATAGAAGTTTAGCTTCATGTCCCATAACCACTTGCTTAACTTAAATATTTACGAACAAACTGTAAATCTTCACTAATAAAATTGTCACAAGAGGTTCAATCGAACAAGTCCAGGAATTAACCGACGAAGTGAATGCAAGCGTTTCATACCACTTGTTTTACTAAGTCGTTTAATTAGATTTCTCATCCGAGTGAGGTAAAGGGTTGTATATACTAATAGATTGGAAAACGGTTTAAGAAAAGAGCTTTGTTATTAAAAATAGAGTTGAAATTGTTTGTTAAAAGAGTTTTGATATTTACTACTAGTATTGAAACCTTTATATTTTTAAAATGACAAATCACAGAAGAGATTGTAGAAACAATCATCACAAAGATCACATTCGGAGATGTGAATAAAATCCAAGGAAATCAGCTCAAAAGCATCAAAGTGGAAGTTCCCCAACGACCAAACGTGGCCGAGATAACCAGAGATGGTTTGTCTCGAAGAATGGTCAACTCAGCATCTCAACAAAGCAAGTTCTGTTGAATGTTTTTCAGATAAGATCGCCTACGGAGGGGGGGTCCAGGGGGGGTGGCAACCCCCTAAGGTGGGGTGCGGGGGCAACGCCACCGCTTACGGGGTTCGACCTGCCCGGTCAGGTCGCGGGGGTCCAGGGGGCAGCGCCCCGACCAAAACGGTACGACCTAGTGAAGACAAAATGAGGTCTAACGACCTAACGACTCAAGGGTCATACGACCTAACGACTCAAGGGTCATACGACCTAACGACTCAAGGGTCATACGACCTAACGACTCAAGGGTCATACGACCTAACGACTCATGGGTCATACGACCTAACGACTCAAGGGTCATACGACCTAACGACTCAAGGGTCATACGACCTAACGACTCATGGGTCATACGACCTAACGACTCATGGGTCATACGACCTAACGACTCATGGGTCATACGACCTAACGCCTCAAGGGTCATACGACCTAACGACTCATGGGTCATACGACCTAACGACTCATGGGTCATACGACCTAACGACTCATGGGTCATACGACCTAACGACTCAAGGGTCATACGACCTAACGACTCAAGGTCGACTCATGGGTCATACGACCTAACGACTCAAGGGTCATACGACCTAACGGGTCATACGACCTAACGACTCAAGGTCGACTCATGGGTCATACGACCTAACGACTCAAGGGTCATACGACCTAACGACTCATGGGTCATACGACCTAACGACTCATGGGTCATACGACCTAACGACTCATGGTCATACGACCGAACGACTCAAGGGTCATACGACCTAACGACTCAAGGGTCCAATGACCCAACGAGTTAAGTGTCCAGCGACCTATCGGGATAACTCGTAACCGACTTAAGGGTTGCGTGACTGAAGGGCTGCACGACTTAAGGGTTAACTCGTAAACGACTCACGACCTATGGATGAACGACTTAACTCCAAACGAGCTAAAAATGGCCAGAACGACCTAGGGTTAACTCGTGAACGACTCACGACCTATGGACGAACGACTTAACTCCGAACGACCTAAAAATGGCCAGAACGACTCAAGTGCAGAAAATTCAACAAAACGCTAAAAATTGGAGTTTTTCGCCAATCCAATCCAAACCAAATGCTAACATGCATGCAAAAATGATAGGGAATCATTCCCAACAGTCCAATATAGTTATAGGCTAGAATTGTGAGATAAAAATCTCACCTTTGCACCAAATATCAATGAAAATGAAGTTTTAAGCAAGCAAGAATCAATCCTTCTTCTATCTAAGCACAAGAAGCTTGAATCAAATGTCTTCTTCTTGAATTTGGAGTAGAAAGATGGATTGCAATTGAATTTGAGTTTTGGAATTTTAATTTCCCATTCCCTCCACCATTAATGCCAAAGCTTGATTAGTTAGGAAATTTATGAAGAGTGAGGAGAAGAGGGTTGGAACTTGGGCTTAATAGGCTAAACTAACCCAAAGTCCAAAGCGGGAAAAGTTAGTGAAATTTCACTAACTCCAAACCTATCGATGTTTATACTTAAAAAAGTTGTAAACGACATTTCGAACTCAATGGAAGTGGTCTCGAGTCCTAATTTGACCATTTGCAAAAAGTAGCTTTTCGGACCAAAATCCGATTAACGAGTTAATATTTAAATAAAATATTTAAATACAAACTCGATAAATATGCGGGTTATTACACTTCTCCTTTGTGCATTTTTGCCTGAACTGTTGCTTGCTGTCTTCCATACTGTCTTGTATCCATGTGTTGCATTCATGTTTGGCTTATGCACTTGTGAACAACTGACTTGTGCATGCACAGGTTGTCCGTACAAATATTTGGTCCCTGTCAGAAAAAAATATGAAAAGAAACAACCCAAATACCTGAGGCAAATAATATAACAAAAATATTTTCATTTTCTGTTCGAGTTAAATATTATTTTCCAGATTACTGCTTTTGAATTATATGTGACAGGTATTGAAGACTGGACAGCTGGATACAAGCTTGAAGACAGAGTCAAATCAAATGTGCTTGAGCTTGAAGACTGGACCCGCTACTCGGCTCGCCTTCGGCTCGGCACTCGGCTCGTCATATATTTTTCAGTGTCGGTGTCTGTATAAATTGAAACTACATATGTAATGAGTGAACTGAGTGATGTAGTGAGGAATATCTGTATATGTGAATATCAGTGTTATATATCATTGAATTGTCAAATAGTGGAGTCAGGAATTTGTACTATTTCAAATGTTGAAATAAAATATTTATTTAAATAAATTACTTTTTGGATATCAAATTCTGTGCAATAGCATTTTATTAAATAAATATTTATTTCTATTAAAAAATCAAATATGCTCTACATTATGGGCCCCACAAATTCAGAAAGTTAATATCTATAGCAACATTTTGGAATGTTGCTACAGACACATATGGATGTTGCTATAGACCCAAATAGGGTTCTATTGCAACCATATTACTTATGTTGCCTTAGATAGTCAAAATGTTGCCTTTGAGGTCTAAGGCAACGGCAAAAATTGCATCACCCGAAAAGTGTTGCCATAGACCTATGGCAACATTTTTTGGGCCTGACCCAACATTTTTTTTTGTGTTGCAGAAGGCCATTTATGGTGTAGTGCATAACTATAATGAACGCCCAGAAAGCTGAATCAAACTCGACAACAAAATCGAGTCACTCAACTCCAAAAAATGGAACCACCCCTCATCTGAAAACCACCACGTGCCGACGATCTATGCCACTATCAACCACGCCATTTCACCCATCACTTCGCCTCCAACCCACGCAGAGTTTCCCCCAGGTCCGATCGACCATAAAGCTTCAACGACGACAAAATTTATTCGAGAATGACAGCAACCCTATCATGATCATAATCCCTAAATCTACTTCGCACGACCACTCCAGCGATTTATATTTTTTCCGATTATTTTTCCTGTGATCCCCTATCTGCAACACTCCTTTGGCCATGGTCTCGTCACTTCCCATTTTGCCATTCTTCGGAATTTGATAATAAAGCAAAAATAGATCATTTTGAAATTTCTTAACATTCCTGATCTTAGAAATCACGATTTCTACCTTTGAATTCATCATCTACAAATACAAATCTGATTATAAATTTCCCATACGAATCTATGCTCATCAAAATTTTGACTTATACATGATTTTTACTGTACTTATTATTTTTTGAATAGGGTAACTGAGATCGATTTTTGAAACCATTTGTATAATTGATATTTCATTACTATCATCCTTTTTCACTTAGAAATCATGGTTTAATTTTGATTACGTGAAGAGATATTTAATATTTTTTTTAAGGTTTCAAAACCTGTTCAATTAGAACAGAGCCAATCTCCTGTATTCAATATGCACATCCACATTTTCACACAGACACAAACATTCATGCATATTTCAAACATTATCATAACACACCTTCACATATTTGTCACATACAAAGAGATTTAAGTTTTTAAAATATGAGTTTTGCTCACCTGTAGTTTAACAGAGAGGAACAAAGCACAGAAAGCTTGAATACAGGAAATGATGATTTGGCTTAAGCTTTGAATTTGTACTTGATGTTTGATTCTTGTTCCCAGGCTTGCTGTTTAAATGAAATTAAATTGCATGCTTGATCCTGGCTTAGTTGATCTCTAGGTTTTAGTTTCTTTTTTTTTCCTTTTTTTATCAGGTGATCTTCAAGCCTGAAAGCTTGATTCCAGGATGAAGGCTGAAATTCGATTCCAGATTTAAATTTTGACTTGCATTTTGTTTTTCCAGTTTTTGTTTCAAGTTTGTATTAGTTTGAATCCTTGTTTTTGTTTTGATATTGAGATGATTTTTTTTTCTTTCTTTTTTTTCCGATTTCAGTTTTGATGTTGAAGATATGAGAAGAGGAATGTAATCTGGTTTTACTCTTCAATATATAATATTTTAATTTATTTAAAAAAAAATAATGCCACTTTTTCATTAACCCATACACTTGTTAATTCCTTTATAAAAAATGCCTACACTTGTTTAAAACAAATAAATTTATGTTTAGCCCTTTGTTTTAATTAATTTAAAAATTGTGTTTTAACCCTTTATGCTATTTTAATTTATGTGATATATTTTAAACACTACAAATAATATTTTTAATATAACTGTATATCATATCTCCTATTTAAATAAATACATTTTCGTTACTAAACATTTATATAATCTTTTAAAGAAAATTGGTTTTAAAATTTAGTTACACAATGGATAATTATATTAGAATTTTATTCTTATTTAAACTTTGAATAATTTATTATATCAAATTAAAATTTTCATTTTCAAATTAAAATGCATATTAGAAACAAAATCTTATTAACTAAAAATAAAATTTAAATCCAATTTATTTCCAATAAATTTATTATTGAGTTTTCAAATTCAAATTTCAATTAAAAATCAATGCATATATATATATAAACAACTAATATTTTATTTTATTTTGGAAAAACTCTGTTTAATTTCAAAAATTAATTCAATTATCAAATTAAACTTGGCTAAAATCCGGAATGTTACGGATCCCCCTTTAAGAAAATTTCGTCCTCGAATTTGCCAGGGAGACAACCAAGAACAGATGAAAGATAGAGAAATATCTTTTCAGATCAAATTGAATATCTATTCTGCATTTGGCTTACCAAATTAGAATATCAACAATAGATATGAGAATAAACTCATTCCATATCTCATAAGATACTTGGGTCATCGAATCTACGAAATATGCAGGTGCATTGATTAGTTCGAAGGGATAAATAACCGTTCATAGAATGTATTGAAACCTAATGAAACAGACAAAAATAGGTTTGACTACGATCTCAGATTCAAGATTTAACTTATTTATGATTTGTTGAGAAATAAAACTATGTGTAGCTCCCGTGTTGAACAAAATTTGAACAATTTTGTCGTAAATGAGAAGGTTGCCTTCTAAAATTCCTTTTTCTTTATCAGCCTTTGAGGTTGAAGGATCATCTTTGATTGCATACAACCTTGCTATTTGAGCTTGCTTCAATGTCGGGCAATCCTTGATCCTATGTCCTGGCTTGTGGCTAAAATAGCATTCCCTGGATTCCTGTTTTGGCTTCATAAATTGCTCCCTCTTCCCTTGCTTCCTGGGATTCTTGCAATTGTTCAAGTAATGGCCTTTCTCCAAGCAATTGAAATAAGTAACATTTTTCACCTTGTTATCCTGTGTATTCTTCTTTTCTTTGCCTTGCCACGGTTTCTTTCTACCGAACTTCCTTTTCCTCCAATTCGATTTTCTTGCATTTCCCTTTTCCTCTAAAACTTCTTGTTTGTCTAAAGTGGCATATCGATAGCCCATATCTATCAGGTCAGAAAAAGATTCTTTTACGTGAGCAGCCATTCTTTCGTGGAATTTCTTATTCATTCCCCGAATAAACCTTTCATTCTTCTTTAAAGGTGTATTTACCAACTTCGGACCAAAACGAGATAATTCATTGAATTTGTTCAAGTATTCCTCAAACGATAAACTTCCCTGCTTCAAATCCATGAACTCCAGGTACATTCTGGAGATACCAGCAGATGGCATATATCGCTACTCGAACACTTCCTTGAATTGATTCCACATGAACTCATCCACCGGCTCATCCAATACAACTGTTTCCCACCATGCTAAAGCCTTTTCCTGGAGTTGCCAAGAAGCTATCAATCACATCTGATCATCTTCCAATTTTAGTCCTTTGAAAATCCTTTCACACAGTCGAATCCAGGCTTGTGCTTCAACAATAGACTCCTTGCCAGTGAATGGCTTTCCACCATGTCTGGAAAGGCTTCGATATAAATTAGGCAGATTCGGCTAAGGTTGAGTGGGAATAGCTGCTCCCGTTGTTGCAGAGCCTTGACCAGTTGAAGTGGTACATCCCTGTCCCCTACCTCGTCCTCTTCTTCCACTCATTCTTACTATATATAAATAGTAAGAAAACCGATTTAGGCACTCGAACGAGATATCTTAGGGAATAACAACAGTTAAAGAAAATAGACTTAGTAATTTGGGTTTTCGGTTTCACGGCTTGTACTCATTCAAGGGTATACTTCACCCTATCTCTAATGAGCCATCTAATGTTTTACACTCCGTAGCTAAAGTTCTTACTCAACCTTTAGCTCTGATACCAAATGTGAAGACCCGAACTCCATGCCCGACAATCGACATCGAAATCCGTATCGTCGGAGCTTATAACAACACTAGATGATAAACAACACAGTGGAAACAAAGGATGTGACGCCCCACCTCAATACCCATGCTAGCCAAGAACACTACGGAGTATTACTGTCAACTAGCACGGAGAATAAGGCTGTTGAGGAGCGACCATCCTTGTAACTTCTTTGTGCGAGCACCGATATGTCAGATAGTATAGCATGCATTTCATTTAAGGAGGAAGTCCGACATACCTATACAAACTCAAAGCTATCACACGGTGGCTATAAATAAATCTTCGGAAACAAATATAGAAATAAACATAACACAAATGGTCACAGACATCCATATCACAAAGGCGGAAAAAGATATGAATATATAACTAACACATGAAAGTGTACATCAGAGTAGTGGTCATGAAAGGACCACATACACAAAAGAATAGCAACACGTGCTATACAAAAGAATACATCTATGAGTCTATATCTCAAGTGTAAACGACAGAAACTGCTAATCTTAATGGTCAGCCAAAAATCAGAGTAGTAAATCTCTGGGGGAGAAGTCAAGCAGAAGCACCTGTAACATCTCGGTCTGACCCGAGTATTATTCATAAGAAAATAATAAACGGGTCAGTCTAGCTATAAATATCAGATAACATGGTATAAAACAATAGATATGGCAAGAACATATAGTAACCATAAAGACATACTATGATAAGCATGTAAATGAAGATCATCAAGAGATCAAACAATATCAAAAGAATCTTCTAAAAGATCCAAATTCAGCTAAAAAAGGGTGATGACACTCAAATTCACCAAAACATAAAAGCTGGAAAATCATAACAATGAAAGTCATGAAAATAGGTGAAGCACAAATTCCAGAAGACTACACAAGAAATCTAGAAATCACAATATAGGAGCATGAAAACTCACAAAATGGGAGCATGAAAACTCACCTACACGTGTAACACAAAGCGAGACGCTATCTCATAGTTGCAAGCCATTAATTTTGACACACGAATGGCCCGATGACCGTGGGGAGCTACCCCACATATTTGATGGCAAATGCGATGGCGAAACATCACAAGAGCGGGGTCTAGTCTCCTTCGCAGACAAAGAGATATCGCACAGTTGCTAGTCTAAAACACAAAAATGATCGTCATGATCATCAAGTAGTGTCAATCTCACCAAGCCAGTAAATATATGAGTTTAGCTTCATGTCCCATAACCACTTGCTTAACTTAAATTTTTATGAACAAGCTGTAGATCTTCACTAGAAGATTGTCACAAAAGGTTTTAAGGAAAAGGTTTGTATATACTAGTAGATTGGAAAACGGTTTAAGAAAAGAACTTTGTAGTAGAAATAGAGTTAAAATCGTTTTGATGAAAGAGTTTTGATATTTACTACTAGTATTGAAACCCTCATATTTCTAAAGTTGTTATCCCGCCTTTTTAGCAAGGCCGTGATACCATAAAATCGACCGAGAAGCCCAAGATAGTTTGTCTCGAAGAGTGGTCAACTTAGCACTCAACAAAGCAAGTTTTGTTAAATGTTTTTCAGATAAGATCCCCTACGGAAGGGGGGTCCAGGGGGGATGGCAACCCCCCAAGGTGGGGGTGCGGGGGCAACACCCCCGCTACGGGGTTCGACCCAGTGAAGACCTAAGGGAGGATAGGATCGAGCGACCTAACAGAGGCGAGCGATTTAAGGGACTCGCGACCTAACAAGGTAATAAGGTCGAGCGACCTACGACCTAACGAGGTAAAGGCCTAACGGCCTAGTGAAACACGCGACCTAAAATGAAGACAAGGCCGAGCGACCTATCGAAGTAAAGGGGCAAGCGACCTATTGGAGAATAAGGTCTAACGACCTAATGGTACATACGTCACGCGACCTAACGGGATATAAGGTCTTGTGACCTAACGGTTTATAAGGTCACGCGACCTAATAGTGATGCGACCTAAGGGTCCTGCGATCTAAAGGAGCGCGAGCTAAGGGGGTTAAAATAAAACAGGTCGAACGACCTAATAATATAAAGGCCAAACGACCTAGGAGACCAACGTGTTACGGCCAAACACCACTGAGTATAACAACTTAAGGTCCTACGACCTAACGACCTAGTGGTGTAACGACTTAAGGGTCCAACGACCTAACCACTAAATGCCGAGCGACTTAACGAAATAAGCATGGCCGAGCGACCTACGACCTAAAGCCCCACAACCTACGACCTACGACCTAGTGCCTAGCGACCTAAGGCTGTGGAACGATTCAAAGCCAGAAACGAGCTACTTGAAGGCCGAGACTTTTCCACGCGAACGACCTAGCATAGGCAAAATGACCTAAGTGCAGAATTTCACCAAAAACACTAAAAATTGTATCCAATCCAAACCAAATGCAGATGTACATGCTAATGTGATAGGACATCATTCCCAAACATCCATGATAGTTATAGGCAAGAATGTGAGATAAAAATCTCACTTTTGGACCAAAAATGAATGAAAATGAAGCTTTGAAGCAAACAAGAGTCAATCCACTACAATCTCAACACAAGAGGCTTGAATCCAATATCTTCTCTTTGAATTTGGAGTTGAATGATGGATTTGAAGTTGAAACCTAGGCTTGGAGTTTTAATTTCCCTTTGCACTCACCATTAATGCAAAAGCTTGAGTTGGTAGGAATTTAAAAGAAGTTATGAAGAGAAGAGGGAGTTGGGCTTGAGTTATAATGGCTAAACCAACCCAAAATCCAAAGCGGAAAAAGTTAGTGAAATTCCACTATCTCCAAACCTATCAAAGTTTATACTTAAAAAGTTGTAAACGGCGTTTCGAACTCAATGGAAGTTGTCTCGAGTCCTAATTTGACCGTTTGCAAAAAGTAGCTTTTCGGACCAATATCCGATTAACGATAAAATATTTAAATAAAATATTTAAATATTACACCGATAAATATGCAGGTTGTTACAAAGGATTATTACATTGATATACAATATAGATACAATGTCATAGAGAAAAAGGATGATTACATTGACATACAATGTAGATACAATGTCAGGTACATCATGACACAACATATCCATAAATATCAGTGACCATAAACAGTAGCGGAACAAAGGAAGAGATAGCTCCAATATGATCTTCAATAAAGATTGAATCCATAATCTGCAACTCCAAACCAAAACTCCAAAGCCAAAACTCTAAAACTTCAAGCTCGAACCACCATCAAGCTAAACTTGTAGCAAATGCGATCCCAAATGCGATTGCCAAACCAAAAACTTCAAAGATCAAAAGACTGAAGCAGATTTTCAAATGCTACCAAACCAAAGACTTCGAAGGCTATCGAATCTACACCTATTATTTTATTATCTGAAAACCCAACTCTAGAATGCCCATGTGGAAAATTGTGGGCACCTAGAGTTTAGGAAGGGAACAATAAACTCCAGGTCAGTCATGGGACTGGTGTGAGCAAACGAAAATAGTTTATCTTAAAACAAACAAAAAATGGATATAAAATTGAAATCCACAATGCTTTTTGAAAAATGAAACTACCATAAGGCCTCCCGGCACACACACACCATGCAATCGCACACTTGGGGGAAATTTCTCCTTATGATAGTCAAACTTGCTTACTATGCAAAATCCTTTTGATATTATTATTAGTGCATAGTGGAAAAAATTTCGTAAGTATAATATTAATCTTAGCCAACATACGTACCATTATAGTACGCCCACTATAGCTACCATGTTAAATGGCAGGTTCTACAACTAAAACCGTACAAGGCGCGTATTGGTGATTGGATTTCCAACAAATGGTCAGGCTAAGGAACTTCCTGCTGTCACATGGGTACGCCTCTAGAGGGACGCCCCGAGTACTTACCTAGCTCTCTGCCAACATAAGGCAGGTTTACCCCTGCCCGGGAGTAACACCTACAAGCATGCCATCCCTGGTCGTTTGCGACCTTTATCCGAGGATCCTCAACCACAAAGAAGCAACCACAAAGTAATAAATTTGTAGTGTTCGCATGAGTTAAGTATCTGGGCTCCATACCATCATACCACGCTTTTCCAGAAGAAATGGACATACTCTAGGGGCGCGACCTCTGACAACCTTGCCACATCATTCCTGTTTCGACCATTTTCGGGGTGTGAAATCCTAATGCAGTCTCGTCCACAAAGCTACGCTTTCCACAAAGCCATACTTCGATCAACAAATGATCAGCAGCACTTCGTATGCCACATTGCCAAATTAGGAAAGTATCAATAACATAACCTTTGAGCTCGTACATCTCAGAGAAGGGTGTTAAGCTCGAAGAATAAATTCTCTGTCACCAAACAAAAATGTATGTGAAGAAACCATCTTTACATCTCAAAGTGTAATGTCAGACACACATCCATACAAGTTTGTTCCTGGTTCGAACAGAACCGAAGGCACTTCCAAAGAAGCCCTTGCAATCCGGGTGTTCACAATCCCAGTCGGACTCCCCATCACATATGGAGATCTCTATACCGTAGCTACTGAGTGCAGAGTCATTCGATGGGTAATCCTTTCGTTCTCGAAAATACCCGGTCTTCACCACCGGTCTTCAAATCTATCCATAACGTCGTATCATTGTTTGCACGAAAAATGGGCAAACACCTCCAAGTCGTATGATTTTGTTGATTATATGTGGTTCTTAGCGATTTGGGAGATTTATGCGAATATGTAAAACAGATGGACTAACCTATAAAAGACACACAGATTTATATTGGTTCGGCCAGAATGTGCCTACGTCCACTTTATATGTTATTCTCCTTTTTCTATCCAGATTACAAGTACAAATCTTTGATTACAAGTAACTGAAAGTTGTTTGAAAGTTCTATCCGTGCTTGAGCTCTCAAATTTGTCTGCCATTGTTGTACCCCTGCCTCTCTATTTATAGAGTGAGGCTGGGGGCAAGGGCCTTGGATGTATATAGCTGCTGGTGGGCCTGGGCTGATGCAATCTGGCCCCAAAAATGTTGGATCGGCAAGGCCTTGGTTCGGCGGAACTTGGTCCGGTGATGGTTGGTTGGAGTTTGGTTCGGTAGCATGAGGAAGTAGGTTGGTTCGGTAGCATGAGGAAGTTGGTTGGTTCGGTGGCATGAGGAAGTAGGTTGGTTCGGTAGCATGAGGAAGTAGCTTGGTCCGGTGGTGGTCTACCTTGCTTCTGGTTTGGCAGTGGAAGGAGGTGGCTGGTTCGGTAGCACTTTGGTCCGGCTATGCTTGGAAGTGGAGTATGGACCGGCAGTGCTTGGGAGAGGATGGTTCGGCATTGCTTGGAAACGCATCCAACATTTGCCCCCCAAAGTGGGGCATATGCTAGCATATGCCGCGCTTTGTTTTAGCTTGGACATTCTCATCCGGTCTTGTGTGCCGAACCAATTGGTCCGGTCATTGATATTTGCCTATAAGTATGGGCATTATGCCTTCGTTATTCCTTACCAAGTGAGATAGCCGAACCAGATTTTCCTGCCGAACCAACCATATTGCCGAATCACGCTTGACTACCAGATCAGGTGATTGCCGAATGAAGTCTTAACCTTGAACTACCAAATGAGTCGAGTGCCGAATGAACTTAAATCTTGGGGTACCCAATGATACTCGGTGACCTTAAGTACGGAATGAACTCAAGCCATGAATTACCGAATGCGTTTGAGAAGTACGAGTGCCGAATGGACTTTAGTCCCGAACTACCGATCGAGCCTTTATGTTTTGAACTACAAATGAAATTCTAGACTACATGTACTTGTTTGTTTATATCCTCTGTTCTAAAGATGTACTTTCTTGTGGTGCAGATAAATGTCTTGTAAAGTGGAAACTCGATCAGATAAGAAGAAATCCAAGGACGAAGGAGAGTCCACCGTAGTGCCCCCAGCTCAGCCAGGACCGGAACGTCATGGACCCACCCCGAGATCGCTGGTAGATGGGTATGGTCCTCAAGAGCTTCTGAATTCTCCGCCTGACTACTTTCCTAGCTCTCTCAAAGAAGAGCAGCTCGATGTTATCTCCCGCTTCTTTGGTATTGATAGAGCACGCATGCTGTTGCCAGGGAAGGGGGTCATGCCATATAATCCCCCTGAAGGATACTTCGCCTATAGTAGGTACCACTGCATGTGTGGGGCCATTCCTCCAATCAATGCTTGGATAGTTAGCTTCGTCACCTATTTGAAGGTGGCCCCTTTCCAGCTCCAGCCCAACTCCTACGCTATCTTGGTGTGCCTATTCATGATTTTCCAGAGAAAGTACGGGCGCCCCCCTTCCAACCGGGAGATTCAGTACCTATATAACTTGAGAGGTTACAAGAAGGGGTCTCCATACATCAGCTTGGAATCGGCCGTGTCCTTCAAGCCGGTCCTGGACTTGTATTCAAAGTTCACCATGTTTAAGAAGGAATGGTTCTTCGTCCAGGATGACTCCGTTTCTATCCATCGCTTCATCTCTGGCTGTAAGTTGAAGTTTACTTGTAATTTCCATTTTGACTGCGACGCTTCTCCTCATGTGCTTTACTATTTGCTAGCGATAGGTGGCTTTGCGGTCGTGGAGAATGATCACCTGGTTCAGATGGCCACGGAGATAGAAGCCATTTCGGGAAGGGATAGGTCAGCTTCTTACCTGATCAGGAATGCCACTCTCCTGGGACACAACTTGATTCTACCATATCAGTCCATGGTCATGCAGAGGGGTACGGCTGAGGAAAGAGCTGCCAAAGCCAAAGGAGGGCCACGTCCAAGAGCAGCAAGAGGAAACCCTTCTCGATACCTCCCGTCGTCGGGGGGAAGAAACTCAAGAAATCTGATGGACCCTCTCCCAGCACATGCCCAGATGCTTCGAAGGAGGAGAGCGCGGAGGAGGAAGGAGGCGAGGGTGAAGGAGGTGAGCCGGAGAGAGGAAGTGGTAGAGAAGGTGATGGTGGTGATGATGGACAGAGTGGTAGTGGCGTTGGTGCCTTGACCTCTGGGCAAGCAGGTGAGATTCAAGAGTGGACGGATGATGCTTTCCGCCAAGCTTTTGAAGGGTTGGAGGAAGGACCGGCTCCGGTAAAGGAGTTCGAGAGAGCTGACAAGGCCGGGGCTGGTGCCGGTTCATCTTCTCAGAGTATTCCGGTTAAGGCGACTCAGGTGATTCAAGGTGAATTTTTGACTTCTGCAGACTCTCTTTATGATAAGGACTTAGGAATATTTTATGGCCAGCTCCCGTCCTAGAATGAGATTCAGGACTTATTGCAGTATCCCACTCCCCCTCAGGGTTTGTATAATAAATGTGTCTTCTTGCTCCTTTTAACTTAACATATTTCTTAAATTATGGATTAGTGTATGCTCGTAACACTTGTTCTTTATTCCAGAGGCAGGCGAGGTGGCCAATTCATCAGATGTTCGACACCGCCTCGAACAATATAAGCTACTCAGAACCTCTGCTAGACCGAAGCCTCCTACTAGCCGCCCCGGGGATGTAGTCAGCTATCGTCCTCTTCTCGAGATTATTGAAGAAGATATCCGAAGGAAGAAGAGGGGCCGCTCCTTGTTCGAATCTACATCTCGTCCTAAGCCTCCAACTCAGCCGCTTCAGGATATTACGGAGGAGACTACTGACTTTGTACTCTCTCCGCATCCATCTGAGAACCCTACTGTTACTCCGATAGATCGTCCCAGCTTGGCTCGCAACCCATTCGCGGGTCATCCGGACCTGGACCCGAACCCCCATGATATTTCCTTCGATGAGGTTACCGGTGAGCACCTCCTACCCCACAATCCTATGGTAAGGGTGCTTGATGAGGCTAAGTCTTTGGATCTCGACTTGTTGACCACTCGAATTGTGACTATGGGGGATGAGGCCAAGGAAAACATCGATCGGGTGGCTGAGGAGACCAGGAAGCTGATGGCGCATCATGCCCGACTGGTCAAGGCTGGAGAGGAAATCGGAAGTGCTAACATTCGGTTGCGACTAATGTTTTCCGATCAGGCCAAACAGCTTGCCGATCAGGCCATCCAGATCTCCCAGCATGAGGCGGCCTCCCCACGACTAAAGAAAACCATGGAAGAGGCTAGCAAGGCAGAGTTGCGAAAGATGGAGGCTTCTTGTAAGAAACGAATTGACATGGCCATCGCAACGGTGGATGAGGTTTGGAGAGCGTATCTTGAGCAGGTAGAGGAGTTATCCGGAAGGCTCAAAGCCGCAGGGATTGCTCAAGCCAAGCTGAAGGAGGAGATGGAGGCGATGAGGAAATCCCTTCAGGCTGACCGCTCGAGATATCGATCGGAAAGAGATGCTGCCGTTGCAAGGCTGTCGGTTTCCGAGGTCCGGATGTGGGAATATGAGGAGAACGAGGGGATGATGGGTGAGATGCTTCAGGACATGTACTTCCATACTTGGAAGCAGGGCAACTTATCTTGGATGGATGATTATCCCCGGGTCATGGCCAGGATTTATCTCCGGGCTCTGGAGGAGGGTAAGGCCGATGCGGACAAGGAGGGTGGTGTGGCTTTCAGAATGGATGTGGTTACGTCCCAGTTTACTGAGGAGGAGAAAGTGGCAGCGAAGGAGGGCATGCGGCTGCTTACCGTTGAGGAAGTAGGTGTGCAGCTAGAGGATGATGACCAGGGAGCAGGCACTGGTAAGTCTTCCCTTTTAGTCTTTTTCTGACTTGATTGCTTATCGTTTATTTGATGGATTCTTCTCCTGAATTGGACAGGTGGGACTTCTGGTTTACATGCTGGGAGTTCTGATCCCGCGGTTAAGTAGATCTTGGAGGGCCAGCAGGATAGTGGCGGAGTCCCGATGCAGCTGACTATTTTTCTTTTTTGGCCTACTTGACATTCCTATATATACTAGTCCCAAAACATTAATGTACTTTTGGGCCGTAATTATGTCATTTATAATGAACGACTTTATTCTTAACATGTAATTTTATAACATAAGCTGATTCTGTCATATTTAAATGCTGTCGTTATTTTGATGTGTTGCATAAGAAATATAGCCATGCATGTGCTAGTGAGTCAATTGAGTTTGACGCTAAGTTTTTGCTTAAAATATAATTTTATGTATTGCAATGTTAGTGTGATGTGCGTAGAAATTATGGTTACATATTTATGTACAAGAGAAGAAAGTACCGCCCTTCAAGTTTTTGCTGTAGATGGTAGCTTTGAATGCCTTATGTAATCGAACATGGAACGCAGCTGGATGACCTGCCATCCAGCTGGGAGTTCTTATTCCCATTAGCGAGTGTCTCCTATTTTGTGTCCTGTACTTTAGTGATTGTTATAGAGGATAGGAGGAAAGTTTTTATTAATAAAATGGAAATATAAGAAAAAGTAAAACTTACAATCACGGAAGGACTTCGATGTGCTTAAGTTCGTGGCAAACGGGTTTTGTAGTCACTTTCCCTAGCTGTGGGTCTTGAAGACGTTTGTCACCCATCTTACGCCTCCACGGGGAGTTTTCTTTTTTTCCACAGCCGTACTTAAGATACATCGGAGCCGAGATCGCGCACAGTAACTACCCGGGCCATTATGGCCCGTAATCGTGGGTATTATTCGATTTACCGTGGCCGGCTAGCGTGGGTGGCGATCGTCAACTGTGAACTACCCCTGGCTGGCCACACCTTATGTTGGGGCTTACAATCGGTTCACGGTTGCCGGCGAGCCGAACGCCGTAATGAGCTGCCTCGGCTATAGTCGGCCTTCTCGGTGGCTTATAATCAGCTCATTACAGTTGGCTTTGAGGACCGTCGCGAGCAATGAGTTAACCCACAGCAGAGGGATGCTGGAGCAAAAGTGTCTCATTGGCGAGGGCATAGATTCGTATAGTACCTGTTAGGTCCTGTCCAGGTGAGGTCGTGTCGTGAAGTGTCCAGAATGGAAATGACGTTACACAGGATTTTGTTCAACAGAAAAGGATAATGCTTAACAAGCAGCCAAGATATAAAGGAACAAGTTAAAAAGAGACAAGATTTTTAAAGTGGTTCGGCACGAAAATGCCTACGTCCACTGATTCTCTTTGTTAATTCACTTCATATGGGCAGTACAAGTTAAGAAAAGTATCGACGAAGGTGTTGGTTGTTCCATGCCCTCTGGAACACCTCTCCGTCCACTATTGACAAAATATAAGCTCCATTGTGGAGATCTTTATGAATTACATAGGGTCCGTCCCAGATTTGATCCAGCGCTCCGGAGGGCGGGAAGATTCGCTTGAGGACAAGATCTCCTTCTTGTAAGCTGTGGTCCTTGACTTTGGTGTTGTATTGTGCTTCCACTTTTTGCTTGTGAGCTGCCGCTTTGAGTGCTGCATCGTTTCTTCTCTCTTCAATTAGATCCAAAGACATGTGGAGGAGTTCTTCGTTCTCTTCTAGGTTGTAGTGGATCCTACGGTGGGAAGGCACTACAGTTTCAATTGGGAGCATGGCCTCTGATCCGTATGCCAATGAGAAAGGAGTATGCCCTGTTGATGTTCTGTAAGATGTGCGGTAGGCCCAAAGTGCCGTAGGAAGTTCATCCACCCAAGCGCCTTTTGACTTTTCAAGTTTCTTCTTGATTAGAGTTTTGAGAATTTTGTTGACAGCTTCGACTTGTCCGTTTTCCTGGGGATAAGCTACAGATGAGAAGCTTTTGTGAATTCCGTGCTCTTGGCACCAGTCGGTGAATTCCTCGCTGTCAAATTGAAGTCCATTGTCCGATATGATTTTGAGTGGAACCCTGTACCTGCATAAAACATTTTTGATCAAGAAGTTAATAACTTTTGCCGAAGATATTTTATTTAGAGGCTCCGCTTCCACCCATTTGGTGAAATAGTCAACACCACTATGGCATATTTGGCTCCGCCTCGGCCCATTGGCAGTTCGCCAATCAAGTCAATTCCCTATATTGCAAAGGGCCAAGGGCTGGTCATCTGAGTAATCTCATTGGTTGGTAGTCGAGGGATTTTAGCAAATTTATGACATCTGTCGCATTTTTTGACGAAGTCCAAGGCGTCTTTGTTTAAGGTGGGCCTCCATATCGGAGTATCTTCTTTGCCAGAGTCTGCCCTCCAGTGTGGTCTCTGCAACTTCCTTGATGGATGTTGGATAAGATTTCCTTGGTTTCCCTTCCAGCGACACATCTTAATAAGGGGTTAGAGAAGCCGCGCCGATAGAGGATGCCTTCTTGTATTGTGTAGCGGGAAGCACTCCTCAAGATTTTCCTGACTTCGTTACGCTCGTTGGGTAGTGTGCCATCTTGCAAATATTTCTGGATAGGAGTCATCCAAGTTTCTTCTTCGATTGCAGCTATCAGATCCTCTTGTTCGAAACTTGGGGCTAGTTGTTTTGAGATGGCTACTGTTCCAGAAATGGTGCTGTTCTTCATGCCAGCTTGCTTTGCCAGTTCGTCGGCCTCTTGGTTCTCCTCTCGAGGAATGTGTTTGATTAAATAGTGGTCCAACTGATCGAGTAGCAATTTGGTTTTCTTTAGATACGCTGTGAGCTGTTCCTCTCGAGTCTGGTACTCTCCTAGTACTTGGTTCACGATAAGTTGAGAATCACTATGAAGACATAAAGAACTGACTCCAATTTCTAAGGCAAGTTCTAATCCTGCTATTACTACTTCATATTCTGCATCTTTGTTGGTGGCAACGAATTCCAACCTTAGGGCATAGTGCAGCTTCCTTCCCCTGGGGTAATTATCACAACACCTGCCCCCGAGCCTTGTTCGTTTGATGCCCCCATCTACAAAGAGATTCCACTTGATATCTTCTGCTATTTCAGATTGCTCCTTACCTTCGTTAGTAGTGAATTCGGCAATTAAATCGGCCATGGCTTGCCCATTGATGGCGGTGCGAGGATGGTAGGTGATATCATATTGACTCATTTTAATGCACCACTTAAGTAGTCGCCCAGAAGTGCTGGGGCGATGGAGTACATGCCTTAGCGGTTGATCGGTTAAAACTCTGATGGAATGAGATTGGAAATAGTGTCGCAGTTTCCGTGACGTGATTAGCAGGCAGTATGCTAGCTTCTCAAGTTTAGGGTATCTGGCTTCTGCCTCTGTAAATCTCTTTCTTACAAAGTATACGGGCCGCTGTGCGCGGTTATCTTCTCTCCCCAAAGCGACGCTTAAAGCATGGGACGATACAGCAAGGTATAGGTATAATTCTTCGCCTTCATTTGGAGTTGAGAGTACTGGTGGTCTCTGGAGGTGTTCGATTAGGTTAAGGAAGGTTGTCGAGCATTCATCAGTCCATTCGAACTTCCCTTTGTCTTTCTTTAGAGCTTCGAAGAAAGGGATGCATTTGTCGGTTGCTTTAGAGATGAACCTGCTTAGGGCGGCCACCTTCCCATTTAGGCTTTGCATCTCTCTTCGAGTGGATGGTATCTTGATATCTTGCAAAGCCTGAACTTGTTCGGGGTTTGCTTCAATCCCCCTGGCATGGACGATGAATCCCAAGAACTTTCACGACGATACTCCGAAGGAGCACTTTAGAGGATTCAGCTTCATTTCATATTGGCGAAGTACTTGAAACATCTCGTCCAGATGGTTTATATGATCGTTGGCTTTCCTTGATTTTACCAGCATGTCATTCACATAAACTTCCATAGTTCGTCCTATTAGTTCCACAAACATCTTGTTGACGAGGCGCTGATAAGTAGCTCCGGCTTTTTTAAGTCCAAAAGGCAATACTCTGTAGCAGTATAATCCCCGGTCAAACTAGTGTGGTCTTGATCGGGGGCGTGCATAGGAATCTGGTTATATCCTGAGTATGCGTCCATAAAGGATAAGAGTTCGTGCCCGGCTGTGCTGTCCACGAGTTGATCGATTCGGGGGAGTGGGAAGAAATCCTTCGGGCAAGCGTCATTTAAGTTGGAGAAGTCAATGCATGTTCGCCACTTCCCATTTTCCTTCTTTACTAGTACCGGGTTAGCGATCCACTCTGGGTAGATGGCTTCTCGTATGAAGTTATTGGCAAGTAGGTTCTTTACTTCTTCCTCAAGGGCTGCTGATCGTTCTGCTCCCATACTTCTCTTTTTCTGCTTTACTGGCACTTTGGTAGGATCGACGTTCAGTACGTGGCATGCTACGTCTGGGGAGATTCCAGTCATATCAGCGTTCGTCCATGCAAATACATCCAAGTTGTGGCGGAGAAAATCAACGAGTTGATCCTTTAATTCTGCTTTTAGTTGAGATTCGATTTTCAATAGTCAACTTGAGTCATGTTTATCTACAGATACAAATTCCATAGCCTTTGCAGGCTTGGCGGTGGCCTCCTCCTCTTTGTCCCTAGGGTCTAATTCATTGAAATGATCACTGGTATGTCGAAGAGGAGGGGCTTTCATTAGTTGCTATGCTTCCATGCTTTTCATGTAGAGAGTAGTCTCTGCATTTTTCCCTTTATCGCTTCTGCGGTTATTGCGAAGTTCAGTTACATAGCAGTCTCGAGCAACGTCTTGATCTCCTTCTACTTCTCATAATCCATTGTTTGTTGGAAATTTCATCTTCAGGCACCACGGGGTCAGGACAATTTGGAAATCGGACAAGGCTGGTCTTCCCAAAAAGGCGTTGTAGGCCGAGTGGTTTTCTATTAGCACAAATGTTTGTTTCCGCACAACGGAGCGGGGATGACTTCCAATTTCAACAAAGAGGTCCAGTTGTCCGAGGGGCATTTTCGCATCTCCGGTGAAACCATGTAGCGGTTTGTTGCAGGGAGACACATCCTTTATTGACAGCTTCATTTTGTCGAAAGCATGCTTGAATAGGATATTTACTGAGCTTCCAGTGTCTACTAGAATTCGGAAAACTTTGGCTGGACCGAACCAGGCAGAGATGACCATAGGATCCATGTGAGAGTACTGCCTTCCCTCTAGATCACGCCTACTGAATGTGATGTCATCATTCTCTTTCCGTTTCGGATGGCGTTCTTCTGTAACAGAATTAATGCAGCCTTCATTGTTTCTAAGCGACCATCCATATCTTTCCATCTCTGCCCAGCTTCTGTCGGCGATGTGTGGTCCTCCTGATATGGTATGGACCACTATCTTCTCCTGACTAGAGCTGCTGGTGTTGCGATTTCCTCCGCCTACTTCTGGGAGGGGTAGCCCTGGGTTATCATTGGCAGGAGTTGGAGTGCTGTTCTACCCTTTTACATAGCGCTCTAGCCTCTTCCTTCTGATGTGTTCTTCGATTAAGTCCCGGAGATGATGGCACTCATTTGTGTCATGCCCATGAGATTTGTGGAAGCGGCAGAACTTTCTGGACTTAACTGCGTTATCTGATTTCTTCTTGTGTGAGGGGCGCTTGTATCTAACTTCGTCTTGGGTGGCCAGGAAGATGTTTTCGATTGTTTCATTCAAAGGAGTGTAAGAGTCAAACCTCGGTCCTGGCCGATATAAATGCTTTTCTCACTTCCTGCCCCCAGCATTGTCTTTAGAGTCATTCCTTCGAACATCCTTTGCTACAACGGGAACTCTGTCTGGAGTTGCCTTAGTCTGTTGCCCTGACTGCCTCTCAGTGGCAGCGTCTTAAGGCCTCATATACTTCCCGGGTTCATGGAAGAAATCTGGTTTAGTATCTGGATGCACACCACTGCAGAGGGCCATTAGGATAAGTTTCTCATCGGCACCTTGGACTGCGGCCGCTGCGGCGTTGAATCGGGTTAGATATTGTTGCACTGTCTCTCCGGGCTTCTGTTTGATATTAGATAGGGAATAGGCGTCCTTGGGTTGTTCCACATGAATGCGGAACTGGCTGATGAACTTTTCTTTCAACATTTCCCATGAGATGATGGATCCTTGGGGTAGATGATAGAACCAGGAGGTAGCTAGATCTGCCAAGAATAGTGGGAAGCATTTCACAACACTCCCTCTGTTGCTTCGCTCATAAGCATATGCTGTGTGTATCTCTGCAAGTGTACAACGGGGTCAGAGGTTCCCTTGTAAGGTTCCATTGTTGGCATTTTCCATTCCTAGGGGGTGATGGCAGTTTTGATATTGCGGGTGAAGGGGCTGGTTACCCTAGCGCCTATCCCCCGATCCCTTTAGTCCCGTTGGACGCACTCTCTGAACAATCGCGCCATCCTTTCATCAGAACTTGGAGCGGATAGAAATGAGTTTGGTTCTTCCCTGCGGGATTGATTCCGTCAAGATGACCTGTAGGGATGGTATCGTCTATCACTCCTAACATTCTCCAATGACTGCCTCTGGTCTTCCACGCTGGGGTCAGCCACAGTTGGCCCTTGCCTTGATCTTCGCCTGCTAGGTTCTATTCTGAGCACTTCCTCAGGTCCAACTTCGGGCTGGACCCCAGCTCGGCCCCGTCTATTGGTGTTTCCATGGTTAGGTTGCATGGCGGGCTCAGCTACATCCGACCCCTGCTTGGTACCTCCCCTGTTGGGTTCGGTTCCAAGTGTTTCCTCGAGTCGGAATTCGGGCTGAGTCCGGGCTCGGCTCCTACCATTGTTGTTTCTGTTGTTAGCCTCTTCGAAGAAGAAAGACCTTTGTCGTCTCCCAGATCCTCCAGACCGGGACTCACCCCATGATTCAATGTTGCGGTTGGATTCTTCAGCATCCCTTAAGCGTGACATGAGTTGGTCCACCAAGGCTTCTTGTTGAGATGCGAAGCGGTTAGTTACTTCAGCCACAACCCTGTCCAGATCCGTCCTTGTAATTGGTTGTTCCGTAGCAGGGGTTGTCGGATCTGCCTGATTTCCATTTGCTGTTGGAACCGGACGATTGTCTTGATCACTGATCACTGGATCTGGGATACTGCTAGTTGCGATGTTCTTTCCTTTGTTAGCATCTTTCTTTCGTCCGAGAGGCATATTTTCCAAGCAATGAACGATGCTGATAGGCAAAGGGTTAAGTGGGAGAAGTTGAAGCTTCGAGCTCCTGCTCTCAGTGAAAGCAACAAAAATTTTTGCACGAAAAATGGGCAAACACCTCCAAGTTGTATGATTTTGTTGATTATATGTGGTTCTTTGCGATTTGGGTGATTTATGCGAATATATAAAATAGATGGACTAAACTGTAAAAGATACACAGATTTATAGTGGTTCGGCCAGAATGTGCCTACGTACACTTTATATGTTATTCTCCTTTTTCTATCCAGATTACAAGTACAAAGCTTTGATTACAAGTAACTGAAAGTTGTTTGAAAGTTCTATCCGTGCCTGAGCTCTCAAACTTGTCTGTCATTGTTGTGCCCCTGCACCTCTATTTATAGAGTGAGGCTGGGGGCAGGGGTCTTGGATGTATATAGCTGTTGGTGGGCCTGAACTGATGCAATCTGGCCCCCAAAATGTTGGTTCGGCAAGGCCTTGGTTCGGCGGAACTTGGTCCGGTGATGGTTCGTTGGAGTTTGGTTCGGTAGCATGAGGAAGTAGGTTGGTTCGGTAGTATGAGGAAGTAGGTTGGTTCGTTAGCGTGAGGAAGTAGGTTGGTTCGGTAACATGAGGAAGTAGGTTGGTTCGGTAGCATGAGGAAGTAGCTTGGTCCGGTGGTGGTCTACCTTACTTCTGGTTCGGCAGTGGAAGGAGGTGGCTGGTTCGGTAGCACTCTAGTCCGGCTATGCTTGGAAGTGGAGTATGGACCGGCAGTGCTTGGGAGAGGATGGTTCGGCATTGCTTGGAAGAGGAGTATGGACCGGCAGTGCTTGGGAGTGGATGGTTCGGCATTGCTTGGAAACACATCCAACAATCATTATTCAGAATGGGTTATATGACACAAGGTCCTTTCCTGGCTAAACCAAAAAATGAGCGCAATATTTAAAAACATATGGATATTGGGATCTTAGTTAAGTCACAACTTATTACCCCAAAACCTTTCTTCAAATGGTTTAAACAAATTATCATTTCCGTATCTTTGAACAAAATGATTCACTTCACAAAGTCACTAATCTTTCACAAAGATTCATTCATAGCTTTCAAAACAATTTTCTTCAAATTGGACCAACTCATCCAATCTTTAAATCAAAGACTCAATTCATAGCTTTCAAAACCATTTCCAAAGATTCATTCATAACTTAGAAAGCCATTTTCGTTTCAAACTTGAAATCCTTTCAACATAAATTGGAAATCCTTTCTTTTCGTGAAAGCTATTAATAATTGAAAACAAATAGTTTTAATTTCAGAAAAATCCTATTACATTTGCACAAGTTAAAACCCTTGGGTTAAATTCCCAAATCAATACTTTTTAAAATGGTTTAAATCCATATAAACACATTTATAACTTGTATAACCTTTTTAAACCATAATTTCCAAACATGGAATTCAATTTTCAAATCTTGAATTTAAATTCAAATCGAACAATTTAAGTTTCAAAACTTTATCAGAATATTCAAAATAACTTTTATCCTCAAAATTCCTTTTCAAGAACTTTTCATATTAAACCCATTTCCATTTCCAAAACCATTTGGATTCAAAATTCAACTTTAAAATCATTCAAGAAAAAATCTGTGACTTAACCAATTTCCTCGTACAATCCATATTTGTGTGTTTATAGTGTAGTCCAGGGGTTTCACATAATAGGAGTGCAATATCAACAACCATCACAGATTCAAGCACATCAATTATAGATAAGCGGTATAAACCTATAACGCTTATATTCTATTCGCAGATCCACCGATAAAATTATGCATTCATCACAGATAATAAATTACATTCATCACAGCTTGAATTAAAAAAATTCATATCACAAAGCATCACACCGTAGAGATATCCAAACAATTCAAAGCATTCAACAAAATCCAAACATCCATAATTAAGTTCATCTAGTCACCTGATTAATTTAAAGCAGATTAATCACTACCTGGTTAATTAACATTAATTAATTACAGTTTATCTAAATTAATTATCCCTTAATTATTTATTAATTAACCTTAATTAATAAATTAATCAACCTTTAATTATTAATTAACCAATCTTAATTAATAAATCAATCAACCTTTATTCATTAAAGAATTAATCTTAATTATTTAATTACCCTTAATTAATTATCCTTAATTAATTAATAAATAAATTAACCCTTAATTAGTTATCATTTAATTAATTACCCTAATTAATAAGTGATTATCCTTAATCACTTGATTTACCAATTATAAATCATCAATTTATTACCCTTAATTACATTATTAAGTAATTAATTTTAATTAATTAATTACCCTTAATTACTTTCCATTTATTAATTATTCTAATTAATTAACCTTTAATTATTACGTAATTAACCATTAATTACTTAATTTATCTTTAATTATTTATTATTTATTAAGTAATTAACGTTTAACCATTTAAATTTATAATTAATTATCTTTTAACTAGCAATTAATTAACCTTAATTACTTATATCATAAATAACTTAATTAATTAAAAAAATAAACCATTTTATCTTTATTTTAATTACATCACTTAATTTAAATAAATTCAATGCTTAGATTTAATTTGAGAAATCCTAGGAAAATCATTTCTTGACTTCACCAATAAATTACACTTTGGAAACACTTGGAATTTATCTAATCATCTCGATAAAAGTATTACAAAAACATATTAATAAGTTTTAAAAACACTTAATCTTTTGGAAATAAATCTTGGAAATTTATTTAAAAATCTTGTAAATAAATTTACTTTGAAAACTTGATCTATAATCCCTTAAAAACTTATTTACTTAGTAAACTTTAAAATTTAGCTAACATTCATTTCAAAACTTATTAAATCTTCTAGTTTAAATAAGACCCGAGCCACGCTATTAAACTCCTGAGCCAAAACGACATTTTCTCAAGCAAAACTTCGAGTTACACGCGACTTCATTTGCTTCGAGATATTCACGCGAGTAACTCGAGCACGAGCGCGAGCGTTCCATTTCTTGCCTAATGCCTAAATCCTACTAACACCCCTTTTTATACTTGTGCACATGCATGATAAATCACGGTAGCTCTGATCATTGCCGCCGTCTACGTGTAACGACCCGTAATTTTCGACAATTTAAATTAGTTAAATTAATGAGATTTTTGTAATTAAATTTATTAGAAATAAAAACTTTATAAATTAATATTGAAATGAACGCTAAAATAAAATATATAAATGCTAATTAAAACTTATTTATTAGTAATTTGAATAGAATTCTAATGAATGAAAGTAGTGAAAAGATTACAACTGGATGTAAATTGTATATGAGAAATAAAGTAAAGTATTAAATTAATTAATGTAATAAAACATTGTTAACAGTATTTGATTGTAAATTAAGGAAACGTGTTAATGCAAGTACTAATTAATGACCTTGAATGAACGTTCCAATTTAATAAAAAATTCAAATATTATGACTTAGCTATAAATGGAATATAATAAGAACAAATGCAATTATTTTATTAATGTGTGGAATAATATAATTTGTATAAATGAAACATAGGTAAACAAATGTAAGTATTGAATTAATATATGTTATTTATTTAAGGTACTGAATAAAACTGGTAATCCAATTGCAATTAATGGTAATAATGTTGATATAAGCTAATAAATTAAATTTCAATACAATACCCATTAATGGATGAAATGAAATGGGATTAATGTAAATGTTATACTGGGTTATAAATCAAATGAAAGGAAACAAACGTAACTATCGAATTAATTAATGTATAAATATACATTGAATAGTAATTGAATGTAAATTTAATGGTAATTGGATAAAATTAATATAAGATAATGAATTGCAATAATTGTGGGTTGATAATAAAGTGTAAATGGGAAAATGATTGTTTATAGTAATTGAATGAAATTCCAATTTGTTGGAATAAGGTAAATGTGTACTTGGTAATAAATTTAAACGAACTTAAATATTGAATTAATTAATTATATATGTAATAAATAATGATTGAATAAAAACCAATACCCTGTAAATAACTATATATTGGAGTGGAAATAATAAACTAATAAATGTGTGATTAAGAGTTTTGACAGCAATTATTATGAGTTTTATATATATTTAGTTCATTCAATTGAATTGGAAATCATTGAAATAAATCTAAATTAAATGTTACGTTAAAATAAATAAAGGTAATAATGGGGAATAATGTAAATATTCTTCATAATAGGATGGTTAGTGAAACGACTCGGTATATTAAACCATTCGCATCCGCACATGTCGGACTTGAATTGTTCAAAATACCGCGTTGTAAATAAAATTTGGCAAATCTCAGAATATACAGTAAATAAATAATCACAGAATCACAGACACAGAAATCAGAATACTCGCAGCGGAATTAAAATATAACTTAGTGGTTCATGAAGCCACTATTAAAAGTCTTAAAACAAATAAAATTTTACATGGTCTTTAAACCTAAATATAGTTTGAATCAACAATAGAAAATCTCGATATCCAATTGTCATGAAAATTAAGATAAGGAACTGAAAGGAAAGTTTGCCAGTGGCTTGAAAAGTGATCTACAGAAGTCCTAGCTCCAGAATAAAGACTGAAATACACTCAGGCTGACCCGAGCATAAAATAAAACATAAACACTCGAGTCAGGACGTACATACTTATACAGTGTAAACCGATTCAAGTGTACTGTAATATAGAACAAGTAACTTAAAGGATGCTTGAGACCGTCCATCCTCTAAGGATCCGTTAAACTATTTACTATGTAGTAATACTTTGCTATTATACTAGTGTCTATATTAAAATAAACTTACTTTTAAATAGCATTAATGCTTTACATTTTCCACCTTAACATGTAATAGTCGCAGTAGTCCATCCAATATCATAGTCCCTCCTGATCGGGAAGCCACCAGAGGATACCACACGGGCTACGGGAGAAAACCAAACTCGTACAAGGCTCGCTATGGTAGGTGACACGGCACAATTAGGCAATGCCATGGTAGATATACCAATTACGCATCCGGACCGGCGGTAATGCATAGCTGCTACTATCGCCCACCTCGAACAACACTCCCAAATCAAAGGTGCGCACCAAAACAATCATAAAAGTAATAGAATGGCATACGAAGAAGTGCGTCCGATCAGAGGTGCTACCTCATTAATCCGAGAATCGCTCCTGTTTTAGCCACCTTATGCTAACTCACGGGAGTCGGGTCCATGTATTTACCTCAAAGGAAACGTCACCCACATCCTACTTCATTCTGGAATCACCACCGCGTACACGGTTGTTAAAGTGGTTTTCGGCATCAACAGAGAGTATGCCCATATCTGATCCCGGTCTCTTTAACAACCCACGTTATTATTACCAGTGGTTATAAATTCCAAAATAGTTTATTTTTAAATCAAATACTTCATTTTAAACTGTTTAAAAGTGAAGTTATAATTCTTATAAAAATCCAATTTATATCCCACGGGTTATGTCTTAGTTCATTTATATCTACTCCAACACTTGCGCAGTGCGGTAATATCTTTTACACAGATTTGAGTAAATTAAATTTTAAACTTCACTATAGTTTCTCCAATAATTAAACCAATAAATCATAGTCCACCTTTAAATAATCATTTAAATTTACTCAATAAATTATGATTTTTATAAAGTACATTTTACAAATATATATCTAACCTCTCTATGCTTTACTTATAAAAAATCAAGTACAAATTTCCCATAATATTTTACTTAATAACTAAGTTCAATTTTACCACTTCAAAGTAAACTAAACTACTAGTCAATTTCTTAACTTACCACTTTATATTCAAAATTTAGCTATATTCCAAATTCCAGTTTTAGTATTCACCTTATTTAGCCATTTAATACATAATCAACTTAACCCTTTTATTTATTTACTTATATTTAAAATTTTACCAAAACATCCTATTTTATTTCTTAACTAGAATTCCATTTTTATTTTTCAAATCAAAATTTTTATCAAACTAAATTTATACTTTAAAATTTTTAACATTTAATTACTTACATCTTAACTTGTATAATATAACTATACTATAAGGAACATTTTTATTCCAATTCTAAACAAAAGGTCATAGGTTCCTATTTAAAATATTTAATATTTCCAGAAAAATTTATATGTATGTGTTAACGCCGAGCGACTCAAGGGGGCTTACGACTCATAGGAGTTACCGACTCATCAGGGAGCGACTCAATGCTTCCAGCGACCTAAAAATGGGAGCGACTCAATGCTTCCAGCGACCTAAAAATGGGAGCGACTCAATGCTTCCAGCGACTTAAGAAAGGGAGCGACTAAATGGCTTAACGACTTAAGGTGCCTTGTGACTTAACGAGTTAAGATGTTCACGACTCAAGCATATGGAGCGGTTCAACGACTCGGTGGTCTACCGACTCATGGCATACCGACTTAGCGACTCATCATATTAAGCATTGCAAACTGCTTCAACCACAACTCAAAGACGTGATCTACGACTTATCATGAGTCGTTGCCGACATATGCCTCATCCTTCTAAGTCGCGTGCGACCTAGCACTTAGAAAAAAAAAAATGGTGCCGCTTCTTATAAGACGCGGGTTGGTACTCGTGGCCCTGGGAGGAGATAAGGGAAATGCTGAAGTCGTGACTCGTTGACCCGTGACTCGCCAGCAACCTAGTACATGAAATGAGTCGCATGCGACTCATAGGGGGCGGCTCAACTCCGAGAATTCCTATAAATAGGCAGCCACCGCCAACATTCAGGGGACCTTTTCGGCTAATTCTCGAAGCACCGTTACTCTGCCATTTTCTCAACTCAAGCAGCACTCCAAGCACTCCAAACTCCAAGGACGCTATTACACACTTCAAAGAAGAATCACAATCATTCAAGATGAATTCGAAAGATTATTCTTCATGGGAGTTTGAACTATTTGTCTGAAGTTAATTGTAATTGAAGAAAGTGATATAAATTGTACTCATATCAGCAATAAAGAGAATCTAAGTGGACGTAGGCCTGATTTTGGGCCGAACCACTATAAAACTTGTGTTTTTACTGCTTTTCTGCAATCTCCTTACTTATAATTCTTTCCCGATCTATCGGGTGGTGCTTTCACAAATACACTTCACACACCGGGGTGTTAGCGTTCAAAATTTAAGCGTTAACATTTTTGGTGCTTTCACTGAGAATTGAACTCAGGACAGCTGTCATCATTGCTTCGCAGAGATTTGAAGAAAGAATTTCCTTAAAAACCAGAAGTATATCTGAGATTATGGCTCCTGGAAGGAAAAGCAGATCTATCAGATCTGGGAACATTCAAGAGGGAACCTCCGCTTCCCCTGTGCCTAATCTACCCACTCCGTCTGTTGGAGTTACAAAAGCGGAATTGGATGCTGTGATTCTAGGGCTAAACCAGCAGATAAACGCCCAAAATGCACAACTAGAGGCTCAAAGTGCCCAGAATGCTCTGATTCTGAATAAGTTGAACGACTTACTTGGGGCAAACAATGAACCGGCTGGTAATGAAAGGAACTATGCTGGCAACATTCATGATGTTAATGAAAGGAATGCTCCTGAAAGGCCTACTAGTCCCTTTGAGCAGGCAGTACCTGACGCCGGTGGATCTAGAACTCGACATGATGAGGAATATCTTTCTGGAATGGTCCGGCAGATCATGAAAGAAAGTATGCAAAGGGTTGAAGATGAGAAGGAATGAGGTTTCGCTCCAAGTAAAACTCCGTTTACTGAAAAAATCTTGAAGGCGGAATTTCCAAGGAAGTTTGTCCCTCCGACTATTCCAGCTTACAAAGGGACGAGTGATCCGAATGAGTTCCTGTATAAATATGACTGGCACATGACAGGTGCCAGGGCCTCCGACGAAATAAAGTGCCTATATTTCCCCGTATACCTGGAAGGCGTGGCTTTATTGTGGTTCACCAAGTTACCAGTCCGATCTATCGATCAGTTTTCAGACTTGACCAGAAAATTCAAGGAGCAGTTTAGACTATATGCTTCGAAGGCCAAGGATATTATGTCACTATCGAGTTTAGAGCAGAATCCTGGTGAATCTATCAGATCCTTCTTGAACCGCTTCAATATAGCACTGGCTGAGGTGGACAATGCTGAACCACGAATGATATTGACTTATCTGATGAGGGCTATCGATAAGTCAAGCGAATTTGGGAAATGGTTAAATATGAAGGAGCCAACCTCTCTCGAAAAGTTCTACAAAAAAGCAGACGAGTTCATTCGCTTGGAAAGCCGTCCTTTACCAGTAAAGACAGTGTTAGAAAAAGCAGAAGACAACACTGTCGCTCCACGCAAGAATGAATCGGTGGGGGAAAAAAGGGAGAATAGTAATGGGAAGAAACAGGGTAATCTGAAGAAGCCCCGATCCTTCAAGCCATCAGAATATACTCCATTATCACATACACCGGAGCACATCTACCTCGCCACTAAAGATTCCGTCGATTTCCCTAAACCTATCCCGTTGAGAACTGGGAGAAAAGCCATACAAAGTGGGAAATTCTGCCGCTTCCACAATCAACCAGGTCATGAAACTGATGAATGCCGCCAGCTGAAAAATCTGATTGAAGAGTTGCTAAGAGAAAACAAGTTGCAGCAATTCGTAAAAAAGAATAGCAACAATCCTGCATCGTCGAGTCAGGGGTAGCGGGCCCCTGTTCATCAGCCTGGGGCAGGAGAGAAAGCTACGGGGCATGAATCTGGAAGGCCCGTTATCAATGTCATTTCAGAAGGACCTCACCCAGCTGGTAAAAGTTGGGGTGAGATGGAGAGATATTCCAGGGCTTTGAAATATGCTCCAGCCGAAGAAAACGTCTTTGTTCTAGAAGACACTACGCCCCTTAAACAACAGAAAACTTTCAGTGACGATATTATTTTCAGAGCCAGAGATTCTACAGGTATTGAAGCTCCTACTTTAGATCCCTTGGTCATCTCGGCTGGTATTGGACCAGCCATTGTCAGAAGAGTCCTCATTGACTGCGGAGCATCATGCAATATTCTCTTCAAGAAGACATTTGACCAGATGAAAATCCCTATGATCGATGTGCAAGCCTCATCACAGAAAATCGTGGGCTTCACAGGGGAGCCAAAGCAACCAGTAGGAACCATCGATTTGTTTGTAGAACTTGGGGAAGGAGAAAGGAAAGTGGCCCGAAAGCAAACATTTGTGATTGTCGATGAGTTTTCTGCCTATAATGCTTTTCTTGGCCGTCCAACACTCGCAGCATTCAAAGCTATCCTAGCCCCGTGGTGCCTCACTATTAAATTCCCTACTGACAATGGAGTAGGAGTTATAAAAGGGGATCAAAATGCTGCGCGAGAATGTTATTGGACAGAGCTGCGAGAGTCAAGAAAAAGAGAAATGGGAAAGGATGCGGCAACTTCAGTCCGCATCAAGGAACCAGCTTTGTAGCAATTACAGAGCGGACCCTGCACTGGCGAGCACAGCGGGGCACGGAAAGAAATGGATCCCAGAAAAGCCAGTACAGGGGAGAATAGAGTAGTACCGGTGGAAACGACAATTCCGGTACCTGTTGACCCGAAGGACCCAAATAAGGTGTTGAATGTGGGTTCGCAGCTTAATGTGTCAATTCAGAATGTCTTGATATCTTTCCTGAAAGCAAATCTGGATGTCTTTGCTTGGACTCATGCCGATATGTGTGGGATATCCCCAGAAGTTGCAGTACACGCTCTGAATATTGACCCAAAGTTTACGCCAGTTAAACAGAAAAGAAGAACCCAAGGTCCAGAAAGGTCAGCAGCATTAAAAGAAGAAGTTGATCGACTCATGGAAAATAACTTCATCAGAGAATCTACATATCCGAATTGGGTTTCGAATCCTGTGTTGGTCAAGAAAGCTAATGGAAAATGGAGAGTGTGCATCGATTTTTCTGATCTAAACAAGGCTTGCCCCAAAGATTGCTTCCCATTACCCAGGATCGATCAACTGGTAGACGGAACTGCGGGACATGAATTGTTATCCTTCATGGATGCCTACTCCGGTTATAACCAAATCATGATGCATGAGCCAGACCAGGAGGATACAAGCTTTATCACGGGTGTTGGACTTTATTGCTACAGAGTTATGCCCTTCGGATTGAAAAACGCAGGGGCAACCTACCAAAGACTTGTTAATGCTATGTTCAAACCGCAATTGGGAAAAACTATGGAAGTCTACGTCGACGACATGTTAGTGAAGTCCAGGAAAGCAGTGGATCACATTGAACACTTAGCAGAAATGTTCGCAGTCCTCCGGAAATACAGAATGAAACTTAACCCTCTGAAATGTACATTTGGGGTCGAATCCGGAAAGTTCTTAGGTTTTATTGTCAGTGCTAGGGGCATAGAGGCTAGCCCAGCTCAAATTACTGCCTTGAAAGAAGTCAAAGCTCCTAGAACAAAGAAGGAATTGCAGAGTCTCAACGGAAAGATCGCCGCCCTGAGTCGGTTCATTTCCAAAGCTACTGATAAATGCATCCCATTCTTCGATGCCCTGAAAAAAGGAAAGAAGAACTTTAAATGGACTCCCGAATGCCAAAAAGCCTTTGAAGAGTTGATCCGTCATATGGAAATGCCTCCGATACTTTCTAGGCCAGGCAATGGTGAGGATCTTCTTATATACTTGGCAGTATCATCTCATGCTCTAAGTGCAGCGCTGATACGGGAAGACAAAAGGATTCAACATCCAGTTTACTATATCAGCAAAAGACTCACTGGGGCAGAGCTGAATTACTCCAAGTTGGAAAAACTCGCCTATTGCCTACTAGTTGCATCGAGGAAACTGAGGCAATATTTCCAAGCTCATCCTATCAAAGTACTCACTGATCAACCTCTGAAGCAAGTCCTGTTTCGCCCTGAAACTTCGGGTCGTCTTCTAAAATGGAACATTGAACTTAGTCAATATGACATTACCTATCACCCCCGAAAAGCAATCAACGGACAAGCTTTAGCTGATTTCATTGCAGAATTCACAGAGAAAGATAATGGTGAGGAAAAAGCGATCAATGATTCTCCAATCCAGTGGAAGATGTATGTTGATGGCGCAAGAAATGACTACTGTTCAGGAGCCGGAGTGATACTTGAAACTCCTGAAGGTCGATCATTATGTTATGCACTAAGACTGGAATTTCCTTCAACAAACAATGAAGCAGAATATGAAGCTCTTATTGCAGGTCTGAAAATCGCTAAAGAGCTAAACATTCGAGCATTACAAATTTTCAGTGATTCTCAGCTTATTGTATGCCAAGTCAAGAAGGAATTTCAAGCGAAAGGTGGAAACCTGCCTTCCTACTTGTCAAAGGCTTGGGAACTCCTATATGAACTCGATCACTATTCAATAAGCCACATTCCTCGGGAAGAGAATATGAAGGCAGATTCCCTCGCAAAGTATTCAAGTTCTGGTGAAGCTCAACTATTGGGATTGGTCCCTGTAGAAGTCCTTTCAGCGCCAAGTATAGACGAGATGGATATAGACTGGATTATGAATGTATCTCAAGAACAAGAGTCATGGATGACTCCAATACTGGATTACCTACTCAGGGGTTCTCTGCCAGAAAATTCGATAGAAAGACGAAAGCTTCTAAGGAAGGCCTCTCGCTATGTAATTCAGGACGGTCGATTGTACAGACGGGGATTCTCAATGCCATTGCTTCGATGTGTATCCCGGGAAGAGTCCAAAACAATCCTGGCTGAAGTGCATGGAGGAGAATGCGGTGATCATTCAGGTGGTCAAACACTAGCAAAGAAAATTCTCCGATACGGATATTTTTGGCCAGAAATTAATCGGGATGCTGCAGATTACTCCCGAAAATGTGACAAGTGCCAAAGATATGCCAAAATTCCTAGAGCACCTTCTACCGAACTCACACAGATGGTCAGTCCATGGCCATTTGCAATTTGGGGAATGGATCTCATTGGGCCGCTACCAACTGCTAAATCAGGGATTAAATATGCTATTGTTGCAGTTGATTATTTTACTAAGTGGGCTGAAGCTGAACCATTGGCTACTATCACTTCTAAGAAAGTGATAAGCTTCGTGACCAAGAATATCATTTGCAGATACGGTGTGCCTCAGAAAATAATCACAGACAATGGTACTCAGTTTGAAAGCGAGGAATTCCAGGATTTTTGCAAGCGATTCAAAATCCAGAAAAGCTTTTCGGCAGTAGCTCATCCGCAGGCAAACGGGCAAGTGGAAGCAGTGAACAAGATCATCAAATCAACCATCAAAAAGCAACTCGAAAGAGAAAAAGGTGGTTGGGTCGATAAACTGCCACTTGCACTATGGGCATACAGAACTACTCACAAAACTGCAACTGGGCATACTCCTTTTTCGTTAGCATACGGATCGGAAGCAATGATCCCGGTTGAAACAGAGGTCCCTTCACACAGAAGAATTCATTTCAATCAAGCAGAAAATGAAAAGTTGCAACTTGAAGCGCTGGATCTCCTTGATGAAAAAAGAGATGAAGCTAACCTCAGAGTTGCAGCTCATCAGCAAAGGATAGCCAGACATTTCAATTCCAAAGTTCGTCAACGCAGCTTTGAAATTGGAGATCTAGTCCTGAAAAGAATTATGACCGCGACAGGTGTGTTTGGGCCAAATTGGGAAGGACCATATGTAATAGGTCAGAAGCTTCTTGACGGCACATTCAAGCTCACCACCGTTGATGGAGATCAAATTCCAAGGGCATGGAACAGCAACCACTTGCGTCCATACTTTACTTGAAAATTTTGTTGAAAAATTGTAAAAAGAATTATGAATGTATGATTCTTGTAATTGAAAGCAATTGTGAAACTGATGCAAATAAATAATGAAAGAATATAAAGTGGATGTAGGCCCAATTTCATGGCCGAACCACTATAAATCTTGTGTTCCTTATTATCATTATATGTTTGCTTTGTTTTCGATATAAAAATACATAAAATGTATTGCTAAAATGTCGATTTAAATTTTTGCAGACAATGGAAATAAAACTTGCGCATAATAAGACCGAGCGATTCTCACCATCATTCAACAAACAAATTTCAAGTCACAAAGACCCCGAATTCAAATCCTAGATAGGAAATACTTCAATTGAACGGCTAATGATTTCGATAGAAACGAGCCCTTGCTGATAAATTGAGATTGTTTGAACAAACAAACATCCAATTAGGAAGCTAGTGCCCGTTCTCACGAACTTGCCTGACAATGAAGTACACTTCCTTGGATTAAACAAGCCACTTGTGAGAGAAAGGGGAATGAAAACTTGAAAAGAAAAAAAAAAAAAAAAGAGGATCGCTGAAAAGGCATAAGCAAGTGAACAGAGGAACAACCAAAGCTACCATCAGCGGCACAAGTCCTCTTCGGAGGCGCAACTCTTCGGAGGATAAAAGACCTCTAATGGGTCATACGCCACAAAAAAGAAAGTTCTCTACTCAACAAAAAAGATTGGAGGAGTCATGACCCTCCAACCATGAGAGATTAACTTCCAGGCGATGAAAACCCTCTCTGAGGCACATTTCACCAGGAGTTGAAGTGTTATAACCGCTCTTCGGGATTTCACTTCACCAGAGTTGAAATGTAAACAAAATAAAAGCCCTCTTCGGAGGCCCATTTCACCAGGAGTTGAAGTGTTATAACCGCTCTTCGGGATTTCACTTCACCAGAGTTGAAATGTAAACAAAATAAAAGCCCTCTTCGGAGGCACATTTCGCCAGGAGTTGAAGTGTAGCAACCGCTCTTCGGAATTTCACTTCACCAAAGTTGAAATGCAAAAACAAAGACCTTCTTGAAAGCACACGTTTCACCGAGATTGAAATAAAACTTCCAAGTGTTGAAACGTGAAAAGGCTTTCTTCAAAGGCACAACTCTTTGGGGGTACACGTTTCACCAAGATTGAAATAAAACTTCCAAGTGTTGGAACGTGAGAAATCCCTCCTCAGAGGTACAACCCCCTCCCGGGAACACAATTAAGAAGAAAGACCTCTTTGGAAACCCACGTTTCACCGAGATTGAAATAAAACTTCCAAGTGTTGAAACGTGAAAAGGATTTCTAAAGTATAACTCTTTGGAGGTACACGTTTCACCGAGATTGAAATAAAACTTCCAAGTGTTGAAACGTGAAAAATCCCTCCTCAGAGGTACAACTTTCTATATATATAAAAAAAAAAAATCCTCATCAAAAGCGTACTTTAACTTTCAAAGGAAAAGTAATTTGCCTACTATGGAAAATGATCGTAAAAAAAAAAAAAAAAAAAAAAAAAAAGGAAGTTAAAGTACCCTTCAGAGGTCCGCTTTACCACATAGAGGAATTCACTTGGTAAAATATGCACATAAGCAAAAGAAAAAAGTGATTTCTTCGTACGACAAAGCGTAAAAACTTATACGAAGGGAGTTGTACTCTATAAAAATTTTCTTTAAAGAATAAAATAATTATTCTTTAACAAATAAGAGTGCAAGTCCCCTCGAAGTATAAAATATTGTAGCAAGCTTAAGGTATGGGGGCAACATGGTATAGTAGCATAGCTGCATCAGTAAAGTAATACTCAAACAACATACCATAAGCCCGCTGCAATATCGTGTAAATAAACTTGTGCAAGAAATAAAATAAATAGTAAATGCATTCTCAAATTCAAACAGAAGTTTGTACAAACGAAGAATCATTTTATTCAATTATAATGCAGATACAGGTTTTCAAAATAAAAGCGGGGGCCGGTACCCGCACAACTCTCGGCCAGTTCATACAAAAGGCAAAAAGCTAAAATCTTCACTTCTTCTTCCCTCCTTTGGACCCTTTACTCGGTCGAATAACCAGCTTTTCAGGACGGCCAGTGGGTATAAGGGAAGTGGGAGAGGCAGGTGTAACCGGTCCAACTTCCGGCTCCTCTTCAGTGGCGGTGATTTTCTTCCCCCTCCTCTTTGATGTCCCACGCTTCTCTCTCCTCTGTGAGGAAGACTCACTCCCCGGAGTGACAAGTTTTGATAGAACAATGTCGTCAGAAGGAGTCCGTTCCGGGGAAATGTCACCTCCCTCAGGTCTCTCATCTTTCTGCTCTTGCGAAGCGATGGGATCATCCAAGCCGTGAAGAGCCTCTATTTGTTCCTCCTGTGATCCAGGTTGCGAGGCAGAAGGAGGCACCGCCGGAAGAGACGAAGGAAGGATGACCGGAGGAGTAGAAGTTTGAGCAGTGCTTGGTACTCTCTCTACAGAAGAAAAAAGGTTAAAGTCAGTAAAAAGAGGAGATGAGGGTTCACCAATGAAGTCAGTAAAGAGAGGAGATGAAGGCTCGTCAAGGTTGAGAAAATAGCCAAGGAGCTCGTGAAACTCGTGTGAAATAAGCGAGTAACCAGCTTGAGCAGAATTGACAGTAGCGAGATTAACAGTGAAGTTACCTGAAGAAGCTGGTTTCCTGATATCGACTTCATAAGCTTGCGTATCAGCGCTCTCTTCACCCTCGTCTCCACCTTGTGTGCTTGTAATATCAGCGGTAACTTTGGTAGGAGAAGCGAGATGGGAACTGGAACCAATAATGTCGACTTCAGACGAAGAAGGTGGCTGGACTAGAGTAGTTGAAGTGGTTTTCCCCAGCTGATCCCCTTCCGTCACTTCGGTTCTTAGTTTGGCAAGTTGTTCCTTTCCCCTGGCGAGAGCAGCGCGAGCGTCTTCATCAAAATAATGCCTTTCCAGGGCTGACTCGTCATAACCAGCACCTTCAGCACCAAGCATATCGAGGGCGGCCTCCCACACTTCAGCTAAAGTGATCTCATACTTGGGACCAAGAAAGGCGAGGCTTCCACGCCCCAAGACGCTATGCAAGTAGAAGTCGAATAATGTTGAGCCGAAGCTGTTTTTGGTCGCCTCATGAGATTCTTCGGCTGCGATTTTGCCGGCGACAGCCTCATCGCGCTCCCTTTCAGTTCTGGCAAGCTGAAGCTTGAGCATTTGTATCTCCGCCTCCTGGGAGTTGTTTTTCTTTCGAAGCTCGGCAATATCAGAGACATAGCCGTCACTGATTCTTTTTTGTACTTCAAGCCTGTCCTCAGCGTCTCTCTGACTGGCATGAGCATCTCTAACTTGTCTGAGAAGCACTTCTTCTTTTTGAGAGTATGAAGTAGAGGAAGCAGCAAGCTCATCTTTCAACTTCTCAACCTTTGCTTCGAGCTCCTCGTTGTAGGAAGTAATACTTCTCATCTCGGTATCATGCTGCTCAAGGACCTTTTGCCACTCAGCCTTATCGTTTTCCATGGTGAGCATAGCCTCTAAGTTGGCGCGGTTAACTCGTTGAAGCTCATCAACAAGCTTCTGCCAGTTTGACATCCTCTCGATATCAAGTTTAACGGCGTCAAGATTTCGTAGCATAGCAGGCTTGTCAATAGGGACTAGGTCGAGATCGAACCTCACACCCTTTAAACACCACTGCGGAAAACGACTTTGTAAAGTGGCTGGGCCCGGTCCCACTTGAAATTTAGGCCTACTTATTATTGTCTGGATGTCCTCCTTCCCAAGAGCAGGAGAGTCAGAAGTAATGTCAAGAGGGGCAGGGGCAGTAGGCTTTTCGGGAATAGCGGAAGCATGTCTCTCACCATGTCGGGCTCGTTTGCCTGAATCTTCAGCTACGTGACTTTTTCCTCGGTCGTCGTGAGATTTCCTTTTGTGCGAGTCATCACTCCTCTGCAGAGAATCATGGTGCTCATCCCTATCCCTTCTGTCATGACGCTCTTCTGCATCCCTCCTTTCACGAGCCTTTCGAGCAGCCCTCTCTTCATCAGACTCTCTATAGGAGGGAAAGTAACGCCGATAATCATATTGACCACGCCCCCCATAGCGTTGGAAATCTTGGTAATATGATCTGCCGCGTGTCATTGAAGAATCTGAAATAAGAAAAGATAAGCTTTAGAAGTCTTTAAAGTACAAGAAGATAAGTGCATAAATGTGCTGGAAAATCCTTAGTTGTGTATGAAGTGCAAGCTACTCGCGTTGGACTAACGAACCACTCCTCTGTTGGGGGGAAGTGATAGATTTCACTGTTGATGACAATTCTTGAGATGAAGGAGTTAGAGTCTGTTGGAGGGCAGATGTTGCTTCAATCGTCGGAGGTATAGCTTTACCATGAGCAGGGTCTTCTCTAAAAAGCTCCTGCGAAGTCACTATTATGTCGCTCAACCCCTCGTAAACATCGTCACCATCATGCTTGGTGGGACTTGTTTTCTCAATTCCTACATCAGCTAACCCCCCGAGAGGCCGTGAAGGTTCTTCTTCTTCCTCGATCGGGGCAAGCACCGTCTTACTGGATGACCCCATAATGTCGATAGAAGTGGAACACTTCACCAATGAAGCTTCAATATTAGACTCTTTTGATGCGAGTTGTTCGACAGTAATCGGGGCGTCAGGAGTTTTCGTCGGAGAATCGGGAACTTCTGTTGGAACTTCATGAGCATGCGTAGAACGAGAAGCGTGTAGAAGCCCGTATTGGTGTAAAAATTCGTCCTTCAGCAGAAATTTTATGCTCCTTTCTTCCGCAGCCACGGCACTCAACCTCTCGAAAACTTGTTTATGAATCGGATCTCTAGAAGGGAGAGGAAGTGCTAAAAACAGGAAAAGAATGAAATTAGCAGCTGAGAGTTCAGATCTCGAGAAAGTTTCAAAACGGAAAAAGTAGAGACAGGAAATCTTACTTCCCACTCTCCAGATGGCATAAAACCCTGGAGGGCAGCGAACGAAGAAAAACTGATTCAAAAATCCGTGAGCGCTTTCGGAGAGATCAGTAATAAGTTTGCGATTTCGAGCGCTTCTTACAACCACGATGGAGGGATGGTCTTTAGTTTTCGTGAATGAGCAAAAATAGCAGATCTCCTCGAAGCTTGGTAACCGATCCAAAACTCTCCTGGATAGAACACATAACCCCATCAGAATGGCGTAGCCATTGGGGTGTAATTGGAATGGAGAGATAGACAACCGAAGCAGGAACTGTTGGAGAAAGTCGTTAAAAGGAGGAATCGCCCCACTTAAGCACATTTGGCGATTGACTGCAACAAAGCCGTAGGGAGGATTGTCAGCAGTGTCATTTGGCCCCGGAAATAAGATGTCGGCATCATCAATGCCAAACTGGACGCGCAGTTGGTTAAATGCCCGCTGATTCAAAGTTGTGGATGTTCTCTCCGGAGGGTTGTCTATAGGGATGGCTACTGGAAAGACATCTTCAGCCTGGCCCATCGGCTCTTCTTGATGAGAGGTCATTCCACACAAGCAACTGGATGTTCAAATGCGAAGGTACACGTTTCCTAAAAGTGTGAAATGTTGTGCAGAACTAATGAAAATAAACAAGTAAATATAACTGAAGTTAAGCTAGTTGGCAGTTGGTTGACTACCAAATTTCAGGACTTATTAACTTAAAAGTTCAGGTGTGGTGTTAGTGCAAACCGGTCAATTTCACTTGACTGTTTCAATATTGCTTTAGCATTCTACTTGGATTTGTTGATTTAGAGCACTTCTTTCACACAATTTGTTTAAATTGATTGTCTATTATTAACTAATCTGTCATTCGATGTGGGCAGTCAGTGGCAGTATATTCGTCCCGCTTTTTTGCAAAGGTTATGTTTAAACAGGTTATCAATATTAAAGATCGCATAATCCAGTAACAAAGCATAACAGAGTCATTGGAGTTGTCTCAGCAATTCAAACTTCAAGATGGAAATATAAGCAAGTTCTACCAAAATTTTAAAAAGTTCTCAAAGTTGCTTAAAACCCAGGATGTTCGGATCGAGTTAAGAAACACAAGGCACGGCATTTTGCATCCTAATCTTAAGTCGTTCATGGCCTAACAGGAAGGTCGCTATTACTTAAAGTCGCATTGTATGAGTCAAGGGGCCCCAGTTCAGGGACATGCAAAATTGTCTAAGTCCTATCTCGGCAGCGACTCAGGTTGTCTCGGCCACGACTCATGGTCCCAAGTTGACTCGGCAGCGACTCAAGACCTGATTTGCTAACTCGCAGACTTCCTCTCCACGCCACATCTTACAGCCCCCTTATCTTCCTCAACCCTCTAACCCGCTAACGCTCAAGCAACAAAGGTTCACCATCTTCTCAATGAAACCCATTATTTACCCATACCATCAAAATCGCCCAACACCGATTCGAACCACTTCGAGTCTATCATAAATTCAATGCATTGTTATGCTCTCATTAGCCGCCATAGCAACACAGCAAATGGCAAACGAAAACCGACTGCAACATGGCCCGAAAGTGGGATGTGATGTATGGATTTGAGCTGGGATCAAAAGTTGAATGTTCATGGTTTAATGGTGATCGTGAGTTGGATAAAGGTTGAATTCACTTACGCAATATAATAGCAGGAATGAATCGTCGATTGATTAACTCGAATTCGCCTTTGGGAGTTTGGAGTTTCGCTAATGGCAGAGCTGGATATTGAAGTAGTTAAGTGAGGAAGAAGGGGCGACTTAATAGCTTATATACAGGATGGAGGAGAAGAGGAAGGGACTCGCGAGTCATAAGCCGCTTTGAGTCGTTCACGACTCAAGCAGAAAGTCGAAGCACACGACTCATGATCTAAGCGTATACTTCGAGGGGCAATTGTTAACGCCGAGCGACTCAAGGGGGCTTACGACTCATAGGAGTTACCGACTCATCAGGGAGCGACTCAATGCTTCCAGCGACCTAAAAATGGGAGCGACTCAATGCTTCCAGCGACTTAAGAAAGGGAGCGACTAAATGGCTTAACGACTTAAGGTGCCTTGTGACTTAACGAGTTAAGATGTTCACGACTCAAGCATATGGAGCGGTTCAACGACTCGGTGGTCTACCGACTCATGGCATACCGACTTAGCGACTCATCATATTAAGCATTGCAAACTGCTTCAACCACAACTCAAAGACGTGATCTACGACTTATCATGAGTCGTTGCCGACATATGCCTCATCCTTCTAAGTCGCGTGCGACCTAGCACTTAGAAAAAAAAAAATGGTGCCGCTTCTTATAAGACGCGGGTTGGTACTCGTGGCCCTGGGAGGAGATAAGGGAAATGCTGAAGTCGTGACTCGTTGACCCGTGACTCGCCAGCAACCTAGTACATGAAATGAGTCGCATGTGACTCATAGGGGGCGGCTCAACTCCGAGAATTCCTATAAATAGGCAGCCACCGCCAACATTCAGGGGACCTTTTCGGCTAATTCTCGAAGCACCGTTACTCTGCCATTTTCTCAACTCAAGCAGCACTCCAAGCACTCCAAACTCCAAGGACGCTATTACACACTTCAAAGAAGAATCACAATCATTCAAGATGAATTCGAAAGATTATTCTTCATGGGAGTTTGAACTATTTGTCTGAAGTTAATTGTAATTGAAGAAAGTGATATAAATTGTACTCATATCAGCAATAAAGAGAATCTAAGTGGACGTAGGCCTGATTTTGGGCCGAACCACTATAAAACTTGTGTTTTTACTGCTTTTCTGCAATCTCCTTACTTATAATTCTTTCCCGATCTATCGGGTGGTGCTTTCACAAATACACTTCACACACCGGGGTGTTAGCGTTCAAAATTTAAGCGTTAACAGTATGTAACCACGGGTCTGTATACTATTTTCTAACCTAGGTCAAATGATACGGATAATATATCATTTCAATCCGTAATTTACAAAGAAAAACTGGGTTCTATCATTTCAAACCCGCAATCCCAAGTTAAATAATAGATAAAAATAAATAAATATCGTTCAGGACTATCATTTCAGCCCATAACGATTTCTATTCTACAGGGAACTGGCAGTGTGGTAAAAAGTAAATAATTAAATAAATAAATAACAACATGCATTTAACAATAAATAAATAAATAACAGTATGCATTTAACAGTAGATAATATAACTGATGATATGTCAATTTAATAATGGGGTTTTAACATCATAAGTTTATAACACAGACAAATAAATTTAAATATAATTATTTTACAATTACACTTGTTATTAAATTTACAGATATATAAGTACGTTTGTCAGGTGAGAATACTCACCTTCTCGAAGCTGCAGAATTTATTCAAACAACGATATCTACCCTGAAAGAAGAGTACAGAAGGCACGATCAATTATTGGAAGATGAGACAAATTGATTTCGATCTTGAAACAAGATAAATAAATAAAACTGAGTACGCGAATTCCAATTACAGACAAAGAAAAATTTTAAATAAAACAAAATTGGAACGAGCTAAAAAAATGAAAATTGACTCAAATTGCTCGACCACTCCACCGCACGACTTGACCCATTAAAACAAAAGCTCAGCCTGCCCATTTTTTTTTCCAAAACAAAATTTACAAAACAAAATATCATGATGTGTTAATAAAAAGGTGGCAAATCTTATGTGGGCAACATGCAATTCACGGCAGTGATACATAAAGATGGCGCGTACAATATTTATTTATTTGTTTCTTATTATTATTATTATTATTTTTCTCTGTTAGGAAACAAGTAAAATATCAAAATTTCCGAATCAAAACAACTTTATACTGTTCTTACATATATCATATATCCTCATACATAATGTTTCTAAATTTTAAAACACATGTGACCAACAAACAAAAAAAACGCATACGGTCTGGAAATACTTCTTCCCTGAACACTCGCATAAACAAAGCAATGGAATTATCTTAAAAATTTTAGGCTAGGCTAACCTTTGGTGGCGTATGCGTGTTATATTATATATTTTTTCTTCAAACTGAAGTGCGCAATACTCAAACAAGTATGCACTTAATCCTTAATTACATGATTAATTAACCTTGATTATAACTTATTTCTAAATTAATAAATCTTTAATTATTAATTAATAATCTTTAATTATCTAATTAATGATCTTTAATTTCAAATTGATTAACCCTTAATCAAATTATTTATTAATCCCTAATCATTGATTAATTAAATTAACTAATTATTCCTTAATTACCTCATTAATTTAATTAATTTCAAATCATTAAATCTTAATTTAACTTTAAGATAAAAAATATTACTTAATTATGTCTAAATCGTTATTAACAAAAACATTTGAAAACAATTTACTTTTGAATTTACTTTAAAATTTCATTTCAAAAAATGAGATGTAAAATGAATACAATTTAACTTAATAAAGTTTAAACAATTTAAAAACCCTTTTAAATTACATGGTAAAGAAATGTTTGTCTTATAGAATGATAAAAATATGCAGGTGGCGATAAAATAAATATTCAAGTGCTAGGCTAAAACTGCATCAGAGATGCTCGGCAATGCACGACCAGATCGGAGAGGAGGGGAAGGAAGTTAGACGTTTGTCATGCGGTGGAGAAGTCTGAATAGAACAATGGGAAAAAAACAAAAGAAGGAAATAAAGTTGTAGCCATTACCTGATCCTACTCAAAACTCACGCACGCAAAGAAGAAGAGAAGGCCAACGATGGGATGAAAATAAATTGCGTATGAGTCTTATATATGCCAAAGAGAGTGTGTGGGTTCGAATTTTAAATAGCAGTGATTGCATGAGTTTTGAACGTTTTAGTATAAAAGAGGATATCATGCGTTGATAGAGGTGAAGGAAATTGGTAAGAGATAAATTATATATTTTGAAACGTCCATGTAGTAATAATTGTCAATTATACCGCAAGGGAAAGTAGAAAGTTATCCACGAATGGAAAAATGTTATGCGTGAATTTGAATTTTTAAAGGAAAAGAATGATTTCATTGCATTATTAAGGTTGCGTGTTTTATAATTAAATAGGTTGAGTGATTTTTGCAAAGTAACGGCAAGAATTAAATTTGCAAAGATTTTGGAACGGTTCTGAAATAAAGATTTTATACCAAACTTTTAAAACAAATGAAGGTTATGGAAAGTGTAACGTTTATGCGTGGAATTCAGGGTACTAAAATTGAAAGGCTATAATTAATTTATTTATTAATTAAGAATGCGCACTCTATACGTAAAAATTTAAGCAAACGTACTCCCGCATTTTATATTTGCACGCTTATATTCAATTGTTACTTGTCTGCGTAAAGAGTATTTTATTACATACGTACTATTTACACCCCCAATTAAACAAAACGAGTATAAACGTAAATTTAAAACGTGTCTTTTATAAAGCTTATTTATCCACTATCTACTATCCAATCTAACATATTATTTATTTCTTACTAACTAAGAAACAAAATGGTAAACGGATAAGGTAAAATTCTTTTACAAAATATAAATATATTTATTAATTTCAAACGTCTATGAATTAATAATTGTTAATTATTCACGTAAAGGAAAGAGGAAACCCCCGGTGATTTCAATCCAGTTTTAAAAGAAATTAACAGCTCTTTGGAAGAGTCAAAAATATATATATACATTTTTAAATAAATGGAAGTAATGGCAAGGCATGGTGAATTTCCTCCTTTAAACGTGCACGACAATTGATTTAGGAACAAAGACTAAAATTAGAATGTGAACGGTTATAAATTTGTGGGTAGCGCTTCTATTAAATCAGAAGGAAAGTAAATATACTTAAAATGCATACAAAAGATGCAATACTTTATGCCCAAATTTAACGAAAATGACGGATTTAAATTTCATACGTTTTCTTATACGTTATTTATTCCATCAATTAACGCGCCCTTTAAACGTGTAATTCAACAGTTTATTAATACACTGTAATTTGTGAAAGTTATTACTTAACTAAAAATAGAATTTGTTTACATTGGGGTTTTTTTTCGTTCATTTACCATTTACCAAGAAATTTATTACTAAAATGTATATAAGTAACAGTATAAAGTATATAATCCATTTATAGCTAAGGTAAAAATTATTGTGTTGTTTTAACGGTATAGAAAAATGGAAAAATTGGCGAACGTTTTATAAAATTGAACAAAGAAAAGTGTTGATTCTTAGAGTAAAGAAATGGAAAAGAATATTTGATTTGGACGTTATTGAAAAATAAATAGGTTTTATTTATTAAATATGTGGAGTCAACGGAAAGAAAATTTATTCCTTTCCCACTTAAAAATGCATGTCTACTCTTTATTTTATTTGATTATTTATATCCAAGGTAAGAAATTTAGACACATGAAAAACCGACGCAATAATTAAATCAAACACACGCCCAGTTTCATAATAAAAGTAACGCTTTTAAATTTACGCGTTCTCTTATGTAGTAAATATACGTTAAAAAATGTTCCATCAATAACGCGCATTTGAAACGCGTAATTAAATAGTTTATTTATACACTAATTTTTTTTTCAAATCTTATTTCTTAATTAAAACATGATTTTGCTAGAAATTAAGTTATTTACCATCTTCAACAAAAAAACCCAAATTTCCAATTAAAGTTAATTCTTAACCACGTCAAAATTTCAGAGATCTCATTATTTATTTAAAAATTTGGGCAATTTTTTAATCAATTCAAAATTTCAGATTTTTATATAATAAACCCCCAAAGTTTTATAATTAAAAGTGAAAAATACTTGTTAAAACTTCGGGCTGTTACACTCTCCCCCACTCAGAACTTTTCATCCTCGAAAAGAAAGAAGGTAGGGGAATAGAAACAACCTGAAAGAAAACTAAATTAAAACTTAAATTAGAATCATTAATCTAAACCTTACAAATTCAATTTTAAATTAATAATTGATTTCATATATTTAATTTCACTCAAGTTAAATTTTACTATTTCAAATTTCATTAGTTCATCTTCTAATTATCTTAAAATAAAAATTTCTAAAATCATAAGTTTGAAAATCATTTGTTATACTAAAAAATGGGTTCAATAAATTAATATCTTATATATATATATATATATAAAACTAAATTTATTTCTCTCAATATATATTTTATCATCTATGTTAAATATGTTTACACTTATTACAACTGCTTAAATTTATTCTTAGTTCCTTTAACATCATTTTATATTGTAAATTATTCCATTATCTTTATTAATCTTTTTATAACTAGAATTTAAGTGTATAACATTTATTATAACCACTCAAATTTTATTTATAAAATCTTTTTATATTGTATATTATCCAATTACATTGTTAACTTCTGAAAATCAAGGTAAGTTATATTGAAATGCAATTGAGTATTATACAAATAAAACTTTCAAATTCAATGTCTCAAGTTTGAATCATTTATTCAAATATTTGATTTTCTTTTTATAATTGAAATTATTTTTCAAGATAAAATTTAAGAATTAAATTTCTGATTCCCTTCAAATTATTTAGAGATAAATAAATATATGTACATAATATGTCAAATCAAATTTAAATCATATATTTATATATTATAAATCAAGTCATAATTTAGAGATTCAAATCAATTAAATTCTCAAGGTAAACACTGTAGCCAGACTGTAGAATGGTCTCTTCACTTCAAAACTCAAATGAATGTCGATGATGTTGGAGTCATCACCGAAATTATTTCCTAGCGACAAAGAGAAGAGCATTGATTTTCAAACCTTTAAAATTCTTTGGAAACAAATTTCTATTCGAAAATAATTTAAATAATATATCCTTTTAAAACTTTAAACACAAGGTTTGAAACCATCGGGAATTCAATTCTCAAGTTCTTCTTTTAATTCATTTCTGTTTCCAAATTAATTTATAACCATTGTTTATAGTTCAATTATTTATATGAGACAAAACCCAAGGTTTACAAAACCATAAATAAAATCAAAGACTATTATCTCTTGACAACTAGTTAAATTAATTATAAAATTCTGAAAATTATACTTATATATATAATATTAGATTTTTTTCCAAATATAGGAATAAATTTTTCAAAACAAGGATAGAGATTCAAATTTGATGAACTCAAATAAAAGAGAATTTTGATTTAAAGACAAGTTGGAATAAGAAGATCCAATGGTTAAATAACAGAATAAGGAACTGGATAAGTTTATATAAATCACGGGTGTAACAAACGGAGAATTTCGACTTTCGAAAATTCCACATCGATACTCACTTTATCGACTGCCGAGAAATCGAAGGCCAAAAATCCGAAATGTTATGGTTTTTAAGAAAGAATAAATTTAGAAAAGAGAAGAGAAAAAGATAGAAAATAGGGAGGAGAGAAAACAGAAGATAGAAAATTTTAAAATAGAAGAAAAAGAGAATAGAGAACATAGAACAGAACAGAAAACAACAGAACTACATCAGAATCTCACAATTCGCAGCGGAACAACATATAATAAATAAATGAATAATCTTTAAACAAAGAACTATATCAGTTATTACATTTTATACATTTCATTACATTACATCATATCATCAGAGTGTACAACAATATACAACATCAACAGTGCAGCGGAAAAGGAATACTATATAAGTAATACGCCACGCCATCCAGCTTGCCTCCAGCAACTCCAGAATATCCAGAATATCCTGATAAACCTAACTCTTGACTGCCCGTGTAGAAATTGGTGGGCACCCAGAGTTTAGGAAGGAAAACAATAAACTCCAAGTCAGTCATGTGACTGGTGTGAGAACTCAAAACAGTTTATTTATCTTTAAAATCAAAATAGAGGAATATTTTTAATCAATTCGCAATGCTTTTAAAAATGAGACTACCATAAGACCTCCTGCCACACACACAATGCAAACGCAGACTTGGAGAAGATTTCTCCTTATGATAGTCAAAGATGCTTGATACGCATTAAAATCAAATCAATTTTGATATTATTATTAGTGCATAGTGTAGAAGAAATTCATTTCGAAAGTAGAATATAAATCTTAGCCAGCATAGGTACCATTATATTATGCCTACTAATAGCTACCATATTAGATGGCAGGTTCTACAACTAACACCGTACAAGTTTCGTATTGTTTCTTTGGATTTCCAACAAATGGTCAGGCCAAGGAACTTCCCATTGCCACATGAGAATGCCTCTGGAAAGACATCCCCGAGAACCAAACCGGAACTCTGCCAACACAAGGCCGGGTTACCCCTAACTGGGTAACTACTGACACGAGCACGCCATTCCCCGATCGTAAACGACCTTTCTCACGGGATCCCGATAACCAACAACCACAAAGTAATAAATTCGTAGTAACCACATAGGTTAAATATCTGGGCTCCATACCATGATACCACCTCTATCCAGAAGGAAATGTACATACCCTAAAGGGAGCTACCCCTCATAACCTTGCCGCATCTTTCCTGTTTTGACCATTTCCGGGGTATGAGGCTCGACGAAGTCACGTCCACAAAAACATATTTTATACAAAAGCCATGCTTTGGGTCAACAAATGATCAACACAATGATCACAAAGATAGACGATCAAATAAACGATCCTATCACAATAATCAACACAATGATCATTTACAGCAACACTCAGCATGTCACATTACCAAATTGGGAATATATCGCTGATAACTTCAACTATATAACCTCTGAGCTCGTACGTCTCAGAGAAGGGTGTTAAGCTAAAAGAATAAATTCTTCGCCACCAACAGAAATATATTTGAATGAAATCGGCTTTATATCTCAACTTGTAATGTCAGACACACAATCCATACAAGTCTGTTCCGGGATCGAACAAAACCGAAGGCACTTACAAAGAAGTCCTTGCAATCCGGATATTCACAATCCTGATCGGATTTCCCATCACTTAGGGAGTCTCTATACCGCTGCAACTCAGTGCAGAGACAATCGACAGGTCATCCTATCGCTCTCGCAAATACCGGATCTTCAACACCGATCTTCAAATGCAATTCACAACGACGTATCACATATTCGGAATGGGTTATACGACCCCATGGTCCTTTCCCGGTTAACCCGAATAGTGAGCGCTTATTCAAAAATAAGTGTAGCATTCACATTCAAACAAATCACATCAATTACCCATTCAAAGGGAAATATTGATAGTCGGTTATTGAACTATCACTGAATATGCACACATCACCAGATTCCAAATAATTTTCCCAAATTATTTATTTCACAAAATATCTTTACAAGATATAAAATTTCAATACTTCAAAAATAAATCAATATTTATTTTTAAACAAATTCCACTTTCTTTTATAAATTCAATAGTGAATTTATATTCCAAAATATCCATGAATATTCGATTTCAATTATTCATTTCAATATTTCTTTTCAATTTATCTTCAAAAAGATAAATTCTCAAAGTATTCGCTTTATATTGGAAAACATTTCCATACTTATTTATTCATAAGTAATTCACAAATTTTATTTATTTTCAACACTTAGAAAATATTCAATATACTTAAATCGAGATTAAGTATATATTTCATTCTTTAAGGAAATCATGCTCTTAAACATATTTATTTGGGCCAAAACGAATGTTACGTAAAACATCGTTACGACAACCCAAAATCACTAGTATAGGGATTCGAAATTAAAATAGATATATAAATCCCAATACTATACAAAACATTTCCTTTCGGAAATCATTTACTATAACAACAGTGTTATAGTCCACTATTTCCTTTTCATTTCTCGAAAACGTCTATTTCAACAATTAATGTTGAAATCTATGGTTTCGAATCTCAACACAATTAAAACTTCGTTAGATCGTTTTAATTCTATTTCAAATATCACATTCAAAACAATTTCTTTAACATCTTATTCACTATTCAAAAACGTGAATATACTTCATTAACAATTTCATCCTTTTATTCATTTTAATTCAAAGGATTATTCACTATTCAAAAATGTGAATATAACTCCATTAATAGGTTTCAACAATTTACTTATCAAAATAAGTCGTTTGCGAATTTATAAAACAACGTTTATAAATTCCTTTATTAAACTATTCAATTCCATATCTCAATGATATACTAACAGTTCATCTTATAAGTTAAATGCTTATAATCTCTTTGTTTACAAAAATCATTCTTTTTAAACTTCCCAATATAAAAATCTTATAACTTATAAGATTCATTCATTTATCCAAATATATTCTTTAATAACCTCACAAAATTCATAAATCTTACTATTTATAAATTTCATTTATAACTTCACCATTTATAATTTTATAAATCCCATTCACATATGCAATCCATTTTCACTTCATTCAAACACTTATAAAAACTCGTTTTATAATTCAAATGTTTTAATTTATAAATATCAATTTATAAATCCTTTAATATAAATCAATTTATATTATTCTTTAAAACGTCTTTAATTTCCTTCATAATTTCATCCTTTCTCTTGATTTATAAAATAATCAAATTTTATAAATCCTATATTTAAACTTTTCACAATAATTCTAAAATATCTCGATTAAACTATTTTATAAAATCAATAGCATCATATTCTCAAAAATCAGTTTTTAACTGTATTTCACAAAAATCATAATTTTTATAACATTAAAAATTATAACGTTTATTTATTTAAAATGGATCAATTCCAAAATATAGTATATTCTCAAAAATCACTTTAAAAATCATTTTAAAATCCCAAAATTTGGGTCCAATGATGCTACACACCAAATAGTCAATCACGACAACAACGATATCATATATCGATATGATAATCCATCAAATATCAAAATATCTGAAATTAAATAAATACTGTTGAGGAATCCAGTTGGATCCCTCCAACCTGTTTTCCTGCATCCAAAAACATTAGCACAATACCAATTTCGCTCCAGTATGAAATTATCGCGGTATATGTTCTTATTAAATATTATCCGCTAAATAACGGCGCAATAGGGTCTCATCCGCTAAACAAAAAATGCGGAAAATCAATAACTCCAATATATACATATGCCAATATATATATATATTGCTATTATATATAATACCAATTTCACTGTTTATGAAATATTCGCGGTATATGTTTTTATTAAATAACATCCGCTTACTAACAGCGTATAATGTCTATTTTAACAATCAATAGATAACAATCATCATTCAAACATGCATTCAAATATTTTAAATCTAACTATTTAAAATAAAATCGAAACTGATTCGATTGAGTGAGAAGTTCTCACCTTGATTTTATTTCCGTTTTAGCGATTTATTTCGAATAAAATCAAACGGACGTTTAATTTTACCCAAAATTCTCACTAACTCCAAACGACTCCAAACCAACTTCATCGCGTAGTGCTCGTCCATACGATTCCAACGCAACTGGTTTCGCGCGTTTTCGACCAAGTATGAAAACGTTATTGATTTTACAAGTTTACACGATTTTAATAACTATAATTACAACATAAATTAACAATTTTAATACCCTAAGCAACCTGGGCCCTTGGATTTGCACTGCTCAACATCAGACCATGTATCACCTCCATCTTCCTCACGCGCAAGAACACCCAGTATCCACGTTTAGCCGCCGAACCCATTTCTTATACTAGGGTTTAAATTCGTGCCCAACACAAGCCACTACAACACGATCAAGTACTACCATCTTGCTCGCCTCCCCAACCTCCATGCTCGGCCTGAACCCTGGCCAACTCGGCCTCACCCACGGCCTCAAAAAGCGTGCGCAACCTGTGCACTTCACGGCCAGATTCTGGCGAATCCACTTCGAGTTTTTCCATCATAACCGTTGATTAGCTAGTTCGTGTTGCCCCCTTCAACATTGTAGTTGAACAAATTTGATGAAACTGAATAGATTTGAAGGAATCAAAGAGAGAAGGAGAGAAAGTATCAGCCCTTGATGGCTTTGCTGGCGGCTGATGAATATTAGATTAGGGTTTTTAGTTTTTTTTTTGTTTTTTTGAGACTTTTGGGGTATTTATAGGAAAAATTCGAACACTATTCATCCGGAAATTCCGAACTCTGATTTACGTGCCGTAACCAGCGTTTCCAAGGTTTACCCCGCGTTCCGGACACAATGGAACAGGTTTCGGAAGCTAGTTCGGACATCTGTGCAAGTTATGGCTACAAACGCTCAATTTAAATTAAACCGATTTAAGTCGATTTCTAGGCGTTTTAATTCGTACCGGACAAACGGTAAATCCAATTGACATGAAATTTGAAACCTTACAATAATATCACATTACGGATCCGATGAAATTGGTTTCGTCGAAATCCGAGACTTTTTGAAAAATGGCTATTTTCACTCGCTAAATTAAAATTAAAAATAATTCGATGCGTTTCGAGCTGCCACGATCAAACGATAGCTCCGATTGACACGAAAATTGAAATCCGGTAATAACTAACTATTACGGATCTAATGAAACTGGTTTCGTTCAATTCTGAGACTGTTCAAAAATTGGCTATTTTCACTAGTCGATTTTAATATCAAAATATTCAATTTTCACAAATTAACTTTTAATTCGATTTTAAAAGTTCTAAAATATAGTTCTAACTCCCATATGATAAAATAAAATTTTACAAATCATTTTCAATCATATTTAGCCCAATTTTCAATTATTTCCATAATTTAACGTATTAAATTATCGATTTAATTATCCAATTAAATCCAATAATTCAAAATAAAATTTGTTTGACTTATAAATTCACTAATTAATATTTAAAATAAATTAAATATTCAAATTTTAATTAATAAAAATTCTGGGTCGTTACAATCTTCCCCCCTTAAAAGAATTTCGTCCTCAAAATTATAAGTAAGAAAAGTTAAAGAATTCTATTAATTTTCCCAAAATTCATAGTTAAACTTCTTACAAATCTTTACTAAGTTTTCAAATCATACTTAGTTATCTTTTCAAAAACAATTACTATTGTTTAACTTTCAATTCCAAAATCAAAGTTTAAGTTTTCAAAAAAATTTCAATCTTCTCAAAAATTTTCTAACGCCTTAAATTTTCGAAAAAATTTGCCATAGTCTCCTTTGCGCGGCTCGATCCGAAAAAAAAATGACAGTATATATATCACAAATATACATCTCATTAAGTAATGAGGCATCCCGCAGGGAAAAAAGTGTAAAAGTACGATATTTAATCCGAGATATGTACCTTATATTTTATTAGCAAGCATATACGGCTAATATAGCGCGAAAGCGAGCTCCAAATGCGAAGCAAACGCAATCCGCACCTACTAATCACTCAACAAACAACATGAGAACATGCATATATGAAAATAATATCACTATACAACATATAGCAACATAACAACTATATATGTCACATAACAAATGCAACTAAACAACAAATGCAAACATCAACCAACTATTATTCAACTAACATCCATAACCAATAAATATTCATTTATATTCTCATTAATATTTAATGAATTGGTTTTCAATTTAATCATATTTGATTCATTAACAGTGGATGTTCTTACTAACATTCATTCTCAATTAGTTTATATTCACTAATTCAAGTTGGTTCACTTCCAAATTAAATTCAATTCTATTCGAGCTTCATTTAACTTCCAATTTCATTAATTTAATGAATTATATACAACCAACTAACAACCATATAACAACCAATGTTTATTAATTACAACCAAATTCCTTTGCTTTCAATTGGTTTAATTTAATTGATTTTCATTCTATTATTCAACTTCCAATAACATTAGATTTTAATGAATTAACACTTATATTCATTATTTCATGTCAACTTAATTCACATTCAATTGATTTACTTTCAATCCAATTTCTAAAGTTGAATTTCATTTCATATAACTCAAGTTCACATTTATCACTTAACTTTAATAATTTTAGTTTGATACTAATATCAACTTCATTTAACAACTCTTAAGTTATATTTCATTTCTAAAAGTAAATTTCCATTTAACTTTAAATTCATTTTTATTTACAACTCATATTCATAAATATATTCATTAGTTTCACTTCTTATATATATAAGTTTATTTCACAATTGTAAATCACTTTAATTATAATTCAATTCTTATAATTCTTTTGCTTATACAATTATTCTTTAATTTAGATTATTCAAACAACTAAACAATCTACTTATATACTCTTTAATAATTTTGAAAAATTATTCCTTTATATATAAAAATATAATCAAGTAAAATTATTTCATTTACCCAATTTAAAACTCAATATTGTGCCGAATTGTTCTATTCAAGTGTTTAGAAACCCCTTCGGCATAGTCTTGCGGACCACGCTGACGAAAGTTCATATGCCACTCAATAAACCAATCATCACAATATAAAACAATTTTATATTCACTAACAAATACGCTCTCATAGCTATTATTACACTCAAACTCATTCTAGAGTACTGCTGACTCTATCTCTAATGAGTAATACCCAAAAGAACCATGGTTGTCGCTTAACCATAAGCTCTGATACCAAATGTAACAAACGGAGAATTTCGACTTTCGAAAATTCCACATCGATACTCACTTTATCGACTGCCGAGAAATCGAAGGCCAAAAATCCGAAATGTTATGGTTTTTAAGAAAGAAGAAATTTAGAAAAGAGAAGAGAAAAAGATAGAAAATAGGGAGGAGAGAAAACAGAAGATAGAAAATTTTAAAATAGAAGAAAAAGAGAATAGAGAACATAGAACAGAACAGAAAACAACAGAACTACATCAGAATCTCACAATTCGCAGCGGAACAACATATAATAAATAAATGAATAATCTTTAAACAAAGAACTATATCAGTTATTACATTTTATACATTTCATTACATTACATCATATCATCAGAGTGTACAACAATATACAACATCAACAGTGCAGCGGAAAAGGAATACTATATAAGTAATACGCCACGCCATCCAGCTTGCCTCCAGCAACTCCAGAATATCCAGAATATCCTGATAAACCTAACTCTTGACTGCCCGTGTAGAAATTGGTGGGCACCCAGAGTTTAGGAAGGAAAACAATAAACTCCAAGTCAGTCATGTGACTGGTGTGAGAACTCAAAACAGTTTATTTATCTTTAAAATCAAAATAGAGGAATATTTTTAATCAATTCGCAATGCTTTTAAAAATGAGACTACCATAAGACCTCCTGCCACACACACAATGCAAACGCAGACTTGAAGAAGATTTCTCCTTATGATAGTCAAAGATGCTTGATACGCATTAAAATCAAATCAATTTTGATATTATTATTAGTGCATAGTGTAGAAGAAATTCATTTCGAAAGTAGAATATAAATCTTAGCCAGCATAGGTACCATTATATTATGCCTACTAATAGCTACCATATTAGATGGCAGGTTCTACAACTAACACCGTACAAGTTTCGTATTGTTTCTTTGGATTTCCAACAAATGGTCAGGCCAAGGAACTTCCCATTGCCACATGAGAATGCCTCTGGAAAGACATCCCCGAGAACCAAACCGGAACTCTGCCAACACAAGGCCGGGTTACCCCTAACTGGGTAACTACTGACACGAGCACGCCATTCCCCGATCGTAAACGACATTTCTCACGGGATCCCGATAACCAACAACCACAAAGTAATAAATTCGTAGTAACCACATAGGTTAAATATCTGGGCTCCATACCATGATACCACCTCTATCCAGAAGGAAATGTACATACCCTAAAGGGAGCTACCCCTCATAACCTTGCCGCATCATTCCTGTTTTGACCATTTCCGGGGTGTGAGGCTCGACGAAGTCACGTCCACAAAAACATATTTTATACAAAAGCCATGCTTTGGGTCAACAAATGTCAACACAATGATCACAAAGATAGACGATCAAATAAACGATCCTATCACAATAATCAACACAATGATCATTTACAGCAACACTCAGCATGTCACATTACCAAATTGGGAATATATCGCTGATAACTTCAACTATATAACCTCTGAGCTCGTACATCTCGGAGAAGGGTGTTAAGCTAAAAGAATAAATTCTTCGCCACCAACAGAAATATATTTGAATGAAATCGGCTTTATATCTCAACTTGTAATGTCAGACACACAATCCATACAAGTCTGTTCCGGGATCGAACAAAACCGAAGGCACTTACAAAGAAGTCCTTGCAATCCGGATATTCACAATCCTGATCGGATTTCCCATCACTTAGGGAGTCTCTATACCGCTGCAACTCAGTGCAGAGACAATCGACAGGTCATCCTATCACTCTCGCAAATACCGGGTCTTCAACACCGATCTTCAAATGCAATTCACAACGACGTATCACATATTCGGAATGGGTTATACGACCCCATGGTCCTTTCCCGGTTAACCCGAATAGTGAGCGCTTATTCAAAAATAAGTGTAGCATTCACATTCAAACAAATCACATCAATTACCCATTCAAAGGGAAATATTGATAGTCGGTTATTGAACTTTCACTGAATATGCACACATCACCAGATTCCAAATAATTTTCCCAAATTATTCATTTCACAAAATATCTTTACAAGATATAAAATTTCAATACTTCAAAAATAAATCAATATTTATTTTTAAACAAATTCCACTTTCTTTTATAAATTCAATAGTGAATTTATATTCCAAAATATCCATGAATATTCGATTTCAATTATTCATTTCAATATTTCTTTTCAATTTATCTTCAAAAAGATAAATTCTCAAAGTATTCGCTTTATATTGGAAAACATTTCCATACTTATTTATTCATAATTAATTCACAAATTTTATTTATTTTCAACACTTAGAAAATATTCAATATACTTAAATCGAGATTAAGTATATATTTCATTCTTTAAGGAAATCATGCTCTTAAACATATTTATTTGGGCCAAAACGAATGTTACGTAAAACATCGATACGACAACCCAAAATCACTAGTATAGGGATTCGAAATTAAAATAGATATATAAATCCCAATACTATACAAAACATTTCCTTTCGGAAATCATTTACTATAACAACAGTGTTATAGTCCACTATTTCCTTTTCATTTCTCGAAAACGTCTATTTCAACAATTAATGTTGAAATCTATGGTTTCGAATCTCAACACAATTAAAACTTCGTTAGATCATTTTAATTCTATTTCAAATATCACATTCAAAACAATTTCTTTAACATCTTATTCACTATTCAAAAACGTGAATATACTTCATTAACAATTTCTTCCTTTTATTCATTTTAATTCAAAGGATTATTCACTATTCAAAAATGTGAATATAACTCCATTAATAGGTTTCAACAATTTACTTATCAAAATAAGTCGTTTGCGAATTTATAAAACAACGTTTATAAATTCCTTTATTAAACTATTCAATTCCATATCTCAATGATATACTAACAGTTCATCTTATAAGTTAAATGCTTATAATCTCTTTGTTTACAAAAATCATTCTTTTTAAACTTCCCAATATAAAAATCTTATAACTTATAAGATTCATTCATTTATCCAAATATATTCTTTAATAACCTCACAAAATTCATAAATCTTACTATTTATAAATTTCATTTATAACTTCACCATTTATAATTTTATAAATCCCATTCACATATGCAATCCATTTTCACTTCATTCAAACACTTATAAAAACTCGTTTTATAATTCAAATGTTTTAATTTATAAATATCAATTTATAAATCCTTTAATATAAATCAATTTATATTATTCTTTAAAACGTCTTTAATTTCCTTTATAATTTCATCCTTTCTCTTGATTTATAAAATAATCAAATTTTATAAATCCTATATTTAAACTTTTCACAATAATTCTAAAATATCTCGATTAAACTATTTTATAAAATCAATAGCATCATATTCTCAAAAATCAGTTTTTAACTGTATTTCACAAAAATCATAATTTTTATAACATTAAAAATTATAACGTTTATTTATTTAAAATGGATCAATTCCAAAATATAGTATATTCTCAAAAATCACTTTAAAAATCATTTTAAAATCCCAAAATTTGGGTCCAATGATGCTACACACCAAATAGTCAATCACGACAACAACGATATCATATATCGATATGATAATCCATCAAATATCAAAATATCTGAAATTAAATAAATACTGTTGAGGAATCCAGTTGGATCCCTCCAACCTGTTTTCCTGCATCCAAAAACATTAGCACAATACCAATTTCGCTCCAGTACGAAATTATCGCGGTATATGTTCTTATTAAATATTATCCGCTAAATAACGGCGCAATAGGGTCTCATCCGCTAAACAAAAAATGCGGGAAATCAATAACTCTAATATATACATATTCCAATATATATATATATTGCTATTATATATAATACCAATTTCACTGTTTATGAAATATTCGCGGTATATGTTTTTATTAAATAACATCCGCTTACTAACGGCGTATAATGTCTATTTTAACAATCAATAGATAACAATCATCATTCAAACATGCATTCAAATATTTTAAATCTAACTATTTAAAATAAAATCGAAACTGATTCGATTGAGTGAGAAGTTCTCACCTTGATTTTATTTCCGTTTTAGCGATTTATTTCGAATAAAATCAAACGGACGTTTAATTTTACCCAAAATTCTTGCTAACTCCAAACGACTCCAAACCAACTTCATCGCGTAGTGCTCGTCCATACGATTCCAACGCAACTGGTTTCGCGCGTTTTCGACCAAGTATGAAAAAGTTATTGATTTTACAAGTTTACACGATTTTAATAACTATAATTACAACATAAATTAACAATTTTAATACCCTAAGCAACCTGGGCCCTTGGATTTGCACTGCTCAACATCAGGCCGTGTATCACCTCCATCTTCCTCACGTGCAAGAACACCCAGTATCCACATTTAGCCGCCGAACCCATTTCTTATACTAGGGTTTAAATTCGTGCCCAACACAAGCCACTACAACACGATCAACTACTACCATCTTGCTCGCCTCCCCAACCTCCATGCTCGGCCTGAACCCTGGCCAACCCGGCCTCACCCACGGCCTCAAAAGGCGTGCGCTACCTGTGCACTTCACGGCCAGATTCTGGCGAATCCACTTCGAGTTTTTCCATCATAACCGTTGATTAGCTAGTTCGTGTTGCCCCCTTCAACATTGTAGTTGAACAAATTTGATGAAACTGAATAGATTTGAAGGAATCAAAGAGAGAAGGAGAGAAAGTATCAGCCCTTGATGGCTTTGCTGGCGGCTGATGAATATTAGATTAGGGTTTTTTGTTTTTTTTTTTGTTTTTTTGAGATTTTTGGGGTATTTATAGGAAAAATTCGAACACTATTCATCCGGAAATTCCGAACTCCGATTTGCGCGCCGTAACCAGCGTTTCTAGGGTTTATCCCGCGTTCCGGACACAATGGAACAGGTTTCGGAAGCTAATTCGGACATCTGTGCAAGTTATGGCTACAAACGCTCAATTTAAATTAAACCGATTTAAGTCGATTTCTAGGCGTTTTAATTCGTACCGGACAAACGGTAAATCCGATTGACATGAAATTTGAAACCTTAAAATAATATCACATTACGGATCCGATGAAACTGGTTTCGTCGAAATCCGAGATTTTTTGAAAAATGGCTATTTTCACTCGCTAAATTAAAATTAAAAATAATTTGATGCGTTTCGAGCTGCCACGATCAAACGATAGCTCAGATTGACACGAAAATTGAAATCCGGTAATAACTAACTATTACGGATCTAATGAAACTGGTTTCGTTCAATTCTGAGATTGTTCAAAAATTGGCTATTTTCACTAGTCGATTTTAATATTAAAATATTCAATTTTCACAAATTAACTTTTAATTCGATTTTAAAAGTTCTAAAATATAGTTCTAACTCCCATATGATAAAATAAAATTTTACAAATCATTTTCAATCATATTTAACCCAATTTTCAATTATTTCCATAATTTAACGTATTAAATTATCGATTTAATTATCCAATTAAATCCAATAATTCAAAATAAAATTTATTTGACTTATAAATTCACTTATTAATATTTAAAATAAATTAAATATTCAAATTTTAATTAATAAAAATTCTGGGTCGTTACAACGGGCAAGCTTAACCTGGTCAACCGTGACTTAAAGAGTCAGATCAAATGTGGATTTACCATTTGATCTGAAGAGATAGAGTTCGGAATAACCAAAGTTACTAGCATCTATACCGAGGATAAATATAAATCTCTAGTGAATCAATGTTAATTGTAAAGGAGTTTCACCCCTTTATTAGAATATTGGCGAGACCGCCAATTCACTATAAAGACATCCTAAGTGGAGTTATGGGATACTCCAGAATCGAAAGAAGATGAATAGTGAGGGACATGAATGAATTTTGGAACTGCAGGGAACGTTCCAAAATTCAAAGGAAATCGAATCAAAAGGAAGAGATTTAATGAAAGTGATTCTGTATATCAAATTTACCATACATTCTAAGTTTTGCCTAGAGCCAAAGCTCTGATACCAAATGTAACGACCCGATATATTCAACCATTTGCATCCGCACATGTCGGACTTGAATTGTTCAAAATACCGCGTTGTACATAAAATTTGGCAAATCTCAGAATATACAGTAAATAAATAATCACAGAATCACAGACACAAAAATCAGAATACTCGCAGTGGAATTAAAATATAACATAGTGGTTCATGAAGCCGCAATTAAAAGTCTCAAAACAAATAAAATTTTACATGGTTTTTGAACCCAAATATAGTTTGAATCAACAATAGAAAATCTCGATATCCAATAGCCTTGAAAATTAAGATAAGGAACTGAAAGGAAAGTTTGCCAGCGGCTTGAAAAGTGATCTACAGAAGTCCTAGCTCCGGAATGATGACTGAACTGCAACTCAGGCTGACCTGAGCGTAAAATAAAACATAAACACTCGAGTCAGGACATACATACTTATACAGTGTAAACAAATTTAAGTGTACTGTAATATAGAACAAGTAACTTAAAGGATGCTTGGAACCGCCCATCCTCTAAGGATCCGTTAAACTATTTTCTATGTAGTAATACTTCGCTATTATACTAGTGTCTATATTAAAATAAACTTACTTTTAAATAGCGTTAAGTCTTTACATTTTCCACCTTAACATGTAATAGTCCCGATAGTCCATCCAATATCATAGTCCCTCCCGATCGAGAAGCCACCAAAGGATACCACACGGGCTACGGGAGAAAACCAAACTCGTACAAGGCTCGCTATGGTATGTGAAACGGCACAACTAGGCAATGCCAGGGTATATATACCAATTATGCATTCGGACCGGTGGTAACGCATAGCTGCTACTATTTCCCACCTCGAATAACACTCCTAAATCAAGGGTGCGCACCAAAACAATCACAAAAGTAATAGAATGACATACGAAGAAGTGCGTCAGATCAGAGGTGCTACCTCATTAATCCGAGAATCGCTCCTATTTTAGCCACCTTATGCCAACTCACGGCAGTCGAGTCCACGTATTTACCTCAAAGGAAACGTCACCCCCATCCTACTTCATTCTGGAATCACCACCGCGTACACGGTTGTCAAAGTGGTTTTCGGTATCGACAGAGAGTATGCCCATATCCGATCCCTGTCTCTTTAACAACCCACGTTATTATTACCTGTGGTTATAAATTCCAAAATAGTTCATTTTTAAATCAAATACTTCATTTTAAACTATTTAAAAGTGAAGTTATAATTCTTATAAAAATCCAATATACATCCTACAGGTTATGTCTTAGTTCATTTATATCTACTCCAGCACTTGCGTAGTGCGGTAATATCTTTTACACAGATTTGAGTAAATTAAATTTTAAACTTCACTATAGTTTCTCCAATAATTAAACCAATAAATCATATTCCACCTTTAAATAGTCATTTAAATTTACTCAACAAATTATGATTTATATAAAGTACATTTTACAAATATATATCTAACCTCTCTATGCTTTACTTATAAAAAATCAAGTGCAAATTTCCCATAATATTTTACTTAATAATTAAGTTCAATTTTACCACTTCAAAGTAAACTAAACATCTAGTCAATTTCTTAACTTACCACTTTATATTCAAAATTTAGCTATGTTCCAAATTCCATTTTTAGTATTCACCTTATTTAGCCATTTAATACATAGTCAACTTAACCATTTTATTTATTTACTTATGTTTAAAATTTTACCAAAACATCCTATTTTATTTAGTAACTAAAATTCCATTTTTATTTTTCAAATCAATTTTTTTTTCAAACTAAATTTATACTTTAAAATTCTTAACATTTAATTACTTACATCTTAACTTGTATAATATCACTATACCATAAGGAACATTTTTATTCCAATTTTAAACAAAAGGTCATAGCTTCCTATTTAAAATATTTAATATTTCCAGAAATTTTTTTATATATATAACCACGGGTCTGTATACTATTTTCTAACCTAGGTCAAATGATACAGATAATATATCATTTCAATCCGTAATTTAAAAAGAAAAACCGGGTTCTATCATTTCAAACCCGCAATCCCAAGTTCAATAATAAATAAAAATAAATAAATATCGTTAGGCCTATCATTTCAGCCCGTAAGGATTTCTATTCTACAGGGAACTTGCACTGTGGTAAAAAGTAAATAATTAAATAAATAAATAACAGCATGCATTTAACAATAAATAAAAAAATAACAGTATGCATTTAACAGTAGATAATATAACTGATGATATGTCAATTTAATAATGGGGTTTTAACATCATAAGTTTATAACACGGACAAATAAATTTAAATATAATTATTTTACAACTACACTTGTTATTAAATTTACAGATATATAAGTACGTTTGTCAGGTGAGAATACTCACCTTCTCGAAGCTGCAGAATTTATTCAAACAACGATATCTACCCCGAAAGAAGAGTACAGAAGGCACGATCAATTATTGGAAGCTGAGACAAACTGATTTCGATCTTGAAACAAGATAAATAAATAAAACTGAGTACGCGAATTCCAATTACATACAAAGCAAATTTTAAATAAAACAAAATTGGAACGAGCTAAAAAAATGAAAATTGACTCAAATTGCTCGACCACTCCACTGCACGACTTGACCCATTAAAACAAAAGCTCAGCCTGCCCATTTATTTTTTTTTTCCAAAACAAAATTTAAAAAATAAATTTATACTCTATTTTTTTTACCCCTTTTTACAAAATATTATGACGTGTTAAAAAAAAAGGTGGCAAATCTTATGTGGGCAACATGCAATTCACGGCAGTGATACATAAAGGTGGCGCATGCAATATTTATTTATTTATTTATTTATTATTATTATTATTATTATTATTATTATTATTATTATTATTATTATTATTATTATTATTTTTTCTCTATTAGGAAACAAGTAAAATATCAAAATTTCCAAATCAAAACAACTTTATACTGTTCTTACATATATCATATATCCTCATACGTAATGTTTCTAAATTTTAAAACACATGTGACCAACAAACAAAAAAACGCATTCTGGAAATACTTCTTCCCTGGACACTCGCATAAACAAAGCAGTGGAATTATGTTAAAAATTTTAGGCTGGGTTAACCTTAGGTGGCGTATGCCTTTTATATTATATATTTTTTCTCCAAACTGAAGTGCGCTATACTCAAACAAGTATGCAGTTAATCCTTAATTACATGATTAATTAACCTTGATTATAACTTATTGCTAAATCAATAAATATTTAATTATTAATTAATTATCTTTAATTATCTAATTAACGATCTTTAATTTCAAATTGATTAACCCTTAATCAAATTATTTATTAATCCCTAATCATTAATTAATTAACTTAACTAATTATTCCTTAATTACCTCATTAATTTAATTAATTTCAAATTATTAAATCTTAATTTAACTTTAAGATAAAAAGCATTTCTTAATTATGACTAAATCGTTATTAACAAAAACATTTGAAACCAATTTACTTTTGAATTTACTTTAAAATTTCATTTCAAAATATGAGATGTAAAATGAATACAATTTAACTTAACAAAGTTTAAACAATTTAAAAACCCTTTTAAATTACATGGTAAAGAAATGTTTGTCTTATAGAAGGATAAAAATATACAGGTGGTGATAAAATAAATATTCAAGTGCTAGGCTAAAACTGCATCAGAGATGCTCGGCAGTGCACGACCAGATCGGAGAGGAGGGGAAGGAAGTTAGACGTTTTCCATGCGGTGGAGCAGTTTGAACAGAACAATGGGAAAAAACAAAAGAAGGAAATAAAGTTGTAGCCATTACCTGATCCTACTCAAAACTCATGCACGCAAGGAAGAAGAGAAGGCCAACAATCGGATGAAAATAAATTGTGTACGAGTCTTATATACGCCAAAGAGAGTGTGTGGGTTCGAATTTTAAATAGCAGTAATTGCGTGAGTTTTGAACGTTTTAGTATAAAAGAGAATATCATGCGTTGATAGAGGTGAAGGAAATTGGTAAGAGATAAATTACATATTTTGAAACATCCGTGTAGTAACAATTGTCAATTATACCGCAAGAGAAAGTAGAAAGTTATTCGCAAATGGAAAAATGTTATCCGTGAATTTGAATTTTTAAAGGAAAAGAATGATTTCATTGCATTATTAAGGTTGCGTGTTTTATAATTAAATAGGTTGAGCGATTTTTGCAAAGTAACGGCAATAACTAAATTTGCAAAGATTTTGGAACAGTTCTGAAATAAAAAATTTATATCGAACTTTTAAAACAAATGAAGGTTATGGAAAATGTAACGTTTATACGTGGAATTCAGGGTACTAAAATTGAACGGCTATAATTAATTTATTTATTAATTAAGAACGCACTCTATACATAAAAATTTAAGCAAACGTACTCCTGCATTTTATATTTGCACGTTTATATCCAATTGTTACTTGTATGCTTAAAGAGTATTTTATTACATACGTACTATTTACACCCCCAATGAAACAAAACGAGTATAAACGTAAATTTTAAACATGCCTTTTATAAAGCTTATTTATCCACTATCTACTATCCAATCTAACATTTTATTTATTTCTTACTAACTAAGAAACAAAATGGTAAATGGATAAGGTTAAATTCTTTTACAAAATATAAATATATTTATTAATTTGAAACGTCTATGAATTTATAATTGTTAATTATTCACGCAAAGGAAAGTGGAAACCCCCGATGATTTCAATCCAGTTTTAAAAGAAATTAACAGCTCTTTGGAAGAGCCAATATACACACACACACACACACACACATATACACATTTTTAAATAAATGGAAGTAATGGCAAGGCACGGTGAATTTCCTCCTTTAAACGTGCTCGACAATTGATTTAGGAACAAAGACTAAAATTAAAATGTGAACGGTTATAAATTTGTGGGTAACGCTTCTATTAAATCAGAAGGAAAGTAAATATACTTAAAATGCGTACAACAGACGCAATACTTTATGCCCAAATATAACAAAAATAATGGATTTAAATTTCATACGTTTTCTTATGCGTTATTCATCCCATCAATTAAAGCGCCCTCTAAACGCATAATTCAACAGTTTATTAATACACTGTAATTTGTGAAAGTTATTACTTAAATAAAAATAGAATTTGTTTATATTGGGGTTTTTTTTCTGTTCATTTACCATTTACCAAGAAATCTATTACTTAAATGGATATAAGTAACATTATAAAGTATATAATCCATTTATAGCTAAGGTAAAAATTATTGTGTTGTTTTAACGGTACAGAAAAATGGAAAAATTGGCGAACGTTTTATAAAATTGAACAAAGAAAAGTGTTGATTCTTAGAGTAAAGAAACGAAAAAGAATATTTGATTTGGACGTTATTGAAAAATCAGTAGGTTTTATTTATTAAATATGTGGAGTCAACGGAAAGAAAATTTATTCCTTTCCCATTTAAAAATGCATGTCTACTGATTTATTTTATTTTATTATTTATATCCAAGGTAAGAAATTTAGACGCATGAAAAACCGACGCAATAATTAAATCAAACACACGTCCAGTTTCATAACAAAAGTAACGCTTTTAAATTTACGCGTTCTCTTATGTAGTAAATATACGTTAAAAAATGTTCCATCAATAACGCACATTTTAAACGCGTAATTAAACAGTTTATTTATACACTATTTTTTTTTCAAATCTTATTTCTTAATTAAAACATGATTTTGCTAGAAATTAAGTTATTTACCATCTTCAACAAAAAACCCAAATTTCCAATTAAAGTTAATTCTTAACCACGTCAAAATTTCATAGATCTCATTATTTGTTTAAAAATTTGGGCAATTCTTTTAATCAATTCAAAATTTATATTTTTATATAACAAACCCCCAACGTTTTATAATTAAAAGTGAAAAATACCTGTTAAAACTTCGGGCTGTTACAATTAGTGAATAAAAAGAATGGAAATAATTTTTTAACAACATATTGGAATTTGATATACGATAATAGGATTAATTGCAATTCAATGAAAAGTAAACACTTAGAAGATTGCATAAATGAAAATTTAGATAAAATCTAAGAATATAAATATAAATAATCGTGAACTAATGTAAATTGCACCCTTTTGATAATGATAAATTAAATAATAGAATGAAAGGTGAATTTAATAGAATTATTGGAAATTAAATTTATAATTTAATGAAATTGATGTTAATATTGAACTTTATAAATTATTCACCTCTAAGCTGACATTTAGATTTGTTTAAACATTGTAAATGATTGAGAAATCATAAGTGATGAAATTTGGTAAATTTTCGAATTGAAATTGAAAAGTTGATTTAATTAATTAATTTTAATTTATTCAATTAATATAAAAATAGCTATTTTGGCCACTGACTCGAATTTCAACGAAACCAGTTTCATCGAATTCGTAACAGTGAATTATCCTAGTATTTCAAGTTTCGTAACGATCGCACTTGTTATTTGATCGTACGAACGCGAAACGCTTGAAATCGATAAATTGAAATCAGTTGAAATCTATTTGAAAATATTGTTTTTAGCATAACTTCTTCATATGATGGAATTTGAATTGAAACCTTTTCCATTATATTTAAAATATTTTAAAATATCTATTTTGATATATGGGTTGACCAAATTTCATTCCGAAGTCAGAACGGGCTTTTTGGGCCACTATGGCGTTAGCGCGTATATTCAACCTTATCCATCCATTCTAATTTCTGACCTGCCTATATATATCCTGCTATAAACCCTAGCAGCCTCTATTCCTCATTTCTATACGTTCTATTCACCTCCTCAATTCAATGGCAGAAAATCCTAATTCCGATTGCAATCCCAAATCAAATCCAAAGCTGAAAATTCAAACTCCTCAGAAAAATTTGAAAAAAATATATATCGAAGCTCTCGAAGAGCGTAACTCAGATCTGTAGCTCATTTTTCGATTCGACGCATTGTTTATCCACAATTCGAAGAACAATTTTCGGTCGTTCATCACGTCGAAATCAAAGTTGTCGGATCGTCGAACCCTTTCTCGGTATTGCAGAAGGGACTGAGGGGAGTCGATCTATGTTGTTCGTTTGGCAAGTTGACGGCCAGATTTGCGGCAAAATTCGACTAGGGTTTCAAAATTTTAGGGATCAGCGGCGGCGGCTGCTCGAGGGGACGGTGTTGGGCTCGCTGAGTGTAGTTCGTGGATCGGCGGCGTAGGAGGCGCGTGTATCAGAAGAGCGACGACGAACGAGAATCGAGGCGGTAGGGTTTGAGGATGATCTGCGTGAGTTCTGTACTTTGTCTCGTGCGTTCTGAGAGAGGAAGGATGGATGACGTGGCAAAGTCGATAAGGTTTTGTTATATATTTCTGTTTATTTTTATTTTTGATTTCAATTCGTTCAAATAATCATAACTTTCTCATATGACCTCGAATTTACGCGTGGTTTCTTGCGTTAAGATCGTATTTAAATTCCAGAGATTTTGATGCTAGTTTGGACAGATTCTGAGGCTGTTGAATTTTTGGGTTTAAATAGGATTTGAATTCAATCTAAATTCAAAAGGTGAGTGTTTTAACCCAATCACAACTTCTAAGATTTCTTGTGTTTGGTAAATTAAATTTTGATGTGATTTAAAATTTATCAATGATTTTTTGGGCATATATTTAACCATCATCTCAGTTAGATTGCATTTATTTAAAATTAAATTGTTATTTAATTTATTTTTCATATAAACATCCAGTTAAATTTTTATTTATTTATTATTGCATATAAACTGCCAGTTAAACAGTTTTAATTTAATGTTGAATATAAACTGCTAGTTAATACTTGTTGTTTATTATTCGTTCTATAGTGATGTTATTGTTTATATTGGAAGATGATTGTTATAAATGGTTGATGATTGATATTGGATGAATGAATGCTGTATTTTATATTGTATAAACAGCAAGTTATTGTGCATTTTCATTTCATTCGGGATTACGGTTTGAAATGATATAAAACCGTAATTTTTCTTTTTTAAATTGCGGATTGAAATGATAAATATCCGTGTCACTTGACCATAGGGTAGAAAATTTTATACAGACACCGTCGGTCTATATATATAAATATTTTGAAATGATTTCTATGGTTTAGATAGGATACGATTAAGTAAATATTAATTTTTGATATTATACAAATATAATTTTATATATACATATATAGTTAAATTATTGAATTTAAGCTATGTATTAATTTGTTAAATAAAATAAATAAGTTGAATAATGGAGTTTGATTATTTTATATTATATGGTTAAGTACATGTTTAAGATATTGAATATATATAGAGTTTTAATGATTTAAATCAATTAAAATTGGATGGTAAATTGGAAATTTATTTAGAATTGAGCTTATTTAAGAATTAAACTCGATAAGTTGATGTAGAACTTATTAACTTGAAATTTTAAAAAGGGTATGGTATTTATAACTGAATTTTTATTCAAGATGAAATAAATGAATATTTCTAGTATAAATAAATTGAAGGAAATATTTAGTTATAGGTAATTTGAGTTTTATCTAAATGATTATGGATTTAGTATGCAAATATTTCAAACTAAATAATAGGACATTGAATTGTTGAATAGAAATTTCCAACCTTAGTTTCTAATTGTTTAATACTCAAAGTTTGAAATATATTGAAACTGAAGTGGTTTAGTGAAAACTGAAAGTGAATTTAAATTTTATGGATTTAGACTTAATTTAAAGAGAATAAAATTCTAAATTCGTGGAAATTATTTACTTTATAAAGTAATTTTAAATTCAAACCATTTTATTTTATATACTGTTGAATATCCAAACCATTTAAGTTTTGGAAGTTATGGTTTTAAAGCTATGGATTTCGAAGTATTATGTTTTGAAGAGTTATAATTCAAATGTATGGTTTCGAGATATTATAAATTTTAAAGTGGTATGGTTTTAGAAAAAGGATATATTTGAAATGATATCATATTTATTTGGTTTTAATGGAGGAAAATGATATCGTATTTATATGTTTTGAAAAGGGATATTATATTCTGGTTTTAAAGTAAAGACCACGATGTTATAATAACAATTGGTTGTTGAAGAGACCGGGATCGAAAGTTGTCATACTCTCTACCAACTCCGAAAACCACTTTAACAACCGTGTACGTGGTGGAGATTCCAGAATGAAGTAGGATGACGGTGGCGTTTCCTTTGAGGTAAATACGTGGACCCAACTCCCGTGGGTTGGCATAAGGTGGCTAAAAAAGGAGCGATTCTCGGGCCAAGGGGGTAGCACCCTTTATCAGACACATCTCTTCGATACTATACTCTGACTTTGGATTGATTCGGTGGCCACCTTTATTTTATTTTTTGATTTTGGGGGTGTTTGTTCAAGGTGGGCGGTAGCTGCGGCTATGCGTTACCACCACCCCGGATGCGTAATTGGTATATCTACCCTGGCATTGCCTAGTTGTGCCGTGTCACCTACCCCAGCGCGCCTTATATGATTTTGGTTTTGTACGATACCTATGAAGTGCCCTCTGACGACGCCCAATACGGTGGAGATTACGGTACTATAAAGACTATAGGAATATATTATGTGTTAAGGGGAATATTGGGTCACTCCTTAATGCTATTTTAAAGTAAGTTTATTTTACTAATAGACACTATTATAATAGCGAAGTATTACTACATAGTAAATAGTTTAACGAATCCTTAGGAGATGTCACAAGTTCGAACCTTGTGTTCGAACGTTTATTGACATGTGATATGTTGTCCTAGTGACATGTTGTAAAGCTACCCCATATCAATCTGCCCTTGTGTATGGTTTAAGTCTGACGTGTGTGGTTTATCGTCGATTTAAATCGTGCGAAAAGGCGGTATGTTACATCTGGATCAGAGCTTTGGTTTAGCGATAAACCATAGCTTTGTGGGGTATGACTCTTTACTAATAGAGTAGTAATACACTATGATGAGTCGCTGAATGTGTATATATATGAGAGAGCGTATTTGTTAGTGTTATAAAAAGGTTTTAATATTGTGTTAATTTGTTCCATTTTGCATTTATAAATTCTGGTTGGTGCATAGGACGCTATGACATCAATAGGGATTTCAACACTTAATAGGACAGACCGACATAATATTTATTTTAATATAGGTGAATGAAATAATTTTGCATATTCTATTTTCTATATATAAAGTAATAAATTTTATAAAGATTATATTTGGTTGTAATATATTGGTTGTTAGGTAATGAAATTTATAAATAATAGTTGAAATAAGATCTAAAACAAAATTAATGAAAGGTTGGAAACTTAGAACTTAAGTTCTGGGATTTTGAAACTTCTTTCAATTAATTTTGGTAATATAATAATAATATTATTGGAAGTATGTTTTGATATAAATATTTCAATATAATTTGAAAGAAATGTTTTATAAGAAACAAGTTTTGTACTCCCCTCTCTGTCACTGGAAAATAATTTCGGTGATGGGTGCATGCATCATCGACATTCATTTTCGAGTTTCGAAGTGGGAAGGCCACTGTAGTAGTTTACTGCAGATTTGTTTTGATAAACCAAATATAAATTTTTAAATTGTTTTAATTATAATTGGATATATAAATTATAAGTATATATCTATCTGTTATTTTAAATGATTCTTGGATAAAAACCCGGTATTTAATTCTCAAGTTTCCGTTAATTAATAGTTTCAATTAGTGTAGTGAAATGGAATTTAATCAATAATTGAAACCTTTAATTAAAATAAGTGATTTAATGCTAAGTTATAAATGGGATTAAAAGAAAGTTGAAATTGTAACCTTATAAAACGAAAGATATAACTATTGAGCATTTAATTAATTAAAAGAATTGAGAAAAACTTGGGTGATTTTCAATTACACTCTTAAAAAGCATATATATAACTTACCAAATTTTAAAAAAGTTGAAATGTTTAATAAGAAAATGTAATGGAAATCATACAAGTAAAAGTATGTAATGAAAGTGTTCAATAAATTGCTTTTATTTATAAGAATTGATGATATAGAGTTATAAACTTAAGTGTAATTGAAATGTTACTAAAATAGAAAGGTAAGTATTATAAATTGAATTTGGTAATAAATGAAATTAAGTAATATAAATGAAGGATAATAAACTTAAGTAAATGGTTGGAGCTATTTTTAAATTAAAAAGGGGTAGAAAGATGAATACTGTAAATAAGTGAAATTAAGTAATGAATAAATGAATGTAATGCAAATAGAAGAAATTGCATTATATATGGATAATTGAAAACTGTGAGAAATAAAATGTAAATTGAAAGGATAAATTATTATAAGAATGAAAAGGAAAGCAATCAACAAATATATGAAAATGAGTTTAATATAAATTAACCTGATCCATTGTTTGAAATTGTTGTTTGTTTGATTTGTGGTTGTTTGGAAAAGGACACCTTAATATTGTTTGGATGAACGAATAATCTATTTAGCTTCATCAGAGACAGTTGGGTAAAGGGTGCGCTTAGTAGTTTATTTTTCATTATGAACAATTTGAAGTTTTGAACCCGAACAACTATTTGTTTTGTTTGTTATGGATGAAAGATTGATTTGTATGGATACTATGTGATGGTTGTATGCCTTGTTGCAAGTGATCGCTGATTGGATTGAATTGTTTGTTTATAGTTGAAACAACCTTAAATATTTCATTTTATATAATTGTTAACCTTTTAGGATTATCTAAGTGAACCTTTTTGGATCATATAAGTGAAATACAGGTTATGGAAGTAATTGTTACTGCTTTTGGTTTCATAATTAAGCGTTAATTGCCTGACAAATAGGTACGTCTTCGAATTTCGGTTTATAGCGTTATTGTATTATTTTTCCCGCGTTGGGATATATATTATTTTGGAAAATATATGATGTATATTGTTATATTTAAAATTATATTTTCTCCCGAGCCTCTCCGTACAGGGGAGACTCTACCGAAATTTTTCCGTAAATTTTGGACTTAGAAAATATTTTGAAAATGTTTTCCAAACTTTATTAATTTGAGTATAAAAGATTAAATGGTTATAAATTGGTATATTTTATTTTAAATTATTTTATTTTGTAAATTTACTTGTTTACAAATTCAATATTTTAAGTAAGATATATTGATTTCTAAATCCTTCTTTTCCCTTCTTTTCCTTTTCGGGGTTGAAAAGTTTTGAGTGGGGGAGAGGGTAACGACCCGTAATTTTCGACAATTTAAATTAGTTAAATTAATGAGATTTTTATAATTAAATTTATAAAAACTTTATAAATTAATATTGAAATGAACGCTAAAATAAAATATATAAATGGTAATTAAAACCTATTTATTAGTAATTTGAATAGAATTCTAATGAATGAAAGTAGTGAAAAGATTATACCTGGATGTAAATTGTATATGAGAAATAAAGGAAAGTATGAAATTGATTAATGTAATAAAACATTGTTAACAGTATTTGATTGTAAATTAAGGGAATGTGTTAATGCAAGTAATAATTAATGAACTTGAATGAACGTTCCAATTTAATAAAAAATTCAAATATTATGACTTAGCTATAAATGGAATATAATAAGAACAAATGCAATTATTTTATTAATGTGTGGAATAATATAATTTGTATAAATGAAATATCGGTAAACAAATGTAAGTATTGAATTAATATATGTTATTTATTTAGGGTATTGAATAAAATCGGTAATCCAATTGCAATTAATGGCAATAATGTTGATATAAGCTAATAAATTAAATTTCAATACAATACCCATTAATGGATGGAATGAAATGGGATTAATGTAAATGTTATACTGGGTTATAAATCAAATGAAAGGAAATAAACGATACTATCGAATTAATTAATGTATAAATATACAATGAATAGTAATTGAATGTAAATTTAATGGTAATTGGATAAAATCAATATAAGATAATGAATTGCAATAATTGTGGGTTGATAATAAAGTGTGAATGGGAAAATGATTGTTATAGTAATTGAATGAAATTCCAATTTGTTGGAATAAGGTAAATGTGTACTTGGTAATAAATTTAAATGAACTTAAATATTGAATTAATTAATTAATATATATGTAATAAATAATGATTGAATAAAAACCAATACTCTGTAAATAACTATAATATTGGAGTGGAAATAATAAACTTATAAATGTGTGATGAAGAGTTTTGACAATAATTATTATGAGTTTTATATATATTTAGTTCATTCAATTGAATTGGAAATCATTGCAATAAATCTAAAATAAATGTTACGTTAAAATAAATTAAGGTAATAATGGGGAATAACGTAAATATTCTTCATAGTAGGATGATTAGTGAATAAAAAAATGGAAATAAATTTTTAACAATATATTGGAATTTAATATACAATAATAGGATTGATTGCAATTCAGTGAAAAGTAAATACTTAGAAGATTGCACAAATGGAAATTTAGATAAAATCTAAGGATATAAATATAAAAAATCATGAACCAATGTAAATTGAACCCTTTTGGTAATGATAAATTAAATAATAGAATGAAAGCTGAATTTAATAGAATTATTGGAAATTAAATTTATAATTTAATGAAATTGAGGTTAATATTGAACTTTATAAATTATTCACCTCTAAGTTGACATTTAGATTTGTTTAATCATTGTAAATGATTGAGAAGTCGTAAGTGATGAAATTTGGCAAATTTTCGAATTGAAATTGAAAAGTTGATTTAATTAATTAATTTTAATTTATTTAATTAATATAAAAATAGCTATTTTGGCCACTGACTCGGATTTTGACGAAACTGATTTCATCGGATCTGTAACAGTGAATTATCGTAGGATTTCAAGTTTCGTAACGATCGGACTTGTTGTTTGATCGTACAAACGTGAAACGCCTTGAAATTGATAAATTGAAATCAATTTGAAAATATTGGTTTTAGCATAACTTCTTCATACGATGGAATTTGAACTTGAAACCTTTTCCAATGTATTTAAAATATTTTAAAATATCTATTTTGATATATGGGTTGACCCAATTTCGTTCCGGAGTCAGTACGGGCTTTTTGGGCCACTTTGGCGTTAGCGCTTATATCCAACCTTATCCATCCATTCTAATTACTGACCTGCCTATATATATCCTGATATAAACCCTAGCAGCCTCTATTCCTCTCTGTACGTTCTATTCACATTCTCACTTCAATGGAAGAAAAACAGTAATTCCGATTGCAATACCAAATCAAATCCAAAGCTGAAAATTCAAACTCCTCGGAAAAATTTGAAAAAATATATATATCAAAGCTCTCGAAGAGCGTAACTCAGATCAGCAACTCGTTTTTTGAGTCAACACATTGTTTGTCCAAAAATCGAAGAACAATTTTTGGACATTCATCATGTCGAAATCAAAGTTGTCGGATCGTCGAACCCTTTCTGGGTATTGCAGAGGGGACTGAGGGGAGTCGATCTATGTGGTTCGTTTTTCGAGTTGACAGTCATATTTGCGGCAAAATTCGATTAGGGTTTCGAAATTTTGGGGATTGGCGACAGCGGCCACTCGAGGGGACGACGTTGGGCTCGCTGAGTGTAGTTCATGGATCGGCGGCGTAGGTGGCGTGCATATCAGAGGTGCGGCGGCGAACGAGAATCGAGGCGGTAGGGTTTGAGGATGATCTGCGTGAGTTCTGTATGTGATCTCGTGCATTCTGAGAAAGAAAGGATGGATGGCGTGGCAAAGTCGATATGGTTTTGTTATTTACTTCTGTTTATTTTTATTTTTGATTTCAATTCGTTCAAATAATCATAACTTTCTCATATGACCTCGAATTTACGCGCGGTTTCTTGCTTTAGGATTGTATTTAAATTCCGGAGATTTTGATTCCAGTTTGGGAAGATTCTGAGGCTGTTGAATTTTTGGGTTTAAATAGGATTTGAATTCAATCTAAATTCAAAAGGTGAGTGTTTTAACCCACTCACAACTTCTAAGATTTCTTATGTTTGTTAAATTAAATTTTGACGTGATTTAAAATTTATCTATGATTTTTGGGCATATATTTAATCATCATCTCAGTTAGATTGCATTTATTTAAAATTAAATTGTTATTTAATTTATTTTGCATATAAACTGCCGGTTAAATTTTTATTTATTTATTATTGCATATAAACTGCTAGTTAAACACTTTTAATTTAATGTTGAATATAAACTGCTAGTTAATACTTCTTGTTTATTATTCGTTCTATAGTGATGTTATTGCTTATATTGGAAGATGATTGTTATAAATGGTTAATGATTGATATTGGATGAATGAATGTTGTATTTTATATTGTATAAACTGCAAGTTATTGTGTATTTTCATTTCATTCGTGATTACGGATTGAAATGATATAAAACCGTAATTTTTATTTTTTAAATTGCAGATTAAATGACAAATATCCGTATCACTTGACCATAGGGTAGAAAATTTTATACAGACACCGTCGGTATATATATATATAAATATTTTGAAATGATTTCTATGATTTGGATAGGATACGGTGAAATAAATATTAATTTCTGATATTATATAAATATTACTTTATATATACATATATAGTTAAATTATTGAATTTAAGCTATGTATAAATTTGTTAAATAAAATAAATAAGTTGAATAATGGAGTTTGATTATTTTATATTATATGGTTAAGTACATGTTTAAATATTGAATATATATAGAGAGTTTTAATGATTTAAATCAATTAAAATTAGATGGTAAATTGGAAATTTATTTGGAATTGAGCTTATTTAAGTGAATTAAATGAATATTTCTAGTATAAATAAACTGAAGGAAATATTTAGTTATAGGTTATTTGAGTTTTATTTAAATGATTATGGATTTATTATGCAAATATTTCAAACTAAATAATAGGACATTGAATTGTTGAATAGAAATTTCCAACCTTAGTTTCTAATTGTTTAATACTCAAAGTTTGAAATATATTGAAACTGAAGTGGTTTAGTGAAAACTGAAAGTGGATTTAAATTTTATGGATTTAGACTTAATTTAAAGAGAATAAAATTCAAAGTTGCGGAAATTATTTACTTTATAAAGTAATATACATTCAAACCATTTTATTTTATATACTATTGAATATCCAAACCATTTAAGTTTTGGAAGTTATGGTTTTAAAGCTATGGATTTCTAAGTATTATGTTTTGAAGAGTTATAATTCAAATGTATGGTTTCAAGATATTATAAATTTTAAAGTGGTATGGTTTTAGAAAAAGGATATTTTTGAAATGATATCATATTGATTTGGTTTTAAAAGAGGAAAATGATATCGTATTTATATGTTTCAAAAAGTGATATTATATTCTGGTTTTAAAGTATAAACTATTCTGAAAAAGACCACGGTGTTATAATAACGATTGGTTGTTGAAGAGACCAGGATCGAAAGTTGTCATACTCTCTGCCAACTCCGAAAACTAGTTTAACAACCATGTACGCGGTGGAGATTCTAGAATGAAATAGGATGGCGGCGGCGTTTCCTTTGAGGTAAATACGTGGACCCGACTCCCATGAGTTGGCATAAGGTAGCTAAAAAAGGAGCGATTCTCGGGCCAAGGGGGTAGCACCCTTTATCGGACACATCTCTTCGATACTATACTCTAACTTTGGATTGATTCGGTGGCCACCTTAATTTTATTTTTTGGTTTTGGGGGTGTTTGTTCAAGGTGGGCGGTAGCTGCGGCTATGCGTTACCACCAGCCCGGATGCGTAATTGGTATATCAACCCTTGCATTGCCTAGTTTTGCCGTGTCACCGACCCTAGCGCGCCTTATACGATTTTGGTTTTGTACCATACCTATGGAGTGCCCTCTGACGACGCCTAGTACGAGGGAGATTACGGTACTGTATGGACTACGGGAATATATTATGTGTTAAGGGGAATATTGGGTCACTCCTTAACGCTATTTTAAAGTAAGTTTATTTTACTAATAGACACTACTATAATAGTGAAGTATTACTACATAGTAAATAGTTTAACGGATCCTTAGGAGGTGTGAATCCCGAGCATCTCTTAAGTTACTGCACTCATATTTATTTCAGTTTATTTTACTTACATAAGATCTTTTAGTTCTGACTAGAGTGTTTTGTCTTTTCAATTCTCTCGGGTCAGCCTGAGCATTTCAGGATTTGAAGACCTTATTTCTGGAGAACGAAGACGAAGATTTTATTACTATTATCTATAATATTATTCCGCTACACTATTGTATTCCGCTGCATTATTAATATTCTCTGGTATGTGTAACTCTGATATATATTGTATAAGTATAATCAAATATTTTCAAACAGCTTCATGAACTGTATATTTGATTATTGTATTTTATCGTTCCGCTGCAAGATTCTATTTTCTTTCTCTACTTTTTCTTATTTACCCCATAACAATTCGCCCTTCTGTATGGTTTAAGTCTGACGTGTGTCGTTTATCGTCGATTTAAATCGTGCGAAAAGGCGGGATGTTACACTACCACATGTCTTGACTACCACACCTACAACTACAACGAACGCCCAGAAACCTAAATCAAACTCGAGAACGAAATCGAGTCACTCAACCAAAAAAACTGGAACCACCCCTCATCTGAAAACCACCACGCGCCGACGATCTATGCCACCATCAACCACGCCATTTCACCCAGGCCTTCGCCTCCAACCCATGTAGAGTTTCCCCCAGGTTCGATCGACCATAAAGCTTCAATGACGACGAAATTTATTCGAGAATGATAGCAACCCAAACGTGATCATAAGCCCTAAATCTACTTCGCACGACCACTCCGATGATTTATATTTTTTTCGATTATTTTTCCGATGATTCTCTATCTGCAACACTCCTCTGGCCATGATCTCTTCGCTCCCCATTTTGCCATTCATCGGAATTTGATACTAAATAAAAAACCGATCATCTTGAAATTTCTCAACATTCCCGATCTTAGAAATCACAATTTCCACCTCTAAATTCATCATCTACAAATACGAATCTGATTATGAAGTTCAAATACAAATCTATGATCATGAAAACTTTGACTTATACATGATTTTCACTGTACTTATTTTTTTTTGAAGAGGTTATCCGAGATAGATTTTTAAAACCATTTATATAATTGATATTTCATTACTATCATCCTTTTTCACTTAGAAATCATGGTATAATCTTGATTACGTGAAGAGATATTTTCTTCTTCAAGGTTTTAAAACCTGTTCAATAAGAATAGAGCCAATCTCCTGTATCCAATATGCACATCCACATTTTCACACAGATACAAACATTCAGGCATATTTCAAACATTATCGTAACACATCTTCACCTATTTGTCACATGCAACGAGATTTAAGTTTTTAAAATGGGAGTTTTGCTCACCTGTTGTTTAACAAAGAGGAACAGAGAACAGGAAGTTTGAATACTGGAAATAATGATTTGGCTTAAGCTTTAAATTTGTACTTAATGTTTGATTCTTGTTCCCAGGCTTGCTAGTTAAACTAAATTGAATTGCGTGCTTGATCCTTGCTTTGCTTGATCCGGGTTAGTTGCTGTCCAGGTTTTGATTTCTTTTTTTTTACCTGGTGATCTTCAGGCATGAAAGCTTAATCCCAAGTTGAAGGCTGAAATTTGATTCCAGATTTAAATTTTGATTTGCATTTTTCTTTTCCAGTTTTTGCTTCAAATTTGTATTTGTTTGAATCCTTGTTTTTGTTTTGATATTGAGATGATTTTTTTTCATTCTTTTTTTCTGATTTCAGTTTTGATGTTGAAGATAGGAGAAGAGGAATGTAATTTGGTTTTACTCGTCAATATATAAAATTTTAAATTATTTAAAAAATAATTAATGCCACTTATTCATTAACCCATACACTTGTTAATTCCTTTATAAAAAATGCTTGCACTTGTTTAAAACAAATAAATTTATGTTTTGCGCTTTGTTTTAATTAGGTTAAAATTTTTGTTTTAACCCTTTATGCTATTTTAATTAATGTAATGTATTTTAAACACTACAAATAATATTTTAAATATAACTTTATATCATATCTCCTATTTAAACAAATACATTTTCTTTATTAATCATTTATATAATCTTTTGAAGAAAATTGGTTTGAAAATTTAATTACATAATGAATAAATATATTAGAATTTTATTTTTAATTAGTCTTTGAAAAATTTATTATATCAAATTTAAAATATCATTTTCAAATCAAAATGCATATTAGAATTCTTATTAACTAAAAATAAAATTTAAATCCAATTTATTTCAAATATATTTATTATTAAGTTTTCAAATTCAAATTTCAATTAAAAATCAATGAATATATATATATAAACAACTAATATTTTATTTTATTTTGGATAAACTCTATTTAATTCACAATATAATTTCAAAAATTAATTCAGTTATCAAATTAAACTTGGTGAAATCCGGGAATGTTACAATTTATCAACAAAATTTTTTATAACTCTTGCTTAAATTTGTAAAGAAATTTTCTAATTATACTTTCTCAAGTTATAATATAAGATTATATCAACACTCATCACTTTTTCAATCACTACTTAGCTTTGGATAATTAGTAGGGAGTCAGATTAGTTAATGCAGTCATTTAAAATCAAATCCAAAGATAATTATAAAATCAAATTTTCCAAAAATGACTAATTTGAAACAAGGTCTAAAAAATGTTTTTCTGGAAGGGGTTTTTTAAGAAAAATTTCTACTATTTGAAAATTGTTCGAAATGAAAAATATAAAGATATTTTCTTTGAAAAACGATGTAGCTACTAAAGTGTCTCAACATAATTCACGTTCCACTAGTATTTTCAACAAATTACCAGTGTAATCTGCCACCTTTGTACTAGGCTAAGGAACTTTGATTTGTCGCCCGTTATGTGCCTTGAAAAGCCAGAATCCAAATAACATTGTTGTTGTTCTTTAGCCTGCCACCACACCTACATGATAAAAGATTATTGTGACCTATTTGTTATTATAGGTCCATGGTTGTTAGTGGCAAACGATTTTGAAAAATAAGTTTTTAGAGACCCAAAACTATTTATGATTGTTCCTTTTGGCACCCGGATTTTTTTTTAACTTTAAGGGATTTTATATTGGTGCATTTTGGAACCCAAATTCGAATTTTTTTCACGTGTTTGGGTATCATACTTTTTCTTTTAACATTGTTATTAGTCGTTTGTTCATATTTTGAAACATTTTTAGATCGAAATGCTTTTCTTTTATTCTCAAAGAGTTTATTTTCTAGGAGCAAATTAATTGATTTATCTCTAGTGTGAAATTTCCGAGTAATCAACTCAAGTTTATTAATTTTGAATTTTAAACGTTTATTTTCCTTTATTTGCTTCGAACAACAATTAATGCTATTTCCTCTCTTTTCAAAATTCTTCATTTTCAAGTACATATTTTCCTTCTTAAGCTCTCTAATTTTATTCTCAATATCAAGCATCTCACTTTCAAAGAATTGGAGGTTTTTGAATTCAATTTTTTCAAAATCCTTGAATTTTTCAATCTCCTTTTCAAACTCGTGATTTAATCCAATAATTTCTGGTTTACTTAAAATCACAGTTTCTTTTTCAAGGGTTCTAAAATTTTCTTTAATCTCATTTAATTTCTTCTCAAAAATCGTACTTTTAGAACTTTCTCACTTCTTAAAACTATCCAACTCTTTTTGCAAAATATTATTTTCACAAATCAACTCAGATTTCTTTTTCTCTTGAATTAAAACTTCGTTTTCTAACTTTTGAAATTTTTCATGAGGACGGACAAATTCTTTTTCATGATTCAAACATCTTTTGCAATTAGTACTTTTATTTTTTGTAACGACCCAGAATTCCTGTCATTTGAAATGCGTATATTTAATTGATTTTTAATATTTACAAGTAAAATTTGTAAGTCGAATAATTTTATTTCGAATATCTAGATTTAATTGGATAATTAAATCGATAATTTAATTTTTGAAATTACCGAAATAATTGGAAATTGGGTTTAATGAGATTAAAATTGATTTGTAAAGTTGTATTTAATCATATTGGAGTTAGAATGATGTTATAGAACTTTTAAAATTGAATTAAAAGTTAATTTGTGGAAATTGAATATTTTAATATTTAATTGACGAGTAAAAATAGCCATTTTTCAAATAGTCTCCAATTTCAACGAAACTAGTTTCATTGGATCCGTAATGTTAATTATTGTAAGATTTCAAATTCATGTTAATCGGATCTACGGTTTGTCCAGGCAAGTTAAAACGCACTGAAATCGGTTTAAGTGAATTTTTAATTTAAATAGTCGATTTGAAAACCTATCTTCTAAATATGATCGAATTGGCTCCCAATATATATTCCATTGCGTTCAGAATGGGGGTAAAACATTTTAAACGTCAGCCGACATGCTTCGTTGGAGTTCGGAAAATCTCGGATGAATAGTGTTTTGAGAATTTTCTATAAAAGGACCTAAATTTTCCACATTTGCACAAATTGAGCTTGGGTTTCAAGCAGCCGCCACAAACAATTTCAATGGCCGAAATCTTCTAACTTTCTTGCTTTAAAATCTATGAATCCATAAGCAATTACGAGAAGTGTTCAACTACAATGTTGAAGGGCTTCACGAGATCTTCACATCCACATGGGGATAATGGACTTTAATCGAGTAAATCGACGTCAAAAGCGCCGCACTCACCACCATTTCGTGCACGTATTCCCATGCCTGGGGATGACCGAGTTTGTCCATATCTGGGCCGTAGGTGGAGCTTCTGTTGGCGAATCTAGCAGTGGTCACTGATCATCGCCGAATGCAGCATAGATCGAGCGAAAATTCGAAGAATAGGGGCGGCCTATGGGTTTTGTTCGAGCATGTAACCCGATGTTGGAGAAGATGGATTTCGCGGCCGAGATTCTATCAAGCAAAAACGTGTGGCCAGAACTATTTTTGGGTTTTAAAAATAAAGCAGAAGTGTGAAATTAATTATATTAAAAATTGTATAAACTTCTATATTTACGTATCTTTGTCATACGAGGTCCGTTTCGCACGAAATGAGTTGCATTGGGTTCGTATGGACGAACACTACGCTATGGAGCTAGATTGGGATTGATTGGAGCTAGTGTGAATTTTGGGTAAAATTAAACACACGTTTAATTTTATTCGAAATAAAACACTGCAACTGTTATTGGAAGCAAGGTAAGAACTTCTCACTCAATCGAATTTGTTTCGATTTAAATTTTAAATAGTTAAATTTAAAATTGCTTGATTGTGTGATTGAATGATAAATTGCTATCTGTTGTATTGAAATAGACCCTATACGCCGTATATTAAGTGGAGGTTATTATATTAAACACATATACCGCGATCTTCCACCTTGAAGTGGAATTGGTATTATATATGTACTTGGAGTTGATTTCCCGCACTATATAGCGGATGAGACCCTATTGCGCCGCATAATAGCGGATAATATTTTATATAAACCCACGTACCATGATATTCCATCTTGAAACGGGATTAGTATTGTGCTAACATCTGTGGATGCAGGGAAACAGGTTGGAGGGATCCAATAGGATTCCTCAACAGTATTGATTTATTTACAGATATTTGCGATATATTCTGTTATCATATTGATATATGATGTTTGGATGTCGTGGTTGATGTATTGGTGCTGTTGCAGCATTGGGCCTATTTTTGGAGTTTTAAAAAAATGTTCAAGTAACGATTTTGAATTTAAAAGAATTTTCAAGTGATTTTTGAAAGTATACATTTTATTGAATTTTTGAATTGATTCATTTTAAATAAATAAACGTTATAATTTTTATGTTATAAAAATTATGATTTTTGTGAAATATAACCGAATTGTGATTTTTAAAATAAGTAGTTGATTAATTTGTAAAATGGTTTAAATTTGGATTTTTGAATTATTATAAACGGTTTATATAAAAGATTTATAAAATTGATATTTATAAATTAAATATTTGAATTGTAAAACGAGTTTTTATAAGTGTTAGAATTAAGTATAAATGGATTTCATAAGTGAATGAAATTTATAGATTTATAAATTGTGAAGTTATAAAATGAATAGATTTTGTAAAATAAAAGATTTATAAGTAATTAACTTATAATTGGATTTTGCGTTTAAATGAGATATAAATAGAATTTGTTAATTAAGGGATTTTATAAGTTGAAGTTTTTATAAAATATATACGTGTGTGAATTTATAAACGTTGTTTTATAAATCCAAAACCAATTAAATTTGATAAGTAAATATGAAAGCTTATTAAAGGAGATATATCCACGATTTTGGACAGTGGATAATCCTTTAAATTAAATATCTAGAAGTGTTGAATTTGGTAAACTATTTATATTCATGATTTTGGACAGTGAATAACATATTAAAGAAATGTTTTAGGAAGTGATCTTTTAAATAGAAATAAAATGATTTGAAGTTGTTTTAAAATGTGTTAAGGATCGAAACCATAGATTTAAACATTCATTGTTGAAATAGACGTTTTCGAGAAATAAGGAAAAGATGGACTATAACACTGTTGTTATAGTAAATGATTTTCGTAAGGAAATGTTTTTGTATAGTATTGGGATTTATATATCTATCGTAGTTTTGAATCCCTATGCTATTGATTTTGGGTTGTCGTGACGATGTTTTACGCAACATTCGTTTTGACCCAAATAAATGTGTTTAAAGAGAACGTTTTCCTTAAAAGAATAAAATATATACGTATTGTGTTTTAAGTATATTGAATATTTTCTAAGTATTGAAAATAAATAGATTTTTGAATTACTTATTGTTAAATAAGTATTTGGAAATGTTTTCCAATGTAGAAATTGAAATGGTTTAGAGAATAAATATTTTCAAAGATAAATTGAAGTGAATATTTGGGAAGTTATTTAATTTATGGAAGATTAATAAAAGGGCCTAGTGATTATTATGGTGCTGAATATTTGTTTATTTTCTTTGGTAGTTAAATAACCGACTAGCAATATTTACCTTTAAATGGGTATTTGTTGTGATTTGCTTGAATTTGAATGCTACATTTATGTTAAAATAAGCGCTCGTTATTTAGTTTAGCTGAGAGAGGACCTTTGGGTCATAAATCCCATTCCGAATAGTGATATGTCGCAATGGATAGAATTTGAAGACCGGTGTTGAAGACCGGATATTTTCAAAAACGGAAGGATTACCGTTGAATGTCTCTGCATCGGCTGATCCCCGATATAGAGATTTTATCACCCTTTGTGATGGGAATTCCGGACGTGATTAGTGAATATCCGGATTTGCAAGGGCTTCTTTGGAAGTGCCTTCGGTTCCGTTCGATCCCAGAACGGACTTGTATGGATGTGTTTTTGACGTTACAATTTGAGATGTAAAGCTGGTTTCTATCAAATACATTTCTGTTGGTGGCAGAGAATTTATTCTCTTAGCTTAACACCATTCTCTAAGACGTACGAGCTTAGAGGTTGTGTAGTTGATGGTTACTAGTGATATATTCCCAATTTGGTAACGTGGCATGCTGAGTGTTGCTGATCATTTGTTGATCAAAGCATGGCTTTTATGAAAAGCGTAGCTTTGTGGACGAGACTTCGTCGGACCTCACATGCCGGAAATGGTCAAAACAGGTAGAATGCAGCAAAGTTATTTGGGGATAGCGCCCCCATAGGGTATGTACATTTCCTTCTGGATAGAGGGGGTATTATGGTATGGAGCTCAGATACTTAACCTTTGTGGTTGCTGCAAATTTATTTCTTTGTGGTTGTTGGTGAATCCCGGGATAAAGGTTGGTTATGACCGGGGGATGCCATACTCGTGTCAATAGTTACCTAGCTAGAGGTAACCCGGCCTTGTGTTGGCAGAGATCCGATTAGGTTCTCGGGGCGTCTCTCCAGAGGCGTACCCATGTGGCAATGGGAAGTTCCTTAGCCTGACCATTTGTTGGAAAACCCAAAGAAACAATATGAGCCTTGTACGGTTTTAGTTGTAGAACCTGCCATTTACTTATGGTGGCGCCCCACTGTTTAGATGGTAGCTATAGTAGGCATACGATAATGGTCGTATGTTGGCTATGATTTATATTATACTTTCGAAATATTTTCCTACACTTTGCACTTATAGTAATAATATCGAAAAAAAATTTCTGCATATCAAGCATGTTTGACTATCTTAAGGAGAAATCTCCTCCGATTCTGCGTTTGCATTGTGTGTGTGTGCGGAGGCCTTATGGTAGTTACATTTTCTAAAAGCATTGCGGATCTATTTGAAAATATTTCTTTGTTTGTTTTTAAAGATATAACTGTTTTAAGTTCTCACACCAGTCCCATGACTGACTTGGAGTTATTGTTCCCTTCCTAAACACTGGGTGCCCATCATTTTCTACACGGGCAGCCTAGAGTTAGGTTATTTGGTCATTCTGGAATTCAGGAGATGCTGTGGAGATCAGAAGCAAGCTGGATGGCGAAGCGTATCACTTGTATATGATATTATCTTTTCCGTTGTGTATTCAGTTGTGAGGACAGGTTCATATAACTGTCCATTATTGTGTCGTGTTGTATATTGACTCTGATGATGTAATGTATAAAATGTACCGTTCTTTCGATTTAAAGATTATTCATTTATCTATTATATGTTGTTCCGCTGTGATTGTGAGATTCTGATATTGTTTATGTTGCTTTTCTTTCTTTCTTACTTCTTCTATCTTTTTCTTCTTCTTAAACCCTAAGGGTTCGGTTTTTCGGCATTCGATTGTTTGGCAGTTGATACAATGAACGTATTAATGTCGATTTTCGTAAGTCGAAGAATCGGTTCCTCACATTTTTCTTAATATTTTCAAGCTCATTTTCCAAATCATCATTTTTCTTATGATGTTTTGCTTGTTCCCTTTCCAACTTATTAATTTTCAACTCAATAGCTTTATTATTTTCATTTAATTTTTGGCACAAGAGAATTAAATCATCTGGAAAATCTCTAATCTCATTGGCTATTAAATCTTCATCATTGCTACATTTTGCCAGTCATGTCAAGCACGTTCCTGAGTTGATTATGGAGAACTTCTCATTGCTGTTAACTTTTGCACCATATATCTGTAACAACCCATAAAATTTTGATAATTTAATTTGTTAATCTAATGAATCTTGTATTTTAATATTGGAAGAAATAAAAAGTGGTAAGGTAATAGTGAAATAATAACTAAGATGAAACGTAACAACGTTAATTAATGTTATGAATTAATGAACTTGAATGAAATTCCAATTAAACAAAATAATTTAAAAGTTATAACTTGGTTATAAAGTGAATATAAGAAAACAAGTGTAATATTGAATTAATTAGTGGGTTAGTATATAATGATTGATAGTTGGACAAAAATAATGTTATGTAAACAATTATAACATTGGTTTGTTAAAAATAACTTCTAAGTGTAACTAAAAGCTAACCGTAACAGTTATTTTATGTTACCCCTCTATTTAACCTGTTAATTTAAACTAGAAATAAATTACAATAAATGTAATTAACTATTATGTTAATGTAAATTAAGTTAATATTTGGAAGTAATGTTAATTTTATTCATAATATGATTATTGGTTATATAAAAAGAATGGAAATCGATATTTATTAATATATTTGAATTTAAAAGATAGTAATTAGGTCTGTTGCAAATAAATGAAATTAAATATTTAAATATGGTGATAACGGGAAATTAAGATGAGATTGAGAAACAGTAATGTGCTAAGAGGTAAACCAATGTTACTTATACCCTTATTTTAATGAAAGACTTGGAGGATAAGGTTTAAAATTTAATAAGTGGATTTTGGAAATTTAATTTATAATTTCTGAATTTGATGAAATTGAAATTAAACACTAAAATTGATGGATTAGTCAACTTTCAATTGACGTCTAAATTTGTTTAAATTATTAGAGTGTTTCAAAAAATCAAAAGTGATAAAGATTGCTAATTATAGAATTGGAATTGAAAATTTGATCTAATTAATTTAATAAATTTATTGACTTATTGGAAAATAGCCATTTTGGCCACTGACTCGATTTCGATGAAACCAGTTTCATCAGATCTGTAATAGTGAATTATTGTAGGATCCCAAGTTTCGTAATGATCAGGCTTGTCATTTGATCGTACGGGCTTGAAATGCCTAAAAATCAATTCAATTGAAATCAATTTGAAATAACTTAATTTTAGCATAACTTCTTCATACAATGGAATTTGGACTTGAAACCTGTTTCATTGCATTTAAAGTATTTAAAAACATCTATTTTGATATATGGGTTGACTCATTTTCGTTCCGGACAGAACGGGCTTTTCGGGATGTGTATCGTTCAGTTAATCTGGTCCATTCATTCTGTTTTTAGCTTTGCCTATAAATACTTCGTTATAAACACTAGCAGCCTTCTATTTCTCATTTCTGTACGTATAGGAATTTCTGTTGCTCCTCTTTCTCAATGGCAGACAAACCCTTAATTCCCAATTGCAAATTTCAAAATCAAATTCAAATCGAAATTTCAAACTCTATAAACTATATCGAATTATATATAGATTTAAAGCTCTCGACGAGCGCAACTCAGATCTATAATGTTTTTCTTGATTCGAGCTATCATTTGATCAGAAATTTTCCATTTATCCACGGTCGTCCACATCGAGTCGATGGATTTGACGGTAGATCGTCGTCTTCGCGACAATCAGGGAGCACGGGCTTGTGGAGGAAGGTGAGCAGTTTGCATCGGTAGGGCGAGGCTGGTCTGGAGGTCTCGATGGTGCCATGGTTGGCCTAGGAAGGTGATCAGTGGCGAACGAAGGTAGGGATGCCGCGACTTCATCGAAGGGGGCGGCCAAGGCCAGTGTGGTAGGAGACTTGGTCGAAGGCCCTGGATTTGCGAGGTGGTGGCGCGACGTTGACATGAAGGTGGCGGCCGTGTAGTATCGTGCTCAATCGCAATTTTTGCTGGCTTGGGTTCGGCTGTGTTGAGCAGGTAATGGCGTGGCATGTGTTTTTATTTTATTTTATTTAAGATTCAACTTCAAATCATCTAACCTTAATAACTTTCACATATGAATTCGAATTCACATGCAGTTTTCTCCCTTGGTATCATATTGAGATTCCGGATATTGTGGCGCTGGTTTGGATAAATTTTAAGATTGTTTGAATTTTGGGTTAAATTGGATTTAAATTCAATTTAAATTCAAAAGGTGAGTGTTTTAACCCACTCACGACTTCTAAAATTTCTTATGTTTGTTAAATTGATTTATGATGTGATTAGAAATTTACTTATGACTGTTTAGCATATTTTGAATCATCATCTCAGTTTATTTGAATTTATTTGGATAAAATAGTTATTTAATTCATTATTGAATATAAACTGCTATAAATACCTGTTATTTATTATCTGTTCTATATCGATGTTATTGATTGAAGTGGATGATGATTGTGATAAATGTTTGATGATTGATATTGGATGATTAGATGTTGTATTTTATACTATTATAACTGCAAGTTGTTATGGATTTTTATTTCACTTGGGATTGCGGATCAAAATGATATACAATCGTATTTATATTTTAATTTACGGATTGAACTGATAAATATCTGTATCACTTGACCATATGATAGAAAATTATATACAAACACTGTGGTCAATTTATAAAAATATTTTGAAATGATTTCTATGGTTTGTAAAGAAATATATGGTTTTAGATAAATATTGATTTTAGATATTATATAATTGTTGTTTTTGATTTTAAGCTATGTGTAATTTGTTTTAATATAGAATAAGCTTAATAATATGTTTGATCTTTATTGAAGATAATATGGTTAAGTATTTAAATTATATATTTATATAAAGTTTATAATGATTTAAATAAAATTAAGGTTGGAAGATAACTTTGAGATGTATTTGTAATTGAATTTATTTAAGAATTAAATTCAAATAAGCTTGATGTGAAATTTATTAAATTTGAAATTTTAGAAGGTATGATTTTTATAACTTAATTTTGGTTTAAGGTGAATTAGATGAATATCTCAAGTATGAATAAATTGAAGGAAATATTCAGTTATTTGTAATTTGAGTTTTATTTAAATGATAATGGATTTATTATGTAATATATTTCAAAACTAAATAATAGAAAATTGAATTGTTGAATCGTAATTATCAAACTTAGTTTTGAAATTGTTGAATAATTAAAGTTTGAAATATATTGAATTAGAAATGGTTTTTTCTGTGGATCGAATCTATTCAAAATCGATAAAATTTGGAATAGTTTATTTGGAAGCTGAATCGTATTGAAATGTATGATTTGGGATTTGGTTAAATTTAAAATTTACAAATTCAAGTTGTTTTGGAGTTGGTTTGTGAAATTGAAGAAGCTAGTTTATTATATAAAGTATTTCAATATTTAAACCATTTAATTGGTGGAAGTTATGTTTCAATGTTATGAGTTTCAAAGTATTATGACTTGAAAGTGTTATATTTAAAGTGTTTTGATTTCGTAGTGTTATAATGCCTAAAGCGTTATGATTTTGGAAAGGATATATTTAAAATAAAAATGATATTATATTGATTGGGTCTTAATAAAAATGATATCATATTGATTTGGTTTTTGAAATGGAAATGATATCGCATTTATGTGGTTTTGGAATGGATATTATATTCTGGTTTTGAAGTATAAATTATTTTGAAATGACAGTGGTGTTATAATAACATTTGGTTGTTAAAGAGACCAGGATCGGAAGTTGTCATACTCTCTGCTAACTCCGAAAATCACTTTAACAACCGTGTATGCGATGGAGATTCCAGAATGAAGTAGGATGGTGGCAGCGTTTCTTTGAGGTATATACGTGGATCCAACTCCCATTATTGGCATAAGGTGGCTAAAACAGGAGCGATTACGGGCCAGTGAGGTAGCCCCTCTTATTGGACACACTCCTTCGTTACCATTCTATTACTTTGTGATTGATTGGGGCCCTTTGATTTTTTTAGGGAGCGACTCGAGGTGGGCGGTAGCTGTGCGCTATGCGTCACCACCAGCCCGGATGCGTAATTGGTATATCTACCCTGGCATTGCCTAGTTGTGCCGTGTCACCTACCCTAGCGAGTCTTATACGATTTTGGTTTTGTGCCGTACCTATGGAGTACCCTCTGGTAGCCTCCGGATTAGGAGGTATTAGGGTACCATATAGACTATGGGCACTATTACGTGTTAAAGAGCTATATGAGTAACCCCTTAACGCTATTTTAAAGTAAGTTTATTTTACTTTTAGACATTATTATAATAGTGTATATTACTACATAGTAGATAGTTTAATGAATCCTTAGGAGATGTGAATCCCAAGCATCTCTTAAGTTACTGCACTCACGTTAGACACTGGATAGGAGATGTCAAACCCTTTAAACATCTCTGAGGCCGTTCCACTCATATTTTACCATTGATTTAACGAACATAAGATCTTTTAGTTCTGAATCGAGTGTTTCGTATTTTTAATTCGCTCGGGTCAGCCTGAGCATTTCAGGATTTGAAGACTTTATTTTTGGAGGACGAAGACGAAGATTGTATTACTATTATCTATTATATTATTCCACTACATTCATACTGTTCCGCTGCATTGTTATTTATATTCTCTGGTATGTGTAATGCCGATTCTATATTGTATTATAAGAAAATGTTTTGTAAATAGCTTCATGAAATGTTATTTGATTATTATATTTTGTCATTCTATTGCAAGATTCTGTTTTGTTTTGTTTCTTTCTTCCTTTTTCTTATTCACCCCAATAAGAATTCACCCTTTTGTATGGTTTGAGTCTGACGTGTGTGGTTTATCGTCGATTTAAAACGTACAAAAAGGTGGGATGTTACATTTGGTATTAGAGCTTTGGTTTTGTGATAAACCTTAGCTTTGTGGGGTCAGACTCTTTATTAATAGGATAGTAATACCCTGTGATGAGTCGTTGAGCGTATATATATGAGAGAGCGTATTTGTTAGTATTATAAAAGGTTTTGATATTGTGTTAATTTGTTTTGTTTCGTATTTATAAATTCTGATTGGTGCATAGGACGCTATGACATCAATAGGGATTTCTAAACACTTAATAGGACAGACTGACACAATATTTGTTTTGATTATAGGTGAATGAAATAATTTTACCTATTATATTTTCTATATATAAATTAAAAATTTATAACGGTTATATTTGGTTGTTTGGTAGTGAAATTTATAAATATTGATTGGAAACAAAATTTGAAAAAAATAAAATAAATGAAAATTGGAAATTTTACAACTTAAGTTCCGGGATTTTGAAAATTTCTTTCAAAGGAATTTATGATATAATATTATTTATAAATATTTTCTAATATAACGATTTCAATATAAATTGAAAGAATTGTTTTAAAGAAACCATGGAAAGAAATAAGTTATGTACTCCCCTCTGTATCGTTGGAAAATAGTTTGGTGATGAATGCATGCATCATCGACATTCATTTTCGAGTTTCGAAGTAGGAAGGCCACTGTAGTAGTTTTACTGCAGATTTATTTTGATAAACAAATGTAAATTTCAAATTGTTTTAAATGTAATTGGATATATAAATTGTAAGTGTAACATCTATCTATTATTTTAAAATGATTTGAGATTTAAATTGGTATTTAATTCTTTAGTTTCCGTTAATTAATTTTTTGAATTATTGAAGTGAAATGGAATGTAAATGATTAATAATTGGAACCTTTAATTAAAATAAGAGATTAATTGCTAGGTTATAAATGAAATAACAAGAAAGTTGAAATTTGTAATCTATTAAAAAAAGCAAAGGATATGATTATTGAACATTAGATTAATTAAATGAAATAAGATGAACTATTGTAATTTTCAGTTACATCCTTAAAGGCATACATATAACTTAATTAAAAAGTTGTAATGTTTAATAAGAAAATGTAATGGAAATCGTACAAGTAAAATTATGTAATGAAAGTGTTCAATAGATTGCTTTTGTAAATAAGTATTGATGTTATAGAGTTATAAACTTCAGTATACTATGGGCAAATGAATGAAAATAAATGAAATTGAGAAATGAATGAATGTAATGCAATAAAAAAGGAAATCAAACAAAAAATATATGAAATGAAATTAATAAGAATGAACTTGATCTATTGTTTGAAATTGTTGTTTGGTTATGGTTGTTTGGACAAGGATACTTTAAAATTGTTTGGATGTATGAATAATCTATTTAGTTTCATCTAGGACTGCTGAGTAAATGGTGCACTTAGTAGTTTATTTTCCATTCCGTAGAATTTAAAGTTTTAAACCTGAACAACTATTTGTTTTGTTTGTTATGGATATATGGATGGTTGATTTTATTGACTTCATATATTGGTTGTATGTTGTGATTGCAAGTGATTATTATTGATTTGTTTGTTAGTGATTGAAACAACTTTTAATATTTCATTTTATATAATTGTTAATCTTTTTGGGATTATATAAGTGAAATACAGGTTATAGAAGCGATTGCTACTGCTTTGGTTTCATAAAATAAGCGTAAATTGCCCTACAAATAGGTATGTTCTCGGATTACGGTTTTATAACGTTATTATATTGTTTTTCCCGTTGTTGGGATATATTATTTTGGGATATTGTGATATATATTGTTATATTTGATATTATATTTTCTCCCGATCCTCTCCATACAAACGAGACGCTGCCAAAATTTTCTGTAAATTTTGGATTTAGAAAAAAAATTTGAATTTTTTTTCCAAACTTTATTAATTTCAGTTTAAAAAGATTTAATAGTTATAAATTGATATATTTTATTTAAATTATTAAATTTTTTAAATTTATTTATTTATAAAATTAATATTTTTGAATAAGATGTATTGACTACTTAACTCTTTATTTTTCCTTCTTTTTTCTTTTCGGAGACGAAAAGTTTTGAGTGGGGGAGGGTGTGACAACCCATAAAATTTCGATAATTTATTTTGTTAATCTAATGAATCTTGTTATTTAATATTGAAAGAAATAAAAAGTGGTAAACTAATAATGAAATAATAACTAAGATTAAATGTAACAAGGTTAATTAAAGTTAACAATTAATGAACTTGAATGAAATTCCAATTAAACAAAATAATTTAAAAGTTATGACTTGATTATAAAGTGAATATAAGAAAACAAGTGTAATATTAAATCAATTGGTGGGTTAGTATATAATGATTGATAATTGGATAAAAACAATGTTAACAATTATAACATTGGTTTATTAATAATAACTTATAAGCATAATTAAAAGCTAGCGGTAACAATTATCGTATGTTACCCCTCTATTTAACCTGTTAATTTAAACTGGAAATAAATTTCAATAAATGTAATTAACTATTATGTTAATGTAAATTAAGTTAACATTTGGAAGTAATGTTAATTTTATTCATAATATAATTATTGGTTAAATAAAAAGAATGGAAATCGAGATTTATTAATTTATTTGAATTTAAAAGATAGTAATTGGGTTTATTGCAAATAAATGAAATTAAATATTTAAATATGATGATAATGGGAAATTAAGATGAGATTGAGAAACATTAATATGCTAAGAGATAAACCAATGTTAGTTATACCCTTATTGTAATGAAAGACTTGAAGGACTTAATAAGGCGATTTTGGAAATTTAATTTATAATTTTTGAATTTAATGAAATTGAAATTAAATACTGAAATTGATGCATTAGTCAACTTTAAATTGACATCTAAATTTGTTTAAATTATTGGAATTTTTCAAGAAATCAAAAATGATAAATATTGCTAATTATAGAATTGGAATTGAAAATTTAATTTAATTAATTTAATAATTTTATTGATTTATTGGAAAATAGCCATTTTGGCCACTGACTCTGATTTCGATGAAACCAGTCTCATCGGATCCGTAACAGTGAATTATTGTTGGATCCCGAGTTTCGTAACGATCGGGCTTGTCGTTTGATCGTACAGGCTTGAAATGCCTAAAAATCAGTTTAATTGAAATTAATTGAAATCAATTTGAAATAACTTGATTTAAGAATAAATTTTTCATACAATGGAATTTGGACATGGAACCATTTCATTGCATTTAAAATATTTAAAAACTTCTATTTTGATATACAGGTTGACTCATTTTCGTTCCAGAGGAAGAATGGGCTTTTCGGGTTGTGTATCGTTCAGTCAATCTGGTCCATTCTTTATGTTTTCAGCTTTTCCTATAAATACCTCGTTATAAACCCTAGCAGCCTTTTTATTTCTCATTTCTGTACGTATAGGAATTTCTGTTGCTCTCCTTTCTCAATGGCAGACAAACCTTAAATTCCCAATTGCAAATTTCAAAATCAAATTCAAATCAATATTTCAAACTCCATAAACTATATCGAATTTTATATGGATTTAAAGCTCTCGATGAGCATAACTCAGATCTAAAATTTGTTTCTCAATTCGAGCTATCATTTGATCAGAAATTTGCCGTTTATCCACGGCCGTCCACATCGGGTCGATGGATTTGACGGTAGATCGTCGTCTTCGCGACAATCAGGGAGTACGGGCTTGTGGAGGAAGGTGAGAAGTTTGCATCGGTATGGCTAGGCTGGTCTAGAGGTGCTCGATGTCATTGTGTTTGGCTTAGGAAGATGATCAGTGACGAATGAAGGTGGGGGTGTCGCGACTTCATCGTAGGGGGTGGCCAAGGCCGGTGAGGCAGGAGACTTGGTCGGAGGGCCTGGGTTTGCGAGGTGGTGGCGCGACGTTGACGTGATGGTGGCGGCAATGTAATATCGTGCTCAATCGTGATTTTTGCTGGATAGGGTTCGGCTGTGTTGAGAAGGTAATGACGTGGCATGTGTTTTTATTTTATTTTATTTAAGATTTAACTTCAAATCGCCTAACCTTAATAACTTTCACATATAAATTCGGATTCACATGTAGTTTTCAACACTAGGATCGTATTGAGATTCCGGATATTGTGACCCTGGTTTAGACGAATTCTGAGATTGTTTGACTTTTGGGTTTAAATTGGATTTAAATTCAATTTAAATTCAAAAGGTGAGTGTTTTAACCCACTCACAACTTCTAAAATTTCTTATGTTTGTTAAATTGATTTATGATGTGATTAGAAATTTCATCATCTCAATTTATTTGAATTTATTTGGATAAAATAGTTATTTAAATTATTATTTTTTATAAACTGCCAGTAAATACCTGTTATTTATTATCTATTCTATATTGATGTTATTGATTTAATTGGATGATGACTGTGATAAATGTTTGATGATTGATATTGGTTGAGTGGATTTTATATTTTATACTATTGTAACTACAAATTGTTACGGATTTTTATTTCATTCGGGATTACAGTTTGAAATGATATATAACCGTATTTATATTTTAAATTACGGATTGAAATGATAAATTTCTGTATCACTTGACCATAGGATAGAAAATTATATACAGACAATGTGGTCTATATATTAAAAAAATTTGGAATGATTTCTATGGTTTATAAAGAAATATATGGTTTTAGACAAATATTGATTTTAGATATTATATAAATGTTGTTTTTGATTTTAAGTTGTTCATAATTTGTTTTAATATAGAATAAGCTTAATAATAAGTTTGATCTTTATTGAAGATAATATGGTTAAGTATTTAAATTATATTTTAATATAGAGTTTATAATGATTTAAATAAAATTAAGGTTGGAAGACAAATTTGAGATTTATTTGAAATTGTATTTATTTAAGAATTAAACTCAAATAAACTTGATGTGAAATTTATTAAATTTGAAATTTTAAGGTCTGATTTTTAAAACTTGATTTTGGTTTAAGGTGAATTAAATGAATATCTCAAGTATGAATAAATTGAAGGAAAAATTTAGTTATTTGTAATTTGAGTTTTATTTAAATGATAATGGATTTATTATGTAAAATATTTCAAAACTAAATAATCGAAAATTGAATTGTTGAATCGTAATTACCAAACCTAGTTTTCAAATTGTTGAATGCTTAAAGTTTGAAATATATTGAATCTGAAATGATTTATTCCGTAGATCAAATCTGTTTGAAATTGATAAAATTTGGAATAGTTTAATTGGAAACTGAATCGTATTGAAATGTATGATTTGGGATTTGGTTAAATTTGAAATTTAGAAATTCGAGTTGTTTTGGAATTGATTTTGAAATTGAAGGAGCTAGTTTATTATATAAAGTATTTTAATATTTAAACCATTTAAGTGGTGGAAGTTATGTTTCAAAGTTATGAGTTTCAAAGTATTATGATTTGAAAGTGTTAAATTTCAAGTGTTTTGATTTCGAAGTGTTATAACGTTGAAAGTGTTATGATTTTGGAAAGGATATATTTAAAATAAAAATGATATTATATTGATTGGGTTTTAATAAAAATGATATCATATTGATTTGGTTTTTAAAATGGAATTGATGTCGCATTTATATGGTTTTGGAATGGATATTATATTCTAGTTTTGAAGTATAAATTATTTTGAAATGACCGCCGTGTTATAATAACGTTTGGTTGTTAAAAAGACCGGGATCGGAAGTTGTCATACTCTCTGCCAACTCCGAAAACCACTTTAACAACCATGGACGCGGTAGAGATTCCAGAATGAAGTAGCATGGTGGCGGCGTTCCTTTGAGGTATATGCATGGATCTGACTCCGGTGAGTTGGCATAAGGTGGCTAAAATAGGATGATTACGGGCCAGCGAGGTAGCCCCTCTTATCGGACACACTCCTTCGATACCATTCTATTACTTTGTGATTGATTGGGGCCCTTTTGATATTTTTTTGGGGGTGTGGCTCGAGGTGGGCGGCAGCTGCGTGCTATGCGTCACCAACAGCCCGGATGCGTAATTAATATATCTTCCCTGGCATTGCCTAGTTGTGTGACGCCCCACCTCTATACCCACGCTAGCCAAGAACACTACGGTGTAGTGCTATCAACTAGCACGGAGAATAAGGCTGTTGAGGAGAGACCATCCATGTGATAGCTTATCACACGGTGGCTATAAATAATCTTCGAAAACAAACATAGAAATAAGCATAACACAAATCAGTCACAGACATCCATATCACAAAGGCGGAAGAAGATATGAATATATAACTAACACATGAAAGTGTACATCAGAGTAGTGGTCAAAAAGATCCACAATAATATAAAAGAATAGCAACACGTGCTATACAAAAGAATACAACTATGAGTCTATATCTCAAGTGTATACAACAAAAAATGCTAATCTAAATAGTTAGCCAAAAGTCAGAGTAGCAAATCCTGGGAAGAAGTCAAGCAGAAGCACCTGTAACATCTTGGTCTGACCCGAGTATTATTTAAGAAAATAATAAACGGATCAATCTAGCTATAAATATCAGATGACATGGTATAATATAAAAGAGATGGCATAAACATAAAATATCCATACTGACATACTACTATAAGTATGCAAATGATGATCAACAGAAGATCAATCAATAAGAGATAAATCGATATCACAAGAATCTTCTCAAAGATCCAAAGAGGGCATCATACCCTAAACTTGTACTCATAACAAGTCAATGACATAAATTCTAGAAATCAACACAAGAAATCCAGAAATCATAGAAAAAGGGAAAGAGGCCTATCACATGACGGTCCGAAGACCATGGGGAGCTACCCCATATGGGTGAGTCGAATCACCCAGATGAGGTCTAGGCTAACCAAAAAGCAAAAAGGTATGTGTGAGTGGAGTCACACAAATGGCGTCTAGCCTAACCTCACAACAAAAAGGTATGTGTGAATGGAATCACACAAATGGTGTCTAGACTAACCTTGCGTACAAAGAGATATGTGTGAGTCGGAATCACATCAATGAGGTTTAGTCTAACCTTGCAAACAAAGAGACATCGCACAATTGCTAGTCTAAATCATAAAATGATCGTCATGATCAACGAGAAGTGTCAATTACACTAAGCTAGTAAATATAAAAGTTTAGCTTCGTGTCCCATAACCACTTGCTTAACTTAAATATTTACGAACAAACTGTAAATCTTCACTAGAAAATTGTCACAAGAGGTTCAATCGAACAAGTCCAAGAATTAACCGACGAAGTGAACGCAAGCATTTCATACCACTTGTTTTACTAAGTCGTTTAATTAGATTTCTCATCCGAGTGAGGCAAAGGTTTGTATATACAAGTAGATTGGAAAACGGTTTAAGAAAAGAGCTTTGTTATTGAAAATAGGGTTGAAATCATTTTGTTGAAAGAATTTTGATATTTACTACTAGTATTGAAACCTTCATATTCCTAAAGTTGTTATCCCGCCTTTTTAGCAAGGCCGTGATATCATAAAATCGACCGAGAAGCCAAAGATAGTTTATCTCGAAGAATGGTCAACTCAGCATCTCAACAAAGCAAGTTCTGTTGAATGTTTTTCTGATAAGATCCCCTACGGAGGGGGGTACAAGGGGTGGCAACCCCCCAAGGTCGCTCGCCTCTTAAACAAGGCCGCCCCCTGTGATAGCCCTGGTTTTATAAGCAAGCTTTGTGATTTAATTTAGCTTATGCTTGTTAAAAAAAAATTAGATGGGCATAGAAACTATTTTATAAGTATATAGTTGTAGCCTAAATGTGTACACAAGATGGTGCACATACAGGCACACATTTTTCCTGCAATATAAAATAGGCGGAAATTAATTTGTAAGTTAGAATAAATAAGTTACAAACACATAAGCATGCAGACATGATTATTGCAAATAGGATAATGTCTTTAAAGCAAGTTTAGCATAAAGAAGATAAATATAGGTAGGTTGGAATAAAAATATGCAGAAGATAGTAAATACTTTTAAAAAAAACAAAGACTTAGGCAAAAATAGGTACACATGTATTATACATGTACACCAAACAAATGCTTGCTGAAATAAAATTAAAATTGCATGGAAATAGTATGAACTTTTGAACAAACACTTTATCCATTTTTAGCAATTCCCTTTTGCTTTAGAAAACAGAAATCATGCACATAATATGACCGGGGTAATAAGGCATATTTTCTGAAAATAAAAGCAAGGACCACTTACCCATTTTCTCTAAAAATAAAATGAGAAGCAGATCATAGTTGATGGGGCAAAACTGACATTGGGTAATTTTCTAAAACCCTAGTGGCAGCGAGGGTCTAGTATAAGAAGGCTTAAGGGTAGTGAGATCTGTCACTATTTTTAAAACAGAGAAAAAAATATATAGCAATAGAAATATAAACCAGAGAGCATTGGCCATTAGAGTTAAGAGGAAGTGGAAGATCAAAGGGAAAAGGAAGGCTTAGGAAAATGAATTAAGGTGAGTAACCTCACTGGAAACATTGGCAATAACCAATAAGTCCTGAATATTGAGGCAGCTTGACTAAATTTATATTTTTATTTGTTTGCAAGCTATGTTGTTTTTATGATTTGGTAACTTTGACTTGCTTTATGATCTGTTTAAATGAAAACCCTTTTTATATTGATTTACCCAGAGTGAAATAGCCATGGATTTAATGTTTAAATATGTCTTTTTGTGTTATGATTTAACTGTTAGATGAAGTAGTGAGTATGGGTTTTCTTTATACATTTATTAGTTTAAAACCCAGGATACTTAATATGGATATATAGTCTAAAAATGAAGGAGGATATGGGGCTGCAACATTGTATTGTTGCTTATGTCTCATATCAACAGAAAATGAAAATATAGGGGTGCAATGTATACATGTGCTGAGCCTCTACATTCTATGAACTATCCAATAAAATCTCATACTTGTGATTTAGTCAGATTTGAGGACCTACATAGATCTGATTGAATCAGAGGTAGAAAGAAACCAACAGAAAAATTTATCTATGGTCATATGTTTGTATTAGGATCTATTGAAATTCATAGGAAAAATAACATGTTTAAGAAATCACGTCTGTTGCTATGGAAAAGTGCTTTCTAGTGAAAACATGGTTTGTTAATCTCTGGATGTATATATATGGGACTGAATGTTTTCTTCACTGCTTGAACATGAGATGTAGAGAGGAATTAACACAGTATTAAAAGAAAAGGGGGAGTGACACTTAGTAACTTAACTAAGGACTTGGGATCTTAGGGCTACAAAATATAGCTTGGCAAGGTGAACATTGCAAGCTCACACATGGTATGATTATACCCAGGGGCCTGAGTGTGATGGGTTAACAGTGAATATGCCCCAGACAGTGTGTGATTTAATAAAGGGAAAGTAGCTAAAGACCATAAAAACAAAATACTTGATATTGAACATTAGTAACAGGTTCATGTGAAGGCTTGGGTAAAATCTCTGATGGCCAGAAAATCTGTAGATGAGGAATGATGATTTAGTTGATAATTGTGTTGACTATCTGAGGGTGTTCTATGGATGAATTCTGTGTTGGTTTTCTCTGTAACAAATCATTGAATTATGTATCATTCTGTGTACACTAATGAACATGCACAGGTTACCCAGGAATATGCACAAGAGCAATATTGCATTCTTCTACCTATTTTGTAGTTATTTGAATATGAGAAAAGTTATATAAAATTTATGTTTTCAGTTAGATTACTCATACCAGGCATTAGTCTGACCCATGTGTGTGTTGATGCACTATTGGGTGTCACATATTTTATGGGGCAATCCATAGTGATTGTGCAGGTAAATAGGTATTTCACGGATCAAGCTTGGATGTTTAACTGCTTAGAGATTTTGGATGTTATGTTTAAAGAATTGTTGAAGTTAAATTTGATGTTTATGTTGAATTTTGTCAATCTGCTTTGTTTAAGTTTGCTTGAGAAACCAATGTTTTGCTATACTGTTCTGCAAATATTAAACTTATATGTATCAGCTGAAACTCTTGTGTCTTGACTTACCAATGTGTTGTTTAGTAATGAAGTCTCTAAATTCTTAAACTGATCAATTTATGATGATAGATGATCTGAATTCATAAGGATGTATGGATTGAAGGAATAACCAAGTATTTAACTTTAGAAAACCTATGTTTAAATTGATATAAAAATCTTGCAGAAGAAAGGGTTTTGAGTTGCTTTAAAAATGGTCTAAAAAAATGATATGTTCTTTGTTTCAGAATAAATACAAAATGCTAAGCCTAGAAACCTGAAACCAAAAATCAAGCAATGATTTAAGTATGCCTAGGAAAAAATCTGATTTCTAGAAATTATATTGCTATGTGGGAAGTTATTATTAACAACTTTCAGACAGATTTCTACTTATAAATTTTTATACTCTGATTCAAGTACAAATTAACTTATATATCTTCATATATGTAAGTTTAAGATGGATTAAAACAAACCAATATTTATTGGCAGAAGGATCCTGGAAAGGAGAAAAATAAGAGAGATGATTTTCTCAATTTAGATGACCACTTTACATATGCAAAAAAAAAAATTTATGGTGAAGAAAGTGGGTCATTTCATTTGGTATCAGAGCTATGTTGTTAAATAACATAGCAAAATTTTGTATGAACTTGTTTGCATTGATGTATGGTGTGTTGATTGCTTTAGATACTTTGTTCTGTTAGTACATATATTACTAATATCTATTATAACTAAATAAGGATAAATTGAAGTAAATTAATTTATAGAGGGTTAGGCAAAATGAACTAACTTAAGTGTTATATCCATAGAACTATGGTGAGACCTAGACAACAAGATGTAGGACCAAGTGAACCACCTATGATGAATATGCAAGAATTTATGAGAGCCCTAAGGGATGGAGTAGGCAACAGGCAAGAAAATCCACATGAAGTGCTTTCCAAACTTCTCAAGACCTTTACCAATCTTGGAGGCAAAACTTTTGATGGAACAGAGGGGATCATGGGAGTTCAAAATTAGCTTAGAATTTTGGACAGAATTTTTACAGATATGCAAGTTGAAGACCAAAAGAAGAGGCAAATAGCATCTAGACAACTGAGAGGAGCAGCTTTGGACTGGTGGGAAGTTATCATAGCTGGAAGACCTGAAGGAGAAGTGACATGGAATCATTTAAGTAAATGTTGGAAGGAAGATTTGTACCTGCATCAGCTAAAGAGTCTTTGCTAGAGGAATTCATTAAATTAAGGCAGGGGACTATGAGTGTTACTGAGTATACACAGAAGTTTGAATCACTAGCAAAATATGGTGCAGTGCTTATCACAACCCAAGAGGCTAAAAATGGCAGATACATTCAAGGGCTGAATGCTAGCCTTAGTAGAGCTATGTTTCCATATAAGGACAGGACATTTGATCAAGTTTTGGATCTGACTCTGAGTATTGAACAGCATGATAAAGCCAGGGAAAATTTCAGAGCACTAAGGAATAATCAAAATAAGAAAGGAAAGGGTAAGTTTCACCCTTATGATAAAAAGAAAACAGATGTATCTCCCACCAAAAAAAATCAGAAGAAGTCAAAACTGCTGAGGTTAAGAAGAAAATCACTGGCTATAATTGTGGACAAGAGGGACACATGAAAAATAGGTGTATAAATCCTAAACCAGCACCCTTCCAATGTCACCAGTGTGGAAAGGAAGGTCACATAAGGAGGAACTGTCCAGAGTTTAAGCAAGGAAAAGTGAGTACTTTGGAGGTGAAAGGCAAAGCAACAGAAGGACCAAATGTTGAGAATCATGGCCAAGTTGAAGGTACTTTGCTTATTCACTCAATACCTTTTGCAGTAGTGTATGATACTGGGGCTACACACTCTTTAATTTCTCATGATATTGCACAAAAATTAAAATTGAATTGTATGATTGTTGATAGGCCATTGCTTATTAAAAGTCCTTTAGGTAATTCCTATGTTTTGGGTATGATGTGTATGCAACTGGGATTGAATATAGGGGGATATATGTTTAATGCAGACCTATATGTGTTGCAATATCCAGGCATAGGAGTTATTTTAGGAGTTGATTGGTTAAGAAAATATAGGGCTGTTATAAATATGGAGACCTCCACCATATCATTGAAAACTTCTGAAGGAAAAAGGATAGCTGTTCTTTGTGAAGTAAATAAGAACAGAAATATAGTTACCCTTGCTAACTTATCTAGTGAGAAGCACATGCCAGCATTAGAAGAAATTCTTATAGTAAATGAATATGCTGATGTGTTTGATGAAGTTAGGGGAGTTTCAAACCATAGACCAGTAGAGTTTTCAATTAAACTGATTCCAGGAGCTAACCCAGTGGTTAGGAGGCCAACTAGAATGGGGCCTAAAGAATTGATAGAACTGAAGAAACAATTGGTTGAACTAGAAGAAAAAGGCTTCATCAGACCACGTAACTCATCATGGGGAGCACCAGTGGTTTTTGTTAAGAAGCAAGATGGATCTCTCAGACTATGTATTGATTACAGAGAGTTAAATAAAATTACAGTTAAAAACAAATACCCCTTACCAAGAATTGATGATCTTTTTGATCAATTAAGTGGTGCAAAAATATTCTCCAGACTTGATTTAGCTTTAGGATTTCATCAAATGAAAGTAGAAGAGGAAAGCATTAAAAATACAGCTTTTCATACTAGGTATGGACTTCATGAATTTTTAGTGATGCCCTTTGGCTTGACAAATGCTCCATCTTACTTTGTTGATTTGATGAATAGAATTTTTAGAAAATACTTAGATAAATTTGTATTGATATTTATTGATGATATCTTAATTTATTTTAAGACAGTTGAAGAGCATGAGAATCATTTGCATATAGTACTACAGAAATTGAGGCAAGAAAATTTGAAGGAAAAATTTTCAAAATGTACTTTTTGGCAGAATGAAGTAAACTTTTTAGGACATGTGATATCAGAAAAAGGTATATCTGTAGATCCCAATAAGGTAATTGCAGTTCAAGCTTGGAAAAGGCCTACTAATGTCACAGAGGTCAGATCTTTTATAGGGAAGCTGGTTATTATAGAAGGTTTATAAAAGATTTTGCAAAGATTTCAATTCCATTAACTAGGTTGACAAGGAAGAATCAGGTATTTGCTTAGACCGAGGAATGTGAGAAGGCCTTTGGGAAGTTGAAGGAGGCACTAATACAAGCTCCAATACTAAAAGTACCTGAAGGACATGAAAATTTGGTGATATATACTGATGCAAGTGGACAAGGACTTGGGGCAGTATTGATGCAACAACATCAAGTGATAGCTTATGCCTCTAGACAGTTAAAAACCAGTGAGCTAAAGTATGCTACACATGACCTTGAATTGGCTGCTATAGTATATGCTCTTAAATTATGGAGACATTATTTTTTAGGGGCAAAAATTGAAGTTTACACAGACCATAAGTCACTTAAATATTTGTTTTCACAAAAAGAATTAAACATGAGGCAACAAAGGTGGGTTGAACTACTAGCCTCATATGATTTTGAAATATTGTATACACCTGGCAAGGCTAATAAAGTAGCAGATGCTTTAAGTAGACAGCATGCTAATGTAGCCAGGTTAATGATAGAAGAGTTTAACACTCTATCACTCTTGATTGACTCAGAAGTAGAAAGTGAAAGTGCAGAAAATATGAGCATATGCAGTGAGAATGTAAAGATGGGAAAGCTAAGTTTTGTTATTTTGGGGTCAGAATTAAAAACTAAAGTTGAAAAGCTACAATACCAAGATTCATCTTTACATGAGAAGAAAACTCAGATATTAAATGGAGAGATAGTGGAAGGTTTTCTGTTGAAAGATCAGGGCCATTTGAAGAAAGGAAGAAGATTATGTGTTCCTGCCATTGATGAATTGAAGCAAGAAATATTGGATGCTTATCATAAAAGTAAATATACCATACATCCAGGAAGCACAAGAATGTATCATAACCTCAAGAGAGATTATTGGTGGAAAGGTATGAAAAGTGCAGTGGCAACTTATGTGTCTAAGTGCATGGTTTGTCAATAGGTAAAAGCTGAATACCAAAGACCTTCAGGGATGCTTCAACCTTTACAAATACCACAGCGGAAATGGGAAGATATATCAATGGATTTCATTGATGGTTTGCCTAGAACTAGGAGGGGAAATGGTAGTATTTGGGTTGTAGTTGATAGGCTAACCAAATCAGCTCATTTCATACCTGTAAAATCATAAAGGAATGCATGCACATTAACTCAATTGTTTATTAAAGAAGTAGTTAGATTGCATGGAATACCAAAGACCATAGTAAGTGATAGAGATACCATCTTCACTTCAAAATTTTGGCAAAGTTTTCACAAAGCAATGGGGACTGATTTATGATTGAGCACAACATATCACCCTCAATCTGATGGTCAAAAAGAAATTGTGAATAAATTGCTTGAAGACATGTTAAGGGCATGTGTATTGGATTGGGGAGGAAGCTGGGACGATCATATATCTCAGGCAGAATTTGCATACAATAATAGCTATCACAGCAGCATAGGCATGGCACCCTTTGAAGCATTCTATGGTAGGCCATGTTTGTCACCCTCAAGTTGGATTGAATCTGGGGAGAAGGTGGTCTTAGGACCAGAAAATGTAAGAGAAACTTCTGAAAAGATAGATTTGATTAGAAAAAGAATTGCTTCTGCCCAAGATAGGCAAAAGAAATATGCAGATCAGAAGAGAAAGGCAGTACAATATGATGTTGGGGATTATGTATTTATTAAAATATCACCCATGAAAAATATTTTGAGATTTGGGAAACAAGGAAAGTTGATTCCAAGATATATAGGGCCATATAAAATTCTAGAAAGAATTGGAAATGTAGCCCATAAGTTAGAGCTACCAGAGGAAATGAAAGCAATGCATGATGTTTTTCATATATCTCAGTTAAGGAGATGGGTTCATGATAAAGAAACAATTCTAAAATCTCCTGAGGAAGTACAGATTGATCCCAGGATGATTTATGAGAAGGAGCCTGTAGGCATAGTTGCTAGAGAAATCAAGAAATTAAGAAACAAAGAAATTAAATTAGTGAAAGTGCAATGGATTCTTGACTCAAATGATTGTACATGGGAAGTGGAAGATAAAATCAGGAATGACTATCCACAGTTATTTGATTGAATAAAAGGTATGATATATAAAAAAATACCGATGGATGTTTTGATTGAATATGCATTGTGAATATTTGTTTTGATATGCATAGAATTTAATTAAGTGATTGGTTTGAAAATGAATGATTTTTTGAATTGATGATAATTAGGATAAATATGAAAGAATTGTGGGACAAAATTCCTAAAAGGAGGGGTGTATGTGATAGCCTTGGTTTTATAAGCAAGCTTTGTGATTTAATTTAGCTTATGCTTGTTAAAAAAAATTAGATAGGCATAGAAACTACTCTATAAGTATATAGTTGTAGCCTAAATGTGTACACAAGATGGTGCACATGCAGGCACACATTTTTCCAGCAATAAAAAATAGGCAGAAATTAATTTGTAAGTTAGAATAAATAAGTTACAAACACATAAGCATGCAGACATGATTATTGCAGATAGGATAATGTCTTTAAAGCAAGTTTAGCATAAAGAAGATAAATATAGGTAGGTTGGAATAAAAATATGCAGAAGATAGTAAATACTTTAAAAAAAAAACAACAAAGACTTAGGCAAGAATAGGTACACATGTATTATACATATACACCAAACAAATGCTTGCTGAAATAAAATTAAAATTGCATGGAAATAGTATGAACTTTTGAACAAACACTTTATCCATTTTTAGCAATTCCCTTTTTCTTTAGAAAACAGAAATCATGCACATAATATGACCGGGGTAATAAGGCATATTTTCTGAAAATAAAAGCAAGGACCACTTACCCATTTTCTCTAAAAATAAAATGAGAAGCAGATCATAGTTGATGGGGTAAAACTGACACTGGGTAATTTTCTAAAACCCTAGTGGCAGCCAGGGTCTAGTATAAGAAGGCTTAAGGGTAGTGAGATCTGTCACTATTTTTAAAACAGAGAAAAAAATATATAGCAATAGAAATATAAACCAGAGAGCATTGGCCATTAGAGTTAAGAGGAAGTGGAAGATCAAAGGGAAAAGGAAGGCTTAGGAAAAGGAATTAAGGTGAGTAACCTCACTGGAAACATTGGCAATAAGCAATAAGTCTTGAATATTGAGGCAGCTTGACTAAATTTATATTTTTATTTGTTTGCCAGCTATGTTGTTTTTATGATTTGGTAACTTTGACTTGCTTTATGATCTGTTTAAATGAAAACCCTTTTTATATTGATTTACCCAGAGTGAAATAGCCATGGATTTAATGTTTAAATATGTCCTTTTGTATTATGATTTAACTGTTAGATGAAGTAGTGAGTATGGGTTTTCTTTATACATTTATTAGTTTAAAACCCAGGATACTTAATATGGATATATGGTCTAAAAATGAAGGAGGATATGGGGCTGCAACATTGTATTGTTGCTTATGTCTCATATCAACAGAAAATGAAATTATAGGGGTGCAATGTATACATGTGCTGAGCCTCTACATTCTATGAACTATCCAATAAAATCTCATACTTGTGATTTAGTCAGATTTGAGGACCTACATAGATCTGATTGAATCAGAGGTAGAAAGAAACCAACAGAAAAATTTATCTATGGCCATATGTTTGTATTAGGATCTATTGAAATTCATAGGAAAAATAACATGTTCAACAAATCACCTCTGTTGCTATGGAAAAGTGCTTGCTAGTGAAAACATGATTTGTTAATCTCTGGATGTATATATATGGGACTGAATGTTTTCTTCACTGCTTGAACATGAGATGCAGAGAGGAATTAACACAGTATTAAAAGAAAAGGGGGAGTGACACTTAGTAACTTAACTAAGGACTTGGGATCTTAGGGCTACAAAATATAGCTTGGCAAGGTGAACACTGCAAGCTCACACATGGTAGGATTATACCCAGGGGCCTGAGTGTGCTGGGTTAACAGTGAATATGCCCCAGACAGTGTGTGATTTAATAAAGGAAAGTAGCTAAAGACCATAAAAACAAAATACTTGATATTGAACATTAGTAACAGGTTCATGTGAAGGCTTGGGTAAAATCCCTGATGGCCAGAAAATCTGTAGATGGGGAATAATGATTTAGTTGATAATTGTGTTGACTATCTGAGGGTGTTCTATGGATGAATTCTATGTTTGTTTTCTCTGTAACAAATCATTGAATTATGTATCATTCTGTGTACACTAATGAACATGCACAGGTTACCCAGGAATATGCACAAGAGCAATATTGCATTCTTCTATCTATTTTGTAGTTATTTGAATATGAGAAAAGTTATATAAAATTTATGTTTTCAGTTAGATTACTCATACCAGGCATTAGTCTGACCCATGTGTGTGTTGATGCACTATTGGGTGTCTCATATTTTATGGGGAAATCCATAGTGATTGTGCAGGTAAATAGGTATTTCATGGATCAAGCTTGAATGTTTAACTGCTTAGAGATTTTGGATGTTATGTTTAAAGAATTGCTGAAGTTAAATTTGATGTTTATGTTGAATTTTGTCAATCTTCTTTGTTTAAGTTTGCTTGAGAAACCAATGTTTTGCTATACCGTTCTGCAAATATTAAACTTATATGTATCAGCTGAAACTCTTGTGTCTTGACTTACCAATGTGTTGTCTAGTAATGAAGTCTCTAAATTCTTAAACTGATCAATTTATGATGATAGATGATCCGAGTTCATAAGGATGTATGGATTGAAGGAATAACCAAGTATTTAACTTTAGAAAACCTATGTTTAAATTGATATAAAAATCTGGCAGAAGAAAGGGTTTTGAGTTGCTTTAAAAATGGTCTAAAAAAAATGATATGTTCTTTGTTTCAGAATAAATACAAAATGCTAAGCCTAGAAACCTGAAACCAAAAATCAAGCAATGATTTAAGTATGCCTAGGAAAAAATCTGATTTCTAGAAATTATATTGCTATGTGGGCAGTTATTATTAACCACTTTCAGACAGATTTCTACTTATAAATTTTTATACTCTGATTCAAGTACAAATTAACTTATATATCTTCATATATGTAAGTTTAATATGGATTAAAACAAACCAATATTTATTGGCAGAAGGATCCCGGAAAGGAGAAAAATAAGAGAGATGATATTCTCAATTTAGATGACCACTTTACATATGCAAAAAAAAAAATTAAGGCGAAGAAAGTGGGTCATTTCACCCCCCTAATGGGTTCAAGAAGGGTCAAGGTGGAACGACCCAACGGCACGCGACCTAAGGGGTTTATCACTCAAGCGACCTAATGGTTTAACCCTCAAGCGACCTAACGGCATATAAAGGTCAACCGACCTAGTGAAAGCAAACAAGTCATGCGACCTAACGAGTAGACGACCTAAGGTCTTAACGACCTAACGATTTAAGGGTCTAACGACCTAAAAGTATAAAGGTCATGCGACCTATCGGTTTAAGAGGCGAGCGACCTAAGTGTTACGACCTAAGAGTCGAACGACTTAGCGTGGAAGCGACCTAAAAGCCATAGGACCTAACGACCTAAGGTCATACGACCTAGCGACCTAAAGGGTTAAGCCGAGCAACATAAGGTGGAATGGGGTCAAGCGACCTAACTTGGTGAATGGGCGAGCGACCTAGTGGAGCGGGCTAACTGCAGTAGAATGGTGCGGCTTATATAGGCCGAGCGACCTAACTCATGCGAGAGAATTAAGGCCGGAAACGACCTACGGCCTAGCGACCTAATTCCGAGGAGACTTTTCCACCAGAACGACCTAAGGCCAGAAATTCACCAAAAACACTAAAAAATGGAGTTTTTCGCCAATCCAATCCAAACCAAATGCAAATGTACGTGCTAAAGTGATGGGGAATCATTCCCAACAGTCCAATATAGTTATAGACTAGAATTGTGAGATAAAAATCTCACCTTTGCAAAAATTCAATGAAGAAGAAGCTTGAAGTCAATAGAGAAGCAACTACAAGCTTGAATCCAATGTCATTACTTTGATTTTGGAGTTGGATGTTGAATTTGCTAATGAACTTGGGCTTGGAATTTTAATTTCCCTTTCTACTCACCATTAATGCTAAAACTAGAGTTAGGTAGGAATTTATGAAGAGATGAGGAGAAATGGTTGGAACTTAGGTTTAATAGGCTAAACCAACCCAAAGTCCAAAGCGGGAAAAGTTAGTGAAATTCCACTAACCCCAAGCATATCATAGTTTATACTTAAAAAGATTATAAACGACATTTCGAACTCAATGGAAGTGGTCTCGAGTCCTAATTTGACCGTTTGCAAAAAGTAGCTTTTCGGACCAATATTTGATTAACGACAAAATATTTTAAATAAAATATTTAAATATAAAATCGATAAATATGCGAGTTGTTACAGACTCCCCTCCTTAAAGAAATTGCGTCCTCGCAATATATAAGATGGAAATAAAAAGTAACAACCATAAAAGCATATTAACACAAAATAAATTTGAAATAGGAAGTTCACCTTAAAGAGCAGGAGTAAGCAAGTCTGGATGTGTTCGCTCGATGAATTCTCTGTATTCCCAAGAGAAATCCTTAGGATTTGAGGACCATTGAACCTTCACAAGCGGAACATCTTTATTCCGAAGTCGTTTGACCTCCGAAGCAATAATTCGAATAGGATGCTGGTCGTAAGTTAAATTCGGCGAAACTTCAATTTCTTCCACAACACCAGGCTCAAGAATAGAATCGGAATCTCATAGGCATTTCCGTAATTGAGATACATGAAACACGTCATGCATAGCAGAAAACTGAGCTGGTAATGTAAGGCGATAAGCCATAGAACCAATACGTCCAGTGATAGGCAATGGCCCAATATATCGGGGTGCTAACTTTCCCGATCGACTGAAACGTACAACACCTTTCATAGGTGAAACACGAATAAAAACAGAATCTCCCATAGAAAATTCTAACTTCCTTCTTCGATTATCGGCATAGTATTTTTGTCTACTCTGGGCTTCTTTCATCCTATGTCGAATAAGTTCAATCTTCTCTGTGGAATCACGAATAAAGTCTGGACCTAAAACCATCTTCTCACCCGCCTCAATCCAACAAGAAGGAGATCGGCATGGCCTTCCATAGAGTGCTTCGAAAGGTGCCATACCAATACTAGATTGGAAGCTATTATTATAGGAAAATTCAACAAGTGAAATATGATCTTTCCAACTTCCACCAAAATCGAGCACACAAGCACGAAGAAGATCTTCAAGAGTTTGATTTACACGCTCGGTTTGTCCATCGGACTGGGGTGACAAGCAGTGCTAAAATTAAGCTTCGTTCCTAAAGCTTTTTGAAGACTCTTCCAAAATCCACTAGTAAACAGTGGATCTCGATCGCTAACAATAGAAGTAGGAACTCCATGCAATTTAACAATTTCTTTGATAAAGAGTTTGGCCAAAAGAGGAATGGTTCGGTTAGACCGAACGGGAATAAAATGGGCGGATTTAGTAAGTCTATCAACGATCACCCATAAGCTATCATGACCTGAACGAGAAGGGGGAAGGCCATTTATAAAATCCATGGAAATTTGGTCCCACTTCCAAATTGGAATTTCTAAAGGTTGCAATAACCCACAAGGCCTTTGATGTTCGGCCTTGACAAGTTGGCAAGTCATGCAACATTTAACAAAGTTAGCAATATCAGATTTCATTCCCTTCCAATAATAAAGTCGCTTCATATCAGCGTACATTTTACTACTACCGGGATGAATGGTGAATTTAGAACGATGGGAATCTTCTAAAATATCTTTACGAAGATCACCGATATTTAGTACGATAAGTCTACCAAATTTTCGTATGCCGCCACGAGAATCAATATCAAAGTCTTTCAAACCTTAAATATCAATTTTATCCTTTACATTTTGGCCAAGAAGAGCCAATTCAGGATCTAGCCCTTAAGCTTCAAGAATGCGGTCTAAAAGAGAAGGATGAGCCTCAAGGCTACATAAAACAAGTGATGAGCATAAATCAGATACGCGCTCAAATCTCACAAGTGGATAAAATCTCGAAATCATTCCATTCGGATGTCATCATAGAAACAACTTCTTGTTGTTTACGGCTAAGAGCATCAGCGACACGATTAACCTTATCGGGGGTATAAAGAATATCAAGATCATAAGGTGCAAGGAACTCGAGCCAACGCTGTTGACGCAAATTAAGTTCCTTTTGAGAAAATAAATATTTCAAAGACTTATGATCCGTCTAAATAATAAATTTCTCTCCCAATAGATAATGGCACCAAATTCGAAAGGCGAAAACAATAGCCGTGAGTTCTAAATCATTTGTGGCATATCTAGTCTCGGCCGGCTTTAATTGCCTAGAAGCATAAGCAATAACACGTTCCTTTTGCATAAGAACGGCACCCAAACCAACGTGACAAGCATCAGTATAAACAACAAAATCTTGATTCTCCTCGGGAATAACAAGAATAGGAGCATCAGAAAGGAGTTCTTTCAATTTCTGAAAAGAGGCTTCACATTTGTCCGACCAAATGTATTTAACTCCCTTCTTAGTCAAGCCAGTAAGAGGCACGACAATCTTAGAAAAGTCTTTAATGAAACGACGGTAATAACCCACCAATCCGAGAAAACTACGAATCTCTGTCACACTCTCCGGTCTCTTCCAATCTTGAATCGCTTCAATCTTTGAAGGATCCACGGAAATTCCGAATTCGGAAATAATATGACCGAGAAACTTCACGTGAGATTGCCAAAAGTGGCATTTAGAAAATTTCGCCTTTAATTGTTTACTCCTAAGAGTTTCCAATACAATCCGAAGATGCTTTTCATTCTCCTCCTCGGTTTTAGAATACACAAGGATATCATCAATGAAGATGAGAACAAACCGATCGAGGAAAGCCTTGAAAACTCGATTCATGAGGTCAACGAAGTAAGCCGGAGCATTCGTTAAACCAAATGGCATAACAAGCCATTCATAAGATCCATAACGAGTACGGAACGATGTCAAAGGAATACTATCCTCTGCAATACGAAGCTGATGAAAACCGGTAGCCAAGTCCAACTGTGAAAAGACCCTAGCTCCGCTAAGCTGATCAAACAGATCGTCAATCCGAGGTAAAGGATATTTATTTTTAATAGTCAGATCGTTAATCTTGCGATAGTCAACACAAAACCTAAGCGTACCGTCGGATTTCTTCACGAAAATAGCCGAAGCTCCCCAAAGCGAGGAACTAGAGCGAATAAATTGCTTCGTCTCCAATTCGGACAACTGTTTGCGCATCTCCTCATTTTCCTTATTGGACATGTGATAAGGAGGACGAGTAATAGGTTGAGCTCCAGAAACAAGATTAATTCTGAACTCAATTGCTCGTTTAGGTGGTAAACCTAAAACGGGCTCGAATATGTCGGAAAATTCACGAACAACGTGAATACGAGAAATAATATCATCTTCATCATCATCATCATCATCATCACGAGGATTTAAAGAATATAAAGATGCCACCAAATAGGATTCTGAATCTTTAAGATTAATAGAAATCTGATTAACAGATAATGGATGTCGGAGATGAATAGTCCGCTCAGGACATAGGATATGGGCTTGATAACGGTTAAGCCAATCCGTTCCCAAAATTATTCCAAAGCCTAAGTAACGCATGACATGAAAATCGGCTAGGAAAGAAAAATCACATAAAATAATCTCCACATCTTTACAAAGCAAACTAAGAGTTGCGGACCCACCAACCGGATTCGCGATTCTTAAAGAAGTCATTAAAGCAACAACATTTAAAGAAAAAGTATCAGCAAGTTCTTTTGATATAAAAGAATGGGATGCACCCGTATCAAAGAGAACTCTAATAGGTTGATCATGAAATAAAATAATACCATCAATAATGGAGTGAGAAATACCTTGGCCACGAGATGTGTTGCCAGGGGCTTGAGCCACCTTCAACTTTCCTTCCTTCTTGCCTTCACGTTTGAGGCATTGATGTATGTAATGATCCGGGCTCTTACAATAGCGACAAGATTTTGGCTTAGAGCACTTATTCGTAAAATGATCGCCAGATCCACAGTTGAAGCATCTCGCACCACTAGGAGAAGGAGACTTTGCCGCAGGGGTTGCTTGCTTACCCTTTTTGTTGGGATAAGGGCCTTTGAATTTACCGGGCCTCTTTTTGTTGTTGAAGTTGGGTTTGGAAGCTACTACTTCAACATCACCTTCTTTATCAGCCTCTTCCAAATGAAGAGCGATATCTATAAGTTGGTCGAAAGGAACTTCTAACTTTAGAAGTAATGGCTTCTTGAGGCTTTTGTTTAAGCCATAAACGAACCTCTAGTTCTTCTTCAGTGGAGTATTTATATATTCAACCCCATATTTGGAAAGGGATTCGAATGATGCAACGTAGTCCTCCACAGAAGACTGACCTTGAACAAGGTCAATAAATCTCCAAGCCAAAGTTACTTTTTCAGCCTCGGGCACGAATTTTGATTCGAAGCGTTCCCGTAAGTGCTCCCAGGAGAGATCCGCTTCATCAATTTCTGAGATTAACAGCTCATACCAATCCAATGCTCTTTCTTGGAGCATACTGGAAGCCACCTGGACTCGATGGAGGTCAGTGAGGTTCATGCGAGAGAAGATTCTATCGCACGTTCTGAGCCAAGCTTGGACTTCAATAATAGTTTCAGTGCCTTTAAATTGCTTCCCATCCAAGTTGGTGTAATCATTGCACAAACGTGCAAACCCAGATTTAGGGTGAGTAGGTTCCGGATTAGAACCAGCTGCTTGAGCATTCGTGACAAGGTCAAGAAGTTGCTGGGTAGTCATAAAAACTCCATCTTGGGGTGGAGCACTAGATGGTCCAGCTCTGGGACGACCAGGTCTAACCATTTCTCTTCCTTAAGAAAGAAAGAACAGAAAGAAGAAGATTATTCACTAATGAATATTAAGCAATCTTGCTAGATAAAACAAGGAATCATAAAGGATATAGGATGAATCGGTACGACGACTTGAATTAATCCTAAGACATAACTCCTAAGGTGGACTTAGGACGATGATCCTTGTTAAGTTATTCTACATTGTTCCGAAGTTTGGCTCCGATACCAAGCTATGACGCCCCACCTCTATACCCACGCTAGCCAAGAATACTACGGCGTAGTGCTGTCAACTAGCATGGAGAATAAGGCTGTTGAGGAGCGACCATCCATGTGATAGCTTATCACACGGAGGCTATAAATAATCTTCGGAAACAAACATAGAAATAAGCATAACACAAATCAGTCACAGGCATCCATATCACAAAGGCGGAAGAAGATATGAATATATAACTAACACATGAAAGTGTACATCAGAGTAGTGGTCAAAAAGATCCACAATAATACAAAAGAATAGCAACATGTGCTATACAAAAGAATACAACTATGAGTCTATATCTCAAGTGTATACAACAAAAAATCCTAATCTAAATAGTTAGCCAAAAGTCAGAGTAGCAAATCTCGGGAAGAAGTCAAGCAGAAGCACCTGTAACATCTCGGTCTGACCCGAGTATTATTTAAGAAAATAATAAACGGATCAGTCTAGCTATAAATATCAGATGACATGGTATAAAATAAAAGATATGGCATAAACATAAAATTTCCATACCGACATACTACTATAAGTATGCAAATGATGATCAACAGGAGATCAATCAATAAGAGATAAATCAATATCACAAGAATCTTCTCAAAGATCCAAAGAGGGCATCATACCCTAAACTTGTACTCATAACAAGTCAATGACATAAATTCCAGAAATCAACACAAGAAATCCAGAAATCACATAAAAAGGGAAAGAGGCCTATCACATGACGGTCCGAAGACCATGGGGAGCTACCCCATATGGGTGAGTCGGAATCACCCAGATGAGGTCTAGGCTAACCAAAAAGCAAAAAGGTATGTGTGAGTGGAATCACACAAATGGTGTCTAGCCTAACCTCGCAACAAAAAGGTATGTGTGAGTGGAATCACACAAATGGTGTCTAGACTAACCATGCGAACAAAGAGATATGTGTGAGTCGGAATCACACCAATGAGGTCTAGTCTAACCTTGCAAACAAAGAGACATCGCACAATTGCTAGTCTAAATCATAAAATGATCGTCATGATCAACGAGAAGTGTCAATTACACTAAGCTAGTAAATATAAAAGTTTAGCTTCATGTCCCATAACCACTTGCTTAACTTAAATATTTACGAACAAACTGTAAATCTTTACTAGAAAATTGTCACAAGAGGTTCAATCGAACAAGTCCAAGAATTAACCGACGAAGTGAACGCAAGCGTTTCATACCACTTGTTTTACTAAGCCGTTTAATTAGATTTCTCATCCGATTGAGGTAAAGGTTTGTATATACAAGTAGATTGGAAAACGGTTTAAGAAAAGAGCTTTGTTATTGAAAATAGGGTTGAAATCATTTTGTTGAAAGAGTTTTGATATTTACTACTAGTATTGAAACCTTCATATTCCTAAAGTTGTTATCCCGCCTTTTTAGCAAGGCCGTGATACCATAAAATCGACCGAGATGCCAAAGATAGTTTGTCTTGAAGAATGGTCAACTCAGCATCTCAACAAAGCAAGTTCTGTTGAATGTTTTTCAGATAAGATCCCCTACGGAGGGGGACCAGGGGGTGGCAACCCATCAAGGTGGAGGTGCGGGGGCAACACCCCCGCTACGGGGTTCGACCTTCCCGGTTAGGTCGTGGGGGTCCAAGGGGCAGTGCCCCCGGCGGGGTGCGGGGCAGCGCCCCGTCCAAAACGGTACAACCTAGTGAAGACCTAAGGGAGGATAGGATCGAGCGACTTAAGAAGCTCACGACCTATCATTAGCACGGTCGAGCGACCTAAATAGAACAACCTAAGGTTGAAGGCCTAGCGACCTAATGTCCAGCGACCTACGACCTAATGGGTTCAAGCAGGGTCAAGGTGGAACGACCCAACGGCACGCGACCTAAGGGGTTTATCACTCGAGCGACCTAATGGTTTAACCCTCAAGCGACCTAACGGCATATAAAGGTCAACCGACCTAGTGAAAGCAAACAAGTCATGCGACCTAACGAGTAGACGACCTAAGGTCTTAACGACCTAACGATTTAAGGGTCTAACGACCTAAAAGTATAAAGGTCATGCGACCTATCGGTTTAAGAGGCGAGCGACCTAAGTGTTACGACCTAAGAGTCGAACGACTTAGCGTGGAAGCGACCTAAAAGCCATAGGACCTAACGACCTAAGGTCATACGACCTAGCGACCTAAAGGGGTTAAGCCGAGCGACATAAGGTGGAATGGGGTCAAGCGACCTAACTTGGTGAATGGGGGAGCGACCTAGTGGAGCGGGCTAACTGCAGTAGAATGGTGCGGCTTATATAGGCCGAGCGACCTAACTCATGCGAGAGAATTAAGGCCGGAAACGACCTACGGCCTAGCGACCTACGGCCTAGCGACCTATGGCCTAGCGACCTAATTTCGAGGAGACTTTTCCACCAGAACGACCTAAGGCCAGAAATTCACCAAAAACACTAAAAAATGAAGTTTTTCGCTAATCCAATCCAAACCAAATGCAAATGTATGTGCTAAAGTGATAGGGAATCATTCCCAACAGTCCAATATAGTTATAGACTAGAATTGTGAGATAAAAATCTCACATTTTCACAAATTCAATGAAGAAGAAGCTTAAAGTCAATAGAGAAGCAACTACAAGCTTGAATCCAATGTCATTACTTTGATTTTGGAGTTGGATATTGAATTTGCTAATGAACGTGGGATTGGAATTTTAATTTTCCTTTCCACTCACCATTGATGCTAAAACAAGAGTTAGGTAGGAATTTATGAAGAGATGAGGAGAAGGGGTTGGAACTTAGGTTTAATAGGCTAAACCAAATCAAAGTCCAAAGCGGGAAAAGTTAGTGAAATTCCACTAACCCCAAGCATATTAAAGTTTATACTTAAAAAGATTGTAAACGGCATTTCGAACTCAATGGAAGTGGTCTCGAGTCCTAATTTGACCGTTTGCAAAAAGTAGCTTTTCGGACCAATATCTGATTAACGACAAAATATTTAAATAAAATATTTAAATATAAAATCGATAAATATGCGGGTTGTTACAAGTTGTGCCATGTCACCTACCCTAACGAGCCTTGTATGATTTTGGTTTTGTGTCGTACCTATGGAGTATCCTCTGGTAGCCTCCCGATCAAGAGGTATTACGGTACTGTATAGACTAATGGCACTATTACGTGTTAAGGGCTATATGGGTAACCCCTTAACTCTATTTAAAGTAAGTTTATTTTACTTTTAGACATTATTATAATAGTGTATATTGCTACATAGTAAATAGTTTAGCGGATCCTTAGGAGATGTAAATCCCAAGCATCTCTAAAGTTACTGCACTCATGTTAGACACTGGAGAGGAGATGTCAAAACCCGTAAACATCACTGACGTCGTTCCACTTATATTTTACCGTTGATTTAACTTATGTAAGATCTTTTAGTTCTGACTCGAGTGTTTTGTCTTTTTAATTTTCTTGGGACAGCCTGAGCATTTCAGGATTTGAAGACTTTATTTCTGGAGGACAAAGATGAAGATCGTGTTACTATTATTTATTATATTATTCCACTGCATTCATACTGTTCTGTTGCATTATTATTTATTATTCTTTGGTATGTGTACCACTAATTCTATATTGTATTAGTAAAATCAAATGTTTTGTAAATAGCTTCATGAGCTGTTATTTGATTATTAAATTTTATCATTCCGCTGCAAGATTCTGCTTTTTATTTCTTTCTTCCTTTTTCTTATTCACCCCAATAAAAATTCGCCTTTTTGAATGACTTGAGTCTGACGTGTGTGGTTTATTGTCGATTTAAAACGTACATAAAGGCAGGATGTTACATGTTCCATCAAAAGTATTTCAGATTTCGTACGCATTTTCACAATAAGAGATAAAGTTAAAATTATCTAGATTAATATGAGAATGTAATATACGCAAACAAAGAGCATTAATTGAGATATTTTTCTCGTCTGTTACATCACACCCATTTTCAATAATATCCCAACAATTAACATTAACAGATTTTATATAAAATTCCATTTTCAATTTCCAATTCAAAAATTCCGTTCCATCAAAAACAGGAGGGATAATACTAGACCGACCCTCAGCAAAAGTAGCCATTTTAAAAATTCAAATTTGTAAAAAAAAAAGGATCTCTGAAAAATCAAAGTTTTTAAAACAAAAATGGCTTTTGTTCCCAGCTTTGATACAACTTGTAGGATCGATTTCACCCTAGAGGGGTTGAATAGGGTGGTACTATTAATTATAAAAATTTATTACGGAAGTATATAATCGCAACATAGATATAGCAGAGTAATAGAAGCAAAGATAATAACAGAATAATAAAAGCAGAAAATATAACATACAGATTTACCCAGCTTCGGCAAAACCCTGCCTACGTGCTGCCCCAAAGGTTTCTACTAGAAATTAAGTAGTCAGACGCTTACACACTTAAACTTGCGACACCCGCTATCGACTAACCTAACTCTATGCTCAATACCGTGCCACAACTCGGCCACTGAGTTACGAATTCTCGAACTACACCATCGTAGTTCATACCCTAGTCACACAACTAGGAATTACAACGTTTAAAATTGAAATACAAATTTAAAAAACAATTTAAAAACAATTAAACCCTAATTAAAAAAGCAAAGCCCAAAACTCTATAACCGGCCCACAAAAATTAAGTGATAAAAGTATGTCCCTCTTCTCTTTTATTTTATTATGCCGGCCCGCTTTCTTCTTCCTTTATGAAAATGGCTTATTCAATATTTATTCGTTCCTCTCTGGTAAAATTAGGGCTTTGCAATTGAAGAAGTGCCAACTTCAATTTGCTCAATCGAATATGCGATATTGCTGTCTTTACTCTGTCAATCGACTGTCTCCTCGTAGCCTAGTTTCGGCTGCTTCTTTGATCGAGTTTGATTCGAAAAATCTGGTATGTAATTTATTATTTTCTGCTTTACTGTTTAGCTTGCTCGAACTCGATCAGATTCGAGTTGTTGATTTGATTTTTGGTATATGTTTTGCTCGAACTCGAATACCTCTCTACGGCTGATGATGATTGGGTTTTATAGGATTTTATTTTCAATATTTTCGTTTGTATATTCGTTTGATTATGCTTGGATGTTGATGATTTCTCCGACTTTATCACTTCACATATTTTTCTGTTACTTGGTTGAAATGGCTTCGAGTTTGAACTGTTCTATTTCTTGACAACCACGACTTGATGATTTTGGTCTCCATGACTTATTCGATATTACCTAACCATGATTTTGGCATTTTGAATTTACATTGACTGCTATTCTGTTCTCTGTCGGCATCGGCTTCTTTGTATAATAAAGCTTGTCGAACTGTTCTTTGCATATATACCTTGTTGAACTACTGAGTTTTGTAGAGACCTGAAACTGCTTCATTTTTTATCACTGTCTCGCTTGATATGTATTCGTGTGCTTTGTTTGCATTAAGCTATTGTTTCACTCGTGCACTGACTTGAGTCTGTGTTATATACATTTTATCCTTTTTAGCATATTTAGCTCGGTTGTCTCGGGCACATTTGTATATATGATGATTTGACTGTTGAGGTAGTGCCATTGATATTCGAGTCTTTGTTTGGCCTCATTTCCTGCTATTGCAATGTGTCTGGTTCGGTTTTTACCACTTGTTGTTCACTTGAGCTGTTGTGTAATTCAATGCACCTGCATATGTCTTATGGAGTCTGGTTTCATTTTGTTTAATCATTGGCTTGCTATTGCCTCTGGTTTCACTGAACTTTGAAATTCTTGAGTCATGTGCATTTATATGTACATTAGTTTGGTTCCATTGATGATTCTATGCAGCTGCATATAAATGTGTCATTTTATTTTCTTGTGTACCATTTGGAGCTCGAGTTGCTTCACCATTGACTGTGATTATGTAGTCTGCACTTGAACTTGCACTAACCAGTTTATTGCTTTCACCATGCTTGTTTTGTCTTCACTATGCATTACCCTTTGCACATATTCATGTTGCGTTCTTGTGCATGCCTATACATATGTCTCTGGCCTTGGTTGTATTGAACTGGTTGACAATGTTATGGCTTCACTTGTACCATAGGCTTGTTCCTTTGACTGTTTCTGATTTGAGTCTGCACTGTGCATGGTTTCGAGTCTTTGAATCTTTGTGTGGAGCTTGATTGAGTTGTTGCTTGGAGTTACATTACAGCTACAGCTACAGCTTTTACTCTTATGCATGTTCACCACTATTGCACTGATTTTGTACATATGGTATTTGAGTCTGGTTAAACTGTCTAGCCTCTGTTGTTATTGACTTCATGTGTGCACCTGGGTTGAATCCAGCTTAAGGCTCGGGTTTGACCTTGTGCTCGTGTCGTGACATTATTTTTATTTCACTTGAGTTGAACCCAGCTTTTGATTTTAGTTTGACCTTTTGCTCACCTGTCCCTATAGATTTATCAAGTGTATATCGGTGTGCACGGCCTTATGTGATGTACAGTAACACTATGCATGTCACAAGCTGTTCATGTATGATAAATTCTAATTTAAATGATGACGAACAACCCAAATAACTAAGGCATATATTATTTTCAAAATACATATTTTATTTTATACTGCAAAAATATTTCCTTTTCAATTTTACTACGTCAGTGTATATTTTTGTAGATTGCTCAGTTGCTGGATTCAATTTGGAATGGAGTTGAAGATAAATACGAGTGAATGAGCGATATGTAGTGAGGACGGTTATGTAAATTGAAATGTATTGTAATTGCAAATTGTATATATATAGTGGGAGCTCAAATTTTCAATATTCAAAATTGTAATAAATATTTGTTTAAATAAAATATCAGTTTGGACTTAAATTCTGTGTTATTAATTTTATTCAGCAAATATTTATTTAATCTGTGAAAATAAAATAGTACATTAACAAATACATTTAAATGAATATATATATATATAGGTTCATTATCATCAAACAAAAATATATACTCGCACATTCAACACACAATACCTAGACTGCCCGTGGCCTACAGGTGTTAACCCATAAAGTGGATCAACACCCAACAGTAGAATGTGAAAGCACCAGCTCTGTTAGAATAGGGCAAAGACAACTGATAATAGTAATAAAGTAAAAAAAAATAAGAGAGAGACATAGAGATTTTTATAGTGGTTCGGTTGTTAACTATGCCTACATTTACTTTATAGTTCTTTGATCTTGATTGTAGGAGATTAAAAAGTGTTCAAAAGAGAGAGAGTCACAAGTGGAGGGGTTAGACATGTTCTAAGCCCTAGAATAGCCTATAGTTGCTGCCTTAGTGACTATGGTGTAGAGGAAAGAGTTGAAGAAGAGATAGAGTTCATGTGTTGTGATAGAAGAATCTGAATCATTTCTTGGTTGCTCTATGGTTTGTATTTATAGGGGTAGAAATCGTATTGGATCAGAAGCCCCTTACCAGAGAAGTCTAGCGACCGGCCCAAGATAGCACAAGAAGTGTCATGACGACACGAGTTAAAGGCTAAACTCAATACCTAGTCAAAGCCTTAACTTGGTGTCGAGTTTAATCCTTAGCTAATCTTTGGATAATCTTCTTATTTTGAACTCCTTACTTCATCTAGATACCCTCCATCTAATTTGGTAGATGATGAGTATTGATTATTATTCTTCCATGACTTGTTTATCATACAGGTTAGACGGTCATGTCTTCATTTCTTACGATTGGCGTACCAAAACTCTACAAAACTTCATGAATACGCATAAGACTCTAGACCCTCCCTAAGTGTAATCTATACATCATTGTCACTCTGACTCCATTTGGAGTTACTATGTCACATATATTACTTATCAAAATCATTTTGTATTCATCCAGGATTTACATCATTTTCATTCTGATTTCATTCAAAGTTATAACAACGTATATAAAAATCATCATATATCAAAATCATTTCGTGATCATCAAGGATTATTTTTTTATTCTAATTACAAAGCTTTCAAATTCTTTTATCAAAATCAAGTATACTTTCATTCTTAGTTTTGATCTCTCTAGACTATTTTTCATTTGATTTAATGCGTAATTTCTTCGGTTCATTTTATATTCAGTTTAACGTGCAATCTCTCCAGATCGTTTTATATTCAGTTTAATGTACGATCTCTCTGAATCATTTAACGTATAAATTAAATGGACAATCTCTTTGGATCATTTATTGTTTAAGTTTAAGGGATGATCTCTTCGGATCCCTGCTGAGTTCGTTCACTCTTCGGCTGGGGTAATCAATGATCAAGCACGCTCATCCGCTCACTCTCTGATGACGAGACTTACTTTTCATACAAGCTCATTCACTCTCTCTTAGACAAGGGAGCTTGCTTCTTGAATTTTGGTCCCATCTATCTATTCGAGACTCTAAGGCAATCAATATCAGTTATCACATTCAATATAGTTTTTTCAAAATCAAAATATTTGAATCAGATCAAAGCAAACAAGCGAAAATCCTAAGTGTTCGTCTTAGACATCCGACTCAAAGCATGACAAGGGACCAATCTAGGTTTTGTGCACATCTCACTCATACGAGATTATTATTGTCCTAAATAGTCACCTCGGGCACCTGACTCAAAGCGTTCATAGGGACCATTCGAGATCCACTACATGTTAAAGCGGCTTGAGGTTATTATTATCTTTATTGCTAAATACAAAAGGAAAAATATAAGTAAATAAATTAAAACGCAGAATGCGAGAATTAGATTCGACTCCCATTCATCCTGATCATGGGATTTCAAGCCTCAGACCAGATCCCTAATTGTTTCTTGATGCATTTGCTATAGGTGGTGGTTGCACCAGCCAATTCCTCCATTATATTATGAAGGTGTCGGCTTGTTCGTTTCATGGCCGTCTAGTTCATGGAAGATGCAAAAATTTCCAGATCTTTTCTCATGGTCGGTGGTTTATCTTCTTAGTTGCCTCCATTAGAGGATTTTCCCCTAGTATCTAGATATATCCTCTCCTGGGTCTATGTCAAGTCAGTGTAATAAGTGAATTTCGGCTCATTTCTTTGTAGTTTTAGCTCCCCAGATTTGTTCATAGCTTTCCTTTTTTCTTTCTTTTCTATTTCCCGCTCCAAACAGTCCTTTGTTATCCAAAGCGTTAACTTCAACAAACTCAGCCTCATCCTCGGCTTCAACATCTTCCTATTTTAAATATCTCTCAATTTCATAGTAGAATTCCACAAGATCCATAGGTGGATCCCTCTCCAGTGCACATTTGAAGTCAATCTTATTTGCAATTCTAGATAATACCACCAATAAGATTAATGATGAATCCATCTTGTCTACTACAGTTGCTGTGACATTGAAACATGTCAAATAGCTTCTTAATGTCTCTCTAGGCCTTTGTTTCACGCTTGACAGTGTCAGTACATTCTTAGGTTGTGAGACGTGAACCCTGAACTGTCTTAAGAACTTTCTCACTAGGTCAGTCCATATACTTATGTACCCATTCTCCAACTATCTGAACCACATTATCCCAAATCAGTTAAATACAATGGGAAACACCACCGCCTTACCTCCTTAGAAGCGCCCAATGCCTTAATGTGTCAAACGTATCTTATAAGGAGAATTGTCAGGTCTGTCTTTCCGTCATACATTTTCAATGTTGGAGGCATGAAATTGGGTGGATTTCTTGCGTTCCAGATAAATGGATTTCTGTTCACATCCTCTAGACATTGATCTAGGGGTCCTCCAGTAACTATTTTTCTTAATAACTCAGCAATTTAGTTTTCATCATCTAATGAAGGTCTTCATCCAAAAGCATTATTCTTCCCCTACTCCTATAGGGAAGTTCCGACACATACTCTGGCATGTATTCTACTGGATGCACATTAGCATTCTATCCTACTCCTTTGGTTTCATTCCATCATGTGTTCCTATGGGGTAGCTCTGGCACATACCCTTTCGTTTGTTGCTCATGCACATTCTAGTTTGCGTTTCTATCTCTGACGTTATATACTCCTGGTATTCCAGTAGTCACACCAATATTGCCCCTAAGTATAGTTCTCTCAGTACCAAGACAATTTATTTATGGGGGCATTGCTTTTATTTTCTCCACTCCAATTACAGATGATTCTACATTAGCTCCATGTCCTTTATTCTGAATTCCAGTAGCTCTAGTTGTTCCTTGCTGTCCCATCCTTTGACCTTCAAGAATTTCCTATTACCTAGTTATCACTTCATCTTGCATCTCCATTATCATTCTTTCCATCTCTTCTCTTGTCACATGGTTTGATCTATGTGAATTTAAGGACATCTCTCGGCTGCCCCTAGGCTCTGATTGACTTGCTTCGGTTTTAGATCTAGCATTAGGTCTCTTCATCTTCTCCAAATCTCATAATCAAGCTTCAAGTTTTCAGATCTTTTCCATGTTTCTCAGTGAAAGCACTAAAATATTGACCCAAAAAGTGGATCAACACCCAGGAGTAGAACGTGAAAGCACTACCCTATTAGAATAGGGCAAAGAAAATAAATAACGATAATAAAGTAAAAGAAATAAGAGAGAGACATGGAGATTTTTATAGTTGTTCGGCTATTAAGTAAGCCTACATCCACTTTATAGTTGTTTGATCTTATTTTTAGGAGGCTACAAAGTGTCCGAAAGAGAGAGAGTTGCAAGTACATGGGTTAAACATGATCTAAGTCCTAGAACTACCTATAGTTGTTGCCTTGCTGACTATGATGTAGAGGAAAGAGTTAAAGAAGAGATAGAGTTCTTGTGTTAGGATAAAAGAATCCGGATCCTTTTTTGGTTTCTCTATGGCTTGTATTTATAGGGGCAGCAGTTGTATTGGATTATAAGCCTGCTGTTAGAGATGTCCAGGGACTGACCTAAGATAGCAAAAGAAGTGTCATGACGATATGAGTTAAAGGCTAAACTTGGTACAAAGTCAAAGTCTTGACTCGGTGCCGAGTTTAATCCTTAGCCAAACCTTCGCTAAATCTTCTTGTTTTGAACCCCTTACTTCATCTAGATGCCCTTTATGTAATATAGTACATTCTTGATGAGTGTTGATTATCCTTCATTCATGACTTAAATTATCCTATAGCCTTGGACAGTGACGTCTTTGTTTCTTACTATTGGCTTACTTATGAAAGTTCATGAATATGCATAAGAAGACCAGGGGATAACTTGGAAAAAATTGGAAAATTCCATGATGTGGTATTTAGACTTGATGCCGAGTCAAGGTGGTTGACTCAGCCTGAGTTTAGCACTAAGCTTATTTTGGCTTTATGCTATCTTGAGACCTTCTCCTTGTCCTTCTGAGTATCTCTACCAGGTTTTATGTAACAACCCGATATTTTCAGCCATTCGCATCCACACATGTCGGACTTGAACTTCTCAAAATATCGCATTGTAAATAAATTTGGAGCAAATGAAAATAATCACAGAATCACAGACACAGAAATATCAGAATAACTCGCAGCAGAAATTAAAATACCATTGTAGTTCATGAAGCTACTATAACAAACTCTCAAAACAAAATACATAATATCAGCCTGAAACGTATACAATAGGAATCTCAAATACATAGAAGTTTATAAATACTAGAGCTGAAATAGAACATCTGAAACCGAAAGGGAGTAGATAACTAGACAAGCAGAATCTCCAGCAATTCCAAGCTCTAGAAAAGAAATCCAAAGCTAAGCTTTAAATACTCAAGCTGACCCGAGCGTAAAGTGAAACACAAAACACTCGAGTTAGGACATACATACTTATATAATGTTACCAACTCAAGTGTACAGTAGTAGTAATGCACAATAACCTAAAGGATGTTTGGGATCGCCCATCCTCTAAGGATTAGCTAAACCATAAATTAATACATCCCGTGATTAGAATATCAAAATGGTAATTTATACTTCGAAATCAAATATCATTTCAAAATTCAATATCATCCAAAAATCCATTTTAAAAATATTGAAATATCATTTTTTCCCATACCACATTCATTTTAATTAATTTAAATACCATTTCAAATCACATTTCAAATGGTTTATATTTCAAATAAAAATATTCCATTTAAATCATAAAAAATGAAGTTATTATATTTAATAATCAAATATTCAATTCTCAAAATTTTACCATTTTCAGAATTCATTTATTCACTTAAATTTACTAAAACGGTGAGAATTCAACTTTCGCAGCAATTAGAAAATGCTACGGAAAGTTATGTTTTAAAACAATTAAATTTAGCAAAGACGGCATTAAAATGCTGTAATAGGTTTTTGGTTCAAATAAAAACTTTAATTAAATTCAGCAACTGCACCACTTACAAAGTGCTGTAACAGCCCTTAGTTCATTTTAGCCATTTAGTTCATTGGTATCAACTACAGCACTTAGAAATGCTGTAATATCCTTTACTAAAAAAATGATAGCATTTCAAAAATGTTGTAAATTGAATTCCAAATTTCAATACAATTTCATAAACAATTAAATTTTTATTTAAACAAATTTTAACTTATAAAAATCATATTTTCACACTTTTAAAAATGATCATTTAAATAATAATTAATTTATGATTTTATAAAGTGAAATTTCATAAATAATTATCAAATTTTAATAATTCACTTATAAAAATCAATGTACAATTTTATAAAATTTCATTTACTTTACATTTAAATTTAATTTACCATTTCATAAATTAAATTTAAATTCCATTTATTTTTCTTAACTTAACTTTTATTTTTAAAACCCATTTCACATTTTCCAAGTTAAGTTATATTTCAAATTTCAAATTCAAACATTTATTTATTTAACTATTTCTAATTTAAAGAAAATCAATAACACTTTATAAAATCATTTTTAAATTTAAGTCAAATTATCATATTTTCTTACTTATCTTAAACTTCATTTATAAGCAAAATCATAAATTCCAAAATTGACTTATATTTCAAATCCTACTTTACCACTTATTTATTTCACTTATTTAACTAATAGAAAATCAATAATATTTAAAAAAATCATTTTTAATTAAATTTAAATAAAAATATCATGATATTTACATATTTTAAAATATTTTAAAATTTTAGAAATGTATATATAACCACGGGTCTATATATAAAATTTTCCAACATAAGTCAAATTATACGGATAATATATCATTTCAATCTGTAATTTACAAAGGAAAAATCCGGATTTTATCATTCAAACCCGCAATCCCAAGTAAATGCAGATAAATAAAAATCGTTCAAGCCTATCATTTCAGCCCATAACAATTTTCCCTATTCTAAAGTCCATTCGGGTATATATCATTTCAACCTATAGTGATTCTAATCTACAGGGAACTTGCAGTCTAATAAACTAATATAAATAAAATAATAGCATTATATAAAAGTAACAAATGATATGATAGGTGTATAAATAGGGTGGACATCATATGAGTCATAGCATAGGCAAGTATAACAAGATAATATAGTCTACAGATTCACCGGGTGTCAATTTACTACTTATATAAGTACGGAATGTCTGGTGAGAAATACTCACCTCTTCAAGCTGGAGATAATCGATTCAGACACGCAAACAATGTAACGACCCATAAATTTTGATAAATAAATTGATTAATTTAATCAAGATTTTGTAACTAAATTTAGGAAGAAATAAAAAATCTATAATTTATATTGAAGTAAATGGTAAAAATGAAATGCAACATTGAAAATTAAAGCTAAGTATAACAATTGAAATGAAATTTCGATTAATTATAGTAATGAGAATTGTTATACAAGGCTAATAAATTGAAAATAAGAAAAAAAATGGGAAATTGTATTAACTAATGCAATGATATAATTAGTGATAATTTAATGAATTCAATGTTATAGTAACCAATGAAGTAATACGTAATAAATGGAAATTTTTTACAATCAATGTAGATAAGTAATTATAATGGTTATTATAGATAATAAACGTTGCTTTAATGGTAATTAATAAAATAACGGAAGTGTGAATGTAAATTAAATAGAATCGTAAATTTATTGATAAGGTAATAAATTGGTAAAATGAATGGAATTAAGGTAAATTCATTAATTTGATTTAAACCTAAATTAATATGTAAAATTGCTAGAAGTACACATTTAGAAATAGAATATTTATTCAAATTAAGAGGTAAATAGGCATATACTAGTGTAATGGGATAAAACTAATGTAATTAGGTATGAATGTAAGTGATGTATCAATAAAGGAAATTTGTAATTTGTTAATGAATTTATAACGGGAATGAAATCAAACTAATAAATAACTACATCATTGCAATCCCCAATTGATTGAAACAACTATTTAGGTTATAACTGATGGTAAATAGGAATATTTGGTAATAAATTAATATAAGAAAAGTAAATGCAAATATTGGATTAATTAATGAATTAATAATGAATAAATAGGTGTTGGATAAAAATCAATGTTCTGTATGTAATTGTTTGGAAATGATAATTTATACAAATATGATTAAGGGTTAGTGGCAACGATTATTATAAAGTAATTATTTATGTAGTCCATTAAATTAAGTTTGTAATAAATTGCAATGAATCTCAATTTAAGGTTATATTTGTATAAATTAAGGAATTAATTTAAATTAATGCTAACTCTATTTATAATATGACAATTGGTTGATTTAAAGAATAGAAAGAAAGATTTATTAATTTAATTGAAGTATAAAATTCAATAATTGGATTAATTGCAATTTAATGAAATTTAATATTTAATTTTGCATTAATTGAGATTGAGATGAAATTTGAGAATAATAATGTAATAAGCCATGAACCAGGGTTAATTTCATCCATTGGATAATAATGAATTGAACAATAAGAATGGAAGGCAAATTAAATAGAATTATTGGAAATTTAATTTATAATTTTTGAATATAATGGAATTGAAAATTTAACACTGCAATTGATAGATTAATCAACTTTAAATGGACATCTAAACATGTTTAAATTATTGGAGATGATTAAGAAATATAAAAGTGATAAAATTGTCAACTATTGAATTGAAATTTAAAAATTGGATTTTTTTAAATTAGTTATTAAATTATTTAATTAATGAAAAATAGCCATTTTGGCCACTGACTCGGATTTCAACGAAACTAGTTTCATTGGATCCGTAACGGTGAATTATTGTAAGATTTCAAGTTTCGTAGCGATCGGACTTGTCATTTGATCTTACGAACGTGAAACACCTTGAAATCAATTTGAAATAAATTGATTTTAGCATAACTTCTTCATACGATGGAATTTGGACTTGAAACCTTTTCCATTACGTTTATAATATTTTAAAACATCTATTTTGATATACTAGTTGACCCAATTTCGTTTCGGAGTCAGAACGGGCTTTTCGGGCCATTTATCGTTCAGCGCGTTTATAAATCGGGCCCATCTATTTTATTTCAACCTTGTCTATAAATACCATGTTATAAACCCTAGCCTCCCTAATTCTCATTTGTCTGTACGTATAATTCCTACTCGGCTCCTCTTTCCAATGGCTGCAAACCCTAATTCCCAATCCAAATCAAATCCAAAGCCAAAAATTCAAACTCTCAAAACAATATCATTTTTTATATCATCGGAAAGCTCTCGAAAAGCGTATCTCGATTCTGCTGTTCGTTTTTGGATCTGAGTTTCTGTGTAGCTAGAATTGGCTCGTTTATTCTTGGCCGTTCATCACACATTGATGAACTTTGTCCGATCGTTGAATCAAGGGTAACGCGGCGGAGAGAGGGTCAAGTGGATGCTATCGGTGTCGTTCGTTCGTCAAATCAATGGTGGGATTGCTCGCTAAAATTCGACCTAGGGCTAAATACTAGCAGCGGCTATCATTGGTTTCTCAAGTTCGCCGACCGAGATAGGTGGATCGCTTGGGGTCGAGAAGGTCTGGGGCGATGGTCGCGGCCAGAGGCATGACATAGGCGAAATCTGAGATGACGCGGTGGTGCTGTCTTCGTTCGTGCGCGAGATGCTGGACTAGGGTTTTGGTTCGAACAAAATAGAGTGAAGAGACGTGCTTCTGAAGCTAATGTGGCTAGGTGGAGTAATGTTGTTTTGTTTTATTATTTTATTTTATTTTATTTTGAATTCAAATGTTACAACACGCATAACTTTCACATACGATATCTGATTTACATGCGATTTTTTTATTAGGATCGTATTGGAATTCCGAACATTTTGGCGCTGGTTTGGATGAATTTGAAGACGGTTCAAATTTTGGGTTTAAATTGGATTTAAATTCAATTTAAATTCAAAAGGTGAGTGTTTTAACCCACTCACAACTTCTAAAATTTCTATGTTGTTAAATAAATTTTTTGTGTGATTTGAAATTTATTTATTGCTATTTGGTATATTTTTATCATCATTTCGGTTAAATTTAATTTATTGAATTAAATTGCTATTCAAATTATTATTGCAAATAAACTGCCAGTTAAATTAATTTATTATTGTATATAAACGGCCAGCAATTACCTGTTATTTATTATATGTTCTATATTAATGTTATTGTTTGAATTGGAAGATGATTGTGATAATGTTTGATGATTGATATTGGATGAATGGATGCTTTATTTATATTGTTATGAACTGCATGTTGTTATCAAATTTTTATTTCATTCGGGATTGCGGTTTGAAATGATATAACCGTAATTTTATTTTAAATTACGGATTGAAATGATAAACATCTGTATCACTTGACCATAGGATAGAAAATCATATACGGGCACCGCGGTATATATATAAAAATATTTTGAAATGATTTTCTATGGTTTTGTAAAGAAATATACGGTTTGATTATATATTGATTTGGATATTGTATAAATGTTATTTCATATATAGTTGAATTCTCGGTTTTAAGCTATGTATAAATTTGGTTTAAAGTATAAAATAAGTTTAAATAATAAAAGTTCGATTTTATTAAGACATAATACGGTTAACTATTTATTTAAATTATATTTATTGAGTTTATAATGACTTAAATAAAATTAAGGTTGGAAGATAAATATGAATTTGATTTGAATTAAAGTATTTAAGAATTATCCTGGAATAAAATTGATTTGAATTTTTAGCAAAATTGAGATTTTAAAAGGGTATGATTTTTATAACTTTATTTTGGTTTAGAGGATTTAAATGAATATCAAGTCGATTTAAATGAATATTATCAAGTTAAATTAAATTGAAAGTATATCCTGTTATTTGAAGTTTAAAGGTTTTACTTAAATGATATTTGATTTATTAAGTAAATATTTCAAATCGAAATAATAGTAACTGAATTTGATATATATGAAATTTTCAAAGAATTCGTTTTGAAATGGTGGAATATTTAAAGCTTTGAAATATATGGAAACTGAAATGGTTTATTTGGGATTTAAATCTATATTTGGAATTGATTTGTGAAGGTAAAGAAACTATTTTATTATATAAAAGTGATTTATATTTAACCCACTTAATTGGTGGGGTTATATTTCAAAGTTATGAAATTCAAAGTTTTATGTTTTGGAAGGCTATATTTCAAGTGTTTGGTTTAGAAACATTATAACTTCGAAATTGTTATGTTTTTAGAAAAGGATATATTTGAAAAAGATGTCATATTAATTTGGTTTTAAAATGGAAAAGACATCGTATTTATATGGTTTTGAAATTGATATTATATTCTGGTTTTAAAAGTATAAATTATTTTAAAAGACCGCGATGTTATAATAACATTGGTTGTTAAAGAGACCGGGATCAGAAGTTGTCATACTCTCTCCCAACTCCGAAAACCACTTTAACAACCGTGTACGCAGTGGAGACTCTAGAATGAAGTAGGATGGTGGCGGCGTTTTCCTTTGAGGTAAATACGTGGACCCGACTCCCGTGAGTTGGCATACGGTGGCTAAAACAGGAGCGATTGACGGGCTAATGAGGTAGCTCCTTTGATCGGAGACATCCTTTCGATATTATACTCTGACTTTTCGATTGATTCGGTGGCCACTTTTGATTTCTTTTGATTTGGGGGTGTGGCTCGAGGTGGGCGGTAGCTGCACGCTACGCGTTACCACCAGCCTGGAAGCGTAATTGGTATTTCTACCCTGGCATTGCCTAGTGGTGCCATGTCACCAGCCCTATCGCGCCTTGTACGAGTTTGGTGTTCTCCCGTGGCATGTGTGGTATACTCTGGTAGCTTCTCGATCAGGAGGGACTATGATATTGGATGGACTACTGGGACTATTACGTGTAAGGGGAATATCGGGTCACTCCTTAACGCTATTTAAAAGTATGTTTATTTTACTATAGACACTATTATAATAGCGAAATATTACTACATAGTAAATAGTTTAACGGATCCTTAGGAGATGTGAATCCCGAGCATCTCTTAAGTTACTGCACTCACATTTGACCCTGGATAGGAGATGTCAAATCCCGTAAACATCTCTGATGCCATTTCACTCATATTTTACCGTTAATTTAACTTACATAAGATCTTTTAGTTCTGACTCGATTGTTTTGTCTTTTTAATTCGCTCGGGTCAACCTTAGCATTTTAGGATCTGTAGACCTTACTTCTAGAGGACGAAGGCGAAGATTTTATTAATATTATATATTATATTAGTCCACTGCATTACATCTTTTCCGCTGCATTAATTGTCATCCTATGGTATGTGTAACTCTGATATATATTGTATAAGTATAATCGAATATTTTGTAAAACAGCTTCATGAACTATATATTTGATTATTATATTTTATCGTTCCGCTGCAAGATTCTGTTTTGTTTTATTTCTTCCTTTTTCTCTTATTTACCCCATAACAGTCCGCTCTTCTGTATGGTTTAAGTCTGACGTATGTGGTTTATCGTCGATTTAAAGCGTACGAAAAGGCGGGACGTTACATCTGTTATCAGAGCTTTGGCTTAGCGATAAACCTTAGCTTTGTGGGGTTTGAATCTTTGCTAATAGGGTAGTAATACCCTATGATGAGTCGCTGAGTGTATATATATAAGAGTGCGTATTTGTTAATGTTATAAAAAGGTTTTAATATTGTGTTAATCTATTCTGTTTTGTATTTATAGATTCCGGTTGGTTCATGGGACGCTATGACATCAATAGGGATTTCTAAACACTTAATACGGCAGACATACATAATATTTGTTTTAATATAGGTGAATGAAATAATTTTGCCTATTATATTTTCTATATATAAAACAATTTTTATAAATTATATATATACTTGGTTGTAATGTATTGGTTGTTAGGTAATGAAATTTATAAATAATATTCGAAATAAGATTGAAAATAAAATAAATGAAATTGGAAATTTAGAACTGAAGTTCCGGGCTTTTGAAACTTTCTTTCGAATAATTTTGGAATAAAATAGTATTGTTTATAAGTATTTTTTGATATAAATATTTCAATATAATTGGGTAAAATGGTTTTAAAGAAAGTTTCGGAAAAATAAGTTCTATACTTCCCTCTTCGTCGCTGAAAAATAATTTCGGTGATGGCGGCTGCATCATCGACATTCATTTTCGAATTTCGAAGTGGGAAGGCCACTGCAGTTGTTTTGCTACAGATTTATTTTGATAAACAAATATGAATTTTAATTGTTTTGAATATAATTGGATATATATGTTGTAAGTATATATTTATCTATTATTTTAAAATGATTTGAGTTTTTACCGGTATTTAGTTCTTAAGTTTCCATTAATTAATAGTTTCAATTATTGTAGTGAATTGGAACAGAGGTAATTAATAAATTGAAACCTTTAAAGGAAATAAGAGAGTTAATGCTAAGTTGTAAATTAAATAAAAATAAATTTAAATTTGGAACATATAAAACAAAGCATATTTTAATTGAGCATTTAATTAATTAAAAGAATTAAGAAAAACTTGTGTGATTTTCAATTGCATTCTCAAAAGCATATAGGTATAACTTACCAAATAATGAAAGTTACAATGTTAGTAAGAAATTGCAATAGAATATTATACGAGTAAAAATTTGAAATAATACTAATTAAATATAATAGAAGGCAGGTATTGTAACTAAGAAATTTCAAACTTAAGTAAATAAGTTGAAGTTATTTCTAAATAAAATTGTAAGAAATAAATGTAAATTTAAAAGATAATTATTATTTGAATGAAATTAATAAAAATTAACTTGATTTGGGAAATTGTTGTTTGTTTGGTTTATAGTTGTTTGGGTAAGGATACTTTCAATTTGTTTGGATGTATGTATAATCTATTTAGTTTCGCCTAAGACTGTTGAGTAAAAGGGTACACTTAGTAGTTTATTTTCATTCCGTACGATTTAAAGTTTTGAACCCGAACAACTATTTGTTTTGTTTGATATGAATGGATAATTAATGTGTGTTGATTTATGTGATGGTTGTTTGCTTGTTGAAAGTGATGGTTGGCATGTTAATTGTTTGTTGTTATTTGAAACAGCTTTAAATATTTCATTTTATATAATTGTTAACCCTTTAGGATTATATAAGTGAAATACAGGTTATGAAAGTAATTGCTACTGCTTTTGGTTCCATAAATAAGCGTTAATTGCCCGACAAATAGGTACGTTTTCGGATTACGGTTTATAGCATTATTATATTGTTTTTTCCTGGTTGGGATATATTATATTGGAAAATATATGTTGTATATTGTTATATTTGATATTATATTTTCTGTCGAGCCTCCCCGTACAAAGGAGACTCTGTCGAAATTTTCCGTAAATTTGGACTTAGAAAATATTTTGAAATGTTTCCAAGCTTTATGAATTTGAATATAAAAGATTTAATTGGTTATAAATCTACAATTTAAATTATCCTATTCTGTAAATTTATTGTTATGAATATAATATTTTGAATAATATATATGGATTTATAAATTCCTCTTTTCCCATCTTTTCCTTTTCGGGGACGAAAAGTTTTGAGTGGGGGAGAGCGTAACGACCCGTAAATTTTTATAAATAAATTGATTAATTTAAATAAAATTTTGTAATTAAATTTAGGAAGAAATAAAAAATTTATAATTTATATTAAAGTAAATGGTAAAAATGAAATGCAACATTGGAAATTAAAGCTAAGCATAACAATTGAAATGAAATTTCGATTAATTGAAGTAATGGGAATTGTTATACTAGGCTAATAAATTGAAAATAAGAAAACAAATGGGAATATTGTATTAACTAATGCAATGATATAATTAGTGATAATTTAATGAATTCAATGTTATAGTAACCGATGAAGTGATACGTAATTTTTTTACAATTAATGTAGATAAGTAATTATAATGGTTGTTGTAGATAATAAACGTTGCTTTAATGGTGATTAATAAAATAACGAAAGTGTGAATGTAAATTAAATAGAATCGTAAATTTATTGATAAGGTAATAAATTGGTAAAGAGAATGGAATTAAGGTAAATTCATTAATTGGATTTAAATCTAAATTAACGTGTACAATTGCTAGAAGTGCACATTTAGAAATGGAATATTTATTCAAATTAAGAGGTAAATAGGCATATATTAGTGTAATAGGATAAAACTAATGTAATTAGGTATGAATGTATGTGATGTATCAATAAAGGAATTTGTAATTTGTTAATGAATTTGTAACGAGAATGAAATGTAAAATAATAAATAACTAAGTTAATGCAATCCCAATTGATTGAAATAACTATTTAGGTTATAATTGATGGTAAATAGGGATATTTGGTAATAAACTAATATAGGAAAAGTAAATGTAAATATTGGATTAATCGATAAATTAATAATGAATAAATAGTGATTGGATAAAATTTAATGTTCTGTATGTAATTGTTTGGAAATGATAACTTATACAAATATGATTAAGGGTTAGTGGCAACGATTATTATAAAGTAATCATTTATGTAGTCCATTAAATCAAGTTTGTAATAAATTGCAATGAATCTCAATTTAAGGTTATATTTCTATAAATTAAGGAATTAATTTAAATTAATGCTAACTTTATTTATAATATGACAATTGGTTGATTTAAAGAATAGAAAGCAAGATTTATTAATTTAATTGAAGTATAAAATTCAATAATTGGATTAATTGTAATTTAATGAAATTTAATATTTAATTTTGCGTTAATTGAGATTAAGATGAAATTTGAGAATAATAATGTAATAAGCCATGAACCAGGGTTAATTTCATCCGTTGGATAATAATGAACCGAATAATAAGAATGAAAGGTAAATTAAATAGAATTATTGGAAATTTAATTTATAATTTTGAATATAATGGAACTGAAAATTTAACGCTACAATTGATAGATTAATCAACTTTAAATTGACATCTAAACTTGTTAAATTATTGGAGATGATTAAGAAATATAAAAATGATAAAATTGTCAATTATTGAATTGAAATTTAAAAATTGGATTTTTTTAATTAATTGTTAAATTAGTTAATGAAAAAATAGCCATTTTGGCCACTGACTCGGATTTCGAAGAAACCAGTTTCATCGTATCTGTAACGTCGAATTATTATAGGATTTCAAGTTTCGTAGCGATCAGACTTGTCGTTTGATCGTACGAACGTGAAACGCCTTGAAATCGTTGAAATTGAAATCAATTTGAAATAAATTGATTTTAGCATAACTTCTTCATACGATGGAATTTGGACTTGAAACCTTTTCCATTGCGTTTAGAATATTTTAAAACACCTATTTTGATATACAGGTGGACCCAATTTCATTCCGCAGTCCGAACGGACTTTTTGGGCCATTTATCGTTCAGCGCGTTTATAAAGGACCGGGGGATGGCATACTCGTGTCAGTTGTTACCCAGTTAGGGGTAACCCGACATTGTGTTGGCAGAGATCCGGTTTGGTTCTCGGGGACGTCCTTCCAGAGGCGTTCTCATGTGGCAATGGGAAGTTCCTTGGCCTGACCATTCGTTGGAAATCCAATTCCCAATACGAAACCCTGTACGGTTTTAGTTGTAGAACCTGCCATTTACTTATGGTGGTCACCACTGTTTAGATGGTAGCTATAGTAGGCATAGTTCGAAATGTCTATGCTGGCTAAGATTTATATCTTTACTTTCGAAATAATTTTTCCTACACTATGCACTAGTAATAATATCAAATGTTCTTTTTAATGCGTATCAAGCATCTTTGACTATCATAAGGAGAAATCTCCTCCGATTCTGCGTTTGCATTGTGTGTGTGTGCAGGAGGCCTTATGGTAGTCTCATTTTTAAAAAGCATTGCGAATTGACTTTGAAAATCTTTTGTTGAATGTTTTAAAAGATGAACTGTTTTTGTTGCTCACACCAGTCCCACGACTGATCCGGAGTTTATTGTTTCTTTTCTAAACTCTGGGTGCTCATTATTTCTACACGAGCAGTCTAGAGTTGGGTTTTTCAGATAGTCAGGTTTAGTAGATTATCTGGAGTTAGTTCAGAATTTGGATCACACCAGTCTTGCTTGTCTTGATGCATCGTTATTTGGAGTTCGAGCTATTGCTGGATTGGTTCTTGGAAATGGAGTTGCAGTTCTCAGAGTTCTCTTTTGAAGACTATCTTAGAGTTATATTGTTCCGTTGCTAGATGTCATCTATTTTCTTTTCCGCTGCTATTTATTGTATCATATCTCTGATGTATATTGATATCTATTGGATCATCTGTTGTATCAGATATTGTATCAAAGCTGTATATCAATGTATTATTCTTTTATTTTGCTGTGTTGTTTACTTAATGTTGTTATAAGCTCCGGCAAATCGGATTTGAACGGTCGAATCTACGGCATTCAAGTACGATGTAAAGTATGGATGTCGATTTTCGAGCGGGCAAAATCCGTCTCGTTACATTTGGTATCAGAGCTAAGGTTGAACTTTAGCTCAGGAGTATAACACATTAAGTAACTCAATAGAGATAGGGTGAAGTATCTTTAGAATGAGTCTATCCCTAAGATATCTGTTTTAACGCCTCAGTAAATTCTCTTACTATCCACTGATAGTGAGTATGAGTGCAAGAAGATGACGAGATAGGGGACGGAAAAATACGACTATAATTGATCAATGCTCTTTAACAACAGTGGAAACAATCTTTCTCTGTCAATCTCCTTTGATTCGTTTCCAAATTTCTTTTGATTTGCTTCGTGGCAGTTGCAAGAAGAAGTTTCGATGCGGTGATGCCCTATGAAATCGTTGTAGAAATTCTTTCTTCGTATTTCATCAGTTTCTTATCAGTTTTTGATTTTAAACTTTAATGAATATGAATTTGCAAATTGAAATTTGAAATTTTAAATGAATTAGAAATTTTAAAAATAGAGTTAAATTGGTAAATGGTATTGGAAGGATAATTTGAATTGTATCGATAAAACGATTTCGTTTAAAATCAAATTTTGAAATTCTGTTGTAATTTCTTGGGTTGGTTGAAGTCCGAAGAGGGACAAATTGGTTTGTATTCTGAGATATTCCGACTTGAGTTTGGAATTTGTATCTTAAGTTTGAGGAATTATAGGAGATCGAATCTGTCTATCTCTGTGTTGTTTTCATGCCTGCGAATTTCGAGGACGAAATTCTTTTTAAGGGGGGAAGTCTGTAACGATCCCGAATTTTAATCAATTTTAAATTGATAATTAAATTCATTTTTGATTTAAAATTGTGAAATTTAATGACAAATTGATTCGAGTTTTTCCAAATTCAAATAAAAATATGTTATTTATTAAAATAAAGATAGTTTCTTTTATAAATTGTTTTAATTAAATAATGAGTTGTATTTAAACAATATTAATAGTATAATATTTTTACAAATGGATTTTAATAAATAGAAATGGTTATTTCAGATTTATTTATATATATATATATATGTATATTTTTAAAGAAAGCTATGATTTGTGAATTTAAAATAAAATAAATTACAAACAAATGTATGCATACAAACATAATTAAAATAGAAATTTATTTGCAATACAAAGTAAGCAAGACAAAGTTGTAAATAAATATGTAAAGTAAACAAAATAAAGTAAAATAACAAACAAAAGCATTTTTGTCAAGACAAAGCTGCAGCTCACCATAACAACATCATTCTAGCCAAGATCTTGTTTCATAAAACAAATGAAAATATAAGTACAAATAAAACATAAACAAAGAAATGCAAGATCTCAGCCGAGTAAAAAGGATTTGAGTTATCTTCACCCATGCCTTTGTACAAACCAGATCATCACCTGTACAACTATCCTTTTATATGTATATACCTATACACCTTCTCCTTATTTATTAATTCTCCCTCTCAGTTCATTCATCAAGCCAAGTAAAACTGAAGTAAACAAAATAAAAAAAAAAACTAAAACAAAACTTCAACAAAATACAACTGCATTTAAAACCAGAGATCAAGAGAGAGGGGTTTCAGCTTATTTTGTTTTACAAGCCTGTTTCAAAACTGCAAGCAAATCTAAACAACAAAGCAAGCTTTGTTCATCTTCTTGAATCGGTGAGTAAGCATTAAACTTGAAATCTTTTAGTTAACTGAAATGATTCTCTATTTCTTGATATTGAATATGTTTATCATTGAACATGGTTTGGTAAATATATGTGTAGATGTACAGGGTATCCTATATATTGTTCTTCCTGTTTTCTAGTTACAGAGTAAAAGAAATGGGAAAAAAATTAACATCTCTTCATACAAACCATATTTAGCTTGGAAATTCAAATATGATAGATTCATTTAAACTTAACTTGAGGCCTGGAAATTATTTTAGGCTTAATATTTAAACAATGGACTCTGTAAACTGATTTACAGTAGAGATATAATTTTTTGGGTAATTTCGAATGTTGCAAACTCTCGATTCAGTTATATAGCTCAGATTAACAATCAAAAACAATATTTTTAAAACAAATTGGGTGATTTTTAATTGAGTATTTCACGTGCAGTTTGAATATGAACAAAAATAGCATTTTGATCATTATCTGGTGATCGAATCGAAATCGAATGCTAGGATTTTGGTTAAAGCAAGATTGATCATCGTTGAGTTCGGGAAAAATGTTGAAGAATTTTTCTATTGCATAAATTCTGAATTCGAATCTAAACTAGGGTTTAAGAACTGTTTCCGGTTCACGTTGTTAACGGGATCGCCTCTCCGCCTATGGGTGATCGGAATTCACGTCTCCGATGCCAGTCGAGGCATCACATCTCGATGAAGCTTCAGTTAGATTTTCGTGGCTTCTGATGGCCATACGTGGGAAGACGAGACGGTTTCGTGGTGGTGTGCCGTTGGGTTTGTTTGATCGAATCACCTGAAGTTGAACCACGGTGATATCAAGACTTCTGGGTGGTCGGCTAGGTTGAGATAGTCGTCATCGACTTGCCGATGGTCGCGAGGAGGGTCGGAGCATCACTGTTCAGGCGTACACGTGCACGCGTATCATCGTGTATCTGAACAGTTTTGTGTTGTGGAAGAAGAAGTGGCGTGGAGGAAGACTCGAAGTATTTCTCGGGGGAACTGGGGTTAGACTCGAAGGGGACTCGTGTCGTTTTAGGGGAATGTCGAGCAGGTTTCTGGGACTTAGAAAAATAAAGGAAAATATTTTCCCTCAGGTTAAATTTCTGAGTAACCCGAAGCAAAAACAAGTTTGTCTCGGGGGTGGCTCGAAGTAGTTACAGGAGCCACTCAAAAACAGTTTGTATTTTGAAGTTTTTCTACTTTTCAACAATTTTAAATAAAACCCAAGTTTTAAAATAAGGAGATGATTAAAGTTTTAAATAAATTAAAGTTTAAATAAAGGATTTTCAAAATGATTAAGTTTTAAATTTATTTAATCAAGATACATTATTTTACAAAATTGTTTAATAAATAAATAATGTAGTTTAAAATGAAAATTAAGATAAAATGTTGTTTAAACTAAATCTTAACCTTTTAAGGTATCTAATGTGATAAAGGTGATTTATTAAACAAGGTTTAAAAGGATAATCAAAGTAATTAATTAAAGATAATTAATTAAATAGTGAATTAAATAATTAAAGGTTAATTATTTAATAATTAAAGGTTGATTAATTAATTTATATCAAATGATTTGTAATTTATCAGGATTGGGTAATAAATTCGTAAGTAACTAATTTAATTGGAAATAAATTGAATTAATTAGGATTAAACGATTAATTAATCCTGCTTATAAATGACTATTGAATACTTGACCTTACTTATGAATGATTGTATTGTATGAAATACTTTGAATTGATTGTCCTATCTGATCTGTGACACTTTTTTCTATGATTGTGCTATGTATATTTTATTCATTTATTTATGATAAATCTATATATTATCTGTGAATCTGTGAATGGGCGATAAGCTTTATAGTTATATCACTTATCAACTATATTTCTGTGTTTTAATCTGTGATGATTGAAATGAGGTTGCACTGTTGTATTAAACCCCTGAACCACACTTATACACACACAAATATGGATTTCACGAGGAAATCGATTAAGTCACAGATTTTGAAATAGTTTAATAGTTGAATATTTAAGTTCAAATATTTTGGAAATGTTTTGGGATTAAAGATTTAACTTGTATAAATAAGGTCGAATTTCTTCGAAACGAAAACTACTTGTTTTCAAATAATAATAGCTTTCATTTAAAGAAAGGATCTCCCAATTATGTTGAAAGGGTTTCAAGCTGAAATAGAATTGAAAGGTTTTGAAGGCTATGAAATAAATCTTTGATTCAAAGACCGAATGAGTTAATCCAACTTGAATTGAAATTGTTTTTGAAAGGCTATGAATGAATATTTAGAAATGATTTTGAAAGCTATAAGTTAAATCTTTGATTTAAAGATTCAACAAGTTAATCGAATTTTGAAAACTATAAGTTAAATCTTTGATTTAAAGATTTAATGAGTTAATCCAATTGAAATGGAAATTGTTTTGAAATCCATAAATGGATCTTTGTGAAACTGGGTGAACTTTGTGAAATAAATCTTTTTGTTTAAAAGATTTGAAATGGTAATTTGTTTAAACCATATGAAAGAAAAGTTTTGGATTATTAAGTTGTGACTTAATTGAAATTCCTTATCCATATGTTTTAAATGTTGCGCTTACTATTTGGGTTAGCCGGGAAAGGACCTTTGGGTCGTATAACCCATTCCGAATATGTGATACGTCGTTATGGATAGCGTTTGAAGACCGGTGGTGAAGACCGGGTATTTGCAAGAACGATAGTATGACCTATCGATTGTCTCTGCACTGAGTTGCAACGGTATAGAGACTCCCTAAGTGATGGGAAATCCGATCGGGATTGTGAATATCCGGATTGCAAGGACTTCTTTGTAAGTGCCTTCGGTTCTGTTCGAACCCAGAACAGACTTGTATGGATTGTATGTCTGACATTACAAATTGAGATATAAAGCAGATTTCTTTCAAATATATTTCTGTTGGTGGCGGAGAATTTATTCTCTTAGCTTAACACCCTTCTCTGAGACGTACGAGCTCAGATGTTATGTAGTTGAAGGTTATCAGCGATATATTCCCAATTTGGTAATGTGACATGCTGAGTGTTGCTGTGAAATGATCATTGTGTTGATCATTTGTGATAAGATCATTTGTTTGATCGTTTATCTTTGTGATCATTTCTATGATCATTTGTTGACCCAAAGCATGGCTTTTGTATAAAGTGTGTCTTTGTGGACGAGACTTCGTCGAGCCTCACACCCCGGAATGGTCAAAACAGGAAAGATGTGGCAAGGTTATGAGGGGTAGCTCCCTTTAGGGTATGTGCATTTCCTTCTGGAAAAGGGTGGTATCATGGTATGGATCCCAGATACTTACTCATGTTGAAACACTTATTATTATGGTGTGATGTTGATTACGAGCGCTCGGTTAAAGGTCCCAAAGGACCGGGGGATGGCATACTCGTGTCAGTTGTTACCCAGTTAGGGGTAACCCGGCCTTGTGTTGGCAGAGATCCGGTTTGGTTCTCGGGGACGTCCTTCCAGAGGCGTTCTCATGTGGCAATGGAAAGTCCCTTGGCCTGACCATTCGTTGGAAATCCAATTCCTAATACGAAACCCTGTACGGTTTTAGTTGTAGAACCTGCCATTTACTTATGGTGGTCACCACTGTTTAGATGGTAGCTATAGTAGGCATAGTTCGAAATGTCTATGTTGGCTAAGATTTATATCTTTACTTTCGAAATAATTTTTCCTACACTATGCACTAGTAATAATATCAAATGTTCTTTTTAATGCATATCAAGCATCTTTGACTATCATAAGGAGAAATCTCCTCCGATTCTGCGTTTGCATTGTGTGTGTGTGCGGAAGGCCTTATGGTAGTCTCATTTTTAAAAAGCATTGCGAATTGACTTTGAAAATCTTTTGTTGAATGTTTTAAAAGATGAACTGTTTTTATTGCTCACACCAGTCCCACAACTGATCCGGAGTTTATTGTTTCTTTCCTAAACTCTGGGTGCTCATTATTTCTACACGAGCAGTCTAGAGTTGGGTTTTTCAAATAGTCGGGTTTAGTAGATTATCTGGAGTTAGTTCAGAATTTGGATCACACCAGTCTTGCTTGTCTTGGTGCATCGTTATTGGGAGTTCGAGCTATTGCTGGATTGGTTCTTGGAAATGGAGTTGCAGTTCTCGGAGTTCTCTTTTGAAGACTATCTTAGAGTTATATTGTTCCGCTGCTAGATGTCATCTATTTTCTTTTCCGCTGCTATTTATTGTATCATATCTCTGATGTATATTGTTATCTATTGGATCATCTGTTGTATCAGATATTGTATCAAAGCTGTATATCAATGTATTATTCTTTTATTCCGCTATGTTGTTTACTTAATGTTGTTATAAGCTCCGGCGGGATTTGAATGGTCGAATCTACGGCATTCAAGTACGATGTAAAGTATGGATGCCGATTTTCGAGCGGGCAAAATCCGTCTCGTTACACATCCGTACCCTCAGGCTTTCACAGCCCCTGCGAATTACCCTATGCAGTCGCGCTCGTAAGACCATGGAGATCGCCATGGAACTCGATGGATGCTCGAGTATCATATCCGAAAAACCAAATCAGAGAGAATAATATCGATAGGATGAATCCACAGTGTGGCCACAAAGCGGATATCAAGCAGAAGGCACTTTCCATATCTTTACTTCGAAAATATCTATCATATAGTACCTTTCAAATCACTTTCGAATATCTTACTTATATAAAGTCCGTTATATATAAGATTTCATTTCAAATCAAATACTTTCCAAAATCAATATGATATCAAATCACACTTACATAGACTTCGATTATATAAGATTTCTCTTTTCGAATTGAATATGCGTACCTTTTCGAATCATCAGTTTTTAAATCAATTTCATACTTATACAAATCCATTTATATAAGTTTGATAACTCCCAAATCACGTATTTAGTAAAACAAGGTTCTCAATTTCAATTCCTTTTCCATATTAATTCAGTTTCAAAATATATATGATTTCGCCAAATCATTTCTTCCAAATTATATATATTCAGTTTCAAAGTTTCTCAAAATAATAGATTTAGAAAATAATCCTGGTTTCCAAATCAACAAAATTTTTGCCAAACAAATTCATTTCCAAACCATCATATAAATACTGGGTTTTGCTATCCAAATTAATTTTCAAAACCAAATATCTTCTCATAATCAACTGTACCCAAAATAATTTCCAAGTTTAATCCCTTTAACACCTTTAAACTATTTATTTCTATTCAAAAGATCAATTTAACTTTTTCAAACTATTTAAAACTAAATTTATTCAAAACATTCCAAAACTAAATTCCATATCAGTATAATTCAAAATAGTTTTATTCATTTACTTAACAAAACAGTTTCAAACTCATTTACTCAATCGAATGATTTATATTTTTCCAGGATTACTTAGCTTTGAAAATTAAACCTTGACTTCGAAGTGCTTGAACTTTTAAAAATAGTAGAAGAAATCGTATTAAAAATCCAAAAGTTGGAAACCACCATCAAATCAGTAAATCAATTACAATAGATAAGGTTATACTAAAACAATCTGAAACTTGAGGACCGAACACCGGCTTACTTTATATTATTTCAAATACACACACACACACACACACACACACACACACATATCCTCCGGATATCAAACCATACTTCGAAATCTGAAATCCAAATTTGGTTCACAAAATCACTCGCAGAGAAAAGCTACTAGAGTGGCCTCACCCCCACTCAGAAACTCGAAAATCAATGTCGATGATGCATGCATTCATTACCGAAATTATTTTCCAGCGACATAAGTAGGTTCTGGACTTTTATTTTCTTGAAACTTCTTTGAACTCTCTTCGAAATCATTGGAATTCATTCGAATACATTTGAAACATTTCTTATTCAAAAAAATTTCTTTTAAACTTATTATTATGATATATTTTCCAAAATCTTAAAACCGATTCCAAAACACCGGAGTTCGAGTCCTCGAAATTCAAATTCAAAACTCTTCAGTTATAAATCATTTTTATATACGTCAATTTCTTATAAAATTTTCAAAATTTCAAATCCTTTCGAAATTTAAAATTCTCATTTTTAAAAGATAAAAAAATCCTTATTGAACATTTTACTTTTATATACAAAATAGGTTCATCCTAGTCAAAATAATAATTTCGATGTATGCACAATTTCTAAATACAACCAAACACAAATTTCCAAGGGATGATTCAAGGATGGATTTTAAACAAACAGAGATTCAATTTAGAGGAACTCTAATTAAATAGAATTCGGGTTCGAAAATAAGCTCGAATGAAGATGAGATACTTTAATTACCAAATAGGAGATGATAAGCCAATATAAATCGCAGGCAACCTTAACCGGTCAGCCGAGACTTCAAAAATATAATCAATGCAGAAATCTAAGGCAAATCGAAATTCGATCGCCAGAGATAGAATCCAGATATAGCAGAAGATGGATATCATCGAAAACTAAGGATATAGGAATCTTCGGTGAATCAATGCTAATTATAAAGGAGATTCACCCCTTTACAAATCATTCAAAATTTGTGGAATCGCCGATCTTTATAGCGGTCAGTGGAGTTATGGAATTATGGAATGCCCCAAAATCAAAAGGATAAAAATAGGGAAGACAAGACTGGATTTCAGAACCAGTGGGAGCATTCCGAAGTTCAAGAAATCCTAATCGATAAGAATCCTAACCAAGAGATTTCTAACAAGGTGTATACCGAAGAGATGAAGTTTAGAAAATCTTGATTTCAAAAGAAGGAAAAAAAATTATGCCAAAGTAACCTTTGAAAATCCTTTAAAAATCAGATGGAAATCATTTTATACTTCAAAAATACGTTCTCTCACAAAGAAAGGATTCTGAGATTGATTTCACTCATTCTAGGGTATTTCTACCCTATCTCTAATGAGTTTTTTGCTCCGCAGGCTATGGTTTACCTAAAACCAAAGCTTTGATACCAACTGCAACAACCCGATATTTTCAGCCATTCGCATCCACACATCTTGGACTTGAATTTTTCAAAATACCGCATTGTAAATAAATTTGGAGCAAATGAAAACAATCACAGAATCACAGACACAGAAATATCAGAATAACTCGCAGCGGAAATTAGAATACCATAGTAGTTCATGAAGATACTATAACAAACTCTCAAAACAAAATTCATAATATCAGTTTGAAACATATACAATAGAAATCGCAAATACATAAAAGTTTATAAATACCCGAGCTGAAATAGAACGATTGAAACTGAAAGGGAATAGATAACTAGACAAGCAGAATCTCCAGCGATTCCTAGCTCCAGAAAAGAAATCCAAAGCTAAGTTGTAAATACTCAAGCTGACCCGAGCGTAAAGTAAAACACAAAACACTCGAGTCAGGACATACATACTTATATAAGGTAAACCAACTCAAGTGAAATGTAGTAGTAATGCACAAGAACTTAAAGGTTGTTTGGGATCGCCGATCCTCTAAGGATCAGTTAAACCGTAAACTAAAACATCCCGTGGTTAGAATTTCAAAATGGTAATTTATACTTCGAAATCAAATATCATTGCAAAATTCAATATCATTCAAAAATCCATTTTTAAAATATTGAAATATCATATTTTTCCCATACCATATTCATTTTAATTAATTTAAATACCATTTCAAATCACATTTAAAAATGGTTTATGTTTAAAATCAAAATATTCCATTTAAATCATAGAAAAAATGAAGTTATTATATTTAATAATAAAATATTCAATTCTGAAAATTTTACCATTTTCAGAATTCATTTATTCACTTAAATTTATTAAAACGGTGAAAATTCAACTTTCGCAGCACTTAGCAAATGCTACGGAAAGTTATGTTTTAAAACAATTAAATTTAGCAAAGACGACATTAAAATGCTGTAATAGGTTTGGGTTCAAATAAAAACATTAGTCAAATTCAGCAACTACAGCACTTACTGTTGGGCGTGCCTTCGCCGAACCAGAGTAAGGATATCCCTGCCAAACCACCTCATCACCGGTCCAAAACCCACCGTCACCGGTCCAAACCCTACCTCCCAAAACAACACCGGACCGGCCCATACTGGACCAACATCCACCGGTCCAAACCCTACCTCCCGAAACAACACCGGTCCAACTCCATCTCCATGCTACCACCGAACCAGCCTCCTACCGAACCAACACCCAAGACCATCTACCACCGATCTAGGATCCATCCACCCATCACCGATCTAAGTTAGCACCGATCCATGCTGCTACCGGTCCAACTCCATCTACCACTACCGAACAAACATAAGGATGGCACACCGGACCGACACTACCAGGCCAGATTGCACCAGCCCAGGCCCCCAGCAGCTATATACATCCAAGACCCCTGCCCCCAACCTCACTCTATAAATAGAGAGGCAGGGGTACAACAATGGCAGACAAGTTTGAGAGCTCAAGCACGGAAGAAACTTTCAAACAACTTTCATATACTTGTATACAAAGCTTTGTACTTGTAATCTGAAAGAAAAAGGAGAATAACATATAAAGTGGACGTAGGCACGTTCTGGCCGAACCACTATAAATCTGTGTGTCTTTTACAGTTTAGTCCATCTATTTCATATATTTGCATAAATCACCCAAACCATCCAGATCAACATATAATCAACTAAATCATACGACTAGGAGGTGTTTGCCCAATTTTTGTGCAAACATTTTTGGTGCTTTCACTGAGAACAGGAGCTCGAAGCTTCAGCTTCTCCCACCCAACCCTTTTTCTATCAACATCGTTCATTGCTTGGAAAACATGCCTCTCGGACGGAAGAAAGATGCTAACAAAGGAAAGAACATCGCAACTGGAAGTATCCTATATCCAACGATCAGAGACCAAGACAATCGTCCGGTTCCAACAGCAAATGAAAATCAGGCAAATCCGACAGCCCCTGCTACGGAACAACCAATTACAAGGACGGATCTAGACAGGATTGTGGCTGAAGTAACTAACCGCTTCGCATCTCAACAAGAAACCTTGGTGGACCAACTCATGTCACGCTTAAGGGATGCTGAAGAATCCAACCGCAACACTGAATCATGGGGTGAGTCCCGATCTGGAGGATCTGGGAGACGACAAAGGTCTTTCTTCTTCGAAGAGGTTAACAACAGAAACAGCAATGGTAGGAGCCGAGCCCGGGCACAGCCCGAATTCCGACCCGAGGAAACACTTGGAACCGAACCCAACAGGGGAGGTACCAGGCAGGGGGCGGATGTAGCTGAGCCTGTCATGCTACCTAACCATGGAAACACCAGTAGACGGGGCCGAGCAGGAGTCCAGCCCGAAGTTGGACCCGAGAAAGTGCTGAGAACAGAACCCAACAGGGGAAGATACAGGCAAGGGCCAACTGTGGCTGACCCCAGCATGCCCCCAGAAGACCAGAGGCAGCCGTTGGAGAATGTTAGGAGTGACAGACAATACCATCCCTACAAGTCGTCTGGACAGAATCAGGCCCCAGGGAAGAACCAAACTCATTTCTATCCGCTCCAAGTTCTGATGAAAGGATGGCGCGATTGTCCAAAGAGTGCGTCCAACGGGAGCAAGGAGACTGGGGGATAGGTGCTAGGGTAACCAGACCCTTCACCCGCAATATCGAAACTGTCATCACCCCCGGGAATGGAAAATGCCAACAATGGAACCATACAAGGGAACCTCTGACCCCATCGTACACCTACAGAGATACACCCAGCATATGCTCATGAGCGGAGCAACGGAGGGAGTATTGTATAAATGCTTCCCACTTTTCTTGGCAGATCTAGCTACCTCCTGGGTCTGCCACCTACCCCAAGGGTCCATCAGCTCATGGGAAATGTTGAAAGAAAAGTTCATCAGCCAGTTCCACATTCATGTGGAACAACCTAAGGACGCTTATTCCTAATCTAATATCAAACAGAAACCCGGAGAGACAGTGCAACAATATCTAACCCGATTCAACGCTGCAGCGGCCGCAGTCCAAGATGCCGACGAGAAACTTATCCTAATGGCCCTCTGCAGTGGTGTACATCCGGATACTAAATTTGCTAGAAGACTAACCAAGGAAAAACCTACTACTTTTCCTGATTTCTTCCATGAAGCTGGAAAGTATATGAGACTTGAAGACGCAGCCACTGAGAGGCAGTCAGGGCAACAGGCTAAGACAGCTACAGACAGGGTTCCCGCTGCGGCAAAAGATGTTTGGAGAAATGACTCTAGAGACAATGCTGGGGGCAAGAAGGGAGAAAAGCGCTTATATCGACCAGGACCAAGATTTGACTCCTACACTCCTTTGAATGAAACAATCAAAAACATCTTCCTAGCCACTCAAGATGAAGTTAGATACAAGCGCCCCCCGCACAAGAAGGAGTCAGATAACGCACTCAAGTCTGGAAAGTTCTGTTGCTTCCATGAATCCCATGGACATGACACCAATGAATGCCACCATCTCCGGGACCTAATTGAAGAACACATCAAAAGGAAGAGACTGGAATGCTATGTAAAAAGCCAGAACAGGACTTCGACTCCTGCCAATGAGAATCATGGGCTGCCCCTCCCAGAAGTAGGCGGAGGAAATCGCAACACCAGCGGCTCTAGTCAAGGAAAGATAGTAGTCCATACCATATCAGGAGGACCACACATCGCCGATAGAAGCTGGGCAGAGATGGAAAGATACGGTAAGTCGCTTGAAAACGCTGAAGGCTACGTTAATTCTATTATGGAAGAACGCCACCTGAAACGGAAAGAGAATGACGACATCACATTCAGTAGGCGTGATCTAGAAGGAAGACAGTACCCACACATGGATCCTATGGTCATCTCTGCCTGGTTCGGTCCAGCCAAAGTTTTTCGAATTTTAGTAGACACTGGAAGCTCGGTGAATATCCTATTCAAGCATGCTTTCGACAAGATGAAACTATCAATGAAGGTTGTATCTCCCTGCAACAAACCACTACACGTTTCACTGGAGATGCGAAGATGCCCCTCGGGCAACTGGACCTTTTTGTTGAAATAGGAAGTCATCCCAGCTCCGTTGTGTGAAAACAAAAGTTTGTACTAATAGAGAACCATTCGGCTTACAACGCCTTTTTGGGAAGGCCAGCCTTGTCCGACTTCCAAATTGTCCTAGCCCCATGGTGCCTGAAGATGAAATTTCCAACAGATAACGGAATAGGAGAAATGGAGGGAGATCAAGACGCTGCTCGAGACTGCTATGTAACTGAACTTCGCAATAACCGTAGAAAGGATAAAGGAAAAAATGCAGAGACTACTCTCTGCATGAAAAACTTGGAAGCATAGCAACTAAAGAAAGCCCCTCCTCTTCGATATACCAATGATCCTTTCAATGAGTTAGACCCCAGGGACAAAGAGGAGGAGGCCACCGCCGAGCCTGCAGAGGCTATGGAATTCGTAGCTGTAGACAAACATGACTCAAGTAGACTATTGAAAATCAGATCTCAACTGAAAGAAGAATTAAAGGATCAACTCATTGATTTTCTTCGCCAAACATGGATGTATTTGCATGGACGCACGCCGACATGACAAGAATCTCCCCAGATGTAGCATGCCACGTGCTGAACATCGATCCCACCAAGGTGCTAGTAAAGCAGAAAAAGAGAAGCATGGGGGCAGAACGATTAACAACCCTAGAGGAAGAAGTAAAGAACCTACTTGCCAATAACTTCATACAAGAAGCCATCTACCCAGAATGGGTCGCCAACCCGGTACTGGTAAAAAAGGCTAATGGAAAGTGGCGAACATGCATCGACTTCTCCAACTTAAATGACGCTTGTCCGAAGGACCGCTTCCCACTCCCCCGAATCGATCAGATCGTGGACAGCACAGCCGGACACGAACTCTTATCCTTTATGGACGCATACTCAGGATATAACCAGATCCCTATACACGCCCCCGATCAAGACCACACTAGTTTCATCACTGACCGAGGATTGTACTGCTACAGAGTAATGCCTTTTGGACTTAAGAACGCCGGAGCTACTTATCAGCGCCTTGTCAACAAGATGTTTGCAGAACTAATAGGACGAACTATGGAAGTTTATGTGGATGACATGCTGGTAAAATCGAGGAAAGCCAACTATCATATAAACCACCTGGACGAGATGTTTCAAGTACTTCGCCAATATGGAATGAAGCTGAACCCTCTAAAGTGCTCCTTCGGAGTATCGTCGGGAAAGTTCTTGGGATTCATCGTCCATGCCAGGGGGATTGAAGCAAACCCCGAACAAGTTCGAGCTTTGCAAGATATCAAGTTACCATCCACTCGAAGAGAGATGCAAAGCCTAAACGGAAAAGTGGCCGCCCTAAGAAGGTTCATCTCTAAAGCAACCGACAAATGCATCCCTTTTTTGAAGCTCTGAAGAAAGACAAAGGAAAGTTCGAATGGACTGACGAATGCTCGACGGCCTTCCATAACTTAATCGAAAACCTCCAGAGACCACCAGTACTCTCAACTCCAAATGAAGGCGAGTAACTATACCTATACCTTGCTGTATCATCCCATGCTTTAAGCGCCGCTTTGGTGAGGGAAGACGACCATGCGCAGCGGCCCGTATACTTTGTAAGCAAGAGATTTACGGAGGCAGAAGCCAGATACCCTAAACTTGAAAAGCTAGCATACTGTTTGCTAATCACGTCACGGAAGCTGCGACACTATTTCCAATCCCATTCCATCAGAGTTTTAACCGATCAACCGCTAAGGCAGGTACTCCATCGCCCCGACACCTCTGGGCGATTGCTTAAGTGGTGCATTGAACTGAGTCAATATGATATCACCTACCATCCTCGCACCGCTATCAAAGGGCAAGCCATAGCTGATTTCATTGCCGAATTCTCTACTAACGAAGGTAAGGAGCAATCTGAAATAGCAGAAGATATCAAGTGGAATCTCTTCGTAGATGGAGCATCAAATGAACAGGGTTCGGGGGAAGGTGTTGTGATAATCACCCCCAGGAGAAGGAAGCTGCACTACGCCCTAAGGTTGGAATTCGCTGCCACCAACAATGACGCAGAATACGAAGCAGTGATAGCCGGATTAGAACTTTCCCTGGAGATTGGAGTCGGTTCTTTATGTCTCCATAGTGATTCTCAACCTATTGTAAATCAAATACTGGGAGAATTCCAGGCTCGAGGAGAACGACTCACAGCATATCTAAAGATGACCAAGCTGCTGCTCAATCAATTGGATCACTATCTAATCAAACACATTCCTCGGGAAGAGAATCAGGAGGCCGACGAATTGGCAAAGCAAGCTAGCATAAAGGACGGCACTGCTTCCCGAACGATAACTATCTCAAAGCAACTGGCCCCGAGCTACGACCCAATGAATATGATAGCTGCAATTGAAAAAGAAACTTGGATGACCCCCATCCGGAAGTACTTACAAAGTGGCACACTGCCCGACGGACGTAACGAAGCTAAGAAAATCTTAAGGAAAGCTTCCCGCTACACATTACAAGAAGGCATCCTCTATCGGCGTTGAACTCCTAGCATCATTCGGTAAAGCTGATACAAAGGCTCATTCGGTATTTGGGGTCTCAAGAGTTCATCCGCTAATTCAGGGATAGGCCCATTCGGCACTCAACACCCAATCTCGTTCGGTACTCATCCTCTATGGGTTTCATTCGGTAGTCCATAATAAGAACTCATTTGGAAAAACAGAACATACCTTGTTCGGTGCTTGGTTGATTCGGCACTTGGTTGATCCGATACTCGGTTGATTCGGTACACTGATAGGTTCGGCTATCTCAAAACGATAAAGGATAACAGTAACCTGAAGCCCCTATTTATAGGCGAAACATATTGACTGGACCAACTGGTTCGGCACACCCAGGACCGAACGAAGCTACCTCAACTGCGGGAAAACAAAGCACGACACATGCAAGCACGTGCCCCACTTTGGGGGGGTAAATGTTGAGCGTGCCTTCGCTGAACCAGAGTAAGGATATCCCTGCCAAACCACCTCATCACCGGTCCAAAACCCACCGTCACCGGTCCAAACCCTACCTCCCCAAACCCTACCTCCCAAAACAACACCGGACCGGCCCATACCGGACCAACATCCACCGGTCCAAACCCTACCTCCCAAAACAACACCGGTCCAACTCCATCTACATGCTACCACCGAACCAGCCTCCTGCCGAACCAACACCCAAGACTATCTACCACCGATCCAGGATCCATCCACCCATCACCGATCCAAGTTACCACTGATCCATGCTGCTACCGGTCCAACTCCATCTACCACTACCGAACCAACATAAGGATGGCATACCGGACCGACACTACCAGGCCAGATTGCACCAGCCCAGGCCCGCCAGCAGCTATATACATCCAAGACCCCTGCCCCCAACCTCACTCTATAAATAGAGGGGCAGGGGTACAACAATGGCAGACAAGTTTGAGAGCTCAAGCATGGAAGGAACTTTCAAACAACTTTCATATACTTGTATACAAAGCTTTGTACTTGTAATCTGAAAGAAAAAGGAGAATAACATATAAAGTGGACGTAGGCACGTTCTGGCCGAACCACTATAAATCTGTATGTCTTTTACATTTTAGTCCATCTATTTCGTATATTTGCATAAATCACCCAAACCAACCAGATCAACATATAATCAACTAAATCATACGACTAGGAGGTGTTTGCCCAATTTTTGTGCAAACACTTACAAAGTGCTGTAACAACCCTTAGTTCATTTTAGCCATTTAGTTCATTGGTGTCAACTACAGCACTTAGAAATGTTGTAATATCCTTTACTAAAAAAATTATAGCATTTCAAAAATGTGGTAAATTTAATTCCAAATTTCAATACAATTTCATAAACAATTAAATTTTTATTTAAACAAGTTTGAAATTATAAAAATCATACTTTGACACTTTTAAAAATGCTCATTTAAATACTTTTTAATTTATGATTTTATAAAGTGAAATTTCACAAATAATTACCAAATTTTAATAATTCACTTATGAAAATCAATATACAATTTTATAACATTTCATTTACTTTACATTTAAATTTAATTTACCATTTCATAATTAAATTTAAATTCCATTAATTTTTCTTAACTTAACTTTTATTTTTAAACCCATTTCACATTTTCCAAGTTAAATTATGTTTCAAATTTCAAATTTAAACATTTATTTATTTAACTATTTTAAATTTGTAGAAAATCAATAAAACTTTATAAAATCATTTTTAAATTTAAATTTAAATCAAATTATCATATTTTCTTACTTACCATAAACTTCATTTATAAACAAAATCGTAAATTCCAAAATTGACTTATATTTCAAATCCTACTTTACCATTTATTTATTTCACTTATTTAAGTTATAGAAAATCGCTAATATTTAAAAAAAAATTAATTAAATTTAAATCAAAATATCATAATAGTTACATTTTTTAAAAAAATTCAAAATTTTAGAAATGTATATATAGCCACGGGTCTGTATATAAATTTTTCCAACATAAGTCAAATTATACGGATAATATATCATTTCAATCCGCAATTCAAAACGGAAAAATCCAGGTTTTATCATTTCAAACCCACAACCCAAGTAAATGCAAAAAAATAAAAATCGTTCAGGCCGATCATTTTAGCACATAACAATTTTTCCCTATTCTAAATTCCTTTTGGGTATATATCATTTCAACCCATAGTGATTCTAATCTACAGGGAACTTGCCGTGTGATAAACTGATATAAATAAACAGAATAGCATTATATAAAAGTAACAGATGATATGACAGGTGTATAAATAGGGTGAAAATCATATGAATCATACCATAGGCAAGTATAACATGATAATATAGTCTACAGATTCACAGGGTGCCAATTTACTACTTATATAAGTACGGAATATCTGGTGAGAAATACTCATCTCTACAAGCTGGAGATAATCGATTCAGGCACACAAACAAACAACCAGAAAGCACGAAGCCACGATTACAGATTCAAGTGAGAGGGGAGCCAAAATAGTTGTCTTGTACATATGAAACAAAACAACATATTTCACATAAATATACAACACAATATAACATTAAACAAGACTAGAAATAATGCACAACCAAGAACCAAATCACTTGCACTTTCTTTCACCCATCTTATGTTCATCCTAGGTATAAAAATGCACAGCCTAAGCTATGAATTTGGGTCAGGCATGGTTCATGGGGTCGGCCAAAATGAGGAAGTGAAGGAGTGGAAGTTGTAATACATGAACATCACAAGCCAAGGCATAAAAATGAATTTTGTCACCACTACAAGGTTCGTCCATGGCATGTATTTGCTCGGCCAGGCCTGGTGGAAGCTAAGGGATGGTGTGGCAGTGACTTTAGGTCAAGTAAGGGCTGGTAGAAGTGATGCAAGAGGTGCCCAAGGGGTGTGGTGAAGTGGTGGAGGCATTGGTGATCGGCTATGCATGTTTAAGGTGATGTTTTGCTAATTTTGGTGGAGCTTGACATCAAGGATGGCCATGGCCATGTAGGTTAAAGGAGATGGAGCTGATTAAAGCTGAGAATGATGGTGGTGGAGGTGGTGGAGGCGACAGGCTGAACATCCAAAGTGAAAGCAAGTGCAAGATGAATGCATTAAAACAAGGAAAAAAAAAAGAAGTGAAAGAACATTACCAATTTTTTTTGCTCAGAAGTTGATGGCCGAAAGTTTAGGGTTGAGAAACTTATTTTTGCATGAAAATTGAAGGTGACGGGTTGAAGAAAGAATATGGTCAGCCAAATTGAATGCAAGTGTTGATTTGCAAATGAAAAGGTAAAAAGAAGGTGAAAAGTCAAAGGCATGTGAAAGGTTATAAAACTCTTCATATTTCTAATTTTCTTTATTCATTTTTAAACACATGAAAAATTTAAGTAAATAAAATAAAAACAAAACAAAATAATGTATGAATAAAAATAAATGAATAAATTTTAGATAAATATAAATTAATTAAGAAAATAGCATAAAAATAGAAACTAGGTTTTAAAATTTTTAAATAAAATACAGTAAGAATTAGAAAATTATTACATCACTTTAAAATGTTTTAAAAATAAAATATATACCTAACATGTCATATTACACATATTAGAACATGATATGACAAATAAAAATATTATTTATATAATTTAAAATAGACAATTTTATTAAATAAATCAATTTACATACAATATTGTAAAAAGCATAACTTTCACAATACAAATCGGATTTCAACGAAACGAAAAGCAGTGATCTTGAAATTAAATGTATTTACATAAGGAAAGATAAAATTTCAGAAATACAAATATTTAAATTTTAAATTTAAAATTCAAAGTTTGACTAGATTGACCAAAAATCCACTTTTCTGGAAAATATTCTATTTATTCAGGTTTGAACTATAATTCACACAAAAATAAAAATATGCTTTTAAATAACAAAATTTATCCATTTTAACAAATATAATAGATTTTTTAAATCAAGAGTTTAAAATAAAATAATTAAAATAAGCAATTAAAATAAATCACAAAATTTAGGGTTGTTACATTTTAGGTCGTTTTGCCTTCGTTTGACTCTTCTAAGTCCAGTTGAAATCTATTTTGCTAAATAATTGGTTAACAACAGGTATTCTATCCTCACCTACATAGTATGCACCATGCTGCTATAATGCCCAGCCTACTCTTACCACTCCATTTATATTGCCTAATATAATTAAGGAAATGCTCATTTGTCACTTGACACCTAAGTATTGATGTAGATCTTCCCTTGCCCTTTAAGAATTCAAAATAAAGACTTCTTATTTTACCTTTCATTTCAATGCTTTCGAACTCAATTATCAACTTAATCCTTGTAGGTTGTATAATTATCTGACTCCAATTTAACTCTTTTCTTTTAAGTTTAAGTGATAATCATAACATTTTCACTTTACCCTTTTAATCAACATCTTTTTATTAACATCATTTACACAAAACTAATAAGCCTTTAAAACTGTAAAGTCCCCTTTTTATGTTTACCATTTAAATCAAACCCTTTTATTTTACTATTTTCACAAATCTGATAAGTTGCCTAAAACTTTAAAATCTTTCATTCATTTTTAACAAACATTTTCTTTTACTATGACCATGACATTCTCTTAAATTTTCAAAAATGGTTAAACTTCACAAAAATGTACATAAAAAAACGCCTTTCTAAAATCTTCTTTTGTAAATAAGAGATTTTCACAAAAGCTTATTACTAAAGCTAATGTAGTAGTTTTAACTTATCATTATTATTTTAGTGTATAACAGAAATATAAACATTTATGAAATATTTTCAAATACATAACCGTTTCCTAATCATAAAAGGATTTCAAAATTAGTGTCTTACAAAATTTTCAAAATTTTCCATAAATTCTATTATTAAAAGCAAAATACACATTGGGGGTAAGTGCGACAATACATATAAAAGATAAAACAAAAGTTCTAAAATCGTTATTAGAAAATAGATTCGCCAATTTCTCAACTTTTTACTTCTTAAACAATTTCCTTAAATTTTGTTTGACTATTTATATAAAACCATAAGCTAACTCTCTTTTCTTTTTTCCAAAAGTTTCATTTGAAAAAGCATATTGCACATTGAAGGTGAGTGTAATAGTGTGCCTAAAAGGCAAAACAAAAGATTTATAATAATCATTGAAAAATTATTTTTTGAAAAGTTCTTTTGCTCTCACTATTTAAATAATTTTTATATAGTTTTTCTGGTTATTTTATACATATCATAAACTAACTTATTATTTTTTCTTTTCAAAATATCAATCTATTATTTCATATTTTCAGGAAATAATTTCATTGTTTTATCACTTAAATTGAAGTGGACAACAATGACCTGATTACACCATCCTATAAATATCCAACAATGCTCTAAGTGCAAAAGGTTTTGATCCTCTTCTCTTTTTCGAAGATGGTTAACTCAAGTTCATTTTTCAATTTAGTGTCTAACTTAAACGTGAACATGCTTCAGCCCCTCCTTAAGTGAATATGAGTTCTTGCAACTATTAGCAATATCAAAATAGGTTTTTGCTTTAACTGGAGAAATTTTCCTTAAGTTTTGAAAGTCCTCCTTATACTATCATTATTATATTCTTATTATATGGGTCTCATGTTACTGATCTTCTTTACCCACCCTTAATTTCATAATTTACTTGCTACTGGTAGTTGGTATAGAAAACATTTACTGGCTTTTCTAAAGTTGTTCCTTTAAAAACTGTACTCATTCTTACTATCCGTGGTTGTGAATTATTTTCAACTTTCCTAAAGATAGTATAAACATGAATAAAGAGAATTACCATATATATATATATATATATATATATATATATATATATATAAAATCTTTGGAGAGCTTTCTGCAAAATTTTATTTATATATAATATCTACATATATATTTTCAAAACCCATTTTTGAAAATATTTTGGTTAACCTTTTGAAGAACCACCTTTTTCAAAAACCTTTCAAGAATGTTCTCTCAATATGTGTCTAATCCCGAAGGAATCCTAAACTTAAGCTCTGATACCAAATGTAACTACCCACACATCCCGACACGAATCATGCTGAGAAATATGAGCTGTTGGTTCTTAAAACATTATAGTGTAAAGCATAATTATAAGGATAGAGTTCTAAGACACTCTACTCTTTAAGATCTCACAGAGTAACAAATTAAAATATAAATACAGAAACTAAACATTTTAGAAAAATAATCTAAAAAACACTTGATTTACAGATATACCATTTCCAAAATGCAGTGCAAGATTTACAGACTTTTAGTACTATAAGTATCTACAACAGAAACAAAAATTTAATATTAGAACTCCATCGTTGAGCTCCTTTCTCCCCTGTATTACGCCCAATTCAACTGCTAACCTGTCATCCTTTTGTCGGAGAAAATAAAAAGAAAGTGGTGGGGCAAAGTCTGGTGAATGAGAACAAGTTTAATAAGATGATTATGTGCAATTGACTTTAAATCTGCTCTAAGTGATATAGAGTGTAAATCCAGTGTCTATGAACTCCTAAGGTTCAATGCTTAAGGATTTTTATCTAACACAATGGATAGAACCTAGTGAACGAACCTCACACTACCGATTGGCCAAAAAGAAACTACTCTCCCACCATAACTACCATGAACACTGGGCCTAGAGAAGGAGAACACAGTAATGTAAACTTACAAAGTGACTCATCATATGCACCCATGTTCGCCACTCTATCGTAGTGGCAAAATACGTCTTATCACATTGCAGTGGTGTCCATCGTATATGAACTCCCGTTGGTACCAGACCTTAACTTACTTGATGCCTATAGATACATATTGTATTACACCAACGTCCACTAGTACCACATTTAAACAAGAAAACATGCATACCTGCATCTCCCGTTAGTACTGGGCCCTCTCAGGAAGTGTTCCCACCAGTACTGTGCCCACCCATGAGTAATGCCTCTGAGCCTATGCAAAATAAATTTCCCTAATTAACTTCGTTTATGCAATATATATTTCCTATAAAAAGTTAACTATTGTGAAATATATTCACCCATACCAACGTCAAACATTGTGAAATACATCGCCCTAACCAGCTTTGATACGGAACCAAATTTTCCTATCCACACATGCATGAAACTTAACCCAAAATTAGGCCAATAAACCAGTCCACTAATTATATAATTTCTAATTAAATTTCTTAATTTGCACCTATTTAATTTGGGCCTTAGGCCAATGTTCAATTTGTCAATTTTTAACTTCGATAACCGACTATGACCTTGCCCGGGTCGACTACAACCGATCGACCTAGATAATCCCAAGTCCACCGTTCGTGTTATAATTTTAGGGTTTCGATACTTTTGAAATATCGATTGGTTTTATTTAACTGTGTTAATCCAGGTCGATTAATAATTTCCAGTTAACCCTAATTTCTAGTTAATTAGCCTTAATTTTTCTAATGTCGCCTTAGTGTCCACTTTCAATTCAATTACGTTTCCAATTTAACAATAACAAGCACTCAATTTACCAAATTCATAATTTAATTACAAAGTAAATTCTAGGGTTTAGGGTTAAACATATGCTAATTCAATTTAGCAAGTTTAAATTTAGGATATTAACAATTTCAGTGTAAAATGAATTCCATTAATCAAATTATTAATCTATGCCCACTCACCTTTTAGCCTAAGCTCTAAATCTTGAGAAATTAGTCTCCAACAATAGCTCCTTCCTTAGATCGCCTTAGTTACCCCTTAATTGCTTCCCTTGCTCTTTAATTTGATTCTTAATTTTACTTGGGTTTTAGGTTTTGTGAGATTATGGTTTTATTAGAAATTTTGATAACATCGGGTTACTAATCTATCAAACAAAACATAGGGTTTAGATTTGATATTAATTTATAGGGTTAGCCTTGAATCTAGGGCCATTGGATCAACTTAGCTAACCATCCACACCACTCAACGTTTTCTTCACATGCAAGTTACCATCTTGGCTATTTAATTGAAACTATGTAGATCGATAATCGTCCAAAAAACAATGTGTTGGGTCGACCACTTCTAGGGTTAGGACGACCTAGGTCCTACCTGGGTCGAGCTGACTATTTTAAATTTTATTTCTAATATCTTGTTTATCATTTCGCCGCCTGTAACTCTCTCACGCTAACTCGGATTATGATAAGTTACATATTAAATTGTCCAAAAGTTTACTTTTCTTATTAAATTTCTATTTCATTCTCTATTAAATTCCTGTTAAATTTCACATAATTTCCCAAGGTGTTGCACTAATGATTTTCCGAGTCTTTGTATGATATAATACGAGAAATACAGTTATAATATGAAGAAAAATTAAAGAATGATCAAGGAGATATGTAACATATATTAAGGCAGATCAATACAAGAAATTAAGCATAAGATCAGGTGGGTTAAGAGCAATCAAGCTGATTAAAGGAAATCAAGTATATCAAGGAGATCAAGAGGAATCAAGCAGATCGAGGAGATCAAAAGAAGCAAACAAACTTTAAAGGCAAGGCTAGAAGAACATAAGAGACTCAAAGAACAAATGCTGTAAGAGTACAAGACAACAGTTAGTCGGCTTTAATGTATATCAAGCCATATAATTAATTGTTGAAGATCCTGTAGTAATTCTTTGACTTTTCTCTTTTTACCCTATATATATTATTCCCCATAATAATTAAATACAAGTTCTATTTTGGTGTTATAAGTCAAAAGAGTTAAAAAAAATCTTATAGAGGAATTGGCATTTTAAACTAGGATACGGCGACATATCCTTGAAATGTAAGTCAACATACTAGCCATTAGTTGCAACTTTTCATTTTAAATGAACAAGCGCTTCCTTTCACCTTTTGCAAAAAGTTACTTCTCTTCATCTTCTATAAAAAGGCTTTAGAAAATGAAATTTTAAAGTTATTCTCCCTCGTTTATCCTATTAACTATGCTCTTACATTTTATGGAAAAGTGTTATTGCTTATATACACCTATACATTGTGCATCCACTCTCTTTCTCTCTATTTCTTCATGGGTTTGCAATCTACTAAAAAGTTGAGGAGACTATATTCAATTCTCTATCATTTTCTCTCTATTATTGTCTTATTCATCAAAGAAATCAAAGATATATTACCACTGTAGGTCTATAGGAAGTTATATTGAAGATTACCTGAACTTACGATCGAAAGGTTCAATTTCTTGTAGATATTACTCTATTATTGCTTGTAAAGGTGCATCCTGCCACCTATGGAAAGTCGAGATTGTATAGATGATCTTGAGCATCCATTGAAAGTTTAGAGGTCAAGTTTTCTTGCTACCGATGGAAGTGCAAGAGGTTATACTAAAATTTTGTATAGAGTACAAGAATGGATGTAGGACTGAGAATCCAAAACGGTATAAAATTCTTGGTGTTTTCTCTTTACTTTTACTAATTTCACTTATAGTATTTATAATATTATTGCATGTGAGTCTAATTCTGTAGTGTTAAATTTGATAATCACAAAGTAAATTTACAACAAGTTTAAAAACAATATCCACCTCTCTAGTGTTACATTAGTTCTAAGATTCATTCCGCACAAAATTATGGTAGCATGTTATAACCCCACAGATAAGGTGTAAGTTGGTGCTGATATACTTAATTCTTGATAATATCATTGATATATCGCCGATGTACCTTATACCACTCCTTACCTTTTTTTGAAAGTATTGCTTGAAATCTCGTTATCGACGTATCGCTTTGATATTAGCGTAGAAGCCTGATATTTTCATGAAGAACGATACTTATTGTATGTTTGGAGAAAATAAATTTACAAATAAATATCTTCACAATCTCATTGTTTGTTTTTAGTATATGGCGAATGACAATACGTGGACCACATTAGAATCCCAATGCATTAAATTTTTAATTTAAACCATATTTTTTTTAAATTTTCTTCATTAGTATATAAATGAAGAAAACTTTACATTTCCAATTATTTTGTATGTTTTATTTTGTGTGAAGACTTTACTGCTAAAAATAAGATCATATAAGAGCTACTTCTATTCTTATTTATTTTCTTTGTTCAACATTTCTAATGGTATTTTAGCTTATTAAAATTTACTTTTTTAGTTATTATCACACATCAAGTGATAGAGTTAGGGTTATGCCCTAGAGAACTTTTGTAATTTATTGTAAGATATTAACTCTATAATGATATCTCATTCGAAATAAAAGATGTTAGTTTTCTACTATATATTTGTTATATTACGATATATTACTTAAAAAATTTATTTAAATTTATTTAATAGAAAATCATTAAATAATCTGTTTTTTGATAGTAATTACAAAATGTTGTATCCATGAGAAATTTTTCGCATTGAATAATAACATATTGTCTTATATATTCCTAATCAAGATGTTACAAGAAAGGATATTGATGTATACATTAAAACCAGAGTACACTACTCAAATGTTGAATAGTGTATTACCCATGCTTGTTAAGGCACTCGGAGGTTACGTACTAATAGTTATTGGACAGCTATAGAATGACTCGTCCGACAGTTCCTGTTGGTTAATAGAAACTAGGTCAAACAAGAAATCTCAAAATGATAATAATACACAGTTCTATCGACTTGAGAATACTATTGAACTTCATTGTGGAAACTCCGTTTTGATTATGGTTAAATCATGGCATGACATCCACCGAATGATTATAGTTGGTTCAGGGTTAAAGCATTGAAAGTTGAACACTATTCACTAGAGAACTTATCACCTTATTTGTATCAGGTTAGTATTATGGTCAACTATAGTCAAATCAAAGTCAAAATCCCAGGCCAGGATAGAAGGTTAATAACAAATGTTATTACTGAACCAATGACGTTGTTTATAGACCAACCAAGTTAAATATGGATGATATTGAAATTTTGCCGAAAACCCTATTCCATATGTCATAATATGATACACCGTTGATGAAGAGAATCAGTGTAAATAATTACTTATTATACAGCTTCAATGAATAAAATTGGATTTTATTGATGAGATTTACAAGCGATGAATTAAGTTAAAGTGCCACATCATAAGTTAAGGCGGTGTAACGACCTAGAATTTTACCGCTTTGAATTGTGAATATTTAACATATTTAAAATATTCAAATAGTAGGTTTTATGTACTAAAAATAATATGACTCTTTTAAATAATAACAAATGATGGTAAAATAGATTTATAACGACCTAGGATTTTGCCACCTTGAAATAAGCTATTTAAATATATTTTATATAATTATTAAATGAATTTTTATTAGCAAATAAACCTATTTTATTTATTTATTAATGACAATAAAATAGTTTTCAAAATTTATTTTTCAATATAGATAGTTCATAGAAAAATAGAAAATGGGACCGAAAAGCATTTTCCGAAAATTCGACTTTTCGACACCCAAAAGTCGTCTAAAACATTGTGCACATTTATGCATCATGTTCACATATATAGATGTTAGGATTAGTATTAACAGACACATTTATATGTATTAATTTATATTTATAGGCCTATAATAAGTAATGTGACTGATTATGAAAAAGTTTAAAAGAAAGTAAAATATAATAAGAAAGTTATCATGTTAAACCATACCTTAATGTCATCATAAGTACACATAACATAGCTAGCTTAATTTAGGGGTATGGGAGTGCATATATGTGTATATTTTTAATTCAAGCCACTTTACATATTTTAATTATTTTCCTAAGCTTATAAATACCCATTCCCTTTCATTTTTTATTTTACAGTCCGCTTCTTCATTTCTAAATGTCCAAAGAGCTTGAGAAAATATATCCATGGCCTCTCTTAATATTTTCTAATTTGACAAAACTATTTCTCTTCTATTTAAAATACTTCAAAATTCTTTCTAAAAACACTTCTAATTATACTACAACACCTCACTTCCAAAATACAAGCACTCATCTACCCTAAAACTCCAAGGATGTACCTAAACTCCCCTAGTCGAGCCTAATCTTGGTGCTTGCCACTCATCGAGTCCATTTTTTGCCAGGTTCTAGGTTGTATTCGAGCTTTGGTTGAAGTTTGCTTTGAAGTTGTTAAGTTTTGTTAAGTAAAGTTCACATTTTTAAAAACTCAAGTTACTAAATTTTTAAAGTTGTAAAATTAATGAGTTAAATATTTCTCAAGTATGTGGTGATGTTATATGTTGTGTATGCATGCATTGATTGGGTGTTGGTTGCTTACGCCGAAATTTGAGTAGGCGATAAAGATTTTACTTTGAATATTGAAAAAGCTAGTTAGACTGTGAAGCAATACTTTGTTTATAATGATGGTATAATGTTATGGTGTGATATTATATTTAAATGTTGTATTTATTGTATGTGGGTTCATGACACGAAGATAGCGATTCGCTAACCAAAAGCAATGTAAAAATTCGCTTTTTTCGAAAGTTTGATTTTTATTTCCAAAGTGAAAAGTTTACAAGTTTAAATCTTTGATTTTGTTTTCAAAAGTTTATTTTAATGTTTTAACGAAGACAAAATTTAAAAGTTGAAGCTTTAAATGTTAGAAAATGAAATTTCAAGTTCGAAAATTACGGGTTTGTGTAGCGATAGTCGTTATACGTGCAGTTCGAAAAATCTAACTATTTTTCTAATTTGAACTTTTTTAACTTAAAATCTTTTTAGAAAATGTTTTCTAACTTTAATTTAGTAATTATTGAACAGTTATTTAATTATTTATTTCTTTAATGATTATTTAATTGATTGATTAATTAATAAGGGTAATTAGCACTTAATCATTTGTTAATAATATTTTTTAAAATTAAGTGTTAATCAATTAAGTTAATCATGATTTGATACTTAATTTATGTTAATTATTAATTAAGGATTAAATAATTATTAGTTAATTATTTATTTAAGATAATTATTAATTAATTATTATTCTGAAAAGGGGTTTTATTTAATTAATCTTTTATTAAAGTTAATTATGTTCTAATGAAATTTAATTACTTTCAATTAAATTTAACAACTATTTAACTAGGATTTGATTCTCATTTATAAGGGTTTTAATTTATTTTAAAATCGCTTTAAGTTTACGTAATAGATTTTGGTTTAAATTGTTTTCTTTTCAAATTTGTTTTAAATTAAGGGATTTATATGTCTCTTACCCTTAAGTAACCCCATATGATTAGGAAAGCTAAATGACATCAATTAGCAGAACAAAACACCATTCAGTTATTACGATTAACTTAGACATTTACTTAAGTTGATTGATTGTTATATGTTGATCCCTTATATACCATTTGTTATGTGATTCCATGTTAAACTGGATAAATAAAATCAATTTAAAAACATCATTGTGGTCATAAGCCTCCATTTGATTTTGTAAGAATAAATATTTCATTTTTTTGAAATGATTTCAAAGTTATTGCATTTTGAACAAGATATTTAAAGGATGAGCTGGAAAATGATTTTATTAAAGATGTTTTAACCAATGGGAATGGTTTTCTTTCAATGTTATAAAAGGAAGTTTACAAAGATTTGTCTAAATGATTTGTATGTTTATAAATATAATTTTTTATAAGGAGTGTTATAAAGGAAATTGGGAAGTTATAAGGTGTTTTGGGTAAATGGATTTGAGTTTTTAAGCAAAGAAGATTTCATATGTAATGAAGATTTATAAAATGGATTTTCTTATTAAAGGAAGCTAATTTAATTAAGGTTATTCGGGAAGCTATTTAAATAGTAAAAGTTTATAAAGAAGTTTTATAAATGATTTTGGGGTATTTTACAAAAGAAGTTTTAGAAAATGTTTTGAGTAATCATAAAGGGAGTTTAAAAAAGGTTTGGATATTTGTAAGAGATTTATACAAAAAGTTTGGATGTTTATAAAAGCAATTTATATAAATGATTTTGAATATTTATAAACGAGTTTTATAAATGAATTTGGAAGTTGGAAAGTATTTTGAAATGGTTTTGATTTCAAACTAAAAAGAGATTTCATGAATGAAATAAATTTGTTTAAAAAGGATTTACCGAAAGAAATATAAAAAGAATTTGAGATCTGAGTTTCTCTAACCCGACGTTTTAAAAATGGTGGTATAGAACATTCATTCCACTTAACACCGAGGTGATATTGTTTAGTGTTGTCCTTACATCTAATTTAAAAAGCATTTGTTTAATCCTTTTTAACATGATTTGGAAGTAAGAAGTTATTCAGAAATGTTTTATGAATAAATTTATGTCAAAGAGATAAGTATATGAATGTTTTAGATAAACATTTAGAAAAGAGATATATTGAATAAAGATTTGTTTTGAGGCTTTATGATTGCTATGGGTAAATAAATCTTAAATGGATTGGTTGATGTTGTTTATTTGATGGTTAAATAACCGACTATCGATCTGAACCTGTTTTAATCTAGATGGTATGTCAGGTATATCTGAGTTCCCCATTGTGGACTGATTGCTTAGAGCATACTGCCAAAAGAACCAAAATTGAGTTAGCTGAAATTTATCGCTTAGATTTAGGGACATAGGTCTCCACATTTATCCAAACCACTCCAAACTAATAACGATCGATGTTAAATCATATTGAAGTATGATGTGGAGTTATACTACTCCTCCGTACGGTGGTTCCATAATGGAAGATAATAATGCGAGACATTTGTTCGATCCTGGAACAACTTTGAAGGATGAATGCTGGCATTGTATCTCTGCCTAAAGGGTAGTGTTAGCACTCCAAGATGGTCTGCTAAGAGAAAGAGGGTAAAGAGATGACCTTACGAGCCTCATAAACTGAGAAGTGGGTAAATAAATCTTAAATGGATTGGTTGATGTTGTTTATTTGATGGTTAAATAACTGACTATCGATCTGAACCTGTTTTAACCTAGATGGTATGTCAGGTATATCTGAGTTCCCCATTGTGGACTGATTGCTTAGTGCATACTGCCAAAAGAACCAAAATTGAGTTAGCTGAAATTTATCGCTTAGATTTAGGGACATAGGTCTCCACATTTATCCAAACCACTACAAACTAATAACGATCGATGTTAAATCATATTGAAGTACGATGTGGAGTTATACTACTCTTCCGTACAGTGGTTCCATAATGGAAGATAATAATGCGAGACATTTGTTCGATCCTGGAACAACTTTGAAGGATGAATGCTGGCATTGTATCTCTGCCTAAAGGGTAGTGTTAGCACTCCAAAATAGTCTGCTAAGAGAAAGAGGGTAAAGACATGACCTGACGAGCCTCATAATCCGAGAAGTGGTAAAGACAGGGTATGTAGTAGAGCTATGTGGTCAGCTACCATTAGGAGCTACCATCCCATTCCAGATTGTCCATATTCGAGTTGTTTTACGTGCAAAATAACATGGTATTATCAGGCTTTGGTGTTCAAAAGGGATGAGGTAATCTGGTTCGTCATGTTAAAGATGCAACCGACTCTGTGTAGAAGGGGTATAAGAAGTTCTTATCAGACTCCAGTGCATTTTCTAGGGGTGTACCATCATAAGGTAGTCCCTTGCCTTGCCATAGTATGGAATCTAATTTCCAATATGTACCTTTATGATTTTGAATCTAGAGCCTAGTATTCTGGAATTTAATATGGTAGAAATTCCTAGTATTTTGATATTTATTTGAAACCATTGATATTATTGTAATATCATTGGATTTTTATATATAAATGTTTTGGTTATCGTAAGTTAAACCCCGTCTGTGTTTAAGTCGGCATGTTCTTACATGTTGCCTTTAATTTAATGGTTTTTATAAAGTTAAGACTTACGCTCTACTCACATCGGATCCATATTTGACCCGAAGTTTATTTTTCCTTTTTCCTAAACCCATGGGTGCTCAAATTTAAATGGGCAGCCAAGTAGTTCAGGTTTGTTTGCAGATTCATTTTGGAAGAGCTTGGAGCAAGTGGCTTCATCGATAGCTAGTTAATACTGTATCTTCCACTGTATTATATGTATGTTATCTCAATTAGGTAGGGACAGACAGATATAACTGTTCTAGCATAGAATTTGTATTAGTATGACTATGATGTAAATTTCGAAGTGACTTTGTAATATATTATGTTGCGTAATATACATATTGTTCCATTGCATTGTGAGATTTTTTATTGTTTAGTTTTCTTCTCTTCCATCTTTCTCTTTCAGATGACTAAATGATCGGCACATGAATACTGAGGATGCATTAAGTGTTGTCTTGGTAATAAGAAGAGTGGATCGTTACGTTTGGTATCAGAGCTTAAATTAAGCAAACACCTAGGCTTTTGTGGGTTAAACTCATTAAAGATAGGGTCGATAGTTCCCTAGAATGAGTTCGATTGTAATATATATATATATATATATATATATATATATATATATATATATATATATATATATATATATATATATATATATATATATATATATGAGAGCATATTTGTTAGTGAATAAAAATATTTTATATTATGTTGTTTGATCTATTAAGTGGCTTCAGAATTCCGGCCGATGAGCCTGATCAACATTATCGATAGGGATTTTCTATACACTTGAACGAGTTAAACTGACATAATATTATTTTAAATTTTGTATACCTTGTATAACCCTTTCAACCATAATTTCCAAAATAATTTCAAAACTAAACAGGATATATTATATTCAAACTAAATTTCAAATTTCAAACTTCCTTTTCAAAAGCTTTCCATATTTAACCCAATTCCATTTCCAAAACCATTTGGATTCAAAATTCAACTTTTAAACTTTACACCATTTGAATAAAATAATATTAAATTCAAAATATCTGTGACTTAACCAATTTCCCCGTGAAAGCCATATTTGTCTGTGTGGTGTAGTCCAGGGGTTTTACATTCAACAATAACATATCACCGCCATCATTAATTTAAGCACAACAATATCGATAAGCGATATAATCCCATAACGCTTATCTTTCATTCACAGATAGATAAGTAATATCATCATAGATAAATAAATCACAGTTCACAGATCAATTCAAAGCAATCACATCACAGAACATCACACATCAGGGATATCAAACAATCTAAAGCATTCGGTATAATCCAAACATCCATAAGTACGATCAATTAATCACCTAACAAATTTAAACCAAATTAATTACTTATTAATAAATTACTAATCCTGGTTAATTAACATTAATGAATTACCAACCATTTTAATTAATTGTACTTTAATTATTTATTAATTTACCTTTAATAATAAATTAATCAACCTTTAATTCTTAATTAATCAATCTCAATTAATAAATCAATCAACCTTTGATCATTAAATAATTAACTTTTAATCATTTAATTATTCTTCAATTTATTATCCTCAAATTATACAAATTAATTAACCCTTAATTAATAAATCATCCATTAATCACTTTGATTAATTAATTAACCTTTAAATTAATTAATTATTCCTAAATTAATTACCTTAATTAATTAATCACATAAATTAATTATCCTTTAATTAATTATTCTTTAATCACTTGATTAATCAACCTTCAATCATTGATTAATTATCCTTTAATATAATTAAACAAAGTAAGTACCACTTAATTACATTAAGTATTACCCTTTAATTACTTATCATTAATAAATCACCCTTTAATTAAGTAACAATCTATAAACAATATATTAATTAATCTTTAATTAACCACATAAATTAATTACATTAAGTAATTTACATTGATAAATTACTCATGATCTTAATAAATCAAAGATAAATCATTTATCTTAATTGATCACTTAATTACTACATTTAAATCTCATTAAAAAAAACCTTTAAAAAAATATTTATCATCAACATATGAGTTAACTTAAGATCTTTGAGTTAGTTTATAATCCAAGAAAACATTTTTACTTTCTTAATCAACTAATTAATTACACCATTTTTAATTAACTTAATTAATTTAAGTTAAAAACAAATTATACAATTCTTACCCATTGAACATTTAAATAAACATCAATCATTTACAAGAAAAATTTATTTAAGAAAATAGTTCAAACTTGGTTTATTTAAATTTTAAAAATTGATTTATTTTAAAATCTAAAACTTGATATAATACCAAAGACACAAACCCGAGCCAAACACTGGAATTCCCGAGCTAATACCCGAGTTTCTCCCTACCTTCTTTTGCTTCGGGGCAGTCTCTGCATTTACATGAACCCGAACCCGAGGAAACCTTTTCTTACCCCAATCCCACAACCACTCCAGACTCAAACATGTACGTGTGCACATGTACACCAAGTTCGGTCATCTCCGACCAGAGCCACGACCACCCCCACATCGTCAACAACCTCGTCGATCATCCCTACCACCCAGTTCATCGAATACGATAAAGAATCGAAATCGAATAGTTCGATCACCCAGGCACTCCAACCCAATCAACAAAAATACCTCGAAGAAGCCGATACCAACCATTAGAAGCCATGCAACCTCGACCACATCCTTGCCGTAGACCCAAGCGTCGTTTTCCCTATATCGGTCACCTCCGACGCACCCTTCATAATGCAGTGCTTACGAAAACATTAACGACTAAAACTGGGCATTAAACCCTAAATCGTTGCCGCCTGGACACCGTGGCCATCAATAAAATCCTCTACCACTTTTTCATTGATCTGCATCCCTCACTCCACCTTCAGCCTTAAGTACGTCCTCCATACCTTCACCGATCAACAGCAATCGGCGGAAGATCATTATTAGTTCAACTCGCAACATCTCGTTAACCATAATACTAAAAATCGAGAAATCTATGCCAAAAATCATGATTTCAATGTTTGAATCCAGACATGAAATCAAAACTTGAAATTTAGATGATCAAAACTTTGACTTGAATTTGATTTTTTTCTGTAATTCCAATATTTGAAATAATTGCTTGATACAAACACTTGAAATCATTTTGAAAATTAATATCTTATTGATTGATGCAATTTTTGTTTAAATATCAAGTCCTAAAAGAATCAGGGAAAAGGGATTTAAATTTTTGAATAGGTTTTATAACCTGTATTATTAGAACAGAGAGATGTATACATGTTCAATAGACATGCACAAATATTTGCACATATATTTGTATACATGCGAACATAATTACAAACATTCAAACATTTTACATAGCTTCACTTTCACAATCATCAAGATATAACCATATCAAGGTTTTAAGAAAAATAATATTTGCTTACCAGGAACATGTTGACAGAGTATTTTGAAAAATCAGGAATTTGATTGAACAGGAGAACAAGTTTGCCTTGTTGCTTTGACTATGCTTTAGGTTGAAGCTTGTTGGTTTCGGGTTTAAAGCTTCCAATTTTTGAATTTGTGCTTTCTTTAAGTTTTGAGTTGAACCCTTGCTTGATGTTAAATTTTAGTTTTGTTTTCTTGTTTTAATTTAGTTAAAGCTGAAGTTAACCTTTTAGTTTCTTAGGTTGATCATTCAGATGATCTGCTTGCTTTGAGACTGCAGATGATTTTTCTTGAATTATTCTAGGTTTGAACTGAGTTTCGTTGTTTGATTTATTTTCTGATTTTAGTTTGTATTTCACTAGTTTGTTTTATTTTTATTTGAGCTCAGGCTTTTTGTTTCTTTGAAAATGAAGAATAAAGAAATGAGAGAGAGGAGAGTAAAGATATTATATAACCTGATTTTTCTCCTTTTATTTATTATTTTAAAAATAAATAAAATTTATGACACTTGTTATATTCATAATACAATTGTTACACTTGTTAATTCATATGCTAAAAACCTAACACTTACGATTTTGTATGCATAATTAACCTACACTTGCTAAAATATAAGCATTTTCAATGTTTATCTTATAAATTTTCAAATATATGTATAAAATAAATATTTGTATTTATTCTTGTTTAAATTTTAAATTCAAGTTATTATTCTTTTAAATGAATGAATGTTTATATTTATACACTTTCTATTATTTATACTTATATAACTTTTTAAATAATATGATTTAAAAATAATTAAACACTAATAAATAAATATATAAATATGTATATATTTGAATTTAAATCTTTAAATAGATTTTGGAAAATTTATTATATTAAATTAAAAATATCATTTTTAAATCAGAATGTATAAATATATACGTATTATAATTACAAAACAAAATTTTCTATTATTTTTAAAATATAAATTTTTAAATCCAATTTATTTTCTAAGATATTTATTCTTGAATTTAAAATTCAAAATTCAATTTAAAATCAATTTATACATATACATATATATATATATATAAACAACATATATTATTTGTTTTGAAAAAATTCAATTTCAAATTTTCAAATTACAATCTATTTAAATAAATTAACAAGCACATATCTTATTTAACTTGAAAAAAAAAATCAATTCACCATTTAATCCAAAAGTTTATTTTAATTACCAATTTAAATTTGACTGAAAAACGGGAATGTTATCGATTCCCCCTTAAGAAAATTTCGTCCTCGAAATTTGCTAGACAGAGAGGCAACCAAAGAACAGATAAACATACAAAGATATAGCTTTCCAGATAAAGATGAATATTTATTCTGCTTTTGGCTTACCAAATTAAAATATCATCAAATACGAGAACGAACTCATTCGATATTTCACGAAGTACTCAGGTTATCCGATCTACGAAATATGCAGGGGCATTGGTTAGTTCGAAGGGATAACTAAGCATTCTTAGAATAAATTGGGACCCCAAAGAATAGACAAACGGAAACAACTTAATTCAGTTTCATATTTTGTTAACAAATTTATTCCAAATAAAATTTCAAATTCATTAAAGTTAAAATGAAAAGCTGATAGAATACTGATGAAGAGAATACGAAATAGAAACTTTTCTACATGATTCGCAGGGCCATCACCACACCAAAGCTTCTTCTTGTAGCTGCCAGGAAACCATCAGAGAACTGAAAGTGAATGATGATCACAAGAGAGTTGATAGAGAAAGTTGTTCCTTATTGTTGCAGGGTATTGACCATTTATAGTGGTACTCCCCTGTCCCCTACCTCGTCCTCTTCTTACACTCATACTCACTATTAGTGAATAGTAAGTGAATTTACTGAGGCATACAGACGGATATCATAGGGATATACTCATTCCAAGACATTTATATCCCTATCTCTAATAAGTTACCTAATGTGTTCTACTCCAAAAGCTAAAGTTCTTACTCAACCTTTAGCTCTGATACCAATTTTAACAACCCGGACTCGACCTTCGAAAATCGACACACAAATACATCACCCATGTTCGAATATCGCAGATTCAAACGCTGAGTCTGGTTCACCGGAGCTTATAACAACATTAGGAGATAACAACACAGCGGAAACAAAATGAATAATTTATTGATACACAACATTGATACAACAATTAGATACAAATGATTATCAACACCATCAAAGATAGATACAACAGCGGAAAGAATAAGATAGTAACAGCAGCGGAACACAACGTCTTCAACGCCAAGCTCCAAAACTTCAAGCCAGAAGCTCGAACCACCATCGTGCTGTAATGAAAAGCAATCCAATTGCCAGACCAAAGACTTCGAAGATTGCCAAAAGCTACACCTATTAGCTGACAATTTAATAACCTGACTCGAGGCTGCCTGTGTGGAAAATTATAGGCACTCAGAGTTTAGAAAGGGAACAATAAACTCCAGGTCAGTCATAGGATTGGTATGAGAAAACAAAAATAGTTTATTTTGAACACAAAAACAAGCAGAAAGAATTTAAAAGAAATTCGCTATGCTTTTTGAAAAATGAAACTGCTATAAGCCTTTCGGCACACACACAATGCAATCGCACACTTGGGGAGATTTCTCCATATGATAGTCAAACATTATTGATATGCGAAAATCCTTTTGATATTATTATCAGTGCATAGTGCAGAAAACATTTCGAAGGTATAATATTAATCTTAGCCAGCATACGTACCATTATTGTATGCCTACTATAGCTACCATGTTAGATGGCAGGTTCTACAATTAAAACCATACAGGGCGCATACTGATTGTTTGGATTTCCAACAATGGCTAAGGAACTTCCTCACCGAATGTGTACGCCTCTGGAGGGATGCACCGAGAACCTTACCGGCTCTCTGCCAATACAAGGTCGGGTTACCTCTGTAACTAGGTAATTACTAACATGAGTATGCCACCCTCCGGTCGTCACCAACCTGTATCTGAGAGCTCTCAACACCAACAATTTCCAACAACCACATAAGTTAAGTAACTGGGCTCCATAGCATGATACCACTTTTTATCTAGAAGGAAATGCACAAACCCTAAGGAGCGCTACCCCTGTAACCTTGCCACGTCTTTCGTGTTTCGTCCATTTCCGAGTTGTGAGGTTCGACGAAGTCTTGTCCAAAAAGTTATGCTTTTCACAAAATCCATTCTTCAATCAACAAATGATCAGCACTCAGCATATCACGCTACAAAATTGGGAGTATATCACTAATAACCATCAACTACATAACCTCTAAGCTCGTATGTCTTAGATAAGGGTGTTAAGCTAAGAGAATAAATTCTCCGCCACCAACATAAAAGCATTTTATAGAGATCATCTTTACATCTCAAAGTGTAATGTCAGACATACAACCATACAAGTCGGTTCTAGGTTCGAACAGAACCGAAGGCACTTCAAAGAAGCCCTTGCAAGTCTGGGTATTCACAATCCCAATCGATAGGTAATCCTATCGTTCTTGAAAATACCCGGTCTTCACCATCGTCTTAAATGTTATCTGTTTCATCGTATCGCTATTCGGAATGGGTCATATGACACAAAGTCCTCTTCGGCTAAACTGAATAATGAGCGCTTATTTTAAGAAGATATGGATATATTTGATCTTAGTTAAGTCACAACTTTTAGCCCAATACCTTTCCTTTCAATTGGTTTAAACAAATTTCCAATTTTAAATCTTTTAAACCAAAAGATTCACACATTTAAGATCCTTTTCCATTTGAAACAAAGTTCACCAATCTTTAACAAAGATTCACTCATAGCTTTCAAAACTATTTTCAATTTGATTCACCAATAACTTGAAATCCTTTCAACAAAAACTAGAAATTCTTTCTTTATATGAAATCTAATATCAATTGAAAACAAATGCTTTTCATTTCGAGAAAATCCGATTAAATTTACTCAAGATATACCTTTTCAAAGTATACATTGAAAAATCAACGACCTACCGTATACTGGCAAGTCCTATTTGAATTAAATTTAAATTTCAAAAATAATTTATTTAATATACTTTAAAATGGTTTAAAATCCATATATATGTTGTATAATTTGTATAACCCTTTCAGACCATAATTTTCAAAATAATTTCAAAACTTAAGCAGGATATATTATATTCAAACTAAATTTCGAATTTCAAAACTTCGTTTTCAAAAGCTTTACATATTCAACCCAATTCCATTTCCAAAAACATTTGGATTCAAAATTCAACTTTTAACTTTTCACCATTTGAATAAAATAATATTAAATTCAAAATATCCGTGACTTAACCAATTTCCTCATGAAATTCATATTTGTGTGTGTGGTGTAGTGCAGGGGTTTTATACACAACAATAACATATCACAACCATCAATAATTCAAGCACAATAATATCGATAAGCGATATAATCCCATAACGCTTATCTTTCATTCACAAATAGATAGGTAATATCATCACAGATAAATAAATCACAGTTCACAACTCAATTCAAAGCAATCACATCATAGAACATCAAACATCGGGGATATCAAACAATTTAAAGCATTCAGTATAATCCAAACATCCATAAGTAAGATCAATTAATCACCTGAAAAATTTAAACCAGATTAATTACATATAAATTACTAATCCTAGTTAATTAACATTAATTAATTACAAACCATTTTAATTAATTATCCTTTAATCATTTATTAATTAACCTTTAATAATAAATTAATCAACCTTTAATTATTAATTAATCAATTTCAATTAATAAATCAATCAACCTTTGATCATTAAATAATTAATCTTCAATCATTTAATTATTCTTTAATTAATTATCCTCAAATTATATCAATTCATTAACCCTTAATTAATAAATCATCCCTTAATCACTTTCATTAATTAATTAACCTTTAAATTAATTAATTATTCCCAAATTAATTGCCTTAATTCATTAATCGCATAAATTAATTAGCCTTTAATTAATTATTCTTTAATCACTAGATTAATCAACCTTTAATCATTAATTAATTATCTTTTAATATAATTACAAAAAGTAATTACCACTTAATTACATTAAGTAGTAATCTTTTATTAATTACATTAAGTAATCACACTTTAATTACTTATCATTAATATATCACACTTTAATTAAATAATTAACCTATAAACAATTGATTAATTAATCTTTAATTAATCACATAAATTAATCAACTATTAATTAATTACATTAAGTAATTTACATTCAAAAATTACTCAAGATCTTAATAAATCAAAGATAAATCATTTACCTTAATTGATCACTTAATTACAACATTTAAATCTCATTAAGTAAACCTTTAAAAAAAATTATCATCAACGTATGAGTTAACTTAAGATCTTTGAGTTAATTTATAATTAAAAAAGCATTTTTACTTTCTTAATCAACTAATTAATTGCACCATTTTAAATTAACTTATTTAATTTAAGTCGAAAACAAATTATACAATTCTTACCTAACGGACATTTAAATAAACAACAATCATTTACAAGAAAAATATATTTAAGAAAATAGTTCAAACATGGTTTATTTAAATTTTAAAAACTTGATTTATTTTAAAATCTAAAACTTGATATTATACCAAAAACACAAACCCGAGCTAAATACTGGAATTCCCGAGCTAATACCTGAGTTTCTTCCTACCTTCTTTTGCTTCGAGGCAATCTCTGCATTTACACGAACCCGAACCCGAGGAAACCTTTTCCTCCCCAAATCCCACGACCACTCTAGACTCAAACATGTACGTGTGCATGTGTACACCAAGTCCGCTCGTCTTCGACTAGAGCCACGACCACCCGTACATCGTCAACAACCTCGTCGATCATCCCTACCACCCAGTTCATCGAATTCGACAGAGAATCAAAATCGAACAGTTCGATCACCCAGGCACTCCGACCCAATCAACTAAACTAGCTCGCCGACGTCGATACCAACCAATAGAAGCCACACAACCTCGACCACATCCTCACCGCAGACCCAAGCGTCATTTCCCCCATACTGGTTGCCTTCGTTGCATCCTTGACGATGTAGTGCTCACCAAAACAGTGACGACTAATACTAAGAATTAAACCCTAAATCATTGCCTCCTGGCCACCACGGCCATCAATAAAATCCCCTTCCATTTTTCCATTGATCCGCATCCCTCACTCCACCTTCAGCCTTAAGCACGGCCTCCATACCTTCACCTATCAACGGAAATTGACGAAAGATCATTATTCATTCAACTCGCAACATCTCATTAATCATAAAACTAAAAATCGTGAAATCTATGTCAAAAATCATGATTTCTATGTTTGAATCCAGACATGAAATCAAAACTTGAAATTTAGATGATCAAAACTTTGACTTGAATTTAATTTGTTAATGTAATTCCCATTTTTGAAATAATTGCGCGATACAAACAATTGAAATCATTTTGAAAATTAGTGTCTTCTTGATTGATGCAATTTTTGTTTAAATTCAAGTCCTAAAAGAATCAGCAGAATGGGATTTAAATTTTTGAATAGGTTTTATAACCTGTATTCTTAGAATAGAGAGATTTATACTTGTTCAACAGACATGCACAAATATTTTCACATATATTTGTATACATGCAAACATATTTACAAACATTCAAACATTTTCCACAACTTCACTTTCACAGTCATCAAGATATGACCACACCAAGGTTTTAAAAAAAAAATGTTTGCTCACCTGGAACATGTTGATAGAGTATTTTGAAAAATATGGAATTTGATTGAACTAGAGAACAAGTTTGACTGATTGCTTTGATTATGCTTCAGGTTGAAGCTTGTTGGTTTCAGGTTTAAAGCCTCCAAGTTTTGAATTTGTGCTTGCTTTCTGTTTTGAGTTGAATCCTTGCTTGATGTTAAATTTCAGTTTTGCTTTCTAGTTTTAATTTAGTTAAAGCTGAAGTTGAAATTTTAATTGCTCAGGTTGATCATTGAGATGAACTAATTGCTTTGAGACTATTGATGATTTTTCTTGAATTGTTCCAGGTTTGATCTGAGTTTTTTTGTTTGATTTATTTTCTGATTTTAGTCTATATTTCACTAGTTTGTTTTATTTTCATTTGATCTTACGCTTTTTTTCCATTGAAAATGAAGAATAAAGAAATGAGAGAGAGGAGAGTAAAGATATTATATAACCTGATTTTCTCCTTTTATTTTTTATTTTAAAAATAAATAAAATTTATAACACTTGTTATATTCATAATACAATTGTTACACTTGTTAATTCATATGTTAAAAACCTAGCACTTGTGATTTTGTATGCATAATTAACCAACACTTTTTAAAATATAAGCATTTTGTGTTTAAATCCTTAATTAGTTTTATATATACATATGTTTTTATATAGTTTCTATATTATATTTACAATACATTCCCTTTATAATAACAAATGTTATATATATATATATATATATATATTCATACTATTTATTACAAATAAAACAAGGTGTGCATACTTTTTATGTTTATCTTATAAATTTTCAAAGATATGTATAAAATAAAGCTTTGTATTTATTCTTGTTTAAATTTTAAATTCAAGTTATTATTCTTTTAAACGAATGAATGCTTATATTTATGCATTTTCTATTATTTATACTTATATAACTTTTTAAAGAATATGATTTAAAATTAGTTAAACATTAATAAATAAATAAATAAATATGTATATATTTGAATTTAACTCTTTAAATAGATTTTGGAAATTTTATTATATTAAATTAAAAATATCATTTTCAAATCATAATGTATATATATATGTACATATTATAATTAAAAAACAAAATTTTCTATATTTTTTAAATATAAAGTTTTAAAACCTATTTATTTTTTAAAATATTTATTCTTGAATTTCACATTAAAAATTCAATTTAAAATCTATTTTATACATATATATATAAATAAACAACTATATTTTTATTTTGGAAATTTTCGGTTTTAAATTTTCAAATTACAATCTATTTGTATAAATAAACAAGAACATATCTTATTTAATTTGAAAAAATTCAAATTAATTCACCATTTAATCCAAAATTTTATTTTAATTACCAATTTAAATTTGACTCAAAACCGTGAATGTTATAGATATCCCCTTAAGAAAATTTCATCCTCGAAATTTGCTAGACAGGGAGACAACCAAAGAACATATAAACATATAAAGATATAGCTTTCTGGACCAAGCTGAATATTTATTCTGCATTTGCTTACCAAATCATAATATCATCAATAAATACTAGAACGAACTCATTCAATATTTCACGAAGCACTCGGGTTATCCGGTCTACGAAATATGCAGGGGTATTAATCAGTTCAAAGGGATAACTAACCATTCGTAGAATAAGCCGGGACACCAAAGAATAGACAAACGGATACAACTTAATTCAGATTCATATTTTTATTAACCAATTTATTCCAAATAAAATTTCAAATTCATTAAAGTTAAAACGAAAAGCTGATAGAAAACTGATGAAGAGAATACGAAATAGAAACTTTTCTACACGATTCGCAGGGCCATCACCACACCAAAGCTTCTTCTTGTAGCTGCCAGGAAACCATCAAAGAATTGAAAGTGAACGATGATCAAAAGAGAGTTGATAGAGAAAGTTGTTCCTTGTTGTTGCAGGGTATTGACCATTTATAGAGGTACTCGTCCTCTTCTTGCACTCATACTCACTATTAGTGAATAGTAAGAGAATTTACTGAGGCATACGGACGGATATCTTAGGGATATACTCATTCCATTGCATTTATGTCCCTATCTCTAATGAGTTACCTAATGTGTTATACTCCAAAAGCTAAAGTTCTTACTCAACCTTTAGCTCTGGTACCAATTTTAATGACCCTGACTCGACCTTCGAAAATCGACACCCAAATACATCTCATGTATTCGAATGCCGTAGATTCAAACGTTGAGTCTGGTTCGTTGGAGCTTATAACAACATTAGGAGATAAAAACACGGCGGAAACAGAACGAATAATTTATTGATACACAAAATTGATGCAACAATCTGATACAAATGATTATCAACATAATCAGAGATAGATAGAACAGCGGAAGGAATAAGACAGTAACATCAGCGGAACACAACGTCTTCAATGCCAAGCTCCAAAACTCCAAGCCAGAAGCTCGAACCACCATTATGCTGTAATGAAACGCAATGCGATTGTCGGACCAAAGACTTTGAAGATTGCCAAAAGCTACACCTACTAGCTGACAATCTGATAACCTGACTCTAGGCTGCCCGTGTGGAAAATTGTGGGCAACCAGAGTTTAGAAATGGAACAATAAACTCTAAGTCAGTCATGGGACTGGTGTAAGCAAACAAAAACAGTTTATCTTGAATACAAAAAAAAGAAGAAAGAATTTAAAAGAAATCCGCTATGCTTTTCGAAAAATGAAACTACCATAAGGCCTCCCGGCACACACACACAATACAATCGCACACTTGGGGGAGATTTCTCCTTATGATAGTCAAACATTCTTAATACGTGAAAATCCTTTTGATATTATTATTAGTGCATAGAGCAGAAAATATTTTGAAAGTATAATATTAATCTTAGCCAGCATACATACCATTATAGTATGCCTACTATAGCAACCAAGTTAGATGGCAGGTTCTACAATTAAAACCATACAGGGCGCATATTGATTATTTGTATTACCAACAATGGCCAGGCTAAGGTACTTCCTCACCGAATGGGTACGACTTTGGAGGGACGCACCGAGAACCTAACCGGCTCTCTGCCAACACAAGGCCGGGTCACCTCTATAACTAGGTAACTACTGACACGAGTATGCCATCCCCCATTAGTCATCAATCTTTATCCGAGAGATCTCGACACCAACAATTACCAACAACCACATAAGTTAAGTATCTGGGCTCCATACCATGATACCTCTTTTTATCCAGAAGGAAATGCACATACCCTAAAGGGCGCTACCCCCGTAATCTTGCCGCATCTTTCCTATTTCGGCCATTTCCGGGTTGTGAGGTTCGACGAAGTCTCGTCCACAAAGCTACGCTTTTCACAAAAACCATGCTTCGATCAACAAATGATTAGCACTCAACATGCCACACTACCAAATTGGGAGTATGTCACTAATAACCATCAACTACATAACCTATGAGCTCGTATGTCACATAGAAGGGTGTTAAGCTAAGAGAATAAATTCTCCGCCACCAACAGAAATGTATTTGATAGATATCAGCTTTACATCACAAAGTGTATTGTCAAACATACAACCATACAAGTCCGTTCCGGGTTCGAATGTAACCGAAGGCACTTCAAAGAAGCCCTTGCAAATCTGGGTATTCATAATCCCAATCGGACTCCCCATCACATATGGAGTTCTCCACGCCGGAGAAACCCAGTGTAGAGACATTCGATAGGTAATCCTATCGTTCTTGAAAATACCCGGTCTTCACCGCCGTCTTCAATGCTATCCATTTCATCGTATCACTATTCGGAATGGGTTATATGACACAATGTCCTCTCCCGACTAAACCGAATAATGAGCGCTTATTTTAAAAACATATGGACATATTTCATCTTAGTTAATTCATAATTTTAAGCCCAAAATGTAATGCTTGAAAATTTCGACTTCCGAAAATCGACATTAACACGTCTATTGTATCAACTGCCGAGCAATCGAAGGCCGGAAAACCGTACCGTTAGGGTTAAAGAAGAGGTAGAAGATAGAAGAAGAAAGAAAAAGCAACAGAAATAATATCAGAATCTCACAATCGCAGCAGAACAACAAATAATAGATAAATGAATAATCTTTAAATCAAAAGAACTGTACATTTTATACATTCCATCACATTACATTACATTATCAGAGTTTACAACAACAAACAGCGGAAAAGAAATACTATATACTAGTTGATACGCCAATCCATCCAGCATGCCTCCAGATCTCTATAGCAACTCTTGAATTCCCGAATGACCTGATAACCTGACTCTAGACTGCCCGTGTGGAAAATAATGGGCACCCAAAGTTTAGGAGGGAAACAATAAACTCTAGGTCAGTCATGGGACTGGTGTAAGAACTTAAAACAGTTTATTTTTAAAAACAAACAAAGAAATATTTTAAAATATATCCGCAATGCTTTTAGAAAATGTAACTACCATAAGGCCTCCTGCCACACACACAATGCAAACGAAAATTGGAGGAGATTTCTCCTTATGATAGTCGAACTTGTTTGATACGCAAATTTGTTTGATATTATTACTATAAGTGCAAAGTGCAGGAAAACATTTCGAAAGTACAATATTAAACTTAGCCAACATAGGTACCATTATAGTATGCCTATTATAGCTACCATATTAGATGGCAGGTTCTACAACTAAAACCGTACAAGGCTCGTATTGTTTCTTTGAATTTCCAACAAATTGTAACGACTCGGAATTTTCGATCCCGAAAATTTCAGATAGTTAGAGAAAAGAAGAAAGAGATAGAAGAAGAACAGATAAGAAACACACAATCTCACATTCGCAGCAAATAAAATATAATATCAATAATAATAGTTATACCAAAGAAAACTGTATCTATCAATTTACATCGATATATCAGAGTTACAACGATTTTATACAACATTGGGCAGATACAATTTAACATGTCTCGGATATATACAATAATATAACACAGCGGCAAACACTCCATACGTTCCATCCATCCAGCTCACCTCCTGAGCTCCAGAACGTCCCTACCTGAAAATCTGTAATACTCGGTCTGACCCCAGCATTACATCAAAGTAACACCCGGGTCAGGTTGGAAACCAGCGTGAGTAAACCCATCTAACAAGAATACAAAAGCATGCAACTTATATAAGCCCGGGGTAACTTATATCAATTTACAACTTCACAAGATGTTATAGAAAATACTTATTTCACACGTAAATTTCTAAGTGCCAAACTTAGATTAAATGGTCCAACTTACTTAAATTATTCCATATCAGCATATTGATTCCGCATATCAATCTATAAGGAATCGAAGTGGTTTCGAGTATTCAGTATACCCGACTCCGGTCTCTTCGAATTCAATACCATCTTAACCCAAGTTATTCAAGTGAAAAACAATTTAATTTCAAATAGGATGTCACTTCTTACACTGCAATTTATCATCGAAGATAACCACATTATCATTTTTTTAAATCGATCATCTCATATCACATAGCGTTACAAATCACATATCAGAGATATCCTCAAATCTCAGGCATACAATATTATTCAATCCTTCATAAGCAAGATAAGATCAGTTATACCATTTTAATTAATTTAAACAAATTAAATTAATTACACCCATCATCCTTAATCCTGCTTATTTAACATTACTTAATCACAATCCCAATTGATTCATCATTCTTTAATCAATCAATCTCAATTAATCATCCTTGACTAATTAATCTTTAATTACATTAAGTAGTTAATCTTTAATTATCACACAGATTAATTAGCCTAACCATTCTCAGTTAATTATCTTTGGAAATAATCTCCTAAATCGATTAACAAAAATTTATTTCCCTGATCCTTAATTATTTACTCGTTAATTATCCTATACCTACTTACATTGATTAATTATCCCTTAATTAATCACATAAGATAATTAACTAGTCCTTTAATTAATTTTATTAATTAAATCATACTTTCTAATTACACTAAATAATTACTTCTCGAATACTAATATTAAGTAGTTATCATTAAATAATCACATTTAGTAATCCTTATATATTTCCTTCCTTAATAAATAACATTAAGCAATTATCCTTTAATTGCTTTCATACTCATAAATCAATTCCATTAAGTGATTAATTCTTAATTAATCATCTTTATATTAATACTTTAATTACTTAATCACATAAAAAAATCCTTAAATTGGATACTCAAAATTACTTAACCTTTATTAACTATCCAATGATTAAATTAATTTATTACTTCCTTAATCGATAACATTAATCGATTTCTCACCCTAAAAACATTAAATAGTTATTACTTTATTAAATTTGATCATTTAATTATCCCTTGAAAATTAACATATAGGATTAAAACCTTATATAATTATCAAATTACCCCAATTTGAAACATTTATAACTTTGTAACTCATAAAAAGAAACCTGTTAACACTTTGAATAGAACTTAATTTAACCCCTTCTTTGAACTAACACTTCAGATAACTTTTTTTTTTTATTTTTTTTTGTTTTTTTTACACCACTTAAATTTTAAAACTGTTGTAGGTTGTTAACAACTTTCAAACATTTAGCCTGAACACAAAACTAAACAAATAGGGCTAAACTTCTGAAACCTCGAGATACTCACGTGTACCCTTCTATATCTACTTCGATTCGCACAAACATCCACCCGAGAACGAAAAAAAACTGGAACTTCATCTTCCCAAACCTCTCGAGTCTCCACCCCTGTCACATGCCAAACCACACGAACCCTTCTCCGAGTCAAATGGTCATTCTTCCCACAGCAACCCACGCGAACAACACGAGCCAACCTTCTTCCCAAACTCACGAACATCAGCAGCAAGTAAACGTGCACCGTGCACGTGCACGATCGGCCAGGCGACTTCTGGCCATCGGCATCTCCTCCGGCAAGTGACTCCAGACCCCCTCACACGATTACAACCACCAGATCACCATAACTCGCCCGAAATCAAAAACGAACATTCCAATCCTAAAACTGGAACTAACATGATCAACAAATTATGCCTTGATACGCCACTACTGACCGCCAATGACTCTGCAACTCCGTCCAGTACTTCCCAAAATAATTACGCATTGAACCCCCTTGGTTCGGCCAAGTCCGGTCCTAAATCGATGGCAAAACCCTTCCTAAAACTTGGACCACCAAGCAGAACCACTAAACCCTAAAATGTCGCCGTCCAATCACTACATCGAACAGTAAAATACTTGGCTATTTTTCCCAAGGTCTCTGCCCCTCAACCTTACTTCAACAATGATCACGACCACTGTCACATCGCCGGTTGTCGGAATTTGGCCGAGACTTCCTACACGTTCAAACCAAAATTTCTCGATATTTAATTACTTAAAAATCTCGTTGCTTTTATATCACGAATTCATTTATACCATCAAAACTTGAAAATTTAATAATCAAGTTTTAACTTGAATTGATCTTCCCCTGTAAATTTCTATTTCCTAGTTAATCACTTGAGATTTTGTACTTATAAATATTTTAAAAACAAGATTCATTCAATACAATCGGTTTCCATGTAATGATCATAATCTTTAAGACATTGAAGCCAAGGAAATTGATTTTTGAATTGGGTTTTTGAGACTGCAAACCTATAACAGAGACTATATAGCATTTTATACAGACATGCAATCGATCATCAGCAATTATATTGTGATTTCCAGGCAATTATTTTTATAAATCTATACGAACCATACTTCTATCTTCTTTTATCATTGACAATTAATCACAAATGAATTTAAATCTTAATAGTTTAAGTTTCACTCCTAGAACAGAGAACACAGTTTGCTAGATGAACTGCACTTGATAATGCTCTGATTCAGCAACTAGATTGATGGTTATGAACTGAAGCTTTTGATTTGAACTGTGGCTTGCTGTTTTTTTCTTCTTCTGAATTTGCATTTATCTGATTTGAAACCCTGCTTTGTTGAGATGAATTGGACTTAAAACAACAGCTTGCCTTTAAATCTAAAGTTGCTTAATTAGATCTGCTTACAGAGCTTGCCCAGCTTCAGTTTTAGATAAATTTGAAGTTGCATCTGAATTTGTTTGAAAATATTTACAGATTTTAAAGTTTGATTTGTAAAGTTTACAAGTTACTCTTTTTTTTCTTTCAAATTTAAAGAGATACATGATGCCACTTGTCTAAATTGTCAACACTTGTTTATTTCTCAAGTTTTACATATGTTTTAATTCTTTATTTTATAAAATGCTTTTATATTGATATGGTACATGTTTTCTTTCTATATATATATATACACTAAAATTCAAATGTATTTTAAAAAGAAAGAATAAAATTTCAAACCATACTTATTCCATATAAAATTAAAAGAAAGCAAAGTAAATCATTTTATTAAATCCCTTTTTAAGCTTATCATATATTTAAATAAAATATAGAGTTTTTACTTTATATAGCCTTTGTAAAATATCATGTTGAACTCAAACAATAGCTTCTTACCTACCATATATATATATATATACACACACACACACATGTATATGGACACACTTAAAGTTTCAAAGATAATAGACTTTTCACCTATCTATTTATATTTTTAATGACTTATTTTTAGATTCATCATTTTAACTCAAATATTATTATAGTTTCAAATTCACCTATATATATATCCCGATTTTCTAAATTATCAAATTTTATTTGTTTAATTCAAATAAAATTGGTATCTCAATAGTTAAAAACCAGTTAATTATTCTATTAACTGTTATTCAAAAACCGGGTTATCGCATTCCTCCCTCTTAGAATCTTTTCGTCCTCGAAAAGGAACGAAACTAGAAGTTATTAGAATACTTAATATCAGTTAAATTACCTTTTGATTATTTTTAAAACGCTTTTTAAAATCCACATAATAGTACAAAAATAGTTTTTATAAAAAAATACTTTTATAGCTCAATGTTTCAACCAGTCCATCCTTGTTCTCATAGAAATTCGATCATACGTTGATCGGGCGTACAACTGAAAATCTGTAAGTACTTAGTAGACCCATTTTCAACATCCAGTGAAAATACTTGGAAAGAAAAAATAAATTATTGAAAATATAGAAAACAGTTTTTGAAAATAGAGGATATATCTTTGGTGAGAATGCTTTGGAAATCATCACCTCCATCCATGGTCACAGTTACATTCCAGGGTTACGTTGCTATCGCAGCAAAAGTCTATGTAACTGCAGGCTCGCCGCAGACTCTCGATTACGCCATGGAACCCACACAACAGATCACAGTTACATTCCAGGGTTACATTGCCATCACAGCAAAAGTCCATGTAACTGCAGGCTCTCAGCGGCCTTTGATTTTCGCAGTCCAAATGAAACTTCTCCACTCCTACATAGGTCGCAGTCTACCGATATAAAATCAAACGTAGACTGTTGGCTCTCAACGGCACACATGACTTTCGCTATGTTATACCATATGTCGCAGTCTACCGATATAAAATCAAACACAGACTGTTGGCTCTCAGCGGCACACACGACTTTCGCTATGGTATACTCTACTCATAATCCCCAGGAACTAGTTTTGTCCGGACTCCTCACAGGATCAACTTTAGAACCCCCCTTAGGGCTCAAGGCAGCATCACCCGATGGTACTCCTGAGAAGTTCATTTCAAGGGAGCGGCTTTTTCCCCAGAGCCATCATCAAAACATTTTATACTATACACATATAGTATCTTTCAAATCATACACCTAGTATGATCTCATACAAAGCTCCTTTACACAAAATCGATTATTCCAAAATCGATAATTCTCAAACTAGGCTTTCCAAATTCTCATATTGATTTTACCCAAAAATCAAAAGTCTTTCCAAATTCAAAGGTTCCCAAAACCTTTTCTAAAATCCTCATAAGATTCTTCATATATATATCCAGATATATATAATTTTTAAAACTTTGGATCATTTCAAACTTGTATAAAACTCCTTCTATACTTCAAATATTTCCAAAAACCCTTTTTCTTCTGGCAAAAGATTCAACAAGGGGAGTTTCATTTTATAAAACAAAGATATTTAACTTTGTTTACTCAAAATCAAATATTTAAATTTGACTACTCTTTTCAATATCATTTCATTCAAATCCGTACGATGTACACATATCATCTGTACGCTATACCAATCCGATTGCTCACTCGATCAGATAATTCACTTCCGAACTAATATCGTCCACCCGACTTCCTAGTGCGGACACGGATTTGGTTTCTTGATCAGAAACCATCATTCACCTTGCATAGTCATAACTATGATAGAGAATATCCAGAACCAATCAACAATCCATATCCAGGTTCGCCGTCGAAAATCGAGTGGAAAAATCCCACTCGGGTCGATATAACTATCTCGAAACTCTTTGCTCGAATCTGGATTAAATCACTATGCGAATAGAATAATACACGTACATCCCACGTATTTGACTTTATTGATTATTAGCCAAATCAATTTCTATTCACATTTCCTTTAGATTCTACCCACTTACTCACTATTGCCTTAATCCACATTTGGATTATTCCTTAAATTCTTATCTCGATTGGGTATTTTACCAATAACAGTTTGAACTCCGACCAGTTTATTTAGAAAATAGCTTGAAAAAAATTTAAAAATAGATAAGTAGTTATAAAATAATTACTAGTTGGTAAAATAGGTATAAAATACTTAGAAAATAGTTAAAATAATTATAGAAATTTTAGATAATTGCAAAATAATAGTAAGATAGTAATTAGTTTATAAAACAGTTGGAAAATTGCTAAACAGTTTCAAAAATAATTTTAAAACAAGTATATGATAATTTGGCTTTTAAAAGAAAGGTTGTATATATAATGAATAGCTTGGGAAAAGTAGGTTTATATTAAAACAATTTATATTAAAAATAGTCTAGAGTCAATACTGCTCACTTCCCAATCTCCATTCTCATCAATTCAGTTTAAATTCCTATTCCATTTTAATTGACCCAATTCCAATTTTAAATATCTCCAATTTTCATTGGACTTGATTTATTCCCAAATCAAGTTGAATTAATTCTCAATTTCTTTCCAAATTTAACTTTATTCAACCTTGATCTCAAATTCTACTAATTCAAATAAATTTCAATTGAACTAGTTTCAATTTCAATTCATTTCAACTCCAGTTTGAATTAATCCCAATTTCAAACACCATTTCCAAATCAAGTTGAATTATCCTTGATTTCCTCCCAAATTCAAATCAAATTCCATTTGAATTTAATATTATTCAACTTTAATTACAATTCCAAATTATTCAAATCAATTTGGACTAATTTCAAATTGAACCCACTTCAATTTCAAATTGTTTCAAATTAATCCAATTCAAATTTTCCATTTGAATTTTATACTTATACATCTTTAATCACAATTTCAAAATCAAATTCAATTTGAACTAATTTCAATTCAAATTCCAAGTTTAAACCATCTCGAATTATATAAATTCGAGTTGATACTTCAAATGTTGATTTAATTCCTTTAAATCAATTTACCTTTAAAGTTTTTAAACAATTTAATTCACAGTTCAGACCTAACATATTATACCACAAATAAAATTAACCTTTAAACAATTAAATTTTGAGTCAGATCCTCAAAATTCCATTTTTAATTATCTTTACTTAACTTTTCCCAAAGTTCAATAAAAATTCAAAACAATTTTATCATTAATTTCAAAATAAAGTGTGATTTTCCTTTTATCCCAATAATGGATTACCATACTTCATTTCTCATTCATTTAAACAAGTCCAATTTGCAATTTAAGATTTTTAATAACAATAGGATGATATCATCCATTTCCAATTTCCAGATCTCAAACCCATTTTGAGATCACACAAACTCCAAATTCGAATTAACCATTTAACTTTCCAAGTTCAATCCTAATTTTATCTTCAAATTTCCAAATCAAGTTGATCATTCCAACTTATTTAACTTCTTCTAAATTAAATTCAATTCACTTAATTCAGTCAAATTCACGCAATTTGAATTCCTATTCAAATTTTCAAAATTCTTTCCCATCTATAAGTTCAAAAACTTATCACTACGGGTTTTTACATCTCATTCCCAATTTAAAACTCAATATTTAGAATTTATCTCAAACCATCTTTGATATTATGCATATCCATACATAAACATATTTATTCCTTAACCAACCAGGCTATACTTTAAAATTTAAACCATCCTTGGTTTTCAATCCAAAACAAATTCCCTTAAATTTTCAAACAACTCTTGTTTGAAATAGGACCCTTTCCTTCAAATACATTAATAATATTATTTATTATTTTTTATTATTTTGAAACAAATTTTCAAGTTTCTGGAACTAGATTTTAAAACCTCACAATTTAGATCATTTTCAGTTCCAGTTTATAAGTCATACTTGCCCAAATGTTTTACTTCTTTGAAACATTTCATTTTGCTTACTCATTAATACACATCTTATTACACAACTATCATTTAGGATAATAACCAAGATTATCATATCTAAAGCCATTCATTATCATCTTATTCTGAAACACTCCTCCAATTTTAAGATTTCAATTTCAGTTTGAATCCATTTCAAACTTAACTTTATTGAATTTCAGTTTGGTTGTATTTCTAATACCACTTAATTTGATCCCAATTTTAATTTGGTTGTAATTCTATTACTTCTTAATTTTATTCAATAATTTAACAACCAATTAGCTTAATATTTATTAGAAAGAAATATTGCTTTATATATCAAAATATATTCTTTTATAAAATCATTTAAAATCTTTATATAAGAAAATAACAAGTACGCTCTCTCATATATATATACACACTCAACTCATCCTAGGATACTATTGACCCTATTCTTAATGAGTAATCCCAACAGAGCCAAGGTTCTCGCTTAACCTGGCTCTGATACCAAATGTAACGACTCGGAATTTTCGATCCCGAAAATTTCAGATAGTTAGAGAAAAGAAGAAAGAGATAGAAGAAGAACAGATAAGAAACACACAATCTCACATTCGCAGCAAATAAAATATAATATCAATAATAATAGTTATACCAAAGAAAACTGTATCTATCAATTTACATCGATATATCAGAGTTACAACGATTTTATACAACATTGGGCAGATACAATTTAACATGTCTCGGATATATACAATAATATAACACAGCGGCAAACACTCCATACGTTCCATCCATCCAGCTCACCTCCTGAGCTCCAGAACGTCCCTACCTGAAAATCTGTAATACTCGGTCTGACCCCAGCATTACATCAAAGTAACACCCGGGTCAGGTTGGAAACCAGCGTGAGTAAACCCATCTAACAAGAATACAAAAGCATGCAACTTATATAAGCCCGGGGTAACTTATATCAATTTACAACTTCACAAGATGTTATAGAAAATACTTATTTCACACGTAAATTTCTAAGTGCCAAACTTAGATTAAATGGTCCAACTTACTTAAATCATTCCATATTAGCATATTGATTCCGCACATCAATCTATAAGGAATCGAAGTGGTTTCGGGTATTCACTATACCCGACTTCGGTCTCTTCGAATTCAATACCATCTTAACCCAAGTTATTCAAGTGAAAAACAATTTAATTTCAAATAGGATGTCACTTCTTACACTGCAATTTATCATCGAAGATAACCGCATTATCATTTTTTTTAATCGATCATCTCATATCACATAGCGTTACAAATCACATATCAGAGATATCCTCAAATCTCCGGCATACAATATTATTCAATCCTTCTTAAGCAAGATAAGATCAGTTATACCATTTTAATTAATTTAAACAAATTAAATTAATTACACCAATCATCCTTAATCCCGCTTATTTAACATTACTTAATCACAATCCCAATTGATTCGTCATTCTTTAATCAGTCAATTTCAATTAATCATCCTTGACTAATTAATCTTTAATTACATTAAGTAGTTAATCTTTAATTATCACACAGATTAATTAGCCTAACCATCTCAGTTAATTATCTTTGAAATAATCTCCTAAATCGATTAACAAAAATTTATTTCCCCAATCCTTAATTAATTACTCTAGTTAATTATCCTATACCTACTTACATTGATTAATTATCCCTTAATTAATCACATAAGATAATTGACTAGTCCTTTAATTAATTTTCTTAATTAAATCATACTTTTTAATTACACTACATAATTACTTCTCGATTACTAATATTAAGTAGTTATCATTAAATAATCACATTTAGTAATCCTTATATATTTCCTTCCTTAATAAATAACATTAAGCAATTATCCTTTAATTGCTTTCATACTCATAAATCAATTCCATTAAGTGATTAATTCTTAATTAATCATCTTTATATTAATACTTTAATTACTTAATCACTTTAAAAAAATCCTTAAATTGAATACTCAAAATTACTTAACCTTTATTAACTATCCGATGATTAAATTAATTTATTACTTCCTTAATCGATAACATTAATCGATTTCTCACCCTAAAATCATTAAATAGTTATTACTTTATTAAATTTCATCATTTAATTTTGCCTTCAAAATAAACATATAGGATTAAACCCTGATATAATTATCAAATTACCCCAATTTGAAACATATATAGCTTTGTAACTCATAAAAAGAAACCTGTTAACACTTTGAATAGAACTTAATTTAACCCCTTCTTTGAACTAACACTTCAGATAACTTTTTTTTAATTTTTTTTATTTTTTATTTTTTTTACACCGCTTAAATTTTAAAACTGTTGTAGGTTGTTAACAACTTTCAAACATTTAGCCAGAACATAAAACTAAACAAATAGGGCTAAACTTCTGAAACCCCGAGACACTTACGTGTACCCTTCTATATCTACTTCGAGTCGCACAAACATCCACCCGAGAACGAAAAAAACTGGAACTTCATCTTCCCAAACCTCTCGAGTCTCCACCCCTGTCACATGCCAAACCACACGAACCCTTCTCCGAGTCAAATGCTCATTCTTCCCACAGCAACCCACGCAAACAACACGAGCCAACCTTCTTCCCAAACTCACGAACATCAGCAGCAAGTAAACGTGCACCGTGCACGTGTACGATCGGCCAGGCCGCTTCTGGCCATCGGCATCTCCTCCGGCAAGTGACTCCAGACCCGCTCACACGATTACAACCACCAGATCACCATAACTTGCCCGAAATCAAAAACGAACATTCCAATCCTAAAACTAGAAACAACATGATCAACAAATTATGCCTTGATACGCCACTACTGACCGCCAACGACTCTGCAACTCCGTCCAGAACTTCCCAGAATAATTACGCATTGAACCCCCTTGGTCCGGCCAAGTCCGCTCCTAAATCGATGGCAAAACCCTTCCTAAAACTTCGACCACCAAGCAGAAACACTACACCCTAAAATGTCTCCGTCCAATCACTACATCGAACAGTAAAATACTTGGCTATTTTTCCCAAGATCTCTGCCCCTCAACCTTACTTCAGCAACGATCACGACCACTGTCACATCGCCGGTTGTCGGAATTTGGCTGAGACTTCTTACACGTTCAAAACAAAATTTCTCGATATTTAATTACTTAAAAATCTCGAATTATATATTAAAAATCATGCTTTTATATCACGAATTCATTTATACCTTCAAAACTTGAAAATTTAATAATCAAGTTTTTAACTTGAATTGATCTTCCCGTGTAAATTTCTATTTCCTAGTTAATCACTTACGATTTTGTACATATAAATATTTTAAAAACAAGATTCAGTCAATACAATCGGTTTCCATTTAATGATCATAATCTTTAAGACATTGAGGCCAAGGAAATTGATTTTTGAATTGGGTTTTTGAGACTGCAAACCTATAACAAAGACTATATATATAACATTTTATACAGACATGCAATTGATCATGAGCAATTATATTGTGATTTCCAAGCAATTGTTTTTATAAATCTATACGAACCATACTTCTATCTTCATTTATCATTGACAATTAATCACAAATGAATTTAAATCTTAATAGTTTAAGTTTCACTCACCTCGAACAGAGAATACAGTTTGCTAGATGAACTGCACTTGATAATGCTCTGATTCTGCAACTAGATTGATGGTTATGAACTGAAGCTTTTGATTTGAACTGTGGCTTGCTGTTTTTTTTTCTGAATTTGCATTTATCTGATTTGAAACCCTGCTTTGTTGAGATGAATTGGACTTAAAACAACAACTTGCCTTTAAATCTGAAGTTGCTTAATTAGATCTGCTTACAGACCTTACCCAGCTTCAATTTTAGATAAATTTGAAGTTGCATCTGAATTTGTTTGAAAATATTTACAGATTTTAAAGTTTGATTTGTAAAGTTTACAAGTTACTTTTTTTTTCTTCTTTCAAATTTAAAGAGATACATGATGCCACTTGTCTAAATTGTCAACACTTGTTTATTTCTCAAGTTTTGCATATGTTTTAATTCTTTATTTTATAAAATGCTTTTATATTAATATGGTACATGTTTTCTTTCTATATATATACACACTAAAATTCAAGTGAATTTTAAGAAGAAAGAATAAAATTTCAAACCGTACTTATTCCATATAAAATTAAAAGAAAGCAAAGTAAATCTTTTTGTTAAATCACTTTTTAAGCTTATCATATATTTAAATAAATATTCATCTTATATTTCAAAAATATAGAGTTTTTACTTTATATAGCCTTTGCAAAATATCATGTTGAACTCAAACAATAGCTTCTTACCTACCATACACACACACACACACACACACACACACACACACATGTATATGGACACACTTAAAGTTTCAAAGATAATAGATTTTTCACCAATCTATTTATATTTTTAATGACTTATTTTTAGATTCATCATTTTAACTCAATTATTATTACAGTTTCAAATTCACCTATAAATATCCAGATATTCTAAATTATCAAATTTTATTTGTTTAATACAAATAAAATTGGTATCTCAATAGTTAAAAACCAGTTAATTATTCTATTAACTGTTATTCAAAAACCGGGTTATCACACAAATGGTCAGGTCGAGGAACTTCCCATTGCCACAAGGGTACGCTACTGGAAAGACGCCCTGAGAACCTAACCGGATCTCTGCCAACACAAGGTCGGGTTACCTCTAGCTAGGTAACAACTAACACGAGTATGCCATCCCTCGGTCGTAACCGACCTAAATCCTGGGATTCACCAACAACCACAAAGAAATAAATTTGCAGCAACCACATAGGTTAAGTAACAGGGCTCCATACCATAATACCAGCTCTATCCAGAAGGAAATGAACATACCCTATGGGGGCGCGATCCCCAAATAACCTTGCTGCATTCTTCCTGTTTCGACCATTTCCAGGGTGTGAGGTTCGACAAAGTCTCGTCCACAAAGCTACGCTTCTCATAAAAGCCACGCTTTGATCAACAAATGATCAGCAGCACTTCATATGCCACATTACCAAATTGGAAATGTATCACTAGTAACCATCAACTACATAACCTCTGAGCTCGTATGTCTCAGAGAAGGGTGTTAAGCTAAGAGAATAAATTCTCCGCCGCCAACAGAAATATATTTGATAGAAACCAGCTTTACATCTCAAATTTTAACGTCGGACACACATCCATACAAGTTTGTTCCTGGATCGAACGGAACCAAAGGCACTTCCAAAGAAGCCCTTGCAAATCCGAATATTCACTAATCATGTAACGACCCGCAAATCCGTACCCCTTGAGTCAACACTATTCTACAACAATTAACTCAATTTGCATAGAAATACGAACCATTTGGGTTTAAGAAGAAGAGGTAGAAGAAGAGAAAACAAAATCAACATCAGAATCTAACCATCGCAGCGGAATAAAATATAATAGATAGTAAATAATCTTTACTCAAAATCAAATATATCTGTTTACATACATTACATCATCAGAAAACATCAGTCACAACTCAACATCAATATCATACAATGGGTACACAACAACTCAACACAGCGGAATACGTATATAAATATACAAGTACGAGAGTACGTTTCGTCATCCAGCTCGTCTCCTGAGCTCCACAACATCATATCCTGTATCCTATAATACTCGGTCTGACCCGAGCATTACAGTTAAATAATACCCGAGTCAGTCTGGATTACCAGCGTGAGAAAATCACACCCAATTGATTATTAAAGTTTCAAAAATCCTTTGAAAACAAAAGCATCTCGTAAGACCACGCCACAAATAAACATGTCGGGTTTTTACCTTACGATAGCTAAAACAATTTTATAGAAATCCTCTGATATTATAATAGGGTCTATATACAAGTACTTATAAAATAGCCGAAATTGTTACATTATTAAATTCCAGCTACTAGCCACAAAAGTGGGTAATACAAACAAAACTCGTACAAGGCTCGTAGGGAGAATGGATTTCCAACTAATGACTAGGCATTGGAGTACCACCTGTCACAGTAAGGGGCCTAGATCACCATACCGAGGATTACTCCCTTCATCCCCTGCAACACAAGGCCGGAACCATCCCTTACTGGACAGTCCCGAGTGAGATCACCCCACGGTTGGGATCAGCAACCGCACCACTAAGCCGAAAATAAAAAGGGACATCTAGACTGGAATGACCTCACCCTGCTTGGGTGCTACCCACCTAACCTTGCTGCTTATCCCCTGATTTTCAGTCATTCCCATTTGATGAGGCTTGAGGCTAAGCGTTACCTTTTAGAACGTTTCACTTAGAATGCCCATCGCCTACCTGACGATGTTTCGCAAGCATTCATCCGTACAAGTCCGTCCCGGGTTCGAACGGAACCGAAGGCACTATTCCTACTACATCCATTTTGGAAATATCCTCAGGATTAGTAGCGACTAGCCCTTGCACTTCACTGCTCCATCTTCGACTCCGAACACGTTTTTCGCAAGAAACGTACAAACCGGATCGAAGTGGTTTTCGAGAAATAAATCTCGATCCCGGTCTCTTCGAAACGATCAACGCAATTGGCCAATATTGATAGTTAGTTATTTAACTATCAATTAACATTCACAAACAACCATCCAACAATAAATAATTTCCAAATTATTTATTATCCTCAAAATATCTTCGCAAGATATATTTCTATTTTCAATCCTCTGAAAACAGTTTTCAAAACCATCTTTCTTTCCAGAATAAACTTTCCCAAATATTTTCTATTTCTACTGAAATTACCAAGCACAAAACTAGATTTTAAAAATAAATTTTAAAACACTTTACTTTAAAATATATACTTTTAAAATATTTAAATTAAAACTACTTTAATAATTTTTGTAAAAATACATACTATATGAATATTTGAAAATAAAGTTACTTAATAAATATAAAACTAGATTTATACTTTTAAAAACATAGTATTAAGTCATTCTTTAAATAATTACTACTATAATAGATTAAAGAGAAAATACTTACTTTAGAATTTAAATATTAGAAATAAGAAATTTTTCAAAACTTGCTTTTTAAAACAACTTTAAATCCTTTAACGTATATTTAAAAATTTACTTTGAAAATGTACTTGGTTATCCAGGGAGAATTCCAACTTCAATCACTTAAATCAATTTCCCAAATTTATTTCCAATTTATTTCCCTTAAATTCGGAATCTATTTATTTTAGATTTCATTTCTTGATTTATGATTTAAAAATACTTTAACTAAAAATTCCAATTTTTAGAATTCTCATTTACTTCTTTATTCTTTAAATAAATTTTAAACTTTGAATTTTAAAATAATTCTTTATTTCTTTAATTGATATAATTTAAGTTTACAATTCATCAATTTCATTTTTATTCAAAATTCCAGTTCTCTTCATACTCGAAGTTATTTATTATTATTTTCATATTACTACTATTTCTTTTCAATTCATTCTTAATTTATTCAAACTTTCTATAATTATTTTTCTTACAAATTTACTTCCTTTTTAATTTCCTTTCAACAATCCAATTCATATATCTGGTAATTCATTATACCCGAATATCCAATCAAACCTTAACATTCAATATTCCAATATAACTCATCATAGGATATCAAATAATCACAATAGAGAATATTGAATAATTTAAATAAATGTGAGGGGTCCAGTTGGATCCCTCCAACCTGTTTTCCCTGCATCCACAAATGTTAGCACAATATAATATGCCAATTCCAAAATATCATACTATATCACATCAACCAATTCAGCCATTCAACAATTATTTAAATTTAATCATTTAAATTTAAATGTAACTGAGTGAGATTAACTCACCTTTGACTACGCATGCACCCATTCCAATCCGGCTTGTTTCCTTTCAATTTCAGACCTTGTAAAAACATTCTACGATTTATTAATACTTGATTAACTCGAACAATTTATTTTCCCTTTTACACTTAATTTAACTAATACTTTAATCTTAAGCTATTGATTAATTTTTTTTTTAAGCTGACAATTAAATTTGAACTAATAAAATTTGTTTTCCCCTTTAAAAAATCTCTTAGTCATCAAAAATAAGTAATTAAGTCATTAAACAAGTCAATCATTAAAATATGTTGTTTAAAAATAAACTAACAGATTTAAAAGGTGTGTATATGTATATGCTTATTGAATAACAGCTTTTTAAAATTAGATACCCCTTTAAAATCTATTTTAAAATAACCTAGAAGATTAAAAACGTATACTTGTTTTATTTTTGGGGACTTCTTATATATGTTTACCAAAATAAGTTGTATAAATTAATATATTTTTTTTCTGTATAAATCTTATGCATATCAAAATGAAAGCAAAAGGTTAATATACCTCACAGAAAACGCTGCTGCACCCATCATCGACCACCAGAGCCACAACGCCTGCACCGACCCCCCTTGCCATTTCAACACCCACGTCCCTCTCAAAACGCTTGCACGCAATCCACGCAATCGAACCCTAGCAGAGCAGTCGGGCTTCGAAAACGAACCAATCAATACGCCGACCATCGACGACGACCTCCACAAGCTTGCTCGAGCTTCCCCCAAGAGCGCGACTACGAACCCTAGGTCGAACAGCATCGAACTTGATTCCCAGAAACAGCTGTCGCGCCCTCCCACAGACCAGATCGAAGCCCAAGAAACAACGAATTCGAACCGCATCGGGTTTTCTTTTAAATTGATTTGAGAGCCACCGTTTATTTTTTTTCTTTTTGAGTTTTCGTTCGAACGAAAACTGTGAAGTAGTTCCCCCTTTTTTTTTAGATTTTAACGGAACGAAAGGGAAGAAGATGCGTGATTGAAATGAAAATGAAAAAGGTAATCTCAGTTCGAACTGAAAGCAAGCAGCCATTATTTGATTTCCTGAATAATAGAAGGAGATGAGGGATCTAAAATTTATGTTCGGCAATTATTTTTATTTTTATTTTCCTTCTGATCGAATCGTGATTTGAGAAGATGGAAAGGAAAGAAAATGGGTACGAAGGAGACACAACGGAGGCAGGATGTACGTATTGTCGGCTAAGAGAAGATAATTATATTTAATTTAAATCCGAATTCAAAATGTCTCGATAAAATTTCCAACGTGTTTTTATAAAGTACGCTCACACAATCACTCCAATTACTACGAAATTTGAAACCCAATAATAAAACAATATTTCGGATCCAATGGAACTAGTTTCGTCGAATTCCGAGACTGTGCCCGGGAAAGCTATTTTTAAATTCAGTTTAAACTACATTTTTTTTTAAAAAAACTGAACAAAACATCTTTAAATTCGATTCTATCACTTTTATTATCTTCAGTATTATCAATACGAATTTTACAAGCCTTCAAATTATTTTTAACTGGCTTAAAATTCCAGATTCACTAATTTATCCAATTTTGATAATTAAACTCAACAATTAATTATTCAATAAATATTGGTATTTGAAATTAAAGTTAATAATTAACTTTCGAATATTTAAAATAAGTTAAATATTCCAATTTCAAATATTCAAAAATTCCGGGTCGTCACATTCCTCCCCCCTTAAAAGAATTTCGTCCCCGAAATTACTAGTTAGGAAGAATGATCCGTAACCCTTAACTATTTCCTCAAGCCTAAACAGTTTTTAACAACTTACCCAACAAATCATTTATCATAGACCCCAATATCCTCTTTCTAACTTTCTGAACTTATCCATAAGCCTCAAACAATATCACCTACTTAACAATTCAAATGTAAAGTTAAATTCAAATCTTAAGTCATCAAAATTTTCTCAAAATTTTCTAACTCCTTAAATTCCCGAAAATTTTTGCCAGCGTCTCCTTTGCGCGGCTAGCTCGGTACAACTACAAAATTGGCTCTACGGCCTCCCAAATCTCAAAAAGAAAACAAAAAGCCAAGTGGCTAGATCAAAAACCCAATCAAATTTCATATAGAAATTTAAACACATACCTTTTAGTCGGGCCATTTAAATTTTATCTTCTGAAATCAAACATCAATTTCCTTCTGCTTTTAAAACACCTTTATATCCTGTTATAACAATAATGTCCATCCACACATTCAAATCATTTTGCATTACTTTTACACAAGTTTCAACATTTGCTTTATTTAAGCCCGTACGATGCACACAAATTATTCGTATGCAATACCAAATCGATCGCTTTCTCGATCACACAATTCCATTTCCGAACTAGTATCGTCCACTCGATTTCCTAGTGCGGACTCAGATCTAGTTTCTTGATCAGAAACCGTCGTTCTCCTTGCATAGCCGTAAACTACGATAGAGAATATCCAGAATCAATCAACAACCCATATCCAGGTTCGCCGTCGAAAATCGAGTGAAAAATCCTAACTCGGATCGATAAAATTATCTCGAAATTCTGTGTTTGAATTCTGGATCAATATAGCTATGCGAATAAATAACATATGTACATCCTACGTAATTAGCCCAATTGGTTTTTAGCTACACCAATTCTCTTTTATTCACATTCATTTGGGTTTCTATTCTCTTATTCACAACCACCCCAATTCACAACTTTCAGTTTAATTCCCATTCAATTATTCACTTGGAATAATTTTTCCCAATACCAAATTTTCTTAAGAATTTCATTTCTTAAGTTCAATTCAAATATTTTCCATACTTACTATATTTAATTTCACTTCGCTGTTGAAGTTCATATTCATTTTTACTCACCTAGTCTTTACTATTCCATTTGATTGCAAATTATCTTCCACTTGAATATTTAATTAGTTGCTCTTACTAATTGATTTAAACCTCAATTAAAGTTTATTTGCAAACTTTACTTTCTTTAGTTTCTTCAATTCCACTTTCTTTACATTCACATTTAGATTTCAGTTATTTAGCTCCAATTCCATTTGCTTACAAATTAAATCATTTACCGTTAGTGAAATTTTTCAAAAATTTTCTAACTTCCAAAATTTACGGAAAATTTTGACAGAGTCTCCTTTGTACGGAGGGACTTCTGCGATATCGCAGGATGTACAAAAACATATATACATCGGCCTCAGGCCGGAATTCAATATACATCGACCCACACGGTCGGAAAACAGAAAAACAGTTCATATTTCCTATTTGTATTGCGTAGGCGTACCTTATTTAGAATTTTTAAGCAAGCGGCTATTTATTTAAGCAAATTGCGCAATCAAATCCAGCCAAACGGCTTCCCTGAACCTGTACTTACTCAATTCAAACATGTAAGTGCTATATATATATAATTTCACTTACTTTCAATAGTTAAACACATGCATTACATAACTAATGTATATAAACAATTTTCATAAGCAATTTATATGGTTTTAAAGCTAATTCAATTGCTTTCAACAAATTTTCAAACCACTTTATCGTATTTAAGTGACTTACACTCAATGGTCACCTAAGCTTATAATCATTTAAATCGATTCCAATTCAATTTACATTTAATTCCATTCCATTTTAATTTATTCACCCCTCATCCAATTGCATTTTATTTCATATTCGCCAAATTTTCATTCCAAAACCTTTTTATTTAATCTCGACAATCTTCCATGCCTATATACCATTAATTCAACCCAAACTTTTATTGAATGGCTTTTGAAGCCAAGCTTCAATTAGCTACAATCTTAAGTGGTTTTACTTCGATTTATTCAAATTGCATAAGTTAAGTTCAATTCCATTATATTTGATTCTCATCAAATTCTATCCAATTCAAATTGCTAATTCACATTCTCAACTTATCAAAATAATATCAATGCACATATTTAATTTGTTATATTCATATTGGATTTTATTGGCAATTCAAATCATTTCTATTGTAATTCAATTCCAAACAGCTTCACTTCATCTTTAATTTACTTACAATTCCATGCTAAATGTATATTTATAACTCAAACTTCACTTTCAAATTCTATTATTTATTCACAGTTCAATTTTTTATTTAACTAATTCAAGTTCCATTTAGCCAATTTAAGTTCCATTTCCATATTTCATTTATCAATTAATTATCAATTAGTTTATTCAAATTTTATACCCAATATGTGATTTTTTATATCAAAATCACTTTAACTACTTTAGTGGAGTTCAACCTATTTATTTTATAAGTTAAGTTTTGGATTTTCATTCACTTTCCAGATTTCAAAACTATTTTATTTTGGCTTATTAATGCCACTTCTAAATTTTTTTTTTATAAGTCACAATTTATCTATATTCAAATTTCGTCTATTTACAATCAATCTAATTCACATTTTACACTTTACTTCTGGATTATACCTTTTTTTTAGCCAGGTATATTTTTATTATTCCATAAACATTTTAAGTAAGATTTCAGAGTTCTAAACAATTTCAAAAATTTCAAAAATCACTTTGATATCAACTACACCCCAAAATCTTTGGAAAATTCAATTATCATTTTTGAATTTCAAAACCCAGCCCAGTTCGCAAACCACTTCCAATTTAAAACAATTTGGTAGCAATTTCTCTTCTAGAAACTCGAAAATTAACATCGATGATGCTGCAGTCATCATTGACGTTATTTTCCAGCGACCGAAAGAGAATTAGATGCTTTTATCTCTTTAAAGTCCCTTTCAAATATTTTTAAATTCCAAATCTCTCCATATTCAATCCCAATTCAAAAAATTCCCGAAATAATACCACTATTATTTCTCCAAAACTTTGAAACCATTTTCAAATCCAAGGAATTTAAACTTTTCCCAAATTTCCAAATTTGAAATCCACCCCGATTTATTTCAACATTGCTCTGGAAATCTTAATTTATCTCAATTTATACATTTCATTTATAATATATATTTTCAAATTCCATTTTGTTATATAGATTTATTCTTCAACTTTGGTTATAAGTTTCAATTTCTTATTCAATTTTTACACAATAGCGTTAATAATTTAATATTATCCTTCCTTAACAATCAAGCATCCAAATACTATAATAATTTCTGAAAATTATTTCTTTCATATACAAAAATAATTTGGGAAAAATTATTTCATTTACCCTATTTTAAAACAATACTGTGTCGAATTGTTCTATTTAAGTGTTTAGAGATCCCTATCAATAACGTTAATTACTCGTATTGACCAGAATCCATAAACTACTCAATAAACCAATCGACACAATATAAAACCGTTTTATATTCACTAACAAATACGCGCTCAAATCTAATAATACACTCAAACTCATTATAGAGTACTACGGACTCTACTTGAGTAATTCCCACCAAAGCCTAGGTGGTCGCCAACCTAAGCTCTGATACCAACTGTAACGACCCGCAAATCCGTACCCCTTGAGTCAACACTATTCTACAACAATTAACTCAAGTTGCACAGAAATACGAACCATTTGGGTTTAAGAAGAAGTGGTAGAAGAAGAGAAAACAAAATCAACATCAGAATCTAACCATCGCAGCGGAATAAAATATAATAGATAGTAAATAATCTTTACTCAGAATCAAATATATCTGTTTACATACATTACATCATCAGAATACATCATTCACAACTCAACATCAATATCATACAATGGGTACACAACAACTCAACACAGCGGAATACGTATATAAATATACAAGTACGAGAGTACGTTTCGTCATCCAGCTCGTCTCCTGAGCTCCACAGCATCATATCCTGTATCATATAATACTCGGTCTGACCCGAGCATTACAGTTAAATAATACCCGAGTCAGTCTGGATTACCAGCATGAGAAAATCACACCCAATTGATTATTAAAGTTTCAAAAATCCTTTGAAAACAAAAGCATCTCGTAAGACCACGCCACAAATAAACATGTCGGGTTTTTACCTTACGATAGCTAAAACAATTTTATAGAAATCCTCTGATATTATAATAGGGTCTATATACAAGTACTTATAAAATAGCCGAAATTGTTACATTATTAAATTCCAGCTACTAGACACAAAAGTGGGTAATACAAACAAAACTCGTACAAGGCTCGTAGGGAGAATGGATTTCCAACTAATGACTAGGCATTGGAGTACCACCTGTCACAGTACGGGGCCTAGATCACCGTATCGAGGATTGCTCCCTTCATCCCCTGCAACACAAGGCCGGAACCATCCCTTACTGGACAGTCCCGAGTGAGATCACCCCGCGGTTGGGATCAGCAACCGCACCACTAAGCCGAAAATAAAAAGGGACATCTAGACTGGAATGACCTCACCCTGCTTGGGTGCTACCCACCTAACCTTGCTGCATATCCCCTGATTTTCAGTCATTCCCATTTGATGAGGCTTGAGGCTAAGCGTTACCTTTTAGAACGTTTCACTTAGAATGCCCATCGCCCACCTGACGATGTTTCGCAAGCATTCATCGGTACAAGTCCGTCCCGGGTTCGAACGGAACCGAAGGCACTATTCCTACTACATCCATTTTGGAAATATCCTCAGGATTAGTAGCGACTAGCCCTTGCACTTCACTGCTCCATCTTTGATTCCGAACACGTTTTTCGCACGAAACGTACAAACCGGATCGAAGTGGTTTTCGAGAAATAAATCTCGATCCCGGTCTCTTCGAAACGATCAACGCAATTGGCCAATATTGATAGTCAGTTATTTAACTATCAATTAACATTCACAAACAACCATCCAACAATAAATAATTTCCAAATTATTTATTATCCTCAAAATATCTTCGCAAGATATATTTCTATTTTCAATCCTCTGAAAACAGTTTTCAAAACCATCTTTCTTTCCAGAATAAACTTTCCCAAATATTTTCTATTTCTACTGAAATTACCAAGCACAAAACTAGATTTTAAAAATAAATTTTAAAACACTTTACTTTAAAATATATACTTTTAAAATATTTAAATTAAAACTACTTTAATAATTTTTGTAAAAATACATACTATATGAATATTTGAAAATAAAGTTACTTAATAAATATAAAACTAGATTTATACTTTTATAAACATAGTATTAAGTCATTCTTTAAATAATTACTACTATAATAGATTAAAGAGAAAATACTTACTTTAGAATTTAAATATTAGAAATAAGAAATTTTTCAAAACTTGCTTTTTAAAACAACTTTAAATCCTTTAACGTATATTTAAAAATTTACTTTGAAAATGTACTTGGTTATCCAGGGAGAATTCCAACTTCAATCGCTTAAATCAATTTCCCAAATTTATTTCCAATTTATTTCCCTTAAATTCAGAATCTATTTATTTTAGATTTCATTTCTTGATTTATGATTTAAAAATACTTTAACTAAAAATTCCAATTTTTAGAATTCTCATTTACTTCTTTATTCTTTAAATAAATTTTAAACTTTGAATTTTAAAATAATTCTTTATTTCTTTAATTGATATAATTTAAGTTTACAATTCATCAATTTCATTTTTATTCAAAATTCCATTTCTCTTCATACTCGAAGTTATTTATTATTATTTTCATATTACTACTATTTCTTTTCAATTCATTCTTAATTTATTCAAACTTTCTATAATTATTTTTCTTACAAATTTACTTCCTTTTTAATTTCCTTTCAACAATCCAATTCATATATCTGGTAATTCATTATACCCGAATATCCAATCAAACCTTAACATTCAATATTCCAATATAACTCATCATAGGATATCAAATAATCACAATAGAGAATATTGAATAATTTAAATAAATGTGAGGGGTCCAGTTGGATCCCTCCAACCTGTTTTCCCTGCATCCACAAATGTTAGCACAATATAATATGACAATTCCAAAATATCATACTATATCACATCAAACAATTCAGCCATTCAACAATTATTTAAATTTAATCATTTAAATTTAAATGTAACTGAGTGAGATTAACTCACCTTTGACTACGCATGCACCCATTCCAATCCGGCTTGTTTCCTTTCAATTTCAGACCTTGTAAAAACATTCTACGATTTATTAATACTTGATTAACTCGAACAATTTATTTTCCCTTTTACACTTAATTTAACTATTACTTTAATCTTAAGCTATTGATTAATTTTTTTTTAAGCTGACAATTAAATTTGAACTAATAAAATTTGTTTTCCCCTTTAAAAAATCTCTTAGTCATCAAAAATAAGTAATTAAGTCATTAAACAAGTCAATCATTAAAATATGTTGTTTAAAAATAAACTAATAGATTTAAAAGTTGTGTATATGTATATGCTTATTGAATAACAACTTTTTAAAATTAAATACCCCTTTAAAATCTATTTTAAAATAACCTAGAAGATTAAAAACGTATACTTGTTTTATTTTTGGGGACTTCTTATATATGTTTACCAAAATAAGTTGTAGATATTAATATATTTTTTTTCTGTATAAATCTTATGCATATCAAAATGAAAGCAAAAGGTTAATATACCTCACAGAAAACGCTGCTGCACCCATCATCGACCACCAGAGCCACAACACCCGCACCGACCCCCCTTGCCATTTCAACACCCACGTCCCTCTCAAAACGCTTGCACGCAATCCACGCAATCGAACCCTAGCAGAGCAGTCGGGCTTCGAAAACGAACCAATCAATACGCCGACCATCGACGACGACCTCCACAAGCTTGCTCAAGCTTCCCCCAAGAGCGCGACTACGAACCCTAGGTCGAACAGCATCGAACTTGATTCCCAGAAACAGTTGTCGCGCCCTCCCACAGACCAGATCGAAGCCCAAGAAACAACGAATTCGAACCGCATCGGGTTTTCTTTTAAATTGATTTGAGAGCCACCATTTATTTTTTTCTTTTTGAGTTTTCGTTCGAACGAAAACTGTGAAGTAGTTCCCCTTTTTTTTTAGATTTTAACGGAACGAAAGGGAAGAAGATGCGTGATTGAAATGAAAATGAAAAAGGTAATCTCAGTTCGAACTGAAAGCAAGCAGCCATTATTTGATTTCCTGAATAATAGAAGGAGATGAGGGATCTAAAATTTATGTTCGGCAATTATTTTTATTTTTATTTTCCTTCTGATCGAATCGTGATTTGAGAAGATGGAAAGGAAAGAAAATGGGTACGAAGGAGACACAACGGAGGCAGGATGTACGTATTGTCGGCTAAGAGAAGATAATTATATTTAATTTAAATCCGAATTCAAAATGTCTCGACAAAATTTCCAACGTGTTTTTATAACGTACGCTCACACAATCACTCCAATTACTACGAAATTTGAAACCCAATAATAAAACAATATTTCGGATCCAATGGAACTAGTTTCGTCGAATTCCGAGACTGTGCCCCGGAAAGCTATTTTTAAATTCAGTTTAAACTACATATTTTTTTTTTAAAACTGAACAAAACATCTTTAAATTCGATTCTATCACTTTTATTATCTTCAGTATTATCAATACGAATTTTACAAGCCTTCAAATTATTTTTAACTGGCTTAAAATTCTAGATTCACTAATTTATCCAATTTTGATAATTAAACTCAACAATTAATTATTCAATAAATATTGGTATTTGAAATTAAAGTTAATAATTAACTTTAGAATATTTAAAATAAGTTAAATATTCCAATTTCAAATATTCAAAAATTCCGGGTCGTCACAAATCACGTCCGGAATTCACATCACAAAGGGTGATATAATCTCTATATCGGAGATCAGCCGATGCAGAATCATTCGACGGTAATCCTTCCGTTTCCAAAAATATCCGGTCTTCAACACCGTCTTCAAATGCTATCCATTACGACGTATCACTATTCGGAATGGGATTTATGACCCAAAGGTCCTCTCCCAGTTAAACCGAATATAGAGCACTTATTTTAAAATAAGCGTAGCATTTAAATTCAAGCAAATCACAACAAACACCCATCTAAAGGTAAATATTGATAGTCGGTTATTTAACTATCAATAGATATGCACAACATCACCAAATTCCAAATAATTTCCCAAATTATTTATTTTCCAAAAAATATCTTTACAAGATATATTTTCCCACACTTCAAAAATAAATCAATGTTTATTTTTAAACAAATTTCCTTTTCCATTATAAATTCCATGGTTAATTTATATTTCCAAATATCCACTGATATACAATTTTCAAGTTGATTTCAAATATTCACTTTCAATTTATCTTTAAGAGATAAAATCTCAAAACTTTTCACTTCATATTGGAAAACATTTCCATACTTATTTAATAATAAGTAATTCACAAATCTATTTATTTTCAATACTTAGAAAATATTCAATATACTTAAAACACGATTAAGTAAATATTTTATTCTTTCAAGAAAAACATTCTATTAAACACATTTATTTGAGTCAAAATGAATGTTGCATAAAACATCGTTACGACAACCCAAAATCACTAGTATAGGGATTCAAAATTTAGGTAGATATATAAATCCCAATGCTATACAAAAAACATTTCCTTTCGAAAATCATTTACTATAACAACAGTTTTATAGTCCATCTTTTTCTTATTTCTAGAAAACATTTATTTCAACAATGAATGTTGAAATATATGGTTTCGATCCTTAACACATTTTAAAACAACTTCAAATCATTTTAATTCTATTTAAAAGATCACTTCCTAAAACATTTCTTTAATATATTATTCACTATCCAAAATCATGAATAAAAATCGTTTACCAAATTCAACATTCTACATATTTTAATTTAAAGGATTATCCACTGTCCAAAATCGTGAATATGTTTCCTTTAATAAGCTATAATATTTAACTTATCAAAATAAGTCGATTTCGGATTTATAAAACAATGTTTATAAATTCACATATATATATATATATATATATATTATAAAAACTTCAACCTATAAAATCCATCAATTTACAAATTCTATTTATATCCCATTTAAATGTCAAAATCCAATTTATTAGTTAATTACTTATAAATCTTTTATTTTACAAAATCTATTCATTTTTTAACTTCACAGTTTACAAATCAATAAATTTCATTCACTTATGAAATCCATTTATATTTCATTTTAACACTTATAAAAACTCATTTTATAATTCCAATATTTTTAATTTATAAATATCAATTTTATAAATCTTTTATATAAACCATTTATAATAATTCAAAAATCTCAATTTAACCATTTTACAAATTAGTCAACTACTTATTTCAAAAATCACATTCCGTATATTTCACAAAAATCAAAATTTTTAAAACATAAAAATTATAATGTTTATTTATTTAAAAAATGAATCAATTCCCAAATTCAATAAAATGTATACTTTCAAAAATCACTTGAAAATCCTTTTAAATTCAAAATCGTTACTTTAACATTTTTAAAACTCCAAAAATAGGCCCAATGCTGCAACAGCACTAATAAATCAACCACGGCATCCAAACATCATATATCAATGTGATAACAGAATATATCGCAAATATCTGTAAATAAATCAATACTGTTGAGGAATCCAGTTGGATCCCTCCAACCTGTTTCCCGTCATCCATAGATGTTAGCGCAATACCAATCCCGTTTCAAGACGAAATATCATGGTACATGGGTTTACATAAAATATTATCCGCTATTATGCGGCGCAATAGGGTCTCATCCGCTATATAATGCGGGAAAATCAACTCCAAGTACATATATAATACCAATTCCACTTCAAGGTGGAATATCGTGGTATATGTGTTTAATAAATAACATCCGCTTAATATACGGTGTATAGGGTCAATTTCAATACAATAGATAATAATTTATCATTCAATCACACAATCAAGCAATTTTAAATCTAACTATTTAAAATTTAAATCGAAACAATTTCGATTGAGTGAGAAGTTCTCACCTTGTTTCTAATAACAGTTGCAGTGTTTATTTCGAATAAAATTAAACGTGCGTTTAATTTTACCCAAAATTTACACTAGCTCCAATCAATCCCAATCTAGCTCCATCGTGTAGTGTTCGTCAATACGAATTAATTTATAAATTAATTTACTTTTTATCTATATTTTTATAACCTTTTACAATATGGGCCATGCATTTTCCTTCAGCAAAATCAAAGCCGCATATGACATCTTCTTCCCAAACGTGATTTCACGTTCAAAACGCACGCATAAAACCCATAGCCGCCTCATGCCCTAATGCACGCGACCACCAACGTTCATCTATACCACGATCAGGAGATGCCACATCGAAGCTCTCCACGTGTGCCACCAACGCCTGCAACAATGTCGAACTCGGCCTCCCTGTTGCCTCGAAAAACGCATGCGAACGACATACGTTCATCGTCGATTAGTCGTTGATCCACGCACTCGAATTCGATCACAGCCGTTGAAATTGTAGTTCTCGTTGCCCTCTACGATTTCTTAGTTGGAAGTTTTTGATGATAGTGAGTGGATTAGAAGAAAAAGGAGGAAGAAGGAGATGCATTTTCGGCTGTTGACAGCATAAGCGGCGGCCTGACCTAATAGATTTAGGGTTTTGTGAAAATAAAAGATAACGGGTCCTTTTATAGAAAATTCTACGAAACACTATTCACCCGAGATTTTCCAAACTCCAAACGAAGCATGTCGGCTGACGTTTCTAGGGTTTAACCCGTGTTCCGGACACAATGGAATAGGTATTGAGAGCCAATTCGATCATATGTGCGAGTTACAGAAATAAACGATCAAATTTAAATTAAATCGGTTAAACTAATTTTTATGCGTTTTGGCTTGCCCCTGACAAACCGTAAATCCGATTGACACGAAATTTGAAACCATACAATAATATAACATTACGTCATAGCCCATTTTGACTTAGCCTGTTAAGAGAAGTGAAACATAAAAATATCTTTCAAACCCTACAATAATATAACATTACGTCATAGCTAAATTATCTTTTTATTTGTTGTAAAAAAAAATGTTTGTGAAACATAAAAATATGTTTGTACAATTTGTAGAGATGAAATCATGTCAATGCACATATGTTGTATTATGTAAATATGAAAGTGTTAGGGTAAATGTAGTGATAAATTAAATTTATTTGGGCTAAATTTCTTTGTTTGCGTCATAGCCCATTTTTGACTTAGCCTGTTAAGAGAAGTGAAACCATCCTTCTCTCCTCATCCATTTTTTTTGTACGTTCATTTTACTGTAACCAGAAAACAAAAAGAAAAGAAAACGCTATTCCTCTTTCAAACCCTAGGCTTCAAATCTCCAATTAATCTAAGTGTTTGTTGAAATAAATCAATCTAAAGCTATATTTCTCAGGTAATCAACTCCAAAACTTATTCTATTTCATCAAATTTGGATTTTTGCAATAGGTATATTGCTAGTAATAGGGTTTTCTTGCTTGCATGTTTTTGTAGTGTTGTTTATAGGTTCTCGAAGCTAAAACTCAAGCAAAAGCTCCAAGCTTTCAACAGTAGTTTGAGTTTTTGCATTCCTACAACAAGGTGAGTTAATCACTCGCAGCACTAGCTTTAATCTACGAAAATAATTTTTAGTTTCTATTTGAATTAATTGGATGGGATGTCGATTGAATTGCTTTCAAGTTTATTGTGGTTTGCTAAAAATTATTTGTGAAAAATTGCTTCAGTAAAACAGCAATATCTTAGTGCAAATTTAACTGAATCATCTCAATCTTTCTGTAGTTGAAAGAAAACTCTGTTAGCTACAACTTCTTTTTTGATTACTTTCTGAGATTCTATTGTTTATAGGGTCGAAATTTAGTTTGAAACTGATGTACACAGCTCTGCCCTGTGCAATTTTGTTTGTTGAAATTTGATCTTAAAATCAATCTAACTTTTGAATGATAAATCAGAATTGAGTGAGACTTTTTTCAGTTGGAGGGTATATTTATAAGGAACAACTTATATGTTTTTCAATTTCTGTAAATCAAATTTTTGATAATCGTAATATGTGTTTGAAGAGCTAGTAACCTCTCTGTCCTGTGTTTTAATTCAACTTTGAAACACAGAATTATTTTGGCCATATCTTTCTCGATTTTGATCGGATTTTGATAATTTTGGATATTCCAAAAAGCTTAAATCATATGATACAACTTTTATGTTTCATGTTTTCTGTAATTTTGAGTTTAGCTGTGTCGAAATTTGATTTTTCTACTGCTAACCCGAGAGCAAAACCACTATTTGCTCCGTCATTGAAGCTGAAACAAATTTGCCCATAACTACTTCGTTTCTTAACCGATTGTGATGATCTTGGTCATTCCAGAAAGGATAGAAACTAAGCTACAACTTTATATTTATTCATTTTGCCCGATTTATAAGCTACGTATGCTAAAATTGCAATTTTTTATCACTGTCCTGTAAATGCATAAGTTCAGGCTGAGTTTGATGTTTTTTTTTTAGTAATTTAATCATAACTTTCTTGTTTCAAATCGGAATTTAGAAAATTTAGATGTTCTGGAATTCTTCTGAAATATGCCACAACTTTCATTTTTTTAGTTTTGAATTATTTTGAAGTCTGGATAGTGAAAAATTGACTTTTTCATCGCTGGCCTGTGCAGATAGCCAGGGCACAAATTTTTTTTTGGTTTTGGTAGTATTTCAATCATAACTTTCACGTTACTGATCGGAATCATGAAATTAAAGATGATCAGGAATCCCTAGGAAATATTCTACAACTTTTATGTTTTAAATTTTGTATGATTTTGCTGTTTACATGGTGGAAAATTGATGTTTTTACTCCTGGCCTGTCATTGACAGCCACAATATTTATATATTTGTCTGATTTCGACAATTTCATATGCATTCTTTTGCAACATTTTTATTTATGAAATTTGATGCTAATATTTGATCATTTTGTCCAGCAATGGACTAATCAAGTTAGGATGAGATTTGAATTTAAATTAATTTGAATTCGATTTAAATTTGAATATCGGTTTAAGCCGATTAAATTGCAACTTGATGTTTTCTTGAGTTTTAAAAATCCGAATAAATTCCAGAAATTCTTCTAACATCATGGTTGGAGTAAGAAATGTTTTTATACATTTTTTGAGGTTTTTAAACAATTATTCTTTATTTTTAAGGCTTTTAAAATTATTAAAATCCTTTTTAATGATGTGTTTTCCCTCAAAATCTTTTAGATAAATTTCTAAAATTTATTTTATAACACCGTTTTCTCAAGTAAAATCTTTTATAATAAATTTTATTTATTTTAATTACTTTTACATTATTCGAACGTATGAGAAAGAGAATTAAACGATTTAGTAAAACACGTGGTATGGGACATGTGTGTTTACTATTTCGGCTAATTTCGGACTTGTACGATCGAAGCTATTTGAGAATATTGATTCTGAGATGTTTTGCCATTTTATGGCATATTTTGATTTTTGTAATTCCTGTTTATTGGAATTATTTAAGATGGCCAATATTTTGCAAACACTATGGTTTGAGATCTCCTATATAGGAGTATTGTCGATGAGATCCATCACGATGTCTTATTTACTTGCCAATGATATAAGGCAAGTCTTGAGTTTATGATTTCATATTTTGAGATTTACAGTTTATGAGAAACCATCATGATGTTTTCACTTGTCGATGAGATGAGACAAGTTACGATACCATTTAATGCTTGTCTGTGAGATGAGACAAGTATGGTGGCTCTTTGTCACTCGTCAATGAGATTAGGCGGGATATAAATTTCTGAGTTTTATGATGTTTCTAGTGTGGCATCAACTAACGGCTAGTAAACCGCTAAGTGCGAATGTGTGGTGTGGGACACACATTAACACTTTTCGGGTTCCTATCCGTGAGTTTGTGACACATTCACGATGTTTACCTAACGGAACTGCTTGAAGAGGTGTCAGCGACCTTGTCATGAGGATGAACTGCTTTGGAAGGTGTTAGCGACCTTGTTAGGGCTGACAAAACTGCTTGAAGAGGTGTCAGCGACCTTGCCATGAGGATGAACTGCTTTGGGAGGTGTTAGCGACCTTGTTAGGGCTGACAAAATGGCTTGAAGAGGTGTCAGCGACCTTGTCATGAGGACGAACTGCTTTGGGAGGTGTTAGCGAGCTTGTCTAAGGCTTCGGCCATCTGAGTTTAGCACGTGCAGCATTGCTTCGGCATTATAATCGGGGATTTGGCCAATCCGGATTTTTTGAGTTTTCTGTTTTATTGTGATTTCACCTTTCTAAGATGTTTTATTACATCGATAGCCTAGTGCTATATGAGATGTTATATATATGGTGATTTCAATTATGATGTTTTGAACTCTTATCGAGTTCCTTGAGCTATGAGTTTAGATAATTTCAGGATTTTATAGGATATTCCGTGTTTTGCCATTTTAGCGAGTTGAGATTGGGATTTATATAAATTTATACCGATGAGACGAGGTACAATTGAGTTTGGAGATTCTTTTATATTTGATTTTTGGATCATCCTACTTGAGAATGTCTTATGTTTGCCTTTTTGGCGAGATTTTATATTAATGTTTCACCTTTTGAGGAGATATGGTTCATGGAAACCATGTAGACATTTTGTGATGTCGCCGATGATATGAGGCGAATGTTTATATTATTTGAGTATTATTATTGAACTTACCTCTTTTGAGGTCATTGTATACTTAAGTGACATTATTTCACTTAAGTCATGAGTTGTATTCTTTCTGTTGCCTCTTCTCATTCAAAAAGAATTATCACTTTGTATCTTATGCTTCATATTGTCGTCCATCCTCATTAACAGATTATTTTAGCTAGACTGACCCGTGTCCTTTGTACTCGGGTCAGACCGAGTTGTTTCAGGTTAGCTATCAGTTATGGGACTTTGCTTTGATGCATCTGCTTGGATATCAGCCTAGCACTTTTGTTTAGTTTATATTTCTTTCCGCTTGACTCTGATGTATTTATATTTGATTCGACGTATATAGTGTGGTCGAATACTACCTTTATTGTATTCATATTGTATTGTACTAAACATGCATCAGTGTATATGTATACATATGATGTTTATTACTGTTCTGTGATGTGCTTTACATATAGTTATTATATTTGGTTCTGATAGATCCATTAGCCACCTGTAATTTTGGATTAAGCATTTACTACGTTTGTCGATCCATTGGGATAGAAAAGAAAAATCATAATGCATTTATCGACGTATTCAATAGATGTTTAAGACAAAGTTATAGATGGTCGCCCTTAACCAGCCCTATTCTCCGCTTTAGTAGATGGAATCACTCGTTAATTCTCTTTACTAAGGTGGGTCTTGGGGTGGGGCGTTACAGCTTGGTATCAGAGCTGTGGTCAGAACAGAGTAGAATAAACATAGAACAGTACGTATATCATGATACGTCGAAGTACAATACGAATGAATCACTGTCCTTTATTCGAGCTTGTTCTCGAATCCTACTTTTCTTCTTTTTCGTGTATTGGGATATGTTGAGATGGAATATGTATAGGAATATATATTGTATTCCGTAGTATTCCATAATTGAGTTTTATGTTATCTTATCTTATGAATGATTTTATTTAGGACTATTCTGTTCTTATTTTTGTCGATGCGAGTGAGTTCGTATCGATGAAGCTTATTGATTCCTTAGAGTATTCTTGTTGTATTCCTTTGAGAGTTGTGAATCGTGTTGAGGGGATCCACAACGATTGGCTCGTTTTGAGCATTCTGAGATTTTATTTGATGTTGCTTTTGTGAGTATTTGTTTGTTACTCACAATCTTGAGATGCATTTGATTTCAGATGGATTGACTTATTTGATATTAAGTCAAATCCTTTGTTTTATAGGATCCTATAAAATATTTAGGTTTCCTATTTTGATTGGTTTATTATTTCCGTCACTTCGGAATGTTAATGATGATTCCAAAGTTTTTGAATTCACTCTTGAGTATCGAGATATTGACGACATATCTCGAATTCCAGTCAAGGCGATTTTGTAGAGTTTTGATGAGTCCATTTGGGTTTGATATCCAATCGAGCAATCCAGTGTTGAATTAACCTTATTCCTAGCTTTTAGCCTTCGGCTATCCTTCCACGAGGACATCCACTAAGGAATGAGGTGAGTTTCTAGATTGTTCGAGTTTGATTGAGTTTATCATTCAGCTTCGTTTGAGTGTCCTTTTCATATACTCAATCAATGTTATCCTTTAGCATTACTCCGACTAAAGTAGTGATTCGTGGATTGTGTGCTTCTTCTCCTTTGAGAAGAATATCTTGCTTATCCTGTATCTTGATGATTTTTGGGAGTGGCTCGTGACATCGTAAGATTGACGAACACTCTATCTCCTTCTGTTGATTTTGAGAATCGAGTATTCAGGGAATATCTCGATGCATTCTCTTAATGTTCTTTGGTCTGGGTTTTGAAGCTATATAAATATGAGTTTTAAAGAGAAATTTAAGCTTTGAGATATTAAAAAAAATTCAAAGAATATTTTGAGAATATATTTACAAGAGTAGTATTTTTTTATAGAAATAATTTGAGAATGTTGGGTTGTCCATCGAGTAGTTAAGAGTTCTATTCGATACGCCTGATCAACGTTATCGATAGGAATCTTCTAAATGCTATGATGAGGCAATCAGACACAATGGTTTGTGTTTTAAAAATTGAGATTTTGAAAATAATATTTGAGATTAAATATTAAATTTATTTTTGAATGGTAATTGCAGCCATTGATTTAGAGACGATTATCAGAGTGGCGAGGCAGTTTTGATCATTCGACCGACTCTGCAGCAAACAGACATATCTATTTATTAGAGATTCAGTGGTGAGGCAATGCCATTTATTTATATATTTATTTTGAAATTATAAAGATGAGAATATAAGTGAGATTATTTTTGAGCTATGCTTTATTAGAAGTATATTTTGAGATTTTAGAATATATATTATATACATTGGATGTTTTAAGGGAAGAGTATAATAAGAGAATTTAAACCCTTAATTTATTTTGAGGGATATTATTATGGATTTATAAAATTCTTTGGAAATTAATTTTGAAGCAAGAGTATAAATTTGAATTTTAACTTTGAGTTTTAAATTACTTACTAAGTAATATAGTAAAGAGTTTGAGAAATTTTCAAATGTCGAAAATTGAGTTTTAAAAATTTAAAAGATGTTGAGATTTAAAAAAAAAAATCTAAATATCTTGGATTGAAAAGTAATTTGAGCTTATATCCTTGTTTCTTGAGTATATTCTATCCTTGAGTTAGTATCAACGACATGCATTATCGCGGTCGTTCGAGTTTGGTGGCTTTGTAAGAAGTCATTTCGTGATTTATTCATCTTGTCTATTGTGTTTATCTTGTTGAGAGGATGTTCTTTCCATATTATTTTCCGGAAAATCTTATTGATGATATTCTTTATTGCTTAGAGTTAGGGTTTAAGTGAGTTTGATCCCGACTCTATTCATAGAGTTTTGTGAAATCATTTTTGATTGATTAATTGCTGAGCGTCTTATTGAGTTTTGTTTCGAAAAATGGGATATCTTCGAAATTCTTTCGAGATACTTGGAAAATTTGATGGTTTGCTAATCACTATATTAGCATTTGATGGGACATTGGATTAACCAAGTGATTTTTTCCTTGTTTCTCTCTACCATTCTATGTTGAGAGTATGAGTGGTTTGAGTTTCGAGCATGTCATTTATCCTTTATCGATTGAATTTTTGCGATGTTTAAGGCTCTTTTTCTAGAAAATTGCGGGGACGCAATTTTTATAAGGGGGGAAGTCTGTAACAACCCTAGTTTTGGCGATTACCTGTAAATATTGGATTATGATGGTAGTTATAATTTGGTATTGTGAACTAAAAATAAATTGGAGTTTTAAATTATTCATTTGGAATAAACAATGGATTTTAGGGAATAAAGGTGAAAAATAAAATTTTGAAACTTTACTTGGTTAATTAAGTTAAAAATGAGCTAATCATGATTTTAATATAAAGAAATGCAACAATTTTGATAATTATTGCCAAATGTTTCTTTTATATATATATTTTTAAAAGAAGCATTTCATTTAATAAGTGGTATATTATAATTAAAAATAGAAAATTTGGTTTAAGAATAAATTTTTGGTTGTAAAATGTTGAAAAAAATGGTTTGTTATATTTTATTGCACAAGAAAATAATTTTTATGTAATTTTTGGAGCTAAAAATAGAGTTTTATATGAACTATTGTGTAAATTGTGTATTTAAGCAAAATAAGAGTTTTTAATAATGAGAAATATTTTTATAGCTAAATTATCTTTTTATTTGTTGTAAAAAAAATGTTTGTGAAACATAAAAATATGTTTGTACAATTTGCAGAGATGAAATCATGTAAATGCACATATGTTGTATTATGTAAATATGAAAGTGTTAGGGTAAATTTAGTGAAAAATTAAATTTATTTGGGCTAAATTTCTTTGTTTGGGTCATAGCCCATTTTGACTTGGCCTGTTAAGAGAAGAGAAACCATCCTTCTCTCCTCATCCATTTTTTTTGTACGTTCATTTAAATGTAACCAGAAAAGAAGAAGAAAAGAAAACACTATTCCTCTTTCAAACCCTAGGCTTCAAACTCCAATTAATCCAAGTGTTTGCTGAAATAAATCAATCTAAAACTATATTTCTCAGGTAATCAACTCCAATACTTATTCTATTTCATAAAATTTGGATTTTTGCAATAGGTAGATTGTTAGTAATAGGGCTTTCTTTCTTGCATGTTGTTGTAGTGTTGTTCATATGTTCTCGAAGCTAAAACTCAAGCAAAAGCTCCAAGCTTTCAACAGTAGTTCGAGTTTTTGCATTCCTATAACAAGGTGAGTTAATCACTCACACTACTAGCTTTAATCTACGAAAATAATTTTTAGTTTCTATTTGAATTAATTGGATGGGATGTCGATTGAATTGCTTTCAAGTTTATTGTGGTTTGCTGAAAATTATTTGTGAAAAATTGCTGCAGTAAAACAGAAATATCTTAGTGAAAATTTACCCGAATCATCTCAATCTTTCTACAGTTGAAAGAAAACTATTTTAGCTACAACTTCTCTTTTAATTATTTTCTGAGATTCTATTGTTTATAGGGTCGAAATTTAGTTTGAAACTGATGTACACAGCTCTGCCCTGTGCAATTTTGTTTGTTGAAATCTGATCTTAAAATCACTATAACTTTTGAATGATAAATCAGAATTGAGTGAGACTTTTTTCAGTTAGAGGGTATATTTATAAGAAACAACTTTTATGTTTATCATTTTCTGTAAATCAAAATTTTTATAATTGTAATATGTGTTTGAAGAGCTAGTAACCTCTTTGTCCTGTGTTTTAATTTTGACTTTGAAATACCTAATTATTTTGGCCATATCTTTCTCGATTTTGATCGGATTTGGATAACTTTGGATGTTCCGAAAAGCATAATTCTACGCTACAACTTTTATGTTTCATGTTTTCTGTAATTTTGAGGTTAGCTATATCGAAATTTGATTTTCCTACTGCTAACCCGAGAGCAAAACCAATATTTGCTCCGTCGTTGAAGCTGAAACTAATTTGACCATAACTACTTCGTTTCTTAACCGATTGTGTTGATCTTGGTCATTCTAGAAAGCTTAGAAACTAAGCTATAACTTTTGTATTATTCATTTTGCCCTATTTAGAGGCTACCTATGCTAAAATTGTAATTGTTTATCACTGTCCCGTAAATGCATAAGTTCAGGCTGAGTTTGTTTTTTTTTTTAGTAATTTAATCATAACTTTCTTGTTTCAAATCGGAATTTAGAAATTTTAGATGTTATGCAATTGTTGTGAAATATGCCACAACTTTTATGTTTTTAGTTTTGAATTATTCTGAAGTCTGCATAGTGAAAAATTGACTTTTTCATGGCTGGCCTGTGCTGATAGCCAGGGCACAATTTTTTTTTGTTTTGGTAGTATTTCGATCATAACTTTCACGTTACTGATCGGAATCATGAAATTAAAGATGTTATAGAATCCTTAGGAAATATTCTACAACTTTTATGTTTTAAATTTTGTATGATTTTGTTGTTTACATGGTGGAAAATTGATGTTTTTACTGCTGGCCTGTCATTGACAGCCACAATATTTATATATTTGTCCGATTTCGACAATTTCATATGCATTCTTTTGCAACATTTTTATTTATGAAATTTGATGCTAATATTTGATCATTTTGTCTAGCAATGGACTAATCAAGTTAGGATGAGATTTGAATTTAAATTAATTTGAATTCGATTTAAATTTGAATATCGGTTTAAGCCGATTAAATTGCAAATTGATGTTTTCTTGAGTTTTAAAAATCCGAATAAATTCCAGAAATTCTTCTAACATCATGGTTGGAGTAAGAAATGTTTTTTTATACATTTTTAGAGGTTTTAAACAATTATTCTTTATTTTTAAGGCTTCTAAAATTATTAAAATCCTTTTTAATGATGTGTTTTCCCTCAAAATCTTTTAGATAAATTTCTAAAATTTGTTTTATAACACCATTTTCTCAAGTAAAATCTTTTATAATAAATTTTATTTATTTTAATTACTTCTACATTATTCGAACGTATGAGAAAGAGAATTAAACGATTTAGTAAAACACGTGGTATGGGACATGTGCGTTTACTATTTCGGTTAATTTTGGACTTGTACGATCGAAGCTATTTGAGAATAATGATTCTGAGATGTTTTGCCATTTTATGGAATATTTTGATTTTTGTAATTCCTATTTATTGGAATTATTTAAGATGGCCAATATTTCGCAAACACTATGGTTTGAGATCTCCTATATAGGAGTATTTTCGATGAGATCCATCACGATGTCTTATTTACTTGCCAATGATATAAGGCAAGTCTTGAGTTTATGATTTCATATTTTGAGATTTATAGTTTATGAGAAACCATCATGATGTTTTCACTTGTCGATGAGATGAGACAAGTTACGATGCCATTTAATGCTTGTCGATGAGATGAGACAAGTTTGGTGGCTCTTTGTCACTCGTCAATGAGACTAGGCGGGATATAAATTTCTGAGTTTTATGATGTTTCTAGTGTGGCATCGACTAACGGCTAGTAAACCGCTAAGTGCGAATGTGTGGTATGTGACACATGTTAACACTTTTCGGGTTCCTATCCGTGAGTTTGTGACACATTTACGATGTTTACCTAACGGAACTGCTTGAAGAGGTGTCAACGACCTTGTCATGAGGACGAACTGCTTTGGAAGGTGTTAGCGACCTTTTTAGGACTGACAAAATGACTTGAAGAGGTATCAGCGACCTTGTCATGAGGACGAACTGCTTTGGGAGGTGTTAGCGACCTTGTTAGGGCTGACAAAATGGCTTGAAGAGGTGTCAGGGACCTTGTCAAGAGGACGAACTGCTTTGGGAGGTGTTAGCAACCTTGTCTAAGGCTTCGGCCATCTGAGTTTAGCACGTTCAGCATTGCTTCGGCATTATAATCGAGGATTTGGCCAATCCGGATTTTCTGAGTTTTCTGTTTTATTGTGATTTCACCTTTTTAAGATGTTTTATTACATCGATAGCCTAGTGCTATATGAGATGTTATATATATGGTGATTTCAATTATGATGTTTTGAACTCTTATCGAGTTCCTTGAGTTATGAGTTTAGATAATTTCAGGATTTTATAGGATATTCTGTGTTTTGCCATTTTGGCGAGTTGAGATTGAGATTTATATACATTTATACCGATGAGACGAGGTATAATTGAGTTTGGAGATTCTTTTATATTTGAGTTTTTGATCATCCTACTTGAGAATGTCTTATTTTTGCCTTTTTCGCGAGATTTTATATTAATGTTTCACCTTTTGAGGAGATATGGTTCATGGAAACCAAGTAGACATTTTGTGATGTCGCTGATGATATGAGGCGAATGTTTATATTATTTGAGTATTATTATTGAACTTAGTTCTTTTGAGGTCATTGTATACTTAAGTGACATTATTTCACTTAAGTCATGAGTTGTATTCTTTCTGTTGCCTCTTCTCATTCAAAAAGAATTATCACTTTGTATCTTATGCTTCATATTGTCGTCTATCCTCATTAACTAATTATTTTAGCTAGACTGACCCGTGTGCTTTGTACTCGGGTCAGACCGAGTTGTTTCAGGTTAGCTATCAGTTATGGGACTTTGCTTTGATGCATCTGCTTGGATATCAGCCTAGCACTTTTGTTTAGTTTATATTTCTTTCCGCTTGACTCTGATGCATTTATATTTGATTCGATGTATATAGTGTGGTCGAATACCACCTTTATTGTATTCATATTGTATTGTACTAAACATGTATCAGTGTATATGTATATATATGATGTTTATTACTGTTCTGTGATGTGATTTACATATAGTTATTATATTTTGTTCTGATAGATCCATTAGCCACCTATAATTTTGGATTAAGCATTTACTATGTATGTCGATCCATTGAGATAGAAAAGAAAAATCATAATGCACTTATCGACGTATTCAGTAGATGTTTAAGACAAAGTTATAGATGTTCGCCCTTAACCAGCCCTATTCTCCGCTTTAGTAGATGGAATCACTCGTTAATTCTCTTTACTAAGGTGGATCTTGGGGTGGGGCGTTACATAACTCAAGTTCATATTCATTTAATTCACTTTATTCTTTTACTTCGATATCAAAATCAACTTCATTCAACATTACTTAAGTTATATTCCATTTCAAACATCATTTGTTTTAACTTAACTTAAATTTCCCCTTATAAATCCAATTGAGATTCCAATTCTAAAGTAAATTCTATTTAACTTTTACCAAAGTCAAATTTTGTCACTTATTCAAATTCATATCTCATTTTGTTTAACAAATTTGTTTAACCATTTTATCATTTGGTTTCGTTTACATTTTCACATTTAATAAGTTATACAACTTATATATTTAAACTTCTAAATCATATTAAATAATCACATATCTAATCCAATTCAATTTATTTAACTTTCCTTTAGTTAAATTTCACATCATATATTTACTATGCTAAACCAAATTCTTTAACTTTACCAAAGCTAAAATCTATTATCTCATATTATAAGTCCAAAACTCGTTTCACTTATATTCAACAATTTCAATTCATATTTATAAATATATTCATCTGGTTTCACTTCTTATATATAGGATTATTTCACAATTGTAAATCACATTAATTATAATTCCATACTTAATAATTCATTTGCTTATACAATTATCCTTTTCATTAACTTATATATATTCTTACATTTTCAACAACCAAACAACCATATATTATAAACATTACAAAAAAATTATTTCTTTTATATACGAAAATAGTTTTGGGTAAAAAAAATTCATTTACCCTATTTCAAAACAATGCTGTGTTAGTTTATCTTATTTAAGAGTTTAGAAACCCCTATCGAAACAGTTGGCCAGACTGCACCGACTAGAATCTACAAACAATCAACCGATAAGTCAACACAATACAAAACAATTTTTTTATATTCACTAACAAATACGCGCTCATAGCTATTATTACACTCAAACTCATTCTGGAGTACTGCTGACTCTATCTCTAATGAGTAATTCCCAACAGAGCCAAGGTTGTCACTTAGCCATATGCTTTGATACCAGATGTAACGCTCGGAAATTTCGACTTTCGAAAATCGACATTAATACATCCATTGTATCAACTGCCGAGCAATCGAAGGTCGTAAAACCGTACCGTTAGGGTTAAAGAAGAGGTAGTAGATAGAAGAAGAAAGAAAAAGCAATAGAAACAATATCAGAATCTTACATCGCAGCGGAACAACATATAATAGATAAATGAATAATCTTTAAATTAAAAGAACTGTACATTTTATACATTCCATCACATTACATTACATTATCAGTGTTTACAACAACAAACAGTGAAAAAGAAATACTATATACTAGTTGATACGCCGAGCCATCTAGCCTGCCTCCAGATCTCTACAGCAACTCCTGAATTCCAGAATGACCTGATAACCTGACTCTAGACTGCCCGTGTGGAAAATGATGGGCACCCAGAGTTTAGTAGGGAAACAATAAACTCCAGGTCAGTCATGGGACTGGTGTGAGAACTTAAAACAGCTTATTTTTAAAAACAAACAAAGAAATATTTTAAAATAGATCCGCTATGCTTTTAGAAAATGTAACTACCATAAGGCCTCCTGCCACACACACAATGCAAATGCAGAATTGGAGGTTATTTCTCCTTATGATAGTCAAACATGCTTGATACGCAAATTTCTTTGATATTATTACTATAAGTGCAAAGTGCATGAAAACATTTCGAAAGTATAATATTAATCTTATCCAGCATATGTACCATTATAGTACGCCTACTATATCTACCATATTAGATGGAAAGTTCTACAAATAAAACCGTACAAGGCTCGTATTGTTTCTTTGGATTTCCAACAAATGGTCAGGCCAAGGAACTTTCCATTGCCATATGGATACGCCTCTGGAAAGATGCCCCGAGAACCTAACCGGATCTCTACCAACACAAGGTCGGGTTACCTCTAGCTAGGTAACAATTGACACGAGTATGAAATCCCCCGGCCGTAACCGACCTAAATCCCGGGATTCACCAACAGCCACGAAGAAATAAATTTGCAGCAACCACATAGAAACAAATTTGCAGGAACCACACAGGTTAAGTATCTGGGCTCCATACCATAATACCACCTCTATCCAGAAGGAAATGAACATACCCTATGGGGGCACGATCCCCAAATAACCTTGCTGCATTCTTCCTGTTTTGACCATTTCCGGGGTGTGAGGTTCGACGAAGTCTCGTCCACAAAGCTATGCTTTTCATAAAAGCCACGCTTTGATCAACAAATGATCGGCAGCACTTCGTATGTCACATTACCAAATTGGGAATGTATCACTAGTAACCATCAACTACAAAACCTCTGACCTCGTATGTCTCAGAGAAGGGTGTTAAGCTAAGAGAATAAATTCTCCGCCACCAACAGAAATATATTTGATAGAAACCAGCCTTACATCTCAAATTGTAACGTCAGACACACATCCATACTAGTCCGTTCCGAGATCGAACGGAACCGAAGGCACTTCCAAAGAATCCCTTACAAATCTGGATATTAGCTAATCACGTCCGGAATTCCCATCACAAAGGGTGATAAAATCTCTATATCGGAGATCATCCGATGTAGAGTCATTCGACGGTAATCCTTCCGTTTTCAAAAATATCCGGTCTTCAACACTTGTCTTTAAATGCTATCCATTACGACGCATCACTATTCGGAATGGGATTTATGACCCAAAGGTCCTCTCCCGGCTAAGCCGAATAACGAGCGCTTATTTTAAAATAAGTGTAGAATTCAAATTCAAGCAAACCACAACAAATACCCATCTGATAGTCGGTTATTTAACTATCAATAGATATTCACAACATCACCAGATTCCAAATAATTTCCCAAATTATTTATATTCCAAAAAATATCTCTACAAGATATATTTTCCCACACTTGAAAAATAAATCAATGTTTATTTTTAAACAAATTTCCCTTTCCTTTATAAATTCCATGGTGAATTTATATTTTCAAATATCCACTGATATACAATTTTCAAATCGATTTCAAATATTCACTTTTAATTTATCTTTAAGAGATAAAATCTCAAAACATTTCACTTCATATTGGAAAACATTTCCATACTTATTTAATAATAAGTAATTCACAGATCTATTTATTTTCAATACTTAGAAAATATTCAATATACTTAAAGCACGATTAAGTATATATTTTATTCTTTTAAGGAAAACATTCTCTTAAACACGTTTATTTGAATCAAAACGAATGTTGCGTAAAACATCGTTACGACAACCCAAAATCACTAGTATAGGGATTCGAAATTTAGATAGATATATAAATCCCAATACTATACAGAAAACATTTCCTTTCGAAAATCACTTACTATAGTAACAGTGTTATAGTCCATCTTTTCCTTATTTCTCGAAAACGTCCATTTCAACAATGAATGTTGAAATCTATGGTTTCGATCTTTAAAACATTTTAAAACAACTTCAAATCGTTTTAATTCTATTTAAAAGATCACTTCCTAAAACATTTCTTTAATATATTATTCACTGTCCAAAATCGTGAATATAAATCGTTTACCAAATTCAACACTTCTACATATTTTAGTTTAAAGGATTATCCACTATCCAAAATCGTGAATATATCTCCTTTAATAAGCTATAATAATTAACTTATCAAAATAAGTCGATTTCGTATTTATAAAACAATGTTTATAAATTCGCATATATATATATATATATATATATATATATATATATATTATAAAAACTACAACTTATAAAATCCCTCAATTTACAAATTCTATTTATATCCCATTTAAATGCCAAAATCCAATTTATAAGTTAATTACTTATAAATCTTTTATTTTACAAAATCTATTCATTTTATAACTTCATAATTTACAAATCTATAAATTTCATTCACTTATGAAATCCATTTATATTTCATTTTAACACTTATAAAAACTCGTTTTATAATTCCAATATTTTTAATTTATAAATATCAATTTTATAAACCTTTTATATAAACCGTTTATAATAATTCAAAAATCCCAATTTAACAATTTTACAGATTAATCGACTACTTTTTCAAAAATCACATTTCGGTTATATTTCACAAAAATCATAATTTTTATAACATAAAAATTGTAATGTTATTTATTTAAAAAATGAATCAATTCCCAAATTAAATAAAATGTATACTTTCAAAAATCACTTGAAAATCCTTTTAAATTCAAAATCGTTACTCTAACATTTTTAAAACTCTAAAAATAGGCCAAATGCTGCAACAGCACCAATAAATCTACCACGGCATCCAAACATCATATATCAATATGATAACAGAATATATCGCAAATATCTGTAAATAAATAAATACTGTTGAGGAATCCAATTGGATCCCTCCAACCTGTTTCCCTGCATCCATAGATGTCAGCACAATACCAATCCCGTTTCAAGACGGAATATCATGGTACATGGGTTTATATAAAATGTTATCCGCTATTATGCGGCGCAATAGGGTCTCATCTGCTATATAATGCGGGAAAACAACTCCAAGTACATATATAATACCAATTCCACTTCAAGGTGGAATATCGCGGTATATGTGTTTAATAAATAACATCCGCTTAATATACAGCGTATAGGGTCTATTTCAATACAATAGATAATAATTTATCATTCAATCACACAATCAAGCAATTTTAAATCTAACTATTTAAAATTTAAATCGAAACAATTTCGATTGAGTGAGGAGTTCTCACCCTGTTTCTAATAACAGTTGTAGTGTTTATTTCGAATAAAATTAAACGTGCGTTTAATTTTACCCAAAATTTACACTAGCTCTAATCGATCCCAATCCAGCTCCATCGCGTAGTGTTCGTCAATACGAAGCCAACGCAATTTGTTTCGTCAAATTCCGACCTCGTACGAAGAATTTATAGCGTTTTAAACATTATACGAATTAATTTATAAACTAATTTACTTTTTATCTATATTTTTATAACCTTTTGCAATCTGGGCCGTGCATTTTCCTTTAGCAAAATCAAAGCCGCATATGACATCTTCTTCCCAAACGTGATTTCACGTTCAAAACGCACGCATAAAACCCATAGCCGCCTCATGCCCTAATGCACGCGACCACCAACGTTCATCTATACCACGATCAGGAGATGCCACATCGAAGCTCTCCACCTGTGCCACCAACGCCTGCAACAATGTCGAACTCGGCCTTCCTATTGCCTCGAAAAACGCATGCGAACGACATACGTTCATCGTCGATTAGTCGTTGATCCACGCACTCGAATTCGATCACAACCGTTGAAATTGTAGTTCTCGTTGCCCTCTACGATTTCTTAGTTCGAAGTTTTTGATGATAGTGAGTGGATTAGAAGAAAAAGGAGGAAGAAGGAGATGCATTTTCGGCTGTTGACAGCATAAGCGGCGGCCTGACCTAATAGATTTAGGGTTTTGTGAAAATAAAAGATAACGGGTCCTTTTATAGAAAATTCTACGAAACACTATTCACCCGAGATTTTCCAAACTCCAAACGAAGCATGTCGGCTGACGTTTCTAGGGTTTAACCCGTGTTCCGGACACAATGGAATAGGTATTGAGAGCCAATTCGATCATATGTGCGAGTTACGGAAATAAACGATCAAATTTAAATTAAATCGGTTAAACTAATTTCTATGCGTTTTGGCTTGCCCCTAACAAACCGTAAATCCGATTGACACGAAATTTGAAACCATACAATAATATAACATTACGGATCTGATGAAACTATTTTCGTTCAAATCCGAGACTGTTTGAAAAATGGCTATTTTTACTCGTCAATTAGATATTAAAATATTCAATTTCTGCAAATTAACTTTTAATTCAATTTTAAAGGTTCTGTAACATCATTCTAACTCCAATATGATTTAATACAACTTTACAAATCAATTCTAATCACTTTAAACCCAATTTTCAACTATTTCTGAAATTTCATATATTAAATTATCGATTTAATTATCCAATTAAATCTAGATATTCGAAATTAAATTTATTCGACTTACAAATTTTGCTTGTTAATATTTAAAATCAATTAAATATACGGATTTCACATGATCGAAATTCTAGGTCGTTACAAACTTCCCCCCATAAATGAATTTCTTCCTCGAAATTACCAAGTAAGAAAAAGTCTTGAAATCCATTAACTTTTCAAACATCCATTCAAATTAGATTTCAAATTCACTAAGTGTTTAACTTTTCCAAAATCCAACGGTTAAACTTCTTATAAAAACTTTACTAAGTTTTCAAATTATATTTAGTTATCTTTTCAGAACAAACTATATCATTTAACTTTTCACTCCAAAATCAAAGTTATAGTTTTAAAAAAAAAATCAATTTTCTCAAAAATATTCTAACGCCTTAAATTTTCAAAAAATTTCGCCATAACCTCCTTTGCACGGCTCGATCCGAAAAAATGGCAGTATATATCACAAATATACATCTCATCAAAGTAATGAGGCATCCCACAGGGAAAAAAGTGTAAAAGTACGATATGTAATCTGTGATATGTACCTTATATATTATTAGCGAGCATATGCAACTAATATAGCGTGAAAGCGAGCTCGAAAGCAAAGCAAGCGCAATGCACACCTACTAAACACTCAACAACAATGAGAAACATGCATATATGAAAGTAATATCAATATACAACATATACCAGAACAACAACTACATATGCCAATATAGCAAATGCAACAAAAGGCAAGGAACCATTAAATAACTATCATACAACAACAATTTCAACCATCAAATCAATATACATTCACTCCTTATTAATATTCAATGAATTGGTTTTTCATTTATTCACATTTGATTCATTAACATTGGACTTTACTAACATTCATTTATTCAATTTTTTTCAACTTCATTTGCTTCTAATGAATTAACACTTACATTCATTATTCCATATCAATTCTTTTACATTCGATTGATTAATATTCATTCCATTTATTAATTCAATTTCTAATTCATTTAACAAATAAGGTTGAATTTCATTACATAACTTGTAACAACCCTAGTTTTGGCGATTACCTGTAAATATTGAATTATAATGGTAGTTATAATTTAGTATTGTGAACTAAAAATAAATTGGAGTTTTAAATTATTTATTTGGAATAAACAATGGATTTTAGGGAATAAAGGTGAAAAATAAAATTTTGAAACTTTACTTGGTTAATTAAGTTAAAAATGAGCTAATCATGATTTTAATATAAAGAAATGCAATAATTTTGATAATTATTGCCAAATGTTTCTTTTATATATATTTTTAAAAGAAGCATTTCATTTAATAAGTGGTATATTTTAATTAAAAATGGAAAAATTGGTTTAAGAATAAATTTTTGGTTGTAAAATGTTGAAAAAAAATGGTTTTTTATATTTTATTGCACAAGAAAATAATTTTTATGTAATTTTTGGAGCTAAAAATAGAGTTTTATATGAATTATTGTGTAAATTGTGTATTTAAGCAAAATAAGAGTTTTTAATGATGAGAAATATTTATATAGCTAAATTATCTTTTTATTTGTTGTAAAAAAAATGTTTGTGAAACATAAAATATGTTTGTACAATTTGTAGAGATGAAATCATGTCAATGCACATATGTTGTATTATGTAAATATGAAAGTGTTAGGGTAAATGTAGTGATAAATTAAATTTATTTGGGCTAAATTTCTTTGTTTGGGTCATAGCCCATTTTGACTTAGCCTGTTAAGAGAAGTGAAACCATCCTTCTCTCCTCATCCATTTTTTTTGTACGTTCATTTTACTGTAACCAGAAAACAAAAAGAAAAGAAAACGTTATTCCTCTTTCAAACCCTAGGCTTCAAATCTCCAATTAATCCAAGTGTTTATTGAAATAAATCAATCTAAAGCTATATTTCTCAGGTAATCAACTCCAAAACTTATTCTATTTCATCAAATTTGGATTTTTGCAATAGGTATATTGCTAGTAATAGGGTTTTCTTGCTTGCATGTTTTTGTAGTGTTGTTTATAGGTTCTCGAAGCTAAAACTCAAGCAAAAGCTCAAAGCTTTCAACAGTAGTTTGAGTTTTTGCATTCCTACAACAAGGTGAGTTAATCACTCACAGCACTAGCTTTAATCTACGAAAATAATTTTTAGTTTCTATTTGAATTAATTGGATGGGATGTCGATTGAATTGCTTTCAAGTTTATTGTGGTTTGCTAAAAATTATTTGTGAAAAATTGCTTCAGTAAAACAACAATATCTTAGTGCAAATTTAACTGAATCATCTCAATCTTTCTGTAGTTGAAAGAAAACTCTGTTAGCTACAACTTCTCTTTTGATTACTTTCTGAGATTCTATTGTTTATAGGGTCAAAATTTAGTTTGAAACTGATGTACACAGCTCTGCCCTGTGCAATTTTGTTTGTTGAAATTTGATCTTAAAATCAATATAACTTTTGAATGATAAATCAAAATTGAGTGAAACTTTTTTCAGTTGGAGGGTATATTTATAAGGAACAACTTATATGTTTCTCAATTTCTGTAAATCAAATTTTTGATAATCGTAATATGTGTTTGAAGAGCTAGTAACCTCTCTGTCCTGTGTTTTAATTTCAACTTTGAAACACAGAATTATTTTGGCCATATCTTTCTCGATTTTGATCGGATTTTGATAATTTTGGATATTCCGAAAATCTTAAATCATATGCTACAACTTTTATGTTTCATGTTTTCTGTAATTTTGAGCTTAGCTGTGTCGAAATTTGATTTTTCTACTGCTAACCCGAGAGCAAAACCATTATTTGCTCCGTCATTGAAGCTGAAACAAATTTGCCCATAACTACTTCGTTTCTTAACCGATTGTGATGATCTTGGTCATTCCAGAAAGGATAGAAACTAAGCTACAACTTTATTTTTATTCATTTTGCCCGATTTATAAGCTACCTATGCTAAAATTGCATTTTTTTATCACTGTCCTGTAAATGCATAAGTTCAGGCTGAGTTTGATGGTTTTTTTTAGTAATTTAATCATAACTTTCTTGTTTCAAATCGGAATTTAGAAAATTTAGATGTTCTGGAATTCTTCTGAAATATGCCACAACTTTCATTTTTTTAGTTTTGAATTATTTTGAAGTCTGCATAGTGAAAAATTGACTTTTTCATCGCTGGCCTGTGCTGATAGCCAGGGCACAATTTTTTTTTGGTTTTGGTAGTATTTCAATCATAACTTTCACGTTACTGATCGGAATCATGAAATTAAAGATGATCAGGAATCCCTAGGAAATATTCTACAACTTTTATGTCTTAAATTTTGTATGGTTTTGCTGTTTACATGGTGGAAAATTGATGTTTTTACTGCTGGCCTGTCATTGACAGCCACAATATTTATATATTTGTCCAATTTCGACAATTTCATATGCATTCTTTTGCAACATTTTTATTTATGAAATTTGATGCTAATATTTGATCATTTTGTCCAGCAATGGACTAATCAAGTTAGGATGAGATTTGAATTTAAATTAATTTGAATTCGATTTAAATTTGAATATCGGTTTAAGCCGATTAAATTGCAAGTTGATGTTTTCTTGAGTTTTAAAAATCCGAATAAATTCCAGAAATTCTTCTAACATCATGGTTGGAGTAAGAAATGTTTTTATACATTTTTAGAGGTTTTTAAACAACTATTATTTATTTTTAAGGCTTTTAAAATTATTAAAATCCTTTTTAATGATGTGTTTTCCCTCAAAATCTTTTAGATAAATTTCTAAAATTTATTTTATAACACCGTTTTCTCAAGTAAAATCTTTTATAATAAATTTTATTTATTTTAATTACTTTGACATTATTCGAACGTATGAGAAAGAGAATTAAACGATTTAGTAAAACACGTGGCATGGGACATGTGTGTTTACTATTTCGGTTAATTTCGGACTTGTACGATCGAAGCTATTTGAGAATATTGATTCTGAGATGTTTTGCCATTTTATGGAATATTTTGATTTTTGTAATTCCTGTTTATTGGAATTATTTAAGATGGCCAATATTTTGCAAACACTATGGTTTGAGATCTCCTATATAGGAGTATTGTCGATGAGATCCATCACGATGTCTTATTTACTTGCCAATGATATAAGGCAAGTCTTGAGTTTATGATTTCATATTTTGAGATTTACAGTTTATGAGAAACCATCATGATGTTTTCACTTGTCGATGAGATGAGACAAGTTACGATACCATTTAATGCTTGTCTGTGAGATGAGACAAGTATGGTGGCTCTTTGTCACTCGTCAATGAGATTAGGCGGGATATAAATTTCTGAGTTTTATGATGTTTCTAGTGTGGCATCAACTAACGGCTAGTAAACCGCTAAGTGCGAATGTGTGGTGTGGGACACACATTAACACTTTTCGGGTTCCTATCCGTGAGTTTGTGACACATTCACGATGTTTACCTAACGGAACTGCTTGAAGAGGTGTCAGCGACCTTGTCATGAGGATGAACTGCTTTGGAAGGTGTTAGCGACCTTGTTAGGGCTGACAAAACTGCTTGAAGAGGTGTCAGCGACCTTGCCATGAGGATGAACTGCTTTGGGAGGTGTTAGCGACCTTGTTAGGGCTGACAAAATGGCTTGAAGAGGTGTCAGCGACCTTGTCATGAGGACGAACTGCTTTGGGAGGTGTTAGCGAGCTTGTCTAAGGCTTCGGCCATCTGAGTTTAGCACGTGCAGCATTGCTTCGGCATTATAATCGGGGATTTGGCCAATCCGGATTTTTTGAGTTTTCTGTTTTATTGTGATTTCACCTTTCTAAGATGTTTTATTACATCGATAGCCTAGTGCTATATGAGATGTTATATATATGGTGATTTCAATTATGATGTTTTGAACTCTTATCGAGTTCCTTGAGCTATGAGTTTAGATAATTTCAGGATTTTATAGGATATTCCGTGTTTTGCCATTTTAGCGAGTTGAGATTGGGATTTATATAAATTTATACCGATGAGACGAGGTACAATTGAGTTTGGAGATTCTTTTATATTTGATTTTTGGATCATCCTACTTGAGAATGTCTTATGTTTGCCTTTTTGGCAAGATTTTATATTAATGTTTCACCTTTTGAGGAGATATGGTTCATGGAAACCATGTAGACATTTTGTGATGTCGCCGATGATATGAGGCGAATGTTTATATTATTTGAGTATTATTATTGAACTTACCTCTTTTGAGGTCATTGTATACTTAAGTGACATTATTTCACTTAAGTCATGAGTTGTATTCTTTCTGTTGCCTCTTCTCATTCAAAAAGAATTATCACTTTGTATCTTATGCTTCATATTGTCGTCCATCCTCATTAACAGATTATTTTAGCTAGACTGACCCGTGTCCTTTGTACTCGGGTCAGACCGAGTTGTTTCAGGTTAGCTATCAGTTATGGGACTTTGCTTTGATGCATCTGCTTGGATATCAGCCTAGCACTTTTGTTTAGTTTATATTTCTTTCCGCTTGACTCTGATGTATTTATATTTGATTCGACGTATATAGTGTGGTCGAATACTACCTTTATTGTATTCATATTGTATTGTACTAAACATGCATCAGTGTATATGTATACATATGATGTTTATTACTGTTCTGTGATGTGCTTTACATATAGTTATTATATTTGGTTCTGATAGATCCATTAGCCACCTGTAATTTTGGATTAAGCATTTACTACGTTTGTCGATCCATTGGGATAGAAAAGAAAAATCATAATGCATTTATCGACGTATTCAATAGATGTTTAAGACAAAGTTATAGATGGTCGCCCTTAACCAGCCCTATTCTCCGCTTTAGTAGATGGAATCACTCGTTAATTCTCTTTACTAAGGTGGGTCTTGGGGTGGGGCGTTACAGCTTGGTATCAGAGCTGTGGTCAGAACAGAGTAGAATAAACATAGAACAGTACGTATATCATGATACGTCGAAGTACAATACGAATGAATCACTGTCCTTTATTCGAGCTTGTTCTCGAATCCTACTTTTCTTCTTTTTCGTGTATTGGGATATGTTGAGATGGAATATGTATAGGAATATATATTGTATTCCGTAGTATTCCATAATTGAGTTTTATGTTATCTTATCTTATGAATGATTTTATTTAGGACTATTCTGTTCTTATTTTTGTCGATGCGAGTGAGTTCGTATCGATGAAGCTTATTGATTCCTTAGAGTATTCTTGTTGTATTCCTTTGAGAGTTGTGAATCGTGTTGAGGGGATCCACAACGATTGGCTCGTTTTGAGCATTCTGAGATTTTATTTGATGTTGCTTTTGTGAGTATTTGTTTGTTACTCACAATCTTGAGATGCATTTGATTTCATATGGATTGACTTATTTGATATTAAGTCAAATCCTTTGTTTTATAGGATCCTATTGTATATATAGGTTTCCTATTTTGATTGGTTTATTATTTCCGTCACTTCGGAATGTTAATGATGATTCCAAAGTTTTTGAATTCACTCTTGAGTATCGAGATATTGACGACATATCTCGAATTCCAGTCAAGGCAATTTTGTAGAGTTTTGATGAGTCCGTTTGGGTTTGATATCCAATCGAGCAATCGAGTGTTGAATTAACCTTATTCCTAGCTTTTAGCCTTCGGCTATCCTTCCACGAGGACATCCACTAAGGAATGAGGTGAGTTTCTAGATTGTTCGAGTTTGATTGAGTTTATCATTCAGCTTCGTTTGAGTGTCCTTTTCATATACTCAATCAATGTTATCCTTTAGCATTACTCCGACTGAAGTAGTGATTCGTGGATTGTGTGCTTCTTCTCCTTTGAGAAGAATATCTTGCTTATCCTGTATCTTGATGATTTTTGGGAGTGGCTCGTGACATCATAAGATTGACGAACACTCTATCTCCTTCTGTTGATTTTGAGAATCGAGTATTCAGGGAATATCTCGATGCATTCTCTTAATGTTCTTTGGTCTGAGTTTTGAAGCTATATAAATATGAGTTTTAAAGAGAAATTTAAGCTTTGAGATATTAAAAAAAATTCAAAGAATATTTTGAGAATATATTTACAAGAGTAGTATTTTTTTATAGAAATAATTTGAGAATGTTGGGTTGTCCATCGAGTAGTTAAGAGTTCTGTTCGATACGCCTGATCAACGTTATCGATAGGAATCTCCTAAATGCTATGATGAGGCAATCAGACACAATGGTTTGTGTTTTAAAAATTGAGATTTTGAAAATAATATTTGAGATTAAATATTAAATTTATTTTTGAATGGTAATTGCAGCCATTGATTTAGAGACGAGTATCAGAGTGGCGAGGCAGTTTTGATCATTCGACCGACTCTGCAGCAAACGGACATATCTATTTATTAGAGATTCAGTGGTGAGGCAATGCCATTTATTTATATATTTATTTTGAAATTATAAAGATGAGAATATAAGTGAGATTATTTTTGAGCTATGCTTTATTAGAAGTATATTTTGAGATTTTAGAATATATATATATATACATTGGATGTTTTAAGGGAAGAGTATAATAAGAGAATTTAAACCCTTAATTTATTTTGAGGGATATTATTATGGATTTATAAAATTCTTTGGAAATTAATTTTGAAGCAAGAGTATAAATTTGAATTTTAACTTTGAGTTTTAAATTACTTACTAAGTAATATAGTAAAGAGTTTGAGAAATTTTCAAATGTCGAAATTGAGTTTTAAAAATTTAAAAGATGTTGAGATTTAAAAAAAAATCTAAATATTTTGGATTGAAAAGTAATTTGAGCTTATATCCTTGTTTCTTGAGTATATTCTATCCTTGAGTTAGTATCAACGACATGCATTATCACGGTCGTTCGAGTTTGGTGGCCTTGTAAGAAGTCATTTCGTGATTTATTCATCTTGTCTATTGTGTTTATCTTGTTGAGAGGATGTTCTTTCCATATTATTTTCCGGAAAATCTTATTGATGATATTCTTTATTGCTTAGAGTTAGGGTTTAAGTGAGTTTGATCCCGACTCTATTCATAGAGTTTTGTGAAATCATTTTTGATTGATTAATTGTTGAGCGTCTTATTGAGTTTTGTTTCGAAAAATGGGATATCTTCAAAATTCTTCCGAGATACTTGGAAAATTTGATGGTTTGCTAATCACTATATTAGCATTTGATGGGACATTGGATTAACCAAGTGATTTTTTCCTTGTTTCTCTCTACCATTCTATGTTGAGAGTATGAGTGGTTTGAGTTTCGAGCTTGTCTTTTATCCTTTATCGATTGAATTTTTGCGATGTTTAAGGCTCTTTTTCTAGAAAATTGCGGGGACGCAATTTTTATAAGGGGGGAAGTCTGTCACAACCCTAGTTTTGGCGATTACCTACAAATATTGGATTATGATGGTAGTTATAATTTGGTATTGTGAACTAAAAATAAATTGGAGTTTTAAATTATTCATTTGGAATAAACAATGGATTTTAGGGAATAAAGGTGAAAAATAAAATTTTGAAACTTTACTTGGTTAATTAAGTTAAAAATGAGCTAATCATGATTTTAATATAAAGAAATGCAACAATTTTGATAATTATTGCCAAATGTTTCTTTTATATATATTTTTTAAAAGAAGCATTTCGTTTAATAAGTGGTATATTACAATTAAAAATGGAAAATTTGGTTTAAGAATAAATTTTTGGTTGTAAAATGTTGAAAAAAATGGTTTGTTATATTTTATTGCACAAGAAAATAATTTTTATGTAATTTTTGGAGCTAAAAATAGAGTTTTATATGAACTATTGTGTAAATTGTGTATTTAAGCAAAATAAGAGTTTTTAATAATGAGAAATATTTTTATAGCTAAATTATCTTTTTATTTGTTGTAAAAAAAATGTTTGTGAAACATAAAAATATGTTTGTACAATTTGCAGAGATGAAATCATGTAAATGCACATATGTTGTATTATGTAAATATGAAAGTGTTAGGGTAAATTTAGTGAAAAATTAAATTTATTTGGGCTGAATTTCTTTGTTTGGGTCATAGCCCATTTTGACTTAGCCTGTTAAGAGAAGAGAAACCATCCTTCTCTCCTCGTCCATTTTTTTTGTACGTTCATTTTAATGTAACCAGAAAAGAAAAAGAAAAGAAAACGTTATTCCTCTTTCAAACCCTAGGCTTCAAATCTCCAATTAATCCAAGTGTTTGCTGAAATAAATCAATCTAAAGCTATATTTCTCAGGTAATCAACTCCAAAACTTATTCTATTTCATAAAATTTGGATTTTTGCAATAGGTAGATTGTTAGTAATAGGGTTTTCTTTCTTGCATGTTGTTGTAGTGTTGTTCATATGTTCTCGAAGCTAAAACTCAAGCAAAAGCTCCAAGCTTTCAACAATAGTTCGAGTTTTTGCATTCCTACAACAAGGTGAGTTAATCACTCACACTACTAGCTTTAATCTACGAAAATAATTTTTAGTTTCTATTTGAATTAATTGGATGGGATGTCGATTGAATTGCTTTCAAGTTTATTGTGGTTTGCTGAAAATTATTTGTGAAAAATTGCTGCAGTAAAACAGAAATATCTTAGTGAAAATTTACCCGAATCATCTCAATCTTTCTGCAGTTGAAAGAAAACTCTGTTAGCTACAACTTCTCTTTTAATTATTTTCTGAGATTCTATTGTTTATAGGGTCGAAATTTAGTTTGAAACTGATGTACACAGCTCTGCCCTGTGCAATTTTGTTTGTTGAAATCTGATCTTAAAATCACTATAACTTTTGAATGATAAATCAGAATTGAGTGAGACTTTTTTCTGTTGGAGGGTATATTTATAAGAAACAACTTTTATGTTTATCATTTTCTGTAAATCAAAATTTTTATAATTGTAATATGTGTTTGAAGAGCTAGTAACCTCTTTGTCCTGTGTTTTAATTTTGACTTTGAAATACCTAATTATTTTGGCCATATCTTTCTCGATTTTGATCGGATTTGGATAACTTTGGATGTTCCGAAAAGCTTAAATTCTATGCTACAACTTTATGTTTCATGTTTCTTGTAATTTTGAGGTTAGCTATATGGAAATTTGATTTTTCTACTGCTAACCCGAGAGCAAAACCAATATTTGCTCCGTCGTTGAAGCTGAAACTAATTTGACCATAACTACTTCGTTTCTTAACCGATTGTGATGATCTTGGTCATTCTAGAAAGCTTAGAAACTAAGCTATAACTTTTGTATTATTCATCTTGACCTATTTAGAGGCTACCTATGCTAAAATTGCAATTGTTTATCACTGTCCCGTAAATGCATAAGTTCAGGCTGAGTTTGTTTTTTTTTTAGTAATTTAATCATAACTTTCTTGTTTCAAATCGGAATTTAGAAATTTTAGATGTTCTGCAATTTTTGTGAAATATGCCACAACTTTTATGTTTTTAGTTTTGAATTATTTTGAAGTCTGCATAGTGAAAAATTGACTTTTTCATGGCTGGCCTGTGCTGATAGCCAGGGCACAATTTTTTTTTGTTTTGGTAGTATTTCGATCATAACTTTCACGTTACTGATCGGAATCATGAAATTAAAGATGTTATAGAATCCTTAGGAAATATTCTACAACTTTTATGTTTTAAATTTTGTATGATTTTGCTGTTTACACGGTGGAAAATTGATGTTTTTACTGCTGGCCTGTCATTGACAGCCACAATATTTATATATTTGTCCGATTTCGACAATTTCATATGCATTCTTTTGCAACATTTTTATTTATGAAATTTGATGCTAATATTTGATCATTTTGTCTAGCAATGGACTAATCAAGTTAGGATGAGATTTGAATTTAAATTAATTTGAATTCGATTTAAATTTGAATATCGGTTTAAGCCGATTAAATTGCAAATTGATGTTTTCTTGAGTTTTAAAAATCCGAATAAATTCCAGAAATTCTTCTAACATCATGGTTGGAGTAAGAAATGTTTTTTTATACATGTTTAGAGGTTTTAAACAATTATTATTTATTTTTAAGGCTTTTAAAATTATTAAAATCCTTTTTAATGATGTGTTTTCCCTCAAAATCTTTTAGATAAATTTCTAAAATTTGTTTTATAACACCGTTTTCTCAAGTAAAATCTTTTATAATAAATTTTATTATTTTAATTACTTCTACATTATTCGAACGTATGAGAAAGGGAATTAAACGATTTAGTAAAACACGTGGTATGGGACATGTGCGTTTACTATTTCGGTTAATTTTGGACTTGTACGATCGAAGCTATTTGAGAATATTGATTCTGAGATGTTTTGCCATTTTATGGAATATTTTGATTTTTGTAATTCCTGTTTATTGGAATTATTTAAGATGGCCAATATTTCGCAAACACTATGGTTTGAGATCTCCTATATAGGAGTATTTTCGATGAGATCCATCACGATGTCTTATTTACTTGCCAATGATATAAGGCAAGTCTTGAGTTTATGATTTCATATTTTGAGATTTATAGTTTATGAGAAACCATCATGATGTTTTCACTTGTCGATGAGATGAGACAAGTTACGATGCCATTTAATTCTTGTCGATGAGATGAGACAAGTATGGTGGCTCTTTGTCACTCGTCAATGAGACTAGGCGGGATATAAATTTCTGAGTTTTATGATGTTTCTAGTGTGGCATCGACTAGCGGCTAGTATACCGCTAAGTGCGAATGTGTGGTATGTGACACATGTTAACACTTTTCGGGTTCCTATCCGTGAGTTTGTGACACATTCACGATGTTTACCTAACGGAACTGCTTGAAGAGGTGTCAACGACCTTGTCATGAGGACGAACTGCTTTGGAAGGTGTTAGCGACCTTGTTTGGACTGACAAAATGACTTGAAGAGGTATCAGCGACGTTGTCATGAGGACGAACTGCTTTGGGAGGTGTTAGCGACCTTGTTAGGGCTGACAAAATGGCTTGAAGAGGTGTCAGGGACCTTGTCAAGAGGACGAACTGCTTTGGGAGGTGTTAGCAACCTTGTCTAAGGCTTCGGCCATCTGAGTTTAGCACGTGCAGCATTGCTTCGGCATTATAATCGGGGATTTGGCCAATCCGGATTTTCTGAGTTTTCTGTTTTATTGTGATTTCACCTTTTTAAGATGTTTTATTACATCGATAGCCTAATGCTATATGAGATGTTATATATATGGTGATTTCAATTATGATGTTTTGAACTCTTATCGAGTTCCTTGAGTTATGAGTTTAGATAATTTCAGGATTTTATAGGATATTCTGTGTTTTGCCATTTTGGCGAGTTGAGATTGATTTATATACATTTATACCGATGAGACGAGGTATAATTGAGTTTGGAGATTCTTTTATATTTGAGTTTTTGATCATCCTACTTGAGAATGTCTTATTTTTGCCTTTTTCGCGAGATTTTATATTAATGTTTCACCTTTTGAGGAGATATGGTTCATGGAAACCAAGTAGACATTTTGTGATGTCGCTGATGATATGAGGCGAATGTTTATATTATTTGAGTATTATTATTGAACGTAGTTCTTTTGAGGTCATTGTATACTTAAGTGACATTATTTCACTTAAGTCATGAGTTGTATTCTTTCTATTGCCTCTTCTCATTCAAAAAGAATTATCACTTTGTATCTTATGCTTCATATTGTCGTCTATCCTCATTAACTAATTATTTTAGCTAGACTGACCCGTGTGCTTTGTACTCGGGTCAGACCGAGTTGTTTCAGGTTAGCTATCAGTTATGGGACTTTGCTTTGATGCATCTGCTTCGATATCAGCCTAGCACTTTTGTTTAGTTTATATTTCTTTCCGCTTGACTCTGATGCATTTATATTTGATTCGATGTATATAGTGTGGTCGAATACCACCTTTATTGTATTCATATTGTATTGTACTAAACATGTATCAGTGTATATGTATATATATGATGTTTATTACTGTTTTGTGATGTGCTTTACATATAGTTATTATATTTTGTTCTGATAGATCCATTAGCCACCTATAATTTTGGATTAAGCATTTACTATGTATGTCGATCCATTGAGATAGAAAAGAAAAATCATAATGCACTTATCGACGTATTCAGTAGATGTTTAAGACAAAGTTATAGATGTTCGCCCTTAACCAGCCCTATTCTCCGCTTTAGTAGATGGAATCACTCGTTAATTCTCTTTACTAAGGTGGGTCTTGGGGTGGGGCGTTACATAACTCAAGTTCATATTCATTTAATTCACTTTATTCTTTTACTTCGATACCAAAATCAACTTCATTCAACATTACTTAAGTTATATTCCATTTCAAACATCATTTGTTTTAACTTAACTTAAATTTCCCCTTATAAATCCAATTGAGATTCCAATTCTAAAGTAAATTCTATTTAACTTTTACCAAAGTCAAATTTTGTCACTTATTCAAATTCATATCTCATTTTGTTTAACAAATTTGTTTAAACATTTTATCATTTGGTTTCATTTACATTTCACATTTAATAAGTTATACAACTTATATATTTAAACTTCCAAATCATATTAAATAATCACATATCTAATCCAATTCAATTTATTTAACTTTCCTTTAGTTAAATTTCACATCATATATTTACTATGCTAAACCAAATTCTTTAACTTTACCAAAGCTAAAATCTATTATCTCATATTATAAGTCCAAAACTCGTTTCACTTATATTCAACAATTTCAATTCATATTTATAAATATATTCATCTGGTTTCACTTCTTATATATAGGATTATTTCACAATTGTAAATCACATTAATTATAATTCCATACTTAATAATTCATTTGCTTATACAATTATCCTTTTCATTAACTTATATATATTCTTACATTTTCAACAACCAAACAACCATATATTATAAACATTTACAAAAAAATTATTTCTTTTATATACGAAAATAGTTTTGGGTGAAATAAATTCATTTACCCTATTTCAAAACAATGCTGTGTTAGTTTATCTTGTTTAAGAGTTTAGAAACCCCTATCGAAACAGTTGGCCAGACTGCACCGACTAGAATCTACAAACAATCAACCGATAAGTCAACACAATACAAAACAATTTTTTTATATTCACTAACAAATACGCGCTCATAGCTATTATTACACTCAAACTCATTCTGGAGTACTGCTGACTCTATCTCTAATGAGTAATTCCCAACAGAGCCAAGGTTGTCACTTAACCATATGCTTTGATACCAGATGTAACGCTCGGAAATTTCGACTTTCGAAAATCGACATTAATACATCCATTGTATCAACTGCCGAGCAATCGAAGGTCGTAAAACCGTACCGTTAGGGTTAAAGAAGAGGTAGAAGATAGAAGAAGAAAGAAAAAGCAACAGAAACAATATCAGAATCTTACAATCGCAGCGGAACAACATATAATAGATAAATGAATAATCTTTAAATTAAAAGAACTGTACATTTTATACATTCCATCACATTACATTACATTATCAGTGTTTACAACAACAAACAGCGAAAAAGAAATACTATATACTAGTTGATATGCCGAGCCATCTAGCCTGCCTCCAGATCTCTACAGCAACTGCTGAATTCCAGAATGACCTGATAACCTGACTCTAGACTGCCCGTGTGGAAAATGATGGGCACCCAGAGTTTAGTAGGGAAACAATAAACTCCAGGTCAGTCATGGGACTGGTGTGAGAACTTAAAACAGCTTATTTTTAAAAACAAACAAAGAAATATTTTAAAATAGATCCGCAATGCTTTTAGAAAATGTAACTACCATAAGGCCTCCTGTCACACACACAATGCAAATGCAGAATTGGAGGTTATTTCTCCTTATGATAGTCAAACATGCTTGATACGCAAATTTCTTTGATATTATTACTATAAGTGCAAAGTGCATGAAAACATTTCGAAAGTATAATATTAATCTTAGCCAGCATATGTACCATTATAGTACGCCTACTATATCTACCATATTAGATGGCAGGTTCTACAAATAAAACCGTACAAGGCTCGTATTGTTTCTTTGGATTTCCAACAAATGGTCAGGCCAAGGAACTTTCCATTGCCACATGGATACGCCTCTGGAAAGATGCCCCGAGAACCTAACCGGATCTCTACCAACACAAGGTCGGGTTACCTCTAGCTAGGTAACAATTGACACGAGTATGAAATCCCCCGGCCGTAACCGACCTAAATCCCGAGATTCACCAACAACCACAAAGAAACAAATTTGCAGCAACCACATAGAAACAAATTTGCAGGAACCACACAGGTTAAGTATCTGGGCTCCATACCATAATACCACCTCTATCCAGAAGGAAATGAACATACCCTATGGGGGCACGATCCCCAAATAACCTTGCTGCATTCTTCCTGTTTTGACCATTTCCGGGGTGTGAGGTTCGACGAAGTCTCGTCCACAAAGCTATGCTTTTCATAAAAGCCACGCTTTGATCAACAAATGATCGGCAGCACTTCGTATGTCACATTACCAAATTGGGAATGTATCACTAGTAACCATCAACTACAAAACCTCTGACCTCGTATGTCTCAGAGAAAGGTGTTAAGCTAAGAGAATAAATTCTCCGCCACCAACAGAAATATATTTGATAGAAACCAGCCTTACATCTCAAATTGTAATGTCAGACACACATCCATACAAGTCCGTTCCGAGATCGAACGGAACCGAAGGCACTTCCAAAGAATCCCTTACAAATCTGGATATTAGCTAATCACGTCCGGAATTCCCATCACAAAGGGTGATAAAATCTCTATATCGGAGATCATCCGATGTAGAGTCATTCGACGGTAATCCTTCCGTTTTCAAAAATATCCGGTCTTCAACACTTGTCTTTAAATGCTATCCATTACGACGCATCACTATTCGGAATGGGATTTATGACCCAAAGGTCCTCTCCCGGCTAAACCGAATAACGAGCGCTTATTTTAAAATAAGTGTAGAATTCAAATTCAAGCAAACCACAACAAATACCCATCTAAAGGTAAATATTGATAGTCGGTTATTTAACTATCAATAGATATTCACAACATCACCAGATTCCAAATAATTTTCCAAATTATTTATATTCCAAAAAATATCTTTACAAGATATATTTTCCCACACTTGAAAAATAAATCAATGTTTATTTTTAAACAAATTTCCCTTTCCTTTATAAATTCCATGGTGAATTTATATTTTCAAATATCCACTGATATACAATTTTCAAATCAATTTCAAATATTCACTTTTAATTTATCTTTAAGAGATAAAATCTCAAAACATTTCACTTCATATTGGAAAACATTTCCATACTTATTTAATAATAAGTAATTCACAGATCTATTTATTTTCAATACTTAGAAAATATTCAATATACTTAAAGCACGATTAAGTATATATTTTATTCTTTTAAGGAAAACATTCTCTTAAACACGTTTATTTGAGTCAAAACGAATTTTGCGTAAAACATCGTTACGACAACCCAAAATCACTAGTATAGGGATTCGAAATTTAGATAGATTTATAAATCCCAATACTATACAGAAAACATTTCCTTTCGAAAATCACTTACTATAGTAACAGTGTTATAGTCCATCTTTTCCTTATTTCTCGAAAATGTCCATTTCAACAATGAATGTTGAAATCTATGGTTTCGATCTTTAAAACATTTTAAAACAACTTCAAATCGTTTTAATTCTATTTAAAAGATCACTTCCTAAAACATTTCTTTAATATATTATTCACTGTCCAAAATCGTGAATATAAATCGTTTACCAAATTCAACACTTCTACATATTTTAGTTTAAAGGATTATCCACTATCCAAAATCGTGAATATATCTCCTTTAATAAGCTATAATAATTAACTTATCAAAATAAGTCGATTTCGTATTTATAAAACAATGTTTATAAATTCGCACATATATATATATATATATATTATAAAAACTTCAACTTATAAAATCCCTCAATTTACAAATTCTATTTATATCCCATTTAAATGCCAAAATCCAATTTATAAGTTAATTACTTATAAATCTTTTATTTTACAAAATCTATTCATTTTATAACTTCATAATTTACAAATCTATAAATTTCATTCACTTATGAAATCCATTTATATTTCATTTTAACACTTATAAAAACTCGTTTTATAATTCCAATATTTTTAATTTATAAATATCAATTTTATAAACCTTTTATATAAACCGTTTATAATAATTCAAAAATCCCAATTTAACCATTTTTACAAATTAATCGACTACTTTTTCAAAAATCACATTTCGGTTATATTTCACAAAAATCATAATTTTTATAACATAAAAATTGTAATGTTATTTATTTAAAAAATGAATCAATTCCCAAATTAAATAAAATGTATACTTTCAAAAATCACTTGAAAATCCTTTTAAATTCAAAATCGTTACTCTAACATTTTTAAAACTCTAAAAATAGGCCAAATGCTGCAACAGCACCAATAAATCTACCACGGCATCCAAACATCATATATCAATATGATAACAGAATATATCGCAAATATCTGTAAATAAATAAATACTGTTGAGGAATCCAATTGGATCCCTCCAACCTGTTTCCCTGCATCCATAGATGTCAGTACAATACCAATCCCGTTTCAAGACGGAATATCATGGTACATGGGTTTATATAAAATGTTATCCGCTATTATGCGGCGCAATAGGGTCTCATCTGCTATATAATGCGGGAAAACAACTCCAAGTACATATATAATACCAATTCCACTTCAAGGTGGAATATCGCGGTATATGTGTTTAATAAATAACATCCGCTTAATATACAGCATATAGGGTCTATTTCAATACAATAGATAATAATTTATCATTCAATCACGAAATCAAGCAATTTTAAATCTAACTATTTAAAATTTAAATCGAAACAATTTCGATTGAGTGAGGAGTTCTCACCTTGTTTCTAATAACAGTTGTAGTGTTTATTTCGAATAAAATTAAACGTGCGTTTAATTTTACTCAAAATTTACACTAGCTCCAATCGATCCCAATCCAGCTCCATCGCGTAGTGTTCGTCAATACGAAACCAACGCAATTTGTTTCGTCAAATTCCGACCTCGTACGAAGAAGTTATAGCGTTTTAAACATTATACGAATTAATTTATAAATTAATTTACTTTTTATCTATATTTTTATAACCTTTTGCAATCTGGGCCGTGCATTTTCCTTCAGCAAAATCAAAGCCGCATATGACATCTTCTTCCCAAACGTGATTTCACGTTCAAAACGCACACATAAAACCCATAGCCGCCTCATGCCCTAACGCACGCGACCACCAACGTTCACCTATACCTCGATCAGGAGATGCCACATCGAAGCTCTCCACGTGTGCCACCAACGCCTGCAACCATGTCAAACTTGGCCTTCCTGTTGCCTCGACAAACGCGTGCGAACGACATACGTTCATCGTCGATTAGTCGTTGATCCACGCACTCAAATTCGATCACAGCCGTTGAAATTGTAGTTCTCGTTGCCCTCTACGATTTCTTAGTTGGAAGTTTTTGATGATAGTGAGTGGATTAGAAGAAAAAGGAGGAAGAAGGAGATGCATTTTTGGCTGTTGACAGCATAAGCGGCGGCCTGACCTAATAGATTTAGGGTTTTGTGAAAATAAAAGATAACGGGTCCTTTTGTAGAAAATTCTACGAAACAGTATTCACCCGAGATTTTCCAAACTCCAAACGAAGCATGTCGGTTGACGTTCCTAGGGTTTAACCCGCGTTACGGACACAATGGAATAGGTATTGAGAGCCAATTCGATCATATGTGCAAGTTACGGAAATAAACGATCAAATTTAAATTAAATCAGTTAAACTAATTTCTGTGCATTTTGGCTTGCCCCTGACAAACCGTAAATCCGATTAACACGAAATTTGAAACCATAAAATAATATAACATTACGGATCCGATGAAATAGTTTTGTCGAAATCCAAGACTGTTTGAAAAATGGCTATTTTTACTCGTCAATTAAATATTAAAATATTCAATTTCTGCAAATTAACTTTTAATTCAATTTTAAAAGTTCTATAACACCATTCTAACTCCAATATGATTTAATACAACTTTACAAATCAATTCTAATCACTTTAAACCCAATTTCCAATTATTTCTGAAATTTCAAATATTAAATTATCGATTTAATTATCCAATTAAATCTTGATATTCGAAATAAAATTTATTCGACCTACAAATTTTGCTTGTTAATATTTAAAATCAATTAAATATACGGATTTCAAATGATAGAAATTCTAGGTCGTTACAAACTTCCCCCTTTAAAAGAATTTCGTCCTCAAAATTACCAAGTAAGAAAAAGTCTTGAAATCCATTAATTTTTCAAACATCCATTCAAATTAGGTTTCAAATTCACTTAAGTGTTTAACTTTCCCAAAATCCAATAGTTAAACTTCTTATAAAAACTTTACTAAGTTTTCAAATTATATTTAGTTATCTTTTCAGAACCAACTATATCGTTTAACTTTTCACTCCAAAATCAAAGTTACAGTTTTCAAAAAAATTTCAATTTTCTCAAAAATATTCTAACGGCTTAAATTTTCAAAAAATTTCGCCATAATCTCCTTTGCGCGGCTCGATCCGAAAAAAAATGGCAATATATATATATATATCACAAATATACATCTCATCAAAGTAATAAGGCATCCCGTAGGGAAAAAAGTGTAAAAGTACGATATGTAATCCGAGATATGTACCTAATATATTATTAGCGAGCATATACGGCTAATATAGTGTGGAAGCGAGCTCCGAAAGCGAAGCAAGCGCAATCCACGCCTACTAAACACTCGACAACAATGAGAAACATGCATATATGAAAGTAATATCAATATACAACATATACCAGAACAACAACTACATATGCCAATATAGCAAATGCAATAAAAGGCAACGAATCCAACCATTAAATAACTATCATACAACAACAAGTCCAATCATCAAATCAATATACATTCACTCCTTATTAATATTCAATGAATTGGTTTTTCATTTAATCACATTTGATTCATTAACATTGGACTTTACAAACATTCATTTATTCAAAAAAATTCAACTTCATTAGCTTCTAATGAATTAACACATACATTCATTATTCCATATCAATTCTTTTACATTTGATTGATTAATATTCAATCCATTTATTAATTCAATTGCTAATTCATTTAACAAATAAGGTTGAATTTCATTACATAACTCAATTCATATTTATTTAATTCACTTTATTCTTTTTCTTCGATACCAAAATCAACTTCATTCAACATTACTTAAGTTATATTCCATTTTAAACATCATTTGTTTTAACTTAACTTGAATTTCCCCTTATAAATCCAATTGAGATTCCAATTCTAAAGTAAATTCATTAAACCCTAAATCGTTGCCGCTCGGGCACCACGGCCACCAATAAAATCCCCTACCATTTTTCCGTTGATCTACATCTCTCACTCTACGTTCAGCGTTAAGCACGGCCTCCATACCTTCACCGATCAATGGCAATCGACGGAAGATCATTATTCGTTCAACTCGCAACATCTCGTTAACTATAATACTAGAAATCGTGAAATCTATGTCAAAAATCATGATTTCTAAGTTTGAATCCAGACATGAAATCAAAACTTGAAATTTAGACGATCAAAACTTTGACTTGAATTGGATTTTTTACTGTAATTCTCATTTTTTGAAATAATTGCTTGATACAAATACTTGAAATCAGTTTGAAAAATAATATCTTATTGGTTGATGCAATTTTTTTTCAAATATCAAGTCCTAAAAAATCAGGGGAAGGGGATTTAATTTTTTGAATAGGTTTTATAACATCTATTCTTAGAACAGAGAGATGTATACTTGTTCAACAGACATGCACAAATATTTGCACATATTTTTGTATACATGCAAACATATTTACAAACATTCAATCATTTTCCACAGCTTCACTTTCACAATCATCAAGATATAACCATATCAAGGTTTTAAGGAAAAAAATGTTTGCTCACCTAGAACATGTTGATAAAGTATTTTGAAAAATCTGGAATTTGATTGAACAAGAGAACAAGTTTGCCTGATTGTTACACTTGTTAATTCATATGTCAAAAACCTAACACTTATGATTTTGTATGCATAATTAACCTACACTTGTTAAAATATAAGAATTTTGTGTTTAAATCCTTAATTAGTTTTATATTTACATATGTTTTTATATAGTTTTTATATTATATTTACAATACCTTCCCTTTATATTACCAATTTTTTTATATTTATGTATATATATATATACAAACTATTTATTACAAATAAAAGAAAGTGTGTATACTTTTTATGTTTATCTTATAAATTTTCAAAGATGTGTATAAAATAAAGTTTTGTATTTATTCTTTTTTTAAATTTTAAATTCAAGTTATTATTCTTTTAAATGAATGAATGTTTATATTTATACATTTTCAATTATTTATACTCATATAACTTTTTAAAGAATATGATTTAAAATTAATTAAACACTAATAAATAAATATATAAATATGTATATATTTGAATTTAACTCCTTAAATAGCTTTTGGAACATTTATTATATTAAACTAAAAAAATCATTTTCAAATCACGGTGTACATATATACATATTATAATTACAAAACAAAATTTTCTATTATTTCAAAATATAAAGTTTTAAATCCAATATATTTTCTAAGATATTTATTGTTGAATTTCAAATTCATAATTCAATTTAAAATCAATTTTATACATATATATAAATAAATAACATATATTATTTATTTTGGAAAATTTAAATTTTAAATTTTCAAATTACAATCTATCTATATAAATAAACAAGCACATATCTTATTTAATTTGCAAAAAATTCAAATTAATTCACCATTTAATCCAAAAATTTATTTTAATTACCAACTTAAATTTGACTCCAAAACCGAGAATGTTGCGCAGCACCTCTCTCTCCCACCAAAGCCAGCATCCACCCCATGGCTCTCGCCCTTTCCACCCTTCTCCTTCCACTCACCCAGGCTGAAGCCCACGCCCCTCCACATCAAGCCGATCCACCTACCCATCAAGCACCTCCTTTGCCTTGTGCCTTCACCCAAGCTTACCTGACAGCCAAGCACCCACCTTCCAACCCCAGGCAGCCTTATAGTCTCGGGCCTGTGTCTGCATACTTCCTAGTATAAGCAATGGCCACCCTTCCCATCGCCAAACCGAAGCTCAGCCTAGCCTCTTCTCCTCTTTCTCCCCCTCAGTCGCATTTTTTATACAAGGTATAATATATACCATATTATATATTTATGTTAGTTTAGTTTAAATTTGTATTTTAGTTTTCTTTAAATGAATATTGAGTTAAAATTTAAATAGTTATGCAAGTGATGAATATGTGTGTGTGTGTGTATATATATATATGATTATATATTTGTTTATATATATATATATATATATATATATATACACATATGTATTGTATATATGAACTTACATTCTATGCTTCATATCTTGTTTTACAGCTATTAGTCGTATGTTGTTTATGTATATACAAATTTTATATAAGTTATATATCATTGTATACAATAGGTTAGTTATTTAAGTTTTTATAGGTTTATGAAAGCCTATATGATCAGTTTGCTTACATACATACGATTTTATATAAGCCAGGTACTTATTTACTGAGGTATATGTGTATGCCTTGGACTTTTATACATATATTTGTTAGTCTAAATAAATTTACAATATGATCTTGAGAAGTTATATATATATATACACTATTAGTTCATTCTTTAATATATATGTATATGTTAGTGTGTGTGTGTCTATATGTATGTATAGGTTTGTATAAGTTTTACTTGTTTGTTTACAGTAATATGATATGTTGGTATTGATATATTTTTACAACATATATTTCTAAAGTGTATAATATAAGTTGTATATGTTTACATATTAATTTATATAAATGAGTATGCATTAGTTGGTTTTAAAATTTATATATATAGAGACTTTGTTTTTATGTTTTTGAATTAAATATTAATTTGAGATATATATGTGTGTGTGTTTTCAAATGAACATACAATATATATGTAAGTATTTTTCATTTTAATAAGTATATATATATGTATGTATGTATTTATTTCAAAATATATAATGTATATATGTTTGATTTTTTTATATGTGTTTTAATTTAATACAATGATTTTTGAAATACATATATATTTAATTGAATATGTGTATGAATTTAGAATATGATTATGTATATAGTTATATATGGTTATATACATAAGTTCACTTATACCACTGATCTTCATCAATCCAGTTTTGATTTGATTTGTCAATTCTAAACTGTCAGCTTTTCTCGTCAAATTCGCGTTCAATCTTGTTTTGCTTTGGAATCTGTGCTTGGATCCATAACTCATTTCATTATCGAATCTCTCTAGCCTCGAAAGGTGAGCAATCACTCATGGTTAACGTTCTTATATTTAATAAATTTGATTTCACATGAAACGACAATTGAATTATGTTGTTGCTAGTTATTTAATTGCTATATATGATATGCTATTACGTGTAATTGTTCACCTATGATCTATGACACCATATCCTGCTGTGTATATTTTATTTAGTTTATCACTGATTTTATATGCCTGTTATTGATATGTAATATTTTATTTTCACTCTGCAAGTTCCCTATTAATTAAGAATTCCCTATGGATTGAAATGATACATACCCAAACGATCTTGTAGTACAGGAGAATTCGTTATAGGTCGAAATGATAAACCCAAGCGATTTTCATTGACTTTGAATTTGGGATTGCAGGTTGAAATGATATATACCCGTAGATAATTAAATTGGGATTGAAATGATAAATATCTATATCATTTAACCATAGGATAGAAAATTATATGCAAACACCGTTGGTCTATATATATACTTTGAAAATGATTTCCAAGGTTTTGAAAGGAAATATATGGTGTTATTTAAATATTGATTTTTAGATATTATATATACAAATGTTATTTATATAGTGGTTTAAATTTTTTATTTTTAAAATTTTATGTTTGGAAATTTAAAATTTATAAGTTAGTTTTGAAGCTATAAAATTTTAAGATTTTTACTTATAATTTTACTATTTTAAAATATATAAAATAAGTTTAATATAAAATAAATTTAAAATAAGATTTAATTTAATAAAATTTAATTTAATTAGTTTAGAATATGTTTAAATATTTATTTAAATTTGTATTAATGTTTTAAAAAGAGATTTTTATAACTTTAATAATAAAGGTTGGGAAGATAAATTAATGTTTACTTGGAATTTAAATTGGTTAATAGTTGAATTTAAATAAGAATTTATTTGAACTTATTGATTTTGAGACTTGGAAAATATGATTTATAACTTGATTTGATAAAAAATGATTAAATGAATATTCTCAATTTTAAATAAAATTTGAGATTGAATATTTAATATGGATTTGAATTTATTTATTGGATTTTTATAAATTGTTATTAAAATAATTAAGTGAATATATTTCTAATTTGAATAAAATTAAATTTAAATATTGAAATATAAATTCATTTATATTATAGATGTTTGAATATTTAAACTTGAATCTTTGCACTTTAAATTGATTGGTTAAACTAGAATTGCTTTAAATTGGATTTCGCAAAAATGATTTGAAACGATTGGTGAATTTAGAGGAAACTATTTATAATATAAATTATTTTAATATACATAAACTATTTTAATGTATAAATTATTTTAATATATAAACTATTTTATTTTAATATATATATGTATATATATTATCTTCAATATCTAAACAGCTTAAGTTAGAAGTGCTATGATTTTAAAAAGTGTTATGGTTTCAAAAGTGTTATTATCTCAAAAGTGTTATGATTCTAAAAGTTTTATGATTTTAAGAGTGTTATAATTTTGAAAATGTTACAATTCTGGAAATGAATATTATTTAAAGTGAATAATGATATCGAATTGATATTTTTTTGAAATGAATATGGTATTTTGACATGAAAAAATGAACTATTTGAAATTAAATGACTAGGGTGTGAAATAAGTGTTTGGTTGTTAAAGAGACCGGGATCAGATATTGTCATACTCTTTGCCAATACCGAAAACCGCTTTAACAACTGTGTACGTGGTGGAGATTCCAAAATAAAGTAGGATGGTTTGGTGATGACTCTATATGGTATTTACATAGCCCCGGCTCCCGTGAGTCAGCTTGATGCGGCTAAAACAGGAGCTACGCCGGTCCAAGTGAGGTCATTCCTCATATCAAACACATTTCTTCGATACCATTCTATTGGTTTTATGATTTGATTGGGTGCACCCTATGATTTGGGAGTGTGTCACGAGGTGGGTGCTAGTAGATGCTATGCGTTACCACCATTCTGGATCCGCAAATGGTATATCTACCCTGGCATTGCCTCGAGTGCCTTGTCGCATGCGCTATCGCACCGTCTACGAGTTTGTTTTGTACCGTACCTATAAGGTGTCCTCTGTGTAAACCTCCAGTTTACGGAGGAGCGTACGGCAATGTATAGACTACGGGAATATATAAAATGTGTTAAGGAGGATATGAGTAATGCCTTAATGCTATCTTAATAGCTACTTTACTGTAGACATATTATAATAGCGTATATTACTACATAGTGTATAGTTCCTCTTAGAGGATGAGAATCCCAAACATCCTTTAATTTACTTGTATTTCAGTTGACATTTCACTTGAGTTGAATTTACTATATAAGAATGTTATTCCTGACTCGAGTGTTTTGTGTTTTTCTTTATGCTCGGGTCTGACTGAGTGTCACAACATTTGAGACTCAACTTTGGAGCTTGGAGCTTCCCTTGGAGATCCATCCATATCTATCCATCTTTCAACTATCCAGCTTTTTTGTTCAGACTTGTTATCTTTTTATATTTGAGACTACATTGTATCGAAGATATTCTGTTGTATTTTATTTCAAACTCTGTTGTTTTTTCATAGTGGCTTCAAGGACTACTATTTAATCTGTTCCGCTGCTTATTTTTATATTACTCAGTGTCTGTGACGATTCTATGATTGATTTATTTACTGTATATGCTGATTTTTGCCAAATATATAATTAACAATATGCTGTTTTGGGAAATTCAAGTCTAACATGTGTGGATGCGAATGTTTGAAATACCCGAGTCGTTACAAAGTTCTTATATTGCCTGTATATAATCTGATCACCAAGGGGGCATCTTCATATATCGCTCTTGGCCTTTTTTTTGAAACTTGGTAAGATTTTTATTAAGGCAATTTCAGCCTATGGTTGAGGCCCAGTTCCGGCCCAAGCAAACATACGAGCTATTAATATGTTTAATCAGGAACAGACAACTCATTTTATACCAAAAATAAAATACCGACAGCTATCTCCTTCTTCATCTTGTTTCATGGCGGCCAGTGGTGAGAGTAGCTTGTACTTGGGTTTCTTACCGATGGATTATTTAGATCCTCTACTCCAGTTCGTGCTTCATCTCATCCCCGAAAAGTGAGATCTTGAATGCGACATTGTACTAGTTTCATGTCATTTACAGCTAGCTTACTAACTTCTGAAACTGTTCTTTGTTTACGTTGAAATATTCGTCGATTTCTTTCCTTCCACACATTCCAAACCGCTACAGTAATGGCGATGCTGCTCAGTTTGGATTCCATGTCTTCGCTGTTCCTTTTGTGAATCAGGTGATTTATTTCGTCTTCTAGTGTTTTTCCTTGCGCTGTTAAATTTTTTGATAGTTTACACGCTTTTAAAATCTCTGCTGAGTATTTACAGGTAAAAAGGAGGTGTTCGTGATTTTATTCATCTCGTTCACATAACAAACAATTCTTTTCGTTTATAATCCCCCATTTTGAAAGTCGATCCTTTATAGGTAATCTCTTTAGAACCGCCTTGTACGTGACAAAGGCCATTTTCGGACAGTTAGCTCGATTCCAAATTATTTTACACCAGTCCACTTTATTATCTCTGTGTCTGATCTCATTCCAAGCTGATTTAGTGGTAAATTCATTTCCAGTCTGTTTCCATACCCATATGTCATGTTCTCGTCCACTAAATATCGGCATATATTGAGTTTTTTCTTTAATTCCTTGATTCAGTGGTATCACCGAGCAAATCCATTCATTATTATCTATTGCATCTGACACATTCTTATCTGGACAACCATAGTCTGAGTTTGTGTTAAGCCCTAGGATGTCAATCAAGGATTCTCCTAAAATCCAAGGGTCTTTCCAGAGGTTCGTATCTCTACCTGTAGCAATCTCCTTTGTACAACAAGATGCTAGTGTTTTTCGCACTTTCATAATTGCTTTCCAGACAAAAGAAGCATTATTATCAATTTGCATACTCCAGAAATTTCCTCTGATATATCTTTTCCTCATCCAATTTCCCCGCAAACCCTTTCCTTTAATAATTTGCCAGGCTTGTTTCAGAGTGTAGACAGGTCTCCTGTCTGTAAGTCTTCTAAGTCCCACTCCCCCTTCTTCCTTAGGTCTACACAAATTCTCATATTTGATCTTGCGTAGTCCTCCTTTCCATATAAAGTCTGCACAAACTTTTTCTATTTTCTGTATTGATACATCAGGTAGTTGGAATATTTGTAACCAGAAATTGACCTTGGAATGGATGACTGTGTGAACCAGTTCTATTCTGCATGCTAGCGATAAGTGTTTGGAGCTCCATCCTTGTAATCTGTCCCTTATCGAAGTGATTAAAACTGCACATTCTATGTCAGTTATCTTATTGGATGATGTCGCTCTTGGCGTATATTGTAATAAATATATTTTCTCTGAATCTGGTTAACAATTATGGGATTATGTAATGAATTGGTAATGTTTCGAAATGGAATGTGATCTTGTTTGAAGTTTTAAAAATTTTCACAGTCATGTATTTCTGTGTATCGATGTATCTAACACGACCTCGCTGAGGATTAATAACTATGGATGAGCACAGCATCCGTAGCCGTTAGTTTTGGGCCTTCAAGTAGGGGGGATGTTACAGACATGTAACGACCCGTAAAATTCAATAATTAAATTGGTTGAATTAATAAGATTTTCGTAATCAAATTTAGAAAGAAATAAAAAATTTATAATGTATATTGAAGTAAATGTTAAGAATGAATTATAGCAATGGTTATTAAAATTAATTTTTGACAATTAAAGTGAAATCCCAATAAAGAAGCAGTGTTAATTGTTGCACTTGGGTATAAAAATTTAAAATAAGTAATTTACGGTAAGCATTTAATTAACCAATGCAATAATATATTAATTAATAGTAACTGAATGTAAACTAAGGCAATAATGTTAGTGCAAGGTAGACAATGCTAATTAAAGTTAATAATAAATGAATGGAAGGAAATTCCAATTAATGAAAATTAATTTTAAATGTTATAATAAAGAAAAAATATAAAACGTAACAATGTCAATTAAAGTTGATCATTTAGGATTTCAATGAAATTCCAACTTACTAAATAATTTAGATGTCATACTTGACTATGAATTGAATATAAGGAAACAAGAGTAGATATTGAACCAATTGATGAATTAGTATAAAATTAATGATATTTGGATAAGAACAGTGTTATGTAATCAACTTGGTTATTTAATATTGGAAGGAATAAAAATTTGTAATCCGTTAATGAATTTAAAACGGGCATGAAATTTATGAATGTTGATGTAAGCTAATAAATGATTAATTCAATGCAACCCCAATTGATTGAAACAATTGCAGGGTTTTAATTGATTGTAAATAGAAATATTTGGTAATAAATTTAATATAAGAAAAATCAAATGAATGGATTTATTGGAATGACAATTGACAATTAATGAATTTATTAAAATTGTAAAGTTATAATTGATTGAAATTAGTAAATTGGGGAGTGAATTCAAAGTTATATTAACAAATGAAGTAATACGTAATAAATTATAAATTGATAGAATCAAAGTTAGATTAGTAATTACAATGTTATTGATAATAAAGTAAGAATGAGACTGAATTAGGCAAAATGGTGATAATCATTAATTGTTTACCCATTTATTTCATCAATTGAATTAGATTTAAATCCATTGAAATAAAAAATAATTAGAAACTACGTTAATGGAAATTAAGAGGAAATTTGAGAATATTAATGCAATAGCTACGAACCAATGTAAATTACATCCATTTGATAATAATAGATTGAATAATAGAATGAAAGGTAATTTAATGGAATTTTTGAAAATTTAATTTACAATTTTTGAATTCAATGAAATTGAGGTAAACACTGAAATTGTTAAATTAATCAACTCTAAATTGACGTCTAAATTTGGTTTAATTAGTGTGAATGATTAAGAAATATAAAAGTGATAAAAATTGTCGATTATAGAATTGAAATTTTAAAAATTGAATTTAATTAATTAATTTTTAATTTATTTAATTAATTAATTTTTAATTTATTTAATTAATGTAAAAATAGCCATTTTGGCCACTGACTCGGATTTTGAAAAAACTAGTTTCATCAGATCCGTAACGGTGAATTATTATAGAATTTCAGGTTTTGTAGCAATCGGACTTGTCGTTTGATCATACGGACTCGAAATGCCTTGAAATCAGTTGAAATCAATTTGAAATATCTTGTTTTGAGCATAACTTCTTAATACAACAGAATTTGGACGTGAAACTTGTTCCATTGCATTTATAATATTTTAAAACTTTTATTTTGATATATGGTTTGACCTAATTTCATTTCGGAGTCAGAATGGGCCTTTCGGGCCATTTATCGTTCAGCACGTTTATAAAACGGGTCCATCTATTCTATTTCAACTTTGCCTATATATACCCTGTTATAAACCCTAATTCATTTCTTATTCCTCATTTCTGCATATTCTATTAGCTCCTCTTTCCAATGGCTACAAACCCTAATTCCCAAATTCAATTCCAAATCAAATCCAAAGCGAAAATTTCAGACTCCTCAAATACTATCATATTTTATATCATCGGAAAGCTCTCAAAGAGCGCATCCCAATTCTATGATTTGTTTTTCAATTCGATACACCGTTTAGCCAGAAATCGAAGAACCCTTTTCGGCGGTTCATCGCGCGTCGATGAACATCGACTGATCGACGAACCATTTTTGGGTTTTGGAGAGTGGACAATGGGGAGTTCATCGGTATGCTTCGTTTCGCGTTTTGATGGTTGGATCGTCCTGCAAAATTCAATTAGGGTTGGCTAATTCCGACGGCGCTGGGTTGGAGATGGCGACCGGAAGCGATGACGTGGGGTTAGGTGAGTGCGGCAAGGGGATGCACGGCCTTCGGTGGTGGTTGGCGTCGCTCGTGAGACCAGGGGCAGCGCGATTCTCGGTCAAAGTTCGCGGCGGCTGGGTCTCGTTGCACGCGTACAGTGAAAGGGTTAGGGTTGGAGATGTTCGCGTGAAATAGATGATGACGTTTGTATGATTTATTTATTACCTCTTTTACTTAGTTTTAATTTATATTGTTGATCGTTCTAATACGAATTATTTTCTCAAACGAGGTCCAATTCACGCGCGGTTTTCTCCACTAGGATCGTATCTGAATTTTGGAAATTTTGGCGCTGCTTTGGACGAATTCTGAGACTGTCCAATTTTTGGGTTTAAATTGGATTTAAATTCAATTTAAATTCAATTTAAATTCAAAAGGTGAGTGTTTTAACCCACTCACAACTTCTAAAATATCTTATGTGTGTTAAATTAATTTCTGATGTGATGAGAAATTTATTTATTGCTGTTTGGTATACTTTTATCATCATTCCAGTTAAATTTAATTTATTGAATTAAATTGTTATTCAATTTATTTTTGCAAATAAACTGCCAGTTAAATTAATTTATTATTGTATATAAACTGCCAGTAATTACCTGTTATTTATTATTTGTTCTATATTAATGTCATTGTTTGAATTGGATGATGATTGTGATAAATGTTTGATGATTGATATTGGATGAATGAATGTTTATTTATATTGTTATAAACTGCAAGTTGTTATCAAATTTTTATTTCATTCGGGATTGCGGTTTGAAATGATATATAACCGTAATTTTATTTTAAATTACGGATTGAAATGATAAATATCTGTATCACTTGACCATAGGATAGAAAATTTTATACAGACACCGTCGGTCTATATATATAAATATTTTGAAAATGATTTCTATGGTTTTGGATAGAATTATACGGCTTAATAAATATGGATTATTTTTGATATTATATAAAAATATTTTATATATAGTTAATTAAATTCAGGTATTTAAGCTATGTATAAGTTTGTTTAATAATAATAGGTTTAATAATGGAGTTTGATTTTATTAAAATGAATATGGTTAAGTATTTAAATCATATTTTAATATAGAGGTTATAATGATTTAAATTAATTAAGATTGGAAGGTAAATTGGAAATTTATTTGAAATTGAGCTTATTTAAGAATTTCATTCCATAAGTTGATGTAAAATTTATTAAAATTGAAATTTCAAAGGTATGATATTTATAAATGGATTTTTATTCAAGATGAATTAAATGAATATTTCTAGTATAAATAAATTGAAGGAAATATTTAGTTATTGGTAATTTGAGTTTTATTTAAATGATGATGGATTTATTGTGCAAATATTTCAAAACTAAATAATAGGACATTGAATTATTGAATAGTAATTTCCAACCTTAGTTTTGAAATTGTTTAATACTCAAAGTTTGAAATATATTGAACTTGAAGTGGTTAAAGTGAGTTGAAAATTTATGAATTTAGATTTAATTTAAGTGAACAAAATTGTAAAGTCGAGGAAATTATTTTACTATATAAAGTAATTTTAAATTCAAACTATTTTATTTTATATACTGTTTGAATATCCAAACTATTTAAGCTTTGGAAGTTATGGTTTTGAAGCTATAAAATTCGAAGTATTATGTTTTGAAAGGTTATATTTCAAGCGTTTGGTTTCGAAATATTATAATTTTGGAAGTGCTATGATTTTAGATAAGAGATATATTTGAAATAAAAATGATATTATATTGATTTGGGTTTTTTTTAAAATAATATCGTATTGATTTGGGTTTTTAAAACGAAAATGATATCGTATTTATATGGTTTTGAATGGATATTATATTCTGATTTTGAAGTATAATTATTTTAAAATGACCGCGGTGTTATAATAACGTTTGGTTGTTAAAGAGACCGAGATCGAAAGTTGTCATACTCTCTACCAACTCCGAAAATCACTTCAACAACCGTGTACGGGGTGGAGATTCCATAATGAAGTAGGGTGATGGCGGAGTTTCCTTTGAGGTAAATATGTGGACCCGACTCCCTTGAGTTGGCATAGGGTGGCTAAAACAGGAGCGATTGACGGGCTAAGAAGGTAGCACCTTTTATCGGACACATCCCTTTGATATTATACTCTGACCTTTGGATTGATTCGTTGGCCAGTTTTGATTTTTGATTTGGGGGCGTGGCTCGAGGTGGGCGGTAGTAGCTGCTACGCGTTTACACCGGCCCGGAAGTGTAATTGGTATATTTACCCTGGCATTGCCTAGTTGTGCCATGTCACTGTAACGACCCGTTAAATTAGATAATATTGAATAAATTTAATTTATATGTTTTCTAATCTAATCCAGAATAAAATAGAAGCCTTAGGATTTTTAAAGAAATGGAATGTGAGGGTTAGATAGTAACTGTAATTAAAGTTAAATAACTTAAATGTTATATGACATAGATTGAAATAACTGGAATTTGTGATTGAGGTTATAAGTCATAATTTGTTGATTTTAAACGGTATTAATGAAACTATAACTGAATTGGATTGCATAGACATAAATATTAGGAAAAAAATGTATTAGGTGGACTAAATTTTTTAAAAGTTCATAAGTTGTGTAATCCAATTTAGTAGAAACTCTAAATTATAAATGAAGATGTAAATAGACGCTAAAAAATTAACTATGTAAATGGTGACTGAAGACCTAGTTATAAGAAATGGGAATATAACCTAACTTGAGTTAAGTAGAAGAAGGATTTGATTTAATATGAAAATTATTGTTCTAAGTATTGAATAACATTGGGAATCAAATTTTATTTAATGATAATAACGTTAGTATTGGTTAATAAATAGATTTCAATGCAGTAACCAAATGAATGGAATAAGATGAGTATATATTGCATAAAAATGAAATGTAAATTGTCACATTTGGTTGGAGCTAATTTTTAGAAACATATAAATGTTGAATCAGTAAATATTAAATTCCATTTAATATAAGAATTCAAAGGTGGAAGATTTACATTTGGATTGGAAAATGGATAGTTATTAATTAAAAGTGACCATTGAATAAATTTATGCAAACGTGATATAATGTAAATAGATGGGGATCAACTTTTATTTATGTGGTTAGGGGAATTTAATTTCTATAGTATGATAATCGAAATTAATGGAAGTTGGAATAGCTAATTTATATGTTAGTTGAAATTTAGCTAGAATATGTAGATATTGAATGATAGTAAAAATTTAATGGATATAAAAGTTTCAATTATACATTGAAATTCATACTCGCCATAAAAGGTTAATTGAGACCAAAGAAGTAGTATAGGAATCTAACCTTCTTTATTAATTTGGATTTATTGCAATAGTTAATTTCATAAAATAAAGGTAAAGCTAATTCAAATTTAACTGGACCATTGTTGGTATAACTTTAGAAGCAAGATTTATTTATGATTTGAGTATTTAATTCAACAAGTGGTATTTACGACAAATAAAATAGAATTGAACGTAAAATATTACGTTATTAAATTGAAATGGAATTTGTAAACATTGAGTGAAATCTTAAACTAATGTTAGTATTCGTCGTATTTACAACAATAACTTTGAATAATAGAAAGGAAGTGAATATAATAAATTAATCAAATTTATAGTGTTGAATTCAATTGGATTGGAATTAATAAATAGTTAAGAAAAATAAGGGTTATTAATAATTTGGAATTTAATTATGGTAAAAAGGTTAATTGCAATCCAAAGATGAGTTGTAATGGAAATCAAGTATTTATTTAATTTGATTTAAGAGGTGAGTATAAAGGTATAAGATTTAATAATTGGGTTTAGAATAAAATTTATAATCTCTAAATAATAAGGAAGTGCAGCTATTTAGCTGCAAATTTATATACTGATAGATTTTAATTCACATCCAAGCTTGGTAAATAATTTAGAATTGATTGAAGTATATAAATAATGAAATGGGGCCTATATTAGAAGTTGAAATATAAAAATTGGATTTTAATTTATTTGATTTATTTAATAAATATTAAAATGGCCATTTTTGTCACGGACTCGGATTTCGACGAAACCAGTTTCATCGGATCCGTATCGGTGAATTGTTATAGGGTTTCAAGTTTCGTATCGATCGGACTTATCGTTTGATCGTACGGACGCGAAACGCCTTGAAATCGATTTTATTAAAAATCAATTTGAAATCAATTTGGAAATCTTGTTTTCAGCATAACTTCTTCATACGATCGAATTTGGTCGTGAAACTTTTTCCATCGCGTTCAGAATATTTCAAAATACCTATCTGGATATATGGGTTTGATAAATTTCGTTCCGGGGTCAGAACGGGCTTTTTGGGCCAACTACCGTCTAGCGCGTTCGTTATCCGTACCCACCTAGCCTTCTTCTATTTGTCTATATATATGCGATCATAAACCCTAGCCTCCTTTCTTCTGTCAATTGAATATACGTATAATTTCTTCATCCCTTTCTCCTCTCCAATGGTTGAAAAACCTAGATCTAACCACAGTTCAAAAATCAAAAGTCAAAACTCAAAAATTTCAGAAAATTCTCAAAAAAATATATGTCGATGTTCTCAACATACGTAATCCAGCAATGCAATTCGTTTTTCAATTGGAGCTGTCGTTTGCTCAGAATAAATTCAAACAGCCCAAAAACCATTCATCATCGTCGCATAAAACTTCATCGGATCGAGATTCTGTTTCTGGGTATTGTAGAGTGGACGATGGGGATCGCATCCATATGGGTATTGAGGCGAGTTGATGGTTGGATCGTTGCAGAATTTCAGTTAGGGTTTCGAAACCCTTATGTATGAGCGGCGGCCGGCTTTGGGGGGGGCACGTGGGCATGCCACACGTGGATGGTTGGAAGCGGAGCGTCGATGGGAGCACGAGGAGGTAGGTCGGAAATCATATGGTGACCGTTGGTGGAAGTCCATGGCGGTCAAAGCTCGGTAGCTGGGAGGGTCGATCGCGTGTGCTTCTGGTTCTTGCGCGGTTACTGTAGCGTTCACTTGAAAGATGATTGCTGACATGGCTGAGAATAAGGGTTAAATGTGTGTCATTTTATTTACTTTCAATTTTGTTTTCAATCACATTTTTCGACGTAACTTTTTCATACGAACTCCGTTTCACGCGAAATTTTTTTCATTAGGATCGTAATAAAATTCCGGACTTGATGACGCTAGTTTGGACGAATTCTGAGACGGGCAAATTTTTGGGTTTAAATCGAAATTAAATTCGATTTAAATTCAAAAGGTGAGTGTTTTAACCCACTCACAACTACTAGAAGCTTTTATGTTTGTTAAATAAATTTTAGAAATGAATAGAAATTTATTTATGAGCTTTTGGCATGTTATTTCACCCATATCTGTTGAATTGCATTTTTTTGAATTTAGCTGTTAATTAAATTGATTGATTGCGTATTAATTGGCTGTTAGAAATTATTGTTTGCATAAGAACTGCTAGTTAACAGTTATGTCAATTATCACTGAAAATAAACTATTAGATTTATAGTTGATAAATATAATTTGAATTAAACCGCCAATTATTACCTGTTGTATATTCCCAAACATATTTTGTTATTGGTTGATATTGCTTGATGTTTGTGACTGGATGATGGATGTGTTGTTGAATGGATGTTTTATTTGATATCATTAAACTGCAAGTTAGCATACATTTTACATTTCATTCGGGATTGTGGTTTGAAATGATAAAACCGCAAAGTTTTAATTTTTAAATTGCGGATTGAAATGATAAATATCCGTATCACTTGACCATAGGATAGAAAATTATATACAGGCACCGCGGTCTATATATAACTATTTTAATGTGATTTCTATGGTTTGGATTGAATACGGTTTATAAATCTTAAATTTATATTGTATAAATATTTTATTCCATATTTATATACCTATGAAGTTGAAATTTTGAAATTAAAAGGAATATAAATTTCTTTATTGAAAATGGAAGAAATTTAGAAAATGGAGTTTGGTAAATTTATATCCTATGTTTAAATGTAAAGTTGGAAATTTTAAGATATGATATTTGTAATTGGATTTTCCCAAAATAAATAGAAATGGATATTCTAGTATAATTTGAAGTGGAAAAATTCTATATATATATATATATATATATATATATATATATATATTTTACTAGAAATTGAAGTCTTATTAATTATGGATTTTATGTGAATGGTCAAGATTAATTAATAGAATATTGATTTTGAAAGGATAAAAATCCAACTTTAGTTGAAATATTAATGCTCAAAAATGGATATAAATATTTATAAAATTGAAATGGTTTTGGGACTTGAAGTAGTATTTTGGATTTTGGTTTAACTTTAAAAGAAGAAATATTTAGAAAGCCATGTAATTTATTTCTTTATAAAGCAACAGTAAAGTTAAACCTTTTTAATTCGCATACCGTTGAATATCCAAACCATTTAGTTTTGAAAATAATGGTTTTAAAATACTATGGATTTTCGAAGAATTATGTTTAAAGTTACAAACAAAATATTGGTTACATGGGATATTAGATAATAAAAAGTGACATAATTTTTGGAAAGGAAAATTTTATTTGGGAAACGATATCATTGATTTGGGCTTTTATAAAATAATATGAAAATAAATTGTTTGTGTTTTTAAAGAAGAAATGATATCGTAATATTATGGTTTTGAAAGGGATTATATTCTGGTTTTAAAGTATAAACTGTTTTTAAATAACCGCGGTGTTATAATAACGATTGGTTGGCAAAGAGACCGGGATCGGATATGGACATACTCTCTGTCGATACCGAAAACCACTTTGACTAACCGTGTACGCGGTGGAGATTCCAGAATGAAGTAGGTGGTGGCGACGTTTCCTGTAAGGTAAATACGTGGACCCAACTCCCGTGAGTTGGCATAAGGTGGCTAAAACAGGAGCGATTCTCAGGCCAATGAGGTCATTCCTCTGATCGGACGCTCCTCTTCGATATTATACTTTGACTTGGATTGATTCAGTGGCCACTTCTATATTTTGATTTTGGGGAGTTAGTCCGAGGTGGGCGGTAACTGCGGCTACGCGTTTCCACCAGCCTGGATTGCAATTGGTATATCTACCCTGGCATTGCCTAGTTGTGCCGTGTCACCTACCATACCGAGCCTTTACTACGAGTTTCTATTTGTGTCGTACCTATGGAGTATCCTCTGGTAGCCTCCCGATCAGGAGGTATTACGGTACTGTATAGACTATTGGCATTATTTGTGTTAAGGGCTATATGGGTAACCCCTTAACGCTATTAAAAAGTAAGTTTATTTTATAAATAGACACTATTATAATAGCGCAATATACTACATAGTAAATAGTTTAACGGATCCTTAAGAGATGTAAATCCCGAACATCTCTTGAGTTACTGTACACATATTTATTTCTGTTTATTTAACTCACATAAGATATTCTAGTCTGACTCGGGTGTTTTTGTCTTTTCAAATTCGCTCGGGTCAGTCCGAGCGTTTCAGGATAGCAGATTTTAGCTTTGGAGGACGAAGACGAAGAATCAGTATTATTTTATATATAGTATTGCACTACACCATTTAATTCCGCTGCATTGTTGTATTGGTATGTGTAACTCTGATATTTATTGCACAAGAAAAAATAAATTATTTTGTGAAACAGTTTCATGAACTGTATATTTGATTATTATATTTTATCCTTCTGCTGTGAGATTCTGTTTTGTTTTATTTCTTCTCTGTTTTTCTCATTTACCCCATAACAATCCGCCCTTCCGTATGGTTTGAATTGACACGTGTGTCGGTTTAAATCGTGCGAAAAGGCGGGACGTTACATCTGGTATCAGAGCTTTGGTTTAGCAATAAACCTTGGCTTTGTGGGGTTTGACTCTTTGTTAATAGGGTAGAAATATCCTATGGGAGTCGCTGAGTGTATATATATGAGAGAGCGTATTTGTTAGTATTAATAAAAAGATTTTTATATTGTGTTAATATGTTCCGCTTTGTATTTATAAATTCTGGTTGATGCATGGGACGCTATGTCATCAATAGGGATTTCTAAACACTTAATAGGACAGACCGACATAATATTTGTTTTAATATAGGTGAATGAAAGAATTTTGCCTATTATATTTTCTATATATAAAAATATTTTTATAAAGATATATATATATATATATTTGGTTGCTATAGATTGGGTGTTAGGAAATAAAATATTTATAATAACTGAAGCTAAGTTGAAATTATGATAAATCAAATTGGAGATTTTAGAACTTAAGTCCGGGATTTTTTCCAAATCTGCTTTCAAAGAATTTGTGAAATTTATTGATTTGGTTTATAAAATTTTCTTGCATAAATATTTAGTATAATTCGGAAGAAATGTTTTAAAAAGAAGATTTTGGAAAGACTTAAATTCTGTACTTTCCTTTCTGTCGCTGGAAAATAAATTCGGTGATGACGGCCGCATCATCGACTTTCGTTTTCAAGTTTCGAAGGGAAAAGGCCACAGTAGTAAATTCTACTGCAGATTTATTTTGAAGTTTCTAAAAAAAAATTCTTTTATTGTTCTAACTATAATTAGAGATATTGAGTTGTAAGAACTTATTTATCTATTATTTTGAAATAAATTGAAATCTGACCCGGAATCCAATTCTAAAATTCTACATTAATTAATTAATTGTTAAATTGTAGTGAAATAAAAGTTAAGTAATAAATGAATTGAAACCTCTAATTTAAATAAGAGAATAATTGCAAAGCTATAAAGAGGAATTTGCATACATATGAGACAAAGAGAAATATGGATAAACATCAAATTTAATTTAGAGAATTGAGATTCAACTTGTATAAGTTCAATTGCACTTTCTTTGACATAAATAACTTACCCAAATATAAAAGTTGAAATGTTAAAAAGAATTTTAAATAGGATATTATACAAGTAGAATTTTGGAAATAATGAAGTATTCAATAAATTATTGTTATAAATAAGAATTTAATGGTATAAACTTAGGTTATAATTGAAATTTTATTGAAAATAAGTTAAGAATTATTAATAGATGATATGAACCTAAGTATATAAAATGAAATTCAAAATAAGAATTTATTATATGATTATTCACTTAAGTATGTTTTAATCTCCCCTATTCTAATATAATGGAAAGTAGGAAAAATTGAAATGTCTGCAATCCATAGTTAAAGAGAAAATAAAAACTTCCACTTATAAGAATGAATGGTAGCAGATTTAGAATTTAAGGGAAATCTTACAAGTGAAGAGTAAGGAAATGAAGATATTCAAAATATTTGTTGTTATTAATGAGAATTTATTTTATAAACTTAAGTAATAAAAAGGAAATACAAATATAATGAATTTTGTGATAGTTGGAAAATAAAACTTGTAAGAAACAAAGAAATTCCTCATAAATGAAGGAAAGAAAATCAAACCACTGAATTATGAAATAAATGTATAATAAGCTATTTTGGTGTTGGTTTGGATTGTTTGGTTGATGTATGTTTGTTGGGTAAGAAATTTTGGAGTTATGGGATGAACAAATAATCTATCTTTGTTCCATCCAAGACTGTTGAGTAACGGATGCACTTGATAGTTATTTTTCATTTCGTACAATTTCAGAATTTGAACCGAACAACTAATTGTTTGTTTGATTGAATGATTATTTGTTTGTGATGTGTGCTGTTTGTTAAAAAAAAAAAAATTTAATTTATGGTTGTTGCATTTGATTGGATATGAATGATTGAATCCACCTAAACATTTCACTGTAAAATAAATATTTAACCTTTTAGATTTTATAAGTGAATACAGGTGATGGAAGCCACTGCTACTGCTTTGGTTCCATAAAAATATAAGCGTTTTGCCCGACAAATAGGTACGTTTTCGGATTACGTTTAAAGCGCTTTTTATATATTTTCCCGAGTTGGGATATTTTATTTTGGATATATGTGTAATATATTTGTATATTTGGATATTATATTTTCTCCAGAGTCCCTCCGTACAAAGGAGACTCTGCCAAAAAATTTCGAAAATTTTGGGACTTAGAATTTTGTGGGATTATTTTTCCAACTTTAATAATTCAAGCATTAAAGGAAATTAATCCAGTAAAATATTGTTTATGAGTAATATCTGAAATAAGTATACTGTTTTATTCTTCCTCCTCCCTTCTTTTCCTTTTCGGGGACGAAAAGTTTTGAGTGGGGGAGATTGTAACGACCCGTTAAATTAGATAATATTGAATGAATTTAATTTATATGTTTTCTAATCTAATCCAGAATAAAATAGAAGCCTTAGGATTTTTAAAGAAATGGAATGTGAGGGTTAGATAGTAACTGTAATTAAAGTTAAATAACTTAAATGTTATATGACATAGATTGAAATAACTGGAATTTGTGATAGAGGTTATAAGTCATAATTTGTTGATTTTAAACGGTTGTTAATGAAACTATAACTGAATTGGATTGCATAGACATAAATATTAGGAAAAAAATGTATTAGGTGGACTAAAATTTTTAAAAGTTCATAAGTTGTGTAATCCAATTTAGTAGAAACTCTAAATTATAAACGAAGATGTAAATAGACGCTAAAAAATTAACTATGTAAATGGTGACTGAAGACCTAGTTATAAGAAATGGGAATATAACCTAACTTGAGTTAAGTAGAAGAAGGATTTGATTTAATATGAAAATTATTGTTCTAAGTATTGAATAAAATTGGGAATCAAATTTTATTTAATGATAATAACGTTAGTATTGGTTAATAAATAGATTTCAATGCAGTAACCAAATGAATGGAATAAGATGAGTATATATTGCATAAAAATGAAATGTAAATTGTCACATTTGGTTGGAGCTAATTTTTAGAAACATATAAATGTTGAATCAGTAAATATTAAATTCCATTTAATATAAGAATTCAAAGGTGGAAGATTTACATTTGGATTGGAAAATGGATAGTTATTAATTAAAAGTGACCATTGAATAAATTTATGCAAACGTGATATAATGTAAATAGATGGGGATCAACTTTTATTTATGTGGTTAGGGGAATTTAATTTCTATAGTATGATAATCGAAATTAATGTAAGTTGGAATAGCTAATTTATATGTTAGTTGAAATTTAGCTAGAATATGTAGATATTGAATGATAGTAAAAATTTAATGGATATAAAAGTTTCAATTATACATTGAAATTCATACTCGCCATAAAAGGTTAATTGAGACCAAAGAAGTAGTATAGGAATCTAACCTTCTTTATTAATTTGGATTTATTGCAATAGTTAATTTCATAAAATAAAGGTAAAGCTAATTCAAATTTAACTGGACCATTGTTGGTATAACTTTAGAAGCAAGATTTATTTATGATTTGAGTATTTAATTCAACAAGTGGTATTTACGACAAATAAAATAGGATTGAACGTAAAATATTACGTTATTAAATTGAAATGGAATTTGTAAACATTGAGTGAAATCTTAAACTAATGTTAGTATTCGTCGTATTTACAATAATAACTTTGAATAATAGAAAGGAAGTGAATATAATAAATTAATCAAATTTATAGTGTTGAATTCAATTGGATTGGAATTAATAAATAGTTAAGAAAAATAAGGGTTATTAATAATTTGGAATTTAATTATGGTAAAAAGGTTAATTGCAATCCAAAGATGAGTTGGAATGGAAATCAAGTATTTATTTAATTTGATTTAAGAGGTGAGTATAAAGGTATAAGATTTAATAATTGGGTTTAGAATAAAATTTATAATCTCTAAATAATAAGGAAGTGCAGATATTTAGCTGCAAATTTATATACTGATAGATTTTAATTCACATCCAAGCTTGGTAAATAATTTAGAATTGATTGAAGTATATAAATAATGAAATGGGGCCTATATTAGAAGTTGAAATATAAAAATTGGATTTTAATTTATTTGATTTATTTAATAAATATTAAAATGGCCATTTTTGTCACGGACTCGGATTTCGACGAAACCAGTTTCATCGGATCCGTATCGGTGAATTGTTATAGGGTTTCAAGTTTCGTATCGATCGGACTTGTCGTTTGATCGTACGGACGCGAAACGGCTTGAAATCGATTTTATTAAAAATCAATTTGAAATCAATTTGGAAATCTTGTTTTCAGCATAACTTCTTCATACGATCGAATTTGGTCGTGAAACTTTTTCCATCGCGTTCAGAATATTTCAAAATACCTATCTGGATATATGGGTTTGATAAATTTCGTTCCGGGGTCAGAACGGGCTTTTTGGGCCAACTACCGTCTAGCGCGTTCGTTATCCGTACCCACCTAGCCTTCTTCTATTTGTCTATATATATGCGATCATAAACCCTAGCCTCCTTTCTTCTGTCAATTGAATATACGTATAATTTCTTCATCCCTTTCTCCTCTCCAATGGTTGAAAAACCTAAATCTAACCACAGTTCAAAAATCAAAAGTCAAAACTCAAAAATTTCAGAAAATTCTCAAAAAAATATATGTCGATGTTCTCTACATACGTAATCCAGCAATGCAATTCGTTTTTCAATTGGAGCTGTCGTTTGCTCAGAATAAATTCAAACAGCCCCAAAACCGTTCATCATCGTCGCACAAAACTTCATCGGATCGAGATTCTGTTTCTGGGTATTGTAGAGTGGACGATGGGGATCGCATCCATATGGGTATTGAGGCGAGTTGATGGTTGGATCGTTGCAGAATTTCAGTTAGGGTTTCGAAACCCTTATGTATGAGCGGCGGCCGGCTTTGGGGGGGGCACGTGGGCATGCCACACGTGGATGGTTGGAAGCGGAGCGTCGATGGGAGCACGAGGAGGTAGGTCGGAAATCATATGGTGACCGTTGGTGGAAGTCCTTGGCGGTCAAAGCTCGGTAGCTGGGAGGGTCGATCGCGTGTGCTTCTGGTTCTTGCGCGGTTACTGTAGCGTTCACTTGAAAGATGATTGCTGACGTGGCTGAGAGTAAGGGTTAAATGTGTGTCATTTTATTTACTTTCAATTTTGTTTTCAATCACATTTTTCGACGTAACTTTTTCATACGAACTCCGTTTCACGCGAAATTTTTTTCATTAGGATCGTAATAAAATTCCGGACTTGATGACGCTGGTTTGGACGAATTCTGAGACGGGCAAATTTTTGGGTTTAAATCGAAATTAAATTCGATTTAAATTCAAAAGGTGAGTGTTTTAACCCACTCACAACTACTAAAAGCTTTTATGTTTGTTAAATAAATTTTAGAAATGAATAGAAATTTATTTATGAGCTTTTGGCATATTATTTCACCCATATCTGTTGAATTGCATTTTTTTGAATTTAGCTGTTAATTAAATTGATTGATTGCGTATTAATTGGCTGTTAGAAATTATTGTTTGCATAAGAACTGCTAGTTAATAGTTATGTCAATTATCACTGAAAATAAACTGTTAGATTTATAGTTGATAAATATAATTTGAATTAAACTGCCAATTATTACCTGTTGTATATTCCCAAACATATTTTGTTATTGGTTGATATTGCTTGATGTTTGTGACTGGATGATGGATGTGTTGTTGAATGGATGTTTTATTTGATATCATTAAACTGCAAGTTAGCATACATTTTACATTTCATTCGGGATTGTGGTTTGAAATGATAAAACCGCAAAGTTTTAATTTTTAAATTGCGGATTGAAATGATAAATATCCGTATCACTTGACCATAGGATAGAAAATTATATACAGGCACCGCGGTCTGTATATAACTATTTTAATGTGATTTCTATGGTTTGGATTGAATACGGTTTATAAATCTTAAATTTATATTGTATAAATATTTTATTCCATATTTATATACCTATGAAGTTGAAATTTTGAAATTAAAAGGAATATAAATTTCTTTATTGAAAATGGAAGAAATTTAGAAAATGGAGTTTGGTAAATTTATATCCTATGTTTAAATGTAAAGTTGGAAATTTTAAGATATGATATTTGTAATTGGATTTTCCCAAAATAAATAGAAATGGATATTCTAGTATAATTTGAAGTGGAAAAATTATATATATATATATATATATATATATATATATATATGTTTTACTAGAAATTGAAGTCTTATTAATTATGGATTTTATGTGAATGGTCAAGATTAATTAATAGAATATTGATTCTGAAAGGATAAAAATCCAACTTTAGTTGAAATATTAATGCTCAAAAATGGATATAAATATATATAAATTTGAAATGGTTTTGGGACTTGAAGTAGTATTTTGGATTTTGGTTTAACTTTAAAAGAAGAAATATTTAGAAAGCCATGTAATTTATTTCTTTATAAAGCAACAGTAAAGTTAAACCTTTTAAATTCGCATACCGTTGAATATCCAAACCATTTAGTTTTGAAAATAATGGTTTTAAAATACTATGGATTTTCGAAAAATTATGTTGAAAGTTACAAACAAAATATTGGTTACATGGGATATTAAATAATAAAAAGTGACATAATTTTTGGAAAGGAAAATTTTATTTGGGAAACGATATCATTGATTTGGGCTTTTATAAAATAATATGAAAATAAATTGTTTGTGTTTTTAAAGAAGAAATGATATCGTAATATTATGGTTTTGAAAGGGATTATATTCTGGTTTTAAAGTATAAACTGTTTTTAAATAACCGCGGTGTTATAATAACGATTGGTTGGCAAAGAGACCGGGATCGGATATGGACATACTCTCTGTCGATACCGAAAACCACTTTGACTAACCGTGTACGCGGTGGAGATTTCAGAATGAAGTAGGTGGTGGCGACGTTTCCTGTAAGGTAAATACGTGGACCCAACTCCCGTGAGTTGGCATAAGGTGGCTAAAACAGGAGTGATTCTCAGGCCAATGAGGTCATTCCTCTGATCGGACGCTCCTCTTCGATATTATACTTTGACTTGGATTGATTCAGTGGCCACTTCTATATTTTGATTTTGGGGAGTTAGTCCGAGGTGGGCGGTAACTGCGGCTACGCGTTTCCACCAGCCTGGATAGCAATTGGTATATCTACCCTGGCATTGCCTAGTTGTGCCGTGTCACCTACCATACCGAGCCTTTACTACGAGTTTCTATTTGTGTCGTACCTATGGAGTATCCTCTGGTAGCCTCCCGATCAAGAGGTATTACGGTACTGTATAGACTATTGGCATTATTTGTGTTAAGGGCTATATGGGTAACCCCTTAACGCTATTAAAAAGTAAGTTTATTTTATAAATAGACACTATTATAATAGCACAATATACTACATAGTAAATAGTTTAACGGATCCTTAAGAGATGTAAATCCCAAACATCTCTTGAGTTACTGTACTCATATTTATTTCTGTTTATTTAACTCACATAAGATATTCTAGTCTGACTCGGGTGTTTTTGTCTTTTCAAATTTGCTCGGGTCAGTCCGAGCGTTTCAGGATAGCAGATTTTAGCTTTGGAGGACGAAGACGAAGAATCAGTATTATTTTATATATAGTATTGCACTACACCATTTAATTCCGCTGCATTGTTGTATTGGTATGTGTAACTCTGATATTTATTGCACAAGAAAAATAAATTATTTTGTGAAACAGTTTCATGAACTGTATATTTGATTATTATATTTTATCCTTCCGCTGTGAGATTCTGTTTTGTTTTATTTCTTCTCTGTTTTTCTCATTTACCCCATAACAATCCGCCCTTCCGTATGGTTTGAATTGACACGTGTGTCGGTTTAAATCGTGCGAAAAGGCGGGACGTTACAGTCACCTACCCTAGCGCGCCTTGTACGAGTTTGGTTTTCTCCCGTAGCCCATGGAGTATTTAGGGTAGTCTCCCGATCTGGAGATGCTGTGATACTGGAAGGACAACTGGGACTATTACGTATTATGGTGGAAAATGTAAAACCTTATTGCTATTTAAAAGTAAGTTTATTTTACTATAGACATTATTATAATAGCGAAATATTACTACATAGTAAATAGTTTAACGGATCCTTAGGAGATGTGAATCACGAGCATTTCTTAAGTTACTGCACTTACGTTAGACACTGGATAGGAGATGTCAAATCCCATAAACATCTCTGACGCCGTTTCACTCATATTATTTATTTTTGATTTAACTTACATAAGATCTTTTAATTCTGGCTCGATTGTTTTGTCTTTTCAATTCTCTAGGGTCAGTCTAAGCATTTCAGGATTCGAAAACTGTAACATCCCGTCTTTTCGCATGCTTTAAATCGACACACGCGCCAATTCAAACCATATGGAAGGGCGGATTGTTATGGGTAAATAAGAAAAACAGAGAAGAAATAAAAAAAAATCTCACAGCGGAAGGATAAAATATAATAATCAAATATACAGTTCATGAAGCTGTTTTACAAAATTTTGATTATATTCATACAATACATATCAGAGTAAATATACCAGAGAATAATAATTTATGCAGCGGAATTTAATAGTGAAGTGGAATAATATAGTAGATAGTAATACTACAATCTTCGTCCTCGTCCTCTAGAATAAAGTCGTCAAATCTTGAAACGCTCGGACTGACCCGAGCGAATTTGAAAAGACAAAAACACTCAAGTCAGAACTAAAAGATCTTATGTGAGTTAAATTAACAGAAATAAATATGAGTACAGTAACTCAAGAGATGCTCGGGATTTACATCTCCTAAGGATCCGTTAAACTATTTACTATGTAGTATATTGCGCTATTATAATAGTGTCTATTTGTAAAATAAACTTACTTTTAAATAGCGTTAAGGCTTTACATTTTTCACCTTAACACAGTTATATATTCCCATAGTCTATACAGTACCATAATCTCCCCCGTACTGGGCGTCGTCGGAGGGCACTCCATAGGTATGGTACAAATCCAAAATCGTATAATGCGCACTAGGGTAGGTGACACGGCACAACTAGGCAATGCCAGGGTAGATATACCAATTACGCATCCGGGCTGGTGGTAACGCGTAGCCGCAGCTACCGCCCACCTCGAACTAACACCCCCAAATCAAAGAAATCAATAGTGGCCACAGAATCAATCCAAAATCAGAGTATAGTATCGAAGGAGTGCGTTCGATCAGAGGAATGACCTCATTGGCCCGAGAATCGCTCCTGTTTTAGCCACCTTATGCCAATTCACGGGAGTTGGGTCCACGTAATTACCTTATAGGAAACGCCGTCACCAACCTACTTCATTCTGGAACCTCCACCGCGTACACGGTCGTTAAAGTGGTTTTCGGAGTTGGCAGAGAGTATGACAACTTCCGATCCCGGTCTCTTTAACAACCAAACGTTATTATAACACCGTGGTCATTTAAAATAATTTAAACTTTAAAACCAGAATAAAATATCCATTTTAAACCCACATAAATACGATATCATTTATATTTTTAAAACCCCAAATCAATACGATATCATTTAGACCCAAAATCATATAATGTCATTTTATTTTCCAATATATATTCTTTTCCAAAATCATAGGGTTTTCAAAATAAAATATTTAGAAATCAAAACTCTTGAATATAATATTTTCAAATCATACTACCTTGAAAATCATAACTTCGAAACACATTTCCATCTCTTAAATGGTTAAATATTAAATTACTTTATAAAACACAATAGCTTCTTTAGATTTCACAAATCAATTTTCAAATATCGATTTAAACTTCCAAATACCATTTCAATTCTTATGTTTCAAAGCTTTAAATATTTCACCATTTCAAAACAAACTCATTTGACAATCCCATATATATTAAATTCAATTACTTATTATTTAGACTTGAAATATTTACTTAATGAATTCAATATAATTTAAGAAAACCTTTAACTTCACATAACTGGAAAGTCTTTCAATTTATTATATATCCATTTAAATCAACCTAATATTCAGTTAAATCACTCTACCCAAAATCAAGTTATAAAAATCATATCCTTTAGAAATTCTAACTTTTTATTTAATTCCAATTTAACTTAATATTCATCTTCCAACTTATTCTCATTTAAGTCATTAGAACTTCCAGAAATTAAATTTTTTAATAAATCCTTAATCGTATGTGATCTTAAAAAAATCAAACTTTATTTTATACTTCAAATCAAATTTATACAAAGCTTAAAAACCGAAAATTACTATATATAAATAACCTTTATCAAAACCAAATCAATATCCCATAAACCATATATATAGCTTTACAAAACCATAGAAAATCATTTCAAAAATAATTTTATATATATATACCGCGGTGCCTGTATAAAATTTTCTAGCCTATGGTCAAGTGATACGGATATTTATCATTTCAATACGCAATTTAAAATAAAAAATGCGGTTGTATATCATTTCAAACCGCAATCCCGAATGAAAAGAAATGCATGGTAACTTGCAGATTATACCATATAAAATACAACATCCATTCATCCAAATATCAATCATCAACCATTTATTACAATCATCATCCAATTTAAACAACATCAATATAGAGCATATAAATTATACAGGTAATAAATAACATGTGTTAACTAACAGTTTATATTCAATAATAAATTTAACTACTGTTAAACTAGCAGTTTATATGCAAAAATAAATGTAAATTTACTGGCAGTTAATATGAAATAAAAATAAACATAACTATGACAGGCAGTTAATAGGCAAATAAATAAATTCTAACTGTCAAATTATATGCAATAAATAAAATTAATTAACAGTTAAGTTAAATAAATGCGATTTAGCTGAGATAACGAATAAAACATGCCAATAGTCATAAATAAATTTCTACTCAAATCTTAAATCAATTTAACAAACATAAGAAATTTTAAAAGTTGTGAGTGGGTTAAAACACTCACCTTTTGAATTTAAATCGAATTCAAACCCGATTTAAACCCAAAAATTCGACGGTCTCCAAATCTGTACAAACCTGCGTCATCAGATCTGGAATTTTAGTACGATCCTAACAAAAAAAAATTCATGCGAAACGGAGTTCGTAAATGGAAGATATTCGATTCTAAACCGATTGAAATCAAAATAAATTAAAAACAAAATAAAGAAACAACTCACTCCCAAGGATGCCACGTCGCCGCTTCTTCACGTATGCTCATTCCCAGGACATGCGATTTACCCTAGTCGTATCTCGTTCCTCCAACCGTCGCCCTAAACCCAACGCCGTGCCACCTACAAGCGCCGTCGACTTCATCAGAGAGCGCCGCCATGACAGGAAGGTCGAGCCGCCCCTCCTTGCACCGCGCGCACCTCCTCCTTGGCTCCGGCTGAACCCCTCATACGCGACCTAAACGCCACGGTCTGGCGAACTGTGTCACCTCCGACACTTCATAACCATATGGATGAACTCCTTAAAGCCTCCTCTACGCTGCAGCATCATCGGATCGAGCTATCAACTCAGATCTACCGTTGAATCGAGCAAATGCCTATGAACAGACGAGGCTATTTTAATTTTTTCTGGGAAAACGGTGCATAGAATGGAAAAACGAACAGCACCAGAATATTTTGTTCACTAAGGGCTTCAACATATAATTTTTCCGAAATTTTCTGTGGACTTTGAATTTTGACTTTTGGTTTTGGACTGTTTGAAGTTGAACATGGATCTAGGGTTTCTAGCCATTGGAAGAAGAGAAGGAACTGATGAAATGAACGCACAAACAAATGAGAATAGATGGGCTAGGGTTTGTAACTGGGTTTATATAGGTAGGCTTGAAATTTGAGTAGATGGATCGGATAAACAAACGTGTTAACGCTAACGTGGCCCAAACAGCCCGTTCTAACTCCGAAACGAAATTGGGTCAACCCATATATCAAAATAGGTATTTTAAAACATTCTGAACGTGATGGAAAATGTTTCACGTCCAAATTCGATCGTATGAAGAAGTTATGCTCAATTCAATATTTCCAAATTGATTTCAATTAAATCGATTTCAAGGCGTTTTGCGCTCGTACGATCAAACGACAAGTCCGATCACTACGAAACTTGAAACCCTACAATAATTCACTATTACGGATCCGATGAAACTGGTTTCGTCGAAATCCGAATCCGTGACCAAAATGGCTATTTTTATATTAGTTAAATAAATTTAAAATAAATTAATTAAATCGAATTTTATATTTCAATTATAGGATTGACAATTTATCCCCTTTATACTTCTCAATCGTTTGCAATTATTTAAACAAAATTTAAATGTCTATTTTAGAAGATAAATTTATCAATTGAAATGCCCTATCTTAAATTTCATTATATTCAAAATTAAAAATTAAGTTCCCAAATTTTTTATTACATTAAATAATCAATGTTTATTCCATCTATAAATTTTAAGTAGATGGATTCCATGTTGGGTTCAAAATCTATTATTTTAATATCCTTGAATTTTTAGTTAAATCTCTATTATCGTAACATTTAACGTTAATTTCACTTATTTTGCAATACTCTAATTAAACTAAAATATCGCTTTCTATACTTAAATCTATACTCCCATTTATTCATTCAAATTTGTACTTATTATGTAGTATTTTAACAACTCATTTATATTTTGAATCTATTCCCCAATTTCACATTTCCATTGTAGTATAAATTTGAATTCCATCCTATTTAATATTTTATTAATATTTCACAATCACTTCCCATCCATTAATTGGTATCGCACTATCATTTAAAACTAATAGCTTATACCAACACTATTATCATTAATTTGAAAAATGGGTTACCAAATTTTGAATTGATTACTATTTATTTTTATTGCTTCACTGATTAATTCAATATTTGCATTGGTTTTGCTTATATTAAATTAATTTCCCATATTAATTAAGGTTTCAAAACAATCAATAACATTTCCTTAGTCCAAACCCCTTTTACCAATTATTTTCCTTCAAATAATTCATGTCCTTATAAATACTTATATTTACACTTTATAATTATTTTAATATACCCATTCCAACAACTCTTAACCCTTATCTTTACGTTTCACACACTTGTAATATTTAAATACATTTGTAACAATTCAATGTTGGCATTTGTTCCTATTAATTTATTCAATGTTTACTGCCCCTTATTTCAATTTCTTTCATTTATAGTTACTTTTGTATACTCCTTTCCTATTTAAACCAAATATAACAAATTCCAATTAAATCCAATTTTTACCTTTAAAATAAGTCATAACATTCGAATAACTCTATTAATTTGGAATATTTCATTTAGGTTTATAAATGATCCACTTGCATTAACATAATTCTTTAAATTTATTCCCATTTACGGTTAATCAATGTTATATTACATTAATACATTTAATATCTTCCTGTATTTGATAAATAACCTAGAATACATTTACATTCATTCATTTCATTCCATTCATTTATGGGTATTGCATTAAAATTTAATGTATTAGCTAATACCAACATTATTACCATTCATTACAATTACAGTCCAAATTTTTTTTTTCAATACCCTGAATGAATAACATATATATTAACCAAATCCTTACATTTGTTTTTCTTCATATTTAAAATCAAAACATAATATCTAAATGATTAAATTGAATTGGAATTTCATCCAAGTCATAAATTATTAATTTGCATTAACATGATTGCTTAATTTATTCCAATTACCTTTACACTCTTTTATAGCATTAAATCAATTTAATATTTTCATTAATTTCTCATATTAAATTTTATATCCAGGTAAGAATCCTTTTTCTACTTAATTCATTTGGATTTTATTCCAATTTCTATAAATAGGTCTTCAGTCACCATTTACATAATTTAATTTAGCGTTTATTTCAATATTTGTTTATAATTAAAGTTTCTACTAAATTAAACTACAAGATTTATAAATTTTAACCAATTTTAATCCACTAAATTTACGGGTCGTTACACTCTCCCCCCCTCAAAACTTTTCGTCCCCGAAAAGGAAAAGAAGGGAGAAGGAAGAATTGAATAAGCAATACATCATATTCAAAATATTAACTTATAAACAATAATTTACCAAATTATTGCCTTAAATAAAATATACCCGTTTTATAATCAATATATCTTTTATACTTAAATAAATAAAGTTTGGAAAACATTTCAAAATAATTTCTAAGTCCAAAAATTTACGAGAATTTTTGCAGAGTCTCCTTTGTACGGAGAGCCTCGGGAGAAAATATAATATCAAAATATAACAATATACACAAATATTTCCCAAAATAATATATATCCCTACACGGGAAAATATATAAAATAGTTCTATAAACCGTAATCCGAAAACGTACCTATTTGTCGGGCAATTTACGCTAAATTTATGGAACCAAAAGCAGTAGCAATTGCTTCCATAACCTGCATTTCACTTATAAAATCCAAAGGGTTAACAATTTATATAAAGTGAAATATTTAAGTGGATTTCAATCACTAACAACAAATCAATGCAACAACCATCAACTTTAACAACAGCATACACACCAAATTCAAACCAACCATACAATCATACACCAAATAGTTGTTCGGGTTCAAAACTTTTAAATTGTACGTAACGAAGAATAAACCATTAAGTGCATCATTTACTCAACAATCTTAGGTTAAACCCAATGGATTATCCATCCATCCCAACAAAATTAAAGTTTCCTTACCCAACAACCACAATCAAACAATAACAATTCCAATCAACAAATCAAATTAACTTATTATAAATTTTATTTTATACATCAGTTGTTTGATTATCTTTTTATTTATACAGTGATTCATCGTTTTAATTTACATTTACTCGTTAAATGTTTGCTTCATTTATTTTTCCTGTTACTTACAATTATTCAATTCCATTAATTCAGGTCATGCCAGTTCCCTTTTTATTTCGTTATACTGTTCATTCATTTATTATTGCATGTCCTCATTTAATTTGTTTATCCATAGTATTCATGTCCCACTTAATTTGTTATCATTTCCATTTTATTTGCTTAAGTTGATTGTGACGCCCCACCTCTATACCCACGCTAGCCAAGAACACTACAGCGTAGTGTTGTCAACTAGCACGGAGAATAAGGCTGTTGAGGAGCGACCATCCATGTAAGTTCTTATCACACTGTGGCTATAAATAAGCTTCGGAAACAAACATAGAAATAAGTATAACACAAATCAGTCACAGACATCCATATCACAAAGGCGGAAGAAGATATGAATATAAAACTAACACATGAAAGTGTACATCAGAGTATGGTCAAAAAGGATCCACGATAATACAAAAGAATAGCAACACGTGCTATACAAAAGAATACAACTATGAGTCTATATCTCAAGTGTACACAACAAAAACTGCTAATCTAAACAGTTAGCCAAAAGTCAGAGTGATGAATCCCAGGGAAGAAGTCAAGTAGAAGCACCTGTAACATCTCGGTCTGACCCGAGTATTATTTAAGAAAATAATAAACGGGTCAGTCTAGCTATAAATATCAGATGACATGATATAACATAAAAGATATGGCATAAACATAAAATATCCATAATGACATACCACTATAAGTATGTAAATAATGATCAACAGAAGATCAATCAATAAGAGATAATCAATATCACAAGAATCTTCTCAAAGATTCGGAAAGGGCATCATACCCCAAACTTGTACTCATAACAAGTCAATGACATAAATTCTAGAAATCAATGCAAGAAGTCCAGAAATCATATAAAAGAGAAAGAGGCCTATCACATGACGGTCCGAAGACCAAGGGGAGCTACCCCACATGTGTGAATGGAATCACACAGATTAAGGTCCAGACTAACCAAAAAGCAAAAAGGTATGTGTGAGTGGAATCACACAAGTGGTGTCTAGTCTAACCTCGCAACAAGAGACATCGCACAGTTGCTAGTCTAAATCATCAGAATGATCGTCATGATCAATGAGAAGTGTCAATTACACTAAGCTAGTAAATATAGAAGTTTAGTTTCATGTCCCATAACCACTTGCTTAACTTAAATATTTACGAACAAACTGTAAATCTTCACTAATAAAATTGTCACAAGAGGTTCAATCGAACAAGTCCAAGAATTAACCGACGAAGTGAACGCAAGCGTTTTATACCACTTGTTTTACTAAGTCGTTTAATTAGATTTCTCATCCGAGTGAGGTAAAGGTTTGTATATACTAATAGATTGGAAAACGGTTTAAAAAAAGAGCTTTGTTATTAAAAATAGAGTTGAAATTGTTTGTTAAAAGAGTTTTGATATTTACTACTAGTATTGAAACCTTTATATTATAAAGTGACAAAACACAGAAGCAATTGTAGAAACAATCAGTCACAAAGATCGCATACGGAGATGTGAATAAAATCCAAGGAAATTAGCTCAATGTTTTTCAGATAAGATCCCCTACGGAGGGGGGGTCCCGGGGGGGTGGCAACCCCCCAAGGTGGGGGTGCGGGGGCACGACCTAGTGAAGACCAAAGGAAGGATAGGATCGAGCGACTTAAAGGGTTTCGACCTAAAGAGTCACGACCTAAAGGAGTAAGCGACCCTAAGGAAACACGCGACCTAACATGGCCGAGCTAAGGTGAGGTGCGACTCAACCAGGTAAGCGACCTAAGCGAGACGAGCGACCTAAGGAACTCGCGACCTAACAATAGCACAGGTCAAGCGACCTAACGTGTTACGACCTAAGGGTCGAGCGACTTAGTGGAACAAGGTCATACGACCTAATACTTGTAGTAGGGTTGGACGACCTAACGGAGTAAACGGTCGAGCGACCTAACAGGTTATAGGTCATGCGACCTAGTGGGTTAACGGCCTAACGACCTAAGGGTTATAGGCCCAACGACCTAACGGGTTATAGGTCCAACGACCTAGCGGGTTAGAAGGTCATGCGACCTAAAAATGGAAAGCAAGGCCGAGCGACTTAAAGAACCAAGGCCACACGAGTTAAGGACTAACGACCTGACGACCTACGACCTAAAGGCCCACGACTTACGACCTAAGGAGCCAGAGCGAGCGACCTAAGGCTGTATAGGGGATTTAAGGCTAGAAACGACCTAAGTGTTTGCGACCTAACGACCTAAAAGCCCACGACCTACGACCTAAGAGCCATACGACCTATGACCTAATTCCGAGTGCCGAGCGACCTAATGTTGTAGGCCATTTTAAGGTCGGAAACGAGCTATTTTGAGGCCAAGACTTTTCCACACGAACGACCTAGCATAGGCAGAACGACCTAAGTGCAGAATTTCACCAAAAACACTAAAAATTGGAGTTTTCGCCAATTCGATTCAAACCAAATGCAAATGTGCATGCAAAAGTGATAGGGAATCATTCCCAACAGTCCAATATAGTTATAAACTAGAATTGTGAGATAAAAATCTCACCTTTTCACCAAATTTATGAAGAAAGAGCTTGAAGGCAATGAAGAAGCAACCACAAGCTTGAATCAATGTCTTCTTCTTGAATTTGGAGTTGAATGATGAATTGCAATTGAATTTGAACTTTGGAGTTTTAATTTCCCATTCCCTCCTCTATTTTTGATAAAGCAAATAAAATGAAGTTATGAAGAGAAGAGGTAAAGGTTGGGTCTAAATAGGCTAAAAGCCCAAACTAAAGTCCAAAACGAAAAGTAGCGAAATTCCATTAACTCCAAACATATCAAAGCTTATACTCAAAAAGATTGCAAACGTCATTTTGAACTCAATGGCAGTGGTCTCGAGTCCTAATTTGAACGTATGCAAAAAGTAGCTTTTCGGACTATAATCCGAATAACGATAAAATATTTAAATATAATATTTAAATATAAAATCGATAAATATGCGGGTTGTTGCATTGATATTCATCCATTTGAATTACTTACCTTTAATTATATTCACTTATAGTAAAATTTAAATTGTAACTTAAGTTTATAACATTAAATTCTCATTTATGATAGCAAATTCATTGAATACTTCATTACCTACTTTTACTTGTACAATTTTAATTACATTCTTTATTTCAACTTTTAATATTTGGTAAGTTATATATGTTATTTAAGGTTGTAATTGAAAGTTATACAAGTTTCCTCATTACCTATGATTAATTTAATGCTCAACAATATTACTCTTTGTTTCATATGTTACAAATTTCAAATTTTCTTTAATTTCCATTTATAACTTAGCATTTAAATCTCTTATCTAAATTAGAGGTTTCAATTATTAATTACTTACCTTTTATTTCACTACAATAATTGAAACAATTAATCAATGGAAATTTAAGAATTAAATACCGGGTTAAATTTTAAATTATTTTAAAACAAAAGATAAATATATTCTTACAACTTATATATCTCTAATTATATTTAAAACAATTCAAAATTTATATATTCTTCAAAAAATGAATCTGCAGTAGAACTACTACAGTGGCATTTCCCCTTCAAAACTCGAAAATGAAAGTCGATGATGCGGCCGCCATCACCGAAATTATTTACTAGCGACAGAGAGGAAAGTACAAAACTTATTTTCTCCAAAATCTTCTTTTTAAAACAATTCTTCCGAATTACATTGAAATATTTATATCAGAAAGTCCTTATAAACAATATTACTATATTCCAAAATTTATTCGAATAAATTTCAAAACCCGGAACTTAAGTTCTAAATTTCCAAATTTCATTTATCTTATTTTTCAATCTTATTTCTATTATTATTATATTACTACCTAACAACCAATCTATTGCAGCCAAATATAGATATCAATTGAAATTTTTTATTTATATATAGAAAATATAATAGGCAAAATTATTTCATTCACCTATATTAAAAACAAATATTATGTCGGTATGTCCTATTAAGTGTTTAGAAATCCCTATTGATGTCACAGCGTCCCATGCATCAACCAGAATTTATAAATACAAAACGGAACAGATTAACACAATATTAAAACCTTTTTTAAAAAAAACACTAACAAATACGCTCTCTCATATATATACTCTCAACGACTCCCATAGGGTATTACTACTCTATTAATAAAGAGTCAGACCCCACAAAGCTAAGGTTTATCGCTAAACCAAAGCTCTGATACCAGATGTAACATCCCGCCTTTTCGCACGCTTCAAATCGACACACGCGCCAATTCAAACCATACGGAAGGGCGGATTGTTATGGGTAAATAAGAAAAACAGAGAAGAAATAAAACAAAATAAAATCTCACAGCGGAAGGATAAAATATAATAATCAAATATACAGTTCATGAAGCTGTTTTACAAAATTTTGATTATATTCATACAATACATATCACAGTACACATACCAGAGAATAATAATTTATGCAGCGGAATTTAATAGTGTAGTGGAATAATATAGTAGATAGTAATACTACAATCTTCGTCCTGGTCCTCCAGAATAAAGTTGTCAAATCCTGAAACGCTCGGACTGACCCGAGCGAATTTGAAAAGACAAAAACACTCGAGTCAGAACTAAAAGATCTTATGTGAGTTAAATTAACAGAAATAAATATGAGTACAGTAACTCAAGAGATGCTTGGGATCTACATCTCCTAAGGATCCGTTAAACTATTTACTATGTAGTATATTGCGCTACTATAATAGTGTCTATTTGTAAAATAAACTTACTTTTAAATAGCGTTAAGGCTTTACATTTTCCACCTTAACACAGTTATATATTCCAATAGTCTATACAGTACCGTAATCTCCCGCGTACTGGGCGTCGTTAGAGGGCACTCCATAGGTATGGTACAAAACCAAAATCGTATAAGGCGCGCTAGGGTAGGTGACACGGCACAACTAGGCAATGTCAGGGTAGATATACCTACCGCCCACCTTGAACTAACACCCCCAAATCAAAGAAATCAATAGTGGCCACCGAATCAATCCAAAGTCAGAGTATATTATCGAAGGAGTGCGTTCGATCAGAGGAATGACCTCATTGGCCCGAGAATCGCTCCTGTTTTAGCCACCTTATGCCAACTCACGGGAGTTGGGTCCACGTAATTACCTTATAGGAAACGCCGTCACCAACCTACTTCATTCTGAAATCTCCACCGCGTACACGGTTGTTAAAGTGGTTTTCGGAGTTGGCAGAGAGTATGACAATTTCCGATCCCGGTCTCTTTAACAACCAAACGTTATTATAACACCGCGGTCATTTAAAATAATTTAAACTTTAAAACCAGAATAAAATATCCATTTTAAACCCATATAAATATGATATCACTTATATTTTTAAAACCCCAAATCAATACGATATCATTTAGACCCAAAATCATATAATGTCATTTTATTTTCCAATATATATTCTTTTCCAAAATCATAGGGTTTTCAAAATAAAATATATAGAAATCAAAACTCTTGAATATAATATTTTCAAATCATACTACCTTGAAAATCATAACTTCGAAACAAATTTCCATCTCTTAAATGGTTAAATATTAAATTGCTTTATAAAACACAATAGCTTCTTTAGATTTCACAAATTAATTTTCAAATATCGATTTAAACTTCCAAATGCCATTTCAATTCTTATGTTTCAAAGCTTTAAATATTTCACCATTTCAAAACAAACTCATTTGACAATCCCATATATATTAAATTCAATTACTTATTATTTAGACTTGAAATATTTACTTAATGAATTCAATATAATTTAAGAAAACCTTTAACATCACATAACTGGAAAGTCTTTCAATTTATTATATATCCATTTAAATCAACCTGATATTCAGTTAAATCACTCTACCCAAAATCAAGTTATAAAAATCATATCCTTTTGAAATTCTAACTTTTTATTTAATTCCAAATTTAACTTAATATTCATCTTCCAACCTTATTCTCATTTAAGTCAATAGAACTTCCAGAAATTAAATTTTTAAATAAATGCTTAATCGTATTTGACCTTAAAAAAATCAAACTTTATTTTATACTTCAAATCAAATTTATACAAAGCTTAAAAACCAGAAATTACTATATATAAATAACCTTTATCAAAACCAAATCAATATCCCATAAACCATATATATAGCTTTACAAAACCATAGAAAATCATTTCAAAAATAATTATATATATATATATATATATATATATATATATATATATATATATATATACCGCGGTGCCTGTATAAAATTTTCTACCCTATGGTCAAGTGATACGGATGTTTATCATTTCAATTCGCAATTTAAAATAAAAAATGCGGTTGTATATCATTTCAAACCGCAATCCCGAATGAAAAGAAATGCATGATAACTTGCAGATTATACAATATAAAATACAACATCCATTCATCCAAATATCAATCATCAACCATTTATTACAATCATCATCCAATTTAAACAACATCAATATATAACATATAAATTATACAGGTAATAAATAACATGTGTTAACTAACAGTTTATATTCAATAATAAATTTAACTACTGTTAAACTAGCAGTTTATATGCAAAAATAAATGTAAATTTACTGGCAGTTAATATGAAATAAAAATAAACATAACTATGACAGGCAGTTAATATGCAAATAAATAAATTCTAACTGTCAAATTATATGCAATAAATAAAATTAATTAACAGTTAAGTTAAATAAATGCGATTTAGCTGAGATGACGAATAAAACATGCCAACAGTCATAAATAAATTTCTACTCAAATCTTAAATCAATTTAACAAACATAAGAAATTTTAAAAGTTGTGAGTGGGTTAAAACACTCACCTTTTGAATTTAAATCGAATTCAAACCCGATTTAAACCCAAAAATTCGACGGTCTCCAAATCTGTCCAAACCTGCGTCATCAGATCTGGAATTTTAGTACGATCCTAACAAAAAAAAATTCGTGCGAAATGGTGTTCGTAAATGGAAGATATTCGATTCTAAACCGATTGAAATCAAAATAAATTAAAAACAAAATAAAGAAACAACTCACTCCAAAGGATGCCACGTCGCCGCTTCTTCACGTGTGCTCAATCCCAGGACACGCATTTTACCCTAGCCGTATCTCGTTCCTCCAGCCGTCGCCCTAAACCCAACGCCGCGCCACCTACAAGCGCCGTCGACTTCATCAGAGAGCGCCGCCATGACAGGAAGGTCGAGCCGCCCCTCCTTACACCGCGCGCACCTCCTCCCTGGCTCCGGTTGAACCCCTCATACGCGACCTAAACGCCACGGTATGGCGAACTGCGTCACCTCTGACACTTCATAACCGTATGGATGAACTCCTTAAAGCCTCCTCTACGCTGCAGCATCATCGGATCGAGCTATCAACTCGGATCTACCGTTGAATCGAGCAAATGCCTATGAACGGACGAGGCTGTTTCAATTTTTTAAGGGAAAACGGTGCATAGAATGGAAAAACGAACAACACCGGAAGATTTTGTTCACTGAGGGCTTCAACATATAATTTTTCCGAAATTTTCTATGGACTTTGAATTTTTACTTTTGGTTTTGGACTGTTTGAAGTTGAACATGGATCTAGGTTTTCTAGCCATTGGAAGAAGAGAAGGAACTGATGAAATGAACGCCCAAACAAATGAGAATAGATGGGCTAGGGTTTATAACTGGGTTTATATAGGTAGGTTAGAAATTTGAATAGATGGATCGGATAAACAAATGTGCTAACGCTAACGAGGCCCAAAAAGCCCGTTCTGACTCCGGAACGAAATTGGGTCAACCCATATATCACAATAGGTATTTTAAAACATTCTGAAAGCGATGGAAAAAGTTTCACGTCCAAATTCAATCGTATGAAGAAGTTATGCTCAATTCAATATTTCCAAATTGATTTCAATTAAATCGATTTCAAGGCGTTTCGCGCTCGTACGATCAAACGACAAGTCCGATCGCTACGAAACTTGAAACCCTACAATAATTCACTGTTACGGATCCGATGAAACTGGTTTCGTCGAAATCCGAATCCGTGACCAAAATGGCTATTTTTATATTAGTTAAATAAATTTAAAATAAATGAATTAAATCGAATTTTATATTTCAATTATAGAATTGACAATTTATCCCCTTTATACTTCTCAATCGTTTGCAATTATTTAAACAAAATTTAAATGTCAATTTTAGAAGATAAATTTATCAGTTGAAATGCCCTATCTTAAATTTCATTATATTCAAAATTACAAATTAAGTTCCCAAAATTTCTATTAAATTAAGTAATCAATGTTTATTCCATCCATAAATTTTAAGTAGATGGATTCCATGTTGGGTTCAAAATCTATTATTTTAATATCGTTGGATTTTTAGTTAAATCTCTATTATCGTAATATTTAACGTTAATTTCACTTATTTTGCAATACTCTAATTAAACTAAAATATCGCTTTTTATACTTAAATCTATACTCCCATTGATTCATTCAAATTTGTACTTATTATGTAGTATTTTAACAACTTATTTATGCTTTGAATCTATTCCCCAATTTCACATTTCCATTGTAGTATAAGTTTGATTCCATCCTATTTAATATTTTATTAATATTTCACAATCACTTCCCATCCATTAATTGGTATCGCACTATCATTTAAGACTAATAGCTTATACCAACACTATTATCATTAATTATGAAAAATGGGTTACCAAATTTTGAATTGATTACTATTTATTTTTATTGCTTCACTGATTAATTCAATATTTGCATTGGTTTTGCTTATATTAAATTAATTTCCCATATTAACTAAGGTTTCAAAACAATCAATAACATTTCCCTAGTCCAAACCCCTTTTACCAATTATTTTTCTTCAAATAATTCATGTCCCTATAAATACTTATATTTACACTTTGTAATTATTTTAATATACCCATTCCAACAACTCTTAACCCTTCTCTTTACGTTTCACACACTTGTAATATTTAAATACATTTGTAACAATTCAATGTTGGCATTTGTTCCTATTAATTTGTTCAATGTTTACTGCCCCTTATTTCAATTTCTTTCATTTACAGTTATTTTTGTATACTCCTTTCCTATTTAAACCAAATATAACAAATTCCAATTAAATTCAATTTTTACCTTTAAAATAAGTCATAACATTCGAATAACTCTATTAATTTGGAATTTTTGATTTAAGTTTATAAATGATCCACTTGCATTAACATAATTCTTTAAATTTATTCCCATTTACGGTTAATCAATGTTATATTACATTAATACATTTAATATCTTCCTTTATTTGATAAATAACCTAGAATGCATTTACATTCATTCATTTCATTCCATTCATTTATGGGTATTGCATTAAAATTTAATTTATTAGCTAATACCAACATTATTACCATTCATTACAATTAGATTCCAAAATTTTTTTTTCAATACCCTGAATGAATAACATATATATTACCTAAATCCTTACATTTGTTTTTCTTCATATTTAAAACCAAATCATAATATCTAAATGATTAAATTGAATTGGAATTTCATCCAAGTCATAAATTATTAACGTGCATTAACATGATTGCTTAATTTGTTCCAATTACCTTTACACTCTTTTATTGCATTAAATCAATTTAATATTTTCATTAATTTCTCATATTAAATTTTATATCCAGGTAAGAATCCTTTTTCTACTTAATTCATTTGGATTTTATTCCAATTTCTATAAATAGGTCTTAAGTCACCATTTACATAATTTAATTTAGCGTTTATTTCAATATTTGTTTATAATTTAAAGTTTCTACTAAATTAAATTACAAAACTTATAAATTTTAACCAATTTTAATCCACTAAATTTACGGGTCGTTACAAGGACTTTATCTTTGGAGGATGGAGATGAAGATTTGTATTACTATTATTTATTTTGTTCCACTGCATCACATTGTTCCGCTGCATTGTTATTGATTATTCTCTGGTATGTGTAACTATGATATGTATTGTGTAAGTATAATCGAATAATTTGTAAAACAACTTCATAAAATGTATATTTGATTATTTTATTTTATCGTTCCGCTGCAAGATTCTGTTTTGTTCTTTTTATTTCTCTGCTTCTTCTTATTTACCCCATAACAATCCGCCCTTCTGTATGGTTTAAGTCAGACGTGTGTGGTTTATCGTCGATTTAAAGCGTACAAAAAGGCGGGACGTTACATCTGGTATCAGAGCTTTGGTTTAGTGATAAACCTTAGCTTTGTGGGGTCTGTCTCTTTATCAATTGGGTAGTAATACCCTGTGATGAGTCGCTGAGTGTGTATGTATATATGAGAGAGCATATTTGTTAGTGTTATAAAAAGGTTTTAACATTGTGTTAGTTTGTTCCGTTTTATGTTTATAAATTCTAGTTGGTGCATAGGACGCTATGACATCAATAGGGATTTCTAAACACTTAATAGGACAGACCGACACAATATTTGTTTTGAATATAGGTGAATGAAATATTTTTGCCTATTATATTTCTATATAAAGTAATAAAATTTTATAAATGACATATTTGGTTGTAATATATTGGTTGTTAGGTAGTGAAATTTATAAATATTGGTTGGAAATAAGATTCAAACTAAAATAAATAAAATTAGAAATTTAGAACTAAAGTTTCGAGGTTTTGAAAATTTATTTTGAATGATTTTGAAATATAATAATAATATTATTAGAAGTATTTTCTGATATAAATATTTTAATATCATTTGAAAGAATTGTTTTAAAGAAACTCTGGAAAGAAATAAATTCTGTACTCCCCTCTCTGTCGCTGGAAAATAATTTCGGTGATGAGTGCACGCATCATCGACGTTCATTTTCGAGTTTCGAAGTGGGAAGGCCATTGTAGTAGTTTTACTACAGATTTACTTGGATAAACAAATATAAATTTTTTAATTGTTTTAAATATAATCGGATATATAAGTTGTAAGTATACATTTATCTATTATTTTTAAAATGATTTGAAATTTAACCCGGCATTTACTTCTTAAGTTTCCGTTAATTAATAGTTTCAGTTATTGTAGTGAACGGAATGTAACTAGTTAATAAATGGAGCCTTTAAATTAAATATTTAATGCTAGGTTATGGATGAAATTAAAAGAAATTTGAAATATGTAACCTATATGACAAATGATAATATTATTGAACATTAAATTTATTAAAAGAAATGAGAAAAACTTGTATAACTTTCAATTACATCCTTAAAAGCATATATATAATTTACCAAATGTTAAAAGTTGTAATGTTTAATAAGAAAATGTAATAGAAATTATACAAGTAAACTTATGAATGAAAGTGTTCAATGAATTTCTTTTGTAGATAAGAATTTGAGTTGTAGTTGTTATAAACTTAAGTAAAATTGAAATGCTACTAATTAAATAAATGGAAAGATAAGTATTATAAATGGAATTTAGTAATAAATGAAAGTAAATAAATGAAATTAAGTAGTATAAATGAATGATAATAAACTTAAGTAAATGGTTGAAGCTATTTATAAATAAAATAAGTAGGAAAATGAATACTATAAATATGTGAAATTAATTAATGAATAAATGAATGTAATGCAAATAAAATAAATTTGCATTATATATGGATAAATGAAAACGGTAAGAAATAAGACGTAAAATAAAAAGATAAACCATTATATGAATGAAAAAGAAATCAAACAATAAATGCATGAATGGAATTAATAATAATAAACTTAATCTACAATTTGAGATTGTTGTTTGTTTGGTCTATGGTTGTTTGGGCAAGGATACTTTAAAATTGTTTGGATAAATAAATAATCTATTTAGTTTCATCTAAGACTGTTAAGTAAATGGTGCACTAAGTAGTTTATTTTCCATTCTAGGCAATTTAGAGTTTGAACCCGAACAACTATTTGTTTTGTTTAATATGAATGAATGATTGATTTGTATTGATTCTACGTGATGGTTATATGCCTTGTTGCAAGTGGTTGTTGTATTGATTTGTTTGTTTATGGTTGAAACAACTTTAACATTTCGTTTTATGTAATTATTAACTCTTTTGGATTATATAAGTGAAATACAGGTTATGGAAGCAATTGCCACTGCTTTTGGTTCCATACTTAAATGTTGTTTGCCCGACAAACAGGTTCGTTTTCGGAGTACGGTTTATAGCGTTATTATATTATTTTTCCCTGGTTGGGATATATATTATTTTGGAAAATATATGTTATATATTGTTATATTTAATATTATATTTTCTCCCGAGCCTCTCCGCATAAAGGAGACTCTGCCGAAATTTCCGTAAATTTTGGACTTAGAAATTTTTTAAAATGTTTTCCCAACTTTATCAATTTGAATATAAAATGATTTAATTGTTTATAAATCTATATATTTTATTTAAATTATCCAATTATGTAAACTTATTGTTATGAATTTAATATTTTGAATAATATATATTGATTTATAAGTTCCTCTTTTCCTTTTCGGGGACGAAAAGTTTTGAGTGGGGGAGAGTGCAACGAAACGTATAATTCAATAATTAAATCGGTTGAATTAGTAAGATTTTCTTAATTAAATTTAGAAAGAAATAAAAAATTTATAATGTATATTGAAGTAAATGTTAAGAATGAATTGTAGCAATGGTTACTAAAACTAATTTTTGACAATTGAAGTGAAATCCCAATAAAGAAATAGTGTTAATTATTGCACTTGGATATAAAAATTTAAAATAAGTAATTAAAGGTAAGCATTTAATTAACCAATGCAATAATATATTGATTAATAGTAATTGAACGTATATTAAGGCAATAATATTAGTGCAAGGTAAACAATGCTAATTAAAGTTAATAATAAATGAATGGAAGGAAATTCCAATTAATGAAAATAAATTTAAATGTTATAATAAAAAAAATATAAAACAGTAACAATGTCAATTAAATTTAGGATTTCAATGAAATTCCAATTTACTAAATAATTTAGATATCATACTTGACTATGAATTGAATATAAGGAAACAAGAGTAGATATTGAACAAATTGATGAACTAGTATAAAATTAATGATATTTGGATAAGAACAGTGTTATGTAATCAACTTTGTTATTTGATATTGGAAAGAACAAAAATTTGTAATCCGTTAATGAATTTATAACGGGTATGAAATGTATGAATGTTGATGTAAGCTAATAAATGACTAATTCAATGCAATCCCAATTGATTGAAACAATTGCAGGGTTTTAATTGATTGTAAATAGGAATATTTGGTAATAAATGTAATATAAGAAAAATCAAATGAATGGATTTATCGGAGTGGCAATTGACAATTAATGAATTTATTAAAATTGTAAAGTTATAATTGATTGAAATTAGTAAATTGGGGAGTGAATTCAAAGTTATATTAACAAATGAAGTAATATGTAATAAATTGAAAATTGATACAATCAAGGTTAGATTAGTAATTACAATGTTGTTATTGATAATAAAGTAAGAATGAGGCTGAATTAGGCAAAATGGTGATAATCATTAATTGTTTACCCATTTATTTCATCTATTGAATTAGATTTAAATCCATTAAAATAAAACATAATTAGAAACTACATTAATGGAAATTAAGATGAAATTTGAGAATATTAATGCAATAACTACGAACCAATGTAAATTACATTCATTAGATAATAATAGATTGAATAATAGAATGAAAGGTAATTAAATGGAATTTTTGAAAAATTAATTTACAATTTCTGAATTCAATGAAATTGAGGTAAACATTGAAATTGTTAAATTAATCAACTCTAAATTGACTTCTAAATTTGGTTAAATTAGTATGAATTATTAAGAAATATAAAAGTGATAAAAATTGTATATTATAGAATTGAAATTTTAAAAATTGGATTTAGTTAATTAATTTTTTAATTTATTTAACTAATGTAAAAATAGCCATTTTGGCCACTGACTCGGATTTCGATGAAACTAGTTTCATCGTATCCGTAACGGTGAATTATTGTAGAATTTCAATTTTCATAGCAATCGGACTTGTCGTTTGGTCATACGGACTCGAAATGCCTTGAAACCAAATTAATTGAAATCAATTGAAATCAATTTGAAATATCTTGTTTTGAGCATAACTTCTTCATACAATGGAATTTGGACGTGAAACTTGTTCCGTTGCGTTTAGAGTATTTTAAAACATCAATTTTGATATATGGGTTGACCCAATTTCATTACGGAGTCAGAACTGACTTTTCGGGCCATTTATCATTCAGCACGTTTATAAAATGGGTCCATCTATTCTATTTCTACTTTGCCTGTAGATACCCTGTTATAAACCCTAATTCATTTCTTATTTATCGTTTATTCTATTAGCTCCTCTTTCCAATGGCTACAAACCCTAATTCCCAAATTCAGTTCCAAATCAAATCCAAAGCCAAAATTTCAAACTCCTCAAATACTATCGTATTTTATATCATCGGAAAGCTCTCGAAGATCGCCCAATTCTATGATTCTTTTTTCAATTCGATACACCGTTTAGCCAGAAAGTGAAGAACCATTTTTGGCCGTTCATCGCGTTTAACGACCAGATATTTTCAACCATTCGCATCCGCACATGTCGGACTTGAATTGCTCAAAATACCGCGTTGTAAATAAAATTTGGCAAATCTCAAAATATACAGTAAATAAATAATCACAGATCACGGACACAGAGTATATAATATTGCAGCGGAAGTAAAAGAGATAGTAGTTCATAAAGCTACTATATATGAATAAGATACATCAAAGTTAAACAAGATACAAAAGAAGAGTAACAAGATACATGGTATACAAATCAGAATACATCACTGGAATCACTGGATACTAAAAGCAAAATAAATGGCTGGATCTTCAAGGAAAGCTCCAACTCCGAAGGTGAGTCTGTTGAATATACGCTTTGCGCTATATGATTTTTGTTTGATGATAATAAACATATATACATTCATATAAATGAATTTGGTAATGTACTATTTTGTTTTTCATAGTTTAAATAAATATTTGTTGAATAAAATTAAATTACACAGAATTTGAATTTGAATTCAAACAGAACAAGTTAAACAGATTTTGAATTCAAACAGAAATTTTATTCAAACAAATATTTTGAATAGTATGTATTTGGTTAGATAAATATCTGTTGAATAAAATTAAATTACACAGAATTCGAATTTGAATTCAAACAGAACAAGTTAAACAGATTTTGAATTCAAACAGAAATTTTTATTCAAACAAATATTTATTACAATTTTAAATAGTACAATTTCATGCTCTCACTATACATATACATTTTTGATTACAATCACATCACATTTACATTGATAACCTCACTACATATCACTCACACTCGTATTGTGTCTTCAACTGCATGCCAGTTTGAATCCAGCATCTGAGTAATCTGCAAAAATATTTTCAAACGCAGTAAAATTGAAAGAGAAATATTTTGAAATTTGAAAGAAACGATGATTTTGAAAACATTGTTTGCCTCAGTTATTTGGGTTGTTCGTCATCATTTTTGACTGTGCAATATCTGTGCATATCAGTATTTTTTATCAGGGACAGGTAATTATAAGTGGCTGCAGTACACATGTGTACATTCGTATACGTGTGCACTGCCTCGCCAACTCGTGTGCAAAAATCAAACAAAAGCACAGAAATCAAAAACAAGGTCAAACCCAAGATAGGTTCAACTCAAAGCACCACTGACCAGAAAATGCAAGCAACTCAAGCTTCAGAAAGTGATGTGAATACAACTCAAATGAACAGAGAACATGCATGAACACTGAATGAAGTACACAGCATGTGTTACAGAGTGATGCAAGTGTCGACCAAGTAACAATGCAAGCACAGTCTCAAGCATGAAACAAGGTGCACCAGACCAGGTTGCAAGATGATCAAGGCAGACTACAAGGTTAAGTGGATAATGCAAACAATAATCAAGTGATCAACAGAACATGGACTGCAACATGAATGTCACAAGCCAATATTACAGCAAACAGTGTAGCAAATGCATGTACAAACTATGGTGAACAAGAGACCAGAGTGCAACAGGTGGACAGTGAAGGCTGCAGTGAAGCATGTACATGAGTGGACTGGACTACAACTCGACCAAATGGCCAACATAACATGCAGTGCTGTGCACAAAAGCTACAATGGACTGCATAGATGTATTCAAGTCCAGCAACATGAACACATGAGAATGGACAAGGCACAAATCAAGTTGCAGACTCCAAGTTACAAACTCAAACAGGAATAAAATATGACAATACAATATGGTACAGAACCAAATGCCACCAAGAATCGGTGCAATGACCAAGAAATGATACAATACTTCAAATATGCAATGCTCAATATCACTACAAACTGCAGTGGACAGCAAAAATGATCAAATATACACAAATGCAGCCCAATAGACCAAAGTACAACATCAAAGACAGCACTGCAACTCAAATGTACAGGCCAGTGAAGATAAAAGAGAATGACTCGAAGCAGTTGTGAACAAATGTGCAAATGCTCAAGACCATCAGTACACAGTGATGACAATACAAGGAAATGAAGATTACAGCAATATACAGATAAAAAAAATTGACCAACTGCAACAATGCAAACAATAGACACAAAAGAATATGGACTGCAACAAACATGAAAATGAACCAAAGTAGTACAGCATCTCCATGACCAAGTGATACAACAGATACTACCAGTGAAACACAAATGAACGAAATATCACTATGAATCAACAATACATGCAGGTACAAACAACAGTGAGAATTCATATGCAAAGAACAGTGGTGATGCAGTGCAATATCTTCAACAAGCAACTGAAGGCAACAGGACCAGAGCAACAAAGACCAAAGCTACAACCTCAAATGAAGTACAAAGCAAATATGCCAACAACTAATGCATCAGTAACCGAGCAACAAAGTGAAAAATCACAAAATCAATGCTACAGTGGAGGAATGCAAAGATGAATGAAGCTGTGTAAATCAAGATGATTAAACAAGTCGAAAATATGCGTGTGACAAAGTCAAATATCACAAATCACGAAATCAATTTAAAGCCGTGGTCAACACATGAATTCGAAACCGTGTTGTTCAAGTAATTTGAAGAAGTCAGAATCAATCTCAAACATTCAAGCATCATCAAGTGGCCGAGGTAATTCATTGACAAATTCAAACATGAATATACGAACGAAAACTCAGGGGATCGAACCCTATAAAAACCAAATTATCATCATCGGCATAAGGAGGAGTTCGCAATACAGAAATTAAGCAATTGCAAGCAATAAAAAGAACATACCAATTCGAACACGAACTCCATCGAAGCAGCCGCATAAGCAACAAGGAATAAATCGATCAAGGCGACACGCAAAATATCAATGGATCGATTGAATTAAAGCCGGCGACTTCAAGCCCTAATTGGAACAAAGAGCCGAAGCCCTAACTGGAACAAAAGGGAACGAAGCCCTAATTAGAACGAAGCTGCCATTATTCTCACGAACGAGACAAAAGGGGATCGGACTGGAGATATCAAAAGAAAGTGAATCGGGTTAATAAAAACAAGGGGCCGGCCTTGTTTTATAAAAGGGCTAAAGTTTTTTATTTAGGGTTCAATTAAAAAAGGGGTTTTTTTAGTTATTTTATTTTGAGCAAAAATCACGTATTCAAGTTGTAGTTTAATTTTTGCTCCGGTGTTATTTTTGAAGTTGTTTTTTTCTTTTCGAGTCGAAGAATCTGTAAATCACCACCTAGGGATTAGGTAGTGTCAGATTGTCTATTTAGAATTAGTTCAGTGAGCAGGGAGTGCGAGTTTGCAAAGCTCTATAGGCGGGAGCAGTGTTTGCGAGTGAGCGAAACTCTATAGGCGGGAGCAGGGTGTGCGAGTCTAGTAGAGTGTTTGTGAGCGGGAGCAAAAGGGTCTGCGAGTCTAGTAGAGTGTTTGTAAGCGTGATACTGTTTAATTCTAATAGAAATCTGTGAATGCAGCAGTAGGCAGGGGTTGCCGAAGCTGGGTAAATTTTGTGTGTGATTTACTTTTCAGCATATTTATTTCTACTATTATATTTCTGTGTTTAATTCGAGAAAATTTGCTATAACCCTATTCACCCCCCCCCCCTCTAGGGTTAATCTAGATCGTACAAGTGGTATCAGAGCCCGGTATATTTATTTAACTCTAGAGTCATGAGTCTACAAAATAATGCTTTTTCTGAAGGGCAATCTATTGCTAGGCCACCCATGTTTAACGGGAACGATTATGCTTATTGGAAAGTTAGGATGAGTATTTATCTTAGTTCCATTGATTATGATGTTTGGGATATTATTGAAACTGGCTATAAACCTCCCACTATAATCGTTGGTGGTACTGAGATTCCTAAACCTAAGGATATGTGGGATGCTAACGATAAAAAATTGAAAACGACAAATGCTAAAGCCATGAATGCTTTGATATGTGCTCTTGATAAAAATGAATTTAATAGAATTTCTCATTGTACAACAGCACAGGAAATATGGCATACTTTGGAGGTGACACACGAAGGAACTTCTCAAGTCAAGGAGTCTCGGCTAGCCCTATTCAGCAATGAATACGAAAACTTTGTGATGGACAAAGGCGAAAGCATAAAGGATATGTTTGGACGTTTTTCAACCTTGGTATACAATGCTAGAGCGCTTGGGAAGGTATTCACTGAGGTAGAGCTTGTGAGGAAGATACTACGAGTTTTACCAATGAACTTTGAGGCAAAAGTCACAGCAATCCAAGAATCGAAAGATCTGAGCAAACTAAGCATGGAGGAGTTGATTGGCAACTTGATGACATATGAGCTTGAGTTAAAAGAAAAGGAAGAACGCAACAACTCCGAACCAAAGAAGAAGACGATTGCCTTAAAAAGTAAAGAAGAAAGCGATGAAGAAGATCCAATTGAAGAGCTTGCAATGGCTGTCAATAATCTTAGAAGATGGTCTAGATTCAAGCCATGCAAGAAGAAAACAAAGGGCAATAGGTCAAAAGATTCCGAAAATTCCGATAATGAACTGACATGTTATAACTGCAACAAGCCTGGCCACATCAAACCAAAATGCCAACTTCTCAAAAACAACAAAGAAAAGAAAAAGGCGAAGAAGGTATTTGCAGCGACTTGGGATGATGAAGAAGGAGAGGAAGCTTCGGATAGCAGCCCAGAGGAGGCTAACTTGTGTTGCATGGCAAAATCAGAATCAGAAGCAACCTCCGACGAATCTAGTGAGGCAGGTGAGTTTTCTTATAAAGAACTTGTTTTTATGTGTTCTGATCTTGCTAAGGTAGTGGATACTCTTGAATCTAAAATTGAAAAACTGAAATCTGATAGGAGAGAATTTGCTCGTGAAAATTTTAGGTTAAACACTGAACTTGAAAATATTCAAAACCTAGAATGTAAAAAATGTAAGATTTTAGATTCAGAATTATCAAAACTGAGGAATAACTTTGAAAGTCTTGAAAATGAAAACTTAAATCTTAAGGAAACCATCGACACTAGGAGAAAGGATTTTATTAATCGATGCACCTCACTTGTCACTGAAAATTCAACATTAAAAACCAAAGTCCAAAATCTTGAGAAATCTTTGAATAACTTTTCAAGAGGCGAAAAATCTTTCAAAATGTTATTTGGAAATCAAATTTTTGCTAACAATAGAAAAGGACTAGGTTATGGAAAATCACAAGATGATGGTAAAGGTAAAAGTGTTGCTCGATCTGAAATAATTGGAAATCATGTTGAAAATCATAGTCATAGAAACACAAAATTTAATCAAGTCAATTTGATGTGCACGTTTTGTAGAGAATTTGGACATAATCGAAATAATTGTTGGTATAGACCCAAACACGTGAAAACTATACCAATTTGGGTTCCAAAAGGCACAAATATAAAATCTTTGAAAGTCAAACAAATTTGGGTGCCAAAAGGAACATATATAAACAGTTTTGAGTCTCCAAAAACATATTTTTCATATTCTGCCACTAACAACAATGGACCTATAAAAACAAATAGGTCACACAAATCTTTTATCGTGTAGGTGTGGTGGCAGGCTAAGGAACAACAACAGTGTTCTCTGGATTTCGGCTGTTCCAGAAACACAACGGGCGACAAAGCAAAGTTCCTTAGCCTAGTATAAAGGTGACAGAATCACAATGGGCAATCACGAAAAATTATCGTAAAGGTAAAACAGGTAATTGTTTTTAAATGTGATTATCTGCACCATACTCTAAATTAAAATCAGCCAATATTGAGATGAACAAAAGATGATGATTTTGATGCTATGATTTTTTTTAAAATATTGACTAACCATCTTTAAATAGAATTACTTGGAGTAATTATGATGGTTGACTGATTCGGACTTAATTGATATGATTTTTTGACTTGTTCTTATTTATGACATTAATTTGTGCTTAATTGATGACCAATCAGATTTTCAATTTTTGAACTAATTTATATAAATTTGTTCGGTCAAATGCTGGTTACTCATGCTACACGTAGATATATTGGTTCTGACATTTTGATCACTGCTTGTAAATTTGCACGATTTCAAATTCATGAGAAAAAGGATTTTAAGAAATTGTTTTTGAAATAATTATGATGTTGATTGACTATTGATTACTCATGAAAATAATTGTTTATCCTCTGTTTTCTGAAATTAACATCATGATATTTGTTTGAGTGTTAACACGGCTTAAATTCAAATTCAAAAGAATGATGTTTTTGGTGCACATCTCATGGTTTGATTCAACAAGTGAATATTGAGTGAAATTTAAATTCAGATGCGGATTACACTGGTAATATAGTTGATAGAAAAATTATTAGTGTAACGTGATTAATTTTTGAAACATTCATTTGCTGCATCGTTTTTTTTTCAAAGAAGATATCTGCATATTTTTCACTTGAAATAATTTTCAAATAGCAGAAAATTTTCTTATAAAACTCCCCTCAAGAAAATCATGTTTGACCATATTTACAGATTAATCATTTTTGAAAAATTAATTTTATAATGATTAATTTGATTTTAAATGACAAATTTTTGACTAATCTAACTCTCTTTGATTATCGAAAAGATGAATAGTGATTGAAAAAGAGATGAGTGTTGATATTTATCATATATTATAACTCGAGAAAGTATAATTAGAAAATTTCTTTAGAATTTCATAACAAGAGTTATAAAAAATTTTTGTTGGGTAATAATTCCATGACCATTTCTATTTCTATCATCTTTCTATCGAACATCACTCATCAAGATCATATTTAGTATGTAAATTTGTGGTAGTTTACAAAGGAAATCATTTGTTCTTCAATATCTTTAAATCGGTGAAGGAAATTATTTGTGCTTCAATTTATTATATTCAGCAATTAAAAATAAATATCCAAAGTATTCACTCTCATTTAAAAGTCCTCACGGTTATGCATGGGTGAATTACTTGGATTTTTGATTATGTGCTTCCATGCTCATTTAAAAGTCCTCACGGTTATGCATGTATGGAACGCATATTAAAAATAATTGATTTAATAGACAAGTTGATTCTAATCCCATTTAAAAGTCCTCACGGTCATGCGTGGTTAGAAGAAACTTGATTTCATTTTTTAAATTAAATTGGAATACTACTAATCTCATTTAAAAGTCCTAACGGTTATGCATGGTTAGTAGATATTCAAATTTCCAGAAATAAATATACCACAAATAGACATATCTATATGAATTTTTGATGATTCTATCTCCATCACTTCTGAAAGTGGAATATGCGCTTGAAAAGGGCAATTATGATTTTTGTTTGAGTTTTATTGAAATTTGATATTTATATTTAATTGAGTTAAATGTTTGATTCATGTCTATCACTTCATCCCTATTTTTATAACACTGTTATTCTTTTGCTGATAACAAAAGGGGGAGAGAAAAGTTAAGATTTTGTCAAATAGAATCAAGCAAAGGTCAAATAACCTTCAATTTGCATATAGGCTCATATACATATTTTTATTTGTATGCATATATGTAGGGGGAGCCATATATGTAAGGGGAGTATCACATAAAAAGGAAGCATTCAAATAGGGGGAGCAAATGAAATTATCAAATACATTTAATATATTCAAAATCTTAAATATATGTTTGTTATCATCAAAAGGGGGAGATTGTTGAATATACGCTTTGCGCTATATGATTTTTGTTTGATGATAATAAACATATATACATTCATATAAATGAATTTGGTAATGTACTATTTTGTTTTTCATAGTTTAAATAAATATTTGTTGAATAAAATTAAATTACACAGAATTTGAATTTGAATTCAAACAGAACAAGTTAAACAGATTTTGAATTCAAACAGAAATTTTATTCAAACAAATATTTTGAATAGTATGTATTTGGTTAGATAAATATCTGTTGAATAAAATTAAATTACACAGAATTCGAATTTGAATTCAAACAGAACAAGTTAAACAGATTTTGAATTCAAACAGAAATTTTTATTCAAACAAATATTTATTACAATTTTAAATAGTACAATTTCATGCTCTCACTATACATATACATTTTTGATTACAATCACATCACATTTACATTGATAACCTCACTACATATCACTCACACTCGTATTGTGTCTTCAACTGCATGCCAGTTTGAATCCAGCATCTGAGTAATCTGCAAAAATATTTTCAAACGCAGTAAAATTGAAAGAGAAATATTTTGAAATTTGAAAGAAACGATGATTTTGAAAACATTGTTTGCCTCAGTTATTTGGGTTGTTCGTCATCATTTTTGACTGTGCAATATCTGTGCATATCAGTATTTTTTATCAGGGACAGGTAATTATAAGTGGCTGCAGTACACACGTGTACATTCGTATACGTGTGCACTGCCTCGCCAACTCGTGTGCAAAAATCAAACAAAAGCACAGAAATCAAAAACAAGGTCAAACCCAAGATAGGTTCAACTCAAAGCACCACTGACCAGAAAATGCAAGCAACTCAAGCTTCAGAAAGTGATGTGAATACAACTCAAATGAACAGAGAACATGCATGAACACTGAATGAAGTACACAGCATGTGTTACAGAGTGATGCAAGTGTCGACCAAGTAACAATGCAAGCACAGTCTCAAGCATGAAACAAGGTGCACCAGACCAGGTTGTAAGATGATCAAGGCAGACTACAAGGTCAAGTGGATAATGCAAACAATAATCAAGTGATCAACAGAACATGGACTGCAACATGAATGTCACAAGCCAATATTACAGCAAACAGTGTAGCAAATGCATGTACAAACTATGGTGAACAAGAGACCAGAGTGCAACAGGTGGACAGTGAAGGCTGCAGTGAAGCATGTACATGAGTGGACTGGACTACAACTCGACCAAATGGCCAACATAACATGCAGTGCTGTGCACAAAAGCTACAATGGACTGCACAGATGTATTCAAGTCCAGCAACATGAACACATGAGAATGGACAAGGGACAAATCAAGTTGCAGACTCCATGTTACAAACTCAAACAGGAATAAAATATGACAATACAATATGGTACAGAACCAAATGCCACCAAGAATCGGTGCAATGACCAAGAAATGATACAAGACTTCAAATATGCAATGCTCAATATCACTACAAACTGCAGTGGACAGCAAAAATGATCAAATATACACAAATGCAGCCCAATAGACCAAAGTACAACATCAAAGACAGCACTGCAACTCAAATGTACAGGCCAGTGAACATAAAAGAGAATGACTCGAAGCAGTTGTGAACAAATGTGCAAATGCTCAAGACCATCAGTACAAAGTGATGACAATACAAGGAAATGAAGATTACAGCAATATACAGATAAAAAAAATTGACCAACTGCAACAATGCAAACAATAGACACAAAAGAATATGGACTGCAACAAACATGAAAATGAACCAAAGTAGTACAGCAGCTCCATGACCAAGTGATACAACAGATACTACCAGTGAAACACAAATGAACGAAATATCACTATGAATCAACAATACATGCAGGTACAAACAGCAGTGAGAATTCATATGCAAAGAACAGTGGTAATGCAGTGCAATATCTTCAACAAGCAACTGAAGGCAACAGGACCAGAGCAACAAAGACCAAAGCTACAACCTCAAATGAAGTACAAAGCAAATATGCCAACAACTAATGCATCAGTAACCGAGCAACAAAGTGAAAAATCACAAAATCAATGCTACAGTGGAGGAATGCAAAGATGAATGAAGCTGTGTAAATCAAGATGATTAAACAAGTCGAAAATATACGTGTGACAAAGTCAAATATCACAAATCACGAAATCAATTTAAAGCCGTGGTCAACACATGAATTCGAAACCGTGTTGTTTAAGTAATTTGAAGAAGTCAGAATCAATCTCAAACATTCAAGCATCATCAAGTGGACGAGGTAATTCATTGACAAATTCAAACATGAATATACGAACGAAAACTCAGGGGATCGAACCCTATAAAAACCAAATTATCATCATCGGCATAAGGAGGAGTTTGTAATACAGAAATTAAGCAATTGCAAGCAATAAAAAGAACATACCAATTCGAACACGAACTCCATCGAAGCAGCCGCATAAGCAACAAGGAATAAATCGATCAAGGCGACACGCAAAATATCAATGGATCGATCGAATTAAAGCCGGCGACTTCAAGCCCTAATTGGAACTAAGAGCCGAAGCCCTAACTGGAACAAAAGGGAACGAAGCCCTAATTAGAACGAAGCTGCCATTATTCTCACGAATGAGACAAAAGGGGATCGGACTGGAGATATCAAAAGAAAGTGAATCGGGTTAATAAAAACAAGGGGCCGGCCTTGTTTTATAAAAGGGCTAAAGTTTTTTATTTAGGGTTCAATTAAAAAAGGGGTTTTTTTAGTTATTTTATTTTGAGCAAAAATCACGTATTCAAGTTGTAGTTTAATTTTTGCTCCGGTGTTATTTTGGAAGTTGTTTTTTTCTTTTCGAGTCGAAGAATCTGTAAATCACCACCTAGGGATTAGGTAGTGTCAGATTGTCTATTTAGAATTAGTTCAGTGAGCAGGGAGTGCGAGTTTGCAAAGCTCTATAGGCGGGAGCAGTGTTTGCGAGTGAGCGAAACTCTATAGGCGGGAGCAGGGTGTGCGAGTCTAGTAGAGTGTTTGTGAGCGGGAGCAAAAGGGTCTGCGAGTCTAGTAGAATGTTTGTAAGCGTGATACTGTTTAATTCTAATAGAAATCTGTGAATGCAGAAGTAGGCAGGGGTTGCCGAAGCTGGGTAAATTTTGTGTGTGATTTACTTTTCAGCATATTTATTTTTGCTATTATATTTCTATGTTTAATTCGAGAAAATTTGCTATAACCCTATTCACCCCCCCCCCCTCTAGGGTTAATCTAGATCCTACAGAGTCTTAAATGGTGAATTACTCAATCTGACTCGAGCGTAAAGCAAAATACAAAACACTCGAGTCAGGACATAAATACTTATAAACTGTAAATCAACTCAAGTGAACAGTAACAAAATGCATGAGTAACTTAAAGGATGCTTGGGATCGCCCATCCCCTAAGGATCCGTCAAACTATTTACTATGTGGTAATATTGCACTATTATAATAATGTCTACAGTAAAATAAACTTACTTTAAAATAGCGTTCCGGGCTTACCCATATCACCCTTCACACATAATAGTCCCAGTAGTCCATCTAATATCATGATATCTCCAGATCGGGAAACTATCAGAGGATACCACACGGGCTACGGGAGAAAAACAAACTCGTAGTAAATGCTCGGTATGGTAGGTGACACGGCACACAACGCAATGCCAGGGTAGATATACCAATTACGCACACGGGCTGGTGGTAACGCACTAGCTACATACGCCCACCTCGGAACACACTCCCATATCAAAATCGGAGGATAGCCATCTAATCAATCACAAGTAAGAGTATAGTATCGAAGGAATGTGTCCGACCAGAGAAGCTACCCCTTTTGGCCCGAGATCGCTCCTGTTTTAGCCACCTTATGCCAACTCACGGGAGTTGGGTCCACGTAATATACCTCAAGAACGTCACCACCATCCTACTTCATTCTAGAATCTCCACCGCGTACATGATTGTTAAAGTGGTTTTCGAAGTTGGCAGAGAGTATGACAACTTCCGATCTCGGTCTCTTTAACAACCAAATGTTATTATAACGCCGTGGTCATTTCAAAATAGTTTATACTTCAAAAAAATCAAATCATTTCATTTCAAACTATATTCCTTTCAAAATGGTTTATACTTCGAAACCAAAACCATTTTTACTTCAAAACTATATTCAAATCAAAACAACATTATTTCCATTTCAAATATATATCAATTTTCAAAAATCATAATACTTTCAAAGTTATAATTCTTTCGAAACCAAAATACTTGAAATCATTACACTTTGAAAATCATAACACTTTGAAATCATACATTTGAAATCATACCTTAATTCATTTCATTTTAAAATTTATGAGAATGAATTCAAATTTTCAAATTTCCAATTTAATTCAAATCAAACCATCAGTTACAATTCAATTCAATTTCCTAACAAAACATTTCAAATCTTATCAATTTAAATATAGATTTGATACACAAAAATAAACTATTCGATTTTTAATATATCTCAAAGCTTTAATATACCATATTTCAAAACTAAATTATATACTTTCATATATCTCAAATTTAACTTCATTATTACTTAATTTTGAAATATTCATTTCATAAATCAAATATCATTTAAATAAACTCAAATTACAAGTAAAACAAATATCTTTTCATACAAATATAAACTTCAAATATTCATTTATCAAAATCAAATATCATTCCAAATTCACATTCTTTATCAAATGAAGATTATATCATTTCCAAACCATTTCAAAATCATTAAAATAACATATCTTTTCAAAACCTCATTATCAAATCATTATTTGAATTCAATTTCAAATATTCAAATTTAAATATCATTTAAAAATCAAATATTTCATTCATTTATTATTTCAAATATCATTACGAAAATAGATTTCAAAATTCCATTCAAAATTCATTTATCTCATTTGATTTCATTCAATTTAACACATAACCATGTAAACCTTATTTAAATTCAAATTCAATGTAAATTCCTTAAAATTCAAATTTAAATATTAAATTATATGTTCAAACTTCTTATATTCACAAATAATCAATTTCCAAAAGTTAAATCATTTAACACTTTAAAATATGACCCAAATAGTGTTAAAATCCATAATATTTCAAATATTGTCAAAAAAATAGCAACGACGACATTTATAAAGTGCTATCGTAGTCTATAATTTCCAAAATAGTTGAGTTTAGGAATAACGACATTTATAAAATGCTGTAATAGATGTTTAGTTATTTTCAAACAAAGTTAAATTCAAAACAACAGCATTTAAAATGCTGTCATACGACTACGGCATTTTTGGAAATGCTATTAATAAAATTCCAGATTTTATTATAACTTCAGAAACATAAACTTCAAAAAATTTCTATTTTAAATTTTTAAATCATATTTCTAGACTTCAAAATTTCACATTTAAATCAACTTAACATATGATTTATCACAACAAAATTTTATAATTAAATATCCAATTAAAATTCACTTTCATTCGTTAAGTCAAAATTTCACTGTTTCTTAACTTATAAATTTCAACAAAACTTAACATTTTTCTTCAAATATCATTTCAAAACTTTAAATTTAATTTCCATTATTTACTTACATTTTTAAAATAAAATTTAAAGTCAAAAATCACATTTACTTCAAATTTACATAGTTAAATTCACAAATTCAAAACTTAACATTTAACTTTCTTAAACCATAAACTTTATATTTTCAAATCAAAATTCATACTTTTAAAAATACATCTTTTAATATAAATCATTTAAAAATATACCACAGGGTCTGTGTATAATTTTCTAACCTAGGTCAAGTGATACAGATATATATAATTTCTATCCGCAGTTTAAAAAAGAAAACCCGGGTTCTATCATTTCAAACCCGCAATCTCAAGTAAATAAAAATAAATAAAAATTGCTCAGGCCTATCATTTCAGCCCATAATAATTTTTCCCTATTCTAAAGTCGGTTCGTGTATGTATCATTTCAACCCATAGTGATTCTATTCTAACAGGGAACTTGCAGTGTGAATATATGCATAGACAATATAAACAATGTCAATGTCACAATATAATGTCATATATCAACTGTATCTGTGACGCCCCACCTCTATGCCCACAATAACAAAGGTTATTATTAGGAATAACGTCTGCTATTGCGAAGAATAAGGCTTGTTAGAAGCGACCATATGTAAGTTATGCCTTAGACGAGTATTGATTACATCGATAGGAGTTGTGTAAATTACTCCCAAAGATATACATTCAATCCAAATCTAAAACGAAACTACAGAGGCTTAAGAAAAATTCAGAACAACTCATAATAACAACAACACTGATAGTATAATCATATCAGAACAGCAATATCAGATATATAGCGGAAGACAAGTCTGGAATATATGCTACAACAATCGATAGTTCACATGAACCCAATGTACATATACATATCCATTAGTACATACATAAGGCGAGAATCAAATAACCAAAAGAACTCCTCGGAGGCTAGACAAAAGATGATGTTAAATCCAAAAAGCTGAAGCTGCTACTGAATCAGAGATAGAGATTACCCTGTAATAACTCGGTCTGACCCGAGTATTATTTAAAAGAAAATAATAAACGGATCAGTCTAATTTATTCTTAGAAGTGAATGCATCATAACAACATCAAGCAAAATAATAATAGTCTCGAATGAGACTATTCAACATAAGAAATCTACATAGCTAAATGAAGAAATCACATCAAACTCCATCAAAATCAACTTTCGAATTAAAGATTTGAATTTAAAATAGAAATTCACAAAATCTAGAAATCAATGATAGATAACTAGAAAATCAACATAAAAGTGGATCGACCCCGGTAGATGGCGAGTTTTAGCTACGCCACATGTGCATCTTAAATGGCCGAAGCATACCAAGTACTATAATTTTTGGGGCCCAACAAATGACCTGAAGGTCCAACAAATGACCCGAAGGTCCAACAAAGTGGCTCGAAAGCCCAACAAAATCATCAAAATCATCAAACAGCAAATATTTCAATTAACGAGTCTGGAATTAACCGAAATAGTAATAGTATGGTTCCATACTCTGCACTTTTGCTAAATCGTTTAAATCTCTTCATCGCTTCCTTGAAAGTACAAAATTGTGTATTTTATTAAATAACATTTTACGTTCTCAAACGGACAAGTCCGGAATTAACCGAATCAGTAAAAGTAAGGGTTCACAGTCCTTAATTTTTCTGAATCGTTTAAATCGCTTTCTCATTCTTTTGAAAGCACAAACTGTAAAATTTTTGAAAGCAATTTTATTTTAAAACGATTTTAAAACATGTGATTAAAACAGTAACATCTGTAGCAATTTCGACGAGGAAATTGCGCTTCACAAAACACCGTAAAAAGGGATACCAAATCAGCTTTGCGGAATAACTGCTTGAAAATTCACTTTAAAATTGACGGTTACTGAAGTCAAAACGATAGTAATTTTTATACGTCAAAATCTCATCAACACAATTCGCATACAATTATAATACCGGTGTAAAATTCGTTATAAAAATAACGGTAACCAATTTTTCATTAAAACAAAAACTGGTTCAAATAAATCAATCGAATTCACGTATAAAATGAAAGTCGAAAATATTGATATAGCCCGGTCTCACTCTAGTTTCTCACGTTCAAAAATATAATGAAGATTGTCAATACATCCTACAAGTACTGACTTGCAAAGTGAGTCACGTGTATGTAATCTGTCAATACTATACACATATTAAATTATTTGCCAATGAGTTGAACATGTGTATGTAATATGTTAATACTCAACTTGTAAAGTGAGTCACGTGTATGAACCATATTCTTCACACAGTACAAACGAAAGAAAAATAATGTGGAGTTAATTTGGTAAACTGCAGTAACACCCTCCACATTAAAATACACGTGAAAGGATAAAACATAACTTGGCTTCACTATACATTTTCCATGCAAGTATTAGTAACTGAAAATGGACCTGGGTAAAATTTTAATGACTGGCCATATGTGATTCATAGTTGCACAAAAGGATGAAGCAAAGAATAATAAAAATAAAGTTTTAAAAACAACTTGACTCACTGAATATGCAAGGAAGATTACACTCATAAATTATGGTGTAAAGGATCAGTTGACTTGAACATATAATTTGCCTCAAGCCATAACAAGTACAACATGTATGCATCAAGGAGGGTACGCACATATGCATTGAGACAGATACATGCACACACACGTTTTAAATGCCCTGGCTCATGAAATATACCAATGTACTAACTGCATGCAACAATTTCCAAGCACAACATTATCTATGCAACTAAGTACGTATCAGCAACGCTATGGACTATGCAACCGAATGAAAAGAGTTCAATGCGCAAAACATAAAAACAGAACCGAGTGTCAAGGTTCCTATGCCACGCACCCTACTGTCTTTTATAAAGGCCTGGAACTGATATTATGTTATATTTGCACGTGAAAATCTAAGTGATAACTTGGACAACACTTTCACAAATTATAAGTTGTGCTTCCTTACACACATACTATAAGTAAACTATTACAGGATGCTTTACACGCATACCTGATATGTGTGCCTGGAGGAAACCTGAATATGTTTTAACTTTGCACTCAGGTTTTGAAATGCATACAACTTCACAAAACTTTCATAATATGTACTAGTTTGCCATAACCTAGTTTCCAGGCTACTCTTTCACGCATGCAATGGAAGACATGAAACAATCAGGGTAACAAAGTTTTTACACAAAGATGGGATAGAGTATAAACTAGAAATGTGAGTATTGAACTCACTAATTGTTTCAAAGCCAAATAATACCCCAGATCTGAAAGAATGAATCTTCACTCGGCCATTAATGTTCTGCAGAGCATTTGAAAAATGAAAGATGTTGCAGAGGAGTATTATTTTCTTTTCTTCAATTGGTATCAGTCAAGAAAATAAGTGTTGACCATCTTTCTGGTACACTTTGCATTTAATGCAAACATGCACTTTGAAGTATTGTACACGGCTACACTTGATGGCTAGTGACAGCAATTTGATGATAAGAGAATATAATTCAAAGTGTTCCTACTTTGTTTTATTTCTCTGTTTAAGCTTTTGTTTTACCACAAGAATGTGTACAAGTCTTTCAATATTTGAATTAGATAACAGCATACAGCAATGCAAAATGTAATTACCTATTTGGTTTTTTTTTTCAACTGACAGTAAGTTTATATATTTTCTTCTATGAAAAATATAGCGACAACAACTTGATGGTGAATAAAAGTGTAACGCAATTCAACTGAATTGCAATTTGAATTCATCAATTTGTTTATTTATTTTTTCAAAATTCTAATTATAAAAATTTCTATTTAAAATACTTGCTCCGACCGTAACTCAAAACTCACGGTCGTTACAGATTTTTAGAATATTTATTACGACAGTGATTCAGAAATCACGGTCGTTACAGACTCCCCCCTTATAAAAATTGCATCCCTGCAATTTTCATACTAGAAGCAGTCAATATCGTAAACAATTCATTTTAACCAAGATTCAAAATAGAAAAGATGGATATGAATGTTCACCCCCACCCGAAGAGGAGAGAAAACCCGGATAAGAATGCCCGATGAATTCTCTGGTTTCCCAAGTGCAATCCTTGGTGTTTGTGGACCATTGAATCTTCACGAGCGGAAATTCTTTGTTCCGAAGGCATTTCACCTCCGTAGCTAGCACATGTATAGGATTTTGCACAATAGACAAATCGGGTGAGATCTCAAGATCTAGCAACATATGAGGATCAATAATAGAATCTGAATCTCGAAGGCATCGACGAAGCTGTGATACATGAAATACGTCATGAATTCCCGAAAACTGAATAGGTAGCGATACACGATAAGCAACTGGGCCAATGCGTTCCGTAATAGGAAACGGTCCAATATAACGAGGAGCCAATTTCCCGGAGCTACTAAAACGCACCACACCCTTCATCGGGGAAACACGAATGAATACAAGATCATCAACAGAATATTCCAAAGGCTTCCTACGGTGATCGGCATAAGATTTCTGCCTATTTTGAGCCTCCTTCATTCTCTGTCTGATAAAATCAATCCCCTCAGAAGAATCACGAATATAATCAGGGCTGAGAACAAACTTTTCCCCCGATTCCAACCAACAAGATGGTGATCGACACGGCCTTCCGTAAAGAGCTTCGAAAGGAGCAATACCGATACTTGATTGAAAACTGATATTATAAGAGAATTCAACAAGAGATAAGTGGTCTTCCCAACTACCACCAAAATCAAGAATGCAAGCTCGAAGGAGGTCCTCTAAAACCTGATTCACCCTTTCAGTCTGACCATCAGACTGTGGATGATAAGATGTACTGAGATTGAGCTTAGTGCCCAAAGCTTTCTGAAGGTTCTGCCAGAAACCACTAGCAAAAAGCGGATCTCTGTCACTAACGGTAGAACTAGGCACACCATGAAGTCGATTACTTCTTTAATAAACAGCTTAGCCAATAAAGGAGCAGTCCGATTGGACTTGATAGGAATAAAATGGGCCGATTTAGTCAATTGGTCAACAATCACCCAAATACTAGTATGGCCCGACCTCGAACGAGGTAGACAATCAATGAAGTCCATGGAGATCTGATCCCATTTTCATAATGGAATCTCAAGAGGCTGCAAAAGACCATTGGGACGCTGGTGTTCTGCTTCAACAAGTTGACAAGTCATGCAATGACTTACGTAACTTGCAATATCACGCTTCATACCCTTCCAATAGTATAAGCGTTTCATATCAGCATACATCTTACTACTACCTGGATGGATAGTATACTTAGAACGATGATAGTCCTCAAGAATGTCATTTCTAAGATCAGGAACATCAGGCACGATCAATCTTCCCTTCTTTCGAATACAACCATGAACATCAATATCGAAATCCTTCAGATCATCACTTCGGGATTCCAATTCACAACTCTGAATAAGATAAGAAATATGTGGATCTTGTTTCTGGGCATCGACAACACGATCCAACAAAATAGGACAAGCTTCCACGCTAAATAAAAGCACGGAAGAATCAAAAACTGAAGGACGGTCTCTAATATCACAAAGAGATAAAGCCTCCAAAATATTCCACTCTGCTAGCATCATGGAAACAACAACCTGCTGTTGGCGACTAAGCGCATCAGCAACTCGATTACCCTTACCAAGGGTATATTGAATATCGAAATCACATGAAACAAGAAATTCGAGCCAACGTTGTTGCCTCATATTAAGCTCTTTCTGAGTAAATAAATACTTCAAAGATTTGTGATCGGTAAATAGAATAAAACGCTCGCCCAATAAATAATGTCGCCAAATCTTTAAAGCAAAGACTATAGCGGCTAACTCCAAATCATGGGTAGCATAACGAATCTCGTTAGGCTTTAGTTGTCTAAAAGCATAGGCAACTACTCTATCCTTTTGCTTGAGAACAGCACCGAGTCCATAACCACTGGCATCGGTATAAACAACAAGATCACGATTCCCTTCGGGAACCACTAAGATAGGAGCATGAGTAAGGAGATCCTTTAATTTCAAGAAAGAATTCTCACACTTATCCGACCAAATAAAAGGAACAGCTTTTCTCGTGAGAGTGGTAAGCGGTAAAGCAATACGAGAAAAGTCCTTAATAAACCGGTGATAATAACCCGCCAATCCAAGGAAACTACGGATCTCAGTAACGGTCTCGGGCCTCTTCCAATTCTGTATAGATTCGACCTTGGAAGGATCGATAGAAATACCATCGGAAGAAACAATGTGACCGAGAAACTTCACCCTATTCTCCCAGAAGGGACACTTGGAGAATTTGGCATAAAGGTGATGCTGACGAAGAGCGCTCAAAACAATCTCTAAACGCTGAATATGATCGGCTTCAAATTTGGAATAAATTAGAATATCATCAATGAAAACCAAGACGAACTTATCGAGATATTCCCGGAATATCTGATTCATAAGATCCACAAAATATGCCGGAGCATTCGTCAAACCGAACGGCATAACAAGCCATTCGTAAGAATCATAACGAGTACGGAATGCGGTAAGAGGAATGCTATCTTCCGCCACTCGTAACTGATGAAAACCGGTAGCAAGATCGAGTTGGGAGAATAGCTTAGCGCCACTTAATTGATCGAACATGTCATCGATCCTAGGTAATGGATACCTATTCTTGATAGTAAGCTCGTTAAGTTTGCGATAATCAATGCAAAGCCTAAGAGTACCATCTGGCTTCTTAACGAAGACAACGGCAGCGCCCCAAAGAGACGAGCTAGAGCGAATGAAATGCTTGGCTTCCAACTCAGATAATTGTTGCTTAAGTTCCTCATTTTCCTTAGCAGACATCCTCGTGGGAGAACGACTGACAGGATGTGCACCATAGTTAAGATCAATACGGAACTCTATTGACCTCTTCGGCGGCAATCTCGAAATAGGCTAAAAAACAATCAGAAAAATCACAAACGACCGGAATATTATCTATGCCATCCTCCAATTCGAAGGAAGATATAAAAGCATTCGAAGTATGATCCATGCTTCGAAATATAATAGATAATTGCTCGCTAGCATCGGGATGTTTGAGATATAAAGTTCTTTCGAGACATAGAATTTGAACTTCATAACGGACGAGCCAATTCATACCCAATATCATATCAAAACCAAGATGATCCATAACATGCAGATTCGCATGAAAGGAGAAACCACAAAGAATAATCTCAACGTCAACACATAACAAACCAAGAGTAGCATATCCACCAATAGGATTTACGATCCTTAAAGGGTCGCAAAGAGTAATAACATCCAAATGAATAATATCAACAAGTTCCTTCAACACGAATGAATGCGATGCACCAGTATCGAAAAGAACTCTAATAGAACGGCCATGAAATGAAATAAAACCTTCCAAAACACAAGGAGTAGTACCTTTGGGCTAAGAAGAAACACCAGAAGCTTTAGCAACATTAAGCTTCCCAGATTTGAGACCCTTAGGAGCAGTAGGACAATCAAAATTCCAATGACCTTCCTTCTTGCAATAACGAAAAATGTGAGGCTTAGGACAACTACGAAGAAGATGATCCAAAGAACCACAATGATAGCATGCCCTCTGAATAGAAGGTGCACTATTTGGCTGAGAACTAGAGGTAGCTTGTTTCTTCTTCTTTGGGTTGGAAGAATTAGGCTTACAAAATGGAAGCCTCTTCTTGTTAGGGTTCTTAGAAACCTCAACCTCATCACAACTATCACGTTCCTTTTCAGCAGCTTCAAGACAAAGAGCCGAATCGACAAGCTCCTCAAAAGAGAGCTTAAGCTGAAGCAAAAGAACTTTCTTCAAATACTTCTTCAAACCATCAACAAAACGAAGATTCTTTTTGCACGGAGTGTTAATGAACTCAACTCCGTACTTGGACAAGGCCTCGAAAGATGCAACATAATCAGAAATAGAGGACTTTCCTTGCTTCAACTCAAGGAAACTACGAGCAAGATTAGCCTTTTCCAATTCAGGAACGAACTTAAGTTCGAATCGTTCCTTAAACTGAATCCAAGAGAGAGAGGACTCACCAACTTCCGCAATAAAGAGCTCATACTAATCAAGCGCACGCTCTTGCAACATACTAGATGCCACGAGAACGCGATGATGATCCGAAAGATCCATCCGAGAAAATATGCACTCACAAGTGCGCAACCAAGTCTGAACCTCCATTACACTTTCAGATCCCTTGAAAGGCTTGCCTCCAAGGTGGGAATAGTCATTACACATGCGAGCGAAGGCAGACTTCTGATTATGAGCCACGGGAGTAGCAACAGGAGGCTGAGTACCCCGAAATAGCTCCATAAACTGATCAGCTGACAAATGGACACTGTCCGAATGAGAACCACTAGATGGGCCTATAGAAGAATGCTTCCCTCTACCTCTTCCAGCCAAGGGCTGAGAGACAAGAGAAGGTAAAGATTAGTTAAAACAATACACAATTGATAAGAAATTTAACAAATGGAATACTACGGAATATATAATTATATTCCTAGACGTACTCCACATGTTAAAGTGGAAAGAATAGATTAGAAAATGCACGAATAAAACCCTCGAATTGTTGTAACGCATGTTCCATTCTGTTTCTGTTTCGTGTTTATTATAATTTGTTCTGAAAAACCTGGCTCTGATACCAATCTGTGATGCCCCACCTTTATGCCCACAATAACAAAGGTTGTTATAAGGAATAATGTCTCCTATTACGAAGAATAAGGCTTGTTAGAAGTGATCATCCGTAAGTTATGCCTTAGACAAGTATTGATTACATCGATAGGAGTTGTGTAAATTACTCCCAAAGATATACATTCAATCCAAATCTAAAATGAAACTACAAAGGCTTAAGAAAAATTCAGAACAACTCATAATAACAATAACACTGATAGTATAATCATATCAGAACAGAAATATCAGATATATAGCGGAAGACAAGTCTGGAATACATGCTACAGCAATCGATAGTTCACATGAACCCAATGTACATATACATATTCATCAATACATACATAAGGCGAGAATCAAATAACCAAAAGAACTCCTCGGAGGCTGGACAAAAGATGGTGTGAAATCCAAAAAGCTGAAGCTACTACTGAATCAGAGATAGAGATTACCCTGTAATAACTCAGTCTGACCCGAGTATTATTTAAAAGAAAATAATAAATGGATCATTCTAATTTATTCTCAGAAGTGAATGCATCATAAACAACATCAAGCAAAATAATAATAGTCTCGAATGAGACTATTTAACATAAGAAATCTACATAGCTAAATGAAGAAATCACATCAAACTCCATCAAAATCAACTTTCAAATTCAAGATTTGAATTTAAAATAGAAATTCACAAAATCTAGAAATCAAAGATAGATAAATAGAAAATCAACATAAAAGTGGATCGGTCCCAGCAGATGGCGAGTTTTAGCTACGCCACACGTGCATCTCAAATGGCCGAAGCCTACCAAGTACTATAATTTTTGGCATCCAACAAATGACCCGAAGGTCCAACAAATGACCCGAAGGTCTAGTACTGGTAATTGACCCGAAGGTCCAACAAAGTGGCTCGAAAGCCCAACAAAATCATGAAAACCATCAAACAGCAAATATTTCAATTAATGAGTCCGGAATTAACCGAAATAGTAAAAGTATGGTTCCATACTCCGCACTTTTGCTAAATCATTTAAATCTCTTCATCGTTTCCTTGAAATTGCAAAATTGTGTATTTTATTAAATAACATTTTACGTTCCCAAACGAACAAGTCCGAAATTAACCGAATCAGTAAAAGTAAGGGTTCACAGTCCTTAATTTTTCTAAATCGTTTAAATCGCTTCCTCATTCTTTTGAAAGCGCAAACTGTAAAATTTTTGAAAAAATTTTTATTTTAAAATGATTTTTAAAACATGATTAAAACAGTAACATCCGTAGCAATTTCGACGAGGAAATTACGCTTCACAAAACACCGTAAAAATGGATACCAAATCAGCATTGCGAAATAACCGCTTGAAAATTCACTTTAAAATTGGCGGTTACTGAAGTCAAAACGATAGTAATTTTTATACGTCAAAATCTCGTCAACACAATTCGCATCCAATTATAATACCAGTGTAAAATTCGTTATAAAAATAACGGTAACCAATTTTTCATTAAAACAAACACTGGTTCACATAAATCAATCAAACTCACGTATAAAATGAAAGTCGAAAATATTGATATAGCCCGGTCTCACTCTAGTTTCTCACGTTCAAAAATATAATGAAGATTGTCAATACATCCTACAAGTACTGACTTGCAAAGTGAGTCACGTGTATGCAATCTGTCAATACTATACACATATTAAATTATTTGCCAATGAGTTGAACATGTGTATGTAATATGCTAATACTCAACTTGTAAAGTGAGCCACGTGTATGAACCATATTCTTCACACAGTACAAACGAAAGAAAAATAATGTGGAGTTAATTTGGTAAACTGCAGTAACACCCTCAACATTAAAATACACGTGAAAGGATAAAATATAACTTGGCTTCACTATACCTTTTCCATGCAAGTATTAATAACTGAAAATGGACCTGGGTAAAATTTTAATGACTGGGCATATATGATTCATAGTTGCACAAAAGGATGAAGCAAAGAATTATAAAAATAAAGTTTTAAAAACAACCTGACTCGCTGAATATGCAAGCAAGACTACACTCATAAATTATGGTGTAAAGGATCAGTTGACTTGAACATATAATTTGCCTCAAGCCACAGCAAGTACATCATGTATGCATCAAGGAGGGTACGCACATATGCATTGACATAGATACATGCACACACACGTTTTAAATGTCCTGGCTCATGAAATATACCAATGTACTAACTACATGCAACAATTTCCAGGAACAACATTATCTATGCAACTAAGTACGTATCAGCAACCCTATGGACTATGCAACCGAATGAAAAGATTTCAATGCACAAAACATAAAACAGAACCGAGTGTCAAGGTTCCTATGCCACGCACCCTACTGTCTTTTACAAAGGCCTGGCACTGATTTAAGGTTATGTTTGCACGTGAAATAGGTGATAACTTGGACAACACTTTCACAAATTATAAGTTGTGCTTCCTTACACACATACTACAAGTAAACTAGTATAGCATGCTTTACACGCATACCTGATATGTGTGCCTGGAGGAAACCTGAATATGTTTTAACTTTGCACTTAAGTTTCGAAATGCATACAACTTCATAAAACTTTCATAATATGTACTAGTTTACTATAACCTGGTTTCCTGGCTACTCTTTCACGCATGCAATGGAAGAATTGAAACAGTCAGGGTAACAAAGTTTTTGCACAAAGATGGGATAAAGTATAAACTAGAAATGTGAGTATTGAACTCACTAATTGTTTCAAAGCCAAATAATACCCCAGATCTGAAAGAAATAATCTTCACTCGGCCATTAATGTTCTGCAGAGCATTTGAAAAATGAACGATGTTGCAGAGGAGTATTATTTTCTTTTGTTCAACTGGTATCAGTCAAGAAAATGAGTGTTGGCCATCTTTCTGGTACACTTTGCATTTAATGCAAACATGCACTTTGAAGTATTGTACACGACTACACTTGATGGCTAGTGACAGCAAATTGATGATAAGAGAATATAATTCAAAGTGTTCCCACTTTGTTTATTTCTCTGTTTAAGCTTTTGTTTTACCATAAGAATGTGTACAGGTCTTTCAATACTTGAATTAGATAACAACATACAGCAATGCAAAATGTAATTACCTATTTGGTTTTTTTTTCAACTGACAGTAAGTTTATATATTTACTTCTATGAAAAATACAGCGACAGCAACTTGAAGGTGAATAAAAGTGTAACGCAATTGAACTGACTTTGCAGTTTGAATTGCATCAATTTATTTTTATTTTTCAAAATTTTAGTTAAAAAAATTCTATTTAAAATACTTGCTCCGACCGTAACTCAAGACTCACGGTCGTTACAGATTTTTAGAATATTTATTACGACAGTGATTCAGAAATCACGGTCGTTACATGTCAAGTGATAATTAACAGTTTTAACATGGTAATAACATACCATAGCATATCATATGATCCTTATTTACTTGCATAAACATTTTTAATTACTAAACATTGTCATCGATTCACTATTTCATAAGTAGAAATGTCGGAGTGAGAAAGACTCACCTTTCAAGATGAAGACCATTACGACACACAAAACGATTCCAAAGGCACGACAAACACGATACAGCACGACTAGTGATTCAAATGAGTGGAGAGAGCCAAGATATCATCTTGTCACAACAACCAAAACAAGACAATGCAATATAACATATGAATATATTTAACACAAAACACATTGAAACAATTTGGATTTAAAATGCAACAATGGACAATATGACTTTACCATGCCTTAACCATTCAAAAGCTTAGACATACCTGGACCTAGGTTTGGCCATGATGTGTGTTAAGCTCAGGTTATGGCATTAAAATAGCACGGCAACATGAAGTGAAGGGGTAGTGATTGCAACATAGGAGATACAAAAGGAACCAAATAAGTAGGTGGAGTGTTGGGCAAACATGGCTTGGCCTATGGGTCAATTTGGGCTTAGCCAAGGTCATGTCAGGTCTGGACAGTGGTTGGAGCTGCGGCTAAAGGTGGTGGAGTGGCTGGTGGTGGCAGCTAATGGGGTGGCCAAGGCATAGATGAAGGGTATGTGAGGCATATATGGTCTAGGCATTGTTTTTCAAGTGTTGCTTGCAATTTTGAGAAGTTTTCATCATAGGAGAGGCCATGGCCTTGTCATGGTCAGAGGGGAGGCATGTGGTACTGCTGTAGATGGTGGTGGTGATGGTGGAGCTGATGGTGGAGAAGTGGGGCTGAGCAAAAGCTAGGTAGAAGAGGAAGGCAAAACTTAGAAAAATAGGAGAAAAGTGGGAAAAAGATGCCTTTAGAAATTTTAGAAAATGGTAACCGTGAGTTTTAGATGAGGAGAAAAGGAAGTATTCATGTGAAAAGGTAGAGGAATACACGGCAAAAAAAAATAGAAATGCACGGTCAAAAGATAAAATGAAAAGCCAAATTGTGACGACCCAAACTCGATGTCCGATAAACGACATCAAATTCGTATCGCCGGAGCTTATAACAACAATTAGATGAATATAAAACAGCGGAACAGAATCAATATCATAAATATCATCACAGTTACAACATCAACATAATATCATACTACAACAAAGTATGTAATACATACATACATCACAACTCCAAATACAACATCATGATAATATAACAGTGATCATACATCCAAAAGTCCTCAAATGAGAGAGGTGATAACGAACTCCCAAATGCTAACACCTGAAATCTCCAAAAGCTCCTAAGATATCTCCTAGATAAAAGCTCCAAAATACTGCTACTCCAAAATACTGAAACCTGCAACTAGGTTGCCCGTGTGGAAATAATGGGCACCTAGAGTTTAGGAAAGAAAACAATAAACTCCGGATCAGTCATGGGACTGGTATGAGTAAACAAAACAACTGTTACTTTTAAAGAAACTAGGTTTATAAAAGAATTTTCGGTGTGCTTTTAAAAATGGAACTACCATAAGACCTCCCACCACACACACAATGCAAACGCAGAATTGGAGGAGATTTCTTCTTATGATAGTTAAATATGCTTGGTACGAGAAAAGAAATTCTTTGATATTATAACTAGTGCATAGTGAAGAAAACATTTCAAAAGTAGAATATTAATCTTAGCCAGCATAGGTACCATTATATTATGCCTACTATAGCTACCATATTAGATGGCAGGTTCTACAACTAAAACCGTACAGGGTTTCGTATTGGGAATTGGATTTCCAACAAATAGTCAGGCCAAGGAACTTCCTATTGCCACATGGAAACGCCTCTGGAAAGACGCCTCGAGAACCTAACCGGATCTCTGCCAACACAAGGCCGGGTTACCCTTCAAACTGGGTAACAACTGACACGAGTATGCCATCTCCCGGTTGTAAACAACCTTTAACCGGGGCCCCAGCAACAAATCACAAAGTAATATATATATCTGCGATATCAACATAAGTTAAGTATCTAGGCTCCATACCATGATACCACTTCTATCCAGAAGGAAATGCACATACCCTAAGGGGTGCTACCCCCAATAACCTTGCTGCATCATTCCTGTTTCGACCATTCCGGGGTGTGAGGCTCGACGAAGTCTCGTCCACAAAGCCACGCTTTGGTACAAAGCCATGCTTTGGGTCAACAAATGATCAAAGTAATGATCACAAAGATAAATGATCAAACAAACGATCATATCACAAATGATCAAACAATGATCATTTCACAGCAACACTCAGCATGTCACATTACCAAATTGGGAATATATCGCTGATAACCTTCAACTACATAACCTCTGAGCTCGTACGTCTCAGAGAAGGGTGTTAAGCTAAGAGAATAAATTCTCCGCCACCAACAGAAATGTATTTGAAAGAAATCTGCTTTATATCTCAATTTGTAATGTCAGACACACAATCCATACAAGTCTGTTCTGGGTTCGAACAGAACCGAAGGCACTTCCAAAGAAGTCCTTGCAATCCGGATATCCACAATCCTGATCGGATTCCCCATCACATATGGAGAACTCTATACCGGAGCAACTCGGTGCAGAGTCAATCGACAGGTCATCCTATCGCTCTCGCAAATACCCGGTCTTCAACACCGGTCTTCAAATGCTATCCATAACGTCGAATCACATATTCGAAATGGGTTATATGACACAAAGGTCCTTTCCCGGCTAATTCGAATAGTGAGTGTCAAATTTTAAAACATGTGGATGTCATTCACAAATATTCACAGGTCCGATGTGGGTTTCGGATAACAACTGAAATCCGATTCCCTCTCGCATCGAAGTTTAAATGCCGTTTTACGGGCAATAAGGTTTTCACATCAATACAGAGCAAATCATAATCACAGTGCAATAACATGGCAATTACATCATACACAATTAAAAACAGAACAGAGATATCAATATAAGTTAACAACAATAGTTAATTATTTACCAATCAAAACGAATGAGATAAATTAACCAAATAATTATTTTATTGATTATTCAATCAATGATTTATTATTCTTAATGATAAATAAATTAATCTTAATCATCTTGATACATTGATTTTTCCTTAATTAGTTATTTTAATTAACTGCCAATTAAATTAATTAACTCGCTTTTCTAATCAATAAATTCTTAATTATAAATTTATTTGAGTACTTAATTGTTTATTAAATCAATTTTAATCACAAACTTTAAATCATTCTATATTCCTTTTCAAAACTATTGATAAAAATTGTTTACCTTAATTTCCATTTGAAAATCTGTTTTATACTTTAAAAATTAATTTATTGTTACATTGGAATTTTAATGTAAATTAATTTAAAATTCTTCTTTTAAAATTTAATCATTTAATTAAAGGGTTAAATAAATTTTTATTTTAAACTTTCTTTACTTAATTAAAGAATTAACAAATTCTAAAGCATTTGTTAAATAATTTAACTTAACAAAATCTAAATTGTTTATATTGCAAAACACAAAATTTTCTTAACATTGTCGACTTAAAGATTTGAATGGGCTTAGCCCATTATAAAACATCCGAGTAAAAACAGGGTCTCACTCGCGTTCACCTCGGTTCCATCACGTTACATCCCCGAGGCCTTCCCTTTCTCTCCTCATCCCAGTTTCTTTTCGTCTTCCAGTTTCTTTTTTTTCTCTAAGTTTAAAACCTGTAGCTTCATTTTTAAAGACTCGAGCCTATGCGACGAGAAACTCGAGTAAACTTCCAAAAAAACCCAGAGCTTACCCTGTTCATTCACGAGTCCATCTTCCACTGACACATCATCACCACCGTGCACGTGCACGGTGGTTCGCGACCACTCCGATGGCCATCGTGACCATCAACAAGTCGCGATTCGTCCCTCTATTAGCAATCAAAATCCAGAGCTTCGAAAAAAAACGAAATTCAAACATTTGCCTATCGCTCGAAAACTGGAACGAACCCCTTTGGCAAAAATGCCTCGCCACCGCCGCACCATCCACCTGTAGCACCCAAGATTTCACTCACTTGTTGCCGACGCGATAAACCATCAACCTCCAAACGCTCGTACCACTCGATCGTTTATTGGTGACGCGATCATTAATTTACAGAGCATAGAAATTTAAGAACCCAAACCCTACTTTTATTCCAACCTCAAAATCAATGCATTCGAAAAATCTTTAAGCATTTTTCTTGGATTTGTAAAGGATTAAACTTGCTATATGAAAATTTTCAGCATTTATAATTGATTAGATAATCAGAGATTTAGAAAAATGAAACTTTTGTTTGAATTAGAACTGCTCTTAAACCACTTTAGTAAAAATCATCATATTACTTCTAAAAATTGTAACTTTGTATGCTTATCCAATTTATGCAATCCATTCAACGATTTAACATTCTTGAATTTATCATAAAAAAATTGTTTTTACTGTAATCATGTATACAGAGTCGAGTGTTCCATTTCTATACTCCAAACTAATTTTAACTGTAATTCAAGTTAAAAAACAAACTTATTTTGTTCAAGACCTTAAGTTTAAAGAAATTTATATGAAGATGTTTGATTGGGTTTCAGTTTTATCTATCCTGTAACTAAATTACAGAGAAGAACAATATGCAAAGTAACCTGTATATCTATACATATTTACCAAACTATATTCAAAGATAAACATATACAATGCCATGAAGCAAAGAATCATCTTTACAGTTAATTAAAGCCTTTAAGTTGATGTTTACTCACATGACAAAGGTTTGAAACAGAGACTATATTGATTTCCTTTGAACCGCAGTTTGTTCCTCTTCTCTTTTCTTCTTTCTTCAGTAATTTATTTTCTTGAACTTGTATTTATTTTTCTTCTAAGTTTATTTTCTGTTCTTTCTCTTTTTATTTATTTTCTGATCTTTTCAAAAATTTGTTGAACATATAACTAAGACAATTGCCATGTATATAAGGAGGACATACAGGCTCAAGTACAATGTTTTATGGTATAAAGGTAAATCAAAAACTGTTTTTTTTTATGGCTGTGCAGTAAAATCATTAAATGAAAGTATGTTGCTTTGTATATTTATAGCATGCCGTGTTTCATGCTTCCCTGTTCTCTTCAAGGTGCTGATGTAGGCTTGTATTTAATGCAAGTATGTTTCTTTGCTAAAGGTGATGGCATTTAATGAAAGTATGAAAATGGAATGTTCAGGTTTCCCCTTTTTCTATTTGCAGCATGTTCTTGTTCAATTATATTTTATAAGTACATTTTTCTATATCTTTGTTTGTTGACTAACAAACCAAATCTCGGCTGAAATGCTTTTGTACATGCAAAGGAGTAAATAGCATTTAATACAAGCATTAAATGAAGCATGTTACTTTGCATAATTTCAGCATGTTATGTTTTGTTTTAGTTTCTTACACTTACCTGGTTTGATTTAGTAACATATTCATTTGATTCATTTTGTAAGTACTGTTCTTATTTTATTAGCTAATGTTTTGTTTTTTTTTTCTTTTGCCTACATATTTTAGTTCACTGGTTTGTATATTTCTTTTGCAACTTGTTTGTTATATAATTTATTGATTATTTATTTAAAACTTAAACTATCTATCATTTATTTATATTCATATTCTTCCTTTTATTTAATAATATTTTATTTCTGTTGAAATTTCACAAATTTACATTTAAAAGTTCCAATAAATTACCAAATTTTTTAATTCAAAATTTCCAGGATGTTACAACCAAATGAAAATGAAGAGACAAGTATATGAAATGTCAATGGAAAGTGAAAGGTTTTTTACTATTGGAATTTCTTTTTCTTTTAAATCAAATATAGCAAAATAATTTCAGTAAATACATTTAAAACAGAAATAAAGTGAAATAATATGAAAATAAATAATTAAATTTAAAGAAAATAGAAAAAGAATAAAAGAAATTGCTTAAAAATCCAAAACAGTGTTCAAAAATTACAAATAAATCATCACTAGCCTTGGAAAAATATCCACTTTATTGTGAAAATATTATAAAGAAAAAATTTGAAATAAAATAATTTATTTATCATTTATAAAATGAAATAAACAATTAAATTGGAGAAAAATATAAAAAGAACTAAAGCAGTTGTTTAAAAATTGAAAACAGGGCATGAAAATTACAAAGAAAAATACCATTGGCTCTAGAAAATTTCTTTTTCACTTTAAAACAAAGAGAATGTCAAATAAATAGAATAAATGAGGACCAAAATAAAGTTGGAATGAAAATAAAATAAGTTCTTAAGAAAAATATAAAGATAAATAAAGAATTACTTTAATTAATTGAAACTGGAAATCAGAAATTTTAAAACAAAAATACAACTGACACTGGAAAATGCCAATTACACTTTCAAAATGTTTTAAACCCAAAATATGTACAATACATGTTATTTACCCATATAAACATAAATTATAACAATACATGACCAAATAAAATATTATTTATATAATTTAAAATAAACAATTTTGTTAAATACAACAAATTTCACACAATAGTTAAAAATGCATAACTTTCACATTATAAATCAGATTTCAATGAAACGAAAAGTAGTGTTCTTAAAATTTTATTTACTTTCATAATAAAGGATAAAATTCAAAATTTTAAAACTTTCAAATTTTAAATTTAAAAGTCAAAGTTTGACCATTTTGACCAAAATTCACTTTTTTGGAAAATATTCAATTTATACATGTTTGAAATTATAATTTACATTAAAATCAAAATTTATATTTAAAATAACAAAATTATTTATTTTAATAGATAAAAATAAAGTTTTTAAATCAAGAACTCAATTATAATAATTAAAATATACAATTAAAACAATACGAAAATACAGGGTTGTTACATCGCGCGTCGATGAACATCGACCGATCGACGAACCATTTCTGGGTTTTGGAGTGTGGACGATGGGGAGTTCATCGGTATGCTTCATTTCGCGTTTTGATGGTTGGATTGTGCTGCAAAATTCAATTAGTGTTGGCTAATTCCGACGGCGTTGGGTTGGAGATGGCAACCGGAAGCGATGACGTGGGGTTAGGTGAGTGCGGCAAGGGGATGCATGGCCTTCGATGGTGGTCGGCGTCGCTCGTGCGACTAGGGGCGGCGCGATTCTCGGTCAAAGTTCGTGGCGGTTGGATCTCATTGCGTGCATACAGTGAAAGGGTTAGGGTTGGAGACGTTCGCGTGAAATAGATGATGACATGTGTACGATTTATTTATTACCTATTTTACTTATTTTTAATTTATATTGTTGATCGTTCTAATACGAATAATTTTCGCATACGAGGTCCAATTCACGCATGGTTTTCTCGGCTAGGATCGTATCTGAATTTCGGACATTTTGAAACTAGTTTGGATGAATTCTGAGACTGTTTAATTTTTTGTTTTAAATTGGATTTAAATTCAATTTAAATTCAAAAGGTGAGTGTTTTAGCCCACTCACAACTTCTAAAATATCTTATGTGTGTAAAATTAATTTCTGATATGATTAGAAATTTATTTATTTTTGTTTGGTATACTTTTATCATCATTCCAGTTAAATTTAATTTATTGAATTAAATTGTTATTCAATTTATTTTTGCAAATAAACTGCCAGTTAAATTAATTTATTATCGTATATAAACTACTAGTAATTACCTGTTATTTATTATATGTTCTATATTAATGTTATTGTTTGAATTGGATGATGATTGTGATAAATGTTTGATGATTGATATTGGATGAATGGATGTTTATTTATATTGTTATAAACTGCAAGTTGTTATCAAATTTTTATTTCATTTGGGCTGCGGTTTGAAATGATATATAACCGCAATTTTATTTTAAATTATGGATTGAAATGATAAATATCTGTATCACTTGACCATAGGATAGAAAATTTTATAAAGACACCATCGGCCTGTATATATAAATACTTTGAAAATGATTTCTATGGTTTTGGATAGAATTATACGGCTTAATAAATATGGATACTTTTTGATATTATATAAAAATATTTTATATATAGTTAAATTCAGGTACTTAAGCTATGTGTAAATTTGTTTAATAATAATAAGTTTAATAATGGAGTTTGATTTTATTAAAATGAATATGGTTAAGTATTTAAATCATATTTTAATATAGCAATTATAATGATTTAAATAAATTAAGATTGGATGGTAAATTGGAAATTTATTTGAAATTGAGCTTATTTAAGAATTTAACTCCATAAGTAGATGTAAAATTTATTAAACTTGAAATTTCAAAGGTATGATATTTATAACTGGATTTTTATGCAAGATGAATTAAATGAATATTTCTAGTCTAAATAAATTGAAGGAAATATTTAGTTATTGGTAATTTGAGTTTTATTTAAATGATAATGGATTTATTGTGTAAATATTTCAAAACTAAATAACAGGACATTGAATTGTTGAATAGTAATTTCCAACCTTAGTTTTGAAATTGTTCAATACTCAAAGTTTGAAATATATTGAAATTGAAGTGGTTTATTGAGACTGAAAGTGAGTTGAAATTTTATGAATTTAGATTTAATATAAAGTGAATAAAATTGTAAAGTCGAGGATATAAAGTAATTTTAAATTCAAACTATTTTATTTTATATACTGTTTGAATATCCAAACTATTTAAGCTTTGGAAGTTATGGTTTTGAAGCTATAAAATTTGAAGTATTATGTTTTGAAAGGTTATATTTCAAGCGTTTGGTTTCGAAACATTATAATTTTGGAAGTGCTATGATTTTAGAAAAGAGATATATTTGAAATAAAAATGATATTATATTGATTTGGGTTTTTATAAAAATAATATCGTATTGATTTGGGTTTTTAAAACGGAAATGATATCGTATTTATATGGTTTTGAATGGATACTATATTTTGGTTTTGAAGTATAATTATTTTAAAATGACCGCGGTGTTGTAATAACGTTTGGTTATTAAAGAGACAGGGATCAGAAGTTGTCATACTCTCTGCCAACTCCGAAAACCACTTTAACAACCGTATACGCGGTGGAGATTCCAGAATGAAGTAGGATGGTGGCGGCGTTTCCTTTGAGGTAAATACGTGAACCCGACTCCTGTGAGTTGGCATAAGGTGACCAAAACAGGAGCGATTGATGGGCTAAGAAGGTAGCACCTTTTATCGGACACATCCCTTCGATATTATACTCTGACCTTTGGGTTGATTCGGTGACCACTTTTGATTTTTGATTTGGAGGTGTGGCTCGAGGTGGGCATAGTAGCTATTATGCGTTACCACCATCCCAGAAGCGTAATTGGTATATCTACTCTGGCATTTCCAAGTTGTGTCGTGTCGCCTACCCTAGCGCGCCTTGTATGAGTTTGGTTTTCTCCCGTAGCCCGTGGAATATTTAGGGTAGTCTCCCGATCTGGAGATGCGCTGATACTAGATGGACTATTGGGACTATTACGTATTAAGGTGGAAAATGTAAAGCCTTAATGCTATTTAAAAGTAAGCTTATTTTACTATAGACATTATTATAATAGCGAAATATTACTACATTGTAAATAGTTTAACGGATCCTTAGGAGATGTGAATCCCGAGCATCTCTTAGGTTACTACACTCACGTTAGACACTAGATAGGAGATGTCAAATCCCGTAAACATCTCTGACGTTGTTTCACTCATATTATTTATTGTTGATTTAACTTATATAAGATCTTTTAGTTCTGACTCGAGTGTTTTGTCTTTTCAATTCGCTCGGTTCAGTCTGAGCATTTCAGGATTCAAAGACTTTATCTTTGGAGGATGGAGACGAAGATTTGTATTGCTATTATTTATTTTATTCCACTGCATCACATTGTTCAGCTGCATTGTTATTGATTATTCTCTGGTATGTGTAACTCTGATATGTATTGTATAAGTATAATCGAATATTTGGTAAAACAGCTTCATGAACTGTATATTTGAGTATTATATTTTATCGTTCCGCTGCAAGATTCTGTTTTGTTCTTTTTATTTCTCTTCTTCTTCTTATTTACCCCATAACAATCCGCCCTTCTGTATGGTTTAAGTCTGATGTGTGTGGTTTATCGTCGATTTAAAGCATACAAAAAGGTGGGACATTACAAGACAGCTAAGAGAAAGAAGGTAAAAGCGTGACATCAAGAGCCTCACAAAAAGGGAAATGGCAAAAACAGGGTATGCACTAGAGATATGTGGTCAGCTACCATTAGGAGCCACCATCCCTTTACCAATTGTCCATATTTGAGTTGTTTTGCGCACAAAACACTATGGTGGTATAAGGGCTCGATGTCAAAAAGGGATAAGGTAATTCGATTTGCCATGTTAAAGGGGCAGCCGGCTCTGTGTAGTAGGGGTACAAGAAGTTCTTGTCAAACTCCAGTGCATTCTCAAGGGGTGTACCATCGGAAGGTAGTCCCTTACCTTGCCATAGTATGGAATCCAATCTCCAATACATGCCTTTACGTTTTTGATTTTAAAGCCTTGTATGCTAGAATTTAATATGGTAACAATTTCAGCTATTTTGATATTTATTTGAAAGCGTAGACTTTATTATAATATCACTGGATTTTTATATACAAATGTTTTAGTTATCGCAAGGTAAAAACCCCGTCTGTGTTTATGTGCGACGGGGTCTTATGATACGCCTTTGATTTAAAGGTTTTTATAAAGTTAAAGACTTATTTTTTACTCACACAAAATTCATGTCTGACCTGGAGTTTATTTTTCCTTTTTCCTAAACTCTTGGGTGCTCAAATTTAAATGGGCAGCCAAGTGTTCAGGTTTTTTTCGTAGATTCATTTTGGAGGGGCTTGGAGCAAGTAGCTTCATCGATAGCTGGTTATCACTTTGTCTTTCGCTGTATTATATGTATGCTATCTCAGTTATGTAAGGACATACTGTTGTAACTATCCTAGGGCAGAATTTGTATTATATGACTATGAAGTAACATTTTTGAAATGACTTTGTAATATATTATGTTGAGAAATATATATAGTTCCTTTGCATTATGAAATTCTGAATTGTTTAGTTTTTTCTCTTCTATCTTTTTTTCTTTCACCCCTAATGTTCCGTCTTTCAGACGACTAAATGATTGACACACGAATACCGAGGATGTATTAAATGTCGTCTTGGTGGTAGGAAAGGCGGATCATTACAGATGGCATGTGAACATTAGTTTTTAAATTGTTGACATATTAATTGTTGGCGAAATTCATGCCTGTGAGTCTCACAACCGAATCTATCCAATCTCCCAAACGTCGCTTTGATTTAACTAATTTATACTAGTTGTATATTAATTAAATTAACTAACATTTATGAAATATTAATTGTATTCTATTATTGTATTAGGTGTGTTTAGTAAAATGGAGTTGCATCTACAATTGTTTAGGATGCTATTAGTTATTTATTCGATACATAAATAAAAGTTATACACGTATGTAACGATATGCGATATCAATAATGATTTAAATTGAATAAACTATTAATATGTTGAGTTGATATTTTAGTTCAAGGCTTCTAATCCATGCGATAAGAATGAGGGGAAAGGAGGCTCTTTGGTTTTTAATTGGTAAGAGGGATTTAAGGAGATATTTGTTATTAGATTTCAATATATATTCAAACCAAAGCCTCCACTTTATTTTGAATTTTTGCCTCCTCCTCTCTACATCTCTGGCCGCAAGCTCCTCTCTCCTGTCCCTTCATTTTCTAATCTTAAACACATCCATTCATTTAAAGACAATCAAATCTGGTGTTTGTATGTCCATCTATTGCGAAGAAGGGTGCAGATTAGAGAGATCCGATGAGTCTGATTAGATCAACATGTGAATCAAAGGCGGCATATCTCTAGGTATACTCCTGTTTACATTACATAATATTCGTTGCTTGATTATATGTTGATATATCACGATTATGTATATGTCATTGCCAAGATCCACTAATATGTTATTTTAATTGTAAGTTTTTATCGATTGTGTAAATAAATCAATACATATTTATATACAAATGTGTCTGTATACATGCGCGCACGGAAAACACACATATACACACGCGCACACGTACACACTATATGCGTGTGTAAAATATTTTTTGGCTTAATAATTTATATATACATAAATAAAATTTTCAATATAAAATATTATTTATTTATTTATTGAAAACACTGTTCATATATTTATCTACTTACGTAAACATTGAATTCAAACAAATAATATATATACACACACAATATTATGTTCATATATATATATATATATATATGTATATATATATTAATTTTTTTTCTATAACAAAATTTTTTTTACAAAAAATATATTTATGTTATATAGTTTAAATATGCTATACTATTATATAACTAATTTTGATATTGAATACACACACATATATGTGTGTGTATACATACATACATATATATGTGTGTATGTCAAAAAAATTGATTATAAATTATTTTTCTTATGGCATATTCAAAAAATTTCCACCAGAATATATTTATATATTAAATTTAACGTGTATTTTATCAAATGTTATAAAACATACTTACATTGAGTAATTATTAATAATAATGTTTTCAGCATAATATATTAATAAATATATTTTGTAAAATAATATGAATACAAATTTTAAAATATTTAGTGAACATTAAATTTGGATCTTAGATTTTGTTTTAAATTTAAATTCATTTACTATTTCAAGTTAGATATTTATTAAAAAAATTAAATTTGAAATGTATAAACTTAGTCAAAATCTACATGATATTTTTCTAATTGATATTTTATATACACATATGTTATAAAGGGTGATATTTTGTTTATATATACATATATTAAATAGGGTATTTTCTTTTGCTGATGAAATATATATAATATATGTAAATCCTAACACATACACACATAAATAAACAGTGTACACCTTATGTTATGTTGAACGTGCATGTTGTACACACATGAGTATGCATGGATGTACTTACAAATTATGCATAACATATTTAATTGAATTCATTGGTTATTTAAATCATAGAAATTAAATAAAATATGATTTATCTAACAATAATTAGATTGGATATAATTTAGCTTTTAGACTTCATAGGCCCAATGGATCCAAAATCGATTTTTTTTTAAATCTACCATATTCGCTCGTTTTTTACTAGCCCAGATCTTACACGAAGAACAAAATACTAAAGAGTAAAATTATATATTTGCCATACCGATAAAGAATGGGCTATATGTGGTAATCAGTGTCAAATCAACATTACTTGTTTGATAAGCAAAAATGAAAACGAAGTAACTATAAATATGAAAAAAATTGAAAAATAATGTTGATGATTAAATGATTAAAGAAATAATGAATATAGTATAAAAATGAAGAAAATAATAAAGAAGCACACTATACGAATTTCTCAGTTTTTATGAGTCTATTTTGTGAGTTTAATTTAATAGAATGTTCTGGTAAATAGATTTTAATCTTTAAACTATGTGCAAACAAGTTTTTGTAGTAACTTGGTAACACATATCCAACTATTTAAAAGTAACACCATTATAACATTTCAACATAGTGCAATATTGTTTATAACATGTTCTACATATGTCCGATATTTCACCAATAATATCACGATATTTTAAAATATCTCATACCGGTACTTGACCGATACATACCTAATACCGATATTAACTATTTAGGTTGGAGAAAACAAGCAATAAGCATGTCTTGTTAAGTTATGTGAAGGGTTTTAATGCTATAGATTGTTGCATTTTGCAACTAAGCATACTATGAGTAACAGACCGAGAATTCTTTGATGAAGTTGGAGCTTTCGTCATGTGGCGATAAAATGAGGACAAAAATTACCAAGCACAATAAAGTCAGTCACTGGTTTCTTTTCATATGTAGAATGAGAATGGTGTGACGACCAAAATTTTCACGCTTCAAAATCAATATCCATACTTCACTCGTATTCGAATGCCGCAGATTCAAATGTTCGAATTCGATTAGCCAGAGCTTATAACACATTAAGTATAACAACACAGCGGAAGAAAAAGATAATATATCATTGATATACAACATTTGATACAACAGAGATACAACTGAATATCAATATTTATCAGAGATACAAGATAACAGCGAAAATATAATATAATTGGATGGTCTAGACTTTGGGACCATCGACAGCAGAAAGATGACCATCGATAGAGTCTTTCAACTGAAAAAGTGGGAATCTAACAAATTGAGTCTTCAATGCCAAAGCTCCAATGCTCCAAGCTCGAACCACCATCATGCTGAACTTGTAGCAAATGCGATCCAAACATCGATTTTCAAACCAAAGAATTCAAAGGCCATCAAATCTATATCTACTATCTGAGTATCTGAAAAATCTAACTCTAAACTGCCCGTGTGAAAAATTATGGGCACTCAGAGTTTAGAAAGAGAACAATAAACTCCGAGTCAGTCATGGGACTGGTGTGAGCAAACGAAAACATTTTTATCTTTTAAATAACAAATAAAAAGAATTTAAAAGAAATCCACAATGCTTTTTTAGAAAATGAAACTACCATAAGGCCTCCCGCCGCACACACTATGCAAAAACAGAATGGGAGGAGATTTCTCCTTATGATAGCCAAAAATGCTTGATACGTAAAATCCTTTTGATATCATTATTAGTGCATAGTACAGAAAACCTTTCGAAAGTATAATATTAATCTTAGCCAGCATAGACATTTCGAACTATGCCTACTATAGCTACCATCTAAACATTGGTGACCACCATAGGTAAATGGAAGGTTATACAACTAAAACCGTATGAGGCGCGTATTGGAGATTGGATTTCCAACAATGGTCAGGCTAAGGAACTTCCTTACCGAATGGAACTCCTCTGGAGGGACGCCCCCAAGAGCTAAAACGGTTCCCTACCAACACGAGGCTGGGTTACCCCTGCCTGGAAGTAATGCTCCAAGTAAGCCATCTTCGGTCGTTACCGACCTTTATCCCGGGATTCACCAACAAATAGCAACAACCACACATTTAAATAACTGGGCTCCATACCATGATATCACTTTTATCCAGAAGGAAATGGACATACTTTAGGGGCGCGACCCCTAAAAACCTTGCCGCAACTTTCCTGTTTCGACCATTTCCGGATTGTGAGCCTCGACCAAGTCTCTTCCACAAAGCTATGCTTTTCACAAAAGCCATGCTTCGATCAGTAAATGATCAACAGCACTTCGTATGGCACATTACCTAATTGGGAATGTATCGCTAGTAACCAACAACTATATAATCTCTGAGCTCGTACGTCTCATGGAAGGGTGTTAAGCAAAGAGAATAAATTCTATGCCACCAAATGGAAATGTATTTCACAGAAACCAGCTTTACATCTCAAGGGGTAATGTCCGACACACATCCATACAAGTCTATCCCGGGTTCGAACAGAACCGAAGGCACTTCACTAAGAATCCCTTGCAAATCCGGATAATTACTAATCATGTCCGGACTTCCCATCACAAAGGATGATCAAATCTCTGTACTGAGGATCAGCCGGTGTAGAGACATTCGACGAGTTTTCCTTTCGCTTTTGAAAATATTCGGTCTTCACCACCGGTCTTTAAATGTTATCCATATCGTTGTATCATTATTCGGAATGGGTTATATGATACAAGGTCATCTTCCGGCTAAACCGAATAATGAGTGCAATATTTAAAAGCATACGGATATTGGGATCTCATTTAAGTCACAACTTAAAGCCCAAAACCTTTCTTCAAATGGTTTAAACAAATTACCATTTTAATCTTTTAAACAAAAAGATTTACTTCATAAAGTTCACCAATCATTCACAAAGATTCATTCACAATATTTAAACAAAAGATATATATTTGAGATCCTCTTCTATTTGAAAATAAAGTTCACCAAATATTTCACAAAGATTCCTTCATAGCTTTCAAAACAATTATGACGACCCGTCTTTCTCTCCCCAGAAAGACGCATCATCTTTAAGAAAGAAAGGGATAGAAAAGAGAAAGATAGAGAAGAAAGAAAGAAACAACATCGGAATCTCAACAGCGAAACAAATAAATTATATTAATCTCATAAAACAGTACATAGTATAAAACATCTATCAGAGTTACGCAGATTATACATTACATACTAGACAGTTATAAACACCTGTCTAAATTCCTCATTTTACAATACGATTCTATTTATGAAATCTAAACTTGAATTTATGAACTTTGATTTTTGACTTATTATTTGATTTCTACTGTTATCTCTTATTTTTAGTAATCCTATTTATCAATATATTAAATAACATTTTTAAAATTTAAATCCTGATATTTAAATTATATTTTGTTCAAACATCAAATTCTAACAGAGATTGAGGAACGAGATCTGAGTTATTGAAATTAACTTATGCGTGTAACCTCTAAACAAAGTATACACAGATATGCACACACCTATTTCTACATATATACATGCATATTTGCATACACACAAACATATTTACAACTTCACTTCAACATTTATCACAACATCAAATCAAAGATCGGAACAAAGGTAAGTTTGCTCACCTGATTAATTGTCGAACAGGGCAGTATATTCTTTTTTTTCTTTTTTTTTCTGGTTTTAATTTGAATCTGCATTTTACTTCTGCATAATCCTTGAATCACTTGAAGCTTGATTTGTTTCGGGAATTGCTTGATCTTGACCCTTGTTCTAGATTGAAGAATTTGACTCAGCTTTTGTTCCCGTTTTCCAAGCTGAATTCATTTCCGGCTTTTATTTATTTCCTGATTAAAACTTTTGTTTGAATCGATTTGAAATTTGTTTGTTGATGCTGCTTTAATTTTGCTTCAGGTTTGTAGCTTATTTCCAGATTTTTAAATTGAATGCAGTTTTGAATTTGCATTTGCATTCAGGTTTTGTTTTGAGATGATTTTTTTTCTCAAGTTTGATATTGGTTTCGATTTCCTGGTTTATTCTTTATAAACTTTGAATAGGAATGAGAAAAATGCATATGTATGTAATCTTTGTTTTATTTTTTTTTTTCTTTTATCCATCTTTAATTTAATCAATTGCCATTTGTAATTAAGCTAACACTTGTTATTTGCTTGTATTAGTATTTTTACAAATGTATTTTTGTGTGTCATTATATATTTACAAATGTCATCAACTTGCATTTTTTGTGTTAAAACCCTTATTTCATTTAATTTGCAATTTGTATTTTAAACCTTTAATTATTTATATTTTTATATCTTAACATATGTAAATGTTTTACACTTTAAATTCATGAATATACAAACTATATTTATTTATTTCAAAAGAAAATGTGTTTTAAATCTTTTTATCAAATCTAATAAATATTTATATATATATATATATATAACTTTAAAGAATGGGATTTAGAATAAATTAAACATTAATAAATAAGTATATAATATGTATATATTTGAATTTAATTCTTTAAATAGCTTTTGTAAATCTTATTTATATCAATTCACAATATTACTTTTAAATCAAAATGCCTATTTAATGAAATTGGAAAACAAACCTTTATTAATTGAAAATATAATGATTTCAAATCCAATATATCTTATAAGATTTTGAATTTTGAATTTCAATCCTAAGATTCAATTTAAAATAAATTTGTAGATATAAACAAATAACAAAACATATCTTTATTAATTTGGAAAATTTTGAATTAATTCACCATTAAATTCACAATTTAACATTAATTTCCAAATTAAATTTAACTAAAAATCGGGATCGTTATAAATGGTGTGACGAATAACACCATGGTTGGTTGAAGAATAGTTAGCACCTACATTCTTTTATGATTTTACAGCCTTTATTTTTTAGCGTGATTGTGTTGGTGACGTGACAACATGTTAACTTAGTGTTGTGGACCTCAAAGGTAAGTTCGATGGTGAAAGCTTGGGAAAGTTGAAGAAAACTCTTTGGCGGTGGCTATGAGAAACAACTGTTATATCGGGTATGTCCTCAATTGATATGTACTGGAGATGCTGAAACACATAGTTCTTCATTGAACTCTTGGTCTATTATATTTAGAGGTGAGTCACCAACATCGGTTAGAGTGAAGGACTTGATGATTTCTACACCGTGTTTGTGCATGGTTCGTATTTCATCTTGGAAGAGTAGGCGTAGAGAAATTTTATCTCTACTCAAACTCGATTAGTTCGATCTTAGGCTAGGCTAATGAGCGCTTGAGAATGCGCATTCAACGGATTTTCTTTATTGGTGTGTTAAGATTGATGTATTATATTTGAATCGAGTTATAGTGTTAATTTGTGGGATTCAAATATATGAAATATAGATATATAAAGAATGAAAATTAAGTAATTGATTCAATTAATTAATTAATGAGTTAATATGAGGAGAAAATCGAAGAATAAAAGAAGTGAAGGAAGATGCATTGAAAATTAATTAATTACTTTAATCAATTAATCAATGAAGAATAAGTGGAAAAAAGTTATGAGTGGAAAATTAGTCGCTCAAGGTAAATATTATGATACATTAGAAATGTAACGATCCCGGTATAAAGACGAACTTAAATTTGTACATAAATTAAATTTTTGGGTTAAATTGTGGATTTATTTGAATTTTTCAAATTTAATAAGCTGTATATACTCATTTATTTTAAAATTTTGGATTTAAACTCAAAATAAGTATTTTAAATTGAATTGGATTATAAAAAAAATTGATTTGGAACATTCAAAATGTATTTTAAATGAATATAATATAGATACTAATGTTTAAAGTAAAATTTATCCTATCAATATTAAATATAAGTGTAAAATATAAGTACAAAATATATGTTATAAATTTAATATTTGAAAATCAAACTATAAATAGAAATAAAATTGTATGGTCATATGGCAACATAAGATAAACAATAAAAAAAATACTATATGAAATACATATAGAATTGTATGTGAATTAGGCAAGCAAGAAATAATAAAACAAAGTGTTATGTACATATAAAGAAGAAGAAACAAAAATATATATGAAGGCTTGCAAAAGAAGATAAGTATAGACTTGAGAAAACAAAACTGCATATACCAATCAAATGGATTTGTATGTAAACAAAAATGGGGACATAAGCATTAAATACAATCTATTCTCAGGCACAAATAAAATCATTTCAGCCAAAATAAAATCTTGCTTAATCAAAGTAAGAAAAGAAAATCTCTGACCAAAAGAAACTCACTAGACCAGATAACACATACCTGTACAAAATTGTCTCCTCTTTATTTATACATCCATACTTGTCCCTATTCATTCATAACTTAGCATTCCAGGAAAAAAGTTAAACATCATTGTTTTTCAAACTTAAATGTAATTCATCAAAAACAAAAACAGAGAAGTGATTCATGAAGATCAAATCTGCAGCCTTCAAACAATAACTGCTTTCTCTGTAAACTTTTGCCAGGTGAGTAACACCACTTTTAAACAAATTTAAAGTATAAATCTGTTGCAAGTTGCATCTGTGATAAGTATGGTTATATATATATATATATATATATATATATATATGAACTCTCTGCGTATATTTGAATGAATGGATGATGGTGTGCAGGCTGTTATTCATATATGATCTCTGTCTGAAATTCTAAGTAGGATTGTTGATTCAAAAATCACTTCCTCTTATTCCACTTGCTATTAGGACTTAGTGTTAAAACAAAAATTGTTTGTTATAGCATATATTCAAGATTTAAAATTTATTTAAGTTAAATCAACTTACTAATAACTCTAGGAAGCAAGAAACTGAGCAAAACATTTAAATAAGTCAAAAATTCAAACTTCTTAATTCACGAATTCAGGTATATAAACTGAATCCTCGTACTAAAATACGATTTTTAAAGCAAGAATTATAATTTGTAGACTGAGGATTGAGGAGCAGTTTAGGATTGTCGAAATTTCATAATTTTGGCAATTTCTGGCGATCTACTGCCTCGTGATGGTTGGGGCTTTGGCTGGTGATGGAGGGACGAACGGCGGGTTAGGGAAAAATAGTGTGATGGTTGGCAGATGAACGTGGTGGCGGTGGCGAGCATTTTAACTTCGTAAACCTAGTTTTAGGCGAGGCAGAATATTTCGATTCATTCGTCGTCTATGATGGATCAAGTGCTTCGTGGTGCTGGGAGATGGTAGAAGGGATGTCGACGAAGAGTTGACCGGAGTTTCAAGCTCTCCGATGGTCGGGATTTCGAGTACGATGTGATTTCTAGGTTGGATAGGTGACGCCATTCGTGTTTCCAGGTTTGGTATTTTAACTCGAATTCGATTTTCGAGTGGATGACGAAGTCTGATGGTCGGGAATTGGTTGGTGGGTGATCGTCGACTTGGTCGACGATGTACTGTCGTTTGGAGGTGATCTGCGGCGAAGTGCACGTGCATGGTGCACTTCTTAGGTCTGGGAAAAATTTTAGTTGAGCAAGGAAAAGTATCAAGTAATTCTCGAGCGTATTGATGTTGGGCTCAAAGGTTTTCAGCGTTTGACTCGAAGCAAATATTGTCTGGCTCGGGTAGAATGTGTTACAGGTTTTAAACCTGTTCCAGTTTTTTTGAATTTAAAACTGAATTTAAAATTTCAAAGCAAAGTTAAAAATAAGTTTTTAAATCAAAGTTTAATAATGAATTCAAGTCATTTTGAATCTTGGTTTGGAAATAAATAAAGTTTTAAATTCAAATTGTTTGAATAAAGGTGTTTAGGTAAGTAAGTGAAATAAAAAGGAATTTGAATTTAAAATGGGGTTTGATGTTGTAAGAAACAAGTTAAATTAAAATTTTGTAACCTGAACTTAAGTTTAAAATTTGAATTCCAGATTTTGAAATGGAAGAAAGTTTATAAATTTAAATGTTTTAAATAAGTTTAAATGTTTTGAATTTAAAGAGAATTTGATTTCAAAATCTTTTAAATTTCTTTCATAACAAAAGTATTACTTTAACTTGTAATTTAAAGGTTTTAAAAGTTAGTTTTAAAATTGATTTAAAGATCAATGGGTATTCATTTTAAAACTTGAAAATTTAAAAATGAAGTTTCAAAAGTAAACGTAAAATAAATGTTTGCAAACATATTTGTGAGTGATAAATGAAATCATTAATAAGTTTTCTTTAAAGTTAATGAAACTTCTTGATTTGTAATTCATAAATTATTAAGTTAATTAGAATGGTTAATTAATGTTTGTATTAATTAAATTAGTAATTACAAGTTTAAATTTGTTAATTAAAGTTTAATTTAATTAAGGAATAATTAAATTGTAATTAAGAACTAATTAAGTTACAATTAACACTTAATTAATTAGATAATTAGGATAAATTAATGAGTTATTAATGGTTAATCAATTTATTAATAATGATTAATGTAAGTAATTTCTTTAGCAAAGTAATTAAAGAATTGTTATTAGTTAACGAAGGTCATTAACTAAGATTATTTAAATAATTAATTAATGTGATTAATTTTAACAATTAATTAGATTAATTAATTAATGATAATCATTTATGAAATTATGTAAGTGTAATTACTTTATGAAAGTAATTAAGAAGTTAATTGCTCATGTAATTAATTGAGTTTAATTTGATTAATTTATGTTAATCATCAAATGTTGTGTACTGGATTGATATTTCTGTTTGTGATTGTGATACTGTGTGATGTGGATTGCTTTATGCTGAACTGTGATTTGTGATTTGTTTCTGTATATATGTGAAAACCCCTTTTCTTGTTAAACGACATTTGAATTTCGATGCGATGGGGAGTCGGATTTCAGTTGATTATCTGAAACCCACATCGAATCGTAAAGATGAATCTTTGTGATTGATAAATTTACTTTATCTGTGAATCTGTGAATGAAGATAAGCGTTATGGATTATATCGCTTATCGAGATTGATATGATTGAATCTGTGATGGTTGATGTTGTGCACTATTGTGTAAAAACCCCTGGACTACACCATACACACACAAATATGGATTTCACGTGGAAATCAGTTAAGTCACAGATTTTTAAAATAGTTTTGAATTTGAATTTTAAATCCAAATGGTTTTGGAAATAGATTGGTTTTAAAATAAAAAGCTTTTGAAAAAGGGATTCTAAAAATAGAAGTTATTCTCAATTGCTTAGTTGAGATTTGAAATTTGAAATTTGAATAATTTGATTTAAATTGGAATTTAATATCTGAAATTGAATTCTATATTCGGTATTTCTGATTTAGAAATGGTATACAAGTTTATATGGGTTTTAAACCATTTTTTAAGTGTTGTTTTGGGAATTTTAATTAACCCAAAGATTTTAACTTGTATAAAGGAGATCGGATTTTTCCGAAATAAAACTGTTTGTTTTCAAATGATAAAAGCTTTCATATAAGAATGAATTTCCAATTTGTATTAAAGGAATCTCAAGTTTGAATTGAAAATGGTCCTCCAAGTTAGGAATAAATCTATGGAAACGGGTTTGAAAGCTATAAGCTAAATCTTGATTTAAAGAGTTAATGAGTTAATCCAATTGAAACGGAAATTGTTCTGAAATCTGTGAATGGATCTTTGTGAAACTGGGTGAACTTTATGGAATAAATCTTTTTGTTTAAAGATTCGAAATGGTAATTGGTTTAAACCATTTGAAAGAAAGTTTTGAATTTAAAGTTGTGACTTAATTGAAATCCCATATCCATATGTTTTTAAATTTACGCTCATTGTTTGGTTTAGTCGGGAGAGTACTTTGTGTCATATAACCCATTCCGAATAACGATACGTCATTATGGTTAGCATCCAAAGACCGGTGGTGAAGACCGAGTATTTGCGAGAACGATAGGATGACCTATCGATTATCTCTGTGCTGAGTAGCTACGGGATAGAGATTCCCAAAGTGATGGAAAGTCCGATCGGGATTGTGAATACCCGGATTGCAAGGGCTTTCTTGGAAGTGTCTTCGGTTCTGTTCGAACCTGGAACAGACTTGTATGGTTGTATGTCTGACATTACACTTTGAGATATAAAGCAGATTTCTTTCAAATACATATCTGTTGGTGGCGGAGAATTTATTCTCTTAGCTTAACACCCTTCTCTGAGACGTACGAGCTCAGAGGTTATGTAGTTGAAGGTTATCAGCGATATACTCCCAATTTGGTAGTGTGGCATGCTAAGTGCTGTTGTGTGTTGATGATCTTTTGTTGATCATTTGTTGATCAAAGCATGGCTTTGTGAAAAAGTGTAGCTTTGTGGACGAGACCTCATCGAGCCTCACAAACCGGTAATGGTCGAAACAGGAGAGATACGGCAAGGTTTCAGGGGTAGCTCCACTAGGGTATGTCCATTCCTTCTGGAAAAGGGTGGTATCATGGTATGGAGCCCAGATACTTACTCATGTGGACACTATATATATATATATATATATATATATATATATATATATATATATATATATATATATATATATATATATATTATTGTGTGATGTTGTTGGTGTTGAGAGCTCTCGGATAAAGGTCGCAAATGACCGGGGGTGGCAAATCTTAGGTTCTATTTCCCGGGAAGGGGGTAACCGGCCTTGTGTTGGCAGAGAGCCGGGTAGGTTCTCGGGGCGTCCCTCCAGAGGCGTTCCCATGTGGAATAGGAATTCCTTAGCCTGACCAATTGTTGGAAAATCCAACCTCCAATACGCGCCCTGTACGGTTTTAGTTGTATAACCTGCCATCTACTTATGGTAGCGCCCCACTGTTTGGATGGTAGCTAAAGTAGGCATAGCTCAGAATGTCTATGCTGGCTAAGATTAATATTATACTTTCGAAATGTTTTCCACTATGCACTAATAATACTATCAAAATGGTTTTCGCATATCAAGCATTTTTTACTATCATAAGGAGAAATCTCCTCCAATTCTGCGTTTGCATGATGTGTGTGGCGGAAGGCCTTATGGTAGTTTCATTTTCCAAAAAGCATTGCGGATTTCAAATTTTAAATCTTTTGAATTTTTTTAAAGACAAACCGTTTTTGTTTGCTTATACTAGTCCCATGACTGACTTGGAGTTTATTGTTCCCTTCCTAAACTCTGGGTTACCACAATTTTCCACACGAGCAGTCTAGAGTTTGGTTTTTAGATAGTCAGATAGTAGATATCGTTTTGGTAGCCTTCAGCTTTCTGTTGATGCATTTTGGAGTCTTTGGAGTCCACGACTGCACTTGCTTTTCCTTGTGCAACCTTGATGGTGGGTAAAGCTTGAAGTGTTGGAGCTCTAGCTTTGGAGTTTTGAGTTAGAGTTGCAGTATTGGGTTCTGTGAAGACTTATCTCATTTTTTGTCGTGTTTCGCTGTATCTTGTGTTGTATATTCTCTGATGTTGATGATTATCATTGTATCACATTGATGTATCAGACATTGTATTCATGTTGCATCAATGATATCATCTTTTATTTCCGCTGTGTTATTTATCATCTAATGTTGTTGCAAGCTCCAACGATACGAATTTGATGTTGTTTGTCGGACATCGAGTTCGGGTCGTCACATTTGGTATCAGAGCAAGAGGTTGATTTGGTATCAGAGCTAGAGGTTGAGTAAGAACTTTGGCTACGGAGTGTAACACATTAGATGGCTCATTAAAGATAGTGTGAAGTATAACCTAGAATGAGTACAACCAGTGAAACAAAAACCCAAATTTCTTAGTATATTCTCTTTATCTGTTGTTATTCTCTAAGATATTTCGTCTGAATGCCTAAATTGGTCTTCTTACTATTCACAGATAGTAAGAATGAGTGGAAGAAGAGGAAGTGATAGGGGACAGAGAAGTACCACTTCAACTGGTCAAAGCCCTGCAACGACAGATATTCCTATTCCATCTCAACCAAATTTGGTTGATTTATATCGAAGCTTTTCTAGACTTGGTGGAAAGCCATTCATTGGCAAAGAGTCTGTTATTGAAGCACATGTCTGGATTCGATCGTGCGAAAGGATTTTCAAAGGACTAAAATTGAAAGAAGATCAGATGCGATTGATAGCTTTCTGGAAACTCCAGGAAGAGGCTTTAGTTTGGTGGGAAACAGTTACATTAGATGAGCTGGCGGATGAATTTACTTGGAGTCATTTCAAGGAAGTGTTCGAGCAGCGATATATGTTGTCTACTGGTATCTCTAGAATGTACCGGAGTTTATGGATTTGAAGCAAGGAATTTATCATTTAGGGAGTACTTAAACAAATTTAATGAATTATCTCGATTTGGTCCAGAATTGGTGAATACACCGTTAAAGAAGAATGAAAAGTTTATTCGGGGAATGAACAAGGAGTTTCAGGAGAGGATGACTACTCACGTTAAGGAATCTTTTTCTGAATTAATTGATATGGGTTATAGATATGATACTCTAGATAAACAGGAAGTTCTTGAGGAGGATGGAAATACAAGTAATCTGAATTGGAGGAAAAGGAAGTTTGGTGGAAAGAAACCGAGGAAAGATAAAGGGAAGAAGAATATACAGAAGAAGAAGGTGAAAGATGTTACTTGTCTCAATTGCTTGGAGAAAGGCCACTACTCGGATAAATGTAAGAATTCTTGGAAGCCAGGAATGAGAGAGCCATTTATGAGGCCAGATCAGGAATCTACAGGATGCTATTATTGCCGCAAGCCGAGACATAGGATCAAGGACTGTCCAGCTCATAAGCAAGCTCTAGTAAAGAAAGTGTATGCAATCAAAGACGATTCTTCAACCTCAAAAGTTAATTAAGGAAAAGAAATTTTATAAGGTAACCTTCTCGATTACGATTAAATCTTTTTTTTTCGAGTTTTGTTCGACATGAGAACTACACATAGTTTTATTTCTCAGCAAATCGTAAATGGGTTAAATCTTGAATCTAAGATTGTAGTCGAATCTATTTCTATCGATTTCATTGGTTTTCAGTATATTCTAAGAATGGTTAGTTATCCCTTCAAACTAACCAATACCCCTGTATACTTCGTAGATCAGATAACCCAATTGTTTCGTAGTCGATTTAGTTTGTTCTCATATCTATTATTGATATTCTGATTTGGTAAGCCAAATGTAGAATAAACATTCGGTTGATCTGAAAAGATATTTCTCTATCTTTTATCTGTTCTTGGTTGTCTCCCTGGCAAATTTCGGGGACGAATTTCTTAAGGGGGGAATCTGTAACGATCTCGGTTTAAAGACGAAGTTAAATTTATACTTAAATTAAATTTTTGGGTTAAATTGTGGAGTTATTTGAATTTTTCAAATTTAATAAGATATATATACTCATTTATTTTAAAATGTTGGATTTGAACTCAAAATAAGTATTTTAAATTGAATTGGATTATAAATAAAATTTTGATTTGGAATATTCAAAATGAATATTTTAAATGAATATAATATAGATACTAATGTTTAAAATAAAATTTATCCTATCAATATTCAATATAAGTGTAAAATATAAGTACAAAATATATGTTATAAATTTAATATTTGAAAATCAAACTATAAATAGAAATAAAATTGTATGGTCATATAGCAACATAAGATAAACTATAAAAATAAAATAATAATAACATATGAAATACATATAGAACTGTATGTGAATTAGGCATGCAAGAAATAATAAAACAAAGTGTTATGTACATTAAAGAAGAAGAAACAAAAAATATATGAAGGCTTGCAAAAGAAAATAAGTATAGACTTGAGAAAACAAAACTGCATATACAAATCAAATGGATTTTTATGTAAACAAAAATGGGGATGTAAGCATTAAATACAATCTATTCTCAAGCACAAATAAAATCATTTCATCCGAAATAAAATCTTGCTTAATCAAAGTAAGAAAAGAAAATCTATGACCAAAAGAAACTCACTAGACCAGATAACACCTACCTGTACAAAACTATCTCCTCTTTATTTATACATCCATACTTGTCCCTGTTCGTTCATAACTTAGCATTCCAGGAAAAAAGTTAAACATCATTGTTTTTCAAACTTAAATGCAATTCAACAAAAACAAAAATAGAGAAGTGATTCAGGAAGATCAAATCTACAGCCTTTAAACAATAACTGCTTTCTCTGTAAACTTTTGCCAGGTGAGTAACACCACTTTTAAACAAATTTAAAGTATAAATCTGTTGCAAGTTACATCTGTGATAAGTATGGTTATATATATATATATATATGAACTCTCTGTGTATATTTGAATGAATGGATGATGGTGTGCAGGCTGTTATTCATATATGATTTCTGTCTGAAATTCTAAGTAGGATTATTGATTCAAAAATCGCTTCCTCTTATTCCACTTGCTATTAGGACTTAGTGTTAAAACAAAAATTGTTTGTTATAGAATATATTCAAGATTTAAAATTTGTTTAAGTTAAATCAACTTGTTAATAACTCTGGGAAGCAAGAAACTGAGCAAAACTTTTAAATAAGTCAAAAATTTAAACTTCTTAATTCACGAATTCAGGTACATAAACTGAATTCTCATACTAAATGATTTTTAAAGAAAGAATTATAATTTTTTGACTGAGGATTGAGGAGCAGTTTAGGATTGTCGAAATTTCATAATTTTGGCAATTTCTGGCGATCTGCTGTCTCGTGATGGTCGGGACTTTGGCTGGTGATGGAGGGACGAACGGCGGGTCAGGGAAAAATAGTATGATGGTTGGTAGATGAATGTGATGGCGGCGGCGATCATTTTAAGTTTGTAAACCTAGTTTTGGGCGAGGCAGAATATTTCGATTCGTTCATCGTCTATGATGGATCGAGTGCTTCGTGGTGCTGGGAAATGGTAGAAGGGATGTCGACGAAGAGTTGATCGGAGTTTCAGGCTCTCTGATGGTCGGTATTTCGAGTACGACGCGATTTCCAGGTTGGATAGGTGATGCCATTCGTGTTTCCAGGTTTGGGATTTTAACTCGAATTCGATTTTTGAGTGGATGACGAAGTCTGATGGTCGGAAATTGGTTGGTGGGTGATCGTCGACTTGCTCGACGATGTAGTGTCGTCTGGAGGTGATCTGCGGCGAAGTGCACGTGCACGGTGCACTTCTTAGGTCTAGGCAAATTTTTAGTTGAGCAGGGAAAAGTCTCGAGTAATTCTCGAGCGTATTGATGTTGGGCTCAAAGGTTTTCAACGTTTGGCTCGAAGCAAATATTGTCTGGCTCGGGTAGAATGTGTTACAGGGTTTAAACCTGTTCTTATTTTTTTGAATTTAAAACTGAATTTAAAATTTCAAAGCAAAGTTAAAAATAAGTTTTTAAATCAAAGTTTAACAATGAATTCAAGTCAGTTTGAATCTTGGTTTAGAAATAAATAAAGTTTTAAATTCAAATTGTTTTAATAAAGGTGTTTAGGTAATTAAGTGAAATAAAAAGGAATTTGAATTTGAAATGGGGTTTGAAATTGTAAGAAACAAGTTAAATCAAAATTTTGTAACCTGGACTTAAGTTTAAAATTTGAATTCCAGATTTTGAAATGAAAGAAAGTTTATAAATTTAAATTTTTTAAATAAGTTTAAATATTTTGAATTTAAAGGGAATTTGATTTCAAACTCTTTTAAATTTCTTTCATAACAAAAGTATTACTTTAACTTGTAATTTAAAGGTTTTAAAAGTTAGTTTTAAAATTGATTTAAAGATCAATGGGTATTCATTTTAAAACTTGAAAATTTAAATATGAACTTTCAAAAGTAAACTTAAAATAAATGTTTTCAAACATATTTGTGAGTGATAAATGAAATCATTAATAAGTTTTCTTTAAAGTTAATGAAACTTATTGATTTGTAATTCATAAATTATTAAGTTAATTAGAATGGTTAATTAATGTTTGTATTAATTAAATTAGTAATTACAAGTTTAAATTTGTTAATTAAAGTTTAATTTAATTAATGAATAATTAAATTGAAATTAAGAACTAATTAAGTTACAAATAACACTTAATTAATTAAATAATTAGGATTAATTAATGAGTTATTAATGGTTAATCAATTTTTATTAATAATGATTAATGTAAGTAATTTCTTTAGCAAAGTAATTAAAGAATTGTTATTAGTTAACGAAGGTCATTAACTAAGATTATTTAAATAATTAATTAATGTGATTAATTTTAACAATTAATTAGATTAATTAATTAACGATAATCATTTATGAAATTGTGTAAGTGTAATTACTTTATGAAAGTAATTAAGAAGTTAATTGCTCATTGTAATTAATTGAGTTTAATTTGATTAATTTAAGTTAATCATCAAATATTGTGTACTGGATTGATATTTCTGTTTGTGATTGTGATACTGTGTGATGTGGATTGCTTTATGTTGAACTGTGATTTGTGATTTTTTTTCTGTATATATGTGAAAACCCCCTTGCCCGTAAAACGACATTTGAATTTCGATGCGACAGGGAATCGGATTTCAGTTGGTTATCCGAAATCCACATCGAATCGTAATGATGAATCTTTGTGATTGATAAATTTACTTTATCTGTGAATGAAGATAAGCATTATGGATTATATCGCTTATCGAGATTGATATGATTGAATCTGTGATGGTTGATGTTGTGCACTATTGTGTAAAACCCCCTAGACTACACTATACACACACAAATATGAATTTCACGTGGAAATCAGTTAAGTCATAGATTTTTAAAATAGTTTTGAATTTGAATTTTAAATCCAAATGGTTTTGGAAATGGATTGGGTTTAAAATAAAAAGCTTTTGAAAAGGGGATTCTAAAAATAAAAGTTATTCTCAATTACTTAGTTGAGATTTGAAATTTGAATAATTTGATATAAATTGGAATTCAATATCTGAAATTGAATTCTATATTCGGTATTTATGATTTAAAAACGGTATACAAGTTTATATGTGTTTTAAACCATTTTTTAAGTGTTGTTTTGGGAATTTGAATTAACCCAAAGATTTTAACTTGTATAAAGGAGATCGGATTTTTCCGAAATAAAACTGTTTTTTTTCAAATGATAAAAGCTTTCATATAAGAATGAATTTCCAATTTGTATTAAGCGAATCTCAAGTTTGAATTGAAAACGGTCCTCCAAGTTATGAATAAATCTTTGGAATGGGTTTGAAAGCTATATGCTAAATCTTGATTTAAAGAGTTAACGAGTTAATCCAATTGAAATGGAAATTGTTTTGAAATCCGTGAATGGATCTTTGTGAAACTGGGTGAACATTGTGGAATAAATCTTTTTGTTTAAAGATTCGAAATGGTAATTGGTTTAAACCATTTGAAAAAAAATTTTGAATTTTAAAGTTGTGACTTAATTGAAATCCCATATCCGTATGTTTTTAAATTTACGCTCATTATTCGGTTTAGCCGGGAGAGGACTTTGTGTTATATAACCCATTCTGAATAATGATACGTCATTATGGATAGCATCTGAAGACCGGTGGTGAAGACCGAGTATTTGCGAGAACGATAGGATGACCTATCGATTGTCTCCGCACTGAGGAGCTATGGTATAGAGATTCCCTAAGTGATGGGAAGTCCGATCGGGATTATGAATACCCGGATTGCAAGGGCTTCTTCGGAAGTGCCTTCGGTTCTGTTCAAACCTGGAACAGACTTGTATGGTTGTATATCTGACATTACACTTTGAGATATAAAGGAGATTTCTTTCAAATACATATCTGTTTGTGACGACCGCCCATGACTCCCGCACCAAAACAAGGAAATAATGCACTGAAAGTGTGCCAGGCAGCCATGGACGATAGTCAAGGGTAAGATAAACGTCGCAGACTCTATCGTAAAACTCACAGCGCATGGATAAAATACAATAGAGAAATATGATATAGTGAAGCTCCCATAGAACAGGATATCATCATCGAATCGTAATAGCTTTATACATAGTCTGAATCATGAATACAAGAAGCCTCACTACATAGCACTCAGAGTAATCAGCAAACAGCGGAATATCCAGTACATAGAATATTAAAATAATATGTAAAGCCTCCTGCTCGTCTTCGTCATCATCAGCATGAGCCACTAAGATCAGCACCTGCCACCTGTCACCTAGTCTGCCCATCCCAACATGGATGAACAGCCCAAGGTAATAAGAGGAGACATAAAACCTTGAGTCAGACAAAGTCTTAGTGAGCAGTAAATCAACTATCAAACATACCAAAAGAGCATAAGGGATAAAAGGAATAGGAACCAAACCATCCCACTCCCCCTCTTTCTACAGTGATAGCCCCCAGACACACTAAGGAGAAGCAAGCATAACATGGCAGACAATTAAAGTAAAGCAATAATCATTCGAGTCAAGGTCGATGTTTTCCAAATACAAACCCCCAAGGCCTAAACCAAGATCAGATAAGCACCCAGAAAACACCGCTCTTGAGACCGAATGATGGTACAGTCAAACATCCATGACTCTGGCTATCACTGTTATCATTGCCTTGATTTCACCGTTAATTGAATGACCAACTCATTCTTTTATCCATCTGTCAAGGGCTAATGGTAACCCCGGTTCTAGACATAACTCCGCACGTCGTCGCAGCCCGTGCCTAGGAATTTTCGCAACTACCCAGAGTACTAGCACGTCGTCGCAGCCCGTGCTTGGAACGTCGTCGCAGCCCGTTCCAACGTACTCTTGCTTTGAGCATGCTAGAACCTTCAACAACGATGAGATCTCAGCCTCCTAGTCATCCTCCTCGACGACTATATCCATACTAGCTCAAGCGCCTCTCAAGCTAACCATTATCAACCAACTCGCATCGCATCATCGAGTTATCAACATGCTTGGGATGATCCCGTCTGGATTAAACCAATGCTATCTCACATCATGCTTCGCTTTATCGCATCATAGCAAAGTCTCATCTCAACATCATGGCTTGCCTCATCGCATCATGGCAAAGTCCCATCTCAACATCATCTAATCCATACATATGAGCTTCAACATCCGCTTCATATGCCACAAGCAGCTTTCACCATTCAAGAGCCTTTCCACTAGCTTTTGAATCATCCTCAACCATCTTGTTCCAAATCAACCACTAGCTAACTTGAAACAATCAAATCAATCATACATCCAAACAATCAAGCATTGAAACAAGATCTAATAAGCAATATTAATTATAGTGGCAATTTCGTAAATAAATGAGCATAGGTCTAACATACCTAAATCATGGGTTTCTATCATAGATCTAATAAATGTAAATCATGGGTTTTGTTTCTCTAACTTGATAAATGAACTTGCATAAGTAAATATCTTCATAAGAAATGGATCTAGACTTGGATCTAAGAAAAATGCATGAAATCACTATTTTTAACACCCAAACAAACCACCAATCCAATATACTCCTTTGGGTCCGTGTGAGAGATAACTACCACTCACCGAATCACCCAAACACTTCAAAAACTAATCACTCAGATCTGGACAGCAAGGATTCAAGCTTGATCCGGCAAAATCTCGCTTCAATCGATGAAATCTCACTCGAACGGATGAAGATCTTCAACTTTGGCCCTTGAATCTTCGATCTTGGATGGATGTTATCACTCGATTAAAGTGGAGGAAAGAAGTGAAGAAATGTTGTAGTCGAGCTCTCAAAATGGCAGCACTTCGTCGCTTCAAAATCCGGTGCCAAAAAGTGAGCCAAACCCCTCTATTTAAAGGCTGATTTTTAGGTCGTATGTTTTTAGGTCGGTCGCTCTTAGGTCGGTCACGACCTAACGACCTAACATCTAAGGCACTCACACGACCTAACCCTAAGGCACTCACACGACTTAACATAAGTCGGTAATGACCTAAAACATACGGCCTAACACTCTAACACAGCGGCAACCTTTCCTAAGTCGCCTGGTCGACTTACGACCTAACTTAGGTCGTCCCACAACCTAAGACTCACGACCTAAAAGCACACAGGACTCAAGCTGTGACGACTTAACAGCCTCACGAGTTACGACTCAATCCTAGTACAACCTAAGGCCCACGGCATCCTAACTTAGGTCGTCTACGACCTAACACTTGCCGCGACTTACTGGGTTACGACCTATCTCTCAACCCCGCGTTGCGACCTAACAAAATCAACGGCCCAGATGACCTTACGACCTAAAATGAACGCGGATTAACTATGCGGCGACCTAACTAGTATACGACCTATCGAGCAACACGAGTTACGACCTATCACTAAGTCGCTAACGACTTAGCATGTGCCGAGCTAACCATCATACGACCTACCCCTTAGGTCGTTAACCCTTAGCTCGATGACTCACTATCTCTACTAACCCACTGACTTGTAGGTCGCTGCTCCTCTAACTCGCTAACTCTTAGGTCGCCAACTCCTTATCTCGGCCATCTCTTAGGTCGGTCAGAAACCTATAACTCGTAACTCGGTTCAATATCTTAATCTGTTAACTTCTATAACTCGCCCAGTTCTCAACCCGTTAGCTCGTTAGCTATCTTAAGTCGCAACATATTAACCTACTCCAATTGCCAACTTGCTAACAACCTATTCCTTAACTCGTATCCCCTTAGGTCGTCTACGACTCATGAATACCGACCTAAGCTTTCCCACCGAGTTAATCTCTACACGAGTTAACTTCCATACGACTTAAGCTAGGGATAACTTAACACTAACGGCCTGTAAGTTCTACGATCTATCGAAACGTAAAATACGGGTCGTTACATTCTCTCCCCCTTAGGAATTTCGCCCCCGAAATTCCAAACAAACAAGAGCAACCAAAAATATTCTGCATGCCTACCATCCATAGCAATCTACAAACCATGCATCCAATTCTAACCTAGCATGCAGAATTCTAAGATAGGAATCAAGTTACAAATTCATGAGATGTCACGACACCTTAGGGCCATACCTCGAAGAGTTCGGGATGAGCTGCCTTCATCCTCTCTTCCTCCTCCCACGTACAGTCGTTAACATCTTCACTCCATTGTATCTTGAGCAACGTAATCGTCTTCCTCCTAAGCTGTTTCGTTTCGGTTTCAACAACACGAAGCGGTTTACGAGGTCTTCTAACAACTGGATCAACTTCTAAATCTTCGCAGCTATCAGCAGAAACCACCGTATTCGAGTCGTGCACATACTTCCGTAGATAAGATACATGTAAAACATTGTGCACACCCGCCATCTTTTTCGATAACTCCAATCTATAAGCGAGCTTTCCAATTCGCTCGATAATCGAAAATGGTCCAACAAATCTCGGAGTTAACTTTCCTTTCTTCCCGAATCTAATAACATTCTTCAGAGGAGAAATCTTCACAAAAACCATATTACCTACGTCGAATTCCAAACCCTTACGACGATTATCGGCATAACTTTTCTGACGATCTTGGGCTGCCTTCATTCGTTGCCGAATGATCCCTATACAATCCAAAGTCTGTCGAATCATCTCTGGCCCAAGTATCAGTTTTTCTCCAGTTTCCAACCAACATGTCGGAGAGTTACACGGTCTTCCATACAATGCCTCATATGGTGCCATACCAATACTCGACTGATAACTGTTATTATACGCAAATTCCACCAAATGAAGATGATCTTCCCATGATCCTCCGAAATCCAAAACACATGCCCTCAGAAGATCTTCCAAAACTCGGTTGACTCTCTCAGTCTGACCATCTGTTTGAGGGTGATAAGCTGTACTCAAACACAACTCAGTTCCCAAAACTTCCTGGAAGCTCTTCCAAAATCCACTAGTGAACAATGGATCTCGATCGCTCACTATACTCTTCGGAACACCATGGAATCGAACTATCCACTTAACATAAAGCTCAGCCAACTTTGATGCAGTCCTAGTCGATCGAACAGGAATGAACCTTGCACTCTTGGTCAACCGATCTATGATGACCCAAATCCCTTCATTTCCCGCCTTGGTTCTAGGTAGGCCATCGATAAAATCCATCGACACTTGCTCCCACTTCCATGTAGGAACCTCTAATGGCTGAAGTAATCCACTTGGCTTTTTCTGTTCATCTTTTACCAACTGACAGTTCATACATTTGGAAATAAAATTTCCAACGTCCTTCTTCATACCTTCCCAATAATAGGTTCTCTTCATATCCCGATAAATCTTATTTCCACCTGGATGAATTGTCAACTTCGAGTGATGACTTTCTCTAAGAACTTCATCTCTCAATCCATCTACATCGGGAACAACTAGTCGTCCTTGCTTCCGAAGCCAACCCTCTCGATCGACTTCGAATCCTTTATCCTTTTCTGGGTCCAATCCAGATTCCAAATCTCGGATAATCTTGACAAGCTTATCGTCTCGCTTTTGGCTCTCGCTAATTCTCTCCACTAGAGTAGGCTTTATCGATAAGTTTGCCAACATCTCAGGTTCCAATTCACATCTAGGCCTGAAATCAAATCTAGCTAAATACTCTAGACTCTCCCATTCCGAAAACATGGCTCCCAGTCCTGTATGTCTTCGACTTAACGCATCAGCTACTGCGTTACCTTTTCCCGGAGTATAAGCTATACCAAAATCATACGATGCTAAAAACTCTAGCCATCGTTGCTGTCGAAGATTCAAATCCTTTTGGGAAAACAGATACTTCAACGACTTATGATCCGTAAACAACTCGAATCGAACTCCCAAAAGATAATGTCTCCACATCTTCAAAGCAAATACAATCGCCGCTAACTCCAAATCATGTGTCGGATAATTCCTTTCATGCGGCTTCAATTGTCGACTTGCATACCCAACAACTCTATCCTTCTGCATCAGTACTGCTCCAAGTCCAGTACCACATGCATCGGTATAAACCACCATCTCATCATTCCCACTTGGAATAGTCAAAACAGGAGCACTTGTCAGTCGCTCTTTCAGGATTACGAAATCTTGCTCACACTTATCATCCCATCTAAACACTTGATTCTTTTTCGTCAATCCTGTCAATGGTGCAGCTATCTTGGAAAAGTCTTTGATAAACTGACGATAATTTCCTGCTAATCCAAGAAAACTTCTCACATCAGATGCATTCTTAGGTCTAACCCAATCCTGGATTGCTGCCACCTTAGCGGGATCAACCGCTATCCCATATCCAGAGATAACATGGCCTAAGAATCTCACTTCACTCTTCCAGAAGTGACACTTCGAAAACTTAGCCTTCAGCTGATGTTTCCGCAAGATTTTCAAAACAATCCTCAAGTGCGTCTTGTTCTCTTCTTCAGTTCTGGAGTAAATCAGAATATCATCCACGAACACAAGCACGAACTTATTCAACTGATCTCTGAACACTCTATGCATAAGATCCACAAAATATGCTGGTGCGTTAGTCAATCCAAACGGCATTACCAGCCACTCATAAAAACCGGATGGTGTCCTGAAAGCAGTCTTCGGCACACTATCCTTCGCCACTCTTAACTGGTGAAATCCCGTTGCCAAATCCATCTGAGAAAACACCTTAGCCTCGTGAAGCTGATCAAACAAGTCATCTATTCTCGGCAATGGATACTTGTTCTTCTTAGTCACCTTATTCAGCTCACGATAATCAACACACAACCTCAACGATCCATCTGCTTTGGTTGCGAACACAACTGGTGCACCCCATTCGGACACACTACGCCGAATGAATCCTTTCTGTAAAAGGTCATCAACTTGCACCCTCAACTCTTTCTGTTCCCTAGGCGCCATCCGCCTAAGAGGCTTCACAACGGGTCTGGCTCCCTCAACTAGATCAATACGAAACTCGATCTCTCTATGCGGCGGTAACCCTTTGACCTCGTTAAAGACATCCTCGAATCCATTCACGATTGGCACTTATGACAGTCCATCCCGTGGAACAACCAGCGAATACATGAAGCTCATGAAGATGCCTTCCTCATGCTTACATTGTATCACAACCTTTCGCCCTTCGAAATTCCCGACTGTCACCTCCAGCCTCTTACAATCAATCCTTGCCGCATACTTCCTAAGCCAGTCCATACCCAAAATAATTCCGAACCCCGCAAAGTTCAGAACAAAGCAATCACAAACAAACGAGCAATCATGACTCGACACAACTAGACCATGGCATATCATACACAAACATGACGAACCCCCAACTGGATTTGTCACAACCAATGGCCTATCAACAATATCCGGTTTCAAACCTAACCGGCCTACCAAATCATCACAAACAAAAGAATGAGACGCTCCAGTATCAAACAACACTCTAACTGGAACACCACAAATGGAAAGAGTACCTTGAACCACCACACTCTTCCCCTTCTCTTCAGCAGTAGGAGCTTTTGAAGACGACGGCACAGCTCCCATAGCATAAGCTTGCACAATCTGCCTATCCCTCCTTGGTTCCGGACAATCCCTCCTGAAATGCCCTGGCTTGTCACAGTTGTGGCATTTCGCCGGCGCCTTTGGATTCCTACAATCCTTGGAGAGATGGCCCTTCTGCTGGCAATTATAGCAAGTCATTTCGCCCCTCGGCTTCTTCTGGCCATCGTTACCCTTCTGTTGCTGTTGCTTCCTCTTCTTGTTTCCACCCTTCTGTGACTTAAACCTTTCCTTGGTTGCAGCAACAACAGAACTCTCCCTAGGGAACAAACTCTCATGCCTGAGAGCTTTCTCCACAAGCTTCTCAAATGGATCGTCCAGATGATCCACCAACTGCCTTCCAAGACAACTGTCCAAGCCTGTCACAAACTTCTCATTCTTCTGATAAGAAGATTCAATATACGACCGAGCATACTTGGACAAGGCCTCAAACTCAGAAACGTACTCAAGAACTGATCTCCCACCTTGCTTGAGCTCAACAAACTTTTTAAACAAGACAGATTTCTGAGCCGTAGAGATGAACTTAGCTTCAAATCTAGCTTGGAATTGCTCCCAAGTAATCTCCTCCTCCGGAGTATCAATGGTGATAGAATTCCACCAATCCGAAGCTCTCCCTTGAAGTTGCCTTGATGCAAGCTTCCTCTTAGTTGCATCCTCAACTCCCAAGTCACCAAAGATCCTTCTACAAGCATCAATCCATCTTTGCACTTCAATGGTTGATTCCGTTCCCAAGAAAACCTTTCCTCCAAGAGAAGTATAGTCCTTGCAAAGCTTAGCAAAATCCACTGGTCTTGGAGCTTGAACTTGAACTCCAACATCTACTGATGGCCCTGGAGCTAGTATCCTTCTCATGATAGAAGTCATCATAGCTTCAAACATAGCTCCATAATTAGCAACTCCTTCAGCGGCACGGCCTTCCCTTGCAGTTGGTCTCCCTCTTCGACTCATCCTTAATATCTACAAAAAGGAATGACTTAGAACACCTTGAGAAACAACCGCATAAGGAGTTCAAATCCTTCTAAACTACTATATTATATATAGTAATCATTCATCAAAATACAATTACGTCTCTCATACGTAGTCACGTCAGCGAGCGTTGGCTAAAATCGATTAACCAAAGCTCTGATACCAAATGTGACGACCGCCCATGACTCCCGCACCAAAACAAGGAAATAATGCGCTGAAAGTGTGCCAGGCAGCCATGGACGATAGTCAAGGGTAAGATAAACGTCGCAGACTCTATCGTAAAACTCACAGCGCATGGATAAAATACAATAGAGAAATATGATATAGTGAAGCTCCCATAGAACAGGATATCATCATCGAATCGTAATAGCTTTATACATAGTCTGAATCATGAATACAAGAAGCCTCGCTACATAGCACTCAGAGTAATCAGCAAACAGCGGAATATCCAGTACATAGAATATTAAAATAATATGTAAAGCCTCCTGCTCGTCTTCGTCATCATCAGCGTGAGCCACTAAGATCAGCACCTGCCACCTGTCACCTAGTCTGCCCATCCCAACATGGATGAACAGCCCAAGGTAATAAGAGGAGACATAAAACCTTGAGTCAGACAAAGTCTTAGTGAGCAGTAAATCAACTATCAAACATACCAAAAGAGCATAAGGGATAAAAGGAATAGGAACCAAACCATCCCACTCCCCCTCTTTCTACAGTGATAGCCCCCAGACACACTAAGGAGAAGCAAGCATAACATGGCAGACAATTAAAGTAAAGCAATAATCATTCGAGTCAAGGTCGATGTTTTCCAAATACAAACCCCCAAGGCCTAAACCAAGATCAGATAAGCACCCAGAAAACACCGCTCTTGAGACCGAATGATGGTACAGTCAAACATCCATGACTCTGGCTATCACTGTTATCATTGCCTTGATTTCACCGTTAATTGAATGACCAACTCATTCTTTTATCCATCTGTCAAGGGCTAATGGTAACCCCGGTTCTAGACATAACTCCGCACGTCGTCGCAGCCTGTGCCTAGGAATTTTCGCAACTACCCAGAGTACTAGCACGTCGTCGCAGCCCGTGCTTGGAACGTCGTCGCAGCCCGTTCCAACGTACTCTTGCTTTGAGCATGCTAGAACCTTCAACAACGATGAGATCTCAGCCTCCTAGTCATCCTCCTCGACGACTATATCCATACTAGCTCAAGCGCCTCTCAAGCTAACCATTATCAACCAACTCGCATCGCATCATCGAGTTATCAACATGCTTGGGATGATCCCGTCTGGATTAAACCAAGGCTATCTCACATCATGCTTCGCTTTATCGCATCATAGCAAAGTCTCATCTCAACATCATGGCTTGCCTCATCGCATCATGGCAAAGTCCCATCTCAACATCATCTAATCCATACATATGAGCTTCAACATCCGCTTCATATGCCACAAGCAGCTTTCACCATTCAAGAGCCTTTCCACTAGCTTTTGAATCATCCTCAACCATCTTGTTCCAAATCAACCACTAGCTAACTTGAAACAATCAAATCAATCATACATCCAAACAATCAAGCATTCAAACAAGATCTAATAAGCAATATTAATTATAGTGGCAATTTCGTAAATAAATGAGCATAGGTCTAACATACATAAATCATGGGTTTCTATCATAGATCTAATAAATGTAAATCATGGGTTTTGTTTCTCTAACTTGATAAATGAACTTGCATAAGTAAATATCTTCATAAGAAATGGATCTAGACTTGGATCTAAGAAAAATGCATGAAATCACTATTTTTAACACCCAAACAAACCACCAATCCAATATACTCCTTTGGGTCCGCGTGAGAGATAACTACCACTCACCGAATCACCCAAACACTTCAAAAACTAATCACTCAGATCTGGACAGCAAGGATTCAAGCTTGATCCGGCAAAATCTCGCTTCAATCAATGAAATCTCACTCGAACGGATGAAGATCTTCAACTTTGGCCCTTGAATCTTCGATCTTGATCTTCGATCTTGGATGGATGTTATCACTCGATTAAAGTGGAGGAAAGAAGTGAAGAAATGTTGTAGTCGAGCTCTCAAAATGGCAGCACTTCGTCGCTTCAAAATCCGGTGTCAAAAAGTGAGCCAAACCCCTCTATTTAAAGGCTGATTTTTAGGTCGTACGTTTTTAGGTCGGTCGCTCTTAGGTCGGTCACGACCTAACGACCTAACAGCTAAGGCACTCACACGACCAAACCCTAAGGCACTCACACGACTTAACATAAGTCGGTAATGACCTAAAACATACGGCCTAACACTCTAACACAGCGGCAACCTTTCCTAAGTCGCCTGGTCGACTTACGACCTAACTTAGGTCGTCCCACAACCTAAGACTCACGACCTAAAAGCACACACGACTCAAGCTGTGACGACATAACAGCCTCACGAGTTACGACTCAGTCCTAGTACAACCTAAGGCCCATAGCATCCTAACTTAGGTCGTCTACGACCTAACACTTGCCGCGACTTACTGGGTTACGACCTATCTCTCAACCCCGCGTTGCGACCTAACAAAATCAACGGCCCAGATGACCTTACGACCTAAAACGAACGCGGATTAACTATGCCGCGACCTAACTAGTATACGACCTATCGAGCAACACGAGTTACGACCTATCACTAAGTCGCTAACGACTTAGCATGTGCCGACCTAACCATCATACGACCTACCCCTTAGGTCGTTAACCCTTAGCTCGATGACTCACTATCTCTACTAACCCACTGACTCGTAGGTCGCTGCTCCTCTAACTCGCTAACTCTTAGGTCGCCAACTCCTTATCTCGGTCATCTCTTAGGTCGGTCAGAAACCCATAACTCGTAACTCGGTTCAATATCTTAATCTGTTAACTTCTATAACTCGCCCAGTTCTCAACCCGTTAGCTCGTTAGCTATCTTAAGTCGCAACATATTAACCTACTCCAATTGCCAACTTGCTAACAACCTATTCCTTAACTCGTATCCCCTTAGGTCGTCTACGACTCATGAATACCGACTTAAGCTTTCCCACCGAGTTAATCTCTACACGAGTTAACTTCCATACGACTTAAGCTAGGGATAACTTAACACTAACGGCCTGTAAGTTCTACGATCTATCGACACGTAAAATACGGGTCGTTACACTGTTGGTGGCGGAGAATTTATTCTCTTAGCTTAACACCCTTCTCTGAGACGTACGAGCTCAGAGGTTATGTAGTTGAAGGTTATCAGTGATATACTCCCAATTTGGTAGTGTGGCATGCTAAGTGCTGTTGTGTGTTGATGATCATTTGTTGATCATTTGTTATTCAAAGCATGACTTTGTGGACGAGGCCTCATCGAGCCTCACAAACCCGTAATGATCGAAACAGGAGAGATGCGGCAAGGTTTCAGGGGTAGCTCCGCTAGGTATGTCCATTCCTTCTGGAAAAGGATGGTATCATGGTATGGATCCCAGATATTTACTCATGTGGACACTATATATATATATTAATGTGTGATGTTGTTGGTGTTGAGAGCTCTCGTATAAAGGTCGCAAATGACTGAGGGTGGCATATCTTAGGTTCTACTTCCTGGGAAGGGGGTAACCGGCCTTGTGTTGGTAGAGAGCCGGGTAGGTTCTCGGGGCATCCCTCCAGAGGCGTTCCCATATGGCATTGGAAGTTCCTTAGCCTGACCATTTGTTGGAAAATCCAACCTCCAATACACGCCCTGTACAGTTTTAGTTGTATAACCTGCCATCTACGTATGGTGGCGCCCCACTGTTTGGATGGTGGCTATAGTAGGCATAGTTCGGAATGTCTATGCTGGCTAAGATTAATATTATACTTTTAAAATGTTTTCCACTATGCACTAATAATAATATCAAAATGGTTTTCGCGTATCAAGCATTTTTGACTATCATAAGGAGAAATCTCCTCCAATTCTGCGTTTTCATGGTGTGTGTGGCGGGAGGCCTTATGGTAGTTTCATTTTCCAAAAAGCATTGCGGATTTCAAATTTTAAATCTTTTGAATGTTTTTAAAGACAAACCGTTTTTGTTTGCTCATACCAGTCCCATGACTGACTCGGAGTTTATTGTTCCCTTCCTAAACTCTGGGTGCCCACAATTTTCCATGCGGGCAGTCTAGAGTTTGGTTTTTCAGATAGTCAGATAGTAGATATCTTTTTGGTAGCCTTCAGCTTTCTGTTGATACATTTTGGAGTCTTTGGAGTCCACGACTGCACTTGCTTATCTTTGTGCAACCTTGATGGTGGGTCGAGCTTGAAGTGTTGGAGCTCTAGCTTTGGAGTTTTGGGTTGGAGTTGTAGTATTGGGTTATGTGAAGACTTATCTCATTTTTTGTCGTGTTCCTCCGTGTCTTGTGTTGTATATTCTCTGTGTTGATGATTATCATTATATCACATTGATGTATCGGATATTGTATTCATGTTGTATCAATGATATCATCTTTTATTTCCGTTGTATTATTTATCATCTAATGTTGTTGCAAGCTCCGGTGATACGAATTTGATGTTGTTTGTTGGACATCGAGTTCGGGTCGTCACAAGAAAGTGGTAGCCAATTAATGTAGTTGTAATAGTCCGCAAATCCGTGCTCCTTGAATAGACACAAATCTCCATTGATTAACTCAAAAATCAATTATTACACTCAAACTCATTCTAGAGTGTCAACACAATACAAAAGGAAAGAGGTAGATTCGCAATACAATACAAAACAATTTCATATTCACTAAAAAAATACGCACTCATATCTATTATTACACTCAAACTCATTCTAGAGTACTACTGACTCTATCTCTAATGAGTAACACCCAACAGAGCCATGGTTATCGCTTAACCATTAGCTCTGATACCAAATGTAATAGTCCGCAAATCCGTAGTGACACTAATCTCCACTGATTAACTCAAGATGAAAGGAAATACGAACAATTAGGGTTTAAGAAAAGGAAAGAGGTAGAAGAAGGAAGAAGAAGAAAAAAACAGAACAATATCAGAATCTCACAATTCGCAACGGAACAACATATAATAGATAAATGAATAATCATTAAAACAAAAGAACTGTATATTTTATACATTACATCACATTACATTCATTATCAGAGTTTACAACAGCAAACAGCGGAAAAGAAATAATATACTTAGTAATATGCTACGCCATCAAGCTTGCCTCCAGATTCTGTAGCAACTCCCCAATCCAGAATGACCTGATAACCTTAACTCTAGACTACCCGTGTGGAAATTGGTGGGCACCCAGAGTTTAGGAAGGAAAACAATAAACTCCGAGTCAGTCATGTGACTGGTGTGAGAACTAAAACAATTTATTTTCAAAACAAAGAACAGGATAATTTTAAAATAGATTCGCAATGCTTTTAAGAAAATGAGACTACCATAAGGCCCCCGCACACACACACAATGCAAACGCAGAATCGGAGGAGATTTCTCCTTATGATAGTCAAAGATGCTTGATACACATTAAAAAGAAACTTGATATTATTACTAGTGTATAGTGTAGAAAACATTTCGAAAGTAAAGATATAAATCTTAGCCAGCATAGGCATTTCGCAGTTATGCCTACTATAGCTACCATCCAAACAGTGGGGCGCCACCATAAGTGAATGATAGGTTCTACAACTAAAACCGTACAAGATCGTATTGTTTCTTTGGATTTCCAATAAATGGTCAGGCCAAGGAACATCCTATTGCCACATGGAAACGCCTCTGGAATGACGTCCCGAGAACCTAACCGGATCTCTGCCAACACAAGGCCGGGTTACCCCTATCTGGGTAACTACTGACACGAATATGTCATCCCCCGATCGTAACCGATCTATCCGAGGATCCTCGATTTCCAACAACCATAAAATTTGCAGCAACAACATAGGTTAAATATCTGGGCTCCATACCATGATACCACCTCTATCCAGAAGGAATGACATACACTAAAGGGGTGCTACCCCCTAATAACCTTGCCGCATCCTTCCTGTTTTGACCATTTCCGGGGTGTGAGCTCCGACGAAGTCTTGTCCACATAGCCACGCTTTATACAAAAGCTGTGCTTTGCGTCAACAAATGATCAAAGTAATGACCACTAAGATAAATGATCAAACAAATGATCATATCACAATTGGTCAAACAATGATCATCTCACAGCAACACTCAGCATGCCATACTACCAAATTGGGAGTATATCACTAATAACCTTCAACTACATAACCTCTGAGCTCGTACGTCTCAGAGAAGGGTGTTAAGCTAAGAGAATAAATTCTCCGCCTCAATCAGAAATATATTTGAAAGAAATCAGCTTTATATCTCAACTTGTAATGTTAGACATACAATCCATACAAGTCTGTTCCGGGCTCGAACAGAACCGAAAGCACTTACAAAGAAGTCCTTGCATTCCGGATAATTTCTAATCACGTCCGGACTTCCCGTCACTAAGGGTGATAAAACCTCTATATCGGAGATCAGCCGATGCAAAGTAACTCAACGGTAATCCTTCCGTTTTCAAAAATATCCGGTCTTCAACACCAGTCATCAAATGCAATCCATTACGACGTATCACATATTCGGAATGGGTTATACGACCCCAAGGTCCTTTCCCGGCTAACCCGAATAGTGAGCGCTTATTTAAAAAAATAAGTATAGCATTCAAATTCAAGCAATCACAACAAATACCTATTTAAAGGTAAATATTGATAGTCGGTTATTTAACTATCAATAGGCGTGTTCAACATCACCAAATCCAAATAATTTCCAAAATTATTTACTTTCCAAAATATCTTTACTAGATATATAATTTTCACACTTCAAAAATAAATCAACGTTTATTTTTAAACAAATTCCCCTTTTCATTTATAAATTCCATAGTGAATTTACATTCTAAAATATTTATGAATATATGATTCCCAAATCGATTTCTAATATTCATTTTCAATTTGTCTTCAAAAAGATAAATTCTCAAAACGTTTCATTTCACATTGGAAAAACATTCCATACTTATTTATTAATAAGTAATTCACAAATCCATTTATTTTCAATACTTAGAAAATATTCAATATACTTAATATCGAAATTAAGTATATATTTCATTCTTTAAGGAAAACATTCACTTAAACACATTTATTTGAGTCAAAACGAATGTTGCGTAAAACACCATTACGACGACCCAAAATCACTAGTATAGGGATTCAAAATTAAAATAGATATATAAATCCCAATACTATACAAAATATTTCCTTTCGGAAACCATTTATTATAACAACAGTGTTATAGTCCACCATTTCCTTATTTCTCGAAAACGTCTATTTCAACAATGAATGTTAAAATCTATGTATTCGATTTATAATACATTTTAAAACATCGTTAAAACGATTAAATTCATTTTATAATATTCATTTTCCCAAGCATATCCATTTTATTTGATAATATATTCACTGTCCAAAATCGTGAATATACTTCCTTAACCAATTTCAACTTTCAATTTATCAAATTCCATTGATTTCGAATTTATAAACAATGTCTATAAGTTCCATTTCTATTTATAAGCTTCGATTTATAAATCTCCTTTATTAATCCAATTTAATTTATATAACTCAATTATATGCCAAAAGTCCATATTATAAGTTAAGTACTTATAATTCATTTATTTACCAAATCGTTCCTTTAAAACTTCATAAATTTTAAATCTTATTACTTATAAGATTCATTTAAATTTTATAACCACTTCAACTTATAAATCTCCTTTATTAACAATTTCTATTAATATCCCATTTAAATGCCCAAAATCCAGTTTATAAGTTAATTACTTATAAATCTTTTATTTTACAACATCTCTTCATTTTGTAATTTTCACAATTTTTAAATCTATAATTTTCAATTAAATCCATTTTATACTTCATTTTAACACTTAATAAACTCGTTTTATAATTCGAATATCTTTAACTTATAAAATATAAATTTTATAAATCTTTTATATAAACCGTTTATAATAATTCAGAAATCTCAATTTAAATCTTTTATAAATTTATTAACTACTTATCTCAAAAACCACCTTTTGGTTATATTTCACAAAAATCTTAATTTTTATAACATAAAAATTTGTAACGTTTTAAATAATTTAAAATGAATCAATTCAAAAATTAAATAAAACGTATACTTTCAAAAATTACTTTAAAATTCTTTTAAAAACCAAAATCATTATTTTAAAACTTCAAAAATGGATCCGATGATGCAACACACCAACAAAAAAATCATGGCATCTAAATATCATATATCGATATGATAATCAATCAAATACCACAATATATGTAAATAAATAAATACGGTTGAGGAATCCAGTTGGATCCCTCCAATCTGTTTCCCTGCATCTACAGACATTAGCACAATACCAATCCTGTTTCAAGACAGGATATCACGGTACAGGGGATTTATAAAATATTATCCGCTTAATAGGCGGCGCAATAGGGTCTCATCCGCTATATAATGCGGGAAATCAACAACTCCAATATATACATATTCCAATATATATATATATATATATATATATATATATATATATATATATATATTGCTATATATAGATATATCCTACTATATCTAATATCACAACCAAACAGCAATCAATAACTGCAATCCAAATTTTCAATTTGAGTGAGAAGTTCTCACCTTAGCTTTTTATTTGCAATCCATTTCCATTCTGACTCGATTTTCTTGATTTATACCTTGAATCAATATTAGATGATTTTATTAATATTCGAACAATTTGAATAATTAATTTCCATTTGATAAATTTATCACCTAAATTCATTTGTTGTTTTCCAATCTTGTGTTCACATACATTTAGTTCTGTAAACTTATATATTCATTAAATCCAGATGGAAAATAAATAAAAGAAAAATATTCTTTCTAGCATTTATATTAAACAAAAATGGTTTATACTTACTGTAATAAATTATATTACCTGCTTATCTATATATATATATATATATATATATATATATATATATATATATATATATATATATACATTCATTGCAATATAATTTCATTTTAAGCTAATACTTTTAATAAAAAAAAATTAACAAATTCCTTTTTAATAAATTATTTTAACTAAAAATTTGAAACAAAATTTACTTTACAAGGTATACATATCTTCAAAACATTGAATTAAACAGAAATTATACCTCACTGTGAACAAGGGACCGACCCCGACCTCGTCCAGATCGAATCGCTACCTGGTCCTCCACGCTATTCGACTACACCGTGCTCATCGACATCATTACACCCTTGCTCGAACGTGCTGTCGTATGCACGCGACCACTGAATCCACTCGCCTCGAACCTATTGACTCCGCCCAGAAACTCTAGCCGACCACCTCGAGTTCGTGGTCGACTCGCCGTTCGCCAAACCCCACCGAGCAATCGCCTAACCCATCGCCTCATCGTTGTCGTACCCTAGCTCGCATACGCCTGCGCCACCATCGCGATTTCCTCGCGTGCTGGCCCTCCTCCGATCGAGAATCGCCGCAACTCCCCTAGCCCATTCGTGTCGCCTCACCCGACCGAGCTACTCGAGCTCCAGTTCGCACGCGATGATTTGCGAATGATTTCGTGAATGGAAGCTCTGCCATTTTTATTTTCAGAGGATTTGTTTTTTTCTTCGAACTAGATTGAGGGAGAGAACGTGAATATTTAAAAACGAAAGAGGCATAGTTTGTACGCTTTTCTTCCGTGATTGTAGTCGTAATTTTAGGCATGTTTTAAGGAGAGGAACGTGGCTGATGTTTGACTAAACTTAATTTTAAATTTAAATTGAATTCGACTTAAATTTCAATGCGTTTACTTACCGTGTGCTCACATATCAACTCCGAAAAATACGAAATTTGAAATCCGGTAATAATTTAATATTACGGATCCAATGGAACTGGTTTCGTCGAATTCCGAGACTGTGCCTCGGAAGGCTATTTTTAAATATCGATTTAAACGATATAATTTCAAAACTGAACAATTCACTTTCAAATTCAATTCTGAAGCTTCAATTATCTTCAATATTATCAATACAGATTTTACAAGCCTTTGAAATATTTTTAACCAGCTTAAAATTGAAGATTCAAATTTTTATTCAACTTTCAATAGATTAAATTCAAAAATTTAATCGCCAAATTCATTCTGATAATTTGAAATTCAAGTCAAACCATCATTCAAATATTTAAAATTAATTAAATATTTTCAAATTAAATTGTTCAAAATTCTGGGTCGTTACAATCTTCCCCCCTTAAAAGAATTTCGTCCTGAAATTACAAGTTAGGAAGAATGGTCCTTAACTCGTCTACTATTTTTCACAATCCAAATAGTTTTATCAACATGCTAATCTAAATCTTTTTACTAGAGATTCATTATCATTTCAACTAGCTTTCCAACATCACTTATAAGTTTCAACCAATATTGTTTACTTCAAAATTCAAATTCAAATTCAAATTTAAATTCAAATTTTAAACTTTCAAATTTTCTCGAAAATTTTCTAACACCCTAAATTTTCGAAAAATTTCGCCAGCGTCTCCTTTGCGCGGCTAGATTGGTACAACTACAAAATGGCATCACGGCCCCTCAAATCCAAAAAGAAAAGAGAAAGCCAAGTGGCTGGAGAAGAAAAGCATCAAATTTCATACTGAAATTGAAATACGTACCTTTTTGTTGAGCAATTTAATTTTATCTTTGAAATCAAAATCCCACTTCCATTTCTTTTAATACACCTGTATATCATGCTGGCAGTAGTATCCAATTCCAACATTCAAACCATTTTGCCCATTTCATTACAAAAATTTTCAATATATGCTTCTTATACATTTTTACTTCACTATTGAAGTTACATGTTCATTTTCATTCAATTTTACATTTCAATTTCATTTGGATTCAATTTACAATTTCAATTATATTTGAATTCCGTTTAACTTATATTCTGAATATTGAATTTTATCAATCATCTTTTATTTACAATTGCACTATTTTAAATTAGTTCCCATTACTAATTCATTACAAGTTCTAATTCATTTCATCTCGCACAATTCAAATTGGTTGTCAATATTCAGTTTTCAATTTCAGTTTATAACTACGTATATTTAAACTGGATTTCAAATTCCATATGAATTCAATTTACTTCATTTACTTGCAATTGTAAATTCATTCATTCTCAATTTATTTCCATAATTCAATACTCAATTCCAATTCATTTTGATTACACCAAATTTATTTTCAACTTAATAATATTCCATAAATATTTTTATATAGCATTCCAGAGTCTTTTCAACTTTTCAAAACTATTATTGAAAATAATTCAAATTTTCCTTTGAATTTCAAAACCAAACCCCAAATTTTCCAAACAACTTCCATTTAAAACAATTTGGCAGCAATTCCTCTTTTGAGAACCCGAAAATGAACACCGATGATGTCGCGATCACCATCGGAATTATTTTCCAGCGATCGAAAAGAGTTTAGAGCTTTTCATTCCTTCAAAACATTTTTCCAAAAACCTTTGAAAATTATTTCCAAACCAAAAAGGAACTTAATTTCTAAAATTTCCAAATTCTTTCAAAAAAACCTTTCCAAATACTTCCCTGGAATTCTATTTCTAATTATAAATCACATTTATAATTTACATTCTCCAATTTCATTTGTATATGGATTTTATTTCTAAACTTTTGATTATGATTCCAATTTCTTATTCAATAATCAATGGTAATCATTTTAATACTTCCTAACAACCATGCATCCATATACTAATAATTTATAGAAAATTATTTCTTTTATATACAAAAATAGCTTTGGGTAAAATTATTTCATTTACCTTGTTTTAAAAACAATACTGTGTCAGTTCATCTTGTTTAAGAGTTTAGAAACTCCTACCAACACAGTTAGCTAGACTGCACTGACCAGAATTTATAAACAATCAACCGATAAGTCAACACAATACAAAACAATTTCATATTCACTAAAAAATACGCACTCATATCTATTATTACACTCAAACTCATTCTAGAGTACTACTGACTCTATCTCTAATGAGTAACACACAACAGAGCCATGGTTATCGCTTAACCATTAGTTCTGATACCAAATGTAATAGTCCGCAAATCTGTAGTGACACTAATCTCTATTGATTAACTCAAGATGAACGGAAATACGAACAATTAAGGTTTAAGAAAAGGAAAGAGGTAGAAGAAGGAAGAAGAAAAAAACAACAGAACAATATCAGAATCTCACAATTCGCAGCGGAACAATATATAATAGATAAATGAATAATCATTAAAACAAAAGAACTGTATATTTTATACATTACATCACATTACATTCATTATCATAGTTTACAACAGCAAACAGCGGAAAAGAAATAATATACTTAGTAATATGCTACGCCATCAAGCTTGCCTCCAGATTCTGTAGCAACTCCCCAATCCAGAATGACCTGATAACCTTAACTCTAGACTGCCCGTGTGGAAATTGGTGGGCACCCAGAGTTTAGGAAGGAAAACAATAAACTCCGAGTCAGTCATGTGACTGGTGTGAGAACTAAAACAATTTATTTTCAAAACAAAGAACAGGATAATTTTAAAATAGATTCGCAATGCTTTTAAGAAAATGAGACTACCATAAGGCCTCCCGCACACACACACAATGCAAACGCAGAATCGGAGGAGATTTCTCCTTATGATAGTCAAAGATGCTTGATACACATTAAAAAGAAACTTGATATTATTACTAGTGTATAGTGTAGAAAACATTTCGAAAGTAAAGATATAAATCTTAGCCAGCATAGGCATTTCGCAGTTATGCCTACTATAGCTACCATCCAAACAGTGGGGCGCCACCATAAGTGAATGATAGGTTCTACAACTAAAACCGTACAAGATCGTATTGTTTCTTTGGATTTCCAACAAATGGTCAGGCCAAGGAACTTCCCATTTCCACATGGAAACGCCTCTGGAATGACGTCCCGAGAACCTAACTGGATCTCTGCCAACACAAGGCCGGGTTACCCCTAACTGGGTAACTACTGATACGAATATGTAATCCCCCGATCGTAACCGATCTATCCGAGGATCCTCGATTTCCAACAACCACAAAATTTGCAGCAACAACATAGGTTAAATATCTGGGCTCCATACCATGATACCACCTCTATCCAGAAGGAATGACATACACTAAAGGGGTGCTACCCCCTAATAACCTTGCCGCATCCTTCCTGTTTTGACCATTTTCGGGGTGTGAGCTCCGACGAAGTCTCGTCCATAAAGCCACGCTTTATACAAAAGCTATGCTTTGGGTCAACAAATGATCAAAGTAATGACCACTAAGATAAATGATCAAACAAATGATCATATCACAATTGATCTAACAATGATCATCTCACACAACACTCAGCATGCCACACTACCAAATTGGGAGTATATCACTAATAACCTTCAACTACATAACCTCTGAGCTCGTACGTCTCAGAGAAGGGTGTTAAGCTAAGAGAATAAATTCTCCGCCTCAGTCAGATATATATTTGAAAGAAATCATCTTTATATCTCAACTTGTAATGTCAAACATACAATCCATACAAGTCTGTTCCGGGCTCGAACAGAACCGAAAGCACTTACAAAGAAGTCCTTGCATTCCGGATAATTTCTAATCACTTCCGGACTTCCCGTCACTAAGGGTGATAAAACCTCTATATCGGAGATCAGCCGATGCAGAGTAACTTAACGGTAATCCTTCCGTTTTCAAAAATATCCGGTCTTCAACACCGGTCATCAAATGCAATCCATTACGACGTATCACATATTCGGAATGGGTTATACGACCCCAAGGTCCTTTCTCGGCTAACCCGAATAGTGAGCGCTTATTTTTAAAAATAAGTATAGCATTCAAATTCAAGCAATCACAACAAATATCTATTTAAAGGTAAATATTGATAGTCGGTTATTTAACTATCAATAGGCGTGTTCAACATCACCAAATCCAAATAATTTCCAAAATTATTTACTTTCCAAAATATCTTTACTAGATATATAATTTTCACACTTCAAAAATAAATCAACGTTTATTTTTAAACAAATTCCCCTTTTCATTTATAAATTCCATAGTGAATTTACATTCTAAAATATTTATGAATATATGATTCCCAAATCGATTTCTAATATTCATTTTCAATTTGTCTTCAAAAAGATAAATTCTCAGAACGTTTCATTTCACATTGGAAAAACATTTCCATAATTATTTATTAATAAGTAATTCACAAATTCATTTACTTTCAATACTTAGAAAATATTCAATATACTTAATATCGAAATTAAGTATATATTTCATTCTTTAAGGACAACATTCACTTAAACACATTTATTTGAGTCAAAACGAATGTTGTGTAAAACACCGTTACGACAACCCAAAATCACTAGTATAGGGATTCAAAATTAAAATAGATATATAAATCCCAATACTATACAAAATATTTCCTTTCGGAAACCATTTATTATAACAACGGTGTTATAGTCCACCATTTCCTTATTTCTCGAAAACGTCTATTTCAACAATGAATGTTAAAATCTATGTATTCGATTTATAATACATTTTAAAACATCGTTAAAACGATTAACTTCATTTTATAATATTCATTTTCCCAAGCATATCCATTTTATTTGATAATATATTCACTGTCCAAAATCATGAATATACTTCCTTAACCAATTTCAACTTTCAATTTATCAAATTCCATTGATTTCGAATTTATAAACAATGTCTATAAGTTCCATTTCTATTTATAAGCTTCGATTTATAAATCTCCTTTATTAATCCAATTTAAATTATACAACTCAATTATATGCCAAAAGTCCATATTATAAGTTAAGTACTTATAATTCATTTATTAACCAAATCATTCCTTTAAAACTTCACAAATTTTAACTCTTATTACTTATAAGATTCATTTAAATTTTATAACCACTTCAACTTATAAATCTCCTTTATTAACAATTTCTATTAATATCCCATTTAAATGCCCACAATCCAGTTTATAAATTAATTACTTATAAATCTTTTATTTTACAACATCTATTCATTTTGTAATCTTCACAATCTTTAAATCTGTAATTTTCAATTAAATCCATTTTATACTTCATTTTAACACTTAATAAACTCGTTTCATAATTCAAATATCTTTAACTTATAAAATAAAAATTTTATAAATCTTTTATATAAACCGTTTATAATAATTCAGAAATCTCAATTTAAATCTTTTATAAATTTATTAACTACTTATCTCAAAAACCACCTTTTGGTTATATTTCATAAAAATCTTAATTTTTATAACATAAAAATTTATAACGTTTTAAATTATTTAAAATGAATCATTCAAAAATTAAATAAAATGTATACTTTCAAAAATTACTTTAAAATTCTTTTAAAAACCAAAATCATTATTTTAAAACTTCAAAATGGATCCGATGATGCAACACACCAACAAATAAATCACGGCATCCAAATATCATATATCGATATGATAATCAATCAAATATCACAATATATGTAAATAAATAAATACGGTTGAGGAATCCAGTTGGATCCCTCCAACCTGTTTCCCTGCTTCCACAGACATTAGCACAATACCAATCCCGTTTCAAGACGGGATATCGCGGTATAGGGGATTTATAAAATATTATCCGCTTAATAGACGGCGTAATAGGGTCTCATCCGCTATATAATACGGGAAATCAACAACTCCAATATATACATATTCCAATATATATATTGCTATATATAGATATATCCTACTATATCTAATATCACAACCAAATAGCAATCAATAACTGCAATCCAAATTTTCAATTTGAGTGAGAAGTTCTCACCTTAGCTTTTTATTTGCAGTCCATTTCCATTCTGACTCGATTTTCTTGATTTATATCTTGAATCAATATTAGATGATTTTATTAATATTCGAACAATTTGAATAATAATTTCCATTTGATAAATTTATCACCTAAATTCATTTTGTTGTTTTCCAATCTTGTGTTCACATACATTTAGTTTTGTAAATTATATATTCATTAAATCTAGATGGAAAATAAATAAAAGAAAAATATTCTTTCTAGCATTTATATTAAACAAAAATGGTTTATACTTACTGTAATAAATTATATTACCTGCTTATCTATATATATATACATTCATTGCAATATAATTCATTTTAAGCTAATACTTTTAATAAAAAAAAATTTAAACAAATTCCTTTTTAATAAATTATTTTAACTAAAAATTTGAAACAAAATTTACTTTACAAGGTATACATGTATATCTTCAAAAAATTGAATTAAACAGAAATTATACCTCACTGTGAACAAGGGACCGACCCCGACCTCGTCCAGATCGAATCGCTACCTGGGCCTCGATGTTATTCGACTTCACCGTGCTCGTCGACATCGCGACACCCTTGCTCGAACGTGCTGTTGTACGCACGCGACCATTGAATCCACTCGCCTCGAAGCTATTGACTCTGCCCAGAAACTCTAGCCGACCACCTCGAGTTCGTGGCCGCCTCGCCGTTCGCCAAACCCCACCGAGCAATCGCCTAACCCATCGCCTCATCGTTGTCGTGCCCTAGCTCGCGTACGCCTGCGCCACCATCGCGATTTCCTCGCGTGCTGGCCCTCCTCCGATCGAGAATCGTCGCGACTCCCCTAGCCCATTCACGTCGCCTCACCCAACCGAGCTACTCGAGCTCCAGTTCGCACGCGATGATTTGCGAATGATTTCGTGAATGGAAGCTCTGCCATTTTTATTTTCAGAGGATTTTATTTTATTTTTTTTCTTCGAACTGGATTTGTAACAGCCCGCAAATCCGAACCCCTTGAGTCAACACTATTCTACCTAAATCAACTCAAGTTGTACAGAAATACGAACCATTTGGGTTTAAGAAGAAGAGGTAGAAGAAGAGGAAACAAAATCAACATCAGAATCTAACCATCGCAGCGGAATAAAATATAATAGAGAATTAATAATCTAATTCAAAATCAAATATATCAGTTTACATATATTACATCATCAAAGTACATCAGTCACAGCTCACATCAATAACATACAATGAGTACACAACAACTCAACACAGCGGAAATATATATATACAAGTACGAGAATACGTATTGTCATCCAGGTCGTCTCCTGAGCTCCACAGCATCATATCCTGTATCATATAATACTCGGTCTGACCCGAGCATTACAGTTAAATAACACCCGAGTCAGTCTGGAATACCAGAGTGAGAAAATCACACCCAATTGATTATTAAAGTTTCAAAAATCCTTTGGAAACAAAAGCATCTCGTAAGACCACGCCACAATAAACATGTCGGGTTTTTACCTTACGATAGCTAAAACAATTTTTATAGAAATCCTCTGATATAATAATAGTGTCTATAGAAAGTAAATAGAATCTAGCTGAAATGCTTGCATCTCACGTTTCAGCAATAGTTGGGCACAATCAAAACCGTACGGGCGCGTAGGGAAAACGGATTTCCAACAATGACTAGGCACTGGGGTACCACCTGTCACAGTACGGGGCCTAGATCGCCGTACCGAGGACTACTCCCTTCATCCCCTGCAACACAAGGCCGGAACCATTCCTTACTGAACAGTCCCGAACAAGATAAACCCCGTGGTTGGCGCGACCAACCACCCACTAAGCCGAAATATATATAAGGGACATCTAGACAGGGGAATTATCTTGTCCTGCTTGGGCATGACCCACCTAACCTTGCTGCATATCCCCTGATTTTCAGTCATTCCCATTTGATGAGGCTTGAGGCTAAGCGTTACCTTTTTAGAACGTTTCACTTAGAATGCCCATCGCCCACCTGACGATGTTTCGCAAGCATTCGTCCATACAAGTCCGTCCCGGGTTCGAACGGAACCGAAGGCACTATTCCTACTACATCCATTTGGAAATATCCTCAGGATTAGTAGCGACTAGCCCTTGCACTTCACTGCTCCATCTTCGACTCCGAACACGTTTACACGCAACGTACAAATCGGATCGAAGTGGTTTTCGACAAATAATTCTCGATCCCGGTCTCTTCGAAACGATCAACGCATTGTCCAATATTGATAGTCGGTTATTTAACTATCAATTAATATTCACAACATCCATCACACAATAAATAATTTTCCAAATTATTTATTAACTTCAAAATATCTTCACAAGATATATTTCTATTTTCAATCCTTTGAAAACAGTTTCAAGACCACCTTTCTTTTTAGAATAAACTTCCCAAATATTTTTTTATCTCCTCTGAAATCACCAAGCACAAAACTAGATTTTTAAAATAATTCAAAACACTTTACTTTGAAATATATACTTTTAAAACTTTTAAATTAAAACTACTTTAATAATTTGTTAAAATACATTTTATATGAATATTTGAAAATAAAGTTACTTAATAAAATATAAAACTAGATTTCCACTTTTGAAACAAAATACCAAGTCACTTTTTTTTACTTTATAATTACTACTATAATAGATTTAAGAAAATACTTGCTTTAAAATTTAAATATTAGAAATACTAAATTTTCAAAAACATACCTTTTAAAACAATTTAAAAAAAAACTATTAACTTGTATTTAAAATTTACTTGAAAATGTACTTAGTTATCCAGGGAGAATTCCAACTTCAACCACTTAAATCAATTTTCCAAATTGATTCCCAATTTCTTTTCTTTGAAATAAATTTCTTTACTTATCAGTTCATTTCGAAATTTCAATTAATTATGGACTTTATTATTATTTCCAGTTTGATTTTTAAATTCTTTAGCTGAAATATACAAATTTCAGGTTATTCCCAGTTTCTTCTTTATTCTTCTTAAATAATTTAAATCCTAAATTTAAAATAATTGTTTATTCTTATAAACAGTAACATTGAAGTTTAAGTTTTCTTAACTTTCTGTTTATTCATAAATTTCTTTCCACATGCATAATTTATCAATTAGCGTTTGAAAATACTAATATTCTTCTCCAATTCATTTTAGTTTATTCACATTCTTTATAAATTATTTTCTTAAAAATTTACTCTTTTTATCATTTCTTTCCAAAAATCCAATGCTATATAATTTGATAACTCAGAGTCCAGAATATATCCAAACATCTATAGCATTCACTATTTCAATATAATTCATCACAGAATATCCACAAAGCATAACAGAGAATAAATAAACAATATATATATAATGAAGGACCCAGTTGGATCCCTCCAACCTGTTTTTTTTTTTTCCTGCATCCACAAACGTCAGCACAATATAATATTCCCATTTCAAAATATCATACTATATCTCATCAATTCATTCAACCATTCAAACAATTGTTTAAATTTAGTCATTTTAAATTTAATTATAAACTGAGTGAGATTTACTCACCATTGCTTTTGTTTGCAACCCAATCCATCACGCCTTGCGTTTCACAGTTTTAGACCTTAAACATCATTATATGATTTATTAATATTCGAACAATTTGAATAATTAATCGCCAATTAATAAATTTTAGTTCAATTAATATTATAACAAGACGAACCATTCAATTTCCATTTAATCAAGAATTTACATTGAACTAATACTTCAATTCTAAACTAGCAATTTAATTTTTTTGTTTAAACTGATAATTTTTCCCCTTTAAAACTTACTGTTATAAATTTTCTTGCGTAAACATACATATATTTATAAATTAATATTAAATTGACAAAATGAAGTGAAAATATAAACCCTACTGTTATTATTTGTCTGAATATATGTTGAAACACCATTGCTTTACTGTAAAAGTTTATATGAATAAAAATTGAAAATAATTCAGTAAATATACCTCACTAAATTGCTGAAGAACAGCCTGCCCTTTCCCTTATCAACACTCTCGACTACCCAAGTCTACAAATTTGAAGTTCGAACCCATCGACAGCGAGATGAGACGAGCTCCTGACAACCAAACTCTTCGGTGAAGGGTTGCAAAACTGAACCGTGCCGACCACTCACCCCAATCGCGATGAAACGCGCATCTACCCACGCGTGCGACCCTCCACCGCGCTCAACGTCGCTCCAACCCCCCCTCCATCCACATGCTCGAGTTCGCGAGACACCCTAGCACTGCCGCACGTCTCAAATCGATACGCCTTGCTTCCACGCGCGCGAATTCGCACTGCCAAACCCTAGGTCGACGCCACCACTCGCGCTTTCCCCTCCATCACGCTCGCGACCACCCCCTTTGCCCAGCGCCACTTGCTTCGAAACTCATGAAGTCGCGATGTCGAATAAGGGAAAGGCGTATGAACAAGGTATTTGAAAAGGGGGATCTCGCGTTCGGCTCAATGGGATTTCATTTTTTTTTTTTTCTAAAGCCTGGTAACGAATTGAAGATAAATGGCTTCGGCTATGAATTAAATTTCAAGAATTCAAAGGAGATAAGCGAGCTCGGCAATCACCTCTGAAAGTAAATAAGGACGAAAATAAAAGAGATAAAGCGTACTCGAGAAGGCAAATGAAGCGTGCTTGATACGGTTCGTAAACAGTGCTTTGAAAAGCTCTGATGTGCTAAGACTTAGACCAATTACTTTATTAAATTCGTTTCAAATTTCAGCGTGTTGATAAATCGTACGCTCACATCACGCCTCCAGATGCTACGAAAATTGAAATCCGACAATAATACAACATTATGGATCCAACAGAACTGGTTTCATCGAATTCCGAGACTATGCCTCAGAAGGCTATTTTTAAATTCAATTTAAACGATATAAATTTTAAAATTGAACAACCCACTGTTTATTTCAAATTTTACAACTTCTATTATCCTCAGTAATACGAATATAAATTTTATAAGCCTTCAAATTATTTTTAACAAGCTTAAAATCTCAGGTTTCAAGTTTTATCCAATTCAAATTATTTAATTCAACAATCTAATTGCCAAATAAATTATGATATTCGTAATTTAAGCCGATAACTAATTTTTAAATATTTAAAATCAATTAAATATTCTGATTTTAAATGCTTGAAAATTACGGGTCGTCACATTCCTCCCCCCTTAAAAGAATTTCGTCCCCGAAATTACTAATTAGGAAGAATAATCCAATACCCGTTTATCTTTCCTCAAAACTAATAGTTCAACATCTTACCAACGATCTTCTTATAGAAGATCCATTATTATTCTTATTATTAATTTTCTAAACCTTTCCCCAGTTTGCAAACAATCATATTTGCTTTATTATTCAAGTTTAAGTTTAACATTGAATTTTGAATTATCAAATTTTCTCAAAAATTTTCTAACTCCCTAAATTCCCGAAAAATTTCGCCAGCGTTTCCTTTGCGCGGCTGACTCGGTACGACTACAAAATGGCTCTACGGCCTCCCAAATCCAAAAAGAAAACAAAAAGGCCAAGTGGCTCAATCCAAATCCAAATCCCAATCAAATTTCATATCAAATTTAAACACATACCTTTTTGTCGGGCATTTCAAATTTATCTTTTGAAATCAAATCCAATTCTCCTTTCCCTCTATATTACCTGCATATTCTATTTGACAATAATATCCAATCACAATATTCAAAAATATTTTATCGACTTCCTTACAAAGTGTCAATATCTATTCATTCAAATGTTGACTTAGATTATATTAGTAGTATCAATTTTTCATTTAAGAATTCACTATTCCCACTTTACCCCTTTAGTTCATATATAATTCTATTCAAATTGATTCTTTCATTTTCATATGAATTCAATTTATCTTCAACCCCAAATGTTAAATTTTATTTTTCATTTATAACTAATTCATGTCATTATTTTAATTAGTTTCACTTACTAACTTATTTCAATTTCCAATTTGAAATTCTTTTGTCGTTAACAAAATTTTCCAATATTTTCAAAAATTTTCTATCTCCCAAAATTTCTGAAAAATTTTGGCAGAGTCCCCTTTGTACGGAGGAGCTTTTGCAATTTGACAAAAGAGATAAATATATATACATCGACCCACACGGTCGGAAATAACCAAAACAGTTCATATTTCCTAACTTTATTGCGTAGGCGTACCTTATTTAGCATTTTAAGCAAGCGGCTTAATATTTTTAGCAAATAGCACTACCAAATCCAGCCACACGGCTTCCAGGTACCTGTACTTACTCAATTTAAACATGTAAGTGCCAAATATATGCAGTTTAACTATATTTTACTTATTTATAGTAGTTAAAACATATGAATTCTAAAAGAAACAGATACCAAACATTTTTCTGTAAGCAATTTATATAGTTTCCATGCTAATTCAACTGTTCCAATTTATTTATAACCATTTTCACTCAATTCGGATGGTTTTCGATTCATTTGTTACAACTCCATCAATTTGCATGGTTTAGAACTCAAGTGCTTACTTTTAATTTATTCTTAAGCAAATTGAACTCATATTTAATTCAATTGCTTTCAAAATCAATTTATTTTAACCTTATCAACACATAGAATTTTAATTACTTCCATTTATCTCAAATGACAATTTATTCTATGCAATTTGACGAGATCTATGTGAATAAATATGTATTTATGTTTATAACCAATTTAAATTGATTTCAGCTCAATTTATACTCAATTCTATTTCATTTTCAAATTTATTCACAATCTATATATTCTCATTTCAATGTATATCAAATTTTGAATACATTCACAACCATTTATTTAGCTCGACCCATTCCATTTAAATTTCATTTTATTCCATATTTGTTTATTCCAAACTATTTTATTTAGCTCGGAAACAATCCAAGCTATTTCATTTAATAATCATTTCTCAACTTATTTAAATCACATTTCATTTGATACTTATTTATTCCATCCATTTATATTTATTCAATAATATTAATTTATCCACATTCACTTAAACCATTCTAATAAACTTGAAACATCCTATTTTCCCTATTGTCTCCAGTTATTTCAATTCCTTAATAATTTTTAAATGGTTTACAATTATTTATTCTGGAATTCCATTCCATTAATATTAGTTAATACTCATCGAATTTTATTTTGATTAACAATTTATTTTCACTTAATTTAGATCCAACCCAATATCATTAAACTCGGTTCAAGTTGAATTCAATTCAACTCTCCTCCATTCATTTAGCTTAAGTCAATTTACTTCAATTTATTCAAATTTTATACTTAAGCTCATTTCCATCTTACAAGTATATTTTCTCTTTTATACTCAGCTTGACTCAATTTATTACAGAGCCATATCCAATTTATTTCCACATATTTGGATTTTATTTGCAATTTATACCATTACTATTTTAAATCCAGATCCATTTTTTTTTCGATACATTCCCAATTATTTTTTTATTTGTTAACACTTCAAGTTAAATTTTAATTAATAACTCAAGTTCTGATTTCACCATTTACATTTTAACTTACCATCCAATTTATTAACTTACATTGCAATTTGGTTCACAAATCAATTAATTAATTGCAAGGCCACTTTCCATTATATTTTCTTCATCGACAATGTAAGTCGAATTTAATTACAACTTGAGTTTTATTTTCAAACCTCATCATAAACTCACAATTCAATTTCATTAACTAATTTATTATCTAATTAGTTCTCCCATTATTCATAATCCAACACTTGAAATTTTATTTAAAATATCACTCCATTTAATTTTCTTAAGTTCAATATTTATTTTATACTTCAAGTTTGGATCCTCATTTCATTTTTCAATTTATCAAAATATTGATTTTGGGCATTGTATTCCATTTTAAATTTAATAAGTCACAACTTATTATTTTATACAATTCCATTAATCATAAGCTGGAATATATTCATCTTTTATTTTTAACTCAAGCCTTCTATTTATTTATAGCCCAAGCATATTTTATTTCTATGGATTTTTAATTCTCTTATAAGTTATTTTGATTTATTAATTTCAATTCTCATTTCTTATCCAATTTACTTTCCATTTATTCAGGTAAGAATCTAATTCATTCAATAATTCAATTGAATTTTTATTCCAATTCAGTTTTATTTCAACTCTGATTTATTCAACTCAATTTTATAAGCTTACAATTTTATATCTCATCGGGATTTTTCAACTTCCGGCTTTAGCTTCAAATCATTTTGAAATCTCCAATATCTCAAATCACACTTCTCAAATTTTTAAACCAATCCTGGTTTTATTCCCAACAAATTTCCTTTGGAATTTCAAAAACAACTTGCTTTTCTAAACAAAATCAATTTGGTAGCATTACTTCACTTAGAAATTCGAAAACGAATACTGATGATGCGGCCGTCATCATCAGAATTATTTTCCAATAATCCAAGTGATTTCAGTGCTATATTATTTTCAAAACCTATTTAAAATAAATTTCCATCCAGAAATACTTCCAAACTAATAATGTTATCATTTATCTTCAAAACACTTCGATAACATTCCCAAAATCTCTGAAATTTTGAATTTCCAAATCCGGCTTAAATACATTTTAACTATGATTCATTTGTATAATTTATGTTCATACAAATTCTCATTTGGTTTTTATTTCAATTTATAAATTACTTTTATAATTCATATTTATAAATTTCATTTATTACTTGAATTTATTTTCTTAATCTTTGGTTATATTTATAATTTCTAATTGAAATTTCATTTTTTTTTTATTATCTTATTTGTTCAAAATATTATCATCCAAACATCCAAATAATGTATAATTTAAGAAAATATTTCTTTTATATCAAAATATATTTTGGATAAAATTATTTCATTCACCCACATTTAAAACAATATTGTGTCAATCGTTCTATTCAAGTGTTTAGAAACCCCTTCGATACAGTTTTCGAGGCTGTGCCGACGAAGGTTCATATACCACTCAATAAAACAATCAACACAATATAAAACCATTTTATTATTCACTAACAAATACGCGCTCATATCTATTAATACGCTCAAACTCATTATAGAGTACTACGCACTCTAATTTATGAGTAATTCCCACCAGAGCCAAGGTTATCACCAACCTAAGCTCTGATACCAAGTGTAACAGCCCGCAAATCCGAACCCCTTGAGTCAACACTATTCTACCTAAATCAACTCAAGTTGTACAGAAATACGAACCATTTGGGTTTAAGAAGAAGAGGTAGAAGAAGAGGAAACAAAATCAACATCAGAATCTAACCATCGCAGCGGAATAAAATATAATAGAGAATTAATAATCTAATTCAAAATCAAATATATCAGTTTACATATATTACATCATCAGAGTACATCAGTCACAGCTCACATCAATAACATACAATGAGTACACAACAACTCAACACAGCGGAAATATATATATACAAGTACGAGAATACGTATTGTCATCCAGCTCGTCTCCTGAGCTCCACAGCATCATATCCTGTATCATATAATACTCGGTCTGACCCGAGCATTACAGTTAAATAACACCCGAGTCAGTCTGGAATACCAGAGTGAGAAAATCACACCCAATTGATTATTAAAGTTTCAAAAATCCTTTGGAAACAAAAGCATCTCGTAAGACCATGCCACAATAAACATGTCGGGTTTTTACCTTACGATAGCTAAAACAATTTTTATAGAAATCCTCTGATATAATAATAGTGTCTATAGAAAGTAAATAGAATCTAGCTGAAATGCTTGCATCTCACGTTTCAGCAATAGTTGGGCACAATCAAAACCGTACGGGCGCGTAGGGAAAATGGATTTCCAACAATGACTAGGCACTGGGGTACCACCTGTCACAGTACGGGGCCTAGATCGCCGTACCGAGGACTACTCCCTTCATCCCCTGCAACACAAGGCCGGAACCATTCCTTACTGAACAGTCCCGAACAAGATAAACCCCGTGGTTGGCGCGACCAACCACCCACTAAGCCGAAATATATATAAGGGACATCTAGACAGGGGAATTATCTTGTCCTGCTTGGGCATGACCCACCTAACCTTGCTGCATATCCCCTGATTTTCAGTCATTCCCATTTGATGAGGCTTGAGGCTAAGCGTTACCTTTTTAGAACGTTTCACTTAGAATGCCCATCGCCCACCTGACGATGTTTCGCAAGCATTCGTCCATACAAGTCCGTCCCGGGTTCGAACGAAACCGAAGGCACTATTCCTACTACATCCATTTGGAAATATCCTCAGGATTAGTAGCGACTAGCCCTTGCACTTCACTGCTCCATCTTCGACTCCGAACACGTTTACACGCAACGTACAAATCGGATCGAAGTGGTTTTCGAGAAATAATTCTCGATCCCGGTCTCTTCGAAACGATCAACGCATTGTCCAATATTGATAGTCGGTTATTTAACTATCAATTAATATTCACAACATCCATCACACAATAAATAATTTTCCAAATTATTTATTAACTTCAAAATATCTTCACAAGATATATTTCTATTTTCAATCCTTTGAAAACAGTTTCAAGACCACCTTTCTTTTTAGAATAAACTTCGTAAATATTTTTTTATCTCCTCTGAAATCACCAAGCACAAAACTAGATTTTTAAAATAATTCAAAACACTTTACTTTGAAATATATACTTTTAAAACTTTTAAATTAAAACTACTTTAATAATTTGTTAAAATACATTTTATATGAATATTTGAAAATAAAGTTACTTAATAAAATATAAAACTAGATTTCCACTTTTGAAACAAAATACCAAGTCACTTTTTTTTACTTTATAATTACTACTATAATAGATTTAAGAAAATACTTGCTTTAAAATTTAAATATTAGAAATACTAAATTTTCAAAAACATACCTTTTAAAACAATTTAAAAAAAAACTATTAACTTGTATTTAAAATTTACTTGAAAATGTACTTAGTTATCCAGGGAGAATTCCAACTTCAACCACTTAAATCAATTTTCCAAATTGATTCCCAATTTCTTTTCTTTGAAATAAATTTCTTTACTTATCAGTTCATTTCGAAATTTCAATTAATTATGGACTTTATTATTATTTCCAGTTTGATTTTTAAATTCTTTAGCTGAAATATACAAATTTCAGGTTATTCCCAGTTTCTTCTTTATTCTTCTTAAATAATTTAAATCCTAAATTTAAAATAATTGTTTATTCTTATAAACAGTAACATTGAAGTTTAAGTTTTCTTAACTTTCTGTTTATTCATAAATTTCTTTCCACATGCATAATTTATCAATTAGCGTTTGAAAATACTAATATTCTTCTCCAATTCATTTTAGTTTATTCACATTCTTTATAAATTATTTTCTTAAAAATTTACTCTTTTTATCATTTCTTTCCAAAAATCCAATGCTATATAATTTGATAACTCAGAGTCCAGAATATATCCAAACATCTATAGCATTCACTATTTCAATATAATTCATCACAGAATATCCACAAAGCATAACAGAGAATAAATAAACAATATATATATAATGAAGGACCCAGTTGGATCCCTCCAACCTGTTTTTTTTTTTTCCTGCATCCACAAACGTCAGCACAATATAATATTCCCATTTCAAAATATCATACTATATCTCATCAATTCATTCAACCATTCAAACAATTGTTTAAATTTAGTCATTTTAAATTTAATTATAAACTGAGTGAGATTTACTCACCATTGCTTTTGTTTGCAACCCAATCCATCACGCCTTGCGTTTCACAGTTTTAGACCTTAAACATCATTATATGATTTATTAATATTCGAACAATTTGAATAATTAATCGCCAATTAATAAATTTTAGTTCAATTAATATTATAACAAGACGAACCATTCAATTTCCATTTAATCAAGAATTTACATTGAACTAATACTTCAATTCTAAACTAGCAATTTAATTTTTTTGTTTAAACTGATAATTTTTCCCCTTTAAAACTTACTGTTATAAATTTTCTTGCGTAAACATACATATATTTATAAATTAATATTAAATTGACAAAATGAAGTGAAAATATAAACCCTACTGTTATTATTTGTCTGAATATATGTTGAAACACCATTGCTTTACTGTAAAAGTTTATATGAATAAAAATTGAAAATAATTCAGTAAATATACCTCACTAAATTGCTGAAGAACAGCCTGCCCTTTCCCTTATCAACACTCTCGACTACCCAAGTCTACAAATTTGAAGTTCGAACCCATCGACAGCGAGATGAGACGAGCTCCTGACAACCAAACTCTTCGGTGAAGGGTTGCAAAACTGAACCGTGCCGACCACTCACCCCAATCGCGATGAAACGCGCATCTACCCACGCGTGCGACCCTCCACCGCGCTCAACGTCGCTCCAACCCCCCCTCCATCCACATGCTCGAGTTCGCGAGACACCCTAGCACTGCCGCACGTCTCAAATCGATACGCCTTGCTTCCACGCGCGCGAATTCGCACTGCCAAACCCTAGGTCGACGCCACCACTCGCGCTTTCCCCTCCATCACGCTCGCGACCACCCCCTTTGCCCAGCGCCACTTGCTTCGAAACTCATGAAGTCGCGATGTCGAATAAGGGAAAGGCGTATGAACAAGGTATTTGAAAAGGGGGATCTCGCGTTCGGCTCAATGGGATTTCATTTTTTTTTCTTCTAAAGCCTGGTAACGAATTGAAGATAAATGGCTTCGGCTATGAATTAAATTTCAAGAATTCAAAGGAGATAAGCGAGCTCGGCAATCACCTCTGAAAGTAAATAAGGACGAAAATAAAAGAGATAAAGCGTACTCGAGAAGGCAAATGAAGCGTGCTTGATACGGTTCGTAAACAGTGCTTTGAAAAGCTCTGATGTGCTAAGACTTAGACCAATTACTTTATTAAATTCGTTTCAAATTTCAGCGTGTTGATAAATCGTACGCTCACATCACGCCTCCAGATGCTACGAAAATTGAAATCCGACAATAATACAACATTATGGATCCAACATAACTGGTTTCATCGAATTCCGAGACTGTGCCTCAGAAGGCTATTTTTAAATTCAATTTAAACGATATAAATTTTAAAATTGAACAACCCACTGTTTATTTCAAATTTTACAACTTCTATTATCCTCAGTAATACGAATATAAATTTTATAAGCCTTCAAATTATTTTTAACAAGCTTAAAATCTCAGGTTTCAAGTTTTATCCAATTCAAATTATTTAATTCAACAATCTAATTGCCAAATAAATTATGATATTCGTAATTTAAGCCGATAACTAATTTTTAAATATTTAAAATCAATTAAATATTCTGATTTTAAATGCTTGAAAATTACGGGTCGTCACAGGATTGAGGGAGAGAACGTGAATATTTAAAAATGAAAGAGGCATAGTTTGCACGATTTTCTTCCGTGATTGTAGTCGTAATTTTAGGCATGTTTTAAGGAGAGGAACATGGCTGATGTTTGAATAAACTTAATTTTAAATTTAAATCGAATTCGACTTAAATTTCAATGCGTTTACTTACCGTGTGCTCACATATCAACTCCGAAAAATACGAAATTTGAAATCCGATAATAATTCAATATTACGGATCCAATGGAACTAGTTTCGTCGAATTCCGAGACTGTGCCTCGGAAGGCTATTTTTAAATATCGATTCAAACGATATAATTTCAAAACTGAACAATTCACTTTCAAATTCAATTCTGAAGCTTCAGTTATCTTCAATATTATCAATACAGATTTTACAAGCCTTTGAAATATTTTTAAACAGCTTAAAATTGAAGATTCAAATTTTTATTCAACTTTCAATAGATTAAATTCAAAAATTTAATCGCCAAATTCATTCTGATAATTTGAAATTCAAGTCAAACCATCATTCAAATATTTAAAATTAATTAAATATTTTCAAATTAAATTGTTCAAAATTCTGGGTCGTTAGAGTAGTCACTTATTATTTTGAATTTCAAGAAGTTAGAGTATATGGAAAATATTTTTATTTTTTAGTTGAAGAAAACAGGTTTTAAAATTTAATTTTAAGGACAATATAATCCTAAATTAAACTAGCATAAGATAGAACAGAATGCCAAATTAAAACTAGAATCAAATGAACGTGGTGTTAAATAAACTCAATTAGAATAAATATTGTGAAAATGAATGTGATTTTAGTCTACCTAATGCTAGTTTAATTTATCCTTGCAATAATCTTATGCTAATTTAATTCAGCATTATGTTCATCCGATGCTAATTTAATTTATGATTCTGTTTTATTCAATTTTAATTTAATTTAGCATTCACTTTTAGGTTTTCCCTTTAACTAATTACCTCTTTGAATTTCTTTTGGAAATTTTATTCTTTCTAAATTAATTATTTGCCTATGAAGAATTAGGCAAATTAGTCATGTAAGGAAAAATCTTTTGTCTCCAAGAAAATATGTTCACATCCAAATATACGTCTATATAATGAAGTCGTATTTCAAAACTCGCCATAATTTTTTTTATAACATTGCTTGTTGTTAGATGGAAAATATAAAAGTAAATTACGTTGATTTTAATAATGAAAAACAGAAAACCTAAGGATGTGTTTGGTTTGTCATTTTTAGTTTGAGTTTTCGTCCATACAAAAATGCGCATGACGCATATGTATTGTGAAAATGACAAATTTAGAAAACGAAATTAGCATACAAAATAGAAAACAACTTTTTTTTCGGTGCTTCGAAAAATAATAGAACACGAGAAACAATCCAACTTTTCGTCGTCCGTCCATCCCCTCCGTCGTCCCTCCATCTTTCTTCCAACACATCCTGCATCACTTCACTCTTCTCACATTTGACATATATATTTGAAAATAGAAAAACCAAAATTCGTCTTTAAACCAAACACTATCTAAGGGTTTGGTTCGTTTCATTTTGTTTTGTATTTACAATATTCATAACAAAATATGCGGATAACGGAATTTTTTTTTAAATTTTAGGCAATTAGACAACGACGATGAGACGAATGTGAAGGAGAGACGATGAAAGATTTGACTGTTTTCCATTCTTCTGTTATTTCTCAAAACATAAAAACTAAAATAAATTTGTTTCTATTTTGTACGCTAGATTCATTTTTCAAATTAATTGTTTTTAAAAAATAGATACGTTTTCTGCACATTTTACGGATGAAAACACAATACAAAATGGATAAACAAATCTGGACCTAAAATTTCCTTTTGGTATTTTAGAAATAGAAAATTATTGTCAAGGACAAAATTTCACAGTTTTTTAGCCTCATGGACAGATCTTTAATATTTTATCCTGAAGTACAACTTTCTGTACGTATCAGTTTTTAGTTATTGATAGCAGTTTTTAGGTATCAGTTTGTAGTTATCAGTAGCAGTTTTTAGGTATCAGTTTTAGCTCGGTAGCAGTTTTGTTGTCCTTATGAATAATTTTGAAAAATATTTGTTCTTATGAATAATTTTTAGAAGAATGTTTGTTCTTGTGGTAAAAATATTGAGGTCGTGTACTTGAGGCAATTTTAAAATAATTCCCCTTTTAGAAATGGCCCAGATGACCAGAAAACTGTACAAAAGCTTCGAGGGGTGTTTGATAAATTGTATAAGAAATTTTCTTTAAGCAGTGCGTGAAAGTTTGTTCTTTCTGGAATCTGGATGCGTGAGCATTGGCCACGTTTACCTAAAAAAAATATGTGAAGTTGCTTGTGCGTGGTTCAATATCTTTCGGCACAAATTTCCAAAGTGTTACGTGCTGCTTTGATACACATTATGGATTCCTAGTGTAACGTATAAGCTACTGTTGAATTTGACACATCCAACAGATTAGGTTTCGCAATATCCTAATATTTAAAATCGAATCCAACAAAAACGCAATAAAGCTGCCGTACAGATGCTTGCCCATTTGAATAAGCTATTGGATGTTTGTTGAGCTTTGCTTATGTTGTAAATTTCGTACCAGAATTCGACATCTGGCCAAGTCCGACGGATTCTCATTTAAAATATGAATTAAAATAGTAAACGATGTACAAATATATTTTCAGTCAAGACTATTTTATGTTTTTCTATTATCAGAATATTGTTCATCTGGTTTTCGATTTGTATGGACAATGCTTAAACTTAAACCTTGATCGATATATGTCTGTCCTACTTTTTTTATAGGACATGATACAGACACATCTTCGTTCAGTCTGATAGACCATTTACCGTCCTTAGTGTCGCTTTAACATACTGAATATGCATCCAATGAATGGAATTGGTTTTTATATTTGTCAAGATTGAGGTTGATTTCTTCGTACTAAAACAAATAAACAAAGCACAATCCAGGTAAATCAAACATTATGCGAGAACTTCTAAAACAATATACATGAATCGAAATCAGATACTTTACTTGTGAGGAAATTAAGCGGAATGATAAACTTTGAAAAAAAATATAAGACTGAAGGACAGTAAGTTTCATTTTTCGACTGAAGGACAAACTTTGAAAAAAATTAGATGTAGTACAATGCTAGTTATAACTAACATTATATTCGGTTTTTATACTATACAAAATGCTAGTTATAACTAATATTATATTCAGTATAACAGTTTTACACTATATAAAATGCCATCTATAATTAGCATTTTATTTTTCTTCAGTTTAATTTGTTTTCAAAGTTTATCCTTCTGTTCAAAAATGAAACTTGTTTTTCTTCGGCTTAATTTTATTTTTAAAGTTTGTCTCAATGTCTAATTTTCATTTCCTCGAATGCATCAACAAGAAAACAGAAAATTTTCAGATGGACAATTAAGTACAGCATAATAAATACAACACATCTCCCTATCTATTCTATCTACTGCGAGTCCAACTCACAAATATATTTACACTAAAAATATTGGGTGGAAATGAAATAGACCATACAATTAATCCAAGCAGTATAGTTTGATTTATGGTCTTCAATGGATAATCGGAATCTACAGCAATGGGAAAGAATATATATATATATATATATATATATATATATATATATATATATATATATATATATATATATATATATATATATATATATATATATATATATATATAGACACACACGTATGTATGTGTGTGTACGAAGAGATAAAATTGTTTAGCTTGAAATAAGGTCGGTAACGATCTTTAATTTAAAAATCTGAAAGTAAGACCGGCGATGAAAATTATATTGGATAGGGAAAATAATGTTCTGGCAATTATAGTTGCCATCGATTTCGAACTAAGTCAAACAGCAAAGTGTCTCATAGATCCCAAACTCTGGATGACGTTGTTTATTCATTTGATCACGACTCTCAATTGTCATTTACTTTACGCCATAAAAATAATAATTGATCAGTTCCATAATTTAACAAATGCCAAATTCAAAAGAAATGGAACAAACAAAACTGGGAATTATAATCACCAGAATCTTATTGGCAATAATATTGATTATCATAACACCAATCTTTCACGGCTTTCGTAATCACGGCTTATATCATAGTCTATATTGTGTCTATCTATAGTCACTCATCTTGCCACTAAAAATGTCCGCGGGTGCGGCGCAGTGGAAAGGAGGCTTGGGTTCTGCTAAAAAGACGCAGTTTCGATTCCTACCATGCGCTTCCCTGTCCTGTATAAATTTACCCGGGAGTATGAGTGCTTGGATCAGCGGACGGCTTTACTAGACCTTTCTAAAAAAAAAATCTTTCAAAAAAAAAATCTTTCCACTAAAATATGATTATTGTACATAAAAGTATCTAAATGTAAACATGAAAAATAATCTTATTTATATAACTCCAAAACCAAATGAACTGAAAAGCACCGCAAGAAATAGTTGTGTTCTATAGATTTCCATCTTATAGGTTACATACCAAATATTATTACTTCAATAAATCATTTCTAACGGAACAATTTGGCCAAAATGAATATTGGGTTTTTAAACATTACGGCAACATTTGGTTTCAAACGAGTTTCGTGTTTTGAGTTTTCAACATTAATTACAATATGAAAGGAGCGGATGTATGACGGATACGATAGAAGGAAGATGGAGGAGACTACGAAGGAGATGAAAAAACGATGGAAAGATGAATTGTTTCTCATACTTCTCTTATTTCTCAAAACATGAAAAAAAAAATTGTTTTATATTTTATATGTTAACTTTGTTTTCTAAACTGGTTATTTTCCATAATATACATATGTCATGCGCATTTTTGTATGTATGGAAACCCAAAATTAAAAGGATAAACCAAACACTACCTAAGTTATTCAAAAGAAATCTTTCTTTGATTACCACCATTCTTTTTTCAGTTAGAAATATGAATATATTGCTTGAAATTTAATTTGCAAGTGGCAAGTTTGAATTGAAACAAATTAGATGGACAATGTCTCAAGTCGAACGGGAAATTGTCAAACTTATCATTAAAGTCATTATACACACACACACATACATACATATATATACATACATCTACATGTACACACACATATGTATGTATGTATATTTGGGCAGAGAAAGTGCAAGAAGTGTGTAAAATCAATTCTTACTTATGTAACTCAGTCAACATGAATATTGGCACCAAATGAATATAAAAAAACCAACTAATTCCATACCTAGACCATTACAACAATCCACCCTGTTTAATTCGCTCTTTCTTCTGCTTTTCAACCGAACAAACGAGCTGCACGTTCAAGTAATTACGAAACTAGCCACGGACTAGTGAAGTTGAATAATTGATAGGATTTATTACGGCGAAGCTTTCATCATTATAAATTTATAACAGCGAAGACTTTGCCATTATATATTTATAATGGCGAAAGCTTCACCGTTGCATATAAACCTATGCCCTAAGCCCTCCCATCCGCCACAAAAAATCATTCGCCTCTCCTCCTTCAGCGTTCCAACCCGAAACTCAAAACTCCACTCCTCTTTGTCACCAATTTACACTTCCAAACATTTAAATATGTACATCTATACATAAATTAAAGCCTATTTTTAGGATCTACAACTGCATAAATGTGTAGATTACTAAAAAATTTGCGAAAAAGTACCTGCATGGAGAAAGTAGCAGTACCGATAACGGCAGCGGAGGTGGGAGCCGCAACGGCGAAGGTCAGATTATTGTGCAGTATGGTCACGAGCATATATTAGAGGATCTGCTCTAGGCTGCCAAAAATCCCAAGAATCAGGACAGAGTCGAAGGCGGTCATCGGGGTCGCAGAGGTCGCAATGGTGGTTGAGTGGACAGGACGCACAGGGGAGTGGCATAGACTTCTACTAAAGTTGCCGAGCTTAATGGTTTTCAGGATTCGAACCTTAGCGCTGCGAAGTTGCCTATACTTACTAAATTTCAGGCGCTTCTAGAAAGAGAAGTGCATGCTAGCATACAGACGAGCTTGGCTGCAAGTAGTTTTTTAAATCTAAAAAAGTTAAAGTAAATTATCACTTTAAATTTATAATTACGAATTCATTTAACTTAAACAACCCGGGAATATTCATTCGTGGGGTTCTTTAGCTAACATCTTAAGATATTTTCATAAGAATTTGACGAGAATTCCTAGAGTCGAAGCGTTTTTACATGAGCTTGGATTCCATCATTTCTTAGGTAATCTATTGAACTGTTTACGTTAAAATAAACCGATTGATTTATTGTAGCTTACTTTAACTTGTTATGTAATTTATAATTCTAGGCATCGGAAATGTTATTACAGGTGATGTGCAATTATGTGCTGTTATTGCTTTATAGTGGTATAAAACCACTCATATATTTCATTTTTCTTGCGGTGAGCTAGGAATTACACCGTTTTGACTTTTCCATGCTTACTGGCATTAGCATAGGAGTGGCCGCTTTTCCATCGATCCCATGCGACGTTCAATGATGTAATCCCATACTTGTTCAAGATCTTCTGCCACATTTTGACACTTTTCCTGCATCATATTAGGCCATCGATGCTGTTCAAATTACAACGATTACTGCTACCATCGACAGCATACCGAGCGAGTATTCTCCAGAGCACGATTTGGAGCTTGCTAGATTATTTGTTTTAAACCTCATGAAGAGATAGTTTTTCAGCACCGCCAGCAGTAGTTCAGCGGTCGAGTTTATTGAGGTCGTATCTCTTTTGGATTTTGATAGTGCTGTTATGTATGATTGGGTGTGCCTATTTTTGCATATCTTTACATATGTATAGACACACAGTGGACCATTTTGGAGTCATGGGTTTGTATGGTTTTTGGGCGTCGTTATAGTACTGGTACTTTGAGTACTCAAGAAACTTCCATTTCTTCACATTAACAACGGATGCATCTACTTTCTTACCTCATTTGTCATTTTGGTGCACGAACAATAGGGGGCCTAGATATAATGAATCCCATCATGTATATTTGGTTGCCTACAACCTGATCGATTTAAAGGATGTACACAGGGCAGATTATATTTGCATCCATTTCATGCTAGTATATTGATCGATCTTGATTTCATACAGATTGCTAGGATGTTTGGCGGGAGGATATTTCTGCTATTATCGTATCCCTCGATGTTTAGTGCATATTAGTATCTTGGTGAGAGGTGTTGGGTCCATCTGCTATAAGTCACATTATAGTGGTTATCGAAGATCTTAACCAGCCTAGTCCAAGGTACTGTGCACTGGATCACGTGCCGATTGTTTCTCACTTTGTTTGGACCATGATGGTGCCTACTACTACTACAATAGATTACTACGCTGATATATTTCATCCTCCAGCATACGATCTGTATTCAGATCCCACCCTAATATCATATGCTAATCTATACGACATGTGGATAGGAATCCAACATACATGATATGTAGAGCATAGGCGTAGCATTGACTATTATGATACTATGCTAGCCTAATAGATAGAGGAGACAATACGACTACAGGTGCTAGAGGTAGAGCGTCGGAGATTTGCTAACTTTGGTACGTACTACGACCATTTAGCTGGCACGAGCGGTGGAAGAGACGATGATGTCGAGACACATCGCCATCGTCGTACACATCCATGTACAGATGAGTGATCTTATGTATTGTATCTCGTTTATGTTGTCGTTGATGTTGTTATTCATGCACTATGGCTGATGATATATCTACTGTATTCATTTTATACATCGATGTCATTATTTTTCATATTTCTGTGTCGTTGATGTTATTATTCACGTACTGTGACAAATAATATATCTACTATTTTCATTTTTTTTGATAAATCGATGCCATTATTTTTCATTTTTTTGTTTGATTGCTTATTATTCTATAGTATGTGGTAATTTTGTATTTGCTTCTCCATGTATTCTTTGTCAGATATTATATTGACAATTAAATGTGAAACGAACCATAGTACTTTTGTATTTTTTGTCAGATATCAGTACATGACTCTGTATTGAAAAATGCGAAACGAACCATATCATAGTGACGATTAAAATATACACAATGTATACTGCCTTGAACAAATATTCCAAACGGTTAAATCCATAATAGATTATAACCTGGTAGGTATATAAAACTTAGCAGGTATGTGTAAATGCAGGAAAGACACTACAAAGATCTAAGGGAGCATGAAAGAGAGGAGCAGGAGTGTCAGTTGAGAGAGGAGAATAAAGACTTGCAGATGAATGAAGATTTCACCGTAGAAACAGAAAAGAATGTCGAGAAGTGCATAATCATAGAGTACCGATTACATATTACGAAGCGGAAACGGCATTGGACAATGCCATTATAGATGCCAAATTTTTTCAAATGGTTGTGAATTATGGGGATGGAATGATGATCCATTCCCTCATCGAGTAGTGGAATATGCAACCGAAATAGAACAAGAACCGGCCTGCTTCGCAATATGCTAAGTTCATTGTAATTTCAGCGCAGTGGTGGACATAACTAAGCACCGTTTATCATATGTATGTTTAAGTATGTGGATTTATATCTATGTCATATATTTAACTATGTGGTATGTTTAAGCACGTCAAATATTTAAGTACGTGGTATGTTCAAGTATGTCGTATGTTTAAGTATGTGGCATGTTTAAGTATGTGGTATGTTAAGTGTAACGACCCGTAAATTTTGATAAGTAAATTGGTTAATTGAATTAAAATTTTGTAATTAAATTTAGAAAAAAATAAAGATTTTATAATTTATATTGAAGTAAATGTAAAAAAAAATGAAATGCAACCATGGAAATTAAAGCTAAATGTTACAGTTGAAATGGAAGTACGATTAATTGAAGTAATGGAAATTGTTATACTAGGCAAAGAATTTAATATAAGAAAACAAATAGGAATATTTTATTAACAAATGAAATAATATAATTAGTGGTGATTGAATGAATTCAAGGTTATACTAACCGATGTAGTAATACGTAATAAATTGAAAATTTATGCAATCAATATAGATAAGTGATTATAATGTTTGTTGCTGACAATAAACGTTATTTAAATGGTAATTTATATAATAAAGGAAAGCGTGAAAGTATAAATTTTTGTAAATGAAACATAGGTAAACAAATGTTCGTATTGAATTAATTAATGAAATAATACAATGTTAATGGTAAGCAATAAACTTTGTAAATGCAGTTAAAAGTAAAAGATGACAATAATTATGTGTTGCCCGTTTTTTTAGTCTATAAATTGAAATGTGAAATCAAATTTTTATAAATATAAACAAAAGTTACATTAATGTGAAGTAATACAATGTTTAGAAGTTGTTAAATTAGAGTATATTTGGAAATAAAGAATTATTAATGTAAAACTTAATAAATGGATGAATTGAAATGAAGGGTCAGATGAGATATTGAAGCTGTTAAAATTGGTTATGAGATTGAATTGTAAGAAACGAGTGTAAATACTAAATTAGCTAATGGAATAATAATAATATAGTTAGTGTAATTAAATAAAAGTAGAAGTATTTAAGAACTGTAACGGTTGCTTGAAATAGGGAATGCATGAGTGTAAATTTAAGGCACGGTAACACTTGTTATATGTTACCTGTTTATTTGGTTCAATAATAAAATTGGGAATCCACTAGAGTTAAATGAACCTTAATGTTATATTAATGAGAATTAATGAAATAACTAATTTAGTGCAAATAAATTTATGGAACCAAGATGAAAAAATTAATTTAATTTAAAATCTAAATTTGTATGCGTGCATTGATTTATAATGGAATATAAAAGGTAAATTAATAATGTAAAATGTTAACATCACTTTTAAGATGATAAGTTTATAATTGATTCATAATAAGGAAATCAAATGAATGGATTTATTGAATGGCAATTGACAATTAATGAATTTATTAAAATTGTAACGGTCATAATTGATTGCATTAAATAAATTGGTAAATAAATTCCATTAAAGGTAATAAAATATTATCTTAATGTAAATTAAGATAATATTTGGAATTAATGTTAACTCCCTTCATAAGAGGACAATTTGAGGTAACATTTGGTTTGTAAACATATATTTTTAGTTACCTGTTCAACTAGTTGGTGGAATTTGAATTTGAAATAAAGGTTAATAAAATAAATAAATGTTACATTAATGGAAAACGTAATAAGATGTGTAGGAGTTGTCGAATCTGAGTATAGTAAAAGTAATAAAAGGTTAACTAGGCTGTAGAGTAGTAATGAACTTAATAAAAGGGGATAGAAATGGAAACAGACCAATTTATTGAAGTTTAATATATATATATATATATATATATATATATATATATATATATATATATATATATATAATAAGTGGAATTTTCATAGCAAATGGAATTTAATACTACGATGATCAGAACTAAGAGGAATTTGGGAAACATTAAGGTAATAGTTATGAATCAAAATAATTATACCATAAGAAGAATGTATTGAAAATAAATGGAATGCTAATTTCATTGAAAATTTTGGAAATTTAATGTATAATCTATAAACAATTGAAATAGAAGTTAAAGCTGTGAAAGTGTGGAATTTGCAATATCTAATCCATATGAGGAATCTTTAAATTAAAAGGAAAGAGAAGTTAATTGAAATTTATGGCATTTAATATAAGAAACATACATTTTGGGTTAAATAGAAAGAGCATTTTTAATGAAAACAAAAGAACGGTTTGAGAAAAATAAAATGAACGTTTCATTTTAAAGATAAGTAAAATTTTATGAAAAAGGAAAAATTTGAATTTTGAAATAACATTTTACGGTCATTTTATAATAATCAGAGACAATATAGAAGTGATTTTAATGCAACCTTATATTTTAAAGTAAAATAAATATTTTGAATCGTGATTGCGCGCTGAGAAAAACGCCGTTTTAAATTTGAATTTCCAATCTCGGTTCATCTCTTATTGTGTGTAGCGGCGGTCCCCAGTGGCATTAATTGGAGTGTTACATTTTATTAAATTATGTTAATAAAATTTAATTGGGTGTTAATAAGGTGTATATTTAGGGTTAATAGAAATTAATTTAGCGGAGTAGACGTTTTGAAATTGGATCACAAAGTTTTGGTACAACTGGTCCCTTTGTTACTTTATATTTATTATTCGTTACCATGTCTGTGTTTGCAATGTCTAAATTTTCATTTTGCCACCTGAAGCATTCATTTCATTGGTTCCAACCTCCTTTAGCCTCGTTTCAATTTTCCAATCTCACTGAACTTCATTTTGCAAGCATGACTCTATTTCATTTTCTCCCTCACCTGCTTGCAACACTTTTTCCTAATCCTTCTTGAAGCTTTGAGTTGCGTGAAAGCCTCTCCACCTCACCCAAGCCTTGCCACCACCTTGTCAGCAGGTACCATAATCTCCTCATCCCAAAACGTGAAATTTAATATTTATTTTGCTTATTTTAATATCACTATATATATACACACTTTATTATGGCAATAGTCATCTTATAACTTGAATAACTTTCGCATACAATGTCCGATTTACGCGCGATTTTTTTATTAGGATCGTATTGAGATTTCTAACATTTTGACTCTAGTTTGAATGAATTTGGAGACTATGAAATTTTTGAATTTAAATTGGATTTAAATTCAATTCAAATTCAAAAGGTGAGTGTTTTAACCCACTCACAATTCTAAAATTTCTTATGTTTGTTAAATTAATTTATGTTGTGATTATGAATTAATTTATGACTGTTTGTATATTTTCAATCATCATCTCAGTTAATTGCATTTATTTAAATTAAATCTTTATTTAATTTATTATTGAATATAACTGTCAGTTAGTTACCTGTTATATATTATCAATTACATATTGATATTGATTGAATGTTTTAGATGATGATTGTGATGGATGTATGATTTTTATGATGGATGAATGGATGTTTTGTTTATATCATCATAATCTGCAAGTTGTTATGCATTTATTTTATTCGGGATTGCAGTTTGAAATGATATAACCGCAACTTTTACTTTATATTACGGATTGAAATGATAAATATCCGTATCACTTGACCATAGGATAGAAAATTATATACAGACCCTGTGGTCTATATATAAAATATTTTGAAATGATTTCTATGGTTTTGTAAAGAAATATATGATTTGTTTTGAGATATTGATTTGGATATTATATAAATGTTATCTTATATATAGTGGAATTCTTGGACTTGAGCTATGTATAATTTGATTTAAAGTATAAAGGAAGTTTAATAATAAGGTTTGGTTTTATTAAGATATAAATATGGTTAAGTATTTATTAAAATTTTATTTCTGGAGTTATAATAACATAAAGGGAAATAAGGAGGGAAGATAATATGAAATTGATTTGAATAAATTTTTTAAGAATTATACTCGAATAAATTTGATTTGAAATTTAAATAAAATCATGATTTTTAAAGAGTATGATTTTTATAACTTGATTTTGGTTTAGAGGATTTAAATGAATATCAATTCGTTTCAAATGAATATTATCAAGTTAAATGGAGTTGTAAGAATATCCTGTGTTTGAAGTTTAAAGGTTTTACTTAATTGATATTTGATTTATTAAGTAAACATTTCAAATCTAAATAATAGTAATTGAAATTGATATATATGAAATTATCAAAGATTTAGTTTTGAAATGGTGGAATAATTAAAGCTTTGAAATATATGGAAATTATATTGGTTTATTTGGGAATTTAAATCTATATTTGGAATTGATTTGTAAAGGTGAAGAAGCTATTTTATTTCATAATAAAGTAATTTAACATTTAAACCATTTAAGTGGTATAGTATGTTTCAAAGTTATGAAATTCAAAGTTTTATGTTTTGAAAGGCTATATTTCAAGTTTTGATTTCGAAATATTCTAACTTTGAAAATGTTATGTTTTTAGAAAGGGATATTTTTGAAAATGATATCTTATTGTTTTGGTATTTAAAAAGAGGAAGTGATATCGTAATTATATGGTTTTGAAATGGATATTTTATTCTAGTTTTAAAGTATAAACTATTTTGAAATGACCGTGGTGTTATAATATTGTTTGGTTGTTGAAGAGACCGGGATCGGAAGTTGTCATACTCTCTGCCAACTCCGAAAACCACTTTAACAACTGTGTATGCGGTGGAGATTCCATAATGAAGTAGGATGGCGGTGGCGTTTCCTTTAAGGTAAATACGTGGACCCGACTCCCGTGAGTTGGCATAAGGTGGCTAAAACAAGAGCGATTGACGGGTTAATGAGGTAGCACCTTTGATCGGACACATCCCTTCGATGTTATACTTTAACTTTTGGATTGATTCGGTGGCCACTTTTGATTTTTTTTATTTGGGGGTGTGGCTTGAGGTGGGTGGTAGCTGTGCGCTACGCGTTACCACCGACCCGGAAGCGTAATTGGTATATCTACCCTGACATTGCCTAGTTGTGCCGTGTCACCTACCCTAGCGCGCCTTGTACGAGTTTGTTTTTCTCCCGTAGCCCGTGGAGTATTTAGGGTAGTCTTCCGATCTGGGGATGCGCTGATACTGGATGGACTACTGGGAATATTACGTGTTAAGGGGAATATTGGGTCACTCCTTAACGCTATTTAAAAGTAAGTTTATTTTACTATAGTCACTATTATAATAGCGAAATATTACTACATAGGAAATAGTTTAACGGATCTTTAGGAGATGTGAATTTCGAGCATCTCTTGAGTTACTGCACTCACGTTAGACACTGGATAGGAGATGTCAAATCCCGTAAACATCTCTGACGCCGTCCCACTCATATTATTGAATGTTGATTTAACTTACATAAGATCTTTTAGTTTTGACTTGAGCATTTTGTCTTTTCAATTCGCTCGGGTCAATCCGAGCATTTCAGTAATCGAAGACTTTATTTCTGGAGGACGAAGACGAAGACTTCATTATTATTATTATATAATTATATTGTTTCACTTCACACTGTATTCCGCTGCATAGATTATTATTCATTAGCATGTGCAACTCTGATATGTATGGTATAAATATAATCAAATGTTTATAAAACAGCTTCATGAATTGTATATTAGATTATTATATTTTATCGTTCCGCTACAAGATTCTATTTTATTTTTTTTCTTTCCCTACATTTTCTTATTTACCCCAAACAATCTGCCCTTTCGTATGGTTTGAATTGGCATGTGTGTCGATTTAAAGCGTGCGAAAAGGAAGGATGTTACATCTAGTATCAGAGCTTTGGTTTAGCGATAAACCTTAGCTTTGTGGGGTCTGACTCTTTTTAATAGGGTAGTAATACCCTATGATGGGTCGCTGAGTGAATATATATGAGAGAGCGTATTTGTTAGTGTTATAAAAGGTTTTCATATTGTATTAATTTGTTCCGTTTTGTATTTATAAATTCTGGTTGGTGCATGGGACGCCATGACATCAATAGGGATTTCTAAACACTTAATAGGATAGACCGACACAATATTTGTTTTAAATATAGGTGAATGAAACAATTTTTGCCTATTATATTTTCTATATATAAAATAAATTTATAAATTATATATATATATTAGGTTGTAATATATTGGTTGTTAGATAATGAAATTTATAAATAATAGTTGAAATAAGATTGAAAATAAAATAAATGAAAATTAGGAATTTAGAACTTAAGCTCCGGGGTTTTGAAACTTTCTTTCGATTGAGTTTTGAATATAATAATGATATTATTTAAAAGTATTTTCTGATATAAATATTTTGATATAATTTGAAAGAATTGTTTTAAAGAAACTCTAGAAAGAAATAAGTTGTACTTCCCTCTCTGTCGTTGGAAAATAATTTCGGTGACGAGTGCACGCATCATCGACATTCATTTTCGAGTTTCAAAGTGGGAAGGCCACTATAGTAGTTTTACTGCAGATTTATTTAGATAAATAAATATAAATTTTAAATTGTTTCAAATATAATTGGATATATAAAGTGTAAGTGTATACATTTGTCTATTATTTTAAAATGATTTAAAATTTAACCCGATGTTTAGTTCTTAAGTTTCCATTAATTAATAGTTTCAATTATTTTAGTAAATTGGAACGTAGGTAATTAATAATTGACACCTCTAAAGGAAATAGAGATTTAATGCTAAGTATAAATAGAATTAAAAAGATAGTTGAAACTGCAATCTATAAAACAAAAGATGTAATTATTGAACATTAAAAATTAAAAGAAATGAGGTAAAAAAAAGACTTGTATAAATTTCAATTGCATTCTTAAAAGCATATATATAACTTACCAAAAGATTTAAAAGTTGAAATGGATGATAAGAAAATGTAATGGATATTATACAGGTAATAAACTTGAGGTAATGAAAGTATGTAATGAAATTCCTTTAAATAAGAATTTGATGTTATGATTGTTATAAACTTAAGTGAAATTGAAATACTACTAATTAAATATAATAGAAGGTAGGCATTGTAAATAAAAAAAAATAAACTTAAGGATATAAGTTGAAGTTATTTCTAAACAAAATTATAAGAAATAAATGTGAATTAAAGGAAATCATTATATAAGAAAAAAGGAAATCAAACAATAAATGATATGAAACTGGAAAATTTAACTTGATTTATTGTTTGGATGTGCTGTTTGTTTGGTTTATGTTTGCTTGGGCAAGGATGCTTTAAAATTGTTGGATGTATGAATAATCTACTTAGCTTCATCAGAGACTGTTGAGAAAATGGTGCACTTAGTAGTTTATTTTCCATTATGTACAATTTAAAGTTTTAAACCCGAACAACTATTTGTTTTGTTTGATTTGAATGGATAATTGATTTGTGTGATGGTTATATGCCTTGTTACAAGTGATGGTTTTTTGTATTGATTTGTTTGTTATTGATTGAAACAAGTTAAACATTTCATTTTATATAATTATTGACTCTTTTGGATTATATAAGTGAAATGCAGGTTATGGAAGCAATTGCTAGTGCATTTGGTTTCATAATATAAGCGTAAATTTCCCGACCAATAGGTACGTTTTCGGATTACAGTTTATAGCGCTATTATATTATTTTTCCCGTGTTGGGATATATATTATTTTTGAAGTATATGTTGGATATTGTTATATTTGATATTATATTTTCTCCCGAGCCTCCCCGTACAAAGGAGACTTTGCCGAAATTTTAGACTTAGAAAATTTTGAAAAATGTTTTCCAAACTTTATTAATTTGAGTATAAAACGATCTAATGGTTATAAATTGGCATATTTTATTTAAATTAATTAATTTTGTAAAAATTATTTGTTATAAATTTAATTTTTTTTAGTAACATATTTTGATTTCTTAATTCTTCTTTTCCCTTCTTTTCCTTTTCGAGGAGGAAAAGTTTTGAGTGGGGGAGAGTGTAACGACTCGTAAATTTTGATAAGTAAATTGGTTAATTGAATTAAGATTTTGCAATTAAATTTAGGAAGAAATAAAGATTTTGTAATTTATATTGAAGTTAATGTAAAAAAAATGAAATGCAACCATGGAAATTAAAGCTGTGTTACAGTTGAAATGGAAGTACAATTAATTGAAGTAATGGGAATTGTTATACTAGGCAAAGAATTTAATATAAGAAAACAAATAGGAATATTTTATTAACAAATGAAATGATATAATTAGTGGTGATTGAATGAATTCAAGGTTATACTAACCGATGTAGTAATACGTAATAAATTGAAAATTTATGCAATCAATGTAGATAAGTGATTATAATGTTTGTTGTTGACAATAAACGTTACTTAAATGGTAATTTATATAATAACGGAAAGCGTGAAAATATAAATTTTTTTAAATGAAACATAGGTAAACAAATGTTCGTATTGAATTAATTAATGAAATAATACAGTGTTAATGCTAAGCAATAAACTTTGTAAATGCAGTTAAAAGTAAACGATGGCAGTAATTATGTGTTGCCCGTTTATTTAGTCTATAAATTGAAATGAGAAATCAAATTTTTATAAATATAAACAAAAGTTACATTAATGTGAAGTAATACAATTTTTAGAAGTTGTTAAATTAGAGTATATTTGGAAATAAAGAATTATTAATGTAAAACTTAATAAATGGATAAATTGAAATGAAGGGTCAGATGAGATATTGGAGTTGTTATAATTGGTTATGAGATTGAATTGTAAGAAACGAGTGTAAATACTAAATTAGCTAATGGAATAATAATAATATAGTTAGTGTAATTAAATAAAAGTAGAAGTATTTAAGAACTGTAACGGTTGCTTGAAATAGGGAATGCACGAGTGTAAATTTAAGGCATGGTAATACTTGTTACATGTTACCTGTTTATTTGGTTCAATAATAAAATTGGGAATCCATTAGAGTTAAATGAACCTTAATGTTATATTAATGAGAATTAATGAAATAACTAATTTAGTGCAAATAAATTTATGGAACCAAGATGAAAAAATTAAATTGATTTAAAATCTAAATTTGTATGCGTGCATTGATTTATAATGGAATATAAAAGGTAAACTAATAATGTAAAATGTTAACATCACTTTCAAGATGATAAATTTATAATTGATTCATAATAAGGAAATCAAATGAATGGATTTATTGAATGGCAATTGACAATTAATGAATTTATTAAAATTGTAACGGTCATAATTGATTGCATTAAATAAATTGGGAAATAAATTTAATTAAAGGTAATTAAATAGTATCTTAATGTAAATTAAGATAATATTTGGAATTAATGTTAACTCCATTCATAAGAGGACAATTTGAGATAACATTTGGTTTGTAAACATATATTTTTAGTTACCTGTTCAATTAGTTGGTGGAATTTGAATTTGAAATAAAAGTTAATAAAATAAATAAATGTTACATTAATGGGAAACGTAATAAGATGTGTAGGAGTTGTCGAATTTGAGTATAGTAAAAGTAATAAAAGGTTAACTAGGTTGTAGAGTAGTAATGAACTTAATAAAAGGGGATAGGAATGGAAACAGACCAATTTATTGAAATTTAATATATATGTATATGTATATATATATATATATATATATATATATTAAGTGGAATTTTCGTAGCAAATGGAATTTAGTACTACGATGATCAAAACTAAGAGGAATTTGGGAAACATTAAGGTAATAGTTATGAATCAAAATAATTATACCATAAGAAGAATGTATTGAAAATAAATGGAATGCTAATTTCATTGAAAATTTTGGAAATTTAATGTATAATCTATAAACAATTGAAATAGAAGTTAAAGCTGTGAAAGTGTGGAATTTGCAACATCTAATCCATATGAGGAATCTTTAAATTAAAAGGAAAGAGAAGTTAATTGAAATTTATGGCATTTAATATAAGAAACATACATTTTGGGTTAAATAGAAAGAGCATTTTTAATGAAAATAAAAGAATGGTTTGAGAAAAATAAAATGAACGTTTCATTTTAAAGATAAGTAAAATTTTATGAAAAAGGAAAAATTTGAATTTCGAAACAACATTTTACAGTCATTTTATAACAATCAGAGGCAATATAGAAGTGATTTTAATGCAACCTTATATTTTAAAGTAAATTAAATATTTTGAATTGTGATTGCACGCTGAGAAAAACGCCGTTTTAAATTTGGATTTCCAATCTCGGTTCATCTTTTATTGTGTGTAGCGGCGGTCCCTAGTGGCATTAATTGGAGTGTTACATTTTATTAAATGTGTGTTAATAAAATTTAATTGGGTGTGAATAAGGTGTATATTTAGGGTTAATAGAAACTAATTTAGCGGAGTAGACGTTTTGAAATTGGATCTCAAAGTTTTGGTACAACCGTTCCCTTTATTACTTTATATTTATTATTCATTACCACCTCTTTGTTTGCAATGTCTAAATTTTCATTTTGCTACCTGAAGCATTCATTTCATTGGTTCCATCTTCCTTTAGCCTCATTTTAGTTTTCCAATCTCACCGAACTTCATTTTGCAAACATGACCCTATTTCATTTTCTCCCTCACCTGCTTGCAACACTTTTTCCTAATCCTTCTTGAAGCTTTGAGTTGCGTGAAAGCCTCTCCACCTCACCCAAGCCTTGCCACCACGTTGTCAGCAGGTACCCTAATCTCCTCATCCCAGAACGTGAAATTTAATATTTTTTTTTATTTTAATATCACTATATATACATTTTTTTATGGCCATAGTCATCTTATAACTTGAATAACTTTCGCATATAATGTCCGATTTACGCGCGATTTTTTTTGTTAGGATCATATTGAAATTTCTAACATTTTGACGCTGGTTTGGATGAATTTAGGGACTATGAAATGTTTGAATTTAAATTGGATTTAAAGTCAATTCAAATTCAAAAGGTGAGTGTTTTAACCCACTCACAACTTCTAAAATTTCTTATGTTTGTTAAATTAATTTATGTTGTGATTATGAATTTATTTATGATTGTTTGTATATTTTTAATCATCATCTCGGTTAATTGCTTTTATTTAAATTAAATCTTTATTTAATTTATTATTGAATATAATTGTCAGTTAGTTACCTGTTATATATTATCAGTTATATATTGATATTGATTGACTGTTTTGGATGATGATTGTGATGGATGTATGGTTTTTATGATGGATGAATGGATGTTTTTTTTATATCATCATAATCTGCAAGTTGTTATGCATTTATTTCATTCGGGATTGCGGTCTGAAATGATATAACCGCAACTTTTATTTTAAATTACGGATTGAAATGATAAATATCCGTATCACTTGACCATAGGATAGAAAATTATATACAGACACCGTGGTCTATATATAAAATATTTTGTAATGCTTTCTATGGTTTTGTAAAGAAATATATGATTTGTTTTAAGATATTGATTTGGATATTATATAAATGTTATCTTATATATAGTGGAATTCTTGGACTTGAGCTATTTATAAATTTGATTTAAAGTATAAAGGAAGTTTAATAATAAGTTTGATTTTATTAAGATACAAATATGGTTAAGTATTTATTAAAATTTTATTTCTGGAGTTATAAAAACTTAAAGGGAAATAAGGAGGGAAGATAATATGAATTTGATTTGAATAAAATTTTTAAGAATTATACTCGAATAAATTTGATCTGAAATTTAAATAAAATCATGATTTTTAAAGAGTATGATTTTTATAACTTGATTTTGGTTTAGAGGATATAAATGAATATCAAGTCGATTCAAATGAATATTATCAAGTTAAATGGAATTGTAAGAATATCCTATGTTTGAAGTTTAAAGGTTTTACTTTAATGATATTTGATTTATTAAGTAAACATTTCAAATCTAATTAATAGTAATTGAAATTGATATGTACGAAATTATCAAAGATTTAGTTTTGAAATGGCGGAATAATTAAAGCTTTGAAATATATGGAAATTATATTAGTTTATTTGGGAATTTAAATCTATATTTGGAATTGATTTGTGAAGGTGAAGAAGCTATTTTATTTCATAATAAAGTAATTTAACATTTAAACCATTTAAGTGGTATAGAATGTTTCAAAGTTATGAAATTCAAAGTTTTATGTTTTGAAAGGCTATATCTCAAGTTTTAATTTCGAAATATTATAACTTTAAAATGTTATGGTTTTAGAAAGGGATATTTTTGAAAATGATATCTTATTGTTTTGGTGTTTAGAAAGAGGAAGTGATATCGTAATTATATGGTTTTGAAATGGATATTTTATCCTGGTTTTAAAGTATAAACTATTTTGAAATGACCGCGGTGTTATAATATAACGTTTGGTTGTTGAAGAGACCGGGATCGGAAGTTGTCATACTCTCTGCCAACTCCGAAAAGCACTTTAACAACCGTGTACGCGGTGGAGATTCCGGAATGAAGTAGGATGGCGGCGGCGTTTCCTTTAAGGTAAATACATGGACCCGACTCCCGTGAGTTGGCATAAGGTGGCTAAAACAAGAGCGATTGACGGGTTAATGAGGTAGCACCTTTGATCGGACACATCCCTTCGATATTATACTTTGACTTTTGGATTGATTCGGTGGCCACTTTTAATTTTTTTTTAATTGGGGGTGTGGCTTGAGGTGGGCGGTAGCTGCACGTTACGCGTTACCACCGAACCGGAAGCGTAATTGGTATATCTACCCTGGCATTGCCTAGTTGTGCCGTGTCACCTACCCTAGCGCGCCTTGTACGAGTTTGTTTTTCTCCCGTAGCCCGTGGAGTGTTTAGGGTAGTCTCCCGATCTGGAGATGCGCTGATACTGGATGGACTACTGAGACTATTACGTGTTAAGGGGAATATTGGGTCACTCCTTAACGCTATTTAAAAGTAAGTTTATTTTACTATAGACACTATTATAATACCGAAATATTACTACATAGTAAATAGTTTAACGGATCCTTAGGAGATGTGAATCCCGAGCATCTCTTGAGTTACTGCACTCATGTTAGACACTGGATAGGAGATGTTAAATCCCGTAACATCTCTGACGCCATCCCACTCATATTATTGAATGTTGATTTAACTTACATAAGATCTTTTAGTTCTGACTCGAGTGTTTTGTCTTTTCAATTCGCTCGGGTCAGTCCGAGCATTTAAGGAATCGAAGACTTTATTTCTGGAGGAAGAAGACGAAGATTTCATTATTATTATTATTATTATTATTATTATTATATATTATATTATTCCACTTCACACTATATTCCGCTGCATAGATTATTATTCACTGGTATGTGCAACTCTGATATGTATGGTATAAATATATTCAAATGTTTATAAAACAGCTTCATGAACTGTATATTAGATTATTATATTTTATATTTCCGCTGCAAGGTTCAATTTTATTTTTTTCTTTCCCTGCTTTTTCTTATTTACCCCATAACAATCCGCCCTTCCGTATGGTTTGAATTGGCATGTGTATCGATTTAAAGCGTGTGAAAAGGCAAGATGTTACATTAAGTATGTGGTATCTTTCAGTATGTTTTATGTTTAAGTATGTGGTATGTTTAAGTATATCATATGCTTAAGTATGTGGTATATTTCAGTATGTCGTATGTTTAAGTACATACTACGATTCTAAATTACGTAGAACATAAACAACTCATATTAATACACGTAGACATACACTGAACTAATACAACTCATATAATAGTGACATGGGAACAAGCACAACTCATACCAATACCTTCCATATTTACAAATACGTAGCATACAAAGAGTGTCACTCACAAATCATAGAACTCACTCAAACAGTCCAATATAACTCACCCATAAATCATATGCAGCATGACCAACAAAGTGTGTTTGATGATCCATAAATTACAAGGAGTCAAAAGTTGACCGAGTCTTTTGAAAAACATTTTCTTGTTCCACCTCGGTTATAATTTCTCGATGCCTTTGGCAAGCTCTAGTAAATGTAGCAAATGTACTTCTAGTATACAAATTTCATCTTCTTAACCCACAGTCTGCATGGTTGTCGTAAGCTTTTTTGATGGGTATCCAAAAATCTTCATCGACCTCCTCTTCCATGTATCTTTGATCAGCCTAAATATAAGCTTTAATCAACACCAAATAATCACGGGGAGTCCATGTCTGATTACCATATGGAATCCTTTGAACTTCTTATACCAACATTTACAGTACCAATAGTAATCATGGGTGGTGCATTTGTAGCCATGCTTTGCATTTCATAACCATTCATTGTACTCTACAAATGTACAATGTAGCCATTAATGCCTTATCATATCCCACATGCAGACATGTTGTGCATCCATAGCCAATGAATAGCCTCTGCAAACGTACACTGTAGCCATTATTTCCTTGTCCAATCCTAGCAACATAGAGCAAACTGCGACCATTCAATGTCATGTCATGTCCTATACTGTAGATACGCTATGAACCCTTAGCCAATGCATGGCCTATGCCAAAGTACGCTGTAGCCATTATTGCTTTGTACAATCCTAGCTACATGGAGCAAATTGTAACCATTCAAAGTTGGCGTCACATCCCACACTATAGACGCACTGTGAATCTGTTGCCAATCAATGGCTTCTACAAATGTAAACTACAGTCTTTATTGCCTTGTTCTCTTCCACATTGTAGCTACATTGTGCATCCATAAACTAATCAATGGCCTCTACAAATGTACACTATAGCCATAATGCCTTGTCTAATCCTAGCCACATGGAGCAAACTGTTACTATTCAATGTTGTGTTATACCCTACACTACACATAACTGCAACCATTTATTGTCTTTTCTATTGTATACTCTTTTAGCTTCAACACCTATATACACTCGCATTCTGAGCTATTCTAACACGCAACTATAAAAAACTAAAGTGAAACAAGAAATCAAATTACTTACTCCTCTCAAAAACAATGAATCCTTAACTTTACTACCAATGCAAGCAAGGCATGAACCAAATCTTCGACGATGAAAAGAAGTAGATGGTGAAACTATAGAGTTCCAAATGTAATAAGCTGCAGCAGGATATTCTTACTTTTTTGGTAAAGGATCAATGAGAAATTATCGTAGTAGTATGCCTGGATGGATTAACCGTTGATATAAGAGGGACTATAAGGATGAACATGAAAGGCTAATGAAGGACCACTTTATTAACAATCAAACCTACAATATGAGTTTCTTCCATTGTTGTATTCACACGGGCTTGGATGTATTCTCTAAAATTTATCTCAAACTTCATGAAAATAACCCATATTTCACTTACAGGTTAAATGGAACATCAAAACCTAGGATTTTACCCCACATCAAAATCTCGGTTGCTTTACGTATATTAAGCTATGGAATATCTAGTGATCAATTAGACGATTATTACATAATTGCATCATCAACAATGATAGATACCTCGAAAGAATTCTACAAGATAGCGATTGAACAGTTCGGTGAGGAATACCTATGAACAGTGGGACCAAATGATGTAGTTAGAATACCATCCAGAAAAGAAGCTAGAGGTTTTGTAGGTATGCTTGGATGTTAGGACTGCATGCATTGGGCTTGGAAAAACTATCTGACTTGTTGGAAAGAAATGTTCACCGGACACAACAAGGAGCCAACAGTGATCTTAGAAGCAATAACGTTAAGTGATTTATGAATTTGGCATGCTTTCTTTGGAGTGCCAGGTTCGTTAAATAACATAAATATTTTAAAACAATCATACTTGTTCTCCCAACTATCTAATGGACTATCAACAGACGTCACATACAAAGTTGGTAATGTTGTGCATCAAACTAGATGTTACATAGCGGATCCGAAGTGGAGAACTTTAATGCAAGGATATATGGTTCCAACAAATGACAAAGAGAGTTATTTTACTAAAAAAGTAGCAAGCTATAAAAGAACATCGAACGTATGTTTGGTATCTTACAAGCAAGGTTTCAAATTTTATGAAACCCTACCCGATTTCATGATGCAAGAGTTCAATTTGAAATTATGTATGCTTTTATAATAATTCATACATGGTTGCGGAGTCCAAAAGAGATGGGTATAAAAACCAAAAAACTAATTACCAAGACTTATTTACGGGTTCTAATAGACAACCTAAGAGAAACATTAATTCAATAAAGGAATATGTTTCCATGATGTAATATATTGAAGATCAAGCAATACAGTTTCAATTACGTGATGAATTGGTGGAGCATTTGTGGGCACACAGAGCATGGAACAGTAGGAATTATTAGTCATGCATATGGTAGTTGTTTATGAAATTGTTGATGAAGTTGTATGTTTACTAATGTGTTTACTGTATTATGTCTTAAAGTTGTACGTTGAGAGTTTTGTAATATTAATGTGGAACTTGTTTACTAAAATATTATACGTCCTTAGTTCGAAATACAAAATGATACGATAATAGTATAACACATACAACAAATACCATATACACACATAAAAAAAAAGACAAAAAGCAACACTAAACAAGTACAACACAAATATACATCTAAAACCTATCCCTAGATGTGTCGCTTCCGCTTTCGCTTCCGCTTCCACCGTCTCTCACTTTCTTATAAGTTTCCAACTTCTCTATTACAAGTTCTTGCTGCAAAGGAGAAAGCTGACTGAAATCACATGCCATCGATCTGATATCTCGCATCAAAGCTTCCTTCTGCTCTTGGGATTGTCACTTAAACTCTCAATCTTCCATAATAGCCTTCTAAAAATCCATTTTGTTGCGACTTCTTTGTGCTGAAAAGTTGGCTCTATTCTCTCTTGTTTCGTTAGTAAGCGTTTTTAAAGTTCCTATGAACCTTGAAAATTCCGAACTCCACAACTCCTACTGAATTGAATTGTTTCAACTAAGATGACATCCGTCAACGTTACCAAATAGTGGCGATCTTTCCTGAGAACTTGGACCGCTCCCTGAACTTTGAATCCGAATATTCATTCTTATGGCGTTATTTTCGTACTCGAACATGAAGTTGTTAGGGTTCTTCCATTTTTGTAGAGAGGAGAGAAGTTCAAAGCACCCTTGAAACTTGAATGGATGGCCGTATTGCAGTTGATATGCCTTATGCGCTTCTTCTACCTATAGAACAAAGCCAAAAGTGTATGAATATAAAAAAATTCAAAAATTATACCATTTCAAAAAAATATGCAATAAAACAATATTTCACTTACAACGTCATAAGGAGCGGCACCGCTTTGCTCTTTATCCTCCAACCTAGTATGTATTGCCAAATTTGTTTGGCATGCTGATTTCATAACTCGATATCCTCCTCTAAGCGAACCTAAGGTTCTCTTCAACGATTCCAAGGTGTTATAAAAATCCGTAACTCTTTTTTGAAAATTTTGGCCTTTCATATTATTGTCGGTAATACTATCTTATGAAATTCATATCCATGATTTAACAAGTAAAACATATTGTTGAAAAGTAAACTTAATTTTCTTTTTTATGCCGTCGAGTGGTGCTTCCTCTTTGGTATTTTCTGTGCCAATGTCTTCTATGCCAACATCCAACTCAGCTACAATTGAGTCCCCATGTCGATTGCTGAACGTGCCACTTAAGGATTTCCACTTCTTCTTCTTGTTATATTTCAGGCTCTGAGGCACAAGCATCTCTTCAACTGGTTCGTCATTGTCATCTTCCTTATTTTCTGCATCGCCTTCTTGATCTTTGTCTTCTTACTCCTCCTCCTTCAAACTATTAATGATTTCTTCATTAGTAGGAGTCCTTCCTGCGTACGAATATAACCTTGAGAGATTCCGCATTGCTTTACGGTCACAAGTCTCTAACTATTCGCACTAAGATGATGGTTTTGTAGTTGGTCATTTTACATCATCAAAGGCATATACGAAGGACGACCTTCATACATGACAAAAAAAGGACATCGTTGGTAATACAGTTGTGGAGTGGTAGAATGGAAATAAGGTGGTTGTTTAGGAGGAAAGCAAGAAGGAGTGTGCGGTTGGCATATAGCCATATTCATGCAATGGATGAAGTGTTTGTTGGTTGTTTAGTGGAAATTTGTCGAAAAAGCCGGTGGAAGGGTATATGGACATGGGTAAGTGTTTTTTTGCTCATGACTTTTTCGTAGGATGTTTGGATAAGGAATACATTTCCAAAATTAGTCTGATTAGAGGAGAAAGAACTGATGAAGAGGAGGTGTGGAAGGAGGAGGAGCGTAGGGGTTTATATGGAAAGAGAAGTAGTCTTCGTGACTAGTCGTATTGTCTCAACGACTACAACTTTTAATGCTGAAGCTTTCGCCATTGTTAGTTTATAACGATGAAGATTCGCTGTTATAAACTATAATGGCGAAAGCTTCGCCGTCATAAAAATTCACCACTGTTCAATGAACTAGCCATGAAATTGGATTGAACTAGTCATGGAGAATTGAACAAGCCACACTTGGTTGCTCTATGACCAGTTTTTCAACTGAATAAGCTATTGTTGGTTATGTCCTAATATTAAACATTTGGATGCTTTTAAATTACTAAGGTCTACGTGCACAACGAAATTACTAAACAAAACTATTCTATTTATTTAACTTACGCCACATAATTCAATGTTACATACCTCGAACATTCATCCTTGGACTTTGATATAACTGTCTGCCACTTTCTCTATTTCTTTCACTTTATTCGCATCTAATATGACACTATTGCTATAACACCCTATATTTTTAGATAAATAAATAACAAAAATAATTATAAATAGTGTAAATAAGCATTTTTGGAATTTTTAGAATATGGCCTCAAAACTTAAACCAGTGTGTTCGTGACGATTTTTTGATTAATTTACATATATAATATGCCTCAAACGACTTCGTATGAAAAAGCTATCGACGCTCGAAGTTCTGTATTGAAAAATAATTATACGTGTAAATGTGCGTGAATATATTTGTTTATAAATACATGCATGCACAAATTCTAGAAATAACGCACATTTAAATTTCAAAATAGATGTGCGTCATAAAGGAAACTAATTAACATCAGCAATTAAAGGTAATTAATTAATATTAGTAGACAATGTTAATCAAATCAACAATTAAAGAAAATTAATTTACATTAATTAGCATCGTTTGAATTTCAAAATAAACATGTGTTATAAAAGGAATTAAATTTGCAATTAATGGAACTAATTAGAATGTACAGAAAAAGGTTAAAAGATAAAGTTTAATAATTTATAATGTTTAAAAATTGAGGAAATAAATTAGTATATATAAAACAAAAAGGTAGACACGTCAAAAATGACGCGTTGTTCTTGTTTCTAACGACTAAATTTCAATTGCTTTAAATGAACGGACGACGTTGCTTTGGCTCTCTATAAATAAACGTGCAAAGCTAGACTTCAAACCCATATTTTTCTGAATGGGCACGGAAGAACCGTCACTTTTCTTTCTCCACCAATTTTTCATAAATCAAATATATTAGATTTAAGTTTTCTTGTTTGTAATTTGAAGGTAGAAACTGTAGATGTAGAGAAGAAATATCCAAATTAAGTCGTCCGTATGGGGTTAAATTTCTGATCTGGTTTTTTAATTTATCTATTTATTTTTCTTCTTCAATTAGATCAAGATTTATAAATCCATACAAATTTTGGTTTGTGGATCCAAATACGGTTGCAAAGGGGAAGGCTATGGATAATAGAACAAGACTAAAAATCAGATCTAGAATTTGGAGTGTTTTTGGGTCAGATGAGTGGATTTAAATTATATCTTTTATGTTTATGATATATAATATCGTTATATTCTCGTTAAATACTTAGTCAAGCATTTGGACTAATTTCAGCAATTGGTTCTACCAGCTAGTTATGTTAAAAAAATTAAATTTTGTAAGAAAAGTGTATTTATATTTAAATGTTGTATATATAAAAGAAAGAAAAGGAATCCAATTAAATATAAGTAATATCAGGCTTAAAAGTTGTAAAGAAGGGCATATGCCTAAAAGTGAGAAGTTTATAATAAATTATGTTAAAACGAGATAAATGAATTAAAAAGAGAAAAATCTAATAACTTGATTAGGAAGTTAGTGATATATTAGTTGATTGGTTTAGAAAAGGTAATATATTTCCATAGTTTAATATTGTAAGAATAATGATAAACGTAATTGCAAGAATAAAAGCAAGAAAAATGGAATTAGTGCAAAATAGAGACATTACTGTATTTTGCATTACTCAACAATTAAAGAAACAACAAAAGAAATATCTTGCAGTTACGAGTTATTATTTATAACATATTTAGTATTAATATATGGAATGGATTTTTAGCATAGTTTTTGAAACCAACCAAATAGAATAGAACTACTCCCTAGAAAAAAAGAGAATAATGCGAAGCGCTAAAAAATTAAAGAATAAATAATCAAGTTAATAATTTGACAAGACTAGAAACAATTAATAGAAAATGTGACTAGATTTGCATTTATTGCACAGATTGTGAGTCAAAAGTAAAGCAGTTACTATGATAAGTAACTTATGACAGTTAGACATAGTCCCTAGTTAAGACTATTAAATAATATAAGAAAACTAAAGAAAATTTAGTATCATAATAAAAGAAGACAGACTAGTATAAAAAAGAGACACTTGCAATGTAGGTTATAAAAGAAAGAAAAGAATATAAAAGTGACAATTGCAAGTACAATTATAACACGTAGGTTATAATTAAAAAGAAAGAAATAGAAGGGGCTTATCTTATCAAACTTAAATCTTAGATTAAGTTAATAAGCAAAAATAATAGCAATGGCCTGTACCGGCAACATTCTCTTTTAGGTCTAGGACTGATGGTCTCACACGTGGATGGGGATGGGCATGCTAATTAGAGTAAATAAGTAGCCAACAGAATAAGAAAAGTAAACTAAATGCATACTAAAAGATTTGATGTAGAGTGTAATAAAATGATAAGGTGCATTTGGAGTAGCCTAAAGAGAATCCCAATAAAGAGCCTAACAAAGCAGTTCATCGCATATTTTTAGTACAGAAAGAGCATGTCCAACTTAGTTATTTTAGGCTAGAAGGAAGTACGAGACTTCAGCGGAACATGATGATACTCTAAGATGACCCTTTGGGGTATGCCAAACAAAGCTGCACCCCCGGTGGTAGGTATGTAGGTGTTCCATCAAGGGAGTATGCCTTGACTGCTTTTTCATTGCAGGCCTAACAAAGCGGACCTTTGTAGGCTGCCAAAAGGTTCATAATGGAGTAGAATATTTGTATGACACCGTACTTTAGTTTGCGACTAGGTTATAGTGGGCAGGACCTATGAGGATAGTCGCTTGTGGGTATCAGCCATCATCAGTCAAAGCTAGTTCGGGAAAGACTATAGCTAAACCAACAGGCCAATGATTCTTTCACTATCAAGATATTAGACGAGGGGTACAACCAATTAGATGTTTAGATTGTTTGCAGTAGGGCATAACCACTTAGCTCTTGAAGGGTCTTTCGATTAGTTGAGGGGGGCTGCGTGGGGCCATAGATACAATGAGAAAAGAGACAGACCAAGTAGAATATGTATATTATAGCCTAATGAAGCGGGCCTTTACAGATATGGAAAAATCTCCGACTGAATTTCGTACAAGGTAGACCTTGTTAGCAGAATTCAGGGAGTGGACAGAACGATCATCGGTAGTCCTCAAAGTACGCACTGGGTGGTATATTGTGGATGTCCGAGCACTAGTATAAGCTAGTGCGGATGTCTTTTCACGTTTTTATAGTAGACGGTGGAACATCTCTATTGTAGGCCTTAAGAAGCTGTCCTTTACTGATGTAGTTACAGTACGCTCTAGTAGCGAGACGATGGAGTCCTTTTCGAGGAGGATACAAAAGGTACTATAAGTAGTACCTAGGACCAATGTGGTCTCTGGGCATGTAGCCATATATATATATATATATATATATATATATATTGGTTATTAGGTCTAATCTACTAGGGAGTAGATGGGTACAATTCACGCACAGAGGCGAGAGTATTATAAATCCAATAAACCTAATATAATAGAAAATGGAAATAGAATGACATATGTAAAATTATGCTTAGAAGTGTATAATTTGTCCACTCACTAGAACTTTAGTTCTTGCCCCCTCCTCATACCGTCCTACATGTTAGATAGATGGCAGAGATTTTCCTGCTGTGAGACATTTGTTTAGAAAGTGTTATTACCTTGGTGAGTATTTACTTACTATATATTTTAGTCAGTTATGCTATGAGATATCTATTTGGGCTCTGATATATTTATCTTTTCCTATTTTCTAGATACCAAATACCCAACTCCGGCTTCAGTGGGCTTGGATTTTAGCATTTTTGTGAAAAATCCGAACCCACTGGAATTTAGGTTGTTACATTTGGCATCAGAGCTCAGGTTAGTAGATCCTAAGTAATTTAGGAAATATGAGTAAAAGTATTTATATTTTTGAACAAAATATAAATATATTATGTACTAAAATCCAAATAGTCCCGAATTATAGATTTTAGCATATAGAATGTTTTTAGAAGCATATTTATACATAGTTTGCTAGTTGGGTTTGGGATGACCCAAGGATGTTGACCCCATTGTTATTGCTGATTTATTGTAAGCTATGTTTTGAGAGAAGATTGGTACCCATATGTTATAGGAAGTGAGAAAGTTCCCTAGGGATAGTAGGGAGAGTAATTTTATTTTAGAAGGAATAAGAGATTTTAGGAAGGAAATGAAATTGCCAAGGTTTAGGAAGGGTATTCCTAGGGTAGTAAAAAGAAAATCCACTTTATGTCTAGCCTAATAAAATGATACTTTTGGAATTGAAAGGTTGAAAAATAAATTGTTAATATGTTTGAGGATGTAAATATTGGGTTTTTGAAAAAAAGTGGTATGAAATTTAAATTGGTTTTTATATGATGTAAATTTTGTTAAAACTGAAATTCTTTTTGAAGAAATATGGAGCATGTATAGCTCGCTAATATTTTAAATATTAAAACCTAGAGTATGATAAGTATGAAAAACATAGGTTACAACATTTATTGTTGTAATGGATGTTTTGTGAAAAATAAAGGAAGCATAAACTATGACACTATTCTTATAGTAGGTGATTCCCAAGGAAATGTTTTACATATCATATGAGATTTATTAATATCTATTTTAATTGAATCCATATACTAGTATTTTGGGTTGTAGTAATGGTGTTTTACGCAACATCTGTTTCGACCCAAATAAAAAAAATGTTTTTGAAGATAATTTCTAAGTATAGAAATAAAATAGTTTGTAAGTACACTTATTATTTAAATAAGTATATGGAAATGTTTTATAGTTATGAAAATAATGAAACAGTTTTGAAAATGAGTTCTTCTGAAAAAAGAAGAAGAGACAAGTTAGATATTAGGAAATTAATAAATTTCGTAGGAAATGTCTATTGTAAGTGATTATAGATTAAACATAATTTAATCTATTGGAATGAAATGAATAATAATATAATTTTCTACGATACCAAATCAGAAATAAAGTTGTCTTGTGCAAGCTATAAGGAATACGTGAAAGAGATGTACAAAGTAGGAAAAGCATAGAACACCCCACACCCCTTAGTATACCCAAAAAGGGAACATTAAAGGATATTGTGCATTATAGGTATAGCTAAAGCATCATTGAGACTAAGATTCACAAGACAAATAAATATAAGCAGCGAAAACATTTAAATTGTAACTCACTATTCAAAATAAAATTTCATAAATAAGTCTGAAAAACATCACATGTCTCAAATACCAAATACACATGTCTAATGACAAATACAATCTCAGTCACATCATCCGAGTACATAATAAATATCTTCCCTCTCATAAAGTACCAGTATATCAAAAGCCAAATGAAAAGAAAACTGAAAAGAAGAAGAATACATGAAGAAAAACCCCACAACTGATCTCTAGGAAATCCGAATCTACTGTCCTTACCTTTACTAGCCTATGCGGGAAAAGGGGAGATAAAGGAGTAGGTTAGACTGTAAGTCTGGTGAGTGAAAGTAACTATTAGTATTTTTAAGCAAGATAAAGATAATAGTCTTAGCAACAGTTCTAGTATAAAAGAAAATAAAGGAAAGATAAAACTGGGATAAAATGTTGTCTAACTGTTTGCTTTGTTTGTGATTGTTTGCACTTGTCTTAGATTGTTGTAATTAGGCTGAAATCCTAATCCATTATAATTAGACTAAATCCTAACTTTACCCGTTGATCGGCCTTCTATCTCTGTTGTACCACTTTGAGCTAATCCTACCCTATGGGTCCCACAACAAAAGTCACCTGTTTAGCGCTTGGAATGCAGTAGCGACTTATCTACCTTAATCAATGTCGTACGTGTTAGCCCTTGAGATGATGGTTTTGATGACAATAACCTTAGAACTTGTTATAAAACATAAATACTAAAATTATAGTTTAGATATATATGTATATGCAGGATATAACCATGTAGGTTCCAAGAATGAAGTCTGTACAGTATAGAGATTTAAGATGAAGATATCAAGATTGAAGACTCATGAGTATCATGATATCAAGAATGCAAGATAAGTATTGACTCTAGAATTATGTTAAAACTTCTTGAAAGCACTTACATCTTTATTCGAAATTTATTCGTGGAATGGAATCCACTTCAAGCCTGTTAAAGGGATGGAACCCTAGCTAGCGGGATGGAACCCATGACAATATCTAATGGAACATATAGTGGTCCTATTTTGATATCCACTAATTTTATAAAAATAATTTTCAAAAATATATCACTTGTTTTTAAAAATGTTTTCAAAACTTTCTTTCCAAAAAGCGATCTCTCTTGGTTTTAAATATTTATCCTCAAAACTATTTTTATCATTTTGTTATATTTTGATTTCAAAATTGTCCTTGTTTTTAAACCAACTCTTGTTTTAAATATCTAACTTTAAAAATATTTATATACTCAGATTTTAAATCACTTTATAGATCAATATTATATATTAAAATCTACTTTTATATGTTTAAATTATATTCAAATATATTTACAAAGTTTAGAAATTGTTTCGACAAATTATAAAAACCAATTTTAATAAGATCAAAATCATCAATTTTGCCTAGAGCATGTCGACATCCTTCTACCCCCCATGTCGACATGATGCCCGTTAAATTCAAAATTCAAATTTTCAAAAGAAGTGTCTATTCATGTATCCTTTCACGAATATATATGGCTATTGATCTTCTATAAATACCAGTAGTTCTAAATGAATTTTTAATCAGATTTCACTTGTTTTCTCTTCTCTTCATCTTCCACATTTATTCTAAAAAATTCTAAACTATACTCTGTCGAAATACCAAGTGAATCAAACTTGATTATCTCTTGTTTGATTCTCTACCACTCTCTTCATAAGATCTCAGTGCTATTCAGAGTTATAGAATCTTTTGTAAATCAAACTGTTGAGTAGAAGGTGCGGCTGAGCCTTGAAATCAATTGGGTGAGATTGTAGTCCTAGAAATCAATTAGGTGACCTTGTAGCCTGGTTAAATCAAGAGATTTTCCCGGAACTCGAATACAGGAGGGTGTACCTCGTAGCCATGAAACCGAGGGTGTAATCTGGGAGATTATTTTGAAAAGAAATCTATATGCTTGTACGGGACTGGATGTAGGGTAACTCCAAGCCAGTATAAAATTCTGATCTGCTCTTTCCTTTACTGCTTTATTTATTAGTTGCATATGTGTCAGATTCTGGGATTATATTTGTGTCTGTGAATTGCATTTGTTGTTGATTAAATTACACAAGTTTCAAAAAATCATAAAAAACTATTCACCCCCTAGTGTTATTCCAGCCTTAAGATCCGTAATTCGCATTCCTCACATTTGGTATCAAAGAGTTGGTTTTCAAAGTTTTCATAATTTGAATTTTGAATTTTTTTAAAAATGGCTACCAACACCTGTTCTATTAACACTATCACTAGTTCATTTGTAGAGGGTCAGTCTACTGCCAGACCACTACTATTTAATGGAAGTACTATGCATATTGGGCATGTAGAATAAAAATATATTTACAGTCAATAAGATTAGACACTTGGAATCTCACACAAACTGAATATTCTGAACCCACAACTAGTGTTGCATAGTCGACTATTGTGCAAAAGACTATTGCACAGAATAATTCCAAAGCCATGAATATTTTATCTTGTTCAATTGATATGAATGAATTCAATAGAGTACCTATTTGTAAGTCTGCATATGATATTTGGAAAACTTTGCAAGTCACTCATGAAGGAATAGGCAACGTCAAACAGACCAAAATATCCGTACTCACAAATCAGTTTCAATTATTCAAAATGAATTCTATTGAGTCCATTTCTGATATGTATAGTAGATTTCAGGATATTGTGCATTCTTTAATATTATTGGGAAAAAGTTTTTTCGAAGAAGATCAAGTCAGAAAAATTCTAAATTCTCTGACTTTGGAATGGGATCAGAACACCATTGCTATCAAAGAAGCAAATGATATTACTTTAAAGATTGTAGAATTGATTGAAAATCTAATGTCGTTCGAAGTACAAATGTAAGGGAGAAGAGACAACAAGGCGTTCGAAAAGAAGTCAATTGCGTACAATGCACTAACAAATGGAGCAGACTCCGGAAGTGATGATGAAGAAGAAATAGCCTTTATGACAAAGAATTTTTGGAAGTTTCTGAAATACAGGAAGATGAACAACTTTAAAAAGAATGATCACAGGAATTCTGGAAATCATAATGAAGTACCAAACTGTGACAACTCTTGATTTTTGGCAATTATCAATTTAATGATTTTCTAATTTAAAATTTGCAAACTTATTCTTTTCAAACAATAAATATACTTTCTAATTTCTATTGTGTGTGTGTATATATATTGTAAATAAAACTATGATTTGAAATTCTATATGTATATGTTATAAATAAATTAGATTTAAAAACTCTACATTTAAACACTAAGTATACATATATAGTTATTAATTAATGTATAAATGGGTTTTATATTATTTCTCTTGAAGTTACATAAATATAAATAAAAAGAAAATTTATAAATAAAAGTATAAAATATAATATAAAAAATAAGAAAATATAAAATGCATGCATAATACATTTGTAAGCTTAGGATGTCATGCAAAATCACAAGTGTCAATTACTTGTTTTCTTTAAATAAAAAAGTAAATAAGAGACAAGGCTGTATGTAGTTTACACTTATATATATCTCCTTCCTTTCTTTTATCTTTCATTTTACAAATCAGAAAAAAAAACTCAAAACCAGAGAATAATAGAACAATAAACAACTACCTTTCAAACTGAAGTAAAGCAGGAATCCAATCCAAGATTCAAGATTCAACTTCAAGCTTAACAAAGCAGATCAAAAATCAAGTAGCAGTTTTCAAATTTCACGAGCATTTCCAGATTTCAAAAGATTTCTATGTTCATAAACATCACTTTTAAAAGCTAAATCTGTTTTATATCCTGGTGCAGGTGATAAATTTTTGAAGTAAAGTTATGAAAATGTTTTGCATGAATGAATTAATATACCTACATGTATATAAGTATGAAGATGATTGTGCATATGTCTGTATATAGATATGTATGTCTTTGTTTTTGATTCAACAGACTAAAATAAGTTCAAAAACTTCAATTCTCTTTCCCTAATCTCTTATAGGCTATAATGTATAAAGGAAATATTTTTGAATTAACTAAATATTAATTTGAAAAATATTTCTAAGTGGAAGGTAGAGTTACTGGGAAGGAAGAAGTACAGTAAAAATCAAATTAAGTCAGCAAATTAATTGTTTAAATCTTTGTTTTTACATGTATCATTTGATTCGTATTTAAAAACTATGATTTTTAAAAATAAAATCAAGATTTTTAAGTTTGTATTTGGGTAGAATTTACGAGTTGAACGAGAAATGGAATTTCGTCGACTTCTGGCGATCAGAGATTCTAGGACGGTCGAAGTCGTTGCCGGAGGTTGCTCGGAGGTCGAGGCACTCGAGAAAAATAGCCATCTATTTTTTGGATCACCGTGGTGGCGAGACGGCGACGAAGTAGGGTTTAAAACCCTGATTTGGTCGACATTGATTTAGAGGCCAGTGCGATGTCGAGGAAGCATCGGGTTGGATCGAAGGTAGGGGAATGGAAGTGTGGAACTCTGGCGAAGGTTTGGGCTCGACGATGTGGGTTCAGACGGCCGGAGTTAGGCGATGTGAGGTGTTTTTTGGTGGTCGACTTGTTCCAGTGGGGTTCGATTTGTTCGAATTCAATTTGGATGGTGATATCGGGTTTCTAGGTACTGGAGGTGATCGTGTGTGTCATCGTCAATTTGTTGGTGGTAGCGACGTTGATCGGAGCGACGACGATCGTGTGTGCATGTGCATGAGTGTCAGTGTGTTTGGGTTGGGTTGTTGTAGGAATAGAAAGAGAAGGAGAGAGCCCGGGGAAGAAAGTTATTGGCTCGAGTTTGCTTACGGGTTGGGCTCGAGTTTGCTTTGGTAATAGGTTTTTTAAAGTTAAAAAAAAAACAAGATTTAAAAAAAGAAGAAAAAGAAGAAGAAGGGATTGCTTGGGTTTGGGCTCAGGTTAGCATAGGGTTCGACTCGGTTATTGTTCACAAGTGTATTAACAAGTTTTTAAATTTAAAAGCAAAACAAGTTTTTGAAAACAATTTTCTTAACCAATTCTTTTAAATGATAAATGTTTTATTTAAGTATTAGGTTAGTTAAAGGTTATATAGTAAATTATTTTAAATTAATTAAGTTTGGAATATTTTATTATATGCCTATTATTTAAATTAATTCTTAAGTTTATTAAAAATGAAATTAAATAGTGTAATTAAGCAAAAGATTAAGATAAATGGTTTAAACTTTTATTTAGTTAAGGTCTTAAGTAATTATAAATGATAATTAATTAATTCCATTAATTAATTAAAACAAAATTAATGGCTTGCAATTAGTCAATAACAATTAAGAAGGGTTATAAGTAATTAATTTATTTTGTGTTAAATTAAATTAATTATTAATTGTGTGATTAGTAAATCTTGTCTGTGAATGTTTAATTTGTATTGAATACTGTGGACTATTTAATATCTCTGGTATGTTAATCTGTCATATTCTGTGGTATGAAATGCTTTGAATTGAACTATGATAAATGTGTTATTTATTTATGATGAAATTACTGTGTGAATATGATATTCTGATTTTGAATTAAATTGTTTTACTTAAAACAACTTGGCCTTAAAAGACGGCATTTGGATTTCGATGAGACATGGATTGGATATCAAATTGTTATCTGAAAACCACATCGATCCAAAATAAGCGATAGGTTGTGAAATGTCAAGTGAAGACAGAGAAGGAAGACTCAGAATGCAAGGGCTATTTGTCGTTAACTCGAAGGGTGATTCCAAAATGAATGTTACGGAGATAGTGCCTTTGGTTCCGTTCGGACCCGGAACAGACTTGTATGGACGAATGCTATCAGACCATCGTCAATGGAGGACGATGAGCATTCCAAGATATGTGTGCTATAAAGGTAATTGTAGCCTCAAGCCTTATCAACCGGGAATGGATAAAATAGGGAAGGTACAGCAAGGCTAAGTGGGTAGCACCCAAGTAGGATAAGATTTTCCCTTGTCTAAAGGCCCCTTTTATTCGGTAGTGTAGGCGGTTGTTGGCCACAACTGCGGGGTTGTCTTATTCAGACTATCCAGTAAGGGGTAGCTCTAGTCTTGTGTTGTAGGGGATCAAGGTGGATCCTCGGTACTCTGATATGGACCAGGTACTATGACGGGCGGTACTCTTGTAGCCCTACCATTGTATGGAATCCAATCTCTAATAAGTAACCTCGGACTTGATTGTATAACTAGTATGCTGGAATTTAATGAATGTAACAATTTCGGCTATGTGAATAATTTATTTGAAAACCATAGACACTATTATAATATAACTGGATTTCCTGTCAGATGTTTTGGTTATCGTAAGGGGAAAAACTTGTCCATGTTTATTTGCAGAGAGTCTTATGAGATACCTTTGATTTCGAAAGATTTTTTTCAAGTTAAACAACTTAAACCATTTACTCACACCAGACCCATGTCTGCCCCGGAGTTTATTTTCTATTTTTTCCTTAAACTCTTGGGTACTCAAATTTTTATGAGTAGCCAAGTGATCAGGTTGGCTTTACGTATTTTGGAAAAGACTTGGAGCAGGAAACGCGTATCTATATATATCTATTCCACTGCGTTAGTAGCTCTATTTTCTTTTTAGGTTGTAATGTATAGGTAGGTCATCAGGACTGTCTAATGTGATGTTGTAACTGAATGACTCTGATGTATGATGAATATTATGTAATATCTATGTGATGTAATATATTTTTTCCGTTCCACTATGAGATTCTGATGTTTTTTATTTCTTTCTTTCTATCTAATTTCTTTTCTACCGATTTATTTCTAATCTATGATACGTCTTTATATGGAATGAAAGACGGGTTATCGCAGTCGGTATCAGAGCACTAAGTTAAGATAATACCTAGGCTTTTGGGTTAATACCCATCATGAGAGGGCGTACTTGTAATGTGACGACCAACTTGTCCAAATCAAGTTATCAATCAACTAATCCATCAAATCAAACATTAATCCAAGTAATCAATCATTCAAATAAGATTTAAATAAACAATTACAACAATAATGGCAATTTCATAAATAAAGAGTCCAAATCTAACATGCATTCTATCAAGCATGAATTATGAACAATATCTCTACAACTTGATGAATGAACTTGCATAAGTGAACATGTAGTAAAATAGATGTCAAATCATCATGAACAATAGATCTACATGCAGACTTGAGAAAAATGCACGAAATTACTCTCTTTAACACATAAACAAACCACCGATCCAATATACTCCTTTGGGTCCGTGTGAGAGATAACCACCACTCACCGAATCACCTAAACACCTCAAAAACAACCAACTCCAGATTTGGACAGCAAAGGATCTAGCTTGATCCGAGAAGATTCCGCTTCAAACGATGAAATCTCTCTTCAATGGATGGAGATCTTCAACTTTGGCTCTTGGATCTTCGATTTGATCTTCAATCTAGATGGAAGGAATCACTAGATTGGAGTGGAGAAAAGAAGTGAAGAAGTGTTGTAGTCGAGCTCTTAAAATGGCAGCACTTCGTCGCTTCAAAATCCGGATCCCAAAAATGAGCCAAACCCCCTTCTATTTATAGGCAGAAAAACCCATGAGTCAGCCGCCCCATGAGTCGTCACCGACCTATCTCCCTGCCAACTTATGACTTAGCAACCCTAACGACTCAACGACTCAACACAACAGCCGACCTAACCAAACACAGGGCCACACGACTTAACTTTAACACGGCATAGCCGACCCAATTCGTATGCGACTTAACTAAGACACGACGACTCAAACTTATGCACGACTCAAAACACACGCGACTCGACTACCTAGCGACTTAACTGGGACACGGCATAGCGACTTAACTCCTACCGACTTACAACTTAACTTTCTACCCTTATGGCCGACCTGACACTCATACGACCAATCACCAAGTCGTTCGTGACCTAACCTTACAATCCGATCTAACATAGGTCGCCCCTATACTTAAGTCGGCTAATTCTATAGGTCGTTACTTAACCTTAAGTCGTACCAAAATCTTAAGCCGGTCACTCCCAAGCCGTTAACCACTAGCTTCCTTAAGTCGCTCCTCTAACTCAAACTATCACACGACCTAAGCCAACTTCCACACGACTTAACCACTACACGGGCTAACTCCTTAAGTCGTTCTACCTCACTAAGTCGCTCACGAGTTAACTCCGGACAATTCAACTCAAGCCGACTTAAACTTTAGTTGGCTTTACAACAATAACAACGACCTAATGACAATTATTCCACGATTTGTCGATACGTAAAAATACGGGTCGTTACATTCTCTCCCCCTTAGGAATTTCGCCCCCGAAATTCCAAACAAACAAGAGCAATCAAAAACTATTCTGCATGCCTACCATCCATAGCAATCAACAAACCATGCATCCAATTACTAGACTAGCATGCAGAATTCTAAGATTAGAACAAGTTACAAATTCATGAGATGCCACGACACCTTAGGGTCATACCTCGAAGAGTTTAGGATAAGCTGCCTTCATCCTCTCTTCCTCCTCCCATGTACAGTCGTTGACATCATCACTCCATTGTACCTTGAGCAACTTAATCGTCTTCCTCCTAAGCTGTTTCATGTCGGTTTCAACAACACGAAGCGGCTTACGAGGTCTCGTAATAACTGGATCAACCTCCAAATCTTCACAGCTATCAGCAGAAACCACTGTACTTGGGTCGTGCACATACTTCCGTAGATACGATATATGAAAAACATTGTGCACACCCGACATCTTTTCTGGTAACTCCAATTTATAGGCGAGCTTTCCAATTCGCTCAATGATCGGGAATGGTCCAACAAATCTCGGAGTCAACTTTCCTATCTTCCCGAATCGAATAACATTCTTCAGTGGAGAAATCTTCACAAAAACCATATCTCCTACTTCGAATTCCAAATCTTTTCGACGCTTATCGCCATAACTTTTCTGACGATCTTGGGCTGCCTTCATTCGTCGCTGAATGGTCTCTATACAATCTGAAGTCTGTCGAATCATTTCTGGCCCAAGTATCAACTTTTCTCCAGTTTCCAACCAGCATGTCGGAGAGTTACACGGTCTTCCATACAATGCCTCATATGGTGCCATACCAATACTTGTCTGATAACTGTTATTATACGCAAATTCCACCAAATGAAGATGATCTTCCCATGATCCTCCGAAGTCCAAAACACATGCTCTGAGGAGATATTCCAAAACTCGGTTGACTCTCTCGGTCTGACCATCTGTTTGAGGGTGATAAGCTGTACTCAAACACAACTTGGTTCCCAAAACTTCCTGGAAGCTCTTCCAAAATCCACTAGTGAACAATGGATCTCGATCTCTCACTATACTCTTCGGAATACCATGGAATCGAACTATCCACTTAACATAAAGCTCAGCCAACTTCGATGCAGTCCTAGTTGATCGAACAGGAATGAATCTTGCACTCTTAGTCAAACGATCTACAATGACCCAAATCCCTTCATTTCCTGCCCTGGTTCTAGGTAGACCATCGATAAAATCCATCGATATTTGCTCCCACTTCCACGTAGGAACTTCCAATGGCTGAAGCAATCCACTTGGCTTCTTCTGTTCGGCTTTTACCAACTGGCAATTCATACATTTGGAAATAAAATTTCCAACATTCTTCTTCTTGCCTTCCCAGTAATAGGTTCTCTTCATGTCCCGATACATCTTATTTCCACCTGGATGAATTGTCAATTTCGAGTGATGACTTTCCCTCAGAACTTTATTTCTCAATCCATCTATATCAGGAACAACTAGTCGTCCTTGCTTCCGAAGCCAACCCTCTCGATCGACTTCGAATCATTTATCCTTTTCTGGGTTCAATCTAGATTCCAAATTGCGGATAATCTTGACAAGCTTATCGTCTCGCTTTTGGCTCTCGCCAATTCTTTCCACAAGAGTAGGTCTTGTCAATAAGTTTGCCAACATCTCAGGTTCCAATTCACATCTAGGTCTGAAGTCAAATCCAGCCAAATACTCGAGACTCTTACATTCTGAAAACATGGCTCCCAATCCTGCATGTCTTCGACTTAACGCATCAGCCACTGCGTTGCCTTTTCCCGGAGTATAGGCTATACCAAAATCATATGATGCTAAAAACTCTAGCCATCGTTGCTGCCGAAGATTCAAATCCTTTTGGGAGAAAAGATACTTCAACGACTTATGATCCGTAAACAACTCGAATCGAACTCCCAATAGATAGTGTCTCCACATCTTCAAAGCAAATACAATTGCCGCTAACTCCAAATCATGAGTCGGATAATTCCTTTCATGCGGCTTCAGTTGTCGACTTGCATACGCAACAACTTTATCTTTTTGCATTAGCACTGCTCCTAGTCCAGTACCGCATGCATCGGTGTAAACCACCATCTCATCATTTCCACTTGGAATAGTCAAAACAGAAGCACTTGTCAATTGCTCTTTCAGGGTTCCGAAAGCTTGCTCACACTTAGCATCCCATCTAAACACTTGGTTCTTTTTCGTCAATCCTGTTAACGGTGCAGCTATCTTGGAAAAGTCTTTGATAAACCGACGATAATATCCTGCTAATCCATGAAAACTTCTCACATCAAATGCATTCTTAGGTCTAACCCAATCCTGGATTGCTGCCACCTTAGCGGGATCAACCGCTATCCCATTTCCAGAAATAACATGCCTAAGAACCTCACTTCACTCTTCCAGAAGTGACACTTCGAAAACTTAGCCTTTAGCTGATGTTTCCGCAAGATTTCCAAAACAATACGCAAGTGCGTCTTGTGCTCTTCTTCAGTTCTGGAATAAATCAGAATATCATCCACGAACACAAGTACGAACTTGTTCAACTGATCTCTGAACACCCTATTCATAAGATCCACAAAATATGCTGGTGCATTGGTCAATCCAAATGGCATTACCAGCCACTCATAGAAACCAGATGGTGTCCTGAAAGCAGTCTTCGGCACACTATCCTTTGCCACTCTTAACTGGTGAAATCCCGTTGCCAAATCCATCTGAGAAAACACCCTAGCTTCGTGAAGCTGATCAAACAACTCATCTATTCTCGGCAATGGATACTTGTTCTTCCTAGTCACTTTATTCAGCTCACAATAATCGACACACAATCTCAACGATCCATTCGCTTTGGTTGCAAACACAACTGGTGCACCCCATTCGGACATACTACGCCGAATGAATCCTTTCTGCAAAAGGTCATCAACTTGCACCTTCAACCCTTGCTGTTCCCTAGGCGCCATTCGCCTAAGAGGCATCACAACTGGTCTGGCTCCCTCAACTAGATCGATACGAAACTCGATCTCTCTATGCGGCGGTAACCCTTTCACCTCGTCAAAGACATCCTCAAATCCATTCACAATAAGCACCGATGACAGTCCATCCCGTGGAACAACCAGCGAATACATGAAGCTCATGAAGACGCCTTCTTCATGCTTACATCGTATCACAACCTTTCGCCCTTCCACATTGTCGACTGTCACCTCCAGTCTCTCACAATCAACCTTTGCCGCATACTTCCTAAGCCAGTCCATACCCAAAATTATTCCAAACCCCGCAAAGTTCAGAACAAAGCAATCACAAACAAAAGAGCAATCATGACTCGATACAACTAGACCACGGCATACCATACACAAATAAGACGAACCCCCAACTGGATTAGTCACAACCAATGGCCTATCAACTATATCCGGTTCCAAACCCAACCGGTCTACCAACTTATTACAAACAAAGGAATGTGATGCCCCAGTATCAAACAACACTCTTACTGGAACACCACACATGGAAAGAGTACCTTGAACCACCACACTCTTCCCCTTTTCTTCAGCAGTAGGAGCTTTCAAAGATGATGGAACAGCCCCCAAAGCATAAGCTTGCACAATCTGCTTGTCTTTCCTCGGTTCTGGACAGTCCTTCCTGATATGCCCCAGCTTATCACAGTTGTGGCACTTCAACTGCACCTTTGGATTCTTGCAATCCCTAGAGAAATGGCCCTTATGCCGACAATTGTAGCAGGTCACTTCACCCTTTGGCTTCTTTTGGCCATCCTTACACTTTTGCTGTTGCTGCTTCCTCTTCTTGTTTCCACCCTGCTGTGGTTTGGATTCTTCCTTGGTCACAGCAACAACAGACCCTTCCTTAGGAAACAAACTCTCGTGCCTGAGAGCTTTCTCCACAAGCTTCTCAAACGGATCATCCAGATGATCCACCAACTGCCTCCCAAGATAACTATCCAAGCCTGTCACAAACTTTTCGTTCTTCTGATATGAAGACTCAATATATGATCTGGCATACTTGGACAGAGCTTCAAATTCAGAAACATACTCAAGAACTGGTCTTCCATCTTGCTTGAGCTCCACAAACTTCTTAAACAAAACAGACTTCTGAGCTGTAGAAATGAACTTAGCTTCAAATCTAGTTTGGAATTGCTCCCAAGTGATCTCTTCCTCTGGAGTATCAATGGTGATAGAGTTCTACCAATCAGAAGCCCTTCCTTGAAGCTGTCTTGATGCAAGCTTCCTCTTAGTTGCATCCTCAATTCCCAAATCACCAAAGATCCTTCTACAAGCATCTATCCATCTCTGGACTTCTATGGTTGATTCAGTTCCCAAGAAAACCTTTCCTCCAAGAGCAGTATAGTCCTTGCACAGCTTAGCAAAATCTACTGGTTTTGGAGCTTGAACTTGAACTCCAACATCTACTGATGGTCCTTAAGTTGGTATCCTTCTCATGATCGAAGTCATCATAGCTTCGAACATTGCAGCATAGTCAGTATCTCCCCCAACAGCACGGCTTTCCCTAGCAGCTTGTCTCTCACTTCGACTCATCCTTAATATCTACAAAAAGGAATGATTTAGAACACCTTGAGAAACAACTACATAAGGAGTTCAAATCCTTCTAAACTACTATATTATATATAGTAATCATCCATCAAAATACAATTACGTCTCTCTTACGTAGTTACGTCAGCGAGCGTTGGCTAAAATCGATTAACCAAAGCTCTGATACCAAATGTGACGACCGCCCATGACTCTGGCACGAAAACAAGGGAATGGTGCGCTGAAAAGTGTGCCAGGCAGCCATGGACGATAGTCAGGGTAAGATAAAACAGAATAGTCTATCGTATTACTCACAGCGCATGGATAAAATACAATAGAAAAGTATACATAGTGAAGCTCCACAGAACGGAGTCATATAAACTCACAATAGTTTTATACAATCATCTAAATAGTCAATACATAAAGCCTCACTACATAACACTCAGAGTATCAAACAAACAGTAGAACATCCAGTACATATAGTAAGAAAATAATATGCAAAAGCCTCCAGCCCGTCTTCGTCATAAACAGCGTTGGTAGCCAAGAACATCACCTGTCACCTGCTACCTAGTTTGCCCATCCCAACATGGATGAACAGCCCAAGGTAATAAGAGTTGAACATAAAACCTTGAGTCAGACAACAGTCTTAGTGAGCAGTAAATCAACTATCAAAGCAATGATAACAGTGATAGCCAGAGTCATGGATGTTTGGTTGCACCATCATTCGATCTCAAGAGCGATGCTTTCTGGGTGCTTATCTGATCTTGGTTTAGGCCTTGGGGGTTTGTACTTGAAAAACATCGACCTTGACTCGAGTGATAATTGCTTTACTTAAATTGTCTACTTTGCTATGTTTGTTTATGCTTAGAGGGTCTGGGGGCTATCACTGTAGAATGAGGTGGAGTGGGATGGTTGAGTTCCTATTCCTTTTACCCTTTATGCTCTTTTGGTATGTTTGATAGTTGATTTACTGCTCAGTAAGACTGTTGTCTGACTCAAGGTTTTATGTTCAACTCTTATTACCTTGGGCTGTTCATCCATGTTGGGATGGGCAGACTAGGTAGCAGGTAACAGGTGCTGTTCTTGGCTACCAACGCTGTTTATGACGAAGACGGGCTGGAGGCTTTTGCATATTGTTTTCTTACTATATGTACTGGATGTTCCGCTGTTTGTTTGATACTCTGAGTGTTATGTAGTGAGGCTTGATGTATTGACTATTCAGATGATTGTATAAAACTATTGTGAGTTTATATGACTCCGTTCTGTGGAGCTTCACTATGTATACTTTTCTATTGTATTTTATCCATGCGTTGTGAGTAATACGATAGACTATTCTGTTTTATCTTACTTTGACTATCGTCCATGGCTTCCTGGCACACTTTTCAGCGCACCATTCCCTTTTTTTCGTGCCAGAGTCATGGGCGGTCGTCACATGTAATTTATGTATATGTATATATATACATACACCAATCAGATTATTGGGTTACTTGTCCAGGTTGCCAAGATGAGTTCTAGAGGAAGAAGAGGAAAAGGTGTGAGTAGCACGACAATCACAAATGGAAAAGGGCCGAAGGCTGAAGAAGGAAAGGTAACTGGTGAGGCTGTAAACCCAATACCGCCTCCAGTTTGCTTTGCAGCGTTATGTAAGGACTTTACCAATCTCGAAAGAAATCCTTTTAAGGGTACAGAATCCATCATTGAAGTTCAAGCTTGGTTGCGCTCGTGTGAGCGGATTTTCAAGAGTTTAGATCTGTTAGATGAGCAGAAGCGTATTATGGCATCATGGCAACTTTAGGAGGGAGCAGCTGCATGGTGGGGTGCAGTTACAATGAATGTTTCCGAGGATGATATCTCTTGGAGCATGTTCAAGGAAGTGTTTGTAGAACAGTTTATGCCTACCGCAGGGAAGACTCAACTGTATAGAAATTTTCTTGATCTTAAACAAGGAAGTTTTTCAGTATCAGAGGATGAGGCTAAGTTCAAAGAGTTGTCCCGCTATGGACCTGGTCTTATTGACACACCCCTTAAGAAGAACAAGATGTTTGCGCTTGGAATGAGGCCAGCATTTCAGGAGAAGTTGGCTGCATATCTCAAAAGATCATTTGTGGAACTGGTAGATATGGCCTTGAGATACGAAGAGCTTATGGAAAAGAAACCCTTGGCAACAGTGGCAGCAACAAGTGGGGATTCTACCAATCCGAATAAAAGGTAATTCTGCCCGAACTGAAATAGGCAGGGTAAAGGAAACCCGGAGGCAACAATGCAGGAAGTGTTATGTGTGCCAACTGTAAGGTCATTTGGCTAAGCAGTGTCCTAGAGGTGGAGCTCCAAGTAGCATCAGAGTGGACCCATTTTCACGATGGTTCAGAAATCCTTATATTTCAATTTTCAATAGCCCATGCATATAGTGAAAGCTTGCCCACTTCTCCAGAGAGCTCAACCAAACAAAGTGTTTGCTATTCAAGGTGGACCGTCAACTTCTACTAATGGGAAGGCAAAGGCGTTCTTGAAGGTACTTTTCTTTTAGATGGCATTTATGTTAGAGTTTTCTTTGATTTTGGTGCTTCCCTTAGTTTTATTTCTTTGGAAATAGTAGAGAAATTTCATCTTACCCCTAGTGTCGTGGACCGCCCTTTTTTTTATCCAATCCCAAAGGGGGAGTGACCAAGTTAGATATGATCTGTAAAGGTCTAATAATTTCTTATCTATCCCATAGTTTCTTGTGCGACCCATATGTATTGGATTTTAAAGGATTTGACCTTATTTTGGGAATGGATTGGTTAGACAAGCATAAAGCTGTTCTGGTTTGTGAAGAGAGAAAAGTTTCATTAGAAACCAAATTGGGAAGAACTGCAAGGGTGACTTGCGATAGTTTAGAAATTCACTTGGGCAGTCTTTTGCATGGGATCGAGGCATCACAAGAAGATGTAGGATCCATCGAAGTTGTCAGAGATTTTCCAAACGTCTTCGAAGAAGTCAAAGGTTTACCCCCGCATCGGGAGATTGAGTTTTGTATCAACTTATTTCCGGGAGCGACACCGGTGGTTCAACCTAGTAGAAGGATGAATCCGAGAAAGAGAGGAATTGGTGAAGCAGACTTAGGATTTCTTGGAGAGATGATTAATCCGACCTAGTCATATAGCTGGCATTCTGCTATAGTATTGGTCACGAAATCAGACGGGTCTTTTAGATTTTGTGTAGACTACCGGGAATTGAATAACGTGACTATTAGGAACAAGTACCCCTTGCCTCGAATTGACAATCTTTTCGATCAACTTCATGGGGCGGCTATTTTCTCCCAATTGGATCCAGCTTCAGGTTTTCACCAGCTAAGGGTAGTTGAAGACAGTATACCCTTGACTGCGTTCAGAGGACCCAACTATTTTTATGAGTGACCGGTTATGCCTTATGGTCTAACCAACGGTCCAGCTTATTTTATGGATCTGATGAACCGTGTCTTCCGGGATGTGCAGAACAAGTTTGTGCTCGTGTTCATCGACGACATTCTCATCTACTCCAAATTAGAGGGAGAGCATAGGCGTCATTTGGAAATAGTATTGGAGACATTGAGGAGACATGTCCTGAAAGCTAAGTTTTCGAAGTGTCATTTATGGAAGACGGAAGTAAGATTATTGGGACACATCGTATCTGAAGAAGGCATTTCTGTGGATCCGACCAAGCTAGCAGCTGTTCAAGAGTGGAAGCAACCGTAGAGTACTACGGAAGTTCGCGGTTTTCTTGGTTTGGCGGGTTACTACAGGAAATTCATCCGGGATTACTCTAAGATTTCCTCCCACTTGACCATACTGACTAGGAAGGAAGCGAAGTTTAAATGGACTCCTAAGTGTGAAGAAGCATTTCTGGATTTGAAGACGAGGTTGACTAGTGCACCTGTTTTGGCTATTGCAGATGGGTGGAGTAAGTTCGAAGTATACATTAATGCTTGCGGAATAGGTCTTGGTGCTGTTTTGATGCAGAATGGAAGGGTGATTGCGTACGCGAGTAGGCAATTGAAGCCGCATGAGAAGAACTACGCTACACATGATTTGGAATTGCTGGCTATCATCTTCGCTCTGAAGATATGAAGGCATTATCTGTTGGGTGAGAATTTCAAGCTTTTCACCGATCATAAACCCTTAAAGTATCTTTTCTCCCAAAAAGATCTGAACCTGAGGCAGCAGAGATGGGTGGAATTTTTGGCACCATATGATCTGGACATTCCCTATACTCTAGGGAAAGCAAATGTATTGGTGGATGCTTTGAGTAGAAATGCAATTCTGGCTATTTTGGAAGTTACTCCGACTCTACTAGAAAGGATTGCAAGCAAGCAAAGATCAGATAGAAGTCTGAGAGAAATCATTAGAAAAGTTAAGAATGGACAGTGCACCAGTTTCAAGATCGATGACCAGGGAACTTTGAGGATCAATGGAGAATCTATGTTGCGAATATCGAGGATCATAGGCAAGAAGTTTTGTTAGAGAGTTATCTCTCCAGGTTAAGTATCCATTCGGGGATCTCGAAGATGTATAAGGATATGAAAAGAGTTTTCTAATGGAAAGGAATGGTGAAAGATATTGCTATCTTTGTGAATGGATGTGCGATCTGTCAACAGGTGAAGGGTGATCAGCAGAAGTCCACGGGATTATTGCAACATTTAGAAGTTCCAAAATGGAAATGGAAAATGATATCAATGGACTTCATCGGTGGGTTGCCAAGAACAAGAAAAGGAAATGAAGGAGTGTGGGTAATCATAGACAGGCTAATCAAGAGCGCGCCCACTTTATCCAAGTTAAGGCAACCAAAACTGCAACGTAGCAGAGATTTTCTTGAAAGAGATCGTTAGGTTGCACGGAGTTCCCATCAGCATAGTTAGTGACCATGACCCAATTTTTACCAGCAAATTTTGGGAAGCTCTGCATGACAGCTCTAGGAACGAGGTTGAATTTAAGTACAGCTTATCATCCTCAAACCGAGGGTCAAACAGAAAGGCTAAATTGTATTCTTGAAGATATGTTGGGAGCTTGTATTCTAGATTTCGTTGGATCTTGGAGGACCATCTACACTTGGTACAATTCTCATACAGTTAAATTACCAGGTGAGCATTAAGACGGCACCATACAAAGCTTTGTACGGAAGACCTCGTAGATCACCGTCTTGTTGGGTAGAATCCGAAGATTATCTTGTTCTTGGTCCAAACTTGATTCGAGTGGCATCTATGAAGGTTGAACTAAACAAGATGAGAATGAAAGCAACCTAGGATCCTTAAAAGAGTTATCCAGATAAGAGATGAAGGAGTTTGGAATTTGAAGTCGGAGATTTGGTTTTTGTTAAAGTTTCCCTGATTAAAGGAGCAATCAGATTTGGTAAGACGGGAAAGCTTGCCCCAAGATATATTGGACCTTTCCCTATTCTTGAGAGAATATGTGTTTTGTCCTACAGGATTGAATTACCAAATCAAATGGCTAGGATTCACAATGTATTTCATGTATCTCATCAGAGGAAGTATGTGTACGACCAATCGCTGGTTGTAGAACCAGCAGTTCTAGAGGATTTAGAGGTCAAACCGGACTTAACTGTAGTCAGGCATCCAGTTCAGATAGTGGATCGAGATGAGAAACAACTCATAAACAAAGTATTAAAGCTGGTTAAGATTCAGTGAAGCGAGGATCCCTAAGATTGTACCTTGGAAACTCTAGATAGTATTAGGAAAGCCTATCTCGATTTGTGTCAGGATAGTTAGGATTGTTGTTTGAATAAATTGTTTGCTTTGGTTGTTAATATATGGCTGATATGTATACTTTGTTGTTGAATATAAAACTTTTGGATTATCTTTTGCTTTTAAATTTCAGGGACGAAATTCTTTTAAGGGGGGAGGAATGTGACAACTCGAGATTTTTGGCAAATATTAATTTAATGATTTTCTAATTTAATATTTGCAAACTTATTCTATTCAAACAATAAATGTGCTTTCTAATTTCTATTGTCTATATATATATATATGTAAATTGTAAATAAAACTATAATTTGAAATTCTATATGTATATCTTAAAAAAAATTAGATTTGAAAACTCCACATTTAAACACTAAGTGTATATATATAGTTATTAATTAATGTATAACTGAGTTTTATATTATTTCTTTTGAAGTTACATAAATATAAATAAAAAGAAAATGTATAAATAAAAATATAAAATATAATATAAAAACATAAGAAAACATAAAATGCATTCATAAAACATTTGTAAGCTTAGGATGTCATGCAAAATCACAAATGTCAATTTATTTGTTTTCTTTAAATGAAAAAGTAAATAAGAAACAAGGCTGTATATAGTTTACACTTATATATATCTCCTTCCTTTCTTTTATCTTTCATTTACAAATTAGAAGAAAAACTAAAAACAAGAGAATAATAGAACAACAAACAACTACATTTTCAAACTGAAGTAAAGCAAGAATCCATTTCAAGATTCAAGATTCAACTACAAGCTTAATAAAGCAGATCAAAAATCAAGTAGCAGTTTTCAAATTTCAAGAGCATTTTCAGATTTCAAAAGATTTATCTGTTCAAAAAAATACAGTTAGTAAACATCACTTTTAAAATCTAAATCTGTTTTATATCCTGATGCATGTGATAAATTTTTGAAGTAAAGTGGTGAAAATGTTTTGCATGTATGCTTGCATGTATATATGTATAAAATTGATTGTGTGCATGTTTGTATATAGATATGTATGTCTCTGTTTTTGATTCAACAGACTAAAATAAGTTCAAAAAATTCAATTCTCTTTCCCTAATTCTTATAGGCCATAATGTTTAAAGAAAATATGTTTGAATTAACTAAATATTAATTTTTAAAATATTTCTAAGTGTAGTAAGAAGGTAGAGTTATTGGGAAGGAAGAAGTACAGTAAAAATCAAATTAAGTCAGCAAATTAATTGTTTAAATCTTGGATTTTTCTTATATCATCTGATTCATATTTAAAAAAAATGATTTTTAAAATTAAAATCAAGATGTTTAAGTTTGTATTTGGTTAGAATTTATGAGTTGAACGGGAAATGGAATTTCGTTGATTTTTGGCGATCGAAGATTCTGGGGTGGTCGAAGTCGTTGCTGGAGGTAGCTCAGAGGTCGAGGCACTTGGGGAAAATGGCCGTCGATTTTTCAGATCACCATGGTGGCAAGATGGCGAAAAAGTAGTGTTTAAAACACTGATTTGGTCGACGTTGATTTAGAGGCCAGTACGACGTCGAGGAAGCATCAGGTTGGATCGGAGGTGGGGGAATGGAAGCGTGGAACTCTGGCGAAGGTTTGGGCTCGACAACGTGGGATCAGATGGTCGGAGCTAGGCAATGCAAGGCGGTTTTTGGTGATTGACTTGTTCCAGTGGGGTTCGATTTGTTCGAATTCGATTTGGATGGTGATATCGGGTTTCTGGGTACTGTAGGCGATTGTGTGTGTCATCATCGATTTGTTGGTGGTAGCGGCATTGATCGGAGTGATGGAGATTGTGTGTGCATGTGCACGAGTGTCAGTGTGTCTGGGTTGGGTTGCTGTAGGAATAGAAAGAGAAGGAGAGAGCTCGGGGAAGAAAGTTTTTGGCTCGAGTTTGCTTTGGTAACAGGTTTTTAAAAGTTAAAACAAAAACAAGATTTAAAAAAAAGAAAAAGAGGAAAATAAGAAGAAGGGATTGCTCGGTTTTAGGCTAGGATTAACATAGGGTTTGGCTCGGGTATTGTTCACAAGTGTATCAACAAGGTTTTAAAATTTAAAACCAAAACAAGTTTTTGAAAACAATTTTCTTAACCAATTCTTTTAAATGAGAAATGTTTTATTTAAGTATTAAGTTAGTTAAAGGTTATATAATAAATTATTTTAAATTAATTAAGTTTGGAATATTTTATTATATGCCTATTATTTAAATTAATTCTTAAATTTATTAAAAATGAAATTAAATAGTGTAATTAAGCAAAGGATTAAGATAAATGGTTTAAACTTTTATTTAATTAAGGTCTTAAGTAATTATAAATGATAATTAAGTAATTCCAATAATTAATTAAAATAAAATAAATGGCTTGCAATTAATTGATAAAAATTAAGAAGGGTTATAAGTTATTAATTTATTTTGTGTTAAATTAAATTAATTATTAGTTGTATGATTAATAAATCTCGTCTATGAATGTTTAATTTGCATTGAATACTTTGGATTGTTTAATATCTCTAGATGTTGATATGTGATATTTTGTGGTTTGATATGCTTTGAATTGAACTGTCATAAATGTGAGTTATTTATCTGTGATGAAATTACCGGGTGAGTATGATATTCTGATTTTGAATTAAATTGTTTTACTTAAAACAACTTGACCTTAAAAGATGGTGTTTGGATTTCGATCAGACCGGGATCAGATATCAAATTGTTATCCTAAAACCACATCGATCCAAAATAAGCGATATGTCGTGAAAAGTGAAGATTAAGAAGGATGATTCAGAATGCAAGGGCTATTTGTCGTTAACGAATTCTATCAGACCATCATCAATGGGGGACGATGAGCATTCCAAGATATGTGTGCTATAATGGTAATTGTAGCCTCAAGCCTCATCAACTGGGAATGGTTAAAACAGGGGAGGTGCAGCAAGGCTAAGTGGGTAGCACCCAAGTAGGATAAGATTTTCCCCTGTCTAGAGGTCCCTTTTATTCGGCCGTGTGGGCGGCTGTTGGCCACAATTGCGGGGTTGTCTTATTCGGACTATCCAGTAAGGGGTAGCTCTGGTCCTGTGTTGTAGAGGATCAGGGTGGATCCACGGTACTATGATCTAGACCAGGTACTGTAACGGGCGGTACCCCATTAGCCCTGCCATTGTATGGAATCCAATCATCAATAAGTGACCTCGGACTTGACTGTATACCTAATATGCTGGAATTTAATGAATGTAACAATTTCGGCTATGTGAATAATCTATTTGAAAACCGTAGACACTATTATAATATAACGTGATTTCCTATCAAATGTTTTGGTTATCGTAAGGGAAAAACTTGTCCGTGTTTATTTACGGAGAGTTTTACGAGATACCTTTGATTTCAAAAGAATTTTTTCAAGTTAAACAACTTAAACCATTTACTCACATCAGACCCATGTCTGACCCGAAGTTTATTTTCTATTTATTGCCTTAAACTCTTGGGTACTCAAATTTTTATGAGTAACCAAGTGATCAGGTTGGCTTGACGTATTTTGGAATATCTATATATATCTATATATATCTATTCCGCTGTGTTAGTAGCTTTGTTTGCTTTTTAGGTTGTAATGTATAGGCATGTCATCACAACTGTCTAATGTGATGTTGTAACTGAATGACTCTGAAGTATGATGAATATTATTTAATATCTATGTGATGTAACATATTTTTTTCCCTTTCGCTGTAAGATTCTAATGATTTTTTTCTTTCTTTCTATCTGTTTTCTTTTCTATCTATTTCTTTCTAATCTACGATACGTTTTTCTATGGAATAAAGGGTGGGTCGTCACATAAACCATGTAAAAATTTTCAATTGTGACGAACCAGGCCATCTCAAAAGAGACTGTCCACATCATGATAAGCAAAAGTTTCCTGCAAGCAATGATTATACAAAAAAGGAAAAGAGCGTATACCTCTATACTAGACGACTCAGATTCAGACTCATCCTCAAGCGATGATGATCAGAAGACGGAAAATTCAAATATGTGCTTTATGGCTATTCATGATTCCGTTGATCTCGGAGGTACGAATCTAGAAAAAGGTACACGTTTACAATATATTATTTGAAATTGTTTTTCTTAAAATTGTTTGATTGTTTTTGAAATTATATGTCGTTTGAATTTTTAATTTTTACTATTTTTATTATTATATTTATTTTTATTTTTTACTATTATAATATTTTTTTATTAAAAGTGTATTATTATATTTAATAATTACTTTAGAAAATATATAGATTTTAAAAACAATATATATATATTAAAGTATATATGAAAAGATAAGTCACATGAAGTCTCTGACCCATGTCGACATGGTCCTACCCATGATGTCAACATCCCTGTCAGAAATTTGAAATTCAAATATGAATTCAAACCTCTGAACATCCTTCCACCTTTTCACCAAATCCAATGTTATGGAAAGGTACCTCTTGACCAGAGGACACGACTATTGGATATCTATTTATTTCCATTGTTACCTGGTTATTTGACCATGTAATAAGAGGCTCTGCATAAGGCCTCGATCGGCATGGAGTCTCATTCAGCATAGAAAGGTCGCTTGGCATAAGGCCTCGATCAGCATGGAGTCTCGTTCGGCATAGAAAGGTTGCTCGGCATAAGGCCTCGATCGGCATGGAGTCTCGTTCATCATAGAAAGGTTGCTCGGCATCTCCTCTCGAGCGGCATAAAGCCTCATTCGGCACAAGCCTCATTCGGCCTACACTCTTCACTCTGCGCAATGCCCTGCTCGGCATACGAGTGCCGTTTGGACTGACTTCCTCGTTCGGCCTACGAATGCCGTTCGGCACGCCGTCCTCGTTCGGCATACAAATGCCGTTCGGCATGCCTTACTCGTCCGACATATGAATGTCGTTTGGTTCGGCATACGAATGTCGTTCGGCGTGCCTTCCTCGTTTGACATACGAGTGCCGTTTGGCTCGCCTTCTTCGTTCGGCATATGAGTGCCGTTCGGCACACAAACCTCGCTCGACATTGTCTGGTTCGACCAACCTCGCCCAGCGATGGCCGTTTGGTATTCCTGTCTTGGTGTGCAAAGACTACTTACCATGGGCCGAGATACCTTGTTTCTAGGCCGGTGAGGGAAGTCCAACCCATCTTCATCTATAAATAGAAGGGCAGGGGCACAATGAAATGGACCTTTTTTCGAGAACACTAGGTGTTGGGCGAATTCTCACCCAGAAGCTCTCGAGACCAAGAAGTCACAGTTTTACCCGAGCTCGCAACCTCCACCTCGTTCGACAAACACAAAGCTAGAAGTCCATCCCCATTCGGCCCCATGACTCCATTCGACATGTCCATCCAGTAGCCGGACCAACCATATTCGGGCAAATCACAAGTGCCATTCGGCATGCCCATCCGGTAACCGAACCAAACATCCCCTACTACTACCGGACCAGCCATACCTGTCCACCATACTCCTCCGAACCAACCATCACCCCACTACCGAATCAACTCCCATGCTACCACCGAACCACTTATCTACCGGACCATCTTCACAACCGAACCAAATAATCACCGGTCCACACTCGTTGCCGGACCACGCCTACCACCGGACCAAGCTCCATGCCGAATGTCCTCCGCCGAACCAGACAACTGCCAGTCCAGATCGCTTCAGCCCGGGCCCACCAGCAGTTATATACTTCCAAGACCCCTGCCCCCTACCTCATTCTATAAATAGAGGGGCAGGGGTACAACAATGGCAGACAAGTTTGAGAGCTCAAGCAAGGAAGGAACTTTCAAACTACTTTCATATACTAATATACGAAGCATTGTACTTGTAATCTGAAGGAAAGAAGATAATAACATGTAAAGTGGACGTAGGCACATTCTGGCCGAACCACTATAAATCCGCGTGTCATTTACATTTCAGCCCCTACTTCTTTTATATTTATGTACTCATCTAAAATCATTGAAAATCACATATAATCAACTAAATAATACGACTTGGAGGTGTTTGTCCATTTTTTGTGCAAACATTTTTGGTGCTTTCATTGAGAGTTGAACTCAAGCTTCATCTTCTCCCACTCAACCTTCTTCCTAACAACATCACTCGTTGCTTAGAAATCATGCCTTCCAAACAGAGAAGGGATGTTAACAAAGGAAAGAACATCGCAACTAGCAGCCTTCCAGATCCAGCAATCACAGATCAGCCCACTTCAACAGCAGTACCAGATGAAAATCAGGAAAATCCAACTGGTCCCGCAACGGAACAACCAATCACTAGGGCAGATCTGGACAGGGTTGTGGCTGAAGTAACTAACCGCTTCACATCCCAACAAGAAACTTTGGTGGACCAACTCATGACACGCTTAAGGGATGCTGAAGAGTCCAACCGCAACACTGAATCATGGGGTGAATCCCAATCCGGAGGATACCGGAGGCAACAAAGGTCTTCACTCTTCGAACAAGCTATCAACAGGAAAAACGATGATAGGGGCCGCGCCCGGACTCAGCCCGAATTCCGACTCGAGGAAGCCCTTGGAACCGAACCTAGCGGGGGAGGCACCAGGCGAGGGTCGGATGTAGCTGAGCCAGTCATGCCACCTAATCATAGAAACCCCGCTGAACGGAGCCGAGCTAGAACCCAGCCCGAAGTTGACCCCATGGATGTGCTCGAAACAGAACCCCACAGGGGAAGATCAAGGCAGGGGGCAACTGTAGCTGGTCCTAGCGTGCATCCAAGCAGCCAAAGACAACCACTGGATAATGCTAGAGGTGATAGACTGTACCATCCCTACAGGTCATCTGGACGAGATAGATCCCGCAGGGAAGAACCGAGCTCATTTTTGTCCGCTCCAAGTTCTGACGAGCGGATGGCACGATTATTCAGAGAATGTGTCCAACGGGAGCAAAGGGACCGGGGAATAGGCGCTAGGGTCACCAGTCCCTTTACCCGAAATATCGAAACTGCCATCACTCCCCGGGAATGGAAAATGCCAACCATGGAACCTTACAAAGGAACTTCCGACCCCATCGTACACCTGCAGAGATACACCCAGCATATGCTCATGAGTGGAGCAACAGAAGGAGTATTATGTAAATGCTTTCCGCTATTCCTATCAGATCTAGCTACCTCCTGGTTCTGCCATCTACCCCAAGGATCCATCAGCTCATGGGAGATGTTAAAAGAAAGGTTTATTAGCCAGTTCCGCATCCATGTGGAACAACCCAGGGATGCTTATTCTCTATCCAATGTCAAACAGAAATCCGGAGAGACGCTGCAACAATATCTAACACGGTTCAACGCCGCAGCGGCAGCAGTTCAAGATGCCGATGAAAAACTCACTCTAATGGCCCTCTGTAGTGGTGTACATCCAGACATCAAGTTTGCCAGAAGATTAACTAAGGAAAAACCAGCTACCTTGCCTGATTTCTTCCATGAAGCTGGAAAGTATATGAGACTTGAAGACGCTGCTACGGAGAGGCAGTCAGGGCAACAAGGCAAGATAGTTCAGGACAAGGTTCCCACTGCAGCTAAGAACGCTCGAAGAAATGAATCTAGAGACAATGCTGGGGGCAGAAAGGTTGAGAAGCGCCAATATCGACCAGGGCCAAGATTTGACTCCTACACTCCTTTGAATGAAACAATCGAAAACATCTACCTAGCCACTCAGGGCGAACTCGGATACAAGCGCCCCCCGCACAAGAAAGAATCAGATAACGCACTCAAGTCCGGAAAGTTCTGTCGCTTCCACGAATCCCACGGACATGACACCAATGAATGCCACCATCTTCGGGACTTGATCGAAGAACACATTAGAAGAAGAAGACTGGAACGTTATATGAAAGGTCAGAACAGGACTCCAACTCCTGCCAATGAGAACTCAAAGCAACCCCTCCCAGAAGTAGGCGGAGGGAATCGCAACAATCACAACACCAGTGGCTCTAGTCAAAAGAAGATAGTAGTCCTTACCATCTCAGGAGGACCACACATTGCCGACAGAAGTTGGGCAGAGATGGAAAGGTACGGCAAGTCGCTTAGAAATGCCGAAGGATATGTTAACTCCATTACGGAGGAACGCCACCCGAAACAAAAAGAAAACAATGACATTGTATTCAGTAGGCATGATTTGGAAGGAAGACAGTACCCACATATGGATCCCATGGTCATCTCTGCCTGGTTTGGTCCAGCTAAAGTTTTTCGGATTCTAATAGACACGGGAAGCTCCGTAAATATCCTGTTCAAACATGCTTTCGACAAAATGAAATTATCAATGAAGGATGTATCCCCCTGTGACAAACCACTGCACGGTTTCACTGGAGATGCAAAAATGCCCCTCGGGCAACTTGACCTCTTCGTCGAAATAGGAAGTCATCCCCGCTCCGTTGTGCGAAAACAAACGTTCGTACTAATAGAAAACCACTCGGCTTACAACGCTTTCTTGGGAAGACCAGCCTTGTCTGACTTTCAGATTGTATTAGCCCCTTGGTGCCTGAAAATGAAATTTCCAACAGACAACGGAGTAGGAGAAGTAGAAGGAGATCAAGATGCCGCCCGAGACTGCTACGTAACTGAACTTCGCAATAACCGCAGAAAGAATAAAGGAAAAGATGCAGAGACTATTCTCTGCATGAAAATCTTGGAGGCATAGCAACTAAAGAAAGCCCCTCCTCTTCGATACACAAGCGATCCCTTCAATGAACTAGACCCCAGGGATAAAGAGGAGGAGGCTACCGCCGAGCCTGCAGAGGCTATGGAATTCGTATCGGTAGATAAGCATGATTCAAGTAGATTATTAAAAATCGGATCTCAGCTGAAAACGGAATTGAAGGATCAACTCATTGACTTCCTCCGCCACAACTTAGATGTATTTGCGTGGACCCATGCCGATATGACAGGAATCTCCCCAGACATAGCATGCCACATGTTGAACATCGATCCCACCAAGGTACCAGTAAAGCAGAAAAAGAGGAGCATGGGGGCAGAGCGATCAGCAGCCCTTGATGAGGAAGTAAAAAATCTACTTGCTAATGGCTTCATACGGGAAGCCATCTACCCAGAATGGATCGCTAACCCGGTGCTAGTAAAAAAGGCCAATGGAAAGTGGCGAACATGTATTGACTTCTCCAATCTGAATGACGCTTGCCCGAAAGACTACTTCCCACTTCCCCGAATTGACCAACTCGTAGACAGCACAGCTGGGCACGAACTCCTATCTTTTATGGATGCATACTCCGGATATAACCAGATCCCCATGCACGCTCCCGATCAGGACCACACTAGCTTCATCACCGACCGCGGATTATATTGTTACAAAGTCATGCCTTTTGGACTCAAAAATGCTGGAGCTACCTATCAACGCCTCGTCAACAAAATGTTCGCAGGACTGATAGGACGAACTATGGAAGTATATGTGGATGACATGTTGATAAAGTCCAGGAAAGCCAACGACCATGTAAGCCATCTGGACGATATGTTTCAGGTACTTCGCCGGTATGGAATGAAGCTGAATCCTCTAAAGTGCTCCTTCGGAGTTTCATCGGGAAAATTCTTAGGATTCATCGTCCACGCCATAGGAATCGAAGCAAACCCTGAACAAGTCCGGGCTTTAAAAGAAATAAGGATACCTTCCACTCGAAAAGAAATGCAGAGCCTAAACGGAAAGGTGGCCGCCCTAAGCAGATTCATTTCCAAGGCAACTGACAAGTGTGTCCCTTTCTTCGAAGCACTCAAGAAAGACAAAGGGAGGTTCGAGTGGACCGACGAATGCTTAAAAGCCTTCCTCAACCTAATCGAACACCTTCAGAGACCACCAGTACTTTCAACTCCAAATGAAGGTGAAGTGTTATACCTATACCTCGCTGTATCATCTCATGCTCTAAGCGCCGCCTTGGTAAGAGAAGAAGACCGCACACAACGCCCGGTTTACTTTGTAAGCAAGAGATTTACGGGGGCAGAAGCCAGATATCCTAAACTTGAGAAGTTAGCATATTGTTTATTGATCGCGTCACGGAAACTGCGACACTACTTCCAGTCTCACTCCATTAGGGTTCTAACCGATCAACCACTAAGACAAGTGCTCCATCGTCCTGACACTTCTGGGCGACTCCTCAAATGGTGCATCGAACTAAGTCAGTATGATATCACCTACCATCCCCGCACCGCTATCAAAGGACAAGCCATGGCTGATTTCATTGCCGAATTCACTACCAACGAAGGCAAGGAACAATCCGAAGTAGCAAAAAACATCAAATGGAACCTCTTTGTAGACGGAGCATCAAACGAACAAGGCTCGGGGGCAGGTATTGTGATCGTCACCCCCAGGGGAAGAAAGTTGTACTATGCATTAAGATTGGAGTTCACGGCCACTAACAACGATGCTGAATATGAAGCAGTAATAGCGGGATTGGAACTGGCCCTAGAAATTGGAATCAATTCCTTATGTATTCATAGTGATTCTCAGCTTATCGTAAACCAGGTACTAGGAGAATTCCAGACTCGAGGAGAACGACTCGCAGCATACCTAAAGAAAACCAGACTGCTGCTCGATCGATTGGACCATTATCTAATCAAACACATTCCTCGAGAAGAAAACCAAGAAGCAGATGAACTTGCAAAGCAAGCTAGTATGAAGGGCAGCACCATTTCCGGAGCATTAGCAATCTCAAGGCAGCTTGCCCCGAGTTTCGAACAAGTGAATCTGATAACTGCAATCGAAGAAGGAACCTGGATGACTCCTATCCGGAAATATTTGCAAGATGGCATACTACCCGACAGGCGTGACGAAGCTAAGAAGATCTTGAGAAAAGTTCCCCACTACACAATACAAGAAGGCATCCTCTACCGGCGTGGCTTCTCTAGCCCCCTATTAAGATGCGTCGCCGGAAGGGAAGCCAAGGAGATATTAACAAACATCCATCAGGGAGGATGCGGAGATCACACTGGAGGACAGACTTTGGCAAGAAAGATACTCCGATATGGATATTACTGGCCCACACTAAACAAAGATGCCCTAGACTTCGTTAAGAAATGCGACAGATGTCAGAAGTTTGCCAAGATCCCTCGACTGCCCACAAACGAAATTACTCAAATGACCAGCCCTTGGCCCTTTGCTGTATGGGGAATTGACTTAATTGGCGAACTGCCAACGGGCCGAGGCGGAGCCAAATATGCTATAGTGGCAGTCGATTATTTCACCAAATGGGTGGAAGCGGAACCTTTAAATAAAATATCTTCAGCAAAAGTTATCAACTTCTTGATCAAAAACATTCTGTGCAGGTATGGAGTCCCCCTCAAGATCGTATCAGACAACGGACTCCAATTTGACAGCGAAGAATTTGCCGACTGGTGCCAAGAGCATGGAATTCATAAAAGCTTCTCATCAGTAGCTTACCCTCAGGCAAACGGACAAGTTGAAGCTGTCAACAAAATTCTCAAAACCCTAATCAAGAAGAAACTTGAAAAGTCAAAAGGCGCTTGGGTGGACGAACTTCCTACGGCACTATGGGCATACCGCACATCTTTCAGAACATCAACGGGACATACTCCTTTCTCTTTGGCATATGGATCGGAGGCAATGCTCCCAGTTGAGACTATTGTGCCTTCCCACCGTAGGATCCACTACAACCCAGAAGAAAACGAAGAACTCCTCCTCATGTCTTTGGAACTGATTGAGGAAAGGAGAAACGATGCAGCACTCAAAGCAGCAGCTCACAAACAAAAAGTGGCAGCACTATACAATTCCAAAGTCAAGCATCGCAGCTTACAAGAAGGAGATCTTGTCCTCAGGCGAATCTTTCCGCGCCCCGGGGCACTGGACCCCATCTGGGACGGACCATATGTAGTTCACAAAGATCTCCACAACGGAGCTTACATTTTGTCAACAGTGGACGGAGAGGTGTTCCAGAGGGCATGGAACATCCGACACCTCCGTCGATACTTTTCTTAACTTGTACTGCCCATATGAAGTGAATTAACAAAGAGAATCAGTGGACGTAGGCATTTTCGTGCCGAACCACTTTAAAAAATCTTGTCTCTTTTTAACTTGTTCCTTTATGTCTTGGCTACTTGTTAAGTTTTATCCCTCTCTGTTGAACAAAATCCTATGGCATCTCCACTCAAGACGCACCGCGGCCTCATCTGGACTAGGCCTAACAGGTACGCCACGATTCTATGCACTCGCCAATGAGACTCTTTTGCTCCAGCATCCCTCTGCTGCGGGTTAACTCATTGCGCGCCTGCCCTCAAAGCCAACTGTAATGAGCCGATTATAAGTCATCATAAAGGCCGACTATAGCCGATGGCAGCTCATTACGGCGTTCGGCTCGTCGGTAACCGTGAACCTACTTTAAGCCCCAACATAAGGTGTGGCCAGCCAGGGGTAGTTCACGGCCAACGGCACCCACGCTAGCCGGCCACGGTAAATCGAATAATACCCACGATTACGGACCATAATGGTTCGGGTAGTTACCGTGCGCGATCTCGGCTCCGATGTGTCTTAAGTACGGCTGTGGTAAAAAAGAAAACTCCCCGCGGAGGCGTAAGATGGGTGACAAATGTCTCCAAGACCCACAGCTAGGGAAAGTGACTACAAAACCCGTTTGCCACGAACTTAAGCACATCGACGGCCTTCCGTGACTGGAAGTTTTACTTTTACTATATTTCCATTTCATTTAAATATTTTTCTCCTATCCTGTATAACAAACTCTAAAGTACAGGAAACCAAATAGGAAGCATTCACTCGTGAGGCTCTAAGCCTGCGTACTGGGTAGCAGGGCGCTCAGCTATACCCGTAAACAGTTACACAAGACACTCAAAGCTACCGCCTGCGAATAAAACATAAAGGGCGGTACTCTCTTCTCTTGTACATAAATGCGTAACTATAGCTTATTCATACACTGACATTGCAAAAACGTGAAATTATATTTCAAGCAAAAACTTAACATCAAACACAACTAGAATCACAGGCATATACATAATTATACTTCTCACACGGCACATAAAGATAGCGACAACATTTAAACATGACAAAATCAGCTTATATTATGAGATCACACGAAGTTATTCTTTGCAAATAATTTTATTACAGTTGCATGTCAAAGACTAACATAAACAGTGATAAAAAAGAAACAAAAAGATGGCAGATGCATTCACACTCCATCACCAACTCCCCCAGCCTACTTAGCCGCAGGATCAGAGCCCCCAGCATGTGGATCTGAAGTCCCACCTGTCCAGATCAGAAGAGGAATTCATTAAACGAACGATCAAGTTATGAAAACACGGAAAGAAAAGAAAGGGAAAAGAATAACTCACCAGCATCCGCCGCTTGATCCTCATCATCCAACTGCACGCCCGCTTCCTCTGCAGCGAGCAGCCGCATCCCCTCTTTCACCGCCGCTTGCTCCTCCTTTGAGAACTGAGCAGTAACCGCACTCAGGTTGAAAGCCTCTCCGCCTTCCTTACCCGCGTTCACCCTGGCCTCCTCTAAAGCCTGGAGATACACCTTGGCCATGACCCGAGGGTAATCGTCCATCCAAGACAAGCCGCCCTCCTTCCAAGTGTGGAAGTACATATCCTGCAGCATCTCATCCATCATCCCCTCGTTTTCCTCAAACTCCCTCACCCGGGCCTCGGAAGCTTGCAACTTGGCGACGGCGACATCCCTCTCCGACTGGTATCTCAAGCAGTCAGCCTGGAGTGACCTCCTCATTTCCTCTTCCTTCAACCTGAGGGACCTCCTCATCTCCTCCATCTCCTCCTTCAACTCGGCCTGAGCCATCTCCGCAGCCTCGAGCCTCCCTGACAACTCCTCTACCCGCTCGAGATCCGCATTTCGAACCTCATCCACCGTTGCGATAGCTATGTTAATCCGCTCCCTGCAAGCGACCTCCATCTTCCGTAATTCCGCCCTACTGGCCTTCTCCATGGTCTCTTTCAGACGCTTGGAGGCTTCCTCATGCTGGGAAATCTGGATGGCTTGGTCGGCGAGCTGCTTGGCCTGATCGGCAACCTTTAACCTCAACCGAATGTTAGCACTCCCGATCTCTTCCCCGGCCTTGACCAACTTAGCATGATGCTCCATTAACTTCTTGGTCTCTGCGGCCACCCGGTCGATATTAGCCTTGGCCTCATCCCCCATGGTGACTACCCGTGTAGTAAGTAAATCAAGATCTAAAGATTTGGCCTCGTCCAGCACCCTTACCATGGGGTTGCGGGGAAGGAGGTGTTCGCCCGTGGTCTCATCGAATGAAATGTCCCGAAAGCTTGGGTCTAAATCAGGATGGCCAGCAAAAGGGTCACGAGGCACGGGGCGAGGCGCATCGGGACGCCTTATATGAATGACAGTAGGACTCTTGGAAGGAGGAGGAGGGGGGCCGGGCTCCGTGCTCTCCTCCGTAGTATCACGAGGAGGCTGAGTAGGAGGCTGCGAACCAGGGGACGACTCAAATAAGGAACGGCTCTGCTTCCTTTTCTGAATGCCCTCTTCGATGACCCCAAGAAGAGGGCGGTACTTGACTACGTCCCCAGTGCGATCAGTAGAAGGTTTCGCAGAAGCTCTCCTCGACTTAAATTGTTCAAGGCGATGTCGAACATCCGACGTTTTAACTGCCTGGCCTGCCCTTGGAATAAAGAACAAGTGTTACGAACATACAATAATCCGCAATTCAAAAAATGTGCTAAGTTAAAAAGAAAGAAAAGTGAGGAGACACATCTATTATACAAACCCGGCGGAGGAGTGGGAAACTGCAATAAGTCCTGGATCTCATTCCAGGACGGAAGTGAACCGTAAAAAATTTCTAAGTCCCTATCGAAAATGGAATCGGCAGAAGACAAAAGTTCACCTTGCGTCGCCGGAGTCACCCTAGCTGAAGCCACAGCTTTGCCGGTTTCCTTTGCCTTCTCCGTTTCTTTCTCCTTTTCCTTCTCCGTTTCCGACTCTCCCTCCGACTCCCCGAAGGCCCGACGGAGAGCCTCGTCCAGTTCGAGGTCTTGCTCAGAGGTTAGAGCGGCAACACCACTACCACCTTGACCGTCGCCATCTCCTCCACCCTCCGACCCTTCTCCAACTTCGCCTCCTTCCTCCTCTTCCACACCTTCCTCCTCCGGGACAGTCGGGCAAGTACTTGGAGAAGGGCCATCGGACTTCTTCAGTTTCTTCCCCCCGACCACGGGACGCTCTGCGAAAGGCTCCCTCTTACCGCTCTTTACTGTAGCCCCCTCCTTAGCTTTAGCAGCCCTCTCCTCAGCCGTATCCCTTTGCTTAACTACGGACTGGCGCGGTAAGATCAAGTTATACTCCAAGAGGGTTGCGTTCCTGATCAATAAAGAGGCCGACCGGTCCCGTGCCGGAATAGCCTTTAATTCAGCAGCCATTCGCACTAAGGAATCGTCCTCCACGACTGCAGTACCACCTGTCGCTAGCCAGAAATAGAAGCATGTCAGAAAAAGCACTACAGTCAAAACACATGAAAAATATAAATGAAATCAATCTTACAGCCGGAAGTGAAAAGGCGGAAAGAAACAGCATCGTCCTTGACGAAGAACCACTCCTTCTTGAACATGGTGAACTTGGAATACAAGTCCAGAACTGGTTTGAAGGGTACGGCCGCCTCCAAACTAATATACGGAGACCCCTTCTTATAGCCTCTCAGGTTGTACAAGTATCGGATTTCCCGGTTAGAAGGAGGACGCCCGTACCTCCTCTGGAAGATAACAAAGAGGCTCACCAGGATAGCATATGAGTTAGGCTGAAGCTGGAAGGGAGCCACCTTCAAATATGTGGTGAAGCTTACTATCCAAGCGTTGATAGGGGGGATAGCGCCGCACATGCAATGGTATCTGCTAAAAGCGAAGTAGCCCTCGGGAGGATTATATGGCATCACTCCATCTCCCGGCAGCAGCATAAGAGCCCTATCTATCCCGAAGGAACGGGATATGACGTCAAGTTGCTCCTCCTTTAGGGAGCTAGGAAAGCAATCCGGGGGAGAGACCAAAAGTTCCTGTGGACCATATCCGTCCACTAGAGACCTCGGAATAGGTCGGTGTTGCCCGGATCCTGGTTGGACTGGGGGCAAGGAAGAAGAAGGCTCTCCTGTGCCTCTAGACTTCTTTCTATCCGATCGTGTTTCCGCTTTGCGAGACATTTTCTGCAACACAAGGAAAGCAAGGCATTAGAACAGGGAACATAGAAAAGTAAACAAACAAGTGCGTGCAAGTGTGGGATTTCATTCGCAAACTAAAGTTTTCAAGGTCATCGTGTTCATTCGGTTTCCATCTCATTCGGTCATCAAGTTCATTCGGTCATCATGTTCATTCGGTTTTCCATCTCATTCGGTCATCATGTTCATTCGGTGGTACTGTATCAAGGGCATTCGGTACGCAAGGCATTCGGCCCCAAGGCCGTAGTCCCATTCGGTGAAACGAAGACGTACGTGTGTATTCGGCAATAAGTGTATACCTGGTCCGGTATAAGGTTGGTTCGGCAAAACACTTGGTTCGGCAAAACACTTGGTTCGGCAAAACACTTGGTTCGGCAATAGATTGATTCGGCGCTTGTTGGTTCGGTGAAGAAAAACAAGGGGGGTACGGCCTCTATATATAGGCGAACTCACAACCACCGAACCAAACAATTCGCCCAACCGGACCAATAATACCGGACCACCAGAAGCCGAATGAGAATAGCCGGACCAACCAAGAACCGAATGGAACTCTCTCTCTACCGTCCAAGACCAGGAACTAGTGGCGTGCAAAGCGCCTCCCTCAGATAAGTACCGAACTCCAGAACTAACTAATAAAATAAGATTATGATAACGATGAATAAGTCGTAAAATGCTCACCGACGTGGATTAAATCGTTTACACGTGTACGCGACCTCGAATGGTCCACAGGCACGCTCTGAATGGTTATTAACCCTACCATCGTGGGAATTTACACTTTGACACGCGTTCTTAAGCCCATCGGTCATATGGATATTTGATAATTATTATGAAATGGCTAAGCTACTTACACATGTACGGGGTCGCGAACGATCCCTAGGCATGCTCTGAGCTGGCGATAAACCACCTTGGCAAACGACCCAGGAACCCACTCTAACGTAAACCTGGCATCGACGATGCTAAGCCCCTTCGGGGCACACTTGCTCGTCCCGAGCGACACAGTTCACTTCATCTCAAATATTCCAACCACGAACGGTCGTTATTTGAAACCACACTAAAACTGTAAATTCCTTTGCAGGACATCCGCAGGATACGAACGTCCAGCCCATGGCGTTACGAAACAAGCCTTTCTATCACCAGGAAACAAAGCGCGACACGTGCAAGCACGTGCCCCACTTTGGGGGGCAAATGTTGGGCGAATTCTCACCCAGAAGCTCTCGAGACCAAGAAGTCACAGTTTTACCCGAGCTCGCAACCTCCACCTCGTTCGACAAACACAAAGCTAGAAGTCCATCCCCATTCGGCCCCATGACTCCATTCGGCATGTCCATCCAGTAGCCGGACCAACCATATTCGGGCAAATCACAAGTGCCATTCGGCATGCCCATCCGGTAACCGAACCAAACATCCCCTACTACTACCGGACCAGCCATACCGGTCCACCATACTCCTCCGAACCAACCATCACCCCACTACCGAATCAACTCCCATGCTACCACCGAACCACTTATCTACCGGACCATCTTCACAACCGAACCAAATAATCACCGGTCCACACTCGTTGCCGGACCATGCCTACCACCGGACCAAGCTCCATGCCGAATGTCCTCCGCCGAACCAGACAACTGCCAGTCCAGATCGCTTCAGCCCGGGCCCACCAGCAGTTATATACTTCCAAGACCCCTGCCCCCTACCTCATTCTATAAATAGAGGGGCAGGGGTACAACAATGGCAGACAAGTTTGAGAGCTCAAGCAAGGAAGGAACTTTCAAACTACTTTCATATACTAATATACGAAGCATTGTACTTGTAATCTGAAGGAAAGAAGATAATAACATGTAAAGTGGACGTAGGCACATTCTGGCCGAACCACTATAAATCCGCGTGTCATTTACATTTCAGCCCCTACTTCTTTTATATTTATGTACTCATCTAAAATCATTGAAAATCACATATAATCAACTAAATAATACGACTTGGAGGTGTTTGTCCATTTTTTGTGCAAACACTAGGGAGACTCTGCCGCTTTCAAGACTCTTTCTTTTCAGCTAGCACTTGTACTCAAATCATTATTGTACGGATTGTACCTGTAATCAGTCATTTGTGAAAGCAATAAAGATCAAAACTCAAAGTGGACATAGGCAATTACGCTGAACCACTATAAATCCAGTGTTCTTGTTTTTACATTTAATTTAGCATACAGTTATCTCTTTTAATTTACTTTCTTCATTAATCTCTCTACACAATCTTTCTCAAGGGTATTAGTGACCAATTCTGGTGCTAATATTTTGGTGCTTTCACTGAGAATCGAATTCTCAAGCCGCTAGGATTTGCTTTGTAGCTACTGGACTGAATAAATTCTCCGAAGGAGATCCAAGTCATTTACAGGACATCCGTTGATTCTACTCAGAGTTCCTATCAATAACTCTACTATGGGAAGACCACGTACCAGATCAGCCTCTCATAATGTGGATGTCAACGAGACTGCTAGCGTATAACAAATAGGACCTAGCAATCAACAAGAAAATTTGGGTGCAGGAACTACAACCCAATATCAAAGGGAAGTTGTCACCAGAACATAGTTGACTTGATGAGAGAACTCATGGAAAGCAGAAGACAACTCAGCGAGCAGATTCAAGCTAATGCTAACCTCATGACTTAGCTTACTCAGCAACAACATTAGAATGCTGGAGGTAGCCCCGTTCCTTACTCTTCATACGATAGCTTGACATCATCCGATGAACCTCCCAAGCATAGACGCCGCAAAACTAAAACTGCACAAGCAGGTGTTGCTGATCGATCAACTAGGGATCACTTACATCTTGGAGACGACACCCAAGCCATATCGGGAAACTTAAAAGCTGGAGAACATGTGGAAAATGGACGTTTGGCTCACCAAGACCCCAATGAAGTTGGCCCCCAAGATACACGTTTGTCAGATCGCCAAGAGTGGAGACATCAACCTGAGTGGTCTCGTAGAACAGAGTCCAACCTTCTGTCCTCCATACGAACCCCGGACTTATTAGCTATGGTCAGACAGTTGATGAGAGAATATCAAGGCTTGACCAATGAAGATTGGGGGATATCCAGGAGTCATACTGCATTCACAGATACTATTCTACAGGCCGAGTACCCAAGGAAGTTTAATATGCCAACTATCCCGGCCTACGAAGGAAAGACTGATCCTAGACAGCATGTGATGAGATATGCATGGATGATGGATTCAGCTAGAGCAAATGATGTGACCAAGTGTAGATGTTTCCCAATTACTTTATCCAGAATCGCCACAATGCGGTTCACTTGACTTCCTCCACGGTCTATATCCAACTTTGACCAATTGGCAATGAAATTCGTAGAACAATTCTGGATACATGGCACTCGTCCTAAGGACGTGATGTTCCTATCTAGTGTAAGTCAGGCTCCAGGGGAGTCGTTGAAAGAGTACTTACAAATATTTCATGTTGCGGCTACTAAAACTAGCAACCCTAATGACCACACAATTCTGATGGCAATAATGTGAGGGGTGGATCCGGATTCAGAGTTTGGAGATTGATTGGTACTAAAGCCTCTAATTACGCTGGAGAGTTTCTATTGAAACACTCATTAATTCATAAAAAGGGAGGAAGCCAGATGGACGAGGCCAGATATGGCACCGGGACCTATTCAGGAGACTGTGGAAAGCAACATCACTGTAAAATAGTCCGGTAGAAATTCAGGGAAGGTTCAAGTCAATCCAGAATAAGTCCGGGCAATCCTAAGGGTCCGGAAGAGGAAATCCCGAAAAGAAAACGGAAACAGGGAAATGGAAGTCGAGAATTCCCACTTAAAATGAATATACTCCTTTGAATGCATCTCTGGAGAATATTTTTCTTTCAACTTGTAATACTTTCCAATAACAAAAATCTATGCCCAAAGGAGTCAACAGAGGAACAAAAACAGACTGGGAAGTACTGCCACTTGTAGAGACTTACGGGTACAATACAGAGGAGTGTAGACACCTCTACGATGCCATAGAAAAGCTGATTAGACAGAAAATGTTGCAGGAGTTTGTCAAGAACCCATAGGTAGGAAGGCAAGGAATGTCAGATCCGGGACGCGGGCCGGCTCCACACCAACCAGAGGAACCTGCCCGATCTGTGGGTAGATTGGTCATAAATACTATAGACGGTGGACCTCATCCTGTAGATAAGAACTGGCAAAAAATTGAGCGGTATGTTAACTCCTTAAGGCATGCAGATTATGAGTGTTGTTCGAATGTGGAGGATGGGACCCCCGCTAAACAGCAACACATAATGATAGACGATATAGTGTTCAGGAGCGGAGATGCTGACAAGGTGGCGGCTCCTACCGTTGACCCAATGGTCATATCCGCGACAATCGGGCAAGCATATGTGAAGAGAATTTTAATTGATTGTGGAAGTTCTGTTAACATCACCTTCAAAAAGGCATATGACCGAATAAAGGTGGAGACAAAGGATTTGAAACCATCTAAAGTCCATATCCATGGCTTTAATGGTGAAGTGACTGATGCATGGGATATGTTGAATTGCCAGTTGAACTGGGACAAGATGAGCATAAGAGGGTGCGAATCCTGCCTTTCGTAGTATTGGATGTTGATTCTCAATATAATGTGTTTCTGGGTCGACCGGCCCTGGCAGAGTTCAGGGCAGCTTTGGCCCCGTGGTGTTTGACTTTGAAATTCCCAACAGACTATGAAGTTGGTGTGGTGCATGGCGATCAGGCGATCAGTCGCGTATGTTATGTGGTTGAGCTGAAGAGGCCCAACGGAGAGAGAAAGGAAAGGTTGCGGACAGCTCCGTCCACATTCGGAATACTGACGATTGACAAGTAGTGCCCGAGCCCTGGCTCGGGCAACATTCTCAGATCTGTAGAGACATAGATCTGAGAGATGATGATGGAAAACCTAGGGAAGCAAAAGCAGCACCTGCTGAATTGACGATTGACATTCTAGCCAGCCAAGATGACCCATCGCAAGTACTGAAGATAGGATCACAACTCGACCCCTCAATGGCCGAAATCTTACTGACTTCCTCCGAGTGAATCTGAATGATATGTGTGGGATTTTTCCCACTATAACGAGTCATATATTGAACATAGACCCGAGGTACGTACCAGTAAAGCAGAAGAGGAGAGGCATGGACCTGTAGAGGTCCGCTATTCTTAGAGAGGAGGTGGATAAACTCAAAGCCAATGGGCACGTCCGCGATGCCATCTACCCTGAATGGGTGTCTAACCCTGTGCTAGTGAGGAAAGCCAATGGGAAGTGGAGAACTTGCATAGTTTACTTCGATCTAAACAAAGCACCAAGGATAATTTTCCTTTACCCAGGATTGACCAACTGGTTGACTCAACAGCGGGACATGAGTTACTATCATTTATAAATGCATACTCGGGATATAACCAAATCCCGATGCACATTCAAGACCAAGAACACACCAGTTTTGTCACAGATGTCGGGTTATATTGCTATGTAGTGATGCCTTTCGGATTGAAAAATGCAAGAGCAACCTATCAACATCTGGTGAGTCGATTTTTTAAAGATCAAATTGATAGAACAATGGAAGTCTATGTGGATGACATGCTCGTGAAGTCACGGCAGTCAAACGACCACATTTGAGATTTAGCGAAGATGTTTGATATACTTAGATATTATGGGATGGAAATTAACCCTTTGAAGTGTTCCTTTGGCGTTGCGTCAGGAAAGTTTTTGGGTTTCATTGTTAATGCATGGGGAATTGAAGCTAACCCAGAAAAGAATCAAGCTATTCGGGACATACATGTGCCCAAAACAATAAAGCAAGTACAAAGCCTGAGTGGAAAAGTAGCCGCACTAAGTCGATTCATATCCAGGGCCACAGATAAATGTATTCCCTTCTTTGATGTCATAAAAAAAGGAAAGAGAAGTTTCAAATGGACATCCAACTGTGAGGAGGCGTTCCGAGCTCTGGTAAGGCATTTAGAAAGTCTCTCGGTGCTATCGAAACCGGTAGACCATGAAATGTTGTATGTGTACTTGGCTGTATCCCAACATGCTATCTATATGGCTCTGGTTCGCGAGAAGGACCGAGTTCAAAAGCCAGTATACTATGCCAGTAAACATTTAACGGGGCAGAAAGAAATTATCCCAAGATCGAGAATCTAGCCTAGTGCTTGGTGATTACATCACACAAGCTTCGTCCGTACTTTCAGGCACACACGATCAGTGTTTATACCGATCAACCCTTGCGGCAGGCACTCCAACGACTGAAAACCTCTGAAAGGATGTTAAAATGGAATATCGAGATGAGTTAGTTCGATATTACTTATTTACCATGAAGGGCGATACAAGGGCAAACGCTAGCATACTTCATCGCTAAATTCACCGTGTCAGATGAATCAAACAGCCACAATGTCATACCTCCTGTGCGATGGAAGATGCACACTGACGGGGAATCTAATGACCGTTGCTCTAGGGCTGGTATAGTTCGTATGACTCCTAAAAACTGATGTTTTGTTACGCTTTGAAGCTTGAATTCCCAGCAACAAATAACGAAGCCGAGTATGAAGCATTGATTGCTGGCTTGAATCTTATCACGGAATTTGACATAAAGTCGGTTGAAATCTTTTGTGACTCACAATTGTTGGTATACCAGGTGCGGGGGGACTATCAAGCGAAGGGACAGAGACTTGCCCCATACCTTACATGGGTTCAACAGCTGCTAGCAAATCTAGAATATTATGATATTTTGCATGTCCCGTGTGAACAAAACAGAGAAGCCGATTCATTGGCAAAATTTGCAAGCACTGGCGATGCATAGTAGATGGGATTGATTCCCGTCGAAACCTTACATGCTTCGAGCATAAATATGATGGAACTAGACTTCGTGTTAAAAATAGAAATCGAGAAGGAATCATGGATGACCCTATCCAAGCAATACTTGCTACACGGGATCTTGCCTGAAAGAAAGAACGAAAGATGACAAGTCATTCGTAAGGCTTGACGGTAAATAATGCAAGACAAAATAATGTATCCAAGGGGATTCTTGTCCCCCTTACTCCGATGCATTGCTCACAATGAGATAAAACGAGTCATGAAGGATGTTCATGAAGGCGAATGTGGTGACCATACTGGGGGGCAGACGTTAGCAAAGAAGATCCTCCGGTATGGATATTATTGGCTAACTGTAAATCGGGATGCTGCAGACTATGTAAGGAGATGTGAAAAATGGAATAAGAATGCAAAAATCCCAAGAGCTCCGTCAACAGAACTCACACAAATGGTTAGTCCTTGACCGTTTGCAATGTGGGGATCGATATAATCAGTTCTCTACCCATACCTAAAGGTGGTGCGAAATACGCGTTAGTCGCCGTCGATTACTTTACCAAATGGGCAGAAGCGGAGCCCTTAGCCACGATCACCACCAAGAAGGTCATTAATTTCGTTGCACGAAACATTATATACCGTTTTGGCCTTCCACGGATTATCATTACATACGTCGGAACTCAATTCGAAAGCAAAGAGTTCAAAGAATTTTGTCGAAAACATGGCATTGAAAAAAGGCTTGTGCAGTTGCTCATCCAAAAGCCAATGGACAAGTGGAAGCCATGAACAAAATAATCAAGTCCATATTGAAATGCGTTTGGAAATGGCTAGAGGCAAGTGGATGGATGAACTTCTAACAACACTTTGGGCTTATAGAACCACCCACAAGTCCACGACTAGCCATACTTCATTCGCATTGGTATAGGGCACGGAAGCTGTTATACTCGTAGAACTTGAAGTTCGGACACATCGGCTAACTCATTAAGACCCTAAGACGAATCGGGATCTTTTGCTGGAATCACTGGACTTCATTAATGAAAAACGTGAAGAAGCTGATTTAAGAGCGGCCGCATATAGACACCGAGTCACTCAATATTATAATGAAAAAGTTCGGTCGAGAGTCTTTGATATGGGTGACCTTGTTTTGAAACGAGTTTTCCCGGTCCCGTCACATCTGGATCTCACATGGGAAGGTCCATACGTCATTGAACGGAGGCTTGGAGAGGGAACTTTCAAGCTAGCGACCGTTGATGGCGCGACACTCTCACGAACATGGAATAGCGAGCATCTATGACATTATTATACTTAGTCTATTCCTTTTCTATCTTTGTTGCGATTATTTTTAGTATGTTTTTATTTTGCTATTTTTTGGCATGTAATAAGACAATTTAGCTTGTTTTCATTAATAATGGATTGAAGCCATATTTTCCATGAATTATTGATGTTTCCTGTATAATAATTCTATGGCAAAAAACTAGATTCATATTATTCTGTCTGACATACGAACGCACATAAACGACTTAAAAACCTCTAAGTCCCTGAAATGGACTAGAGTACCCTTAGTCCTCTGAGTGCGGACTAGAGTATAAACGACTTAAAATCTCCATGTCCCCAAAGTGCGAACTGGAGTACTCTGAGTCCCATGAGTGCAGACTAGAGCATAAACGACTTAAAATCTCCAGGTCCCCAAAGTGCGGACTATAGTACTCTGACTCCCCTGGATGCGGACTAGAGTATAAACGACTTAAAATCTCCAAGTCCCAAGAGTGCGGACTGGAGTACTCTGAGTCCCCTGAGTGCGGACTAAAGTATAAACAACTTAAAATTTCCAAGTCCCCAGAATGTGGACTGGAGTACTCTGAGTCCCTTGATTGAGGACTTGAGTATAAACAACTTAAAATCTCCAAGTCTCCAGAGTGCGGACTGGAGTACTCTCAGTCCCCTGAGTGCGGGTTAGAGTATAAACGACTTAAAGTCTCCAAGTCCCTAGAGTGCGGACTGGAGTACTCTGAGTCCCCTGAGTGCAGACTAGAGTATAAAAGACTTAAAATCTCTAAGTCCCCAGAGTGTGGACTGGAGTACTCTAAGTCCCCAGAGTGCAGACTAGAGTATAAACAACTTAAAATCTCCAAGTCCCCAGAGTGCGGACTATAGTACTCTGAGTCCCCTGAGTGTGGACTATAGTATAAACGACTTAAAATCTCCAAGTCCCTAGAGTGCGGACTGGAGTACTCTGAGTCCCCTGGGTGCGGACTAGAGTATAAACGACTTAAAATCTCCAAGTCCCCAGAGTACGGACTGTAGTACTCTCAATCCCCTAAGTGCGGACTAGAGCATAAACGACTAAAAATCCCCAAGTCCCCAAAGTGCAGACTGGAGTACTCCGTGTCCCCTGGGTGTGGACTAGAGTATAATCGTCATAAAATCTCTAAGTCCGCAGAGTGCTGAATGGAGTACTCTGAGTCCTCTGAGCGCGGACTAGAGTATAAACGGCTTAAAATCTCCAAGTCCCCAGAGTGCGGATTGGAGTACTCTAAGGTCCCCCGAGTGCAGACTAGAGTATAAACAACTCAAAATCTTCAAGTCTATAAAGTGCGTACTGGAGTACTCTATGTTCCTAGGGTGTGGACTAAAAACTATTCTAAGTACTTGGAGCGTAGGATAGAGAATGTGCAATTCCAGAGAACCTCCGAGTAATATGAAAATGAATTAGAAGTTTACATAACTCGCAAGAGCTTGGTTTTCGACCACAGTTATACAGCAAGCTGAACAATAAAAGTCATTTGAAAGAAAAAAGAACTAAGTTTTATTTATTAATCCAAAATGAGGTTCTACTACAACTCCTCCAAAACTCGGAGTCAAAAGTCTATCTACGTTGACTACAAAAATAAATAGAAATAATTACAAAATCAAAGCTAACTCTTATCGAACGAGAGTTACAGCTACTTCTTCGATTTCTTTGGTTTCTTTTCCTCCTTCATTTTCTTAGATGACTCCTCCCCCATGCGTTTTCACTTGGATGCTTTACTTTATGGGGAAGTAACATCCGAGGAGTAATGAGGGACTTCTAGTGGCTTGGACCCACTGGGAAGGATGACCTTCAATGGCCTGTTCAGAGGATCATCTTGATCCACAACTCGTTGCTCGACTTTGATTTTAACTTTCCTTTTCTTTTCTTCCGCAAGTTGCTCCTTCATGCTCTATTTTGAAGTGTGTCCAGAGGCGCCTGTGATTTCAATTTCATAACTTTCTTCGACAGGAGACGAAGTTTCAGACTTCCCTTTCTCCCCTTTCTCCTTGTTGGCGTCATCGCTCCTTGGAGTCGGTTCAGGATCAGAATGGCTTGCACAAAATCGCAAGAGAGGATCGTTAGAATATAATGAACTCTCGCCAAAAACTATGACTCTTTGAACTTTAAGAAGAAGAGTTATTTACCGGTCTCTTGTTGACTCTCAATCGTCCGAGGAGTCTTACACTCAGGAATGGGAGATAGAACATGAATGTTGAGGCCAGGTCTTCCGGGTCATAACCAACATGATGCTCGTACGGATCAAGTGCTGGCCGACCATTCGATTGGGTAGAGGAGGAACTGGAGACCCGGCTCTATACGGACCGACAATGTCATCTTTTCCTTTTGACGAGGGAGAACCTTTATAGTAGAGAGCCTTCGCTGCAAACAGGTCTGAATGCTCATTCCCCTTGAGAAATTCCTTTACTAAAGCCTCCTCGTCAACGTCCTCGGTGCTGGTCTCAACCTTTTTGATCATTATAAAAGTTTCCCATGCCTCGGCCAGAGGTTCGAGGTAACTCTCTCCTAGAAAGGTTAAGTCCTGATGCATGAGGACACGGGCATTGTATTTTGCAATAAGCGGATTGAACAGGCATTTGATCTCCTCCCTTCCAGCCTCCGTAGCCACCTCAAGGCAAGAGTCTATCTCCACGAATGCTATTCTTTTGCCCTCTTCAAGGGCTTCATCATTCAGCATCCCGACCTTAGAGTGCTCGTCATTGAGCTTTGCCTTCAGGAGTCACGTAGCAACAATCTCATCGCAATATCGTTGCGACTCTTCCTGAGCAGCAGTTTTTTCCTCTCTCTCTCTTTGTGGAGTAGATCTTCCAACTCTTTGACTCGCAGGGCGAATGCATCCCTCTCCTTCTGAATGGAATCCTTCTCTAAAGCTAAGGCCCCACAGCGTTGGACTGCTTCGTCAATTTCTTTCTTATGTGATGACTCTAGACTATTAACGGCATCCGCTGTGTCTTTAGCGCTTTTTTGGGCAGCTTCGAGCTTAGACTTGTATGAAGTGAGCTCTTCATCCTGAGCTTTAATAATGTCTTTATCGTGAATAGCCTCAAGCTTTGGGCAATCAATTTCATATTAATGCTCAATAGAGACTTCCGAGACATTCTCAACTAAGTGGACAAACGTGTCATGTTGAATGTAGACGTCGTTAGTACAAGCAATAGCGCTTTGTTTGATATGTCTCAGAATGTGATTAATCGTTGGGAGAAATTTCAAACCATCAAAGCATATTTTTTTGAATGTGGCTTTGAGGTCATCAAGTCTTTCTGCTACCGATGGATAAGATACAGGAGCGGGAAGAGTCTGCCTGGAGACTATAGATGTTTTGTGGGGATCTCGGGATTGCCTGGTACTGGATGAACCGGAGTGTTGATCTTGATGGGCCTCAGGCTGGGACCCCTTATGCATGGACTTCACTTTTCCTTGCTTCGAATGAGAAGGAGGATCGCGAGAATAGGAGGACTGCTATAGGTTTTTCTTCGATAAGATGATTCTCGATGGCGGTAGTCTCGATCGCTGGTGTCATCTCTGTTTCGGCATATGCCAGAACTTGAATCCCGGCCAGAATGATGAAAAATAGATGACCCAGAAAGACGATCGAGCTCGTGAGCACTTCCCATGACACCTGTGCAAAATTTGGATAACGACAAGTTAGAAAAAGAATAGTGTGATGGCTAGAAATTAAGTGCAAGGTGAAGTGCATGTGTCCGTGTGTGTCCTAGTGTTTCCCCCCAACATACCAGTTTCTTTGTCTTTACTTATAGGAGTTTTTCTCCTTGGTTTTGGGATTGATCACCTGCATCGCCTCTCATGGGTGAATGTTGCTTAAGGACTTCCGATCATTGAAGCCATAATTAAGAAAGTCATCAGGAATAGTGAGGTTTGACAAGCCTTTTAAGGAACTCTCTAAGTGTTGAGGAGAAGGTTCTCTCTCCACTAAAGTGATGGTGACGTTAGAGGTTCCACCCACTGTTTTCTTCCTCAATTTGTAAGTCAATGTTTTCTTCCCTTTGTAGAGGGAGGTGTCGCTTCGATATCGTGAACCTCGACTACCGGCTCTCGAGCGGGGCTAACATTCTCGCCAGGTACATCAGGCGTTTTAGCTTCTCTAATCTCCCCTCCTCAGATGTGCCAGTGGCATCACGTGTTGAAAGCCCAACTTGCATTTTTCCTTTGCCTAAGGCAGACCTGGTTATAGTGATGCCTTGAGGAAGGCATATTCGACGGCCTGCCGCCAGCCCTAAATTTCGAGAGCGATTCGTTCGAAATAAGAGATCTAATGTCCTGGTCTCCTGCGGGGAAAGCTCGAATAGCCTCAACAGCTTCAGAATACCCGGAGCCTTCGAGACGTGGGCTGATACCCGCAAAAGTAGGTAAAGAGTTAGAAAAGGTGCAAATTCCGCCGAATGAAAGTATTGATCCAGAAAAGAAACTTACTCCCTTCCGCCCATCTCCTTGCGAAGCCAGGGGGACAGCACACGTAGAACCACTCCTGCTTATACTAGGCAAATTTGCTCCACGCCCTAGTCAGAATTTAACGCTTGTTGTGTGGCTTAAGAAATACAAAAGATGGGTTGTCCGATCGTCTCTTGAAATGATAAATATAGCAGATATCACCAGGAGTCGGGAGCCTAAAAAGGATGCTCATGAAGAGGATGCACATGCCGTATACAAACGCGTGACTGTTAGGACGCAACTGTGATAGAGCAATCTCGATGTACTGTAACAGGTTGTGGAGGAAGGAGTTGAATGATGGCACGCTACCAAACCAGCACATAAATTTGTTGCACGCCGTATATCCTACATGGGGCAAGTGAGGACGATCTTGTCCCGATGGAACCAACACATCGCCAAAAGGAATCCCGTGTACTTAGCATATGCGATGAAGAGCACTTTCGTTAATTCTCGAAGCTTGAGAATCAATCGGATCGTCTAAAAAAATTGCTGCATCCAAGGCATCGGGAGTCAAGTCGATGGATGCGATCGTGGGGCTCGGAATATCATGCATGGGAATTGTCGATGGATTTGAGGTTCCAACCATTTCCTGTTGACAAGATGGCCCGGGTTTGTCCGAGATCGTGGCAGAACTAGATTTCTTAGACATCTCTAATTAGCGTGGGATCTGATGAAACACCTATTTAAGCTATACTTGAAAAACGATCGACATTAGACATAACAACAAAATACTCCCCGCGTTTGGTGTGTGAACTAGTGCAATCGTTCAAGTATAAGTGCCAAGGAATTAAAAATTGCAGAGTTGATGAATAAAGTTAGGCTTTGAACTATCATCTTCGAAGACTGTCATCGCTGACCGTCTACGAGAGCTTGTCATATGATAGTTTCTATTTTGAGCTCGACATCAACACTGTATGTTGAAGGTTATTATCTGTTTTGATCAAGTTAAATTCAGGTTTATAGTTATCGAAACAGGGGGGCTATTAGTCTGGATTGTCCGATATGTTTGATTGTTCAAGTCCTTGTCCCTATTTACTGTCATATGTTTGGGCATGGAAAAGACTCGATTATTTATTGCCTACTTCACTCTCCTACATTCCCTCTCCACCATTCGGCATGCGGCAAGTCATGCCGAGCCGCATCGCTCGACACTCTGCCCTCAACTCCAACTTCCTTCCTGCACTCCCTTTCTACCGCATGGCACAGATGGGTCATTTGGCAAATCATGCCGAGCCACATCGCTCGACACTTTTCCCTCAACTCGTACTTCTTTCCTACACTCCCTATTGCCTCGTTCGGCATAAAGGAGTCATGCCTAGCCGTTATCATACCGAGCCGCATCGTTCGGCACGCTAAACCCAACTTCAACTTTACTCCTACACTCCCTCTCCATCGCTCGGCATTCGCAAGTCGTACCGAGCCTTAGCCATACATTTTCCACTAACTCACACACCACACTCAACCGACACTTCGTAACCTTGACAATTCCTACTAAACCGATCACACCTCCTATCACCTCGTTCGGCAACCAGACAAGAATCTACTTCACAATAGCCTCCGACACCCTCTTCCATTCTCCTATCCATTTAATCCAAAGGCTCATTTGAACCTCAGTTCCACCTTCCTTATCTACGCGACTGACGTTATTTGTTGGTTAGAGGAAGGTCATGAATTAAGTCTTGTCCAAAATCCCTAATTGGAGAAAGTCGAGCAAGTAAAAGGTTCATACTAAGAAGAAAGGGTCGAAGTCCAGTGGGGTGCTCGATTTAGAAGTGAAATCCATACAGATTTGTTGTTGGGGGCAGTCAAGAGGTAACGTGTAGGACTCGTGAGTCTAAAGGGAAGTTGAGATGTTAGCAAAAGCCTGGAAGAAGACAAGTTCGTAAAGGTGTTAGAGCGGAGGTAAAAGGTAAAAGGGAGAAAGAAGAGAAGTACTGACTTTTATATTAGGAAGGAAAGAAGGTGAAGAGATAGTGACCGGTAGAACCGGTCAAGGCACCTCGGTTGTTCGGCATCGCTATACCGTTCGACATCAATATGTTGTTCGCGATTGAAATGTCATTCGACATCATTGCCTCGTTTGGCATTCAGGAGATCGTATGAGATCACTATCGAGAGGACAGAACAAGGGTTCAAAGGAAACACAGGGTGCTCATGGATCAAAGCACATCATGTTCGTCCACGTGATGCGCTTTGGGGGGCAAGTGTTACCCGGTTGTTTGACCATGTAACAAGAGGCTCGGCATGAGGCCTCGATCGGCATGGTGTCTCGTTCGGCCCAGAAAGGTCGCTCGACATAAGGCCTCGATCAGCATGGAGTCTCGTTCGGTATAGAAAGGTCGCTCAACATAAGGACTTAATCGACACGGAGTCTCATTCGGCATAGAAAGGTCGCTCGGCATCTCCCCTTGACCGGCATAAAGTCTTGTTCGGCACAAGCGTCGTTCGGCCCACACTTTTCACTCAGCGCAATGCCCTGTTCGGCATGTAAGTGCCATTCAGCACGACTTCCTCGTTCGGCATACGAATTCCATTTGGCATGCCTTCCTCATTCGGCATATGAATGCCGTTCGGCACGCCTTCCTCGTTCGGCATACGAATGCCGTTCGACACGCCTTCCTCGTTCGACATACGAATGCCATTCGGTACGCCTTCCTCATTCGGTATACGAAAGTCATTCGACACGCCTTCCTCGTTCGGTATACGAATGTCGTTCGGCACGCCTTCCTCATTTGGCATACGAGTGTCGTTCGACACGCCTTCCTCGTCTGGCATATGAATGCCGTTTGACATGCCTTCCTTCTTCAGCATACGAGTGCCGTTTGGCACACAAATCTCTCTCAGCGTTGTCCGTTTGACCAACCTCGCCCAGCGATGGACGTTTGGTATTCCTGGCTCGGTGTGTAGAGAATATTTACCATGGGCCGATATACCTTGTTCCTAGGCCCATGAGGGAAGTCCAATCCATCTTCGTCTATAAATAGAAGGGCAGAGGCACAGTGAAATAGACTTATTTTCGAGAACACTAGAGAGACTCTACCGCTTACTCTTTCTTTTCAGTTAGCACTTGTACTCACGTCATTATTGTATGGATTGTACCTGTAATCAGTAATTTGTGAAAGCAATAAAGATCAAAACTCAAAGTGGACGTAGAAAATTACGCTGAACCACCATAAATCCGATGTTGTTGTTTTTGCATTTAATTTAGCATATAGTTATCTATTTTAATTTACTTGCTTCATTAATCTCTCTACATAATCTTTCTCAAGGGTGTCAATGACCAATTCTGGTGCTAACATTTTGGTGCTTTCACTAAGAATCGAATTCTAAGGCCGCTAGGATCTTTCTCAAGGGTGTGAGCTTGTATTGTTTATTTATCATATTATGTAGTATTTTATGTATCACCTCATCTATTAATAAAAATCAGCTATCTTAGGTTTTTCTACCTTATCGTGTCTCTGGAATAAAAGTATAGCATATAAGTTTATATATATATATACACATATTTATTCACAAAATAAATAAGACACATAGATTAACAAACCCATGTTGACATACCCCTACCTCCTATGTCGATATATAACTGTCCGATTTGGTTATTTTTTGATTTTTGAAATTAAAATAACTAACTTGTGTGTATTCATCTTAAATGATTTTCTTCCATTTAAACAGCTATTTCTTCCAAAAATTTTAATCTCTTCACTTCTAGTTATCTTTATTTGCATCTCTTAACTACTTATCAAAAGTGGCATCCTCTTCTCGAACTCTAAGTGATAATCTTGAAGAAACTCTCAATTCATTCAAGAATATAATTATTATTATTCTCCGCAATCAAAGGCACTTAGAACTAAGTCAAATACAAATGATAAAAGAACAAGAGAAGCATTTCGATGGCCTCGGTTGGATGATTTCTGCCCTAAACAAAGATGATCTCGATCCAAATCCTTTAGGAACATTGATTCAAGATAATAAAGATTGGAAAGATATTAAAAAGGATCCTATCTTTGGAGAAGAAGGATGGGTTGAAGTTCCTAGAAATATTTTATCTCCTTATGGTTTGAGTTGCTTGTTTTTGAATTGTTTGATTTGATTTGATTTTCTTTAATTAGAATTGATTTGGTTTGAATGGATTGTATAGCATTATATGAAACATAGTATATATTGGATTTAAACTTTAATATTTGTAATTTTTTATTATTAACTCATGTTTAACTTATAATCTGAATATCTCTTACCATAGTCTATATATCATCATATCATTTTGCATATTTTTTATTACATATCATTGTGCATCCTATTTAGTATCACATTTCATTGCATATAATCTCATGCTACATTGCATATGTCATACATTTCATACTGCATTACAAAATACATATTGCATACAAGTGTATTTTGTTTAGGTGGAGTTTGTATTATTGTTTTGTAGTTATATTAGTTTAGGATAAGTTTTTGTTGATGAAAAAGGGGGAGAAATATAAAATAGGGTAGTTAGACTTATATTAAGGGGGAATTATTAGTTTTAGGGGGAGTTATAGTGAAGGTGAAGTATATTTTATAAACATAGGTTGTCATCATAAAAAAGGGGGGATTGTTAGTGCTTGAGATGATGGTTTTGATGAAAACAACTTTAGAACTTGTTATAAAATATAAATACTAACATTATAGTTTAGATATATATGAATATGCGGGATGTAACGACCTTTGATTTTTCGACGTCCGAAAATCGACATCAATACGTCCACTGTATCAAATGCCGAACAATCGAGTGCCGGAAAACCGGTCCGTAACGGAAAGAAGAAGGAGGTAGAAGAAGAGAAAATCAAAATAATAACAGAATCTCACAATCGCAGCGGAACAATATATAATAGATAAATGACAGATCTTTATACAAAAAGAACTATATCTGTTTTATACATTACTTCATCAGAGTACAACCAATCAACAGCAAACCACTGGAAAGTAATATTAACTTGTCCTTACAAAACTGACTACACAGCATACCAAACACAGCGGAAATAAGACAGATGCGTGTGATACGTCTCGCCATCCAGCACATCCCTTGAGCTCCATAACTGTCCATCCAGAATCTGTACTCTATAATACTCGGTCTGACCTGAGCATTATAGCGAAATAACATCCGAGTCAGTCTCGAATACCAGCGTGAGAAAACACACTCAATTGGATTATTAAAGTTTTCAAAATCCTTTGAAATCAAAGGTATCTCGTAAGACCACGCCACAAATAAACATGCCAGGTTTTTACCTTACGATAACCAAAACATTTTTACCAGATCCATCAGATATTATTATGGTGTATATAGAAAGTAAAATAGAATCTAGCTGAAATGCTTGCATCTCACGTTTCAGCAATAATTGGGCATAATCAAAACCGTACAGGCGCTTAATGGAGATTGGATTCCATACAATGGAAGGGCTACTGGGGAACCGCCCGTCACAGTACATGGTCTGGATTAGAGTATCGAGGATCCACCCTGATCCCCTGCAACACAAGACCAGAGCTACCCCTTACTGGATAGTTCGAATAAGATCACCCCGCGGTTGGGATAAGCAACTGCCCACACAGCCAAAAAAAGGGACATCCAAACAGAGATGACCTTACCCTATTTGGTTGCTAGCCACATAGCCTTACTGCACCTCCGCTGTTTTAATCATTTCCGGTTGATGAGGCTCAAGGCTATGTGTTACCTTTTTAGCACACGTACACTTAGAATGCTTATCGTCCCCCCTGACAATGTTCTGATAGCATTCGTCCATACAAGTCCGTTCCTGGTTCGAGCAGAACCGAAGGTAATACTCCTACTACATTCATTTTGGAATCACCCTCAGGATTAGTAGCGATTAGCCCTTGCACTTCACTGCTCCACCTTCGACTCCAAGCTCTTGTCTTCCTAACGAAAACGTTCAAACCGGATCGAAGTGGTTTTTGGGAAATTAATGCCATTCCGGTCTCGTCGAAACGATCAATGCATTGACCAATATTGATAGTCGGTTATTTAACTATCAAAACACACAATCATTCAACCAATGATTTTATTTTCCACTTAAAACTCCAAATCTTATTAAATTAGAGTTTTAATAATTTAAATCACTTTAGCCGAAAACATACACTTAAATCATTTGAAATAAAACTACTTAAATCACTTTATTCGAAATAATAGTTATGAAATTCTATAAAGATTTCCAAGTAAAACTTAGTACAAACTATTTTATTTTTATTTTTAAAATAAACTATTATGTAAAGTATAAATATTTAATAATTATCTTTTAAATCTTAATACTAATTTAACCTTTAAAATAATTACTACTATAATTAATTTAAATAAATATTTACTTTAAAATTCTAAAAAAAATTAAAATAATAAATTTCTCTAAAAACATTCTTTTAAAAAACTTTAAAACTTTTAATTTATATTTGTAAATCTTTCTTTGAAAATTACTTGGCTTTTCAAGAAAATGCACTTTCCCTTCCAATATAGTCCATTTACTCAGTTAATAAATCCTTCTCGATTCATTTCCAGTTAAATTTACGACCCAATCCGGTAAATTTTCTTTTTCATACTTTTTAAAAATAAAACCACTATTTATTTTAAAACAAATCACCCTTCCCTTATAAATTTCGACCATGAATTTGTACTTCCAAATTATCCAATGATATTTATTTCCCGTATTTATAAACCAGTTTATAATCTCCATACCCTCATTTTTTCCTTCAAATCACTGTTTCAACACTTAGTCGATTTTCAAAACTAACTCCATTTGAAAATAAAATCCTTTACTTACTCCAAATTTATTCCAAAACCCATTAATTCCAAATTCACTCCTTTGTCTATAATTTAAAATCTTATTCAAAACTGAAATACCAATTTCATACTTATTTCAATTTTCGCCCTTTATTTTTTTCGCAAACCATTTAAAATCCTAAATTTAAAATAAATTCTTTAAATTTTAAACAATATAACTTAAGTCCTTAAATTTTCATTTATCCCTATTTATTCAAAAATCTCTTTTCCCGTACTTGAAATTTATTCGATAGGATTTTAAAATCAAACATTTTATTCTTTTCCAAATTCATTCTTTTAATTTATCCAATTTCTCCAAAATTACTTTACTTAAATTTCCCTCTTTTATTTTCCTTTAAAAATCCAATCCTTATTATTATTTATTTATATATATATATTTTGATATCTCAATATACCCAAAATATATTCAGTCAAACCATATCATTCAATATTTTCAATTCCTAATAAAATCAATATAATCTATTGCAGATCATCAAATAAAATATATCCCCCAATATGAAAATAAATTCCAACATTTTGAGGAATCTAGTTGGATCCCTCCAACCTATTTCCCTGCATCCATAGATGTTAGCGCAATAAAAAAATAGCAATCCCACTTCGAGGGGGATATCGCGGTATAAAGGGTCACCCGCTATTATGTGGGGCGCATAGGGTCTCATCCGCTATATAAAGCGGGAAATCAATCACTCCAATATATATATATATATATATAATATCACATCCAGTCAATTCGGGCATTCAACCAATAATTTAAATTTAACTACTTAAATTTAAATGGTAATCCAAATGAGTAAGATTAACTCACCTTTGATTTTTGATTTACGATCCACTTCAAATTAGCTTGTTTTCTTCATGATTCAAACCTTGAATAAACATTATATGTTTGAACTAATCGAACAATTTATTACCATATATTAATTTAATTAATTAAGAATTTAGTTTAAACTGATAATTTCCCTTTTAAAAACCTTTTGGTAACAGAAATAATTTAAATCAGTTTATTAAACAAATTAATCACTAATACACATTACGTAAAATAAACCGGTAGGTTTAAAAATGCATATGTGTATATATTTTTCATTTCTAAATTGCATATAAAAGTAATTTACATAGGCTTAAAAATCTAACTTTTATATAAACACCCTTATATTCCAAAATCTTATGCATGTATATATTTCCAGTTGTCTATATATATACACATAAAAATAACATTCCTTTCACCCTATATGTATGTGTATATAAAATTTAAAACATAATTTTTTTTGAATATCTTGTTGTAAAATTTTTCTGTGTCCTGGATATATATATATATATATTGAACGAAAAATCTGCATATATACACACACACACACACCTCACTGTAATTTTTTCTTTTAAATAACGAACTCTATTTCGTTATTGATTTTAACGGAGCCGAATAAATATGTGGGGAGCTTGCGAATTTAATTAAAGGAACGAGGAGTATGCCTCCTCCTCCATTTTTCTATATCTTTGAATCGAAAACGAAGGCGAGAAAAATATGATTCTCGATATAGGGGAATGGAGATAAACAGGAGATTTTTTTATTTAAGAGTAACGCGTGTTGCCAGGGAAGGCATGTGTTTGAAAAGGCAGGAGATGTGTTTGAAAACAAAGTAGATAGTAGGGTGGCTGGAGAAAAGAAAGAAAGGAAGTGGATGTGAATATTTTCAAATATTATACTTAAATTTTAAATTGTCTCTAATTACGCAACTAAAAATCACGATCTTCTATCGAGGCGTGCCGCTAGGCATTTATAATGTTATATCCCTATTACGAATGCAATGGAAAAAGTTTCAAGGCCTAACTCGATCGTATGGAGAAGATATCTTTTTGGACACTGCTATTATATTGAATTCGATATAAATTTCAACGCGTTTACATATCGTACGATCACACGACTACTCCGAATGCTATGAAATTTTAATCCGATAATAATACACTATTATGGATCCAATGGAACGGGATTCGTTGAATTCCGAGACTGTACCGTGGAAGACTATTTTTAAATGTCGACTTAAACCATATATTTTTTAAAACTGAATAAATCAGCTTTAAATTCAATTTTAAGACTTTCATTACCTTCAGTATTATCAATAAGAAATTTCCAAGCCTTCAAATTATTTTTAACAAGCTTGAAACTCCAGATTTCATATTTTATCAATTTCCAATTGTTTAATTCAATAATTTAATTATCAAATAAATAGTTTTTATTTGAAATCCAAGTTAATAATTAACTTTTAAATATTTAAAGTCGATTAAATATTCCAATTTCAAATGTCAAAAATTCCGGGTCGTCACATTCTTCCCCTCTTAAAAGAATTTCGTCCTCGAAATTACTAGTTAAGAAGAATGATCCATAACCCGTTAACCATTTTTTCAAATCAAACAGTTTTTAACAACACCTAAAACAATCTTTCTATTAAAGACATACTATTACTCTTACTATCTTTTCAAATTCATCCATAACTTCCAACAATATTATTTACTCAACAATATCAAATTATACTTCAAAACCAAATTTTGAATTATCAAAATTTTTTTAACTCTCTAATTTTTTTAAAAATTTCGCCAATGTCTCCTTTCCGCGGCTAGATCGGTACAACTATAAAACGCCACCACGGGCCACCATATTGCAAAAGAAAACAAAAAGCCCAGTGGCTAGGCTAGAAAATCATTAAATTCATATGAAATTTAAATACATACCTTTTTGTTGGGCAATTCAAATTTATCTTCTGAAATCAAATCACCAATTTCCCGTTGCTTTTAATCACCTGTATCCTGCTTAGCAATAATATCCAATCACAGAATTCAAAATCATTTTATTGACTTCTTTTTCAAAATATCAATATTAGCTTTATTTAGCCCCGTACGATGCACATATATTATCCGTACACAATACCAAATCTGATCGCTCACTCGATCACATAACTTAACTTCCAACTAGCATCGTCCACACGACTTCCTAGGGCAGACTTAGATCTGATTTCTTGATCAGAAACCATCATTCTCCTTGCATAGCCACCAACTATGATAGAGAATTTTCAGAATCTATCAGAAATCCATATCAAGGGTTCGTCATCGAAATCGAGTGAAAAATCCCAAGTTGGATTGATATAACTATCTCGAAATCCTATGCTCGAATCTGGATCAAATTGATTTATGAATAAAATAATATACGTACATCCGACGTATTTATTCCAATTGATTATTAGTTATATCATCCTCTATTTATTTACATTTGATTTCCATACTCCTATTCTCAATTATCCCATTTCATTCTTTACTTAATCTTCATTCAAATATCAACTTAGAATATTTTTCCAATACCAATTTTTACTTGAGAATTTCACCATTTACCTTCCTTAAGTTTATTATAAATATTCTATATATAATATTTATTTTTTTACTTCACTACTTAAGCTTTTATATCTATTTTTATTTGACTCAAATTTTCAATTCCATTCTAGATTCAATTTACCTTTCATTTTTCCAATATTGAATTCTATTCATCGTATTTCAAACCATATTTAATTAACCATTTCTTTAATTAGTTCCACTTACTAATTTATTTTAAATCTCAATGGACTTTATTTCCAATCTCTTATTATTTTAGTCCACTTTGAATTAATTTTACAACTTTACTTTAACCCAATTCAAAATGAATTTCACTACTCAATTCCAATTTTATTTTCCTACATTTAATAAATTTTATTTCAATAGTTATTCCATTTAACCAACTTAAACTCTATTCTCAAAATTCACTTTTATCTAAGTTAGTTCAGTTACATTTCAATTTAAGTCAATTTTTTTAACTTCTATAAGTTCTCCAACTTATTTACATTTCGTTCACTAATCTCTTTAATTTACTTCATTCAACTGGCTTACCTTCTAACTCATTTGTTTGCACACTTTCCTTTATTTAACTCTTCTTCAAGTTAGAATTGTATCCTCCAGGTTTCAAATTTTATAAATGATCAAACTTATTTATATTCCATAAGTGTCTTAAATAAGATTCGAGAGTTTAAATAATCACTTAAGTATTTCAAAATCATTTTTTTGAAATCAATTATATTCAAAATCAAAATATTTCAAAATCAAACCCACTTTCGCAAACGAATCCAAATTCAAAACATACGGGAAGTAATTCCTCTCTTGGAAACTCGAAAATGAACACCGATGATGTCGCGATCATCATCGGATTTATTTTCCAAAAGAGTTTAGTGCTTTAATCTCTTCAAAAACATTTTTAAATATTTTTAATTTCAAATCTCACCAGATTTCAAATCCAGTTCAAAAATATTTTTGAAATAATATCACTATTATTTCTCCAAACCTTTGAAAACCGTTTCCATACCAAAAGAAATTTAAACTTTTCCCAAAATTTCAATTTTTAAATCTCTCCAATCTATGTTCAAACATTACTCTGGAACTTTTGCTCTTTTCAATTATAAATCATATTTATAATTCACATATACAAATCTCATTCTGTTATATAAATTATTCCTTAACTTTGGTATAACATTATTTCCTTCTTTCAATTTCCACACAGAAATTGATAATAATTTAATATATTCACTTCCTAACAATCAGGCAACCATATACTATAATAATTTAAAAAATTATTTCTTTTATATATAAAAATAATTTGGGCAAAATTATTTCATTTACCCACTTTTAAAAACAATACTGTGTCGGTTTGCCTAGTTTAAGAGTTTAGAAATCCCTATTGATATAGTTGTTCAGACTGCACCGATCAAAATTTATAAACACTCAACCGATAAGTCAACACAACATAAAACAATTTATATTCACCAACAAATACGCGCTCATATCTATTAATACACTCAAAATCATTCTTAGAGTACTACCGAGTCTATCTCTAATGAGTAATCCTCACCAGAGCCAAGTTTCTAGCTTAACCTTCAGCTTTGATACCAACTGTAACAACTCGAATTTTCGACGCCCGAAAATGGACCTCAATACGTCCACTGTATCAAATGCCGAACAATCGAGTGCCGGAAAACCAGTCCATAAAGGAAAACGAAGGAGGTAGAAGAGGAGAAAAAAAATAGAATTTCACAATCGCAACGGAACAATATATAGTAGATAAATGACAGATCTTTATACAAAAAGAACTATATCTGCTTTACACATTACCTCATCAGAGTACAACCAATCAACAGCAAACCACTAGACAGTTATATTAACTCGTCCTTACAAAACTGACTACACAGCGTACCAAACACAGCGGAAATAAGACAGATGCGTGTGATACGTCTCGCCATCCAGAACATCCCTTGAGCTTCATAGCCGTCCATCCAGAATCTGTATTCTATAATACTCGATCTGACCCAAGCAATATAGCGAAATAACATCCGAGTCAGTCTGGAATACCAGCGTGAGAAAACACACTCAATTGGATTATTAAAGTTTTCAAAATCCTTTGAAATCAAAGGTATCTCGTAAGACCACGCCATAAATAAACATGCCGGGTTTTTACCTAATGATAACCGAAACATTTTTATCAAATCCGTCTGATATTATACTAGTGTCTATAGAAAGTAAAATAGAATCTAGCTGAAATGCTTGCATCTCACGTTTCAGCAATAGTTGGGCATAATAAAATCGTACAGGCGCTTATTGGAGATTGGATTCAATACAATGGCAGGGCTACTGGGGAACCAGCGTGAGAATTCACACTCAAATTGATTATTAAAGATTCAAAATCCTTTGAAAACCAAAGCATCTCGTAAGATCACGCCACAAATAAACATGTCAGGTTTTTACCTTATGATAGCTAAAATACTTTTTATTAAAATCCTCTGATATCATAGTGGGGTCTATTTACAAATACTTATTAAAATAGCCGAAATTGTTACATGATTAAATTCCAGCTACTAGCCACAAAGTGGGTAATACGAACAAAACTCGTAAAAGGCGCGTAGGGAGAATAGATTTCCAACTAATGACTAGGCACTGGGGTACCACCTGTCATGGTACCTGGTCCAGATCAGCATACCGATGATCACTCCCGACCCCCCGCAACACAAGAACAGGACTACCCCTTACTGGATAATCCCGAGTTTGATCACCCCACGGTTGTGATCAGCAACCGCACCACTAAGCCGAAATAAAAGGGACATCTAGACAGGGATGACCTCATCCTGAAGTGGGTGCTACCCACCGAGCCTTGCTGCATAACCCTTGATTTTCAGTCGTTACCGGTTGATGAGGCTTGAGGCTAAGCGTTACCTTTTAGAACGTTTCACTTAGAATGCCCATCGTCCACCCGACGATGTTCTGAAAGCATTCATCCATACAAGTCCGTCCCCGGTTCGAACGGAACCGAAGGCACTATTCCTACTACATCCATTGGTCAATATTGATATTCGGTTATTTAACTATCAATTAACATTCAGAACAACCATCCATCATAAATAATTTCATCAAATTATTTATTATTCTCAAAATATCTTCGCAAGATATATTTCCATTTTCAACCCTTTTTGAAAAAAGTTTTCAAACCATCTTCCTCTCACGGAATACATTTCCCAAATGTTTATTTCCACTGGAAAATACCAAGTACAAAACTTTAGATTTTTAAAATAATTTAAAAACACTTTATTATAAAATATACTTTAAAATTTAAATTGAAAACTACTTCAATACCTTATTTAACATATATACTTTAGGAATATAAAAAATGAGGTTACTTTATAAAATATAGAACTAGATTTTCTCTTTTAAAAGCAAAATACCAAGTCACCTTTAAATAATTACTACGATAATAGATGTACAAAATACTTACTTCAGTATTTAACTATTTAGAAATAATAATAAGTTTTCGAAAACATACTTTTTAAAACAACATAACTTATATTTAAAAATTTACTTTGAAAACGTACTGGGCCAACCAGGGAAATATATTTCTCTTCACAAACTGTAAAAATAAATCACTTTTTATTTTTAAACAAATTTACCCATTCATTTATTAAATTCCCACCGTGAATTTATTCTTTCAAATATTCACTGACATATTACTTTACTTTTATAAACCCAGTTTATAAATTTCATAGTTACATCCTCCTTTAAATTTTCAATTTCAAACACTTAAATCAATTTCCAAATTGGTTTCCAATTTACTCCATTTTGTAATAAATTCAGTTACTTACTCATTTTTTTTCAAAATCCATCAACTTCATATTTTATTTCTTCGTTTTGATTTTAAATCTTTTAACTGAAACATACCAATTTCAGATTTTCCAAATTTCTTCTTTATTCTTTTAAATAAACTTTAAAACCTTGAATTCTAAAGTGAATTCTTTTATTCCTTTGAATAACATCACTTAAGTTTTAAGATTCATTATTTTCCCTTTTAATTCAAATCCCCTTTCCCATACTTGGAATTTATTTATTAGAATTTAAAATCACTTCCATTCTTTTCCAATTCATTCTTCAATTTATCCCAAATTTTCAATAACCAATTTATTTACAAATTCTCTCTTTAAATTTTCTTTTCAAAAAATCCAATCTGTATATTTTTGGTAACTCAGTACACCCAAATATTTTCAATATAGCATCCAACATTTCTGTTACCAATATAATTTATCACAGACTATCAATGTCTAAATCATAGAATATTAAAACATTCTAAATAAATTTTAGGAATCCTATTGGATCCCTCCAACCCGTTTCACTGCATCAACAGATGTTAGCACAATACCAATTCCACTTCGAGGTGGAATATCGCGGTATATGGGTCTATAAAATATCATCCGCTATTATGCGGCGCATAGGGCCTCATCCGCTATATAATGTAGGAAATCAATCACTCCAATATATACTATATATATACTACTATATATAGTATAGCACATCAAAAACAATTCAATCATTCAATCAATTGTTTAAATTTAACTATTTAAATTTAAATAGCAATCCAGAAGAGTGAGATTAACTTTCCTTTGATTTTTGCTTGGCAATCCATTGCAAACCAGCTTTATTCCTTCCGGATATTGACCTTGTCACACATTATATGATTTTATTAATATTTAACTAATCGAAAAATCAATTACCCTTTAAATAAATTTAGTTAACTGATTTTAAATGATTGTTTAAACCTTTTTGTTAATTTCCACTCAGTGAAATAATAACCAACCATTTATCTACGAGTTTAAATTTAAGAAACATTTAAAACTCACTGTTTTGAAATCAACAATCTGAACCGATAATTTTCTATTTCCAAACCTTTTTGTAACTAAAATAAATTAAATGAGTTTATTAATCAAATTAATCACTATAATACAATAATTAGAATAATTAGTAGATTTAAAAATTTATATATGTAGATATTTATATTCTACTTATGTTGTACCTTTTCTTTTACTGTAAATTCCTGATACTGATTTTTAAACTAAATAGGTTTTATATATTTTCAGATTTACAAATAAATCAATAGATTTCATTTACCAGTTATCAAACTTAAGTAGATTCTAAATTTAAATGTAAAAACACGTTACCTACTCGACGAGAGAACTCAAACATTAAGCTCCACCCCTCTTCATTCTCACACCTCATCAAATGCCACCACGAACTCCGCTCGATAACCTAGGTTGAACACCGCAACTCCTCACCTTCGCAATCGTCAAGAAGACGCAGCTCCTGGTTAGGTCGCCTTCCCCAATCGAAATTCCCAGGCGCCGACAACGACCACGAGCTCCAGCTCCGTCCAAGAACTCGCGCGCGCATGCTCTTCCTTTGGTCACGTTACCACCTTCGAACGATGGAATTCGCAAGCAACCCTCGAAGTCGTCTCCAATCGCAAGATCAGACCGCGTGCAATTTTTTTAATGTAGAAGAGTGGCCATTATCTTAGCTTCGATTTGATTTTGTGTCATCTAAATTTTCTGAAGAAAAATATAAGCTCGGTTTCTTTTATAAACGAGAAGGAATAGGATAGCGTATGGAAGAAGGAAAATAGCTATAGTGTTTTGGAGGTGAAAGGATAAGGTTTTGATATTGATAGAAAGTAGGCTGCTGTTGAAATAATTTGACCAATCCAACAATATATTTTATGAATTTCAAATTTCAAATTCAAATTCAAATCGTTTCGATAAATGTAACTTAAAAACTTTATCTCCTATGGAGGCGTGCCACTAGGTATTTATAATGTTATACCTCTATTCCAAACGCGGTGGAAAAGGTTTCGAGTCCTAACTCGATCGTATGAAGTAGATAGCTTTTGAACCCAGTTATTATATTCGGTTTGCGATATAAATTTCTGCGCGTTTATATGTCATATGCTCACACAACATCTCCAAACATTACGAAAATTGAAATCAGATAATAATACAATATTACGGATCCAATGGCACCGGTTTCGTTGAATTCCGAGACTGTGCCTGGGAAGGCTATTTTAAATCCAATTTAAACGATAAAATTTCAAAACTGAACAAATCAGTGTTAAATTCAATTTTAACACTTTTACTATCTTTGTTACAAGCAATATAACTTTTACAAGCTTTTAAATTATTTTTAACAGACTTAAAACTCCAAATTCAACACTTTACCCAACTTTAACTTATTTAATAATTAAATTACCGAATAAATGATGATATGTGAATTCAAGTTAAAAATTAACTTTTCAAATATTTTAAATCAATTTAATATCCCGATTTCAAACATTCAAAAATTTTGGGTCGTCACATTACCCTAATTGGTTGCTATCCACTTAGCCTTGCTGCACCTCCTCTGTTTTAGCCATTCCCGATTGATGAGGCTCGAGGCTGTGCATTACCATTTTAGCACACATACACTTAGAATACTCACCGTTGCCCCTGACGATGTTCTGATAGCATTCGTCCATACAATTCCGTTCCCGGTCCGAGCGGAGCCGAAGGCACTACTCTCACTACATCCATTTTGGAATCACCCTCAGAATTAGTAGCAATTAGACCTTGCACTTCACTGATCCATCTTCGACTCCAAGCTCTTGTCTTTCTCACGAAATTGTCCAAACTAGATTGAAGTGGTTTTCGGAAATTAATCCCGATCCCAGTCTCTTCGAAACGATCAGCGCATTGGTCGATATTGATAGTCGATTATTTAACTATCGAAATATACAATCATTCAACCGATGATTTTATTTTCCAATGAAAACTCCATATCTTATTAAATTAGAGCTTTAACAATTTAAATCACTTTACCCAAAGACACACACTTAAATCATTTGAAATAAAACTTCTTAAATTACTTTATTCAAAATAATAGTTATGAAATTCTATAAAAATTTCCTAGTAAAAGTTTAGCCACAAACTATTTTATTTTTATTTTTAAAATAAATTATTGTATAAAGCATAAATATTTAAATCTTTTAAATCATAATACTAATTTAACCATTAAAATAATTACTACTATAATTAATTTAAATAAATATTTACCTTAAGATCCTAAAACAATTTAAAATAATAAATTTCTCTGAAAACATTCTTTTAAAACAACTTTAAAACTTTTAATTTATACTTATAAATCTTTCTTTGAAAATATACTTGGCTTTTTAAGAAAATACGCTTTCCCTTCCAGTATAGTCCATTTAATGAGTTAATAATCCTTCTCGCTTTATTTCCAGTTAAATTTATGTCCCAATCCGGTAAATTTTCTTTTCATACTTATAAAAATAAAACCACAATTTATTTTTAAAACAAATTGTAACGACCCGTAAAATTTTAATAAATTTATTTGGTTTTATAACGTATTTAATTGGATTTTGAGAAATTTTTAATAATAATATTTTGAAATAAAGTTTAATATTTGGATTACGATAGTTGAATATGGCAAATTGTAAATTGTCAATTTATTTTATGAAAGTTTATTTCATTGTGAATTTCTATATAATTCAAGCTAGCCAATAATTGCTGATAATAAAATATTTTTCAAATCTGAATATTTTTACATAGGAAAATTCTAAATCATCTTCTAACCGAGATGTCATTTTTCGTTTTTCCAAACTCGGAATTCGTTAGCTCCGTCGATCTTATTTTCTGTGTTTTGCTGCACTTTCCCTTAGTAGAAAATTCGAATTTTTATAATTCAATCATACCACTGATATCTGTATACTGTTGTGATCGACTCGTCGTGCTGATCTCAATAGTATATTCATTTCTGTATTTTGAGGCCCGGCACGCAACGGAAAAATAATAAACTGCTCGTTGTAACGGTACCGTATATTATGACTTTACTTCTTTCTTCCGATTCAAAATTTAAACACACGGCCTGGACCACAATCATAATTTACCTTAATTATTCACAAAAATCAAGACGTTTGCCCGTTGCCATTTCATTTATTTTGGTACGTTACTTTCATTATTCCGTAATTTAAGGGCTATCACTCTTTCATTGCTGCGTTTAAATTCTTTTATTTCCAATGTTTCAAATTGTTCATTTCCTTCTTTGCTCGGCTACAATTCCTTTTAAAAAAAACCTGACATCAATCTCTTCTTCTCTGCATTTACTTTTCTCTGAAAACCCACTCTTCTCTGCTTTTTTTCCACTCGCCCTCTCTCACCTCCTCTTCCATTCCCTATCGCCAAGATGCAGCACAAACCCGAGCCACCAACCAGAGCTACAGCAAACATCCCTGATGCACCACTGTGTCAGTCCCACCACAACCGCCGTGCCGTGGCCGACAACCCAAGCTCTGATTTTCGCCACATCTCCCTCTCCACCTACCGCTTGTCCGCCTGTCCACTACCTCGCGACAGATCCAAGTAACTAAGCCGCCTTCCCAGATTTGAACCCCCTCACCTCGTGCTTCTCCGGCCGAGCATCCCCTTGAACCAAGCTTCCATTCCCAAGCCCAGTTTCCTGCCATGCTCCCCCTACCAGTTTCGCCTCTTCCCCGTTTATCTGCTCGCCGAGGCAGTCGAGAAACCATCCACTCAGCCCTATCCGATTTGACTCTTCCAGCTTGAAGTCTATGCTCAAATAGGTATTATTATATACATATTGTATATATACTGTTATTTGATTCTGTCATAAACAAATATACGTATATTTGTTTTGTTTAAGATGTGATTTGCATATGATATTCTTACAGTAAGATCCTATATATTTAGTTTAGAAATCTAGTAATATATAAGTTTATAAAATGTTGCTGTTTAATTTATAAAGAGTTATATAGGTTGTATATTATATTTTGTGTACATATTTTATGTTAGTAGTACAGTTTTACTTTGATAGTTTTCTAATATGTGCATGACTCATTCTGGGTTTATATGATTTCAGAGTTTATATATAGTTTTAATATAGAAGCTGCTATTCAGAGGTATTGGGTTTTATTATAATATGTTTTAAACTTAGGGTGGATATGTGTATATATATGCCAGTTATGATATAGTCGGTTATATATATATATTTTTTTCTATAAGTATAATATGTGTGTTGAGTATCTTTAGCTTTATAGTAGTTGTTGTGAAATACATTTTTCCAGACGTTGTGGGTGCGGGCCTTGGGAGATTTCATTTGTATAAGTATCAAATAGTTTATACATGCGTTACTTATTATATATATATACTAGTGTATTTGTTCATAAATAAATTAGTTCCTGGGTATACAAAGTTGTAAGCAGATTTGTTTAAACGGATTGCATACAGTTTTAAAATGTATGATTTTACAAAGTTGAATATGTAAATATCTATATTATTTGTATGTATATGTCTAGTTATGCGTCAAGTATTTCATCAAAGTTATATTTTGTAACAGTAGTTATATTCGAAAGTTATCTATATGCATTCAGACAGATTTTGATTTAATTTAAAAGGTGGTTTATATAAGTTGTTTTTCCGCTTTGTGCTAAAAGTATGAAAATCTTTAAACGTATTATTTAAAATTTTGTATAAATGCATTTTTGATTTAAGGTTATAATTAAGATTTTTTTTTCCATTCGAAACTTATTTAATTTGAAAACTTCTAATACACACACATATGTTGCTAATTTATATAAATCTTTTGGGTTTCGGTATATATTGTTTTGCATGGGCAATATATATAGTCAAGTCTGCATATGTAGATATATTAGTCTGGGTCCATTTAACCTCATTTTTTTTAAGTAGATATTTTTTCTAACTTAGTCTATATATATTAGTATATTAAGGCACAAGACTATACATTTCATTGAATATATTTATGAGTTCACTTATGCCCGTCTATCGTCATTGATCCAATTCTGATTTGACTTCATCGAATCTTTGTCATCAGCTTGTCTATCGAATGCTTGTCAATCTTGTTTCGTTTTGAATGTGTGGGACTGGATTCGTAACTCAATTTCTTATCAAATCTATCTGGCCTCGAAAGGTGAGAAATCACTCACGATTAACATTCTTTTATTTATTAAATTTGATTCAATTGAAACGTCAATTGAAATATGCTGCTGTTAGTTGTTTTACTGTTACGACTGCTATCATCTGTATCTGTTCACCTATGACACCTGACACCATTATCGGTTAATTATTTATGTGATAATAATACAGATTGGTTGAAAATTGACTGATTGATTGATTGTCGTTTAAATTGGATGTTAATTACTATTGTTAAGTGATAACTAGTTTGCTAGTAAGATTTGAGGTGGTATAGTTTACAAAGTAAAACGGATTATATATGATGGACCTTGATTGATTAAACCTGACCCCGCCATATGTAAATTTGATTAGTTTAATTTGACCCATTAATTGTCGAAGAAATTGATAAGTTATACTTTAAAGCTTTGAACGTAGTTTGGATTAACTGTTGTAATATTAAACTGAAATTGAAATGGAACGACAAGTGAAAAACTGAAATGTAATAATCTGTAATCTACATGAAATGATAGTGTAGATTCTAGAAATAATTATACAAGTAACAATGCGAATTAATACGATTATTTCAGGGTTATTTGATATAGTTATTGAATGGTTGTTGATTGTTGTTATTGTTTGTTTATTTACTTTGACACCATCCCTGTCATCACACTGCAAGTTCCCTTTGTTATGTTTGATTTTTAAATTGAAATGGGTTGAAATGATAGACCCAAGCGGTTTTCGTTTAAATAAATTTGGGATTACGGGATGAAATGCTATTCACCCGTATACATTTTGTGTACGGATAGAAATGATAATATCCGTAACACTTGAACCCTATGATAAGAAACAAATGGTCTTATTAAATGTAAATGCTTAAATACATATAAGGGGTAATGATAAATATAGAGTTAAGTATATCTAGTTAAATCAAGATTTGATTAAATACATAAATTTTGATAAAAATTTATGAAAATTTTATCTCGAATAGTTTTGAAATAATATTGAACAATTAAGACTGGGAGATAACTTTGGGTTATTTTTAAATGGTTTTTAGATAAGGATTTATTTATTTAAATCCATTTGAAATTTATCGAATGTGGTATTTCACGTTTAATAAAATTTAAGAAATATTGGGAAAATGTAATTTAAGGTCACTAAAATGATATTGAATCAAATAAGGAAGGATTCGAGACTGAATAATAATGATGTAAAAATCGAGAATCTATATGAAACTGTTAAACTTAAATTGTTATATTTAAGCTATGAACTATAGTGGAATTAAATGGTTTAGAGATTTGGATATGTATTTGGAACCAAGATAGTAGAATGCGTTATGTAGATAACTAATTGAATTAAGTGAAAATTTAGTTGAACTAAATTTTGAAATTCGTAGTTAGAAGACTAGATTGGGAAAAATTTAGTTGAAATGTTAAATACTTAAAATATGGAAACATATTGAAATAAAAAGGAAAATTTGGATATCAAATCCAAATATGAGAATTATAAATTTAAGTGGGAATTTTAGGAAGATTTAACTGATAAAATGAGATTGGATTTAATTTAAATAGGAAGGTCAGTTTGATGTGAACAATTTGTTAAATTCAGGAAATTGAAATACTGTACTGCATACCTTACTCAATATATAGATACTAGTTTGGGAAATATGATTATTCGAAGTAAAATTTGACTGTTGGGTTGAAGTATAAATTAAGTGAATGACTACGGTGTAATAGTGTATATTTCTACCCTGTAGATAGTTCTATGGACCCTTAGAGGATGGGCATCCCAAACATCCTTTAAGTATATTGTATTTCAGTTGATATTTCATTTGAGTTGAATTTATTGATATAAGAATGTTAATCCTGACTCGAGTGTTTTGTGTTTTGCTTTACGCTCGGGTCAGACCGAGTAATCCAGCATTCGAGACTCACCTTCGGAGATTGGAGCTTCATTTGGAGATCCAACTATCGTTTCAGCTTTCAGTTTTCTAGTTGACTGGTTCAGAGAAGTCATCGGCTCGTACTGAAGACCTTTCTGTATTCCAGAGATTCTGATGTATTTTATTTTAAACTCTGGTGTATATAGTAGCTTCATGAACTACTATTTTTCTATTCCGCTGCATTATATTACTCTGTGTCTGTGATCTGTGTTTGATTTATTTACTGTATATTTTAAGTTTTGCCAAATTAAATTAACAATTCGGTATTTTGAATTTTTCAAGTCGGACATGTACGGTTTTAGTGTCGATTTGAATGGTCCAAAATAGCGGGTCGTTACAGTTGGTATCAGAGCTTTGGCTCTAGGCAAAACTTAGCATATATGGTAAATTCATTTACAGAATCATTTTCGTTCGAGTTGAATCCCTTCCTTTTTGACTTGATTTCCTTTGAATTTTGGAATGTCCCTCGGTTTCGAAATTCATTCTTGTCTCTCCCTATTTATATTCGTTTGATTCTGGAGTATCCTATAACTTCACGGAATGAATTGTAAAGGGGGTGAAAACTCCTTTACAATTGGCATTGATTCACCGAAGATTTTTGTATCCTCGGTTTACAATGCTGATATATCTTGATATGCCGAATTCCATCTCTGGCGATCGAGTGTCGATTTGTTTTGGAATTCCGCATCGATTATATTCCTGAAGTCACGGTTGACCCGGTTAAGGTCGCCCGTGATTTGTAGAAGTATATCCATCTTCTATTTTTGTAATTTGATTTTCTCAACATTGTTGAACCTATCTTCGTATCAGGATTCTATTGATTAGGGTTCCTCTAATTTAAATCTCTATCTTTGTTTGAAATCCATTCTTAAATTTCCTTTGAAAATCGGGTATGTTTGTATTTTGAAATTGCTTTATATATCAAAATTATCATTCTGATAACTATGATTTTATTCTATATATAAAAAGAAATTGTTTTCGATAAGGATTATATACCTATATATAAAACAAATAAGAATTGTTATTCTATATAAGAAGGTATTGAAAGGATTTGAAATTTTGAAAAATTATTGATTTATATAAAAATGATTTATACTGAAGTGTAAAATTTGAAATTCGAGAATTGAACTCCGGTATTTTTAAATTGGTTTTAAGATTTTGGAAAATATATATAAATAATACGATTTAAAAGTATGTTTTCGAGTAAGAAATGTTTCAAATGAGTTCAAGTGAGTTCCAATTATTTTGAAGAAATTTCGAAGAAGTTTTCAAGAAAATAGAAGTCCAGAACTCACGTATGTCGCTGGAAAATAATTTCGGTGATGAGTGCACGTATCATCGACATTGATTTTCGAGTTCAGAGTGGGGGAGAGGCCACTTTAATAGCTTCGCTATGCAAGTGATTTGTAAAACATTTTTGATTTCAAATACCGAAGTATAATCTGATATTTTCGAAAAATATATGTATGTATTTGAAATGATATAAAGTATACCGGTGTTCGATCCTAGAGTTTTGATTTGACCTAGAATAACCCTATTTATAAAAGTTGATTTCCAACTTGGGATTTGAAATTTGATTTCACCAACTATTTTGAAGGTTCGAGCACTTCCAAATCAAGGTTTTAAGTTTTAAAGCTAAGAAATTCCGAAGAGTATAAACATTTGATAAAGCATATAAGTTGAGCCTGGTATGTTTAAGTTGAAACCTTTTGTTAAGCAAATGAATATGAACATTTTGAATTATACTAATATGGAATTTAGTTTTGAAATGTTTGGAATAGAAAAAGGTGAATAATGGTTTCCAGAAAGGTAAATTGGATATTTCACATAGAAATAAATAGTTTAAAAAGTTTAAAATGGAAAGAGGGGGATAATATTAAAATCTGAAAACCATTTTGAGTATAATTGATTTTGGGAAAATATTAGGTTTGAGATTAAATTGGAATTAAAAACAAGTACTTATACGGTGATCTTGGAAATGAAATTGGTTGACTTGAATTATTTCAATTTAGAAACTGGGATAATTTTCCTAAACCTGTTACTTGGGAACTTTGAAATTAGGACATCTAGTTTGGAAGAAAATTTGGCAAAATCATATATGATTTTGAAACTGAATTGATATTGAAACGATTAGAAATTGAGAACCTTACATTATTAAGCACTTGATATGGGAGTGGTCGAACTTATATAAAATAGGATTTATATAAGTATGAAGTTGATTTGAAATCTATTGATTTGAAAGGTACTCAATTTGGAAAGAGATTTTATATAATCGAAGTCTATATAAGTATGATTTGATCTACTATTGAATTGGAAAGTATTCGATTTGGAAAAATAGAATCCTATATATATATGAACTATATATAAGTACAATATTTGAAAGTGATTTGAAAAGGTACTATATGATATATATTTTCCAAGTAAAGATATGGAAAGTGCCTTCTGCTTGATATCCGCTTTGTGGCCACAGCGTGGATTCATTCTATCGATATTATTCTCTCTGATTTTTGGTTTTCCGGATGTAATACTCGAGTGTTCCCACCGTGACGTAACCCACGGTTTCTTTTTCTCTCGTGAATGCACAGCGAAATTGCCTAGCTGAGTCTTGCCTAGGGGTACGGATTGTTTCCTGGGGGAACCAGGCGTAACCATTGTGTATCCTGCAATCTGTGTAGGTCGCGAATAGTAGCGCAAGTGCCTGGCTGAGTCTTGCCTAGGGGTACGGATTGTTTCCTGGGGGAACCAGGCGTAACCATTGTGTATCCTGCACCCTACTAGTCATCATGGCGTAACTCGCAGGGCTGTGAAAGCTTACGGATATGGATTGTTTCCTGGGGGAACCAGGCGTAACCATTGTGTATCTGCGAACCATGATCGGACAAAGGTTTTGGTTTGGTTGTTTGTTTGGATTGTACTTTCCATATCTGTTTTTAAAAGTTTTTCTAGTATTTTCACTGGGTGTTGAAACAAGTCTACTAAGTACTTGAAGAATTCTAGCTTTGCGCCTGATCAACGCATGGCCAGAGTCTGCAAGAACGAAGATAAACTTGTTGAAATATCGAGTTACAAAAATATTTTCGAAAGGAAAAATTTATTTCGATATAATAGTATTTTATTATAAAAGTATTATTACAAAGATATTTATTATAAAAGTATTTTTTCCCAACAAAGAAATTTTGAATTAATATTTGAAATTTAAATTCTTATGGTTCTAGATTAATCATTCATGCTCGATTCTATTCTTTTGAATCTACTTTATCTACTCAGCTTTATCTGGTCACCTATATTCCGTCTTCCCCGAATCTACCTTCCTTCCCTTGTGAATATATCCTTTAAAACAGTGTTTAATAGAAAATTTTAGGGTTATAAATATTTTTGATGTTATTAATTAAATAAAACATATTTAAAGAAAACGATTATTAATTTATTGATAATATTTGAAAAGTATTAAATATTAAAGAAAATTAAATTGCAAATGAAGTTTTCAAATGAATATTTCAAGTAAATTTTATATAGTTTTAAATTAATTATTTACCCTTGACTTTCAATTTACTTTTATTCCTGGCTGTTCTATTCTCCTACCACCTTCCTTTTCGGGGACGAAAAGTTTTGAGTGGGGGAGAGTGTAACGACCCGTAAAATTTTAATAAATTTATTTGGTTTTATAACGTATTTAATTGGATTTTGAGAAATTTTTAATAATAATATTTTGAAATAAATTTTAATATTTGGATTACGATAGTTGAATATGGCAAATTGTAAATTGTAAATTTATTTTATGAAAGTTTATTTCATTGTGAATTTCTATATAATTCAAGCTAGCCAATAATTGCTGATAATAAAATATTTTTCAAATCTGAATATTTTTACATAGGAAAATTCTAAATCATCTTCTAACCGAGATGTCATTTTTCGTTTTTCCAAACTCGGACTTCGTTAGCTCCGTCGATCTTATTTTCTGTGTTTTGCTGCACTTTCCCTTAGTAGAAAATTCGAATTTTTATAATTCAATCATACCACTGATATCTGTATACTGTTGTGATCGACTCGTCGTGCTGATCTCAATAGTATATTCATTTCTGTATTTTGAGGCCCGGCACGCAACGGAAAAATAATAAACTGCTCGTTGTAACGGTACCGTATATTATGACTTTACTTCTTTCTTCCGATTCAAAATTTAAACACACGGCCTGGACCACAATCATAATTTACCTTAATTATTCACAAAAATCAAGACGTTTGCCCGTTGCCATTTCATTTATTTTGGTACGTTACTTTCATTATTCCGTAATTTAAGGGCTATCACTCTTTCATTGCTGCGTTTAAATTCTTTTATTTCCAATGTTTCAAATTGTTCATTTCCTTCTTTGCTCGGCTACAATTCCTTTTAAAAAAAACCTGACATCAATCTCTTCTTCTCTGCATTTACTTTTCTCTGAAAACCCACTCTTCTCTGCTTTTTTTCCACTCGCCCTCTCTCACCTCCTCTTCCATTCCCTATCGCCAAGATGCAGCACAAACCCGAGCCACCAACCAGAGCTACAGCAAACATCCCTGATGCACCACTGTGTCAGTCCCACCACAACCGCCGTGCCGTGGCCGACAACCCAAGCTCTGATTTTCGCCACATCTCCCTCTCCACCTACCGCTTGTCCGCCTGTCCACTACCTCGCGACAGATCCAAGTAACTAAGCCGCCTTCCCAGATTTGAACCCCCTCACCTCGTGCTTCTCCGGCCGAGCATCCCCTTGAACCAAGCTTCCATTCCCAAGCCCAGTTTCCTGCCATGCTCCCCCTACCAGTTTCGCCTCTTCCCCGTTTATCTGCTCGCCGAGGCAGTCGAGAAACCATCCACTCAGCCCTATCCGATTTGACTCTTCCAGCTTGAAGTCTATGCTCAAATAGGTATTATTATATACATATTGTATATATACTGTTATTTGATTCTGTCATAAACAAATATACGTATATTTGTTTTGTTTAAGATGTGATTTGCATATGATATTCTTACAGTAAGATCCTATATATTTAGTTTAGAAATCTAGTAATATATAAGTTTATAAAATGTTGCTGTTTAATTTATAAAGAGTTATATAGGTTGTATATTATATTTTGTGTACATATTTTATGTTAGTAGTACAGTTTTACTTTGATAGTTTTCTAATATGTGCATGACTCATTCTGGGTTTATATGATTTCAGAGTTTATATATAGTTTTAATATAGAAGCTGCTATTCAGAGGTATTGGGTTTTATTATAATATGTTTTAAACTTAGGGTGGATATGTGTATATATATGCCAGTTATGATATAGTCGGTTATATATATATATTTTTTTCTATAAGTATAATATGTGTGTTGAGTATCTTTAGCTTTATAGTAGTTGTTGTGAAATACATTTTTCCAGACGTTGTGGGTGCGGGCCTTGGGAGATTTCATTTGTATAAGTATCAAATAGTTTATACATGCGTTACTTATTATATATATATACTAGTGTATTTGTTCATAAATAAATTAGTTCCTGGGTATACAAAGTTGTAAGCAGATTTGTTTAAACGGATTGCATACAGTTTTAAAATGTATGATTTTACAAAGTTGAATATGTAAATATCTATATTATTTGTATGTATATGTCTAGTTATGCGTCAAGTATTTCATCAAAGTTATATTTTGTAACAGTAGTTATATTCGAAAGTTATCTATATGCATTCAGACAGATTTTGATTTAATTTAAAAGGTGGTTTATATAAGTTATTTTTCCGCTTTGTGCTAAAAGTATGAAAATCTTTAAACGTATTATTTAAAATTTTGTATAAATGCATTTTTGATTTAAGGTTATAATTAAGATTTTTTTTTCCATTCGAAACTTATTTAATTTGAAAACTTCTAATACACACACATATGTTGCTAATTTATATAAATCTTTTGGGTTTCGGTATATACTGTTTTGCATGGGCAATATATATAGTCAAGTCTGCATATGTAGATATATTAGTCTGGGTCCATTTAACCTCATTTTTTTTAAGTAGATATTTTTTCTAACTTAGTCTACATATATTAGTATATTAAGGCACAAGACTATACATTTCATTGAATATATTTATGAGTTCACTTATGCCCGTCTATCGTCATTGATCCAATTCTGATTTGACTTCATCGAATCTTTGTCATCAGCTTGTCTATCGAATGCTTGTCAATCTTGTTTCGTTTTGAATGTGTGGGACTGGATTCGTAACTCAATTTCTTATCAAATCTATCTGGCCTCGAAAGGTGAGAAATCACTCACGATTAACATTCTTTTATTTATTAAATTTGATTCAATTGAAACGTCAATTGAAATATGCTGCTGTTAGTTGTTTTACTGTTACGACTGCTATCATCTGTATCTGTTCACCTATGACACCTGACACCATTATCGGTTAATTATTTATGTGATAATAATACAGATTGGTTGAAAATTGACTGATTGATTGATTGTCGTTTAAATTGGATGTTAATTACTATTGTTAAGTGATAACTAGTTTGCTAGTAAGATTTGAGGTGGTATAGTTTACAAAGTAAAACGGATTATATATGATGGACCTTGATTGATTAAACCTGACCCCGCCATATGTAAATTTGATTAGTTTAATTTGACCCATTAATTGTCGTAGAAATTGATAAGTTATACTTTAAAGCTTTGAACGTAGTTTGGATTAACTGTTGTAATATTAAACTGAAATTGAAATGGAACGACAAGTGAAAAACTGAAATGTAATAATCTGTAATCTACATGAAATGATAGTGTAGATTCTAGAAATAATTATACAAGTAACAATGCGAATTAATACGATTATTTCAGGGTTATTTGATATAGTTATTGAATGGTTGTTGATTGTTGTTATTGTTTGTTTATTTACTTTGACACCATCCCTGTCATCACACTGCAAGTTCCCTTTGTTATGTTTGATTTTTAAATTGAAATGGGTTGAAATGATAGACCCAAGCGGTTTTCGTTTAAATAAATTTGGGATTACGGGATGAAATGCTATTCACCCGTATACATTTTGTGTACGGATAGAAATGATAATATCCGTAACACTTGAACCCTATGATAAGAAACAAATGGTCTTATTAAATGTAAATGCTTAAATACATATAAGGGGTAATGATAAATATAGAGTTAAGTATATCTAGTTAAATCAAGATTTGATTAAATACATAAATTTTGATAAAAATTTATGAAAATTTTATCTCGAATAGTTTTGAAATAATATTGAACAATTAAGACTGGGAGATAACTTTGGGTTATTTTTAAATGGTTTTTAGATAAGGATTTATTTATTTAAATCCATTTGAAATTTATCGAATGTGGTATTTCACGTTTAATAAAATTTAAGAAATATTGGGAAAATGTAATTTAAGGTCACTAAAATGATATTGAATCAAATAAGGAAGGATTCGAGACTGAATAATAATGATGTAAAAATCGAGAATCTATATGAAACTGTTAAACTTAAATTGTTATATTTAAGCTATGAACTATAGTAGAATTAAATGGTTTAGAGATTTGGATATGTATTTGGAACCAAGATAGTAGAATGCGTTATGTAGATAACTAATTGAATTAAGTGAAAATTTAGTTGAACTAAATTTTGAAATTCGTAGTTAGAAGACTAGATTGGGAAAAATTTAGTTGAAATGTTAAATACTTAAAATATGGAAACATATTGAAATAAAAAGGAAAATTTGGATATCAAATCCAAATATGAGAATTATAAATTTAAGTGGGAATTTTAGGAAGATTTAACTGATAAAATGAGATTGGATTTAATTTAAATAGGAAGGTCAGTTTGATGTGAACAATTTGTTAAATTCAGGAAATTGAAATACTGTACTGCATACCTTACTCAATATATAGATACTAGTTTGGGAAATATGATTATTCGAAGTAAAATTTGACTGTTGGGTTGAAGTATAAATTAAGTGAATGACTACGGTGTAATAGTGTATATTTCTACCCTGTAGATAGTTCTATGGACCCTTAGAGGATGGGCATCCCAAACATCCTTTAAGTATATTGTATTTCAGTTGATATTTCATTTGAGTTGAATTTATTGATATAAGAATGTTAATCCTGACTCGAGTGTTTTGTGTTTTGCTTTACGCTCGGGTCAGACCGAGTAATCCAGCATTCGAGACTCACCTTCGGAGATTGGAGCTTCATTTGGAGATCCAACTATCGTTTCAGCTTTCAGTTTTCTAGTTGACTGGTTCAGAGAAGTCATCGGCTCGTACTGAAGACCTTTCTGTATTCCAGAGATTCTGATGTATTTTATTTTAAACTCTGGTGTATATAGTAGCTTCATGAACTACTATTTTTCTATTCCGCTGCATTATATTACTCTGTGTCTGTGATCTGTGTTTGATTTATTTACTGTATATTTTAAGTTTTGCCAAATTAAATTAACAATTCGGTATTTTGAATTTTTCAAGTCGGACATGTACGGTTTTAGTGTCGATTTGAATGGTCCAAAATAGCGGGTCGTTACACAAATCAACCTTCCCTTATAAATTTCCACCGTGAATTTGTACTTCCAAATGATCAACTGATATTTATTTCACTTATTTATAAACCAGTTTATAATTTCCATACCCTCATTTTTTCCTTCAAATCACTGTTTCATCCCTTAGTCGATTTTCAAAACTAACTCCATTTGAAAATAAATTCCTTTACTTACTCCAAATTTATTCCCAAACCCATTAATTCCAAATTCCCTCCATCATTTATGATTTAAAATCTTATTCAAAACTGAAATACCGATTTCATACTTATTTCAAATTTCTCCCTTAATTCTTTTCCCAAACCATTTAAAATCCTGAATTTAAAATAAATTCTCTAATTTTTAAAAAATATAACTTAAGTCCTCAAATTTTCATTTATCCTTATTTATTCAAAAATCTCTTTTCCCATACTTAAAATTTATTCGATAGGATTTTAAAATCAAACTTATTATTCTCTCAAAATTCATTCTTTTAATTTATCCAATTTCCCCAAAATTATTTTACTTAAAATTCACCCTTTTATTTTCCTTTAAAAATCCAATCCTTATTATTATTTATTTATATTTTTTTTGATATCTCAATATACCCAAAATATATTCATTCGAACCATATCATTCAATATTTTCAGTTCCCAATACAATCAACATAATCTATCACAGTTCGTCAAATAAAACGTATCACCCAATATGAAAATAAATTCTAACATTTTGAGGAATCCAGTTGGATCCCTCCAACATGTTTCCCTGCATCCACAGATGTTAGCACAATATAAAAATACCAATCCTACTTCGAGGGGGATAGCATGGTATAAAGGGTCATTCACTGTTATGCGGGGCACATAGGGTCTCATCCACTATATAATGCGGGAAATCAATCACTAAATATATACACTACTATATATAATATGACATCCAGTCAATTCAAGCATTCAACCAATAATTTAAATTTAACTATTTAAATTTAAATGGCAATCCAAATGAGTAAGATTAACCCACCTTTGATTTTTGATTTGCAGTACACTTCAAATTAGCTTGTTTTCTTCACGATTCGGACCTTGAATAAACATTATATGATTTATTATCATTTGAACTAATCGAACAATTTATTACCGTCTATTAGTTAATTAACTAAGAATTTAGTTTAAACTGATAATTTCCATTTTAAAACCTTTTTATAACATAAATAAATTAAATCAGTTTATTAAACAAATTAATCACTAATATACATTATTTAAAATAAACTGGTAGGTTTAAAAATGCATATATTTATATATTTTTCATTTCTAAACTGCATATAAAAGTAATTTATATAGACTTAAAAATCTTGCTTTTATATAAACTCTCTTATATTCCAAAACCTTATGTGTGCACATATTTCCTTTTGTCTATGTATATACAAAAAATGAAATTCCTTTCAACCTATATGTATGTATATATAAAATTTATAAAAGAATTGTTTTTGAATATCTTACTGTAAATTTTTTTTGTTTCCTATATATATATATTAAATGAAAAATCTACACACACATATATATACCTCACTGTAAATTTTTTTTATAATAACAAAATTAATTTCGCTATTGATTTTAACAGAGCCGAAGAAATATGTGGGGAGCTTGCAAACTTAATTGAAGGAACGAGGAGTATGCCTCCTCTGCCATTTTTCTATATCTTTGAATCAAAAATGATGGGGAGAAAATATGATTCTCGATATAGGGGAATGACGATAAATAGGAGATTTTTTTCATTTGAGAGAAACGCGTGTTACAAAGGAGGACACATGTTTGAAAAGGCAGGAGGCACATTTGAAAACAAAGTAGATAGTAGGGTGATTGGAGAAAAGAAAGAAAGGAAGTGGATGTGAATTTGGTCAAATATTATTTAAATTTAAATTTAAATTTTAAATCGTCTCGAATTACGCAACTCAAATCTCGATCTTCTATCGAGACGTGTCGCTAGGCATTTATAATGTTATACCCCTATTACGAACGTAATGGAAAAGGTTTTGAGGCCTAATTCGATCGTATGGAGAAGATAGCTTTTTGGACTTAGTTATTATATTGAATTCATCATAAATTTCAATGTGTTTACATATCGTACGATCACACGACTACACCGAATGCTATGAAATTTGAAATCCAATAATAATACACTATTATGGATCCAATAGAACGGGTTTCATCGAATTTCGAGACTGTGCCTCGGAAGACTATTTTTAAATGTCGAGTTAAATGATATATTTTTAAACCAAACAAATCACCTTTAAATTCAATTTTAAGACTTCCACTACCTTTAGTATTATAAATATAAATTTTCCAAGCCTTCAAATTATTTTGAATAAGCTTGAAACTCCAAATTTCATATTTTACCAATTTCCAATTGTTTAATTCAGTAATTTAATTATCCAATAAATAGGTTTATTTGAAATCCAAGTTAATAATTAACTTTTAAATATTTAAAATCAATTAAATATTCCAATTTCAAATGTCCTAAATTCTGGGTCATCACACATGATATAACCATGTAGGTACCAAAGATGAAAACTGTACAGTATAGAGATTCAAGATTGAAGACTCATGAGTATCAAGATATCAAGAGTTCAATATTTCAAGAATGCAAGATAAGTACTGAGTCTAGAATTATGTTAAAACTTCTTGAAAGCCTTACATCTTAATTCGAAATTTATACGTGGAATGGAAACCACACCGAGCCTGTTAAGGGGTTGGAACCCTAGTGGGATGGAACCCACGACAATATCTAGTGGAACATATAGTGGCCCTATTTTGATATCCGCTAATTTTATAAAAATACTTTTCAAAAATTTATCTCTTGTTCTTAAAAAATGTTTTGAAAACTTTCTTTTCAAAAAGACATCTCTCTTGGTTTTAAATATTTTAGCCTTAAAACTATTTTTATTACTTTTTTTATAGTTTGATTTTAAAAGTGTCCTTGTTTTTAAACCATCTTTTTTTTTAAATATTTAGCTTTAAAAATATTTATATACTTAGATTTTAAATCACTTTGTAGATTAAGATTATATTTTAAAAATTACTTTTATATGTTTAAATTATATTCAAAAATTTACAAAGTTTAGAAATTGTTTTGAAAAACTATATAAACCAATTTTAATAAGAAAATCAAAATCATCAATTTTTCCTAGAGCATGTCGACATCCTTCAACCCCTATGTCGACATGGTGCCCGTTAAATTCAAAATTCAAATTTTCAAAAGAAGTGTCTATTCGTCGTATCCTTTCACGAATATATTTGACTGTTGATCTTCTATAAATACCAGTAGTTATAAATGAATTTTTAAACAGATTTCACTTGTTTTCTCTCTTCTTCATCTTCCACATTTATTCTAAAGAATTCTAAACTATACTCTGCCGAAATACCAGGTGAATCAAAATTGATGTTCTCTTGTTTGATTCTCTGCCAGTCTCTTCATAAGATCTCAGTGCTATTCAAAGTTATAGGATCTTTTGTAAATCAAACTATTGAGTAAAAGGTGTGGTTGAGCCTTGAAATCAATTGAGGGAGTTTGTAGCCTCAGAAATCAATTAGGTGATCTTGTAGCCTGGTTAAATCAAGAGAGTTGCCATGAACTCGAATACATGAGGGTGTACCTTGTAGCGTTGAAACCGAGGATGTAATCTGGGAGATTATTTTGAAAAGAAGCCGTACGCTTGCATGAGACTAGATGTAGGGCAACTCCGAACCAGTATAAAATCTTGGTGTGTTCTTTCCTTTACTGCTTTTATTTAGTATTTGCATCTGTTTTTGATTTTTTGATTATATCTTTGTCTGTGAATTGCATTTTTTTGTGATTAAATTACACAAGTTTCAAAAAGTTTCAGAAAATCCCTAAAACACTATTCACCCCCTTCTATTGTTATTCCAGCCTTAAGATCCATAATCTTCATTTCTTACAGCATGCTCGGTCATCTCCGATACATGCTAACTTTCACCCCCTCTTGTTACCTCTTACTTACCCTAATCAGCATAAGCGCGTCCAGCCTCACCTAATCTGTTGTGAGACCATCAGTCCTAGTTAGAAAGGGTCATGTGCAGCCTCACCTAAGTGATTTGTGAGACCATCAGTCCTAGTTTGAAAGGAAATGCTGTTGGTACGGGTCCTAACAAATAAAATCTAGTTGCACCCCTTCCCCATATCCCCCAATTTGAGCTTCTATATATTTGCCCCTTATTTTTCCTAGTTAGCATAAGCGTGTCTCAACCTCACTAACTATTATGAGACCATCAGTCCTAGTCCAAAAGGGTCCTGCCCAGCCTCACTTAACTATCGTAAGACCATCAGTCCTAGTCTGAAGGGGAATGCTGTTGGTATGGTCCATGCTTCTATCTTTGCTTATTAACTTAGTAAAAGTTTTAAAGTAAGCCTCTTCAACTATTTCTGCTGTATTTGCTTATTAACTTAATCTAAGTCTTAAAATAAGTCTTTTCTATTATCTCCATGATATTTTCTTATTAACTTAATTATTAGTTTTAAATACGGCTTCACTGTTCTTTCTGCTTAATTATAACATACGTTATAATTGTTAGACTTCTGTTTAATCTTTCTATTTATGATCACTAGTTATAAACTTGCTTGCAAACGTCTCAAATTTTCCTATTTCAGTCTATCTTCTTTTAAATACAGTTTTTCTTATTTTACATCTAACTTTTGCATATTTAATGTTTTCTATTTTAATCCATATCTACAAATTATTCTCCTTTTTAAATATTCTTATATGTTATTCGTGTAGAAAGGAAAAAAAAGAAATTAAAATTTACAAGCTAAATTTTAACGTAAAATAGTTGCAAATAAATGCAAATAATAGTAAATAACTATAAATAACTATAAATAACCAAATAAAATAGCTAAAAAAATAACTGAATAAAATAGACTGAAAAGAAATTTAAAAACTAGCAGTAAATAACTTATATAGAAAATGTCTCAAAATTGCCGAAAAACTTCAACTATTGAGAACCCTATTATTTTAAATTGCTTAAAAAATTAAAATAATTACAAAACACTCATCTGTGGTCCTTAGCTCTAGTCCTTGGTCTTCCCGGATCCACTTCTAAGGTGTAAAATATTTTTATTAAAAAGATCTTCTCCTTGGGAAAAATTTCTATTTAGGGTCCAGCCTCAAGCATTAAAAACAATTGAGAGAAAATCTGAATGAGAAAAATAGCTAGGCCTAGAGTGTTATTTATAGTGTCACTTAGGGATCTCAGACAGTTGGATTTGAAGATTAAATCTGGTGCAACCACATCATGGGCTCGCTAGGAACTGTCGGATGGAAGCACGAATGCAAAAGATTGAAAAGAAATTGCAAACACGTCATGGTTTAACCTGGATGAATTCACGCTCAAATACAATGACGAGTCGACCTGGGTGTCGACAAATATATGTGGTAGGTTGACCTATGCACATTAAGGGTCGATCCTAAGGTCGACCTGACCTATATTTTTTTTTCTTTTTTCTTTTACTTATTTCCTGTTTAATTCGCATCGTCGTCATATTAACTCGGGTTCGGACAAACTACATACCGAAATTGACCAGAAAATTACCACGGACAAGATGGCGTAACTTCCATAGCTTAATTCTGACAATTTAACAAACTTATTTTATTATTTAATTAATTCATTCATTAGTTATTATAGCTCAAATTTTGGCTTGTTATAAAGCACGATATTTTGTATAGCCTTTTAGATAAAATATAAAATAAGTTCCTTGTAATTTCACATAAATATGAAATCCTCTTTTAAAGGATTCATAGAAGGTTTTAGCGTTAATGGTTTCTTATAAGAGAAAGCAGTTCCAATACATTAAGGTATAAAACCATTAGATTTAATAAGAAGTGTAATAATTGGAGATAGTGTTAGTCAGGAGGGATATTATAGAGAGCCTTAGTGGGAAAGCTAAGCAATGGAAATTTCATATTTTTCCATTGATTAAGCACATTGGTTGCTTGCCTTTGTAGAAAGTCTCCATTTATAGCAAGTTAGAAACTCCTCCAAGGTTAGGTGATTGGAAGAGTAGGAAAGTTAAGGGATTTTTTTTAAAATAATTGTTCTTATCTACTTCAATTTTCGTAAATCTTAAAATATATGAAAAGAAGATGTTTTGAAAACATGTGAGGACATTTTTGAAAGTAAAAAAAAAAGTGTTTTAAGGACAAGAAAGCCGTGTTTTAAAGAAAAATGATTTGGTGAAAAAGTAAATAAGTTTTTGGAAGAGAAAAACTTAGTAAACAGATAAATTTAAAAATCCAATTTTTTATGGAAAGCTGTAAAGGTCTTTAAAAGAAAAAGAGTAATAAGTTTTGAACTTAGAATTTGTATGTTTTCCCCTATAAGCTTGGGGAATAATTTAAATTCAAAGAGCTGTAAAAGATGCAAGTCTAGAAAGATAAAATGTTAAGTAACCAGATACCTTTTAATTTAAAACAAACTTCAAAGCAACACTTTTAAAGGTAAGGATTTTGAGATTTGGTGTTTCAAAAAAAATTAGAAGCGTTAATTTTTGAAAGAAATGATAAATACCAAACCAAACTTTTAAATATGGAGTAGATAGGAATCATTTCATAGGTGTGATGGGAAAGTGTGAGGCTGTGTAGGAGATAGCAATGATTACTTTTTGTAGTAATAATAAAAGTTCCCGTAAAGAGTATAAGACACTAGTGAGAAACTAAATATGTTACTTCATGTGTGTAGACTATAGAAGAATATTGAAGTGATATTAGTAAGATAGTAAGACACACATGGTTGGGATAGGTAGACCTTAGTTGCGGAAAAATGAAAGGTAAAAGTAAAGAGAAAATTTCCCCAAGCTTAGTTGCCTTTTAAGATAGAGACTGCATTGGTTGAAATCCTTATTCGTTGCAGTAAATGAGACTTGGTTATTTCATTTTGAGTATGGAATGGAAGAGGTGAATACATTTATTACATTGTTACAATTACTTTAGATAGTAACTTACAACCGTTACTATTACTTTAAATCACATTAATGAATTCATTATTATTTACGAATCAAATGTTACAATTACTTAATTAACACTGATTTACTTCAATTTATATTGATCATATATTCAAATTATAACTAAGTGCAACAATGTACATTAATTCAGTTAGTTGAAATTTCATAATTAGTTTTAATTACATTGGTACATTTCATTTTAACGTTTGTTTCATTATTAAATTACAAAATCCTTATTCTTCCAGTTTTAGTTACCAAAATCGTATTAAATCAACAAATTGTATCATTGAGAATTTACGGGTCGTTACACTCTCCCCCACTCTGTAGGATCTAGATTAACCCTAGAGGGGGGGGGGGTGAATAGGGTTATAGCAAATTTTCTCGAGTTAAACACAAAAACAAACTACAGAGAAATAAATATGTTGAAAAGTAAATCACACACAAAATTTACCCAGCTCCGGCAACCCCTGCCTACTGCTGCATTCCCAGATTTCTATTAGGATTAAACAGTCTTCCGCTTACAAACACACTAATAGACTCGCACACCCTGCTACCGCCTATATAGTTTTGCAAACTCGCACACCCTGCTCACTGAACTAATCCTAACTAGACAATCTGACACTACCTACAACCTAGGTGGTGATTTACCAAGACCTGATTCGAAAAGAACAGATAAAAAAAATGAAAAAAACTTAAAAACAGTTTAAAACTAAAACCCTATTCGAAATAAAATAAACTAAATCCCCCTTTATAAAACAAAGCCGGCCCAATTGTTTTGCCCGTTCCTTTTTCTTTTGGCTTATGAAGAAAATGGCGGCCGATACTCTTTCTTTAGAAATTAGAGTTTTTCTTCAAATTCAATTCTCTGGTTTGTGTTGCTCTTGCTTGCGGCTTCTCTGATGATCAATTCTCTGGTTTGTGTTGCTCTTGCTCGCGGCTTCTCTGATGATCAATTCTCTTGTTGCTTTTGCCTGCGCTCGTTGGCAGCTGCTCCTTTGATCGAGTTCGATAGATTGTGGTATGTATTTTTTCCTTTCGTTGCTGGTTTAATTGCTTGCTTGAACTTGATGCTGATGATGAATTTGGGGTTTAGTATTTATATGAATTTCGAGACACTTGAATTTGTTCGTATTCATTTACACCTTCCTAATTCTCGATTGCCTGATGCGCACGGCTTTGATTATGAAACGTTCGATTTTTTCTTGATTGATACGGCAAAAACTTTCCTCTTTTACTTTTTGACTTTTTCAAAGATACGTATTTGATTTTTGGTCATCTCTGCACTGTTGAATTTCGTTCATCCCTGTAGCATTGTTTCACACTACATTGTCTTCGATTTGATTTGTGAATTCAACTCCATATATCTCAACTTCATTTCATTGAAATTATTCTGCAGTAACAAACTATGCCTTGTCATGTGTTCGCACTGCATACTGTATCGGCCTACATTGTTCATGTCTTTCTGCTTGATGTTGTTGTTGGTCTGTATTTATATTTCTTTTGTTAACTTCGACTTGATTACTTCTGCTTTGACTTCGAACATGTCACCTGATCTTTGGTACATTGTTTCTCGGCTTCAATTACTGTCGCATTGTCTTTGTTGTCTGCTGTTGTTATTTGCCGAGGTTGTTGTTTCAATTGTCTTCTGTTCACTGTTTGCATCATTGGTCTTTCATTTGGTCTGCACTTGCATACTCACTTTGGTTTCATGATGTACTTGAGTATGTACTGCATATTTTGTTTTCATTCTTGGTTGAAACTCGGCTTGCTTTTGTTAGTTTATTCATGTTGCACTGAGTCTTGATAGCTTGCATGATGTATTTCTTTGTTTGGTTGACACACTTGAACTATACATTCGAGTCTGCACTCATCTTTACCACCGAACTATTTACTGACTTGTAGTCGAGTTGCTTCACTATACGTTGGTTTGAGCCTTTTGTTTTGTGTTTGGTCATTGATGCATGCATGAACTGGTCATGGAAGTTTGTGTAGTTTGTTCTTGCATTTTCATTTGGTTCTTGCAGTCCTATATATGATGTTTGTCACTGTTACAGTCGCTATGCCTTGTGTTCTTCACTATTGTCTGGTCTTTGACATTTTGTTTGCTTGGTGGCATTTCTTCTAGTCAGTTTGCATCACTGCAGTGGTTTCTTGATGGTGCTTGATCATTTCTTGTTCAAAACTGCTGGAGTTTCACTTTGACATGTTGTTGCCAGTTTGCCTTGTATCACTGCAAAACTGCATGTTATATTTCTTGAATTAATCTGAACTTGGTTTCTGATCCAGTTTCAAAACTCGGTTTTGACCTTGTTCTCGTGCTGTGATTTTAAATATATTTTACGTGAGTTGAACCCAGCTTTTCATTTGGGTTTGACCTATGCTCACCTGTCCCTGTAACATTATCAAGTGTATATCGATGTGCACGACCTTGTGGCATGTACAATGATGCACTGTGCATGTCACATTGTTCGTGTATGATGAATTCAATTGTGAATGATGACGAACAACCCAAATAACCGAGGCAAATAATATTTTCCAAAATCATATTTCATTTTATATTGCAAAAATATTTCTTTTTCAATTTTACTGCGTTAGTGAATATTTTTGCAGATTTCTCAGATGCTGGATTATAACTGGAATGAAATTGAAGATAAACTACGAGTGTGAGTGATATGTAGTGAGGAATTTATGTAAACTGAATTGTGATGTAATTAGAATCAAATTGTATATGTATAGTGAGAGCTTGAATGTGTACTATTCAAAACTGTAATAAATATTTGTTTGAATAAAATTTCTGTTTGAATTCAAATTCTGTGTCATTTATTTTATTCAACAAATATTTATTTAATCTATGAAAAATAAAATAGTACATCAACAAATACGTTTAAATGAATATATATATATATATATGTTTATTATCATCAAACAAAAATCATATAAACGCATATTCAACAATCTCCCCCTTTTGATGATAACAAACATATATTTAAGATTTTGACTGTGTTAATTGTATTTGATCAATGATATACTCTAATTACTCCCCCTATTTAAATGCTTCCTCTCTACATGAAGCTCCCCCTACATATATGCATGTAAATAGAAATATATAAATAAGCCTGGATGCAAATGGAAAATTATTTGACCTTTGCTTGATTCTATTTGACAAAATCTTAACTTTTCTCTCCTCCTTTTGTTATCAGCAAAAGAATAATAGTGTTAGAGAAAATAGAGATAAAATGATCAATATTAATCCAACATTAAACTTAAATTGAATATAAATATTAAACTTCAATAATAATCAAACAAATATCATAACTACCCTTGTTAGGTGCATATTCCACTTTTAGAAAGAACGGAAATGATGTTCTAATATAAAATCATACAATTGTATCAACTTGTGGTACATTTATATCAGGAATTTGAATATCTACTAATCATGCATAACCGTTAGGACTTTTAAATGAGATTAGTAGTATTCCAATTTAATTTTAAAAAATGAAATCAAGTATCTTCTAACCACGCATGACCGTGAGGACTTTTAAATGGGATTAGAATCAACTTGTCTATTTAATCAATTAATTTTGATATGCGTTCCATACATGCATAACCGTAAGGACTTTTAAATGAGCATGGAAGCACATAATCAAAAATCCAAGTAATTCACCCATGCATAACCGTGAGGACTTTTAAATGAGAGTGAATACTTTGGATATTTATTTATTTTTACAAAAAATATGAAATGAAAAACAAATGATCCCTGATTATAGTACCACATATCGACAAACTATATTTAGGTTTTGATAAACAATGGTCGATAGAAATATGATAGATATAGAAATGGTCATGGAATCTTTACCCAACAAAAAGTTTTATAACTCTTGTTTGAATTCCTAAAGAAATTTTCCAAGTATACTTTCTTGAGTAATGTATGTTAAATATCAACACTTATCACCTTTTCAATCACTATTTATCTTTTTGATAGTTAGTAGGGAGTCGGATTAGTCAAAATTTGTCATTTTAAAATCAAATACAAATGACTAATCTGAAAATATGGTCAACAATGATTTTCTCGAAGGGGTTATATGAGAAAAAAATTTCTGCTAATTGAAAATTATTTGTAATGAAAAGTATGCAGATATTTTCTTTGAAAAACAATGCAGTTACTAAATGTCTCACCATAAATCACGTTCAACTAGTAAGTTTTTGTCAACTAGATTACCAGTATGATCTGCATCTGAATTTCTCTTTCACTCCAAAATATTACTAACTAAATTTGATAGACCAGACCATGAAGTGTGCATAAAAACTCAAACTCAATTTTTAACAACATTTTAAATTTGAATTGAAGTCGTGTAAATAATCAAAAACTGTGAATATAGAGTTAGCCGAATTATAACCTAATGCATTATCATCCAACAAAACACTATGCTTAATCCAAACGTATATGTATGGAGTAATTCGAAGAATAGTGTTTTTGGCATAAATATAATTGGCCAACTATGTCGAACAAGTCAGCATCAAAAAACATCATCTTTACAACATCTCAATATTGGCTGATTTCATTCAGAATATAGTGAAGATTATCACATTTAATTTATCGATCAAATAAATATACCTTCACCTGTTTTACCTTTACGATAATTTTTCGTGGTTGCCCATTGTGATTCTGTCACCCTTATACTAGGCTAAGGAACTTTTTCTTTGTTGCCCGTTGTGTTTCTGGAACAGCCAAAATCCAGAAAACACTGTTGTTGTTCCTTAGCCTGCCACCAACCTACACGATGAAAGATTTTTGTGACCTATTTGTTTTTATAGGTCCATGATTGTTAGTGGCTGAAGCGTTGTGAATAAACAATCCCTTTGGAACCCAAACTTATTTAGTCCTTTTATTCTTGTTCCAATAGACATGAAATTTGTTTGTAGAATTCTTAAGAACCCAAACTTGTATAAATTTTGTGTTCTTGTTCCTATGACTACAATTTTCAACATGATTTCCAATTATTTCACATCTAGCAAAGACACTCTTACCTTTTGCATTATCATCAGCTTGTGCTTTCCCAAAGCCTAGTCCTTTTCTGTTGTTAGCAAAAATTTGATTTCCCAATAACATGTTGAATGATTTTTCTCCTCTTGAAAAGTTACTCAGAGATTTCTCAAGATTTTGGACTTTGGTTTTGAGTTTTGTGTTTTCAGTTACAAGTGAGGTGCATCTATTTATAAAATCCTTTTTCCTAGTGTCAATGGTTTCCTTAAGACTCAAGTTTTCTTTTTCAAGATTCTCTAGGCTATTCTTAAGTCTTGATAATTCTGAATCTAAAATTTTACATTTTTTACAGTCTAGGTTTTGAATATTTTCAAGTTCAGTTTCTAACCTAAAATTTTCATGAGCAAGTTCTCTCCTATCAGATTTCTGTTTTTCAATTTTAGATTCAAGAGTATCAACTTCTTTAGTAAGATCAAGACACATAAAAACAAGTTCTTTATAAGAATAGTCACCTCCCTCACTAGATTCCTCTGAGCTTGCTTCTGAATCTGATTTTGCCACAAGACACAAGTTAGCCTCCTCTGAACTATTATTCGAAACTTCCTCTCCTTCTTCATCATCCCAAGTCACTGCACAGGCCTTCTTCTTCTTTTTCTTTCCTCTGTTGTTTTTGAGAAGTGGGCATTGTTGTTTGAAGTGGCCAGGCTTGTTGCAGTTAAAGCATGTCAGTTCATTATCGGAATTGTCAGAATCTTTTGGCCTATTACCACTTGTTTTCTTCTTGCGTGGACTGAATCTTGACAATTTTCTAAGATTATTGACATCCATTGCAAGCTCTTCAATTGGATCTTCTTCTTCTTCATCGCTCTCTTCTTTGCTCTCTAAGGCAATCGTCTTCTTCTTTGATTCAGAGTTGTTGCGTTCCTCCTTTGCTTTTAGCTCAAGCTCATATGTCATCAAGTTGCCGGTCAACTCCTCCATGCTTAGTTTACTCAGATCTTTCGATTCTTGTATTGTCGTGACTTTTTCCTCAAAGTTCATTTGTAAAACTCGTAGCACCTTCCTCACAAGCTCTACCTCAGTGAATACCTTCCCAAGTGCTCTAGCGTTGTACACCAAAGTTGAAAAGCGTCCAAACATGTCCTTTATGCTCTCGCCTTTGTCCATCACAAAGTTCTCGTATTCATTGCTGAATAGGGCTAGACGAGACACCTTGACTTGAGAAGTTCCTTCATGTGTCACCTCCAAGGATGCCAAATTTCCTATGTAGTTTTACAATGAGAAATTCTATTAAATTCAGTCTTATCAAGAGCACAAATCAAAACATTCATGGCTTTAGCATTTGTAGTTTTTAATCTCTTATCGTTAGGGTCCCACCTATCCTTAGGTTTAGGAATCTTAGTATCACCAACAGTTATAGTGGGAGATTTATAGCCAGTTTCAATAATATCTCAAACATCATAATCAACAGAACTAAGATAAATACCCATCCTAACTTTCCAATAAGCATAATTATTCCCATTAAACTGGGTGGCTTAACAATAGATTGCCCCTCAGAAAAATCATTATTTGGTAGATTCATGACTCTAGAGTTAAAGAAAAATACCGTGCTCTGATACCACTTGTAGGATCTAGATTAAACCTAGAGGTGGGGGGGGGGTGAATAGGGTTATAGCAAATTTTATCAAGTTAAACACAAAAACAAACTGCAAAGAAATAAATATGCTGAAAAGTAAATCACACACAAAATTTACCCAACTTCGGCAACCCCTGCCTACAGCTGCATTTCCAGATTTCTATTAGGATTAAACAGTCTCCCGCTTATAAACACTCTAACAGACTCGCACACCCTGCTACCGCCCATAGAGTTTTGCAAACTCGCACACCCTGCTCACTGAACTAATCCTAACTAGACAATCCACCCCGAGATCACTAGTGGACGGATATGGTCCTCAAGAGCTTCTGAACTCTCCTCCTGATTGCTTTCCGAGCTCTCTCAGAGAGGAGCAGCTTGATGTTATCTCCCGTTCCTTTGGGATTGATAGAGCGCGTATGCTGTTGCCAGAGAAGGGGGTCATGCCATATAATCCCCCTGAAGGATACTTTGCTTATAGTAGGTGTCACTGCATGTGTGGGGCCATTCCTCCAATCAATGCCTGGATAGTTAGCTTCGTTACTTATTTGAAGGTGGCCCCCTTCCAGCTCCAGCCCAACTCCTATCTTGGTGTGCCTATTCGTGATTTTCTAGAGAAAGTACGGGCGCCCCCTTCTAACCGGGAAATTCAATATCTATATAACTTGAGGGTTACAAGAAGGGGTCTCCATACATCAGCTTGGAATCGGCCGTGTCCTTCAAGCCGGTCTTGGGCTTGTATTCAAAGTTCACCATGTTCAAGAAGGAATGGTTCTTCGTCCGGGATGACACCGTTTCAATCCACTTCTTCACCTCTGGCTGTAAGTTGAAGCTTATTTATAATTTCCGTTCTGACTGAGATGCTTTTTCTTATGTGTTCTTATTTCTTGCTAGCAACAGGTGGCTTTGCAGTCGTGGAGAATGATCACCTGGTTCGGATGGCCGCGGAGATAGAGGCCATTTCGGGAAGGGATAGGTCAGCTTCTTACCTAATCTGGAATGCGACCCTCCTGGAACACAACTTAATCCTACCGCATCAGTCTGTGGTCAAGCAGAGGGATACGGCTGAGGAAAGAGCTGCCAAAGCCAAAGGAGGGGCCACGACAAAGAGTAGCAAGAGGAGGCCCTTCTCGATACCTCCAGTCGTCGGGGGGAAGAAGCTTAAGAAATCTGATGGACCCTCTCCCAGCACATGCCCAGATGTTCCGGAGGAGGAAAGTGGAGAGGAGGAAAGAGGCGAGTAGGAGAGCGGAGGTGATGGAGAAGGTGACGGTGGTAACGGTGGCGAAGGGCAGAGTGGTAGTGGAGTTGGTGCCTTGACCTCTGGGCAAGCGGGTGAGATTCAGGAGTGGACGGATGATGCTTTCCGCCTAGCCTTTGAGGGGTTGGAGGAAGGGTCGGCCTTGGTGGAGAAATCGAAGAAGTCTGATAAGGCCGGGACTGGTGCCGGTCTATCTTCTGAGAGTATTTCAGATAAGGCAACTCCGGCGGTTCAAGGTGAATTCTTAACTCCTTTTTTAACTTCATATGTTTCTTGAATTATAGTCTCATGCATGCTTGTAACACTTAGTTTTTATTTCAGGAATGAGTAAGGCGGCCAAGACATCAAACATTCGGCACCGCCTCGAGCAATTCAAACTCTTCAAAGCTTCTGCTAAACCGAAGCCTTCGACTGACCGTTCCGGGGGCGTAGTCGGCTACTATCCTCTTCTCGGAGTTATTGAAGAGGATATCCAAAAGAGAAAGAGGAGGCATTCCATGTTCAAACCTTCACTTGGACCTCAGTCCCCAACCCAGCCTATTCATGACATTACGGAGGAAGATACCGAGTCCATACCATCTCCGCATCCATCAGAGAATCCTTCCTTCACTCATATTGATCGTCCCGGCTTGGCTTGTAACCCACTTGCGGGTCACCCAGATCTGGACCCGAGTTCTCATGATATTTCCTTCGACGAGGTTACCGGTGAGCACCTCCTTCCCCGCAATCCTATGGTAAGGGTGCTTGACGAGGCTAAGTCTTTGGATCTCGACTTGTTGACCACTCGGATTGTGACTATGGGGGACGAGGCCAAGGCAAACATCGACCAGGTGGCTGAGGAGACCAAGAAGTTGATGGGGCATCACGCCCGAATGGTCAAGGCTGGAGAGGAAATCGGAAGTGCTAACATTCGGTTGCGGCTAATGGTTTCCGATCAGGCCAAACAGCTTGCCGATCAGGCCATTCAGATCTCCCAGCATGAGGCGGCCTCCAGATGGCTAAAGAAAACTATGGAGGAGGCTAGCAGAGCTGAGCTGCGAAAGATGGAGGCCACCTGCAAGGAACGAATCGATATGGCCATTGCCACTGTGGATGAGGTTCGGAGAGCGGGTCTTGAGCAGATAGAGGAGTTATCTGGGAGGCTTGAGGCCGCAGAGCTTGCTCAAGCCAAGCTAAAGGAGGAGATGGAGGTGATGCGGAAATCCCTTCAGGCTGACTGCTCGAGATACCGATTGAAGAGAGATGCTGCCGTCGCAAGGCTTTCGGCTTCCAAGGCCCGGATGAGGGAGTTTAAGGAGAATGAGGGGATGATGGATGAGATGCTCCAGGACATGTACTTCCGTACTTGGAAGCAGAGCAACCTGTCCTGGATGGACGACTATCCTCCGGTAATGGCTAGGATATATCTTCGGGCTTTGGAGGAGGCCAAGGCTGAGGCGGATAAGGAGGGTGGTGTAGCTTTCAGCATGGATGTGGTCACGGCCCAGTTTACTGAGGAGGAGAAAGTGGCAGTGAAGGAGGGCAAGTGGCTGCTTACCGCCGAGGAAGTGGGTGTGTAGTTGGGGGATGATGATCAGGGAGTAGATGCTGGTAAGTTTTCCCTCTCAATCTTTTCTTAAGTGATTGCGTATCATTTATCTGATGGATTCTTCTCCTGAATCGGACAGGTGGGACCTCTGGCCAGCATGCTAGGAGTTCCGATCCGGCGGTCAAGTAGATCCCGTAGGGCTAGCTGGATAGAGGCGTAGCCCTGCTGCAGCTGACTACTTTTTTGGTTTACTTGGCATTCATGAATATACTAGTCCAAAACATTAATGTACTTTCAGACTGTAATTATGTAATTATGTCATTGTAGCGAATGATCTTATTCTTATATAATTTTATAACATAAGCTGATTCTGTCATATTTGAATGCTGTCGTTATTTTGATGTGTTGCATAAGAAATATAGCTGTGTATATGCACGTGCTTTAATCGTGTTTGATGCTAAGCTCTTTCTTAAAGTATAATTTCATGTCTTGCAATGTTAGCGTGATGGGTGAATAAACCATGGCTACATGTTTATGTACAAGAAAAGAAAGTACCGCCCTTCATGCTTTAGTTGTAGACGGTAACTTTGAATGTCTTGTGTGACTAAGGATGGAATGTAGCTGAGTGACCTGTCATCCAGTTGTGAGTTTTCATTTCCGTTAGCGAGTGTCTCCTATTTTGTGCCTTGTACTTTAAGGGTCGTTATAGTGGATAGGACGAAAGTTTTTAAATAGAATGGAAATATAAGAAAATAGTAAAACTTCCAATCACGGAAGGCCTTCGATGTGCTTAAGTTCGTGGCGAACGGGTTTTGTAGTCACTTTCCCTAGCTGTGGGTCTTGGAGACATTCGTCACCCATCTTACGCCACCGCGCGGAGTTTTCTTTTTTACCACAGCCGTACTTAAGACACACCGAAGCCGAGATCGTGCACAGTAACTATCCAAGCCATTATGGCCCGTAATCGTGGGTATTATTCGATTTACCGTGGCCGGCTAGCATGGGTGCCGATCGTCAACTGTGAACTACCCCTGGCTGGCCACACCTTATGTTGGGGCTTATAATCGGTTCACAGTCGCCGGCGAGCCGAACGCCGTAATGAGCTGCCTCGGCTATAGTCGGCCTTCTCGGTGGCTTATGATCGGCTCATTACAGTTGGCTTTGAGGGCCGTCACGAGCAATGAGTTAACCCGCAGCAGAGGAATGCTAGAGCAAAAGTGTCTCGTTGACGAGGGCATAGATTCGTATAGTACCTGTTGGGTCTTGTCCAAGTGAGGTTGTGCCATGAAGTATCCAGAATGGAAATGCCGTTATACAGGATTTTGTTCAACAGAAAAGGATAAAGCTTATCAAGCAGCCAAGATATAAAGGCATAAGTTAAAAAGAGAGACAAGATTTTTAAAGTGGTTCGGCACGAAAATGCCTACGTCCACTGATTCTCTTTGTTAATTCACTTCATATGGGCAGTACAAGTTAAGAAAAGTATCGACGAAGGTTTGGATGTTCCATGCCCTCTGGAACACCTCTCCGTCCACTGTTGACAAAATATAAGCTCCGTTGTGGAGATCTTTATGAATTATATAGGGTCCGTCCCAGATAGGATCTAGCGCTCCGGGGCGCGGGAAGATCCGTTTGAGAACAAGATCTCCTTCTCGTAATTTGCGGTGCTTGACTTTGGAGTTGTATCGTGCTGCCACTTTTTGCTTGTGAGCTGCCGCTTTAAGTGCCGCATCATTTCTTCTTTCTTCAATTAGGTCCAAAGACATGTGTAGGAGTTCTTCATTCTCTTCTGGGTTGTAGTGGATCCTACGGTGGGAGGGCACTACAGTTTCAACTGGGAGCATGGCCTCCGATCCGCATGCCAAAGAGAAAGGAGTATGTCCTATTGATGTTCTGAAAGATGTGCGGTAGGCCCAAAGTGCCGTAGGAAGTTCATCCACCCAAGCGCCTTTTGACTTTTCAAGTTTCTTCTTGATTAGAGTTTTGAGAATTTTGTTGACAGCTTCGACTTGCCCGTTTGCCTAGAGATAAGCTACAGATGAGAAGCTTTTGTGAATTCCATGCTCTCGGCACCAGTCGGTGAATTCCTCGCTGTCAAATTGAAGTCCATTGTCTGCTGTGATTTTGAGTGGAACCCCGTACCTGCATAAAACATTTTTGATCAAGAAGTTAATAACTTTTCCCGAAGATATTTTATTTAAAGGTTCCGCTTCCACCCATTTGGTGAAATAGTCGACTGCCACTATAACATATTTGGCTCCGCCTCGGCCCATCGGCAGTTCGCCAATCAGGTCAATTCCCCATACCGCAAAGGGCCAAGGACTGGTCATCTGAGTAATCTCATTGGTTGGTATTCGAGGGATTTTAGCAAATTTCTGACGTCTGCCGCATTTTTTGACGAAGTCCAAGGCGTCTTTGTTTAAGGTGGGCCAGAAATATCCATATCGGAGTATCTTCTTTGCCAGAGTCTACCCTCCAGTGTGGTCTCCGCAACTTCCTTGATGGATGTTGGATAAGATTTCCTTGGCTTCCCTTCCGGCGACACATCTTAATAAGGGGTTAGAGAAGCCGCGCCGATAGAGGATGCCTTCTTGTATCGTGTAGCGGGAAGCACTCCTCAAGATTTTCCTGACTTCGTTACGCTCATTGGGTAGTGTGCCATCTTGCAAGTATTTCCAGATAGGAGTCATCCAAGTTTCTTCTTTGATTGCAGCTATCAGATCCTCTTGTTCGAAACGTAGGGCTAGTTGTTTTGAGATGGCTACCGTTCCAGAAATGGTGCTGTTCTTCATGCTAGCTTGCTTTGCCAGTTCGTCGGCCTCTCGGTTCTCCTCTCAAGGAACGTGTTTGATTAAATAGTGATCCAATTGATTGAGCAGCAGCTTGGTCTTCTTTAGATATGCTGTGAGTCGTTCTCCTCGAGTCTGAAATTCTCCCAGTATTTGATTTACAATAAGTTGAGAATCGCTATGGAGACATAAAGAACTGACTCCAATTTCTAGGGCAAGTTCTAGTCCTGCTATTATTGCTTCATATTCTGCATCGTTGTTGGTGGCAGCGAATTCCAACCTTAGGGCATAGTGCAGCTTCCTTCCCCTGGGGGTGATTATCACAATACCTGCCCTCGAGCCTTGTTCGTTTGATGCTCCATCTACAAAGAGATTCCACTTGATATCTTTTGCTATTTCAGATTGAACCTTACCTTCGTTGGTAGTGAATTCAGCAATAAAATCGGCCATGGCTTGTCCTTTGATGGCGGTGCAAGGATGGTAGGTGATATCATATTGACTCAGTTCAATGCACCAGTTAAGTAGTTGCCCAGAAGTGTCGGGGCGATGGAGTACCTGCCTTAGCGGTTGATCGGTTAGAACTCTGATGGAATGAGATTGGAAATAGTGTCGTAGCTTCCGTGACGTGATTAGCAAACAGTATGCTAGCTTTTCAAGTTTAGGGTATCTGGCCTATGCCCCTGTAAATCTCTTGCTTACAAAGTATATGGGCCGCTGTGCGTGGTTGTCCTCTCTCACCAAAGCGGCGCTTAAAGCATGGGACGATACAGCAAGGTATAAGTATAGTTCTTCGCCTTCATTTGGAGTTGAGAGTACTGGTGGTCTCTGAAGGTGTTCGATTAGGTTAAGGAAGGCTATCGAGCATTCGTCAGTCCATTCGAACTTTCCTTTGTCTTTCTTTAGAGCTTTGAAGAAAGGGATGCATTTGTCGGTTGCTTTAGAGATGAACCTGCTTAGGGCGGCCACTTTCCCGTTTAGGCTTTGCATCTCTCTTCGAGTGGATGGTATCTTGATATCTTGCAAAGCCCAGACTTGTTCGGGGTTTGCTTCAATTCCCCTGGCATGGACGATGAATCCCAAGAACTTTCCCGACGATACTCCGAAGGAGCACTTTAGACGATTCAACTTCATTCCATATTAGCGAAGTACTTGAAACATCTCGTCCAGGTGGTTTATATGATCGTTGGCTTTCCTCGATTTTACCAGCATGTCATCCACATAAACTTCCATAGTTCGTCCTATTAGTTTCACAATCATCTTATTGACGAGGCGCTGATAAGTAGCTCCGGCGTTTTTAAGTCCAAAAGGCATTACTCTGTAGCAGTACAATCCCCGATCAGTGATGAAACTAGTGTGGTCTTGATCGGGGGCATGCATAGGGATCTGGTTATATCCTGAGTATGCGTCCATAAAGGATAAGAGTTCGTGTCCGGCTGTGCTGTCCACGAGTTGATCAATTCGGGGTAGTGGGAAGCAGTCCTTCGGGCAAGCATCATTTAAGTTGGAGAAATCGATGCATGTTCGCCACTTCTCATTAGCTTTCTTTACCAGTACAGGGTTGGCGATCCATTCTGGGTAGATGGCTTCTCGTATGAAGTTATTGGCAAGTAGGTTCTTTACTTCTTCCTCAAGGGCTGCTGATCGTTCTGCCCCCATGCTTCTCTTTTTCTGCTTTACTGGTACCTTGGTGGGATCGATGTTCAGTACGTGGCACGCTACGTCTGGGGAGATTTCAGTCATGTCAGCGTGCGTCCATGCAAATACATTTAAGTTGTGGCGAAGAAAATCGACGAGTTGATCCTTCAACTCTGCTCTTAACTGAGACCTGATTCTCAGCAGTCTACTTGGGTCGTGTTTGTCTACAGATACAAATTCCATGGCCTCTGCAGGTTCGACGGTGGCCTCCTCCTCTTTGTTCGTGGGGTCTAATTCATTGAAAGGATCACTGGTATATCGAAGAGGAGGGGCTTTCTTTAGTTCCTATGCTTCCAAGTTTTTCTTGCAGAGAGTAGTCTCTGCATCCTTCCCTTTATCGTTCCTGCGGTTATTGCGAAGTTCGGTTTCATAGCAGTCTCGAGGAGCGCCTTGATCTCCCTCTACTTCTCCTATTCCATTGTCTATTGGGAATTTCACCTTCAGGCACCACTGGGCCAGGACAATTTGGAAGTCGGACAAGGCTGGTCTTCCCAAAAAGGCGTTGTAGGCCGAGTGGTTATCTATCAGCACAAATGTTTGTTTCCGCAAAACAGAGCGGGGATGACTTCCTATTTCGACAAAGAGGTCCAATTGCCCGAGGGGAATCTTCGCATCTCCAGTGAAACCGTGTAGTTGTTTATTGCAGGGAGACACATCCTTCATTGACAGCTTCATTTTGTCGAAAGCATGCTTGAATAGAATGTTTACGGAGCTTCCAATATCTACCAGAATTCGAAAAACTTTGGCTGGGCCGAACCAGGCAAAGATAACCATAGGATCCATGTGAGGGTACTTCCTTCCTTCTAGATCTCGCCTACTGAATGTGATGTCATTATCCTCTTTCCGCCTCGGGCGGCGTTCTTCCACGACGGAATTGATGTAGTCTACATTGTTTCTAAGTGACTTTCCATATCTTTCCATTTCTGCCCAGTTTCTGTCGGCGATGTGTGGTCCTCCCGATATTGTATGGACCACTATCTTCTCTTGACTGAAACCGCTGGTGTTGTGATTTCTTCCGCCTGTCTCTGGGTGGAGTTGCCCTGGGTTCTCCGTGGCAGGAGCTGGAGTCCTGTCCTGACCCTTTACATAGTGTTCCAATCTCTTCCTTCTGATGTGTTCTTCAATCAGGTCCGGAGATGACGGCATTCATTGGTATCATGCCCATTGGATTCGTGGAAACGGCAGAACTTCCCAGACTTGATTGCGTGATCTGATTCCTTCTTGTGCGGGGGGCGTCTGTATCTAACTTCGTCTTGCGTGGCCAGGAAGATGTTTTCGATCGTTTCATTCAAAGGAGTGTAAGTGTCAAATCTCGGTCCTGGCTGATATAGACGCTTTTCTCCCTTCTTGCCCTCAGCACCATCTCTGGAGTCATTTCTTCGAACGTCCTTTGCTATTGCGGGTGTGTTGCCATGAGCTGCCATAGCTTGTTGCCCTGTCTGCCTTTCAATGGCAGCGTCTTCAAGTCTCATATATTTTCCGGCTTCATGGAAGAAGTCGGGTAAGGTAGCTAGTTTTTCTTTCGTTAATCTTCTAGCAAATTTGGTATCCGAATGTACGCCACTACAAAGAGCCATTAGGATAAGTTTTTCATCAGCATCTTGGACTGCGGCAGCTACGGCGTTGAATCAGATTAGATATTGTTGCACTGTCTCTCCGGGCTTCTCTTTGATATTAGATAGAGAATAAGCGTCCTTGGGTTGTTCCACATGAATGCGGAACTGGCTGATGAACTTTTCTTTCAACATTTCCCATGAGCTGATGGATCCTTGGGGTAGATGGCAGAACCAGGAGGTAGCTAGGTCTGCCAAGAATAGTGGGAAGCATTTACACAACGCTCCCTCTGTTGCTCTGCTCATGAGCATATGCTGGTAGTATCTCTGCAAGTGTACAATGGGGTCAGAGGTTCCCTTGTAAGGTTCCATTATTGGCATTCTCCATTCTCGGGGGGTGATGGCAGTTTCGATATTGCGGGTGAAGGGGCTGGTTACCCTAGCGCCTATCCCCCGATCCCTTTGATCCCGTTGGACGCACTCTCTGAACCATCGCGCCATCCTTTCATCAGAATTTGGGGCGGATAGAAATGAGTTTGGTTCTTCTCTACGGGATTGATTCCGTCCGGATGACCTGTAGGGATGGTATCGTCTATCACTCCTAACATTTTTCGGTGGCTGTCTCCGGTCTTCTAGGAGCATGCTGGGGTCAGCCACAGTTGGCCCTTGTCTCGATCTTCCCCCGTTGGGCTTTGTTCTAAGCATTCCCTCGGGCCCAACTTCGGGCTGGACTCCAGCTCGGCCCCGTCCATTGGTGTTCCCATGGTTAGGTAGCATGACGGCTCAGCCATATCCGACCCCTGCCCGGTACCTCCCACATTGTGTTCGGTTCCAAGTGTTTCCTCGGGTCGGAATTCGGGCTGAGTCTGGGCTCGGCTCCTACCATTGCTGTCTCTGTTGTTTGCCTCCTCGAAGAAGAAAGATCTTTGTCGCCTTCCAGATCCTCCAGACTGGGACTCGCCCCACGATTCGGTGTTGCGGTTGGATTCTTCAGCATCCCTTAAGCGTGACATGAGTTGGTCCACCAAGGCTTCTTGTTGAGATGTGAAGCGGTTAGTTACTTCAGCCACAACCCTGTCCAGATCTGCCCTAGTAATTGGTTGCTCCGTGGCAGGGGCTGTCGGATTTGCCTGATTTTCATTTGCTGTTGGAGCGCAACGATTCCCTTGATCTGTGATTACTGGATCCGGAATACTGCTAGTCGCGATGTTTTTTCCTTTGTTAACATCTTTCTTCTGCCTGGGAGGCATGCTTTCCAAGCAATGAGCGAAGCTGTTAGGAAGAAGGTTGAGGGGGAGAAGCTGAATCTTCTAGCTCGAGTTCTCAGTGAAAGCACCAAAAATGTTTGCACAAAAAATGGCCAAATACCTCCAAGTCGTATGATTTAGTTGATTATACGTTGTTCTTAGTGATGTGGGTGATTTATGCAAATATATAAAATAGATGGACTGAACTGTAAAAACACACAGATTTATAGCGGTTCGGCCAGAATGTGCCTACGTCCACTTTATATGTTATTCTCCTTTTCTTTTCAGGTTACAAGTACAAAGCTTTGATTACAAGTATCTGAAAGTTGTTTGAAAGTTCTATCCGTGCTTGAGCTCTCAAACTTGTCTCTCATTTTTGTACCTCTGCCCCTCTATTTATAGAGTGAAGTTGGGGGCAGGGGTCTTGGATGTATATAGCTGCTGGTGGGCTTGGGCTGATGCAATCTGGCCTGGTAGTGTTGGTTCGGTACGCCTTGGTCCAGTAGTACTGTGGTCCGGTAGTTGATGGTTGGAATAGGTTCTGGTTCGGTTGCACTCTGGTTCGGTAGTACATGGAAGTGGAGTTGGTTCGGCTAGGAAAGGAAGTGGAGTTGGTTCGGTTGCACTCTGGTCCGGCTATGCTTGGAAGATGATGGATGGTCCGGCATTGCTTGGAGAGGAGATGGTTCGGTAGTGAGGATATGAGTTGGTCCGGTGTTGTTTGGGAGGTAGGCGTTTCGGTGGGCATGGTGTGGAGCCGGTCCGACGAGAGACGGTTTGGTGGTAGGGAAGGAGCCGGTCGAAACTCACCCAACAATATTGTAAGTTATTCAATTAACCATTTATTCTATTTACCTCAATTAGTCCTTTTATACAAAAATTTAAGTGTATAACATTTATTATAAACACTCAAATTTTATTTAAAAAATCCTTTTATTGTGTATTATCCAATTACATCGTTAATTTCTAATAACTAAGGTAAGTTATATTGGAATGAAATAGAATATTATACAAATGAAATTTTCTAATTCAATTATTCAAGCTTAAATATTTATTTAATATTTTGATTTCATTTTATATTTGAAATCATCCTCAACATAAAACTTAAGAATTAAATTTCCAATTTCACTTCAAAACATTTAGAGATAAATAAATATACACAATATATATAAAATCCAACTTAAATCATATATCACATATATTATAAATCAAGTCATATTTTATAAATTCAAATCAATTTATTTCTCCAAAGCAAAACTGTAGCAAAACTGCAGGATGGTCTCTTCACTTCGAAACTCGAAAATGAATGTCGATGATGCTGCATGTGACGACCCGGAATTTTAAGCAAAATCAATTTAATAATCTTTGTTAACAATTAAATTAATTTGATCATTTTACATTATAATTGACAAGTAAAAATACTTTTAAAGCTAATAATAATAATTTGATAATATCTATCAACATTTTTCCTAACAATATAAATTGGAAAGTTTGATTCTTTTGAAAATTAATAATATTTTAATTCGAAAATATTTATTTTAGCAATTTAAAATTGGTAAGATTTATTTTTTCAAAAGCAAATCAAAATATTTTCTATTTATAATATATATATATATATTGGTATATATTATAAATAGGAAGTCTTTAAGTAATAAAAGCTATATATATTCAAATTGTAATATATATATGAATATAATGTATATTGTGATTTGAAATTGTGTTTTAAAATTAAATACAGTAATTTTAAAAATCTAATGTTAAAATGTTTTCCATTTGAAATGTGTATATATATTTGTATATATTAGAAATGGGAAAATTATATTGATTTGAATTTAATAAGGGTTTCCAAACTTTATTATATATAATTTATAATTTGGAAATTTTAACTTGACTCAATACCTTTGAAAATGATATTTGAGATTTAAATTTTAATAACAAAGTTAATTTCTTATTTATATATATATTTTAAGCTTTTGTTTAAATGAGAATTAAATTTGAAGTTCACATTCAATTGTTTTCAATATTCTTTCATTTTAATTTTAACATAAGATAAGTTTGTTTTAAAAAATTTATATATAGAGTTAAAATAAATTTCTTAAATTTATAAACATATGTTATATAGATTTGATCAAAATATAAGTTATTAGTTAATAAATGTTCACATGAATTTGATTTTTAATATTTATTAAAATCTAAAACTTGTTTATTAAAAGATAAGTACATAAATATTACATAATTACATTCATTAAATTATAAAAAGGGAAAGTAATATTTGTGAATTATTAATAAAACATTAGAATAACATTTGTAAATCATTAATTAAATATTAATAACACTTGTAAATTTTTTAATGTATGTCAATGACACTTGTGAATCATTGTACATATGTGTAAGTTAACTAAGGCCTTAATGAGACAAATGTCATTCTCTTGAAAACTTAATTTAAAATTAAAAATAATAATAAGAAGAATTTATTTTCAACTAAAAATATTTTCTTCATTTTCAACCCAAACACAATACAAATCAAAGATTAAAAAAAAAGAAAAAAACATTAAACTGTAGAAATCTGGAAAATAAGAAGAAGTAAATCTGGAAAATCTGAAACAAATAGAAGATGATCTGGAAATTAAAATCTTCAAGTACAATCAAGCAATTCAGTAATCAACAAGCAATTCAGGAAACATTAACATGCAAATCTGGAAATACAGCAGCTAGATTAAATTCATCATGCAGATTGAAAATTTCAGAGCTTGGAAAATAAGTTTCTATCTTCTACATTTTTGGTGAGTAAATGAAATTTTAAAAACAGTTTTAATCCAGGATTTTTATCTTGTTCTTGTGATGAAATCATGTTGATGTGTCTGGATTCTTGAATTTAATTGATGCATGTTGGTGGATGATGATTTTGAGATGCCTGTAAACATAAAGTATGCTCTGTGTACTATAACAGATATTTAATTTCATAGTAAAATAAATAATTTAAAGTTGAATTTGAATTTGCTTATATTTTGTGAATGAAAGATGTTTGATATCATGAAATCTTTCTTCTAAAAATAATTATAGGTTTTTAAAATGGATACTTAGCTCAAATTTTAAAATTTACAGTAAAAATGAAATTTGTATCAAAATTTTATGATTTCAATTTTTAATTTTGATTTCATAATTGAATTACAAATAGGAAATCATGATTTTTGAAGCTTGTATCATGATTTTTAGATCAGTGGTTGATGAGAATTTTCGAATTTGATGTTTTGGACAATTCGTCCAATTGGTGGCGAATGTCGACGAGTTTGACGACGATGTTGAGCATGATGGTCGAGGGAGTGTCGATGATCGTAGGAAAAATGTCGTGGAATTTTATTATTGATCGTGTTGGCCAGAATTGATCGAGTTAGGGTTTAACTTCCTGATTTTGTCGCCGTTGTTCATTTTGGTCTCGCGGCATTGAGAGTTATCCGGAGGCAATCGCGGTTGGTTCTGGTGTTTGGGAGCGAGGCGGAGCTTGGGTTAAGGTGCGGGGTTTCTCGAAGCTGGGGTTGCCGTGGAGGGTGGATTTTCTGGTGTTGGTGGTTTCGAACTGTTGGGTTAGATGGTCAAGATTTAATACTCGATCGAATTGAGTTTTCTGGGTTTCGATTGAAGTTCTAGAGGTCGAGTGCGATTTAGTGGAGGCCGGAGTGGAGTTCAACGTCGGCCAGGGTGGTGGTGCACGTTGATGTGCACGGCTGCGTGCATCAGGAAATGGGTTCTGGGATGACGAAGATTCGAGCTCGAAGAATTCCTCGGGTATGTGTTAATTTGGCTCGAAGCAGGGATAAGGTTAGGGGTGACTCGGGGTTTTTACTTGATTACCCGAGATCGACGCGAGAAATTGCAGTAGGTTGCTTGTGTTTTGATTGAGCAGATTTTTGTTTTGGATCAGGAAGTTTTAAAGGTTTTAAAAATTTAACAGTAAGGTTTTAAAAGTTTTAAAACAAAGATAATATGATTTTGTAGATAATTCAAGTTTAAAAACAAAAGTTAAACAAGTTTATTTATAAAACTAATTTTTTTTAAAAGTTAGGTTTTAAACAAGTTCTTATATTTTGAAATATAAAATTTTTTAAAAATAAAATAAGTGAATTTTTGGATAAAGTTTGTATTAAATTTTATTTAATAACTTTGGAAAGTTCAAAAGTTTTTAATTTGAATGTTTAGATTATTTTAATTATAATTGATTTTCTAATATATATTATTTTAAATAAAGTGTAATGATGTAGAACTTGGTAATAAATTATAATAAAGATTTTCTTAAGTAATATAGAATTTTGATTTATTGAAGATGAATAAATTGGCAAAATAATCAAGATAATTCAATTATTATTAATAATTAAAGTGTTATTGGTTAATATAACAAATTAAGGTAATGATTTACTTAATTAAGAATCTTTTTAATATAGTAAATTAAAGAATCATTTAATTAATCTAAATGATTAGCTAAATAATTAATTAAGTAATTAATTAGTAATTAATTAAAGATATTCACTTTGGAGTTAATTAAGTGCAATTACTTGGTGAAGTAATTAAGTAATCAATTACTGGAGGAAATTAAGTAAAGGAAAATTATTTAACAAAGTACTTAGAGGTTAATTACTTTATGAAATTAATTAGGAGGAAGTGGTTAAGGGTTAATCACTTATGTTATTAATTAATATAATTAATTAAAGGTTTAAATTATTTAATTAATGGTTAATTAATAAAAGGATTAAGAGTATTTAATAATGTGATTAATTACTTGTTAAAGTAATTAATTAAAAAGAAATTTAATTAATGAAGGTAATCATTAATTAATGGAAATAATTAATTAATTGTTAATTAATAATTAAAGGATAATTAATCTATAAATAAGTTTTAATTACTAAATGTAATTAAGAAGTAATTAATCAAATGTGATTAATTAAAAGTAATTAATCAAGTATGATTGATTAAAAGTAATTAATCAAGTATGATTAATTAAAAGGTAATTAATCAGGTGTGATTAATTCAAAGATAATTAAGAAATAATTATCAGAATAATTAAAGAGTAATTAATCAAGTGTGATTAATTTAAAGGGTAATTAAGAGATAATTACTTGGAAAATTAAGAACTAATTAATCAAGATGATTAATTAAAATTATAATTAAGGAACAATTACTTAAAGTAATTAAGTAATAATTAATCAAGGGAGATTAATTAAAGTGGAGAATTAAGGGATGTTTGATTAATTAATTTGTAATTAATTAATGAATAAGTAAGTTGGATTGATGATAATCCAAGTGATTAAGAAAGGATTAATTTAATTAAGGATCAATTGAATTAATTAAGTTGGATCAAACCTTGTTTATGGATGATTAATGATTGGATGATAAATATCATTGGATGAGTTAATGATATTGGATGATATCGTATGTCATTGATTGATATGTGATGGTATGAATATGATATATTTGAGATGTGATATATATGCTGTTTTGTGATATGTGTGGTTGAATTTGATAATAGTGAATTATCTATCTGTGTGTTATGAATCGTCCATTTATGTTAAGTGATATTCTGAATATCTACTGTTTAAACCCTTAAGTACAACTTGGACATTAAAATGGCGTTCGGTTTCGGTGAGACCGGGATCGGGTTTCCATATTTGGATATCCGAAAACCACATCGATCCAAAATAAACGTTAGGTCGTGAATCCAAGTGGAGTGCAAGTGAAGACTCGAGGTCTAAGAACTATTCGTCGGCATAACTTTGGGGGTGATTCCGTGATGAGTTTCACGGAAATAGTACTTACAGGTTCGAGATGGTGATTCAGAGTGCAAGGGCTATGGTCGTTGACTCTGATGGTGATTCCAAAATGAGTGCAACGAGATAGTGCCTTCGGTTCCGTTCAAACCCGGAACGGACTTGTATGGATTGAATGCTTTCAGAACATCGTCAGGTGGACGATGAGAATTCTAAGATAAATGTGTCCTATAAAGGTAATCGCAGCTTCAAGCCTCATCATCCGGGAATGGCTAAAACAAGGGAGGTGCAGCAAGGTTAAGCGGGTCATGCCCAAGTAGGACGAGATTTACCCCTGTCTAGATGTCCCTTTTTAATTCGGCTTTGTGGGCGGTTGGATCTGCAGCCAACTGCGGGGTGGTCTTGTTCGGGACTGTTCAGTAAGTAATGGTCTTGGCCTTGTGTTGTAGGGGATCGGGAGTGGTCCTCGGTACGGTGATTTAGGCCACGTACTGTGACGGACGGTACCCCAGTAGCCCTACCATTGATGGAAACCCATTCTTCCTACGAGAGCCTACGGTTTTGTTTGTATTACCCACTTTTGTGGCTAGTAGCTGGAATTTGATAGATGTAACAATTTCGGCTATTTCTTATTTACTTGAAAACCCTAGACACTATTATAATATCACTGGATTTCCTATCAAATGTTTTGGTTTGCGTAAGGTAAAAACTTTCCCATGTTTATGTGTGGGAAGTCTTACGTGATACATTTCTTTCCAAAGAATTTTCTAAAGTTAAGCAATTTTAAACCGTTTACTCACACCAGACCCCTGTCTGACCCGAGTGTTTATTTTCTGTTTTGTTAAACTCTTGGGTACTTATATTATTTATGAGTAGTCAAGTGATTCAGGTGTCCTTGACGAATTCTGGAGGAGCTTTGGAGCAGGAGGCTTCGGCGTGTAGACATATAGATAGAGTTTCTGTTGTGTGTTATTCTGTATTGTTGTTCTTGTATTGTACATTAGACAGAAATGTTATAACTGTCTAAATTGAGATGTATAGTTGTGTACTTTGATGTATATGATACTATATATGTTATGTATTATATTTCATTCGTTCCGCTGTGAGATTCTGATGTGTTGTTGTTCTTTCTTCTCTTTCTTTTCTTCTTCTATCCCTTTCTTTCTTTAATAGTGATGCGTCTTTTTGGTGATAGAAAGTCGGGTCGCTACAGTTGGTATTAGAGCATTAGGTTGAGCGAATACCTAGGCTCTGGAGTGGTGTCTATCTTGAGAGAGCATACTTGTAATATATATATATATATATATATATATATATATATATACACCTAATCTGTTGGATTATCTGTTCAGATTTTCCAACATAGGTTATAAAGGTAGATAAGGTAGAAGTGTGTGGAACACGACTACTGCTAATGGAAGAGGCTCATATGTTGTGTATCTGTCGAGATTGTAGATCTTATACCGCCTCGAATAAGCTTTATAGATTAGTGAAAGGATTTCATTGATCCTAGAAAAAGTATTTGCAAGGATTGGAGTATATTCTTTATGTGTGAGGATGATTTGCTCTCGAGTGAGCAGGGATTTCTAAGAGTTGAGTTTGTCAGCTGAGCAGAAGCAGGTGATGGTATCTTGGTGACTTCAGGAAAGAGTAGCTGTGTGGTGAGATGCAGTATCCATAGATGGTTCTGAGGATGTTCTTCTGGAGCAAATTTAGATAGTGTTGAAGGAACTTTGATGCATACTGCAGGGATGATTCGGATGTTTAAGGATCTTCTGGATTTTAAGCAAGGGAGTCTTATCTATATTGAAGTATGAGACTAAGGTCGATGAGTTAGCTCATTTCGGACATGGTCTCATTTGTTTTCCTTAAGAAGGACAAGTGGTTGATGTTTGGTTTGGAGCCAAGTTTCTTGAGAAGATGTCTACCTGTTTCAAAGATCTTTTAGTGGAATTGGGTGATAGTTTTGTGTTTCAAGAAGCTTGGGGTTAAGGATGAACTTTTGGCATATCAGTAGCATTGAAGTCAAGTTTGGAAGCAGCAACATGGATCTGTTTCTTCGATGATTCAGAAATCTTTGGGATTCTACTATCGGCAGACCAGGCAGATAGTGAAGGCTTATCCATTTCTTCGGGAAGCTCAGTAGAGCAGGATATTTGTTGGAGGTGATCTATCAGTTTTTCTGGTAGATAAGCCATTCTTGAAGATTGATCTCGATTAGGAAAAGTTGTTCTAGTTGGGGAGATAGTTCTTTGTAATCAGAACTGCGTAAGATAGCAAAAGTGACTTGCGATTAGTTTGGGAATCTTGAAGTATTCTTTGGTTTGGGAATTGAGGAATCTCAAGTGGAGGTAAAAGCTATGAAAGTAATCAGAGATTTTCTAGATGTTTTTTAGGAAATTAGAAGTTTACCTGAATCAGAGATTGAGTTTTCTTATCGACTTGGATTTCCAACAGCAATACTGATGGTTCAACCATGTAAAGGGATGACTCTTAGAGCGAGAAGAGTTTGATGAGGCAACTTAGGATTCTTTAGAGAGGGATTGATCATCTAGTTTTCTAGATAAGATTATGCTGGGATGTTTTGACCAAGTGGAATGGTCGCTAAGATTTTATGAGTCGGATGAACAGTGTATGGAGAAAGTTTATGCTCGAGTTCTTCGAAAGCATTCTCATCTACTCCAGATTAGAGTTGTGCAGCGGAAGCAAGATAGCAGTTATTCTAGTATGGGAGCAACCGGGAGTTGCAGTTCCTTGGATTAGAGGATTTCTATAGGAATTCAGGTATGAAGAAATTTATGGATTTCGAAGGCAAGGTTGTCAGGTGCAACTGTTTAGCTATTCCAAATAAGAGAGGTAGGTCTGAAGTCCACTGATGCTTGTAGAATAGAGTTGTGTATTGGATTTCAGCAAATTTTTGGGAGAGCCATTTTGTTGAGTAGGACCTAGAGATTGGTTTGATTTTGGTCCAGTTTGTTTCATGAAGCAATCAGCAAGGGTTAAGCTGATCAGGAAGGATGAAGGTGACTCGGGATCATCAGAAGAGTCATGCAGTTAAGGATTGAGGAGATTTGGAATGTGAAGTTGGAATTTGGATATTGTTTTAGATTTATCCGATCAAAGGAAATATAAGAATTGGTAAAACTGGAGAGCTAGCTCCGGAAGTATTTTGAGATTTTTCCTGTGTTCTCGGGAGATTAGATTTTTATCTACAAGATTGAATTGCCAGTTCGGATAGCTGGAATTCGTTGTATTTCACATATCTCTGAGGAATATGTGTATGATTCATCGAGTGATAGGATCTGGCAGTTGGGATAGTTTTGAGTTTAGTCTGATATCTTGCTCAGATTTGTAGATCCAGGTGGGGGAGTTCTTGGTTATAGTAGTGTAGTAACTTAAGATTCTATAGAGCGAGTATTCCAGAATAGGTACCTGGAAATTCTTGATAATATTAGGAAGTTCTATTTAGAATTTTGTCTGGATAGATAAAATTGTTTGTTTGAATTGGTTGCTATGATTGATAGTGTATGATTGATTGTGTGATTGCTGTATGAAGTTAAAAATCTTTTGCTGGGTTATTAAATTATCTTTGCTTTTAAATTTCGGGGACGAAATTCTTTTAGGGAGGGGAGGAATGTGACGACCCGGAATTTTGAGCAATATCAATTTAATAATCTTTGTTAATAATTAAATTAATTTGATCATTTTACAATATAATTGACAAGTAAAAATTCTTTTAAAGGCTAATAATAATAATTTGATAATATCTATCAACATTTTTCCTAACAATATAAATTCGCAAGTTCAATTCTTTTGAAAATTAATAATGTTTTAATTTGGAAATATTTATTTTAGCAATTTAAAATTGGTAAGATTTATTTTTTCAAAAGCAAATCAAAATATTTTCTATTTATATTATGTATATATAGGTATATATTATAAATAGGAAGTCTTTAAGTAATAAAAGCTATATATATTCAAATTGTAATATATATGAATGTAATATATATTGTGATTTGAAATTGTGTTTTAAAATTAAATACAGTAATTTTAAAAATCTAATGTTGAAATGTTTTCTATTTGAAATTTGTATATATATTTGTATATATTAGAAACGGGAAAATTATATTGATTTGAATTTAATAAGTGTTTTCAAACTTTATTATATATAATTTATAATTTGGAAATTTTAACTTGACTCAATACTTTTGAAAATGATATTTGAGATTTAAATTTCAATAACAAAGTTAATTTCTTATTTATATATATATTTTAAGCTTTTGTTTTAAATGAGAATTAAATTTGAAGTTCACATTCAATTGTTTTCAATATTCTTTCATTTTAATTTTAACATAAGATAAGTTTGTTTTAAAAAATTTATATATAGAGTTAAAATAAATTTCTCAAATTTATAAACATATGTTATATAGATTTGATCAAAACATAAGTTATTAGTTAATAAATGTTCACATGAATTTGATTTTGAATATTTATTAAAATCTAAAACTTGTTTATTAGAAGATAAGTACATAAATATTACATAATTACATTCATTAAATTATAAAAAGGGAAAGTAATATTTGTGAATTATTAATAAAACATTAGAATAACATTTGTAAATCATTAATTAAATATTAATAACACTTGTAAACTTTTTAATGTATGTTAATGACACTTGTGAATCATTGTACATAGGTGTAAGTTAACTAAGGCCTTAATGAGACAAATGTCATTCTCTTGAAAACTTAATTTAAAATTAAAAATAATAATAAGAAGAAGAGTTTATTTTCAGCTAAATTTTTTTTCTTCATTTTCAACCCAAACGCAATACAAATCAAAGATTAAAAAAAATTAAACATTAAACTGTAGAAATCTGGAAAATAAGAAGAAGTAAATCAGGAAAATCTAAAACAAATAGAATATGATCTGGAAATTCAAATCTTCAAGTACAATCAAGCAATTCAGTAATCAACAAGCAACTCAGGAAACATTAACATGCAAATCTGGAAATACAACAGCTAGATTAAATTCATCATGCAGATTGAAAATTTCAGAGCTTGGAAAATAAGTTTCTGTCTTCTACATTTTTGGTGAGTAAATGAAACTTTAAAAACAGTTTTAATCCTGGATTTTTATCTTGTTCTTGTGATGAAATCATGTTGATGTGTTTGGATTCTTGAATTTAATTGATGCATGTTGGTGAATGATGATTTTGAGATGCCTGTAAACATAAAGTATGCTCTGTGTACTATAACAGATTTTCAATTTCATAGTAAAATCAATAATTCAAAGTTGAATTTGAATTTGCTTATATTTTGTGAATGAAAGATGTTTGATATCATGAAATCTTTCTTCCAAAAATAATTATAGGTTTTTATAATGGATATTTAGCTCAAATTTTAAAATTTACAGTAAAAATGAAATTTGGGACAAAATTTTATGATTTCAATTTTTAATTTTGATTTCATAATTGAATTAAAACTAGGAAATCATGATTTTTGAAGCTTGTATCATGATTTTTAGATCAGTGGTTGAAGAGAATTTTCGAATTTGATGTTTTGGACAATTCGACCAATTGGTGGCGAATGTCGGCGAGTTTAACGACGACGTTGAGCATGATGGTCAAGGGAGTGTCGATGATCGTAGGAAAAATGTCCTGGAATTTTATTATTGATCGTGTTGGCCAGAATTGATCGAGTTAGGGTTTAACTTCTAGATTTTGTCGTCATTGTTCATTTTGGTCTCGCGGCATCGAGAGTGATCCGGAGGCAATCGCAGTTGGTTCTGGTGATGCTCGGGAGCGAGCAGAGCTAGGGTTAAGATGGCGGGTTTTTCGAAGCCGGTGTTGCCGTCGAGGGTGGATTTTCTGGTGATGGTGGTTTTGAACTGATGGGTTCGATGGTCAAGATTTGATACTCGATCGAATTGAGTTTTCTGGGTTTCGATTGAAGTTGTAGAGGTCGAGTGCGATTTAGTGGAGGCCGGAGTGGAGTTCAACATCGACCAAGGTGGCGGTGCATGTTGATGTGTACGGTTGTGTGCATCAAGAAATAGGTTCTGGGAAGAGGAGGATTCGAGCTCGAAGAATTCCTCGGGTATGTGTTAATTTGGCTCGAAGCAGGGATAAGGTTGGGGGTGACTCGGGGTTTTTATTGATTACCCGAGATCGACGCGAGAAATTGCAGTAGGTTGCTCGTGATTTGATTGAGCAGATTTTTCTTTTGGATCAGGAAGTTTTAAAGGTTTTAAAAATTTAACGGTAAGGTTTTAAAAGTTTTAAATCAAAGATAATATGATTTTGTAGATAATTCAAGTTTAAAAACAAAATTTAAACAAGTTTATTTATAAAACTAAATTTGTTTGGAAGTTAGGTTTTAATCACGTTCTTATATTTTGAAATACAAAAAGTTTTAAAAATAAAATAAGTGAATTTTTGAATAAAGTTTGTATTAAATTTTATTTAATAACTTTGGAAAGTTCACAAGTTTTTAATTTGAATGTTTAGATTATTTTAATTATAATTGATTTTTAATATATTTTATTTTAAATAAAGTGTAATGATTTAGAACTTGGTAATCAATTACAATAAAGATTTTCTTATGTAATATAGAATTTTGATTTATTGAAGATAAATAAATTGGCGAAAATAATTAAGATAATTCAATTATTATTAATAAAGTGTTATTGGTTAATAGAACAACTTAATTAAGGTAATGATTTACTTAATTAAGAATCTTTTTAATATAGTAAATTAAAGAATCATTTAATTAATTTAAATGATTAGTTAAATAATTAATTAAGTAATTAATTAGTGATTAATTAAAGATAATCATTTTGGAGTCAATTAAGTGTAATTACTTGGTGAAGTAATTAAGTAATTAATTACTGGAGGAAATTAAGTAAAGGAAAATAATTTAACAAAGTAATTAGAGGTTAATTACTTTATGAAAGTAATTAGGAGGAAGTGGTTATGGGTTAATCACTTGTGTTATTAATTAATATAATTAATTAAAGGTTTAAATTATTTAATTAATGGTTAATTAATAAAAGGATTAAGAGTATTTGATAATGTGATTAATTACTTGTTAAAGTAATTAATTAAAAAGAAATTTAATTAATGAAGGTAATCATTAATTAATGGAATTAATTAATTAATTATTAATTATTAATTTAAGGATAATTAATCTATAAATAAGTTTTAATTACTAAATGTAATTAAGAAGTAATTAATCAAATGTGATTAATTAGAATTAATTAATCAAGTATGATTAATTAAAAGTAATTAATCAAGTATGATTAATTAAAAGGTAATTAATCAGGTGTGATTAATTAAAGGATAATTAATGAATAAATATCAAAATAATTAACGAGTAATTAATCAAGTGTGATTAATTTAAAGGGTAATTAAGAGATAATTACTTGGAAAATTAAGAAGTAATTAATCAAGATGATTAATTAAAATTATAATTAAGGAATAATTACTTAAAGTAATTAAGTAATAATTAATCAAGGGAGATTAATTAAAGTGGAGAATTAAGGGATGTTTAATTAATTAATTTGTAATTAATTAATGAATAAGTAAGTTGAATTGATGATAATCCAAGTGATTAAGTAAGGATTAATTTAATTAAGGATCGATTAAATTAATTAAGTTGGATCAAACCTTGTTTATGGATGATTAATGATTGGATGATAAATATCATTGGATGAGTTAATGATATTGGATGATATCTATGTCGTTGATTGATATGTGATGATATGAATATGATATATCTGAGATGTGATATATATATATATATATATATATATATATATATATATATATATATATATATATATATATGCTGCTTTGTGATATGTGTGGTTGAATTTGATAATAGTGAATAATCTATCTGTGTGTTATGAATCATCCATTTATGTTAAGTGATATTCTGAATATCTACTTTTTAAACCCTTAAGTACAACTTGGACATTAAAATGGCATTTGGTTTCGATGAAACCGGGATCGGGTTTCCATATTTGGATATCCGAAAACCACATCGATCCAAAATAAACGTTAGGTCGTGAATCCAAGTGGAGTGCAAGTGAAGACTCGAGGTGTAAGAACTATTCGTCAGTATAACTCTGGGGGTGATTCCATGATGAGTTTCACGGAAATAGTACTTACAGGTTCGAGATGGTGATTCAGAGTGCCAGGGCTATGGTCGTTGACTCTGAGGGTGATTCCAAAATGAGTGCAACGAGATAGTGCCTTCGGTTCCGTTCGAACCCGGAACGGACTTGTATGGATTGAATGCTTTCAGAACATCGTCAGGTGGACGATGAGAATTCTAAGATAAATGTGTCCTATAAAGGTAATCGCAGCTTCAAGCCTCATCAACCGGGAATGGCTAAAACAAGGGAGGTGCAGCAAGGTTAAGCGGGTCATGCCCAAGTAGGACGAGATTTACCCCTGTCTAGATGTCCCTTTTTATTTCGGCTTTGTGGGCGGTTGGATCTGTAGCCAACTGCGGGGTGGTCTTGTTCGGGACTGTTCAGTAAGGAATGGTCCCGGCCTTGTGTTGCAGGGGATCGGGAGTGGTCCTCGGTACGATGATCTAAGCCACGTACTGTGACGGACGGTACCCCAGTAGCCCTACCATTGATGGAAACCCATTCTTCCTATGAGACCCTACGGTTTTGTTTGTATTACCCACTTTTATGGCTAGTAGCTGGAATTTAATAGATGTAACAATTTCGGCTATTTCTTATTTACTTGAAAACCCTAGACACTATTATAATATCTCTGGATTTCCTATCAAATGTTTTGGTTAGCGTAAGGTAAAAACTTTCCATGTTTATGTGTGGGAAGTCTTACGTGATACCTTTCTTTCCAAAGAATTTTCTAAAGTTAAGCAATTTTAAACCGTTTACTCACACCAGACCCCTGTCTGACCCGAGTGTTTATTTTCTGTTTTGTTAAACTCTTGGGTACTCATATTATTTATGAGTAGTCAAGTGATTCAGGTATCCTTGACGAATTCTGGAGAAGCTTTGGACCAGGAGGCTTCGGCGTGTAGACATATAGATAGAGTTTCCGCCGTGTGTTATTCTGTATTGTTGTTCTTGTATTGTATATTGGACAGAAATGTTATAACTGTCTAAATTGAGATGTATAGTTGTGTACTCTGATGTATATGATACTATATATATGTTATATATTATATTTCATTCGTTCCGCTGTGAGATTCTGATGTGTTGGTCTTTCTTCTCTTTCTTTTCTTCTTCTATCCCTTTCTTTCTTAAATAGTGATGCGTCTTTCTGGTGATAGAAAGTCGGGTCGCTACACCATAGTCATCACCGAAATTATTTTCCAATGACAAAGAAAAGAGCACTGATTTATAAATTAAAAATTCTTTGAAACAATTTCTACTTGAAATACTTTAAATAATACACTCTTGAAAACTTGAAGCATAAAGTTTAAAACCATCGAAAATTTAAATTCTTAGTTTATTGTTTTAAATTCATTTAATATCCAAGTCAATTAACTATCAGAATTCAGAAAATCATATTTATGCATATATAACATAATTATACAAAATTTATTTCATTTACTAAATTTGAAAAATATATTGTGTCGGTTTTCTCTGTTCAAGTGTTTTGGAGATTCTATCGATTGCGTTAATCAAATGAATCGATCGAAAACCCAAATCAACATCAACAACTCAAACAATACAATATGTAAAACATTTTAAATATAGATCTACAAATACACTATACAGGAATAGATTTTCAAAGCAAGGATAGAGTTTCCAATTTTATTAACTCAAATCGAAAAATATTTTAATTTGAGGATAAGTTGGAACAAAAGATGAGGTGATTAAACTAACCGAAATACGAAATGGACAAGCTTATATAAATAGCAGGCAACCTTAACCGGGTCAACCGCGACTTCAAGAATTATATCGATGCAGAATCCTGGGGTAAATCTACATTCGATCTCAAGAGATAGAATTTGGGATAACAAGAGATACTTGCATCTAACCGAGGATATATAGAAATCTCCAGTGAATCAATGCCAATTGTAAAAGAGTTTCACCCCTCTACAAATCAATGAATATTAGTGAGACTGTCGATTTATTATAAAGATCATTAGAAGTGGAGTTATGGGCTACCCCAAAATCAAAGGAAGATGAATAGTGGGGGGACAAGAATGAATTTTGGAACCGCAGGAAACGTCTCAAAATTCCAAGGGCTCGAGTCAAAAAGGGAGAGATTCACACTCGAATGAAAGTGACTCTGTAAATAAATTTACCATACATGCTAAATTTGGCCAAGAGCCAAAGCTCTGATACCAAATGTAACGACTCGATATTTTCAACCACTCGCATCTGCACATGTCGGACTTGAATTGCTCAAAATACTGAATAGTAAAACAATTTTTGCAAAACTCAAAATATACAGCAAATGAATAAATCACAGAATCACAGAGTAATATAATGCAGCGGAAGCAAAGAGATAGTAGTTCATGAAGCTACTATACAAATACATCAGAGTTAGAAAAGGGTACAACAGAAGTTTAATACAATAGTCAAGTACAAAGTTGAATACATCACTGGAATCAACTGAATAATTTGGATCAACTGAATACTGAAATTGAAATAGACGGCTAGATCTTTAAGCAAAGCTCCAACTCCGAAGGTATGTCTCTAATGTTGTATCACTCATTCTGACCCGAGCGTAAAGAAAAACACAAAACACTCGAGTCAGGATATACATATACAATGTAAACCACCTCAAGTGAACTGTAATATAAGGTACAAGTAACTTAAAGGATGCTTGGGACCTCCCATCCTCTAAGCATCCGTTAAACTATTTACTATGTAGTAATATTTCGCTATTATAATAATGTCTATAGTAAAATAAACTTACTTTTAAATAGCGTTAAGGGGTTACCCATATAGCCCTTAACACGTAATAGCGCCAATAGTCTATACGGTACCGTAATACCTCCCGATCAGGAGGTTACCAAAGGATACTCCATAGGTACGACACCAATCAAACTCGTACAAGGCGCGCTAGGGTAGGTGACACGGCATAACTAGGCAATGCCCGGGTAGATATACCAATTACACTTTCGGGCCGGTGGTAACACGTAGTAGCTACTACCGCCCACCTTGAGTCACACCCCTATATTAAAAGAATCAAAAGTGGCACCGAATAAATCTCCAAGTTAGAATATAATAGCGAAGGAGTGTGTTCGATCAGAGGAGCGACCTCATTAGCCCGTCAATTGCTCCTGTTTTAGCCACCTTATGCCAACTCACAAGAGTTGGTCAACATATATACCTTAATAGAACGTCGCCACCATCCTACTTCATTCTGAAATCTCCACCGCATACACGGTTGTTAAAGTGGCTTTCGGAGCTGGCAGAGAGTATAACAACTTCCGATCCCAGTCTCTTTAACAACCAAACGTTATTATTACCCATGGATATTTATTTCAAACATTTCTATTCCAAAACCGTTTAAAACAAAATAGCATTACTTTCCAAAATAATATCCATTTCAAAACTAAATACTATATTATTTCATTTTGGAACCAAACCAATATATCATTCAAATAAAAACCCACATTTCCAAATCGCTGAATATTTCCTTCAATCCATTTAACTTGAAATATTCCTTTAAATTATCTTAAACCAAGCCACTTTATAAAATCATATATTTAAATCTTTAATTTCAATAGGTTTCAAATTAATAGATATAAAGACAATTCTTAATTAAATACAATTTCCAATAAATTCATTTCCAAAATCATATTACTTTCAAGTTATAACAACTTTGAAACCAAACATTTTGGTATATATTTATTTAGACCATCTAAATTCAATGTTAATATCTTCCAAACAAGATTCATTTAACCATTTAAATTCAAGGTCAAATAATACTCATTTCAAAGTTGTGGCATTTATAAGTTTATTCATTCAATTATAAACTTTCCAAAACATTGTATATTTCAATACAACAGCATTTATGAAGTGCTACGACAGGTAAATTTAGTATATATCAAAACATAGTTCACATTCAGAAACTACAGCATTCCAGAAATGCTGTTATAGGTTTATTTGGAAATTTCAGCACCTAGTACAAATTCAGCAACTGCAGCATTTCAGAAATGCTGTTATAGGTTTCTTTAGTATAATTCAAGCCATATTTCAATTTCCAGAAATTACAGCACTTCAGAAATGCTGTTATAGGTCTTTTTAGTATAATTCAAGCCATAGTTCATTTAACCATAGCATTTCAAAAACGCTATAATTTCTGTTATACCCTTTAAAACAATATATCTTCAATTTTTCTCATTTTTAACTTATCAAACTTATTTGACTTTCCAAAAATTTTATTTGGATATTACTTAGCTTAAAATCTTAATAAAATAACATTTATTAATAAATATCCAATTTAAATTAAACATCCATTTGTTAAGTCAATACTTGATAAATTGCTTAACCTTTATTCCAATAAATAACTTAATAATTTATAACATACCCATCTCAGAAGTAAATTAAATTTCCAATAATTTTCTTAACTTAATATTTCCATTTAAAACCAAATTTCAAATTTCCAAGTTAAGTCATTGTTTAAATTACATTTTCCCATTTAAAACCAAACTATTTATTTTACACAAAAGAACATTTTACATAGTCAATATAACAATCAAATTTCCTTAATAGATCTATTCATTTAGACATCAATTCAACTATGATTCCGAGTTAAATAAACTTATTACAAATGTCCCATAAAATGTATTTCATTTTACTTATTCAAAATTGCATTATTTATTATACAAAATATGTCCATTTCAGGAAATAACCTTTGTTAAAATTTCTAGGTTAGATTTAAGGTTCCCAATTAAATCAAACTTAATTATTAAGTTATTTATCATAATAAGTCTCTTTAAACTCCATCTAAAACCAATTAACTTATAATTTTTTTAATACACTTTAAAGCATTAAATTAAATTAAGTTAAAATTTTCATATATTTAGAATTTCAAAATACGTAATAATTTCAGAAAATATTTAAAAATACTTAAAAAAATTTAGGAAAATATCATTTAAAATATAACCATGGGCCTATAGGTCAAGTGATACAAATATGTATCATTTCAATCTGTAATTTAAAAGAAATAAATCCGGGTTCTATCATTTCAAACTCGCAATCCCAAGTAAAATAAATGGAATAAAAATCTGTAACAACCAACATATTTTACGATTGAATATCTAAATATTTTGTTTAAGTATTTTATCGTTGGTCGGAATTTAGTCTAAAAATTTACTTTTTGCATACGGTCGAATTAGGACTCGGGATCACTTCCATTGGGTCCAAAACACCGTTTGCGATCTTTTTAAGTATACACTTTGATATGTTTGGAGTTAGTGGAATTTTGCCACCTTTTCACTTTGGGTTTGGTTTAGCCCATTAGCCTAAACTATTAACTCTAGCTCAACCCCCTCTTCCCTTCATCACTTCACTTTCATTTCCTAACACTCAAGCTTCATCAAAAATGGAGAGAGGAATGGGAAATTAAAACTCCAAGCTCTAGTTCATTTGCAAACCCAACATCTAACTCCAAATCCAAAGAGAAGCCATTGATTCAAGCTTCTTGTGTGGAGATTGAAGTGTGGTTGATTCTTCCTTTACTTTTAAGCTTCTCCTTCATTGATTTTGTGAAAAGGTGAGATTTTTATCTCACATCTTTGTCTATAACTATCTTTGATTGTTGGGTATGAATTCCTAACACTTATTCACGTGCATTTGCTTTTTGTTTGGATTGAATTGGTGAAAATCCCAATTTTTAGTGTTTTGGATTCAAATCTTTAAAAATCATAACTTTGATGTTGGAACACTTTTTTTGTGATGCATCGAGGAGCTAATAGGGCCGGGTAGCCGATGGGCGTAATCCCCTAGCGTCTATGCTCGACAGGTTGCAAATTGAGGGAGTTTTTGCATTTCTGTTTCTTAGGTCGTTTGGCTTGCCCCAGTACCTTAGGTCGCTCGGCCTGTTAAGTCGCACCTGTTTGGGTCGCGCCATACCTTGGGTCGCTCTGCTTGCATCAACTTAGGTCGCTCGGCCTGCTTGCATCACTTAGGTCGCTCGACCTGCTCGCACCATTAAGTTGCACCTACTATAGGTCGCGCTACGTTAGGCTGCATGCTACTCCTTAAGCCGCTAGCTCCTTAGGTCGCGCCATGTTTGGTCACAACCACTTAGGTCGCTCGCCTTGCTATGAGTCGGCCCGCCTTAGGTCGCTGACCCCTTAGGTCGCTCGGCTTGCTCGCACCCCTTAGATCGCAACCACTTAGGTCGCTCAGCCTCACCTCCTTAAGTCGCTCTCCCTGCATTAGGTCGCTGACCACTTAGGTCGCTTGGCCTGCTGCTATGGGTCGCGTCATGGTTTAAGTCGCAACCATTTAGGTCGCTCGGCCTGCTGTTATATCTCGCACCAACTTAGGTCGCGCCATGCTATAGGTCGCGCCATGTTAAGTTGCTCTGTTAGGCCGCATGCTACTCCTTAAGTCGCTGATCTCTTAGGTCGTATGTCGTGGCGTCGCATGTGTTGAGCCGCTGATTTCTTGTATTGAATTATGTTAAGCCGTAGGTCGTGGCTGTTAAGTCGCAAGGGTGTTTCCACATTGATGGATTTGGAATCGAATTCTTTGCATTTTATTCACGTCTTCGAATGTGAATTTTTGTGACTTTTTGTTTCTACAATCATTTTTGTGATTTGTCACTTTAAAAATATAAAGGTTTCAATACTAGTAGTAAATATCAAAACTCTTTCATCAAAACGATTTCAACCCTATTTAATTACAAAGCTTGTTTCTTAAACCGTTTTCCAATCTACTAGTTTATATAAACCTTTACCTCACTCATACGAGAAATCTAGTTAAACGGCTTAGTAAAACAAGTGGTATGAAACGCTTACGTTTACTTCGCCGGTTAATCCTTGGACTTGTTCGATTGAATCTCTTGTGACAATTTTCGAGTGGAGGTCTACAATTTGTTTGTAAATATTTAAGTTAAGCTAGTGGTTATGGGACATGAGGCTAAGCTTATATATTTACTAGCTTACTGTAATTGACACTTCTTGATGATCGTTGATGATCATTTTTGTGATTTAGACTAGCAAATGTGCGATGTCTCTTTGTCTACGAGGGAGACTAAACCCCGTTTCTGTGGAGCTTCGGCTTAATTTGGTGGGGTAGCCACCCATGGTCTTCGGGCCGTTTTGTGGAGCTTCGGTTCAAAATTAATGGTTAGTTTTCATGCTCCCGTTTTGTGATAGGCCTCCCCCTTTTTGTGATTTCTGAATTTCCATTGATGATTTCTAGAACTGGTGTTTCACCAATTTTCGTGATTTACATTGATATGTTTTATCAGTATTTGTGCATTGTTGAATTTGTGTGTCATTAATTTTTGTGATTGACATTGATATAATTGTCAAATATTTATGGTTTGGTGAATAAAAATAAAGAGTATGACATTCTTTTTGATCTTTGAGAAGATTCTTGTGATATTGATTAATCTCTCATTGATTTTCAATTACATACTTATCACAGTATGGTTTTATGATTATCATACGTTTTTGTCATAAATCTTATTCTATACCATTTCATCTGATATTTATAGCTAGACTGATCCGTTTATTATTGTCTTATTAAATAATACCCGGGTCAGACCGAGTTGTTACAGGTGCTTCTACTTGACTCCTCATCTGGGATTGTTATCCAGACTTTTGGCTAACTACTTAGATTGGTGGTTTATTTTGTTGTATACCTTTGAGATATAGACTCCTTGATGTATACATATTCTTTTGTCTAGCACTTGTAACTATTCTTTTGTGATATTGTGGATCTTATCTGACCACTACTCTGATGAACACTTTTATGTATTATATATTCATATCTATTTCCGCCTTTGTGATATGGATGTCTGTGACTGATTTGTGTTATGTTCATTTCTATATTTGTTTTCGAAGAAATATACAACCGCCGGGTAGTAGCTTTGAGTTTTTATCGGTATGTCAGATTTCCTCCTGAACCAGATGCATGTTGTACTATTTTACATATCGGTGCTCGCGCAAAACAATTATTCGGATGGTCGCTCCTCAACAGCCTTATTCTCCGCGCTAGTTGACGGCATTACCCCGTAGTGTCCCTGGCTAGAGTGGGTACAGTGGTGGGGCGTCACAGCTTGGTATCAGAGCCAAACTTCGAAAAAATGTAGAATAATCTAGCAAGGATCATCGTCCTAAGTCCTTCTTAGGAATCGTGCTTTAGGATTTAATTCGAGTCTTTGTGCCGATTCATCCTATTTTCTTTATGATTCCTTATTTTATCTATCAAGATTGCTTGATATCCATTTGGTGAATAACCTTATCCTTCTTCTTTCTTTCTTTCTAAAGGAAGAGAAATGGTTAGACCTGGCCATCCCAGCGCCATTCAATCTAGTGCTACTCCCCAAGATGGAGTATTTATGTTTGCCCAGCAGCTTCTTGATCTAGTAAAGAATGCTCAAGCAGCTGGATCTAATCCGGAGTCTACTCACCCTAAGTCTGGATTTGCACGTTTGTGCAACGATTATACCAATTTGGGTGGGAAGCCATTCAAAGGTTCTGAAACTATTACTGAAGTCCAGGCTTGGCTGAGACGTGCGATCGAATCTTTTCTCGCATGAATCTTATTGATCTCCACCGTGTTCAGGTGGCCTCTAGTATGCTCCAAGAAAGAGCATTAGATTGGTATGAGCTTCTGATTTCTGAAATAAATGAAGCGGATCTTACTTGGGAGAGATTCTGGGAACGCTTCGAGTTAAAATTTGTGCCAGAAGCTGAGAAGGTGACTTTGGCTCGTCATTTCATAGACCTTGTTCAAGGTGAATATTCCATGACAGACTATGTCGCATCATTCGAGACACTTTCTAAATACGGGGTCGAGTACATAAACATCCCATTGAAGAAATACCAAAGATTTGTCTATGGCTTGAATAAAAATCTCAAGAAGCCGTTACTTCTAAAATTAGAAGTTTCTTTTGATCAGCTCATTGATATCGCTCTTCGACTTGAAGAGGCTGATAGAGTAAGTGATGTTGAGGTTGGGAGTGCTAAAACGAACTTCACCAACAAGAAAAGGCCTAATAAGTTCAAAGGTCCTTATCCCAACAATAAAAAAGGGAAGCAAGCCTCTCCGAAAACCAAGACTTCTACCTCAACTGGTGGGCAGTGCTACAATTGTGGTTCTAAGGACCATTATGCGAACAAGTGTTCAAAGCCTCGTGCTTGTCGCTATAGCAAAAGCCCGGACCATTATATATCTTCGTGTCCCAAACTTCAAAACAGGAAGGAGGGAAAGCTTAATGTGGTGCAAACTCCAAGTAACACTTCTCATGGTCAAGGTATTTCTCATTCTATCCTTAATGGCATTATTTTATTTTGTGATCATCCTATTCGAGTTCTTTTTGATATGCATGCGTCCCATTCTTTTATTCCAAAAGAACTTGTTGATACTTTTTCTTTGGATGTTTTATGTTTAATGACTTCTTTGAGAATTGCGAATCTGGTTGGTGGATCCACAACAATTAGTTTGTTGCGTGAAGATGTCGAGATTATTTTGTGTGATTTTTCTTTCCAAGCAGATTTGCATGTTATGTTCTACTTAGGCTTTGGAATGATTTTGGGAATGGATTGGCTTAACCGCTATGAAGCCCAAATCCTATGTCCTGTGCGGACTATTCATCTTCGACATCCCCAATCTATTAAGCAGATTTCTATAGATCTTAAAGATTCGGATTCCAGCATGGTTGCGTCTTTATATACTTTAAATCCTCATGATGACGATAATGATGACGAGGAAGATATTATTTCTCTTATTCACGTTGTTCGTGAATTTTCAGACATATTTGAGCCCGTTTTAGGATTACCACCTAAGCGAGCAATTGAGTTCAGAATTAATCTCATCCCTGGAGCTCAACCTATTACTCGTCCTCCTTATCGTATGTCAAATATAGAAAATGAGGAGATGCGCTAACAATTATTCGAATTAGAGACGAAGCAATTTATTCGCTCTAGTTCCTCTCCTTGGGGAGCTTCGGCTATTTTTGTGAAGAAATCCGATGGTACACTTAGGCTTTGTGTTGACTACCGCAAGCTTGATGATCTTGCTATCAAGAATAAATATCCTTTACCTCGGATTGATGATTTATTCGATCAACTTAGTGGTGCTAGAGTCTTTTCACAATTAGACTTAGCTACCGGTTTTCATCAGCTTCGTATTGCGGAGGATAGCATTCCTTTGGCATCGTTCCGTACCCGTTATGGATCATATGAATGGCTTGTTATGCCATTTGGTTTAACGAATGCTCCGGCTTATTTCATTGACCTTATAAATCGAGTTTTCAAAGATTTTCTCAATCGATTTGTCCTCATCTTCATTGATGATACTCTTGTGTATTCAAAAACCAAGGAGGAGCATGAAAAGCATCTTCGGATTGTGTTGGAAACTCTTAGGAGTAATCAATTAAAAGAAAAAATTTCTATATGCCACTTTTGGCAATCTCGTGTGAAGTTTCACGGTCATATTATTTTCGAATCCGGAATTTCCGTGGATCCTTCAAAGATTGAAGCGATTCATGTGACGACCGCTCATGACTCCCGCACTAAAACAAGAGAATGGTGCGCCGAAAGGCGTGCCAGGCGGCCATGGACGATAGTCAGGGTAAGATAAAACAGAAACTCTATCGTATTACTCACAGCGCATGGATAAAATACAATAGAAAATATACATAGTGAAGCTCTATAGAACAGAAATCTCATCATATAAACTCATAATAGTTTTATACAATCATCTGAATAGTCAATACATCAAGCCTCACTACATAACACTCAGAGTATCAAACAAACAGCGGAACATCCAGTACATATAGTAAGAAAACAATATGCAAAAGCCTCCAGCTCGTCTTCGTCATCAACAACGTTGGTAGCCAAGAACAGTATCTGTCACCTGCTACCTAGTCTGCCCATCCCAACAAGGATGAACAGCCTAAGGTAATAAGAGTTGAACATAAAACCTTGAGTCAGACAACAGTCTTAGTGAGCAGTAAATTAACTATCAAACATACCAAAAGAGCATAAAGGATAAAAGGAATAGGAACTCAGCCATCCCACTCCACCTCATTCTACAGTGATAGCCCCCAGACCCACTAAGCATAAACAAGCATAGCAAAGCAGACAATTTAAGTAAAGTAATTATCACTCGAGTCAAGGTCGATGTTTTCCAAATACAAACCCCCAAGGCCTAAACCAAGATCAGATAAGCACCCAGAAAACACCGCTCTTGAGGCCGAATGATGGTACAATCAAACATCCATGACTCTGGCTATCACTGTTAACATTGCCTCGATATCACCGTTAATTGAATGACCGGCACCTTCTTTCAGCCGTCCGTCAAGGGCTAATGGCAACCCCGGTTCTAGACATAACTCCGCACGTCATCATGACCCGTGCCTAGGACTATCGCATCTTTCCAGAGTACTAACACGTCATCATGACACGTGTCTGGAACGTCATCGTGACCCGTTCCAACGTACTCTTGCTTTGAGCATGCTAGAACCTTCAATAACGATAAGATCCAAGCCTCCTAGTCATCCTTCTCGACGACTATTCTCACACTGGCCCAAGCGCCTCTCGAGCCCACCATTATCAACCAACCCAGACCGCATCACCGAGTTATCAACATGCTAGGGATGATCCCGTCTGGATTAAACCAAGGCTTTCACACATCATGCTTTGCTTCAACGCATCATAGCAAAGTCCCATCTCAACATCATGGTTTGCCCCATCGCATCATGGCAAAGTCCATCTTCATCGAATCTATCCATATGAGCTTCCACATCCGCTTCATATGCCACAAGCAGCTTTCACCATTCAAGAGCCTTTCCACTTAGCTTTTGAATCATCTTCGACCAACTTGTCCAAATCAAGTTATCAATCAACTAATCAATCAAATCAAACATCAATCCAAGTAATCAATCATTCAAACAAGATCAAAATAGACAATTACAACAATAATGGCAATTTCGTAATTAAAGTGTCCAAATCTAACAAGTATGAATCATAGGCAAATGTCTCTACAACTTGATGAATAAACTTATACAAGTAATCATGTAGTAAAATAGGTGTCAAAACTTCATAGATGACAGATCTACATGCATACTTAGGGAAAATGTAAGAAATCACTATCTTTAACACATAAACAAGCCACCAATCCAATATACTCCTTTGGGTCCGTGTGAGAGATAACTACCACTCACCGAATCACCTAAACACCTCAAAAACAACCAACTCCAGATCTGGACAGCAAGGAATCAAGCTTGATCCGGCAAAATCTCGCTTCAAACGATGAAATCTCCCTTTGTTGGATGAAGATCTTCAACTTTGTCTCTTGGATCTTTGATCTTGATCTTCGATCTTGGATGGATGTTAGCACTAGATTAGAGAGGAGAAAATAAGTGAAGAAGTGTTGTAGTCGAGCTCTCAAAATGGAAGCACTTCGTCGCTTCAAAATCCGGTGCCAAAATAGAGAAGTTAGGCCGAGTATTTATAGGCAGGTTACCCTTAGGTCGTTCGCTCGCTATTAGGTCGTTCGCTCGCTATTAGGTCGCTCACGACCTAAAACGCCACGACCTACGACCTATTGTTTCCCACGACCCACGGCCTAAAAGCACTCAACACACAGCCGACCTAATGACTCAACACACAGCCGACCTAACGACATGGCCGACCTAACAATCATGCGACCTAGCGACTTAACTATACTCCACGACCTAACGTTCTAACAGGGATGCCGACCTAACCACAATTCCTTCACACGACCTAGCAATATACACGACCTATCCTTAACTCGTCCTACCGACCTAAGCTACTAACCTTTAGATCGCCCCTCCTTATAGGTCGCTCACTCTACTAAGTCGCTCGCGACCTATCGTAAGTCGCTCACGACCTAAATAGATATTGCTCACTGTTATAGGTCGCCCACTATCTTAGGTCGCTAACTAACCTAAGCCGTTAACTCTTAAGGTCAGTCCACCTCCTAAGTCGCTACTACTAGGTTCCACACAACCCTTAGGTCGTTAACTCCCCTAACTCAGTAATCCTTAAGTCGCTTGAACGACCTACCTCCCCTAAGTCGCTAACCTGCTTAACCGACCTACCTCCTTAGGTCGTTAACTCGTAAGTCGCTTCTTCTCTTAGGTCGCCCAACACCTTAAGTCGCTCTAACTCGTTAACCACTAGGTCGTACTGTCTTAAGTCGTTCCTCTACCTTAGGTCGCTCAATCCGACCTAACTTTACACACGACCTATCTTCCACACGGCCTAACTTTTAAGTCGCCAACTTCTATAGGTCGCTCCACCGACCTAAGCACTACACGACTCAAACTCCAAACGACTTAAGCTACCCGCGAGCTAGCTATTACACGGCCTAACCCCTTAAGCCGTAAACCCTACCACTTAGGTTCAAAACGACTCAAGCAATACTAACGACTTGATGGTAACTATTTTACGATATGTCGACACGTAAAATACGGGTCGTTACATTCTCTCCCCCGTAGGAATTTCGCCTCCGAAATTCCAAACAAACAAGAGCAACCAAAGTTACTCCGCATGCCTACCATCCGTAGTAATCAACAAACCATGCATCCAATTACTAGCCTAGCATGCAGAATTCTAAGACTTAGAACAAGCTACAAATTCGTGAGATGTCACGACACCTTAGGGCCATACCTCGAAGAGTTCAGAATGAGCTGCCTTCATCCTCTCTTCCTCCTCCCATGTACAGTCGTCAACATCATCACTCCATTGTACCTTGAGCAACGTGATCGTTTTCCTCCTAAGCTGTTTCGTGTCGGTTTCAACAACACGAAGAGGCTTACGAGGTCTCGTAACAACTGGGTCAACCTCTAAATCTTCACAGCTATCAGCAGAAACCACCGTATTCGAGTCGTGCACATACTTCCGTAGATAAGATACATGAAAAACATTGTGCACACCCGCCATCTTTTCTGGTAACTCCAATCTATAAGCGAGCTTTCCAATTTGCTCGATAATCGGGAATGGTCCAACAAATCTCGGAGTTAATTTTCCTTTCTTCCCGAATCTAATAACATTCTTCAGAGGAGAAATCTTCACAAAAACCATATCACCTACGTCGAACTCCAAATCCTTACGATGATTATCGGCATAACTTTTCTGACGATCTTGGGCTGCCTTCATTCGTTGCCAAATGATCTCTATACAATCCGTAGTCTGTCGAATCATCTCTGGCCCAAGTATCAGCTTTTCTCCAGTTTCCAACCAACATGTCGGAGAGTTACACGGTCTTCCATACAATGCTTCATACGGTGCCATACCAATGCTTGACTGGTAACTATTATTATATTCAAATTCCACCAAATGAAGGTGATCTTCCCATGATCCTCCGAAATCCAAAACACATTCCCTCAGGAGATCTTCCAAAACTCGGTTGACTCTCTCGGTCTGAACATCTGTTTGTGGGTGATAAGCTGTACTCAAATACAACTTGGTTCCCAAAACTTCCTGGAAGCTCTTCCAAAATCTACTAGTGAACAATGGGTCTCGATCGCTCACTATACTCTTCGGAATACCATGGAATCGAACTATCCACTTAACATACAACTCAGCCAACTTCGATGCAGTCCTAGTTGATCGAACAGGAATGAATCTTGCACTCTTAGTCAAACGATCTACGATGACCCAAATCCCTTCATTTCCTGCCCTGGTTCTAGGTAGACCATCGATAAAATCCATCGATACTTGCTCCCACTTCCATGTAGGAACTTCCAATGGCTGAATCAATCCACTAGGCTTCTTCTGCTCAGCTTTTACCAACTGGCAATTCATACACTTGGAAATAAAATTTCCAACATCCTTCTTCATACCTTCCCAGTAATAGGTTCTCTTCATATCTCGATACATCTTATTTCCACCTGGATGAATTGTCAACTTCGAGTGATGACTTTCCCTTAGAACTTCATCTCTCAATCCATCTATATCAGGAACGACTAATCGTCCTTGCTTCCGAAGCCAACCCTCTCGATCGACCTCGAATCCTTTATCCTTTTCTGGGTCAAATCCAGATTCCAATTCACGAATAATCTTGACAAGCTTATCGTCTTGCTTTTGGCTCTCGCCAATCCTTTCCACCAGAGTAGGTCTTATCGATAAGTTTGCCAACATCTCAGGTTCCAATTCACATCTGGGCCTGAAGTCAAATCCAGCCAAATACTCGAGACTCTTCCATTCCGAAAACATGGCTCCCAATCCTGCATGTCTTCGACTTAACGCATCTGCCACTGCGTTACCTTTTCCCGGAGTATAGGCTATTCCAAAATCATATGATGCCAAAATCTCTAGCCACCTTTGCTGCCGAAGATTCAAATCCTTTTGGGAGAACAAATACTTCAACGACTTATGATCCGTAAACAACTCGAATCGAACTCCCAATAGATAATGTCTCCACATCTTCAGAGCAAAAACAATCGCCACTAACTCCAAATCATGAGTCGGGTAATTCCTTTCATACGGCTTCAGTTGTCGACTTGCATACGCAACAACTTTATCCTTTTGCATTAGCACTGCTCCAAGTCCAGTACCACATGCATCGGTGTAAACCACCATCTCATCATTCCCACTCAGAATAGTCAAAACAGGAGCACTTGTCAGTCGCTCTTTCAGGATTACGAAAGCTTGTTCACACTTATCATCCCATATGAATACCTGATTCTTTTTCGTCAATCCTGTTAACGGTGCAGCTATCTTGGAAAAATCTTTGATAAACCGACGATAATATCCTGCTAATCCAAGAAAACTTCTCACATCAGATGCATTCTTAGGTCTAACCCAATCCTGGATTGCTGCCACCTTAGCGGGATCAACCGCTATTCCATTTCCAGAAATAACATGGCCTAAGAACCTCACTTCACTCTTCCAGAAGTGACACTTCGAAAACTTAGCCTTCAGCTGATGTTTCCGCAAGATTCCCAAAACAATACGCAAGTGTGTCTTGTGCTCTTCCTCAGTTCTGGAATAAATCAGAATATCATCCACGAACACAAGTACAAACTTGTTCAACTGATCTCTGAACACTCTATTCATAAGATCCACAAAATATGCTGGTGCATTGGTCAATCCAAACGGCATTACCAACCACTCATAAAAACCGGATGGTGTCCTAAAAGCAGTCTTCGGCACACTATCCTTAGCCACTCTCAACTGGTGAAATCCCGTTGCCAAATCCATCTGAGAAAACTCCCTAGCTTCGTGAAGCCGATCAAACAAGTCATCTATTCTCGGCAATGGATACTTGTTCTTCCTAGTCACTTTATTCAGCTCACGATAATCCACACACAACCTCAACGATCCATCCGCTTTGGTTGCGAACACAACTGGTGCACCCCATTCGGACACACTACGCCGAATGAATCCTTTCCGAAAAAGGTCATCAACCTGCACCTTCAGCTCTTGTTATTCTCTAGGCGCCATCTATCTAAGAGGCATCACAACAGGTCTGGATCCCTCAACTAGATCGATACGAAACTCGATCTCCCTATGCGGCGGTAACCCTTTGACCTCGTCAAAGACGTCCTCAATCCATTCACAACCGGCATCGATGACAGTCCATCCCGTGGAACAACCAGCGAATACATGAAGCCCATGAAGACGCCTTCTTCATGCTTACATCGTATCACAACCTTTCGCCCTTCCACATTCCCGACTGTCACCTGCAGTTTCTCATAATCAACCTTTGCCGCATACTTCCTAAGCCAGTCCATACCCAAAATAATTCCGATCCCCGCAAAGTTTAGAACAAAACAATCACAAACAAAAGAGCAATCATGACTCGATACAACTAGACCAAGGCATACCATACACAACAAGAAGAACCCCCAACTGGATTAGTCACAACCAATGGTCTATCAACAATTTCCGGTTCCAAACCCAACCGGCCTACCAAATCATCACAAACAAACGAATGCGACGCCCCAGTATCAAACAACACTCTAACTGGAACACCACAAATGGAAAGAGTACCTTGAGCCACCACACTCTTCCCTTTCTCATCAACAGTAGGAGCTTTCGAAGACGATGGAACAGCTCCCAAAGCATAAGCTTGCACAATCTGCTTATCTTTCCTCGGTTCTGGACAGTCCTTCTTGATATGTCCCAGCTTATCACAGTTGTGGCACTTCAACTGCGCCTTAGGATTCTTGCAATCCCTAGAGAAATGGCCCTTCTTCCGACAATTGTAGCAAGTCACTTCACCCTTTGGCTTCTTCTGGCCATTCTTACCCTTCTATTGCTACTGCTTCCTCTTCTTGTTTCCATCCTGTTGTGGTTTGGACTATTCCTTGGTCACAGCAACAACAGACCCTTCCTTAGGAAACAAACTCTCATGTCTGAGAGCTTTCTCCACAAGCTTCTCAAATGGATCATCCAGATGATCCACCAACTGTCTCCCAAGATAACTGTCCAAGCCTGTCACAAACTTCTCATTCTTCTGATAGGGAGATTCAATATACGACCGAGCATACTTGGACAAAGCTTCAAACTCAGAAACATACTCAAGAACTGGTCTCCCACCTTGCTTGAGCTCCACAAACTTCTTAAACAGAACAGATTTCTGAGCCGTAGAGATGAACTTAGCTTCAAATCTAACTTGGAATTGCTCCCAAGTAATCTCTTCTTCTGGAGTATCAATAGTGATAGAATTCCACCAATCAGAAGCTCTCCCTTGAAGCTGCCTTGATGCAAGCTTTCTCTTAGTTGCATCCTCAATTCTTAAATCACCAAAGATCCTTCTACAAGCATCAATCCATCTCTGCACTTCAATGGTTGATTCTGTCCCCAAGAAAACCTTCCCTCCAAGAGCAGTATAGTCCTTACACAACTTAGCAAAATCCACTGGTCTTGGAGCTTGAACTTGAACTCCAACATCTACTGACGGTCCTGAAGTTGGTATCCTTCTCATGATCGAAGTCATCATAGCTTCGAACATTGCAGCATAGTCAGTAGCTCCCTCAGCAGCACGACTTTCCCTAGCAGCTTGTCTCTCACTTTGACTCATCCTTAATATCTACAAAAAGGAATGATTTAGAACACCTTGAGAAACAACTACATAAGGAGTTCAAATCCTTCTAAACTACTATATTATATATATAGTAATCATCCATCAAAATACAATTACGTCTCTCATACGTAGTTACGTCAGCGAGCGTTGGCTAAAATCGATTAACCAAAGCTCTGATACCAAATGTGACGACCGCCCATGACTCCCGCACTAAAACAAGAGAATGGTGCGCTGAAAGGCATGCCAGGCAGCCATGGACGATAGTCAGGGTAAGATAAAACAGAAACTCTATCGTATTACTCACAGCGCATGGATAAGATACAATAGAAAATATACATAGTGAAGCTCTATAGAACAGAAGTCTCATCATATAAACTCATAATAGTTTTATACAATCATCTGAATAGTCAATACATCAAGCCTCACTACATAACACTCAGAGTATCAAACAAACAGCGGAACATCCAGTGCATATAGTAAGTAAACAATATGCAAAAGCCTCCAGCTCGTCTTCGTCATCAACAGCGTTGGTAGCCAAGAACAGTACCTGTCACCTGCTACCTAGTCTGCCCATCCCAACATGGATGAACAGCCCAAGGTAATAAGAGTTGAACATAAAACCTTGAGTCAGACAACAGTCTTAGTGAGCAGTAAATTAACTATCAAACATACCAAAAGAGCATAAAGGATAAAAGGAATAGGAACTAAACCATCCCACTCCACCTCATTCTACAGTGATAGCCCCCAGACCCACTAAGCATAAACAAGCATAGCAAAGCAGACAATTTAAGTAAAGTGATTATCACTCGAGTCAAGGTTGATGTTTTCCAAATACAAACCCCCAAGGCCTAAACCAAGATCAGATAAGCACCCAGAAAACACCGCTCTTGAGGCCGAATGATGGTACAATCAAACATCCATGACTCTGGCTATCACTGTTAACATTGCCTCGATATCACCGTTAATTGAATGACCAACACCTTCTTTCAGCCGTCCGTCAAGGGCTAATGGCAACCCCGGTTCTAGACATAACTCCGCACGTCATCATGACCCGTGCCTAGGACTATCGCATCTTTCCAGAGTACTAACACGTCATCATGACCCGTGTCTGGAACGTCATCGTGACCCGTTCCAGCTTACTCTTGCTTTGAGCATGCTAGAACCTTCAATAACGATAAGATCCAAGCCTCCTAGTCATCCTTCTCGACGACTATTCTCACACTGGCCCAAGCGCCTCTCGAGCCCACCATTATCAACCAACCCGGACCGCATCACCGAGTTATCAACATGCTTGGGATGATCCCGTCTGGATTAAACCAAGGCTTTCACACATCATGCTTTGCTTCAACGCATCATAGCAAAGTCCTATCTCAACATCATGGTTTGCCCCATCGCATCATGGCAAAGTCCATCTTCATCGAATCTATCCATATGAGCTTCCACATCCGCTTCATATGCCACAAGCAGCTTTCACCATTCAAGAGCCTTTCCACTTAGCTTTTGAATCATCTTCGACCAACTTGTCCAAATCAAGTTATCAATCAACTAATCAATCAAATCAAACATCAATCCAAGTAATCAATCATTCAAACAAGATCAAAATAGACAATTACAACAATAATGGCAATTTCGTAATTAAAGTGTCCAAATCTAACAAGTATGAATCATAGGCAAATGTCTCTACAACATGATGAATAAACTTATACAAGTAATCATGTAGTAAAATAGGTGTCAAAACTTCATAGATGATAGATCTACATGCATACTTAGGGAAAATGTAAGAAATCACTATCTTTAACACATAAACAAGCCACCAATCCAATATACTCCTTTGGGTCCGTGTGAGAGATAACTACCACTCACCGAATCACCTAAACACCTCAAAAACAACCAACTCCAGATCTGGACAGCAAGGAATCAAGCTTGATCCGGCAAAATCTCGCTTCAAACGATGAAATCTCCCTTTGTTGGATGAAGATCTTCAACTTTGGCTCTTGGATCTTTGATCTTGATCTTCGATCTTGGATGGATGTTTGCACTAGATTAGAGAGGAGAAAAGAAGTGAAGAAGTGTTGTAGTCGAGCTCTCAAAATGGCAGCACTTCGTCGCTTCAAAATCCGGTCCCAAAATAGAGAAGTTAGGCCGAGTATTTATAGGCAGGTTACCCTTAGGTCGTTCGCTCGCTATTAGGTCGCTCACGACCTAAAACGCCACGACCTACGACCTATTGTTTCCCACGACCCACGACCTAAAAGCACTCAACACACAGCCGACCTAACGACTCAACACACAGCCGACCTAACGACTCAACACACAGCCGACCTAACACTCATGCGACCTAGCGACTTAACTATACTCCACGACCTAACGTTCTAACAGGGATGCCGACCTAACCACAACTCCTTTACACGACCTAGCAATATACACGACCTATCCTTAACTCGTCCTACCGACCTAAGCTACTAACCTTTAGATCACCCCTCCTTATAGGTCGCTCACTCTACTAAGTCGCTCGCGACCTATCGTAAGTCGCTCACGACCTAAATAGACATTGCTCACTGTTATAGGTCGCCCACTATCTTAGGTCGCTAACTAACCTAAGCCGTTAACTCTTAAGGTCGGTCCACCTCATAAGTCTCTACTACTAGGTTCCTCACAACCCTTAGGTCGTTAACTCCACTAACTCGGTAATCCTTAAGTCGCTTGAACGACCTACCTCCCCTAAGTCGCTACCTTGCTTAACCGACCTACCTCCTTAGGTCGTTAACTCGTAAGTCGCTTCTTCTCTTAGGTCGCCCAACACCTTAAGTCGCTCTAACTCGTTAACCACTAGGTCGTACTGTCTTAAGTCGTTCCTCTACCTTAGGTCGCTCAATCCGACCTAACTTTACACACGACCTATCTTCCACACGGCCTAACTTTTAAGTCGCCTACTTCTATAGGTCGCTCCACCGACCTAAGCACTACACGACTCAAATTCCAAACGACTTAAGCTACCCACGAGCTAGCTATTACACGGCCTAACCCCTTAAGCCGTAAACCCTACCACTTAGGTTCAAAACGACTCAAGCAATACTAACGACTTGATGGTAACTATTTTACGATATGTCGACACGTAAAATACGGGTCGTTACAATTCAAAATTGGAAGAGACCGGAGACTGTGACGGAAATTCGTTGTTTTCTCGGATTGGCGGGTTATTACCGTCGTTTTATCAAAGACATTTCTAAAATTATCGTGCCTCTTACTAGCTTGACAAAGAAGGGAGTTAAATACATTTAGTCGGACAAATGTGAAGATTCTTTTCAGAAATTAAAAGAACTCCTTTCCGATGCTCCTATTCTTGTGATTCCCGAGGTAAACCAAGATTTTATTGTTTATACCGATGCTAGTCGCGTTGGTTTGGGTGCCGTTCTTATGCAAAGAGAACGTGTTATTGCTTATGCTTCTAGGCAATTGAAGCCATCCAAGACAGATATGCCACTCATGATTTAGAGCTCGCGGCTATTGTTTTCGCCCTTCGTATTTGGCGTCATCATCTTTTGGGAGAAATTTTTTTTCTTTACACTGATCATAAATCATTGAAGTATCTATTTTCTCAAAAGGAACTTAATTTGCGTCAACAACATTGGCTCGAATTTCTTGCAGCTTTTGATCTTGATATTCTTTATACTCCCGGGAAGGGAAATCGTGTTGCCGATGCACTTAGTCGCAAGCAACAAGCGGTTGTTTTTATGATGATATCCGAATGGAATGTTCTCGGGGTTTTATCCACTTGTCAAATTCGAGATCATGTTTTCGATTTATGTTCATCTCTTGTTTTATGTAGCCTTGAGGCTCATCCTTCTCTTATAGACCGCATTCTTGAAGCTCAAAAGCTAGATCCCGAATTGGCTCTTCTTGGCCAAAATTTTAGGGATAAAATGGATATTGAAGGTTGGAAAGACTTTGATATTGATTCTCGTAGCGGTATTCGAAAATTTGGTAGACTTATCATGCCAAATATTAGTAATCTTCGTAAAGACATTTTAGAAGATTCTCATCGTTCTAAATTTACCGTTTATCCCGGTAGTAGTAAAATGTATGCGGATATGAAGCGGCTTTATTATTGGGAGGGAATGAAATCTGATATTGCTAACTTTGTTAAGTGCTGCATGACCTGCCAACTATTAAGGCCGAGCACCAAAGGCCCGGTGGGTTATTGCAACCTTTAGAAATTCCAATTTGGAAGTGAGACCAAATTTCCACGGATTTTATAGATGGCCTTCCGCGTTCCCATTTGGGTCATGAAAGCTTATGGGTGATAGTCGATAGACTTCCTAAATCCGCCCATTTTATTTCCGTTTGATCCAATCGAACCGTGCATCTTTTGGCCAAACTCTTTATCAAAGAAATTGTTAAATTGCACGGAGTTCCTACTTCTATTGTTAGTGATCGTGATCCATCGTTTACTAGTGGATTTTGGAAGAGTCTTCAAAAAGCTTTGGGAACGAAGCTTAATTTTAGCACCGCTTATCATCCTCAATCCGATGGACAGACTGAGCGTGTGAATCAAACTCTTGAAGATCTTCTTCGTGCATGTGTTCTTGATTTTGGTGGAAGTTGGGAAGATCATATTTCTCTTATTGAGTTTTCCTATAATAATAGATTTCAATCTAGTATTGGTATGGCACCTTTCGAGGAACTCTATGGAAGGCCATGCCGATCTCCTTCTTGTTGGCTTGAGGCTCGTGAGAAGCTGGTTTTAGGTCCAGATTTTATTTGTGATTCCACAGAAAAGATTGACCTTATTCGTCATAGGATGAAAGAAGCCCAGAGTAGGCAAAAATCCTATGCCGATAACCGGAGAAGGAAATTAGAATTTTCTGTGGGAGATCTTGTGTTTATTCGTGTTTCACTTATGAAGGGTGTTGTACGTTTCAGTCGATCGAGAAAGTTAGCACCTCGATATATTGGTCCATTTGCCATCATCGAACATATTGGTTCTGTGGCTTATCGCCTTTTATTACCGGCTCGGATTTCTGCTATACATGACGTGTTTCATGTTTCTCAATTACGGACATGCCTTCAAGATTCCGATTCTATTCTTGAGCACCGTGTTGTGGAAGAAATTGAAGTTTCGCCTAATTTAACTTATGAGCAACATCCTATTCGTACTATTGCTTCGGAGGTCAAGCGCCTTCGAAATAAAGATGTTCCGCTTTTAAAGTTCAATGGTCCTCAAATTCTAAGGATTGCTCTTGGGAATCTAGAGAGCTCATCGAGCTAACACATCCGGACTTACTTTCCCATGCTCTTTGAGGTGAATTTCTTATTTCAAATTTCTTTGTGTTAATATGCTTTAATGGTTGTTAACTTATATTTTCTTCTTAAATACTGCGAGGACGCAATTTCTTTAAGGAGGGGAGTCTGTAACAACCCGCATATTTTACGATTGAATATCTAAATATTTTGTTTAAATATTTTATCGTTAGTTGGATTTTAGTCCGAAAAGTTACTTTTTGCATACAGTCGAATTAGGACTCGAGACCACTTCCATTGGGTCCAAAACACCGTTTGTGATCTTTTTGAGTATAAACTTTGATATGTTTGGAGTTAGTGGAATTTTGCCACTTTTTCACTTTGGGCTTTGGGTTTGGTATAGCCCGTTAGCCTAAACTATTAACTCTAGCTCAACCCCCTCTTCCCTTCATTACTTCACTTTCATTTCCTAACACTCAAGCTTCATCAAAAATGGAGAGAGGAATGGGAAATTAAAACTCCAAGCTCTAGTTCATTTGCAAATCCAACATCTAACTCCAAATCTAAAGAGAAGCCATTGATTCAAGCTTCTTGTGTGGAGATCGAAGTGTGGTTGATTCTTCCTTTGCTTTTAAGCTTCCCCTTCATTGATTTTGTAAAAAGGTGAGATTTTTATCTCACATCTTTGTCTATAACTATCTTTGATTGTTGAGTATGAATTCCTAACACTTATTCATGTGCATTTGCTTTTGGTTTGGATTGAATTGGTGAAAATCCCAATTTTTAGTGTTTTGGGTTCAAATCTTTAAAAATCCTAACTTTAATGTTGGAACACGTTTTTTTGTGATGCATCGAGGAGCCAATAGGGCCGGGTTGCCGATGGGCGTAATCCCCTAGCGTCCGTGCTCGACCGGTTGTAAATTGAGGGAGCTTTCGCATTTCTATTGCTTAGGTCGCTCTGCTTTCCCCAGTACCTTAGGTCGCTCGGCCTGTTAAGTCGCAGCTGTTTGGGTCGTGCCATAACTTGGGTCGCTCTGCTTGCATCAACTTAGGTCGCTTGGCCTTCTTGAGTCACTTAGGTCGCTCGGCCTGCTCGCACCATTAAGTCGCACCTGCTATAGGTCGCGCTACATTAGGCCGCATGCTACTCCTTAAGCCGCTAGCTCCTTAGGTCGCGCTATATTTGGTCGCAACCACTTAGGTCGTTCGCCTTATTATGAGTCGGCCTGCCTTAGGTCGCTGACCCCTTAGGTCGCTCGGTTGCTCGTACCCCTTAGGTCGCAACCACTTAGGTCGCTCAGCCTCACCTCCTTAAGTTTCTCTGCCTGCTTTAGGTCGCCGACCATTTAGGTCGCTCGGCCTGCTGCTATGGGTCACGTCATGATTTAAGTCGCAACCATTTAGGTCGCTCGGCCTGCTGCTATATCTCGCACCAACTTAGGTCGCACCATGCTATAGGTCGCGCTATGCTATAGGTCGCGCCATGTTAAGTTGCTCTGTTAGGCCGCATGCTACTCCTTAAGTAGCTGATCTCTTAGGTCGTATGCCGTGGAGTCACATGTGTTGAGCCGCTGATTTCTTGTGTTAAATTATGTTAAGTCGTAGGTCATGGCTGTTAAGTCGCAAGGGTATTTCCACTTTGGTGGATTTGGAATTGAATTCTTTGGATTTTATTCACGTCTTCGAATGTGAATTTTTGTGACTTATTGTTTCTACAATCATTTTTGTGATTTGTCACTTTAAAAATATAAAGGTTTCAATACTAGTAGTAAATATCAAAACTCTTTCATCAAAACGATTTCAACCCTATTTAATTACAAAGCTTGTTTCTTAAACCGTTCTCCAATCTACTAGTATGTATAAATCTTTACCTCACTCGTACGAGAAATCTAATTAAACAGTTTAGTAAAACAAGTGGTATGAAACGCTTGCGTTTACTTCGCCAGTTAATCCTTGGACTTGTTCGATTGAATCTCTTGTGACAATTTTCGAGTGGAGATCTACAATTTGTTCGTAAATATTTAAGTTAAGCTAGTGGTTATGGGACATGAGGCTAAGCTTATATATTTACTAGTTTACTGTAATTGACACTTCTTAATGATCGTTGATGATCATTTTTGTGATTTAGACTAGCAAATGTGCGATGTCTCTTTGTCTACGAGGGAGACTAAACCCCATTTCTGTGGAGCTTCGGCTCAATTTAGTGGGGTAGCGACCCATTGTCTTCGGGCCGTTTTGTAAAGCTTCGGTTCAAAATTAATGGTTAGCAACCGTGGAATAGCGCTCCATTTTTTGATACATGTGTTGGTGAGTTTTCATGCTCCCGTTTTGTGATAGGCCTCCCCATTTTTGTGATTTCTGGATTTCCATTGATGATTTCTAGAACTGGTGTTTCACCAATTTTCGTGATTTACATTGATATGTTTTATCAATATTTGTGCATTGGTGAATTTGTGTGTCATCAACTTTTGTGACCGACATTGATATAATTGTCAATATTTATGGTTTGGTGAATGAAAATAAAGAGTATGACATTCTTTTTGATCTTTGAGAAGATTCTTGTGATATTGATTAATCTCTTGTTGATTTTCAATTACATACTTATCACAGTATAGTTTTATGGTTATCATACGTTTTTGTCACAACTCTTATTCCATATCATTTCGGGTCAGACCGAGTTGTTACAGGTGCTTCTACTTGACTCCTCATCTGGGATTGTTATCCGGACTTTTGGTTAACTACTTAGATTGGTCGTTTATTTTGTTGTATACCTTTGAGATATAGACTCCTTGATGTATACATATTCTTTTGTCTAGCACTTGTAACTATTCTTTTGTGATATTGTGGATCTTGTCTGATCACTACTCTGATGAACATTTTTATGTGTTATATATTCATATCTATTTCCGCCTTTGTGATATGGATGTCTGTGACTGATTTGTGTTATGTTTATTTCTATATTTGTTTCCGAAGAATATATAGAGCCACCAGGTAGTAGCTTTGAGTTTGTATCGGTATGTCGGATTTCTACTTGAAACCAGATGCATGTTGTACTATCTGACATATCGGTGCTCGCGCAAAACAATTACGCGGATGGTCGCTCCTCAACAGCCTTATTCTCCGCGCTAGTTGACGGCATTACCCCGTAGTGTCCTTGGCTAGAGTGGGTATAGAGGTGGGGCGTCACAAAATCATTCGAGCCTATCATTTCAGCCCATAATGATTTTTCTTTATTCTAAAGTCTGTTCGGTTATGTATCATTTCAACCCATAGTGATAGGGAACTTGCAGTAATGATATAGTAAATTAAATGAACATTATATCATATAATAACATATAAGATGATGTAAAAAATATATAAACAACATTTAACATCATATAACATATCAGAGGCATGTATAAATAACATATCAATTTATACAGATCCACTTTTCATTATTCCACAATAATATAAGTATATATGTCTAGAGTGATAAAACTCACCTTTTTAAAAGTTAGAATCAAATTCACAATACACAATTGAAACTCCACAAAGCACAACAAGGCATGATCAAACTTTTGAGTAGATGGACAGTCAAGATCCATATCTTGTATGTAACAAATACAAAAATCATAAGAATAAGATTCAACACATCAAAAGATGGATTAAACAATGAAATTATGAATCAAAGAGGACATAACCTTGCTTTCAACCACCAAGTGGGCTCAGCCATTGGGTTTGGGTAGGGTCTAGGCTTTACAAACTCATGGCTAGGGATGTTTGTGGTCATGGCATGGCATGTAGGTGGTGTTAGTGTGGTGTGGCCAAGGCTAATAGGAGGAAGGAGATGAAATCTAGGAGTTTGGCCAGGGTTTCAAGGCCTTTGGTGATGGATTCTCATCTAGGGGTCACGGCCATGCTTTGGGGTGATGGAGGAGGTGGTGATGGTCGGCATGGTGATGGTGGAGATGGTAATGAGGTCGGCTAGGGGGTGTTGCAAGGCAGACGAAGAGCAAATCATGAGGCAAAGCAAAGAAAAAAGGAAAAAGAAAATAAAAAAGGAAGAAGAGGAAGGAGAAGCCGTGGGTATTAGATCTAGCATTTTTTCTCTCATGAAAATGAAATATGTGAAGTGTAACGACCCATAAATTTTGATAAATAAATTGGTTAATTTAATTAGATCTTTGTAATTAAATTTAGAAAGAAATAATTTTTTTTGTAATTTATAATGAAGCAAATGATAAAATGAAATGTAGCAATGGTAATTAAAATTAATTTTTGACAATTGGAGTGAAATCCCAATAAAGAAATAGTGTTAATTTTTATACTTGGATATAAAATTTAAAATAAGTAAAGTAAAGTAAGCATTTAATTAACCAATGTAATAATATATTGATTAATAGTAACTGAATGTAAATTAAGGTAGTAATGTTAATGCCAGTTGATAAATAACTAATTTAGTGCAATCCCAATTTAATTGAAACAATGGTAAGGTTATAATTGATTGTATTTAGAAATATGGAAATAAATTTCAATAAATATAATAAAATAGTATGTTAATGATGATTGAATGAAATTTGTGTATGTAAACAATTGTAACAATTGTTTAGGAATAATAACTCATAAGTATGATTGAAAGTAAATGCTAACAAATATTTTAGGTTACCTATTTATTTAGCCTGTTAATTTAAATATGGTAAAAATTGCAATAAATCTAAATTAAATATTTTGTTAGTGTGAATTTAGTTAATAATGGGAAATAACATTTACTTTATTCATAATATGAAAATTGGTTGAATAAAAGGAACGGGAATTCAAGATTTATTAATTTATTGGAATTTAAATTTAATAATTGAATTGATTGCAAATAAATGGAATTTAAAATTTAATGTGAAATCAATGGCAGTTAATTCACTTAATTTGTGCAGTTAGGGTGGATTTGATTTGTCATTGAAGATTGTTAATTCAACAAGAAGTAACCAATGTAAACTCTATCCATAATACAGCAATTGATTGAATGAAAACAGTTGAAATTCATGGTTGATTAATTTATTGGATTTTGAGCTGTAGTAAATGGATTATTGAAATTAAATGAAATAAAATATTACGTTAAAGAGAATTAATATGAAATGAAACATACATTAATGAAATGTAGTATAAATCAATGTTAATTATAGCCATAAGATGTCAATTTATTGAATAGCAAGATTTTAAATCCAATAAACGGATTTATTGAGAATTCAATTGATAACTAATAAATTTATTAAAATTGAAACTAAATGCGGTAATGGGTAAATTTATTAACTTTAAATTGATATCTGAATTGTTTAAAGGGTTGTAATGGTGTAGGAAATCAAAAATGATAAAATTTGTAATTTTTGGAATTGGAATTTAAGACTTGATTTTTATTTATTTAATATTTATTTAATTAATTAATTGAAAAATAGCCATTTTGGCCAATGACTCGGATTCCGACGAAACCAGTTTCATCGGATATGTAACGGTGAATTATTATAGGATTTCAAATTTTATAACAATCGGGCTTGGGGTTTGATCATATGGGCTTGGAACGCCTAGAAATCGATTTAATTGAAATCAATTGAAATCAATTCGAAATAACTTGATTTGAGCATCACTTATTCATACGATAGAATTTGGACTAGAAACCTATTCCATCGTGTTTAAAATATTAAAAAACATCTATTTTGATATATGGGTCGACCCTATTTCGTTCCGAAGTCAGAATGGGCTTCTTGGGCCATTTATCGTTCAGCGATCCAAACCATTCGTATCCGTTCTTTTATTTTCAACCCTACCTATATATACCTTGTTATAAACCCTAATTCATTTCTTATTCCTTATTTCTATACGTACAATTCTATTTGCTCCTCTTCATTTCAATAGCAGACAAACCAAAATTCCATTTTCAATTTCAAATCTATTTCAAAGCCAAAAATTCAACTCTACAAACAATATCAAATTATATAATTCGAAAAGCTCTCGAAGAACGCATCTCAATTATGTGATTTGTTTTTCAATTCGATGCACTTTTAGACAGAAATCGAAGAACCATTTTTTGCCTTTCATCGTGCGTTGATGAACTTCGTCTGATCATTCGATCGTGGGTAGGTTTGTGAAGAGGTAACCGAGTGCTCCTCATCGGAGTTGTTAATTTGTCGAATTAACGGTTAGATTAGGGGATTTAATTCGATTAGGGTTTCGAGTTCTCGATGCAGCCGTTCGTTTTGTGCGCCTGCTATGACCGGAGGCAGCCTATGGGGTCGCGCAACCCGCGCGTGGGTGTGGTGTGGAGTTCGTCGACGTGATGGGCTCGGTCTGGTTGCGTTGAAGGTGGCGGCCTCTAATGTTTCGTATGAATGGAGTTGCTTGGAGAAGCTTGCGTTTCGAATGGGAGGAAGAGTGCTAACATGGCCACTGAGTATGTTTTGTTTTGTTTTTTTTAATTTCTATTTCATTCGCTTTATATCAATAACTTTTACATACGAGGTCCGTTTCTCGCGTGGTTTTCTCGGCTTGGATCGTATTGAAATTCCGAACATGTTAACGCTGGTTCAGACGAATGAGGCTGTTCAATTTTTGGGTTTAAATTGAATTCAAATTCAATTTAAAATCAAAAGGTGAGTGTTTTAACCCACTTACAACTTCTAAAATTTCTTATGCGTGTTAAATTAATTTCTGATATGATTAGAAATTTACTTATTGCTGTTTGGTATATTTTATCATCATTCCAGTTAAATTGAATTTATTGAATTAAATTGTTATTCAATTTATTGTTGCATATAAACTGCCAGTTTAATTAATTTATTATTGAATATAAACTGCCAGTAATTACCTGTTATTTATTATCTGTTCTATATTGATGTTATTGTTTGAATTGGATGATGATTGTGATAAATGGTTGATGATTGATATTGGGTGAATGGGTGCTGTATTTTATATTGTTTTAGACTGCAAGTTGTCCTGCATTTTTAGTTCATTCGGGATTGCGGTTTGAAATGATATATAACCACATTTTTATTTTAAATTACGGATTGAAATGATAAAAATCTGTATCACTTGACCATAGGGTAGAAAATTATATACAGACACCGTGGTCTATATATAAAATATTTTGAAAATGATTTCTACGGTTTTGGGAAGAAATATATGGTTTAATGAATATTGATTTTTTTGATATTATATAAATATTATTTTATATATAGTTAAATGCTTGAATTTAAGCTATGTATAAGTTTGTTAAATAAAAATTTAAGTTTAATGATAGAGTTTGATTTTTTATTAAAATAAATGTGAGTAAGTATTTAAATTTTATTTTAATATAGAGTGTAAAATGATTTAAATAAATTAAGGTTAGGGGATAAATTGGAGTTTATTTGAAATTAAATTTATTTAAGAATTAAACTCAAAAAGGTTAATGTGAAATTTATTAAGTTGGAAATTTTAAAGGGTATAATTATTATAACTTGATTTTGGGGTCAAAGGAGTTAAATGAGTATTTGAAGCATAGATGAATTGAAGGAAATATTTAGTTATTTGTAATTTGAGTTCTATTCAAATGATAAGGGATATATTATGTAAAATATTTCAAAACCTAATAATAGAAAATTTAATTGTTGGATCGAAATTATCCAAATTTAGTTTTGAAATTTTGAAATATTTAAAGCCTTGAAATATTTCGAAATTAAATTTTCAAAGTATTTGTTTTGAAGGTGTTAAAATTTTAAATTTTTGGTTCGAAGTGTATAATTTGAAAGAGCTATGATTTTGGAAAAGGGATATATTTGAAATAAAATGATATTATATTGATTTAAAATAAAAATGATATCATATTGATTTGGTTTTATAATGGAAATGATATCGTATTTATATGGTTTTGAAATGAATAATATATCTGGTTTGAAGTATAAACTATTTTGAAAAGACCGCGGTGTTATAATAACGTTTGGTTGCTAAAGAGACCGGGATCAGAAGTCGCCATACTCTTTACCAACTCCAAAAACCACTTTAACAATCGTGCACATGGTGGAGATTCTAGAATGAAGTAGGATGGTGGCGTCATTCCTTTAAGGCATATATGTGGACCCGACTCCCGTGAGTTGGCATAAGGTGGCTAAAACACGAGCGATTGACGGGCTAATGAGGTAGCACCTTTGATCGGACACATCCCTTCGATATTATACTCTGACTTTTGGATTGACTCGGTGGCCACTTTTGATTTTTTTGATTTGGGGGTGTGGCTCGAGGTGGGCGGTAGCTGCATGCTACGTGTTACCACCGGCCTAGAAACGTAATTGGTATATCTACCCTGGCATTGCCTAGTTGTGCCATGTCACCTACCCTAGCACGCCTTGTACGAGTTTGGTTTTCTATCGTAACCTGTGGTGTATTTTGGGTAGTCTCCCGATTGGTGATGCGCTGATACTGGATGGACTACTGGGACTATTACGTGTTAAGAGCTATATGGGTAACCCCTTAACACTATTAAAAAGTAAGTTTATTTTACTATAGACATTAATAGCGAAATATTACTACATAGTAAATAGTTTAACGGATCCTTAGGAGATGTGAATCCTGAGCATCTCTTAAGTTACTGCACTCACGTTAGACACTGGATAGGAGATGTCAAATCCCGTAAACATCTCTGACGTCGTTCCACTCATATTATTTACCGTTGATTTAACTTACATAAGATCTTTTAGTTCTGAGTCGAGTGTTTTGTCTTTTCAATTTGCTCGGGTCAATTTGAGCATTTCAGGTTTTGATGATCTTATTTCTAGAGGACGAAGATGAAGATTGTATTATTACTATTATTTATTATATTCCACTTCATCACATTGTTCCTCTGCATTGTTATTGATTATTCTCTAGTATGTGTAACTTTGATATGTTTTGTATAAGTATAATCAAATGTTTTTGTAAACAGCTTCATGGACTGTATATTTGATTATAATATTTTATCGTTCCGCTGCAAGATTCTATTTTGTTTTATTCTATCTCTGTTTTTCTTATTTACCCCGTAACAATCCGCCCTTCTGTATGGTTTAAGTCTAACGTGTGTGGTTTGTCGTCGATTTAAAGAGTACAAAAAGGCTGGATGTTACATCTGCTATCAGAGCTTTGGTTTAGCGATAAATCTTAGCTTTGTGGGGTCTGACTCTTTATTAATAGGTTAGTGATACCCTATGATGAGTCGCTGAGCGTATATATGAGAGAGCGTACTTATTAGTGTTATAAAAAAGTTTTCATATTGTGTTAATTTGCACTGTTTTGCATTTATAGATTCTGGTTGGTGCATAGGACGCTATGACATCAATAGGGATTTCTAAACACTTAATAGGACAGACTGCACAATATTGGTTTTGAATATAGGTGAATGAAATAATGTTGCCTATTATATTTTATATATACAAAATATTTTTTTTATAAAAGTTGTATTTGGTTGTAATATATTAGTTGTTAGGTAGTGAGATTTATAAATATTAGTTGGAAATAAGATTTAAAATAAAAATAAATGAAATGGAGATTTAGAACCTAAGTTTCGGGATTTTTGGAAACTTCTTTCAAAGGATTTTGGAATATAATAATATTGTTAGAAGTATTTTACGATATATATTTCAGTATAATTTGAAAAAAAAACTAAAGAAATTTTAGAAGAAATAAGTTTTGTACTTCTCTCTCTGTCGCTGGTAAATAATTTCGGTGATGAGTGCACGTATCATCGACATTCAATTTTGAGTTTTGAAGTGGGAAGGCCACTGTAGTAGTTTTACTGCAGATTTGTTTTTTTAAACAAATATAAAATTTATGTTGTTAAATCTAATTGGATATATAAGTTGTAACTATATACATTTATCTATTATTTTAAAATGATTTAAAACTTAACTCGGTATTTAGTTCTTAAGTTTCCATTAATTAATAGTTTTGATTATTGTAGTAAAATGGAATGTAGCTAATAAATAATTGAAACCCCTAAAGGAAATAAGAGATTTAATGCTAAGATATAAATGGAATTAAAAAGAAGTTGAAATTGTAACCTATAAGACAAAGGAAATGACTATTGAACATTAATTAGTTAAAAGAAATGAGAAAACTTGTACAACTTTCAATTGCATTCTTAATAAGCATATATATAACTTACTAGATATTATGAGTTCTAATGTCTAATAAGAAATGTAATGGATATTATACAAGTAATAAACTTGAGGTAATAAAAGTATGTAATGAAATTCTTTTATAAATAAGAATTTGATGTTGTAATTGTTGTGAACTTAAGTTATAATTGAAATGTTGCTATAATAAAGGTAATATGAAGTAAGTATTGCAAGTATAAGATTATAAACTTAAGTACATGAATTGATATGCAAAGAAATTGAATTAAACATGAATATTATAAATAAATGAATGTTAATAAATGGAATTATGTAATAATGAATGAATGAATGAACAAATATAATGCGATAAAGAGGAAACTGACATGACATTAATAAATGAAAATGAATATTTGTAAGTAATAAATGAAAATAAAGGAAATAAAAATTGGATAAATGAACTAAAGTAAAAGTTTGTAAGAAGTAAATGAAAATTTAAAGGATGAATCAGTATATGAATGAAAAGGAAATCAAACAACAGATGTATGAAATGAAATTAATAAGAATGAACTTGATTTATTATTTGAAATTGTTGTTTGTTTGGTTTATGGTTATTGGGGCAAGGATACTTTAAAATTGTGTGGATGTATGGATAATCTATTTAGTTTCATCTAAGATTGTTAAGTAAATGGTGCACTTAGTAGTTTATTCTTCATTCTGTACATTTTAAAGTTTTGAACCCGAACAACTATTTGTTTTGTTGATATGAATAGATAATTGAATTGTGTTGATTTTTTATGATGATTGTATATAGGTTGCAAGTGATTGTTGTTTGTATTGATTGTTTGTTGGTGGTTAAAACAACTTTAAATATTTCATTTTATATAATTATTAACTCTTTTTAGATTATATAAGTGAAATGTAGGTTATGGAAGCAATTGCTTCTGCTTTTGGTTTCATAATTAAGCGTAATTGCCCGACAAATAGGTAAGTTTTCGGATTATGGTTCTATAGCACTATTATATTGTTTTCTCGTGTTGGGATATATATTATTTCGAACATATACGTTGTGTATTATTATATTTGATATTGTATTTTCTCCCTCCGTACAAAGGAGACTCTACCGAACTTTTCCGTAAATTTTGGACCTAGAATTTTTTTGAAATGTTTTCCAAACTTTATTTATTTTGAGTATAAAAAGATTTAATGGTTATAAATTGGCATATTTTATTTAAATTATTTAACTTTGTAAATTTATTTGTTTATAAAGTTAATATTTTTGAATAAGATATTGTTCATTCAATCCCTTCTTTCCCTCTTTTTTCCTTTTCGGGGACGAAAAGTTTTGAGTAGGGGAGAGTCTATTGACCCATAAATTTGGATAAATAAATTAGTTTATTTAATTAGATCTTTGTAATTAAATTTAGAAAGAAATAATTTTTTTTATAACTTATGATGAAGCAAACGTTAAAAATGAAATGTACCAATGGTAATTAAAATTAATTTTTGACAATTGGAGAGAAATCCCAATAAAGAAATAACGTAAATTGTTACACTTGGGTATAAAATTTAAAATAAGTAAATTAAAGTAAGCATTTAATTAACCAATGTAATAATATATTGATTAATAGTAAGTGAATGTAAAACAAGGTAGTAATGTTAATGCCAGTTGATAAATAACTAATTTAGTGCAATCCCAATTTGATTGAAATAATCGTAAGGTTATAATTGATTGTATTTAGAAAATTGGAAATAAATTTCAATAAATATAATAAAATAGTATGTTAATAATGATTGAATGAATTTGTGTGATGTAAACAATTGTAACAATTGTTTGGGAATAATAACTCATAAGTATGATTGAAAGTAAATGGTAACAAATATTTTAGGTTACCTATTTATTTAGCCTGTTAATTTAAATGTGGTAAAAATTGCAATAAATCTAAACTAAATATTTTGTTAATGTGAATTTAGTTAATAATGGGAAATAACAGTTACTTTATTCATAATATAACAATTGGTTGAATAAAAGGAATGGAAATTAAAGATTTATTAATTTATCGGAATTTAAATTTAATTATTGAATAATTTGCAAATAAATGGAATTTAAAAATTAATGTGAAATCAATGGCAGTTAATTGACTTAATTTGTGCAGTTAGGGTCGATTTGATTTGTCATTGAAGATTGCTAATTCAACAAGAAATAACCAACGTAAACTCTATCCATAATATAGCAATTGATTGAATGAAAACAATTGAAATTCATGGTTGATTAATTTATTGTATTTTGAGCTGTAATAAATGGATTATTGAAATTAAATGAAATAAAATATTACGTTAATGGGAATTAATATGAAATGAAACATACATTAATGAAATGTAGTATAAATCAATGTTAATTATACCCATAAGGTGTCAATTATTGAATAGCAAGATTTTAAATCAAATAAACGGATTTATTGAGATTTCAATTGATAATTAATAAATTTATTAAAATTGAAACTAAATGCGGTAATGGGTAAATTTATTAACTTTAAATTGATATCTGAATTGTTTAAAGGGTTGTAATGGTGTAGGAAATCAAAAATGATAAAATTTATAAATGTTGCAATTGGAATTTAAGAATTGATTTTTATTTATTTAATATTTAATTAATTAATTAATTGGAAAATAGCCATTTTGGCCATGTCTCGGATTTCGACGAAACCAGTTTCATCGGATACTTAAGGGTGAATTATTGTAGGATTTCATGTTTCATAACGATCGGGTTTGGCGTTTGATTGTACGGGCTTGAAACGCCTAGAAATCATTTAATTGAAATCAACTGAAATCAATTCGAAATAACTTGATTTGAGCATAACTTCTTCATACAACGGAATTTCGACTTGAAACCTATTCCATCACATTTAACATATTTAAAAACATCTATTTTGATATATGGGTTGACCCAATTTCGTTCCGGAGTCAGAACGGGCTTCTTGGGCCATTTATCGTTCAACGATCCAAACCATTCGTATTCGTTCTTTTATTTTCAACCCTACCTATATATACCCTGTTATAAACCCTAATTCATTTCTTATTCCTCATTTCTGTACGTACAATTCTATTTGCCCCTCTTCATTTCAATGGCAGACAAACCAAAATTCCATTTGCAATTTCAAATTCAAATCAATTTCAAAGCCAAAATTCAAACTCCACAAACACTATCAACTTATATATCGTCGAAAAGCTCTCGAAGAGCGTATATTATTTCTATGATCCGTTTTCCAATTCGATGCACTATTTAGCCAGAAATCAAAGAACCATTTTCGGTCGTTCATCAAGCGTTGATGAACTTCGTCTGATCGTTCGATCGAGGGTAGTGTTATGAAGAGGTGACCGAGTGCTGCTCGTCGAAGTTGTTAATTCTTCGAATTAACGGTTAGATTGAGGGATTAATTCGATTAGGGTTTCGAGTTCTCAGTGGAGGCCATTCTTTTTGCACGTCTGCTGTGACCGTAGGCAGCCAGTGGGGTCGCGCGACCCGCGCGTGGGTGTGGTGTGGGGTTCGTCGACGTGAAGGGCTCGGTCCGGTTGTGTTGAAGGCGGTGGCCTCTAGGGTTTCGTATGAATGGAGTTGCCTGGAGAAGCTTGCGTTTCAAACGGGAGGAAGAGTGCCGATGTGGCCATTGAGTATGTTTTGTGTTTTTATTTATTTTAATTTCTATTTCATTCGTTCCTATATCAATAACTTTTATATATGAGGTCTGTTTCACGCGCGCTTTTCTCGGCTAGGATCGTATTGAAATTCTGGATATGTTGACGTTGGTTTGGACGAATTCCGAGGCTGTTCAATTTTTGGGTTTAAATTGAATTTAAATTCAATTTTAATTCAAAAGGTGAGTGTTTTAACCCACTCACAACTTCTAAAATTTCTTATGTGTGTTAAATTAATTTCTGATATGATTAGAAATTTATTTATTACTGTTTGGTATATTTTTATCATCATTCCAATTAAATTGAATTTATTGAATTAAATTGTTATTCAATTTATTATTGAATATAACTGCCAGTAATTACCTGTTATTTATTTTATATTCTATATTGATGTTATTGTTTGAATTGGTTGATGATTGTGATAAATGGTTGATGATAGATATTGGATGAATGGATGTTATATTTTATATTGTTATAGACTGCAAGTTGTTCTGCATTTTTAGTTCATTCGGGACTGCGGTTTGAAATGATATATAACCGTATTTTTATTTTAAATTACGGATTGAAATGATAAATATCTGTATCACTTGACCATAGAGTAGAAAATTATATACAGACACCGTGGTCTATATATAAAATATTTTGAAAATGATTTCTATGGTTTTGGAAAGAAATATATGGTTTAATGAATATTGAGTTTTTTGATATTATATAAATATTATTTTATATATAGTTAAATGCTTGAATTTAAGCTATGTATAAGTTTGTTAAATAAAAATTTAAGTAATAATAGAGTTTGATTTGTTATTAAAGTAAATGTGAGTAAGTATTTAAATTTTATTTTAATATAGAGTGTAAAATGATTTAAATAAATTAAGGTTAGGGGATAAATTGGAGATTTATTTGAAATTAAATTTATTTAAGAATTAAATCAAAAAGTTTAATGTGAAATTTATCAAGTTGGAAATTTTAAAAGGTATAATCATTATAACTTGATTTTGGGGTTAAAGGGAATTAAATGAGTACTTCAAGTATAAATGAATTGATGGAAATATTTAGTTATTCGTAATTTGAGTTTTATTCAAATGATAAGGGATTTATAATGTAAAATATTTCAAAACTAAAAATTAGAAAATTTAATTGTTGGATCGAAATTATCCAAATTTAGATTTGAAATTTTGGAATATTTAAAGCCTTGAAATATATCAAATTGAATGTTTCGAAGTTATGAATTTTCAAAGTATTTGTTTTCAAGGTGTTAAAATTTTAAATGTTTAGTTCGAAGTGTATAACTTGGAAGAGCTATGATTTTGAAAAAGGGATATATTTGAAATAAAATGATGTTATGTTGATTTGAAATAAAAATGATATCATATTGATTTGGTTTTAAAATGGAAATGATATCGTATATTTATGGTTTTGAAATGAATAATATATTCTGGTTTGAAGTGTAAACTATTTTGAAAAGGCCGCGGTGTTATAATAACGTTTGGTTGTTAAATAGACTAGGATCGGAAGTTTCCATACTTTCTACCAACTCAGAAAACCACTTTAACAACCGTGTACGTGGTGGAGATTCCAGAATGAAGTAGGATGGTGGCGGCGTTCCTTTAAGGTAAATACGTGGACCCGACTCCCGTGAGTTGGCATAAGGTGGCTCAAACAAGAGCGATTGACGGGCTCATGAGGTAGCACCTTTGATCGGACACATCCCTTCGATATTATACTCTAACTTTTGGATTAATTCGGTGGCCACTTTTGATTTGTTTTTGATTTGGGGGTGTGGCTCGAGGTGGGCGATAGCTGCACGCTACGCGTTACCACCGGCCCGAAAGCATAATTGATATATCCACCCTGGCTTTGCCTAGTTCTGCCGTGTCACCTACCCTAACGCGCCTTGTACGGGTTTTGTTTTCTCCCGTAGCCCATGGAGTATCTAGGGTAGTCTCCTGATCCGGAGATGCGCTGATACTGGATGGACTATTGAGACTATTACGTGTTAAGGGCTATATGGGTAACCCCTTATGCTACTAAAAAGTAAGTTTATTTTACTACAAACATTATTATAGTAGCGAAATATTACTACATAGTAAATAGTTTAACGGATCCTTAGGAAATGTGAATCCTGAGGATCTCTTAAGTTACTACACTCACGTTAGACACTGGACAGGAGATGTCAAATCCCGTAGACATCTCTGACGTCGTTCCACTCATATTATTTATAGTTGATTTAACTTACATAAGATCTTTTAGTTCTGTCTCGATTGTTTTGTCTTTTTAATTCGCTCAAGTCAGTCTGAGCACTTCACAGTGCGAAGATCTTATTTCTAGAGGACGAAGACGAAGATTGTATTATTAGTATTATGTATTATATTCCACTACATCACATTGTTCCGCTGCATTGTTATTGATTATTCTCTGGTATGTGTAACTCTAATATGTATTGTATAAGTATAATCAAAAGTTTTTGTAACACAGCTTCATGAACTGTTTATTTGATTATTATATTTTATCGTTCCGCTGTAAGATTCTATTCTTTTTTTCTTTCTCTACTTTTTCTTATTTACCCCATAACAACCCACCCTTCTGTATGGTTTACGTCTGACGTATGTGGTTTGTCATCGATTTAAAGCGTACAAAAAGGCTGGACGTTACATGAAGTGAGAACCTTTCACATGAAATAATAATAAAAGTGGCAGCTAGGATTACACAAACAATGAACGGCTAAAGATATGGAGAGTGGATGGCTAGAGATGTAAATGCTAGAAAATGAATGGCTAGGAAATTAAAAGGCACAATTTAAGTAGAAGGAATCTTTTATATTTTTCTTTGTTTGCACGCAAATGACAAATGAAGTGAATGGAAAGTTTCTCACGGCTTAAAGAAAATAAAATGCATGGCTAGAAGGAAATTATGGAGGTACGAAATAAAAAGGCAAGAAATAAAGAGGCTAGTGAATGAATGAGATTTATTTCCTATTTAATAAAAGAAATTATGTAATATCTTTCAATCAGAAGAGGCCAATGAAGAAGTGAGATATTGAGAAGATTTTGTACATGATTTGATAGTGTAATGCACGGCCATAATAGGTGAGAAACGCTAAGAATTAATAAAGTGGGTAGAAAATTAAAAAGGCAAGCATTTAAAAAAGTAACGTATACCCTTTGATTTTCTCCAACTCTTTATAAAAGATATAAACAAATAAATTCCAATGGATACAATAAAAGCCTAGACAAATAAATAGAGAAATAAACAAAGAGATGGATATAGGAAAACTATATATATATATATATATATATATATATATATAATGAAAATACATAAATTTATTATGGATAAAACGATGTAATTTATCCAAATCTAAATGTATAAATCGGAATTTTATGAAATGAAAAGCAGAATAAATATTAAAATAAAATACAGTTTTCAAGAAAAAGATTAGCATTTAAAAATTCAAATTAGAAGTTTTCAACTGTGGTCAAACTTTGACTTTCAGTTGATAAAAAATACAAAATTTGCAGAATTTGCTTATTTTATTGAATTTGTCAAATGTATGCATTTATTATGATTGAATCCTCAATTAGTTCATTTAGATGGGTTTCATTCTTTCATATTATCTTATGAACAAAATATGCATTCCTATTGCTTTATTACATTCACACTTTACAATTACGATTCTTACTCTCATTAATGAACATTTGTTTACATTTGAATACAATTGATTTCCAATTCATTTTATAGCCTAAATAGATAACTTATAATGGTTGTTACCATTATCTTTATTACATTCAAGTTTATCATTTTCTCTAATTGTCATAATTTCTTACAAAATGTTAAATTCATTCAATTACCATAGATTATACACTAATTCATTTATTCGCACCGCACCTACCCTTCTTTTCTTATATTCAAATTTTATACCCAAAAATGACATTTACAACTAAATTAATAGACCAATTAAATAGTAACTTACAACCGTTACTATTACTTTAAATTACATTAATGAGTTCATTATTATTTACAAATCAAATGTTAAAATTACTTAATTAACACTGATTTACTACAATTAATATTGATCATATATTCAAATTATAACTAAGTGCAACAATGTACATTATTTCAATTAGTTGAAGTTTCATAATTAGTTTTAATTACATTGTTACATTTCATTTTAACGTTTGTTTCACTATTAAATTACAAAGTCATTATTCTTCCAGTTTTAGCTACCAAAATCATATTAAATCAACAAATTACATTATTGAGAATTTGCGGGTCGTTACACTCTTCCCCACTCAAAATTTTCGTCTTCGAAACGGAAAAAGAAGGGAAAGAAAGAAGTAAGTAAACAATACATCTTATTCAAAAATACTAACTTTATAGACAAATAAATTTACAAAATTAATTAATTTAAATAACATATACCAATTTATTTAAAAATTCCTTTAACACCATTTTATATAGTAAGTTATCCAATTAACCTTTTATTCTATTTGCCTCAATTAATCCTTTTATACTAAAATTTAAGTGTATAACATTTATTATAAAAACTCAAGTTTTATTTAAAAAAAATCCTTTTATTATATATTATCCAATTACATCGTTAACTTCTAATAACTAAGGTAAGTTATATTGGAATGAAATAGAATATTATAGAAGTAAAATTTTCTAATTCAATTATTAAAGCTTAAATATTTATTCAAAATTTTGATTTCATTTTATATTTGAAATCATCCTCAACATAAAATTTAAGAATTGAATTTTCAATTTCACTTCAAAACATTTAGAGATAAATAAATATACACAATATATATCAAATTCAATTTAAATCATATATCACACATATTATAAATCAAGTCATATTTTAGAAATACAAATAAATTTATTTCTCCAAAGCAGAACTGTAGCAAAACTACACGATGGTCTCTTCACTTCGAAACTCGAAAACGAATGTCGATGATGCTGCAGTCATCACCAAAATTATTTTTCAGCGACAAAGAAAAGTGCACTGTTTATAAGTTAAAAATTCTTTGAAACAATTTCTATTTGAAATACTTTAAATAATACACTCTTTAAAACTTGAAGCATAAAGTTTGAAACCATCGGAAATTTAAATTCTTATTTTCTTGTTTTAAATTCATTTAATATCCAAGTCAATTAAATATCAAAATTTAGAAAATCATATTTATGCATATGTAATATAATTATACAAAATTCATTTCTTTTACTAAATTTGTAAACTTTATTGAGTCAGTTTGCTTTGTTCAAGTGTTTTGGAGATCCTATCGATTGTGTTGATCAGATGAATCGATCGAAAACCAAAATCAACATCAATAACTCAAACAACACTATATAAAACATTTTAAATATAGATTTACAAATACACTATACAAGAATATATTTTCAAAGCAAGGATAGAGATTACAATTTGATTAACTCAAATCGAAGAAAATTTTGATTTGAGGATAAGTTGGAACAAATGATAAGATGATTAAACTAACCGAAATAGGAAATGGTTAAGCCTATATAAATAGCAGGCAACCTTAAGCGGGTCAACCGTGACTTCAAGAATAAGATTGATGCAGAATCCTGGGGTAAATCTACATTCGATCTCAAGAGATAAAATTCAGGATAACAAGAGATACTAGCATCTAACCGAGGATATATAGAAATCTCCGGTGAATCAACGCCAATTGTAAATGAGTTTCACCCCTCTACAAATCAATCAAATATTAGCGAGACCGCCGATATATTATAAATATCATTAGAAGTGGAGTTATGGGCTACCCCAAAATCAAAGGAAGACGAATTGTGGGGGGACATGAATGAATTTTGGAACCGTAGGGAACGTCCCAAAATTCCAAGGGGTCGAGTCAAAAAGGGAGAGATTCACACTCGAATGAAAGTGATTCTGTAAATAAATTTACTATATATGCTAAGTTTTGCTGCGAGCCAAAGATCTAATACCAAATGTAACGACCCGGTATTTCCAACCATCCGCATCCGCACATGTCAGACTTGAATTGCTCAAAATAACGAATTGTAAAATAATTTTGGCAAAACTCAGAATATATAGCAAATAAATAAATCACAGAATCATAGACACAGAGTAATATAATGCAGCGGAAGGAAAGGGATAGTAGTTCATGAAGCTACTATATAAATACAATAGAGTTAAAAAAGGTTACAATAGAAGTTTAATACAATAGTCAAGTACAAAGTTGAATACATCACTGGAATCAACTGAAACTGGGATCAACTGAATACTAAAATTGAAATAGATAGCTGGATCTTCAAGCAAAGCTCCAATTTCGAAGGTGAGTCTCTAATGTTGTATCACTCAGTCTGACCCGAGCGTAAAGAAAAACACAAAACACTCGAGTCAGGACATACGTACTTATATAATGTAAACCACCTCAAGTGAACTGTAAAATAAGGTAAAAGTAACTTAAAGGATGCTTGGGACAGCCCATCCTCTAAGGATCCATTAAACTATTTACTATGTAGTAATATTTCGCTATTATAATAATGTCTATAGTAAAATAAACATACTTTTAATAGGGTTAAGGGGTTACCATATAGCCCTTAACACGTAATAGTGCCAATAGTCTATACAGTACCGTAATACCTCCTGATCGGGAGGCTACCAGAGGATACTCCATAGGTACGACACAAACCAAACCCGTACAAGGCGCGCTAGGGTAGGTGACATGGCACAATTAGGCAATGCCAGGGTAGTTATACCAAATACACTTTCGGGCCGGTGGTAACGCGTAGCAGCTACTACCGCCCACCTCGAGCCACACCCCCAAATCAAAAGAATCAAAAGTGGCCACCAATTAGATCCCTAAGTCATAATATAATACCAAAGGAGTGTCCGATCAGAGGAGCAACCTCATTAGCCTGTCAATTGCTCCTGTTTTAGCCACCTTATGCCAACTCACGGGAGTTGGGTCCACGCATATACCTTAGTAGAACGTCGCCACCATCCTACTTCATTCTGGAATCTCCACCACATACACGGTTGTTAAAGTGGTTTTCGGAGTTGGCAGAGAGTACGCCAACTTCCGATCCCGGTCTCTTTAACAACCAAACATTATTATTACCCATGGATATTTATTTCAAACATTTCTATTCCAAAACCGTTTAAAACCAAATACTATTACTTTCCAAAATAATATCCATTGCAGAATTAAATACTATATTATTTCATTTCAAAACCAAACCAATATATAGTTTAAATAAAAGTCCACATTTCCAAATCACTGAATATTTACTTCAATCCGTTTAACTTGAAATATTCCTTTAAATTATCTTAACCAAGCCACTTTATAAAGTCATATACTTAAATCTTTAATTTCAAAAAGTTTCAAATTAATAAATATAAAGACAATTCTTAATTAAATACAATTTCCAATAAATTCATTTCCAAAATCATATCACTTTCAAGTTATAACAACTCTGAAACCAAACATTTTGGAACATATTTATTTAGACCATATAAATTCAATGTTAATATCTTCCAAACAAGATTCATTTAACCATTTAAATTGTAACATCCCGCCTTTTCGCACGCTTTAAATCGACACACGTGCCAATTCAAACCATACGGAATGGGGGAATTGTTATGGAGTATATAGGAAAAACAAGAAAGAAATAAAAACAAACAAAATTTCATAGCGGAAGGATAAAATATAATGATCAAATATACAGTTTATAAAGCTGTTTATAAATATTCGATTATACTTATACAACATATATCAGAGTTACACATACCATATAACAATGTAGCAGAACAATATGAGTGCAGTGGAATATAATAAATAATAATAGAAATCTTCGTCTTCGTCTTCCAGAACTAAAGTCTTCGAATACTGAAATGATCGGACTGACCCGAGCGAATTGAAAAGACAAAACACTCGATTCAGAACTAAAAGATCTTATGTAAGTTAAATCAACAGAAATAAATATGAGGGCAGTAACTGAAGAGATGCTTGGGATTTACATCTCCTATGGATCCGTTAAACTATTTACTATGTAGTATATTTCGTTATTATAATAGTGTCTAATCAGTAAAATAAACTTACTTTAAAATAGCTTTAAGGAGTGACACAATATCCCCCTTAACACATAATATATTCCCATAGTCTATACAGTACCGTAATGTCCCCCGTATCGGGCGTCGTCAGAGGGCACTCAATAGGTATGGTACAAAACAAAATAGTATAAGGCGCGCTAGGGTAGGTGACATGCCACAACTAGGCAATGCCAGGGTAGAAATACCAATTACGCTTCCGGGTCGGTGGTATAACATAGCCGCAGCTACCGCCCAGAGCCACACCCTCAAATCAAAGAAATCAAAAGTGGCCACCGAATAAATCCAAAGTCAGAGTAGAATATCGAAGGGTTGTGTCCGATAAAAGGGGCTACCTTCTTAACCCGTCAATCGCTCATGTTTTAGCCACCTTATGCCAACTCACGGGAGTTGGATCTACGTATTTACCTCAAAGGAAATGTCGCTACCATCCTACTTCATTCAGGAATCTCCACCGCGTACATGGTTGTTAAAGTGCTTTTCGGACTTGGCAGAGAGAATGACAACTTCTGATCCTGGTCTCTTCAACAACCAAACGTTATTATAACAACACGGTCTTTTCAAAATAATTTATACTTTAAAACCCGAATAAAATATCCATTTCAAAGCCATATAAATACGATATCACTTCTTTTAAAACCAAATAAATATGATATCATTTCAGTATATCCTTTTCTAAACTCATTTCAAAGTTATAATATTTTGAAACCAAATACTTGAAATATAGTCTTCCAAAACATAAAACTTTGAATTTCATAACTTTGAAATATAACTATACCACTTAAATGGTTTAAATATTAGATTACTTAATAGAATAAATTAGCTTCTCTAATTTCGCAATCAATTCTATTACAGATTTAAATCCTCAAATAAACCATTTCAAATTTCATATATTTCGAAGCTTTAATATTAAATGTTTCAAAACTAAATTTTTATAATTCATATATATACCAAATTTACTTTATTATCATTTAGTTTTGAAATATTTAATTTAATAAATCCAGTATCCTTTACATAAACTTCAAATTTCAACAATTTAATATTCCTTAATTTATTTAGACCTGATATTTTTACTTAAACCACCTTACCCCGAATTTAGTTTAAAACCATATTCTTTTAAAATCTAAATTCCAATAAGTTCCAATGGATTTTTATTAAATAAAATTATTAATTAAATAAAATCTCAAGTCAATTCCAAAACTATCTTTTCAACTTTGGTTTATAAAAAATCAATATAAACTCTATATTAGAATATAATTTAAGTAAATACTTATCCATAATATATTTTAATAAAATCAACTTTATTATTAAGCTTACTTCATACGTTAACCAATTTTATACATAGTTTAAAAACAAGAATTTAACTATATATAAAATAGCCTTTATCAAATATCCGAAATCAATACCTCATAAACCATATATATATTTCTTTACAAAACCATGAAAATTTATTTCAAAAATAATTATAAATATATACCGCGGTGCCTGCATAAAATTTTCTATCCTATGGTCAAGTGATACGGATATTTATCATTTCAATCCGCAATTTAAATAAAAATTACGGTTATATATCATTTCAAACCGCAATCCCGAATGAAATAAAAATGCATAATAACTTACAGTTTATGATGATATAAATAAACATCCATTCATCCATCAAAATCATACATCCATTCATCGCAATCATCATCTAATTCAAACGATACATCAATATATAATAGGTGGTAAATAACATGTATCAACTATCAGTTTATATTCAAAATATAAATTCTAACTGTTTAATTGGTAGTTTATATGCAATAAGTAAATAACAGTTTACTGACAGTTTTAAATGCAATGAATAAATTAAATAATAATTAAATTTAAATAAATGAAATTAATGGAGATGATGATTAAAAATATGCCAAACCACCATAAGTAAATTTTAAATCACATCATATATCAATTTAACAAACATAAGAAATTTTAGAAGTTGTCAGTGGGTTAAAACACTCACCTTTTGAATTTAAATTGGATTTAAATCCAATTTAAACCCAAAATTGCGCAGTCTCCAAATTCGTCCAAACCAGTGTCAACAGATCCGGAATTTTATTACGATCCTAATTAAAAAATTCGCGTGTTAAACGTAGTTCGTATGTGAAAGTTATTCGAGTTAAATCGTTTGAAAACAAAAATTAAATTAAACAAAATTTACCTAAATATATTAGCCACATCATCATCTCCCTGTTCACACGTAAATCACGCATCTTCCTCCTGTACCAAAAATGCATTTTGAACTTCCAGGCCACATGAGTTTGATCCCTAACCCTAAGAGTCGCCACGTTGAACTCGCCGCGCCTCGTCGCTTGCTTGCGCCTAGATACGCGTGCGCCACCACCTACGGGATCACCTTCGAGCACGAGCTCGCTCGATCGTCCCTCCTTTGAAAACGAGCACAGCCGCCTCCCCACTTTATAAACCCTAATTCAATTCTCACGCAACATCCAACCATCAATCAACATGATGAACGACCCCGATGCACTCCACTCGTCCCCCTCCACGCGACTGTGACCTCAATTTGACGATCAGACGAATTTGATTTCGTCGCGATGGAAGGCCGAGAATAAACGATCACTTTCTGAGAAAACGATAACTCGAATTGAAAAACGAATTCCACTAGGAGATTACGCTCATTGAGAGCTTCAATATATAATTTTTCAGAATTTTTCTGAGGACTTTGAATTTTTGACTTTGATTTTGAAATGGATTTGGATCTGGAATTTTGTCTGCCATTGAGGAGGAGGAATAGTATGAATTTACGTACAGACAAATGAGAATTAGGGAGGCTAGGGTTTATAGCAAGATATTTATAGGCAAAGTTGAAATAGGCAGATGGATCTGAATTATAAACGTGCTAAACGATAATTGGCCCAAAAAGCCCGTTCTGAGTCTGGAACGAAATTGGGTAAACCCATATATCAAAATAGATGTTTTAAAATATTTTAAATGTGATGGAACAGGTTTCACGTCCAAATTCCATCGTATGAAGAAGTTATGCTAAAAAAAAATTTCAAATTGATTTCAATTAATCGATTTCAAGGCGTTTCGAGTTCGTACGATCAAACGACAAGTCCGATCGATACGAAACATGAAATCCTTCAATAACTCACTGTCACGGATCTGATGAAACTGGTTTCGTCGAAATCCGAGTCAATGGACAAAATGGCTATTTTCTATTAATTAATTAATTTATAAAATAAATAAATAAAATCCAGTTTTTAAATTTCAATTCTAAAATTGACCAATTTTATTACCTTAATATTTCCCAAACATTTACAATGCTTTAAACAAATTTACATGTCACTTAATGTTGATTCAATCATAAATTTTAGCATTAAATTTAGAAATTATAAATTAAAATTTCAGTAATTCCTTTGATTTAAATTTTCATTCATATTATTCAAATTCATTATTACAACCAGATGAAATAAACATTGGAATCAAAATCCATTATATTAACATTCTCAATTTTCATCGTAATCCTCATTTATGTAATATTTAATATTATATTCCACTTAATTGCAATAAATCCACTTATTAGATTTCAAATTATAAATAAATTAATAAATCTTAGTTTTCACTCCTTAAATCAACCAGTCCTCATCATATTATAAATAAAACTAACATTCATTACATCTTATAGAATTAACCATTTTTAATGACAAATCAAATCTATCCCAACTGCACAAATTAGGGCAATTAATGGCAATTGATTTCACATTACTTCATTAATCATCAATAGAAATCTCAATAAAACCGTTTATTTGTTTAAAATCTTGCAATCCAATAAATTGACATTTTATGGATAAACTTTTACATTGAATTATCAAATTACAGTTTATCCCTTATGTTTGCGTAAAAAATGGCCACAAACACCCAATACCGTGAAAGCACCAGTGTATGAATATAAGTCAGCGATATTCATACACAAATCACAGATCTCAGCAAATAACTCAAATACGTTTGCACAAAAGATGGGCAAAAAACTCCAAGTCGTATGAATTGGTTGATTTTATGTTGTTCGTAGTGATTTAGGTGGTTTATGCAAATACGTAAAAAGTAGGGGCTAAACTGTAAAAGACACACAGATTTATAGTGGTTCGGCCAAAGTGTGCCTACGTCCACTTTATATGTTATTCTCCTTTTCCAATCCGATTACAAGTACAAAGCTTGTAGTACAAGTGTATGAAAGTTGTTTGAAAGTTCCTTCCAGGTTTGAGCTCTCAAACTTGTCTCTCATTGTTGTACCCCTGCCCCTCTATTTATAGAGTGAGGTAGGGGGCAGGGGGCTTGGAAGTATATAGCTGCTAGCGGGCCTGGGCTGAAGCAATCTGGTCCAGCATCATCTGGTTCGGCATGGCTTTCATTCGGCTATGCTTGGATAAGTTGGGGTTTGGTTCGGCCAAGGTGGTCCGATGGTGGTGTTGAAGTTGGTCCGGTAGTCTTCTGGATCGGTCGTAGTGGAAGGTTGGTTCGGTGATCACCTTGGTCCGGTGATTGGTTGGTGATAGTTTGGACCGGCTTCGGAGTCGTTTGGTTCGGTAGGACTATGGGGGAGGCCGGTCCGGTAGTGCTTGGGATGCCGAATGAGCTTGGTTTAGGGAGTGCCGAATGAACCAAGGGGAGGCCGGATATGATATGCCGAATGAAGCATGCCTTTGCTCTGCCGAATGAACTTGAGATTTTAGTGGAATTCCGGACTTATGCATGCTTGCTTGTTTATATCTCTGTACTTCCTGGTTTGTTCGTGGTGGAAACGCGTACAACATTGATATTCCAGCTTTGTCCAAAAAATGGGATAACACTTTGCCCCCCAAAATATGCCTTGCGGTAGGAAGGCGTGTTTTGTATAGTCCCGAATCCAATATCCAAAGTCAATAGCCATATTGCCAGAGTAGATCATCCTTGACTGCTCCGAGTTGATATCCAGTTCCAAATCCAATAACCAAAGCTTGAGCCAATTCCATGTCCATCCGAACTCGACAACAGAGTCCCAAACCATCCTTATCCAATAGCCAACAACCGAATCCAGGACCTCTTTGGGTCGCGGTCCAAATTTATAACCTCTCCGGGCTCTTGCCAAGCGCAATCCACACCTGACGGTCGTGATCCAGGCACAATCCACACCTGACGGTCGTGATCCAGCGTCCCTGGACGCTGAGCCATGCGTAATCCATACTTGACGATCTTGGTCCAGTGTCCCTGGACGTTGAGCCAACCTCTCCGGGTTCTTGCCAAGCGTAATCCATGCTTGACGATCTTGGTCCAGTGTCCCTGGACTTTGAGCTAACCTCTCCGGGTTCTTGCCAAGCGTAATCCATGCTTGACGATCTTGGTCCAGTGTCCCTGGACTTTGAGCTAACCTCTCCGGGTTCTTGCCATGCCTAATCCACACATGACGACCTTGGTCCAGTGTCCCTGGATGTTGTACAATGCCATGGCTTAAGTCCTAAGCCGAATCCTGGTCTCTCCGGACCCTTGCCGAGCATAGTCCATACTCGACGACCTGAAAATAACGATTGATAATATAGGGCCTAAGTCCTAGGCCGAATCCTGGTCACTCCGGACCCTTGCCGAGCATAGTCCATACTCGACGACCTGAATGAGTCAATTTACCACGTTCGGGCAAAGCGACTCACCCCTTGCCAGGCATAATCCATACCCGACGACCGTTTATCAAAAGTCAGATAAAAATCCAATTAAAATCCAACTCAAAATCCAAGTCCAAAATCCAAATCGAGAATCCAAATCCAAAATCCAAATCCAGAATCCAAATCCAAAATCCAAATCCAGAATCCAAATCCAAAATCCAAATCCAAAACCATAAAAACAGAAATCCAAACTAACATCCAAAACCGAAAACGATTGTCCAAAGGAAAATCCAAATCAAAAAGCAAGAAAAACCAGGAGCTCAATCGAAGCTCCAAAATCGAAAACCGAAAAGAAAAGCAGTGTCCAATCCAAAAGCAAAAGATAAATTTCACAAACCACAGCATCGCAATTTATTATCATTCAGAGCATGCCTAGGGGCTATCTCCGTCCCCGTACATGTGTAAATGACTTGGTTGCTTGCCAATAGTTTGCTACTTATTTCATATTAACCTGGTCAAGGGATGATCAACCGACCATCATTCCTGGGCCTCCCACCATCGTAGCTTGAGGTAGGCGGCAGTTGCTCCTGCCTCGCCGTTGCATCCCGAGGTCCAACATATTGTGGCAGTTGTCCATTCCTTACATGTTCCTCAATTATGTCCTTTAAGTGCCTGCAGCTGTTGGTGTCGTGTCCATCCAAATCATGGAAGAGGCAGTGCCTTCCTGATGTCCTTTCCCGTTCTGTTGGTTCTCTCCTAGCCGGCCTCCGGTAGTGAAGGCGATTTCGAGTATCCAGGTATATCCGTTCCAGTGTTTCGTTCAATCCTGTGTATGTGGAAAACTTTGGATCCTTCCATTGCTTCCTAGCATTTCCAGAATCATCGTCCAGCTTCCTTTTTCCTTTGTTTTTATCCGAACCGTTGCTGGATGGTCCTCCTACCCCAACTGCATTAACCTTTTTCGACTTTAAATCCGTACTCGCATCTTCTTGTCGAAGGAACCTTTCTGCCTCATGAAAGAATTCGTCGAGATTCCGTGGGGGATCTCGTATCAAAGATACCTTGAAATCCGAGTTCTCCCTGACTCCTGATACTGCTGCCATTAAAACCATCGATGGATCGGGCCGATCCACCGAAGCAACTGCGGCGCTGAATCGAGTTAGAAAAGCTCTAAGCGATTCATCCATCCTTTGCCTTACCGATGTCAATGTCATCACGTTCTTCGGTCTCTTGACATGAACCCGAAACTGTCCCAGAAACCTTTCCACCAATTCCCTCCAAGTCCCGATAGATCCTTCTTCCAGCTGCCTGAACCACATCGCAGCTAAGTCCGTCAAGTACAAAGGGAAGCATCGGGCCATCACCTCCTCTGATGCCCCCAGCACCTCCATGTGTCTAGTGTATCTCATCAAGTGATCCGTTGGGTCTTCCTTGCCATTGTATACCTCCACGCTAGGTAGCTTGAACTTAGGTGGGTTCTGAGCCATCCTTATTTCCCGAGTGAACGGACTCCTGTTTACTCCTTCCAAGTCTCCGTTGGTCAAACCACCTCGCACAGTCTTCCTGATTATATCTACCAATCCACCGTTGTCTGTCGGGGGTTGCCCCCGAGGGAACTCCGGTACATACTCTTCGTGTGGCTCGTTAGCAGCAACGTTGGTTCTAGCCTGTTGAACTCCTTCCAAAGGTTCTCCTGTGTTGAATCCCGTGGGCCTGCCCCCAAGCCCTTGTTGATTGCTACCTGGCTCCGTATCTTGTCCTTCGTTGGGTTCCATAACCCTAGCTTCTTGTCCTGCATCCATAGCCGTTGTAGCTGTTCCTAAATTCTGCATCCCTGCAGCTCTTATTTGCTCCAAGAAAGTTTGCATCATTTCCTGTTGACTTTTCAGCAACCTCTCTTGCAGTGAATTTGTTATGGCTTCCATTTCATCCCGGGTTATGTAGATCGAAGCCGGTCCTTCCTCACCTCCGGAGGATGCTTGTTGACTTCCTCCTTGTTGGCTTCTCTCAGCCCTTAGCCTTCTACTGTTTTGCCTAGTCATCGTCTTCCAAATCTAAACCTCTATCCGATGTAGCGGGAGCTGGTTTTCTCAGTGAAAGCACCAAAATGTTTGCGTAAAAAATGGCCACAAACACCCAATACCGTGAAAGCACCAGTGTATGAATATAAGTCAGCGATATTCATACACAAATCACAGATCTCAGCAAATAACTCAAATACGTTTGCACAAAAGATGGGCAAAAAACTCCAAGTCGTATGAATTGGTTGATTTTATGTTGTTCGTAGTGATTTAGGTGGTTTATGCAAATACGTAAAAAGTAGGGGCTAAACTGTAAAAGACACACAGATTTATAGTGGTTCGGCCAAAGTGTGCCTACGTCCACTTTATATGTTATTCTCCTTTTCCAATCCGATTACAAGTACAAAGCTTGTAGTACAAGTGTATGAAAGTTGTTTGAAAGTTCCTTCCAGGTTTGAGCTCTCAAACTTGTCTCTCATTGTTGTACCCCTGCCCCTCTATTTATAGAGTGAGGTAGGGGGCAGGGGGCTTGGAAGTATATAGCTGCTAGCGGGCCTGGGCTGAAGCAATCTGGTCCAGCATCATCTGGTTCGGCATGGCTTTCATTCGGCTATGCTTGGATAAGTTGGGGTTTGGTTCGGCCAAGGTGGTCCGATGGTGGTGTTGAAGTTGGTCCGGTAGTCTTCTGGATCGGTCGTAGTGGAAGGTTGGTTCGGTGATCACCTTGGTCCGGTGATTGGTTGGTGATAGTTTGGACCGGCTTCGGAGTCGTTTGGTTCGGTAGGACTATGGGGGAGGCCGGTCCGGTAGTGCTTGGGATGCCGAATGAGCTTGGTTTAGGGAGTGCCGAATGAACCAAGGGGAGGCCGGATATGATATGCCGAATGAAGCATGCCTTTGCTCTGCCGAATGAACTTGAGATTTTAGTGGAATTCCGGACTTATGCATGCTTGCTTGTTTATATCTCTGTACTTCCTGGTTTGTTCGTGGTGGAAACGCGTACAACATTGATATTCCAGCTTTGTCCAAAAAATGGGATAACACCTTATTATTCCATCAATTAATTGTAACTTTGAATTTATTCCCATTTTACAGATTTCAAATCAATTACAACTTTCCAATTTGATTCCAGGTAATAGGTATTCCATATCAATGCTAATTTTATTTTATTACATTAATATACGCCTATTTACATTTTAATTTGAATGAATATTACGTTTTTAAACGTGTACTTCTATCTATTGAACACGTTAATTAAGGTTTTTAAATACTTTACGTTCTATAAAATTTTCAACATTAAAATTTTCATTCTATTAATTATTTACATATAACATAATTGGAACTTTATTTCAAATAAATTCATTGACCAATTAATTAGGTAATTTATAATAGTTGTATCCTTAACTTTATTTCCAAATATCGTACTACCTAATTTCCTTTAATTGCAATTTGATTTCCAAATATTATGCAACATACTAAAGAAATAAATATATACATAAATTGATTCATTTTTCTTATTCATTACTTTAATATACCCCTTTTAACAACTCCTAACCATTGTCTTTACAGTTCACACAAATGTAACATTTGATTACATTTATTACAACTCAATGTTGGCATTTATTTCCATACTACTAATTGCATTCACTTATTCTATCCTTTTACTTTACATTTTACTTCTTACAACCCTTTTCTTTTATTCATTGGTTTAATGTTTATTTCAATTATTCCTTTATTACTTACAAATCTTATTTCATTCATGAATGCCATCATTTATCAATTATTACATAATTTTATTTATTAATATTCATTTTATTCATGCTATTCATGCTTAATTCAATTTCTTTGCACATTAATTCATTTACTAAAGTTTACAATCATTTATTTATATTACTTACCTTCTTATTATATTAAATTAGTAGCATTTCAATTATACTTCTGATTGTAACATTTCATTGTTAATCCAATATTCCCGTTTGTTTCTTTTATTAACCTTATAACCAAGTATGACAAATTTCATAATTTCAATTGATTGCACTTACATTTTGAATTTGTAAATCTTAATTTCAATTGCTTTATTTAAATTTCTAACATTTGCTTCATTATAACTTCTAAGATTTTTATTTCTTCCTAAATTTAATTGCAAAATTTAAATTAAACTAACAAATTTATTAATCAAAATTTACGGGTCGTTACATAAATTCAATGTCAAATAATATTCATTTCAAAGTTGTAGCATTTATAAGTTTACTCATTCAATTATAAACATTCCAAAACATTGTATATTTCAAAACAGCAGCATTTATAAAGTGCTGCGTTAGGTATATTTAGTATATATCAAAACATGGTTTAAATTCAAAAACTACAGCATTTCAGAAATGATGTTATAGGTTTATTTGGAAGTTTCAGCACCTAGTACAAATTTCAGCAACTGCAGCACTTCAAAAATGCTGTTATAGTTTTCTTTAGTATAATCCAAGCCATAGTTCAATTTCTAGAAATTACAGCACTTAAGAAATGCTGTTATAAGTCTTTTTATTATAATTCAAGCCATAGTTCATTTAATCACAGCATTTCAGAAGCGCTATAATTTCTGTTATACCCTTTAAAGTAATATATCATCAATTTTTCTCATTTTTAACTTATCAAACTTATTCCACTTTTTAAAAATTTTATTTAGGTATTACTTAACTTAAAAATCTTAATAAAATAACATTTATCAATAAATTTCCAATTTAAATTAAACATCCATTTGTTAAGTCAATACTTGATAAATTACTTAACCTTTATTCCAATAAATAACTTAATAATTTATTTAACATACCTATCTCAAAAATAAATCAAATTACCATTTATTTGCTTAACTTAATATTTCCATTTAAAACCAAATTTCAAATTTCTAAGTTAAGCCATTGTTTATATTACATTTTCCTATTTAAAACCATAACTATTTATTTTACACAACCTAACATTTCACAAAGGAACATTTTATCATAGTTAATATAACAGTCAAATTTCCTTAATAGATCTGTTCATTTGGACATCAATTCAACTATGATCCGAGTTAAATAAACTTATTACAAATGTCCCATAAAATGTATTTCATTCATTTATTCAAAATTGCATTATTTATTATACAAAATAAGTCCATTTCAGGAAATAACCTTTATTAAAATTACTAGGTTAGATTTAAGGTTCCAAATTAAATCAAACTTAATTATTAAGTTATTTATCATAAATAAGACTCTTTAAACTCCATCCAAAACCAATTAACTTATAAAAAAATTGTTTGCACAAAAAATGGGCAAACACCTCCAAGTCATATGAATTAGTTGATTTTATGTTGTTTCTAGTGATTTGGGTGATTTACGCAAATATATAAAAAGCAGGGACTAAACTGTAAAAGACACACAGATTTATAGTAGTTCGGCCAGAATGTGCCTACGTCCACTTTATATGTTATTCTCCTTTTCTCTTCAGATTACAAGTACAAAGCTTTGATTACAAGTAACTGAAAGATGTTTGAAAGTTCTATCCGTGCTTGAGCTCTCAAACTTGTCTGTCATTGTTGTACCCCTGCCCCTCTATTTATAGAGTGAGGCTTGGGGCAGGGGTCCTGGATGTATATAGCTGCTGGTGGGCCTGGGCTAATGCAATCTGGCCTAGTAGTGTCGGTCCGGTACGCCTTGGTTCGGTGGTAGGTGGTAGATGGTTTGGTTCGGCAGGAGGTTGGTTCGGTGGTTAGTGGAGAGGGGATTGGTCCGGTAGGTGTGGGAAGTGTGTTGGTTCAGCATTGGTGGGGAGATGGTTGGTTCGGCATTGGTAACACTTGGTTCGGGGAAAGGTGGAGTATCCTATTTGGTTCGGCAGGCACCCGGTTCGGTAGTAGCTTGGAGAAGGGATGGTTCGGGATTGCTTCCTTATTCTTGGTTCGGTCGTGGTGGAAACGCACCCAACATTTGCCCCCCAAAGTGGGGCATATACCAACATATGTCGCACTTTGTTTTGGTTGGGACGTCCTTATTCGGTATGGTGTGCCGAACCTGTTGGTTCGGCCAACGCCTTTTGCCTGTAAGTACGTGCCTAGAGTTCTCGTTTTTCCAGACACCTATTTCTGCCGAATCAACACTCTCGTCTCTGCCGAATCAACACTTTCGTCTCTGCCGAATCAAACATATTAGCCGAACCAGGATCTTGTCTTTGCCGAATCAGGTGAGATTCTTTTCCGTCGAATGAGTTTATATTCTTGTATTACCGGATGGACTTTAAGAGTTTGACCGCTGAATGAGATTGGGCGTTGAGTGCCGAATGGGCCTTATATGCTTGGAATGCCGAATGAGGTTTTGCTTTGTACTGCCGAATGAACTCCTTGTTCTAACAACATGTCTTTTGCTTTTGTGTTTGCAGGTAAATGTCTCGCAAAGTGGAAACCCGATCATAAAAACAGAGGAAATCTATGGACAGAAGAGAGTCTCCCGCTGTGCCCCCAGTCCAGCCGGACTCAGCGCGACATGGATCTTCCCCGAGGTCATTAGTAGACGGATATGGCCCTCAAGAGCTTCTGAACTCTCCTCCCGATTGTTTTTCGAGCTCCTCAAAGAGGGACAACTTGATGTCATCGCTCGCTCCTTCGGGATTGACTAAGCGAGCATGCTGCTGCCGGGAGATGATGTGATGCCGTATGATCCTCCTGAAGGATATTTCGCCTATAGCCGATACCATTGCATATGCGGGGCCATTCCTCCGATCAATGCCTGGATAGTTAGCTTCCTCACTTACTTGAAGGTGGCTCCATTCCAGCTTCAGCCCAACTCCTATGCTATCCTGATGTGTTTGTTCATCATTTTCCAGAGGAAGTACGGGCGCCCCCTTCCAACCGGGAGATTCGGTACTTATATAATTTGAGAGGTTACAAGAAGGGGTCCCCATACATCAGTTTGGAATCGGCTGTGTCCTTCAAGCCGGTCTTGGACTTATTCTCAAAGTTCACCATGTTTAAGAAGGAATGGTTCTTCGTCAAGGACGACTCTGTTTCTTTTCGCCTTTTCACTTCTGGCTGTAAGTTGAATTTCATTTGTAATTTCTCTGTCCCGACTGCAATGCTTCTACTTATATGCTTCTGTTTCTTGTTAGCGACAGGTGGCTTTGCGGTCGTGGAGAATGATCGCCTGGTACAGATGGCTGCGGAGATAGAGGCCATCTCAGGAAGGGATAGGTCAGCTTCTTACTTAATTAGGAATGCCACCCTCCTGGAACACAGTTTAATCCTACCACATCAGTCTGTGGTCAAGCAGAGGGATACGACTGAGGAAAGAGCTGCCAAAGCCAAAGGAGGGGCCACGACAAAGAGTTGCAAGAGGAGGCCCTTCTCGATACCTCCAATCGTCGGGGGGAAGAAGCTCAAGAAATCTGATGGGCCCTCTCCCAGCGCATGCCCAGATGCTCCGGAGGAGGAAAGTAGAGAGGAGGAAAGAGGCGAGGAGGAGAGTGGAGGCGATGGAAAAGGCGATGGTGGTAACGGTGGCAAAGGTCAGGGTGGTAGTGGCGTTGGTGCCCTGACCTCTGGGCAAGAGGGTGAGATTCAAGAGTGGACGGATGATGCTTCCCGCCAAGCCTTCGAGGGGTTGGAGGAAGGGTCGGCTTTGGTGGAGAAAACGAAGAAATCTGATAAGGCCGGGACTGGTGCCAGTCCATCTTATGAGAGTATTTCAGCTCCGGTGGTTCAAGGTGAATTCTTGACTCCACTTTTAACATCACATGTTTCTTGGATTATAGTCTCATACATGCTTGTAACACTTGGTTTTTATTTCAGGAACGGGCAAGGCGGCCAGGACATCAGACATTCGACACCGCCTCGCGCAATTCAAACTCTTCAAAGCTTCTGTTAAACCAAAGCCATCGACTGACCGTTCCGGGGGCGTAATCAGTTACCGCCCTCTTCTCGGAGTTATCGAAGAGGATATTCAAAAGAGAAAGAGGAGGTGTTCCATGTTCGAACCCTTACTTGGACCTCAGCCCCCAATCCAGCCTATTCATGACATCACGGAGGAAGATACTGAGTCCGTACCATCTCCGCATCTATCAGAGAATCCTTCCGTTACTCACATTGATCGTCCCGGTTTGGCTCGTAACCCATTTGCGGGTCATCTAGATCTGGACCCGAGTTCTCATGATATTTCCTTCGATGAGGTTACCGGTGAGCACCTCCTACCCCGCAATCCTATGGTAAGGGTACTTGATGAGGCTAAGGCTTTGGATCTCGACTTGTTGATTACTCGGATTGTGACTATGGGGGATGAGGCCAAGGCAAACATCAATCGGGTGGATGAAGAGACCAAGAAGTTAATGGAGCATCACGCCCGACTGGTCAAGGCTGGAGAGGAAATCGGAAGTGCTAACATTCGGCTGCGGCTAATGGTTTTCGATCAGCCCAAAAACAGCTTGCCGATCAGGCCATTCAGATCTCCCAGAATGAGGCGGCCTCCAGACGGCTAAAGAAAACTATGGAGGAGGCTAGTAGAGCCGAGCTGCGAAAAATGGAGGCCACCTGTAAGGAACGATTTGATATGGCCATTGCCACCGTGGATGAGGTTCGAAGAGCGGATCTGGAGCAGATAGAGGAGTTATCTGGGAAGCTTGAGGCCGCAGAGCTTGCTCAAGCTAAGCTGAAGGAGGAGATGGAAGTGATGCGGAAATCCCTTCAGGCTGACTGCTCGAGATACCGATTGGAGAGAGATGCTGCCGTCGCACGGCTGTCGGCTTCTGAGGCCCGGATGAAAGAGTTTGACGAGAACGAGGGGATGATGGATGAGACGCTCCAGGACATGTATTTCCGAACTTGGAAGCAGGGAAACCTGTCCTGGATGGACGACTATCCCTGGGTCATGGCTAGGATATATCTTCGGGCTCTGGAGGAGGCTAAGGCCGATGCGGATGAGGAAGGTGGTGCGGCTTTCAGGATGGATGTGGTTACGGCCCAATTTACTAAGGAAGAGAAGGTGGCGGTTAAGGAGGGCATGCGGCTGCTCGCTACGGATGAGGTAGGCGTGCAGCTAGATGATGATGATCAGGGAGCAGATGCTGGTAAGTCTTCCCTCTCAATCTTTCCTTAACTTGATTTCGTATCATTTATCTGATGGATTCTTTTCCTGAATCAGACAGGTGGGACCCCTGGCCAGCATGCTGGGAGTTCTGACCCTGCGGTCAAGTGGATCCCGGAGGGCGAGCAGGATAGAGGCGGAGCCCTGCTGCAGCTGATTATTTTTTGGCCTACTTGGCATTCCTGTATATACTAGTCCCAAAACATTAATGTACTTTTGGGTTGTAATTATATCATTTGTAATGAACGGCTTTATTTTGACATGTAATTTCATAACATAGACTGATTCTGCTATATTTGAATGCTTTTGTTACTTTGATGTGTCGCATAAGAAATATAGCTGTGCATGTGCTAGTGATTCAATTGTGTTTAATGCTAAGTTCTTGCTTAAACTATAACTTATGTTTGGTAACGTTAGTGTGATGTGCGCATAAATTATAGCTACGTATTTATATACAAGAGAAGAAAGTACCGCCCTTCAAGTATTAGCTGTATATGGTAGCTTTGAATGTCTTGTGTAGCTGAGTATGGAATGTAGTTGAGTGTCATGTCATTCAGTTGTGAGTTCCTATTTCCATCGGCGGGCATCTCCTATACTGTGTCCTGTACTTTAGGGATCGTTATAGAGGATAGGAGGAAAGTTTTTATAAATAAAATGGAAATATAAGAAATAGTAAAACTTCCAATCACGGAAGGCCGTCGATATGCTTAAGTTCGTGCCAAACGGGTTTTGTAGTCACTTTCCCTAGCTGTGGGTCTTGGAGACATTTGTCATCCATCTTACGCCTCCGCGGGGAGTTTATCTTTTTTACCACAGCCACACTTAAGACATATCAGAGCCGAGATCGCGCACAGTAAATACCCGAGGCATTATGGCCCATAATCATGGGTATTTTTTGATTTACTGTGGCCGGCTAGCGTGGGTGCCGATCGTCAACCGTGAACTACCCCTGGCTGGCCACACCTTATGTTGGGGCTTAAGGTAGGTTCACAGTTGCCGGCGAGCCGAACACCGTAATCAGTTGCCATCGGCTATAGTCGACCTTCTTGATGGCTTATAATCGGCTCATTACAGTTGGCTTTGAGGGCAGTCGCGAGCAATGAGTTAACCCGCAGCAGAGGGATGCTGGAGAAAAAATGTCTCATTGGCGAGTGCATAGATTCGTATAGTACATGTTAGGTCTTGTCCAGGTGAAGCCGCGCTATGATGCGTCTTGAATGGAAATGCAGGATTTTGTTCAACAGAAAAGGATAAAACTCAACAAGTAGCCAAGACATAAAGGAACAAGTTAACATGAGACAAGATTTTTAAAGTGGTTCGGCACGAAAATGCCTATGTCCACTGATTCTCTTTGTTAATTCACTTCATATGGGCAGTACAAGTTACGAAAAGTATCGACGAAGGTGTTGGATGTTCCATGCCCTCTGAAACACCTCTCTGTCCACTGTTGACAAAATATAAGCTCCGTTGTGGAGATCTTTATGAATTACATAGGGTCCCTCCCAGACTAGATCTAGTGCCCCAGGGCTCGGGAAGACCCGTTTGAGGACAAGATCTCCTTCTTGTAAGCTACGGTGTTTGACTTTGGAGTTGTATTGTGCTGCTACTTTTTGATTGTGAGCTGCTGCTTTGAGTGCTGCATCATTTCTTCTCTCCTCAATTAGATCAAAAGACATGTGGAGGAGTTCTTCGTTCTCTTCTGGGTTGTAGTGGATCCTACGGTGGGAAGGCACTACAGTTTCAACTGGGAGCATGGCCTCCGATCCGTATGCCAAAGAGAAAGGAGTATGCCCTGTTGATGTTCTGTAAGATGTGCGGTAGGCTCAAAGTGCCGTAGGAAGTTCATCCACCCAAGCACCTTTTGACTTTTCAAGTTTCTTCTTGATTAGAGTTTTGAGGATTTTGTTGACAGCTTCGACTTGTCCGTTTGCCTGGGGATAAGCCACAGATGAGAAGCTTTTGTGAATTCCGTGCTCTTGGCACCAGTTGTGAATTCCTCGCTGTCAAATTGAAGTCCATTGTCTGATATGATTTTGAGGGGAACCCCGTACCTGCATAAAACATTTTTGATCAAGAAGTTAATAACTTTTGCCGAAGATATTTTATTTAGAGGCTCTGCTTCCACCCATTTGGTGAAATAGTCAACTGCCACTATGGCATATTTGGCTCTACCTCGGCCCACTGGCAATTCGCCAATCAAGTCAATTCCCCATATTGCAAAGGGCCAGGGATGGTCATTTGAGTAATCTCATTTGTGGGTAGTCGAGGAATCTTAGCAAATTTCTGACATCTGTCGCATTTTTTGACGAAGTCTAAGACATCTTTGTTTAAAGTGGGCCAGTAATACCCGTATCGGAGTATTTTATTTATTAGAGTCTGCCCTCCGGTGTGATCTCCGCAACTTCCTTGATGGATGTTGGACAAGACTTCCCTGGCTTCCCTTCCAGCGATACACCTTAATAAGGGATTAGAGAAGCCGCGCCGATAGAGGATGCCTTCTCGTAATGTGTAGCGGGAAGCTTTCCTTAAGATTTTCTTAGCTTCGTTACGCCCATCGGGCAGCGTGCCACTTTGTAAGTACTTCCGGATGGGAGTCATCCAAGTTTCCTCTTCGATTGCAGCTATCATATTCATTGGCTCGTAACTCGGGGCCAGTTGCTTTGAGATGGTTATTGTTCGGGAAGCGGTGCCGTCCTTCATGCTAGCTTGCTTTGCCAGTTCGTCGGCCTCCTGATTCTCTTCTCGAGGAATGTGTTTGATTAAATAGTGATCCAATTGATTGAGCAGCAGCTCGGTCTTCTTTAGATATGCTGTGAGTCGTTCTCCTCGAGTCTGGAATTCTCCCAGTATCTGATTTACAATAAGTTGAGAATCACAATGGAGACATAAAGAACCGACTCCAATCTCCAGGGCAAGTTCTAATCCGGCTTTCACTGCTTCGTATTCTGCGTCATTGTTGGTGGCAGCGAATTCCAACCCTAGGGCGTAGTGCAGCTTCCTTCCCCTGGGGGTGATTATCACAACACCTTCCCCCGAGCCTTGTTCATTTGATGCTCCATCTACGAAGAGATTCCACTTGATATCTTCTGCTATTTCAGATTGCTCTTTACCTTCGTTAGTAGTGAATTCGATAATGAAATCAGCTATGGCTTGCCCCTTGATAGCGGTGTGAGGATGGTAGGTGATATCATATTGACTCAGTACAATGTACCACTTAAGTAGTCGCCCAGAAGTGTCGGGGCGATGGAGTACCCGCCTTAGCGGTTGATCGGTTAAAACTCTGATGGAATGAGATTGGAAATAGTGTCGCAGTTTCCATGACGTGATTAGCAAACAATATGCTAGCTTTTCGAGTTTAGGGTATATGGGTTCTGCCCCTGTAAATCTCTTGCTTACAAAGTATACGGGCCGCTGCATGCGGTTGTCTTCTCTCACCAAAGTGGCACTTAAAGCATGGGACGATACAGCAAGGTATAGGTATAGTTCCTCGCCTTCATTTGTAGTTGAGAGTACTGGTGGTCTCTGGAGGTGTTCGATTAAGTTAAGGAAGGCTGTCGAGCATTCGTCAGTCCATTCGAACTTTCCTTTGTCTTTCTTTAGAGCTTCGAAGAAAGGGATGCATTTGTCGGTTGCTTTAGAGATGAACCTGCTTAAGGCGGCCACTCTCCCATTTAGGCTTTGCATCTCTCTTCGAGTGGATGGTATCTTGATATCTTGCAAAGCCCGAACTTGTTCGGGGTTTGCTTCAATCCCCCTGGCATGGACGATGAATCCCAAGAACTTTCCCGACGATACTCCGAAGGAGCACTTTAGGGGATTCAGCTTCATTCCATATTGGCGAAGTACCTGAAATATCTCGTCCAGGTGGCCTATATGATCGTTGGCTTTTCTCGATTTTACCAGCACGTCATCCACATAAACTTCCATAGTTCGTCCTATTAATTCCGCAAACATCTTGTTGACGAGGCGCTGATAAGTAGCTCCGGCGTTTTTAAGTCCAAAAGGAATTACTTTGTAGCAGTACAATCCTCGGTCAGTGATGAAACTAGTGTGGTCTTGATCGGGGACGTGCATAGGGATCTGGTTATATCCTGAGTATGCGTCCATAAAGGATAAGAGTTCGTGCCCGGCTGTGCTGTCCACGAGCTGATCGATTCGGGGGAGTGGGAAACAGTTCTTTGGACAAGCGTCATTTAAGTTGGAGAAGTCGATGCATGTTCGCCACTTCCCATTAGCCTTTTTTACGAGTACCGGGTTGGCGATCCATTCTGGGTAGATGGCTTCTCGTATGAAGTTATTGGCAAGTAGGTTCTTTACTTCTTCCTCGAGGGCTGCTAATCGTTCTGCCCCCATGCTTCTCTTTTTCTACTTTACTGGCACCTTGGTGGGATCGATGTTCAGCACGTGGCATGCTACGTCTGGGGAGATTCCTGTCATGTCAGCGTGCGTCCATGCAAATACGTCCATGTTGTGGCGAAGAAAATCAATGAGTTGATCCTTTAATTCTTCTTTTAGTTGAGATCCGATTTTCAATAGTCTACTTGAGTCATGTTTGTCTATAGCTATGAATTCCATAGCCTCTGCAGGCTCGGCGGTGGCCTCCTCCTCTTTGTCCCTGGGGTGTAATTCATTGAAGGATCACTGGTATATCGATGAGGAGGGGCTTTCTTTAGTTGCTATGCTTCCAAGTTTTTCATGCAGAGAGTAGTCTCTGCATTTTTACCTTTATCTTTTCTATGGTTATTGCGAAGTTCAGTTACATAGCAGTCTCGAGCAGCGTCTTGATCTTCCTCCATTTCTCCTATTCCGTTATCCGTTGGAAATTTCATCTTCAGGCACCATGGGGCTAGGACAATTTGGAAGTCAGACAAGGCTGGTCTTCCCAAAAAGGCGTTGTAGGCCGAGTGGTTCTCTATTAGTACAAATGTTTATTTTCGCACAACACAGCGGGGATGACTTCCTATTTCAACAAAGAGGTCCAGTTGCCCGAGGGGCATCTTCGCATCTCCAGTGAAACCATGTAATGGTTTGTTGCAGGGAGACACATCCTTCATTGACAGCTTCATTTTGTCGAAAGCATGCTTGAATAGAATATTTACTGAGCTCCCAGTGTCTACTAAAATTCCAAAAACTTTGGCTGGACCGAACCAGGCAGAGATGACCATAGGATCCATGTGTGGGTACTGCCTTCCCTCTAGATCACGCCTACTGAATGTGATGTCGTCATTCTCTTTCCGTTTCGGGTGGCGTTCTTCCATAACAGAATTAACGTAGCCTTCATCGTTTCTAAGTGACTTACCGTATCTTTCCATCTATGCCCAGCTTCTGTCGGCGATATGTGGCCCTCCTGATACGTTATGGACCACTATCTTCTCTTGACTAGAGCCGCTGGTGTTGCGATTTCCTCTGCCTACTTCCGGGAGGGGTAGCCCTGGATCCTCATCGGCAGGAGTCGAAGTCCTGTTCTGACCTTTCACATAGCTCTCTAGTCTTTTCCTTCTGATGTGTTCTTCAATCAAGTCCCGGTGATGGTGGCATTCATTGGTGTCATGCCCATGAGATTCGTGGAAACGGCAGAACTTTTCCGACTTAATTGCGTTATCCGATTCCTTCTTGTGCGGGGGGCGTTTGTATCTAACTTCGTCTTGGGTGGCCAGGAAGATGTTTTCGATTGTTTCATTCAAAGGGGTGTAAGAGTCAAACCTTGGTCCTGGTCGATATAAACGCTTTTCTCCCATTTTGCCCCAGCATTGTCTCTAGATTCATTTCTCCAAATATCCTTTGCTGCAGCGGGAACCCTATCTGGGGTTACCTTAGCCTGTTGTCCCGACTGCCTCTCAGTGGCAGCGTCTTCAAGTCTCATATATTTTCCAGATTCATAGAAGAAATCAGGCAGAGTAGCTGGTTTTTCTTTTGTTAGTCTTCTAGCAAATTTAGTATCTGGGTGCAGCCACTGCAGAGGGCCATTATGATAAGTTTCTCATCGGCATCTTGAACTGCAGCCGCTGCGACATTGAATCGGGTTAAATATTGCTGCACTGTCTCTCCAGGCTTTTGTTTGATATTAGATAAGCAATAAGCGTCTTTGGGCTGTTCCACATGAATGCGAAACTGGCTGATGAACTTTTCTTTCAACATTTCCCACGAGCTGATGGACCCTTGGGGTAGATGGCAGAACCAGGAGGTAGCTAGATCTGCCAAGAATAGTGGGAAGCATTTACACAACACTCCCTCTGTCGCTCCGCTCATGAGCATATGCTGTGTGTACCTTTGTAGGTGTACGACGGGGCCAGAGGTTCCCTTGTAAGGTTCCATTGTTGGCATTTTCCATTCTCGGGTGGTGATGGCGATTTCGATATTGCGGGTGAAGAGGCTGGTCACCCTAGCGCCTATCCCTCGATCTCTTTGATCCCGTTGGACGCACTCTCTGAACAATCGTGCCATCCTTTCATCAGAACTTGGAGCGGATAAAAATGAGTTTGGTTCTTCTCTACGGGACTGATTCTTTCCAGATGACCTGTAAGGATGGTATCGTCTATCACTCCTAACATTCTCCAACGGCTGCCTCTGGTCTTCAGGGGGCGAGCTGGGGTCAGCCACAGTTGGCCCTTGCCTTGATCTTCCCCTGCTGGGTTCTATCCTCAGCACTTCCTCGGGTCCAACTTCGGGCTGGACTCCAGCTCGGCCGCGTCCCTTGGTATTTCCATGGCTAGGTAGAATGGCGGGCTCAGCTACACCCGACCCTTGCCTGGTACCTCCCCTGTTGGGCTCGGTTCCAAGCGCTTCCTCGGGTCGGGATTCGGGCTGAGTCCGGGCTCGGCTCCTACCATAGCTGTTCCTGTTATTAGCCCCTTCGAAGAAGAAAGACCCTAGTCGTCTCCTAGATCCTTCAGACTGGGACTCACCCCATGATTCAGTGTTGCAGTTGGTTTCTTCAACATCCCTTAAGCGGGACATGAGTTGATCCACTAAGGCTTCTTGTTGGGATGCGAAGCGGTTAGTTACTTCAGCCACAACCCTGTCCAGATCCGCCCTTGTAATTGGTTGTTCCGTAGCAGGGGCTGTCGGATCTGCCTGATTTAAATTTGCTGTTGGAACTGGACGATTGTCTTGGCCTCTGATTACTGGATTTGGGATGCTGCCAGTTGCGATGTTCTTTCCTTTATTAGCATCTTTCTTCCGTTCGGGAGGCATGTTTTCCAAGCAATGAACGATGTTGATAGGAAAAGGGTTGAGTGGGAGAAGCTGAAGCTTCAAGCTCCTGGCTCTCAGTGAAAGCACCAAAAATGTTTGCACAAAAAATGGGCAAACACCTCCAAGTCGTATGAATTAGTTGATTTTATGTTGTTTCTAGTGATTTGGGTGATTTACGCAAATATATAAAAAGCAGGGACTAAACTATAAAAGACACACAGATTTATAGTGGTTCGGCCAGAACGTGCCTACGTCCACTGTATATGTTATTCTCCTTTTCTCTTCAGATTACAAGTACAAAGCTTTGATTACAAGTAACTGAAAGTTGTTTGAAAGTTCTATCCATGCTTGAGCTCTTAAACTTGTCTGCCATTGTTGTACCCCTGCCACCCTCTATTTATAGAGTAAGGCTGGGGGCAGGGGTCCTGGATGTATATAGCTGCTGGTGGGCCTGGGTTGATATAATCTGGCCTAGTAGTGTCGGTCCGGTACGCCTTGGTTCGGTGGTAGGTGGTAGATGGTTTGGTTCGGCAGGAGGTTGGTTCGGTGGTTAGTGGAGAGGGGATTGGTCCGGTAGGTGTGGGAAGTGTGTTGGTTCGGCATTGGTGGGGAGATGGTTGGTTCGGCATTGGTAACACTTGGTTCGGGGAAAGGTGGAGTATCCTATTTGGTTCGGCAGGCACCCGGTTCGGTAGTAGCTTGGAGAAGGGATGGTTCGGGATTGCTTCCTTATTCTTGGTTCGGTCGTGGTGGAAACGCACCCAACAAAATTTAACTTATAGACAAACATTATTTCTTTACACTTTAAAGCATTAAATCAAATTAAGTTAAAATTTTCATATATTTATAGTTTCAAAATACTTAATAATTTCATAAAATATTTAGAAATACTTAATAAATTTTTAGGAAAATATCATTTAAAATATATCCATAGGCCTGTATAATATTTTCTAACCTAGGTCAAGTGATACGTATATGTATCATTTCAATCCGTAATTTGAAAGAAAAAATCCTGGTTCTATCATTTCAAACCCGCAATCCCAAGTAAAATAAATGCAATAAAAATCATTCGAGCCTATTATTTCATCCTATAATGATTTTTCCTTATTCTAAGGTTCATTCGGTTATGTATCATTTCAACCCATAGTGATAGAGAACTTGCAGTAATGATACAGTAAATAAAATGAACAGTATATCATATAATAACATATTAGACGATGTAACAAATATATAAACAACATTTAACATCATATAACATATCGCAGGCATGTATGAATAACATATCAATTTATACAGATCAACTTGTCATTACTCCACAATAATATAAGTACGTATGTCTAGAGTGATAAAACTCACCTTTTAAAAAGCTAGAATCAAATTCATAATACGTAATTGAAACTCCGCGAAGCACGATAAGGCACAACCAAACTTTTGAGTAGATGGAGAGTCAAGATCCATATCTTGTATATAACAAATACACAAATCATAAGAATAAGATTCAACACAACGAAAGATGGATTAAACAATGAAATTATGAATCAAAGAGGGCATTACCTTGCTTTCAACCACCAAGTGGGCTTGGCTATTGGGTTTTGGTAGGGTCTAAGCATCACAAACTCTTGGCTAGGGAAGTCTGTGGTCATGGCATGACATGTAGGTGGTGCTAGTGTGGTGTGGCCTAGGCTAATAGGAGGAAGGAGGTGAAATCTAGGAGTTTGGCTCGGGTTTCAGGGCCTTTGGTGATGGATTCTCATCTAGGGGTCACGACCATGCTTTGGGGTGGTGGAGGAGGTGGTGGTGGTCGGCTAGGGGATGGTGCAAGGTAGAGGCCGAGCAAATCATGAGGCCAAGCAAGGAAAAAGGGAAAAAGAAAATAGAAAAAGAAGAAGAGGAAGGAGAAGCCATGGATATTAGATCTAGCTTCTTTTTCTCATGCAAATGAAATATGTGAAGCAAGAACATTTCATGTGAAATGATAATAAAAGTGGCGACTAGGGTTACATAGACAATGAATGCTAAAGATAAGGAGAGTGGATGGCTAGAGATGTAAAGGCTAGAAAATGAATGGCAAGGAAATTAAAAGGAACAATTTAAGGAGAAGGAATCTTGTATATTTTTCTTTGTTTGCACGCAAATGACAAATGAAGCGAATGGAAAGTTTCTCATGGCTTAATGAAAATAAAATGCATGGCTAGAAGGAAATTAAGGAGGTAGGACATAAAAAGGCAAGAAATAAAGAGGCTAGTGAATGAATGGGATTTATTTCCTATTTAATAAAAGAAACTTATGTAATATCTTTTAATTAGAAGAGGCAAATGAAGAAGTGAGATATTTGAGAAGATTTTGTACGTGATTTGTGACGACCCAGAATTTCGGACAATTTAAATTGGGGTATTTAATTGATTTTAATATTTAAAAGTTAATTTGTAACTTAAATTTCAAATATCACCATTATTTGGAAATTTAATTATTGGAAATTGGGTAAAATGTTGAATCTGGAATTTGAAGCCTGTTAAAAATAATTTAAGGGTTTGTAAAATTTATATTGATAGTACTGATAATAGTAAAAGTGTTAAAATTGAATTTGGAAGTGATTTGTTCAGTTTTGAAAATATATCGTTTAAATTGAATTTAGAAATAGATTTTCAAGGCACAGTCTCGTAATGCGATGAAATCAGTTCCATTGGATCCGTAATATTGTATTATTGTCGAATTTTAAATTTTGTAGTCTTTGGAGTTGTCGTGTGATTGTACGATAGGTGAGTTGTCGTGTGATTGTACGATAGGTAAACGCGCTAAAATTCATATCAAAATTTAATATTATAACTGGGTCCAAAGTGCTATCTTCTCCATACGATCGAATTAGGACTCGAAATCTCTTCCATTGCCTTCGAAATATGGGTATATAAACACCTAGCGGCATGCCTCGATAGTAGGTCGAGATTTTTAGCTACAAATTCAAATCGATTCAAATTTAAATTTAAATAAAATATCCATATATTGTTTTGACTGGTCAATTGTTCACATCAAAAACTTTTCCTAACATCTCAAATCACCGTACATGTTTCCTTCGTCTTCCCTTACATGCTACAATATTTTTGTGTTCCTCTGTTCTTCATTTAAAACACTAGCCTCCCATTCCTTTCAATAAAATCCACAGCCAAAAAAAATTATACAAAGAAAAAAATTGCCGAAATATTTCTTATATAAAAAAAGAGGAGGATAATGAAATCAAAACCGATTCGAATTGATCGAAGGCGCAACCTAATGGTGAAGCGCACGTGAGGTCGCCATCGATCTCTTGTAGCCGTACTCGACGATGTACGGTTCGAAGTACGATCACGCGTGAGTGAAGGAGTGACGAACTCGACTTAAGCTCGCGGCTTGGGTCGCGATTGTGCGAAGAGGGCGGTGCAGGGGTGTCGTTTGGCTGGCTTGAGCTCGAGGCGTTGTGGCTTGTCGAGTGGAGTAGCTGGGAGTTAGGTTTCGGCAGCGATGCGACTTCTGGGAGGAGCTCGAGATAGAGCTCGAGTTCGGAGGACAACGAAGGCCAGAAGGAAGAAGCGCACGGTGCCCAGATGCTCGGCATTGATCTATGATTTGGGTTTTGGCAACATTTTCATAGAGGAAGGAAAGCCGATCTGGTGAGTTATGTGTATTGTTTAAGATTAATGATTTAAACTAATATTGATTGTAGGATTTAAATTGTTAAGGAATAGAATAACTAATAGCAGAGATTTATTTTAATTAAAAGCAGTTCTGTTGTAATATAGGTTTATCTATTTTACTGTAAGATATTTTTAATAACAGTGAAGTAGATACTTGTTATTTACTAAAGATAAAAGAAATATATATATATATATATAAATATCCTATAGTAAGTTATATAAAGTAGTTCTGTATGAACTACTATATGGATTTGAAAAGAATTTTAATTCATTAGAATCTAATGTATATAAATATTAGAATTTTTAAGGTCTATAAATTTTTTTGTAAGTTTATATATTGTAGTTTCAAAAGGAAAATGTCAGTTTAAAAGTAAACTATTAGTTTAAAATTAAGTAAATAAATTGTTCGATTTATTCAAATATTAATAATTGTATAAATGTTTATTCGAGGTCAAAATTATGAAGAAACAAACCGAAATAAAGGTGGACTGCAAACAAACAAAAGGTAATCTAATCTCATTCATCTGGATTTTTATTTAAATTTAAATGGTTAAATTTAAATAAGTGGTTGAGTGGTTGAATTGATTTGATATGCTATATTATATATAGTAGTATATAGTATATATTGAAGCGATTGATTTCCCGCATTATATAGCGGATGAGACCCTATGCGCCGCATAATAGCGGATGATATTTTATAAACCCATATACCGTGATATTCCACCTTGAAGTGGAATTTGTATTTTATATTGTGCTACCATCTGTGGATGCAGGGAAACAGGTTAGAGAGATCCAACTGGATTCCTCAACATTTATTTAGATTATTTAATATTCTCTGTTATGGTTATTAGATATCCTGGGATGAATTATATTGATAATCTAAATATTGGATGCTACAAGTTGATCAAATATAATTGAGTATATTGAGTTACCAAAAATATAAAAATGGATTTTTGAAAAGAAATAAAGGAGTGGATTTTTAAGTAAACTAATTTTAGAGTATCTGAATAAATCTAAGAACGAGTTGGAACAGAATAAAAGTGACTTTAAATCTTAATTAATAAATTCCGAGTATGAAAAAGAGATTTTGAATAAACAGAGAAATTATGAATTTTAAATTTAAGTGGTGTTATATCAAGAGATAATGAATTTATTTAAAAGGTTAAAGAAGAAATTTAGAAAATATGAAATTGGTATTTTCAGCTAAAAAGATTTTAAATCATAATTAAGGAACAAAGTTTGAAATTAATGGATTTTGAAATAAATTTAGTAAGTAAAGAAATTTATTTCAAATGGAGCAAATTGGGAATCAATTTGGCAATTGATTTAAGTGTTTGAAATTGGAAATTTAAAGGAGAATGTGACAATGAAATTTATAAACTGGGTTTATAAAAGTAAAGTAATATATCAGTGGATATTTGGAAGAATAAATACGGTGGGAATTTATTAAAGGAATGGGAAAATTTGTTTAAAAATAAATAGTGATTTATTTTTAAAGATAGAAAGAAAAGAGTATATCCCTGGATAGCCAAGCACGTTTTCAATGTAAATTTTTAAATATATGTTATGTTATTTTAAAAAGCATGTTTTAGAATATTTGTTATTTCTAAATGTTTAAATTTTAAAGTAAGTATTTTTCAAATTTATGATAGTAGTAATTATTTAAAGGTGGCTTGGTATTATGTTTTAAAAATTAGAAATTCAGTTTTATATTGAACAAAGTAGTTTTATTTTAAATATTCTTAAAGTAAATTTTAATTTAGATGTTCTAAAGTATATTTTATAATGAAGTGTTTTTAAATTATTTTAAAAATCTAAAGCATTGTACTCGGTGTTTGCAGTAGAAATAAATATTTGGAAATTCATTTCATGGGAGAGTATGGTTTGAAAACTGTTTTCAGAAAGGGTTGAAAGTGGAAATATATCTCGTGAAGATATTTTGAGATTAATAAATAATTTGGTGAAATTATTTATGTTTGATGGTTGTTTGTGAATGTTAATTTATAATTAAATAACCGACTATCAATATTGGACAATGCGCTGATCGTTTCAAAGAGATCGGGATCGGGATTAATTTCTCGAAAACCACTTCGATCCGGTTTGTACGTTTTCATGAGGAAGACGAGTTCAGAGTCGAAGATGGAGCAGTGAAGTGCAAGGACTAGTCGCTACTAATCCTGAGGATGATTCCAAAATGGATGTAGTAGGAGTAGTGCCTTCGGTTCCGTTCGAACCCGGGACGGACTTGTATGGATGAATGCTTTCGGAACATCGTCGGGTGGACAATGGGCGTTCTAAGTGAAACGTTCTAAAAAGGTAACACTTAGCCTCAAGCCTCATCAACCGGAAATGACTGAAAATCAGGGGTTATGTAGCAAGGCAAGGTGGGTAGCGCCCATTAGGGTGAGATCATCCATGTCTAGATGTTCCTTTTTATTCGGCTTAGTCGTGCGGTTGCTGATCTCAACCGTGGGGTGATATTACTCAGGATTATCCAGTAAGGGGTAGTCCCGGTCTTGTGTTGCAGGGGATTGGGAGTAATCCTTGGTACAGTGATCTAGGCCACGTACTGTGACAGGTGGTATCCTAGTGCCTAGTCATTAGTTGGAAATCCATTCTCCCTACGTGCCTGTACGGTTTTGATTGTGCCCTACTATTGCTGAAACGTGAGATGCAAGCATTTCAGCTAGATTCTATTTTACTTTCTATAGACACTATTATAATATCAGAGGATTTTGATAAAAAGTGTTTAGCTATCGTAAGGTAAAAACCCGACATGTTTATTTGTGGCATGGTCTTACGAGATGTTTTTGATTTCAAAGGATTTTGAAACTTTAATAATCCAATTGAGTGTGGTTTTCTCATGCTGGTATTCCAGACTGACTCGGGTGTTATTTAACTATAATGCTCGAGTCAGACAGAGTATATAGGATACAGGAAAGGATGCTGTGGAGCTCAGGAGACGAGCTGGATGGCGGTACGTACTTTCGTATTTATGTTAAATATTCCGGTGTGTTGATTAGCTGTACATTCATTTTTGTGAGGACAGGTTATGATTACTGTCCAGTTGTATGTTATTGATGTTGTTGAGCTCTGATGATGTATTCTGATGATGTATATATATAAAATAGATATAGTTTTCTTTTGTGTAAAGATCTGTTATTATCTATTATATGTTATTCTGCCGCGATGGTAAGACTCTGATGTTGTGTACTATTTTCTTCTTCTACCTCTTCTTCTTTAACCCTCATGGTTCGTTTTTTCGGGAATCGGAAAATCGAGTCCTGACATTTTGGTATCAGAGCTTAGGTTGGTGATAACCTTGGCTCTGGTGGGGATTACTCATTGAAAATAGAGTCCGTAGTACTCTGGAATGAGTTTGAGCGTATCAATAGATATGAGCGCGTACTTGTTAGTGAATATAAATTGTTTTAATATTGTGTTAACTTATTGGTTGAGTAGAATATGAATTCTGATCGGGTAAGTTGGCCGCTATTCGAGAAGAGTTTATAAACACCCTACACGATAAATCGACACAGTATTGTTTTAAAGGTGGGTGAATGAAATAATTTTAACCAAAATATATTTTTATATAAAAGAAATATTTTCTTAAATTGATATATAACTTAGATCTTTGGATGATAATATTTTACACAAATAAGATTATAAAAATGGGAATGATTTGGATAATCAAATAGGAATTTGTATGAGCATAAATTATAAAAATGAATTATAGTTAATATTTGATTTAAATCAAATCTGTAAATTTAAAACCCGGAGATTTTCGAAGTGTTTTTCGAAGACTTTTGAAGACAAATAATAACATTATTTTCTTAGAAGTATTTATGAAAGGAAATTGTTTCAAATAAATTTTGGGAAGGGATATAGCATTGAACTCACTTCATTCGCTGGGAAATAACTCTGGTAATGACTGCAGCATCATTGAGGTTCATTTTAGAGTCTCTAAGTGACGAATTGCTGCCAAATTGATTTGTTCAGAAGTACTAGTTTGTTTTTAAAATTTCAAAGGAAATTTGTTGTGGATAAAAGCCAGAAGTGGTTTAAAAATTTGCTAAATTTAGTTTTGGGATAATGGTGGTTGTAAAATGATTTGAACCAAAAGCGGGGTGTTTGAAATCCTTAATCCTTATTTGAATTGGAAATTCTGATAAGGTAAGTTATAAACTTGTAAAGTTGAGATGATTTTTCAGTAAAGAAGGAAAATATGAGCTTTGAATGTTGGAATTAAAATTTAAAGTGAAAAAGTTAAATAAATTTAATTTGGGAAAATTAAATTGTGGAAAATTTAATGGATAATTGGAAGAAATAATTAGTAAATCTTGAATGTGATTGAAATGGGAAAATAAAAATTAAATTTGGATTGAGAAATAAAATTAATTAGAATTAAATTAACTAAGCATGAATTGGATTTAAAGTAAGTTGAAGGGAATTGGAATGAAATTAAGGTGAATTGCGTGGGATGGTATTAAATGAAATTAAGTCCTTGCTTAACAAAATTCAAAAGAATGGTATGTAGCTAAATTTAACTGGAGTTAGGTTGGAATAAAATTGAATTTAAATAAATTCAGTTGAGTTATAGATAATATTGAATGGACTAAAATTGTTATTTAAATAAATAAGTGTAAACTAAGTAAGTATTGAATCGGGATAAATAAGCTTTGGAAGCTTATAAAAGAATTGAAAAGCATTGAAATAAAAACATAATCCCTAGTTAAAAGTAAGGTGAAATGTGACTGACTGTAAAGGGATGGAGAAGTATGAATATTAATAAGTGAGTAGCTTATAAAAATGTAAAAAGGGAACAAACAAGCCTAAATAAAAGTGTTGGAATTTTGGAAAATGACAGAAAATCCAAACTAGAATTATGAAAAAAAAAATTGAACTCAGGAAAAAGTTAACGAAATGATTTTTGTAATAAAATCGAATATTGATTTAAAAGTTGGAAGTAAGCTAATCAGCTAAATAAATTATTTGATAGAGTATGTTAATAAAATTTAACTTGGTTAAATAAAATGGATTGTAAGTTAATAATGAAGTTTGGAAATAAACTCGAATTATATATAGAATTCGACTTGGATCGATAATGAATTAAAATAACCGGAGACGTTGTAAAAATAAAATGGAATTGGATTATAATAGAATGATTTAAGTTACAAATAAATTCCAATTCGAGTATTAATGAGATAAATATGTAACTGGATATTATTTTGATAAATTGAGAATGTGAAGTAAAATTAAAATTTAAAATGGATGGGCTAACTGAATTAAATGGAATTTGATTAGATGAGAATCAAATCAAATGGAAGTGAACATAGGTTTGAAGTTGGAATAAATTGAAGTAAATTAACTTAAGTTAAGAATAATTAGAAGCTCGACTTCGAGTAAGAATGGAAGACCATTAAATAAAGCTTGGGTTGAATTAATTTGGGAATGATTAGTAGTATGCAAGCATTGAATATGTCAAGCTAAATAAAATGGTTGTGAATGAATTAAAATGGGATGGAATTTATTATAAAATGAGTTGGGATCAATTGGATGTGGATAAAAATAAAAATGGATATTCTATTAAGAGAATATCGTCGAACTGCATAGAATAAATTAGTCGTTCGACTTAAACGGAAGTAAATAAAAATTCTATGGATTGGCGGAAGTAAATAAAATTGATTTTTGGAATCAATTGAAATAAATGTGAGTTATTTGGAGTAAAAATAAATTGAATGTAAGCAATTGAGTTGTAAACCATTTAAATGGAATGAAATTGTATACGAATTGGTTGTAAACAATAAAAATTAATGTCAGAACCCTATAAGTTGCTTATAAATATTGTTTAGTTTGCATTGCTTGTTGAAACTCATATGTTTACTAGTTAAATATGTAAAATGTTGTTAAGTTGCATGATTTCGGCCCTTACATATTTAAATTGAGTAGGTACAGGTAGCGGGAAGCCGTTTGGATGGATTTGGACGCGCTAATTGCTAAAATAATAAGCCGCTTGCTTAACAATGCTAAATAAAGGTACGTTTATGCAATAAAAATAGGAAATATGAACTGTTTTTTCCGACCATGTGGGTCGATGTATATATATTTATATCTCTTGTCAAATTGAAAAAGCTCCTCCGTACAAAGGAAACTCTGCCAAAATGCTCCGAGAATTTTAGGAGTTAGAAAATTTTTGAAAATTTTTGGAAAATTTTTGTTAGCGACAAAACGATTTCAAATTGGAATTTGAAATAAGGAATTTTGGAAATGGAAATTGAAACTAATTGTATAGTTGGAACTAAAGGATTAGGAAAGTGAATTTGGGATTTTTGATTTCAGAGAATAAATTGAAATTTACTCAGCAAAGGTATGTATTTAAATTTCTATATGAAATTTGATGATTTTCTTGTCTAGCCACTTGGCTTTTGTTTTCTTTTGAAATCAAGGGACCCAAAGAGGAATTTTGTAGTTGTACCGAGCTAGCCGCGCAAAGGAGATGCTGGCGAAATTTTTTGGAAATTTAGGGAGTTCGAAAAATTTTGAGAAAATTTTGATAATTTGAATTCGGTTTTAAATTTAGATTTAAATTAATGATTGAGTAAGTAATATTGTTTGGAGGATTGGAGGATTGGAGGATTGGAGGAGTTTAGGAAATTAATAAGAGTGTAGTGTCTTTAATGAGAAGGTTGTTTGGGTGATGTTAAAATTGTTTGGTTTTGGGAAAATAGAAAACGGGTATTGGACCATTATTCTTAACTAGCAATTTCGGGGACGAAATTCTTTTTAGGGGGAAGGAATGTGACGACCCAGAATTTTAGACAATTTAAATTTGGATATTTAATTGATTTCAATATTTAAAAGTTAATCTGTAACTTAAATTTCAAATATCACCATTATTTGGAAATTCAATTATTGAATTTAACTATTGGAATTGGGTAAAATGTTGAATCTGGAATTTTAAGCCAGTTAAAAATAATTTAAGGGTTTGTAAAATTTATATTGATAGTACTGAAGATAGTAAAAGCGTTAAAATTGAATTTGGAAGTGATTTGTTCAGTTTTGAAAATATATCATTTAAATTGAATTTAAAAGTAGCTTTCTGAGGCACAGTCTCGGAATTCGATGAAACCGGTTCCATTGGATCCGTAATATTTTATTATTATCAAATTTCAAATTTGGTAGTCTTTGGACTTGTCGTGTGATTGCATGATAGGTAAACGCGCTAAAATTCATATCTAAATTTAATATTATAACTGGGTCCAAAGGACTATCTTCTCCAGACAATCGAATTAGGACACGAAATCTTTTACATTGCATTCGAAATATGGGCATAATATTATAAACGCCTAGCGGCACGCCTTCATAGGAGGTCGAGATTTTTAGCTACAAATTCAAGTCGATTCAAATTTAAATTTAAATAAAATATCCATATATTGTTTTGACCGGTCAATTGTTCACATCAGAAAATTTTCAAAACTTTTCCCAACATCTCAAATCACCGTACATGTTTCCTTTGTCTTCCCCTACACGCTACAATATTTTCGTGTTTCCCCCGTTCTTCATTTAAAATACTCGCCTCCCATTCCTTTCAATAAAATCCACAGCAGAAAAAAAAATATACAAAGAAAAAAATGGCTGAAATATCTCGTATATAAAAAAAGAGGAAGATAATGAAATCAAAATCGATTTCGAATCGATCGAAGGCGCAACCTGATGGTGAAGCGCATGCGAGGTCGGTGTTGATCCCTTGTAGCCGTGACTCGACGATGTGCGGTTGGAAGTGGGATCGCGCGTGAATGAAGGAGGGAGGAATCTCGATTTGGGCTCGCGACTTGGGTCACGATCATGCGAAGAGGGCGGCGTTGGGGTGTCATGTGGCTTGCTTGAGCACGAGACATTGTGGTTTGTCGAGTGGAGTAGTTGGGAGTTAGGGTTTCGGCAGCGACGCGACTTCTGGGAGGATCTCGAGATAAAGCTCGAGTTCGGAGGACAACGAAGGCCAGAAGGAAGAAGCGCACGGTGCCCAGATGCTCGGCATCAATATATGATTTGGGTTTTGGCAGCGTTTTCATAGAGGAAGGAAAGCCGATCTGGTGAGTTATATGTATTGTTTAAGATTAATGATTTAAATTAATATTGATTGTAGGATTTAAATTGTTAAGGAATAGAAAAACTAATAGCAGAGATTTATTTTAATTAAAAGCAGTTCTGTTGTAATATAGGTTTACCTATTTTATTGTAAGATTTTTTTAATAACAGTGAAGTAAATACTTGTTGTTTACTGAAGATCATGGAAATAAAAAATATATAAATATCCTACAGTAAGTTATATAAAGTAATTCTGTATGAATTAATATATGGATTTGAAAAGAATTTTAATTCATTAGAATCTAATGTATATATATTAGAATTTTTGAGGTCTGTAAATTATTTTTATAAGTTAATATATAGTAGTTTCGAAAGGAAAATGTCAGTTTAAAAGTAAACTATTAGTTTGAAATTAAGTAAATAAATTGTTCAATTTATTCAAATATTAATAAACTTTATAAATGTTTATTCAAGGTCAGAATTGTGAAGAAACAAACCGAAATGAAGGTGGACTGCAAACAAACAAAAGGTGACTTAATCGCACTCATCTGGGTTTTTATTTAAATTTAAATGGTTAAATTTAAATAATTGGTTGAGTGGTTGAATTGATTTGATGTGCTATATTATATATAGTAGTATATAGTATATATTGAAGTGATTGATTTCCCGCAGTATATAGCGGATGAGACCTTATGCGCCGCATAATGCCAGATGATATTTTATAAACCCATATACCGCGATATTCCACCTTGAAGTGGAATTGGTATTTTATATTGTGCTAACATATGTGAATGGAGGGAAACAGGTTGGAGGAATCCAACTGGATTCCTCAACATTTATTTAGATTATTTAATATTCTTTGTTATGGTTATTAGATATCCAGGGATGAATTATATTGATACTCGAAAATGTTGGATCCTACAAGTTGATCGAATATATTTGGGTATACTAAGTTACCAAAAATATAAAAATGGATTTTTGAAAAGAAATAAAGGAGTGGATTTCTAAGTAAACTAATTTTAGAGTATCTGAATAAATCTAAGAATGAATTGGAATAGAATAAAAGTGATTTTAAATCTTAATTAATAAGTTCCAGGTATGAAAAAGAAATTTTGAACAATTAAAGAAATAATGAATTTTAAATTTAAGTGATGTTATATCAAGAGATAAAGAATTTATTTAAAAGGATAAAGAAGAAATTTGGAAAATATGAAATTGGTATTTTCAGTTAAAAAGATTTTAAATCATAACTAAGGAATAAAGTTTGAAATTAATGGATTTTGAAATAAATTGAGTAAGTAAAGAAATTAATTTCAAATGGAGTAAATTGGGAATCAATTTGGAAATTAATTTAAGCGTTTGAAATTGGAAGTTTAAAGGAGAATGTGAGAATGAAATTTATAAACTGGGTTTATAAAAGTAAAGTAATATATCAGTGGATATTTGGAAGAATAAATTCGATGGGAATTTATTAAAGAATGGGAAAATTTGTTTAAAAATAAATAGTGATTTATTTTTAAAGATAGAAAGAGAAGAGTATTTCCCTAGATAGCCAAGTACGTTTTCAACGTAAATTTTTAAATATAAGTTATATTGTTTTAAAAAGCATGTTTTAGAAAATTTATTATTTCTAAATGTTTGAATTTTAAAGTTAGTATTTTTCAAATTTATTATAGCAGTAATTATTTAAAGGTGGCTTGGTATTATGTTTCAAAAGTTAGAAATTCAGTTTTTTATTGAACAAATTAGTTTTACTTTAAATATTTTTAAAGTAAATTTTAATGTAGATGCTAAAGTATATTTTATAATAAAGTGTTTTTAAATTATTTTAAAATCTAAAGCTTTGTACTTGGTGTTTTCAGTAGAAATAAATATTTGGAAATTCATTTCATGGGAGAGTACGGTTTGAAAATGTTTTCAGAAAGGGTTGACAGTGGAAATATATCTCGTGAAGATATTTTGAGATTAATAAATAATTTGGTGGAATTATTTATGTTTGATGGTTGTTTGTGAATGTTAATTGATAGTTAAATAACCGACTATCAATATTGGACAATGCGCTGATCGTTTCAAAGAGACAGGGGTCGGGATTAATTTCTCGAAAACCACTTCGATCCGGTTTGTACGTTTTCATGTGGAAGACGAGTTCGGAGTCGAAGATGGAGCAGTGAAGTGCAAGGACTAGTCGCTACTAATCCCGAGGATGATTCTAAAATGGATATAGTAGGAGTAGTGCATTTGGTTCCGTTCGTACCCGGGACGGACTTGTATGGATGAATGCTTCCGGAACATCGTCCGGTGGACGATGGGCGTTCTAAGTGAAACGTTCTAAAAGGGCAACGCTTAGCCTCAAGCCTCATCAACCGGAAATGACTGAAAATCAGGGGTTATGCAGCAAGGCTAGGTGGGTTGCGCCCATTAGGGTGAGGTCATCCCTGTCTAGATGTTCCTTTTTGTTCGTCTTAGTGGTGCGGTTGCTGATCACAATCGTGGGGTGATCTTACTCAGGATTATCCAGTAAGGGGTAATACCGGTCTTGTGTTGCAGGGGATTGGGAGTAATCCTCGATACGGTGATCTAGGCCACGTACTGTGACAGGTGGTACCCCAGTGCCTAGTCATAGTTGGAAATCCATTCTCCCTACGTGCCTGTATGGTTTTGATTGTGCCCAACTATTATTGAAACATGAGATGCAAGCATTTCAGCTAGATTCTATTTTACTTTCTGTAGACATTATTATAATATCAGAGTATTTTGATAAAAAGTGCTTTAGCTATGTAAGGTAAAAATCCGACATGTTTATTTGTGGCGTGGTCTTACGAGATGCTTTTGATTTCAAAGGATTTTGAAACTTTAATAATCCAATTGAGTGTGGTTTTCTCACGCTGGTATTCCAGACTGACTCGGGGATTATTTAACTATAATGCTCGAGTCAGACCGAGTATTATAGTATACATGAAAAGATGCTGTGGAGCTCCGGAGACGAGTTGGATGGCGATACGTTCTTCGGTTGTAACAACTCTATATTTTGGGATTATTTTATTGTATATTTTATTTCTTTTAATTTGAATTTCCTGATTTTAAATTATATTTTATGAATAAATTTTTTTATTTAAATATAAATTTTGATTATTATGTGAATTATATTTCCAAACTTGAATAAATTGAATATTTTCTAAAAATTGAATTTTTGGTCAATATGGTCAAACATTGACTTTTAAATTTTAAATTTATATATTTAAAATTTTGAATTCTATCTTTTATTATGAAAATATATTAATTTTTAAGAATAATGCTTTTTGTAACATCCCGGTATTTCGCATCAATTGATAATCGACGTTAAATGATTAATATTTTCGCTAATTACCAATTGAAAATTTTAAATTGTGTTAAAATTCTTTTATAAATGGTTAAAATGATTTTTGGGCTTTGAATTCTCGGCCCACGTTTGATTTGTTTGGATTGTGATAAATTTGCAAAGCATTATAACTGGCCCCTTTATTTTTTTTTCGTTCAAAACCTAAAACCATCGAAAGAAAATAATGGCGGCCCCTCTTCTTCGTTCCTCCGTGAAAACTAGGGCTTATGGAAGATTCGAAGACGCCGACTTTCTCCTTTCTTCGGCTACTTCGATTTGGAAACAAGGTGAGTAATTTTTATTACTCACATCTAATTCGAATTTGTTCGACCTTTTCTTCTTATTTTATTTTCGATTGTCTCGGCCTCGTCCTGATTTTATCAATGTTGATTTTGTAACTTGATATGCTCGGCATTGATTTATGACTTCGATCACTTTGATTTGTTTGATTGTTTTGCTATGATGTTGATTTGTAACCACCACTGTATCGAATTCTTTTGATGATAGTGACTTTTGTGGACTTCGTATTTTCTGTCTTCGTTCAAACTGCTACTTAATTTTTAAGTTTAAACTTGGCACTGGTTCACTTTGTAATTCCGGCATGTCTCGTTTTCACTTGAACTTTGGTGAACGGTTCATTTGTATTAAGTTGTTTTAGGATTCTAGTCTGGGACGTGGTACACTCGGGGTACATTCTTGGATGAACTGGTCATTTATTGATTCCTGACCCTATGTGAAGAGTGAGCTACTAGCTTGCTTTCGAGTTGTAGTCTTGGGTTTATTTGCCTGTAGAGTTTCATTCCTGTGAGTTATGTCGTTTGAATTTGCTGTTGTTGATGAGGTTTAACAGTTTAATTTCTGTCATTGTTGATTTCAATCACTTATTTGCTTGCTTATGTGGTTGCTGTATCATTTACTGGTTCACGTGATTTCATGGTTCGTGATTGTGAACACTTTCTGGGTTCGGCTTATCTGTCTTTAGTTGTGAATTGAGTTGATATTTGGTCTTGACTCGACTTGATGGAGTTGTTGCCATTACTGTTGGCCTTGACTTCGTCTTGTCTGCACTTAGATGATCACGTTGCATACTCCCTGATGCCTTTAAGTGCTTTGTTTTCCTCCTGGGCATTGTATTTTGCTTGTTACCGAGTTGCCTTAGTTTGGGTACACCTACCTATTTCACTTTTTATGGCAGTAGTGATGCAATAAGTAACTTGTACCACTTGCTGTTTCACTTTGGGATTTGCACTGTTATGGTTTGGTGCACTTGTCAATCAAATTGATGATGTTCATTGCATTGTTGCATCACTTGATGTACAATGCATTGTTGCTTATGTACACTTGTGTTGTGTTGTTTTTGAGTTGAACTGGTATATTGCCTTTACTGATTCGAATTACTGAGTTGGTCCACTTGTATATGCCATATATATATACACATATAATTATGTGCGTTAGTGGTTACCCTTGCTCTTTTGCTCGCCAGTTCTGTGTTGTGCCTATATTTGTGATTTCTCTTTAAGGTTGCATTTCAACCCAGTTGCCTTTATTAACCATGCTGCAGCATTTTGGTCCCATGACTTTGTTGAGTTGATGTGTTTGTTTACTGGAATTGGGTTTTTCATTTGTTAAGTGTGCACAAATGTTTACATTCACGTATACAGGGGTGTGTGTGTGTGTACATGTATGTTCTGCCTGTTGCCTGTTGCTCTGGAGTATGTTGGCTATATTCAACCTTTGCCCACTGTCAAATTCTGTTGCACTTAATATCACCTGATGTTGGGGTATTCATTCCCTGATTTATTTTTTGTTGTCATACTCTTGTATCTGCAGTTGCATTTTTGTGCAATTGTTTGGTACATATTCTAGACCTATTGCACGGTTTATCCCGGCATGTAACCGTGTCACATTGCCTTCCCTGTTCACTGTTGGTTTCACTTGCACTGTTTTGTTGCTGCAGCTGAGTTGAGAAGTGACTTGACCTCTGTAGTTTCGTTTTGCCGATTTACATTTGGTGATGTGATGATTTTATATACTGTGGTGGCGAGGCAACACACGTGTGCATGTACCACAGCCACACGGTTTTAACATTTTAATGAGGTCGTGTCATTGATATTTGAACCTTCATTGATTTTGTTACGTTGACCTTTTGTGTACATCATCACTGTAGTGGCAGGGCAGTGCACGCAAGCGTGAACTGCAGCCACACGATATTGCTTTTATTAATATTCTATTTGCTTTTTTATTTATTAATCTTTTACGTATTCCCGAGGCTGTAGTGGCGAGGCAGTACACGCGTGCATGTACTGCAGCCCTACCCAAGTTGGCATTTTAAATGGACATCTCAATTGCTTGAATTGTTTTATGTATTCAAATTCAATATTTTGAAGTTGCATTTTTATTTGGTTTAATTTTAAACATTTTGACTATCGTCTAATTGTTATTTAATTATTATTGCTTCTGTGCACTAATAACTGAGTTTGAATTAGACTGACCCGTGTATTATTTTCTTTTGAATTTAATACTCGGGTCAGACTCGAGTTATTTCAGGTTGTAGATATCTTGCTTTGGGTAGCGGTTTGAGCTATGAAGACTTTTCATATCTTTTGGGAGTTGTCGTGTCATAGTTTAGGTTGATATGTATTCATGTATGTTAGTCGATAATGTACTTGTATATATAACTTCCTAGGTTGACAGTTGTAGTTGTATCATATGTTCTATGTCAAATGTATTGTAACTGACATCAGTTATATATATGAGACCTTTCTGTTTTATCTGTGTTCCGCATTTATTAATATTATCTGTTGTCCTAAACTATTATGAACCATCGTAGTTCGTTTTAATACTGGAATTGGGGTATGTCGATGGGAGTAAATAAATCAGAGATTAAAAATGAAAGAAATATAGATATATATATATATATATACCACTCCTATCGAGATAATCAATACTAGTGTAAGGCCTACCTACTGATGGCCGCTCCTCAATAGCCTTATTCTCCACGCTAGTTGACAGCATTACACCGTTGTGTTCTTGGCTAGCGTGGGTATAGTGGTGGGGCGTCACAGCTTGGTATCAGAGCCTGGGGTTTAGGACAAACATAAAACATAACTCAGATGGAACATGTGTTATAAATATTTGTCGACGTTTTATCTCTCATCTTTGCCTATGATTATCTTTGCTTGTTAGGTATGAATTCCTAACGCTTAATTACGCGCATTTGATTTTGATTTCGTGAAAGTATTTTGGCTTCGGCCTCCGTTTGCTTTTCGAACTCAAGTTGAGTTTTTAATGATGACGATTTTGTTCTTGTGTTTTTGGCTTTGAATTGATTTAGCCGATGTTGATTTTGTTCGAATCTCAGCGATTTTGAACTTGATATTTTGTGTTTTCCTCGGCTTGATTTCCATTTGACTTCGGTCACTTTGTTTTCGTGAAATTGCTAGTTTCTTGATTTCCAAGACTCTGACTTTGTTTGCCGTTGAATTCTTTGATGATGATGTTGAATCGTTTTGTACTCGATTATGGCCATTAATTGTTGACTTCGACATTGACTTGATTTTTATTTTTGTTGAAGTCATTTATGCATTTATGCTCGTTCTGCTTTGTTTTTCCAATTGTTAATCAATTCTTCTTTTCCGATTAGTTATCTCCTTTGTCGACTTTGATAACTTCTATTTCTGGAATTTTTGGGTATTTCTACTTTGATTGATTTAGAATCGAATTCTTTGGATTTTATTCGCGTCTTCGAATGTGAATTTTAGTGAATTGATTTGGTTTCCAAATTTAATCGATTCTTGTTAATTCCCCGATTTGTTGCTATCATTTATTAGCAACTTTGATAACATTTTCTTTGGGATTTTCGTGAACATACCTTTTGATGGATACGGTATCGATTTCTTTGGATTCTATTCACATCTTTGTATGTGAATTCTTGTGATTGATTGTTCCTACAATCATTTTTGTGATTTGTCACTTTAAAAATATAAAGGTTTTCTATACTAGTAGTAAATATCAAAACCCTTTTCTCTAAACGATTTCAAAACTTATATATTTACTAGCTTAGTGTAATTGACACTTCTCGTTGATCATGACGATCATTTTATGATTTAGACTAGCAATTGTGCGATGTCTCTTTGTTGGCTTTCTGGTTAGGCTAGACACCACTTGTGTGGTTCCATTCACACATACCTTTTTGCTTTTTAGTTAGCCTAGACACCATTTGTGTGATTCCCTTCACACATATCTTTTTGCTTTCTGGTTAGGCTGGACACCACTTGTGTGATTCCATTCACACATACTTTTTTGCTTTTTGGTTAGCCTAGACACCATTTGTGTGATTCCATTCACACATATCTTTTTGCTTTCTGGTTAGGCTAGACACCACTTGTGTGATTCCATTCACACATTCCTTTTTGCTTTTTGGTTAGCCTAGACACCATTTGTGTGATTCCATTCACACATATCCTTTTGCTTTCTGGTTAGGCTAGACACCACTTGTGTGATTTCATTCACACATACCTTTTGCTTTTTGGTTAGCCTAGACACCATTTGTGTGATTACATTCACACTTATCTTTTTGCTTTCTAGTTAGGCTAGACAGCACTTGTGTGATTCCATTCACACATACCTTTTTTGCTTTTTGGTTAGCCTAGACACCATTTGTGTGATTCCATTCACACATATCTTTTTGCTTTCTGGTTAGGCTAGACACCACTTGTGTGATTCCATTCACACATACCTTTTTGCTTTTTGGTTAGCCTAGACACCATTTGTGTGATTCCACTCACACGTACTTTTTTGTTTGCGAGGTTAGGCTAGACACCATTTGTGTGATTCCATTCACGCATACCTTTTTGCTTTTTGGTTAGCCTAGACCTCATCTTGGCGATTCCGACTCATCCATATGGGGTAGCTCCCCATGGTCTTCGGACCGTCATGTGATAGGCCTCTTTCCCTCTTTGTGTTTTCTGGATTTCTTGTGTAGATTTCTAGAATTTGTGTTTTCTGGATTTCTTGTGTAGATTTCTAGCATTTGTGTTTTCTGGATTTCTTGTGATGATTTCTAGAATTTGTGCTTCACCAATTTTCGTGATTTCTATTGATAAGTCTTATCAATTTTTGTTCATTGGTGAATTCGTGTGTCATTGACTTGTTATGAATACAAGTTTAGGGTATGATATCCCTTTCTATCTTTGAGAAGATTCTTGTGACATTTTTGATGAATGAAAATTCATTGGTATTATATTTTGATGCCAATTATTTTGATGAGATTTTGACGTACTAACTTCAGTGAATGTCAATTTTAAAATGGGTTTTCAAGCGGTTATCCCGCAATGCTGATTTTGTTGTCCGTTTTTACGGTATTTTGAGAAGTGCAATTTCCTTGTCGAAGTTGCTACTGATATTGCTGTTTTAATCACGTGTTTTAAAAATTTGTTATTTTTTCAAATTGTTTCAAAATAAAGATAAAAATTGTTTTCAAAATTTTACAGTTTACGCTTTCAAAAGAATGAGAAAGCGATTTAAACGTTTCAGCGAAATCGAAAGCTATGACCCCTTTCTTTTACTGATTCGCTTAATTCCGGACTTGTCCATTTGAGAATGTGAAATGTTATCGTTAAAATACATAATTTTGCACTTTCAAGAAAACGATGAAGTGAATTAAACGATTTAGTAAAACTCATGGTTATGGGACATGTGTGTTTGCTATTTCGGTTAATTCCGGACTTGTTAATTGAATATTTGTGATTTCTGATTATCGTTTTTGATAATCGAATATTTGTGATTTCTGATTATCGTTTTTGATAATCGAATATTTGTGATTTCTGATTATCGTTTTTGATAATCGAATATTTGTGATTTCTGGTTATCGTTTTTGCTAATCGGATATTTGATGTTTCTGATTATCGCTTGTGATAATTAGATATTTGAGATTTAATTGTCGTTTTGATAATTAAATATTTTTGATTTGAAATTTCCGATTATCGTTTTTGATAATCTTGTCGATTTGAAATTCGATTATCGCTTATGATAATTGAATATTTGTTGTTTTTTGATTATCTATTTGATAAATAGATTTTGTAAAGAATTAGTGAATTTCTTTTATGAAATTAAAAGATTTCTTTGGTGTTTATATTGTACTACGCCGGTGTACCGGCTCAATTTTCTGTTATTCATGATGTTTCCTACGTCTTCCAATTACGGAAATGCCTTAGGGATTTTCGATCTTTATTCTTGAGCAACCTTCTATTCACATCATTGCTTTGGGGGTGTAGCACCTTCGAAATAAAGATGTTTCTCTTATGGAAATTCTCATTGATTCTCAAATTCTAGGGATTTCTATTTGGAATCCAGAGAATTCACCGAGCGAACACGTTCAAGCTTACTCTTTCATGCTCTTTATGGTGAACTTCCTATTTCGAATTTCTTCATTTTGTGATGATATACTTTTATGGTTGTTACCTTTTGTCCATTTATTCCTTATGATTGCGACGACGCAATTTCTTTAAGGAGGGGAGTCTGTAACAACCCGGTATTTCGCATCAATTGATAATCGACGTTAAACGATTAATATTTTCGCTAATTACCAATTGAAGTTTTTAAATTGTGTTAAAATTCTTTTATAAATGGTTAAAATGATTTTTGGGCTTTGAATTCTCGGCCCACGTTTGATTTTTTTGGATTGTGATAAATTTGCAAAGCATTATAACCGGCCCCTTTATTTTTTTCGTTCAAAACCTAAAACCATCGAAAGAAAATAATGGCGGCCCCTCTTCTTCGTTCCTCCGTGAAAACTAGGGCATATGGAAGATTCGAAGACGCCGACTTTCTCCTTTCTTCGGCTGCTTCGATTTGGCAACAAGGTGAGTAATTTTTATTACTCACATCTAATTCGAATTTGTTCGAACTTTTCTGCTTATTTTATTTTCGATTGTCTCGGCCTCGTCCTGATTTTATCAATGTAGATTTTGTAACTTGATATGCTCGGCATTGATTTCTGACTTCGATCACTTTGATTTGTTTGATTGTTTTGCTGTGATGTTGATTTCGTGACCACCACTTTCTCGAATTCTTTTGATAATAGTGACTTTTGTGGACTTCGTATTTTCTGTCTTCGTTCAAACTGCTACTTAATTTTTAAGTTTAAACTTGGCACTAGTTCACTTTGTAATTCCGGCATGTCTCGTTTTCACTTGAACTTTGGTGAACGGTTCATATGTATTAAGTTTTTTTAGGATTCTAGTATGGGATGTGGTACACTCGGGGTACATACTTGGATGAACTGGTCATTTATTGATTCCTGACCCTATGTGAAGAGTGAGCTACTAGCTTGCTTTCGAGTTGTAGTCTTGGGTTTATTTGCATGTAGAGTTTCATTCTTGTGAGTTATGTTGTTCGAATTTGCGGTTGTTGATGAGGTTTAACAGTTTAATTTCTGTCATTGTTGATTTCAATCACTTATTTGCTTGCTTATGTGGTTGTTGTATCATTTACTGGTTCACGTGATTTCATGGTTCATGATTGTGAACACTTTCTGGTTTCGGCTTATCTGTCTTTAGTTGATATTTTGTCTTGACTCGACTTGATGGAGTTGTTGCCATTACTGTTGGCCTTGACTTCGTCTTGTCTGCACTTAGATGATCAGGTTGCATACTCCCTGACGCCTTTAAGTGCTTTGTTTACCTCCTGGGCATTGTATTTTGCTTGTTACCGAGTTGCCTTAGTTTGGGTACACCTACCTATTTCACTTTTTATGGCAGTAGTGATGCAGTCATTAACTTGTACCACTTGCTGTTTCACTTTGGGATTTGCACTGTTATGGTTTGGTGCACTTGTCATTCGAATTGATGATGTTCATTGCATTGTTGTATCACTTGATGTACAATGCATTGTTGCTTATGTACACTTGTGTTGTGTTGTTTTTGAGTTAAACTGGTATATTGCCTTTACTGATTCGATTTACTGAGTTGGTCCACTTGTATATGCCATATATATATATACACATATAATTATGTGTGTTAGTGGTTACCCTTGCTCTTTTGCTCGCCAGTTCTGTGTTGTGCCCATATTTGTGATTTCTCTTTAATGTTGCATTTCAACCTAGTTGCCTTTGTTAACCATGCTGCAGCATTTTGGTCCCATGACTTTGTTGAGTTGATATGTTTGTTTACTGGAATTGGGTTTTTCATTTGTTAAGTGTGCACAAATGTTTACATTCACATATACAGGTGTGTGTGTGTGTGTACATGTATGTTCTGCCTGTTGCCTGTTGCTCTGGAGTATGTTGGCTATATTCAACCTTTGCCCACTGTCAAATTCTGTTGCACTTAATATCACCTGATGTTGGGGTATTCATTCCCCGATTTATTTTATGTTGTCACATTCTTGTATCTGCGGTTGCATTTTTGTGCAATTGTTTGGTACATATTCTAGACCTATTACACGGTTTATCCCGGCATGTAACTGTGTCACATTGCCTTCCTTGTTCACTGTTGGTTTCGCTTGCACTGTTTTGTTGCTGCAGCTGAGTTGAGAAGTGACTTGACCTCTGTAGTTTCGTTTTGCCGAATTACATTTGGTGATGTGATGATTTTATATACTGTGGTGGCGAGGCAGTACACGCGTGCGTGTACCACAGCCACACGGTTTTAACATTTTAATGAGGTCGTGTCATTGATATTTGAACCTTCATTGATTTTGTTTCGTTGATCTTTTGTGTACATCATCACTGTAGTGGCAGGGCAGTGCACGCAAGCGTGAACTGCAGCCACACGATATTGCTTTTATTAATATTCTATTTGCTTTTTGATTTATTAATCTTTTGCGTATTCCCGAGGCTGTAGTGGCGAGGCAGTACACGCGTGCGTGTACTGCAGCCCTACCCGAGTTGGCATTTTAAATGGACATCTCAATTGCTTGAATTGTTTTACGTATTCAAATTCAATATTTTGAAGTTGCATTTTTATTTGGTTTAATTTTAAACATTTTGACTGTCGTCTAATTGTTATTTAATTATTATTGCTTCTGTGCACTAATAACTGAGTTTGAATTAGACTGACCCGTGTATTATTTTCTTTTGAATTTAATACTCGGGTCAGACTCGAGTTATTTCAGGTTGTAGATATCTTGCTTTGGGTAGCGGTTTGAGCTATGAAGACTTTTCATATCTTTTGGGAGTTGTCGTGTTATAGTTTAGGTTGATATGTATTCATGTATGTTAGTCGATAATGTACTTGTATATATAACTTCCTGGGTCGACAGTTGTAGTTGTATCATATGTTCTATGTCAAATGTATTGTAACTGACATCAGTTATATATATGAGACCTTTCTGTTTTATCTGTGTTCCGCATTTATTGATATTATCTGTGTTATTATTATATCTACTGTCCTAAACTATTATGAACCATCGTAGTTCGTTTTTATACTGGAATTGGGGTATGTCGATGGGAGTAAATAAATCAGAGATCAAAAATGAAAGAAATATATATATATATATATATATATATATATATATACCACTCCTATCGAGATAACCAATACTAGTGTAAGGCCTAACTACTGATGGCCGCTCCTCAACAGCCTTATTCTCCGCCCTAGTTGACAGCATTACACTGTAGTGTTCTTGGCTAGCGTGGGTATAGAGGTGTGGCGTCACACTTTTTGTTTCATTGAAATCGGAGTTATATTGTGAAAGTTATGTTTTATCCAATATTAGGTGTAAATTGTTTTGTTTAACAATATTATTTATTTTAAATTATATAAATAATATTTTTATTTGTTATATCTTATTCAAATTTGTATTATATGTTATGTTACATATATTTTTGTCTTTTATATATTTTTAAAGTGATGTTTAAATTTTTGCAAAGCTTGTTGAATTTATTTTCAAATTTTAAAGGCTAGTTTCTATTTTTCTGTTATTTTCTTCATTTAAATTATTTTTAATTAAAATTTATTTATTTATTTTTGTGAATGAATTTTTATTTTTTGTTCTTATCTTTATTTATAAATATTTTTCAAGTACATAATAATTTTCCAAAGTTTGTTCCATTTATTTTCAAATTTGCTAGACTAGTTTACATATTTTTTGTTATTTTCTTAATTTAATTATATATATTTAATATTTATTTATTTATATTTTGTTTATTTGTTATATTTTCGTATTTTAACTGAATTTGTATATATATATTTCAGTATTTAAAATTTATGAAAAGAAAATAGAGAAATTTGAAGAGTTTGAAACCTTTTATATCCCTTGACTTTTCACCTCTCTACCTTTTTATTATCAACCAACATTTACATTCAATTTTTGGCTATTCCTTAACATTGCTTCAGTCATATCTTTTTTCTTCATTTTTCACGCATCTCAAACCTTCTCAACTCCAAAAATTCATGGCTAATACCTGAAGCAAAGTGGTGGTAAACTTCTTCTTCTTTTCTATGAAATTTCTTCTTGTTTTCTACTTGTTTATGTTGATTTTCACTTACCTTCTCTTCTACTTCAGGTTCGGCCCCACCACTCCAGCCATCTTGCCGCCTCCACCACCACTTGAGCCAGCCTCCACCACCTCCTCTCCAGCCCCAAGCCACTGGTCGTGGCCAATAGTTGATCATACTCCACCTAAATCTACACAAACTTCACCTATATGCACCATAGCCAACACCTATGCATTCATCACCTTCAACCTTCCTTTGGCCGCCACCAACTCCACCTCCACCACACATGGATGACCTGAAACCCTTTACGACACCATCCTCCAGTTCGCTACAAACCTGGCCATGGCTGTCCTTCCTTAGGCCGTGACATTAGTTGCATTGAATTCATGTTATTTTTCCTTGTAGTTGTAATCCACGCACTTATCCCTTTGTATCACCTTTGCCCCATCACCATACATGTTTGGCCGACCTCTTATGAACCCAAACAAGATCCTAGTTCTTGCTTTAGCCTTGCCTTTCTAACCTAGAGCTGAAGCATATGTTGTAGAAGGCAAGTGTAAGTGGTTTGGAGATGATTTATGCAGTCATTTGTACCATTGTTTAATCGTATTTTGGTTGAAACTTATTTTGTTTGCATTGTCTTGTTTGAATGTGCTCAATGTAATAAATCTTTGGCTCTCTCAAACTCGATTCATTATTGTGCTATCGTGCTTTGAGGATCTCAGTTTGTGTGTTTCAGTTGTCGTCTCCAGCTTATACCGGTGAGTTATTCTCACCAGACAGTTTTATACTTATATGATTGTAAACTGATCCCATTTGAATCTGTAAAATGCATCACCATATTATATCTGCTATGTTATGAACATATGATGTTCACTCATGCTTATACACCCGTTATGTCATCTGTTACTGTTATATTATGCTGTTCTGTTATTTATATCAGTTTATCACACTCCAAGTTCCCTTTAGATTAGAATCACTATAGGTTGAAATGATATATACCCGAACGGACTTTAGAGTAGGGAAAAATCGTTATAGGCTGAAATGATAGGCCTAAATGATTTTCAAATTATTTTCATTTACTTGGGATTGCAGGTTTGAAATGATAAAATCCGGCTTTTCTTTGTAAATTACGGGTTGAAATGATATATTACCCGTATCACTTTACCTAGGCTAGGAAATTATATACAAACCCGTAGTTAAATCATATTTTTCTAAAAAAATTTAAAATATGTTTGAAATGTAAATATTGTAATATTTTGATTTAAAACTTAATTAAAAATGGTTTTTATAAAGTATTATTTATTTTCTAAGAATTTATAAGTGAAATAAATTGATGGTAAAGTTAGAAAATTTGAAATGTAAGTTATTTTAGAAATTATATTTAGTGATAAATGGAATTTAAATTAAATATGAAATATGATAAATTTATGATATTTGAATTAAAATAAATTTTTTATAATATATTAATGATTTTTGAATAAAGTTAAAATGTTAAATGAATGAATATTGAGTTGAATTTTGAAATGTAACTTGAATTGGAAATTTGTGAGTTTTGTTTAAAAGTGAAATTTTAAGTTAAGTAAATGAAAATGAGTTATATTTGAAAATTTAAACTTAAATGATAAGTTAAAATTTAATTATAAAGAATTGAAATTGAATGTATGAATTTAATATGTGAATTATTATCAAATATTGATTTTTGATGGAAAGTTAACCTTATAAAATCATGAATTTAAGGAAAATTAAATGATTATTTTAAAGGTGAAATTTATGATTTTATATGTGTAAAATGGTTAAAGGAAAAAAAAGATTAATTGTTTGTGAAATTATATTGAATATTGAAAATGTAATTAACAGTATTTTGAAATGCTATTATTTCTAACATAAATGATATTACAGCGCTTTGTAAGTGCCGGGGTTGATACAAATGAACTATGTATAAATTATAACTAAGTGGTATTACAGCACTTGGTAAGTGCTGCGATAGCAGAAAGATAATTAAAACTTGAAACTAAATAAAGGGATACAGTAGCACTTGATAAGTGTTGCGGTAGGCTGAATTGAATGTTTGGGTTTTGATTTAAATAAATGAGCTCAGAGTTTGTCTAAAATTTTGGGAAATTAATATTTGATTTTAAATACAACAATTTCATTTTTAAATGGTTTAAATGAATTGTTTTGATTTAAATATAAACTATTTAAAAGGTGATTTAAAAATGATAATAAATGAATGATATCTTTGAATTAAAAAGGATAATAAATGAATGATATCTTTGAATTAAAAAGGATATTTAAATGTGTATATTTGGATTTGAATTCAAATAATGATTTGAAATGAATTTTGAAAGATATGACATTTTGATATATTGAAATGGTTTGGAAATGATTAGATCTTTATTTTGACAAAGATTTGAATTTGAAATGATACTTTATTTTGAAGTATAAACTATGATTTTTAAATTATAACTACGGGTTATAATAACGATTGGTTGTTAAAGAGACCGGATCGGATATTGACATGCTCTCTGTCGATACCGAAAAACACTTTAACAACTGTGTACGCGGTGGAGATTCCAGAATGAAGTAGGATGGTGGTGACGCTCTTGAGGTATATTACGTGGACCTGACTCCCGTGAGTTGGGTTAAGGTGGCTAAAACAAGAGCGATCACGGGCCAAAAGGGGTAGCTCCTCTGGTCGGACACATTCCTTCGATACTATACTCTTACTTGTGATTGATTAGATGGCCATCCTTTGATTTTGATATGGGGTTGTGTTCCGAGGTGGGCGTATGTGGCTGCTGCGTTACCACCAGCCCGTGTGCATAATTGGTATATCTACCCTGGCGTTACCTTGTGTGCCGTGTCACCTACCATACCGAGCCTTTGCTACGAGTTTGTTTTTCTCCCGTAGCCCATGGAGTATTTAGGGTAGTCATCCGATCTGGAGATATGCTGATACTGGATGGACTACTGGGACTATTATGTGTGAAGGGTGATATGGGCAGCCAGGGCGCTATTTAGAAGTAAGTTTATTTTACTGTAGACATTATTATAATAGCGCAATATTACTATATAGTAAATAGTTTGACGGATCCTTAAAGGATGGGCGGTCCCAGGCATCCTTTAAGTTACTTGTACCTTATTACAGTTCACTTGAGTTGGTTTACATTATATAAGTATATATTGTCCTGACTCGAGTGTTTTGTATTTTGCTTTACGCTCGGGTCATCCTGAGTATTCACAGCTTCGGATTCTCTTTCTGGAGCTGGTCTTTGATGGAGTTTCTGCCTATCAACATTTATATCTCTTTCTGTTTCAGCTGTTCTAGTTTGTCTCATGCATTAGTGAACTTCTACGTAATTGGGATTTCTGTTTTCAAACTGATATTGTGTATTTGTTTTGAGACTCTGTTATAGTAGCTTCATGAACTACTATGTTATTTTATATTCCGCTACGAGTTATTCTGATTGTTTTTTCTTTGTGATTCTGTGTATTTGATTTCATTTGTTCCAAATTTATTTAAAATTTGTTATTTTGCATCATTCAAGTCTGACATGTGTGGATTATTGTCGATTTGAATGGTACGAAATGGCGGGTCGTTACATCCGTATTTGTGTTAAATATTCCGCTGTGTTGATTAGCTGTACATTCAGTTTTGTGAGGACAGGTTATGATTACTGTCCAGTTGTATGTTATTGATGTTGTTGAGCTCTGATGATGTATTCTAATGATGTATATATATATATAATAGATATAGTTTTCTTTTGTGTAAAGATCTGTTATTATCTATTATATTTTATTCCGCTGTAATGGTAAGATTCTGATGTTGTTTTCTATTTTCTTCTTCAACCTCTTCTTCTTTAACCCTCATGCTTCGGTTTTTTAGACATCCGAAAATTGGGTCCTGACATGATTTGATAGAGTAATGCATGGCTATAATAGGTGAGAAATGCTAAGAATTAATAAACAGGGTAGAAAATTAAAAAGGCAAGCATTTAACAAAGTAACACATACCCTTTGATTTTCTCCAACTCTTTATAAAAGATATAAACAAATAAATTCCAATGAATACAATAAAAGCCTAGACAAATAAATAGAGAAATAAACAAAGAGATGGATATAGGAAAACATAGAAATATATATATATATATATATATATATATATAATGAAAATACATAAATTTTTTGGGTGTAAAACGCTGTAATTTATCCAAATCTAAATGTACAAATCGGAGTTCCATGAAACGAAAAGCAGAATAAATATTAAAATAAAATACATTTTCAAAGAAAAAGATTAGCATTTAAAAATTCTATTTTTTAAAATTTTCAACTGTGGTCAAACTTTGACTTTCAGTTGACCAAAAATACAAAATTTTCAGAAATTGTTTATTTTATTGAATTTGTCAAACTTATACATTTATTATGATTGAATCCTCAATTAATTCATTCAAATAGGTTTCATTTTTTCATATTATCTTATAAATAAAATATGCATTCCCATTGCTTTATTACATTCACGGTTTACAATTACGGCTCTTACTCTCATTAATGAACATTTATTTACATTTGAATACAATTGATTTCTAATTCATTTTATAGCCTAAATAGACAACTTATAATGGTTGTTACCATTATCTCTATTACACTCAAGTTTATCATTTTCTCTAATTATCATAATTTCTTACAAAATGTTAAATTCATTCAATTACCATAGATTATACACTAATTCATTTCTTCGCACCACACTTACCCTTATTTTCTTATATTCAAATTTTAAACCCAAATCTAACATTTACAACTAAATTAATAGACCAATTAAATAGTAACTTACAACCGTTACTATTACTTTAAATCACATTAATGAATTCATTTTTATTTACAAATCAAATGTTATAATTACTTAATTAACACTGATTTACTTCAATTTATATTGATCATATATTCAAATTATAACTAAGTGCAACAATGTACATTATTTCAATTAGTTTAAATTTCACAATTAGTTTTAATTACATTATTATATTTCATTTTAACGTTTGTTTCACTATTAAATTATAAAGTCTTTATTCTTCCAGTTTTAATTACCAAAATCGTATTAAATGAACAAATTACATTATTGAAAATTTGCGTGTCGTTACACTTATTCATCGTGAGTAATGCAGCATGAGTTAGTAACGAGTAACAGGTGGCAGGAGGAGCAGATGAGTTACTATGATTCCTAAAGTAGGATATTTTTATGTCAGGGTGTACATGTCCTTGGCCTTCTAGACCTAGATGATGGCTGCCTTTAGCAGTTATATTTACCTATCTAGTATCGCTTTGTAGTAGGACTTGTTTTCTCTTTTAGCTATGTGATTGCACTCATATGTAAGCATTTAGTTCCTAACGTAGTAAATCAATGATGATCAGTACGAAGCTTTTTCCCTACGTTATTGTGATGTTCACAAGAAGAGAATAAGATAGGTCGTAAATAATAAAAGAAAAGTTAAAGTCAGAAAGAGCAACTAAAAGGAAAACAACAAATTTAAAGAAAACCAATAGAAAGTTTTGAAAAGAAATTTTTTCTTATATGAACTATGCTTGGAAAGAAAATAGAGATTTTTATATAATAGCGGCATAAGTTCCAAGTATGATGAAAGAGGTGTGCAAAAGTAAAACGACAAATGTGAGGTTTTCCGTTTTCTACCTTCTTTCTGGCATAAGAAATCGAGTTTGGAAAAATTATATTTTTCTGAAATTCGAATATTAAAGTTGTGTGGTAGGATTTGGATGTAAACATTATTGAACTATGCCTCTATTCTGTACGAGTGTGGAAAAAATAGGATGAAAAATGTTTTGGGTTTTCAAAAGATTGCATTCATATAAAAATTGCAAGTATATTTAGGATGTTTGCATCATATTTTAAAAAGTAGTTTTTAAAGAGGAAAAGCATTTATATAGGAGGTACCTCTTAGAAATTCATGGACATGCATATATTTTATATTGAATGACACTTTGCACAAAGACAATGATGTTTGCAAAAATTGGATGTACACAAAATGGATGGGACTGATGTGGAGAATTACATAGTGTTATTCTTATCGAATTTCGAGGACGAAATTTCCTAAAGGGTGGTAAGAATGTAACACCCTACATTTCTAGATAATTAAATAGCCAAGGTAATCATAAACGGTGAAAATGAGCATAATTGGAATTATTAGGATATGGCCTCGAAACGTATACCATTGCGTTCATTGCAATTTTCAAATTAATTTACATACGTAATAGGCATCGAACGGACTTCCTATGAAAAGGTTTTTTAACGTTCGATGTTCCATATTGAAAAATAATTATATGTGTAAATGTGCGTGGACATATTTGTTTATAGTTATATGTGCGTATAAATTACAGAAGTAATGCGCGTTTGAATTTCGAAATAGACACGCATCATAAAGGACATTAATTGACATTAGCAATTGGAGGTAATTAATCAACATTAGTAGGCAATGTTAATCAAATTAATTTATATTAACTAGCAACATTTGAATTACAAAATAAACATGTTTTACAAAGAGAATTAAATTTGCAATTGATGGAAATTAACTAGAATGGATAGACAATGGTTAAAAGTTAACGTTTAACAATTTATAATGTTTAAAAATATAGGAAATAAATTAATACGTTTAAAACAAAAAGGATAGAACGTTAAAACTGACATGTTTTGCTTGTTTCTAATGGTTATATTTCAATCGCTTTAAATGAACGGACGGGTTGGTCTATCTCTCTATAAATAAACGCGTAGGGCTAGACTTCAAACCCATATTTTTTCTGAATGGGCACGGAAGCACTATCACTTTTCTTTCTCCTCTAATTTTTCAGAAATCAAATACAATAGATTTATGTTTTCTTGTTTACAATTTGGAGGTATAAACTGTAGATCTAGAGAAGAGACATCCAAATTAAGCCGTCCATATGAGGTGAATTTTCAAATGTGGTTTTCAGGTTTATCTGTTTATTTTTTTTCTTCAATTAGATCTAGATTTATAAATTCATACAAATTCCAATTTGTGGATCCAAATAGGGTTGCGAAGGGGAAGGCTATGGATAATAGAACTGGACTAAAAATCAGGTCTCAACCTGTACAAGATCCTACAGCATACACTATACTCAAAATATAGAGGGTAATCTAAAAAGGTGACGACCATATCCTAATGGGAGCAACCAACTTAGCCCTGCCGCATCTACCCTTTTTTTTTCATTTTCGGATGATGAGGCTCATGGTAATGATTACCTTTCTCATGGCACACATTTTACTTGAATGCCTCATTACCAATTCCATCATACACCATTAATTTCTATAAATGTACAGCCTCTGAGCTCGTATGTCTCGGAGAATGATGTTAAGTATAGGAGAGTTTTCTTCTACACCACCAAACTGATGTACGTTTGTAAAAATCAATGTACATGCACTTTAGAGATACAATGTCAGATATTCATCCATACAAGTTATCCAGGAACAGGATAACCTGAAGAAACTCTCCTACTACATCCTATCAGGAATCACCTCAAGGATCAGTAGAGAGCAACCCTTGCATCGAAGATCAAATGCAGATATTGCTGCCACATATATATAATATGAGAAATTTCCCCCGAGGGTCGGTGACAAGGAGCCCATTATTTCTTTTATCCCATGTCTTCAGTTTCTAACGTACATTGGTTCAAAGTGGTTTTCGGATAGGGATTATCCAAAACCGACCTCGGTCCCTTCGAACCAATCATTTACAAAAATATGTTAAGTTTGAGGGTGATTATCATTTCACTCATTAATATTTTTATCAAATAGAATATATCTTTTAGATATATAAATCTTTAAATCATATTCTTTCCAGTATTTATGGAATCAATTAACCTCTCTTTAACTTGGGAAATACCAAATCAAAACCATTTCTCATAAACTATATTAAGTAAAAATGGTCGATAAAAATTATACTAATTCCACTCAACATCACTTTCTGTATTCAACCTTTACTATCCATCGAATAACGATGAAATCACCTTATAAATTCACATGAATAGTACAGGTTCCCTCGTCGAAATTTATACCAAGTATAAGAAGTTTATTTCTATATAATACAAGTTGTATTAAATTCGAAAAAGTTAAATATATTATGCTTACCTTGTTTTCGACATTTTGACATTATCTATTCCTCGCCCAGGAAAAAGCCAGGTGATTTGAGGAACTAGTTACTCCTAAACATCTCCTTACTGTAAGCACCTTACATCTGAATCTCACGAACAGAAAAATCTAGTCTACTCATAGGTTTTTAGAGCTAAGATTAAATCACTTGACTTCAACAGCTTTTCATTAAATCATTCATTTAAACCTTTTAAAATAAATTGTAAAACCATCAAATCATCTTTAAAATACTTACTTATTTGTTTGAAAATAGTTGTAAAGGATTTGGAAAAAAATACTTAAGTTTAAAGTCATATTTCAGAAGTTATTCAAAGTGCTGCAAAAAGTGCTACGAATAGTGCTTTTAAAGCTTATTTGATAAAAATGACTTTTTGATCATTTAGAAATCCATTTTTATAACTCAAATCTCCTTAAAAAATTTATAATATTTATAGGATTTATTCCATATTCTTGAAAAACTAGAAATATTCATTTTAAAGAATTTATCGCTTTGGTTTTCGAACTGCTTATTTTGAAAATATTTGAAAATCTACCGAACGAAATCTTGATCTTTTTATTTTGTTTGAAACTTATGATTATAAAAGTTATAAAAATTATTATTACAAAAATTTTTGAATTTGAGTCCATCGTATAAGTGGATTTAACTTCCTATGGCGTGAAATCGTGAACTACTGTTACGCGACGCGTCACTTTCAAGTTCATTTTCATTTTCTTTTTGTACTTTGTCGAGACACTTTTAAATGCTTATAAAACATTTCTAAAACATTTTAAACCAAAGCCAAGAGGTTTAACATCTCATAAATACTAATTTATCTACAAAAATGAAAATGGTTTCCTTTGTGATATTTCGACGTGTATTTAAACGTGACTTGTTTTACATATCCAAATAACAATATTTCACAGCCAAGCATGATGATAAAACATATAATATCATCATCCAAAATGTATATATAGACATATGTGGAATTTTCTCATTCAGATTAACTTAAAAATGGCTATAGCTTAGCTAACTTGAATGTAAAGCTCCCGAAAACTCTGACTTTTTCCTTTAGAAGACTCGGTCTTGACCGTGGAAGCTTGGATGACTCACGTTGTAACGATCCCGGATTTTTACAAGGTTTAAATTGCTAATTAATTTAATTTTTGAATAAAAATGGTGAAATTAATTGGTAATTAATATAAGATTCTAGTTAAATTATGAATTAATTGAGTTTTAATTTGGATATTTGAAAATAAATATGTATGTAAAATAGATCGAAAATAGAATTAAATTAGGATGTAAATTTATTTGTATTTGGATTTTGGATATGATTAAATTTGATGTGCCTTTATTTATACAAATGAATCTTTTATAAGTTATATTTTAAAATTTAATATAAAATAATTTTCAAACGATGTTTAAAGTTAAATTCTATATTTTATAATATATCATATGTGTGTTTATTTTATTAAAATATAATTAAGTTTTTAAAAAAATTTCATTAAAGGTTAAATTTCTATATATATATATATATATATATATATATATATATATATATATATATATGAATGCAAAATGTAAAAAAATAAGATAATAAGTATTGAAGTTAAAAATAAAAGCTAGGAATAGAAACAAATATATATAGGACAAATTTTAGAATATAAAGTAAACACATAACTAAATTCAAACAACATATTAAAATAGAAATTTGTTTATATTATAAAGTAATAAGACAAAAGAAGATATATATTCAAGTATAGTTAGGAAATAATAATAATAAAAAAAAAACATAAATACTAAAGCAAAACACGACAAGTTGTGTATGCAAAAAATAAAAGTAAGACAAAATCATTATGTACAAACGAATAAAATATAAATATGCAGGTATGAACAAGCTAATAAAGTATAAATATGAAACAAGAATTTATAAGTATCTATGAACAAGGAAAAGATAAGTATGTAAACATGTATATGAAAGGATTGCATGACAAGATAGTAAAATATTTTAAGTATGTAGATTAAAATAAAATAAAAACAAGACAAATAACATTAATGTAAGCCACCACAATATCATCTCAGCAGAAATCTTGTTTGGCTAAAGTAAGAAAAGAAAAAAAATCTTTAGTCAACATAAAACAAGAAAAAATCTCTGACCTTTTTGTACAAACAAGAATGATATAGCCTGTAAACTTCTTTTTATATATATATCAAGCTTTTTCATTTCAGTTTCGGTCAAGCAAAGGCTAAGAAATCTGAAATAAACATCATCTTAACCTAAAAACAAAATTCAATTTAAAACAGTAATTCAATCAATTAAAACTAGAGATCAAAAAGAAGATTTCAGCTTGCAATTTCAAGCCTGTTTCATCATAACTCCGTTCATTCTGGAAGACAACTGTGAGTAACATCACTTTAAACAATTTTAAAAATATGAATCTGTTACAAGTTATATTAGTGAAAAGTATATCTGAATATAAACACGAATTCTCTGTGTATATTGGTTGATGGGTGTACAGGTTTTTGTTTATGTTATATATATGTCCTCTGTTTATATTCTAAGCACAAGATTTTTAATTCAAAAATCTTTTCTTCTTGTTCTACTCATTGTTTGGACATGGTGTTAAAATAAAATTTGTTTGTTATAGTATGTATTAAAGTTTTAAAGAAAAAATTATTTATTTCAGTTAAAACAACTTAGAATTTTCTTTGGAAAGCAAGAAAACTGAGTACAACTTCTAATAAGTCAAAATTTAAAATTTTTAAATTACGAATTCTGGTATGTAATCTGAATTCGTATGCTATAACATGATTTTTAAAGCTAAAATCACAATTTTTAGAGCTAGGATTTTAGAGCAGTTTGAGTTTGTTTGAAATGGGCATTTCCAGTTGTCTCTGGTGATCTTGATGGCCGGAGGGGTCGAGCTTCGTCCTGGAGGTGGGGGAGTGATCAGGGGTTGCAAGAAAATTACTGTGGTGGTGAGCAGTTGGACGTGGAAGCGGCGATGACGAGTTTTAGCTCGTAAACCTACTTTTGATGAGGTTCGGTATTTCGATTTGTACGCCGTCTATGGTCGATCGAGTTCAACGTGCTCTTGGGGAACGGTAGCTTGGTCGTAGTCGAAGTCGTAGCCGGAATTGTAGACCTTCAGGTGGCCGGAGCTGCGAGGAAGAAGCATTGGAAAGCTTTGGGGTGGGGGTTGCTTTTCAGTTCCAGGTTTGGGTTTAACTCGAATTTGAATTCGAGGAGATGACAGAGTTTCTGGTGATTGGGGATGGATGTGTGGATGGTCGTCGACTTGTTCGACGACACAGCGTTGGCCGAAGGTGACGGTGGTGTCGTGCACGTGCACCATGCACGAGTTTATGGTAACCTGGAAATTTGATAGCTTGGGTGGTTTCAGGGTGCTCTTGCGTATAAATTCGAGTTTTACTCGAAGCTCTTAAGTGTTGGACTCGAAGTTATGTAGTATTGGCTCGGGTACAAATGATGGTACAGGTTTAAAACAAAAAAACAAAAAATTGTTCTGTTGTTTTTTGAAATATTAATTTCAATTATAAATCAAAGTTTAAACAGAGTTTTGAATCATAGTTTAAGTATGAATTCAGGTTAGTTTAAAACTTAGTTATGAATAAACAAAGTTTTGAAATTAAAATTATTTAATAAATAAAAAAGTTTTAAGCAATTAAGTGGATTTAAAAGATTTGAATTTAAAATGGATTTTGAAACTGTAAATGAAGAATTTGAAAAAAGTTAAATTAACTTTGAAACCTAGACCTAAGTTTAAATTTGAAATTAAGATTTTGAAATAAAATAAGTTTTATAAATTGAAATGTTTAAATAAGTTTAAAATGTTTAAGTATACTTTAATATGTGAACTTAAGGCGAATTTGATTTTAACTCTTTTAAATTCCTTTATAACGAAAGTGAGACTTTAACACGTGAAGTTGAAGTTTAAAAACAATGGTTTTAAACTTTATTGAAGTTAAACTGGTAATCATTTTAAATCTAAAAATTTAAAATGAAAGTAAAAGTAAATTTAGAAGTAAGTTGTTTTCAATATATTTGTGAGTGTTAGTTAAATCATTAATAAATATGAGTTTTATTTTTAAGTAAACAAAGATTGAATGATTTGCAATTCATTAACTACTAAGTTAAGTAGAATGGATGTTTTGTATTAATTAACTTAGTAATTACAAGTTTGAATTTATGTATTCAAAGTTAAGTTAATTTAATTAAGGAATAATTAAATTGTAATTAATAACTAATTAAGTTACAATTAACACTTAATTAATTAAATAATTAGGATTAATTAATGAGTAATTAATGGTTAATCAATTGTAACGTCCCGCCTTTTCGCACGCTTTAAATCGACACACGTGCCAATTCAAACCATACGGAAGGGCGGATTGTTATGGGGTAAATAAGATAAACACGGAGAAGATGAAGAAAGAAGAAAAAAAATAGAATCTTGCAGCGGAACGATAAAATATAATAATAAATATACAGTTCATAAAACTGTTTACAAAACATTTGATTTTTCTTTATACAATAAATATCAGAGTTCACATACCAATAAATATCAATGCAGCGGAATCAAATGGTGTAGTGGAATAATATAATAGATAGTAATACTACAAAGCTTCGTCTTCGTCCTCTAGAATAAAATCTTCAAATCCTGAAACGCTCGGACTGACCCGAGCGAATTGAAAAGACAAAACACTCGAGTCAGAACTCAAAGATCTTATGTAAGTTAAATCAACAGAGATAAATATGAGTGCAGTAACTTAAGAGATGCTCGGGATTTACATCTCCTAAGGATACTTTAATTATCTACTATGTAGTATATTTCGCTATTATACCAGTGTCTAATTGTAAAATAAACTTACTTTTAAATAGCGTTAAGGCTTTACATTTTCCACCTTAACACAGTTATATATTCCCATAGTCTATACGGTACCGTAATCTCCCTCGTACTGGGCGTCGTCAGAGGGCACTCCATAGGTATGGTACAAAACCAAAATCGTATAAGGCGCGCTAGGGTAGGTGACACGGCACAACTAGGCAATGCCAGGGTAGATATACCAATTGCTATCCGGACTGGTGGTAACGCATATCCGCACCTACCGCCCACCTCGAATAAACACCCCCAAAATCAAAAAAATAAAGGTGGCCACCGAATCAATCCAAAGTCAGAGTATATTATCGAAGGGATGTGTCCGATAAAGGGCGCTATCCCCCTTGGCCCGAGAATCGCTCCTATTTTAGCCACCTTATGCCAACTCACGGGAGTCGGGTCCATGTATTTACCTCAAATGAAATGCCGCCGCCATCCTACTTCATTCTGGAATCTCCACCACGTACACGGTTGTTAAAGTGGTTTTCGGAGTTGGCAGAGAGTATGACAACTTCCGATCCTGGTCTCTTCAACAACCAAACGTTATTATAACACCGCGGTCTTATCAAAATAGTTTTACTTTCAAAATCAGAATATATATCCATTTCAAAACCATATAATACGATACCATTTTTCGTTTTAAAAACCAAATAAATTTGATATCATTTATAAACCCAAATCAATATAATATCATCTTTATTTCACATATATCTTTTCCAAAATCATACTGCTTTAAAATTTATAATATCTGAAACCCAAACATTTGAATTATAACTTTAAAAACATAATATTTCGGAATTCATAGCTTTAAAACCATAACTTTCAAAACTTAAATGGTTTGGATATTCAACAGTATATAAAATAAAACAGTTGAATTTAAAATTTCTTTATAAAGTAAATAATTTCCACGCCTTTACAATTTTATTTACTTTAAATTCATTCTAAACCCATAACCTTTAGATTCACTTTCAGTTGAATAAAAACACTTCGATTTCAATATTTTCAAACTTTGAGTATTTAATAACTTTCAAAACTAAGGTTGGGAATTTCTATTCAACAATTCATTGTCCTATTATTTAGTTTTGAAACGTTTACATAATAGATCCATAACCATTTAAAATAAAACCCAACTTATTAACACTAAATATTTCCTTCCATTTATTTATACTAGAATTATTCATTTAATTTATCTTGAATAAAAATCCAGTTATAAATATCATACCTTTAAAATTTCCAAGATTAATAAGTTTACACCTACTTGTGGAGTTTAATTTTTAAATAAGCCCAATTCCAAATAAATTTCCAAATTAATTTCCAATCTTAATTGATTTGAACAATTTAAAACTCTATATATATATATACAATATCTTAAACATGTACTTAATCATAAATATAAATTATCAAACTCCATTTTTCAACTTATTTATTTCCATTTAATAAATTCATATATAGCTTAAATTCAATAATTTAACTATATATGTATATATAAAATAAGATTTTATGTAAGATCAAAATTAATATCTATTAAACCGCATCCTATCCAAACCATAGAAATCATTTCAAAAATAATTTTATATATATATCGCGGTGTCTGTATATAATTTTCTATCCTATGGTCAAGTGATACGGATAATTATCATTTCAACCCACAAATTTAAAAATAAAAAAATGCGGTTGTATATCATTTCAAACCGCAATCCCGAATGAAATGAGAATGCATAATACCCTGCAGTTTATATAATATAGAACACACCATCCATTCACCCAATATCAATCATCAACCAATTTTATTTCAATCATCATCAATTTAAACAAACATCAATAGAGCATATAAAATATAACAGGTATCAATAAACAGTTTATATTCAAATAAATAAATAACTGTTTAACTAGAAGTTTATATGAAAAATAAATAATTTTAACTGTCAATTTATATGCAATCATAAAATTAATTAACAGTTAAATTAAATAAATGCGATTTAACTGAGATGATGAAAAAAAATGCAAAACAGTCATAAATTAATTTCTACTCATATCTTAAATCAATTTAACAAACATAAGAAAACTTAGAAGTTGTGAGTGGGTTAAACACTCACCTTTTGAATTTAAATTGAATAAAAATTCAATGTAAACCCAAAAATTGGACAGTCTCCAAATTCGTCTAAACCAGCGTCAAAAGATCCGGAATTTTATTACGATCCTAACAAAAAAAATCGCATATGAAACGGAGTTCGTATGAGAAAGTTACACGCGTTAAATCGCTTGAAAACAAAATTAATTTAAACAAACAAATAAACATACCTTACAAAAATATAAGCAAGGTCAGCAAAAGCTTTAGCACGCTACAGGACCTCGTTCTTCTCCGGTACGAAAAATGAAAAAAATCATTTTTATAAAAGAATGCTTTTGGAGTTGCAAGAATAAGAGCTTTGAATATGAGGTGTTAGGAGAAACAAAACGTAGAAGAAGAAATAAGATGTAGGTTATTTATAATTAGGAAATGAATGTGGAGGGACAAAAATAAATGTCACGTTTTATTATTAAAGCTTCACGCATTAATAATACATAAGGGAATGTACGTAGTAATGGAAAAGTTCAAATGAAAGTAGAATTTTGTACGCATTTAGGTTTTTATCTACACAAAATAAAATATTTATACTTACCTTAAAAATGAGAACGTTCAATTTTGTTTTCTCAAAATGATCTTTTATTTCCATTAAAACACCATTTTTGTTTAACACAAAACGTGTGTTTCTTTTATTAAATCTATTAATTGCAATCAACGTTTCCTTTCTGTTTAATTGAAACATTTGAATTACATTAATTGCAGTTACTTACAAAGTTAGATTTTAAAACAGACAACTAAAATAGATAAAGAAATAGAACAATTGTTTATTTAAACACGTTTATACATTTATTGTTTATACACAAGCTTAATAAATAGATTATTTTCCTATTCTTGTAATCAGTCTGTAAGCTAAAACACAGTTCAAATAAACATATATTTCTTTCTTTAAAATCAATCTTTCTATTCTTATTTTAATGAAATTAAACGTACATTCACAGATGAAACTTCATTTTATTTGATGTAAAATTTTCTTTTTATTAAATCAAACTTTCCCTATATTTTCACAAAACATATGTTGCTTTTATTTACACCTATTAATATACAATTAGTATTCTCTCTCCTATTAATTGGAAATTTTCAATTACATTAATTTCATATGATTAAGTTTCAAAATGGACTAAATGAATGTAATGAGAAGTATAACAATTATTTCCTATCTAATAGTAATTTAAACATATTAATACACTATTCTCTACAAACAGTAATTATATATATTTCTTACTAAATAATAGTTTCTCATCTCTACAATCAATCTTTCAGTTGCCAAACATTTTTACTAAATGAATGTTTACTCTTTTACTAAACTTATTCATTCTTATTCTTTATTAACATTTATTATTATAATCACCATTATTGATTACATTCAAACAATGTCATTAAATACACCTGACGTATGTTATCATTTTTTTTAACTTACTGTAACACATGTTATTAGTAGAAGTTCAAATTAAGATCATAAACATGTCTCTTAACATATGTTAACAAAAATAAAATCATAAATTTTTATTATTCTACCACTTATATTCCTTACTACAATTAGCCTTTGGTATTCCTATCCATTAATTACACAAATAACATAGTTAATATTTGTTTGTCTTTCACTACACTAATACTTCTATATACATCTTAGATTTGTATCAACGGTTATTTTTCTAAAAATGTGAAGCGTGTCAATTACGCGTATTAATTAAGGTTTTAAACTCAATTAACAAAGTTTCCTAAGTCCAATCCCTTTTTACCAAATTTGACAATCCCTAACCATTCGTACTACATTCCCTATAAATGTAATATTTAATAGATTTTATTTCAAATTAACGTACAGCTTAATTTCCCTCAATTGAGATCTGATTCCCAAAATTTTATTTAACATACTAAATGAATAAATAACCTAAATAAAGGGTCACCTACTCACTTTCTTTCATGTATAAGTTACTACTTGCCCTCCTAGGTATAAATTCCATATATAACACTAATTAATTTCCAACAACACTGCATTATCCAATTATCATAAATTTGTTCAATATATACTCCTTTTTACTTATAAATAATTTATGTTCTCTGTAAATTCTCATTCACTCTTCCGTTACTAAAATTAAAAATCATTAAGTAATGTTTCCTCCATAACAGTATTAAAATTACTTAACATTCAAGAGGACTTTATTTCAAATAAATTGATTGACCAATAAATTAGGTAATATATAATAATTGTTATTATACCCTTAAGTTTTATTCTTGTTCTCTTCTATTTGGTTTATAGCCTAAGATAATATAACCAATCTAACTCCATAAATAAACTTATTTTATTACCCAAATTATACATAAATTAATTACCTTTTACATCCCACTATAAATCAGGGCAACCTTTAATACCACCCATATTATCATTCCTTACACAATACTGATCTTATTTAATTAACATTAACTATCCATTTTGTGCAATAACTAAATGTTTACATTTGTTACTTATATTTAGTTTTATAACCAAACGTATCGTGCTTAAATAAAATGAATTGGAGTTTCATTTAGATTGTTGACAATTGACTTGTATTAACATTGTTTCAGTCTAAATTTAGTTATCATTCCATTATAAATTTGAAATATTTTATTTCTTTCAATATTAACTCATAAAATATTATTAAAATAATAAATATTTATCATCGAAAATTTATGGGTCGTTACATCAATTTTAATTAATGATGATTAATGTAAGTAATTTCTTTAACAAAGTAATAAACGAATTGTTTTTAGTTAATGAAGGTCATTAACTAAGATTATTTAAATAATTAATTAATGTGATTAGTTTTAACAATTATTTTAACTAATTAATTAATGATAATCATTTATGAAATTGTATAAGTATAATTACTTTATGAAAGTAATTAAGAAATTAATTGCTTATTCTAATTAGTTAAATTTAATTTGATTAATTTATGATTAATTGTCAAATATTGTGTACTGGATTGATATTTCTGATATATGATTGTGATTGTGACGATCTTGACTCGCCTTCGAAAATCGGCACCGAATACGACACTCGTATTCAAATGCCGCAGATCCAAACGTCGAATCTGGTTCGCCGGAGCTTATAACACATTAAGTATAACAACACAGCGGAAGAAAAAGAATATCAATATACAACATTAGGTACAATAACTGATACAATATGATACAACTGAATGATACAATGAAATATACATCAGAGATATGATACAAGATGATAGCAGCGGAAAGAAAAGATAACACAGCAGCGGAACAACAACTCTAATATGGTCTTCAAGAAAGAGCTCCAGTATCGGCAATCTCCATCTCCAAAACACCAACTCAGCAATAGCTCGAACTCCTAATCACGATGCACAAAGATGAGCAAGTACAGTCGTGATCCAAAGACTGAACTAGCTCCAGATAACCTACTAGACCTGACTACCAGAAAAACCCAACTCTTGACTGCCCGTGTGGGAAAATAGTGGGCACCTAGAGTTTAGGAAAGAAACAATAAACTCCAGGTCAGTCATGGGACTAGTATGAGCAAACAAAAACAGTTGGTCTTTAAAACAGACAACAAGATAATTTAAAATAAATCCGCAATGCTTTTTGGAAAATGAAACTACCATAAGGCCTCCCGCCACACACACAATGCAAACGCAGAATTGGAGGAGATTTCTCCTTATGATAGTCAAATATGCTTGATACGAGAAAATCTTTGATATTATTGCTATAAGTGCAAAGTGTGGGAAAACCATTTCGAAAGTATAATATAAATCCTAGCCAGCATAGACATTCCGAACTATGCCTACTATAGCTACCATCTAAACAGTGGTGACCACCATAAGTAAATGGCAGGTTCTACAACTAAAACCGTACAAGGCACGTATTGAAGAATGGATTTCCAACAAATGGTCAGGCTAAGGAACTTCCTACTGCCACATGGGATCGCCTCTGGCGGGACGTCCCGAGAACTAACGTTACGGTTAGATCTCTGCCAACACAAGGCCGGGTTACCTCTGTAACTAGGTAACTACTACACGAATATGCCATCCCCCGGTCCTTTGGGACCTTTACCCGAGGCGCCTCAAAGCAACAACCACACGGTAAATGAGATTGGAGCAACCACATGAGTAAGTATCTGGGCTCCATACCATGATACCACCCTTTACCAGAAGGGAATGACACACCCTAAAGGGAGCGACCCTCATAACCTTGCCGCATCTTTCCTGTTTCGACCATTTCCGGGGTGTGAGGTCCTGATGCAGTCTCGTCCACAAAGCTACGCTTTGGCACAAAGCCATGCTTTGGGTCAACAGATGACCAAAGCAATGATCACAAAGATAAATGATCAAACAAGTGATCATATCACAAATGATCAACCAATGATCATCACACAGCAGCACTCAGCATGCCACATTACCAAATTGGGAATATATCACTGATAAATATCAACTACATAACCTCTAAGCTCGTACGTCTCAGAGAAGGGTGTTAAGCTAAGAGAATAAATTCTCCGCCACCGAGCAGAAATATATTTGATAGAGATCAGTTCAATATCTCAAAGTGTAATGTCGGACATACAACCATACAAGTCTGTTCCGGGTTCGAACAGAACCGAAGGCACTTCCGAAGAAGCCCTTGCAATTCCGGGTATCCACAATCTCGATCGGACTTCCCATCACTAAGGGAATCTCTATACCGTAGCTACTCGGTGCAGAGACAATCGATAGGTTATCCTATCGTTCTCACAAATACCCGGTCTTCACCACCGGTCTTCAATTGCAATCCATAACGTCGTATCACTATTCGGAATGGGTTATATGACACAAGGTCCTCTCCCGGCTAAACCGAATAGTAAGCGCCATATTTAAAAACATATGGATATGGGATTTCGTTAAGTCACAACTTAAAAATCCAAAGCTTTTCTTTCAAGTGGTTAACAAATTACCATTTTAAATATTTAAACAAAAAGATTTATTTCACAAAGTTTCACCCAGTTTCACAAAGGTCCACTTATAGATTTTGAAAACAAATTTCCATTTCAAGTGGATTAACTCATTAAATCTTTAAATTAAAGACTTAATTTTTTGAGCTTTCAAACCGTTCCCAAAGATTTATTCATAACTAGGAAAAACTATTTTCCATTTTATACTTGAAATCCTTTTAACACAAATTGGACGTTTACTTCTTATGTGAAAGCTTTTATTATTTGAAAACGATAGTTTTCGTTTCAGAAAAATCCAATTATATTCATACAAGTTAAAACCTTGGGTTAAATTTAAAGTCCCAAAACAACACTTTTTAAAATGGTTTAAAAACCCATATAAACCCAATTATATGTTGAATACCCTTTTTAAACCTTAGTTCCAAATCATTGAATTCAATTTCAAATATTGAATTCAAATTTAAATCAAATTATTTAAATTTCAAAACTCAATCAAGTTATTCAAAATAACTTTTATTTTTGAAATTCATTTTCAAAAGCTTTCAATTCTAATTCAAAAACTATTTTGGATTCAAAAATTCAATCTTAAAACAATCTCAAAAATCTATGACTTAACCCATTTCCACGTGCAATCCATAATTGTGTGTGTATAGTGTGGTCCAGGGGTTCAACACAATAGTGCACAACATCATCATCACAGATCCGATCATATTGATAAGCGATATAATCCATAACGCTTATCTTTATTCATAGAGTCATTGATAAAATGAATTTATCAATTACAAAGATTCACTATTACGATTCGATGTGGGTTTCGGATAACCAATTGGAATCCGACTCCCTGTCGCATCGAAATTCAAATGTCGTTCTATGGGTCAAGGGGTTACATATACATATAACAATATATACATCACAGATATAATAGTCTAGCACAAAACATTACATGGCATCACGTCACACAACAGATACATCAATCCATCACATATCATCTAACAATCAAACATCCATAAGTAAGATCAGTTAATTGTTTGATTCGAATCAATTTTAATTGCTTATGAATAACTACTAATCCTGGTTAATTTATCATTAATAAATTACAAATCATTTGGATTAACTTTTCTTTAATCATTTATTAATTAACCATTTATAGTAAATTAATTAACCTTTAATTGCAATTTATCAACCTTTAATCATTTAGTAATTAATCATAAATTATTTAATTCACCGTTAAATACGTTATCTTTAATTAATTAATCAACCCTAAATTTATTAATTATCGTTAAATTAGTTATCCTTATTTAATTACTATAATTTATTAACCTTAAGTTAATCACAAGATAAATAAATTTTTAATTAATAACTTCCCTTGATTACTTTCACAAATTATTAACCTTTAATTAATAATTTTTCTCTTCTTAATCCTCAAATCTTAATTAAATAAATTTAACCCTTTAATTACTTATTTAATTACTCCAAATCAATAATTAATTAGATAAATAAATTATCAATTTCAATTAACTTAATAATTTAATGAAATCAAAATTATTAAATCCTCATTAAATTTTAAGAAAAACGTCATCCTCATTAATGATTTAATTTATCATTAACAAAGTATCTTAAACCATTTATTTCAAATTTACTTTCTAATTTCCATTTTTTTTTTCACTTAAGATTTAGAATGGGTACAATTTAAAGTTAAAAACAATTTGAAACACATTTTGAAATCTTAAGTTAAGGAAATACTCATTTTCAAAAAGAAGTTTAAAGAAAATTTAAAAACAACTTCTTTTTTTTTCAAGCCATTTTAAATCATACTTTAATATTTAAAATTTTCAAACAATTTAAATTTTGAAAACTCATAAATCTCCAAAGCCAAATACGAATCATTTTTAATTTCTGGATTTAAAATCTTTGATTTAAATTTGAACATACAGGTTTTAAAAGGAAACCTGAACCAAAATCTTTTCCCGAGTTGCCCCTGCTTTACTTCGAGTAAAACACCCCAAAACTTCGAGTCACTCACGCTATCGACTCGGGAAAAACACGAGTAATTTGCCCTCTGCTTCAAACCGAAACACTGACACAACCCACTACCACGTGCACATGCCCCATTGTCACAGCGAGCTCCGATCATCATCGATGATCTCCTCAGGTCCGCAAGCACCTCCGCATCCCATCATGATCAACAAATCAATCAATACTAACTCGAATTCGAATTTGGGTGTTCAACTGCAAACCTGGAACCAAGATAACAACGCCTGGCACCATCTCACCAAAACCTGAAACCGCCTCATCTACGATCCCCCGACCACCATTGCCTCTGAAACTCCGGCCATACCTTCGTCAACGACCAAACTTCCACCACCCAAAACCCCTTCACACTCGATCAACTGTAGAAGAGGAGATGACCGAAATATCAAACCTTGTTCAAACTAGGGTTGCACACCAGAATCGACAACTACTACTTCCATCATGAATTAAAAATTCATTTTTTATTTTTCTGATGACCATGTCTGCTCCTTCCAGGGACGTCTACGACTCACCCATCATTGCCGATCGATGGCAATTGACAACAAACCCAAATTTGAACAAATCTGATTATCTCAATGATTTTAGGCTTAAAAATCATGAATAAAATTTTAAAATTCATAGTTTTTGATAATAAATCGATTTATATTCCTGAATCAACGAATTATTCAGGTTAAGTTTTTTTTTTTTGATGTAGTTTGAAATTTCACTGTCTTTGTTTTTCTGCATTTTCCAGATAATTCACAACTAACATACTTTAACTATTCTTAAATCTTAGTTTAAATTTCAACAACATGATTCATTCAAATACTGAAGGTTATTGGAGATTGATTTAAAGAAAAGTGAGTTTTCTTGGATTAATTCAAAAGCCTGTAAACTGTAAAAGAAGCTTCATCTCCTATTTTCCAGACATGTACAGAACTATGTACACGTACTTGCTGATATATATATATATATATATATATATATATCTGTGTGTGTGTGTGTGTGTATATACACATGCATTTATCATTTCCAAGGCTATTCCATCACAGACATCAAACCAAGAGAATAGTTTTATAAGAAAAAAAAATCAAAAATTTGCTTACAGTTTATATTTTTTTCTGAAACTGTATACCGTAAAGAGGTGAGTATACATATACATATACACAAGCATGCATCCATCATAGTGTGTATATATATTCACATACTCACAGGCAAGCAGGCTTTTTAACAACAGAACAACATTCATCATTGCATATAACATAGATTTGGGTAGATTTGCTCACCTGAGTGTGTAAAAGCAGAAAGCCAAACAGAGAACAGGTTTCTGGATTTTCCTGGATCTTGAATTTGTTCTTTGAACTTGCATTTGATATTTTTTAGCCTGTTGAAGTTGTTTGAATCTGATCTTGATTTTAGTTTTTAAATCTGCATCTTTGAAATTATAACACTTTGTTTAATCTCTATTGCATGCTCTTGTTTATTCAGTTTATTAATATCAAAACAAGAATTTTAAATTCACTTACTGTTTTTGAATAAAACAGAGTTATTTCCTGGAACTTTGAAAAAAAATAATTGTTTTGAGTCTTTGATCTTATACTTTCCTGCAAATAAATTGATTGATTCAATTAGTTAAATTCCTGCTTTATTATTGTTTAACAACTTCAAGTTCCAATTTTAAAAAGAAGGTTACTTGCCTTTATTTACTTGAGAGAATTTGCACTGTCTCTGCCCACAAAAATGCAGCACTGTATCTTTTATAGTTCTGCAAATTACTTTGAATTTGTGTTCAAACTTGTTTTCAAAACTATAATTTTATTATACCAAAAAGTACAGAGTTTACCTGAGAGCTGAAAGCAGAGCTTGTATTTGAGTTTGAAACTGCTTTGAATTTGTTTTGAATTTCTTTGCATTAATTTTTTTTTCACAGGCTTCAGATTTCCAGGTTTTAAAATCTCTGCATTGCCCTTTTTTTTTAAACTGAGCTTTGAGTTTTGTCTGCTACTTGAAATCCAAAACCTTGAAGTTTTGAATCTGGTTGTTTTGAATTGCTCTTGAATTGTTTTGCTTTAAATCTTTGAGTTGCTATCTTTGTCTTTATTTATTTTCAGAGGAAACAACACTTAACAAAACTGAAGCCTATCCCTGGTAAAAGCTTTTGCATTCTATCTGAATTCTCTTTGAACTTACATGCTTCAGCTTTTAGAACTGGAAGAGGATGTTGCTTTTGACTTGAAATTGATATTTGCTTCAGTTTGAATAAAAAAATTTCTTCTGGTTTTAAAAACTGAGTTGTTTCTTGGTTTTGGTTTTGAACAGCTTTTGATATTGAGAATGGTGAGACTAAATCTTTTTGTTCAGATTTTTGCTGAGATATGGTTTGATTTCACATGGGAAGATGGAAAGGTTTTTAAATTTTTTTATTTATTTGAATATTTTATTTTTTTATAAAGACAATTCATGCCATTTGTTGGAATGAAATCATGAGCTTAGATTTTGTTAAGTACCCCACTCCAAACCATGTGCATGTATATTTCACTGTTTTACATTTTAAATTTTTAAAGACAAAAGAGTGTTTATTTTTATTTTTATATCATATTTATTTTATAAATAAATTTACCTTTTATTCATTAGCATATACATATATACAATGTTGAAAGAAAATCGTGTTTTAACCAATATTCATATATATACACATTTTGTTTTATTAATTTTAAAGAAAGAAATGATTTTAACTAATTATGTTTTTAATAAATAAACACATATATAATAGTATTTAGTTCTAAAAAATTGTTTTAAAATCATTTGTATCCAATTCAAAATACAACTTTTAAATCCAACTAATTTGATAAAAATATTAATTATTGAATTTTTCAATTAAAAGTTCCATTTTAAAATACATACTTTTTTTTATTAATCTCTAAGCCTTTAAATTCTATTTACAATATATTTTAATCTTAGAATCCCCAAATTTCAAGTCAATTTAGTTTTTTTTACTTACTTGTAATCAAATTTCTATTTAAAATCTAAAATTTTAAGTTTATTCTGAAAATCTCTAATTAATTCACAAATAATCCCACAATTTAATTTTAAAATTAAATTAATTATTGAATCATTTCGGCTAATATTCCAGGAATGTTACAGATTTCCCCCACTTAAGAAATTTCGTCCCGGAAATTTGCTAGGAAGACGAGAAAGAATAGATGAAAGATAGAGAAATATCTTTCCAAATCAAATTGAATATTAATTCTGTATTTGGCTTACCAAATCAGAATATCGACAATATGAGAACAAACTCATACAATATTACACAAGATATTTGGGTCCAGCGGCCTACGAATATGCAAGGACATTGATTAGTTCGAAGGGATAACTAATCACTCGTAGAATATATCGGATCCCAGAGAATAGATAGATGGATTCAATCTTTTACGATCTCTCAAACACTAGGTATGGATTCCAACTTCAAGTCGAAATATCCCAAAGTATATACCAATTTGTCCCTCTTCGGACTTTGATATACACAAGAAATTACGATTTGGTTTTAACCGATATCGTTTTATTAATACAATTCAAATTTAGCTTCATATTAGTTAACCAATTTACGTAATTTAAAATTTTCAATTTATTTAATATTTTCAATTTCAAATTCATTAGAGTTGAAAAGCCGATAAGAAATCGATGAAGATACGAAGTAAGGATTTTCTACAACGATTCGTAAGGCCACCATCGCACCGAAACTTCTTTCTGAAGCTGTCACGAAGCAATCAAAAGAATTTTGGGAATCGAATCGAAGGAGATTGAAAAGAAAGATGTTTCCACTGTCGCAGGGTATTGACCATTTGGACTGGTATTTCCCTGTCCCCTATCTTGTTCTCTTCTTGCACTCATACTCACTATCAGTGGATAGTAAGAGAATTTACTGAGGCATTCGGATGGATATCTTAAGGATATACTCATTCTAGGGTATACTTCACCCTATCTCTAATGAGCTACTTAATGTGTTATACTCCTGAGCTAAAGTTTTACCCCTCTGCTCTGGTACCAAATGTGACGATCTTGACTCGACCTTCGAAAATCGGCACCGAATACGACACTCGTATTCAAATGCCGCAGATCCAAACGTCGAATCTGGTTCGCCGGAGCTTATAACACATTAAGTATAACAACACAGCGGAAGAAAAAGAATATCAATATACAACATTAGGTACAATAACTGATACAATATGATACAACTGAATGATACAATGAAATATACATCAGAGATATGATACAAGATGATAGCAGCGGAAAGAAAAGATAACACAGCAGCGGAACAACAACTCTAATATGGTCTTCAAGAAAGAGCTCCAGTATCGGCAATCTCCATCTCCAAAACACCAACTTAGCAATAGCTCGAACTCCCAATCACGATGCACAAAGATGAGCAAGTACAGTCGTGATCCAAAGACTGAACTAGCTCCAGATAACCTACTAGACCTGACTACCAGAAAAACCCAACTCTAGACTGCCCGTGTAGGAAAATAGTGGGCACCCAGAGTTTAGGAAAGAAACAATAAACTCCAGGTCAGTCATGGGACTAGTATGAGCAAACAAAAACAGTTGGTCTTTAAAACAGACAACAAGATAATTTAAAATAAATCCGCAATGCTTTTTGGAAAATGAAACTACCATAAGGCCTCCCGCCACACACACAATGCAAACGCAGAATTGGAGGAGATTTCTCCTTATGATAGTCAAATATGCTTGATATGAGAAAATCTTTGATATTATTGCTATAAGTGCAAAGTGTGGGAAAACCATTTCGAAAGTATAATATAAATCCTAGCCAGCATAGACATTCCGAACTATGCCTACTATAGCTACCATCTAAACAGTGGTGACCACCATAAGTAAATGGCAGGTTCTACAACTAAAACCGTACAAGGCACGTATTGAAGAATGGATTTCCAACAAATGGTCAGGCTAAGGAACTTCCTACTGCCACATGGGATCGCCTCTGGCGGGACGTCCCGAGAACTAACGTTACGGTTAGATCTCTGCCAACACAAGGCCGGGTTACCTCTGTAACTAGGTAACTACTACACGAATATGCCATCCCCCGGTCCTTTGGGACCTTTACCCGAGGCGCCTCAAAGCAACAACCACACAGTAAATGAGATTGGAGCAACCACATGAGTAAGTATCTGGGCTCCAACCATGATACCACCCTTTACCAGAAGGGAATGACACACCCTAAAGGGAGCGACCCTCATAACCTTGCCGCATCTTTCCTGTTTCGACCATTTCCGGGGTGTGAGGTCCTGATGCAGTCTCGTCCACAAAGCTATGCTTTGGCACAAAGCCATGCTTTGGGTCAACAGATGACCAAAGCAATGATCACAAAGATAAATGATCAAACAAGTGATCATATCACAAATGATCAACCAATGATCATCACACAGCAGCACTCAGCATGCCACATTACCAAATTGGGAATATATCACTGATAAATATCAACTACATAACCTCTGAGCTCGTACGTCTCAGAGAAGGGTGTTAAGCTAAGAGAATAAATTCTCCGCCACCAAGCAGAAATGTATTTGATAGAGATCAGTTCAATATCTCAAAGTGTAATGTCGGACATACAACCATACAAGTCTGTTCCGGGTTCGAACAGAACCGAAGGCACTTCCGAAGAAGCCCTTGCAATTCCGGGTATCCACAATCTCGATCGGACTTCCCATCCCTAAGGGAATCCCTATACCGTAGCTACTCGGTGCAGAGACAATCGATAGGTTATCCTATCGTTCTCACAAATACCCGGTCTTCACCACCGGTCTTCAATTGCAATCCATAACGTCGTATCACTATTCGGAATGGGTTATATGACACAAGGTCCTCTCCCGGCTAAACCGAATAGTAAGCGCCATATTTAAAAACATATGGATATGGGATTTTGTTAAGTCACAACTTAAAAATCCAAAGCTTTTCTTTCAAGTGGTTAACAAATTACCATTTTAAATATTTAAACAAAAAGATTTATTTCACAAAGTTTCACCCAGTTTCACAAAGGTCCACTTATAGATTTTCAAAACAAATTTCCATTTCAAGTGGATTAACTCATTAAATCTTTAAATTAAAGACTTAATTTTTTGAGCTTTCAAACAGTTCCCAAAGATTTATTCATAACTAGGAAAAACTATTTTCCATTTTATACTTGAAATCCTTTTAACACAAATTGGACGTTTACTTCTTATGTGAAAGCTTTTATTATTTGAAAACGATAGTTTTCGTTTCAGAAAAATCCAATTATATTCATACAAGTTAAAACCTTGGGTTAAATTTAAAGTCCCAAAACAACACTTTTTAAAATGGTTTAAAACCCCATATAAACCCAATTATATGTTGAATACCCTTTTTAAACCTTAGCTCCAAATCATTGAATTCAATTTCAAATATTGAATTCAAATTTAAATCAAATTATTTAAATTTCAAAACTCAATCAAGTTATTCAAAATAACTTTTATTTTTGAAATTCATTTTCAAAAGCTTTCAATTCTAATTCAAAAACTATTTTGGATTCAAAAATTCAATCTTAAAACAATCTCAAAAATCTATGACTTAACCCATTTCCACGTGCAATCCATAATTGTGTGTGTATAGTGTGGTCCAGGGGTTCAACACAATAGTGCACAACATCATCATCACAGATCCGATCATATTGATAAGCGATATAATCCATAACGCTTATCTTTATTCATAGAGTCATTGATAAAATGAATTTATCAATTACAAAGATTCACTATTACGATTCGATGTGGGTTTCGGATAACCAATTGGAATCCGACTCCCTGTCGCATCGAAATTCAAATGTCGTTCTATGGGTCAAGGGGTTACATATACATATAACAATATATACATCACAGATATAATAGTCTAGCACAAAACATTACATGGCATCACGTCACACAACAGATACATCAATCCATCACATATCATCTAACAATCAAACATCCATAAGTAAGATCAGTTAATTGTTTGATTCGAATCAATTTTAATTGCTTATGAATAACTACTAATCCTGGTTAATTTATCATTAATAAATTACAAATCATTTTGATTAACTTTTCTTTAATCATTTATTAATTAACCATTTATAGTAAATTAATTAACCTTTAATTGCAATTTATCAACCTTTAATCATTTAGTAATTAATCATAAATTATTTAATTCACCGTTAAATACGTTATCTTTAATTAATTAATCAACCCTAAATTTATTAATTATCGTTAAATTAGTTATCCTTATTTAATTACAATAATTTATTAACCTTAAGTTAATCACAAGATAAATAAATTTTTAATTAATAACATCCCTTGATTACTTTCATAAATTATTAACCTTTAATTAATAATTTTTCTCTTCTTAATCCTCAAATCTTAATTAAATAAATTTAACCCTTTAATTACTTATTTAATTAATCCAAATCAATAATTAATTAGATAAATAAATTATCAATTTCAATTAACTTAATAATTTAATGAAATCAAAATTATTAAATCGTCATTAAATTTTAAGAAAAACGTCATCCTCATTAATGATTTAATTTATCATTAACAAAGTATCTTAAACCATTTATTTCAAATTTACTTTCTAATTTCCATTTTTTTTTCACTTAAGATTTAGAATGGGTACAATTTAAAGTTAAAAACAATTTGAAACACATTTTGAAATCTTAAGTTAAGGAAATACTCATTTTCAAAAAGAAGTTTAAAGAAAATTTAAAAACAACTTCTTTTTTTTTCAAGCCATTTTAAATCATACTTTAATATTTAAAATTTTCAAACAATTTAAATTTTGAAAACTCATAAATCTCCAAAGCCAAATACGAATCATTTTTAATTTCTGGATTTAAAATCTTTGATTTAAATTTGAACATACAGGTTTTAAAAGAAAACCTGAACCAAAATCTTTTCCCGAGTTGCCCCTGCTTTACTTCGAGTAAAACACCCCAAAACTTCGAGTCACTCACGCTATCGACTCGGGAAAAACACGAGTAATTTGCCCTCTGCTTCAAACCGAAACACTGACACAACCCACTACCACGTGCAAATGCCCTGTGACGACCCGACTTCCTACGCCCAGGAAGACGTGTCATCAATAAGAAAGAAAGGGATAGAAATAGAAAAGAAAAGAAAGAATAACAACATCAGAATCTCACAGCGGAATGGAATAAAATATAATACATCAACATATCTATTACATAGTTATATATACATCAGAGTTATACAATATCATACAACATGACAATCATATACATATCAGTCAGGACATACATCTCAAATATCATGAACTAACTAACACAGCGGAACTATATAGATATCTACAATACGTCTGGTCTTCTGCTCCAACTCCTCCAGAATTCGTCAAAGCTAACCTGAATCCCTTAGCTACCCGTAAAAATTTGGGTACCCGAGAGTTAATGAAAAACCAAAATACAAACTCCGGGTCAGACATGGGTCTGGTATGAGTAAACGGGTTAATGTTGTTTAACTTTGAAAACATTTAAAATAAAGGTATCACGTAAGACTTCCCACAAATAAATACGGGTAAGTTTTTACCTTACGCTAACCAAAACATTTTATAGGAAATCCAGTGATATTATAATAGTGTCTAGGGTTTTCAAGTAAAATACAGAAATAGCTGAAATGCTTACATCTCACATTTCAACGTAGTTGGGCACAATCAAAACGTACGGCGCTTATTGAAAATTGGATCCCATACAATGGCAGGGCTACTGGGGTACCGCCCGTCACAGTACGTGGTCTAGATCACAGTACCGAGGAGCCACCCTAACTCCCCTGCAACACAAGGCCGGAACCATTCCTTACTGAACAGTCCCGAACAAGGTAACCCCGCAGTTGGCTGCAGACCAACCGCCCACACAGCCGAATAAAAGGGACATCTAGACAGGGGTATACCTCGTCCTGCTTGGGCATGACCCACCTAACCTTGCTGCACATCCCCTGTTTTAGCCATTCCCGGTTGATGAGGCTTGAGGCTGCGTTTACCTTTTTAGAACATATCACTTAGAATGCTCATCGTCCACCTGACGATGTGCTGAAAGCATTCAATCCATGCAAGTTCGTTCCGGGTTCGAACGAAACCGAAGGCATTATCTCGTTACACTCATTTTGGAATCACCCTCAGAGTTAACGACGATAACCCTTGCATTCTGAAAACACCATCTCGATCTTCACTTGAGATTACACGACCTAACGTTTAATTTGGATTGATGTGGTTTTCGGAATATCAATTGGATATCCGATCCCGGTCTCATCGAAATCCAAACGCCATTTTAAAGTCCAAGTTGTCTAATTAACTTAACAGTTTAAGTTTAACAATTGAATTCATATAGCAATTTAATACAGATAAATAACATCAGATAAACATATAGCAATGAAACACAATAAAGTATACACAACCATCACAGATATATCCAGAATATCACAGAACATCACAGAAGTAAATAAACATCAGAGGCAATCAATATAATTATCGATTCAAATCAACAAGATTGATTGGTTTAAATTAATTGCATATCCAAGAGTAAATTATATTTTATTCTTGCTTAATCAATTACGATTAATTAACTTATTTCAATTTATTAATTACTTACTAAACATTCTCTTAATTAATGAATGAATTCTTAATTACTAATCAATACCTTCATTACTGATTTATAAAACTCAATTACACAGTTTATTTAATTAATCATTAATTGTTAATTAACTTAATCGTTCAAACATTAATTATTTAATTATTCGTTAACTATGAATTGTCAATTAATAAACTTCAAATGATTCTTAATTACAAATGATTTATACAAGGTTATCATTTACATCTTTAATTACGATTTAATTACATTTTGAACTACTATTAAATTACAATTAAAATTTTATTACAATTCATAATTAACTTTGATTTACATTAAGTACTCTTCTTTGTTTTCTGTAAAACTTCAAAGTTCTACCTGACTTGGAACAGTTTATAAACATTTATAACCTGATTAATACAAGCTTATAAATCTTTGCTTAATATAGTTTGCAAGCTACAGGCATTAAAACCCGAAGCGTTCACCGTGCCTGACTCGTGTAGGTCTCGAGTCCATCCCTTACCTCTCACGCGTCAAACTACTGCTTCCCCTTTTTCTTCTCCCCTGTTCTCTTCTGTATCTATCTTCCCCTTCTTTTTTTTTTAAAGTTTAGAGTTTTAAACTGATACAACGAATAAACTCACACGCGCGTGTTCAAAGCTCGATGCAGAAACACTCGAAGCCATGAACAAACAGACTCGGGTTTTCCTCGAGTCAATCCAAACACGATCGTCTCCGCCGCCGTGCACGTGCACGGCGGTCCACCGCTTCGCCACCACCACGCGTCATCGCCTACAAGTCGTAAACTACTCCCTCACTCGAAATCCAAACCCAGATTGACTCCAAATTCTCGAATTCAAAATTCGACTGCAAAGTCGAACTGTACCCAAACCCAATTCAGGGAAATCGCCTCGCGCTTGCGATCACAACCCACTGGAGACGCTTCAATTTCGACCGTAGCTTGCCGACACCACCTCCTAGCTTCCTCCAAAGTCTCACATCACTCGGCTAAGCAACGATGCCATATTCTATGAATGACCAGAGAACAAAAACACCGTCCCTTAAACCCTACTTTCCTTCAATTCTCAACAATCTTGCATTTAAAAATTCTTTTAGCATTTTTCTAGTAATCTATACTCTGTACACATGCTTCATACCAAGTTTCATCATTAATCAATGAGTGAATCTCCAGAAATTCATAAAAACCTTCTACAGTTCATTCATGAACTGTTCTGTAAATAGTTAGCTAAAAATTTTTGATTATTATCTTAAAATTAATATTACTGTATGTTCAATCCATATGTAAACTCGAATTTTCAATTTAAGTTATTTGAATTTGTACTATGATTATACTTTATACTGTAAATTCACTTACAGTATTCATGCTACTATGAGAAACAGGTTTCTAAAGTTTACAAACAATACAGAACATTGTTATACATCATAATCCAGTTCATAAGTAAATTACTCAAATTATATTTCAAAAAAAATTGGTTTACTCACAGAAACTTAAAACCTGTAGGAAAGATCAAGATGCAGAACAAATAAAACTATACCACAGTCCAGAAATTTACATCATAACTATGTTTCATGAAATATAAATTAAAAGTTAGATTGGAAACATGTTTACTCACAAGAATTGCTGTTGAACCGATGATGATGCAAGAAAATCTGAAACTTGAACTTGAATAGGCTTGATAAATTTGCAGTTTTAAAACTCCAGTATTCTAATTGCTTCTGACTTTTGTTTAGTTATAACATTTTTCTTTCTTTTGCTGTTCTTCAGCTTTGAGACTTTGTTTATATTTGTTTTTTTCAGACTCAATGCCTTTGCAGTTACCAAATGAAATAATAAGAAGCTGTATACATATATTTATAATAGTGAATACTACTGTCTTCTTACACAAGCTTAGGCCTACTAAAATATCTTGTTTATTTTATTTGTACCAAAGCTTAAGATTTTTCAACCATTTCGGCTGAATGATAGTACGTTCAGATATCAAGTGTGCTAATTAATATATGTCTTTACTTATGTTTACACAATCAATGTTTACTGACATCTATTTGTATGCAGATTTTTTTACAGGCTTAAGTTTTTGTACTAAATGTATTCATTTATTCTAACACCCTATTAATGCTTTCCTGACACAACATCTATGCAAAAATATCTGCAGTGTATTTATATTAAGGTATATTCATAAAGATGCTTCATATAGATTTACACCATTAATGCTATGCTGACACACTTGTTTATGTTACAAGGATACATGCAGGATTGCATGTGTTTGAACTAAATATTTTCATTTCCAGTTATATCCTATACCTATTGTATTTGTACTTATATTTATAATTCTAATGTTATGTTATATTTGTGTTAAAATAAAAAAGCTCAAGTTGACAACCATATTTATAAGTATTCATATTTATATAAAGACTCATGTTAAATAGTTATAAGTTTATTTTATTTTAGTTATAAAAGTTATTGTGTAGAAACAATACTTAAATCTTATTTTTATTTTAAAAATTAACTTTTTCCCAAAATTGAATTTGTAATAAATTTGCACCTATGTATTTTATATTTATATTTAATTATGAATACAATCGTATTATTGTACTTATTTTATTATCTACATTCTTATATCTGATATTAAATTCCATTCATACATAATTTTTAATTCAATTAAATAAAACAGATTTTACTTTTGAATATTGTTAAAGAGTCTAGTTATATTTTGAAATTATAAAGTCTTTTATAATCCATATACAACTAATAATATCCAACAGCTTATCTATTTATAAATAAAAATATTATATTTATTTAAATTTAATCAAAAACTTATGATAATAATGGGTCAAAATTCCGGGATGTCACATTCCTTCCCCCTTAAAAGAATTTCGTCCCCGAAATTTATACAACAGTTAATTTCATAAACTTAATATTATCAATCCAAACATACATATCATTCATACAAAACAAACAATCAAACAGTCAATTCTAACAACATCACTAATTATCCGGACATAAATTAGGATAAGCTTTTCTAAAACTATCAAGAGTTTCCCAGGTACAATCTCTGGGATCCTCACTCCATTGTACCTTGACGAGTTTCACCACTTTATTCCTTAGTTGCTTCTCGTCTTGATCTACAATCTGAACAGGATCTCTGACTACAGTCAGGTTGGGTTCAACTTCTAAATCCTCCTGAACAACTGGTTCTATTACCAATGATGGGTCATGAATATATTTTCTTAAATGAGACACATGGAATACATTGTGAATCCCAAACATCCGTTCTGGTAATTCAATCCTGTAGGCTACAGTTCCAATTCTTTCCAATACTCGGAATGGACCAATATATCTCGGAGCAAGTTTTCCCGTCTTACCGAATCTTATAGCACCTTTGATTGGAGAAACTTTGATAAAAACTAAATCTCCGATCTCAAATTCCAAGGGTCTTCGTCTCTTATCTGCATATTTCTTCTGACGATCTTGAGCTGCTTTCATTCTCTTCTTGATAAGCTCAACCTTCGCAGAAGCTTCACGAATAAGATCGGGTCCAAGCACAAGTCGATCATTCGATTCAATCCAACAAGATGGGGATCTACACGGTCGTCCGTACAGAGCTTCATAAGGAGCCATCTTAATACTCGCTTGATAGCTGTTATTATAGGAAAATTCCACTAGATGAAGATGGTCTTCCCATGATCCACCAAAATCCAATACACAAGCTCGCAGCATATCTTCCAAAATACGATTAATTCTTTCCGTTTGTCCGTCCGTCTGAGGATGATAGGCTGTACTTAATCTCAAATTTGTTCCCATTGCTGATTGTAGAGCTTCCCAGAATTTGCTAGTGAAAATAGGATCTCGATCACTTACTATGCTAACAGGAACACCATGTAATCTAACTATCTCCTTCAAGAAAATCTCTGCCAAGGAAACTGCGGTACGAGTCGCCTTAACCGGAATAAAATGGGCACTCTTCATTAAACGATCAACAATAACCCATATTCCTTCATTTCCTTTCCTGGTCCTAGGCAAACCATCGATAAAGTCCATCGAGATCATCTCCCATTTCCAATCCGGAATTTCCAAAGGTTGCAATAGTCCTGCAGACTTTTGTTGATCTCCCTTCACTTGCTGGCAAATGGCACAACTATTAACAAATGCCGCTACATCTTTCTTCATATTCGGCCACCAGAAAACTCTCCTCATATCTTTATACATCTTCAAGATTCCCGGGTGAACATTCAATTTAGAACGATGACACTCCGTCAAAACTTCTTGCCTCAGCCCTTCAATATTAGGCACACACAAACGACCATTAATCCTTAGAACACCTTGATCGTCTATCTTGAAATCTGAATACCGACCGTCTCTAGTTCCAAGAATTATTTCCTCAAAAGATTTATCCTCCATTTGCTTACTAACGATCTTTTCTTGGAGAGATGGAACGACTTCCAAAAGAGATAAAACAACATTTCTACTAAGAGCATCTGCCACGACATTCGCTTTCCCCGGAGTATACAAAATATCCAGATCATAAGATGCCAAAAATTCGACCCATCTCTGCTGTCTCAAATTAAGATCTTTCTGAGAGAAAATATATTTCAACGGTTTGTGATCCGTGAATAACTCAAACTTTTCTCCCAAAAGATAATGTCTCCTTATCTTCAAAGCAAAAACAATAGCTAACAGTTCTAGATCATGCGTAGCATAGTTCTTCTCATGTGACTTCAATTGTCGACTAGCATATGCAATAACTCTGCCGTTCTGCATCAGAACTGCACCCAATCCAACCAAACATGCATCAGTATATACTTCAAATTTGCTCTTCCCATCCGGAATAGCAAGTACTGGTGCACTAGTCAGCCTTGTCTTCAATTCCTTAAAAGCTTCTTCACACTGAGGTGTCCACTTGAATTTAGTTCCTTTTCTGGTTAGCTTAGTCAGATGCGAAGAAATTTTGGAATAATCTTTAATGAATTTTCTGTAGTAGCCAGCCAAACCCAGAAAACTACGAACTTCCTTCGGTGTCTCCGGCTGTTTCCATTGCAAAATAGTTTCAACCTTTGCTGGATCTACTGAAATGCCTTCACCAGAAACAATGTGCCCTAAAAATTTAACTTCTGATTTCCAAAAATGGCACTTTGAAAACTTTGCTTTCAACACATGCTTCCTCAAAGTCTCCAATACAATCCTCAAATGTTGCCTGTGCTCCTCTTCCGATTTGGAATAGACTAAGATATCATCAATGAATACTAGCACAAACTTATTCAACACACCCCTAAAGACTCGATTCATGAGGTCCACAAAATAAGCTGGAGCATTGGTTAATCCGAACGGCATAACCAACCACTCATAAAAACAATTCGGTCCCCTAAATGCTGTCAAGGGAATACTATCTTCAGCTACTCTTAATTGATGGAAACCTGAAGCTAGATCTAGTTGAGAAAAGATAGAAGCTCCATGCAATTGGTCAAAAAGATCATCGATGCGAGGAAAAGGATATTTATTTCGAATGGTCACTTTGTTAAATTCTCTATAATCAACACAAAACCTTAGCGAACCATCCGATTTTGTGACAAACACTGCAGCAGAGCCCCAACAAGAAAAACTGGGTCTAATCAAACCCTTCTCCAAAAGATCTTGCGTCTGCTTAACCAACTCTTCTTTCTCTCGAGGAGGCATTCTCCTACTGGGTTGAATCACCGGTATAGCTCCTGGAATCAAATCAATACGAAACTCAATCTCTCAATGTGGCGGAAGACACTTAACTTCTTCAAAAACATCTGGAAAATCTCGAACCACATCAATTTCTTCAACTTTCTCTTGAGAAGTCTCAACTCCCAGCAAAAGACTACTCAAGTGAAATTCAGAACTATCGCACGACACTTTGGCAATCCTACCCAAATCAGTCTCCAATGAAACTGTCCTCTCATCACACTTCAGGACTGCTTTATACTTATCGAGCCAATCCATTCCCAAAATAAGATCAAATCCTTTGAAATCTAACACATACAGGTCACAAGAGAAACTATGAGACAAATAAGAAAGCTTCAAGTCCTTACAGATCGTATCCAATTTTGTTGCTCCACCAATAGGATTAGATACAATAATGGGACGATCCACGGTGCTAGGGTTAAGAGAAAACTTTTCTACTGATTCTGAAGATATGAAACTCAAAGATGCGCCCGAATCAAATAAAACTTTAATATACTTGCCATCTAAGAGTAAGGTACCTTCCAAAACTCCTTTGCCTTGAGAAGAAGAAGATGACCCAGCTTCCAAAGCAAAAACTTTATCCTGAGGTGTCCTCTGCAAAAGTGGACAATTCTTAATCATATGACCGGGCTGACGACAATTAAAACACAACGATCTCTGGACTACTACAAATTCTGGACCACTTTGACATTGTTGTTGCTGAGATCCTCCTTGAGAACACTGATCCGCCACATGTCCAATTTGCTGACAGTTATAACACTTACGGGGTCCGTTATTGCTCCTACCCGATTTCTTTCCCTTAACTTGCCTTTTCCAAAGTGGGTTGAACTTTCTTTTATTTGGATTAATGGAATTCCCTCTAGAAACTGTTGCCGCTGCCTCCAATTTCTTGCTCATCAAATCTTCATACCTCAAAGCCATATCAACCAAATCAACAAAAGATCCTTTCAAGAGCACCGTCATCTTATTCTGGAATTCGGACCTCAATCCTTGCACAAACTTTTCATTCTTCTTGAGGGGAGTATCAATGAGTCCCGCTCCATAACACGAAAGTTCGTTGAATCTGGTTTCATACTCAGAAATGGTCATACTTTCCTGCTTCAAATTCAGAAAATCCTGGTACAATTGAGTTTTCCTTGCCGTCGGCATGAACTTCTCCTCAAATAACTCCTTAAATTTTCCCCATGAAATATCTTCTTCAGGAATATTCGCAGTAGTTGCATCCCACCATGATGCTGCGCTTCCCTGCAATTGCCACGATGCCATATCTCTCTTCTGATCATCCTCCAATCTCATCCTCTTAAAAATACGCTCACAAGAACGTAACCAGGCTTGAACTTCAATTATCGATTCTGAACCTTTAAATGATTTGCCTCCAAGATCGATAAAATCTTTATATAAGGCTGCAAAACTAACTTGAGGCGGTACTGGATTAACAACCTCTCTAGCAATTTGACTTCGACCGTTATCAGTTGAAGTACTGGCCCCAACTCTGCCTCTCCTTCCAGAACTCATGTTGGCCTCCTGGATAGGTAACCAATAAATTTAGATAAGTATAAATATATATTTATATGAAAATACAAATACGCACTCTCAAGATAAATATTACTGCAGAGCATAGGTACTCGCTCAACCTATCGCTCTGATACCACCTGTGATGACCCGACTTCCTACGCCCAGGAAGACGTGTCATCAATAAGAAAGAAAGGGATAGAAATAGAAAAGAAAAGAAAGAATAACAACATCAGAATCTCACAGCGGAATGGAATAAAATATAATACATCAACATATCTATTACATAGTTATATATACATCAGAGTTATACAATATCATACAACATGACAATCATATACATATCAGTCAGGACATACATCTCAAATATCATGAACTAACTAACACAGCGGAACTATATAGATATCTACAATACGTCTGGTCTTCTGCTCCAACTCCTCCAGAATTCGTCAAAGCTAACCTGAATCCCTTGGCTACCCGTAAAAATTTGGGTACCCGAGAGTTAATGAAAAACCAAAATACAAACTCCGGGTCAGACATGGGTCTGGTATGAGTAAACGGGTTAATGTTGTTTAACTTTGAAAACATTTAAAATAAAGGTATCACGTAAGACTTCCCACAAATAAATACGGGTAAGTTTTTACCTTACGCTAACCAAAACATTTTATAGGAAATCCAGTGATATTATAATAGTGTCTAGGGTTTTCAAGTAAAATACAGAAATAGCTGAAATGCTTACATCTCACATTTCAACGTAGTTGGGCACAATCAAAACGTACGGCGCTTATTGGAAATTGGATCCCATACAATGGCAGGGCTACTGGGGTACCGCCCGTCACAGTACGTGGTCTAGATCACAGTACCGAGGAGCCACCCTAACTCCCCTGCAACACAAGGCCGGAACCATTCCTTACTGAATAGTCCCGAACAAGGTAACCCCGCAGTTGGCTGCAGACCAACCGCCCACACAGCCGAATAAAAGGGACATCTAGACAGGGGTATACCTCGTCCTGCTTGGGCATGACCCACCTAACCTTGCTGCACATCCCCTGTTTTAGCCATTCCCGGTTGATGAGGCTTGAGGCTGCGTTTACCTTTTTAGAACATATCACTTCGAATGCTCATCGTCCACCTGACGATGTGCTGAAAGCATTCAATCCATGCAAGGTCGTTCCGGGTTCGAACGAAACCGAAGGCATTATCTCGTTACACTCATTTTGGAATCACCCTCAGAGTTAACGACGATAACCCTTGCATTCTGAAAACACCATCTCGATCTTCACTTGAGATTACACGACCTAACGTTTAATTTGGATTGATGTGGTTTTCGGAATATCAATTGGATATCCGATCCCGGTCTCATCGAAATCCAAACGCCATTTTAAAGTCCAAGTTGTCTAATTAACTTAACTGTTTAAGTTTAACAATTGAATTCATATAGCAATTTAATATAGATAAATAACATCAGATAAACATATAGCAATGAAACACAATAAAGTATACACAACCATCACAGATATATCCAGAGTATCATAGAACATCACAGAAGTAAATAAATATCAGAGGCAATCAATATAATTATCGATTCAAATCAACAAGATTGATTGGTTTAAACTTAATTGCATATCCAAGAGTAAATTATATTTTATTCTTGCTTAATCAATTACGATTAATTAACTTATTTCAATTTATTAATTACTTACTAAACATTCTCTTAATTAATGAATGAATTCTTAATTACTAATCAATACCTTCATTACTGATTTATAAAACTCAATTACACAGTTTATTTAATTAATCATTAATTGTTGATTAACTTAATCGTTCAAACGTTAATTATTTAATTATTCGTTAACTATGAATTGTCAATTAATCAACTTCAAATGATTCTTAATTACAAATGATTTATACAAGGTTGTCATTTACATCTTTAATTACGATTTAATTACATTTTGAACTACTATTAAATTATAATTAAAATTTTATTACAATTCATAATTAACTTTGATTTACAATAAGTACTCTTCTTTGTTTTCTGTAAAACTTCAAAGTTCTACCTGACTTGGAACAGTTTATAAACATTTATAACCTGATTAATACAAGCTTATAAATCTTTGCTTAATATAGTTTGCAAGCTACAGGCATTAAAACCCGAAGCGTTCACCATGCCTGACTCGTGTAGGTCTCGAGTCCATCCCTTACCTCTCACGCGTCAAACTACTGCTTCCCCTTTTTCTTCTCCCCTGTTCTCTTCTGTATCTATCTTCCCCTTCTTTTTTTTTTAAAGTTTAGAGTTTTAAACTGATACAACGAATAAACTCACACGCGCATGTTCAAAGCTCGACGCAGAAACACTCGAAGCCATGAACAAACAGACTCGGGTTTTCCTCGAGTCAATCCAAACACGATCGTCTCCGCCGCCGTGCACGTGCACGGCGGTCCACCGCTTCGCCACCACCACGCGTCATCGCCTACAAGTCGTAAACTACTCCCTCACTCGAAATCCAAACCCAGATTGACTCCAAATTCTCGAATACAAAATTCGACTGCAAAGTCGAACTGTACCCAAACCCAATTCAGGGAAATCGCCTCGCGCTTGCGATCACAACCCACTGGAGACGCTTCAATTTCGACCGTAGCTTGCCGACACCACCTCCTAGCTTCCTCCAAAGTCTCACATCACTCGGCTAAGCAACGATGCCATATTCTATGAATGACCAGAGAACAAAAACACCGTCCCTTAAACCCTACTTTCCTTCAATTCTCAACAATCTTGCATTTAAAAATTCTTTTAGCATTTTTCTAGTAATCTATACTCTGTACACATGCTTCATACCAAGTTTCATCATTAATCAATGAGTGAATCTCCAGAAATTCATAAAAACCTTCTACAGTTCATTCATGAACTGTTCTGTAAATAGTTAGCTAAAAATTTTTGATTATTATCTTAAAATTAATATTACTGTATGTTCAATCCATATGTAAACTCGAATTTTCAATTTAAGTTATTTGAATTTGTACTATGATTATACTTTATACTGTAAATTCACTTACAGTATTCATGCTACTATGAGAAACAGGTTTCTAAAGTTTACAAACAATACAGAACATTGTTATACATCATAATCCAGTTCATAAGTAAATTACTCAAATTATATTTCAAAAAAAATTGGTTTATTCACAGAAACTTAAAACCTGTAGGAAAGATCAAGATGCAGAACAAATAAAACTATACCACAGTCCAGAAATTTACATCATAACTATGTTTCATGAAATATAAATTAAAAGTTAGATTGGAAACATGTTTACTCACAAGAATTGCTGTTGAACCGATGATGATGCAAGAAAATCTGAAACTTGAACTTGAATAGGCTTGATAAATTTGCAGTTTTAAAACTCCAGTATTCTAATTGCTTCTGACTTTTGTTTAGTTATAACATTTTTCTTTCTTTTGCTGTTCTTCAGCTTTGAGACTTTGTTTATATTTGTTTTTTTCAGACTCAATGCCTTTGCAGTTACCAAATGAAATAATAAGAAGCTGTATACATATATTTATAATAGTGAATACTACTGTCTTCTTACACAAGCTTAGGCCTACTAAAATATCTTGTTTATTTTATTTGTACCAAAGCTTAAGATTTTTCAACCATTTCGGCTGAATGATAGTACGTTCAGATATCAAGTGTGCTAATTAATATATGTCTTTACTTATGTTTACACAATCAATGTTTACTGACATCTATTTGTATGCAGATTTTTTTACAGGCTTAAGTTTTTGTACTAAATGTATTCATTTATTCTAACACCCTATTAATGCTTTCCTGACACAACATCTATGCAAAAATATCTGCAGTGTATTTATATTAAGGTATATTCATAAAGATGCTTCATATAGATTTACACCATTAATGCTATGCTGACACACTTGTTTATGTTACAAGGATACATGCAGGATTGCATGTGTTTGAACTAAATATTTTCATTTCCAGTTATATCCTATACCTATTGTATTTGTACTTATATTTATAATTCTAATGTTATGTTATATTTGTGTTAAAAATAAAAAAGCTCAAGTTGACAACCATATTTATAAGTATTCATATTTATATAAAGACTCATGTTAAATAGTTATAAGTTTATTTTATTTTAGTTATAAAAGTTATTGTGTAGAAACAATACTTAAATCTTATTTTTATTTTAAAAATTAACTTTTTCCCAAAATTGAATTTGTAATAAATTTGCACCTATGTATTTTATATTTATATTTAATTATGAATACAATCGTATTATTGTACTTATTTTATTATCTACATTCTTATATCTGATATTAAATTCCATTCATACATAATTTTTAATTCAATTAAATAAAACAGATTTTACTTTTGAATATTGTTAAAGAGTCTAGTTATATTTTGAAATTATAAAGTCTTTTATAATCCATATACAACTAATAATATCCAACAGCTTATCTATTAATAAATAAAAATATTATATTTATTTAAATTTAATCAAAAACTTATGATAATAATGGGTCAAAATTCCGGGATGTCACATGCCCCATCGTCACAGCGAGCTCCGATCATCATCGATGATCTCCTCAGGTCAGCAAGCACCTCCGCATCCCATCATGATCAACAAATCAATCAATACTAACTCGAGTTCGAATTTGGGTGTTCAACTGCAAACCTGGAACCAAGATAACAACGCCTGGCACCATCTCACCAAAACCTGAAACCGCCTCATCTACGATCCCCCGACCACCATTGCCTCTGAAACTCCGGCCATACCTTCGTCAACGACCAAACTTCCACCACCCAAAACCCCTTCACACTCGATCAACTGTAGAAGAGGAGATGATCGAAATATCAAAACCTTGTTCAAACTAGGGTTGCACACCAGAATCGACAACTGCTACTTCCATCATGAATTAAAAATTCATTTGTTATTTTTCTGATGATCTTCCTCATGTCCGCTCCTTCCAGGGACGTCTACGACTCACCCATCGTTGCCGATCGATGGCAATTGACAACAAACCCAAATTTGAACAAATCTGATTATCTCAATGATTTTAGGCTTAAAAATCATGAATAAAATTTTAAAATTCATAGTTTTTGATAATAAATCGATTTATATTCCTGAATCAACGAATTATTCAGGTTAAGTTTTTTTTTTGATGTAGTTTGAAATTTCACTGTCTTTGTTTTTCTGCATTTTCCAGATAATTCACAACTAACATACTTTAACTATTCTTAAATCTTAGTTTAAATTTAAACAACATGATTCATTCAAATACTGAAGGTTATTGGAGATTGATTTAAAGAAAAGTGAGTTTTCTTCGATTAATTCAAAAGCCTGTAAACTGTAAAAGAAGCTTCATCTCCTATTTTCCAGACATGTACAGAACTATGTACACGTACTTGCTGATATATATATATATATATATATATATATATCTGTGTGTGTGTGTGTGTGTATATACACATGCATTTATCATTTCCAAGGCTATTCCATCACAGACATCAAACCAAGAGAATAGTTTTATAAGAAAAAAAAATCAAAAATTTGCTTACAGTTTATATTTTTTTTCTGAAACTGTATACCATAAAGAGGTGAGTATACATATACATATACACAAGCATGCATCCATCATAGTGTATATATATATTCACATACTCACAGGCAAGCAGGCTTTTTAACAACAGAACAACATTTATCATTGCATATAACATAGATTTGGGTAGATTTGCTCACCTGAGTGTGTAAAAGCAGAAAGCCAAACAGAGAACAGGTTTCTGGATTTTCCTGGATCTTGAATTTGTTCTTTGAACTTGCATTTGATTTTTTTTAGCCTGTTGAAGTTGTTTAAATCTGATCTTGGTTTTAGTTTTTAAATCTGCATCTTTGAAATTATAACACTTTGTTTAATCTCTATTGCATGCTCTTGTTTATTCAGTTTATTAATATCAAAACAAGAATTTTAAATTCACTTACTGTTTTTGAATAAAACAGAGTTATTTCCTGGAACTTTGAAAAAAAAAAAATTTGTTTTGAGTCTTTGATCTTATACTTTCCTGCAAATAAATTGATTGATTCAATTAGTTAAATTCCTGCTTTATTATTGTTTAACAACTTCAATTTCCAATTTTAAAAAGAAGGTTACTTGCCTTTATTTACTTGAGAGAATTTGCACTGTCTCTGCCCACAAAAATGCAGCACTGTATCTTTTATAGTTCTGCAAATTACTTTGAATTTGTGTTCAAACTTGTTTTCAAAACTATAGTTTTATTATACCAAAAAGTACAGAGTTTACCTGAGAGCTGAAAGCAGAGCTTGTATTTGAGTTTGAAACTGCTTTGAATTTGTTTTGAATTTCTTTGCATTAATTTTTTTTTTCCACAGGCTTCAGATTTCCAGGTTTTAAAATCTCTGCATTGCCCTTTTTTTTTAAACTGAGCTTTGAGTTTTGTCTGCTACTTGAAATCCAAAACCTTGAAGTTTTGAATCTGGTTGTTTTGAATTGCTCTTGAATTGTTTTGCTTTAAATCTTTGAGTTGCTATCTTTGTCTTTATTTATTTTCAGAGGAAACAACACTTAACAAAACTGAAGCCTATCCTTGGTAAAAGCTTTTGCATTCTATCTGAATTTGCTTTGAACTTACATGCTTCAGCTTTTAGAACTGGAAGAGGATGTTGCTTTTGACTTGAAATTGATATTTGCTTCAGTTTGAATAAAAAAATTTCTTCTGGTTTTAAAAACTGAGTTGTTTCTTGGTTTTGGTTTTGAACAGCTTTTGATATTGAGAATGGTGAGACTAAATCTTTTTGTTCAGATTTTTGCTGAGATATGGTTTGATTTCACATGGGAAGATGGAAAGGTTTTTAAATTTTTTTATTTATTTGAATATTTTATATTTTTATAAAGACAATTCATGCCATTTGTTAGAATGAAATCATGAGCTTAGATTTTGTTAAGTACCCCACTCCAAACCATGTGCATGTATATTTCACTGTTTTACATTTTAAATTTTTAAAGACAAAAGAATGTTTATTTTTATTTTTATATCATATTTATTTTATAAATAAATTTACCTTTTATTCATTAGCATATACATATATACAATGTTGAAAGAAAATCGTGTTTTAACCAATATTCATATATATACACATTTTGTTTTATTAATTTTAAAGAAAGAAATGATTTTAACTAATTATGTTTTTAATAAATAAACACATATATAATAGTATTTAGTTCTAAAAAATTGTTCTAAAATCATTTGTATCCAATTCAAAATACAACTTTTAAATCCAACTAATTTGATAAAAATATTAATTATTGAATTTTTCAATTAAAAGTTCCATTTTAAAATACATACTTTTTTTATTAATCTCTAAGCCTTTAAATTCTATTTACAATATATTTTAATCTTAGAATCCCCAAATTTCAAGTCAATTCAGTTTTTTTTACTTACTTGTAATCAAATTTCTATTTAAAATCTAAAATTTTAAGTTTATTCTGAAAATCTCTAATTAATTCACAAATAATCCCAAAATTTAATTTTAAAATTAAATTAATTATTGAATCATTTCGGCTAATATTCCAGGAATGTTACAGTGATGCCGTGTGATGTAAATTGCCTTATGCTGAACTGTGATTTGTGGTTTGTTTCTATGTGTCTGTGAAAACCCTTTTTGCCCGTAAACGGCATTTAAATCTCGATGCGATAGGGAGTCGGATTTTTGTTGGCTATCCGAAACCCACATCGAATCATAATGGTGAATCTTTGTGATTGATAAATTTACTTTATATGTGATGATTGATGATGTTTCACTATTGTGTAAAACCCCTGGACTACACCATACACACATAAATATGGGTTGCACGTGGAAATTGGTTAAGTCGCAGGTTTTTGAAATAGTTTTGAATTTGAATTTTAAATCCAAATAGTTTTGGAAATGGATTGGGATTAAAGTAAAAAGTTTTGAAAAGGAATTTCAAAGATAAAATTTATTTTTGAATAACTTGATTAAGCCTTGAAGTTTAAATAATTTGATTTAAATTTAAATTCAAAATTTGAAACTAAATTCTGTGATTTGAAACTAGGGATTAAAGATGTTATGTAAGTTATATATGGGTTAAACCATTTAAATGCATTAATTAGGGAATTTGAATTTAGATTCAAGAACTAACTCATGCAAATAAAATTAGATTTTTCTGAAACGAAAACTATTTGTTTTCAAATAATAAAAGCTTTCATATAAGAAATGAACGTCCAATTTGTATTAAAAGGATTTCTAGTTTGAAATGAAATTGGTTTTCCAAGTATGAATAAATCTTTGGAAACGGTTTGAAAGCTATAAGTTAAATCTTTGATTTAAAGATTAATGAATTATCCAATCGAAATGGAAATTGTTTTGAAATTTGTAAATGGATCTTTGTGAAACTGGGTGAACTTTGTGAAATAAATCTTTTTGTTAAAGATTAAATAAAAATGGTACTTTGTTTAACCATTTGAAAGAAAAGCTTTGGATTTTCAAGTTGTGGCTTAACTGAAATCCAATATCCATATGTTTCTAGATATTGCGCTCATTATTCGGTTTAGCCACGAGAGGACATTGTGCCATATAACCCATTCTGAATAATGATACGACGTTATGGATTGCATTTGAAGACTGGTGGCGAAGACCGGATATTTGTGAGAACAACAGGATAACCAATCGATTGTCTCTGCACCGAGTAGCTACGGTATAGAGATTCCCTAAGTTATGGAAAGTCCGATCGGGATTGTGAATAACCGGATTTGCAAGGGCTTCTTACGAAGTGCCTTCGGTTCTGTTCGAACCCAGGACAGACTTGTATGGTTGTATGTCTGACACTACATCTTGAGATATAAAGCAGATTTCTTTCAAATACATATCTGTTGGTGGCGGAGAATTTATTCTCTTAGCTTAACACCCTTCTCGGAGACGTACGAGCTCAGAGGTTATGTAGTTGAAGGTTATCAGTGATGTACTCCCAATTTGGTAGTGTGGCATGCTGAGTGTTGCTGTGTGTTGATGATCATTTATTGGTCATTTGTGATCAGAGCATGGATTTTGTATAAAGCGTAGCTTTGTGGATGAAACTGCATCAGAACCTCACACCCCGGAAATGGTCAAAACAGGAAAGATGCGGCAAGATTATGAGGGTCGCGCCTTTAGGGTGTATATTCCCTTCTGGTAAAGGGTGGTATCATGGTACGGAGCCCAGATATTTACCTATGTGGTGGCTTCAATCTCATTTACCGTGTGGTTTTTGCTTTGTGGTTTAGAGCCGCCTCGGATAAAGGTCCCAAAGGACCATAGGATGGCATGCTCGAGTAGTAGTTGCCTAGTTACAGAGGTAATCCGGCCTTGTGTTGGTAGAGAGCTGGTTAAGTTCTCGGGACTCCCGCCAGAGGCATACCCATGGACAGTGGGAAGTTCCTTAGCCTGACCATTTTTTGGAAATCCAAAAAAACAATACGCGTCCTGTACGGTTTTAGTTGTAGAACCTGCCATTTACTTATGATGGCGCCCTACTGTTTAGATGGTAGCTATAGTAGGCATAGTTCAGAATGTCTATGTTGGCTAAGGTTAATATTATACTTTCGAAATGTTTTCTACACTATGCACTAATAATAATATTGAAAAGAAATTTTATTGTATCAAGCATGTTTGACTATCATAAGGAGAAATCTCCTCTAATTCTGCGTTTGCATTGTGTGTGTGGCGGGAGGCCTTATGGTAGTTTCATTTTCGAAAAAGCATTGCAGATTTATTTTAAAATTCTTTTGTTGTTGTTTTAAAAGATAAACCTATTTTTGTTACTCATACCAGTCCCATGACCAACTTGGAGTTTATTGTTCCTTCCCTAAACTCTGGGTGCCCACAATTTTTCCACACGGGCAGTCTAGAGTTGGGTTTTTCAAATAGTCAGATTAGTAGATTATCTGTAGTTAGTCCAGTCTTCGGATCGGACGAGACTTTCTTATCTAGGTGAAATGTGATGTTGGTTCGATATTTCTTTGGATTGGAGCATTGGATTAGGGGATGCATTCTTTTGATGATATTCTTTCCGCCGCTATTTCTTGTTTCTCTGATAGTATTGATATCTTTTGTATCATTCTGTTGTGTCATATTATATCAGATATTGTATTTGTCATTGTATCAATGCTATATATATATATATATATTGGTATTAATTTCTTCTGTTGTGATGTACTTAATGGTGTTATAAGCTCTGGAGAACCAGATTCGACGTTTAGATCTGCGGCATTTGAATATGAGTGTCGTATTCGGTGCCGATTTTCGAAGGTCGAGTCAGGGCCGTCACATTTGGCATCAGAGCTGAAGGTTAAAAAAAACTTTAGCTCAGGAGTATAACACATTAAGTAACTCATTAGAGATAGGGTGAAGTATACCCTAGAATGAGTATCCCTAAGATATCCGTTCGAATGCCTTAGTAAATTTTCTTACTATCCACTGATAGTGAGTATGAGTGCGAGAAGGGGACGAGATAGGGGACAGGGGAGCATCACTACAAATGGTCAATACCCTGCAATAGCGGGAACAACTTTCTCTATCAATCTGTTTTGATTCGATTCCAAATTCTTTGATTTCTTCGTAGCAGCTACAAGAAGAAGTTTCGGTGTAGTGGTGGCCCTACGAATCGTTGTAGGAAATCCTTACTTCGAATCTTCATCGGTTTCTTATTAGTTTTTTCGATTTAAACTTTAATGAATTGAAAATTTGAAATTGAAAATTTTAAATTGAGTTAAATTGATTAATAAAATATGAAGCTAAATATGAATTGTCTCAATAAAACGATATAAGTTAAAAACAAATTTGGAATTCTATTATAATTTCTTGTGTGGATCAAAGTCCAAGGAGGGACAAGTTAGTATATATTTTGGGGTGTTCCGACCTAAGTTGGAATCCATATCTTGTGTTTGGAAAATTGTAGAAGATTGAATATATCTATCTATTATTTGGAGTCGCTATATTCTACGAACGGTTAGTTATCCTTCATACTAACCAGTGCCCCTGCATATTCGTAGATCTAGTGACCCGAGTATCTTGTGAAAAAATTGTATGAGTTTGTTCACATATTATAGATATTCTGATTTGGCAAGCCAAATGCAGAATTGATATCTAGTTTGATTTGGAATGATATTTCTCTATCTTTCATCTATCGTTGTTTCTCTGCCTGCAAATTTCGGGGACGAAATTTCTTAAAGGGGGAATCTGTAACGATCCAGATTTTTACAAGGTTTAAATTGCTAATTAATTTAATTTTTGAATAAAAATGGTGAAATTAATTGGTAATTAATATAAGATTATAGTTAAATTATGAATTAATTGAGTCTTAATTTGGGTATTTGAAAATAAATATGTATATAAAATAGATCAAAAATAGAATTTGAAATTGGGATGTAAATTTAAATGTCTTAGAAAATAAATTTGTATTTGGATTTTGGATATGATTAAATTTGATGTGCCTTTATTTATACAAATGAATCTTTTGGAAGTTATATTTTGAAAATTGATATAAAATAATTTTCAAACGATGTTTAAAGTTAAATTCTATATTTTATAATATATCATATGTGCGTTATTTTATTAAAATATAATTAAGTTTTATAAACAATTTCTTTAAAGGTTAAATATATATATATATATATATATATGAATCCAAAATGTAAAAAAATAAGATAATAAGTATTGAAGTTAAAAATAAATAATTAAGCTAGGAATAGAAACAAATATATATAGGATAAATTTTAGAATATAAAGTAAACACATAGCTAAATTTAAACAACATATTAAAATAGAAATTTGTTTATATTATAAAGTAATAAGACAAAAGAAGATATATATTCATGTATAGTTAGGAAAAATAATAATAATAATAATAAAACATAAATACTAAAGCAAAACATGACAAGTTGTGTATGCAAGAAAATAAAAGTAAGACAAAATAATTATGTACAAACAAATAAAATATAAATATGCACGTATGAACAAGCTAATAAAGTATAAATATGAAACAAGAATTTATAAGTATCTATGAACAAAGAAAAGATAAGTATGTAAACATGTATATGAAAGGCTTGCATGAGAAGATAGTAATATATTTCAAGTATGTAGATTAAAATAAAATAAAACAAGACAAATAACATTAATGCAAGCCACCACAATGTCATCTCGGCCGAAATCTTGTTTGGCTAAAGTAAGAAAAGAAAAAAAAATCTTTAGTCAACATAAAACAAGAAAAAATCTCTGACCTTTTTATACAAACAAGAATGATGTAGCCTGTAAACTACTTTTTATATATATCAAGCTTTTTCATTTCAGTTTCGATCAAGCAAAGGCTAAGAAATCTGAAGTAAACATCATCTTAACCTAAAAACAAAATTCAATTTAAAACAGCAATTCAATCAATTAAAACCAGAGATCAAAAAGAAGATTTCAGCTTGCAATTTCAAGCCTGTTTCATTATAAATGAAACTTTGTTCATTCTGGAAGAAAACTGTGAGTAACATCACTTTAAACAATTTTAAGAATATGAATCTGTTACAAGTTATATTAGTGATAAGTATGTCTGAATATAAACATGAATTCTCTACGTAAATTGGTTGATGGGTGTAGAAGTTGTTGTTTATATTATATATATGTCCTCTCTTTAAATTCTAAGCACAAGATTTTTAATTCAAAAATCTTTTCCTCTTGTTCTACTCATTGTTGGGACGTGGTGTTAAAACGAAATTTGTTTGTTATAGTATGTATTAAAGTTTTAAAGAAAAAAATTATTTATTTCAGTTAAAACTGTTGCATCAAAATTGGTCACAACACTCTTCGGGATTCGTTGAAGAGATAATAATGAAGAATGTAAATTCAAAACAAGTATTATCTAACAAAAACTCCAATCAACAGTAAAGTAAATGCGTAGACAAGCGATTTATAGTGGTTCGGCGTGTTGCCTACGTCCACTGTGAAGTTTTTTGCAGTTTTATTGATTCTCTTTCATTGATTACAAGTTGTTACAGCGACCAACATCGAGTTACAACTGGAAATTCGAAATCAACAACAAAGTTATGATGTAGGATGATGGAGATCTCGATCCGGCAGAGTCTAGGTGCTTCAAAGTCGAAAGATCCCTTTTCTGTTGGCTCTGGGGCTCTATTTATAGGCGTAGATGCTGATATTTCGCTGAAAACTCGGGAGACCACTTCTGGCACGTGAGGGGGCCTACGCGCCCGACCTCAGGAAATTTGGGCCCACTTTGGCATTGATTCGAACTCCACTCGAATCGATCAAAAAATCATCCAATCGAGGTGAAATTTAGGGTGGACATTCTCCAACATGTATGCAAGCTTCTGTGAAAATTTCATAGCATTTGGACTTGTGAATCTCGAGTTATCATGGATACGAAATGGGATTCCTTGTGTGGCTGTTTGGTTCAAACCGATGTGTTCGAACCGATCGCTTCGAACCGATGGTGGCACGCGCCTTCGTGTTGACGTGGAGCGCACACTTCGCCTCGATCCAGATTTTGCTCCAAGTTGACCGCTTCGACTCCATACATTTTGGCGCATTCGTATCGATGAATGACACGTCACCATGGCTAGTTGACTTGGTGGATTCGAACGAAGCTTCACTGATGGGTTCGAACAAGGCTTCACTGATGGGTTCGAACAAGGCTTCACTGATGGAGTCGAACAACCAATGATTGATGGATATGAACTAGCCTTTCTCTGATGGATACGAGCTTTGTAACTTCTCCATGGGTACGAAGTCAATTGATGCGAACTTGTACCCTTCGATGGATTCAAAGGACGATGATCTGATGGATACGTAGCAGACACTGGCTGATGGATACGAGGTCCATCGATACGAACTCGATGGATTCAAAGTTGATGGAGTCAAATCTGAGACACTTCGATGGATTCAAAGTTGATCGATACGAAGGTGATCGGTTCGAACGGTGTTCGATGATGGATTCGAAGACGCCTACAACGATGGATACGAAACCAGTGCTTTTCCCTTCAAGTTGAATAGATCATAACTTGAGCGTATGAACTCGGGTTGATTTGAAATTTGAGATGCTGACTTCTATGATCTTTCTTGTCATGTCCAATCAATTGTAGCTCAATCTGGATTCAGACAAAATTCAACGATATCCATAGTGAAATGAAATATGACCAATCTCTGAGATGAACTGTCCTTTGGTTTCGATCGATCTTTTGGTATCATGGCTTTGCCAAAAAGCGGGATAACATTTTCCCCCCAAAGTACGTCTAGTGGAAACATGACGTGCTTTGAATAGCAGCAATTTCTCTCTGAACAATCATTGCTCTCTTTTGTTGACACTCGTACTCTGTATTGTTGTAACCTTGCGTTGATATGATTGATTGCTGTTGAATAGCGCTTGGCCGTCGGTTGTTGTAATCATAGCAAGATGAGTATTCGATCCCTGTAAATGTTTAAAATCGAATGTTTGTCTGACAAATATGCACATATGTTAGTTTGACCTTTGTTAACGTCGTGGGTCCACGAGTCGTTGTCAGTTTTGTTTGCTATTGAATTTCGTATCGATTCTCTCCTGAACCGATTTGGAAATTTGAGTTGAGACAACGCTTCACGGTTGTTTTGAAAAGTCCCTTCGTATCGATCCTCTCCTGAACCGATATAGAAGGTTGAAGGAATCGACTTCGTGTTGCATCGATGGATACGAGATCAACATTCGTATCGATGGCTTGGATAAGTACGAATCACCTATTCGTACCGATGAGAAAGGATGGATACGAAATCGTCGTTCGTATCGATAGGAAATGATGGATACGAAATCGTTGTTCGTATCGATGGGTAATGATGGATACGAAATTGTTGTTCGTATCGATAGGAAATGATGGATACCAAATCGTCGTTCGTATCGATAGGAAATGATGGATACGAGATCGTCGTTCGTATCGATAGGAAATGAAGGATACGAAATCGCTGTTCGTATCGGTAGGTTGTGGATGGAGTTGTGAATTTGTTGATGTGAACAGGGGCTTCGAGTCGATGTGCCCACTGTGCGCTTCGCATCGATGTTACTCAACGCTTCGCTGTGTGTTTCGTATCGATGATGCTTCATGCGCATGGACTCGAATTGAGCTTTTGAACCGATATGTGGCTTGACCTATTGTGACCGGTCGAGTTGACTGGGATGCGAAACGACCCAGTCACCTTCAAGGTTCCATATAAATAGTAGGGGCTTCCCATTTTTTCACTTTTTCACTTTTCACCGTTGCCTTGTGTTTACTGTGTGTTGCATCGACTCGTAGACTCAGAGAGAAAAGCACTGTGTCACGACTTCGAATCAATCAAGATCCAAAACTTTTAATTCCTCGAATTCCACACTCAAATTTGGTAATTAACCTCGAATCCAAACGGCAAAGCTATTTCAAATCTACCTCTTCTTCATCGATTGACCACTCTGGTGATTGGTAAAGCCAGATCTGGTTTGGAGAAGCTTCAAATCGATCTGGGGACTCGTGTTCGAATCGATGAGGACGGCATCACTTTACTTCAGATTACGCATCGATCCCTGGGATGCCCTCATGGAGGTGACGCAGTTCGCACCGATTGACTATTGTGATGGGTCGCATCGATACGAAATGATCGATACGAGAAATAGCTATTGGTCGATTCAAAGTCCTTAACTTTCATCGATACGAATTACATGTTCATGGCCGATATGAAAGGTATCGATTCGAACGTGATCGATGTCAAGTCGAGGTTTTCCTGATCGGTACGAAACAGTTAACCAAGGATCGATTCGAAGTCATCCTTCATCGATCGATGCGAACTCGGCCCTTGATCATCGATTCGAAGCGCGCCCCTCTGTATCAGTTCGAAGTGGTATCATGATGGATTCGAACGAGCTTCCTGCGATCGGTTCGAAACCCTCCATGATGGATACGAAAGTTTGACATATTCTTAGCATAATTCCGACGAGCTTCATTCCTGCATATTTGGACTTGATAATTAAACTGCATACTCGACCACCTTTCGAAGCTCGTCGATGGAACCATAACAACTTCTATCCGAATCAATCTCCATCATGTAAATAGTTTAGTGATGATGGTCAGCGATGACGGTCGTTATATCTGGACTCCGTCGCTTCGTCGTTTGCATGTTTCCTTTAATTCTGCGACATTTATTCAAGTAATGCACAGCACTGCACAACGCACATTCATACACTTTACATTGGGGAATGCACGGGTCCTTTTTCGTCTAACGATGGTTTCTCATGAGTTATCTAGTCATGGAACCTTCAAGTTCGCAGCAGCAAGAGATTCAAAGTACAGTTACTTCGAGACTAGAGGTTCCAAATATTGAACCTGAGATCATCGGTCCAGCCCCGGACGAATTACCCAATGCGTCTTTTATTGCCAATCCGTCGGATTCTGTTCAATCCAATATTTCTGAAGATATGTTGGGGAGAATATGCTTAAGGCATGGCCTGTCACTGGATGACGTGTTATTTCCGGGACCGAATGATAGACCACATAACCCGCCGGAGGGATATACCGCATTCAATCGCCACGCGTGCGCGGCCGGGACGCTTCCTCCATTCAATGAGTACATAAGGGAAGTACTGTCTTTTTTAGGGATCGCCCCATCTCAACTACACCCGAACGGATATGCTTCCGTGAATAGCTTGTTCATTGTCTTCATGGAGTACCTTCATAGACCACCGATCCCGACCGAGATCAGATATCTGTTCAATTTCAAAACTCGAAGTGATTACCCTCCTTCACATTTTTGGAAGCAGTGAGGAATTGTCAAGTGGTCACTGGGTCTTGGACCAGGCTAAGCTATTACAGGACGGAATGGTTTTGCGTCAGATGTCCTCCAGGGTTTGCCCGGCGATGCTTATTCAAACGTGAGTATAGTTGAGTTCTCAAATAATTACCGAGGCAATTGCAATTGAAGTGAAACTTATATATTTTTTCCTTTTTACAGCAACGATTCAGCGACCTGAAGGTGAACACTTTAAGGAGATAGTGCGAGTACTCCGAGAAGTCCCAAGCGAAGATAGGGATATCGAATTGCTTTTGATGGATAGGAATCTCCGGACTTTTGGGTTGATCGAACAAGGGCAGAGCATAAAGTTTGACGGGGCATTAAGGACCGTCTTGAAAAAACGAGTGCAGCACAAGAAGCCCAAAGTTATTATAGTCGAGGAAGCTGATTCTGAAAGAACCCATACTGATGATGAGCCGCTGGCCGGGCCTACAGATGTAGTTCAGGATGCCGCAGAGCAGAGAAAAGGCAAGGCAGCCGTTTTTAAGTCGCCTTAAAAGGGAAGACGAAAGTCGGTCATCATGTCCCAGCCCACCCCTGGTTAGAATTTCGGAGAGGTCTCCCCCAGGAACAGAAAGTCTCTTTGAAAGGCTTGCCGACCTTCCAATCCCGGATGATGTGTCTTTTCAACATGATGCCGAGTTGGAGGAATTCCATCGTACTCTAGAATTGAGCGAGCCTTTTATTAATAGCATGGTCGACACTTCTGGTTGGTCGGGGGGAATGCATATTCATACACATTTCACAACACTACATAACCCTTAGTCGTAGGTCATCGGTTTCGAAAAACCACTAACTTAATTCTCATTTCGCCTTGTAGATATTATGACTGGACGCGGTTCAATGCTAGAAAGTCTGTGACATGCTCGTAAATCTTCCTCATATTACGAGTCACAACGAAGAGAAGGAGATAGGGATTACGATCGTAGGTACTCTGGGTATTCTAGCCAAGAACGGTATGAAAGAGATAGGGACTACAGGCGTCGGTCTCGATCTCGCACTCCTCCTCCCAGAGCTCCTATACAACCTCCTGCCTACGTGTCTCGTCCTTCCGAACCTTCTCGATACAAGTAAGCTTCTCAGTCTTCTAGATCTGAGCCCCACCATCCTAGGTCTGAGGCAATGTCCCCGATTGTTGCGGAACAACCTCCTATTGAAATTTCGGGTGAAGGAGTAATCAGGCTTGCGCAATTAAAGAAGGACTTCTCGAATATTTGCTTTGATAACTACATTTTTCCTATTCACTTGAAAAGAATCCCGCCGGAGGCCGAGCAGGTGGCGCACGATTATGTGCAAGATTTTTATGCCCAATACAAGGCGTGGTATATGGCGGCCGAGCGAGCGTCGTCATTAGCCTTCGAACGAGCGGCTACCATCGAAAAGCTTCAAGCCGAGCTGGCTCAAAAAGATCGCATCATACAAGTGCTGAACACAGAAGCTGAATCATCTCGAAAATCAGAGATGGAAGCTTTTACGAAGGCCGATGAAGCTCGAGCGGCCATGGATAGGATGAAAAAAGAGCACTATGTCACGGTGGAAGACATGGGCCACCGGAACACCATCGTCACTGCCGAGCAAGATGCGGCTTTGAAAGAGCTTAATGAGCTTAAGGCTAATGTTTCCGAAATCATGAAGGAAAGGGATACCGCCAATATTTCTGCACAGGAGGCATGTGATCGGGCGGTAGAATTCCGGACCGAGCATGATGCTGCGATGGCTAAAGTAATAGAGATTGAGGCCGATGTTGATAGAAAAATCAAAATTGCTGAGTCCAAGCTGAAGGCTGACATTGAAGACCTCCTTATTACTTATAACGCCAACGTGCTAAGGCATAGGAATTTGGCTTGGCTCAAGGATTATCCGGTACATCTCCACAGCGCCTAGAATCGGTTGATTGAGGAGGAGAAAGCGGCGCATCCGGATGAATCAATTGACCAGTTTGAGCTTGAAAACCGGTTGCTGACCAAAGACGAAAAGAAAATCCTTCATGACGCCATAATTTCTCATGAGAAGGAGACGGTCGGCGCCCGTCATTTGGAAATCAGGGAAGGTTCTAGTGTTGAGCATCGGGCTTCAGTTCTTGAGATCACCGCTCCACTTCTGTCAGAGCCTACATCTGCGGTTGACTCATAGTCAGTCCCTGCCTATAATCCAGAGCAACCGCAGCTATCTCCTATCCAGGAGCACGTTTCTGAAGCTGCCCCGTCGTCAGCAAGCCACGTTGAGGAAGGTATTCCGAACTTATCTCAAGTGTATTCCAAATAGGGAGTTTGTTTTGAAGCAGTTACAAATAACTTCGTATCTGTGCTCAGTGACTGGAGTTGCTGCTCAGTGACTGGAGTTGCGCCGATTGCCGCGACTCAAGAATTAAGTAAAGGGGAGAAGGCCATCATCACTGAGACGATCGCCATGACAGCAGTGTCAACTGAGGTGACGCAGGGGAGCGCATTATCTCTCGATGAGCAAATGGTGAGCGAGCTGCTCGGCCAGCAGGGTGGCTTCTCTATAGACTTGCCGTTCATCGTGGGTGACCTCCCACCAACCTCTAGCTCTTTAATGCAGACTGCAGATGCCCCCAGCCAGGCCCAAGCGATTCATGACGAAGAAATTCCGGCTGAGATTAGTGCAGAATTAGAGGCTGCGGGGCAAGGTGGTAGTATTGGTGGCAGTAAGCCCAGCACCTTTAAGGATAATATCATCGGGTGGAACTATCCCATCTTTCGTTGCAGGTCCACTCCCTCCTACTCCTCCGGTGGAAAGCCTTCATGTAAGTTCATGCTCCGAGGAGGATGTTGACATTATGCCTCCATCCGAAGAGCAGCCACTGGAGAGGAAGCACTCCAAACGAAGGATCTCTATTTCTAGCGAGTCTGAGGATGAACCGCTGATAAGGAGACTGAAAAAGAAGAAATAGATGGGCCGTTTAAGCAGATTTTTTGATAGATAGGAACTTGTGTTTGTTTTCCGCCAGTAGGCCGTGTATAAATGCAGGTTCGACTCCTGCTAGTAGGAATTCTTTTTTGGAAGAACTTATTTGCATGTAAGTCCTTGTCTCTAGTTAGTTGAAATAAAATTCAATTTCTTTGTTTCAATTCTCGTTTTCTTTGTGCTTAAGTGTTTGTAGTGTTTGGTTTCCAGTCCGGTGTACTTGTGGTGTTTTTATCGTCAAGTAGAGTTTGTTTTATTTGCCAAGTCTGAAAATCTTGGTCACAAGTTGTGATCGATGAATAAGTTGAACTTCGGACATTGTATCACTTTGGCTAGTGATTAACACTTAGCTTTTTTGCCCCCTAGTTTTGAGGAACAACATTTGTATTTCGGTGGTTGATCGCACTTATTGCAAATCTTAAGCACATGTCCACATTCTGGAGACTTAGGATAATTTGAGATCGATAACCTGGTTCGCACTCCTGGAATTTGAGAGTTATCGATGTTTGTAACACGGTACGCGCTCCGGGAACCTGGAATTGATGTTGATACTCCACTTCATGCTCTGGGAACTTGGAGTTAGTGTTGATATTTCGGTTCACGCTCCGGGAACCCGTAATCTATACTAACACTCCAATTCATGCTTTGGGAAGTTGGAGTTAGCACGGATGCTTCGGTTCACGCTCCGGGAACCTGTAATCTATATTTATACTCCAATTCACGCTCTGGGAAGTTGGAGTTAGCACGGATGCTTTGGTTCGCGCTCCGGGAACCTGTAATCTATATGTATACTCCAATTCACGCTCTGGGAAGTTGGAGTTAGCACAAATGCTTTGGTTCACGCTCCGGGAACCTGTAATCTATATTTATACTCCAATTCACGCTCTGGGAAGTTGGAGTTGGCCGATAGATGGTCAATCACATCGATTTGGGCTTTTTAGGAGTCTGTTCACACTTTGGGAATGATGGATTTGATGTTTATACTCCAATTCGCACTCTGGGAAGGTTGAGTCCGTTCGCACTCTGGGAACGAATTGTTTAATGTTTATACCCCAATTCACACTCTGGGAATTTGGAGTCCGTTCGCGCTCTGGGAACGAGTTATTTGATGTTTATACTCCAATTCGTACTCTGGGAAGTTGGAGTCCGTTCACACTCTGGGAACGAGTTATTTGATGTTTATACTCCAATTCGCACTCTGGGAATTTGGAGTCCGTTCGCGCTCTGGGAACGAGTTATTTTGATGTTTATACTCCAATTCGCACTCTGGGAATTTGGAGTCCGTTCGCGCTCTGGGAACGAGTTATTGAATGTTTATACTCCAATTCACACTCTGGGAAGTTGGAGTCCATTCGCGCTATAGGAACGAGTTATTGAATGTTTATACTCCAATTTGCACTCTGGGAAGTTGGAGTTAGTTGTAGGACTGTCGTGTGTTGGTCCTGTTCAGCCTTTGATGTGATGGCTTGCCCTCGAGCTGGGGTTTCACTTAGTGAGTGGTCGGTCGTATCACAGTCACTCGCTATTTGAATAAATTCCATTGTTTGATGGAATTTAGCTCTTCGTGTGTCGTGATTGTTGAACGTTGCATTTGGTGAATCACAGCTCTAGCTTGAAGAGATAGTAATTTATTGCTGAAATAAGAAAATATGGCAAATTCAGTGCCTTATTACAAGTTCAAATTTCAGAATGTAAAGGAAATTGCATAGTATTCATAGATTGAACAGAGCCTGTCATGTGTGACAGTGACAAGGATCTTCGTCGTTCCAGGCTCCTGAGAAAGTTGGTCCGCCACTGATGGCGTTTATCACCAATCTTCCGCGGGGACAAGTTGAGTCCTCATGTCTCGGCGATTGGGTTCATTGTTTTGATTTGATGGGCCCGCTTTTCTGGGCTGCGGTGTCCGCACAAACTGCTCCAGCTTCCTTTCTCTGATCAGTTTTTCAACGAGATCTTGTACGTGACGACACTCGTTCGTATTGTGCCTGTAGCTTTCATGGAACCTGCAAAACTTTCATGCTTGGATTTGTCTCTCTGACGACGGTTTTGGTGCAGGTTTTTGGTACAGAATTGTATTAGAGGTTTGTAAGTACAAGTCCTCTAGTGATGTATTCAGAGGAGTGTAACTTTAAAACATTGGATTCTTGCGCTGCGGGCCATGATTTTGATCTCGTTTTCTAGTTTGATTCACACTCTCTCTTCGCCAAGCTTGTTTGTTTTTAACGTTCAACTGAACTTTTCCGGAGCTCTCACCGGATTGTTTGATTGCAACATTGTTTTGGATCCCTTCCATACTTGGTTCTGCATCAGTTTGCTTCCTGAACTATTTCGCGTCTTCCCTTCTCAGGAATTGAGCCGTCTTGGCGTGGAAATGGTCCAATGATGCAGGTGGTTTTTCATTTTCCAGCTAACCAGTTGCCAAACTCAGAATCGGGGTCGATCCCCTTAGTTAATGCCATAAGGATGGAGTTATCATTCGGATTGCTGATCTCCGCACATGCAGTATGGAATCTCTCTAAGTAGTGTCTGAGCGTTTCTCCAGGAGATTGAGTGACGCTAGACAGAGTGTTGACATCTTTCGGCCTTGCGACGTGCATGCGGAATTGTTCAACGAATTTTGTGGCCAACTGGTCGAACGAAGAGATGGATCGAGGTGGCAATCGAGTGAACCACATGGTAGCGATGCCCCCCAAGGATATGGGGAAACTACAACACTTCACTGCATCGTCAGCTCTGACAGCGGTCATCGACCATTCATATTTCAGAATATGTTGGTTGGGGTCGGAGTTTCCTTCGTACATGGGTAAAGTTGGCATTCTGAATCGCCATGGGGGTTCAGCAATAAGGATATCGTCCGTAAAAGGAGTGTGACTTTGGGAAACTCCCCAATCGTCATTTGTGAATCCCTGGCTCTCACGGATCATCTGACGTATCATAGTTGAAAGATCCGGTATTTGTGCGTTTTGTGCGGCTTGCACCGGAGTATGATTACGTTCCATATTTTGGGGTTGAACCGGATGTCGTCGACGGTCCAAGTCTTGCCTTCTTGGTTCATAGTCCTCTAGGACGTATGGTTCAGGAGTACGTCCGCTATGATGACGGTCCAGGTCCGATTGATCTTGGGCATCGACCCCTGGTTCAGCCGCAACGTTAGTGGTGCGGTATTCTGCGGTGTGGTGAGGAACGACACCTCCTCGGGAGGAGGGTCCAGTTTGGAAACTGGTTGATGGACCAACTCTCAATTGTCCAACGGTCAGTGTCGGTTGATCTCTAACGGCTGGCATGTGACTCCCATCTAGCCGGGGTCGTGGAGATCGATTATGATAATCAGAAGATGAAGAACTTTCGCTGGAGGAGTGAGAAGCATGGTCTCTCGTGGATCTCTATCGCTTCTGGCGATCCAGTTTGTTGATTAGCTCGGCGTTAGCACATAGCTGTTCTGCTAGTTGTTGCCGACTCTGGGTCAGCTCTTGGAGTAGCAATTGTAACTCTTGTCGGGTAACCAAACCTGACGGTTCCGAGTGTCCAGTAGCATCTTGATTAGATGGAGGTAGTCGAGCGGGATTCTGTCTATCCTGTTCTTCTTGATTGACAGCGTTAGAGGTAGTTCTTGTGCTAACCATCTTGAAAGTTGAATTCCTTTCCTAGACATTATGCAAATCTGAATAGAAGGGAAGGAACTTGGATTTGATGACCTGGATCTCTCTCTTAGATTTGTTCAATCCGGTATCGATGATAGATCCTAAGAACAGGAGAAAAGCTGGGTTTTCTCAGTGAAAGCACCAAAGTGTTTGTACCAAAATTGGTCACAACACTTTTCGAGAGTCGTTGAAGCGATAATAATGAAGAATGTAAATTCAAAACAAGTATTATCTAACAAAAAATCCAATCAACAGTAAAGTAAATGCGTTGACAAGCGATTTATATTGATTCGGCGTGTTGCCTACGTCCACTGTGAAGTTTTTTGCAGTTTTATTGATTCTTTTTCAATGATTACAAGTTGTTACAGTGATCAACAGCGAGTTACAACTTGAAATTCGAAATCAACAGCAAAGTTATGATGTAGGATGATGGCGATCTCGATCCGGCAGAGTCTAAGCGCTTGAGAGTCGAAAGATCCCTTTTCTGTTGGCTCTGGGGCTCTATTTATAGGCGTAGGATGCTGATATTTCGTTGAAAACTCGGGAGACCACTTCTGGCACGTGAGGGGGCCCACGCGCCCGGCCTTAGGAAATTTGGGCCTACTTTGGCATCGATTCGAAATCCATTCGAATCGATCAGAAAATCATCCAATCGAGGTGAAATTTGGTGTGGACATTCTCCAACATGTATGCAAGCTTCTGTGAAAACCGATCGCTTCGAACCGATGGTGGCACGCGCCTTCGTGTTGACGTGGAGTGCACACTTCGCCTCGATCCGGATTTCGCTCCGAGTTGACCGCTTCGACTCCATACATTTCGACGCGTTCGTATCGATGAATGACACGTCACAATGGCTAGTTGACTTGGTGGATTCGAATGAAGCTTCACTGATGGGTTCGAACAAGGCTTCACTGATGGGTTCGAACAAGGCTTCACTGATGGAGTCAAACAACCAATGCTTGATGGATACGAACTAGCCTTTCTCTGATGGATACGAGCTTTGTAACTTCTCCATGGGCACGAAGTCAATTGATGCGAACTTGCACCCTTCGATGGATTCGAAGGACGATGATCCGATGGATACGAAGAAAACACTGGCTGATGGATACGAGGTCCATCGATACGAACTCGATGGATTCGAAGTTGATGGATTCGAATCCAAGACACTTCGATGGATTCGAAGTTGATCGATACGAAGGTGATCGGTTCGAATGGTGTTCGGTGATGGATTCGAAGACACCTACAACGATGGATATGAAACAAGTGCTTTTCCCTTCAAGTTGAATCGATCATAACTTGAGCGTATGAACTCGGATTGACTTGAAATTTGAGATGCTGACGCTTATGATCTTTCTTGTCATGTCCTATCAATTGTAGCTCAATCTGGATTCGGACAAAATTCAGCGATATCCATAGTGAAACGAAATATGACCAATCTCTGAGACGAACTGTCCTTTGGTTTCGATCGATCGTTTGGTATCACGGCTTTGCCAAAAAGCGAGATAACAAAAACAACTTAGAATTTTCTTTGGAAAGTAAGAAAACTGAATACAAACTTCTAATAAGTCAAAATTTAAAATTTTTAAATCACGAATTCAGGTATGTAATCCGAATTTGTATGCTATAACATGATTTTTAAAGCTAAAATCACAATTTTTAGACTAGGATTTAAGAGCAGTTTGAGTTTGTTCGAATTGGGCATTTCGAGTTGTCTCTGGTGATCTTGATGGCCGTACAGGTCGAGCTTCCTCCTGGAGGTGGAGGTGTGACCAGGGGTTGCAGGAAAATTACTGTGGTGGTGAGCAGTTGGACGTGGAAGCGGCGGTGACGAGTTTTAGCTCGTAAACCTAGTTTTGACGAGGTTCGGTATTTCGATTCGTACGCCATCTATGGTCGATCGAGTTCAACATGCTCTTGGGGAATGGTAGCTTGGTCGTAGTCGAAGTCGTAGCCGGAGTTGTAGACCCTCAAGTGGTCGGATCTACGAGGAAGAAGGGTTGACCGGTTTGGGGTGGGGGTTGCTTTTCTGTTCTAGGTTTGGGTTTAACTCGAATTTGAATTCGAGGAGATGAGGGAGTTTCTGGTGATTGGGGATGGATGCGTGGATGGTCGTCGACTTGTTCGACGACACAGCGTTGACCGGAGGTGACGGCGGTGCCTTGCACATGCACCGTGCACGAGTTTATGGTAACCTGGAAATTTGATAGCTTGGGTGGTTTCAGGGTGCTCTTGCGTCTTAACTTGAGTTTTACTCGAAGATCTTAAGTGTTGGACTCGAAGTTATGTAGTATTGGCTCGGGTACAGGTTTTAAAAAAAACTGTTCTGTTGTTTTCTAAAATCTTAATTTCAAATTGTAAATCAAAGTTTAAACTAAGTTTTGAATCATAGTTTAAATATGAATTCAGGTTTAAAACTTAGTTGTGAATAAACAAAGTTTTGAAATTAAAATTGTTTAATAACTTAAAAAGTTTAAGCAATTAAGTGGATTTAAAAGATTTGAATTTAAAATGGATTTTGAAACTGTAAATGAAGAATTTAAACAAAGTTAAATTAAATTTGAAACCTGGACCTAAGTTTAAATTTGAAATTAAGATTTTGAAATAAAATAAGTTTTATAAATTGAAATGTTTAAATAAGTTTAAAATGTTTAAGTATACTTTAATATTTGAACTTAAGGGGAATTTGATTTTAAATCTTTTAAATTCCTTTCTAAAGAAAGTGAGACTTTAACATGTGAAGTTGAAGTTTAAAAACAATGGTTTTAAACTTTATTGAAGATAAATTCGTAATCATTTTAAATCTCAAAAATTAAAATGAAATTAAAAGTAAATTTAAAAGTAAGTTGTTTTCAGTATATTTGTGAGTGTTAATTAAATCATTAATAAATATGAGTTTTATTTTTAAGTAAACAAAGATTGAATGATTTGCAATTCGTTAACTACTAAGTTAAGTAGAATGGATATTTCGTACTAATTAACTTTGTAATTACAAGTTTGAATTCATTTATTTAAAGTTAAGTTAATTTAATGAAGGAATAATTAAATTGTAATTAAGAACTAATTAAGTTACAATTAACACTTAATTAAATAATTATGATTAATTAATGAGTTATTAATGGTTAATCAATTTTAATTGATGATGATTAATGTAAGTAATTTCTTTAACAAAGTAATTAAAGAATTGTTTTTAGTTAATGAAGGTCATTAACTAAGATTATTTAAACAATAAATTAATGTGATTAATTTTAAAAATTAATTAAATTAATATGTTAATGATAATCATTTATGAAATTGTATAAGTATAATTACTTTATGAAAGTAATTAAGAAATTAACTGCTCATTGTAATTAATTAAATTTGATTTGATTAATTTATGATTAATTGTCAAATATTGTGTACTGGATTGATATTTCTGATATGTGATTGTGATGACGTGTGATGTAAATTGCCTTATGCTGAACTGTGATTTGTGGTTTGTTTCTATGTGTATGTGAAAACCCTTTTTGCCCGCAAACGGCATTTAAATTTCGATGCGACAGGGAGTCGGAATCCAGTTGGCTATCCGAAACCACATCGAATCATAATGGTGAATCTTTGTGATTGATAAATTTACTTTATCTGTGATGATTGATGATGTTGCACTATTGTGTAAAACCCCTGGACTACACCATACACACACAAATATGGATTGCACATGGAAATTGGTTAAGTCGTAGGTTTTTGAAATAGTTTTGAATTTGAATTTTAAATCCAAATAGTTTTGGAAATGGATTGGGATTAAGGTAAAAAGTTTTGAAAAGGAATTTCAAAGATGAAATTTATTTTTGAATAACTTGATTAATCCTTGAAGTTTAAATAATCTGATTTAAATTTAAATTCAAAATTTGAAACTGAATTCTATGATTTGACACTAGGGATTAAAGATGTTATACAAGTTATATATGGGTTAAACCAATTTAAATGTATTGATTTGGAAATTTGAATTTAAATTCAAGAACTTTAACTCATGCAAATAAAATAGGATTTTTCTTAAGCGAAAACTATTTGTTTTCAAATAATAAAAGCTTTCATATAAGAAATGAACGTCCAATTTGTATTGAAAGGATTTCTAGTTTGAAATGAAAATGGTTTTCCAAGTTATGAATAAATCTTTGGAAACGGTTTGAAATCTATAAGTTAAATCTTTGATTTAAAGATTAATGAATTAATCCTATCGAAATGGAAATTGTTTTGAAATCCGTAAATGGATCTTTGTGAAACTGGGTGAACTTTGTGAAATAAATCTTTTTGTTAAAGATTTAATAAAAATGGTAATTTGTTTAACCATTTGAAAGAAAAGCTTTGGATTTTCAAGTTATGGCTTAACTGAAATCCAATATCCATATGTTTTTAGATATTGCGCTCATTATTCGGTTTAGTCGGGAGAGGACCTTGTGTCATATAACCTATTTCGAATAATGATACGACGTTATGGATTGCATTTGAAGACCGGTGGTGAAGACCGGATATTTGTGAGAATGATAGAATAACCTATCGATTGTCTCTGCACCGAGTAGCTACGGTATAGAGATTCCCTATGTGATGGGAAGTCCGATCGGGATTGTGAATTTCCGGATTTGCAAGGGCTTCTTACGAAGTGCCTTCGGTTCTGTTCAAACCCGGGACAAACTTGTATGGTTGTATGTCTGACACTACATCTTGAGATATAAAGCAGATTTCTTTCAAATACATATCTGTTGTGTAGGATCGATTTCACCCTAGAGGGGGGGTGAATAGAGTGATGGTATAAATTATAAAAATTAATTGCGGAAGCTTATAAAATATTTTCAACACAGATCACAGAATAATAGCAGCATAGATAATAGCAGAATAATAAATGCAGAAATAGAACGACACAGAATTTACCCAACTTCGGCAAAACCCTGCCTACGTGCTGCCCCTAAGGTTTCTACTAGAAATTAGATAGTCAGATGCTTACATACGTAAACTCGCGACACCCGCTATCGACTAAACCTAACTCCACGCTCAAAACCCTACCACAACTCAGCCACTGAGTTGCGAATTCTCAAGCTACACCACGTAGCTTGTCCCCTAGTCACACGACTAGAAATTTAAACGATTTAAAAAGAAATTACAAATTAAAAAACAATTTAAAATAAAACAACCCTAATTAAAATAAAAAAGCCCTTATATAATATAAAACAGAGAAAAATAAGCCGGCCCCCTTTTGTAATTCGACTCGATCCTTTTTGTTTATTTCCTCCGTTCCTTATAATGGCAGTCGTGTTCTTCTCGTTCCTCTTGATTAAAATTTGGGCTTTCGTCCTTCGATCCAGATTAGGGTTTTCAAATTGAAGTTGCCGCTTTTGATTAGCTCGTTTCTCTGAATAGCTCGTTTCTCTGATTAGCTCTCGGCTCTTCAATTTGGATCGATTTCGTCTATGATTTCGGTATGTACTTTTCTTCTTTTACTTTGCTGGTTTGATGCTTCCTTGAACTCGCTGGTTTTGAAATTGCCGATGATGATTGTTTATATAGGGTATGTAACCCTAGATTTGCGTTCGCACAATTATATTTGAATTTGTCAAATTCTTTTCTCCGACCGCTTGATTTTGCTTGGTCGTTTGAGATTGATTCTGACTTGTTCGTAATCGTATATTCTTGTTGCTTGGTTGACACGGTTTCGAATTTGATTACTGCTTGAATTGTTCGACACCTTGGTTGCCACGGCTTCGGCCCCGATCATTTTTCTGTTGAAGAAAATTTGACTTTGACTTTCGGCCATGTTTTGATTTCGTGAATTTCTTGGTTGACTTCGACTTTGATTCTTTGTGTCTGTATTTATTTGCTACTGCATACTTGATAGCAAATTTTATGTGTGGTTAGACCTGAACTTCACTTGAGCATTGTTAAGTAGTTTGTAGTTGCTGTGTTGTCATTTGGGCTTGTAAGTTGTATCATACTTGATGATCTTCGTATTCACGTGTCTTATTGAAGTGGTTGAGACTTGCAGTTCACTCGGCTTTGATTTTGTAGCTTAGACATCTTATATTCATGAGATGTTTACACTATGCATTGAGCATTGTCACTTGTACCTTGGTCTTGAGCATTGCTGTGTCATTGAGCATTGTTGTGTCCATATTGTATTCGATACTGTTACATTGCTACCGTGCTATGTAGTAATCTAGTTTCTGGCCACTGGTTCATTTCTTTGGTTGGGTCTGCACATTCACCTGTTGTCGTATTCATGTATACTGCTGTGTGGTCATGTGGCAGTTGCTTTGTCTCCATGCATTTCATGTAGTATGGGCATTTGGTTCATCGTATCTGTTGCACTTGGTCCCTGACCTTTGTTGCCTCTGAGTTTAGGCATTTGCACATTTGTAGCCTTGGTCTTTGTTGGTTTTTTTGGTGGCATCTGGTTCTGTCATTTGCTTTCTTTTTATCTGGGTTGACTGTGATGCTGACTCCAGATCACTATGCTGCCATAGGAACTTTTGTTCTCTGATTGTTGTTGCTTCTGTACATTAAACTGTATTGAATGTTGCATTGAGTCTGGACATGGGTATTTGCATTTTTGAATAGTGGCATGGTCGTGGTTTTGAGAATGTGACTTCATCACTGATTTGGTTAACATTGATCTGCACTTGTGCACTGTTCATACCTGTATCATGCTTGACTTTGTGGTCTGGTTTCACTTGGGATTGTAGTTGATGTTTGTACTTGTTTGTCTTAGCATTTGTTAGCTGTTATGTTGGTGGTATTGTGCCTTAGCCTCTTGTGCATTGCCCCATACATATTGTCACTGTTTGATATAGTTTGGATTCGGGCTTTGACTTATGTCACTGATTTCTGGTCGAGACTTGTTTTAGTTGTCGAGACCGTTTTTCCATACTTGCACATTTTTAAGTGCACCTGTGTTGAATCCAGTTTTAAAACTTGGGTTTGACCTTGTGCTGATGTCGAGACTTTATTTATATTGCACCTGAGTTGAACCCGTCTTTTTATTTGCGTTTGACCTTGTGCTCACCTGTCCCTGTAACATTATCAAGTGTATATCGGTGTGCACGGCCTTGTGGCATGTACAGTGATACACTGTGCATGTCACATTGTTCGTGTGTGATGAATTCAAATGTAAATGATGACGAACAACCCAAATAACTGAGGCAAATATTATTTTCAAAATTCACATTTTATTTTATATTGCAAAAATATTTCTTTTTCAATTTTACTGCGTTAGTGAATATTTTTGCAGATTGCTCAGATGCTGGATTCTAACTGGAATGAAGGTCAAGATAAAATACGAATTGAATGAATGAGTGATGTGTAGTGAGGTTAAATGTAAATATGAAATTGTGATGTATTTGTAATCAAAATTGTATATGTATAGTGAGAGCTTGAATTTGTACTATTCAAAATTGTAATAAATATTTGTTTGAATAAAATTTCTGTTTGAATTCAAATTCTGTGTTATTTAATTTTATTCAGCAAATATTTATTTAATCTATGAAAAATAAAATAGTACATTAACAAATACATTTAAACAAATATATATATGTTTATTATCATCAAACAAAAATCATATAAGTGTATATTCAACATGTTGGTGGCGTAGAATTTATTCTCTTAGCTTAACATCCTTCTCGGAGACGTACGAGCTCAGAGGTTATGTAGTTGAAAGTTATCAGTGATATACTCCCAATTTGGTAGTGTGGCATGCTGAGTGCTGCTGTGTGTTGATGATCATTTATCGATCATTTGTGATCAAAGCATGGATTTTGTATAAAGCATAGCTTTGTGGACGAAACTGCATCAGAACCTCACATCCTGGAAATGGTTGAAACAGGAAAGATGCGGCAAGATTATGAGGGTCGCGCCCTTTAGGGTGTGTCATTCCCTTTTGGTAAAGGGTGGTATCATTGTATTGAGCCTAGATATTTACCTATGCTGTGGCTTCAATCTCTTTTACCGTGTGGTTGTTGCTTTGTGGTTTAGAGGCACCTCAGATAAAGGTCCCAAAGGACCGGGGGATGGCATGCTCGAGTAGTAGTTACCTAGTTACAGAGGTAATCCGGCCGTGTGTTGGCAGAGAGCTGGTTAAGTTCTCGGGATGTCCCACCAGAGGCGTACCCATGGACAGTGGGAAGTTCCTTAGCCTGACCGTTTGTTGGAAATCAAAACAAAATAATATGCGCCTTGTACAGTTTTAGTTGTAGAACCTGCCATTTACTTATGGTGGTGCCCACTGTTTAGATGGTAGCTATAGTAGGCGTAGTTCGGAATGTATATACTGGCTAAGATTAATATTATACTTACGAAATGTTTTCTGCACTATGCACCTAATAATAATATTAAAAAGAAATTTTATCGTATCAAGCATGTTTGACTATCATAAGGAGAAATCTCCTCCAATTCTGCGTTTGCATTGTGTGTGTGGCGGGAGGCCTTATGGTAGTTCCATTTTCCAAAAACCATTGCCGATTTATTTTAAATTCTTTTATTTTTGTTCTAAAAGATAAACATGTTTTTGTTACTCATACCAGTCCCATGACTGACCTGGAGTTTATTGATCCTTTCCTATTCTCTGGGTGCCTAAATTTTTTCCACACGGGCAGTCTAGAGTTGGGTTTTTCAGATAGTCAGTTTAGTAGATTATCCGGAGTTAGTCCAGTCTTCGGATCGGACGAGACTTGCTTATCTAGGTGAAACGTGATGTTGGTTCGAGCTTTCTTTAGATTGGAGCGTTGGATTAGGGGATGCATTCTTTTGAAGATATTCTTTCCGCTGCTCTTTCTTGTATCTCTGATAGTATTGATATCTTTTGTATCATTCTGTTGTGTCATATTATATCGGATATTATATCTGTCATTGTATCAATGTCATATATATATATATATATATATATATATATATATATATATATTGATATTCATTTCTTCCGCTGTGATTTACTTAATGGTGTTATAAGCTCCGGCGAACCAGATTCGACATTTGGATCTACGTCATTTCAATATGAGTGTCATATTCGGTGCCAATTTTCGATGGTCGAGTCAGGGCCGTCACACACGTCCTACTTAGGAAGGAGAAAGGCTCGGCTATTGTAACAACCCACACCTCTTAGTTTACCGAAAGGACACACTAAAAGGCATGGTGCGTTGTAGGTATAAACTAAAACTAGTAGAGACTAAGATTCACAAGACGGAAATAGGTAAAAACAGCAAAAACAATTTAAATAATAACTTATTTAGAGAAGAACTTCATAATTACTTTAAAAACCAAATAAGTCACCAAATACCATATACATCCCTATCAAAATACCATACATATATGTCATATAAAATCAAAGAAAACCATAGTCTCCAAAATCAGAGTACTACTATTTCCCAACATGTGCCAATATAAATATAGAACAAAAAGCTGAAATAAAAGAAGTGAAAGTGTAGAATGGAATCTCTTTCAACGAAACCTCCAAGCAACTGCAACCTAGCATCCTCTTCCTTGATTGCCTATGGGGGAAAAGGGAAAAATAGAGGTGTGGGTCGGACTAAACATCCGGTGAATGACAGTAATTACTAGAATCTTTAAGTAAAGTAAAGGCAATAGGCTTTATAGTAGTTCTAGTATATAAAAAGAAATAAAGGAAATATAAGAAGGAATAAGCTGGAAATAAATATGATTTAACTATTAAATATGATTGGCTAACTTTGATTGTTTGCATTAGTCTTTGATAGTTACTTTGATTAGGCTGAATTCCTAATCCTATGATTAGGCTGAAATCCTAATTCCACCCTTTGATTGGCCAGCTACTACATAGACCTTACTACGGAATAGATGCGATATAGCTCCCTACATAGAAGGAAATGGTGTCTACAAAACACACGCATACTAAGCGTTTGAAACTCAATAGCGACTTATCTCCCCTAATCAATGTTGCACGCTCGGTCACCGCCAGTTTGCACTATCTATTGCTCCCTCTTTTGACATATTATTTACCCTAGATAGCATAAGCATGCCCTCTTCTCACTTCAGGCTATTGTGAGACACTGTGTCCATAGAAAATAGGGAATGTTGTAGGTGCTAGTCTCTGTTAAACAAAATCAAGTTGCATCCCTTGCCCAAATCCCCATGATTTTGTCTTTCAAATGTTGAGCTCTTATCTACTCTAAACAGCATAAGGGAAATGCTACCGATACAGACCTTTTCTTTTAACTATTGACCACTTATCTACCCTAAAAAGCATAAGGGAAATGCTGCCGTTACATACCTCTTCTTATAAATATTGACCACTTATCTACCCTAAAAGGCATAAGGGAAATGCAACCGGTATGGACCTTTTGTTTGAACTATTGACCTCTAGATTGACCTCCCTATATATATATATATATATATATTTCCGTGCGTATCATCTTTATATTTACTTGGATTCTGACGTTCTACATATGGAAATTGAGCATAAAATTCCCACGGACACAATGGTGCAATTCCCGTGCTCAGTTCTGATAATTTCACAAAGTTATTTTATCATTTAATTAATTAATAAATTAATTATTATGGGTTAAATTTTGGATCGTTACATTCTCCCCTATTTAAGGGATTTCGTCCTCGAAATCTCTAAGGATAAAAGAATGAACTAAATGATTTCATCCAATATCTACAACCAACTACTCAACCATCAACCATTCATCCATTGTTCTTAAGTTTTCTAATGCGATTCATGTTACTTATGCAATTAGTGTAGTGTCAATGTCCCTAACTAATGCAAAAGATTAGACATTCCACTGATTCAGTTGTCCTCCTTTTATGCAATCATGTTCGTGTCATGTATCCCAATGAATGCAAAAATTCCTAATGATAGTTGATAATTCTATATGTGTGCTTCAATCATCATCCAAATGCAACAATCATGTGATGATCATCCATTTATAGAAATCATAGAAAATAAAAATGCAAATGCATACATCCATATGCATATGCTCTAGTGTCCTAGTTAGGCTCATTCGTAAGAGATAATAGTGCCTAGTGTAAGCATATGCATCCATTAGCATCTACTAACAAACACTTGCAACCACTTGCATACATCATCCATAACATGTTCTAATAACATGTTTACATAAAATCCTAACATCCATAGGTTAACTACTAAGTTCTACCCTCCTAAATGATAATAAAGTAAAGAGCATATTCAAAACTAAAGATGGAAAATAGAAAATTCAAAAAATTACTATCAAAGAAATGCGGATATGAGATATGATTTTTTTCCAAATCAAATTTAGTCTTCTCCAAAGTCATTTTAACCTCTTTAGACTCCATCCAACATGAAAGTGACTTAAGAAGTCTTCTATAAAGAGCTCCAAAAGGTGCCACTCTCATGCTTGAAAACTACTATTATGTGAGGATTCCACTAAAGGAAAATGCTTTTTCCCAAGTTTCTTCAAAATCAAAAATGCATATCCTCAACCATATTTGCCTTACAATCTTACTGATTTCACTTTACTGTTCTTTTTTAGCCTACTCACATGAATCAACATTCCTAGGTTCTCCATAATGCCCTACATGCTTTATGGGAAACTCTATTATTACTTCCAAAAGTAATTACTACTTTCTCCTTTATAGCCTTACACCTTTTCCATCACTCCTTAGGAAATGATTCCTATCTATTCCACTTTAAAAGTTTGGTTTGGTATTTATCCTCTCATTTCAAAAAATAAGGCTTCTAAATTTCCAAATCCCAAAATCCTTGTCCTTAAAAGTGTTATCTTTAAGTACATATTAAATTCACAAATATTCTGTTGCTTAACATATTATGTTACTAGATTTGCATTCTTACATCTTTTTTAATTTACATTATTTCCCAAACCTGGAGGAAAACTTTTAAATTCTAAGTCCAAAACTTATTCCTTGTTTCCTTTAAAGACCTTGTCAATTTTCTATAAAATTTGAAATTTCAAAATCTACTTTTATTAAGTTTTTCATGCCAAAAACTTATTTACTTTTTCACCAAACCATTTCCTTTTAAAATATCCTTATGTGTTTTCAAACGTCTTCTTATTACACCTAACGGTCTCATATCTTAATGTATTGGGATAACTTTCTCCTATGAGAAATTATTAACACTGAAATCGTCTATGATCCTTTTAAAAGAGGATTACACGTATATGTGAAATTACAAGGAACTTATTTTATATTTTTGAAATAGGCTATACAAAATATGGCGCTCCCATACCTTGTATATCTCTTTCATGCATTCCTTGTAAATTGCACAAAACATTTTTATTGGTTTCATAGAAAATTATACCCTTAGTCTTTTCATTCCAATAGATTAAATTATGTTTAAATTATATTTCTTGCCATGGACATCTTCTAATATCTAACCTTTTCTTTTTAGAAAAACTCGTCTTCAAAACTATTTTGATATATCCATAACCCAAAACATTTTCTTATACCTATTAAATTAATAGGTGTATTAACAAATCACTTTATTTATATTCATAGAAATTATCTTTTAAAAATACTTTTTTTATTTGGGTTTAAAACAGAATTTGCGTAAAATACTGTTACTACAACCAAAAAATACTAGTGTATGAATTTAATTAAATATAAATGCAAATAAATCTCCTATACTATGTAAAACTATGTAACAAAAAACGTACTTTAGGAGTCACCTTGTCACGACCCGAAATTCAGCGTTCAAAAATCGACTTCAAATACCTCATTTGTATTCGACTGCCGGACGTCAAATTTCAGTTCGGATGGAGCTTATAACAACATTAGATGAATATAAATAGCGGAAAACAAAATGAACTGCCATACATCAATATTCCAGATACATCATTTAAATATTCATTACAACATCATCTCAAAAATCAGAGTATTCTTATACATATAACACAACTTCAAAATAGAACATCATACAGAACAACAAATGATTGCATTCCAAGAAAGTCTTTAAAGAAATGGAGCGATAGCGAACTTCCAAACTAAGCACCTTGAGATCCAAAAGTTTTCAAAATATGTTCAAGTCAAAAGCCTTCAAAAACCGATAGCCTCCAAACCATAAGACTTCAAAATCCAGCTAGCACCAAAACACAGAAAACCTGCTACTAGGCTGCCCGTGTGGAAATTATGGGCACCTAAAGTATAGAAAGGAAACAATAAACTTCGGATCAGTCGTGGGACTGGTATGAGTAAACAAAAACAGTCGTTTTGAATAAAAAAAAATTAAAAGAAAACCATTCAAACTTTTGAAAAATGAAACTACCATAAGGCCTCCCGGCACACACACAATGCAATCGCACGCTTGGGGAAGATTTCTCCTTATGATAGTCAAATATGCTTTGTACAAGAAAACTCTTTGATATTATTATTAGTGCATAGTGTAGAAAACATTTTCGAAAGTATAATATTAATCTTAGCTGGCATACATACCATTATAGTATGCCTACTATAGCTACCTTATTAGATGGCGGGTTCTATAACTAAAACCGTACTGGGTTCGTATTGGTAATTGGATTTCCAACAAATGGTCAGGCTAAGGAACTTCCTGAGCCACATAGGTACGCCTCTGGAGGGACGCCGTGAGAACCTAACCGGATCTTTGCCAACACAAGGCCGGGTTACCTCTGTAACTAGGTAACTACTACAGGAGTATGCCATCCCCCGGTTGTAACCAACCTTTATCCGGGGCCCCAACAACAACAATCACAAAGTAATATATATTTGCGATATCCACATAAGTTAAGTATCTAGACTCCATAACATGATACCACTTCTATCCAGAAGGAAACGCACATACCCTAAGGGCGCTACCCCCAATAACCTTGCTGCATCTTTTCTGTTTCAACCATTACCGGGTTGTGAGGTTTGACGAAGTCTCGTCCACAAAGCTACGCTTTTCACAAAAGCCATGCTTTGATCAACAAATGATCAGCAAAACTCAGCATGCCACATTACCAAGTTGGGAATATATTACTGATAACCTTCAACTACATAACCTCTGAGCTCGTACATCTCAGAGAAGGGTGTTAAGCTAAGAGAATAAATTCTCCGCCACCAACAAAAATGTATTTGAAAGAAATCTGCTTTATATCTCAAAATGTAATGTCAGACATACAATCCATACAAGTCTGTTCTAGGTTCGAACAGAACCGAAGGCACTTTCGAAGAAGCCCTTGCAATCCGGGCATCCACAATCTCGATCGGACCCCCCATCATATATGGAGAACTCTATACCAGAGCAACTCAGTGCAGAGTCATTCGATAGGTTATACTATCGTTCTCGAAGACGTCCGGTCTTCACCACCGTCTTCAAATGCTCATCCATTTCGTCGTATCAATATTCGGAATGGGTTATATGACATAAAGGTCCTCTCCGGCTAATTCGAATAGTGAGCGTCAATTTAAAAACATGTGGACATGTCATTCACAAAGATTCATAGGTTCGATGTGGGTTTCAGATAACCAACTGGAATCCGACTCCCTGTCGCATCGAAATTTAAGTGCCGTTTTACGGGCCAAAGGATTTTCACATTCACACAGAAGTAGATTCATCACAGATATTACAGCTTAGCATAAAGTAATTCATATTAAATAGCATCACATCAGATATCAGAAATATCAATCCAACACATAACATTCAATGACAATCAAACATCTTCAATTTAAGATGAATAAATTGTGTGGTTTTAAATTTATTACCCACATAATTTCTTTCAATAGAAATCGTTAATCAATGATTAATTGTCATTAATTACAATTTATTAAGTCTTAATCACCTCCATTAATTAGTTATGCCTTAATTAATTATCTTAATTAACCCTTAATTGTTAATTAATTAAGTCTTAATTACTTTTATTAATTAATTACTACTTAATTAATTAATAATTAATTACAAATTAATTAACCTTAATTATTTATTAATTAATCTTCAATATTAAAATTTTAATTTAAGTAATTACTTCTTAAGTAATTATATTATCAAAATCTTCAATTATTTAATAAATCAAAAAATAAATTAATTACTTTGATTTTCCTTTAGAATGTTTTATAAATCATCTCTATCACAGTAGTTAATTAAAAGATTTAGATTTGTTTTAAATATCTAAATTACCTTCCTTAATTTCATTATTCAATTTATATAAATAAATTCTTAAAATAATGTAACAAAATTTAAATTAAGTTTAATTACTTTAAAATGTCTTGCTTAAACCTTAATTAGCTAGAAATCAAATAAAAATCATCATTTGATAAAAGGCATTTAAAATCGTTCAAAAGTTTGAATTTTCATTTTAAAGTAAAACTGTTTCGTGAATCAATTCTGAGGCCACTTCGAGTCCTCCCCGAAGCTTGCTTCGAGACAAACGTCGCTCCTTTCTTTCACCAACAGCTGACACATAGCATGGTGTCGTGTACCTGCAACGATCAACGTCAAACTTCTGGCCTCCAAAACCACCACCGACAGACCACCTTCGACCCACTCTTACTACCCTAACACAAAGAAGCTCAGGTAGAATTCGAAAACAAAGTCGAGTTGCCTTGATCAAAGTAAACGCGGCAGCCATCACCAGAATAACACCTCGAACACTCCACGCCGACCATCGGAATGTCCAATACTTCGGCCACACCTAGCTATCCTTCCCCACTACGATTTCCCAAAACCCCAAACGACTCGATCAATCAGAGGCACGGCAGTGGCCACAAATTTGATCGCAATCCATTTTAGGGCTTATACCTTTCACCAACCAACCTTCGACGCCACGGTGACTGGAAAAATCACCTGATATTTTTCCTGGCCTTGGCAACTCCCCTACCACCTTCAAGCACAATTTCGACCATCCAAATCGCTCCTGTCACCAAAAAAACCCAAAAACGCATCTCTAGTTCAACATCAAAATGCTCACTCCAAACGTAATTTAAAATAATGATTCTAATATTATAAAACAACAATTTCAAAGATGATTTAGGTTATATTATCAAATTGAATAATCAAAGAATTCAAATTTAAATTATAAATAGAGTTTTACAGTGTCTTCTTGTTCCAAACCCTATATCCTGGATATTAGTCTTTTAAATGTTTTTAAAATTCAATCTTAACGAATTTAAACACTTCTTGTTTTGACACTTCAATCTAACAAAACTGGAAATGAAGAATTTGGGGTTTTTGACAGTTTTTCTAAAAACCTGTAACTAGAACAGGATTAACAACCCTGTACATCAACATGCATAGGCAAGATGCATATACTCATTCACAGATTTTGCATGCAAACCCATATTCAAACTTGCTTACATCATGTATTCAGACAACAGATCAAAAATCAAGTTTTTTTGAAAGATTTACTCACTTGTATAATTTAGCAGAGACAGTTTTCTTGTTTGGATTTGAAAATCAAAACCTGGAACTGCCTTTCCTTTCTTAGCTTGATCTTGAGTTTTTTATATGCAATTAATTTTATGTGAACTTGCTTAATCTTTGAGGTAATTTACTTACTTAATTTTTTTAACAACAAATTAAAAATTAAATTTACTTACAAATTACTTTTAAATGGAACAGAGAGAAGAAAGAGCTCTGGCCTGCACTTTAAATCTTGTGTTTGTTATTTTTTTTTTTTTTTGAAGTTGATTCCTGATTCTCCTTTAATCCTTGAAGTTCTCCTGCTTGATTCTGTAGTATTTGTTGAAGATTTGAAACTGTCCTTGAATCTTCTTCTGGCTTGAGATATGGAAGAAAATTTGTTACAGATTTTACAGGAATTTTAGCCTTGATTTAAAATGTTAAGGAGGTTAGGCTTTAATTATTCATTCTGATGATTTTCTTCTTTGGTTTAAAAGATTGTACAGGGTTTTTGAAATGAATAAAAGAGTAAGAGGAAGAAGATAAAATGACATATATAATTTTATTTCCTTTTCTATAAATTTCCTAAGAAAATGAAAATGATGCAATGACACTTGTTTAATTTTTCTTCTCATGAATTACACTTGTCTCTATAGTCATTGCAAGCTTAACACTCGTAATTAATTTTTTTATTAACATAATATTTTACATTATTTAAATTGTATTTAAACTTACATTTCCCATTAAAGATATTTGCTATATATTGATACACATTATTAAAAAGAGAATGTTTTGAAATTAAATACATATGAAATAAATTACATAGATATATATATAAATCCTAATTATTTTACTAAAACATTTATTATAAAATTTAAATTCAAATTAAAAATCAAATTCAATATATAAATTCAAATTTACCCACATATGCACACAAAGGTATATATTCACATATGTGTATAAAATTTAGATTTAAATGATTTTTTTATTTTTTTAGTATTTTAAATTTTATGCTCAAAAGAAATTTGAAATTTAAATTATCATTTATTATTTATTTATTCTGAAACTTTTCAAATTATATTACAAAAGTTCAACAATCACCAAATTTAAATTGATAAAATTTTGGTACGTTACAGATTTCCCCCCTTAAGAAAATTTCGTCCTCGAAATTTTGAAAGAGAGAGAAAAGCAAACAAAGAATATACGAATCCAGAAAAGGAGAGAGAAATGCTGCAATTGGGATAAGACTTTTGCACACTGTCTTCTGTCTCCCAAGTACAGTCCTTTGGATCACCGCTCCACTGCACTTTAACCAGTTTTACAATTTTTTTCCTTAATTGCTTTTCATCACGACCCACAATCTTTATTGGTTCTCTTTTAACTGTAAAATTTGGTGTGATCTCGAGACCCTGCTGAGCTGCCTCTTCGATAATGCTGTCTAGATCGTGCACGTACTTTCGAAGATGTGAAACGTGGAATACATCGTGTACGCCATATAACCAGTTAGGTAGCTGCACTCGATATGCTAGAGGACCAATGCTTTCCAAAATAGGAAAAGGACCAATGTATCGCGGTGCGAGCTTACCAGTCTTCACAAATCTTAACACACCCCGCAATGGAGATACTTTCAAGAAAACGGAATCTCCAACTTGAAATTCCAAAGCTCTTCTTCTGAAATCGTAATAACTCTTCTGGCGACTTTGAGCAGTTATTAACTTTTTTCGAATAAAATCAACTTTTTCAGTGGCTTCTTTAATCATATCTGGTCCAAGAACGAGTCTATCATCGGATTCAATCCAGCATGCCGGTGATCGACACGGACGACCATATAAAGCTTCAAAAGGAGGCATTTCGATACTGGCTTGATAGCTATTGTTATATGAAAATTTGACCAAATGTAAATAGTCCTCCCAAGAACCACCAACGTCGAGAATACAAGCTCGCAAAAGGTCCTCTAATATTTGATTTATCCTTTCAGTCTGCCCATCAGACCGTGGATGATAAGCAGTGCTGAAATTCAGTTTTGTTCGCAACGTAGCTTGAAACGCCTCCCAAAATCTACTAGTGAAGATCGGGCCATGATCACTCACTATACTGCTCGGTATACCGTGGAGACGGACAATCTCTTTGATATATAGCTTAGCTAAACTTACTGCTGTCCGGGTGGATTTCACTGGAACGAAATGGGCTGACATAGTCAAACGGTCCACAATAACCCAGAGTGCTTCATTTCCCTTCCGAGTGCGGGGAAACCCGTCGATGAAATCCATCAATACCTGATCCCATTTGCACTTGGGTACCTCCAAAGGCTGGAGTAAACCCGCCATTTTCTTCTGATCGCTTTAATTTGTTGACAAGTAGCACAGCGACTCATATATATAGATATATCTCTTTTCATTGTCTTCCACCAGAAAGTTCTTTTGATATCTCTATACATCTTATTAACTCCTGGATGGATACCGATTCTTGACTTATGACATTCATCTAAAACTTCACGCTTTACTTCTGGGATATCTGGCACACATAACCTGCCTTTCAGCCTAATAGCTCCACTATGGTTTCAAAACTAGTATCTTCGCCTCGAAGAATTCACCCATAAATATCTCGAAGAAATTTGTCTTCATTTTGCTTGCTGGCGATTTTTTCAAGAAGAGTAGGAGTGACAACAAGATGAGAAAGAATAGCATGCTTCCTACTTAAAGCATCGGCAACTACATTGGCTTTACCAGGTGTATACAGAATATCTAGGTCATATGACGCTAGAAATTCTAACCATCGTTGTTGCCGTAAATATAAATCTTTCTTGGTGAAGAGATATTTCAAAGATTTGTGTTCGGTGAATAATTCATATTTTTCACCTAAAGCAAAGAGAGTTAATTAAGTATATTTATTTAGTTAAGTTAAATTTCTTATATCGTTAAGAAAGCTGAAAAAGGTTCTTACCCAAAAGATAGTATCACCATATTTTCAAAGCGAAAATAACAACTAAAAGCTCCAAATCATGTGTTGGGTAATTTCTCTTATGCGGGCGTAACTGTCTACTCGCGTAGGCAAGTACTTTCCCATTTTGCATTAGTACCGCACCTAAACCATCTCCACAAGCATCAGTATAGACAGATAACCCTTGGTTCTCGTTAATGATAGCCAGAATGGGAGCGATAGTTAATCTCCTTTTCAATTCCTGGAAAGCTTCATCACATTTTGGAGTCTAATCAAATTTAGCATTCTTCATTGTTAGCTTAGTCAATGGACTGGCCAACTTACAAAAATCCTGGACAAACTTTCTATAATATCCTGCTAAACCCAGAAAACTTCGAACTTCTCTAGGAGTAGTGGGTCGCTTCCCGTCCAGAATTGCAGAAATCTTGCTTGGATCAAAAGAAATCCCTTCTTCATTAACAATACGACCGAGAAATCTGACTTCTTTGACCCAAAAGTTTCATTTAGAGAATTTAGCGAGTAGGATATTCCTCCTCAATATCTCCAAAACAAATCTGAGATGTTCAGCATGCTCCTCTTCAGTTTTGGAGTAAATCAAGATATCATCAATAAATACAAGGACAAATTTGTTCAATACTCCTCGAAACACACGGGCCATTAAATCTACGAAGTACGCGGGAGCGTTGGTTAGTCCGAAGGGCATGACTAACCATTCGTAGAACATGTTAGGACCCTTGAAGACAGCAAATGAACACAATCCTTGACATTTCGCAGCTGATGGAATCCCTGAGCTAAATTCATCTTAGAAAAGAATCGAGCGCACGAAGTTGATCGAACCGATCGTCGATTCTAGGTAAAGGAAATTTGTTCTTGAGAGTTTGTTTATTGAGATCGCGGTAATCTACACACAATCTCAAAGATCCATTCGATTTAGCCACAAACATGACAGCTGAACCCCATTCGGAAACACTAGGGCGAATCAATCCTTTCTCTAGAAAATCTCGAGTTTGAATGACTAATTCAATTCTTTCCCTATGTGCCATCCTGCGACTTGCGTGAACAATAGGACAGGCATTGGGTACTAAGTCAATTCGGAATTCTATTTCTCTGTGTGGAGGTAAGGATTTTACTTCTTCAAATACGTCGGAAAATTACCGAGCAACAAGTATAGACTCCAGACTGGGTTTAGGATATCCCAAAGTATACATCAATTTATCTCTCTTTGGACTCGGATCCTCACAAGAGATTTCAATAAAATTTCCAAGGTTTGTTTTGATCGAGATCGTTCAATTGTTACAATCTAATTTGGCTTCGTATTTTGTTAGCCAATCCATTCCGAGTAAAATTTTGAATTCATTAAAATCAAGAACAAAGAGACTGATAGGGAATTGGTAACAAGAATACAAGATTGGAATGCCTCTACATCGTAGACAAAGGTTTGCAGGACCACCAACTGGGTTTTTCACACAAATAGGCTCGTTGACAAAATTAGGTTTAAGTTTTAATTCATTTACGGCTTGTTGTGAGATAAAACTATGTGTAGCGCCCGTGTCAAACAAAACTCTAACAATTTTATCATAAATAGTAAGGTTACCTTTCAGAACACCTTTTCCTTTATCTGCTTTCGAAGTTGAAGGGTCTTCCTTTATCGCATAAACATTTGCCACCTGTGCTTGCTTCAACACCGAGAAATTCTTAACAACATGTCCAGGCTTGTGACAATTATAGCATTCTCTAACTCCCTGAACATTCTTCACAGGTTGTTCCTTCTTAACTTGCTTCTTTGGGTTTTTGCAGCTGTTTGAATAATGGCCCTTTTCTTGGCAATTGTAACAAGTTAATTTCTAACCGAATTTCCTTGATTGTTCTTCTTATCCTTTCCTTGATGTGGCTTCTTGCCCCCAAACTTTCTTTTTTTCCAATTCTGATTACTTGAATTTCCTCTTTCCCTTGGAATCTCTTGCATATCCAGGGTGGCATACCTATACTCCATATCAATAAGATTAGAAAAAGATTCTTTGACGTGTGTTATCATCCTTTCGTGATACTTCTTGTTCATCCCACGAATGAACCTTTCATTTTTCTTTAGAGGCGTGTTCACCAACTCTTGACCGAAACGTGATAATTCGTTGAACTTGTTTAAGTACTCCTCAAATTAAAGCCCACAGGTCCCAGGATCGAAACCTGGCTCTAATACCACCTGTCACGACCTGAAATTCAGCGTTCAAAAATCGACATCAAATACCTCACTTGTATTCGACTGTCGGAGATTCGAACGTCAAATTTCAGTTCGGATGGAGCTTATAACAACATTAGATGAATATAAACAGCGCAAAACAAAATGAACCGCCATACATCAATATTCTAGATACAACATCATTTAAATATTCACTACAACATCATCTCAAAAATCAGAGTATTATTATACATATAACACAACTTCAAAATAGAACATCACGACAGAACAACAAGTGATTGCATTCCAAGAAAGTCTTCAAAGAAATGGAGCGATAGCGAACTTCCAATCTAAGCACCTGAATTATACCTGTCTCTATACTGATTGCAAGCTTAACACTTGTAATTAATTTTTTTTATTAACATAATATTTTACATTTTTTAAATTGTATTTAAACAAACATTTCCCATTAAAGATATTTGCTTTATATTAATACACATTATAAAAAAGAGAATGCTTTGAAATTAAATACATACTAAATAAATTACATATATATATATATATATATAAATCCAAGTTATTTTACTAAAAATTTATTTTAAAATTTAAATTCAAATTAAAAATCAAATTCAATATATAAATTCAAATTTAACCACATATGCACACATACGTATATATTCACATATATGTATAGAATTTAGATTCAAATGATTTTTTTACTTTTTTAGTATTTTAAATTTTATGCTCAAAAGAAATTTGAAATTCAAATTATCATTTGTTATTTATTTATTCTGAAACTTTTCAAATTGTATTACAAAAGTTCAACGATTACCAAATTTAAATTGATAAAATTTTGGTATGTTACAGATTTCCCCCCTTAAGAAAATTTCATCCTCGAAATTTTGAAAGAGAGAGAAAAGAAAACAAAGAATATACGAATCCAGAAAAGGATAGAGAAATGGCTTACCTGTTTAAGCCGAGATATCCACTCTGCAATTGGGATAAGACTTTTGCATACTGTCTTCTGTCTCCCAAGTACAGTCCTTTGGATCACCGCTCCACTACACTTTAACCAGTTTTACAATTTTTTTCCTTAATTGCTTTTCATCACGATCCACAATCTTTATTGGTTCTCTTTTAACTATTAAATTTGGTGTGATCTCGAGATCCTGCTGAGCTGCCTCTTCGATAATACTGTCTGGATCGTGCATGTACTTTCGAAGATGTGAAACGTGGAATACATCGTGTACGCCGTATAACCAGTTAGGTAGCTGCGCTCGATATGCTAGAGGACCAATCCTTTCCAAATTAGGAAAAGGACCAATGTATCGCGGTGCCAGCTTACCGGTCTTCACAAATCTTAACACACCCCGCATTGGAGATACTTTTAAGAAAACGGAATCCCCAACTTGAAATTCCAAAGCTCTTCTTCTGCAGTCGTAATAACTCTTCTGGCGACTTTGAGCAGTTATTAATTTTTTTCGAATAAAATCAACTTTTTCAGTGGCTTCTTTAATCATATCTGGTCCAAGAACGAGTCTATCATCGGATTCAATCCAGCATGTCGATGATCGACACGGACGACCATATAAAGCTTCAAAAGGAGGCATTTCGATACGGGCTTGATAGCTATTGTTATATGAAAATTCGACCAAATGTAAATAGTCCTCCCAAGAACCACCAAAGTCGAGAATACAAGCTCGCAAAAGATCCTCTAATATTCGATTATCCTTTCAATCTTCCCATCAGACTGTGGATGATAAGCAGTGCTGAAATTCAGTTTTGTTCCCAACGTGGCTTGAAATGCCTCCAAAAATCAACTAGTGAAGATCGGGTCACGATCACTCACTATACTGCTCAGTATACCGTGGAGACGGACAATCTCTTTGATATATATAGCTTAGCTAAACTTACTGTTGTCCGGGTGGATTTCATTGGAACGAAATGGGCTGACTTAGTCAAACGGTCCACAATAACCCAGATTGCTTCATTTCCCTTCCGAGTGCGGGGCAACCCGTCGATGAAATCCATCGATACCTGATCCCATTTGCACTTGGGTACCTCCAAAGGTTGGAGTAAACCCGCCATCTTCTTCTGATCGCTTTTAGTTTGTTAACAAGTAGCACAGAGACTCATATATATAGATATATCTCTTTTCATTGTCTTCCACCAGAAAGTTCTTTTGATATCACTATACATCTTATTAACTCCTGGATGGATACTGAGTTTTGACTTTTGAAATTCATCTAAAACTTCACGCTTTAACTCTAGGATATCTGGCACACATAACTTGCCTTTCAGCCTAATAACTCCACTATGATTGGTTTCAAAACTAGTATCTTCGCCTCGAAGAATTCTCCCATAAATATCTTGAAGAAATTTGTTTCATTATGCTTGCTGGCGATTTTTTCAAGGAGAGTAGGAGTGACAACAAGATGAGCAAGAATAGCACGCTTCCTACTTAAAGCATCGTTAACTACATCGACTTTACCAAGTGTATACAGAATATCTAGGTCATATGACGCTAGAAATTCTAACCATCGTCGTTGCCGTAGATTTAAATCTTTCTTGGTGAAGAGATATTTCAAAGATTTGTGGTCGGTGAATAATTCAGATTTTTCACCTAAAGCAAAGAGAGTTCATTAAGTATATTTATTTAGTTAAGTTAAATTTCTTATATCGTTAAGAAAGCTGAAAAAGGTTCTTACCCAAAAGATAGTGTCGCCAGATTTTCAGAGCGAAATAATAGCTAAAAGCTCTAAATCGTGTGTTAGGTCATTTCTCTCATGCGGGCGTAACTGTCTACTGGCGTAGGCAATTACTTTCCCATTTTGCATTAGTACCGCACTGGGTTCGTATTGGTAATTGGTTTTCCAACAAATGGTCAGGCTAAGGAACTTATTGGGCCATATGGGTATGCCTCTGGAGGGATGCCCCAAGAACCTAACCGGATCTCTGACAACTCAAGGTCGTATTACCTTTGTAACTAGGTAACTACTACAAGAGTATGCCATCCCCCGGTAGTAACCAACCTTTATCCGGGGCCCCAACAACAACAATCACAAAGTAATATATATATGCGATATCCACATAAGTTAAGTATCTGTACTCCATACCATGATACCACTTCTATCCAGAAGGAAATGCGCATACCCTAAGGGGCTCTACCCCCAATAACCTTGCTGCATCTTTCCTGTTTCGACCAATACATGGTTGTGAGGTTCGACGAAGTCTCGTCCACAAAGCTACGCTTTTCACAAAAGCCATGCTTTGATCAACAAATGATCAGCAGCACTCAGCATGCCACATTACCAAGTTGGGAATATATTATTGATAACCTTCAACTACATAACCTCTGAGCTCGTACGTCTCGGAGAAGGGTGTTAAGCTAGGAGAATAAATTCTCCGCCACCAACAGAAATGTATTTGAAAGAAATCTGCTTTATATCTCAAAATGTAATATCATACATACAATCCATACAAGTCTTTTCCGGGTTCGAACAGAATCAAAGGCACTTCCGAAGAAGCACTTGCAATCTGAGCATCCACAATCCCGATCGGACCCCCCATCACATACGGAGAGCTCTATAGCAGAGCAACTCAGTGCAGAGTCATTTGACAGGTTATCATATCGTTCTCGAAGACGTCCGGTCTTCACCCACGTCTTCAACTGCTCATCCATTTCGTTGTATCACTATTCGAAATGGGTTATATCACACAATGGTCCTCTCCCGGCTAATCCAAATAGTGAGCGTCAATTTAAAAACATGTGGATATGTCATTCACAAAGATTCACAGGTTCGATGTGGGTTTCGGATAACCAACTGGAAGCCGACTCCCTATCGCATCAAAATTCAAGTGTCCTTTTACGGGCCAAAGGATTTTCACATTCACACAGAAGTAAATTCATCACAGATATTAGAGCTTAACATAAAGCAATTCATATTAAATAGCATCACATCACATATCAAAAATATCAATCCAACACACAACATTCAATAACAATCAAACATCTTCAATTTAAGATGAATATACCGAGTGGTTTTAAATTTATTACCCACATAATTACTTTCATTAGAAATCTTTAATAAATGATTAATTATCATTAATTACAATTTATTAAGTCTTAATCACCTCCATTAATTAATTATTCCTTAATTAATTATCTTAATTTACCCTTAATTGTTAATTAATTATGTCTTAATTACTTTTATTAATTAATTACTACTTAATTAATTAATAACTAATTACAAATTAATTAACCTTAATTATTTAGTAAATAAATCTTTAATATTAAAAATTTAATTTAAGTGATTACTTCTTAAGTAATTATATTATCAAAATCTTCAATTATTTAATAAATCGAAAGATAAATTAATTACTTTGATTTTCCTATAGAACTTGTTTTATAAATCATCTCTATCACATTAGTTAATTAAAAGATTTAGATTTGTTTTAAATAACATTTATCTTAATTACCTTCCTTAATTTCATTATTCAATTTATATAAATAAATTCTTAAAATAATGAAACAAAATTTAAATTAAGTTTAATTACTTTAAAATTTCTTGCTTAAACCTTAATTAGCTAGAACTCAAATAAAAATCATCATTTGATAAAAGGCATTTAAAATCATTCCAAAAGTTGAAATTTTTATTTTAAAGTAAAACTATTTTGTGTATCAATTCTGAGGCCACTTTGAGTCCTCCCCGGAAAATTTTGCTGCTTACTTCAAGTCATTCATAAAAACTACCCGTGTGCTTAATTTTTTTTTTTTTCATTTCTTTTCCAAGTATAAAACTCATATAATCCCCAAATCACTTTGGGCCAATACACAAGTTCAAACCCTTACTCCCCGAAGCTTGCTTCGAGACAAATGTTGCTCCTTCCTTTAACCAACAGCTGACACATAGCATGGTCCGTGCACCTGCACCGATCAACGTCAACCTTCCGGCCTCCAAAACAACCACCGACAGACCAACTTCGACCCCCTCTTACTACCCTAACACAAAGAAGCCCCGGTAGAATTCGAAAACAAAATCGAGTTGCCTTGATCAGCAGCCATCACCAAAATAACACCTCGAACACCCCACGCCGACCACGGAATATACAATACTCCGGCTACACCTAGCTATCCTTCCCCACTACGATTTCCCAAAACCCCAAACGACTCGATCAATCAGAGGCACGGCAGTGGACACAAATTTGATCGCAACCCATTTTATGCTTATACCTTTCACCGATCAACCTTTGACGCCACGTTGACTGGAAAAATCACGTGATATTTTTCGTAGCCTCGACAACTCCCCTACCACCTTCAAGCAAAATTTTGACCATCCCAATCGCTTCTGTCGCCAGAAAAACCCAAATACGCATCTCCAGTTCAATATCAAAATGCTCACTCCAAACTTAATTTAAAATCATGATTTTAATCTCAAAAATCAACAATTTCAAAGATGATTTAGGTTATAGATCAAATCGAATAATCAAGAATTCAAATTAAATGATAAATCGAGTTTTATAGTATTTTCTTGTTTCAGACCCTATATCCTGGATATTAGTCTTTTAAATGTTTTTAAAATTCAATATTAATGAATTTAAACACTTCTTGTTTTGACACTTCAATCTAACAAAATTGGAAATGAAGAATTTAGGGTTTTTGGCAGTTTTTCTAAAAACCTATAACTAGAACAGGATTAGCAACCCTATAAATCAACATGCACAGGCAAGACGCATATACTCATTCACAGATTTTGCATGCAAACCCATATTCAAACTTGCTTACATCATGTATTCAGACAACAGATCAAAAATCAAGTTTTTTTGAAAGATTTACTCACTTGTATAATTTAGCAGAGACGGTTTTCTTGTTTGGATTTGAAAATCAAAACCTAGAACTACCTTTCCTTTCTTAGCTTGATCTTGAGTTTGTTATCTGCAATTAATTTTGTGTGAACTTGCTTAATCTTTGAGGTAATTCACTTACTTAATTTTTTTAACAACAAATTAAAAATTAAATTTGCTGTGGAACAGAGAGAAGAAAGATCTCAGGCCTACACTTTAAATCATATGTTTGCTAATTTTTTTTAAAAGTTGATTGCTGATTCTCTTTTAATCCTTGAAGTTCTCATGCTTGATTCTGTAGTATTTGTTGAAGATTTGAAACTATCCTTGAATTCTTCTTCTGGCTTGAGATATGGAAGAAAATTTGTTACAGATTTTACAGGAATTTTGGCCTTGATTTAAAATGTTGAGGAGGTTAGGCTTTAATTATTCATTCGGATGATTTTCTTCTCTGGTTTAAAGATTGTATAGGGTTTTGAAATGAATAAAAGAGTAAGAGGAAGAAGATAAAATGATTTATATAATTTTATTTCCTTTTCTATAAATTTTCTAAGAAAATGAAAATGATGCAATGACACTTGTTTGATTTTTCTTCTCATGAATTATACTTGTCTCTATAGTCATTGCAATTGTAATTAATTTTTTTTATTAACATAATATTTTACATTATTTAAATTGTATTTAAACTTACATTTCCCATTAAAGATATATGCTTTATATTAATACACATTATAAAAAAGAGAATGTTTTGAAATTAAATACATATTAAATAAATTACATAGAGATATATATATATATATATCCAAATTATTTTACTAAGGCAATATTTTAAAATTTAAATTCAAATTAAAAATGAAATTCAATATATAAATTCAAATTTACCCACATATGCACACATACATATATATTCACTTATATGTATAAAATTTAGATTCAAATGATTTTTTGTATTTTTTTAGTATTTCAAATTTTATACTCAAAAGAAATTTGAAATTTAAATTATCACTTATTATTTATTTATTCTAAAACTTTTCAAATTATATTACAGAAGTTCAACAATTACCAAATTTAAATTGATAAAATTTTGGTATGTTACACACCTACTATAACAATAGTGCTATAGTCTATGCTCCCTTTATTTTCCACGAAAACATTCATTGCAACAATAAATGTTGTAATCTATGTTTTTGATACTTAATACATTTTAGGTTTTTATATTTAAAATCTCTATTTACTTACAAAGAAACTAGTGAGCTATATGCGTTCTATAATTCTTCAAAAAGAATTTCACTTTCAACAAAATTTATATCATATAAAAACCAATTTAAATTTCTTAACATATTCCCAAAAACCCATTCCTTTTTTTAAATAATGACAATTCTTCTTTTCAATTCTAATAATTTCATTTTATTGGGTTAGAAATAAAGTGGATTTTCCTATTTACTACCCTAGGAGTATCCTTTCTAAACCTTGAAAATCTCACTTCCTTACTTAAAGTCTTTTTGTACTACCGTTAAATCCACTTATCTGAAATAATTATAATTTCCGCAATTATCTACACATGAGCTTTCTCCTTTTCTTAACAACTACATCTATTGAACATCTTTAAGCTTTACCTACCGCTCTTCGGTTTTTCACAATCCGAACCTAAATGTACAAAACCGTTTATCAAACTTATTCTATGTGTAAACATTCATTATGCCCCAAGAAACACGCTTCCTTACGCCAAAAGTGACACTTCAAAAAAAAATAGCTCACAACAGATGAACACGAAGAACCTCCTCAAAATGTCTAAAAAATCTTTAATGACTGGAACGGAATCTAGCTTTCCTGGTGATGAATCAAAGGAATAAAGGAAGCTCAACATGGCTGACCCATTGGGTCACAAGAGATCTCGAGAGTCCTACCACTGCATGCCTCTAATCTAACGACTCTCCATTCGCAGTCGAATATTGCTCCATAAGTCGATACCCCATTCATTCCCAATTCATCTCATACCCCGAAAATCCCAATGCATGGGCATCACAATCAAATTCTACGCCTGGTATACAAATTTTCGAACCCCTACAGACCATAGGTAGATGTGTTGATCCTCTTATGGGATTTGAAACAAAATGGGATCTACTACTAAAGAGATGTCTAAGTGAAAATAATCTAATAGAGATAAAAGAGTGTGATGCTCCCGAATCAAAAGAGCCTAAATGGAAAAAAAATCAGAAATATAAATCAAAACTTCTAAAATGATTTTCTTACCTCTATCTGATCCAATGCTAGAAGGCGCTGCATCCAAAGCATGTATCTGTGTTGTAGGTGTGCTCGCTCCCTGTCCCGTCTTCTAGGGGCAGTTCTTGCTCAAGTGACTGGGCTGTCCGCAAGTATAGCACTTTCCCTTCATCTTTTTATTCTTATATTCCTTTGCGTAATGACCAACCAATCCATAGCTATTACATTTCAAGCTTTTCTTGATCCACTTCTAAGTTCTTCCTCCTTTCCTCTTGTCCTTATCCTTATCCTTCTTGTCCTTCCCCCACTGCTTCTTAGAGCTTGTAGGAACTTTCTCAAGCTCTCTCTTCAATTGCCAAGATGTAGCTTGATCACTCTGTCGGTCCTCCAAACCTAACCGACGATACCTTTGCTCCAAATTCTCCAACCTAGCTCACGTGTCCTCTGAATTCTCCATGCCAGAAGAAGTTCTGCCTCCTATACTAGTGAGTTCCTTAGAAAAGTTGGTTGATGTAGGAGGGTTAAAGTAATTTCCACCTACCGGTATTATATTGGGAACTTGCCCTTGCACATCTGGTGTTGTAGCTCTACGGAACCAGTCAGTCATACTATGCAAAGAAAAGAAAAACTTAGGCTTCAAAGAATTGAAAGAATGTTGAACTGGACCTTTGTAGGGATTCTTATAAAAACTCTTTTATACTTGAAAACTATTTCTAAGAGTTTCTTTTCTAAAAAGACTTTTTAAAACAAGTTATTTTGGAAAACATTTTATTTTTAAAACAAGTTTTCAGGAATCCTGTAACCTTTTGCTCTGATACCAAGTGTAGCACCCCACACTCTTTAGTATACGAAAAAGGACATACCAAAAGGTATGGTGTGTTGTTGGTATAAACTAAAACTAGAAGATACTAAGATTCACAAGACAGTAATAGGTAAAACAAGCGGAAACAATTTAATAATAACTTATTTAGAATATAACTTCATAATCGCTTTAAAAACCAAATAAGTCACCAAATACCAAATACATCGCGTGTTAGAATATCATGCATATATGTCTTGTGAAATCAAAGAAAACTAGAATCTCGAAAACCAGAGTACAACTATTTCCCAACATGTGCCAGTACAAATAAGGAACAAAAGGCTGAAATAAAAGAAGTGGAAGTACATAGTGGAATCTCCTTCAAAGAAAGCTCCTAGAAACTGCAACCTACTATCTTCTTCCTTGATTTCCTATGGGGGGAAATGGGAAAAAAGAGGAGTGGGTCAGACTAAAGGTCTGTAAATGATAGTAATTACTAGAATCTTTGAGTAAATTAAAGGTAATAGGCTTTGCAACTGTTCTAGTATATAAAAAGTAAAAAAGGAAATAGAAGAAGGAATAAGCTAGAAATAAATACGATTTAACTATTAAATATGATTGGTTAACTTTGATTGTTTGCACATGTCTTTGATAGCTGCTTTGATTAGGCCAAATTCCTAATCCAATAATTAGGCTGAAATCCTAATTCTACCCTTTGATCAGCCAGCTACTCCATAAAACTTGTTATGGACTAGATGCTATATGTCTCCCTACAAAGAAGGCAATGGTGTCTATGAAAGAAACACATACTAAGCGCTTGGAACTCAATAGCGACTTCTCTCCCATAATCGATGTCGATGCACAGTCATCGTCGGTTCGCACTATCTATTTCTCCCTCTTTTGGTCTTTTATTTACCCCAGAAAACATACGCGTCCCCTCGTTTCACTTCAGGCTATTATGAGACACCATGTCCATAGAAAATAGGGAATGCTTTTGGTACTAGTCCCTGTTAAAAAAAATCTAGTTGCGTCCCTTGCCCAAATCCCCATGATTTAGTCTTTAATTATTGACCTCTCATCTACCCTAAATAGCATAAGGGAAATGCTGCCGGTACAAACCTTTTCTTTTAACTATTGACCACTTATCTACCCTAAACATCATATGGGAAATGCTGCCGGTACAGTCCTTTTCTTTTAACTATTGACAACTTGTCTACCCTAAACATCATAAGGGAAATGCTACAGGTACTGACCTTTTCTTTTAACTATTGACCACTTATCTACCCTAAACAGCATAAGGAAAATGCTGCTAGTACAGATCCTTTCTTTTAACTATTGACCACTTATCCACCTTAAACAACATAAGGGAAAGGCTGTTGGTATGTGTGACGACCCGCCTTTCTATCCGCAGAAAGACGTATCACTTAAAGAAAGAAAGTGATAGAAAAGAGAAAAGATAGAGAAGAAAGAAGAAACAACATCAGAATCTCAACAGCGGAACGAATAAATTATATTAATTACATAAGTATTACATAATATACAACATCAATCAGAGTTACACAGATAATACATCACATAGTAGACAGTTATAAACACTTGTCTAGTTATACAATTCAATACACAATACAACACAGAGATACCAACACGGCGGAATGCTATATATATACAATGCAGAAGCCTCCTGCTCCATTGCCCCTCCATAATTCATCAAAGCTAACTTGAATCCCTTGGCTACTCGTAAAAATTATACCCGAGAGTTTAGAAAAAACAGAAATAAACTCCGGGTCAGACATGGGCCTGGTGTGAGTAACATGTTAAAGTTGCTTAATTTTGAAAAAAAAAACATTTGAAAATAAAGGTATCACGTAAGACTTCCCACACATAAACACGGCTAAGTTTTTACCTTACGCTAACCAAATTATTTTATAGGAAATTCGGTGATATTATAATAGTGTCTAGGGTTTTCAAGCAAAAAGAAAATAGTCGAAATTGTTACATGATTAAATTCCAGCTACTAGCCACAAAAGTGGGTAATACAAATCAAAACCGTAGGGTCTCATAGGGAAAATGAGTTTCCATCAATGGCAGGGCTACTGGGTACCACCCGTCATAGTACGTGGCCTAGATCACCGTACCGAGTATCACTCCCGACCCCTTACAACACAAGGCCGGAACCATTCCTTACTGTACGGTCCCGAATAAGATAACCCCGGCAGTTGGAGCTCAAAACTGTCCACACAGCCGAAATAAAAAGGGACATCTAGACAGGGGAAAATGTCATCCTGCTTGGGTGCTACCCACCTAACCTTGCTGCACATCCCCTGTTTTAGCCATTCCTAATTGATGAGGCTTGAGGTTGCGATTACCTTTATAGAACATATCTCTTAGAATGCTCATCGCCCACCTGACGATGTTCTGAAAGCATTCAATCCATACAAGTTCGTTCCAGATTCGAACGAAACCGAAGGCATTATCTCGTTACACTCATTTTGGAATCACCCTCAGAGTTAACGACGATAACCCTTGCACACTGAATCTTCACTTGAGAATTCACGACCTAACATTAAATTTGGATCGATGTGGTTTTCGGATGTCCAAATATGGAAACCCGATCCCAGTCTCATCGAAATCAAAACGTCATCTTTTAAGGTAAAGTTTTTTTTAAAGTTAAAACAAGTCAATTCAATTATATATACACACAACCAGATAATTCACAATATCACAATAGATAATCAGCATTATCATCATCAATAGATAATTCATATTATCATCACAAATAGAGAATCCAAATTATCATCATATTTTAATCAAAGCATCTATTTCACACAGCATCATTTATCTCATACCTGAGATCTCAAACCATTTAAGGTAAACAATATCATCCATCCATACATAAGCAATCTCATCAGATATAATTAATTTAAAATGAATTAAATTAATTACTTGCATCTCTAATTAATTTAAAGTAAATTAAATTAATTACTTCACTATTATAAATCTTGCTTATATCACTATTAATTAATTATCAATTAATTAATAAATCATTCACTAATTATTCATTTCAATTAATCACCCTTGATTAATTAACTTTAATTTATATTCAAGTAATTATCATTTAATTAATTTCACAAATTAATTTTCCTTAACCAAACACAGTAATTAACCTTTAATTACTTCATAAATTAATTAACTATAATTAATTACATTAATCTTTAATTACACTAATTAGTTATTCTTTAATCATTTGTTATTAATTAATTAATCTTAATTGATCAACCCTTAATTACATTATTAATTATATTTATTATTGATTTCTAATTACATTTTAGTTAATTATCCAATTTAAATTAATTACCTTAAGTAACTAATCTTCAATTAAACCACATTTATTAATCACCCCTGACTAATACCATTCAGTAATTAACTACCCTTAATTACTCCATCAAATAAATAAATTATTCCTTAATTAATTATCTTTAAATTAATCCTTTGATTAATTTCACAAAGTAATTTAGACTTAAATTACTTCCATTATTAAACCATCCTCAGTTAATTACATCCAGTGATTATCATTAATTACTTCCCTAAGTAATTATACTTATCACGTCATCAAATGGTTATTTAAATTAATTAAACTTAATTAATTAACTTAAACAATTCATATTAAACTTAATTAATTACAATGAGTAATCAATTCCTTAATTTACTTCCATTAAGTAATATACTTAAACAATTTACAATTTTATCTTAAATTAATTAATCTAATTAATTATTAAAAATTAATCACATTAATTAATTATTAAATAATTCTAGTTAATGACCTTCATTAACTATTAACAATTCTTTAATTACTTTCCTAAAGTAATTAACTAAGATTCATCATTATTAATTACAAATTAATTTTATCTTTAATAACTCATTAATTAATCCTTAATTATTTAATTAATTAAGTGTTAACTGTAACTTAATTAATTCTTAATTAATTAATTAATTACTAATTATTGATTAAAAATTCAAATCTTATTTAATTAATGATCCTTAATTATCGTTTTATTTATCCTAAATTAATTATCTTGAACCTTAATTAATTAACTTAAACTCTTAATTTCTAAATTAATTAATCTAAAACATTAATTAATTAAATTAGTTAATTATTCATTTTTATTATTCTATTAATTTAAATAATTACAAAGCATTAAATTTTAATTAAATTATTTTAAGATAAAACTTTATTCATATTTATGATTTAATTATCATTAATAAAGTATTTAAAAACAATTTACTTTTAAATTTACTTTAAATTTCATTTTAAATTTAAGATTTAAAATGAATACCAATTTAACTTTAAGATTTAAAAACAAATTTTAAAACCTTTAAAATCACATGTTAAAAAGTATTTATCTTATAAAAGAAATTTTAAAAGAATTTTTAAAACCAAATTCATCTTAAATTCAAATCATATTTAAAATATGCTTTAATCATGCAAAGTTGTTTAAAACAATTGAAACTTAAAAACTTTCTTTTATTTCAAAACTAAGATTCAAATTTAGATTTGAATCGGATTTAAACCTTCAATTTAAAACTTCACTTACATTTTAAACCTTCATTAAAAATTCAAATCATTAAAACATCTAAGATTTGTTAAACGATTTAAATTTTAACAACTTTATTTTATTTCAAACTAAGATTCAAATTTACTTGAATCAGATTAAACTTGGATTTAAACATATTTTTTTATCTTTGCTTTTCATTTAAACTTAGCTTTTAAATTCTATTTTAAAATTTTAAAAACAGGATAACAGGTTTCCTGTAAAACCTGTACAAATATTTAACCCGAGGCAACAGCTATTTGCTTCGAGTTCAATACCCTACTTCCCCAAGCGGAGCACCTAGCTACTTCGAGTCAACATACCCATCAACTCGAAAATAACAAAACTAATCTCGCCTGAATTGGCAGTGCACCGTGCACATGCATGGTGACACTGATCGTTCCTGGCCACCGATGACGATCTCCCCACGTCGACTAGCATCCCCGAACACAAACTCGTTCATCAGATCGATTCCAAATCGACTCGAAATCGAATTCGAGTCAAAACCAAAAACTTGGAAACTGAAGCCACCACCACACCCAAACCTGTCATTGCCTCGACCACGAAGCTCCGGCCACCAGAAAATCCACAACTCCAGCTACGACTTCGACTACGGCCAAGCTACCACTACCCAAAAATTTGAAGCACTCGATCAACTACGCAAGCCGTGGTGATCAATACACTAAGCACAGTAAAAACTAGGGTTCTAGACTTAAACCGATCACTTACGCCTCCACAAAGATCCTGATCATCTTCTGGTATTTTTGCCTTACTACCCTATCACTCCTCTATCATCAGAGAGAAACCCGACCCCCCAGCCACAATGATCATCAGAAATCATCAAAAACCCATATTTTGATGGACCCAGAACTAAACATTAACCTCTTTGATAAAAATTATAATTTATTTTTAAAAGAAACATATTTTGATTTTAGTATTCAATTTATATTCATGAATCCAGAAACAGGATGATTGAATTTTCAATTAAATTTGAACTTGCTCAGTTGTTTGATTTTACAGAGCCAATTCAAGTTTATGTTAACTTAATTCAATTTTAAAACTTACTTTATAACTAAACAAACAATTTTTGCTTGCAATCTAAATCCTAACAGAAATTGAGTCAAAAAGAATATGAATTTAAAACAAACAGGAAAACCAAAAACTATAAACAGAGGACATTCATATAAACATGCATACAGCAGATTACATTTATATACACACACACACACACACACACACACACACACACACACTACAATATTTATCACAGAAATAGCGTGCAACCAAATAAAATTTATATTTTTAAAAGTTGCTCACTGTGATTTGAGCAGATGGACAGAGCACTTCTGTTTGAAAACAGCTTTGAACTTTTTAAAACTGGGAAATGTTTTTTCTTTGATCTTCCTTTAAATTATCTTGCTTGATCCTTCTTAAAATCATCTTGTTTTTGTTTGGTGAAGTTGTTTAAGTTTGTAAAAAAAGAAAAAGCTTACTTATTTTCCTGGTTTGCTAAGTTGAACGAATTAGAACAAAAAGCATTTCACATATATAAAGAAGACAGGTTTTGTACAGGGAGGCATCATCTGGAACAAGCTTTTCTTTAGGTTAGAGATATTTTTTCATATGGAGGCTGAGATGATTTTCCTTCTTTGCTTTGGCCAGATTTTTGTACACACTGAAATGATATATAACATTTCGAGTTGACCTAGTTTTTGTGCTGAGATGATGTTATTAAATGCCTTGGTTCCTTATCCTTTTTACAGCTTACTACTGTTTGATTTTTTTATTTATCTTATCTTACCAGGCAAGATTTTGTCTTGTTTCATACATTGTTCTTGCCTTGCATAATTACTTACAGGTTACATACATATTACTTTGCCTGGTTTGCTTTTATACTTTATGTACAAAAATGAAGTTGTTTTAGTCATTGTTATAAAATAATTTAACTTAATTTATATTCATATATTTTTTTATACTTTACAATTTTATCTTTCTTTTAGTTTTAAATTTAAACCATCAAATACTTAATTTACTTATTATTTATTTTTATACTTATGCTGATATCATAGTTTCTTATGTTCATGTATTTATACTTATGCTTATAACCATATATTTGATTTATACTTATGTTTAAATATTTATAAGATTTATTTTATTTTAAACATTTTTGAAAAACTTTATTTTAAATTTTAAAATCATGGCTTTCTTTCAAAATACACATATATATATATATATAAATAAATTTGAAATAACAATTTCTATTTATATTAAAATCCATTTGTAAAGACATTACATTATTGATATTGCTTAAAAATAACTCATTATTAAATTAAAATAATTTATAAAAGAATTTATCTCTTTATTAATAAATCACTTATTTTATCAACCTATATTTAAAAAGAACAAAACGACATTTTTGTTTAAATTTAAACTTAAGCTAGAATCATTTTAAACAATTAAACTTTTATGTTGAGTATTTTAATGCTATGTGGTTATTTATTTAATAGCTTAATATTAATCAAATCAAATTTCCAAATTACCAAAAATATTAGAATTATAAAACATGCCTTTATTTATTAAATTTAAGAAGGTTATTAATTTACTTATTTAAGAAGGTTACTAAATCAATTCAAATTTATTATTAACAATATTATCAAAACTATTTAATTTTAGCATAGATTATTAAATTGATATTGCAAAAAATTCCGGGATATCACAGTAGGGATCCTACTTTTTATTTATCGATCACTTATTTACCTTAAACACCATAAGGGGAATGCTGCGGGTACGTATCCTACTTTTGATTTATCCACCACTTATCTACCCTAAACAGCATAAGGGGAATGCGGTCGATACAGATCCTACTTTCATCTTTGCTTCTTAACTTTGATATATTATTTTTAAAAAGCTTTTACTTTTATTCTTACTATCTGTGCTTATTAACTTACCCTAAGTCTTAAAATAAGTCTCATTCTGTTCTGTTTCTTATTATAACCTACGTTATAATGATTCTTGTTAGGTCTAAGTGTAAAAATAAGCTTTTTTTATCTTATACTCTTGTTAGTTATAATTCTAAGTTATAACTAGGACAATTATCTTTAATTTGCCCAATTCTAACATCAATATCATAATTAGGCTCAATTTCAATCTTAATTCCATTTTTATTAGTCTTTACAATTTACATCATATCCTCCGTTATTTTAGTATTCTTATAATTTTAATTCATGTTCACATTTAATCTATTCTAATCCATATGCGAAGAAGAAGAAGAAATAAAAGAAAATTAAAAATAGAAGAAAATCCAATGCGTAGGAAAAAGATGTAAATAACGCATAAATAACTGTAAGTAAATTAAAATAGTGTAAATAAACTGTAAATAAATGGGAAAACTATAATAATAGAAATAAACTAAAATTAACTGAAAAGAATAGATAAAAGAAATAGACTGAAAATAATTCTAAAAACTGTAAATAAACTACTAAAAAGGCTATTCCAAAAATCATAGTAAAACTACTACTATTTGGAAACCTATTATTTTAAATTACTTAAATAAATCTAAAATAATTACAATCACTCACCTGTGCTCCTAAGCTCTTCCCTTTTGGTCATCCTGGATCCACTTGAGGGTATTAAAATATTTTTATTAAAAAGATTCGCTCCTTGAAAAACTATTCCTCTTAGGATCCTTCTTGAAAAGGTTAACCCAAGCGGAGAAAATCTAGAATGAGAAAAAGTTTTAGGCCTAGAGTCTTATTTATAGGGGTAGATGTGGATCTCAGACTATAGGATTAGAGATTGAATATGGTGTGACCACGTCATAGGCTGAATATGAACCATTAGATGGAAGCACGGAGGGACTAGATGAGAGAAAACAATGAAACTGACGTGTTAAAATCGCACAGAACGAAGGAGGAACTCCTTCGCCTCGAACCCATAGGCGGGTCGACCAGCAGGTCGATCGCCCTTGAAGCCAGGTCGACCGGTCGGTCGACCTGGGTTTGGGATGGTCGACTTCTAGGTCGACCTCCCTATATATTTTTTCATTGTTTTTTTCATGCGTATCTTGCTCATATTGACTAGGATTACGACGTTCTATCTATGAAAATTGACAAGAAAATTACCACATAAAGATTGGTGCAACTCTCGTGGCTCGGTTTCAATATTTTACAAAGTTATTTGATCATTTAATTAATTAATGAATTAATTATTATGGGTTAAATTTCGGGTTGTTACAGCTAAGGAGGAAATAAGGTGGAGGCCGTAGGGTATTTAGGTGGAGAGGAGGAGGATTGTGGTATTTTTGAGATATTTTAATACACACACACACACACATTTAGTTTCTTTTTCAAACAGATTTTGCCATAATTTTCTAAGGCAAGAGGCGATTGAAATAGAGAGACGAAGCCTTGGAAAATGAGGAGGAAATGTGGAATGAAAGTGAAGATGGAGTGTTGTATTTATAGGCAAAGGAAGGAGTAAAAATATCATGATATTTAAGTGCATATACATCATCACTTCATCACACCACACCCTGCTCCTACTTCCCTCATTTCGGCCGAACGTGCCTCTTCCCCATTGTGTAGCACATGTGCACGTACTTGTGTATAATTGTTGACTTTTGAATGCTTAAGTATTAAGGAAGTGAGATTCTTAAATATTTTTGATAATATATATGTTTAAGTGTATGTATGTATGTGCGTGTGTGTTTTCATGTGCATATGGATATGTTCATGTTGGTGTATATGTATATGTGCATTTGCATGCCACATTTAATCCATAATGTTGCACAACTTCTACACATTGAATCGTTATGAATTCCAATTCCAATTCCCGGTCATATTTTCACTTCTTAGTTAATATACATATATTTGTAAAAGAATATTTGATAACAATATTTCTATCATTGTATAATAATTAAAAGAGCTTATTTAATAATTAAAATAACCACCAAATCATTTAAATTCTATTTTAATTCAAAAATCAATTATTCCAAAATGGCAACAGTTTTAATGATGTTATATATACTTTTAATTTTCCAAAATAAATTAAATTATTTTATTACATATTCTCACTCATCTGGACAAATGAGTGTATGTATCTAGCTCTGTCTGTGACGCCAAATAGCCAAAGAGCTGTTTATCGATAAAACAAAATTTTGGTCATTTTATCGATATTTATTCCAAAGTATGTGCTTTTTGTAAATATTTATTCAAAATGATATTTCCCATATTATTTATTGTTCAAAACATCATTATTTATGTTTAATAATATTATATTTTAATATTTTGAAATTTTTTTGAAGTGATGAATTTCGAGGTCATTACAAATAGGGTAGATAAATTAGCATATCTCTCATGTAGCTAATCTAAACTGGCAGGCTGCCGGATGGAATTAGACTTAAGAAGTGCAGGAAAGCTGCTTGAAAAGAGCATCAGAGAATGACCGAACGCTCCTTGAAGACCAGCCTTTGGAGATACTTACTCTTGATTATTAGTGATTTTCCTATTTGAGGTTTAATTTGACATAGCCCTAAATGGAAACTAGGGTTAGGTGAAAGCTGATAGTTAAGGAAATAAAACACAAGATATATTCGTGACGTTTGCCACTTCAAAGACAAGTAAATGTTAAAATTTGAGTTAAGGAAAAAGGGGCGGAAAGGAATTAAAATACAACGATTTTATTCTGAGATTGTTCGTCTTGATAATACATGTGATATGATCGTATTGGAGAAATAAGAGTGGTCTTCAGAGTTAACAATTCCATACTCAGTATTAATAGTATAGTATAGATATATAAAATTCAACATGTGACCATTTGTATTCTTTCACTATATTCATTCTCATCTCTAACACTTGATTATAGCTGATTTAATGGTGAATTTTGTATTCAAGTGTTCTATTTTTTCTTTATTTATTTCCATGATAAAACGTTAACTCTTAATTACTCCTACATTATTGTCTAGGTTAATCATCGATTTTGATAGAGAACCATCAACATTTTTTATTTCTCTCATCGACACCTTTGTCCCAATGTCTCACTATTCTTTTCCCATTCTATTTTAATTTTTGTTTTCTATAACCATGAGTTTCATTGAGATAAAATTGATTCTTCTTTGAATCATCATCTAAAAGCGTAGCTCCAATCTTCTCAACTTCTAGGTAATTTCTTCTTCAATGCTCTTGTTTCATTCTACACTGGACTAATGCTTAATTTGTGTGAAAAATCCATATTTTTTATTAACTATGTTTATTAATTCAGTGGTCGGTATTGAATTTTATATCTTGTGTACCAGATTTTGGTTGTGCAAAACTATTTCGATATTTACAGTTGTTATCTAACATAATCAATATTTCATGTAAATTTTGTCACCTCAGATACTACCAAAGTTTTGTGAAATATCTATGTAAGCAAATTTATTTGATAAAGTTTTTGAAATGATTAAAAAGTTAGATACCCACTCCTTTGCCCATCTCAATCTATATGAAAATATTTTTGACGATTTACTAACAAAACATAAAGTCGGTAACTTGAAATATTTCCAAGAGTTAATTCATTGAAAGTCTTTGGTATTAAGGAATTTTGACATGATTAAATGTTACTTTTTTTAGTGAAACAATTTTCATTTCTACCGTATAAGAAATCCAATATAATAATTTGCGTTCTTATTTACATTCACTCTCAGCTTATATTCTGAACTCTCCTTAATTTAAGGATTGTTTTACATTTAAACGCCTTCAAACATATTTATATCATAATGAACCACTCAAAATACATAAACAAATAACATGTTTAGTTTTCCTCTTCGATGATTATCGTGCTACAATCCTACTGCTCAACTTAAAAGCCCCCATTAAAGTCCGTTGAATACAAAGATGATGTCATTAGAAATTCCTTGCTTATGTCAATTTAAATTTCTTTATTATAATTCTCAAATTAGGTATGCTCATATGCTATTTCCTTTTTTGGAACCATTCGCCGCCTTTATTTGTCATGTTTTTGTTTCCAACACGTCGGATGCATCTGATGCCACAATGATTCCTTTCTCCCAATAGACCATTGTGCCAAACGGGAGAAAATGGTGCGTTAGCGTCGAATGCATTCGATGCATCCTTCTATTTTGGCCCCAAATGGCTACTCTTTTTCTTCCTTTCTTCCCCTCTATATTTCCTCCTTCCTCCCCACTAACTGAACACCTTCAATATGAGAATTCATGAAATTTTACCCGGCAATCCAGTTATATTTTCATGTATATTTTTACATTTTCATGAATATTTTGTTCGCATCTATAACTTATATTTTTTTTGGAATTTTTTGATTACATTTGTAATTTTCAATTTTTCGAATGTTACACGGTTCGTCTGTTTCTACTTCCTCTCAGTCTATCACCTTGTAGATGCCTAAAGGACTTTTAGTTTTCATTAATTTTGTGCCTGGAATTTTTGCATAAAAAGGGACTTATATTGGCTTGTTTTATGCATTGGTAACAAGAGCTTTAAACTAAAGAATGAATCTCAACTAGTCGAAGACGCAAATCAAGAACAAATGAACAATCTAAAACGTACATGACTTGATTGATATAAACTACTATACTTCGAAGGAGGGGTTTGGATTCCAAAGACCGATCACATTGGCAGTCCATAAGAGTGGTGGAATATGACTTCTTAATATACAAAATATTTAGAAAACAGTTCGTATTCAGATTCAGATAGTTGGATGAAAATTTTAAAGGCTACATAGGTAAAGGAACTTGTAGATATTTAATATCCCTTAATCCATCCGCTTAGACTTTTACTACTGCTAATATGAAATATTAAACCGATTGGGTAGCCTATGAAATCAATCCTGCATCATTTACTCAACTAGCTAGATACAGTAGGCATGTCGTTGGGCAGTTCGAGCAGGCATGATGCTGGAAGGTCGCTTGTTCATATAGATCATTTGAACAATGTCATGCAGCATTGTTATGCTTTATTGGCTCACATTACACATGTTCAGCGGTGGGAGCTTATGATAATTCTTTGCAACAAAGTTATAAACTTAGATATAGTGGAAAAATTAAATGACGAAGAAGTCACATGATTCATAATATATAGGTTGGATTTGTTGCGACTCGTCATCATTAATTTTAGGTTGTTTTTTATATGTTTTTTATATTCTTTATGTATTTTTAAAATTTTTTAGTTTATTTTAATAAAACTGCGCAACATATTTCTTGTTATTTGTAATTATTAAGCATATATTACACACATAAAAATAATAATTAATTGACGATGAATCAATTAAATTAAAAATCACATTTCAAATAATCTGCTAAAATACACCACTCAAATATCCCTTTTGCATCACCAAATACATTCTCTTTTCAACTTACTTCACCGCTTAATATCCCACTCGGACTCCTTGCTTAAATACCCTACTCACTTTGTAAAGGACGAAACCTTTATCTTCACAGCTTTTTTTGCCAAGTGAGTTGATAATTCATTACTTATTATCTCTTTAATTATATAGTTCCACTGCATATTGATTAACTATGAGTATTTTTTATGATTAATTTAATTAAATTGTATTTTCAATCTAAATCAATATAAACCTCAAATTGATGTATTAGGTAAATCACTTTAGTTCATCATTGTTCAATTATTCATGTTATGAATAATCTATTTGTGACCATTTGTATTCTTTCTCCATATTCATTCTCATCTTTAATACTTTATTCTAACTGATATATAGGTAAAATTTTCATTTAATTGTTATATGTATTCTTTATTTATTTCTATGAGCCAACATTAGCCATTTCATACTCGTACGTTAAATGTCTTGGTTAATCATCGATTTTGATAGAGAAACATCTATCTTTTTTTTCTCTCATCAACTCCTTAGATGAAATTTTATTTAATCAAGATCTTGATTATACAAAGTTGGATGCCCACCCCTTTATCTATCTCAATCCTTATATAAATATTTTTAATAATTCACTAACAAACCACAAAAAGATCAAGTAGGTACTTCAATCCTAAAATATTTTCCAAGGATTAATTTATTGAAAGAATTTAGTATTAAGGAATTGTGACACGATTAATGTTACTTTCCGTCAGTGAAACAATTTGTCAATTCTATTGACTAAGAAATTCAATATGACCATTTGTATTCTTTATTCTCATTCACCCTCAGCTCATATTCTATGCTCTCCTTTAATTCCATCATTTATACCCTTGATCCCCTTATGTATATTTATATCTTAACGAACCACTCAAAAAACATAAACAAATAATATGTTTAGTTTTCCTCTTCGATAATTAGTCTTATTTCTCAAATTAAAAGTTCTCATTAAAGGCTACTAAATACAAGGAGAATATCGTTAGAAATCCATTGCTTATGTCAGTTTAAGTTTCTTTGTTATAATTCCCAAATCATATATCTACATATACTACTTCGTTTCTTTATCTTCACGTCTTTTTTATTTGGTGGATCAGTAATTCATTGCTTATTGTGTCTTTCATTATATAAGTCTATCGCATATGGATTACCTATGAGTGTTCTTTATGATTGGTTTGATTGGTTTTGAATTTCAATTTTAAATCGATAAAATCCTCAAATTAATATATTATGTGAACCACCTTTGTTCATCATTTTGTTCATATTTATTTTGAGATAACATTTTTATATATGTGTGTGTGTGTGTGTAAATATATTTGAATGTATATGTGTGTATGTATATTGTACTGTATTATACTACATTATATAAAGTATTCTACCACCTTGACATAAAAAAAATTTCTTAGTTTATCTCAATCTCAATTATGCATGTGTCTTAATTTAATGTACATTTTTTCCTTTTACCGTTTACAAACATTTTTTCAAAGCATGTCAGTATTAACTTAACAATTAATGGCAATTCATCTCAATTACTTAATAGGCCAAATATCAAAAGCTAGTTTTACTGAATAAAATGAGAAATCCTCCATAGGAGGAGAGCACTAAAGTAATGGTATTCCATACTTTACAAGAAGCCACCCATAGCCTTATGGGTAGCAATACCCTTCTCCTCGTACAAAGGAAAAAAAACCCTATGAATCCTTGAAAACTACACCCTATTATGACTCTATAGAGAAGTCACAAGAACCAAACCAATAAGAGAACATGCTTATAATGAGGTAAAAATATCAATCCATAGAAGATAAAGCCACCCGAGAAATCATGACTTCTAACAAAGTTGAAGAAGCATAGTCATGAATCCATATGTATATGAGGCGTAGGTCAATGGAGCTAGGCAGTAGAAGCACAACAGCTACCATCTCCTAGACTAAAGCCAGGACAAGAAAGCATATCCTTCTGGCTTGGCCTTCCATACCATTAAAAATACAAAATTAAAGAACTCGATAGGAATGCTAGTTCAATACATAAATATGTATATAGTTCAAAGGATACGTACATACATATACATGAATAAGCAAAAATATAATTTAAATTTAAGTACTAAGGGGAACCAATTGTTTATCAATTAAATACAGTTGATTATTTATTCATGGCAGTATTATTGGTTAGTGTGATGGCTTGAAATTTTTACCTCAAAAATTGACACTAATACTTTCACTGTATAGAGTGCCGAGCAATCGAGTGCCGGAAATCCCAGTCTGTTAGGGTTAAGAAGAAAAAGAGGTTGAAGAAGAAACAGAAAACAAAAACAAAGAATCTCACAATCGTAGCGTAACAAAATATAATATCAAATAACAGCATTCATACATAGAAAATCTATAACTTCAATTTACATGCAATATATCAGAGTACAATCATTCTCAAATAAACTGGGCAGTTACAATAACTTGTCCCTACCCAGTCTAGACAATCTTTACTTTGCAACGGAAATAGTCAATACATCCCTGCCATCCAGCTCGTCTCCCGGGTTCCAGAACGTCCTAACCTGAAAATCTGTCATACTCGGTCTGACCCGAGCATTACAATAAAGTAACACCCAATTCAGGCTGTAAACCAGCGTGAGAACCCATTTAAATTGAAATACTAGAGTTGTAAAAATGTCTATGAAAATCAAGGTAACCTGTCTAACATTACGAGTTCTCATCTTGTTATAACCAACACTAGTTGCCAAATCCATTATTTAAAATAATATCTATATGCAGTTACTTATTCAAATATAGTCGGATTTACTTAATTATAAATTCCAACCTATTGACTGTACAAATCAAACCCATAAAAATTTAAGTAGTTATAATCGAAGTGGTTCCGTATATCGTTGATATCTGATCCCGGTCTCTTCTAAGCCAAAAGCCATCTTTGAAGCCAAGTTGTTTTAATAAAACCATTCAATTTCTGGATGTCAACCTTCACATAAAATTCCATAACAATATCTATTCAAATAAAATGCCTCACATTTTATATTTAACTGTTCACTTCAGGTTAGTCCAATTTAACTTATTCATAGACTAGATTAACTAGTCATACACAAATCATTAATTTACTTAACAGAATTAATTAATTATTTGCAAACCATATTCAATTATTATTAACCTAAATACAAACCATTTTACTTTAGTCTAATTAAATATCTGGAATTAACTAATAATTAACAAGTATAATTAACTTAAGACCTTTAATAGATTAAAGGTTAAGATCATTTTATTTTATCATTAACTATTAGCTAATTACGACTACTTATTTACTTTAATAAACCTTGGTAATTAATAAATAATTGACATAAATAATTTTTTTTGCACAATAAGCAGGGTTAAACTGGTCCCCTACCAGGTTTAGTAAAGAAACGAGAAAATACAAAGCGAGAAAAAACAACAACAGGAAAAGAAACCTAAAAAAAGAAAAACAACAACCGCACAGGAGACACAAAACAAACAATGAAATTGAAAAAAAAAGCAAGGAAGAAACTAAGGAATCCATGGCTCAAACTGGTGATCAAGAAATGTATGTACACTGGCCCTCATTCCCAACAAAATTTCTTGCTTTAAGACAGTCCATAATACTTCCTGGCTTCTCCTGATACCATCAAAACACCTCTTGTTCCATTCTTTCCATATGACCTTCATTAACTTTTTCAAAATGAAGAAAAAAATAGTTTTTTGTCATCCCTCCATTTAGTTGCACTCTCAATAATATTCCAATGACTTGCAGGGATAGGGGAAACATCCATCCTTTGAATGGAACTAAACATTTTGCTCCAGATATGTTGTACATAAGGACATTTAAAAAATAAGTGCTGAATACTCTCACTATGATAACTGCATTGCTCACAAGAGGGTGGCACAGACATTCCATGCCTAATCAACTTGTCCCTTGTCATCAATGCATTGTTGCTTACCTTCCAGAACATCAGGTTGTCACTGCTACTAGAAATGGGAGACCAAGTAACCTTGCTCCACCTACAATTAGGCATTGATTCCAAACCCATTATGGCCTCATAAACATAGGAAATGGTACGAGCTTGACCATTCCCTAGAACTGTGTCATGCTCATAAAACTCATATGTGCAAGTATCATATTGGTTTCAAAAAGCTCTGACAATCTGATTGCTAGTAAATGGCAGCACAAGCTTACCACTAACAATATGGTCAACAACCAGAGCATTATAAGCAAAGCCAGATTGAAACTTTTGCTGGGAAGTGAATAGCTGTTCAACAATAACACCCTTGCTTAACCATGGCTCATTCCAAAAATTACACAAGCTAGCTTCAGAGAGATTGATCTGACCATAAGGTTTGAAAAAGTTTGTTAACTTTAATATACTTCTCCATATCCAACTACAAGATTGGGTAATCTCCATTAGCCAAAAGTTCTTAGCCCCAATGTTATACCTGAGAGTCCACCTCACCCATAAAGTGTCCCTCTTTTGCAACAACGCATTGAAATGATGACTGAAAGTAGCTTTCTTCTAAACTTCAATGCTATGCAATCCCAAACCCCCTTTGCTTTTTGGCTTCTCAAAATTAGAGAAATAACATGAAAGCATTTTCTTCGAATGAATAGAAACAAACCAAAAAAATCTCAACATGGCTCTTCTTACCATTTTCAATAGCTTAATTGGAAGAATGAATGCTCTAGCCTAATAGACCATCATGGAGAAGCTAACAAATTATATGAGAACCAATCTTCCAGCTTGAGACAAGAACTTGTTAGCCCAACAGCCCATGACATCAGTTATTTTTTGAAAAAGAGATATACATTTGGCTTGAGTTAACCTAGGAGTACAGAGAGGCAGCCCAAGGTATGTCATGTCATTACTCATGGACTGCATACCAGCAAAGGAGGCAAGATTCAATTCCTGCAAGCTAGATAACCCAGAGAACAAAATACTAGATTTATTGAGATTAAGCTTTAGGCCAATCATCATGTAGAAGCTATGAAGAGCACCTTTAATACATTTAATGGATTGAAGGTTGGGCTTGGTGAATACCATGATGGCATCAGCAAATAGGAGGGAAGTTATCTGGAGGTCTTTGCATTTGGAACGATAATGTATTTGCTTGTCATGATACAAGGGTCTAATCAAGCAAGTGAAAACTTCCATAACCATAATGAAGATATAGGAGGAGAGAGGGTCCCCCGGCCTAATGCCTTGCTTGGAAACAAAATAGCCAGAGTTTGAACCATTAAATATCAGAGAGAAGGAGGGTGAATAGAGACACTCATAGATCCCGGCAACAAAAACTTTTAGGATACCATAAATGACATTACCCTAACAATAGACTTCTACTGAATACTATCGCAAGCCTTCAATAAATCTAGCTTTAACATTGCTCCTAGAGTTGCACTAACAAAGCGGTATCCCTTTAAAAGCTCATGGGCTAGCATAATGTTGTCTAGAATATTTCTTTTGGGTAAGAAAGCTACCTGGTTGTTGGAGATAATTCTTTGCAAAACAGCAACGAGCCTCGTAGCAATTATCTTCGAAATGCATTTGTAAACAACATTGCAGTAGGAAATGGGTCTGAAGGAGGATACAGAAGTAGCAGGCTTGCGCTTTGGGACTAAAACCAGATTCGTAGCATTCACCGATTTTTGTAACTTGAACTTATCGAAGAAATGTACAGCCATGTAGAAATGCCCACCAACAATGTCCCAACTAGAAGTAAAAAAGACCACGTTGAAGCCACCAGGACCACCACAAGAGCTCTTATTCATAGAAAATAGGGTGTTCTTTATCTCTTCATTGGTCACCTTTTCCACCAACAATTTAGCTTCATCATGATTAATTCTAGGCAGACGGATGTTGGACAGTAGGTCCAGCTCCGGTTCAAAATTGTTTTCATTTCCAAAGAGGGCAGTATAGTACAGGAGAAAAGCATTGTCAACTGTCTCAGGGGAAGTGTACAAGATACCTGCTTCATCATATATGGAAGAGATGTTATTCATAGAATGTTTAACCTTAAAGGAGGCATGAAAAAATTTAGTGTTCTTGTCGCCATCAGCTGCCCATTTGATTCTTAGTTGTTGCTTCTTCATCTCACATTCCATTGCCAGAGCTAGGTTGTGATCATTGAAAAGAGCAGTTTCCTTTTCTGCCAGCTCAGCATTGTCTGGTTGAGCCATCATTAGATCTTGAGCTTCCTTTAACTGGACCCTAAGACTGGTTGATTGAAGATTACCATTTCCAAACATAGCTTTTGCCCAAACCCTTAAGGCTTCCTTAGTTGCTTTGAGCTTTCTGCAAAAAATATACGTAGGATTTCCAAAATACTTATATGACCAAGCAGTTTTTATAATATTATTATACTCCGAATCAAGGATCCAAGTATTATAGAATTTAAAACCTCTTTTGACTCCATGGAGCAGCTTCCCAGTGGTCAAGATGAGGGGAGAATGGTCTGAGAGGATAGGTTGGGGCATAAAAGTGGAAATATTTGGCCATGTGATTAGGGCTTTGTAGTTTGAAAAAGAATGATCAATGTTGGAAAAGATTCGAGCTCCACTCCAAGATCTATTGTTCCAAGAGAAATGGGTACCAGATTTGTGAATTGGGATTAAGGAAGATTCATTAATAACAGTATTCAAAGGAAGGATATCCCTTGGCATGAGAGGGAGGCCCCCATGCTTGTCAGACAAAGTTAACCAACAGTTGAAAACTCCAAGAATAACCCAAGGGTGAGTTTCTTGCCTGAAAGCAGGAATAAGGTTGAAAAGGGAATGCCTAGAGGTTTGAGAGTTATAGGCATAGACAAAAGTAATATAGAAGGAAGTGGAGGAATTGAAATACCCGGCATGAAGGTGCGTTAATTAAGGAGTTGCAAGAAGGAGATCAAGTGATAGTTCAACAGGATTATGCAGCACCGTTATGCGACCATAACTAGCTTCAGGAAGATTGTGAGACAGGGACCAAGATGGGTTTATGTACTTTGCAGCAGAAACTAATAGGGGCAGGTTCAACTTAGTTTCTAGAATTGCAAAAATGGAAAGATGATGAGTGGTGATTAAATGCTTAACCTGATCAAGCTTGAGGAAATTATGAGATCCTCTGATGTTCCATGCACCAAAATTGTGTAACATAATTATATTATTGAGTGTGGTCAACTTCTTTCATGCTCCTCGTAATGGGAGAATTTATTCTTGTTAAGCCTTGGATTTGATTCTTGGATTTTTTATTCTTCTTGCATTTAACATTTTTAGAAGAAAAAAAATTGTCATTAGATGGTTCTTTTGGAGAAGGAGGTGATTTCCAACCAGGAATAGTTCCCAGAAAAGCATAAGATTGACATGAGGGAGATTTAATTGGTGGATGTGGAGATGAATTGGGTGGAGAAACTGGTGAGAGAGAAGAAGAATGCATGGAGTAGATTAAATCAAAAATTTTACTTTGCAAAAAATTACCGAAAAGCTAATCTTTATTAGGATCTGAGGAGGATTTGGATTTTGTATGACATGAGGACAAGGGAGTTTGAATGAAGTGGGATGTTTCTAGACATTGAGCATGCATATGGTTACTGTGTTCAGAAATTTTTGCATGCATCTGAAAATTAGTTGCATGCACATATTGGTTCCTCAACTCTTTTACTTGATTCTGCGTGAATTGGGCTTCTTCAGTTGTGGATGTTAAATTCTCAAGTACTAATTGCTTGTCAACCATTCCTCCTGTGCTAAAACAAGCATCTCAGCTAAATTTACTTCCTCCTCATCAAATTCCTCCCCATTAGTTGCTTCAGTCTCCACAACAGATTCATTTTCCATATCCTTTAAAACTTCAAATTTGTTATTTGTCAAGACACATTCATGGTTATTTTCTGCTTCACCATCGTCCATATAATTTTCATTCCCACTATTGTCAACAATTTTAATATCCACCATCTGTTGCTGCACTGCTATATTGCCATCATCTTTCACAACACTAACTTCATTATCATTAAGCTTTGGCAATTTCTGGAAAATACTAACCCTGTTTTTTATTCTTTTATTTGCAACTTTCATCCAGATTTGTTTGCTTTTGTCTAGCTGCTTACCATCCCTATGCTCAGTAATATTACCTTCTTGCATTTTCTTCTTTGATACTATTTCTACCTCATTGCTATCATTATCCTCACCTTCTCTCATGCAAAATTTGTTCAAGTGGCCAAATTCTTTACAATGAGTACAAATTTCAGGTTTCTAGAGGTAGCTAACCTGCACCATTTGAGTTGATCCATCAAGAAGTTTCACAGGGAACTCATCAACCAATTCATGATTAGGAGTGACATCCACCAAGCATTTGCCATAACCAATCCTCTCCATTTTTTCTGTAGAAGAATCCAAACAAAGTAGTCTTCCAATTCTTGAAGCAAGCCAGTTAATTCCTAAGTAAGACTAGGCAAAAAGAGGAATGTTCGATAACTTCAACCAAACAGGCACAGATTTAATGGTACTACAACTGTTACCAATATTTGGATCCCAAGACTTTATAATGAATATCTTGTTCCTAAGAATTATAGGGTCAGCTTCAATGATTTTCCTTCTGTCCTCAGCATAGGACGGATGGAAAAGAAACAAGGTACCATCAGATTTAACAGAAATTTCCCATTTAAGCTTCCAAAGCTTCTTTAAATGGTTGATAACAGTCAAGTAAGACGGGGGCTTATGAAGTCTATCAACCATTAACCCCAAACATCATTACCAGCTTTTATCACATCACTCGTAGGAACCAAAGCACGACCATCAAAAGATAGAGGAATATCAACTGGGGAGTATTGTCTAGCATTGCGAGGCTTGGATTTAAAAAGAGAGGACTAGGAAGGAGAAGAGGTAGCAGAGTCAGACAAAGGAATGGGTTTGATGGAGGGAGGAACCGACGGTGGTAGGGTATGAGGAGAGTTAGGTAAGGGGGCCGATGGAGAAGCAGGAGGAGGAATAGTTGAAATTAAGGGAAGGACGGTTTGAAAAGATGGGGAAAGGGGATTGGGATGAGCGGGGGCAGCCATGATGTCAAAAGCTGAGTGTTACCTTAACTTAATTAATTTAAGTTAAATCTTTTTATTTATCCTAGCAAATTCCCAATCCTAAGGTTTGAGTTAACTTAAGACTTTTTTCTTTTTTTTAAATTACTTACTTTAAATAACCAAAACTAATTACTTTGAAAACCATTTCCTTTCCATTTCTTCCTTTCCAAAATTTGACACTTATACTTTTGATATCTCAAAATATCCAAAATATATTCAGCCAAACCATAGCATCCAATGACTTCAAATTTCAATATTCTATTCCAGATTATCAAATAAATCACAATCACAGAATATGAAAATAAATTTCAATATTTTCGAGGAATCCAGTTGGATCCCTCTAACCTGTTTTCCTAGATCCACAGATGTAAGCACAATATAAAAATACCAATCCCACTTCGAGGTGGGATATTATGATATAAAGGGCCATCCGCTATTGTGTGGGGCGGATAGGGTCTCATCCGCTATACAATGCAGGAATATCAATCACTCTAATATATATATATATATATATACTAATATATATAATATCACATCCAGACTGATAATAAATTATCAATTCAAGCAATTTATTCAATTATTCAACTTAACTAATTAAATTAATCAGTAATCCAGTTCGAATGAGATTTACTCACCTTTGATTTTTATTTTGCAATCTGATCCAAACCAGCTTGTTTTCTTCGCGATTCAAGGCCTTGTATAATAATTATATGATTTATTAATATCTGAACTTATTCAACAGTTACTTTCCTTTTGATATATTTACTTAGCTAATTATTTATTTAAATTAATTTTTCTTTAATAAAATATCTTTTAGTAGCTAAAATAAATAAATAAGTTTTATTAAACAAATTAATCTCCATTATTTTAAAATTAGACTAGTGGATGAAAATAGGTATTAATGTATATTTATTCTCTTCTAAAACTACATGTGTACTTATAAAAATAATGTATAGATTTCAAAAATCTAATTTTATATAAACCTTCAACATTTTTAAAATTTCTATATTTTTCTTTTCAAGCTTATCTATAAAAAAATAATGTGTATATATATATGTATTAATATTTCCTTCTGTATATATACCCATATATATATATATGTGTGTGTGTGTGTGTGTGTGTGTATGCTGACTTGAAATTAAAAACATATATCTTACTGTAAAGATTTATTTTCCGCTTACTTACTATATATATATACACACACACACTTATATATGCAAACTATAAATAAAAATCCATTTTTATATCTTGCTGTTATGTTCTTTTTTTCCTGCTCATATGTATATGTTATTTTCTTCCATTCTATATATATACTTATTAACATAAAAATGCAAATTGATAAAGATAAATCAGTAGATATATTTGTGACGACCTAGATTTCAACGCTCAAAAATCGACATCCATACTTCACCCGTATTCGAATTCCGTAGATTCAAACATTGTAAACCGATCCTCCAGAGCTTATAACACATTCGCACAACAATACAGCGGAAGAAAAACAAATGAATAACTTTATTGATACACAATAGATACAACATTTGATACAAATGAATATAAACATCAGAGATAGATACAACAGCAGAAACAACAGCAGCGGAAAGAAAATCTCCAACTATAAGCTCAAACCATCATCATGCTGAACTTGAGCATACTCGGTGCACAATGCGATTGCCAATATCCAAAGACTTCGAAGATTTCCAAAAGCCACACCTACTATCTGACTATTTGAAAATCCGACTTTAGGCTACTCATGTGGAAAATTGTGGGCACCCAGAGTATAGAAAGGGAATAATAAACTCCAGGTCAGTCATGGGACTGGTATGAGCAAACATAACATTTTTTTTGAACAAAAAAAATAAAAGAAATTTTAAATCAAAATCCGCTATGATTTTTGGAAAATGAAACTACCATAAGGCCTCCTGGCACACACATAATGCAATCGCACACTTGGGGGAGATTTCTCCTTATGATAGTCAAACATGCTTGATACGCAAAATCCTTTTGATATTATTATTAGTGCATAGTGCAGAAAACATTTGCATGTATAATACTAATCTTAGCCAGCATGCGTACCAATATAGTATGCCTACTATATCCACCTTAGATGGCAGGTTCTACAACTAAAACCGTACAAGGCGCGTATTGGTGATTGGATATCTAATAAATGGTCAGGCTAAGGAACTTCGTATGCCACATGGTTACGCCTATGGAGGGACGCCCCGAGAACTTAACTTGCTCTCTGCCAACACAAGGCCGGGTTACCTCTGTAACTAGGTAACTAACTGACACGAGTATGCCATCACCCGATCGTTACCGAACTTTATCCGAGGATCCTCAACACCAACAACCACAAAGCATAAATTTGCTGCAACCACATAGGTTAAATATCTAGGCTCCATACCAGAATACCACCTTTTCTCAGAAGGAAATGGACATACCCTAAAGGGCACGACCCTCATAACCTTGCTGCATTCTTCCTGTTTCGACCATTTTCGGTTTGTAAGGTTCGACGAGGTCTCGTCCACAAAGCTACGCTTTTCACAAAAGCCATGCTTTGATCAACAAATGATCAGCAGCACTTCATATGCCACATTACCAAATTGGGAAGATATCACTAGTAAATATCAACTACATAACCTCTGAGCTCGTACGTCTTGGAGAAGGGTGTTAAGCTAAGAGAATAAATTCTCCGCCACCAAATAGAAATGTGTTTGATAGAAAACAGCTTTACATCTCAAAGTGTAATGTCGAAAATACATCCATACAAGTCTGTTTCGGGTTCGAATAGAACCGAAGGCACTTCAAAAGAAGCCCTTGCAAATCCGGATAATCCCTAATCACGTCCAGACTCCCCATCACAAAGGTTGATCAAATCTCTATAGCGGGGCCATTCGGTGTAGAGACATTCGACAGGTAATCCTTTCGCTTTCGAAAATACCTGATCTTCACTACCGGTCTTTAAATCCTATACATTTCGTCGTATCACTATTCGGAATGGGTTTTATGACACAAAACCCTCTCCCGGCTAAATCGAATAATGAGTTCTTAATTTAAAAAGCATATGGATATATTAGGATCTTACTTAAGTCATAACCTTTAGCCGAAAACCTTTCTTTTGAATGGTTTAAATAAATTACCATTTTCAAATCTTTTTAAACAAAAGATTCACCCTTTAAAATCCACTTCAATTTGAAACCAAGGTTCACAAATCTTTCACAAAGATTAATTCATTGCTTTTAGAACTATTTCCACTTCAAATCTTTTATACAAAAGATAAACCTTTAAGATCCTCTTAAATTTGAAAACAAAGTTCACCAATCTTTAACAAAGATTCATCTGTAGCCTTCAAAACAATCCCATTTAAAATTTGAAACCCTTTCAACAAAAAATGGAAATCCTTTCTTTATTTGAAAGCTATTATCCTTTAAAAACAAATACATTTCATTTCGGAAAAATCTGATCAAATATACACAAGTTATAGCCTTTAAAAGTATAAACCAGAAAATCAACGAACTGCCGTATCATCGGCAAGTTCTAACTTGAATTAAATTCAAATCTCCAAAATAATTATTTTAAAATAGTTTTAAATCCATATATATATATATTGTATAACTTTTATAACCCTTTCAAACCATAAGTTCCAAAATAATTTCAAAACTTTAACAAGATATAATATATTTAAACTAAGTTTCAATTTCAAACTTCCTTTCCAAAAGCTTTTCAAATTTAACTCAATTTCACTTCCAAATCATTTGGATTCAAAATTCAACTTTCAAACAAAATAATATTTAAATTTAAAATATCTTTGACTTGACCGATTTCCCGTGAAATCCATATATGTGTGTGTGGTGTAGTCCAGGGGTTTTACACACAGCAATACAATATTATCAAACATCACAATCCAAGGATGTCAATATCGATAAGCGATATTATCCTATAACGCTTATCTTCATTCATAGATTCACAGATAATTATGTAAATTCATAACAGATAAATAAATTACATTCAACATAGCTCAACAATTCTCATCACAGAATATCACAGATCATCAATTCAAGGCATCCAATAGAATTCAATCATTCATAAGTAAGATCAATTTATCACCTGATTAATTTAAACCAGTTTATTTACCTATGAATAAATTACTAATCTTGGTTAATTAACACTAATTAATTACAAACCATTTTAATTTATTATCCTTTAATCACTTATAAATTAACCTTTAATGATAAACTAATTAACCTTTAATTATTAAATTATTAACCTTAATTATTTAATTATTCTTTAATTAATTACCCTTAATTAATTACATTAATTAATTAATTAACCCTTAATTAATAGATCATCCCTTAATCACTTTCATCAATCAATTAACCTTTAATTAATTAATTATACTCAAATTAATTACCTTTGTTATCCCGCCTTTTGGCAAGGCTGAGATACCAAGGAACTGACTGGAAAATAAGGGTTACACGTCCTCAATTTTGAATGATTGATGGTTTACTACAAAAATCGATGAATTTTGCCCAAGTCCGGATTGGCTACAATTGATGCGGCATGTCAAGCAAAGCCGTGGAAACCAACGTTCCAAATTTCGAGGCAATCCGAGTTCGTATGCTCGAGTTATCACTAATGGAAATTGGAGGAAATCCACATTGTTCGAATCCATAAAGCAAGAGCCTTGCCTCGAATCCATCCTCCCAGAACCTTGCCTCGAATCCATGAAAAGTTCCTTTGCTTCGACTCTATCGGGCAAGCCCTCACTTCGAATCCATCCAAAGCCTTCCCTAGTTCGAATCCATCAGAGTATTCCTATCTTCGAGTCCGTCAAGCTGGAACCCTTCGAATCCATGAAGTTGAAGAAGCTTCGACTCCAATTCATAACCATCTTCGAATCCATGAAGTTGAAGAAGCTTCGACTCTAATTCATAACCATCTTCGAATCCATGGAGCAAAGAACTCTTCGTATCGATCGAACCATGGAACGCCTTGATCGATACGAAGGAACGCACGTGTGATCGAATCGAAGGAGCATACCTTCGAATCCCGCTCTTCGAATCCATCAGATAAGCACGGCTAAAACCACTCTGAGTCACTATATGGATTCGACCCTATGGATTTGAACCATATCGATTCAAACGAATCCATGGGACGAGGAGCACCATCTAGGATCGATCATAACTTGAGATCTACAAGTCCAAATGCTACGAAATTTTCACAGGAGTTCGCATATACATAGAAGAATGTCCACGCCAAGTTTCATCATGATTGGACACTTTTTTGATCGATTCGAACCAAGGGTCGAATCGATCCCAAATTGGGCCCGGATCTCCAGAATTCGGCCATGTGGGCACCCCACACGTGCCAGAAGTGATCTCCCCAAATTTTAGGAGAAATATCAGCCTCCAGCACTTATAAATAGAGCCCCTGGTCATTCAGAAAAGGGATCGGAGAATTTTGAGAGTAAGAGAACGCCCGAGCGCTGCCAGAATTGCTTCAAAGCACCACTGCTGCCTTTAATTTCGAATTTTGGCTTACTACTTGCTGTACTTTGACATTATAAAGTTGTATTCTCCGAATATCAAGCAATAAAGTAACAATATTTCATAGTGGACGTACGCAAAACGCCGAACCACTCTAAATCGTTGTCTCTTGTGCAATTTACTTCCTGCTATTTGGAGTTTTTGTTAGATAATCCACGTTTTAATTTACTTTCTTCATTTATTATCTCTTCAAAAACTTCCAACAAGTCTTGTGCCCAACTTTGACACAAACACTTTGGTGCTTTCACTGAGAAAAAACCCAGTTTTTTCTCCTGCTCCTTGGATCTATCTTCGATACCGGATTGAATAAATCTAAGAGAGAGATCCAGATCATTAAATTCGAATTCCTTCCATTCTATTCAGATTTGCAAAAGTCCAAGGAAAGGATTCAACGCTTCAAGATGGTAAGTACAAGAACCACTTCTAACGTTGGTGATCAAGAAGGTCGGGATAGGCAAAATCCCACACAGCTACGACTACCAATCAAGATGCTGCGGGGCATACAGATCAGTCAGGTCCGGTCACAAGACAAGAGTTCCAGGCGCTACTCCAGGAACTAACCCAAAGCCGACAACAGCTAACTGAGCAGTTGCGCGCTAACGCTGAGTTGACCAATCAACTAAATCGCCAAAAGCGAAGAAGATCCAGAAGGGATCAAGCTCCTCATTCTTCCACCGAAAGCTCTGCTTCATCTGACTACAATAACAGATCTACCCGTCCCAGGCTAGACGGAAACCATGCGCAAGCTGCTGACTATCAACAGGCGTTAACCGTTGGGCAAATAAGAGTTGGCCCATCTACCAGCTTCCATACTGGACCCTCCTTCCGAGGAGGCACTATTCCACAATACACTGCAGATGATCGAGCTGCCACAGCCGCTGTAGTTGACATAGGAGTTGATACCCGAGATCACTCCAATCAAAATTATCATCAGCAAGGGCATGCTCCAGAGCCATATGTCCCAGAAGACGTTGAGCCAAGGAGGCGAGATACGGATCGTCGACAGCGACCGATCCCACCTCGCACTGTGGAACCCGACCACACTTTGGCTCACCACAAACAGAATGTTCCAATACCAGACTTCTCAGCCATGGTACGACAAATGATTCGCGAGAGCCAAGGCCTAACAAATGACGATTGGGGAATCTCCCGAAGTCATACCCCGTTCACTGATGACATATTGTATGCTGAACCTCCTCGGCGCTTCAGAATGCCAACCCAGCCCATGTATGAAGGGAATTCCGACCCAAATCAACATATTTTGAAATAAGAATGGTCGATGACAGCTGCGAGAGCTGATGACACAGTAAAATGCCGTAGTTTTCCCATTTCCTTAGAGGGAATTGCGACGATGTAGTTTAAACGATTGCCGCCACGATCTATCTCTTCGTTTGATCAGTTAGCTACCAAATTTGTTGAGCTATTTCGCATGCATATTGCCTGACCTAAAGATGTTAATACCTTATCAAGTGTCACTCAAGCTCCCGAAGAAACACTTAGACGATATTTGGAGAGATTCAATGCTGCATGCGTAGAGATCACCAACCCCAATGATAATTTTATTTTAATGGCTTTGACTAAAGGAATCGACCCTGATTCCGAGTTTGGAAATTGGTTGGCTGGAAAGCCTCCCGCATCGTTGGACCGTTTCTATTCCAAAGCCGCTCAATTCTTGAGGCGAGAGGATGCGAAACAGTCTAGGAAGCAGGACGATGCAAGGCCCAGCAGTGAAGGGATCCAGAGTAATGTTGCGGATAAACGATCGAGAAACGGTGATAACTGAAGCAAGAAGCAAGACCAGAGTCGTGGTCCGAGACATAGGGCCGCAATGTTTGACAGTTATACACCGCTTAACACGTCGCTGGATAATGTATACCTATAGACTTGTAATACTATGCAATACAAGAAGCCTGCTCCGAAGCCTTCATCGGAATGGCATATTCAAACAGGAAAATTCTGTAGGTTTCATGAGAGTTATGGACATAACACCAATGAGTGTAGGCATTTGCAAGACCTCATTGAAAAGTTGATCAGAGAGAGAAAGTTGGACCAATTTGTTCGGGCGCCGCAGTCTGGTGGAGCGGGCCCATCGAATCAAAATCAAACGTAGAATCAGGAAAGACAAGGTGAACCCGCTCGTACGGGCGGAAGGTTGGTTATCAATACAATAAGTGGTGGTCCCCATCCAACAGACAGAAGCTGGAGAGAAATGGAGTCATATGCTAGCTCGATCAGGCATGTGGACTTTGAATGCTATAGTAACTCAGAAGACAGAACACCGGCTAAACAACAAAAGACGATGGCTGATGAAATCGTATTTAGAAATCGAGATGCCGATAAAGTCGAAGCTCCCACAATTGACCCGTTGGTCATATCCGCTCAAGTTGGTCCTGCTTGGATAAAGAGGATCTTGGTAGAAAGTGGGAGTTCCGTGAACATACTGTTTAAAAGAGCATACGATTTAATGAAGATGGAAGCTAAAGACTTAAAACCTTGTCAATCACGAGTCCATGGCTTCAACGGAAGTGCGACAATACCAACCAGAATGGTTGAATTGCCAGTGGAGTTGGGAGTAGGAGAATGCCGAAGAGTTCGGATGTTGCAATTTGTTGTCTTGGATATTCCTTCTCCGTACAATGCCTTTTTGGGCCGACCGGCCCTTGCTGAATTTAGGGCTGCTATTGCCCATGGTGTTTAACTCTGAAGTTCCCTACTGACCACGGGATAGGAGTTGTACAAGGAGAGCAGGCTGCTGGAAGAGCCTGTTACGTTGCTGAGCTGCGGGAGGCGCAGCGAAAAGAAAAAAGAAAGGGCGTAGAGGAATCTCTCTGCGTCCATTTCACTGACGATTGACAATTAGCGCCTGGGCCTCGGCCTGGGCACCACAACCAATTCCAAAAGGATCTTTATCCAAGGGACAATGATAATAAAGAAGAATCTACGGAAAGTCAGGCTTCCCCAGCCGAGCTAACCATCGATATCCCGATTGACGATGATCACAATGACTCGAGAATGTTGAAGATTGGGTCTCAGCTTAACCAAGAGACACAACAGGAATTGGTTGATTTTCTCCAAGCGAATCTCGACGTGTTCGCCTGGACGCACTCTGATATGTGTGGAATCTCGCCAGACATCGCGAGCCACACTTTGAACATTGACCCGCGGTATATCCCGGTCAAGCAGAAAAGACGTGGTATGGATCCAGGGAGATCTGCCGCCCTTAAAGAAGAGGTCAACAAATTAAAGACGAATGGGTTCATTAGAGACGCTTTATACCCAGAGTGGGTGTCCAATCCCGTACTTGTCCGGAAACCAAACGGGAAATGGAGAACGTGTATCGATTACTCTGACCTGAATAAAGCCTGCCCAAAAGACAGCTTTCCGCTTCCCCGAATCGATCAACCGGTAGATTCAACCGCCGGACATGAATTATTATCCTTCATGGACGCTTACTCAGGTTACAATCAGATACCCATGCATGTACCAGACCAAGAACACACAAGCTTCGTAACCGACTTGGGATTATACCGCTACAAGGTCATGCCTTTTGGATTAAAGAATGCTGGTGCAACTTATCAGCGCTTAGTCAACCGGATGTTTGCCGATCAGATTGGGAAGACTATGGAGGTTTATGTAGATGACATGTTGGTGAAATCACGATACTCCGATGATAATGTCAAAGACTTGGAATCAATGTTCAATATCCTCCGGAAATACGGGATGAAGCTTAATCCACTAAAGTGTCATTTCGGAGTCGCATCCGGAAAATTCCTTGGGTTCATTGTCAATGCCCGAGGAACAGAGGCCAACCCCGAGAAGATCTGGGCTATCAGAAATCTTCAAACTCCGAAAACCATAAAGCAAGTTTAGAGTCTTAATGGGAAAGTTGCAGCACTAAGAAGGTTTATCTCAAAGTCGACCGATAAATGCATTCCCTTCTTCGATTTGATTCGAAAAGGGAAACGAAACTTCGAATGGACTGCAGAATGTGAGGGCGCATTTCAATCGCTAATCCAACATCTTTCCGTGCCACCAATCCTTTCAAAGCCTGTAGATCATGAACAATTATATCTCTACCTAGCGGTATCTTAAAATGTAATCAGTGCTGCATTAATTCGGGAGGACGACCGGGTGCAAAAACCGGTCTACTACGTGAGTAAACGATTGACCGGAGCCGAGAGAAATTATCCAAAGCTTGAAAAGTTGGCATATTTCCTAGTCATTGCCTCGAGGAAGCTCCGTCCATATTTTCAAGCTCATCCTATTACTGTGTACACCGATCAGCCGTTACGAAAGGTCCTCACGCGGCCTGAGACGTCTGGTAGGTTACTAAAATGGAACATCGAACTGAGTCAATTCGACATCACTTATACTCCAAGAAGAGCCGTTCACGGCCAAGTCCTAGCAGATTTTATAGCCGAATTCACTGTTCCTGAAGACTTGCCCAAGATCAGCAAATCTCCCGAATACATATGGAAGCTGTACACCGACGGTGCGTCCAACGATCGGTGCTCAGGAGCTGGGGTGGTGCTTGAAACCCCCGAGGGACGATCCATATGTTATGCTTTAAAGTTCGAGTTCCGTGCAACCAACAACGAAGCCGAGTACAAAACTCTACTTACCGGACTAAAGCTTGCCCGTGATCTAAAAATCATCGCTATAGAGATCTACTGTGATTCCCAATTGATAGTATGTCAAGTTCGAGGAGAATATCAGGCTAAAGACCGAAGATTAGCCGCTTATCTAACTCGAGTTCTGGAGATGCTTGATCAGTTCGATTACTATGCCATTTTCTACATACCCCGAGAGCACAATCAGAAAGCTGATTCGTTGGCAAAGTTAGCAAGTACGGGTGAGGCTCAGTGGGGGTTGTTCCGGTTGAAATCCTATCCTCTCCGAGCATTGATCGAAGGGAGACCGATTTTACATTTGAAGCTACCTCCAATAGGGAGTCGTGGATGACTCCTTATCGAGATTATATCGAACATGGTATATTACCCGAGCGTCGAAGCGAGAAAAGACAAGTTCTACGAAAGGCCTCACGATTTGTTATTCAAAATAGAGTCATGTACCGGAGAGGATACTCTGTTCCTCTCCTCCGGTGTATCACGCACGATGAAGTCAAACGAGTGTTACACGATGTACACGAAGGAGAATGTGGCGATCACACTGGGGGGCAAGCACTTGCAAAGAAAATACTTCGATATGGGTATTATTGGCCTACTGTTAATCGCGATGCTGCAGACTATGCTAAAAAATATGACAAATGCCAGAAACACGCTCGAATTCCTAGAGCCCCGCCTACTGAGATAACCCAAATGGTCGGTCCTTGGCCATTTGCAGCATGGGGAATAGATATCATCGGCACATTGCCTCTGGCCAAAGGTGGCGCGAAGTACGCCATCGTCGCAGTTGATTATTTCACCAAATGGGCTGAAGCTGAACCCCTGGCGACAATTACGACAAAGAAAGTAATCAACTTTGTAGTACGTAACATCATCTGCTGTTTTGGTCTCCCACATACTATCGTCACCGATAACGGAACCCAATTCGACAGTACTGAATTTAAGAATTTCTGTCAACGATTCCACATCCATAAGAAATTCTCTGCAGTAGCGCACCCTCAAGCAAATGGTCAAGTTGAAGCTGTTAATAAAGTCATCAAGTCCATTCTAAAGAAGCGACTGGAAAAAGCTGGGGGCAAATGGGTCGACGAACTTCCTATGGCGTTATGGGCCTATCGGACAACTCATAAAACTGCAACCGGTCATACCCCTTTTTCTCTATCCTACGGCTCTGAAGCCGTTATTCCAATCGAAATGGAAGTGCACTCTCATCGTGTAACATATTATGATCCGAAAACAAATGCCATACTACTTGCTGAATCTTTGGATTTACTCGATGAGAAGCGCGAAGAGGCTGACTTGAGGGCGGCCGCATATCGAAGTCAAGTCGCTCGACTGTAAAATGCCAAGGTCCGTCTGCGAACCTTCGAACCCGACGATCTCGTACTCAAAAGGGTCTGTCCGGTTCCTTCGCACATGAGGCCAAATTGGGAAGGGCCGTATGTGATTTCACAAAAGCTCGGAGATGGCACGTTCAAATTATCGACTGTTGACGGTCTTACTTTGCCGAGAGCTTGGAATAGCGAAAGTCTTCGTCGCTACTACATATAAAAGACTTTATTTATTTATTTTCTGTCAATTTATCCCTTTTGCATTTTATTCTAGCATTTCGAGATTTAAATTTGTAATAAGGCAACAGACTTTGCCATATTTTCTCGTTTCAGCAATAAAATGCCATCTCTTCAAGCAAGAGCTGTGATTCACTGAATATGACGTACAATATCACGATGCACGGAGAGCTAAGTTCCATCACGCGGTGGGATTTATTCAAATAGGGAGTGACTGTGATACGATGAGTCACTCGCTAAGTGAAACCCGAGCTTGGGGGCAGAACACTACATCAACATTCACAGGGATTGATACACGAAAATCCCTCCTCCAACTCTAAATTCCCAGAGTGCGAATTGGAGTATAAACTTCAACTCTCGGTTCCCGGAGCGTGAACCGGAGTATAAATCCATCGCTCCCTGAGTGCGAGCCAACTCCAAATTCCCATAGTGCGAATTGGAGTATAAACTTCAACTCTCGGTTCCCGGAGCACGAACCGGAGTATAAATCCATCACTCCCAGAGTGCGACCCAACTCCAAATTCCCAGAGTGCGAATTGGAGTATAAACTTCAACTCTCGGTTCCCGGAGCGCGAACCGGAGTACAAATCCTTCGCTCCCAGAGTGCGAGCCAACTCCAAATTCCCAGAGTGCGAATTGGAGTATAAACTTCAACTCTCGGTTCCTGGAGCGCAAACCGGAGTATAATTCCATCGCTCCCAGAGTCTGAGCTAACTCCAAATTCCCGGAGTGCGAATTGGAGTATAAACTTCCACTTTTGGTTCCCGGAGTGCGAGCCAGAATATAAAACTCTATCTCCAAATTCCCAGAGTGTGAATTGGAACATAAACACCAACTCTTGGTTCCCAGAACGCGAACCAGAATGTAAGTCACTAATTTCAAATTCCCGGAGTGTGAATTGGAGTATAAACGTCAAATACAGTCCCGGAGAGCGAACTAAGTCATAAACGTTGATAATTAATAAGTTCCCAGAATATGGGCCGAACTGTTAGTTGCAAATTATGTTAAGTCCCCGAAGTGTGGACATGTATTCAAGGCTTATGACATATGTAAGCACGAGATAATCAACGCAATACTTAAGCAAAAGAGATAAGAGTTGTTTATCATTTTATCAACAAACAAAAAAGGGGGTTTGATTACATGACAAAACAAAAAACAGTCCATAAAGTGGGTGCCGAGTCCACACTTATACACGGCCTAAAAAAGGAGAAGAAAAAAGAATTGTCATTTCACAACCGCATGATAAAACGAGTTCACTCCTTCTTCTTCTAGGGTCTCTTCTTCGGAGTTGAGCCGCTAGACCCACTACCCGGCTTCTTGCGAGGTTTTTTGTCCTTCTTTGGAGCATCCTCAGGATCTGGCATAATATCCACGTCTTCCTCGGAGCTGGAAGGGATAGAGATCCTTTTGTGAGGACGAACCGGAGGCAGAGAAGCCGTAACAGGTGGTGAAGCTTCGACACTACAAGTTATAACTGTGCCGGCGGGAGAAGTAACCATTAAAGGAGTTAAGCTTGGCGGAGCAACATCACTTCCGGAACCACCGACCGTTGTCACTACAGCCATTTCAGCGCTTATCTCGGCAAGGATTTCTTCTTCTCGGGAAGATCGAGCAGCGCTGGACACACTGACAGTCGGCATAAACGAGCTAAAAGTTGGGGCGACACCGCCCATTGCAAAGGAAGAATCGGTAAAAGGTTCACAGGGTTGCTTGAGAAGTTCCTCAATCATCTGAACATCAAACGACATTGAACTCCCCTCTCCCATCTCGCCGGTTGTGGCGGTAGTTGTAATAGCCTCAGTAACGACAGCTCCTTGCATTGGCTGCGAAGTTTGTTGTACTGGAAGTGCTGGCGCATCACTTTCAGTGACTGGTCGAAAAGAAATGAGAATAATTAGTCAAACGATCTGTTCTAAGTCAGTCATTCTAAAAACACTTAAGCAACATTTGAAATACCTTCTTTGCCTTGGCTCGGTGATGAGACGAGTTCAGAAACAGTAGTTTTACCGAGAGACAGTTCCGGTCGATCCGGGTTATAAGCAGGAACAACATGTGGACCAACTGTAGCAGTAACTCCAGACGAGGTCGGGGCATCAACTGAAACATCCTCACTATAATGTGCAGCTCCAGAACCCTCGCCAGTCTCCACATGGTGAAAACCAGTCTCTCTCTCAGCAGAAATCATCGCTTCATGGGGAAGTTTCCTTTCCTCCTCGCTCAACAAGTGAGACTCGAGTTCAAATTCATCCACGGCGCCTTCAGGGAGAGATGCTTTCTTGTTCGCCACCAATTTTCTCCAAGCACTGAGTAGAAGCGTAGAATAATCTCTGAGCCATGAGTGATTCCTGTGCTCAAGCACATTAGCATTGTAAGTGTCAAGAAGATCATCAAACTCGGCTTCTACTCTGAATATCTCTGCTTGAACTCTCCCTTCCACTTCTGCCTCCACCGCTTCAACTTTAGCGACCACCGCGTCTCGGTCAGCTCGGAGAGACACGGCTTGCTCGCACGCTTCTTGTGCGGCCATGTTAGCGTCATCTTTTTCCTTGTTCAAGTCGGAAACTTTAGCCTTTAACTCCTCAAGTTCTTTAACTGCCGCATCTCGCTCGGCCTCAACATTTTTGTACCGATGGCCCAAATCTTCAACTAAAGTGCAATGCGCTTGTTGCATCTTCGCCATCTCAACTAGTGTCTCATCGACCTTTTTTAGCGACTTCATTTCGGCCTTACGAGAAGATTCCGTTTCAGATTGAAGTATGTCAACAATACGGTTCTTCTGAGCCAAGTCTGCTTCCAATTTCTCAATAACTTTGGCTCGATCGAATGCTACTTTCGAAGCTTTAACAGCCGCCCTGTGCCATTCTTTATACTGAGCAAAAAAAACGCGGGTATAGCTGAGGGCGGTGTTCACAGCCTCTTCGGGAATTCTTTTGAGATTGGGTGGAAAGATATAAGCGTCGAAGCATATTTCTGGAAAATCTTTCTTCAGTTGAGCAATTCTTATAGCCCCTTCACCAAACGGTTCGAGAGGGGCCTCCTCCACAGTTACGGTCATAGCCATATCAGTCCTTGAATGATGTGGACCAGGTTTTGATATCTGTAAAGATGGCTGTTGTCGCGAAGGTTCGACTGCAGGTGCCTGGCCTTTGGGTGGTGGAGGAGAACGAGAGGGTGAACGGTACCTTCTGTCCCTATCAGAACGCTCCTGGCTAGAATAATATCGAGAATGATCCCTTTCACGATGCTCTTGCTCATAATGCCTCCGTTCACGGTCACGGTCAGAATCCCTACGGCGAGATTCGTAATAAGATGAGGAATGATGCACTCGTCGAAGTCTATCAAGTGTAGAAGGACGATCCGACATGGCACCTGTAAAAGAAGAAACAATTCAGTTAAGTACCAAGAAAAAGCACTGTAATGCATGTGGAAGTCGTGAAGTGTTGTGAAAAGTGTATAAATGCGCAAACCCCCCCGACCAACCAGAAGCGCCGATTACACTAACGGGTAAAGATTCGCTTATATCAAGCGCTCCCCGGAGCTCTTCCAACCCGGACCCGTGGTGGAGAGATACGTAGTCCGGAATGGGAATATCGTCCAGCCCTGTGAAAAGGTCTCCGGACTGGCGAGGAGAGGCGTCGGAAACAGTAACCCCAGATTTGGAACGGGTTACGACTACAGACTTCCATCTCTTAAACTTAGGTACAGCAGCCTTGCCTTTCTGACCCTCTTCTATTCGGGAAAGGTCGGCTACTATCTCAGTGTCCGTGGACGTTCTTTCATCATCGCTCACTTCTCTTATAACAACACCAGGTTTTCTTTTTTCCACTTTCTTCTTCCTCGAGGCCGATTTTGCCAACCCTTCAATTACAATACTCTGGCTCATCCCAATCAAACCCAATGTCCTTAAGTTATCATCGGTCAACAGCAAGTCAATGTGCCTTGAGTCGCTTGGGACCCTTTGCAAGCTTTGAACGACGCCTCTATAGTGCCCACCGGTAGGTCTCGAAATGATGGCTGTAAGAGTAACAGAGTATTAGTGTAAATATTAAAAGTGGCCATTCAAAGATGAATTATGATACTTACGTCTGGATAACCATCTCCTGGCAAACCCTGGGGGCATCGAACAAAAAACCACTCGTTCTTGAAATAACTAAGCCTGGTCCAGGCCCCAGTCACAACCTGATAGTTCCTGACCGCCTCCAGAAAAGTGAAAGACGGGCTATCACCCCTACTCTTGAAATTTAATATGTGCCTAATCTCGTTAGGCCTTGGCGGGCCAAAAAGGCAATCCATAAATATGACAAAGACGCTATTCAGTAATGCATGCCCGTTGGGATGGAGTTGTGAAGGAGCGATTCCTAAATACAATAGCATCTCTCTGATGTTTGGTTAAAAGGAGGAAGAGATCCAGCCGCCCAGGCATGACGGTAAAAGGCAGTATATCCTTCAGGTGGGTTATGTGGTCTGTCACTGGCACTAGGTAATAAAACATCGTCCAGGGATATGTTATGTTTCGAACATATCCGGCCCAACAGAGACTCCGAGATATTGGACTGGACAGAATCAACAGGATCTTCGTTAAATATGGCCTCCGGCAACTCATCTGGAGCCGGATCTATGACTTCAGGAGGGATTTCCGGAATCTCAAGCGCTGGAGGAGGCGAGCTTTGTGCTTCTTGTTGTTGAGAACTCGAAGATTCCATAATTAACTAACTCACCAGAAAGCGGCATTAAATACATAAAAAGCCCATGCATTCCCCCGGTGTAAAGTGTATGAATATGTCGTGCAGTGCAAGTGCTATGCAAAACTTAAGCAGATTTTACAAGTTGAAACAAGATGTCCGAACGACGAAACTTTGGAATTTGAGAATGAAAATGACCGTCATCGCTGACCGTCACTTTCACCCCACCCAGATGCTACTGACCAATTCAAGTATAAATTCGTTATATTTTGGTTAAGTCATGGGGCCATCGACGAGCTCCGAAAGAGAGGTCAAGTCAAATTCGATTATGCAAGGCCGAAGCTCGCCGGAGTCAAGTATGCTAAAGTTCAGTGAGTTCGTTAAAGTTCAACTTGAAATTGGTCGTAGTTAAGATTTTGGAGCAAATCAGAAGAGTGGGAGTCCCAGAAGCAAGAATGTTCGAATCGATCGACTCGAATCGACACGAGTCAAATCGATGAACTTCGAATCGGTACGCCCCGACTCCATGTAGTTCGACTCGATGAGACCTTGGGACAGAGAAGCAATTCGAATCCATGAAGCCCTACATGACTTCGAATCGATCAAAGTTGAGCTCCTTCGAATCGATCAACGTATCGTTACTTCGAATCGATCAATATTGAGCTCCTTCGAATCGATCAGAATATCGTTATTTCGAATCGATCGCCACGAGCCTTTTTTCTTTTTCTTTTATAACCATCGATTCGAAGCTATGCATTCAAAATCGATTTGAATCGCGCATTCTTGGATCGATGCAAAACAATGAAAGACAACACTCTGATCGATACGACTCGAATGGTTTCATTCCTCAGTTCCATCGAGTCGACCCACTTCGTTCAGATCTCACCACTCCTCAAAATTTTCAGAAGAAAAGATTGAACTGATGCCGAAAAAAAAGTTCTAAGTTCTATCATTCTCATCTCGAATCGATCCCTTGATTACCTGAGTTGATTTGGTTACGAATGGAAGCGTGAAGGGGTTCGATCGATTCAAGAAAAGCACGTTTGTCTTGGCCCTGGAGAGATCGATTCGAAGAGGAGGCTATAGCAACAGTGAAAAGTAAAAAGTGAAAGTGACGCCGTCTTCATGTATTTATACGGGTCTCACATAGGAAACGGGACGATTCGTCTCCCGGTGAAAATGACCGACACCAACCGGTCAAGCGCTGATCAATTCGAACAAGCCACGTTCGAATCCATCACGTTCGAACCCATCATGTTCGAACCCATCGCATTCGAATCCATCAATACTCCGAATCCATCCATGCAGCGTCGATGAGAGGCATCATCAATTCGAAGGAACAACCGAACAGAGGCTGGATTGAAAATCATATCGACTCGAAGCACGAGGTCCATCGGGCCATTGATTCGAAAGCCATCGATTCGAACAAACATTGCTTCGAATCCATCAAAGTCCACTGATGAAAATGGACGAAATCGTTTCAATGTGAAAATTACTTGTCTACCTTTTATACCGATTCAGGAGAGGATCGATACAAGAGGATAATCATAGACAACCATAAAAACAATGCTTTGACTTGAATCAAAAATCGGTTCAGGAGAGGACCAATGCAGAATTCGATAACAAACCGAACTGACAACGACTGGCAATCGCGCAACGTTAACCAAAACCAAAGTGGTACATATATGCACATGTGTATGACTAACACTTGATCTTTAACATTTATAGGGATCAAATGTTCATCTCGTCATGGTTACAACGACTGACGACTTTCAGGAGAGCATGTCCCGATTGTCCAACGTGAAATTGCAGCTTTTCAAAGCACGTCATGTTTACACAAGACATACTTTGGGGGGCAAATGTTATCCCGCCTTTTGGCAAGGCCGAGATACCAAGGAACTGACTCGAAAATAAGGGTCACACGTCCTCAATTTTGAATGATTGATGGTTTACTACAAAAATCGATGGATTTTACCCAAGTCCGGATTGGGCTACAATTGATGCGGCATGTCAAGCAAAGCCGTGGAAACCAACGTTCCAAATTTCGAGGCAATCCGAGTTCGTATGCTCGAGTTATCACTAACGGAAATTGAAGGAAATCCACATTGTTCGAATCCATAAAGCAAGAGCCTTGCCTCGAATCCATCCTCCCAGAACCTTGCCTCGAATCCATGAAAAGTTCCTTTGCTTCGACTCCATCGGGCAAGCCCTCACTTTGAATCCATCCAAAGCCTTCCCTAGTTCGAATCCATCAGAGTATTCCTATCTTCGAGTCCGTCAAGCTGGAACCCTTCGAATCCATGAAGTTGAAGAAGCTTCGACTCCAATTCATAACCATCTTCGAATCCATGAAGTTGAAGAAGCTTCGACTCCAATTCATAACCATCTTCGAATCCATGGAGCAAAGAACTCTTCGTATCGATCGAACTATGGAACGCCTTGATCGATACGAAGGAACGCACGTGTGATCGAATCGAAGGAGCATACCTTCGAATCCCGGTCTTCGAATCCATCAGATAAGCGCGGCTAAAACCACTCTGAGTCACCATATGGATTCGACCCTATGGATTCGAACCATATCGATTCGAACGAATCCATAGGATGGGGAGCACCATCTTGGATCGATCATAACTTGAGATCTACAAGTCCAAATGCTACGAAATTTTCACAGGAGCTCGCATATATATAAAAGAATGTCCACGCCAAGTTTCATCACGATTGGACACTTTTTTGATCGATTCGAACCAAGGGTCGAATCGATCCCAAAGTGGGCCCGGATCTCCAGAATTCGGCCATGTGGGCCCCCCACACGTGCCAGAAGTGATCTCCCCAAATTTTAGGCGAAATATCAGCCTCCAGCACTTATAAATAGTGCCCCTGGTCATTCAGAAAAGGGATCGGAGAATTTTGAGAGTAAGAGAACGCCCGAGCGCTGCCAGAATTGCTTCAGAGCACCACTGCTGCCTTTGATTTCGAATTTTGGCTTACTACTTGCTGTACTTTGACGTTAAAAAGTTGTATTCTCCCAATATCAAGCAATAAAGTAACAATATTTCATAGTGGACGTAGCAAAACGCGGAACCACTCTAAATCGTTGTCTCTTGTGCAATTTACTTCCCGCTATTTGGAGTTTTTGTTAGATAGTCCACATTTTAATTTACTTTCTTCATTTATTATCTCTTCAAAAACTTCCGACGAGTGTTGTGCCCAATTTTGACACAAACAACCTTATTTAATTAATCACATTAATTAATTGTTCTTTAATTAATTGTTCTTTAATCACTTGATTAACCAACCATTAATCATTAATTAATTATCCTTATTACCTTTAAGTAATTAATTATCCCTTAATTAATTAAGTAATTATCTTTTAATTATAAATTAATTAACCTTTAATTACAAATTATCTTTAAATCAATTATTCTTTAATTACTATCATTAAGTAATTATCTTTTAATTACTTTCATTAAGTAATTATTAATTTATTTGCTTTCGTTAAGTAATCAACCTTTTAATAAATTAATCCCCTTGATTAAATTATCCATTTAAGTGATTAAGTAATTAATCCTTTGATTACATTAAGTAATTAATTCTTTGATTACATTAAGTAATTAATCCTTTGATTACATTAAGTAATTAACCCACATTTGATTACCTAAGACTTTAAAAATAAATCGTTACCCTAGTTAATTACTTAATTATCTTTTATAACTTTAATAAACCTTTGAAATAATTTATCATGAACGCATGAATTAACTTAAGACCTCAAGTTAACTTCACTAGTAAACTTTGTTTAAATAAAGAATTAATTATCAATAATGGTTGCATAAATAAATAATTTAAACTAAATTAATTTAAAATAATTTACTTTAAACCCTTTACTAATCTCATACGTAAACAAAAATAATTATTTTAAAGAATTTGTTAAAAAGTTGTTTAAACTCTACTTTGGAAACTTAAAAATATTTCTTTTGAAAACTCATTTCTTTAAAAAAATTATAAAACTTTAAAACCTTGAACCGTGTTTCTTCTCAAATAAAAAAAATGGTAACTTAATCTAAACAACTTGTGCCAAAGCAAAATTCTCCCGAGCAACCATCCGAGTCCAATCTTTATTTTTGCGCGTTCGAACCCAAGACAAATCTCGTCTTCCTGATCTAAGCAACAGATCAGAAACCAAGCATGTGCACGTGCACAGATCGTCGGAGCCATTCCGATCAGCCATGTCACCTTCAAAGAGTCAACGGTGACTTATCCTAACCTTCTGACCACCCAGAAAGATCAAAGATGTCGAGAAACAAAATCGAGCCATCGAAACACTCGAATCCCAGACTCGATTATCAGAAAAGCATCATGCGCCACCAAAACCGATCACCAGAGGCCCTTCCGTTCCACCTAGATGTGCACCACGAACCCAATTGACGATCCCCCGTGGTCCGATCAACCACGATCGACCATTGTCATCACAAATGTCTCATGAACCCAGCCAACCCAAACAACTCCTAAAACCCTAGTCTGACGTCGATCAACCACCTCGGCGATCGGAAAAACTCCAGTCCGTTTTTCCCCTACTCTTTATGACACCTACTTCCTTTAGGAACAAGCACGCCGCCTAGCTCATCGTCTATCGCCATGGATTAACAAAGATTCGAAACTGTTTGTGACGCCCCACCTCTATACCCACGCTAGCCAAGGACACTACAGGGTAATGCCGTCAACTAACACGGAGAATAAGGCTGGTTAGGAGCGACCATCTATAGCCTTGCTCGAACTATCTATTGAATACATCGATAATAATCATACCAAGCAGGTCGACATACCCAATGAATACTTAAAACAAAACTATAGGTGGTTGTAGGATCTATCAGAACAGAATATAACAACTCAAATGTAATATACATCAAGAACAGTAGATCATCATATTACACATATATTGATACATAACAGAGTATACAAAATAATACACGTCGAGTGGTATAGCAAACCACTATATACAGACGAATCAAAAGAATACACATCAGAGTTACAACAAAAAGGACTACACAAAAAGCTTTACCAAAAAGGAACAAGCTGAATAGTCCATGCAGAAGCAAAATAGGCTAAGTCCAAAAGCACCTAACCTAAAACATCTCGGTCTGACCCGAGTATAAAATACACGGGTCGGTCTGGCTAAACAAATCAGTTAGATAAACTGAACAACAATAAACCTGCAAGGTTACAAAGTATAACAAATATCTCAAAAGGAGATAACACAATCATCTAACAAAAGATGAATCATATGATAACAAAACAAGCCTCATACCATAGGCAACATAGAGAAACAAAGGATACAAATATCCCAAATCAAGCCAAAGAGGCAAATAACAAATGCCAATAAGGTATACAAGTTCCACAATGTAATCGCTACGTATCATGCGGCTCAAAAAGACCAACATCGAAGGGTGATACCTAGGGAATATACATATGAATGAAACATCAGAAAATTGCTCGAGCTCAGTACTGTACAAACAAGGATCCATGAGCCCGAAGACTCCAAACCCAATATCACCCATGTGGCTCATAACGACCAACATCGGAAACGGTACTAAAGGGCAACCCAATATCACCCATGCGGCTCATAACGACCAACATCGAAAGCGATACTAAAGGGCAACAAACCCGAAGGCACAAACGCGAAGGCATCATACCCGAAGGCAACAAACCGTAGTGGTGAAGGTCGAAGACCCAGTACTGGACACCACTAACTGACGGAATGTGTCATAACTCTCAAAAAGGAATCCGAAAAGTGGTAACGTGAGTCCCATAACCACTCGTTCGCACTAAACGGTTTACTATCCGTTAGTTAATTTCACACTCAAAGCAGTACAAAGTTCACCTCATATCATCGGTAAACCAAACCCGAAGGTCAAAACGATCAATCGAATAGGTCGAGGATTAATCGGAAGGATAAACGCACATATTCATGGTCCGTGTTTTTCCCAACCATTTAATCTCTCTTCCACTCCGCTCGAAGTGCGAAATTGTGTATGTGCATTTTAAATAGAATTTAAGAATTAGAAAAGGAAACTTTTAATACGATTTAGAGGGATTATTTATAAAAACCCATGAATGAAGTCAAAAATAAGTTATCAAAGCCAAAGATACAATGACAACCACTAAGAACCAACTTGAATCGATAAAATTTGGAAAACCAACCAAAATGAGCAAAAATAGGCAAAACAGCAAAATAGGAGCAGGTCGGTCGACCGGACTACAGGGCTCAGTCGGCTGGCCAGAAGCAGAAAAATTGCTCGGAGTAGCAGGTCGGTCGACCGGCTACAGGGCTCGGTCGGCCGAACTGCAAATTTCTACAGTTCCTGCCTTTTTCCATCGAAGTGCAAACACGTCCAAAACGCGACCGATCGAGCAATGGGCCTGAGGATCCTTAGCCAATAGATACCCCAGCTCCATTAGCTCTCCGATTCGCTACCAAAAACATGCTCAAACATCAAAGTTGGGATCTTTAAAGAATTGAACCCAACCACTAAAAATTTGGATATTAACCAATTCAATCCAAACCAAAAGCAAGTGCATATGAACAAGTGCTAGGAATTCATACCCAACATCAATGGAATCAAGAGAAGTAGATGTGAGTTCAAAACTCACCTTCTTACACCTAAACAAAGATATATATATATATATATATATGTATATATATATATATATATGTATGTATGCATAGATGTGAGATAAAAATCTCACCTTTTATCTCAAAACAAAGAAGAAGAAGCTCAAACACAAGAAGGAGATTAGCCACTCTTCACTCTAACTCTACAAGCTTCAATCTAAGAATAAAACACATATTTCCCAAAGTTAAGTTTAGGAAACTTTCTGAAATTGAAGAGGAGAAGAGTTGGAGAAGATGAAGAGGAGGCTTACCAATAACTTCACTTTGATTTTGGAGCTAGATTTCAAGTTGCAAGAGGAAACTAGGGCTTGGAATTTCTAATTCCCATTCTCTTCCCCCATTTTCAGTTTTTAGCTTAAGTTTTATGAAATGAATTAAGTGTGGAGAGGAGAGGGACTGAGTTAGGGTTAATTAGATAGTTAGTGGGCTAAACCCAACCCAAACCCAACTAGAAAAAGTTGCAAAATTCAACTTACTCCAAACATATCAAAGCTTATAATCAAAAAGGTCGCAAACGCCATTTTGAACTCAATGGAAGTGGTTTCGAGTCCCAATTCGGCCATTTGCAAAAAGTAACATTTCGGACCAAAATTCCGACTAACGATACTATATTTAAATAAAACTTTTAAATATAAAAACATTAAATATGCGGGTTGTTACAGATCTCCCCTCCTTACAAAATTGTGTCCCCGCAATTCCTAGAGACGATTTTGTAACAACTACATACATACAACATTCAAAAGAAAAGGAAATAATCTTGAGACGAAAAGATATTCTCACCGTTGCCAAGCGAAGATAGAAAACCCTGATAAGATTGCTCGATATACTCTCTGGCTTCCCAAGTACAGTCATTGGGACTAGCGGACCATTGAACTTTAACGAGCGGCACGTCCTTGTTCCAAAGGTGTGGCACCTCCGTGTCAAGTACGCGAATAGGCTGATGTACAATAGATAAGTCCAGTGAGACCTCAAGCTCTTGTAAATCAGGAGAAGCGATAACAGAATCCGACTCCCGAAGACACTTCCGAAGTTGAGAGACGTGAAACACGTCATGAATGCCAGATAAATGAGCTAGAAGTGAAACTCTATAAGCCACAGGGCCAATACGTTCAGTAATAGAAAAAGGTCATATAAAGCAAGGAGCCAATTTCCCAGTCATACTGAAACGCATAACCCCTTTCAAAGGAGAAACACGAATAAAAACAAGGTCACCAACTGAGAACTCGAGAGGCTTCCTACGGCTATCCGCGTAGGATTTCTGGCGGCTCTGTGCCTCTTTCATTCTCAACCGAATAAGATCAATCTTCTCGGAAGAATCACGAACAAAATCTGGACCAAGAATAAGCTTCTCCCTAGATTCCAACCAACATGAAGGAGATCGACATGGCCTTCCGTATAAGTCTTCGAAAGGAGCCATACCGATACTAGACTGAAAACTATTATTGTAGGAGAACTCTACAAGAGGTAGATGATCCTCCCAACTACCACCGAAATCAAAAATACAAATGCGAAGAAGATCTTCCAAGATACGGTTCACCCGTTCAGTCTGTCCATCAGACTGCGGATGATAAGCTGTACTGAAATTAAGCTTTGTTCCTAAAGCTTGCTGAAGACTCTTCCAAAAATGACTCGCGAATAAAGGATCATGATCACTCACAATAGAACTAGGAACACCGTGAAGTCTCACGGTTTCTTTGACATATAACTTAGCCAAATGCGAAGCAGTCCTATTAGACTTAATAGGGACAAAATGAGCAGACTTGGTGAGGCGATCAACAATAACCCAAATGCTAGAATGGCCCGATCTCGAACGAGGTAGGCCGTCAATGAAATCCATAGAAATCTGATCCCATTTCCACAATGGAATCTCTAGAGGCTGAAGAAGACCCGAAGGACGCTGATGTTCGACCTTAACACGCTGACAAGTTATGCAATTTCTCACATAACCCGCCACGTCGCGCTTCATGCCTTCCCAATAATAAAGACAATGCATATCGGCATACATCTTGCTACTACCAGGATGATTGGTATACTTAGAACGGTGACAATCATCAAGAATGTCATGCCTAAGTGCAAAATCAGAAGGCACACAAAGACGGTTCTTCTTGCGAAGATACCTATGAGAATCAATGCCGAAATCCCGCAACGCCTCATCACAGGATCCAGACTCACAAAGCTGAATAAGATGCAACAAATCAGGATCACGCCGTTGGGCATCGGCAATACGATCCAACAAAATGGGTCGAGCTCCCAAACTAAATAATAGAATAGGAGAATCAAAAGATGAACCTCGATCACGAATTTCACAAAAAGATAGAGTCTCAAGAATATCCCATTCGGCAAGCATCATAGAAACAACAGCCGAATGTTTGCGACTAAGCGCATCAGCAACACGATTACCCTTTCCAGGGGTATAATGGATATCAAAGTCATATGAAGCAAGAAACTCGAGCCAACGCTATTGTCTCATATTGAGTTCCTTCTGAGTGAACAAATACTTCAAGGATTTATGATCGGTATAGAGAATGAAGCGCTCGCCCAATAAATAGTGTCGCCAAACCTTCAAGGCGAAGACAATGGCGGCTAACTCAAGATCATGAGTGGCATAGCGAACTTCATTCGGACACAGTTGCCTAGAAGCATAAGCAACTACCCGATCCTTCTGCATAAGAATAGCACCGAGACCACTACCACAAGCATCGGTGTAGACAACAAGATCATGATTCCCCTCGGGAACCACCAAAATAGGAGCATTAGTGAGAAGTTCCTTCAATGTCTGAAAGGAAGCTTCACACTTGTCAGACCAAATAAAACGAATGCCTTTCCGAGTAAGGCTGGTGAGAGGAAGCACAACACGGGAAAAATCCTTAATGAACCGATGGTAATAACCCGCCAATCCAAGGAAACTACGAATCTCATGCACATTCCCAGGCCTCTTCCAATTCTGGATGGCTTCGATCTTTGAGGGATCGACAGAAATGCCATCGGAAGATACAACGTGGCCCAATAAATTAACCTTGTTCCCCCAAAAATGGCATTTGGAGAATTTGGCCCTAAGCTGATGATGACGGAGAGTACTTAAGACAATTCTCAAGTGATTAGCATGCTCAGCTTCAGACTTAGAATAAACAAGGATATCATCAATGAAAGACAAGGACGAACTTATCGAGATATTCCCGGAATACCCGATTCATGAGATCGAAAAAGAAAGCAGGAGCGTTCGTCAAACCGAACGGCATAACGAGCCACTCAAAAGAACCATACCGAGTGCGGAAAGCGGTAAGAGGTATGCTATCCTCCGCGACTCGTAATTGATGAAAACCCATGGCAAGGTCAAGCTGAGAAAAGACCTTAGCACCACTCAATAGATCGAACATTTCATTGATCCTAGGCAATAGATACCTATTCCTAATGGTCAACTCGTTAAGCTTGCGATAGTCAATGCAAACCCTAAGAGTTCTATCAGACTTCTTCACGAAGACGACAGCGGATCCCCACGGAGAAAAACTGGACTGAATCAACTGCTTGGACTCAATCTCTAAAAGCTGCTTCTTGAGTTCCTCATTTTCCTTTGTAGACATCCTCGTGGGAGGACGACTAACTGGCTGCGCGCCTGCAATGAGATCAATGCGGAACTCAATTGACCGTTTGGGTGGCAAACCCGAAACAGGTTCAAAAACATCAGAAAAGTCACAAGCAACAGGAATACGAGATATATCATCATCATCTCGCGAGTCAAGAGAATATAAAGCCATTTCGGAATTATCCACATCCCAAAGAACAAGAGATAACTAAGTAGACAATTCCGGATGTCGAAGATACAAAATTCTCTCCGAACAAATAATCCTGGCATCATATCTCACTAGCCAATCCATACCCAAAATCATATCAAATCCCAGACAAGAAATAACGTGCAGATTCGCACGAAAAGAAAAGCCACATAAAACAATCTCAATATTATCACAAAGCATGCTAAGGGTCGCGGATCCCCTAATAGGATTCGCAATCCTTAAAGAAGTAATCAAACAAGAAACATCCAAAGGTAAATCATCGACGAGCTTCTTCGATACGAAGGAATGTGAAGCACCCGTATCGAAAAGAACTCGAATACTATGATCATGAAATAAAATAGAACCTTCCAAAATAGATGGAGATATACCTTTGGGCTGAGAAGGACCTTCAGAAAACTTAGCAGCATAAAGCCTGCTAGACTTAGCACCAGCCGGAACAGTAGGGAAAGCTGAAACATGATGACCTTCCTTCTTGCAATAGCGACAGAAGAGAGGCTTAGGACAAGCTCGAATAATATGATCAGGAGAGCCACAATTGAAACACTTCTGAATGAAAGGTGTTCCAGCAGACTGAGGCTGAGAACTAGAACTACCAGTCTTCTTCTTCTTAGAAGGAAAAGACCTGGACTTCTGAAATGGAAACGGCTTCTTGTTGGGGTTCTTGGAAACCTCAACATCAACATCACTATCACACTCCTTCTCGACGGTCTCGAGATGAAGCGCAGAATCAACCAACTCCTCAAAAGAAAGATTAAGCTTGAGCAACAAGGACTTCTTAAGATATTTCTTAAGACCAGAGACAAACTTCAAATTCTTCTTATAAGAAGTGCTAATAAATTCAAGACCATACTTAGATAAAGCCTCGAATGATGCAACATACTCCGAAACAGAAGATTTACCTTGCTTCAACTCAAGGAAGCGACGGGTCAATAAAATTGTTTTAGATTCAGGAACGAACTTGAGTTCAAATCGCTCCCGAAACTGAGTCCAAGAAAGAGTAGACTCATCAATTTCGGCTACAAGAAGCTCATACCAATCAAGAGCATGCTCTTGTAATAAGCTAGAAGTTACAAGAACTCTATCATGGTCAGAAAGATCCATGCGAGAGAAGATACGCTCGCACGTGCGAAACCAAGCTTGGACTTCAAGAACAGACTCGGAGCCCTTAAACGGTTTTCCTCCAAGATGAGAAAAATCACTGCACAGACGTGCAAGGGCAGACTTGCGAGGTGGAGAAACTCGAGGAGGAACTGGAGGCTGAGTGCTCCTAAACAACTCCAAAAACTGATCGACGGACACATAAACGCCATCCGGATGTGAGCCACTGGATTGCCCAACATCTGAACGTCGTCCTCTGCCTCTTCCATCCATACGCTGAAAGTAAGATAAGAACAAGATTATTCACAAGGCAGATAATTCAATATGGAATGCTACGGAATTTAAATGCATTCCTAGATGTATTCCCACATTCTATCTAACCTTGATGGTAGAAGGGAAAGAGAGACACGATGGTTCAAAGATTCGTATCACTTATGTACTTTGATGTACCGGAATATGTGCATCTATTCTTTGTTTACCATATCTTGTCCTAAACTCAGCTCTGATACCACGCTGTGACGCCCCACCTCTATACCCACGCTAGCCAAGGACACTACAGGGTAATGCCGTCAACTAACACGGAGAATAAGGCTGGTTAGGAGCGACCATCTATAGCCTTGCTCTAACTATCTATTGAATACATCGACAATAATCATACCAAGCAGGTCGACATACCCAATGAATACTTAAAACAAAACCATAGGTGGTTGTAGGATCTACCAGAACAGAATATAACAACTCAAATGTAATATACATCACAGAACAGTAGATCATCATATACACATATATTGATACATAACAGAGTATACAAAATAATACACGTCGAGTGGTATAGCAAACCACTATATACAGACGAATCAAAAGAATACACATCAGAGTTACAACAAAAAGGACTACACAAAAAGCTTTAACAAAAAGGAACAAGCTGAATAGTCCATGCGGAAGCAAAATAGGCTAAGTCCAAAAGCACCTAATCTGAAACATGTCGGTCTGACCCGAGTATAAAATACACGGGTCAGTCTGGCTAAACAAATCAGTTAGATAAACTGAACAACAATAAACCTGCAAGGTTACAAAGTATAACAAATATCTCAAAAGGAGAGAACACAATCATCTAACAAAAGATGAATCATATGATAACAAAACAAGCCTCATACCATAGGCAACATAGAGAAACAAAGGATAAAAATATCCCAAATCAAGCCAAAGAGGCAAATAACAAATGCCAATAAGGTATACAAGTTCCACAAGGTAATCGCTACGTATCATGCGGCTCAAAAAGACCAACACCGAAGGGCGATACCTAGGGAATATACATATGAATGAAACATCAAAAATTTGCTCGAGCTCGGTACTGTACAAACAAGGATCCATGAGCCCGAAGACTCCAAACCCAATATCACCTATGTGGCTCATAACGACCAACATTGGAAGCGATACTAAAGGGCAACCCAATATCACCCATGCGGCTCATAACGACCAATATCGGAAGCGATACTAAAGGGCAACAAACCCGAAGGCACAAACCCGAAGGCATCATACCCGAAGGCAACAAACCGTAGTGGTGAAGGCCGAAGACCCAGTACTGGACACCACTAACTGGCGGAATGTGTCATAACTCTCAAAAAGGAATTCTAAAAGTGGTAACGTGAGTCTCATAACCCCTCGTTCACACTAAACGGTTTACTATCCGTTAGTTAATTTCACACTCAAAGCAGTACAAAGTTCACCTCATATCATCGGTAAACCAAACCCGAAGGTCAAAACGATCAATTGAATAGGTCGAGGATTAATCGGAAGGATAAACGCACAGATTCATGGTCCGTGTTTTTCCCAACCATTTAATCTCTCTTCCACTCCGTTCGAAGTGTGAAATTATGTATGTGCGTTTTAAATAGAATTTAAGAATTAGAGAAGGAAACTTTTAATATGATTTAGAGGGATTATTTATAAAAACCCGTGAATGAAGTCAAAAATAAGTTATCAAAGCCAAAGATGCAATGACAACCACTAAGAACCAACTTGAAACGATAAAATTTGGAAAACCAACCAAAATGAGCAAAAATAGGCAAAACAGCAAAATAGGAGCAGGTCGGTCGACCGGACTACAGGGCTCGGTCGGCTGGCCAGAAGCAGAAAAATTGCTCGGAGTAGCAGGTCGGTCGACCGGCTATAGGGCTTGGTCGGCCGAACTGCAAATTTCTGCAGTTCCTGCCTTTTTCCATCGAAGTGCAAACACGTCCAAAACGCGACCGGTCGAGCAATGGGCCTGAGGAGCCTTAGCCAATAGATACCCCAGCTCCATTAGCTCTCTGATTCGCTACCAAAAACATGCTCAAACATCAAAGTTGGGATCTTTAAAGAATTGAACCCAACCACTAAAAATTTGGATATTAACCAATTCAATCCAAACCAAAAGCAAGTGCATATGAACAAGTGCTAGGAATTCATACCCAACATCAATGGAATCAAGAGAAGTAGATATGAGTTCAAAACTCACCTTCTTACACCTAAACAAAGATATATATATATATATATATATATATATATATATATATATATGTATGCATAGATGTGAGATAAAAATCTCACCTTTTATCTCAAAACAAAGAAGAAGAAGCTCAAACACAAGAAGGAGATTAGCCACTCTTCACTCTAACTCTACAAGCTTCAATCTAAGAATAAAACACATATTTCCCAAAGTTAGGTTTAGGAAACTTTCTGCAATTGAAGAGGAGAAGAGTTGGAGAAGATGAAGAGGAGGCTTACCAATAGCTTCACTTTGATTTTGGAGCAAGATTTCAAGTTGCAAGAGGAAACTAGGGCTTGGAATTTCTAATTCCCATTCTCTTCCCCCATTTTCAGTTTTTAGCTTAAGTTTTATGAAATGAATTAAGTGTGGAGAGGAGAGGGACTGATTTAGGGTTAATTAGATAGTAGTGGGATGAACCCAACCCAAACCCAACTAGAAAAAGTTGCAAAATTCAACTTACTCCAAACATATCAAAGCTTATACTCAAAAAGGTCGCAAACGCCATTTTAAACTCAATGGAAGTGGTTTCGAGTCCCAATTCGGCCGTTTGCAGAAAGTAACATTTCGGACCAAAAATCCGACTAACGATACTATATTTAAATAAAACATTTAAATATAAAATCGTTAAATATGCGGGTTGTTACACTGTTCAACTCCAAATTTCTCAACATCTAATTGCTTAAAAATCATGAATTTATTATTAAAAATCATGGTTTAAAAAGACGAACAGGATCATATAATCAAAACCCAAATTTTAATCAACTAAAATTTTGACAAGATTTGATTTTTACTGTGTTTTTACCTTTCCCTGTAAACCCATTCATTTTTAATACTTAAAAGTATTTTTATAATTTTGATCTTGCAAATTCAAGCATATATTGTTTTGACATCAAAAACTATAAGTGAATAAAAGAAGATATTTTGAATTTTAAACTACATTTTAAACTCTGTGAATTTTGGACAGAGGCCTGAGTGCCAGTACACAGACATGCACATCAATTCTATACATATATAAACACATGCAGGCATATGTACACAATCATACAGCATATAATCAATCCAAACACCAAAATATATAACAGGTTTAAGTGGTTTTCTCACTTGTAGATGATTAAGCAGAGAAGTTTTTGTCTGGAAATTTTAAAAACTGGAAGTTTTGCTTGAATCTAGAACTTTTGTTTTGCAGCTTTGTTTTAATTTAATCAGTTTGTTGTTGATGTTGAATCTAGATCTTGAACTTTGGAACAGCCACTTGATTTTGAAACTGATCTTTGTTTGCTTTGAAACTTTGCTTGATTGTTTGATCTGAGATGATCAGATCTATGTTTTGATTTGATTTCTTTTATCTGTTTTGGCTTTTGAAATCAGTTTGAAAAAAAGAAAATGAGAAGGAAAGTATAGATGTATACATGCTTTTTTTACATCTTATTTATTAATTTGAAATTAAAAGACAAATGAAAATTGTTATATTTTCTTCTACATGTTTTACACTTGTTTATTTCTTTGTTTAAATTGTGTAACAACCCTGTATTTTATGATTATTTTAATTGTATATTTTAATTATTTTAACCAAATTTCTAATTTAAAATTTTTATTTTATTTATTAAAATGAATAACTTTTATTATTTTAAATATATTTTTTGATTTTGATGTGAATTAGAATTCCAAACATAAATAAATAGAATATTTTCCAAAAATGTGAATTTTAGTCAATATGGTCAAACTTTGACCATTAAATTTAAATTTTAAATTTTTGAACTTTTGAATTTTATCTTTTTTTATGAAAATAAATAAAATTTCAAGTATACTGCTTTTCGTTTCGTTGAAATCCGACTAATATTGTGAAAGTTATGCTTTTTAAACCATTGTATGTAAATTGTTTATATTAATTTATATAAATAATATTTTTTGTAACAACCCGGGGGCTTTGCACTGGTTAATTATCGTCATTAGACGATTAATTCTGCTGGTTAATTGTTGTTGGGAGTTTTGAATCGAGTTGAAATTCTTTTCAAAAATTTGTTAAATGTTGTGTGGGCTTTAAATAAAATTTTGGCCCGCGTTTTATTATCGGTGCTGGTTGTATTAAGTAAATACCGGTTACCGTTCCTCCCTTGATTCATTTTCGCAAGCCCTAAAATAAACAAATGAAAATGGCTGCGCTCGTTCTTTCTTCAGAAATTAGGGTTTTCGGTAATTTGATGATGCCGATTACAAATGCTCGATTCAACTCTATTTCCTTGCTTGTTAGTTGATCATCTCTTCAGATGCTTGTGGCTGCTTGATTGAGTTCGTCTTTGCTTCAAAACGAGGTGAGTGATTTTCACTCACATCTAATTCAACCTACAATTATTTGAATTTGTCAATTGGTTTATTCCGGCGGTTCGATTTTGTTCGATGTTGATGATATTTTTTGGCTTGGTCAGATTTCTTGTTGTCTTCGGCTATCACTTGATTTTAGGATGTTGAATTTGTTTGACTTTCGAACTTGTTCGATTTTGTCTCGTTATTGATTCCTTCTTGACTTCAGCCATTAACTCTTGCTTTGAATTCTCTGTTGGCTTTTGTAAATGCTACTGTTCGTGGCTTACTTTGGCTAGTTGAAAATATTTTGATTTTGTTAAACCTGCTACTTCGATTACTTTAAAATTTTGATTTTTGTCATTCTGGCATTGAACTCTGATTTGAAACTTGTAAGGCCTACTTGACTGGTTTATTGTAGTTTGATTTGGGTTGTACTTTACTGTGTTCATTTGTCTGCACATGCATTGGCCAGTTTTGGCTTTAACTTGAACTTTACCATTACCTGATTTCGGCACTGTTATTGTTACATTATGATATACGTTATGGAGCTTGTATGATCTTCTAGCTTGAGTTATGTAGTTCATGTGTAAATTGAGCTCAGGTGGTCCAGGTTGCGTATCATATTGATTGAGTTGCTGCCATTTACTGTTGGCACTGACTTCATCATGTGTGCACTTTGGCAATCATGTTGCCAGGCTATGTATATATGCGCATATACTATTTTACCTTGGTATTGAATCAGATCTTTTGGGCCTGGTCTTTGATGATGCTTGAATACATGTCGCATTGTGTTGTACCTGTTTTGCTGTTGCATTTGTGTTATAGCTGCTATCCATTTTGGTTTTGTTAGTTGTACTTGTATATTTGAACTTGAACCATTATTGTTGTGTGCTGTGTTGCCATATCTTTGGTGTTGTCACCTTCATTCCGCTGTCTTCATATAGTTTGTACCACTGCCTTTGTGCACTTGGTCATTCGAGCCTTTGTGCCCTGTTGGTTCAGGTTGCATAATGCATGCTGCTTGGTCATTGTTCTATGTTGTCACTGCCCTTGTTGTTTTGGACATGTAGCATGTATGTTACCATGTAGTTTCATGTATTTTGTTTATAGCCATTTCAATGTTGGTGATGTTTGGTTTGGATTCACTGATTCATTGTTGTAGTTGATGCCAGTTGCCTCTAGGGTGAGTTTTTCTTGTATAACTTGAGCTTGATCTCAAGTTGGTGCCATTGTCTTTTGATTCATTGAGCTTTTGTGTATTTCATCACTGTAGTGGTGAGGCAGTGCACGCGAGCATGTACTGCAACCAAACAGAATTGACTTTTTAATTGATATTTCAATTGCTTGAATTGTTTCGTGTGTTCAATTCAATATTTTGAAATTGTATTTTGATTTGGTTGAATTTGATTATTTTGTTGAAATCTAATTATCTACTATATAATTAGATTATGTGTTTTCAAATTATCGTATCGATAATTAGATTTTTGTTGTTTATGCTATTCACTGGCTTGGGTTTTGCTTTGGCCACTCGCTGTTAATTGCTGTTTAGGCAATTCTATTGTTTTCTAAATTATCTTCATTGATAATCCTTTTATTTATCTTTGTTGATGATTTGGATTTGCTGATTTGCCGTTTAATATTGTTACGTGTTATATCTACCGTTATCTGATTCTCTTACCAAAGGATTGGATATACGAGATTTATTGTGTCTGTCGTTTATTTGTTATTTAATTATTATTGCTTTCGTGCATTAATAACTGAGTTTGAATTAGACTGACCTACGTATTATTTTCTTTTGAATTAATACTCGGGTCAAACCGAGTATTACAGGCTGTTAATATCTCGCTTTGGGATGTTTATTGAGCTATGAAGTCTCTTTATATCTTTTGGAGCAGTCGTTTTCATTTTATAGGATGATATGTATTCATGTATATTATTTACAATAATGTACTTGTATATGTAACTTCCAGTGTCGACAGTTGTATTGTATCACATGTATTGTAACTGACTTCAGTTATATATATATATGAGATTTTACATTAGCTGCGTTCTGTGTTTAGCTTATCTGTGTTATTATTACATATGTTGTCTTAAACTATTATGAACCATCGTAGTTCATTTTATACTGGAATTGAATATGTCGATGGGAGTAAATAAACAAAGAGATGAAAAAAAAATATACCACTCCTATCGAGATAATCAACACTAGCGTAAGGCCTAACTATGGATGGCCGCTCCAATCCAGCCTTATTCTTCATAATAACAGACAGTATTTCCTTTTAATGCTTTTTTTTATTATGAGCATAGAGGTGGGGCGTTACAATTGGTATCAGAGCGAGGGGTTTATGGATATAATATATAACATACCTCAGATGGATCATTTTTTACAACTATTTGTTAATATTTTTAATTGTTCCTTGAATCAAAACTAATGTTTTGAAATTATGATGAAATTTTTAAATATTTTTATTTGAAAATAAAAGTGAAATTGTGTTTTGATGGTTGATTAATTTGTGTTCTGTTTATCAGAGTGCGCAGCGGAAACAGTGAGACTGTCTTCGCTGAGTATAGTTGATAACCCTTTTGATTTAAAAATCAAAATATGAAAATGAAATAAATTTCATTGTGTTGTTACATAGATGTGTTTATTTTGTTTTCTTTGAAAATTTCGGATCCGATTTGAGGATCCGAAGCGATTGCAGTTATGTGATTTTGTTGAGATTTTTGTTGTTTTAAATTAGCTTCATTGAAGATATAATTGAGTGATTTTTTTGTTCATCTTATAGAGTGCGTGCAACTATGAGTTGCACGTTACTGCATTAATTTTACATTGAACCGATGTTTGGTTTTAAGACGTATTTTGTTGTCGTTATTTTTATAACGGGATTTCTTTACACTGATATTATATTTTGATGCGAATTATTTTGATGAGATTTTGACGTATAAAAATTACTGTCGCTTTAACTTCAGTAACCGTCAAATGTAAAGTGAATTTTTAAGTGGTTATCCCGCAATGCTGATTTGAGACCCCTTTTTACGGTGTTTTGTGAAGTGCAATTTTCTTATCAGAATTGCCACAGATGTTGCTGTTTTAATCACATGTTTTAAAAATCGTCTTAAAATAAAATTGTTTTTAAAAAATTTACAGTTTGCGCTTTCAAAAGAATGAGGAAGCGATTTAAATGATTTAGCAAAATCGAGGACTATGAACCCTTACTTTTACTGATTCGCTTAATTCCGGACTTGTTCATTTGAGAATGTAAAATGTTATTTATTTAAAATACACAATTTTGCACTTTCAAGGAAACGATGAATAGATATAAACGATTTAGCAAAAGTGCGGAGTATGAAACCACACTTTTACTATTTCAGTTAATTTCGGACTTGTTAATTGAAACATCTGCTGTTTGATGATTTTGATGATTTGTTGGGCTTTCGGGCCACTCCGCTAGACCTCCGGGTCATCTGATGGACCTTCGGATCAATTACCAGTACTAGACCTTGGGGTCGCTCTGTGGACCTTCGGGTCATCTAATGGGCGCCAAAATTTATAGTACTTGGTAGGCTTCGGCCATTTGAGATGCACATGCGGCGTAGCTAAAACTCGCCATCTGCTGGAATCGATCCATCTTTTATGTTGTTTTTCTAGATTATCTTAATTGATTTCTAGATATTTGTTGTTTCTAATTATTTGCAGGTAATTAGATATTTGTTGATTTGAGTTCTAATTATCTTTGTTGATAATTAGATATTTGTGTTTTCTGATTATCTTTTTTGATAATTAGATATTTGTGTTTTATGATTATCGTTTTTGATAATTAGATATTTATTGATTTGAGTTCTAATCATCTTTGTTGATAATTAGATATTTGCTGATTTGAGTTCTAATTATCTTTGTTGATAATTAGATATTTGCTGATTTGTTTTTGATAAGTAGATATTTGTCTTTTCTGATTATCGTTTTTGATAATTAGATATTTGTTGATTTGAGTTCTAATTATCTTTGTTGATAATTAGATATTTTTTGATTTGAGTTCTAATTATCTTTGTTGACAATTAGATATTTGTTGATTTGAGTTCAAATCATCTTTGTTGATAATTAGATATTTGTGTTTTCTTATTATCGTTTTTGATAATTAGATATTTGTGTTTTCTGATTATCGTTTTTGATAATTAGATATTTGCTGATTTGAGTTGTAATTATCTTTGTTGGTAATTAGATATTTTTTTATTTGAGTTCTAATTATCTTTGTCGACAATTAGATATTTGTGTTTTCTGATTATCATTTTTGATAATTAGATATTTGTGTTTTCTGATTATCGTTTTTGATACTTAGATATTTGTTGATTTGAGTTCTAATTATCTTGGTTGACAATTAGATATTTGTTGATTTGAGTTCTAATTATCTTTATTGATAATTAGATATTTGTTGATTTGAGTTCTAATTATCTTTCTTGATAATTAGATACTTGCTGATTTGAGTTCTAATTATCTTTTTTGATAATTAGATATTTGTTGATTTGAGTTCTAATTATCTTTGTTGATAATTAGATATTTGTGTTTTCTGATTATCGTTTTTGATAATTAGATATTTATGTTTTCTGATTATCGTTTTTGATAATTAGATATTTGTTGATTTGAGTTCTAATTATCTTTGTTGATAATTAGATATTTGTTGATTTGAGTTCTAATTATCTTTGTTGATAATTAGATATTTGTTGCTTTGAGTTCTAATTATCTTTGTTGATAATTAGATATTTGCTGATTTGAGTTCTAATTATCTTTGTTGGTAATTAGATATTTGTTGATTTGAGTTCTAATTATCTTTATTGATATTAGATATTTGTGTTTTCTGATTATCGTTTTTGATAATTAGATATTTGTATTTTCTGATTATCATTTTTGATAATTAGATATTTTTTGATTTTATTTCTAATTATCTTTGTTGATAGTTAGATATTTGCTGATTTGAGTTCTAATTATCTTTTTTGATAATTAGATATTTGCTGATTCGAGTTCTAATTATCTTTGTTGATAATTAGATATTTTCTGATTTGAGTTCTAATTATCTTTGTTGATAATTAGATATTCGTGTTTTTTGATTATCGTTTTTGATAATTAGATATTTGTGTTTTCTGATTATCGTTTTTGATAATTAGATATTTGTGTTTTCTGATTATCGTTTTTGATAATTAAAAATTTGTGTTTTCTGATTATCGTATTTGATAATTAGATATTTGAGTTTTCTTATTATCGTTTTTGATAATTAGATATTTGATTATCCATTTGATAATTAGATTTTGTGAAAATTTGTGAATTTCTTTTATGAAATTAAAAGATTTCTCTGGCGTTTGTATTCTTGACCTTTATTTTTCTAGCTTAACCAGTTTATGTTAGAAAAATAATTTCTATTGCCGACTTTAATTATCAAAATTGCTAGGACGCAATTTTTATAAGGAGGGGAGTCTGTAACAACCCGGGGCTTTGCACCGGTTAATTATCGTCATTATACGATTAATTCTGCTGGCTAATTGCTATTGGGAGTTTTGAATCGGGTTGAAATTCTTTTCAAAAATTTGTTAAATGTTGTGTGGGCTTTAAATAAAATTTTGGCCTGCGTTTTATTATTGGTGTTGGGTTGTATTAAGTAAATACCGGTTACCGTTCCTCCCTTGATTCATTTTTGCAAGCCCTAAAATAAACAAATGAAAATGGCTGCGCTCGTTCTTTCTTCAGAAATTAGGGTTTTCGGTAATTTGATGATGCCAATTACTAATGCTCGATTCAACTCGATTTCCTTGCTTGTTAGTTGATCGTCTCTTGAAATGCTTGCGACTGCTTGATTGAGTTCGTCTTTGCTTCGAAATGAAGTTAGTGATTTTCACTCACATCTAATTCAATCTACGATTATTTGAATTTGTCAATTGGTTTATTTCGGCAGTTCGATTTTGTTCGATGTTGATGATTTTTTTGACTTGGTCAGATTTCTTGTTGTCTTCGGCTATCACTTGATTTTACGATGTTGAATTTGTTTGACTTTCGAGCTTGTTCGATTTTGTCTCGTTATTAATTCCTTCTTGACTTCGGCCATTAACTATTGCTTTGAATTCTCTATTGGCTTTTGTAAATGCTATTGTTCGTGGTTGACTTTGGCTAGTTGAAAATATTTTTATTTTGTGAAACCTGCTACTTCGATTACTTTAAAAATGTGATTTTTATCATTCTGGCATTGAACTCTGATTTGAAACTTGTAAGGCCTACTTAACTGGTTCATTGTAGTTTGATTTTGGTTGTACTTTACTGTGTTCATTTGTCTGCACATGCATTGTCCACTTTTGGCTTTGACTTGAACTTTCCCATTACTTGATTTCGGCACTGTTATTGTTACATTATGTTGTACCTTCTGGAGCTTGTATGATATGCTAGCTCGAGTTATGTAGTTCACGTGTAAATTGAGTTCAGGTGGTCCAGGTTGCATATCATATTGATTGAGTTGCTGCCATTTACTGTTGGCATTGACTTCATCATATCTGCAATTTGACAATCATGTTGCCAAGCTGTGTATATATGCACATATACTAGTTTACTTTGGTATTGAATCAGATCTTTTAGGCCTGGTCTTTGATGATGCTTGACTACATGTCGCATTATGTTGTACCTGTTTTGCTATTGCATTTGTGTTATAGCTGTTGTCCATTTTGGTTTTGTGAGTTATACTTGTATATTTGAACTTTAATCATTATTGTTGTGTGTTGTGTTGCCATATCTTTGGTGCTGTCACCTTCATTCTGCTGTCTTCATGTAGTTTGTACCACTGCCTTTGTGCACTTGGTCATTCAAGCCTTTGTGCCCTGTTGGTTCAAGTTGCATAATGCATGCTGCCTAGTCATTGTTCTATGTTGTCACTGCCCTTGTGGTTCAGACATATAGCATGTATGTTACCATGTAGTTTCATGTATTTTGTTTATAGCCATTTCAATGTTGGTGATGTTTAGTTTGGATTTACTGATTCATTGTTGTAGTTGATGCCAGTTGCCTCTGGGGTGAGTTTTGCTTGTATAACTTAAGCTTGATCTTGAGTTGGTGCCATTGGCTTTTGATTCATTGAGCTTTTATGTATTTCATCACTGTAGTGGCGAGGCAGTTCATGCGAGCGTATACTGTAGCCAAACGGAATTGACTTTTTAATTGATATTTCAATTGCTGGAATTGTTTCGTGTGTTCAATTTAATATTTTGAAATTGTATTTTGATTTGGTTGAATTTGATTATTTTGTTGCTATCTAATTATCTACTAGATAATTAGATTATGTGTTTTCAAATTATCGTATCGATAATTAGATTTTGTTGTTTATGCTGTTCACTGGCTTGGGTTTTTCTTTGGCCACTCGCTGTTAATTGCTGTTTAGGCAATTCTATTGTTTTTTAATTATCTTCATTGATAATCCTTTTATTTACCTTTGTTGATGATTTGGATTTGCTGATTTGCCATTTAATGCCGTTACATGTTATATCTACCGTTATCTTATTCTCTTACTAAAGGATTAGATATACGAAGTTTATTGTGTCTGTCATTTATTTGTTATTTAATTATTATTGCTTCCGTGCATTGATAACTAAGTTTGAATTAGACTGACCTACGTATTATTTTCTTTTGAATTAATACTCGGTTCAGACAGAGTATTACAGGCTATTGATATCTCACTTTGGGATGCTGATTGAGCTATGAAGTCTCTTTATATCTTTTGGAGTAGTCGTTTTCATTTTATAGGATGATATGTATTCATGTATATTATTTACAATAACGTACTTGTATATGTAACTTCCAGTGTCGACAGTTGTATTGTATCACATGTATTGTAACTGACTTTCAGTTATATATATATGAGATTTTACATTAGCTGTGTTATGTGTTTAGCTTATCTATGTTATTATTACATATGTTGTCCTAAACTATTATGAACCATCGTAGTTCGTTTTATACTGGAATTGAATATGTCGATGGGAGTAAATAAACAAAGAGATGAAAAATATATATATACCACTCCTATCGAGATAATCAACACTAGTGTAAGGCCTAACTATGGATGACCGCTCCTATCCAGCCTTATTCTTCATAATAACAGACAGTATTTCCTTTTAATATTCTTCGTTATTATGAGCATAGAGGTGGGGCGTTACAATTGGTATCAGAGCGAGGGTTTATGGATATAATATATAACATAACTCAGATGGATCATTTTTTACAGCTATTTGTTAATGTCTTAAATTGTTCCTTGAGTCAAAACTAAAGTTTTGAAATTATGATGAAATTTTTAAATATTTTTATTTGAAAATAAAAGTGAAATTGTGTTTTGATGATTGATTAATTTGTGTTCTGTTTATCAGAGTGCGCAGCGGAAACAGTGAGACTGTCTTCGCTGAGTATAGCTGATAACCCTTTTGATTTAAAAATCAAAATATGAAAATGAAATAAATTTCATTGTGTTGTTACATAGATGTGTTTATTTTGTTTTCTTTGTAAATTTTGAATCCGATTTGAGGATCCGAAGCGATTGCAGTTATGTGATTTTGTTGAGATTTTTGTTGTTTTAAATTAGCTTCATTGAAGATATAATTGAGTGATTTCTTTGTTCATCTTATAGAGTGCGTGCAACTATGAGTTGCACGTTACTGCATTAATTTTACATTGAACCGGTGTTTGGTTTTAAGACGTATTTTGTTGCCGTTATTTTTATAACGGGATTTCTTTACACTGATATTATATTTTGATGCGAATTATTTTGATGATATTTTGACGTATAAAAATTACTGTCTCTTTGACTTCAGTAACCGTCAAATTTAAAGTGAATTTTTAAGCGGTTATCCCGCAATACTGATTTGAGACCCGTTTCTACGGTGTTTTGTGAAGTGCAATTTCCTTATCAAAATTGCCACAGATGTTGCTGTTTTAATCACGTGTTTTAAGAATCGTCTTAACATAAAATTGTTTTTAAAAGTTTACAGTTTGCGCTTTCAAAAGAATGATGAAGCGATTTAAATGATTTAGCAAAATCGAGGACTATGAACCCTTACTTTTACTGATTCGCTTAATTCTGGACTTGTTCGTTTGAGAACGTAAAATGTTATTTATTTAAAATACACAATTTTGCACTTTCAAGGAAACGATGAATAGATATAAACGATTTAGCAAAAGTGCGGAGTATGGAACCACACTTTTACTATTTCAGTTAATTTCAGACTTGTTAATTGAAACATCTGCTGTTTGATGATTCTGATGATTTGTTGGGCTTTCGGGCCACTCTGCTAGACCTCCGGGTCATCTGATGGACCTTCGGATCAATTACCAGTACTAGACCTTGGGGTCGCTCTGTGGACCTTCGGGTCATCTAATGGGCGCCAAAATTTATAGTACCTGGTAGGCTTCGGCCATTTGAGATGCACATGCGGCGTAGCTAAAACTCGCCATCTGTTGGAATCGATCCATCTTTTATGTTGCTTTTCTAGATTATCTTAACTGATTTCTAGATATTTGTTGTTTCTAATTATTTGCAGGTAATTAGATATTTGTTGATTTGAGTTCTAATTATCTTTGTTGATAATTAGATATTTGTGTTTTCTAATTATCTTTTTTGATAATTAGATATTTGTGTTTTCTGATTATCGTTTTCGATAATTAGATATTTGTTGATTTGAGTTCTAATCATCTTTGTTGATAATTAGATATTTGCTTATTTGAGTTCTAATTATCTTTGTTGATAATTAGATATTTGCTGATTTTTGATAATTCCATATTTGTCTTTTCTGATTATCGTTTTTGATAATTAGATATTTGTTGATTTGAGTTCTAATTATCTTTGTTGATAATTAGATTTTTTTTATTTGAGTTCTAATTATCTTTGTTGACAATTAGATATTTGTTGATTTGAGTTCTAATTATCTTTGTTGATAATTAGATATTTGTGTTTTCTGATTATCGTTTTTGATAATTAGATATTTGCTGATTTGAGTTGTAATTATCTTTGTTGGTAATTAGATATTTGTTGATTTGGGTTCTAATTATCTTTGTTGATAATTAGATACTTGTGTTTTCTGATTATAATTTTTGATAATTAGATATTTGTGTTTTCTGATTATCGTTTTTTATACTTAGATATTTGTTGATTTGAGTTCTAATTATCTTGGTTGACAATTAGATATTTGTTGATTTGAGTTCTAATTATCTTTATTGATAATTAGATATTTGTTGATTTGAGTTCTTATTATCTTTCTTGATAATTAGATACTTGCTGATTTGAGTTCTAATTATCTTTGTTGATAATTAGATATTTGTTGATTTAAGTTCTAATTATCTTTGTTGATAATTAGATATTTGTGTTTTCTGATTATCGTTTTTGATAATTATATATTTGTGTTTTCTGATTATCGTTTTTGATAATTAGATATTTGTTGATTTGAGTTCTAATTATCTTTGTTGATAATTAGTTATTTGTTGATTTGAGTTCTAATTATCTTTGTTGATAATTAGATATTTGTTGCTTTGAGTTCTAATTATCTTTGTTGATAATTAGTGTAACAACCCGATATTCGTGTCGAATTATAATCGACAATTTAAACGATTAATATTGACACAAATTTCCAATTGAAGTTTTTAAATTTGAATTTTTTAAATTCTTTTACAAATTTTTAATTTTAAATGGATTTATAAATTGTTAAAAGAAATTCTTAAAAATAAAATAAAATAAAATTTGTTATGTGTTGTGAGCTTTGAAATTTGTGATTACCGGCCATTTATTTTTGAATGTCGTTCGACCCTCCCCCATTTTCTCTTTTCATTTTCGAACCCGTCCCCTTTTCTTTATTTTTTTTCGTTCGAAAACCTAATACCATCAAAAAGGAGATAATGGCGGCCACGTTAGTTCCTTCGTTCGATCGTTCGTCTCCAAAATTAGGGCATGGAGATCGAAGGCTATGGCTTCAGGGGTTCGAACTCCGCTCGAATCAATCTTCAGAAGCTAGGGCTTTCGATTGCTTCGATTTTTGATCGAGCTCGAGGGGTCGTCGCTTGCTCCGATAGCAAAGGTGAGTGATATTTTTTCACTCGCATCTAATTCAAGCACATGATGATTTCTTACTTCTGCAATTTCGTGATTTTGTGCTGGATTTTCGTGGCTACCACGTATTGATTTTCAACTGTTGTTTCATGATTTTGAACTCGTTCTGACTCGTTGACCTCGGCATTACTTTGAATTGTCGCTAGTCGTTGTATATGCCTTGAGTTGACCTTGCCTTTGACCTGTAGCTTGACATTCATGGTTTTGAACTTGCGTTTTCCTTGATGGCCATCACAGCGTTGATTTTTAGTTGGCATCTGCCGTGACTTTTAAACTTGAAAATAATTTCCTCGGGTTCACTTTGTAATTCCGGCTTGTCTTGTTTTCACTGAACTTTTGTTGGTTGTTCCATTATGTAGTAGTTGTTTAACTGGTACATATGTATTGCACCACTTCTGTCACGTTGAATGGAGCCTTGTTCATGTCGATGTTTGCACCACTACACATGTGTCCACTGCTTATGGTCGAGTTAATTCTGTCCATTTTCATGTAGCATTTATACATATGTCAGTGGAGCTTGTGCATCGTTCACGTCATTAACTTGCATTGTCTTGTTTCACCACTGCATATATCTATTTGGGTGTTATGTCTGTGACCATTCTTACGGTTTGCATTGGGTTGTACTTCACGGTGTTCGTTTGTCTTCACTTGCATACTTGTTCTTCATGTGTTATGTTTTGAGTTGTAGTCTCAACTCTGACTACTGCTAGCTTGAATTTGGTTGTGACTGTTTCCACTATATGTTGCACCATTCGAGACAGTTCCCTGTTGATGTTTCCATTTATTGGATTCATTGTTTTATATGTTGGAGACTTTAATTATGCTTTATCCAATAATAAGTTTTCAACCTGGTAGCACTGTCCAGATTTACAATTTCACTCCATATATATATGTTCCCACCTGAGTTCATATGTATTGTTTCTTGCATTTATATATATAAGCATGCATGCAGTTGCTTCAATGTGTTATCATCACTGCATTTTCATCGCTGTCTGTCATTTCTGACTTTGGTTCTTTTGAACTTTGTTGCATTATTGTTTCACTGTCTTCAGTTGTAACCTTTATGTTCGAGTCTGATACTTGGTCGTACTGATCATTTATGTCTGGTGCATGTGCATTTGTGGCTTTTCCACTATGTACTTGTATGCATCCCTCTGATCATATGGTCATGTTGCCTTCAGATTGCTTGTATATATGCTTTTACTTTGAGCATGTTGGATTTTTGGGCATTGTTTCATCTGACTTCGGTCTTGATACTTGTACCACCTGGTCTGGATTGTGCTTTACCTTTGTGTATGGCTATTCTTTGACCACTTCACTACCATTTTGACATTCCTTTGTATCTTGGTTCTATGCATTGTCGTGTCACTTGTGTACTTAAGTCAGTGCTGTCCACCTGACTTTGAGCATTGCAGTTTTCTTGCTGTCTTTATATTGTGACTGTTTTGAGTCTGATGTGCCTTGCAGTGCATTGACTTATACACTTCTGAATCTACTGTGGTCCACTATACCCCTATTTTCATCTTCTTTTGACTATTTCGGCATTGTCTTGGGCTTGTTCGATACTTTGTTGAATTCTTTGGCAATGTGTTGCCTGGCCCTACTATCTGTGCAGCTTACTTATTTGCACTTTCTCATTTGAGTTATACTGCTTCCCGTTGCACCTCTGAATCATTTTCCATGTGCAGTTGTTATGTACGTTCATTGGGTACATCGTCACTGTTGTGGCACGGCAGTGCACGCAAGCGTGAACTGCAGCCACACGGTATTCAATGGGTACCTCATCACTATAGTGGCAAGGCAGTGCACGCAAGCGTGAACTGCAGCCACACGGTATGGCGTGTATGATATTCTTTTTGTTTTGACTTATGGATCTTTTTGCGTATTCCATATTCTGTAGTGGCGAGGCAGTGCACGCGTGCGTGTACTGCAGCCCTACTTGAATTAATATTTTAACTGATATTTAAATGTTTTGAACTGTTTTGTTCGTTTCAATTCAATATTATGAATTGCATACTGATTTGGTTTAATTACTGTCGTCTATTCATTATTTAATTATTATTGCTTCTGTGCACTAATAACTGAGTTTGAATTAGACTGACCCGAGTATTATTTTCTTTTGAATCTAATACTCGGGTCAGACCGAGTATTTTCAGGTTGTAGATATTCTGCTTTGGGATGCTGCTAGAGCTATGAAGTTCTTTCATATCTTTTGGAGTAGTCGTCGTTATTTGTAGTAGTCTGTAAAATTGCATTGGAAGATATGTGTTCATGTATATTAAATACGTTAATGTACTTGTATATGTAACTTCCTGAGTCGACTGTTGTAGTTGTATCATATGTACCGTGTCAAATGTATTGTAACTGACATCAGTTATTATATATATATATATATGAGACTTTCTGTTTCATCTGTGTTCCGCATTTATATTATCTGTGTTGTTATTTTATATTTACTGTTCTAAACTATTACGAACCATAGTAGTTCGTTTTATACTGGAATTGGGGTATGTCGATGGGAGAAAATAAACCAGAGATGAAAAATGAAAGAATATATATATTTATATCACTTCCATCGAGATAACCAATACTAGTGTAAGGCCAACTATTGATGGCCGCTCCTCAACAGCCTTATTCTCCGTGCTAGTTGACAGCATTACACCGTAGTGTTCTTGGCTAGCGTGGGTATAGAGGTGGGGCGTCACAGCTTGGTATCAGAGCCTGGGGTTTAGAACAAATATAAAACATAACTTAGATAGTACATGTGTTACAACTATTTGTCGATGTTTTATTTCACATCTTTGTCTTAAGATCATCTTTGATTGTTAGGAATGAATTCCTAACGCTTATTCGTGAGCATTGCTGCTATTCTCTATCGCACTTGCTCACCTGAGTTTACACTTCTAAGTATCAGTGTATATATGCTCTACCAAGTTGCATATTGCTGCAACTAGTACCCACTTCGATTTGAACTCGCATTGTTTATTCGAACTGCTATATATATGCATTCTTATCTCTGATTCGTGTACTTAATGCAGTTTCCGTACAATTGGGTTTTGGGTATCAATCTTTGAGACAAATTGCATTCCAATTGTCGACTCTGTCTGTTTATCCATGGTTTGTTGGTTTTCATGTGCCTCTCTCTGATAGTTTTAAAAATTTCTTTGGTATAAAAGAAATTGTCTTGGTCTTTGCCTTGTCGATATCGACGTTGACTTGACTTTTACTTTTGCTAAAGTCATTCAAGCATTTATACTCATTCTGCTTTGTTTTTCCAATTGTTGATTGGTTCTTCTTTTCCGGTTAGTTGTTATCACCTTTGTCGACTTTGATAACTTCTATTTCAGGAATTTTGGGTATTCCTACTTTGATGGATTTGGAATCGAATTCTTTGTATTTTATTCACGTCTTCGAATGTGAATCTTAGTGAATTGATTTGGTTTTCGAATTTAATCGATTCTTGATTATTTCCCGATTTGTTGCTATCATTTATTAGCAACTTTGATGACCTTTTCTTCGGGATTTTTGTGAACATACCTTTCGATGAATTCGGTATCGATTTCTTTGGATTCTATTCACGTCTTCGAATGTGAATTCTTGTGATTGATTGTTTCTACAATCATTTTTGTGATTTGTCACTTTAAAAATATAAAGTTTTCAATACTAATAGTAAATATCAAAACTCTTTTATCAAAATGTTTTCAACTCTATTTTCAATACCAAACTCGTTTTTGAAACTGTTTTCCAATCTATTAGTATATACAAATCTTTATTTCACTCGTATGAGAAATCTAATTAAACGGCTTAGTAAAACAAGTGGTATGAAACGCTTGCGTTTACTTCGTCGGTTAATTGTTGGACTTGTTCGATTGAACCTCTAGTGACAAATTTTATTAGTGAAGATTTACAGTTTGTTCGTAAATATTTAAGTTAAGTAAGTGGTTATGGGACATGATGCTAAACTTTTACATTTACTGACTTAGTGTAATTGACACTTCTCGTTGATCATGACGATCATTCTTACGGTTAGACTAGGCCTCATCGGTGTGATTTCGTCTCACACATATCTCTTAGGCTTTGAGGATTGTCTAGACACCACTTATGTGATTTCATTCACACATACTTTTCTTTTGATTGTGAGGTTAGACTAGACACCACTTGTGTGATTCCACTCACACATACCTCTTTTGATTTTTGGTTAGTCTGGACCTCAATCTGTGTGATTTCGACTCACACATGTGGGGTAGCGCCCCACGGTCTTCGGGCCATTCGTGTGTCAAAATTAATGGCTTGCAACCATGAGATAGCGTCTCGTTATGCGTTGCACGTGTTGATGATTTTTCATGCTCGCGGGTAGGTGAGATTCTGTGCTCCCGTTCTCGCTTTGCGTTGCCCGTGTTGGTGATTTTCATGCTCACGTGTAGGTGAGATTCCGTGCTCCCGTTCTCGCTTTGCGTTGCACGTGTTGATGATTTTTCATGCTCGCGGGTAGGTGAGGTTCCGTGCTCCCGTTCTCGCTTTGCGTTGCACGTGTTGATGATTTTTCATGCTCGCGTGTAGGTGAGATTCCGTGCTCCCGTTCTCGCTTTGCGTTGCCCGTGTTGGTGATTTTCATGCTCACGTGTAGGTGAGATTCTGTGCTCCCGTTCTCGCTTTGCATTGCACGTGTTGGTGAGTTTTCATGCTCGCATGTAGGTGAGTTTTCGTGCTCCCGTTCTCGTTATGCATTACATGTGTTGATGAATTTTCATGCTCGCGTGTTGGTGAGTTTCCATACTCTCCTTTGAGTTTTCATACTCCGTTTGAGTTTTCATACTCCGTTTGAGTTTTCATACTCTGTTCGAGTTTTCATACTCCGTTTGAGTTTTCATACTCTGTTCGAGTTTTCATACTCGCGTTTGAGTTTCCATACTCTCCTTCGAGTTTTCATACTCCGTTCGAGTTTTCATACTCGCGTTCGAGTTTTCATACTCCGGTTCGAGTTTTCATACTCGCGTTCGAGTTCTCATACTCTTAGCTTGTGTTTTCTGGATTTCTTGTGAGGATTTCTAGAATTTGTGCTTTACCAATTTTCGTGATTTCTATTGATAAGTTTTATCAATTCTTGTGCATTGGTGAATTCGTGTGTTATTGACTTGTTATGAATACAAGTTTAGGGTATGATATCCCTTTCTATCTTTGAGAAGATTCTTGTGACCTTTTTGATGAACGAAAATTCATTGGTATTATATTTTGATGCCAATTATTTCGATGAAATTTTGACGTATGTCGAAGTTGCTACTGACATTGCTATTTTAATCACGTGTTTTAAAAATTTGTTATTCTTCAAAATATTTCAAAATATAAATCAAAATTGTTTTCAAAATCTTTACGATTTGCGCTTTCAAAAGAATGAGGAAGCGAATTAAACGTTTCAGAAAAATCGAGGACTATGACCCCTTTCTTTTACTGATTCGCTTAATTCCGGACTTGTCCGTTTGAGAACGTAAAATGTTATTTATTTAAAATACACAATTTTGCACTTTCAAGGAAACGATGAAGTGAATTAAACGATTTAGTAAAACTCGTGGTTATGGGTCATGTGCGTTTGCTATTTCGGTTAATTTCGGACTCGTTAATTGAAAAATTTGTGATTTGAAATTTGATTACCGTTGTGGTAATTTCTGATTATCGTTTTGATAATTGGATGTTTATGAATTCTGATTTATCGTTTTTGATAATCAGATATTTATTGTTTCTAATTATCGCTTGTGATAATTAGATATTTGAGATTTAATTATCAATTGTGATAATTAAATATTTGTGATTTGAAATTTGATTACCGTTGTGGTAATTTCTGATTATCGTTTTGATAATTGGATGTTTATGATTTCTGATTTATCGTTTTTGAAAATCAGATATTTATTATTTCTAATTATCTATTGATAATTAGATATTTGAGATTTAATTGTCGTTTGTGATAATTAAATATTTGTGATTTAAGATTGATTTTCGATTTTGATAATCGAATACTTGTTGATTTGATTATCGTTTTTGATAATCGAATATTTATGATTTGAGATCTCTGAATTATCTGTTGATAATTAGATTTTGTTGATAATTTGTGAATTTCCTTTATGAAATTAAAAGATTTCTTTGGCGTTTATATTGTACTACGCCAGTCTACCGACTCAATTTTCTGCTATTCATGACGTTTTTCACGTCTTCCAATTACGGAAATGCCTTTGGGATTTCCGATCTTTATTCTTGAGCCCGGTATTATTGAAGAAATTGAAGTTTCACTAGATTTGACTTTGAGCAAACACGTTCAGGCTTGCTCCTTCATGCTCTTTATGGTGAACTTCCTATTTCGAATTTCTTCATCTTGTGATGATATGCTCTTTTGGTTGTTACCTTTTGTCCATGTATTCCTTAAGATTGCGAGGACGCAATTTCTTTAAGGAGGGGAGTCTGTAACAACCCGATATTCGTGTCGAATTATAATCGACAATTTAAACGATTAATATTGACACAAATTTCCAATTGAAATTTTTAAATTTGAATTTTTTAAATTCTTTTACAAATTTTTAATTTTAAATGGATTTATAAATTGTTAAAAGAAATTCTTAAAAATAAAATAAAATAAAATTTGTTATGTGTTGTGAGCTTTGAAATTTGTGATTACCGGCCATTTATTTTTGAATGTCGTTCGACCCTCCCCCATTTTCTCTTTTCATTTTCGAACCCGTCCCCTTTTCTTTATTTTTTTTCGTTCGAAAACCTAATACCATCAAAAAGGAGATAATGGCGGCCACGTTAGTTCCTTCGTTCGATCGTTCGTCTCCAAAATTAGGGCATGGAGATCGAAGGCTGTGGCTTCAGGGGTTCGAACTCCGCTCGAATCAATCTTCAGAAGCTAGGGCTTTCGATTGCTTCGATTTTTGATCGAGCTCGAGGGGTCGTCGCTTGCTCCGATAGCAAAGGTGAGTGATATTTTTTCACTCGCATCTAATTCAAGCACATGATGATTTCTTACTTCTGCAATTTCGTGATTTTGTGCTGGATTTTCGTGGCTACCACGTATTGATTTTCAACTGTTGTTTCATGATTTTGAACTCGTTCTGACTCGTTGACCTCGGCATTACTTTGAATTGTCGCTAGTCGTTGTATATGCCTTGAGTTGACCTTGCCTTTGACCTGTAGCTTGACATTCATGGTTTTGAACTTGCGTTTTCCTTGATGGCCATCACAGCGTTGATTTTTAGTTGGCATCTGCCGTGACTTTTAAACTTGAAAATAATTTCCTCGGGTTCACTTTGTAATTCCGGCTTGTCTTGTTTTCACTGAACTTTTGTTGGTTGTTCCATTATGTAGTAGTTGTTTAACTGGTACATATGTATTGCACCACTTCTGTCACGTTGAATGGAGCCTTGTTCATGTCGATGTTTGCACCACTACACTTGTGTCCACTGCTTATGGTCGAGTTAATTCTGTCCATTTTCATGTAGCATTTATACATATGTCAGTGGAGCTTGTGCATCGTTCACGTCATTAACTTGCATTGTCTTGTTTCACCACTGCATATATCTATTTGGGTGTTATGTCTGTGACCATTCTTACGGTTTGCATTGGGTTGTACTTCACGGTGTTCGTTTGTCTTCACTTGCATACTTGTTCTTCATGTGTTATGTTTTGAGTTGTAGTCTCAACTCTGACTACTGCTAGCTTGAATTTGGTTGTGACTGTTTCCACTATATGTTGCACCATTCGAGACAGTTCCCTGTTGATGTTTCCATTTATTGGATTCATTGTTTTATATGTTGGAGACTTTAATTATGCTTTATCCAATAATAAGTTTTCAACCTGGTAGCACTGTCCAGATTTACAATTTCACTCCATATATATATGTTCCCACCTGAGTTCATATGTATTGTTTCTTGCATTTATATATATAAGCATGCATGCAGTTGCTTCAATGTGTTATCATCACTGCATTTTCATCGCTGTCTGTCATTTCTGACTTTGGTTCTTTTGAACTTTGTTGCATTATTGTTTCACTGTCTTCAGTTGTAACCTTTATGTTCGAGTCTGATACTTGGTCGTACTGATCATTTATGTCTGGTGCATGTGCATTTGTGGCTTTTCCACTATGTACTTGTATGCATCCCTCTGATCATATGGTCATGTTGCCTTCAGATTGCTTGTATATATGCTTTTACTTTGAGCATGTTGGATTTTTGGGCATTGTTTCATCTGACTTCGGTCTTGATACTTGTACCACCTGGTCTGGATTGTGCTTTACCTTTGTGTATGGCTATTCTTTGACCACTTCACTACCATTTTGACATTCCTTTGTATCTTGGTTCTATGCATTGTCGTGTCACTTGTGTACTTAAGTCAGTGCTGTCCACCTGACTTTGAGCATTGCAGTTTTCTTGCTGTCTTTATATTGTGACTGTTTTGAGTCTGATGTGCCTTGCAGTGCATTGACTTATACACTTCTGAATCTACTGTGGTCCACTATACCCCTATTTTCATCTTCTTTTGACTATTTCGGCATTGTCTTGGGCTTGTTCGATACTTTGTTGAATTCTTTGGCAATGTGTTGCCTGGCCCTACTATCTGTGCAGCTTACTTATTTGCACTTTCTCATTTGAGTTATACTGCTTCCCGTTGCACCTCTGAATCATTTTCCATGTGCAGTTGTTATGTACGTTCATTGGGTACATCGTCACTGTTGTGGCACGGCAGTGCACGCAAGCGTGAACTGCAGCCACACGGTATTCAATGGGTACCTCATCACTATAGTGGCAAGGCAGTGCACGCAAGCGTGAACTGCAGCCACACGGTATGGCGTGTATGATATTCTTTTTGTTTTGACTTATGGATCTTTTTGCGTATTCCATATTCTGTAGTGGCGAGGCAGTGCACGCTTGCGTGTACTGCAGCCCTACTTGAATTAATATTTTAACTGATATTTAAATGTTTTGAACTGTTTTGTTCGTTTCAATTCAATATTATGAATTGCATACTGATTTGGTTTAATTACTGTCGTCTATTCATTATTTAATTATTATTGCTTCTGTGCACTAATAACTGAGTTTGAATTAGACTGACCCGAGTATTATTTTCTTTTGAATCTAATACTCGGGTCAGACCGAGTATTTTCAGGTTGTAGATATTCTGCTTTGGGATGCTGCTAGAGCTATGAAGTTCTTTCATATCTTTTGGAGTAGTCGTCGTTATTTGTAGTAGTCTGTAAAATTGCATTGGAAGATATGTGTTCATGTATATTAAATACGTTAATGTACTTGTATATGTAACTTCCTGAGTCGACTGTTGTAGTTGTATCATATGTACCGTGTCAAATGTATTGTAACTAACATCAGTTATTATATATATATATATATGAGACTTTCTGTTTCATCTGTGTTCCGCATTTATATTATCTGTGTTGTTATTTTATATTTACTGTTCTAAACTATTACGAACCATAGTAGTTCGTTTTATACTGGAATTGGGGTATGTCGATGGGAGAAAATAAACCAGAGATGAAAAATGAAAGAATATATATATTTATATCACTTCCATCGAGATAACCAATACTAGTGTAAGGCCAACTATTGATGGCCGCTCCTCAACAGCCTTATTCTCCGTGCTAGTTGACAGCATTACACCGTAGTGTTCTTGGCTAGCGTGGGTATAGAGGTGGGGCGTCACAATTAGATATTTGCTGATTTGAGTTCTAATTATCTTTGTTAGTAATTAGATATTTGTTGATTTGAGTTCTAATTATCTGTGTTGATATTAGATATTTGTGTTTTCTGATTATCGTTTTTGATAATTAGATATTTGTGTTTTCTGATTATCGTTTTTGATAGTTAGATATTTGCTGATTTGAGTTCTAATTATCTTTTTTGATAATTAGATATTTGCTGATTTGAGTTCTAATTATCTTTGTTGATAATTAGATATTTGTGTTTTTTGATTATCGTTTTTGATAATTAGATATTTGTGTTTTCTGATTATCGTTTTTGATAATTAGATATTTGTGTTTTCTGATTATCGTTTTTGATAATTAAAAATTTGTGTTTTCTGATTATCGTATTTGATAATTAGATATTTGAGTTTTCTTATTATCGTTTTTGATAATTAGATATTTGATTATCCATTTGATAATTAGATTTTGTGAAAATTTGTGAATTTCTTTTATGAAATTAAAAGATTTCTCTGGCGTTTGTATTCTTGACCTTTATTTTTCTAGCTTAACCATTTTATGTTAGAAAAATAATTTCTATTGCCGACTTTAATTATGAAAATTGCTAGGACGCAATTTTTATAAGGAGGGGAGTCTGTAACAACCCGGGGCTTTGCACCGGTTAATTATCGTTATTATACGATTAATTCTGCTGGCTAATTGCTATTGGGAGTTTTGAATCGGGTTGAAATTCTTTTCAAAAATTTGTTAAATGTTGTGTGGGCTTTAAATAAAATTTTGGCCTGCGTTTTATTATTGGTGTTGGGTTGTATTAAGTAAATACCGGTTACCGTTCCTCCCTTGATTCATTTTTGCAAGCCCTAAAATAAACAAATGAAAATGGCTGCGCTCGTTCTTTCTTCAGAAATTAGGGTTTTCGGTAATTTGATGATGCCAATTACTAATGCTCGATTCAACTCGATTTCCTTGCTTGTTAGTTGATCGTCTCTTGAAATGCTTGCGACTGCTTGATTGAGTTCGTCTTTGCTTTGAAATGAAGTGAGTGATTTTCACTCACATCTAATTCAATCTACAATTATTTGAATTTGTCAATTGGTTTATTTCGGCAGTTCAATTTTTTTCGATGTTGATGATTTTTTTGACTTGGTCAGATTTCTTGTTGTCTTCGGCTATCACTTGATTTTACAATGTTGAATTTGTTTGACTTTCGAGCTTGTTCGATTTTGTCTCGTTATTGATCCCTTCTTGACTTCGGCCATTAACTGTTGCTTTGAATTCTCTGTTGGCTTTTGTAAATGCTACTTTTCGTGGTTGACTTTGGCTAGTTGAAAATATTTTGATTTTGTGAAACCTGCTAGTTCGATTACTTTAAAAATGTGATTTTTATCATTCTGGCATTGAACTCTGATTTGAAACTTGTAAGGCCTGCTTAACTGGTTCATTGTAGTTTGATTTTGGTTGTACTTTACTGTGTTCATTTGTCTGCACATGCATTGTCTACTTTTGGCTTTGACTTGAACTTTCCCATTACTTGATTTCGGCACTGTTATTGTTACATTATGTTGTACCTTCTAGAGCTTGTATGATATGCGAGATCGAGTTATGTAGTTCACGTGTAAATTGAGTTCAGGTGGTCCAGGTTGCATATCATATTGATTGAGTTGCTGCGATTTACTGTTGGCACTGACTTCATCATGTCTGCACTTTGACAATCATGTTGCCAAGCTGTGTATATATGCACATATACTATTTTACTTTGGTATTGAATCAGATCTTTTAGGCCTGGTCTTTGATGATGCTTGACTACATGTCGCATTATGTTGTACCTGTTTTGCTATTGCATTTGTGTTATAGCTACTGTCCATTTTGGTTTTGTTAGCTATACTTGTATATTTGATTCATTATTGTTGTGTGTTGTGTTGCCATATCTTTGGTGCTGTCACCTTCATTATGCTGTCATCATGTAGTTTGTACCACTGCCTTTGTGCACAAGTTCATTCGAGCCTTTGTGCCATGTTGGTTCAAGTTGCATAATGCATGCTGCCTTGTCATTGTTCTATGTCGTCACTGCCTTTGTGGTTTCAGACATATAGCATGTATGTTACCATGTAGTCTCATGTATTTTGTTTATAGCCATTTCAATGTTGGTGATGTTTGGTTTGGATTTACTGATTCATTGTTGTAGTTTATGCCAGTTGCCTCTGGGGTGAGTTTTGCTTGTACAACTTGAGCTTGATCTCGAGTTGGTGCCATTGGCTTTTGATTCATTGAGCTTTTATGTATTTCATAACTGTAGTGGCGTGGCAGTGCACGCGAGCGTGTACTATAGCCAAACGGAATTGACTTTTTAATTGATATTTCAATTGCTTGAATTGTTTCGTGCGTTCAATTTAATATTTTGAAATTGTATTTTGACTTGGTTGAATTTGATTATTTTGTTGCTATCTAATTATCTACTAGATAATTAGATTATGTGTTTTCAAATTATCGTATCGATAATTAGATTTTGTTGTTTAAGCTGTTCACTGGCTTGGATTTTGCTTTGGCCACTCGCTGTTAATTGTTGTTTAGGCAATTCTATTGTTTTCTAAATTATCTTCATTGATAATCCTTTTATTTAACTTTGTTGATGATTTGGATTTGCTGATTTGCCGTTTAATGTCGTTACATGTTATATCTACCGTTATCTGATTCTCTTACTAAAGGATTGGATGTACGAGATTTATCGTGTCTGTCGTTTATTTGTGATTTAATTATTATTGCTTCCGTGCATTAATAACTATGTTTGAATTAGACTGACCCGCGTATTATTTTCTTTTGAATTAATACTCGGGTCAGACCGAGTTATTACAGGATGTTGATATCTCGCTTTGGGATGCTGATTGAGCTATGAAGTCTCTTTATATCTTTTGGAGTAGTCGTTGTCATTTTATAGGATGATATGTATTCATGTATATTATTTACAATAATATACTTGTATATGTAACTTCCAGTGTCGACAGTTGTATTATATCACACGTATTGTAACTGACTTCAGTTGTGTGTATATATATATATAAGATTTTATATTTGTTGTGTTCTGTGTTTAGCTTATCTGTGTTATTATTATATATGTTGTCCTAAACTATTATGAACCATCGTAGTTCTTTTATACTGGAATTGAATATGTCGATGGGAGTAAATAAACAAAGAGATGAAAAATATACATATACCTCTCCTATCGAGATAATCAATACTAGTGTAAGGCCTAACTATGGATGGTCGCTCCTATCCAGCCTTATTCTTCGTAATAACAAACAGTATTTCCTTTTAATACTCTTTGTTATTGTGAACATAGAGATGAGGCGTTACATTTTGTTTGTCATATCATGTTCTAATTTGTGTATATATACGTAACATGATATGTTATGTAAATACTTTTATTTTTTTACTTCTTAAAAGTGTAGTTATAATTTTCAAATGTTGTATTTTGTTTACAATTTTAATAATAGTTTCAAATAATAAACTATTTTATTTATTTACTTTTTATTTTTCCTAAGAATAATTGTTTATTTTCCTTTTCACTTTATTTTTTGTTTGTATTTTATTTTTATTTACTAAATTTTTATTTGCTTAATTTGAATAAAAGAAATAGAAATTCAAAGAGACAAAAACCTTTTCATTTACTTGTGACCTTTAATTGTCTTCGCCTTTTCATGTACTTGCCTTTTCACTTCCTTTCTTTTGGCCATACACTTCTTCTCCCAAGCCGTGTATTTTCTTTTCATTCACGTGAAATAAAACTCCTCTTCATTTCAAAATTCACGGGTATCTCATCTTGAGAGAAAAATTTGTAAGTTAATGGCCTCTTTCTCTCACTTTTTCCTTCTTCTTTTTCATTGATTTGCCTTCCTCTCTCTTGTGCTTTGCTCGGCCTAACCCTTCACCATCTCCATCGACTATCACCATCCATAGCAGCACCACCACCTCCTCCGCTAACCAATATTGGTCGTGACTTCCACATGAAGCTAGCACCACAAGTCCTTGCAAACACCCCTTGAATTGCTTGGCCTAGCCATATTTTCACCAATCCCCTTCATAGTTTACCTCGGCCACCACCCTAGAACCACCGCCATCTGATGTACTTCACCTCTGGCCACAACTCTAGCTCTGGCCTGGCCTATACCTTCTATGGCCGAGTCCAAACAATGATTATTCCGAGCATAGTTGTGCTCAAATCCCTACTCTTTTGCCTTGTCCCTTGATCTTCTTCACGTTGTCACCCCAACCCATTCACTTACCCATGTTGCCATGCTTATGTGATGCCAAATCCGAGCCCTCACCACCATATTTACACCATGTCCGAGCAAAATATTGAAGGTGGTCGAGCCTATGTTGAGTCATGGTCAAGCGAAGTTTGATGAAAAAGCTAGGTGACGTTCTTTGTTAATTCAAAATTTCAATTGTTTCAATGTATTTTGTATTGAATTCATATGTTTATATCATCTTGTTTAATTGTTGTATACACGATAAACATCTTGGCTCTCTGCTCACTTGAATCAAAAGTCGTGCTGTATCGTGCTTGTCGTGCCTTTGGAATCGTTCTTGTGTGTCATAGTGGTCTCTAGATTTGATAAAGGTGAGTCCTTCTAACTCTGACATTTTTACTTATGAAATGGTAAATTGATGACAAGTGATTAGTAATTAAAATATTATGCAAGTAAATGATGATTACATGATATGCTATGCCATGTTATTACCATGTTTACTTTGTTAATTATCACCTGACATATGACATTATATTATGACATTGACATGTTAGTATAATTGTTTATATTGTTTATGTATATGATCACCCTGCAAGTTCTCTGTTAGAATAGAATCACTATAGGTTGAAATGATACATACCCGAACGGACATTAGAATATGAAAAAATCATTATGAGATGAAATGATAGGCTCAACTGATTGTTATTGTATTTTATTTAACATGGGATTGCGAGTTTGAAATGATAGGACCCGGGTTTTCTTTTTAAACTGCGGATTGAAACGATACATATCTGTATCACTTAACCTAGCATAGAAAATTATATATAGACCCCATGGTATATTTTTAAATGATTTTTCTTATGATATGTATTTTTAAAGTATGAAATTTTTATTTTAAAAATATATATTTTATGGTTTTGAGAAAGCTAAATATTAAGTTTTGAATTTGTGAATTTAAGAATGTAAATTTAAAGTAAATGTGATTTTTGACCTTAATTTGTATTTTTAAAATGTAAGTAAATAATGGGAATTAAATTTAAAGATTTGAAATGATATTTGAAGTAAAATGTTAAGTTTGTTAAATTTATAAGTTAAGAAAACAGTGAAATTTTGACTTAACAAATGAATTAAGTTTTAAATTGGATATTTAATTATAAAATTTTTTTGTGATAAATCATATGTTAAAACTATTTAAATTTGAAAATTTGAAGTCTAGAAATATGATTTATAAGTTTAAAATAACAAAATTTTGAAGTGCTAATAAAAATCTGGAATTTTATTAATAGCATTTCCAAAAATGATGTGGTCTTTTGACAACATTTTTAAGTGCTGTTGTTTTTGAATTTAACTATGTTTGAAATAACTAAATATCTATTATGGCGTTTTATAAATGCCGTTTTTCCTGAACTAAACTATTTTAGAAACTATAAGCTACGATAGATTTTAACACTATTTGAGTTATATTTTAAAGTGTTAAATGATTTAACTTTTGGAATTGATTATTTGTGAAATTTTAGGAGTTTTGAACATATTTTTAATATTTAAATTTGATTTTTTAAGGAAATTAAATTGAATTTGAATTTAAATAAGGTTTACTTGGTTATGTGTTAAATGGAATGAAATGGAATTTTTAAAATGTGTTTTGTAATGATATTTGAAATAATAATTGAATGACCTATTTGATTTAAAAATGACATTTAAATTTAAATATTTGAATTTGAACTCAAATAATGATTTGGTAATGAGGTTTTGAAAGGATATGATATTTTGATGATTGAAATGGTTTGGAAATGATTTGATCTTTATTTTGATCAAGAATTTGGATTTGGAATGATATTTAATTTTGATAAACTGATATTTGTAGTTTATATTAGTATGAAAGGATATTGAGTTTACTTGTAATTTGGGTTTATTTAAATGATATTGAGTTTATTAAGTAAATATTTCAAAACTAAATATTAGTAAATAGAATTAAGATATATATACGAAATTATCAAATTTAGTTTTGAAATAAGGGATATTAAATCTTTGAAGTATATGAAAAATTGAATAGTTTATTTTTGTGGACTAAATCTATATTTGAAATTGATAAGATTTGAAATGGTTTGTTGGAAAACTGAATTGAATTGAAATTGATGGTTTGAATTGAATTAAATTGGAAATTGAAAATTTGGGTTTAATTGAATAAATTTGTAAAATGTAAAGAATTAAAGGAAGGTACTATGATTTCAAATGTATGATTTCGAAATGTTATGATTTTCAAAGTGTAACGATTTCAAGTATTTTGGTTTCGAAAAAGTTATAACTTTGAAAGTATTATGATTTTTGAAAGGTGAATATATGTTTGAAATGAAAATGATAAACTATTTTGATTTGAATATAGAATGAAATAAAAATGGTTTGGTTTCGAAGTATAAACTATTTTGATTTGAATATAGTTTGAAATAAAAATGGTTTTGGTTTTGAAGTACAAACTATTTTGAAAGGGATATAGTTTTGAAATGAAATGATTTGATTTTTGACGTACAAACTATTTTGAAATGACCATGGCGTTATAATAATGATTGGTTGTTAAAGAGACCAGGATCGAAAGTTGTCATATTTTCTGCCAACTCCGAAAACCACTATAACAACTGTGTACGCGGTGGAGTTTCCAGAATGAAGTAGGATGGTGGGGACGTTCTTGAGGTATATTACGTGGACCCGACTCCCGTGAGTTGGCTTAAGGTGGCTAAAACAGGAGCGATCGATGGGCCAAGTGAGGTCTTTCCTCCTATCGGACACATTTCTTTGATACTGTACTCTTACTTGGGGTTGATTTGATGGCCATCCTTCGATTTTGATTGGGAGTGTGTTTCGAGGTGGGCGTAGTGACTGCTACATTACCACCAGCCCGGAAGCATAGTTGGTATATCTACCCTGGCATTGCCTAGTTGTGTCGTGTCACCTACCATAGCGAGCCTTACTACGAGTTTGTTTTTCTCCCATATCCCATGGAGTATTTAGAGTAGCCTCCCGATCTGGAGGTATGATGATACTGGATGGACTACTGGGACTATTACGTGTTGAGGGCTATATAGGTAACCCTTCAACGCTATTTAAAAGTAAGTTTATTTTACTGCAGACATTATTATAATAGTGAGTATTACAACATAGTAAATATTTAACGGATCCTTAAAGGATGGACGATCCCAAGCATCCTTTAAGTTACTGATGCATTTTTGTTACTGTTGACTTGAGTTGATTTATAGTTCATAAGTATTTACGTCCTGACTTGAGTGTTTTGTATTTTGGTTTACGCTCGAGTAAGACTGAGTGATTCAGCATTCAAGACTCACCTTCAGAGTTGGAGCTTTGCTTGAAGATCAAGCCATCTATTTTGCTTTCCGTATCCAGTCATTTCGGTGATGTATTCTGATTTTTACTTGATGTATCTTGTTACTCTTTTGTTGTATCTTGTTTAACACCGATGTATGCTATATATATATATATATATAGTAGCTTCATGAATTATTATCTCTTTTACTTCCGCTGCATTATTGTTTACTCTATGTCTGTGATCTGTGATTATTTATTTACTGTATATTCTAAGATTTGCCAAATTTTATTTAAAATGCGGTATTTTGAGCAATTCAAGTCCGACATGTGCGGATGCGAATGGTTGAAAATGTCGGGCATTATATGTGGTATCAGAGCTTTGGTTTTTGGCAAAACTTAGCATATATGGTAAATGTATTTACAAAATCACTTTCATTCGAGTTTGAATCTCTTCCTTCTTGACTCGATTCCTTTGAATTTTGGAACGTTCCCTACGGTTCCAAAAATCCATTCGTGCCCCTCACTATTCGTCTTCTTTTGATTCTGGAGTATCCCATAACTCCACTTTGAATGATCTTTATAATGAGTCGGCGGTCTCGCCAATCTCAAATTGATTTGCAAAAGGGTGAAACTCCTTTACAATAGCATCGATTCACCAAAGATTTTTTATCCTCGGTTTAGATGCTAGTATCTCTTATTATCCCAAACTCTATCTCTCGAGACCGAATGTAGATTTACCCTAGAAATCCACATCGATCTTATTCTTTAAGTCACAGCTAACTCGGTTAAGGTTGCCAGCGATTTATATAAGCTTATCCACCTTCCTATTCTTTTATTTAATCATCTCATCTTTGTTTCCAACTTATCTTCAAATCATTCTTGAGGTGTCATTGTAAATCTATATTTAAAATGTTTTATATATTGTGTTGTTTGGGTTATTGATGTTGATTTGGGTTTCTGATCGATTCGTCTGATCAACGCTATCGATAAGACTTCCAAAACACTAGAACAGAGCAAACTCACACAATATGTTTTTCAAATTTAGTAATGAAAAAAAAAATTGTAACTATATTATAAATTTTTTTCTGAATTTTATTGAATTGGTTGTTAAGAAATAATATTTGATTTTATATATCATTGTCTCTTGTTTCATATATAAATAATTGAGCAATAAAACATGGTTATAAATTTATTTGGAATTTAAAATGAATATAAACAAGAATTTGAGAATTTAATTTCTGATGGTTTTAAACCTTGTATTTAAAGTTTAAACGATATATTATTTAAAGTATTTTCGAATAGAAAGTTGTTTCCAAAGAATTTTAAATTTTAAAATTAGTGCTCTTCTCTTTGTTGCTGGAAAATAACTTCGGTGATGACTACAGCATCATCGACATTCATTTTCGAATTTTGAAGTGAAGAGACCGTTCTGTATTCTTACTACAGTTTTGATTTGGGGAATTTAACTAATTTGAATTTCTAAAATAAGACTAATTTATAACATATGCTGATATATGATTTAAATTTGAATGGATATTCATATACTATATGTGCATTTATTTATTTTTAAATAGTTTGGAATTTATCGGAAATTTAAATCCTAAATTTTATCTTGAAAGATAATTTTTAAGTATAATTTCAAGATTTGGATAAATATTCAAGCTTGAAATAATTGAATTGGAAAGTTTTATTTGTATAATACACAAATTCATTCCAATATAACTTACCTGAATTATACAAAAGTTGAATATGCAATTGGATAATATACAATATAAAAAAAAGATTTTTATAAATAAAATTTGAGTGGTTATAATAAATGTTATACACTTAAATTCTAGTTATTAAAAGATTAACAGTGGTAAATAGAAAAAAAAGGGTAATGGAATAATTTACAATATAAAATGATGTTAAATGAACTAAGAATAAATTAAAGCAGTTATAATAAGTATAAATATAATTAACATAGATGAGAAAATATATTGAGAGGAATAAATTTAATTTTTATTAGGAATAAAGAAGAATTAATTTTATTGAGTACATTTTGAGTATAATAAAAGATTTTTCAAATCCATGATTTTAGAGATTGTAAATTTAAGATAATTTGATGATAAGGCAATGAAATTAGAGATGATTAAGATTTATTTAACTTATGTAAAATTAATTTTCAATTTAAGTTGGAATTTTCATGGTTTCAAATTTATTATCTTATTTTGTTTTTCAAACTATCTTTTGGTTGTCCTTATTTCCCTTATCTTGCTACATAATGGGGAGGCTATTGCTTATACCAGTCTGTTTAGAAATCTTTCTATAATCTTTAATACTCATTTTTGAATCTGAGCACTGCTTGCCATCCACAGGCCGTCGGTCAAGCGGAAAGGGTGAATCAGATTCTAGAAGATCTTTTTCGTGCTTGTTTTCTTGATTATGTAGGATCTTGAGAAGATCATCTCCACCTTGTTAAACTTACCTGTAACAACAGTTATTAGGTAATTTTCCATCTCGTCTTAATCCTATTTCATTCTATCTTTTTCTGTGTTTTTCCGTACCTCATTCCTTTTCGGGGATGAAAAATTTTGAGTGGAGGAGAGTGTAATAACTCTGTATTTTATGATTATTTTAATTGTATATTTTAATTATTTTAATTGAATTTTTGATTTATAAACTTAATTTTATTTATTAAAATGAATAAGTTTTGTTATTTAAAATACAAATTTTAATTTTGATGTGAATTAGAATTCCAAACATAAATAAATAGAATATTTTCCAAAAATGTGAATTTAGTCAATATGGTTGAACTTTGACTTTTGAATTTGAATTTAAAAATTTGAATTTTTGAATTTTATCTTTTATTATGAAATAAAGTTTCAAGTATATTGCTTTTCGTTTCGTTGAAATCCGATTAATACTGTGAAAATTATGCTTTTTAAACCATTGTATGTAAATTTGTTTATTTAACAAAATTGTTTATTTTAATTTATATAAATAATATTTTTGTTCGTCATATCATATTCTAATTTGTGTATATATGCGTAACATGACTGTTATGTATTTTTGTTTTTTTAACATTTTAAAAGTGTACTTATAATTTTCAAATGTTTATTGTATTTTGTTTAAAATTTTAATTCTAGTTTCAATATAATAAACTATTTTCTTTATTTACTTTTTATTTTTCCTAAGAATAATTGTTTGTTTTCCTTTTCACTTTATTTTTTATTTTACTTTTATTTTTATTTACTGAATTTTTATTTATTTAATTTGAATAAAAGAAATAGAAATTCAAGGAGACAAAAACCTTTTCATTTACTTGTGACCTTTCGTTGTCTTTTTTCCTTTTCATGTGCTTGCCTTTTCACTTCCTTTCTTTTGGCCGTACACTTCACCTCCCTAGACGTGTATTTTCTTTACATTTACATGAAATAAAACTTCTCTTCATTTCAAAATTCACCGCTATCTCATCTTAAGAAAAAAAAATTATAAGTTAGTGGCCTCTTTCTCTCACTTTTTCCTTCTTCTTTTTCATTGATTTGCCTTCCTCTCTCTTGTGCTTTGCTCGGCCTAACCCTTCACCATATCCATCGACTGACACCATCATCATCCACGGCAGCACCACCACCTCCTCTTCTGACCAATACTGGCTGTGACTTCCACATGAAGCTAGCACTACAAATCCTTGCAAACACCCCTTGAATTGCCTAGCCTAGCTATATTTTTACCAATCCCCTTCATAGTTTGCCTCGACCACCACCCTAGAACCACCACCATCTGATGTACTTCACCTCTGGATACAACTCTAGCTCTGGCCTCATATGTACCATCCATGGCCAAGCCCAAACAATGATTAGGCCGATCCTAGTTGTGCTCAGAACCCTACTCTTTTGCTTGTCCCTTGATCTTTTTCACTTTGTAACCTCAACCCATTCACTTACCCATGTTGCCGTGCTTATGTGATGCCAAACCCGAGCCCTGACCGCCATATTTACACCATGGCCAAGCAAAATATTAATGGTGGCCAAGCCAATGTTGAGTCATGGTCAAGCAAAGTTTGATGAAAAAGCTAGGTGATGTTCTTTGTTAATTCAAAATTCCAATTGTTTCAATGTATTTGTATTGAATTCATATGTTTATATTATCTTGTTTAATTATTGTATATAAGATAAACATCTTGGCTCTCTACTCACTTGAATCAAAAGTCGTGTTGTATCGTGCTATATCGTGCTTGTCGTGCCTTTGGAATCATTCTTTTGTGTCGTAGTAGTCTCTAGCTTTGATAAAGGTGAGTCCTCACTCTGACATTTTTACTTATGAAATGGTAAATTAATGACAAGTGATTAGTAATTAAAATGTTATGCAAGTAAATGATGATTATATGATATGCTATGTCATGTTATTACCATGTTTACTTTGTTAATTATCACTTGACATATGATATATGACATTATATTGTGACATTGACATGTTAGTATAATTGTTTATATTGTTTTTGTATATGATCACCCTACAAGTTCCCTATTAGAATAGAATCACTATGGGTTGAAATGATACATACCCTAACGGACATTAGAATAGGGAAAAATCATTATGAGCTAAAATGATAGGCTCAAGGGATTTTTATTGTATTTTATTTGACTTGGGATTGCGGGTTTGAAATGATAGAACCCGGGTTTTCTTTTTAAGCTGTGGATTGAAATGATACATATCCGTATCACTTGACCTAGGATAGAAAATTGTATGCAGACCACGTGGTATATTTTTAAATGATTTTTCTTATGATATTTATTTTTAAAGTATGAAATTTTGATTTTAAAAATATATAGTTTATGGTTTTGAGAAATCTAAATATTAAGTTTTGAATTTGTGAATTTAAGAATGTAAATTGATGTAAATGTGATTTTTGACTTTAATTTGTATTTTCAAAATTTAAGTGAATAATGGGAATTAAATTTAAAGTTTTGAATGATATTTGAAGTAAAATGTTAAGTTTTGTTAAATTTATAAGTTAAGAAAACAGTGAAATTTTGACTTAACAATTGAATTAAGTTTTAAATTGGATATTTAATTATAAAATTTTGTTGTGATAAATCATATGTTAAAATTATTTAAATGTGAAATTTTGAAGTCTAGAAATATGATTTATAAGTTTAACATATCAAAAATTTGGAGTGTTAATGTTTCTGACTTTATAATAAAAATCTGGAATTTTATTAATAGCATTTCCAAAAATGCCGTAGTCTTATGACAGCATTTTTAAGTGCTGTTGTTTTTGAATTTAACTATGTTTCAAATAACTAAATATCTATTACGGCATTTTATAAATGCCATTGTTCCTGAACTAAACTATTTCGGAAACTACAATTTACGATAGCACTTTATAATTGCTGCCATTGCTATAATTTAACAGTGTTTTGAAATGTTATAGATTTTAACACTATTTCAGTTATATTTTAAAGTGTTAAATGATTTAACTTTTGGAATTGATTATTTGTGAAATTTTTGGAGTTTTGAATATATTTTTAATAATTAAATTTTAATTTTTAAGGAAATTAAATTGAATTTGAAATTTAAATAAGTTTTACTTGGTTATGTGTTAAATGGAATGAAATGTAATGAGATAAATGAAAGTTTGAATGGAATTTTTAAAAGTGTTTTGTAATGATATTTGGAATAATAAATGAATGGCCTATTTGATTTAAAAATGATATTTAAATTTGAATATTTGAATTCAAATAATGATATGATAATGAGGTTTAGAAAGGATATGATATTTTGATGATTGAAATGGTTTGGAAATGATTTGATCTTTATTTTGATAAAGAATGTGAATTTGGAATGATACTTGATTTTGATAAATGGATATTTGAAGTTTATATTAGTATGAAAGGATATTGAGTTTACTTGTAATTTGGGTTTATTTAAATGATATTAAGTTTATTAAGTAAATATTTCGAAACTAGATATCCGTAAATTGAATTAAGATATAATATGAAATTATCAAATTTAGTTTTGAAATGAGGGATATTAAAGCTTTGAATATATTAAAAATTGAATAGTTTATTTTCGTGGACTAAATCTATATTTGAAATTGATAAAATTTGAAATGGTTTGTTAGGAAATTAAACTGAATTGAAACTTATGGTTTGAATTGAATTAAATTGGAAATTTGAAAATTTGGGTTTAATTGAATAAATCTGTAGAATGTACAAATTTAAAGGAAGATACCATGATTTCAAATGTATGATTTCGAAATGTTATGATTTCCAATGTTTAATGATTTCAAGTATTTTGGTTCGAAAAAGTTATAACTTTGAAAGTATTATGATTTTTGAAAGGTGAATATATGTTTGAAATGGAAATGATAAACTATTTTGATTTGGATACAGTTTGAAATAAAAATGGTTTGGTTTCAAAGTATAAACTATTTTGATTTGAATATAGTTTGAAATAAAAATGGTTTTGGTTTCGAAGTATAAACTATTTTGAAAGGGATATAGTTTTGAAATGAAATGATTTGATTTTTGAAGTATAAACTATTTTGAAATGACCACGGCGTTATAATAATGATTGGTTGTTAAAGAGACCAGGATCAGAAGTTGTCGTAATCTCTGCCAACTCCGAAAACCACTTTAACAACTGTGTACGCGGTGGAGTTTCCATAGCGAAGTAGGATGGTGGCGACGTTCTTGAGGTATATTACATGGACCCGACTCCCGTGAGTTGGCTTAAGGTTGCTAAAACAGGAGCGATCGACGGGCCAAGTGAGGTCATTCCTCCAATCGGACACATTTTTTTGATACTATACTCTTGCTTGTGGTTGATTTGATGGCCATCCTTCGATTTTGATTTGGAGTGTGTTTTGAGGTAGGCGTAGTGGCTGCTATGTTACCACCAGCCCGGAAGGGTGATTGGTATATCTACCTTGGCATTGCCTAGTTGTGTCGTGTCACCTACCATAGAGAGCCTTGCTACGAGTTTGTTTTTCTCCTATAGCCCATGTAGTATTTAAGGTAGCCTCCCGATCTGGAGGTATGCTGATATTGGATGGACTACTGGGACTATTAAGTGTTGAGGGCTATTGAGTAACCCTTCAACGCTATTTAAAAGTAAGTTTATTTTACTGTATACATGATTATAATAGCGAATATTACTACATAGTAAATAGTTTAACGATCATTAAAGGATGGGCGATCCCAAGCATCCTTTAAGTTACTGATGCATTTTTGTTACTGTTCACTTGAGTTGATTTACAGTTCATAAGTATTTATGTCCTGACTCGAGAGTTTTGTGTTTTGCTTTACGCTCGAGTCAGACTGAGTGATTTAGCATTCAAGACACACCTTCGGAGTTGGAGCTTTGCTTGAAGATCCAACCATCTATTTTGCTTTCAGTATCCAGCGATTTTCGTGATGTATTCTGATTTGTACCTGGTGTATCTTGTTACTCTTCTATTGTTTCTTGTTTAACTATGACGTATCTTATATATATAGTAGCTTCGCGAACTACTATCTTTTTTACTTTCGATGCATTATTATTTACTCTGTGTCTGTGATCTGTGATTATTTATTTACTATATATTTTGAGATTTGTCAAATTTTATTTACAATGCGGTATTTTGAGCAATTCAAGTCCGACATGTGCGGATGCGAATGGTTGAAAGTATTGGGTCATTACAAATTGCTTACAAATGTTAATTTGTATGATAAAACTTTTACGCTTGTAAATTATATATATCAAATGTTTAAATATGATTTTCTATTTAGTTTAATATATATATATATATATATATATATATATATATATATCTGTGTGTGTGTGTGTTTTTATGTTTATATTTTTCTTTTTATTATATTGATTTCAAAAGAGATGTGTGTGTGTATATATATATATTTCTATTTTTAGATTAATGCATTTTCTTCATAAATATTTATAACTTAAAAGAAACTGATTTTAAAATTAATTATACATTAATAAACAACATGTATATATATTAGAATTTAACCTTTTAAATATCTTTTTAGAATTATTATATTTAATTCAAAATATAACTTCCTTAATATATATACCTAAAAACAAATTTTATTAATTTTTAAATATAGATTTTTCAAATCCAATTTATTTTTTAAAATATTTATTTCGAAAAATTTCAAATTCAAATTTCAAATTACAATCTATTTATATAAATAAAAAGGCACACATCTTATTAAATTTGAAAAACTCAAATTAATTCAAAATTAAATCCAAAAAGTTAAATTAGTTATTAAATTTAATTTGACTCAAACCGGGATCGTTACAGATTCCCCCTTAAGAAAATTTCATCCTCGAAATTTGCTAGACAGGGAGACAAACAAAGAATGTTTTACCAGATCAAAATGAATATTTATTCTACATTTGGCTTACCAAATCAGAATATCATCAATAATTATGAGAACGAACTCATTTAATTTTTTACGAAGTACTCGGGTGATCCGGTCTACGAAGTATGTAGGGCATTGGTTAGTCCGAAGGGATAACTAACTGTTTGCAGAATATATCTAGACCCAAAAGAATAGACAAACGAATAGAATTTTAATTCAGCTTTATATTTTGTTAATCAATTCATTTTAAATAGAATTTCAAATTCATTAGAGTTTAAAAACGAAAATATGGTAGGGAACCGATGAAGAGAATATGAAATAGGAACTTATCTACACGATTCGCAGGGCTACCATCACACCAAAGCTTCTTCTTGTAGCTGCCACGAAGCCATCAATGAATTGAAAGAGGATGGCGATTAGAAGAGATTGATAGAAAAAGTTGTTCCTTGTTGTTGTAAGGTATTGGCCATTTGTAGTGGTACTCCCCTGTCCTCTATCTCATCCTCTTTTTGCACTCATACTTACTATCAGTGGATAATTAGAGCATTTACTGAGGCATACGGATGGATATCTTTGGGATATACTCATCCTAGGGTATTTATAACCCTATCTCTAATGAGTCACCTAATGTGTTATACTCATGAGCTAAAGTTCTTACTCAACCTTCAGCTCTGATACCAAAATGTGACCACCGGGATTTTAGCGCATGAAAATCGACATCCGTACTTCACCGGTATTCGAATGCCGTAGATTCAAACGTTGAAAACCGATTCGTCGGAGCTTATAACACATTAAGTACAGTAACATAGCGGAAGAAAAACAAATGAATAACTTTATTGATACACAATTGATACAACATTTGATACAAATGAATATCAATATTAGAGATAGATACAACAGCAGAAATAATAGCAGCCGAATGAAAATCTCCAACTATAAGCTCGAACCATCGTCACGCTGAACTTGAGTAACTTGGTGCACAATGCGACTGCCAAAATCCAAAGACTTCGAAGATTTCTGAAAGCTACAACTACCATCTGACTATCTGAAAATCAGACTCCAGGTTGCCCGTGTGGAAAATTATGGGCACCTAGAGTTTAGAAAGGGAAGGATATACTCTAGGTCAGTCATGGGACTGGTATGAGAAAACAAAACATTTTATTTGAACAAAAACAAATAAAAGAAATTTTAAATTAAAATCCATTATGCTTTTTGGAAAATGAAACTACCAAAAGGCCTTTTGGCACACACACAATGCAATCGCACACTTGTGCGAGATTTCTCCTTATGATAGTCAAAATGCTTGATACGCAAAATCCTTTTGATATTATTATTAGTGCATAGTGCGAAAACATTTGCAAGTATAAATTAATCTTAGCCAGCATACATACCATTATAGTATGCCTACTATAGCAACCATATTAGATGGCAGGTTATACAACTAAAACCGTACATGGCGCATACTGGTGATTGGATTTCCAACAAATGGTCAGGTTAAGGAACTTCCTATGCCACATGGGTATGCCTCTGGAGGGATTCCCCGAGAACTTAACCAGCTCTTTGCCAATATAAGGCTGGGTTACCTCTATAACTAGGTAACTAACTGACACGAATATGAGATCCCCGGTCGTTACCGACCTTTATCCGAGGATCCTCAACACCAACAATCACAAAGCACAAATTTGCAACAACCACATAAGTTAAATATCTGGGCTCCATACCATGATAACATCGTCTTCCGGAAGAAAATGGACATACCCTAAAGGGTGCGACCCTCATAACCTTGTCGCATTCTTCCTGTTACGACCATTTTAGGTTTGTGAGGTTCGATGAGGTCTCGTCCACAAAGCTATGCTTTTCACAAAAGCCATGCTTTGATCAATAAATGATCAACAGCGCTTCGTATGTCACATTACCAAATTGGGAATGTATCACTAGTAAATATCAACTACATAAACTCTGAGCTCATACGTCTTAGAGAAGGGTGTTAAGCTAAGAGAATAAATTCTCCACCACCAAACAGAAATGTATTTGATAGAAACCAGCTTGTGTAATGTCAGACATACATCCATACAAGTCTATTCCGGGTTCGAACAGAACCAAAGGCACTGCGAAAGAAGCCCTTGCAAATCCGGATAATCCCTAATCACGTCCGGACTCCCCATCACAGAGGGTGATCAAATCTCTATACCGGGGCCATTCGATGACGAGACATTCGACAGGTAATTCTTTCGCTTTTGAAAATACCTGGTCTTCACCACCGGTCCTCAAATGCTATCCATTTCGTCGTATCATTATTCGGAATAGGTTTTACAAGTCCTCTCCCTGCTAAACCGAATAATGAGCGCTTAATTTAAAAAGCATATGGATATATTAGGATCTTGGTAAAGTCACAACTTTTAGCCCAAAACTTTTCTTTTGAATGGTTTAAACAAATTACCATTTTCAAATCTTTTTAAACAAAAGATTACGCTTTAAAATCCACTTCAATTTGAAACCAATTTACACCAACCTTTCACAAAGTTTAATTCAGTGCTTTCAAAACTATTTCCATTTCAAATCTTTTACACAAAAGATAAACCTTTAAGATACCCTTAAATTTGAAAACAAAGTTCACCAATCTTTAACAAAGATTCATTTATAGCCTTTAAAACAATTCCATTTCAAATTTGAAACCCTTTCAACAAAAAATGGAAATCCTTTCTTTATTTGAAAGCTATTATCCTTTGAAAACAAATACTTTTCGTTTCAGAAAAATCTGATCAAATATACACAAGTTATAGCCTTTAAAGGTATAAACCAGAAAATCAACGAACTGTCGTATCATCGGCAATTCTAATTTGAATTAAATTCAAATCTCCAAAATAATTACTTTAAAATAGTTTTAAATCCATGTATATATATATATATATATTGTATAACTTATATAACCCTTTCAAACCATAAGTTCCAAAATAATTTTAAAATGTTAGCAAGATATAATATATTTAAACTAAGTTTCAATTTCAAACTTCCTTTCCAAAAGCTTTTCAAATTTAACTCAGTTTCACTTCCAAACCATTTAGATTCAAAATTCAACTTTTAAACAAAATAATATTTAAATTTAAAATATGTGTGACTTAACCGATTTCCCGTAAAATCCATATTTGTGTGTGTGGTGTAGTCCAGCGGTTTTACATACAATAATACAATATTATCAATCATCACAATCCAAGAACAGCAATATCGATAAGCGGTATAATCCTATAGCGCTTATCTTCATGCATAGATTCACAGATGATTATGTAAATTCATCACAGATAAATAAATTACATTCAACATAGCTCAACAATTCACATCACAAAATATCACAGATCGTCAATTCAAGGAATCCAATAGAATCCAATCATTCATAAGTAAGATCAATTTATCACCTGATTAATTTAAACCAGATTAATTACCTATGAAAAATTACTAATCCTGGTTAGTTGACATTAATTAATTACAAACCATTTTAATTAATTATCCTTTAATCACTTATAAATTAACCTTTAATGATAAATTAATTAACCTTTAATTATTAAATAATTAACCATAATTATTTAATTATTCTTTAATTAATTGTCCTTCATTAATTACATTAATTAATTAACCCTTACTTAGTAAATAGTCCCTTAATCACTTTCATTAATTAATCCACCTTTAATTAATTAATTATACTCAAATTAATTGCCTTAATTAATTAATCACATTAATTAAGTATTCTTTAATCACTTGATCAATTAATCATTTATCATTAATTAATTATCCTAAATTACTTTCATTAAGTAATTATCTTTATGTAATTAATTATCCCTTGATTAATTAAGTAATTATCTTTTAATTATAAATTAATTAGCCTTTAATTAATTATTAATTAACCTTTAATTAATAACCTTTAATTATAAATTATCTTTTAATCAATTATTCTTTAATTACTATCATTAAGAAATTATCTTTTAATTACTTTCATTAAGTAATTATTAACTTAATTACTTTCATTAAGTAATCAATCTTTTAATAAATTAATTCCCTTGATTAAATTATCCATTTAAGTGTTTAAGTAATTAATCCTTTGATTACATTAAGTAATTATTCCTTTGATTACATTAAGTAATTAATCCTTTGATTACATTAAGTAATTCACCCACATTTATTTACCCAAGACTTTAAAAATAAACCATCACCCTAATTAATTACTTAATTATCTTTTATAACTTTAATAAACCTTTGTAATAATTTATCACGAACATATGAATTAACTTAAGACCTCAAGTTAATTACACTAGTAAACTTTGTTTAAATAACTTAAAGAATTAATTATCAATAATGGTTACATAAATAAATTAATTAAACTAAATTAATATAAAATAATTTATTTAAACCCTTTACTAATCTCATACGTAAACAAAAATAACTATTTAAAGGAATTTGTTGAAAAGTTGTTTAAACTCTACTTCGGATACTTAACAATATGAAAATTCATTTCTTTTGAAAAAAAGAACTGGTTATAAAACTGTAAAACCTTGAACCATGTTTCTTCTCAAATAAAAAAACTGGTAACTCAATCTAAACAACTCGAGCCCGAGAAAAATTCTCCCGAGCGACCACCCTAGTCCAATCTTCATTTTTGTGTGTTCGAACCCAAGACAAATCTCGTCTTCTTGAGCTAAGCAACAGATCAAAAACCAAGCATGTGCAGTGCACAGGTTGTTGGAGCTGTTTCGATCAGCCATGCCACCGTCAATGAGCCAACGACGACCTATCCTAACATCCTGACCACCCAGAAAGATCAAAGACCTCGAGAAACAAAATTGAGCCTTCGAAACACTCGAATCCCAAACTCGATTATCAGAAAAGCATCATGTGCCACCAAAACCGATCACTAGAGGTCGTGCCATTCTACCCAAAGATGCACCACGAACCCGATTGACGATCCCCCTTGGTTCTATCAACCACGATCCACCATTGTCGTCGCAAATGTCTCGTGAACCTAGCCAACCCAAACATCTCTTAAATCCTAGTCCAACGTCGATCAACCACCTCGGCAATCGGAAAAACCCCAGACCATTTTTCCTCTACTCTTCGTGACACCTACTTCCTTCAGTAACAAGCACACCACATAGCTCTTTGTCCATCGTCATGAATTGACAGAGATTCGAAAACTGTTCAACTCCAAATTTGTCAACATCTAATTGCTTAAAAATCATGAAATTATTATTAAAATCATGGTTTAAGAAGACGAAGGGGATCATAAATCAAAACCCAAATTTTAATCAACTAAATTTTTAACAAGATTTGATTTTTACTGTGTTTTTACCTTTCCCAGTAAGCCAATTCATTTTTAATACTTAAAAGTTTTTTTATAATTTTGATCTTGCAAATTCAAGCATATATTGTTTATCAAAATCTATAAGTGAATAAAAGATGAGATTTTGGATTTTGAACTACATTTTAAACCCTGTGAATTTTGAATAGAGGCCTGAGTGCCGGTACACAGGCATGCACCTCAATTCTATACATATATAATCACATGCAGGCATATATACACAATCATACAGCATATAACCAATCCAAACACCAAAATATATAACTGGTTTAAGTGGTTTGCTCACCTGTAGAAGTTTAAGTAGAGAAGTTTTTGTTTGGAAATTATAAAAAATTGGAAGTTTTGCTTGAATCTGGAACTTGTGTTTTACAGCTTTGTTTTGATTTAATCTGTTTGTTGTTGATGTTGAATCTAGATTTTGAACTTGGAACAACCACTTGATTTTGAAACCGATCCTTGTTTGCTTTGAAAATTTGCTTGATTGTTTGATCTGAGATGATCAGATCTATGTTTTGATTTGATTTCTTTTATCTGGTTTGGCTTTTGAAATCAGTTTGAAAAAAAGAAAATGAGAAGGGAAGTATAGATGTATATATGCTTGTTTTACATTTTATTTATTAATTTGAAAATAAAAGACAAATGACACTTGTTATATTTTCTTCTACATGTTTTACACTTGTTTAACTCTTTGTTTAAATTGCTTAAAAATGTTAATTTGTATGATAAAACTTTTACACTTGTAAATTATATATATTAAATGTTTAAATATGATTTTCTATTTAGTTTAAAATATATATATATGCTTTTATGTTTATAATATTCTTTTTATTATATTGATTTCAAAAGAGATGTGTATATATATTTCTATTTTTAAATTAATGCATTTTCTTTATAAATATTTATAGCTTCAAAGAAATTGATTTTAAAATTAATTGTACATTAATAAAGAGTGTGTGTGTATACACATGTATTAGAATTTAACCTTTTAAATATCCTTTTAGAATTATTAAATTTAATTCAAAAAATAACTTCCTTAATATATATACCTATAAACAAATTTTATTAATTTTAAAATATAGAGTTTTCAAATCCAATTTATTTTAAAAAAAATATTTATTTTGAAAATTTTCAAATTCAAATTTCAAATTACAATCTATTTATATAAATAAACAGGCACATATCTTATTAAATTTGAAAATTTTCGATTTATTCACAGTTAAATCCAAAAAATTAAATTAATTAACTAAATTTAATTTGAATCGAAACTCGGATCGTTAAAATACCTCACTACAGCCCATCATCACGGCCTCAAGCAAACACTTCAGTCCCAAACCACCGCGAGTGCCTACCTCCCCTCTGAGTCGCTTAGCCTCACCCAAAATCCTAATCGAGCTCTTCACCCTAGGATAGCCTGCACCATATACTCGCGCATGCACGGGAGCACTTGCCACGCTCATGCGTTTTGTGCTCGAACTCGAGCTCATAAGCTTGCGACTAAATCATCCCATGCCTCGCTATCAAATTGATTTCGTAGGTTATAAACTGGTAGAGGAAAGGAAATTTCCTGATTTAGAGGAGAAGAGAAATTTAGGGGAAAGGGGTTTAGAACTGGAAGTGGAGGTAGTTAGGCCGTAGATATTTTTTTATGAAGTTCTGCATTTCCCTTTTGATTCGAAGCCTGAGAAAGTGAAATGAACGAAGATGCAATATAAAGTAGTGGTAGCATGCTGTGAATGTTTGCGTGTGCTTTCTAAGCTACAGTGATTTGCAAAGGAGACCAAAAATCTTTGATGTGGATATAATCTCAGCTGATGGTGATTAGTATTTAAAATTATATATTATTAAATTCAAATTGTCTCGAAAAATGCACTTAGAATTTTAATATCCTATCGAGCCGTGCCGCCAGGCATTTATAATGCTATGCCTCTATTTCGAACGCAATGGAAAAGGTTTCGAGTCCTCATTCAATCGCATGGAGAAAATAGCTTTTTAGACCTTATTATTATACTGAATTTCGATTTAAATCATAACACGTTTATCTACCGTACGATCACACGACAACTTCAAACGTTAGGAAAATTAAAATCTGGTGATAGTACAATATTACGGATCCAATGGAACTGGATTTGTCGAATTCTGAGACCACGCCTCGGAAGGCTATTTTTAAATGTCAATTTAAGCGATATATTTTTCAAAACTGAACAAAACACTTTTAAATTCAATCTCAAAATTTATATTACCTTCACTATTATGGATATAAATTTAATAAGCCTTCAAATTATTTTTAGCGAGCATAAAACCCCTGATTCACTATTTTACCCAATTTCCAATAATTGAATTCAATAGTTATACTATCAAATAAATAGTGATATTCGAAATTCAAGTTAAAATTAACTTTTAAATATTTAAATCAACAGAATATTCCAAATTTCTAAAGTCTAAATTTTTGGGTCGTCACATTCCTCCCTCCTTAAAAGAATTTTGTAATCGAAATTAATAGTTAATAGGAATGGTCCAATACCTGTTTACTATTTTATAAAACCAAACAGTTTCAACAACTATCCAAAACAATCTTTTTGTTTAAGATACATTATTGCCCTTACTAACTTTCCAAACTCATTCATCTGCTTCAATTATCTACCCATCCATTCAAATGATAATTTAAACCAAATTTTAAACTTATCAAAATTTTCTCAAAATTTTTCTAACTCTCTAAATTTTCGAAAAATTTCGCCAGCGTCTCCATTGCGCGGCTAGCTCGAAACAACTCAAAATGCCTTTATGGGTCCCCCAAATTTCAAAAGAAAACAAAAGCCAACTGGCTAAACCATAAAATCATCAAATTCCATACGATAATTTAAAAACATACGTTTTGTCAGGAAATTCAAATTTATCTTCTGAAATCACAACCAATTTCTCTTTGCTTTTAATTACCTGCACCCGACTTAGCAATAATATCCAATTACATATTACAAAATCAATTTAGTCATTTCTTTTATGAAATTTCAATATTTGTTCTACTTAAGCCGTATGACGTACACGTATCATCCATACGCAATATCAAATCTGATCGCTCACTCGATCACACGATTTAACTTCCGAATTAGTATCGTCCACCCGACTCTCTAGTGCGGACTCAGATCTGGCTTCTTGATCAGAAACCGTCATTCTCCTTGCATAGCCATATGCTATGATAGAGAATTTCTAGAATCAATCAAAAGTCCATATCCATGGTTCCAACTCGGATCGATATACTACCTTGAAATTCCATGCTTCTAGATCAGATCGCTATGCGGATAAAATAATATACATACATCCTATGTATTAAATTCCAATTGATTATTATTCATCAATTCTCTTTTTATTCACATTCATTTTTATTTCCATTCTCTTATCCATTATTTTCCTTTTTACCCAAATTTTACTAATTTTTCATTCACATATTAACTTGGTATATTTCTAATTCCAATTTACTTAAGAATTTACCGCTTACTTCTTTAAGCTCAATATAATATTTATACACGTCTTATATTTATTTTCACTTTACCCTTTAAGCTTTTATATCTATTTTCATTTAACTTAAATTTCCAATTCTATTTAAATTCAATTTACCTTTCATTTTTATTCATCACCAAAACTGTCTTTATAAAAATACTTTTTATAACTCGGCGTCTGAACAAGTCCATCCTTGTTCTTATAGAAATTCAGTCAAATGTGGATCAGGCGCAGGACTGAAAATCTATAACTACTTAGTAAACCTGATTTCAACACCCAGTGAAAATACTTAGAAAACATTTTTGTGAAAATGTAGAAAAAAATTTGTGAGAATGCTCTGGAAATCATCACCCCCTTTATGGTCACAGTTAGCCCGATGATTAAGTCGCCATCCCGGCGAAACTATAGAAGCATCTGTGCCCCTCAATTACACCATGGAACCGCCATAGATCGCGGCTACACCCAAGGTTACATTGCCATCATGGAAAAAACCATGTAACCCTAGAAATCAACGCCCTCGAATTTTGCTTCCAAATGGAACTTCACCACACGGACCACATAAATCGTAGACTACATCAGTCGAGTCCCAATGTGCCCTGTAGGTACTCACTGCCACATGACTTTCGCTATGTCCTCATAGATCGCAATCTATCGATGTTACGTCGCTCTCCCAGCGAAATCAAACATAGACTTTAGGCAATCACTGCCCATCGACTTATGCTATGGAACGCAGTAGATCGTAGTTACACCGAGTTACACTATCGTCACAGCATAACCCCAATGTCTCTGTAGGTATCGGCGCCCTCGACTTTTGCTACCCCAACCATAATCCTCAGGAACTACAGTTTAGTCCGGACATCCTCTAGGGTCAACATTTAGAACCTCCCTTGGTGCTCAAGGCTAAACCACCCCGTGTATCTCCTACTATAAGTTTCAACTCTAAATGGGAGCGCCTTTTTCCCCATAGAGTTCTCAAAACATTGTATACTATATACATATTTTATCTTTCAAATCATACTCTTTATATGTATCACATATGAACTTCAAAATCGATATCTCAAAATCGATAATTCCCAAACTTTGCTTTCCAAAATAAAAAAAGTTGTTTTTTCCTCCAAAATCAAAAGCCTTTTGAAAAAATCAATCGGTTCCACTCTGACCAGTTTGAAATTTAGAAAATAGTTTGAATAGTTTAAAATAGTTAAGTAATAGAAAATAGTAAAATAGTTGTAAAATGGTTAAATAGCTATTATAAGATAGTTTGGATTTTAAAAAGAAAGGTTTTATAGTAAATAGCTTGGAAAATATATTTAAGATAGTTTACGTTAAAAAATTGAAAATAATTTCAGAGTCAAACTGGTTCAATCTCCATCTCAATTTAACTTTCAATTTAAGTCTCCACTTCCATTTAATTTGATTCAATTCCAATTCAATTTGAATTAACTTCGATTCCCATTCTAGTTCAAATCAATTTCCATTTGAATTTAAACTTATTCAACTTCGATGTCAATTTCGGTTAATTCATTTCAATTCCACCTTTGAATTAATTTCAATTCCATTTTCAAATTTTAAACCATCTAGATTTAAAAAAAATTGAGTTAAATTTCAAAAGTTGATTTAACCACTTAAATCAAATTAATCCTTGACCTTTAATTTAACAATCCAAGTCTCTAAACAATATAATCCTGAGGCCAAATTTCAAATATTCATTTTAAATTAGCTTTACTTAAACTTATTTGAGGTTCAAGTGGGAGTTCAAATCTTTTTAAACAATTTAATCGGAATTCAATTTATCACCCAATTATACTTCAAATTTTTGGAATCCAATTCTTAAAGAATTTCAGTTTGTAAGTTTATTTTTAACATTTAAATCTTAAGTTCACAGTGATTCCATTTTCATAAGTTCAAACTTTATTTCTAAAATTCAAGATCATTTAAATAGTTTCAAATAAAGTTTAATTCCATTTAATTTCAGTAATGGATATATTATCTCAATCCACTTCTTAATTCATTCAGAATAATCCAATTCACAGTTTCATAGATTATCAATAACAGTAGGATGATAACGGGATATGTCAAAGTAATAAATATCCAAATTATCTAAAACATCAATCAATAGCATTCATTACAAATTTCTAGAATTCAAACCCGTTTTGAGATCACACATAACTCTTTTTTCCAATACAACCGATTTGACTTCCCTAAGTTAAACCTTATTCTCATCTTGCAGCTTTAACTTCCCTCAAGTTAAAATTCAATTCATTTAATCCATTCTGCCTTGCACATTTAAATTTTCCATCTCAAATTTAAATTTCTTATCAATATCTTTTCCCCACTTATAAGTTCAGAAACTTATCCCTCTTTGGGTTATACTCACATTCTCAAGGGGATTTCAAAATTCAACACTTAGTATTTATTTCATACCAACTCTGATATTATGTTTATCCACATATATATGCATATTTTATTTCATTTGCACACCAAGTCATACTTACATAAATATTTACTTCCTTAAAACATTTCACTCTTGTTTTATTATTGTTTATTCTTAAATAAACATCCTTTATTTAGACACAACACCCAATTTTAAATGATAGTAACTAGTGTTATAATATGCTAGAACCCAACACTCTATATATGTTACGTCATGATTTTCTGAAAATACACTCAGGGTACTTTTATTTCATTTCAATACATTTTGAAACCACTCCTACAAATTTTCATAATTTTAATTTCTAGTTTGAATCCATTTTTAACTTAACTTATTGGTAAAATTTATTCTTACCCAACTTCCTACTTGGTTATATATATTACCATTTAATTCTTATAGTCTTATTTAATTTTAATAACAACAACCAATTACTTTAATATAATAAATAGAAAAGCTACTTCTTTGTATGTATCAAAGTTTAAGCTTATAAAAATCATTTTTAAAACCGTTTGAACATCATTATATAAGAAAATAACAAGTACGCCTCATATAATACTCTCAACTCACTCAGGGTATTACTGACCCTATCTCTAATGCGTAATCCCCACCAGAGCTAAGTTTCTCGCTTAACCTTTCAACTCTGATACCAAATGTAATGGCCTGAAATTTTTGACCTCGAAAATGGACACTAATACGTTCACTATATAGAGTGTCGAGCAATCGAGTGTCCGAAATTCCAGACTGTTAGGGTTAGGAAGAAACGAGGTAGAAGAAGAAACAGAAAACAAAAATACATAATCTCACAATCGTAGCAGAATAAAATATAATATCAAATAACAGCATTCATACAAAGAAAAGCTGTAGTTGTCAATTTACATACAATATATCACAGTACAGTCATTCTCAAATAAACAGGACAGTTATAATAACTTATCCCAACCCAGTCTAGACAATCTTTACTTCGCAACGGAAATAATCAATACGTCCCTACCATCCAGCTCGTCTCCTGGGCTCCAGAACGTCCTAACCTGAAAATCTATAATACTTGGTCATATCCGAGCATTACAATAAAGTAACAACCAAGTCAGGTTGGAAACCAGCGTGAGTAAACCCATTTAAATTGAAATACTAGAGTTGTAAAAATGTCTATGAAAATCAAGGTAACCCATCCAACATTGCGAGTTCTCATCTTGTTATAACCAATACTAGTTGCCAAATCCATTACTTAAAATAATATCTATGTGCAGTTACTTATTCAAACATATTCGTATTTACTTAATTTATTAAATTCCAGCCTATTGATTCTACAAATCAAACCCGTAAAGATTTAAGAAGTTATAATCGAAGTGGTTCCGGATATCGCTGATATCCGATCCCGGTCTCTTCTAATCCAAACGCCTTCTTTTAAGCCAAGTTGTTTTTAATAAAATCATTCAATTTCAGGATGTCAACCTTCACATAAAAATTCCATCACAACGTCTATTCAAATTAAACGCTTCACATTTTATATTTAAGGGTTCACTTCAGGTTATTCCAATTTAATTTATTCATAGACCAGATTAACTAGTCACACACAAATCATTAATTTACTTAACAGAATTAATTAATTATTTGCAAACCGTTTTTAATTATTATTAACCTAATTACAAACCATTTTACTTTATTCTAATTAAATATCTGGAATTAACTAATAATTAACAAGTATAATTAACTTATGACCTTTAATGGAATAAAGGTTTAGATCATTTTATTTTATCATTAACTGTTGACTAATTACAACTATTTATTTACTTTAATAAACCTTGGTAATTAATAAATAATTGACATAAATAAAATTACCTTAACTTAATTAATTTAAGTCAAATCTTTTTATTTATCCTAGCAAATTCCCAATTCTATGGTCTAGTTAACTTAAGTATTTTTTTTTTGAATTACTTACTTTAAATAACCATAACTAATTACCTTGAAACCCATTTCCTTCTCATTTCCTTTCCAATTTCTTCCTTTTCAAAATTCGACACTTATAATTTTGATATCTCAAAATATCCAAAATATATTTAGCAAATAGCATCCAATGACTTCAAATTTCAATATATTCTATTCCAGGTTATCAAATAAATCACAACCACAGAATATGGAAATAAATTCCTGTATTTTCAAGGAATCCAGTTGGATTCCTCCTTGTTTTCCTGCATCCATAGATGTTAGCACAATATAAAAATGCCAATCCCACTTCGAAGTGGGATATCACGATATAAAGGGTCATCCGTTATTATACGGGGTGCATAGGGTCTCATCCGCCATATAATGCGGGAATTTCAATCACTCCAATATATATATATATATACTACTATACATAATATCACATCCAGACTGATAATAAATTATCAATTCAAGCAATCAATTCAACAATTCAACTTAACTAATTAAATTAATCAGCAACCCAGTTCGAGTAAGATTTACCCACCTTTGATTTTTGTTTTGCAATCCGATCCAAACCAGCTTGTTTTCTTCGCGATTCAAGACCTTGTATAACAATTATATGATTTATTAATATTTGAACTTATTGAACAATTACTTTCCTTTTGATAAATTTACTTAGCTAATTATTTATTTAAATAAATTTTCCTTAAATAAAATATCTTTTAGTAACTAAAATAAATAAGTTTTATTAAAAAAATTAATCTCCATTATTTTAAAATTAAACTAGTGAATGAAAATAGGTATTCATGTATATTTATTCTTTTCTGAAACTACAAGTATACTTGTAAAATAATTTATAGAATTCAAAAATCTAATTTTATATAAACCTTCAACATTTTTAAAATTCCTATATTTTTCTTTTCAAGCTTATCTATAAAAATAATAATTTGTGTAAATTACTTATATACATGTATTTATATTTCCTTCTGCATATATACCCATATATATATATATATATATATATATATATATATATATATGCTGACTTAAAATTAAAAACTTATATCTTACTATCGAGATTTATTTTCTACTTACTTACTATATAAATATATCCTTATATACGCTAAAAATGAATAAAAATCCATTTTTATATCTTACTATTATATTCATTTTTTTCTGCTCATATGTATTTATTTTTTTCTTCCATTATGTATATATACTTGTTTACATAAAAATTTAAATTGATAAAGATAAATCAATAGATACACCTCACTACAGGCCATCGTCACGGCATCAAGCAAACACTCGAGTCCCAAACCATCACGAGTGCCTGCCTCCCCTCTGAGTCGCCTTGCCTCGCCCAAAACCCAAGTCGAGCTCTTCGCCCTAGAACTGGCTCCACCATATACTCGTGCGTGCTCGGGAGCACTAGCCACGCTCATGCGTTTCGAGCTCAAACTCGAGCTCATAGGCTTGCGACTAAATCATCCCATGCCTCGCTCGCAAATTGATTTAGTGAGTTATAAACAGGAAGAGGAAAGGAAATTTCTTGATTTAGAGGAAAAGAGAAATTTAGGGGAAAGGGATTTCGAACTGGAAGTGGATGTAGTTAGGCCAGGGATATTTTTTTCTGTAGTTCGGCATTTCCTTTTTTAATCGAAGCCTGAGAAAGTGAAATGAACGAAGAGGTGATATAAAGTAGTAGTAGAGTGCTGTGAACATTTGCATGTGATTTCTAAGCTCTAGTGATTTGCAGAGGAGACCAAAAAGCTTTGATGTGGATATAATCTCAACTGATGGTGATTAATATTTAAAATTATATATATTATTAAATTCAAATTGTATCGATAAATGCACATAAAATTTCGATATCCTATCGAGGCATGCCGCCAGGCGTTTATAATGTTATACCCCTATTTCGAACGCAATGGAAAAGGTTTCGAGTACTAATTCGATCGTATGGAGAAGATAGCTTTTTGGATCTTATTATTATATTGAACTAGTGTATGGCCCGTGCTATGCACACGGGCAGTGTTGATAGTTAAATTAGTATTAAAAGCTATTGTACACTGTAATGTGTCAGTGTAAAGCGGTTTTATAGAGTAGTGGAATGTTGATTTCAAGTATATGGTTATGTAAATGAGTAATTACAATATACATATGTACCTGCCGGTGTGTATAGATATATATGCATTGAAAACTGTGCGGAAGTGGTAAAGGCTGCTAAAAACTTAATTTCGTGGAGACACGGTAGAGTTAAGCGATGAGTGCCTAAGCGTGTGTAATTTGTGCGTGTATGGGGGGTGTGAATCTAAGCAACAAATTACTACAGATGGGTAGTGAGATATGTTGTTGTAAAGAGGAAGAAATTGGTTTGTAGGAAAAAAGCTGTATTTAGCAATAGAATATGCTCGGTATATATTTAATGGGTTGATGCTAGGTGAGCAGTTTTTTATGTTAAGATAGGAGGATGTTATTTGCCAAATGTGACGGGTTTGAACCCAACTGCACCGTACTGAAAGGAATGGATAATAAAATTGATTTCTACCTTTTGCATTCTACGAAGTTTTTAGTTAAACTATATTTCATTGTCATCGGTTTGTGAAGACATAGAGGATGCACATACTACAGTCTTATTAAACAAAGTTGGGTTGATATGAATAATTAATGCTAAGAATATAAGCAGTAGATAGGTGATGAGTAAGTGGAAGATAAGCGACAGTAAGTGTTGCGAAACTTATATCGCCTTGCTTACCTTAAGAATATGAGAAAAGTAGTATAACAGGTGGAAATTTGTTGAACTGCGGTGGGCATGGTGACATAGAAGTTGTAGGGGCATAGTGATTTGTATTTCGTATAAGGAGTGAGAAGCAAGAATAATAGGTTGGTAAATGTGAATGTACCTAGAGAGTAATGCAAAGTTGGGGATAAAATTTGGTGATGAAGAGGGTATGGAACAAATGAACTGTTTGAGTTATTTATAATGATAAAATGAAGAATATAACTACTGCCCAGTTTTACACTCCAAACTTGTAAACACGTGTATGTATGTCTGGTTGTATGTACATGTAGTAGGCATAGTTACTTAAGGAAATGGTTTTGAGCAGTTGACCATGGGGAAATAACTATATCCAAATGATAGTTACGTCCACACCTAACATAATGCGCAGTTAAATAAGTTTTAAAATGGATGATAAGAGTGGTATGTGTATTGAACAGTTACTGTGTTTGGTTGTACAACAAAGCTACTGCTTCTGAACCAAATTCGCAGGCAGTTAAATTTGTACACTGTGAAGATAAGTTACCACGTGACAACAAATTGTACTGATACCTTCATATATTGGAAGGATTACCTATACTTGATGTTAAGTAGTACAGATGTCTGTATGTAACAGCATGCCTTTCTGCGTAGTAAACATAGCATGCATTGCCAGTAAAAAAAGGACATATATTTGTAGGCATTTAAATATACTTGTGTAAGAGAATGAAGAACAGCGCAAACGCACTATGTAATGTGGTATTAAGGGGCACTTAAATTTTGGTGATGAAGTATCAATTCAATTTGTACAGTGTTTAAATAAAGGGCATGTGTACGACTGAAGGTGTATAAGTTAAATGTACGTGTAACACTGAAACAGCGTATAAATGTATACTGTTCTCATGATGAATATAAAGTAGTGAAGTAAAAGTATAGTTGTATCTTCCTCCTGAATATAGGTTATTAAATATAGAGTAAAATGCCACACCGGTTGGATTAAAAGAATTAAAAAGTAACCACAGACAGTTGAGGTTCAAGCCATTATATGTAAACTGTAACTTAACAATGTGCTCAACATGACAGAGCGATAACATACAGGTTGAATTCTGTCACAGTGTATATATACGGCCACATGCTAGAATTCATTCTCATAACAAAACCATTGTTTAAAGTAAAAAAAAATAGAGATATAATACCTTAGAGTAGAAATACAAACCAGAAATTTGGTTGCCATTTGATAATACTCTAATGTAATGTTCAATTTTATGGAAAACAGCCATGACCTACTTTTTCCATGATCCTACCGGGCTTTGGGCCTTTAAAATATTGCTAAAAAGATTCCAAGATGTATTATTATCAAAAAAAAGGTCACCATCTTAATGGCCTTCCATCATGGCCAGCTTTGCATAAACTGGAAAAAACATGCTCAGTTTCAGAGAAATACATAAAATTCTGCTCAAACCATAAATGATTCTATAGCTGAAAAATGTATTCTAATATATACAGCTTATGACTGTTGCTTTAAAATTCAATCAAATATTTTCAGCAATAAAACTACAATTTACATTGTTTTTTATATCTTTAAGATTGTACTAACAAACTCACACATAATGTAGTAAATCTTAAGAAAAAAATCCACCATCCATCGTTTCCATGCATAAATTTATGGAGAAAAACCTCATTTATTTCTCAACTCATTCTCCTCTGGACTCGCCCACTTCATCACCGATGAACTAACTGAGTTGGCCAATGAACTCGAGCTCGTCTTCACCAAACTTTTCTTTGTAGTTTTACTATTCCTCCTGCATTTAACAGCTTTCTTTGATTCACTTTTACAGTTACTGCTCGTGTCAGCTCCAATTTTTACTCATCGAATTACTGAAGTACCCTTCCTCAGCTCCTTTTTATTTTTGACCAGTATTAATCTAACAAAAAATTGATTATAATTTGATGGTAACAGAGTTAAACATTTATTGTAGGATTCTACAGTTTATTTGTCATTGATGTTTCACATCACCTTCGATGCACAATATACACAATAAGTAATGTAACATTAATGAAGGATGCATAAAATACATAACAGCATAGAAAATCCTAAGAATTCATGTGCGTACATTATTCATTTAGTATACATTGTTTTATTATATCAGTGGTCGGGAAAAAGATCCACATTTCACCATTTTTTAAGCCATGTACAAAAATTGAACTGCAAACAAAATAATTAATAGAACTTGTTTCTATCCCAATAAATATCTAAAATCAAAAAACATAAAATCAAATAAATACACGTTGTTTTAATATTCAACGAATATACATGCAAATGTAACCAATAAATGGACTATCTAGCTTTCTTTTAATATAAAGAGGTTATAATAATCAAATTCATTAGCCTTTAAATTTCCAATTATCATGAATGAAAGTATAACCTACCTTAGAATCTCTTCATCTTTAATCATAGCATAATAGGTCTAAATTTTTCCTCCATGAAGAGGGGGATCGTTTCCTTGTTTTTTCTCCTAAATCAGCAGACCTTTCCTCCTCATTTTTGGGAAATAGGAATATTCCCCCCACATAATATCTATAATAATAACCTGGGCAATTAAGAGCTAAATGAAACACCAGAAATCTATCTTGCTCTTTACCAACTATTTCATGATATGCTTTAGAGATGTTATGTATTCAGTTGGTATTCTAATTTGGAGTGAATAAACTATCCATCACTTTTGATTGAAACATTATTGAGAAACACTGATACCAAGTTTAACTTCAATCTTTGAAGTGTGTTCTACCAACTATCCAAAATACATATTAATAGTTTTTAGCAATCATTTAAAATCTTTTAAAAAGAGTTATCGTAGTGGAAAGCATGAAGGTACCAGTAGTATAGTTTTCAATTATTGAGGTCCATGGACCGTAAAAAGTTCACATATATTTCTTATAAAAAAATATAGGTAAGAGGAATAAAAGATAACCAACTTTATCAAATCTAGAAAACGCATATAAAATTCTTAGTATGCAGGATACTGAACATATTTAATACTCAATTAACATCATAAAGCTTAGATGTATAGAAGTAGAATCCATAGTTTGTGTGCCAAATGACTATGAATTAGTTATAAAATTATGAATTTTTATTTCTTACGTCCCTCCTCATGAAACATCGGTGCATCACATGTATCATTAACCATTTACTACTTAATTCACTTAATCTAGGTTATGGTTAGCAAGGAAATTAATCTACTTCATCTTTTATAGGCTCTAGGTATTTACTCCTTACCGCATACTAATGGAGATTGTCAAAACAACACTACAATATTTGTACATGTAATGGATATTGCAACCTTATGTTGTGACTGTATGATCACCATATCGCATTAGGCCAAAAATGGAAATTTAATGAACTCATAGTGGTCATTGAATGAAGTGAGAGGTGAAAGAGGTGATATAAAAAAGCTAACTGGAAGTGTCAATAATGAGGTGGTTATCGATTCCAGTATTTGGGTTGTTTCAATCGGCTATAGTTTTTGTTGCCTTCCGTCAGAAGTTGTAATCAACATGTTAATAGTACCTTGGAGCAATCAGAAGTCGTATTTAGTATGTTAACAGTGTTTTCGAGTAATCAAAAGTTGAAATCAACATCTTGGCAGTATTTTGAAGTACGTTTGAAACATAATGTTAGTAAATTATGAAATGTTTTGCGTTACCGTTCATTTCAACAGAAAACCTCTACTGAAACCTAAACCCTTTAGTAATGTCATCATATTTTAGCATGTCTATTTTCATTTCAGGAATACTCAATTTACCAACCGATAATTCAATATTTGTCCAAATCAGGAATTTGAGACATCAAATCTTTAGAAACTGGACTATTTATTCATATTAAGATGTGCAATTTTAATTCATATCACGATTCCAGATTTCAAATAACTTCACTCATTTTATTCTCAGTTCCAATTCATGTTACCTTTGTCATTGCTTATTACATGCCAGTTTGTTATTTACTTAGTGACTTTATATGTATACTTATTTTGGTGGATTAATTATACCAATATAGTTTAAAGCAGCAAGATCAGTTATATATTTTATTTACACATCAATTTTTTTATAACTAAAGAAATTAGTTTTTTAAAGGAAAAAACTTAAAATACCTATCCCCGTATACCATCCTAGATCACTAGTTACGTCGGGAATAATTCTCGAAACTTTCAACGCGTTTTTTGATACCTGTATAGATATATTTAAAAAGAATCTCATTCCCACTTCATAGCATATTCATTCTTTTTCGACTAAAAATAATAAAGAAGAAATAATAGAGAAAAACAAAGTTTCATACTGTTTCACCTTTGATGGAGTAGTTGATTAGGCAACCACAGACAAACAGATTGATCTTCTCAGTGAACATGAGCTGTACTCAACAAAAGCAAAGCTGCTCTTATCTTTCCTCGAGTTTAGACTGTTCAGACTTGGAAAAGTGGACCAACCTTTTCCTAACTACTGTTGAAATTGCAACCTAGTCACAAATTATTATAACGTGTAAAGTTTCATATTTATCAAAAATTGCAAGATTGAGAGAGAATTTCATGTAGGAGACAGTAGGTACAACAGGTAATTAAGTAATATCTACCAATGAAACATGAGAAATAAATAAAATTCAAATGGTCAATATCAGACGTAATAAAAATGCGTGGCTTCTAGGGAACCTATAATCAGTCATAGAATAATTAATTTTTTTAAACAGAGTTATCAAATAAAGCATGGCCAGCATGATACCAATTCCCTAAACACGTGTAATACAATTATTGTGAATCTAATGTAGTTGGATTCATTTGGGAAATGTAATAAAAAAAACTTAATAAGGTGTAGCTCTGACTGTGACTAATTAAAAGAACATATAAATTCATGTTAGTGAAACCTTCAGAGAGCATATACAAATGCATGTTGAGAGTTGAGGCATAAAAGAAATGTTAATGAAGATTTGAAACAACCACTATCAGAAAAAGAACTATATGCATTTACCAGATTACGTACTAAATAAATTTTAGTCCAAAGAAAAAGTTGCTGCGAAATTGTAAGATTTATCCACCTTTATCAAATTTTATTTAAAAAGGGATAGCAGAACAATTTATGATCAAATCAAGTTTTATGACCCAACCTACCAACTGTGCGATCAGTTATATGCATAATATCCAAATCGAGTGAAATGGATTAGGAAATTAGTGACCTAAAACCTTTTATTTGAAATAGATAAAAGGGATCTAGGTTAGAATTGGAATAAAAGATAATCAAATTAAGTTTTACTGCAAATCCTACCAACTATGTCTTCAATATATAAAATCCCAAATTCGAGAAATAAAAATCAAAAAATTACTGACCTAATTCGAATAAATCCCCGAACTGACGTCGTAATTTCACCAAACCGTATGATCTCTGTAATGTGGAATGTCTTGGGGCAAGACTAGTCGACAGTAAAAGAAAGAAAGGGGAGTGTAGGTTTGAAGAGCGTGGATAACGAAGGGGAAAGTACAGAAATGAATACATTTTTGGAATTCAAAATAACAGTTTTAGGAAAAACACGTTGTTGGCTGTCTAATATTTATGTACTATCGAAAATACCCTTAGTTTAAAGAGGACACATGTCGTTGTATAAATGATCTGGTTTCTGTTTTCCTATTTAAGTAATAGATTTTCGATTCAAATTTTATCGCGTTTATCTAATGTACGATCACACGACAACTGCAAACGTTATGAAAATTGAAATCCGATAATAATACACTATTTCGGATCCAATGGAATTAGTTTCGTCGAATTCCAAAACCGTGCCTCGGAAGGCTATTTTTAAATGTCAATTTAAATGATATATTTTCAAAACCGAATAAAACACTTTTAAATTAAATTTCAAAAGTTCTATTACCTTCAGTATTATCGATATAAATTTTATAAGCCTTCAAATTTTTAGCGAGCTTAAAACCCCATATTTACTATTTTACCTAATTTCCAATAGTTGAATTCAATAGTTATATTATCATATATATATAGTGATATTCAAAATTCAAGTTAAAATTAACTTTTGAATATTTAAATCAATTAAATATTACAATTTCAAATGTCCAAATTTTCGGGTCGTCATAGTTAGGCTGTTTTTTAAGGCTATATGTGTCACCATTTATTATTAGTAATTTCAACCTTGATGTGGCCTTTTACATTATTGAGAAATACTTTGAAAGAAACATATTGGGAAAAGTGGAAAATTTATAACTTGGATTCAAACCCAAAATAAAACAGAATAGCACAAAATTTATATCAAGTTGTTGAAGGGGATATTGTCATGATTAAATATTCTTTGTTCTTATTAAACCACGGGTACCAACACGTAATAGAAAGTATAGTATCTATTAAAGGTCTATTTCCTTTTTCATATTAAAATCTAAAGTAGTTCCATTATTGTTCACAATTGAAGTTAGCATTGTTTGTGTTAAAGCAAAAGATTTTTAGAATGTTAACAAGAATGAAGTGTGTTGATGGACAATAGTTTTATAGATTTGCTATATTTTGTAGGTCTATAATACAAAAACACATTTTTATCTATGTCTAAATTCTTCTTCTTCGAAAGATTAATCATGTCTAATTTTTATGAAGGAGTGGCCACACGCATGGCTTTATTTTAAGGGAAGCATCTCCTTTCCTAATGAGTTTGAATATGGTTTTCCAAATGAGTTTGTGTAACGACCTGAAATTTTCGACAGTTAAAAATTGTTAATTTAATAAAGTTTTGTGATCTAATGTAGGAAGAAATAAAAATTTATGATTTAATAATAAGAATGTAATTGAAATGAAATGTAATAGTATTAGATTAAGGTAACTGATAACTGCTTTAAATGTAATTCCAAATAAATTAAAAGGACTAAAAAGGTTATAACTGATATAGATTGTAAATTTATTATCATAATGATTGTTCTAATTGATAATTGAATTTAGAGAACAATTGATAATTTAAATGTTGTATTAATAAAATAATATGTAACAAATTTTAAATCGGGGAAAATGAATGTTGTGTGAATAACTATAACATTTGTGTGCAGATGACAAACCTACAAATGCGACTAAAAGTTAATGGTGATAATTATTATAAGTTACCTATTTAATTAGTCCATTAAATTTAACTGGAAACCAGTTGAAATTAAATGTAATTAAATATTACATTAATGTGAGTTAAGACAATAACTGAAATTTGTGAACATAATAAAACGAATAAAAATGTTAATTTTATTCATCAGATAATAGATGGATTTAATGATAAAACCAAGAGAAATAAATCGATTTGAAATTTTAAATTATAATTAATGTGTGGAATTGAAAATTTTCGATATAATTGGAATATAGTAGCTAATGCAAGTAAAAGACAGAAATTGTAGCGTATTAGTGAAATAAGAGATGTACAAATGTTAACTATGTTGATAGAGTAAAAATTGATTGAATAAAAAGGGTTGGAATCAAATTTAATCAATTTATTGGAATTAAATTTTTATTAATTTAATTTAATTGCATTTGGAATTGAACACTGTAATTTGTGAAATAAATAACACTGAAATTAATATGTAAATTTACTTTGAATTATTATGAATGTGCAAACAATCAAAAATTAATGAAAATTGTTAGTTATTGACTTTGAAATAAAAATGTAATTTAATTAATTTAATTATAAATTTATTTAATTAACATGAAAATTGCCAATTTGGACACTGACTCGGATTTCAGCGAACCTAGTTTCAACGGATCCATAACGGTGAACTATAGTCGGATTTCAAGTTTCAATGATTGGACTTGTCGTTTGATCATACGGACTCGAAACGCCTAGAAATTAATTTAATTCAAATCAATTTGAAATAAGCTGGTCTTAAAATAACTCCTTTATACGATAAAATTAGGATTTGAAACCTATTTTATTGATTTTAAATATCGAAAACATCTATTTATATATATATATATGTATGTATGTATGTATGTATCTATGTATGTATGTTGACCCGTTTTCGTTCTGGAGTCAGAACAGGTTTTTCAGGTCGTTTATCGTTCAACTTTCAATCTGTTCTGGTCCATCCGTTCTATTTTTAGTCTACCTATTTATAGCCCATTATAAACCCTGGCTACTTTAATTTCATTTGTCAATACATACAATTTTCTCTGCCTTTTTTGTCATAGCCCGAAACCAGCGTCTGAAAATCGATATCAAATACCTCACTTATATTTGAATGCGAGAGACTCAAACGTCGGACTCCAGTTCGGTGGAGCTTATAACAACATTAGATGAATACAACACAGCAGAAACAAAATGAATTTCATTGATCATAACATATGGATACAACAACGGGATATAACATTTGATTACAACAATTGAACACTACATCAGAGTGCTATACATGATACAAGAACAATAACACGCAGTGGAACAACAATAGGGTCTTCAAAAGAAAGAGATCGAGAGGGAGAATCTAGCATAAGCACCTTTAAAACCAAACTTCAAAGCTTCCAAAAGATTTTCAAACCAAAAGCTTCCAAAATCCGACATCTTCCAAAACCAAACACTCCGAAAGACTTCAAAGATTCCTAGCTCCAAATCTGAGCTAGCACCAGAACACGGATAACCTGCTTCTAGGCTACCCGTGTGGAAAATTATGGACACCCAGAGTTTAGAAAGGGAACAATAAACTCCGGAGCAGTCATGGGACTGGTATGAGTAAACAAAAATAGTTGTTTGAATAAAATCAATTTATATAAAATAAATCCGTTATGCTTTTTGGAAAATGAAACTACCATAAGGCCTCCTGCCACATACACAATGCAAGCGCACAATTAGAGTAGATTTCTTCTTATGATAGTCAAACATGGTCGAACCATACCTCCAGGCCGATCCATACCTCCAGGCCGAACCATACCTCCAGGTCAATCCATACCTCCAGGCCGATCCATACCTCCAGGCCGAACCATACCTCCAGGTCAATCCATACCTCCAGGCCGATCCATACCTCTATGCCGAACGACATCCGAATGCCGATCTAGTGTGGAATGCCGGACAATGTGGAGTGCCAAACAGTGTGGAATGCCGAACAATGTGGAGTGCCAAACAGTGTGGAATGTCGAACAGTGTGGAATGTCGAACAGTGTGGAATGCCAAACAGTGTGAATGCCGAACAGTGTGGAATGCCGAACAGTGTGAATGCCGAACGGTGTGGAATGCCGAACAGTGTGGAATGCCGAACAGTGTGAGTGTCGAACAGTGTGGAATGCCGAACAATGTGAATGTCGAACGTTCCTGAATGCCGAACGCTCCTGGAAGCCTAACGTTCTTGAATGCCCAATGGTCTCTAATGCCGAACGCTCCTGAATGCTGAGCGCTCTCAAATGCCGAACGCTCCTGAGTGTCGGGCATTCCTTAATGCCGAACAGTGTGGAATGCCAAACAATCTTGTATGCCGAGCAACTTTGTCATGCCGAACGGCCCTCAATGTCGATCGAAACTTAAGTTACACCGGTCTCTTATACGACCCCTATTTTCAAAAAAAATATTTTCGGGTACGACCCAAATTTTCAAAGAAAAAATATTTTCGGGTACGAAACCTAGCCGCAGCGCAGTGCCTCCAGATAGTGAATTCAAAACTCAACTTAATAAAGGAACATTCTATCTACTTCCCTTACATCCCCTGATCGACCAGGGCATAGAGGATCTAGCGACAGCTTCTGAATGGCAGCAAGGGAACGGACAAACAGCCGCTACTCAAACGATACTCTCAAAGGGATATCATATCGATCACCCTTGAGGAGAATCGACCTCCATATATATTTTGGCAGCCAGTTAGCTGGAGAACCTCCTATGACCGTGGATCGTTTCTATGACAAAAATGAATCTAAACAAAGTGTGGAGGAGCGGAACAGACTAAGAAAAATAACAATGAAGGCCCGTTGGCTAAGGATGTAGATCCCAGTAGCCAAAACAAGACCTCAAAATTCGGCTCATATGTTCTTTGAAAGATTCAATTGACAACCTCTACTTGAAGACTCACGACTCGGAGTGGTATTGGAAACCAACCTCGAGAGAGTACACCAAAGTCTAAAGAAAATCAGGGGAATGTTGTATATTCCCAGATGCTCACTAATCCTAACACGGGCGATTACAAACACCTCCTAGGTATAATCGAAAAGCCGATCTGGAAAGGAAAGCTTCAATAGTATGTACAAGTCTTGTAGAATGGCAGGCAACGAACATCCGATGCCTATTAATAAAGGGATATGATTATCAATTGGACTACTGATGCCTGACATCCCTTTGAAAGGAGCCAGGGGCAAAGTCGAATAGTGAGCACACGATGCTGCTTCACTTATCAATGAGATTTATCCTATCTTCTTTGAATTATTTCCAAATCTATTTCTATTTTAATTGTTCTATGAACTACGGATAACTTGAACTAAACTAATTTCAAAATGATGCAGGTGATACTCAGATTTGGTCGCCAACCAATCCACGTAGACAATGATCGGACGTGGGAAGTTACATCTAGACGAGCATAATTCAATCGCTCATCATTAATCATGTGCCTTTAATTTAGGGCCAAGAACTAAAGATTGAAAAGCTCATCACGATTAGAGCCCAAATACAAAGTCAACATGACTGACCATCCATTCATTGACCTCCACATTTGACTTGGAGACCTGAACAAGGCTTGAAATGAGTATGGCCTGATTGTCCACTCAAATCAAGTCATAGAACAAAGTCCGACAAAATACAGATGCCACTCTTGAAGCTCAGTGACGTCGGGATCTGTCTAGAGTGGACGTTATTTGATCGTCTGCACATCAAATCCTACCTTGAACATAAAAGGTTATTCGAAAGCCCGACTTGGAGTAGTCGTGATGGACTACCTTCTCATCAACCATCACTCTCAATGCATGGACACAGCTGCACTTTAAAACGTATGCAACTTACTGTGTCTACTTAATAATCCATTGTTCTTGGTTTCTAGAAAGAGATACGAAAAAATTGTGTGAGATTTGACTATCTAACCTAGAATGGATGTGATCCAACCATCTGTCATATACCTCCTTCCTTGACTTGATTAGAAGAGCTATAATCACCATGCGGATGAGAATCGGCCGTCCATTCTTCAAGTTTCATCCTTCATGCTAGGGGTAGAGTCCCATTCCAAGAGCAAACGTGGTCCGATCATTCATTCGACAGCATTATCCTCGATACGGTAAAAGAAATACAAATTAAATGGGTGGAAATACAACTGCTCTCGACTTCAATCTCCAAGCCACCTAAGTGCGGACTGGAGTACTCTAAGTCCCCAGAGTGCGAACTAGAGTATAAATGACTTAAATGTCCAAGTCCCCTAAGTGCGGACTGGAGTACTCTCAGTCCCTAGAGTGCGGACTAGAGTATAAACGACCCAAAATCTCCAAGTCCCTGGAGTGTGGAATGGAGTACTCCGAGTCCCCAGAGTGCGGACCAGAGTATAAACGACTCGAAATCTCCAAGTCCCCGGAGTGCGGACTGGGGTACTCTGAGTCTCCAAAGTGCGGACCAGAGTATAAACGACCCAAATCTCCAAGTCCCCGGAGTGCGGACTGGAGTACTTCGAGTTCCTAGAGTACGGACCAGAGTATAAACGACTCAAAATCTCCAAGTCCCCAGAGTGCGGACTGGAGTATTCTGAGTCCCCATAGTGTAGAGCAGAGTATAAATGACCCAAAATCTCCAAGTCCTCGGAGTGCGGACTGAAGTACTCTAAGTCCCCGGAGTGCGGACCAAAGTATAAATGACTCAAAATCTCCAAGTCTCCGAAGCGCGGACTGGAGTACTCTAAGTCCTCGGAGCGCGGACTCGAGTATAAATGACTCAAAATCTCCAAGTCCCCGGAGCGCGGAATGGAGTACTCTAAGTCCCCGGAGCGCGGACTCGAGTATAAACGACTCAAAATCTCCAAGTACCCGGAGCGCGGACTGGAGTACTCTAAGTCCCCGGAGCGCGGACTCGAGTATAAACGACTCAAACCTCCAAGTCCCCAGAGTGCGGACAAGAGTACTCTATGTCCCTAGAGTGAAACTCTAGTATAAACGACTCAAACCTCCAAGTCTCCAGAGTGCGGACTGGAGTACTCTATGTCCCTAGAGTGTGGACTCGAGTATAAACGATTCAAACCTCCAAGTCCCCAGAGTGCAGACTGGAGTACTTTATGTCCCTAGAGTGCGGACTCGAGTACTTTATGTCCCTAGGTTTTATAAATAGAGTGCAGACTGGAGTACTTTATGTCCCTAGAGTACTTTATGTCCCCTGAGTGCGGACTGGAATACTCTAAGTCCCCAGAGTGCGGATTCGAGTATAAGTGGTTCAAATCCCTAAGTTCTATGAGGATGAGCTAGAACACTAATGACTTGAACTGACCAAATCCCTGATGTACAGACTATAAGATATTCTAAGTGCTTGAAGCCTGGAGTGAAAAAATGAACAACTCCCAAAGAATTTCCGAGCTATATGAAGATGAACTGAGAGGTCTATGTTATTCACAACAGCTTGGATTTAAATCACAATCACAAAGAAAATTGAACGATAAGAGTCTTTTGTAACACAGAAAAAGGAACTAAACTTTATTCAGAAATGAGTTTCTACTACAACCCCTCCAAAGTTAGGAGTCGACAATCTATTTACAATAACTATGGAAGTAGATGAAAATAATTACATAACTTAAACTAACTCTCGTTGAACGAGAGTAATGATTACTTCTTGTGCTTCTTCGACTTCTTCACCTCCGTTGTCTTCTCAGATGACTCCTCTCCTTCGGGTTTACCCTTGGTACCCTCTTTGATGGAGGAGCAACAGCCGAAGAAGTATGAGGAACATCCATGGGTTTGGACCTGCCAGGGAGAATGATCTTCAGCGGCTTGTTCAAAGGATCATTGGGGTCCATGGCTTGAGGTTCGACCTTGATCTTGGTCGTTTCTTCCTTCTCTTTCTTAAGCCTCTCCTTCATGCTCAGCTCAGATGTGTGCTCAGAGACGCCTGTAATTTCAACTTCATAACTCTCATCAATGGGAGAGGAAGCCTCAGATTTATCTTCATCAAGCGCTCCGATCACTTGGGCATCTGGACCGGGAGCCTCTCCTGCATGAGGGGCCTCACTTGTTTCCTTCCCCACCTCCTTGGCGACATCGCTCCACGGAGTGGGATCCGGATCAGAACAGCCTGCACAAAATCATTAAAAACAAGCCTTAGAATACAATAGTCCTTCATAAAGAATGATGACTTATGGAATCTTAAAGTGAAGGGTTATCTACCAGGTTATGGCAAACTCTCAGCCGTTAGAGGGGACTCACCTTTTGGAATGGAGGACAGAATGTGGACGCCAAGGCCAGGGTCCTCCGGGTTGTAACCAATATGCTGCTCAAATGGATCGAGTATCAGCCAATCGGCCGACTGAGTAGGCATATGAGTTGGAGGCATGACTCCGGATGGACCGGTGATAACTTCTTTTCCTTTTGCTAAGGGAAAGCCTTTGCAGTAAAGAACTTTTTCCGCTGACAGGTCCAAAGGCTCGTTTCCTTTAAGAAATTCTTTTATCAAAACCTTTTCATTAACCTCCTCGAAACCATGCTGGCTTTCCTTATTTCTATCAAGGCCTCCCACGCCTCGGCTAAAGATTCAAGATAGCCCTCGTCTAAAAAAGTCAAGTCTCGATGCATGAGAACACGGGCATTGAATTCAGCGATTAGCAGGTCAACATGCTTTTGACCTCCTCCCTACCTTCTTCTCTAGCCGCCTCAAGATGGGAGTCGATATTCATGGACGCTATCTTGGGGACTCAGAGTATAAATGACCCAAAATCTCCAAGTCCCTGAAGTGCGGACTGGAGTACTCTGAGTCCCCAGAGTGCGGACCATAGTATAAACAACTCAAAATCTCCAAGTCCCCAGAGTGCGGACTGGAGTACTCTCAGTCCCCAGAGTTCGGACCAGAGTATAAACAACTCAAAATCTCCAAGTCCCCGGAGTGCAGACTGGAGTACTCTGAGCCCCAGAGTGCGGACCAGAGTATAAGCGACTTAAATCTACAAGTCCCCTGAGTGCGGACTAGAGTACTCTCAGTCTCCAGAGTGCGGACTAGAGTATAAGCGACTTAAATCTCCAAGTTCCCTGAAGCGGACTTGTGACGACCCAGAATTTTGTATATTTGAAATTGGAATATTTAATCAATTTTAAATATTTAAAAATTAATTTTTAACTTGAATTTCAAATATCAATAATTATTGGATAATTAATTGTTGAATTCAATTATCAGAATTGGGTAAATTATTGAACCTGGAATTTTAAGCCGGTTAAAAATAGTTTGAAGGTTTGGAAAATTTACTTTGATAATATGGACGGTGATAACACTTTTAAATTCGAATTTAAAGATGTTTTGGTTTAGTTTTGAAAATATAATGATATAACGCTAGGAACGCTGGTCATTGCATTTAAATGGGGGTTAGGGGTTAGAATTATGGACCACGGGATATTTTGGATATAAAAATATAAATTTCAAATCCTTTAGCCACCCTATAAGCAGACCTAGCCTGTCTCTATCGTCACCCTTCTCTGTGAAGCCACCTTCCATCTACATCGTGTCTTTTCCTTTATTCTTCAGCCGAACATTTTAGTTAAAAAAAACTCACGAAAGAAAAACGAGGAAACCCAAATTAATGGAAAATCTAAGAACCCAAAATACGATCTTCCTTTTCTTCTCCTGTTAAACGTCGGGCTCCTCAAATCGAATACAAATCAAACCCTTAGCTTCATCTCGTTTTCCAATCTCGAACCAATTCGAGAATATCGAATGTGACTTCAATATAATAAAAAAAGGGAAAAAATCGTTCTTCTTCGAATCGGGAAAATGGGAAGCTCGCGTTTTCTCGTTATAATCTACAGATGGTCGCTTGGACAAGGGTAGCAAGGTTGGCAGGAGAAGACGGCGTGAGCGGGATGAGGGCGACGCGAGGTGTGATGGTTCGATCTGAATAGGGATTTAGGGTCGGTGATGTAGGGGATGTTGTTGTGGGTTGTGTTCGGCGCTGCTCGTGGAGGTGAGGACGAGCGACAGTTAGGATGAGTGCCGCGAAGCGATAGAGGGTGGAATTTGGTCCTTCGAATGGATGTGAGGCAGTGGTGTGGCGTACTCGTGGGTCGCGAATGGAAGAGGGAAGGTGGCTGAGATTGTGAGTTCGGTGGGTGACAGTGAGGAGGTGGATTTGGCAGTAAGGTATAGCTTCAGATTTATCTTTTTCCAATTTAATCTATAGACGAAAATATACTGACGAGATTTTGGAAAAAAAGATAAAGATCTAGAAACATGAATTTTTCTGGTTAAAAAGAATAAAAAAAATAAAAACAAATAAGGTTAGATACTGTTTTGTTATTTACAAAAGAGAATAATAATATAACAACAGGTTTTATAAAATAGTGATATATATAAACTGTTGTTGTTAGAAAGAAAAAAAAATTAATTAATTAATTATCCTCGATTTGGAGATCTAAATTTGTAAATGTAAGTTTATACAGTGAAGTAAATTACTGCTGATATTTACTGAAACAGAAAAATTATTTTATAAGGTTTGAAAAAAAAGGGTAAATAGAAATTTTAAAAATAAAATAAAATAGTTATAAAAAGGAAATTAGTTTAAATAAAATTTGTTGGATTAAATAAAATTTGTTAAATGAAATTAATTGACCGATTAGCTCAAATGTTAATAAATTAATAAACTATAAATTGTTCATACAAGGTCAATATATGAAGGAATCAAGCCGGGTTGGGTCGGATTGCAAAACAAGAATCAAGGTGAGTTAATCTCACTCAGTTAATTTCAATTTAAATTTAAATGATTTAACTTTAAATAATTGTTTGAATGGCTGAATTGATTGATGTGATATAATATGATATTTTGGAATTGACATATTATATTGTGCTAACATCTATGGATGCAGGGAAAACAGGTTGGAGGGATCAAACTGCCCCCTCGCATTTATTTAAATTATTCAATATCCTTTGTTGTGATTTTTTTGATATCCTATGATGAGTTATATTGGAATATTGAATGTTATGGTTTGATTGGATATTCGGGTATAATGAATTACCAAATTATATGAATGGGATTGTTGAAAGAAATCAAAAGGAAGTAAAATTTGTAAGCGAATTAATTATAGAAAATTTGAATAAACTAAGAATGAATTGAAATGAAATAGAAGTAATATGAAAATAATAATAAATAACTTCGAGTATGAAGAGAAAAAGAATTTTGAATAAAATGAAATTGATGAATTGTAAAGTTAAGTTATATCAATTAAAGAAATAAAAAATTATTTTAAAATTCAAAGTTTCTATTTATTTAAAAGGGTAAAGAAATAATTGAGAAATCTAAAAATTGGAATTTCTAGTTAATGTATTTTAAATCAAAATTAAGAAATGAAATCTGAAATTAATAGATTCTGAATTAAAGGGGAATAAATAGGAAATCAATTTGGAAATTGATTTAAGTGTTTGAAATTGACAATTTAAAGAAGAATGTGAAGAGAAGTATATTTCTCTGAATAGCCAAGTACGTTCAAAGTAAACTTTTAAATATAAGTTAAAAGCTTTAATATTGTTTTAAAGAGCATGTTTAGAAAATTTATTATTTCTAACCCTTTAAATTCTTAAGTAGATATCTTTCAAATCTATTGTCGTAGTAGTTATTTAAAAGGTGACTTGGTAATTCTGTTTTAAAAAGTAAAAACCTAGTTTTATATTTTATTAAGCAACTTCGCTTTCAAATATTCATATAGTATATATTTTTAGCCAATTATTGAAGTAGTCTTAACTTGGATGTTTTAAAGTAAATTCCAAAGTAAGTATTTTATTTTAACCTACTATCGTAATAATTATTAAAAAAATGATTTGATATTTTGTTTAAAGAAGAAAATCTAGTTATATTTATAAGGTAAACTTGTTTTAATTATTTCTAAAGTATTACTTTAAATTAAGTACTAAAGTAAAATTTTCTAAATTAAATGTTAAACATATTTTACAATAAAGTAATTTAAAATTATTTTAATAACCTAAGTTTTGTGTTGGTGATTCTAGTGGAAATAGAAATACTTGGAATTTAGTCTGAGAAAGGCAAATAGTTTTTTAGAAAACTGTTTCCAAGGAGTTTGAAAAGTGAAAATATATCTTGTGAAGATATTTTTGAGATTAATAAATAATTTGGAAAATTATTTATTGGTTGATGGATGTATGTGCAAATTAATTGATAGTTAAATCACCGACTATCAATATTGGACAAATGCGTTGATCGTTTCGAAGAGACCGGGATCGGGATTTATTTCTCGAAAACCACTTCGATCCGGTTTGTACGTTTCGTGGAAAACGAGTTTGGAACCGAAGATGGAGCAGTGAAGTGCAAGGGCTAGTCGCGACTAATCCTGAGGATGTTTCCAAAATGGATGTAGTAGGAATAGTGCCTTCGGTTCCATTCGAACCCGGGACGGACTTGTATGAATGAATGCTTGCAAAACATCGTCAGGTGGACAATGGACATTCTAAGGGATATGTTCTATAAAGGTAACGCTTAGCCTCAAGCCTCATCAAATGGGAATGGCTGAAAATCTGGGGTTATGCAGCAAGGCTTCGTGGGTAGCCACCACTGGAGGGCGAGGTCATCCCTGTCTAGATGTCCCTTATTTTTTCGGCTTAGTGGGCAATTGCTGATCCCAACCGCGGGGTGATCTCACTCGGGATTATCCAGTAAGGGGTAGTCCCGGTCTTGTGTTGCAAGGGAGCGGGCGTACTCCTCGGTACGGTGATCTAGGCCCCGTACTATGAAGGTGGTACCCTAGTGCCTAGTCATTAGTTGGAAATCTATTCTCCCTACGAGCCTTGTACGAGTTTTGCTTGTATTACCCACTTTGTGGCTAGTAGCTGGAATTTAATAGATGTAATAATTTCGGGTATTTTATAAGTATTTGTATATAGACCCTATTATAATATCAGAGGATTTCTATAAAAATGTTTTAGCTATCGTAAGGTAAAAACCCGACATGTTTATTTGTGGCGTGGTCTTACGAGATGCTTTTGTTTTCAAAGGATTTTTGAAACTTTAATAATCAATTGGGTGTGATTTTCTCACGCTAGTAATCCAGACTGACTCGGGTGTTATTTAAATGTAATGCTCGGGTCAGACCGAGTATTATAGGATATAGGATTTGATGCTGTGGAGCTCAGGAGCCGAGCTGGATGACGATGCGTATTTCGTACTTGTTTATATACATATATATTCCGCAGTGTTGAGTTGTTGAGTATCCATTTGCATGTTATTGATGTTGAGTTGTGATTGATGTACTCTGATGATGTAATATATGAACAGATATATTTGTTTGTGTAAAGATCATTTAATATCTATTATATTTTATTCCGCTGCGATGGTTAGATTCTGATGTTGTTTTCTATTTTCTTCTTCTACCTCTTCTTCTTTAACCAAATGGTTCGTATTTCTGTACAACTTGAGTTGATTGTTGTTGAATAGTGTTGATTCAAGGGGTACGGATTTGCGGGCTGTTACAGGACTAGAGTACTCTCAGTCCCCTGAGCATGGACTAGAGTATAAAAGGCTTACAAACTTCTATGTCCCCTGAGTGAGGACTAAAGTACTCTCAGTCCTCGAAATGCGGACCAGAGCATAAACGAATTGACAAAAATCTTTGCATCCCGAACTGCGGACTAAAGTATAAACCGTTCAATAAATCTCTAAGTCCCTAGAGCATGGACCGAAAAACGAACACAAATTGGGCGCGAGTCGAACGAGGGGAGAATAACACTAAGTCACCAGAATGCAGAGTGGTGTATAAACATCGACAAATAGATGAGTGGATTCTGACCATTCTCTATTCCGCAAACTTCGGTCGAAAATAGACAGGAGGATTATTAACTCGCTAAGGATGGAGCTCGACAATCCAACTAGTGGCCTAGCTAAATCAATGTTGGGAGCAGAGGTACAAATCACTAAAAGATGAATACGACATCTTACTATAGCTCTAGCTTGGCGTTTCTTATAACTTAAGGCAACGACTAGATGGAGGCCTCAACACAAAACTAATCGAAATGCCATCCAAAGCTACGAGGAACAGACTATATCATACCTCATATCGAGGGTCAATACTGATCCGCACTAAGCACATACGAATGTGACTGGGATGTTCCTTGAAAAACTATAACCTCCAGAGTGTGGAAAGGAGAGTAAACCATGAAGATTTTGTCAAAAATTATCCAGCACCCTCCTTCGATCCATTAGGAGGAGTATGAAACTGGATGGGCATGACCTGACTGCATTTGTAGCCAACTTTACCTCAAGATCTGATTACAAAACATGAACCAAAGTGGACGTGGATGACCGTCCAGTGTTCGAATTACACCCTAAAACTGATGAGGTATCGAAATATTCTTCTTGGAATGAAAAACCACAATAAAATCCAAGATAGGCGAGACCCTGTCTCCCATCGACTGACTTGATCCTCGATCCAACGGGAAAGAGAGTAATGTTAAAGTAGGCATGGCTGACCTTCCTACTTATTGGTATATATTCCCTAGACCAGGGGACATGAGCTAGAAGCAACATGAATGTGAACTGACTATTCATCGATCAACTTTATGTTTTTGAAGTTTAGGTGGGAATATAAACATAGTTAGGACGAGACTCAACCATCCATGCAGAACATTTATCAACCCGAGACTGGGAGTAGATGCGTGGTCATCCAAACACCGGCTGCGATAGCTCAATATTGAAACTTGTGTATAATGTTTACAACTACTCAAGGCTACGACTGAAAGAATGCCTAGGGATAGAATCATTAAATCGATACCTAAGCTAGTGGGCAACTAACTGTCACTCCAACCCGAGGCATGCGGATCATGAATGTTGCTCGAATATGGAAGATGGAACCCCTGCAAAACAACAACGCATGATGACAGATGATATAGTGTTTAGGAGTCGAGATGCAGACAAGGTGGATAGCTCTGTCCACATCCAAACCACTGACAATTGACAAGTAGTGCCCGAGCCCTGGCTCGGGTTGCATTCTTGGATCTATAGAGACATACATCCGAGAATTGATAATGGGGGACCTAGGGAAACGAATGCAGCACCGGTTGAGCTGACGATTGACATACCAGTCAGCCGGGATGACCCATCATTGGCCGAGGATCTTACTGATTTCCTCCGAGCGAACCTAGATGTTTTCGCTTGGACACATTCTGATATGTGCTGGATTTCTCCCGCTATTGCGAGTCATATGTTGAACATAGACCCTAAATACGTCCCCATAAAACAAAAAAGGAGAGGCATGGACCTGGAGAGGTCCGCTGCTCTAAGAGAGGAGGTGGACAAACTCAAAGCCAATGGGTTCGTCCGCGACGCCCTCTACCCTGAATGGGTTTCTAACCCTGTGCTTACGAGGAAAGCAAACGGAAAGTGGAGAACTTGTGTTGATTACTCTGATTTGAATAAAGCATGCCCGAAGGATAGTTTCCCTTTACCTAGAATCAACCAGCTCGTCGACTCTACGGCCGGACACAAATTATTGTCCTTTATGGATGCGTATTCAGGATACAATCAGATCCCGATGACATTCCAGACCAAGAACACACCAGTTTTGTCATAGATGTGGGGCTATATTACTATGTAGTAATGCCTTTTGGATTGAAAAACGCGGGAACAACTTGTCAACGTCTGGTGAATCGAATGTTTAAAGACCAGACTGGAAGAACGATGGAAGTTTATGTGGATGACATGGTCGTGAAGTCACGGCAGTCGAACGACCACATCCGAGACCTAGCGGAGATGTTTGATATATTTAGGCATTATGAAATGAAAATCAATCCTTTGAAGTATTCACTTGGTTTAGCGTCGGAAAAGTTTTTGGGTTTCATTGTGAATGCGCGGGGAATCGAAGCTAACCCGAAGAAGATTCAAGCGATCCGAGACATACAAGTGCCCAGAACTATGAAGCTTGTACAAAGCTTGAATGGAAAGGTGGCTGCACTGAGTCGATTCATATCTAGAGCTACAGACAAGTATATTCCTTTCTTCGATGTGATAAAGAAAGGAAAGAGGAATTTCGAGTGGACATCCGATTGTGAGGAAGCTTTCCGAGCTCTGGTAAGGCATTTGGAAAGTTCCCCGGTGCTATCGAAAATAATAGGCTACGAAATGTTGTATGTGTACTGGCAGTATCCAAGCATGCTATCAGTACGGCTTTGGTTCACGAAGATGACCAAGCGAAAAAACCAGTTTACTATGTCAGTAAACGTCTGATGGGGGCAGAAAGAAATTAGCCCAAGATCGAGAAATTAGCCTATTGCTTGATGATTGCGTCACGCAAGCTTCACCAATATTTTCAGGCACACTCAATCAGTGTTTACACTGATCAACCCTTGCGACAGGTACTCCAACGACCGAGAAATTTTGGAAGGATGTTAAAATGGAATATCGAGTTGAGTCATCTCGATATTACCTACCTTCCACGAAGGGCCATATAGGGGCAAACATTAGCAGACTACATTGTTGAATTCACTTGTTAGACGACTCAAACGGCCACAATGTCATACCTCTCGTTCGATGGAAGATGTACACAGATGGGGCATCTAACGACCGTTGTTTGGGGGCTGGCGTAGTTATTGTGACTCTTGAAAACTGATCAGTTTGTTATGCTTTGAAGCTTGAATTCCCAGCAACAAATAACGAAGCCGGGTATGAAGCATTGATTGCTGGCTTGAGACTTATCAAAGAACTGGGAGTAAAATCGGTTGAAATCTTTTGTGACTTGCAATGGTGGTGTACCAAGTGCGGGGAGACTATCAAGCAAAGGGACAGGGACATGTTCAGGAGCTGCTAGCAAATCTGGAATATTATGATATCTTGCATGTCCCGCATGAACAAAACAAAGAAGCTAATTCATTGGCCAAATTTGTGAGCATTGGCGATGCCCAGCAAATGGGATTAGTTCCCATTGAAACCTTACATACTCCGAGTAAAAATATGATGGAGGTAGATTTCATGTTAGAAACCGAAATCGATAAGGAATCATGGATGACCCCATTTAAGCAATACTTACTACATAGGATCTTACACGAAAGAAGGAGCGAAAGACGACAATTCATTCGTAAGGCTTCGCGATATGTAATGGAGAGCGAAATAATGTATCGAAGGGGATTCTCGACCCCCTTACTCCGGTGCATAACCCATGATGAGATAAAATGAGTCCTGAAGGAGGTCCATGAAGGAGAGTGCGGTGAATATACTAGAGGGGCAGACGTTAGCGAAAAAAATCCTTCGCTATGGATACAATTGGCCGACTGTAAATCGGGATGCCACAGACTATGTGAGGAGATGTGAAAAATGCCAAAAATATGCAAAAGTCCCTAGAACTCCGCCGACGGAGCTCACACAAATGGTTAGTCCCTGGCCGTTTGCAATGTGGGGGATCGACATAGTCGGTTCCTTACCCATATCCAAAGGAGGTGCGAAATACGCGATAGTTGCGGTCGATTACCTTACTAAGTGGGCAGAAGCAGAGCCTTTGGCCACTATCACCACCAAAATGGTCATTAATTTCGTTGTACGAAATATTATATGTCGTTTTGGCCTTCCACGAACTATCATTACAGACAATGGAACTCAATTCGAAAGCAAGGATTCCAAAGAATTTGACCAAAAATATGGCATTAAGAAAAAGTTTTCAGCCGTTGCTCATCCGAAACACAATGGATAAGTGGAAGCCATGAACAAAATAATCAAATCGATATTAAAAAAGCGTTTGGAAAAGGCTAGAGGCAAGTGGGTAGATGAACTTCCAACAGCATTATGGACTTATAGAACTACCCATGGGTCCGTGACTGGCCATACTTCATTCACTCTTTCTTATTGCTCTAAGAAAATACAAACAAAGAACCGCAATTGAATTTCAATTAAGCTAGATGGAATTGGTGACGACTTATGAGAATATAAAACGCATCCGAAAGCCAATGGCAAGAACATGTACCCGAACATGCATGAGTACATTCGAAAAAGTTCGATTTCTCGAAATCAACATAAATTGAATTCTCGCTTAGGGTTATTAAGAAAAGACTAGATCAGATAGCCAAAGCTTGCTAGCTCTGTAGAATCAGACACGGATGGCCACTGATGAACTACAACCCTCGATTTATAAAATTGGGAATCAACCAAGTGTCAGGACGACCGACGAAGGTATGACAGCTTGGAAGGATGAAATCGACGGATAATGACTATTCAGAAAACGTGATGGATTTCTTTCTGGAAACAAGGGGTACTCGCTGATTCAAAGCGTGTCGTGTTGCTTCACACGACACACTTTGGGGGGGCAAGTGTTAACCGGCACCTTGGCTCGGCTACAAAACGATAGTTGAAGATATTATTGTTAGCACTAGACAAGGTTCTGACCCAGGAGAGCCTGAAGATATACGGGTTTGATGCAGTCAACACATTTTGGCATTTAGGTACGGTTCGACAGAAATAGACCAACCAGCTTGAGATCGCCCTATATGGGCCAAGTTACCTCAGCCTTGAGCCCATGAGGGGAGTCTAACCCATCTTCGTCTATAAATAGAAGGGCAGGAGCACAGTGAAAGGGACCTTTTTCCGGGAACACTGGGGAGACTCTGCCATTTTTTATACTCTCCTCTTTTTAATTCAAACTTGTATTCAAGTCATTGATTTACGGATTGTATCTGTATTCAAGTAATTGAGAAAGCAATCAAGATCAAACTCAAAGTGGATGTAGGCAATTACGCTGAACCACTATAAATCTGGTGTTCTCGTATTTGTTGTTCTTGTTGCATTGAATTACGCTATTTTTCAGTTCTAATTTACTCTCTTCATTAATCTCTCTACATAACTCTACTCAAGGGTGTTAGTGGTTAATTTTGATGGGAACAGACATTGATTTTTAATTTATGATATACAAAGTTTATTTTTAACATGTATTTCCAAATTGATTTTTTTTAAGAATAAAGTTATATCATAATATGTGTTTAAATTAATATTGTTTTCATTGAAAATAATAATAATACTAATATGTATATCATTGCTATTCTATCAAATTGATTCTGATTCGTTTCTCATCGATTCTTATCTATCAGCTTCGTCCATCAAATCCTCTTTTACCTTACTTCACTTTGGGACTGTTGTTGGATCGTTCGACTTTCTAGATCGTAATCCAATTCGTAGCTTGTTGGGTTGTCAAACTCTCTAGCCTCGAAAGGTGAGCAATCACTCACGATTTACGTTCTTATATATACTAAATTTGATTTCAATTGAAATATGATGTTGTTAGTTATTTACACTGTTATATATATGTTATTACATGTATCTGTTCACCTGTGACATCTGACACCATTATCTGTTATTTTTATTGGATATATGCCTGTTGTATTATTATCATATCTGTTATCACTTTGCAAGTTCCCTATTAGTATAGAATTCACTATGGGTTGAAATGATACATACTCGAACGATCTATAGAATAAGAGAAAATCATTATGGGTTGAAATGATTAACCCAAGCGATTTTCATTTGAATTGAATTTAGGATTGCGGGTTGAAATGATATATATAGCCGTACATATTTAAATTGCGGATCGAAATGATAAATATCAGTATCACTTGACCATAGGATAGAAATTAGATACAGACATCGTTGATCTATATTTAAATAATTTGAAATGATTACTATGGTTTTGAAAGGAAATATATGGTTTTATATAAATATTGATTTTAGATATTATATAAATGTCATTTTATATATAGTTAAATTCTTGATTTTAAGCTATGCATAAATTGTTTTAATATAAATTAAGTTTAATAATAAAGTCGATTTTTATTAAAATATAATATGGTTAAGTATTTATTTAAATTATATTTTAATATAAAGTTTCTAATGATTTAATAAATTAAGGTTAAGAAGATAGATTTGAAATTGACTTGAAATTGTATTTAGTTAAGAAATATATTTAATTAGAAATCGATTTGGAAGTTATTAAATTTGAGATTTTTAAAGGATAAAATTTGATAACTTGATTTTGGTTCAGGTGGTTTAGTTGAATATTTCAAGTTAAATAAGTTGAAGGAAATATTTAGTTTATTTGTAATTTGGGGTTTCATTTAAATAATATTGGAATTATTAAGTGAATATTTCAAAACTAAATAATAATAAAGTTAAATTAAGATATATATGAAACTATCAAATTTAGTTTTGAGATTGTGAAATATTTAAAGCTTTGGAATATATCGAAATTTAAATGGTTTATTTGAGGTTCAAATTCGAATTTGAAATCGATATAATGATTTATTGAGAACTGAATTGAATTGAATTGATGATTTGAGATTTGACTAAATTTCAAATTTTGGGATTGATGTTGATTTGGAATTGATTTGTGAAATTTGAGGAAGCTATTTTATTATATAAAGTATTTTAAATTATATTTAAAACTATTTATATATGTTATTTTATAAATTTATTTCATATAAACTATTTTAATATAAATTATTTTTAATATAAACTATTTCAAATTATAACTATTTTTATATAAACTATTTTAAATTATAAACTATTTTATTGTATATACTATTATTTATATTTAAACAGTTCAGTGGGAAGTGTTATGATTCTAAAGCGTTATGATTTCTAAATTTTTATTTCCGAAGTATTATGATTTCCAAGTGTTGGATTTAGAAAGTGTTATAACTTTGAAGTACTAAGATTTTTAAATAGATATATTTGAGATGGATATATTTAAAATGGAAATGATATTGTATTTGGTTTTGAAATGAAAGTGATATCGTATTGATAGGGTTTTGAAATGGTAATGATATTTTGGTTTTGAAATATAAACTATTTTGAAAGTTTATTAAATGACCAATCGGTGTAATAATTACGTAGTTATTGAAGAGTCTGTGATCGGTTAGGGACATACTCTCTGTTTGAACTGAAAACCACTTTGATAACTATTATACGCGGAGTGTGATCTAGAATGAAGTGGTTGGAATGATGAAGTTGCTGGATTTGAAGAAAGAGAACGATAATGGATAGCCTTGACACTTGCCTCAAATTTGAAATGACTTAAACAGGAGTCATGCCAGGCCAATGAGGTTAGCCACCTCTAAGCGAATACATTTCTTCGTAAACTACTCATTACTTGTTTTCGATTGGTGCGCACCCTTGAATTGGGAGTGTTGTTTCGTGGTGTTGCGATCTTTGCGGCGATGCGTTCTCACCAGTCCGGATCAAGCAAACGGTAGTTTCACTACCTTGGGTATTGCCTCATATGCCTTGTCATACTCGTATCCCTATGTGCGACCACTACGATTTGTTTTGTGTTATACCTATTGAGTACTCCCTGATAGCCCACTAGTTTATGGTGGAGTTTACACTGCTGTATAGACTATGACGCTTATATAAATGTGTTAAGGGGAATAATGGTAACGCCTTAACGCTATATTGATACTTTATATTACTGATAGGCATTATCTACTTAGCATACACTACTACATAGTAGATAGTTTAACGGATCCTTAGAGGATGGTTATCCCAAACATCCTTTGAGTTACTTGTATTTCAGTTGTTATTTCACTTGATTTGGATATATTGATATAAGAATGTTAATCCTGACTCGAGTGTTTTGTGTTTACCAGTATTCGAGACTCACCTTTGGAGTTGGGGCTTCGCTTGGAGATCCAGCTATCTATCCAGCTTTCAGATATGCAGTTGATTCCAGTGATGTGTTCTGATTTTGTATTTGACTATTGTATTTGAGACTTCTGTTGTATCTTGTTTAACTCTATTATATATATAGTAGCTTCGTGAACTATTATTCATTTGTTCCGCTGCATATTGTTATATTACTCTATGTCCGTGATTCTGTGATTATTTATTTACTGTATTCTGAGTTTTTCCAAATATAAACTTACAATCTGTTATTTTGAGGAATTCAATTCCGGCATGTTTGGATATAAATGGTTGAAAATATCAGGTCGTTACATTGTCAAGAAGAAGGAATAGATTTTGATGAAACCTTTTCTCCCATGGCAAGACAAGAACCATTAGATTCTACTTGCTTTCGCAAATCATAACAATTTCAAATGATATCAAATGGATGTTAAAAGTGCCTTTTTAAATGGATTTGTTAAAGAGGAAGTATATGTTGAACAACCACCACTTTTTGAAAATGAAAAATTACCAAATCATGTTTACAAACTTAAAAAAGCTCTATACTGTCTAAAACAAGCTCCTAGGGCCTGGTATGATAGACTAAGATCTTACATATTACAATCAAACTTTGAAATTGGTAAAGTATATAATACTCTTTTTATTAAAAGAAATAAAAATGACATTCAACTAGTACAAGTCTACGTAGATGATATCATTTTCGAATCAACTAATTTTGAAATGAATAAAGAATTTTTTGAAATAATGACAAAAGAGTTTGAGATGAGTCATATGGGTGAATTAAACTTCTTTCTAGGATTACAAATAAAACAATTAGATAATGGTATCTTTATTAGTAAAAAAATTTGCTAAAGACCTAGTTAGTAAATTTGGTTTGACTAATGCAAGTGGAAAACCCACTCCCATGGCAACCAATGATTACCTAAGTAAAGAAGATCTCTCGAAAGATGTAGATAAAAAATTATATAGAGGAATGATTGGGTCATTACTCTATATCACTACTAGTAGACCTGATATCATGCATAGTGTTTGTCTCTATGCAAGATATCAATCCTAACCTAAAGAGACCCACTTAAAAGCCGTAAAACGTATCATAAGATATGTTAAACACACCTTTGATTATGGCTTATTTCATCCTAAAAATGATTCTTTTGACTTAATATCTTACTTGATGCTGATTATGCTGGTTGTAAATCAGACCGAAAAAGTACAAGTGGAACTTGTCACTTTTTGAGGCATTATCTGATTTCCTGGTTTAGTAAGAAGCAAAACATAGTTTCTTTATCAACAACTGAAGCAGAGTATATTTCAGCTACTATGGCTTGTTCTCAAGTAATATATATGCAACAAAGTTTAAAAGATTTTGGTTTTAATATCTCAAAATCACTAATTTATTGTGATAATACTAGTGCAATAAATTTATCCAAAAATACTACTCATCGTGCTCGAACTAAAGATATTGATATCAGACAACATTTTCTCAGAGATAATATAAGTAAGGAAGTAATTACTCTCGATTATATCAATTCTGAGAATCAAATTGCTGATATCTTAACAAAACCCTTAAATGAATCTGTATTTACTAAATTAAGAAGAGAATCAGGTATTTGTTCAATAAATGATATATAAAATATAAATAACAAAGTATAATTAAAAATTAAATCAAAATAAATCAAATAGTAAAAATATCAAGCACCATATCGACAACCCACCTCTACCCATGTCGACATATAACGATTTTTTATTATTGAAATTTTTCCCACCAAAATTCAAATAAGTGGTTGTATATTCTTCTTATTTCGAAATTTTAATCATTCTCTCTTGTCTTTCTTTGTTCTAACTTCTGAAAAAATTTAAACAATAACCTCCTCTTCCAAATCAAACAAAAATTCAACCTTTTTATTTCCTTCTCCTTCTACTGGACCATTTCAACGTACTACGCTCACACGAGTGATGAAAATGAGGATTCTTTGAAGGATGCATTACAAATTATGACTGAAATCCAAGTGGTGCAACTTAGAATGGCCAAAGAACAAGAACGGCAAGGAAAAATCCTTAGAAATTTGAAAAAGTTTCTAATCGACAATCACGCTAATCCGATCTTGATTGATGAAGAGTCTTCAGAAGATCAAGTGCAAGAGGATAGCGAGGAAGAAGAAGAAGCCTTCATGGAAGAAGAGCACGCTGAAGATGATGACAAAGTCGTTTGCGCTGGCGAAATGTGCTTTGACAAGGATGGAAATCTAGTCGAACAACGTGGAAATTTCTGTTTCCACTACCCAAATTGTTCGATTCATAGATCTCCCATTTTCAAAGACACACATTGGTTTATTTTCTCTCTTTATATGTTCTTTCTTACATTCTCTATGAAAATGTAAATAAAAAATATATAAATAATAAATAATTTGTGTTCTTATATTTGATTTCTTACTATTATAAGTATTATCGTATACGGAATCTTAGTTAGGATAGTTAGTAACTTAGGATTAAGTTTTAGTTTTAGAATCGAGTGTTGATTATTTATGATAACACTATCATTATAATCACATGTCATAGAGTATTAGATTAAGGGGGAGTTTTGTAGTTTGGAGTTAGTTTTTGTTGATGACAAAGGGGGAGCAGTATAAAATAAGATAGTTAGGCATAGATTAAGGGGGAGTTATTAGGGAATTTGTTGGGATAAAAGTAATATTTTATAAACAAAGGTTGTAATCATCAAAAAGGGAGAGATTGTTAATCCTTGAGACGATGGTTTTGATGACAACAACCTTAGAATAAGATTATAAAATATAAATACTAACATTATAGTTTAGATATATATGTACATGTAGGATTTAACCATATAGGTACCAAGAATGAAGATTGTATAGTATAGAGATTCAAGATATCAAGATTGAAGACTCGTGAGTATTAAGAATATCAAGAGTTCAAGATTACAATAATAAGTAATTTAATTAGGAATTTTGTTAAAACTCCTAGAAAAGCACTGGCATCTTAACATCCAATTTATTCGTGGAATGTAATCCACTTCGAGCCTGTTAAAGGGATGGAACCCTAAGTAGGATGGAACCTACGAAAAATCTAGTGGAACATGTTTTGTATCCACTAACTTTTATTCAAAATATTTTTACAAAATTATATCTTGTTTTCAAAATGATTTCAAAACCTTCCTTTTAAAAGAATCAAAAACATCTATCCTGGTTTTAATACTTTTAGCCTCAAATAATCTTTATTTTCAAAATCAAATTATCCTTGGTTTTAAACTATCTTTTAATAATAATATAGTTAACTTTTAATTTAGATTTAAATATAAAATTATAGTAAAATTTTATATATATATATACACACACACACCAAAATATTATTCTTTATATTTATTTATGTATTTCAACTATAGTTAAGTATATTTATAAGGTTTAAAATAGTTTTAGTACAAGATGGAAGTTATTTTCAAAGAAAAGCAAATTACCAAAAATACCTTAGGCATGTCGACATCCTCAAGTATCCCATGTCGACATGATGGCAGTTAGATTCAAAAAAATTTAATTTCAAAAGAAGTGTATATTCGTCACATCCTTTCATAAATGGACATGGCTGTTGTTCTACTATAAATAGAGGCAGTTTTAAACGAATTTTCATTCATATTTTTTCTGATTTCACTCCTCTTCTTCTTCCATATTTCTTTATACTCGTTTTTACCATTAATCTGTCGAAATCAACATTGAATCTAACTAGATCGTCTCTGGTTTGATTCTCTATCACTATCTCAACAAGATCTTAGTGCTACTCAGAGTTATAGGCTTCTTTGTAATAAACTAAGCGAGAAAAGGTGTGATTGTAGCCTGTGAAATCGATCAAGTGGGAAAAGATGTGGTTGTAGCCTTGGAAATCAATTGGGTGAACTTGTTGCCCATGAAATCAAGTATCTCTACTCAGAGGATTGTGAATATGGAGAGGTGTACCTCGTGGCCTTGAAATCGAGGGTGTAATTGTACAATTGCTTTTGAAAGGAAATCTGTACTTGTGTGCGGGACTGGATGTAGGGTAACTTCGAACCAGTATAAAATCCAGTGTGTTCTTTCCTTTATTGCTTTTACTTTATTTCAACATCTATGTTTGTTTCTGTGATCATATATGTGTCTAAATATTTCATACATTTGTGTTCCAATTAACAAAAACTCAAAAAGATTTAGTAATTCCTTAAAACACTATTCACCCTCCCTCAAGTGTTAATCCAAGCCTTAAGATCCGTATTCCGCATTTCTTATAGGTTTGAATCTCAATTTTAGCTTTAAAAAGGTGAGTTATTCACTCTAGACATACGTACTTTTATAAATGTGAAATGATGACAAGTGAATATGTAAAACTAATATGTTATGTTCATATATGCCTGTGATATATATTATATGATGTTAAATGTTGTTTATATATCTGTTACATCATCTGTTACGATATTTTATTCTATACTGTTATTTTATTTCTGTTTATCACACTGCAAGTTCCCTATCACTATGGGTTGAAATGATACATACCCGAATGGACTTTAGAATAAGGAAAAATCATTATGGGCTGAAATGATAGGCTTAAGTATTTTTATGTATTTATTTTACTTGGGATTGCGGGTTTGAAATGATAGAGCCTGGATTTATCTTTTTAACTTACGGATTGAAATGATACATATCTGTATCACTTGACCAAGCTTAGAAAATATTATATAGGCCCATGATTATATTTTTAAATAATATTTTCCCTAAAAATTTACTAAGTATTTTTAAATAATATTTTCTTAAAAGATTATTAAGTATTTTGAGTCTTATAATTATATGAAATTTCAACTTAAAAGCCGATTTAATGCTTTAATTATAAAGGTGTATTAGTTTTTCTATAAGTTGAATTTTTATAAGTTAATAATTGGTTATAAGTTGAATTAAAGATCTTTATTGATGATAAATAACTTAATACTTGAATTTGACTCAATATGAAAGTTTTAAATCTAACCTAGTAATTGTTATGAATTTTACTTTATGAGATAGGAATGTTTTGTATAATAAATACTGTATTTTAAACTGATAAAATGAAATACAGTTTTAATTAGGCCTTTTGTAATAAAATTTATTTAACTTGAAATCATAGATAATTGATAGCTAAATGAATAGATTTATAAAGAGAACTGGATTGTTATATTAGCTATGATGAAATATTTAATTATGGTTATGTTTTGAAAAAAATTAGATGATTATGATACAAATGGAAAAATGTAACTTAAAGGAGACTTAACTTGATAAGTGAATATTTAATTTTCAAATGAAAGTTAAGTAAATTCAGTAACAGAAATATTTTTATTTATGGGATGGATATTTTAAATTAAAGTGTAAAGTTATTTGTTAAAAATAAAAGTTAAGTAAAATTGGGTAATTTTGACTTATAAATGAATTTTAGTTAAATTTGGATATTTATTGATAAGATATTATTTTATTACATCATAAGTTAAATGATATCCAAATGAATATTTCTGAAGCGAGAAATATGATTTTTATAAGTTAAAATGGCTAAAAATTGAATTTTAATGTGGTTGAAATATAAAATGTCTTTGGAAAGTTTATAATTGAATGAATAAACTTAGAAATGTTACAGCATTAAAATGAATATTATTTGACATTGAATTTAAATGGTTTAAATGAAGGTCCTTTTAAGTGTTAGGATTTTTCTAAGTACTATGATTTTCAAAAGAATAACATTTCCAAAGTGTTATGATTTTAAGTAGTGTGATTTCTAGATGATAACATTTATAAATTGTTATGATTTCAAAGTATTATGATTCCAAAGTATTTTGGTTGGAGTTGTTATAACTTTGGAAGCACAAGGGTTTTGGAAATGAAATCATTTGAAATTGTATTTAATTAAGAATTGTCTTTAAATATATAATTTGAAGCTTATTGAAAGTGAAGATTTAAGAATATGACTTTATAAAGTGGTTTGGTTTAAAATAATTTAAAGGAATATTTCAAGTTTAATTAACTGAAGGAAATATTCAGTGATTTGGAAATTTGGGTTTTATTTAAATGATATCATATTAGATTTGGGTTTTATTGAAATGATATATTATTGATATGGTTTGAGATGGATATGATATTTTGGTTTTGAAGTATAAATGATTTTGAAATAAATATCCATGGGTTATAATAACGATTGGTTGTTAAAGAGACTGGGATCGGAAGTTGTCATACTCTCTGCCAACTCGGAAAACCACGTTAACAACTGTGTATGCGGTGGAGATTCCAGAATGAAGTAGGATGGTGGCGACATCCTTTAAGGTACATACGTGGATCCCACTCCCATGAGTTGGCACAAGGGCAGCAATCGACGGGCTAATAAGGTCGCTCCTCTGATCGGACACACTCATTCGCTATTATATTCTGGCTTGGAGATTGATTTGGTGGCCACTTTTGATTCTTTTGATTTGGCGGTGTGGCTCGAGGTGGGCAGTAGTAGCTGCTACGCGTTACCACTGGCCCGGAAGTGTAATTGGTATATCTACCTGGCATTGCCTAGTTGTGCCGTGTCACCTACCTTATCGTGCCTTATACGAGTTTGGTTTTCTCCCGTAGCCTATGGAATATCCTCTAGTAGCCTCCCGATCAGGAGGTATTATGATACTGGAAGACTACTGGGACTGTTACGTGTTAAGGGCTATATGGGTAACCCCTTAATGCTATTTAAAAGTAAGTTTATTTTACTGTAGACATTATTATAATAGCAAAATGTTACTACATAGTAAATAGTTTAACGGATCCTTAGAGGATGGGCGGTCCCAAGCATCCTTTAAGTTTCTTGTACTTTTCTATTACAGTTCACTTGAGTTGGTTTACATTGTATAAGTATGTATGTCCTGACTCGAGTGTTTTGTGTTTTTCTTTACGCTCGGGTCAGACTGAGTGACACAGCATTAGAGACTCACCTTCGGAGTTGGAGCTTTACTTGAAGATCCAGCTATCTATTTCAACCTCAGTATTTAGTTGATTCCAGTTATTCAGTTGATTCTAGTGATGTATTCAGCTTTGTACTTGATCATTGTATTGAACTTCTGTTGTAGCTTGTTAACTCTGATGCAGATATATAGTAGCTTCATGAACTACTATCTCTTTTCTTCCACTGCATTATATTACTCTGTGTTTGTGATCTGTAATTTATTTACTGTATGTTCTGAGTTTTTCCAAATTTTAATTAACAATTCGGTATTTTGAGCTATTCAAGTCCGACATGTGCGAATGCGAATGGTTGATATCGGGTCGTTATATATAACATCTCGGATTTTATTATTTTGGTAAGTTATGTATATAAATGTCTTTTAAAATGCAATTGAATATTATACGAGTTTCTCTTATATATTTAGTTAACAAAATGTTCAATAGTTACCATTTCTTATTTTCATTTCCATTTTATTTATAGTTTACAAATTTTTGATTTCTTATATTTTCATCAGTCACTAAGCATCTAGTTTCTAACTACACATCTTAGAAGTTTTCAATTATTAAATAGTTAAGATTTCATTCGTTTACTAATTTACAGAAACCTAAGAACTAAATACCAGGTTCCATTTCAATCCTTTTGAAATTATGTGTGTGTGTGTGTCAAATCAAACTTTCAAAATTAAAATTAAGTTTCGTTTATCGAAGTGGATGTGCAGTAAAGCTACTACAATAGTCTTTCCACTTTCAAACTCGAAAATAAACGACGATGATGCATGCACTCATCACCAAAATTATTTTTCAGCAACAGGCAGGGGAGTACAGAACTAATATCCTTCCAAAATTCTTTTAAACATTCCCTTCAGATCATTTTAAAATGTTTATATCTTAAAATACTTCCAAATAATACTAATATTATATTCCAAAATCCTTTTTGAAAGAAATTATTAAAATCCTAGAACTTAAGTTCTAAAATTTCCAATTTATATTTATTTATTTTTAAATTCTATTTTTCAATCAATGTTTATAAAATTTCCACTTCCTAACAAAAAACATATACATCTAACTATATCATTTATAAAATATATTATTTTATATACAAAATATTTAATAGGCAAAGTTATTTCATTTGCCTATATTTCAAAACAATATTGTGTCGGTCTATCCTACTAAGTGTTTAGAAATTCCTATCAATGTCATATCATCCTATGCACCAACCAGAATTTATAAATACAAAATAGAACAAATTAACACAATATAAAACCTTTTATAACACTAACAAATACGCTCTCTCATATATACACTCAACGACTCATTTAAGGGTATTACTACCATACTTATTATGAGTCAGACCCTATAAAGATAAGGTTATCGCTAAACCTGGCTGTGATACCAACCGTAACGACCTGCCTTTTTAGACGGTTTAAATCGGTGATAAATCACACACATCATACTCAAATCATTCAAAAGGGCAGATTGTTATGGGGTAAATAAGAAAAACAGAGAAAGAAAGAAAACAAATACTGAATCTCGTAGCGGAATGACAAAATATAATAATCAAATAAATAGTTCATGAAGCAGTTTACAAATAACATTGATTAAGCTTTATAATACAGATCAGAGTTACATAAAACAAGAATAAATAATAAATAAATGTAGCGGAACAACATGATGCGGTGGAATAAATTTAATAAATACTAATAGTACAAAATCTTCATCTTCATCCTCAAGAAATTAGTCTCTAATAAACTGAAAAGCTTAGATTGACCAAAGCGAATTGAAAAGACAAAATACTCTAGTCAGCACTAAAGATCTTATGTAAGTTAAATCAATAGTACATAAATATGAGTGTAATGGCGTCGGAGATGTTTATGGGGTTTTACATCTCCTATCCAGTATCTATTGTGAGTGTAATAACTTAAGAGATGTTTGAGATTTCCATCCCCTGAGGATCCGTTAAACTATCTGCTACGTAGTACAATACACTATTATAATAGTGTCTACAGTAAAGCAAAGTATTAAAATAGCGTTAAGGCGTTACCCGTATCCCCCTTAACACATTTTTATATATTCCCATAGTCTACACAGTTCGATAATTCCTCCGTAAACTGCAGGGCTGACAGAGGGAACTCCATAGGTATGGTACAACCAAACTTGTAGAAGGGGCGATAGGGCATGTGAACATGGTACTCGAGGCAATGCCAGGGTAAAAATACCAATTGCACTCCTGGCCTGGTGGTAATGCATAGCAGCTACTAGCACCCACCTCGGACACACTCCCATAATCAAAATCAAGGGTTAGCCACCAAATCAATTACAAAGTCAAAATATAGTATCGAAGAAATGTGCCCGATAGGAGGATTGACCTCACTTGGCTCGATATAGCTCCTGTTTTAATCACATCGAAGCTGACTCACGGGAGTCAGGGTCGCGTAAATACCTCATACAGAATCGTTCGTCAAACTATCCTACTTCATTTCTGTAATCTCCACCACGTACACAGTTGTTAAAGTGATTTTCGGTATTGCCAGGAAGCATGACAATATCCGATCCCGTTCTCTTTAACCACCAAACGCTTATTTAACACCATATGGTGCTTTTACATTTCAAAAGTCAATTCGCATTTAAGATCAAAATATCAGATTCGCAAAACCACATCATTTTCTAGAACATATTCACTTTCAAAATCATATTCCCAAAATAGGTTAAACCCTTATTTCCAATCATCATATTTGCTCAAGATATGTTATTAAATCCCAACTTAGGTTATTACATCATTTAGTCGTATTCTACTTAAAAATCAAGGATTTCAATATAAACTTCCACTTTACAAACCTGAAACTCAAAAAGTAGGTTAGATAGTTTAAATTAGTTTTAAAAATAGTTTAAAATAGATTAAAACATATTAATATAGTTTAAAATAGGTTAAAATGGATTAATTTTGTTTAAATAGATTAAAATATATTAAATGGATTTAAAATAGATAAATAGTTTTAAAATAGATTAAATATATTAAAATAGGTTAAAATATTTAAATAGGTTAAAATAGATTAAAATAGATTAAAATACTTTAAATAGATTTAAAATGGATTAAATGATTTTAAACTAGATTAAAATAGGTTACAAAACTTTATATAGACTCAAAATAGATTAAAATACTTTAAATGGATTAAAAATAGTTTAAAATAATTTGAAGAGATAAATTTAGTTTAAAAGTTGGAAATCTAAATAATTTAGAATTTTTAAGAACATTAATTTATATAAAGAAAATAAATTTGAAATTAACATCAAATTTAACTATTTCTTCCATTTTCACCAATCTGGACCATATCCAAATTTAAATCAAACCAAATTTTATGTCTTGAAACATTAATTTTAGCTATTCCAATTCCAATAGATTTCAAAGTAACAAAATTTCAATGTTTCAATAAATCAATTTCGATAATTTCATTTATACTTCAAAATCAACTTTAGAATTTCAATGTAAATCCCTTACATAATTGCTTAAAACAATTCAATTTATATAAATCAAATTCTTTTTCAAACATCATTTAACTGGGTTCAAGGTGAAAGGCTTAAAATCAATTAATTTAACCAACCCGGTCTTCGTATGTAATTTTCTACCCTATGGTTAAGTGATGTGGATATTTATCATTTCAATCTGCAAATATTTAAATTTACGGGTATATATCATTTCAACCCGCAATCCGAATTTAATTAAAATCTATAAAATCGCTCGAGTCTATCGTTTTAACCCATAATGATTTTCCCTAATATATAGATCGTTCGTGTATGTATCATTTCAACCCATAGAGAACTTGCAGTGTTATAACAATATAAAATATAACAACCAGTTGTCCAATATCAAAAATCAAACATCCATCACAATCATCATCCAAATCAACCAATAAACATCAATAGATAACTGATTATCATTAACAGGTATTAAATTGACAATTAAATTCAGTATTGAATTAAACAATAATTAAATGCAATAAAAGTCAATTTTAACTAGAATGAAAATTTAAGCATACCAAATATCGATCAATTAATTTTTAATCACATCATAAATTTAGGTGTAACTAACATAAGATAGTTTAGTAATTATGAGTGGGTTAAAACACCCACCTTTGATTTCAAATCGATTTGAAATCCAAAATAAGGTCCAAAATTCAATAATCTTAGAATTCGTCCAAACCAATTGCATAATGTCCAGAATTTCGATACGATCGCAATGGAAAAAACCGCGCGTGAATCGATACGTCACCCATTCACGTTTTCACATACGCCAGACCTTACGGCTACTCGACACACCACGGCCACAACCCTAAAACATCCACCGCCTTCAAGAGACTACCGTCGACGCCTGGTCGAGTTTCGACCCTGTCAAGGAGCTCCACCGAACTAGTCTCCCATAGCCACACCAGGCCATTATGGCGACTTTGCCTTCGATCGCCCCAAACACGCCGTTGCCGCTCACCAATAACGGCCAAATCAAGGCAAAATCACGACATTAACAAACGGCATGGATGGCATCCCTTCGCCGAGCTTTACGCCATGGTGCCTCTTGATCGTCGTTTTGACGAAGATCCACCGTTGAATTTGTAAAACTAATATGAACGACTGAGGATAAATCGTTGATTTTTGGCCAAACTGGTAATCAATTGCAGAAAAGAATTGTAGATCTAGGTTACGCTCGTCGAGAGCTTCGAAATCGTATATAATATGTTAGGGTTTTGAGGAGTTTAAATTTTGAAATTGATTAGAAATTAGGAATTAGGATTTGGATTAAGGAATTTAGTTTCCACCATAAAAAGGAGAAGCAAGAGAATTGAACATATAGTAATGAGAAATAAAATGTTGTCAGGGTTTATAACAGAACTATTTATATTAACAAAGCCCGATAAGAACATGAACCCATATCGAATTTGTACGAATAACGAACAGCGATCCAAAAAGCTCGTTCTGACCCCGATACGAAAATGGGACATCCCTATGACGATCCGCAAATCATACCCTTTGAATCGACAATAAACCACACGTGTCTGATCCAAAAAGCACAGACCGGTGAAAATTAAAGAGAAAGAAAAGAAGAGAGAAGAAGAGAAGAGAAGATAGAACCAAACATAACAATACAGAATCTCACATCGCAGCGGAAAACATATAGTATCATATCAATAAACTTTACAAAATAGAAACTGTATATACATACATCAATCAGAGTACAACAATCAAACAATAATTATCAGCCTGGACAGCTATAATAACATGTCCTCACAATTGCTGATAATATATACAACTAAGCAATGCAGCAGATAATCAAAACAGATACATGATGTAACGTCCCGTCTTTTCACATGGTTTAAATCGACAATAAACCACACACGTCAGACTTAAATCATACAAAAGGGTGGATTGTTATGGGATAAATAAGAAAAAGCAGAGAAAGAAAAAAACAAAATAGAATCTTGCAATGGAACGATAAAATATAATAATCAAATATACAGTTCATGAAGGTGTTTTACAAAAACCCTTGATTATATTTATACCATACATATAAGAGTACACATACCAGAGAATAACAATTAATGCAGTGGAATTAAATGGTGTAGTGGAATAATATAGTAGATAATAGTACTACAAATCTTCGTCTTCGTCCTCCAGAATAAAATCTTCCAATCTTGAAATGCTCGGACTGACCCGAGCGAATTGAAAAACAAAGCACTCGAGTCAGAACTAAAAGATATTATGTAAGTTAAATCAACAGGAATAAATATGAGTGCAGTAACTTAAGAGATGCTCGGGATTCACATCTCCTAAGGATCTGTTAAACTATTTACTATATAGTAATATTTCGCTATTATAATAATGTCTATAGTAAAAAAAACTTACTTTTAAATAGCATTAAGGAGTGACCCAATATTCTCCTTAACATGAATAATGCCAATAGTCTATACAGTACCGTAATACCTCCTGATCGGGAGGCTACCAGAGGATACTCCATAGGTACGACACAAATAGAAACTCGTACAAGGCGCGCTAGGGTAGGTGACACGGCACAACTAGGCAATGCCAGGGTAGATATACCAATTACGCTTCTGGGTCGGTGGTAACGCGTAGCGCAGCTACCGCCCACCTCGAACCATACCCCAAATCAAAGAAATCAAAAGTGGCCACCGAATAAATCCAAACTCAGAGTAGAATATCGAAGGGATGTGTCCGATAAAAGGGGCTACCTTCTTAACCCGTCGATCGCTCACGTTTTAGCCACCTTATGCCAACTCACGGGAGTTGGGTCCACGTATTTACCTCAAAGGAAACGCCGCCACCATCCTACTTCATCTTGGAATCTCCACCGCGTACACAGTTGTTAAAGTGGTTTTCGGAGTTGGCAGAGAGTATGACAACTTCCAATCCCGATCTCTTCAACAACCAATCGATATTATAACACCGCGGTCTCTTTAAAATAGTTCATACTTTAAAACCAGAATATAATTTCCACTTCAAAACCATATAAATACGATATCATTTTATTTTAAGACCCAAATCAATATTGTGATATCCCAGAATTTTTGGCAATATCAATTTAATAATCTGTGTTAAAATTAAATTGATTTGATAATATTGTTAATAATAAATTTGAACTGATTTAATAATCTTCTTAAATAAATATTTAAACGGTAGATTTTATCTTTTTAAAAACTAATTAAATTATTTTCTATTTATAATATAAATATATATATCTGTATATATTGTAAATAGACAATCTTTGTTTTAAATTTAATAATAAAGGCACGTTTTCTAATTCTAATATTTTTGGTAAATTGAAAATTTGATTTAATTTAATATTGAATAAATAATCATATGACTTTAAAATACTCAAGATAAAAACTTAATTGTTTAAAATTGATTTTAGCTTAAGTTTAAATTTAAATAAAAAGGTTTGTTTTGTTTTAAATATAGCTTGGTAAAACAAGCAATTTATTAATAAAGAGATAATTACTTTTGTAAATTATTTTAATTTAATAATGAGTTATATTTAACAATATTAGTAATGAAGTGTTTTTACAAATGGATTTTTAAATATAAATAAAAATTGTTATAAATTTATTTCTTTATATATATATGTGAGTATTTTGAAAAAGAAACTATGATTTGTAAATTTAAAATAAAATCTTTCAAAAATGTTTAAAATAAAATAAACTTTATAAATATTAAACTTAAGTATATATCAAATGTATGATATTAACATAAGTATAAAAATAGATAATAAGTAAATTAAGTGTTTGATAAGTTTAAGTTTAAAAAAATAAAAGAGTGATAAAAATAAACATAGGAAACATCTACATACACAAGTGAAAATAAAATATCTATATACAAGAACAAAAATATCTATGAACATAAAAGTAAATAATAGAAAGATCTGTGTACAAACATTAAAATAAGACAAAGAAAAGATTAAGCACATAAGGTATGAAAGCAACCATGCAAAAATAAATAAAGATAGACAAAAGACAAATTAGATAAAGAGTAAACATAAAGTACATAGGCATTTAATACTTTCCTCTATGCCAACAATGAAGTCAATTCGAATTTTGCAAATGATCATTTCAGCCTCCAAATTTAGAATCTTGCCTGGCAAGATAAAGAAATAAGAAAAAAGTATCTCTGATCAAAAGAAAAGCTTTTTCCAGTAACATCTACCCCCTATACAAACTCTTCTTTATACAAACACAAAACCTGTCTTCTTTATATTTACAATGCTAATTCATTCAACATAGCAGACCTGAAAATAGTAAACTTTTCTTTTTACAAACTTAAACTACTTCAACAATCAAAAGCAAGATATTAGCAGGAAGATCAAAGCAAGCATTTTAATGCAAAGTTTTAAAGAAAAAAGGATTTCAGTTTTCAAAGCTCTGTCTTCATTCTTCAAATCTGTGAGTAACATCACAAATTTAAATAGTTTAAGTTATAAATTCTGTTGCATACTCATCTCTGAAAAATAATATGTTTGTGATGTATATGTATAAGTATGTCCCTGTGTATATATGTGTGTGCATACTGTGTTTTTGTTTTGTACTCTGCTATGTTTCCCAGGCTCAATTTTTTGTTTTTAAAAATTCCTTCCACATGATCTTGTTCTTGATCAGATCTGATCATCAAACAAATATTGTTTGATTCAACCTAGATTAATGTTTAAAAATCTAAGTTAGTAAAATAGGGTTTGTTTGTCTCTGAAAGCATTAAAACAACTGAGTATATTAAGTAAAATCAAAACACAAACTTTTTAATTTATAAATTCAGTATTACAAATCGAATAATTCAACCAAAATATGATTTTTAACATAAGAATTGAGATTTTTAGATTGGGATCAAAGGAGCAGTTTAGGTTTGAACTGGAGTGGGCATATTTGGTTTTTTTGGTGATCAAGTTGATGGGAGTGCTCGTGGTCTTTCCTGGAGATGGAGGAACGATCAGAGATGCTAGGAAAAATAGTGGATGGTGATGAAATTCACCAGAGAAGTTGCGATAGTGAAATTCCTTTTAGAACCTTAGTTTTTGGCTGTGTTTAAGCAATCGACCATTATGGTGTGTTTAGTGGATCGAGTGTGTCGATGCTTGGGGTAATGTTAGCTTGGATGTTGAAGTAGGCATGGCTGAAGTGGCCGAACGTCAGGTGGTCGAAATATGGAAAGCGGCGCGTTGACAGTTTTTCAGATGGTGATGCTTTTGTATTTTCAGGTTTGGGTCGAGGCCTCGATTTTGATTTTTAGAGTGGAAGTTCGATTTGATGATCGTGGTGGGTTGCAGAGTTGTTCTTTGACGTGTTTCGATCATCATCGATGATCAATGGTGGCCGGAGCCACCGTGCATATGCACGGTGTTCATTGGTGGATGCTGAGGGTTTTTGGTTTGAGCAAGAAATGGGACTCGAGTGTTTACTCGAGTTGTTGAGAGGTTTTACTCGAAGTTCGTTCGAATTTGACTCGAAGCAGCTGAAGGTGCCTCGGGTTGATTTCTTGGTTACAGGTTTTACAGAAAACCTGTTGTTCTGTTTTAATGTTTTTTTTAAATAAAATTTAAAAACTAAGTTTAAATGAAAAAGCAAAGTTTTAATTAAGTTTAAATCCAAGTTTGACTCTGATTCAAATCTAGTTTGAATCTGTGTTTTGAAAAATAAAGTTTTAAATTTATATTAATTAAAACAACTTTAAAAGGTTTAAATAGTTTGAATTTAAAGTAAGGCTTGAAATAAACTAGAGTTTAAATCTGATTCAAATCTAAATCTGAATCATAGTTTTGGAATAAAAGAAGATTTCAAAATTTATTTTAAACAGTTTAAATGATAAAGTGAATTTTTAAATTGATTTGAATAAATTAAATTGGATTTTAAATTCTTTTATACTTCTATTATAAGATAAATAATTAGTTAACTTGTGAAATTAAAAGGGTTTTGAAATTGTTTTAAACTTGTTTAAGTTAATTTGTTTTCATTTTAAATCTTAAATTTGAAATGAAATTTTAAAGTTCAATGTGAAATTAAATTGGTTTTCTTAAATACCTTGTTAATGATAATTTAATCATTAATAAGAAAAGGGTTTTTATATTTAAAAATGTAATGATTTGTAATTATTAAATTTATTAATTGGATAATTAATGACTTGAATTAATTAACTTAGTAATTAAGAGTTTAAATTTATTTAAATTGGGTTTAAGCTAATTAAATTAGGATAAATAAATTGGTGATTAAAGATCATTAAATTAAATAAGGTTTTGAATTTTTAATTAATAATTAGTAATTAATTAATCAAGTAATTAAGAATTAGTTAAGTTATAGTTAGCTCTTAATTAATTAAATAATTAAGGATTAATTGATGAGTAATAAAAGATTAGTAAATTTGTAATTAATAATGATTAGTCTTAATTAATTACTTTAGGAAGGTAATTAAAGAATTTTTAATAGTAATAAAGATCAGTAACTAGGATTATTTAAATAACATTAATGCGATTAACTTTAATAATTAATTAGATTAATTAGATTTAAGATAATCAATTGTGAATTGTTAAGAATAATTACTTAATGGAAGTAATCAAGAAATTAATTACTCATTGTAATTAATTCAATTAATATGAATTGTTTAAGTTAATTAATTAAGTTTAATTAATTTAAATAATCATGATGTGATAAGTATAATTACTTAGGGAAGTAATTAATGATAATTACTGGATGTAATTAACTGAGGATGATTTAATGATGAAAGTGGTTTGAGTATAATTACTTTGTGGAATTAATCAACGGATTAATTTAAAGAAAATTAATTAAGGAGTAATTAATTTATTTGATGATGTAATTAAGGGTAATTACTGAATGATATTAATCATGGGTGATTAATAAATGTGGTTTAATTGAAGATTAATTACATAAGGTAGTTAATTTAAATTTGATAATTAGTTAAAATGTAATTAGTAATCGTTAATAAATATAATTTAGTTATGTAATCAAGGGTTGATCAATTAAGATTACTTAATCAAAAATAGTGATTAAAGAGTAATTAATTAGTGTGATTAAAGATATAATTAATTTATGAAGTAATTAAAGGTTAATTTTCTGTGTTTAGTTAAGGATAATTAATTAGTGAAATTAATTAAAGGATAATTACTTGAATACAATTAAAAGTAAATTAATCAAGGATGATTAATTAAATTGAATAATTGAGTAATGATAAATTAATTGATTGGTAATTGATTAATAGTGATATAAGCAAGATTTAAAATGGTGAAGTAATTAATTTAATTCACTTTAAATTAATTAGACATGAAGTAATTAATTTAATTCATTTTAAACTAATTATAGCTGATGTGATTTCTTATATATTAATTGATGATATTGTATACCATGAATGGTTTGAGATCTCAATATGAGATTAATGAATGCCATGTGAAATGTATGCTTTGATTTAAGTATGATGATAATATGGATTATCTGTTGTGATGATAATATGGACTATCTGTTTATGATGATAATGTTGATTATCTATTGTGATATTGTGAATTATCTATCTGTGTGTATATAGATAATTGAATTGAATTGTTTTAAACTCTAAAACAACTTGGTCTTTAAAATGGCATTTGGATTTCGATGAGACCGGGATCGGGTTTCCATATTTGAACATCCGAAAACCACATCGATCCAAATTAAACGTTAGGTTGTGAATTCTCAAGTGAAGATTCAGAGTGCATTGGTTATCATCGTTAACTTTGAGGGTGATTCCAAAATGAGTGTAATGAGATAATGCCTTCGGTTTCGTTCGAACCCGGAACGAACTTGTATGGATTGAATGCTTTCAGAACATCGTCAAGTGGGCGATGAGCATTCTAAGAGATGTGTTCTCTAAAGATAATCGCAGCCTCAAGCCTCATCAATTGGAAATGGCTAAAACAGGGGAGGTGTAGCAAGGTTAGGTGGGTCGTGCCCAAGCAGGATGAGATTTTCCCCTGTCTAGATGTCCCTTTTATTTCGGCTGTGTGGGCAGTTTTTGAGCTCCAACTGCCGGGGTTATCTTGTTCGGGACTGTTCAGTAAGGAATGGTTCCGACCTTGTGTTGCAGGGGAGTTAGGGTGGCTCATCGGTACAGTGATCTAGGCCACGTACTGTGATAGGCGGTACCCCAGTAGCCCTTCCATTGATGGAAACCCATTTTCCCTACTAGATCCTACGGTTTTGATTTGTATTACCCACTTTTGTGGCTAGTAGCTGGAATTTAATGAATGTAACAATTTCTGTTATTTTCTATTTACTTGAAAACACTATAAACTATTATAATATCACAGAATTTCCTATTAAATGATTTGGTTAGCGTAAGGTAAAAACTTACCATGTTTATGTGTGGGAAGCCTTACGTGATACATTTTGTTTTCAAATGTTTTCAAAGTTAAGAAACTTTAACCTGTTACTCATACCAGACTCATGTCTGACCCAGAGTTTATTTCTGTTTTCCATAAACTCTCGGGTACTCAAATGTTTACGAGTAGCCAAGGGATTCAGGTTAGCTTTGAAGAATTCTGGAGGAACAATGGAGCAGGAGGCTTCGGCGTTGTAGATATATATATATATATATAGTATTCCGCTGTGTTGGTATCTCTGTATTGTATTGTGTATTGAATTGTATAATTAGACAGGTGTTTATAACTATCTAGTATGTGTTGTATTATTTGTGTAACTCTGATGGATATTGTATATTATGTAATACTTATGTGATTAGTATAATTTATTCGTTTCGCTATTGAGATTCTGATGTTGTTTCTTTTTCCTTCTCTATCTTTTCTATCCCTTTCTTTCTTCAAGATGATACGACTTTCTGGGGCTAGAAAGTCGGGTCGTCACAAATATGATGTCATTTTATTTCAAATATATCCTTTTTCAAGAAATCATAGCACTTTCAAATCAATATACCTTGAAATCTGTAGCTTTGAAACATAACTTAATATACTTCAATGGGTTACAAATTAAATTACATTATATAATAAAATAGCTTCTTTAATTTTTCAAATAAATCCTAAATACCGATTTGAACCTCCAATTTTATTACGATCCTAGCGCCAAAATCTATCCAAACCAGCGCCAAAATGTCCGAAACTTTATTATGAACCTAGCGGAGAAAATCGCGCGTGAATCTGAGTTCGTATGTGAAAGATATACCGATAAATGCGTTACAATTTCAATTATCAAAAATAAAATGAAAAGAACACATCTCACCCAATTATATGCCACGTCGCCAATCTCTGAACTCAAGCACGTGCTCGAACAAAACACAGCACGAACGACGAACGAAGCTGCCTCCGGTTGAACTTCTTGCACGAAATCCCACGATGCCATGGCCACCTTAGGACACCGCGATCTCGTCACCCTCGGTCGCCACCTCCTGCTCGTCCACACGACCGCCATCTGTCCAATCGACGCTCGAAAACACCCCAGCCGCCGCCACAAATGCTAAGCTAATTCAAATTTTGCTGTCAATCTAGCCGTTAACTCCACGAACGAATGCCACAGATCGACTTCCCTCGGTCCCCTCTGCAAAACTCAGAAAGGTATTTACGATCCGACACCGTTCATAGACGCGCAATGAATGGACGAGAAGAAACCATCGATTTCTGAACAAACGATGATTCGAATTGGAAAACGAACAGCAGATCCGAGATGCATACATCGAGAGCTTCGAAATATATTTGTTTTGAATTTTTCTGAGGAGTTTGGATTTTAGCTTTGGATTTGCTTTGGGATTGCAATTTGAATTAGGGTTTGTCTGCCATTGAAGTGAGGAGGTGAATAGAACGTATAGAAACGAGGAAAAGGGGCTCTTAGGGTTTATAGCAGGATGTATTTATAGACAGGGTTGACATTTGAATGAATGAATAAGATAGATTTACGCGCTAACGCCAAAGTGGCCCAAAAAGCCCGTTTCGACTCCTGAATGAAATTGGGTCAACCCATATATCAAAATAGATGTTTTTAAATATTTTAAGCGCAATGGAAAAGGTTTCAAGTCCAAATTCCATCGTATGAAGAAGTTATGCTCAAATTAATTTTTTTCAAATTGATTCCAATTGATTTTAATTTCATTAATTTCAAGGCGTTTCGAGTCCGTACGATCAAACGACAAGTCCGATCGCTACGAAACTTGAAAGCCTACAATAATTCACTGTTACGGATCCGATGAAACTGGTTTCGTCGAAATCTGATCACAGGCCAAAATGTCTATTTTTACATTAATTAGATAATTTAATATTAAATTTATTTAAATCAAGCTTCAGTTAAATTTTAAATAAATCACAATTTCTCTCAATTCAAATTGCTTGGACATTTTCCATAAATTAAAGCAAATTCTGGACATCATTTCAAAGTTAATAAATTTACCAATTCGGTGTTAACTTCAATTTCCATAGATTCAGCAATTATAGTTTAATTTCAAATAATCCATATTCTTAACCCATCTAGTTATTCAACTGCTTTCATTTTTATGATATAATTATCATGGTTTATACCATAGTGCATTAATACCCTTATTTTATCTTAATTTCAAATAATGTAGTAATTAATTTCATTCACAATAAATTCAATTGATTAAAATTTATTTCAATAAATTAACTTGATTTAACTACAAATCCTTTTTATCTAATCAATAATTATTCAATAAACAAAGGTGACCTTTATTTACCCTTTAATACGTTAGTAAGTTCAAATTTCCTTCTTTCCTTCGTACTAACTACCCTATTTTCATTTTATTACATTTCTACTAATATACACGCTAATTGCGTTTTACATTCTAAATAAATTCATTTACTTGGGTTCATATTTTCCATTATATGATTACTACACTATGCATAAATTTACAATTCCAATTATTTCATTATTACATTCACACCTTCTGTTATTGCATTAATAAATAGTAAAGTGACGTTTATTATCAACCATAAATATTATAATTTTACTTAACGGACATTGATTGTATAATTTTTCAATTTATTACGTATTCTTCATCAGTTGACATAACTTTGAATTCATTTCCCAATTTACTAATTCCAATAAATCCTAACTTTACAATCTGTTTCAATTAATAGGGTGTGCACTAATTTAGTTATTGCATTAATTCTTACTAATGTAACATTACGGTTCCTTTACTCTAATTGATTTCCAATTTTATTATTAAACGAAATAAACAGGTAACTTATACAAGTGTTACCATACCTTTAATTTCACTCATGAATTCCCTATTATCAACCAACCGTTACAGTTCTTAAATACTTATGCTTTTATTTAATTACCATTAACTATATTATTATTATTCCATTAGCTAATCAGGTACTTACATTTGTTTCTTTCATTTCAATTTATCCCTTTACTAAGTTTTACATTAATAAATCTTTATTTCTAAATATACTCTAATTTAACAACCTCTAAACATTGTATTACCTCCCACATTAATGTAGCTTTTGTTTATATTTATTCAAATTTGATCTTCTCATTTCAAATAATAGACTAAATAAACGGGCAACACAAAATTATTGCCTTCGTTTACTTTTATTACATTTAAGTTTATTGTTTACAGACCCAAGGGCAACAATTTACTATTTCCTTATTGGGGTTTCACTTCTATTGTCAAAAATAAATGTTAATTACCAAGGCTACACTTGTTTCCTTATATTCAATCCAAAGACTAGTATAACATTTTTCATATTTTAAATTATTGTAATTTCATTCAGTTACCGTAAATCAACTGTTATTGCATTGGTTAATTAAATTCTTACTTTTATTTTATATTTTATACCCAAATGCAAAATTTAACACTATTGGTCAATAATTAATTTTAAATTACCATTGCTGCACTTCTTTTTAGCATTCGTTTTATTATAAATTACGAAAATTTTATTTCTTTCTAAATTTAAATACAAAGATCAAATTAAATTAACCAATTTTAGTTATTAAAAATTACGGGTCGTTACACTCTCCCCCACTCAAAATTTTTCGTCATCAAAAGGAAAAGAGGGGGAAAAGAAGAATTTAAATAAACAATACATCTTGTTCAAAATATTAACTTTATAAACAACTAAATTTACAAAATTAATCAATTTAGATAAAGTATACCAATTTATACCCATTGAATCTTTTTATACTCAAATTAATAAAGCTTGGAAAACATTTTTCAAAATATTTCCTATGTCCAAAATTTACGGAAAATTTCGGCAGAGTCTCCTTTGTACGGGGAGGCTTGGGAGAAAGTAATATCAAATATAAAAATATATAACATATACTATCCAAAATAATATATATCCCAACACGGGAAAAACAATATAATAGCGCTATAAATCCATAATCCGAGAATGTACCTATTTGTCGGGCAGTTTACGCTTATTTTTATGGAACCAAAAGCAGTAGCAATTGCTTCCATAACCTGCATTTCACTTATATAATCTAAAAGGGTTAACAGTTACATAAATGAAATATTAAAGTTGTTTCAACCTTAAACAAACAAATCAATACAACCAACAACTACTTGCAACAAGGCATACACATCAAACAAAATCAAACACCAATCAATCATTCATTCATATCAAACAAAACAAATAGTTGTTCGGGTTCAAAACTTTAAATTGTACATAATGAAAAATAAACTACTAAGCGTACCCTTCACTCAACGGTCTTAGGTGAAACTAAATAGATTATTCATACCTTCCAACAAATTTAAAGTATTCTTGCCCAAACTACCATAAACCAAAACAAACAACCAACAATTTCAGGAAATAGATCAAATTCATTCTTATTTCATTTCAAAATATTTGTTGTTTTGATTTCTATTCTTTTATATAATGATTTATTCTTTAATTTCATTTATTTCTTACAGTTTTATTTAGAAATAACTTCAACTTATTTACTTAAGTTTAAAATCTTTACTTACATTACTCAACTTTATTTCATTTAATTAGTAGTGTTAAAATTTTGACTCAAATTTATAACTATCTTCATGTCAAATTTCTTATTTATAAAGAAAATTCTTATTGAACACTTTCATTGTTTAAGTATTACTTGTATAATATTCTATTACCATTTCTTATTAAACATTGCAACTTTTATTGTTGGGTAAGTTATATATATATATATATATATATATATATATATATATATATATATATATCTGTGTGTGTGCTTTTAAGAATGCAATTGAAAATCATACAAGTTTATCCCATTTCTTTTAGTTTATTTAATGTTCAATAATTATATCCTTTATTTCATAGGTTACAATTTCAAATTTCATTTAATACCATTTATAACCTAGCATTAAATCTATTATTTCTTTTTTTTCTTTTTTTCTTTTTTTTTAGGTTTCAATTATTAGTTAAATTCCATTTCACTAAAGCAATTAAAACCATTAATTAATGGAAACTTAAGAATTTAAATTCCAGGTTTAATTTCAAATCATTTTAAAATAATAGATGAATGTATACTTACAACTTATATCCAACTATATTTTAAACAATTAAAAATTTATATTTGGTTATCAAAATAAATCCGTAGTAAAACTACTACGGTGGCCTTCCTACTTTGAAACTCGAAAATGAATGTCAATGATGCGGCCGTCATCACTGAAATTATTTTCCAACGACAGAGAGCGGAGTACAGAACTTATTTCTTTCTAAAATTTTCTTTGAAACAATTCTTTCAAATTATATTGAAATATTTATTCCAGAAGATACTTCTAAAATATTATTATTATATCCCAAAAATCATTTGAAAGAAATTTTCAAACCCCGGGACTTAAGTTCTAAATTTCCAATTTCCATTTATTTTATTTTCAACTAATATTTAAATTTCACTACCTAACAACCAATATATTGCAATCAAGTATATATATATATATATATATATATATATCATTTATAAAATTTTATTTTATATATAGAAAATATAATAGGCAAAATTATTTCATCCACCAATATTAAAACAAATATTGTGTCGGTCTATGCTATTAATTTGTCAAACAAATCCCAGATACCGATTTGAACCTCCAATAGACCATTTCGAATTTCTATATATTTTAAAGCTTTAAATATTCTACCATTTCAAAACTAATTCTTTGATAATCCCATATATATCAATTCAATTGCTATTATTTAGATTTGAAATGCTTACTAAATAAACCCGATGTAACTTAAGTAAAACTTTTAACTTCAAACAACTGGATATACTTCAATATATTTAACTTGATATATTCATTTATCTCAACTTTATATTCATTTAAATCACTTAAACCAAATCAAGTTATAAGAATCATAACCTTTAAAATCTCCGTTTTTATTTAAATTTTCAAATCAAATTTTATTCAAGTACAACTCTTAAATAATTCAATTTAAGCAAATATCATATTTATCTTCCAACTTAAATTTTATTTAAGTCATTTAAAAACTCTATATATACAATACCTTAAGCAGGTACTTAACCACATAATATAAAACAATTAAACTCCATTATTAAAATCATTTTTATTAAACAATTTTATACATAACTTAAATCCAAAATTTTAACTATATATATAATAATAATATTTATATAACACAAAATTTTAATATTTATTAAACTGTATATTCCTTTCCAAAACCATAGATATCATTTTCAAAATATTTTATGTATATAGACCACGGTTTTCTATCCTATGGTCAAGTGATACGGATATTTATCATTCCAATCCGTAATTTAAAATAAAATTTACGGTTATATATCATTTCAAACCGCAATCCCGAATGTAATAAAATGTATGACAACTTGTAGTTTAAAATAATATATAATACAACATCCATTCATCCATCATAAAATCATACATCCATCACAATCATCATACAAAACAGTCAATCAATATCAATATATAACTGATAATATAAAACAGGTAATTAACTGGCAGTTATATTCAATAATAAATTAAATAACGATTTAATTTAATAAATGCAATTAACTAAGATGATGATTAAAATACACGAAAAGGTCATAATTAAATGCATAATCACAACAAAATTTAATTTAATAAACATAAGAAATTTTAGAAGATGTGAGTGGGTTAAAACACTCATCTTTTGAATTTAAATTGAATTTAAATTCAATTTAAACCCAACAATTGCACAGTCTCCAAATCTATCCAAACCAGCGCCAAAATGTCCGAAATTTTATTACGATCCTAACGGAGAAAACCGCGTGCGAATCTGAGTTCGTATGTGAAAGATATAGCGATAAATGCGTTATAATTTTAATTATCAAAAATAAAATGAAAAGAACACATCTCACCCAATTATATGCCACGTCACCAATCTCTGAACTCAAGCACGCGCTCGAACAAAACACAGCACGAACGACGAACGAAGCCGCCTCCGGTTGAACTTCTTGCACGAAATCCCACGGTGCCATGGCCACCTTAGGACACCGCGATCTCGTCACCCTCGGTCGCCACCTCCTGCTCGTCCACGCGACCGCCATCTGCCCAATCGACGCTCGAAAACACCCCAGCCGCCACCATAAATGCTAACCCCAATTTGGATTTTGTCGTCAATCTAGCCGTTAACTCCACGAACGAACGCCATAGATCGACTTCCCTCGGTCCCCTCTATAAAACCCAGAAAGGAATTTACAATCTGACACCGTCCATCGACGCGCGATGAACGGACGAGAAGAAACCATCGATTTATGAACAAACGATGATTCAAATTGGAAAACGAACAGCAGATCCGAGATGCGTACATCGAAAGCTTCGAGATATATTTGTTCTGAATTTTTCTGAGGAGTTTGGATTTTAGCTTTGGATTTGATTTGGGATTACAATTTGAATTAGGGTTTGTCTACCATTGAAGTGAGGAGGTGAATAGAACGTATAGAAATGAGGAACAAGGGCTCCTAAGGTTTATAGCAGGATATATATATAGTCAGGGTTGACATTTGAATGGATGGATAAGATAGATTTACGCGCCAACGCCAAAGTGGCCCAAAAAGCCGTTTCGACTCCGAAATAAAATTGGGTCAACTCATATATCAAAATAGATGTTTTTAAATATTTTAAACGCAATGGAAAAGGTTTCAAGTCTAAATTCCATCGTATCAAGAAGTTATGCTCAAATCAATAATTTTTTCAAATTGATTTCAATTTCATTAGTTTCAAGGCGTTTCGAGTCCGTACGATCAAACGACAAGTCCGATCGCTACGAAACTGAAACCCTACAATAATTCCCCGTTACAGATCCGATGAAACTGGTTTCGTCAAAGTCCGAGTCAGTGGCCAAAATGGCTATTTTTACATTAATTAAATAATTTAATATTAAATTTATTTAAATCAAGCTTCAGTTAAATTTTAAATAAATCACAATTTCTGTCAATTCAAATTGCTTGGACGATAAATTTACCAATTCAGTGTTAACTTCAATTTTCATAGATTCGGTAATTATAATTTAGTTTCAAATAATCCATATTCTTAATCCATCTAGTTATTCAACTAATTTCATTTTTACGATATAATTATCATGGTTTATACCACAGTGCATTAATATCCTTATTTTATCTTAATTTCAAATAACATAGTAATTAATTTCATTCACAATAAATTCAATTAATTAAAATTTATTTCAATAAATTAACTTGATTTAACTCCAAATCCTTTTTATCTAATCAATAATCATTCAATAAACAAAGGTAACCTTTGTTTACCCTTTAATACATTAGTAAGTTCAAATTTTCATCTTTCCTTCGTACTAACTACCCTATTTTCATTTTATTACATTTCTACCAATATATATGCTAATTGTGTTTTACATTCTAAATAAATTCATTTACTTGGGTTCATACTTTCCATTATATCGATTACTACACTATGCATAAATTTACAATTCCAATTATTTCATTATTACATTCACACCTTCCGTTATTACATTAATAATTACTAAAGTAACTTTTATTATCAACCATAAATATTATAATTTTACTTAATGCACATTGATTGTATAATTTTTCAATTTATTACGTATTCTTCATCAGTTAACATAACTTTCAAATCATTTTCCAATTTACTACTTCCAATAAATCCTAACTTTACAATCTGTTTCAATTAATATGGTGTGCACTAATTTAGCTATTGCACTAATTCTTATTAATGTAACATTAAGGTTCCTTTACTCTAATTGATTTCCAATTTTATTATTAAACGAAATAAATAGGTAACTTATACAAGTGTTACCATAGCTTTAATTTTACTCATAAATTCCCTATTATCAAGCAACCGTTACAGTTCTTAAATTCTTATGCTTTTATTTAATTACCATTAACTATATTATTATTATTCCATTAGCTAATCAGGTATTTATATTTGTTTCTTTCATTTCAATTTATCCCTTTATTAAATTTTACATTAATAAATCTTTATTTCCAAATATACTCTAATTTAACAACCTCTAAACATTGTATTACCTCCCACATTAATGTAGCTTTTGTTTATATTTATTCAAATTTGATCTTCTCATTTCAAATATTGGACTAAATAAATGGGCAACACATAATTATTGCCTTCGTTTACTTTTATTACATTTAAGTTTATTGTTTACAGACTCAATGGCAACAATTTACTATTTCCTTATTGGGGTTTTACTTCTATTGTCAAAAATAAATGTTAATTACCAAGGCTACACTTGTTTCCTTATATTCAATCCAAAGACTGGTATAACATTTTTCGCATTTTAAATTATTATAATTTCATTCAGTTACTTTAAATCAATTGTTATTGCATTGGTTAATTAAATTCTTACTTTTATTTTATATTTTATACCCAAGTGCAAAAATTAACACTATTGGTCGATAATTAATTTTTAAATTACCATTGTTGCACTTCTTTTTGGCATTCATTTCATTATAAATTATGAAAATTTTATTTCTTTCTAAATTTAATTACAAAGATCAAATTAAATTAACCAATTTTAGTTATTAAAAATTACGGGTCGTTACAATACGTGTATACGAAAATGAAGACTTCCAGCTCTTCTGCTGAAGCTCCAAAAGCACCAAATTTGAACCTGTAAATATACTCGGTCTAACCCGAGCATTGAAAGGGTAGAATGCCCGGATCAGTCTGGTAAACCAGCGTGAGAAACACACTCAAATGAATTTATATAATTACCAAAATTTTCCTTTATCAAAACAAAAGTATCTCATAAGACAAGTCCATACCAAAACACGGACATGTTTTTACCTTATGATAACTAAAACATTTCATATCAAATCCTCTTATATTATAATAGTGTCCATTGCACAAATAATATTAATCATAGCCGAAATTGTTACATTGATTGAATTCCAGCATATATCCCAAAATGGGTAATACAATCAAAATGGCAGGTACGTAGTGGAGTTTGGATTTCCATACAAATGACTAGGTGAAGGGACTACCTTCCGATAGTACATCTCTAGAAGAATGTACCGAGGACCATCACAAAGGATCTACTACCAACACAGGACCGACCCACCTCTATAACTAGATGGTATTGAATATATCATCCTCCGGTCATTACCGACCTTTTCTGAGGGCCCTCATAGAATACAAACCACAATAATCAGATACATGATGTCATAGTGTGTAAAGATATATCTAATAGAGGATGATCATACCCTACTTAGGAGGGATCCACTTAGCCTTGTCACATCTAACCCTGTTTTGGTCATTTCCGATTAATGTTGACTACTAATTGCCTTCCACAAAATACAACCTTTAAGCTCATATATCTCAAGGAGAGTGTTAAGCTAAGAGAAGTTGCCTTCTCCACCACCATTGATGTACATCTATAAAAACCAATGTACGTAACTTTTAGAAATGCAATGTCAGACAAATATCCATACAAGTTGTCCAGGAACAGGACAAGCAGAATATACTTTCCTACCACATCCTATCAGAAATCCCTAGGATTAGTAGCGAATAGTCCTCGCATTGGATATTTTATAATGAAGAGACCGCTGCTACTATATGTATATTGGGATTTTAACCCCAAAAGATCAACAAGTAGTCCCCCACTATGAAAATCCTGAATATCAATATCATCACAAGCAACTGGCACAATCGTCGCATAAACCTTGGTCCGAAGAGGTTTTTGGATAAATCGATCCCGGTCTCTTCGCACCAACGACGCAAAAGCATTTCTCAACATCACACAGAAACTAAGTCTCATAGACTTATAACATCTCCAACTTTCAACTTGCTATCCTTCGGGCCAAGATGGAAGCTTGATAAATTGGAGTAATACTTCACACTATACGAATCGATATCCTCAACACAAATGATAATCAAGCCTACACAGAAGGATACGTACTAAGTGTACGACTAAATAGTTCCCACATCAAGTCGAAGAACTGAAATGGCCAAATTTGATAGTCGGTTATTTAACTATCAAACAAACAAACATATATTTAGCACAGTAAACAATCACTAGGCCCTTTAATTAATCTTTCATTAATTAAATCACTTACCAAATATTCACTTCAAATTATCTTTAAAAAGATATAATCTCAAAACCATTTCAATATTGGAAAACATTTCTGTATACTTATTTAAAATTAAGTAATTCATAATTCAATTTATCTTCAACACTTAGAAAATATTACATATACTTAAATCAGGATTAAGTATATATTTTATTCTTTAAGGGAAACATTCTCTTTAAACACATTTATTCGGGTCAAAACGAATGTTGCATAAAACATCATTACGATAACCCAAAATCACTAGTATAGGGATTCGATAGGTAGATAGATATCTAAATCCCATATGCTATACAAAACATTTCCTTTCGAAAATCATTTACTATAACAACAGTGTTATAGTCCATCATTTTCTTACTAGTCGAAAACGTCTATTTCAATAATGAATGTTGGAATCTATGGTTTCGATACTTAACGCATTTTAAAATATCTTCAAATCATTTAAATCCGTTTACAATATCACTTCCCAAATCATTCAATTTTGTTTAATATATTATTCACTATCCAAAATCGTGAATATAATTCTCTTATCCAAATTCAATATTTTTACACATTTATTAAAGAATTATCCACTGTCTAAAATCGTGGATATAATGCCTTTACCTAATTTATCACTGTTGCAAATTTAATTAAAGGATTATCCACTGTCCAAAATCATAAATGAAATTCCTTTAATAAAAATCCATATCTAGTTTATCAATTTAAATTGATTTCACATTTATAAAACAATGTTTATCAATCACATTTATATTTTATAAAAACTTCAAGTTATAAAATTCCTTAATTTACCAATTCTATATATATCCCATTTACAATTAAAATCCAATTTATAAGTTAATTTACTTATAAATAATTTATTCCCAAATTCATTCTTTTATAACTTCACAAATTTATAAATCTTATTTGCTTACAAAATTCATTTATAACTCCGTTTTAACACTTATAAAACTCCTTTTACAATTCCACCATTTTGATTTAAAAAATATCAATTTTATAAATCTTATATATAAACCATTTATAGTAAATTCAAAATTTCAATTTAAACTACTTTAACAAATAATGAACTTAACATTTCAAAATTCACATTCTGATTATATTTCCCAAAAATCGTAATTTTTATAACATAAAAATTATAACATTTTTTATTTAAAATAAATCCATTCCTTAACCATTCAAAATTCAACAAAACGTATATTTTAAAAATCGCTTTAAAATCCTTTTAAATTCGAAATCATCACCTTAACATTTTTAATTTACCAAAAATAGGCCCAATGCTGCAACAGCACTAAATATATCAATCACAACATTCAAAACATCATATATCATATGATAGCCGCATATATCACAATATCTGTAAATAAATCAATACTGGTGAGGAATCCAGTTAGATCCCTCCAACCTATCACCTACAACAACTATATATATTAGAATATGTGCATAATGTCCGCTTCGAGGCAGACGCACGTATAAAGGGTCATTCGCTCATACACGGGAACGTGTAGGGTCTCATCTGCTCCAATAGGCAGGAATAATCCAAATACCAATCAAAATCTAAACAACCATCAATCATCATAAATAATATTTATTCTCACTTATATAAAAATATCAGTGAGTCGGAAAGAGTGAGTTTTACTCATATTGGTTCCAATAGCAGTTGAGTGCTTTATTTCGAATAAAATTAAACGAGCGTTTAATTTTACTCAAAATTTTACACTAGCTCTAATCAACTCCAAGCCAGCTCTGTCACGAATTATTCGACAATACGAACCCAACGAAAATTGTTTCATCAAAAACAGACCTCGTATGAAGAAGTTATGCGTTTTTAAAGTTTGTACAATTTTAATGTATATAAATTTCAATTTCAAATTTTATTTTATTTTGACCTAAAATAGATCTCTACCGTTGATTCCTCTTGATGAAATCCTGGCCGTGCGTCTTTTTCTCTCCCCTTCTTCTTCATTCGTTTTAGCCGAACCAAAAACTTCCCATAGCCGCCGTTATCCAATGAATTTCCTCGCCACCATCGCTCGCTTCGGCGATGATCAGCCAATGCCATTCAACTTGCCTATGCAAGCTCCATCATCGGTCATGACCGTATGCAGCTCGGTCATGATTCTGCATCGAAAAACGCGTGTAAAGGTCGAATGAACATGGCCAATTTGCCGACGATCTACCACGAAATATCCAATCTTGACTGTTGGATTTGTCGGGCTCGATGAGCTTTACAACAATGTAGTTGATCATTTTTAATGAAAGTGAATGGATTAGAAGAGATCGAGGGAAGAACGTTGGTTATTTTCGGCCTTGAAAATATTAGAACTAGCGGAGGGTAATCCTAGCAAGGTTTTGAGTGCAAATGGAAAAAATAACGTCCTTTTATAGAAAATTTGACAACACTATTCATCCGAAAATTTTTCGAACTCGAAGCGAAGCGTGCCACCTGGCATTTATAATGTTTTACCCATATTTGGAACACAATGGAATATATATTGGGAGCCAATTCGAACATATTTGGAAGATAGATTTTCGAATCGACTTATTTAAATTTAAAATTTACTTAAACGAATTTCTATGCATTTTAGCTTGCCATAACTAAATCATAAATCATATTGACATGAAATTTGAAATCCTACAATAATATAACATTACAGATCCAATGAAACAGGTTTCATCGAAATCCAAGACTGTGTAAAAAAATGGCTACTTTTACACGTCAATTAAATATTAAAATATTTAATTTCTACAAATTGACTTTTAATTCAATTGTAAAAGTTCACTAACATCATTCTAATTCAAATGTGATTTAATTCAACTTTATAAATTATTTTATTGACATTAAATTCAAAATCCAATTATGTACACAATTTCAAATATTAAATTAACGATTTAATTATCCAATTAAATCACTATACTCGAAATCTAATTTACTCAACTTATAAAATTAACTTTTGAATATTTAAAATAAACTAAATGTCTGAATTTCAAACGACTGAAATTCTGGGTCGTTACAGTCCCATATATCAAAATATATGTTTTCGATAATTTTAAACTCAATGGAACAGGTTTCAAATCCTAATTCCATCGTATGAAGAAGTTAGCTTAAAATCAGCTTATTTCAAATTGATTTCAATTGAATTTAATTTTTTTGAGAAAAATGTATAATCCAAATGTAAAAGAGGAAAACACACATGAAACTTGTAACGAACCCGGTTTAAAGACGATTTTAAATTTGTAATTAAATTAAATTTTTGGGTTAAAATATGGATTTATTTGAATTTTTTAAATTTAATAAGATATATACTTATTTATTTTAAAATTTTGGATTTGAAACTCAAAATAAATATTTTCAATTGAATTAGATTATAAATAAAATTTTGATTTGGAATATTTAAAATGAATATTTTAAATGAATGTAATATTGATACTAATGTTTAAAATAAAATTTATCCTATCAATATTGAATATAAGTGTAAAATATAAGTACAAAATATATGTTATAAAAAATCAAACTATAAATAGAATAAAACTAAGAATTATGTTAATAATAAATATATAGGGTAACTCGTATGGATACATAAGATTATTTTAGTAAAAAATAAAATATAAATACTTAAGTAAACATATGAAGTACATGTATGTTTGTATGTGAGTTGTGTATGCGTGCAAGAAGGTAGATAAAACATCTATGTACATGTATAAAGAAAAGAAAAGAAAATATCTACAAAACTAAACTGCATATACAAATCAAATAGGATTATATGTAGACAAAATGGGAACACATGCATTTAATACCTTATCTTCTCAGCACAACATTAAGTCATTTCGAATGATAAGGAAAAAAACATATCATCCTCCAAACTGGAAAAAATCTTTAGTCAAAGAAAACAAAAATCTGACCAAAAGAAATTAACCAGATAATACCTTCCCTCATGCAAACTGCTCACTCTATATGTATGTGTTCATCCTATTCTAGTTCATTTAGTAAAAATTAAGCAGAACCAGAGAAAAAAAGAAAGAAAAGAATCATCTTCATTTTACAAACTCAAAATCATTCAAAAAAAACAAGGTTAAAGGTAGATCAAAGCTGCAGCCTTCAAACAACAGCTGCTCTCTGTTCTACAATTTGAAGTGAGTAAACATACTACTTCCAAAATTTTAAATTTGTATATTTGATTCAGGAATAACCTTATGCTTGGCTGTATATTATTTTTTTAATAAGTTCTGTATAAGCATATGTGGTACTGTGTACTTTGATGGTGTTGTTCTTCCTGTTTCTGGTTACAGAGTGAAGATAAACAAGAAAAATCTAATAAATTTTATGCAAACATCTTTAACTTAGGGTTTTTAAACAAAATAAGTTTGTTTAAACTTAAACCATGGTCCAAAAAAAAAATTAGCTTGAAAATGAAGAACTTGACACTGTAAACTCAGTTTTACAGTTAAATAAGAAATCATATGATTTATTGGAGTAGTTTAAATTATAGATTTGATTATATAGCTTGAATAAGCATACAAAGATAGGATTTTTAAAATTAATACGATGATTTTTAATTAAGTATTCCAAGTGCAGTTCATATTTGAACAAAATTTGCATTTTGATCAATTTCTGATGATCGAACCCATTTCGAATGATGAGATCCTACTTGAAGCAAGTTTCACAATTGATAGTAATGGGAAAATTATTAAATATTTTTTCCATTGTACGAATTGATGAGATGAGGCGTAATTAGGTTTCGTGATCGAGTTTTTGATGTGTTTGGAAACGACGTGATTTCATCACCTCTGATGGATCGAGTTGTACGAAATTGAGGAGAATGGAAGAACAAGGGGTTGACATGGTGAGGCCGAAGTTGTGGCTTCTCCGATGGTTGGAGCGACCGTGGCAAAGTATTTTGTATGGTGAGTTCGAGTTCCAGGTTTCGGGTGGAATGCTTATTTTCGATCTGGAAAGTTTGGCATCGAGATGATCCTTGATTTCGATTGTAGTGCTAGTTTGCGACTCACTGGAGGACTCGAAGTTCACCGGAGCGCCAGCGAAGTGCTGTGCACGTGCACGGCCACGTATGGGTGTCAGGAAGTTGATGATGACCGACGCGAGTTGATACTCGAGAAAATAAATACGTTGCTTCGGGTTCGTACTCGAGTACGTGCTTGGTTGCCTGTTATTATAATTTAGCTTAAACTTAACTTACTGGAAAAAAAAAAGAGGAAGAAGAAGTGTACGAGAGAAAGAGAGATGACTCGAGGAATAGGGAAAGAAACTCGAGTGTTAACTCGAGTCAAACCTGGGTAATCTCAGGTTTTGTTTCAAATAGGGTTAAGCCCAACAAATTTAAAGTTAATAATGTTAAATAAATTTTAGTGTTAAGAAAGTAATTAATGTTTGACTATTTTGAGTTAAGAACTTATTTCAAGTTTTAATTAACCAAGTGGATACATAACGATGTTTTCTAAAAACTTACTTAATATTTTATAATTAGTAGTTAATATAAGTAAGTTTTAATTTTAGTTAAAATTAAAGTCTTCTAAGTTAATAATAATAAATTGATTTCAAAGTTTAAAGAAGATCTTTGAAATGTTAATTAAGACAAATAATTATTATTAATTATTTAAAAAGGGTAATTAAGAATGGTTAATTAATTTAAAATTGTAATTAACTAAGTGATTAGAGATTAATCAATTTGAAATTAAAGAATTGGTTAATTAACAATTAAGTGTTTAATTTATTTTTAATTAAGAATTGTTAATTAGATAATTAAAGTTAATTAATTTATAATTAGTAGTCAATTAAGATAATTGATTAAGGAATAATTAATTAAAATTTTATTAATTTATGATTAAGAATAGTTAATCATGATTTAAATAAATTAATAAAAATAGTTATGTAGTTAATTCTTTTAAATCACCTTCACCTTAAATTGAAGATGATTGAATATCATCAAATGTTGTGTACTGGATTGATATTTCTGTTTGAGATTGTGATACTGTGTGATGTGAATTGCCTTATACTGAACTGTGATTTGTGATTTGTTTCTGTATTTATGTGAAAACCCTTTTTGCCCGTAAAACGGCATTTAAACTTCGATGCGACAGGGAGTCGGATCCCAGTTGGTTATCTGAAACCCAAATCGAATTGTAATAATGAATCTTTGTGATTGATAAATTTACATTATCTATGAATCTGTGAATGAAGATAAGCGTTATGGATTATACCGCTAATCAATTGAATCTGTGATGATTGATGTTGTGCACTATTGTGTAAAACCCCTTGGACCACACTTATACACACAAAAATATGGATTGCACGTGGAAATTGGTTAAGTCATAGATTTTAGAAAATAATTCTTAAATCGAATTTTGGAACTCAAATGGTTTTGGAAGTAGATTGGGTTTAAAATAAAAAGCTTTTGAAAAAGGGATTCTAAAAAAAAGTTATTCTCAATTACTTGGTAAAGTTTTGAAATTTGAATAATTTGATTTAAATTGGAATTCAATATCTGAAATTGAATTCTATATTCGGTATTTATGATTTAAAAGGTTATACAAGCTTATATGGGTTTTAAACCATTTCTAAAGTGTTGTTTGGGAATTTGAATTAACCCAAAGATTTTAACTTGTATAAATGAGATCGGAGTTTTCCGAAATAAAACTATTTGTTTTCAAATGATAAAAGCTTTCATATGAAAAATGAATTTCCAATTTGTATTAAAGGAATTTCAAGTTTGAATTGAAATAGTTTTTCAAGTTATGAATGAATATTTGGAAACGGGGTTTGAAAGCTATAAGTTAAATCTTGATTTCAAGATTGGATGAGTTAATCCAATTGAAACGGAAATTGTTTTGAAATCCGTGAATGGATCTTTGTGAAACTGGGTGAACTTTGTGAGAGAATCTTTTTGTTTAAAAGATTTGAAATGGTAATTGGTTTAATCCATTTGAAAGAAAGTTTTGAATTTTAAAGTTGTGACTTAATTGAAATCCCATATCCATATGTTTTTTAAATTTACGCTCATTATTCGGTTTAGCCGGGAGAGGACTTTGTGTCATATCACCCATTCCGAATAATGATACGTGTTATGGATAGCATTTGAAGACCGGTGGTGAAGACCAGGTATTTTCAAGAATGATAGGATAACCTATCGATTGTCTCTGCACTGAGTAGCTACGGTATAGAGATTTCCTAAGTGATGGGAAGTCCGATCGGGATTGTGAATACCCGGATTGCGATGGCTTCTTCGGAAGTGCCTTCGATTTTGTTCGAACCCGGAACAGACTTGTATGGTTGTATGTCTGACATTACGTTTTGAGATATAAAGCAGATTTCTTTCAAATACATATCTGTTGGTGGCGGAGAATTTATTCTCTTAGCTTAACACCCTTCTCTGAGATGTACGAGCTCACAGGTTATGTAGTTGAAGGCTATCAGTGATATACTCCCAGTTTGATAGTGTGGCATGTTAAGTGCTGCTGTGTCTTAATGATCATTTGTTGATCATTTGTTGATCAAAGCATGGCTTTATGAAAAATCGTAGCTTTGTGGACGAGCCCTCAACGGGCCTCACAAACCGGTAATGGTCGAAACAGGAAAGATGCGGCAAGGGTTTAGGGTAGCTCCCCTAGGGTATGTCCATTCCTTCTGGAAAAGGGTGGTATCATGGTATGGAGCCCAGATACTCACTCATGTGGACATTATACATTTATTACTGTGTTATTCTGTTGGTCTAGAGGTACCTCATATAAAGGTCCCAAAGGACCGGGGGTGACATATCTTAGGTTTTACTTCCCGGGAAGGGGGTAACCGGCCTTGTGTTGGCAGAGAGCCGGGTAGGTTCTCGAGGCGTCTCTCCAGTGGCGTTCCCATGTGGCAATAGGAAGTTCCTTAGCCTGACCATTTGTTGAAAAATCCAAAGAAACAATACGCGCCCTGTACGGTTTTAGTTGTATAACCTGCCATGGAATGTGGCAGTAACCTGCTATTGAACATGGTAGCTATAGTAGGCATAAGTGCGAAATGCCTATGCTGGCTAAGATTAATATTATACTTTTGAAATGTTTTCCTCTATGCACTAATAATAATATCAAAATGGTTTTTGCTTATCAAGCATTTTTGACTATCATAAGGAGAAATCTCCTCCAATTCTGCGTTTGCATGGTGTGTGTGGCGAGAGGCCTTATGGTAGTTTCATTTTCAGAAAAAGCATTGCGGATTTAAAAATTAAAAATCTTTTGATTGTTTTTAAGAAACCAAATGTTTTTGTTTGCTCACACCAGTCCCACGACTGACTCGGAGTTTATTGTTTCCTTCCTAAACTCTGGGTGCCTACATTTTTCCACACGGGCAGTCTAGAGTTTGGTTTTTCAGATAGTCAGGTAGTAGATATCGTTTTGGGTAGCCTTCAGCATTCTGTTTGATACATTTTGGAGTCTTTGGAGTGCACGGCTGACCTCACTTAGCTTGGTGCAACTTGATGGTTGTTCGAGCTATCTTTAGTTTGGAGATGGTGTTGTAGTTGCATTTTGGAGACATATTCCATTGAAGATATTCTTTTCCGCTGTTATTTCTTGTACCTCTGATAGTATTAATATCCATTGTATCATTCTACTGTATCATCATTGTATCTGAATATTGTATCAAATATTGTGTATCAAATGTATTATTCAATTTCTTCCACTGTGTTGTGCTTGATGTGTTATAAGCTCCGGCGAACCAGATTCGACGTTTGGATCTGCGGCATTTGAATAAGAGTGTCGTATTCAGTGCTGATTTTCGAAGGTCGAGTCAGGATCGTTATAAAACTATATATATAACACATAACAAGGGGCCGCCAACATGTCTGGTAGGTGACAAATCTAAGTACAAGTATTAAAGGAAAAACACGGGTACCCTTATAATGAGCTCCGGCAAAGTCACCGCCCAATTTAATTTCAATTGAATTTAATTAAATTGATTTTTACGTGTTTCGAGTCTGTACAATCAAACGATAAGTCTGATCGCTATACGAAACTTGAAACTTTACAATAATTCACTGTTACGGATCTAATGAAACTGGTTTCGTCGGTATCCGAGACAGTGGCCAAAATGGCTATTTTCACGTTAATTAAATAAATTATTATTATATTTAATTTATCACTTCTTATATTCAAATTAAACAACTAACCATTTTTATGATTTTTGATTACATAGACATCAACAATAATTTAAAACAAATTTACCTATCAGGTTCAATGTTAAATAGTTCACTAGTTACAGTGTTCAGTTCCAATGGTAAATAAAATCCTATTAATTATAATTTTATTCCAATAAATTGATTTAATTTGATTTTAATCTTTTTATTCAATCAATTATTACTCTATATACATAGTTAGTACCTGTTTATATCTTATTACCATTATCATCTTTTACCATATTGGTCGCAACATTTTAATTACAATGAATTTTTTCAATTTTATTATAATTTTAAGATCCCAATAAATCAATTATTGCCTTGTGAATATAATTAACATTTCTACACATTTTATTGCATTCACCTTTTACAGTTATCGTCTTCACTCACATTTACATAACATTTAATCACATTTATTTGTAATTGATTAAATAAATACACTAATAATTGTCACTTTTTTAACATTTAATAACATTATCTAGACACCAATATCATAACTACTTACATAAAACTACTTTAATTCAATTACAATTTATTACTTACAATTTCATTAATTAGTACAACATTTAAATTATCAATTACTCTTTTAATCCAACTATCAATTAATACACATCTTATCACAATTAATTTACAATCTATAATCAATTATAAATTTTTATTCATTTCAGTTAGTTGGAATTAAATTTAAAGTAGTTATTAATAACCTTAAATTAATACTATTACATTTCATTCCAGTTATATTCTTATTATTAAATCACAAATTTTTATTTCTTCCTACATTAAATCACAAAACCTTATTAAATTGACTATTTTTAATTATCGAAAATTATGGGTCGTTATAGCCTCATGTGTCTTGTCATACTTTTATCCTTATACGCACCCACTACGACTTTGTTTTAGTATGGTACCTATAGGGGACTCATTGGCTACCGACGTTACAGGTTGTGTTGTGGGACCTGCATAGACTACCTAATTAAAATATGTTAATGGAGATCAATGTAAAGCCTTAACGTTATTTTAATGCTTTGCATTACCGATAGACACTATATATATATATATATATATATATATATATATATCGTATTTTACTACATATAGATAGTTTAATGGATCCTAGGGAGGGGGAAAATCCCATAACATCTCTTAAGTTATTGCACTCATGTTGCACACTTGATAAGAGATGGAAAATCCCATAACCATCTTTGAAGCTATTACACTCATGTTTACTTGTTATTGATTTAACTTACATAAGAAATTTTAGTTCTAACTCGAGTGTTTTGTCTTTTTATTATTGTAGCGACCCGTAGTTCTGTATCCCTTTGAGTTGATAATAATCCACTATTTTTCAACCCAAAGTGTATGAAAGAGCGAATAACTAGGGTAAAGTAGAAGAATGAGATAGTAGAAAATAGAACAACTAACACAGAATCTCACAATCGCAGCGAAACAAAATATAATATATAATAACATATTTTGCACAAAAGAATCTGTAACAGTTTATATACATACAATCAGCATAGTACAACACTCAAACATCAATCTGGACAATTATAATAACTTTCCCTCACATAGCGGAAATATAACCAAGTATGAAGATACGTCTCTGTCGTCTAGCTCGTTCCCTGAGCTCCATAGCATTCTAACCTGAATCTGTAACACTTTGTCTAACCCGATCATCATAATAAAATAACACCCCTAGTCAGTCTGGAAAACCAGTGTGAGAAAACATACTCAATTTGAATTATTAGCATTATCAAAATCCTTTCAAAAACAAAGTTATCTCATAAGATCGTGTCACAAATAAACACAACGGGATTTTACCTTACGATAACCAAAATATTTTATAGAAAAATCCAAAGATATTATAATAGTGTCTAAATACAAATACTTATTCAAGTAGCTAAAATTATTACATTAATTAAATTCCAGCATATTAGGCGCTACAAACAAAACCGTAAGGCTCGTATTGGACAATGGATTCCATACAATGACTGGCCACTGGGGTACCGTCCACCACAGTCCACCTCTAGAACAATGTACCGAGGAGTTCATGAGGATCCCCTGCTACACAAGACCGGCCTACCCCTAACCTGGATAGACCGAATATGTTATCAACCAGGGTGTTCCCACCCTTACCATCGAGCGCTCCTTCTTTCATGCACAACCATATCCATAATAAATAAGTTTCCAAGGACATCTAAAAAAGTGAAAACATACCCTAATTGGGTGCGACCCACTTAGCATTGCTGCATCTTCTATATTTTAGTCATTCCCAATTGATGAGGCTTGAGGCTAAGCGTTACCTTTCAAGAAACAATTCTACTTAGAATGCTCATCATCCTCTAATGACGATGCTCCCATAGCATTCACCCATACAATTTGTCTTGGGTCTGGACAAACTAAATCACCGTCTTCATCATCTTTACGATATTCGTTCGTAACATTCAAACCAGATCGAAGTGGTTTTCGAATAATTAAATCTGATCTCGGTCTCTTTGAAACGATTTACGGGATTGGCCAACATTGATAGTCGGTTATTTAACTATCAATAAACATCCATAAGTAGTCACTATGCCTTATTATAAAAAAAATTCCCAAAATATCTATTTTTAAAATATCTTTATAAGATATATCTATTCCTTCCAACATTTGAAAACAATTTCAAATACTTAAATCCGTAACCGGATATTTTCAAACATCTCAAACTTAGAAATATTTCCAAATTTCCATCTTTATACATGGGGAAAATATTAAAAGTCTCATTTTCCACAATCTTTCAAAATACCAACACTTAAGAGAATATTCGTAGCTTATCTCATAGCCTTCAGAATCATTAATAAATTCCCGTTTTCAATTTTCAAAACCCAGTATACTTATGTATAACCCCATTCAGCAATTTATAAATTCTTTTATAAATTCCGATTTCATTTCAAAATTCTCATATTCATATATTGGAACCCATTTCTTACAAATCCCTTATAAAATCCCTCTCCTCCAAAATCATATCCCTTTTATAAGCCTTGTTTACGAATCTCAAGAGAATTTATAAATAAAAAATTTCAACCACTTCAGACTCTATATATATATAAAATAAGTATATAAAAGAATGATAATTTATTTTTAAAACAATTCAAGTAATTATTTAAATATGAAAACACATTTATAAACATTAATAACTCATTTTTAAATAAACATATAAATTTTCAAGTTGATTTTAAAAGTTAGAATTTACTAAAATAAATACTTCATATTTAAAAAATCTACTTACCAAAGTATTTCAACCTAACTAGTTTAAAATTTCATAGTTTTAAAATAGTAAAATTTTCCTTTTGAAAAGAAAAATTAACTTCTTAGAATTAAAAATATATTTTTAAACCTCAAAACCAATTCTATTTATAAACTCCTCTCGAATCACATCTTATCACTTCCATTCAGATCTCCTTAACCATCTTTATTTTCAAAAATAGTTCCATAATTTTTCTCACTCTATTTCCATATTCTAATGTAAATTTTCCTTATAGATTTATATTTCCAATCTATCATCTGATATCGATTTTTCCCTTATTCATATTATTGTTTATAGATTTTATAACTCCTTTGAGTTTCACTTTTTATAAAAACACTCGTTTATGAAATTCCATTGTTATAAATCCATTCCTTTTATAAATCCCATCTATAACTTCCAATCTATTTTTAATACCGACTTCAACTCCTTTTTATATTTCCAGCATATCATTTATAAATTCTCTTATATAATTCATTTTTAAAATCTCCATTTAATAATTCACAATAGTTAAGTATAACCAAAAATCAAATATATTTTTCTAATTCAATTTCTTTTATATAAACCTAATTCCAATATTAATATATTTTTTATATCAAAAATTCCCTTTAATTCCTTCCATTTTAAAAATATATTTATGGTACTTAAAATATCAAAATTCTGGCCAGTGCTACAATAGCATCCAATAATTCAAATTACAATAATAATCTATAACAGATTATCTACACACATCATATATTACCAAAAATGAAAAATAAACAATATTTTTGAGGAACCCAGTTGGATCCCTCCAGCTTGTTTCCCTACATCCACAGATATTAATACAACATAAAAATACCAATCCCACTTCGAGGAGGATATCATGGTATATTGGGTCAACCGCTATTATACCGGGAGCATAGCGTCTCATCTATTATAATGTGCGGGAATATCACTCCAAATACCTATATATATACTACTATATATATTAAACATTCAACAGATAATAATTATATAAATTCATTCAAACATCCAATAATTTATTTTAACTATTAAAAAATTAAAATTTGGCAATTTCAAATGAGTGAGAATTCCTCACCTTGATTTTATTTGCAATCTATTCAAATTTTATTTCGTATCCTACGCCATCATGAATCAAATTGCCAAATTCCACACTCAAATTTGACCTCGTATGAAATAGTTTCGCAACTCATAAGATTTACAATTTTATATAAAAACTATTTTTTTTTAACTGCATATTAACTCTTCATTTACCTTAATAACATACTTTAGATAATCACCTCGTTCCATCATCTTGTTCAACATTTCCGGCCACTGCTTCCCACACATCAAACAACTGCCTACCGCCCCTTTGAAAGGCAAACACCTAGATCGAAATCACGCCTCCATCTTGGTCGCGAACATGCAAGCAGATGCAAACGCGACCCTCCACTATAATCTCTAAATCGAACGATGAGCACCACCACACCATCACGCTCGTCCATACATCAAACTCCCAGTTGCCTCCCTTCCTCCATGCTTCCTCTTGCACGTTCGAGCATCACTCATAACAGCCCATAACCATAAATTGCCAAGTCTCCACACATCTGAATGCTTCTCCCCTGTCAAACCAACTCGCCACCGTGCTCACCAATACCCCAGGTGCTCGCGACTGAGCTTCCATCTCTCCCACACTCGCGCTCGTCGACCAAAACTATATCGCGACCAAGTCGCGTTTATTAAATAAAAATTATTGCCTCTAATTTAGAACTGAAAGAATGAAAAGGGGAAATGATGGAAAAGAAAGGACGCGTTTAGAGTGTTGTCTCCATTGTATTGAAATGAAGGAAAAACAAGCTGATGTGAATAAGGGCAATCAAATGAATATATATATATATATATATATAATTTAAATTTTCAAACTGTCTTGATTACATAACTTAAATTTTTGAATCCCTATCGAGGCATGCCGCTAGGCGTTAATAATGTTTGTAACGACCCGATATTTTCAACCATTCGCATCCGCACATGTCGGACTTGAATTGTTCAAAATACCGCATTGTAAATAAAATTTGGCAAATCTCAAAATATACAGTAAATAATTAATCACAGAATCACAGACACAGAATCAGAATACTCGCAGCGGAATTTAAAATACTTAGTGGTTCATGAAGCCACTATAAATAGTCTCAATCAAATAAAAATTACATAGTATTTAATCCAAATATGGTTTTAAATCATCAGTAGAACAATCCAAATGTCCACTAGTCTTGATTTCAAAATTTTAGATAAAGAACTGGAAAGGAAGTTGCCAGCAGCTTGAAAGTGATCTACAGAAATCCTAGCTCCGGGATGAAACTGAACTGCAACTCAGGCTGACCCGAGCGTAACATAAAACATAAACACTCGAGTCAGGACATACATACTTATATAGTGTAAGCTAATTCAAGTGTACTGTAATATAGAGCAAGTAACTTAAAGGATGCTTGGGACCGCCCATCCTCTAAGGATCCGTTAAACTATTTACTATGTAGTAATATTTTCGCTATTATAATAGTGTCTATATTAAAATAAACTTACTTTTAAATAGCGTTAAGGAGTGACCCAATATTCCCCTTAACACGTAATAGTCCCAGTAGTCCATCCAATATCATGGTCCCTCTTGATCGGGAAGCCACCAGAGGATACCACACGGGCTAGGGAGAAAAACAAACTCGTACAAGGCTCGCTATGGTAGGTGACACGGCACAACTAGGCAATGCCAGGGTAGATATACCAATTGCTATCCGGACCGATGGAAACGCGCAGCGCGCAGCTGCCGCCCACCTCGAACAACACTCCCAAATCAAAGGTGCGCACCAAAACAATCACAAGAGTAATAGAATGGCATACGAAGAAGTGCGTCCGATCAGAGGTGCTACCTCATTAATCCGAGAATCGCTCCTGTTTTAGCCACCTTATGCCAACTCACGAGAGTCGGGTCCACGTATTTACCTTAAAGAAAACGTCACCACCATCCTACTTCATTCTGGAATCTCCACCGCGTACACGGTTGCGAAAGTGGTTTTCGGTATCGACAGAGAGTATGCCAGATATCCGATCCCGGTCTCTTTAACAACCAAACGTTATTTTAACCCGTGGTTACAACTTTTAAAAATGGTATTTATACTTTAAAAATCAAAATAAATTTCAAATACCTTCAATATCATAATATCATTCTAAACATCATTCATTTTTATAAAATACCATTTAAATCTATTCAATTTATTTAGGAATTAATTGCCTTTCAACTCACATTTAAAAGTTAAATTCTTCCATTTAAAACCATTTAAAGTCAATTCCTTATTTTTACTAATTACATATTAAATTCCAAAATTTAAGCTTTTTCCCAAAGATTATTTCCATTATATTCTTTTATTAAAACAATCAAAATCCAGTTTCCATAGCACTTATAAAATGCTACCTAAAGTCATAGGTTAAAACAGTTCATTTACAAAAGACAGCATTTAAGTGCTGAAATAAATTATTAACTTAACAATTAATTTTAAATTTCCAAATATAACTTATTATCAATTCTTTTACTTAACTAAAATCTCACTTTTAACAAAAATTCAGAATAAGTTATATTCCAAAATTTTACTTAAACTTCCATTTATTTAACATTTTGACTCATTCAAAAATCATTATAAATTAAATAAAATCCTTTAAATACATTTAAGCCAGAATATCATAAACTTTCTATTTAAATATTTTTAAAACGTTTCATTAAATATTATATAAACCATGGGTCTGTATATAGTTTTCTAGCCTATGTCAAGTGATACGGATATATATCATTTCAATCCGCAATTTACAAAAACCGGGTTCTATCATTTCAAACCCGCAATCCCAAGTTAAATATTTAAAATTAAACAATTAAATAAATAAATGAATAAATAATTATCGTACAGGCCTATCATTTCAGCCTATAACGATCTCAAATTTACAGGGAACTTGCAGTGATGATTTAACAATAAATAAGCATTAAATAGTATAACTGCAATAAAATAAATAAACAACTGATGATGTGTCAATTAATAATGGGGTTTAACATCATACGCTTACATCACAGGCAGATAAAATTTAAATAAAAGTTTACAATTACACTTGTGATAAATTCACAGATATATAGGTATGTTTGTCTGGTGAGAAATACTCACCTGAATGCTGCAGAAAGTTTGATTTCCAACGATGGTAACACTTGAAAAAAAAGAAATGCACAGAAGCACGATCAAACTGATGCAGAGGCTACGACCAGATTTATATTTTGAAAAGGGAACGAATCAAAACTAAGAAAAATTTTAACCCGAAATTCTCAAAACAAAAGGGAACGAATGGAAATAAATTCGCGCCATAGGCTCGACTACTCCACCACACGGTTAGACTACGTTCTCAAAGCTTGGTTCAAAATTTTGCCCGTTACTTACTTTCACCCTTTGTTATTTCTACAAGTGGCGGAAACACTAATAATTTAAATCTAATTCTCGGCATCATAAAAGAATTTTATGCGCATAACGTTGATAATACATATACACTCACAATACTAATTATATGAACTCTTCTTCACTAGTACAAAAACCCTCCTACAGCCGATTCTTATATTTGCTTATTCAATTATTATTATTAATTATTTTCCTTCTCTAACTACTGTTGCAACCTAGTTTGGACACTTATGACCCACACGCATACTTTCTCCTCCATTCATATTTTTTTTTTTATTTTTTTTTATTCTACTCTATTATATTTTGGGTAAAGTTTAAATTTTATTTCTAAAATAAATTGGTCAAATTCACTACTGAAAATCTTGAAGGATGGCTAGATGACATAAAACCTTAGTTGTCCGTTTATGAAAAATTTTCATGCAATTTTATTTGGAGGAGAGGCTGACATCAGTGGTAAAGGAGGAGGGCAGGGATATAGTGGTGAAGGAGGAGTCATAGCCTAAGGTGGTGGAGTTTTAAGCCTTTGCGTGAACAAAAAAAGAGAAAAATATAGAAAGGAAATATAAAAGAGAAGAAGAAGTAGGAACCCATACCTGAAGCTTGCTCGAATATGAATGAGGATAAGATGTTATGCAACAGAGGTTGTGAACGAATTTATAAAGGCAGGGGTGCGTGATATTTTGAATGAATATACGGAAACTTGCGTGATTTATTTCCAGTTATACGAAAAAATTGATTGCAAACGTTTCTTTTTTTTCAATTTATAGGTTGCGTGCGTTATTTATAGGCTGAGTGATTTTTTTTTATACAAAACAACAGCAAGGATTTAAAATTGCTATAAAATAAAACGCTGCATGATTTAATGTGAATGATTATAGGAAGGAAATAAATTTAACTTAACTTTAACGGTTGCTTTGATTTACATAAAGAATAGACAGGAATACTAGGCAACACTTGAACACGTTTAAAGTTTTAAATAAGAAGTAAATGACTCTAAAGGAGGCAATGCTGATAAAAGAAAAGAATTTACTACGTACGTGACACTCGCATTGGTGATTGATTTTGTTGATTGAATTATAGATACGGCAAGAAATAAGATTTTCAAATTCTCGTGTTTTATTAAAAAGGAAAAACTAGCGAAATTAAAGGTGAAGAAAACGGCAGGTAATTGAAAAGAAACGGCAATGATATTAGCTTTGGATGCCAGTTCATTAAAAGATTTTATACTAAATATAATAGCTGCGTGTTAAAATTTGTTAGGCTAAAAGATGTATACATATACAGAGAATTTCGAAATCTTGGTAAGAAATAAATGCAGACAAGAAAGAAACGACAACTAGAAAATTTGAAATTTCCGTGCGTTGATAAAGAGAGATGAGTGAAATTTATGGTGAAGAAACGGCAAGTGACTAATAGATTGGTTCATTTTAAACTTTTTCTTCAATTAATGATTGCGTGCGTTTCTTTCTTTATATAGGCTGAGTGATTTTAGCAAGGATTTTAAGCCAATTTAAAACCAATGAAAGCTGTGGAAAAAGTAACGTTTTGCTATAAAAATCTACTAACTGATTTATTAATCCATATAGATATTGCAGTATGCATTTTAAAATACGCCAAACCGACGCAATACAATACGCCCAAAATTTATGCAAAAGTAACATTTTTAATTTATACGTTTATACATTACTTATACCATTACAATGCGTACCCTTTTTAAATGCGAAATTTAACAGTCTGTAAAACACTGAATTTTACAAAGTTATTACTTAACTAAAATTTTAACTTGTTTACATTCTTCGTATTTAAAATATACATAATTTATTTTTATTAAAATTTCAATTGGAGTTGTCTTTTAACAAAGTAAAAATTTCAAAACTTCCAATTTTATATTTAGACTTTTAGAAAATGATTAAATCAAGTTAAAATTTATATTAAATTTCAAGGTTTTATAAATAAAAAGAAATAAAGAGTAGGCAATTAAAAAGGCAAGCAATTAAGACAATATAACGCATACCCTTTTAGTTTCTTTCAAGCCATAAATAAAAGATATAAACAAGCAATAATCTAATAAATAAACATGACTGTCAAAAATAAAAATAGAAAGATAAAATAGAGGTGGATATATGAAATAATAATAATAAGAACATATATATATAATATGTAATAAAAGTAGAAAAATTTATTGCGTGTAAAACGCTGTATTTTATTAAAAAAAAGTATAAGTTTTAAATTCCCAATAAATCCATATATTTGATTTCTCAATCATGTTATTGAATCGACTATTAACTTATTCTCTTATGGGTAATATTAAAATTGGTTTTTATACTAATACATAAAAAAAATTCCCAATTCATCCAAATTTCAGTTAATTACTTTCCAATAACTACCATGCTTTAATCCTACTCTTTTATTGAATCTGTTATCACTTTATAAACCTAGTTATTATTTGTTTATCTTTCCTTACAAAATATAAATTCCAATTTTCATCTTTCTTTTGTAATAACTTGTCATTTTCAATTATATTGAATTTTCCAAATATATACATTTATCATAAATAAAACCTAAATCAATTTATTCAACTTGGTTTCATTCCTTTATTTCATCTTATGAATAAAATATAAATTTCCATTTATGTCATTTCATTTACATTCACACATTACAGTTATAGTCCTATCTCACATTAATGAACATTTACCTACATTTAAATGTAATTGACTTCCTACTCTGAATTTAGCAGCCCTAAATAAAAAGGTGACTTGCATAAATGTTGTCACTAACTTTATATTACACTCAAGTTTATTATTTCCACTAATTATCAGAATTGCTTATATAATGTTGAATTGCTTATATAATGTTGAATTCACTCCATTACCATACGTTTATTTGCATATATTCAATTTAGTACCCAAATGTAACAGTTAAAACTACATTAATAGACCAATTAAATAGTAACTTACAACCGTTACTATATCCCTATTATTTTCATTTCATTTTAAACACTCACTTCATTATAAATTATAAAGGTTTTTTTTTTCTTCTTAAATTTAATTACAAAAATCTTATTAAATTAACCAGCTTAATTATCGAAATTTACAGGTCATTACACTGTTATACCCCTATTTCGAATGCAATGGAAAAGGTTTCGGGTCTTAATTTGTTCATATGGAGAAGATAGCGTTTTGAACCCAACTATTATATTGAATTTTCGATACTAATTCAACGCATTTATATACCGTATGACCAAACGATAACTCCAAACACTATGAAATTTGAAATTCGATAATAATACATTATTACGGATCAAATGGAAAAGTTTCATCGAATTCGGAGACTGTGCCCCGGATAGATATTTTAACGTGACGATTAAATCGATGATTTCGAAAATTCCGAAATCGCTTGAAATTTTTGTTTAAAAATCTTACTAACTAAATTATAATTCAAAATCCAATATTTAAAACCATTTAAATATTCACATTTAACCGTCGAAAAATTTGGATCGTTACATTTCTCTCCCCTTAAAAGAATTTTGTTTTCGAAATTTGCTAAGGTGGGAAAAATGCTCCAAACCCATTTACTTTTCCAAAACCCCCTTAGTGAAAATTCAATATTTCACTTCTCTAAAACTTTAGTTCCGAACAAAGCAATTAGTTCTAATTCCGATTCCAAAATCCCTTTTGTAGTTACAATACGAAACCAAATTACCGTCAACAAAAAATTTCCAAAAAATTTCAAAAAATTTCTAATACCTTAAATTTTCGAAATTTTTTGGCAGGGTATCCTTTGTATGGAGGACCTTTTGCAATATGATAAAAGAGATAAATATATATACATCGACCCACACGGTAGAAAAAACAAAATATATATCAATATTTATAGTTTTGTGACATTTAATCCGAAAACGTACCATATTTAGTGTTTTAAAGCATTATTAAGCAAGCATTTACTTCAAAAGCAATTATGCAACCCAAATCTAGCCATATAGTCCCTATGTTCCTGTACTTACTCAATTTAAATCACGTAAGTACCAAAATATGAAATTCACCAATTCATTTATTTAAATAGTTAGAACACATAAACCTCATAACCTAATCATGTCAAACATATATTATAAGCAATTTAAGGTTCCAATACTAATTTAATTACTTTCAAACAAACCATATACCATTCCATTTAAGTTAAATGATTTACAACTCACTTTACACGCATTCAATTTATTTTTATACCAAACAACTCATATCCATTCCAAATTGATTTAAAAATCAATTTTATTCACTTCTATTAATTCATAGAATTTTATATACTTTCGTTTGTGTCAAATAACAATTTTCCTATACAATTTCGGCGCTATTCATTTAATAAAACAATAATTTCAGTTCGTAGCTAACTTAAATTGATTCTAAATCAATTTTAATCCATTTCAAAGTTGTTCACAATCAATTCAATTGCATTCCATTCATATCTACATTTATTATATTCAAATCCATTTTGTTAAGCTTGGGATTATCCCAAAGCTATCTATTAAATAATCATTTCACAATTTATTCAAGCCAAACCTTCACCCAAAATATTAACTTAAGTTAATTCATTATTTTAAATTATTACCACCTTATAACTTAGGTTTATTTTCATTTCAGTCAACTTCCATCTCAATTACAAATTAATTAATTAATTAGTTTATTCATTTTATCTACCTCAATTTTTGTTCCATACTCGAATTCATTCTTGAATTTATTTAAATGATATCAAGGCCATATTCAATTTATTTATAATCAAATTGAAAAAAAAATTATAACTAAAATCTTCTATATTTCAAACCATTTCTATTTTATTTGACAATATTTCCAATTTTATTTAATTCGCTTGTAATTAAGTCGAATTTTATTTATAACTCAAGTTCCTCATGCAATTTCTGATTTTTATTTCAAAAATCATTTCACTTGATTTTCATGGGTTCCAAATTCATTTTATAATTCAAGTTTTGGATTTATTTCCCTTACCAAAATATCAAACAATTTTATTTTGGGTTTTTCTATTTCACTCTTTAATTTTATAAGTCACACAACTTATTTTTCACATTTCCATCAATTTTGCACTCGCGTATATTCACATTTTATTTTTAAATCGAGATTATACATTTATTTATAGCCTAAGTATATTTTTATTCAAAAATTTCAATTTTATAAGCTATCCCAATTTATTTATTCACGATTTCCAATTCTTCACTTGAATTTTATTTCATTTAAAATTTATACCTTATGGTTATAAATTATTCCATAATTCAAAATTTATATTTACTTCAATTCAATATTATTTCTGATCCAATCAAATTTTATAACTTATGGTTATATAGTCACTTTATAATTCACATTTACATATTTAACTCAATTCCATATGGTTCAAATCTAATTCGCTTTTTATTTAAATTTCAATTTATTTTAACGAACGTTTCAAAAACTATATTCAAGATATTCATACTTAAATTAAATTTCACTTCAAACAATTTTTATTTCTTATCTATTCAATTTAATTCAAGTGAGAATTCAATTCCAATTTCAAAATTCTTCCACTTCCTTGCTTATATTCATATAGCAATTTCACCATTTGAATTTGTTACTGTCTCAATTCCGAATAAATCTATTTAACTTTCCTTAAGTTAAATTCAATTTATACAATCTATTTTAACTTACTTAAGTTAAAATTTATTTTTCCAAAACTCAAATTCCATACTTTCCTTTCTTATTGAAATCATCTTCTATAGGGTTCCAGAATTTGTGATCACTGTATTATTTCAAATGACCTTGAAATCATATATACATACATATATATATATATATATATATATATATATATACATATACATATACACATATCTTTTGATTTAACAAACCATTTTCTTAGAATTTCCAAATTAACTTGATTTTACCCAAACAATTTTTCCCTCGGAATTTTCAAAACAAACCTCGTTTTCCTCGAAAATCTCCATATTAATTTAATATGGTAGCAATCCATCAATTAGAAACTCAAAAATGAATACTGATGATGCGGCCATCATCACCAGAATTATTTTCTAGCGATTGAAGTGAGTTTAGTGATTTATCACCTAAAAATCCATTTATAAAACATTTTCTCTTCAAAAATCTCAATTTTAGCTCCATTATTCTTTCAACCACTTTGGAATTTTAAACTTTCGAGATTTCAAAATTTCCAAATACTTAGTTCAAACCCATTTAAAACATTTCTTAAAGCTTCCGGGATTTTTAAATCTCAAAATTCTGGTTTAAACCCATTTTAACTATAATCCATTTGTATAATTCATACTTATACAATCTAGTTTGGTTTTAATAAACCATTTCCAATTTTATAATCTTGTTTTGGTTATAACATCTAGATATATCAATTTAATAATTTTAGAAAATTATTTCTTTTACATCAAAATATAATATGGGTAAAATTATTTCATTAACCCGCCTCAAAATCATACTGTGTCAGTGTATCATGTTCAAGTGTTTAGAAACTCCTATCGATTTAATGATGTCCCACTATTCGATCGGAATTTATATGCCACTCGGCAGATAAATCAACACAAATACAAAACCACTTATTTTCATTAATAAATACGCACTTATATCTGTCAATACACTCAAACTCATTCTAGGGTACTACTGACCCTATCTCTAATGAGTAATCCTTACCAGAACCAAGGTTCTCGCTTAACCTTTAGCTCTGATACCGAATGTAGCGATCCGTAGTTCTGTACCCCTTTTAGTTGAAAATAATCCACTCTTTCTCAGCCCAAAGTGTACAGAAGAGCGAATAACTAGGGTAAAGAAGAAGAAAGAGATAGAAGAAAATAGAACAACAAACACAGAATCTCACAATCGCAGCGGAACAAAATATAATATATAATAACATATTTTACGCAAAAGAATCTGTAATAGTTTATATACTTACAATCATTAGAGTACAACACTCAATAAATCAATCTGGACAATTATAATAACTAGCCCTCAAACAGTGGAAATTTAACCAAGTATGGAGATAGGTCTCTGTCATCTAACTCGTTCCCTGAGCTCCATATTATTCTAACCTGAATTTGTAATACTCTGTCTGACCCGAGAAGCATAATAAAATAACACCCCGAGTTAGTTTGGAAAACCAACGTGAGTAAACACACTCAATTTGAATTATTAGAGTTATCAAAATCCTTTGGAAGAAAAAGTATCTCGTAAGACCGCGTCACACATAAACACGACGGGTTTTTACCTTACGATAACCAAAACATTTTATAAAAAAGTGCAGTGATATTATAATAGTGTCTAAATACAAATACTTATTCAAATAGCTGAAATTGTTACATTAATTAAATTCCAGTATACTAGGCTCTATAAACAAAACCGTAAGGTTCGTATTGGAGAATGGATTTCGTACAATGACTAGCCATTGGGGTACCGTCCACCACAGTACACCTCTAAATCAATGTACCGAGGACCTTGTGGGGATCCCCTGCTACACAAGAACGGCCTACCCCTAACCTGGATAGACGGAATATGTTATCACCAAGGTGTTCCCACCTTTACCATTGAGCGCTCCTTCTTTCATGCACAACCATATCCATAATAAATAAGTTTTCGAGGACATCTAGAAAAGTGATAATATACCCTAACTGGGTACGATCCACTTAGCCTTGCTGCATCTTCCATGTTTTAGTCATTCTCGGTTGATGAGGCTTGAGGCTAAGCGTTACCTTTTAAGAAACAATTCTATTTAGAATGCCCATCGTCCTCCAATGTCGATATTCTGATAGCTTTCATCCATACAAGTTATCCTAGGTCTGGATAAGCCGAATCGCTGTCTTCATCATCTACACGGTATTCATTCGTAACATTCAAATCGGATCGAAGTGGTTTTCGGATAATTAAATCTGACTCCGGTCTCTTCGAAACGATTAACGGGATTGGCCAATATTGATAATCGGTTATTTAACTATCAATAAACATTCATAAGTAGTCACTAGGCCTTACTGTAAAAAAATACCTGAAATATCTATTTTCAAGATATCTTTATAAGATATATCGATTCCTTCCAACATTTGAAAACAATTTTAAATACTTAAATCTGTAACCAGATATTTTCAAACCATCTCAACGCTTTGAAATATTTCCAAATTTCCATTTTTATACTTAGGGAAAATATTACAAGTCTTATTTTCCAAAATCTTTCAAAATACCAACACTTAAGAGAATATTTCGTAGCTTATCTCATAGTCTTCGGAATCACTAATAAATTCCCATTTTCAATTTCCAAAATCCAGTATACTTATGTAAAACCCCATTCAGCAATTTATAACTTCTTTTATAAATTCCGATTTCATTTCAAAATTCTCAAATTCATACATTTTGAAACCCAATTCCTCCAAATCCCTTATAAAATTCCTCTCCTCCAAAATCATATCCCTTTTATAAGCCTTGATTATGAATCTCGAGAGAATTTATAAATAAAAAAATTCAACCACTTCAGACTCTATATGTATGTATATATATATAATAACTATTTAGAAGAATAGTAATTTATTTTTAAAACATATTCAAGTAATTATTTAAATATCAAAAACACTTTTACAAACATTAATAACTCATTTTTAAATAAACACATAAATTTTCAAGCTGGTTTTAGAAGTTAGAATTTACTAAAATAAGTACTTCATGTCTAAAAATCAACTTACCAAAGTACTTCAACTTAACTAGTTTAAAATTTCATAGTTTTAAAATACTAAAATTTTCCTTTTCAAAAGAAAATTTAACTTCTTAGAATTAAAAATATAATTTTAAACCTCAATAACCAATTTAATTTATAAATTCCTCTCGAATCACATCATATCACTTCCATTCAGATCTTCTTAACCATCTTTATTTTCAAAAATAGTTCCATTATTTTTCTCTCTCTATTTCCATATTCTAATATAAATTTTCCCTGCAAATTTATATTTCCAATCTATCATCTGATATCAATTTTTCCCTTATTCATATTATTGTTTATAGATTTTATAACTCCCTTGACTTTTGCTTTTTATAAAAGCAATCTCGTTGATAAAATTCCATTTTATAAATCCGTTCCTTTTATAAATCCCATCTATAACTTCCAATATAGTTTTAATATCAACTTCAACTACTTTTTATATTTCTAAAATATCGCTTATAAATTCTCTTATATAATTCATTTTTTAAAATCTCCATTTAATCATTCACTATAGTTAAGTATAACCAAAAATCAAATGTATTTTTCTAATTCAATTTCTTTTAGATAAACCCAATTCCAATATATAAATATTTTTTTATATCAAAAATTCTCTTTAATTCCTTTCATTTTAAAAATATATTTCTGGTACTTAAAATATCAAAATTCAGGCTAGTGCTACAATAGCATAAAATAATTAAAATTACAATGATAATCTATAACCGATTATCTACACACATCATATATCACCACATATGAAAATTGAACAATATATTTGAGGAATCCAGTTGGATCCCTTCAGCCTATTTTCCGGCATTCACATATGTTAATATAACATAAAAATACCAATCCCACTTCGAGGGGGATATCGCGGTATATAGGGTCATCCGCTATTATGCGGGGGGCATAGGGTCTCATCCGCTATAATGTGCGGGAATATCACTCCAAATACCAGTATATATACTACTACACATATTTAACATTCAACAGATAATAATTATATAAATTCACCCAGACATCCAATAATATATTTTAACTATTAAAAAATTAAATTTGGCAATTCCAAATGAACGTGAATTTCTCACCTTGATTTTATTTGCAATCTATTCCAATTTTATTTTCGTATCCTACGCCACCACGATTCCAACGCCAAATTCCACACTCGAATTCGACCTCGTATGAAATAGTTTCATAATTCATAAGATTTACAATTTTGTATAAAAACTATTTTTTAAAAAACTACATATTAAGCCTTAATTTACCTTAATAACATACTTAAGATAATCACTTCGTTCCAGCATCTTGTTCACCACTTCTGGCCACTACTTCCACAGATCAAACAGTTGCCTACTGCCCCTTTGAAAGGCGAACACTCAAATAGAAATCGCGCCTCCATCCTAGTCACGAACACCCGTGCATGTGCAAACGGGGCCCTCCCTTATAACCCCTAAATTGAATGACGAGCACCACCACACCGTCATGCTCGTCCACACATCAAACTCCAGGTCACCGCCCTTCCTTCATGCTTCCTCTTGCACGTTCAAGCATTGCCCATGACAACCCACAATCATAAATTGTCGAGTCTCCTCACAGCCACGTGCTTATCCAACATCGAATCAACTCGCTACCGTGCTCTCGAATACCACAAGTGCTCACGACTGAGCCACCATCTCTCCGACACTTGTGCTTGTCAACCAGAAATATATCGCAGCCAAGTCGCGTTTATTAAATAAATTCTTTTTTTTCTCTGATTTAGAACTGAAAGAATGAAAGGGGGAAGCGATGGAAAAGAAAGGATGCGTGTAGAGAGCTGTCTACAGTGTTTTGAATGAAGGGAAAAAAAGCTGATGTGAATATGGTCAATCAAATATATATATATATATATATATATATATATATATATATATATATATATATATATATATATATTGCTAACTCGTACTATGCACACGGATCTTTCAGTTATGTACTGTTCAATTATGTACAGTGATAACGAATTATCACTTGTATATAAATTGATTATAATCGTTATTAGTACATAACATTAATTGCCTATTGAAGGGTGTGTGAGTAATGACAGAACATTGCCGTGTGTTACATTGAATATCTTATGGGCAATTTTTTATTGTTAGTGAATGAAAATACTATATTAGGATACGATTTTGCATCATACATTGTTAGCTTTTATGTACGTATCCATATATTTGTTCACACGATGTACACACTCCAATTGGTGAGGGATATGCATCACAGGTTTATTATATTTTCAGCTTTTGTCCATATTGGTGGAATGACGTATAAAATTGACGGAACTTTAAAACAGGCAGAATTAAAAAATTAAAGCAGTCAACATTAAAGTTCCCCTTAGTGATTCATAATATCTCACATAATTTCATTAAATAGTGTAGAAAGTATATCGATTTTAAAGGAAACACGGAAATCTAAATATGCATTACACCATTTATGTTCGCTATTGGTGATATACCGAGACAAAAACATATTAGCCTACCTGCAAACTGATAATATCTTATGGGGTAAAAAAAAAACATTTATCGATTTTTATACTAAGGCATTTACTGTTTATTCTGAATCTAGGCCATAGATCAAAATCCACTGGCAAAGAAGATGCATGAAATTAATGTTTAATCAAAATATAAATACGACATCTTATCATGGAAATTTAGGCTCTAATTTTGATCATCTTAATATATCAGGCTCCAACTCAACTTTTCCCTTTGCAATCCAACAGTTACATCATCTCAAACTCACCACAGAATATGGATATAAAGATGTAGCAAGATTCCTCAAGATAAACACAACATCCGTAAGATAAATACAACATCCTTAAGGTTTAGCAACACTTAGGCCATGTTAATTGGGTGGAACATTCAAGTGCAAACTAAAATACATTACTGACTTAGGTGAGGAATCGGATAAATAATTTTCATGCAAACTAATACATTAAAGCAAATATTCATATGATCGTTAATGTATTTTGTGAATAAATATATAAAATTTAAACAGTTACAATTGCTAACATCACATAAACATAATTTGTAGTTAGATAAGCAAATGATGATTAAATTTCCAAAAATCCATAAAGCAAAACATGTCAAAAAAAATTGGTCTTACTTCAAGAAACTTTTTTGTACTTCACCTACCATAGTCAATCACATGCAATCCAGAATCCTTTCACTCCACTATAGCAGCACCAACTGTCTCACTCAATCCCAGAATTTCTCTTTATTTGTGCTTCAGTTCTCTCATATTACCTACATGGGTGACTCTTCATCTCACTTCAGTGTTTCAATCCACTTCACTTACACTTCAGCTTATATTAGTTGCACTTCAGATTTCAATAAACCTTCATGCACCATCGACAACCACCATTAAACAATCTTAGTCATCCCATACAGCCACCATTATAGTTCAGCTGCCTCTTTCAAGCTGTCATGAAGCTTATACACACAAATTTTAGCTTAACATTCAAGGTTTATATGTTCTTCTGGCCATGTGGTCAGCTGTGCCAAGTGTGTCTACAAAGCTATCCCTAAGTTCATGCTCACCACCATGTACGTAGATTGTCTCGAAATATATGCCTATCAAGTTTAGCACAGCCAGTACACTATCCTGAAGTTCAACTATCTGTTCATGACACCATGATCAGCTTAGCATTCATGTACACAGCCACCATTCAACTACGGGTTCATGATTCGAAGCACAACCACTAATACAGTATGTTCAGCGAACTCTATTAAATCGTCCCAAAGCCCATGCCTACCAATCATTCTAGCCATTTCACCTACTCTACACCATTTGCAAAAAATGAAAATTCTATTCATAACGGCAACTTTCAAACTCTCTAGCCATGTAATGACTTAATAGCATTATACTTATTATTAGCATTTAGAACATGTGTGTATAATTCTTTGATAGTGTTACCTTTTGTAAACTTCACGATTACCTTGACAGTGACCCTATATTCTACCTGAATATTCAACTTCTTACTATGTACCATCACCGATCAAAAGTGTTGATGGCTTTTATTCTTATAAATTTTAACAGAATAGGGAGTTCACCCCTTAAACAAAGAACCACTCTTTCATAAATAAATAAAATCAATTTTAACATGTTATTATATGATCGAACTCGAACACTTATATGGTTTACCTCTTCTAAAATACAAGGATTGACGATAAAATACTTACTAACATATGATTAATTATTCATTTAATCGACTAAAAACCAAGATAGAGAATATTCATCTTAAAAATGTTGTTATTCAGTTTTTCATAATGAAGCTTTTATGATTCAGTTTGTTCATTGGTAAATTATAGCGCACAATCATAATTATCAAAAAAACTTTTATAATAGCTGCTCCATGATGAGTATAAATGTTGAAACTTACAAAACTGGTCTGTATAGGAACATTTTTCTTTATTACCCGAACCTAACATTTAATCAAAAGTTTCTTTATCACTTGAACCATACAAACATTCCATGAATCCACCATACTATTAGCCAACATCAATCCAGCAATCTACGTCACCATTACTTAATTCCAAATATGAAACATATCTAAATATATTATCTATTATTCGATGCCTGAGTAGGAGTACTTTCAATGAATGACCGAATCCTATGAATGCCATAGAAAAATACAAAATAGTCACATGATTATAAGCTCTACACCTACTCAATATTTTGCCAGCTAATTTATTTACAAATTGTAAGATAATATTAAGGTTTGAGTTAATATTTATCTGCCGAAATATTAACAACGATAGCATAAATATTTCGACTAATAAACCATCCCATAGCCACATGAATGATGGAATAAAATTCCATATTAGTATATCCTTTAACTCGCCAAAATTATCCTTTGGACTAAAATAGATTAGTAAATAAATGCTGGACAAACTTTGGATGTTTTGATAACTATGAAACTCTAATCTAGGGTCAAATTTCTATGTTCTGCACTATCTTAGTTATGTTGTTCTCACCTATCACTGACAATTTAATGTACCATTATACAGCTTACATCGTTAATCATATCCAATACTCAAAAATAAAAATAATGCTTATAATAAAATAGTAATTGATTATGTCAATTTCAAAGAGAAACATAAATTCTCCAAAACGCCACTAATTTAGATATATTAAACACTTCTATCTCAAATTTCATGTATTTTCACGTAATTGCAGATTTTTTAATTGGTTTCCACTTTGTGGAAGTTAAAATGAAGAGGTGAAATTGAAACCATGAGAAACCTAATTGGGCGCACATACAACAAGAGTACTTTTTCCTTTCATTAAAAGATTATGTCAATTTCAAAGAGAAACATAAATTCTCCAAAACGCCACTAATTTAGATATATTAAACACTTCTATCTCAAATTTCATGTATATTCACGTAATTGCAGATTTTTTAATTGGTTGCCACTTTGTGGAAGTTAAAATGAAAAGGTGAAATTGAAACCATGAGAAACCTAATTGGACATACATACAGCAAGAGTACTTTTTCCTTTCATTAAAAGAAATTTTTTTAACCAAGGCATAATAAAAACCCCTACTTTCACCATAGTATTTTTGCTATGTATAACAAATATTGTCAGTTATTAGTACAATTAAGTATTATAATTTTTGTACAATAATAATAGTACATAAAATATATAACTTTACGCCCAAGATATCTTGAGTTCCACACCAATGTTTGAACTCAACGTTGCGTTTTGTAAAGAAATAAAGACATGAAATGATTATGCATCCAAAATATTGAAGTAAAAAAACTAAACATATTATGCCATAAAGTTAATTAATGAAAAAAGAAAACTGTAAATTACAGAATTCCTTGGAAAAATTGGTTATAAAATTGACCCATAACGAATTTATGAATAACTTTTCACGTAGACATTATTCACTTATAAATAAACATGCACCAAATTAACAGATTCATAAATAACTTCTTCGTGCAATATATACAACAGCTTAGTTTAAATTAACTCAGTTTTACATATATTTCATTTTGTATTATATATATGTATGTATGTATGTATATGCGTGTGTATGTATGTGTGTATGTATATGTATGTGTGTGTATTTATATGTGCATGTGTGTATTCATATAAGTGGAATAGAAAGTTCATGTATAACCTCATCCACAATGAGCCAATGCTCAAAATTTAATGTTATTTGGTCACAGTTAAAACAAATAATGGTCAGATGGTTAAAACCATAATATGTTTGCTTCATTCATATTTAAACAATGAATGAATTTGATTTCATCTGCATTATGGTTTCCTTTTGGCTATGTTACAAATAACATAGTGTCTACATTAGATTGTGTATGCTTAATGCAGCTTCGGTTAATAGTAAAGTAGTATAGAAGAAATGGAAATTTAAATATATGTAGGAGGAGTAAGTGGTTGTTTTCTTATGTCTTAGATTTTGAATTGTTGGATTAAAATGATATAATAAGTGTAGTATTTCTATTTACAGTGGCTGATAATTGTCTTAATTTTGCATCATTCTAAAGACTTAATATTTGAATAAAAATTTGCACAATGCATCAAGCAAAGTTGACTAAAAATGACTAATCTGACTACAGAATTCAGTGTTTAAACAACATGAAAGGGTTACTTATATCAAAATGCTTGGTGCATTCAAATGCAACAAATGTTCCATGCAATGCTTGCGTTGAATGAAAGTTGTATATCATAAATTACAAATATTGGTCATTTAATGATAGTTATGCATGCTTTGATATAATGATTAATTTTTTGTTCTACATCATCATGCTTATCCTCAAATATAGTATGCAAATGCCTTGTTATCCATCACTTCTGTTGTCATGTCCATGTCCATGTTCTTAGGCTAGCATACTATATTGTATGTCGAGAGCATTTACAAACTTCTTAAAACTTCAAGTTTTATCGTAACAATCAAAAAAGAAAAAAAGAGTAAAGCATAAATTTTGATTTAATTACTATTAGAAGTATATAACATCTAAAGTATTTGCAAAATCTAAAGACTCGAAATATCTACTAAAATAGCCATTTAATCAATTTTTTGCTCTTCTCGTTAGTAAGTTTTTGTTCATTCTATGAAAGTAAATGTTATATATGTAGATATGATTACAAAAGTGGGTTCAATTGAGTCTTTAATTTGTAGGTAAATGTTAAAGGTATAGCTATAAAGCAATAAAGTTACATGTATTAAAGCTATAGCTATAAAGCAAAAAAGTTACATGTAACCAGGTAAACAGTAGAAGAAGGTAGAGAGAAAAATTGTTATCTAAAGATAAATAGTGAGTGCTAAAGCTTTCATCGAGGAAATCCGAAAAGTATATTGGCATTAATGATGTGTAAAGACAAGATAACTTACCTGCTACTTGAAGAAGCGCTACTCCAGGCAATGTTGCTTAAAAGAGCACTGCAAACATAGTATTGAAGCCTGAGAAAAATGGTTTTGACTGGCAAAATATAGAGCAGGGCAACATTATTAGTGGTTTAAAAGTCATAAAATAATGTTTTGTATATGCGCAGTAAAAATGAATTCCAATCGATGATATTTCAATCGTATATATATGATTATTTTAGCATGTTCTAACAGAATTTAATCTAAAGAAGCTAAAAGCGAGAGTAGTAACTTTATAGTACATGGAAGAAAAAAATCAAATCAAGCAAGAAATCACAAAGAAGATAACAAAAATACTAAATGATGTGTACAACTTAAATATTTCATGCATAGTACGTCCAAAATTAGTCCCTTGACCCACACACAATTTTTTGAAATTTTAAATACAACAGCCTTCAAATCAAATTATTCCTGAACTTCATCCGAAATGCATTTTTTCGCATGTGGAAAACTTGTGTTTCATGAGAACATAGTAATTCAAGACTAAGATACATATTTTCCATAACATTTTATAGATTTGAACCTTTTCGTGCGAAATCGTTGACTTTTAAATATGAATGGCAAAATGAATAATCAATGATTAAAGTTTTACAAATAGTTTAGCTTACAACACACCATAATCATTACTATGACAGGGAAAAAGCATGGAAGAGAAAATATATTTGAACATAAATCACCTATTAACAGTTTTACTGCAAACATACAAAATTTATGAAAGTAACATATATTTAAAACAATCATGGGAAATACCTAAAAAATAATAAGCAAGGAAGCAGTAGATATGAATCGAGTCGCATTTTAAAATACATTAACTATACGTAAATGGATAAGTTAATTTGCTAGAAAAACTAATGGAGAGAATCGAACCTGGTAGAATAGAATAGTAAGCACTCTAGATATTCTAGCCGAAGCCCTTGAAAAAAGCAAACTCGACCAGCTATATTCTGCATACATAAAAGGGAATGTAGATCGGGCAGAGAATCGGAGTTGTAGGGGATGGGCAGATAATGGAAGTTATAGGCGCTGGTGACGATTATCAAAGAAGAGGTTAACATCGATTAATGGGCAAAGGCATAAATTCGGGGTATAGCAATATTTAGGACTTGGACGATTAGAGGATGCGTAAGTAAGAAACATAAAGTGGTGACGGTTTGGTTTATAATTTGTTCAGGGGCTTCTGAGCTCTAGAAAAGGAACTCCGTAATCATACATAATATAGATATATTATTTAAATTTTCAAACCGTCTTGATTACATAACTTAAAATTTTGAACCCCTATCGAGGCGTGCCGCTAGGCGTTCATAATGTTATACCTTTATTGCGAACGCAATGGAAAAGGTTTTGTAACATCCTGGTATTTTCAACCATTCGCATCTACACATATCATATTTGAATTGCTCAAAATATCAAATAATTAATTTATATTTGGCAAAACTTAGCATATACGGTAAATAAATGAATCACAGAATCACAGACACGGAGTAATACAACAATAAGCAGCGAAGATAAAAGAATAGTAGTTCAAATTTGATGAAACGGAAGATGACATCTCACTTAGAAGATGATTTATAAATTTATTATACAAAAATTTTATTATCATCTAATATTAACTGATTTGAATTGAAATAAAATTACACAAGAAACTAAACTACAATATCATCGGATGAAAATTTACCGTTTGCTATGTTTTATTAGACATATTCCAAATATTAAATTTTTATTTTCAAATTCAATTATTTAAAAATTCACAAAATTTCCAATTAAATATATTATCAAAACCATCAAAATTTACGGGTCGTTACACTCGCTCCACTCAAAACTGTTCGTCCTCGAAAAAGAAAGAGGTAGGAGAATAGAAACAACTAGAAAGGAAAATAGATAGGAAAACAAAATGAAACAATTTATTTAAAACTATATAAATTTTAATTTAAATAAATTAATATTTAACAATTTAGCTTAATCCATTTGATTTCACTTAAATTAATTTCACTTATAATTCAATTCTTAACTATTTATAATTCATAATAATTATTCATTGTTTTATTATTCAATTTATTTCAATTAACGTTTTCTATACTTATAAATTAAGTGAATAACCATTTTATATCCACTCAAATTTATTTTTTTATTTTTTGGCAAAGCCAGCGGGGTTAACTGGCCCCTACCAGTTTATTGCAACACAATAAAAATGATTCAAAACATGCTTTGAATCAAAAAGAAACAGGGTTAAACAAAGAAGAAAAAAACAGAAAAAAAAAAAGAAAAAAACATAGCATAAGATAACATCAACACCAACTGCTAATCATTGTGTCAGGGATAAAGCACTCCCTCCTTCTCAGTTGCAAATATATTCTGTTCCTCACTTCAGATCATAGAGTGCCAATGCTTTTTCTCTTATTTTCAAATACAATAGCATTTCTCTCTTTCCATATCACATCCATATAAATTTTAATGCGAATAACCAAAACTCTATATTTGTTGGACTTCCACCTAGTTGCCTTTGATATTATGTTCCAGTTGATAACAGAAAAAGCATTGGCAACAGTGCTTTGAATTCTACTTGCAATCTTATCAACCAAGTCATACAGAATAGGGCATTCAAAGAAAAGATGGTCAATAGTTTCTGCAAACTTCTCACAAAATACACAATCAGGGCAACAAGTAATCTCGTAATTTATTAACACATTTCTGGTGAGAAGAGCACTGCTAACAACCTTCCAAAACATAAGATTTTCTCTCGAAGTTGAATCAGAAGTCCAAAGAACAGAGAACCACTTCGCTGCAAGCAAGACACTGTTGCCAAATAGGTGATTATATACCAACTTTATACAATGAGGCTTTTTGTTCCATGTCACAAATAAAGAGTAATCATTACTGTAACTACTGCTCTGAATGAAATTCCAGAGTTGCCTAACAACTTGACTACTATTGTAAGGAAGTTGAATTCTGCCATCGCTGAGGTACTCATTGACTTTTGCATCGCGATGTACACCAGACTGAACAATCATAGCACGATCAAAAAAAGTAGATAAAATCAATCCAGAACTCACCCAAGGTTTATCCCAAAAACTAATATCAGAGTCATGGTGGACTTGGTACTGGATCATGGGTAGATAAACTTCCTTGAGCTTAAGAATATTCCTCCAAGTCCAACTACTGTCTTGAACTATGTCCATCAACCAAAATTTCCCATGCTTGATATTATATGTCCAAGTCCAGTTGACCCAAAGACTGTCCTTCTTGTTAATGACATCATGAAAATGTTTACTGAAGGCAGCAGTGTTCCAATTCTTAGCATTTAAAATACCCAAGCCACCCAACTTTAAAGAAGTCTCAAACTTTGTAAACGAACAAGGCAAAAGTTTCTTATTGTGCATACTTCCAGTCCAGAAGAATCTGTTCATGGCAGAGCGAACAAGGAGCAGCAGCTTGTCGGGAAGGATAACTGATCGAGCCCAATAAACCAATGAAGGGAACACAACAGATTTTATGAGAACTAGCCTACCACTTTGAGACATACTCCTATTTTCCCAAGCATTCATGACAGAAGTTATCTTATTATAAAGGGGAAGACAATCAGCAATTGAAATTCTTTTAGTGATAATGGGAAGTCCTAGATACCTCATATCAGAGTGCATACTAGAGAAACCACTTTGTTGATACAAGCTAGCTGCACGAACATCAGTGGCTCCTGTAATAAGCAAGGAAGATTTGGACTGGTTGATGGATAGACCTGTCATAAGGTAAAAGGTCTGCAGAGCAATTAATATTTCACTTAAAGAGGAAGAATCAGGTTTAGTAAAAATCATCACATCATCAGCAAACATAATAGAAGAAATATGTTGCAGAGAGCACTTAGGGTGGTACTTAATGATCCTTTGAGAGTATTTGTTCTTGAGAATAACATTGAGCACTTCCATAACCGATAAAAATAAATATGATGATATAGGGTCCCCCTGCCTAATTCCTTTTTGACAACCAAAGTAGCCAACAGGCCTTCCATTGACAATGACAGAGAAGGTTGAGGTAGATATACAAGTATAGACCCAAGTAACAAAAGTTTTAGGGAAGCCCATCATAGCCATGATCCTCACAATAGATACCCAGTATATGGAATCGTAAGCTTAAGAAATATCAATTTTAAGGGCAGCCACAGGAGAGGCATTACATTTACCATATCCTTTCATCGGTTCTTGGGCAAGAAGAACATTATCAAGAATATTTCTAGATGGGATAAAAGCAGCTTGGTTGAGAGACACAATAGTAGGCAGAACACAAACGAGTCTAGATGCAAGTATTTTTGATATACATTTGTACACTACATTACAACACGAGATAGGCCTGAAAGAAGAAACTTTGGAAGGAGGAGAAACCTTAGGAATTAAAGCAATGTTTGTGGCATTGACCTCTCTCAGCATTTTACACTTGTTAAAGAAATTATGGATAGCTAGACAGAATTCATGACCAAGCACTGACCACGTAGCAATGTAGAAGGTAATATTAAGACCATCAGGACCACCAGAAGAATGTTGGATCATAGAGAAGAGGGTAGTCTTAATTTCTTCATCAATAACAGGTTTGATTAAAGCATCAGCTTCAAGGAGGGTAATGCAAGGCGGAGAAAGGGAAGAAATTAAGTTAAAGTCAGGAGAGAACCCAGATGAGTTGCTAAGAATTTTAGAGAAATAATCAACAAATGCTTTGTCCACAGAATCAGGAGTAGAGAAAACATTACCACATTCATCCATAATATTGTAAATATTTTCTCTAGCATGCTTGACTCTTAAAGAGTCATGGAAAAGTTTTGTGTTCTTATCACCTTCCTCATACCACTTGTTATGGAGTTGTTGCCTTTTCATACTAGCTTCCAGCTGAAGCGCTTTATTCACATCCAAGAATAACCGACCTTCATCATTAGCAGCATTGACATCCTCTGGATTTTCCATCATGTATTCCTGCTTGGCCCTGAGTTGATCAATGAGCGTAGAAGATAGCAAACTGCCATGCCCAAAGGTAATGGAAGCCCGCTGTTTGAGAGATTGCTTTATGCTTTTCATTTTCCTACAAAACTTATACATAGGGTTACCAAAACAGTTGTAGGTATTGTGAATACTAGAAACTAAACCAAGAAAGTCGTCATGTTTAGCCCAAGCATTAAAAAATTTAAAACTTCTTTTGTCTCTTCTTATATGGGGATCAAGGGAAAGAATTAATGGAGAGTGATCTGACAGAACTGGGAGAGGAAAGAAAACTGACAAGGATGGCCAATGATTGAGGGAAGAGATATTACAAAATGCATGATCAATTGTTGTGAATGTTCGAACACCACTACGGCTACGATTGTTCCAAGTATACTTAGCACCAGACTTATTAACCAAGAAAAGCTCAGAATCAGCAATAGCAAGATTGATAGGAGCAATATCACTTGGTAGAAGGGGAGATCCACCCTTTTTATCATCAAGGCTAAAACATGTATTAAAGTCTCCAAGAACAACCCACAGATGAGTATTCTGCCGAAGAGGAGGGAGGGAATCAAGAAGTGAGTTTCTAGAAAGATAAGAATTATCAGCATAAATAAAGGTTATGTTATCCCATTTTTGGTCAAAACTGGAATATCAATGTTGTGTGCATTTCCACCATGACCGAACCAAGAAGAAGCAGCCAGCAAGCGTATATAAGTCTAGGATTTCACTCAAGGTTCAAATATAAAAGTTCATTCGGTGAAACAATGCAAGAGTCCATTCGGCACTCCAACACTCAAGCCCATTCGGCAGTATGAAACGAGATCTCATTCGGCATTCGAAATACTATGGCTCATCCGGCATTCCCAATGCCGAGATTCATCCGGCATTCCCAATGCCGAAGTCCATTCGGCATTCCCAACTCCGCTACCAAGCCAACCTCTACTCCAAGCACCCTGCCGAACCAAACTACTCCATGTACATGCCGATCCAACCTTCTCCCCACACCTAGCCAAACCCACCTCCACCCTCCACTGCCGGACCACGCCATACCGGACCAGACGCGACCGGACCAATCCCCTTCACACACCACCGGTCCAAGACCACCACCGAGTCAACGCTTCCAACAAATACCGAACCAAGCTCTGCCGAACGAGATGTGCCAGGCCAGATTGCTTCAGCTCAGGCCCACCAGCAGCTATATACATCCAAGACCCCTGCCCCCAACCTCACTCTATAAATAGAGGGGCAGGGGTACAACAATGGCAGACAAGTTTGAGAGCTCAAGCACGGATAGAACTTTCAAACAACTTTCAGTTACTTGTAATCAAAGCTTTGTACTTGTAATCTGAAGAGAAAAGGAGAATAACATATAAGGTGGACGTAGGCACGTTCTGGCCGAACCACTATAAATCTGTATGTCTTTTACAGTTTAGTCCCTGCTTTTTGTATATTTGCATAAATCACCCAAATCACTAAAAACAACTTAAAATCAACGGAATCACACGACTTTGAGGTGTTTGCCCATTTTTTGCGCAAACATTTTTGGTGCTTTCACTGAGAATTGAACTCAGGGACCTACCGCTTGGAAGTTGAATTTGAGAGTTTAGAGATTCAGATTGGAAGAGTCATGGCGAGACAATCAAGCAGAAGGCCAACGCCAGAGCAGAGTCAACAGGAAGGGAGTCAAGAGGCTTCCTCAGGAGCAAACCAAGCTTCAGTCTTCATCACCAGGGATGAGATGGAGGCTATGATGAGAAGACAAGAAGAGATGATCCAGAACTTACTTCAGCAAATTGGGCAACTTGGAGCACAAAACCAAGGAGCAACTGGAGTTCAGAACGGAGCAGGACCATCTGGCGTAGCACCAGAGCTAGGGGGCACTCACGCAGAGCATGTTGATCCGACCCCGGGAAGAGAGATGGGGGCATCCGAGCCACCTGGTAGCAATAGAGGAATGAACGTTCAGCCAGGGAGGCATACACATGAAAACTCCCACGGACTCGGGGGGCAGGTCGAAGGCAGTGAACAAGGACTACAGCTTGGAGACAATGACAGATTAGCAGAGATGGTTAGAAGAGCTATGAGAGGCGGTTTAGTAAACAGAGACTTGGAAGATGTAAACAGGAGCCCTTTTTCTTCTGCGATTAGGATGGCTAGGAACCCACCAGAATTCAAGCTACCATCAGTAGAGATGTACGATGGGAGGACAGACCCTGCGGTCCATCTTACTAAGTATATGAGGCACATGGAAGTGCTGGGGGCATCACAGGAGATCATGGCCTGGTGCTTTCCACTGTATTTGACGGACATTGCAGCATTATGGTTTAGGCAACTGGAGAGCGGCTCCATAGGAACGTGGGCAGATTTAACTGAGAGATTCATGAGGCAATTCAGGGTTCATATTGCGAGACCCAAGAATGTGATGACTTTGGCAACCTTGAAGCAGAAAACTGGAGAGACTTTGATGAGCTTTCTAACGCGATTTAATGCGGCGGCAGCATCAGTGGATCGACCAGATCCATCTATGGTCATGATGGCGGCTGTATCTGGAAAAGCTGATAGTACAGAGTTCAAGAATTCATTAACCAAGGACCCGCCTATGAATCTGGGAGAGTTCTATCATGAGGCTGAAAAGTTTCTGCGTTTGGAAGATGCTAGTGCAGAAAGAGAGGAAGAAGATGACGTTTACGCAATCAAGAGCGGGAACCCACCTGGAAAGGGTGGGGAGACTAGCAAAGGAAAGAGAAAGGCTGAGGATAATGATGACAGGTCAAAGCGGCAAAGGAGGGAGCCGCGATTCATCACTCACACTGAGCTGAATGAGAGTCTGGAACGAATTTATCAGGATACCAAGGGGCATGTTCCGTATCGTAGACCAATACGAAGGGATCCAACCTCTGACGAAAGAAAATCAGATAAGTTTTGTGTATTCCATGAGTTAAACGGTCATAACACTAATGATTGTAGGCATTTGAAGGACGAGGTGGAAGGGCATATCAGGAACGGTATGCTCCTTCAGTATGTGAGGAGGCGAACTCCAGCTTTGGAGCCAGAGCGACCACCGTCTACATCGGCTAGAGGTGACCCTGGATCGGGGCACCGTTTGATTATCCATTGATTGCTTGATTAAAATAACGATGAACAAGTTGTAAACCTCTCGCTAACACGGTTAAATCATTTACACATGTGAGCGATCGCGCACGATCCATAGGCATGCTCTGAATGACTACCAACTGCGTTATAGTAAGAGTTTACGCTTTGACATCTTCATTCTGCTCTTTGCTTTGATTTTGATTTGTACATTTAAATTCTTCCTGTTTAGACATGTCTGCTGTAAGGTTCATATGATTATTGCTTTAACATTTACAATTCTATGGAAAAATTACTTGTATGCCCGTGGATCGCGAACGGTCCATGAGCACCTCTTGCATGGCAGTGAACTGCCGAAGTCTTTGATTCGGAAACTCCCCCAAACAATAACTCTGACACTGATAATATTAAGTCCCCCCCGGGCACACTCATTCGCCTCGAACGGCACCCGACCTCGAACGGTCACAATTCGCCTCGAACGGCACCCGACCTCGAACGGTCACAATTCGCCTCGAACGGCACCCGACCTCGAACGGTCACAATTCGCCTCGAACGGCACCCGACTTCGAACAGTCACAAACTCGCCTCGAACGGCACAACACATCTCGCCACAAATGGCTCGATCGCGAAAGGTCGCCATTTGAGGTCCACCCCCTGACCGCCACCAGTCGCACCTTACCATGAATGGCTCGATCTCGAACGATCGTCATCCGAAGTAAGGCGCTTGACCGCGAACGGTCCCATTTCATCTTTTGCCGCGAACGGCACCGGCCGTGAACGGTCACATTTCACCCCAAGTGGCTTGATCGCGAACGGTCGCCATTTGAGGTCCGCCCTCTGACCGGGCTCGGTCGCACTTTACCTCGAATGGCTTGATCCCGAACGGTCGTCATTTGAAGTAAAGCGCTTGACCGTGAACGATCACATTCCACCGCAAATGACTCGATCTCGAACGATCGTCGCATGGATTTAGACGCTTGACCGCGAACGGTCGCACTTCACCTCAAATGACTCGATCGCGAACGGTCGTCATTTGAAGTTAGACGCTTGACCATGAACGACCGCGCTTCATCCCAAATAGCTCGATCCCGAACGGTCGTCATTTGGGGCCATATAAAATATCAAGCTCTTTACAGGTTGTCAACAGGATATGAACATCCAGCTCATGGCATTACAAAACACGCCTTCCTATCGCAAGGCATGTTTTGGGGGGCAAAGTGTTATCCCATTTTTGGTCAAAATTGGAATATCAATGTTGTGTGCATTTCCACCACGACCGAACCAAGAAAAAGCAGCCAGCAAGCGTATATAAGTCTAGGATTCCACTCAAGGTTCAAATATAAAAGTTCATTCGGTGAAACAATGCAAGAGTCCATTCGGCACTCCAACACTCAAGCCCATTCGGCAGTATGACACGAGATCTCATTTGGCATTCGAAATACCATGGTTCATCCGGTATTCCCAATGCCGAGATTCATCCGGCATTCCCAACTCCGCTACCAAGCCAACCTCTACTCCAAGCACCCTGCCGAACCAAACTACTCCATGTACATGCCGATCCAACCTTCTCCCCACGCCTAGCCAAACCCACCTCCACCCTCCACTACTGGACCACGCCATACCGGACCAGACGCGACCGGACCAATCCCCTTCACACACCACCGGTCCAAGACCACCACCGAGTCAACGCTTCCAACAAATACCGAACCAAGCTCTGCCGAACCAGATGTGCCAGGCCAGATTGCTTCAGCCCAGGCCCACCAGCAGCTATATACATCCAAGACCCCTGCCCCCAACCTCACTCTATAAATAGAGGGGCAGGGGTACAACAATGGCAGACAAGTTTGAGAGCTCAAGCACGGATAGAACTTTCAAACAACTTTCAGTTACTTGTAATCAAAGCTTTGTACTTGTAATCTGAAGAGAAAAGGAGAATACATATAAAGTGGACGTAGGCACGTTCTGGCCGAACCACTATAAATCTGTGTGTCTTTTACAGTTTAGTCCCTGCTTTTTGTATATTTGCATAAATCACCCAAATCACTAAAAACAACTTAAAATCAACGGAATCATACGACTTTGAGGTGTTTGCCCATTTTTTGCGCAAACAGGTTACGTAGAAGGAAGATTGAGTTTGAGAAAGTTGAACATGAAAGTGAATGAATTGTCTTGCAGATAAAATGGGGGATAAGGTCATGACAGCTGGATCATAAATAATAAGGATTCTACCATAGGAAGCAGTATCAAGATTGTGGTAATAATCCCAAAGAGGATTAATATAAGAAGCAGATTTAATGGTTAAAGGAAGATTGAGTTTCGTTTCGAGTATGCCAAAGAGACAAATATCATACAAATTGATTAGGGTTTTGACTTGGTCAAGTTTCAAGTTCGAATGGGCACCCCTAACATTCCAGGAAGCAACTTTTTTATTCATGGAATAATTAGAGTGAAAGATGAATTTTGTTTCCTCTCATAGCTGAAAGAGCTCTAGTTTCAATACGAGAATGGTGAAGAGATGAGGGGGAGGAAAAATCAGAGGAATTGTTTTTAGAGGAGGTGGGTTTTGGTGGAGAATGTGGAACTGAACTGGGTACGTTGATTGGCCAACCTGGTATGTCAATGGAAAAGTTATAAGCTGGGGGTAAATCAGGAGGTATTCCCACTACTGCATGATGCAAGTTGAATATTACTTGCTTAATTTGATGTTCAAAAGACTGGCACCAGTTTGCATCAAAGTCAGGTACATTAGTGTGCACATGCACAGTGTGTACAGGAGACACAGATACTACACCATGTTTGCTGGCAGTAGTAATAGCACCAAGTGGAATTTGTTGCTCCAATCCAACTAAGAATTGACTTGTTTCGTTACTTATTTCAGTATTGCCTTCGGTAGATTTTCCAATACCCAAAGACAGGGTATCTACTGTTACATTACTGATCACTTCATGTGTTACTTCTCCTTCCTCTACCTCCACTTGTTCTAAAATACCTTGATCATTTTCAATATCTTGAAGCAGACTAAACTTGTTGTTGCTTGTAACTTGATTTAAAACTCTGGTACCATCACTATGGGGTGAGTCTCCTACTACAAAATTAATGTTAATTTCCTTATCCACATTTGGTATTGAAATAACTTTACCACAAGTCTTGTTCATGGTAGCAGTTTTTACTTCTACATTTAGATTTCTTTTTTTCCCCTTGTAATTGTTAACTTTTTGCCAAATTTGCTTCACCTTAGTGTCCTTTTCCAGCCTTTTACCTTTTGTCCCCTTACTATGAACAAACTCACACTGAAATTGTTCAACATCATTGTCACCCTTCCTGTTATTCCCTTCACCGGTACTTTCCACTTTATTGCAACTAGATATCATATGACCAAATTCCTTACAAATAGAACAGATTTCAGGTCTCCATAAATACTCCACCTTCGCTATTTGTCAGAGCCATCAAGTAGCTTTACAGCAAAATTATCAGAAAGTTCAAATTGAGGGGATACTTCAACCATACATTTAGCAAACGAGATTCTTTCAAATTTTTCAGTAGAAGCATCCATACATAAGAGTTTTCCCACCCTAGAAGCTAACCAATTTATTCCCAACGGAGACCTTGCAAACATGGGAATATTGGATAGTTTAATCCACATAGGTACTGCTTTGATGATGCCACAAGAGTTGCCAACATTTTCATCCCAGGGTTTAACAATAAATAATTTATTCTTCATAACAATAGTATCAGACGCAGCAATTCTATTCTTATCATCCTCGTTAGATTTATTCAAAAAATTTATTTACAATTTCCTTTAACATCATTTTACATTGTAAATTATTCAATTACATATTCAACTTCTGAATGATTTAGGTAAGTTATATATTGAAAAGTAATTGAGTGTTATACATGTAAAAAATTTCCCATTCAATTATTCAAGTTTTAAGTATTTATTCAAAAAAATTGACTTCATTTTATAACTGAAATCATCCCTTTCAAAATTTTAAGAGTTAAATTTCCGATTTCACTTCAAACAATTTAAAGATAAATATATGTATATATACTATATATGTCAAATCAAATATAAAATCATATACCTATATATAAATATTATATATCAAATCATATTTAAGAAATTCAAATCAATTCCATTTTTCAAAACACAGTGTAGCTGAGCTACTAATGGTCTCTCTACTCTAAAACTTGAGAATGAATGTCGATGATGCTGCAATCATCATCGAAATTATTTTCTAGCGACAAAATAGGAGAGTACCGATTTAAAACTTTCAAAATTCTTTGGAAACGATTTTCTATTTGAAAATACTTTAAATAATATACATTTTAAAACTTTAAAACCAAAGCTTGGAAGCATCGAAAATTAAATTCTCAAATTCTAAATTTAAACTCAGTTAAATTTCCAAAACAGTTTCTAAATCATGTTTAAAATTTCATTTAGAGAACAATAAATGATAATCAAATATTATCATTTCTAGCAATAAATACAATTAACTATTAAATTTCAGAAAATTATATTTATGTAAAATATAATCATACAAAATTTATTTTATTTATCAAATTTGAAAATAATATTTTGTCAGTTTGCTCTGTTCAAGTGTTTTGGAATTCCTATCGATAGTATTGATCAGACGAATTGATCGAAAACCCAAATCAACATTAACCACTTAAACAACACAGTTTATATTATTTATAAATACACTTCCTCACTCTATAATTAAAATGAATTTCAAAGCAAAGACAGAGATTTAAACACAGTGGGACTCTAACCAAAAGAATTCAACTAGAAGATAGACTTGATAGCGAGATAAGATGATTGAATTTCATACTAGGAAGATGGATAGACTTATATAAATCACAGGCAACCTTAACCGGGTCAACCGTGACTTCCAAAAATAAGATCGATAAAGAATTTTGAGGCCAATTTGCATCAGATCACAAGCAGATAGAATTCAGGCACAACAAGAGATAGATAGCATCGTAAACTGAGAATACAGAAATCTTCGGTGAATAAATACTTGTTGTAAAGGAGTCTAACCCTTTTACAAACCATTCGATGGAGCTATGGGATACTCCAGAATCAAGAAAATACGAATAGGGAAAGACAAGAAAGGATTTTGGAATCGAGGGGAACATTTCAAAATTCAAAGGATATTCGAATCAAAGAGGAAGAACTCAAGCTCGAACGAAAGTGATTCCGTAATTAAATTTACCATATATGTTGAGTTTTGCCTAAAACCAGAGCTTTAATACCACATGTAACATCCTGGTATTTTCAACCATTTGCATCCACACATGTCGGATTTGAATTGCTCAAAATATAAGATTGTTAATTTATATTTGGCAAAACTCAGCACATACAGTAAATAAATAAATCACAGAATCACAAACATAGAGTAATATAACAATAAAGAGCGGAAATAAAAGAATAGTAGTTCAAATTTGATGAAACGGAAGATGACATCTCACTCAGAAGATGATTTACAAATTTATTATATAAAAATATTCAGGTTTGGAAAACATTTTATTATCATCTATTATTAACTGATTTGAATTGAAATAAAATTACACAAGAAACTATATTATCAGATGAATATTTACCATTTGCTATGTTTTATTAGACATATTCCAAATATTTAATTTTATTTTCAAATTCAATTATTTAAAAATTCACAAAATTTCCAGTTAAATATATTATTAAAACCATCAAAATTTATGGGTCGTTATAGGTTTTGAGTCCTAATTCAATCGTATGGAGAAGATAGCTTTCTGAACCTATTTATTATATTGAATTTTCGATATTAAATTCAACGCGTTTATATACTATACGACCAAACGATAACTCCAAATGCTACGAAATTTGAAATCCGACAATAATAAATTATTACGGATCCAATGGAACTGGTTTTGTCAAATTACAAGACTGTGCCCCAGATCGCTATTTTAACGCGTCGCTTAAATCGATGATTTTGAAATTCCAAAATCGCTTGAAATTTTTGTTCAAAAATCTTACTAACTAAATTTTAATTCAAAATCCAATATTTAAAACCATTTAAATATTCACAATTAACCGTTGAAAAATCCGAGTCGCTACAATTACGCTTGGGTCAGCCTGAGATTTCAGTGTTTAAAGACATTATTCCTTTAAGATGAAGATGGAGTTTGCTAGACCGTGTTTACTATTATTGTTCCACTATATTATTTTGGTATGTTTCTTTATTGTACTCTGATTATGTTGTAAAAATTGTGTACTTAAATGCATATTGTAAAATAGCTTTATGAACTATTTATTTGATTATTGTATTTTGTCATTCCACTACGAGATTCTGTGTTTTGCTTCCATTCTTTTATCTTATTTTCCCCATTGATAATCAACCCTTTTGAATGGTTTGAGCTAGACATGTGTTGTTTACTGTCAGTTTAAACTGTACAAAAAGATGGATCGTCAGAGTTGGTGTTAGAGCTTTGGTTTAGAGATACCTTAGCCTGTTAGGGGTTAAACTCATTAAGTGATAAGGAAATGAAATGCCCTATTATGAGTTGAGAGTGTTATTTGAGAGAGCGTATTTTTCAGTGCTATAAAATGTTTTGTATTGTATTAATTTGTTCAGTTGAGTATTTTAAAATTTTGGTCGGTACATAGGACGCTATGCCATCGATAGAGATTTATAAACAGTTGAATAGGGTAAACTAATACAGTATTATTTTGGAAATTGGTAAATGAAATAATTTTACCTAATATTATATTTTTTATATAAAAGAATAAATTATCATAAATGGATATAGTTGTATGTGATATGTTTGTTTGTTAGGAAGTGAAATTTTATAAATTTGGTTTATAAGACACGATTTACAAACAAAATGAATTTAAATTGAAATTTGAGAACTTAAGCTCTGGTGTTTTAAAATTAGTTTTCAAAAGATTTGGAAAAATAATAATATTAGTATTAGTTGGAAGTATTTTCAGACAAAAATATTTCAATAAGATTTGAAGAAATGTTTTTGAAAGGATTTTAAAGAAAATAAGTCCTGTACTCCCCTCTTCTGTCGTTAGAAAATAATTTCGGTGACGATCGCAACATCATCGACATTCATTTTGGAGTTTCAAAGTGGGAAGACCATTACAGCATCTTTGCTATACATTTGTTTAATAAACAAATTTTAATTTTAATTTCCTAATTATGGTTTGATTAAATATATATTATTTCTAAATGATTTAAAATAAAACCTGGTAATTAGTTCTTAAGTTTTCTTTTAATTAGTGATTTTCTATTATTGAAATAGAATGAAATCTTCTAATAATTTAAAAGTTGGAAACTTCCAAATTGAAATCTGAAATTAAAGTTAAGTGTTTAATGAAAATATAAAAAATGAAGTTGTGTAACTTGTAAATTAAGAGATAATGGAATATCACAAAAGTAAGACTTAAGTAATAAAAATGTTTCCAAATGAACATATGTCTACAAATAAAGAATTAAGATTTACAAGAAATGTTATAAACTTAAGTTAATGTTTGAAATTCTTAATAATTAAATTAAATAGTAAAAAGTGAATACAATTTAAGTAAATGATTATAAACTTAAGAAAATGTTGAAATGATTCACAAATTGATTTAATATTAAATGAGTCTATATATGAAGGAATAAATGTGAATTAAATTTAGATGAGCTTGAATAATGATTCATTAATGACTATTAATCAAGTTATCTAAGTAAATAATAAAGTTGAATTAAACTGCAAAGAAGCTTATGTGATGCTTTAAAAATTAATTCATTGATGACTTTAAATATTGAAAGGGAAATAATTTATGTAAGTAAATGTATATAAATAAATAAAAGATGAACTTGTATGAATGAATGAGAATTAAAATAAATGAAAAGTAAATGATGTTAAACAAATCAATAGAATAAAGTATGTAAGTTGTGCGTAGATTATTTTATTCCCATAACAGTTTTGATCTAGATTCGAATACATGACTTGTAGTTATTCACACCAGTCCGAATTAGGATTTTTTGCTCGATTCTTGACGGCGAACATTTGATACGAATTTTTAGTATGAATTAAAATTTTCTATCATAGTTGGTAGCTATGCAAGGAACATGGAGATTCTAATCAAGAAATCAGTTCAGAGTCCGCACTAGAGTGTCGGGTTATCAATACTAGTTCGAAAGTAAAATTTGTATATTCAAGCAAGTGATTAGACTCGATGTTGTGAACAAATGATTTAGTGCATCGTCCAAACTATTTAATTCTTTGTTGTTTGGCTTATGGGAAGTTTGGAAATGATACTTCAAATTGTTTGAGCTTGTATGAATAATCCCTTAAGTGATTACCTAGGGTTGTTGAGCATAAGGTACGCTTGGCAGTTTATTTATCACCCTTGTACGGTGAAAGGTTCCTGAATATCGACAAACCATTAGTTTTGGTTGCTATAGATGTGTGATTGATTCTTTTGTTGCATATAATGGTTGTATTGCTTTTGTTTGCATATGATTATTATATATGTTATGTTGCTTGTGCTATTGATTGAAACAACTAATATATTGTTCATTTTATATATTTTAACTCTTTTTGGTTATGTAAGTAAGGTACAGGCTTATGGAAGGAATAGCTATTGCTTTTGGTTTCTTAAATAGAGTTTTGTTTGCCCGACAAATAGGTACGTTTTCGGATTATGGTTTTGTAGCGATATTATATTGTTTTCCCATGTTCTAGGATGCTTTATTATTAAAATAAGATATATACAATGTAATTATTGATATTGTTATTTTTTCGGACCTAGCTGCGCAAAGGAGATGCTGCCGAGTTTTTTCGTAAATTTGTGACTTAGAAACTTTTTTGAAGAAATTGAGTTCTTTTCAAATTTTATTTTACTTAAATATGTAAGTAGCTTGTTTGTAAATTGACTATTTTGAATAAAATATGTCAAGCATCTTGATTCCTTCTTGTTTCTTTTCGGGGACAAAAAGTTTTGAGTTGGGGAGATTATAACGATCCGCATTATTGATAATTAAAAATATTAAATTAAATAATACTTTGGAATTTAATATCGTTAAGAATTAAAATTTATGATTTAATAATGTGAATTTTATTAGATTACAAAATTGACCTTAAATAAAATTCTAAAACAACTACAGTGAAGATAAAAGATGGTAATGCATATTAGAATATAATTTAATGATGTTAATTTGGAATGTAATTGTAAAGTTTAGTATGGATATAAATTGTGAAGTTTTAATAAGGAATAATATAAATGTTATATTAAGGAGAATTATATGTTATTTATTTGGAAACAGTTTTAGCATAGAATGAGAAGTCAATTAATTGTTAAGTAATTTATTAACCTTTGTTTGTAACAATAAATTTATAAATGCTTTTAAATTACTTAAATGTAAATATTGTTTTATTACTCATCTTATTATTGAATCCGTTTTGAAATTAATTTGGTAATCATTTGGAATTAATGTACGTGATATATTGCAGTTAATATAAGAGAAAACGTTAATTGTAGACTAGTGAGTTTAATAAATGGAAACTTGTGCTTAATAAATTCATAATGTATTTGTTGATTTTAAATAAAGGAATTTTAAATCAAATAAAAATAATTTGTTGAAATTTAAAATATAATGAACTAGGATTTTATTACAATTTTAATTAAACGTTGAAATTAATTTAATATATAAATCTTAGATTTAACATGAAAAATATAACTTTAAAAGATTATTAATTTTCATTTAACCGAAATGATGATAGAAAACTTTTAATTTAGAATTTAAAAGCGATTAAACCAATTTAATAATAATTCGTTTAATTAACGCGTAAAAATGAATATAATTTGATTTTAGAAGCTGACTTCTTTATACAGTAGAATTAGGTTTTGAAATTAGTTCCATTGGTTTTGAAAATATTGAAAACCTATAATTTGATATATAGGATGATCTACTTTCGTTTCGGGAACGAAATGGGCTTTTTGGGTTTTGTTGTCGCTCTGGCCCAAGATATATTCCATCCATTCCTATTTAATCTTTGTCTATATATATGTTGTTATAAACCCTATCAACTTTCTATTCTATTTTTGTATATACTTTTCCAATCCATGTGCTTCTTTCCAATGGTAAACATCTCAAAACCTAAATTCCAAATCCAAATCAAATCCAAACTCAAACTGCTCAAACCCTCTCATATAATATATCATTGTGAAGCTCTCGACGAATAGAGTCAGCATTTGGAATTCGATTTTGCAATCGAGTCTCGATTTGATCAAAAATCGGTGAATCATTCTCGGCCGTCCATTCTAGGGTTTTGGCTTAACGGTCGATCGTCGACCATACGACGATCGAAGGGCACCGCATCGTAGAGGGCGTCAAGGGGAGTCGATCTAGTCGCTTGGAGCATGGCAAAGGTGCAAAGGTTCGCCAAAAATAGGCAATAAATAGTGCGACAGCATGGAGCTCTTGGCTGCAGGGGAGGAGGTCGTGTAGCCATGGTTAGGCGCGGTCGGAGGTGGAGAATGTGACGATGGGGTTGGATCGGGGTGGCAGCGCTCTTAGTGGCGGCACCAGGCGAATGAACATGGGCGGCTGATGGGTAACGTATGGGTTTCGTTTGTTGTAGGGTTGAAGAAGAACGCGCAATTCCATTTTTTTCCCCTTTTATTTTATTTTAATTTAAATTTTCAAATGTTCTAACCTTCGTAACTTTTGCATACGAGCTCTGAATGACGCACGGTTTCTTCCATTAGGTTTGCATCGAAATTCCGAACAACGTGGAATTGGTTTAGTTGAATTTGAAGACTGTTGAGATTTTGGACTTTTATTAGATTTTTAATGGGCTTAAATCAAACATGAGTGATTAAACCCACTCACGCAATACTAAATTTTTTGGTGTTAGTTAAATTAACATTTATCTTAATTTGGATTTTATATTGATTTAAATTGACATTTAAATTAATATTAAATTTAATTGCCAGTTAAACACCGACAATTGATAATCAGTGATTGTTGTGAGATATTGGTTGATTTGGATATTAATTATTATTGTATGCATATTGATTGGTAATGGTGTATGGTTGTTTATTTATTTGACATATTCCTCTTATTACTTATTTATTTATTGTCATCATTTATATTATCATTTGGACTATTTGAAATGAACTAAGAAATAGGTTGAAATGATATATACCTATATCATTTGATTATAGATTGAAATGATATATCCATCCATGTAATTAAAATTGAAATAATTGATCACTTGGCCATAGGGTAGAAAATTATATAGGGACACCGGGTTGGTTAAATTAAATAATTTCAAATTATTGAAATTGGATTTGTTTAAATGATGTTTTAAAGAATATAAAAATTGGATTTATATGAATGAAATTATTTTCTAATTTGAGATTTGAAATGCTGAAATTGAAACTGTTAAAATGGAACTGTTTAAGGATTAATTTGAAACCTTAAGTTGAAATTGAGATATGATTTGAATTTATTGAAAGTGAATTATTTTAAAAGTTTAAACTTTTATTTAAATTTTGAATTTACTCTAGTTTAATGGTTTTAATTTGGGTTTTCCAAGTTTGGACGCGAAATGGATCTAAACTAAACTATTTCAAAATGAGCGTGGGAACTAGGACTTTCTGCATTTGAATAGAACTGGTTAAAATTGGATTTGAAATAAATTTTAAAATCATTAAATCGAGGTTGATTAAAATGGAATTCTGAAATATGAAGTTTGACTGGAATTGGAAGTCGAAAAATGGAAATCGTTATGATTTGGAATTTGAACCTTGTTGTGAAAGAAAGAAATGGTTTTAATATAAAAAATTTAATGTATAAACATTTTAATTATCTAAACTATTTTCAATATTAAAACTATTTTGTATTCAAAACTATTTCCAAATATTTAAACTATTTTATATTCAAAAATATTTCCAAATATTAAAACTATTTTATTTATTCAAACGATATTTCAATATTAAACTATTTTAATTATCCAAACTATTTTCAATATTCAAACTATTTGACCATTCAAAAATATTTTTAATATTCAAATTGTTTTAAAATGGGAATTACTTATATTTAAATCATTGATTTAAATACGAATGCTTTGATATGAAGGTATAACCTATTTTGAATTCGAAATGATTTCGAAGTGAATCTGATATTTTGATATGAAATATGACTTATTCTTGAAATTTAAAAGAACCAACTGGTGTGAAAAATGATGTTTGGTTGTTAAAAAGACCGGGGTCGAATATTGGCATACTCTTTGTCAATACTGGAACCACTTTAACAACTGTGTATGTGGTGGATGTTATACATAATATAGAGATTGAATTGGCGATGTTTGCTAGATTTGAAGAAAGAGAAGGATGATGGATGACCCCGACACTTATATCAATTTGAAATGATTAAAACAGGAGCCTATGTCTGGCCAAGGGATTAGCTACCTTTAGGGGGCCCCACCCCTACGTATTATTATATTTATTTTGACTCGATTAGTGCATCTTGATTTGATTTTAGGGGTGGTGGACTCGGTCGGCAGTCGCTGCGGCGATGTGTTACAGTTAGCCATAAAGGGTAAACTGGTAGAGTCCTACCCTGGGTATTGCCTCACTTGCCTTGTCATACTTTTATCCTTATACTTCCCCACTATGACTAAGTTTTAGTATGGTACCTATAGGAGACTCGTTGGCCACCGACGTTACTGGTTGTGTTGCAGGACAACATAGACTACCTGCTTAAAAATGTGCTAAGGGGGTCCAATGTAAATCCTTAATGCTATTTTAGTACTTTACATTACCAATAGACACCACACATATAGCGTATTTTACTACATATATACAGTTTAATGGATCCTTAGCAGGTGGAAAATCTCATAACATCTCTTAAGTTATTGCACTTACATTGTACACTTGATAAGCAATGGAAAATCCCGTAACCATCTCTGAAGCTATTACACTCATATTTACTTATTATTGATTTAACTTACATAAGAACTTTTAATTCTGATTTAAGTGTTTTGTCTTTTCAGTACGCTCGGGTTAGCCTGAGCATTTCAGTGTTTGATGACATTATTCCTTGAAGATGAAGATGGAGTTTGCAAGATCATATTTACTATTATTATTCCGCCGCATTATTTTGGTATGTTTGTTGATTGTACTCTGATTATGCTGTAAAAATTGTGTAATCAAATGTATATTATAAAATAGCTTCATGAACTATTTATTTGATTATTATATTTTGTCATTCCGCTGTGAGATTCTATGTTTTGTTTTCCTTCTTTTCCCTTATTTTCTTATTTACCACATTAATAATCTACCCTTTTGAATGGTTTGAGCTAGACATGCGTGGTTTATTGTCAGTTTAAACTGTCCAAAAAGGTGGGTCGTCACAGTATATAGAAGGTACTTTATCTTATACTTGACACTAAATTTCAAGGTATGGAAGCCTATTTCTATCTTGAGAGTTTAAGAATGTATGTCGAGGCAAGGGTAGTTCGCTAACTTGTCCGACTTCATTTTTAATCGAGGGATAGCACAGGGTTAAAATCGAAAATGGTGATAAGTATATGATGTTTGATTTTACATATACAAGCTATGTACTCACACCAGATAGTGGTTTTTTCATGATCAATAGCTCGGCCTATTTTGATTTAGAAAGTATATGAAAACTTTGTGATTTCATACGGTTTGAGATTTCCTTGGAAGAACCCATTCTGGTGAAACATCTCTCGCTTTAAGGGCGAATATTCGAGATTCCATTGGGCGTCTTGTATCGTTTTCTTACTTCTGAAAGAACCGAGATCTAGTCATCCAGAAACTATCGATTGTTGGTTCGAAATGACCGGGATCAGATAAGCATAAGTTATATGAAAACCACTTTGAACTGGCTCAAGCATTCGAATTGAAGACATCTTGAAGTTGATGGAAATCAAAGATGGAGTTCTTTAAATTGCAAGGACTACTTGCTACTAATCCTAAGGGTGATTCCATAAAGGATGTAATAAAAGTACTACCTTCGATTTGTTTGTATCTTGAACAAATTTTCTAGATGAATGCTGGCATTACATTGTTGCATGGAGGGAAGTGTTAGTATCCCAATAGGGATTTGCTAAGAGGAAAAGGTAATCGTTGTTTCACGAGTCTCACACCCGGGAATGACTAAAACACGGATATGTTGCAAGGCTATGTGGTTCGCTAACATTAGGATATGGTCATCACCTTTCTAAATCACTATTTATGGATATCGTATGTGCATGAAAGCTCTTGAGGAAAAGGTTAAAAAGCAACCGAGGTGATGACATGTTCAGTACTATCCAGTAAAGGGTAGGTCGATTTGTCATGCAGGAGTCACAGGTTTTGTGACCTCCATACAATTTATCAAGAGATGTACTGTGGTAGGTGGTATCTCAATGCCTAATTATTGTACGAAATCTATTTTCCAATATGTGCTTTTACGGACTTATTTGTGTACCAAATATATTGGAATGTGAGATGCAACATTTCAGCTATATTATATATTTATTTTAAACACTAGACATTATTACAATGTCAATGGATTTTCAACTTGAAATGGTTTAGTTATCATAAGGTAAAAACTCATATGTGTTTATATGCAGGTGGTCTTAAGAAATACCTTTATTTTGAAAGGGTTTTATAAATATAACAATCCATATGATTTGAATTTCTCATATTAGTTTACCAGACTGATCCAGATGTCATTTTCTTATAATACTTGGGTCAGACTCGAGTATTTTTCCAAAGTTAACTTTGAATGCTTTGGAGCTTCAGGAGACGAGTTGGATGCCACCAAGACATATTTTCATACTTTTATTTCCGATGTATTTCCTGTTTTATATTTATCAACATTTGTAAGGACAGATTGTAATAACTATCCACTTTTATTTTCACTATATTTCTTGTTTTATATTTATCAGCATTTGTAAGGACAGATTATTATGACTGTCCAAGCTAAGGACATGTTAATTACTCTAATTTGTTATATGAATATTAAAAGCATTCTTAGTAAAGATCATTTGGACATTATATATTACTCGTCAAGATGTGAGATTTTGTTCTATCTGTGTTCTTGGTAAAGATCATTTGGATGTTATACGTCATTCGTCATGATGTGAGATTCTGTTCTATCTTTTCTTTCATTCACCCCAACAATCTATCTTTTTGGCACTTGGATGCTTGACACGTGAATATTGTAGATGCATTAGTGTCGACTTTTAAGGATCGAAAAGGCGGGTCATTACATTTAACATTTTGGAATTTTTTGAAATTTTATATAATTTATAAAATTTTAAGTTTATTTTAAATTTAATTTTCTATTTCTGAATATTATGAAAATTTCAAAATTTTGTTTTTGCATTTTATGAATATTTTCAAATTTTTTATAAAATTTCTTAATTTTAGTTTTTTTTTAAATATTAAATATTATATATAAATATCATTTATAATTATTAAATGATAATATTACTTTTTAATTGTTAAAGATTAACTATTAACCGTTAATTATTAAAAATTAATTGTTAAATAGTAAATGTTAGATATTAGTCTTAATTGTTAATTATTAATTATTACTTCTTAGTTATTAGTAGTAATCATTAAATATTAATTAATCAATACTTGTTATTTAATATATATTATAACGATTTATTGTTAATTATTTATAGTAATTATTAAGTATTAGATATTACTTCTTAATTATTATCTATCAATTATCAATAGGAAAAGTATCTAAGGAGGGGATAAAAATTTAGGATTGGAGCTAAAAATTTAGAATTGGAGGAAAAGGTTCGGATTGGAGTGAAAATTTTCTTTAATTAAAACCAAAAACTAAGTGGTATATTTCAAAATAATTACAAAAGAAAACCTCTAATTGTCTATTAAAGCAATAATTTGTACTGTAATTTTTATTTTTAACATTTAGGAATTTTCTGAAATTTTGTATGTTTTTATAAAAGTTTAAATTTATTCAAAAGTTATATTTTTTTTATTTTATGAAAATGACAACTTTTTTCATCTATGAATATTTTCTCTTTCAATTAAGAAATTTTTAATTTTTTAAATTTTTATATATATTTCATATTTATTATAGAAAATTTCAAAATTTTTACTTTTTTGAAATATTAATATTAAATATAATTATCAGTTATAAATATTAAATAATAAATATTACTTTTGAATTATTAAAGATTTGTTAATCATCAACTATCCAAAATTTATTATTAAATAGTAAATATTAGTCTTAATTGTTAATTATTAATTATTACTTCTTAATTATTTAATACTTATTATCAAATAATCAACACTAACTAAGCAAATATTTATTGCAATTATTAATTACTAGTTATTTATGGTAACTACTTAATAGTATTTATCAATTATTAAAAATTAATAAATATTAAATGTTACTTCTTAATTACTAATTATTAGTTACCATTCCTAGATATATTTATTACAACTTTTAAGGAAAAATAGTTGTTAGAAAATTATAACCGCCCCTTGTAAATTCCTTGAAAATCCATCGCAAAATAGCTTCGATAGCGAATCGTTGGCAATCTGCATCAATTTGCAACTAAAATTTGCATTAAAAAATTCTACCGATAAATTGATGCAATTTGCAACGATTTGGTGGCGGATACGACAAGTGGATGGTGATAATATAGAACAATTTAAAATAGAAAAAACTTAGAATTATATCTTGTAAATCACTCGAAAATCCATCATATATTTAGTCATGGAAAATTACGTAGCTATATTTTGTCACTATATATTCTTAGCTTTTCTTGTAATGTTCATTTAACCCCGTTTAAAGTTATCCCAACATCATATATCGAATGTGTGCAAATATAATTTTTTAAATGCATTCAAATAATTGCAAACAACCATAAAACATCAAATAAATTAAATCATCCTTAATATTTCTAAAAAATAATTAATTTAATTAATTTATAACATTTTGTAAATTAATTAAATCATGTGGTTTTTGGATAATTTATCATTATGGTTGTGTGACTCAAAGGTACAAAATCAATTAGTAATTAATATCGAACGATTCAAATATTAATGTTCGCCTATCACCTTAGCTAGTGGTGCAGCGTTTTGGTCAAATTCATCGCTTACATTTCTTTGTCATAAAATCTAGTTTTACATGCTAAGCAGTACCTAATAGTAAGAACTATTTAAACCAATTCTCTTCGTTAAAACTATATCACTATAGGACTATGGAATTTGGTTTTGGTCAAAATTCCAATATTGTCCATATTCAACTTGGTTGGTCGAAATATAAAAATCCTTAGTTCGGTAATAATATTTATTATTAATCCTACTGCTCTGGCCAAAGACTTTGATTTTGAATTGACTACAGTTGATAGTAATACTAATGTTTATAACCGAAAAACGAATTCTCTATTTAATAGTGTTTCACTTCTCATTCTTCAACTTAGACCCAACCATAGCCACTTGATGGATGGTCATGTCATGATATTACTATAATCAAAGTGGAGTATCCACATTAAAGTTCCACAGTATTGTTAAGTTAGAGGAACCATATAACGTCGTCACTTTGAGTCCTTTTCGACCTTGGTTATAATTAGCCAAAAGGAAACTCTCGAACGAGTCATTTCATAGTTATTCAATATCCATCAGTACAAAACTTCTTGATGCCCCTAACAACTATAAGTAATACATTGTCCAATATTTAAAGAGCGTTACGAACTACAATCTTAATGGACGAGTCAGTATCCTTTATCAAAACATCTTGACTATGAATATTTAAAATAATATGTTATTTTAACATGATAAATTTCTCATAATTACAACACATTGTAATTACTATCACATAACATATCATTTAAGAATTTTCCATGTAGTATACTTTAAATTAATCACTTAATTAATTATATCACAATATAATAAAGTATATTATAGAAATCATACGCCTTTATTATGAACAAGATTGATTATTGAGTTAGATATATGTAATAAATTACATAATGACCCCTAAGGCATACCCCTGACTCTAACAAACTTAACCCAAATTACTTTCAAAATACATCCTTACTACTATTATTTCCATTTCCAAAATATCTTGTATCGTATTACTTAAATAACAATAATAGTAATAATATTTTTCCATACACTCCACAAAATTATTTATATTATTATTTATTAAATCTCACTTTGTTTTATAAATAATAATAAATTCTCTAATTTCAGACTAGAATAGATTTTTCGTTATTATTTATAAATTTTTCTAGAAATTTATAAACAACAACCTTATTATATTTCTCGCATTAATTATAGTATAAATTATTAATTCATTATTATTTACAATATCACCAAAATTTTGCAAATTATTTTCGATTAACTTACATGTTTTTCCTAAAATTACACAATTTCACCTATTTCCTAGTAATTAATAATTTTACGCAAATCAACAATTAATCATTATAAACTATCATCATTCAAGAATGCAACTATTTAAATAGATAAGTAACCAAAGTCACATTAAAATAACATAACAATCACTAAAAGAGCATAACATATCAACTTATGGACATTCCCATTGAGAGGTATTCATTTAATGTTTTTAAAGCATAAATAATTAATATTGTTTAATTTTATCGACGCGCTTTTGCAAACAGCTCCAAAAACTAGCAACTATATGCCAAATTATTTTAATTTTGCCACTAGTTTAAAGGAACAAACTGTATGTGAAATAGAGTACATATGCAAAAGATACAGCAACTAGAAAATATAGGGTTTAATATGCAATTGAATATTTTAACAAGGCTAAAATGTAAAGTTCTCTCATGCTACATTATCTCATCAAGCTCGGCCATTTTTCTACTACCAACTTCGTTTGCTACAGCTGCACCACCACATCGATGTTCCTCAATGGGCCTTCGCCGCTATCACCGGTGTCGAACACTATATTCACACCTGCCAAGGTGCTATCTCCAGCTCCGTTGTCACCATAAGTAGACTCCATTGCCGCCTTATGCATATTTTCCCACCACCAAAGCCGTTTCCAACCCAATCTAACCATATGGATCGACTCCCCTTGTCTTCTTCTGCAATATTATACCATCCAATTGTCCTATAGTTGCAAATCTATGATTGAATCAAAACCATAGAATCGACGATTCTCAGTTTCCAACTATTCCTTATCTTCTATCGAATATTCAAGCCAGATGTAATCAAATCTCAAAAACGACTTCACCACTGTGTTCGTTTCGTTGCCCCATACGAAACGACATGTTAAATGGCCTAGTTTCGAGTTGATTTGTAATTCAATATTTATAATTAGTAGGGATAATTAGAGATAAGCCTAAAAATTTTGGGTTCGAATAAGAGATTAGGAGAAAATGAAGAACATAATTATGGAGGCTCTAGGGTTTTCACAAGGCTCTATATTTATAGGAAAAGGAGATATTGGGACAAAGCTGTCATAAAGGCCCAAAACCCCATTTTTTAAGCATCAACTAAAGTACATCAAATCATATACCGAAATATAACTTTTTGATATTTTTAATGCCATAGCAACATCAAAATACACAAAAGGCGTCTCTACTCAAAATTATCTTGCATTGCCTATTAAATTCAAGCCGTTATTTGAAATTAATTAATAATTAATATGTCAAATTTGTAGGTCGTCGCAAAAGGATTACAAATCTACTCTAATATACATCAACGAAGAATAAGGGGGCAAATGTTACACCTAATTTCTTAATTAAAATGTACAAATAAAACAAATCCAAGAACATCATAAGTAGTCGTACAGATTAGGTAGTACAAATAACAGGCATATGAACTCTTTGACATGTGGGAATAACGCTGTACAAAAAGGATGTAGTTGTAAATACATCAATAAGAAACTGCATATGTTTCAAATGCAACGTATAATGCACCTCAATCCTTAGCTGCACTATCACAATAAAAGGTTACAAGTCAACCACTGGCACAACACATCGAACTATTGCACAAGATAACACTGCTAGAGACCACCAAGATACTCTAAGATACAAACCACAACCAAGAGCATAACAATGTTAGAAGCCACGACACCTAAGTTGTTCAAAGCAACAAACCAATATCGAGTACAAGATTGTGCCAGATGCTCCATCAAAACAAGACCAAATCCAAACATATCAACACACATCATGACTCTTTAACAAGTGGTGGGCTTCCAATAACATCGTCCTAATTTCAACATTTCAAAATCAAATTATCCCACCTAAGCCAAACTATTCGGCCTAAATCAAATTATTCCTCCTAAATCAAAATATTAATCTAAGCACACAATTTAAGGTAAGCCGATGGAGGACACATGGTCGAATCTGATGGTGGAGGTGGAGTATGAAAATGCTGTCATCCATCCATGCAATATCATTCATCTGCAAAAGGAAAGGACCATAACAAAAGATAGGGATGGAATTTCCAATGGTTTCAAAGTTACTACTAAAAAGCTATAAATAAATCTCCATTAAATTTAATGCTTGTAATAAAAATATAATATAAAGGGAAAGAGTTGACCCATGGACTTAGGATTTTTTAACATCTGAATCACGTAAATCTTTACATCTTTACTTTTTTGCTAATATATACTATTGTACTATGATTTCTCTTATAAATTAGACTAAATTCACTTAGACATTTTAATAAATGGTTAATCTGCACCCTCTTAGTTGTATAAGCTTCAACAACACAATTACTGCATAAATCAACAATTTAACAATTGATTTATTTTCTAATATTGTATAGGCATTGTTATCCCCTTTTTTGGTCAAAACTGGAATATCGACGAATTGGCAAGGAATTATGAATATCAGGATTGGAGATCGGTTGGAATCAAGGCTACGATCGATATCGTCAAAATTTTGTTGAACTCCGATCGGGACGAAATTGATTGGAGATGATGATAAGGACTAGGAAAGGCTATGTTTCAAATTTCAAGTTAATCGGAGTTCATATGGAGGAAATATGATGGGTTCAAGGTGGGGAATGCATGTTGTTCGAATCCATCAAAAGGGACAAAGTGGTGCTCGGTTCGAATCGATCAGATTCGAACCCACCAGGATGGATTCGAACCCAACAGGTTCGCATCGATCAAGAGGCGTTGCGCAAGAACAGTTCGAATCGATACACTTCATATCGAATGGCATGGTTTCGGCTTGGTAAAGTTCGCATCGATGGTACTTCGAATCGATGGACTTCGACTCGATGGAGAGGCATAAAGGTGTATACTGGTTAGTTCGCATCGATGGGAACTTGATGGATTCGAAGATGGTGGATGCGAAGCACTGGACATGGATTCGAAGATGATGGATACGAAGCAGTGGACATGGATTCAAAGATGATGGATACGAAGCAAGGGACACGGATTCGAAGGACGTGGCTTCAGAAAGCATGGATTCGAAGGAGTCGGCCTTATGGATTCGAAGGAGATGGTTTCGAAGAGGATGGTTTCGAAGCATGGGTTCGAACCAGGCAGAACGCACGGAGCTTCGATCTTAAATCGATCATATCTTCCAAACCGTTGATCCAAATGCAATGAAATTTTTACAGGAGCTTACATACATGTTGAAGAATGTTCTCACCAAATTTCAGCTCAATTAGATGATTTCTTGATCGATTCGAACCTTACTTCGAATCGATCCCAAGGTGGGCCCGGACCTCCAGATTTCGGGCGTGTGGGCCCCCTCACGTGCCTGAAGCGGTCTTCCCGGATTTTAGGAGAAATATCAGCCTCCTACGCTTATAAATAGAGCCCCTGGTCATTCAGAAAAGGGGTCGGAGGATTTGGAGAGAGAAAACACACCCGGACGCTGCCAGAATCATTCCTTAACATCATTACTGCTATTTATTTCAAGTTTTGGACTTTGCAACTGCGGTAATCATCTGTAATCATCAAGGATAATCAATAAAAGGATAAAAACTTTGGAGTGGACGTAGGCCGGAGATAGCCGAACCACTATAAAACTTGTGTTTCTGTTCTTTACTTCTGGACTGCTGTTGGATATTTGCTGAGATCTGAGATTTGTGTTTTGAATATTGCCGATTTATATTTACACACTGGTTCTTTCACGGTATTCGGGGTTTGTGACCAATTTTGGCGCAAACACTTTGGTGCTTTCACTAAGAACGACTAGCACCCGCTACATCGGGTTTGAAGTTTGGATTTGAAGATTTTAAAGAGTTTGGATTCAAGGACAATGACCAGGCAAAATAGTAGAAGGCAAAGGGCTGAGAGAAGCCAACAGGAAGGAAGTCAACAAGCATCCTCCGGAGCGGGGGAAGGACAGGCTTCAATCTACATAACTCGGGATGAAATGGAGGCTATGGCAAACTCTTTGCAGGAGAGATTGTTAAAGAACCAACAGGAAATGATGCAGACTTTCTTTGAGCAAATGAGAGCTGTAGGGATGCAGAACTTGGGGGCAGCCACGACCACGATGGATGCAGGACAAGGAACTAGGGTTGTGGAACCCAACGGAGGACGGCATGTGGAGCCAGAAGGCAATCAACAAGGGCTTGGGGGCAGGCCCTCGGGATCCAACACAGGAGGACCTTTGGAAGGAGTTCAACAGGCTAGAGCTAACGTTGCTGCTAGTGAACCACACGAGGAGTATGTGCCAGAGTTCCCTCGAAGGCATGGAGGGCAACCCCCAACAGACAATACCGGATTAGTAGAAATCATCAGAAGAACTGTGCGAGGTGGTTTGGCCAAAGGAGACTTGGAAGGAGTGAACAGGAGTCCGTTTGCTCGGGAAATAAGGATGGCTCAGAACCCACCTAAGTTTAAGTTGCCTAGCGTGGAGATATACGATGGCAAGACAGATCCAACAGATCACTTGATGAGGTACACCAGACACATGGAGGTGCTGGGGGCATCGGAGGAAGTGATGGCCCAATGCTTCCCTTTGTATTTGACGGACATAGCTGCGATGTGGTTTAGGCAGCTGGAAGAAGGATCTATCAGGACTTGGAGGGAATTAGTGGAAAGGTTTTTGGGGCAGTTTCAGGTTCATGTCAAGAGATCGAAGAACGTGATGACATTAACATCGGTGAAGCAAAGAATGGATGAATCGCTTAGAGCTTTTCTAACTCGATTCAGTGCGGCAGTCGCTTCGGTGGATCGGCCTGATCCATCGATGGTTTTAATGGCTGCAGTATCAGGAGTCAGGGAGGACTCTGATTTCAAGGTATCTCTGATACGAGATCCCCCACAAGATCTCGACGAATTCTTTCACGAGGCAGAAAGGTTCCTTCGGCAAGAAGATGCATGTACGGATTTAAAGGTGAAAAAGGTTAGTGCGATCGAGGTTGGAGCAATATCCAGCGGTGGTTCGGATAAAGACAAAGGAAAAAGGAAATTGGATAATGATTCTGGAAACGCTAGGAAGCGATGGAAGGATTCAAAGTTTTCCACATACACAGGATTGAACGAGACACTGGAGCGGATATACATGGATACTCGAAATCGCCTTCCCTACCGGAGGCCAGCCAGGAGAGAGCCTTCTGAACGAGAGAGGGCATCAGGGAGGCATTGTCTCTTCCATGACTTAGACGGACATGACACCAATAGCTGTAGGCACTTGAAGGATATAATCGAGGAGCATGTGAGGAATCGACAGTTACAGCAGTATGTCGGAGCTCGGAATGCAACGGTGGAGCAGGAACAACCACCGACAACCTCTCGCCATGATGATGGGAGATCCAGGAATGGTGGTCGATTGATCATCCACTAATCGGGATAATATGGAATAAGTAACGAACTATTAGCAAGCAACCAAGTCATTTACACATGTACGGGGACGGAGATAGCCCCTAGGCATGCTCTGAATGATGATAAACTGCAACGCTATGGTTTGTGAAATCTATCTTTTGCTTTTGGATTGGACATTATTTTTCTTTTCGGATTTTGGTTTTGGAGCTTGGATTGAGCTCCTGGTTTTGCTTGCTTTTTGATTTGGGTTTTTCTTTGGGTGGTCGTTTTTGATTTTGAATGCTGCTTTGGGTTTCTGGTTTTCTGGTTTATGATTTGGATTTTTTTGGGTTTGGATGTTGGATTGGATTTTGATTGGATTTTTATCTAGTTTTTGGTAAATGGTCGTCGGGTATGGATTATGCCTGGCAAGGGGTGAGTCACTTCGCCCGAACGTGGTAAATTGACTCATTCAGGTCGCCGAGTATGGACTATGCTCGGCAAGGGTCCGGAGTGGCCAGGATTCGGCCTAGGACTTAGGCCCTGTATTATCAATTGTTATTTTCAGGTCGTTGAGTATGGACTATGCTCAACAAGGGTCCGAAGGGACCAGGATTCGGTTTAGGACTTAAGCCATGGCATTACATGGCGTCCAGGGACACTGGACCAAGGTCGTCAAGTGTGGATTACGCTTGGCAAGAACCCGGAGAGGTTAGCATAACGTCCAGGGACACTGGACCAAGGTCGTCAAGTGTGGATTACGCTTGGCAAGAACCCGGAGAGGTTAGCTTAACGTCCAGGGACACTGGACCAAGATCATCAAGTGTGGATTACGCTCAACAAGAACACGATGAGGCTAGCTTAACATCCAGGGACACCGGATCACGATCGTCATGTGTAGATTGCACTTGGCAAGAGCCCGGAGAGGTTATGGATTTGAATATCGACCCGGAGAGATCCTGGATTCGGTTATTGGCTATCGAATAAGGATGGATTGGGACTCGGTTGTCGAGTTCGAATGGATATGGAATTGGCTAAGGCTTTGGTTACGGGATTTGGAATCGGGCATCGACTCGAAGCAGTCAAGGATGATATACTCTGGCATTGTGGCTATGGACTTCGGATATTGGATTCGGAACTATTCAAAACACGCCTTGTTATCACAAGGCATGTTTTGGGGGGCAAAGTGTTATCCCATTTTTTGGTCAAAACTGGAATATCGACGAATTGGCAAGGAATTATGAATATCAGGATTGGAGATCGGTTGGAATCAAGGCTACGATCGATATCGTCAAAATTTTGTTGAACTCCGATCGGGACGAAATTGATTGGAGATGATGATAAGGACTAGGAAAGGCTATGTTTCAAATTTCAAGTTAATCGGAGTTCATATGGAGGAAATATGATGGGTTCAAGGTGGGGAATGCATGTTGTTCGAATCCATCAAAAGGGACAAAGTGGTGCTCGGTTCGAATCGATCAGATTCGAACCCACCAGGATGGATTCGAACCCAACAGGTTCGCATCGATCAAGAGGCGTTGCGCAAGAACAGTTCGAATCGATACACTTCATATCGAATGGCATGGTTTCGGCTTGGTAAAGTTCGCATCGATGGTACTTCGAATCGATGGACTTCGACTCGATGGAGAGGCATAAAGGTGTATACTGGTTAGTTCGCATCGATGGGAACTTGATGGATTCGAAGATGGTGGATGCGAAGCACTGGACATGGATTCGAAGATGATGGATACGAAGCAGTGGACATGGATTCGAAGATGATGGATACGAAGCAAGGGACACGGATTCGAAGGACGTGGCTTCAGAAAGCGTGGATTCGAAGAGCATGGATTCGAAGGAGTCGGCCTTATGGATTCGAAGGAGATGGTTTCGAAGAGGATGGTTTCGAAGCATGGGTTCGAACCAGGCAGAACGCACGGAGCTTCGATCTTAAATCGATCATATCTTCCAAACCGTTGATCCAAATGCAATGAAATTTTTACAGGAGCTTACATACATGTTTAAGAATGTTCTCACCAAATTTCAGCTCAATTAGATGATTTCTTGATCGATTCGAACCTTACTTCGAATCGATCCCAAGGTGGGCCCGGACCTCCAGATTTCGGGCGTGTGGGCCCCCTCACGTGCCTGAAGCGGTCTTTCCGGATTTTAGGAGAAATATCAGCCTCCTACGCTTATAAATAGAGCCCCTGGTCATTAAGAAAAGGGGTCGGAGGATTTGGAGAGAGAAAACACACCCGGACGCTGCCAGAATCATTCCTTAACATCATTACTGCTATTTATTTCAAGTTTTGGACTTTGCAACTGCGGTAATCATCTGTAATCATCAAGGACAATCAATAAAAGGATAAAAACTTTGGAGTGGACGTAGGCCGGAGATAGCCGAACCACTATAAAACTTGTGTTTCTGTTCTTTACTTTTGGACTGCTGTTGGATATTTGCTGAGATCTGAGATTTGTATTTTGAATATTGCTGATTTATATTTACACACTGGTGCTTTCACGGTATTCGGGGTTTGTGACCAATTTTGGCGCAAACAGGCATTTAGCACATTGGTATTGTAAGATCGAAAAATCTTATTAGTATCATCTTTATTAAAATCACATAGACCTGAGAATATTTACAAACGTAAAAACACATAATAATACTCTGAATCTAAAATACTTTATGCATATAGTATTTAGAAGAAAATAAGTAAATTAAATTAATAAAAGTACTACATAATAAAAAGTATTGTCCAACACTATTGTAAAAGTAGTTATGTGCTCTGGCTTTGATCCACGAGGTCACATGTTCGAATCCTACATAGCCCATGATTCGAATTACTGAACATTATTGATTTATAGTATGTTATATACTACCTAAGACTTGTAGCATAACCATATTTTATCATCTAAGCATCCAATTTTAAAGAAACATATTACATTCACAATTTTTCCATATTCACATACCAACAAAGCTGAACATACTATAATAATTTTTAGTGCCATACAACAAAAATATACACAAAAATGTAGTACAAAATGAACTGTTATTAGATGGTGGCATTAGAATATGAAATTTTATATTCAATTTTTCAGTTCATCGAATGCAATTTAACAATAACATTACGAACTGAGATATATTCTTCTTATTCAAATCTAAATCAACCTTGACAATTTTCACCATTACTTGTCATCGTCATGTTCATTGTCTAATTCTACCTTTGTTATGACAATCTCCATCTCCTTCATCATCAACTTCAACCAACACCTCTTCCATCATCGGTCAAATGCATCTTTGTCATTGATTACCTTGTCCACTATCGTCCTCATCATTTTTTCTATAATAGTTTATGTCATCTCCACTAAGTGTCAACACAACATCTACCAATTGCCATAGATGATGCAATTATATACATATATATACGTATGTATGTATGTGTGTATATATATGTATATATATGGAGAAAAATATAAACTTGAAATAAACAATTTAATTCTCTGCTTGATTATGGCCAAAAAATTTATCATGAAACTAAGAAGAAGAAAAAACTTAGTGTCATTGAGGTTAATTCCTTTCCCAAAAAAAAAAAATCTTTGAACCTAATTCCTTATATCCAAATTATATCATACTCCCAAAAGCCTTTTAAAAGTGAATAAAAAGATGGTGCTTTTAAGTTGGATTTTGTATTAGTTAACTTGTTCTTATTTAGTATATTGGTTGTTTTAATAAGCTTTGACACATTTTATATGTGCTAGAGATAGAAGGTGGAAAAGATAAATAATATAGTGGTTGTAGCAATTAAGCTATTAATGGTATGAGTTATGGTCTGTTTTAGATTTGACACCACCCAATTAATACAGGCAGTGGATTCAACTTTAACTACCTAGGGCTGTACCGGGGCTTAATCCGATTATTGTTAGGATGGATCCATTTTTATTACTACTCAACTCGGTTCAGGCCCAATCCATTTATTATTTGTCCATCGTACCAAAAATACAATTATGTATATTAGTTGTGTATCATTTGTTTATCTACATGTTGAACTTTTTGCTTACTTTTGTTTGAGAACTCGTCCATCATTGCTTAATTTATTTGTGAATTTTGTTTATGTACTATTTAAAAAAGTTAGGAGCCAAATGTTGGTTATGGTATCAATATTTTAGGCCAAGTATACGTTTTAACCCAACCTACTTAAAACCCGACGAGCCAGGCTCGAACAATGAGTTTGAAACACCTTGTGTAATCGAGATGAGTGTAGGTTACGATTTTAGTAAACGACCTCAGTTTCGAGTTTTAAGCTACTCAGAGTCAATTTTACCCATTAACAAGCCAAGTAACCACCATAGAAAAACATTTAATTATATGAATCGCCTTCTACATTGAAAAAGGTAAAAATCAATTTTACAACATAAATGAAAACATGGATCTCATTAATGATTTTATTAAGCTCTTCGTACTATTAATGTAATGAGTATTAAGGAATGTTAAACACACTCTCATTTAGGAAGAGTGAGTGCGAGAATGTTGGTGTGACGCCCCACCTCAATACCCACGCTAGCCAAGAACACTACGGAGTAATGCTGTCAACTAGCGCGGAGAATAAGGCTGTTGAGGAGCGACCATCCATGTAACTTCTTTGTGCGAACACCGATATTTCAGATAGTATAGCATGCATTTCATTTAAGGAGGAAGTCCGACATACCGATACAAACTCAAAGCTATCACATGGTGGATATAAATAAATCTTCGGAATCAAATATAGAAATAAACATAACACAATCAGTCACAGACATCCATATCACAAAGGCGGAAAAAAGATATGAATATATAACTAACACATGAAAGTGTACATCAGAGTAGTGATCATGAAAGGACCACATACACAAAAGAATAGCAACACGTGCTATACAAAAGAATACATCTATGAGTCTATAGCTCAAGTGTAAACGACAAAAACTGCTAATCTAAATGGTCAGCCAAAAGTCAGAGTAGTAAATCCCTGGGGGAGAAGTCAAGTAGAAGCACCTGTAACATCTCGGTCTGACCCGAGTATTATTTATAAGAAAATAATAAACGGATCAGTCTAGCTATAAATATCAGATAACATGATATAAAACAATAGATATGGCAAGAACATATAGTAACCATAAAGACATACTATGATAAGCATGTAAATGAAGACCATCAAGAGATCAAGCAATATCCAAAGAATCTTCTAAAAGATCCAAATTCACCAAAACATAAAAGCTGGAAAATCATAACAATGAAAGTCATGAAAATAGGTGAAGCACAAATTCCAGAAGACTACACAAGAAATCCAGAAATCACAATATAGGAGCATGAAAACTCACAAAATGGAAGCATGAAAACTCACCTACACGTGTAATACAAAGCGAGACGCTATCTCATGGTTGCAAGCCATTAATTTTGACACACGAATGGCCCGAAGACCGTGGGGCGCTACCCCACATATGTGATGGCGAAACATCACACAAATGCGATGGCGAAACATCACAAGAGCAGGGTCTAGTCTCCCTCGCAGACAAAGAGACATCGCACAGTTGCTAGTCTAAAACACAAAAAATGATCGTCATGATCATCAAGTAGTGTCAATCTCACCAAGCCAGTAAATATATGAGTTTAGCTTCATGTCCCATAACCACTTGCTTAACTTAAATATTTACGAACAAGCTGTAGATCTTCACTAAAAGATTGTCACAAAAGGTTTTAAGGAAAAGGTTTGTATATACTAGTAGATTGGAAAATGATTTAAGGAAAGAGCTTTGTAGTAAAATAGAGTTAAAATTGTTTTGATAAAAGAGTTTTGATATTTACTACTAGTATTGAAACCTTCATATTTCTAAAGTTGTTATCCCGCCTTTTAGCAAGGCCGTGATACCATAAAATCGACCGAGAAGCCCAAGATAGTTTGTCTCGAAGAATGGTCAACTCAGCATCTCAACAAAGCAAGTTCCGTTGAATGTTTTTCAGATAAGATCCCCTACGGAGGGGGGTCCAGGGGGGGTGGCAACCCCCCAAGGTGGGGGTGCAGGGAAGCGCCCCGTCCAAAACAGTACGATCTAGTGAAGACATAAGGGAGGATAGGATCGAGCGACCTAATGGTTGCGACCTAGGGTCTAAGGGGTCAAGCGACCTAGTGGTTGCGACCTAGAGGTGTTTGCGAGTTAGCAGAAGCGAGCGACCTAACATAGGCGAGCGACTTAAGGGACTCGCGGCCTAACAAGGTAATAAGGTCGAGCGACCTACGACCTAACGAGGTAAAGGCCAAACGGCCTAGTGAAACACGCGACCTAAAATGTACGCGACCTAATGCGGCCGAGTGGTTTAAGGTCGGAGACGACCAACGACTTATAAAGGTAGACGGTTGAGCGACCTAGCGAGGCTCGCGACCTAAAAATGACAAGGCCGAGCGAGCTAACGAAATCCAGAGTCGAGCGACTTAGCGACACAGTGTGTTGAGCGACCTAACGAGGTCCAGTGGAGAGCGACCTAAAAAAGACGCGACCTAAAAGATGCGCGACCTAACTCAAACAAGTCGGGCGATATAAGGTCGGAGACGACCTACGACTTAGCGACCTAACGATATATGAAGGCCATGCGACCTAGGGAAGTGGCCATAAAGCCAAAGTGGAACGACCCAGTGTCATGCGACCTAAGGGATATAACGACCTAACTCGGTCGAGCGACTTATCTGAAAGCCGACCTAAATTGGACTAGACCGAGCATCTCGCGGCCAAACGACCTACGACCTAGTGCCGAGCGATCTAAGGCTGTAGAACGATTTAAAGCCAGAAACGAGCTATTTGAAGGCCGAGACTTTTCCACGCAAATGACCTAGCATAGGCAGAACGACCTAAGTGCGGAATTTCACCAAAAACACTAAAAATTGGAGTTTTTCGCCAATCCAATCCAAACCAAATACAAATGTACAAGCTAAAGTGATGGGGAATCATTCCCAACAGTCCAATATAGTTATAGACTAGAATTGTGAGATAAAAATCTCACCTTTGCACCAAAAATCAATGAAAATGAAGACCAAAGCAAAGCAAGAATCAATCCACTTCAATTTCAACACAAGAAGCTTGAATCTAATGTCTTCACTTTGATTTTTGGAGTTGGATGTTGAATTTGCTAATGAACTTGGGCTTGGAATTTTAATTTCCCTTTCCACTCACCATTAATGCTAAAACTAGAGTTAGGTAGGAATTTATGAAGAGATGAGGAGAAGGGGTTGGAACTTAGGTTTAATAGGCTAAACCAACCCAAAGTCCAAAGCGGGAAAAATTAGTGAAATTCCTCTAACCCCAAACATATCAAAGTTTATACTTAAAAAGATTGTAAACGACATTTTGAACTCAATTGAAGTGATCTCGAGTCCTAATTTGACCGTTTGCAAAAAGTAGCTTTTCAGACCAATATCCGATTAACGACAAAATATTTAAATAAAATATTTAAATATAAAATCGATAAATATGCGGGTTATTACAGTCCCCCTCCTTAAAGAAATTTCGTTCTCGCAATATATAAGATGGAAATTAAAAAGTAACAACCATAAAAGCATATTAACACAAAAGAAACTTGAAATAGGAAGTTCACCTCAAAGAGCAGGAGTAAGCAAGTCCGGATGTGTTCGCTCGATGAATTCTCTGGATTCACAAGAGCAATCCTTAGGATTTGAGGACCATTGAACCTTCACTAGCGGAACATCTTTATTTCGAAGTCGTTTGACCTCCGAAGCAATAATTCGAATAGGATGCTGCTCGTAAGTTAAATTCGGCGAAACTTCAATTTCTTCCACAACACCAGGCTCAAGAATAGAATCGGAATCTCGTAGGCATTTCCGTAATTGAGAAACATGAAACACGTCATGCATAGCAGAAAACCGAGCCGGTAATGTAAGGCGATAAGCCATAGAACCAATACGTTCAGTGATAGGAAATGGCCCAATATACCGGGGTGCTAACTTTCCCGATCGACTGAAACGTACAACACCTTTCATAGGTGAAACACGAATAAAAACAGAATCTCCCACAAAAAATTCTAACTTCCTTCTTCGATTATCGACATAGGATTTTTGTCTACTCTGCGCTTCTTTCATCCTATGTCGAATAAGTTCAATCTTCTCTGTGGAATCACGAATAAAGTCTGGACCTAAAACCAGCTTCTCACCGGCCTCAAGCCAACAAGAAGGAGATTGGCATGGCCTTCCATAGAGTGCCTCAAAAGGTGTCATGCCAATACTAGACTGGAAGCTATTATTATAGGAAAATTCAACAAGTGAAATATGATCTTCCCAACTTCCACCAAAATCGAGCACACAAGCACGAAGAAGATCTTCAAGAGTTTGATTCACACGCTCGGTTTGTCCATCGGACTAGGGGTGATAAGTAGTGCTAAAATTAAGCTTTGTTCCTAAAGCTTTTTGAAGACTCTTCCAAAATCCACTAGTAAACAATGGATCTCGATCGCTAACAATAGAAGTAGGAACTCCATGCAATTTAACAATTTCTTTGATAAAGAGTTTGGCCAAAAGAGGAACAGTTCGGTTAGACCGAACGGGAATAAAATGCGCGGATTTAGTAAGTCTATCAACGATCACCCATAAGCTATCATGACCCGAACGAGAACAGGGAAGGCCATCTATAAAATCCATGGAAATTTGGTCCCACTTCCAAGTTGGAATTTCTAAAGGTTGTAATAACCCACCAGGCCTTTGATGTTCGGCCTTGACAAGTTGGCAAGTCATGCAACACTTAACAAAGTTAGCAATATCAGATTTCATTCCCTCCCAATAATAAAGTCGCTTCATATCAGCATACATTTTACTACTACCGGGATGAATGGTGAATTTAGAACGATGGGAATCTTCTAAAATATCTTTACGAAGATCACCAATATTTGGTACGATAAATCTACCAAATTTTCGAATGCCGCCACGAGAATCAATATCAAAGTCTTTCAAACCTTCAATATCAATTTTATCCTTAACATTTTGGCCAAGAAGAGCCAATTCAGGATCTAGCCCTTGAGCTTCAAGAATGCGGTCTAAAAGAGAAGGATGAAACTCAAGGCTACATAAAGCAAGTGATGAGCATAAATCGGATACGCGCTCTCGAATCACACAAGTGGATAAAATCTCGAGATCGTTCCATTCGGATATCATCATAGAAACAACTGCTTGTTGTTTACGGCTAAGAGCATCGGCGACACGATTACCCTTACCGGGGGTATAAAGAATATCAAGATCATAAGGTGCAAGGAACTCGAGCCAACGCTGTTGACGCAAATTAAGGTCCTTTTGAGAAAATAAATATTTCAAAGACTTATGATCCATGTAAAGAATAAATTTCTCTCCCAATAGATAATGACGCCAAATTCGAAGGGCGAAAATAATAGCCACGAGTTCTAAATCATGTGTGGCATATCTAGTCTCGGCCGGCTTCAATTTCCTAGAAGCATAAGCAATAACACGTTCTTTTTGCATAAGAACGACACCCAAACCAACGTGACTAGCATCAGTATAAACAACAAAATCTTGATTCCCTTCGGGAATAACAAGAATAGGAGCATCGGAAAGGAGTTCTTTCAATTTCTGAAAAGAGGCTTCACATTTGTCCGACCAAATGTATTTAACTGCCTTCTTAGTCAAGCCAGTAAGAGGCACGACAATCTTAGAAAAGTCTTTAATAAAACGACGGTAATAACCCGCCAATCCGAGAAAACTACGAATCTCTGTCACACTCTCCGGTCTCTTCCAATCTTGAATAGCTTCAATCTTTGAAGGATACACGGAAATCCCGGATTCGGAAATAATATGACCGAGAAACTTCACACGAGATTGCCAAAAGTGGCATTTAGAAAATTTCGCCTTTAATTGATTACTCCTAAGAGTTTCCAATACAATCCGAAGATGCTTTTCATGCTCCTCCTCGGTTTTAGAATACACAAGGATATCATCAATGAAGATGAGAACAAACCGATCGAGGAAAGCCTTGAAAACTCGATTCATGAGGTCAACGAAGTAAGCCGGAGCATTCGTTAAACCAAATGGCATAACAAGCCATTCATAAGATCCATAACGAGTACAGAACGATGTCAAAGGAATACTATCCTCAGCAATACGAAGCTGATGAAAACCGGTAGCCAAGTCCAATTGTGAAAAGACTCTAGCACCACTAAGTTGATCGAATAGATCATCAATCCGAGGTAAAGGGTATTTATTTTTGATAGTAAGATCATTAAGCTTGCGGTAGTCGACGCAAAGCCTAAGTGTACCATCGGATTTCTTCACGAAAATTGCCGAAGCTCCCCAAGGCGAGGAACTAGAGCGAATAAATTGCTTCGTCTCCAATTCGGACAACTGTTTGCGTATCTCCTCATTTTCCTTATTGGACATGCGATAAGGAGGACGAGTAATAGGTTGAGCTCCAGAAACAAGATTAATTCTGAACTCAATCGCTCGCTTAGGTGGTAAACCTAAAACGGGCTCGAATATGTCGGAAATTCACGAACAATGTGGATACGAGAAATAATATCATCCTCATCATCATCATCGTCATCACGAGGATTTAAAGAATATAAGGATGCAATCAAACAGGATTCTGAATACTTAAGATTAACAGAAATCTGATTATCAAATAGTGGATGTCGGAGATGAATAGTCCGCTCAGGACATAGGATATGGGCTTGATAACGGTTAAGCCAATCCATTCCCAAAATTATTCCAAAGCCTAGGTAACGCATAACATGCAAATCGGCTAGGAATGAAAAATCACATAAAATAATCTTCACATTTTTACAAAGCAAACTAAGAGTTGCGGATCCACCAACAGGATTCGCAATTCTCAAGGAAGTCATTAAAGCATCAACATTTGAAGAGAAAGTGTCGACAAGTTCCTTTGATATAAAAGAATGGGATGCACCTGTATCAAAGAGAACTCTAATAGGTTGATCATGAAATAAAATAATACCATCAAGAATGGAATGAGAAATACCTTGGCCACGAGATGTGTTACCAGGGGCTTGAGTCACGTTTAACTTTCCCTCTTTCCTACCTTGCAGTATGGGGCACATATGTATATAATGTTTCGAGCTCTTGCAATAGCGACAACTTTTGGGCTTCGAACACTTGTTCGCAAAATGGTCCTTAGAACCACAGTTATAACATTGCCCGCTACTAGAGGAAGGTGTCCTTGCAGCCGAAGTTGCTTGCTTACCCTTTTTGTTGGGATAAGAACCTTTAAATTTGTTAGGCATCTTTTTGTTGTTGAGTTTGGTTTAGCGCCAACCACTTCAACATCACTCTCTCTATCGGCCTCTTCAAGACGAAGAGCGATATCGACGAGTTGATCAAATGTAACTTCTAGTTTCAGGAGTAGTGGCTTCTTAAGATTCTTATTTAAGCCATAAATGAACCTCTGGTTCTTCTTCAGTGGGGTATTTATATATTCGACCCCATATTTGGAAAGGGATTCGAATGATGCAACGTAGTCCGCCACAGAAGACTGACCTTGAACAAGGTCAATAAATCTCCGAGCCAAAGTTACGTTTTCAGCCTCAGGCACGAATATCGATTCGAAGCGTTCCCGGAAGTGCTCCCAGGAGAGATCCGCTTCATCAATTTCTGAGATTAACAGCTCATACCAATCTAATGCTCTTTCTTGGAGCATACTGGAAGCCACCTGGACTCGATGGAGGTCAGTGAGGTTCATGCGAGAGAAGATTCTATCGCACGTTCTGAGCCTAGCTTGGACCTCGATGATAGTTTCAGTGCCTTTAAATTGCTTCCCACCCAAGTTGGTGTAATCATTGCACAAACGTGCAAACCCAGATTTAGGGTGAGTAGATTCCGGATTAGAACCAGCTGCTTGAGCATTCGTGACAAGGTCAAGAAGTTGCTGGGTAGTCATAAAAACTCCATCTTGGGGAGTTGCAGTAGATTGACCGGCACGGGGACGTCCAGGTCTAACCATTTTTCTTCCTTTTGAAAGAAGGAGAAGAAAAAGGTTATTCACTAAAAGATATATCAAGCAATCTTGATAAGTGAAACAAGGAATCATAATAAAAATAGGATGAATCGATATGAATACTCGAATTAATCCTAAGGTACGACTCCTAAGCTGAACTTAGGATGATGATCCTTGTTAAGCTATTCTACATTGTTCCGAAGTTTGGCTTTGATACCAAGCTGTAACGCCCCACCTCAATACCCACGCTAGCCAAGAATACTACGGAGTAATGCTGTCAACTAACGCGGAGAATAAGGCTGTTGAGGAGCGACCATCCATGTAACTTCTTTGTGCGAGCACCGATATGTCAAATAGTATAGCATGCATTTCATTTAAGGAGGAAGTCCGACATACCGATACAAACTCAAATCTATCACACGGTGGCTATAAATAAATCTTCGGAATCAAATATAGAAATAAACATAATACAATCAGTCACATACATCCATATCATAAAGGTGGAAAAAAGATATGAATATATAACTAACACATGAAAGTGTACATCAGAGTAGTGGTCATGAAAGGACCGCATACACAAAAGAATAGCAACACGTGCTATACAAAAGAATACATCTATGAGTCTATATCTCAAGTGTAAACGACAAAAACTGCTAATCTAAATGGCCAGCCAAAAGTCAGAGTAGTAAATCCCTGGGGGAGAAGTCAAGCAGAAGCACCTGTAACATCTCGGTCTGACCCAAGTATTATTTATAAGAAAATAATAAACGGATCAGTCTAGCTATAAATATCAGATAACATGATATAAAACGATAGATATGGCAAGAACATATAGTAACCATAAAGACATACTATGATAAACATGTAAATGAAGACCATCAAGAGATCAAACAATATCAAAAGAATATTCTAAAAGATCCAAATTCACCAAAACATAAAAGCTGGAAAATCATAACAATGAAAGTCATGAAAATAGGTGAAGCACAAATTCCAGAAGACTACACAAGAAATCCAGAAATCACAATATATGAGCATGAAAACTCACAAAATGAGAGCATGAAAACTCACCTACACGTGTAACACAAAGCGAGACGCTATCTCATGGTTGCAAGCCATTAGTTTTGACACACGAATGGCCCGAACGCCGTGGGGCGCTACCCCACATATGTGATGGCGAAACATCACACAAATGCGATGGCGAAACATCACAAGAGCACGGTCTAGTCTCCCTCGCAGACAAAGAGACATCGCACAGTTGCTAGTCTAAAACACAAAAAATGATCGTCATGATCATCAAGTAGTGTCAATCTCACCGAGCCAGTAAATATATGAGTTTAGCTTCATGTCCCATAACCACTTGCTTAACTTAAATATTTACGAACAAGCTGTAGATCTTCACTAAAAGATTGTCACAAAAGGTTTTAACGAAAAGGTTTGTATATACTAGTAGATTGGAAAACGGTTTAAGGAAAGAGCTTTGTAGTAAAATAGAGTTAAAATTGTTTTGATGAAAGAGTTTTGATATTTACTACTAGTATTGAAACCTTCATATTTCTAAAGTTGTTATCACGCCTTATTAGCAAGGCTGTGATACCATAAAATCGACCAAGAAGCCCAAGATAGTTTGTCTCGAAGAATGGTCAACTCAGCATCTCAACAAAGCAAGTTCTGTTGAATGTTTTTCAGATAAGATCCCCTACAGAGGGGGGTCCAGGGGGGTGGCAACCCCCCAAGGTGGGGGTGCGGGGAAGCGCCCCGTCCAAAATGGTACGATCTAGTGAAGACCTAAGGGAGGATAGGATCGAGCGACCTAATGGTTGCGACCTAGGGTCTAAGAGGTCAAGCGACCTAGTGGTTGCGACCTAGAGGTGTTCGCGAGTTAGCAGAAGCGAGCGACCTAACAGAGGCGAGCGACTTAAGGGACTCGCGACCTAACAAGGTAATAAGGTCGAGCGACCTACGACCTAACGAGGTAAAGGCCTAACGGCCTAGTGAAACACGCGACCTAAAATGTAGGCGACCTAATGCGGCCGAGTGGTTTAAGGTCGGAGACGACCTAAGACTTATAAAGGTAGACGGTTGAGCGACCTAGCGAGGCTCGCGACCTAAAAATGACAAGGCCGAGCGAGCTAACGAAATCCAGAGTCGAGCGACTTAGCGACACAGTGTGTTGAGCGACCTAACGAGGTCCAGTGGAGAGCGACCTAAAAGAGGCGCGACCTAACTCAAACAAGCCGGGCGATATAAGGTCGGAGACAACCTACGACTTAGCAACCTACCGATATATGAAGGCCATGCGACCTAGGGAAGTGGCCATAAAGCCAAAGTGGAACGACCCAGTGTCATGCGACCTAAGGGATATAACGAACTAACTCGGTCGAGCGACCTATCTGAAAGCCGACCTAAATTGGACTAGACCGAGCATCTCGCGGCAAAACGACCTACGACCTAGTGCCGAGCGACCTAAGGCTGTAGAACGATTTAAGGCCAGAAACGAGCTATTTGAAGGCCTAGACTTTTCCACGCAAACGACCTAGCATAGGCAGAACGACCTAAGTGCGGAATTTCACCAAAAACACTAAAAATTGGAGTTTTTGGCCAATGCAATCCAAACCAAATACAAATGTACAGGCTAAAGTGATGGGGAATCATTCCCAACAGTCCAATATAGTTATAGACTAGAATTGTGAGATAAAAATCTCACCTTTGCACCAAAAATCAATGAAAATGAAGACCAAAGCAAAGCAAGAATCAATCCACTTCAATCTCAACACAAGAAGCTTGAATCCAATGTCTTCACTTTGATTTTTGGAGTTGGATATTGAATTTGCTAATGAACTTGGGCTTGGAATTTTAATTTCCCTTTCCACTCACCATTAATGCTAAAACTAGAGTTAGGTAGGAATTTATGAAGAGATGAGGAGAAGGGGTTGGAACTTAGGTTTAATAGGCTAAACCAACCCAAAGTCCAAAGCGGGAAAAATTAGTGAAATTCCACTAACCCCAAACATATCAAAGTTTATACTTAAAAAGATTGTAAACGGCATTTCGAACTCAACTGAAGTGGTCTTGAGTCCTAATTTGACCGTTTGCAAAAAGTAGCTTTTCGGACCAATATCCGATTAACGACAAAATATTTAAATAAAATATTTAAATATAAAATCGATAAATATACGGGTTGTTACAGTTGGTGCTTGCCACATGATTAGTAGAGTATGTGGGCCTATAAATCATTAATTACGCGTTGTCAACGATTGTCTATCACTCTCCATCAACCCTATGGCAAATACAAGACAACGATACTAATTACACTTCCATATATACATCCCTTTATTCACATAAAATTAACTAGCACTGCTTAAAATACACGCTACTTAATACTCAATTTAAACAACAATAAATTATATTATTTTTTTCTCAATTGTTTGGCACCTTTTTATCGTTCAATTATTACAACATATTTTTCATGTTGGTTTCTTGTTTCCATCGCATGTTCTTCCGCCTTTTGATTCAAACATATTAGATTAATTTTTTTTTTCATCATTGGTTAATAACTACTACTAGTACAGCCGTATAACGGCATGAATCGACTGTATGATCACATAATTTTGAAAAAAAATCTAATGTAATTTTTCATTAATTTTAGTCAAATATTACATCGCAATATACTATAAATTTAAGACATGATCCTTTTAGTTAAACACCAAAATGTAATTTACTTGAGATTTAATGAGACGTTTGTGGTGAGAAAAAAATAAGTAGTATTGAAGAGATTCAAGTAGACATGTCTTTTATTTTTTGTTTTTTGTTTTTTTGGCTTCATACTATCAAAGATATGTTGTGATGTTCGGTTTGATGAATTAAATCGAAATTTTTTGACATACATCCTTATAATTAATTTTATTAAGTCTCTTTCAGTTTTATTTCATAAAATACATCACTACTTTCAAAAACATAGATGAAGTTCAGGATTTATTTAGACAATTTTAGTAACAAACTTGTTCTTTTAGTATATATGTTCATAATTCATAACCGTCCATAATCGATGATTTTTAAATTTGGAATGGAAGAGTAAAAAAGAAAAGAAAAAGAAAAAAAATCCGTGTGAAATAGCTTCTAAAGACGAGGATATAAGACAAATAAATTGGAAAAGGAGCGATGTGTTTCTAATTTCTACTAATTTTGTCTTCATTTTGAAGTTTTGAGTGTGACATCATGAAGCTGCACGAATGTGGTGTGTAATGCGCAGTAAATAGCATGAATCCAAAATAAAATCCGATTCAGAAGGTTGGGCCTAGGGCAAAAACTATCATTTCTATTGCATTTAAATCCAAGCCAGTTCTGATCGAGCAGACAGATATGAACCGAATCACAGCGGCTGCTCGTCTTTTGTCATTCTCCGAAGCGAAGGTTTCCAAATTCCGATCTCATTTTTACTTATAGACTCAAATTTGCATTTAATTTATTATTCTTCTTCTCTGATTTGCAGCCGTCTACTCAATTAACCGCATCGTTTGTCGTTAGTAACTATGGACGGTACTTTTATCCTTTATTTTACACTTCATTCTTTTAAATAATTCTCTTAAATCCAAGTTTAATGAATTTACTGTTGAATTAATACGTATATTATTGATTATTTGAGTTTCAAGTTACATGATTCATTTGGACTTGGAGGTGCATTTGTGAGTTAACTATTTTGTGTAGTGTTACGGCAGCCCGTTTTGTGCTTGGGTTACGGAACAATTACTTGTTTTTACACTGGCTACCGACCAAACAGTGTTGGGCGGCCGCTGGCTGCGGTGCCCCAAGGAAGAGACCATGCCCTTAGCACCGCACATTATTTTTATGTAACTTGTATTGCCGAAACATTCAAAACTGAGTGCTGCAACATCATAGCACTCTTATGTATTGATTTGTAATTATATTACCGAGGAGTCGATTCTACTTGTAAGTGTTGAAATCATTTTCCTATAAATGATTTTATTACTAGGGCATAAAAATTATGTCCGATGTAGAGTAGGTGTAGTGCTAAGGGTGCCGACCATTTGACTATGGGCACCACGGTTGACGGTTGAAAGAGGGCCGTAGTGCCTAGGGCGGCAATAAACCACCACACCCTGCTCGGTCTGTGGTTTTTCGTCATCCTAGGACAGCGCAGCCGGCATTCAACCATCCACCATGGTCCCCATAACCGAATGGTCTGTGCCCTTAGCATCACTCTAGAATAGATATGTCAAACACAAATTTTTTCTAATTATAAACTAACAGTGCGTTTAAGGACGCAAAACACTATGGAAAAAGCAGAAAGCATAGAAACGTCAAACGTATCAGGTTTACGTTCGGTGCATAAACTACGTCTACTTTTATTTGGGAAATGGTTGGCAGCTCCAAAAGGGAGTGGATAGGCACGACGTAAACGTTACGTTGGATGAAAAGCCAAATATGTCTGATGTATTTTTTTTTTAATTTCACACACCTACAAATTGAGCCTCCAATGCTTGCCCGTCTTTCTCCACATTTTTCATTTTACTCTTCTATTCTTCCAAAATTTACCTATGGAATCCGAATCCACTGCAGCTGGTCCTAGCAAGAAACAATCATTTTTTTGAATGTTGAACTATCCACTTTATTCTTCATATTTTGTTTGGAGAATTTACAACAACTTAAAAAGAAGGCCGAAACTGGAGTTTCTCAGAAGATTTTTTTAAGATAAAAGATGTATGATCCCAATATCATACAATCGTAATAAATATATAATATAATAAAAGAGATGCATAGTCCCAGACCAACCCGCATATCAAAATAATTGCCAACATGTCTGACATGGTAGCAAATAAACCCGAATACACGAAACCAACATGATTGACGACATGACAAGATCCAGATCCAGATGCAGTAACTTGAAAGTACGACATAAAAGTGCATACTACATACAAGGGTCTGGAAGATAGGCCAACTATATACATGTGCATTTTTTGAAACATCCAATAATCTTCAGATAATATCCAGGTGATGATGGGAGAAAATATACTTCCTCTCTCAGTCCTTGGCGGTTAAAATCTCCTCGTTGTTGGTGCCATATTTGTCGTCATTACAGAGAACCAACTCATTATCCATAAGTTTGTAGAATAATTCCCTTTATCTTTTTCATCATCTGATATACATTTGAAAAGATCTTCCAAAAAATGTGATATCATAGGCCACTCTCTGGGTGAGACCAAGTTCCAACTTTCTGGTTCCAAACAAGAGGAATTCCTTCTGGAGCTTACCAACCAGCTCTTGAGCTAGACGCTCGGAGCTTGAAGGATCGGTCTGAATGGTGACAATAAGGCGTTTCTTAATGCTAGTGATAGTGGCGTTAGGGGCAGATCGCTGTGCAGGGAGAGCGTTGGGTTGGGAAACGTCTTGAGGAAGGGCCAGATTAATGACCTCTTTGACCAAAGAGGAAACTATCAACTCGGGGATATATGGCGAAGGCTTAGGAACTAGGTCAACTAAGGTGGGTGGAATGGTAGGGTTAGTGGGCGACGAGCTGCTAGCTTGGGGGAAGGGGCCTTGACCTGCCACCTAATACCCGAAAGCTTTGGAAGATGAATTTTCTGAGGAAGGTCAAAGGGAGAATGGGGCAAGTTTAAATGAGATGGCCAAAGGAGTGACACACGTCACAAATTGAAGGCTTTCATTCGTAAACCACCTCCACATCCGCTGTTCGATTCTCTACAAGAAGAGCATGAATATTTGAAGGCAGTTGCCGAGAATGGGTAATCTTAACTAGGGTCTTAGCACTCAAGCCTATGTCGTTTCTTCGTAGATATATCAAAGCAAATCAGGTAACCAATATGGTTCGCAATCTAATTTATTCCCAATTGAAAAATAGATGAGATATTTCTAAGGTGAACCCAAACATGGATGGACAAAATTTTCTCATGGGCTAGATGAACTAAGGGTTTGATTGGGTAATAATAAACAGTTTTCCATCTATAATAATTGGGTCTGCTTCAAGAATTTGTGTGCTCTTGAAGACAAGAGAATTTTAAAATAATACATAGATTTGTCACATCTTACATCCATAGTTCCGCGAAGCTTCCAAGCCGTAAGAACATGCCTCTTAACAGATGCAAACGTTGGTGGCTCATCTAAGAAAAAACCAATCCAGAAGGAAATGTTGGCATCAATGATTTCCTTAAGAGGGGAACAGGTTTGTCAATAAAGTCAATCACAAATTGTTTATGGGTTTACGACCCAACGTTACCCATTTTCTTCTTGAACAAAGAAGACCAGTAGTTTTTAGGGGTATTTTTCAAGGTTCGAGAACTCGGGTTTCGTCTCGGTTTTGGTTTCTTTAAATTTTGTCGGTTTCGGTCGGTTTCGGAAATTTCGTTTGTTTCAGTTTTTGTTTCTGTTTCGGTCCTAATATCGAAGATTTGCATTTATATAAAAACATAGTATACAACAAAGTAATAATGATACACACAACACCACTGCATCCAAAAACTATTTCTTGAAGCTACATATGGATTGTTTTCATAATTTTTTTCATCATCTTGCGTTGTATAATACGATGGATAACCATATTGTATTTGTCCTGTACCCATAAATGTCGCCATCATATTATCAAAAGACGATTCATCATTTTGTGTTGCATACGTAGCCTGATTGTTTTGACCACTCGAGATATCAATATGTGTTTCGTTTGTTCCATAATATGAGTTACCACTCGTTTAGTCAGCTATAGAATGTCCATAGGTCGGTGGATCATTTGAAGCATATGGATTATGCTCATAATCACGTTGATGTTCGTATTCAACATTTAAATCACTGCATCTTCGGTTAGGATTGTTGCTCGCATCCTTTCTTCTTGAATATGTTTGCGTTGGTTTATATAATACGCCGCCATCACTAGAACCAATATCATAATTACGAGTTAAACCCACACCACTTCCACTAGCATTACCATGATCATCATTTGAGTAACTGCTACTATTTTCTTTGCTTTGACTTCTTGTTGCTCGTGCATGTATACCATCAATCGCAGCGACTGCATCATTCAGTGTACTGGTCATCCAATGGTCGTCGTCCAACAAGAGTGGTTCAACTTCAGTAGTCCATTCTGCTAATGGATCCTCTTCATGAAATATATAGTCCGGATCGATCAACTGATTTTCAGTATCGCGGCGTCTTGAATGTTTTGCTCCTAATCTCATGCTGTAATGCACATATACTAATTTTTCTAGATTTTTCATTTTTATTCTATTGTCTAATTTTGTATGGATCATTGAAAATGTAGTCCAGTTTCTCTCGCAGTTTGAAGAGGAAACTGTTTGACTTAAAATGTGCATTGCTAAACGTGCTAAATTTGGAGCATCATCTCTTTCAATTATTGACCACCGTTGAGCGGGAAAACATGTCTTTACGGCTGTGTATGCTTTTGCAGAACCAAATGCACCAATTTTCATTCTGTATCGTTTTACCTGTGATGTTAAGTTAAATATTTAATGTCTTAAACGTTAAATGTTTAACGTAACTATTATATATGTTAGTTTTATCTCTTTTTCAATTTCAATATGTGTTACAATGTCTGACACCATTCTTTCAACGACGTTGTTAAATTCGTTTAACACTTCTCCATCGTTTATTGCATCCCATATTGAATGATGGGATTAAGAAAATAACCTATATGAGAAAGATTTAAAATATTATTGAAATGTTATATATTTTAGTATTTGTATGACGATAAGATAAAACAAATTACCTGCGGCATGAGGAGGTCGATGTAACTGTCTTTTCCATCTTTTGTCTATTATATCCCACAATTTCTGACAATGCCTTCCACCAACATTTTCTATAATCGATTCTTTTGCTCGATGCATTGCTTCATAAAGATATCTCATATCTGCTTTGTCATCACTATCTATCATTTGTAAAACTTCCACCAATGGCTCAAAAACAAGAATGACGGAAGCAACACCAGTCCAAAATGCGTTGTTGTAAATTAGTGTAGAGACAATACTTGCTGTTCTTTTGTCTTTAGTATTGAGTCTGGGAACTCTTGATGCCCACTCTTTCGAAGCAATCATTCTTCTTAGGTCATCTTTATGTTTATGAATAGTCTAGTGCGATGAAATGAGTTGCAAACCGTGTTACCGCCGGTCTAATCAATTCTTTATTATTAGTCTCTTTCCTCATGATGGAAAGTAACCAACCATGTTTGTATATACATGTCGTTATTAACTGGCAGTTTGTGATAACGTTTGTTACCTCAGGCTCTTTGGAAATATCTTTCAAAATCAAATCAATGCAGTGTGCTGCGCACGGTGTCCAATATAAATGCCTTCTTTTTTGCATTATTAATTGACCGACAGCTTTGTAGTTTGCTCGTTATCTGTAACAACTTGCACTGTTCTATTTTCACTATTGTCTCAACGACCTCATCCATTAATCCACAAATATATTCTCCACTTTGGAATTCGTTATGACATCCACAGATTTAATAAATATTGTTGCATGGGTAGAGTACACGAGAAAATTTATTATTTTTCGTTGATTCTATGTATTCCAACCATCACACATTAACGTGCAACCATATTCATTACAAAAATTGTGCAATGTTTTAATATATTGCCCAACTTCTTCTATTTCCATTTCAAGGTACGAGTATGATATTTCATATGCAGTTGGTGGATCAATTCCACGACCACATTCTGCAATCACATCAACCATTGTTGTATAGTATGGACTATTAACAATATTATGTGGAATATGGTTGAAAAAAAGAACTTAGAAATTGCTCGACCTATATGTTTTTGGCATCTTTAATACTTTTCATTGCAGATTTAATAGAAGGTTGAGTTCTACCTTCTCGTTTTTGCATATATGAGTCGATTCGTCTAGCAGCATGTGTGTCAAAATCACCACCACCAGATCGTTCAGTGATATTAGATCTGTGCAATGTTTGACTTGAACCACCACCCGATCGTCCGACAGTATGAGATCTACGCAGCTTTTCGTCTCTAAATTCATCTTTGCTTTGTCGCATGACACGTTGAAGTTTTTCATCATCTTTATTTTCATTGTCCGATAGTTGTTGCGGTCTGCTCATTAATTCCTCTTGTAAGCGTTGCTTGTCAAGCTTTACTTTGTTTCGTTCGTTTCTCTTTTGAACGATATGTGATCGTATAAGCTGTTTAACTTCTTTAAGGACAATTAAACATGCCGATACGTCGCCGTCCATTCCTGCCACATGTTTCTTTAAACGTGTCACACCACCGCTATTAATTATTTTATTGCAAATGTTACATTTTGTTTTTCGAAGATTGTCATCGATCGCAGTAGCATAATTCCAACCAATTTCAGTTGGATTTGTCATAGTGTACCTGAAATTATAATTAACAAAAGTTACAAAATAAATTAATAGTCCGAATCAAATCAAAAATAAAATATGAATGAATTAAAAAACAATAATAGAAGTCATCAAAGTTCAATGTTCAAGTCCACAATTTCGAGTCAAGTTCAATGTTCATGTTCAATATTCAAGTCCAATATATTTACGTTCATGTTCAAATCGGCATATTCAAGGCTGATATTCAGGGCATATTAAGGTCAGTTCAATATATTCAAGTTCAACATATGCCAGTTCAAGGCTGATATTCGATGTTTTATGCGAATCGAACTTTTGCTATGAAAAGGTAAAAACAAATGCACTTATTGTATTAGTCAATCGACCTCTAAATACACCATCACATAAAACTTATAGCATGTCCCTAAAAGTACCTAGTGCCTCTCCTATTTGTTTCACGACTTCTTTAATTCAAAAAAAACCGAAGGACATAATTCACAAAAGGAAAAATAAATACTTGCTTATTCGAATGACTTCGTCCGCTTATCGCCTTCGCCTAGCCTCGATTTCCCCACGCCTTCGCCTCTCCTCGACTTCGCCGAGCCTTCGCCTCTCCTCGACTTCGCCGAGCCTTCGCCTTCTCCTCGACTTCGCCGCGCCTTTGCCTTCGCCGTCGCCGCCTTCGACAGTCGAGAGTGAAGATGATTAGGTAATGTCTTTATTTTTTTCTTACACGATTTCGACGTTATTTACACACAAAATCGAACTCGAATCTTCACTGTATAATCACGTTAAAACTGTTGTTGATCGAACATGATTGCTTTTGCTTTTGTTTTTCAATCTCGTGCGTGCTTTTGATTTTGCTTTCGCTTTTTTTCATCCCGTGCTTGCTTTTGATTTAGGGTTCCGCGATTTTTTTAACACGCGATGACTGAACCGAAATTAGGGTTTAATTTCGGTTCGCCGTTTGTCGATAACGATACGAGAAAGCCGAGATATCGCAGTTTCGAACGATACCTCACACCATAGTATTTTTATTATCGGTCACAATGGAACCTAAATTATTGTGTAGATTACTCCTACTCTTAGCATGCTAAGTAGGGGGCGCACAATGAGGAGTTATTTGCATAGAGTCAGTGTTGCTTGGAGGAGAAGAAAGATTAACCAGATCGGTTTCCAAATTCGGAGCCACGACAACAACTGTTCTATCATTCCTCAAGTTATAGCTAACCGATTCCGAGTTGCATTTGTCATCACAAGCCCCCGTGAGGCAATTAGGCAAGGCAGGGAAAGCGGCCATGTCAGAAAGAGGTGGAGGTGATGGGTTGATGTCTACCATCATGGTCATTGATGCTGGCCGAAAGCAATGGAACGTGGTCAGTGGAAGCTGAAGACGACGTAGTAGCGAAAAATGGATACTGGATGCGAATGAGGGAGACTAGATTTGGTTTTTAGGAGAGAGAATGTCGCTGTTTTGAATTTCAAGTTTATTAGAAGATTTTTGATAAATTTACTCTTCTAAAAAAAGTTCTTAGGTGCTGGATGCTACATCTATATCTATAAAAATAAACACGATAGTAATCTAAAGGACTTTATCAAGTGAGATAAGTTTAAAAAAATAAAACCGGAGCATGCTGAGATGGTCAAAGGAACACTGTTGTTGGTGACGACTATTGGTCGGCTTATCGAGTCAATGTTTTTTGTTTTTGTTTATTATATTCTTTTCCTACCGGTTATCTAAGATCTTTTAAATTTTTTTAGAGCATCGGTAATGTAGTACGCAAATGGAATTATGCACTTATACTTGATCTGGAATATTCAGAGCAAGTATTCAAAACCACTGGAAACATGTCATCCTCTCAACTCAAGTTGATTTCTCTACTACTAAAACTGAGAATGATGCACAAAATGAGTTTTAAACAACCGCATCAATTCCCACTACGGATGGCATTTAGGAAGAGAAGCTCGTACCTCAAGAATGGAACGATCATTTGGACTCTCAACTTTTCTAGATCTTTCAATCCTTCTAACCAGATGACTTTGCTCAACCTGACCTTAACACCTATATTGATGTCGATGTTGGATGTCCTCTTTCAATCGGTCATTCAGTCACTACTCATTCAACTGTTCGTTGTAGCCGAAGGCGCAAACAAATATGTTATACAAAGACGTTCACAACATGGTGGAAATGATGGAAAGAAGAACGTGCTTCAAGCCATCAAGTTCCTCTGAAGACATCGAAGTTCCTCAATGAGGAGATTGTAAATTAGCTGGTGTTCTGACATGCCGCGAATGGTGTGTGAAGTTGTACCAATATGACATCACTGAGATTGCAAAATTATTGTTTGAAAATGCTATACTCCCATGATTCTGCAAGGAAGTGGATCAAAACAGAACTGAAGGTATTGCGAGAGCGTCGTTGAACTTGAGTCATTAGGCTTCATATGCAATTGCATATTTGAATTTTTGTTCGAGTTAGTAATAAGTGTTTGAGTTAGTAACTGAATTTGAAGTTGAAATTGAATTTAATTTTGCATTATTAATGTTGAAAATATTAAATTAATTAATAACTAACAATTATTGGGAATAAAAAATAAACAATTTACATTACAAAATATTTCTTATTTAACTTCTAATCAAATTTGTCCACAAACGCCACAACCTCTGACCTCTAATTAAATTTGTCCACAAACACACCATGCAGCCGAAGCCTGAATCAAAACCATAGTAAAAAATTACAATTCATCTCTAACAACCAAATGGCTCCTTCATCGGTTTTCTCTAACAAAAAACAAATCAAAGATTGGACAATTCAGGAAACTGCAAGATTTATAAATGCCCGTTTTCTGCTACACTAAATGGTGGACAATGAAAGTGAAACAAATTTCATTAATGAGGTCAGAACTTGCATAAGGGATGCTTATGATGACTTGTGCACCCATTTTGTTTTGTAGCGTAAATGGATTAACCACCTTAGACTATGAAGATATTTGTAGAAGGTGATGACTATAGAGGGAGTTGGATGATATGCTGATGAAATAGTTATTGCTAGTGACGATGCTTTCTAGGCTTGAGCAAAAGTTGAAGGTATGGACTTTTTTTAGGGTTTGAAAGCAAGCTCTCTGTATGGTTGGGAGATGTTGAATTACGTGGTCGATGAACACTCGTCATATGGGAACGTGAACAATCGGTGATAAAGCTCATTTTGCACTTTCACCTTTTCTCAGTTTTTAGGAAGCAAAGCGTCTGATTAGTCAGGCGACGAGGGATTATGAGAGCATTGAAGAATTAATGGTTGGGTTTGATCAGATAGACGTTAATGAGTTCGTCAATGTCTCGTTTACCCTCGATGAAATGGTAGCCTTGTTGCGGATATGCACTACAATCATAGTCGAAAAACCAAGCATTATGCTGTTGGACCTTCATCTACTCCTTCCCTTAATCTTACAACTTGTGGACAATTCAAAGAAACAATGAGACAGTTGCGTAATATGGGACCTCATCAGCATGATTTGACTATTGTTGGTATCTTGTTAAGGATCCTAAAAGATGGAACTTTGTATTACAGATGATGCACAGACATTACTAATTTGATGCTATTAGGGACCTTATTTCAGTGCACCGTGAGAAACACTAGGACCGATATTTTATTTTAGACTTTATGCATTATCTTCTTATTTTCTTATATTGGAAAAATGATCCTCCTAATAAAATTTTAACTAATTATTATATGTTGACCATTCAGTGTTAATTAACAATTAATAATTATTAAATATACATAATAATTTTAATTTTTAACCAAGGTCTAATCAAAATATTTCAAAAGATGCTGTCAACCTCTACCTCTAATGATTAATCCAAATTGTTCGAAACGCACCTGTAAACTTTCTTTTGTTTCAAAATCTGTGATAAAATACGCTTTTATCCCACAGTGGATGGAGAATGGAGTAATAAAGGACAAAATTATGGTCAACATATACATCGATACAAACAGTAACATATCTACATCCTTAGACGAAATTATTTTCAGATATGAGATATACGTATTCACAGATAGTTTAATGATATCAGATTTCCGTTGTTCCACTTAAAATTGGTAAATCTAAAAAATAAACAAAACATAAAATCGTTTCAGACTAATATATATAAAGATAGAAAAAATAAAAATATAATAAAAATAGTTTTGTGCAACAAATAATATTTTATACACATGATATAATACAAATAATATTAACTATTACTGTGATCAATTTCCAAATGTGATGAGCCAAAAGTAGTCAAAATGGGGGTGGCAACAATGGGGACTAGGGTTGCTCTACTTTTTCTTTTAGTCGCCACCTTATTCTTCCCTCGATCGCTTTACTTCTCTCCTTATCGCTTTTCTCTCATCTCTCACTCCCACCTTATGTAGCTTTCCCTGCTGTTGCAAACCCTTATTTTAATTTTATCTTAGCATCTCCACGTCTTATTTTCTTGCTCGTGCTCGTGTTTGCTTATCTAGCCTATGTACGTGTTCAAATTTGACGTTTCTAGCATGATTTCCCTTTGTCTCGCTTAGGATTCCTGAAATCTTCTGTGAAATTACGGTTATGACCGAATTAGCAATCTGTACTTCAACGTTATTTCTTTTGCATCTAGGCGGTTTTGCTTGTCGTTGGCCTTTTTCTTGGTTTGGTCGTGGGTTTGCGAAACTTGGTATTTGCTCTGTCATTTTTCAGATGTTCGGGAATATTATGGTTTTGGACTTCCCCTACATTATTTTATCTGTTTCGTCTTTGACGTCTCGACGATTGCTTGCAACGGAGATGTCAGTCGTTATTGGTGGTGCTCCTTTTCGCCTATGGGTGTTTCTAGCTACCATTTTTCCTCATTTACCCTGGTCTTTATCTTTAACATGCTTATGTTTTTTGAGGTACTTGTTTGTTTTGATATGCTAGTTGGAATGGTTCTCCTTCACTGGAGTTTCTTCTGTAAGCTTGGTTGGTATCCTTTGAAAATGGTTATCTGGTTGCTGTGCTTTGCTTTTGCCTGCAATTAGGATTGGTTGGTTGCATCTGTTTGCTTGGTGTGGCAAGTTCTTTTATATGCTTGGAAATTTTGGTTGTAGCTTTTGTTCTTTCAAGTTGTGAGGAATGATTTATCCTTTGGAATCGATGGCTTAAGCCTTGGTCGTCGTAATGTATCAATTTTTCCATGGTGCTTTCTTTTAGGAATTTGCGGGCATGTCCCGTCCATGATATTTGGTTGTTCAAGTCAAACTTTTCTGAATGTAATAGCGTACGTAATAGTGTATGCAATGTAATTATGAGTGAAGCAACTTGTTACAGTGTTTGTAATGTGTTATTGAGTTGTTTTAGTGATTGTATGTTTTTCTGCACTTGTGGGTTATGTGCCGAAGTTTTGTAGTTGCCGAGGCATCTCTGCCCTACAGCTATAAAATTAGGATAGTGGTATGACCACTATAAATCCGACATAGTTGCTGAGGCGCATCTGCCTCACACATGTATAATTGTTTAATGGTGGTACGATCACTATAATCTAGTTGCTTGTGCAAAATAATAATATTTTGTTTTGCCTGCAAAAAAATATATTATTGTGATAAAACCGAATATATAGATTTCTGATGGATAACATTATATTGATATTCATTTTTTCAAATATTTCATTCTTTTGATACAGATACAAACAAATTTGTATTTTTCATATATTCATTGATAAACCTTGATAAAACATCTTTGAACGATATAACATTACCATTACATTATTAGTGTTACACCATGTCTCACTAAAGGGTCGGCAAGAAAGGAATAAAATGCACATCGATATTCTAAACGGGCCTGACCCCAGAAAGTAACAAGTACTTCGAAGAAGGTAACAATTCGACTTAAGCAATAGGTTAAAGATACGAACCTCACCTAGGTAAGTCCCAATAAGGCCACTAAGACACCTCGCTTAATGATAGCAAGAGGCAATACATTGGCTTTATTTTTCATCCTAAATGGCATCCTAAGCTCTTGTATCATCTCAATACAACTTACCACAATGCCAAATCACCTCAACTCTATCATAATCATTCATTGCTCCCACATATTCTACTCGCATATGTTTCCCCAACCCAGGCATGTGTACTCGAACTCGATTGGCACTATAATTACTTAAAACATCACTCTTTAACCACATATTACCTTCCTTAAAAACACTTGCATCCATCTACGAGCTCGCATCATGATCTAGCTATGTCATTTTATGACAAAGCCATCGCAAAGTGATTCCTTGGGCACTTCTACAAACTTCAAATCTCCTCATGGTCTACCGTCAGCGCAATAGTTTAATAATTTGCCAACGACAAGATATACCATATCTCGATATAATCACATGACAACTATCCATGCCATCCACATCACTAGTTTAAAATTTTGTATGATAACTTGTCCACATCATTGCATAATGTCATCCTCAATCACACTCATGTGCATTAATTGACAAAACCTAACCAAAATTTATGCTATCGATTACCCTACATTAGCAACGACGATCGGACGTTACAATGCATCAATCCAAATAATCAATATGATATCCTTAGTCATAGTATATAGTATCACACTACATCGTAGGAAACATCACTAACCAAGTCACCACCTTGACCTTTTGATGCAGCGCGATCTACAAGTTCAACAATGGAATTAAGTCGGTCCAGATCCTTAGGTCGCTCACGACCTAAGGAAGGCGAGTTACGACCTATCAAGGTCTTTAAGCCACCACAACTAGCAAATGAAGGTTATGAAAGTTGCGAACGACTTAACGAAATTTCAGAATCTCGACCTATCGAGTTACTCAGTCAGCATGCTTTAGGTCGCTCTGGCCTTTTAAGTCGCGAACGACCTACCAGAATGAACGAGTTACGACCTAACATCCTATCACCTTATATCGCTCAGAACTTAGGTCGCTACCTTTAAGTCGCTGAACACTAGGTCGCAGGAAGCTGGTTGCTCTCGTAAGCCGTCCGAGATCCTTAAGTCGTAAGTCGTCCGAGTTCGTAAATATGTGTTGTATTCGGTTGTGTTGTACATGTTATGTCGTTGACGACCTTACTTAGGTCGTAGGTCGTGTACTGACATGTTGTGTTTGTTGAGTCGTTGTGTTGTATTTTTAGGTCGCGTACGACCTAAGTAAGTCGTAACCCGTGTGTATTTAGGTCGTTGATTGATAAGTCGTTCGTGTTTATGTATATGTGTTGTATGTTGTTAGGTCGTGTACGACCTAAGCAAGTCGTAGGTCGTGTAACGACTTAAGGGTCAGAGTTGTAAAACGTTATAAATAGCGGTTGTGTTGGTCATTTGTAAGGGGGTTCATTTTGAATAAAATTCTTGTTTGTTAGCTTTGTGCTTTCATTAAATTGGTAGTTGAGTGTGATCTTCTATCTCCACTTTCGACATTCGAGTGCGCTCGAATCTTCGATCGTTGAAGCCAATTCGCGGAATCAAGTGCGCTTGATCAACGCTCGAAGAATTGTAGATCTCTCTTCACGGTATCGTGCGCGATCAACGTGTCAGAGATAGCTAGAATTCGGTATCTTCGGATCAACGAATTTGGGCCTTGCAGTATTTTCAATCCACCGATTGCCAGTTCCATCGATTTCATTGTTTTTTTGGTATCTCCGCTGCATCATTATTGGTATCAGAGCTAGACTTAGCCAATCATAGCTAAGCCGAGTCTTGGAGCCCTGTATTGTTGAAGTTTGTCGTCCATCGTGTTCATCGCAAAGTTGCAACAAGATTGGAGTGTTCGATCCATATTCCTTTGGATCAAAGTGTGGAAATTGTTTGAAATTGCGCGGGAAAGTTTTGCGCGCCAAGGTGTTTGAAGCCGAGCTAAGCCTTAGGTCGTTGCAAGCTTGTGCGAGCTAGTGAAGTGTTGAGCTAGTTTGAGCCGTGTATTGTTAAAGTTTTGAAGTTTGCATTTGTTTTTGTTGAAGTATTTGTGAGTGTGTAATTATGCCGCCGAGAATGCCACCGAGAAGAGCTAACCGCCATCAGAATATTGAAGTGTTGTATAGAAGAGAAGAAGCCGATCAAATGGAACAACGCATGCATGAAAAGTTTGATGAAGGAATTGGTCGATTAGAGAGAATGATGCTTGAAATGAATCACAATAGAAGAAGGGTTTCACCTGAATCGAGCCATGGGGGAAGTAGAATTTCACCACATTCAGATCGGGAGAGGAGAGAAAGTCATGATCGTAGAAGTGTTGACAATTGGGATAGAAATGTGGATGATCGAAATCGAAGGGATGTTGGAAGTCGTGATCGACAACGATATGCATCAGATTTTGATGAAGAGTATGATGGTGATAAAGGAAGTGTTCATTACCGAGATCGAGATCAGGGACGACGTCAATATCAGGATGTTGAAGATGATCGACGTTGGGAATCAGGGATGAAGATGGAAATTCCAAAATTCAAGGGTGGAATGGTTGCAGAAGAATTCTTGGACTGGGTGTCTAATGTTGAAGAGATCTTTGATTTTAAAGAAGTTCCGGAGAATCGTCGAGTGAAGTTGGTTGCTACTAGGTTGAGGGGAAGAACTATGGCATGGTGACAGCAAACCAAACTTACACGAGAACGGATGGGGAAGTCGAAGGTTGTTGCTTGGGATAAGATGAAGAAACTGATGAAAGCTACATTTTTACCTTACAATTATCAGTCATTAATGTATCAGAGGTTGCAGAATCTGAGGTAAGGGACAAAGACTGTTAACGATTATGCTGACGAATTTTATCAACTGATTGCTCGAAATGACATTATGGAGACAGAGGAACAATTGACTGCTAGGTTTGTTGGAGGGTTGAGGATGCAGATTCAAGACATGGTGAACATGTTTGATCCTAGATCTGTTGCAGAGGCACATCAGAAGGCGTTGGCTTGGGAAAAGCAGGGAAGGCGAGGAGGTAGTGTGTTTTCAAGTTCCAATACTCAGAGCAAGGGTGTTAGTGGGAGTTCCAATGTTTCTAAATCTGTCAGTAAACCAGTTGTGAATGAAGTTGCGAAGGCGAAGGTCAACAACAGTTTCAAATGTTATAATTGCCAGAAAGTGAGTCACAAGAGTAATGAATGTCCGAAGCCGAAGAAACGAACTATGATTGCTGAAGCTGAAGGTGAGAATGTTGATGAAGGCTATTCTAGTCCAGCCGAGGAGGATGAACATGATATTGCGTCGGGAGATGAAGGATGTAATCTAATGATGAGGAGGTCTTGTTTAACACCGAAGCAGGAAGAAGAAGCTAGTTGGTTGAGGAGTAATATCTTTCAGTCGGCATGCACTATATTGGGGAAGGTTTGTAAATTTGTGATTGATGCAGGAAGTTGTGACAATATTCTTTCTACTGAATTTGTGAGAAAGTTGAAGTTGAAAACGGAGAAACATCCTAATCCTTACAAGTTAGCGTGACTAAGAAAAGGAGGAGAGCTGAAGGTGGACAGGCGAGTTCGAGTTCTATTTTCTATTGGAAAGAAATATAAAGACGAGATCTGGTGTGATGTAGTTGAGATGGATGTTTATCATTTGCTTTTGGGAAGACCGTGGCAGTATGATCGAGCAGTGTAGCATGACGGTCGAACCAATAGCTACAGTTTTATGTTTGAAGGCGTTAAAATTATTTTAGTTCCAAAGAAGAAACAGCAGGAAGAGAGCAAGTCAGAAGAGATTGAGGAGCTTAAAACTTTGTTGACTTTGAAGGAATTTGTTGAAGAAGCAGAGGAGAGTCCAGAGGTGTTTTTGTTGATTGGACATGAGGCTAGTGAATCTGTTGAAGTTCCAAAGGAGGTAAAGCCAGTAGTGGAAGAATTCAGAGATGTGTTTCCAGAAGAATTGCCGAAGGAGTTACCACCGTTGAGGGACATTCAACATCAGGTTGATCTTGTGCCAGGATCAGTATTACCTCACAGGCCACATTACAGGATAAGTCCTAAGGAACATGAAGAACTCAGAAGGCAGGTGGAAGAATTGTTAGAACAAGGGCGTGTTCAGGAGAGTTTGAGTCCATGTGCCATGCCAGCCTTATTGGTACCGAAGAAGGATGGTTCGTGGAGGATGTGTACGGACAGTCGGGCTTTAAACAAGATCACTGTGTGATACAGATTTCCTATGCCGAGGTTTGATGATTTGATTGATCAGCTGAGTGGGGCTGTTGTGTTTTCAAAGATTGACTTGAAGAGTGGATACCATCAAATTCGTATTAAACCGGGCGATGAATGGAAGACTGCTTTTAAAACCAGGGAGGGTTTATACGAATGGTTGGTTATGCCATTTGGCTTGTCAAACGCTCCTAGTACTTTTATGAGAGTGATGAACCAGATTTTCAGACCATTTGTTGGGAAGTTTGTGGTTGTTTACTTTGATGATATTTTGATTTATAGTAGGAGTACGGAAGAGCACATCCAACATTTGCGAGAAGTACTGTTGATCCTACGACAGGAGCAGTTCTATGCAGCAGCAAAGAAGTGCGTGTTTATGACGGACAATGTTTTATTTCTGGGGTATGTTTTGTCAAAGAAAGGTATTCAAGTGGATGAAAATAAAGTGGAAGCTGTCAGGAGTTGGCCACAACCAAAGACAATTACTGAAGTGAGAAGTTTTCATGAGTTGGTGTCTTTTTATCGAAGATTCATTCCACACTTTAGCAGCGTGATGGCACCTGTAACCGATTGCATGAAGGAAAGAAGTTTGCATGGTCAGAGGAAGCAGAGGTTGCTTTTGAGAAGATCAAGACACTATCGACATCAGCGCCAATTCTAGTTTTAGCGGATTTTCAGTTGTTGTTTGAATTACATACTGACGCATCGAAGGTTGGGATTGGTGGAGTATTGAGTCAGAGGGGAAGACCAGTTGCTTATTTCAGTGAGAAGTTGTCTGGAGCTAAGTTGAGATATAGCACTTATGATGTTGAGTTTTACGCAATTGTTCAAGCTGTGAAGCACTGGAGACATTATCTGTTCCAGAAGGAGTTTGTTCTTTACACGGATCATGAAGCATTGAAGCATTTGCAAGGGCAGGACAAAATTTCAGCTAGGCACGCTTCATGGGTCGCGTATCTACAACAGTTTACTTTTGTTGTAAAGCACAAATCAGGGGTGACGAATCGTGTAGCCGATGCTTTGAGCAGGAGGAATCATTTGTTGACGATAATGAAAATTGAAGTGACAGGGTTTGAACTATTGACAGAGTTGATTGAAGAAGATCCTTACTTTACGAAATTTGTTGAGAAAGTCAAGGATGAGAGTACTGATGAATTTGTGTTGGTGGATGGATTCTTATTCAAGGGGAATCGATTATGCGTACCAGATTGCAGCTTGAGAATGAAGATTATCAAAGAGTTACATGAAGAAGGCCATGTGGGTAGAGATCGTACGTTGCAGTTGATTTCTCAATCCTATTTTTGGCCGTCGATGAGAAGGGAAGTTGAAAAATTTGTGCGTAGATGTCATGTTTGTCAGGTTTCGAAAGGGACAACTACAAATGCGGGATTGTATATGCCTTTACATGTTTCTACAAAACCATGGGTGAACATTAGCATGGATTTCATGTTGGGTTTGCCGAGGACGCAACGGGGAAATGACTCGATATATGTTGTGGTGGATCATTTCTCGAAGATGATACATTTTGTTGCTGGTAAGAAGACAGCGGATGCAGTTCATATGGCACAATTGTTCTTTAAAGAGATCTATCGTTTACATGGGTTACCAGAATCAATAGTTTCGGACAGGGATGCCAGATTTCTGAGTCATTTTTGGCTGAGCTTGTGGAAGATGGTGGGTGCGAAGCTGAAATTCAGTAGTGCTTATCATCCGCAAACTGATGGACAGACGGAGGTTGTGAACAGATCGCTGGGAAACTTATTGCGGTGTCTTGTGAAGGATAATCTGAAGAGCTGGTATGTGAAGTTATGTCAAGCAGAGTTTGCTCATAATCATGCAGTGAATCGTAGTACGGGTTTCAGTCCATTTCAGATTGTATATTCAAGCTTGCCAAAGGGGCCGTTGGATTTGACAACAATACCATATCAGAAGGGGGTTGTTAAGCGGGACTTCGTAAATGAGTTACAGGAGTGCCACAGAACTGTTCATGACCGGTTGCTTGCGTCAAATGAAAAGTATAAACGACTGGCGGATAAGAAGCGAAGAAGTGTGAATTTTGAGAAAGGTGATTTGGTTTATGCAATGTTGACAAAATATCGTTTTCCGGTGGGAACATACAATAAATTGAAGGCGCGAAAGATTGGTCCTATAGAAATTTTGAAGAAAATCAATGAGAATGCATATCAATTGAAATTACTAGATGATGTTCATACTTCAGATGTTTTCAACGTCAAATATTTAATTCTGTATCATGGAAATGAACTTGTTGTGGAAGGAGATAGTGAAAATTCGAGGTCGAATTTCTGTCAACCAGGGGAGGATGATGCAGCGCGATCTACAAGTTCAACAATGGAATTAAGTCAGTCCAGATCCTTAGGTCGCTCACGACCTAAGGAAGGCGAGTTACGACCTATCAAGGTCTTTAAGCCACCACAACTAGCAAATGAAGGTTATGAAAGTTGCGAACGACTTAACGAAATTCCAGAATCTCGACCTATCGAGTTACTCACTCAGCATGCTTTAGGTCGCTCTGGCCTTTTAAGTCGCGAACGACCTACCATAATGAACGAGTTATAACCTAACATCCTATCACCTTATATCGCTCAGAACTTAGGTCGCTGCCTTTAAGTCGCTGAACACTAGGTCGCAGGAAGCTGGTTGCTCTCGTAAGCCGTCCGAGATCCTTAAGTCGTAAGTCGTCCGAGTTTGTAAATATGTGTTGTATTCGGTTGTGTTGTACATGTTATGTCGTTGACGACCTTACTTAGGTCGTAGGTCGTATACTGGGCATGTTGTGTTTGTTGAGTCGTTGTGTTGTACATCTGTGAATGTGTGTTGTATTGTTAGGTCGCGTACGACCTAAGTAAGTCGTAACCCGTGTGTATTTAGGTCGTTGATTGATAAGTCGTTCGTGTTTGTGTATATGTGTTGTATGTTGTTAGGTCGCGTACGACCTAAGCAAGTCGTAGGTCGTGTAACGACTTAAGGGTCAGAGTTGTAAAACGCTATAAATAGCGGTTGTGTTGGTCATTTGTAAGGGGGTTCATTTTGAACAAAATTCTTGTTTGTTAGCTTTGTGCTTTCATTAAATTGGTAGTTGAGTGTGATCTCCTATCTCCACTTGCGACATTCGAGTGCGCTCGAATCTTCGATCGTTGAAGCCAATTCGCGGAATCAAGTGCGCTTGATTAACGCTCGAAGAATTGTAGATCTCTCTTCACGGTATCGTGCGCGATCAACGTGTCAGAGATAGATAGAATTCGGTATCTTCGGATCAACGAATTTGGGCCTTGCAGTATTTTCAATCCACCGATTGCCAGTTCCATCGATTTCATTGTTTTTTTGTATCTCCGCTGCATCACTTTTGCTATGAACATGTGAGATCCCTGTAGTTGCACAAAGGGATCAATCCTTATAAGTTCAAAAACTAGATTCTCTCATGTATTATCCTACTTCGTATTAAAAGCTAGAGATATTATTAGTGGTGGTCAAAAACGTAACTATAACTCCGTAGCAAATTACCATTCATTTCTTCCATGGGTATAGGAGGGCTTCTTCGTACCACATAAATCTTTGTATGGTTTGCATTTCTATTGTTTCGACATAGTGTTCATAATTTTCATGCAAGTCCCGTCATATCTGAATCTTTCAAACCTAGTTTAACTTCACCCATAAGATCGCATTACATACCTTTCTTCCAAGTTCTTCTCCATAAACAAACTCTTGGTGTTAGAGATGAGAAATCAACCTAACAACCACTAAAGTTGTAGATAGCAACAGACAAATAAATAAAAATAGCTGAACCCAATGATATTTACATGTAAACTTCAGCAAAGAAGTGATTTGGCCTTAAATTTTATTGAAGGAGCTTGGAGAGATATTATTTTGTGATATTGTTTTGCTTTTGACAAAGAAAACATATTTTATTCAACACAACGCATATTCGTGTAAAATTTTCCTTTATTGGCGGGAAGATGGAAGAAGAAAGTGTGGATTTTAGCATATACGTTGACAAATCGATCGATATTGACATCATGTGGTGTTGGTACTTGTTGATCAAGCAAAATGTAAATAGCATGACAATTTCTTAGTCATAGAAAAGACAGAAAGGGTACAACATAATAAAACTTTAAATTAGAGAATGGAAAATGCAAAGCCTTTCAAAAATAAGGAAAGAAAGGATAAAAACTTGGTCAAACATGATGATTTGCTTAATGGCCAAGATTATGAAGTAAGATGGCTAGAGAGAACATGATGATTTGCTTAATGGCTAAGATTGTGACGTAAGACGGCTAGAGAGGACACTTCAAGTCTTAAAGAAAAAATAATACTAAAAGAATTCTGAAAAATCAATAAATTAATATTGCCAATGCATTTGAGGATGTTATTTTTTTTAACATGACTAGACATTGTGCCATGGTATTAGGTTCCGGCCGGTATCGTGAGATTCTGGCCATCCCAGTTCGGTTTCGACCGGAGGTGGGACAAGATTAGATCAAAATCATATCCCGTCACCGTCGATATAAAAATAAGGTATATTGAAATTGTTGTAGTTAGTGGAAAAAAGGAGGTAAGTGGAAAAAAAAAGAATTGAAAATCGAATCTAGCAAAAAAAAAACGTAGTCTAAATCGAGTAACACATCAATTCAGTGTTTTTTATAAGGAAAAATGTGATAATACGGTAAATCGAATAAAAAATTCCTATATAAAAGCATGCAGTTGAAAACATGCCTCATCGAGTAGCTTCCCAAATTCGAGCATCAACTAGCAACTTTGACCAAATTTGAGGTCATTGTGCAACTTCGACCAAATTCGAGCGATAGCAAGTAGCTTTGAGCATCACCGAGCATCGTCGCTGAATGTTTTTTCCTTTTCGTTTCTTTTTTGGTCGTTTGTAGTGTTTAAGAATAAGAAGTTAGGGTTAAGTTGAGTGGGTTGGTTGTTGAATGTTGATGGGTTTGAAGATTTTAATTTATTTTTGAATGGGCTTGGATTAAATGAAAATTATTTAGGGTTAGTTTACGTTTAATTTGGGTTAAATAGACTAAATATGAGCGCCATTTATGTTTAATGCATGGCTGGACGTCCGTTGGTCGATCACAAAAATCAAGAGCAAAAATTTCAGAATGCAGCAATACTGAAAATTAGTTGATCGATTTGAACTATATATTCCATGAAAAGAATCCACTAGCGGAGGGACTACTAAAGTTGAACCAACATTGTTGGATAATGATCATTGAATAACTAACACCTTAAATAAAGCCGTTGCTGCCGTTGATGGTATACCTGCATTAAAAATAAGGAGTCAAAGTAATGAAAATAGTAGCAACGCATCAAATGATGTTTATGGTAATGCTCGTGGAAGAGGTATGGATTTAACAAGTAATCATGGTATTTGTTCTAATAATGTTGGAGAATCACATAGACCAACTAAAATATATTCAATGCGAGAGGCAATCCCAACCAACAGAATTTTAGTTAAAAGTTTTTAATTGTAAGAGTAATACTTTATTCAAATAGAACACTCATTTTGATGTCTTGGGGATTCGAACCTATGGCCTCCAACAAGGTTCGAACCCATGACCTCCAACACTTAAGGATAGAGCGTCATACCACTAAACAGTTGAGCTAGTGGTCATTGACATAATCTTGGACATTAAATAAATCAATTGTACTTATCAAGTTTTCATTCTTTTTTAGGATATATATATATATATATATTTAAAATAGTTTCATGAACTCTTTCTCTGGATCAAAAATAGGCTTTACCTTTTACATACATAAACACTTATAATCTTAAATATGCAGTTAATTTGCTTAAAAGAGATCTCATAATTATATCAACAAAGCAAACTTGATAAACCACTTTGGACATTTCGTTAAACGGGGAGGAACGCTCCGTCAGTGAAAGAAGCTCTCCCTAATAAAAGTTCCTACCATAGTTTTTCCCAAGGCATGTCCCAAGCTTCAACAAAACATTTGAAACTGAAGCCACATATGTAAAATCTACACCTTGCTCAAAATCAACCGAGTTAATGTTCATGAACTTCAGCACTTTACATCCTCACCCAAAATTTTCACAAAATATTTTTTGTCCCCTTCTCTATGATTTGGTCATCCCAATAAACTGTGTAACCCTTACTTTATCTATTATTTGACTTTCACGAGAAGAAATCTAATTAATTAATTTATATTATTGGAAAAACGTCTAGCTGTAAAATGAATTTTTTTGTTATCACATGTTAATCTTGAGGTAGAAGATGCATGTGTTTAGTTTACTATACGTTCCTTCACCTTAAAGAAGTAATGCTCGCTAGGTAAGTAGTCGGTCATTTTGTAATAATTGTTTTATTTAGGTTAACAAGAGTAGTTAGGTTTACATCAGCATATCCTATCCAAGGCGAAGTTTATGTTTATGCTTTACGTTGATAAATCATTAGTAAATACTGTGCTGATTTTTGCCTAACACTAGGAAAAAAAAATTGATTCATTTGTTATTGCATGTTACGATGATCAAAGTAATCATGTACCAATAAAATCTGGAAGGTCCAGCTAATGCCCTTGATACTTGATAAAACATTTCACCTACAGAGGTTACATAAACCACTTACATCCATGATTTAGGAACACGAATTATCCTTATTTTGTTTTGATATGCTGGATGAAAGCATACTCAGTCGTATTTTGTATAATCTAGTAGTCATAGATTTTACGCATGTAAAGATGATAATTTGCAGAGTGCATAACCCTTCATGTTAGCTTAAATACCTTATTCTTTCCTTGTACATGATGTTCTATTGTATTCCTACAGTTTGTGTTCACGTATGTTCAAGATTAATCGCAAAAGCAATGATGTGCATTCACACATGAGGTTACGCTGTGCATTTAGTTCCCTTTCTTCATCCCAAGGTGTGTAGCAGACTTGCCCAGTTCTTAGGTTATAATTATTTTTTATAATGATTTTAGAATATGGTGCTCTCTAGATCGTAGAATGTCAGCAATTTTTTTTTTTAAAAACTGCTAGATAGTCTTTGATAAAGTGAATCACAGTCGAATTAGGTAAAAAAATACATCACCGAAGGAAAACCTTATATATACTGTAATTGCACAAGCCTCAGAATGAATTCTCATATTTGAAGCTGTTTTGGTACAAAAATGTGTTTGCATCGTTACTCCCGATATACAACTGCTTAGTTGGCGTGAACTCGACAAAAACAATATGACCGACGACTATTTATGTTGGAGAATGACTACTAATGTAGCAAAATGCAATGTGGAAACATGCTTATTTGAAGATAATTGAGTTTGCAAATAATGAAAAGCTTAATTAGGGTAATAGCATTTTCAAAGGAGAAAAACAGTCCAGGAGAGATAATGTTCTGTTTTACATTTTTTTTAGATATTAGCTCAACTTGTGTTGTATTTGAGGAATACATTGGATATTTGTAGATAAACTGCAGAGTAAGTGTCGAAATAGGAGTATTCCACATAAAGAAACTACGGTCCCCCCAAGTCTTTGATTAGAAATCCCCTATGAAACTCCATTGCCTTCTTTAAACAAAAGTTCTCTATATATTATTTCAAATATTGTTCATAATTAAAAATTTCCATCACACTGCTTTAATTACATGCATGACAACAATAATTGAAATTTTGGGACTTGGAGGATATAAGGATTTTTTGGGATTATTTCCATACAATGTGTGATTGCAATAAGCTAAGTAGTTAATGTAGATCGACCAAATATCGTTGAATTACTATTATACAATATTTGAAAAATATCGATGTATGTTGGAGAATTTCAGTGTGTACGTACACACATTCACGCTCTTTTAAACTATAGAAAGTACAATAGTCATAAAGCTATCTAATCGATATTATGCAAAATTATGTATTTTTATTCATATGTGCAAGATATAAACGCAAAATGGAAGATTGAAAATTAGGATACCAATTTAAAAAAGAATTTATCTTGTCTATGTGTAATCTTAGTCTTGGTTACACTTTATTATCAAATTGAGAGCAACCCCAAGTTGATAAAGATGAGAGTGAGCTGTAAATATGAAATAAAATAATACACTTCAATTTTAGATTTTAAGTTCGATTAGAAATTCATTATTTGAGTAAAGGCAAGTTTTATCCATAGAAAAATAATTCCTTTTAATTTTAAGTATAGAAAAATAAATTATTTATATATCTAATAAAATTGTAAGCAAAAACTACATATTTGTCATAAGACTGTTAAAAAAAGTGCTCTCTTCATTTTCAACGCAACTAAACTTGATTTAACTGAGGATCGATATTTTGGTATTTATGTTGATATTTCCGGCATATATCGACATGATATATTCACTACTATCAAACTACACGTCGCTATCAATATTTTAGTCAATTGCAAACACATCGGTTAAAATTTGGTATGATTTTGTATGAAATATGTCACCGATATTATATTCGATATAAACTACTTATTCATTTTTGTAATTATTGTAGTGGAACAATCAAGTGCTACCATAGGTATTTTGATATTTTAGTTGATACTTACGACATATATTGGGCAGATATATTCACTAATACCAAACAATATACCACTACCAATGTTTTAATCAATTGCAAATGCATCGACTAAAGTTTGACATGAAATATATCAACTATATTATTCTGATATAATACCTTATTGTACCGTATTATTCGATATTAACTACTTGGATAAGGTTTTTGTAATTGTTGTTGTGCAAAAACTAAGTTTTACAATCCCGCTAAAATTTGTGTTTCTTGCTAATTTTATTTTTATATACTTGATTGCACAATCCAGTGGTGTCTTATTTATTTTTAAACATTTAAAAAAGAGGTGGGTCTAAGTTACACTTTAGTGATGCAAAGTTGTATCTTGAAAGCAGTGGATTTGTATATAAAGTTTGGAGAAAATATCTTGAAATGTGGCTGCAGTATTAAATCTAATGCTCATCATGTGAAAATTATAGTCAGCATTTTTAAAACTTTATATTTTGATTAATAAACAGAGAAACTAATGTACAAATTAATCATTATTAAATATATATGTGCACATGCATTACCTTTTCATGTATTACAAACCTTTAAATAGAACTAGATGAATGCAGATGAACATCTCTTAATTATCAGTGTTGTTAGTCTTACTTATTTTTCTTTAATGACACACTTATGGATGAAACAGCACTTACACTTCACGCTTTATCTTATGTCGAATTGACGTGATATTCAAGTGCTGGCATGTGACTTCTTTATATAACTCTAACTATGATGGAGTTATCTTAACTACCCTTATGTTACCTTTGATAATCAAACATAAAGTGTATATCCTTATTTCAAAAGTTCTTTAGCTTTAAAAAGTCAAAAAGTTCAAATGGTTAAACTTTGATGTATAAGTCAAAAAGAAAAGGTTCAAACAAATATTAATAATTTTGGATTTTGAATTCAAAAATAAAAATAAAAAATTTAAATGTGAAAATTTAAATTTTGTAATTTATTGAGTTTGGAAATTTGGAGATATATATGTTGAGAATTCAAATTTTGATAATTCAAGGTTTGAAATTTGAAGTATCAAAAATTCAATATTTGAAATTTCAATTATTGAATTTAGAAATTCAAATTTAAATAATTTTGAATTTGAAAACATAAATTTTGAAAAACTAAACACTAAATTTGAAATTGAAAAACATAAATTTCAAAATTTTAAAAATTCAAATGTTGAAAATTTGAGAATACAAATTCTAAAATTTTCAAATTTTAGTTTTGGATTTTATAATTTTTTTTTGAAATTAGAAAGTTAATAATTCAAACTTTATTTCAAAAATAAAAAAATTCAAATGTTGAAAATTTGAGAATACAAATTCTAAAATTTTAAAAATTTCAAATTTTAGTTGTGGATTTTATAAATTTTTTTGAAATTAGAAAGTTGATAATTCTAACTTTGGCATCTGAAATTTAAAACTTAAAATCTGAGTTTTTGTATATTCAAATTTTAATATTTCAGTTTTTGACTTAAAAATTCAAAATTCGAATTTGAAAATATGACAAATTTAAATAATTCAAGTGTTGAAATATAAAATTTTGATGATTCAAATTTTGTAATGTTGAAAATTCGAACATTGAGATTTCAGTTTATGAATTTATATTTCAAATTTTGAAATTTAGAAACACATTTTTTGAAAATAAAAAATCTGAAATAAAAAATTTGAACTTAAAAAATTTTGAAAATTAAAAATTTTAGTAGTGGAAATTTGAATTTTTTGGAAAAAATAAATTTTGAAAATTTTGAATTTTGAAATTTGATCTTTTTATAGTTACAAAATTCATTTTTTATAAATTCAAAAATTTTAAATTTGAAAATTCAAAATTTGAAAATTCAAAATTGGGAAAATTCAAATTTTGAGAAATGGAAAATTCAAATTATAAACATTTGAAATTTCCAATTTGAAATTTTGAGTTTCAAAATTTGAACTTTAATGTCTCAGTTCGAATATCTGAAAATTCAAATTTTATAGTGTGAAATATAAAATTTGGAATTTTGATTTTTAAATTTGATTTCAAAAGTTTTAACTTGAATTTTGATAATTTGATTTTTAAGATTTGGATTCGAACATTGAGATATCAGTTTCTGAATTTGGAAATTCAGAAACACATTTTTTGAAAATAAAAAATTTGAATTTAAAAAAATTTAAATTTGAATTTTTTTTTGGGAAAAATAAAATTAGAAAATTTTGAATTAAAAACCTCAATTTTGAAATTTGATTTTTTGTAGTTACAAAATTCATTTTTCAATAAATTCAAAAAATTTAAATTTGAAAATTCAAAATTTGGAAAATTCAAAATTTGAGAATCGGAAAATTCAAATTATGAACAGTTGAAATTTCCAATTTCAAAATTTGAGTTTCAACATTTTAACTTTAATGTCTCAGTTCGAAAATCTGAAAACTCAATTTTTATAGTTTGAAATATAAAATTTTGAATTTTGATAATTTGATTTTTAAGATTTGGATTTTAAAATTTGATTTCAAAAGTTTTAACTCGAAAATATTTGATATCAAATTTGTTATATGTTCTATTGTCGAATCTACTTTTATTAGTCAAAAAGCAAAAAAATAAAATAAAAATAAAGTTGTCTAATTTAGTTAAAAGCGACTTAAAAGTTGTTAACTTTTGTCCATCCAGACTTTTGCTTTTAAAAAACAAAAAACAACTTATTTTATGCTATCCGAATGGCCCTTTAAAGTTTAAACATGTCTAATATTGTTTGTGTATTGTTTTTTCTAAGCGACAATTATTAAATTTAATTAACATAGAGTATATTTATTTATAATAGTGTCACATCATATAATAATATATTGTCACATATTAGGCCCCGTTTGGTTTCGTTTTGTGTATTGTGTTTTGTGTTTTCAACATACACTAAAAAATACAAGAAATTGTGGAATTTTTTTTACAATTCTTAGTCATCGCGACGATGAACGGAAAATGGAGGAGATGAATTGTTTTCCATCATTTTGTTATGTCTCAAAACACGAAAAATCAAATAAACTTGTTTTCTATTTTCTATGTTAGTTTCATTTTTCAAAATTGTATGTTTTTTAATCGTACATAATAAATGCGAATTTTTGTTTAGACGAAAACACAAAACTAAACATAATAAACCAAACGGGGTCTTAATTTTTTAACTTTCCCTCACTTTATTCAAATTATAATTATAACACAAAGTTTTGCAAATTCTATTCACAGCTAATGAAACAATTGCACTATAAAGAGCAAGAATTCATTTATTTTTTTGAATCTTCTTATACTATAACACTTGCAAATTCTTATTTTTTTGAGTATTGTGTTTTGTGTTTTCAACATACACTAAAAAATACAAGAAATTGTGGAATTTTTTTTACAATTCTTAGTCATCGCGACGATGAACGGGAAATGGAGGAGATGAATTGTTTTCCATCATTTTGTTATGTCTCAAAACACGAAAAATCAAATAAACTTGTTTTCTATTTTCTATGTTAGTTTCATTTTTCAAAATTGTATGTTATTTAATCGTACATAATAAATGCGAATTTTTGTTTAGACGAAAACACAAAACTAAAAATAGTAAACCAAACGGGGTCTTAATTTTTTAACTTTCCCTCACTTTATTCAAATTATAATTATAACACAAAGTTTTGCAAATTCTATTCACAGCTAATGAAACAATTGCACTGTAAAGAGCAAGAATTCATTTATTTTTTTGAATCTTCTTATACTATAACACTTGCATATCCAATTTCCATATACTTGGTATGTAAATTGTCATACGACTTTTAAAATCGATGTCCACAACTTATAAGTCTTAGTTTGAATACTAACAACTACTGTATTTTGTCTAAACAAGGTTTTATTTAACAACGAGACACAATATTTATTTTACTTCAAGAATTTTGTTACCTTCAAATGAAATAATCTCATTTATTCAGAAGAACAGTACTATTTTAGTGCTTCAAAATGTCATCAGGCGACCTTTAGAAACTTTGATTTTATTTGACTTAACGTTAATGAATCTAATTTGATTGCTTTCGTTTTTTGTTAAGATAAGCAACAGCAAAGGTATTAACATGCTAAGTATTCAATGAAATACAATAAATTATCAAATCACTACTATCAAATGCAAGCGTCTAATTTATAATGATTCCATCTTGGCCCCCAAAAGAACTATTTGAACACAACCATAGTAGCTGATATTCAACATTAAACCTTGTTGATAGCTATTAAAGAACAACGACTGTTAACTGAACCGATTCCAATGATTAAGTTGCCTACTCTTTATCCGAGAAGTTTATATATTTAGGAAGCTTGTGAGTATATCCTGTACGGCTATCATTGCCTTTTGTTATGCTGGGTGGAATTGCAGCAAATGGTGTTAGTATCGAAAGTTTTTAAGTGAAACCTAATGATAAATATCTTGCTCCCCACATATTTGAGCATCCATAATCTTTGTTGTCGAACCAGTCAGTGACAAAATACGTGTTTACTTGCTATACTATATCACACAACTCTGTTATTGTTACAAGGTTAATTTTTTTTTATTGTTCATCATCAATGCATGAATCTTTTAATTAAACTAGTGGCACCGCTGTACAATGTTGTATTTTTTCCTTTCTGTTGTTGAGTTATTTGATTCAAATTATAAACCGTTTCCTCAGATTTGACAAGCAAAAAATGTGTGCCATGCAACTCAAAAGATATTCAGCCAATATCTGAACAATCAGCAAATGAACTACTCTCAAAGGTAAAATTGTGCTTTTATTCACTGCTACCTTTTTGGATCTGATTGTATAGTTTTAAGGTGCAAGGTTGGGAAATGTCAAATGATGTTGGGGTAATGAAGCTGCATCGTTCTTGGAAAGTCAAGAGTTTCATGAAAGGCCTTGATTTTTTCAAGCTTGTTGCTGATGTGGCTGAGGCAGAAGGTGATGCAGTATCAACCAAATTCAATTTATAGTACTTAAATGTTTCATGCATATTAGTTAAAAATTCTAATGTTCAAAGAAGTCGATGCTTTTTATTTTATCAAGCTTTGCATTTCCATTTTGACTCACCTGTTTGATCTCTCCGATGAGAATTTCTATTCAATTCTACCTGTATTTCGCATGTGCACAGCACATCCATTCTTCAAAAATTCGATTCAGTAAAAGTTTGCTTGCAGTTTGAAACTTTGTACAATTTTCTTATTGCTTTGAATTTGCTTACCATTTTATCCAACTGCACGTGGCAATATAAAAACTTCTGATCAACGTTGGTTATCTAATACTGTTGCAGGTCACCATCCAGATCTTCATCTTGTTGGATGGAATAACGTGAAAATTGATATATGGACCCATTCAGTTGGTAAATCATTTGTTTAACTTCCATCTAATTTTGATTTGAAACCAAATTATAAAATCAAATTTTACTGCAGATTAGTTTTGATTAAATTCACAGTAATTTATTTTGAAATTCATGTTGATGAATTTTAGGAGGTCTGACTGAAAACGATTTTATCCTAGCTGCAAAGATCAACTCTCTTGAAATAGAGCATCTACTAAGCAAGAAGGGGAGAAAATGACTGCTCTTCTGCAGTTTGAAATCAATCTGAAGCAAATCTTCTTCTTTTTTTGGTGTTTGTGCTGTTTGCCTCCTCGTTATATGCTATGCTGCATGATCAAAAGTAGTTGTGTTTAAAAGTTAGGTCATTTTGTTTTGATAGTTAAATCAAAATTTATATTTGAGCATAAAGATGAACTACTAGCTGTGGTAACATGCTTGGCCAGTGTTATGCAAACAATGTTTCTATATTGAGTTGCATATTATTTAGTACAAATTTATTACCTGTTTTGAATAATTTGATGTTTGATGTTTCTCAGACGTTGGAGTTTTTTCTTTATAAACCTTTCCTTAACAATGGATCATTGAAAGATAAATTTTTAAATGAGCTGCCCTAGAAAACTTTTTTGATTAAACATGCTGGTTACAAACTTATTATAGAAATAGGTTAGTTTGTGCCTGCAAATTCATCATTTCCTTTAACTTTTAGGATTATAAGCAACTTTACCCAATGTTTTTCGCATTTCTGTGCGCAACTATGAGTTGCTTATGTGTAGTTTCGTAGAATACTATCTTTTTTTAAAAGGTGCATGAATGAGTTGTGCTATATATGGTGTTTTTTATGCGTAATTTATAGCCGTGTTCAATGTAAAACAATTATAAAAATGCTAGTTGGTTGATGATTGAGAAAAAGTAGCATATTGTGATAATAAGTTTGTAAACGTTTTTGTTTTATCGAATAGTTATTTAAACGTAGCTTATTTGATTTGGAAATTCATCCGTTAGAATTCAATGAGAAAACGATATTCATACCCAATAAACATTGAGAAAATATCAAGAACCACAAAGTAATGGGTTATTATGGCATTATTATCCTTTTACAGGTTTTATTATGAAAACTACGATTAGATGGTTATGCTTACCGTTATCATTTAATAAATATCATTACCATGCCATTTTATTGGTAAACTAAAATTAATTATTATTAGTTTGTTTTTAGAAAATCAAAAGTTTGATAGAACTTTTATGTTGTAACAATGATTTATCGTGCATTTTTTACATATCACTTGATAAATGACATTAACGAGAAAGAAGAAAAATGTAATGAACATCATCTAAATGAATTCATGAACTAAATATGGTTTGTCTACGTCCAGTATATGTAATACAACAAACTTTATGGATATCAATGTATTATAAGTTGATTGGTAATCTATTACGAAAAATTATTATCGACGTTTTACCACTAAAAATGATAAATTTACTATTATCGATCTTTTAGTAATTGTAATAATGTACCGGTTTAGTTTTAAAATGGTAATCAATTGGCTGGTAATAATATGTTAATGAAATACTGATTGTTACCGTATTCAAAATAAGTTATTGTGGTTTATTTGTAATTTTGATTGTTTTATGGGTACCATTGAACGAATTCTATAGACCAGGAAGCTCGCGTTCAGAGGCCACATGTAATAAACTGACTCAACGAGCAGAAATAGCGCAATACCTGACCTCATAATGATAAGCCCAAACCAAGGATCTTCCCTCCCGAGTCGAAAGCCCAAATGCCACAATGCGCTCCCCTGTATGAACCAAACATCTTGGCCGTACAACACAAATCAGCCTTAATACCTAGGAAACCCGCCAATGCTCTGATCCCAATCCTCACAAAGTCCTACTACCGCCAACATGGAAGTTTTTGCAACCATCAACGACCCCTCATACTTGTCAATGTATTCGTGGTCGCTTCGAACTTACCTGTTCCATTGTAGGGTGGAATGTTGAACGATACATTTTGACCTCAGTGAGATACCACATTGACCTAAGGTTGTTCTTTCATTATGCACGATTCAAACAACGCTTGGGTCCCATGTTGACTACAACAATATCAAATCTTCTAACTAAAGAAAGCTTTGACATTTGTAGCCTTGTAAGAGCGTGCTGTTGAGGATAATGACTGACGCTAAATCTGCAAATGGCATGGCAGTGGCATCAAACTTAGAAGGAGACACTTGGGACGTTACTTGACGCCCAATGGGTTAAAAGATACTTAGGGGGCAAAGCATGCATCCGGATTGTCCAACCTCATATCAAACAACTTCTTATAGAGCAATGCTCGCACTGGCATAGAGGATCATGACTTTTAGAAAATGTAATGATTACGTTTGAATGAGATTATGCAGCATTGAAATGAGAAGTATCATAAATGGGCATAAACCTTCCGGTCAAACCACTCTAAACATGCCTTATTTCCCTTATTCGCACTTGGCAAGCCACTCTTGTAGCTCACTAACATAATTAGTCTACACTCAATGGCTAAAGTTCTCTATAAAATATGTAGCTACGAGGTTGCTGAACTAATCAATCAACATTTGATGCTAGAAAAAGGGTCCGAACCTCCGCATCAACATCTGACCACTTCACAGAACCATGCGATGATGCACATCATAGGAAGTCTCTAATGTGATGACCCCAATGGCACTTCCAAAGGTGGTACTAGCAAAAAAAATGTCAGTCCTATCCTTGGCATAAGCAATGACTTTTGGACCAACCTTGCCGTAGGTATTATGGGGATGGGACAAATGGCCAGAGACATAACAAAGTTGTGGAATCATTTGACACCCATGAAAGCATGATCTTGGCCAAAGGACTCTGTTCCTAGATCAAGCCAAGCCTATGTAAACAATACCAATCATAGTTAACACAATTGATGGGAACAAGGAATGTGTCTTACCTACGAGGTACCATGAGAATGCACACCACCTCATAGCACCCTAAACTTGTGTAATGCCCCACCTTTATACTCATATTACCTAAGAATATTGTAAGAAATATTGTCGAGTAATACGGAGAATAAGACTGGTTAGGAGCGACCATATGTAATGTTGCTTTGGGCGAGTATCAGTACGTCGAATTATATGACTAAATTTTTCTTTCTTTTCTTACAATTGGCAATTCGTTTTATTCGATTCAGACACAAAACAATAATACAGTGGTTTAATATAATTCAGAACAATACATGACATAATAAAGAATACAGAATCAAATGTCACAACGGAAATAAAATACATCACATATCTCTTTAAAGTGCGAGTCTACAAAATGAAATATTTGACTTACATATACTTGCATAAATAATGACAAGTCTAAATATATACATGATACCCAAGTTAAACCACAACCAAATATACACAAGTATACAAATAAGACCAACATCCAAAAAAGGGAGCTCTATCACAAAGTTACTTCATATAGCTACTCTAACTGGCCCACATCCAAAGTCACCGAGTCCCTGTACCTTTCAAGTCTCGGTCTGTCTCGAGTATTATAAAATAAACGGGTCAGTCTATCTCTAAATATCCAAAAGGTAAGAACATATAATAATAAGCATGCGTACTATCAAAGATATATAAGTCCAAATAGTATATCACATTAAACATCAAAAAGTCTCATAATGAAATCATTCACTTGCATAAAACACAAGGCTTTATAATAACTATCTAATATATGCCATATGAAAATAAAAGATCACAATACCAAATCACCATGTTATCAAATACTCTCATGCCGATCAATGACAATCATCTTAAACAAGGTGATAAGGAACTCACTTCAAAAACTCAGGTACACAAAAGATTGCATAAAGCAAATCAACTCTAGAAAAATAAGACCGCTTAAAAGCGGGTTAAAACCAAAAAGACTTAGCATAAAAGTAAGTCAAAAATCATAACAACAAGCACATCACAAGTCCAATAAAAGCAACCACTTCGCAAGCTATAATAATAAACATGCACTTCACGTACTAACACAAATTGACATGCACTTCACATGTCGAATAAGACAAGCACATCGCAAGTCAAATTCATAAGTTGCTAGCAATATAGACAAGCACTTCATAATTCAACAAGTCGACACTAAAGACGCACACTTCGTGCGTCAACCCAAGAGACAAGCACTTCGCAAATCTGAACTCATTTGCAAAAGAGTATCCTAAGATGGGCCTGAAAACCCATATAGCTTGCATAAAACAGGTCACCCAAGGATGAGTATGAAAACTCAACAAAATAAGTGTTATACACTTCCGAATAGTAATCATTCAAGTAAGAGCATGTGTCTCATAACCACTCGGATTTACTTGAACATTTACTAAAATGTTTGTAAACTCCACTCGGTAAGTGTAATATACTTTAGATTAGTAACTAAATGAGTTTCGTCCAATGCCGCATAACCATTTTGTGATACCTAAATATTTGCTAAATGATTGTAAATCTCACTAGACTAAAATATTAAATCGATCAAGTCCAATAATTAACCGATAAAGTAATACAAATGTTTCATACCACTTGTATTGCTAAATCATTTAATTAAATTTCTCATTCGAATGATGGTAGAATCGCAAGAAGCAAAACCCCAAAGTCACACAAAATGCCCAAATGACATAAAAATAGCCAAAGGCTAATCATAATAGAATTCAATAAGAGTTTAAGGTCTTGAAAGTGAATAACAAACTTTTAATCACATAGAAAATGATTTCTAAACACTTTATTTATTCTATTACTTTCGAACTTTACATTTTAAAATCCATAAGCTCTTTTCGTACTCAACTATATATATTTATTTGTCACTTGATAAAATATACACCATAAATCCAATTAGATATCAAAACATATTTATATATACATAGTTATTTTAAATTCCCATAACAGCCATATAGTTCCACTATCTATATTTCACAAGCCATATATGAAATACTACTATTATTTCAAAACCATACTTTAGACCCATAAAACCAATTCTACTAATATACTCAATATATATAATTTGCTTATTAAAATCATTTATAAAAGGAATTAAATAGATTAGAAAACAAGTTTGAAATAGATAAATTATAATAAAATTTCTTTTACAATTTCTTTCATTTAGACCATATATACATATTAGATAAACTTATATAATTTCAACTCCAAAATCTTTGAATCAAAGAACCATCTGAATTGGAGAATTCGAGCCTCAAAAATTAGAAAATTAGACAATTAAAAATCATCAACAAGGCAAGCAAAAATACAAGATCAATTAACAAGACGAGGAGGAGCCAATGCCACTAGGAACTTAATTCCAGGTGCTTGATCGGTCGGCCGATGGGTTGCTTGGAGCGTAAGTTCTAGGTGATCTTCTCCCCACCTTCGACAAGCAAAAGTTTCCGTACTTCTATTTCACATACCGAGATTTCAAACTTGCAGTATAAACTCAAAATACACATGCATTCATCAGATAATCAACCAAAGTAATCAAGAGATTAAAAAAGGTTGATAACTGATTACAGTAAACAATTTGTCAGAGAATGATTTATAATCTGAAAATACAATAGTCAATCTATTTTCTCGACCCTTCAGTATAGAATACCTGCACATGCATCTATAAATTTAGAGACAGATTGTGTGAGTGTAAACTCACCTCTTTTACTTGCAACTACGTAGCCATAACATCAACAGTAGCCTAAAACTAGAAGCAGCAACCCAAGTAAACATCTCAGCCTCAAACAAAGAACAACAAAAATCCAACATCATAGAATAAAATCAATTAGTCTGGATGATATAATAGGGTTTGAAAAAGTTACCTTAATTTTTACCGGATTTATTAGCAATTTCTTCCTCTTCTTATTTGTTTATTTAACTTCTAGGTTTAAAAGAGGAGACCTAGTTTTTCTTTTTGATTTCTATTTTTCACTCACTATTTATAGTGAGATGTACGTGCATGTTTTAGAAATGAGGAGTAAAACTTCTCTTAAATGGGCGTTGGCTCAAAATTACTAAACCCAACAATTCTCTTTTATTTATTTTATAACTTGGTTTGTGAAATAAAATATTAAGTTTTTAAAACACTATTTTAGCTCATCTTAGATAAAATAATCTCTTAAATGAATTTAAATACAAAACAACTTATTCTCTAAGAGAAGTTTATAAATCCCAATTCTCTTTTATTTTTAATACTTACTACTTATACTTAAATTAATTTACTAATGGGTGTAAACCGAATAAGAGCATATTTTACTTTTCCTTTTAAATAAATCAAGTCTTATATTCTTTTTAATTATTTCCAACGACCTTCTATTACGCTTTCAAAATTAAAATCCTTTTAATAAATGGATTTGAAACTAAAACCCAACATAATTAAAATTCTAAGATTCATCAATTTTCTTTATTTAAAATAGAAGAATTAAATCAACTAAGTATTTCCTTTTCAATTTAATAAATTCTACCATTTCAATGATTTACAAATGATCTCCAATGCTTTGAAAATACTAAAAGTTCTCATCTTCATGATTATTTAGAATTATCATCATAAAATAAATTATCTTTTATAGAAGAACAAAAATTCCAGATTAACGATTTAAATTCTCCAATTTAAATCATTAATATTTAAACAACCTAAAAATCCAAGTTGTTACAACTCGTCACTCTCCTTCTCTCACTAGATCATCTTCTTTCACTTATCTCAAGGTAGTATAAGGAGACCATGACTTGTAATTTGGACAACCGAATGGAAAATGACAGAGGAGAGCTCATAAGAAAGAAGTGCACACCATCCAATCCAGGTCTCGAGTTTGAAACTTTAACCGGTCCCGCTTTTGCGAAAGGACGGACCATCAATTAGATCCTATAATAGGAATGCTCGTAGATCCCACACCTTGGCTTAAGCACCGGATGGTCTAGGGATGCTTGCATACCATGCACTTAGAATAGAGCCACACATGGCCTTGGGGATGGGTGAGGATCACGTTCCCCATATAGAGAACCCAATAGACCCAACAGGGAGGGGGACGACATCCGGTATGAGATGTTGAATTTCAAGAGAGATCCAATGCGTTCACACAAGCAACAAAAAATGGAAGGGTCTCTTTGACAATGAGAATGAAGAGCCATTCTGAGAGGAGAACCTCGAGGCTTACATACCTCACCAGTATGTTATGCCGAGCATATAGAAGTATAAAGGGGTTTATGGCCCTTTAGACAACATCAAAGCCTTCAATGCAAGTAAGAGAATGACCTACTTCATTGACCTTACAAAGTGCACTTTGTTCCCCACCAAACTCATGGGGGAGGCATCCTGCTAGTTTCTTATTTATGGTTTGGTAGCATCAAAATTTATGAGAAAATGTCTTCTGATTTCAGAGCTTAATTCTTCACCTCCATGCTTTAACCCTTAATGACTAGTGAGTCGGCTAACATCAAACAAGCTAAGGGAGAATCCATAGTCCTTCATAGCTTGGTTCAACATCGAAGCATCCCGTGCAAAGGGAGCAGATGAGTGGAGAGAAATGCAACATAAGCCATTTACTCTCTATCTAACTTATACCAAAGGGGAAATGAGATGATGCACACAGATGAAACTAGCCAGTTTGATGAAAAAGTCATAGAAAAGAGGATAAATCCGATGTTGTTGTGAGGGTAGTGGCTGAATATTTGGATGCCACAAGCACTGTAAAAAGCGCTTGGGGGATGGCTCAAAGTTTATTCCAAGGTACAAAAATTACACCTCTCTAAACAAAGACATGGGGATAATACATCTAAGAACAATGAACAGGGTTGCGTATTGGAGGCCTCACCTAGCTAGATCTCGATAAAGGAAGGATCCAAGAGGGAATGACAAGTATTATGAGTTCCACTAGCTCAACAACCATAACAAGAACAAGTTCCAACATTGAAGGGATGATACCGAGACATTGATCAGTGAAGATAGGTTAGCTCAATATGTTATAGAGTAGGTCAGCCGAGGGATAACATGCTCGCTCTCCTGAAAAAATGTTGCACGAATCGACCGCACTGACAAGGTAAGCTCCCTTAATATTATGATAGTATTAACATGAGATGGCCCTCATGTGACCATGAATATATAGGGTATAGGAAGGTGCCAACCTGAGATGGTTGTTGGAGGAAGTGTGTATGTAGTAGAGATTTGCATCCGCTATGGTACTTAAGGTAGATGCCAAAGTACCCAACATCATTTTTCACCATTCCGAACAAGATGGGAGTTGAGCGGTCCATTATGACCCTATGGTATATCCATATAGCTATCTAACACCAAGGTACATTATAGTTCTATCTATGGTGGTAGCCAATGACCATGCTATCAGGACCATCTTCGGCAAATTGAAGCTACTTAGATCCAGCCTCGTATCATGCAACACCCTATATACGACTTCAACAGTGAAGAAATCATCCCCTTGGGTTCGATCTCATGCATATTCACCTTCAAGTATAAGCTAAATGTAGCCAAGGTTGAGGTGAATTTTATAGTAGTGGATTGTTTGTCAGCCTACAATATACTGATTGGGCACCCACGCAGGCCGATTCGGACACGATTATCCCATACCAGTGGTTGGTAATGAATTCACAACATAAATGGTTTTGGTTATGTTTGAAGCATTAAGAAGAAGTGTAATGACCCGTATTTTTGATAATAAAAAACTATTAAATTAAATAAGATTTTGAAATTTAATATTGTGAGAAATTAAAGTTTATGATTTATTAATGAGAAAATAATTAGAATATGATTTAATAATCTTGTTTGAATGCTATTGAAAACTATTTTAATATAATTTAAATCAACAGAAATAATTGTAAAGTTAATTTGGTTATAATTGTAAATAAAGAATAAAATAAATGTTGGAATCAATGTGAATTAATATAATTGAAATATTGTAATTACCGTAAGTTAAGATGGTAGCTGTAAAATATGAATGCAATGAAATGTAAATTAATGTTAATTATATTCATAAAGTAATAGTTGGTTCAATAATTGGAGTGTAAATTGAAATAAAAGAATTTGATTGAAATTAAAATATAATTAATTAGGGTTTAAATTCAGTTGTAATTGAGCGCTGAAATTAGCGCACTATTTAAATATTGGATTTAACATGGAAAATTTATTTTAAAAGATTATAAATTTCTATGTAATCAAGGATGATAAAATTGTTAAATTTTAAATTTGAATTTAAAGGTGATTAAATTAATTTAGCAATAATTTATTTAATTAATGTGAAAATTAGCTATTTTGGCCACTGTCTCGATTTCGATGAAACCAGTTTCATTAGATCCGTAACAATGAATTATATAGGATTTCAAGTTCGTAGCGATCGGACTTATCGTTTGATCGTGCGAGCTCGAAACGTGTAGAAATCAATTAAAAGGACTTAAATATTTATAACTTGATTTTGAAAGCTAACTTGTGTATATAATGGAATTAGGGTTTAAAACTAGTTCCATTGAGTTTAAAAATATCGAAAACCTATATTTTGATATATGGGATGATATACTTTTGTTTTGGGGACGAAACGAGCATTTAAGGCCGTTGTTATTGTTTCGACCTAATTCGATATGTTCATTCGTTCTTATCCATCTCTGTCTATATAAATAGATTTTTCTGAAACCCTAACAATCTTTTATTTTATTTCTGTACATACTTCTCATCTGCGCCTTCCTCCTTCACAATGGTAGATGACCCAAACCCTAATTTCAATTTCAAATTTTAATTTAATAAAATATATAATATAGTTTTAAGAGATTTATATAAAATTTAATTTAATAAAATATTTAATGTAGTTTTAAGAGATTTATGTAAAATTTGATTTAATAAAATATTTAATATATTTTTAAGGGGTTTATTTAAATTCAATTTGACATAATAAATATAGATTTATAATAAATTTAATAAATAAAAAATGTGAGAGGTTTTGTAAGGAATTTATAAAATTTTAGTAAGAGGTTATATAATGGACTTTATAAAAATATTTTATAAAAGATTTGTTTATAAAGGATTTTATAATGGTTTTATAAAAGAACTTGTATAAAGGGATTTAGAAGCGTTTTAAAGAAATTTGCATAAAGGTTTATGAAAAAGGAAACAGTTGTAAACTGTTTTGGAATTTATAACTAGCTTTATAAATGGTTCTAAAGCATATAAATAGTTTATAAACGGTTTAAGGGAGATTTAAAGAAATCTTCCTCGGGATTTATGAATATATTTATACTTTTGGAATAAGTATATGGATATCTTGATATGATGGTACAAACTGTTTTCTGGATTTATTATAAAATAGTTTTATAAAATGACCACGGTGTGAAATAAGCGTTTGGTTGTTAAAGCGACCAGGGTCGGATATTGTCATATTCTCTACCAATTCTGAAACCACTTTAACAATTGTGTATGTAGTGGAGAATGCAAAATGAAGATGGAGAGTTTGGCGAACGCTACTAGTATGAGGTAAGAACGTAGCCTTGACCTTCGGGTCAGCTTGATATGACTAATACAGGAGCTATACTGGGCCAAGTGAGGTCGCTTCTCTCATCAAACACACTTCTCCGATACTATATATGTTACTTTGGATTGATTGGTGGTCACCTTCAATTTGATTTTGAGAGTGTATTTCGAGGTGTGCAGTAGTAGCTGCTATGCGCTGCCACCAGTCCGGAGTGCAAAACGGTAGAATCCTACCTTGGGCATTGCCTCGCGTGCCATCTCATATGTCTTATCGAGCCCACTATATTTTGCTTTGTGTTATAACTATGGAGTGCTCCCTGATAGCCCACCAGTTTATGGTAGAGTTTACAGTATTGTATAGGCTATGGCACTTATATAAAATGTGTTAAGGGGGATATGGGTAATGCCTTAACGTTATTTTAATACTTTACTTTGCTGTTGGACACTACATATATAGCGTATATTACTACTTATAGATGTTTAATGGATCCTTAGGAGATGGAAAATCCTGAAACATCTCTTAAGTTATTGCACGCACGTTATACACTGGATATGAGATGTAAAATTCTATAGACATCTCTGAAGCCATTACATTAATATTTACTGTTGTTAATTTAACTTACATAAGATCTTTAGTTCTGACTCGTGTGTTTTGTCTTTTCATTACTCTCGAGTCAACCTGAGCATTTTAATGTTGAAGATCATTTTATTATTGGAGGATGAAGACGGAGATGAGTATACTCTTTATTATATATATTCCATTGCATTATGTTATTACGCTGCATTATCTTACTACACATGTTGTATGTATACTGTGGCTGTATTGTAAAAATTGTGTAATCAAATTTATATTATAAAACAACTTCATGAACTGTTTATTTGAGTAATATATTTTGTCATCCCGCTGTGAGATTCCGTGTTCTGTTTTTCCTTCTTTTCTCTTATTTTCTTATTTATCCCATTATCAATCCTCCCCTTTGAATGGTTTGAGTTGACATATGTAGTTTATTGTCGATTTAAACCTTCCAAAAAGGTGGGTCGTTGCAGTTGTATTAGAGCTTTGGTTTATGGTTACCTTAGCCTGTTTGGGTAACTCATTAGAGATACGGTTATTAATTCCCTAGAATGAGTTTGAGAGTATATGTGTGTGTGTGTGTGTATATATATATGAAACAGCATATATGTTAGTGCTATAAAAATTATTTTACATTGTGTTAATTTGTTCGGTTGAATATTTATGAATTCAGGTCAGTGCATTGGACGCTATGGCATCGATAGGGATTTCTAAACACTTAATAGGGCAGACCGACACAATATTTTTTTTGAAATATAGGTAAATGAAATAATTTTACCTAGTATTATATTTTGTATATAGAAGAATTTTTTTATAAATGGATATAATTGTAGGTGATATGTTTATTTGTTAGGAAGTGAAATTTTATAAATATCGGTTGCAAAATAGGATTTACAAATAAAGTGAATATGAATTGGAAATTTGAGAACTTTAGTTCTGGGGTTTTGAAATTGGTTTTCAAAACATTTTGGAATATAATATTACTATTATTTGGAAGTATTTTTGGATATAAATATTTTCAATGTTATTTGAAAGAAATGTTTTAAAATAATTTTAAAAGGAAATAAGTTCTGTACTCCCCTCTTATGTCGCTGGAAAATAATTTCGATGATGAATGCGACATCATCGACGTTCATTTTCGAGTTTCAAAGTGGAAAGACCACTATAGTAGCTTTACTACACATTTGTTTTGATAAACAAATCTTAATTTCTAACTTCTAAATATGATTTGATATATATATATATATATATATATATATATATATATAAGGTATGAGTATATATCATTTCAAAATGATTTGAAATAAACCTGGTATTTAGCTCTTAAGTTCCTGTTAAAATAATGATTTTCACTTGTTGAAATAAAGTGAAATATTGATAGTTGGAAATTTCTAAAATGAGAAATAAGAAATTAGAAACTACGTATTTAATGAAACTGTAAGAAATTAGAGATCTGTACCTTGTAAATTAAAAGATAGTAAAAATTAAGAAGATGTGAAGTGTTGAACATTTTTGTTAACTAAATTTGAATAAGGTAAACTTATGTAACATTCAATTACATTCTAAAAACACATCTAAAAATAACCAGAAATGTTTAAAGTTGAAATGTTAATATGAATATGTAATAGCATTTTATACAAGTAAAACTTAAGTAATGGAGTTATGTCCACAAATAAGAATTATGATGTACAAGAAATATTTTAAACATAAGTTAATATTTTGAAATGCTAGTAATTAAATTAAATAGTAAAAAGTGAATACAGTTTAAGTAAATGAATGTAAACTTATGAAAATGGCTGAAATGATTCATTGATGAATATTAGTATTAAAATGGATATAAAGGTTATAAGTAAATAATAAATGTGAATTAAACTATAACGACATGCTATTTCGAACCATTCGCATCCACACAAGTCGGATTTTAATTGCTCAAAACAACAGCTTGTTAATTTATATTTGGCAAAACTCAGCATATACAGTAAATAAAATCAATCACAGAATCACAAACACAGAATAATATAAAAATAAGCAGTGGAATAGATAAATAGTAATTCCTGAAGCTACCATATAAATCAGAGTTTGAAATAAAATACAACAGAATATCTCAAATACAATATAGTCTCGAATACAAACAGATGACAAGTCTGAACAAAATATTTGGATTGCTGAAAGCTGAATAGATATAGGTGAATCTCCGAGCGAAGCTCCAAACACCAAAGGCAAGTCTCAAATGCTGTGACACTCAGTCTGACCCAAGCATAAAGAAAAACGCAAAACACTCGAGTCAGGATTAACATTCTTATATAGTAAATTTAACTCAAGTGAAATGTCAACTGAAATACAAGTAACTTAAGGGATGTTTGGGATTTCCATCCTCTAAGGATCCGAACTATCTGCTACGTAGTAATATACGCTATTATAATATGTCTACAACAAAGTAAAATATTAAAATAGCGTTAAGGGGTTACCCATATCCCCCTTAACACATTTTTATATATTCCCCTAGTCTACACAGTACCGTAACTCCCCCGTAAATTGGAGGGCTATCAGAGGGTACTCCATATGTATGGTACAAACCAAACTAGTAGAAGGCACGATAAGGCATGCGACAAGGCACTTGAGGCAATGCCAGGGTGGATATACCATTTGCACTCCCAGACTGGTGGTAACGCATAGCAGCTACTACCGCCCACCTCGAGACACACTCCCAAATCAAAGGTGCACCCAATCAAATCACAAAAGCAATAGAATGGTATCGATGAAATGTGCCCGATAGGGGGAATGACCCCACTTGACCCGGTATAGCTCCTGTTTTAGCCACATCAATCTGACTCACGGGAGTCAGGGCTACATAAATACCATATAGAATCATCGCCAAACCACCCTACTTCGTTCTGGAATCTCCACCACGTACACAGTTGTTAATGTGGTTTTCGCCTTTGGCAGAGAGTATGATAATATCCAATCCCGGTCTCTGTACAACCAAATGCTTATTTCACACCGTGGTCATTTTATTTCAAATAGTTCATACTTCATATCAAAATATCATATTCATTTCAAACTATATCAATTCAATCTTTTTCACTTAAATAATATTCATTTCTAGAATCATAATATTTTCAAAATTATAACTATTATCCCGCCTTTTTGCAAGGCTGAGATATCAAGGAATTGACTGAAAACCAAGGATCGTTCATCCCAAATGTTGAGTATGTGCAAGTTTGCTATGGATGTTGATGAATATTTTCCGAGTCTGGATCAAGCTACAATTGGTATGATATGACAAGCAAAGCTATGAAAGCCAACGTTCTAAATTTTTAGTCAATCCGAGTTCATATGCTCAAGATATGATCGATACAAGTCAAGAAAATCAACATGGTCGTGTCCATTACTTCGTATCCATCATGTTCGAATCCATCGGCACACGAGTGCACTTTGTATCGATCAGCTATTACCTACTTCGCATCCATCAACCACAACACGTAAGTTCACTTCGTATCCATTCAAAGGCCTTCTTCGTATCCATCTTGTTCGTATTGATCCAAGCGACCATACTTCGTATCCATCATCATCAACTAGTTCGTATCCATGGAAGAATTGTCGCTCCGTATCGATCGTTTCATTCACTTCGAATCAATCAATCTATTCACGTACTTCATATCGATCAGCCATTGATCGATACGAAGGACACATTATACATCGATGCGAATGACAACTTTCGATCGATGTGAGCCAATCAGCGGTAATCGATACGAAAAGAGCAACCTCGATCGATATGAACGAGACCCAGTCAAATCGATACGAACAAGGCGAAAGCCTTGGAACAACACGGTCAAGTCGGCATAAAAAGTGGATCAATCTGAAGAGTGCGGGCCACGCCAACCTGTTAGCACGTGCCTGGATCGATTCGAATAGATCGATACGAAGGCATCGATTCGAATGCGACGACCTTCATAAAAACACAAATTTGCATCGATCATAACTTGAGATACACAAGTCCAAATGCTATGAAATTTTCATAGGAGCTTACATATGACCTAAGGAAGGTTCATGCCAAGTTTTGACTCGATTGGATCAAATCTCGATTGATACGAAATTCGTTCGTATCGATCATGGATCGAGCCGAAACTTCATGGGATCGATCGCGTGGGCCCACCCACATTGCAGAATAAGTCTTTCGAGATCTGAGTGAAATATTAGCCTCCTACGCCTATAAATAAAGTCCCGGAGCCGACAGAAAGAGGATCTTTCTGCTCTCCGATGCCCAGACTCTGCCGAATTCAGCTTTGCACTCCACTGCTACTTTTGTACTCGAATTTCAGAACAGTAATTCGCTGTAATCCGCTGTAATCAATTGTAATCATCAAGAGAATATCAATAAAGCCATCAAATTTCATAGTGGACGTAGGAAATACGCCGAACCACTCTAAATTCCTGTGTTTCTGTGCGTTTTCATACTTGTTTTTGGAGTGTTTGTTAGATAATCTACATTTTACATTTTTATTCTTCATTTTTATCTCTTCAAACACTTCCGAAGAGTGTTGTGCCCATTTCTGGTACAAACACTTTGGTGCTTTCATTGAGAAAACATAGTTTTTCTCCTGGTACTTGGATCTACTATCGATATCGGATTGCACAAATCCAAGAAGAAGATCCAGATCTCAAGTTCAGAACTCTTTCAACCTATTCAGATTTGCGTAAAATTTAGGAAATGACTTCACTACTCGCCATGCTTAGTACAAGGACCGCCTCCACCACTACAGCTCATGAAGGACGGGATAGAAAGAATCTCGTGCAACTGCCTCCATCCAACGAAAATGCTACCAGACCTTAAGATCCATCAGGCCCGGTTACCAGACAAGAATTTTAGATGTTGCTTCAAGAATTGATCCAGAGTCAGCAACAACTAACTGAACAGCTACGCGCCAACGCTGAGTTAACTAACCAGTTGAATCGCCAAAGGCGCAGAAGATCCAGAAGAGCATGCTTCTCATTCCTCCATAGAGAGTTCAGCCTCATCCGACTACCATCATAGGTCTACACAATCCCGACTAGACGGGAGTTACACATAGCCACCAGACATCAACCTAATATGACCATTGGACAACTGAAAGTTGGTACATCGACCATCTTTCGGACTGGACCCTCCTTCCGAGGAGGTACTGTTCCTCACTACACCACAGACAACCGCGCTATCACCGCCGCAGTGAAACCAGGGTTGATGTCCAGAATCAGCCTGATCTGGACCATCATCAGCATGGATATACTCCTGAACCATACGTCCCTGAAGAATTGGAGCCAAGGAGGCAAGATATGGACTGTCGACGGCGTCTAGTCCAGCCTCGCATTGTGGAACCCGACCGCACTTTGGCTCAACGTGCGCAGAATATACAGATGCCGGATATACCAATTATGATACGTCGGATGATCCATGAGAGTCAAGGTCTTACTAATGACGACTGGGGAATCTCCCGGAGTCATACCCCTTTCACAGATGAAATACCGTATGCTGAACCCCCTCAGCGATTCAGAATGATAGCTCTACCGATTTATGAAGGAAATTCTGATCCCAATCAACATATCTTGACGTATGAATGGTCGATGAGTGCTGTGAGAGCTGATGATGCAGTAAAATGCCGAAACTTCCCAGTCTCTCTTAGGGAATCGCTACTATGCGGTTCACATGATTGCCACTTTGATCCATTTCTTGCTTTAAACAGTTGGCCACCAAGTTTGTAGAACAATTCCGCATGCATGTTGCGAGGCCTAGAGATGGCAATACTCCATCCAGCGTCACCCAAGCTCTTGGGAAGACACTTAGACGCTATTTAGAGAGGTTTCATTCTGCTGTGCAGAGATAAGCAATCCCAATGACAACTCTATCTTGATGGCATTAACTGAAGGGATTGATCCTGATTCTGAGTTCGGAAATTGGTTGGCTGGGAAGCCTCCCGCGTCATTGGACTGTTTCTACTCCAAAGAAGCCCAATTCTTGAGAAGGGAGGACGTGAAACAGTCTAGGAAGAAGGATGACGTGGGACACAATAGCGAAGGAATTCAAAGTAATGTTGCAGTCAAACAGTCCGGGGAGAGTTCCGGAAAGGTTCAGTTGAACATTCAAAACAAACAAGCAGAGGATAATGGAAATCAAAACAAAACGCGAGATCAAAACCGTGGTCCACGATGTAGAGCTCCAATGTTCGATTGTTACCCTCCACTGAATACGTCACTAAAGATTGTACATCTGCAGACTTGTTATACTATGCAGTACAAGAAGCCTGCTCCGAAGCCATCATCGGAGAGGCAGATCCAGATAGGAAAATTTTGTAGGTTTCATGAGAGTTATGTCCACAATACAAATGAGTGTCATCATTTGCAGGATCTCATCGAGAAGTTGATTAGAGAACGGAAGTTGGATAAGTTTGCGCGGGTGCCGCAGTCAGGAGGTGCTGGCTCGTCAACTCAAAATCGTGTACAAAACCAGGAAAGACAGAAGGAACATGCTCATACTGGCGGGAGGTTGGTTATAAATACAATAAGTGGAGGTCCTCATCCAACAGCCAAAGCTAGAGGGAAATGGAGTCGTATGCCAGCTCTACCAAGCATGCAGACTTTGAATGTTGTAGTAATTGTGACGATGGGGCTCCGGCCAAGCAACAAAAGATGATGACCGATGACATCATGTTCTAAAACAGAGACGCTGATAAGGTCAAAGCCCCTACTATTGATCCACTTGTCATCTCTACTCAAGTAGGTCATGCTTGGATGAAGAGGATCTTGGTTGACAGTGGAAGCTCCGTGAATATTTTGTTTAAGCGAGCTTATGATTTGATGAAGATGGAAGCCAAAGATTTGAAACCCTGCCAGTCTCGAATCCATGGCTTCAATGGAAGTGCTACAATACCTACTGGAGTGGTGGAGCTACCAGTGGATTCGGGAGTTCGAGAGCGCCGCAGAGTCCGGATACTGCAATTTGTTGTTTTGGACATAAACTCCTTACAATACTTTTTTGGGCCGACCGACCCTTGCTGAACTTAGGCAGCTATTGGCCCATGGTGTTTGACTCTGAAATTCCCCACCGATCTTGGGGTTGGAGTCATTCAAGGAGATCAGGCTGCTGGATGAGCCTATTATATTGTTGAGCTGTGCGGGGCGCAGCGAAAGGAGAAAGGAAAGGGCGTAGAGGAATCCCTCTACGTCCGTTTTGCTGACAATTGAAAAATGGTTCCTGGGCCCATGCCCGGGCACCCCAATCAATTCAAGAGGGATCTTGACCTGAGAGACACTGAAAGTAAAGATGAAACTAAAGATAGCTAAGCTTCCCCGACCAAACTGACGATCAATGTTTCGATGATGATGATGGCGAATCAGGATGATAAAGATTGGATCTCAGTTAAGCCAACAGACGCAACAAGAATTGGTTGAATTTCTCCGGACGAATCTCGACGTATTCTCCTGGATGCACTCTGACATGTGTGGGATCTTGCTGGACATCGCGAGCCACACCCTGAATATTGACCTACGATGTATCCCGGTCAATCAGAAAAGGCGTGGTATGGATCTAGAGAGATCTGCCGCCCTTAAAGAAGAGGTCGATAAGTTTAAATCGAATGGGTTTATCTGAGATGCTTTGTATCCAGGGTGGGTATCCAATCCCGTACTTGTTTGAAAGACGAATGAAAAATGGAGGACATGTGTTGATTATTCTGACTTGAATAAAGCTTGCTTGAAAGACAGTTTTCCACTTCCCTGGATTGATCAGCTCGTAGATTCAACGGCTGGGCACGAGTTACTATCTTTTATGGATGCTTATTTCGATTATAACCAAATACCCATGCACTTACCCGACCAGGAACATACCAGCTTCTTGACCGATCTCGAACTCTAATGCTACAGAGTCATGCCCTTCGGACTTAAGAACGCCTGAGCAACGCACCAACGCCTAGCCAACCGGATGTTCACCAACCAGATCGGGAAGACCATGGAAATATATGCGGACGACATGCTAATAAAGTCATGATTCTCCACTGATCATGTAAGAGACTTGGAATCAATGTTCAACATCCTTCGAGAATACAAGATGAAGCTCAATCCACTGAAATGTCATTTTGGTGTCGCATCTGGAAAGTCCTTGGATTCATCGTCAACGCTTAAGGAATAGAAGCAAATCCCAAAAAATCTGGGCAATCAGAAATCTTCAAACTCCAAGAACCATAAAGCTGGTCCAGAGTCTCAACAGGAAGGTAGCAGCATTGAGCAGGTTCATTTCAAAGTTCAACGACAAATGCATTCCCTTCTTCAATCTGATCCGAAAAGGAAAATGAAACTTTGAATGGACCGCAGAGTGTGAAGGCGCATTTCGAGCACTGATTCAACATCTCTCCACACCGCCGATTTTGTCAAAGCCCATCGACCACGAGCAATTATACCTTTACCTGGTGATATCAGAAAACACAATCAATGCTGCCTTAGTTTAGGAGGAAAGGCGAGTGCAGAAACTGGTCTACTATGTTAGTAAACGGCTAACCAGAGCTGAGAGAAATTATCCGAAGCTAGATAAATTGGCTTATTGTCTCGTTATTGCCTCAAGGAAGCTCCGTCCATATTTTCAAGCTCATCCTATCACTGTTTACACCGATCAGCCGTTACGACAGGTCCTTACGCGGCTTGAGACGTCTGGTAGGTTACTTAAGTGGAACATTGAACTGAGCCAGTTTGATGTCACTTATACTCTAAGGAGAGCTATTCAAGGACAAGTCCTAACGGATTTCATAGCTGAATTCACCATCCCAGAGGACTTGCCCAAAACCAATGAATCTCTCAAATATATCTGGAAGCTGCATACTGATGGTGCATCAAACGATCGGTGCTGGGTGTTGGAATAGTACTTGAAACCCCCGAAGGCCGATCCATATGCTATGCCGTTAAATTTGATTTTCATGTGACCAATAATGAAGTTGAATATGAAGCCTTGCTGGCTGGATTGAAACTTACTCGCTGCTTGAGGATTATTGCTGTGGAAATTTATTGTGATTCGCAATTAGTCGTATGCCAAGTTTGGGGTGAATATTAAGCCAAAGAATGAAGACTGGCGGCTTATCTAGCTTGAGTCGAAGGAATACTTTATCAGTTTTATTATTATGCCATCTTCTACATACCCCACGAGCACAATCAGAAGGTCGGTTCATTAGCAAAGTTAGCCAGCACAGGCGAAGCACAACAGATGGGACTCATTCCTGTTGAAACCTTATCCTCCCCAAGCATTGATCAGATGGAGACAACCTTTGTATTTGAAATCACTCCCAATACCGAAATTACATCGAGCATGGAACGCTGCCTGAGCGTAGAAGTGAGAAGAGACAGATTCTTCAGAAAGCTTCGCGGTTCACCATTCAGGATGAGTAATATATAGAAGAGGATATTCCGTTCCTCTCCCTCGGTGCATTGCGCACGATGAAATCAAAAGAGTGTTACATGATGTACACGAAGGAGAATGGGACGATCAAACCAGGGGGCAAGCTCTTGCTAAGAAAGTACTCCGATACGAGTATTATTGGCCAGCTGTAAATCATGACGCAGCAGATTATGCTAGGAAATGTTATAAATGCCAGAAACATGCTCGAATTCCTAGAGCCCCACCTACTGAGATAACCCAAATGGTCAGTCCATGGCCGTTTGCAGTATGGGGCATTGATATCATTAGCGCTCTACCTCTGGCCAAAGGTTGCGCGAAGTACGCCATCGTCGTAGTTGATTACTATACCAAATGGGCTGAAGCTGAACCTCTTGCTACAATCATGACGAAGAAGGTGATCAACTTTGTAGTTCGTAACATTATCTGTCGATTTGTTCTTCCGCATACCATCATCACTGATAACGGAGCCCAGTTCGACAGTGTTGAATTCTAGGGTTTCTATCAACGATTCTATATCCACAAGAAATTCTCTGCATTTGCACACCCACAAGCGAGTGACTAAGTTGAAGCTGTTAATAAGTTTATCAAATCTATTCTAAAGAAGCGATTGGAAAAGGCCGGGGCAAGTGGGTTGATGAACTTCCTATGGCTTTATCGGCTTATCGAACAACCCAGAAGTCTGCAACCGGACACACTCCATTCTCTTTATCCTATGGTCCAGAGGCCATTATTCCAGTCGAGATGGAAGTACCTTCTCATCGTGTAACTTACTATGATCCGAATATAAATGCCATATTACTGGCTAAATCTCTCGATTTATTGGATGAGAAGCGTGAAGAGGCTGATTTGAGGGCAGCCGCATATTGAAGTCGAGTCGCCCAATTATACAATGCCAAGGTCCGACCACGGACCTTTGAACTCGGCGATCTAGTCCCCAAGAGAATCTATCAGGTTCCTTCGCACATGAAACCGACTTGGGAAGGACCGTATGTGATTGGACGAAAACTCGGAGATGACACATTTAAGTTTTCGACCATTGACGGTCTTACTTTGCCAAGAGCCTAGAATAGCGAGAGTCTCCGTTGCTACTACACATGACAGGCTTTATTTGTTTCAGTCTATTTTTCATTTTCCATTTATTTCTGCATTTCGAAATTTGAATTTGTAATAAGACATCTGACTTTGCCGTATTTTCTCATTTCAACAATAAAATGCTATCTCTTTCAGTCAGAGCTGTGATCTATTGAATGTGGCATACCATTGTCATGACGCATGAAGAGCTAAGTTCCATCATGCGTTGAAATTTATTCAAATAGGGAGTGACTGTGATACGACCGGTCATTTGCTAAGTGAAACCTGAGCTCGGGGGCAAGTCACTATACTAAAGTCACAAAGGATTGATACACGACGATCCTTTAACTAACTCCGAACTCCCAGAGTGCGAGTGGTAGTATAAACTCATAAATATAGTTCCGAAGAGGGTGGACTCATCCACCTAACGACTTCGGTCGTATCCTATCCAAGTTCGAGGAGGATGGACCCATCCATCTAATGGCCTCACTTATTGACTCGGGGTGGATGTGAACCGACCATCCATGGTCCCGATAAATCCATCGTTCTCGGAGTGCGAACGAAATCCTAAAAGCTTAAACAGAAGTGACTGACCATCTGTCGACCAACTCTGAATTTTCAAAGCGCAAATCGAAATATAAACACCAACTCCAAGTTCCCAGAGTGCGAATCGAAATATAAACATCAACTCCAAGTTCCCAGAGTGCAAATCGGAGTATAAACATCAACTCCAAGTTCCCAAAATGCGAATCGGAGTATAAACACCAAATCTAAGTTCCCGGAGTGCGAACTGGTGTGCAAACGTCGATTATCTTCGGATTCCCAGAGTGTGAACCAGATTATCGATCGCAAATGACTATGAGTCCCCAGGGTGTGGTCAGAGTAAAAACATAACTCTGGTGTGATTGACCGCTCGTTAAATAACTTAAGTCTCCAGAGCGTTGACACATACTTAAAAATTTAAACAGGCGTGATCGACCACCAAAGTTAAGTTACAAATCCCTAAAAAGAGGATGTGATTATTATTATGTGAGCGAGTAGGATTCAACCACTCGACTCACGCCGATGATAACATCGATTCAACGATGTTAAGCTCGGCGAAAATGTAGTCGCTAGCCGATTTTTACAATTTATCCCCGAAACTTGGGGCAAGATTTAAGTGTCAACCATCAACTGAAGCAGTGAAATATCAATGTTCAACATAATCTCTAGTTATGACTCATGTCCGTGACTTCTGGACTCGACAAATAAACATAAATTCGACTCAAAGGTTGAAACTCTGCAATTACATAGGACTGAAATTCAAACACTGGAACACTTAAGCATATAAGACAGTAATAGAGTTAAAGCCAAAAACAAAATTTCATTTCAACTAGCTGTAAATGAAGTTCATATACAAGTTTTTCCAAAATTCCTACTAGCAGGGGCCAAGCCCGCATCTATACACGACCCACGAAAGGAAAGCAAAAAAAAATTTCTATCTACCAAAATATGCACTAAAGAGGCCGATCTACCCTTTCTTCTTCCTCTGCTTCTTCTTCGGCATAGACCTGCTGGAGCCGCTGATGATTTTTGCTTCAATCTCTTGACTTTTGGCGGACAATCTCCAGGAAGGAGCATGATCTCAACATCCTCCTCCAAACTCGAATGTACGAGAGTGCTTCCTACAGGAGGGGTCGGAGGAATCGGATCTACTACAGGGGATGGAATGGTCACACCGGTATCAATGATTGTACCACCAGGTGATATCATTCTTAGCAGATCCGGGCCAGGCACCGCCATTCCACCTCCAGAAGTACCCCCGTGTGTCGCTGCATCCATTTCAACGTTGATTTCGGCCAAGATTTCTTCTTCGCGAATCAATTGAGCATCGCTTGGGGTAGCAGTGGTCTGCATTTAAGAGCTGGAAGCAGGCGTGCGTCCACTTATGACAAATGGCAAGTCCGCAAAGGGGTCACTATGTCAACCAAGGAGTTCATTCATCATCTTTTCGTCGAAAGAAAGTGATCTCCCCTACGTTCCATCGACCGACGCAGTCGTTGTCATGGTAGTCGCTTCAGTAACAATGGCCTCCTACGCTTGGTGTAATTCTTGGGTTGTAGGAGGCACTACCAGTGTAACTCCAATCCATGGACAAAGAAGAAGAGAAACTGTTAGCAAATGCTTCAAGACAAGTTCCTTATTTTAAACGCACATGAGATTTGTTTAGAGTACCTTCCTCAGTTTGGCTCACGGATGGCTGAGCGGCTTCAGAGGTGTGCTCTTTAATAGGGGATAGCTGCGGCTGCTCTGGATTATAAGCAGGGATAGACTAGGGCTCAATCGCTGTATAGGATCAGATTGAGGTGGAGCGGTAATCTCAAGACTTGTAGCGTGATGCTCGACACCTGAGCCTTCCCCAATCTCCTGGTGATAGGTGCTGAGCTTCTCCCTTTCATGTGAGATCATTGACTCATGGAAAATTTTCCTTTCATCCTCAGTCAGCATGCTATTCTCGAGCTTGAACTCGTCGAATGATCCACCAAGATGCTCCGCCTTCTCCTCCTCGACCAACTGGCTCCAAGCATTATAAAGATGTGTAGAATAGTTCTCAAGCCATACCAAATTTCTATGCTTCAGCACATTAACATTATAGGTGACGAGAAGGTCATCTATATCAGCCTAAAGCTTGGATTCTTCCATCCGAACCTTTCTCCTCAACCTCAGCCTCCATTGCATGGAAAATTTCCACTACCGCATCCCTTTCGCCCTGAAGCACCACAGCTTGATCACATGCCTCTTGTGCTGAGGTGTTGGCAGCATCCCTCTCTTTAATGATCTCAAAAAATTTGGACTTAAGCTCATTAAGCTCTTTGAGGGCCGCATCCCGCTCGGTAGTGACGATGGTGTTCTTGTGGCCCATTTCCTCCACCAGGACGTAGTGTGATTGCCTCATCCTCTCCATAGTCGAGTTGGCATCATCGGCCTTTTTAAGAGCCTCCATTTCTGATTTTCGATAGGACCCGGCTTCAGTATTAAGCACCAGGATGATAGGTTCTTTCCGAGCAAGCTCCTTCTCCAACTTCTCAATGACAGCGGCCCGCTCAAAATCCACCTACGATGCTTTTTTCGCGGCCTTTCCCCACTCCTTATATTGGGAGTAAATGTCATGGACGTAATCGTGCACTGTGTTCTCAGCCTCCATTGAAATTCTCTTTAAGTGTGGGGAGAAATATAACAGTCAAAGCAAATGTCTGGAAAATCCTTCTTCAAATGAGCAAGTTTAATCGCTTCTTCCCTCGAAGGCTCAGTAAGGACCTGCTCTGCAATTATGGGGGCTGCTATTTCAGTTCTATGGTGTTAAGTTTCAGGCCTTGAAGCGTGAGAAGACGGCTTGTGCCGTGAAGTTTCCGGAGGACGTGAGACGTAAATAGGTGGCTATACAGAGTTTCTAGGAGGGGGAGAATAAGATCGGGATCGGTGCTTGTATTCCCTATCTCTATCATAACGCTCCTGACTAGAGTACCCATGATCGTAGTCCCTATCTGCCTCTCTTCTGCGCGCCTCATAATATGTTGAAGATCAGCGAGCTTTTCGAAGACTACCTAACATCGAGTCTCGGCCAGACATTGTATCTGCAAAGTAAAAGAAGAGCAGAGTTATTAATCTCCCAAAGTGATCAACTTACGGTCAAGAATTGTGTGGTGTCGTGAAGTCTGTATGTATATGCAACCCCCTGACCAACCGAAAATGTTAGCCGCACTAGTTGGAAGAGGCTCGCTTAAGTCTAAAGCTTGATAAAGCTCCTCCAATCCGGCCTCATGTCGGAATGACACATAATCAGGAATCGGAATACCGGCGAGCCCTTCGAAAAGGTTTTTCTCCTATAACGGAGGAGCCTCTGAAATACTAATCCCAAGAACGGATAAAGACACAACCACAGATTTCCATCTACCGAATTTAGGACGTTAAAAACAACTGCCTTCTCTTTCCTTTGGAACCCTGAACTGCATCCGAAGGCCCGACCAAAAGTTCGTCATCAGTAGGTGTTCTTTCTGGATCAACCCCTTCGGTTATAAAAACTCTGGGCATCTTACGCTTAGCTCATTTCTTCGAGATAACCCTTAGCGTTCCCTTGAGCCTTATACTCTGGTTTCGCTTAATCAGTCCAATAATTCTCAATTCATATCTGTTAAAATCGAGCCGATGTTCCTCTCTTTGCTTGGAACTTCTTGAAGAATCCGAACTATCTCTTTGAAATGAGTGCCCTCGGGTCGCGGAATCACAGCTATTAAAGAAAAAGAGATATAAGTTTGGAATCAGTCATGATTATCTTACTAGCTACTTGAGAAGACTGCGGTACTTACGTCTGAATAGCCATCGGCTGGCAAACCCTGGGGGCATCGAACAAAAAACCATTCTATTTTGAAGTAACCGAGCCTGGTCCAATACCCCTTGACTACTTAACAGTTTCTGACCGCTTCTAGGAATGTGAAAGAAGGGCTATCTCCCTGGCTCTTGACGTTGAACAGATATCTAATCTCGACCGGGACCGATGGTCGAAAGAGATGCTCCATAAATACGATGAACAAGTTGTTCAGTAGAGCATATCCATTGGGGTGTAGTTGAGATGGAGCGATTCCCAGAAAGGATAACGCTTCCCTAATGTATTGGTTGAACGGGGGAAGTGTTCCACCTGCGCATGCATGACAATTGAATGCGGTGAACCCTTCCGGTGGATAGTGCGGTCCATCATTCGGATCCGGCAGCAGCACATCGACCAACGACAGACCATGCCTTTAACATATTCGTCCCAACATGTCTTCGAAAACATTGGAAGGAATGGAGTCTGACGGATTACCGATGAAAGACGCTCCAGGTAGCTTGTCCGGTGCTGGGTCTATGACTTCGGTTGTGATGGCCGGTATCCCGATTATTGGAGGAAAAGAACTCAGAACTTCCTACTGTTGTGAGCTTGAAGGTTCCATAACTAACTAAATTATGAGAAATCATCATTAGACGGTAATAAGCCCGTGCATCCCCTAGTATGAAGTGTATTGTTCAGTGCAGTGCTATAGATTACTTGAAAAATTCTGTAAAGTACGAAGAAAAATGTGAACAACGAGACTTCGAAATTCGATCGGAGTGACTATCATCGCTGACCGTCATGACCGTGCCATCCAGATTTTAGAGACCGATCCAAGTTAAAGTTCTTTTTAATTTCGTCAAGTATGGTTCCATCGACGAGCTTTAGAGGATAGTTAAATATGTTGTACAACAGTATAGTCCGGTTATGTGAGGATGAAGCTCATCGGAATCAAGTGTTTGAATGTGTAAGAGTTTTTGAGTTCATTAAGGTTCGATTCGTATCGGTCACAAAAATCCTGATTCGTAACGATCAGTTTCGTGTCCATCAAGGGTACGTTCGTATCGATCTCCTAACAAGCATTTCAAATCGATCGAAGTACAACACCTTCGTATCGATCAGTTAGCCCAAGTGTTTGCATCGATCATCTAGAATCGATGCGAAGCCCTATCATCAATCGATGTGAGGGTCTCCACTTCTTCATTGCAAAATCTCATCATCTAGATCGATTCGAGCGCTCCTACTCCAGATTGATACGATCAATCCTTCCTCCTCCTTCGACACGAAGCAAAGGTCGAGCCGTTCCTCCATAAATCCTTCGTATCTTAGACTCCATCTTCTCCAAAAACTTCAAGGGAACTGGCCCTTCGATTGTCAACCTCACTCCAACTAATTTCCAGCGCCGACGATGCTGGAATCGGCCATGATAATGGATAAAATAGCATTAAGCTCCAACTCTCATCATTTTAGGGTCAATTTAGCAAGTAAATTACCTACCTTGAAACAAAGAGTTGAAGGATTATGAGATTGCTTGAGTTTGGATGAAGGTTGTTTTTTTTCCATCTGTTTCTCGATCGATACGAAGTGACTCAAGAGAAATAAAAAGCAAGTGAAATTTTCTAAGTCCAGAAAGTATTTATATAGATCCAGGAAAAGGAGAGAAATGATTCACCTCCCAGTTGCCTCAACCGGAAGTCAAAGGTCGCTCCCCGAATCGATATGAATAAGCAATTCGTATCCATAAACTTGAGCTTTTATCGAGATGAAATTTTCAACAGAGATTTTTCTGAGTCACTAGATTCCATCAATACGAAATGCTTGTTCGTATCCATTGTTCTCGATTCCATCTACGGTGCATCGATGTGAACTGCACTGTTTCAAACTTGGATCTTGACAATCGTCATATAACAGCCCCTCCACCTGTGCAGGCTGCACTGACTGAGAATTTAGACTCAGACATGCCTCGCCATGCTGTTCCATTTGACATTTCATCTATTGTAATTCCGGAAGGTTACAACTCTAGAAATGAATTGGAAATGGTAGATGCTGCTGATCAGTTCAATATTTCTGAACTGCATATACCTAAATCAAAGGCAGCAGGTAAGAATAAGTGCAACAAAGAGAAGAAAGCTTTTAAACAAAAATACATTTCTATAAATCCAGATTGGGGAGAAATGTCTACCAGGTTAAAGACAAAAAGTGCTGAAAATAAGGAGAGGTAAGAGTGCTTTGGCATCAGGTACTATCTAAATTTTTCTTTAATTAGATTATGTCTATATTTGCATGAAATGTAAGAGGTATGAATTCCTCTTCTAAACAATCTGATATTTTACATATGCTTAATGTTTATAAGCCGTCTATTACTACCCTTATTGAGAATAAATCGAATGAGGATAATTTTGAAAATTTTTGTTTCAAACTTCCAAATTATTGGAAAGCTATTAATAACAATGACTGTGGCTGTAAAGGTAGGGTTATTGTTATTTGGGATTCCAATGTATGGAATTTGTTAAATAGCAACAAAGATAAACAATTCATAAATTGTCAATTTGAAAATACTGGGGGTTTTCTTCTTCAGATTACTAGTATTTATGGTAGCAATCTTGAAATGGAGAGAAATAGTTTGTGGAATAGGTTAAAAGCTCTAAAATTTAATTATAATCTCCCTTGCATTATTTTAGGGGATTTTAATACTGTTTTTCATGCTCATGAAAAATATGGTGGTGTTAAAATTCCCCAAAGTAAGCTTGATAAGCTTAATAAATTTTTATTAGAAACTGGTCTTATAGAACCAAGTACTAGTGGTAACAAATTCACTTGGAAATCTGGTTTAGAAAAGAATATTCGCTGTAAATTAGATAGGGCCTTGGTTAATAAAGAATTTTATAATGCTTTCCCTAATTTTACATGTTCTACTTTAGAACAAAATACTTGTGACCATGCCCCTATCCTGGTCTCTCTTTTTAGAGAGTCTGTTTCTAATAATAAAATTTCTCCCTTTAGATTCAAAAACGGATGGATTTTAGATAATAACTATAATAACATTATGAAAGAATGTAAGAAATTTTCTTGTCATGGTACTAAACAATTTCAATTCAAAATGTTCCTGAATAATACAAAGCATAATCTTAAGAATTGAAATAAAACCGATTTAATGAAACTTAATAAGTTGGAGATTTTAAGACATGAAGGTAAAGTTTTGCAAAATGCTATTGATAATAACCCTGGGAATGTTAACTCTGTCAAAGAATTTTTTTTCCAATCAACAGAATTTAGCTAATGAGTTATATATTAACACTGTCAATGCTAAACAAAAAGCTAAAGCTGATTGGTTAACCATGGGGGATGATTGTACCAAATTTTTTCATGCTAAAATGAGTAGCAGGAGACATATGAATAACATTGGTAATATTATTGACAAAACTGGTAATCTTACTAATGCTCATGACTTAATTACTAAAGAGGCTGTTGAATACTATGAAAAACCCTTTTTCTCTGACTCTATTGTTTCAGAATTTCCTCACATTATCTGTAAAAATATTTTGAATTCTAATGCTTCTGATATTCTGCTGTCTCCTGTTACTATGGATGAAATCAAATATGTTGTCTTTATGGATGGTGACAATAAGAGTCCAGGTCCTGATGGTTTTAATGCCAAATTTTATAAAACACAGTGGGATAGCATTAAAGATCAGATTTTTGGTTTAGTTAATGAATTTTTTGATAAAGGTAAAATTCTTAAAAGCATTAATCATACCTTTATAACATTAATTCCCAAAACTAAAAACCCCTCTTGCATTAGTGACTATAGACCCATCTCTTGTTGTAATTTTATCTATAAAATAATTGCCAATGTTTTGAGTAATAGAATTAAAAAAATTCTGCCATTCATTATCTCTGAAAATCAGAGTGCTTTTGTTCGTGGCAGACTCATTTATGAAAATTCCCTTTTAGCCCATGAACTTGTTAGAAACTTTAATTCTAAAAGTGTTAATAATGTTTGTATCAAAGTGGATCTTCAAAAGGCCTATGATAAGGTAAACAGACATTTCATATATCATATAATGAAGTGTATGGGTTTCCCTATTAAGTTCTGCAACTTGATTTTTGAATGTATTAACACCCCTACCTTTTCTATTCTCATTCAAGGCAAATATGAGGGTTTTATTAAAAGTAATAGAGGCATTATACAGGAGATCCTTTATCTCCTTATCTCTTTACTATGGTTATGGAGTATTTTTCTATTCTTATGGAAAGGGAAGTGATTAAAGGTAACATTTCAGCTATGAATAAAGTGCAGCCATCTATTAATCATCTTATATATGCTGATGATCTCATGATTTTTGTTAAAGCTAATAAGACTAATGCAGTTTCAATTAAAAAAAGCTTTGATAAGCTGTTTAGATATGCTGGTCTTCAAATTAATGATTTTAAAAGTAAGGCATATTTTAGTAAGAACAGCAGATATAAGAATGAGATTCTAGAATCTTTAAATATTACTGAAGGTAGTTTACCTATTAAATATCTTGGGCTACCCTTATCTATTAATCAAATTAAAGATTCAGATTGTTCTATGCTCATTGATAAAATACAAGGTAAAATGGAAACATGGTCTTGTAAGCTTCTTTCTATTGCTGGCAGATTGGAGCTTATCAAAACTTTTATATATGCAATGATTATGTATTGGATTCAAACATTTCATATCCCAGTTACCTCTATTGGGAAAATTGAAAGTAGATGTGCTGATTTTTTATGGAGGGGAAAATATCATAAAACTAATTGGGATAAAGTGTGTAGGCCTAAAAAGGAAGGGGAATTAGGTATTAGAAATATGAAGGATCTTATCCAAACCTGTCATTTAAAATTGTTTTGGAGATTTTTAAATGCAGACTCTCTTTGGGCTAGATGGACGAGGTCCAAATATTTGAAAAATACTAATTTTTGGACTGTCTTACCTAAAAGTAATCAATCTTATGCTTGGAAACAGATTTTGGAATGCAGAACTATTAGTAAGACCTTCTTAGAAAGAAAATTCAAATCTGGTGAGCAAACCAGTCTTTGGTTTGATCCCTGGTTTAAGAATGAATCATTTATTAATAGAGTAGGCTGGGATAGTTTAGTTATCTGTGGGGGGGGGGGGTTAATGATTCTGTAGCTATGATTATTAAAGATAACCGATGGCAACCTCAGCTACACCCCATCACATACCCACACAAGAATAATATATGTCATCTTCCTATTGATATTCATGCTGATAGTGATTATTGGGACTGGACAGCAAGTTCTAAAGGGAAGTTTTCTTTTAAAAATACTTGGGAAAACATCATAAATAAACTTCCCAGTGTTGAATGGTATAATTGCATATGGAACAAAGTGAATTGCCCCAAAATGGCTTTCTGTACCTTTTTTGCAATCATTAATAGATTGCCAACTTGGGACAGAATTAATAAATGGGGGAAATCTACTAATCCACTTTGTTCCCTGTGCAATCTTGTTAATGAGAGTGCTAATCATTTGTTTTTTGAATGCAGCTATTCTTACTACATATGGAATAACATCCAAAACACTTTGCATATCACTAACAATGGTCAAATGGATCTTATGCAAGCCGTACATCATATCAACAGCAATTTCAAAGATAAAAGCTATGAGAGAGACTATGCGCACATACTTTTAACTACTGCAGTTTTTCACATATGGAAAGAAAGAAACTTCCGCATTCATAACAAAAGCAGTATGAAGAAAGAGCAGAAGTGGATACTTATCAAATATGAGAGTAAAATTATCCTTCGTAAGTCTCAGAAAAAGATCAGAAATCAAACCAACTTCGCCTTCTTAGCCGATGATTGGAGCCATGAAGCTGGCAGTAAGCACTTGGAATTCTTTCTTGCTCGCGCCAGTAACGAAGCAAATGAATCTCACCAAAGCTCTCTAGCTACTGAAAGAGACTTTCGTCTTCATCAGCATGCTAAAGTTTCTACCAGGCTTAGCTGGTACCCGAATCCAGTCAATATTGATGCTAAGTGTAAGAAATTAACAGATCTAAGTTGTAATATACTTAGATCTGCTAATTTCCCCTCGTTCTCAACTCAGCAGAGTAACTACAGTTTCAAATCGAACGTAGAGGGGATGCGCCGAGGTTTCAGTAGCTGCTTATCGTACTGGGAGAGAGGAGAAACGAGTGGCGTTGGTGGAGAGACAGAGAACTGAGATTATTCTCGTCTTCCTCTCGCCATTTTTTTTTTCTTTTTCTCTCCGTTGTTTTGGTTGTGAATTTGTGTTGTCGGCTAGGGTTTTAGCCTTGCTTTGTTTTGGTTGTAGGGTTTCGGGTTTTTAACCCATTATGTTTGGGCTTGGCCCAACTTTTAACCTCTTTCAAAAAAAATCTCTTCAAACACTTTCGAAGAGTGTTGTGCCCATTTTTGGTACAAACAATAACACTTTCGAAATCATAGCGCTTTTGAAATCATAACACTTTGAAAATCATAGCATTGAAATCATAACAGTTTGGATATTAAAATAGTGTATATATTAAAATAGTTATAAATTAAAATAGTATATATATTAAAATAATTTATACATTAAAATAGTTTACATATATCAAAATACTTTATATAATAAACTTAGTTTCCTCCAATTTAACAAATTGATTCAAATCATCTTAAATTCCAAAAATTCAATTTAAACCAATTCCAGTTTAACCATTTTAATTTAAAGGTCCAAGGTTCAATTCAATTTCTCAATAAACCATTTCAATTATCTCAATTTCAAATATGGGTTTGAGCTATCTTTTCAATTCCAATAAGATTCAAAGTTTAAATATTCAAACTATTTCAATATAAGTTTCATATAGATTTCAACAGTTAACTTTAAATTTATTCAAATTAAAAATATTCACTTAATCATTTTAATAATACTCAAATAAAATCTTAATTTATAAATTTAAATTAATATTAAATATTCAGTATCAATTTTATTTAAAGTTGAGAATATTCATTTAATCACCTTTTTATCGAATCTAGTTATAAATCATAATTTCCAAAATCTCAAAATCAATAAGTTCGAATAAATTCTTATTTAAATTCAATTATTAACCAATTTAAAGTCCAAGTCAACATTAATTTATCTTCACAGCCTTTATTATTAAAGTTATAGTTTTATAAATATTAATACAACTTTAAGTAAATACTTAAACATATTATATACTAATTACATTAAATTTTATTAAATTATATCTTATTATTAAATGTAATTTGTATTAAATCTTATTTATATATTTTTAAATAATAAATTTATAAGAAAATCTTAAAATTCATATTTTTCAAAATTAACTTATAAATTAAAATTACCAAAACATATATTTTTTTAAAATCTAAATTTAGACATATATAAAATAACATTTATACATATTATATTTTTATATTTCAATATTTATTAAAACCCATATATTTCCTTTCAAATCTTTGGAAATCATTTCGAAATATAGAACAACGGTGTCCGTATATAATTTTTTACCCTATGGCCAAGTGATACGGATGTTTATCATTTCAATCCGCAATTTAAATATCTATGGATGTATATCATTTCAACCCGCAATCCCAAAATTTCAAAATCAATGAAAATTGCTTCGGTTTATCACTTTAACCCATAACGATTTTCCCCTATTCTACAAAATCATTCGCGTATGTATCATTTCAACGCATAGGGAATTCTAAATTAAAAGGAAACTTGCAGAGTGAGAACAAATATGATAAAATATAACATATCAATCACAGACATATATCATTAGTGATAGATTAAATAAAATATATACAACAGGATATGGTGTCATATATCACATGTGGGCATATCATATTTAATAATTAAATAACTAGCAATTTAAATTTAACAACATATTTCAATTGTTGTTTCAAGTGAAATCAAATTTATTAAATATAAGAATGTTAATCGTGAGTGATTGCTCACCTTTCGAGGCTAGAGAGACAAGAAGATGACACGGACACAGATACGCACACGAAATAGGGATAAGCTAAGAATTGCTGCGATAAATCGATAGTGAGATGGTAAGTTAAGATCAACAAGAGATCGATGAAACAAAGATATATTTCATATATATAAATTTTCAAAAAAAATTAAAATATACATTATAAATTATATGTATATATATGTATCTATATATTAAAATAAATACTTAATCCCAACACATAAAATATCTATATATATTTGAAAATCCAAATTCACATATACTTACAAATAAACTAATGTATATAAACATATGCACAAACTTACGTACATATTATTTATTTTTATTTTTTAAAAAACAATATATATGTATCATAAAACTCAATATCAACTTACATTATTAAATAAATATGTATAAACTCAAATAATTATATGTATATACAGTTATATAAACTTATATATACTACGACCAGATTATATACAACTTATATTATATACTTTACAAATATATGTTATTAAAATATATCAATACTAACATATTACATTACAGTAAACAGACACACACACACACACATATATATAAACAAATATACATAGACAAACTTATATATTATGACACTTCAAATATATTATAGATATACTTCCAAATCAATATTAATTTAAACACATATAAAAATCAAATATTTATATATATCTTATTTAAGTTGATACTAAAATCAAAATATATATATATATATATATATATATATATATAATACATGAAATACATATTATATGTACACCACGTGAAATCATTACTATAAACAGACAATATAAACTTATACATAAACCCAACAGAATATATATATAAACTAATATATATAAAAATTATATAGTATAGCACTTAATCATACTTAACTCATATATATACACACAAACATATCCCTTTATATATACAACATAAAACAACAAACCATATAAACTTTATATATATATATACTTGAATTATATAATAGGTTTGTACAAAAATGTGTATTGTTTGATATACATACAAACACCAACATAATATATATATATATAGACTAATATATATATATATATAACTTATATAATGTAATACTATACCTAGTATATAGTATTGTCTTATATATATAGTAGACTTATAACATAATATGACTTATATATATAAACACACAATACTTATATAATATACCTTCAATTTATATATAAGAGGAGACAGCTTGAGTGACAAAGGCCTGAGGGGAACAAAGGTTAGAAAGCAACGAGCTCTGCTGGCTGAAGTTGCGGCAGGGGTGGTGGAGGCACATGAGGAGAGGGAGAGGCCTTGGGTTTTGCTTTATGAGTGGGGAAAGAAGATGGGGCTGATGGATGGGTAAGGGCAGGCGAGAGAGGAGGAGCCTGCATGGTGGAGGAAGGTAGTGGAGGTGGAAAGAACGTGGAGGAGGGTTGTGAGGCCAAGGAAGGCGGTGGGTCTCGTAGGGTACAGGAGGAGTTGCGTGGGCAAAGGGGAAAAGGAGAACAGGAACAGAGAGGATGTGCTGGCAACAATACATATTTTAAAATTTTCTTTTGAAATGAATGAACAGAATTGAAACGAAAGGAAAAATGGCAGAAGAAAGTGAACCAGCAATTATAAGAGAATAGTAGGAATAGTAAAGGCCAGGCATGAGAATTCAGGAATAATAATGTCTAGTGGCTGTTTGTTTTTCAACAATTAGATAGGTGAAAGGACAAGAATCCCAAAAGGTTGAAATTGGTTACCGGTACGGTTAATTGTTTTATCGATTTCACCGTGTAAGAACTTCAAAACAAACAAATGAATATACTGTGGAGATCGGCATGACAAGACGATTAAAACGGTACATAGATATCAGCGATATGACCATCATATCAAAAGTCGATATTTCATTGTCATACTACTGCAAATTCATCGAAAACAAGATAAACGGTGCTGTAGAAGTCCAAATTTAACGAAACAAAATATGACAACTCACTCAGAAAATGATGAATATTTTATTTATATAATAATATTCAAATTTTGGAAATATTTTATCTTCATCAAATTAACCGATATAAAATTTAAATAAAATTACACAACACAATAAACTTCCATATTTTCTGATGAAAATTTACTATTTGGTATATTTAAGTAGACATTTCAAATATCAAATTTTCATTATTGAATTAAATTGTTTAATTTCAAGCAAAATTGCAGTTAATTGCGTTATTAAACCGTTAAAATTTAGTGATCGTTGCATAAACTGCAATGAGATGTACGTAATATGTTAATAATGGATTCATTGATGATTTTAAATATTGAATGGGAAATAAATTGTGTATGTAATGAATGAAAATTAATAAAAGATGATCATTGTATGAATGAATGAAAATAAATGGAAAGTAAATAATGTGAAATAAACCAATCGAATAAACTTAAATAATATTTAAAATCCTATGTTGTCTGGATTATGGGATGTTGGGAAATAGTACTCCAAATTTTAAGGATGTACGAATAACCTATTAAGTAAACCTAAGATTGTTGAGCGTAAGACACACTTGGTAGTTTATTTATCATTCTTGGACGATGAAAAGTTTCTGAACCAGGACAAACCATTAGTTTTGGTTACTATGGATGTATGATTGATTTCTTTGATTGCATGTCTTTTGTTTGTATATGATTATTTCATATTGTATGTTGCTTGTGCTATTGATTTAAAATAACTAAAATACTACAGTTTTACATAAATTTAACTCTTTTTAGATTATGTAAGTAAGATATAGGTTTATGGAAGCAACAGATACTGCATTTGGTTTCAAAAATAAAGTTGTTTGCCCGACAATCGGATTACGGTTTTTAGAATGATATTTTATTGTTTTTCCCATGGTTTGGGATGTTTATTATTGAAACATGATATATATATATATATATATATTGTAATTATTAATATTATTATTTTTTCGAACCTAACCACACAAAGGAGACTGCCAAAAAATTTCATTAATTTAGGACTTAGAATTTTTTTGTGCAAATGTGTTTATTTTCAAAGTTATATTAAAACATAATGATGTAAATTTAAAGTGTTTATAAATTGATATAATTCCTTATTTTCCTTTTCGAGGACGAAAAGTTGAGTGGGGGATAGTGTAACGACCCATAATTTTAATAAATAAAAACTATTAAATTAAATAAGATTTTGAAATTTAATATCGTGAGAAATTAAAAATTATGATTTATCAATGAGAAAATAATTAGAATATGATTTAATAATGTTGTTTGAATTTTATTGACAACTATTTTAATGTAATTTCAATCAACTGAAATAATTGTAAAGTTAATCTGGTTATAATTGTTAATAAAGAATAAATTAAATGTTGGAATCAATGTGAATTAATATAATTGAAATATAACTGTTAATGTGAGTTAAGATGGCAATTGTAGAATATGAATGCAATAAAATGTAAACTAATGTTACTTATATTCATAAGGTAATAGTTGATTCAATAATAGGAGTGTAAATCGAAATAAAAGAATTTGATTGAAATTGAAATATAATTAACAAGGGTTTTATTTCAGTTGTAATTGAACACTGAAATTAGTGCAATATTTAAATATTGGATTTAACATGGAAAATTTGTTTTAAAAGATTATAATTTTCTATGTAATCAAGAATGACAAAATTGTTAACTTTTAAATTTGAATTTAAAGGTGATTAAATCAATTTAATAATAATTTATTTAATTAACTTGAAAATTAGTCATTTTGGTCACTGTCTCGGATTTCGACGAAACAGTTTCGTCGGATCCGTAACAGTGAATTATTGTAGGATTTCAAGTTTATAGCGATCAGACTTATCGTTTGATCGTGCGAGCTTGAAACGCGTAGAAATCAATTAAAAGAATTTAAGTGATTATAATTTGATTTGAAAGCTAACTTCTGTATATAATGGAATTAGGCTTTGAAACTAGTTCCATTGAGTTTAAAAATATCAAAAACTTGTATTTTAATATATGGAATGACCTACTTTCGTTTCGGGAATGAAACGGGCTTGTAAGGTCGTTGTTATCGTTTCGACCCAAATCGATATGTCTATTCGTTCTTATCCATCTCTGTCTATATAAATTGATTTTTCTGAAACCCGAGCAGTCTTTTATTTTATTTTTATACGTTCTTCTCATCCGCTCCTTCCTCCTTCCCAATGGAAGATAACCCAAACCCTAATTCCAATTTCAAATCAAACTTCAAAATTCAAACCCCTCAAACCATATCAAATTATATATCTTTGGAAAGCTCTCGACGAACTTAATCTCTCTTCATAATTCGTTTTTGTACTGGAGGCACTATTTGGCCAAAATTCAGTGAAGAATTCTCGGTCGTTGATACTAGGGTGTTGTTTTCAACGGTGGATCGTCAATTATACGACGATTGGAGGGTACCACACATAGAGCTTGGTGAATGGAATCGATCTATGGTGGTCGTTCGTCTTGGATGTGCTTCGATTCGCCTGAAATTGACGGTCTTGTGAAGGCAGCGGCAGAGCACTGGATAAGGACGGAGACTGCCGCGCAGTGCTTGGAAATGCGCTGTGGCTTGGACGTCGCTTTGGTGCGATCTGATCATGGCGTTGATGCATGGAGTGGCGGCGGTTGATCGAAGTAGGGTGGTGGATGATGGTGATCAAGGGTTGCGTGCATAGTTAGGGTTTGACACAGTGAGAGGAAATTTACCTAATTGCCCTTATATTTTTTTTAAATTTAAATTTTAGATGTTCTACCTATCATAACTTTTTTGCACAAGCTCGGATTTGGACGCAATTTCTTCCATTGTGTTCGTATTGAAATTCCCGATAACATGTATCTAGTTTGGCCGTATTCCGAGACTGTTCAAATTTTGGGCTTTATTTGGATTTTAAATCGACAATAAATCAAAGATGGATGATTTAAGCCACTCACGAATACTAAACCTTCTTATGTTTGTTGAATTAAATTTATGAATTGATAAAAAATTTATGATGGTTGTTGGTAATTTAAATTTCCATTTAAATTTAATTTTAAATAAATTGCCATTTAAATTAATATTCAAATTAAATTGATAGTTAAATACCGGATATTGATAACCAGTTAATTGTTGTGATTTATTGACTGATTAGATTTTAATTGTGGTGGATGTTTATTTTTTGACATTTTTGATGATTGGAAGTTATATTTATTATATATGTTGTTATCACTTTGCAAGTTCCCTTAGTTTATTGTTAGAAAAATCACTATGGGTTGAAATAATACATACCCGAATGATCTTATAGATTAAGGAAAATTGTTATGTGTTGAAATGATACGTACCGAGTGATTTTACTGATTTGAAAACTAATTTGGGATATGGGTTGAAATGATATATACCCGGGAAATTAAACTATTTTGGGGTTAAAATGATACATACCCTATCACTTAACCATAGGGTAGAAAATTATATACGGACACCGTTGGTCAGCTTAAATTATTTTCTAAATGGTAAAGTATGTTTGATTTATAAATTTGATTTTTAAATTTAATTTAATGCTTTTATTTAAAAATTTGTATTTGGAAAATAATTTATTTTATACGTTTTAAAGTTTCAAATTATAAGTTAATATATGGTTTAAAAAGTAAATTTAAGATTTTTTTTTACTTATAGTTTTATTTAGTTTTAAAAATATTAAATGGTTTAAATTTTAATTTGATAAATTTTTAATATAGTTTTAAGAGACTTATGTAAAATTTAATATAATAAAATATTTAATATAGTTTTAAGAGATTTATGTAAAATTTAATTTAATAAAATATTTAATATTGTTTTAGGGGTTTATTTAAATTCAATTTAATATAATAAATATAGAATTTGTAATAACTTTAATAGATAAAAAATGTAAGAGGTTTGTAAGGAATTTATAAAAAATTTGTAAGAGATTTTATAATGGATTTTATAAAATTTGTAAAAGATTTTTTATAAAGGATTTTATAATGGTTTTATAAAGGAATTATAATGGTTTTAAAGGATTTTATAAAGGGTTTTATAAAAGAACTTATATGAAGGGATTTGGAAGCATTTTAAAGAAATCTGCGTAGCGGTTTATGAAAAAGGGAAGGGTTGTAAACTATTTTGGAATTTATAAATAGCTTTATAAATGGTTCTAAAGTATATAAATAGTTTATAAATGGTTTAAGAGAGATTTATAAATTATTTTCAAAATTGATTGAAAGAAATCTTCCTCGGTATTTATGAATATATTTATACTTTTGGAATGAGTATATGGATATGTTGATATGATGGTATAAACTGTTTTTTGGATTTATTATATAAATGTTTTATAAAATGACCACGGTGTGAAATAAGCGTTTGGTTATTCAAGTGACCGGGGTTGGATATTGTCATACTCTCTGCCAATTCCAAACCACTTTAACATCGTGTACGTGGTGGAGAATCCAGAACGAAGTAGGATGGTTTGGCAAACGCTACTTGTATGAGGTAAGAACATAGCCCTGACCTTCAGGTCAACTTGATATGGCTAAAATAGAAGCTGTACCGGGCCAAGTGAGGTCGCTTCTCTGATCGAACACACTTCTTCGATACCATATCTATTACTTTGTGATTGATTAGTGTCCACCCTCGATTTGATTTTGGAAGTGTGTTTCGAGGTGGTGGTAGTAGCTGCTATGCGTTACCACCAATCCGGGAGTGCAAAACGGTAGAATCCTACCCTGGACATTTCCTCGGGTACCTTTTCATATGTTTTATCAAGCTCACTACGATTTTAGTTTGTGTCGTACTCATGGAGTGCTCCATGATAGCCCACCAGTTTACGATGGAGTTTACAGTAATGTACAGACTATGACACTTATATAAAATGTGTTAAGGGGAATATGGGTAACGTCTCAACACTATTTTATTAGTTTACTTTACTAATAGACACTACATATATAGCATATATTACTACCTATAGATACTTTAATGGATCTTTAGGAGATGGAAAATCCCAAAACATCTCTTAAGTTATTGCACACACTTTATACACTGGATATGAGATGTAAAATCCCGTAAATATCTCTGAAGCCATTACACTCATATTTACTTGTTTTTAATTTAACTTACATAAGATCTTTTAGCTTTGACTCGAGTGTTTTATCTTTTCATTATGCTCGGGTCAGCCTGAGCATTTTAGTGTTGAAGACCATTTTATTTTTGGAGGATAAAGACGGATATGGGTATACTATTTATTGTATGTATTCCATTGCATCATGTTGTTCTGTAGCATTATCATATTATACATGATGTATGTATAACTCTGACTGTATTGTAAAAATTGTGCAATCAAATGTATATTATAAAACAACTTCATGAACTATTTATTTGAGTATTATATTTTGTCATTCCACTGTGAGATTATGTGTTTTGTTTTTCCTTCTTTTCTCTTATTTTCTTATTTACCCCATTGATAATCATCCTTTTTGAATGGTTTGAGTTGACATGTGTGGTGCATTGTCGATTTAAACTGTCCAAAAAGTTAGGTCGTTACAAGAAGCTTGAAATTGCTATAACATCTTATGAAGAAAGAAGTATTGATGATCCAAGTAGAAGCAGCGATTATTGCGATATAATGCCTCCTTAAGAGAATATTACAATTTGCATGCACCCATGTTTATGTTGAGGATGAGCTCATGACATCATGTATTCCTAAGAGAGCGCAAGTGTAACACCTTATTTTCGAGTTTCGCAAAAAGCACCGAAAACTAGAGTGCTAGAACAAAACAAATGACTCAACCACCTTATATAGAAACATTATATAATATGACTTGTTCAATAACCTAGTATAACGTGATATGATATGCTTCGCCAATAGCATAAATATTTTATCGAAGTGGGGTATAATAATTAGCTTAAAATGGCATACTATAATTATCTCATAATATAAAATCATATTTGTGATAAGTAATACTCATAGTGGTGTGTCTGGTTATTTTTTTTCCTAAAGTAGAAATCAGCATCAAATTTATCTTACAAAATCTCAACAGTTGTTAGTAGTGAAAATAATATAATATGTACATCCACAACATGAATAAGGAACATATATTAAACTTTAGTGTCAACTATATTCAAGGGTGCAATATAAAACTACCATAACAATTGCAATATCTCCATTTATGAACTATTTAGAATAGTACACTATGAAGTAAATAATTATATCTATACTTATAACCTATATCACACAAAGATTTAATCATCATACTAAATTCGTATTATTGTTACAAGAGAAACAACATAAGTAGCTTATGGGATTTCAATACTTGTAGTAATGTCCTCATATTTAATTCATAGTTGATTGATTACCAAAATACAAAGTACAGCTTAGACATAAAGTATTAACATACAGTCAATCCATACCATCTGATGTAAGAAGTCTATCTACCACTTCACACAGTATTTTTTATTGGTAAATTTTCCATAATCTCGGAGCAGACTCGAATGATTGACCTGGACTAAGGAATGATAGAGAAATAGACCTAGAGGTTTGGAAAATGTCATGAAATGGCAAAGAGGAGAATTGCAAAGGAGATAACCAAGAATGGACAAGATGTTGCAACTCGCCCCCTTGACTCGGCATCTACAGCTTGGACCCTGGTTGTAACCTATGGTAAGCTAAAAAGCTTGGTTAAAATACGAGGAACAAAATGAAGGATCAAAATGAAGCAAAGTATTTGAGGTCAACTTGGCACCGAGTTCTAAAGCATGGCTTGTGTCCAAGTTGTGAGTAAATGGCTGACTCGGCCACGATCTTTACTTGAAATTTATGTTGGATATGGAGAATGTGTGGAGCATATTTCAGAGCATATTTTGATAGATTTCATCTATGTAGAGGAGTAGATGCATTAGAAAGGGGATCCCTTTTGAATTACAATGAATCAATATGAGTTGAGATATTCAATTTTGAATTGAACTCTGTATAATCCATATCTGAGTTGTAAGCAACCATGTTGTAAAAACTACTTTGTAGAAGCAGAGTATAATCAATAGAAAATGATGAAGTGGACGTAGGTTAGGGTATCTACCAAACCATTATAAAAATTGGGTGTTCCTTTTCTTTCTTTTGATCTCTTTTCTTTTATAATCTACATTTGCTATTTGATTGGGTGTTTATGCCATTTTTGGTTTAAATATTTTGGTGCTTTCACTGAGAAAGACTTGAGATTTAATTTGGAGAAGATGATGTGGCCAAATACTAGAGCCATTACTAGAGTAAGTCAACAAGGGCATGTGGGCAGCTAAGAAGTATACTCAAATTCAATTCTCTCTTTAATCTACGTGACTAGGGAAGAGATGGGGAGAATGATGATACATATGCAATTTAGGCTGGTAGCTCGATAAGAAGAGATGATGAATGAGTTCTTCAAAAGAATAGAACATCAAAGGACAACTGGAGGAGTTGAAACCAAAGTCAAAGGCTAGAAGGCGGAATAAGTGCACCATGGGATGAGGCAGAAAGAGTTTGGAAAGCACCTGGAAACACCATAACTCAGTATTGACTTAAGAAAACTCGGTATGGAGTCATGTGGCCTAGGGGCATTATGAATTTAGAAAATCATCAATCTTGAGAACGCTTAAGGCATGATGTCAAGCCACAAAATGAAGATCAAGAAGAAAATTATGGTAGTAAGGAGATGGATTAGAAGCTTCCCATAGGAATGGGAGGTAGGGCGAAGATTTAGATTAGGATACGCGTAGAGCCCTAGGGATTTCCACTAAATGATAATGGTAGGATTGCTGATATGATAAGACAAGTACTGAGTGGTAGACCTCCAGATTAGAGTTTAAAGGATGTAAATAGAAAATTGTTCACCCTAGACATCCGATACACTAGGAACCAACTTGAATTTAAGCACCAACTTTGGAGATGTATAATATAAGGATAGATCCAACCGTTCACTTGGTGAGATATATCTAACACATGGGAGTTTTGGGTGCTTCAGAGGAAGTGATGACATGATGTTTCCTATTATATTTGATGGATTTAGCGACGATGTGGTTTTGTCGGTTGGAGAATGGGCCCATCAACATATGGACCGTATTAGTGGATAAATTTATGAAATAATTCAAAGTCCATATAGCATGACCAAAAATGTGATGAAAATTCCAAGTGTGAAATAAAGAGCCTGTGAGACCCTACAACGTTACTAACTAGATTCATCATAGCAGCCGCTGCAATGTAGAAACCAAACACGTTAATAGTCCTGATGGAGGGGCCAGTAAGACTAATTTTGAATTGCTTTGGAGAGAGGTTCACCAGTCGATCTTATGGATTTCTACCACCAAGTTGAAAGATATTTATGCTAGGAGAACGTTGAAGAAAAGAGTGTTGAGATTAACACTGTGAAAGATTAAGGATCGTCCAAAATAGGATATAGGAAGGATAAAGGAAAGCGGAAAACTGACGATAACTTTAGAGGATCAATGCCAGTAAAGAGGGAACCGAAGTTTTCCTCATACATTGAATTAACCGAAACTCCATAGAGGATTTACTTGGATGCTGGGAGATATATTCCTTACCGAAAAGCTGCAAAAAAATCACAGATTGGGGAAGAAAGTCTAGAAGTTTTGCATATTCCATAAACTAGATAAGCATGAAACTAATGAGTGCAAACATATGCGATATTTGATCGAAGAACATGTTCGGAGTAACCATTTACAAATGTATGTCAAAATATGATTACCTCCGCCCAAACGGCAATGGTGCTACAAGAGCGACCACCATTTGTGGCAGATGTATCAGGATGCGGCATTGGAGCTATCAAGAATGATTATCCCATATTCAAGATAGAATGGAGTTAGGTTTGATTTTCGCACTTTATTTTCTATGAATAAGGTATAAAGGATTATTACCAAGCCACTTACTCATGCATGTGATCCCAAGGGACCCTATAGTCATGCTCTAAGTTAGTATAAAGGTAATCCTTGACTAGATTAAACCTTTTGATCTTTTCTTGATGCGTTGATTTGATCTTTATAAATGATTGATGGATTTTTGAACTTGTAAACCATTCACATGATAATTAGCATTCACACTATTATGGGATACCAATAGGACTGGGTTATTCCTTAAACTAATATATAAATTTATAGGACATGGTTTCCCCAATAGAAGAGACAGGGCAATGATTTGTGAAGTACAGATTCCCTTGCTGTACAGGTTCCTTTGTTGGAGAGCAGGTGGATAGACTTGTACGAGGTAGCAAGTCCCCTCATCGGAGAGTAAGTGGATGGATGTGCTTGGATATTAGGTCCCCTTGCTAGAGAGCCAGCGAACTGGGCTCAATCTGGATATGTAATTATGTGATCCAAAGAGTTCAAAAACTAAAACTTGTTATTTAAACACCCTTGATGCTAAAATGATTCGATAACGATTATTGGTTTATGTTATCGCCACGAACCGATTGGACTTACTGATGATGAGATGCTTGGTGATACTATAAGATTTATAAATACATTCCAATCAGTAGAGATGCACAATTATGGTTAATGATGCATGATTGTATAATATATGACTTACCCATCATAATTAAATCCTGGGAGAACACAGGGCAATATTGATACTGATATATGATGATTTAATCCTGAGCGAACGTGGGGTGATCTTAATTATGATATGCAATATATTAAGATTTGGAGGAACATAGAATGATTATGATTTATGACCATTTAAGTAAGGATTTGAGTTCTTAGTTATGATAGGTCTAGAATGACCCTTGATTAGCAGGTGAACATGAAGGAATCAGATGATTCGCCACGATTGGTCCAGTAGATAGCCAAAGAAGTTGGATTTTGAAATTTGCTAGTTTTGATCTTTGTTCTTAAGAAAAGCACACCTTATATTCACAAGGCATGCTTTGGAGGGCAAATGTTGTTAGCAAATTTTCCATAGCCTTAGAATAGACTTGAATGATTGAATTAGAGTAAGTAATGACAGTGAAATGGACCCAAAAACTTGGAAAACGTCATGAAATGGGAAAGAGGAGAATTGGAAAGGAGACGACCAAGATTGGACAAGATGCTACCATTTAGCCTCGCTTTGACCTGACATTTACAATACAAATCGAAGTTCTAACTTATGGCAAGCTAATAAAGCTTGGCAAAAAGATGAGGTACAAAACGAAGTTAAGACTAAAAAGAAGAAAAGCATTTTACATCAAAATGGCACCGAGTTGTGAACCAAAACTTAGGTTCGAGTTATGAATGGGTGGCTAATTCGACTATGTTCTTTACCCGAAGTTTTTGCTAGATTTGGAGAACGTATGAAGAATATTTTGAAGTTTATTTTGATGGCTTTCTTATATAAATAAAGGAGGAGACATTGGGAAGGGATCCTTTCCTGAACTACATTGAATCAGTATGAGTTGTGTTATTCAATTTTAAGCCAAATTTTATATAACTCATATCTTAGTTGTAAGCAACCGAATTATAAAAAATTACTTTATAAGAGTAGAGTATTATCAATAGAGTATGTTTAAGTGGACGTAGGTCGAAGTATTTGCCGAATCACTATAAAAATATGGCGTTATTTTCTCTCTTTTGACACCTTTTCTTTTATGATCCATATTTTCTATTTCATTGGGTGTCATGTCATTTCTTGTCTAAATAATATGCTAAATCTCAATGACTAAATCAGTCGTTCAAATGTCAAGTTGTCTACTCAAATTATTTTTAAGGGATAATTCATTGATATTTGTAATTGTTGGTAGTCATACTGGTTGTGTGACGACCCAGAATTTTTAAGCATTTGAAATCTAAATATTTAATTGATTTTGAATATTTAAAAGTTAATTTTTACTTGAATTTCAAATATCACCATTATCTGGAATTTAATTATTGGATTCTGGAAGCTGGGTAAAATGTTGAATCTGGAGTTTTAAGCCTATTAAAAATAATTTGAAGGCTTGTAAAATTTATTTTGATAACACTAAAGATAATAGAAGTTGTAAAATTGAAATTAGCAATGGTTTGTTCAGTTTTAAAATTCTATAGTTTAAATTGAATTTAAAAATAGCCTTCCGAGGCACAGTCTCGGAATTTGAAGAAACCAGTTCCATTGGATCCGTAATACAGTATTATTATCGGATTTCAATTTTCGTAGCGTTTGGAGTTGTTGTGAGAGCATACGATATATTAACGCGCTGAAATTAATATCGAAAATTCAATATAATAATTGGATCCAAAAAGCTATCTTCTCCATACGATCGAATTAGGACTTGAAACCTTTTCCATTTCATTCGGAATAGGGGTATAACATTATAAATGCCTGGTGGCATGTCGTAATAGGAGTTCGAGATTTTCCTGCATATTCATAACACGAGATGTTACAATTATATACATGTATCTATGAAATCAAATCAAATAAATGCCAGCCGCCTATTCACGTTTGAAATTACGCCTACTTTTTCCCTTCAAATCAGTCATATTCAAGTCGTTCAAAACACGCCATCCCGCATCACTTAAATCGTGCCCCTCTTTTATCGTTCTACTCATTTTATTCATCTCCTCCGCAATGAGAATTATCTCGTTCGATTATAAAAAAATATCTATATACAGAACGAGATCGAAATCTCATACATAGAGCGGAAGCCCCTCTTTTGGTTTTCAAGCATGGCGAATTGGATGCTCGAACTCGAAGGTTGAATCGCGATCGCGAATGGAAGCAGTTAGGGTTTCACATCGAGACGAGATGGTCAGGACAACGTAGTCGAGATGGGAAAATCGCAAGGTTGGATTCAAAGTTTATCTACAGATCGCGAGGCGATTTGGGACGCGGTAAAGGGAGTGTAGCAGTTTGCATCGTCGTTAGACTCGAGTGAACGAGCAATAGGTAGAATTGTTTTCGATGATGGTCGAGAAACATCTGGGGATGGTCGGAGTTGCGCGAGGGTGGTGGCACTCGTTCACGAGTGGTTGGGGTGGCAAGTATGGGCAGAAGATGTGGTGCAGTTTTCGAGATTAAAGGGGTGCTGCATGCGAGAGGGGATGAGTTCGATCGACCTGAGGAGGATTTCACATCGGAGGAAGGTGGAATCACTCGATTTTAGGCACGGCTGCGTACGTGGTTGGGCTACTTGATGTTTTGGGGTAATTCCTTAATTATCTTAGTAACTATGTTAAGTACAGATTATTATTGCCTTGTTTTATATATATATATAATAATAGTTAGTTTTATAAAAAAACAGAAAATTCATACAGACATGGTTTTGAAAAAAATATAATAAAAGTAGGAATTTTAAAGTATTTGGAAGTTTATATATGAATATAATATATATATATATATATAGATTTTTGAAAACCTATGATTATTTTTATAAAAATATATATATGTAGCATCAAAGAAAATCAGTTTAAAATTTAATTATTTGTTTAAAATAAAATCATTGGTTAATTGAATTTATAAATAGGGAATTCAATTGTTTTATTTATTCAAATATTAACAAAAAAATTATATAATATTTATTCAAGGTTGAAATCTGAAAAGAAACAAGCTGGTCTGGAATGGATTGCAAATAAATTCAAGGTGAGTTAATCTCACTCAGCTGAATTTAAATTTAAATTTAAATGGTTAAATTTAAATAATTGATTGATTGTTTGGATTTGGTGTATTATATTATATATAATAGTATATAGTATATCTTGGAATGTTTGATTCTTGCATTTTATAGCGGATGAGACCCTATGCGCCGCATAATAGCGGATGATTTTATATAAATCCCATATACCGCGATATTCCACCTCGAAGTGGAATTGGTATTATATATTATGCTAACGTCTGTGGATGCAGGGAAACAGGTTGGAGGGATCCAACATGATTCCTCAAAATTATTTAGAATAGTTTGATATTCTGTATTATGGATATTGGATATTCTATGATGAATATTATTGTTAATTGGAAATATTGATTTCTATGTTTGCTTGTATATATTTCGGTACGCTGAGTTATCGAAATATATATAGAATTGGAGTTTTGAAAAGAAAATAAAAGAGTGAATTTTTAAGTAAAATAATCATAGAAGATTTGAATAAATCAAAGAATGAATTGGATAAGAATAAAAGCGATTTTTAAATTTTTTAATAAATAACTCCGAGTAGGAAAAATGGGATTTTGAATAAACAGAAATTAATGATTTGCAAACTTAAGTGATATCAATTAAAGGAATATAGAATTATTTTAAAATTCAAAGTTTAAATTTATTTAAAAGAATAAAGAAGTAATTTGAGAAATCTAAAATTGGTATTTTCAGTTAAAAGTATTTCAAAAATCATAATTAAGGAATGAAATCTGAAATTTATGGATTTTGGAATAAAAGGGAGTAAATTGGAAATCAATTTGGAAATTGATTCAAGTATTTGGAAATTTAAAGGAGAATGTGACTGTAGAATTTATAAATTGAGTTTATAAAAGCAGAGTAAAATATATCAGAGGATATTTGGGAAGAATAAGTTCAAGGTGGAAATTTATTAAAGTAATGAGAAAATTTGTTTAAAAATAAATAGTGATTTATTTTTAAAGGATGTGAAGAGAAGTATATTTCCCTGGATAGCCAAGTACGTTTTCAAAGTAAATTTTAAAATATAAGATAAAAGTTTAATGTTGTTTCAAAAAGAAGGTTTTAGAAAAATTTATTATTTTTGAATATTTAAAATTCTGAAGTAAATATTTTTCAAATCAATTATTGTAATAATTATTTAAAGGTGACTTAGTGTTTTGTTTTAAAAAGTGGAAACCTAGTTTTATATTTATAAAGTAACTTTATTTTCAAATATTCGTATAGTATGTGTTTTTAATCAAGTATTGATGTAGTTTTTAACTTAAATGTTTTAAAGTATATTTCAAAGTAAAGCGTTTTAAATTATTTTAAAAATCTAAAGTTTTATGCTTGGTGATTTCAGTGGAAATAGAAAATAATTGGAATTTATTCTGAGAAAGGAAGATAGTTGAAACTATTTTCAAAAGGGTTTGAAAAGTGGAAATATATCTTGTGAAAATATTTTTGGGATTAATAAATAATTTGGGAAATTATTTATTGGTTGATGGTTGTTTTTTAATATTAATTGATAGTTAAATCACCGACTATCAATATTGGCCAAATGCGCTGAGCGTTTCGAAGAGTCCGGGATCGAGATTTATTTCTCGAAAACCACTTCGATCCGGTTTGTACGTTTCGTGGAAACGAGTTTGGATTCGAAGATGGAGCAGTGAAGTGCAAGGGCTAGTCACTACTAATCCTGAGGATATTTCCGAAATGGATGTAGTAGGAATAGTGCCTTCGGTTCCGTTCGAACCCGGTACGGACTTGTATGGATGAATGCTTTCGGGACATTGTCAGGTGGACGATGGGCGTTCTAAGGGATATGTTCTGAAAAGGTAACGCTTAGCCTCAAGCCTCATCAACCGGGAATGACTGAAAATCAGGGGTTATGCAGCAAGGCTTCATAGGTAGCCCCCACTTGAGAGTAAGGTCATCCCTGTCTAGATGTCCCTTTTTATTTCGGCTTAGTGGGCGGTTGCTGATCCCAACCGTGGGTTGTTCTTACTCGAATCTGTCCAGTAAGGGATGGTTCCGGTCTTGTGTTGCAGGGGAGCGGGCGTACTCCTCGGTACTGTGATCTAGGCCACGTACTGTGACAGGTGGTACCCCAGTGCCTAGTCATTAGTTGGCAATCCAATCTCCCTACGAGCCTTGTACGAATTTTGTTTGTATTACCCACTCTGTGGCTAGTAGCTGGAATTTAATCATGTAACAATTTTGGCTATTTTATAAGTATTTGTATATAGACCCTATTATAATATCAGAGGATTTTATAAGAAATGTTTTAGCTATTGTAAGGTAAAAACCCGAAATGTTTATTTGTGGCGTGGTCTTACGAGATGCTTTTGTTTTCAAAAGAATTTTGAAACTTTAATAATCCAATTGAGTGTGGTTTTCTCACGTTGGTTTTCCAGACTGACTTAGGTGTTATTTAACTGTAATGCTCGGGTCAGCCCGAGTATTATAGGATACAGGATATGATGTTGGGAAGCTCAGGAGACCAGCTGGATGGTGATACGTACTTCCGTATTTGGTTATTATTCCGCTGTGTATCTAGATGTATGTTATTGATGTAGAACTCTGATGATGTATGTATAAACAGTTATAGTTTTCTTTTGTGTAAAGATATGTTATTATATATTATATTTTATTCCGTTGCGTTGGTTAGATTTTATTGTTGTTTTCTGTTTTCTCTTCTTCTATCTCTTTTTCTTTAACCCAAATAATTCGTATTTCTGTACATCTTGAGTTGATTGACGTAGAATAGAGTTGTCTCAAGGGGTATGGATTTGCGAGTCGTTACAGTTGGTATCAGAGCTTAGCTTGGTGATAACCTTGGCTCTGGTGGGGATTACTCATTAAATAGAGTCAATAGTACTCTAGACCGAGTTTAAGCGTATTAATAGATATGAGCACGTATTTGTTAGTGAATATAAATGATTTTATATTGTGTTGATTGGTTTATTGAGTAGTTTATGGATTCTGGTCAATACGAGTAATTAACGTTATTGATAGGGATCTCTAAACACTTGAATAGAACAATTCGACACAGTATTGTTTTAAGTAGTGTAAATGAAATAATTTTACCCAAATTATTTTTGTATATAAAAGATATAATTTTTGTAAAGTATTATAGTATTTGGATGCTTGATTGTTAAGGAATGATAATATTAAATTATTAACACTATTGTGTAGAAATTGAAAACTTATAACCAAAGTTGAAGAATAAATTTATATAACAAAATGAAATTTGAAATATAGATTATAAATGTAATTTATAAATTGAAATAAACTTCATATACAAATGAGATTTGTAAATGTAAACTGTAAAGGTGATTATAATTTTGAAATAGAATTCCAAAGAAACATTTGAAATTGAAATGAGATAAAATTCCAAAGAATGTTTGAATATAGATTTAAAGGAATTGCAATTTGGAATTTTTGGAAAATTCTTTTTAATTCCTTTGGGTTTGAAAACGGTTTTCAAAAGGTTTGGAGGAATAATAGTATTGTTTTGGAAATATTTTGAGTTGTATTTGAAATCTTGTGAAATTTGGAAATTAAAAATATTTGAAATGTTGTTAAAGAGATAAAAGCACTAAACTCTTTCGGTCGCTGGAAAATAATTTCGATGATGATCGCGACATCATCGGTGTTCTTTTTCGAATTTCCAAGAGAGGAATTGCTACCTGAATATTTTAAATTGGAATTGTTTGCGAACTGGGTTTGGTTTTGAAATTCAAAGGGATAATTGAATTTGCCAAAGGATTTTGGATATAGTTGATTTCAAAGGTGATTTTGAAATTTTGGGAAACTGTTTAAACTCTGGAATCTTATTTTAAATGTTTATGGAATAATAAAAGTATATTGGCTAAATAAAATGTATAATTCCGAGTTAAAGGTAAAATGTGAATGGAATTGATTATAAATGGATAAAAGAAAGGATATAAATAAGTTTGTGACTCATAAAATTTAGAAGTGGAATAAATAAGCCAAAATAAATTTGTTTTGTACTTTGGGAAATGAATAAAATCCAAAATTTAAATTATAAGATAGATTGAACTCCAGTAAAATAGTTAAAGTGATTTTTGAAATAAAAATCAAATATTGGGTATAAGATTGGAGTAAACAAATAGATAATTAATTAGTTAATGAAATTGGAAATGAACTTGAGTATAAATGAATTCAGCTTGGATTGTTGGTGAATTAAATGTAATTGGAAGTGTAGTCGAATAAAATAGAATTGGATTATAACAATATAGATTGAATTGGTGGATAAAAATCCAAGTAGACATAAATTTAAAACTTTCATTGTTATTGATAGGAATAAATTCAGAATGAATTAAGTATAGAAGTTTGAAGTTTAAAGAAATGACTGAATAAACTAATTTAATTAAATTAGTAAATGAGATTGGTTTGATAATTGAAAATCAAATTAAGGATTTAATTTGGGAAGTGTTTTTAAAAACAAAATATAACTTGAGTTTTGAAGTTGAAATATCTTGAAGGAAATAAATAACTGAAGTAATATTTGGGTAAAAGCCTTGACTTAGGCAAAATTGTGAAATGATTGTGTCGAGTTTAATGAAATGATCTTAAATAAAACTTGTTTAGTTAATGAAATGAAAAGCCAGTTGAATACCAATTTGATGCGACAGATGTTTGGCTTGTAAATATATTATGTAATGAGTTCGTTTGGATTAAATGAATTGAATGTAAGAAATGGAGTGTAAGCCATTTAAATGGAACGAAATAAGAATAAATTAAATGAGATGGTGGGTGAATAGGTTGAAAGCATTTAAATTTGTGTCGAAACTTTATAAATTTACTTATGGACAACATTTAGTGTATATTGCTTGTGTTATACATGTGTTTAGTTGTTGAAATTAATTGAAATGTTAATCAACTTTGTATATTCGTCACTTACATGTTTAATTGAGTAAGTTCAGGTATAGGGAAGCCGTGTGGCTGGATTTGGTTGCGCTTATTGCTAAAATAAATAAGTCATTTGCTTAAAATGCTAAATAAGGTACGCCTACGCAATACAAATAGGAAATATGAACTGTTTTTCTGTTTTCCGACCGTGTGGGTCGATGTATATATATTTATATCTCTTGTCAAATTGCAAAAGCTCCTCCATACAAAGGAGACTCTGCCAAACTTTTTCGAAAATTTTGGAAGTTAGAATTTTTTTGAATCTTTTGAAAATTTTCACTAACGACAAATGAATTAAAATTTGTAAGCAAATAGAATTGAAACTGAATATTGAAATCTGATTTGAGTTTGTAAAGTAAGGTGAAATCGAAGAAATTGTTCAAAGAAACTAAAAGAAGGAAAAAGTTTGCAAATAAACTTTTATTTGAGATTTAAATTAATTAGTAAGTGAAACTAATTCAATATTCAAAGTGCAAGCCAAATTGAATTCAAGTGGAATTGTAAGGGAAAATTGAATAGAAATGAATATAAACTTCAATGGTGAAGTAAAAATAAATGTAAGAAGTATGTAAAATATTTATATTGAACTTATGAAATGAATAGTGAATTCTTAAGTAAATTTGGTATTGAAAGTATGCTAAGTGAATAATTGAATTAAGGTTGAAACTGATAGTTGCGACTGTGAGGATTGTGGGAAAAGTGAATAACAATCAAAATGAATGTGAATAAAAGAGAATTGGTATAGCTAAAATAAATTGGGCTAATTACGTAGGGTGTACGTATCTTATTTTATTCGCATAGCAAATTTGATCCAAAATTTGAGCATAGAATTTCGAAGTAAATATACCGATCCGAGTTAGGATTTTTCACTCGATTTTCAATGGCGAACCTAGATATGGATTGTTGATTGATTCTGGAAGTTCTCTATCATAGTTTTTGGCTATGCAAGGAGAATAATGGTTTCTGATCAAGAAACCAGATCTGAGTCCGCACAAGGAAGTCGGGTGGACGATACTAGTTCGGAGGTGAAATTGTGTGATCGAGCGAGCGATCGGATTTGTTATTGCGTACGAATGATATATGTGCATCGTACGGGTTTAAGTAAAGAAAATGTTTAAAATTTGTAAAGGAATGTATAAAATGATTTTGAAATATGTAGTCGGATATTATTGCTAATTAGGAGATACAGGTATTAAAAAGCAAAAGGAAATTGAGATTTTTGATTTCAGAAGATAAACCTGAATTGCTCGACAAAAAGGTATGTGTTTCAAATTTCTATATGAAATTTGGTTTTGGTTTTGATCTAGCCACTTGGCCTTTTATTTTCTTTTTGGAGATATAGGGGGGCCGTAGAGCCATTTTGTAGTTGCACCGAGGTAGCCGCGCAAAGGAGACGCTGGCGAAATTTTTTCAGAATTTAGGGAGTTAGAAAAATTTTGAGAAAATTTTGATAATTCAAAATTTGGTTTAAAATTGAAACTTGAATAATTGAGTAAATAGTATTGTTTGAAAACTATGGGAGAGTTTAGGAAGTTGTTAAGAATGATAAGGAGTCTTTTATAAAAGATAATTGGCAGGATGTTGAATTGTTTGGTTTTGGGAATAAAGCAAACGGGTATTGGACCATTCTTCCTAACTAGAAATTTCGGGGACGAAATTCCTTTAAGGGGGGAGGAATGTGACGACCCAGAATTTTTAAGCATTTGAAATCTGAATATTTAATTGATTTTAAATATTTAAAAGTTCATTTTTACTTGAATTTCAAATATCACCATTATCTGGAATTTAATTATTGGATTTAATTTCTGAAAGCTGGGTAAAATGTTGAATCTGGAGTTTTAAGCCTGTTAAAAATAATTTGAAGGGTTGTAAAATTTATCTTGATAACACTAAAGATAATAGAAGTTGTAAAATTGAAATTGCAATGGTTTGTTCAGTTTTAAAAGTTTATAGTTTAAATTGAATTTAAAAATAGCCTTCCGAGGCACAGTCTCGGAATTTGACGAAACCAGTTCCATTGGATTCGTAATAGTGTATTATTATAGGATTTCAATTTTCGTAGCGTTTGGAGTTATTGTGTGAGCATAGATATACTAACGCGCTGAAATTAATATCGAAAATTCAATATAATAATTGGATCCAAAAAGCTATCTTCTCCATACGATCGAATTAGGACTTGAAACCTTTTCCATTTCGTTCAGAATAGGGGTATAACATTATGAACGCCTGGTGGCATGTCGTAATAGGAGTTCGAGATTTTCCTGTATATTCATAACACGAAATGTTACAATTATATACATGTATATATGAAATCAAATCAAATAAATGCCAGCCGCCTATTCACGTTTGAAATTATGCCTACTTTTTCCCTTCAAATCAGTCCTATTCAAGTCGTTCAAAACACGACATTCCGCATCACTTAAATCGTGCCCCTCTTTTATCGTTCTACTCATTTTATTCATCTCCTCCCCAATGAGAATCGATCTCTTTCGATTATAAAAAAAAATCTATATACAGAACGAGATCGAAATCTCGTACATAGAGCGGAAGTCGCGACCCCCTCTTTTGGTTTTCAAGCACGGCGAATTGGATGCTCGAACTCGAAGGTTGAATCGCGACCGCGAATGGAAGCAGTTAGGGTTTCGCATCGAGACGAGATGGTCAGGGCAGCGTAGTCGAGATGGGAAAATCGCAAGGTTGGATTCGAAGTTTATCTACAGATCACGAGGCGATTTGGGACGCGGTAAGGGGAGTGTAGCAGTTTGCATCGTCGTTAGCCTCCAGTGAACGAGCAATAGGTAGAATTGGTTTCGATGATGGTCGAGAAACATCTGGGGATGGTAGGAGTTGCGCGGAGGTGGAATCGCTCGATTTTAGGCACGGCTGCGTACGTGGTTGTGCTACTTGATGTTTTGGGGTAATTCCTTAATTATCTCAGTAACTATGTTAAGTACATATTATTATTGCCTTGTTTTATATATATATATATATATATAATATTAGTTAGTTTTATAAAAAAACATAAAATTCATACAGACATGATTTTGAAAAAAATATAATAGAAGTAGGAATTTTAAAGTATTTGGAAGTTTATATATAGATATAATATATATATATATATATATATAGATTTTTGAAAACCTATGATTATTTTTATAGAAATATATATATGTAGCATCAAAGAAAATCAGTTTAAAATTTAATTATTTGTTTAAAATAAAATCATTGGTTAATTGATGGGAATTCAATTGTTTGATTTATTCAAATATTAACAAAAAAAATCATATAGTATTTATTCAAGGTTGAAATCTGAAAAGAAACAAGCTGGTCTGGAATGGATTGCAAATAAATTCAAGGTGAGTTAATCTCACTCAGCAGAATTTTAATATTAATTTAAATGGTTAAATTTAAATAATTGATTGATTGTTTGGATTTGGTGTATTATATTATATATAGTAGTATATAGTATATCTTGGAATGTTTGATTCCCGCATTTTATAGCGGATGAGGCCCTATGCGCCGCATAATAGCGGATGATTTTATGTAAATCTCATATACCGCGATATTCCACCTCGAAATGGAATTGGTATTATATATTGTGCTAACGTCTGTGGATGCAGGGAAACAGGTTAGAGGGATCCAACAGGATTCCTCAAAATTATTTAGAATAGTTTGATATTCTGTATTATGGATATTGGATATTCTATGATGAATATTATTGTTAATTCGAAATATTGATTTATATGGTTTGCTTGTATATATTTCGGTACGCTGAGTTATCGAAATATATATAGAATTGGATTTTTGAAAAGAAAATAAAAGAGTGAATTTTTTAGTAAAATAATTATCGAAGATTTGAATAAATTAAAGAATGAATTGGATAAGAATAAAAATGATTTTTAAAATTTTTAATAAATAACTCCAAGTAGGAAAAAGGGGATTTTGAATAAACAGAAATTAATGATTTGCAAACTTAAGTGATATCAATTAAAGGAATAAAGAATTATTTTAAAATTTAAATTTTAAATTTATTTAAAAGATTAAAGAAGTAATTTGAGAAATCTAAAATTGGTATTTTCAGTTAAAAGTATTTCAAAAATCATAATTAAGGAATAAAATCTGAAATTTATGGATTTTGGAATAAAAGGGAGTAAGTTGGAAATCAATTTGGAAATTGATTCAAGTATTTGGAAATTTAAAGGAGAATTTTACTGTAGAATTTATAAACTGAGTTTATAAAAGCAAAGTAAAATATATCAGAGGATATTTGGGAAGAATAGGTTCAAGGTGGAAATTTATTAAAGGAATGAGAAAATTTGTTTAAAAATAAATAGTGATTTATTTTTAAAGGATGTGAAGAGAAGTATATTTCCTTGGATAGCCAAGTACGTTTTCAAAGTAAAATTTAAAATATAAGATAAAAGTTTAATGTTGTTTTAAAAAGCAAGTTTTAGAAAAATTTATTATTTCTGAATATTTAAAATTCTATAGTAAATATTTTTCAAATCTATTATTGTAATAATTATTTAAAGGTGACTTATTGTTTTGTTTTAAAAAGTGGAAACCTAGTTTTATATTTATAAAGTAACTTTATTTTCAAATATTCGTATAATATGTGTTTTTAATCAAGTATTGATGAAGTTTTTAACTTAAATGTTTTAAAGTATATTTCAAAGTAAAGCGTTTCAAATTATTTTAAAAATCTAAAGTTTTATGCTTGGTGATTTCAGTGGAAATAGAAAATACTTGGAATTTATTCTGACAAAAGGAAGATAGTTGAAACTGTTTTCAAAAGGGTTTAAAAAGTGGAAATATATCTTGTGAAGATATTTTTGGGATTAATAAATAATTTGGGAAATTATTTATTGGTTGATGGTTGTTTTTGAATATTAATTGATAGTTAAATCACCGACTATCAATATTGGCCAAATGCGCTGATCGTTTCGAAGAGACCGGGATCGAGATTTATTTCTCGAAAACCACTTCGATCCGGTTTGTACGTTACGTGGGAACGAGTTTGGATTCGAAGATGGAGCAGTGAAGTGCAAGGGCTAGTCCCTACTAATCCTGAGGATATTTCCGAAATGGATGTAGTAGGAATAGTGCCTTCGGTTCCGTTCGAACCCGGTACGGACTTGTATGGATGAATGCTTTCGGGACATCATCAGGTGGACGATGGGCATTCTAAGGGATATGTTCTGAAAAGGTAACGCTTAGCCTCAAGCCTCATCAACCGGGAATGACTGAAAATCAGGGGTTATGCAGGAAGGATTTTTGGGTAGCCCCCACTTGAGAGTAAGGTCATCCCTGTCTAGATGTCCCTTTTTATTTCGGCTTAGTGGGCGGTTGCTGATCCCAACCACGGGGTGATCTTACTCGAAACTGTCCAGTAAGGGATGGTTCCGATCTTGTGTCACAAGGGAGCGGGCGTACTCCTCGATACTATGATCTAGGCCACGTACTGTGACAGGTGGTACCCCAGTGCCTAGTCATTAGTTGGAAATCCAATCTCCCTACGAGCCTTGTACGAGTTTTGTTTGTATTACCCACTCTGTGGCTAGTAGCTGGAATTTAATCATGTAACAATTTCGGCTATTTTATAAGTATTTTTATTTAGACCTTATTATAATATCAGAGGATTTTATAAGAAATGTTTTAACTATCGTAAGGTAAAAACCCGACATGTTTATTTGTGGCGTGGTCTTACGAGATGCTTTTGTTTTCAAAAGAATTTTGAAACTTTAATAATCCAATTGAGTGTGGTTTTCTCACGTTGGTTTTCCAGACCGACTCGGGTGTTATTTAACTGTAATGCTCGGGTCAGACCGAGTACTATAGGATACAGGATATGATGCTGGGAAGCTCAGGAGACGAGCTGTAACGACCCGTATTTTACGTGTCGATAAATCGTAAAATAGTTGCATTAGGTCGTTGATGTTGTTAAGTCGTTTAGAGTATGAGTCGACCAAAGCTTAAGTCGTGTGAAAGTTAACTCGTGTGGTGCTTAGGTCGTGGACGAGTTAGGGAATGGAGCGACCTATAGGTTTGAACGAGTTAACGGTTTAGTGTGTAGAGCGACTCATAGAATGAAACGATTTAAGATAGTAGGCGAGTTACGAGTTAGCAGGCCCTTGGGTTAACGAGTTAAGAGCCAGCGGCTTAGGGGATAGTGTGATAACGACCTAATGGTTAACGGCTTAGGAGAGTTAGTGGCTTAACAGGGCTAGGTCGTTAGGTCGTTGAACGACCTAGGGTAAGTCGTTAGGTCGTCTAGGTGACTCAGGAGGAGATGCGCATGAGTGTTAGGTCGTTGAGTCGCCTGCAGGTTAAGTCGTGGATTTGTTAGGTCGTGTGACCCTGGGTTTGGTTAGGTCGCGGCATTCGATGAGTCGTAAGTCGTAAGGGTAGTTAGGTCGCACGATGGTGTTGAGGCTTATGCCGTTAGGTCGTGTAAGTCTTTAGGTCGCACAAGTGTTGGGTCGTATAGTGCTAGGTCGCGACTTGTGATAAGTCGCTAGGTCGTGTTTAAGCCTTAGGTCGGCAAGGGTGTTAGGTCGGCAGGGTTAGGTCATGTGCATGCTATTATTGTTGAGTCGCATCTGGTTAAGTCGTTGGGTCGGCTTTGTAGTTGAGTCGCTGAGCCGTGTACGTGTTAAGGCGTTGGGTCGTTGAGTCGTGCAGGGGTTTGTTGAGTCATAGGTCGTTGAGCTTGATAGGTCGTGGGGTCTGATGAGTCGTGGATGAATCATGGGATAGGTCGGCGGCGACTTAAGGGGCGGCGACTTAAGAGATTTTCTGCCTATAAATAGAGGGGTTTGGCTCACTTTTTGGCACCGGATTTTGAAGCGACGAAGTGCTGCCATTTTGAGAGCTCGACTACAACACTTCTTCACTTCTTTTCTCCACTTTAATCATGTGATTCCTTCCATCTGGATTGAAGATCAAATTGAAGATTCAAGAGCCAAAGTTGAAGATCTCCATCCATTGAAGAGAGATTTCATCGTTTGAAGTGGAATCTTGTTGGTCAAGCTAGTTTCTTCGCTGTCCAGATCTGAAGTTAATAGCTTTTGAGGTGTTTAGGTGATTTGGTGAGTGGCAGTTATCTCTCACACGGACCCAAAGGAGTATATTGGATCGGTGGTTTGTTTATGTGTTAAAGAGAGTAATTTTGTGCATTTTTCTTAAGTCTGCATGTAGATCTATTGTTCATGATGATTTGACATCTATTTTACTACATGTTCACTTATGCAAGTTCATTCATCAAGTTGTAGAGATATTGTTCATAATTCATGCTTGTTAGAATGCATGTTAGATTTGGACTCTTTATTTACGAAATTGCCATTATTGTTGTAATTGTTTATTTAGATCTTGTTTGAATGATTGATTACTTGGATTAATGTTTGATTTGATGGATTAGTTGATTGGTAACTTGATTTGGACAAGTTGGTCGAAGATGATTCAAAAGCTAAGTGGAAAGGCTCTTGAATAAGGAAAGCTGCTTGTGGCATATGAAGCGGATGTTGAAACTCATATGGATAGATTTGATGATGATGTTGAGATGGGACTTTGCCATGATGCGATGAGGCAAACCATGATGTTGAAATGGGACTTTGCTATGATGCGATGAAGCAAAGCATGATGTGAGAAAGCCTTGGTTTAATCCAGACGGGATCATCCCAAGCATGTTGATAACTCGGTGATGCGGTCCGGGTTTGTGGATAATGGTTAGCTTGAGAGGTGCTTGAGCTAGTATGGGAATAGTCGTCGAGGAGGATGACTAGAAGGCTAAGATTTCATCGTTGTTGAGGGTTCTAGCATGCTCAAAGCAAGAGTATGTTGGGACGGGTCACAATGACGTTCCAAGCACGGGTCACGATGACGTGCTAGTACTCTGGGCAGATGCGATAGTCCTAGGCACGGGTCACGACGACGTGCGGAGCTATGTCTAGAACCGGGGTTTCCATTAGCCCTTGACGGACGGCTGAAAGAAGGTTCCGGTCATTCAATTAACGGTGATATCAAAGCAATGATAACAGTGATAGCCAGAGTCATGGATGTTTGGTTGCACCATCATTCGATCTCAAGAGCGATGCTTTCTGGGTGCTTATCTGATCTTGGTTTAGGCCTTGGGAGTTTGTACTTGAAAAACATCGACCTTGACTCGAGTGATAATTGCTTTACTTAAATTGTCTACTTTGCTATGTTTGTTTATGCTTAGAGGGTCTGGGGGCTATCACTGTAGGATGAGGTGGAATGGGATGGTTGAGTTCCTATTCCTTTTACCCTTTATGCTCTTTTGGTATGTTTGATAGTTGATTTACTGCTCACTAAGACTGTTGTCTGACTCAAGGTTTTATGTTTAACTCTTATTACCTTGGGCTGTTCATCCATGTTGGGATGGGCAGACTATGTAGCAGGTGACAGGTGCTGTTCTTTGCTACCAACGCTGTTGATGACGAAGACGGGCTGGAGCCTTTTGCATATTGTTTTCTTACTATATGTACTGGATGTTCCGCTGTTTGTTTGATACTCTGAGTGTTATGTAGTGAGACTTGATGTATTGACTATTCAGATGATTGTATAAAACTATTATGAGTTTATATGACTCCGTTCTGTGGAGCTTCACTATGTATACTTTTCTATTGTATTTTATCCATGCGCTATGGGTAATACGATAGACTATTCTGTTTTATCTTACCCCGACTATCGTCCATGGCTGCCCGGCACACCTTTCAGCGCACCATTCCCTCGTTTTCGTGCGGGAGTCATGAGCGGTCGTCACATTTGGTATCAGAGCTTTGATTAATCGATTTTAGCCAACGCTCGCTGACGTAACTGCGTGAGAGAGACGTAATTGTATTTTGATGGATGATTACTATATATAATATAGTAGTTTAGAAGGATTTGAACTCCTTATGTAGTTGTTTCTCAAGGTGTTCTAAATCATTCCTTTTTGTAGATATTAAGGATGAGTCGAAGTGAGAGACAAGCTGCTAGGGAATGTCGTGCTGTTGGGGGAGCTACTGACTATGCTGCAATGTTCGAAGCTATGATGACTTCGATCATGGAAAGGATACCAACTTCAGGATCATCAGTAGATGTTGGAGTTCAAGTTCAAGCTCCAAAACCAGTAGATTTTGCTAAGCTGTGCAAGGACTATACTACTCTTGGAGGAAAGGTTTTCTTGGGAACAGAATCAACCATAGAAGTTCAGAGATGGATAGATGCTTGTAAAAGGATTTTTGGTGATTTGGGAATTGAGGATGCAACTAAGAGAAAGCTTGCATCAAGACAGCTTCAGGGAAGAGCTTTAGATTGGTGGAATTCTATCACCATTGATACTCCAGAGGAAGAGATTACTTGGGAGCAATTCCAAGTCAGATTTGAAGCTAAGTTCATCTCTACGGCTTAGAAATCTGTTTTGTTTAAGAAGTTTATGGAACTCAAGCAAGGTGGAAGACCAGTTCTTGAGTATGTTTCTGAGTTTGAAGCTTTGTCCAAGTATGCTCGGTCATATATTGACTCCCCCTATCAGAAGAATGAGAAGTTTGTGACAGGCTTGGATAGTTATCTTGGGAGGCAGTTGGTGGATCATCTGGATGATCCATTTGAGAAGCTTGTAGAGAAAGCTCTCAGGCATGAGAATCTGTTTCCTAAGGAAGGATCTGTTGTTGCTGTGACCAAGGAGCAAGGTGGAAACAAGAAGAGAAAGCAGCAGCAGCAGAAAGGTAAGGATGGCCAGAAGAAGCCGAAGGGCGAAGTGATCTGCTATAATTGTCGGCAGAAGGGTCATCTCTCCAGGGATTGCAAGAATCCAAAGGTGCAGTTGAAGTGCCACAACTGTGATAAGCTGGGTATATCAGGAAGGACTGTCCAGAACCGAGGAAAGACAAGCAGATTGTGCAAGCTTATGCTTTGGGGGCTGTTCCATCATCTTTGAAAGCTCCTACTGCTGAAGAAAAGGGGAAGAGTGTGGTGGTTCAAGGTACTCTTTCCATGTGTGGTGTTCCAGTAAGAGTGTTGTTTGATACTGGGGCATCACATTCCTTTGTTTGTAGTTGGTAGATCGGTTGGGTTTGGAACCGGATATAGTTGATAGGCCATTGGTTGTGACTAATCCAGTTGGGGTTTCATCTTGTTTGTGTATGGTATGCCGTGGTCTAGTTGTATCGAGTCATGATTGCTCTTTTGTTTGTGATTGCTTTGTTCTGAACTTTGCGGGGTTTGGAATAATTTTGGGTATGGACTGGCTTAGGAAGTATGCGGCAAAGGTTGATTGTGAGAGACTGGAGGTGACAGTCGAGAATGTGGAAGGGAGAAAGGTTGTGATACGATGTAAGCATGAAGAAGGCGTCTTCATGAGCTTCATGTATTCGCTGGTTGTTCCACGGGATGGACTGTCATCGGTGCTTATTGTGAATGGATTTGAGGATGTCTTTGACGAGGTGAAAGGGTTACCGCCGCATAGAGAGATCGAGTTTCATATCGATCTAGTTGAGGGAGCCAGACCAGTTGTGATGCCTCTTAGGCGAATGGCGCCTAGGGAACAGCAAGAGTTGAAGGTGCAAGTTGATGATCTTTTACATAAAGGATTCATTCTGCGTAGTGTGTCTGAATGGGGTGCACCAGTTGTGTTCGCAACCAAAGCGAATGGATCGTTGAGGTTGTGTGTGGATTATCGTGAGCTGAATAAAGTGACTAGGAAGAACAAGTATCGATTGCCGAGAATAGATGACTTGTTTGATCAGCTTCACGAAGCTAGGGTGTTTTCTCAGATGGATTTGGCAACGGGATTTCACCAGTTAAGAGTGGCAAAGGATAGTGTGCCGAAGACTGCTTTCAGGACACCATCCGGTTTTTATGAGTGGCTGGTAATGCCGTTTGGATTGACCAATGCACCAGCATATTTTGTGGATCTTATGAATAGGGTGTTCAGAGATCAGTTGAACAAGTTCGTACTTGTGTTCGTGGATGATATTCTGATTTATTCCAGAACTGAAGAAGAGCACAAGACGCACTTGCGTATTGTTTTGGAAATCTTGCGGAAACATCAGCTAAAGGCTAAGTTTTCGAAGTGTCACTTCTGGAAGAGTGAAGTGAGGTTCTTAGGCCATGTTATCTCTGGAAAAGGAATAGCGGTTGATCCCGCTAAGGTGGCAGCAATCCAGAATTGGGTTAGACCTAAGAATGCATCTGATGTGAGAAGTTTTCTTGGATTAGCAGGATATTATCGTCGGTTTATCAAAGACTTTTCCAAGATAGCTGCACCGTTAACAGGATTGACGAAAAAGAACCAAGTGTTCAGATGGGATACTAAGTGTGAGCAAGCTTTCAGAATCCTGAAAGAGCGACTGACAAGTGCTCCTGTTTTGACTATTCCAAGTGGGAATGATGAGATGGTGGTTTACACCGATGCATGCGGTACTGGACTTGGAGCAGTGCTAATGCAAAAAGATAAAGTTGTTGCGTATGAAAGTCGACAACTGAAGCCGCATGAAAGGAATTATCCGACTCATGATTTGGAGTTAGCGGCAATTGTATTTGCTTTGAAGATGTGGAGACATTACCTGTTGGGAGTTCGATTCGAGTTGTTTACGGATCATAAGTCATTGAGGTATCTTTTCTCCCAAAAGGATTTGAATCTTCGACAGCAACGATGGCTAGAGTTTTTAGCATCATATGATTTTGGTATAGCCTATACTCCAGGAAAAGGTAACGCAGTGGCAGATGCGTTAAGTCGAAGACATGCAGGATTGGGAGCCATGTTTTCAGAATGGAAGAGCCTTGAGTATTTGGCTGGACTTGACTTCAGGTCTAGATGTGAATTGGAACCTGAGATGTTGGCAAACTTATCGATAAGACCTACTCTAGTGGAAAGGATTGGCGAGAGCCAAAAGCGAGACGATAAGCTTGTCAAGATTATCCGTGAGTTGGAATTTAGATTGAACCCAGAAAAGGATAAAGGATTCGAAGTCGATCGAGAGGGTTGGCTTCGGAAGCAAGGACGACTAGTTGTTCCCGATATAGATGAATTGAGAGATGAAGTTCTAAAGGAAAGTCATCACTCGAAGTTGACAATTCATCCAGGTGGAAATAAGATGTATCAGGATATGAAAAGGACTTACTACTGGGAAGGTATGAAGAAGGATGTTGGAAATTTTATTTCCAAATGTATGAATTGCCAATTGATAAAAGCCGAACAGAAGAAGCCAAGTGGATTGCTTCAGCCAATAGAAGTTCCTACATGGAAGAGGGAGCAGATATCGATGGATTTTATCGATGGACTACCTAGAACAAGAACGGGAAATGAAGGGATTTGGGTAATCGTAGATCGTTTGACTAAGAGTGCAAGATTCATTCCTGTTCGATCAACTAGGACTACATCGAAATTGGCTGAGTTATATGTTAAGTGGATAGTTCGATTCCATGGTATTCCGAAAAGTATAGTGAGCGATCGAGACCCATTGTTCACTAGTGAATTTTGGAAGAGCTTCCAGGAAGTTTTGGGAACCAAGTTGTGTTTGAGTACAGCTTATCACCCCCAAACAGATGGTCAGACCGAGAGAGTCAACCGAGTTTTGGAAGATCTCCTTAGAGCTTGTGTTTTAGATTTCGGAGGATCATGGGAAGATCATCTTCATTTGGTGGAATTTGCATATAATAACAGTTACCAGTCAAGTATTGGTATGGCACCGTATGAAGCATTGTATGGAAGACCGTGTAACTCTCCGACATGTTGGTCCCGAAATGATTCGACAGACTTCGGATTTCATAGAGATCATTCGGCGACGAATGAAGGCAGCCCAAGATCGTCAGAAAAGTTATGCCGATAAGCGTCGTAAGGATTTGCAATTCGACGTAGGCGATATGGTTTTCGTGAAGGTTTCTCCACTAAAGAATGTTATTCGATTCGGGAAGAAAGGAAAATTGACTCCGAGATTTGTTGGACCATTCCCGATCATCGAGCGAATTGGAAAGCTCGCCTATAAATTGGAGTTACCAGAAAAGATGGCGGGTGTGCACAATGTTTTTCATGTATCTTATCTACGGAAGTATGTGCACGACTCGAATACGGTGGTTTCTGCTGATAGCTGTGAAGATTTAGAAGTTGATCCAGTTGTTACGAGACCTCGTAAGCCGCTTCGTGTTGTTGAAACCGACATGAAACAGCTTAGGAGGAAGGCGATTACGTTGCTCAAGGTACAATGGAGTGATGATGTTAACGACTGTACGTGGGAAGAGGAAGAGAGGATGAAGGCAGCTCATCCTGAACTCTTCGAGGTATGGCCCTAAGGTGTCGTGACATCTCACGAATTTGTAACTTGTTCTAGTCTTAGAATTCTACATGCTAGGCTAGTAATTGGATGCATGCTTTGTTGATTGCTATGGATGGTAGGCATGCAGAATAGTTTTGGTTGCTCTTGTTTGTTTGGAATTTCGGAGGCGAAATTCCTAAGGGGGAGAGAATGTAACGACCCGTATTTTACGTGTCGATAAATCGTAAAATAGTTGCATTAGGTCGTTGATGTTGTTAAGTCGTTTAGAGTATGAGTCGACCAAAGCTTAAGTCGTGTGAAAGTTAACTCGTGTGGTGCTTAGGTCGTGGACGAGTTAGGGAATGGAGCGACCTATAGGTTTGAACGAGTTAACGGTTTAGTGTGTAGCGACTCATAGAATGAAACGATTTAAGATAGTAGGCGAGTTACGAGTTAGCAGGCCCTTGGGTTAACGAGTTAAGAGCCAGCGGCTTAGGGGATAGTGTGATAACGACCTAATGGTTAACGGCTTAGGAGAGTTAGCGGCTTAACAGGGCTAAGTCGTTAGGTCGTTGAACGACCTAGGGTAAGTCGTTAGGTCGTCTAGGTGACTCAGGAGGAGATGCGCATGAGTGTTAGGTCGTTGAGTCGCCTGCAGGTTAAGTCGTGGATTTGTTAGGTCGTGTGACCCTGGGTTTGGTTAGGTCGCGGCATTCGATGAGTCGTAAGTCGCAAGGGTAGTTAGGTCGCACGATGGTGTTGAGGCTTATGCCGTTAGGTCGTGTAAGTCTTTAGGTCGCACAAGTGTTGGGTCGTATAGTGCTAGGTCGCGACTTGTGATAAGTCGCTAGGTCGTGTCTAAGCCTTAGGTCGGCAAGGGTGTTAGGTCGGCAGGGTTAGGTCATGTGCATGCTATGATTGTTGAGTCGCATCTGGTTAAGTCGTTGGGTCGACTTTGTAGTTGAGTCGCTGAGCCGTGTACGTGTTAAGGCGTTGGGTGCAGGGGTTTGTTGAGTCATAGGTCGTTGAGCTTGATAGGTCGTGGGGTCTGATGAGTCGTGGACGACTCATGGGATAGGTCGGCGGCGACTTAAGAGATTTTCTGCCTATAAATAGAGGGTTTTGGCTCACTTTTTGGCACCGGATTTTGAAGCGACGAAGTGCTGCCATTTTGAGAGCTCGACTACAACACTTCTTCACTTCTTTTCTCCACTTTAATCTTGTGATTCCTTCCATCTAGATTGAAGATCAAATCGAAGTTCCAAGAGCCAAAGTTGAAGATATCCATCCATTGAAGAGAGATTTCATCGTTTGAAGCGGAATCTTGTTGGTCAAGCTAGTTTCTTCGCTGTCCAGATCTGAAGTTAATAGCTTTTTGAGGTGTTTAGGTGATTTGGTGAGTGGTAGTTATCTCTCACACGGACCCAAAGGAGTATATTGGATCGGTGGTTTGTTTATGTGTTAAAGAGAGTAATTTCATGCATTTTTCTTAAGTCTGCATGTAGATCTATTGTTCATGATGATTTGACATCTATTTTACTACATGTTCACTTATGCAAGTTCATTCATCAAGTTGTAGAGATATTGTTCATAATTCATGCTTGTTAGAATGCATGTTAGATTTGGACTCTTTATTTATGAAATTGCCATTATTGTTGTAATTGTTTATTTAGATCTTGTTTGAATAATTGATTACTTGGATTAATGTTTGATTTGATGGATTAGTTGATTGATAACTTGATTTGGACAAGTTGGTCGAAGATGATTCAAAAGCTAAGTGGAAAGGCTCTTGAATAAGGAAAGCTGCTTGTGGCATATGAAGCGGATGTTGAAGCTCATATGGATAGATTTGATGATGATGTTGAGATGGGTCTTTGCCATGATGCGATGAGGCAAACCATGATGTTGAAATGGGACTTTGCTATGATGCGATGAAGCAAAGCATGATGTGAGAAAGCCTTGGTTTAATCCAGACGGGATCATCCCAAGCATGTTGATAACTCGGTGATGCGGTCCGGGTTTGTGGATAATGGTTAGCTTGAGAGGTGCTTGAGCTAGTATGGGAATAGTCGTCGAGGAGGATGACTAGAAGGCTGAGATTTCATCGTTATTGAAGGTTCTAGCATGCTCAAAGCAAGAGTACGTTGGGACGGGTCACGATGACGTTTCAAGCACGGGTCACGATGACGTGCTAGTACTCTGGGCAGATGCGATAGTCCTAGGCACGGGTCACGACGACGTGTGGAGCTATGTCTAGAACCGCGGTTGCCATTAGCCCTTGACGGACGGCTGAAAGAAGGTGCCGGTCATTCAATTAACGGTGATATCAAAGTAATGATAACAGTGATAGCCAGAGTCATGGATGTTTGGTTGCACCATCATTCGATCTCAAGAGCGATGCTTTCTGGGTGCTTATCTGATCTTGGTTTAGGCCTTGGGGGTTTGTACTTGAAAAACATCGACCTTGACTCGAGTGATAATTGCTTTACTTAAATTGTCTACTTTGCTATGTTTGTTTATGCTTAGAGGGTCTAGGGGCTATCACTGTAGAATGAGGTGGAGTGGGATGGTTGAGTTCCTATTCCTTTTACCCTTTATTCTCTTTTGGTATGTTTGATAGTTGATTTACTGCTACTAAGACTGTTGTCTGACTCAAGATTTTATGTTTAACTCTTATTACCTTGGGCTGTTCATCCATGTTGGGATGGGCAGACTAGGTAGCAGGTGACAGGTGCTGTTCTTGGCTACCAACGCTGTTGATGACGAAGACGAGCTGGAGGCTTTTGCATATTGTTTTCTTACTATATGTACTGGATGTTCCGCTGTTTGTTTGATACTATGAGTGTTATGTAGTGAGGCTTGATGTATTGACTATTCAGATGATTGTATAAAACTATTATGAGTTTATATGACTCCGTTCTGTGGAGCTTCACTATGTATACTTTTCTATTGTATTTTATCCATGCGCTGTGAGTAATACGATAGACTATTCTGTTTTATCTTACCCCGACTATCGTCCATGGCTGTCTGACACACCTTTCAGCGCACCATTCCCTCGTTTTCGTGCGGGAGTCATGGGCGGCCGTCACACGAGCTGGATGGCGATACGTACTTCCGTATTTGGTTATTATTTCGCTGTGTATCTAGATGTATGTTATTGATGTGGAACTCTGATGATGTACTCTGATGATGTATGTATAAACAGTTATAGTTTTCTTTTGTGTAAAGGTCTGTTATTATATATTATATTTTATTCCGCTGCGTTGGTTAGATTCTGTTGTCGTTTTCTGTTTTCTCTTCTTCTATCTCTTCTTCTTTAACCCAAATGGTTCGTATTTCTGTACATCTTGAGTTTTGACGTAGAATAGAGTTGACTCAAGGGGTGCGGATTTGCGGGTCGTTACAGGTTGGCATACCTTTGTCATAAAATCTTTGGCTACTAGTAGCCATAGAAATGTATAGACTTCTGTCACAGATGTATTTGTGAATGTTGGTAGTCACATAAATGAGTAGAATTATATTATTAGAATAATCTTGTTAACATCTAAGCTATTAGACCCAAATCATATAATTACCATCAATTTTTAGTTAAAGAATATTAGGGTTTAACTTATAATAATTATAACATTAAGGGGTCTTTAATTATAATTGCAATATAGATAGGGTTGCTGATATAATTAGAAAATTAATGAATTATCACGTTACGGGATTATTCATGAAATATGTCATAAAAATTCCACTTATTCAAAAACTTAGGATCTTAATTCTAAATTGAAATCCCTAATTCATAAGTCTTATAAATTTTAAAAGCTCAATTAGAATATAAGTCCTATAAATATTCTTTACTAGTTATTTTTATTACACATAATCATTTAACTAAGGGATATTATACTTGTAAATAATCCTCTGAAATTCTTTTAATTAATTATGCATTCATATCCAATTATATATTTATATATATATATGTGTGTGTGTATGTGTGTGTTATTATGTAAAGGTTATTTAGATACAATATTAAGGTATATAAGCGGGAAAAGTTTTTAAATAAAATTCCAATAACATATGCAGATTCAACCCAATCATCTTATTCTTGTAAATAATATTAGGGGACTCATAATATGGTAATTAGATTGGTAAATTCCATTTAATTTGTTAAATCCCTAAGTCATATATATGTGTATATATATGGAATTCATTAATAAATCTACCCAATGTGTCATATGCGACTTCTTTATATATAATTTATATCCATTAAATATATCAATAACTGTTATGTAAAATTTCATTATGAATTCATATTCAAATTATTTAAATCAATAGTTATGTCATACAAAATTCCCTTAATCACGAGCCTTCTTTGGATTTGTCTTTGGATGTCTTGCCTTTATGGTTCTGATCCCTTATGTTCTCCCTTCTTTTGATGTTAGCTCTTTGGTTATTAAGCCTGTGACTCATCCATCTATAAATGTTATAGTTTAGAACCTATACGAGCAAATATGAGTTCTTGAGCCAACTGAGATGCATTTAGGCAATAAGAGAGGCCACTTTTATAAGTATGTAAGTAGGAACGATGGTGAAGAAAGGTGGCTCTGTTACTACATTATAGGGGTTGGTCTAAATTTCTCTAACATTGGTGCTATTAGTGACATGAATATGTCTATTTAGGCAGATGACACCTGGGAGATGAAGTATTTATTCATGGATGATTCCATGGACTTTGTACCGTAACTTGCGAGTTTGTTTTCTATGTTTTTGCACACATCCTTCCACAACTTTAGTGATATCGATTCCTACTTGTTTGAGGGGGAATATTATGTTTTTTTGTTTATTTGCAGTAAATGAGATATCGTAGCCTTGCTCTTGTTCTTTACTGAGTCATTGTAGTTCCTGAGAAATCTTTATCTTACACACACATATATATAATGGATGACCACTATTAAGCTGACTTGCGTTGGCATAAAGTCCCTTAATCAATTAAATATTTAATATCTTCTTATATAAATTGATAATATGCCATTTTAAATCTCCATTATCCGAGTACAAAATGGATTATTTGAATTGATAAATATGGTATATAAAATTTCCGTATTGATTATAAATCCCTATCTAATCAATAAATATGGTATAACAAATTCCCTCAAATTTATCGACACAAGTTTAGACCCCATTTAATAAGATATTACCTATAATTACTTAAATGTATTCGGGTTTGTATATATATGACATTAATGGGTTTATATAATATTATAAGTCGTTTAAACCATATATAAGGGATTATTCACATTTATTATCTATTTTTACTGCCATTTTTAATTCCATTTGATTTATAACAAGGTTATACCATAATATTCTTCATTCCATAGCAATCTTATCATGTGAACTGCATCTTAAACGCATCACGTATGAAGAAGTCATTGTACACCTAAGTTTATGGACTTATTAATAGTTTGTATAACTTCGATATAAGCTAATACATGATCGCAAATTTATAAACTCCAGGAGCCTTTCACAAATTTTTCTTGTTCTTCTCGCCCAGTCTCCCTTCGACATCCACTTTTCACCACCACAACCTCCTTTTTTGACCAAACTATGCTTCGCCAACATCGCCAGAATGCTCAGCTTCCCGACCCGAGCACAACAATACCCTTTTCTATGCCTTTGAAAAACTCTGCCCATAATTAACATGGAGGCAAACAACTTTGACCATCATGCATGTCTTCCTTTAACTATTTGGGACCGGAGGACCGCCACCGCTACACTTAGAAGCTCGAATCACATCCACATTTCACCTTCACTTTTCCTATGATATTACTCCACATCGATCCGCTATCCACTGACCAACTTTAACTAGGTACTACCACACTTTTCCTTTTGTCAAACGACCACCACCATAATGGTATGCATCGTTTGATGATTCCATCGTTACTGCTCTTGCTAACTTTAGAGATAGTCAAAAAAATCAAATTGATCAGTGGTAATTCCCTTCTATGGTGAACTCTACCCATCTGGCACAATGCCACCATAATTTTGAACATCCTCACGTCATTTTAAGTTTATTAGTAACCTTGGCTAACCCTTCAGCGTTGATTCATCCTATGGGGATGGCCAAGCATAGTCATCATCACTACCAACATTCTTTGGGTCATACTTTTAGGCGAATGATGTATTTTGAAAGAAGAGTTCAAGATCTATCATTTTAAGATCTATCATTTACCCTTCATGCTTCTGTTTGTTATTACAAAATCACATGTTACCTTATCCCAATGTGCTAATGATATTCTAAACAAATTGTTTCAATTTACTGACCTTCTAATATTTCATCAAATGAATGTTGAATGGAAAATCGCTTTATTTAAACTTAAATATGGTGAATAATCTGGTTATCACCATGAGAGTCAAACAATGCTCCCGTTTTTGCTGGAAAGGAATGTGTGAACATCTAGAAATAAATAGTAGAAACATATCCAATTTATCTAGCAAATATTACCCAAACCCGAAAACTTATTATGACGTGGAATTAGAAAAGGGTGCCTTAAGGATATCTGCCAATAGCAACACTACAAAGCCAACTCTTGAAATGCCATCAGAGTGTAACATCCCGTATCTAGAGGCTAAAAACTAAGCGCTACAGATGTTGCAGTCATCTATAGTATTAACTTCTGATGACAAAGTATGGCTATGTTAATGGTATTCATAATATCAGAAACACTTGAATGTGAACAACATCACAGATTTTCAATTTTTTTTTACTGATTACATTTCAAAACAATATCATATCCAAATTACAAAATCCCATAACGTTTCCTAGGCGTTGATCAAATATAATTTACAATAATATGCCAAGAGCGACATATGACGATGCCCCCATGGTTGATCAAAGCAATATAGTCATAGCTGACTTAATACACAGCCGAATCAAACAAAATAATCTGTATTTCTATTTAGCTATCCGTCAGCCACCTACTCGTCTTCGGAAGCTTCATTCGCCAAAAAGAATAAAACCTTAACCCTCAGCCTACTCAAATCAATTTTAAGCACCCGAGAGTTTAAGGGGAAACAAATACTTCGAGTCAGACATAAAGCATGGTGTGAATAATTCTGCTACATCTCGGTTTATCAATATTAAGTAAGGCCACACCGTTTAGCGGAACGGGTTTTCCCTCACTAATATCCTTTTCAAAACATATTTATTTTGCGATTTCCTTCCTACAACCAAACTGGTCAATCAAACTGGTTATATCAAAATAGCAATATCCTTTATGCTAATAATTGGACTATCTATCCACAAAACAGGTAAAATGTGAGCAATCTGCTCACAACATAATAGCAAGGTTTGTTATGCTAACAAAAGGACTATCTATCCAAAAAATAATAGCAAGGTCAGTTATGCTAAATGGACTAATTGTCTATTTAACTGGGCTGACTGCCGCTAATTGGACTAACTGTTCGGATTAAAATGGACCAACTGTCCGAAATCTAGGCTGACTGCCAGCAAAATGGACTAACTGTCCACAATATTTTCTTAGGGTTAACCGCCCTTTAAATTTTCCTTGAAAACCTTTTCAAAATGATTTAGTCCTTCAAATCATATATATATATATATATATATATATATATATAAGGAAAATATAGCTTTGGCTTTAATCTAAGCCATTTTGCCATGATATATATAATTTACTCAAAATAATGTTGTTGAGATTTAATAAAGATTAACTATCCTTCCAAAACAGGTCAAACCCCTTTTTAACTTGAAAATACCTAGGCTACATTGCCTATTTAATACATTCAAAACCTATGTTTAAAACCTTTAAACACCCTTTCGTAACCCTTGATGGTAACCCCTTCAAACCATTGAAAGCAAATCTTTCAAAACCAATAAAAGTCTTTCCTTCGAAAGATTTTAAACACTAGACGTCCTCCTTTAAAACCTCTTAAACCTTGCCTTTCAAAAACATAAGAAAAGCCTTCCTTTTCAACTCTATCATATCCCTGGAGAAAGACCCCTTTCGAAACCATTCACTAAAACCTTTCGAAAGCTTCAAAACCTTTCGAAAGCACTTTGGGTTCAATTTAAAACATGTGGAAACCTTTCGAAACCATTCAAAGTTAACTCCTTCAAAACCCTTTGAAAATGACTCGGTCGAAACAATTTGGATCCTACCTTCAAGTAAAGCAAAAGGATCAAAAACCCATAAAAGTCTAAAGCATCTGCTTCAAAACCATTTAAAGCTATCTCTTTCGAAACCATTTTGGGTTTTACTTCAAACATACAAAAAGGGTTTTTAAAAAATTTAAGTTGAAAGCATCTATTTCAAAACCATTTCCTAAGCAATGAAGTGATGGTGTCAAAACCATCCCTTCAAAAGCATTGGAGAGATGGGCAAATTTTCTAAAACAAAACAACCCCTTCAAAACCTACTGGGTCGAAAGGTAAAAAATCGGCAGCTAGGTGTTTCAACTTAGTCAAAAGCATTCATTTAAAACAAAGATACAACCCAATTGAAACCATTTCCTTTTAAACCATTTGACCTAGTTGAAACCCAACCAAGTCGAAAGCATCTTAGTCGAAAGCAAGCAGGTGCATTTTTCTTTAAAACCACAGCAAAGCTTCAACTCTTTCGAAACCTCATGGTTTCGACCTTATACCCTTCGACCACATCCAATTCATTACGTATCAGTTGCCTGATCCCATATGCATTGGTTTTGACTGTGTCGAAGGCATTAGTATGGAGGCGGAACCTGGTGCCGAATGGGACGAAACAGTGAAAAACCTATTTATTTATACTTTTAAACTATTTCTTTTGTGCCTAACCTGCCTTGTTTGTCTAAATCTGATTGTTTTCCATGTTACTTTTTCAAAAATGCCGCTGTGACGACCCGGAATCCAGCGTCCAAAAATCGACATCCAATACCTCACTCGTATTCGAATGCCGAAGATTCAAACGTCGGAGTCCAGTTCACTGGAGCTTATAACAACATTAGATGATACAACACAGTGGTAACAAAATGAATTTCATTGATATACAACACATGGATACAACATTCATTACAACAATGACCACTAACATCAGAGCATAATGTATATGATACAACAACTGAACAATAACACCACAGCGAAACACAACAGGGTTTTCAAAAGAATACAACATAAGCATCTTCAATCCAAAACTTCAAAGCTGCATAACAAAAAGCTCCAAAAGACTCCAAAAGACTTCTAGATCCAAATCTTCATTCCAACTTCGCTCTAGAACACGGATAACCTGACTCTAGGTTGCCCGTGTGGAAAATTATGGGCACCCAGAGTTTAAAAGGAGAACAATCAACTCCGGGTCAGTCATGTGACTGGTGAGTAAACATAAAACAGCTGTTTGAACAAAAAAACAAATTTCAAAAAGAAATCCGTTATGCTTTTTGGAAAATGAATCTACCATAAGGCCTCCCGCCACACACACAATGAAATCGCACACGTGGGGGAGATTTCTCCTTATGATAGTCAAACATGCTTAATACGTGAAAATATTTTTGATATTATTATTAGTGCATAGTGTGAAAATATTTCGAAAGTATAATATTAATCTTAGCCAGCATACGTACCATTATAGTATGCCTACTATAGCTACCATGTTAAATGGCAGGTTCTACAACTAAAACCGTACAGGGATCATATTGAGTGATTGGATTTCCAACAAATGGCCAAGTCTAAGGAACTTTTTTTCCGAATGGGTACGCCTCTGGAGGGACGCCTCGAGAACCTAACCGGATCTCCGCCAACACAAGGCCGGGTTACCTCGGTAACTAGGTAACTAACTGTCACGAGTATGCCACCCTCCGGTCGTAACCGACCTTTATCGAGGTACCTCTATCATCGACAACCACAAAGAAAAATATCTGGGCTCCATACCAGAATACCACTTTTTATCCAGAAGGAAATGCACATACCCTGAGGGGTGCGACCCCCATAACCTTGCTGCATCTATTCCTGTTTCAACCATTTTCGAGGTGTGAGATTCGATGAAGTCTCATGCCACAAAGCTATAGTTTTCACAAAAGTCATGCTTCGATCAACCAATGATCAGCACTTAGCATGTCACACTACCAAGTTGGGAATATATCACTAATAACCATCAATTACATAACCTCTGAGATCGTACATCTTAGAGAAGGGGGTCAAGCTAAGAGAATAAATTCTCCGCCACCAACAGAAATGTATTTGATAGAAACCAGCTTTACATCTCAAAGTCTAATGTCATACACACATCAATACAAGTCCATCCTGGGTCTGAATGGAACCGAAGGCACTTCGTCCAATAAAGGAAGAAGTCCTTGCAAATTCGGGCATCCACGATCCCGACTGGACTCCCCATCACATATGGAGATCTCTATACTGGAGTAACTCGGTGTAGAGACAATCGACAGGTAAACCTTTCATTCTTGAAAATACCCGGTCTTTAACCACCATCTTCAAATGCACTCCCATTTCGTCGTATCAGTATTCGGAATGGGTTTTATGACTCAAGTCCTCCTCCGGCTCAACCGAATAATGAGAGCTTATTTTAAAAACACGTGGATACACAAGTCACAACAAATTTCCATTTATAATCTTTTGAACAAAAGATTCACCTTTAAGATTCGATGTGGTTTTCGAATAACTATTTGGAATCCGACCCCCGGTCGCATCGAAATTCAAATTCCGTTTTAAAGGCCAACAATTTTACTTCAATTCATAAGTTCACAATCACACAGCAATATATCACAGATGTCACAACTAATTCATAGAAATTCATATCATAAAGTATCACAAATCACATATCAGAGATATCAACCAATCAAGGCATTCAATAATAATCCAATCATCTATAAGTAGGATTAATTAATCATATGATTATAATTAGTCTAATCAACTCAAAATAAATTAGTTACTTATCACTTAACCCTGCTTAATTAACATTAAGTAATTACAAACCGTTTTAAATTAATCACATAATTACTTTCATTAGTTATCCTTAATTAATGATTAATTATCCCTAATTATTAATTAATTAATCCTTTAATTATTAGTTAATTAACAAACCTTAATTATTTACTAATTAATTTTTAATCGTTATTTAATTAATCTTTAATCAATTAATTAACCCTTAATTATTCTTTAATTACTTATATTAAGTAATTATTCTTTAAGTAATTATCCTTCGAATAATTAACCTTTAATTACTTTGATAAATAATTAATCTTTAATTACTTAAAACTTTAATTAATTAAAAGATAAATCATTATAATTAATTACTTAATTATCATAAAAATCTTTATTTATAAACCTTGTAATTAATTATCATTAATATATAAATTAACTGAGACTTTCAAGTTAATTAATTTTTTAAAAACATTTTATCTTCTTAATTAAACACTTAATTACATTATTAAGTTTATTTAAAATACACTTTTAAATTAAAGGTTATATATATATTAAAAAACTTTAACTTAATTAAAAATAATTTATTTTAAAACCTTTAATTAATCCCAAACTTAATTATTATTTAAAAAGAAGTGTTTTAAGAAATTTATTTTAGCAACCTTGATTTGTTTAAAAAAAAATTAAAACTGTTATCATGCTCATGCACTCAGACCCGAGGCAAACCAACTAGATCCCCGAGCAAAACTCCATGTAACCTCCTCTCTTTCTTGTCTTCGAGTCCAACCTTGTTCGACTTCGAGCTCGACCCCGAGACAAAGCCTTTCTTCCCAAACTCCACAACCATCAGATTTCAAACATGCACTCGTGCACGTTGCACACCATTCCGGCCAACTCCGATTCTCGTCGAGACCACCAGCATGACATAGATGACCTACTCTAACTGTACGACCACTTTAAACCCCTAAACGATGATGAACTCGCAATCGAGTAACTCGATGCAATCAGGAATGAACCTGGATTACCAAAGATCGCCTCGTCCCGCCGCCTCAGGCCACCAGAGGTCACGAAACTCCGACCAGAGCTCCGCCTGACTCCAACGCTTTGATTCCCACCTGTGTGATCGCCTCTAGTTCATCTATGACGACGCAGCAGCTCGAATTCTGACTACCACCAAAACTCGATTTTAAACTCTAAATCTACATCAACCCACTACTCTGATCATCTGAAAAATTCTCGAGCATTTTCCATGAATCCCCATCACTCATGCTTCCTTCATCCATGACCACGACCTCCCTCACCTCGCCAATCACCAAGAATTGCCAAAAACCCAATTCACGTCCAACTTCGAATTCCTCAAACGATACGACACTAAAAACCTTAACTCTTCTTTTAAAAGTCATGATTTAAGAAGACGAACAAGATTACGTAATCAAACCCAAATTTTAAACGACTAAATCTTGGACAAAATTTGATTTTACTGTGTTTTTATATTTCCCAATAAATCCATTCATTTTTAATACTTAAAAGTATTTTTGAAATTATGATCTTGCAAATTCGAACATGTTTTATTTAGACATCAAAGTCTATAGAGGATTAGAGAGAGAAATTTGAATTTTTAATCAGGTTTTGAAACCTGTAAACCTGAAACAGAGGAATATACAGACATGCAGACATATGTATATACATTTTTATATACATAGAACATATTTTCATATATTCAAACATTGCCACAGCTTCACTTCACAAACAACAAGCTATAGATCAGATTGTCAGGAGTTTACTCACCTGTTTTGATGATAACAGAGAAGCAGAGTTTATTTTTGTTTTCTAGAACTTTGATTTGTGATTTGATTGGTTTTGATCTTCAACTTGATGTTGGTTTGCTTAATTACTGAGTTGAATCTGAAACTACTTGCTTGATTTAGATCAGGTTGAATTTGTGAAGAAGTTGAAGACTTGAAATAGATTTTGGTTTTAATTTGTTTTACTGATTTTTGATTTTATTTTCTCTGGTTTGTAGTTTATAGGCTTTTGAAATTGAAGATAAAAAGAGAATTGAGAGTGTAGGAGAAGGATTTTATAGCCTTGTTTATATATTTTAAAATGAAAAGAAAATTATTGACACATGTCTTTGCATGAATTAAAATCTTAACACTTGTTATTTGTTATATTAAAATATTTACCCTTGTAATTTTGCATGATAATAATATTTTTATATAATATATATTACATTATATTTAGTTTATATTTATATATTTATATACGTTTTAGTATAATTTTGTATCTTTATTAAATACATTTCCTTATATTAATATTTATAAAATTTTAAAGAAAATAATTTGAAACTAATTATACATTAATATTGTTAAGTCCAATTTATTTTTAAGACATTTTATTTTTGAATTTCAAATTCAAATTCAAGTTACAATCTATTCATATATATATATATATATATGAAATCAAACACTTATCTTATTTGTTTTGAAAAATTCAAATTAATTCACAATTAAATTCCAAAATTTATATTAATTTCTAAATTAAATTTGTTTTAAAAACGGGATTGTTACAGATTCTCCCTTTAAGAAAATTTCTTCATCGAAATTTAAAAGAGAGAGAGAGAGAGAAACAAAGAACATAAGAACACATAAAAAGATAGAGAAATGGCTTACCAAATCATGCCGGAATATCCACTCTACACTTGGGATAGGACTTCTGCATGCTTTCCTCTGTTTCCTAAGTACAGTCATTTGAATGTCCGCTCCATTATACTTTCAACAATTTCACCACTTTATTCCTCAACTGCTTTTCATCTCAGTCAAAAATATTCAAAGGTTCTCTTTTCACTGCCAAATTAGGGTGATTTCCAAATCCTGCTGAGTGGCCTCCTCAATAACATGATCTGGATCGTGTACATATTTCCGAAGGCGTGAAATATGAAACACATCATGTATGCCAGCTAACCAATTGGGTAACTGCACTCGATAAGACAAAGGACCAATCCTCTCAAGTATAGGAAAGGGACCTATATACCGCGGTGCCACCTTACCAGTCTTTCCAAATCTCAAAACTCCACACATTGGAGAAACCTTTAAGAAAACTTTTCTGTCAACTTTGAGAAGTTTTCAACTTCTCTCGAATAAAATCAACCTTTTTAGTAGCTTCCTTTATTATATCCGGACCAATAACAAGTCTATCACCCGACTCAATCCAACACGTAGGTGATCTACATGGACGACCATACAATGCTTCGAAAGGAGCCATTTCAATACTGGCCTGATAACTATTATTATATGAAAATTAAATCAGATGTAAATGGTCCTCCCATGAACCTCCAAAATCAAGAATACAAGCACGCAAAAGATCTTCCAATATTTGATTTATCCTCTCCGTTTGCCCATCAGACTGCGGGTGGTAAGCAGTATTGAAGTTGAACTTGGTTCCTAGTGCGGCTTGAAATGCCTCCCAAAATCTACTAGTGAATATCGGGTCATGATCACTCACTATACTACTCAGTATTCCATGGAGTCGAACAATCTCTTTCACATATAACTTTGCCAAACTTGCTGCTGTTCGGGTGGATTTTACTGGGATAAAGTGGGCAGTCTTGGTCAGACGATCCACAATAACCCAAATCTCCTCATTACCCTTCTGAGTTCATGGCAAACCATCTATGAAATCCATAGACACTTGGTCTCGTTTACATTTAGGCACTTCTAACGGTAGAAGTAAACCCGCCATCTTCATCTGATCACTCTTTATTTGCTGACAAGTTGCACACCGACTAACATAAATAGATATATCTCTCTTTATCATTTTCTACCAGAAAGTTCTTTTAATATCTCGATACATCTTATTAACCCTTGGATGGATACTAAGCTTGGAATTGTGACATTCGTCCAATACTTCTCGTTTGAGATCTGGGATGTCTGGGACACACATACTGCCTTTCAGTCTTATAATTCCTCTATTATCGATTCCAAAGCTGGAATCTTCATCACGATGAATTCTCCCATAAATTTCCTGAAGAAATTTTTCTTCTTTCTGCTTACTAGCAATCTTCTCTAGAAGAGTAGGAGTGACAACTAGATAAGCAAGAATAGCATGTCTTCTACTCAAAGCATCAGCTACCACGTTGGCTTTACCCGGTGTATACTGAATATCCAGGTCGTATGACGCTAAGAATTCCAACCAATGTTGCTGCTTTAGATTCAAATCCTTCTAGGTAAAGAGATACTTCAGAGATTTATGGTCGGTGAACAATTCAAAATTTTCACCTAGAACATAATGACGCCAGATTTTTAAAGCAAAAATAACTGCCAAAAGCTCAAGATCGCGGGTCGGATATTTTTTCTCATGTGGTCGCAATTGCCTACTCACGTAGGCAATCACTCTACCCTCCTGCATTAGAACAGCACCCACACCTTCACCACATGCATCTGTGATTCCCATTAATAATAGCAAGAATGGGAGCAATGGTCAACCTTTTCTTCAATTCCTGGAGCGCTTCTTCGCATTTTGGAGTCCAATTAAATTTTGCATTCTTCATAGTCAGTTTAGTTAATGGACTGGCTAACTTGGAGAAATCCTGGAAAAACTTTCGGTAATATCCGGCTAATCCCAGAAAACTTCTGACTTCCTTTGGAGTAGTGTGTTGCTTCCAATCTAAGATAGCGGGAACCTTTCCAGGGTCTACAGAAATTCCTTCTTCTGTAGCAATATGTCCCAAAAATCTAACTTATTTTACCCAAAATGATATTTAGAAAATTTGGCAAAAATAATATTTCTCCTCAATATTTCCAAAACAATTCTCAAGTGGCCGGCATGCTCTTCTTCGGTTTTGGATTAGATAAGAATATCATCAATAAATACGAGAACGAATTTATTCAACACCTCTCGGAATACTCGGATCATTAAGTCTATGAAATATGCAGGGGCATTGGTTAGTCCGAAGGGCATAACTAACCATTCGTAGAATGTATCTGGACCCCTAAAAGCAGTTAAATGAATACAATCTTCAGCAATTCTCAGCTGATGGAACCCTTGGGCTAGATCCATCTTAGAAAAGAATCGAGCGCCATGTAGTTGATCGAAAAGGTCGTCGATTCTGGGTAAAGGAAATTTATTTTTAGGAGTTAATTTATTGAGATCACGGTAATCTATGCACAATCTCAAAGATCCATCGGACTTGGCTACAAATACAACGGTTGAACCTCAACTGGAATAACTAGGTCGTATGAACCCTTTCTCTAGCAAATCTTGGGTTTGCTTGACTAGTTCTATTCTTTCCCTTCTTGCCATCCTACGATTTGCATGCACCACAGGACAAGCATTGGAAACCAAGTCGATTCTGAATTCAATTTCCCTGTGCGGAGGTAAAGACTTAACTTCTTCGAATACGTCCGAAAATTCCTGGACAATAGGTATGGATTCCAAACTAGGTTCGGGATACCCCAAAGTATACATTAGCTTATCCCTCTTTGGACTAGGATCCTCACAAGAAATCTCAATGAAATTCCCAAGTTTTGTTTTGACTGAAATCGTTCGATTGTTACAATCTAATTTAGCTTCATATTTCATTAACCAATTCATTCCAAGTAAAATTTCAAATTTATTAAAGTCGAGAACAAAAAGGTTGATAGGAAATGATGATGAGAATACGAGATAGGAACTTTTCTACAACGTAAACAAAGATTCAGAGGGCCTCCTACTGGATTCTTCACACAAATGGGTTCATCTATGAATTCGGGTTCAAGATTTAACTCGTTTACGGTTTGTTGGGAAATAAAGCTATGTGTGGCTCCAGTGTCAAACAAAACTCTAGAAGCTTTATCATAAATAAGAAGGTTACCTTCTAAAACTCCTTTTCCTTTATCCGCTTTTGAGGTTGAGTGGTCATCCTTGATCGCATAAACCTTTGCTACTTGGGTCTGCTTCATTGTCGGGCATTCTTTAACTACATGTCCTGGCTTATGACAGTAATAGCATTCCCTGGCTCCCTAACTTGTCTTCATGGGTTGATCCTTCCTTCCTTGCTTCTTGGGCTTCTTGCAACTGCTAGAGTAATGTCCCTTCTCCAAACAGTTGAAACAAGTGACATTATTCGCCTTGTTTTCCTATTATTCTTCTTTTCTTTGCCTTGCCACGGTTTCTTTCCTCCAAATTTCCTCTTCTTCCAATTCGGATTGCTTCTGCTTCCCTTCTCCTCCGGAATCTCTTGTTTCTCCAAGGTAGCATATCTATATCTCATATCTATCAGATCAGCAAAAGACTCCTTCACACGGCTCATCATCTTTTCATGGAACTTGTTGTTCATCCCTCGAATAAATCTCTCATTCTTCATGAGAGGGGTATTCACCAGTTTAGGACCAAACCGAGATAACCCATTGAACTTATTCAAATATTCTTCAAAAGACAAACTTCATTGCTTCAAGTCAGCGAACTCTTGGTACATCCTGGAGATACCAGCAGATGGCATATAACGCTGCTCAAACACTTCCTTGAATCGATCCCAGGTAAACTCATCCTCCGACTCAGCCAATGTAATAGTCTTCCACCATGCTAAAGCCTCTTCCTAGAGCTACCAAGAAGAAATCAACCTCATTTGATCATCCTCCAACTTTAGTCCTTTGAAAATCCATTCGCAAGATCTAATCCAGGCTTGTACTTTGATAATAGTCTCCTTGCCTCTGAATGGCTTCCCTCCAAGTCTTGAAAAACTTCGATATAAATCTGCCAGATTCAACCGAGGTTGGATAGGAATAGCTGCACTTTCCGTTACTGTTGTTGCAGGGTATTGACCAGTTGTAGTGCTACTTTCTCGTCCCCTACCTCATCCTCTTCTTGCACTCATTCTCACTATCTGTGAATAGTAAGAAAGCTTGATTTGGGCATACGGACGAGATATCTTAGGGATATACTCATTCAAGGGTATTTCTAACCCTGTCTCTAATGTGTCCCCTAATGTGTTATACTCCAAAGCTAAAGTTCTTGCTTAACCTTTAGCTTTGATACCAAATGTGACGACCCAGAATCCAGCGTTCAAAATTCGACATCCAATACCTCACTCATATTTGAATGTCGGAGATTCAAACGTCGAAGTCCAATTTGCTGGAGCTTATAACAACATTAGATGATATAACACAGTGGAAACAAAATGAATTTCATTGATATACAACACATGAATACAACATAGGTACAACATTCATTACAACAACGACCACTAACATCAGAGCACAATGTATATGATACAACAAATGAACAATAACACCACAGCAGAACACAACAGGGTCTTCAAAAGAATCCAACATAAGCACCTTGATTCCAAAACTTCAAAGCTGCAAACCAAAAAGCTCCAAAAGACTTCTAGATTCAAATCTTCATTCCAACTTCGCTCTAGAACACAGATAACCTGACTCTAGGCTGCTTGTGTGGAAAATTATGGGCACCTAGAGTTTAGAAGGGGAACAATAAACTCCAGGTCAGTCATGGGACTGGCATGAGTAAACATAAAAAAATTGTTTGAACAAAAAAACAAATTTCAAAAAGAAATCTTTTATTCTTTTTGGAAAATGAAACCACCATAAGGCCTCCCGCCACACACACAATGCAATCACACTTATGATAGTCAAACATGCTTGATACGCAAAAATCTTTTTGATATTATTATTAGTGCATAGTGTGAAAAGCATTTCGAAAGTATAATATTAATCTTAGCCAGCATACGTACCATTATAGTATGCCTACTATAGCTACCATGTTAAATGGCATGTTCTACAACTAAAACCATACAGGGATCATATTGAGTGATTGGATTTCCAACAAATGGCCAAGGCTAAAGAACTTCCTTTTCGAATCGGTACGCCTCTAGAGGGACGCCTTGAGAAACTAACCGGATCTCTGCTACACAAGGCCGGGTTACCTCTGTAACTAGGTAACTAACTGTCACGAGTATGTCACCTCTCGGTTGTAACCGACCTTTATCGAGGTACCTCTATCACCAACAACCACAAACAAAAATATCTGGGCTCCATACCATAATACCACTTTTTATCCAGAAGGAAATGCACATACCCTGAGGGCGCGACCCCATAACCTTGCTGCATCTATTCCTGTCAACCATTTCCGGGGTGTGAGGTTCGATGAAGTCTCGTCCCACAAAGCTACGCTTTTCACAAAAGTCATGCTCTGATCAACTAATGATCAGCACTTAGCATGCCACACTACCAAGTTGGGAATATATCACTAATAACCATCAACTACATAATCTCTGAGCTCGTACGTCTCAGAGAAGGATATTAAGCTAAGAGAATAAATTCTCCGCCACCAACAGAAATGTATTTGATAGAAATCAGCTTTACATCTCAAAGTGTAATGTCAGGCACATATCCATACAAGTCCATTCTGGGTCTGAATGGAACCGAAGGCACTTCGTCCAATAAAGGAAGAAGTCCTTGCAAATCCGGGCATCCACAATCCCGACCGGACTCCCCATCACATATGGAGATCTCTATACCGGAGCAACTCAGTGTAGAGACAATCGATAGGTAATCCTTTCGTCCTCGAAAATACCCGGTCTACAACCACCGTCTTCAAATGCATTCCCATTTCGTCGCATCATTATTCGAAATGGGTTTTATGACTCAATGTCCTCCCCTGGCTCAACCGAATAATGAATGCTTATTTTTAAAACACGTGGATACACAAGTCACAACAAATTTCCATTTATAATCTTATAAACAAAAGATTCACCATTAAGATTCGATGTGGTTTTCAGATAACCATTTAAAATCCGACCCCCAGTCGCATCAAAATTCAAATGCTGTTTTAAAGGCCAACAGTTTTACTTCAATTCAGAAGTTCACAATCATACAGAAATATATTATAGATATCACAACTCAATTCACAGCAATTCATATCACAAAATATCACAAATCACATATTACAAATAACAACCAATAAAGGCATTCAATAGTAATCCAATTATCTATAAGTATGATTAATTAATCAAATGATTATAATTAATTTAATTAACTCAAAACAAATTAATTACTTATCACTTAACCCTGCTTAATTGTCGTTAAGTAATTACAAACCATTTAAAATTAATTATAATTAATTAGTCACATAATTACTTTCATTAATTATCCTTAATGAATGATTAATTATCCTTAATTAACCTTAATTATTTATTAATTAATTTTTAATCATTATTTAATTAATCTTTAATCAATAATTAATTAACCCTTAACTATTCTTTAAGTAATTATCCGTTAAGTAATTAATCTTTAATTACTTTCATAAATTAATTAATCTTTAATTACTTAAAACTTTAATTAATTAAAAGATAAATCATTATCTTAATTAATTACTTTATTATCATAAAAATCTTTATTTATAAACCTTGTAATTAATTATCATTAACATATAAATTCACTGAGACTTTCAAGTTAATTAATTTTTTTAAAACATTTTATCTTCTTAATTAACCACTTAATTACATTATTAAGTTTATTTAATATACACTTTTAAATATACACTTTTAAATTAAAGGTATATATATATTAAAACACTTTAACTTAATTAAAAATAATTTATTTTAAAACCTTTAATTAATCCCAAAATCATTTATTATTTAAAAAGAAGTGTTTTAAGAAATTTATTTTAGCCACCTTGATTTGTTTTAAAAAATTTAAAACTGTTATCATGCTCATGCACTCAGACCCGAGACAAACCAACTAAATCCCCGAGCAAAACTCTGTGCAACCTCCTCTCTTTCTTGTCTTCGAGTCCAACCTTATTTGACTTCGAGCTCGACCCTGAGATAAAGCCTTTCTTCCCAAACTCCACAACCATCAGATTTCAAACATGCACGCGTGCACGTTGCGCACCGTTCTGGCCAACCCGATCCTCTTCGAGACCACTAGCACGACGTCGATGACCTACTCTAACCGTATGACCACCCAGAACCCCTAAACATCGACGAACTCGCAATCGAGCAACTCGATACAATCGGGAACAAACCTAGATCACCAAAGATCGCCTCGTCCCGCCGCCTCAGGCCACCAGAGGTCACATAACTCCGACCATAGCTCTGCCTAACTCCTAAGCTTCGATTCCCACCTATGCGATCGCCTCTTATTCATCCACAACGATGCAGTAGCTCGAATTCTGACTACCACCAAAACTCGATTTTAAACCCTAAATCAACGTCAACCCACTACTTTGATCATCTGAAAAATTCTCGAGCATTTTTCCATGAATCCCCATCACTCAGGCTTCCTCCAGCCATGACCACGGCCTCCCTCACCTCGTCGATCACCAGGAATTGCCAAAAACCCAATTCACGTTCAACTTCCAATTCCTCAAATGATACGACACTAAAAATCTTAAATCTTCTTTTAAAATTCATGATTTAAGAAGACGAACAAGATTATGTAATCAAAACCCAAATTTTAAACAACTAAATCTTGCACAAAATTTTATTTTACTGTGTTTTTATATTTCCCAATAAATCCATTCATTTTAATACTTAAAAGTATTTTTAAAATTATGATCTTGCAAATTCGAACATGTTTTATTTAGACATCAAAGTCTATAGAGGATTAGAGGGAGAGATTTGAATTTTTTTAATCAAGTTTTGAAACCTGTAAACCTAGAACAGAGGAATATACAGACATGCACACATATGTATATACATTTTGTATACATACAACATATTTTCACATATTCAGACATTTTCACAGCTTCACTTCACAAACAACAAGCTATAGATCATATTATCAGGAGTTTACTCACCTGTTTTGATGATAACAGAGAAGCAGAGTTTGTTTATTTTTCTGGAACTTTGATTTGTGATCTGCTTGGTTTTGATCTTCAACTTGATTTTGGTTTGCTTAATTACTGAGTTGAATCTGAAACTACTTGCTTGATTTAGATCTGGTTGAATTTGTGAAGAAGTTGAAGACTTGAAATGGATTTTGGTTTTAGTTTGTTTCACTGGTTTTTGATTTTATTTTCTCTGGTTTGTAGTTTATAGGCTTTTGAAAATGAAGATAAAAAGAGAATTGAGAGCGTTGAGCAAGGATTTTATAGCCTTGTTTATTAATTTTAAAATGAAAAAAAATAATTGACACTTGTCTTTGCATGAATTAAAATCTTAACACTTGTTGTTTGTTATATTAAAATATTTACACTTGTAATTTTGCATGATAATAATATTTTTATATAATATATATTACATTATATTTAGTTTATATATATATGTGTGTGTGTTTTAATATAATTTTATATCGTTATTAAATACATTTCATTATATTAATGTTTATAAAACTTTAAAGAAAATAATTTGAAACTAATTATACATTAATAAAAATAATATATATATTATTGTTAAGTCCAACTTATTTTTAAGACATTTTATTTTTGAATTTCAAATTCGGATTCAAATTAAAATTACAATCTATTCATATATATATATATATATATGAAATCAAACACTTATCTTATTTTTTTTAAAATTCAAATTAATTCACAATTAAATTCCAAAATTTATATTAATTTGTAAATTAAATTTGTTTTTAAAATGGGATCATTACAGCTACCATTTTCTAGAATTAACAAATTCAAATTATTTACAAAAAGCCCCTTCTCCATTTTAAAATACATAAAACATTTAATTGTCATACCTTAAATAATTTTATATACATATCAAAACTCTTAGGAAAAATCTGGAAAAATTCCAGAAAATCACTTTGTATATGTTTTCTAACATATAAAACTTCCAGACCCAAATAATTAATTATTACCCATAAATAATTTATAACCCAAAATACCATTTTCTTTACTAGAAAATTCATATTAATTCCATGACAGTTCAAAGAAAGCTGAAAATTGAAACCCATCATCAGAATATCATTTATGATCCTCATAAAAATTTACAAGGCATGTGGATGTTATTTAATATGGTTTTCATCCTAAACATATCATAAATTTATTATGAAAAACCATTATTCATCAATAAGTATATATATTTGTTCTATCATTCAAAAACATGGAAATTCATTGCAAATCATTCAAAATTCATCTTAAAACCGAAGACACAATCAAGAATGAGATGAAAACATTATTTACCTTAGCCTTTGTGATTAAAGAGATTGAGATATGAATCAATTTGATTTGCATAAGCTTCTTCCTAGCTTGTCTTCTATCTTTTTCCCCTTTTCCTTATTAATGGTGGCCGACCTTGAGTTTTCAAAATTTTGGAATGAAAATGAATGCGTAAATTATATATAAGCTTTGGTTTAGAGGATATAGGAATGGACTCTTTTCTATTCTACCCCTCCTTTAATTAAATTTAACTCTTATTTTAATTCATTGTTAAATGGCATGGCTACTCTTTAATTAAAATCAAATTTCAATCCCCTAATCAACACATTATTTTATTTAATATAGCTAACTAGATATTCTAAATTATGTTACCAAAAATCTGGGGTGTTACAGACTCCCCTTCTTAAAGAATTTCGTCCTCGAAATTATGATAAGGTACAGAATAAATCAAATAATGAGGTAAAACATACCATCAAACAAGTTAGGATAAGTATCTCTAATGCTGCTCTCAACCTCCCAAGTAGAGTCCCTGTCATCATCACTATACTGGACTTTGACTAACCTGACCTTCTTGGTTCTACGCCTCTTCTCATCTCTCGCAACAATGCGAACTGGCTTCTTCACTATGGTCAAGTCCAGTTCTACCACTAAATCATCTAGCACTGTCGGTGCAATAGTAGTCTCTGGGTTCCTGACACACTTTCTAAGATGAAAAACGCTGTGAACACTTGCAAATTACTTGGTAATTCAACCGTAAATGCGAGTGTCCCGATCCTCTCAAACAATAGAAAAAGGTCCAATGAACCTCGGTATTAACTTCCCCGATTTTTGGTCTCTATCTGAGAACTCTAGATCTTTCCATCTCTTATCTGCATAACTTTTCTGCCTTGATTGAGCCTCCTTCATTCTAGACTGAATGCCTCAATCTGTTATGCAGCTTCTCTGACTAAGTCTGGACCTAGAACCAACCTATCCTCGGTCTCTAGCCAACATGCGGGATATTTGCATGGCCTTCCATACGAAGCTTCAAACAGTGCTATCCCGATACTAGTCTAATAACTGTTGTTATACGAAAGTTCGACTAAATGCAGATGGTCTTCCCATGATCTCTGAAAATCTAGAACACAAGCTCTTAATAAATCCTCGAAGATTTTGTTAACCCTTTATGTTTCCCATCTGCTTGTGGATGGTAAGCGTTACCCATCTTGAGCTTGGTTCCTAGAACTTCCTACAGACTCTTCGAGAACTCGCTAGTGAATAAGGGATCTCTATCACTTACTATGCTACTAGAAATTTCATGCAGTTTAACCACATTCCTCAAAACAACCTTGCTAAAATAGGTGCCGTTCTGGTTGACCTAATTGGAATGAAATGGGCACTTTGGGTCAATCTGTCCACTATGACCCATATACTATCATTTCGCTTGTACGGCCTTGACAACCTATTAATAAAATCCATGGATATAGAATCCCACTTCCGTACTGGAATATTTAATGGCTGAAGCAACTCACTTGGTTTCTAGTGTTCGGCCTTTGCCTGCTTGCAATTCAAGCACTGCCTTATACACAAACCAATATCTGCTTCTTACTTTTCCAGAAGAAACTCCTCTTCATATCCTGATACATCTTAGTACCTCATGGATGAATGGTGAATTTTGAACGATGAAATTCCTCCAAGACTTCTTTCCTTATGTCTCCTGCACTCGGAACACATAATCTTCCTTTCTTTCTCAACCACTAATTCTGGTCAAGACTGAAATCTTTCATCGCTCTAAGTTTCTTCTCATAGCTTCCTGATCTGTTAGGCTAACACTGGATCCTCTATCTGTTTAGAAGTTATCTTTTCGATCAACACTGGTTGAACTTACAAACAAGACAATACAATTGTATCTCCACTAGACCCAGCCTCAGATCTCCACTGCACTCTACACTCTACCATATTTCCAAGCCATTCCTCTCAGCGATCATCGCTAAAACAGCATTCTGATGTTTACTGCTAAGTGCATCTGCAACCTTGTTGCCCTTTCCTGATGTGCGCTCATCCCCAAAATCATAAGTGGTTATAAACTCTAATGACCTTTGCTGTCTCACGTTCAACTCCTTCTGAGAGAACAAATACTTCAGCGACTAATGATCTGTATATATCTCAAATATGTCCCCTAAAAGGTAATGTCACTACACCTTCAGAGCAAGAGTCACTGCAGCCAATTCCAAATCATGTGTCGAATATCTGACCTCATGTGGTCTAAGCTATCTAGAAGCATAGGCAATCACTTTACCCCTCCGCATCAGCACAGCTCCTAATCCATTCTATACGCATTGGTGTAAACCACCAAATTCTGATTCGCTTTTGGAACAACTAACACAGACGCATGTGTCAATATGTGTTTCAAACTCTAGAATACTTCCTCACACTTATCAGTCCACACAAACTTCACATCCTTTCTTGTTAGCTTGGCCATCGGTGTCGCTATCCGTGAAAAATTTAATGAACTTTCGATAATAAGTAGCCAACCCAAGGAAATTCTTTATCTCGGTTACTATCTATGGTCTCTTCCAACTATTTACTGCCTTAATGTTAGCTGGATATACTGACAAACTGTCAAAACCCGTCTTTCTATCTCCAGAAAAACGCATCATGATTTAAGAAAGAAAGGGATCGAAGAAGAAAAGATAAGAAAGAAGAAAACTCAACAACATCAGATACTCCCAGCGGAACGAATGAAATATAATATATCACATAAAATATTACATAGTATCATATACGTCAGAGTTACACAATCTATACAACACATATTAGACAGTTATAAACATCTGTCTAACCATACAACTCAAGATATCACAAGATACAGATACAACACAAACACAGCGGAACCATAATATATCTACACGCTGAAGCCTCCTGCTCCAAAACTCCTCCAGAATTCGTCAAGCTAACCTGAATCCCTCGACTACTCATACATAATATGAGTACCCAAGATTTTAATAAAATAGAAAATAAACACTCAGGTCAGACAGGGGTCTGGTGTGAGTAAACGGGTTAAAGTTGCTTAACTTTAGAAAATCCTTTGAAAAGAAAATGTATCATGTAAGACTTCCCACACATAAACATGGAAAAGTTTTTACCTTACGCTAACCAAAATATTTGATAGAAAATCCAGTGATATTATAACAGTGTTTAGGGTTTTCAAGAAAATAAGAAATAGCCAAAATTGTTACATTATTAAAATCCAGCTACTAGCCACAAAAGTGAGTAATACAATCAAAACCGCAGGGTCTCGTAGGAAGAATGAGTTTCCATCAATGGCAGGGATACTGGGGTACCGCCCGTCACAGTACGGGGCCAAGATCACCGTACCGAGGAGCCACCCTAACTCCCCTACAACATAAGGCCGGGATCATCCCTTATTGGGCAGTCCCAAGTAAGATCACCCCGTGGTTGGCGCGACCAACCACCCACTAAGACGAAATAAAAAGGGACATCTAGACAGGGATGACCTAACCCTGAAATGGGTGCTACCTACCTAGCCTTGCTGCACCTCCCCTGTTTTAGCCATTCCCGGTTGATGAGGCTTGAGGCTGCGATTACCTTAATATAACATATCTATCTTAGAGTGCTCATCGTCCACCTGACGATGTTCTGAAAGCATTCAATCCATACAAGTTCGTTCCGAGTTCGTACGAAACCGAAGGCACTATCTCGTTGCACTCATTTTGGAATCATCCTCAGAATCAACGACCATAGCCCTTGCACTCTGAATAACCATCTCGAACCTGAAAGTACTATCTTTGTCAAACTCATCTCGGAATCACCTTCCGAGTTATACTGACGAATAGTTCTTACACTTCGAGTCTTTACTAAGCTCCACTTGGATTCACGACCTAACGTTTAATTTGGATCGATGTGGTTTTCGGATATCCAAATATGGAAATCCGGTCTCATCGAAATCCAAACGCCATTTTAATGTCCAAGTTGTTTAAGGGTTTTAAACAATTAACTTATATTCAGGGTAACATAAACAGATAGATGAATCACATTATTACAATAGATAATTCATATCAACCATTCATCTTACAAAGCAAAATATCACATATCAGAGATATCACACCCAAATTATTCAATATCTATCAACATCCAATATCAATCATCAAATATCAATCATCCAATATCAATCAATCATTCATAAGCAGGTTTGATTAACTCTTAATCAATTTAATTAACCTTTAATTAAATTAATTACTATCCTTTAATCACTTGGATTATCTTAATCCTGCTTCACTAATTTATTACAAGTTAATTTATTAATCATCTCTTAATAATCTTCCTTAATTAATCTCCCTTGATTAATTATCTTATAATTACCTTCAAGTAATTAGCCTTTAATTCTTTAATTAATTCCATAAATTAATTATCCTTAACTATATACTTTAATTAACCTTTAATTACTATCATTAATTACAATAATTAATGATCCTTCATTTACTTCCATTAATTAATTGACTATAATAATTTGCATTAATCCTCAATTAATTACAATTAATTAATCATACTTTAATTAATCACTTTTATTAATCAATCTTGATTAATTCATTAATTATATTAACTCATGATTCTTATTAATTAATTAACCCTTTAATTAATTAAATAATTAACTTGTAATTAATCATCTTATTAATTTGTCTTAATTAATCATAAACAGCAATTAACAACTTGTAATTACTTATCTTAATTAATTCACTTCTTAATTATTAATTAATCTTTAATTACTTCATTAGGTAATTATTATTCAATTAAATTAATTAATAATCCTTAATTAATTACTTTATTAATTAATTACATTTTTAATTAATTATATTTAGTAATAAATCTTACATTAATCACATTCATTAATAAATTAATCACATTAATAAATTAATCACATTAATTAATTAACTAACATTAACTAAGTAATTAACCCTTAATTTCCTTCATAGTAATTATTCTCTAATTACTTTCATTAGTTAATTACTCTCTATATTAATTACCTTAACAAGTAATTGATTCCATCATTAATTAATCTTAATTCTTTAATTAATTAATCGCGCTTTAGTTAATTTACTTTCAAATTAATTATATTAATTAATCCTTAAATTAATAACATCCAGTAATAATCCCTTAATCACTTCAACTTTAATTACTTCCATAAGTAATTTCCTCTTTCGAATTACTTTAAGTACTTATACATTAATTACTTCATTAAGTAATGTACTCAATTAATTATAAAGTGATTATCGTAAATTAATTAGACTAATTAATTAATCTAAAACTAATTACATTAATTAATTAACTAATTAGTCATCACTTAATTTCAAAGTAATTCATTAACTATCCACTAATTACTTTATTAAGTAATTATTCTTAATTACAAATAGTAATTAAGCTTAAATTTATTTTATTAATTAATTATTCTTAATTAATCTCTACTTAACTAATTAAGAATAAACTTTGCATTTATTAAATATTTCCTCAAATCATTTACTTCATTAAACCAATTTAAAAATCAATTTGAAATATGATTTTACTTTTAAAATAAAATAATTCAAACACTTAATTAATATACTCAAAATTTTGAAAACCCTTTCCAATCATATTTAATTGAATTAAACAAATATTAATCTTTAGAAACTCAATTATCATATTCTTTAATCTTATCTATTTAAAAATATAAATTTAAAAGATAGATTAAACATTAGTTTGAATGTAACCTTATAACGTGAAAACATCCTTATTTAAACTTGATTGAGTTTCTTTAAACTTTGATCTAATATTTAAATTGAAAATCCCATTGAATTCAATTTAAAATAAATTTAGTTAACTAATTTTAAAATCAATTATTTTAGACTTTCAAATTTGAAAACATATTAGATTAAAACACCCTTAAAAATCTTTGACTTTCATTTGTTTTGAATAGCTTACTTTACAATTTTAAATTTGATTTCATTTCTTCGAAAAAAACAAGTTTGATTTGTAACTTTATATTTTAATTTTTACTGTACCGAACCAGATAAGCCTACTACCTAAACAAAACTCGAGTCTAACTCGATCCCTTCCCATACAAACCACAGCACGAAACACGTTCGTCCTCTACTTCGAGACAAATACAAAATTGCACGAGACCTAACACGGGCAACTCCTTCTTCCCAAAACAAAACCTTCACCTGTCCCAAACCATGCACGGTGCACGTGCACCGGTAGCTCCGACCACCGTAGGTCATCGCGACCATCAACGACAATCATACGAACCCATGCGACCTCGATCGAGCACCCAGATCGAACAACAAACACGAGAATCAAAATCGACCCCTTTGCTCGAAAATCTGAAGCAATCTCGACCCCCAAAAACCCATCGCCTCTAATGAACTCGCCACCGGAAACTCCAGAACCTCCTCCAGAGCACCGCCATATCACCATGCCTCCATCCCCATCATGCGATCGCCTCCGGTCCGCTACCTATGTCGAAAATGTCTCGACAACCAAGACGAACGAAACACAATCCTAAACCCTAGTTCGAACGAATCTGCACAACTCTGCCATAGGAAAATTCGATAGCATTTTTCCCTTCATACACGATACCATAGCTAGCTACAACCAAGAATTCAACTCCAATCATCGAGTTGATCATCGGCAATTCATCAAATTGCCGAAAATGTTCATATCCAAATTCCAAATCGAATATCAAATTAAAAACTTTGAAATGCATGTTAAAAATCATAATTTTTAACTACTAATTCATCTATACAATCCGAAACAGGAATTAAAGTTATTGATTTCTGACATGAATCAAGATTTCACTGTATTTTCCATTTTAAAAATTATTTTTAAATTAAAAATCCCAGAAACTATTTTTAAAATTACCATTATACATTAATTTACAACTTTCATTTAATCATCAAAGCCAAATAATGATGCTATTGGGAGATTTGAATTTTTGAAAGTTGATCCTGGTCTGAAACAATAGGTAACAGAGTGTTTATATATACACAGACTTATTTACACATATATGTACATATCTATCAATTCAATAATATAAACACTGAAAGATTTTCATGCAACATCAATATCAATTCACAGATTATTACATGCATTAGGATCAGAATCAACTTAAACTGTTTTTTAAAAATAATTTACTCACCTTAAAAAAATGAACAGAGGCTTCAGTTTGAAGAAAACTTTTGAACAGAAAACTTGCATTGGTGTTGAAATTGAATCCTTTGCATGTCCCTAAAATTTTGATTTTAAATGTAGAAACTTGCTGTTGAAATCCTTGCATGCCTACAAATTGATGGTTTAAAGTGTAGAAACTGATGTTGTTGTTCCATTTTAATTGCAGTAGGTTTGAAGTTGCTATGGAAAACTTGTTTGCCAATTTGAATTTCAGGTTTCAGGTTTGAAAATAATTTTCTGTTTTGCCATTAATTCTTAAAAGAATGAAGGAAGAAAAAGAAAAGAAATGGAGAAGAAGAAAGTTTGGAATTGAAAGTGGAAAACAAATTTCTTCTAAACATTTTTTTATATATATTTAAATTTCAAACAAAAGAAATGAAGGCCACTTGTTCATTACTTCAAACAAATGTCAAAAGCTAGCTTGAATGATTCACAAGTGTTAACCTTTTTTTTATATATAAATTCATTTATGTCACATACATGCATTTATGAAGTATATTTATGCATATGAAATGTTTTTATGTAAATAAACTTTTAAATTTTAATAAACATACAAGTGTGATATTTTATAAACATTTGTTTTATAAATAGCTTATGTTTTGAATCAAATATATGTATTATATGTTTCCTTTAAATTGAGAAATATGAATTTGTATTTATATTTATGTAAATGTGAATCTAGTAATTTATTTATTACTTATGTTTACAAACTATTCTAGTTTAAGAGATGTTTTAAAAAGAAAGTTTATTTATAACTTTATATATATATTTATAACCATTTGAATTTAAGCATTTTAAAGAAAACAAAATAAAACTTTGATTAAATCTTATTTAAACTATCACATTTAAAGATAAATAATTATCTTACACTGTGAAAATAATTGAATTAATCTTAAATTAGCTTTTGAAAAATATTGAATTTAAAACAAAGCTTCAAATTACAATATATTCATACATATATGAATTATCAATAGATTATATTAAATTTCAAAACAGCCTCAAATTATAACATATACATACATATATATTACAATATGAAAATTCATCTTTTATTTAAAACTAAAGATCTTCCTATTCATAATATATATATCAAATATATATATATATATATATATATATATATTATAAATAGAATATAATTTTATTAATTTTGAAAGATAATTCTTATCAATTTTAAATTGTTAAAAAGATATTGATCAATATTGCTAGATTAAATATTTATTAACCTTTAAAAGATTAAATTTGCCAATTTAAATTAAAATTATAAAGGAAAATTATCAAATCAATTTAATTATTAATGCAGATTATTAAATTGATATTGCCTAAAATTCCGGATCGTCGCATTCCTCCCTCCTTAAAAGAATTTCGTCCCCGAAATTTAAAAGCAAAGATAATTTAATAACCCGACAAAGATTTTAATTTCAATCAGCAAAGCATTCCTATCATCCAGTTACTAACAACCATAGAATTCAATCAAGCAAACAAACCTAACCAATTATCCTGACACAAATCAGGATAGATCTTACTAACATTATCTAGAGTTTCCCAAGTATAATTCACTGGGAGACTCGCTCTACAGAATCTAACCACAGCACTATAATTTAGAACTCCTCTCATATCTAGATCCACCAATCTGAACAGAACATCAGACTATACTCCAGTCTAGCTCAACTTCCAAATACAATTAAACTGCAGGTTCTACAACCAATGATGAATCATACACGCACTCCCTCAGAGATACGTGAAATACAATGAATTCTAGCTATCCAAACTGGCAATTCAATCCTATAGACAAAAGAACTTATCCTATCAAAAACACAGATAAGAAATCCCAAATACCTCAGAACTAGCCATCCAATCTTACCCAATTACTGCTCTCTTAACCAGAGAAAACTTAACAACAATGAAGTCTTCAACTTCGAATTCCAAACTCCTTATCTCATATCTGCATAACTCAACAGACAATCCTGGGCTGCCCATTCTCTTCCTGATCAACTCAACCTATGTTGATGCTTCCAGAAACAACTAGAACCAAGCAAACAGTTTATGGATCCTATTCAACAGAACAGTCTTCCAAGGTCCATCGAAATCCATAACACAAGCTCTACTTCCCAAGCAATAGCAAACTGAACTTGCTTCCTTCCTCGTACAGCTGCTTCCTCGCTTCCGCTGCACAACTCTGATTCTGAAATAGATGAGAATATCTTTGATGAACACGAGTACAAACTTATCCAATATATCCGGGAAACTTTGTTCATCAAATTCATAAAATCTTAGTGACCCATCTGACTCGGTCACACAACCTTACAGCAGAATCCAACTCAAAAACTAGATCTGACCAATCCAAATTCCAAAATTTCATGAGCTGCTGCACCAACTCTTCTTTCTCCAAAAACCATCCTACTACCAGGTTAACCACCAGTATCGCTTCTGGAACCAAATCAATATGGAACTCAACTCCAGATGCAGACAAACTTCTAATTACTTCAGTAGCTCCTACTTCCACATGAGAACCCTCAATCTCAAACAAAAGATTACCCAAGATAAATTCCCAAATTAATCGCAAGTCACTTTTGCGATCCCACCTAGTTCGGATTTCAAAGAAACTGTCATCTCTTTACCAATTAGAACAACCTTAAGCTTTTCCAAATCAGGTTAACTCTTTAAGAAAGCATTCACCATCTACCCGGACCGCTGATAGAAGAACCACAAAGATTCCTGAACCATCGGAGAAACGGGCTACACTGTTGCTTCCAAACTCTTCCTCGATGATACTGCAAAGCCAAAAGACCTTCTTGTCAGCACACCACACACTTCGAGCTGCATTGCTGCCACAACTAACCAAAGACTTCTAATCTAAAGGCTCCTCGAACCCCAAAATCACCAGCTAACTGCACACATGACTTCTCGAGATGGACAGACATTCCAAAAGAAACTCGGGCTCCAAACCAAGCATCAACATCTCGCTCTCCTTAAGGGATGACAAATGAGACCATGCCGAAGCGAAACAACTTATAGACCTTAGTCTCATATTCCAAAATAGCCAACCTCCTTGCTAAAGATCCAGATAACTTCTACACAGAAGAATCTTCCCTGCGGCAGGTAAAAACTTCTCCTCAACTATTTCTAAAACTGCTTCAAGAGAAAACATCTTCGAAAATACCTATGGCTACTGCATCTCACCACGCAGCTATCAAGATGCCATCACTTACTTCTGCATTTCTGACAGATCCAAACTCTAGAAAATCTGCTTACCTGAGCGAAATCCAAACTTACACTTCCAAAATGGGCTCGGAATCTTTAAAAGATTTCCTTCGGAGATTAGAGAAATCCTTACTCCAAGCTACAAAGCTCACTCAAGATGGTATTAGATCTACAGTCTCGACAAATATACTTCCAACCTCAAACATATAAGCCTCTTCCATTAATGGTAGTCGTGTTACACACACACCACTTCTCCATTTACCTCTAAAACTTATGTTGGAAAAACCCGAACAGGTAACCCAACAAATTAGGTAGATATATATATATATATATATATATATATATATATAGTTATATATAAAAATTACAAGTACGCTCTCTCAAGAAAGACACCACTCCAGAGCCTAGGTATTCGCTCAACCTAACGCTCTGATACCAGTTGTCACGACCCGTCTTTCTATCTCCAGAAAAACGCATCATGATTTAAGAAAGAAAGGGATAGAAGAAGAAAAGATAAGAAAGAAGAAAACTCAACAACATCAGATACTCACAGCGGAACGAATGAAATATAATATATCACATAAAATATTACATAGTATCATATACATCAGAGTTACACAATCTATACAACACGTATTAGATAGTTATAAACATCTGTCTAACCATACAACTCAAGGTATCACAAGATACATATACAACACAAACACAGCGGAACCATAATATATCTACACGCTGAAGCCTCCTGCTCCAAAACTCCTTCAGAATTCGTCAAGATAACCTGAATCCCTCGACTACTCATACATAATATGAGTACCCAAGAGTTTAATAAAACAGAAAATAAACACTCGGGTCAGACAGGGGTCTGGTGTGAGTAAACGGGTTAAAGTTGCTTAACTTTAGAAAATCCTTTGAAAAGAAAAGGTATCACGTAAGACTTCCCACACATAAACATGAAAAAAAAATTGCCTTATGCTAACCAAAACATTTGATAGGAAATCCAGTGATATTATAATAGTGTCTAGGGTTTTCAAGTAAATAAAAAATAGCCGAAATTGTTGCATTATTAAATTCCAGCTATTAGCCACAAAAGTGGGTAATACAATCAAAACCGTAGGGTCTCATAGGAAGAATGGGTATCCGTCAATGGCAAGGCTACTGGGGTACCGCCCGTCATAGTATGGGGCCTAGATCATCTTACCGAGGAGCTACCCTAACTCCCCTGCAACGCAAGGCCGGGACCATCCCTTACGGACAATCCCGAGTAAGATCACCTCGTGGTTGGCGCGACCAACCACCCACTAAGCCAAAATAAAAAGGGACATCTAGATAGGGACGACCTCACCCTGAAATGGGTGCTACCCACCTAGCCTTGCTGCACCTCCCCGGTTTTAGCCATTCCCGGTTGATGAGGCTTGAGGCTGCGATTACCTTAATAGAACACATCTATCTTAGAATGATCATCGTCCACCTGACGATGTTTTGAAACCATTTAATCCATATAAGTTCGTTCCGGGTTCGAACGAAACCGAAGGCACTATCTCGTTGCACTCATTTTGGAATCACCTTCAGAGTCAACTACCATAGCCCTTGCACTCTGAATCACCATCTCGAACCTGAAAGTACTATCTCCGTCAAACTCATCTCGGAATCACCCTCAGAGTTATACTGACGAATAGTTCTTACACTTTGAGTCTTCACTAAGCTCCACTTGGATTCACGACCTAACGTTTAATTTGGATCGATGTGGTTTTCAGATATCCAAATATGGAAACCCGATCCCGGTCTTACCGAAATCCAAACGCCATTTTAATGTCCAAGTTGTTTAAGGGTTTTAAAAAATTAACTTATATTCAGGGTAACATAAACAGATAGATGAATCACATTATCACAATAGATAATTCATTTCAACCATTCATCTCACAAAGCAGTATATCACATATCAGAGATATCACACCCAAATTATTCAATATCAATCAACATCCAATATCAATCATCCAATATCAATCAATCATCCATAAGCAGGTTTGATTAACTCTTAATCAATTTAATTAACCTTTAATTAAATTAATTACTATTCTTTAATCACTTGGATTATCTTAATCCTGCTTCATTAATTTATTACAAATTAATTTATTAATCATCTCTTAATGATCTTCCTTAATTAATCTCCCTTGATTAATTATCTTATAATTACCTTCAAGTAATTAGCCTTTAATTCTTTAATTAATTCCACGAATTAATTATCCTTAACTATATACTGTAATTAACCTTTAATTACTATCATTAATTACAATAATTAATGATCCTTCATTTACTTCCATTAATTAATTGACTATAATAATTTGCATTAATCCTCAATTAATTACAATTAATTAATCATACTTTAATTAATCACTTTTATTAATCAATCTTGATTAATTCATTAATTATATTAACTCATGATTCTTATTAATTAATTAACCCTTTAATTAATTAAATAATTAACTTGTAATTAATCATCTTATTAATTTGTCTTAATTAATCATAAACAGCAATTAACAACTTGTAATTACTTATCTTAATTAATTCACTTCTTAATTATTAATTAATCTTTAATTACTTCATTAGGTAATTATTATTCAATTAAATTAATTAATAATCCTTAATTAATTACTTTATTAATTAATTACATTTTTAATTAATTATATTTAGTAATAAATCTTACATTAATCTCATTCATTAATAAATTAATCACATTAATTAATAAACTAACATTAACAAGTAATTAACCCTTAATTTCCTTCATAGTAATTATTCTCTAATTACTTTCATTAGTTAATTACTCTCTATATTAATTACCTTAACAAGTAATTAATTCCATCATTAATCAATCTTAATTCTTTAATTAATTAATCACACTTTAATTAATTTACTTTCAAATTATTTATATTAATTAATCCTTAAATTAATAACATCCAGTAATAATCCCTTAATCACTTTAACTTTACTTACTTCCATAAGTAATTTCCTCTTTCTAGTTACTTTAAGTACTTATACATTAATTACTTCATTAAGTAATTTACTCAATTAATTATAAAGTGATTATCGTAAATTAATTAGACTAATTAATTAATCTAAAACTAATTACATTAATTAATTAACTAATTAGTCATCACTTAATTTCAAAGTAATTCATTAACTATCCACTAATTACTTTATTAAGTAATTATTCTTAATTACAAATAGTAATTAAGCTTAAATTTATTTTATTAATTAATTATTCTTAATTAATCTCTATTTAACTAATTAAGAATAAACTTTGCATTTATTAAATATTTCCTCAAATCATTTACTTCATTAAACCAATTTAAAAATCAATTTGAAATATGATTTTAATTTTAAAGTAAAATAATTCAAACACTTAATTAATATACTCAAAATTTTGAAAACCCTTTTCAATCATATTTAATTGAATTAAACAAATATTAATCTTTGGAAACTCAATTATCATATTCTTTAATCTTATCTATTTAAAAATATAAATTTGAAAGATAGATTAAACATTACTTTGAATGTAACCTTATAACGTGAAAACATCCTTATTTAAACTTGACTGAGTTTCTTTAAACTTTGATCTAATATTTAAATTCAAAATCCCAATGAATTCAATTTAAAATAAATTTAGTTAATGAATTTTAAAATCAATTATTTTAGACTTTCAAATTTGAAAACATATTAGATTAAAACACCTTTAAATATCTTTGACTTTCATTTGTTTTGAATAGCTTACTTTACAATTTTAAATTTGATATCATTTCTTCAAAACAAACAAGTTTGATTTTGTAACTTTATATTTTAATTTTTACTGTACCGAACCAGATAAGCCTACTACCTAAACAAAACTCGAGTCTAACTCGATCCCTTCCCATACAAACCACAACACAAAACAGTTCGTCCTCTACTTCGAGACAAATACCAAATTGCACGAGACCTAACACGGGCAACTCCTTCTTCCCAAAACAAAACCTTCACCTATCCCAAACCATGCACGGTGCACGTGCACCGGTAGCTTCGACCACCGTAGGTCATCGCGACCATCAATGACAATCATACGAACCCATACGACCTCGACCGAGCACCCAGATCGAACAACAAACACGAGAATCAAAATCGACCCTTTGCTCGAAAATCTGAAGCAATCTCGACCCCCAAAAACCTATCGCCTCTGATGAACTCACCACCGGAAACTCCAGAACCTCCTCCAGAGCACCGCCGTATCACCGCGCCTCCATCCCCCATCTCGCGATCGCCTCCGGTCCACTACCCATGTCGAAAATGTCTCGACAGCCAAGACGAACGAAACACAATCCTAAACCCTAGTTTGAACGAATCTGCACAATTCTGCCATAGGAAAAATTCGATAGCATTTTTCCCTTCATCCACAATACCATAGCTAGCTACAACCAAGAATTCAACTCCAATCATCGAGTTGATCATCGGCAATTCATCAAATTGCTAAAAATGTTCATCTCCAAATTCCAAATCGAATATCAAATTAAAAACTTTGAAATGCATGTTAAAAGTCATAATTTTTAACTATTAATTCATCTATACAATCCAAAACAAGAATTAAAGTTATTGATTTCTGACATGAATCAAGATTTCACTGTATTTTCCATTTTAAAAATTATTTGTAAATTAAAAATCCCAGAAACTATTTTTAAAATTACCATTATACATTAATTTACAACTTCCATTTAATCATCAAAGCCAAATAATGATGTTATTGGGAGATTTGAATTTTTGAAAGTTGATCCTGGTTTGAAACAATAGGTAACAGAGTGTTTATATATACACAGGCTTATTTACACATATATATACATACCTATCAATTCAATAATATAAACACTGAAAGATTGTAACAACCCGCATATTTGTTGATGTTATATTTAGATATTTTATTTAAATTTTTTTTTTGATACTCGGAATTTAGTCCGAAAAGCTACTTTTTGCATACGGTCGAATTAGGACTCGGGACCACTCCCATTGCGTTTAAAATGCCATTTGCGACCTTTTTGAGTATAAGCTTCGATATGTTTGGAGAAAGTTGATTTTTTTTCTACTTTTTCACTTAGGGTTTCGATTTGGGCTGAGCCCACTTATGTATTTAGTCCCAACCCCTCTCCTCCTCATTTACTTCATTTCCAATTCCTAATACTCAAGCTTTAGCAACAATGGTGGGAGAGATGAGAAATTAAAACTCAAGCCCTAGTTTTCTTTCGCAAATCAAGTTCTAGCTCCAAACTAATAGAAGAACTCATTGGTAAGCTTCTCTTCTTCTTCTCCAACTCAATCTCTTATCAATTTCAGAAATTCCTAAACCTAACTTTGGGAATGTTCTTCTTTTAAAAGCTTAGAATCAAGCTTCTTGAGTTGCATTTGAAGAGTGGTCGATTCTCCTTTGCTTTCAAGCATCTTCTTCAATCGTTTGGGTTCAAAGGTGAGATTTTTATCTCACATCTATGTCTATGAATTATCTTCGATTGTTAGGAATAAATTCCTAACACATATTCATGTGTATTTGATTTTGATTTGGATAGGTTTTGTGAACATTCCAAATTTTTAGTGTTTTGAGTTCAAATCTTCAAAAATCATAGCTTTGTTGTTTGAACTTGTTTTTGGTGATGCATCGAAGAGCTTATAGGGCCTGGTAGTCGATTTGCATAAACCCCTAGTGACCGTGCTCACTCGATTGCATTTTGCTGAAGATTGCATCTTCATTTTATAGGCTGGAAAGCAGCCGTGATGCCAGTCAGTCGACTGGACCTTTTAGTCAGTCGACTGGCTGTAGCACATAGGCATTCCGAAGGCACTAACAGAGGCTCGGGTCCTCTGTTTTCCCTGCATTCAGTCGACTGAATTTTTAGGTCAGTCGACTGACTGCAGGAAATTATTTTTCCATGCCTCTGGTCCAGTCGACTGGACCTTTTAGTCAGTCGACTGACCTGCACCTATTTGCCTAATTGTGCATATTTGTGCGTATTTTTGCTTGGTTTCCAAATTCCATCGATTCGTGTTATTTCCCACTTGTTGTTGTTACGACTTTAATGACTTCTATTCTTGGAATTTTTGGGAATACCCATTTTGATGGATTCGGATCGATTTCTTTGGATTTTTATTCACGTCTTTGAATGTGAATTTTGGTGGTTGATTGTTCTGCAATCATTTTCGTGTTTTGTCACTTTAAAAATATAAAGGTTTTAATACTAGTAGTAAATATCAAAACTCTTTCCTCAAACGATTTCAATTCTATTTTAATACCAAATTCGTTTATAAAACCGTTTTCCAATCTATTAGTATATACAAACCTTTACCTCACTCGTATGAGAAATCTAATTAAACGGCTTAGTAAAACAAGTGGTATGAAATGCTTGCGTTTACTTCGCCGGTTAATTCTTGGACTTGTTCGATTGAATCTTTTGTGACAATTTTCTAGTGGAGATCTACAATTTGTTCGTAAATATTTAAGTTAAGCTAGTGGTTATGGGACATGAAGCTAAGCTCATATATTTACTAGCTTACTGTAATTGACACTTCTTGATGATCATGACGATCATTTTTGTGATTTAGACTAGCAATGTGCGATGTCTCTTTGTCTACGAGGGAGACTAAACCCCGTTTGTGTGAGTTTCAACTCACATATGTGGGGTAGCGCCCCATGGTCTTCGGGCCGTTCGTGTGTCAAAAATTAATGGCTAGCTACCATGAGATAGCATCTCGTTCGTGTGATACATATGTTGGTGAGTTTTCATGCTCCCGTTCGTGTGATAGGCCTCCCCCCATTTTGTGTGATTTCTGGATTTCGTGTGTCGAATTCTGGAATTTTCTTCTTCACCTATTTTTGTGATTTCTATTGATATGATTTATCAATTTTTTGTGCATAGGTGAATTCGTGTGTCATTGACTGGATTTCTTGAGATGATTTCTAGAATTTATGCTTCACCAATTTTCGTGATTTCCATTGATAAGTTTTATCAGTATTTGTGCATTGGTGAATTCGTGTGTCATTGACTTTTGTGATTGACATTGATATAATCGTCAATAATTGTGGTTTGATGAACGAAATAAGGAATATGACATTTCTTTGATTCTTGTGTAGATCTTGTGACATGGATTAATCCCTTGATGATTTTCAACTACTTATATATATCACAGCTTGGCATTGTGATTATTGTGTGTTTAGTCATATCTCTTATTCTATATCGTTTCATCTGATATTTATAGTTAGACTGATCCGTTTATTATTTTCTTATTAAATAATACTCGGGTCAGACCGAGATGTTACAGGTGCTTCTGCTTGACTTCTCCCCAGGGATTCATTACTCTGACTTTTGGCAAACTACTTAGATTAGTAGTTTATTTTGTTGTATACACTTGAGATATAGACTCATAGTTGTATTCTTTTGTATAGCACGTGTTGCTATTCTTTTGTATTATTGTGGATCTTTTTAGACCACTACTCTGATATACACTTCCATATGTTAATTATATATTCATATCTTCTTCCGCCTTTGTGATATGAATTATCTGTGACTGATTTATGTTATGCGTATTTCTATATTTGTTTCCGAAGGAGCTATATAGCCACTATGTAGTAGCTTTGAGTTTGTATCGGTATGTCGGATTTCCTCTTGAAATAAAATGCATGTTTTACTATCTGACATATCGGTGCTCGCACAAAGCAATTACATGGATGGTCGCTCCTCAACAGCCTTATTCTCCGTGCTAGTTGACAGCATTCACCGTAATGTTCTTGTCTAGTGTGGGTATAGAGGTGGGGCGTCACAAAGATTTTCATGCAATATCAATTCACAGATTATCACATGCATTAGGATCAGCAACTTAAACTGTTTTTTAAAATTAATTTACTCACCTTAAAAAAAATGAACAGAGGCTTCAGTTTGATGAAAACTTTTGAACATAAAACTTGCATTGGCGTTGAAATTGAATCCTTTGCATGCCCCTAAACATTTGATTTTAAATGCAGAAACTTGCTGTTGAAATCCTTGCATGCCTACAAATTGATGATTTAAAGTGTAGAAACTGATGTTTTCTTCCATTTTAGTTGCAGTAGGTTTGAAGTTGCTATGAAAAACTTGTTTGCCAATTTGAATTTCAGGTTTCAGGTTTGAAAATAGTTTTCTGTTTTGCCATTAATTCTTGAAAGAATGAAGGAAGAAAAATAAAAGAAATGGAGAAGAAGAAAGTTTAGAATTGAAAGTGGACAACAAATTCTTTTAAACATTTTCGTTATATGTTTAAATTTCAAACAAAAGAAATGAAGGCTGGTTGTTTATTACTTCAAACAAATGTCAAAAGCTAGCTTGAATGATTCACAAGTGTTAACCTTTTTTTTTTATAGATTCACTTAAGTCACATACATGCATTTATGAAGTATATTTATGCATATGAAATGTTTTTATGTAAATAAACTTTTTTTGGGAACTAGGGAAACCTGTTCAATCACTACCGACTAGCGATTCCTGAACAGTAAACCTAGGGAATAGCCGGAAGGCCCGCCACAACCAACTATTCCGGGCAGCCAGACCTTTCGGTTGACTTGGGGCAGAAGGCGCGAAAATGAACCGGATACCTCCCAAGTGAAAAGTTGTTTCTCCTCCCACACAAGGTGGGACTCGAACCCCAAACCTCCCACTTGGGAGCCGCATATCCCACCACCGCACCAAGCCCGCGGACATATGTAAATAAACTTTTAAATTTTAATAAACATACAAGTGTGATATTTTATAAACATTTGTTTTATAAATAGCTTATGTTTTGAATCAAATATATGTATTATATGTTTCCTTTAAATTGAGAAATATGAATTTGTATTTATATTTATGTAAATAGGAATCTAGTAATTTATTTATTTATTACTTATGTTTACAAACTATTCTAGTTTAAGAGATGTTTTAAAAAGAAAGTTTATTTATAACTTTATATATTTATTTATAACCATTTGAATTTAAGCATTTTAAAGAAAACAAAATAAAACTTTGATTAAATCTTATTTAAACTATCACATTTAAAAATAAATAATTATCTTATACTGTGAAAATAATTGAATTAATCTTAAATTAGCTTTTGAAAAATATTGAATTTAAAACAAAGCTTCAAATTATAATATATTCATGCATATATGGATTATCAATAGATTATATTAAATTTCAAAACAATCTCAAATTATAACATATACATACATATATATTACAATCTGAAAATTCATCTTTTATTTAAAACAAAAGATCTTCCTATTCACAATATATATATCAAATATATATATTATAAATAGAATATAATTTTATTAATTTTGAAAGATAATTCTTATCAATTTTAAATTATTAAAAAGATATTGATCAATATTGCCAGATTAAATATTTATTAACTTTTAAAAGATTAAATTTACCAATTTAAATTAAAATTATAAAGGAAAATTATCAAATCAATTTAATTATTAATAAAGACTATCAAGTTGATATTGCCTAAAATTCTGGGTCGTCACACAACCCTTCCGCTGAGACTACATGACCAAGAAACTTCACTTCTTTCTTCCAGAAGTGACACGTCGAAAATTTCACCCTCAGTTAATGCTGCCTCAGCGTCTCAAGCACCACTCTAAGATGAACTTCATGCTCTCTTTCATTCTTAGAGTATATCACGATATTATCTATGAAAACCAATATGAACCTATCTAAATGCTCATGGAAAACTCGGTTTATCAATTCCCTTAAGAAAGCTTGTGCATTAGTTAGTCCGAGCGACATTACTAACCATTCTTATGACCTATATTTGGTCCTAAACGTCGTCAAAATAATACTATCCTCTACTACTCTAAGCCGATGGAAACCTCTCATTAAATACAACCGCGAAAGTACCTTGCTCCAGTCAACTGGCCGAACAAATCGTCAATCTTGGGCAATGGATATCGATTCTTTATTGTCCTCTCATTAAACTTACGATAATTGATAAAAAGCCTCAACGATCCAACCGGCTTCTTAGCAAACACTATAGCTGCTCCCCAAGGCGATCTACTCGACTCGATAAGACTCTTGCCTTCTAAACCCATCAGCTGCACATTCAACTCTCTCATCTCTGAAGGGGTCATCCTACTTGACGGTCTACTCACTAGTTCTGTTACCATAACCAAATCTATCCGGAACTCAATAGCTCATTTTGGTGGCAATCCAACTATAGGCTCAAACACATCTACGAATTCTCTAACCACGAAAACTCAACTTAACTCATCATCCGATTCTATGGCACCAAAAAAAGCATAAATCTCACTGCAAGAACCTTCTACGGTATAAACTATCCAATCACTACAATTTTGGCATCTAAGCGATATTTTCCTATCCTGGAAAAATATCTGAACATCGTACTCACTTAACCAATCCATCCTGAGAATAATCCCAAACCCCACAAAATCAAACACATGCAAACTGCAAACAAAAGTATGACCTAATAAGTCAAACTCTAACTGATCATATCTCATCCCTAGAGTTGCATACCCTCCTACTGGATTCATAACCCGTAAGGAAGTAACTAAATAAGTGGGCTCTTGGTTAAGCTTATCTATCAAACATCAAGATATAAATGAATGTGATGCACCAGTATCAAATAGAATGTTAACAGATATACCATGAATATGAAGTGTACCTCCCAAAACAGCCTTTCCCTTTTCCTGAGTTGTTGGCTTCGAAGTAGCAGGCTCAAATATATACACTTTGCCCTTTCCATCTTTAGTGGGCACCTTGCACTGGCTCTTATAGTGGTTATTTTGTCACAATTGTAGCACCTGACATTCTTCCTTCCAGCCACTTCGATTGCCTTCCCAACATGACACTCATTGGCATAGTGCCCCTTCTTGTCGCACTTGAAATAAACAATCTCAGACTTTCCTTTTCTTAGTCGCTCTACCCTTTTGAGCACCTTTCTTAGGAAAGAATTTCCTTTTCTGACCTGCCAATCGAGACTTCTTTAGCCTTACTCTTCTCTAAAGAATCAAGAAACTCCTCATGCCTTAAGGCCATCTGCACTTCAAATCTGAAGGATCTCTAATATGAGGTAAAGTAGCCCTAGCTAACCCAGGCTTCAACCCCCTGATAAACTTCTTGTTTCTCTTCATGACCGTATCCACTGAAGTATACCCATATAGGGCCAACTCCTCAAACTTTCTAGCATACTCCAGAACTGACAACTCCCCCTGGTCTAATTCAACAAACTTTTTGATCAGAGCTGACTGTACCATTGTAGACATGAACCTCTCCTGGAACCTTCCCTTGAAATCATAACAGGTCATAGCCTCATCATCCACCGCCACGGTCACATTATTCCACTAGAGCAACGCAGCTCCTTGAAGCTTTCTAGAAGCCAGCCTCCTCTTCTGCTCATCAGTGAGCCCTAAATCTATAAAATCTTTTCATAGAGCAACAACTAATTCTCTACCTCAACGGCATCCTCTATTCCAACAAATGGCTTCCCTCCAAGCTTAATGTAGTCCTCACTCAACTTAGCATAGTTGTTGGCAACTGGAGCTCCCAGCACTCCTCCTTTTCCCTACTCCAACAGAAACACCTGTGTGCACCATATTCACAAAGAACTGATACATAGCTTCCATTCCAACTTGCGGGACTCTGACACCCACATTCTCTGCTTGTGTCTGACCATGACCTCTTCTCACATTAGGCCAGGCATTCCTGTCGGTGCCTTCCCCTCCTGGGTTTACTCTTCCTCTTCTTCCTTCCATATCTATATTCAAACCTCATGAGATACAGAAAATAAGCTAACAAAGATAAGGGACTAGAGATAAAGCGTATACTTATATATAGCAAATAAAAGTACGTTGCTATAGTATATCTCATACCCCACCCTTATTCTACTTCTTTAGTATTATTTAAAAAGCATTTTTAGTTAAAAAAATTCATAAACCAAAGCTCTGATACTAAGTTGTAACACCCCATATCTAGAGGCCAAAACTTAAGCGCTACAACGCTGCAGTCATCTATAGTATTAGCTTCTGGTGACAAAAAATATGGCTATGTTAATGGTATCCATAATATCAGAGGCACTTGAATATAAACAAAATAATAGGTCTTCAAAACAAACATTTTTACTGATTACATTTCAAAACAATATCGCATCTAAGTTACAAAATCACAAAACGTTTCTTAGGCATTAATCAAATATAATTTACAATAATATGCCAAGAGCATATGACAATGCCCCCTTGGATGATCAAAGCAATATAGTCATAACTGACTTAATACACAGTGCAATCAAACAAAATAATTTGTATTCCCATTTAGCTATTCATCAGCCACTTACTTGTCTTCGAAAGCTTTATTGCCAAAAGATTAACACCTAAAAACCTTAACGCTCTACCTGCTCAAATCAATTTTGAGCACCTGGGAGTTTAAGGGGAAACAAAAACTTCGAGTCAGATATAAAGCCTGGTGTGAATAATTCTGTTATATATCGGTTTACTGATATTAAGTGAGACCACGCCGCTTAGCAAAACGGGATTTCCCTCACTAATATCCTTTCAAAACATATTTATTTTGTAATTTCCTTCTTACAAACAAACTGATTGATCAAACTGATTATATCAAAATAGCAATAGCCTTTATGCTTATAAATGGAACAACCATCTGTAAAATAGGTAAAATGTAAGCTATCTGCCAACAACATAATAACAAAGTCCGTTATGCTAAAAAAGGATTATCTGTCTGAAAAGTAGTAGCAAGGTAAGTTATGCTAAAATGGACTAACTGTCCATAAAATGGACTGATTGTCTCTAATTGGACTAACTGTTCGGATTAAAATGGACTAACTATCCAAAATCTAGGCTGGCCATTTGTCAAATGGACTAACTGTCCAAAATCTTTTCTTAGGGTTAACTACCCTTTAAATTTTCCTTGAAAACCTTTTCAAAATGATTTAGTTCTTCAAATGATATATATACAAGAAAAATATATCTTTTGCTTTAATCCAAGCCATCATGATATATATACTTCACTCAAAATAATGTTGACGAGAATTAATAAGTATTAACTATCCTTCCAAAACAAACTAAAACTCTTTTTTACTTGAAAACACTTAGGCTATATTGCCTATTTAATACATTCGAAACCTATGTTTAAAACCTTTAAACACCCTTTAGAAACCCTTGAAGGTAACCCCTTCGAAATCATTGAAAGAAACTCTTTCAAAACCAGTAGAAGTCTTTCCTTCAAAAGCTTTTGACCATTAGATATCCTCCTTTAAAACTGCTTAAACTTTTTCTTTCGAACACATAGGAAAAGCCTTCATTTTCAACTTTGTCGAAACCCTAAGGAACCACCCTTTTCGAAACCATTCACTAAAACCTTTCGAAAGCTTTGAAACTCAACCCTTTCAAAAGCACTTTGGGTTCAATTTAAAACATATGGAAACCTTCTGAAACAAATCAAAGTTAACTCCTTCGAAACCCTTTGAAAACGTCTTGGTCGAAACCATTTGGATTCTGCCTTCAAGTAGAGCAAAAGGATCAGAAACCTATAAAAGTTGAAAGCATATGCTTCGGAGCCGTTTAAAACGATCTCTTTCGAAACCATTTTTTGTTTTACTTCAAACATAGAAAAGGGTTTTAAAAATGTTTAAGTCAAAATCATATATTTTGAAGACATTTGCTAAGTAATGAAGTGATGCTGTTGAAACCTACTGGGTCGAAAGATAAAAGGCGGCAACTAGGTGTTTTGACTTAGTCGAAAGCATTCATTTAAAACAAAGATGCAACCCAATCAAAACCATTTCCTTTTAAACCATTTGACCGAATTGAAACCCAACCAAGTCGAAAGCATCTTAATCGAAAGAAAGCAGACACATTTTTCTTTAAAACCAACGTAAAGCTTTAGCTTGTTCGAAACCTTATAGTTTCGACCCTATATCTTTTGCCCACATCTAATTCATTATGTACCAGTTACCTAATACAATATGCATTGATTTCGGTTGTGCATTAGTATAGTGGCAGAACCTGGCACCAAAGGAGAGAAAACAATGAGAACCCTATTTATTTATACTTTTAAACTATTCCTTTTGTACCTAATCTTCTTTGTTTGTCTAAATCTGATCGGTTGCCTTATTACTTTTCAAAAGTGATACCATTTTCCAAAATTGAAAAATTCAAATTATTTATAAAAAGTCCCTTCTCCATTTTAAAATACATAAAACATTTAAGTCTCATACTGTTAGCGCCAAAATTAGTTAATAACGCCTATAGAATTTCATGGACATCGGAGAATTAATGGAATCTAGAGAACAAAGCATAATAGTAAATTGACACAAAGATTTTATAGTGGTTCGACAATCTCGGCCTACGTCCACTTCAAATTTCATTCATTTTTCATTTAATTGCAATTACATGAGTTGTTCGATTGGCTAGAATTCATTGATCCAAGTTTATAAGAAAAATAGCTATGGCAGAGTATTTGGAGTCGCAAGAAGAAGAAGATGAAGTCCACCAAAAAAGAGAGAGCGAGAGAGATCCCAAAAATGGTCCCCTACCCCTGTATTTATAGACGAAGTTAGCTTTCAGCCTAACTGACATCTTCAAGCCTGTACCACTTTGCCACTTGGGCTCACCATAAGAAAAGCTCAGCCCAACACGCTATGCTGACCTCACTTTACACTCTTCAACTTATCAAACATCTATGCCGACACTTATTCCACCAAGCTAACCTTCATCATTTATCCTGTATCGCCTATCCGTTGATCTTATTTACCCTGGGCTGGATATAACTGTTCGGATACCATGCTCTGGTCATATTATTGTCATCTCATGACCATTTTCTCATCAATAGTCAAGTCTGATCCTCGTAATCACCTTTGTGTAGCCGGGCCAAAAGGCCGAATAACATTTGCCCCCCAAAGTACGTCTTATTGCGTACATGACATGCTTTGAATCGAAACAAGTTAAAATCTCCATAAAGAAATCCATAATGTTCCCTAAATATTTGTTATTCTTCAATTTCATCTTCCCAAAGTGTCGTATCCCTCTTTGGTTGTCTGATTCTTGGTCGATTCTCAATAGTATAAATCCGAGATTGCATTCGATCAATGGCCATCCGTGTCCGGTTCTACATGATTAGTAAGCTTTAGTTGTCTAATCTAATCTTTTTTTAGTAACTCTAAGCGAAAAATCAATTTCTATCGATTTTAAGAAATCAAAATTTTTGAATATACACGTGCACGTTTGGGGTACATGCACTTGCCTTTGGCTCTCGGATGCATTTTATATGCTCATAAGTCATCACCAATTCCATCTAGTTTATTTGCAATTCGATTGCAGTTCCTTGTTAGTTTGATTTTTTGAAATAAGGGTTATAATCAAACACTCGATGAAAGGGGACTTCAAGTTCTACATGGATGACGACCTCGGAGCCATAAGTAAAAATGAACGAAGTACGGAAAGTTGGGGACTCGTAGTGGTTCTGCAAGCTAATAATGCTACTGGTAGCTTATTCACCTACTTACCTCTAGCCTTTTTCTAAACTTCTTTTTAGAATAGATTATGATTTTGTTCACAACTTCAACATATCCACTTGCTTGAGGGCGAGCAAATACCCTAAATTTCTTTTCAATATGATGCTGGCAGTAGAAGTTTTGAAATTTAGCATTGTCGAATTAGGCTTCATTACCAGTTATAATGGTTCGCGGAAGGTCATAAAGGCAGATAACGTTACGGACAATAAAGTTGATTATTTTCTTCTTCTTGGTCGTGGTTAAAAGTTCTTCATCTACCAATTTGGTGAAGTAATCAACTGCTATGATGGCGTATTTCGCACCACCTTTAGGATCGGCAATAAGACGATGATGTCATTACCCCCAAGTGGCAAATGGCTATGGACTAGCCATTTGAGTAATTTCCATCGACGGGGCTTTCGGGTTTTTTGCAAACATCTTGCACTCGTCGCATTGTCTAGCATGATCAACCGCATCTTGATTGATAGTTGGCTAGTAATATTCGTAGCATAGGATTTTCTTTATTAGGGTTTGCCCTTTGGTGTGATCGCTGCATTTTTTTCATGAACTTCTCTAAAGACTTGTTTGATTTCATCATTGGTGATACATCGAGACATAGGAATGGATGAACTCCTTTCTACACATGACTTCTTCTTGATGATTTTGAGTGAAGCTTTGAGGAGGGTCTGTCGTTTTCCATTCCTCCGATCAGTAAGAACTCCTCATTGGAGATAGCCTTTGATAGGAGTCGACCGAGACCCCTTTTCTGACCCTGTCTCTAAGATCTAGCCGATCTCCATCCGTCAATGCTTGAAATATTAAGTATTTCAAACGGAACAAAGTATGTCCATTGCGCGTCCCTGAAACTGGCCAGCCTAGCCAGTGACTTGACTCTTTTCATTTCGTTCGCTGAGCATGTGTGTAATGATGTAACATGTGAAGTTGGCTAGTAACTCTTGGAACTAGCCGAGATAAGGAGCAAGACAATGCCCCCCTAGCAAGATTAACTTCCTAACTTTGAATGCTACCAATAAGGAATCACAGAAGATATGTAAATTTTCCATTCCAAGTTCTCTAGCAAGTTTGAGGCTGGCGGTCAAGACTCTATACTAAGCATCGTTGTTTATTACATAGGAGTCGAGTTTCAGGACGTAGCAGACCGATCATTCCTCAGGAGTCATTAACACGACTCTTGTGCCATAACATTGATCATTGGATGCTTCATCCATGTACATTTTCCATCCATTGGTTGGTTCTTCACTAATCTTTGAGTAGTCGTCTAATGTAGTGAATTCAGATATGAGATCTACTAATTTTCGTCCTTGTATAGCCCTTCAAGAGAAATAAGTGATATCGAATTGGCTCATTTCGATATTCTATTTAAGCAGTCTTTCAGACGTCTCGGGTCGTTATATGCCCTATTGCAACGGCTAGTAGACATAGACATTAATTGGATGAGCCTAAAAGTAAGAGTGGAGCTTTCATGATGAAATCAATATAAATTACGCTAGCTTTTGTAGCTTCGGGTCGATATCCAATGCATGGCTTGCGGTAGTCGATGAAATCACATATGCATGTCAAAATGGAACCAAGGGAACATATCATCATTTATTCAGAAAAATTCAACTAATCCTTTTACCATCATTGCACTGGGCTGTGATTCGATATTCATCGCCTGGAAAAGGTCGCCATGACTGGCTGTAATGACGACTGTCAACTTACCGGGTGCAATCTCGGATTCTTTAAGTTCAGAATTAACTATTTTGTGTAACATTCAATGTGAAATATGGTTGGGATTGTCAATGTTAATGGTTGCTTTGGTCGAATTCTAGAGTCTTGTCATGAGTTATTAAGTCTAATAGTGAAGGGATTTGAATGCTCTGATCGATTATCTGCAAATGGCCAAAGATCAGGCTTAGAAGCACATTGAAGAAAATGTCAAGTAGGGGTCATCCTTGAGTTGCGTGAAGCTGCATAGTTGGGTCTTGCTTTGAGTTTGGAGTTATTTATATATTCAAGTAACGCACTTTCCATTCAACGTATTCATAGTCTTTTATCCATCCTAAGGGTTGGAGAGATAGTCAGTTGCCAACGAGCTAAGGCATCGATTTAATGATCTATCACTAGGCATTCTTTCGGTCGTAGCCTTGAACAGTTGTAAACACTATATATGAGTTTCAATATTGAGCTATCGTAGCCAGTCTTTGGATGATCACGCTTCTGCTCCCAGTCTCGGTTGACAAATGTACTACGTGGATGCTTGAGTCTCGTCCTAGCTATGTTTATACTCCCACCAAAACTCCAAAGACATAGAGTTGATCAGTGAAAAGTCGGTCCACATTTGTCTTGCTTCTCGCTCATGCCCCCAAGTCAGGGGTATACACCGATAAGTAGGAAGGCCGGCCATTCCCACTTTAGCTTTACTCTCTTTCCCATTGAATCGTGGGAAGAGTCTCGTGTATCCTGGATTGTATTGTGGTTTTTCATTCCAAGGGGAATACTCTGATGCATCGTTATTTTAATGGGCGTAAGTTGGGTACTAGACGGTCAGCTACGTCCACTTTGGTTGATGTTCTGTAATCAGGTCTCGGGGTAAACTTGGCTCAAGAGCAGTCAGGTCACACTCATCCAGTTTCATACTCCTCCTGACAGATCGAAAGGGGGTGCTAGAGAATTAATGACCAAGTCTTCATGGTTTACTCTCCTTTCCACACTTTGGTGGTCACAGTTTTTTAAGGGACACTCGGGTCACACTCATATGTGCTTGGTGCGAATCGATATTGAACCTCGATTTGAGGTATGATATAGTCAGTCGCCTGTAGCTTTGGATACCGTTTCAATTGGTTCTGTATTGTGGCCTCCTTGTGATCGTTGCCTTAAGTTGTAAAGAACTCCAAGTTAGAGCTATAATGAGCTATCGTATTCATCTTTTAGTCATTTGTACTCCTGCTCCCAGCATTGGTTTGGCCAGGTCACAAGTCGGATAGTCGAACTCCATCCTTAGCAATTTAATACTCCTTTTGTCGATTTCAGGCCAAAATTTGTGGAATAGAGAATGGCCCGAATCCACTCCTCTATTTATCGATGTTTATATGCCACTCTACATTCTAGTGACTTAGATTTATTCTTCCCCTGGTTGACTTGGGCCTAATCTATGTTCATGCTTTGGTCCATGCTCAAGGGACTTAGAGATTTGTCGAACGATTTATGCTCTAGTCCATAGTTTGTGACGTAAAGATTTTCATCAAGTCGTTTATACTCTAGTCCGCGCTGTGGGGACTCAGAGCACTCTAGTCCGCTTCAGGGACTTAAAGATTTTTATCAAATCGTTTATACTCTAATCCGCACTCCGAGGGCTCAAAGTACTCTAGCTCGTGCTCCGGGACTTAGAGATTTTTTAAATCGTTTATACTCCAGCCCGCACTCCAGGGTTTCAGAGTATTCTAGTCCGCTTTAGGGACTTAGAGATTTTTCACAAATCATTTATACTCTAACCCGCACTCCGGGGGCTCAGAGTACTCTAGCACGTTCTCCAGGGACTTAGAGATTTTTTAGATCGTTTATACTCTGGTCCGCACTCTATGGACTCAGAGTACTCTAGTCCGCGCTCCGGGGACTTAGAGATTTTGTCAAGCGCTCTGGGGACTCAAAGTACTCTAGTCCACTTCACGGACTTGGAGATTATTCTCAAGTCATTTATACTCTAGTCCGCGCTCTGGGGACTCGGGGTACTCTAGTCCGCTTTAGGGACTCAGAGATTTTTCTCAAGTCGTTTATACTCCGGTCCGTGCTCTAGGGACTCAGAGTACTCTAATCCGCTTCAAGGACTTAGAGATTTTTCTCAAGTCGTTTATACTCTAGTCCGCTCTCTGGGGACTCATAGTACTCTAGTCCACTTCAGGGACTTAGATATTTTTTCTCAAGTCATTTATACTCTGGTCCACGCTCTGAGAACTCATAGTACACTAGTCTACATCAGGGACTTAGAGATTTTTTTCAAGTCGTTTATACTCTAGTCCACACTCCGGGGGCTCAGAGTACTCAAGCCCACGCTCCAGGGATTTAGAGATTTTTTAAATTATTTATACTCTAGTCCGCACTCTGGGGACTCAGAGACTCTAGTCCGTGGTCCGGGGACTTTGAGATTTTCATCAATTCATTCATATTCTAGTCCATGCTTTAGGGACTTAGAGTACTCTAGTCCGCTTCAGGGACTTAGAGGTTTTTCTCAAATCATTTATACTCTAAACCGCGCTCTAGGGACTCAGAGTACTCTAGTCCAATTCAGGGACTTATGGATTTTTCTCAAGTTGTTTATACTCTGGTCCACACTCTGAGGGCTCATAGTAACCTAGCCCGCTCTTCGGGGACATAGAGATTTTTTAAATCATTTGTACTCTGGTCCGCACTCCGGGGACTTAGAGTACTCCAGTCCGCACTCCGGGGAGTTAGAGATTTTCATCAATTCATTTATACTCTAGTCCGCGCTTTGGGTACTGAGAGTACTCTAGTCCGCTTCAAGGACTTAGAGATTTTTTTCAGGTCGTTTATACTCTAGTCCACGCTCTGGGAACTCAGAGTACTCTAGTCTGCTTCAGGGACTCGGAGATTTTTCTCAAGTCATTTATACTCTGGTCCGCGCTCTGGGGACTCAAAGTACTATGGTCCACTTCAAGGACTTAGAGATTTTTCTCAAGTCGTTCATACTCTGGTCCGCGCTCTAGGGACTTAGAGTATAGTAGTCCGTTTCAGGGACTTAAAGGTTTTTCTCAAGTCATTTATACTCTGGTCCGCTCTTTGGGGACTCAAAGTACTCTAGTCCGCTTCAGGGACTCAGAGATTTTTATTAAGTCGCTTATACTCTGGTCCGCACTCTAGGGACTCAGATTACTCTAGTCTGCTTTAGGGACTTATAGATTTTTGTTAAGAGCAGTCGTATTTATGGCACCCAATTAATTTGTATTTCATTTACCATATCGAGGCTAATGTTGTAGAATGAATGGTCGAAACGCATGTGCTCATGGAATGGGACTCTGCCTCCCGCATTAAGGGTGAAACTTAAAAAATGGACGATCGATTCTCGTCCACCTGATGATTGTAGCTCTTCTAATCAAGTTAAGGAAGGAGGTATATGATAGATGGTTGGATCACATCCATGCTGGGGTTTGATAATCAAGTCTTGCACAATTTGCTTCGTATCTCTTTCTAGAAAACAAGGATAATGGACTGTTGAGTAGACGAACTAAGTTGCATATGTTCCAAGGTGTAGTCATGTCCATGTATTGAGAGTGATGGTTCACACGTAGGCAGTCCATCGCAGCTACTTCAAGTTAGGCTTCCGAGCTACCTCTTGTGTTCCAGGTAGGAGTTGATGTGTATATGATCAAATCACATCCGCTCTAGTTAGATCTCAGCGTCATTGAGCTTTAGGAGGGACATAGAGGAATGGATGATCGAACCACATTCATTCTAAGCCTTGCTTAGGCCACCAAATCAAATATGGAGGTTGATGAATGGATGGTCAATCATGTATGCTTTGTATAAGGCTCTGACCGTGATGAGCTTTTTCATCTCTAGTCCATAGCCCCAAATCGAAGGCATACGATTGATAGTTAGCGGTCGAATCATACTCGTCTTGATGAAACTCCATAGGTCCGATCACGGTCTGCATGGATTGGTTGGTGGACAAATCTTAGTACTTGGTCACCTGCATCGTTTTGAAAGTAGTTTAGCTCAAGTTGGTCGTAGTTCATAGAACAATAGAAATAATTCAAAGAACATTGGAATAAATATCATTGATAAGTGAAGCAGCATTGTGTGCTCGCTATTCAACTTTGCCCCTAGCTCCTTTCAAAGGGATGTCGGCCATCAGTAGTCCAATTGATAATCATAGCCTTTTATTGATAGGCATCAGATGTTCGCTGCCCGCCATTCTGCAGGACTTGTACATACTGTTGAAGCTTTCCTTTCCGGATCGTCTTTTTGATCACATCTCGGAGGTGTTTGTAATCGCCCGTGTTAGGATCAGTTAGCATCTTGGAATATACAACATTCCTTTGATTTTCTTTGGACTTCGGTGGACTCTCTCGAGGTTGGTTTCAGTATCGCTCTGAGTTGCGAGTCTCCATGTAGAGGCTATCGATTGAATCTTTCAAAGAGCATATGAGTCGAATTTGAGATCTTATTTTGTCTACTGGAATCAGAGTCCTTAGCCAATGGGCCTGCATTATTATTTTTCCTAGTCTGCTCCACTCCTCCTCACTCTGGTTCAGATTCATTTTGTAATAGAAACATTCCATGGTCGTAGGTGGCACTCTAGCTAACTAGCTACCAAAATATATCTGGAGGTCGAATCCCCTGAAACGCGATTAGTACGATATCCTTGTTAGCATTTGGAACAAATTGGTTAGAGTCAAACACTGGTTTCTTGGAGTCACTGAATTTGAAGTGTTGGGTCAGTGAAGAATGGTGCTTGGAGTCATTTTGGCTTTTTCCTAGAGTCATATCATCTATGTTCTCCAACCTTTGGGGGTATCATTTGAGTAGCGGTTGCTTGTTCATTCCCTTGTTGCTATTCAGAAGCTGCCGCTTGATCCTCTATGCCATGGTCGGTGATAGGATCTAAGGGAAGTGGATAGAATGTTCCTTTATTAAGTTGAGTTCTGAATCCGAAATGCAGGAGCACTACACTGTGGCACGGGTTTGGGTGCATTGTACCCAAAAAAGTTTTTTTTGAAAATAGGGGTCGTATGAGAGATCGGTGTAACTTAAGTTTGGATCGGCCTATGCACATGGTTCGGTATATTTGATACTGGGTCGGTATGCTTGTAAAGCACAATAATAAAAGGTAGTTTGGTGTTGGAGTGTAGGCATGGTGGATCGGCCAAGGCGGTTCGACCAAGGTGGATCGACCTAAGTGGTTCGGTCAAGGCGGTTCGACCAAGGTGGGTCGACCAAAAGTGGTTCTGCCAAGGCGGTACGGCCAATGTGGATCGGCCTGAGTTGTTCAGCCAAGGTGGTTAGGCCAAGGTGGATCGGCCTGAGTGGTTCGTCCAAAGAGGTTCAGCCATGGTGGATCGGCCTGAGTGGTTTGGCCAAAGCGGTTCAGCCAATGTGGATCGGCTTAAGTGGTTCGGCCAAGGCAGTTCGTCCAAGCTGGATTGTCCTGAGTGGTTCGGCCAAGGCGGTTCAGCCAAGGTGGATCGGCCAAGAGTGGTTCGACGCATGCAGTTTGGCAACTTGAGTCTATTCTTGTTGGCCCGGTCCGGATTGCTCCTTGTATATCGCTCGGTCATGGAGAGAAGGCTAAGGTGGGTCGGCCATTCATCGTTCGTTTGAGGACGTTAGCAGACTACCAATAGGGCAACAAGGTTGTCTTTCCTTCACATCGGGTTACATCCCTAGCTACTCAAAGTTATAGGAGATTTTGCTTCGAATCATGTGCGAGGGATTCGTGGTTCGAACAGGCTGGCTCGTTGACTACTGGTTTGGACAGAGAGGGTCGATATACACGGGTTGGCATTTGCTCTATATATATATGCTAGAGCGATCGGCTGTTAGCTTTTGAGTGGGGGATCGACTATCTGCGTTGAGTGATGGGTCGACCTTTATATAACTCCAACGCAAACTTCAACATTCAATCCCAAAAACTTGCGTACATCTATGAATCCAATCCCATGGCTAATAGCTTCCTTTAGATCTCTTTCAAATCTGAGTGGAATAGGAAGTTTTGCTGGTAAACAACCGGATCTATCTCGTAAATATGGAAATCCACTAGTAGACGATGAGATCCAATCAAGTTGAGAATTCAATTCTCAGTGAAAGCACCAAAATGTTAGCACCAAATTGGTTACTAACACCCGTAGAATTTCATGGACATCAGAGAATTAATGGAATCTAGAGAACAAAGCATAAAAGTAAATTAACACAAGATAGTTGTTTAGCAATCTCGGCCTACGTCCATTTCAAATTTCATTCATTCTTCATTTGATTACACATGAGTTATTCGATTGGCTAGAATCCGTTGATACAAGTTTATAAGAAAAATAGCCGTAGCAGAGTATTTGTAATCAAAAAAAGAAGATGATGAAGCCCCCCTAAAAAGAGAGAGCGAGAGAGATCCCAAAAATGCCCCTACCCTATATTTATAGACGAAGGTAGCCTTCAGCCTAACTGACATCTTAAAGCCTGGACCCCTTTCGCCACTTGGGCCCACCATAAGAAAAGCTCATCCCAACACACTATGCTGACCTAACTTGTACACTCTTCAACTTATCAAACATCTATGCCGACACCTATTCCACCAAGCTAGCCATCATCATTCTAACATCCTGTATCACCTATTCGTTGATCTTATTTACCCTGGGCTGGATATAACTATTTGAATATCATGCTCTGGTCATATTATTGTCGTATCATGGCCATCTTTCTCATCGATAGTCAAGTCTGGTCCTTGTAATCACCTTTGTGTAGCCGTGCCAAAAGGCCGGATAACACATACATTGAATAATTTTATATACCTATCAAAACTCTTAGAAAAAATATGGAAAAATTCCAAAAAATCTCATTATATATCTTTTCTAACATATGAAAATTCCAAATCCAAACATTAGTAATTTACCTGTAAATAATTTGTAAACCAAAATACCATTTTCTATACTAGAAAATTCATATTAATTCCACGGTAATTCAAAAAAAATACAAAAACTGAAACCCATCTCCATAATGTTGTTTACGATCCTCATAAAAATTCCTTAGGCATTTGGATATCATTTAGTAGGGTTTTCATCCTAAAACATATCATAATTTTTTTATGAAAAACCATAATTCGTCAACAAGTATGTGTATGTGTGTGTATTCATTCCACTATTTGAAAACACGGCAAACCATTGAAAATATTTGGAATTCATCTTAAAACCAAAAACACAATCAAGAATGATATGTAAGCATTATTGACCTTAGCCTTTGTGATAAAAGAGCCAGAAATATGAATAAATTTGATTTGCTTAAGCTTCTTTCTAGCTTATCTTCTTTCTTTTTCCCCTTTTCCTTATTAATGGTTGTCGGGCTTGAGTTTTCAAAATTTTGGAATGAAAATAAACGTGCAAATTATACACGGCTATGGTTTGGAGGATATAGGAATGGCCTCTTTCCTATTCTACCCCTCCTCTAATTCAATTTAACTCTTATTTTAATTCATTGTTAAACGACATAGCTACGCCTTAATTAAAATCAAATCTCAATCCCCTAATCAACATATTATTTTATTTTATTCAATTTAGCTGATTAAATATTTTAAATAATGTTACCAAAAATATAGAGTGTTACATAGGGTCAATCAAGAGAACCAAGGACCAGATAGATGACATGTTATGTGATTTAGAAAAAACGACGAAGGAGATGACCCGCTAGAGCCTCGACAGGTGAAGATGGTCCTAAGGAGGGTTCATTTTGGAAATGGAAATAGTTGTGTGATGCAATGCAACACATTTCTCCTTCAGCACATAATCAAAGTATTAGCCAAGTATAGATATTAGAATGGTCCAAAAGTTTCAACATGTGATAAATAGTATTGCACTAAAAATAAAGAAGTTTTTTATGACAAATTTCCTTTTATAAGCCAATACAAATCCTTTTGTTCCCAAAAAATGGCAAAAATCATACATGTAGAAGGTGACATATTCTAGAAGGCCGCTTGTCAAAGTTTTATAGGCTAAACAATCCTTGTACTCTTTTATAAATTAGTTGCTAATGTAAGAATGAGAATATTGGAGTTTATTATTTTCTTAACCTTGCATTTTTCTTCTCTTACACTTCTTCATTCTTTTCTTTCTCTCCTCAAAAAAACCTTCTTCTGCCCTATGCTCTAAAATAATGGTAAGATCTGTATCAATTAGTGCTTTAACTGATTTGGACATGGATAACACCTCCCTACCCCCATCCATCAAATTGACTGTATTCTCCACCACCACCAAGCCACCACCGGCATCATCACCACTACCCTCTCACCTTAAGTATCCAACCTCACCCCTCAACAATCTGAATTAGCCAAAATCAAATCGACACTCCGACAACTCTACCAAATCCCTGTCGAAATCTCTTCCAAACTCTCTGCCTACCAACTACCACCACCATGTCAATCCGTAATTGATGCACCACTACAAACACAACCTTATTCACTCATTCACCCACTATCTTCTACTTATTTTGCATCTCCCCTCTCAAAAATTGATGTTACCCGATGGTTTGACCAGGCAACAAGAGATTTGATGTAGAAGGCTCGTTCTTCATAAAGGGACGTTCGGCACGGCTATGTCGTTCGGCATTTCATATCGTTCGGCAAAGAAGCCCCGACCTACATCTAGCCTCATTCAGCATGAACCTTGTTCGGCATAGAGCCTCATTTTGCATAGCAGGGTCGATCGGCATCAGTCCTCGTTTGGCATAGAGCCTCGTTCGGCATAGCAGGGTCGATTGGCATCCAGCCTCATTCGGCATTCCAGCCTCGTTCGGTGTTCCAGCCTCGTTCGGCATTCCAGCTTCGCTCGGCATTCATGCCTCGTTCGGCATTCCAGCCTCATTCGGCATTCCAGCCTCGATCGACATTCATGCCTTATTCGGCATTCAAGCCTCGTTCGGCATTCTAGCCTCGCTCGGAATTCATGCCTTGTTCGGCATTCAAGCCTCGTTTGGCATTCCAGCCTCGTTCGGCACAAAGCCTCGCTTGGCATTTCTCCCTATAGAGCATAACAAGGTCGTTCGGCATTTGTAGCTCGGCACGCAGAAGTCACTCACCACGGGCCTAGGTATCTCACTCCTAAGCCCAAGAGGGAAGTCTAACCTATCTTCGTATATAAATAGAAGGGCAGGGGCACAGTGAAAGGGACCTTTTTTCGAGAACACTGGGGAGACTTTGCCGCATTCAAGATTCATTCTATTTACTTAGCAATTGTATTCAAATAGTTGGTGTACGGATTGTATCTGTAATCAATTTTTGAGTAAAGCAATAAAGATTAACTTCAAAGTGGACATAGGCAGATACGCTGAACCACTACAAATCTAGTGTTCTTGTCTTTGCATTTAATCTAGCATACTGCTCTGTGTTTAAATTTACTTTCTTCATTAATATCTCTATCCAATCTTTCTTAAGGGTGTTAGTGACCAATTCTGGTGCTTTCATTGAGAATCGAATTATCAGGCCATTAGGATCTGCTTTGCAGCTACTGGATTGAATAAATGCCCTGAAGGAGATCCAAGTTATTCACAGGACGTCCGTTGATTGTACTCAGAGTTCCTATCAATAACTCTACTACAGGAAGACCACGTACCCGATCAGCCTCTCATAATGCGGACGTCCAAGAGACTGCTAGCATACAACAGATAGGACCTATCAACCAAAAAGCAAACCTAGGCGTAGGGACTACAACCCAAAAGCAAGCGGAATTCGTTACAAGGACAGAGTTCAACGACTTAATGAGAGAACTCATGGAAGACAACTCGCTGAGCAGATTCAAGCTAACGCTAAGCTGATGACTCAGCTTACACAGCAACAGCAACAGCATCAGAATGCTAGAGGTAACCCTGCACCTTACTCTTCATCTGATAGCTCGACTTCATCTGATGAACCTCCCAGGCGTAGACGCCATAAAACTGAAACTACGCAAGCAGGTGCTACTGATCGATCAACCAGGGATCAATCACATCTTGGAGACCACACTCAAGCCGGAACAAGAAACTTAAGAGCGGAAGCACGTGTGGAGACCGGACGCCTGACTCACCAAGATCCTAATGAAGCTGGCCTTCAAGATATGCATTTGGCCGATCGCCAGCAGAGGGGACATCAACCTGAGCGGTCCCGTAGAATAGAATCCTACCTTCCATCCCCTATACATACTACGGACTTAACGGCTATGGTCAGACAGTTGATGAGAGAGAATCAAGGCCTGACCAATGAAGATGGGGGATATCCAGGAGTCATACTCCATTCACCGATACTATTCTATAGGCCGATTATCCCAGGAAGTTTAGCATGCCAACTATCCCGGCCTACGAAGGAAAGACCGATCCTAGTCAGCACATGATGAGGTACGAGTGGATGATGGATTCGGCTAGAGCTAATGATTCAACCAAGTGCAGATGCTTCCCAATCACTTTATCCGAAATCACCACCATGTGGTTTACTCAACTTCCCCCGCGGTCTATATCCAGTTTTGACGAATTGGAAATGAAATTTGTAGAACAATTCAGGATACATGCAACTCATCCTAAAGACGTGATGTCCCTATCAAGTGTAATTTAAGCCCTATGAGAGTCATTGAAAGAGTATTTGTAAAGATTTCATGTTATGGCTACTGAAGTTAGCAATTCTGATGGCGGTAATGTGAGGTGTAGATCCAGATTCGGAGTTTGGAGACTGGTTGGCAGGATAGCCTCCAAAAACTCTGGTGCATTTCTATTCAAAGGCCCATCAATTCATAAGAAGAGAAGAAGCCAGGTGGACCAGGCGAGATAAGGCACTAAGGCCTATTCAGGAGACTGTGAAAAGCAACATCGCCATAAAACAATCCGACGATAACTCGAAAAAGGTTCAAGTCAACGTCCAGAACAAGCCTGTGCAATCTAAAGGGTCCGGAGGAGGAAATCCCAAAAAAGAAAAGAGAAGCAGGAAAATGGAAACCAAGGATTCCAACCTACAACGAATACACCCCATTGAATGCATCTCTTGAAAACATTTACCTATCAACCAGTAACACTTTTCAATACAGAAAGTCACGTCCAAAGGAGTCCATAGAGGAACAGAAGCGGATTGGAAAGTACTGTCGCTTCCATGAAATGTATGGGAACAATACAGAGGAGTGTAGACACCTCCACGACGCCATAGAAAAGTTGATCAGACAGAAAAATCTATAGGAATTTGTCAAGAACCCACAAGAGGGTAGGCATGGAACATCAGACCCCGGACGCGGCCCGGCTCCACGCCAACCAGCGGAACCTGCCTGGACTGTTGGTAGGTTGGTCATAAACACGATAGTCGGTGGACCTTACCCTGCAGACAAGAATTGGCAGGAGATGGAGCGATATGCTAACTCTTTAAGGCATGCAGATTATGTGTGTTGTTCGAGTGTGGAGGATGGGACCTCCGCAAAGCAGCAACGCATGATGATAGGCAATATAGTTTTTAGAAGCCGAGATGCGGACAATGTGGAAGCTCCTACCATCGACCCGATGGTCATATCTACGACGATTGGGCCAGCTTAAAAGAATTTTAATTGATTGTGGAAGTTCCGTTAACATCATCTTCAAAAGGGATTACGACCAAATGAATATGGAGACAAAAGATATAAAGCCATCTAAAGCCCGTATCCGTGGCTTTAATGGTGCAGCTACAGTTGCGGTGGGGTATGTTGAGATGCCAGTTGAACTGGGAGAAGGTGAGCGTAGGAGGGTGCGAATCCTACCGTTTATAGTGTTGGATGTTGATTCTCCATACAATGTGTTTTTGAGCCATCCGGCCTTAGCGGAGTTTAGGGCAACTTTGGCTCTATGGTTTTTTACGTTAAAGTTTTCGACGGACAAAGGAGTCGGCGTAGTGCATGGCGATCAGGCTACCGGTTGCGCATGTTATGTAGCTGAGCTGAGAGAGGCTCAGAGGAGAGAGAAAGGAAAGGTTGCAGATAACTCCGTCCGCATCCAAAATACCGACAATTGACAAGTAGATCCCGAGCCCTGGCTCGGGCGACATTCTCGGATCTATAGAGACATAAATCCGAGAGATGATGATGGGGGACCTAGGGAAGCGAATGCAGCATCGGTTGAGCTGATGATTGACATACCAGTCAGCCGGGATGACCCGTCAGGAGTTCTTAAGATTGGATCGTAACTCGACCCGTCAATGGCTGAGGATCTTACTGATTTCCTCCGAGTGAACCTGGACGATTTCGCTTGATCATACTCTGATATGTGCAGGATTTCTCCCGCTATTGCAAGTCATTTGTTGAACATAGACCCGAAGTACGTTCCTGTAAAACAAAAAAGGAGAGGCAAGGACCCGGAGAGGTCCGCTGCTCTCAGAGAGGAGGTGGACAAACTCAAAGCCAATGGGTTCATCCGCGACGCCCTCTACCCTGAATGGGTATCTAACCCTATGCTTGTAAGGAAGGCAAATGGGAAGTGGAGAACTTGCATTAATTACTCTGATTTATGCCTAAAGGATAGTTTCCCTTTACCCAGAATCAACCAGCTCGTCGACTCTACGGTCGGACATGAGTTATTATTATTTATGGATGCGTATTCAGGATACAATCAGATCCCGATGCACATTCCAGACCAAGAGCACACTAGTTTTATTATAGACGTTGGGTTATATTGCTATGTAGTGATTCCCTTCGGATTGAAAAATGCGGGAGCAACTTATTAGCATCTGGTGAACCGAATGTTTAAAGATCAGATTGGTAGAACGATGGAATTTATGTAGATGACATGCTCATGAAGTCATGACAGTCAAACGACCACATTCGAGACTTAGCAAAGATGTTTGATATACTCAGGAATTACGGAATGAAAATCAATTTGAAGTGTTCCTTTGGCGTTGCGTCAGGGAAGTTTTTGGGTTTCATTATGAATGCACGTGGAATCGAAGCTAACTCAGAGAAGATTCAAGCTATTCGGGATATACAAGTGCCTAGAACTATAAAGCAAGTACAAAGCTTGAACGGAACGATGGTCCCGCTGAGTCGATTCATATCCAGAGCTATGGATAAGTGCATTTCCTTCTTCGATGTGATAAGAAAGGAAAGAGAAATTTCGAGTGCACATCCAACTGTGAAGAAGCATTCCGAGCTCTGGTAAGGCATTTAGAAAGTCCCCTGGTACTATCGAAACCAATTGACCATGAAATGTTGTATGTGTACCTGGCTGTATCCCAACATGCTATCAGTACGGCTTTGGTTCGCGAGGAGGACCGAGTTCAAAAGCTAGTGTATTATGTTAGTAAACATTTGATGGGGGCAGGGAGAAATTATTCCAAGATCGAGAAACTAGCTTACTGATTGGTGATTGCATCATGCAAGCTTCGTCCATACTTTCAGGCACACTCAATCAGTGTTTACACTGATCAACCCTTGCGGCAGGTACTCCAACGATCAGAAACCTCTAGAAGGATGTTAAAATGGAATATCGAGTTGAGTCAGTTCGATATTACCTACCTGCCACGAAGGGCCATACAAGGGTAGGCACTAGCAGACTTCATTGCTGAATTTACCATGTCAAACGAATCAAACGGTCACAATGTCATACCTCCCGTTCGATGGAAGATGTACACCGATGGGGCATCTACCGACCATTGTTCTGGGGCTGGCATAGTTCTTGTGACTCCTGAAAACCGATCAGTTTGTTATGCTTTGAAGCTCGAATTCCCAGAAAAAAATAACGAAGCCGAGCAAGAAGCATTGATTGCTGGCTTGAGACTTATCAAAGAATTGAGGGTAAGATCGATTGAAATCTTTTGTGACTCGCAACTGGTGGTGTACCGAGTTCGAGGAGACTATCAAGCAAAAGGACAAAGACTTGCACCATACCTGGCACGGGTTCAAGAGCTACTAGTGAATCTGGAGTATTATGATATTTCGCATGTCCCGCGTGAACAAAACAAAGCAGCCGATTCATTGGCAAAATTTGCAAGCACTAGCGATGCACAACAAATGGGATTGGTTCCTGTTGAAACCTTACATGCTCTGAGTATAAATATGATGGAGGTAGATTTCATGTTAGAAATAGAAATCAAGAAGGAATCATGGATGACCCCATTCAAGCAATACTTGTTACACTGGGTCATATCCGAAAGAAGGAGCAAAAGACAACAAGTCATTCTTAAGGTTTCGCGATATGTAATGCAGGATGAGGTAATGTATCGGAGGGGATTCTCGACCCCCTTACTCTGGTGCGTAGCCCATGATGAGATAAAACGAGTTCTAAAGAAAGTCCATGAAGGAGAGTGTGGTGAGCATACTAGGGAGAAAATGCTAGCAAAAAAATCCTCCGCTGTGGATACTATTGGCCAACTGTAAATCGAGATGCCGCAGACTATGTAAGAAGATGTGACAAATGCCATAAATATGCAAAAATCTCGAGAGCTCCGCCGATGAAACTCACATAAATGGTTAGTCCTTGGCCGTTTGCAATGTAGGGGATCGACATAGTCGGTTCCTTATCCATATCCAAAGGTGGTGCGAAATACGCAATAGTTGCGGTCGATTACTTTACCAAGTGGGCAGAAGCTGAGCCTTTGGCCACTATCACCACCAAAAAGGTCATTAATTTCATTGTACGAAATATTATATGTCGTTTTGGCCTTCCATGGACCATCATTACAGACAATGGATCTCAATTCGAAAGCAAAGAGTTCAAAGAGTTTTGCCAAAAATGTGGTATTGAGAAAACGTTTGCAGCGGTTTCTCATCTGAAAGCTAATGAACAAGTGGAAGCCGTGAACAAAATAATCAAGTCTATATTGAAAATGTGTTTGGAAAAGGCTAGAGGCAAGTGGGTGTATGAACTTCCAACAGTGCTTTGGGCTTATAGAACCACCCACAAGTCCGCAACTGGCCACTCTCCATTCGCATTGGCACATGGCATGGAAGCTGTTATACCCATCGAACTTGAAGTTCCATCACATCGGGTAACTTATTACGACCCCGCATCGAATCGGGATCTTTTATTGGAATCATTGGATTTAATTGATGAAAAAAGCTGATTTAAGAGCGGCTGCATACAGACACCGAGTCGCTCGATATTATAATGAGAAGGTCCGACCGAGAATCTTTGATGTGGGTGACCTCATTTTGAAACGATTTTTTCCGGTTCCATCACATATGAATCCCACGTGGGAAGGCCCATACGTCATTGAACGGAAGCTTGGAGAGGGAACTTTCAAGCTAGCGACCGTTGATGGTGCGACACTCCCCCGGGCATGGAATAGAGCATTTGCGGCATTATTACACTTAGTTTATCTCTTTCATATTTTAGGCGCAATTATTTCCAACATTTTTTTATTTCGTTGATTCTTAGTTTACGACATGTAATAAGACAATTTAGCTTGTTTACATTAATAAAGGCCCGAAGCCATTTTTTCCATGGATTGTTGATGTTTCTGTGTATAATAATTCTGTGGCAAATAACTAAGAGTTACATTATTCTGTCTGACGTACGAACGCGCACGAGCACTCAAAATCTCTAAGTTCCCCGAGTGCAGACTAGAGTACTTGAGTCCCCTGAGTGAGGACTAGAGTATAAGAAACTCAAAATCTCCAAGTCCCCTAAGTGCGGACTGGAGTACTCTGAGTCCCATGAGTGTGGACCAGAGTATAAACGACTCAAAATCTCGAAGTCCCCTGAGTGCGGACTAGAGTACTCTGAGTCCCCTGAGTGCGGAGCAGAGTATAAACGACTCATAATCTCCAAGTCCCCTAAGTGCGGACTGGAGTACTCTGAGTCCCCTAAGTGCGGACCAAAGTATAAACGACTCAAAATCTCCAAGTCCCCTGAGTGCCCACTGGAGTACTCTGAGTCCCCTGAGTGCGGAGCAGAGTATAAACGACTCAAAATCTCCAAGTCTCCTGAGTGCAGACTGGAGTACTCTGAGTCCTCTAAGTGCGGAACAGAGTATAAATGACTCAAAATCTCCAAGTCCCCTGAGTGCGGACTGGAGTACTCTGGGTCTCCTGAGTGCGGACCAAAGTATAAACGACTCAAAATCTCCAAGTCTCCAGAGTGCGGACTGGAGTACTCTGAGTCCCTTGAGTGGGGAACAGAGTATAAACAACTCAAAATCTCCAAGTCCCCTGAGTGCGAACTGGAGTACTCTGAGTCCCCTGAGTGCGGACCAGAGTATAAACAACTCAAAATCTCCAAGTCCCCTGAGTGCGGACTGGAGTACTCTGGGTCCCTTGAGTGCGGACCAGAGTATAAACGACTCAAAATCTCCAAGTCCCCTAAGTGCGGACTGGAGTACTCTGAGTCCCCTAAGTGCGGACCAGAGTATAAATAACTCAAAATTTCCAAATCCCCTGAGTGCAGACTGGAGTGCTCTGAGTCCCCTGAGTGCGGACGGAGTATAAACGGTTTAAAATTCTCTAAGTCCCCGGAGTGTGAACAAGGACACAAATGACTTGAAGTCATCAAGTCCCCAGCATACGGACTGAAAATTATTCCAAGTACTCGAAGCGTAGAATGAAGGATGTAAAATTCCAAAGAGTTTCCGACTTATATCAAGACGAAGTAAGAGCTTTATGTAACTCACAATAGCTTGGTTTTCAACCAAAATCATACAGAAAGCTGAACGATAAAAGTCTTTTGAAAGTAAAAAGAACTAAGCTTTATTTATTCAAAATAAGTTTCTACTACAACTCCTCCAAAACTTGGAGTCAAAAGTTTATTTACATGGACTACGAAAATAAATGAAAATAATTACATAATCCAAACTAACTCTTGTTGAATAAGAGTAACAATTACTTCTTTGACATCTTCGACTTCTTTCCCTCCTTTGTCTTCTCAGATGACCCCTCTCCCGTTCGTTTCCCCTTGGAAATTTTCTTTGACAGGGAGGAAACAACCGAGGAGGTACGAGGAACCTCTAATGGCTCGGACCCACCAGGGAGGATGACCTTCAACGGCTTGTTCAGAGGATCGTCTAGGTCCATGACTTGAGGCTCGACTTTGATTTCGATCGTCCTTTTCTTTTCCTCCTCGAGCTGCTCCTTCATGCTCATTTTAGAAGTATGTTCAAAGGTGCTTGTACTCTCGATTTCATAACTCCCATCGATGGGAGATAAAGTCTCGGACTTATCCTTATCAAGCACCCAATCACCTGAGCATCTGGGCCGGGAGTCTCTCCTACGTGAGTGGCCTCACTTGTTTTGCCCTTCACCTCCTTGGCGTCATCGCTCCTCGAAATGGGCTCTAGGTCAGAACGACCTGCGCAAAATCATGGAAAACAAGCATTAGAATACAATAATATTATGCCGAAAACGACGGCTCTTTGAACTTGAAAAGGAAGAGTTATGTACTGGTTTCTTATTTTCTCTCGAACGTCCAGGGGGTCTCACCCTCCGCAATAGGAGATAGAATGTGGATGCCGAGGCCAGGGTCCTCTGGATCATAACCAACATGTTGTTCAAATGGACCAAGTACCGACTGATCAGCCGACTGAGTAGGAGCATGAGCTGGAGATCCAGTTTCAGACGGATCGGCTATAACGTCTTTCCCTTTCGATGAGGAGGAGCTTTTGCAGTAGAGAGCCTTCGCCGCAGACAGGTCCGAAGGCTCATTCCCCTTAAGAAATTCTTTTATTAAATCATCTTCATCGACCTCCTCGGTGCCAAGTTTGATCTTCCTGATTTTTATTAAAGTCTTCCACGACCCAGCTAGGGATTCGAGGTAGCCCTCGTCCTAAAAAGTTAAGTCCCGATGCATGAGGACACGGGCGTTGAATTCTGCAATCAGTGGGTCGAACATGCATTTGACCTCCTTCCTACCAGCCTCTTTAACCGCCTCAAGGCGAGAGTCAATCTTTGCAGATGTTATTTTCTTGCCCTCTTCGCGGGCTTCATCCTTTAATATCCTGACTTTAGAAAGCTCGTCATCGAGATTTGCCTTCAGAAGTCGCGTAGCAACGATCTCGTCGCAATATCATTGTGATTCTTCTTGGGCAGCAGTCTTCTCCTCTCTTTCTTTGCGGAGTTGATCCTCCAGCTTTTTGACTTGGAGGGCAAATGCATCCCTCTCCTTCTACACCGAGTCCTTATCTAAAGCCAGGGCCCCACAGCGTTGGACTGCCTCGTCAATTTCTTTTTTATGAGTTGTCTCCAGGCGATTGACGGCTTCTGCCATACCTTTAGCGCTTTGTTGGGCGGCTTCAAGCTAAGAATTGTAAGAAGCAAGCTCTTCGTCTTGAGCTTTAATGATATCTTTATCATGGATAGCTTTGAGCTTCAGACGATCAATTTCATGCTGACGCTCAATGGAGACTTCTGAAACTTTTTCGGCTAAGTGCACGAATGCATCATGCTGAACATAGACGTCATTAGTGCAGGCAATAGCACTTTGCTTGATATGCCCTGGAATCTGGCGAATCGCCGGAAGAAATTTTAAGCCATCAAAGCATATCTTTGGAAACGAGGCTTTAAGCTCAACAAGTCATTCTGCTACCATTGATCGGGTACGGGAGCGAGAGGAGTTTGCTTGGAGACTGCAGGTGTTCTGTGGGGATCTCGAGATTGCCTGGTACTTGATGAACCAGAGTGTTGATCCAGATGGGCCTCAGGCTGGGACCCCTTATGTGCAGATTTCTCTTTGTTGTGCTCCGACTAAGGAGGAGGATCGCGTGGATAGGAGGACTGACTATAAGTTTTTCTTCGGTGTGACGATTCTCGGCGGTAGTAGTTTCGATCGCCGAAGTCATTTCTATCACGACGCTTGCCGAAACCCGAATCCCGTACCGCGAAGGCGATCAAGTCCATGCGTACGCCTCATGTCACCTACACGGAATTTAGGTAATGACGTGTTAGCAAAAAGTAGAGTGATGACAGTAATTTAAATGGAAGGTGAAGTGCATGTGTTTGTGTATGTCCTTATGTTTCCTCCCGACGGACCAGTTTCTTTACTAATAGGAGTTTTTTCTCCCTGGTTTTGGGCTTGAGCGCTTGTATCGCCTCTCGCGGACGAATGAAGCTTAAGGGCCTCAGGATCATCGAAACATAGTTGAGCAGATCATCAGGTATGGTAAGGTTCGAAAGGCCTTCCAAAGAACTTTCTAAGTGCTGCGAGGAAACTTCTTTTTCCACTGGAATAAGGGTAACTTTAGAAGTTCCGCCTACTATTTTCTTTCTCAGCTTGTATGTCAGTTTCTTCTTCCTCTTCGAAGGGGAAGGCGTCGTTTCAATGTCATGAACTTCGACTATTGGGTCCCGAGATGGACTAACATTTTCGCCTTGCACTTCGGGCTTTTCAGCTTCTTTAATCTCCCTCTCCTCTAGTGTGTCAGGGGCATTATGTGCTGAGGAGTCGGCCTTCTTTTTTCCTTTTCCCGAAGCAGGCCTGGTTATGGTAACACCTTGGGGGAGGCTTATCCGATGACCTTCCGCCGGCAACCCAAATTTCGTGAGCGACTCATTTGAAATGAGAGTTCTGATGTCTCGGTCATCGGCGGGAATGCTTGGGATAGCTTCGACAGCTTTAGAATGTCCGGAGCCCTCGGGACGTGGGTTAATACCTGAAAAGATAGAGGAAGAGTTAGAAAAGGTACAACTTCGGTCAAACGTGAGTATTAGTCTAGGAAAAAGACTTACTTCCTTCCACCCATCTCCTCGCAAAACCGGAAGGACAGCGCACGTAGAACCACTCCTGTTTATACTGGGAAAACTTGCTCCATGCCCCAGTTAAGATTTGAGACTTGCTGTGCGGCTCGACGAACATGAAAGATGGGCTATCCGACCGTCTCTTGATGCGATAGATATAGCGTATATCGCCCGGAGTCGGAAGCCCGAAGAGGACACTCACAAAGAGGATGCAAGTGCCGTATATGAATGTGTGCCTGTTCGGGTGCAATTGCGATGGGGCGATCTCGATATACTGCTACACGTCTCGAAGAAAGGAGTTGAATGGCAGCACATTGTCGACCCAAAACATGAATCTGTTGCAAGCTTTATGTGCGACTGGGGGCAAGTAAGGACGATCCTGCCCCAATGGAATTAACACATCATCGAAGGGGATTCCATGGACTGAGCATATCCGATGGAGCATACTTTCATTAATCTTCGAGGCTTGGGAATCGATTGGATCGTCTAAGAAAATCGTTGCCTCCAGAGCGTCGGGAGCCAAGTTGACAAATGCGTTCGCAGGGCTCGGTAAGTTTTGAGCAGGAGTAGTTGATGGATTTGAAGTTCCTACAACTTCTTATCAAGAGGATGGCCCGGGTCTGTTCGAGATCGTAGCAGAGCTAAATTTTCTAGACATCTCTAATGAAGATTGAATCTGACAAAACGCCTGTTTGAACTATACTTGAAAAACAATCGACGTTAGACTTAACAACATAAATATTCCCCCCGTGTGGTGTATGAACTAGTGCGATCATTTGAATGTAAGTGCCGAGAAATTAAAAGTCACTGGGTTGGTGAAATAAGATTAAACTACGAACTATCATCTTCGAAGACTGTCTTCGCTGACCGTGTACGAGAGTTTATCGTAAGACGGTTCATGTTTTGAACTCGGCATCGACACTGCATATGGAAGGTTATTAACTATTAAGTAGGTTAAGTTCAAGTTTTCAGTTGTCTAAACACGGGAGTTACCAGTCTGGATTGTCCATATGCTTGGTTGTTTAAGTCCATCTTTGTTCACTGTCACATATTCAGGCATAAAAAGATGTTAAGTCAACAATGTTCTAAGTCCAGGTTGAGATAGGTTTAACTGTCGTGTGTACACCACTCTCCTACCATCCATCATTACTATTTGGCATGCAGCAAGACATGCTGAACCGCAATCGTGCCGAGCCACATCGTTCGGCACTCCACTCTACTCGCCCGCCTTTCCTCTCCACTGTTCGGCATAAGGAAATCATGCCGAACCACAATCATCCCGAGCCGCATCGCTCGGCTTTTTACCCTCGGCAACTTTCTTCCAATACATCCTCCCTACCGCTCCGCACGGACAATTTGTCAAACAAGTTATGCCGAGCCACATCGCTCGGCATTCTACCTAATTCCACTCCCGTACTTCCCCTCCATCGCTCGGTATAAGGAGGTCATGCCGAGCCACAACAGTACATCTTCCACCAACTCCATCCTTCAAACACCTCTGACATCCACTTCCCTCCTCCGCTCCACCTAGCCTTAAACTCCTCTAAACACCAACACTTCGCCCTTAACTCCTGTTCCACGCGATTCCTACTGACAACGATTCTATAGAGATTCACGAGTTCGAATCTCATGCTAGGTTTCCTAGTCGGGGTGAGGTGTTTAAGAGAATGGTCATTACCTAAGAAATGAGTTGAAGGTCGGGGAGATTCTGGAGTAGGGAGCGCGGTTCTGTTTGGATTCATTGATTGGGAGGGAAGTGAGGCAGTATATTGAGTCTGAGGAAGGAAGGGAGGAGCAAATAATTCGCCGAAGTTTGTTGGTAGGTGAATTCGTAAGTTCTAGAGAGCGGAAGTAAAATGGGAAAATGAGAAGAAGTGTCGCCTTATATAGAGAGAAGAGAAGTCGAAGGGACATCGACCGGTAGAACAAGTCAAAGCATATCCCTCGTTCGGCGTTCGTATGTCATTCGGCATTAGTATGTCGTTTGGCATACAATGCCTCGGTCGGCATTCAAGAAAAGACATAATCCAAAAAAACAAAGCCAGGGCTCGAAGCAAAACACGGAGGAATCGTAACAAGTGTTACCCGGTGGTTTGACCAGGCAATAAGAGACTTGATGTAGAAGGCTCGTTCGGCATAAAGGGCCGAACGACACGGCTATGTCGTTCGGCATTTCATATCGCTCGGCAAGGTAGCCCCGACCGGCATCTAGCCACATTCGGCAAAGAAGTCTCGGCCGGCATCCAGCATCGCTCGGCATCCAAGCGCCGTCCGGCATCTAGCCTCGTTCGGCATGAACCTCGTTCGGCATAAAGCCTCGTTTGGCATAGCAGGGTCGATCGGCATCTGTCCTCGTTCGACATAGAGCCTCGTTCGGCATAGCAGGGTTGATCGACATCTAGCATCATTCGTCTTTCCATCCTCGTTCGGCATTCCAGCCTCGTTCGGCATTCCAGCATCGTTCGACATTCCATCCTCGCTCGGCATTCATGCCTCGTTCGGCATTCCAGCTTCGTTCAGCATTCCATCCTCGCTCGGCATTCATGCCTTGTTCGGCATTCCAGCCTCGTTCGGCATGAAGCCTCGCTCGGCATTTCTCCCTACAGAGCATAGCAAGGTTGTTCAGCATTTATGGCTCGGCATGCAGAAGTCACTCGCCACGGGCCGAGGTAACTCACTCCTAGGCCCAAGAGGGAAGTCCAACCCATCTTCGTCTATAAATAGAAGGGTATGGACACAGTGAAAGGGTCCTTTTTTCGAGAACACTGGGAAGGCACTACCGCATTCAAGACTCATTCTATTTACTTAGCAATTGTATTCAAATAGTTGGTGTACGAATTGTATCTATAATCAATTGTTGAGTAAAGCAATAAAGATTAACTTCAAAATGGACGTAGGCAGATACGTCGAACCACTATAAATCTGGTGTTTCCGTCTTTGCATTTAATATAGCATACTGTTCTCTGTTTAAATTAACTTTCTTCATTAATCTCTCTACACAATCTTTCTTAAGGTGTTAGTGACCAATTCTGGTGCAACCCGAGAAATATCAACTACAATATTGACATCTCTGATACCGCTGTTCCCTCTAAAAATTCTCACTCCAACAACACTGAAACTTTCATCTCCGTCATCACAACTCCTAACAAAACCACGACCAATCGATTTTTTCTGCTCTTTCACTCCACTTCCTCTCCTACTCCAAAACACTCACAACCTCAATAGTTTGAACCTACAAACCTACTGACCATACTTGGTTAGGCCATATGTCCAGCCTCACCAACAACAAACACATCAACATCTGCCTTCCCTCTCACTCCAAACCGAGCCTGAAACTCAAAATCCTCAAGCTATTACTCCCCAACAAGAGTTGCAGCCACAAACTACTCTCTCTTCAGATCCTCTCTGCAAAGTTGACTCAATAGGATCAATTCACCTTCATCCACTTCTCTTAACTTGTCTTCAACACCATACTCTAGATCCTCAATAGATTCCCAGAAATGTCCTTTGCACATTTTTCAAAACAAAACAATCACAATAAACTCCTTCCTCAAACCCTCATACTCCACCAACCCATGCAGCTTCATCGAGTTTAACTCTGCCTTTAACGTTGTTCTTTTCAGTCTTATGACCTTGTCTCCACACATTAACAACAATCAATTCAGACCCACCTTCTTTGCCATGCTGTCCAAACCCTACCTGCTACCATCTCAATCTAGACCCACAAACAATCTCAAATTCGCATGGTCTAATTTGAGCCCAAAACCAACGGTTTGGAATATGCCATCCGTAAGTTCCTCTACCGCCAATAATCCTAGATCTAACTCTAACCACCTGCTACCTACACAATCCTTATCTTAGACTCCCTAACCCGTGACATCATCTCATCATTGATTAATGTTAAGGACCACCACTATCTTGGGCCACCCTCTACTTTCCTATCGATAATGCCAACCGCCAACAAATTGCCTCCGACATATCTGCCCATCTCAACCAACCTCTTCCCCAAACTTCATATTATCCGCTCTGAATATGCTTCTTGGGAAACTCGCTTCAGATCTAGCGCAATCCAATTTACTGAGTAGGGCTTGCAACACCTATGACCAGTATACAGTATTTCTTGATTGGGAGAATGAGTTATTACTTTTTAAAGAGAACAAAGACTTGTTTTCCTTGGTGCAGAATGATGGCTTATTAGATTTTAGGCATGGTATGAGATTTATTATTGACGAGACTAATCAAAAAATCCCACCAATACATAGCCCAACAGATATTATATTCTCTCCATTTAAAAATTTATTGCATCCACATACTGTCCAATTTCTCAAGCTGCATTTTAAACATCATACCCCTTGTATGGTGATTAATAACATTAAAAAAAAGTTATGGTGTGAAAGAAAAATGTATATTTTCCATCCCGATGGAATAGTCAACAGAGATAGAATTCTATGACCTTGAGGACAAGGTCCATTTCGAGGGTTGGCAATGATGTGGTGCAATATATTTCTCCTTCAACACATTATAAAAGTATCAGCGAAGTATAGAGATTAGAATGGTCAAAAAGTTTCAGCATGTGATAAATCATATTGCGCTAAAAACAAAGAAGTTTAATATAAGAAATTTACTTTTATAAGCAATATGAATCTTTCTGTTTCGAAGGAATGGCCAAAATCATACATGTATAAGGTGACATATTCTGGAAGGCCACTCGTCAAAGTTTTATAGCTAAAGAATCATTGTACTCTTTTATAAATTAGTTACTAATGAAAGAATGAGTAGGCTGGAATTTATTATTTTCTTAAACCTTGTATTTCTCTTCCCTTCTCTTCTTCTTCTTCATACTTCTCTTTCTCTCCTCAAAAAATCCTTCTTCTGCCTTTTGCTTTAAAACAATGGTTTGATTTGTATCATTGTGCTAGGTAAAGAAGTTGTCTTTAAGATCGATTAGATTGGTATAAAGTTAGGCAAGGAAGTACATAAGGATTTTATAGCTCTCTTAAGCAAAATTCATGATGTACTTGCATGGAGCCATGTGGAAATGACTAGCATATATTCTATAGTCATATGTCATGCTCTAAATATCAATGCAAAGTCAAACCTAATGTGTGATATCCCGGAAATTTTGACAATATCAATTAATAATCTTTATATAAAATTAAATTGATTTGATAATATTGATCAATAAAATATGATTTGGTTTAATAATCTGATTTAAATAAATATTTAATTTGTGATTTTTTATCTTTTAAAAGCTAAAATAAATGTTTTAAATTATAATGTATATATATATTTATATATATATATATATATATATTATATAATCTTTGTTTTAGAATTTAATAAATAAATAAAGTTTTGTTTTTAAATTCTAATAATATATTTAGCAATTGGGAAATTATGTTTTAAATTAATTTTAAGTTTCTCAAAGTTATTTAAATTAATAATTATATGATTTGTAAATATTTAAAATAAATGTTAAATTGTTTAAAGTTATATCTTATTAATTTTTGTTTTAAATTTAAATAAAAGTTGATTTTATTTCTTTTTAAATATTATTTGATTAATATGATTTGGAAATATTTTATATAAGTCTAAAATACAAATAGCATATGGTTTAAATTTATTTATTAATAAAAGTGATTTATAATCTTTTTATAAATCATTTAAAATTTGTTAAATTGTTATTTTCAAGCCATATTAATAAATGTATCATTTTTCCATAAATATAAAAAGAATTAAAATAAGAAAATTAAATTTATCATTTTAAATTGAATAAATTGATATTAATTTGGATTTTAAAAGTTTAATATGAATTTGGAATTTTATTTGAAATTCAAATTAATAGATTCTTAAAAATATTTGAATAAGTTATAATTGATAATTTATTTCATTTACATTTTCTTTAAATAAGAAATTACATAAGTATAAATAAATTTAAGTAAAATTCTTCATTTACATTTAAAAATATAACTAAATTAAATAAAAGACAAGTGTTAACTATTAAACAATCTAAATCAACATGTGTTTATTTAAAAATAAAGCAACGTGACAAGTGTCATTTATATTTTGATCTTTTCTTTATTTTAATTAAAATTTATTTCAGCCCTTTTAAACATTTTTCATTTCCCTCATTCTCTTTGCAAAACCTAAGCAAGTTGAAACAAAGAAGAAAAATCTAAAAACTCAAAATTTGCCTCAGAGCAAATCTAAAAAATTTCACTCCTCAAAATTTCAATTGCAAACCAATCCTGTAACAAGATTTTCAAAATTTGCATTTCTTTACAAACCTGCAAAACAAATTCCTGCAAAAGAAAGAAATCAAATGGTTGTATTTTCAACAACTTGTAGATCAACCTGCAAATTTTTGTTCCTCTGGAAAATAACCATCAGCTTAGCAAATCAAAAAGGCCTGCATGCATCTAATTTTGGTCAGAGTTTCAAATGCAAGGAACCTGGAGTTGAAGTCTGCATTTTTTTTCAAAATTAAAAGATCAAGCCTGCATGCATGAGTGTTAACAGAATTCAAAAGCTTTTCTAAAAACATGAGGCTCTATTTTTCTGAAAGATAAAGGCGAGTAACACTTCTTTTAAAAATATTATGGTAGATCTGGTTGTTTAAATCATGTTTAAAATAAGTTGTTTTTGTATATTTGTTGAAAATCTCATACGCATTTGTGATGTGTGATATATGTTGAATTTGAATTGCCTGTATAACATCCCTGATCTAAAATTTTCAACCCAATTTCCTACTTAAATTCATTTTGCTTTATCTATTAATTTTTAAGACTTAGGATTTAAACAATATTTGTTTGTTTGGTTATAAACTTAATTTTAAAAATTATCTTAACTTAAATAGAAACTGAAATTGCTCTGGTAATCAAGTTTAAAAAGGGAAACTCAGGTCACTGTTAAAATTCAAACTTGTTAATTTAGCAATTCAGGTATACAAATCAAAACCTTAGACCAATTCATGATTTTTAAGTGTAAATATAAATTCTAAGTTGGGTTTGACTGTGCATTACTATTTTGACCCAAAATTGGGTTTTGGAGTGTCTCTGTTGATTCAAGTGGATTTGGGGGTCATGTTTTTGTATGATGGAAGATGGGTGATCGGGGGATCAAGGAAAATTGGTTGTACGGTGATCAGGTTGATATGGAGACAGCGGTGATTAAAATTGTTCTGTAACCCTAGTTTATGTTCAGACATATGAACTGGTTCAATTATATCTTTCTGGTTGTTCGAGTGTTAAGGAGATTTGCGGAGGTGTTGCTAAGACCATGACGAGGTTGTGGCCAAGGTTTCAACTCAAACGGTGGTCGGAAGAGAGGGATGTCGCCGTTGACAGGTTTAGGGTTTTGGGAGAAGTTCAGTGTTGCCAGGTTTAAGGTTGCTCCAGGTTAAGATTTGCATACTCGATTCTGAATTCGAGTTTATACTTATGATCAGAGGTTCGTGTTAGACTCTGGAGTCGATAGTGGATTAGGGTTGATCATCGTGGATGATCGGAATCATACATAGGCTTTGTGCATGTGCACAATGGCCATCAGAGGGTTTGTTTGTTCTGGAATGTGGTGAAGATATGGTGCTTGGGGGATGCCTGGGTCATTTTAGTTTTTGCTCGAAGTTAGGTGCTTGTTGACTCGAAGCAAATCAGTTTCTGGCTCAAGTAGTTTTATTAGTTTCAGGGTTTTTTTCTGAAACCTGTCAGTTTCAGGTTTTTAAAATTTAAACTAAAAAGAAAGCAAAGCAGGTTTAAACCTAAATTTGAAGCAAGTTTAAATTATGAATTCAAATGAATTTGAATTCCAGATTTCAAATAAATAAATAATTTTATAAAAGATGAAATGGTTAACAACTTAAACCTGTACAGTTTTTATATAAAGTGTTTTATAAATCTGAAAAAAAATGAGATTTAAAACATGATTTTAAATTTAAGTTTAAAACTCTGAATGGTAAATCTGAATTCAAATTTGAATTTAAATTTTAGGATTTGAAAAGGAAATAATTTGATAAATTCAAATGTTATAATTAATATAGTATTTTATAACATGTGTTTTATAAATCTGAAATGAAATTTTAAACAGGATTTTAAATTTAAATTTAGAATATGGATTTAAAACATGATTTTGAATTCTAGTTTGAAATTAAGCTTTTGAATTTAAATGTTTCAAAACCACTTGAAATATTTAAAGTATATTTTAAATTTATTTAAAATGATTATGGGTTAAAACTATTTTTAAACTTACCTTGGAAGATAAGTAATTCTTAAAAATGAAATAAAAAGGGTTTTAAATACTTTAACCTTGGTTAAGTTTAAACTTGATTTCATTTTAATTTAAAGTGGAATTTAGAGGAAATGTAAAAGCAAATTTTTTTAAATTACTTTGATAATGATATTTAAATCATTAATGAGATTAATGATTATCATTAAGTTAATAAGAACTTGATAATTTATAATTCATTAAATGATTAAGGTGATTAAGTTTGTAATTAATTAATTTAATTAATTAATAATTTAGGGTTAATTAATTAAATAATTAAGGGTTTTATTTAATTAATTAAAGGATTAATAAGTTAATTAAGATTGATTAAATTATAATTAAGAAAACGATTAATTAAATAAGATTTGATTTAATTTAATTAATGATTTGAATTTATAAATCAAGTAATTAAAAATTAATTAAGTTTTTGATTATCACTTGATTAATTAAATAATTAGAGATTAATTAAATGAGTTTATAGATAATTAAATTTGTAATTAATATTGATTAATCTCAATTAATTATTTTAGAAAAGTAATTAAAGATTTGTTATTGGTTAATGAAGGTCATTAACTTAATATTATTTTATAATTAATTAATGTGATTAATTTTAATGATTAATTGTATTAATTAATTTAAAGATAATCATTTGAGAATTGTTTAAGTGTAATTACTTAATGAAAGTAATTAAGAAATTAATTACTAATTGTAATTAATTAATTTTATTTTGATTAATTAAGTTAATTAATTAAGTTTAATTAATTTAAATTAATCACTGGTTGATTTGAGAAGTAATTACCAATGTAATTAAAAATGAATAATTACTTAGTGAAGTAATTAAGAAGATAAATTACTTGATGTAATTTAATTAAAGGATACTTGGATAATGGAGGAGTTTTGGAACTCAATTACTTTGTGTAATTAGTATGTAATTAGTATGTTGAATAATTACTTAAAGTAAGTAATTAATAATAAATTACTTAGTGTAATTAATTTAGATTTTTGTTAATTAAGTTATTTGGAGATAATAAAAGATGTAATTAAATTAAATGTTATTAATTACTTAATATGAATAATCAAGAGTGATTAATCAATATGGATAATTGATAATTAATTTAAATAGGGTAATTATAAAATAATTAATTTGGGATCATTAATTTAAAAAAAATGATGTAATTAAGGATTGATTAATAAGAACAATTAATCAATGAAGGAATTAATCAATGTAATTAATTGAGGATTAATGTAATTAATTATAATTAATTAATAAAGTAATTGCAGGTTAATTACTGAATTTGGTTTGGAATAATTAATTTGTGAAATAAATTGAAGGTTAAATTACTTGAATGCAATTAAGGGATAATTAGTCAAGATGATTAATTAGGGTAATTTGTTGAGAGAATCAATTGAATTGTTTGTAATTAATTAATGGATATAAAAGCAAGATTTATATGGATGAAGTAATTAATTTAATTCATTTTAAATTAATTATATAAGAAGTAATTAATTTAATTCATTTTAAATTAATTATAGAATGATGATTAATAAGTCATTGCTTATGAATGTTGATTGGTACTGATTACCCTGAATGGTTGAGATCTCAGTTGTGAGATAAGTGATGTTGTGTGATTTGGATGTTATGGTTGCATTAAGTTGATGATGTGAATTATCTGTTTGAGATGATAATATGGATTATCTATTGTGATGCTAATGTTGATTATCTATTGTGATGTTGTGTATCTATCTATGTGAATATAGATAATATTGAATTGAATTGTTTTAAAACTTTAAAACAACTTGGACCTAAAAGACACGTTTTGGATTTCGATGAGACCGGGATCGGGTTTCCATATTTGGATATCCGAAAACCACATCGATCCAAATTAACGATGGGTCGTGAATCTCAAGTGAAGATGAAGATTCAGAGTGCAAAGGTTATCGTCGTTAACTCTGAGGGTGATTCCAAAATGAGTGTAACGAGATAATGCCTTAGGTTTCGTTCGAACCCGGAACGAACTTGTATGGATTGAATGCTTCCAGAACATCGTCAGGTGGACGATGAGCATTCTAAGAGATGTGTTCTCTAAAGATAATCGTAGCCTCAAGCCTCATCAACCGGAATTGGCTAAAACAAGGGAGGTGCAACAAGGCTTCGTGGGTATCCCCCACTTGAGAGTGAGATTTACCTCTGTCTAGAAGTCCCTTTATATTCGGCTGTGTGGGCAGTTGGTTGCAAACAACTGCGGGGTTGTCTTGTTCGGAACTGTTCAGTAAGGAATGGTTCTGGCCTTGTGTTGCAGGGGAGTTAGGGTGGCTCGTCGGTATGGTGATCTAGACCACGTACTGTGACGGACGGTACCCCGATAGCCCTGCCATTGTATGGAATCCAAAATCCAATAAGTGCCAACGGTTTTGATTGTATTACCCACTTTTGTGGCTAGTAGCTGGAATTTAATGAATGTAACAATTTCGGCTATTTCATATTTACTTGAAAACCCTAGACACTATTATAATATCATTGGATTCCCTATCAAATGTTTTGGTTAGCGTAAGGTAAAAACTTTTCCATGTTTAGGTGTGGGAAGTCTTACGTGATACCTTTCTTTTCAAAAGGTTTTAAAAGTTAAGCAACCTTAACCTATTACTCACACCAGACCCATGTCCAACCCGGAGTTTATCTTTTGTTTTCTTAAACTCTTGGTTACTCAAATTTTTACGAGTAGCCAAGGGATTCACGTTGGCTTTGACGAATATTGGAAGAGCAATGGAGCAGGAGGCTTCGGCGTTTTAGATATATAGTTTCCGCTGTGTGTTCTCTGTGTTGAGTTTGTATTGAGTTGTAAATACTAGTCAGGTGTTTATAATTGTCTAGTATATGTTGTGTATATTGAGTAACTCTGGTTAATGTTGTACATTATGTAAACACTTATGTTATTAATATAATTTATTCGTTCCGCTGTTGAGATTCTAGTGTTGTTTCTTCTTTCTCTTCTTTCTTTTCTTCTTCTATGCCTTTCTTTCTTAATTCATGATACGTCTTTCTGGTTAGTGGAAGACGGGTCGTGACATAATGCATCAAAAAAGGAGGCCTTTAAATCTTGACAGATAGTGCACCTTCAAAGAAGAATTTGAAAATCTACTTAGATTTGCTTTATAAGAGGATCGAAGCATCTCAAATGGGTCACAAACCTGATATTAATGTGTTAACTAAACAGTACATGGCGAACATATGTGGGTTATTCCAAACCCAATAGAGCATGCCGCAAAGACAGCTTCCTACTACCATGAATGAAACAACTCGTAAAGGCAACTAACAAGTACTAGCTTTTTTCCTTTATGGATGCATACTCAAGGCACAACCAAATTAAGAAGCAGGAAACAAACTAGGAAAAAAATTCATCACCAACGTAGGCTTGCTCTGCTGAAAATTGATGTCATTCAATCTAAGGATCGTCGAAGCAACTTTTCAGCGGCTGATATAGAATGTTCTTAGAATAGATTGGACATCCACGGTAGCCTATATGGACGACATGATGGTGAAGATGGAGAAGCCAAAGGGCATGTGCCAGTCTTGGAAGAAATATTTGGCATTCACCAAAAATTTAATACGAAGTTTAATTCCAAGAAGTGTACATTCACCATTTAATCAGTTAGTTTTTTTGGATATATTATAAGTTCCAAAGGCATCGAGACAATTCTCGACCAGATTCAAGCAATGCAACACATGTAAATACCCAAAAGCTCGAAGCAAGTATAAAGTCTCAACGACATGGTAACCACACTTAGTCGCTTCGTATCTTGGTTACTAACAAGTGCATATCATTCTTCGACCTTATTAGTAAGGAAATCGGTTTCACTTAACGAAAAAGTATATGAAGCCTTTAAAAGCATTAAAGAAGCACTTAGCAAATCCATACATCCTATCTAAGCCCATAGCCAAAGAGGAAATATTTCTTTACTTAGTGGTGACGGATCATGCAATCAGCTTTGCAATGATTAAAGAAGAAGACAAGGTATTGCATATCACATCACCAAGAGATTGTATGAATATGAAAGGTGGTACTCAAGAATGGAGAAATTACATACTACCTACTTATAGTTACATGCAAACTATAGCCTTATATTTAGGCTCGTATCATTTAGGTATTGATAGATGAAATAGTAATGCAAGTTCCCAGTGTTCTGCATACATCAACCCATCTTCAAAAATTGGCTATCGAGCTCAATCATACCACCCCTATAAATCAATCAAGGGTTAAGAACTGGAGCATTTTATTATCGAATGTTTAAGAAAAGTTGACAATAAGGAAAGGGGCCAAGTTAAGATGGATGGAAATCGTATGTTTATGGAGCATCAAACAAAAAGTAAGGAAAATGAGGAATGGTTTTAATAATACCCATTAGTGTTAGAAAACTGCTATTAGAAACTGCAATCATTTCATTTACTTTTAACGTTATGCAGTTTCTAATCTTAATATGACCTTATTAATTAGGTCATAAATAGAACGTTTCATTTACCTTTAACGTTATGTAGTTTCTAATCTTAATGTGACCCTATTAATTAAGTCATAAATAGACCGTTCTATAATTAGAACATTAGGCCTGTGATTAATCTTAAGCGTTGAATTGGTATATGATGGACGTACCAGATTTAGAGTTAAATGTTATATAAAGGATTGGGTCCCCACTCCTGATATATAGATGTATTCTTCTCCATCAAAAAACATATAAAGAAATAGGATTAGAGAGAGAAACCGAATTCTGAGAAGAGAGTAATTATTAGAAGTCAGAAGAAGAAGATAGCCATTATATCTTCCGCTGTTAATCAAGGTACGTCATCTTAAACGGAAAAAAAAGAATATTAAGCTTTGTTTGTGAAATATTTGGTATTGGTGATCCGTGGGCTATTACTTGAATTGTTCATCATTAATCATGAAAGATCGAACAGTAAAGAATTTCTGACATTTGGTATCAGAGCCACCAATCAATAACTGAATATTTCCTATGATTGCAATTGATCTGTTCTATCTTTACTCATGATGTTTAATCAAGTATGTGTTATAAGTCAATTATGCACATGAGATTTATGATTTTGTATATCACTAAAGTGGTCAAAATCAGAATAATCATTTAGTGCATAAGTTCCTTAATGATTATTGATAGAAATTGCCAGTTATAATAATACCAGAAAAAACTAGAGTCACTAATAGTAGAACCTGAGAACTTACCCAAAGGAAAGTCTTGTTCCATAACTAGTTGACACGATGAGGTTTAATAGATATCTTGATTAAATAAATATTGATTATCCAAAGATGTCAGTTTTATTTAATTGAATATAGTTATTACTTACTTATGTTTTGGTATTTAATTATGTTAAGTATAAGATAGTATCTACCCAAAGGAGTGATATATTATACTATTATTACATATTTGAATCGCGTTAGCTATGAGCTTATAGTTATTTCAATTTTTTTTAATTTGCAGTAGTTCCCATGAATACACATGCTTCATCTGTTACATTGTTCACTGGTGTTAATTTGTCTGAATGGAGAGAACAAGTCAATTTCCATTTAGGTGTTCAGAATCTTGACTTGGCACTCCTTGAGGATAAACATGTTGCTCTTACAACTGCTAGTACTAAGACAGAAAAATCACACCACAAAGCATGGGAATGCAGTAACAGATTGAGCCTCATGTTTATTAAGATGACAGTTGCTAACAACATCAAGTCAACAATTCCACAAACAGAAAGTGCTAAGGAATATATGCAGTTTGTGAAAGAGCATTTTCGTTCAGCTGATAAGTCATTCGTTGGTACTCTTATGGAAGAACTCACGACCATGAAGTTTGATGGGTTGTGAACTATGCAAGAGCACATTATAGAGATGACTAACCTTGCAGCAAGGTTAAACTCCCTTGGACTTACAGTAGAGGATTCTTTTCTTGTCTAGTTTATCCTGAACTCGCTACCTTCTGAATATGGACCTTTTCAAATTAACTATAACACTATAAAGGATAAGTGGAATGTTAATGAATTGGCCAGTAGACTTGTTCAGGAAGAAGGACGTTTGAAAAATCAAGTGAATCACTCAGTAAGTTTTGTGAGTAATAAAGCTAGTAAAGAAAAGAATGGAAAATCAAGTCATTTCAAGAAGAAAAAGGCACCTGCTAAGAATGGGCAAGATAAGGAAAAGAATGAACTAAAGGATGTTCAATGTCATTTCTGTAAAAGGAAAGGACATTATCAAAATGAATGTCCGAAAAGGATAGCCTGGTTCTTAAAGAAAAGGGATTTCTTATGATCCGAACCATAAATCCAAATGAAGATCGTTTTCTCTTTATAGGAAACAGAATGAAATCCACAATAGAAGGCATTAGGACTTATCATCTAATTCTAGAAAGTGGATATGTATTAGACTTATATAGTACCCTTTATATACCTTCATTATCTAGAAACCTTATTTCCGTAAGTAAGTTGGATATTTCTGGTTTTAGATGTACGTTTGGATCTGGTTGTTTTGATTTATATAAGAATACTGATAATGTTAGTTCTGGTATTCTAATTGATGGTTTATATAAATTGAAACTGAACGACACTTATGCGAATTCCTTGCTGAATGTAATAAATAATGTTGGATGCAAATGTAGCATGTTGAATTAAAATTCTGGTTTCTTATAGCATAAAAGACTAGGTCACATATCCAAAGAAAGAATGATGAGATTAGTAAGTAATGAAATTTTGTCAAATTTGAACTTTAGTGGTCTAGAATTATGTATTGATTGTATTAAAGGTAAACAAACCAAACATAATAAGAAAGGAGCCACTAGAAGTAGCCTGCTTCTTGAAATAATACACACTGATATTTGCGGACCTATAGACACTCCAGCCTTTAATGGAGAAAAGTATTTCATCACTTTTATTGATGATTTTTCCCGCTATGGTTATGTCTATTTGCTTCATGAAAAATCTCACTCCGTGAATGTCCTTGAGACGTTTGTAAAGGAAGTTGAGAGGCAATTAGATAAAAAGATGAAAATCATAAGGTCTGATGGAGGTGGTGAATATTATGGCAAATATAATGAGTCAGGCCAGTGTCCATGTCCATTTGCAAAATTCCTCGAAAGTCATGGCATATGTACGCAATACACAATGTGAGGTACACCACAGCAAAATGGTGTAGCAGAAAGGTGTAATAGGACGTGAATAGATATGATTAGGAGTATGATGTCAGATTCTACACTACCTAAGAATTTGTTGTCGTATGCTCTCAAAACCGCTAATTATTTGTTGAATAGGGTTCCTAGTAAAGCTGTTCAGAAGACTCCTTTTGAATTATGGACTAACAGCAAACCTAGCTTAAGACACCTGCATGTTTGGGGTTGTCCAGTGAAAGTGAGAATTTATAATCCACATGAAAAGAAATTAGATTCTCGAATGATTAGTGGGTATTTTTTAGGCTACCCTGAAAAATCTAAAGGATATGTGTTTTACTGTCCTAATCATAGTCCAAGAATTATAGAAACTGGTAATGCAAGATTCATTGAGATTGGTGAAGTCAGTGGGAGTACTAGAAGAGAAAAGTGGGAATAAAGGAAACAAGGATATATTTTACATTGCCTAGAATAGTTCCTCCATCTACCATTACTCCAAATGTTGTTCCAGCTGTTGGAGAACAGCATGATGATGAACAGCATATAAATGAAGAAGTACTTCCCGAAGGAAATGACCTACATAATGCTGATATGCATGAACCACAACAAGTAGCATTAAGAAGATCTCAAAGAGATCGTAGGTCAGCTATTTCTAATGATTATATGGTTTATATGCAAGAATCAGATTATGATATAGGAATTAATATGGACACAGTTTCATTTTCACATGCTGTAGAAAGTAAAGTGCCAAAGGAATGGATTAATGCCATGAAAGAAGAACTAAAATCCATGCAACAGAATGAAGTTTGGGTCTCGTTGAGTTACTACATGGCTGTAAAAGAGTCGGATTCAAATGGTTTTTAAAACCAAACACGACTCTAGTGGTAATGTCGAATGGTATAAAGCTAGACTTGTTGCTAAGGGTTACACTCAAAAAGATGGTGTTGATTACAAGGAGACATTTTCTCCTATTTCGAAAAAGGACTCACTAAGAATAATAATGGCATTAGTAGCACATTATGATTTGGAATTGCATCAAATGGATGTGAAAACAGCTTTTCTGAATGGAGATCTTGATAAGGATGTTTATATGGATCAACCTGAGGGTTTTTCTATAAAGGTAAAGAACAATTGGTGTGTAAACTTAAGAAGTCAATATATGGGCTTAACAAGCATCCCGGAAATGGTATATAAAGTTCAATACCATTATTACATCTTTTGGTTTTAAGGAAAATACAGTTGATCACTGTTTATACCAAAAGATCAGTGGGAGCAAGTTTATTTATCTTGTCCTTTATGTTGATGACATCTTGCTTGCTGCAATTAATTTAAGCATATTGTATGAGACTAAGGAATTTCTCTCAACAAACTTTGAAATGAAATATATGGGAGAGGCACCCTATGTGATTGGAATAGAAATATTTCGTGATCGATCACGAGGAATATTGGGATTGTCTCAGAAAGGATACATCGAAAGGATTCTAAAGAGATTTGGAATGAGTAAGTGTTCACCTGGGAAAGTTCCTGTACAAAAAGGTGATAAATTCAATCTCATGCAATGTCCTAATAATGATGTTGAACGAAAGGAAATGGAATCAATTCTGTATGCATCTGTAGTTGGTAGCCTAATGTATGCTCAAACCTGTACTAGACCGGATATCAGTTTTGCGGTCGGTATGTTAGGGAGGTATCAAAGTAATTCAGGAAGGAAACATTGGCAAGCTGCAAAGAAAGTGTTAAGGTACTTACAAGGCACGAAAGATTACATGCTCATGTATAGTAGATCCAATGAATTGGAGGTGATTGGATATAGCGATTCAGATTTTGCTGGATGCATCGATACTAGAAAATCGACTTTTGGTTACCTGTTTATGTTTGCTCAAGGAGCCATATCATGGAAAAGTGCGAAACAAACTATCGTTGCTTCATCTACTATGGAAGCAGAATTTGTGGCATGTTATGAAGCCACAATTCATGCATTATGGTTGCAGAACTTTATTTCAGGACTTGCGGTTATCGACACCATTAGCAAGCTGCTGAAAATTTATTATGATAACTCTACAGCAGTGTTTTTCTCAAAAAACGACAAGTACTCTAAAGGTGCCAAACATATGGAACTGAAGTATCTTGTTGTGAAAGATGAGGTTCAGAAACAAAGAGTTTCAATCATGCACATCAGGATAAAAGTTATGATTGCAGACCCTTTAACGAAAGGATTATAGCCAAGATAATTTAAGGAACATTTTCAAAGAATGAGTCTTGGTTGTATTAATAATAATTGATGTGTGACATTCTGAGCTCCTTTGTGTGTTTCTGATATACAATTATGTGTCTCTTGTTTTAATGTGGTAGTACGTAGTTTATTTAATTTTAAACAAGAAAGAGTCTTATAAAGATATTATGTTTAATCATTATGATGTAAGACATTATGTGGACCGTTATGCTGTTTTATATAAATTATGAGTATAAAATGATGGATTGCTGGTATTGTAGTATATGGAAGGGAATTCATTGAATTAAAAATGCACAACAACCATAAGTCTCAGCAATTTATCATAGTATGATGTTCAACACTTGATATTATGAATAATCGTGTCAAGTGGGAGAATGTTAGAAAACTACTATTAGAAACTGCAATTGTTTCATTTACTTTTAACGTTATGCAGTTTCTAATCTTAATATGACCCTATTAATTAGGTCATAAATAGAACGTTTCATTTGCCTTTAACGTTATGCAGTTTCTAATCTTCATGTGACCCGATTAATTAAGTCATAAATATACCATTCTATAATTAGAACATTAGGTCTGTGATTAATCTTAAGCGTTGAATTGGTATATGATGGACGTACCAGATTTAGAGTTAAATGCTGTATAAAGGATTGGGTCCTCTCTCTCCTGATATATAGATGTATTCTTCTCCATTAAGAAACATATAAAGAAATAGGGTTAGAGAGAGAAACTGAATTCTGAGAAGAAGAGTAATTACTAGAAGACAGAAGAAGAAGATGATAGTCATTACCTCTTCCGCTGTTAATCAAGGTACGTCATCTTAAACAAAAAAAATCATATTAAGCTTTGTTTGTGAAATATTCGGTATTGGTGATCCTTGAGCTATTACTTGAATTGTTCATCATTAATCATGAAAGATCGAATAGTAAAGAATTTCTGACAATTGGTCCCAAGATTTGTTTCATTTTGAGATTAGATTTCCTTGCAACAAAAAGGGGTGTTAAATATGAGGCGTTGCTGGCTAGACTTTACATGGCCCACAATTAAAGGTTTTCTATTTCTAAATATAGGCAACTGCAAACTCATGATCAATTAGATCATGGCCGCTTTGAAGTAAAAGAGGTTGACATGATGGATATGCAAGTCTATCTAATGGGATGTTATGTTCATTTGAGCATTTCTAACTTGAGACAATGCTAAGGGAGAGGAATTCAAAACCAAAACATTTACCGAAACAGCAAACAATGCCACTAAAGATATTGTCTGCTCAGTCCTAGTGGAAATTTGATATACATCTAGCATTGAAAATGATTCAATAGCAATAGAAATATGCATGGCTACCAGAGAAATTGGATGCCGCTTATACTCAAATTCCATGTCTATGGGACTTGCTTGAAATCCTAGAGGAAAACGAGAAAGGTTATGTACCGAGCACCATGTTATATGGTGAGTGAGGGAAAGTTTTACAAGAGAGGGTATTCTTCCCAACTGCTACATTATGTCATGCCAAAAAAGGCAGAGCTGATTTGGAAGAAATACATGAAAGATACTATGAAGATCATGTTGTGGGATAAAGTCTGGCTGAGAAAATGACCATATAGTGTCATTTTTCGCTGATAATGATAATATAATGTAATATGTTAAGAAGTGCAATCACTGCCATTGGTCTGTAGAGATCCTTAGGCCAACCAAAACTTACTTATTCTCATGACCTCTTTATGGCTACTTGACAGTTGGGCATTGATTTAACAAGGAAGCTACCAAGTGCTAAGGTCGGTCATAAGTTTGTGGTTCTTATTATTGCAAAATTCACCTCATGGGTTGAAGCAAAGCCATTTCTCGGAGTCAATGCACCCAATATACTCAACTTTTTGATCAATAATATCTTTTGTAGGTTTGGATTGCCTAAGAAGAACATCATCGACAATGAGATGTAGTTCAAAAGTAGGTTGTCTTGGAATTTTACGAAAGGAACAAGATCCAGAAGTTCTTTCCTTTAGTTTCCCATCCTAATAAAATTGAGGCCATTAACAAAACTATCTAGGTGCCTTGGAAAACATTAGTGAAGGAAAAAGGTAACTAAATGTAATAACTCCCAGTAGTACTATAGTCTTATAACACAACGACCCACACTTCAACAAGGCACCCCCTTCTCCTTGCCTTATAAATGTAAAGTGATGTAACCTATCAAGATTGACATCCCTCATTAAGCCAGCTTGCATATAGGCTTGCAGAGAACAATGAATTATTGAGTTTGGGGCTAGATGTTGTGGATGAGAGAAGAAAAGTGCTCTGCATGAGAGACTACAAACTGAAGTTGTAAAACACCGCAACTTCTGGGTCAAGCAAAGAAGATTTAGGGTTAGGGACCTCGTTTTGTGGCACATCTTTGTTATCACCAAGGATCTTACCGAGGGTGGCCTTAGGCCTAACTAATAAGGCTCATGTGTCATTTTTGAGGCATTGATCATGAGAGAGTATCGTTTGACCCTCCTTGATGACAATAACATCCCTCATTCTTGGAACCTAGAGCACCGAAGGTTATATCAAGTTTGAGTTGTGTTGTAGGCTTAGGACTACATGTTATGTAAGGGTCGATTTAAGTAGCCAAATATTATAAGGAAATGTTGTATAGAAAATGTGTATCAATATATGTAATGACACTGAAACACTTGCAAAAACCCAAGAGCAGTGCTAACCCTATAAAGTCAAGAGTTTACTTACACCCCTCAACGATGTAAGGCTCTGATAGAAAGATGGCATGCACCATGCACATAGCTGTCCCAATTCCTGCGTCTGTAGTGTTCTTTCTAGATCCCTCCTCTATAGAGCAAGTTATTGGTGCACTGATGATGTATACTTCCCATGAAGCAGCCCCATATTATTTAATTTGTAGTGCTCACACCTAAATCCCTCATTGTTGCAAGGCACTAGGGAAATACGGAGATCATTGCCCACGTCGTAGTAATGATTTTTTTAACCATTGCACTCCCGCTTGCTCTCTCCTCTATGGAATAAGGCATCGAAGCACAGATTGCTTGCACTGCTCATAAAGCATCCCTAACTCTTGCATCCGAAGCTTCTTTCTTACTCTTGTAACACTAATACAAAGGTTGTGAACACTGCATAAAAACATCGCATAGTGATCGTAATCCGAGCACACTTTCAGTGCTCAGAAATATCTTTACCCTATTACTTATCTGGAAAGTTACACTTATTTAAAGAGATAGGTGCGTTCATAGAAGGAGGTTGATGCATTTAAACACAGTCATATACATCCATAAATTCACACAAACATCAACACGACATAAAATGAAGAATACATGATATATTAGGCAATCATGTAGCTTACGTGCACAAACAAGTATTACAATTCTTGAACGCTTATGCTCTACAAATGCATAATACATTCTAGTCATGCATAAATAAAATAGATAGAACACAAATTGATAAACATAGAGAAAGGGAATTTTCATTACTATCGCTCCAAATTTTCATTACAAAATTATTACAAAAAGTCAATCTAGCATTCAACTGTCATGATCCACATGGTGCACACATATATATCACATAATCTTTGGTTGAAATATCAACAGGGAAGTCATTACAATAGATCACGTTGGGTGGGTTGAGGGGAAGATTAGCTGATACCCAGGATGTCTCTGACTTAATATGAATCAGATCTAGAAACAAGCATTTACATATGAAGCCAAGGCAGAAAACATATCACCGAGTAGATCAGATATTACTAATAATATTGTTTTCATTTATGTGTCATGGGCCATGGGCTTAGTGTCTGGCCCAACATATTATTACATTGTTATATAAATACAGCAAATGCGTCTGTAATATTGTATCTTTCAATATATCAAATACAAGCAATAAAAATGCTATTACTTCTTCTTCAATATTTTACATGGTATCAGAGCTTTCTTGCCTAACAGCAAATGCCTTTCCATTAATCAAGATCAGTTTTAAGGTCATCATATCAAGATCAGGCTGCATCTTCTGAATCATCTGAGAATCAAGAAGATTCCCATCATCATTATATTTTCGTTTTCAATTAAGATCAGATACAATATCACCATATCTAGATTGAACTGTGTATCATCCAAATCATTTGAGAATCAAGAAGAATTATCATCATCAGTTTCTTGTCTTTGATCAAGATCAGACACAACATCATCTTATCAAGATCAAAAACATCAATTTGAATCATCTGGGAAACAGTTCACATCATCACAGATAGTTCTACATACCTGTACAAGACTGTTGATCAAATTCTTTACTGAGCCTCGCCTAGGAACTTTCCTGGCTGCTCAGTTACTTTGCATTACAGCAACTTTCCAGTTTCATAGTCACCTTTCTTGATTTCTAAATCAATGGCTGAAGGAGATCAAGACATTTCTGCCTCCACCAGTACTTAGGTTAATGCCAGATTTAATCCCATTGAAGAGCTTCTGAAAGAGATTATCAAGTCTCAAAGCCAGCTACTGTCTATTCAACTTGATGAAACAAACTTCTTGCTTTGGAAGTTTCAAGTTGAAACTGCAGTCAAAGCATATGGACTGGAGTAGTATATTCAAGGCACTATAATCATACCACCCAAGTATAATGTAGATAAGGATGGAAAACTCATCAGTAATCGAGAATTCATAATGCATCAAAGGCAAGACAGCTTAGTTAGTTCTTGGTTAATATCATCTATAAGCGCTAATCTACTTCCACAATTAATTGGATGCAATTCATCGCATGAGATCTGGTCTACAATAGAACAGATATTTAGTACTCAGTTAGGAGCCAAGATTATGTACTACAAGAGACAATTACAAAATGTTAAAAAAGAAAATCAGTCTATGAGAGATTATCTTGTAAAGGTGAAAACACTATGTGATCACTTATCCTCTGCATGACACAATATGAGTGACACAGAACATATTCTATCAATTCTTGGAGGGCTAGATGATGAATATGAATCAGTGGTGGTTGTTATATCATCAAATGAAAATTTACCCTCAATTCAATATGTTCACTCTACTCTTCTAGCTCATGAGGGTAGATTGGAACAAAAGAAGTCCACAGTATCAGACATGTCTCTGAATTTCATCTCAAGTAACAAAATCAAGAGTCAAGAAAAATCTTACAACAACAGAAACCAACATTACACTAATCAGAGGGGTGGTCGGTTTCCTAGATCAAGAGAAAGAGGTGGAAGATGTCTAATAACAGTGGAAATAATAGACCCAGATGTCAGATTTGTGAGAGGATTGGACATATTGCTAGTAAATGTTACTTAGATTTGACAGCAACTATACTCCATCTCAGCAAAACAATAACAGTGCCAGAAACAATAATCCCAATATAAATTTAATAAGTACTCAACAAGAAATTAGAGGTCAAAGTGAGTGCAGCATCAATGATAGTGCAAAAGTTGAAGACATTCATGACAGCAACTGGTATCCAGATTCTGGAGCAACAAATCATGTCACCAAAAACTTGGCAAACTTAAATCTTGGCAACAAGGAATATAAAGGTACACAATCATTACTTATGGGCAATGGTAAGTTTGTGAAAATTTCACATATTGGAAGTGGGTATATATCAGGAAAAAAACAAATATACTTGCATAAGTTATTAGGAGTACCATCTGTCAAGAAAATTTTATTAAGTGTATCTCAATTTGCCAAGGATAATAATGTGTTCTTTGAATTTTTTTCAAGTTACTGTTTAGTCAGAGACATTCTAACAAAAGATATTCTCTTACGAGGTATAGAGGTTAAGGGATTGTATACTTTCAATGTTGCTAATTCAAGAATCTTAGGATGTAAAGAAAAATGGTGTAATAACTCTGAAATCAAATCTATGAATGACTGTAAGAGCTTTGGTATTTGGCATTGTAAACTCGGACATCCTCATGTAAATATTATTAAACTAGTGTTGAATGAAAATAATATTTCTTTTAACAATATTTCAACTCTATATATCTGAACTTATTATCAAATGGGTAAAAGCCATAAACTACCATTTGTGGACTCAGAAGTCAGCTACAACAATCCATTAGAACTTGTTGCAGCTAACTTATGGGGTTCAGCACCCATTTCAACTGACTATGGGTACAAATATTATATTTCCTTTGTTGATGCATATTCCAGATATGTGTGGATATATTTCTTGAAAACAAAATCTGAAACAGGCTATGCAGTTCAATAATTTATAGTGCAGGCAGAAAAATAAACAAACTGTCAGTTAAAAGTACTGCAGACAGATAATGGAGCAGAATTTCTATCTCTGAAAAAATTCTTCCAAGAGAAATGTATTATTCACAGAACAACTTGTCCTTACACATCAGAACAAAATGGTTTGATTGAAAGAAGGCATAGACATATAGTGGAAACAGGCTTAACAATGCTGGCAAATGCATGATTACCACTTAAGTTCTAGCCCGATGCATTTGCTACTGCAGTTTTTCTAATTAATAGATTACCTACAAAAATTCTAAAATTAAAGTGTCCATTAGAAATTCTTTACAATATCAAGCCTGATTACCACAGTCTAAAGGTATTTGGTTGTCTATGTTTTCCCTATCTCGGACCATATAATTCTCATAAACTAAGCTATAGATCATCACCATGCACTTTTTTGGGCTATGCAGCAAATCAAAAAGGTTACAGATGCCTATCTAGAAATGGTAGAATTTTTATCTCTAGGCATGTTGTTTTTAATGAACAAGTGTTTCCCTTTAGTAGCTCTACAATTAAAACCTCTCAGAAAGTTTACAATGCTAAATATTCTTTAGTACCCATACCTGTGATAACTGATAAAGTAGCCTACACTTTTGGAGAGCAAGATAAAGGAGTGAAAGTCCACAACACACAATGTCCTCTCCAGAACCAGGTCATGGACAAACTGAATCATCTAACACATAATCTCAAATGCAACAGTCAGACAATCATCTGCAGCAAAGCTCAAGCCACACATTAGATGATTCAAAATCATCTAATGAGTCACAAGAGACTGATGTGAACATCAATGATCATCAACAAACTGCTGAAAGAACTGGGCATCATATGATTACAATGGCAAAAAGTGGTATATTCAAACCAAAACTATACAATGCAGTTCTAGAAAATGAAGAACCAAGCACATATTGTCAAGCTATGCAAAATGACAAATGGATGACAGCAATGAATGAAGAATATGATGCTCTTATGAAGAACAAGACTTGAGATCTTGTTCCTCAGCCCACTGATAAAAATATAGTAGGCTCTAAATGGACATACAAGTTAAAAAGAAATGCAGATGGGTCAATTTCTAAATGTAAGGCAAGACTAGTGGCAAAAGGATATTCACAACAAAATGGTTTTGATTTTACTGAGAAGTTTTCACCAGTTGTGAAACCTTCCACCATTAGAATATTCTTAACATTGCCTTATATAGAAATTGGAATATAAAACAACTAATGTAAGTAATGCATTTTTAAATGGTGTTATGCAGGAAGAAGTTTATATGGAGCAACCTCATGGATTCATAAAGAAGGGGAATGAAAAATTAGTATGCAAGTTGAACAAAGCAATCTATGGTCTCAAACAAGCCCTAAGAGTAAATTAAAGACAACTCTATTTAAACTGGGCTACAACTACACAAAATCAGACAATTCTCTCTTTACAAAATTTAATTCCAGCACTATCACTTATATATTGATTTATGTTGATGATTTCATTATTACAGACAGTGATGATCTGGAGATCAACAATGTTATTCAACATTTAAACAAAGAATTCTCAATCAAAGATCTTGGAAGTCTAAGCTACTTTTTAGGAATTGAAGTAAGAAGACTTTCAAAATCTCTGATACATCTCAGTCAGAAGAAATATATTAATGAAATTCTCATTAAAGCCAAGATGGATCAGTCAGATTCAATTTCAACACCCATGATAACAAATGCTCATCTATCAAAGACTAAAGGAGATATGATCACAAATGACAGACAATACAGGAGTATAGTAGGTGCACTTCAATATGCAACAATCACCAGACCAGGAATATCCTTTAGTTAAACAAAGTAAGTCAATTCATGCAATGTCCAACAGACGAGCATTGGAAAGCAGTCAAAAGAATATTAAGATATCTCAAAGGAACATTAAATTATGGTCTAACTATTGAAGCATGTCAAACCATTAGCATTACTGGATACGCAGATGCAGACTGGGCAAGTGATATAGATGACAGAAAATCAACAGGTGGTTATTGCATTTATTTAGGCAAAAATCCAATTTCATGGTGTTCTAAGAAACAGACAACTGTATCCAGATCTAGTATAGAAGCAGAGTATAGAAGTATGGCTAATTCCGTGGTAGAAACAATGTGGATAGAGTCACTGTTACATGAACTACAAGTCAAAACTAACAGCAAGACTACGTTATGGTGTGATAACTTAAGCACAATGTCACTCACGGCTAACCCAGTTCTATGCTCCAGAACTAAGCACATGGAGTTAGATCTATACTTTATCCGTGAACAAGTTGCTAAGAGAAAGTTAGACATTAACCACATACATGTTACTTACCAAGTCGCTGATATTTTAACAAAGCCCCTGTCAAAGATGAACTTCACTCGGTTCAGAGAGAAGCTTAGGGTCATAGACCTAGAATGTCAAGTAGAACATAACACTCCACCGCATTTTGTGTCAAGAGGCAGCAAGCATCACTAGTAGAACTGTAACCGTTCATACTTCAGCATCGTGTCTGTCCATTAGCATTCTACTTTGCAAAGAACCAACTTTTTATTTTTCCCGTAATCAGATCTCACAGATTCGAACATCCTAAAGTCAGACCGCCTCTTCAATTTGAAGACTTGAAGAGTATTCTGCTCAGATCTCACAAATATCTTTGTAAAGAATCAATTTTTCATTCTCCTGGAATCAGACACAACTTCGAACATTCTAGAGACAGATCGCCCCTTCAATTTGAAGACTAGGAAAGTGTTTCACTCAGATCTCATAAATACAACATCTTGAGTCTCAAATTTATCTTATTCAGAAGGCTGTAAGAATATTTTGCAAGATCAACTTACGAAATACACTCAAGCTAACAATTCTCACATATATGCTCAAGCAAAGATGATAAGATCTCGATCGGAATTATTATAAGAAGATTTTTCAGTGGCGGCGCACCTCTCTCTCTCTCATTTTTCCTGAAGAAGATTGCAAACCCTAGCCGCAAGAGCTAGGTTTGAGAGGGGCATAATATAAATCAGATCCAGGTACAAGCATTTACATATGAAGCCAAGGTAGATCACATATGACCGAGCAGATCAAATATTACTAATAATATTGTTTTCATTTATGTATCATAGGCCATAGGCTTAGTATCTGGCCCAACATATTATTACATTGTTATATAAATACAACAAATGCGTCTGTAATATTGTGTCTTTCAATATATCAAATAAAAGCAATAAAACTGCTATTACTTCTTCTTGAATATTTTACACAACTAGATCCCCTCGCTTAACAACATCGAACAACCATGGCACGTGCTTGGCAAATATCCCACTTCCTTTCTTCATTAGTTCTTCCTAAGAAGGGGAGGTAGAGGGTAAGGTAGTATTTTAAGTCTAAGATTTAGAATAGAAACTCATTCATGTGGTCACTCCTCTCTACATTGATGCAGTCTCTCTCTATCACAAGCTACCCTTCGATATGCTATGGAAAGTTGGCAAACTCCCTCCAGGGCTCATCCATCAACCGATGCATGATGCCTGCATCATTAATAACTCACTTCTTCAGTGACTTAAGCTTTCTCTTAGCATCAGTAAGCTCAACAAGCCCACATCCACCAATGTGATCATCTCCTCATATGCTTTTTAGATGCCTCCAACCTATCGCCCAAGCAGTCAAACTCATGCCTAAGCTTATGGGAAGAAGCACACACCTATGGAATAACAAAACAGTCATAATGAGTATAGTTGTACAATTATGAGAATACAAAAAGGAAAATTTAACACTAAGGGTGTCAAGATTCATTAGGAACATCTCCTTTAGGTCTTAATCTAGCCTCTGAAGCACATTGAAGTTGGGCATCGTTGATTTTGCCTTTTACTACATGCAAGGACTTCATTTATGATCACCTTGGCCACATCATCTATATAATCCATGCCCTTAGTGAGCATATCAATACCTGAAACATACCAACCTATGACCTTCTTGTTCATACCAATAAGTTCCACCTCAATGCTCATGGCACTAGATGGTTCCTTGTCCATGGTTACTATGTCTTCCCTCACAATCTTCTTTCCTTAAGATATGGATTAGCGCTGCATATTTTCTTCCTTTCCCACTTCTGTTACTGGGAAGAGAGGATTGGTTAAGGTGGGTGCTTGAGGGTTAGGGGCAAGCATGTTCTCCAATGTTTGGCACATGGTGGTTTGGGTGTCATGGGTACGGGAGAGCATGGCTTGGAAGTTAAAGCTCACTATAGAAACAAACAAAAGACATCAACACACCAAAATAAACAGGATATCAGTTATAACAACAAGATTATGTATCTAAGTTAAAACATAGAGGTATTTTATGATTTTCTATGAGTTGTATGTGCACCCACGATAGGACATACCCCAAGTTTTCTCATGTATGAAAGGGGAGCATATTCGAACACACTCCCATTACTCTCAAACCCCATAGTATAGGCCTCTATAGTTCTCGCTCCACTAAGAGAAATGAGAGCGTAGTCTTGTTATGTGCCCTTATTGGAATTAGGTCCCTCAGTCTATAGAACCAATTTCGATCCTTATTTTTTAGCATTCTGCCATGGTAAATTTCCCCTAAGTCATCCTATAATAAGCACTTAGATGATATAGTATCATCCTCCTTGAGCGTTGCTCGAGCTTAAAAGGTACCTTTATCATCGTGAGGCTTTCAAGCACATTTAGGCTACCAACATTCCTTCCTTAATGGATGATCTCCTCCTGCTTCTTTGTATCCCCAAAAAGGTAGCAAGAGTGCGTCGGGTCCATCCCATCGATTATCTCATCTTCCGCTGTCATTTTGAATAGATCGGGTGTGAGCATGCAAGGTACTTTAGGCATTTATCACCCTTGATGTGATGTACTAGCTTTCTTTTTTTTTTCCTTGGCCTGACAGCCTTGTATTTCTTGCTCGTGCAGCCTCTGTTTTGGATGCTAATCAAGAGCCTCATTTCCTTAAATTTGGTTGGTGAGGGTGTTCTCCATGTTCCTCCACCTATCAGGAAGTTGTATGATTTTTCTATATATCTCCTTAAAGCATTCTTCATTGTCGCTTGCATTTGGATCATAACTTGAAAGAAAATAGAGAGAACAAAAATTCATAGTAGAGAAACCATAAAGAAAATATAAAGGATGGGTACTTGTTATGGACCTAGAAGGTTGTGTGCTCAAGCATCATGCCATGTGTTTCCTGGTTGATGGACACAAAAAGTATGGTTCCTTGTAGTAAGGAATACAAAAAAGGGTCCCCGTCATCGAACTGCCCTTTTTATGGCAATAAGAGAAGTAAAAGCTATTGGTCCCTACATTCGGTATCTTGGGTAACATGTACAAGGGATGGAGAAAGTTGGGAAGAGTCATCTCGTTCTTGCAGTGGTGAAAACAATGGATATGGCTAAGATACGGTATGAATTTAGGTCCACTACGAAGGTGCATAACCATTGCGATATTGGAAGTTTAAGTAGTAGTTTTGTAGTGGAAGCGACTTGACGGATAGAAAATAGATTAGAGCCCACATAAAATAACTAGTAAGGTCACACATTGGTGATCGGTTGGGAGCTCCCTCCTAAATACTATGACGGTAATGCCTTAGTAGCAGAAGGTGTCCTTATGTGTGAAAGTGACCCCTAGTGTAGTCGGTGCAAACCTATTTTTGTTGGGTAGTAGCAGTATTGCGTGTCATTTCTATTAATCAGAATCTAAGAACCTAACTCTCTAAACCATCTCACTTATGAAACAAAAATTACTCATGACTAAAAAGGATGTGCCACCCTTTAAAAGGCCAAGGGAAAGCACCACTCTACTTCCTACCTGCATAGACAAGCCTAAAAGTAGTGAATTGATCCCTTCTAAGGTGCTTAAATTCATAATAATCCTACATAGAATTTAAAAAGAATATAATTTACAATCAAATTATGATTTAGTAACTCAAATACATTGTTAACCATAATGTATAAATGAAGGTAAAGAAGGCATTTTGGAAACCTTTTGCATAAGATGAAGAACATAAGCAGAAATCGCCTTTCGACGATCCTGAAAGGATTGTACAACGCTAGTAAAGAAAAAGCACATGATGTCCTCAGAATGAAGCTTCCGCAAGCCTGATGGAAAGTACTACTAAGCACACCCGGACAAAATAGTAAAATGTTTACGGATCCATTCGACAAAATAAAGGAAGTTCACACTAAATCTTTCGAAAGAATCGAGGGAATGCAGATAACAGTTTGTAGTAGTCCCAAACCTTTCGGAGGAGACAAAGGGTTTCATCTCTCGACATTCAAAGAGTCCTTACCTTCCGAAAAGGATGAAGAAGTCAAGGCAAAGGCATATGATCCTATAACGACCTTTTCGAAAGCATAATAAGTCTTTCAGACCGGTTAGAACACATACTTAGTTCCTTTCGACAGTGTCGAAAGGTTTAAGATAAAGGCAGCATCCATAGGTCAACGAGAATGAAGGACAACCTTCCGACAGCATTAAGAAAAGTGCAGCTCTCGGTAACAGTCAAGCAGGGGAGCAACCTTTCGACAAGGTCGAAGGATTCACAATACCATGTAAAAAAGACCATTCGGAAAAGACAAAAGGTTCATCAATACAGACCCTCCGACAACATTCAAAGGTCCATAATGATGTACAATGGACAAACCTTTTCACAAGGTCAAAAGGTTTACAGCTGCATATAAAAGGCGACCTTTCGACCCAGTCGAAGGCATGCAGCCAAAGGGAAGGCCGTCTGCATCTATAAATAGGACCCAAGGGGTTTAGCTCGGGATCCGATTTTCTTCTCATTCTACTCTTACTTAACTACTATTTCTTTCGCTCACTACTTTGTAACCCTAATTTAGAAATCTAATTGGTGATTGGTTTCTTGAATTTTGTATCAAACTTCATCATGAGGAAATAAATAGAATTGTGGCTTGTGATTGACTCAGAATTTGGGGATGATCATGATTAGGCATTAATTCAAAATTAACGCCTGATCATATATGATTTATTTCTTATCTTCTTTGTTTACTTCGAGTGTGTTCCATGGAACTATCATTAGACATTTTCATGAGTCTTAAACCCTTTTCTTGGCATTGACCACAAAAAAAGGAATATGACATGTAAATCAGTCCTTAATATGATTCCATAGCATATTAAATCAACTCTTATTTCTGTCCGAACATGTTTGGATGATGCATTCTTTGCGAAGGATTTTCACAAGAAGAATACAACTTAGGAGGCCGAAAGCATCATAAGAATGAAAAACGTAGTAACATCTCCTTTCGACAACATCGAAAGGTCTACTACCTTCCGACAAGATCGAATGGAGGTGTAAACTATTGGCTGACTGCTCTCGATTTATAAGGAAGAAGAAATATGATAAAGTGACAAGGTTGAAAGCCATACAATCATAGCGACCTAGTCGAAAATTTAGGTGATTTCTTAAAAACCCCAGCCTGGGTGGAAGGTTTAATAATTCTATCATTCCAACCAAACCGTAAGGTTAGAATGGAACCTTAACCTTTCGACGTGTCTAAAAAGTTAGTTAATTTTCTACCCAATTTCATAGAAGGGGTAAAAAAATCTCTTAAAACCTTTCGATATTGTCTATCCATGGTTAAGGTTAAAACTAAGACTTTAAACCTTCCTCTTGGTCATTTTATTCGAAAAATGTGAATTCACTCAACCACAGAGTTGAGCCGATGTAAAATAATCTTATGCAAAGCATTAAGGATGTTAATAAGAAATCTTGTTAACATTTTTGGCGCTAGAAGGAGGTCTTGAACCTCCGACTTGCTATGTGAGTACAACTAATTGCAGAAATTTGGTTTGTTGTAGGAAAATGAGATAAAAAAGGCTTTCTACCACCAGCGAAAGGGATGGACATGTAACTACACTGGAGGAAAACTTCTCCCCATCTTTTAATGCTAGGAACAAGGAACAGGGAACAGAGGCAGCCTTCCGCCCCAGCCCAACCAACTCCATCATCAGCTCAGATTCGACTATCTTCACAACTGGCTCCGACTTAAAATCTTCAGCCAGAGGAACACGTTGCTAAAATCGCATATTTAGAATGGAAAATGGCAGAGATGAAGGGTCTTCTAAATGAAGTACCATCTCACCGGTCATCCATGAAAGCTACTACGGCAGGAAAGGAAGTTGTCTCTCCAAGAAGAAATTTGAAAGTCAACTCGGATGCTGCGAAGAGTAAAGCTAATATTTCCTTATCTAAAAAGAAGGATTGCCTTCCACTGAAGGAAAACTATCAAGGAAGAGTCCAAGTGGAAGATAAGGATTTTTCCGCATGCTCAACTTCGGATGGCTACAAATCAGATAAAAGAAACTATTTGAACAATGAGGCTTACCTCAAAGACGTAGTAGAGAAAGTAGTAAAGGATCTATTAAATGTCAAGTGTAAGAGAACAGAGGATGGGAGAGTAAATGACAATGAGTGAAATCATGTCAGCGCCTATCCCACCTCACGTAAAGGTCCCTACAATGAAATATCATGGGACATCCGATCTAGACGACCATTTGATGGCATTCGAAAGTCAAATGGATTTATACAGTGCTTCTGGCGCCATTAGATGTCGGCTTTTTCTAGTCAAACTATAGGGAGCTGCTGCTAAATGGTACCGACAGTATCGTAGGAACATGATCTATTCTTAGAAGCAATTGTCCTATGAATTCTTTGCTCAGTTTTTCATCTGCAAGGACCCCTCTATTGACTATATAGCACTCACTAATATCAGATAGAACCATGGGAGTCACTAGAAGATTACTTGAAAAGGTTCAACATTGAAGCTTTGAAAGCTAAAGGAATGAATGATAGAGACAAGCTCATTGTTGTTCACTCGGGTCTTATAGTCAATTCTCCATTCTGGAAGGAGTTGTTTATCCATGGATACCGAGACTTACAAGACTTCCATTTTCAAGCTGATAAATTCATTCGGATGGATCAATTGTACTATTCAAAGGAAAAATTTAATCAAAAGAAGAACAGTAGTAGATTCGGCCCAAAAAGGATCTCTAAAAGAGCAAGATGGGAGGACGCTAATACTAACGCCGCGGCGTTAAACCGACCTATTTCTTACATCTATGCAATGACCCAAGACAAGGTCAATTTCCCTACTTCATTCAAAGCCTGAAATTACCCTGAACATAAGAAAGGAGATAAATATTATGCTTACCACAAGGCGAATGGTCATAGAACCAATGAGCGTAAGGTGCTAGCCGGAATAATTCTGAAATTAATTTGAGAAGGCCAGTTGAAGAAGTTTGTGAAGAATCCACAACAGACTTTCCTTCCATAGGCTAAGGCAAGAAAACCTGGTGGTAATGCTGTGAATATGATCAAAGATGAAGACCCGCTAAGCCTGAGTTCTCCCCGAAACAGAATTGATGTCATATACGGTGGACCGCATCCCGTGGGCAGAAGTCAGAATGCCTGGAATAAATATATTCGTGAAGCCTAGAAAGGTGTATTTTCGGTGCAAGAGGAACCACCACTCAAGAGCCCAAAATACAACATCAACATGCACACACTGGTGATCAATCCACAAGAATTGAGAAGGGGAATCCATCATCCCCACAACGATCCATTAATGATCACAGCTCAAATAGGGTCCTCGGTGGTCACAATAATCTTGGTTGATCTAGTAATTTTTCTATCAACCTGACCACCAGCAGAATCTGCATCTGAACACCCCTTTAGATCACAGTTATCATAAATAGGATATCATAGACTAGACCGTGAAGTTGCAACAAATACCTTATAATCATTTTACAGTTTTTAAAATGTGATTCCTTTGTGTTTGTAGTCTTATCTATGTTGAAGCTTAATTTGCATGTGGTTGTTGCAGCCACTTGATTCTGGTTCCTTTGATTGTTCATAGCTTCACTGTCAAGTCTATTATCATGTCTTTGTTTCATGGGCTTGTACAGTTTATTGAGCTGGTGGTCTGTCCTTGTGTACTTGTTGTAGATGTTTTCATATGATTGTGGTCTTATATTTGAAATTGCCTTTGTACTGATCTGGTCTGCATGTCATTGTGAACTGGTTTATTTAGTTTAGTGTGTCTGGCCTCTGTTTCATGTGTACATGTGTTGTTTGCAGTCTGAAGTCTTGTGTACACTTTCATCTGGATTTGCTTTTGAATTTCCTGGTTGACAAGTTCAATAATGATGTTGTTAATAACTAGACTTAGTAGCCTTGCATTCCATTCTGTTGCATATGTTGCTTCACTGTTTGAAACATTTAAACTGTATATATTTGTCACTGCATATAAACTTGCACATATGTAGAGCTGCTGTCCTGTTTCATATGAATGTAGTCTTCATTGGTCTTGTCTTCATGTTGCTTTGAGTCTTCACTCTAGTTGTTCATGCCTCTGACCTGATATATATATGTATGTACTTATATGCAAATGTGCATACATAAGTCACTTTGCTTATTGTTTCACTTATCTGGTGCATTGTGTTCTGGCATTTCATTTGATCTTTAACAGGTTGACTTTGTTATCATGTGTTCATTGTTATGTCTGGTTAGGTTGCATATGTATCCTGCCTTGACTTGTGCCTGCATCTGACCAAGCCATGTAGAGTTTCTTGAACATTTTGTTTTGATCTTCACAAGTATATTATTTTGGGGACTTTTTGGTTGGACCTATACATGTCTAGTGATAGCTCTGACCACGTCTTTGTTAACCTTTTATATGTATTATTCTTCATGTTGCATTACTGGCTTACTTTGCTCTGGTCTGGTTGAACTGATATATGTGTGTTCATGCATGTACGCTGGTCATTATCTTTTCATGCAACTTCTTTGTTAACTCACTGCCGGGTTGTTTTGGTGTACATGATGCCTCTTGGCTGAAATTTGAGATGCTTAGGCAATGCACGTGTGTATATGAAGGCTATTGTGCTTATGTCATGACTTTATTTGTATTGCACCTAATCCATCCTCGGCTCGGGTTTGACCTTGTGCTCATCTGTCCTCGCAGTTTTATTAAGTGCATATCGGTGTGCACGGCCTTGCGGCATGTACAATGATATACCATGCATGTCACAAGCTGTTCGTGTAAGATGAATTCAAAATAAATGACGACGAACAACGCAAATAACTGAGGCAAATAACATTTTCAAAACACACACTTCGTTTTGAACTGCAAAATGTTTCTTTTTCAATTTTACTGCGTCAGTGTTTATTTTGCAGATAACTCAGATGCTGGATTTAGGCTGGAATAGAGTTGAAGATAAATACGAGTGAATGAGTGATATGTAGTGAGGTGAACATTGTAAATTGAAATTTGTGATGTAATCGAATTGTAATGTAACTGAAATTGTGTATATACAGTGCGAGCTTATATTTGTACTATTCAAAATTGTAATAAAATATTTGTCTGAATAAAATATTTGTTTGAATTCAAATCCTGTGTTATTTATTTTGTTCAACAAATATTTATTTAATTATGTGAAAAATAAAATAGTACAATAACAAATACATTTAAATGAATATATGTGTGTTTATTATCATTAAACAAAAATCATATACTAGTACATTCTACAAATACTTGATGTCTTCGTTAATCAAATTCCAAAGAATGGGAGAGTATGGGGGAAGACAAGGAAGTAGCATAATAGAGAAAAATATGAGCATGAATATGAAAGTTATCTAGTATTGACTTATATTTATCTAGATTTTACAGCATTTCGGCACATAGATTTTCGTTTGAATATGGGCCCCAAATGCCAAAACAAAATACAGTCATGCTTAGAAGAGCGATGCGACTCTAAAATAATAATAATGTATATCGGTTATTGATTTATGAAAAATCACAAAAACACTGCTGTTTTCTGCTAAATCATTAACCAACAATTTAAATATTTTTAAATTAAAAATTATGGAAAAAATCAAATAAATTAAACTAAAAATATGTCCATAGAAATTGAGTCATAAAAAAGAAAATAAATTTTTTGATTATTTATTTGAACTGTTTATTACTGCAAATAAATTTACAAACTAAATTCATCATTATTGTTTATTAATTAAAAAATTAGTGAAATGAAATAACTAAATCCATTCAATTAGTTTCAATTTGAATTCTCGATATTTAAATCACTGTTCATATTTATTCACAATACAAAGATTTTCAATAATCTCTATAATTAAAATCAAGTTTAAACATTTTAAAACCATTTATTCAATATTTAAAATTAATTAAATATTCAAATCCAATAATCGAAATCCCAGGTCGTTACAGAATTAATGGTGTAGCTAGTGAATTTGGAAGGGAACAATTTTATTAGACCAAGTTGTTCACCTTAGGGAGCTACGGTAGTGTTCATGAAGTTATCGGATGGGTAATTGAAATTGTGTATTAACTATAGAAAGTAGAATGAGAACAGAATAAAGAATCGTATCCTTTGTCCAAAATAAATGATTTCTTTAACAAATTAAGTGAAGCCACAGTGTTCATACAGCTGAAATTAGCTTTTGGTTTCCATCAATTGAAAGTGGTAGAGGAAAGTATATTGTTGGTAGTGTTTCGACTTGTGTAATTGAAGGTTCACACAATAGAGTTGGACATTATATTCGAGGAGATGCTTAAGATGGCCAATATTGGAATAAGAGGAGTTAAAACCATATGCACCTAAAGCACTATTATATGAAGTAGTTGAGTTTGTGTAGGTTATGTTGTTTTTATCTACTCCGATTAAAGTATTTCATTGAAATATTTTCCAAAAAAGTTAAAATGTTAGCATTCAATTTTTTTGGAAAAATATAGAAGTTGAAGTTTGAACTAGTACCCATTATTTTAAGCCTCAACCATGGGAAAATCTAATCGAAAGCAATTTCGTATAACTATTTTAAAAAAAAAATTATAAACTTCGGTGTAGGCACATTGTTGCACTTATCTATTGATGTGTACTTTGCTTATGACAATGAAACTTCTGAATGTTAAATTAAAAAGTATGTAAAACCCATCTTTTCTAATGCCGTTTATTTTATAAATATATCTGCCATGCTTTGAAAATATTAGTTAAAACATTACATTTTCTTTCAAAATACACTTTTGTGAATATTTCTTATTTATAAAAGAAAATTCAACTGAAAAAAGTATCATTATTTTTGTCAAAAAGGAAACATTGTTAAAATTAGTAGAGAATTTTATGATTTTCAAAACTTACTACTTCTTGTGAAAAATAAGATTGGAAATCAAAGTTTTTGATTTAAAAACTAAATTGAAAAGGTTATTGATATTGTCACTTGAAATTTGATTGGAATTAAAAGAAGTATACAGCCAATAAAGTTTGAACTGATTAAGGTGAACTAGCAAGGATAGTCAATATGCCAGTGTATTAATAATTTACTAGTATTGAACATTATGAAATTGTAAAGCATTGGAAGACTTGGGGGAAAGGAAAATTTATCATAGGGATTTGGTGGCCTTTTCAATCGATGATCGAGTTAGAATGGTAGAGTTCCAAATTGATTTTTTCTTTAATAATGAGGAATAAACATGACTTTGTGTAAATTAACACAAACATGATTTGAGTTGTTAGAATTTAGCTTAAGATGTGATTTGGCTAAGACTTATTTAATTCTAAAGTAAAGTTGCTGTAGTGCAAGATTGGCATGTACTGAAAAATGCTACGGAGATAAGGATTTTTCATAGTAGCTGGCTATTATAGGAAGTTTATTAAATACTTAGCAATGATTTCTACGTCATTGCACACCTTACTAAGAAAAAAATTGTTTATACCTGGAACTTGAACTCCGAGCGCACTTTTATTAAGCTAAAGGAGTTATTGATTAGTGCATCTATTTTGGTACTCCTTGATGGTTCAAAGTCGTTTATTGTGTGTACCAATGCTTGCAATACAGAGCTTGGCATTGTTTTGATATAGGAGGATAGGGTTGTTTTTTATGCTAGTTGATGATTAAAAGTACATGAGAAACATTATCTAAGTCATGATCTTGTATTGCAGCTATTGTTTTTGCTCTCAAACCTTGGAAGTATTATCTTTTAGGGTAACGATTTTAGTTATTTGCAGATAATAAGTCCTTAATGTATTTGTTCTTCTAAAAAGATTCGAATTTGAGGCAGTAGCCGATGCCTTAAGTGGAAGACACGCGACGCTAGGTTCAATGTTTTTAGAGTAAAAGCATTTGAAGTTAAAATATGGAAATAAATAAAAATTTGCTAGGCTTGTTGACTTATCGCTTTGGCATATGATTATAAAAGAGAGTTGGAAGTAGGATATGAGAGCTCTAAATAGGTAAAGACATGGATCGTACTATTGGCTAAAGAGAGGAACGAGTCTAAATTATTTTGTTGTAACATCACAGAGAAGAGATGTTAACCAAATAATAAAATATTTGGATAAAATCCATATAGAGGAGATTTAGCCAAAGTTATGTTCATATGATATTGGAAGTTTTGAAGATATAATGAAGTAGAGTTACGCTCAAAAAGGCAGATGGTAAAAGAGATACTAGTGGTTTTAGAATTTCAATTGATTAGATCTTATTGACCAACCGATTGAAGCATAATTTAGGAGTTGGTTGGAAATTCATATAAAATAGGAGTTTGTTATGTGATGGGTTCCCGAGGATCCAACGGTGATTCTATGGAATCCAGCTTAAAGTTTGGGCCATAGGTTAAAGATTTTTGAATATCTGACTTGGCGGAAATGGTTTGTGATGAAGGTGGATAGATTTAAGTACTTTGTTGTTTTGACTTCGTTGGTGAACATAGACGATTTAGATTGGTTCATGGATGGGTGTCCTTGATCTGAATTTTCAGGTAACGTTACACGATACATGTTTATTTTTTGCTTGGGTAACTATATTTAACTAGGCAAGTAGATTGTCATCTTACTACATATATTCTATGACGATAGTTATGAAGTATTGAAAGTTGAGTTGTCGTCACAACTTCAATTACATTATTTGGGTTAGATGTGACCTAAGTTCCATATCATGTTCACTGGGCTCGTATATTTTCCATTTCAAATATTCCTAGGTGTTGTTTTAGGTATAACGTTGTTTGAGTTATTGAGCATTATGTCTATTGTACTAATATGACAAGACGCCATCCCATATTGAATTGTCTTGACCATGCCATCGTTGAACTAAAATGGGAAGAAGTTATGTGTAAGAAGAAGAAAATGCCATTAAAGGTTTTGTATAAAGTAATGGTAAATCTTGGAACTTTAGATAGCACAAGATATCATAGATGAGGTTGGAGTTTATTCGAACTAGGTTAGTCTGCAGCGAAAGTAACAGGGGAATTTCAATTTTTTTTTCCATTTTGCATCTTTATTGGACATATGAAGTCTGGTTTATTTAAAACATTTCTAAAATTTCTTTTTAAATAAAATAATTATTTTATTCATACCTATAATATGGTTTTATATTAAGTAATTAATATTATAATATACATACGCATATAGACATGTATGTCTGTGTACATGTGTCATATAGCAATCCATGTAAGGTTTAACATACCTAAATATAATTGGTGGGGTTACACCTTAGCAGATATGTTAGCTCATCTATTATATAAATATACCATCCAAATGTATGCTTATATACCTTATTTATGTATTCAAAATATTGTAAATATACATATATATATCTATATTTTATTTCAAAAACTTTTATAAATATTTATATATCTATATTTTATTTCAAAAACTTTTATAAATATTTATATACATATTTGAGATTTATAATATATATATATATATGTATATGTTTAAAATTATTAAGAAATTATTTATTTATTTTACTGCAAACTCGAAATCAAAAATCAAATATTTTGTAAATAAATGTATCTATATTATATATATTATAAATAATTTAATAATATATATATAATTGTAAGTAAATGAAATATATTCCTATTATAATGCTCACAGCAAATGTCACAGCTCAACGTGCATACTCAGTTGGTTAAGGTTGCCTAGCGATCATGGAACAAAGTTCCTTGAGGTCGTAGTTTCGAGTCCTAACAAACTGAGTTGTGTAACCCTTAAGCCGTGGAGCGGTTATCCGTTGGAAAAGCAAGAATGCTTGGGAGGTTGATACTTTGTGTATGGTTGGTTAAAAAGAAGGGTCGGTTGTGGTAGACCATCTATATCCCTAGCTCTACTCTCCGAAGTAGGGTTTTTAAAGAAAAGTTGTTTATTTTTTATTTCAAATATTTACATAAAAATTAATGAAAAGGTTATTTTCGAAAGAAAATTTCGAATTTAAATATTCTAGTAGAATATCGAAGATATTTTAATTTTTTATTTATATATTTTATAGTTAAAACGGATTTTAAGATCAATTATTAATTTTGGATATGATTTCAATATTGAAATTATATTAAAAAAAATATTTGCTAAAATTGTTAATAGATATAAATTTAATTTTATAAAATTTATAACATATTTTATATAATATATATATTTTAAATATATAGAATTAAATGATTTAAAAAATATTTAAAAATTAATATATATATATATATATATATATATATAATTACTTTAATTATGATGAAAGTCCATTAAGTATAAAATTATTTGTATAAAATTTAAAAACTATGTTTTGTATACTATAAGAATTAATATTTAAATTATAAAGCTGGTATAATTAAATAATGTATACCGATTAATTTAAAATAAAAAAACATTTTTTTTAATTTTGAGTTGTGATTATCAAAGGCATATACATAAAAAAGCAATATACAAGTATATAAACAAACAACCATTCTGAATATGACCATATATTAATATAATAAAATCGTCGGATAATTAACAAATAATACATTATATATAAATTATCTAAATATATTATATAATTGTAGATCAAAAAATTACCTTATCTCCAAAGCATACTAGTACACCTTGAATTGATTAAATCAACTCCTTGAACTAGTTTCCAATCCAGCAAGGTGCTAACTCCTAAACCGATGACCCTAGCTATCGAATAGAACCTGTTTTATTTGATTTGAGCTTTTGAAATGAAAGGGGAGATATAGCATAATTTCAGCCAAAAAAATGGTGATGGGGGCTCCTAATAAAGAGATGAATAAGTGATGTTTATATAGAGGAGAGAATAAAGAGATAAGTTAGGATCTAGATCCTCTTTTCTTTCTAACCCATTCTCTTTCTCTTATACATCCAAACCATGTCCCCTTATTACCATTATATGGCCACACCCATCAAGCTCCATTATGGCTGAAAACACCAGCCTCCAAATGGGGTTCAAACCTATTTAAAGCTCGAACAAATAATATTGCATTTAAATCTAATTTAAATGTGAATTGATATCGTATATCAATTAATGTATTTTTAACTATTATAAACATATTTAATAAACATTTACTCATTAAATTAAAATAAAACTTTACAATTAATATTTTGTAAATATTAGTTAATTTATAAGAATTATAAATTAATTAAATTGTTTGGTTAAAGGAGTATTCAATGTTTAGGTTGTGTGACCGGTTAGGTGTAAATTTGATCAGCGATTAATATCGAGCTATTCAAATATTAAAGTTCACATGTCAATTAGCAGGAGGTGTGACATTTTGGCCAAATTGATCACTTACTTGGTTTCATGTAAATCCAAATTTATTTTGTTATGCGTTACCCAATAGTGACTATTATTTTACACCAATTCTCTTTGTCAAAATATACCACTTTGAACTTATTGAATTTGGTAATGGTCAAAATTCCAACATTGTACATACTCAACTCTACAGTTCAAAAACAAATTCCTTGGTTCAATAATAACAACTATTATTAACCGAAATGCTTTGGCCAGAGACTTTGACCTTGAGTTGACTTTAGTCGATCGTGATACTAACTTCGTATATCCGAAGAGGCGAATCCTCTCTTGAATAGTGTTTCACTTCCAATTCTTCCACTTAACCCTAATGTAGTCGTTTGATGGACGTCACGTCATTATTTAACTATAATCAAAGCAGAGCTTTCACATTGAAAATCAACAATATTCTTAATTAAGGAGAATTGTGCGATTTTGTGACTTCGATATTTTCTATTTCATCTAAGTTACATTAACCAATGGAAAATTATCGAGTGAGTCATTTCATAGTTATTCAATAACTATCAGCTTGTAACCGCTTGGTGCCCCTAATTAGTCATGAGTAATACATTGCCCAACATTTGGAGATTGTTATGTACTCTAGTCTCAAAGGATGTATCGATATCCAATCTTGATACATCTTGACTACCAACATTTAAAATAATATATCTATTTTTTATTGTGATAAATTACTCACGGTTACAACACTACGTAACTACAATCACAAAATATACCATTTATGGATTTTCTACTAAATATACTTTTAATTAAATTATATAACACATTACATCAAATATTATAGAAAGAAAACACTATTATTATGAACAAGATCGGTTATCGAGTTAGATATATGTAACAAATTACATAATTGCCTCTAGGCATACCCCTAGCTCTATCAATCTCCCACTTGCACTTAGGGTCAGTTATGGAATCTTATTCAAACTTCATTAATTGGTTTCCTAAAACCAAATCAGTTCATTCCCCTAGTGAACGGGTGCGATATTTTATTCCAATCACCTACTCTGTCGGTCAACTTTCTTCGATGCTGATAAACTACCTTTTCATGTAAAACAATTTGAAGTATGTCTCTTGACTTTCACCGAGCTCAAAGTTTCATTACGAACTATATCATGACATTGTTATCATATAACAATGTTATGGGATCCTCAACATTTGGAATCACCCTCATATCAGTTATAAACTTTGTGCATTTATTATATATAAACTGCTTTCATCATGGTGCTATTCAAGGCGACTTACATAGCCTTTTTCATTGAATTGACCATAGTCTTTCATTTGGAACATTTCCAACTTAAAGATTCTTAACTTAAATTTATTATTAGCATATTATACTCAATATCATTTATAAAGTTTGAGTACGAATACTACATCACAAGGATTTCATTCTTTGTATAAACAATTCTCTAGTATTTTATAAATACACGAGATACCTTAAACAATCATTTAGTGATATCAATTTGGATTTGATATTCACTTCATGTATTAAATACATAAAAAATTATGATATCGTAGACAACATAATATGTACGATAATTCCTATCGCCAATGCATAAGGAATCTAATTTACATGTTCTGTATTTAACATTTTAATAAGGTGCCCTTGCATATTGTTTGGGACATTCCCAATATCTTTTATACTTACTATAAAAGACATCATTTACGAATCCAACATCGAGTATTAAAGCAACTAGAGCTAATTTTAATACAAGTACATCGTTAACAATCAGTAATGTGTTGTTTACTTATGGTTTAGAAACATCTATGCACAATTTAACTTTCTTTCTTATGAGCAGATGTGTAACACTCCAGATTTTTGGTAAAATTGTTTAGAATACTTAATTAGCTAAATTAAATAAAATAATGTGTTAATTAGGGGATTGAGATTTGAGTTAATCAAGGGTAGCATGCCATTTAATAAAGAATTAAAATAAGAGTTTAAATTAAATAGAGGAGGGGTAAAATAGGAACGAGGTCATTCCTATACCCTAAACCCTTTGACCGTGTACCCTTACACGTCCACTTCATTTCATTAAAAAAATTAAAATAAGAGGTCGGGTACCATTAACAAGGAAAATAGGAAGAAAAGCTAGGAAGAAGCCAATTCAAATTAAATATATTCATATCTCAATCTCTTTAATCTCTAGTGCCAAGGTAAATAATGTTTACATAAATTTTTATTATTCTCGGTTTTTAGATGAATGTCGAATATTTTGCATTGATTTGCCATGTTTTTGAATGACGGAATGATCGTATATACATGTTGATGATTTATGTAAGTTTATATTGATTTTATTATATGTTTTAAGGTGAAAACCCTATTAAATGACATCCAAATGCCTTGCGAATTCTGATAAAGATCATAAATATTATTTTGGAAATGGGTTCCAATTTTCAGAATTTTCTGAAATTATGTGAATTTTTACGAATTTTCTAGTAAAAAAATGTTAATTTGGGTTAATAATTATTTTCAGTCAAATAATAATATATTTCGGTTCGAGATTTTTATATGTTGGAAAACATATTAAAATAGATTTCCTAGAATTTTTCTAAGTGTTTTAAAGGTTATATATAAAATTATTTAAGCATGGGACTTGAGTGTTTTATATAATTAAGAGAGGAGAAGGGCCGTTTTGCTAAATAATTTAAATTTTTAATTCTGAAAGTCAACAGCACTTTTGAAAAATTGCAGTAATTTTTATTGGTAAAGAAAGAGGCAACCAATCAAAATTTGACACGTAAAGCAGGTTAGGTGAAAAGAACTATTTGTTATATGTTTTTCACTGTTTCGACACCGTTAACATTAGGTTCCACCTCCTCATCTTCGCTTCCGACAAAGTCGAAACCAACTCACATGGTATTAGGGAACTGGTACGTAGTGAATTGGATGTAGGTGGAAGGTATGGAGTTGAAAATATGGGTTTCGAAGGGGTTTAGGCAATCTTTTGTTTTTAAATTAAAAATGTGCATGCTTGTTTTCGACTAAATGGCTTTCGACTGAGTAGCTTTCGACTCAGTTAGCTTTTGACTGGGTTTAATGGATTTAAAGAGAAATGGTTTCGATTGGGTTGCGATTTTGTTTTAAATAAGTGCTTTCGACTAAGTCGAAGTCTTTTTTTACTACCGCTTTCTACTTTCGACCCAGATGGTTACAAAAGGGTTGTTTACCTTGTTTTCTAAAATTCTGGCCACTTCTCCAATGCTTTCGAAGGGATGGTTTCGACACCATCACTTCTTTACTTAGGAATTGGTTTCGAAATAAAAGCTTTTGACTTAAATGTTTTTAAGACCCTTTTTCTATAAGTAAAGTAAAATCCAAATGGTTTCGAAAGAGATAGTTTTAAATGGTTTCGAAATAGATGCTTTCGACTTTAATGGGTTTTTGATCCTTTTGCTCTACTTGATGGCATAATCCAAATGGTTTCGACCGAGACATTTTTCAAAGGTTTCGAAGGGGTAAATTTTTGAATGGTTTCGAAAGGTTTGCACATGGTTTAAATTGAACTCAAAGTGCTTCTGAAACGATTGAGTTTTGACTGTTTCGAAAGGTTTTAATGAATGGTTTCGAAAGGGGTGGTTCCCCAGGGTTTCGAAAGGGTTGAAAGGAAGAGGTTTTCTTATGTTTTTGAAAGGTAGTTTTTAAAAGGTTTTAAAGGTAGATGTCTGATATTTTGAAGCTTTTGGAGAAAAGAAAGGAAAGGTCTTTCAATGATGGTTTCGAAAGGGTCATGTTCAATGGTTTCGAAGAGGTTACCATCAAAGGTTCGAAAGGGTTGTTTAAAGGTTTTAAACAAAGATTTCAAGTGTATTATATAGGCAATATAGCCTAAGTATTTTCAAGTTAAAAAGGGTTTTAACTTTTTTTAGAGGGATAATTAATCTTTGTTAACTCTCATCAACATTATTCTGAGCAAAGTATATACATACACACACACGTGTGTGTGTGTCTATACATATATATACATATACATACATACATATATACATATACATATATATACACATACGTATGTATGTATATATATATATATATATATATATATATATATATATTTCATGGCAAAATAGCTTAGAGTAAAGCTAAGAAAATAATTTCCTTATGTAAGTATGATTTAAAAGGTTAAATCATTTTGAAAAGGTTTTCAAGGAAAAAGATAAAGGGTAGTTAACCCTAAGAAAATGATTCGGATAGTTAGTCCATTTTGATCTGGACAGTTAGTCCGATTTGTGGGTAGTCAGTTCAGTTTTATGGATAGATAGTCCATTTGTTAGCATAACAGACCTTGCTATTATGTTGTGGACAGATAGTTTACTTATTAACTATTTTATGGACAGATAGTTCATTTATTAACATAAAAGATATTTCTATTTTGATATAATCGGTTTGATTAACCAATTTGGTTGCAGGAAAGGTTTGCAAAATATATGTTTTAAAGAGGATCTTAGTGAGAGGAAACCCGTTCCGTTAAGCAGCATGGTCTCACTTAATATCAATAAACCGAGTTGTAATAGAGTTATTCACACCAGACTTTATATTTGACTCAAAAATTTTGTTTCCCCTTAAACTCTCGGGTACTCAAAGTTGATTTAAGAAGGCTGAAGGTTAAGGTTTTCACGTTTTTAGTCATTTTGACGAGCTCTAAATAGGTTTTTAGGTTTTTAATCACCAATAGAAAATGAGATCCTATCGAGCTAAGAGTCCATTTCTCAGCGAAAAGAACCAAAATGTTGATGCCCAAAATGGGTATCAACACATTGCAGAGAGTAAACAATGAATCAAATCGAAAACAAAGCAGAAGAAATAAAATAAACACACAGAATTTATAGCGGTTCGGCAATCTTGGACTACATCCACTTCACACTTTATTAATCTTTCACTGGATTACAATTACAAGAATATTTGGATCAGCTAGGATCCATCGATGTAAGATTCAAGAATAAAAATTGGTAGAGCCTCCGGAGGAGGAAGAAGAAGATGTCGTCCCCCTTTCTGAAGCTATGCCTATTGTATTTATAGTAGAAGACGTGCACGGATCATGCTGAAATTTTACAAGAAAGCTCCCTAGGTCCAGTAGAGCCTACTATATCGATCGGTCATGTTAATTCAATGATCAATAATGATCGATACATACATAGCCGATCCCTTTAATTTGCTCCAGTCAACGCACGATAATTTTTAGAGGATCCCAAAGGCTTTTTGATGCTGCTTCTATAATATGGGATCATTCTGAGTTATAGATTGCAAGTTATAGGTCATTCCAAGTCGAAGATAGGACATACACTAAAATACACCAGTCGTTATATTGACCTTCCAATAATGATTGGTGTATATAGATCGGTATTACTTCCACCTCCACTTTATGATTCACGATCGTTATGGTATGCTCCTCTTGCCTCTCTGTTGATGTCCTGAAAGTCTCACATGGATTGTCTAACGACCCTGACTCGACCTTCGAAAATCGGCATCGAATACGACACTCGTATTCAAATGTCGCAGATCCAAACGTCTAATCTGGTTCGCCGGAGCTTATAACACATTAAGTATACTACAGCGGAAGAAATGAATAGCAAATATCATATACAACATTGATACAATATCCGATACAATATGATACAAGAGAATGATACAATGAATATACATCAGAAATATGATACACAACAGTAGCAGCGGAAAAGAAAAGATAACACCAACAGCGGTACAATAACTCCAAATTAGTCTTCAAGAAAGAACTCCAGTATCGGTAATCTCCACCTCCAGGACACCAATCCAGAAATATCTCGATCTCCCAATAACGATGCACAAAGATAAGTACGTACGATCGTAATCCAAAGACTGAACTAGCTCTAGATAATCAACTAAACCTGACTATTTGAAAAACCCAACTCCAGACTGCCTGTGTGGGAAAATAGTGGGCACCCAGAGTTTAGGAAAGGAACAATAAACTCCAGGTCAGTCATGGGACTAGTATGAGCAAACAAAAGCAGTTTGGTCTTTAAAACAAATAAGAGAATTTGAAATAAATCCGCAATGCTTTTTAGAAAATGAAACTACGATAAGGCCTTCTGCCACACACAATGCAAACGCAGAATTGGAGGAGATTTCTCCTTATGATAGTAAAATATGCTTGATACGAGAAAATTTCTTTGATATTATTACTAGTGCATAGTGTAGGAAAACCATTTCGAAGTATAATATGAATCCTAGCCAACATACGACCAGTATCGTATGCCTACTATAGCTACCATGTTCAATAGCAGGTTACTGCCACATTACATGACAGGTTATACAACTAAAACCGTACGGGGCGCGTATTGTTTTGATTGAATTTCCAACAAATGGTCAAGCTAAGGAACTTCCTACTGTCCATGGGTACGCCTCTGGCGGGACGTCCCAAGAACCTAACCGGATCTCTGCCAACACAAGGCTGGGTTACCTCTGTAACTAGGTAACTACTACTCGAGCATGCCATCCCCTGGTCCTTTGGAACCTTTATCCGAGTGCTCGACACCAACAACCACAAAGCAATCACAAAGCAATAGATCTGCAGTATCCACATGAGTAAGTATCTGGGCTCCATACCATGATACCACCCTTTTCCAGAAGGGAATGACACAACCTAAAGGGAGCGACCCTCGTAACCTTGCCGCATCTTTCCTGTTTCGACCATTTCCGGGGTGTGAGGTCCTAATGCAGTCTCGTCCACAAAACTACGCTTTACAAAAAAGCCATGCTTTGATCAACAAATGATACACATCGGCACTCAGTATAGCACACTACCAAATTTGGGAGTATATCACTGATAAATATCAACCACATAACCTCTGAGCTCGTACGTCTCAGAGAAGGGTGTCAAGCTAAGAGAATAAATTCTCCGCCACCAAGCAGAAATGTATTTGATAGAGATCAGTTTAATATCTCAAAGTGTAGTGTCGGACATACAACCATACAAGTCTGTTCCGGGTTCGAACAGAACCGAAGGCACTTCCGAAGAAGCCCTTGCAATCCGCGTATCCACAATCCCGATCGGACTTCCCATCACTTAGGGAATCTCTATACCGTAGCTACTCGGTGCAGAGACAATCGATAGGTTATCCTAACGTTCTTAAAGACACCCGGTCTTCAACACCGGTCTTCAAATGCAATTCATAACGTCGTATCACTATTTGGAATGGGTTATATGACACAAGGTCCTCTCCCGGCTAAACCGAATAGTAAGCGCGATATTAAAAAAAACATATGGATATGAGATTTTTAGTTAAGTCACAACTTAGAAATCCAAAGCTTTTCTTTCAAATGGTTAAACAAATTTTCAAATCTTTTAGACAAAAAGATTCATTTCACAAAGTTCACCTAGTTTCACAAAGATCCATTTATAGATTTCCAAAACAATTTCCATTTCAAATGGATTAACTCATTAAATCTTTAAATTAAAGATTTAACGTATAGCTTTCAAAACACGTTTCCAAAGATTTATCTATAACTTGGAAAGCTATTCTCATTTTAGACTTGAAAACCCTTTTAACACAAATTGGAAGTTTATCTCTTATGCGAAAGCTTTTATTTTTGAAAACAAATAGTTTTCGTTTCAGAAGAATCCAATTTATACAAGTTAAAATCTTGGGTTAAATTCAAATTCCCAAAACAACACTTTTAAAATGGTTTAGAACCCATATAAACCCATTTATAAGTTGAATAACCTTTTTAAACCCTAGTTCCTAAATCATAGAATTCAATTTCAAATATTGAATTCAAATTTAAATTAAATTATTTAAATTTCAAAACTCAATCAAGTTATTCAAAATAACTTTTATTTTTCAGGATTCATTTTCAAAATCTTTCAATTCCAAAACTATATTTGGATTCAAAAATTCAACCTTTAAAACCATTTCAAAAATCTGTGACTTAACCCATTTCCACGTGCAATCCATATCTGTGTGTGTATAAGTATGGTCCGGGCGTTTTACACAATAAAAGTGCCACATCATCAATCAGCACAGATTCAATATATCGATAAGTGGTATAACCCATAACGTTGATCTTCATTCACAGATTTATAGATAAAGTAAATTATCAATCACAAAGATTTACCACTATGATTCGATGTGGGTTTCGGATAACCAACTGGAATCCGACTCCCTGTCGCATCGAAATTCAAATGTCATTTTACGGGTCAAGGGGTTTCCACATTCATACAATAGTATATTCATCACAAATATAGCAGCTCAGTACAAAGCATCACATAGCATCACATCATATATTAAATATATCAATCCATCACACATCATTCAATAGCAATTAAACATCTTTAATTAAGATGAATAAATCGTGTGGTTTAAATTCATTACCCACATAATTACCCTCATTAGTAATCTTTAATCAATGATTGATTATCATTAACTACAATTTATTACGTCTTAACTACCTTCATTAATTAATCATTTCTTTAGTTAATTATCTTAATTAATTAACCTTTAATTGTAATTAATTAAATCTTAATTACTTATTCCTTAATTAATTACTTTAATTAATAAACCCCTAATTATTAATTAAATCTTAATTATAATTGATTATCCTTAAGTTATTAATTATTAGATTTATTATTCTTTAACTAATTACAAAAATAAATTACTCCTTAATTAATACTGATTTCTTAATCACTTTAAGTTAATTAACCTTTAATCAATTATTCTTAATTCAATTACCTTAATAAATTAACCACGTTAATTTATTATGCTTTAAAGTAATTAACCCTTAGTATTTGATTAACCAATCTTTAATTATCTACTCTTAATTACTTTCACTAAGTAATTATTATTTTTAATTTAATCATTCATTAATTACTTGATTAATTAACTTAACAATTTAATGAATCCAAATCATTAAATTCTATTTATCTTTAAGATAAAACAGTTCTTACTTAATCAAAGCATTAAAAAAACTTGCTTCCAAATTTACTTTAAATTTCATTTTAAATTTAAGATTTAAAATGAATACAAATTTAACTTAAACCAAGTTTTAAAAACAATTCAAAAATCTTTTTATCTCACAAGTTAAAGAAATAGTCATTTTTTAAAAGAAGTTTAGAAGAATTTTAAATCAAATTTCTTTTTTTTTTTTACAAAAATTCAGATCATTTTAAAGATGCACTTTAACCAACAAATTTGTTTAAATCATTTTAAATTTAAAAACTCTCATTTATTTCAAAATTGGAATACATATTAGATTTTGATTCCAGATTACTTAGGTTCAAAAACTTACTTACATTTAAACATCATTTTAAATTCCAAATCATTTAACCATTTTTAAAATAGTTAAAACAATTTAAATTTAAAAACTTTATTTTATATTAAAAACTGATATACAAACTCAAATTCCAGATTTTAAAACTTATATTTAAACTTATTTAAACTTTTACTTTACATTTCAACTGTCAGTTTTAATTTCAAGCCAAATACACTTTAAATACTCAAAGGTGTTAAAACAAATTTAAATTTCAAAAACTTAAATCATTTCAAAACTAAGGTTCAAACCTACTTGAGTTCAGATTCAAACTTAGGTTTAAAATTTAGTTTAAAACTGTGATTTCATTTTTAAACTTCAGTTTAAATTTTAGAATAAAAATACTACAGGTTTCTGTTAAAACCTGAAACATCCTTTTAACCTAAGCCACCCTATGTTTGCTTCGAGTCCACAAACTAAAGACTTCGAGCAAATGCTCGAACTTCTCGAGAGGAAACCCGAGATCCTTCCCTTTGCTAACCAAAATTTCACCAGAGAATAAAGTGCACCGTGCACATGCACGGTGACTTTAATCATTTTCGACCATCTCGATGGTCTCCCCTTATCGGCGACCGACTCCACATCCAAACACGATCACGGCATCATCCTTCCAAAGCTCGAAATTGAATTCGAGTTCAAAAACCCCCAAACCTGGAATAGAAACAGGAACCTCCTCAACCAAAACCTGGCAACGTCTCGCTCCCTCAACTCTGGCCACCTGAGCATTAGCGACTTCGGCCACATATTCGTAAACGACCCAACTATCATCCCCCAAACACTCGTAACACTCGATCAATCCAATAGGCCGTGGTGATCGATTCATTCTACCCAGCTAAAACTAGGGTTCCAACGTTCAAACCACAACCACCACCTCCACAACTTTCTGATCATCTTCCTGTTATTTTTCCCCACTTCACTGATCACTCCTCCACCTCCAGGAGAAAACTCAACCCATCCGGTCACAGAGATCATCAGAGATAACCCCAAAAGCAAAATACAGACAAAATAGAACTGCTTCCAAATTCCAACACTAGGAATTGTGATTTTGTTTTTAAAAATCATGATTTTGTATAATGTTTCAGATCCTAACCCTGAAACAATAGATCGTGATATTTAAATTTTCACTTATTTTAAAGTTTGGTCATCTGTTATAGTTTCCAGAGGCATTTACCTATTATTTTAACTTAAGTACAATTTTAAAACTAAAATTTCATTATTAAGCAAACAAATTTCATTTGAACTTAAATTTAAACAGAGACAAGATCACAAGATTTGAATTTTATTTTATTTTGTTTGGACTCTGTTATGTATAAACAGAGGCAGTTTTCCCTTTTTTTTTCCGACAACAGGCATGCACCTCCTAATTCACCCATATAAACACATCTATATTTGCAAATATGTAAACATTCAAACCATATTCCAATCATCACCATCACAGACATAGAAGGTCAAAGGAGTTGGTTTAAAAATCAAAGTTTGCTCACCTTCTTTCCTTTTGCCTAAAGACAGAAGAATTCCTGATAGTTTACAAGGATGAAAGCCTGAGTCTCCTTTTTTTTTCTTCTTTAGATCTTGGAGTTTAGATCTGTAAATTGTAAATATAGTTCTTTATTTACTCTTTGTTGTACTTAATTCATTAAATACAAACAATTTTAATTGCTTACAGGTTTGAAACCTTTTATATATAACAGAGGAACTTCCTGCATTTGAAAACAGAAAATTGTTTTGCCTTGAACTTGATTTGTTTTCCTACAATTGATTTACAAAGTTGTTTAAATCTTTGTTTTATTTACTGATTACAACATTAAAATCAAATTTTTAAAGAAAGAATTTTACCTGCCTTCATTCTTTTTTTCCCCAGAGAAACTTGTTTCTTCAGGTTTCCAGATTTAGATTTTTCTTCTTTACTTTGGGCTTGTGCTTTGAAACTTTTAAATCTAAAGCTTGGTGAAGCTTGATCTTGCATGAACTACAGCTTACAGGCTTGTAAACTTGTGAATGTAAATTGTATCAGGTTGATTTGTTTTGAGTTTTTGAGAAGAGGATGGCATTTTCTTTTCTGATTTTTTTCTTCAATCTGGTTTCTGTTTTCAGGCTTTGTAAATTTGATTTTTTTTATTTGACAGTGAGATGTGTGATTCTCAATCTATTGTCACTGTATATACAGATTTTATGAGATGTTATAGGATTTGAATATAGGGAGATGAAGAGTTTTCTATAATTTTTTAATCCTATTATTTAATTCAATTAGATATCTTGAATGCCATGTGTAGGAAGAAAGGATTATGAGATCTAACACTTACACAATTTTATACTTTACATGTGCATATCTAATATTTATAATTTTACAAAGACAAAAGAAAATTTTTAATAAATTTTTATATCATATCTATTTTATAAATAAATATACTACTTTATTCTTTTGTGTGTATATATATACAATGTTAAAAGAATTATTTTTAGCCAACATTTACATTATATAAATTTTACCTGAATGATTTTAAAAGCCAAATGTTTATTTTAAAAACATTTATTTCAAATGTAGATTCAAATTCCCAATTTTTTTGAATTAAAATTTATTCATATCTTTTTACATATATTCATACATTTTTATTATTATTTATTTTCGTACAACTTTATAAAAAGAAAAGAATGGATTTAAATACTTTGATTTCATATTAACAACTGTTACATTTATTTATATAAGAGAATTTGACTTAAGAATAATATTTTGAAAATGAGTACACTAATTTTTTTCTTTTTATTACAACATCCAAATATTAATATGTTTAAAAAAAAATTAGAACGACCTTTTTATTATTTTAAAGCTTTTAATTCTATTCTATTTTTAATACATTTTATTTTTAAATTCAATACTGGTTTATAAAACACTTATTCTTATATTTTAAATCAAATTTCTAATTATAATTCATTTATATCAATATGGATCTTATTTTTTTCTAAACCCAATATTTATTTGTAAGATACTTATGCTTAAAATTCTAATTAAATTTCAATTTATAATCGAAAATTACTTACCTATTCTAGAAATCTCAAATTAATTCACAATTTATCTCCAAAAAATAATTTAATTGCCAATTTAAACTTGATAAATTTTCAAGAATGTTACAGATTCCCCCCTTAAAAAAAATTCATCCCCGAAATTTGCAAAGGAGACAACAAAGAAAAGATGATAGATAAAGAAACAATTGATCAGATCAGATCGAAATATTTATTCTGCATTTGGTCTATCCAAATCAGAATATCAACAATAGATACAAGAACGAATCTATTTAACACTTCATAAGATACTCAGGTCCACGGGTCTACGAATATGCAAGGGCATTGATTAGATCGAAGGGATAACTAATCGTTCGTAGAATATATCAGATCCTAGAGAATAGATAGGTGGATTCAATCTTCTATAATTCCCAAACACTAGATATGGATTTCAAATTCAGGTCGGAATACCCCAAAGTATATACCAATTTGTCCCTCTCTGAACTTCGATCTACACAAGAAATTACAATAGAATTCCAAATTTGGTTTTAACCAATATCGTTTTATTGATACAATTCAAATTTAGCCTTACATTCTATTAACCAATTTAACTTAATTTAAAATTTCCAATTTATTTAAGATTTTTAATTTCAAATTCATTAAAGTTTAGATCGAAAAGCTGATAAGAAACCGACGAAGATACGAAGTAAGGATTTCTACAACGATTCGTAGGGCCACCTTCACACCGAAACTTCTTCCTGGAGATGCTACGAAGAAATCAAAAGGATTTGAAATCGAATCAAAGAAGATTGATAGAGAAAGTTATTTCCACTATTGCAGGGTATTGACCATTTATAGTGGTACTCCCCTGTCCCCTATCTCGTCTCCTTCTCGCATTCATACTCGTTATCAGTGGATAGTAAGAGAATTTACTGAGGCATTCGAATGGATATTTTAGGGATATACTCATTCTAGGGTATACTTCACCCTATCTCTAATGAGTTACTTAATGTGTTACACTCCTGAGCTAAATTTTTAACCCTCAGCTCTGATACCAATTCTAATGACCCTGACTCGACCTTCGAAAATCGACACCTAATACGACACTCGTATTCAAATGCCGCAGGTCCAAACGTCGAATTTGGTTCGCCAGAGCTTATAACACATTAAGTATAACACAGCGGAAGAAATGAATAGCAAATATCATATACAACATTGATACAATATCCGATACAATAGGATACAATAGAATGATACAATGAATATACATCAGAAATATGATACACAACAATAGCAGCGGAAAAGATAACACCAACAGCAGAACAATAACTCCAAATTAGTCTTCAAGAAAGAACTCCAATATCGGTAATCACCATCTCCAGGACACCAATCCAGAAATAGCTCGATCTCCCAATAACGATGCACAAAGATAAGTAGGTACAGTCGTGATCCAAAGACTGAACTAGCTCCAGATAATCTACTAAACCTGACTATATAAAAAACCCAACTCCAGAATGCCCGTGTGGGAAAATAGTGGACACCCGGAGTTTAGGAAAGGAACAATAAACTCCAGGTCAGTCGTGAGACTGGTATGAGCAAACAAAAGCAGTTTGGTCATTAAAACAAACAAAAAGAGAATTTGAAACAAATCCGCAATGCTTTTTAGAAAATGAAACTACCATAAGGCCTCCCGCCACACACAATGCAAACGCAGAATTGAAGGAGATTTCTCCTTATGATAGTCAAATATGCTTGATACGAGAAAATTTCTTTGATATTATTACTAGTGCATAGTGTAGGAAAACCATTTCGAAAGTATAATATAAATCCAAGCCAACATACGACCAGTATCGTATGTCTACTATAGCTACCATGTTCAATAGCAGGTTACCGCCACATTCCATGGCAGGTTATACAACTAAAACCGTATGGGGTGCGTATTGTTTTGATTGGATTTCCAACAAATGGTCAGGCTAAGGAACTTCCTACTGTCCATGGGTACGCCTCTGGCGGGACGTCCCGAGAACCTAACCGGATCTCTGCCAACACAAGGCCGGGTTACCTCTGTAACTAGGTAACTACTACTCGAGCATGCCATCCCTCGGTCCTTGGGGACCTTTATCCAAGCGCTCGAGACCAACAACCACAAAGCAATCACAAAGTAATAGATCTGCAGTATCCACATGAGTAAGTATCTGGGCTCCATACCATGATACCACCCTTTTCCAGAAGGGAATGACACACCCTAAAGGGAGCGACCCTCATAACCTTGCCGCATCTTTCCTGTTTCGACCATTTTCGGGGTGTGAGGCCCTGATGCAGTCTCGTCCACAAAGCTACGCTTTACACAAAATCCATGCTTTGGTAAACAAATGATACACATCGGCACTCAGTATAGCACACTACCAAATTTGGGAGTATATCACTGATAAATATCAACCACATAACCTCTGAGCTCGTACGTCTCAGAGAAGGGTGTCAAGCTAAGAGAATAAATTCTCCGCCACCAAGCAGAAATGTATTTGATAGAGATCGGTTTAATATCTCAAAGTGTAGTGTCGGACATACAACCATACAAGTCTGTTCCGAGTTCGAACAGAACCGAAGGCACTTCCGAAAAAGCCCTTGCAATCCGGGTATCCACAATCCCAATCGGACTTCCCATCACTTAGGGAATCTCTATACCGTAGCTACTCGGTGCAGAGACAATCGATAGGTTATCCTAACGTTCTTAAAGACACCCGGTCTTCAACACCGGTCTTCAAATGCAATCCATAACGTCGTATCACTATTTGGAATGGGTTATATGACACAAGGTCCTCTCCCGGCTAAACCGAATAGTAAGCGCGATATTAAAAAAAACATATGGATATGAGATTTTTAGTTAAGTCACAACTTAGAAATCCAAATCTTTTCTTCCAAATGGTTAAACAAATTACCATTTCAAATCTTTTAGACAAAAAGATTTATTTCACAAAGTTCACCTAGTTTCACAAAGATCCATTTATAGATTTCCAAAACAATTTCCATTTCAAATGGATTAACTCATTAAATCTTTAAATTAAAGATTTAATGTATAGCTTTCAAAACACATTTCCAAAGATTTATCTATAACTTGGAAAGCTATTCTCATTTTAGACTTGAAAACCCTTTTAACACAAATTGGAAGTTTATCTCTTATGCGAAAGCTTTTATTTTTGAAAACAAACAGTTTTCGTTTCAGAAGAATCCAATTTATACAAGTTAAAATCTTGGGTTAAATTCAAATTCCCAAAACAACACTTTTAAAATGGTTTAAAAACCCATGTAAACCCATTTATAAGTTGAATAACCTTTTTAAACCCTAGTTCCCAAATCATAGAATTCAATTTCAAATATTGAATTCAAATATAAATTAAATTATTTAAATTTCAAAACTAAATAAAGTTATTCAAAATAACTTTTATTTTTGGGATTCATTTTCAAAATCTTTCAATTCCAAAACTATATTTGGATTCAAAAATTCAATCTTTAAAACTATTTTAAAAATCTGTGACAGCCCATTTCCACGTGCAATCCATATTTGTGTGTGTATAAGTGTGGTCCGGGGGTTTTACACAAAAGTGCCACATCATCAATCAACACAGATTCAATATATCGATAAGCGGTATAACCCATAACGCTGATCTTCATTCATAGATTCGTAGATAAAGTAAATTATTAATCACAAAGATTTACCATTATGATTCGATGTGGGTTTTGGATAACCAACTGGAATCCGACTCCCTGTTGCATCGAAATTCAAATGTCATTTTACGGGTCAAAGGGTTTCCACATTCATACAACAGTGTATTCATCACAAATATAGCAGCTCAGCACAAAGCATCACACAGCATCACATCATATATCAAATATATCAATCCATCACACAGCATTCAATAGCAATCAAACATCTTTAATTAAGATGAATAAATCGTGTGGTTTAAATTCATTACCCACATAATTACCCCCATTAGTAATCTTTAATCAATGATTGATTATCACTAACTACAATTTATTACGTCTTAACCACCTTCATTAATTAACCATTTCTTTAGTTAATTATATTAATTAATTAACCTTTAATTGTAATTAATTAAATCTTAATTACTTATTCCTTAATTCATTACTTTAATTAATAAACTCCTAATTATTAATTAAATCTTAATTATAATTGATTATCCTTAATTTATCAATTAATAGATTTATTATTCTTTAACTAATTACAAAAATAAATTACCCCTTAGTTAATAATGATTTCTTAATCACTTTAAGTTAATTAACCTTTAATCAATTATTCTTAATTGAATTACCTTAATTAGTTAACCACGTTAATTTATTATGCTTTAAAGTAATTAACCCTTAATATTTGATTAATCAATCTTTAATCTTTAATTATCTACTCTTAATTACTTTCACTAAGTAATTATTATTTTTAATTTAATCATTCATTAATTACTTGATTAATTAACTTAACAATTTAATGAATCCAAATCATTAAATTCTATTTATCTTTAAGATAAAACATTTCTTACTTAATCAAAGCATTAAAAAAAATTTGCTTCCAAATTTACTTTAAATTTCATTTTAAGATTTAAAATGAATACAAATTTAACTTAAACCAAGTTTTAAAAACAATTCAAAAACCTTTTTATCTCACAAGTTAAAGAAATATTCATTTTTTAAAAGAAGTTTAAAAGAATTTTAAACCAAATTTCTTTTTTTTTTAAATTTAGATCATTTTAAAAATACACTTTAACAAAAAAAATTGTTTAAATCATTTTAAATTTAAAAACTCTCATTTATTTCAAAACTGGAATACATATTAGATTTTGATTCCAGATTACTTAGGTTCAAAAACTTACTTACATTTAAACTTCATTTTAAACTCCAAATCATTTAACCATTTTTAAAGTAGTTAAAATAATTTAAATTTAAAAACTTTATTTTATTTTAAAAAGTGAGATTCAAACTCAAATTCCAGATTTTAAAACTTATATTTAAACTTATTCAAACTTTTACTTTACAGTTCAACTGTCAGTTTTAAATTCAAGCCAAATACACTTTAAATACTCAAAGGTGTTAAAACAAATTTAAATTTCAAAAACTTAAATCATTTCAAAACTAAGGTTCAAACCTACTTGAATTCAGATTCAAACTTAGGTTTAAAATTTAGTTTAAAACTTTGATTTCATTTTTAAACTTCATTTTAAATTTTAAAACAAAAATACTACAGGTTTCTTTTAAAACCTGAAACATCCCTTTAACCCAAGCCACCCTATGTTTGCTTCGAGTCCACAAACTAAAGACTTCGAGCAAATGCTTGAACTTCTCGAGAGGAAACCCGAGATCCTTCCCTCTGCTAACCGAAATTTCACCAGAGAATAAAGTGCACCGTGCACATGCACGGTGACTTTAATCATTTCCGACCATCTCCGATGGTCTCCCCTTATCGGCGACCAACTCCACATCCAAACACGATCACAGCATCATCCTTCCAAAGCTCGAAATTGAATTCGAGTTCAAAAACCCCCAAACCTGGAACAGAAACAGGAACCTCCTCAACCAAAACCTGGCAACGTCTCGCTCCCTCAACTCCGGCCAACTGAGCATCAGCGACTTCGGCCACATATTCGTAAACTACCCAACTATCATCCCCCAAACACTCGTAACACTCGATCAATCCAATAGGCCATGGTGATCGATTCATTCTACCCAGCTAAAGCTAGGGTTCTAACCTTCAAACCACAACCACCACCTCCACAACTTTCTGATCATCTTCCTGTTATTTTTCCCCACTTCACTGATCACTCCTCTACCTCCAGGAGAAAACTCAACCCATCCGGTCACAGAGATCATCAGAGATAACCCCAAAAGCAAAATACAGACAAAATAGAACTGCTTCCAAATTCCAACACTAGGAATTGTGATTTTGTTTTTAAAATTATGATTTTGTATAATGTTTCAGATCCTAACCCTGAAACAATAGATCGTGATATTTAAATTTTCACTTATTTTAAAGTTTGGTCATCTGTTATAGTTTCCAGAGGCATTTACCTATTATTTTAACTTAAGTACAATTTTAAAACTAAAATTTTATGATTAAGCAAACAAGTTTTATTTGAACTTAAATTTAAACAGAGACAAGATCACAGGATTTGAATTTTTTTATTTTGTTTGGACTCTGTTATGTATAAACAGAGGCAGTTTTCCCTTTTTTCTGACAACAGACATGCACCTCCTAATTCACCCATATAAACACATCTATATTTGCAAATATGTAAACATTCAAACCATATTCCAATCATCACCATCACAAACATAGAAGGTCAAAGGAGTTGGTTTAAAAATCAGAGTTTGCTCACCTTTTTTTCCTTTTGCCTGAAGACAGAAGAATTCCTGATAGTTTACAAGGATGAAAGCCTGAATCTCCTTTTTTCTTCTTTTTTAGATCTTGGAGTTTAGATCTGTAAATTGTAGATACAGTTCTTTATTTACTCTTTGTTGTACTTAATTCATTAAATACAAACAATTTTAATTGCTTACAGGTTTGAAACCTTTTATATATAACAGAGGAACTTCCTGCATTTGAAAACAGAAAATTGTTTTGCCTTGAACTTGATTTGTTTTCCTGCGATTGATTTACAAAGTTGTTTAAATCTTTGTTTTATTTACTGATTACAATATTAACCTCAAATTTTTAAAGAAAGAATTTTACTTGCCTTCATTCTTTTTTTTCCCAGAGAAACTTGTTTCTTCAGGTTTCCAGATTTAAATTTTTCTTCTTTACTTTAGGCTTGAGCTTTGAAACTTTTAAATCTAAAGCTTGGTGAAGCTTGATCTTGCATGAACTACAGATTACAGGCTTGTAAACTTGTGAATGTAAATTGTTTCAGGTTGATTTGCTTTGAGTTTTTGAGAAGCGGATGCATTTTCTTTTTCGATTTTTTTTTCTTCAATCTGGTTTCTGTTTTCTGGCTTTGTAAATTTGATTTTTTTTTTCTTTGACAGTGAGATGTGTGATTATCAATCTATTGTCACTGTATATACAGATTTTGTGAGATGTTATAGGATTTGAATATGGAGAGATGGAGAGTTTTCTATAATTTTTTAATCCTATTATTTAATTCGATTAAATATCTTGAATGCCATGTGTAGGAAGAAATGATTATGAGATCTATCACTTACACAATTTTATACTTTACATATGTATATCTAATATTTATAATTTTACAAAGACAAAAGAAAATTTTTAATAAATTTTTATATCATAACTATTTTATAAATAAATATACTTCTTTATTTTTTTGTGTATATATATTCTTTTGTATATATATATACACAATGTTAAAAGAATTATTTTTAGCCAACATTTACATTATATAAATTTTACCTCGATGATTTTGAAAGCCAAATGTTTATTTTAAAAACATTTATTTCAAATGTAGATTCAAATTCCCAATTTATATGAATTAAAATTTATTCATATCTATTTACATATATTCATACATTTTTTTATTATTACTTATTTTTGTACAACTTTATAAAAAGAAAAGAATGGATTTAAATACTTTAATTTCATATTAACAATTGTTACATTTATTTATATAAGAGAATTTGACTTAAGAATAATATTTTGAAAATGAGTACACCAATTTTTTTTTCTTTTTATTACAACCTCCAAATATTAATATGTTTAAAAAAAATTTAGAACAACCTTTTTATTATTTTAAAGCTTTTAATTCTATTTTATTTTTAAATTCAATACTGGTTTATAATACACTTATTCTTATATTTTAAATCAAATTTCTAATTATAATTCATTTATATAAATATAGATCTTATTTTTTTTCTAAACCCAATATTTATTTGTAAGATACTTATTCTTAAATTTCTAATTAAATTTTAATTTATAATCAAAATTATTTATCTATTCTAGAAATCTCAAATTAATTCACAATTTATCTTCAAAAATTAATTTAATTGCCAATTTAAACTTGATAAATTTTCAGGAATGTTACAGATTGGCTTCATGGATCTCAAGATACTAAATGTTCTCAAAAGACTTGAACTATTTCCTTGATCGTTCTCTGGTCGGTCCGAACAAATCATTGTCTCATCATGGCTTGTGTATTGAACTTCAATCAATCCCATACCTGAGATATAACTTCACGGGGCTAGGCTAGTGACTTCATACCAACTGTACTTCGATCTGGTCTTGGTTCGAATCTGTTCGACTATCGTCCATGGTACTAATCATAATTGACTCTTCAAGCTATCAATTATCCATTTCTAGTCGAATCGATGATATCACGGCTTCACCAAAAGGCGGGATAACATATATTGTGTCCTATTCCAATATAGAAACACTCTAGCTATATATTTAAATATAAAAAGAATTTTTGCAACTATTACCAATATAAGAATAGTGTAACGACCCAGAATTTTAATTTATTAAAATCTAAATATTTACTTAATTTTAAATATTAATAAGTGAATTTATTAGTCGAATAAATTTTATTTTGAATAATTGGATTTAATTGGATAATTAAATCGATAATTTAATATGTTAAATTATGGAAATAATTGAAAATCGAGTTAAATATGATTGAAAATGATTTGTAAAATTTTATTTTATCATGTTGGAGTTAGAATGATATTTTAGAACTTTTAAAATTGAATTAAAAGTTAATTTGTGAAAATTGAATATTTTAATATTTAATCGACTAGTGAAATTAGCCAATTTTTGAACAGTCTCAGAATTGAACGAAACCAGTTCCATTGGATCCATAATAGTTAGTTATTACCGGATTTCAATTTTCGTGTCAATCGGAGCTATCGTTTGATCGTAGAAGCTCGAAACGCATCGAATTATTTTTAATTTTAATTTGGCGAGTTAAAATAGCCATTTTTCAAAAAGTCTCGGATTTCGACGAAACTAGTTTCATCGGATCCGTAATATGATATTATTGTAAGGTTTCAAATTTCGTGTCAATTGGATATACCGTTTGTCCGGTACAAATTAAAACGCCTAGAAAATCGATTAAATCGGTTTAATTCAAATTGAACGTTTATTGCCATAACTCGCACAGATGTCCGAATTAGCTTCCGAAACCTATTCCATTGTGTCCGGAACATGGGATAAACCCTAGGAACGTCAGTTTCGGCGCGTAAATCGGAGTTAGGAATTTCCGGATGAATAGTGTTCGATTTTTTTCCTATAAATAGACCAACAACCCTCACAAATAAAAAAAAAATTTAAACCCTAAACCTAACAGAGCCGCCGCCATCTTCATATTCAAGGGCCAAAATCTTTCCATATTCATCCCTTATAATCTTCCAATCTACAAATAATTAACAACAACTTCCAACTAGAGATTGGTAGAGCTAGCCGAGATCTTTCGATCCATACGGGGATGATGAGTATTTGAGAGATGATGTGGCGGCAATTCAAGGGAAAAGTCACGGCCTTCGTGCACGAATTACGAGGCATATACATGGCCGAGCTTCCCTCCATGGCAGCCGAGAGTAGGGTAGTGCATGGACTCCCAAATGGCAGCCTTTGATCGTTGTAAAGGAGCTCGTGGTGATTGCTTAATTCAACCCTAGATTCAAGAAATGGGTTCGGCTATACAGGGAGGTTCACGCGTTTGGGAGGGAGAAGGAGAGGTTGCGTCATGCGGCTATGATCTGATGGAGGTGGATCCTACGGCATGTGTTAGTTCTAGGTTTAAAATTTTATAAATTATGTTGTAAATTAAAATAAAAATTTGTATTAACTTGTAAATGCTATAACTTTTTGTTGCGAGGTCGAAAAATTATGAAACAGGAAGCGTTGGAATCGTATGGACGAGCACTACGCGATGCAACTGATTTGGAGTCGTTTGGAGTTAGTGAGAATTTCGGGTAAAATTAAACGCGCGTTTAATTTTATTCGAAATAAATCGCTAAAACGAAATTGAAATCAAGGTGAGAATTTCTCACTCAATCGAATCAGTTTCGATTTTATTTTAAATAGTTATATTTAAAATATTTGAATGCATGTTTGAATGATGATTGATATCTATTGATTGTTAAAATAGACATTATGCGCCGTTAGTAAGCGGATGTTATTTATTAAAAACATATACCGCGAATATTTCATAAACAGTGAAATTGGTATTATATATAATAACAATATATATATATATATTGGCATATGTATATATTGGAGTTATTGATTTCCCGCATTTGTATAGCGGATGAGACCCTATTGCGCCGTCTATTAAGCGGATAATATTTTAAATCCCATATACCGCGATAATTTCGTACTGGAGCGAAATTGGTATTGTGCTAATGTTTGTGGATGCAGGAAAACAGGTTGGAGGGATCCAACTGGATTCCTCAACAGTATTTATTTGATTTCAGATATTTTGATATTTGATAGATTATCATATCGATATATGATATCGTTATTGTCGTGATTGACTATTTGGTATGTAGCATCATTGGACCAAATTTGGAATTTTAAAATGATTTTAAAGTGATTTTTGAAAGTATACGTGTATAAAATATTTTTGGAACTGATCCATTTTAAATAAATAAACGTATAAATTTTTATGTTATAAAAACTATGATTTTTGAGAAATATGGTTAAAGGTTGATTTTTGAAAATATGGGATTAATGATTTTATAAAAGAATTTAAATCGGGATAATTGAATTTATTATGAAAAGTTGAAATATAGGATTTATAAAATTTGATTATTTTATAAATCAAAATGATGAAGTTTTTAAAGGAATTTAAAGACATTTTAAAGAATAATATAAATTGATTTATATTAAGAGATTTATAAATGGATATTTATAAATTAAAATATTGACATTTTAAAACGAGTTTTTATAAGTGTTTGAATGAAGTGAAAATGAATTTAGTAAATGAATGAAATTTATAAAATTATAAACGGTGAAGTTATAAATGGAATTTTATAAGCAGTAGGTTTATAAAAATTATAAAGTTATTAAAAGAATAGATTGGATAAATAATTGAATCTTATAAGTTATAAGGTTTATAATTATGAAGTTAAAAAGAACGTTTTTGGTAAACAAATAAATTATAAGCGATTGACTTATAATATGAATTTTTAGTATATCATTGAGATATGAAATTGAATAGGTTAATAAATGGAATTTATAAACGTTGTTTTATAAATTCGCAAACGACTTATTTTGATAAGTAAATTGTTGAAACCTATTAATGGAGTTATATTCACATTTTTAACTGTGAATAATCCTTTCAAATGAAATGTATAGAAATGATGAAATTGGTTAACGTAGTATATTCACGTTTTTGAATAGTGAATAATATGTTAAAGAAATTGTTTTGAATGTGATGTTTTAAATAGAATTAAAACAAGTTAACGATGTTTTAATTGGGTTGAGATTCGAAACCATAGATTTCAACATTGATTGTTGAAATAGACGTTTTCGAGAAATAGAAGGAAATAGTGGACTATAACACTGTTGTTATAGTAAATGATTTCCGAAAGGAAATGTTTTGTATAGTATTGGGATTTATATATCTATTTAATTTCGAATCCCTATACTAGTGATTTTGGGTTGTCGTAACGATGTTTTACGCAACATTCGTTTTGGCCCAAATAAATATGTTTAAGAGAATGATTTCCTTAAAGAATGAAATATATACTTAATTTCGATTGAAGTATATTGAATATTTTCCAAGTGTTGAAAATAAATAAAATTCGTGAATTACTTATTAAATAAGTATGGAAATGTTTTCCAATATAAAGTGAATATTAGAGAATTTATCTTTTTGAAGATAAATTGAAATGAATAATTGAAATCGTATATGCATGGATATTTGGGAATGAAAATTCACTATGGAATTTATAAATGAAAAGAAGAATTTGTTTAAAAATAAATACTGATTTATTTTTGAAGTGTGAAATTATATATCTAGTAAAGATATTTTTGGGAAATAAATAATTTGGAAAATTATTTGGAAACTGGTGATGTGTGCATATCAATTGATAGTTCAATAACCGACTATCAATATTTCCCTTTAAATGGGTATTTGATGTGATTTGTTTGAATTTGAATGCCACACTTATTTTTGAATAAGCGCTCACTATTCGGGTTAACGGGGAAAGGACCATGGGGTCGTATAACTCATTCCGAATATGTGATACGTCGTTATGAATTGCATTTGAAGATCGGTGTTGAAGACCCGGTATTTGCGAGAGCGATAGGATGACCTGTCGATTGTCTCTGCACTGAGTTGCAACGGTATAGAGACTCCCTAAGTGATGGGAAATCCGATCAGGATCGTGAGTATCCGGATTGCAAGGACTTCTTTGTAAGTGCCTTCGGTTTTGTTCGAGCCCGGAACAGACTTGTATGGATTGTATGTCTGACGTTACAAATTGAGATATAAAGCAGATTTCTTTCAAATATATTTCTGTTGGTGGCGGAGAATTTATTCTTTTAGCTTAACACCCTTCTCTGAGACGTACGAGCTCAGAGGTTATGTAGTTGAAGGTTATCAGCGATATATTCCAAATTTGGAAATGTGACATGCTGAGTGTTGCTGTAAATGATCATTGTGTTGATTATTTGTGATAGGATCATTTGTTTGATCGTCTATCCTGGTGATCATTTCTATGATCATTTGTTGACCCAAAGCATGGCTTTTGTATAAAGTATGTTTTTGTGGACGTGACTTCGTCGAGCCTCACACCCCGTGAATGGTCAAAACAGGAAAGATGCGGCAAGGTTATGAGGGGTAGCGCCCTTTAGGATATGTGCATTTCCTTCTGGAAAAGGGTGGTATCATGGTATGGAGCCCAGATACTTACTCATGTTGAAAACACTTTATGATTGTGTGAATTGATTGCGAGCGCTCGGTGAAAGGTCCCAAAGGACCGGGGGATGGCATATTCGGTCATTTGTTACTCAGTTAGGGGTAACCCGGCCTTGTGTTGGTAGAGATCCGGTTTGGTTCTCGGGGATGTCCATCCAGAGGCATTCTCATGTGGCAATGTGAAGTTCCTTGGCCTGATCATTCGTTGGAAATCCAATTCCCAATACGAGACTTGTACGGTTTTAGTTGTAGAACCTGCCATTTACTTATGGTGGTCACCACTGTTTGGATGGTAGCTATAGTAGGCATAGTTCGAAATGTCTATGCTGGCTAAGATTTAAATTCTACTTTCGAAATGAATTTTTCCTACACTATGCACTAATAATAATATCAAATGTTCTTTTAAATGCGTATCAAGCATCTTTGACTATCATAAGGAGAAATCTCCTCCGATTCTGCGTTTGCATTGTGTGTGTGTGCGGGAGGCCTTATGGTAGTCTCATTTTTAAAAGCATTGCGAATTGACTTTAAAAATATTCCTCTATTTTTGATTTTAAAGATAAATAAACTGTTTTGAGTTCTCACACCAGTCACATGACTGACTCGGAGTTTATTGTTTTCCTTCCTAAACTCTAGGTGCCCACCAATTTCCACACGGGCAGTCAAGAGTTAGATTTATCAGGATATTCTGGATATTCTGGAATTGCTGGAGGCAAGATGGATGGCATGGCGTATTACTAGTATATAGTATTTCTTTTTTCCGCTGCATTGTTTGATGTTGTTGTTTGTTGTTGTACACTCTGATGATATGATGTAATGAAATGTGATAAAATGTAATAACTGATATAGTTCTTTGTTTAAAGATTATTCATTTATTATTATATGTTGTTCCGCTGCGAATTGTGAGATTCTGATGTTGTTCAGCTGTTTTCTATTCCGCTCTATTCTCCAATTTTCTTTTCTCTCTATTTTCTATTTTCTTATCTTTTCTTCTACCTTTTCTGTCTTTCTCTTTTTCTTAAACATTGAGAATTCGTATTTCTGTTCATCTTGAATTAATCTATGGAGATTAGTGTATATTCAAGGAGTACGGATTTGCGGGTCTTCACAAATAGGGTTTTCACTTTAACTGGGGATCCAAGCTTTTCTTTGAATCCTGACTGGATTCCCCTGCCACCCCCCATTCGTTAGTTGTTTGCTTGATTCGTCCTTCTTAATCTTTCTACTTTTACTTTTTATTTTACTTTCGAAGAATTTAGGTTTTGAGAGGAAAGAATTTAGCAGAGTTTCAGTGTACAAACAAATTTCTAATGAATTAGGTTTAAGTTGGCCGTGTACTTTTAGAGGTTTTGGATTAATACCGACCGTCGATCAATCCTAGGAGAATATTTATTTACATCATGTACATTAATCCTTTACTTCATCATCGGTCAAAAATATTTCATTAAATCTATGTTATTGGCCGCTCAAAAATGTCGATCTGAAACATCAACTGGTCAACTGCTACATATCGACCAGCGACCCTCGGGGTGTCGACCAGGCTTTTTTTTGTTAATTAATTTCTTACCAAATTACATATTCAATTACTTTCATCTGTGAATTTTCAAATGTTTATAACTTCTTCATATTAGCTCCAATTTCAAAGTGTTATATATGAAAATCGTCTAGAAAATTGCTACAAATGCAACAATACAAGTTTCATAGCTAAATTAGGATGTTTATAAAATTTTGTTTTTGTCCTTATTATATTTAACTCTTTTATTAAATTTCTCATATAAATATCCATTGTGTTACATTTTCCATTTATTTATTTATTAACACAATTACTTTACTTAAATATGAATGAATGGTTGTTATAGATTATTACTATTAAATTAGGAAATTGAATGGTGTGGTATGCTTTGTTGTGTAACTTATATTTTGCAATAAGAATTGACATATTTTATATCTTACTGTATACATATAGATATTATTATTATATTTTAGGGTGTTTTGCATCTATGCCTATACATCATGATCTTGCATTCACATAGAGGTTGCATTAGTGTTTATGCATTTATCACCTACCATACTCATGAATATGTTGATTTGACAGATGAATGTTATTTATTTGCACCTATTTTTCCATGTTCTATAGAATTCATGTTATTGCGTATTCCCATATGGGTATTGCATCTTATTTTGCTAGGAATATTAGAAATTGAATATGTTTGTTACGAATATTTTGGACCATTTTGTGTGTGGTGTGATTTGAGTGTATGCATTGCACATATACATGGTTGCCAGTGTACAGTTCAGTCAATGACTTATATTTTTCCATCTCATAGAATTTCGACGACAAAATTCTTTAAAGAGGAAGATTGTAACACCCCAAAAATTAAAAATATTAATAATAATTAGTTAAAAAGGGCATTTGGTAATTTTATCTAAAGTTGAAAATTTGAATTTTTAAAAATAAATGAATTTAGAAAATTTGACTTTTTCATTGCATCAATTTGATTTCTCTTGCCCAGATTCATATATAAAACGACACAAATAGACTCTTGATGAAGGAGATATAGATCTCTCGTCATAAAGCACTTTTTGAAGCAAAAATGAGTCAAGACCCATGTAGGGAGTTGAGGGAACTTTGGATTTTTAGCTACAAATTGGAAGGATATAAAACTATAGTTCATTCTACGTTCATTTCTTTTTATCTGTAGCCTTCACTCTCCAAAAACTCCATTCTTCTTCCACTTCTTCAAGTCTAAATAAAAACTCTCAAAATAAAACAAAAAACAAATAGAAAAAGTAGATTCAAATCGAAAACTTAACAAATGAAATAAAGGGAGAGGATTGCTGAATTGAATCAAATTGGAGGAGAGTATTTAGGAATTTCTTTAAAGGCAGCGAATAGAGATGAGTGAGTTTACATACGAAATGAACATATTATTACATAAGCATTTAAATTTAACTTACGTATCTATTTAGGTTTAATTATGACTAAAGAACTATATTGATTATTTTAATTGATATTCATATAAATTGGATAAATTAAAAAACCATGCATCATCGATTTGATAATAAAATTGATATGAAATGAAGGGGTGGGTAAACTATATTACAAATTCACTTTAATAAACTTTGCATATATGATTCTCTATGGCTGTTAAAAGCTAATTTTGACCATAGTATAATTTATATAATCGATTTGCTAAATTCCGTCAAAAACTCAAAGTTTGGTAGAATTTGAGAAAAAACTTAGGGCTGACTTAAGTCTTACCCAACGCTTACCCGAGGCTAACCCTATACTAGAATTAGGAAAACATGGGGTGAGCCCTAAGTCTCCAAAAATAATAATTAAATTAATCAATTGTATTTGATTATATTATAGATTTTTATTGGGTATGAGTAATTATCAAATATGAAGTTATATTGACCTAGAAGTTATATTTAAAGTTTGATAAAATATAGAACAAAAGAATGGTTTACACCAAATAAAATAAAAGGTTAAAAATGTGGAAAACCCCAATAATGTTACAATATATGTAAATCATGAAGTGAATATACTTTTATGTTATTTTGTTCAGTCCCACATCGGGGGTAAGTTCAATCCCAAATTCTGAAGCATTTATATAAAGAAGGCTATGTATTAAATATATTATTAATTTCAAGAATGAATAACATATCTTCTACCTCTTTCTCTAATGGTTTCTGCTCTTATTTCTTTATAACATATTCTTATTTGTTTACAACACGTCATTAACACTTTATCTTCAAGATTTTCTTTATGCATTTAAAATCTATTTCTTTCCTCTTGGGATCTAATTTCATTTCGTAGATCTAATTTCGTATTGTAGACATTAGTTTAGATCTCATTTCTTTTTCCTACATCTCATTTTTTAGATCTTATTATGTTGATCTAATTATGTGAATCTAATATTATTTATTTATGCTGATCTAATTTTGTAGACTTCATTTTTCAGATCTCATTTGTAGATCTTATTACATTGATTTTATTTGTAGATCTTATTATGTTGATATCATAATCATCTATTTGTAATTCTAAAATCAATAGATTTGTTTAATTGGTTTTAGATCTAGTAAATTAGATTTTAGTGCTTGTAGATTGAATAGATCTAATTGATTGTTCCTTTATCGATACTCCATCTTTGAGATTTTTTTTATTTGGGGAGTATCCAATTATCGTAGATCTTATTTTGATATGACTTTTTTTTTAAATTTGATATATTTTTTAAAACGTACTGAGTAGATCTTATTATATAGATCTCATTTCATGTTTCGTAGATCTGATTTTGTATACTTATCTCATTTAGCATATTTGGTAATGGTTAATAGATCTTATGGATTATTTTTTATTTAATATCCGTTATTTTATATAAAAAATCAACAGTTTCTATTTTGATATAATTGTTTTTAGAATAAATTGTATTTTAGATTTTCCTTGCTCTCTTTTTCTAGCCTAGCTATAAAAAGAGATATGTGATTTTTTTCTATAAAACTCAGATTTGTTATGGAATTTTTGTTTTTCAATTCTCATATCAGCAGATTTGATTAATTGGCTTTAAATTAGTAAATTTGAGTTAATTTCTTGTAGATCTGATTGTTCTAGTTGATTGCTTCTAATTAATTGGTTTTAGATTTACTGGCAATTTTTTTATTATATGTATGTATAATCATAAATTCTTCAATGATATGATTCATATACTTACAATGTCAATGCTTAAAAAATACCATCAAAAATGGTAATAATATGTCCCAGCAGGATAAAACAAAGACTCTTATATTTTTAAGATGTCATATCCACGATAACCTTAAAATAAAGCATTTAACTGAGATCCTCTTCACTTATGAAACTCCTTGAAGGAGCGTTATGACCACTAAAAGATGGTTACCCTTCCAAACACTAGACAAGAGTGGTTGAACCTGAAGTTTCAGGACTTTAAATCTGTTAGGAAATACAATTCCTTTATGTTTAGAATTTCTTCTAAACTAAAATTGTGTGAAAGGATTGTCTGATAATACTAACATGATGATGGAAATTTCATTAGTGATGAAATTAATTGAAATGATAAATGATATGATTGGATTGATCAACTAAAAGTAGCTTTAAGTCTATTGTATGGATTTCATTTTTTTATTTCAGTTTAATAAATCAGTTTGAAGTTGGTAAAACCCAAGTTTTGACAATTTTTGGGTGTATTTGCCAGACTATTTAATTGAAGAAGTACATTTTAATATTCTCCATTAGAGATAACCCATATGGCATACTCTTGAAGAGATGTTTTATGATTTTATTTATATTTATATTGCAAAATCCAAACATCCTAGAATAGATGTTGTAGAATTTTTTTACGAGAAATATTGCAATTCCTAAATAAATAAATAAAACTCTATGTCCCTTGAAGGAATATTTTATAAAACTCCAGAAGCAGTGATAATAATTTATCTTCAAAATAGATTGTGTATTCCATTACTACTCTCCAAAAACAATGGTTTTTTCTCTCAATCTCACATTTATTTAGTGCATCTAATAATTTTTTTACTATATTTAAAATTTGATATGACATTTCAAAAGTAACGACAAAAATCTCCAGCAGGGATATTTTATACTACTCCGAAAGTAGTAATTATGTCAGTTATGTAGAAATAAATATTGAGTATTGATGACATCCCAAAAATAGTGCATATAAAGTATCTTTAGAAATGATATGTACCACTATAGGAGCGGTGTTTATAAAATATTCCTAGAAGTGATATTATATCCTTATATAGCACTATAAAAGAATTACATATGGAATATTGTCAAATATGATATAACATTTCAAAAAATAATGTGATAATAAATTACCTAAAATTCAATCGTATATTGTCATGGACTCGTAGCTCCATTGGACAAATTTAGAAGCAAATAGTGATATGTAACCTTTTACTTTTCAGAACTTACGATGAATTAAATATCATATGCATAACAATTCTTGAATAAATCTTTAGATATCCCCTTAAAGAGATAATCTATATGTCATATCATAATTTTCATGAAAATTAAAGTACGGTCTTGACGAGATCTTTATGTGTAACAAATATAATTGCATATTTCTATAGCATATCAAGTGTCCAGAAGATATTCTTATTTCTGTTGTAATTTGTTTTGAACTCTCCTGAAGAGATGTCCATATATAATTCGAACTATGTATTATTCTCTAATATGTAATTGTATATAATGTTCAAAAGAGATATCTGAAATATAATTGAAGAATAAACTTTAACAACTCGAAGTTGTATAAATAATTTATTTGAACCAAAAGTTCAACATGGTTGGAATAGAAAACCATTAAGTTACATACGAATTATTGATTCAAAAGGCATTGTTTTGATCCTAAAGTATCAAACCCTTTAGTAAGAATATCATTTTTAATATGATTTTACAAGTTGCACCCTTTTCCTCGTTCAAGGTTTTTCTCACTGGGTTTTCCTAACAGAGGTTTTTAATGAGGCAATAGACAATATCTATATCGAGTGAATGGATAACTGCAAGCAAGATAATAATAAGGGGCAGCAATCATCATACACATTTCAAAAGGGAAAATTCCAAGTTCTCGGAGCATTCAAGATTTTGAAGATGCGTATTCAAGGGGGAGTGTTACAATATATGTAAATCATGAAGTGAATATGATTTTATGTTATTTTGTTTAGTCCCACACCATGAGATAAGTTCAATCCCAAGCTCTGAAACCTTTATATATATGGGGCTATGTAATGTAAATATATTACTAATTTCAGGAATGAATAATATATCTTTTGCCTCTTTCTCTAATGGTTTCTACTCTTATTTTTTTATAACATATTCTTATTTGTTTACAACAAATAATAGGCAAATGGTCAATTGCACCATAAGAGTCGACTGACCACACCAAAGGAGTCGACTGACTTGCTTTAAGGAAACCTAAGAAAGACCCGAGTCCAAGCCAAGGAAAAGTAGTGTATTTTAGGGTCAATTAGTCGACTGATTAAGCCATCAGTTGACTGGCCAATCGAACAATCAACTGATTATGCTTAATCAATGAAATTATGTTCTGGTTAAAGGAAAAAATATGAAGGTACTCAGTCGAATGATCCTGTCTATTTGTCGACTGATAGACTATAGATAACTTGGTTTGAACTTAGACCTAGTGCATGCCAAGTAAGATAGCTTTGAGGACTCTTTTCTCGCTTACTTCACTTTTTGGAGTTCATATAGGTTCATGATGTTGTATAATGTGATACTCAACATGACGTGCAATTATATCGTAATTAGTTTCTTCCATTGTCACTATAGTAGTCATGGTTGCATGTTGGCAGGTTGCGTGAGGTGAATGAAGATATCTGTGTTAGTAGCGTTCACATCATTCAGGCGGATGTACCTACTGGAGAAGTCAAATTATTTATCGACCCTTTTATGCTATTAGTTGAATGACGTGGAGCATATGATACATTTACCACCGAGGATGTATACTTAATGCTTTATTAGGCAGTTTACCATTGAGATTATTATGAGATTATTATACTTAATGTATGCCTTGGCATTGTGGTCTTATACTCAGTGGGTGCAACTTATGTGGTTTACATCGAGATTTTTTAATCAATGTATAATTACGCAGTTTACTATTGATATTTTTTACTCAATGTTTGGTCAAGCGATTTACCATTGATATTGTTCGCTCAATGTATAGTTAAGAGGTTTACTATCGAGATTGTATACTTGATGCATCATTAGATTTGCCTAGTTTCTGGATGTTCAACGTTCGAGTGAAAACCTCGTGGAATATTATAAGGTTTTAGATGTACCATAGGTAGTTACCTTATATCGTGTCAATTGACTAATTCATTAGATATAGTACACACACATATAAATAGATTGTGTAGATTATAAATGATAATTTAATTGCCTATCAACACCATACCTCTAGTGATATTTCTCACTCACCAGACTTTGTCCGATCCCTTCTATTTTTTTCTCTTATACCTATTACATGATGACATGATAATAGGTGGTATGACAAAGATAAGATGTGTGGAGGAAGCGTTCGTGCACTTTAGGGTTGTGTTTATTTCTTTTCATTCCATATGTACCTCATTTTACATGCCAATTATACATTTATTATATTTCAATTTGGAAACATTATTTAGATGCTTCTTGTGAGGACCACTGTTGTTTTACGATAGAAATGGTTTGGTTTACTTTAATGTTTATATTTTATTCCTTCCACTGTGAGACCGAAAGTGTAGACATGCTTAAAGTTATATTTATTTATGTACCATATAAACCATCAAAAACTAACAATTTGTATTTTTGGGCACGATACGAGTTCAAACGCCGCTTTTGGGCTTTAAATTGGTATGTTCTAATGTGAAAGTTGTTACATCTTTCCTTGGATGATCCTCTATCCTCTACAGCATTAACTTTGACATTCTCAGCCTCCACATCTTGTTGATGCAAATATCTTTCAACATGATCGTAGAAATCTACTAGATCCACTAGCGGATTCCTTTCCAGTGCCTTTTAAAACCCAGTCTTATTAGCAACTTCTGTAACCATTGTCATAAGAACTTCCGACGAAGCTGGTTTCTGAAGTGCAACGGCTGTTACGTTAAATTTAGATAAATATCTTCATAAAGATTCATTCTACACGTGTTTCACACTTGAAAGTGTCATCACATTCCTTAGCTGGACAATATGAACCCTAAACTGGCTCATGAATATCTTTACTAATTCAGTCCCTATGCTATGGATTCATTATCGAGTTAGCAAAACCACATAGCAGTCAAATTGGTTAAATATAGTGGAAACGATGTCTAATCATTTCTTTTGAAGCTCTAAACACTCACATGTGTTGGATATATTTTAATAAATGAACTGTAGGATCAGTTCTTCCATCATGTGGTTCCAAAGCAGGTAGCTTGAAATCAGGTGGATTCCTAGCGTATCGAATGTTCGAGTGAAGCAGTTTCAATTCATGTAACAACCCGCATATTTATCGATTTTATATTAAATATTTTGTCGTTAATCGGATATTGGTCCGAAAAGCTACTTTTTGCAAATGGTCAAATTAGGACTCGAGACCACTTCCATTGAGTTTGAAATGTCGTTTACAATTTGTTTAAGTATAAACATTGATAGGTTTGGAGTTAGTGGAATTTCACTTACTTTTCCCGCTTTGGACTTTGGGTTAGATTAGCCATTATAACTCAAACCCACTTCTCTCCTTCTCCTCACTCTTCATAAATTTCCTAACAACCAAGCTTTAGCATTAATGGTGAGTGGAAGGGGAAATTAATATTCCAAGCTCAAATTCTCTTGCGAATCCAACATTCAATTCCAAATTCAAGAAGAAGATATTGGATTCAAGCTTGTGATTACTTCTCCATTGCTTTCAAGCTTTTCTTCATAAATTTGGTGCAAAGGTGAGATTTTTATCTCACAATTCTAGTCTATAACTATATTGGACTATTGGGAATGATTCCCCATCACTCCAGCATGTACATTTGCATTTGGTTTGGATTGGCGAAAAACTCTAATTTTTAGTGTTTTTGGCGAAAAACTGCAGTTAGGTCGCACTGCCTCGGAATTAGGTCGTTCTGGTGGAAAATTCGCCTCGGAGTTAGGTCGCAAGGTCGCAAGGTCGTAAGTCGTAGGTCGCTCTCCTTCAGGTCGTGCCCCTTTAGGTCGCTCGGCCTTGCCTACCTCTTTAGGTCGCGTGACCTTAGGTCGTATGACCTTAAGTTGTTCACATGGGTTAGGCCTTTAAACCATTAGGTCGCTCGAATGAGTTAGGTCGTTGGATTCTTAGGTCGTTTACCCTTTAGGTCGCGTGTTCCACTAGGTCGCGTGAACCCTTAGGTCGTTGGACCTTATTCCCTCTTAGGTCGGCAACCAGTAGGTCGTTTGCCTTGCTTAACTCGCGAACACCGTTAGGTCGCAACCCTTTAGGTCGCTCGACCTGTGCAACTGTTAGGTCACGAGTCTCCCTTAGGCCGTGTGTACCTTAGGTCGCACCTTCTTGGTCGTGTATTACTCCTTAACTCATTTATATTAGGTCGCGAGTCCCTTAAGTCGCTCGCCTCCGTTAGGTCGCGCATCATCCTAACTCGCTCGGCCTTGCCTTCGTTAAGTCGCGAGACACGTTAGGTCGCGCATCACCCTAACTCGCTCGGCCTTGCCTTCGTTAAGTTGCGTGACACGTTAGGTCGCGCATCACCTTAACTCGCTCGACCTTATTTAGGTTGTTAGGTCGCGAACACCTCTAGGTCGCTCGACCCCTTATACTCGTAGGTCACTCGATCCTATCCTCCCTTAGGTCTTCACTAGGTCGTACCGTTTTGGACGGGGCGCTGCCTCCTGGACCCCCGCGACCCGACCGGGCAGGTCGAACCCCGTAGCGGGGGTGTTGCCCCCCCACCTTGGGGGGTTGCCACCCCCCCCCCCCCCCCGGACTCCCCCTCCATAGGGGATCTTATCTGAAAAACATTCAACAGAACTTGCTTTGTTGAGATGCTTAGTTGACCATTCTTCGAGACAAACTATCTTTGGCTTCTCGGTCGATTTTATGGTATCACGGGCCTTGCTAAAAAGGCGGGATAACAACTTTAGAAATATGAAGGTTTCAATACTAGTAGTAAATATCAAAACTCTTTCAACAAAATGATTTCAACTCTATTTTCAATAACAAAGCTCTTTTCTTAAACCGTTTTCCAATCTACTAGTATATACAAACCTTTACCTCACTCGGATGAGAAATCTAATTAAACGGCTTAGTAAAACAAGTGGTATGAAACGCTTGCGTTCACTTCGTCGGTTAATTCTTGGACTTGTTCGATTGAACCTCTTGTGACAATTTTCTAGTTAAGATTTACAGTTTGTTCGTAAATATTTAAGTTAAGCAAGTAGTTATGGGACACGAAGATAAACTTTTATATTTACTAGCTTAGTGTAATTGACACTTCTCATTGATCATGACGATCATTTTATGATTTAGACTAGCAATTGTGCGATGTCTCTTTGTTTGCAAGGTTAGACTAGACCTCATGGGTGTGATTCCGACTCACACATATCTCTTTGTCCGCAAGGTTAGTCTAGACACCATTTGTGTGATTCCACTCACACATACCTTTTTGTTGCGAGGTTAGGCTAGACACCATTTGTGTGATTCCACTCACACATACCTTTTTGCTTTTTGGTTAGCCTAGACCTCATCTGGGTGATTCCGACTCACCCATATGGGGTAGCTCCCCATGGTCTTCGGACCGTCATGTGATAGGCCTCTTTCCCTTTTTCTGTGATTTCTGGATTTCTTGTGTTGATTTCTGGAATTTATGTCATTGACTTGTTATGAGTACAAGTTTAGGGTATGATGCCCTCTTTGGATCTTTGAGAAGATTCTTGTGATATTGATTTATCTCTTATTGATTGATCTTCTGTTGATCATCATTTGCATACTTATAGTAGTATGTCAGTATGGATATTTTATGTTTATGCCATATCTTTTATTTTATATCATGTCATCTGATATTTATAGCTAGACTGATCCATTTATTATTTTCTTAAATAATACTCGGGTCAGACTGAGATGTTACAAGTGCTTCTGCTTGACTTCTTCCCGGGATTTGCTACTCTGACTTTTGGCTAACTATTTAGATTAGCAGTTTTTGTTGTATACACTTGAGATATAGACTCATAGTTGTATTCTTTTGTATAGCACGTGTTGCTATTCTTTTGTATTATTGTGGATCTTTTTGACCACTACTCTGATGTACACTTTCATGTGTTAGTTATATATTCATATCTTCTTCCGCCTTTGTGATATGGATGTCTGTGACTGATTTGTGTTATGCTTATTTCTATGTTTGTTTCCGAAGATTATTTATAGCTACCGTGTGATAAGCAATTACATGGATGGTCGCTCCTCAACAGTCTTATTCTCTGTGCTAGTTGACAGCACTACACCGTAGTGTTCTTGGCTAGCGTGGGTATAGAGGTGGGGCGTCACAATTCACATCCTCCAAACTTCAATCTAGAGCTTCATCCCGTAGTGCCTACTATACCATCTGAGTTACACGATCTTCTTGATTCATTTGAAATCTCCAAGGCTTAACATGCTTCCGATCCTATGGAGGCCTTTTTGGGGCATCCGCATGTGCTTATACGTTTGCATTCTGATCTTGGTTCCTAGGCCCAGATTCATTCCTCTATCATGCTCTCCCTTACTTTGGATCCAAATCAATTCTACTCCTTTGTCTCGATGGATCTGTATCGATCGATGTGGATCGATCTGTACCAATTGGTCTAGATCGATCGGTGCCGATCGATTATGGAAGTAGGGATTGCGGTGAACTTTTTAGGCCAATGATATCGTTTGCATATTTGTCATCATTTCATCCATCTCATCTCTAGTCGAAAAGATTGAAGGCGGATTTGAAATAGAGGACACCTCTTGGCTGCCTCCATATTTTGGTTCATTTCCTTTACTTATAACTTTCCCTGTTCGTCTTTGATATAGCGGATCTGAATTCTTCTCGGTAAAAGCATAAAAAATGTTAGCCTTTTTTAAGCTAACACTCCAAATTGATAAATACAAATTAAATAAATATAAAAAAAACCAAAGATCAAAGAAAGAAAGAGACACAATACTTTAGTAGTGGTTTAGCAAAATCTCCGGATTATCTCCGCTTAGTTGTTTTTTATTGATTATATCTTTCTATAATACTCCATTTACAATGGAATCTCGAAATACAAAGACCGGATATCAAGTTGGCCAAACATTAGGAAGATTTCCAAAAGGGTCCACTTTTAATTGATGAAAATTCTATATTTATAGGCGAATTCCACTACCATAGTTGGTATAATGAATTTGAAAAAAAAATATCTAGACCGAAGTTCTAGCATGAAGAACAAGTTAAATCGAACATTTTCCAATTAACACCATCGTTTGGTTCAGATCAATATCAGTCGACATCGATCGATGTTTTATCTTCCTTTGACTTGCTCCTTCACATAGCCAAAAGTCTTCTAGCCTTTAGGTATTTGAATCATGAAAGTCATACTGTTCTGTGCTGAGCGATATCATTTGACATCCTTTGATATCACATCAAAGCTTTCATATTCTTTTTTCAATCTTCAAGCAAAGAGCTGCTGGAGCAGAGTGGAGCCATATTTGGTCATAGGATCAGTCGAAACCGACCGGTATTGGTTGGTACTGAACGATATGAGTTTTCCCACACTTAGCCAACTCTTTGGATATTTCAGTCTTGTCATTCTCCAGGCTTCATGATCCACTACATCATTTTGAAGTCTAGTTCTCCGATTTGAGTCAATTTCAGGGCCACGAATAATTCAATGGAAACCCTTTCATATATAAGGTTAGTAATCAGAATGACATATGTGTGTATGTGTGTGTATCAGAAATGTATTGACACAATTCATAAAAAATATTAAAAAAATACACAATATAAGTACTTTGATCATATTTTTTTAGTACATAAACATTTCAATTATGAATGATAATACTTTTGGTCAATCAATTGAACAAAAGATCCAATGAATTAACCATGATGAATGCATTTGTTGCATTTAACTTCAAAAGAATTCAACTTTACTTTAATCTACATTAGTTGTTTGATTGTTGCACTCTATTTCATCTCCTTAAAAACCAAAACAACCAAACATAAGATAAAATAAGAAATCACAGTTCCTACATTCATTACTTTAGGTTGTACAAAACCGAATTAATAAATAGTTATTCGGTTAATGACATTTGGTTAAAGGAACGTTGTGTTAATGACGACATGTTTTCCTTTGTTCACGTCAATGGTAGTATGAATTTTTACATAACCAAAATTTTAACTTCACTGATGAATGAACCACCCATTTGAAATAAAAAAAGAAAAGAAATTCACATCTAATAGATTCAAATGAAATTGCAACCCATGATGGACCCAAAAGATATAGAGCTCGATTTGAGTAGTAAAGACGATTTTGTATTGTTTTTCACATTAAGAGATATTTTTATATTTCAAGAAGATAAGTAAAATAGTAAAAATGAAAAAGTTAAGGTGATCCACTTTACAAAGGGAAAATGGAAAAACTTTGCTATGGATCTCAAAATGAGCACGATGTTTGATTCTTTTTAGTTCTATTCAAATACATTATTTTCAAACCATTTAGAGCATCTCCAATAAAACCATTTAGAGCATCTCCAATAGTTACAAATTCTAGGTGAATATTCAAATTGGAATCTTCAACAACATAATTCTAATACAATATGTATTTCAGGTTAATATTTAATTTGAGATTGAGAATCTTGAATTCTTTGGACGTTTATTTAATAGGTATCTAAATCAGGTAAATAGGCACAAGGAAGAAGTTGCAAAAAAATGTAGTTTCAGAGACAACAAGTTTGTTTTTTAGTCTGAAGGACACTTTTTAGTGTAAACTGAAAATGATAGTTACAACTATCATTCTGTGATTTACACTAAAAAGTGTCCTTCAGCCTAAAAACCAAATTTTTTGTCCCTGAAACTAAAGTTTTCTCTAACTTTTTCCTTGAACCTAAAAACCCCTATCTAAATTTCGATGAAAAATATATATTAAGTATTGGAGAAACTCATAACTCTTAGCATTTTGGAAAAAATATTGATAGGGTAGTCAGGCTATATGTTTCACATTTACGAGAAGAATTTTAAGTACAAAATTATGAGTGAACGTTTGGTTGGTTCGGTCGGTTCGATGATGAAAATTGTTAAACTGAACTAAAATGAATAAAAATAAAAACCAAACCAAAGCAACCAAATTAAGTTTGGTTGGTTATCCGGATTAAAAATGATTCATATATTATGTTTGAAATATTCATTATACCGTGAAATAAAATATAAATATATGATTGACGTATTCTTAATTGATTTTCATATGTTTTTTAGTATAATTTGCACACGTATTTGATCAATAACTTTTATTTAGATCATAAAACTAATTTAAAAATTATCGTCATAACATTAATAATTTTGACAATGTAATAAGAATTTGGTTAATTTGAGTAAAGAAATAACCAAATTAATTTGTTCTTGGGTTAGGCCTGACCAATTGGTCGCCTGCAAAAATTAAATAAGCCAGGCGCGGTGTTCTACTTCGCATATTATTGTTACCATATCCCCAAACCCTCATTTGTTTAATTTAATTTTACTGTTGTAACTGATTCTTGCTTTCTTCCACCTCCTTTTTTCCAGAATAATATAAGCGAATTATCTTTGATAGAGAAATAGGATATGAGTAACTCTACGATGATCCCATCTGCATCAGCAAGTATTGTGCAGAATCTAAAAGAAATTGTGAATTGTCCGGAAGCGGAGATCTACGCGATGCTTAAAGAGTGCAATATGGATCATAGCGAGGCTGTTCATCGTCTTCTTGATCAAGTTTAACATTAAACCTGTTTAGAATTCGCTTTTCATAATGGATTCTTGTAGTTTTTGTTGCTTTTTATTAGTTGAGGTGTTCTTTTCCTAGTTCAATGGGTTTAAAGCTGTTTTTACGTGAGCAATGCAGCTGTTTAGAATTCTTGGGACGAATTTTAGTTCAGTGAGTAGATAGTGATTTTATAGAAGCTATCACGAGGGAGTAATTCTAAAATGTATGTGATTCGAATGTGCCATTGACTGTTTTCTCTTGCTGATTATCATCTGAAATGCTAATTTGTGTTTGTACCATGGGATTTCTTTTCTTGCAAATGTGTTTGAGCGTATGATGACCCACATCTTGCAATGCTCTACCGCATATTTTTATTGATCGGTTGTGTGATAATATGATTCTCCGATTCTGAGCCATTAACTAGTGCCATGTGGAGTTGAAAACCTGGATCATGGTCAAAGTGGTCCTTGCTACGATTCAGTGCAATAAGAAGGTGCATGTGGTCGACCAGAGATAAATGCAACTCTGATATGCTTAACAATACAGATAAAAAACAACTACACTAAGAAATAGTTACAAAGTTTAAGATTCTTTGTGTTTTAGACTCTTGAAAATCATATATAGCACTGTGCTATTTCTGCTACTTTTTTTGGGAATTTTTGAAGTTTTTAACATGGCAGCTTTATCCCGTGATATATGTATGATCAATGCTAGCATTCTTTCTTATCGAGAGTGATGGAACACTCTTTCTTCTATTGGATGAGAGAGTGGAACCATGTATCATTTCAAAATATTCCAATAATGATGGAGATACATGGTCTCACTCTCTCCTCCAATAGAAGAGAGAGTTTTCCACCACTCTCCTCGATGGTAGCATTCCTCTCTCTCACATACACATAATTATACTCTCTCTCATGGTTATAAAAGATGGGTTAGGGTGGGCGGCATGATGTAAGGAACAACGTGACGACTGCGCCTTTTCACTCTAAAGCACAGCGCACCGAATGGCACAAAATGCGCACATGGTGTACAACGCAAAAAAATGAGTGTTTTTTCAATTTTTATTTTTCATAATCCAACATACATAGAGATTAGTACATATCATATGGTTATGCTTATACTTATATTATTATTATTATACTTATCATCATCATTATAATTACTATTATCATTTGTTTTGATCGTAAGAGTGATACTTTATTCAAGCTGAGTAGTTATTCTGATGTCTCAGGGATTCGAACACATGACCTCTAGAATCTATGTCTAGAGCGAAATACCACTAACTAGTTGAGCTAGTAGTCATTGACATCGTCATTATTATATATATATTGCATGCTCTAATGAAAAGCTTTTTCTAGTAATTCTTTTACATGAAGACAAGAATATGTTGTAATTGACATGGAAAATCTATTTTTTATGTGCTATTCTTAAAGCAAATTATTCTTAAAGCAAGTTGTAATATAAAATCTATCATGTGTGTATGTCTATGCGTGTGTATGAACCAGTTTCAGATTTCTAGTTGATCAGTAGTATGTATTATTATTTTGGATTTTGGCTTATAAAAGGATTATTATATTTGAAATTTTATGCTTATGACATTATGTTTAATGATGTTTTTGCGAAATGATTATAAAGAAATTTTGCTATATATGTTTCGTAAAATAAATATTAATAATGTTGGACTTTTTTAGTTGATTGTTATGCATAATTTTTTTTTCTAAACATGTGCAATTAATCAAAAGGCGCACGCCAATTGCCGCGCTATGCGCCAACGCTCCTGAAAGGTCTTGCGCCATTTTCGACGTATGCTGTCGATGACTATGCTCTCTCTATATATGTGCAGATGTGTGTGTACTCGTACGTGCGCGCGCATGTGTGTGTATATGTGTGTATACACACACATGCGCATGCACGTGCGCGCGCGCACACACACACTAAATGTATTATATATATAATATAATATAATTTTATGTGTGTGTATACATATACATAAAAACATTTGCACACATACAATTTGAATGGTTAAGATATGACTATGAATAACTGAAAACTTCATACCGATAATATTTAGATGCCAACAAATGTTAGTTAGAGTTGTACATTAGCAGTGATAATAATAGAGCAATTCCATCAATCAGCTGTCAAAGTCTTTATCAACTGTGAATGCATTATTGTTTATTTAATCAGTGGTACATGACAGCAGCTGAGTAAATGTGTAATATGATTTTATTGAATGGCTTAATCAATTAATGGAACTTAAGACTATAATATGATAACTTCAGAACCAGTGACACTCCTGAATTTATTCTGTAGTGGTTGTTCTTACAAGCCAATGACATATAGTCAAGTATCAAATAATCTATTAAACTATATTAACCAAGATTGGAAATCTCGGTTTCGATCTCGGCTTCGGCCTTTTGTAATTTTAGGAATTTCGATGTAATTCGTAAATTTCGAGAATTTCGATGTAATTCGTAAATTTCGAGAATTTCGATTCCAGTTTCGATTTCGGGTATCATTATTTATTTTTCATATAATTACACGTAAATTTGTTTAATTTATTGAAACAAAACGTATAATTTATATTTGATTGAAAAATAAGATGTATTTCGATTTCGGGTATCATTATTTATTTTTCATATAATTACACGTAAATTTGTTTAATTTATTGAAACAAAACGTATAATTTATATTTGATTGAAAAATAAGATGTAAAAGAACAATACTAATTAATTATAAATATTTATAACATTAAAATGTTTATTAATTATTTTGTTTTCAACTTTTTTGGTTACACCGTTCACATATTTTCTGAATTTCATATGCTTTCTAAGTTACAATTGCAAATTTAAATATTCATATATTTAAAACTCAAATTAATTCTTTTTTCGAGATTTTTCTTTTTCTAAAATAAGTTCAGTAGTTTTTTATTGAATTGGAATTTCTTTCTGGTTTCATTTCGGTCTCTGTTGCAACCTAAACGGAACGATCGGAATCTCGGTGCTTAGGTCGAAACCTCAAACCTTGATATTAACTATTCATTTTGTTAACAAATTTGCAATTAATCTTTATAGTCCCTATTGAAACCTAAACGGAACGACCGGAATCTCGGTGCTTCGGTCGAAATCTCAAACCTTGATATTAACTATTCATTTTGTTAACAAATTTGCAATTAACCTTTATAAATACGCGCAATTGCTCTAAAAGCTTTCAATTGAATCCTTTTAGTTTATCCAAAATAGCAACTTCATAAAAATGGAAGCTCACTTCCACCAAATTGCAGATAAGTGAACAATTATGGTTCGTAGTGAAGTAGACAAAAGCATGGCCGACCTTTGTTGTTTATGACCTAAAGCAAAAGTTTTGATTCTTCATTATTCAGAGGTATGTATGTATGTGTTTATATTTTTATTAATAGTTGTAATACTTTTGGTGTCACACTTTTTTGGTATCAGCGTGAACTACCAAAAATGCCCCTCTAGCTTAATATGGCTTAAAATTTTGATCTAACTTATTTTATAAATTCAAAATTTTCCTCTATCACCGAATCTATCTTAATATCCCTTAAACATATGATGTAACAAATAAACCTCCTACAAATATTATCAAACCTTAGTTTCACTTAAATATAAGATCTAATAACTAAATTTTCTTTACAAATTCAAAATTTTTCTCTACAAATATTACCAAATCTTAATACCACTTAATCTAACATATTCAATTTATAGAAAAATAATTCACGCATAAACCTCATGTCATTGTCACGTGCGAAGCGCATGCCATAACGCTCGTTTGTGTGTACACATACACATACGAGTGTTATGGCACGTGTTTCGCACGTGATGATGGTACGCACTTCGCGCGTGAATTGTGTTTTGTTTTTTTACAAATTGTATATGTTACTCATTTGGAAAACTATGATTTGCATAAATATTTAGTTAATTTTTGCGTTGAATGATATGCAGTTAGTTTTAATTGTTTTTTCTAAATTGCAACATCTAATTTTCTGTTAGTTTGAATTTTCATTTTTATTGTTAATTAATAAAGAATGAATTTAATTTTTTATTAGTTTGAATTTTTATTTCTAGTATTAATTAATAAAGAACGACTTTGAAAAGAAAGTTTATTATTAGATCGTATTTTTATGTGATATTGAGATTTTAATAATATTTGTAAATAAGCGTTTTGTATTGGTAAAAGAAACTTATCTGTTAGATTCTGATTTTAAACGGTATATTTACGAGGTGACATTTTTGGTAGTTCACGTTGATACCAAAAAGTGTGACACCAAAGATATTACAACTATTATATACGAGTGTTACGGCACGCGTTTCGCACGTGAATTGTTTTCCTTATAAATTGTATATGTTTAAATCAATGAAAAAAATGATTTTTTATTTTCAAGTGATATTAAAATTTATATATTTGTAAAAAGTATTTTGAATTTGTAAAGGTAGTTTAATTTTAGATCCTACTTTTAGAAGTGTTTTGAATATGTAAAGCATGTTTAATTATTAGATCTTACTTTCATGGGCGTTTGAATTTGTAAAAGTAGTTTAATATTAGATTTTATTTTTAAGCAATTAAGATTAGATAATATATGGAGGGACGTTTTTGGTAGTTCACGTTGATACCAAAAAAGTGTGACATCAAAGTTATTACAACTATTATTAAAAATACATATATACATATATGTACATACATATACATATATACAAACACACACACACATGATGTGTTTCTAAATAAAAGCTTCGCAAATTTATGATTATTTATTGACAAATTAGTGTCCTTAAGTATAGACAATCATTAAAAAGTAAATTAGGGGCAAATCTAAGTATGTAAATAAGTTTATTGCAGTATGCATATATGCATGGAACCACAAACCATGCATCTAAAAAGATATAATTTTTCCTTAAAATTTGTATATGCTAGCAAAACGTATTTTGGAATTTTGAACGTTTGGAATGATCCTAAAAAACCATGGGTATAACAAATTTGTCAATGATAAATACAAATACACTATAAATGCAAAAATAATCATGCAAGTGCGAAAGAAGTATATAAGCAATAATAATAAGAAGAACGGCTTCATAAAAATGGATATATTTTTCTGTTTAAAATGACAAGGAATATGGTTAGTTTGGAATGTTTCCATAAATGATAAAAACACTTTTTTTATAAATTAATATAAAAATTCATAAAAGGAAGATTATCGAAAATCTGAACTTGTACCTTGCATACGAGGATCTTATGCTAGGTTCAAATTGTAACACTTTAATCTAAAGTTACAGTATGTATGCATACATATAACATGGAACCAGTCAATGACGATTGGCAAGCGGTAAAGATTTTGTCTTTTGTATATTCTATATAAATAAAAGTCTTTATAGTCATAGATGTGATCAAAAATTTCTTTCTCATTTTAGACCATGACTTGTTTACACACACATGTATATGTATGTATATATCATATATGGCAAGTCCTAAATTTGGATTGTCCTTGCCCAACTTAACTTTTTTGCTGCTAAAAAAATATATTCGATAATAATATACATTGAATTTTGGAGGAATTGTAAAATAATAGTCATACACATAACAAGCTCAGTTGGAAATAAGCTGAACAAAAACGGGAAGGAAAATAAATAGAAGACATGCACAAAAGAATGAAGCAATAATGGAAAATGAAAGGCAAAAGATGAAGAAATTTAGAGCACAAAAAAAGCAAGAGAGTAAAACAGGGAACACAACAAGCAGAAATAGAAAAAAAATAGAAGATGAAATTTAGCTCAAAAGAAGCCGAGGGAATAATATAAACTAAAAGCAAGAACAATACTACAACAACAACACCATTATTCTCAAACATGTTGGAGTCGGTTAGAAATGGAACCCAAAACTAAATGACAAAGTCAATTTAAAATTCATAACAACAACAACAACAATAACCATGATAATAATAAAATAAAGTCAAATAAGTAAAACTAATAATAATAATAACAATTAATTTATATATATATATATATATATATATATATAAATAAATAAAACCATGATTGATGATAATATCCTTATTAATATTTGGCTTGAAAGCGCAATCTTTTGGTCCGACCGTGAAGTTCCAAAATTGCCCTTTATATGTATTCCTTTAGTAAAAATGTCTTTGTACATATATTATTAAATTTTAACATCACTTAAAAATAGGATCTGACAATTAAGCTTTGTTTACAAATTCAAATTTCCTCTACAAATATTTACATGTCTTAATATCACTTAAAAATATGATTTAATAAATAAACTACTTTACAAATTCATTTTTTATTAATTAATAATATAAATAAAAATTTAAACTGATAAAAAATTAGATATCGCAACTTAAAAATAAAAATTCAAATTAACTACATTTGATTCAACACAAAAATATGACTAAATATTTGGGAAAATTATTTTCTTTTGAACGTATTAAACAAATACAATGTGTAGAAAAACAATTCAGATGCCTTCATTACGCGCGAAGCGTGTGTCATAACGCTCGTCTTTAATAATAGTTGTAATAGCTTTGGCATCACGCTTTTTTGGTATCAGCGTGAACTACCAAAAATGCCCCTATATATTATCAAATTTTAATCACTTGAAAATAGGATCTAATGTTAAACTTCTTTTATAAATTCAAACGTCCATAAAGTATGATCTAACAATTAAACATGTTTTACAAATTCAAAACGCTTCTAAAAATATGATCTAAAATTAAACTTCCTTTATAAATGTAGAATATCTCTTTACAAATATACAAATATTGATGTCTCCTGAAAATAAAAAATTATTTTTTGACTGATTTAAACATATATACAATTTATACGGAAAATAATTCACGCGCAAAGCGCGTGCCGTAACACTCGTTATAATAATACTAATATTAATAATGGTACTAATATTAATATTGGCCGAAGACCAAACACTACGTCTTAGGCTGCTATTCACTAGTCTTATAATCTAAAACTTATAACACTACCCTTAAACCAACCCTAAGCAAGAAACTCCTGGCTCATGGTTCTGGTACGTGAATCGTTAACTTCCATACGCTCCTATCCGACACCAGCTCTTTGAATATATTACAATCCTTCAAGTCTCTTTTTATTACTTTCCCCATGTCAACTTCTATCTCTCTTTGAGCATTCGATGCGGCCTATAATTCCAACGTGCACAGGTGCCTCGGGAGACCTCCGTTAGAGATGTCCAAACCATTTTAAGCGGCGTTGGACTAGCTTCTGCTCAATTGGTGCTACTTCAAGTTTATGACGTATATTATCATTTCTATTTCGGTCTTTTCTTGTATGACCTAGCTCCATCGCAGCATGCGCATCTCTGCTACATTTATCTTCTGAACGTGTTGGCTTTTAGTAGGCCATCATTCTACACCATACAACATCGCATGCCCGATTGTCATTTTGTAGAACTTTCTTTTAAGCTTTTGTGGAACTTTCCTGTCACATGAAACGTCATACGCTCGTCGCCATTTCACCCATCCCGCTTGGATTTTAAAACTAATATTTTCATCAATCTCAGCATCATACGACAACATTTATCCTAAATATTGAAAGGTTTCCTTTTTGGGCATTACTTGTCCTGCCAGAGTAACATCTCAATCTTTTGATCTGACACCGCTGAACTCGCACTTCATATACTCTATTTTAGTTTTGCTAAGGCCAAAACCCTTTGATTCTATAGTCGGTCTCCACAGCTCTAGTTGTCTATTAACCTCAATCATACTTTCGTCAATTAGCACAACATCATCAGCAAATAGCATACATTAAGAAACCTCATTTTGTATACCCTTCATAACCTCATCCATCACTAGGGCAAAAATATAGGGGCTCAAAGCTGATCCTTGATGTAACCTTATGTTAATGAAAAAACCATTGGTTCACTATCACATGTTCCGACACTAGTCACGACATCATCGTACATATCCTTGATAATGGTAATGTACTTTGTTGGGACCCTCTTTTTTTCCGGAGCCCACCGCATAACATTTCTTCGTATTTTGTCATATGCTTTCTCCAAATCGATAAATATCATATGTAGATTCTTATTTTGCTCTCTAAACCTCTCCATAAGTTATCTTATCAAGAAAATCGCCTTCGTAGTCGACCTCTCAGGTATGAAACCAAATTAGTTTTTTAAAACGCTCGTTATCATTCTTAATCGATGTTCAATAACTCTCTTCCAAAACTTCATTATATGACTCATAAGCTTAATTGCTATGTAGTTTATGTAACTGTAAATATCTTCTTTATTCTTAAAATTGGAACTAATATGGTTCTCTCCACTCATCCGACACTTGTTTAATTTGAAAATATTATCGAACAACTTAGTTAGTCAGACCATCCATGCATCTTCAGGGCATCTTCACACCTCAATGGGGATGTCATCAGGCCAAATGCCTTGCCGACAAGAACAATAGATGCAGCAAAATTACAACCAAGACTAAAAGAATAAGCTAACAAACGAACAACAAAGGTATAATATTCGCAGTCAAAAACACAAGAGTAAGGTAGCTAAGAATTGAAATTAAGTTCTTTAACCAAAGATGCTTGAATCCACAACCTTGTTAATATTACAGGTATTCCAAACTAATAAAGCTAAAGCACCTTACTAACAGTTGCCTATGGCAGTTAGATACATATGCTTGTCATCACAAATTTTATCATTGCCATTCATTGGGGGTTGTCCAAACACTTGGGCTTGTCAAGTTATCATAGGGTTGGGCCTTTATATATAAAGGCATTTCTCCGCTTTTGTTTGACTCCTCCTTGGGCCTTCAAACACATCGCTTTATTCATAGTTGGTAGGAGAGGGCCTTTTAGCAGCCTTAGGAGAATTCGAGAAAACAAAATAATTGGACAATGGATTAACAGTAAAACGGAACATAGTGAAAAAGGCTAGCATGATGGTAGTGGAGCAGTCGTCAACTTAAATTCGTCAATAATGTCTGACACTTTCTGGTGGTGTGGTTCACATACCAATGAAACAAACAATATTTGAATAGTCGAGATCAAAAGATCAGGATAGTGGTATATCTCAAAACAGAGAAATTGCTTTCCCAGCTAGAACAATGGAGAATATAATCGGAATGGAGGATACTCTATTGGACTCTTAGGGTCTTATTGTGCTATCGAGGATCATAATTGGTTGGAATGCTACCTTGCTACAAGTACTCATAGACAGGAGTCGGATGTTACGTCTTTTGGGTGGGTTGGAGAAGGCCTTCTATCCTTGGATGGTTTGTTAATTTTGGATCCTTTGTTATTTGTCTGTTTTCTGTTGAAGTTTTGAGGTTTTGATCCCAAAGAAGTAAAATGTGATGAGAAACTTGTTGATGCTGGGGAAAGACTTAAGGTAGGAACGTATCAAACCCTTGAATCGGACTTTAGTTTCAACCGTTGGCGTTGGCGACTGCAAAAGATGCTTTGAAAGGACTGGGGTATTGTGAACTAGTGGATAGACCCATGGAATTCTTTTTTGATTCTATCGCACATCCTCTTGATTTCATATACTCAGAGTGCAGAAGCATCAGTAGATTCAAAACTATAATAATGTACAACCTTCTGGTAAATATTTGATGTGTCGTTAAAATAAAAAGGTGGAACCCAATGCATGAGGTTCTCACACGATAACGAGCTCTGAGGAGATCGATAATGTACGCAGTCTTTTCTTTGCATTGCAAAGATGCTGTTAGCAAAGATGCTGTTTCCGCATTGATGTGTTGCTAAAATAAAGTGACTTTTTTTGAAACTCATGCCCAATACCCAATAAAGCAGATGAGTGATAATTTGTATAATAATATGGCGTCTATGTTTCGATTCAATTTTGAACATGACTAATTTAGATTTTAGGTGTACACATCGCAAAGTCTGTATAATCTAATGCATAACAAATATTTTTAAGTTTTCTTGAATACATATATTCTGTAGGCATGTTGTAATCTATAATTTTCAAATAGTTTTGCCATTTCATCTCTCTTGTACTTCTTGCTTAGCTTTTACTCTGAATCTATTAACCCATTCTCAATATATGCACTTTTGGTTTGTTATTGTTTTCTTGGATTAATCTTCACAATTCGAGATTATAACATACCTACAGAATAATTGTATCACATTCTTTTTATTAATGCTTATTTAAAATGTACATTGATTGCAAAAATGACCATATATTCTTCATTATTTAGCTACTTGCTTCATATTGATTCATTATTAGTGTTATATAATTCCCATGCATACATATAAATACAATTTATAGCATTTGAAATATATTATTTTAACCTAATTGACTGAATTGCAAAAACACAGATACATTTCATGAAGGGAAGAGCAAACGTAAAAAGAAAAAGGAGGTCAGATTGTTTTTATGAAACCAGTTACCTTATTTTTACCTACAAGAATTTTAACTGTTTAGCTTTGTTTAAGTACTTGTTATGTTCCTCTTATCTTCAGAGATGCTTTGTTGAAGTATTTGTTATGTTCCTCTTATCTTCAGAGATTCTGAAGGCAACTACTTAAATTGCCCTTATAATCGTTTTGCGTACATATTTAAACCTCCGGACTGAAAATATGTACATAAAGTTTATTGTTTTTGGTAGCTTTGATTTACTGTAATAATTGTAATTAATAAGTAATTTTATTTAGACAAAAGATGGCCCAGAGTTCGTGACTCAATCAGCGAACAACTATCATGCTCAAAGTGGCGCTAGAGGAAGAAATAGTTCCTGTTATTATACATCTACCGGTTTGTAACTTTAATTTAAATGTTGATATGATATTTCTTCTTCTTCTTTCTTTCTTTCCTTTAATTTATTTTCTTTCTTTCTTTCTTTATTTACCACTACTACTACTAGCAGCAAATTTATTGCTGTTATTTTCCTCAATTTCATATCTCTGCTTTGTAGACTACAGAGCTGGCGATGGCAAGCCCATTCCAAAGAAAGCAAAAGAAACATATGATATAGGAAATTCCCCTGGTTGCCATTCAACACCAACAGTGCGGAGGTACTCGCTCCTTTAGTTTTAATCAGAGCTTTTCTGTGTCTCCAGTATTGAGAATCAGAGATGATATATCTTATACATAATTTGATCGTTTTTGATATTGTCGCCATTATTTTGAATTTAACACCGTATTCATTTCCAAGATTCATTGTCAATACCGGCCGAATAATCTGTGCAGCCTCATTTATAATATCCCTACAGTTGTCATGTATTTGATGTTGATTAGAACAGTTGTCGAAATTATTAATATGAGATTTTACGGTAAGTGCATATAAAATTACCCTTATGTAACAGTAATTTGAAACTATAAATTTTAGTTTTATGGATAGTTTCGATAATAAGTTGAAAAACATAAAGAAGAAAATTATGAACTTTTTGTTGAGATTGAGATTTGGATTTATGGGTTTATCTATATATTAATAATTTCCATTTGAAAATATATGGGCATTGTGAAAGAGACTTCAATTTTGAAGGGTAGAATTCTGTAAATTTGGATTTTTCGATGGAGTTTTGCAGAATTTTGTTTTGGACGAGGATAAAATAGTAAATCATTTTATTTGATTACATTTATCGCGTCCTCCGATAACAATTTTTTTTTGGGTGAAAACAGATCCTCCTTATCCAAAAATGAACCACCTTTAACAATGTCCAAATATATGTTACTTTTTATGAGTAGGATTCGAACTCGTGATCTCTCATCTGTATATAAGGTCATTTTTTAAAATTCCTGATCAGATGAATGTATTGTGTATTAATCTCTGTTGTAAAAATTCTTCTAGGCATCTGCGTAGACCTCGCCTAGGCACTAGGCAAGGCTTACCGCCCAGCCATCCGCCTACGCCACTAGGCAAGTCTAATTGCCTCAGTTAAGAATCCAAACATGTATCTAGGCACTAGTTAGACATTAGTTGAAGCTTAATGTCTTGTATAAGCATATAAGTGCTAATTTTAGATGTTCTTGCCTCATTGTCTGTTGTCAAGCCCTTCGAAAACTCCCAAATTCCCCTTTTTTCAACAATGCTTACTAAAATGAATGCTAAAATCTCAACCAAAAGACGCGAGTTATGAAAAGCTCTTAGCCGATTAATTCTCGATTAATCCCTAGTCCATACTTGTCGCCTAGCGTCTACCTAACGATTGTTACAACCTCAACTTCATTTATGTTGTATAAACTAATTGTGCATATAGAAATTTATACTGTACGTTCCCATCAAAAGTGGATAAATTTACATCCAGACCAATTCTTAAATATTAGCTAATTCTCGATACATTTTATATCGGTGCAAGTGACAGTTGCAACCATGTAATTTTATTTTTCTTTCAAGAAAAATACAGCCAAGTAATTGAGTTCTGAAAAACTAGCTTGTACTTGGAAGTATCCATAGACTATTTTTGCTAATTATTTCGAAAACCAATCTAAGTTGGAAATTTGTTTACAGAGGAACTTCTTATCTTACTAAAGCAAAATGTAGTACTTCATATCATTTTCAAATTCAGAATGACCGTCATAACAAGATCTGGTTTGGATTGGCACAGAAGTTGACCACACTTACTTTTCCTATAGGAAGTTTTCATAGCTCTGTTAGATATTTGAAGCTAAAATTTGAACATGAGTTGTATGTGCTCATCTTGCTATGAAAAACCTTTTTATTGTATACCTTATACATAGCTAATAAATTGCTCAAATAAATTCACTTGCAGTGAAGCTTCTTCCATGCAAAACAAGCCACATTCACTCTCAACCGTAGATAATGATGTCCCTGTTTTGCTTTCACAGCCATCTGGATTTCAAAATGATCAGTCAAAGCCAATGATTCCTAGCCAGATGTCCGTGGCTGATACTGTAGGACTGGGCAGTTCTCCAAGTAAACCTTCTACCATCAGTACAGATGCAGATCCAATCAGAGCCAGCCTATCACAAATAAAAAAACCATCTATTATATCAACGCCACATGGAGACTCTGTAGCGCACAACGAAGAAAAAAGTCAATGTAGTACCCATGATGACCGGATATGGATAACTCACGAAGAAAATTCTAGCGTTTACCAATCAGCATTTTCTACTTCGCATGCATGGGAAACATCTAAGTTTGAGCAAGAGTCTTATTTAGATGAAAATCAAATACACGTAGATGCTTATGAAAATTCACAAACAGAGTCCAATAGATCAGAATGTTCGTACGATGAAGATACCGAGAAGGATAATTCCCGAAACAGTGGTGATCAGGATGACAACCCCCTTAGTGGCATAGTTTCCTACAACTCTCATAGGCATGAAGGTAATTTGATTCTTTTTTATTTTCCTTTTATTAGCCAATTACAATGATGTATTTCTGTGTTTGTATTCAATTATATACTACAATGCATTATTTCAGTAGCTTTATTCTTTGTTTTGCGCATTGGTGGTGTAGCAGAAAATTGAGTTGTGCATGTGTTGCACATGAGTCTATAACTTCTATATATTATATATATATGGTGTAGCAGAAAATTGAGTTGTGCATGTGTTGCACATGAGTCTATAACTTCTATATATCACATATATAATTTCGATGAGTAATGGTTACACTTTTATTTCTTTCTTTTGCTAACAATCATGTTTATATTTATTATTTCTCTTTATTTATGTATAAATTGAACGTCATTGGAAGTGTCATGATGCACATGTTTTAAAGCTAAACGAATCACCATCCTGTCTTCGCTATAGAGAATATTGATTGCGTCATCAGTATTCATTTTATTTTTGTTACATCACAAGGCATTCTAAGAATAAACATGGTGTTTTTGAAATAAAAAAGCTAAAAGGTCCAACTATGCTTGGTTAAATTTCAGAATTTTATGAAAATTTCGATTAAAATAGAGGTTTTTGGAGAAGTGTAATAAAAAAGATTCAATGATAAAAATCCAATTTTTTGTCGTTTCTTGTACATTATTAGTAGACGTATACTGCAAATAAAACATCTTTTAACTTTCTTTTTGAGACAATGTGTCGAAGCACTAGCGTTAGCTTCCTTTTGCAGCAAACCAAAAAGCCCTCAAAAGCTTACATTAGTCGCTTGCATAACCTTTTGTTTTTTGGATGATTATCCAATTTTCTCATGTGAAAATTCTGCTTTCTTTCCAGTTGAAGACACCAATTTGAATATATCGTCAGCTATTGTAAATTTGCAGCAGTTAAATTTATCAGAAGAAAGTTACAGTCACACTGCTTCTACAGAAGATAAACCTGCTGTAATAATTCCTAGTCACCTTCAGGTCACTAATGCAGACATATCACATCTGAGTTTTGGTAATTTTAGCTCTAACATAATTAATGCTACACCTTTTGGATCGTTCCCATCAAACCACCAGAGAAACAATAATTTTGACATGGCCCCAGTTATGGAAGAAACCAAGCCTGATCATTTGAATTCCAGGTACTTCTGTTAATTTATCTCTGTTAGACTAGTTGCATCAATGCATCAATTATCAAAGCAATGGCCAATTACTAAATTTTAGTTTTTTATATAGCTTTGATAAGTAAAAAGTTGAAAATTATATAGAACAGAACGTTATGTTGAGATTATGATTTGAACTTGTTATTGTATTTATGTATCAAAATTTTCGTTTGGAAATAAATATTATTTTTGTTTGTAGCAGGATTCGACTGACCTTTTGTTTGTATGTAAAGGCATAATATAGTTCTCTGTAGCTGTTTTTTAAACAATTAACTTGCTATTTGGTCTATTAAAAGTGAATAAGCAATTGATAAATGGGCAATTGACCTTGATAAGTGAGTTGAATTGCTCTTAACAAACTATTATGCTTCTAATTTTATTATAACCTGAGAACTATGGTAGGAACACCAGATATTGTGATGGTGATCGACTAAGGCCAATGATAGATGAGAAAGCGACTAACACAACAATCTATGACATACCTGAAGTTGCAGATGGGATGCATGGCATGCGAGGAAATTTCTTGTCCAGCACCAATTACGCATTTCCATCTACAGCTCAACCTAGTCCTACATATAATTATCCTGATCTTAATTCACAAATTCGAAATCTTTCTCCATTTTCAAGTCTAATGGTAATGCATATCCCTGTTATATATAATTTATATTGATAGGTTATCATAGAATTCCTCCAACCATCCTACTTACTAATGTTGCTGTGTATTAATGTATATGACGATTGCTAATGCGTTTTTTCATGCATATGTCTTCCAACTACTGCATCAGCTGCCAGTTTACTAAAAGTTCATCAGTTTTTTTCTTCCCCTCTCTAGTTTTTTCAGTACTTAATCCCGTAATATGCTGATTTGTTTCCAGTAATAATGATTATGCCTGGTTAGCCTTGTGATGTGTTGATATATGACATGCCTTTCACCACCATGAATGACTTGCTTTAAAATTATGTTGCTATCTGTTGTTATAAATTTTAACCGCAATTCTTTTCAGTAATATACTACCAAGGAAGGACAAACTTTGCTTGTAGGCTCGAGGAAATAACAAATTATGCATCTAGGCTTCATAAAACTAATTAGCAAAATAGGCATCGTTTGGTTTATATTTGCGCAAATATGGAATGCGCAAGTTATATTTTTTTTTAAATAACTTGCGCATTCCATATTTGCGCAAGCTTTATTTTAAAGCTTGCGCACTTATGGAATGCGCAAGCTTGTTTTCGGGCATCAAAAAGTCAGACAGCTGAATCTATATTTCATTTCTTTCCCAAACCCAAATTTTAACAAAACCCTCTCCATTTCCAAATCCAAACTCATTTCTTTTCCATATCCAAATCCGCAATCATCTTATTAACCAAAGAGTTGTTAAGCTATATATGGAATCATCTTCTTCATCGTTACAAAACAAATGTAATAATTAATGTTTTTGACAATTAAGATATAATTTTGTTATTGTTGATGTTGTTGAAAATGAAGAGTTATTGATGGTAGTTGTGTTAATTATTAGAGAATGGTGTTGTTGTTGAAGTAGTTGTTAGTGTTTAACAAACTAGGAAACCCAATTTTAGTATTAGTAAACTGAAATCCCTAATTTACACCTTAATTGTTTATTATGACGGTAGACATTAATGATTGGGAGATAGACGATGAAACATTGATATAACATTTTGATGAGGTTGAAGGGAAAATTGGAGTTGCAAGTTCAAGTCACATTGACTTTGATGTCGATCATGTTTTGAAAACACAGTTCGAACCAGTACCGCGTAAATTCCATTCAAGATTATCAACCTTACACGCTTGTTTACGTGAAGTTGTTTCTGTGTAAATGCCCGGTCATCAACATACAGTTGACGGAAATTTGCTAACGCGTATACATTCTGTTAGTCCATCCGTGCCAAGGAGACAACGACCATTTTCAAACTGTTATTGCGGAGATATGTGTGTAGTGGTTGTTTGCAGAAAAGAAAAGAATGCTGGACGTAGATTTTTCGGGTGTAGTTCGTACAACGAACATAAATTGAATCCTCGTGAATATGATTGTTGCAATTATTTTAAATGGATTGATCAACCCCTGTGCGAAAGGTGACTTGAGTATGCCCACGAACTGCAAGTTGAAATAAGTCGTTTGAAAAGTGTGAATGAAGAACTAAGGACAAATAGCGGAAGGCCTAGAATGTGGTACATGTTTGGGAGTTGGTTACGTTGTCATATTTGGATTTTATGTTGAACCGTTGTATCTGTAATATGTTGTTGTAAAAATGTTTCTATTTGTTGTAACCCGTAACGTGTGCAAGGTAGATAGTTTATTATGTTGTTGAAATGCATTTGATATTGTTGACTTTGTTGATGAAATATATTGGTTACGTTGTTATATTGATTTGCCTGTTTGGGTTTTTTTAAAGATTGAGTTGACCGCTTTTGGTTGAAGATTGTCTGCGGAAGCAAAATCTACCTAGAAAAATAGGTAATAATTCATCAAATTGATGCTTATAGTTATGTAAGTGAACAAAAACTAAGACTGTGGTATTGGAACTTATTTTGCAGACAATGTCAAAGGTTCCGACTATATTTTACTTTAATGACGAATTGTTGGTTGATGATGAAGGTAAACCTAGATATGTGGACGAAAGCGAAAAGGACCGACAATAAAAAATCATTGTAGTTTCGAAAAGCTTAAACAAATGGTATATGAAGTGACAAAAGCAAATCCTGTGATATATGATTTAAAATTAGCGGTCAAATGAGTTCGGGATGATGGTGCATCCGCTATTGATTTGGAGGACGACGATGATTTGAACTCCACCTTTTCAGTTGGGATGAGAGTTATAAAAATCTACGTTGTGAGAGTGGAACATGAAAATGTGGTTGAAACACAAACGCCAGTAATCTCTGAGGGTGAGTATATGCATACCACACAGTTACAAGAAACACAATGGTCGGCGTATCCATCATATCTTTCAAGCCATCAAGGTGGAGAGTTTACAGACTTACTTCACAAGTACAGCGGAATGACTGGAGTCTTCTAGCCAGGAACAAAATATGATGCAGAACGCTATAAATCCAAATCAGTCGCAAGCATTTGAAAAGTGAGTACTATTATACGTTGGCACTTGTATTTTGACTTACGTTAATGCAAAATATACGACGATTGTTTTTTGTATTCCTAGTGGCGTAGATGCATTTACTGGTTGTGATGACGACGGTGTCGATTATCATGTTGATACTCCACAAGAGATTTGTGGTCAATTGGATAGCATGGAAGTTGCTTGTGCGGATGATGAGGATAGAACTTGGATACATCAAATGGAAGTTAACAATGATGCAACCATATATGCAGACATTGAGGAGGCTGATGATGTAAATGCGGAAGAAGAACAAATCACATATGAAGAAGCTCTGGCCGATGATTTATGCACGACATCAATGATGGCGAAATCAATAATGGAAAATTGTCAACTAGACGTGGAAGTTTTTGGAAGAGAATGTGTGGAGAAATGTCCACGAGTTGGGTTGATTTTTGAAAGTAAGCAGAAGCTTGTTGAACAGTTATGTGAATGAGCGATTAATGTTCAGTTTCGTTTCAAGTTCTGAAATCGCGTACAAATCAATACGCGGTCCGCTGTGATGTAGAAGAAACATGCCCTTGGCGTGTTCATGTAAGCCTTTCGGTAAGAAAAAAATTCAAATTGGTGGAAGATAACTACATATGGTGGCGATCACACTTGTTTAAATGCAACCATCAACTCAAACCATCGATAGGCAACTGCTAAGTTTATATGCAGCAAAATACTTCTGTTGATTAAAGCTGAAACAAACATGACTGCAAGAACTGTTCAAGAGACAATGTCCAACATGTTTCATATTAAAGTGAGTTATTTTCAAGCCTGGCACGGACTGCAGAAAGCTGTTGCAACGATTTATGGCGATTGGGAATCGTCGTACACGGAATTGCCGAAATATCTTAGAGCCCTACAACATACCAAACCCGGAACCGTATATGATGTTATTCATAGTCGTGGTGTTTTTGATGGTGCTTTTTGGGCTTTCGGACCTTCTATTCAAGGCTTCAACCACTGTCGACCCATATTGTCTATTGATGGTACTCATTTATACGAAAAGTATCTGGGTGCATTACTAGTAGCAACTGGGGTGGATGCAAATCAAGGGCTATTTCCTTTAGCTTTTCCTATTGTACAAACAGAGTCGTGGCAAACGTGGAATTGGTTTATTCGTTGCATATGGAATTATATTCCATCCGTACGTACTAGATGTATCACCTTTATCTCGAATCGTATGAAAGGAATTCCACGTGCGCTTAGAGAAGCTTGACCAATTGAACATCATCATCGCTTTTGTATCCGTCATATTAAAGCAAATTTCAAGAAAGCGGGGTTTGGTATGGATGAGCTACAAAATTTATTACACGCATGTGCCACGACATCAGAGATCGTAAAATATAATGATTTTCGAAAACAGTTGAAGGATGTAAATCGAGATGCCGATGCGTGGATTGAAAGAAGTTTGAAAGACCAGGAATCAAGTTGGGCTCTTTGTCATGACGGCGGAGTAAGGTTCAATATGATGACGAGCAACGTTTCCGAAAGCTTTAACGGTGTCCTCAAAGGAACTAGGAATTTACCCGTTAGATCATTGGTTGCACGAACGTTTCATCGACTAAACCATTACTTCATCGAACGACGAACTCAAGGGGAAGAGTGGACGTCGCAACTCGCACCTATGTGGAAAGCGCTAGCGCGGAGAAGAATGAAAGAATCGAGGCTCATGTTTATAGAGAGATATAGCTTCGTTGAATGACATGTGAAAGATGTGCATATGTTTGACTATACGGTGAATATCGAAGACAATGTTGCCAAATGTTCGTGCAACATGCCGACATTAGATCATTTTCCGTGCTCCCATGTATTAGCGGCTTGTTCACGTGGTTCGGGTGGTGCTAATAGAGCGTATTTTGACTTAATCTCCACGTGGTACACGAAGGCTATGTATTCCGCAACGTATGCTCCTTTATTCCACCCTGTACCAGATAGTCGACATTGGAACGTTTACGATGGTCCAATTATACAACCACCGCCTGTACGTAGGAATTCAGGTCGTCTTCGGTCTACTCAATTAAAAGGTTTTATGGATCCGCCATCTTCATCCGGCCATAACAGATGTAGCAAATGTGGTACTATTGGCCACAAGAAGAAAACATGTATACGATGAATTGTAATAGAAGTAGAACATCTATGTTACTGTATGAGTTGTTGACTTTGTTATGTAATGATGTTGTCATTCAAATGGTGTTTGCGTGGTATGTAGAATGTTGTTAGGACTTTTTGTGTGATAGTGTGTAATGTACGGTATTGAAAGTGTTCTCTGTCTTGGACAGGGTCAAAAACATGCTTGCGCATATATGGATTGCGCATGATATATAGCTTGTGCATTTCATATATGCGCAAGCGTGTTTTAAAAATAACCCGAAAATAGCTTGCACAAATGTGGAGCGCGCAAGCTATATTGGAAATATAGCTTGCGCATTCCACATTTGCGCAAGCTGTTTTTTGGGGCAGTTCAAAACAGTGAGCTGCTATGCCAATTTCTTCACCAAAATTTGCAAACTCTCAACTTCCCAAAACATGCACACAACATTCCATTAACAATACCATCTCCAAACAAAACAAATAGCATGATTCAACTGACAAAACATATAGATTGAATAAGTCGTACAAGTCTTACCGTAAATAGATTGAACAAGTCGTACAATAACCCCTTTACCAACCCAAAAAACAACAACAATAAGCTCAAGTGATGGTGTCGTCTTTCTTCTTCCGTTTGTACATGATGGGAGCCGATCCTTGGCCTTCTTCGAATGTAGGAGCGGGTGTTGGCAATGGAGTTTCTTGTGGTTAGCTTGGCCCAAAAATGAGTTTTTCTTGTTGAATTTCTCATTGCGACGTCTCTGGCGCATGCTCGTATGTCGACTGTCCAACATATCCGAATTGTTGTTCTCCTTCATGCCAAACGGGCCAGTTAGCTTGAGTTTCTCCACCGGTGTATTGCTGCTCTACCTCGGGCCAAGTGGGCCATCCAGCTGTAGTTTCGCCACGGGGATGTTGTGAAGTCTCTCCCTCCACGTATGCCTCCTCCCATTGGGCTTGTCCACCCGCTACCGTGGTATGTATCTCCTCTGTACAACGTGATGGCTCTTCTATAATGCGCAGTGGCTTGACCGGCCTTCTTAGCTTATTCCGACCCAAAATCTGTCAAGTATTCGTCGTAGGTCAATGCACTTATTTTTGACCTTGTCCGGCTTCATATGACTTTCTTCTATTTCGTCCACGACATCCAAAGCGCTATATATTCCGCTTACCTAAACCATAAGTCATAACAATGCATCAATATGATATACAAATTGAACTATAAAATTTTTGAAATGATAATACTTACCACATCACGTTCTAGAGGAACACGGGGAGTGTACGCAACCAACTTCCTTGCCGATTTTTTAAGAATATAACGACAAATAATTCGCCAATACCAATACTCGTACTCGCTCAAAGGTGTCGTAGGCTCGCGTGCTCGTTCGGCACGATCAATTCTTGATTGCCAAATAACAATACTTTTCTTCAAAAATGCCATCCAGTTAGTGGGTTCCGAATCAAGAGGGACGAGAGGATCGGGAACGTGTCGATAATCGAAGGAAAACTGTCTCATAACCCGATCGGGTGCATACAACTCAAAGTCTAAAAATAGAATCAGTCGGCTCTTAGCAATCCAACCTGCGAACGCATACTCAATTTCCGGATGTCCAAACTTATTCACTAATGAATAAGGTTCCCATGTAACCGCATCATCCGCCAACAAATCCAACTCATTACGGTAAAACTGTACATTTCTTGGCGTCTCACGTCAACTCCTAGCACAATTCCACCTAGCATCGAATGGAAGATACGGATCTAAGTCGGTAGGAATTCTAATAGACGGTCGTCCAATAGCAATATGCGACCATGACCATAGTTGCAGCAACGTTGCAGAACCCCCTAAAACTTTTCGACGTTGCAAGGCAACCTGTGACAACTCACTATACAAATAGCATAAAACAACACTACCTCAAGAATGATATCCACAGTTAGCCAAATCGTCCAAAAAATGTAAAAATTTCAAACTTAATCTCCATTTCGAATGATCGAGAAATAATCGACAGCTCAAAAAATACAATATCATTGCACGAGTGCGACGAAGTATATCTAAATCGGTCGCCTCTTCGGGTAGTGATTCGGAAAATTCACTTTTAAACCAAGTCATTGATAACTCACTTTTAGACTTAACCGCATCTCTAGGTGGAAAAATACCAAGCAAGTCATGAGCCAATTCGATGTAATCGATATCTAAATTTTGCAAACATACCGGACGACCGTCTACTTTAAGACCGAAAAGAAAATGCACATCCGCTAGAGTCACTGTCATCTCCCCGACTCTCATATGAAACGTATTTGTTTCCGGCCTTCATCTATCGCACAAAGCGGTAATAAGGTGATGATCAAGACGAATGTAGTCAATTTGCATAACTTGCCAAAATCTGGAGATTTGTAGATTCGCCTCCAATCTTGGATCTTTAAAATCGATCTCCTTGAGTTTGCTTGAATGATCGCATATCTTCACAGTATCAACACCCTGAAATGTATAAAAAAAATTAAATTTGGTGCTTCATATTTGCATTTCTCCGGTTTACCAATATCAAACATTTGCCTACATTAATGTGTCGTTTTGGCTTCTATGCTGTTCTTGAAGATAGAGAACACTTCTATTTTCGGGCCCGTGAGACAATTTTACAAACAATAACAATCGTTTATCACTACAAAAACTTTGTACAAAGTTAGGGTTTTGGCTATATGAAGACTACATATCCTTTTGCATTTTCAAGAAATAAACCAATAATTAGAGCACATTGACATCGACATCATCATGACTACCAATTTCATTAACAACATCAATCATTTTTAAAGTAGTAATCAATTTACAATCAAAATAAAATTACCTCTAATCAAAGAAGAAGAAGAGCTTGCTTCCATTTTTTGCATAATCTATTGGTTGATTGAAGTAATAGATCAAAGGAAATGTTTTAGAGTTGATAGATGTAGATTTAGAATGGGTTGAATATTGGAAATGGGGAGGGTTTTGTTAAAATTTGAGTTTGGGGAAGAAATGAAATATAGATTCAGCTGTCTGTCTTTTTGATGCCCGAAAACAAGCTTGCGCATTCCATAAGTGCGCAAGCTTTAAAATAAAGCTTGCGCAAATATGGAATGCACAAGTTATTTATAAATATAACTTGCGCACTCCATATTTGCGCAAATATAAACCAAACGAGGTCTAGTTTGCTAATTAGTTTTTTCTGAAGCCTAGATGCATAATTTGTTATTTCCTCGAGCCTACATGCAAAATTTGTCCACCAAGGAATATAAGCTGAACATTAGTTGAATCAGATGAAGCATGCTCTGAAACTTATATATCACCGGTCTGTTTTATTAATTATACTCCATAAATTTCTCACAATTTCTCCAGGTTAAATCAGAGGTTCTTTCTTCCCAACAACCGACTCAACAAATTATACCTTCCAATATCCACCACCCATCTCTTACGCAACATCTACCCATGCATCGCCCACAACCATCTGTCCCTTCAGGTCGTTCCACTAATATGACTGATTATCCATTTCTAACACAAGGCGACGCAAACATAGCAGCAGCAGCACCGAGGAAGTATGACAACCTATTGCCACAGTACCGAAGAGGAATTTCACGAAGTAATTTAACCCAGTCTTCTGCATTTCCACTTGGGTATGAAGGTTCAAATGGGACAAGGAGGAATAACCTCCGAGATTATTATTTAAATCCATCCAACACTTTAGGTGGTACAACTGTTGGATTCTCGGATGCTTTGAGTTTGCGTCATAACGATGAGTCACACTTTATACCCGTTCAACATGTAAGTGAACCCATAAGTAGCACCTTTGTAATTCTATTGTCCAGATTATGATGTGCATACACATGCATATGTGCATGTGCCATGCGCATATCCATGGACACATGCTATGCTGTACACATATATACGCATATGCACAGCTGCATAGACACGCCTTAACTACATGCACCCTACTTGATGGAATGCACCCATGGGTAAAGGCATTCATGGAGGAGCAAATTTTGCTCCACATAAGGAGCTAACTCTTTCCTCCATTGATTTTCTACATCTACATAATTCAAAATGACCTAAATTTTCATGGATCTGTTATTTTTTAAATTTAACCATTTACACTGAGATCATTATGAAATTATATAACCCCTCAGAATAATGTCTTGAATTAATGGTTAACTTAACTTGAGTGCAGCTGTTAAATTGTCATATGTTGAATCTATTATTGAAGGACTAAAAAATTCAAAAAAAAATTGGTTTTTGCAGAAATGACACAAATACACATGTGAAGTCAAATTAGTATGTCAGTTAAATTATTTGCAAAATCTGAAATCATTTTGAAGTTTATGCCCCCCTCAAAAATACGATGCAATATTTGACATGTCAATAGTTGAAGTCATGTTAACCGATACCAAAAATATTATTGGACGAGTCTGTATACTTTTTTTTAAATGATTGTTAATCGAATCCTTACCAAAATTTCCAAAAAAAAAAAAGGTTGTTCAAACATATAAAATACTTTTGATTTATGTTGGTACAGAATATTTTTCTTTCAATATGTCAATATGCCATTTTTTACCAGGAAATATTTAATACCAAAATGCAGCTTGTAATATATCATGGTTCATGAAATAAAATAAAATCTCATTTTAAATAATTACGCTCATCATATGTATAACCCTAAATAAATCTCACAGCCAACAAATACAATATCACAGCAAACATTCAGTATTATAGTTCAACGCTACATCAGTATATAACCAATCGCAATTACTACAGTGTTTACTGTATTTATGTTGGATGCCGTTTTAAAGGTACAATTTTTATGCTGTCCAATAGTTTCAGGGAAGGGGGATCTCACTTAAATGGTTTCTCAGCTTAGATAAAAAGTTTCTATGTAGCAATTTAGAAAAATTAGTTTCAAGGATAAAATAAAAGAAAGTTTCATTTTTGGTGATAGGAAAAAAATACTTTCCTTTATCATTTTCTAGTTTCAAAGATAAAAGATAATAGGAAGTATCATTTTCAGTAATAGGAAAAAAAATACTTTCATTTATCATTTTCCTATAAAAATATATTCTATTTTCTTTTATCTTTTGTCACGTAAACTAATTATTTTGAAATTCCTATAAAACTTATTTCCTTGGACTGAGAAGCCCTTCAACCTAATTCCCACTTTCGGACATTCGTAAATAATATGTCCTTCCTGTTATTGATATTTGACATTTCAAATGCCCAAACATAACTCAAACAAAAATAACGATATTGCACTTAGTACCAGAAGTAGATGAAAATTTACCAATTCCACTCATATTTTTAGAGAGACGAGTTTTAGGTCGAACCATGTGTTGTCCAGGACTGACTACATAACATTCGCATTAGGGTCTTCTCTAAGTAATCTAAGGAGAATACATGTGTGGGCACTGTCGTATAGTGTTATCACATATGCTTATTTTGTGTACCGCCGCTATGCCATGAGATTGACTGAAACCCTTTTTGATATATTTTCTTGAACTTTTATGCGCAGACCAGTTGTGGCCAAAGGAGAGTGTTGATTCGAACAGTCCGTCAAAATTTTACAGTGTTTTGTCCGTTGCCATTGTTATTTTTCGAACCTTAGTGCTTATATTTAAAGACTGTGGAGGTGCTTGAAAATAAATATTAAAACTTACAAGAGGATAAAACTGAATAATGTAAGTGAAACAAAAATAATGGGAATGAGAACAATTTCAACTTGTGGAAATTAGTTTGATGGGCATAATGTTATTGATGTCATGGTTCAGTTGTGTCCTTATAAATCAAGGGCCTCAAATTTAAATCATATCAAACCAAATTAATTCATAATCCAACAACTTATTTTTCACATGTGAAGTCAAGTTAATTTTGTCAGTCAGATTGTTTGCAAAAGCTGAAATCATTTTGAAGTTTTTAGCCCCCTCAAAACATGATTCAATATATGAAAGTTAATAGTTGAGGTCTTAACCGCTACTAAATATAATGCTGGATGAGCCCGTGTAATTTTATTTATTTATTTATTATTATTTTTTGTGTATTATCGAGCCCTCGATGAAATTCTCGGAAGAGTTGTTCCGCTAAATAAACATATAGAATCCAATTGTTTTTTTGTCGGTACATTTTTTTTTTTTTTGATAATATCCCATTTTGTGCTGATAAGTGCTTAATTTTAAAACCAGGTTGCATTTCTATAGTATATCATGGTTTATGAAATAGAATCCAAGCATCCAATGTTATTTAAATAAATACATTCATAGCACGTCTAATCCTAAGTCAATAGATCAAATATCCTAGCCAACAAAATCACAATTTCATCACAAAAACTCAGTATTGTTGTCCAACCCTAAATCAGAATATAATCGGTCTCAATTAATAGTGTTTTGCTGCAGTTATATTGGGGATGCAGTTTTAATGGTACAAGTATTTTATAATTTTTTATGTTGTCCTTTTGTCTGAGGAAATTAAAAATTATAAGTTCTTCATGTTAGTGTTTTTTGAAATTTTAAGCGTTCAAACATATGTTACTTCTATCAGTAGTAGACCCTATATTCGCCCCCTTTTTTAAATCGAAATTACAAATTAAATCATACATATGAAGTCAGTTTACTTTTATCAGTTAGATTATCTAAAAAGCTGAAATCATTTTGAAGCTTTTGAAGTCCCTTCAAGAGTATGATGCAATATTGAAAGTTCAACTGTTGAAGTCAAATCATGTTAATTGAAATAAGGACAAATTTTCAAAGTGGGCTAATTTTCAAATCAATTTCGCAATCGGTGCTGGTTTTGAAACTTACTACCAAACACGGCTAGTTTCTGCCCAGTCAGCAGCTCAGTCAGCATAATTGTAACTGCCTGGTAAATGAGCAACTATGAGTTGCGCATATACCAAGTTTTTTTTTGAGCTGTCTTCTTGTTTGCGCAATTATATTTTAGCCCTGTGCGCAATTAACAGTTGCGCATGCTAGAAGACAGTTTAAACTTGTTATATGCGCAACTCATAGTTGCTCAATTACCAGACAGTTACAATTATGCTGACTGGGCAGAAACTAGCCCTGTTTGGTAATAAGTTTCAAAACCAACGCCGATCGCGAAATTGTTTTAAAAAGTAGCCAACTTTGAAAATTTGTCCTTGAAATAATGTTGGATGAGGCTGTGTATTTTTTTTTATTTTTAAAATTGATTATTGAGCCTTTAACGAAATTTTTAAAGAAAAATTGTTGTACAAATGAGCATGAAGAAAGCTTCTGATTTTTATCAGTACAGTGTTTTCTTCTTCTTTTCAAAATGACAATGTTTCATTTCGTACCAGTAAATATTTAATTTTTAATACCATCTTGCATCTTAGCATCTTATAATACATCATGATATATGAAATACATTAAAACCATTGTTTTAAAAAGCTCGCATCAAATGCGCCTCATGTCCAGTCTCAAGACAAGGCGGAGTCAAAACCAAGGTTCGAGATCTCAGTTACGGTATCTGTTTCGGTTTTTTGTAATTTTAGGAATTTCGATCTAATTCGTGAATTTTGGAAATTTTGGTGTAAGTCCCGATTTCGGTTTCATTATTTAAATTTTCGTATAATTACACATATATTTGTTTAATTAGTTGAAATGAAATGTGTAATTTATCTTTAATCAAAAAATAAGATATAAGTGAACAATATTGATTAATTATAAATATTGATACCACTAACAAATATTTATTTATTACTTTGTATTTAATTTTCTTTAGTTACGCTATTTATATTGCATTTTACCAAAGTTAAAATTTCAAATTTTGAATATTTATATATTTGAAACTCAAGTTGATTCTTTTTTCGATTTTCTTTTTATAAAATTTGAGTTTCAATAGGCTTTTTTATATCGAATGAATTGGAGTTTGGTTTGGTTTCATTTAGGTCCCCATTGAAACTAGAACTAAACGGCCGGAATCTCTATATTTCGGTCAAAGCCTCAAACTTTAGGCAAAACGCAGAGAGGCTTACTCAGAAAGACTAGTTGTCTCTAAGGCTTATGCCTTAGCAACTTGAGACGTGTTTTGTACGCCTTATGCACTTCAGGCTACCGAGACGTACATCTTATGGTAATATTTTTCGTCTTCATCTATAATCAAATTGTGTGTAATAAAGTTTACAAACCCTAAACATTTCACAACAAACATGAAAAGAACAATAATAAGAAAATATTACAGAGTAAATTCTTTTTTAAAAATCAAATTTCGTAGTCAATTTAAAAATCATTATAAATTAGCTACTAATTTTAATTGAATTATTTTTAGAAGCGTGAAAGAATTAGAAAGGAAGAAGAAAAATATTAGAAGTATAACTTGTTTTTTGCTGCTTGTGATAATGTACATATGTTTTATTTTTTGATTATTTTTAAACCGGTTGCTACTTGTTATGGTTTATGTTTCAACTTGAAATTGGATGCTGCTATTTCTGCTACTTGCATTTGTCTTCCTTAGACAGATCTCTGTGTAGAGTCTTTTTTTTTATAGTTATTTTATATTTTAAAGTAAAATTATGTTGTGTTCAAGTAAATAATTATAAATGATGAATAAGAAAAAGGGTTTTAAATGAAATATTTTATATGTAATTGATTGTGTTTTGTTTGAATCACTTTGAATGTTTAATGTTTTCTTGTAAATGTTTGACATTATTCTATGTTTAGTCATTGTGCATGTTTATAATGTTTACTTGGAAAACTTACTGCCTCAACCCACCGAGACTTATGCCTCACCTCAGGACCGCTAAATGCTCATACTCCTTTGCATTTTAAAATTTTGATTCAAATCTCAAATCTAAATGAATACACTCATTGTATGTCTAACCTTAAGTCACCATCTCATCAAAAACTCTATATTTATGTCCAGTCTTAGATCAGTATATAATCAGTCACAATTACTAAAATGCTTTTGCTGCGATTGTCTTGGACACAGTTTTAATGGTACAAGTATATTACATCTGTTACGATGTCCTTTTGTTGCAGAAAAGTCAAAAATAATAAGTTCATCCTGATACTGATTTTTGAAATTTCAGAAGTCAATATGACTTGACACAAATAAATTCATATTGTGCGTAGGACTAGAATGGGATGAAAATTATCGTTTCCACCTCTGTTTTATAGAGAGAGATAAGTTATAGTCGAAAACCATGTGCTATCATGGGCTAACTAAACAATGGTTGAATTTGGGCCTGCTCCTATGTAACCCAGGGATAATATTTGAATGGGTACCTTCTCCTATAGTGCAATCACATTTGCTCATCATATGTACTAATGCAATACCACACAATCTACTGAAAAAGCCATTGAAGTTGGTATTGATAACAATGATTTTGTGCGCTTCTTCTGAAGTCAAGCATCATTCTGTAGGCTGTGATGCCTAGAGAACTTATTTGATATGTTCCTTTTATTCTTTTCCCTGAAGACGAATCTGATTGATATGTGCTACTTTTTGTTAAAAGGAGAAGTCGGACAGGTGGTTAGAAGGTGGATCAAGAGGAGACATATCGACAGTTCTGGGAAGTAAATCATACAGCTTACAAAGTAGACAGAGTGCTTTTCCTGCATTTAGACAGGCTTCACAACAGCATGCACCACCACCACCACAATACTCTCAAAGGGAATACCTCAACTTTTACAGATCACAAGGCAGACCCAGCCGGCTACAACAGCAGGAGGGTAACATGAGAAGCCCTCAGGGTCGGATCTGGCACCATGATCGCTAATTTTGTGAATATTGAGTTAGTTTTAAAATGACCTTTAGTTTTTGATCTTTAGTTTATGATCTTGATCACTTAGTTGTACATAGGTATGATTAATTGGTTTTACGTCAAAGATGCACTTCCTGCTAGTGATTAACGCTTTGCATTAGTTATTTATTAGCAAATGCGGACGTCTCAAACTAAACAAATGGAAGGCTCTTGCCTTTTATTTTGGCGAATCAGTGTTATGTTGTATAAACAAATCGCTAATATATGCAAGAGGTTTATGTTTTTGAGGAATACTATTTGCTACCTGACAGGAGATTATGATTTTATTAAATAATCGGGTTCCAACACACAATCATAATTTAAACTCAGGTAGCTGGCCAAAGCGTGAGCGTGATTCCAATATTATTAATTTTATATTAAATAATGTAAAGTGTTTGATGCATTATATGTTGCATTGCTTCATTAAGCGCTATTAGTCTAATATTATTTGTCAATAATACTGTGCACATGCAATTGGTCAATAGTCACACTTGATTCACTATAATTTCCAAACATGCACCGGGTGCACACACAAATTTGCCGATGCAAACCAATTTCATGAATTAAATGGGTAATTGAGATTGATTTACCGTCACCTCGCCTTTGCGGATTGTAGCACAATAACTTATGACTTCTCAATCTCAACGCTCTGTACTACCGATATGCATATTGTTCGATGTGTTATTGTATACATTTACCATGTTATCCATTTCTTTTATTAAATTTCTTTTTTTCCTACATATAAGGACAAATTTTCAAAATAGACTGATTTTCAAAACCATTTGCATGAATAAGCCGGTTTGAAAACTATTTGCACTTATAAGCTAATTTTTGCCACCTCAGCGATGAGCTGGGAATTTTTTTTAAAATAATATGGGGCGCATTTCAGAAATGCGTCTCTGTTAATTTACACTGGCGCAACTGCCAAATGCGCCAGTGTAAATGTTAGATCCAAAACCTGGACAGCAAGCTTCATCATACAATTCAAATCCAAATATACAAAATCCAAATCCAAATGAACAATCTTAAATGATAGCAAATGTTTATCTACATAAAAGCAAACAAATAAAACTACCATTAAATAAATTCTAGCATAACATAATTAAAATTCGTTTACATTCGAATTCAAATAGATGTTATAATTCGGTTACAAAAGCAAACTAATAGTAAACTAACAATAGGAATACTCATGGTTGAGTTGGATCGTCTTGAGTAGGTGGAGGTTGAGAAGGTCCAACGGCTTGCGATTAGTGTGTATCTTGCCTTCTTTTAGTTCTTCGCTCTCTAGTCCTCATAGCTTGTTCGGAAGAGCTTGGCCGTGCTAATCGATTTCTAAAAAGAAGCGTGTCAATAAGTTTCTTCAAATCAAGACACCGTTGTTGGACTTCTCGTTCGATTACTCTACATGTCCGATATTGTCCAACCCTCTTCCTACCGTCTCTAGTACATCGACCTACAAGTTGTACTTATTTATTCAAAATTAGAAACATAGTTCAAGTGAACGAACTTAAAATATCACGATAATGTGAAGATTTACCACATCTCGCTCAAGCGGTGCACAAGCGGTGTATACTCGTTCATCAGAAGTCCAATCTGCAACAATGAATCTTCGAGTAATGGACCAGTACCAAGTCATGTATCTCAAAATAGGAATGGTAGTAAACCGTTGGTGTACGATACGGTGATGTCTATCGTTCCACTGGACGATAGCAAACTCCGCAAACTCCAAATCTGGCTTTGGTTCGCTTGGATCAGGTATGTGTTGACGAAGACCAAACTGTCGCATCACTCGATCAGGATTATACATTTCTACATCTCACATGCATATGATAGGTGTCTTACAAAGCCAACTATGCATCCTACTTAGACATATCTGCGGAAGATCGACTAGTACATCCTGTGTGTACGGATTCAATATAACAGCTTCATCTGTTAACATGTCGAGCTGGTCGCGATAGTAAGTGGCCACCTGCTTTGGAGACTCAACCCAACTCCTTGAACCAAACCATCTATATAAGTATTTGTACAATTAGAGTTTTATTAGTACAAAAATACACACATGTAAATATAGTTGGAAATTAACTACCTTGCACTATAAGGCAATGTTCTGTCGATCTGTATGGATGTAGTCACATTTGGACGGCCAATGGGAAGATGTGTCCATGCCCAAAGCTGTAAAATTTTTAAATACATTTGAATTAAATATTACATATGAGTGAGTTATAACAAATATATCTATGCATATTATACCTGTAAAAGCGAGAGACAACCAGCTATCGATTTGGATTTCATGAGTGCGACATTTGTTAACTCATTATATAATGTTGCCAATATAGCACTGCCCCAAGAATATCATGCACACTCATCCAAATTTCGCAAAAACAATAACCAAAAAAGGTTTAGTCGTCCTTTAGAATGATCGGGAAATAGGGACAAGATATCAAATGTAGAATAACCGCTCTCGCATGATATTCAATTTCTACATCTGAAGCATCCGGTGATGGCTCATCTGCAAATATATCGCGAAGCCATGTCAACTTAACTCTTGCACCTCTTATCTCACTTCGAGGTGGAATCACACCTAAATACTGTTGACAAATATCTTCGTAATTACTTAGTTGTCTGATTGTAACAGAATTTCCTTCTACTGTAACACCTAGAAGAGAACTAACATCTGCTAATATGATGGTAATTTCACCAGTAGGAAAATGGAAAGTTGTAACAACCCTAGATTTTTGAATATAATTTTAAATTTGACTTTATTTTGTTTGAGATAATTTTAAATTTGTTTTATTTGTAAGATTTCATTTATAAATATTTTTAAAGTGATAATAAAAAAATTTCAAAAATTTATTGAATTTATTTTCTATTTTTAAAGGCTAGTTTCCATTTTTCTGCTATTTTCTTCATTTTAATTGTATTTAATTAAAATTTATTTATTTTTGTGAATGCATTTTTATTTTTGTGTTATTATCTTTATTTATAAATATTTTTCAAGTACATAAAAATTTTCCAAAATTTGTTTCATTTATTTTCAAATTTTCTAGCCCAATTTACAATTTTCTGCCATTTTTCTTAATTTAATTATATATAATTAATATTTATTTATTTATTTTTGTTTATTTATTATATTTTCGTAGTTTTATCTGAATTTATATATATTTTTCAGTTATTTAAAATTGCAAAAGAAAATATGGTAATTTGAAGAGATTTGTGACCTTTGATTTGATTAAGCCTTTTTATATTCTTGTCTTTTCACATTTCAACCAACACCTTAATTCAATTGGCTGCCTTAACTCCACTCTTCAGCCGACCATTTCCTTTTTCTTTCTCACGTGTATTTTCTTTCTCAAACTCTAAAAAAAATTCGGCCATCTCCTTTGTGAAATCTTTTGGTAAACTTCTCTTTTCTTTTTCACTTTTTATATGTGAATCATGTAATTTGCACTTGCTCTCTTCATTTCTAGGCTCGGCCCCTGCCATCTCCAGCCATGTTGCCGCCTCCACCACCTGAACCAATCACCACCACCTCCTCTCCAACACCTTAGCCAAGCCGAGCCACCCTAGGTTGAAGATCCACCACCATCTTGCACCAAACTTCAACTATATGTACATAGCCGAGCTTCAACTTGCACCACCACCTCAAACTCCTCCTTGGCCGCCAGCTACACCACCATCTCCAGCCCCTACCCGACCTGACACCCTTTGCCACATCACCCCTGGTCCACACCAGACCTGCCCGTGCCCATGTTGCCTTTGGCCGAGCCCATTTAGGCCTTGAAACCACTTGTGTTGCCTTAGCTTGTTTTTTTCATGAACACATACTTTGCACCATCTTTTTCTATGCTAGGCCGATGCCATTTGAACCCAAACCAGATCCAAACCCATGCTTTGGCCGTGCAAATCTGACCTAGGGCTGTAGCGTATGTGGTTGAAAGCAAGTGTAAACACTTTGTTGATGTTTTGCGCATTCATTTCTAGCTTTGTTTAATTGAATTTGGGTTGAAAACTTACATTGTTTATATTGTTTTGTTTGAATGTGTTCAAGGCAATTAATATTTGGCTCTCTCAATCTCAAATCATTTTTGTGCTTTCGTGTCTCTGAAGATCGTTGTTGTGTGTTTTGGTTTGTCTCCAGCTTATATCAGTGATTATTCTCACCAGACAGTTTTATACTTATATGACTTGTAAATCGATCACATTTGAATCTGTAAAACGCATCACCATGTTACACCTGCTATGTTATGATCATATGATGTTCAACCATGCTTATTTACCTGTTATATCATCTGTTACTGTTATATTATGCTATTCTGTTATTTATTTTAGTTTATCATACTGCAAGTTCGCTTTAGATTAGAATCACTATGAGTTGAAATGATACATACCCGAACGGACTTTGGAATAGGGGAAAATCGTTATGGGTTGAAATGATAAGCCTGAACGATCTTCAAATGTCTCATTTTACTTGGGACTGCGGGTTTGAAATGATAAAACCCGGGTTTTCTTTGTAAGTTACGAATTGAAATGATATATTATCCATATCACTTTACATAGGCTCGAAAATGATATACAAACCCGTGGTTAAAATATATTTTTCTAAAATTTTTAAAATATTTTAGAAATGTAAATATTATAATATTTTGATTTAAATTTAATTAAAAATGATTTTTGTAATGTATTATTAATTTTTTGAAATAAATTAATGGTAAAGTTAGAAAATTTGAAATATAAGTTATTTTGGAAATTTTGATTGTGATTATAAATGGATTTTAAATTAAATATGAAAATATGATAAATTTATGATATTTTGAATTAAAATGAATTTAAAATGATTTTTAATATATTAATGAATTTTTGAATAAAGTTAAAATGTTAAATGAATAAATACTGAGTTGAATTTTGAAATATAACTTAAATTGGAAATTTGTGAATTTGGTTTAAAAGTGAATTTTTAAGTTAAGTAAATAAAATGAAATTAAGTTATATTTTGAAATTTAAACTTAAGTGTTAAGTTAAAAATTTAATTATATGAATTGAAATTGAATGTTGGAATTTAATAAGTGAATTATTATTAAATATTGATTTTTTTGAATGGAAATTTAACTTTATAAAATCATGAATTTAAGGAAAATTAAATGATGGTTATAAATGTGAAAATGTATGATTTTATAAGTTTAAAATGATATAAATAAAATTTAATGGTTTATGAAATTAAATTGGATATTTGAAAGTTAATTAACAGCAATTGTTGTAATGCTATTATTTCTAATGTAAATGATATTACAACATTTGTAAATGCGGTAGTTGATATAAATGAACCAAATAGCTAAATTTTAATAAAGGGTTATTATAGCACTCTGTTAGCGCTGTAATTGCTAAATTTAACTAAGTTTTATTTGGAACTAAAGTAACCCTATTACAGCATTTTGAATGCTATCTCCTGTTAAATCGAACTGTTTTAAACATAACTTTCCATAGCATTTTCTAAGTGCCGCGAAAGATGAATTTTCACTGTTTTGATAAATTTAAGTGAATGAATGAACTTTGAAAGTTTAAAATTTTGAAAATTTAATAATTTAATTATTAAATGTAATAACTTCTTTTTTAATGATTTAAATGAAGTAATTTGATTTGAAATATAAACTATTTTGAAATGTGAATTGAAATGGTATTTTAAATTTGAATAAAATGAATATGGTTTTGAAATGATATGATAAGTTGGATATTTTGAAATGAATTTGAAGTGATATTGAATTGTTAAATGATATTTGATTTTTGAAATATAAATACCATTTTTAAATTTATAACTACGGTTATAATAACGATTGGTTGTTAAAGAAACCGGGATCAGATATGGACATACTCTTTGTCGATACCGAAAACCATTTTAACAACTGTGTACGCGGTGGAGATTCCAGAATGAAGTAGGATGGTGATGACGTTCTCGGGGTACATTACGTGGACCTGACTCCCGCGAGTAAGCTTAAGGTGGCTAAAAAAGGAGCGATCTCGGGCCAAAGGAGGTAGCATCTCTGGCTGGAAACACTTCTTCGATACCATTCTATTACCGTTGTGATCGATTGGGTGCACCCATTGATTTTGGAGTGTTGTTCGAGGTGGGCATAGTGGCTGCTACGTTACCACCAGCCCATGTGCGTAATTGGTATATCTACCCTGGCATTGCCTTGTGTGCCGTGTCACCAACCATGCCGAGCCTTTACTACGAGTTTGTTTTTCTTCCGTAGCCCATGGAGTATTTAGGGTAGTCTCCCGATCTGGAGATATGCTGATACTGGATGGACTACTGGGACTATTATGTGTGAAGGGTGATATGGGTAGCCCGGAACGCTATTTTAAAGTATGTTTATTTTACTGTAGACATTATTTTAATAGTGCAATATTACTATATAGTAAATAGTTTGACGGATCCTTAGAGGATGGGCGGTCCCAGGCATCCTTTAAGTTACTTGTATCTTTATTACAGTTCACTTGAGTTGGTTTACATTATATAAGTATATATTGCCCTGACTCGAGTGTTTTGTGTTTTGCTTTACGCTCTGGTCAGCCTGAGTATTCATAGCTTTGGATTCTCTTTCTGGAGCTGGTCTTTGCTGGAGATCCTGCTTATCTATTTATATATCTATTTCTGTTTCAGCTGTTCTAGTTTATCTCATGTAATAGTGAACTTCTATGTATTTGGGATTTCTATTATGTTGTTTCAGACTGTTATTATGTATTTGGGTTGAGACTCTGTTATAGTAGCTTCATGAACTACTATGTTATTTTATATTCCGCTGCGAGTTATTCTGATTGTTCTGTGTCTTTGTTTCTATGTATTCGATTTCATTTGCTTCAAATTTATTTACAATCTGTTATTTTGCATCATTCAAGCCCGACATGTGTTGATTATTGTCGTTTTGAATGGTATGAAATGGCGGGTCATTACAGTTGGTATTAGAGCTTTGGTTTTTTTGGCAAACCATTGCCTCTGCGGAGCAAAAACTCATTAGAGATAGGGTATTTCTACCCTAGAATGAGTGAAATCAATCTCAGAATCATATATTTGTGAGAGACGTATTTTCGAAGTATAAAATGATTTTTCAAAATGTTTTCAAAAGATTTTTCAAAGATTATTTTGATATATAAAATTTTTCTTGTTTTAAGGATTTTCAAATGTTTTTCAACTTCCTTTCTTTCGTATCTACCTTGTTAGATTTTTCTTTCTTTAGGATATTCATCCAAGTGTATTCTCTTGTCTTATCTTAATTTATATTTGGCTTTTCTTTATCTTGTCCTAAATTCATTCTTGATTTGTCAGGATGAATCGAGGAAATGCCAGAGGTAGGGGTGGGTCGTGCCACAGCTCCTCAACCTGTTGCTCCTGTTCACCGTTCTCTGTAAGGAATTCTCTCAACTAGGTAGAACCCCATTCACCGGTTCAGAGAGCATCATTAAGGTTCAGCAGTGGTTGTGGAGTCTTGAGAGGATATTTACTGGTCTTGATATTACTGATGTCCAGAAGTGTCAGTTAGCAGCTTGGCAGTTGCATGATTCTGCTTTAGATTGGTGGGAGTCCGTTACGGCTAACACCGTCGAAGCTGATATTACTTGGGAGCAGTTTAGGTATCCTTTGTGTTATCTTGAATTTTGTTCCTATTTTTCTTTCTTTTGAATCTATCTTAAGTTTGTTCTGTATCTCTTTTGCAGGGAGGCTTTTGTGGCAAAATGGATGCCAGAAGTTGGGAAATCTCAGCTTTATCGTGAGTTTATGGATCATAAGCAGGGTAGCATGTCTTTTGCTGAGTATGAGAGGAAGTTCAACGAACTTTCCAAGTTCGGTTCTAGCCTGATTGATACTCCTCTCAAGAAGAATGAGAAATTCATTGCTGGTGCTCGTCCAGAGTATTATAGCCGCCTCATTTCTCATGTTCATGGTTCTTTCACCCAGCTTATGGATATGGCTATTCGCTATGAGAACCCTACATCTAAAGGTCCTGCTGCTTCTGGTGCTACTCCAGCTCAGTCTTCCTCTGCTAATTCCAAGAAGCGTAAGCCTAATTTCCATCAGCAGAAGAAGAATTGGCAAAAACATTCTGGTTTGGGATCTTCATCATCTGCTCCTGCTCAAAGGCAACCAGTTGATCTCTCCTCTATCACTTGCTTTAGGTGTGATCAGAAGGGACACTATGCCAATAGCTGTCCTACCTTAGTTGGTGCTGCTGTTCCTCCACCTGCTCAGTTGGCTAGGCGTGATCTTTGCCATATCTGTCTCCAGCCTGGTCATTTTAAGAAGGACTGCCCTACTCAGCAGAGGGGTACGCCTTCTGGTATATTTGCTGTCACTTCTGCCTCATCTCCAGTTTCTCCACCTGCTCCTGCTCCTAGTGATGACCAAGGTACTCTCCAGGGTTCATTTACTTTATTCCATCATCCTATTCGTGTGTTGTTTGATACTGGAGCTTTACACATTTTTATTTCTGTTGATTTGTGTGATAAGTTTGAGCATCTCCTATCTCCTGAGTATGCTTCTGTTCCATATGTGTTTCAAATCCTATTGGGGGTCCTGCTAACCTTAATCAGATTTGTAAGAAAGTGAAACTTCTCCATTCCGATCATTGCTTTTGTGGTGATTTTTATGTTTTGGGCTTCGATGCTTTTGATTTATTGCTTGGTCAGGATTGGTTAGTGAATCATGATGCTCATATCTCTTGTAAAGCCCGGACTTTTCATCTTGTTGATGATCAGGGGAATTCTTGATTATTCAGTGCCGCATACCTCTGGATTTTGCTGGCAACTTTATTTATTCTCTGGATTCTTCTCCCAGTGATCTTGATTCAACTCCTGTGGTTAGACTATATCTCGATGTATTTGGTGAAGTCACTTCTTTACCTCCAAAGTGGGAAATTGATTTTCGGATTGATCTTATTCCTGGTGCTCGACCTGTTGTTCTTCCTCCTAAAAGAATGGCACCCCGCGAGAAGGTTGAGATGGGAAAGCAAATTGAGGACTTGTCTTCCAAAGGTCTGATTAGGGCTAGTTTTTCTGAATGGGGAGCCACGGTGGTTTTTGTCACCAAGTCTGATGGTTCTCTTCGGATGTGTGCTGATTATAGGGAGCTGAACAAGCTCACTATGAAAAACAGATATTCAATGCCTCGTATCAATGACATGTTTGATCAGCTTTATGGTGCCACAGTTTTCTCTCAGCTTGATCTTGCCACTGGTTTTCATCAGCTCAGGGTTGCCGAGGATAGCATTCCCAAGACCGCTTTCCGCACTGAGAATGGTTTTTATGAATGGTTAGTCATGCCTTTCAGTTTGACTAATGTGTTAATGTACTATTTTATTTAGACATAGATTAAATAAATATTTGCTGAATAAAATTAAATGACACAGAATTTGAATTCAAACAGAATATTTTATTCAAACAAATATTTATTACAATTTTGAATAGTACAAATTCAAGCTCTCACTATTCACTATACAACTTTGATACAAATTCAATTATATCACTATTTTACATTTACATTTAACCTCACTACATATCACTCACACTCGTATTTTGTCTTCAACTATATTCCAGTTAGAATCCAGCATCTGAGCAATCTGCAAAAATGAATTTTGACGCAGTAAAATTGAAAAAGAAATGTTTTTGCAATATAAAATAAAATATGATTTTTGAAAATATGATTTGCCTCAGTTATTTGGGTTGTTCGTCATAATTTACATTTGAATTCATCACACACGAACAGTGTGACATGCACAGTGTATCACTGTACATGCCACAAGGCCGTGCACATCGATATACACTTGATTGATTTACAGGGACAGGTGAGCACAGGTCAAACCCAAATGAAAAGCCGGGTTCAACTCACGTGCAATAACATAAATGTCACAACTCTCAGCACAAGGTCAAACCCGAGTTTTAAAACTGGATTCAACTCAGGTGCGAATCAAAAGTACACATGAATGATATGTTCAAACATGACAGCAAACAGAAGTGCAACAGTACAAACCAAAGTCAAGGCAACATGAACTGCAGACCAAACACACATGAGTGTATACAAATGATCAGACCATAACGAAGCGAAGCCAGAAGCTCAAGTCAATGCACAGTGCAAACATATTCACCTAAGTGACACAGTGAACAAGGCAATATGTACAATAACATGTCAACAGCAATGACACAGCAACAAGGAAGACCACACAGTGCACATATGTAAAGTATAGACTGGCATCAAAACCAGTTCAACAATTGAGTACAATATGCACAGAAGCAAAATCCAATTAAAATACCAACTGCAAATATCCATGGCCGAGCATTGAACAAGACTACAAATACAAAGCCACAAGAGAACCAGACTAGTGACATGTGGACAGTGAAAATCAAATAACCAAACTACTCAAATGAATTCGATCAAAGTGTAGAAGCAAATGTCTTTAAGAAGCAGTGCAAACTCAAACAAGTAAGTGCAGCTGTGAAAACTGAAGTGGCAAGCTACAAACACCTGTGCAACAACAGTATCAATAACAAGTACAGTGTTCCTCAAAGACAAATTCGAGCTAGAAACCAATGAACATGCAGTCAACTCAAGTACATCAACTACAAGATCAACTCGAAGCAATTGACTACAAACAGCAGGCGAGCTCGAAGTAGTGACAGTAAGCAATGTAGCAACATGCAAATAAAACCAACAAAGTACACAAACAATGCCAGAGACTAAGCTCACAGGGGTCAGAAAGCCGAACTTAATCCAGAAGGTGAAAGGAGTAAATAATATAACAGTGAAGTCAAATTCAGTTGAACAAAGCCAAGACCGAAGCCAGCAGTACAGAAAATATAGAATGAAATCAACATGGTCAAAGCAAATCAACGCAGTGATGAAAATTCAAGTGCGTATGAAGTATTGACGAAGTCAAAAATCAACACCGTGATGAGCACGACAATTCAAAGCCGCAATTCAAAGCCGTGGGTATCAAGCATCAGAAATATACGATTATGAACAAGTCAGAGAAAATCACAATCATCCACATGAAAATCAATGGCCGAGTGAAATTAATTGACAAATTCAAATTAGTTTATACGAACGCAATTCAAGGAAATCGAATGCATATATAAACCCACAATCATCATCGGCTAAAGCATCGAGTTCAAGTACGAAAACACTAAAGCATAAAAGCATAAAATTACATACCGAAATCACAGAAGGAACTCGATCCAAATTGAAGAGCCGTGAGAAAATCAAAGAGCATCGAAGCCTACTATCGAACGATATCGAGCGGCGCTTCAATTTTCACAACCCTAATTTTGGAAGCAAGGAGCAAAAGAGCCGAAGCCCTAATTTTGTTTGCAGAGAAGAACAAGCCGCCATCTCAAAGAGGAACGAGAAAGAAGGAACCATTTCGACATTATTTTCTACAGAGCAAAATAGATAAAGAAGAGAACGGGCTAAAGAAATAAAAAGGGCCGGTGTTTCTTTGTTTAAAGGGGCTTTATTTTTTAATTAGGGTTTAAAGTGTTTGTTAATTATTTGTTTTTAATTGTTGTTTTTATTTTTCAAATCAAATCTTGGTAAATCACCACCTCGGGTTTAGGTAGTGTCAGATTGTCTAGTTAGAATTAGTTCAGTGAGCAGGGTGTGCGAGTTTGCAAAGCTCTATAGGCGGGAGCAGCGTTTGCGAGTAAGCGAAGCTCTATAGGCGGGAGTAGAGTTTGCGAGTAAGCGAAACTCTATAGGCGGAGCAGGGTGTGCGAGTCTAGTAGAGTGTTTGTGAGCGGGAGCAAATGTTTGCGAGTCTAGTAGAGTGTTTGTGAGCGGGAGAAAATGTTTGCGAGTCTAGTAGAGTGTTTGTAAGCGGGATACTGTTTAATTCTAATAGAAATCTGAGAATGCAGTAGTAGGCAGGGGTTGCCAAAGCTGGGTAAATTTTGTGTGTGATTTACTTTTCAGCATATTTATTTCTGCAGTTTGTTTTTACGTTTTAAATCGAGAAAATCTGCTATAACCCTATTCACCCCCCCTCTAGGGTTAATCTAGACCCTACAAGTGGTATCAGAGCCCGGTATTTTTCATTAACTCTAGAGTCATGAATCCACCAAATAATACTTTTGTTGTGGGTCGTTCCAATATTATTCCTTCTATTTTCAATGGAACAGATTTTTTGAACTGGAAATTAAAAATGGAATTTTATTTAAAATCTGTTAATATTAAATGTTGGGATATTATTGAAAATGGGTGTGATATAACAAATAAGGAAATTATCTCGGTTAATGCTCTTGCTATGCATATATTATATTCTCATATTAATCGTGATAATTTTTATTTCGTCTCTCATTGTGAAAATGCACAGAAAATCTGGAAAACTCTCGATGCAATATATGGTGCAAAAGTCAACGGCAATGAGAAGTCCTCCACAACCGACTCAGTTAAAGAAATATGCTTAACAAGATTGGTAAATAGCAGTTGTGATGAGGATGATGATGATGGAGCAGCTGAGCTGGCGTTAATAATAAAGAAATTCAAAAGGTGGAACAACAAATACAGAAATCCAGCTCTAAATCAACAATTGAAAAGCAAAATAATTAAAGCACTAGAAAACTCTGAAGAACACGGGATCATCTGCAACAAACCCGGTGATATCAAGCCCAATTATCCCCGATTTCAACTCGACAAAGAAAAGAATTCAAAAAGGAAATTTGCAGCCACGTGGAATAAAAGCGATAGCAGTGAAACTGAGAAAGCAGATATATGCCTTCATGGAAATATAACCGATAGCGACGATGACGAGCCAAGCGAGGTATCAAAACTTACTCACTCTGAATTACTTATTTATTTCCACGAAGTAAATGGCTGTTTTGAACGACTTAGGGAGAAATATGCTAAACTTGAATCACAAAAAGTTACTTTGATAGAATTAAACGAACAACTTGACCAATTAGTTAAAATTTATCAAAGTAGGATCCCTAAGTGTGATAAGTGTCCAACATTTGAAGAAGAAATTAAAAAATCAGAAATTAAAATGAAATCACTTGAAAATGAAATTCTGATTTTAAAAGAAAATGAAAATACTAGAAGAGAGAATTCTATTAAAAAGTGCACACAATTGTTAAACGAAAATGAATCTCTCAAAATACAAGTCCAACAATTGTCAACGACTTTAGATAAATTTTCAAAAAGCAAAAAATCATTGAATATGCTATTAGGAAAGCAAACTGTTAACACGGTTAGAAAAGGACTTGGATATAATCAATCTAAAATTGTTGAAAGCAATATTAATCAAGTTAATTCAATGTGCACAGTTTGTAGAAAATTTGGACACAATCAAAATAATTGTTGGTATAGACGCAAACACGTGAAAACCATACCAATTTGGGTTCCAAAAGGCACAAATATAAAATCTTTGAAAGTCAAACAAATTTGGGTGCCAAAAGGAACATATGTAAATAGTTTTGGGTCTCCACAAACATATTTTTCATGTTCTGCCACTAACAACCATGGACCTATAAAAACAAATAGGTCATAAAAATCTTTCATCGTGTAGGTGTGGTGGAAGGCTAAGGAACAACAACAGTGTTCTCTGGATTTTGGCTGTTCCAGAAACACAACGGGCGACAAAGCAAAGTTCCTTAGCCTAGTATAAAGGTGACAGATTCACAATGGACAACAACGAAAAATTATCGTAAAGGTAAAGCAGGTAAATTTGTTTTGAACGATATATTAAATGTGATAATCTGCACCGTAATCTGAATTAAATCAGCCAGTAATGTGATGATGAAATGAATGATGTCTTTAATTCTGACTTATTCTTAATTGATATTTTTTTTGACTTGTTCTTACTTTGATTTGTGCTTAAAAGTTGACCAACCATCTTTTCATCATTGAACTTAATCTGTTTGGTCAAATTATGATGTTGATTGATTACTGTTTACTCATGCTATAAAAAGGATTTTAAGAAATTTTTGAAATTGTTGAAACTTTATGAAATTGTTGAAACTTCAAGAAATTGTTTTGAAATAATAATGAAGTTTTAATGACTGTTGATAGTTGTTCATCCTATGGTTTCTAAGTTTAACACTATGATATTTGTTTGAGTGTTAACATAGCTTCATTTCAAATTCAAGAGAATTTCATTCTGAGATTGTTTGTTGAAATTTCAAAATCTGGTCTTTGACATCCAACGAGTGAATATTGAGTGAAATTTAAATTCAGATGCAGATTACACTGGTAATATAGTTGATAAAAAAATTACTAGTGGAACGTGATTAATCTTTGAGACATTCATTTGCTGCATCATTTTTCATAGAAAATATCTGCATATTTTTCACTTGAAATAATTTTCAAATAGCAGATTTTTTTTTTCATATAACCCCTTCGAGAAAATCATTTTTGACCATATTTTCAGATTAGTCATTTTTATTTGATTTTGAATGACAAATTTTGACAAATCTAACTCCCTAATGATTATCGAAAAGATCAATAGTGATTGAAAAAGTGATGAGTGTCGATATGTGTCATACATTACTCAAGGCAGTATATTTAGAAAAATTTCTTTAGAATTTCATAACAAGAGTTATAAAAAATTTTGTTGGGTAAAAATTCCATGATCATTTCTATTTCTATCATCTTTCTATCGACCATCACTCATCAAAATCATATATAGTATGTAAATTTGTGGTAGTTTATAAAGGAAATTATCTGTGCTTCAATTTATTATATTTTTCAATAAAAATAAATATACAAAGTATTCACTCTCATTTAAAAGTCCTCACGGTTATGCATGGGTGAATTACTTGGATTTTTGATTATGTGCTTCCATGCTCATTTAAAAATCCTTACGGTTATGCATGTATGGAACGCATATCAAAATTAATTGATTAAATAGACAAGTTGATTCTAATCCCATTTAAAAGTCTTCACGGTTACGCGTGGTTAGAAGATACTTGAATTCATTTTTAAAATAAAAATAAAAACTGTGAATACTACTAATCTCATTTAAAAGTCCTAACGGTTATACATGGTTAGTAGATATTCAAATTTCCTGAAATAAATATACCACAAATAGACACAACTATATGGTTTTATTTGATGAAATCATTCCTATCATTCTAAAGTGGAATATGCGCCTGACAAGGATAATTATGATTTTTGTTTGAGTTTTATTGAAATTTGATATTTATATTCAATTGAGTTAAATGTTTGATTCATGTTTGTCACTTCATCCCTATTTTTATAACACTGTTATTCTTTTGCTGATAACAAAAGGGGGAGAGAAAAGTTAAGATTTTGTCAAATAGAATCAAGCAAAGGTCAAATAATTTTCCATTTGCATCTAGGCTCATTTATATATTTCTATTTGTATGCATATATGTAGGGGGAGTATCGTGTAGAGAGAAAGCATTCAAATAGGGGGAGCAAATTGAACGATCAAATACATTTAACATATTCAAAATCTTAAATATATGTTTGTTATCATCAAAAGGGGGAGATTGTTGAATATGCGCTTACATGATTTTTGTTTGATGATAATAAATATACATACATTCGTTTAAATGTATTTGTTAATGTACTGTTTTATTTTTTCATAGATTAAATAAATATTTGCTGAATAAAATTAAATGACACAGAATTTGAATTCAAACAGAATATTTTATTCAAACAAATATTTATTACAATTTTGAATAGTACAAATTCAAGCTCTCACTATTCACTATACAACTTTGATACAAATTCAATTATATCACTATTTTACATTTACATTTAACCTCACTACATATCACTCACACTCGTATTTTGTCTTCAACTTTATTCCAGTTAGAATCCAGCGTCTGAGCAATCTACAAAAATAAATTTTGACGCAGTAAAATTGAAAAAGAAATGTTTTTGCAATATAAAATAAAATATGATTTTTGAAAATATGATTTGCCTTAGTTATTTGGGTTGTTCGTCATAATTTACATTTGAATTCATCACACACGAACAGTGTGACATGCACAGTGTACACTGTACATGCCACAAGGCCGTGCACACCGATATACACTTGATTGATTTACAGGGACAGGTGAGCACAGGTCAAACCCAAATGAAAAGCCGGGTTCAACTCACGTGCAATAACATAAATGTCACAACTCTCAGCACAAGGTCAAACCCGAGTTTTAAAAATGGATTCAACTTAGGTGCGAATCAAAAGTACACATGAATACTATGTTCAAACATGACAGCAAACAGAAGTGCAACAGTACAAACCAAAGTCAAGGCAACATGAACTGCAGACCAAACACACATGAGTGTATACAAATGATCAGACCATAAAGAAGCGAAGCCAGAAGCTCAAGTCAATGCACAGTGCAAACATATTCACCTAAGTGACACAGTGAACAAGGAAATATGTACAATAACATGTCAACAGCAATGACACAGCAACAAGGAAGACCACACAGTGCACATATGTAAAGTATAGACTGGCATCAAAACCAGTTCAACAATTGAGTACAATATGCACAGAAGCAAAATCCAATTAAAATACCAACTGCAAATATCCATGGCCGAGCATTGAACAAGACTACAAATACAAAGCCACAAGAGAACCAGACCAGTGACATGTGGACAGTGAAAATCAAATAACCAAACTACTCAAATGAATTCGATCAAATTGTAGAAGCAAATGTCTTTAAGAAGCATTGCAAACTCAAACAAGTAAGTGCAGCTGTGAAAACTGAAGTGGCAAGCTACAAACACCTGTGCAACAACAGTATCAATAACAAGTACAGTGTTCCTCAAAGACAAATTCGAGCTAGAAACCAATGAACATGCAGTCAACTCAAATACATCAACTACAAGATCAACTTGAAGCAATTGACTACAAACAGCAGGCGAGCTCGAAGTAGTGACAGTAAGCAATGTAGCAACATGCAAATAAAACCAACAAAATACACAAACAATGCCAGAGACTAAGCTCACAGGGGTCAAAAAGCCGAACTTAATCCAGAAGGTGAATTGAGTAAATAACATAACAGTGAAGTCAAATTCAGTTCAACAAAGTCAAGACCGAAGCCAGCAGTACATAAAATATAGAATGAAATCAACATGGTCAAAGCAAATCAACGCAGTGATAAAAATTCAAGTGCGTATGAAGTATTGACGAAGTCAAAAATCAACACCGTGATGAGAACGGCAATTCAAAGCCGCAATTCAAAGCCGTGGGTATCAAGCATCAGAAATATACGATTATGAACAAGTCAGAGAAAATCACAATCATCCACATGAAAATCAATGGACGAGTGAAATTAATTGACAAATTCAAATTAGTTTATACGAACGCAATTCAAGGAAATCGAACGCATATATAAACCCACAATCATCATCGGCTAAAGCATCGAGTTCAAGTACGAAAACACTAAAGCACAAAAGCATAAAATTACATACCGAAATCACAGAAGGAACTCGATCCAAATTGAAGAGCCGTGAGCAAATCAAAGAGCATCGAAGCCTACTATCGAACGATATCGAGCGGCGCTTCAATTTGCACAACCCTAATTTTGGAAGCAAGGAGCAAAAGAGCCGAAGCCCTAATTTTGTTTGTAGAGAAGAACAAGCCGCCATCTCAAAGAGGAACGAGAAAGAAGGAACCAGGCCGGCATTATTTTCTACAGAGGAAAATAGATAAAGAAGAGAACGGGCTAGAGAAATAAAAGGGGCCGGTGTTTCTTTGTTTAAAGGGGCTTTATTTTTTAATTAGGGTTTAAAGTGTTTGTTAATTATTTGTTTTTAATTGTTGTTTTTATTTTTCAAATCAAATCTTGGTAAATCACCACCTAGGGTTTAGGTAGTGTCAGATTGTCTAGTTAGAATTAGTTCAGTGAGCAGGGTGTGCGAGTTTGCAAAGCTCTATAGGCGGGAGCAGAGTTTGCGAGTAAGCGAAGCTCTATAGGCGGGAGCAGAGTTTGCGAGTAAGCGAAACTCTATAGGCGGAGCAGGGTGTGCGAGTCTAGTAGAGTGTTTGTGAGCGGGAGCAAATGTTTGCGAGTCTAGTAGAGTGTTTGTGAGCGGAAGCAAAGGTTTGCGAGTCTATTAGAGTGTTTGTAAGCGGGATACTGTTTAATTCTAATAGAAATCTGGGAATGCAGCAGTAGGCAGGGGTTGCCGAAGCTGGGTAAATTTTGTGTGTGATTTACTTTTCAGCATATTTATTTCTGCAGTTTGTTTTTACGTTTTAAATCGAGAAAATCTGCTATAACCCTATTCACCCCCCTCTAGGGTTAATCTAGATCCTACATAATGTTCATGCTTTCTTTGTTGATTTGATGAATCTTGTCTTTCGTGATGTGCTTAATAAATTTTTGCTGGTCTTTGTCGATGATATCCTTGTCTTCTCTAAGACCAAGGAAGAACATGAGTTGCATTTGAAATATGTTCTAGAGACTCTCAGAAATCATCAACTGAAGGCTAAATTTCTACAAGCCATTTTTGGAAGGATGAAGTCCGATATCTCGGGCATATTGTTTCTAGTAATGGAGTTTATACTGATCCAGGCATGATCGCTGCGATCAATGTATGTCTTTCTTTCTTTCTTCTCTTATCTCTATCTTTGTTAGTCGGTGTGCGACTTGTCAGCAAGTCAAAGCTGATCACCAGAAGGCCTCTGGTTTGTTGCAGCCCCTTGAGATTCCCAATTGGAAGTGGGAACAGGTTTTCATGGATTTCATCGATGGTTTACTGAGGACTCGGAAGGGTAATGAGAGTATCTGGGTTATTGTTGATAGACTGACCAAGTCCGCTCATTTCATTCCGGTCAAGTCTACTCGTTCTGCTTCTAGCTTATCTGAGATCTACATGAGAGAGATTGTTCGTCTCTATAGTGTTCTGTTCGTCGACGGAAATTCTATCGGTTTAGAAAACCGTCGAACGAATTTTGAAATAAAAATAACCGCAAGCGCACGGTGTACGAATGTAGCACGTGGCGAATGCGGGTCGATCCACAGGGAATTGATGATTTTAAAATTCTATTCAATCAAATTATACCGAAGTCGAGAGTGAATAGTTAGAAATGTAAGAAACTAACAAAAACTAGCAAAAGAAAATGATAAAAATATGAGAGTTAAAAGAACAATTTAGAGATAAATCCACTCTCTAGATCATATAAATCAACAAAATGAAGTTATGATCTCTCTTTTCTTTTCATTAGTGTAATTAGTTGATGTGTTTGTCATAAGTATGATATATTTGTGCTATTAATTAGCCCAATATAAACCATCAAACTATAACACAACCACTAATACACATTTAACTCTCATGAAATATGACAACAAAGTTGAAATAAAAATCTATTTTAAGCATAGCCTATTAACTATTGTTTAGAAATATAGGCTATCAAATTTCAATTTCAACATTCACTTCTTTGCCATAATCATATTTAGATGAAGAGGTTATTTGTGTTATGTTTGTTTAAGCATAGACTATTTGTTATGAACAACATAGACTATCAAATTCAAAGCCAAACAACATCATTAAACCACTTCAAGTGTTTCTATTAAAGCACAAAAAGAGAGTATAAACATCAAAATGTTGCATCTACATACTAGAGAGCTTCATTACCCCTAAATTGTAGGGATTAAGCTCTCATATTTGTTATCAAATCAACAAATGTAGAAAGTAACATGAAAGCAAAAAGAAAGGAAAATGAAAGCTAATGGAAAAGACAACTAATCTAGTTGCATAAAGGTAAATCTACACTATTACATATGAAGAGAAGAAGCATGTAAATAAAAGAGAATTAACATTGCATAAAAGAAAAGAAATTTACATGAAATAAAATGGCTAAATAGCCATGGAAAGAAAGAGAGCTTTGATTTATTTTCTAAACTAAAACTAACTAACTAAGAGGAGAGACACTAAGTGAAGAGAGAGCATGTTACATGAAACATAAGGGATATTTATACAAGTGTTAAAACCCTAATTCATTTTTTTGGGGAATGCCCAAAATGCCCCTTAGGAAGTGTGGAGGCCAAGTAAGCATTAACATGTCTTAATCCCCCATTAAGTGTACTGAAGCCATTAACTCCAAAAGCATGTGCATTAGCCTTTAATTTGTACATTGAGGTAGGTGGGTAGGTGGGGTCCTCCATGTTCTTCACTTTGAATTATTTCCATCTTCATTCCTTTGTATTAATTTTGTGCATGCATATCTTTATGAAACCACTTCTATTTGAGATCAAATTCCTACAAAAATATATACAAATTTTCAATTAATTTTTCTCAAAGAAATATATGCACACAAATGACCGTTTTGCCCATATATGAAGATGAATATGTGACAATTTGGAATAATTTGAATTTTTGGTTTAAACAAGTTAAAATACCCGATATGATCATTTATTTAATTCAAATAGATTAAATATGGTGGTAAAAATATGCACATTTACGTGCACATCAAATACCCCCACACTTATCTTTTTATTCGTCCTCAAATAAAGGAAAACCAAGATAAATCCATTTTCGTAGGGAGCACGATTGCATTGAGCATATGCAACAAGCCGTTAAACCTCTGGGTGTCCCCAATAGGACGAGTGTTGTCTCGTGAGGGTTTTCAGTGGATACTACCCACAAAATCCAATTGCAGGATGAAAATATTTACAAAATGCAAGATTTATTTACAAAGAGATGAATGCAAGTTTTTGAAATATTTACAAAATTAAGGATTTATTTCTAAATCGACACAGATAAGTTAAATATTGGTTTTGGTCATTATCTTGAAAATTTAAGTCATTTACTTGTCAAATTTCCAACAAAAATCAAGTTATCGTAACAAATAGACAATAGTTTAACTTGTTGTTTCGGTTGATAACAAAGTGTAATTATAAAATAGATCCTTAGTTGATTATCAAAGTTTATCAAAGTGGTATTTTCATTTATTTTCAATAACAAATCAAATCAAACAAGTAAAAATAGTGCTAGGATTTCAATTGCTTGCTCTCTCATTATTTGCAAGAAAAATTACACACCTAGCTCAGATAAACTGAGGCCAGATATACCACCCATGCACTGCCTTTCGGGATTATGTGAGGGGAGTACAGAGCATGGCGAGTGCACACACTTTCATGCATACACTATCGACCGTAGGTGGTTTTTATTAAGTCTTTTTTTACATGTGTTCCATACATCATAACCGTGAGGACTTTTAAATAAGTATGAAATCACATAATCAAAAATTCCACACCCATGCATAACCGTGAGGACTTTTAAATGAGAATGAATACTTAGATGTTATTATTTTTTATTTTTATATTTTTTGAGAGGGAGTTTTGCAAAATCATCTTAGCACCATTTAACTTAGAAGATAAAAAAAAATGTTATATCCTTTACTTTAAATCAACCACTTTTTAAAACAAAGATTTTCAATTAGGATGTACTTCATAATTAACACATATGAATCTTCCTATATACTACTTAAGCCATTATTATTTGTAATCAAACTTCATTTTTATTTTTGTTAAGACCAATAAATTTTCAAAAATTTCAATTTAATAAACCAAAGCCATATATTTATCTTATAGTGTTTCTTTTAAAAATAAATCAAAAGAAAATTTGTTTTTGGGATTTTTTTTAATATTTTTTTGATTTTAAAGCAAAAATAAACCAAAAAAAAATGAAGACGAGTCTCCCCCCACACTTGATTTTGACTGTGTCCCCACAGTCAACCAAAGTGGAAGGAGAAAATATAAAAACCTAACCTTTATTTAAATAAAAATGAAAACATGATTATTTACAAGTCATCAGAAAGTATGCCGTTAAAGAGTAAATGAACCGGTCTTCCAAGAACCGATTCATTTGTCTCACTAAGTATGTAAGACACAGCTCAAGCGCAGAAAACCAAACCGTAAAAGATTTCGAAGTTGAACATTGATTTGGAAAAACGAATGTTTTTTTTATTGAAAATTATACGAGTTGTTTTGTTTTCGATGATTTTTGAGGTCGATAAAACAATTGATTGAAGTTCTAGTTTATTTTCACCAATTTGAAATTCAAGCTTATTATTGAAAACATTTTCAGAGTTATTGATTTCGAAATCAAAATGGTGATTTTCATCTTCCCCGTCGGAATTTAACAACTCGTCGTCCAAAAGTCCAAAAAATTCGTGTTCATTAAATTTGTCTTCCTTTGTTGGATTATCAAGAACTTTATTACATAAATCATGTTCAAAATTCAAAGTTGTTGTATTCAAATTTTCAGAAAAAGGAAGATCGAAATTTAAATCGATTTTCTCACCCTCAATAGAATTGAAATCCAACTCAATTACCAAATTTTCAACAACTTCGTTAAGATCATCGTTTTCCATTTCAAAATTTGTTATTTGAAAATCGTCGATTTGGGTAAAAGATGGATTATCGCTTGACTTGTCACACGTTGGGATTTGAGTATGTTTATCACGTTGATTCAAATATGTTTCTAACACCAAATCCATGTGATCATTGTACATTTCATTCATTTGTTCAACAAAGTCAAATTTGTGATTATTAACTTGAATTTGTACTTGTTGAGGACAAGAATCGCCAATTTCAATAAATGGTGGATTTGATTCTTCGAAAGTTGGGATCTGATTATGATTTTCACGAAAAGTTTTGTATTTCTCAAGTAATACATCCCCGTTGTCTTCTTCCATTTGGTCAACAAAATCAAATTCATGATTATTAGTTTGAAAATTTTCACTTTGAATCTGATGAGGACCAAAGTTTTCAGTTGTATTGTGGTTGAGATTATACCCATTGCCAAATTCGTTCGAAAAATTGTTTCCATTTTTGTTTTGAGTTTGAAATTCATTTTGGAGATCAAAATTGAATTGGCATGGGTTATGATCGAAATTGTTTGAATTTTGAATTGAACTCAAATTTTGAAATCCTTGACTCGAGTTATTACACAAATATGAATTGTACAAATCATTTATCTCTTGATTTTGTTCTGTAGAGAGTTCGAGTAAAGATGAAATCATTTCAATGCTATTTTCAAGAGTCGAAGGTTGATCATCGTTTTGAAAACTTTGTTGTTCAAAATTTGAATTATTTACAAAATAGTTGTCGTTAAAATATCCATAAGAATTTTGAGTGAAATTGTATGGATTATACTGATTTTCCAAACTAAAATCAAGTGAGTAAGAAAAAGGAAACTCGGACATTTTCAAGAATTTTTTTTTTTGGTTTTTTTTATAAAAGAAAAATATTTACAAATAGAATTTATTTTTAAAATTGAAAAATTGATTTTTGTTTTGTTTTTGGATTTTCAATTTTTTTTTGGCTTTTGAAAAGATTTTATATTTTTTTTTTGGATTTTTGAAATTTCAAAGTAAAAGGATTTAAAACATTCAAAGAAAAATAAAAGGAATATTCACAATTTTTTTTAGTTTTGGATTTTTGATTTTTTTTTTTGTTTTTTTTAAATATGCATGAACTAATGCAACTAAATGAATGCAAGGTTAATTTCAAATTATTTATCCTAAGTTAACCCAAAATTGTATAATCACACTTTGTCTTAATTCAACAAGATAGTTCTCAGCCAGGTAACGGGCAGGGGTTATCGGTGCACCACGAATCACCGTAGCAATGCAGCCGAAGGTTTAAGTACCTTCAGAGAAACAATTCAGTATAATATTTATGAATCACCGTAATATTTATAACTGATTATTGCTCTACCGTAGCCTAGACACCAAGAAATTAAATTGTTCAAAGAAGACAAATTGTTAATATACAATTAAGAGTTATCAATGTCTAACTGTTATTATTAATCAAAATCTAAGATGAAATGCAAAACTGAAATTAAACGTGTATTAACAATGCAACTACGAATGAATTTTTGTTTTGGTTTTTGATTTTTGAATTTTTTTTTGAAAATATAGAAATGCTAATGCAAGCAATCAACAATGCAACTAAAATAAAAAAAGAGATATATACAATGCAAGATGAATAAAAAAATTATAAATAAGCAAGCAATTTTTTTTTTGGCAAGCTCAGCAAAGCAAGCAATTTTTCCTTTCTGCTTTGGCAACCTAGAAAAAAAACAAATGATGTAAGTACAGAATTATTATATCTTTTTTTTTTGAAAACAAAAGAAAATTAAAACAAAATAATTAAAAGAGAAAGTTGTTTGTATTAACAAAACTAAAAACAATTAAAACTAAACAAATCAAAACAGAACATAAGAAAATAATGAAAAAAAAATTCACTTAGGCCCACCCACAAACGTTATAACCCGACCCAAAACAAATCAAAACAAAATTCGCTTTCTTTTGTAACTCCTCCCTAAATGATTTCAGCAAATAATTCTTTCACAATAACAAATTTACTCAACCATTTTTTTTAAAATTAAATTTCCAATTTCGCTTTCTACTGTTCGAATCGGGTTTCGAGTTCGAGGATCGTGGCTTGAGTTTAGATTTCGACTGGGGTTGGTCGTGACTTGTCAAGGCGAGTCGCGTGTTCGCCGACGGGTTAAAGAGGAATTAAGAGGTAATTCGTGTTGGAGGTGGAGATGGGTAGCTCGGTGGTTTGAACAGTGGCCGAGGTTGTGCGAAGGCGTGATTGGGGTGTTATGGCGACTTGGTTGTGGTGCGATACTGCTATTTTGTTGGAATTTGCAGTCGAGTTCGAGGTCGTGGTGGGGGGTTGAAATGGTGAACGACGATGAGGATGCTGGTTACGATTTTGTGGTGGGCCGGTGTAGTAGTTTCAGGTGATGGGGAAGGTTGTCAACGATGCGATTGGAAGTAGGGAAGGGTTGTTGCGGTAATTGTTGCGATGAGTTTGGACGGGAACAGAGCTTGATGATTGTTCGGGTGATTGACGTCAGAGGCAGTTGCACTAGTGGGGTTGATGAAGTATGTTTGCTCTGTGGCAGTTAGGGATGTGTGCAGTGAGGTGGATGGGGGTTATTGGCAAAGGCTGCTGTGTAATGGTTTGTAAATCGCTGTGATGGATGTTTGGAGGAGGAAGGGCAGTGGAATGTTTGAAGTTGTATATAGGGTTGAAGTGAAGTGGATGTTGAAGTGGAAAGGTATGTTTGGTTGTAGATGATATGGGAAGTGGTGTTTAAACTGTGATGATGAGGTAGAAACAGTGGAAGATGGTCGTGGTTCTGTGAATTCTGATGGTCAGCGATAAGGTAATTTTTTATTGTTGTTGTATGATAGTTTGGAAACGATCGAATTAGCAACCAAACTGCAGTTTTGTTGTGGTAGTTGTGAATTCAAGTGGGCAGGTTGTAGAAGTGGTAGACTGTTGTTTCTTGATGACGTGGATGGAATTTTGTTGATATGTTGTTTATGAATGATGGGATGGTGAGGAGTCTGATGTTTGAAGTTGAGACGGAGTGGAAAGAAGTTTGTTGCTGTATGTAGTAGTTTGGTCTGTGGGTGGATATGAGAAGTGGTCGATAGAGTTTTTGTATTGTGTGAGAATAGAAGATGACTGCAGTGATTTTTGTAGTGTGCAGTGTTTGTTGACAGAGCACAAATGCAGAGGTTGACTGTTGGTGAAGTTAAGGATTGAAGTGTAAATGAAGGCGGAAGCGAAGATTGTTTGCTAGGAGTAGTTTAGTTGGTGGATAAACAGGAAAGTGTGGCACAGTTGTAGGTGGATGATGTATTGTTGTTGTATGGTCAGTCGTGTTTCAGGAAGATGGCAGAAGGCTGGTAGCTGTAGACGCAGAGAAGAGTGTGAATGTTGAAGTGGTGACGGTTTTTGTTTGTTTGGCGAGGAGGGCTAGGAGATTGTTGGCAATTTGAAGTCGAAGTGGGAGGAGAGTTTGGTAGTTTGGCAGCAATGTTGATGTGCAGTAAGTTGCACATTGAAGATGGTGCTGGAGTGGAGTATTTGAAAAGGAGGAAGCAACAGTTTGAAATTGTAGTGGATGATAGGTGGAGGAAGTGGAGTATTGACAGTAAGGCAAGGCTGCTGTGGTACTGGAATAGTAAGGTGATTGCAAAAGATGTTTGGAATTTGTGGTGAGAAGTGTGAAGGTGATAAGGTTTGCAGAAGGCAGTGGTGGATGTATTGTATGTGGGATGGTGAATAAAGTGACAGCAGCAGTTTGTAGGGGGTGAGAGAGTGAGACAGTAATTGTAAAAAAAAGAAAAAAAAACAGAGAGATACTGTACAATGTAAACTGAAATATAAACAGGAAAAAAAATGGAATGATTTTTTTCCTTTTTCAATTGAGATTGTGTATGGTTTTTTTTTAATAGAAATGAAAATTGCAAATGCAAGAAGAAAACAAATGGAACAACTACTCTCACACAACTTAAATGCACACAAAACAAACACTCAAACAAAAATCAAACAACAAACACACAATAATTTTTTTTTAACTGCAAACACACAAAATAAAAAACACAAAGATCAAACAAAAATAATTCGAAAAATAGAAAATCAAAATCAAAACAATTCCCCGACAACGACGCCAAAAACTTGTTCGTCGACGGAAATTCTATCAGTTTAGAAAACCGTCGAACGAATTTTGAAATAAAAATAACCGCAAGCGCACGGTGTACGAATGTAGCACGTGGCGAATACGGGTCGACCCATAGGGAATTGATGATTTTAAAATTCTATTCAGTCAAACTATACCGAAGTCGAGAGTGAATAGTTAGAAATGTAAGAAACTAACAAAAACTAGCAAAAGAAAATGATAAAAATATGAGAGTTAAAATGTAACAACCCGTATATTTGTCGATTTTACATTTAAATATTTTATTTAAATATTTTATCGATACTCGGAATTTTGTCCGAAAAGCTACTTTTTGCATACGGTCGAATTAGGACTCGGAACCACTCTCATTGAGTTTAAAATGCCGTTTGCGACCTTTTTGAGTATAATCTTCGATATGTTTGGAGAAGGTTGATTTTTGCTACTTTTTCACTTAGGGTTTTGGTTTGGGCCGAGCCCACTTAAGTATTCAGTCCCAACCCCTCTCCTCCTCATTTACTTCATTTCCTATTCCTAATACTCAAGCTAAAGCATCAATGGTGGGAAAGATTGGAAATTAAAACTCCAAAACCCTAGTTTTCTCTTGCAAATCAACTCTAGCTCCAAACTAATAGAAGAACCCATTGGTAAGCTTCTCTTCTTCTTCTCCAACTCATTCTCTAATCAAAATTCAGAAATTTCCTAAACCTAGCTTAGGGAATGTTCTTCTTTTAAAGCTTAGAATCAAGCTTCTTGAGTTGGATTTGAAGAGTGGTTGATTCTCCATTGATTTCAAGCATCTTCTTCAATCGTTTGGGTTCAAAGGTGAGATTTTTATCTCACATCTAAGTCTATGATTATCTTTGATTATTAGGTATGAATTCCTAATACTTATTCATGTGTATTTGATTTTGGTTCGAATTGATTTGGTGTATTTCTAATTTTTGGTGTTTTGAAATCGAAATCTATGAAAATCCTTTTATGGATATCTTAACATGTTTTTGTGATGCATCGAAGAGCCTATAGGGCCGGGTTGCCGATTGGCATAAATCCCTAGTGCCATTGCTCGCTCGGTCGCGAATTGGATGTTTTTGCACATCAATTCCCTAGGTTAGAAAACTGCCTAGGCTCCAGTCAGTCGACTGGACTTTGAATCCAGTCGACTGGCTGTAGCCAATTGGCGTACCAAAGGCAGAAAACAGAGACAGGGGTCTCTGTTTCCTGCAGTTAGTCGACTGGACCTTTGAGTCAGTCGACTGACCTGCTCTAAAATGCCTATTATGCCTATTTTGGTCTATTTCTCTTGTGTTTCCAAATTTAATCGATTCGTGTTATTTCCCACTTGTTGTTGCTACGACTTTAATGACTCCTATTTTTGGGATTTTTGGAAATATCCATTTTGATGGATTCGGTATCGATTCCTTTGGATTTTATTCACGTCTTCGAATGTGAATTTTGATGATCGATTGTTCTACTATCATCTTTGTGATTTTTCACTTTAAAAATATAAAGGTTTCAATACTAGTAGTAAATATCAAAACTCTTTCCTCAAAACGATTTCAACTCTATTTTCAATACCAAATTCGTTTATAAAACCGTTTTCCAATCTATTAGTATATACAAACCTTTACCTCACTCGTATGAGAAATCTAATTAAACGGCTTAGTAAAACAGGTGGTATGAAACACTTGCGTTTACTTCGTCGGTTGATTCTTGGACTCGTTCGATTGAATCTCTTGTGACAATTTCCTAGTGGAGATCTACAATTTGTTCGTAAATATTTAAGTTAAGCTAGTGGTTATGGGACATGAAGCTAAGCTCATATATTTACTAGCTTACTGTACACTTCTTGATGATCATGACGATCATTTTTATGATTTAGACTAGCAATGTGCGATGTCTCTTTGTCTGCGAGGGAGACTAAACCCCGTTTTGTGGAGTTTCGACTCAAATTGGTGGGGTAGCAACCCATGGTATTCGGGCCGTTTGTGGAGCTTCGGCTCAATTTGTGATGGTTAGCAACCATGGAATTAGCATTCCGTTGGTGATACACGTGTTGGTGAGCCTTGTGCTCCCGTTTGTGATAGGCCTCTTCCCCCCTTTTGTGATTTCTGGATTTCTTGAGATGATTTCTAGAATTTGTACTTCACCAATTTTCGTGATTTCCATTGATAAGCTTTATCGATATTTGTGCATTGGTGAATTTGTGCGTCATTGACTTTTGTGATTTCTGGATTTCGTGTGTTGAATTCTGGAATTTGTGTGTCATTGACTTTTGTGATTGACATTGATATTATCGTCAATATTTGTGGTTTGGTGAACGAAATTAGGAGTATGACGTTTCTTTGATTCTTGTGTAGATTTTGTGACATTGAATAATCCCTTGATGATTTTCAACTACTTATATATATCACAACTTGGCATTGTGATTATTATGTGTTTAGTCATATCTCTTATTCTATATCGTTTCATCAGATATTTATAGTTAGACTGATCCGTTTATTATTTTCTTATTAAATAATACTCGGGTCAGACCGAGATGTTACAGGTGCTTCTGCTTGACTTCTCCCCAGGGATTCATTACTCTGACTTTTGGCAAACTACTTAGATTAGTAGTTTATTTTGTTGTATACACTTGAGATATAGACTCATAGTTGTATTCTTTTGTATAGCACGTGTTGCTATTCTTTTGTATTATTGTGAATCTTTTTAGACCACTACTCTGATATACACTTCCATGTGTTAATTATATATTCATATCTTCTTCCGCCTTTGTGATATGAATTATCTGTGACTGGTTTATGTTATGCGTATTTCTATATTTGTTTTCCGAAGGATTTATATAGCCACTGTGTAGTAGCTTTGAGTGAGTATCCGTATGTCGGATTTCCTCTTGAAATAAAATGCATGTTTTACTATCTGACGTATCGGTGCTCGCACAAAGCAATTACATGGATGGTCGCTCCTCAACAGCCTTATTCTCCGTGCTAGTTGACAGCATTACATCGTAGTGTTCTTGGCTAGCGTGGGTATAGAGGTGGGGCGTCACAGCTTGGTATCAGAGTCAAACTTCGGAACAATATGGAATATTATAACAAGGATCATCGTCCTAAGTCCATCTTAGGAGTCGTGCTTTAGGATTTAATTCGAGTCTTCGTACCGTTCTATCCTATTTTCTTTTATGATTCCTTGTTTTATTTATCAAGATTTCTTGATAGTTATTTGATGAATAACCTTTTTCTTCTTCTTCTTTCTTTCTAAAGGAAGAGAAATGTCTAGACCAGGCCGTCCCAGAGCCGTACCGTCTAGTGTTCCACCCCAAGATGGAGTTTTTATGACTGCTCAACAGCTTCTTGATTTAGTGACAAATGCTCAAGCAGCTGGAGCTAACCCGGAACCTACTCACCCAAAGTCAGGGTTTGCACGCTTGTGCAGTGATTACACTAATTTGGGTGGGGAGCCATTCAAAGGTTCCGAAACTATTATTGAAGTACAGGCTTGGCTAAGGTCATGCGATCAAATCTTTTCTCGCATGAATCTTATTGACCTTCACCGAGTTCAGGTGGCCTCTAGTATGCTCCGAGAAAGAGCATTGGACTGGTACGAGCTTCTTATTTCTGAGATTAATGAAGCGGATCTCACCTGGGAGCAATTCCGGGAACATTTCGAGTTAAAATTTGTACCAGAAGCAGAGAAAGTGACATTGGCTCGACAATTTATAGACCTTGTTCAAGGTGAATCCTCCGTGACTGATTACGTCGCCTCCTTCGAGTCGCTTTCCAAATATGGGGTTGAATACATCAACACCCCTTTAAAGAAGAACCAAAGGTTCGTCTATGGCTTAAACAGAAATCTCAAGAAGCCATTACTTCTAAAGTTAGAAGTTTCTTTCGACCAACTCATTGATATCGCTCTTCGTCTTGAAGAGGCGGATAGGGAGAATGATGTTGAAGTGGTGGGTTCCAAACCAAACTTCAACAACAAAAAGAAAAGGCCGAGTAAATTCAAAGGTCCTTGTCCCAATAAGAAAGGGAAGCAAACAACCCCCGTGGTAAACACTTCTTCCTTTGGTCGTGGGGAATGCTATAATTGTGGTTCGAAGGACCATTACGCGAACAAGTGTCCAGAGTCTCTCTCTTATCGCTACTGCAAAGGTCCCGGTCATGTTATATCTTCATGTCCCAAGCTTCAGGGTAAGAAGGAGGGAAAGTTGAATGTTGCTCAAGCCCCTGGCAACACATCTCGAAATCAAGGTATTTCTCATTCTATCCTTGATGGAATTATTTTATTTCGTGATCATCCTATTCGAGTTCTTTTTGATACGGGTGCGTCCCATTCTTTTATATCAAAAGAACTTGTTGATACTTTTTCTTTGGATGTTTTGTGTTTAATGACTTCTTTGAGAATTGCAAATCCGGTTGGTGGATCCGCGACAATCAGTTTATTGTGTAAAGATGTCGAGATTATTTTGTGTGATTTTTCTTTCTGAGCCGATTTGCATGTCATGCGTTATTTAGGCTTTGGAATGATTTTGGGAATGGATTGGCTTAACCGTTATGAAGCTCATATCCTATGTCCTGAGCGGACTATTCATCTTCGACATCCTCAATCTGTTAAGCAGATTTCTATTAATCTTAAAGATTCAGATTCCAGCTTGGTTGCATCTTTATATTCTTTAAATCCTCGTGATGACGACGATGATGATGAGGGTGATATTATTTCTCTTATTCACGTCGTTCGTGAATTTTCCGACATATTCGAGCCCGTTTTAGGATTACCACCTAAGCGAGCAATTGAGTTCAGAATTAATCTTATTCCTGTAGCTCAACCTATCACTCGTCCTCCTTATCGTTTTTCCAATAAAGAAAATGAGGAGATGCGCATACAATTATCCGATTTGGAAACGAAGCAATTTATTCGCTCTAGTTCCTCGCCTTGGGGAGCTTCAGCTATTTTTGTGAAGAAATCCGATGGTACACTTAGGCTTTGTGTTGACTACCGCAAGCTTAATGATCTTTCTATCAAAAATAAATATCCTTTACCTCGGGTTGATGATCTATTCGATCAACTTAGTGGTGCTAGAATCTTTTCACAATTAGACTTAGCTACTGGATTTCACCAGCTTCGTATTGCAGAGGATAGCATTCCTTTGACATCGTTCCGAACTCATTATGGATCTTATGAATGGCTTGTTATGCCATTTGGTTTAACGAATGCTTCGGCTTATTTCGTTGACCTTATGAATAGAGTTTTCAAAGACTTCCTCGATCGATTCGTTCTCATCTTTATTGATGATATTCTTGTGTATTCGAAAACCGAGGAGGAACATGAGAAGCATCTTCGGATTGTGTTGGAAACTCTTAGGAGTAATCAATTGAAAGCAAAATTTTCTAAATGTCATTTTTGGCAATCTCGTGTGAAGTTTCTCGGTTATATTATTTCCGAATCCGGAATTTCCGTGGATCCTTCAAAGGTTGAAGCGATTCAAAGTTGGAAGAAACCTGAGAGTGTGACTGAAATCCGCAGCTTTCTCGGATGGCGGGCTATTACCGTCGTTTTATTAAAGACTTTTCTAAGATTGCCGTGCCTCTCACTAGCTTAACGAAGAAAGGTATTAAATACATTTGGTCGGACAAATGTGAAACTTCTTTTTAGAAACTAAAAGAACTCCTTTCAGATGCTCCTATTCTTGTTATTCTCGAGGGGAATCAAGATTTCGTTGTTTATACCGATGCTAGTCGCGTTGGTTTGGGTGCTGTCCTTATGCAAAGAGAACGTGTTATTGCTTATGATTCTAGGCAATTGAAGCCTGCTGAGACTAGATATGCCACTCATGATTTAGAGCTCGCGGCTATTGTTTTCGCCCTTCGTATTTGGCGTCATTATCTTTTAGGAGAGAAATTTGTTCTTTATACCGATCATAAGTCCTTGAAGTATTTATTCTCTCAAAAGGAACTTAATTTGCGTCAACAGCGTTGGCTCGAATTTCTTGCACCATATGATCTTGATATTCTTTATACTCCCGGTAAGGGTAATCGTGTCGCTGATGCTCTTAGCCGTAAACAACAAGCTGTTGTTTCTATGATGATATCTGAATGGAACGATCTCGAGATTTTATCCACTTGTGAAATTCGAGACCTATTTCCGATTTATGTTCATCTCTTGTTTTATGTAGCCTTGAGGCTCATCCTTCTCTTCTTGACCGCATTCTTGAAGCTCAAAGGCTAGATCCTGAATTGGCTCTTCTTGGCCAAAATATTAAGGATAAAATTGATATTGAAAGTTTGAAAGACTTTGATATCGATTCTCGTGGCGGCATTCGAAAATTTGGTAGACTTATCGTACCAAATATTGGTGATCTTCGTAAAGATATTTTAGAAGATTCCCATCGTTCTAAATTTACCATTCATCCCGGTAGTAGCAAAATGTACGCGGATATGAAGCGACTTTATTATTGGGAGGGAATGAAACTTGACATCGCTAACTTCGTTAAGCGTTGCATGACTTGCCAACTCGTTAAGGCCGATCATCAAAGGCCCGGTGGGTTATTGCATCCTCTAGAAATTCCAATTTGGAAGTGGGACCAGATTTCCATGGATTTTATAGATGGCCTTCCCCGTTCTCGTTCGGGTCATGATAGCTTATGGGTGATTGTTGATAGGCTTACTAAATCTGCCCATTTTATTCCCGTTCGGTCTAACCGAACCGTTCCTCTTTTGGCCAAGCTCTTTGTTAAAGAGATTGTTAAATTGCATGGAGTTCCTACTTCTATTGTTAGCGACCGTGATCCATTGTTTACTAGTGGATTTTGGAAGAGTCTTCAAAAAGCTTTGGGAACGAAGCTTAATTTTAGCACTGCTTATCATCCTCAGTCCGATGGACAAACCGAGCGTGTGAATCAAACTCTTGAAGATCTTCTTCGTGCATGTGTTCTTGATTTTGGTGGAAGTTGGGAAGATCATATTTCTCTTGTTGAATTTTCCTATAATAATAGCTTTCAATCTAGTATTGGTATGGCACCTTTCGAGGCACTCTATGGAAGGCCATGCCGATCTCCTTCTTGTTGGCTTGAGGCCGGTGAGAAGATGGTTTTAGGTCCAGATTTTATTCATGATTCCACAGAAAAGATTGACCTTATTCGTCATAGGATGAAAGAAGCCCAGAGTAGACAAAAATCCTATGCCGATAATCGGAGAAGGAAGTTAGAATTTTCTGAGGGAGATCTTGTGTTCATTCGTGTGTCACCTATGAAAGGTGTGGTATGTTTCGGTCGATCGGGAAAGTTAGCGCCTCGATATATTGGGCCATTTCCTATCACTGAACGTATTGGTTCCATGGCTTATCGCCTTTTATTACCGGCTCAATTTTCAGCTATCCATGACGTGTTTCACGTTTCTCAACTTCGGAAGTGTCTTCGAGATTCCGGTTCTATTCTTGAGCCCGGTGTTGTGGAAGAGATTGAAGTTTCACCGAATTTAACTTATGAGCAACATCCTGTTCGTATTATTGCTTCGGAGGTCAAACGACTTCGAAATAAAGATGTTCCGCTTGTTAAAGTTCAATGGTCTTTAAGTCCTAAGGATTGTTCTTGGGAATCTAGAGAGTTCATCGAGCGAAAAAATCCGGACTTACTTTCTCGTGCTCTTTAAGGTGAACTTCTTATTTCAAACTTCTTTTGTGTTGAATATGCTTTTATAGTTGTTACTATATATCTTCTTCTTAAATATTGCGAGGACGCAATTTCTTTAAGGGGGGAGTCTGTAACAACCCGCATATTTGTCGATTTTACATTTAAATATTTTATCGATACTCGGAATTTTGTCCGAAAAGCTACTTTTTGCATACGGTCGAATTAGGACTCGGGACCACTCTCATTGAGTTTAAAATGCCGTTTGCGACCTTTTTGAGTATAATCTTCGATATGTTTTGGAGAAGGTTGATTTTTGCTACTTTTTCACTTAGGGTTTTGGTTTGTGCCGAGCCCACTTAAGTATTCAGTCCCAACCCCTCTCCTCCTCATTTACTTCATTTCCTATTCCTAATACTCAAGCTAAAACATCAATGGTGGGAAAGATTGGAAATTAAAACTCCAAAACCCTAGTTTTCTCTTGCAAATCAACTCTAGCTCCAAACTAATAGAAGAACCCATTGGTAAGCTTCTCTTCTTCTTCTCCAAATCATTCTCTAATCAGAATTCAGAAATTTCCTAAACCTAACTTAGGGAATGTTCTTCTTTTAAAGCTTAGAATCAAGCTTCTTGAGTTGGATTTGAAGAGTGGTTGATTCTCCATTGATTTCAAGCATCTTCTTCAATTGTTTGGGTTCAAAGGTGAGATTTTTATCTCACATCTAAGTCTATGATTATCTTTGATTATTAGGTATGAATTCCTAATACTTATTCATGTGTATTTGATTTTGGTTCGAATTGATTTGGTGTATTTCTAATTTTTGGTGTTTTGAAATCGAAATCTATGAAAATCCTTTTATGGATATCTTAACATGTTTTTGTGATGCATCGAAGAGCCTATAGGGCCGGGTTGCCGATTGGCATAAATCCCAAGTGCCATTGCTCGTTCGGTCGCGAATTGGATGTTTTTGCACATCAATTCCCTAGGTTAGAAAACTGCCTAGGCTCCAGTCAGTCGACTGGACTTTGAATCCAGTCGACTGGCTGTAGCCAATTGGCGTACCAAAGGCAGAAAACAGAGACAGGGGTCTCTGTTTCCTGCAGTCAGTCGACTGGACCTTTGAGTCAGTCGACTGACCTGCTCTAAAATGCCTATTATGCCTATTTTGGTCTATTTCTCTTGTGTTTCCAAATTTAATCGATTCGTGTTATTTCCCACTTGTTGTTGCTACGACTTTAATGACTCCTATTTTTGGGATTTTTGGAAATATCCATTTTGATGGATTCGGTATCGATTCCTTTGGATTTTATTCACGTCTTCGAATGTGAATTTTGATGATCGATTGTTCTACTATCATCTTTGTGATTTTTCACTTTAAAAATATAAAGGTTTCAATACTAGTAGTAAATATAACTCTTTCCTCAAAACGATTTCAACTCTATTTTCAATACCAAATTCGTTTATAAAACCGTTTTCCAATCTATTAGTATATACAAACCTTTACCTCACTCGTATGAGAAATCTAATTAAACGGCTTAGTAAAACAGGTGGTATGAAACACTTGCGTTTACTTTGTCGGTTGATTCTTGGACTTGTTCGATTGAATCTCTTGTGACAATTTCCTAGTGGAGATCTACAATTTGTTCGTAAATATTTAAGTTAAGATAGTGGTTATGGGACATGAAGCTAAGCTCATATATTTACTAGCTTACTGTAATTGACACTTCTTGATGATCATGATGATCATTTTTATGATTTAGACTAGCAATGTGCGATGTCTCTTTGTCTACGAGGGAGACTAAACCCCGTTTTGTGGAGTTTCGACTCAAATTGGTGGGGTAGCAACCCATGGTCTTCGGGCCGTTTGTGGAGCTTCGGCTCAATTTGTGATGGTTAGCAACCATGGAATTAGCATTCCGTTTGTGATACACGTGTTGGTGAGCCTTGTGCTCCCGTTTGTGATAGGCCTCTTCCCCCCTTTTGTGATTCTGGATTTCTTGAGATGATTTCTAGAATTTGTGCTTCACCAATTTTCGTGATTTCCATTGATAAGCTTTATCGATATTTGTGCATGTGCGTCATTGATTTTTGTGATTTCTGGATTTCGTGTGTTGAATTCTGGAATTTGTGTGTCATTGACTTTTGTGATTGACATTGATATTATCGTCAATATTTATGGTTTGGTGAACGAAATTAGGAGTATGACGTTTCTTTGATTCTTGTGTAGATTTTGTGACATTGAATAATCCCTTGATGATTTTCAACTACTTATATATATCACAGCTTGGCATTGTGATTATTATGTGTTTAGTCATATCTCTTATTCTATATCGTTTCATCAGATATTTATAGTTAGACTGATCCGTTTATTATTTTCTTATTAAATAATACTCGGGTCAGACCGAGATGTTACAGGTGCTTCTGCTTGACTTCTCCCCAGGGATTCATTACTCTGACTTTTGGCAAACTACTTAGATTAGTAGTTTATTTTGTTGTATACACTTGAGATATAGACCCATAGTTGTATTCTTTTGTATAGCACGTGTTGCTATTCTTTTGTATTATTGTGGATCTTTTTAGACCAGTACTCTGATATACACTTCCATGTGTTAATTATATATTCATATCTTCTTCCGCCTTTGTGATATGAATTATCTGTGACTGGTTTATGTTATGCGTATTTCTATATTTGTTTTCCGAAGGATTTATATAGCCACTGTGTAGTAGCTTTGAGTGAGTATCCGTATGTCGGATTTCCTCTTGAAATAAAATGCATGTTTTACTATCTGACGTATCGGTGCTCGCACAAAGCAATTACATGGATGGTCGCTCCTCAACAGCCTTATTCTCCGTGCTAGTTGACAGCATTACATCGTAATGTTCTTGGCTAGCGTGGGTATAGAGGTGGGGCGTCACATAAAAGATCAATTTAGAGATAAATCCACTCTCTAGATCATATAAATTAACAAAATGAAGTTATGATCTCTCTTTTCTTTTCATTAGTGTAATTAGTTGATGTGTTTATCATAAGTATGATATATTTGTGCTATCAATTAGCCCAATATAAACCATTAAACTATAAAACAACCACTAATACACATTAAACTCTCATGAAATATGACAACAAAGTTGAAATAAAAATCTATTTTAAGCATAGCCTATTAACTATTGTTTAGAAATATAGGCTATCAAATTTAATTTCAACATTCACTTCTTTGCCATAATCATACTTAGATGAAGAGGCAATTTGTGTTATGTTTGTTTAAGCATAGCCTATTTGTTATGAACAACATAGACTATCAAATTCAAAGCCAAACAACATCATTAAACCACTTCAAGTGTTTCTATTAAAGCACAAAAAGAGAGTATAAACATCAAAATGTTGCATCTACATACTAGAGAGCTTCATTACCCCTAAATTGTAGGGATTAAGCTCTCATATTTGTTATCAAATCAACAAATGTAGAAAGAAACATGAGTCGTAGAGGGAAGCTTTCTCCTAGGTTCATTGGTCCTTTCCGCATTGTGGAAAGAGTTGGTTCTTTGGCTTATCGTCTGGATTTGCCGGAGAAGCTTTCTGGAGTGCATGAAGTATTCCAAGTCTCGCATCTTCGCCGACATCTTCATGATCCATCTCTTATTGTCCAGCCTTCTGCTCTTGATAGCTTGGATATCGAGCCTAATCTGACCGTTGAGAGGAAGCCACTTTGTATTGTCGACAGAGGTACGAAGCAGCTCAGAAGGAAATCTGTTAATCTGGTCAAAGTATAGTGCAGTATTGACGATCGAGTTTGTACATGGGAAACGGAGGAGAGCATTCGTGCTTCGAATCCGAAATTGTTCGTTTCAGGTACTATTTTGTTTTTCTATCTTGTTTCTCTTTATTTTCCTTGCCCGTTCTTTTCGAGGACGAAAAGATTTGAGTGGGGGAGAGTGTAACAACCCTAGATTTTAGAATATAATTTTAAATTTGACTTTATTTCGTTTGAAATAATTTTAAATTTGTTTTATCTGTAAGATTTCATTTATAAATATTTTTAACGTGATAATAAATTTTTTTCAGAAATTTATTGCATTTATTTTCTGTTTTTAAAGGCTAGTTTCCATTTTTCTTCTATTTTCTTCATTTTAATTATATTTAACTAAAATTTATTTATTTATTTTTGTGAATGAATTTTTATTTTTGTGTTCTTATCTTTATTTATAAATATTTTTCAAGTACATAAATTTTTTTCAAAATTTGTTTCATTTATTTTCAAATTTTCTAGCCCAATTTACTATTTTCTGCTATTTTTCTTAGTTTAATTATATATAATTAATATTTATTTATTTTTGTTTATTTACTATATTTTCATCTGAATTTATATATATTTTTCAGTTATTTAAAATTGCAAAAGAAAATATGGTAATTTGAAGAGATTTGTGACCTTTGATTTGCTTAAGCCTTTTTATATTCTTGTCTTTTCACATTTCAACCAACACCTTAATTTAATTGGCTGCCTTAACTCCACTCTTTAGCCGACCATTTCCTTTTTCTTTCTCACTTGAATTTTCTTTCTCGAACTCTGGAAAAAAATTCTGCCATCTCCTTTGTGAAATTTTTTGGTAAACTTCTCTTTTCTTTTTCACTTTTTATATTTGAATCGTGAAATTTGCACTTGCTCTCTTCATTTCTAGGCTCGTCCCCTGCCATCTCCAGCCATGTTGCCGCCTCCACCACCTGAACCAATCACCACCACCTCCTCTCAAACACCCTAGCCAAGCCGAGCCACCCTAGGTTGAAGATCCACCACCATCTTGCACCAAACTTCAACTATATGTACATAGCCGAGCTTCACCTTGCACCACCACCTCAAACTCCTCCTTGGCCGCCACCTACACCACCATCACCAGCCCCTACCTAACCTGACACCCTCTGCCACATCACCCCTGGTCCACACCAGACCTGCCCGTGCCCATGTTGCCTTTGGCCGAGCCCATTTAGGCCTTGAAACTACTTGTGTTGCCTTAGCTTGTTTTGTTTCATGCACCCATACTTTGCACCATCTTTTTCTATCCTAGGCCGACCCCATTTGAACCCAAACCAGATCCAAACCCATACTTTGGCCGTGCAGATCTGACCTAGGGCTGTAGCGTATGTGGTTGAAAGCAAGTGCAAACACTTTGTTGATGTTTTGTGCATTCATTTCTAGCTTTGTTTAATTGAATTTGGGTTGAAAACTTATATTGTTTATATTGTTTTGTTTGAATGTGTTCAAGGCAATTAATATTTGGCTCTCTCAATCTCAAATTATTTTTGTGCTTTCGTGCCTTTGAAGATCGTTGTTGTGTGTTTTGGTTGTGTCTCCAGCTTATATTAGTGAGTTATTCTCACCAGACAGTTTTATACTTATATGACCTGTAAATCGATCACATTTGAATCTATAAAATGCATCACCATGTTACAGCTGCTATGTTATGATCATATGATGTTCACCTATGCTTATTTACCTGTTATATCATCTAGTACTGTTATATTATGCTATTCTGTTATTTATTTCAATTTATCACACTGCAAGTTCCCTTTAGATTAAAATCACTATGGGTTGAAATGATATATACCCGAACGGACTTTAGAATAGGGGAAAATCGTTATGGGCTGAGATGATAAGCCTGAACGATTTTCAATTATTTCATTTTACTTGGGACCGTGGGTTTGAAATGATAAAACCCGAGTTTTCTTTGTAAATTACGGATTGAAATGATATATTATCCGTATCACTTTATATAGGCTAGAAAATGATATACAGAATCGTGGTTAAAATATATTTTCAACATTGTTTAAAATATTTTAGAAATATAAATATTATAATATTTTGATTTAAATTTAATAAAAAATGATTTTTTAATGTATTATTGATTTTCTAAGAATTTATAAGTGAAATAAATTAATGGTAAAGTTAGAAAATTTGAAATACAATTTATTTTGGAAATTTTGATTTGATTATAAATGGAATTTAAATTAAACATGAAAATATGATAAATTTATGATATTTTGAATTAAAATGAATTTAAAATGATTTTTTAATATATTAATGAATTTTGGAATAAAGATAAAATGTTAAATGAATGAATACTGAGTTGAATTTTGAAATATAATTTAAATTGGAAATTTGTGAATTTGGTTTAAAAGTGAATTTTTAAGTTGAGTAAATAAAATGAAATTAAGTTATATTTTGAAATTTAAACTTAAGTGTTAAGTTAAAAATTTAATTATATGAATTGAAATTGAATGTTTGAATTTAATAAGTGAATTATTATTAAATATTGATTTTTTTGAATGGAAATTTAACTTTATAAAATCATGAATTTAAGGAAAATTAGATGATGGTTATAAATGTGAAAATGTATGATTTTATAAGTTTAAAACGATATAAATAAAATTTAATGGTTTATGAAATTATATTGGATATTTGAAAGTTAATTAACAGCAATTGTTGTAATGCTATTATTTCTAATGTAAATGATATTACAGCATTTGTAAATGCTGTAGTTGATATAGATGAACCAAATTGCTAAATTTTAATAAAGGGTTATTATAGCACTTTGTAAGTGCTGTAATTGCTAAATTTAACTAAGTTTTATTTGGAACTAAAGTAACCCTATTGCAATATTTTAAATGCTGTCTTTTGTTAAATTGAATTGTTTTAAACATAACTTTCCGTAACATTTTCTAAGTGCTGCGAAAGATGAATTTTCACTATTTTGATAAATTTAAGTGAATGGATGAACTTTGAAAGTTTAAAATTTTGGAAATTTAATAATTTAATTATTAAATGTAATAACTTCATTTTTAATGATTTAAATGAAGTAATTTGATTTGGAATATAAACTATTTTGAAATGTGAATTGAAATGGTATTTTAAATTTGAATAAAATGAATGTGGTTTTGAAATGATATGATAAGTTGGATATTTTGAAATGAATTTGAAATGATATTGAATTGTTAAATGATATTTGATTTTTGAAATATAAATACCATTTTTAAATTTATAACTACGGGTTATAATAACGATTGGTTGTTAAAGAGACCGGATCGAATATGAACATACTCTCTATCGATACCGAAAACCACTTTAACAACTGTGTACACTGTGGAGATTCCAGAATGAAGTAGGATGGTGACGACGTTCCTGAGGTACATTACGTGGACCTGACTCCCATGAGTTAGCTTAAGGTGGCTAAAACAGAAGCGATCTCGGGCCAAAGAAGGCAGCACCTCTGGCTGGACACACTTCTTCGATACCATTCTATTACCGTTGTGATCGATTGGGTGCACCCCTTGATTTTGGAGTGTTGTTCGGGGTGGGCGTTGTGGCTGCTACGTTATCACCAGCCCGTATGCGTAATTGGTATATCTACCTTGGCATTGCCTTGTGTGCCGTGTCACCTACCATACCGAGCCTTTACTACGAGTTTGTTTTTCTCTCGTATCCCATGGAGTATTTAGGGTAGTCTTCCGATCTAGAGATATGCTGATACTGGATGGACTACTGGCACTATTATGTGTGAAGGGTGATATAGGTAGCTCGAAACGCTATTTTAAAGTATGTTTATTTTACTGTAGACATTATTTTAATAGCGCGACATTACTATATAGTATATAGTTTGACGGATCCTTAGAGGATGGGCGGTCCCAGACATCCTTTAAGTTACTTGTATCTTTATTACAGTTCATTTGAGTTGGTTTACATTATATAAGTATATATTATTCTGACTCGAGTGTTTTGTGTTTTGCTTTACGCTCGGGTCAGCCTGAGTATTCATAGCTTTGGATTCTCTTTATGGAGCTGGTCTTTGCTGGAGATCCTACCTATCTATTTATATATCTATTTCTGCTTCAGCTGTTCTAGTTTATCTCATGTATTAGTGAACTTCTATGTATTTGGGATTTCTATTATGTTGTTTCAGATTGTTATTATGTATTTGGGTTGAGACTCTGTTATAGTAGCTTCATGAACTACTATGTTATTTTATATTCTGCGAGTTATTCTTATTGTTCTATGTCTGTGATTCTGTGTATTCGATTTCATTTGCTCCAAATTTATTTACAATATGTTATTTTGCATCATTCAAGTCCGACATGTGTGGATTATTGTTGATTTGAATGGTACGAAATGGCGGGTCGTTACATTGGTCTCCATCTATCTACCAATGAAGTAATTAGTGCATGATCTATTTTGAAAATACCTAATCTAGATATTTCTCTGAATCCCGCTCTTTGTAATGCAAGTTGAACTCTTGGAGTATTAGACTTGATTAATTTTAATTTGCTTGAATGATCATGACACTCAAGTGGCTCATCACTCTACACGTTCATAAACAAACATGTGCATCAAGTTCATAAACAAACACTTGCATAAACAAACACTCAATGGTAATTTTAATTTGCCTTGAAAAATACCTGCATCAAGTTCCTATTATTGCTTCGATGTTCATTCTGAAGATACAAAACACTTGCATTCACGAGACCGGGTACCAACTCTTTAAGAAAAAAAATATTCAAGCGTGAATGTAATTGAATATAAATTTAAACAAATTGATGTAAATGAATGTAATTGCTTTTATGTAAATGCTTTGATGTAAATGCTTTGATGTAAATGAATGTAATTGCTTCAATGTTCATTTTGAAGGTGCAAAACTAAATTGATAAATAAAATTCCAAATTGATAAACAAAGGTGTATACTTTTGAATTGAAGATTATACCTCTAACTTGAGATGATGATGATCCTTCCATTTTTCAACAGATTTGACGAAGAAATAACTGAAATTGATGTTGGATTTTAGAATCTAGAAGATTTGGGGTTTTAGGGATTTTGAGTGAAAGGGTGGAATGGGATGAAGTGAGGAAGAAAGGCTGGCTGGTTATGTATATTACCAGCACGGGGCGCAATTGGTAAGTGCGCCTACGCAAATTTTCATGGGCATGCCTGCCACATGCGCCCATTCAATTCTGTTCAAAAAAGAGACCTGCTGCTTCAAATACAAAGTGAAAATTAACATTGAACAAATTGAAGTCAACAAACAACATACAAACTGAAGATTAACATCCAAACAATTGTTGATCTTTTAACATCCAAACGAAGATTAACATCCAAACCAAACAACATACAAATCATTCACTACAAAACGTTCAAATCATAAACTACAAAATATGCAAATTATTTTGACGTACAAGTTGATATTTTATGTCCCTTTTGACCACATTTGCTACAAGTATTTTGTTTACTTCCTTCCATTTTATCCATCATGCCTTTGATTCTTGTCGACCGTGGACGTCCCGTCTTTCTTTTTGTAGGCGGTGGCAATATGGTCGGACCGTGATATGCATCCCAATAACTACTATCTGGAATTGGATGAAAACTTGGAGCGAACACTATGTATATTGTAGTACATACATCTAGAAAACCAATCCCAACTATCTTTTGATTCAAAGACAACGACTGCATATGCTGATGGAAATATACCATCATTTGCATCTACTCCAGTCGCGATTAGCAATTTACCTTGATATTTTCCATATAAATGAGTGCCATCAATGCAAAGCTAAGGTCGACAATGCGCAAAACCATCAATAGATGCACCGAATGCCCAAAATGCACTCTTAAAAAGAACTTTATCATTGGCGATTCTTTCGACATCAACTTTGAAAATTGTTCCCGGAATATTTTTTTTAATAGTAGCCAAATATTGTGGTAACTCAGCATACAATGTTTCCCAATCTCCAAAAACTCTCTCAAGTGCTTTACGCAATGCTCTATATGCCTTGAAGTAGCTGATTTTGATAAAAAAAAGTTTCAGACATTAGCACTTGAATCGCAGAAGGAGTGGTATTCGAATCCGATTTCACAAAAGGAAGTATTTTATTAGCAATAAACTTGCTTGTAGCTTGTTTATGATTTGAATTAATAATCGGATTAACATAAGTATGATTGCCATCATATTTTCTAATTTCCCACCACCCCATTAATGATTTTCTAGCGACAATTGCATGTATTCTCCAATGGAAATTTTTATCACACTACAAATCGGGGTGTATTCTGTTTTGCGGGATTTTATGGGTTTAAAAGAAACAGAATTCTTGATGGACCACTCACTTAACTGCTGAATAAGTATTTCCTTTGTTTGAAATTGCATTCCAACTTAAAAACCAGAATCAACACATTCTGAGGTAAAAACATCTCTAATAGGAGTTACATTTTCAATCAATGATGCCGCCATAATTTTCGCAATACATAAATCATCAGTCAAAGGCATCTTAAATTCCATATATTCATCGTTATCATCATCATCTTCTTCTTCCATCAAAGATGCTTCATTATTTTCATTTTCTTTCTCATGATTAATTTCAAACTCTAGTGCTTCATTGTTAACTTTCATATTATCCATCCATGACATATCATTATCCATTAAAGCAATTTGCATACTGTCTATATGCGGTGAACTACGACCTCCATCATCATTGTTAACCTCTCTAGCATTTGAAGGAACGGAGTGTAAAAAATGATCATTTGCCAATCTAGAGCTTGAACCACCCGAATGCACCGTAGAACTGTGAAAAAAAGAGTATGAGATCAAAATGCTATAAATTTCAACTACTCGAATGTAAATACTTTAACAAGTTACTTACTTTGTATTCACACAAGTAGGAAATACTGGACTTGGATTGCTCTGATAAGGATAACTCGGAATAGTACCAAGAATTTGAGTAGAATGTTGGTTCAAATTAGTGGTAATTTCATCTTCAAAATGTCTCAACTCCTCTTTTATTACAAATAATTCGATCACTTTCATATTAACGAAAAACATAGCATCGGCATCTTCATCATCATTCACGTCGATAGCAAAAGATCCAGAGTTAGTAACCCACTTGCTTACTAATTTTACATCATATTCTTGTGAATTAATTTTTGTCACCCTATACATCGTTCTTTTAGTTCATGATAGGAGCAAAATTTTTTAACCTTTGAACCTTTTTGTTTACCACCAACATATACCGGTGTGTTGTTTTCTTTTATAGCCAATTTTCCATCAAAGTAGCAAATATTTGGGATGAAATCCGACATACTTCTAAAAAAGAAAACATTATTAATTTTAGAACAATCAATTACTACACAAATACTAGTGACATAATAAAGCATAAAAATGAAAGGATGGACATGTGAAAAGTAGGATATGAAAATACCCAAAAATTGAGCTAGGGTTTGAGTTTAAACTAGAATTTTATGTTCAAATTGAGCTAGGGTTTGAGTTTGAACTAGAATTTTACCTTCAAATTGGACTAGTATGTTTTGTTTTGAGTGAAAACAGCGAGTTGGGTATTGCCTTCTGCTTTCTGTTTTGTGCAGAAAAATTTAAACTGGCGCATTTGGCAGTTGCGCTAGTGTAAATGAACAGGGGCGCATTTTAGAAATGCGTCCCGTATTATTTTAAAAAAAAAAATCCAGCTCATCGCTGAGGTGGTAAAAATTAGCCTATAAGTGCAAATAGTTTTCAAACCGGCCTAAGAATAGTTTTGAAAATCAGTCTGTTTTGAAAATTTGTCCTATTGGCAATGAATCAAATACTTCTACATTACACCTCCCTCATGAAATGCCTATGTCCACCATAATTTTCCACGTATTTCTTAATTCTCTTTTTGTTAAAGAATTAGCAAATAAGTATGTCTATACTTTATCTATAGTTTTCTTGTAATTTTGGATGATATTTGACCCTTTTCACATCTCTCTATTGCAAATCAACACAATATAAGATAAATAGTCAAAATTAGGATTGTTATGGTAGCGGTAATTACTATACTACCATCAGTCAATTAACAATCATTTTTGATTGAAATTGGTATATCGATTTAATCGGTATGGTAACGGTAAATTTACCATTTCTATGGTAAATTATTGGTAACATTTTTTAAAAAACAGCGGTAACAATAATTTTACCAGTCGATTTAAAATATATGTATATTGATGTGATATGCTTTATTACATGCATGTAGAATCAAATAAATGATTAAATTTAGTTCAGTAATTAGGTAAAATAATGTCAAATACACTTCGTTTCTTTCTCATTTGTCTTTTATCAAGTAACACTATAAATAATATAATGAAAATGCGTTATAGTGTAAAAACACGTTAAGTTACAGACTTTTTTGGACAAACAGTAATTCATCATTGACAATATAACCGTTAGCTGATTATTGGTATACCAATCTTCGGTATACTAGTCGATCAGTAACGGTAAGCAATTTTAGATTATCAACGATATTTGCGAAATGGTAATGGTAAGCATTACCATGCCAGTCCTTCGTCGAAATTTGGGTGTCAAATAGATCACGAACTCATATGTTTCATCATACAAAATTGTATATCAAAACATGCGATTTCATAATCATTAGAAACCCGAAACAATAAATAATACTTAACAAGTTCAACTACCGCATCAATAAGTGTAATACTACAATCGCAAATGCTCGAGATAACTAGATCTAATTACTGCTAGCTCTAACAACTTGCTCGCCAATAATACTTTTACCTTCTGCAATCTTAATTTTTTTCCTTTTATATTTGTGCAATTATTAATGTTGGGCGCCTTATATTTATACTTAGTACTTAAAGTGTTTATGAATCAGCTTATATTAAGTCAACTTGTGACTAAGTGACGTATGTGTGTACACACCCGTGCACACATGCTTGTATGAGAGAAAAAGAGAGTTATCCATATTTTTCATACTCAAACATCCGATGTTGTTGGACTCTAAAACGTAGGAATAAATGTAAAGTTCATGGACGATCAAGCGCAAAAAAATTATAATATGGTACAAAGGAAGGAAGATTAAATATTGGCCAAGTATCATTGATTGGTACCAATCGATAGCATGGATCTGTACCAATCGATTCAAAAGGTTGGAGGAATTCTGGTTAACACTCAATGGAATTTGGTCTTGGTTCATGTTTTAGAGTTTAAACATGAAGGAGTACAAGTGCATAGGCATCGGTCAATACCACATCGTTTATGGATTAGTATCAATTAATAAGGTCACTTATTAACATTTAAAAAGATTTTATGAAGAACATGTTCAAACAAAGAAGCAAAACTAAGAGAATAACTTGAATCAACTAGAAAGCCTATAGGGCAGAAAGTTGGAAGACGGACAGAAATCCATCGACCGGTGCCGATCAATGATATCGATCGGTAAAAATATATAAGATAGTACTAAGGGTTGAGTTAATACATCCTTATCTGTAACGATCCATATTTTTAACTATTTTAAATTATTAATTTAATATGATTATTGGAAAAAATGGTAAGAAATAAAAATTTAATAATTTATTTATGTAATTTATTTAATATGAATTTGAATAAATTTTTGGAATAACCAATTTCGAAGATTTTGGTAATAACAAGTATTGAAATGAAAATTTATATATTTAATGTGTTTATAATCAATAGCTTGAATTGAATATTAAATATTGAATTAATTAGATGATAGTAAAATAATTATTTGATAATCAAAATTCATTTGAATTTTTATGATTTACTAATATACTTTATTGGATAATTAAATTGTTTAAATTTATATTGATAATTATTTTAATAATTACATCATGAATTAATGTGAATGAAAATGATATTGGAAGTTGGTTTAAATTTTATTTAAATATGAATAAAGATTGTTAACTTTTAAAATTGAATATAAAAGTGAATAAACTGAAAAGTGGAATTACTTGTTCTAGTTAACGAGTAAAAATAGTCCTTTTGGTCACTGTCTCGGATTTCGACGAAACCAGTTTCATTGGATCCGTAATAGTGAATTATTGTAGGATTTCAAGTTTCGTAGAGATCGAACTTATCGTTTGGTCGTGTAAGCTTGAAATGCATAGAATTTAATTTCAGAAATTTATTAAAATAATTTAATTTTGAAAAGCTATCTTCTGCATATGATGGAATTGACATCCGAAACTAGTTCTATGTATAAGATGTAAAACACCAAGTGGTGCGCCTCGTTTGGAGCACGAGGATCTCACATGTATAAAGTCAGATATTTGTTAATTAATATATATATATATATATATATATATATATATATATATTTGCATACCTTCTTCATGACATTTCGTATGCCCCGCTTACCTTTTTGTCTCCCCTCCTACATTCTCTCTCCTTCTCGTTCTCATTTCAGCAGATCGAATAGAAAAGGGAAAAAACGATAGAGGTGTAGTCGTGAGCGTGAGCCCGCGATGGGCGGAGCATGCTGGCGGAACGGGCGATGGCTCGCGAGAGGGATTGCGTCTGTTAGGGTTTTGGGTTGCTATTTCGCGCGTGCTGGTGGCGGAGGGAGGCTCTCGTGGCTTGGGAGCGGCGCAGGTGTAGGGGCGCGGCCGTTGGCAGTGTGGATGCGTTCGATCAATGAATTTTTTTATGGAAGTTGTGAATCGTGTTTCATGGGAAGAGAAGCGTGAACAGTGGGGCGGCTTAGGAGGGGTAGGGTTAGTTAATGATGTTACTAGCTCTTAATTATAATTTTATTTATATCGAATATCGAAAAAGTCGTAACTTTTATGCGAGGTCGGATTCGAGTGAAACGAGTTGCGTTGGAATCGTATCCATGTCATCTACGACATGGAGATGAAGTGGAATTTATTTGAAGCTGAAATACTTTTAGTTCCAAATACATGTAAGTGTTTTAAACGCTCACGAAAGAATAAATTATTTTTATGTTAGTTAAATTGAATTATGAAGTAATTTAATTTTATTGACCGTCGTTTGATAATTTAACTGACATTTAATTGACACCTCAATTAAACTGATATGAATTTAAATTAACAGTTCAATTTGGAATTGAAATTAAATTGCCAGTTAGACACTCGATATTGATAATCAGTAAATAGCTGTGATATTTGACTGATTTGGATGTTGTTTGTAATGAGTGCTATTGGTTGATATTTTGGATGATTTATATGTTTATTGATTTTTTATATATCCTGTTATCATCCTGTAAAATTTTCTGACAGTATATAAACTGTTATTGGAATTATTTTGAATAAATTAAGAAATATGTTGAAATAATATATACCGATGACACTTTGATTTGTATTGAAATATATATATATATATATATATATATATATATATATATATATATATATATATATATATATCCACCCCTGAAATTAAAAATTGAAATAACTGATCACTTGGCCATATAATAGAAAATTATATACGGACACCGGATTTGTTAAATTAAATAATTTTAAATTCTTGGATTTGAATTCATTCAAATGATTTCATTTTATAAAATTGAAATTGGATTGAAATATTGAAATTAAATTAAAATGTGAAACTAAAATTTGTCAAACGTAATTGTTTAAAAAGGAAATTTGAGATTTTATAATTGAAATATGATTTGAATTTTCGAAATTGATTTGTTTTAAAAGATTTGAAATTTTACTTGAACTTCGAAGTTATTTATGTAAAGGTGATATAAGTTGATATTTCAAAATTTGGCTCGAAATTGAATTATTTTTAAAGATTTGAACATTGAATTGAACATCGAAGTTAAATATGATTTAAATGATTTAAATCGATATTTTAATCAAACTCGAAATTGATATAAATTAAAATGGTCTAAAATTAAGAATTGAATTGAAATTGATTCAAATTGGAATTGAAATTGATTCAAATTGGAATTGAAATTGAATTCGATTGGATTTGAAAGAAAAATTGAATTCATTTTAAATTGAATTGATTTGGATTGAAATTGGAACCGAAGCTAATTCGAATTGAAATCAAAAGTGAGTCGGTTTGAATTGAATTGAGATTAAAATTGATTTGAATTGGAATAATTGAAATTAAATCAGTTTGTTTGGAATTTGGACTTGGGTCCAGATTTGTTGAAATGGAAAGTGACAGTTTAATTTGAAATTATTTTTGGAATAAATTATTTTAATATAAACTATTTAAAATCTATCGTTTTAAATATTCAAATTATTTTGATTTTCCAAGCTATTTTCCTATTTCAATACTCAAACTATTTATATTAAATATTTTGACTTCTTAAACTATTTAAAAAATTGCAAATTATTTTCTTAAATTCAAATTGGTCAAGAGTGGAATGTCTATATTTAAATCATGGATTTAAATGCGAATTGGATTAAAATGAAGTTATAACCTAAATTGAAATTTGAAACGATTTTGGAAGTGAAATTTAGATATTGAAGCAAAAATGATTTTTGAAGTGAAATAGCATATTTTGAGTAAATATGATATTTTGAAATGAAATTGATTTTGAAGCAAATATGATATTTTGATATCAAGTATGAATCGTTTTCAAAATGTAAAAGTACCAGCAGGTGTGTAAAACGACGTATGGTTGTTAAAGAGAACCGGGGCCTCTTATTGGCATACTCTCTGTCAATATTGGAACCACTTTAACAACTATGTACGTGGAGGAGACTCCAGAATGAAGTGGTTGGATTTGGCATCGTTTGCGGGATTTGAAGAAAGAGAACGATGATGGATAGACCCCGATACTTGTGCCAATTTGAAATGACTAAAACAGGATGGCTTAACAGGTCCAAGCGAGCTAGCTACCCCTAGCTAACATCCGTTCTTCGGTTTCTTCTTGGACTTGGTCCATACTATTACTCTTGTTGTTGGTTTCGATTGGTGCACCTTGACTTTGGGATTACCTCCTTTTGACTCGATATGGGATGGATAGATCGATGGGCGATCGTGACTATGATGTGTTACCACCAGCCATGCGACCTGAACTGGTAGTATCCTACCATGAGCATTGCCTCACGTGACTTGTCATACTTTTATCCCTATACGAGGCCATAACGATTTTGGTTTAGCCTTGTTGTATCACGGCGCATCCTTATCCCCCGATGTGCTACTGGGGCGCTATATGCAAACTGTACGACAATGCTTAAAAACGCGTTAAGGATGATTAATGTAAAGCCTTAACACTATGAAAAATATTTATTTTACTAATTAGACATTAAATATATAGCGTATTCTGCTATATATAAATAATTTGAAGGATCCTTAAGAGATAGGAAATCCCATAACATCTCCTGAGTTATCGAATATACACTATACACTAGATAGGAGATGTGAAACTTCGTAAACATCTCTGACGCTATATACTCATGTTATCTGTGATATTGGTTTGAATTACATAAGGATATTTTAGTCCTGACTTGAGCATTTTATTTTTTCATTACGCTCGGGTCAGCTTTGAGTATTTCAGCGCGTTGAAGATTATTTTATGAAGGAGAAGACGAAGATTTGATATATATTATTACTAGTATTATTTCATCATACTGTTGTTCTGCTGCATTGGTTTATTTTATGTTGTTGTATATGTAACTCTGATAAATGTTGTATAAATTATAATAGAATGTATAATATAAACAGCTTCATGAACTGTTTATTTGATTATTATATTTTGTCATTCTGCTGCAAGATTCTCTGTTTGTCTTTCTTCTTTTCTTATGTTTTTGAATTAACCCCATTGATTATCTGCGTTTCGATTTTGGGTTGGATATATGTAGATTATTATCGATTTAAACTTTTTGAAATATGGGTCGTCACATTATCTTCTGCCTCTTTTCGTGGATCTTGAATAGATCTTTTAGGCAACTCTATAGGGATATTTTAAGCGAAATAGGTGTAACATCCCTCATTTTGAGACCAGAAACTAAGCACTACAGATGCTGCGGTCATCCATAATATTAATTTTCGATGGCAAAATGAGATCAGTTATTTGTATCTATAACATCAAAATCATATGAATATGAAGAATTTCAAAACTCATTTCATTAATAACTTTCATATTCATTACATCCAGTACATAATCTCATCGATTTCACGTTCAGAGAAAATATAATAATGATTACAATTATATTTGATTGATGGGATTATGTAATGGGATGTAATGAATATGAACGTTATTAATGAAATGAGTTTTGAAAATCCTTCACGTTCATTTTCTCTTGAAGTTATAGATACAATTAACTGATCTCATTTTTTCACCAGAAATTATTAATATAGATGACTCCAGCATCCGTAGCATTTAGTTTCGGGTCTCAAAATGAAGGATGTTACAACTTGGTATTAGAACATAGGTTTATGTAAACCTAATAAAATTTAAAAGCTTTTGAAAACATAATTCTAATAAATCGAAGAATAATATCAGAGTATGGGTTAACACTATAATAACATACTTGTCTATATATAAGTATGTATTTTATCTCTATTCTCTCCTCTCTCTTAGACCATTCTTCTATATCTTATAAAGGCTCGTATGCAAATTGTGAAAAAGGATATGCAGTAGGAAATGGAAGAATGAATCTAGATGGAGGAAGCACCATAATTAATGGAAATGTTCAGCCCAACACTAGAGGGAATACGTGTAGACATGCAAATGCTAATCCAAATGCAAATGCTAACATGAGTGTTGGAACCCCATCGGTAGATATGTTGACGGTGCATCGGTTCTTTGTGAATATGATGCAAACTGGAGCTCTTGCTGGTTTGGTTGGAGGAAATGTTGGCAATGCGGGAGGTGCTGATCCCGAGGTACTTGTCCAAATAATTACGAAAAGTTGAGCCGTTATTATACCAATCTTGGAAGAAAGCCTTTTCTACGAATGAAAAATGCTACCGAGGCGAAGAATATGTTGTTGCATCGTGAAAGGATTTTTGCTGATTTAGGCTTGAATGATGAGAAGAAGAGGAGGTTGACATCTAAACAGTTGCAAGAAACTACTTTGTGTTGGTGGAATAGTGTGACTGTAGGAGTACCAAAGGAGAACTTGACTTGGACTGAATTTAGAGGGAGAATTGAGGAAAGGTTCATGTCCGAGATAGCCAAATTGACTTTGCTTAAGAAGTTCGTGGAATTGGAGCAAGGAGAGATGTCTGTACTAAAGTATGCGACTAAATTTGATGAGATATCTAGATATAGATATGCTACTATTAACACCGTAATCAAAAGAAATGAGAAGTTCATTCGTGGATTAAAGCCTGGGATTTCTAGGACAACAATGCCGCATTTCAGAGATCCATGAGATGTGGTCATGGGAATGACGTTAGGTAATGAAGAAATGATTTTAACATTTGTAAGCGATATGCCTATGGAGACTAAAGGTTTTCAAGTAAAGAAGAGGAATTTCTTTAATAAGAAGGGAGCTCAAAAGGGTGGAGCTGCCGAGAAAGGGAAGGGTAATGATGTTTGCTATAAGTGATAAAAATTGGCACTTTGTTAATGAGTGTTGATTTGGTGATAAAAAAAAGGATGTGGGAAAGAAAGGCGTGAAGTGTTATAACTACAACCAGAGGAGGCATTTTAAGAATGAATGTCGAAATTGGCCAAGGTTGATAAAAGAAAATTTTTTGTTCTAGAATTATCAGCTTCTGGACCAACTTTAGAAAAGAAAGGAAAGTCTACGGTACGCTTTTGATTCATGGCATACCCATTAAAGTATTATTTAATATTGGTGCATCACATTCTTTTATCTCGCAACGTTTGATAGATAAGCTAAATCTAGGACGATCATACTTTATTACTTCCTTAAGGGTTGCGAATGTGATAAGAGGTTATCCATCTTTGGGATGAGATATGTCCATTTAGAAATTAGTTCATGCATTTTCTTGCAATTTACATGTTTTTGATTTTGTGGGTTTTGGGATTATTTTGGGTTTAAATTGGTTAAGCAGATATGATGCTAGGATATTCTTCCAACATATGAAGATATCATTAAGACGCGATAATAGCCGTGATCGAATTATATACTCTGTAGAGAATTCGAGTTTTGATGTATGTGCTTTATTGGACGCAATGGAAGTGGAAGATGAGGTGAATCAAGTTTCATTGTAAGAGAGTATGTAGATGTTTCTGAGCCAGTTACGGGACTACTACCGAAACGAGCTATTGAGTTTCGAAAAGATTTTGTACCTGGAGCTGAACCCATAAGTAGATTTCCTAGCAGAATGGCACCTATTGAGATGAAAGAGGTAAAGGCACAACTGGTGGACTTAGAAGGAAAGAATTTTATTAGACCAAGCAGTTCGTCTTGGGAAAAGGCCATAGTGTTCGTAAAGAAACTAGATGGGTCATTAAGGATGTGTATTGATTATCTTAAGTTGAATGAGAAGACGATAAAAAATTGGTATCTTTTATTAAGAATAGATGATTTCTTTGATAAGTTGAGTGGAGCCAATGTATTTTTTCAATTGGATTTAGCAATAGAGATTCATTAATTGTGAGTGATAAAGGACTACATTCTGTCAATGGCGTTTCAAACAAGATATGTTTGCATGAATGGTTAGTTATGCCATTTGGACTAACCAATGCGCCCGCTGTCTTTGTGGATTGATAACCGGATCTTCCGAGAATATTTGGATAGATTCGGGTTAATGTATATAGATGATATTTTGATATATTCTAAGAATGAACGAGATCATGAGATCCATCTTAGAATAGTGGTAGAAACATTGAGGCAACATCAACTAATAGTGAAGTTATCGAAATGTCATTTTTGGAAGAAAGAAGTTGAGACAATCCACCTTTCTGGCCCTTAGAAACGACGCTTAATACATCCATGGTAATCATATGTCATTGCCAAAGCGTACAACATACAAGTTGTTATGGGGTAAAATAAAGAACAGAACAAGAAATAATAGAAAAACCTTACAATGGAATGGTTACATGTAATACAAAATGATATGGTACAAAAGGTAACTCCTAATATGGAGCTATCGAAGTTAAACAAAAGTACTACATCTAGAAGATTTACAGCTATACATTCTAACTTTTCATTTTTAGATACAAAACACACATACATAACCATATAGCAGAAATAAATAACTAGATAATTAAGGAGCCATCTGCTCGATCACCGTTTTCAAAGAGCTCCAAATAGAAACCTGCTATTTTCGGACTGCTCAATTAATTGAGTAACCGCGAGTTTAGGGAAAATAAATAACTCGGGTTAGACAACATGTCTGGCATGAGCAAAACTCTGAAACAAAAGGGAGTGTATTTAGCAATAATATATGGGAGCACGTTGCTAACACGTAATAGGTTTTCTCCCATATAAATAACAATCAAATATAATTGTGACGCTCCACCTCTATACCCACGCTAGCTAAGGACACTACGGGGTAATGCCGTCAACTAGCGCAGAGAATAAGGCTGTTGAGGAGCTACCATCCGTGTAACTGCTTTATGTGAGCACTGATATGTCAGATAGTATAACATGCAGAGGAATCCGACATGCCGATACAAACTCAAAGCTACTACACAATGGCTATAATATCTTCGGAAACAAATATAGAAATAAACATAACACAAATCAGTCACAAATATCCATATCACAAAGGCGGAAAAAGATATGAATACAACACATAAAAGTGCATATCAGAGTAGTGGTCAACAAGATCCGCAATATCACAAAAGAATAGGTAGAAGTGCTACACAAAATAATATGTATACATCATCGAGTCTATATCTCGAGTGTATAGCAACAAAAACTACCAATCTAATGTAGTTAGCCAAAAGTCAGATAATACTCCCAGATGATGAGTCAAGCAGAAGCACCTATAACATCTCGATCTGACCCGAGTATTATTTGATAAAATAATAATAAACGGATCAGTCTAGCTATAAATATTAGGAAAAATGATATAGAATAAGAGATATGACAAAAACGTATGATAACCATAAAGCCATACTGTGATAAGTATGTAAGTGAAAATCAACTAGAGATTAATCAATATCACAAAAATCTTCTCAAAGGTAAAAAAAATGCCATACTCTTTATTTTTATTCACCAAGTCACAAATATTGGCAAACATCACAATGCCAATCGTAAAAGTTGTTGAAACACAAATTCACAAAAGTTAGTGAAACACAAATTCACCAATGCACAAATATTGATAGAACTTACCAATGTAATCACAAAAATTGGCGAAACACAAATTCTAGAAATCATCAATAAAAATCCAGAAATCACAAAAAGGGGGAGGCCTATCACAAAACGGGAGCATGAGAACTCACCAACATGTGTATCACGAAACGGAACGCTATTCCATGGTTGCTAACCATTAATTTTGAGCCGAAGCTCCACAAAACGGTCCGAAGACCATGGGTCGCTACCCCACCAAATTGAGCCAAAGCTCCACCGAAACGGGGTTTAGTCTCCCTCGTAGACAAAGAGACATCGCACATTGCTAGTCTAAATCAGAAAATGATCATCATCGATCATCAAGAAGTGTCAATTACTCTAAGCTAGTAAGTAAATGAGTTTAGCTTCATGTCCCATAACCACCGGCTTAACTTAAATATTTACGAACAAATTGTAGATCTCCACTCGAAAGTTGTCACAAGAGTTTCAATCGAACAAGTCCAAGAATTAACCGATGAGGTAAACGTAAGCGTTTCATACCACTTGTTTTACTGTAACGACCCAGAATTTTTAGAAATTAAAATTTGAATATTTAATTAATTTTAGATATTAATAAGTGAATTTATAAGTCAAATAAATTTTTATTTGAATTTTTGGATTTAATTGAATAATTAAATCGATAATTTAATACGTTAAATTATGGAAATAATTGAAAATTGAGTTAAATATGATAGAAAATGATTTGTAAAATTTTATTTTATCATATGGAAGTTAGAATGATATTTTAGAACTTTTAAAATCGAATTAAAAGTTAATTTGTGAAAATTGAATATTTTAATATTAAATCGACTAGTAAAAATAGTCAATTTTTGAACAGTCTCAGAATTGAACGAAACCAGTTCCATTGGATCCGTAATAGTTAGTTATTACCGGATTTCAATTTTCGTGTCAATCGGAGCTATCGTTTGATCGTGGCAGCTCGAAATGCATCGATTTATTTTTAATTTAAATTTGGCGAGCTAAAATAGCCATTTTTCAAAAAGTCTCGGATTTCGACGAAACCAGTTTCATCGGATCCGTAATGTGATATTATTGCAAGGTTTCAAATTTCAAGTCAATTGGATTTACCGTTTGTCCTGTACAAATTAAAACGCCTAGAAATCGACTTAAATCGGTTTAATTTAAATTGAGCGTTTACAGCCATAACTCGCGCATACTTCCGAATTAGCTTCCGAAACCTATTCCATTGTGTTCGGAACGCGGGATAAACCCTAGGTACGTCAGTTTCGGCGCGTAAATCGGAGTTCGGAATTTCCGGATGAATAGTGTCGAACGAAACTCTATAAATACCCCTTTAATTCACAAAAATAAAAAATAAATAAAATGTAACCCTAGCCGCCGTTCACCCCAATGGATGGCCGAAAATTGCAGTCCCTTTTCTTCAATTATCTTTCAATCCACAAACCCATTCAAGAAATCTCCAACTACAAAGTTGTAGAGCTACGTGAGATCCTTATATTCAACGGTTATGATCGTGTTTCGTTGCACGGATTAACGGCAAATTGGGCTCAAAGGCCTGTAGTTCATTCTCGAACCGCGTGCTACAGGGATGGCCGAGCTCCACCTTGCTCAGGCCGAGTGTAGTATAGGAGGGGGGCTTCGATTTGGAGGCTTCTGATCGACTGCGTGTGGCTCGTAGAGTATGCGTGTATTAGGGTTTTGGATGGGAGATGGGTTCGGCCTGTACAAATGCGAGCGCGCGAGTTTGAGAGGGAAGAGGAGAAGGAGTTGCACGGCTAGGATCTGGGTACAAGAAAATGAATGGCCAGGATTTGCTGTAGGATTTTAATTTTTAATTTAAGTTGTAAATTTATATAGTTTAATTCGTGTAACTTCAATAATTCATAACTTTTTCATACGAGGTCGAAAACGCGCGAAACCAGTTGCGTTGGAATCGTATGGACGAGCACTACGCGATGGAGTTGGTTTGGAGTCGTTTGGAGTTAGTGAGAATTTTGGGTAAAATTAAACGTCCGTTTAATTTTATTCGAAATAAATCGCTAAAACGGAAATTAAAATCAAGGTGAGAATTTCTCACTCAATCGAATCGGTTTCGATTTTATTTTAAATAGTTAGATTTAAAATATTTGAATGCATGTTTGAATGTTGATTGTTATCTATTGATTGTTAAAATAGACATTATACGCCGTTAGTAAGCGGATGTTATTTATTAAAAACATATACCGCGAATATTTCATAAACAGTGAAATTGGTATTATAAATAATAGCAATATATATATATTGGCATATGTATATATTGGAGTTATTGATTTCCCGCAATTTTTGTTTAGCGGATGAGACCCTATTACGCCGTTATTAAGCGGATAATATTTAATAAGAACATATATTGCGATAATTTCGTACTGGAGCGAAATTGGTATTGTGCTAATGTTTTTGGATGCAGGAAAACAGGTTGGAGGGATCCAACTGGATTCCTCAACAGTATTTATTTGATTATGGATATTTTGATATTCGTTGATTATCATATACGATATGTGATATCGTTGTAGTCGTGATTGACTATTTGGTGTGTAGCATCATTGGACCAAATTTGGAATTTTAAAATGATTTTAAAGTGATTTTTGAAAAATATAAAATAATTTTGGAATTGATCCATTTTAAATAAATAAACGTTATAATTTTTAATGTTATAAAAATTATGATTTTTGTGAAATACAGTTAAAAACTGATTTTGAGAATATGATGCTATTGATTTTATAAAATAGTTTAATCGAGATATTTTAGAATTTTTGTGAAAAGTTTAAAATATAGGATTTATAAAATTTGATTATTTTATAAATCAAGAAAATGATGAAATAATAAAGGAGATTAAAGACGTTTTAAAAGGATAATATAAATTGATTTATATTAAGAGATTTATAAATGGATATTTATAAATTGAAATATGGACATTATAAAACGAGTTTTTATAAGTGTTTGAATGAAGTGGAAATGAATTTCATAATTGAATGAAATTTATAGAATTATAAACTGTGAAGTTATAAAAGAAATTTATAAATAGTAAGATTTATAAATTTGGTGAAATTATTTGAAGAATAGATTGGTTAAATAAATGGATCTTATAAGTTATAAGATTTATAAATTGGAAAGTCTTTAAAAAGAACGATTTTGTAAAATAATCGTTTTATAAGTATTTAACTTATAATATGAACGTTTAGTTTATAATTGAGTTATAAACTGGAATAGGTTAATAAAAGAATTTATAAAAAGGAAGTTTTTATAAATAAATAGAAATGGAATTTATAAACGTTGTTTTATAAATCCGCAAATGACTTATTTTGATAAGTAAATTGTTGAAACCTATTAATGGAGTTATATTCACGTTTTTGAAATAGTGAATAATCCTTTGAATTAAAATGAATAAAAGGATGAAATTATTAACGTAGTATATTCACGTTTTTGAATAGTGAATAAGATGTTAAAGAAATTGTTTTGAATGTGATATTTGAAATAGAATTAAAACGATCTAACGATGTTTTAAAATGTGTTGAGATTCGAAACCATAGATTTCAACGTTAATTGTTGAAATAGACGTTTTCGAGAAATAGAAGGAAATAGTGGACTATAACACTGTTGTTATAGTAAATGATTTCCGAAAGGAAATGTTTTGTATAGTATTGGGATTTATATATATATCTTAATTTCGAATCCCTATACTAGTGGTTTTGGGTTGTCGTAACGATGTTTTACGCAACATTCGTTTTGGCCCAAATAAATATGTTTAAGAGAATGATTTCCTGAAAGAATGAAATATATACTAAATTTCGATTTAGGTATATTGAATATTTTCTAAGTGTTGAAAATAAATAAAATTTGTGAATTACTTATTAAATAAGTATGGAATTGTTTTCCAATATGAAGTGATATTTAGAATTTATCTTTTTGAAGATAAATTGAAAAGGAATATTGAAATAAATAATCGAAATCGAATATTCATAGATATTTTGGATTATAAATTCACTAAGGTATTTATAAAAGGAAGTGGAATTGGTTTAAAAATAAATGTTGATTCATTTTTGAAGTATTGAAATTATATATCTAGTGAAGATATTTTTGGAAAATAAATAATTTGGAAAATTATTTGGAAACTGGTGATGTGTGTATATCCAGTGATAGTTCAATAACCGACTATCAATATTTCCCTTTGAATGGGTAATTGATGTGAATTGTTTGAATGTGAATGCTACACTTATTTTTAAATAAGCGCTCACTATTCGGGTTAACCGGGAAAGGACCATGGGGTCGTATAACCCATTCCGAATATGTGATACGTCGTTGTGAATTGCATTGAAGATCGGTGTTGAAGACCCGGTATTTGCGAGAGCGATAGGATGACCTGTTGATTTACTCTGCACCGAGTTGCTCCGGTATAGAGTTCTCCATATGTGATGGTGAATCCGATCAGGATTGTGAATATCCGGATTGCAAGGACTTCTTTGTAAGTGCCTTCGGTTTTGTTCGAGCCCGGAACAGACTTGTATGGATTGTATGTCTGACATTACAAGTTGAGATATAAAGCCGATTTCTTTCAAATATATTTCTGTTGGTGGCAAAGAATTTATTCTTTAGCTTAACACCCTTCTCTGAGACGTACGAGCTCAGAGGTTATATAGTTGAAGTTATCAGCGATATATTCCCAATTTGGTAATGTGATATGCTGAGTGATGCTGAAATGATCATTGTGTTGATTATTGTGATAGGATCGTTTATTTGATCGTCTATCTTAGTGATCATTGTGTTGATCATTTGTTGACCCAAAGCATGGCTTTTGTATAAAGTATGTTTTTGTGGACGTGACTTCGTCGAACCTCACACCCCGGAAATGGTCAAAACAGGAAAGATGCAGCAAGGTTATGAGGGGTAGCACCCTTTAGGGTATGTACATTTCCTTCTGGATAGAGGTGGTATCATGGTATGGAGCCCAGATATTTAACCTATGTGGTTACTACGAATTTATTACTTTGTGGTTGTTGGTTTTCGGGATCCCGTGAGAAAGGTCGTTTACGATCGGGGAATGGCGTGCTCGTGTCAGTAGTTACCCAGTTAGGGGTAACCCGGCCTTGTGTTGGCAGAGTTCCGGTTTGGTTCTCGGGGATGTCTTTCCAGAGGCATTCTCATGTGGCAATGGGAAGTTCCTTGGCCTGACCATTTGTTGGAAATCCAAAGAAACAATACGTGACTTGTACGGTTTTAGTTGTAGAACCTGCCATTTAATATGGTAGCTATTAGTAGGCATAATATAATGGTACCTATGCTGGCTAAGATTTATATTCTACTTTCGAAATGAATTTTCTACACTATGCACTAATAATAATATCAAAATTGATTTGATTTTAAATGCGTATCAAGCATGTTTGACTATCATAAGGAGAAATCTTCTCCAAGTCTGCGTTTGCATTGTGTGTGTGGCAGGAGGTCTTATGGTAGTCTCATTTTTAAAAGCATTGCGAATTGAAATAAAAAAAATATTCTTCTATTTTGATTTTAAAGATAAATAAACTGTTTTGAGTTCTCACACCAGTCACATGACTGACTTGGAGTTTATTGTTTTCCTTCCTAAACTCTGGGTGCCCACCAATTTTCACACGGGCAGTCAAGAGTTAGGTTTATCAGGATATTCTGGATATTCTGGAATTGCTGGAGGCAAGCTGGATGGCATGGCGTATTACTAGTTTATATAGTATTTCTTTTTCCGCTGCACTGTTTGATGTTGTTGATGTTGTACACTCTGATGATATGATGTAATGTAATGTGTAAAATGTAATAACTGATATAGTTCTTTGTTTAAAGATTATTCATTTATTATTATATGTTGTTCCGCTGCGAATTGTGAGATTCTGATGTTGTTCTGTTGTTTTCTGTTCCGTCCTATTTTCTTCTGCTTTTCTTTTTTTCTATTCTCTTTTTCTTTCTATTTTTAAAATTTTCTATCTTCTGTCTTCTCTCCTCCCTAATCTCTTCTTTTTTACTCTTTTCTTTTCTTAAAAAAAAACCCTCAGTGTTCGGTTTTCCGTCGTTCGATTCCTCGGCAGTCGATAAAGTGAGTGTCGATGTCGAATTTTCGGAAGATGAAGAATCGGGTCCTGACAATGTGGTATCAGAGCTTATGGTTAAGCGACAACCATGGTTCTGTTGGGTATTATTCATTAGAGATAGAGTCAGCAGTACTCTAGAATGAGTTTGAGAGTAATAATAGCTATGAGAGCGTATTTGTTAGTGAATAAAAAAAATTGTTTTATATTGTGATGATTGGTTTATTGAGTGGCATATGAACCTTCGTCAGCACGGTATGTACAACTATGCCGAAGGGGTTTCTAAACACTTGAATAGAACAATTCGACATAGTATTGTTTTAAATTGGGTGAATGAAATAATTTTACCTTGAGTATATTTTATATATAAAGAAATGATTTTTCAGAATTATTAAAGTGTATATAAGTTGATTGTTTGGTTGTTTGAATAATCTAAATAAAAGAATAATTGTATAAGAAAAAGAATTATAAGAGTTAAATTATAATTAAAGTGATTACAATTGTGAAATAAAACTTATATATGTAAGAAGTGAAACTAATGAATATATTTATGAATATGAGTTGTAAATAAAAAATGAATTTAAAGTAAAATGAAATATGAACTTGAGTTATATAAATGAAATTCAACTTTTGTAATAGAATTGAATGAATGGATTGACTATTAATCAATTAAATGTAAATTTAAGTTGATATGAAATATGAATTTAAGTGTTAATTCATTAAAATCAAATGTTACTGAAAGTTGAAAATTTGAATGAAAATCAATTAAATCAAACCAATTGTAAGCAAAGGAATTTGGTTGAAATTAATATATATACATTGGTTGTTATATGATTGTTGATTGATTGTATATAATTCATTAAGAATTAATGAAATTGAAAACTAAAGTAATTGAAATTCAATTGGAAGTTAAATGAATCTTAAATAGAATTGAATTTGATTGGAAGTGAACTAACTTGAATATGAATTAGTGAATGCAAACTAATTAAATTTGAAAACGAATGTTAGTAAACATCCACTGTTAATGAATCAAATGTGATTTAAATTGAAAACCATTTCATTGAATATTAATGAGAATATAAATGAATATTGATTTGGTTATGGATGATAGTTGGTTGATGTTTGCTTTTATTGCATTTTCTATGTTAGCATATATAGTAATTATGTTGCTATATGTTGTATATTGAGATTATTGTCATATATGCATGTTCTCATGTTGTTTGTTGAGTGTTTAGTAGGTGCGGATCGCGTTTGCTTCGCATTTGGAGCTCGCTTTTGCGCTATATTAGCCGTATATGCTTGCTAATAAAATATAAGGTACATATCTCGGATTACATACCGTACTTTTACACTTTTTTCCCTTCGGGATGCCTCATTACTTGATGAGATGTATATTTGTGATATATATACTGTCATTTTTTTTCGGATCGAGCCGCGCAAAGGAGACTATGGCGAATTTTTTCGAAAATTTAAGGCGTTAGAAAAAATTTGAGAAAATTGGAAAATTTTGAAAACTTAAACTTTGATTTTGGAATTGAAAGTTAAACAATAGTAGTTGTTTTTGAAAAGATAACTAAGTATGATTTGGAAAACTTAGTAAGTATTATAAGAAGTTTAACTATGAATTTTTGAAAAATTAATAGATTCTGTAACTTTTCTTACTTGTAATTTCGAGGACGAAATTCTTTTAAGTGGGGAAGATTGTAACGACCCAGAATTTTTAGAAATTAAAATTTGAATATTTAATTAATTTTAGATATTAATAAGTGAATTTATAAGTCAAATAAATTTTTATTTGAATTTTTGGATTTAATTGAATAATTAAATCGATAATTTAATACGTTAAATTATGGAAATAATTGAAAATTGAGTTAAATATGATAGAAAATGATTTGTAAAATTTTATTTTATCATATGGAAGTTAGAATGATATTTTAGAACTTTTAAAATCGAATTAAAAGTTAATTTGTGAAAATTGAATATTTTAATATTAAATCGACTAGTAAAAATAGTCAATTTTTGAACAGTCTCAGAATTGAACGAAACCAGTTCCATTGGATCCGTAATAGTTAGTTATTACCGGATTTCAATTTTCGTGTCAATCGGAGCTATCGTTTGATCGTGGCAGCTCGAAACGCATCGATTTATTTTTAATTTAAATTTGGCGAGCTAAAATAGCCATTTTTCAAAAAGTCTCGGATTTCGATGAAAAAAGTTTCATCGGATCCGTAATGTGATATTATTGCAAGGTTTCAAATTTCAAGTCAATTGGATTTACCGTTTGTCCTGTACAAATTAAAACGCCTAGAAATCGACTTAAATCGGTTTAATTTAAACTGAGCGTTTACAGCCATAACTCGCACATACTTCCGAATTAGCTTCCGAAACCTGTTCCATTGTGTTTGGAACGTGGGATAAACCCTAGGTACATCAGTTTCGGCGCGTAAATCGGAGTTCGGAATTTCCGGATGAATAGTGTCGAACGAAACTCTATAAATACCCCTTTAATTCACAAAAATAAAAAATAAAATAAAATGTAACCCTAGCCGCCGTTCACCCCAATGGATGGCCGAAAATTGCAGTCCCTTTTCTTCAATTATCTTTCAATCCACAAACCCATTCAAGAAATCTCCAACTACAAAGTTGTAGAGCTACGTGAGATCCTTATATTCAACGGTTATGATCGTGTTTCGTTGCACGGATTGACGGCAAATTGGGCTCAAAGGCCTGTAGTTCATTCTCGAACCGCGTGCTACAGGGATGGCCGAGCTCCACCTTGCTCAGGCCGAGTGTAGTATAGGAGGGGGGCTTCGATTTGGAGGCTTCTGATCGACCGCGTGTGGCTCGTAGAGTATGCGTGTATTAGGGTTTTGGATGGGAGATGGGTTCGGCCTGTACAAATGCGTGCGCGCGAGTTTGAGAGGGAAGAGGAGAAGGAGTTGCACGGCTAGGATCTGGGTACAAGAAAATGAATGGCCAGGATTTGCTGTAGGATTTTAATTTTTAATTTAAGTTGTAAATTTATATAGTTTAATTCGTGTAACTTCAATAATTCATAACTTTTTCATACGAGGTCAAAAACGCGCGAAACCAGTTGCGTTGGAATCGTATGGACGAGCACTACGCGATGGAGTTGGTTTGGAGTCGTTTGGAGTTAGTGAGAATTTTGGGTAAAATTAAACGTCCGTTTAATTTTATTCGAAATAAATCGCTAAAACGGAAATTAAAATCAAGGTGAGAACTTCTCACTCAATCGAATCGGTTTCGATTTTATTTTAAATAGTTAGATTTAAAATATTTGAATGCATTTTTGAATGTTGATTGTTATCTATTGATTGTTAAAATAGACATTATACGCCGTTAGTAAGCGGATGTTATTTATTAAAAACATATACCGCGAATATTTCATAAACAGTGAAATTGGTATTATAAATAATAGCAATATATATATATTGGCATATGTATATATTGGAGTTATTGATTTCCCGCAATTTTTGTTTAGCGGATGAGACCCTATTACGCCGTTATTAAGCGGATAATATTTAATAAGAACATATACCGCGATAATTTCGTACTGGAGCGAAATTGGTATTGTGCTAATGTTTTTGGATGCAGGAAAACAGGTTGGAGGGATCCAACTGGATTCCTCAACAGTATTTATTTGATTATGGATATTTTGATATTCGTTGATTATCATATACGATATGTGATATCGTTGTAGTCGTGATTGACTATTTGGTGTGTAGCATCATTGGACCAAATTTGGAATTTTAAAATGATTTTAAAGTGATTTTTGAAAAATATAAAATAATTTTGGAATTGATCCATTTTAAATAAATAAACGTTATAATTTTTAATGTTATAAAAATTATGATTTTTGTGAAATACAGTTAAAAACTGATTTTGAGAATATGATGCTATTGATTTTATAAAATAGTTTAATCGAGATATTTTAGAATTTTTGTGAAAAGTTTAAAATATAGGATTTATAAAATTTGATTATTTTATAAATCAAGAAAATGATGAAATAATAAAGGAGATTAAAGACGTTTTAAAAGGATAATATAAATTGATTTATATTAAGAGATTTATAAATGGATATTTATAAATTGAAATATGGACATTATAAAACGAGTTTTTATAAGTGTTTGAATGAAGTGGAAATGAATTTCATAATTGAATGAAATTTATAGAATTATAAACTGTGAAGTTATAAAAGAAATTTATAAATAGTAAGATTTATAAATTTGGTGAAATTATTTGAAGAATAGATTGGTTAAATAAATGGATCTTATAAGTTATAAGATTTATAAATTGGAAAGTCTTTAAAAAGAACGATTTTGTAAAATAATCGTTTTATAAGTATTTAACTTATAATATGAACGTTTAGTTTATAATTGAGTTATAAACTGGAATAGGTTAATAAAAGAATTTATAAAAAGGAAGTTTTTATAAATAAATAGAAATGGAATTTATAAACGTTGTTTTATAAATCCGCAAATGACTTATTTTGATAAGTAAATTGTTGAAACCTATTAATGGAGTTATATTCACGTTTTTGAAATAGTGAATAATCCTTTGAATTAAAATGAATAAAAGGATGAAATTATTAACGTAGTATATTCACGTTTTTGAATAGTGAATAAGATGTTAAAGAAATTGTTTTGAATGTGATATTTGAAATAGAATTAAAACGATCTAACGATGTTTTAAAATGTGTTGAGATTCGAAACCATAGATTTCAACGTTAATTGTTGAAATAGACGTTTTCGAGAAATAGAAGGAAATAGTGGACTATAACACTGTTGTTATAGTAAATGATTTCCGAAAGGAAATGTTTTGTATAGTATTGGGATTTATATATATATCTTAATTTCGAATCCCTATACTAGTGGTTTTGGGTTGTCGTAACGATGTTTTACGCAATATTCGTTTTGGCCCAAATAAATATGTTTAAGAGAATGATTTCCTGAAAGAATGAAATATATACTAAATTTCGATTTAGGTATATTGAATATTTTCTAAGTGTTGAAAATAAATAAAATTTGTGAATTACTTATTAAATAAGTATGGAATTGTTTTCCAATATGAAGTGATATTTAGAATTTATCTTTTTGAAGATAAATTGAAAAGGAATATTGAAATGAATAATCGAAATCGAATATTCATAGATATTTTGGATTATAAATTCACTAAGGTATTTATAAAAGGAAGTGGAATTGGTTTAAAAATAAATGTTGATTCATTTTTGAAGTATTGAAATTATATATCTAGTGAAGATATTTTTGGAAAATAAATAATTTGGAAAATTATTTGGAAACTGGTGATGTGTGCATATCCAGTGATAGTTCAATAACCGACTATCAATATTTCCCTTTGAATGGGTAATTGATGTGAATTGTTTGAATGTGAATGCTACACTTATTTTTAAATAAGCGCTCACTATTCGGGTTAACCGGGAAAGGACCATGGGGTCGTATAACCCATTCCGAATATGTGATACGTCGTTGTGAATTGCATTGAAGATCGGTGTTGAAGACCCGGTATTTGCGAGAGCGATAGGATGACCTGTTGATTTACTCTGCACCGAGTTGCTCCGGTATAGAGTTCTCCATATGTGATGGTGAATCCGATCAGGATTGTGAATATCCGGATTGCAAGGACTTCTTTGTAAGTGCCTTCGGTTTTGTTCGAGCCCGGAACAGACTTGTATGGATTGTATGTCTGACATTACAAGTTGAGATATAAAGCCGATTTCTTTCAAATATATTTCTGTTGGTGGCAAAGAATTTATTCTTTAGCTTAACACCCTTCTCTGAGACGTACGAGCTCAGAGGTTATATAGTTGAAGTTATCAGCGATATATTCCCAATTTGGTAATGTGATATGCTGAGTGATGCTGAAATGATCATTGTGTTGATTATTGTGATAGGATCGTTTATTTGATCGTCTATCTTAGTGATCATTGTGTTGATCATTTGTTGACCCAAAGCATGGCTTTTGTATAAAGTATGTTTTTGTGGACGTGACTTCGTCGAACCTCACACCCCGGAAATGGTCAAAACAGGAAAGATGCAGCAAGGTTATGAGGGGTAGCACCCTTTAGGGTATGTACATTTCCTTCTGGATAGAGGTGGTATCATGGTATGGAGCCCAGATATTTAACCTATGTGGTTACTACGAATTTATTACTTTGTGGTTGTTGGTTTTCGGGATCCCGTGAGAAAGGTCGTTTACGATCGGGGAATGGCGTGCTCGTGTCAGTAGTTACCCAGTTAGGGGTAACCCGGCCTTGTGTTGGCAGAGTTCCGGTTTGGTTCTCGGGGATGTCTTTCCAGAGGCATTCTCATGTGGCAATGGGAAGTTCCTTGGCCTGACCATTTGTTGGAAATCCAAAGAAACAATACGTGACTTGTACGGTTTTAGTTGTAGAACCTGCCATTTAATATGGTAGCTATTAGTAGGCATAATATAATGGTACCTATGCTGGCTAAGATTTATATTCTACTTTCGAAATGAATTTTCTACACTATGCACTAATAATAATATCAAAATTGATTTGATTTTAAATGCGTATCAAGCATGTTTGACTATCATAAGGAGAAATCTTCTCCAAGTCTGCGTTTGCATTGTGTGTGTGGCAGGAGGTCTTATGGTAGTCTCATTTTTAAAAGCATTGCGAATTGAAATAAAAAAAATATTCTTCTATTTTGATTTTAAAGATAAATAAACTGTTTTGAGTTCTCACACCAGTCACATGACTGACTTGGAGTTTATTGTTTTCCTTCCTAAACTCTGGGTGCCCACCAATTTTCACACGGGCAGTCAAGAGTTAGGTTTATCAGGATATTCTGGATATTCTGGAATTGCTGGAGGCAAGCTGGATGGCATGGCGTATTACTAGTTTATATAGTATTTCTTTTTCCGCTGCACTGTTTGATGTTGTTGATGTTGTACACTCTGATGATATGATGTAATGTAATGTGTAAAATGTAATAACTGATATAGTTCTTTGTTTAAAGATTATTCATTTATTATTATATGTTGTTCCGCTGCGAATTGTGAGATTCTGATGTTGTTCTGTTGTTTTTTGTTCGTCCTATTTTCTTCTGCTTTTCTTTTTTTCTATTCTCTTTTTCTTTCTATTTTTAAAATTTTCTATCTTCTGTCTTCTCTCCTCCCTAATCTCTTCTTTTCTACTCTTTTCTTTTCTTAAAAAAAAACCCTCAGTGTTCGGTTTTCCGTCGTTCGATTCCTCGGCAGTCGATAAAGTGAGTGTCGATGTCGAATTTTCGGAAGATGAAGAATCGGGTCCTGACATTTACTAAGCCGTTTAATTAGATTTCTCATGCGAGTGAGGTAAAGGTTTGTATATACTAATAGATTGGAAAGTGGTTTTATAAACGAGTTTGATATTGAAAAACAAAGTTGAAATTGTTTTAATGAAAGAGTTTTAATATTTACTACTAGTATAGAAAACCTTATGTTTTTAAAGTGACAAACAAAAGAAATGATTGTAGAACAATCAATCACCAAAATTCACATTCGAAGCCTTAATCAAATCCATATAAATCGATATCGAATCCATCAAATGGATACTCTCAAATATTCCGATAAGAAGTCATCAAAGTCAATAATAAATGATAACAATAAGTCGGATAAACACGAATCAATTAAAAAAACTGAAAACCCAAATACATTAGGCAAATTAGGAAAAAACAACAAATTCAGACGTCTGAAAGGTATGATTCAGACGTCTGTATCTGGAAAATAAAATATTTTCCAGAACATAATTCAGACGTCTGAACCTATAAATTCAGACGTCTGGAAATGCCAATTTTTAGCCTATTTCTTCTCTGGCTCAATTCGAACCAATTCAGACGTCTGGAGGTTTGGATTCAGACGTCTGAATCTGGGAATAAAAATTTTCCCAGTATAATATTCAGAAGTCTGAAATAAGGATTTAGACGTCTGAATCCTGATGCTCAGGCATTTCCTGAACCTAGGTCAAAGATGGCCAAAATAATTACCGGAAGCGATCGGACGAGCGACGACGACTAAGGATTTATGCCAAGCGACAACCCAGCCCTAATGGCTCTTCGATACGCCTCGAGTATCAATGTCCAAATATCCATATAAGGATTTTCATAAATTTTGCTTTCAAAACACCAAAAATTGGAACATTCACCAAAGCAATCCAAATCAAAAGCAAATGCACATGAATAAGTGTTAAGAATTCATACCTAACAACAAGGATATATATAGAAATAGATGTGAGATAAAAATCTCACTTTTAAACCCAAAACAAATGAAGAAAAAGCTATAGAGCAATGGCAAGGACAACCACTCTTCAATTCCAACCCAACAAGCTTAAATCTAAGCTTAAAAGAAGAACATTTCCTAAGTTAGGTTTAGGAATTTCTGAAATTGAATGGAGAATGAGTTGGAGAAGAAGAAGAGAAGGCTTACCAAAGCTTCTTCTATGAATTTGGAGTTAAAGCTTGGATTTTGCACATGGAACTAGATTTAGGATTTCCTAATTCTTTTTCTCCTCCACCATTTTTATCTAGAGCTTGAGAGTGTTAGGAAAATGGAGTGAATGAAGATAAGTGGGATGGAGCAAGGGCTTGTGTTAGGATATAGGGCTGAAACCCAAACCAAAGCCCAAAGTGATAAAGTAGCAAAATTCTACTAACTCTAAATATATCAATGTTTATACTCAGTCATTTTGAACTCAATGGGGGTGGTCTCGTGTCCTAATTCGACCGTTTGCAAAAAGTAGCTTTTAGGACATTAATCCGACCAACGATGAAATATTTAAATAAAATATTTAAATATTCAATCGTAAAATATGCGGGTTGTTACAGACTCTCCTCCTTAAAGAAATTGCGTCCTCACAATCATAAGAAATAAATGAACAAAAAGTAACAACCACAAAAGCATATCAACACAAAAGAAGAAATTTTGAATAAGAAGTTCACCTCAAAGAGCACCAGAAAGTAAGTCCGGATGTGTTCGCTCGATGAATTCTCTAGATTCCCAAGAGCAATCCTTAGGATTTGAAGACGATTGAACTTTCACAAGCTAGACATCTTTATTTTGAAGGCGTCTAACCTCTGTAGCAATGATGCGAATAGGATGTTGCTCATAAGTCAAATTAGGCGAAACTTCAATTTCTTCAACAACACCGGGCTCAAGAATAGAATCGGAATCTCGAAGGCATTTCCGTAATTGAGAAACGTGAAACCCGTCATGAATAGCAGAAAATTGAGCCAGTAATAAAAGGCGATAAGCCACAGAACCAATACGTTCAGTGATGGGAAATAGTCCAATATGTCGAAGTGCTAACTTTCCTGATCGACTGAAACGCACAACACCCTTCATAGGTGAAACATGAATAAACACAAAATCTCCCACAGAAAATTCTAATTTCCTTCTTCGGTTATCGGCATAGGGTTTTTGCCTACTTTGAGCCTCTTTCATCCTATGACGAATATGGTCAATCTTTTCTATGGAATCACGAATAAAATCTGGACCAAAAACCAGCTTCTCATTGGCCTCAAGCCAACAAGGAGATCGGCATGGCCTTTCATAGAATGCCTCAAAAGGTGCCATACCAATAGTATGTTGGAAGCTATTATGATAGGAAAACTCAACAAGAGAAATATGATCTTCGCAACTTCCACCAAAATCAAGAACACATGCACGAAGAAGATCTTCAGGAGTTTGATTCACACGCTCGGTTTGTCCATTGGATTGAGGGTGATAAGCGGCGCTGAAATTAAACTTCGTTCCCAAAGCTTTTTGAAGACTCTTCCAAAATCCACTAGTAAACAATGGATCTCGATCGCTAACAATAGAAGTAGGAACTCCATGCAATTTAATAATTTCTTTAATAAAAATTTTGTCCAAAAGAGGTACGGTCCGATTGGACCGAACGGGAATAAAATAGGTGGATTTTGCAAGTCTATCAACTATCACCCATAAGCTATCATGACCCGAATGAGAATGGGGAGGGCCGTCAATAAAATCCATGGAATTCTGATCCCACTTCCATATTGGAATTTCTAAAGGTTGCAATAACCCACCGGGCCTTTGATGCTCGGCCTTAACAAGTTGGCCAGTCATGCAATGCTTAATAAAGTTAGCAAAGTCAGATTTCATTCCATCCCAATAATAAAGTCGCTTCATATCCACGTACATTTTACTACTACCGGGATGAATGGTAAATTTAGAATGATGAGAATCTTCTAAAATATCTTTACGAAGATCACTAATATTTGGCACGATAAGTCTACAAAATTTTCGAATACCGCCATGAAAATCAATATCAAAATCTTTCAAACCTTCAATATCAATTTTATCCCTACAATTTTGGCTAAGAAAAGCCAATTCTGGATCTAGTTTTTTAGCTTCAAGAATGCGGTCTAAAAGAGAAGGATGAGCCTCAAGGCTACATAAAACAAGAGATGAACATAAATCCGATTCACGGTCTCTAATCTCACAAGTGGATAAGGTCTCGAGATCATTCCACTCGGATATCATCATAGAAACAACCGCTTATTGCTTACGGCTAAGAGCATCGGCAACACGATTTCCCTTTCCGGGAGTATAAAGAATATCAAGATCATAAGATGCAAGGAACTCGAGCCAATATTGTTGGCGCAAATTAAGTTCTTTTTGTGAAAATAAATACTTCAAAGATTTATGATCGATATAGAGAACAAATCTCTCTCCCCAAAGATAATGACGCCAGATTCGAAGGGCGGGAACAATAGTCGCGAGCTCTAAATCATGAGTGGCATATCTAGTCTCGGCTGGCTTCAATTGCCTAGAAGCATAAGCAATAACACGTTCTCTTTGCATAAGAACGACACCCAAACCAACCCGACTAGCATCGGTATAAACAATAAAATCTTGATTCCCCTTGGGAATAACAAGAATAGGAGCATCAGAAAGGAGTTCTTTTAATTTCTGAAAAGAAGCTTCGCATTTGTCCGACCAAATGTATTTAACTCCTTTCTTTATCAAGCTAGTAAGAGGCACGACAATTTTAGAAAAGTCCTTTATGAACCGGCGGTAATAACCTGCCAATCCAAGAAAGCTACGAATTTCCGTCACACTCTCTGGTCTCTTCCAATTTTGAATCGCTTTAATCTTTAAAGGATCCACGGAAATTCTGGATTCGGAAATAATATGGCCGAGAAATTTCACACGAGATTGCCAAAAGTGGCATTTAGAAAATTTTGCTTTCAATTGATTGCTCCTAAGAGTTTCCAACACAATCCGAAGATGCATTTCATGCTCTTCCTCAATTTTAGAATACACAAGAATATCATCTATAAAGATGAGAACAAATCGATCGAGGAAGTCTTTGAAAACTCTATTCATAAGGTCAAGGAAATAAGCCGGGGCATTCGTTAACCCAAATGGCATAACAATCCATTCATAAGATCCATTACGAAACGATGTCAAAGGAATGCTATCCTTTGCAATACGAAGCTGATGAAAACCGATTGCCAAGTCGAATTGTGAAAAGACCCAAGCACCACTAAGTTGATCGAATAGATCATGAATCCGAGGTAAAGGATATTTATTCTTGATAGTAAGATCATTAAGCTTGCGGTAGTCAACGTAAAGCTTAAGTGTACCATCGGATTTCTTCGCAAAAATAGCTGAAGCTCCCCAAGGAGAGGAACTAAAGCGAATAAATTGCTTCGTCCCCAATTCGAATAATTGTTTGCGCATCTCCTCATTTTCTTTATTGGACATATGATAAGGAGGACGAGTAATAGGCAAAGCTCCAGGAATTATATTAATTCTGAACTCAATTGCTCACTTAGGGGGTAATCCTAAAACAGGCTCAAATATGTCGGAAAATTCAAGGACAACGTGAATAAGAGAAATGACATCTTCCTCATCATCATTATCGTCATCATGAGGATTTAGAGAATATAAGGATGCTGCCAAAGTGGAATCCGAATCTTTAAGAAAAATTGAAATCTGATTAACATATTGTGGATGTCGAAGATAAATAGTTCGCACATGACATAGGATATGAGCTTCATAATGGTTAAGCCAACCCATTCCCAAAATCATTCCAAAGCCTGAGTAATGCATGACATGCAAATCGGCTTGGAAAGAAAAATCACATAAAACAATCTCAACATCTTTATAAAACAAGCTAATTGTTGCGGATCCACCAACCGGATTCGCAATTCTCAAATAAGCCATTAAAGCAACAACATTTAAAGAAAAAGTATCAACAAGTTCCTTTGATATAAAAGAATGGGGCACACCCGTATCAAAAAGAACTCGAATAGGTTGATCACGAAACACAATAATGCCATCAAGGATAGAATGAGAAATACCTTGACCGCGAGAAGTGTTGCAAGGGGCTTGCGCCACATTAAGCTTTCCTTCCTTCTTGTTTTGGAGTTTGGGGCATGTAGATAAATAATGATCCAGGCTTTTGCAATAGCGACAAGCACGGGGTTTTGAACACTTATTCGCATAATGGTCCTTAGAACCACAGTTGTAGCATTGCCCACCACTAGAGGCAGAAGTCTTCGCTGCCGGAGATGCTTGTTTCCCCTTTTCATTGGGATAAGGACCCTTGAATTTATTAGGCCTTTTCTTGTTGTTGTTGAAGTCCTGTATGGCACTCCCAACTTCAACATCGCACTCCCTATCCGCCTCTTCAAGACGAAGAGCGATATCAATGAGTTGATCAAAAGAAACTTCTAAGTTTAGAAGTAATGGCTTTTTGAGATTTTTGTTCAAGCCATAGTCAAATCTTTGGTTATTCTTCAATGGGGTGTTTATGTATTCGACCCCGTATTTAGAAAGTGACTCGAATGATGTGACATAATCTGCCACGGAGGATTGACCTTGAACAAGGTTTATGAAACGACGAGCAAATGTCACCTTCTCAGCTTCTAGCACAAACTTTAATTCGAACCTTACCCGAAATTGCTCCCAAGTAAGACCTGCTTCAATAATTTCAGAAATAAGAAGCTCATGCCAATCTAATGCTCTCTCTTGGAGCATACTAGAAGCCACTTGGACTCGGTGAAGATCAATAAGGTTCATGCGAGAAAGATGCGATCGCATGTTCTAAGCCAAGCCTGGACTTGAAAGACGCTTTCGGAACCCCTGAATGGCTTCCCACCCAAGTTGGTATAATCACTGCACAAGCGTGCAAACCCAGATTTAGGGTGAGTAGGCTTTGGAGTGGGTCCAGTAGCTTGAGCATTCCTTACTAGATCAAGAAGTTGTTGTGCAGACATAAATACTCCATCCTGGAGAGTAGCACTAGATTGACTGGCACTGGGACGACTAGGTCTAACCATTTCTCTTCTTTAAGAAAGAAAGAAAGAAGAGGAAAAATTTATTCTCAAAATGAATATCAAACAATAATGATTGATAAGACAAGGCATCACAAAGAAAATAGGATAGATCGGGTCCAATGACTCGAATAAAATCCTAAGGCACGACTCCTAAGATGGACTTAAGACGATGATCCTTGTTAAATTATTCTAAATTTTTCCGAAGTTTGGCTCTGATACCAAGCCGTGACACCCCACCTCTATACCCATGCTAGCCAAGGACACTACGGGATAATGCCGTCAACTAGCGTGGAGAATAAGGCTGTTGAGGAGCGACCATCCGTGTAACTGCTTTGTGCGAGCACCAATATGTCAGATAGTATAACATGCAGAGGAATCCGACATTCCGATACAAACTCAAAGCTACTATACAGTGGCTATAATATCTTCGGAAACAAATATAGAAATAAACATAACACAAATCAGTCACAGATATCCATATCACAAAGGCGGAAAAAGATATGAATACAATACATAAAAGTGTATATCATAGTAGTGGTCAAACATGATCCACAATATCACAAAAGAATAGATACAAGTGCTTCACAAAATAATATATATACATCATTGAGTCTATATCTCGAGTCTATAGCAACAAAACTACCAATCTAATGTAGTAAGCAAAAAGTCTGATAATACTTCCAGATGATGAGTCAAGCAGAAGCACTTATAACATCTCGATCTGTCCCGAGTATTATTTGATAAGAAAATAATAAACGGATCAGTCTAACTATAAATATCAGGAAAAACGATATAGAATAAGAGATATGACAAAAATGTATGATAACCATAAAGCCATACTGTGATAAGTATGTAATTGAAAATCAACTAGAGATTAATCAATATCACAAGAATCTTCTCAAAGATCAAAAAGAATGTCATACTTTTTATTTTTATTCACCAAGTCACAAATATTGGCGAACATCACAATGCCAATCGTAAAAGTTGTTGAAACACAGATTCACAAAAGTTAGTGAAACACAAATTCACCAATGCACGAATATTGATAGAACTTATCAATGTAATCACAAAAATTGGTGAAACACAAATTCTAGAAATCATCAATAGAAATCCAGAAATCACAAAAAGGGAGAGGCCTATCACAAAACGGGAGCATGAGAACTCACCAACACGTGTATCACGAAACGGAACGCTATTCCATGGTTGCTAACCATTAATTTTGAGCTGAAGCTCCACAAAACGGTCCGAAGACCATGTGTTGCTACCCCACCAAATTAAGCCGAAGCTCCACAGAAATGGGGTTTAGTCTCCCTTGCAGACAAAGAGACATCGCACATTGCTAGTCTAAATCACAAAATGATCATCATCGATCATCAAGAAATGTCAATTACTCTAAGCTAGTAAATAGATGAGTTTAGCTTCATGTCCCATAACCACTGGCTTAACTTAAATATTTACTAACAAATTATAGATCTCCACTCGAAAGTTGTCACAAGAGTTTCAATCGAACAAGTCCAAGAATTAACTAATGAGGTAAATGCAAGCGTTTCATACCACTTTTTTTACTAAGCCATTTAATTAAATTTCTCATAAGAGTGAGGTAAAGGTTTGTATATACTAATAGATTGGAAAATGGTTTTATAAACGAATTTGATATTGAAAAATAGAGTTGAAATTGTTTTAATGAAAGAGTTTTAATATTTACTACTAGTATAGAAAACCTTATGTTTTTAAGGTGTTAAACCACAGAAATGATTGTAGAACAATCAATCACCAAAATTCACATTCGAAGCCATGAATCAAATCCATATAAATCGATATCGAATCCATCAAATGGTTACTCTCAAATATTCCGATATGAAGTTATCAAAGTCAAAAATAAATGATGACAATAAGTCGGATAAACACGAATCGATTAAAAAACTGGAAACCCGAACACATTAGGCAAATTAGGCAAAAACAACAGATTCAGACGTCTGAAAGGTATGATTCAAACGTCTGTATCTGGAAAATAAAATATTTTCCAGAACATAATTTAGACGTCTGAACCTAAAAATTCAGACGTTTGGAAATGCCAATTTTTAGCCTATTCCTTCTCTGGTTCAATTCAAACCAATTCAGACATCTGGAGGTTTGGATTCAAACGTCTGAATCTGGGAATAGAAATTTTTCTAGTATAATATTCAGACGTCTGAAATAAGGATTTAGACGTCTGAATCCTGATGCTCAGGCATTTCCTAAACCTAGGCCAAAGATGGCCAAAATAATTACCGAAAGCGATCGGACGAGCGACGACGACTAAGGATTTATGCCAAGCGACAATCCAGCCCTAATGGCTCTTCGATACTCCTTGAGTATCAATGTCCAAATATCCATATAGGGATTTTCATAAATTTTGCTTTCAAAACTACAAAAATTGGAATATTCACCATAACAATCCAAATCAAAAGCAAATGAACATGAATAAGTGTTAGGAATTCATACCTAACAATAAGGATAGATATAGACATAGATGTGAGATAAAAATCTCACCTTTAAACCCAAAACAAATGAAGAAGAAGCTATAGAGCAATGGCAAGGACAACCACTCTTCAATTCCAACCCAATAAGCTTGAATCTAAGCTTAAAAGAAGAACATTTCCTAAGTTAGGTTTAGGAATTTATGAAATTGAAAGGAAAATGAGTTGGAGAAGAAGAAGAGAAGGCTTACCAAAGCTTCTTCTATGAATTTGGAGTTAAAGCTTGGATTTTGCAAATGGAACTAGGTTTAGGATTTCCTAATTCTTTTTCTCCTCCGCCATTTTTATCTAGAACTTGAGAGTGTTAGGAAAATGGAGTGAATGAAGATAAGTGGGGGTGGAGCAAGGGCTTGTGTTAGGATATAGGGCTGAAACCCAAACCAAAGCCCAAAATGATAAAGTAGCGAAATTCTACTAACTCCAAACATATCAATGTTTATACTCACAAAGGTCGCAAATGTCATTTTGAACTTAATGGGGGTGGTCTCGAGTCCTAATTCGACCGTTTGCAAAAAGTAGCTTTTCGGACAATAATCCGACTAACGATGAAATATTTAAATAAAATATATAAATATTCAATCGTAAAATATGTGGGTTGTTACAATAAGAATGGAAAAGAACAATATGAAACAAATCCAAACATAGACGATGGGAAAAAATAGTATAAAGATCTAGACTTAAAAGACTGAAAATAGTCTGAACAAAATCCAAACTGGACAGAATGGATAAAACCAGATGATATTCCAAACTTGATAGAATGGTAAAAACCTATAATTAAACATCGTGAAGAGTGATTGACTCTTCCCATTGCAATTACAGAAAAACAATTCGAAGGTTCAAATCAAATAATGAAAGGAAAATTTCCAATAATAACTAGAAGGGTGCACCCACCTTAAAGTATACCTCTAGTAATATACTTCCGAGGAGCTCATTTACTCTATGACACTTCTCGAAACTCTCCAAGCCAGACCCCGCCAAACCTTATCGAGAATCCGAATATTTCATACCTAACAGTGCTATCGAATTCAACCTAGATGAGAAGTGAAAATATCCTAATGGTAGCAACCCCACATAGCTTGGCCAACTCTTGCGCTTCGGTTTTAGTCATTTCCAATGAAGGATTTTAAAGCTCAATGGAATAACAAATCATCTCAGAATGATGATAATAAAGAAACTGAAGTAACTAATAGCTGAAAAACCAATTATCGAGGATATAAAATGATAGTATATGAAAATTAAGTCTTGTATACTCATCACCACTCATTGAATTCAAACCTGTACTATTTCTTTGGTAACAATAATACCAAACAAGTCAAGAAAATGTTACCTTAAAGTCACGTTTCACGATTATTCTTAACTTTCGAAATAGCGACAAGTCTACTTCATTGACGTTTAGTGTTAAACATATAAATAAATCATTTTCATATAAGTGATATCGCTTTTATGAGAATTAATTCATTCCCATAAATGAATTAAACCTTTTCTTTTAAAAACTGAATTCATGCTTGGCTTCACATTATACTTATTATCTTTTAAAACGCCTTGTTAAAATGTTTACTAACGTCCAATCTATTATAAAAAGGATTTAACAACTTAAAACATCCTTATTACATTGATTAATTAACTTTAAAAATTTGTTAACTAAGTTAATTAATCAACTTCAATAACCTTTAAAGTAAATTACCTTTAAACTTTATTAATTCAATTAATTAATAAATTTAAACATAAGTTGTTAAATAAATAAATATCATTATTTAAAAATGATTTATTAATTATAAACATCATTAAAGGAGAGATTAGCTAAATTTTTAACAAGTTGATTAATTTTAAGAATCATTTATTAACTTAAATCATTAGCAAATTGATTAGTTAACCTTAATCCATTATTATTGAATGATTAATTGTCCTTAAACATTATTAAATAAAATGATTAATAAATTTAGATAATCGTGAACCAAGTAAATAGTTAAATTTAAAACACATCATTAACTTAGTAATCAGTTAACCTTAAAACACATCATTAATAAGTTAACCCTAATTCTTATTGATTAAATAATTAACTAAACTAAATAATCATTATTAAAATATTTAATTAAATTTGAAATCATTATTATTTAAAAAACTTACCTAACTTTTAAAACTAACCCAAGCATGAAAATGAAACCAAACGATCTCGATAAGAAGTATTTTTCGAAAAGTGTCGATATAGCGACTATCGCTATACGGGCAATTCGGTAAACAAGTTTATGTCATTATCAATTTAATTAAGCATTACATAGCAAGGGTGTGAGCATATATAAATGGTAATTTACCTTGATACAACATGTAGTAAGTATTTACTAACAAATATATTGACTTTAACCACTAACTTTTCATATAGTTTACTACATGCTTACTAACTTTTTTAGCCATTAACTAGCTACCCAAAATGTCAATTTTCCACATCATAAAGCGAGCCAATAACCCACAACATTCAATTAAACATCCAACAAGCAATTAGTACTGATCATATGGAACACATAAGAGTTTAGAAGATTAGTTTTGAAAGGTGAGATTTTACTCACCAAAATGTTAACAAATCAAGTCGAATCGCTACAACTACTAGCACTTACTTCAACAACACCTCCCTTCACTTGAATCTTGGTGCCATGGACCCTTGATGGGCTGTTTGGGCTCGGCCTAGTGGGCTATTGGCCATGACCATGGTCCAGAATGAGGGGTATGGGCCTTGTTTTGGATGTAAGTTGATGTGGAATGATTTTAACTTGGTTTTAGGAAAATAAAAACTAGTTTTAAGGTAGATGGACTAACTTTTTGACTTAGGAATTTTCCTAAGAAGTCATTAACGAAGATAAGAAGTTAGGGAATGGAGATGAAGAAGTAGAAATGTTAAGTGAAAAATGAGTGGAGGTGCAGGTATTTATAGGAAAATGAGAATGGTATTTTAGTAAAATGACTTAAGGAATAAAATATATTAAACTTATCATGGCATAAGGTGTTCCATCCTCTCCCATACCCTGGTACACATCCTCCCCCCCTTCATTACTTAAACCATGTAAATGCAGCCTTGTGTGTGTACCTGATGTATGGTGATACATGAGAGTTTATTTTATATTTTATTATCTCTTTTCCCTTTTCTTTTAAACATAATGTGTCACATCATGTTTATATTTAAAGTAATCATGGTTTATTACTATATCAGTCACTTACCATATGACATGTATATGTATGTGCATGTTGATACAAATGTGCATGACGTTTCCAACAACTTTTCGATACCGAAAAGTTAAAATTGTGGAAAATGTTATTCATTCACATTTTCTATTTTTATTTGAAATAATTATTTTGGAAAATATATTTTTAAAATGGTTTTAACATCATTAATTATAATTTAAAAGATGTTTATTTGGCTGTTAAAATCCTTTATTTAAATATTTAAAGACGATTTAAATATTCAAATATAAAACGATTAATTTACGGGTCGTTACACTCCCCCTCTTAACAGAATTTCATCCTCGAAATTATTACAGAGTGGAAGAAGTAGCAACCAACCTAAGTAGAATCAATTTACTTACTTGGTTTTTAGTAAATTTGATTAATTGTATTTTCGTTTAGTTATATTATTTCTGTCATAAAAATATGTAATATGGACACTATAACAACCATATGCAATCAGGTAACATGATGCAACAAAAGTAATATAATAAATATATGTAACAAATAAAGAGAATATTCTATTATAAATGTTATGCATCCAATTTTTTTCAAAACAATTCCAAAATTTAGAACTAAATGCTTGGGTTTTATATTCAAAATATTTTCAAAAATTTATTTTCAAATTCCTAAAAAATAGAAGTAAATCAAAACCTAAATTCAAAAATGTCAAGGAGGGGTTCTCCTAATAAAGCATGTAAATCTCTAGAATTAAAATAACATGGACTTTTCAGTAGTATTCCGGTTCCTCCAAATACAACAGCTAGAGTGAACGATTATTGTTTCTTTCCTAAAAATTTCCAAAATGACATTTTCAAAAGCACCGGGATTTATGTCCTAATAAACAACAATTCAAAAACCTTGGTTTATAAATTTTAACTTTATAAACTGCAGCATATAAGATCACACAATCAAATTCAATTAAATCAAAATCAATCAAATTCCATAAAGGAAAATTTAACACACAATATTATTTAAAATGTCAAGTGATTAATTTTTTTTTTTAACTTACGTTCAAAACTTTCTTGATTGCCTAAGAATATAAATAATTTCCTAAGTGTATCATTTTGCTCGTCAGTCTTCGCTTATTGCTTAGAGGATTACCTATGCTCCTTTAGACAAAATTGAAAGTTATACTCCATAATTATTGGTTTCTTAACTCTGCTAATATTTCTAAATCTCTTAAATTTGAATTTAGTATTTTATTCAATACCAAAATTATTTATAAATTATTTCATAAATTTTCACCTAGGTTTAAAAATATTTTATAAAGTCGTTTCTTTATAAAATATCAAATATTAACTTATTTCATGTTATTTACTTGTATAATATACTCTTCTTTGTCCTAAGAGTAATACAAATACAAAGTTTTTTTTTTTACTTTTCACAATTTAGGTGAAGATCTAATCAAAATTTGAATCTTTTAAAACTGAGTCCACCTCTAGACCTCTTTGCTTAGAGTGTTAAAATGGACTAAGTTTATGTGTTGCCCCAAAATAACAAATAGTATACACTACTTCCATGTTTTAAAAAAAGCTATGATTTTAATAAAACAATGTTTATTAAAACCTTCATACCTTTTACCTTAAGGTGTTATAATGAATGATGTTTATGGGCTGGTCCAATGACGTCAATTAGTTTGCAATGCTTATATGTTTAAATAAAATCTATTGTTTTGATAAAACAATATTATCATAACCTTCCTATCCAATCTAACCCATTTAAATTAGTATTAAATTATCCCTTATCTTATTTAAGGGTAAAAATTCATTTATCAACACAATCTCTTATAAGAATTACTTTGTATTTTGAAATCAATTCCCTACTGAGGGAACTTAAAGATTAAATACCCAGTTATAAATTTCAAAACTCATCTTTGAAAGCATATTGCATGTATTTCTTTTATGAAATAACTTCAACGATTTTATTTACTAAAAATTACTTTGGATTTATTCGGATTTGGACTCATTTTGCTCGCACAATGATAAACAGAAAAATTTACTAAGTACTCCATAACATTTGCCTAAGGAAACATTCGACCGTCACTTAGAAGATTATTCAGATTACTACAAAAATAACCAAAATGTTTTTCCATGAATTATCCCAAAGAAAATGCATTCCGTTTATTCCAAAATATTTATAGTTTAGAAATATTTCCAAATAATACCGCCATTACTTTTCTCAAAATCTTTCATAATCATTTCAAAAAAAATCCGGGATCTAAATTTTTCCAAAAACTCCATAAAATCTTCTTTTAAAAGACAAATTTTTGATACCAAGTGTATTAAAAGGTCAAAACAAATGTCATTAAAACATGGTTTACTATAAACTCAAAACAATTTACACTTAGCTTTGTTTTAAAACAACTTTATTAAAAAAGATTTCTCATTTAAAAACCATCATTTATAAATTTGAACAATATTTAGTATCTCAAAAGATAATAAAACAATTTAAATACCTTTTATAAATTCTAAACAATGTTAATCATCCCGAGGGATGATTTATAACGTTCTTTTTAAACCTTAAAACTACATAAATTATCCAAAGAAAATAAATCAAATTTAAATTTCTTTATTAAATTTAAAATAACATTAGTTACCTTGAAAGATAATAAATCACATCTATAATCTCTTTTATAAATCTAAAACAATATTAACTATTCCAAAAGATAATTATTCAAATTTACAATTTCCTGTAAAAAAACAAATCAAATATCTTTAGTAAAATAGTTAATTACCTCCAAAACGCTTCCATCAAATCAATGAATTTACTTTAAACTCATTTATTAAATCAATTAACTAACTTAAAATATCATTTATCAAACGATTTATTAAATCCAAATAATCATTAACTAAAATGGATAGTTAATCTCAACTATCATTACCTAAAACAATTAATAAAATTTACATATTATTAATCAAAACAGTTAATTAGATTCAAAATGATCATTAGTTAAACGGATTAATTACATTTCAAATATCATTGATTAAAATGATTTAGTTAAATTCAAACATCATTAATTAAGATGATTAACTAAATTTCAAAACACTATTATCAAAACCAATAATTAAATTTAACCAATCATTAATTAAAATGATTAATTAAAGTTCAATATCAATAATTAAATTGACTAAATAAATTCAAAACTCATTAATAAAAAAGATTAATTAATTTTAAACATCATTAGTTAAAATGATTAATTACTTTAAAATATCAATAATAAATTGCTTGATGAATTTTAAAATCTACTTTTGTGAAAACACAGGCTCAAGCTTAGACACACACACAAGAGTTTAGGGGATGATATTTAATAAATGACGGTATAGCAGAAATTGTTATAATGACACTTAAATAGTTTAAATGGAATATTCAAATTAATTTCAGTTAAACAATCAATCAAACAAATCTAGCTATCATCTAAGAAATCAACAATAGTTTATAGCATCACATATATGATATAGTAAATTTGAATATGAGTTAAACTCATATATAATAATTCTCCTTTATTATAAATAAATTTTTTCATATATTTATCCTCTAAATGTATTGTCCTACCATTTAGATTATATTAAACAACTTTCTTATTAAAAGTTTACTTTCAGCTTAACACTGTTAAAAATATGACTTTTAACTTAATCCTTTTACCAAACACCTTATAGTCAAACTGTGAAACTTAATTCACAAGGGGTTTGTTCTCAAGGTTCCCTAATTCCTATTTACCAAATCTACACCTTACTAAGGAAAATCTCTTATGAAATATTCCACAATAGTTAATGTTCAAACAGATGAGCATAACTAAACAAATCCTAAATGATTATAATCAAAATGTATCATCTCCTAATAATCAACTCATCAATACAACTATATTAATTTTGAAAATCATTCTTATATATTTATATAATATTCCTAGGTAAAATTATTTCATTTACCATTTTAAAACAATATTGTAATCGGTTGGTCTAGTTTGAGTGTTCAGGAATCCCTATCAATAATGCTAATCAGACGCATCGACCAAAATTCATATACCACTCAACGGATCAAACAACACAATGTAAATTTTTTTTATATCACTAATAAATATGCATTCAACATATATAAATATGCATGCATACATACATACATACATACATACATACATACATACATACATACATACATACATACATATATATATTTATACTTTCAGACTTATCCTAGGACATTACTAATCTTATCCTTAGAGAGTTTACCTCAACAAGGCTTAGAGGTTTGCTAAACCTAAACTCTGATACCAATTGTGATGACCTACCTTTTTGATCCTTAGGAATGCCACTTAATATATCCGTGGTATTTATATGTCGTTACCTAAACATCTAAAAGACAAGTTGTCATGGGGTAAAATAAAGAACAAAATAAGACAAAATAGAAAACGAAAATCATCACAACAGAATATTCACGTATAATACAAAATGATATAGTACAAAAGGTTACTCCTTGCATGAGCTATCAGAGTTAAACAAAGTACTACATCTAAAAGATTTGCAGCTATACATTTTGATTTTTCATTTTTAGATAAAAAACACACATACATAATCATACAGTAGAAATAAATAATTAGATAACCAAAGAGCCGCCTGCTCTATCACCATCTTCAAAGAGCTCCAAAGAGGAACCTACTATTATCGGACTATTCAAATATAACTGAGTACCTGAAAGTTTAGGGAAAATAAACAAATCAGGTCAGGCAATATATTTGTTACGAGTAAAACTCTAACATAAAAAGGAGTGTATTTAACAATAATATGTGGGACCATGCCGCTAACGTGGAATGGATTTTCTCCCACATAAACAACAACCAAATATAAGAATGGAAAAGAACAATAGGAAACAAATCCATACATAATGATGAAAAAAATAGTATAAAGATCCAGACTTGAAAGAATGGAAGTATTCTGAACAAAAGCCAAACTTAACAGAATGGATAAAATCGGATAACAGTCCAAACTTAATAGAATGTACAAAACAAATAATTAAACATCGTGAAGAGTGGTTGACTCTTCCCGTTGTTACTATAGAAAAAAAATTCGAAGGTTTGAACTAAATAAGAAAAGAAAATTTTCTAACAATGACTAAGAGGATGCACCACCCTTGAAGTATACCTCTAGTAATATACTTCTGAGAAGCTCATTTACTCTATGACACTTTTCAGAACCCTTCAAGCTAGACCCCGACAAACCTTACCGAGAATCCAGATATTTCACATCTAGTAGCACTATCGAGTCTAATCAAGATGAGATGTGAAAGTATTCTAATGGGAGTAGCCCCACGTAGCTTGGCCTCCTCCCGCGCTTTGGTTTTAGTCATTTCCGATAAAGTATATCAAATCTCAATGGGCAAAAAATCATCTTAGAGTGACGATAATAAATAAGTTGAAGTAACCAATAGCCGATAAACCAACCTTCGAGGATACAAAATGATCGTATATGAAAATTATCTCTTTTATACTTATCACCACTCATTGAATTCTAACTTTTACATTTTCTTGGTTAACAATAATACCAGAAAAGTCAAGGTAGTGTTACTTTAAAGTCATGTCTTACGATTATTCTAAATTTTCGAAATAGCGATAAGTCTACTACTTCAACTTTAGTTTAAACATACAAATAAATCATTTCCATATAAGTGATATCTTTTTGTGGAAATTAATCATTTCCATAAACGAATTAAACTTTTACTTAATTTTTGTGGAAATTAATCATTTCTATAAACAAACTAAATGTAACAGCCTGCAAATCCATACCCCTTGAGTCAACACTATTCTACCTCAATTTACTCAAGTGGAACATGAATACGAACCATTAGGGTTAAAGAAGAAGAAATAGAAGAAGAAGAAACTAAACAATGTCAGAATCTCACAGTCGCAACGGAATAAACTATAATAGTAAATAATAGATCTTTACACAAAATGAACTATATAAGTTTTGTACACCATATCATCATAGTATCTCATACAAACAATATTTACCAATCAGACATTACCATACAATCATAGCAGCGGATATATATATAAGAACGGATAATATGTCTCGGACTCCAGCTCCTCTCCTGCTCCATAGCATCCTGTTCTGAACATATAATACTCGGTCTGACCCGAGCATTATAATGAAATAACACCCGAGTCAGTCTGCAATACCAGCTGATAATATTAATGCATCCAAATTGATTATTAAAGTTTTAAAAATCCTTTTGAAAACAAAAGCATCTCGTAAGACCACGCCACAAATAAACATGTCGGGTTTTTACCTTACGATAGCTAAAACACTTTTTATAGAAATCCTCTGATATTATAATAGGGTCTATATACAAATATTTATAAAATAGCCGAAATTGTTACATGATTAAATTCCAGCTACTACCCACAATGTGGGTAATACAAACAAAACTCGTAAAAGGCTCATAGGGAGAATGGATTCCAACTAATGACTAGGCACCGGGGTATCACCTGTTATAGTACGGGGCCAAGATCACCGTACCGAGGACCACTCCCGATCCCCTGCAACACAAGACCGGAACTACCCCTTACTAGATAATCCCGAGTGAGATCACCCCACGGTTGGGATCAGCAACCGCCCACTAAGCCAAATAAAAGGGACATCTAGACAGGGATGACCTCACCCTGCTTGGGTGCTACCCACCTAGCCTTGCTGCATAACCCTTGATTTTCAGTCATTCCCGGTTGATGAGGCTTGAGGCTAAGCGTTACCTTTTTAGAACATATCCCTTAGAATGCCCATCGCCTACCTGACGATGTTCCGAAAGCATTCGTCCATACAAGTCCGTCCTGGGTTCGAACGGAACCGAAGGCACTACTCCTACTACATCCATTTTGGAAATATCTTCAGGATTAGTAGCGACTAGCCCTTGCACTTCACTGCTCCATCTTCGACTCCGAACACATTTTTTCCACGAAACATACAAACCGGATCGAAGTGGTTTTCGAGAAATAAATCTCGATCCCGGTCTCTTCGAAACGATCAGCGCATTTGTCCAATATTGATAATCGGTGATTTAACTATCAATTAATATTCACAAACATCCATCACATAATAAATAATTCCCAATTATTTATTTCCTTAAAATATCTTTAAGAGATATAATTCCAATTTCAAAACCCCTTTTGAAACACTTTTCAAACTCAATTCTTCTCATGGAATAAATTTCCCAAATTATTACTTCCCTTGAAAGTATCCAAGCACCAATCCTTAAAATTTAAAATAATTTAAATTCTTTATTCTTGAAAATACATTAAAATATTGATATTAAAATTTCTTACATACTTGATTTAAAATATGTATATATATATTTAAAAATATCTTAAATAAAACAGCTTAATAAAATATAAACTATTATCTTTAAAATAAAGTTATGAAACTCTATACAATCTCTAAATAATACTTTGATCGATTATCTTTAAAATAAAACCATTTTATAAAGTATAAATAAATAATAATAATAATATTCTTTAAACACAAAATTCTAATTTCCCATTAAAAATAATTACTTCTATAACTACATGATATATATTTACTTTTAAAATTCTTTCGACTTGAATAATCTTTCTTGAAACCATTCTTTAATATAACTTCAAACTCTAACGTTTCAAAAATCTATTTTAAAAACATACTTGGCTTTCAGGGAAATACACTTCCATCTAAGAATAACCAAAGAATTCTTTTTATCAATCCAACACATTTATTCCAATTCAATTTTACGTTCATCCCGTAAAATCATTTCCATACTTTTAAAAATAACTCCTTTTAATTTAATCATGTTGCTATTTCCTGGAAATCATTTTCAAGACATATGTTTAGGATATTTAAAATAAGCTATAGAGATTATTTATTTGAAAATTATACTTAAGGAAATACATAAGGGTTTCCTAAGTATTTTGAATAGAATTTAACTTTTAAAATAAGGTTATTAAATCAAATATTCATATTAAAATTCCCTTTTTAAAACTTAATTCTACTTTACTTTTTTTTTAAAAATAATAATTAATACCATAATTTCTAAATCAATGTTTGCTTTCACTTAAAAACATTTTAAATTAATAATTCCTTCTAAAAATATTCTAAACATATTTAATCTCCAAATTTATAATTTGAAAACTTTCTTTAAAACATAATAAAATTTCCAGGAGGAAGCATACTTTCCATTCTTTAAATTAAATCTCGCTATTATTTTTAACAATTCACATTTTCTTTATAGATCACATTCTCCAAACATTTCAAATTATTAACAAATTTCTTGAGTTTAATTCCTTTTAAATTCTTTACTAAGGAATTTCTTTAATATCCTTTAAACCTAGTTCATCTATTTATATTTAAAACTTTCTGGTTGTATTCTCCAAATCACAGCACAACACAACTTAAATTTCAATTTAATTCATCATAGCATATAAATAAAACACAGCATATCAAGATCTAAACAATTTATCATTGAATAATAAATAAGATATATCAAAGAATATAAATAAATTTCTATTTGTGAGGGATCCAGTTGGATCCCTCCAACCTGTTTTCCCTGCATCCACAGATATTAGCATATCACGTATATAAACATCAATCCAGACTAATAACAACAAATATATTCAACCAATCACACAGATATTTAAATGTTGACTATTTAAATGGTCTAGCATCCAGATGTGAGTGATAATAACTCACCTTGAGTTTCGGCGAGCGTTCGAAATTTAAATTAAACCGAACGACGTTCGGTTTAACCTAAATTTTTACTTGCTCCGAACGATCCTAAAATTTTCTCCACTGCAAAGTACTCTTTTCTGTGAATCCGGCGTCGCTAATTTCGTCAAAATCTGAACAGGTATGCAAAAGATATGGTTGTTTAAAGTTTGAATCTATAATTAAACAAATTCCTTTTAAATTTTAATTATTATTATCAAACTTTAGATCTGACCGTTAATCACAAAACAAGGCCGAAGCCATCTTCCTCACGCAAATGCAACTCCAGGAAGAACGAAACTCAACATCGGCTAATTAGGGTTCCAAACCGCTCCCAAATCGCTCGCCGATAGATCGATCAGAAGTCACCACGCGGTAGCTCATTACTTCCTCCACTCTCGGCCCAAAGATGGCTAAACTCGGTTCCCTATAGATCTTGAAAAACGAGGTCGACTCGGTGACGAACGACACCTCCTAGCGCCTCCTCTGGTCGACTAAAACTCATCTCCACCGTACGAATCGAAGATCCAGACGCGCTCTATGATTTTCTAGTTGGAGCCTCGACCTAAAAAATGCCCGGATGAAGAGGATTTGAAGGAGGAAGCTCATGTGATTTCGGCCATTGGTGGTATAAAGATGGCGGCTCTGAATATAACTAGGGTTTTGTAAATATAAATGTGTATATATAATATTATTTTAATATCGTTTCCAAACATTTTACCACTTATGCAAACGAACTCCAAATCTCACGTACAAACAGGCGATCCTAGGGTTTTTCGGGGTTTCGGACACAATGGAATAGGTTTCGTAGGCTAATTCGGTCATACACGCGAGTTACGGAATTTAATGATCAATTTAAAATTAAATCGGTTAAATCGATTTCTATGTGTTTCGTGCTGCCACGGTCAAACGACAACTCCGATTGCTACGAAAATTGAAATCCGATAATAACTAACTATTATGGATCCAATAGAACAGGTTTTGTCGAATTCCGAGACTGTGCCCCGGAAAGCTATTTTAACTCGTCGATTAATCCAGCGATTTTCAAAATCGTCGAAATCACTAAAAATTCCACTTTTAAAATTTTACTAACTTGATAATAAATCACATAAAATTTATAACCATATTAAAAATCATCATGGCTCATTCCAGACCAAAATCTGATTAAATTGCATTTTAATAATATTAAATTCTCTTATTAAATTAATATAAAACCCAAATAATAACTTATTAACTTTAAAATTCATCTAAAACTTCAACCACACTATTTAAATCCAAATGGACTAAAAATAAATTTTAGAACTCATTTCCATATCTATTTACCCCCATATTCACAATTTATCCCGATTCAGTATTTAATTATTACTATTTACATTCCAGTTGGATTACCATATTTGAAATTATACGTAATTTATTAATTCCACCCAATTCTTTTTATTTTAAAACCAATTCAAAATCTACATTGAACATTTAAAATGAATTAAATGTTCAAAATTAAATGTCCAAAATTCCGGGATGTTACACTAAACTTAATTGAAATTCATGCTTGGCTTCACATTACATGTATTAGCCTTTAAAACACCTTGATAAAAGAATGTACTAACTTGAATCATTATTACAAAAAGGATTTAACAACTTAAAACATTTTTATTACATTGATTAATTAACTTTAAAAGTTTGTCAACTAAGTTAATTAATCTACTTGAATAACCTTTAAAGTAAATTATCTTTAAACATCATTAATTCAATTAATTATTAAATTTCAATACAATTAGTTAAGAAACAAATAAATAAATCTCACTATTTAAAAATTATTTATTATTTGTAAACATCATTATATGAGAGATTAATTAATGTTAAAACAAGTTGATTAACTTTAAAAATCATCTATTAACTAAAAAACATCATTAGCAAATTCATTAGTTAACTTTAATCCATCATTATTGAATGATTAATTATCCTTAAACATCATTAAATAAAATGATTAACTAATTTAAACAATCACCAACCAAGTAAATAGTTAAATTTAAAGCACGTCACTGACTAAGTAATTAGTTAGCCTTAAAACACATCATTAATAAGTCAATTAGTTAACCTTAATTCTTATTAATTAAATAATTAATAAAATTAAATAATAATTATTAAAATAATTAATTAAATTTGAAATAATTATTATTTCAAAAACTTGCTTAACTTGTAAAACAAATCCAAGCATGAAAATGAGACTAAATGGTTTCGGTAAGAAATGATTTTTGAAAAGTGCCGATATAGCGACGAGCAGTTCAATATACAAGTTTAAGTCATTATGAATCCAACCAAACATCACATAGAAAGGATATGAGCCTATATAAATGGTAATTTACTACGATACAACATGTAGTAAGTGTTTAATATTAATTATATTAACTTTAACCAATAACTTTTCAAATAGTTTACTACATGCTTACTAACTTTTTAGCTATTAACTAACAACCCAAAATGTCAACTTTTCACATCAAAAAACAAGCCAATAACCAACAACATTCAATTACACATCCAACAAACATCAATACTAACAACATGGGTCACATAAGAGTTTAAACTATTAATTTTGAAAGGTTTTATTCACCAAAATGTTACCAAATCAACTCAAATCACTACAACTTCTAGCACTAACTTCAACAACACCTCTCTTCACTTGAATCTTGGTGTCTTGGATCCTTAATGGACTGTTTGGGTAAGGGTCAGGGGTGGAAAATTATTAATATGCCCTTGTGTAATTTAATTAGCTCATAACCGATTCCTAAGCCCATTTATTTATTAAGCATGTCCTTAATATTTATTTAATTCTAAATCCCCTTATTACTTAAATTTACATTATTCTATATAATTTATCTAACTAAATCTCCTGAATAATGTTACCAAAAATTAGGAGTGTTACAATCGTGTAAGTGATTTGTGGGTTGAAATAGAAGTTTGTCAATTTGAGTGTTAACAAAATGTCAAGGAATCTATGACTATTGAGTTCTACTCATGTTACGGTTTAGGATACTAAGACATTTTTATATAGCTAGTTATCCTAACCTAACTGTCAGTTGATAAATTTATACCAACATATGAACTATTAAATTTTTTGATCTTATCCCAACAAGTTTATTATAGTTTAGGATATTATGACATTTAATATAGAAGGATCTGCACAATGAGTGCTGGGTAGGTGTCTTTCAAGTGTATGCTTACAAGGCCACTTGGCCAAAAAGTGGACTAGGAGATTAAAAAACTTGAGTATTTGAGCTGCAGTACTTCATTTATAAGTAGTAGAGATAGGTTTAAAAATTTAATTTGTTTCAAAGTTTCAAAACAACATGAGAGCCTATGTACATAAGCGCATGTTAACTTTTGCACCTAAAACTAGTCAACCAGTTCTATACCTGATGGATGTCAAAGCTATAAAAGTATGCTTCAACATTGGTTGAATTTCAAGTCAATTATTTGCATCATCGAATTTTCATGGAAATAAAATGTAAAGAAATAGATAACTTAACATAAATCCATAGTTGACTGTTTCATTTTATCCAAAGCCATTAAAAGGCTTTCTTTCAATCCGTATAGCTTATTGTCAGTTACCTAAAGATGACACAAACAACAACTAAAAAACTAATTTAAAAATGATAATATCAAAGTAACAAAGCTAATAGTTGAACAGGTTGCAATATCGATGGCATATGTTAAGTCATTTTGTTTGTATATGCATAAATGTAAACACTGATGTGAATGTTTTATATATGCGTCGAATGAATGTGTTATTTGATCCTATCCCAATGTCTTGTTGTCCTTGTACATGTACTATGAAGTGCATTATTGCTGCATGCGTGAAGTAGAAGATTGCCTGTTTGAAAATATTCTGCATCTAAAACCAAGTTGACTGCTTGTTAAATTTTTGTTCATTAATTCTACCAGCTATCGTCTAATTATAAGAAAGCAAGATAGGAAAAACTTATTTGAATTATAATTTTGAATGATTTTTTCTTTGTGTTAACCTATACTGCATGGTATTAATACAACAAGCTATATGAGTTGTCAAATTTTCCATCAGATATAAAATATTATCAGCTTCTTGTTGCCATTTCCTAGGTTTCACTCATGCATACTCCATGCTTTAATATCTACCACATCCACAATTAGCTTGTAATGTCTGTTCCTCACTGATCAGGAGAAAAAACAACTAACAAGTACAACTACCTTGGAAAAAAATATATGATACAGCTCAATTGCAGAGAAGAGTCCATGACGACCGAATTACATTTTCTTTCTAAATTGCATATCTTGAGTTGTAAATTATTCTAAGGAACCATTTCTTCGACTCACGAAAGTCGAAGTTAATACGTCCACTGTATCAACTGCCGAGCAATCGAAGGCCGGAAAACCGTACCGTTAGGGTTGAAGAAGAAGAGGTAGAAGATAGAAGAAGAAAGAAGGAAAGAAGAAGAAAACAGAAACAATAGCAGAATCTCACATATTGCAGCGGAACAACATATAATAGATAAATGAATATCTTTAAAACAAAGAATCATATTAGTTATTACATTACATCACATTACATTACATTATCGGAGTTTACAACAACAAACAGCGGAAAAGAAATACTATATACTAGTTGATACGCCATGCCATCCAGCTTGCGCCTGATCTCCACAGCATCTCCTGAATTTCAGAATATCCTGATAACCTGACTCTAGACTGCCCATGTGGAAATTTGTGGGCACCCAGAGTTTAGGAAGGAAACAATAAACTCCAGGTCAGTCATGGGACTGGTGTGAGAACTTAAAACAGTTTATCTTTAAAAATAAACAAAGAAATATTTTAAATTTGATTTGCAATGCTTTTAGAAAATGAGGCTACCATAAGGCCTCCCGCACACACACACAATGCAAACGCAGAATCGGAGGAGAATTCTCCTTATGATAGTCAAACATGCTTGATACGAGAAATTTTCTTTGATATTATTACTATAAGTGCAAAGTCCAGGAAAAACATTTCGAAAGTATAATATAAATCTTAGCCAGCATAGGCATTCCGCACTTATGCTTACTATAGCTACCACCTAAACAGTGGGGCGCCACCATAAGTAAATGGCAGGTGATATAACTAAAACCATACAAAGCTCGTATTGTTTCTTTGGATTTCCAACAAATGGCCAGGCCAAGGAACTTCCCATTGCTACATGGGTACGCCTCTGGAAGGACGCCCCGAGAACCTAACCGGATCTCTGCTAACACAAGGCCGGGTTACCTCTAATTGGGTAACTACTGACACGAGTATGCCATCCCCTGGTCCTAACCGACCTAAATCCCAGGATTCACCAACAACCACAAAATAATAAGTTTGCAGCAACAACATGGGTTAAGTATCTGGGCTCCATAACATGATACCACCTCTATCCAAAAGGAAATGACATACACTAAGGGGGTGCTATCCCCTAATAACCTTGCTACATCTTTCCTGTTTTGACCATTACCGGGGTGTGAGGTCCGACGAAGTCTCGTCCACAAAGCTACGCTTTTCATAAAAGCCACGCTTTGATCAACAAATGATCAGCAACAATCAGCATGCCACGCTACCAAATTGGGAATATATCACTAGTAACCATCAACTACATAACCTCTGAGCTCGTACGTCTCAGAGAAGGGTGTTAAGCTAAGAGAATAAATTCTCCGCCACCAACAGAAATATATTTTATAGAAACCAGCTTTACATCTCAAATTATAATGTCAGACACACATCCATACAAGTCCATTCCGAGATCGAACGGAACCGAAGGCACTTCCAAAGAAGCCCTTGCAATCCGGATATTCACTAATCACGACCGGACTTCCCATCACAAAAGGTGATAAAATCTCTATATCGGAGATCAACCGATGCAGAGTCATTCGACGATAATCCATCCGTTTTCGAAAATATCCAGTCTTCAACACCGGTCTTCAAATGCTATCCATTACGACATATCACTATTCGAAATGGGATTTATGACCCAAAGGTCCTCTCCCGGCTAAACCGAATAACGAGCGCTTATTTCAAAATAAGTGTAGCATTCAATTCGCAAAAATCACAACAAATACCCATTTAAAGGTAAAATATTGATAGTCGGTTATTTAACTATCAATAGGTAGGCACAACATCACCCGATTCCAAATAATTTCCTAAATTATTTATTTTCCAAAAATATCTTTACAAGATATTTTTTTCCACATTTCAATCGTTTGAAAACAAATTTCAAATCACTTTTCAATTTATCTTTAAAAGATAAAATCTTAAAACATTTCACTTCATATTGGAAAAACATTTCCATACTTATTTAATAATAAGTAATCCACAACTCTATTTATTTTCAACATTTGGAAAATATTCAATATACTTAAATTAAAATTAAGTATATAATTTATTCTTTAAGGAAAACATCCTCTTAAACACATTCATTTTAGTAAAAACAAATGTTGCGTAAAACATCGTTACGACAACCCAAAATCACTAGTATATAGGGATTCGAAATTTAGATAGATATATAAATCCCAATACTATACAAAAAAACATTTCCTTTCGAAAATCATTTACTATAACAACAGTGTTATAGTCCATCTTTTCCTTATTTCTCGAAAACGTCTATTTCAACAATGAATGTTGAAATCTATGGTTTCGATACTTAATACATTTTAAAACATCTTTAAATCATTTTAATTTTATTTAAAATATCACTTCCCTAAAACATTTCTTTAATATATTATTCACTGTCCAAAATCGTGAATATACTTCGTTAACCAAATTCAACCTTTCTACACATTTTGTTTAAAGGATTATCCACTGTCCAAAATCCTGGATATGCTTCCTTTAATAAGCTATTAAAATTAACTTATAAAAATAAGTCGATTTCGGAATTGTAAAACAACGTTTATAAATTCACATTTATATATTTTCTAAAAACTTCAACTTATAAAATCCCTTAATTAACAAATTCTATTTATATCTCATTTAAATGCCAAAATCCAATTTATAAGTAAATTACTTATAATCCTCTATTTATAAATTCATTCATTTTATAACTTCACAAATCGTAGATTCTATTCTTTTCTAAATCCATTTATAACATTATTTTAAAACATTTTCAAAACTCCTTTATAATTTCATCACTTTGATTTATAAAAATCAAATTTTATAAATCTTATATATAAAGTTTTTATAATAAATTCAAAATCTCAATTTTAAACTATTTTATAAAATTATAAACTCCATAATTCAAAAATCAATTTTCAACTCTATTTCTCAAAAATCATAATTTTTATAACATAAAAATTATAACGTTTATTTATTTAAAATGAATCAATTCCAAAATTCAATAAAATATATACTTTCAAAAATCACATCCTTTTAAATTTGAAAATCAACACTTTAACACTTTTAATTTTCCGAAATAGGCCCAATGCTGCAACAACACTAAATATAACAATCACGGCATCCAAAAACATCATATATTATATGATAACAGAATATATCATAATATCTGTAAATAAATCAATATGGGCGAGGAATCCAGTTGGATCCCTCCAACCTGTTTCCCTGCATCAAGAGATGTTAGCACAATACCAATCCCGTTTCAATACGGGATATCGCGGTACATAATAAAATATTATCCGCTATTATGCGGCGCAATAGGGTCTCATCCGCTATATAATGTGGAAAAATCAACTCCAAGTACATATATAATACCAATTCCACATCATGGTGAAATATCGCGGTATATGTGTTTAATAAATAACATCCGCTTAATATACGGCGTATAGGGTCTATTTCAATACAACATATAGCAATTTATCATTCAATCACACAATCAAGCAATTTTAAATTTAATTATTTAAAATTTAAATCGAAACAATTTCGATTGAGTGAGAAGTTCTCATCTTGTTTCAAATAATAGTTATAGCATTTTATTTGGAGTACCCGAAATTTACACTAGCTCAAATCAACTCCAATCTAGCTCCATCGCATAGTGCTCATCAATACGAAGCCAATGCAATTCGTTTCGTCCAAAATGGACCTCGTATGAAAAAGTTATGATGTTTTAAAGATTGAACGAATAAATATATAATAAATTTCAATTTTCTTTTCTATTTTAAAACCCTACTCCTCTGGGCCGTTGGATTCTTGCTTCATCTCATCAGGGCCGCACGTTCTCCTTCTTCCCCAGGTAACGAATCGCGGCCGAACCCATCTTGCCGCCCAAAACCCTAAATGACGCGGCCAATACGATCATCTTCACGTCGATTAACTACCTTCATTCGAACGACCTCGCTCCACTCTACTCTCGACCAAAATAGCATGAAGCTCGGCCGCACCATCATCATAAAAATCATGCTTGAACGCGAGGCATTCACGGCCTCCTTTCTCCCTCCTCGTTGCAAATTGGATTATCATCACCGTATGGATTTGTACCTCTCATCGAGCTCTAGAAGTTTGTAGTTGAACATTTCATCTAATTGTATATGGATTGAGAGAAATTAAGAGGAGAAGTTTCGAAATTTTCGGCCATTAAAATGTTTCTGGCGGCTAGGGTTAGAATTAGGGTTTTGATGCAAATTGTGAAAGATGGGGGCCTTTTATAGAAAATTGCAAAACACTATTCATCCCGAATTTTCCAAACTCCAAACAAAGTGTGCCGCTTGGCGTTTATAATGTTTTACCTCTATTTCGAACGCAATGGAATATATATCGGGAGCCAATTCGATCGTATTTGAAAGATAGGTTTTCAAATCGACTATTTAAATTCAAAATTCACTCAATCGATTTTCTACGCGTTTTAGCTTGCCCCGGACAAACCGTAAATCCGATTGACACGAAATATGAAACCATACAATAATATAACTTTACGGATCCGATGAAACTGGTTTCGTCGAAATCCGAGACTTTTTTGAAAAATGACTATTTTTACTCGTCAATTAAGTATTAAAATATTCAATTTCTACAAATTAACTTTTAATTCAATTTCAAAAGTTCTATACAATCATTCTAACTCCAATATGATTTAATACAACTTTACAAATCAATTTTAATCACATTAAACCCAATTTCCAATTATTTCTGTAATTTCAAATATCAAATTATCGATTTAATTATCCAATTAAATTACTATATTCAAAATAAAATTATTCGACTTACAAATTTTACTTGTTTATATTTAAAATCAATTAAATATACGAATTTCAAATGACAGAAAGTCTGGGTCGTTACAAACTTCCCCCCTTAAAAGAATTTCGTCCTCGAAATTGCCAAGTAAGGAAAAGTCACAGAATCCATTAATTCTTCAAAACCATTTGTTCAAATTAAATTTCAAATTCATTAAAACATTTTAACTTTTTCAAAATTCATAGTTAAACTTCTTACAATTACTTTACTAAGTTTTCAAATCATACTTAGTTTTCTTTTCAAAACCAACTATATCGTTTAACTTTTCACTCAAAAACAAAGTTATAGTTTTCCAAAATTTTCCAATTTTCTCAAAAATATTCTAATGCCTTTAATTTTCAGAAAAATTCGCCATAGTCTCCTTTGCATGGCTCGATCCGAAAAAAATAACAATATATATATATATATATCACAAATATACATCTCATCAAGTAATGAGGCATCCCGTAGGGAAAAAAGTGTAAAAGTACGATATGTAATCCGAGATATATACCTTATACATTAGTAGCGAGCATATACGGCTAATATAGTGCGAAAGCGAGCTCCAAAAGAGAAGCAAGCGTAATCCGCACCTACTAAGCACTCAACAATAATGAGAAACATACATATATGAAAGTAATATCAATATACAACATATATCACTACAACAACTACATATGCCAATATAGCAAATGCAACAAAAGGCAACAAATCCAACCATTAAACAATTATCATCCAACAATAATTCCAATCATCAAATCAATATACATTCACTTCTCATTAATATTCAATGAATTGTTTTTTTTTCATTTAATCACATTTGATTCATTAACACTGGACTTACTAACATTCATTTTCTATTAGTTTATATTCACTAATTTACATTCAAATTAGTTCACTTCCACATTCAAATCAAATTTCATAGGTCCCAATTTGATTTCAATTACTTTAGCTTTCAATTTCATTAATTCAATTTCATTTGGATTTCTATACAATCAACTAACCATCATCTAACAAACCATGTATATCTAACAATACCAAATTTCTTTACTTTGCTTATATTCATTCAATTTGGTTCATCACTTTTAATTAGCTTTAATGAATTAACACTTACATCCATTATTTCATATCAATGTATTTACATTCAATTGATTTACATTCAATTCATTCATTAACTCAATTGCTAATTCATTTAACCACAAAAGTTGAATTTCATTACATAACTCAAGTTCATATTCATCACTTCACTTATTAATTTACTTCAATACCAAAATCAACTTCATTCAACATCACTTAAGTTATATTCCATTTCAAACATCATTTGTTTAACTTAACTTAAATTTCTACTTATAAATCCAATTCAGATTCCCATTCTAAAGTAAATTCTATTTAACTTTCCTTTAGTTAAATTTCAAATCATATATTTATTATGCTAACCCAAATTCTTTATTCTTTACCAAAGCCAAATTTATTATCTCATATTATAAGTCCAAAACTTGCTTTACTTATATTCATCAATTTTAAATTGAATTTTTTTAATTTTAAATTTGTTTATTACAACAAAACTTCAGTTTTCAATTTACTATTGTATCAAATCCATCACACAGAAACTCGAAAATGATACTGATGATGCTACAATCATCATCCTTATTATTTCCCAGTGACAGTAGTGAATCCAGTGCTTAATATTCTTTCAAATAAATTCCTTTTACTTATAACTCACATTTATAAGTCTTTTTCTTATAGAATTTCACTATTTAACTTTTAATTTTGGAAAATAATTTCCAAAATAAACATGATTCAACATTTTCAATTCATAGTTCAAATTCATTTTTATTTACAACTCATATTTATAAATATATTCATATAGTTTCACCTCTTGTATATAGGATTATTTCACAATTGTAAATCACATTAATTTTAATTTCATACTTAATAATTCATTTGCTTATACAATTTATTCTTTTAATTAGATTATTCAAACATCTTTTAATTGACTTATATATATTCTTACATTTCAACAACTAAATAATCAATTTATATACACTTTAATAATTTCTGAAAAATTATTTCTTTATATATAAAATATAATCAAGGTAAAATTATTTCATTTACCCAATTTAAAATAATATCGTGTCGAATTGTTCTGTACGAGTGTTTAGAGATCCCTGTCGATAGAGTTGTACGGACTATATCGACCAGAATCCATATACCACTCAACAAACCAATCATCACAATATAAAACAATTTTATATTCACTAACAAATACGCGGTCATATCTATTGTTACACTCAAACTCATTCTAGAGTACTACTGACTCTATCTCTAATGAGTAATTCCCAACAGAGCCAAGGTTATCGCTTAACCATATGCTCTGATACCACTTTGTAAGGAACCATTTCTTCGACTCACAAAAGTCGAAGTTAATACGTCCACTGTATCAACTGCCGAGCAATCGAAGGCCGAAAAACCATACCGTTAGGGTTGAAGAAGAAGAGGTAGAAGATAGAAGAAGAAAGAGGGAAAGAAGAAAACAAAAACAACAACAGAATCTCACATATCGCAGCGGAACAACATATAATAGATAAATGAATATCTTTAAAACAAAGAATCATATCAGTTATTACATCACATCACATTACATTACATTATCAGAGTTTACAACAACAAACAGTGGAAAAGAAATACTATATACTAGTTGATACGCCATGTCATCCAGCTTGCGCCTGATCTCCACAGCATCTCCTGAATTCCAGAATATCCTGATAACCTGACTCTAGACTGCCCGTGTGGAAATTTGTGAGCACCCAGAGTTTAGGAAGGAAACAATAAACTCCAGGTCAGTCATGGGACTGATGTGAGAACTTAAAACAGTTTATCTTTAAAAATAAACAAAGAAATATTTTAAATTTGACTCGCAATGCTTTTAGAAAATGAGGCTACCATAAGGCCTCCCGCACACACACACAATGCAAACGCAGAATCGGAGGAGATTTCTCCTTATGATAGTCAAACATGCTTGATACGAGAAATTTTCTTTGATATTATTACTATAAGTGCAAAGTGCAAGAAAACATTTCAAAAGTATAATATAAATCTTAGACAGCATAGGCATTACGCACTGATGCCTATTATAGCTACCATCTAAACAGTGGGGCGCCACCATAAGTAAATGGCAGGTTATACAACTAAAACCGTACAAAGCTCGTATTGTTTCTTTGGATTTCCAACAAATGGTCAGGCCAAGGAACTTCCCATTGCCACATGGGCACGCCTCTGGAAGGACGCCCCGAGAACCTAACCGGATCTCTGCCAACACAAGGCCGGGTTACCCCTAGCCGGGTAACTACTGACACGAGTATGCCATCCCCCGGTCGTAACCGACCTAAATCTCGGGATTCACCAACAACCACAAAATAATAAGTTTGCAGCAACAACATATGTTAAGTATCTGGGCTCCATACCATGATACCACCTCTATCCATAAGGAAATGACATACACTAAGGGGGCACTATCCCCTAATAACCTTGCTGCATCTTTTCTTTTTTGACCATTACCGGGGTGTGAGGTCCGACGAAGTCTCGTCCACAAAGCTACGCTTTTCATAAAAGCCACGCTTTGATCAACAAATGATCTGCAACACTCCGCATGCCACGTTACCAAATTGAGAATATATCACTAGTAACCATCAACTACATAACCTCTGAGCTCGTACGTCTCAGAGAAGAGTGTTAAGCTAAGAGAATAAATACTCCGCCACCAACAGAAATATATTTGATAGAAACCAGCTTTACATCTCAAACTGTAATGTCAGACACACATCCATACAAGTCCGTTCTAGGATAGAACGGAATCGAAGGCACTTCCAAAGAAGCCCTTGCAATCCGGATATTCACTAATCACGACCAGACTTCCTATCAAAAAGGGTGATAAAATCTCTATATCGGAGATCAACCGATGCAGAGTCATTTGACGGTAATCCTTCCGTTTTCGAAAATATCCGGTCTTCAACACCGTCTACAAATGCTATCCATTACGACATATCACTATTCAAAATGTGATTTATGACCCAAAGTTCCTCTCCCGGCTAAACCGAATAACGAGCGCTTATTTCAAAATAAGTGTAGCATTCAATTCACACAAATCACAACAAATACCCATTTAAAGGTAAAATATTGATAGTCGGTTATTTAACTATCAATAGGTAGACACAACGTCACCCGATTCCAAATAATTTCCCAAATTATTTATTTTCCAAAAATATCTTTACAAGATATTTTTTTTCCACACTTCAACCGTTTGAAAACAAATTTCAAATCACTTTTCAATTTATCTTTAAAAGATAAAATCTCAAAACATTTCACTTCATATTGGAAAAACATTTTCATACTTATTTAATAATACATAATCCACAACTCTATTTATTTTCAACATTTAGAAAATATTCAATATACTTAAATTACAATTAAGTATATAATTTATTCTTTAAGGAAAACATCCTCTTAAACACATTCATTTTAGTAAAAACGAATGTTGCATAAAACATCGTCACGACAACCCAAAATCACTAGTATATAGGGATTCGAAATTTAGATAGATATATAAATCCCAATACTATACAAAAAACATTTCCTTTCGAAAATCATTTACTATAACAACAGTGTTATAGTCCATCTTTTCCTTATTTCTCGAAAACGTCTATTTCGACAATGAATGTTGAAATCTATGGTTTCGATACTTAATACATTTTAAAACATCTTTAAATCATTTTAATTCTATTTAAAATATCACTTCCCCAAAACATTTCTTTAATATATTATTCATTGTCCAAAATCGTGAATATACTTCATTAACCAAATTCAACCTTTCTATACATTTTATTTAAAGGATTATCCACTATCCAAAATCGTGGATATGCTTCCTTTAATAAGCTATAAAAATTAACTTATCAAAATAAGTCAATTTTGGATTTATAAAACGACATTTATAAATTCACAGTTATATATTTTATGAAAACTTCAACTTATAAAATCCCTTAATTAACAAATTCTATTTATATCTCATTTAAATGCCAAAATCCAATTTATAAGTAAATTACTTATAATCCTCTATTTATAAATTCATTCATTTTATAACTTCACAAATCGTAGATTCTATTCTTTTATAAATCCATTTATAACATTATTTTAAAACATTTTCAAAACTCCTTTATAATTTCATCACTTTGATTTATAAAAATCAAATTTTATAAATCTTATATATAAAGTTTTTGTAATAAATTCAAAATCTCAATTTTAAACTATTTTATAAATCATAAACTCCATATTTCAAAAATCAATTTTCAACTATATTTCTCAAAAATCATAATTTTTATAACATAAAAATTATATGGTTTATTTATTTAAAATGAATCAATTCCAAAATTCAATAAAATGTATACTTTCAAAAATCACTTTAAAATCCTTTTAAATTTGAAAATCATCACTTTAACACTTTTAATTTTTTAGAATAGGCTCAGTGCTACAACAGCAGTAAATATAACAATCACTACATCCAAAAACATCATATATCATATGATAACATAATATATCATATGATAACATAATATATCACAATATCTGTAAATAAATCAATACGGTTGAGGAATCCAGTTGGATCCCTCCAACCCGTTTCCCTGCATCCACAGATGTTAACACAATACCAATCTTGTTTCAATACGTGATATCGTGGTACATGGGTTTATATAAAATATTATCCGCTATTATGTGGCGCAATAGGGTCTCATCCACTATATAATGTAGGAAAATCAACTCCAAGTACATATATAATACCAATTCCACATCAAGGTGAAATATCGCGGTATATGTGTTTAATAAATAACATCCGTTTAATATACGGTGTATAGGGTCTATTTCAATACAACATATAGCAATTTCTCATTCAATCACACAATCAATCAATTTTAAATTTAACTATTTAAAATTTAAATCGAAACAATTTCGATTGAGTGAGAAGTTCTCACATTGTTTCAAATAATAGTTGCAGCGTTTTATTTGGAGTAAAATTAAACGCACGTTTAATTTTCCCTAAAATTTACACTAGCTCAAATCAACTCTAATCCAGCTCCGTCACGTAGTGCTCGTTAATATGAAGCCAACGTAATTCGTTTCGTCCAAAACGGACCTCTTATGAAAAAGTTATGATGTTTTAAAGATTGAACGAATAAATATATAATAAATTTCAATTTTCTTTTCTATTTTAAAACCCTACTCCTCTGGGCCGTTGGATTCTTGCTTCATCTCATCAGGGCCGCACGCGCTCTTTCTTCCCCAGGTAACGAATCATGACCGAACCCATCTTGCCGCCCAAAACCCTAAATGACGCGGCCAATACGATCATCTTCACGTCGATCAACTACCTTCATTCGAACGACCTCTCTCCACCCTATTCTCGCCCAAAACAGAATGAATCTCGGCCGCACCATCATCACAAAAATCGTGCTTGAACGCGAGGCATTCACGGCCTCCTTTCTCCCTCCTCGTTGCAAATTGGATTATCATCACCGTATGGATTTGTAGCTCTCATCGAGCTCTAGAAGTTTGCAGTTGAACATTTCATCTAATTGTATATGGATTGAGAGAGATTAAGAGGAGAAGTTTCGAAATTTTCGGCCATTAAAATGTTTCTGGCGGCTAGGGTTAGAATAAGGGTTTTGATGCAAATTGTGAAAGATGAGGGCCTTTTATAGAAAATTGCAAAATACTATTCATCCCGAAATTTTCCAAACTCCAAACGAAGCATGCCGCCTGGCGTTTATAATGTTTTACCCCTATTTTGAACGCAATGGAATATATATCGGGAGCTAATTCGATCGTAGTTGAAAGATAGGTTTTCAAATCGACTATTTAAATTCAAAATTCACTCAAACGATTTTCTACGCGTTTTAGCTTGCCACGGACAAACCGTAAATCCGATTGACATGAAATTTGAAACCATAAAATAATATGACATTACGGATCCGATGAAACTAGTTTCGTCAAAATCCGAGATTGTTTTGAAAAATGACTATTTTTACTCGTCAATTAAATTTTAAAATATTCAATTTCTACAAATTAACTTTTAATTCAATTTCAAAAGTTCTATATCATCATTCTAACTCCAATATGATTTAAAACAACTTTACAAATCAATTTTAATCACATTAAACCCAATTTCCAATTATTTCTATAATTTCAAATATCAAATTATCGATTTAATTATCCAATTAAATTACTATATTCGAAATAAAATTTATTCGATTTACAAATTTTACTTGTTAATATTTAAAATCAATTAAATATACGAATTTCAAATGACAGAAATTCTATGTCGTTACAATTATACTAGTTAAGAAGTATGTTGTTTGTTGTTACTTAAATTTGTTAGTATTCCAAGGTTCAGTAAAATTGTATCTGGACTATAAAAAATAATAATACAATGCTAAGATTGATTTTTTATTATTCGCTAATAAGATACTACTAGCTTTATGGCCTATGTATCATGTCAATAAGACAAACAATTTCAAAACGTTTATATATATTATTATCATTTAGTCATAAAATTGTGTGCTTGTCTACTAGTGTGTATTGATGTGTGCCACATCCATGGGCATAATTATTTTTCTTTAAGTTGACAGTTAATTTGGCTGTCATGTGACAACTGAAGCAATTGGTCTTCTTTTGTTCGGTTGTCATGTAACAACCAATGCAAAAGCGGGCTATTTGCTTTGGCAATAATGAAATAATCGAAGCAAATGCCTCAATCAATTGCTTCGATTATTTAAAAATTAAAGCAAATGAACCATGTTGCTTCAGTTCAACAACTGAAGCAATAGATTTGGGTCTATTGCTTCGTTTCATTTGTTTCGATTATTAAACCAATGCAAAAGGAGTTAAATAATCAAAGTAAATGACCTATTTTGTAGTAGTATGATGTATTGAATTTATAGACTCGACATTTATATCAGATGATGCATGCGATATCTATTTAGTTGATATGTGATGTATTTCCTTGCATAGAGGTTCGACACTAGGTATTGTAGGGCTTGGCATCACCAGGTTGTAGAGGCTCGGCACCCTATGGTTTCAAAGCTCAACAATAATCTTTTAAAAGTTCGACACCACATTTGTTTTAAGGGTTCGACAACCCTAAATGTTTTAATGCTCGAAGCCTCTTGTCTCTTACTTGTTTGGCACTAATTCTTTTAGCGACATTAACTGCTAGATGTTTATAAATTTGATAACTTTGTTTAGAGTATCAGAATCTCGTGTTTTAAGAAATTCGACATCTACTATACTCAATACCTTTTTGAGTAGGTGCTCGACACCTATATTTTAGCGGCATGTATATCTGTGTGTTAAATTCGAAAGCTATGTTTTAAAGGCTCGACAACCTTATGTTTTATAAAGTAAATAGTTATGTTTATAGGCTCAGTAGTCATGTTTTCTAAATGGTCAACATCCCTGGTTTGATAGCTACTGTTTTAAAAGCTATTTAAAGAAGATAGTGCTTTGGCACAAGATTTAGACTAAGTATATGGGCTATTTTTTTCCCTATTTTTAAGAATTGTTTTCAAGAGGTTTATCATTTCTAAAGATAAATGGTTTCAAGGAAATAAAACAGTGTTTTATCCCAATTTTATAAGAATTTTTAAAGAAAGATACTTAAGTAATTTTGCTACGGATGTGACCATTGATTGAACATATTTTGATGGATGATGTTATTTGTTCTTGTTATCATTTTATTATCAATTAAATTTGCATATTTATCATTGTCATATCATATTTTCATGACCCAACACTGCATCTAGGGATTTGGGAATAGAATTACCAGTTAGGTTGTTCCAGAGTAAATATGGTCAGACTAAACTCTTGAGTAAATAAAACTGCATCCAGAAGATTAGATAAATTAATTTTGTTATGATGCCTTGAACCGATCAAAAGAAATTTAACTCATGGATTTAAAACCAGATAATAAAAGGTTAAGAATTTGTACTACCGTTAATTTATAAAAACAAGGTGAAACCACACCTTATATATTATATATAACATATAATGTTTAAACTTGAACAATTGTCTTTAAATCTGTAGATATTTGACATGTGTAGGCTGTGACAGTGTATGTGTGAATACTTTGCATATGCATGTGTGAAGAGTTGTGCATTTTTATGTGTGTTTCATGTGTGTTTCCCTATCTACCTGGTTATACTACTATTTTGAGCATTTGCTGTCCATACCTTGTGGTGCCCTGTTTTGTATTCCCGTTGCCCTACTTTTACTTTAAACTGGTTGAGATTTTTGCATTTTCAATTCATGTTACTGTGTTTTGCTCATGGGTTTAAGTGAGTGCGTGTATTTAGTGTTTTATGCGTGTGTGTGTGTTTCCGACTGGTCAAGCATGTGTGTGTGTTGAACTGCTCTAGTGTTTGTGTACATATTCATGTGTAGGTGCTTGTATCCTTTGGCATGTGTATGCATGGGCATTCTTATGCTAACTGTTTTGATGCTGATTATGTTTGAATATTTGGCTCTATTTTGTTGTGTAATTTGGTTTTAACCTTGTTAGTTTATAATATGGGTGCGTTTGGCATACATTACTGGTAAGGTTTTAAAATTACACAAAACATCTTTTTGTTTTTCTAATAATTTTTCGGTCCCAGTTTTCAAATTCACGCGCGCACAAAGACCCAAATATCTTTTATGTTTTTCACATTTCAAATGCGTATAACTTTCGGTAGAAACATCGGATCAACATACCGATTTCACCATAAAATCAAAAAAATTATAATATTTAAAATGAGATCCATTATTGATCCCAAAAAATCATATTTGCAGTAAAGGTGCAATTATTCCATATATTTGCAGATAATTATGCAAATTTTAAATATCTTCAATTTTTCTTCAAATCTTTAACTATTGCATACAATTGCAGACATTTCTGCAATTATATGGTGTAATTGCAGACGTATCTGCAATTATTGCATATAGTTGCAACTATTACATATAATTGCAGATATGTCTACAATTATTGCATACTGCTGCAACTATTGCATATATTTGCAGACATTTTTGCAATTATATGCTATAATTGCAAACATGTCTGCAATTATTGCATACAGTTGCAATTATTGCATATAATTGTAGACATTTCTGCAATTATATGGTATAATATCTACAATTATTGCATATTGTTGTAGAAATGTCTACAATTATATGGTATAATTGCAGACATTTCTACAATTATTGCATATAATTGTTAAATTGTCTACAATCATACCATATAATTGTATAAATTTTAAAAAAAATCAATTTAAAATAAAACTTCGAGACTCTGCCTCGAACCCCGCCTTTGGACAGGGGCACGCCGCCCCTTGTAAACCCCCAGCCAACTCAACGCAGAGTTGGATCCGCGAATAGCTTGGCCAACCGTTGTTTTTACATATGCACAATGCCACTCGTTAGAAAGATAATAAAATTTGTGATTTAATGGTGAAAGTGGTTTGTTAATCCGTCGTTCTACAAGAAGTTATTGCGTTTTAAAAATTGATAATTAATGGGGTGCAAATTTTAATTATGGATATGAGAATAACATCCATATATGAAAAATCAACATTACTGCAATGGAGAAGAGGGGTATTATAGGGAAGAAAATTGTAGTATTTGAAAATAAGAATGTAATTTATATCTTTTTTATGAGGAAGATGTTTTGTGCATTAAATTTTATTTTAGGGATGTGTCCTTTGTTTTCACTTATAATGTTGTTATGAAACCACTGACATTGTATTTTATTTTATGTCATGATTCTTGTGTTTTGGCATGTGTGTTTAATATAACCATATATATATATATTACATTATATTGTTATTTATATAATATACTTATGCCTTACTTTATATAACTTATATATAAGTAGGTTATGTATAACATATTTTGGTTAGAGAAATGCATTATATAGTTTATATATATATAAATATTCTTTTATTTAATTTTAGTTACTAATTTATTAAAGAAATACTTAGCTATATAAACTATTTTGGAGTTTCAAAGGAAAGTAATGAGATTTCTAATGTTATTTGTGAGTATTTTATTATTATTCAATTTTCTATAAGATTAAGAAATTAGTTATTTATTATATTGAATAAATATTTTTGAGTTCAGTGAATTATCTGGTTAACTGATTCAGAAATACATATTTATTACTTATTACTAAGTATAAATTTTATTATAGATTATGCGTTGTAGTTGATTTTTTATTATTGATTTGATTGTTATATATGTGTGTATATATGGGTGTGTATGTGTGTTTTTAGTCTATCTATTTTATTTTGTTTTTATGATCTTACTTCGTTTTATTTATAGGAATGATTCACCATTGATATTGATTTAGTTGATGATTTTAATATGATATGGCGATGACACATTTATCTTTGATTTTGTGATTTCATTTCCGTGTGACGAGAAATTTGAATAAACAGTTTAGTGATGCCATCTAATATGAGACTTTCAGTTACACTTTTTCGGTTATTCATCGGACTTGTCATATAGAAATATCTTATGTGGATTGAGTGTAACATCCTGTAATTTGGCGTTAGGTATTTAATTAGTTGGTTAGTAGATTAATTAGGCTCTAAAAATGGAATTTGTGCAAATGATGGAATTTAAGCGTGAAACTTGCAGCACTGCGTTTATGGCGAAATTATGAGCAACTTTCATATTTGAAGTTTTGCGATCAGAGTCCAAACGAAGAAGTTATGGACGAAAAATGAATTTGGAATGAAAATAAGTAAATAAGAAAAATTAACGTTTTTATATTAATTACTCGAGCCCATAGGTCAACTCAGTACTAGGGATGGTAGACCCCTAGCGGTCGTCCGTTGACCCATAGGCGGTCGATCGGAGGCGACTTGGTGGCTACAATTAACCTAGGCTGCAATGGCTTGAACTTAATCTATTTAGATTGAATGGTTCCGGTTAATTCTAGCGTCTATAAATTTAGGCTTTGACCTCCCTTCTCTTCTCATATTTTTATGGAGGCAGTAGCTGTAACGATTCGGTTTTTCGACTTCCGAAAGTCGACATTAATAGTCCACTGTTTCAAATGCCGCACAATCGAATGCCATAAAACCGAACCGTTAGGATCAAAGAAGAAGAAGATAGAAGAAGAAACAGAACAATAACAGAATCTTACATTTCGTAATAGAACAAATATAATAGATAAATGAATATCTTTAAAACAAAATCACTATATAAGTTTATACAATACAACATCAGAGTTTACAACGCACCATTCAACACAAGGCATTTACAACATCTAATCCATATTAAAACTGGACTTGCAGCAATCCCAACGCAGCGGATAATACATAGTATAATGATACATCTCGCCATCCAGCTTGCCTCCAGATCTCCACAGCATATCTTTTTGACTTTGGTCCAGAATAATGATAACCTGACTCTACGCTGCCCGTGTGGGAAATTATAGGCACCCAGAGTTTAGAAAGGAAACAATAAACTCCAGGTCAGTCATGGGACTGATGTGAGATCTTAAAAACAGTTATTCTTTCACAAAAGAAAACAATAGGGGAATAAAAGAAATTCACAATTCTTTTTGGAAAATGAAACTACCATAAGGCCTCCCGGCACACATACAATTCAATCGCACACTTGGGGGAGATTTCTCCTTATGATAGTCAAACATGCTTGATATGCAAAATTCTTTTAATACTATTATTTCTGCATAGTGGAAAACATTTGCAAGTATAATATTAATCTTAGCCAGCATATGTACCATTATAGTATGCTTACTATAGCTACCATATTAGATGGCAGTTCTACAACTAAAACCATACAAGGCGCGTATTGATGATTGGATTTCCAACAAACGATGAGGCTAAGGAACTTCCTGGGCCATATGGGTACGCCTTTGGAGGGACGCCCCGAGAACCTAACCGGATCTCTGCCAATACAAGGCCGGGTTACCTCTGTAACTAGGTAACTACAACCCGAGTATGCCATCCCCCGGTCGTTTGCTGCCTTTATCCGAGAATCCTCAACACTAACAACCACAAAATAATAAATTTGCAACATTCACATATGTGACGACCGCCCATGACTCCTGCACTTAAACAAGGAGATAGTGCGCTGAAAGGCGTGTCCCGTAGCCATGGACGATCATCAAGGTAAGGTAAATATAGAAACTCTATCGTATTACTCACAGCGCAGGGATAAAATACAATAGAGAAATATATATAGTGAAGCTTCACTAAATAGAATCTCATCAATACACTACAAAACAATTTGATACAAACATATGAATAGTCAATACATCAAGCCTCACTACATAACACTCAGAGAATCATACAAACAGCGGAACATCCAGTACATATAGTAAGAAAAACAATATGCAAAAGCCTCCAGCTCGTCTTCGTCATCAACAGCGTCGGTCACTAAGAACAGCACCTGTCACCTGCTACCTAGTCTGCCCATCCCAAAATGGATGAACAACCCAAGGTAATAAGAGTTGAACATAAAACCTTGAGTCAGACAAAAGTCCTAGTGAGCAGTAAATCAACTATCAAACATACCAAAAGAGTATAAAGGGTAAAAAGGAATAGGAACCCAACCATCCCACTCCACCTCTTTCTACAGTGATAGCCCCCAGACCCACTAAGCAGAAATAAACAAAGCAAAGCAGACATTTAAAGTAAAACAATTATCACACGAGTCAAGGCCGATGTTTTCCAAGCACAAACCCCCAAGGCCTAAACCAAGATCAGATAAGCACCCTCAAAACATCGTTCTTGAGACCGAGTGATGATACAGCCAAAGCATCCAAACATCCATAACTCTGGCTATCACTGTTATCATTGCCTCGATATCACCGTTAATTGAATGACCGGCTCATTCTTTCATCCGTCCGTCAAGGGCTAATGGTAACCCCGGTTCTAGACATAACTCCGCAAGTCATCGTGACCCGTGCCTAGGACTATCGAATCTGCCCAGAGTACTAGACCATTAACTATTAGTCTTGGGACTATCGAATCTGCCCAGCCTACTCTTGCTTTGAGCATGCTAGAACCTTCAACAACGATGAGATCTCAGCCTTCTAGTCATCCTCCTCGACGACTATTTTCATACTAGCTCAAGCGCCTCTCAAGCCAACCATTATCCACAAACTCGAACCATATCACCGAGTTATCAACATGCTTGGGATGATCCCGTGTGGATTAAACCAAGGCTATCTCACATCATGCTTTGCTTCATCGCATCATAGCAAAGTCCCATCTCAACATCGTGATCAAATCTATCCATATGAGCTTTATCATCCGCTTCATATGCCACGAGCAGCTTTCCTTATTCAAGAGCCTTTCCACTTAGCTTTTGAATCATCTTCGACCATACTTGCCCAAATTCAAATCGTCAATCAACTAATCAATCAAATCAATCATTAATCCATGTAATCAATTATTCAAACAAGACCTAAATAAACAGTTATAACAATAATGGAAATTTCGTAAATAAAGAGTCCAAATCTAACAAGTATGAATTCTAAGTAATATCTCGATGAATGAACTAGCATAGGTTAACATGTAATAAAATGGATACCAAAACTTTATGAACGATGGATCTACATGCAGACTTAAGGAAAATGCATGAAATCACTATCTTTAACACACAAACAAGCCACCGATCCAATATACTCCTTTGGGTCCGTGTGAGAGATAACCACCACTCACCGAATCACCTAAACACTTCAAAAGCAACTAACTTCATATCTGGACAGCAAAGGATCTAGCTCGATCTGCCAAAACTCCGCTTCAAACGATGAAATCTCTCTTCAATGGATGGAGATCTTCAATCTAAGCTCTTGGATCTTCGATTTAGACAAATGGAAGCACAAGATTAAAGTGGAGAAAAGAAGTGAAGAAGTGTTGTAGTCGCGCCCTCAAAATAGCAGCACTTCGTCGCTTCAAAATCCGGATCCCAAAAAGTGAGATAGGCACTTCTATTTATAGGCTGAATCCTTAAGTCGTTCGCCCCCCCTTAAGTCGGTCACGACTTAACAAGGCCCACGACTTACGACTCATCAACCCCACGGCCTACCGACTCAAGCCTCTACGCGACCTAACTTAGACACGACTCAACACACATGCGACCTAACACTTGGGCACGACCTAAGACTCAACAGGATACGACTTAGCGACCTAACACTTGGGCACGACCTAAGACAAGAGATAACCTAGCGACCTAACTAAACATAGCGACTTATCATAGGTCGCTTACGACCTAACTTCAACACAGCGCTAACCACTAGGTCGCTACCCTCCTTAAGCCGCTTCACCGACCTATCTCCCTTAGGTCGGTAACTCATTCAACCACTATCCCAATTAAGTCGCTCACTCCTATAGGTCGCTCCAACCCATTAACTTGTTAACTCGCTAACTCCTAAGTCATTAGTTCCCTTAGGTCGGCCAACACCTTAAGCCATTAACCCTTAAGTCGGCAACCACTACCACTAACTTCTCTACGTCGTCTAATCTATTAAGTCGCTCACCTCCTTAAGCCGTTCACTTTCCTTAGGTCGCTCCATCCCCTAAGTCGCTCCACCGACTTATGCTACGACACGACCTAACCCTGGACGACTCATCTCAGGACGACTTAAGCTCCAAACAACTTGAATTCTAAGCGACTTAACAACACTAACGACCTAATGACAACAGTTCTACGATCCTTCGATCCGTAAAAATACAGGTCGTTACATTCTCTCCCCCTTAGGAATTTCGCCCCCGAAATTCCAAACAAACAAGAGCAATCAAAGACTATTCTGCATGCCTACCATCCATAGCAATCAACAAACAATGCATCCAATTACTTGCCTAGCATGCAGAATTCTAAGACTAGAACAAGTTACAAATTCATGAGATGTCACGACACCTTAGGGCCATACCTCGAAGAGTTCAGGATGAGCTGCCTTCATCCTCCCTTCCTCCTCCCATGTACAGTCATTAACATCATCACTCCATTGTACCTTGAGCAATTTGACTACCTTCCTCCTAAGCTGTTTCGTGTCGGTTCCCACGACACGAAGCGGTTTACGAGGTCTTCTAACAAATGGATCAATTTCTAAATCTTCACAAATATCAGCAGAAACCACTATATTTGGGTCGTGCTCATACTTCCGTAGATACGATACATGAAAAACATTGTGCATACCCGACATCTTTTCTGGTAATTCCAATTTATAAGCGAGCTTTCCAATTTGCTCGACGATCGGGAATGGTCCAACAAATCTCGGAGTCAATTTTCCTTTCTTCCCGAATCGAATAACATTCTTCAGTGGAGAAATCTTCACAAAAACCATATCACCTACGTCGAATTCCAAATCCTTACGACACTTATCGGCATAACTTTTCTGACGGTCTTGGGCTGCCTTCATTCGTCGCCGAATGATCTCTATACAATCAGAAGTCTGTCGAATCATTTCTGGCCCAAGTATCAACTTTTCTCCTGTTTCCAACCAACATGTCGGAGAGTTACACGGTCTTCCATACAATGCTTCATACGGCGCCATACCAATGCTGGACTGGTAACTGTTATTATATGAAAACTCCACCAAATGAAGATGATCTTCCCATGATCCTCCGAAGTCTAAAACACATGCTCTGAGGAGATCTTCCAAAACTCTGTTGACTCTTTCAGTCTGACCATCTGTTTGAGGGTGATAAGCTGTACTCAAACACAACTCGGTTCCCAAAACTTCCTGGAAGCTCTTCCAAAATCCACTAGAGAAAAATGGGTCTCGATCGCTCACTACACTTTTCGGAATACCATGGAATTGAACTATCCACTTAACATATAGCTCAGCCAATTTCGATGCAGTCCTAGCTGATCGAACAGGAATGAATCTTGCACTCTTAGTCAAACGATCTACGATGACCCAAATCCCTTCATTTCCTGCTTTGGTTCTAGGTAACCCATCGATAAAATCCATCGATATTTGCTCCCACTTCCATGTAGGAACTTCTAATGGCTGAAGTAATCCACTTGGCTTCTTCAGCTCGGCTTTTACCAACTGGCAGTTCATGCATTTGGAAATAAAATTTCCAACATCCTTCTTCATACCTTCCCAGTAATAGGTTCTCTTCATATCCCGATACATCTTATTTCCACCTGGATGAATTGTCAGCTTCGAGTGATGACTTTCCTTTAGAACTTCATCTCTCAATTCATCCATATTGGGAATAACTAGTCGTCCTTGCTTCCGAAGCCAACCCTCTCGATCGACCTCGAATCCTTTACCCTTCTCTGGGTCCAACCCCGATTCCAAATCACGGATAATCTTGACAAGCTTATCGTCTCGCTTTTGGCCCTCGCTAATCCTTTCCACAAGAGTAGGTCTTATCGTTAAGTTTGCCAACATCTCAGGTTCCAATTCATATCTGGGCCTGAAGTCAAATCCAGCCAAATACTCAAGACTCTTCCATTCTGAAAACATGGCTCCCAATCCTGCATGTCTTCGACTTAACGTATCTACCACTGCGTTACCCTTTCCCGGAGTATAGGCTATACCAAAATCATATGATGCTAAAAACTCTAGCCATCGTTTCTATCGAAGAGTCGAATCCTTTTGGGAGAAAAGATACTTCAATGACTTATGATCTGTAAACAACTCGAACCGAACTCCCAATAGGTAATGTCTCCACATCTTTAGAGCAAAAACAATTGCCGCTAACTCCAAATCATGAATCGGATAATTCCTTTCATGCGGCTTCAGTTGTCGGCTTGCATATGCAACAACTTTATCCTTCTGCATTAGCACTGCTCCAAGTCCAGTGCCACATGCATCGGTGTAAACCACCATCTCATCATTTCCACTTGGAATAGTCAAAACAGGAGCACTTGTCAGTCGCTCTTTCAGGATTCCGAAAGCTTGTTCACACTTAGCATCCCATCTGAATACTTGGTTCTTTTTCGTCAATCCTGTTAATGGTGCAGCTATCTTGGAAAAGTCTTTGATAAATCGACGATAGTATCCTGCTAATCCAAGAAAACTTCTCACATCAGATGCATTCTTAGGTCTAACCCAATCCTGGATTGCTGCCACCTTGGCGGGATCAACCGCTATTCCATTTCCAGAGATAATATGGCCTAAGAAGCTCACTTCACTCTTCCAGAAGTGACACTTCGAAAAATTAGCCCTCAGCTGTTGTTTTCGCAAGATTTCCAAAACAATACGCAAGTGCGTCTTGTGCTCTTCCTCATTACTGGAATAAATCAGAATATCATCCACGAACACAAGTACAAACTTGTTCAACTGATTCCTGAACACTCTATTCATAAGATCCACAAAATATGTTGGTGCATTGGTCAATCCAAACGGCATTACCAGCCACTCATAGAAACCGGATGGTGTCCTGAAAGCAGTCTTCGGCACACTATCCTTTGCCACTCTCAACTGGTGAAATCCCGTTGCCAAATCCATCTGAGAAAACACCTTAGCTTCGTGAAGCTGATCAAACAAGTCATCTATTCTCGGCAATGGATACTTGTTCTTCTTAGTCACTTTATTCAGCTCACGATAATCCACACACAACCTCAACGATCCATCCGCTTTGGTTGCAAACACAACTGGTGCACCCCATTCGGACACACTACGCCGAATGAATCCTTTCTGTAAAAGGTCATCAACTTGCACCTTCAACTCTTGCTGTTCCCTAGGCGCCATTCGCCTAAGAGGCATCACAACAGGTCTGGCTCCTTCAACTAGATCGATATGAAACTCGATCTCTCTATGCGGCGGTAACCCTTTGACCTCATCAAAGACATCCTCAAATCCATTCACAATAGGCACCAATGACAGTCCATCCCGTGGAACAACTAGCGAATACGTGAAGCTCATGAAGACGCCTTCTTCATGCTTACATCGTATCACAACCCTTCGCCCCTCCACATTCTCGACTGTCACCTCCAGCCTCTTACAATCAACCCTTGCCGCATACTTTCTAAGCCAGTCCATACCCAAAATAATTCCGAACTCCGCAAAGTTCAGAACAAAACAATCACAAACAAAAGAGCAATCATGACTCGATACAACCAGATCACGGCATACCATACACAAACAAGACAAACCCCTAACTGGATTAGTCACAACCAATGGTCTATCCACGATATCTGGTTCCAAACCCAACCGGCCTACAAGTTCACTACAAACAAAGGAGTGCGACGCCCCAGTATCAAATAACACTCTAACTGGAACACCACAAATGGAAAGAGTACCTTGAACCACCACAACCTTTCCTTTTCCTTCCGCCATAGGAGCTTTCGAAGACGATGGCACAACCCCCAAAGCATAAGCTTGCACAATCTGTTTGTCCTTCCTCGGTTCCGGACAATTCCTCTTAATATGCCCCGGCTTGTCACAGTTGTGGCACTTCACCGGCACTCTCGGATTCTTACAATCTCTGGAGAGATGACCCTTCTGCTGACAGTTGTAGCAGGTCACTTCACCCTTCGGCTTCTTCTGGCCATCCTTACCCTTCTGTTGCTGCTGCTTCCTCTTCTTGTTTCCACCCTGCTGTGGTTTAGATTCCTCCTTAGTCACAGCAACAACAGATCCTTCCTTAGAAAACATATTCTCGTGCCTGAGAGCCTTCTCCACAAGCTTCTCAAACGAATCGTCCAAATGATCCACCAACTGCCTCCCAAGGTAAGTGTCCAAGCCTGTCACAAACTTCTCATTCTTATGATATGGGGATTCAATATATGACCGAGCATACTTGGACAAAGCTTCAAACTCAGAAACATACTCAAGAACTGGTCTTCCACCTTGCTTGAGCTCCACAAACTTCTTGAACAGAACAGATTTCTGAGCTGTAGAAATGAACTTAGCCTCAAATCCAGCTTGGAATTGCTCCCAAGTAATTTCTTCCTCTGGAGTATCAATGGTGATAGAGTTCCACCAATCAGAAGCTCTTCCTTGAAGCTGTCTTGATGCAAGCTTCCTCTTAGTTGCATCCTCAATTCCCAAATCACCAAAGATCCTTCTACAAGCATCAATCCATCTCTGGACTTCAATGGTTGACTCTGTCCCCAAGAAAACCTTTCCTCCAAGAACAGTATAGTCTTTGCACAACTTAGCAAAATCCACTGGTTTTGGAGCTTGAACCTGAACTCCAACATCTACCGTTGGCCCCGGAGCTGGCATCCTTCTCATGATCGAAGTCATCATGGCCTCGAACATAGAAGCATAATCAGCAGCCCCCTCAACAGTACGGCCTTCCCTAGCAGCTGGTCTCCCTCTTTGACTCATTCCTAATATCTATAAGAAAATGATTAATATACCCTGAGAACAACTGCATAAGGAGTTCAAATCCTTCTAAGCTACTACATTATATATAGTAATCATCCATCAAAATACAATTACGTCTCTCACACGTAGTTACGTCAGCGAGCATTGGCTAAAATCGATTAACCAAAGCTCTGATACCAAATGTGACGGCCGCCCATGACTCCTGCACTTAAATAAGGAGATAGTGCGCTAAAAGGCGTGCCCGGCAGCCATGGACGATCATCAAGGTAAGGTAAACATAGAAACTCTATCGTATTACTCACAGCGCAGGGATAAAATACAATAGAGAAATATATATAGTGAAGCTTCACTAAACAGAATCTCATCAATACACTACAAAACAATTTGATACAAACATCTGAATAGTCAATACATCAAGCCTCACTACATAACACTCAGAGAATAATACAAACAGCGGAACATCCAGTACATATAGTAAGAAAAACAATATGCAAAAGCCTCCAGCTCGTCTTCGTCATCAACAACGTGAGTCACTAAGAACAGCACCTGTCACCTGCTACCTAGTCTGCCCATCCCAAAATGGATGAACAGCCCAAGGTAATAAGAGTTGAACATAAAACCTTGAGTCAGACAAAAGTCCTAGTGAGCAGTAAATCAACTATCAAACATACCAAAAGAGTATAAAGGGTAAAAAGGAATAGGAACCCAACCATCCCACTCCACCTCTTTCTAAAGTGATAGCCCCCAGACCCACTAAGCAGAAATAAACATAGCAAAGCAGACATTTAAAGTAAAACAATTAACACAAGAGTCAAGGCCGATGTTTTCCAAGCACAAACCCCCAAGGCCTAAACCAAGATCAGATAAGCACCCTCAAAACATCGCTCTTGAGACCGAGTGACGATACAGCCAAAGCATCCAAACATCCATGACTCTGGCTATCACTGTTATCATTGCCTCGATATCACCGTTAATTGAATGACCGGCTCATTCTTTCATCCGTCCGTCAAGGGCTAATTGTAACCCCGGTTCTAGACATAACTCCGCACGTCATCGTGACCCGTGCCTAGGACTATCGAATCTGCCCAGAGTACTAGACCATTAACTATTAGTCTTGGGACTATCGAATCTGCCCAGCGTACTCTTGCTTTGAGCATGCTAGAATCTTCAACAACGATGAGATCTTAGCCTTCTACTCATCCTCCTCGACGACTATTTACATACTAGCTCAAGCGCCTCTCAAGCCAACCATTATCCACAAACTCGAACCATATCACCGAGTTATCAACATGCTTGGGATGATCCCGTCTGGATTAAACCAAGGCTATCTCACATCATGCTTTGCTTCATCGCATCATAGCAAAGTCCCATCTCAACATCATGATCAAATCTATCCATATGAGCTTTATCATCCACTTCATATGCCACGAGGAGCTTTCCTTATTCAAGAGCCTTTCCACTTAGCTTTTGAATCATCTCCGACCATACTTGTCCAAATTCAAATCATCAATCAACTAATCAATCAAATCAATCATTAATCCATGTAATCAATCATTCAAACAAGACCTAAATAAACAGTTATAACAATAATGGAAATTTCGTAAATAAAGAGTCCGAATCTAACAAGTATGAATTCTAAGTAATATCTCGATGAATGAACTAGCATAGGTTAACATGTAATAAAATGGATATCAAAACTTTATGAACGATGGATCTACATGCAGACTTAAGGAAAATGCATGAAATCACTATCTTTAACACACAAACAAGCCATCGATCCAATATACTCCTTTGGGTCCGTGTGAGAGATAACCACCACTCACCGAATCACCTAAACACTTCAAAAGCAACTAACTTCAGATCTGGACAGCAAAGGATCTAGCTCGATCCGCCAAAACTCCGCTTCAGACGATGAAATCTCTCTTCAATGGATGGAGATCTTCAATCTAAGCTCTTGGATCTTCGATTTAGATGGATGGAAGCACAAGATTAAAGTGGAGAAAAGAAGTGAAGAAGTGTTGTAGTCGAGCCCTCAAAATAGAAGCACTTCGTCGCTTCAAAATCCGGATCCCAAAAAGTGAGATAGGCACTTCTATTTATAGGCTGAATCCTTAAGTCGTTCGCCCCCCCTTAAGTCGGTCACGACTTAACAAGGCCCACGACTTACGAATCATCAACCCCACGGCCCGACTCAAGCCTCTACGCGACCTAACTTAGACACGACTCAACACTCACGCGACCTAACACTTGGGCACGACCTAAGACTCAACAGTATACGACTTAGCGACCTAACACTTGGGCACTACCTAAGACAAGAGATGACCTAGCGACCTAACTAAACATAGCGACTTATCATAGGTCGCTTACGACCTAACTTCAACACAGCGCTAACCACTAGGTCGCTACCCTCCTTAAGCCGCTTCACCAACCTATCTCCCTTAGGTCGGTAACTCATTCAACCACTATCCCATTAAGTCGCTCACTCCTATAGGTCGCTCCAACCCATTAACTCGTTAACTGGCTAACTCCTAAGTCGTTAGTTCCCTTAGGTCGGCCAACACCTTAAGCCATTAACCCTTAAGTCGGCAACCACTACCACTAACTTCTCTAAGTCGTCTAATCTCTTAAGTCGCTCACCTCTTTAAGTCGTTCACTTTCCTTAGGTCGCTCCATCCCCTAAGTCGCTCCACCGACTTATGCATCGACACGACCTAACCCTGGACGACTCATCTCAGGACGACTTAAGCTCCAAACAACTTGAATTCTAAGCGACTTAACAACACTAACGACCTAATGACAACAGTTCTACGATCCTTCAATCCGTAAAAATACGGGTCGTTACAACATAGGTTAAGTATCTTGTCTCCATACCATGATACCACCGCTTTCTAGAAGGAAATGACATACACTCAGGGGGCGCTACCCCTAAATAACCTTGCTGCATCCTTCCTGTTTCGACTATTTCCGGGTTGTGAGGTCCGACGAAGTTTCATCCACAAAGCTGCGCTTTTCACAAAAGCCATGCTTCGATCGACAAATGATTAGCAGCATTTCGTTTCCCATATTACCAAATTGGAAATGTATCACTAGTAACCATCAACTACATAACCTTTGAGCTCGTACGTCTCAGAGATGGGTGTTAAGCTAAGAGAATAAATTCTCCGCCACCAACAGAAATAAATTTGATAGAAACCAGCTTTACATCTCAAAGTGTAACGTCAGACACACATCCATACACGTCCGTTCCGGGATCGAACGGAACCAAAGGCACTTCAAAGAAGCCCTTGCAAATCTGAATATTCACTAATCACGTCCGGAATCCCCATCGCAAAGGGTGATAAAATCTCTATACCAGAGCAACCCCATGCAGAGACATTCGACAGGTAATCCTTTCGCTTTCGAAAATACCCGGTCTTCAACACCATCTTCAAATGCAATCCCGTTACATCGTATCATTATTTGGAATGAATTTTATGAAACAAGGTCTCTCCCGTTACATCGTATCATTATTTCAAATGCAAACCTAACTTAGGGAATGTTCTTCTTTTAAGCTTAGATTCAAGCTTCAAGTGTTGAGATTGAAGTGTGGTTGATCTTCCCTTGTCTTCGAGCTTCTCATTCATTGTTTTGGGTTCAAAGGTGAGATTTTTATCTCACATCTATGCTTATATTTATCTTCGATTGTTAGGTATGAATTCCTAATACTTATTCGTGTGCTATTGCTTTTGGTTTGGATTGATTTGGTGAATATTCCAATTTTTGGTGTTTTGAGTTCAATTCGTTAAAAATCCTAACTTCTATGTTTGAACCTGTTTTTGGTCATGCATCGAGGAGCATATAGGGCCGGGTAGTCGATTGGCATAAAGCCTTAGCGTCGTTGCTCGGGCGATTACAATTTGATCGAGATTTGCACCTCATTTGAAATAGGGCATGGGAGTGCCAGCAACAGGTTCGGCCGACCGAGCTCCTGGGCCGACCGACCGACCTGTAGAATGAGCACTCCCTGCCTCTGTTTGGAAGTGCAGGCTACAGGGCTCGGTCGACCGAGCACAGGGTCCGGTCAACCGACCTGCTAGCCCGTGCACTTCTGTTTTTGGTTCGGTCAACCGACTCAGGGAGACCGGTCGACCGACCTGCTGCTATTTGCCAACTATGCCTATTTTGCCTAGTTGTCTGAAATTCCAACTTTAATCGATTTGTGTTATTTCCTTATCTGTTGTTATCATTTGTTATTGACTTTGATGACTTATTTTCTTCGGGAATTCTTGGAATATCCATTTCGATGGATTCAGTATCGATTTCTTTGGATTTTATTCACGTTTTCGAATGTGAATCTTAGTGATTGATTGTTCCTACAATCTTCTTTGTGATTTGTCACTTTAAAAATATAAAGGTTTTCTATACTAGTAGTAAATATCAAAACTCTTTCTTCAAATGATTTCAACACTATTTTATTACAAAGCTCGTTTTCTTAAACCGTTTTCCAATCTATTAGTATATACAAGCCTTTACCTTACTCGTATGAGAAATCTAATTAAACGACTTAGTAAAACAAGTGGTATGAAACGCTTGCGTTTACTTCGTCGGTTAATTCTTGGACTTGTTCGATTGAATCTCCTGTGACAATTTTCTAGTGGAGATCTACAATTTGTTCGTAAATATTTAAGTTAAGCTAGTGGTTATGGGACATGAAGCTAAGCTCATATATTTACTAGCTTACTGTAATCGACACTTCTCTTTGATCATGACGATCATTTTATCTTTTAGACTAGCCTGTGCGATGTCTTTGCTTTTGATACATTGGATGTACCGTTTGCACTACATCAATGTCTTTGCTTGTGATTCATTGGATGTACCGTTTGCACTACATCAATGATATACTTTTGATACATTGGATGTACCGTTTGCACTATATCAATGTCTTTGTTTTTGATACATTGGATGTACCGTTTGCACTACATCAATGATATGCTTTTGATACATTGGATGTACCGTTTGCACTACATCAATGTCTTTGCTTTTGATTCATTGGATGTACCGTTTGCACTACATCAATGATATACTTTTGATACATTGGATGTACCGTTTGCACTACGTCAATGTCTTTGCTTTTGATTCATTGGATGTACCGTTTGCACTACATCAATGATATGCTTTTGATACATTGGATGTACCGTTTGCACTACCTCAATGTCTTTGCTTTGTGATTCATTGAATGTACCGTTTGCACTACATCAATGTTTTGGCCATCCTTTTCTTGTGATTTCTGGATTTCGTGTGTTGAATTCTGGAATTTATGTTTCACCAACTTTTACGATTGGCATTGATATATATGTCATTTATTGTGGCTTGGTGAATGAAATTAGGAGTATGACATTCCCTTTTATCTTTGAGAAGATCTTTGCGATATTGATTAATCTCTTTTTGATTTTTCAATTACTTATTTATCACAGCTTGGCATTGTGATTATTATACGTTTAGTCATATCTCTTATTCTATATCATTTCTTCTGATATTTATAGCTAGACTGATCCGTTTATTATTTTCTTCTTATAAATAATACTCGGGTCAGATTGAGATGTTACAGGTGCTTCTGCTTGACTTCTCTTCTTGGGTTATCATATGATCTTTTGGCTAACTAGTTAGATTAGTAGTTTTTGTTGTATACATTTGAGATACAGACTCTTTGATGTATACTTACTCTTTTGTCTAGCACTTGTATCTATTCTTTTTGATATTGTGGATCTTGTTAGACCACTACTCTGATGAACACTTTTATGTGTTATATATATTCATATCTATTTCCGCCCTTGTGATATGAATTATCTGTGACTGATTTGTGTTATGTTTATTTCTATATTTGTTTCCGAAGATTACATATAGCCACTGTGTAGTAGCTTTGAGTTTGTGTCGGTATGTCGGATTTCCTCTTGAGATGAAAAGTTATATTTTTATCTGGCATATTGGTACTCGCACAAAGCAATTATGCAGATGGTCGCTCCTCAACAGCCTTATTCTCCGTGCTAGTTGACAGCATTACTCCGTAGTGTTCTTGGCTAGCGTGGGTATAGAGGTGGGGCGTCACATTTCCGCTGTGAGATTCTGATGTTATTGTTCTTTCTTTCTATTCTTTTCTATTTCTATCCCTTTCTTTCTTAATGATGATACGTCTTTCTGGGAGTAGAAGGGCGGGTCGTCACACTTGACTTGAAGAATAAGATCGATGTGGATTTCTGGGGTAAAACTACATTTGGTCTCAAGACGTAGAGTTCGGATTATAAGAGATACTAGCATCTAAACCGAGGATATAAAAATCTCTGGTGAATCGATGTTGTTGTAAAGGAGTTTCACCCCCTTTACAAATCAATCTGAGATTGGCGAGACCGCCGACTCATTATAAAGATCATTCGAATTGGAGTTATGGAATACTCCAAAATCAAAAGAAGACGACTAGTGAGGGACATGAATGGATTTTGGAACCGTAGGGAACGTTCCAAAATTCAAATCAAAAAGGAAGAGATTCAAACTCGAATGAAAGTGATTCTGTAAATACATTTACCCTATATGCTGAGTTTTGCCTAAAATCAAAGCTCTGATACCACATGTAACGACCCAATATTTTCAACCATTCGCATCCGCACATGTCGGACTTGAATTGCTCAAAATACCGCGTTGTAAATAAAATTTGGCAAATCTTAGAATATACAGTAAATAAATAATCACAGACACAAAGTAAACAATAATGCAGCGGAAGTAAAAGAGATAGTAGTTCATGAAGCTACTATATATATAAGATACATCAGAGTTAAACAAGATACAACAGAAGAGTAAAAAGATACTTCAGGTACAAATCATAATACAACACTGGAATCACTGAATACTGAAAGCAAATAGATGGCTGGATCTTCAAGCAAAGCTCCAACTTCGAAGGTGAATCTTGTATGATGAATCACTCAGTCCGACTCAAGCGTAAAGCAAAACACAAAACACTCGAGTCAGGACATAAATACTTATGAACTGTAAATCGACTCAAGTGAACTGTAACAAAATGCATCAGTAACTTAAAGGATGCTTGGGACTGCCCATCCTCTAAGGATCCATTAAACTATTTACTATGTAGTAATATTGCGCTATTATAATAATGTCTACAGTAAAATAAATTTACTTTAAAATAGCGTTAACAAGTGACCCAATTTCCCCTTAACACGTAATAGTCCCAGTAGTCCATCCATTATCAGCATACCTCTAGATCAGGAGGCTACCCTAAATAATCCATGGACTACGGAAGAAAAACAAACTCGTAGTAAGGCTCGCTATGGTAGGTGACACGGTACACAAGGCAATGCCAGGGTAGATATACAAATTACGCACACGGGCTGGTGGTACGTAGCAGCCACCACGCCCACCCCGGAACACACTCCTAATGAAAATCGGAGGATGGCCATCAAATAACCACAAGGAAGAGTATAGTATCGAAGAAATGCGTCCGATAGGAGGAATAACCTCACTTGGCCTGCGATTGCTCCTGTTTTAGCCACCTTATGCCAACTCACGGGAGTTGGATCCACGTAATATATCTGAAGGATGTCGCCACCGTCCTACTTCATTCTGGAATCTCCACCCCGTACGTGGTTGTTAAATTGGTTTTCGAAGTTAGCAGAGAGTATGACAACATCCGATCCCGGTCTCTTTAACAACCAAACTTTATTATAACGCCGTGGTCATTTCAAAATAGTTCATACTTCGGAATCAAATCATTTCATTTCAAAATTACATTCAAATCAAAATAGTTTGTACTTCGAAACCAAACCATTTTTATAGCAAAACTATATCCAAATCAATACAATATCATTTCCATTTCAAATATATATTCATCTTTCAAAAGTCATAATACTTTCAAAGCTATAACTCTTTCGAAACCAAAATACGTGAAATCATTACACTTTGAAAATCATAACATTTCAAAATCATACACTTGAATTCATGAAAAATTCCTTTAATTCTTTACATTTTACAAATTTACTTTAATTAAACCCAAATTTCGAATTTCCAATTTAGTTCAATTCAAACCATCAGTTTCAATTCAAGTCAGTTTCCCAACAAACCATTTCAAATTTTATAAATTTCAAATACAAATTTGATTCACAAAATAAACTATTCAATCTTTAATATATTTCAAAGCTTTAATATTCCACATTTCAAAACTAATTTTTATAATTTCATATATCTCAAATTTAACTTCATTATTACTTATTTTTGAAATATTCACTTAATAAACTCAATATCATTTAAATAAACCCAAATTACAAGTAAACTAAATATCCTTTCATACTAATATAAACTTCAAATATTCATTTATCGAATAAATCGAATAAATCAAAATAAAGTGTCATTCCAAATTCACATTCTTTATTAAAATAAAGATTATGTCATTCGAAACCATTTCAATCATTAAAATATCCTATCCTTTCAAAACTTCATTCTCAAATCATTATTTGAATTCAAATTCAAATACTCAAATTTAAATATCATTTAAAAAATCAAATATGCCATTCATTTATTATTTCAAGTATCATTAAAAACCACATTTTCAAAATTCCATTCAAAAATTTATTTATCTCATTACATTTCATTCCATTTAACACATAACCAAGTAAACCTTATTTAAATTCAAATTCAATTTAAATTCCTTAAAAATTCAAATTTAAATATTAAAATATATATTCAAACTCCTGAAATTTCACAATTAATCAATTCCAAAGGTTAAATTATTCAACACTTTAAAATATAACTCAAATAGTGTTAAAATCTATAACATTTCAGAACATTGTCAAATTATAGCAACAACAGCATTTATAAAGTGCTATCGTAGCTTATAGTTTCCAAAATAGTTTAGCTCAGGAACAATAACATTTATAAAATGTCGTAATAGATATTTAATTATTTCAAACATAGTTAAATTCAAAACAACAGTACTTAAAAATGCTGTCATAAGACCACAACATTTTTTGAAACGCTATTAATAAAATTCTAGATTTTATTATAACTTTTTAGAAACAATAAAACTTCAATTTTAGAAAATTTTAAACTTACAAATCATATTTCTAAACTTCAAAATTTCACATTTAAAATAATTTTAACATATGATTTTTCACAACGAAATTTTATAATTAAATATCCAATTTAAAACTCAATTCATTTGTTAAGTCAAAATTCACTGTTTTCTTAACTTATAAATTAAATAAAACTTAAAATTTTACTTCAAATATCATTTCAAAATTTTAAATTTAATTTCCATTATTTACTTTCATTTCTAAAATAAAATTTAAAGTCAAAGTCACATTTACTTCAAATTTACATACTTGAATTCACAAATTCAAAACTTAATATTTAACTTTCTAAAACCATAAAATATATACTTTAAATCAAAATTTCATATTTTTAAAAATACATATCTATATAAAAATCATTTAAAAATATACCACGGGGTATATATATAATTTTCTAACCTAGGTCAAGTGTTACAGATATATATCCTTTCAATCCGCAGTTTAAAAAGAAAACCTGGGTTCTGTCATTTCAAACCCACAATCCCAAGTCAAATAAAATACAATAAAAATCACTTGAGCCTATCATTTCAGCTCATGATGATTTTTCCCTATTCTAATGTCCATTTGGGTATGTATCATTTCAAGCCATAGTGATTCTATTCTGCAGGGAACTTGCAGTGTGATCATATACATAAACAATGTAAACAATTATACTAACATGTAAATGTCACAATATACTGTCATATATCATATGTTAGGTGATAATTAACAAAGTAAACATGGTAATAACATGGAATAACATATCATATAATCATCATTTACTTGTATAACATTTTTAACTACTAAAAACTTGTCATCAATTCACTATTTCATAAGTAAACATGTCAGAGTGAGAAAGAATCACCTTTTCAAGCTGGAGTTAGCAAATCAAAACACATAGAATATATTCGAAAAAGCACGATACTGCACGACACAACACGACTTTGATTCAAGTGAAAAGCCAAGATAATGATCTTGTAAGCAACAAACCAAACAAGACAATGTAAACATATATTTACAACACAAAATATCATTGAAACAAGTTGAAATAAAAAGTAATAAGAACAAGATAACTTGACCTTTCTTTTACCACTCAAATGCTCGGCCTATTGGGTTCTTTTGCTCGGCCATGATGGTGCAATAGACTCGGGTATAGCATCATATAGCACGGCTAGCAAGGAGGTGATGATGGTAGAAGTTATAAGGTAAAGGATGCATAGGGTCAAGGCCAAAAGAGGCAAGTTTGGTGCAACATTTGGCTCGGCTTGGTCACGTATGGGGCTCGGCCATGCTTGTACAGGTCATGTCAATGGAGTGGCTGATGGTCAGAGGTGATGTACATTAGGTGGTGGCTATGGTGGTGCCGAAGTGAATATGGAAGGGTAGGGTGAAGATATGGCTCGGCTAAGCATGCTTGATGGAGTTTTGCAATGTTTTATGGTTATGGCCTCCTATATAAGTCACGGCCTGGTCTAAGTAGAGGAGGGGGAGTGGGTGATGCTGTAGATAGAGGAGGTGATGGTTGGTGAAGTTGAGGTGGAGTAGAGGCCGAACAAACTTGAAGGGGAGTAAAGGCAAAAACAAGGAAAAGAAGAAGGAAAGTAAGATAAAGGAATAGAGAAGCCATTACAAGTTTTTTTTTCTTTTGAAGTGAGCCTTGAGTTTTAGGAGATGAGAAAGTTTCTTTTTCACGTGAATGCTAAGGAGAGTACACGGCTATAGGAAGAAATGTGTATGGCCAAAAGAAAGGAAGTGAGGTCCGATGAAGTTTCGTCCACAAAGCATAGCTTTTCACAAAAGCAATGCTTCGATCAACAAATGATCAGCAACACTTCGTATGCCGCATTACCAAAATGGGAATGTATCACTAGTAACCATCAACTACATAGAGCTCGTACGTCTCAGAGAAGGGTGTTAAGCTACGAGAATAAATTCTCCGCTACCAACAGAAATATATTTGATAGAAACCATCTTTACATCTCAAAGTGTAACGTCAGACACACATCCATACAAGTCCGTTTCGGGATCGAACGGAACTGAAGGCACTTCAAAGAAGCCCTTGCAAATCCGGATATTCACTAATCACGTTCGGAATCCCCATTACAAAGGGTGATAAAATCTCTATACCGGAGCAACCTGATGTAGAGACATTCGACAGGTAATCCTTCCGCTTTCGAAAAAAACCAGTCTTCAACACCATCTTCAAATGCAATCCCATTTCGTCGTATCATTATTCGAAATGTGTTTCATTACACAAGGTCCTCTCCCGGCTAATCCGAATAATGAGCGCTTATTTTAAAAATAAGTGTTACATTCAGATTTCAACAAATCACAACAATTTCCACTTTGATCTTTTAAACAAAAGATCCGTCAATCACAAGGGTTCGATGTGGTTTTTGAATATCTATTTGGAATCTGACCCTCGGTCGCATTGAAATTCAAATGCCATTTAAAGGCCAATATTTATTGTCGGTTATTTAACTGTCAATCAATATTCACAACAGTCACCAGATTTAAATAATTTACCCCTATTTATTTATTTTTAAAATATCTTTGCAAGATATATTTTCACACTTCAACCATTTGAAAACAAATTTCAAACTTGTTTCACCTTTCAATATTTTGAAAACAAATTTCAAATCACATTTCCACACTTTAATCCTTTGAAAACAATTTCAACTCAATTTTCCTTACGCGGAATATCTTCCCAAATATTTATTCATTTCCACTGGAAATCTGCGGAGTTCGAATACTTTAAAATAATTTAAAATACTTATCCAAAATATACATGGAAACATTTAAAATAAAAATATTTTAAAACATTTACTTAAATATTAGTTATGAAAATATTATACCAATATCTCATATAAAACTTCAAGTCCAAACTAATTTTAGAATAAAAGTAGTAGATAGGGTATAACTATTTAAATAACCATTTCTAAATTAAATATCAAATTAAATCTTTAAGTAATCACTTTTATAATTTATTAAGTAAATCTTTACTTTAAAGATTTTCAAAATAGCTTAATAAAATAATTTCTCCAAATATTCTTTTAAAACTAACTTAGAACTTTTAAATTCATTTTCGAAAGCTACTATAAACCGTACTCGGCTTTCCAGGAAAGAATTCTCTTTCCATTACAAAATAGTTCATTTACGTTAATTAATAAACCTTTCTCGATTTATTATAAATTCCAAATCCACGAATTTCTTTCCACGCTTAAAAATAAGTCGATATTTATTTTTAAGACGAATTCCGCTTTCCTTTATAAATTTTCATTGCGAATTTAAATTTTCAAATATCCACTGATATACGATTTTCAAATTGTTTCCCAAATATTCACTTTCAAACACCAAATCAAATTTCAAATTGATTTCTAATTTTACTTTCCAATACAAATCAAACTTTTACAAATTGATTTCCCAAAGATTTATTTTAAAACACCAAATCAATTTCCCAATTTATTTCCAAAACACCAAATCAAATTTCCAAATTGATTTCTAAAATTTATTTTAACTCCAAATTAAATTCCAAATCGATTTCTAAAATTTGTTTCCTTTTGAAATAAATTCCTTAATCTCTTCCAAACTATTTAAAATTCGAACTTTAAATTAATTCTTCACCTATTAAACAATGTTATTCAAAACCCATTTATTAAAATCTTTTGCCATATTTTGGAATCTATTCAATAAGTTTTCAAAAATTAAATTTTATCTATTTAAAATTTCTTCTTTAAATCCACCCAATTCTTTACATGAATTTATTATAAATTTTCAATTTAAATTTAAAAAGACTGATTTTATTTATTTCTAGTATCCTACGATACCAAAAATATATTCGGCTAAATTATAGCCTTTAAAGGTTTCATTCACAAATACAATCATAAACAAATTATAAATAATCAACACATAACATTGAAACAAATCAAAATGTTTTGAGGAATCCAGTTGGATCCCTCCAACTTGTTTCCCTGCATCTATAGATGTTAGCACAACAATTAAATACCAATTCCACTTCGAGGTGGAATATCACAGTATATGGGATTTATATAATATCATCCGCTATTATGCGGCACATAGGGTTTCATCCGCTATATAATGCGGGAAATCAATCACTCTAAATTCATATACAATACCAATTCCACTTCGAGGTGGAATATCGCGGTATATGGGTTTAATATAATATCATCCGCTATTATGCGGCGCATAAGGTCTAATACAATACAACTGATAATAATTTATCATCCAAGCACACAATCAACAAATTTAAATTTAACTATTTAAAATTAAATCAGAAAAATCTGATTGAGTGAGAAGATCACACCTTTGCTCCTTTATTTTGCATTCCATTTCCAATTTGACTTGTTTCTCGATTTTAGACCATGTATCAAACAATTGTATGATTTGTTAATATTCGAAATAATCGAATAATAAATTTCCATTTAATAAATTTTTATTTTTTCCCAATAAATTTAATTTCAAACAAATTTTCTTTTAATAAAATATTTGAACTAACTGAATAATCACTTATTGTTAAACAATTTAATAAACCAAAGGATTTTAATTTATACTAATAAATGGGTTTTAAACTAATAATTTTTCCTTTTGAAACTATATATGTGCTTATAAAATATACATAGGTAAAAAAAATCTGAATTTTATATGGACCCAACATAAAATTTCTACTTTTCCAAAATCTTACATAAACTTTCTGTACATACATATATAATAAAACTCTGTAAATTTAAAACTAGGCAGCAAACATTTTTTTTACTGTAAATATGTATATATATTTTTTCTTCCCATTGTAAAATATTATTTCCTACATGCATATAAAAATTGAAACTGCATATATATATATATATATATATATATATTCATTTATAGTCTTCTCAAATCTGTATATTTATTGATTAAATTAAATTAAAAAAACCGTGATTACCTCTTTCGATAAGCACAACAAAACATCGGCCTTCGCTGAAACCCTAACACATTCAGCCCCCTACATCTAGCCGCGCTCGATCGACACTGAGATAAACCATACTTGCTTGAACACGGCCGCCCTGCGTGCTTCATTCCCCACTCGCGACACTTATGTTCCTTATTCGCGACCTCTTCTTCCCAGCATTCCCACATCGCGCCGCTTCCATTGGCCGCGACATCAAAACGAACCATCAGGTTGCGTCGACTTTGCCAAGATTTGTGTGAGCTTGCCACTAGATGCGCCACCACACATCGCGACGCTTAATTGAATCCACAGTCAAAGCCGCCACTTTTACACGAGCCGATGCTTGCTCGAACTCGAGACTCCATCGATCGAACAGACGTTGCTTTAAAAATTGAATTCAATCTCGAATTGCTCGGCCTGAGTATATTTCTCATGGCCATTTTTTTTCCTTTTCTTTTGGTTTGAATGAGGATTCGATTTTGAAACATAAGAAAAAGGTAAAAGGGGAAACATTGGCCATTATTAGATTTTGAAAACGAAGAAGGATTTCATTCGTTTTCCTCGTTCGCATTATATATTTATTTTTTTAACAAACACGTGTAAAAGAAAAAAAGGGACGCGTGTTAAAAATTTGCCAGATGTTTGAAAAGTTAGAACGTTTTACAATTTATCAATTACCTGAGAATATTAATATTTATTTAATTTAAATTCAAATTCAAATTGAAATTGCCTCGATAAATGCAACTCAAAATTTCGATCTCCAATCGAGATGTGCCGTCAGGCATTTATAATGTTATACGCCTATTCCGAATGCAACGGAAAAAGTTTCGAGTCCAAATTCGATCGTATGGAGAAGATAGCTTTTTGAATCAGTTATAATATTGAATTTTCGATTTTATTTTCAGCGCACTTATCAATCGTACAGTCACACAACAACTCCAAATGCTACGGAAATTGAAATGCGATAAAAATACAATATTACGGATCCAATCGAACTGGTTTCATCAAATTCTATGGAACTGGTTTCGTCAAATTCTCTGACTGTGCCTCGGAAGGCTATTTTTAAATACTGATTTAAATGATATAATTTCAAAACTGAACAAATCATCTCCAAATCCAATTCTGAAGCTTCCATTATCTTCAGTATTATCATTATAGACTTTCTAATCCTTTGAAATATTTTTAAACAGCTTAAAACTGAAGATTCAAATTTTTACCCAATTTCAATTATTAAATTCAAAATTTTAATTGCCCAATTCATTCTGATATTTGAAATTCAAGTTAAACTAACATTCAAATATTTAAAATCAATTAAATATTTCTTTTTCAGAAGTTCAAAATTCTGGGTCATCACCATAGCGAAGCTCTGCCATTTGTTCTTCTCCACTTTCTTTCTAAACTACAAAGATAGGATATATGTAGCTATATTCATACAAAGCAGAAAAAAGTATAATCCAATAAAAAAGAAAAGAGAAGAGAATCAACATATGCAAATTTGAGGTAATATATATAAATATGTGTATACACACACACACATATTCTCTTCCAATCCCAAATCTCTTCTCAGATCTGTAATTCTAATGTATGTATATATCCTTTATACATATATCTTGGATTAAAAAAGATTTGGAGATGAATCAAAGGTTCTACTTTAAATCTGGAGATTTGGATCGCTTTTAAAAAATGAGTAGGAAATTCTGTAGATTGTTATAATATGAAAATTATCCCATTGGGGTTTATTTGATTTTTATCCTAATCGGATAATTGTGTGTGAGTTGTAGGATATGAACAGAATATGATTTGAATATAATAAATATCGCATGCATATTCTTATTTATGAATTATGTTCGAACCGGCTAAATCTCTATCGATTAGAAAATAGCTGATCGAATTTTAATTAAAAATAACCGTAAGCCCACGACGTACAATGTTAGTACGTGGCGAGTACGAGTCGATCCACAGGGAATTATGCTCTCTTTTTTTGATCACATAAATCAACATAACATGAAATAATGATCTCTTTTTTGATCATTAGCGAGTTAATTGATATTTTTATCATAATTATGGAATATTTATGCTACTAGTTAGCCCAATATGACCTATCAAACTATAACGCACCTATTAAACCACCTGCTAACTCTCATGAAAATTGAGAATGAAGTTGAAAATAAAATCTATTCTAAGTATGACCTATTAACTATTGATTAGAAATATTGATCATCACATTTTGATTTCAACATTCACTTCATTACCATAATCATATGTAGATGAAAAGGTAATTTGTGTTTGTGTTTGTTTAAGCATAGCTTATTTGGTGTCAACTACATATGCTATCAAATTCAAAGCTAAAACAACAACTTAAACCCATTCAAACATTTCCATTAAGCATAATAAGAGATCAATAATTAACAAAATGTCGAAGCTACATGATTAAGAAAGCTTCATTACCCCTAAATTGAAGGGGTTTAGCCACTTATATTTGTTATCATATCAACAAATGTAGCATTCAACATGAAACAAAATCAAGAAGAAAAAGTGAGCTAAATAAAAAGAGAGCTGATTAAAACAAAATAAAAGTTATTCTACCTACATGAGAAATGAAACTAAACTACTAACAAAATAAGAAAGTGTTTTTATTCGTGAGCCTCAAACTAAACTAACTAAAAATAGACTAAGGAGGTTAAGAGAGGAGAATAATTACATGAACATATGAGGTATTCATACATGTTTGGAAACCCTAATCATATTTTTGAAAACTACCCAAACTACCCCTCTAGGAAGTGTGACCACCAAGTTATCATTAGTATGAGATAATCCTCCATTAGGCGTGCATGAAACGTTAATGGTCATTAGCATGTGCATTAGCTTCTAATTTGTACATTATGGTAAGTGAGTAGGTGGGCTCCTTCATGTTGTCATGAAATGAATTATTTCCATCTTCATTTGCTTGTAATCTCTTATGCATGCACATTTCCAACGAAAACCTCTTCCTTTTGAATCAAAATCCCTACAAAAATAATATAAAAATGCACAAGTAAATTTTCTCAAATTAATATATGCACAAAAATGATCATTTTGCCCCTATATGAAGATGAATATATGATGATTTGAAAATAATATGAATTTTGGTTTAAACATGTTAAAATACCCTATATGATCATTTATTTAATTAAATTTGATTATATGTGGAAGTAAACATTTGCACACTTACGCGCACATCAAATATCCCATACTTATCTTTTTATTCGTCCTCGATAAACTAAAACTAAAATAAATCCGTTTTCGTAGGAAGCACGATTGCATTGAGTGTATGCAACAAGTCGTTAATCAAACCTCTAGGTGTCTCTGGTAGGACGAGTGTTGTCTCGTAAAGGTTTTTAGCGGATATTATCCATAAAATTGAAGCGCGAAACGAAAATTTCTAAATGTAAGATTTGTTTACAAAGAAATGAATGCAAGTTTTTGAAAATATTTAGAAATGAAAGATTTACTTTTAAATTGACATAAATAACTTAAATATAGGTTTTGGTCATTATCATGAAATTTAAGTCCTTTTACTTGTCAAATTTTCCCACAAAAATTAAGTTATCACAAAAAACAGACAATGGTTTGGCTAGTTGTTTCGGTTGATTACATAGTGCAACTATGAAATGGATCCTTAGTCGATTATCAAAGTTTTTCAAAGTGGTAATTTCGTTTCTTTTAAATAACAAATCTAATCAAAAAAGTCAAAATAGTGCTTGGATTTTAATTGCTTACTCTCTCCTATTTGAAATTTTTATTGATATTAATAATATTTACATATTCCTAACTCAGATAAATTGAGGCCATATTTATTACCAATGCACCGCCGTTGGGGCTTACGTTAGGGAATATAGAGCTTGGCGAGTGAACACACAAGTGTGTACACCTATCGACTATAGGCATTATTAATAAAAAAAATTTTTGTATACATCCACCTAATTCAGATAAACTGAGGCCAGATATATCGATCGTGCACTGCATTTCGGGCTTACGCGAGAAGGGTACATAGCATATTGAGTGTACACACTTGCGTGCGAACACATGACTCTAGGTGTTAATAAAATATATCTATGTACACAAATATTTTTTGTTTTTTGTTTTTTTGTTATATATTTTTTTCTAAAGAGAGAATTTTGCAAAATCATCTTAGCACCATTTAACTTAGAAGAAAAAAATGTTATACCTTTTCTTTAAATCCACCACTTTTTTAAACAAAGATTTTCAATTAGGATATATTTCATAATTAACACATATATGAACCGTCTTGTATACTAGTTAAACCATCGTTACTTGTAATCAAACTTTATTTTTACTTTTGTTGAGACAAATAAATTTTGAAAATTTTTAATATAATAACCAAAATCCTACGCTTATCCTATAGTGTTTATTCAAAAATAAATCAAAAAGAAAATTTGTTTTTTTTTTGTTTTTTTAAATTTTTTGAGTTTTTTTTGAAAGGAAAATGAAAAAAATGAACCATTAAAAATCACAATGAAAATCGAAAATGAAGTTGAGACTCTCCCCACACTTGATTTTGACTGTGTCCCCACAGTCAACCCAAGTGAAAGGAGAAAAAAGATGACCAATATTTACATGAAAATATTATTATTTACAAGACATCAGATATATATCGTTAAAGAGTGAATGAAATAGTCTTTTAAAGACCAATTCATTTGGCTTGTTAAGTATGAGAGACACAACTTAAGCTCGGAAAACCAAACCATAAAAGATTTCCAATTTGAATTTTGATTTGGAAAAATGGATGTCGTTTTATTAAAAATCGTATGAGCTGTTTTATTTTCAATGATTTTTGGGGCTGATAAAACAATTGGTTGAAGTTCAAGTTTTTTTCATCAAATTGAAATTCAAGCTTATCGTTGAAAACTTCTTTAGAATTATCGATTTCAAAATCAAAATGGGGATTTAAATCTTCCACTTCAGAATTTAACAACTCATTTTCAAAAAGTATAAAGAAATCGTGTTCATTAAATTATTTCTCCTTTGTTGGTTTATCAACAACTTCATTGCATGTATCAATTTCAAAATCCAAAGTTGTATTAAAAATTTCAAAATCGGGAAAAAAAGTTCGAATTTTAAATTGAGTTTCTCACCCTCAAAATGATTAAAATCCAACTTAGTTACCAAATATTCAACAACTTCATTCAGATTATTGTTTTCAATTTCAAAAGTTGTTATTTGAAAATCGTCAATTTGAGTAAAAGGTGGATTATTATTTGACTCGTCACACGTTGGGACTTGATTTTGTTTCTCATGTTGTTTCATATATGTTTCAAACAAAAATCCACGTGATCATTATAAATCTCTTCCGTTTGCTCAACAAAATCGAATTTATAATCATTAACTTGAAAATTTTCACTTTGAAATTGTTAAGAACAAAAGTTTTCACCATCGTTGAAACAACTCCCATTGCCAAAATCATTTAAACAGTTGTTTCCATTTTCTTTTCGATTTTGAAATTCATTTTGAAGTTCGAAATTGAATTGGCATGGGTTATACTCGAAATCATTTGAATTTTGAGGTGAATTCCAATTTGGAATATTTTGAACACTTTGACTTGAGTTGTCACACAAATAAAAATTACATAAATCATTTATCCTTTGATTTTGTTGTGTAGAGAGTTCAAGTAAAGATGAAATCATTTGAAGGTTATTTTCAAGATTCGAGGGTTGGTCATAATTTTGAAAATTTTGTTGTTCAAAATTCGAATTGTTTATATAATAGTTGTCATTAAAATATCTATAAGAATTTGGTGTGAAATTATATGAATTATGTTGATTTTCATAACTATTGTAAAATTCTTGTAAATATGGAAATTCAGACATTTCCAATTTTTTTTTCTTTTTGGATTTCTTTTTTAAAGGAAAACTATTTACCAAAAGCAATTTATTTTTCAAAAGGGAAAATCGAATTTTGTTTTTTGGTTTTTCAATTTTTTTTTTTGAAAAGATTTTTTTTTTCGATTTTGTTTTTTTAGAAAAAACTAAGTAATTTTGTTTGGATTTTAGACTTTGTTTGGAAAAAAGTATTTCAAAAGAAAGGATTTAAAAACAAAGTTAAGGAATATTTAATTTTTTTTAGTTTTATATTTTGATTTTTTTAATATGCATGAACTAATGCAACTAAATGAATGCAAGGGTTTAATTACAAATTTTCTATCCTAAGTAGCACCTAACCCGAAATTGTATAATTACACTTTATCTTCATCCAACAAGATAGTTCTCAGCCAAGTAACAGACATGACTTATTGGAGTACCATGAATCACCGTAGCAATGCAGCCGAAAGTTTAAGTACCTTCAGAGAAACAATCAAGATGATTATTACGAATCACGGTAATATTTATAACCGATTATTGCACTGTTGTAGCCTAGACACTAAGAAATTAAATTTTCAAGAGAGGACAACTTGTCAATATGCAATTAAGTGTTATCGATATATAACCGTTATTATTAAACAAAATTCTAGGATGAAATGCAAAGTAGAAATTAAACGCGTATTAAAAATGCAAATATAATGAAATTTGTTTTTGTTTTTGAATTTTTTTTTAAAATGCAAGCAACCAACAATGCAAGGCAAATAAAAATAAGGGATGAAAGCACAATACCAGAGCAAGCAGAATTATTAGCAAATAATTTATTTTTTAAAGTAGCTAATTTTTTATAAGCAAGCAAGTAAGCAATTTATTTTTAGCAGGCTAAGCGAAGCAAGCAACTTTTTCTATCTGCTTTGCCAACCTGAATATATATATATATATGTTAATATATGGTTTTTTATATATATCAAAGAAGAAACTAAAACAAAAAAAAACGCAAGTGAGAATAAAAAAAATGAAAATCAAAACAAATTTTTACTTGTTTTTTTGATAGATGAAAAACTTAGAACTTAAAACCAAATAAATAAAAAGGTAAAATAAAAAAACTTAAAACACAAATCACAACAAACTCAACCTGGCCCAAAATTTTAAGATATTAACAACTTCACAAATAGACAACCGTGTAATTTAAAAATTAGCTAAACCCAATTCTTCTCAATCCCTAATTCCGAAATCAACAAATTCAAAACAATAGAACTCCAAAATCAAATAATACCTCACTAATCCAAATTTTGAAACCACTAATTGTTTGAATCAGGCAATTTAGGAATTTTTAATGTAGTAGAAGATTTGTATTGGATGGTCGCAGTGGTGTTGCTACTGTGATTGATTGTGAGTTTATTTTAGCACCAGAATTGATCACTAACACCCTTGAGAAAGATTATTCAGAGAGATTAATGAAGAAAGTAAATTAAAACAGAGGACTGTATGCTAAATTAACTGCAAAAACAAGAACACCGAATTTATAGTGGTTCGGCGTAACTGCCTAAGTCCACTTTGGTTTTAATCTTTATTGCTTTACTAAACGATTAATTACAGATACAATTGGTACACCAACTACTCGAATGCAAATGCTAAGTGAAAAAGAACGAGTCTTGAAAGCGGCAGAGTCTCCCCAGTGTTCTCTAAAAAGGTCTCTTTCACAATGCCCTCACCCTTTTATTTATAAACAAAGATGGGTTGGACTTCCCTCACAGTCCTATGAACAAGGTATCTTGGCCCATGGTAAGCAGCTTTTGCGCACCAAGCTAGGGATGCCGAACGACAATTGCCGAGCAAGGATGGTCGAACCAGAGAATGCCGGGCGAGGTTTCTATGCTGAACGGCACTCATATGTTGAGCCATGTATCCAGGTCGAACGTCACTCATATGTCAAGCGAAGAGTGTAGGCCGAACGAGGCCTGTGCCGAGCGAGGGGAGATGCCGAACGAGACCTGTGCCGAACGAGGCCTTGTGCCGAACGAGGCCTTTGCTCAACGAGGGTAGATGCCAAACGAGGCCTATGCCAAGCGAGGCTTCGTGCCAAACGAGGCTTGTGTCAAGCTAGGGGAGATGCCGAACGAGGCCTGTGCCGAACGAGGCCTTGTGCCGAACGAGGCCTGTGTTGAGCGATGGGAGATGCCGAACGAGGCCTGTGCCGAGCTAGGCTTCGTGCCAAACAAGGCTTGTGCCGAACGAGGCCTTGTGCCAAACGAGGCCTGTGTCGAGTGAGGGGAGATGCCGAACGAGGCCTGTGCCGAGCGAGGCTTCATGCCAAACGAGGCTTGTGCCGAGCAAAGGGAGATGCCGAGTGAGGCTCTTGTGCCGAACGACATGATCTGGCTGAACGACTCTTTGGCCGAGCGGCATTCCTATGTCGAGTGACCGAGCGTCGAGCCACCCTAGCATAGTGCTGGTGGTCGAATGAGAGACGCTGACCGGTGGCACTCAAGTTCAATAACCGGTACCTCATATCCAAGACAAGTTACTGGGTAACATCTGCCCCCCAAAGCGTATCGTGTGAATCAGCACGATGCGCTTTGAACCACGAGCAATCCATTTCTTCCTTTAAGCCCTTGCTCTAACTTCTCAATAGTGGACTCTTACGATCTCCCGAATGCCGAGCGAGGCCTGAATGCCGAGCGGGGCTTAAATGCCGAGCCATCAAGATATCTTGACCGGTTCCACTGGTCGATTCCTGTTCACCTCCCCTCTTTCCCAATATAAAAGCCAACATTTCTCCTCTTTCTCCCTTTTACTTTTTCCTCCGCTCTAACACCCTTCCAAATACGTCTTCCACCAGACTTCTGCTTATCTGGTACGTGGTCTTCCCATAGTAGAGTTATTGATAGGAACTCTGATTAGAATCAACGGACGTCCTGTGAATGACTTGGATCTCCTTCGGGGGATTTATTCAATCCAGTAGCTACAAAGTAGATCCTAGCGGCCTGAGAATTCGATCTCTCAATGAAAGAACCAAAATGTTAGCACCAAAATTGGTCACTAAAACCCTTGAGAAAGATTATGTAGAGAGTCTAATGAAGAAAGTAAATTAAAATAGAGGACTGTATGCTAAATTAACTGCAAAAACAAGAACACCGAATATATAGTGGTTCGGCATAACTGCGTACGTCCACTTTGGTTTTAATCTTTATTGCTTTACTAAACAATTGATTACAGATACAATCCGTACACCAACTACTTGAATGCAATTGCTAAGTGAAAAAGAATGAATCTTGAAAGCGGCAGAGTCTTCCCAGTTTTCTAGAAAAAAGGTCCCTTTCAATGTGCCCCTGCCTTTCTATTTATAGAAGAAGATGGGTTGGAGTTCCCTTACGGGCCTAGGAACAAGGTACCTTTGCCTATGGTAAGTAGCTTCTGCACACCGAGCCAGGGATGCCGAACGGTAATTGCTGAGCGAATTGGTCGAACCAGAGAATGCCGAGCGAGGTTTCCATGCCGAACGACACTCGTATGCCAAGCAACATTTCCTGGTCGAACGACATTCGAATGCCGAGCGATGTTTCCATACCGAAGGGCACTCGTATGTCGAGCCACATTTCCAGGTCGAACGGCATTCGTATGCCAAGCGAGGAATGCATGCCGAATGGAACTTGTATGCCAAATGAGGCCTTGTGTCGAGCGAGGAGAGATGCCGAACGAGGCCTTGTGTGTCGAAAGAGGCCTGTTCCGATCGAGGGGAGGTGTGCCGAACGAGGCCTTGTGTGTCGAAAGAGGCCTGTGCCAAATGAGGGGAGGTGTGTCGAACGAGGCATGTGCCGAACGAGGCATAGTGTGCCGAACGAGGCTTGTGCCTAAAGAGGCATGGTGTACCGAACGAGGCTTGTGCCGAACAAGAGGAGATATCGAACGAGGCATGGTGTGCCGAACGAAGCTTTATGTGCCGAAAGAGGCCTGTGCCAAACGAGAGGAGGTGTGCCGACCGAGGCCTTATGCCGACCGAGGTATCTATGCCGAGCCTCTTGTTACATGGTCAAACCACCGGGTAACAGATTATAAATTGGATCTGCCTAAATGAATGCATCTCTTTTGAAAACATTCAAAAACATGATGCAAACAACCAACATATATTCTGGCAGTTCTGCATGTATGCAGCTTTTTGAAAAATCTTTTCAAAAAAACCACTATACTCCTATAAACAGAAGTGTGAAGCAACCAATTTTGCATCCATTTACTACCATCCAATAATCTAACACATCGAAAAAAATCGCTTCCTAAACTTTTCACTTATGCTAGAAAAAGGAATTTAGGCGTAGAATTTAACATTCTAACCACACTAAAATCTTCTTATTCTCGTAATACAGTGAAAATCTCTTTGCTGGCTCGGATTTACTTCAATTTTCCACGTATAAAACGCTTAAGGAGGTTTATTTTCAATCTCTAAAATGGAATTAAGTATAAAAATAGACTTGTGCTCATCGCCGACAAGGTATGAAAATAGAAGTCCAAGGCTAAAACAACTTTTCCCTTATTATTGCTCGCATTTGCTGCATCGTCAACCCTAATGCACTGCTAAATTCGCAAATTCTGACCCTATTTGCCTTCCCTACGCCAAACAAGTGGCCTTTAAAATCAAATTTTTCACAAATATCTTTCTCACATTTCAAGTTTGTACGCCATTTGGGAAATAAAATCTCATAATATTCAGATGCATGTTTTCCCTTGAAATCAAATTTTGAACATAAATTTCCAAAATAAGTCTTTACAAAAAGAAATCCTTTTAAAATCCTTTTTCCAAAATCTAAGGCATTTCCGAACTATACTTAATAAAAATTCTCTCAGAGGTTTTAGACTAAGGAATTAACATTAATTATTCAGGTAAAAGTCCGATTCTCCATCCAAGAGGTGATCAATGAATGCACCCTAGCGTAAACTTGCTTCCGACAATTGCGACATACAGAATCTAATTACCCATCCACCTTGAATAATTTTATGTCTCTAACTGGGTCTCAAAATCCAAAATCACAAGGTAGCTAGAATTACAACCATCAAGTCGAACACCTCCAATCTTCGGTTTCAGCCATATGTCGCACTAATGCTCTTCATCAGCAGTGATTTACGCATCGCCAGCACACCGTGGAGTACTTCAAAGTCAGCATGCAAATCTTTACTCTAAGATATTTCCAACTCGTAGTCGCTTTGTACATTCCTTCTGAGTGGAACTACAACTACTTCTATAGTCGGAACTCTTAGAATCTAGCATAAAATATAATATTACTACATAGGAAAGTATCCTAATCTCTTTGATCTACTAACCTAGGCTGTGATATCAAATGTAACAAATCATACCTCTATGGGCCTAAATTTTGATAAAATAAAAGCCCAAGTCCATCAAAGCACATATCATTGGACTTAGTACCTGGAAATAAGGATGACCATTATCAGAGATTGACATAAACCTAAACTCATAACAGAAGCATTTTAGGATAAGAATACTGACTATGAATACTATCTTGGAATCAGTGGTATCACTTGGATAGAAGATTGTCACATCAACATCGAGCATGAGAGAAAGAAGACTCTCCAACAACAAAGCACATCCAAACACTAACCTTTTCCTCTAAATTCGATCATACGGGTTGTAATGAAGAGGGTGGTCCGACCAATGTTCTGGTGATTGGAAAATATAAACTGCCCATAACATAAACTTATACTAATTGGTTTCCATTTAATTGTTATGTCCATTATGGTTAGTAATTCTAATCTAACCTTGCATTGCATACACGATTACTTACTTAGCCCTTCCCAAGAGACGAAATACTAATGAAGCCATATCCACCACCCAATTTTTCCAAAGCCATTTGCTACTACGTACTTCTAAATATGAAGCAGGCTTCTATAATACTTTTAAAAGGATAAATAGGTAGACTATGCCATTTAAGACCTTAATCAATGTAGATTCCATCATTTAAGACCTACTCCCAAGGTGGTTTCCGAACAATGTTGTCAATTGTTGGTGGGTCCTAGCTACAAGACCTTTAACCACTGTTTAAGAATTCTGACATTTAATGTCTAACTATTACCTCATCTATCGCCAATAAAATCATAGCCATATAATAAACAGTACACATGCCACTTAATTCACTTTATTAGAAAATAGGCAGACTCTAGTCATTTAAGACCTTAACTAAGGCAGAGCCCATCATTTAATACCTATCCCCAAGGCATGCTCTTAAACGATACATTTGTTATTACGGTCTTAGCAATGTAAGAGACTATACTTAAGCCACTTAATAATTCTAAGTAGAAAATAGGAAGAGCACATCATTTAAGTCCTTTTTCTAGAAGTGTGCTCCTCAATGGTACTATCCAGCTATCATTTCTTGGAAATCTCATTAGGCTACTTAATACTTCTTTTATAGAAAAGAAGAGGACCATACAGTCACTTAAGACCCAAATCTGAAGTGAACACTTTCTGAGATATCCACTCTCACTCTTTAATTATAAATATGGCACCTCATTAGGTTACTTCTTTCGGTAGAGAGGCAGACCTTTCGCCACTTAAGACCTCAACACTAAAGTAAACCTTTTTTATTTTGAATCTCGCTAGCGTACTTAATACAGAGAGGTGAACCCTTCAGCCACTTAAGACCTCAAACCAAAAGCGAACCCCAATAGAGAGATCCCTTACTGCTCCTAATTCCAAATTTATACCATTTATTGGAATTGCAACCATTTAAATTCTTTTCCCACTAGTTAATTATCATAACGTGAATATTACGTGCAAGCATCGCTATTCGGTTCTTTTAATTATTATAAGCGTAGTTATTACACACAAATATTTGCTTTTATCAAATATGTTCTAGTTATAAATCTTCATTTGAATATTAGTTTCCATGTTAAGATTGTTAGGATCATATTTAAAAAGATTATCCACTATAATTTTCATAAATTAGTCCAAAACAAAAGATTTAACTTTAAAATATAAACGATTACATCATTCAAAATTACAAGAAATAATCTTTTCTTTTTATTACCGAAATAGACAGTGTAAATTACAATGAATTCATACTGTACCCATTTCTTTCTCTATCTATTTGCATCTACTCCTTAGTAGATCAAACAATAAATCTTTCTAAAAGGGAAAGAAATCAAACTAATTTATAAATATTAAACGGATCTAAATTCCAAGCATTCCAAATATAGAAAAGTCTATATTCTAACAAGATTAGGGTAAGAATCCAAATTTATAACGTTGTTATACAACCTATTTCAGATCTGGTATAAATTCATTCAAATCAATATTCTAAATTTATACTTTTGGGACTGATTTCTAAATCAGGATGTAAATAATGTTAATGTAATTATTCTCTTCTCTTAGCCTCCTTAGACACTTCTTAGTTATTTTATATAGAGGCTTACAAAAAAAAATCTTTTTCTTTTCCATGACTACTTAGCCATTTTCTTCTTATGCAATTTTCTTCTTTTATGCAATGTTAATTCATGTTCTTTTATATTTACATGCTCTCTTTCATATTTTGTTGGTAGCTTGGTTTCATTTCTCATGCAAGTAGAATAGCTTTAATTTCATTTTAATTAGCTCACTTTTTATTTAGCACTCTTTTTCTTCTTGATTTTGGTTCATGTTGAATGTTACATTTGTTGATATGATAACAATCATGAGAGGCCGAACCCCTTCAATTTAGGGATAGTGAAGCTCTCTTAATCATGTAGCTTCAACATTTTTTTAATTATTGATCCTTTTTTGTGCTTAATGTAAATGTTTGAATGGGTTTAACTTGTTTTTTAGATTTGAATTTGATAGCATATGTTGTTGACACCAAATAGGCTATGCCTAAACAAACATAAATTACCTCTTTATCTACATATGATTATGGTAATGAAGTGAATGTTGATATCAAAATTTGATGGTCTATATTTCTAATCAATAGTTAATAGGCCATGCTTAGAATAGATTTTATTTTTAAATTCGTTCTCAATTTTCATGAGAGTTGACAAGTGGTTTAATGAGTGTGTTATAGTTCGATGAGATATACTGGGCTAATTAATAGCATAAATATTCCATACTTATGATAAACGCACCAATTAAACTCACTATTGATCAAAAAAAGAAATCATAATTTAGAGTTGTTTCGATTTATGTGATCAAGAGAGTGGATTTATCTCTAAATTTCCTTCTACTCTCAAGTTTTATCACTTTTAATTTTTGTTAGTTTCTAGAGTTTTTTTAGCTTAGCACTCTCAAATCTTGGTTTAATTTGATTAAATAGAAATTTAAAATCTAAACAATTCCTTACGGTGCTCACTACATACTAACATCGTACACTGTGCGCTTGCAGTTATTTTTAATTAAAATCCGATCGGCTATTTTCTAATCGATAGTGACTTAGCCAGTTTGAACAATTTTTGGCACCGTTGTCGGGGAATTGATTTTATTTTATTTTCTATTCTTTGAACTATTTTTGTTTGATTTTATTGTATGTTTGTTTTATGTGTTAATTTTGTATTTAAAAAAATTTATGTTGTGTGTGTAGTTTGATTTTTGTTTGCATTTTGTTTGTGTGTTTGTTGTTGTTTTCTAGTTGTTTTGTTCATTTGCATTTCATATTAAAAAAAGAACATACACAATTTCAAATAAAACTAGTTTATTGCATTAACACTTTTAAATTTACATTTCATTTCCATTTTCTTCGTTTGTTTGCATTTTCAAAAAACAAATTTTTTTTATTACATTGTTGCTTTCAGTTAGTATTACATTGTTTCGTCTCTACAACTTCATTTTCAATCACCTTTCTCCAACAACACTTCACTCAACCTCCACCCATAGCCTGCCATATCCACTGCCTGACCCCCTGACCGCCTGACGAACCTCCCTGTCTACAGTCTTCTTTCCTACTGTCATAAACAACCACCAACATACCACATACAAACTGCCCATCGATAACAACCTCCTCACCGAACATCATCCACAACCTTTACAACACTACAACTTGCAAATAATCAATATAATTGCCTGTACAACTACCAGCCGCCACAATTGTTCACTGTTAACCTATACGTCATACTGCAAATCCTCTACAACTGAACTATCCACTCTGTCACACTTGACCATCTCATTGCTTCAAACTCCAGTTCAACCTCCATCTCTTCCTCAATCACCATTACCGAACTTCACTTCACATCACATCATCCAAGCTATTACAGTGCATGCTATAAAAATTCAACTCTGCACCATATCAACTCTTCACCAACTAAACCATCAATCTCCACAGCCAGCTCTTGTTCAACTCCCCTCTGGACCACCCACAGCAGCACACACCTACACATCGAATACTACACATCAAACCCTTTTAATCTAGCTACAACCATCAAACCACCACCACCATTCATCTACTACCTCAAATCAACTCTTGACCATCACATTCTTTCTGCAACCGCCACACCTTCTTTACCCTCCGCGATCACCATCTCGAACTATCCCCCCTACTCGGTTTCACTACATCGTACATTACTATAAAACCCCCTCAACACTACATCATTACGTTCATCACACTGCTGTCTATAGTTACTGCCACCTGAACACTTCAAAACACTGAACCTTCCTGTCACTTCCACCTGAACACCTACATCCAAACAACAATCTAAACGACTCCACAAATGAACCACTCACAAACTACCTACATCTACATCCTCGACCTTAACGTGACCGAACCCCATCGCATCCCTAAATCGCGAACTGTTACCTAGAAACTTGTCTTGGATACGAGGTACCAATTATTAACCTTTGGTGCCACCGGTCGGCATCTCTCATTCAACCACCAGCACTAGGCTAAGGTGGCTTGGCACTCGGTCGCTCGGCATAGGCATGCCGCTCGGCCCAAGTGCCGTTCGGCCAGATCATGCCGTTGAGCACAAGAGCCTCACTCGGTATCTCCCTTCGCTCGGCACAAGCCTCGTTTGGCACGAAGCCTCGCTCAACACAGGACTCGTTCGGCATCTCCCCTTGCTCGGCACATGCCTTAGTTCGGCGTAAGGCCTTGTTCGTCACAAGCCTCGTTCGGCACGAAGCCTCGCTCGGCACAGGCCTCGTTCGGCATTCCCCCTGCTCGGAACAGGCCTCGTTTGGCATAAGGCCTTGTTTGACATAAGCCTCATTTGGCATCTCCTGTTGCACGACACAAGCCTCAATCAGCACAGGCCTCGTTCGGCATCTCCCCTCGCTCGGCACAGGCCTCGTTCGACACAAGGCCTCATTCGATACAGGCCTCGTCGGCATCTCCTCTCTCTCGGCACAGGCCTCGCTCGGCACAGGCCTCGCTTGGCACAAGGCCTCGTTCGACATAAGTCTCGTTCGGCCTACGCTCTTCGCTCGGCATATGAATGCCATTCGACCGGGGTACATGGTTCGGCATACGAGTGCCGTTCGGCCTGGAAACCTCGCTCGGCATTCTCTAGTTCGACCAACCTCTCTCGGCAATTACCGTTCGGCATCCCTGGCTCAGTGCATAGAAGCTACTTACCATTGGCCGAGATACCTTGTTCCTAGGCCCGTGAGGGAAGTCCAACCCATTTTCGTCTATAATAGAAGGACATGGGCATAGTGAAAGGGACCTTTTTTCGAGAACATTAGGAGACTCTGACGCTTTCAAGACTCATTCTTTTTCACTTAGCATTTGCATTTGAGTAGTTGGTGTACGAATTGTATCTGTAATCAATTGTTTAGTAAAGCAATAAAGATTAAAACCAAAGTGGATGTACGGAGTTACGCCGAACCATTATAAATCCGATATTCTTGTTTTTACAGTTAATTTAGCATATAGTCCTCCGTTTTAATTTACTTTCTTCATTAATCTCTCTACATAATCTTTCTCAAGGGTGTTAGTGACCAATTATTGTGCTAACATTTTAGTGCTTTCATTGAGAGATCGAATTCTCAGGCCGCTAGGATCTCCTTTGTAGCTACTGGATTGAATAAATCCCCCAAAGGAGATCCCAGTCATTCATCGGACGTCAATTGATTCTACTCAGAGTTCCTATCAATAACTCTACTATGGAAAGACCATGCACCAGATCAGCCTCTCATAATGCGGACGTCAATGAGACTGCTAGCGTACAACAAATAGGACCTAGTAGTCAACAAGCAAATCTAGGTGCAGGAACCACCACCACTACAACAAAAATACCCTATTACGACGCCTTTTTTACAATGGGCATTGGTTGCCCGTTATAATAGAAGGCTATTACAACGATCCATTCAGGCCTGTTGTAAAGGATGTCATATACAACGCCCTTTTTACAACGGGCATCGGTTGTCCGTTGTAATAGAAGGCTATTACAATGGTCCATTCAGGCCCATTGTAACAGGTGCCAATTTTACAACGGGCTAAAAACATCCGTTGTAATAGGTGCCAATCAAAACCCTAATTTTCAATTAAAAAAACAAGGCCGACCCATTTATTTCTTTTATTTCGTTCCTCTACTTTGCTCTGTAAAAATGTTGGCCGCTCGTTCCTCTTTGCTCGAAATTAGGGCTTTGGGAAAAATTGAAGCTGCCGTCTTCAATTGCTCGATCGAATGATGATTTACATGCTTCCTTTGTCGATCGGTGCTCTCTTCTTTTAGGACACGGCTTCTCCAATTTGGATCGAGTTCGTCTACAGTGGTATGTGAATTATTCTTTTTTGCTTTACTGGTTGATATGTTGAACTCGATCCTGATTCAAGTCGAACGATTGTTCTTTTTTCGCTTGTACTCGAATGCATAATTTTGCCGATGATGTTCGTTTATATAGCATTTGAACCCCTATATTTTCATTCGTATATTTTATACGAATTCGTCAAATAATTTAGCTTTGAATTCGTCTCGGCCACTTGATTAATATTGAATGATGGTGATTCTTCCGACTTCTTCAGTTTCGTATGTATTTTTCTTGGTTAACACGGCTTCGATTTTTGACTTGGTTGATTTCCTTGGTCTAATTACATTACCAGTAATTTATATCTGATAATCTGTAGTTCTATTTTTGAATTGAATCCTGTTAGATAGATGAGATCGCATTCCTTTTGATATCACCATGATTTAATTGTTCAATCGATTTTTTTTATTCTTTCAATCTAAACGGAGGAAGCTTCTTGTCTGAAAATCTACAATATAGTTTATGAGCTTTACAAAATTTGAAAGTTGATGTTGTGTCAATTTCTGTTTTATTACGATTTTGAGGGAAAAAAAAGTATAAAACTAAGTGAAAATAGAAGTGCAGATTTGAAAGCTTAGTGATTTTAATCAATTTAAGATTTGGAGCCATGACTTAAACAACAGAGGCTTCTTTGACAAAACTGGAGGTGTGATGCTTTCTGTTTATTTACCTATACATCATCTGAAGACTAGTTACTAATTTGTTTTGACTGATCATTTTTCTTCGCTTTGACAGTGTTCATATTTGTAAGAGGTAGATTGTTGCTACCATTATGTTGATTGGATCATACAACCTCCTAGACTACAGAGCTTTGATTTTTTTGCTATTTTAAAACTACAAAATCCTCTTCTTCTTTTTTCAACTTAACACAATTAATTTAAGTTCAAACATGAGTGTATATGTTATGAGTAAACTGAGGACTTTTTCAGATCCCACCCTACCAGTCATGCTTGATTTATTCCATACTAATCATGGTTTAGGAACACAGTTTAAGTACATATAGGTTCATGATCGTTTAGACTCTGGATTCTGAAACTCTAACCTGCAAAACATGGAGCATATTCAACATGCTCAATTGTTCTTGAACCGGAATAATAAATTATTTCTGGCACCTGCTCCAAACTTGAAACCAATACATATGTATTTTAGAACTCTTTAACCGTGACGTAATTATTTTCCTGTAAATCAATGGTGATGCTATGCACTGTGTAACTGTTTACTACAGTGTGCACTGCTTCCATGTTGTCTCGAGTACATGTACTGCTCTGTATATATGTATGGTTGTATGTGGAGCATCATTAAGTCAGTCGAGTTGTTGTCTTGGTGCCATTTTAGTCTGGTTCAGCATTGCACTCTCTGTTAAACTGCATATTCATTTTTGACTTGCATTTGAACTACAGTTGCGTTGCATGTAATCTGAAATAGGTCCTTATCCATATTTCTTGAATCTACAATAGATGGAACTAGTGCCTTAATTCAGAGTAAATGAGTGTTGTTGTATATTGCTGTGTGTGTGGGCTGTGGGGGTGTTTCTTATTCTCTGTGTGTGTGGGCTGTGGGGGTGTTTCTTGTTCTCTGTGTGTGTGGGCTGTGGGGGTGTTTCTTGTTGTATATTTGAAATGTTTTGTGAAATTTTGAAGTTTTCTACCACACTTGTAAGTTTGTGAAAAATAAACATACTTGAAATTAGAACATAATGTCTACCATACTTAAAATAAACAATTCCTTGAAGCCCAAAACTGATACAGACAAAGACTCCCTAGGTTTTTAGATTGATGTGATTTATATTTCTAAATTAATGAATTTCTTAACTTCGTAATTTATTGGAGATAAAAAAATATTTTTGAATTTATTTTTGTTAAATTCAATGGTTCATATTTTTATTATGAGCGTTAGAGCATCAAAATGAAGTATGTTCTTATAATTTATATATGGTGTTAAAGCTTCACTTGTTTCATATAATTGGAAGAATTGTTGAAATATGTATTTTGGATGAACTTTGTTATTATGTGAAGTTAATGAAATTTTTTCAATAGTATATCATTTTTTATTTTACATTCTTATGTAAATGGAAACCAAATTTGTGCTTTCCTAGGTCAACCCACAGGCTATAACCGACCCTTGTTATATTATATACAATTTTAACCTCATTCTTTTTTTAGTATTAAATAAAAAGATGGGTGGGTACGAAATTGAATGGTCGGATACAACTAGTTCGAGTTTTGAAGAACTTGATCCGTGGTGGGAGGATTTTGAACCCGATACCTTACCAAACTTAGAACCACCACAACATCATGAAATCCTGTCCTTGGATACCTTGTCGATTTTTAAAACGCCACAACCCCAAGCATGCAAATAAATGGTGTGTTTTTGCGGAATCAATGCAGTGACCAAAGTCGTTGAGAATAAACGTTTTGCCGGATGTCAATTTTTTGCTTGTGCAAATATATCAAATTGTTGTGGGTTTTTAGAGTGGATAGAACCACCACTTTGCTAAAGAGGAAGCGAGTATGCATTGGAGATGCAAATTGAAAACGTATACTTGAGGCTATAATTTGAAGGTTGAAAATTGAAATAAGTAGTCTTAAATCATCTTAGTCTTTGATTGTAGTGTAATTGAACTATGTATCATAAGCAAACTTGTATTTTGTTAAGCTTGATTGTAATGTAGTTGAATTATGTTTATCTATGTCCTCTATTGTTTTGATACAATGTTTGTAGGAGCAAGATATTCATGAGATTTCTTAAGTTATGGATATGTAAATGTAGATGCAGTACCAGGATCAAGTTTATATTTTATTAATTTCTTATTCTTTATTTATTGCATAAATTTATATATCCTGGTACATATCCTGGTACATAAACCTGGCCCAAGTCAATTATTTTAAATAGATTTCCTAAACTTCACTGGTTAAAGAAATTCCCAATTCAATTTTTTGCAATTCAATTCCCAATTTTAATTCTCTAAATCGGTTGTGATTGCGATTGGAGGAGTGATTGGGGATGCGATGGAGTTCGGTTATGTTGAGATCGATGATGCAGAGTTCAGTGGTTCGTGAGTGGTTCGTTTGTGGAGTAGTGTCGATGTAGTTGATGGCGACTGTTTTGGGTTCAATTCGAGACAGATTAGGCTGCGTGTGTTCAGGGTGTTTCTGGTAAGGGTGGTTATACTCTATGTTGAGTAGTAGTTGGAGTTGCTGTCGATTTTGTGGTTGTTGAGTAGGTTTCGCTGATGGTATGAGGAGGTTGTGATTGATTCTGGCGATTGAAGGGGGAGTTTGCGCAGTAGAGTTGCGAAGGTAGGTGGATTTTGATGGTGAGGAGTTGCGGTGATTTGGGGAATTAGTTGTTGGTAGGGGTTGTTAGCAATGGTGATTATGGAGATATAGTGGCTGATATGTTAAAGTTGAAGTATTTTGTTTCGGTGTAGTTATCAAATGGTTACTGTGATGATGAAAAATTGATGATAAAGGAGGAAATAGGGTGATGCAGTGCAGTTGCCAGTAGCAGTTTTGGTTGAGAAGGGGTGTCGCATTGGTGAATGTTGTATTGGTGAAGTTGAAAGCAACAATTAGGTGTATGTAACTGTAAGTTTTGAATGTGATGGCAACAGTGGATGTTTAATGTGATTTGATATGCGAGCAGCGATGGTAATGAAGTTGATATTTGTATGACTGGCTGGAGAACATGATGGTTTAGGTGATAGAAGGAGTTGAATGTGGTTGGGGACAGAGGTGTTTCGTGTCTGTTGTGATGTGATGAATTGGTGATTAGATTGGAGATTGTATTGGTAGGTGAAGTGTGTGCTGCGGTGGTGGAATTTGATGATGGAGCAGCAGTATGTTAGGAGTTTGCTCGCGGTATTGGTTAGCAGTGATAAGAAGATGACAGTATTGCTCATAGTATGTTAGGAACTGTGATGATGGAGTAAAACAATTTGTTGAAGTTTGAAGTGCCAATCTGCACGGTGCTATAGGTATGAACTAATGAACAGAGGATCGTAGTTACTATTGAGGCAATGTGTCACAGTTTTGGTTAGATAGAGCAAAGAATGTGGTAGACCACATGAGCGGTGAAGGATGTAGTAGTAGTGTGATGTATTCACTGTGACAGTGGGTACAATATGGTAAGAAGGATAGGCAGGAAGTTGTTGACAATTGCTTCTGCTGTGTTGACAACGGCTGCTGTTGTGTTGACATTAAGGGATGTTTAATTAATGTATATGTGCAGGCAGTAAGTGTGCTATGCTGGTTGAAAGACAAGTGAGCAGTAAGTTGGTTGGTCTGGTATGTTTGATGGTATGTGTAACGACCCTGACTCGACCTTCGAAAATCGGCACACCTATATTCAAATGACGCAGATCAAACGTCGAATCTGGTTCACCGGAGCTTATAAAACATTAAGTACAACACAGCTGAAGAAATGAATAATACATTTGATACACAACATTTGATACAATATTCAGATACAATGATGATACAATGAATACCAATATACATCAGAGATATGATACAAGACAATAGCAGCGGAAAGAAAATATAACACCGCAGCGGAACAATATCTCCAATATGGTCTTCAAGAGAGAACTCTAGTATCGGTAATCTCCATCTCCAAGGCACTAATCCAGAAATAGCTCGAACTCCCAATAACGATGCACAAAGATAAGCAAGGTCAGTCGTCCAAAGACTGAAGAAGATTCCCATGGACTGAAAGCCATCGAACCAAAGACTTCGAAAGCTATCGAATCTACACCTATTATTGATTATCTGAAAAACCCAACTCCAGGTCAGTCATGGGACTGGTATGAGCAAAACAGTTTATCTTTAAAACGAATAACCAAGGATTTTTAAAATTTAAATCCGCAATGCTTTTTGGAAAATGAAACTACCATAAGGCCTCCCGCCATACACACAATGCAAACGCAGGATTGGAGGAGATTTCTCCTTATGATAGTCAAGTATGCTTGATACGAGAAAATTTCTTTGATATTATTACCAGTGCATAGTGTAGAAAAACCATTTCGAAAGCATAATATTTGTTAGAACCAGAATTGGTCACTAACACCCTTAAGAGAGTTTGTGTAGAGAGATTAATGAAGAAAGTAAATTAAACAGAGGATAATATGCAGATTTAAGTGCAGAAAGTACGAACACCAGATTTATAGTGGTTCGGCGTGATTGCCTATGTCCACTTTGAGGTTAAACTTTATTGCTTTTCTCGATAATCGATTACAGATACAATCCGTATACCAACTATATTGAATACAATTGCTAAGCAAAAAGATAAGTCTTGAATGAGTCTTGAATGCGGCAGAGTCTCCTTGGTGTTTTCGAAAAAAGGTCCCTTTCACTGTGCCCCTTCCTCTCTATTTATAGACGAAGGTAGGTTGAACTTCCCTAGTGGGCCTAGCAGCTTGGTATCTCGGCCCAAAAAGAGTGATTTCTGTGTACCGAGCCAGAGAGGCCGAACGGTAAAATGCCGAGCAAGGCATAAATGCCGAACGATGTTCTCATGCCGAATGAAGTGATGCCGAATAACCTGAATGCCGAACGAGGCATTTTTTCCGAACGATGTTCTCATGCCGAACGAAGTAATGCCGGACGATGTTCTCATGCCGAACGAAGTGATGCCGAACAGTATGGAGTGCCAAATGACTCTGCCATGCCGAACATCCATAGATGCCGGTCGATATTCAATACCGAACGTCTCTCAATGCTGAACGCTCTCGCATGCCGAACACTCTCACATGCCGAACATCCTATAGATGTCAGACAAACTTGAGTGCCGAACGAATCATATGCGTCGGACAACTTAGGAAGCCGAGCACTTTCTAATGCCGAGTGTTCCTAAATGCCGAGCGTTCCTTTATGCCGAGCGTTCTTCTAATGCTGATCGCTCCTAAATGCGGAGCGTCCCTTTATGCCGAGCGTTCTTCTAATGCCGAACACTCATGACTGCCGAACCACTTTTCTTGCCGAACGGCCTTCAACGCCGATCGACCACAGGTGCCGAACGGCCTAATCTTGCCGAACGAGATTGCTGAGTCCTTAGTTGCCTGGTCAAACCTCCAGGTAACACTTGCCACCCAAAGTGCATCATGTGGTCAAACGTGGTGCGCTTTGAAACATGAGTCCACTGCCTTCGCTTCAAGATGTGGATTAGTTTCATCGATGGTGACTTCCCTTGGTCACTTGTTGAGGTGGTGTGTGCCGTACGGTATGCAAGTGCCGAACGATACAGCCGAAGCCGAATACTCCATGTATGCCGAACGATATCGTTTTGACCGGTTCTACCGGTCATTGCCTCTTCAACCTTTTCTTCTTCCCTATAAAAGCCAGCATTTCCCTTCTCCTCCATTTTTCACTTTTTACCTCCGTGACTTTCCAAGAACACATAAACTACTTCCCTTGAGTTTCATTCACTCCTTTGATCTTCCCTTCCTATTTGGTGTCCATCACGCCCTTTCAAGTTAAGCTCGATCAACCACCAATCCTAAATTTACAGACCCCCTTGTCCCTGCCGTACTCTTAGGTAAGAACTTTCTAATCACTCTCTTAGATTAGGAAATATCACTCATTATTGATGAATTGAAGTCCGGGCGTGCTCTAAGGTTTAAACTTAATATGCTTTCAGATGACCTTGAGGTGGAAGGACTGGAGAAGAGGAAGGTGGAAGATGCATTGCAGTGGCTCGGCATGATCCTTTAATGCCGAGCGATGTTGGTGGGAAGAATAGAGGAGAAGCAGGAATTGGTTAGAATGCTGAACAAAACGGTTCGGTATGATTTTTCGAATGGCTCATTCACGTCATTCGGCATGGATGGAGGAAAAAGACGAAACCGTTGTTAAGGACGAAGTGCCGAGCGTTGGGACTCGACATAACTTTGGTTCAGCATGATTCGTCACATGCCGACCAATGGGTGGAAGGACAGGAAGGAAGCACGAATTGGATAGTGTGCCGATTGATACCTCGGCCAAACATCACTTAGGCCGAACGAACCCTAGGCCAAACAATGCTTTGGCTGAATGATACCTAGGTCGAACAATGTTTCGACCGAACGACAGTTTGGTCGAACGATATTTCGGACGAACGATACTTCGGACGAGCGATAGTTTGGCCAGACAATACTTAGGCCGGACAACATTTTAACCGAACGGTACCTAAGCCGAACAACACTTCACCTTGCCTAAACATAAGAAAAAAAAGACATGGACCTAATCAAACTAGCAAATCGAACTAATCTGGACTGATAACTTCCTAGTTCCAATTACCACAAGCCTGAACTGAAGTCGATAAAAACAGATAAAAGCTTTTAGCGTACAATGTCAATGTCCGAGTCCAAAATTAAAAACATTGCAAGGCTGATTTTCGGAGACGGTCAGCGATGACGGTCTTCGAAGACGACAGTTTAAAGTTCAACTTATACCATCAACTCTGTGACTTATAATTTCTCAGCACTTATAATTGAATTATCACACTAGTTCACACACCACACGAGGGAATACTTGTGTTGTTAAGTCCGACGTCGATTGTTTTTCAAGTATAGTTCAATCAGGTACTCTTCTGGATTCAATTTCTATCAAAGATGTCTAAGAAATCTAGCTCCGCCACAATCTTAGATAAACCTGGGACGTCTTCTAAACAAGGGCTCGTAGATACTTCTAAACCATCGACTTCCCCTGTCATAACTTAGCTCCTGACGCCCTAGAGGCATCAATTTTCTTGGACAACCCAGTCGATTCACAGGCTTCGAAGATCAATGAAAGTGCACTCCGTCGGATATGCTCCGTCCACGGAATCCCCTTCGGCGATGTATTAATTACATCGGGGCGCGATCGTCCACACCTGCCCCCAGTTGGATATACTGCCTGTAATAAGTTTATGTGCTGGGTCGGCAATGTGCCACCGTTTAACTTATTTCTTCGGGATGTGCTGCAATACATCGACATTGCCCCGTCACAATTGCACCCGAACGGTCACGCCTTCATCTACGGTACCTACATCCTTTTCATGACCGTACTCTCCAGGCCTCCAACCCCGGGTGACATCAGATATATATATATATATATATATATATATATATATATATATAATCAAGAAGCGGAGAGATAGCCCCTCTTTCATGTTTCTCGAGCCGCACTACAAATGCAAAATCTTAACTGCGACCTGTAGTAAGTTCGCCATGTACAAGTAGGAATGGTTCTATGTGCGTTGCCCTCCTGGTTTCGCGAGGAGATGGGTGGAAGGAAGTAAGTCTTTTCTCCGGATCGATATTCATGCTTAATTGAAGCCGTGCCTCTTCTAACTCTTTTTTCCATCTTTTCAAGTATCAATCCACATCCTGACGGCCGCGGATATTCTGACGCCGTCGAAGCTATTAGAGCCTTTCCTGCTGACGACCGGGACATCCAAACTCTCATTTCAAATGAGTCACTTTCGAGGTTTGGACTGTTGGCAGAAGGCCGTCGGATAAGCCTTCCTCAGGGGGTTTCCATACCCAGGCCCACCTTTGGCAAAGGGAAAAAACAAGTTGAGTCTTCAGCATGCAACGCTCCTGGCGCACTAGAAGAAGGTGAAATCAAAGAAAACGAAACACCCTAAGCGCAAGACGAGAACGTTGGTCCTACTCAGGACCCACTAGTTGAAATTCATGACATCGAAACATCATCCTCCCCTTCGAAGAGGGAAAGGAAACCGACGTACAAGATAAGAAGGGAAAAACTTGACACAACCTCTAAAGTTACTCTTATCCCAACAGAGAAAGAGGCTTCCTCTCAATGCTTAGAAAGTTCTCTAAAGTGCCTCTTGAACCTCTCCATTCCTGACGATTTACTTAATTATGATTTCGATGATCCGGAGGCACTTTAACTTCACTCGCCCATCAGAGGCGATGCAGGCATTCAAGCCCACGCTCAGGGAGAGAAAACTCCCATTAGTAAAGAAACTAATCCTTTGGGGGGAAACATTAGGACACACACACAAACACATGCACTTTTCCTCGCACTTAAATTTTCATCGTCACACTACTATTTGCTAATTTTTTATTATTTAAATTCTATGCAGGTGACATGGGGCGTACACACGACATTGATCGCCTCCGTGGGTCATCTGTTTTCCATCACTCTAGACGTGACTTAGGTTCCAGGAGACGTCAGGACAGAGACGGTGATGGCGATAGGGATTATCATTCCCGAGACTCGTCATCTTGGAAGAAAACATATTATCAGCCCAAGTACCACCAACATCCCTCTTCTCACTCGGAACAAAGAAAAGATAAGCACGACTATAAGGGGTTGCAATCCGATGTCCTCCGAAACCAACACTCTGATTCTCTTCCACACGACAGTCTCAGGATCCTCACAGGAGAGCTGAACTTTCAAAGTCGTCTCCTCCTGTTCCCGCAACAGATCCAATAGTATTGGAGAGACTGGCCGAGCTTAAAGCAAAATTTCCAAAGATCTTCTTTGATGGTCTGAAGTTCCTCCCGACGATCCACCATATACCTGAAGATGTTAAACAGAGCGCCATCGCCTGCACCAATGACATCTATGTTCAACATGACACGTTTGTTCAGTTGGTTGAAAAACTTTCAAAAGTCTACATGGAGCGCCAACATGAGATCGATCGCCTGAAGCTTGAGGCTATCCACGACAAAGATATCATTAAAGCTCAGGACGAAGAGATTGCGACTTACAAGTCTGAACTTGAGGCCATCCAGCAGAGCGCCAAGGATACCGCCGAAGCCGTAACTCTTCTGGAGTCGACTCACAAAAAAGAACTCGACGAGGCGGTACAACGCTGTGGGGCTTTGGCTTTGGAAAAAGATTCGGTGCAAAAAGAGAGGGATGCATTCTGTCTCCGGGTTAAAGAACTTGAGGTGCGACTCCGCAAAGAACTAGAGAAGAAAGTTGCCGCCCAAGAAGATTCGCAACGGTATTGCGACGAGATTGTTGCAACGCGACTCCTTAAGGTGAAACTTGAGGGCGAGCTTTCTAAAGTTGAGGCGCTGAAGAATGAAGCCCGCGAAGAGGGCAAAAAGATAGCCTCTGCGGAGATCGACTCTCGTCTTGAGGGGGCCAAGGAGGAGGGTAGAGAAGAAATCAAAACCATGTTCGACCCGCTTATTGTCGAATTCAATGCCCGCGTTCCCATGCACCGGTACTTAACTTTTCTGGGCGAAGGCTATCTCAAATCTTTGGCCGAGGCGTGGGAGACTTTAATTGAATTCAAAAGGCCGAACATGGTATCGAGGAGGTTGATGAGGGGGCCTTGATAAAATAATTCGTCAAGGGAAATGAGCCTTCGGACCTATCGACGGCTAAAGCTATTTATTGCAAAGGCTCCCCTTCAAAGGAAAGAAGTTATCGCCGGTCCATCCGGGATCGAGTCTCCAGCTCGTGTGCTTACCCAACCGGCCAGTCGGCCGATACTCGATCCTTTTGAATAGCACATCGGCTATGACCCAGAGGACCCCGGCCTTGGTGTTCATGTTTTATCACCTATTTTAGAGGGTGAGACCCCCCCCCCCCCTCCCCCCGACGGTTGAGAGCCAGCCGGAACCTGGTAGGCAACTCTTTCACTTTAACATTCCAAGAGCTTTCGTTTTTCACCAGAAGCTATTGTATTCTAATACTTGCTTTTCGTGATTTTGTGCAGGCCGTTCTGATCTTGAGCCTACTCCAAGGAGCGATGTCGCCAAGGAGGTGAGGGAAAAAACGAGAGAAGCCACTCATGCGCGAGAGGCTCCCGGTCCAAATGCTCAAGTGATCGGAGCGCTTGATGAAGACAAATCCGAGACTTCCTCTCCCATCGATGGGAGTTATGAAGTAGAAATTACAGGCATCTCTGAGCACACATCCGAGCTGAGCATAAAGGAGCAGCTTGAGAAAGAGAAGGAAAAGGCGATCAAGATCAAGGTCGAACCTCAAGCCGTGGACCCAGACGATCCTTTGAACAAGTCGTTGAAGGTCATTCTTTCCGGCAGGTCCAAACCCACGGATGTTCCTCATACTTCTTCGGCTGTCACTCCCCTGTCAAAGAAAGCTATCAAGGGTAATCGTACCGGGGAGGAGTCATCAGGCAAAAAGTCGAAGAAGTCAAAGAAGTAGTTTTCACTCTCGTTCAACAAGAGCTAGTTTAGATTATGCAACTGTTTTTGTTTTTGTAGTTTATGTAAATAAACTTTTGACTCCGGGCTTCGGAGGAGTTGTAGTAGAAACTTATTTTTGATGAATAAAACTTAGTTCTTTTTGCCTTTCGAAAGATTTCTATTGTTCGGTTTTCTGTATGATCATGGTCGGAACCCAAGCTATCACGAGTTACATAAGCTTCTCATTTCATCTCCAAATAGGTTGATAATCTTTTGGCATTGCACATTCTTTATTTCACGCTCCGGCTACTTAGAATATTTTTTAGTGCGTATGCCACAGGCTCGATGACTTCAAGTCATTTATATCCCGTCCGCCTTCAGGGGACTTGGTCATTTAAATCATTTATACTTGAGTCCGCATTCTGGGGACTTAGAGTACTCCAGTCCGCACTACGGGGACTTGGAGATTTCGAGTCGTTCATACTTGAGTCCGCACTCTGGGGACTTTGAGTACTTCAGTCTGCACTCCGGGGACAAGGAGGTCTCGAGTCGTTTATACTCGAGTCTGCACTCTGGGGACTCAGAGTACTCTAGTCCGCACTCCGGGGACTCGGAGCTGTGGAGTCGTTTATACTCGAGTCCGCACTCTGGGGACTTAGAGTACTCCAGTCCGTGCTCCGGGGACTTGGAGGTTTCGAATCGTTTATACTCGAGTCCGCACTCTGGGGACTTAGAGTACTCCAGTCCGCACTCCGGGGACTTGGAGGTTTTGAGTTGTTTATACTCGAGTACGCACTCAGGGGACTTAGAGTACTCCAGTCCGCACTTCGGGGACTTGGAGGTTTTGAGTCGTTTATACTCGAGTCCGCACTCAGGGGACTTAGAGTACTCCAGTCCGCACTTCGGGGACTTGGAGGTTTCGAGTCGTTTATACTCGAGTCCGCACTCTGGGGACGTAGAGTGCTCCAGTCCGCACTCCGGAGACTTGGAGGTTTTGAATCGTTTAGATTCAAGTCCGTACTATGGGGACTTAGAGTACTCCAGGCTGCACTCCGGGGACTTGGAGGTTTTGAATCGTTTATACTCGAGTCCGCACTATGGGGACTTAGAGTACTCCAGTCCGCACTCTGGAGACTTGGAGGTTTTGAATCGTTTATACTCGAGTCCGCACTCTGGGGACTTAGAGTACTCCAGTCCGCACTCCGGAGACTTGGAAGTTTTGAATCGTTTATACTCGAGTCCGCACTGTAGGGACTTAGAGTACTCCGGTCCACACTCTGAGGACTTGGAGGTTTGGAGTCGTTTATGCGCGTTCGTACGTCAGACGAGGTAATGTATCTCTTAGTCATTTGTTAGAGCGTTATCATACACAGAAACATCGACAATTCATGGGAAAAGGAAATGGCTTCAAGCCTTTATTAATGCAAATAAGCCAAATTGTCTTTTCACATGTCGTAAACTAAGAATAAAAACTTGCTAGAAATAAATGCAACTAAAATATGATAGAAATGAACTAAGTGTAATAGTGCGCAAATGTCCACTATTCCATGCTCGGGGAGGTGTTGCACCATCAACGGTCGCTAGCTTGAAAGTTCCTTCTCCAAGCTTCCGTTCAATGACGTATGGACCTTCCCATGTGGGGCTCATGTGTGACGGAATTGGGAAAACTCATTTCAAAATGAGATAACCCACTCCAAAGATTCTCGATCGGACATTTTCATTATAATATCAAGCAACTCGGTGCCTGTACGCGGCCGCTCTTAAATTAGCTTCTTCGCGTTTTTCATCAATGAAGTCCAAAGATTCCAGCAAGAGATCTTTGTTAGACCCTGGGTCATAATAAATTACCCGATGTGATGGGACTTCAAGTTCCACGGGTATGACAGCTTCCATGCCACATGCTAATGCGAATGGAGTGTGGCCAGTCGCGGACTTGTGGGTGGTTCTGTAAGCCCAAAGTGCTGTTGGAAGCTCATCCACCCACTTTCCTCTAGCCTTTTTCGAACGTTTTTTCAATATGGATTTGATTAACTTGTTTACGGCCTCCACTTGCCTATTAGCTTTCGGATGAGCAACTGCTGCAAACTTTTTCTCAATACCATATTTTTGACAAAACTCTTTGAACTCTTTGCTTTCAAACTGAGTTCCGTTGTCTGTGACGATATTTTGTGGAAGGCCAAAACAACATATAATATTTCGTACAACGAAATTAATGACCTTTTTGGTGTTGATAGTGGCCAAAGGTTCTGCTTCTGCCCACTTGGTAAAGTAATTGACCGCAACAATCGCGTATTTTGCACCACCTTTGGATAGAGGCAAGGAACCGACTATGTCGATTCCCCACATTGCAAATGGCCAAGGACTAACCATTTGTGTGAGTTCCGTCGGAGGAGCTCTTGGGATTTTTGCATACTTTTGACATTTGTCACCTCTTCTCACGTAGTCTGCGGCATCCCGATTTACAGTTGGCCAATAGTATCCATAGCGGAGGATTTTCTTTGCTAACGTCTGCCCTCCGGTATGGTCGCCACATTCACCTTCAAGGACTTCCTTCAAGAATCTATTATCTCATCATGGGCAATGCATCGGAGTAATGGGGTCGAGAATCCCCTCTGATACATTATTCCATCCTATATTACATAACGAGAAGCCTTACGAATGACTTATCGTCTTTCGCTCCTTCTTTTGGGCACGACCCCGTGTAGCAAGTACTGCTTGAATGTGGTCATCCATGACCCCTTCTCGATTTCTGTTTCCAACATGAAATCTACCTTCATCATATTTATGCTTGGAACATGTAAGGTTTCAATGAGAAACAATCCCATCTGCTGCGCATCGCCAATGCTTGCAAATTTTGCCAATGAATCAGCTGCCCTGTTCTGTTCGCGCGGAACATGTGAAATATCATAATATTCGAGATTCGCTAGCAGCTCCTGAACTTGGGCCAAATATGGGGCAAGTCTCTGCCCCCTTCCTTGGTAGTCTCCATGCACTTGATACACCACCAGTTGCGAGTCGCAAAAGATTTCAACCGATCTTATCCCTAGTTCTTTGACGAGCCTTAAGCCGGCAATCAATGCTTCATACTTGGCTTCGTTATTTGTTGTTGTAAATTCGAGCTTCAAAGCGTAGGAAACTGATAGGTTTTCAGGAGTTACCAGAACTATACCAACCCCCGAACAGCGGTCGTTAGATGCCCCATCGGTGTACATCTTCCATCGGACGGGAGGTATGACATTACGACCATTTGATTCGTCTGTCATGGTGAATTCAGCGATGAAATCCGCTAGCGCTTATCCCTGTAAGGCCTTTCATGGTAGGTAGGTAATATCGAATTGACTTAATTCGATATTCCACATTAACATCCTTCCGGAAGTTTTCGGTCGTTGGAGTACCTGTCGCAGGGGTTGATCACTGTAAACACTGATTGAGTGTGCTTGGAAATATGGGCGAAGCTTGCGTGATGCAATCACTAAGAAATAAGCTAATTTCTCGATCTTAGGATAATTTCATTCTTCCCCCATCAAGCATTTACTCACATAATATACTGGCTTTTGAACTCGGTCCTCCTCGCGAACCAGAGCCGTACTGATAGCGTGCTGAGATACTACCAAGTATACATGCAGCCCTTCATGGTCGATTGTTTTCGATAGTACCGAGGGGCTCTCCAAATGTCTTACCAGAGCTCGAAATACTTCCTCACAGTCGGATGTCCACTCGAAATTCCTTTTTCCCTTCTTTATCACATCGAAGAAGGGAATGCATTTATCCATGGCTCTGGATATGAATCAGCTCAGCGCTGCCACCTTTCCGTTCAAGCTTTGTACTTGCTTTATAGTTCTAGGCACTTGTATGTCCCGAATAGCCTGAATCTTTTCCGGGTTAGCTTCACTTCCACGTGCATTCATAATGAAACCCAAGAACTTTCCTGATGCCACACCAAAAGAACACTTCAAGGGGTTGATCTTTATACCATAATGTCTGAGTATATCAAACATTTATGCCAAGTCTCGAATGTGGTCGTTTGACTGTCATGACTTCACGAGCATGTCATCCACATAGGCTTCCATCGTCTTACCAATTTGGTCTTTAAACATTCAATTCACCAGACGCTGATAAGTTGCTCCCACATTTTTCAATCCAAAGGGCATTACTACATAGCAATATAGAACCATATTCGTGAAAAAACTGGTGTGCTCTTGGTCTGGAATATACATTGGGATGTGATTGTATCCTGAATACGCATCCATAAATGACAATAATTCGTGTCCGGCGGTAGAGTCGATGAGTTGGTCGATTCTAGGTAAAGGAAAACTATCCTTCAGGCATGCTTTATTCAGATCGGAGTAATCAACACAAGTTTTCCACTTTCCATTTTCTTTCTTCACTAGCACTAGGTTAGATACCTATTTAGGGTAAAGGGCGTCATGGACGAACCCATTAGCATTTAGTTTGTCCACCTCCTCGTTTGAGAGCCGCAGACCTCTCCGGGTCCATACCTCTTCTTTTCTGTTTTACGGGAACGTGTTTCGGGTCTATGTTCAACTTATGACTCGCAATTGCTGGAGAAATCCTGCACATATCAGAGTGTCTCCAAGCGTAAACGTCGAGATTCGCCTAGAGGAAATCAGTAAGATCCTCGACCACTGAGGGGTCGAGTTGTGATACAATCTTTAGAACTCGTGAGGGTCATCCCGGCTGAAGGGATGTCGATCGTCAGCTCAGCCGGTGCTGCATTCGTTTCCCTGGGTTCCCCATCATCGTCTCTCGGATCAATGTCTCTAAGGATCCGAGAATGCTGCCCGATCCAGGGCTCGGGCACTACTTGTCAATCATCAGTCTTTAAGATGCGGACGGAGCTGTCCGCAACCTTTCCCTTCTCTCTCCACTGAGCTTCTCTCAATTATGCCATATAACATATGCGACCGGTCGCCTGATCGCCATGTACAACACGACTCCTTTGTCTATCGGAAATTTTAATGTCAAACACCATGGGGCCAAAACAGCCCTAAATTCTGCCAAGGCTGGACGACCCAAAAAGACATTGTATGGAGAATCAACATCCATTACTATGAACGATAAGACTCGCACTCTCCTATGCTCACCTTCCCCCAGTTCAACTGGTAGCTCTACATACCCCATCGCGTCGGTTACAGCACCGTTAAAGCCGTGGATACGGGCTTTGCATGGTTTCAAATCTTTCGTTTCCATCTTCATCTGGTCATAAGCTTCCTTGAAGATGATGTTAACAGAGCTCCCGCAATCAATCAGGATTCTTTTCACGTAAGCTGGCCCGATTGTTGCAGATATAACCATTGGGTCGATAGTAGGAGCCTCCACCTTGTCCGCGTCTCGACTCCTAAACACTATATCGTCAGTCATTGTACGTTGTTGCTTTGCGGGGGTTCCATCTTCCACATTCGAACAACATTCATAATCCGCATGCCAAAAGGAAGTAGCATATCGTTCCATCTCCTGCCAATTCTTATATGCAGGATGAGGTCCTTCGACAATAGTGTTTATAATCAATCTACCCACAGTCCGAGCAGGTTGTTCTGGTTGGTGTGGAGCTGGCCCACATCCGGGGTTTGACGTTCCTTGCCTTCCATCTTGCGGGTTTTTGACAAATTCCTGTAATTTTTTCTCTCTAATTAACTTTTCTATGGCGTCATGGAGGTGTCTACACTCCTCAGTATTGTGCCCATTGGTCTCATGGAAGCGACAGTACTTCTCTGCCCATTTCTGTTCTTCAGTGGACTCCTTCGAGCATGGCTTTCTGTATTCAAAGGTGTTACAGGTAGATAGATAAATATTTTCAAGAGAAGTATTCAGCGGGGTGTATTCATTGTAGGTCGGAATCCTTGACTTCCATTTCCCAGCTTCTCTTTTCTTTTCGAGATTCCACCTCCGGATCCTTTGGACTGCCCAGGCTTATTTTGGATGTTGACTTGAACTTTTCCCGAACTATCGTCGGACTACTTCACGGCGATGTTATTTTTCATAGTCTCCTGAACAGGCCCTGGCGCTTTATCTCATCTCGTCCATCGATCCTCCTCCCTCCGTATAAACTGATGAGCTTTGGAATAGAATCGTTCCAATGTAGCTGGGGGATTTCCCGCCAACCAATCTCCAAAATCCAAGTCTGGATCTACACCTCGCATTACCGCCATCAAAATTGCATGGTCGTTAGGATTGCTAACGTTAGTGGCTGCAACATGAAACCCTATAAGTATGCCTTCAAGACTCTCCCGAAGCCTGGATTACGCTTGATAAAGACATTACGTCCTTTGGATGGGTAGCATGTATTCTGAATTGTTCAACAAATTTCATTGCTAACTCGTCAAAGCTGGATTAGATCGTGGAGGAAGTCGAGTAAACCACATAGTGGCGATTCCGAACTGAGTGATTGGGAAACACCTACACTTAGTTGCGTCGTTTGCCCTTGCCAAATCCATCATCCATTCGTACCTCATTACATGTTGCCTAGGGTCAGTCTTCCCTTCGTAGGCTGGGATAGTCGGCATATTGAATTTCTTGGGGTACTCAGCCTGTAGGATAACATCTGTGAAGGGAGTATGACTTCTAGACACTCCCTAATCCTCGTCGGTCAGGCCTTGGTTCTCTCTCATCAACTGCCTGACCAAGGCTGAAAAATCCGGAGTTTGTATGGAGGGTGGGAGGTTGGGTTCTGTTCCACAGGACCGTGCGGGTTGGTGTCCCGCTTGATTTGGTCTTGGTGATCCGGGCGTCCGGTCTCATCACGTGCCTGATCCCTGGCAGATCGATCAGTGGCACCTACTTGTGCAGCTTCATCTTTACGGCGTCTATGCCTAGGAGGTTCATCAGTTAAGGTTGAGCTATCAGATTCAGAATAAGGAGCAGGACTACTTCCAGCATTCTGATGCTGCTGCTAAGCAAGCTGATTCATGAGATTAGTGTTGGCTTAAATCTGCTCAGCAAGTTGCCTTCTACTTTCCCTGAGTTCTCTTATCAAGTCGTTGAACTTTGTTCGGGAAACGACCTCCGCTTGGTTCTGGGTGGTGGTTCCTGCGCCTAGAATTGCTGGATGGTTGCTAGGTCCTATCTATTGTACACTAGCAGTTTCATCGACATCTGCGTTATGAGAAGCCGATCTAGTTCGTGGTCTCCCCATGGTAGAGTTGTTGGTTGTAACTCTGAGTAGAATCTACAGATGTCTTGTGATTGATTTGGATTTCCTTCAGGGGATTTTTCAATCCAGTAGTTGCAAAGTAGATCCTATCGTCCTGAGAATTCGATTCTCAGTGAAAGCACCAAAATGTTAGCACCAGAATTGGTCACTAACACCCTTAAGAGAGTTTGTGTAGAGAGATTAATGCAGAAAGTAAATTAAACAGAGGATAATATGCAGATTTAAGTGCAAAAAGTACGAACACCAGATTTATAGTGGTTTGGCGCGATTGCCTACGTCCACTTTGAGGTTAATCTTTATTGCTTTTCTCGATAATGGATTATAGATACAATCTGTATACCAACTATATTGAATACAATTGCTAAACAAAAAGATAAGTCTTGAATGTGGCAGAGTCTCTCCGGTGTTCTCGAAAAAAGGTCCCTTTCACTGTGATCTCTGTGTGTCGAACCAGAGAGGTCGAACGGTAAAATGCCGAGCAAGGCATAAATGCCGAACGATGTTCTCATGCCGAACAAAGTGATGCCGAATAACCTGAATGCCGAATGAGTCATTTGTGCCGAACGATGTTCTCATGCCGAACGAAGTGATGCCGAACAACCTGAATGCCGAACGATGTTCTCATGCCGAACAAAGTGATGCCGAACAGTATAGAGTGCCAAATGACTCTGCCATGCCGAACATCCATAGATGCCGATCGATATTCAATACCGAACGTCTTTCAATGCCAAACGCTCTCGCATGCCGAACACTCTTGCATGACGAACGTCCTATAGATGCCGGACGAACTTGAGTGCCGAACGAATCATATGTGCCGGACAACTCTGGAAGCCGAGCACTTTCTAATGCCTAACCTCCTAAATGCCGAGCGTTCCTTTATGCCGAGCATTCTTTTAATGTCGAACGCTCCTAAATGCCGAGCGTTCCTTTATGCCGAGCGTTCTTCTAATGTCAAACGCTCCTAAATGCCGAGCGTTCCTTTATGCCGAGCGTTCTTCTAATGCCGAACGCTCTTGACTGCCGAACCACTTTGTCATTCCGAACGGCCTTCAATGCCGATCGACCACAGGTGCCGAACAGCCTGATCTTGTCGAACGAGATTGCTGAGTCCTTAGTTGCCTGGTCAAACCTCCAGGTAACAATATTAATCATAGCCAGCATAGATATTTCGTACTTTGCCTACTATAGCTACCATCTAAACAGTGGTGACCACCATAAGTAAATGGCAGGTTCTACAACTAAAACCGTACAAGGGGCGTATTGAAGATTGGATTTCCAACAAATGGTCAGGCTAAGGAACTTCCTACTGCCACATGGGTACGCCTCTGGCGGGACATCTCGAGAGCTTAACCAGCTCTCTGCCAACACAAGGCCGGGTTACCTCTGTAACTAGGTAACTACTACACGAGCATGCCATCCCCCGGTCGTTTGCGACCTTTATCCGAGGCGCCTCTCAACCACAAAGCAATCACAAAGTAATAGATTTGTAGTGATCACATGAGTTAAGTATCTGGGCTCCATAACATGATACCACCCTTTTTCAGAAGGGAATGATGCACTCTAAAGGGAGAACCCTCGTAACCTTGCTGCATCTTTCCTGTTTCGCTCATTTCCGAGGTGTGAGGTCCTGATGTAGTCTCGTCCACAAAGCTACGCTTTATACAAAAGCCATGCTTTGATCAACAAATGATACACAGCAGCACTTAGAATGCCACACTACCAAATTGGGAGTATATCGCTGATAACTATCAACTACATAACCTCTGAGCTCGTACGTCTCAGAGAAAGGTGTTAAGCTAAGAGAATAAATTCTCCGCCACCAACAGAAATGTATTTGATAGAGATCGATTTTATATCTCAAAGTGTAATGTCAGACATACAACCATACAAGTCTGTTTCGGGTTCGAACAGAACCGAAGGCACTTCCGAAGAAGCCCTTGCAATCCGGGCATCCACAATTTCGATCGGACTCCCCATCACATATAGAGAACTCTATACCGGAGCAACTCAGTGTAGAGTCAATTGACAGGTTATCCTATCGTTCTCGAAGACACCCAGTCTTCACCAATGGTCTTCAAATGCTATCGTCGTATCACTATTTGGAATGGATTATATGACACAAGGTCCTCTCCCGGCTAAACCGAATAGTGAGCGCAATATTTAAAAACATATGGATATGGGATTTCAGTTAAGTCACAACCCAAAACTGTTCTTCAAATGGTTTAAACAAATTACCATTTCAAATCTTTAAACAAAAAGGTTCGTTTCACAAAGTTCACCCAATTTCATAAAGATCCATTCATAGATTTTTAAAACGATTTCCATTTTAATTAGGATTAACTCATCCAATCTTCAAAACAAGGATTTAACTTATAGCTTTCAAACCCGTTTCCAAAGATTTATTCATAACTGGGAAAACCATTTTCATTTCAACTTGAAATCCCTTTGACACAAATTGGAAATTCATTTCTTATATGAAAGCTTTTATTATTTAAAAACAAATAGTTTTCAATTCGGAAAAATCTGATTTCATTTATATAAGTTAATGTTTTTCAAACTTGGGTCAAATTCAAATTCCCGAAACAACACTTAAAAATGGTTTAAAACCCATATAAACTTGTGTAACCTTTTTAAATCATAAATTCTCAACGTAGGATTCAATTTTCAATTTTTGAATTCGAATTTAAATCAAATTTCAAAACTGAATCAAGTTATTCAAAAATAACTTTTATCTTTGAAATCCCTTTTCAAAAACTTTTTATATTCAACCCAATCCATTTCCAAAACCATTTGGATTCAAAAGTTCAATTTTAAAACTGTTTCGAAAATCTGTGACTTAACCAATCTCCATGTTCAATCCATATTTGTGTGTGTATAAGTGTGGTCCAGGGGTTTTACACAATAGAAATGCAACATCATCAACCAATACATATTCAAATACATCAATATATTTGATAAGCGGTATAAACTATAACGCTTATCTTTCATTCACAGATCACAGATATATATCACAGATAATAAATTACATTAAACACAGCTCAAATCAAAACAGAGCATCACATATCAGGGATATCAAACAATTCAATCATCCAATAGAATCCAAACATTCATAAGTAAGATCAGTTAATTGTCAGGTTAATTCAAATCAGATTAATTACTTATGAGTTACTAATCCTGATTAATTAACATCAATAAATTACAAATCATTTTGATTAATTATTCTTTAATCATTTATTAATTAGCCATTAATAATAATATTAATTAACCCTTAATTATAATTCATCAACCTTTAATTATTAAATGATTAGTCTTTAATTATTCACCATTTAATTAATTATTTTTAATTAATTAACTCTTAATTAATTATCTTTAATTAATTAAGAGTTAATTAATTATCTTTAATTAATTAACTCTTAATTAATTAATTACCATCACTACTACAAAACAGGCTATTTGCATCGCCTCATTTGAATCGGTTTAAGTAAAAACTGATGCAAATAGAACTATTTGCATCAGTTTTGTCTTAATAACCGATGCAATTGTTACGTGGAAAGCAATAGGTAATAAAAAATCAAATTTGCATCAGTTGTCACCAACAACTGATGCAAATACGTCGATGCAAATAGTTTCAGTTGCATCGGTTTTAAAGACAACCGATGCAACTACGTCCAAAATAATCATTTTGCATCAGTTCCCTTGCCTACGCGATGCAATTTCAAATTATTTAGGTTACTCGTTGCTCACTTTTACGTCCTGCCTTTCCAAATTTTTTTTCGCCGCTCCCGTTCTTTTCCCCCAAATAATTCTCCTGCTTAAAAAAAAAACCCTAAAATCATCGTTTGCTGGATTGATTTCGAGTTTCGAGTTGTAAAAAAATGTATGCTTTCACAGTAAGCATACAACATCCCATACAACATCCCCTGCTTCGACAGGCAATTCTGCCGATTGGGTTTGCTTTGGGTTCGTGCTGGGATACTAGGGTCGAAGGAAATTGTTCGATTTTCTTTGGATTCGCGGTTGGTCGCGTGTTAGTGATGGATTGGAGATGGGTTGCGATGTTCGATCGCGATTGCAGGTCGATGAATGATTGATGTGGAACAGTGAAAATGTGGAGTAGTGGAGATGGGCAGTGGAACCACGTAGGTGATGAATGGAGGCGATGGCGACTTGGTTGATTGATTTTAGGTGTTCGAATTGAACGTTGCAGTGGTGCTCAATTGGGGATTTGGCGATAGCAATGGTGGTTCATGAGTTCAATTTTGGTGATGGATGGGTTTTGAGATGTGTTCGAGTTGAGGGTGTTCGTGATGTTGGTCAGTGCAGAGAAGAGGGTGAGTTCGATGAGATGCATAGGGGAGGAACAAGGGGAGACTGGTGATTGACTGAAGTGTTTGTGTGGCTGTTTCTTGTGGAAGCTTGTTGATTTGGTTGATGAGGAGTTGGTGAAGATTGGAATTGGGATTGGTGAAGTAGCAGTTCAGGCAGTGGGTGTTTGGATTGAGGTGGAAGCTGAAGTAAAGGTTGAAGTAGAAGTGTAAAAGTGTGATGAAGTGGTTATTGCAGTGAGTAGATAGAAACTTGCTGCAGTGTGGTTGTGTTTTGTAGTTCTTGGAGGAGGTTTGGTGGTGTGTTGAGGTTGGTCTGAAAGTGGTAGCAGTAGAAATCTACTTTTGCGATATGCTAACGGTTTATTTTCACATCAAGCAACTGTGAAAGAGGCAAGTAATTTTATTCTATTGTTTATGCTAGTAATTGAATTTGCCTACAGTGAAATTAACCACATACTATGTTTATGATTGTTTCTATAAAAAAATGGCTATATCGTAGAGAAGTACACTTTTGATATTAAACATTAAACTTTATTGTCAGGTTAACTGCTGCGTATGACTCCTACCATCATGGAGTTATAATAACTGATGCCATTTAAATATTTAGATAGGAAAATTTACCTATTTAGGACTATTTCTTTTTCTGTCTTCATGGTAAAAATGTTGCATTTTGTACTTTTTGCTGACACTAGATGTGGATGTTCTAACAAATGTATCTTTATGTATAGTCAAGCAAATTGCAAGAGAATGGGTGGAAACTAATTAAGGCATACAAAACTGAAATCAGTATAGTCAGTGATTTTCACAACTCTTTTAATTTCGTTGCTGGTTATCAAAATTCACTTTGCAATAACTATTAGTACTATAATCCAAAGAGATAGTACTTTGCAATAAATTAATCATAATAAAAAATTGTGTTCGAAGCAAGAACATTGTCCCACGACGAAAACTAAAACTACGCAGTTGACTCATCTTTGGTTTTTGTACTGGAATCATTAATGTGCAGTGCAGTATTAGCAAGAATCAAAAAGCAGTTAAATTTAAGATGGCTTGCAAGGAGAGGACATTCTTTCAGTTCATTGAAGTAAATTAAGATTGACACTTGCCACTTTGCCTACAAAAATTACAAGAGAAAAGTGCGGTTTAAGTCACACTTTGCTTGGTTTTTAACCTCCACATGATAATATATTTATTGTAACAGTAAATGAATCATTCCCCTTAAATTAATTTTCTTGTGACCGCCATCAAATTAAATAAAAATTAAAGTATTCTATTAAGTTATAATCAGTAAATAATTGCATGCAATGTGTGATAAAATGAGTTTTATTAATGTTTCATGTGATATATTGGATGTTTGAGTTGTTTATCTTATTGGTTGCATGCAAAGTAGTGGTTGTGCTGACTGTTTTATTAATGTGATATATTGGATGTTTGAGTGCTATCAGTAGCAATGACTGCTTTATCTTCTTTACTGTATCACTGATAGTTTATCTTATTTTTAGACTACGGTATTTCTTCCTTTTGGTCCATCCAAAATATTTTTTTGAATAAGCTCAAATGATTCATGTTCATTTGCTACTTGTACAAGCCTATTACTTTTAAATTTTCACACATTTTCTAAGAAAAAGCTACTGTGTTATGATTACCATCAAACGATAAATAGACCATGCATCAGCAAAATCTCAATTTGTGTCCATGCAGGTAAGTATAACTCTTATTACCAAAATGTTAAAACATCAGACAGTATAAATTACATGACAGTATATTTTAAAACTTAAGTATAAAATGTTAATATATTTCAAACCTTAAGTACAAAATACATGACAGTATATTTATGAAACTTATTTCATTCTTATCTTTTTAACAATATTTCAAAAGTCTGTTAAAAAACTTGTAATGAACAATATTTTAATTAATATCACCTCAGGTTAAAAAAATCAGTTTTTAACCAAACAGGAACGCTCACCCATAATACTCATGTCATATTCTCATTTCAGTGACGGTGTCGTATTTTCGTTAGATAGGAACACTCTCAGGCCTCAGCATTGTAATTTCTTTGATGCCATGACAGGAAATATTGAACTTGCTATGACAGGAACACTCTCAGGTCTCTTTCTAGAATCATGCCATGAGATTGCAACAAAATACCTTGGTATCAAGTATAATGAGATCATTGTGGACAACTGCTGCATGCAACTTGTTTCAAAGCCTGAGCAGTTTGATGTTATGGTATAAACTTTTTTCTACATAGTGATTTATGTTTTACTATTGTATTTTTTTTATTAACTTAGGTTCTCTTTTAATTGATTTGTATGAACTCTGCTACACTCCTCAATTCACACCTAACTTGTATGGAAATCTAGTAGCAAATACTGCTGCAGGTATTGCTGGAGGTATTTCTTAATCTCATGCAACATAACTTGCAGATTTATCTAGTTCCCTTTTTTTCATCTGTTGAAGTGTAGAACTATCTTTACTGCAATTGAATGAGCAATTTATTTCGCTGGCCCTATGGGAAATATTTTAGCTTTATAAATTCAAGGCAGAAAAAAAAAATCACATTTGTACTTTATACTGAAATTAGGGGAAATAAGTGAAAAAAATTCATGGATAATGTACATGAATGTGGTGAATTGGAGATATTAGAATAGAAAATCGTTAACCTGTACTTGCAATAAAATTTTTGAGTTCTGTGCTGTTTAAGATAGAAATAGGATCACCAGTCTTAATATAATTGACCTAAACCATAAAATTATATACTACGGAAGGTCAAATGGTAATTTCAGTTTATACTAAAACATCGTATCAATTTGGCAGTGATTATGAATTGTGACTAAAATCAATGTGAAAATGATGTTAAAATAATATTTGGTTGCATTCATTCTCCCTTTTGTTGAGTATGTGCACATAGTTCCGCTTACTTTTGTACTTTTATATCGTTACTTGAACATTACTTTCAATAGAGCTGTACTAAGATGGGTAGAGGGATGATAGTTCTAATTTTTTATTCTCATTTGTTAAACTACTTAAAAAAATCCATAGTTGATTGGCTTCCTCTTTAATTATTTACTAAAATAACCAATGTTAATTCACGTTTTGAGAAACGGCTGATTTGTGCATGTACACGTATAAAAAATGCAATTATTATTTACACGTAAAAAAGAATATAGAAACATTTACCAGCAAAAAACTGGATAAAAAAAGGAATTGTCATGTTTTTTCTCCTTTCATGTAAAGTAAGTTAAATCAAACAGTGCCTGGTTCAAAGTCTTCTGAAAGTCGCATCTTACCACCCGACAAATATCTTTGTTGATGTTTCATCTTAATTATTTGTCTGTATCAAAACAAAATAACCCATGATGGGTAGCGTATAGAAGAAAAAAGAAAGGAAAAAAAGAGAAGTAAATAAATAACTAGTAAAATAGTTAAAACAGTAATGGGTTGCTGAAGTTATAATTTATTATCTGATGGTGTTAAAAAGGGGATGTAATCTCCAGATTTTTAATTTTCTGCGTTCAAAGCATTTATTTGATGATATTGTAAACTTGTTTTTGACTATATCAATAACTCAACTTGAAATTTTGTCTAAACTTGCATACTTAGTGATTAAGATGTCATTTTTATTCATTTGACCTTGAATTTCGCTTGTAGTTTTAGATAAAGGTAGAAATATGTGACATTTTTATCCACTTGACCTTGAATTTCACTTGTGTGTTGGCAGAGATGGTACATACAGTGCATCAGCATGAAGTAGACTAAAGGAGGACAAATCTGTGACATCCTGTGATTGAATGGATTTACATTTGAAAGGTTCCTCATCTTGCCTTTGTTTTCTTACATTTGGATTTATATTATGAACTCCCTCTATTAATACGCTTTTTCTATTATGTATACTCTCCATTAATATACATTTATCAAGACTTGCTTGTAGTTTTTACTCGAACAGATTAAAGAAGCTACATGAAACCAAGGGAAAATTTCCCCACTTATTTCATTCCTTTGATGTTGTACGTGAAATGGAAAAAATACAAAATTTTACTATTATTTACACTTCTAATTAATTTGGATTACGCATTTATCAAGACTTGTTTGCCTTCTAGTGTTTTGCTCATTTACCAAGATCTAACTACTTATATAATACTTCAACAGTTGAAAATATGTCTGTTGAGATAACTAATAAACTAGTTGATGTTAGGACGTCACATGTGCTCATTAATCACATATTTTCAACAAACAAAAATGAAGCAGCATAAGTTCAAAATTGAACTTATGCTGTAGTGGGGCTACTTGTATGTGTATATGTATGTCTTTCCTGCTGAGGTGCATGTGTTTTATGCGTGTTCTACCTGTATGTGTGGTTTGGTTGGTTTTTATTATATACTCAAGTGGATGGCAGCAAAAACATAATCTATATTTTGATTTCACTTTCTGTGCTTTATTTTTCACTTATTTCCATTTTATTTCCGTTTTTTTAGCAATACATTCATCTTCATACGATAAAAGCTATTTAGATTGTTAATACTTACATTCAAGAAGAACTGAAGCCATTTAACTAATAATATATGTTAATGTGGTACATTCTGATTTATATCTTCCAAAAGATATTTTCTTTTTTAGTAATCTGTAAAAGCTTCAACTATGTAATTTTAAGTCTGTATTTCTTTTGTCCAGTTAATTCCCTTCTCTATGTAAAAGTGTAGTTCAACTGAAGCCACTTAACTATCTTTTGTTTATTAGTCATTTTTCTTCTATATGCACTTCAGATAAATTGTGTGGTTAAGGCATAAATACCTACTGTTCTTCTTATTCAGAATTAACGTGAGTACATAAAAAGATATGAGATTATTTACTGTATTCTATAAGAGTTTCTTTAGCTACGTGTTTTAATTAATACTGCTCTGTTTCTTTCTCATTCAGTGTTCAAACAACTTTTAAACTTAGACCCTATTTAACGTTGATGATATAAATAAGAATTCAAAGCTAATTGATTTCTTTGATTTTCTTAAATTTCAATACACACAACGTTTAGACCAATGTAAGCTGAGTACAAAATTTACAAAATATATACATTGAATGCACTTTTAGACCATTGTAATTTGAGTTAGTTTAATGACAAAGTTATGAATGTAAAGTAGCATAATTGCAAAGCTATAATAAAATCTAAATCCAAATCCATAATAGAAGTTGTAGCTTGATGAGGTATAGTACGTGATCTATTCTTGCTCCCCAACCCCAATGTTTATTAATACGATCCATAGTTTGACCCAGGTGATGCAACTTTGATAGTGCAGGTGCATTCACACAAATTTCCGATGACGTCACAGTCACATCAAACAATAAAGCCTTTTCATGTTTGTTTTATGCAAATATATAAATATAACAGTATTGCACGAAAAATTAAAGCATTAGTGTTTTTAAATTTATCAAAAAATTAAAGCATTAGTGTTTTTAAAGCATTAGTATTGACCCAGGTGATAACCACAACAACTTTGATCAACTTACAATGTACGACTTTTGTATTACCAGCTTTTTGAATTTATCAAAATATTAAAGCATCAAAGGCTGAGGTGCATGTCTTTTTAAGACACGTTGAGATTGTATGTCCATGGTTGGTTAGCTGAACTACGTTCATGATAAAATGACATTAGTGTTTGGTTATATGTATATGTGGATTTTTGACAAAATTTTGATGATTAGTTTACGGCTCCAGGTCACTTTTCATTGGAAACAGAAATAAATATAAAAAGTCAAATGGCATGTCTTTGTGTTTTAAGATTTTATTAACTGTGCAAACTTCGTATCCACAGCATTGGAAGTTTAAACCAAAACTCAAGGGTGGAGAACATCAAGATTTTCAATAGTACAGTTTCTGGAACTTTAACTGGTGCAAGGATCAAGACATGGCAGGTATACAACTATGTAGCAATTAATCTTTTAAGGCAAGACTACGCATTTCAATGAAAGAAACACACATACACACACTAAGTATTCTAATTTATTCAATTATATGTGCATGCAGGGAGGATCTGGTTATGCAAGGAACATACTGTTCCTGTAACGACCCGCCTTTTTGGACAGTTTAAAACCGACGATCAATTACACATGTCGATTCCAAACCATTAAAAGAGCAGATAGTTATTGGGGTAATTAAGAAAAGAAAAGGAAAGGAAATAAAGGAAATGAAACAACACAGAATCTCACAGCGGAAGGCTAAAGTATAATAATAAAATAACAGTTCATGAAGCTGTTAATTAAATGAATACATTTGAAATGAATACATTTGATTATTATTATACAACATTTATCAGAGTTACATACACAGCAAATATCATACAACAATGCAGCGGAATGGAATGAATATAATAGTAGTAGATCATATACCAAATCTTCGTCTCCGTCCTCCAAGGAAATGATCTTCAACCTAAACTGAAAACTCAGGACTGACCCGAGCGTAATGAAAAGACAAACACTCGAGTCAGGACTAAATATCCTTATGAAAGTTAAATCAATCGTAAATAAATATGAGTGTAACGGCGTCGGAGATGTTTACGGGGTTTGACATCTCCTATCCAGTGTCATCGTGCGTGCAATAACTTAAGAGATGTTACGGGATTTTCCATCTCTCAAGGATCCGTTAAACTATCTACTATGTAGTAATATACGCTAAGTAGATAATGTCTATCAGTAATATAAAGTATCAAAATAGCGTTAAGGCGTTACCATAATCCCCCTTAACACATTTTTATATTCCCAAAAGCATATACAAGACCGTAGTTTCCCCAAAACCGGAAGTCACCAGAGGGCAATCCATATACTCAAGGTACAAATCAAAACGTAGTGGTCGCGAATAGGATAATCAGTATGACAAGGTACATGAGGCAATACCAACTAGGATACTAGTAGTTGCGTGATCCGGACTGATGTTGGGCATAGCCAGCAGCTACCCCAACACCGCGAAACAACACTCCCAAATCAAGGGGTGCACCCAAATCGCATCACAAATGTAATAGATATGGTATCGAAGAAGTGTGTCCGCTAGAGGTGGCGAACCTCAATGGCCCGGCGCGGCTCCTGTTTTAGTCATGTCAGGGGTCATCCAATAATCGTTCTCTTTCTTCAGTCAACGCGTTCACCAAACCATCCACTTCATTCTGGATCAACACTCCGCGTATAATAGTTATTAAAGTGGTTTTCGGTATCGACAGAGAGTATGTCCATATCCGATCCCGGTCTCTTTAATAACTACGTATTATTACACCGTTGGCTCTTTTACATTTCAAATCGATTCATAATTGATATCAAAATATCATGTTCGCTTTAAAAATCAAATCCATTTCAAATATCATTTTATATCGCTTTTACATAGTAATATTCAAAGCCCGAATTAAGGTTAAATCTTTAAACAAATCAATTTTCGAATTTAAATCAAATCCCAAATTTTTAAATTTCAAAGTCTCGACTTATATTATTTAACAATTTCTTTTAACCAAATTTATTTCAACATCCCAAACCCAAATTTCGATAAATTCGATTTCTATAAATTTATGTCTATTTATAACTTTTAAACAAAACATATAAATAAATTTCAAATCGACGATTTTAAAATTATTAATTTAGCCAATTCGGTGTCCGTATATAATTTTCTATCCTATGGCCAAGTAATTATTTATTTCAATTAAATGTCAGGGATGAGCATATATTACTTAAATTAAATCACAGTATCATATGTATGCATAACATGATATATATAAGCAAATAAACATCCAAACATTCAAACATCAACCAATAACATCCATCGAAATACATCGTCCAATAGGCAATACAATTCAAGGCAATTTCATAGTTATCGATGTCGGGTGATTAAATTGCAATTCAATTTCAATTTCAATTTAACTGTCAAATTTAAACTTCAACGATTAATTCGAATGACAATCTATATGGCCATTAAATTTTTATCAAACAACGACAAATAAAATCATAACACTACATAATGACAAATTTAACTAGCATAAAGATATTTAGTACGTTGTGAGCGTTATAAAACACTCACCTTGATTTTACGATTTTAAATCAAATCGAACGACGTTCGATTTAACTCAAAATTTTCTCTAGCTCCAAATGATTCCAATCCAGTTCCATTGCGTAGTCCTCGTCGATACGATTCCAACGCAAAAAGTTTCGTGCGTTTTCGACCTCGTATGAAAAAGTTATGCTATTTTAAAGTTTATACGAATTTAAATATACAATTTCAGCTTTATTTTAAATATCAAACCCTCAACTCCATCCTGGCCATCGATTTCTGCATCTTCAGATCTGAGCCGTCCCTCATCTCTTCTTCCTCAACGTGACAAACGCACGTATAAACAACCCATAGCCGCCGTTCTTCAAGCAATTGTCACGACCACCTCGACGACTTCCAGAACGATCAGGACTCATCATCTCGAAGGCCTTCGCGAGCTCCATCTTCACCGTGAGTATGGTCAAACTCGGCTGCACCTTTGGCCTCGAAAAACGTGAAAAACGCAGCGACTTTGAACGCGATTTTCCGTCGATCCGTGGCTCCGTTTCCGATCTCCACCGTTGGATAGCTAGATCTTGATGCCCTCTACAACTTTGTAGTTGACGACTTTTGCTAATTGTTTGTAGATTTGGAGATAATAGAGGAGGAAGTTTCGACTATTTCTGGCCTTCGAAAACGTGAAAAAACGCAGCGACTTTGAACGCAATTTCCCGTTGATTCGAAGCTCCGTTTTTGATCATCTCCGTATGGATTTGAAGCTTTCATCGTGCTCTACAACTTTGTAGTTGAGAGTTTTTGCTAATTGTTGATGGATTGAGAGGAAAATGAGGAAGAAGTTTCGAATTTCGTGGCCATTGATTCAGGAAATGGCGGCTAGGGCTGAAGTCAATTAGGGTTTCTGGATTAAAATAATAATAAAACTGCCTCGGTTTGCGTGCGTATTTATATAGGTAGGTCCAAAATCATCCGAACTCCAATCGAGACGTGCCGCCAGGCGTTTATAAGGTTTTACCCCCATTACGGACGCAATGGAACTAGTTTCAAGGCCTAATTCGATCATATGTGAGAGTTACGGAAATAAACGATCAATTTTAAATTAAACCGATTAAACGATTTTCTATGCGTTTTGGCTTGCCCCGGACAAACGGTAAATCCGTTTGACTTGAAATTTGAAATCTTACAATAATATAACATTACGGATCCAATGAAACTAGTTTCGTCGAAATCCGAGACCGTTTGAAAAATGACTATTTTTAACTCGCCAAATTAATATTAAACAATTTCAACGCGTTTCGAGCTGCCACGGTCAAACGACAACTCCGATTGCTACGAAAATTGAAATCCGATAATAACTAACTATTACGGATCCAATAGAACTAGTTTCGTCCAATTCTGAGACTGTTCAAAAATTGGCTATTTTTCAGGCGATAATTAAATATTAAAATATTCAATTTTCACAAATAAATTTTAAATTCAGTTTTAAAAGTTCTATAACATCACTATAACTCCAATATGATAAAATAAAATTTTACAAATCATTTTTAATCATATTAAACCCATTATTTTATTTATCCAATAAATTCCAAATATTTAATTTAGACAATTTCGCTTATCCAATAATTCATTATCTTTTGAAATATTGAAATTGAACTTATAAGATTCAACTTTTAAAACCATTTCAAAATTTAGAACACTATTTTCATTTTACAGTTATTCAATTATTCAATAAGTTTTAAATATTTAATTTAAACAATTACTTGTTCAATATTCAATATTTGATTTCAAATAGATTTTACTTATCAATCAATTACTCTATCATACCCAATGAATTCAACATTAAATATCCTATTCAACTATTGATTGCAAAGTCATTCACTAAGTAGCTTTTTTTTTATTACTTGGATAATTATTGCAATTCATTCCAGTTATTATTATTCCAAATGAATTACAAATTTTTTTTCTAACATTAAATCACGAAATCTTATTAAATTAGCTAATTTAATTATCGAAAATTTACGGGTCGTTACACTCTCCCCCACTCAAAACTTTTCGTCCTCGAAAAGGAAAAGAAGGGAAAAGAAAGGAAAAGAAACTAAGTATAGAATTCAACATTAGATATATTTTATTCAAAGTTACCAACTTATAAAACAATGAAATTCCATTTATAAAGTCATAACTACGCTTCCACTAACTTACTCCGAACGGCTTCCTAACTTTAAAAGTTAGTAATCAAAACAAGTTATAAAAAAAAAATTAAAACTTGAAAAAATTTCTAACACCCGGATTTTACGGAAAATTTCGGCAGAGTCTCCTTTGCGCGGCTCGATCGGAAAAATATAATAGCATATATATCATAAATATACATCTCATCTCAATGATGAGGCATCCCATATGTGGGAAAACAACATATAAATATCACCAATATCATATAAAACCGTAAGCGTACCTTTTATTTAGCATTTATTAGCATTTTACTTACATTATGCGTTTAGCGTAGAAGCGAGCTCCACAACGAAGCGCAACCCCTTTGCTACCTACTAAAATGCTCAATAACTAAGTTAGAACCATGCATATAAAGATAGATCGCTATACTTAGCCTACACAACATATATATAACATATTTAGCTTCAAAACTGAGATTTCAATTTCTGGACAGCAAACAAATCTTAGCTTTAGGTCACCTAAACGGTAAAATTTGACAACAGAATCTAAACAAAAGTTGTTGCATTCATTTCAGGCTTTCCGGAATGTCCAAAATCATCGAATTTGGATCATCCGTTCAAAAGTTATGGCCGTTTTACTTAGGGGAAACGCTTCAGCCTGGGCAGTGTTGCGCAGGTCTGTGACGTTCACTCGTGGTTTCGACCTTCTAAACGGTGTCAAAACACAAAACACTTAAAACAAAAGTTTTAGCTTATGTTCTTAGCTTTCCAGAAAGTATAAGATCATCAAAATCCGATAAACCAGTAAAAAGATATGTCAAAAATACTAAGGGTGTATACTACAGATTTTACTTATTTTTACACAGGACAGCGAGTAACATTCAAGTTTTTAACCTAGTAGACGAAGGAATTTTCTCAAGTTATCTAAACAAAATTTGTGCTATAGTTTTTGAGCTTTTCGAAAAGTCTAAGATCGTCGAATTCCGTTCAGCCATTTAAAAGTTATGGTTGTTTTCGTTTCTGCATATATTGGACAAATTTGGATTTTCCCAAAAATTTGCTTTTATTATTTCAAAGTGCAAACCATCAAAACTTCAAATTTTCTAAAAAAACAATCATAAACACAAAGTCATTTATTTTCTTATTCATCCATGCAATAGGTTTACATTCAATTTGTTTCCGATTTATTCAAGTTTGTTTCATTCACATTTTAAATTCAAGTCAATTTGCTTCAATTTAAATTGAATTCAATTATATTTAATTTCACTTTGCTTCAAATTTGAATTTAATTATTTTACAATTTTATTCCGTTTATTCAATTCCATTAACACTAATGAATTCTACTTAATCAATTATCATCCATCTAACAGCCAATGCATATCAAACATTAACATCCATCCAAAATCTACACTAAATCAATTATACAATTTCAAGTCAACTTTAATTTCATACACTTCCAAGTTTATTGACATTTAACTATATTCAAATTTAATTAGTTTCCATTTACCAATTTTATATTTCATTAATTTTAAATTTTATATATTCACTTAGATATATCATTCATTTTACAGCTTAAATTTCTTTTATATTTACAACTATCAATAGATCTTCACATTTTATTTTTCACTCTCACACTGGTATATTATTACTCTACTTATCCTTATTAGCATTTTAAACCCTTTAAGTATTTGTAAGTTATAGTTATGCAAATAGAATGTAGTTAAACAACATACAACTTCTTTTCATTTAAAGTTGAATTTTCAATTTATCAATTCTTAAGTCATTACTTAAATTTCACTATAATTTAATTTCACATTTACATTCACATATAGTATTTTCATTTTATATTAACATAATTGTGAATCACCTTTAAATGTTAATTTAAATTCCAATTATTTACTAACAATTTTATTTATATTATCAACCATTAATTAAATGCATATTTCATTATTCAAACCTATACTTGTATATTATCCAATTAACAATTCATATAACATTTTTGAACTTCTTAAATATTTTGGTAAGTTATATCTATGCTATAGAATGAAATTTAATACTACGCGAGTTTTACAGTTTCAATTTTATTTTAAGTTCATAATTTCCTAATTCTAAGGATTTCTACCTCACTTGATATTTTCACTTAGCTCTTAGGTTCATTTCTCATTTCACAATTCAGAAGTTCCTTAATGGTTCAAGTCTAAATTCATTTCAATCCTTTAAAAAAAATCATTAATTATTAAAGGACTTAAGAATTCCAATCCCGGTTTTATTTCAAATCAAGTTTTGAAATAATTTATACTTATATAATCTATATAACAAATCATACTATAGAGAGTACAGAATAAAATAAAATTTGAATCAAAACAAAGTTTAGACAAGCTATTAAGTAGTCTCCCCCACTCGGACTCTCGAAAATAAACGCCGATGATGCGTGCACTCATCACCGAAATCATTTTCCAGCGTCAAGAGAAGGGAATATAACACTTATCATAAAAAAAAAATCCTTCGAAAACAATTTCAACTCAATTATACTATCATATAATACTCATATTATGTTTTTCAAATTCTTGTAAGTCAATTTCAAACACCGAAATTTAAATTACCAAATCCAAGTTAAAATTCATTTATATTCATTATCAATTGTGTCTACAAGATTTCATTTTCCTAAATCCATTGTTATTTAATCAATTGTTGTAAATATTGACTGATCAAACAATAACGATAATAATCTAATATTATCATCTCCTAACAATCAATTCAATCAAAATGAATAAATATTCAAATAATTCTTTATATAAAATATATTCCAAAACGATATTGTGTTGGTTTGTCCTATTCGAGTGTTTAGAAATTCCTATCGACGCCTTGGCGTCCCAAGTATCAACCAGAATTCATAAATACTCAACGGAACAAATTAACACAATATAAAACTAATTTATATCAAATAACAAGTACGCTCTCTCATATACACTCAACTCATTCGTATAGTTTACCTCTATTTCAATGAGTTATTCCCCACTAGAGCCAAGGTTTATCGCTAAACCTAAGCTCTGATACCAACTGTAACGACCCGCCTTTTTGGACAGTTTAAAACCGACGATCAATTACACATGTCGATTCCAAACCATTAAAAGAGCAGATAGTTATTGGGGTAATTAAGAAAAGAAAAGGAAGGGAAATAAAGGAAATGAAACAACACAGAATCTCACAGCGGAAGGCTAAAGTATAATAATAAAATAACAGTTCATGAAGCTGTTAATTAAATGAATACATTTGAAATGAATACATTTGATTATTATTATACAACATTTATCAGAGTTACATACACAGCAAATATCATACAACAATGCAGCGGAATGGAATGAATATAATAGTAGTAGATCATATACCAAATCTTCGTCTCCGTCCTCCAAGGAAATGATCTTCAACCTAAACTGAAAACTCAGGACTGACCCGAGCGTAATGAAAAGACAAACACTCGAGTCAGGACTAAATATCCTTATGAAAGTTAAATCAATCGTAAATAAATATGAGTGTAACGGCGTCGGAGATGTTTACGGGGTTTGACATCTCCTATCCAGTGTCATCGTGCGTGCAATAACTTAAGAGATGTTACGGGATTTTCCATCTCTCAAGGATCCGTTAAACTATCTACTATGTAGTAATATACGCTAAGTAGATAATGTCTATCAGTAATATAAAGTATCAAAATAGCGTTAAGGCGTTACCATAATCCCCCTTAACACATTTTTATATTCCCAAAAGCATATACAAGACCGTAGTTTCCCCAAAACCGGAAGTCACCAGAGGGCAATCCATATACTCAAGGTACAAATCAAAACGTAGTGGTCGCGAATAGGATAATCAGTATGACAAGGTACATGAGGCAATACCAACTAGGATACTAGTAGTTGCGTGATCCGGACTGATGTTGGGCATAGCCAGCAGCTACCCCAACACCGCGAAACAACACTCCCAAATCAAGGGGTGCACCCAAATCGCATCACAAATGTAATAGATATGGTATCGAAGAAGTGTGTCCGCTAGAGGTGGCGAACCTCAATGGCCCGGCGCGGCTCCTGTTTTAGTCATGTCAGGGGTCATCCAATAATCGTTCTCTTTCTTCAGTCAACGCGTTCACCAAACCATCCACTTCATTCTGGATCAACACTCCGCGTATAATAGTTATTAAAGTGGTTTTCGGTATCGACAGAGAGTATGTCCATATCCGATCCCGGTCTCTTTAATAACTACGTATTATTACACCGTTGGCTCTTTTACATTTCAAATCGATTCATAATTGATATCAAAATATCATGTTCGCTTTAAAAATCAAATCCATTTCAAATATCATTTTATATCGCTTTTACATAGTAATATTCAAAGCCCGAATTAAGGTTAAATCTTTAAACAAATCAATTTTCGAATTTAAATCAAATCCCAATTTTTAAATTTCAAAGTCTCGACTTATATTATTTAACAATTTCTTTTAACCAAATTTATTTCAACATTCCAAACCCAAATTTCGATAAATTCGATTTCTATAAATTTATGTCTATTTATAACTTTTAAACAAAACATATAAATAAATTTCAAATCGACGATTTTAAAATTATTAATTTAGCCAATTCGGTGTCCGTATATAATTTTCTATCCTATGGCCAAGTAATTATTTATTTCAATTAAATGTCAGGGATGAGCATATATTACTTAAATTAAATCACAGTATCATATGTATGCATAACAGGATATATATAAGCAAATAAACATCCAAACATTCAAACATCAACCAATAACATCCATCGAAATACATCGTCCAATAGGCAATACAATTCAAGGCAATTTCATAGTTATCGATGTCGGGTGATTAAATTGCAATTCAATTTCAATTTCAATTTAACTGTCAAATTTAAACTTCAACGATTAATTCGAATGACAATCTATATGGCCATTAAATTTTTATCAAACAACGACAAATAAAATCATAACACTACATAATGACAAATTTAACTAGCATAAAGATATTTAGTACGTTGTGAGCGTTATAAAACACTCACCTTGATTTTACGATTTTAAATCAAATCGAACGACGTTCGATTTAACTCAAAATTTTCTCTAGCTCCAAATGATTCCAATCCAGTTCCATTGCGTAGTCCTCGTCGATACGATTCCAACGCAAAAAGTTTCGTGCGTTTTCGACCTCGTATGAAAAAGTTATGCTATTTTAAAGTTTATACGAATTTAAATATACAATTTCAGCTTTATTTTAAATATCAAACCCTCAACTCCATCCTGGCCATCGATTTCTGCATCTTCAGATCTGAGCCGTCCCTCATCTCTTCTTCCTCAACGTGACAAACGCACGTATAAACAACCCATAGCCGCCGTTCTTCAAGCAATTGTCACGACCACCTCGACGACTTCCAGAACGATCAGGACCCATCATCTCGAAGGCCTTCGCGAGCTCCATCTTCACCGTGAGTATGGTCAAACTCGGCTGCACCTTTGGCCTCGAAAAACGTGAAAAACGCAGCGACTTTGAACGCGATTTTCCGTCGATCCGTGGCTCCGTTTCCGATCTCCACCGTTGGATAGCTAGATCTTGATGCCCTCTACAACTTTGTAGTTGACGACTTTTGCTAATTGTTTGTAGATTTGGAGATAATAGAGGAGGAAGTTTCGACTATTTCTGGCCTTCGAAAACGTGAAAAAACGCAGTGACTTTGAACGCAATTTCCCGTTGATTCGAAGCTCCGTTTTTGATCATCTCCGTATGGATTTGAAGCTTTCATCGTGCTCTACAACTTTGTAGTTGAGAGTTTTTGCTAATTGTTGATGGATTGAGAGGAAAATGAGGAAGAAGTTTCGAATTTCGTGGCCATTGATTCAGGAAATGGCGGCTAGGGCTGAAGTCAATTAGGGTTTCTGGATTAAAATAATAATAAAACTGCCTCGGTTTGCGTGCGTATTTATATAGGTAGGTCCAAAATCATCCGAACTCCAATCGAGACGTGCCGCCAGGCGTTTATAAGGTTTTACCCCCATTCCGGACGCAATGGAACTAGTTTCAAGGCCTAATTCGATCATATGTGAGAGTTACGGAAATAAACGATCAATTTTAAATTAAACCGATTAAACGATTTTCTATGCATTTTGGCTTGCCCCGGACAAACGGTAAATCCGTTTGACTTGAAATTTGAAATCTTACAATAATATAACATTACGGATCCAATGAAACTAGTTTCGTCGAAATCCGAGACCGTTTGAAAAATGACTATTTTTAACTCGCCAAATTAATATTAAACAATTTCAACGCGTTTCGAGCTGCCACGGTCAAACGACAACTCCGATTGCTACGAAAATTGAAATCCGATAATAACTAACTATTACGGATCCAATAGAACTAGTTTTGTCCAATTCTGAGACTGTTCAAAAATTGGCTATTTTTCAGGCGATAATTAAATATTAAAATATTCAATTTTCACAAATAAATTTTAAATTCAGTTTTAAAAGTTCTATAACATCACTATAACTCCAATATGATAAAATAAAATTTTACAAATCATTTTTAATCATATTAAACCCGTTATTTTATTTATCCAATAAATTCCAAATATTTAATTTAGACAATTTCGCTTATCCAGTAATTCATTATCTTTTGAAATATTGAAATTGAACTTATAAGATTCAACTTTTAAAACCATTTCAAAATTTAGAACACTATTTTCATTTTACAGTTATTCAATTATTCAATAAGTTTTAAATATTTAATTTAAACAATTACTTGTTCAATATTCAATATTTGATTTCAAATAGATTTTACTTATCAATCAATTACTCTATCATACCCAATGAATTCAACATTAAATATCCTATTCAACTATTGATTGCAAAGTCATTCACTAAGTAGCTTTTTTTTATTACTTGGATAATTATTGCAATTCATTCCAGTTATTATTATTCCAAATGAATTACAATTTTTTTTTCTAACATTAAATCACGAAATCTTATTAAATTAGCTAATTTAATTATCGAAAATTTACGGGTCGTTACAGTTCCAGGACATTATATTTTCTGCAGTTGAAAATCCAATTGAAGTCAGTCAGTTCTACTGTCCACGTGAAGGTTGTGCGAATGAGGTAGCTCCTGTACTAATTCATATTAATTTGTTTACACTTCACTTTCTTTCTTGTGTTTTTAAAAAAAATATAAGTAACACTTGAATTTTGTTGTTCATATGTTGGAAGACATCAGCAGTGGCTCTAAGCCAGGTAACGTTACAAAATCTGAGGGGGACGTCAACCCAACCAGTTGCCATTACTTTGGATTGCAGCCGAAACAAGCCTTGCACTGGAATTGTGATGGTTGTGGTATAAAATGGTTATGATAGTGGAGATGTTGTTGGTTGATTGTGATTATGATGGTAGAAGAAGTTGGTGGTTGTGAAATGGGAGCGGCAGTGTGAAGAAGTGCTGCTTGTAGAGGTGTAGATTTTGTTGTATGTGGGCAGGGACAGATTGAGTTTGGTAGAGGAGTAAAGCAGCTATTTGAAATAGGTGATGAAGGGGTGGCAGTTGTAATTTGTAGTCAGTTGTGGATGGAATTTACAATTATGTTCATTGGTGGTACTGGTGATGTGGTTGGCAGTGAAGAGTTGATGATTGGAAGTAGTGAATTTGCAGTGGAGTATGTAGTAGGTAGATGATAGTTCAGTTAATGGTTGAAGTATGCATTGTTGAAGATGCAGTGGTAGGGTAGAGGCAGTTATGAAGTGATGAGATGTCAATGATACGCCGGGGTTGATGCACATAAGTGAAATGGTTGATGATTGGTAGGAGGATGTGCAAGGAGCAGGTGATCAGAGAAATGTATTGTACGAAGTATTGTATTATGAAGCAGTTGTAGTGGTTGAGTATGATATATGTTTGTTGTTGTTGAAGTGAGGCAGTGGGGTTTGTATGAAGGAACAGTGTGGTGTGCAGTTTTGGTGGATGGTGGCTGAGGCAGGAAGATGTGTTTGCACAGAGAATGATGTGTGTAGTTTCAGGTGGTGGAAGAGGGGTGACATGTTGGAAGATGTTGATGAATGTATATCTGCAGTGTGCACAAAGATGGATATATAGCAGACAGAGATGTAAGTTGCCGGTGTGTGTAGGTAGATGGATGGGGGTGGTAACTGTTATGGTGCACTGTAATTGATATATGAGCAGAAGTTGTTAGTCAGTTTGATGTATCCACACTTATTTTGTATAAATTATTAACACTGTAATTGATATATGCTTATTTTGGTATTATGTTATTCAGTTTGTATTTGCCATCAAATTTAATTTTGAATGATTGTAATATTGCATGCAATAATTGTTTGTTATAATCAATAATATATATATATGGCTTTTTTGCATCAGGTATAAATAGCTGATGCAATAGAGGGATTAGTTTGCATCGGTTGTTATAAAAAACCGATGCAACATGGGGGCTGTGTCCAAGCAACCAACCATGATATTTTGCATCAGTTGTTAGTAACAACCGATGCAAAAAGGACCTTTTTGCATCGGTTTCAGAACTGATGCAAAAGTGTTAAGCCTGTTGCATCGGTTGCATATGCATCGGTTGTTGAACTGATGCAAAAGGGGGGTAAACAACTGATGCAAATGGCCTGTTTTGTAGTAGTACATTAAATTAATTATCCTTAATTAATTACGATAAGTAATTATCCTAATCTTAAATCAATGTTAATTACTTGATTAATCCACCTTTAATCATTAATTAATTACTTTTAATTAAGTAATTATTTTTAAGTAATTAATTACACTTCAATTAATTAAGTAAATATCTTTTAATTATAAATTAATGAGCCTTTAATCAATTTAATTAATTAAACTTAATTAATCTTTTAATTAAATCATTATTCTTAATTATGATTATCCTTTAATCACCTTCATTAATCAATTCTTCCTTAATCACTTTCATTAGTTAATAGTTCTTTAATTATTTAAAATTTCATCAATTAAAAGATAGCCATTTATCTTTATTATTATTATTTTTTCTTTTTTCTTATCATTTAATTATTATTTAATAATCCTTTGGAAATAGACCAACATCAATATATTTATCAACTTAAGATCTTTAAGGTAGATTAAGGATAATAAAATAATCTCATTTCTCAATCATCCACTTAATTTCAAAAATTAAGTTTATAAACTTCAAACCCAAAAGTTATATAATTTAACTTAATAAATTTGAAACAAATTATTTTTAACCCTTCAAGTAATTTCAATTTAAAAAAACATTGATTAAGTTAGAAAAGAAAAGTGTTATAATAATCTATTTCCAAATTTCAATTTGAATACTTGGTTTACTTTGAAACCTTCTTATTTCAAACCCTTTTCAATCTTGATCATTCCAGCATATTTAAACTTGGCTAAATAAAACTGTCTAAGACTTACTATATTTTTCTCAAATTTTAAAACTGATTTGTAACAGATTAAACTTCGCATTTTAAAAAAATCCTATTAAACATGTTAAGTAACCCGAGCTATTACTGGATTTCACCAAAACCAACTTCGGGTTGAACCCACCTCCTCTCGCCTTCGAGTCACTCGCACCATTTACTCGAGACCGTCACGAGTTTCCCATCTTCTTCTCCAACTTCACAATCACCCGACATCGAAGATACTTGGTGCACGTATACACTTGGTCGGAGCGCCTTCGATCATCGACGCGGCCATCCCCAAATCGTCAACGGAACCACGAACTAACCTAAACACCCAGAAACCTGAATCAAACTCGAGAACGAAAACGAGCAGATTGAACGAACTAAAGCCCAACCTCGATCAACAAATTTACCCCATGCCGATGATCTTAGTCACCTGCATCTATGCCACCACGACCTCAGCTTCGGCAACGGCCCACATGACGATACCCTTCGGTCCCATTAATTTCGATACACTATCGTTGATGAAATTACCTTGAGAACCCCCACACCCAATCTGAGCATAAAAACCCTAAATTAATGCCGCAACATCACTACAATGATGATAAAAACCCTGAGTATTTTTCCGACGTTTCTTAGACCTTTCCCCTTCTACGGTGACGCACACGACATCCAATTCGTCGTTGATGAAGGAGAATTGATGAAAACGAATTTCCAGTATAACCCCAAAATCCCATCTCAAAACAGAACTAAAAATTATGATTTTTGTTTTGAAATTCATTATTCGTAAGATCGAATCAGGTTATATAATCAATACAAGAAATTATGATTATTAAATTTCCTGATTATTTTAGATTATTACTGTTATTTATTAATTTGAAATAAATATTCAACATAAACCCTTGCAATTATTTTTAAAAATAACATTAAACTCTTATAATCATTTTCCATTTAGAGGTCTTAACCTACATTTGTTTATATGAAGAGCAAATGGATTTATTCAAATAGACATGAACCTATAGCATAATAGAATATATGCATATGCATACATATCCAGATATGCTTACAATATATATAGCCTAATTCAACTATATTCAAGTTGAATACATCCAGACAAACACACATACATCATCACATCATAGAAATGTCACATGCATCAGAATCCAAAGATAAAGGGTTGAAAGTTTGCTCACAGAGATTTTTTGGAAGCAGAGAATAACAGAGCCTGGAAATGATGATTTGAATTTGAAAATCTGGAACTAAATTTATCCCTGAACTTTAATGTTGAATTGAATATATGCTTGATTTACTTTGATCTGGGATCTGAACTTCAAGCTTGCTTTCAATTGCTCTGATCTCCTACTTGATTCAGATTTTTGATTTCTAGGTTTGAAAGTTTGATTGCTTTTCCTTTTGTTTCTAGTTAATTTGAACTTGATCAATTCCTTTGCCTTTGGAACCTGGAACAATTCTTGCTTTGATCCAGGTTGAGTTTGAACTCTACTTGAATTGATTCAGCTACTTCAGGCTTTTGAAACTTCTAGGTTTGAGAAACTTTTTTTCCTTCCCTGGTTTCAGATTTGAGAAAGTTTGTTTTCTGATTTCAGGAAGTGGAGATGAATGAATATGCAAATGTAAACAGCCTTGTTTACCCATTTCTCATTTGTATATATTTTGATTAATTAATTTTAAAAGAAGAAACTTGTTTTTACCACTTGTTCACCATAAGCCAACACTTGTTAAATTTCTTATTGCATGGTTTACAAGTGTGTAGATACAACCAATTTATGTTTTAAACCCTATGTTTAGTTTTATTAAAAATTATGTTTCAAACCTTTCTTCATTTTTAATTTATATTTTAAACCCCTTTCTTTTATAAATTACTTAATCTTTGTATTTACATACGTTTATGTAATATATTTCCTATTTAGTTTAAATATGTACAAAACTAATTTATTTCAAGTATAAAAGAAAAATATTCTAAACTTTTTATTAAACCTTGTTTTATAAATAATTTCATAACTTTGTTTTTAAACCTTACTTTATTTATAATTTCAATTGTAAATGAATACTTTTTTTTTACATTACCATATGTTTTAATGTTACATATAATCTACGTTTTTATTATTTCCAAATGGTATTAGGCTTTATTAATTTCAAAAGGTAAATGCATATTAAGACTTTATATTCATACATTTTAAATTTGTACTTATACAAATTTACAACAAATGATTTTTGAAATCAAATTAGATTATATACTTACAATTATAATTAGATACATATATATATATTGTTTTCCAAAATGCAACTTTTAAATCCAATTAATTTTATAAAAATATTAATTATTGAATTTCAATCTCAAAATCAAATTTCAAGTGATAATCTATTTATATAAACAAAAATACACCTTATTTATTTTGGAAAATTCAAATATACACAAAAAATTCTATTCACGATATATTTCCTTCTTAGAACTTCCAGCTTAAAATTTAATTCAATTTATTATTTTCAAATCCAAATAAATTCTCAATTAATTCACAACTGAATCCAAAATTTAATTTAATTACCAATCAAATTCGAATCAAGAATCGGTATCGTTACCGTATGTAAAGAGTTATTATATGTGTGCAGTATTTGGTTGAGGCACATTGTTGTGTTTGTTGAAGATGTTTAAGTAGCTGCCGTTGCTTGTTGCTGAGTGGAAGGGGAACTTAATAGCGGCAGGCAATGGTTAAAGATGTGAGAGGGGACTGTAGCAATTTGATAGCAGCAGAAAGAGTGAATGGTTATTGCTGTGCAGGTGGGGTTGTTACATGTAGGCAGCTTTGAGGAGGATGTATTGCAGTGATGTGGATGTAGCAGAGAAGCAATTGGTTGAATGGACTGCTGTAGTAGATATGTGGGGAGGCAAAATGTTGGTAGGGGAAGAAGCAAGGTGGACTGGTGGTGGCTTGGATCACCGTTTGAAGTGAGATTATTGCTGATTTTGTAAAAAAAATAAAGAAAAGAAAAGAAAATGAGTGTACTTGAACGAAAATGTAAATTGTAGCGGACTGTTATGTGTTAATGCTTTATGTATTTGGCATGTAAACTTATCTAACTTTTTGGAGTGTTAGAATTCTATGACTCTAGCTTTTAGTCTTTTCGTATGTGATTTTAATTATTTTACGACAATATTTAGTATTAGTATGAATGTATTGCATGGATGCTGCAGTAAGTTTTTTAAAAAATTTGCATTTATTTTGCAACGGGCAATGTGCATTGTTATATGAGCTTCTTACAACGGTCACTGCACGTTGTTATATAAGATTTTTACAACAGTCAACACACGTTGTTAAATATGTATTTTACAACGGTCAATACATGTTGTGAAATAGGCTATGCAATTAGTATGGTTAGTCTATTGCAATAGGTTATGGCCGTTGTAAAAAGGTATACTGCAACGGTTTTTACAACGTGCTTTGCCCGTTGTAAAATGTGATGGATCTATTACAACGAGGCTTATTAAAATGGACACATGCCCATTGCGAAAACCATATTACAATGGGCATTGCCCTTTGTAAAAAGACTGTTTTTTTATAGTGCACCACCCAAAATCAAATGGAAGTTATCACCAGAACAGAGTTCAACGAGTTGATGAGAGAACTCATGGAAAGTAGAGGAAAACTTGACAAGCAGATTCAAGCTAACGCTAATCTCATGACTCAGCTTACTCAGCAACGACTTCAGAATGCTGGAGGTAGCCCCATTCCTTATTCTTCATCTGATAGCTTGACTTCGTCCAATGAACCTCCCAGGCGTAGACGCCGCAAAACTAAAACTACACAAGCAGGTGCTGCCGATCGATACTTACACCTTGGAGACCACACCTAAGCTGGAACAGGAAACTTAGGATCTGGAGCACATGTGGAAACTGGACGCTGGCTCACCAAGACCCTAATGAAGCTGGTCCCCAAGATACACGTTTGGCAGATCACCAACAGAGGAGACATCAACCCAAACGGTCCCGTAGAACAGATTCCAACCTTTCATCTTTCATACAAACCCCGGACCTATCGGCTATGGTCAGATAGCTGATGAGAGAAAATCAATGCTTGACCAATGAAGATTGGGAGATATGTAGGATTCACACTCCATTCACAGACACTATTCTACAGGCCGAGTACCCCAGGAAGTTTAGCATGCCAACTATCCCGGCCTACGAAGGGAAGACTGATCCCCGAAAGCATGTGATGAGATATGAATAGATGATGGATTCAGCTAGAGCAAATGATGCAACTAAGTGCAGATGCTTCCCAATGACTTTATCTAGAATTGAGACCATGTGGTTCACTTTAATTCCACCGCGGACTATATCTAGCTATGACGAATTGGCGATAAAATTTGTAGAAAAGTTCAAGATACATGCCACTCGTCCCAAGAACTTGATGTCCCTATCTAGTGTAATCCAGGCTCCAGGGGAGTCGTTGAAGGAGTACTTACAGAGATTTCATATTGCGGCTACTGAAGTTAGCAACCGTAATGACCATGCAATTCTGATGGCTGTAATGCGAGGAATGGATCCGGATTTAGAGTTTGGACATTGGTTGGCAGGAAAACCTTCGACTACTCCAGAGCGTTTTTATTCAAAGGCTCATCAGTTCATAGAAGAGAGGAAGCCAAGTGGACAAGGCGAGATAAGGCACTAGGGCCTTTTAGGAGACTGCGAAAAGCAACATCGCTGTAAAACAATCCGGTGACAATTCGGGGAAGGTTCGGGTCAGTGACAAGAACAAGCCCGAGCAATCTAAAGGGTCAAGAGGAGGAAATCCCAGAAAGAAAAGAGAAGCAGGAAAATGGAAGCTAAGGATTCCAACTTACAACAAATATACTCCACTGAATGCATCTCTGGAGAATATTTACCTGTCAACTTGTAATACTATTCAATATAGAAAGCCGCGCCCAAAGGAGTCAACAGAGGAACAAAAGCAGACGGGGAAGTACTGCCGCTTCCATAAGACTTACAAGCACAATACAGAAGAGTGTAGACACCTCCAAGATGCCATAGAAAAGGTGATTAGACAGTAAAAGTTACAGAAGTTTGTCAAGAACCCACAAGAAGGAAGGCAAGGAACATCATACCCCGGATGCGGGCCGGCTCCACGCCATCCAGAGGAACCTGCCCGAACTGTAGGTAGACTAGTCATAAACACTATAGTCGGTGGACCTCATCCTGTAGACAAGAACTAGCAGGAAATGAAGCGGTATGCTAACTCCTTAAGGCATGCAGATTATGAGTGTTGTTCGAATGTGGAGGATGGGACCCCTGCTAAACAGCAGCACATGATAACGGATGATATAGTATTCAGGAGCCGAGATGCTGACCAGGTGGAGGCTCCAACCGTTGACCAGATGGTCATATCCACGACAATCGGGCCAGCATTTTTGAAGGGAATTTTGATTGATTATGGAAGTTCTGTTATCATCATCTTCAAAATGGCACATGACCAAATTAAGATGGAGACAAAGGATTTAAAGCCAACTAAAGCTCGTATTCATGGCTTTAATGGTGCAGCAACCGATGCAGTGGGTTATGTTGAATTTCCAGTTGAACTTGGGCAAGGTGAACATAGGAGGGTGTGAATTATAGTTTTGGATGTTGATTCTCCATACAATGTATTTCTGGGTCGACCGGCCCTGGCAGAGTTTAGGGCAGCTTTGGCCTCATGGTGTTTAACGTTGAAATTCTCGATAGACAAAGGAGTTGGTGTTGTGCATGGCGATCAGGCGACCGGTCGTGCATGTTATGTCGCCGAGCTGAGAGAGGCCCAGCGGAGAGAGAAAGGAAAGGTTTGGATAGTTCCGTCCGCAGACAGATCGTAGAAAATTGACAAGTACTGCTCGAGCCTTAGCTCGGGCAACACAATCGGATCGATAGAGATAGATCCGAGAGATGATGATGGGGAACCAAGAGAAGCAAAAGCAGCACCGGCTGAACTGACGTTTGACACTCCAGTCAGCCGAGATGACCCGTCGCGAGTACTTAAGATGGGATCACAGCTAGACCCTTCGATGGCCGAGGATCTTACTGATTTCCTCCGAGCGAATCTAGATGTTTTCGCTTGGACACATTCTGATATGTGAAGGATTTCTCCCGCTATTACGAGTCATGTGTTGAGCATAGACCCAAGGTACGTACTAGTAAAGCAAAAAAGGAGAGACATGGACCCGGAGAGGTCTGCTGCTCTCAGAGAGGAGGTGGACAATCTCAAAGCCAATGGGTTCGTCCGCAATACCCTCTACCCTGAATGGGTGTCTAACCCAATGCTAGTGAGGAAACCAAAAGGGAAATGGAGAACCTGTGTAGATTACTCTCATCTGAACAAAGCATGCCCCAAGGATAGTTTTCCTTTACCTAGGATTGACCAGCTGGTCGACTCAATAGCGGGACACGAGTTACTGTCATTTATGGATGCGTACTCGGGATATAATCAAATCCCGATGTACATCCAGACCAAGAACACACCAGTTTTGTCACAGATGTCGAGCTATATTGCTATGTAGTAATGCCTTTCAGATTAAAAAAAGCGAGAGCGAATTATCAGTGTCTAGTGAACCGAATGTTTAAAGACCAAATAGGTCAAATAATGGAAGTCTATGTGGATGACATGCTCGTGAAGTCACGATAGTCAAACGACCACATTTGAGACTTAGCGAAGATGTTTGATATACTCAGATATTATAGAATGAAAATCAATCCTTTGAAGTTTTTCTTTGGCATTGCATCAGGGAAGTTTTTGGGTTTCATTGTTAATGCTCGGGGAATTGAAGCTAATCCGAAAAAGATTCAAGCTATTCGGGACATAGAAGTGCCTAAGAAAATAAAGCAAGTACAAAGCCTGAAAGGAAAAGTAGCCGTGCTGAGTCGATTCACATCCAGAGCTATAGATAAATGTATTTCCATCTTTGATGTAATAAAGAAAGGAAAGAGAAATTTGGAATGGAGGCCTGACTATGAGGACGCATTCCGAGCTTTGGTGAGACATTTGGATTGTCCCTCTGTGCTGTCGAAGCCTATAGACCATGAAGTATTGTACGCGTACTTGGTTGTATCCCAGCATGCTATCAGCACGGCTTTGGTTCACGAGGATCATCAAGTTCAAAAGCCGGTTTACTATGTCAGTAAACGTTTAACGGGGGTAGAAAGAAATTATTCTAAGATTGAGAAACTTGCCTACTTCTTAGTGATTGCATCACGCAAGCTTCGTCCGTACTTTCAGGCACGCTTGATCAATGTTTATACCGATCAACCCTTCCGTCAGGTACTCCAACGACCAGAAACTTCTGAAAAGATGTGAAAATGGAATATTGAGTTGAGTCAGTTCTATACTACCTACCTGCCAAGAAGGGCCATACAAGGGAAAGCGCTAGCAGACTTCATCGCTGAATTCATCATGTCAGACGAACCAAACAGCCACAATGTTATCCCCCCATTCGATGGAAACTATACACCGATGGGGCATCTAACGACAGTTGCTCTATGGATGGTATAGTTCTTGTGACTCTCGAAAACCGATCAATTTGTTGTGATTTGAAGCTCGATTTCCCAGCAACATATAACGAAGCCGAGTATGAAGCATTGATTGCTGGCTTGAAACTTATCAGAGAACTGGGGGTAAAATCAGTTGAAATCATCTGTGACTTACAATTAGTAGTATACCAGGTGCAGGAGACTATCATGTGAAGGGACAGAGACTTGCCCCATACCTTGCACGGATTTAAGAGCTGCTAGAAAATCTAGAATATTATGATATTTCTCATAGTCTCGTGTGAAAAAAACAGAGAAGCCGATTCATTGGCAAAATTTGTAAGTACTGGCGATGCACAGCAAATGGGATTGGTTTCCGTCGAAACCTTACATGCTCCAAGTACAAATGTAATGGAGATGAAACAGAAATCGAGAAGGAATCATGGATGACCCCATTCAAGCAATACTTGCTACACGGGGTCTTGCCTGAAACAAAGAGCTAAAGACGACAAGTCATTCGTAAAGCTTCGCGATATGTAATGCAGGATGAAATAATGTATCGAAAGGGATTCTCGGCCCCCTTACCCCGGTGCATTTCCCACAATGAGATAAAACAAGTCCTGAACGAAGTCCATGAAGGAGAATGTGGTGACCATACTGCGGGGTAGACGTTAGCAAAGAAGATCCTCCGCTATGGATATTATTGGCCAACTGTAAATCAGGATGTTGCAGACTATGTAAGGAAATGTGACATATTCCAGAAGTATGAAAAAATATCAAGTGCTTTGCCGACAGAACTTACATAAATGGTTAGTCCCTAGCTGTTTGCAATGTGGGGGATCAATATAATCGGTTCTTTACCCATATCCAAAGGTGGTGCGAAATACGCAATAGTTGCGGTCGATTACTTTAATAAGTGGGCAGAAGCAGAGCCCTTAGCCACGATCACCACTGAGATGGTCATTAATTTCGTTGTACGAAACATTATATGCCGTTTTGGCCTCCCACGGACTATCATTACAGGCAACGGAACTCAATTCGAAATTAGCGAGTTCAAAGAGTTTTGTCAAAAGTATGGCATTGAAAAAAGGTTTGCATCAGTTGCTCATCCAAAAGCTAATGGACAAGTGGAAACCGTGAAAAAAATAATCAAGTCCATATTGAAAAAGCATTTGGAAAAGGCTAGAGGCAAGTGGATGGATGAACTTCCAACAGCACTTTGGGCTTACAGAACCACCCATGAGTCCGCGACTGGCCATACTCCATTTGCGTTGGCATATGGCACGGAAGCTGTTATACCAGTGGAACTTGAATTTCCTTCGCATCGAGTAACTCATTATGACCCTAAGACGAATCGGGATCTTTTGCTGGAATCATTGGACTTTGTTGACGAAAAACATGAAGAAGTTGATTTAAGGGCGGCTGCATATAGACACCGAGTCGCTCGATACTGTAATGAAATGGTCCAACCAAGAACCTTGATGTGGGCGATCTCATTTTGAAATGAGTTTTTCCAGTCCCATCGCATATGAATCCCACATGGGATGGTCCATACGTCATTGAACGGAGGCTTGGATAGGTAACCTTCAAGCTAGTGACCGTTGGTGGGGCGAAACTCCCCCGGGCATGGAATAGCGAGCATCTGCAGCATTATTATACTTAGTCTATTTCTTTTTATGTTTGTTGCAATTATTTCCAATATGTTTTTGTTTCGTTGGTTCTTAGTTTTTGGCATGTAATAAGACAATTTAGTTTGTATTCATTAATAAAGGCTTGAAGCCATCTTTTCCATGAATTATTGATGTTTCTGTGTATGATAATTCTATGGCGAAAAACTAGAGTTACATTATTCTGTCCGGCATACGAACGCGCATAAACCTCCAAGTCACCGGGGTGCGGACTAGAGTACTCTGAGTCCCCAGAGGGCGGACTAGTGTATAAACGACTTAAAATCTCCAAGTCCCCTGAGTGCGGATTGGAATACTCTGAGTTCCCAGAGTGCAGACTAGAGTATAAACGACTTAAAATCTCCAAGTCCCCGGAGTGCGGACTTGAGCACTCTGAGTCCCCAGAGTGCGGACTAGTGTATAAACGACTTAAAATCTCCAAGTCCCCGGAGTGCGGACTGGAATACTTTGAGTCTCCAAAGTGTGGGCTAAAGTATAAACGACTTAAAATCTCCAAGTCCCGGAGTGCGGACTGGAGTACTCTGAGTCCCCAGAGTGCGGACTAGAGTATAAACGACTTAAAGTTTTCAAGTCCCTGGAATGCGGCTGGAGTACTTTGAGTCTCCAGAGTGCGGACTAGAGTATAAGCGACTTAAAATCTCCAAGTCCCCGAAGTGCGGACTTGAGTACTCTGAGTCCCCAGAGTGCGGACTAGAGTATAGACGACTTAAAATCTCCAAGTGCCCGGAGTGCAGACTGGAGTACTCCAAGTTCCCAAAGTGTGGACTAGAGTGTAATTGACTTAAAATCTCCAAGTCTTCGGAGTGCAGATTGGAGTACTCCAAGTCGCCAGAGTGCGGACTAAAGTATAAATGACTTAAAATCTCCAAGTCCTCGGAGTGCGGACTGGAGTACTGTAGTACTCTGAGTCCCCAGAGTGTAGACTAGAGTATAATTGATTTAAAATCTCCAAGTCCTCGGAGTGCAGACTGCAGTACCGGAGTACTCTGATTCCCTATTGTGCGAACTAGAGTATAAACGACTTAAAATCTAAAGTCCTCGGAGTGCGGATTGGAGTACTGGAGTACTCTGAGTCCCCAGAGCACAGACTAGATTATAAAAGATTTAAAATCTCCAAGTCCTCGGAGTGCAGACTGGAGTACTCTGAGTCCTCAGAGTGTGGACTAGAGTGTAAACGACCTAAAATCTTCAAGTCCCCGGAGTGCGGACTGGAGTACTTTGAGTCCCCAGAGTGCGGACTGAAGTATAAATGATTTGAAATCTTCAAGCCCTCGGAGTGCGGACTGGTATACTTTTAATCTCCAGAGTGCGGACTAAAAATAATCTAAGTATCCATAGCATGAAACATAGTATTTACGATTTCCAAAAAATCTCCGAGCTATATGGAAGTGAACAGGGATTTATGTAACTCATAAGATTTTGGATCTTGACCACAGTTACATAGTAAGCTGAACAACAAAAGTCGTTTGAAAGATAAAGGAAATAAGTTTTATTTATCAATCCAAAATGAGGTTCCACTACGATCCATCCAAAACTCGGAGTCAAAAGTCTATCTACATTGACTATGAAAATAAATAGAAATAATTACATAATCTAAGCTAACTCTCATTGAACGAGTGTGACGACTACTTCTTTGATTTCTTTTCCTCCCTCATTTTCTTAGACGACTCCTCCCCCACTCGTTTTCGCTTGGACGCTTTGCTTGATGGGGAAGTAACATCAGTGGAAGGATGAGGAACTTCTAATGGCCCGCACCCACCAGGGAGAATGACCTTTAAAGGCCTGTTCAAGGGATCGTCAAGATCCACAACTTGGGGCTCAACTTTGATTTCAAATTTCTTTTTCTTCTCCTCCTCAAGTTGTCCCTTCATGCTCATTTTAGAAGTGTGGTCAGAGGTGCTTGTAATCTCAATTTCGTAATTTTCTTCGACGGGTGACGAAGTTTCAAACTTGTCCTCGTCAAGCACCTCAATCACTTGAGCATCAGGACCGAGAGTCTCTCCTGCTTGAATAGCTCCGCTCATCTTCTCCTTATCCTCCTTGGTGTCATTGTTCCTTGGAGTTGGCTCAGGATCAGAGCGGCCTACGCAAAAACACAAGAGACAAATGTTAGAATACGATAATGTCTTGCTGAAATCGATGGATCTTTGAACTTTAAGAAGAAAGGATATATACCGGTTTCTTGCTGACTCTACACAATCCGAGGAGTCTCACCCTCTGGAATGGGAGATAGAACGTGAATGCCAAGGCCAGAATCTTTCGGGTTGTAACCAACAAGCTGCTCGAATGGATCAAGTGCTGGCCGACCAGTCGATTGAGTCAGGGGTGGAGCTGGAGGCCCGGTTCCAGACGGACCGACAATGTCTTTCTTTCCTTTTGACGAGGTGGAACCTTTGCTATAGTGAGCCTTCTTGCAGACAAGTCTGAAGGCTCATCCCCCTTGAGAAAATCCTTTACTAAAGCCTCCTCCTTAACCTCATCGGTTCCCGACTCAACCTTTTTGATCTTTATCAAAGTTTCCTATTCCTCGGCTAGAGGTTCGTGGTAACCCTCGCCAAGAAAAGTTAATTCACGATGCATGAGGACACGAGCATTGTATTCTACTATAAGTGGGTCGAACAAGCACTTGGTCTCCTCCCTGTTAGCCTCCGTAGACGCCTCAAGGCGAGAATCAATCTCCGTGGATGCTATTCTTTTGCCCTCCTCATGGGCTTCATCCTTCAGCATCTCAACTTTAGAGAGTTCGTCGTCGAGCTTTGTCTTCAGGAGTCGCGTTGCAACAATCTCATCGCAATATTGTTGCGACTCTTCCTAAGCAGCAGTTTTTTCCTCTTTCTCTTTGAGGAGTAGCTCTTCCAACTCTTTGACTCGCTAGGCGAACGCATCCCTCTCCTTCTGAATGGAATCTTTCTCTAAAGCTAAGGCCCTGCAGCGTTGAACCGCTTCATCAATTTCTTTCTTATGTGTTGCCTCTAGACGATTAACGGCCTCTGCTGTGTCTTTAGCGCTTTTTTGGGTGGCTTCGAGCTGAGACTTGTATGAAGAAAGCTCTTCATCCTGAGCTTTAATGATGTCTTTGTCAGGAATAGCTTCGAGCTTCGGACGATCGATTTCGTGTTGACGCTCAATAGAGACTTTCGAGATTTTTTCAGCTAAATAGACAAACGCGTCATATTGTACGCAAATGTTGTTGTTACAAGCAATGGCGCTTTGTTTGATGTCTCGGAATGTGATGAATCACTGGGAGAAATTTCAAACCATTGATGCATATTTTCGAGAACGTGGCCTTGAGCTCAGTAAGTCTTTCCGCTACCGATGGATCATGTATAGCAGCGGGAGGAGTTTGCCTAGAGACTATATATTTTTTATGGGGTTCCCGAGATTGCCTGGTGTTAGATGAACCGGAATGTTGATCTCGGTGGGCCTCAGGCTGGGACCCTTATGCACAGACTTCTCCTTGCCTTTCTCTGATTGAGAAGGAGGATCGCGAGGGTAGGAGGACTGGTTGTATGTTTTTCTTCGATAAGATGATTCACGGGGGCGGTAGTCTCGATCGCCTGTGTCATCTCTGTCCCTGCGTTTGTCGGAGCCCGAATCCCGGCCAGAATGATGAAACAAATGACCCGCAAAGACGATCGAGTCTATGAGTATGTTCCATATCACTTGCACAGCAATTGAATAACGACAAGTTAGCAAGAAATAGAGTGATGGCTAAAATTTAAGTGCAAAGTGAAGTGCATGTGTCTAAGAGTGTTCTAGTGTTTCCCCCCGACGGATCAGTTTCTTTATCTTTATTTATAGGAGTTTTTTCTCCTTGTTTATATGCTTGAGGGCCTGCATCGCCTCTTGCGGGCGAATGAAGCTTAAGGGCTTTTGAATTGTTGAAGCCATAGTTGGGCAAATTGTCGGGAATAGTAAGGTCTGACAAGCCTTTTAAAGAACTCTCTAAGTGTTGAGGAGAAGGCACTCTCTCCACCGGAGTGATTGTGACCTTAGAGGTTCCACCCGCTATCTTCTTCCTCAATTTGTAAGTCAATTTTTTCTTTCCCTTCACAGAGAGAGGCGTTACTTCGATATCATGAAGCTCAATTACTGGCTCTCGAGCGTGACTAACATTCTCACCAGGTGTGTTTGACACACGAGCCTCTCCAATCTTGCCTTCCTCGGGTGTATCAAAGGCATCACATGTTGAAGGCCTAGTTTGCCTTTTGCCTTTGTACAAGGTAGACCCAGTTATAGTGACACTGCGAGGAAGACTTATTCGGCGACCTTTTGCAAATAGCCGACAAATTTGAAAGCGACTCGTTGGTGATGATAGACCTAATGTCCCGGTCTTCTACAAGAACGGCTCGAATAACTTCAACAGAGTCAGAGTACCCGGAACCTTTGGGACGTGGGTTGATACCTGTAAAAGTAGAGAAAGAGTTAGAAAAGGTGAAATTTCCGCCGAATGCAAGTATTGATCCAGAAAAGAGACTTACTCCCTTCCACCCATCTCCTTGCAAAGCCAGAGGGACAGCGCACGTAGAACCATTCCTATTTATACTGAGCGAATTTGCTTCACACTCTATTCAAGACTTGGCACTTGTTATGCGGCTCAATGAATATGAAAGATGGGCTGTCAGATCGTCTCTTGAAACGATAAATATAGTGGATATCGCCAGGAGTTGGGAGCCTGAAAAGGACATTCATGAAGAGAATGCATGTACCGCATACGAACGCGTAACTGTTAGGATGTAACTATAATGGAGCGATCTCAATATACTGTAACAGGTCGCGGAGGAAGGAGTTGAATGGTGGCACACTACTAACCTAGCACATAAATTTGTTGTAGGTCGTATACTCGACAGGGGGCAAGTGAGGACGATCTTGTCTCGATGGAACCAACGCATCGTCAAAAGGAATCCCATGTATTGAGCATATGCGACGAAGAGTGCTTTTGTTAATTCTCGAAGCTTGAGAATCGACCGGATTTTCTAAAAAGATCACTGCATCCAAGGCATCGGGAGCCAAGTCGATGGATGCGATCATGCGGCTTGGAACATCTTGTACATGAGCAATCGATGGATTTGAGGTTCCAACCATTTCCTGTTGAGAAGATGGATCGGGTCTATCCGAGACGGTGGCAGAACTGGATTTTCTAGACATCTCTAGTGAGTGTTGGATCTGATAAAACACCTGTTTAAACTATACTTGAAAAACAATCAACATTAGACATGAAAACAAAGATACTCCCCTCGTGTGGTATGTGAACTAGTGCAATCATTCGAGTATAAGTGCTAAAGAATTAAAAGTCATGAAGCTGATAAAATAAAGTTAGGCCTTGGACTATCATCTTCGAAGACCGTCATCGCTGACCGTCTCCAAGAGCCTGTCGTATGATGGTTTCTATTTTGAACTCGACATCGACGTTGTGTGTGGAAGGTTATTGTTTGTTTTGATCAACTTAAGCTCAGGATTATAGTTGTTTGGAACAGAGAAATTATTTGTCCGGATTATTTCGATATGCTTGTTTGCTTAAGTCCTTGTTTTTGTCATATGTTTAGGCAGAGAAAGTGAGTCAAGTCAACATGAGCTATGTTCAAGTTGGGATAGTTTCGACTATTATTGCTTACTTCACTCTTGCATCCCCCCTTCACCATTCGGAAGAAAGGAGTCATGCCTAGCCGTGGTCATACCGAGCTGCATCGCTCGGCACGTTGAACCTAACTCCTACCTCACTTCTGCATTCCCTCTTCACCGTTCGGCATGAGGGAGTCATGCCGATCCATGGCCATGCCAAGCCGCATTGCTCGGCCCATCGAACCCAGCTCTTACTTCTCTCTTACACTCCCTCTCCATCATTCGGCATGCGAAAGTCAGACCGTGCCACAGCCATGCGTTCCTTTCCAACTCACTTCTTCGAGTAACCTAAGCACCTTCCTAAACTGACGGTTGAACATAACTCCTACTCGCATGCCACACTCGACCAATGCTTAAAACCTCCCCAATTCCTAATTGGCCAACCATACTTCCTATTCCCTCGCTCGACAATCCAACAAGAACCAACTTCCTATAGGCCTTCGACACCCTCTTCCTTTCTCTTCTCCAACTAACCCTAAGGTATGTTTAAGCCTTAGACTCATCTTCCTCATCTAGACGATCGTTGGTAGTATGGAAAAACATTATGAGTTCGGGTCTCGTGCAAAACCTCTGATTTAGGAGAATTAGACAAGTAAAAATCATACCTAAAGAAATGGCTCGAAACGTAGGGAAATAAAGGATTTGGAGCTGAACTTGTTCAGGTTCGTGATGAGAAGAGGTTGAGAAAGCAACGTATGGGACTTAGGAATAAAAAGGGAGGTTGAGATGTTAGCAAGAGTCTAGGGGAAGACGAGTTTGGAAGGTGTTAGAGCGGAGGTAAAAGTAAATGGGAGAAAGAGGAGAAGTGTTGGGTTATATAGGAGAGGGAGAAGGTGAACAGACAGTGACTAGTGGAACCGATCAAGGCATCTCGGTGGTTCGACATCCAAATGCCAAACGGCTCATTGCTTATGTGTCAAAGAAAGGGAAGGAATCGAATATTGACTCAAAGCTTGTCATGTTGCCACACACGACACACTTTGGGGGGCAAGTGTTACCGGTTGTTTGACCATGTAAGAAGAGGCTCGGCATAGATACCTCGAGCGGCATAAAGCCTCGGTCGGCACACCTCCCCTCGTTCGGCACAGGCCTCTTTCGGCACACAAAGCCTCGTTCGGCACACCATGCCTTGTTTGGCATCTCCACTCGTTCGGCACAAGCTTCGTTCTGCACACCATGCCTCATTCGGCACAAGCCTCGTTCGGCACACCATGCCTCGTTCGATACAGGCCTCATTTGACACACCTTCCCTCGTTCGACACAGGCCTCTTTCGGCACACAAGGCCTCGTTTGGCATAGGCCTCGTTCGGCACATCTCCCCTCGTTCGGCACAGGCCTCTTTCGGCACACAAGGCCTCGTTCGGCATCTCCCCTCGCTCGGCACAAGGCCTCGTTCGGCATACGAGTGTCGTTCGACACACATTCCTCGCTCGGCATACAAATGCCGTACGACCTGGAAATGTGGCTCGACATAAGAGTGTCGTTTGGCATGGAAACATCGTTCGACATTCAAATGCCGTTCGACCTGGAAATGTGGCTCGGCATACGAGTGTCATTCGGCATGGAAACCTCGCTCGGCATTCTCTAGTTCGACCAACCTCGCTCAGCAAGGTGTGGTATCCAGGGTGTAAGTGATCCCTAGTTGATCGATCAGCAGCACCTGCTTGTGTAGTTTCAGTTTTTCGGCATCTACGTCTGGAAGGTTCATCGGACGAAGTCAAGCTATCAGATGAAGAATAAGGAACGAGGCAATCTCCAGCATTCTAATGCTGTTGCTGAGTAAGCTAAGTCATGAGATTAGTGTTAGCTTGAATCTGCTCGTTAAGTTGTCTTCTGCTTTCCACTAGTTCTCTCGTCAACTCGTTGAACTCTGTTCTGGTGAAAACTTCCATTTGATTTTGGGTGGTGCTTCCTGCACCTAGATTTGCTTGTTGATTGCTAGGTCTTATTTGTTGTACGCTAGCAGTCTCGTTGACGTCCGCATTGTGAGAGGCTGATCTGGTACATGGTCTTCCCATATTAGAGTTATTAATAGGAACTCTGAGTAGAATCCACGGACGTCCTGTGAGTTACTTGGATCTCCTTCGGGGGATTTATTCAATCGAGTAGCTACAAAGCAGATCCTAGCGGCCTGAGAATTCGATCTCTCAATGAAAGCACCAAAATGTTAGCACCAGAATTAGTCACTAACACCCTTGAGAAAGATTATGTAGAGAGATTAATGAAGAAAGCAAATTAAAACAGAGGACCGTATGCTAAATTAACTGCAAAATCAAGAACACCGGATTTATAGTGGTTCAGCATAACTGCTTACGTCCACTTTGGTTTTAATCTTTATTGCTTTACTAAACAATTGATTACAGATACAATCCGTACACCAAGTACTCGAATACAAATTCTAAGTGAAAAATAATGAGTCTTGAAAGCGGTAGAGTCTCCCCAGTGTTCTCGAAAAAAGCTCCTTTTCACTATGCCTCTGCCCTTCTATTTATAGATGAAGATGGGTTGGACTTCCCTCACAGGCCTAGGAACAAGGTATCTCGGCCCGTGTTAAGTTGCTTCTGTGCACCGAGATAGGGATGCCAAACGGCAGTTGCCGAGCGAGGTTTTTCGAACCAGAGAATGCCGAGCGAGGTTTCCATGCCGAATGACACTCATATGCCGAGCCACGTATTCAGGTCAAACAGCATTCATATGCCGAGCGAAGAGCGTAGGCCGAACGAGGCCTGTGCCGAACAAGGCCTTGTGCTGAACGAAGCCTGTGCCGAGCGAGGGGAGATGCCGAACGAGGCCTTTGTCGAGCGAGGCTTCATGCCGAACGAGGCTTGTGCCGAGCGAGGGGAGATGCCGAACGAGGCCTGTGCCGAACGAGACCTTGTACCCAACGAGGCCTACTCCAAGCGAGGGGAGATGCCGTACGAGGCTTGTACCGAGCGAAGCTTCATGCTGAACGAGGCCTTGTGACGAACGAGGCCTGTGCCGAGTGAGGGAGATGCCGAACGAGGCCTGTTTCGAGCGAGGCTTCGTGCCGAACAAGGCTTGTGCCGAGCGAAGGGAGATGCCGAGTGAGGCTCTTTTGCCGAATGGCATGATCTGGCCGAAAGAAACTTGGGCCGAGCAGCATGCCTATGCCGAGCGACCGAGTGCCGAGCCACCCTAGCCGAGTGCTGGTGGTCGAATGAGAGATGCCGATCGGTGGCATCCAAGGTTAATAACCGGTACCTTGTATCCAAGACAAGTTATTGGGTAACAGTTCTCGATTTACGGATGTGATGGAGTTCGGTTACGTTGAGGTCGAGGATGTAGAGGTAGGTGGTTCGTGAGTGGTTCATTTGTGGAGTAGTTTCGATTGTTGTTTGGATGTGGGTGTTCAGGTGGTAGTGACAGGAAGGTGTAGTGTTTTGAAGTGTTCAGGTGGCAGTAACTATAGAAAATAGTGTGATGAACGTAATGATGTAGTGTTGAGGGGGAGTTATAGTAATGTATGATGTAGTGAAACCGAGCAGGGGGATGGTTGGAGATAGTGATGGCAGAGGGTGAAGAAGGTGTGGATGTTGTAGAAGGAATGTGATGGTCAGGAGTTGATTTAAGGTAGTAGATGAATGGTGGTGGTGGTTTGATGGTTGTAGCTGGAGTAAAAGGGTTTGATGTGAAGTATTCGATGTGTGGGTGTGTACTGGTCTGGGTGGTCCGGGGGGAGGGGGAGTTGAACAAGAGCTAGTTGTGGAGATTGATGGTTTAGTTGGTGGAGAGTTGATGTGGTGCAGAGTTGAAGTTTTATGGTGTGCACTGTAATAGCTTGAATCATGTGATGTGAAGTGAAGTTCGGTAATGGTGATTGAGGAAGAGGTGGAGGTTGAACTGGAGTTTGAAGCAATGAGATGGTCAAGTGTGACAGAGTGGGTAGTTTAGTCGCAGAGGATTTGCAGTGTGATGTATAGGTTGATAGTGAACAATTGTGGCAGCAGGCAGTTGTACAGGCAATTGTATTGATTATTTGCAAATTGTTGTGTTGTGAAGGTTATGGATGATGATAGGTGAGGAGGTTGTTATCGATGGGCAGTTTGTATGTGGTATGTATGTGGTTGTTTATGATAGTAGGAAAGAAGACTGTAGACAGGGAGGTTGGTCAGGCTGCCAGGCAGTGGGATAAGGCAGGCTGTGGGTGGAGGTTGAGTGAAGTGTTGTTGGAGGAAGGTGATTGAAAATAAAGTTGTAGAGATGAAATAGTGTAACAGTAACTGAAAGCAACAATGTAATAATTTTTTATTTATTTTTTGAAAATGCAAACAATGGAAGAAAATGGAAATGAAATGTAAATTTAAAAGTGTTAATGTAATAAACTAATTTTATTTGAAATTGTGTATGTTCTTTTTTAATATGAAATGCAAATGAACAAAACAACTAGAAAACAACAACAAACACACAAATAAAATGGAATCAATAATCAAACAACACAGACAACATAATTTTTTTAAATAGAAAATTAACACACAAAACAAACATTCAATAAAATCAAACAAAAAAGTTCGAAGAATAGAAAATAAAATAAAATCAATTCCCCGGCAGCGGTGCCAAAAACTTGTTCAAACTATCTAAGTCACTATCGATTAGAAAATAGCCGATCGGATTTTAATTAAAAATAACCGCAAGCCTACGGTGTACGATATTAGTACGTGGCGAGTACGAGTTGATCCGTAGGGAAATATTTAAATTTTAAATTTCTATTTAATCAAATTAAACAAAGATTTGAGAGTATTAAGCTAAAAAAATTCTAGAAACTAATAAAAATTAAAAGTGATAAAAATATGAGAGCAGAAGGCAATTTAGAGATAAGTCCACTCTCTTGATCACATAAATCAACACAACTCTAAATTATGATTTCTTTTTTTGATCATTAGTCAGTTTTATTGGTGTGTTTATCATAAGTATGAAATATTTGTGCTACTAATTAGCCCAGTATAACCCATCGAACTATAACACTCCCATTAAACCACTTGTTAACTCTCATGAAAATTGAGAATGAAGTTAAAAATAAAATCTATTCTAAGCATGGTCTATTAACTATTGATTAGAAATATAGACCATCAAATTTTGATTTCAACATTCACTTCATTACTATAATCATATGTAGATAAAGAGGTAATTTGTGTTCGTTTAGGCATAGCCTGTTTGGTGTCAACAACATATGCTATCAAATTCAAAGCTAAAAAAACAAGTTAAACCCATTCAAACATTTCCATTAAGCATAAAAAGGGATCAATATTTAACAAAATGTTGAAGCTCACATGATTAAGAGAGCTTCATTACCCCTAAGTTGAAGGGGTTCAGCCGCTCATAATTGTTATCATATCAACAAATGTAACATTCAACATGAAACAAAATCAAGGAGAAAAAGAGTGCTAAATAAAAAGAGAGTTAATTAAAATGAAATAAAATCTATTCTACTTGCATGAGAAATGGAACCAAGCTACTAATAAAATATGAAAGAGAGCATGTAAATATAAAAGAACAATGAATTAACATTGCATAAAAGAAGAAAATTACATAAGAAGAAAATGGCTAAGTAGTCATGGAAAAGAAAGAGAGTTTTTATTTGTAAGCCTCAAAATAAAATAACTAAGAAGAGGCTAAGTAGGCTAAGAGAAGAGAATAATTACATTAACATTATTTACAACTTGATTTGGAGATCAGTCCCAAAAGTATAAATTTAGAATATTGGTTTGAATGAATTTATTCCAGGTCTGAAATAGGTTGTATAACAACATTATAAATTTGGATTCTTACCCAAATCTTAGAATATAAACTTTTCTATATTTGAAATGCTTGGAATTTAGATCCGTTTAATATTTATAAATTAGTGTGATTTCTTTCCCTTTTAGAAAGATGCAGTGTTTGATCAAATAAAGAATAGATGCAAATAGATAGATAAAGAAATGTATACAATATGAATTCATTGTAATTTACACTTTCTATTTCGGTAATAAAAAGAAATGATTATTCTATGTTATTTCGAATGATGTAATCATTTATATTTTAAAGTTAAATCTTTTGTTTTGGACTAATTTATGAAAATTATAGTAGATAATCTTTTTAAATATGATCCTAACAATCTTAACATGGAAACTAATATTCAAGTGAAGATTTATAACTAAAACGTATTTGATAAAAGTAAATATTTGTGTGTAGTTAATACGCTTATAATAATTAAAAAAAGCTAATAGCGATGCTTGCACGTAATATTCACGTTATGATAATTAACTAGTGGGAAAAGAATTTAAATGGTTGCAACTCCAATAAATGGTCTAAATTTGGAATTAGGAGCAGTAAGAGATATCTATATTGGGGTTCGCTTCTGGTTTGAGGTCTTAAGTGGCTGAAGGGTTCACCTCTTTGTATTAAGTACCCTGGTGAGATTCAAAATATATAAATAAGGATGTCTCTAAAAAAGGTTTACTTTAGTATTGAGGTCTTAAGTGGCGGAAGGGTTTGCCTCCCCACCGAAAGAAGTCACCTAATGAGGTGCCATATTTATAATTAAAGAGTGAGAGTGGATATCTCAGAAAGTGTTCACTTTAGTTTGGGTCTTAAGTGACTGTATGGTCCTCTTCTTTTCTATAAAAGAAGTATTAAGTAGCCCAATGATATTTCCAAAAAATGATACAAGATAGTACCATTGAGGAGCACGCTTCTAGAAAAAGGACTTAAATAACGTGGTCTTCTATTTTCTATTTAGAAGTATTGAGTGGCTTAAGTACAGTCTCTTACATTGCTAAGACCGTAATAAAAATTGTACCATTTAAGAGCATGCCTTGGGGATAGGTCTTAAATGATGGGCTCTGTCTTAGTTAAAGTCTTAAATGACCAGAGTCTGCCTATTTTATAATAAAATGAATTAAGTGGCTTGTGTACTGTTTATTATATGGCTATGATTTTATTGGCGATAGATGAGGTAATAGTTGGACACTAAATGTCAGAATTCTTAAACAGTGGTTAAAGGTCTTGTAGTTAGGACCCACCAACAATTGACAACATTGTTAGGAAACCACCTTGGGAGTAGGTCTTAAATGATGGAATCTACATTGATTAAGGTCTTAAATGGCATAGTCTACCTATTTATCCTTTTAAAAGTATTATAGAAGCCTGCTTCATATTTAGAAGTACGTAGTAGCAAATGGCTTTGGAAAAATTGGGTGGTGGATATGGCTTCATTAGTATTTCGTCTCTTGGGAAGGGCTAATTAATCGTGTGTGCAATGCAAGGTTAGATTAGAATTACCAACCATAATGGACATAAAAATTAAATGGAAACCAATTAGTATAAGTTTATGTTATGGGCAGTTTATATTTTCCAATCACCAAAACGTTGGTCTGACCACCCTACTCATTACAACCCACATGATAGAATTTAGAGGAACAGGTCATTGGATCTGGATGTGCTTTGTTGTTGGAGAGTCTTCTTTCTCTCATGCTCGATGTTGATGTGACAATCTGCTATCCAAGTGATACCACTAATTCCAAGATAGTATTCATAGTCAATATTCTTATCCTAATATGCTTCTGCTATGAGTTTAAATTTCTGTCAATCTTTGATAATGCTCATGCTTATTTCCAGGTACCAAATCCAACGATCTGTGCTTTGATGGACTTGAGCTTTGATTTTTATTAAAATTTAGGCCCATAGAGGTATGGGTTGTTACATTTGATATCAGAGCCTAGGTTAATAGATCAAAGAGATTAGGATAAACTGATAGAATGCATTCGTACTTTCCCATATAGTTATATTATATTTTTATGCTAGATTCTACGAGTTTCGACCATAGAAGTAGTTGTAGTTCCACTCGGAAGGAATGTACAAAGCGACTATGAGTTGAAATATCTTAGAGTTAAAATTTGCATGCTGACTTCGAAGTACTCTACGGAGTGCTGGCAATGCGTAAAGCACTGCTGATGAAAAGCATTAGTGTGACATATGGCTGAAACCGAAGATTGGAGGTGTTCGACTTGATGGTTGTGATTCTATCTACCTTGTGATATTGGATTTTGAGTCCCAGTTAGAGACATAAAATTATTCAAGATGGATGGGTAACTAGATTCTGTATGTCGCAATTGTTGGAAGCAAGTTTACGCTAGGGTGCATTCATTAATCACCTCTTAGATGGAGAATCAGACTTTTACTTGAATAATTAATGTTAATACCTTAGTCTAAAACCTCTGAGAGAATTTTTATAAAGTATTGTTTGGAAATGCCTTAGATTTTAGAAAAAGGTTTTTCAAAGGATTTCTTTTTGTAAAGATTTATTTTGGAAATTTATGTTCAAAATTTGATTTCAAGGGAAAACATGCATCTAAATATTATGAGATTTTATTTCCCAAATGGTATACAAACTTGAAAAGTGAGAAAGATATTTGTGAAAACTTTGACTTTAAAGGCCACTTGTTTGACGTAGGGAAGGCAAATAGAGTTGGAATTTGCGAATTTAGCGGTGCATTAGGGTTGACGATGCGACATATGCAAGCAATAACAAGGGAAAAGCTGTTTTAGCCTTGTACTTCTATTTTCATACCTTGTCGACGATGCGCACAAGTCTATTTTTGTACTTAATTCCATTTTAGAGATTGAAAATAAACCTCCTTAAGCATTTTATACATGGAAAATTGAAGTAAATCTAGGCCAGCAAAGAAATATTCACTGTATTACGAGAATAAGAAGATTATAGTGGGTTAGAATGTTAAATTCTACGCCTAAATTCCTTTTTTGGCATAAGTGAAAAGTTTAGGAAGCGATTTTTTCGATGCGTTAGATTATTGGATGGTAGGAAGTGGATGCAAAATCGGTTGCTTCACACTTCTATTTGTAGGAGCATAGTGGTTTTTGTTGAAAAGATTTTTCAAAAAGCTGCATACATGCAGAACTGCCAGAATATATATTAGTTGTTTGCATCATGTTTTTGAATGTTTTCAAAAGAGATGCATTCATTTAGGCAGATCCAATTTATAATCTGTTACTCGGTTGTTTAACCATGTAACAAGAGGCTCGGCGTAGACACCTCAGTCGACATAAGGCATCGGTCGGCACACCTTCCCTCGTTTGGCACAGGCCTCTTTCGACACAGGCCTCTTTCAGCACACAAAGCTTCGTTCGGCACACCTTGCCTCGTTCGGAATCTCCCCTCGTTCGGCACAAGCCTCGTTTGGCACACCATGCCTCTTTCAGCACAAGCCTCGTTAGGCACACCATGCCTCATTCGGCACAGGCCTCGTTCGACACAGGCCTCGTTCGACACACCTCCCCTCGTTCGGCACACAGGCCTCTTTCGGCACACAAGGCCTCATTCGACACAGTCCTCATTCGACACACCTTCCCTTGATCGGCATATGCCTCTATCGACACACAAGGCCTCGTTCAGCATCTCCCCTCGCTCGGCACACCCTCGCTCGGCACAAGGCCTCGTTCGGCATACAAGTGCGGTTCGGCACACATTCCTCGCTCAGCATACGAATGCCGTTCGACCTGGAAATGTGGCTCGGCATATGAGTGCTATTTGGCATGGAAACATTGCTTGGCATTCGAATGTCGTTCTACCTGGAAATGTGGCTCGACATACGCGTGCAGTTCGGCATGGAAACCTCGTTTGGCATTCTCTGGTTCGACCAACCTAGCTCAACAATTGCCGTTCTACATCCCTGGCTCGGTGTGCAGAATCTACTTACCACGGGCCAAGGTACCTTGTTCCTAGTCCCGCGAGGGAAGTCCAACCCATCTTCTTCTATAAATAGAAGGGCATGGGCATAGTGGAAGGGACTTTTTTTCGAGAACACTGGGGAGAATCTGCCGCTTTCAAGACTCATTCTTTTTCACTTAGCATTTGCATTCGAGTAGTTGGTGTACGGATTGTATCTATAACCTACTATTTAGTAAAGCAACAAAGATTAAAACCAAAGTGGACATAGGCAGTTATGTCGAACCTTTATAAGTCCAGTGTTCTTGTTTTTGCAGTTAATTTAACATACAGTCCTTTGTTTTAATTTACTTTCTTCATTAATCTCTCTATATAATCTTTCTCAAGGGTGTTAGTGACCAATTATGGTGGTAACATAATCATTCCGCATACATTTTTTCCATGTGGTGATATAGTAATACATTATGCACTTATGTACGTTTGGTTACAAAATTGGTTGTATACTAATTGGTTGTCAAGTTTATGATAAATAGGAGCAAAAACCATGATTTGGTCATTGGTGAAAATTTTGGAGACGGAATTATTTTTAAGGGAGGAAGAATGTAACACGCTGTAATTTGGCATTAGTTATTTAATTAGCTAGTTGGTTAATTAATTAAGCTCCAAAAATGGAATTTGTGCAAATAAAGGATTTGACTATGGAACATACACCATTGCATTGGTGGAAATTTTTTGAGCAGCTTTCATATTTGGAGTTTTGCAAGCAGAGTCCAACTGAAGAAGTAATGGATGAAAAACAAATTCGGAGTGAAAAAAATTAAATAAGAAAAATTAACGTTTTTATATTAATTACTCAGGCCCATAGGCCGACCTGTTATTAGGGACAGCCAACCCTCAACGGTCGATTAGTGATCCATTGGCAGTCGACTGGTTGGAACCTGGCAGCTCCAATAAATCTAGGTCGCAATGGCTAGGATTTAATATTTCGATTGAACAGTTCTGGTTGATTCTAGCATCTATAAATTTAGACCTAGCATTCCCTTCCCTGCTTATATTTTTGTGGAGGCAGTAGTGAAGCTCCGCCATTTCTTTTTCTCCATTGTCGTTCTAAATTACAAAGATAAAATATTTGTATATATATTCGTACAAATTAGAGAAGAGAATCAACCATATATGTATTTGAGGTAATTTATGTATTGTATCTATTTGTATCTATTTTCCTTCCCAATCCCAAATCTATTTTTAAATCTGTAATTCTAATGAATGTATATACCCTTTTGTACATATCTCTTGAATTAAAAAGGATTTTGAGATGAATCAATGGTACTACTTTAGATTTGGAGATTTTGATCGCTTTTAAAAAGTGAGTGGGAAATTTTATACATTGTTATGACATGAAAATTATCCCGTTGGTGTTTATTTGATTTTTAAGCTTAATTTGTAATTATATATGAGTATTATGCAACGAATAGAATATGATATAAATATAATAAATATCGCCTGCATATTTTTGTTTATGAATTGGTTTAGCATTATTCACAACATGACCCGAAGATCAGTCCCAAAAGTATAAATTTAGAATATTGATTTGAATAAAATTTATTCCAGATCTGAAATAGGTTGTATAACAATGTTATAAATTTAGATTATTACCCAAATATTGTTAGAGTATAAACTTTTATATATTTGGAATTGATGGAATATTGATCCGTTTAATATTTATAAATTAGTTTGATTTCTTTCCCATTTAGAAAGATACAACGTTTGATATAACAAGAATCATATGCAAATGGAAAGAGAAAGAGAAGTGTAAAGCATGAATTCATTGTAGTTTACACTGTCTATGTTTGCACAAAAAGTGACACAAACACCCAACAGAAGTTTTGAAAAGAAAAAAATGAAGATAATAAAATGGAACCAAAGGATAATACCAAAAAATAGCAGTAAATTGAAACAATGACACAAACACAACGATTTATAGTTGTTCGACGTTGTATGCCTACGTCCACTTTGAACAGATTCCTTTATTAATCACTTTGTAAACTGAGTAAAATAGGGATCGAATGAAAATCCTTAGTTATAATAGGATGCAAAGCGACTAGCAGCGTAAAGGTCCGGAAAATGAACAAACAAGCCTTTATTTGTAGACGAAGATGATAAAATATCTTCCTGAAAATTCATTAGAAGAACCTCCAGAACCATATGGACCTACAAAAAGGGATCGCATGGTCCAAATCCCAAAGAATAGGGATTGGTAGCGACCCTTACTGTGACGACCCGGAATTTCTAACAATCTAAATTTGAATATTTAATTGATTGTAAATATTTAAAAGGGTAATTATTAACTTGAATTCAAATATTATTATTAATAGCAATTAAGTTGTTAGATTTAATAACCTAAAATTGGATGAATTAATGAATCTTCAGGTTTTAAGCCTGTTTAAAATAATTTGAAGGCTTATAAAATCTATAATGATGATACTGAATAATAGAATGGTTGAAGTTTAATTTAAAGGTGATTTGTTCAATTTTAATAATATATCGTTTAAATCGATATTTGAAAATAGCCTTCCGAGGCACAGTCTCGGGATTCGACGAAACCAGTTCCATTGGATCTGTAATAGTTAGTTATTATCGGATTTCAATTTTCGTAGCAATCAGAGTTGTCGTTTGACCCTGGCAGCTCGAAACGCATAGAAACTATTTTAATCGATTTAATTTAAAATTGATCGTTTACTTCCGTAACTCGTGCATATGATCGAATTAGCTTTCGAAACACGTTCCATTGTGTTCGGGATGCAGGTAAAACCTTATAATCGCCTGGCGGCATGTCGGATTCGGAGTTCGAATTTTATGGTAGCATTACAAGGGCATTTTGGAAATTTTATAATATAATAAAATTTGAAGTACATTTAGTCAGAGATATTTTTATAATAGCGTACGTAGGAAGCTATTTCCCCAAACCAATATTTTATTTTCGTCTTCCTCTCTAAGCTTAAAGGAGAAATCGAACTGATAAAAATGAGGGAGTCGCCGTTGTTTTTCCTAAACCCCGTTCTATTTCCCCTCAAATTAATCGAAGCCGAGCCCTTCGTTTCCTTCTTCCCTCTTTCAAAATTGAATTTGTTCTCTAAATAAAAATGAGAGAGACGAAATAAATCTCGAGCTCGTGCCGGTCTAGGTGGCGACAACCTAGGGTTCGTGGAGGCTTTGGGCTTCGACTCGAGTAGTTTTACTGTAGGCGCGGAGGTCGTTGGTCGCGATGATCGCGAGAGGCAGAGGCAAATCAAGTAGCGACTTCGCCTAAGACGTTGTGGAGTAGAGACGAACAAAGAAGATGAGTCGCTGATGTTCATCTGGGAGACTCGTGGCTATGGGATGTTGCAATGTGGGATGTCGCGGCTATCGACAACGACTTGGTGGAGTGCTGTGGGATCGCGAGTTAGTAGGCTTCGGTGATTAGGTTTGAGAATGGAGCTTGTTCACGAGCAAGCGGGAAGTGGCAGGCTTCGGCGATGGCTAGGGTTTCGGGGAAGCAGCATCTTCGTTGCTCAATTTGATCTGCGTTAGAGGTAATTTACTCTAAGAAAATAATGAATACAGACAATATTATTTTATATATGAATGCAATTTTAATTTATATGTATATACAGGAAGCTGAAGAAAATGTGTAATAATAAACATAAGTAGACATACTCACATTTTAAATTTACTGGTCTATTTTAAAAATAAATTATTAAGGTGGTTAATTTGTTCTATTAGCATAATTAATTTATTTTAGTTTCTAAAACTAATTTATTAATTGAAAATTTGGTTAAATAAAATTATTTGTTAATTAAATTAAATTCAGCAAATGGAAATTATTTGTTCGATTTATTCAAATGTTAACAAAATGAATCTAATGTTTATACAAGGTCTAAATCAGGAAGGGAACAAGTCGAGATTGGATCAGATTTGCAAATTTAAGGGGCAAAGGTGAGTAAATCTCACTCTTTTGGTTTTTTTTATATTTAAATTTAAATGGTTAAATTTTAAATAATTGATGGAATGATTAAATTAATTGGATGTGCATTGATGATGATGTGACTTTGGATTTTGGTTGGTTCTCGAGTTAAGTGTGGTTTGACTCAAAGTATTTGGGTTTTAAATTGTTTTAAACCTAAGTTATAAATAACAAAATGTTTTCATTGTTAATAAGGGCTTAATGATTTGCGATTCATCAAATCAGAAGGGTAAATAAAATGGATAATTAATTAATTAAAATTTTTGATTTGGGTTAATTGATTTAGTAATTAAGGGTTTGAATTAATTAAGTAAGGACTAAGTTAATTAATTAAGTTTGATTAATTTAGAATAATCAATGGATGGTTTGAAGGGCAGTTACTTAATGTAATTAATAAAATATAATTACTTTGTGAAATTTATCAAGAGATTAATTAAGATAATTAATTAAGGAGTAATTAATTTATTAATGAAGTAAATAAAAGAATAGTTAATTACAGATTGAGATTAATCGAGAATGATTAATATTGGGATTGAATTAAAGCAATTAATTTAGATTAGAACAAATCAAAACATAATTGGAAATCATTAATTTATATAATCAACGATGTAATTAAAGATTGATTAATTAAGATGAATTAATCATAAGTGACTCATGAGAAATTAATTAATGTAAGTAATTAAGAATTAGTGTAATTGATTATAGTTAATTAATTTGTGAAGTAATTAAAGATTACTCATTGATTTGGTAAGAATAATTAATGTCGTGAAATTAATTAAAGATAATTACTTGAATGGGATTCTAAGATAATTAATCTAGGGTGATTAATTAAGATGAATGAGGAAGGGTTGATTAATTAATTTGGAATTAATTAATGAAAGAATCTAAGTGATTAAGGTTCGAAATTCAATTAGAAAGCTTTGCTTCCGAATGATTGAATGGTATTGGATGATTCGAAGGAGTTGATAACTCTGATATGAAATGTTGAGTATTTCATTTGGATAACTTGGAATAGGATGATATGAGATTCGAAGAAACCAGGGTCGGGTCTTGGGAAAATGCCCGAAACCACTTCGAATGTTTGTAGATTGATACATAAAATCTATATACAAAAGTGAAGTGATTTGGAGGTATTGGACTGTTTTAAAAACTAAATCTTTGGTATTTAGAAACTTATATGTGGCTAAGTGTTGTCTATAATAATTTGAGCTTGAATTGATATAAGTTACCCGGGTTTATATGAGTTGTGTACCTTGTATTTCATGTTAGTTTGGTTTACTCACGCTGGTTTTCCAGCCTGACCCGGGTGTTACTTTGGTGTAATGCTCGGGTCAGACCGAATATTACAGATTTTCAGGTAGGTATGTTCTGGAGCTCAGGAGGCGAGCTGGATGGCAATAGCGTATAGAGTATTTCCGCTATATTTATATTATTGTTAATCTGAGACATGATAATTGTATATACTCAGTGATTGTATATATGTGAAACTGTGATGTACATTAAATGTAATCGACAGATATAGTATTCTTTTGTAAACTGTTATTATTTATTATTATATTTTATCCACTGCGAATGCGAGTTGTTGATGTTTCTGTTCTTCTTCTTCTATCTCTTTCTTTTTTTTCATAACTATCTGGAATTTTCAGCTTCAAAAATTTCGGGTCGTTACATTTGGTATCAGAGCGGAAAGGTTAAGACAGAACCTTGGCTCTGGTGGGGATTACTCATTAAATAGAGTCCAAAAGTACTCTAGAATGAGTTGAGTGTGTGTGTGTGTGTGTGTATATAAGAGCGTACTTGTTGTTTTCTTATATAAAGGTTTTAAATGATTTTATATAAAAAATATATTTTGATATATTAAGCAATATTCCCCACTAATAAATTATTGGTTGATTGATTGCTAAATTATTGGAATTAAATTAAGAAGTAATATAAAATACAACATAACTGAAATCTTGAGTTAGAATTAAATTAAGTGGTAATAGAAATACAATCACATTAAAATTAAATTGATTTAAATGAAATTATAAAATTTGAATTTAAAAATTAAATTGTTTAAAAGCTTTAAATAAAAGTAAGTTTGAAATGGATTCAAACTGAAATTCAATCTTGAATTTATAGAAGTAAGAATTTTATAAAAAGGAATTGGCATCTAGGTATGATTACCTTGGGTATTATTATAAATAGTTGTTGTATTTAATAATGAGATATTTGTTATTAAGTAAGTCAAATGAAGTAAATTTATTAGAAGAGTATAACTTTTAAATTTAAAGTAATGAGAAATAATAAATAAGTATTATTTGAATAACTGGGACTTGTTGTAAACAATGGGATGTGATACCCAAAGTGATAAGTTTTTAAGTGGGAAAATTATTATTGTGAAGTTTAAGGATTGAATGAGGTTGATTGGATTAAGTAAATCGAATTTAACTTGGGAGAAGTTAAATAAGTTTGAATGAAAAACTTGAATTGGAAATTTTAAGATGAAATTGGAATTTAACTTGGAAAGTTAAATGGTTAATTTGAATTGGTAGTTTGTGTGATCTCAAAATGGGTTTGAGATCTGGAGATGGATGGACGTTTTAAAATAAACTGGATCAATTTAAATGGAAGTGTAAATTTACATTGAATTGTCGGGGAAGTGAATAGTTTGACTCTTGACTATTGTCAATATAAATTGTTTTGATATAAACTTATTTTTCTAAGCTATTAAATATATACAATCTTTCTTTCTTAAAGCCAAATTATTTTAAACTTGTTTTACAATTATTTTTAGAGCTATTTAACAATTTTTCAACTATTTTCTAAACTAATTACTATTTTTCAACTATTTCACAAACTAATTTCTATTTTACAACTATTTTGCAATTATCTAAAATTATTGAAACTATTCAACTATTTTCCGACTATTTTACAATTAGTTAACTATTTCATAGCTATTTTGCAAAGTAATAATTATTTTTCAACTACTTATCTATTTTTCAAATTTTCAAGCTATTTTCTAAATATAAACTGGTCGGAGTTCAAACTGTTATTGATTTAAATACCCAACTGAGATAAGGCAATTGTAAATAAGTGAAAGGGGAATTAAAGGAAATGTGAATAGAAAGGGAATTGGTTGGGCTAATAATCAATGAAATAAATACGTGGGATGTACGTATATTATTCTATTCGCATAGTGATTTGATCCAGATTCGAGCACAAAATTTTGAAATAGTTTATCGATCCGAGTTGGGGATTTTTCACTCTATTTTCGACAAAGAGCCTGGATATGGATTGTTGATTGGCTCTGGATATTCTCTATCATAGTTGTGGCTATGCAAGGAGAATGACGGTTTCTAATCAAGAAACCAGATTTGTGTCCTCACTAGGAAGTCGGGTGGGCGATACTAGTTCGGAAGTGAAATTGTGTGATTGAGTGAGCGATCAGATTGGTATAGCGTACAGATGATAAGTGTACATCATACCGATTTGAATGAAATTGACATTGGAAGGAGTAATCAAATTTGAATGTTTGATTTTGAATAAACAAAGTTATATATCTTTGTTATATAAGATAAATCTCCCCTTGATGAATCTATTGCCAGAAGGAAAGGTTTTTTGAAAGTGTTTGAAGCATAAAAGTAGTTTTATACAAGTTTGAAATGATCCAAAGTTATAAAAACTATATATATATCTAAATATATATATAAAGGATCTTATGAGGATTTTGGAAAAGTTTTTTTTGGAACCTTTGGATTTGGAAAGGCTTTTGATTTTTGGACAAAATCAATATTAAAATTTGGAAAGCCTAGTTTGAGAATTATAGATTTTGGAACAATCGATTTTGTGTAAAGGAGTTTAGTATGAAATCATACTAGATGTATGAGTTGAAGATACTATATGTGTAGTATAAAATGTTTTGATGATGGCTCTGGGGAAAAAGGCGCTCCCTTGAAATGAACTTCTCAGGAGTGCCACCGGGTGGTGCTGCCTTGAGCCCCAAGGGGGGTTCTAAAGTTGATCCTGTGAGGAGTCCGGACAAAACTAGTTCCTGGGGATTATGATTAGTGTATGCCATAGCGAAATTCGTGTATGTTGTTGAGAGCCAATAGTCTGCGTTTGCTTTTATATCGGTAGACTGCGATCTATGTAGGAGTGGAGAAGTTTCATTTTGACAGCGAAAATCAGAGGCTGTTGAGAGCCTGCAGTTACATGGACTTTTGCTGCGATGGCAACGTAACCCTGGAATGTAACTGTGATCTGTTGTGGGTTCCATGGCGTAATCGATAGGCCATGGAGAGCCTGCAGTTACATGGACTTTTGCTGTGATGGCAACGTAAACCTGGATGTAACTACGACCATGGATGGGGGTGATGATTTCCAGAGCATTCTCACCAAAGATATTTTCTCTATTTCAAAATGCTTTCAATATTTTCGATAAAATTATTTTCAAAGTATTTTCACTGGATGTTGAAAACGGGTCTGCCAAGCACTTGTAGATTTTCAGTCTTATGCCTGATCAACATATGACCGAATTTCTATGAGAACAAGGATGGACTGGTTGGGACATCGAGTTATAAGAAGTATTTTTTTATAAAGAGCTATTTTATTAGTATGATGTGAATTTAAAACCATTTCTAAAAAAAAGGGTTGGAATTTTGGAAAATCAAGGGAAACCCAAACTGAAATTATAAAATAAAATTGAAACTCGGAAAAATTTAATGAAGTGATTCTTTGTAATTAAAAATTGATTATTAAATTAAAAATGGAAGTAAGCTAATCAGCTAAATAAATTATTTAATAATATATGTTAATAAAATTTAACTCGGTTAAATAAAGGGGATTGTAAATTAATAATGGGGTTGGGAAAATGAATTCGAATTATATATAGAATTCGACTTGGGTTTGATAATGGATTAAATAAGGAGAGATGTTGTAAAAAATAAAATAGAGTTGGATCGAAATAGTGATGGTTTTAAATTAGCAATAAAATTCAAGTGAGTTGCAAATAAAACCCAGATGCGTAGAAATAGATTGAGAATGGCTTTGTATTAATGGAATAAATTCAAAAATGAATTAAGTAAGTAAATTTAAAATTTAAAATGGGTTAATCGAATTAAAAAAATAAATAGATGAAGTCTGATTAAATAAAAACTAAATCAAAGTTGTAATTGGAATTGAATTATCAGACTGAACTTAAGTTCGGTGGCATACGTGCTTGGATATTATTTTGATAAATGGAGAAGGTGAAGTAAAATTAAAATTAAAATGGATGGGCTAACTTAATTTAATGGAATTTGATTGAATGAGAATCAAATAGAAGTAAACTAAAGTTTGATGTTGGAATAAATTAAAGTAAATTAACTTAAGTTTAAAATTTATGGAAGCTTGGCTTCGAATAAGGGTGAAAGCCCATTAAATAAAGATTGGATTGAATTAATTTGGGAAGGCTAGAAGTATACAAGAATGGAATGTGTCGAGCTAAATGAATGGTTGGTGAATAAATTAGAAATGAAATGGAATTAAATATAGAATGAGTAGAAAATTAATTTAAAGTAATTATAAACTAAAATGGATACTTTATTAAGCAAATATCATCGAAATTGCCTAAGATGAATTGTCGTTTGGCGTAAACAAAAGTAATTAAATTTTTGTGGGTTGATAAAGATTAAATAAATTGGTTTTAGAATTAATTGAATTGAATATGTGCTTGTTGTATTAAAAATCAATTGAATGTAAGAAATTGAGGTGCAAACCATTAAAATTGAATAAAATGGCTTATGAATCAATTGAAAGCAATTAAATTAGTTTGAAGACATATAAATTGCTTGAGAAAGTTATTTTGAGTGCATTTCTTTTAGAATTGAAGTGTTATAATTGTTTAAATAAGAGAAATATTATAGTCTTCATAAATATAGTGCTTATATATGTAAATTGAGTGAATACAGGAACCTGAAGGCCGTTTGGCAGGATTTGGTTGCACTAATTGCTAAAATTAATAAGCCGCTTGCTTAAAATGCTAAATAAAGGTACGCCTACGCAATACAAATAGAAAATATGAACTGTGTTTGTTTTTACGACCGTGTGGGTCGATGTATATATATTTATATCTCTTGTCAAATTGCAAAAGCTCCTCCGTACAAAGGAAACTCTACCAAAAAATTTCGAAAATTTTGGGAGTTAGAAAATTTTTGGGAAAATTTTTGTTGACAACAAAACGATTTCAAATTGGAAATTAAAGTAAATTAGTAAATGAAACTAATATGAATCTGTTATACTTGAAAGATAAAATTCAATGTTCAAAATTTAAGGTAAATTGAATTCGTATGAAAATGGGAAAAAATAGTTTGAATAGAAATGGATATGAAAACTTCTATAAGGAAAGGTATGTAAAGATTTGAAAAGGCTATAATTGGATATTATTGTTAAGTAGGTTATGCAGCTATTAAAGGGAAAATAAAATTGGATGTGATTCCAAAAGATAAATTTGAATTGCCCGACTAAAAGGTATGTATTTAAATTTCTGTATGAAATTGGATTGGGTTTTTGATCTAGCCACTTGGCTTTCTGTTTTCTTTTTGGAATTTGGGAGCCCGTAGAGGCATTTTGTAGTAGTACCGAGCTAGCCGCGCAAAGGAGACGCTGGCAAAAAATTTCGGAAATTTAAGGAGTCAGAAAAATTTTGAGAAAATTTTGATAATTTTAAAATTTGGTTTTAAATTGAAATTTAAACGATTGAGAAAAAGGGTAGTGTTTGAAACTATAGAAGGTTTTGGGAAGTTGGTTAAGGTGATAGCGAGTCTTTAATAAAAGATAGTTGGTAGGATGTTGAATTGTGGGTTTTGGGAAAAGGTAAACGGGTTTTGAACCATTCTTCCTAACTAGTAATTTCGGGGACGAAATTCTTTTATGGGGGGAGGAATGTGACGACCCGGAATTTCTAACAATCTAAATTTGAATATTTAATTGATTGTAAATATTTAAAAGGGTAATTATTAACTTGAATTCAAATATTGTTATTAATAGCAATTAAGTTGTTAGATTTAATAACCTAAAATTGGATGAATTAATGAATCTTCAGGTTTTAAGCATGTTTAAAATAATTTGAAGGCTTATAAAATCTATAATGATGATACTGAAGATAATAGAATGGCTGAAGTTTAATTTAAAGGTGATTTGTTCAATTTTAATAATATTTCGTTTAAATAGATATTTGAAAATAGACTTCCGAGGCACAGTCTTGGGATTCGACGAAACCAGTTCCATTGGATCCGTAATAGTTAGTTATTATCGGATTTCAATTTTCGTAGCAATCAGAGTAGTCGTTTGACACTGGCAGCTCGAAACGCATAGAAACTATTTTAATCGATTTAATTTAAAATTGATCGTTTACTTCCGTAACTCGCGCATATTATCGAATTAGCTTTCGAAACACGTTCCATTGTGTTCGAGACGTGGGTAAAACTTTATAATCGCCTGGCGGCATGTCGGATTCCGAGTTTGAATTTTATGGTAGCATTACAAGGGCATTTTGGAAATTTTATAATATAATAAAATTGGAAGTACATTTAGTCAGAGATATTTTTATAATAGCGTACGCAGGAAGCTATTTCCCCAAACTGATATTTTATTTTCGTCTTCCTCCCTGAGCTTAAAGGAGAAATCAAACTGATAAAAATGAGGGAGTCGCCATTGTTTTTCCTAAACCCCATTCTATTTCCCCTCAAATTAATCGAAGTCGAGCCCTTCGTTTTCTTCTTCCCTCTTTCAAAAATTGAATTCGTTCTCTACAAAAAAAAGAGAGAGACGAAATAAATCTCGAGCTCGTGCCGATCTAGGCGGCGACAACCTAGGGTTCGTGGAGGCTTTGGGCTTCGACTCAAGTAGTTTTACTGTAGGCGCAGAGGTCGTGGGTCGCGATGATCGTGAGAGGCAGAAGCAAATGAAGTCGCGACTTCGCCTAGGACTTTGTGGAGTGGCGACGAATGAAGAAGATGAGTCGCTGATGTTCATCTGGGAGACTCGCGGCTATGGGATGTCGCACTGTGGGATCTCGCGGCTATCGACAACGACTTGGTGGAGTGCTGTGGGATTCGCGAGTCAGTAGGCTTCGGTGATTAGGTTTGAGAAGTCGAGCTTGTTCACGTGCAAGCTGGAAGTGGCAGGCTTCGGCGATGGCTAGGGTTTTGGGGAAGCAGCATCTTCGTTGCTCAATTTGATCCGCGTTAGAGGTAATTTACTCTAATAAAATAATGAATACAGACAATATTATTTTATATATGAGTGCAATTTTAATTTATATGTATGTACAGGAAGCTGAATAAAATGTGTAATAATAAACATAAGTAGACATACTCACATTTTAAATTTACTGGTCTATTTTAAAAATAAATTATTTAGGTGGTTAATTTGTTCTATTAGCATAATTAATTTATTTTAGTTTCTAAAACTAATTTATTAAATGAAAATTTGGTTAAATAAAATTATTTGTTAACTAAATTAAATTCAGCAAATGGAAATTATTTGTTCGATTTATTCGAATGTTAACAAAATGAATCCAATGTTTATACAAGGTCTAAATTAGGAAGGGAACAAGTCGAGATTGGATCAGATTTGCAAATTTAAGGCACAAAGGTGAATAAATCACACTCTGTTGGTTTTTTTATATATTTAAATTTAAATGGTTAAATTTTAAATAATTGATGGAATGATTAAATTAATTGGATGTGCATTGATGATGATGTGACTTTGGATTTTGGTTGGTTCTCGAGTTAAGTGTGGTTTGACTCGAAGTATTTGGGTTTTAAATTGTGTTAAACCTAAGTTATAAATAAGAAAATGTTTTCATTGTTAATAAGGGCTTAATGATTTATGATTCATCAAATCAGAAGGGTAAATAAAATGGATAATTAATTAATTAAATTAATTTATGATTTGGGTTAATTGATTTAAGAATCAAGGGTTTGAATTAATTAAGTAAGGACTAAGTTAATTAATTAAGTTTGATTAATTTAGAATAATCAATGGATGGTTTGAAGGGTAATTACTTAATGTAATTAATAAAATATAATTACTTTGTGAAATTTATCAAGAGATTAATTAAGATAATTAATTAAGGAGTAATTAATTTATTAATGAAGTAAATAAAAGAATAGTTAATTACAGATTGAGATTAATCGAGAATGATTAATACTGGGATTGAATTAAAGTAATTAATTTAGATTAGAACAAATCAAAACATAATTGGAAATCATTAATTGATATAATCAACGATGTAATTAAAGATTGATTAATTAAGATGAATTAATCATAAGTGACTCATGAGAAATTAATTAATGTAAGTAATTAAGAATTAGTGTAATTGATTATAGTTAATTAATTTGTGAAGTAATTAAAGATTACTCATTGATTTGGTAAGAATAATTAATGTCGTGAAATTAATTAAAGATAATTACTTGAATGGAATTGGAAGATAATTAATCCAGGGTGATTAATTTAGATGAATGAGGAAGGGTTGATTAATTAATTTGGAATTAATTAATGAAAGAATCTAAGTGACTAAGTTTCGAAATTCAATTAGAAAGCTTTGCTTCCGAATGATTGAATGGTATTGGATGATTCGAAGGAGTTGATAACTATGATATGAAATGTTGAGTATTTCATTTGGATAACTTGGAATAGGATGATATGAGATTCGAAGAAACCGGGGTCGGGTATTGGGAAAATACCCGAAACCACTTCGAATGTTTGTAGATTGATACATAAAATCTATATACAGGAGTGAAGTTATTTGGAGGTATTAAACTGTTTTAAAGACTAAATCTTTGGTATTTAGAAACTTATATGTGGGCTAAGTGTCGTCTATAATAATTTGAGCTTGAATTGATATAAGTTACCCGGGTTTATATGAGTTGTATACCTTGTATTTCATGTTAGTTGGGTTTACTCACGCTGGTTTTCCAGCCTGACCTAGGTGTTACTTTGGTGCAATGCTCGGGTCAGACCGAGTATTACAGATTTTCTGGTAGGTACGTTCTGGAGCTCAGGAGGCGAGCTGGATGGCAATAGCGTATAGAGTGTTTCCGCTGTATTTATATTATTGTTAATCCGAGACATGATAATTGTATATATTCAGTGACTGTATATATGTGAAACTCTAATGTATATTAAATGTAATCGACAGATATAGTATTCTTTTGTATACTGTTATTATTTATTATTATATTTTATCCGCTGCGAATGTGAGTTGTTGATGTTTCTGTTCTTCTTCTTCTATCTCTTTCTTTTTTTCATAACTATCTGGAATTTTCGGCTTCGGAAATTTCGGGTCATTACACTTACTTTGGTGGAATTTGGGATGCCATCCCTATGGTAGCTTCCCCATGCCGAAACATGCTTAGCCTCCAATTTTGATTCCAATTGGGTTAGTAGAACTCGAATTATTTCATGATATCTGCTTCAATAAGGATTGCCTATTGATTTCAGTCGATCCTTACTTAGGGAAAAGGGCCTATCCCTCTGACTTTATTCTTTTGAGGTGCGATCCCTAGGGTCCCCCTATCTTGGTCATAAAATTTCATATGCATTGGACTTGTCGATTTTGAGATAATCGTTTTCTATTAAAATGTACTTGCTTCCTGAAACATATGGATCCCTACTTTGGGAGTTGATTTCTGCCGATCCCTCCTATATGTTGAGCCATATTCCATACTTTGAACATTTTTTGTTACATATCTCTCAATTCCATTCAATTACGGCTTCATATTACCATCTGTAGTTGACCTCTGGACCCACCAATCATCGCTATGGACTCATCGACTTTGATAACGGTCGAATCTAACTTGTCCAATCAGTTCAATTTAGCCGGGTCAAAATTTCGGATAACGCTTGCCTCCTAAATTTGTTCTTGCACTGAACACGACGTGCTTTGAATCGAAGCAAGTTAGAGTTGTTGGATAGATTTTCGTCCAGTTTCTGAATAGTCATTATCACCCCATCAAATTATTTTCCCAAAGTGGTGTATCTCTTTTAGACCGTCACGGCATTTGGTCAATTTTTGATATTATAAATTCTAGATTATATTATATTAGTTGATGTATATGTTCAGTTCTATGAGATTAATAAGCTTTGGTTATTTGATCTAGTATCAAGCTTGAAGTGTAACGACCAGCTATTTCGAACCGTTCGCATCCACACTTGTCGGACTTGAATTGCTCAAAAAAACAGATTGTTAATTTTATATTTCGAAAACTCAGCTTATACAGCAAATAAATCAATCACAAAATCACAAACACAGAGTAATGTAAGAGTAAGCAGCAGAATAGATAAATAGTAGTTCATGAAGCTACTATATAAACATCAGAGTTAAACAAAATACAACAAATCTCAAATATAGAGTAGTCTCAAACACAAAAGTAACTGACGAGTCTGAACATAAGTGACTAGAATAAACAGAAATAACTGAAAGTTGGATAGATAGATCTTCAAACAAAGCTCCAATCTTCAAAGGTGAGTCTCAAATGCTGTGACACTCAGTCTGACCCGAGCATAAAGAAAAATACAAAATACTCGAGTCAGTATTAACTTTCTTATATAGTAAATTCAACTCAAGTCAAATGTCAACTGAAATATAAGTAACTTAAAGGATGTTTGAGATTTCCATCTCCTAAGGATTCGTGGAACTACCTATCATGTAGTAATTACGCTATTATAATATGTCTATAGTAAAGTAAACTATCAAAATAGTGTTAAGGCGTTACCTATATCCCCCTTAACACATTTTTATATATTCCCATAGTCTATACAGTACCGTAATTCCTTCGAAAATTAGAGGGCTATCAGAGGGCACTCCATAGGTATGGTACAAACCAAACTCGTAAAAGGTGCGATAAGGCATGTGACACGGCACTCGAGGCAATGCCAGGGTAGATATACCATTTGCACTCCCGGACTGGTGGGCAGCTACTACTGCCCACCTAGTGACACACTCCCAAATCAAAGGTGCACCCAATCAAATCATAAAAGCAATAGAATGGTATCGAAGAAATGTGCCCGATCGGGGGAATGACCTCGCTTGGCCTAGTATAACTCCTGTTTTAGCCACATCAAGCTGACTCACAGGAGTCATGGCTATGTAAATACCATATAGAATCGTCACAAAACCATCCTACTTCGTTCTGGAGCCTCCACCACATACACAGTTGTTAAAGTGGTTTTCGGTATTTGTAGAAAGTATGACAATATCTGATTCTGGTCTCTTTAACAACCAAACACTTATTTCATGCCGTGGTCATTTCATTTCAAATAGTTCATTCTTCATATCAAGTATCATATTCATTTCAAAACCATATCAAATTTGATATCATTATTCACTTTAAATAATATTCATTTTCAGAATCGTAACATTTTGAAATTATAACACTTTTGTAACCATAGCACTTTTGAAATCATAACACTTTGAAAATCATAACACTTTTGAAATCATAACGCTTTGGAAATCATAACAGTTTCCACTTAAACAGTTAAATGTTGAAAATAGCGTGTGTGTCTATATATATATATATATATTAAAATAGTTATAAATTAAAATAGTTTATATACATTTTAAAAATACTTTATATAATAAAATAGTTTCCTCCAAATTAAAAAATCGATTCAAATCAACTCAAATTCCGAAATTTAATTTAATTCAATCCCAGTTCATCAATTTCAATTCAATTCAACTTCTCAATAAACCATTTTAATTTTTATAGATTCTAAATATAGATCTGAACTACAAATTAAACCATTTCAATTTCAATAGATTTCAAAGTTAAAATATTCAAACATTTACAATAACTCAATTTGATACATTTCATTTACACTTCAGACTTGACTTAATTATTATTTAGTTTTAAAAACATTCACTTAATCAATCCAATAATCCTTTAAATAAAATCTCAAATTTTAGATTTAAATAAAACTAAATATCCCATTTCAATTTATTTAAATTTGAAAATATTCCTTTAATCACCTTTAATCAAAAATCAAGTTATAAATCATATCTTTAAAATCTCAAATTCAATAAGTTTAAATCAACGCTTATCCAAATTCAATTATTAACAAAATTTTAAATTTCAAGTCAACATTAATTTATCTTCCCAACCTTTATTATTAAAGTTATAAAAATCTATTTTCAAAATATTAATATAAATTTAAATAAATACTTAAACATATTATATACTAATTAAATTAAATTTTATTAAATTATACCTTATTATTAATTTATTTTATATTAAATCTATTTTTATATATTTTAAAATAATAATATTATAGGCAAAATCTTAAAAAATTTATTTTCATAACTAACTTATAAATTTAAAATTTCCAAAACATAAAATTTTAAAATCTAAAATTTAGACTTATGTAAAATATCATATATATATATATATATATATATATATATTATTTTTAAAAATCAATATTTATTAAAACCTATATATTTTCTTTCAAAACTTTGGAAATCATTTTCAAAATATAGACCAACGGTGTCCGTATATAATTTTCTATCCTATGGACAAGCGATTCGGATTTTTATCATTTCAATCCACAATTAAATATCTACGGGTATATACCATTTCAAACCGCAATCCCAAAATTTCAAAATAAATGAAAATCGTTTGGGTTTATCATTTCAACCCATTACGATTTTCCCCTATTCTATAATATCGTTCGGGTATGTATCATTTCAACCCAAAGGGAATTCTAAATTAACAGGAACTTGCAGAGTGAGAACAATTATGATAAAATATAACATATCAATAACAGACATATCATTAGTAACAAATTAATTAAATATACACAACAGGATATAATGCCATATATCACAGGTGAACAATTGTAGATAATGGCATATCATATTTAAGATTTAAATAACTAGCAATTCAAATTTAACAACATATTTCAATTGTCATTTCAAGTGAAATCAAATTTACTAAATATAAGATGTTAATCGTGAGTGATTTCTCACCTTTCGAGGCTAGAGGAATGTGAGAACAAGATGAAATGGACACAGATAAGCATGGATAATTGACAAAGCTAGAAGAACTGCTGCTGAAACGCGGCAGCGACAAGCTAGAAACTGCTATGACAAATTTCATAGTGGGAAACCAAATCAGTATGGACAGAATTCCAAAATAATATATATAAAAATTCATATAAAAATCTTTATATTATAAAATAAATATTCAATTTAAACACATATTAAATCAAAATATCGTCATATTATATATTAAAAATTGTTATTTCCTAAAGAGATCTATTTCTTATCAAAATATATATGCAACACATGTATGAATCCATATATGCTTATCTATATATATAACTAATATATATAGACTAATATATATAGACTAATATATAAACTTACACTTTATATTTATTTTCAAAATTCCAGATCAATATATAAACACAATATATATATATATATATATATATATATATATATATATTACAAAAATATGTCACAAAATAAAATCCTAAATTTAGATCAATAAACATGTTTAAACGTTTTAAACAAGATCAAGAATACAAAAGTTCACATAGATATAAAAGCTATATATATCATACTATACGTATATATGTAGGCGAAGGTACATAATTATCTATTCCTTAAAACTTTATCCCTTAAAATTGCAAGCTAACATAACTCAAAGTAATGTATATACATATATATAAACTCAATATATCACATAACTTAAGTAAACTTATATATATTCTAACAAACATATATGTATAACTTATATGTATGAATAACTAAATTATAGATAACTTTATATAATATTTATATATATAAACAACATATCAGTTATATAAACTAGTACAACTTACACATTATAACAACTTTATATATATATATATATGTGTACAGTTTACAAATCAATATTTAATAAACAAATATATTACCCTTCAAAAATTTATATATACACACACGTACCCATATATATGTAGGCTGCGAAGCTGGACTATGATGAGCAAGGAAGAAGGATGCTGCGGCTGAGGGAGACAAGCAACAACGTTGAGGTAGCATGGAGAAGAATAGAAAGTAGCTTGGGTGACAAGCTGCGGTGTCAAAGTGGAGTTGTTGCATGCTCGGATGGCTTGTCGTGAATCGGGATAAAGGTGGGAAGGCTCGTCTAGAGGCTTTATGGGCTCTCAAGTAGGAGGGTGGCGATTTGCTGTGGTGCGGTGGTGGGAAGGTGAATCGGTGGAGGGGTAGTTGCAGGCTGCTTGCATTGTAGAGGTAGGCAGTGGGTCACGAACCGAAGCAAGGGTCGGAGGGTGATATGGGTTTGCATGAGGGGGCAAGTCGATGTGGAGATATGTAGCGTTGAATCACGTAGCGGGTCGTTGCATGGGTTTATAGTGATCGTGGGGTAGCAGCGCTAGTTGTTTGTGTTTGGGAAGAAGTGGGTCGGGTTGTGAAGTGGAGAGCAGCTGGGTGGAAGGGCGGTGAAGCTTGGTGGCTACGATGGGAAAGGAGGTTGGACGTGAAAACGTCATAAGATGACAGTAGTTCAAGGAATATATATGCATGAAAGCTTTAGCAAAAATGCTTTCACTTTATTTTTATTTTTTTATATGGAGGAAAACCGAACAAATAGAGAATGAAGGGACAACATACATATATTCTGATAGAATAACAAAATCAGGCGGTTATGGATGTGAACAAGATGAATAGGGTTTGGCGAAGGAAATGAAACGAACAGGCGGATTTCAAAAGCAAATGTATATAACTTTATAAATATTATAAATTTTCCCTAAAGTATGAATAGAAATTCAGAAAAAACAAACCATAATATAATAAATTGCATTGGGAATATTAATAGGCAAAGTTAATTTCTAATAAAATAATAAAAGCTAAGACTATTTGTTTTCAATCGTTAAATAGATGAAAGGGTACATGAAAATGCACAGGTTCAAGCACAAGTACCGATACGGCCAACCCTTTTGCCGATTTCGCCGCGTACTGGACGCCGAACTATATGTATGGATATATTACGGAGAACAGCACGATGAGAAGAACAAAATGGTACATAGATATCTGCGATATGACTATCCTATCAAAACTGGATATTCGCTGCCAAAATGCTGCTAAAATGCCAAAAATAAGATAAAAGGGGCAGTCCAAATTTGGCGAAACGAAATATGACGTCTCACTCAGAAGATGATTTATATTTTTAGTATGTAAAATATTCAGGTTTTGAAAATATTTAAATTTCATCATATATAACTAATATTAAATTGAAATTGAAATTTTCACAACAGAATTAACATTCTCATATTTTCTGATGAAAGTCTGCCATTTACTATGTTTAAATAGACGCATCAAAAATATCAAATTTCGTTATTAAATTTAATTATTTAATTTCCAGCAAAATTTCAGTTAATTACATTAATAAAACCGCTAAAATTTAAGGGTCGTTACATGAAGGCTTCAAGTTCGAATTCAATTTCTATCAATTTCAAATTTTGAACTTTTAGAATATCTACTTGCACATTTGGGCACACATTCTTGTCATTGGCCCCTGGACGTATTTATACGTTCACGGGTCGTCACCAATTTTCGTTGAGTTAGATACAGTTTCATTGCACTTTGTATATATGTTCTTCGCATAATTTTCATGCCTATGTTTATAGTGTAAAAGCCCTTATTCGATCCCTTCTTTTTCTCCATTTTTGAATGTTTATAGGGATCGGTAGTCTTCTAACTGATCCTTCCCTATTTTTTCAAATGTTTACAGGGATTGGCATCCTTTTAGCTGATCCCTTCCTCCTTTGCTTTGAATTGAAGACATGGGACAAACCCTTGTCCCCATATATAAGCTAGCACTCCTTCCTTCCAACCTTCACATATCCATCTTCTAACCATTTACTTTCCCCTCCACATTTACTTTAAGCTCGGTCCCGAACTCTTTTTTGCCTTGAAAGAACCTGATCCCTTCTTTTCAACTCGAACATCGCCTCCATCTACAAACTTGCCTTCCAATTGTGCTTTAGATTTTCATTTCGCCTTTCAAATCATTCGAATAATAATCCAGTACTTCTTCTCCTATAGCTCGTCTATGATATATTTAGGTAGGTTTGCTTGCCTTTAATTTTGTATTTTATGATGAGACTATGGGTTCATTTCATTGGCGAATGAGTGGGAGTTTGACATGATGAGGGGATGATGGTCGAAGCTACATGAAGGAGACGAGATGTGGGATGGAGTAGGATTCAGCCAAAAGGTTTGCGGGAAAGCACTAGGACGTGGAAGGAGATGGATCGGTCATATGGTGAAGGAGAGGGTTCAGTATTCTTGGTGATGTGCATGGATGGAGGGATCGGTAGTTTCATTAAATAGAGGATGGATCGGTTGGAATGTTGGAGAGTTATAAAGGCGGCCGAGCAAAGCGATCGGTAGTGGTGTGTTGTAGATAGAGGAATCGATAGTTGTGCTTTGTGATAGGGATTGGTTGTTTTGCCTAAAGGGTTCGGCATTGGTAATTTAGAGAAAGGGATCGGTCATCTTATTTGGAATAGGAATCAACATATACAAGTATCGGCTATATAAAATGGGCTACTTTTACTTGGCCAATTTTAGGGATTGGTTATTTGTACTTGTCCAATATTAGGCTTTGAATTAAACTTGAAAAGCCAAACCATATTCACTTATTTGAACAAACAGAACTAATCGCATCCCAATAAACTTGAACATATGATGATAGCGATCAATATGTGTAACAACCCATAATTTTGTAAATATTTTAATTAAGTTTTACTTGAAAACGTTGTTTTTTTAAGTAAAATTTTCAATAATTAAAATTTTAAGTTAATAAGTTTTGAAAAAAAAAGAGGGAAAAAAAAACCTTTATAATTTATAATGAAGTGAGTGTTTAAAATGAAATGAAAATAAAAAGGATATAGTAACGGTTGTAAGTTACTATGTAATTGGTCTATTAATGTCGTTATAACTGTTACATTTGGGTATTAAATTGAATATATGCAAATAAACGTATGGTAATGGAGTGAATTCAACATTATATAAGCAATTCTGATAATTAGTGGGAATAATAAGCTTGAGTGTAATATAAAGTTAGTGACAACATTTATGCAAGCCACCTTTTTATTTAGGGCTGCTAAATTCAGAGTAGGAAGTCAATTACATTTAAATGCAGGTAAATGTTCATTAGTGTGAGATAGGACTGTAACTGTAATGTGTGAATGAAAATTGGAATATATATTTTTGTAAGGAAAGATAAACAAATAATAACTAGGTTTATAGAGTGATAACAGATTTAATAAAAGAGTAGGATTAAAGCATGGTAGTTATTGGAAAGTAATTAATTGAAATTTGGATGAATTGGGAATTTTTTTTATGTATTAGTATAAAAACCAATTGCAATATTACCCATAAGAGGATAAGTTAATAGTTGATTCAATAACATGATTGAGAAATCAAATATATGGATTTATTGGAAATTTAAAACTTATATTTTTTTGGATAAAATACAGCGTTTTACACGCAATAAATTTTTCTACTTTTATTACATATTATATATATATATATGTTCTTATTATTATTATTTTCTTATATCCACCTTTATTTTATCTTTCTATTTTTATTTTGTCTAGACAGTCATGTTTATTTATTGGATTGTTGCTTGTTTATATCTTTTATTTATGGCTTGGAAGAAACTAAAAGGGTATGCGTTATATTGTTTTAATTGCTTGCCTTTTTAATTGCCTACTCTTTATTTCTTTTAGCTGTTCATTTTCTTTTGGCCGTGTATTGTACTTGCTATTCACGTACAAAGCTAATCATTCTCATCTCGCATGCAATTCTAGAAAGAAAGAAAATTTAATACATCAAGTTATTCGTTTATACCTTCTTTCTTACCTTAGCCCTCCACCTCATTCATAACTGTGTATTTCTTTTTGCCATTCAAATAAAAAGATTTATTTCCCACTTCTCATTTTTATTTGCCTAGTCTCTTTATTATTTTCCTATGTCTATCTCTTGACATTTATTTCTTTATTTATTTGTCTAGACCTTATTTTATCTATTAAATATTTCTTATGTATATCTTTTATTTAATAGCTTGAAATATATTTTTTTATGTTACTTTGCTTTAATACGCATATACTAAATTGTTATTTCTTACCTTTTTATTTACCTATCTATTTAATTACCATACTTTAGTTATGTATTACTCTTCCTAATCACTCCAAAATCTTCTCCTTATCTCATTCCTTTTTCATTTGCATATAAGATTAAATATATATGTTTCTTTTACCTTAACTCATGACCTTTTCAATTCTAGCATCTTTATTTCTTGTCATTCTTGTAGCCATTCATTTTCCATTTTTCTTTTTTTGTCCTTTTCGAAATTTAGCTCGTCCAAGATTTTTATGTATAAGAAAACTCTAAAATGCATATTTTGGTTATAAATCAACGTTCATCGGAATCTAAATATTTTTTTAAATTCTAGTCTTCAAATCTTTTAGTTTAATTGAATAAATTCACAACAACTTTTATTTCACTTTTGTTCTTTAAAATAGATTGTATACCTATTAAAAATAAAATAATTTATACCATTACTTATATACACTTTTGTAATAGATTTTGCGTAAATGATAAATGAATGAATAAAAACCCAGTGTAAACAAAACATATCTTAATAAGTAATAAATTTCAAGATTCATAAAGAAACTGTTTAAGTATGCATTTAAAGGGCACGTTATCTGATGGAGTAAATAATGTATATAAGAAAACGTATAAGAATTTAGGCGTCATTTTGAGCGTAAAATTTTGAGTTAGTTATTGCGTCTATAGTGCGCATTCCAAATGTGTATACCGTAACTAAAAATGGTTAAATAAATCAGTAAACGTACATTTTTGAGTAAGAGGGAAGCATATCCGTTTTAATTTCCTTTAACCGTGACTAGCCATTTACCTTTTTAGGGACATCCCTTTTCTCTTTTGATGCAACTATTTTATTTGGTATAAAATCTTTGATTTTTCTAACATTCATATCCTTAATTTGTGCGTTCCTTATTTTATCTATCAGTAAAACTTTCATCTTTTAAACTAAATCATAAATGCAAGTTTCTTGTCACGTAAGCAGTATATATTTTTTTTCCTATCAGCTTGCCTCCCTTAACTTCATTTTGAAAGATTGCGAAGTAAAACTATTCCTATAATAATAAAATATGTCAAACTTCATTTTCTATGTAGTAGAACCAAATTTCAGTTAAATTTGCTTTATATTTGCAACTAAATGTAATTTAACCTACATGGCAGAAAATGATAAAAATAATGCAATAACTTTAGATATCACATGCATAGACTGCTAATTTATTTCAGAAAGAAACGGATACCGTATATTACATATCTATTATTTCCTACCTGAAACTATTGGCAACGTTCGAAATTTCCTCTTCAGTCAAAGCAAAATATGTTTGATGTTTCTTCCTATAATCATGCAAACCCTTTTGGAAACTTGGTCAGAAAAAAAATGAAAGAAATTAATTTAAACTTTATTTCCCTTTTTATCTCAAACATCACGCATATTCAGGGGAATGACAGCACCCTTTCGATTCATGTTCACGTACAGTTCAAAAAAAAACAAATTTCTTTTGCCATTCCTTTATCAAATCATTGTACGTTACTTTTGGATATGTGGTCCAAGATACCACTGCAAAAATTAACTATTTGATTTAAATATTCTTTGCCTTATAAACGCAATAATTCAACATCACATATCAAAGCAAAAATATTTGTTTGCCTTTTTGTTTCCATTTGATTTGCACACGTTACTTTTCCTTGCGTGCAAAGCTTCTGCCTATAAATACAAACCTCATATCACATTTCCTCACCTCAAAATTTTCTGCATCTCCATTTGCTTCTTTCTTTTTCGTGAGCAGGGAAATCAGGTAATGGTTTTATTCATTTTTTTTCCTTCCTTCTTCTTTTTGTTTGTTATATTTTGTCGTCCACTTCATGCTCATCTACACCCTACCTTCCGCTCTCCATCTAGTGAAGTGGTCAAGTCAATATTTGATTCCATTCGTTCAGTTTATTTCGAAATTTTTTGTTAAATTTTACTTAGTTTTGATGTTGAATTTATTCGTTTCCTTTTCAAGAATAAAAAAAATATGGTCGCATCCTTCGCAACTATTTGATCGTGGTTCTGTGCATTCTCTTTTCAAAGTGTTACCATCATCCTTGAATCAAAATCTTCGACGGCAATAAGGTGAGTATTCCTCACTAGACAAACATACTTGTATATATTGTGAATTAATCACAAGTGTAATTGTAAACTTATTTTATTTAATTTTATCTGCCTGTGATATTAACTTATGATGTTAAACCCCATTATTTAATTGACACATCATTAGTTGTATTATCTATTGTTATATTTTGTAGTTATACTATTTATTATTATTTACTGTTTAAAAATCACACTGCAAGTTCCCTGGAAAAAAAAGAGATCACTACAGGCTGAAATGATAGGCCTGAATGATACTTACTTATTTATGCATTCATTTATTTATTTAGTGATTTATTTAACTTGGGATTACGGGTTTGAAATGATAGAACCCGGGTTTTCTTTGTAAATTGCGGATTGAAATGATATATATCCGTATCACTTGACCTAGGCTAGAAAACTATATACAGACCCGTGGTTTACATAATATTTTTTCTGAAATGTTTTAAAAATATTTTAAATAGAAAATTTATAATATTCTGGTTTAAAATGTATTTAAATGATTTTTAAAAAATTTATAATGATTTTTGAATGAGTCAAATGTTAAATTAATGAATGTTTAAGCAAAATTTTGAAATATAACTTATTTTGGGAAATTCTGAAATTTTGTTAAAAGTGAGATTTTATAAAGTAAAATAATTGATAATAAGTTATATTCTGGGAATTTAAAACTTAATTGTTAAGTTAATAATTTAATTAAAGAAATGGGAATTTAATACTTGGATTTAAATAAGACATTCATAATAAAATTTGATTTTTTGTATGAAATTTACTTATAAATTCATAAAAATATGAGTATTGAAATTATGACTTCATCATATGAAAATATATGATTTGTAAGTTATATAATTTAAATAAAAATTTACTTAGTTATGAAATTATAGTTAAATCTTGAAATTTTAAATATAAAGGATATTACAACATTTGTAAATGTTGTAGTTAAATTTAAATGAAATTAAAGGCTAATTTGAACTAAAAGCTATTATAGCACTTTGTAAGTGCTATAGTTGATAAAGATAACTAAAGTTTAGTTGGAAATAAAGAAATCTATTACATCACTTAAATGTTTTCTTTTGGGAATGAACTGTTTAACCTATAACTTTAGGTAGCATTTTATAAGTGCTATGGAAACTGAATTTTTGATTGTTTTAATAAAATTTAATAATCTTTGGGAAAAAGGCTTAAATTTTGATATTTAATATGTAATTAATAAAAATAAGGAATTGACTTTAAATGGTTTTAAATGGAAGAATTTAACTTTTAAATGTGATTTGAAAGGCAATTAATTCCTAAATAAATTGAATAGATTTAAATGGTATTTTATATTAAATAAAATGACTGATGTTTAAATAAATGATGTTTGAAATGATATTATGATATTGAAATGTATTTGAAATCTATTTTGATTTTTAAAGTATAAATACCATTTTTAAAAGTTGTAACCACGGGTTATAATAACTTTTGGTGGTTAAAGAGACCGCGATCGGATATCTGGCATACTCTCTGTCGATACCGAAAACCACTTTGACAACCGTGTACGCGGTGGAGATTCCAGAATGAAGTAGGATGGTGGAGATGTTTCCTTTGAGTTAAATACATGGACCCGACTCCCGTGAGTTGGCATAAGGTGGCTAAAACAGGAGCGATCGATGGATTAATGAGGTAGCACCTCTGATCGGACGCACTTCTTCGTATGCCATTCTATTACTTTTGTGATTGTATTGGTGCGCACCTTTGATTTGGGAGTGTTTTTCGAGGTGGGCGGTAGTTGCGCGCTACGCGTTACCATCGGTCCGGAAGCGTAATTGGTATATCTACCCTGGCGTTGCCTAGTTGTGCCGTGTCACCTACCATAGCGAGCCTTGTACGAGTTTAGTTTTCTCCCGTAGCCCGTGTGGTATCCTCTGGTGGCTTCCCGATCAGGAGGGACTATGATATTGGATGGACTACTGGGACTGTTACGTGTTAAGGTGGAGAATGTAAAGCCTTAACGCTATTTAAAAGTAAGTTTATTTTACTAATAGACACTATTATAATAGCGAAGTATTACTACATAGTAAATAGTTTAACGGATCCTTAGAGGATGGGCGGTCCCAAGCATCCTTTAAGTTACTTGTTCTATACTGCAGTACACTTGAATTAGCTTACATTGTATAAGTATGTATGTCCTGACTCGAGTGTTTATGTTTTATTTTACGCACGGGTCAGCCTGAGTTGCAGTTCAGTTTCATCCCGGAGCTAGGATTTCTGTAGATCACTTTCAAGCTGCTGGCAAACTTCCCTTCCCGTTCTTTATCTAAATTTTTGAAATCAAGACTAATGGACATTTGGATTGTTCTACTGATGATTTAAAACTATATTTGGATTAGACTATGTAATTTTTATTTGATTGAGACTATTTATAGTGGCTTCATAAACCACTAAGTATTTTTAAATTCCGCTGCGAGTATTCTGATTCTGTGTCTGTGATTCTGTGATTATTTATTTACTGTATATTTTGAGATTTGCCAAATTTTATTTACAACGTGGTATTTTGAACAATTCAAGTCCGATATGTGCGGATGCGAATGGTTGAAAATATTGGGTCATTACAATATGGCTTGCACATTCAATATCGAACTTGGAATTTAACGAACAAACTCCTAGGACTTCGAACTTGAACTAAAACTTAATATATGGACTTTAATAACGGATTTCACACTTCGATATGCTGATAGTCGATCATAAAGCTTGCACCACCGATCAATATATTCGCCAGTTGAGATGTTCAACGATGACGATCACTCTGGTCGGGACCCAAAGTCACGTCATTTAATTTTTATTTTTTTATTTTTTTTATTTTAAGCTGCTAGTAGTTGGATATATTTCCCACCTTGGAGCGGATGAGGCACTATGCACCCCACATAATAGCGGATGACCCTATATTACCGCAATATCCGCCTCGAAGCGGAATTGGTATTTTACGTCATATAACATATGTGGATGCAGGAAAACAGATTGAAGGGATCCAACTGGATTCCCCAAAAATAATATTAATTATTTCATATACAGTGATATATGTTGTGATTGAATAATCTGTTACGGATTGTTATGTGATTTGATATATTAGATATTATAGTAGCACTGGCCCTAATTTTTGGTATTTTAAAACCATAAATAATATTTATGCATCTTAAAAAGAAATTCAAAGGTGATTTCTGGAAAATAAAATTATTTATATAGAAATTGGAGTATTGAATAAGGAATTGTTTGGATTTAATAAAAGAGTTGATTTTGGAAATATACTGTTTCATAAGGAGTTTTGAAATATATAAATATATTTTTGAAATATATTTATACACACAAGGAAATTGAAAATAAGGGATTTTAGTAATATTTTTTAAATTATAGTTAGAAGTTGAAATAGATTTTTTAAAGGGATTTGGAATTATTTAAAAAGGAATCGGGTTGGATAAAATAAACAATTTGATTTTGGTTATTTAGTTTAGCTATTTCGTAAAATGGTTTCAAACAAAGAATTTTAAATTGAGTACTTTTAGACAATAGATTTTTAATGAGATTTCTTAAAATATGAAAGGGAAGTCGGAAATGAGATTTTGAGTTAATTTGGAATATAATGGGATTTATTAAGAAATAGATTTCTAAATGGGTTTTCCTTAGTAATGAAGTATAAAGGGGATTTTGAAATATTTCTTAAGTGCTAAGATGGTTTGAAAATATCTTGTTATGGATTAATATTTGAGTTGTTTAAATATTGAAAGAGATTTGAGTATAGTCTTTGTAAAGATATTTTGAAAAAAAAAATTTGAAAGATTTATAATGTGGGCCTAGTGACTGTTTATGTGTATAACTTGACAGTTAAGTAACCTACTATTAAATCTGATCAATTTAGTTGATCGTTTTAAAGAGACCAGGATCGAATGTAATTATCCGAAAACCACTTCAATCTGATTTATGTGGTACAAATTGTGATATGTCAAAGATAATGAAGACGGTGAATTTGGTAATTCGGTTTGTTCAGACCCAGAACAACTTATATGGGTGAATGTTATCATTGCATCGTTGTCTGGAAGGAAGTGTTAGCATTCCAAGAATGAATGCTATTCTTAAGGTAATACGTAGCCTCAACCAACCGAGAAAAGACAAAAACAGGTCATGCAGCAAGGCCAAGTGGGTCGCTCCCATTAGGGCATGATTATGACTCATCTAGAGTAGACATCTATCATCACTTTCATTTGTATGCATTTCAGGGCCCATTAATGGTGATCATATTTGGTACTAGTAGTTAAGTGCCAGGCCAGTCTTGCATGGAAGGAGTACAATATTTTCTTGTCAAACCCCAGTGCATTTCATCTAGAGATGCACCGTCGGAAGGTAGTTCCTTACCTTGTCATAATATGGAATCCATTCTCCAATAAGCACTATACAGTTTTAATTGTGCCCAACTATGCTGAAACGTGAGCTGCAAGCATTTCAACTACTTTATAGTTTACTTATATAGACATTATTGTAATATCAGATGATTTTGCTATAAAATGTTTTGGTTATCGTAAGGTAAAAACTCGTCGTCTCTATATGTGTCGTGGTCTTACGAGATACCTTTGTTTTCAAAGGATTTGATAACAGTAATAAATCAAATTTAGTGTGTTTTCTCATGCTGGCTTTCCAGACTGACTCGGGTGTTATTTTATTATTATACTCGGGTCAGACCGACTATTACAGATTCAGTTAAGGATGCTATAGAGCTAAGGAGACGAGCTGGAGGATTCTCAAGCTTATTATACGTACTTGGTTATTTCCGCTGTGTGAGTCGTGTTGTATATTCGGTATTTGTGAAGACAAGTTATTATAACTGTCTAGATTGGTTATTGAATGTTGTACTCTGATGATTGTATGTATATTACAGTTACAGTTTCATTGTATAAAGATCTGTTATTATATATTATATTTTGTTCCGCTGCGATTGTAAGATTCTTTATTGTTGTTTCTGTTTCTTCTTCTATCCTCTTCTTTCTCTAGTTATCCATCTTTTCATACAATTTGTGTTGGATAAGTGTGATTTAATGTCAGCTAAAAGGTTACAAAATGGCGGGTCGCTATAGAAGTGATAATAAACTCAGGCTCTTTAGCAGTTTTTCTCTTACGGAGTTTATATGCAAGCTTTTTTCTTCTTCTTGCTGGCATATGAGCTTGCTCGCCTTGTGATGGTTCGACCACCGGTGCATTGCCCGGGATTGCATCAGTATCGCCATGCTCATTAGTCTTGGCACCCCTAGTTTCACCTCTTCAACGTCATCCTAAGTCCCCTCGTATGGGGGCGTTGGTGTCATCTTCTTGATCTAAAGCATTTCTTGGTATTGTATCACTTTATAGAAGTCCAATGTTGCGACCTTTTTCCAGCAGCCCAATCAAAGAAATCATTCATCGGTTATGAGGAGTCTAATGTCCCTATCTCCAACCATGGTTGCACAAACTGCAGAAATTGCCCTTGAGAAGCTATCGCCCTTTGCACGTGGATGGACACCTATAAATTTTCAAAATATTAGTTGGTTTAGGACATGACTTGGACTATAGAATCTAAGAATAAAGCAAAGACAAAACATACATCCATCCAACCATCCTTTTGCGAAGCCGGGAGGACATCGGAAATAAAACCATTCGTGTTTAAAGAGGCTAAGTTTGTTCCAAGCACCCATTATGACTTGACAGTTGGGCGAAGGCGCGAGGAAAATGTAGGAGAGGCTTCCTGTTCATCATTTGAAAATGTAAATAAACCTGATGTCCTCAAGACATGGCGGACAGAATATAACGTTCATGAATAGCTGGAAAGTGCCTTGGAGAAATGCATAGTTGTTCGGGTGTAGTTTAATAGGAGCTATTCCACGATATTTAGCATCTCTCAGATAAAAGAATTGAAGGGCGGCATACACCCAGCCCAGCACATGAACTAATTTCATGTTGTATACCGCTCTGGGTAAATGAGCTATGTCATTTACTAAAGGAACTAGAACGTCTTCGAATGGAACCACATGTCTAAAACATAGTATGCAAAGTGTGTCCTCGCCAATTCTAGAGGCTTGGGAATCTGTCTGGTTATCTAAAATATAGTGCCTTCTATAGCGTCCAGGGTACGACTTATATCTTCTGCCAGGAGAATGGGAACGTCGGAGAAAAGGTCGATCGACGGGCCGGAAACCTTCGGTTTTTCAGTTTGACAACCAGGGGTAAGTCTGCCAAATATAGTTCAGAACTTGACTTAGCTCTGGGATTGTTGTGTAATGAAGTTCGTCCGAAAGACATTGTAGCTAGACGCTTTGTACGTCTGAAGTCCATATCAACTAAACTCGATAGATAATTGAGATTAGAAAAGTTTACCCGTCCCTCCATGCTAAGTGTAAGCTTGTGTAGTGCAGTGTTATGTAGTGCAAAGATAATATATATACTGATATATATAATATAATGTAACATTCAGTTGATAAATTATATCAATCCATCCAATCAACCAATAAATAATTTTTAATATTGAAAATTAACCAGCAATCCAAATGAGTGAGATTTACTCGCCATGATTTTTAATTTGTCGAGCCTCCAGATATTAAATTAAATCAAACAATGTCCGATTTAATCTAAGATTTCAAGCGACTCTGAAAAATCCCAAACCAATTTCATTGTGAAGTTCTCGTCATCACGATCGCAACGCAACTAGTTTTGTTTAATTTCAACCTCGTATGATAGAGTTATACAATTATAAGCATTCCATTTTTATTAAAATAATTATTTTCCTTAATTACAAAATTAATAACTTTAATCACCTTTATTAACACTTCTAATCCCCTCCCTCTCTCGTTCAAACTCGCGATGTGCCAAGGTAACGAACACGAGACCACGAACATCATCAAAGCGCCTCCACATGGCTATCGGAGGCCACCGCCGACCTATCCCCAAATACCCCAGCTCCACCTTGCCTAATGCCAGCTACCATGTGCCTCGTGCCTCGCCACTCCCCAGTAAAACGCCTCTAACATAAGTCTGAACGGAGGGATATTGCCGCTTCCTCACCACGCCTGTAATGACCCACCCTTTTGGAAGGTTAAACTCGACAATAAACCTGACATGTCAGACTCAAACCATTCGAAAAGGAGGATTGTTATGAGGTAAATAATAAAAAGAGGAGAAAGAAATAAAAAAACAAAATCTCAAATGACAAAATACAATTAACAGTTCATGAAGCTGTTTTACAAATAACATTTGATTATACTTTTATAATACAGATATAGTACATATAGCAGTAATAAATAAATAATGCAGCGGAACAACGTGATGCAGTGGAAAAAATAAAATTAATAATATACAATCTTCGTCTTCATCCTCTAGGAAAGCAGTCTTCGATATACTTAAAAGCTCAAACAGACCCGAGCAAATTGAAAAGACAAACGATCAAGTCAAAACTAAAAGATCTTATGTAAGTTAAATCAACAGTAAATAAATATAAGTGTAACGACGTCAAAGATGTTTACGGGGTTTTACATCTCTTATCCAGTGTGTAACGTGAGTGCAATAACTTAAGAGATGTTTGAGATTTCCATCTCCTAAGGATCCATTAAACTATCTACGTGCATAGTACAATACGCTATTATAATAGTATCTACAACAAAGTAAAGTATTAAAATAGCGTTAAGGATTTATCCATATCACCCTTAACACATTTTATATATTCCCATAGTCTATACAGTACTGTAATTCCTCCGTAAATTGGAGGGCCATCAGAGGGCACTCCATAGGTATGGTACAAACCAGATTCGTAGAAGGTGCAATAATGCATGTGACACGGCACGTGAAGCAATGCTAGGGTAGCATTCTACCATTTGCAGAACTGGGTTGGTGGTAACGCATAACAACTAAAACTGCCCACTTCGAAACATACTCCCATAATCAAATCGATGGGTGGCCACCAAATCAATCACAAAGTCATAATATATATCGAAGAAGCATGCCCAATCGGAGGTGAGACCTCACTTGGTCCAGGTATAGCTCCTGTTTTAGCCACACCAAGCTGACTCGTGGGAGTTAGGGTTATGTTAATAGCTCATACAGAATCGTTTTCCAAACCATCCTACTTTTTTCTAGAATCTTCGCCACGTACACGGTTGTTAGAGTGGTTTTCAGTATTGGCAGAGAGTATGACAATATCCGAGCCCGGTCCCTTTAGCAACAAAACACTTATTTCACACTGGATGGTTCTTTTGCATTTCCAAAATCAATTCATAGTTGATATCAAAATATCATATTCTCAAAACCATATCACTTTCGAAATCATATATATCTTTGAAATCGTATCGGCAAATAGGTTAAATCCTTATTTCAAAATCATCATATTTACTCCAATATGTCATTTCACTAGAATTATCATTTCAAATTCCAACTTTGGGTTATAAAATCATTTAACCATATTCGCTTTAAAATCAAGTATTTAAATAAACAGTTTAACTTTGTACCGTTAGAAATTTAGAAACATAGTTCAAATACTTTAAAATAGTCTTAATGGTTTAAAATAGTTTTAAATTAAATTAAAATAGTTTAAATAGTTAGAATAGTATAAAATACTTTGATATAGTTTAAAATGGGTTAATTAGTTTAAAATGGATTAAATAAGATTAAATAGATTAAAATAGTTTAAATCAATTAAAATAGTTGAAAATAGATTAAATTAGCATAATATTCGAAATAAAAAAATCAGTATTTTTAAAATAATATATATCTTTAAACAGTTTAAATTAAAATAATTTATTTGAAACTAATATCAAATTTAAACCATTTCTTCCATTTCGACGCATCTAGACCATGCCTATATTTCAACAAAACTAATTTTTCTTCCAATTAAAATTTCCATAAAATCATTCAATTTATATCGATTTCAAACTCACGTTTGAATTACAATTTTAAAGCACTTCAATTTCATAGATTTCAAAGTTTATTTATTCAAACATTTTCAACAACTCAATTTTGATAAATCTCATTTAATTCTCTAAATTATTCCTTTAAACCAATTCCAATTCTAACATTTAAAGCTTGGATTTTCGAAAATAATTTGGTTTATATAAATCTTATTATTTTGAAATATCATTTAACTGAATTCAAAGTTTAAGGATTTAAAATCATTTAATTTAACCAATCTGGTGTCCGTATATAATTTTCTACCCTATGGTCAAGTGATACAGATATATATCATTTTAACCTGCAATAATTTAAAATCTACGAGTATATATCATTTCAACCCGCAATCTCGAATTTACATTTAAAGTCCATAAAATCGCTCGAGTCTATCATTTCAATCCATAACGATTTTTCTTAATCTGTTAGATCGTTTGAGTTTGTATTATTTCAACGCATAGTGATTTTTTAGCAATAACTAAGGAACTTGCACTGTTATAACAATATGAATATAACATCCAGTCATCCAATATCAACAATCAAACATCCATTACAATCACCATTCAACAAACTAATAAACATCAACAATTAATTGATTATTATTAACAGGTATATATTGGGTAATTAACTTCAACATTAAATTAAATGGCGATTAAATTCAATAAAATTCAAATTTAACTAGAATGAAAATTTAAAAATACCAAACATCAACCAATTAATTTCAAATTGCATCACAAATTCGATTTAACTAACATAAGATAATCTAGCAGTTGTGAGTGGGTCAAAACGCTCACCTTTGACTTCAAATCGATTTGAAATCCATAATAAGGCCTAAAATTGGACAATCTCAGAATTCGTCCTAACTCGTTCCAAAATATCCGGAATTTCGATACGATCCCAATAAAACAAAAGGCGCGTGAATCCGAGCTAGTATGAAAAAGTGATTCACGTTAGAACATTAAATTTTAAAAATCAAATTAAAATAAATAACTATAGAATTTACCACGTCATCCAGCTCAAACACGCGAAACTCTACCCTAACTCGTCATCACGTATGCGAGTTCCTATAGCCGTCGTCTTATATCTCCTCGCCATCGATGATCCACGCCGAGCTACCCAAATCCAATGCCCTCGCCAGCACCGCTACCTCCGGCCGCCCACCCTACCTACGCACGTCACACCCCGGTGGCCCCCAAAGGCTCCGCCACTGCCGAGCTATATTCACCGATCATGGCGATTCAGGTAATCTATGATGTGAACAAACGACAGTGATCAACTACCTTCGATCTCCTCTACGATCCAACACCACCCGATCGTCCTATCGACGGAAATCCACCGCCAAATCTCCACGACTACACACGAATGGCTGAAAATTGTTCCTCAAATTCTGGACACACAGAGACCCAAATCGAAAAACAGACTATAGACTGAGCTTGCGCTCGTTGAGAGCTTCGAATCGGTATATACTATGATAGGGTTTGGAGAGTTTGAATTTTGAAATTGGATTTAGGGTTTGTAATTTGAAATTGGTTTCTGCCATTGAGGAAAGAAATAGACAAAAGTTGATGTACGTATAGAATAGACTGAAAGACAACTAGGGTTTGAGAAACGAATTCTATTTATATGAACAAAGCCAGATAAGAATGAATAACACCCAAATTGATTTGAATTGACAATAACGACCCGAAAAGCCCGTTTCGCTTCAAAAACGAAAGTGGGTCATCCCATATATCAAAATAGATGTTTTTGATATTTTTAAACTTAGTCGAACAGGTTTCAAGTCCTAATTCCATCATATGAAGAAGTTAGCTTTTAAAATCATCTTGTTTTAAATTGATCTAAATTAAACTGATTTCTACGTGTTTCGAGCCCATACGATTAAAGGACAAGTCTGATCGTTACGAAACTTCAAATCCTATAATAATACACCATTGCGGATTCGATAAAACTAGTTTCTTCGAAAACCAAGTCAGTGGCCAAAATGGTTATTTTCACATTAATTAAATAAAATTAATATTAAATTAATTAAATCATTTTTTTCAATTCCAATTTTATAGATAACAGATTTTATCATTTTTGATTACTTAGTAACTTATAATCTTTCTAAACCAAGTTTCCATATCAATTCAATGTTGAATATTGCACTAGCTACAGTGTTCAGTTTCAATAACAATATATATATAATTGATTATTAAATTAAATTCCAATAAATCCATTTATTTGATCTTTCACCTTATTCTTCAATCCATTATCATCTTATTACATTTGTTTATATCTTATTACATTAATATTCTACAATTATCATCTTAAGTCACATTAACGTAATATTTAATTACACTTATTGCAAAAAAAAAATCCAAATTGATTTCCAGTGAATTTATAACTAAACCATTGTTATAACTTACCATTTCAAACACATTTCTATATTTATTGTTAACAAAAAACAAATAAATTCACATCAATTTTATTTTCTTATTTAAAATTTCTAACCAATGTAACTCTATAATTTATTACAATTAATTGAGATTCCGTTCAATTATTCATTTACTACATTAAATTTTCATTATCGAACTTTATTTCTTTATTTATAATCAATAACCAATTATGACTTTACAATCATTTCAATTAATTTGACTTACACTAAAATAGTTATCAATTTCCTTAAATTAACATTAATACATCTTATTCTAGTTATTCCTTCATTATTAATAAATTTTTAATTTTTCACAACATTAAATTTCAAAACTTAATTAATTAATAAATTTAATTACCGAAAATTACGGATCATTATACTCTCCCCCACTTAAAACTTTTCGTCCTCGAAAAAGGAAAAGAAGGAGTTAAGGAATTATTATATCTTATTCAAAGCATTCGATTTATAAACAATTAATTCACATAATTAAATAATTTAAATAAAATATATCAATTCATAAACAATTAAATCCTTTTGTATTCAAGTCCAATAAAAGTTTGAAAATATCTTTACTTTCACAAAAAAATTCTAAGTCCAAAATTCACAAAAAATTTCGACAGAGTCTCCTTTGCATGGAGAGATATGGGAGAAATAATAATATCAATAAAAACAATATATATCATATATTTCAAAATAAATGTCCCAAACCATGGTAAAACAATATAATATCGCTATAAAACAGTAATCCGACAACGTACCTATTTGTCGGGCAAACAACACTTATTTATGAAACCAAAAGCAATAGCCATTGCTTTCATAAACATGTATTTCACTTATTTAATCCAAAAGAGTTAGAAATATACAAAAGAGGAATATTTATGTTGTCTCAATCAATAACAAAAAATCAACACAACATAACAACAGTCACTTACAAACAAATCATACAATCATCACATGCAGTCAAAGTAATCAACTATCCATCCATAACACCCAAAACAAATGGTTGGTTCGGGTTCAGAAACTTCTAATCATATAAAAATGATAAATAACTACTAAGTACACCATACGCTCAACAGTCTTAGATAAAACACAATAGATTATTTCTACATCATTATACAGTTAGAAGTATCCTTTCCCAAACATCCATAAGCCAAAACAAACAATGATTTCCAAGTATTATTCAAGTTCATTTTTATTAATTTCTTTTCATATCATTTACTGTTCATCAGTTTCATTCACCCATATAGTGATTATTTCCTTAATTTACATTCAGTCTTGACAAAAAATTATTTCTCATTCACCTATATAATGCAAATTTCCATTAACTTACATTCATTTACTTACATAAGTTGTTTTCATTCAATTATTTACAATAAACAATGGATTCATTATTAAAGTATTACATACATTTTATTTCAGTTTAATTCACATTTATCATTTACTTTGATTATAATTGGCTTCAAACGTCACTTAAGTTTATAATCATTTACTTATAGTATTCACCATTAATTAATTATAAATACTAGCATTTCAAATCATTAACTTAAGTTCATAACATTCTTATTCATCTTAATTCTTCATTTATAATATACATCCATTGAACACTCTCATTTCCTAAGTTTTTCTTGTATAATATCCTATTACATATTTCTATTAACATTTCAACTTTTAGTATGGTATGTTATATCTATCTATATATATATATATATATATATATATATATATATATGTGTGTGTGTCTTTTAGGATGCAATTGAATGTTTCACAAGTTTTTTTTATTCCTTTTAGTTAACAGAATGTTCAATAGTTACATCTTTAAAATTTTCATATCTACAAGTTAGAGATTTTCGATTTCTTACATATTTCATTAATTGCTTGGCATCGAATTTCTTATTTTTCGTTTTTAGAAGTTTACAATTATTAAAAGTTAAGATTTCATTCATTACAATGATTGCAACTACTAATTTACAGAAACTTAAGAACTGAATACCAGGTTCCATTTCTTAATCATTTCAAAATAAAATATATATAATCATATCTTTTATATATCCAAATCCTATTTAGAAATATAAATTAATATTTGTTATCAAAACAAGTGGGAAGTAAAACTACTACAGTAGCCTTCCCACTTTGAAACTAGAAAATGAATGTCGATGATGCATGCACTCATCACCGACATTATTTTCCAACGACAGCGAGGGGAGTATAGAACTTATTTCCTTTAAAAGTTCTTTTTAAAACTTTCTTTCAAATCACATTAAAAGTATTTATCCAAAAATACTTCCAATTAATAGTAATATTATATTCCAAAATCTTTTGAAAGAAAATTTCAAAATCCCAAAACCTATGTTCTAAAATTTCAATTTATATTAATTTTATTTGTAATCTCATTTTGCAACTAATATTTATAAATTTCACTTTCTAACAAACAAATATATCACACCCAACTATATCATTTATAAAATCATTCTTTTATATACAAAATATAATACTAGGTAAAATTATTTCATTTAACTATATTTCAAAACAATATTGTGTCGATCTACCCTATTGAGTGTTTAGAAATCCCAATCAATGTCATAGCGTCCTATGTCCCAACCAGAATTTATAAATACCCAACAGTACAAATTAGCACAATACAAAACCCTTTATAACACTAACAAATACGCTTTCACATATATATACTCAAGGACTCATTCTAGGGTATTACTACCTTATCTCCAATGAGTCAGACCCTACAAAGATAAGGTTATTGCTAAACCAAAGCTCTGATACTAAATGTAATAGCCCACCTTTTTAGACGGTTTAAATCGACAATAAACCACACATGTCGGAATCAAACCATTCAAAAGAGAGGATTTTATGGGATAAATAAAAAAGAAAGAAATAAAACAAAAACAGAATCTCACCGTGGAATGACAAAATATAATAATCAAATAACAGTTCATGAAGCTGTTTTGCAAATAACATTTGAATAATACATATCAAAGTACATATAACAGTAATAAATAAATAATGCAGTAGAACAACATTTGGTAGTGGAATAAATAAAATAAATAATATACAATCTCCGTCTTCATCCTCCAAAGAAGCAGCCTTCGATATACTGAAAAGCTCAGACTGGCCCAAACGAATTGAAAAAATAAAACATTTGAGTCAAAACTAAAAGATCTTATGTAAGTTAAATCAACAGTAAATAAATATGAGTGTAAAGGCGTCAGAGATGCTTACTGGGTTTGACATCTCTTATCCAGTGCCTAACGTGAGTGAAATAACTTAAGAGATGTTTGGGATTTCCATCTTCTAAGGATCCGTTAAACTATCTACATACATAGTACAATATGCCATTATAATAGTGTCTACAGCAAAGTGTTAACATAGCATTAAGGCGTTACCCATATCCCCTTTAACACATTTTATATATTCTCATAGTCTATACACTATCGTAATTTCTCCATAAACTGGAGGGCTATTAGAGGGTACACCATAGGTATGGTACAAACCAAACCCATAGAAGGCACGACAAGGCATATGACAAGGCATGCGAGGCAATGTTAGGGTAGGATTCTACCGTTTACAGAACTGGGCTGGTGATAATGCATAACAGCTACTACCGATCATCTCGGAACACACTCCCATAATCAAATCGAGGGATAACCACCAAATCAATTACAAAGCTATAATATGGTATCAAAGAAGCATATCCGATAGGAGGTGCGACCTCACTTGGCCTAAGTATAGCTCCTGTTTTACCACATCAAGCTGACTCGTGGGAGTCACGGTTACGTTAATACCTTATACAGAATCATTTGCCAAACCATCATACTTCATTCTAGAATCTCCACCACGTACATAGTTGTTAAAGTGGATTTCGGTATTGGTAGAAGTATGACAATATCCAATCCCTATCTCTTTAACAACCAAACACTTATTTCACATCGGATAGTTCTTTTACATTTCCAAAATCAGTTCATAATTGATATCGAAAATCATATTCGCAAAACCGTATCACTTTTGAAATCATATTTACCTTTGAAATCTATCAAAAAATAGGTTAAATCCTTATTTCAAAATCATCATATTTACCCAAATATGTCATTTCACTAGAATTATCATTTCAAATTCCAACTTTAGGTTGTAATATCATTTAACTATATTCGATTTCGAATCATGGATTTAAATAAACAGTTTAACCTTGCACCGTTAGAAATTTAGAATATGGTTTAAATACTTTAAATAGCTTTAATGGTTTATAATAGTTTTAAATTAGATTAAAATAGCTTAAATAGTTAAAATAGTTTAAAATACTTTAATATAGTTTAAGATGGGTTAACTAGTTTAAAATGGATTAAATTAGATTAAATAGATTAAAATAGATTAAAATAAATTAAAATAGTTTAAATTGATTAAAATAGTTAAAATAGTTGAAAATATATTAAATTAGTATAATAGTTTGAAATCAAAAAAATCAGAATTTTTAAAATAATATATATCTTTAAACAGTTTAAATTAAAATAATTAGTTTGAAATTAATATCAAACTTAAACCATTTCATTCGTTATGATGCATCTGGACCATGCCTAGATTTCAACAAAACTAAACTTTCTTCCAATTAAAATTTCCATAAAATCCTTCAACTTATATTGATTTCAAACTCATGTTTGAATTATAATTTTAAAGCACTTCAATTTCATAGATTTCAAAGTTTAATTATTCAAACATTTTCAATAAATCAATTTCGATTAATTTCTATTTAATTTCTCTAAACTAATACTTTAAACCAATTCCAATTCCAACATTTAAAGCTTGGATTTTTGAAAATAATTCGTTTATATAAATCCATTTATTTCAAAATACCATTTTACTGAATTTAAAGATTAAGGATTTAAAATCATTTAATTTAACCAATACGGTGTACGTTTATAATTTTCTACCCTACGGTCAAGTGTTACGGAATATATCATTTCAACCCGCAATAATTTAAAATTTACGGGTATATATCATTTCAACCCGGAATCCCGAATTTATACTTAAAATACATAAAATCGTTCGAGTCTATCATTTCAACCCATAATGATTTTTCCCTAATCTATTAGATCGTTCGGGTGTGTATCATTTCAACCCATAGTGATTTTCTAGCAATAACTAAGGGAACTGGCAGTGTTATAACGGTATGAATATAACATCCAGTCATCCAATATCAACAATCAAACATCCACCACAATCACCATTCAATCAACCAATAAATGTCAACAATTAACTGATTATTATTAATAGGTATAAACTGGGTAATTAACTTCAACATTAAATTAAATGGTGATTAAATTCAATAAAAGTCAAATTTAACTAGAATGACAATTTAAATATACCAAACATCAACCAATCAATTTCAAATTGCATCGTAAATTTGATTAACTAAAATAAGAGAATCTAGCAGTTGTGAGTGGGTCAAAACACTCACCTTTGACTTCAAATCGATTTGAAATACAAAATAAGGCCTAAAATTGAACATTCTCAGAATTGGTCCAAACTAGTTCCAAAATGTACGGAATTTCGATACGATCTCAGCGAAACAAACTGCGTATGAATCCGAGCTAGCATGAAAAAGTTATTCATGTTAGAACATTAAATTTTAAAATTCAAATTAAAATAAATAATTAATGGAATTCAACACGTCATCCGGCTCAAACACACGAAACTCTACCCTAACTCGTCATCACGTACGCGAATTCCTATAGCCGCCATCCTATATCTCCTCGCCACCGATGATCCATGGCGATCTACCAAGATCCAATGCCCGCGCCAGCACCGCTACGTCCGATCGCCCACCATACCTACACACGTCATGCCCTGGTAGCACCCAGAGGCTCCACCGTCGACAAGCTATATTCATCGACCATGGCAATTCAGGCGATCTATGATGTGAAGGAACGGCATTGATCAACTACACTCAACCTCTTCTATGCTCCAGCACCACCCAATCGTCCTATCGACGAAGATCCACTGCTAAATATCCACGACAACACATGAACGGTCGAAAATTATTCCTCAAATTTTTAACACACAGAGACCCAAATCGAAAAAAAACTGGAGATCAAGTTTGCACTCTCAAGATCTTCGAATCGGTATGATAGGGTTTGGAGGGTTTGAATTTTGAAATTGGATTTAGGGTTGGTAATTTGAAATTGGTTTCTGCCATTGAAGAAATGTGACGACCCGGGATTTTAGACATTTGAAATTGGAATATTTAATTGATTTTAAATATTTAAAAGTTTCTAACTTGAATTTCAAATGTCGCTATTTATTTGATAATTTAAATATTAAATTTAATGATTGGATTGAGAAAAATGTTGAATCTGGAATTCTAAGCTTGTTAAAAATGGTTTAAAAGCTTGTAAAATTTATATTGATAATACTAAAGATAGCAGATGTGTTAAAACTGAATTTGAAAGTATTCTGTTCAGTTTTGAAATTTTATTGTTTAAATCGATATTTAATAAAAGCCTTCTGAGGCACAGTCTTGGATTTCGATGAAACCAGTTCCATTGGATCCAAAATATTGTATTATTATCGAATTTCAATTTTCATAGCATTCGGAGTTGTTGTGTGATCGTACTGTGACGACCCGGAATTTTCGAGCATTTAAAACTGGAATATTTAATTGATTTTAAATATTCAATAGAGTAATTCTAACTTGAATTACGAATATCATAGTTTATTTGATATTTAAATTATTAAATTAAATAATTTGGAATCGGGTAAAATATGTAATCTGAAGTTTTAAGCCGGTTAAAAATAATTTGAAGGCTTATAAAATTTATATTGATATTACTGAAGAGAATAGAAGTGTTGAAATTAAATTTAAGAATGGTTTGTTAAGTTTTGGAAATTTAATATCGTTTAAATTAAATTTAAAATAGCTTTCCGAGGGACAGTCTCAGAATTTGACGAAACCAGTTCCATTGGATCCGTAATATTGAATTATTATCGGATTTCAAATTTCGTTTTGATCGGAGTTAGTATGTGAGTGCACGAAATATAAACGTGCTGAAAATTTAATTGATAAATGGTCTGATGAAATTTAATTTAAATAATCGAGCCTTCTTGTATACGTTTTTTTTTATTTCAAATCGTCACCCTTTCTTTTCTTTTTAGCCGAGCCTTCTTCAAGAATTCACGTATTAATCTTCTTTGTGAAGCCATCCTCTTCAAATTAATACTTTCCTTTCTTCCTTTCTAATCGAACGCAAATTGGGAATAAAAAAAACGGGGAGGGGGGGTTATATGATGTTCGACATCAATATTTTCCTTCTTCAACTTAAATCAGCTGAAGCACGAGCCCTCTTTCTTATCCACGATTTCGTTTCAAAAAAATAAAAAAATAATAATAATAATAAATCGAAACTCTCTGTTGAAAAACAATCATGGCCGAAGCCTCCACAAAATCAAACCCACCCCTAGATTTTCGAATCATGCCTTCCTCTCACCATCTCAGAGAATCGAAGATATAAAAAGAGAGAAGACGACTGATTCGCGAACCGAATCGCCCTACATCGCGTTCGATATCAAATCGCGTGCTCGATCGGGCAATCGAAGGCGCGTATGTAGACTGGATGGAAGTCGCGATGAGGCAGGCATGGATGCGATTTGTGGCTGCATCGATCCATGGGCCATAATTTGATTTGACTATGCCGGAGCTAGGTGTGAAAAAAAAGGAAAAAAAGGGTTGCCCTGGGGTTACGGCAGCGTAGGAGTCTGGACAGCGAAGAGGAGGTGGAGATTGAAGCGCCGGTGTAGTGCTTGAGCTTTAGTTGTCGAGTTTGTATTTGAGAGCTGAAGGGTAGTGATGTTCGTCGAGTTCTGGTCGCTTGAGGAAGGTGCGGCAGTGTTTGAGAGCAAGGTTTAGTTAGAGAGCTTGGTGTTCAGGTCTGTTAAGGAGGAAGGTAAATTTAATTTTTAAAAGCATATTTGCCAACATCAATCATGTTTAAACTTATATATATATATATATATATATATATATAAAATCGTTAGTAAGTAATTAGTTAAAATTAAATTAATAGATGATTATATGCTGATCGATTGGTTCCAATGTTAACAAATTGTAGATGTTTATTCAAGATTTAACACCACAAGGGAAAACAAGTCAGGATCGTATCAGATTGGCAAAACAAAAAGCAAAGGTGAGTTAATCTCACTCAGTTAATTTAATTTTAAATTTAAATGATTAAATTTAAATAATTGTTTGAATGGTTGAGGTTGACTGATGTGTTTTGGTATGGTAATTTTGGAATTGGCATATTATATTGTGCTAACATCTGTGGATGCAGGGAAAACAGGTTGGAGGGATCCAACTGGACACCTCAACATTTATTATTTAATATTCTCTGTTGTGAATACTTGATATTCTATGATGAATATATTGGAACATTGAATGTTATGATTTGATTGGATATATATATTTAGGTACAATGAATTACCGAAAATATATAAATTGGATTTTGGAAAGAAATTAAAGGAAGTAAAGTTGTAAACGAAATAATCCTAGAAAATTAAATAAATTAGAATAAATTGGAAATGGAATGGAAGTATGTTAAATATTAATAAATAACTTCGAGTATGTAAATAAAGGGGTTTGAATAAACAGTAATTAATAAATTGTAAAATTATGTGACATTAATTTTAAAGGAATAAAGAATTATTTTAAAACTTAAAGTTTTAAATTTATTTAAAGGAATAAGAAGTAAATTGAAAAATATAAACTGATATTTCAATTAAAAGTATTTTAAATCATTATTAAGGAATAAAATATGAAATTAAAGGATTTTCGAATAAATGAAGTAAATTGGAAATCAATTTGGAAATTGATTTAAGTATTTGAAATTGGACATTTGTAAGAATAAATTCAAAGTGGAAATTTATTAAAGGAATGAGAAAATTTGTTTAAAAATAAATAGTGATTTTTAAAAAAAAAAAGTTGTGAAGAGAAGTATATTTCTCTGGATAGCCAAGTGTGTTTTCAAAGTAAGTTTCTAAAAAATAAAATAAAGGTTTTAATGTTGCTTTAAAAAGTATGTTCTTGGGAATTTATTATCTCTAAATGTTTAAATTCTAAAGTGAATATTTATTCAAATATATTACCGTAGTAATAATTTATAAAGAGTGACTTAGTAAGTCTGTTTTAAAGGTGAAATCTAGTTTATATTTATAAAGTAACCTTATTTCTGAATATTCATATGGTATATATTTTTAATCAATTATTGAAGTAGTTTTAATTTAAATATTTTAAAATAAATTCTAAAGTAAGTAATTTGTTAATCTATTATTGTAATAATTATTTTAAAAAAATGACTTGGAAATTTGTTTAAGGAAGAAATCTAATGTATAGTTATAAGGTAACCTTATTATAGTTATTTCTGGAGTATTATTTTTTTGGGAACTAGGGAAACCTGTTCTATCATTACCGACCAGCGATTCCTGAACAGTAAACCTAGGGAATAGCCGGAAGGCCCGCCACAACCTACTATTCCGGGCAGCCAGACCTTTCGGTTGGCTTGGAGCAGGAGGCGCGAAAATGAACCGGATACCTCCCAAGTGAAAAGTCGTTTCTCCTCCCACACAAGGTGGGACTCGAACCCCAAACCTCCCACTTGGGAGCCGCATCATCCCACCACCGCACCAAGCCCGCGGACTCTGGAGTATTATTTTAAATAGAGTATTAAAGTAATTTCTATATTAAATGTTAAATACATTTTACCATAAAGTGTTTTTAAATTATTTTAAAAAAATCTAAAGTTTTTGCTTGGTGATTCCAATGGAAATGAAATACTCGGAATTTATTCTGAGATAAAGAAAGATAGCTTGAAACTGCTTTCAAAAGAGTTTGAAAGTGAAATTATATCTTGTAAAGATATTTTGAGATAAATAAATAATTTGGGAAATTATTTATTGGTTGATGGATGTTTATGCATATTAATTAATAGTTAAATCACCGACTATCAATATTGGCCAAATGCGTTGATCATTTCGAAGAGACCGGGATCGAGATTAATTTCTCGAAAACCACTTCGATTCGGTTTGTACGTTTCGTGAAAAACGATTTTGGATTCGAAGATGGAGCAGTGAAGTGCAAGGGCTAGTCGCTACTAATCCTAAGGATATTCCCAAAATGGATGTAGCAGGAATAGTGCCTTCGGTTCCGTTCGAACCCGGGACGGACTTGTATGGATGAATGCTTGAGAAACATCGTCAGGTGGACGATGGGCATTCTGAGGGATATGTTCTATAAAAGGTAACGCTTAGCCTCAAGCCTCTTCAAATGGGAATGGCTGAAAATTAGGGGTTATGCAGCAAGGCTTCGTGGGTAGCCCCCACTGGAGGGTGAGGTCATCCCTGTCTAGATGTCCCTTTTATTTCGGCTTAGTGGGCGGTTGCTGATCCCAACCGCGGGTGATCTTGCTCGGGACTGTCCAGTAAGGGATGGTTCCGGTCTTGTGTTGCAATGGAGTTAGGGTGGCTCCTCGGTATGCTGATGTAGACCAGGTACTGTGACAGGTGGTATCCCAGTGCCTAGCCATTAGTTGGAATCCATTTTCCCTACGCGCCCGTACGATTTTGATTGTGCCCAACTATTGCTGAAACGTGAGATGCAAGCATTTCAGCTAGATTCTATTTTACTTTCTATAGACACTATTATAATATCAGAGGACTTTAATAAAAATGTTTTAGCTATCGTAAGGTAAAAGCCCGACATATTTATTTGTGGCGTGGTCTTACGAGATGCTTTTGTTTGCAAAGGATTTTTGAAACTTTAATAATCAATTGGGTGTGACTTTCTCACGCTGGTATTCCAGACTGACTCGGGTATTATTTAACCGTAATGCTCGGGTCAGACCGAGTATTATAGGAAACAGGATATGATGCTGTGGAACTCAGAAGACAAGCTGGATGATGATACGTACATTCATACTTGTTTTATATATATATTCCGCTATACTGAGTAGTTGTGTATCCAGTTGTATGTTATTGATGTTAAACTATGATTGATGTACTATGATGAATGTAATATATAAACGGATATATTTGATTTGAGTAAAGATCATTTATTATCTATTATATTTTATTCCGCTGCGATGGTTAGATTCTGTTGTTGTTCTCTATTTTCTTCTTCTACCTCTACTTCTTTAACCCAAATGGTTCGTATTTCTGTACAATTTGAGTTGATTATTATAGAATAGTGTTGACTCAAGGGTTACGGATTTGCGGTTCGTTTCACGTACGGTAGATAAACGCGCTGAAATCTATGTTGAAAAGCTAATATAATAACTGGGTTCAAAAAGCTATATTCTCCATATGATCGAATTAGGAGTTTGAATTTTGAGCTACGAATTCTAGACGATTTAAATTTGAATTTAGATTAAAATATATAGATTCACATTCAATAAGCAATTGGACACGTTTCCTTCTTTGAAAACACGTGTCTCCTACCTTTCCAAATCACGTACAATTGTCCCATTCTTCTTTTTGTTTTTTTTTCAGCCGAGCAATCTCAAATTTTTTTTATAAAATAGATCCATCGTTTAAAACAAAATCATGGCCGAGCATTTTTATTTAATCTACTTTTCCTCTTTTGAAATCCTAATGGCCGACGAATCTATTTTTTTCATCCTTCTTCAAATTCGATTTCCTCTCTACCCAGTTTGAAGCCACCCTCCCAAATTTCATCGTCCCCTTCCCCATTACGAATTCGAATCGAATTCGAACTTGAGTGTGAGCATGTCGCAAGGTTTCTTTTCGTTAGGGCAAGAGCGAATGCAAGCTTCGTGATCAAGTTTGCAGAATCTGTTCGACTCGAGCACGACTGTGTCGCAAGTTCAGAAGGAAGGTGTACGCTCGGTGCCCGAATGCTCGGCATCGTTATGTGATTTGGATTTTGTCCGTGAGCTCAAGAGGTCATTTCTGGAAGTCGGGAGGAAGGCAGCGTATTCGTGGAGGAAGATGGGTTCTGCGACTTTGCATATGCAGCCTGTCTCTTTGGGAAGGAAGGTAGGGTCGATCTGGTGAGTTATTGTGTTGAATTGTTTTAAGTTAATGGTTTAAACTAATTTTGATTATAGAATTTAAACTGTTAGGGAATAGTAAAATAGCAGGAGAAAAATGAAACTTTTAAAATTAAGAGCAGTTCTGTTTTAATATAGGCATATGAGTTTGAAAGGAAATTTTATAATACTGTAAAGTTTATATATTTAAATCTGCTTTTTATGAGATATGTATAGATTATTTTTATATGTATATAGGTTATTTTAGTATATGTAGACTTAAGAAAAAGTAAATATACATATATATACATATCTTCACTTACGTGTTAAATTTCAAAACTGATGAAGATTTATTTGTTTAATTAAATCTAAATTCTTTTAGTTACTAAGAAATTTTTTTAAAAAAAGAAGAAAATTAATTTAAATTAAATTATTAAATGCTAATAGATTATTCGATTAGCTCAAATATTAACAAAATCATATAATGTTGTACAAGGTTTAAAACTATGAAGAAAACAAGCTGGTTTGGATTGGATTGCAAATGAAAATCAAAGGCAAGTTAATCTCACTCATCTGGGTTGCAATTTAAATTTAGATGGTTAAATTTAAATGTTTGGTTGAATGATTGAATCGATTGGATGTGGTATATTATACATAGTAGTATATATTGGAGTGATTTATTTCCCGCATTATATAGCAGATGAGACCCTATGCGCCGCATAATAGCAGATGATACTATATAAATCCCATATACCGCGATATTCCACCTCGAAGTTGAATTGGTATTTTATCTTGTGCTAACATCTGTGGATGCAGGAAAACAGGTTGGAGGGATCCAACTGGATTCCTCTAAGTAGTGTAATTTATTTTTATAGTTTATGCTTTATTTGATAATCTGTGATAGGTTGTTGATTATATTGCAAATTGGAATATTGGATGCTATGAATGGATTGAATAATTTTGGTATTGAGTTATCAAAATATAAAGATTTGATTTTTAAAGGAAATAAAAGGAGAGAATTTTTAAGAAAAATAATTTTGGAGCATTGGGATAATTAAAGAATGAATTGGGAAAGGATAAAAGTTGATTTTAAATCCAAAAAAATAATTCCGGTATGGAAAAGGAGATATATGGATAAATGGGAATAAATGAATTTTAAACTTAAGTGATATTATTTAAGGGAATAAAAAATTTATTTTAAATTCAAGGTTTAAAATTTGTTTAGAAAGATAAAGAAGAGATTTGGAAAAGTATGAAATTGGTAATCAGTTCAAATAAGATTTTAGATTATAATAAAGGAATTAAATCTGAAATTTATGGGTTTTGAAATGAATTTGGATAAGCAAAGGAATTTATTTGATGAAGTAAATTTTGAAAATCAATTTGGAAATTGATTAAGTGTTTGAAATTGTGTTTTAAAAAGGGAAGATGAGACTATGGAATTTATAAACTGGGTTTATAAAGTGAAATGGATATCAGTGGATATTTGGGAGTATAAATTCACGATGTGAATTAAGAAAAGAATGGGTAATTTGTTTAAAAATAAATAATGATTTATTTTTAAAAGGTGTGGAAATGGAAATGTATTTCCCTTGAAAGCCAAGTACATTTTAAAGGAGCCTTTTTTAAAGGCTTTAAAGGTTTGTTTAAAGAAATGCTCTTAGAATTTTTAAATATTTTAAATTTTAACGTAATGTTTCAAAATTATTTTAGTAATAATTATTCAATGGGTAATTATTAACATTTATATTTTATAAAGTAATTTTATTTTAAAGATAGTTGGTTAAAGTTTTAATTTAAAAACTTGTATACAATTTCGTAAACTCTTATTTTAAATTTAGTTGGCTTAATTTTTATTTTAAAAATTATTTTTATATTTTATAAAGTATTTTTATTTTAAATATTTTTAAAGAATATATTTTCAAAATAAAGTGTTTAAGTAGTTTTAAATTTAAATGTTTTAACGTATTTATTATAATAAAGTGATTTAAATTATTTTAAAATCTAAAGTATATATACTTGGTGATTTCAGTGGAAATAGAAAATATTTGGGAAATTTATTCCGTGAGAGAAAATGGTTTGAAACTGTTTTCAAAATGGATCGAAAAGTGGAAAAGTATCTTGCGAAGAAATTTTGAGGTTAATAAATAATTTGGGAGAAATTATTATGGTTTGATGATTATTTGTGAATGTTAATTGATAGTTAAATAACCGACTATCAATATTGGACAATGCGCTGATCGTTTCGAAGAAACCGGGAAAACCACTTCGATCCGGTTTGAAAGTTTTCATGAGGAAGACAAGAGCTGGAAGTCGAAGATGGAGCAGTGAAGTGCAAGGGATAATGGCTAATAATCCAAAGGGTGATTCCAAAATGGATGTAGTAGGAGTAGTGCCTTCGGTTCCGTTCGAACCCGGAATGGACTTGTATGGATGAATGCTTTCAGAACAACGTCAGGAGGACGATGAGCATTCTAAGTGAAATGTTCTAAAAAGGTAACGCTTAGCCTCGAGCCTCATCAACCAGGAATAACTGAAAATCAGGGGTTATGCAGTAAGGCTAAGTGGGTGGCGCTCATTAGGGTAAGGTCATCGGTGTCTAGATGTCCCTTTTTATTCGGCTTAGTGGGCGGTTACTGATCCCAACCGCGGGGTGATCTTACACGGGATTATCTGGTAAGGGGTAGTCTTGGTCTTGTGTTACAGGGGATCGGGAGGGATCCTCGGTACGATAATCTAGACCGGGTAGTGTGAAAGGTGGTACCCCAGTGCCTAGTCATTAGTTGGAAACCCATTCTCCTTGCGTACCTTTACGGTTTTGTTTGTATACCTATTAGCTGGAATTTAATAAATGTAACAATTTCGGCTATTTGAATAAGTATTTGTATATAGACCCTATTATAATATCAAAGGATTTTATAAGAAATGTTTTAGCTATCGTAAGGTAAAAACCCGACATGTTTATTTATGGCGTGGTCTTACGAGATGCTTTTGATTTTCAAAGGATTTTGAAAACTTTAATAATCCAATTGAGTGTGTTTTCTCACGTTGGTATTCCAGACTGACTCAGGTGTTATTTTATTACAATTCTAGGGTCAGACGAGTATTATAGAATACATGACATGATGCTGTAGAGCTCAGAAGACGTGCTGGATGGCGAGACGTACATCCGTATTTGATTATTATTCCACTGTGTATTATGTTATGTGGACGAGTTTATATAACTGTTCAGCATTTGAATATTGATTGTGTGAATTAATTTGAGTTGTACTCTGATGATGTAATGTATAAAACAGATATGGTTTTCTTTTGTGTAAAGATCGGTTATTATCTATTATATTTTATTCCGCTGCGTCGGTAAGATTCTAATATTGTTTCTATTTCTTCTTCTAACTTCTTCTTCTTTAACCCTAGTGGTTCGGTTTTTCGGGCATCGAAAAATCAGGTCGTTACATTTGGTATCAGAACCGATGGTTAAGCGAGAACCTTGGCTCTGGTGGGATTACTCATTAAATTGAGTTTGTAGTACTCTGGAATGAGTTTGAGAGTATTAATAGATATGAGCGCGTATTTGTTAGCGAATATAAAAATTCATTTTTATATTGTGTTGACTTATCAGTTAAGTGTTTATGAGTTCTAGTCGATATGTGGGACGCCATGTTATCGATAGGGATTTCTAAACTCTTGAACAAGAAAACCGACATAGTATTGTTTTAAAATAGGGTAAATGAAATAATTTTACCCAAATTATTTTTGTACATAAAAGAAATTATTTTTTGTAAATTATTATAGCTAAATATGGTTGCTTGGTTGTTAGGGGATGATAATATTAAGTTATTATCATTATTTTGTAAGAATTGAATAAGAAATTGAAAATCATAACTAAAGCTAGGAAAGTAAATTCATATTACATAATTAAATTGTAAGTGAGGATTATAAATGTAATTTATAATTTAAAATAAGATTTTAGAGTAATATTTGAATATGCATTGAAAGAATTTGGAATTTGGAATTTTGGAAAAAATTTAAATTCCTTTGGATTTGAAAATGATTTTCAAAAAGTTTTGAAGAAAAACTGGCGATATTATTTTAGATTGGATTTTAATCTGGAGAGAATTGAAAATTAAAAATATTTGAAGGGGTTTTTAAAGAGATAAAGCATTGAACTCTTTTTCGGTCGCTGGAAAATAACTTTGGTGATGACTACAACATCAACAATGTTCATTTTCGAGTTTCCAAAAGAGGGATTGTTACCCAATTAATTTAATTTGGGGTTGTTTGCAAAACTGGGTTGGTTTTAAAAGTTCAAAGAATAATTGGATATGCAATTGAATAATGGATTTCAAAAAAATGAGTTTTGAAATATTGAAGTTTTGGTTTGGTGAAACCGTTTTGATTTTAAATACAAAGGAATATAGAATATTTTTGAATTGGCATTTGTTGTAAAATTGAGTTAAATTTGGTAATGCAAAGGAATATTTTGGTTTGAATATAATTGATTTCAAAAATGATTTCGGAGTGTTGAGTTATTGATTAAAGAAAAAAAACTTTGGAATTTATTTTAAAATGTTTATGGAATTTAAATAAGTTGGAACTTAAGGGAGTTTAAAATTTGACAATGGAAACTGTAGAATTTTGTTCCAAGGAATTAAGGGGTAAAAGTTTAGAAATAAACTTTTTATGAAGATTTGAAATTAAATTTGATAATGAAGTGATAAATATAATTAGTAAGTTAAATTTGATTGAAAATGAATTAAGCTAGTGAAGAAAACCAACTAGATGAAATAAATTAGAAAGATTAGTTAATAAATATAATTAATTTGGTAAAATTTATAGAAGTTTAAAATTTGAATAATCAGAGTGTAACTAAATCTTGATAAGTAAAGATGAATGTAAGGAAAGTCTAGGTGGACAAAGTGGAAGGGTTAATTAAATAAAAATTAGGTTGGAAATAAAATTGTGGATAGACAAATGAATTTGCATTTGTAAGAAAATAGAATTGAAACTGAATATTTGGAATTAATTTAAAATGTGTGTAATAGAAGTTAGTCAAGTTTTGGCTAAATAAACTAAAGGACTGGGATAAAATTAGTGAGTAAACTAATTGATTTAAATAGGTAAGAGAATAATTTGGAATGAGATTTGATTTGAATCTTGTTGTGTAAAATGAAGTATTAAATTTTTTGGGAATAAATGAGTGGAAGGAAAGAAAATTTAATTCAAGTGGAATTGAAAATGGAAATTTGAATAAAAGTATTGAGATTTGGAAATTTATTTGGTTGTAACTGAATACAATTGAGAACTGAATATTAAAATTTAAAATTTAATTGAGTAGAGAAAAGTTATAAAACTAGTTCTAAGTGAACTAAAATAATAAAAGTTTGGAAATAAGAAATGGTTTGAGATTAGAAGTAAATTATAGTGGAACTAATTCAAAATAATGATATGAACCAGTTGTGAATGGAAGATTGTTGATAAAATTCAATATTCAAAGTTTGAAGGTGAATTGAATTCAAGTAGAACTGGAAATGAAAATCTAGAATGAAAATTTGGAGATAGTATTGAGATTTGAAATTAATTTGTAAATTGAAGCAAATTAAATCTATATGGAATTAGAATCTAAATTCGTTAAATATAGATAAAAAAACCAAATGATAAAGTGAAGTTGAAATATTCATTCGTAGTAGACTAAGAATAATTTAAAGTTGGAAATAATTCCATTGGGATTTAAATAAATTAGCAATGAGACTAATTAAAGAAATAATGTAAGAGTATATAAAATACTTATATTAAACTTAAGAAAAGTTAAGATGAAAATTCTTAAGTAAGTTTGGTATTAAAACACAAAGTTAATGATGGATGAAGATTAATCTGGAAGTTGTGAAATGGGATGGTTGTGAATAAGGGAATAGAGATCAAAATAATGTGAAGTAAAGAGAATTGATACAGTTAATAATCAATTGGAGCAAATACGTAGGATGTACGTATATTATTTTATTCGCATAGAGATTTGATCCAGATTCGAGCATAGAATTTCGAGGTTGTTATATCGATCCGAGTTGGGATTTTTCACTCGATTTTCGACGGCGAACCCTGGATATGGATTTTTGATTGACTTTGAAAATTCTCTATCATAGTTTGGGGATATGCAAGGAGAATGACGGTTTTTGATCAAGAAAACTGATCTGAGTCTGCACTAGGAAGTCGGGTGGACGACTCTAGTTCGGAAGTGAAATAGCGTGATCGAGCGAGCGATTTTGGGTATTGCGTACGGATGATATATGTGCATCGTATGGTTGTGAATGAAATGGATATGGAAGCTTTAGAAAAGAAATGTATAAAATGATTTTGAAAGCTATGATTTGATGTTATTTCTAAGTTGGATATGCAGGTGTTTAAAAAGCAAAAGGGAATTGGGATATTTGATTTCTGAAGATAATTGAAATTTTCCCGAAAAAGGTATGTATTTGAATTTCTGTGTGAAATTTGATGATTTTCTGATCTAGCCACTTTGGCGTTTTTGTTTTGTTTTGAGATTTGGGGCCCGTAGAGGCATTTTGTAGTTGTACCGAGCTAGCCTCGCAAAGGCGACGCTGGCGAAATTTTTCGGAAATTTGGGGAGTTAGAAAAATTTTGAGGAAATTTTGAAAATTTAAAATTTGGGCTTGAATTATAATTTGAATGGTTTAATAAATAGAAGTTGTTTGGAAACTATGGGAGAATTCGGAAGTTGATAAGAGAAAGAATGGGTCTCTTATTAAAAGTTTGTTTTGAGAAGTTGGGTAAAACTATTTGGATTGGGAAATGATAATGGGTAATGGACCATTCCTCTTAACTAGTAATTTTGAGGAAGAAATTCTTTTAAGGGGGAGGAATGTGACGACCCGGGATTTTGTACATCTGAAATTGGAATATTTAATTGATTTTAAATATTTGAAAGTTTCTAACTTGAATTTCAAATGTCGCTATTTATTTGATAATTTAAATACTAAATTTAATGATTGGATTGAGAAAAATGTTGAATCTGGAAATCTAAGCTTGTTAAACATGGTATAAAAGCTTGTAAAATTTATGTTGATAATACTGAAGATAGAAGATGTGTTAAAACTGAATTTGATAGTATTTTGTTCAGTTTTGAAATTTTATTGTTTAAATCGATATTAAAAAATAGCCTTCTAAGGCACAGTCTCGGATTTCGACGAAACCAGTTCCTTTGGATCTGTAATATTGTATTATTATAGGGTTTCAATTTTCGTAGTATTCGGAGTTGTCGTGTGATCGTACGGTAGATAAACGCGCTGAAATCTATATCGAAAATCTAATATAATAACTGGGTTCAAAAAGCTATCTTCTCCATACGATCTGTTTGCACAAAAAATGGGCAAACACCTCCAAGTCGTATGATTTAGTTGTTTATACGTTGTTCTTAGTGATTTGGGTGATTTATGCAAATATATAAAATAGATGGACTAAACTGTAAAAGACACACAGATTTATAGTGGTTCGGTCAGAATGTGCCTATGTCCACTTTATATGTTATTCTCCTTTACTTTTCAGGTTACAAGTACAAAGCTTTGATTACAAGTATCTGAAAGTTGTTTGAAAGTTCTATCCGTGCTTGAGCTCTCAAACTTGTCTACCATTATTGTACCCCTACCCCTCTATTTATAGAGTCAGGCTGGGGGTAGGGGTCTTGGATGTATATAGCTGCTGGTGGGCCTGGGCCAATGTAATCTGGCCCGACAATGCTGGTTTAGTAGCACCTTGGTTCGGCGGTGAGTGGAGTGTTGATTGGACCGGTAGTGGGTGGAGCGTGGGTTGGTTCGGCAGCTCCGGTCCGGTAGTGGTTGGTTCGGTGGAGGGTTGTCCGGTAGTACCTTCTTTACTCTGGTTCGGTAGTATGTTGGTCCGGTAGTACCTGGGAGATGGGTTGGTTCGGTGGGCATGGGAAGGGAGTTGGTTCGGCAGGCATGGGGAAGGAGATGGTTCGGCAGGCATGGGGAAGGAGATGGTTCGGCAGTGCTTAGGAAATGGGTTGGTCCGGTAGTCTTTCCTAGCCTTCATTCGGCATCATTGGTCTGATGGCCTTGGACTAGTAGAAACTTGCCCAACATTTGCCCCCCAAAGTGGGGCATATGCCTGCATATGTCGCGCTTTGTTTTAGGCCGTCCAACTTGAACACTCTCGTCTGGTACCGAGTGCCGGACCAGTTGATCCGGTTATCTAGGCTCGCCTATAAGTATGGGCTTAATGCTTTCGTTATTCCTTATTAGCCGAACCAAACTCTTGTCTTTGCCGAACCAAACGTATTAGCCGAATCAAACCTCAACTGCCGGACCAGGTGAAGCCCCCTTCTGCCGAATGAGTTTTCGCTTTGTACTACCGAATGAACTCAGGGATTCCGAGTGCCGAATGAACCTTTTGCTTTGTCTTACCGAATGAACTTGGGGATTCCGAGTACCGAATGAATTCAAAATCTTTGGACTACCGAATGAAACTCTTATGTTTTTTTTTTTTGCTTTTTTTTTAACTATGAATGAGATTCCAGACTGTAGGCATTTGCTCGTTTACATTTCTACACTCCTTGTTCTAACGACGTACTTTTTTGTGTTTGCAGATAAATGTCTCATAAAGTGGAAACTTGATCAGATAAGAAGAAATCCAAGGACAGAGAAGAGTCCTCCACAGTGCCCCCAGCTCAGCCAGGACCGGGACGACAGGGACCCACCCCGAGATCACTAGTGGATGGATATGGCCCTTAGGAGCTCTTGAACTCTCCTCCTGACTGCTTTCCTAGCTCGCTCAAAGAGGAGCAGCTTGATGTTATATCTCGTTCTTTCGAGATTGATAGAGCACACATGGTGCTGCCAGGGAATGGAGTTATGCCATATGACCCTCCTGAAGGATATTTTGCTTACAGCAGGTACCATTGTATGTGTGGGGCCATTCCCCCGATCAATGCTTGGATAGTCAGCTTCATCACCAACCTAAAGGTGGCCCCTTTCCAGCTTCAGCCCAACTCTTACGCTATCCTGGTGAGCCTATTCGTCATTTTTTAGAGAAAATATGGGCGTCCCCCTCCAACCGGGAGATCCAATATTTGTACAACTTGAGAGGCTACAAGAAGGGGTCTCCATACATCAGCTTGGAATCGGCCGTGTCCTTCAAGCCGGTCTTGGACTTATATTCGAAGTTCAGCATGTTCAAGAAAGAATGGTTTTTTGTCAAGGATGTTATCCGTCGCTTCACCTCCGGCTGTAAGTTGAAGCTTATTTACAACTTCCGTTCTGGTTGCAATGCTTCTTCTTATGTGTTTTTATTTCTTGCTAGCGACAGGTGGCTTTGCGGTCGTGGAGAACGATCGCCTGGTTCAGATGGCTGCGGAGATAGAAGACATTTCGAGAAGGGAGAGGTCATCTTCTTACCTGATCAGGAATGCTACTCTTTTGCAGCACAACTTGATTCTACCACGTCAGTCTGTGGTCAAGCAGAGAGACACAGCTGAGGAGAGGGCTGTCAAAGCCAAAGGAGGGGCCACGTCGAAGAGCAGCAAGAGGAAACCTTTCTCGATACCTCCAGTCGTCGGGGGGAAGAAGCTCAAGAAATCCTATGGACCCTCCCCTAGCACATGTCCAGATGTTTCGGAGGAGGAAAATGTAGAGGAGGAAGGAGGCGAGGAGGAGAGCGGAGGTGATGGAGAAGGTGATGGTGGTGATGGCGTCGGGGCTTTGTCTTCTAGGCAAGCAGGGGAGATCCAATAGTGGACAAATGATGCTTTCCGCCAGGCTTTTGAGGGGTTGGAGGAAGGATCGACCTTGGTGGAGAAGCCAAAGAAAACTGATAAGGCCAGGACTGGTGCCGATCCATCTTCCAAGATCATTTCAGCTAGGGAAACTCCGGCGATTCAAGGTGAATTTTTGACTCCTCTTTTAACTTCACATGTTCCTTGGGTTACAGTCCCATGCATGCTTGTAACACTTGGTTTTTATTCCAGGAACGGGTAAGGCGGCCAAGACATCAGACATTCGACACCGTCTCGAACAATTCAAACTCCTCATAGCTTCCGCTAAACCAAAGCCTCCGACCAACCGTTTCGGGGACGTGGTCGGCTACCGTCCTCTTCTCGGAGTTATTGAAGAGGATATTCAAAAGAAAAGGAGGAGGCGCTCCTTATTCGAACCTTCACCTGGACCTCAGCCCCCAACCCAGCCTATTCATGAAATCACGAGGGAGGATACTGAGTTCATACCCTCTCCGCATCCATCAGAGAATCCTACCGTTACTCATATTGATCGTCCCGGCTTGGCTTGTAATCCATTTGCGGGTCATCCAGATCTGGATCCGAGTTCTCATGATATTTCCTTTGACGAGGTTACTGGTGAGCATTTTCTCCCTCGCAATCCTATGGTAAGGGTGCTTGATGAGGCCAAGTCCCTGGACCTTGATTTGCTTACTACTCGGATTGTAACTATGAAGGATGAAGCCAAGGCAAATATCGACCGGGTTGCTGAGGAGACTAGTAAGGTGATGGGCATCACGCCCAACTGGTCAAGGCCGGGGAGGAAATTGGGAGTGCCAACATAAGATTGCGGCTAGTGGTTGCCGACCAGGCCAAGTAACTCGCCGATCAGGCCATCCAGATCTCTCAGCACGAGGTGCCTCCAGACGGCTAAAGAAAACTATAGAATAGGCTAGCAGAGCCGAGCTGTGGAAAATGGAGGCCATCTGCAAGGAACAGATCGATATGGCCATTGCAACGATGGATGAGGTTCGGAAAGCGGATCTCGAGCAGGTAGAGGAGTTATCTGGGAAGCTTGAAGCCGCGGAGCTTGCTCAAGCCAAGCTGAAGGAGGAGATGGATGCGATGAGGAAATCCCTTCAGGATGACCGCTCGCGATATCGATCGGAGAGGGATGCTGTCGTTGCAAAGCTGTCGGCTTCTGAGGTCCGAATGAGGTAGTTTTAGGAGAACGAGGGGATGATGGATGATATGCTCTAGGATATGTATTTCCGTACTTGGAAGCAGGGCAACTTATCCTGGATGGATGATTATCCCCGGATCATGGCCAGGATTTATCTCCGGGCTCTGGAGGAGGCCAAGGATGATGCGGATAAGGAGGGTGGCATGGCCTTCAGAATGGATGTGGTTATGGCCCAATTCACTAAGGAGGAGAAAGTGGCGGTGAAGGAGGGCATGCGGTTGCTTGCTGCTGAGGAGGTAGGCATGCAGTTGGGGGATGATGATCAAGGAACAGATGCTGGTAAGTCTTCCCTTTTAATCTTTTCATAGCTTGGTTGTTTATTGTTCATTCAATGAATTCTTCTCTTGAACTGGACAGCTGGGACTTTTGAAGCGCCAACTACCTCTGGTTAGCATGCTGGGAGTTCTGATCCGGCGGTTAAGTAAACCTCGGAGAGCCAGCAGGATAGAGGCGAAGCCCCGGTGCAGTCGGCTCCTTGGCTTGATCTGAACATTTTTCAGTTTACTTGACATCGCTGTCCATGTTAGTCTTAAAACATTAATGTAATTTTCAGGCTGTGATTATGTAACGAGCAACTTGATTTTTGGCATATAACTTTATAACATAAGCTGATTTTGTCGTGTTTGAATGCTGTCGTAATTTCGATGTGTTGCATAAAATATAGCGGTGCATGTGTTAGTAATTCAATTGTGTTTGACGCTAAGTTCTTGCTTAAAATATAATTCTATGTCTTTCAATGTTAGTGTGATGTGTGAATAAATTATAGTTACATATTTATGTACAAGAGAAGGAAGTACCGCCCTTCAAGTTTTAGCTGTAGACGGTAGCTTTGAATGCCTTGTGTAATTAAATGTGGAATGTAGCTGAGTGACCCGCCATTCAGCTTTGAGTTCTTATTCCCATTAGTGAGTGTCTCCCATTTTGTATCCTGTACTTTAGCGATCGTTATAGAGGATAGGAGGAAAGTTTTTATAAATAAAATGGAAATATAAGAAATAGTAAAACTTCCAATCACGAAAGGCCTTTAATGCGCTTAAGTTCGTGGCAAACGGGCTTTGTAGTGACTTTCCCTAGCTGTGGGTCTTGGAGACATTTGTCACCCATCTTACGCCTCCGCGGGGAGTTTTCTTTTTTACCACAGCCGTACTTAAGACACATCGGAGCCGAGATCGCGCACGGTAACTACCCGGGCCATTATGGCCCGTAATCGTGGGTATTATTCGATTTACCGTCGCCGGCTAGCATGGGTGCCGATCGACAATTGTGAACTGCCCCTGGCTGGCCACACCTTATGTTGGGGCTTATAATTGGTTCACAGTAGCCGGCGAGCCGAACGCCGTAATGAGCTGCCTAGGATATTTTCGGCCTCCTTGGTGGCTTATAATCGGCTCATTACAGTTGGCTTTGAGGGCCGTCGCAAGCAATGAGTTAACTCGCACCAGAGGGATGCTGGAGCAAAAGTGTCTCATTGGCGAGGGCATAGATTCGTATAGTACCTGTTAGGTCTTGTCCAGGTGAGGTTGCGCCGTGAAGTGTCTAGGATGGAAATGCCATTACACAAGATTTTGTTCAACAGAAAAGGATAAAGCTTAACAAGCAGCCAAGATATAAAGGAACAAGTTAAAAAGAGACAAGATTTTTAAAGTGGTTCGGCACGATGCCTACATCCACCGATTCTCTTTGTTAATCCACTTTATATGGGCAGTACAAGTTAAGAAAAGTATCGACGAAGGTGTTGGATGTTCCATGCCCTCTGGAACACCTCTCCGTCCACTGTTGACAAAATATAAGCTCCGTTGTGGAGATCTTTATGAATTACATATGGTCCGTCCCAGATGGGATCTAGCGCTCCGGGGCGTGGGAAGATTCGCTAGAGGACAAGATCTCCTTCTTGTAAGCTGCGATGCTTGACTTTGGAGTTGTATTGTGCTGCCACTTTTTGCTTGTGAGATGCTGCTTTGAGTGCTGCATCATTTCTTCTTTCTTTGATTAGATCCAAAGACATATGGGGGAGTTCTTCGTTCTCTTCTGGGTTGTAGTGGATCCTACGGTGGGATGGCACTACAGTTTCAACTGGGAGCATGGCCTCCGATCCATATGCCAAAGAGAAAGGAGTATGCCCTGTTGATGTTCTGAAAGACGTGCGTAGGCTCAAAGTGCCATAGGAAGTTCATCCATCCAAGTGCCTTTTGACTTTTCAAGCTTCTTCTTGATTAGAGTTTTAAGAATTTTGTTGACAGCTTCGACTTGTCCATTTGCCTGGGGATAAGCCACAGATGAGAAGCTTTTTTGAATTCCATGCTCTTGGCACCAGTCGGCGAACTCCTCGCCGTCAAACTGACGTCCATTGTCCGATATGATTTTGAGTGGAACCCCGTACCCGCATAGAACATTTTTGATCAAGAAGTTAATAACTTTTGCCGAAGATATTTTATTTAGAGGTTCCGCTTCCACCCATTTGGTGAAATAGTCGACTGCCACTATAGCATATTTGGCTCCACCTCGGCCCATCGGCAGTTCGCCAATCAAGTCAATTCCCCATACTGCAAAGGGCCAAGGGCTGGTCATTTGAGTAATCTCATTTGTTGTTAGTCGATGAATCTTAGCAAATTTCTGACATCTGTCGCATCTTTTGATGAAGTCTAAGGCGTCTTTGTTTAAAGTGGGCCAGTAGTATCCATATCGGAGTGTCTTCTTCGCCAGAGTCTGCCCACCAGTGTGATCTCCGCAGCTCCCTTGATGGATGTTGGATAAGATTTTCTTGGCTTCCCTTCCAGCAACACACCTTAATAAGGGGTTAGAGAAGCCGCGCCGATAGAGGATGCCTTCTTTTATTGTGTAGCGGGAAGCTCTCCTCAAGATTTTCCTGACTTCGTTACGCTCATTGGGTAGTGTGCCATCTTGTAAGTATTTCCGGATAGGAGTCACCAGGTTTCTTCTTCGATTGCAGCTATCAGATCTTCTTGTTCGAAACTTGGGGCTAGTTGTTTCGAGATGCCTACTATTCCGAAAATGGTGCTGTTCTTCATGCTAGCTTGCTTTGCCAGTTCGTCGGCCTCTCGATTCTCTTCTCGAGGAATGTATTTGATTAAATAGTGATCCAATTGATCGAGCAGCAGCTTGGTCTTCTTTAGATATGCTGTGAGTCGTTCTCCTCGAGTCTGAAACTCTCCTAGTACTTGGTTTACGATAAGTTGAGAATCACTATGAAGACATAAAGACTTGACTCCAATTTCTAAGGCAAGTTCTAATCCTTCTATTATTGCTTCATATTCTGCATCGTTGTTGGTGGCGGCGAATTCCAACCTTAGGGCATGGTGCAGCTTCCTTCCCCTGGAGGTGATTATCACAATACCTGCCCCCGAGCCCTGTTTGTTCGATGCTCCATCTACAAAGAGATTCTACTTGATATCTCCTGTTATTTCAGATTGCTCCTTACCTTCGTTGGTAGTGAATTCGGCAATGAAATCGGCCATGGCTTGTCCCTTGATGGCGGTGCGAGGATGGTAGGTGATATCATATTGACTCAGTTCAATGCACCATTTAAGTAGTCGTCCAGAAGTGTCGGGGCGATGGAGTACCTGCCTTAGCGGTTGATCGGTTAAAACTCTGATGGAATGAGATTGGAAATAGTGTCGCAGTTTCCGTGACGTGATTAGCAAACAGTATGCTAGCTTCTCAAGTTTTTCTTGCAGAGAGTAGTCTCTGCATCCTTCCCTTTATCCTTCCTGCGGTTATTGCGAAGTTTGGTTACATAGCAGTCTCGAGCAACATCTTGATCTCCCTCTACTTCTCCTATTCCATTGTCTGTTGGGAATTTCATCTTCAGGCACCATGGGGCCAGGACAACTTGGAAGTCGGACAAGGCTGGTCTTCCCAAAAAGGCGTAGTAGGCTGAGTGTTTTTCTATTAGCACAAACGTTTGTTTCCGCACAACGGAGCGGGGATGACTTCCTATTTCAACAAAGATGTCCATTTGCCCGAGGGGCATCTTCGCGTCTCTAGTGAAACCATGTAGCGGTTTGTTGCAGGGAGACACATCCTTCATTGACAGCTTCGTTTTGTCGAAAGCATGCTTAAATAGGATATTTACTGAGCTTCCAGTGTCTACTAGAATTCGAAAAACTTTGGCTGGACCGAACCAGACGGAGATGACCATAGGATCCATGTGAGGGTACTGCCTTCCTTCTAGGTCACGCCTACCGAATGTGATGTCATTATTCTCTTTCCACTTTGGGTGGCGTTCTTCTATAACGGAATCGGTGCAGTCTTCATTGTTTCTAAGAGACTTTCCATATTTTTCCATCTCTGCCTAGCTTCTGTCGGCGATGTGTGGTCCTCCCGATATGGTATGGACCACTATCTTATATTGACTAGAGCCACTGGTGTTGCGATTTCCTTCCGATATGGTATGGACCACTATCTTATCTTGACTGGAGTCTTGTTCTAGCCTTTTACATAGCGTTCCAGTCTCTTCCTTCTGATGTGTTCTTCAATCAAGTCCCGGAGATGATGGCATTCATTGGTATCATGTCCATGAGATTCGTGGAAACGGCAGAACTTTCCAGATTTAATTGTGTTATCTAATTCCTTCTTGTGCGGGGGGCGTCTGTATCTAACTTCGTCTTGCGTGGCCAGGAAGATGTTTTCGATCATTTCATTCAAAGGAGTGTAAGTGTCAAATCTCGGTCCTGGCCGATATAGACGCTTTTCTCCCTTCTTGCCCCCAGCACTATCTCTGGAGTCATTTCTTCGAACGTCCTTTGCTACTGCGGGTGTGTTGCCATGAGTTGCCTTAGCTTGTTGCCCTGTCTACCTTTCAATGGCAGCATCTTCAAGTCTCGTATATTTTCCGGCTTCATGGAAGAAGTCGGGTAAGGTAGCTGGTTTTTCTTTCGTTAATCTTCTAGCAAACTTGGTATCCGGATGTACGCCACTATAATGAGACATTAAGATAAGTTTATCATCGGCATCTTGGACTGCGGCCGCTGCGGCGTTGAATCGGGTTAGATATTGTTGCGTTGTCTCTCCGGGCTTCTGTTTGATATTAGATAGGGAATAAGCGTCCTTGGGTTGTTCTACATGAATGCGGAACTGGCTGATGAACTTTTCTTTCAGCATTGCCCATGAGCTGATGGATCCTTGGGGTAGATGGCAGAACCAGGAGGTAGCTAGATCTTCCAAAAATAGTGGGAAGCATTTACACAACACTCCCTCTGTTTCTCCGCTCATGAGCATATGCTGTGTGTATCTCTGCAAGTGTACAATGGGGTCAGAGGTTCCCTTGTAAGGTTCCATTGTTGGCATTTTCCATTCCCGGGGGGTGATGGCAGTTTCGATATTGCGGGTGAAAGGGCTGGTTACCCTAACGCCTATCCCTCGTTCCCTTTGATCCCGTTGGACGCACTCTCTGAACAATCGCGCCATCCTTTCATCAGAATTTAGGGCGGATAGAAATGAGTTTGGTTCTTCTCTGCGGGATTGATTCCGTCCGGATGACCTGTAGGGATGGTATCGTCTATCACTCCTAACATTTTCTGGTGGTTGTCTCCGGTCTTGTAGGAGCATGCTGGGGTCACCCACAGTTGGCCCTTGTCTCGATCTTCCCCCGCTGGGCTTTGTTCTAAGCATTCCCCTGGGCCCAACTTCGGGCTGGACTCCAGCTCGGCCCCGTCCATCGGTGTTCCCATGGTTAGGTAGCATGACAGGCTCAGCCATATCCGACCCCTGCCCGGTACCTTCCCCGTTGGGTTCGGTTCCAAGTGTTTCCTCGGGTCGGAATTCGGGCTGGGTCTGGGCTCGGCTCCTACCATTGTTGTTTCTATTGTAAGCCTCCTCGAAGAAGAAAGATCTTTGTCACCTCCCAGATCCTCCAGACTGGGACTCGCCCTATGATTCGGTGTTGCGGTTGGATTCTTCAGCATCCCTTAAGCGTGACATGAGTTGGTCCACTAAGTCTTCTTGTTGAGATGTGAAGCGGTTAGTTACTTCAGCCACAACCCTGTCCAGATCTGCCCTAGTAATTGGTTGCTCCATGGCAGGGGCTGTCGGATTTGCCGTTGGAACGGAACGATTCCCTTGATCTGTGATTGTTGGATCCGGAATACTGCTAGTCGCGATGTTTTTTCCTTTGTTAACATCTTTCTTCTGCCTAGGAGGCATGTTTTCCAAGCAATGAGCGAAGCTGTTAGGAAGAAGGTTGAGGGGGAAAAGCTGAAGCTCCTAGCTCGAGTTCTCAGTGAAAAGCACCAAAAATGTTTGCACAAAAAATGGGCAAACACCTCCAAGTCGTATGATTTAGTTGTTTATACGTTGTTCTTAGTGATTTGGGTGATTTATGCAAATATATAAAATAGATGGACTAAACTGTAAATGACACACAGATTTATAGTGGTTCGGCCAAAATGTGCCTACGTCCACTTTATATGTTATTCTCCTTTACTTTTCAGGTTACAAGTACAAAGCTTTGATTACAAGTATCTGAAAGTTGTTTGAAAGTTCTATCCGTGCTTGAGCTCTCAAACTTGTCTACCATTGTTGTACCCCTACCCCTCTATTTATAGAGTCGGGCTGGGGGTAGGGGTCTTGGATGTATATAGCTGCTGGTGGGCCTGGGCCAATGTAATCTGGCCCGGCAATGCTGGTTTAGTAGAACCTTGGTTCGGCGGTGAGTGGAGTGTTGATTGGACCGGTAGTGGGTGGAGCGTGGGTTGGTTCGGCAGCTCCGGTCTGGTAGTGGTTGGTTCGGTGGAGGGTTGTCCGGCAGTACCTTCTTTACTCTGGTTCGGTAGTATGTTAGTCCGGTAGTACCTGGAAGATGGGTTGGTTTGGTGGGCATGGGAAGGGAGTTGGTTCGGCAGGCATGGGGAAGGAGATGGTTTGGCAGGCATGGGGAAGGAGATGGTTCGGTAGTGCTTAGGAAACGGGTTGGTCCGGTAGTCTTTCCTAGCCTTCATTCGGCATCATTGGTCTGATGGCCTTGGACTAGTAGAACTCGCCCAACACGATCGTATTAGGACTCGTGACCTTTTCAATTGTGTTTGGAATAGCGGTCTAACATTATAAACGCCTCGCGACACACCTCGATAGGAGTTTGAATTTTGAGCTACGAATTCTAGACGATTTAAATGTGAATTTAAATTAACATATATAGATTCACATTCAATAAGCAATTGGACACATTTCCTCCTTTAAGAACACGTGTCTCCAACCTTTCCAAATCACGTACAATTGTCCCCTTCTTCATTTTGTTTTTGCTTTTTCAGCCGATAAATCTTTAAAAAGAAATTATAAAATAGATCCATCGTTAAAAAGAAAATCATGGCCGAGCATTTTTATTTAATCTATTTTTCCTCTTTTGAAATCCTAATGGCCGACGAATCTATTTTTTTCATCCTTCTTCAAATTCGATTTCCTCTCCACCCATTTCGAAGCCACCCTCCCAAATTTCCTCATCCCTTCCCCATTAAGAATTCGAATTGAATTCGAACTCGAGTGTGAGAAAGTCGCAAGGTTTCTTTTCGTTAGGGCAAGAGTGAACGCTAGCTTCGTGATCAAGCTTGGAGAATCTGTTCGACTCGAGCACGACTATATCACAAGGTCAGAAGGAAGGTGTACGCGCGGTGCCCGGATGCTCAATATCGATATGTGATTTGGGTTTTGGCCGCGAGCTAAAGAGGTCATTTCTAGATGTCGTGAGGGAGGCAGCGTATTCGTGAAGGAAGATGGGTTCTACGACTTTGCATGTGCAGCCTGTCTCTTAGGGAAGGAAGGTAGGGTCGATCTAGTGAGTTATTGTGTTGAATTTTTTTAAGTCAATGGTTTAAACTAATTTTGATTACAGAATTTAAACTGTTAGGGAATAGGAAAATAGCAGGAGAAAAATAAAACTTTTAAAATTAAGAGCAGTTCTGTTTTAATATTGGCATGAGTTTGAAAGGAAATTTTATAATACTGTAAAGTTTATATATATAAATCTGCTTTTTATGAGATATGTATAGATTAGTTTTATATGTATATAGGTTATTTTAGTATATGTAGATTCAAGAAAAATTAAATATACATATATATACATATTTTCACTTACGGGTTAAATTTTAAAACTGATGAAGATTTATTTGTTTAATTAAATCTAAATTCTTTTAGTTACTAAGAATTTTTTTTGAAAAAGAAGAAAATTAGTTTAAATTAAATTATTAAATGCTAATAGATTATTCGATTAGCTCAAATATTAATAAAATCATATAATGTTGTACAAGTTCTAAAACTATGAAGAAAACAAGCTGGTTTGGATTGGATTGCAAACGAAAATCGAAGGTGGGTTTATCTCACTCATTTGGGTTGCTATTTAAATTTAGATGGTTAAATTTAAATGTTTGGTTGAATGATTGAATCGATTGGATGTGGTATATTATACATAGTAGTATATATTGGAGTGATTTATTTCCCGCATTATATAGCAGATGAGACCTTATGTGTCGCATAATAGCGGATGATATTATATTAATCCCATATACCACGATATTCCACCTCGAAGTGGAATTGGTATTTTATCTTGTGCTAACATCTGTGGATGCAGGAAAATAGGTTGGACGGATCCAACAGGATTCCTTTAAGTAGTGTAATTTATTTTTATAGTTTATGCTTTATTTGATAATCTGTCATAGGTTATTGATTATATTGGAAATTGGAATATTGGACTCTATGAATGGATTGAATAATTTTGGTATTAAGTTATCAAAATATAAAGATTTGATTTTTTAAAGGAAATAAAAGGACATAATTTTTAAGAAAAATAATTTTGGAGAATTGGGATAATTAAAGAATGAATTAGGAAAAGATAAAAGTTGATTTTAAATTCAAATAAATAATTCCGGTATGGAAAAGGAGATATATGGATAAATGGGAATAAATGAATTTTAAACTTAAGTGATATTATTTAAGGGAATAAAGAATTTATTTTAAATTCAAGGTTTAAAATTTGTTTAGAAAGATAAAGAAGAGATTTGGAAAAGTATGAAATTGGTATTTAGTTTAAATAAGATTTTAGATTATAACAAAGGAATTAAATCTGAAATTTATGGGTTTTGAAATGAATTTGGATAAGTAAATGAATTTATTTTAATGAAGTAAATTTTGGAATTCAATTTGGAAATTGATTAAGTGTTTGAAATTGTGTTTTAAAATGGGAAGATGAGACTATGGAATTTATAAACTGGGTTTATAAAGTGAAATGGATATCAGTGGATATTTGGGAGTATAAATTCACGACGTGAATTTAGAAAAGAATGGGTAATTTGTTTAGAAATAAATAATTATTTATTTTTAAAAGGTTTGTGAAATGGAAATGTATTTCCCTGGAAAGCCAAGTATATTTTAAAGGAGACTTTTTAAAAGGCTTTAAAGGTTTGTTTAAAGAAATGTTTTTAGAATATTTATTATTTTTAAATATTTTAAATTTTAACGTAAATGTTTCAAAATTTATTTTTGTAATAATTATTCAAAGGGTAATTATTAACATTTATATTTTTTAAAGTAATTTTATTTCAAAGATAGTTGGTTAAAGTTTTGATTTAAAAACTTGTATAGAATTTCGTAAACTCTTATTTTAAATTTAGTTGGCTTAATTTTTATTTTAAAAATTATTTTTATATTTTATAAAGTAGTTTATTTTAAATATTTTTAAAGAATATATTTTCAAAATAAAGTGTTTAAGTAGTTTTAAATTTAAATGTTTTAAAGTATATTTTATAATAAAGTGATTTAAATTATTTTAAAATCTAAAGTATATATACTTGGTGATTTCAGTGGGAATCGAAAATATTTGGGGAATTTATTCCGTTAGAGAAAATGGTTTGAAACTGTTTTCAAAATGGATCGAAAAGTGGAAAAGTATCTTGCGAAGATATTTGAGGTTAATAAATAATTTGGGAGAAATTATTATGGTTTGATGATTGTTTGTGAATGTTAATTGATAGTTAAATAACCGACTATCAATATTGGTCAATACGTTGATCGTTTCGAAGAGACCGGGATCGGGATTTATTTCTCGAAAACCACTTCGATCCGGTTTGCACATTTTCGTAAGGAAGACAAGAGCTGGAAGTCAAAGACGGAGCAGTGAAGTGCAAGGGCTAATTGCTACTAATCCCGAGGGTGATTCCAAAATGGATGTAGTAGGAGTAGTGCCTTCGGTTCCGTTCGAACCCAGAACGGACTTGTGTGGATGAATGCTTTAAGAACATCGTCAGGAGAACGATGAGCATTCTAAGTGAAATGTTCTAAAAAGGTAACGCTTAGCCTCGAGCCTCATCAACCAGGAATGACTGAAAATCAGGGGTTATGCAGCAAGGCTAAGTGGGTCGCGCCCATTAGGGTAAGTTCATCCCTGTCTAGATGTCCCTTTTTATTCGGCTAAGTGGGCGTTTGCTGATCCCAACCGCGGGGTGATCTTACTCGGGATTATGTAGTGAGGGGTAGTCCTGGTCTTGTGTTGTAGAGGATCGGTGTGAAGACCCGAAATTTTAGGATGTTTGAAAATCGGAATATTTAATTGATTTTAAATATTTAAAAGTTAATTTTTAACCTGATTCAAATATCACTATTTATTTGATAATTAAATTATTGAATTAAATAATTTGAAGTTGGGTAAAATGTTGAATCTAGAGTTTTAAGCCTGTTAAAAATAATTTGAAGGCTTGTAAAATTTATATTGATAGTGCTGAGGATAATAGAAGTTTTAAAATTGAATTTAACAATCATTTGTTCAATTTTAAAATTTTATAGTTTAAATTGAATTTAAAAATAGCCTTTCGAGCACAGTCTCGGATTTCAATGAAACCAGTTCCATTAGATCCGTAATATTTTACTATTATCGGATTTCAAATTTCGTAGTGATCGGAGTTGTGGTGTGAGCATACGATATATAAACGCGATGGAATTTATATCGAAAATTTAATATAATAACCAAGTCCAAAGGCTATCTTTTCCATACGATCGAATTAGGACTCAAAACCTTTTCCAGTACGTTCGAAATAGGGGTATAACATTAGGAACGTCTAGCGGCACGCCTCGATAGGAATTCGAAATTGTAAGTTGCATTTTCGAGACAATTTGAATTTGAATTTAAAATTTAAAAATAAGTAAATACTTTACTTGACTTGTCAAATTAATTTCACATCAGAGTTTTTCCAATCCTTTCCAAAGCACGCTACCCTTATCTTCAATCCCACGCTTTCCATTTCTTATTAATTTATCTGTTCCTTCCCCACTTCGCTTCCCAGGTTCGAATTCAGATCGAAAAGAAAAAAAACAAAAACGATGAAACAAAGGATAATAAAACGAATCGTTCAATCGAAAATGGCCGAAGCCTATTCAAAATCAAACTCCCCTCTTCAGTTCAATTCACAAATCCATGGCTGCATTTTTTTTCAAAATCGAAGTTCGCTACATTAAAATTCATCGGCAATTTCGCAAGCGAACTCACTACCAGGGAAGCACCTTGATGAATAGTGCCTCCAAAATTTAAAATCAATTTGAACCCGCGTTCATCTCATTACCAAATTGGGTTCGCTTAAAAAGGGGGAGGAGTTCGTTTGGGGTCACGATTGCAACCTGGAGGGAAGAACGAGATCTATGGCGATGCAAGGGAGAGGAGGGTTCACGAGTACCGTGTGTTCGTGGTTGAGCTCGAATAGCGAGCGAGGCGCAGTCCGCAAGTTAGGGTGTTGATGGAGGCCGTGGACACGGAGGGGTTGAGTGTCAAGGCCAGCTATCTCATATGGAGCATTGAGTGGAGCCGTTGATTTCGTTTCCAGTCGTACGGAGGCAAATTAAATTTTAATTTTTTTTTAAATTTATGGAACTTAAGTTTAAAACCCTTATATTAGTTTGTTGATTTTTATTTCTTTTATCTGAAAGTTAATAGTAAAGTAGTTTAAAGTTTATCGAGCCAATAAATTGGACAGACGGTAAAAATATATTTATATAGTTATATTGTCCAATTTATATATATATATATCCTAATTTATATGGGCAGACAGTAGAAGTATATTTAGACAGGATTTTGGGAAAAGGATAGATTTTTTTTATGTTTGAAGGATTTATATAAAAAAATTGATTTTGGAATCACTATAGACTATTTTATAAATATATATATGTGTGGACTCAAAAAAAAAATTAGTTTAAACAAAATAATTAGTTAATCGAAGTTATTTGATTATTTTAAATATTACTAAACCGCATAATGTCTATATAAGGTCAAAAATAATGAAGAACGAGCCGGTTTGAATTGGATCGCAAACAAAGCAAAGGTGAGTTAACCTCACTCATCTGGGTTACATTTAAATTCAAACGGTTAAATTTAAATAATTGGTTGAATGATTGAATTGATTTGATGTGCTATATTATATATAGTGGTATATAGTATATATTGTAGTGATTGATTTCCTGCATTATATAGCGGATGAGACCCTACGCGTCGCATAATATCGGATGATATGATATTAATCCCATATACCGCGATATTCCACCTCGAAGTGGAATTGGTATTTTATTGTGCTAATATCCGTGGATGCAGGGAAACAGGTTGGAGGGATTCAACTGGATTCCTCAAATTTATCTAGATTATTTAATATTTTTTGTTATGAATATTTGATATTTTGTGCTGAATTATATGTATAATTAGAATATTGAATGCTTTGGTTTGCTTGAATATATTTCGGTACACTGAGTTATCAAAATATATAGAATTGGATTTTTGGAAAGAAGATAAAAGAGTGAATTTTTAAGTGAAATAATTAGAGAGAATTTGAATAAAAATAAGAATGAATTAGAAACGAATAAAAGTGATTTTTAAATCCTAATAAATTCCGGATATGAAAAAGGGATTTTGAATAAATAGAGAAATAATGAATTTTAAACTTAAGTGATGTTATATCAAGAAATAAAGATTTATTTTAAAATTCAAGGTTTGAATTTATTTAAAAGGATAAAGAAGAATTTTGGGGAAATCTGAAATGGGTGTTTCCAGTTAAAGGATTTTAAATCATAATTAAGGAATAAAAATATGAAGTAAATGGGTTTTGAAATAAATGAGTAAGTAAAGGAATTTATTTAAAAATGAAATAAACTGGAAATCAATTTGGAAATTGATTTAAGTGTTTGAAATTGGAAATTTAAAGGAGAATGTGACTATGAAATTTATAAACTGGGTTTATAAAAGTGAAGTGATATATCAGTGGATATTTGGAAGGAATAAATTCACGGTTGGAATTTATTAAAGGAATGGGAAAATTTGTTTAAAAATAAATAGTGATTTATTTTTAAAAAGATGTGAAAGAGAAGTGTATTTCCCTAAATAGCCAAGTACGTTTTCAAAGCAAATTTTTAAATATGAGTTAAAAGTTTTAATGTCGTTTTAAAAAGCATGTTTTTAGGGAATTTATTATTTCTAACTGTTTAAATTCTAAAGTAAGTATTTTTCAAAACTATTATTGTAGTAATTATTTAAAGGTGGCTTGGTATTTTGTTTTAAAGGAGAAAAACTAATTTTATATTTTATAAAGTAACCTCATTTTTAAATATTCCTAAAGTATATATTTTTAATAAAGTATTGAAGTAGTTTTCAAACTAAATGTTAATGTATATTTTATAATAAAATGTTTTAAACTATTTCAAAAATCTAAGGTTTTGTACTTTGTGTTTTTAATGGAAATAAATATTTGGGAATTCATTCCATAAGAAGAGTGTGGTTTGAAAACTGTTTTCAAAGGGTTGAAAAATGGAAATATATCTTGCAAAGATATTTTGAGGATAATAAATAATCTGGGAGATTATTCATTTTTTGATGGTTGTTTGTGAATGTTAATTGTTAGTTAAATAACCGACCATCAATATTGGCCAATGCGCTGATCGTTTCGAAGAGACCGGGATCAGGATTAATTTCTCGAAAACCACTTCGATCTGGTTTGAACGTTTTCGTGAGGAAGACGAGTTTGGATTCGACGATGGAGCAGTGAAGTTCAAGGCCTAGTCCTTACTAATCCTGAGGAAATTCCAAAATGGATGTAGTAGGAGTAGTGCCTTCGGTTCTGCTCGAACCCGGGACAGACTTGTATGGATGAATGCTTTCGAAACATTGTTAGGTGGATGATGGGCATTCTAAGCAAAACGTTCTAAAAGGTAACGCTTAGCCTCGAGCCTCACTAACCGAGAATGACTGAAAATCAGAGGTTATGCAGCAAGGCTAGGTGGGTAGCGCCCATTAGGGTGAGGTCATCCCTGTCTAGATGTCCCTTTTTATTCAGCTTTGTCTTGCGGTTGCTGATCCCAACCGTGGGGTGATCTTACTCGGGATTATCCAGTAAGGGGTAGTCCCAGTCTTGTGTTGCATAGGATTGGGATTAATCCTCGGTGCGGTGATCTAGGCCACGTACTATGACAGGTGGTACCCCGGTGCCTAGTCATTAGTTGGAAATCCATTCTCCCTACGTGCTTTCATGGTTTTTTTTGTATTACCCACGATTGTGGCTAGTAGCTAGAATTTAATCATGTAACAATTTCGGCTATTTTAATAAGTATTTGTATATAGACCCTATTATAATATCAGAGAATTTTAATAAAAAGTGTTTTGGCTATCGTAAGGTAAAAACCCGACATGTTTATTTGTGCCATGGTCTTACAAGATGCTTTTGTTTTCAAAAGAATTTTGAAACTTTAATAATCAATTTGAGTGTGATTTTCTCACGCTGGTATTCCAGAATGACTCGGATGTTATTTAACAATAATGCTCGGGTCAAACCGAGTATTATAGAATACAGGATATGTTGCTGTGGAGCTCAGAAGACGAGCTGGATGGCGATACGTACTTCCATACTTGATTATTATTCCGTTGTTTATTCAGTTTTGAGGACAAATTTATATGACTATCCAGTTGTATGTTATTGATGTTGTTGAACTCTGATGATGTATTCTGGTGATGTATGTATAAAAACAGATATAGTTTTCTTTTGTGTAAAAATCTGTTATTATCTATTATATTTTATTCCGCTGCGATGGTTAGATTTTGATGTTGTTTTCTATTTCTTCTTCTACCTTTTCTTCTTTAACCCTAATGGTTCGATTTTTCGAGCATCGAAAAATCGAGTCGTTACATTTGGTATCAGAGCTTAGGTTGGTGATAACCTTGGCTCTGGTGGGAATTACTCATAGAATATAGTCCGTAGTACTCTAGAATGAGTTTGAGTGTATTAATAAATATCAGCGTGTATATTTTAGTGAGTATAAAATCATTTTTATATTGTGTTGACTTTTCGGCTGAGTGTTTATGGATTTTGGTCGATGTGAGGGACGCTATGTCATCGATAGGGGTTTTTAAACTCTTAAGCAAGATAAACCGACACAGTATTGTTTTAAATAGGGTAAATGAACTAATTTTACCCAAATTATTTTTGTTTATAAAGGAAATAGTTTTTCGTAAATTATTACAGTTATATATGGATGCTTGGTTGTTAGGAATGATAATATTAAATTGTTATCATTGTTGTGTAAAATTGAATAAGGTATTGAAATCATAACCAAAAGCTAAGAAATAAATTCATACACAAATGGGATTTGTAAATGTGATTTATAATTTGAAATAGAATTCCAGAGAAATATTTGAAAATAATTCATGATGAAAATTCAAGAGTAATATTTGAATGTGAATTGACGGGGTTTGGAATTTGAAATTTTGAGAAAATTTAATTCCCTTTGAGTTTGAAAATGGTTTTCAAAAGCTTTAGAGAAATAATGGTGATAGTATTTGAGAAATATTTTGAATTGGATTGGAAATCTGGTGAGATTTGAAATTAAGAATATTTGAAAATGTTCTTAAAGAGATAAAAGCATTAAACTCTTTCGGTCACTGGAAAATAACTTCTGTGATGACTGCAGCATCATCGATGTTCATTTTCGAGTTTCCAAGAGTGGGATTGCTGCCTGGAGATTTTGAATTGGAATTGTTTGCAAAAACTGGGTTGGTTTTGAAATTGAAAGAGATAATTGAATTTACCAAAGGATTTTGGATATGAATAATTTCAAAAAAGGATTTTGAAATACTTATGTGATTATTGAAAACTCTGGAGTCGGTTTAAAATACTTTGGAATGTTTAAGCAATTGATTAAAACTCAGGAAGCAAATTGGAAATGCTTAAAGAATAAATTTGAGAACTTATTTAAGTTTGAAATTTGTTTAGAATAGAAATTTAACTTAAGAAGAGTTAGATTAAAATAAGTGGGAAAGCTTATAAAAGTCAAAAATTTGAATAAAAATATATATTTGGCTAAATTAAATGTATAATTCCGAGTTAAAAAGTAAAATGTGAACGGTATTGATGGTAATGGATGAAAGTATGGATATAAATAAGTTGCGACTTATAAAACTTAGAAGTGGAATAAATAAGCCAAAATAAAATTGTTTGAATTTTGAGAAATGAATAAAAATCCAGAAACTTGAATTATAAAATAGGTTGAACTCAAGAAATTAAGTGAAGTGACTTTTGGAAGGTAAAAATCAAATATTGAATTAAAAGTGGGAAATGAACTAATTTGAATAAATTGATTAAGTGAGTATGTTAATGGAATTTTAAATTGGTTAAATAAAAGTAGAATTGTGAGTTAATAAAATTGGTTTATGAATTAAACGATAGAAATAGAACTTGAGTATAAATAATATTCATCGCATATTGTAAGTGGATTAATTATGAATCGAAGTTGTCAAATGAAATGGAATTGGATTATAATAGAAATGATTTGAGTTGCAAATAAAATCCAATTCGAGTATAAACGAGTTAAATATGTGCTTGGATATTAATCTAACAAACTGAGAATGGGGTAATTGAATTTGATGAGAATCAAATTAAATAGAAGTGAACCTAAATTATGAAGTTGAAAAAGTTTGAAGAAAGTAAATTAACTTAAGTTTAAAAATAATAGGAGCTTGGCTTCGAGTAAGAGTGAAAGCCCATTTAATAAAAGTTTGGGTTAAATTAATTTAGGAAATGGTTATTAATATTAGCATGGAATGTTGTCAAGCTTAATGGAATGGGTTTAAATGAAACCAACGTGGGAATGAATGAAATGCAAGTGTATGGTTTGTAAATAAGTTAGGATGGAATGAAATTTAATACAAATTGTATTGGAATCAATTTAAAATGGTTATAAGCTTAAGTAATTGTTATTTCACATAAATATCGTCGAATTTGCATAGAAATAATTATCGTTTGACGAAAATGAGATTAAATAAAATTCTATGAATTTAGAAGTAAATAAAATTGGTTTTTGAATCAGTTGAAATGAATATAAGTTCGTTTGGTTTAAAAATGAAATCATATGCAAGCAAGTGAGTTGTAAATCACTTAAATTGAATAGTATGGGTTGAGAGTTGATTGAAAGCAATTGAAATAAGTGTCGAAACCTTACATATGTTCTTTTGAAAGTATGTAACATGCATTGTTATAGAATCCATGTTTTAGCTATTTAATATAAGTGAAATGTAATGATAGTAATAATAAAACAAATATAATGGCGACTGATTTTTTTCTCCAGCGACTTACTTTTTCACGGGCGTCTGTCTTTATCATTCTCTGATTCCCCTACTTCGCTTCTTCCAGCCTGGCCGCTCCCCCTCCCCTCTTCGCTTTCTCCTATGCCCGTTTCTCCTCCTCGGTCCCTTCTAGCTTCGTTCCCCCTTTCCCCCTCGTCGACTAGATCGGGTCGCATTTTCAAAGTCATGCCTCCGTCGCCTACGTGTCCTCGTCCTTTACTTCACTTTGTCACCGATTTTCCTCCACTACACGCTAAAGATCCATCTAATCTTGCTGCTGATGTTCGCCCTTGCTCGAGTCCTGTGGGTTCGTTCTCTAGCGCGGGTGCTGTCTGTCTATCTTCGATTGGAGTTCTGCCTTCGTCTTCGTCTGGTAAGCCGCCCTCTCCTTTTGCAAGCGGTGATAAAGTGAGTTTGCTTAGGAAAACGAATTGTGATTTGGGGAAACATGTTTCGAGTGTTTCAAGTGATGTGTTCGACGCTCGGGCTGTTGTTGGTTTGTCTGGTCGTGATTTGGGTATTGAATCGGCTGTTAATCCTAGTTTTGGTCAATGCTCTACTGGTGCTTGTGATAATGCCTCGGCGAAATTTGTTCCAATAGTCAGTGAAGCTTGTTCTGGAGATGCAATCCCTTTTGCCTCTATTGGTTCCCCTAACGTTGTAGAGCATCCTCCTTCTGCTCCATCGCTGGCATGCTCCAAATCATGGTCATCTCTATTCACGTCCCTACCCCGTAATGCACGTGATTACATTCCGATTGAATTTGAAATGGTCGAGGAAAATGGAGTGATGATCCCTCCCCCTAGTGTTTTGCAAGCCGGTGTGGACTTTTGATCTGATTATTTGGTGGGATTCTTTTTGGAACCTAATCACTGTCTTCATGACGCGTCTTCAGTTTGTCGAAGGGCTTGGAAGCTTCATGGTAATTTGCATGTTAAGCTAATCGACTCCTTGTACTACCTTAAGTTCTCCTCTTCTGAGGAACGTCGGCTTGTTCTTGAAGCTGAGCCTTCCTTTTTTGGTGGGAGGCCTTTTATTGTTACTCCTTGGTCTCCTACAGTGGCGTATGCTCGTGAACAAGTTCTTTCTGTCCCCGTTTGGGTTTACTTTTCGCTAATTCCCTCCGCCCTTCAGCCTCTTCTTTGGTTGAATTGGTTAGCCTGCAACGTAAGAAAATTGAAATGTTTTGACTCTAATGCAGTTGCGCGTGAAAAAATGGTGTATGCTAAGGCTCTTATTGAGATTCCCCCCCTTTAGGCCTCTTCCTTCTTCAATTCCTGTTCAGCTTTCTTTCGGGCATGTTGCGGAAGTCTGCGTTTGCTATGGTTGGGTTCCTGAAATATGTACCTCATGTCACTCATTTGCCACCTGGCTAACGCCTGCTTGCATTCTGAAGCCTCTGCGGCGGCTCCGAAGATCCCTTTGCCTCGATCCCTTCAGGATTTGGATTCCCAAGGTTTCTTCCGCTGCCTCTTAGATCGACCCTCCTCCTTATGTTCCATTGTCCGACCTGGGTCCGCCTGCTTTTCCTGTTGCTAGGCCTGCCTCTTCTTATGATTCTGTGGTCCCTTATGATGCCTCTGATATTCCTTTAGCTGCTTCTGATCTAGCTTCGCTGCTTTTGCCTGTTGTTTAGGTCGAGTCCGAGAGGTGTTGGGTTGATCTCAAATCTGATTTGAGATTTAACCCCGTGAATGATTCCTTTTTTAGATTTGTTTCCGATGATCATCTGGACCTTAGATGCCTTCATTACATTCCATCTAATGATTCCTTAGTTCTCGATTTGAATGGTATGTATGCGAGTTTGAATTCTGTCATGCTGGCTGATTCTTCCTGGGATCATTCTTTTATATACTCTTCTGTGCTATGGATTATGTTCCTTGTCTTGCTATCCTTTTCAGCCCCTTTGCTGGTCTATGTGGGAATGTCCCTTTGGTTTCTTCTCAGGTGTCTGCTGAAGATGGCAATTCTTTCTCTTCGGATGAGTCCTAGTCTTTGTGATATATATAGTTACTGTGGCATAGTTGTCACATACCTGTGCTGTATTTTCTTTTTTTTTTCTTAGTAGTTAAGGTGCTTTTACCTTACTCCTGTACTGCAAGTTTTATTACGTTCGTAATAAAAAGTGGACGGTCCACTATAAAACAGGCTGGCCTTGCCTTCAAGGAAATAAAATTTTATCTCCGATAAAAATTAAAATTGAGGAACCATTCACTAATTTCAATTTAAAGACTAATTTAAATTGTTAATGGTTCCAATTTTCCCTGAATTTTGCAGTCTGTCAAATATAAGTGAAATGCTATAAACTTCTTATATATAGTGCTTATATGTTTAAATTGAGTAAGTACAAGTAACTGAAGGCCGTTTGGCAGGATTTTGGTCGTGCTAATTGCCAAAATAATAAGCCGCTTTCTTAAAATTGCTAAATAAAGGTACACCTACGCAATAAAAAAAGGAAATATGAACTGTTTTTGTTTTGCCAACCGAGTGGGTCGATGTATATATATTTATATCTCTTGTCAAATTGCAAAAGCTCCTCCGTACAAAGGAGACTCTTCCAAAAAATTTCAAAAATTTTGGTAGTTAGAAAAAATTTTGGAAATTTTTTTGTTAGCGATAAAACGATTTCAAATTGGAAATTGAAATACATTAGTGGATGAAACTAATTTAAAATAATGATATGAATCAGTTATAAATGGAAGATAAAATTCAATATTCAGAGTTGAAGATAAATTGAATTCATATGGAAATGGGAGAATCGATTTGAATAGAAGTAGATATAAACTAAAGTGGTGAAGTGAAAATAAATATAAGAAGCATATAAAATACTTATAGTGAACTTAAGAAGAAATGGTGAAATTCTTATGTAATATGGGTGTCGGGAAAATATATTGAATAAGCATTTGAGTGAAGATATAATAAAAATATGTGAAATGATAAACGTTGATAAGGGAATAGAAATCAAACGAATGTGAACAAAAAGAGAATTGATATAGTTGATAATCAATTGAGATAAATACGTAGGATGTACGTATATTATTTTATTCGCATAGCAATGTGATCCAGATTCAAGCATAGAATTTCGAGATAGTTACATCGATCTGAGTTAGGATTTTTCACTCGATTTTCGACGGCGAACCCTGGATATGGATTTTTGATTGATTCTGGAAATTCTCTTTCATAGTTATGACTATGCAAGGAGAATGACGGTTTCTGATCAAGAAACCGGATCTGAGTCCGCACTAGGAAGTCGGGAGATGATACTAGTTCGGAAATGAAATTGTGTGATCGATTAAGCGACCGGATTTGGTATTGCATACGAATGATATAGGTACATCGTACGGGCTTAAATGGAATGAATCTTGAAAATTTTGTAAAGAAATGTATAAAATGATTTTGAATGTTGTGATTGGATATTATTTCTAAGTAGAGTATACAGGTATTTAGGAGCAAGAGGAAAATTAGTTTTGATTTCAGAAGATAAATTTGAATTGCTCGACAAAAAGGTATGTGTTTAAATTTCTGTATGAAATTTGATTGGATTTTTGATCTAGTTACTTGGCTTTTTGTTGTCTTTTGGAATTTGGGAGCCCGTAGAGGCATTTTGTAGTTGTTCCGAGCTAGTCGAGCAAAGAAGACGCCGGCGAAGTTTTTCGAAAATTTAGGGAGTTAGAAAAATTTTGAGAAAATTTTGATAATTCGAAATCTGGTTCAAATTGAAATTTGAATGATTGAGCAACTAGTATTGTTTGAAAACTATGGGAGAGTTTGGGAAGTTAGTAAGAGTGATAACGTGTCTTTAATAAAAGGATTGTTTTGGGAAGTGTTTGAAACTGAATGGTTTTAAGGAAAATAGTTAACGGGTTGTGGAATGTTATTCTTAACTAGTAATTTTGGGGACGAAATTCTTTTAAGGGGGAGGAATGTGACGACCTGGAATTTTTGGATGTTTGAAAATCGGAATATTTAATTGATTTTAAATATTTAAAAGTTAATTTTTAACTTGAATTCAAATATCACTATTTATTTGATAATTAAATTATTGAATTAAATAATTTAAAGTTGGGTAAAATGTTGAATCTGGAGTTTTCAGCCTGTTAAAAATAATTTGAAGGCTTGTGAAATTTATATTGATATTGCTGAGGATAATAGAAGTTTTAAAATTGAATTTAACAGTGATTTGTTTAGTTTTAAAATTTTATAGTTTAAATTGAATTTAAAAATAGCCTTCCGAGGCACAGTCTTGGATTTCGACGAAACTAGTTCCATTGGATCTGTAATATTTTACTATTATCAGATTTCAAATTTCGTAGTGATCGGAGTTGTGGTGTGAGCGTACGATATATAAACGCGCTGGAATTTATATCGGAATTTTAATATAATAACCGAGTCCAAAGGCTATCTTTTCCATACGATCGAATTAGGACTCGAAACCTTTTTCAAGACGTTCGAAATAGGGATATAACATTAGGTACGCCTAGCGGCACACCTCGATAGGAATTCGAAATTGTAAGTTGCATTTTCGAGACAATTTGAATTTGAATTTAAAATTTAAAAATAAGTAAATCTTTACTTGACTAGTCATATTAATTTCACATCAGAGTTTTTCCAGTCCTTTCCAAGGCAAGCTACCCTTATCTTCAATCTCACGCTTCCCATTTCTTTTTAATTTATCTGTTCCTTCCTCACTTCGCTTCCCAGGTTCGAATTCAGACCGACAAGAAAAAAACGAAAACGATGAAGCAAAGGATAATAAAATGACTCATTCAATCGAAAATGGCCGAAGCCTATTCAAAATCAAACTCCCCTCTTCAATTCAATTCACAAATCCATGGCTGCCTTTTTCTTTTTTCAAAAACGAAGTTCGCTACTTTAAAATTCAGGCAATTTCGCAAGCGAACTCATGACCAGGGAAGCACCTCGGTGAATCGCGCCTTCGAAATTTAAAATCAATTTGAACCCACGTTCGTCTCATTACCAAATTGGGCTCGCTCGAAAAAGGGGAGGGGTTCATTTGGGGTCGCGAGTGCAACCTGGAGGGTAGAACGAGATCTATGGCGATGCAAAGGGGAGGAGAGTTCACGAGTACTGTGTGTTCGTGGTTGAACTCGAACAGCGAGCGAGGGGGAGTCGGCAAGTTAGGGTGTTGATGGAGGCCATGGACACGGTGGGGTTGAGTGTCGAGGCCATCGATCTTGTATGGAGCATTGCGCGGAGCCATTGATTTCGTTTCCGGTCGTACTGAGGTAAATTAAATTTTAAACATTTTTTAAATTTATGGCACTTAAGTTTAAAACCCTTAAATTAGTTTGTTGATTTTTATTTCTTTTGTCTAAAAGTAAATAGTAAAGTAGTTTAAAGTTTATTGAGCCGATAAATTGGACAGACAGTAAATATATATATATATATATATATATATTGTCCAATATATATATATATCCTAATTTATATAGGCAGACAGTAGAAGTATATTTAGACATGATTTTGGGAAAAAGATAGATTTTTCTATGTTTGAAGGATTTATATAAAAAAATTGATTTTGGAATCTCTGTAGACTATTTTATAAATATATATATGTAGTCTCAAAAAAATATTAGTTTAAACAAAATAATTAGTTAATCAAAGTTATTTGATTATTTCAAATATTAATAAACCGCATAATGTATACAAGGTCAAAAATAATGAAGAACGAGCCGGTTTGAATTGGATTGCAAACAAAGCAAAGGTGAGTTAACATCACTCATCTGGGTTTCATTTAAATTCAAACGGTTAAATTTAAATAATTGGTTGAATGATTGAATTGATTTGATGTGCTATATTATATATAGTAGTATATAGTATATATTGGAGTGATTGATTTCCTGCATTATATAGTGGCTGAGACCCTATGCACCGCATAATAGCGGATGATATGATATTAGTCCCATATACCGCGATATTCCACCTCGAAGTGGAATTGGTATTTTATTGTGCTAACATCTATAGATGAAGGAAAACAAGTTGGAGGGATCCAACTGGATTCCTCAAATTTATCTAGATTATTTAATATTTTGTGCTATGAATATTTGATATTCTGTGATGAATTATATTGATAATTAGAATATTGAATGCTTTGGTTTGCTTGAATATATTTCGGTACACTGAGTTATCAAAATATATAGAACTGGATTTTTGAAAAGAAGATAAAAGGGTGAATTTTTAAGTGAAATAATTAGAGATAATTTGAATAAAAATAAGAATGAATTGGAAAGGAATAAAAGTGATTTTTAAATCCTAATAAATTCCTGGTATGAAAAAGGGATTTTGAATAAATAGAGAAATAATGAATTTTAAACTTAAGTGATGTTATATCAAGAAATAAAGAATTTATTTTAAAATTCAAGGTTTGAATTTATTTAAAAGGATAAAGAAGAATTTTGGGGAAATCTGAAATGGGTGTTTCCAGTTAAAGGATTTTAAATCATAATTAAGGAATAAAAATCTGAAGTCAATGGGTTTTGAAATAAATGAGTAAGTAAACGAATTTATTTCAAAATTGAATAAATTGGAAATCAATTTGGAAATTGATTTAAGTGTTTGAAATTGGAAATTTAAAGGAGGATGTGACTATGAAATTTATAAACTGGGTTTATAAAAGTGAAGTGATATATCAGTGGATATTTGGAAGGAATAAATTCATGGTGGGAATTTATTAAAGGAATGGGCAAATTTGTTTAAAAATAAATAGTGATTTATTTTTAAAAAGATGTGAAAGATAAGTGTATTTCCCTAGATAGCCAAGAACGTTTTCAAAGCAAATTTTTAAATATTAGTTAATAGTTTTAATGTCGTTTTAAAAAGCATGTTTTAGGGAATTTATTATTTCTAACTATTTAAATTCTAAAGTAAGTATTTTTCAAAACTATTATCGTAGTAATTATTTAAAGGTGACTTGGTATTTTTTTTAAAGGAGAAAATCTAATTTTATATTTTATAAAGTAACCTCATTTTTAAATATTCCTAAAGTATATATTTTTAATAAAGTATTGAAGTAGTTTTCAATCTGAATGTTAATGTATATTTTATAATAAAGTGTTTTAAACTATTTTAAAAATCCAAGGTTTTGTACTTGGTGTTTTAAGTGGAAATAAATATTTGGGAATTCATTCCATGAGAAGAGTGCGGTTTGAAAACTGTTTTCAAAGGGTTGAAAAATGGAAATATATCTTGCAAAGATATTTTGAGGATAATAAATAATCTGGGAGATTATTCACTGTTTGATGGTTGATTGTGAATGTTAATTGATAGTTAAATAACCGACTATCAATATTAGCCAATGCGCTGATCGTTTCGAAGTGACCAGGATCGGGATTAATTTCTCTGAAACCACTTCGATCCGATTTGAACGTTTTCGTGAGGAAGACGAGTTTGGATTCAAAGATGGAGCAGTGAAGTGCAAGGGCTAGTCACTACTAATCCTGAGGAAATTCCAAAATGGTTGTAATCGGAGTAGTGCCTTTGGTTCCGTTCAAACCCAGGACGGACTTGTATGGATGAATGCTTTCGGAACATCGTCAGGTGGACGATGGGCATTCTAAGTGAAACGTTCTAAAAGGTAACGCTTAGCCTCGAGCCTCACCAACCGGGAATGACTGAAAATCAGGGGTTATGCAGTAAGGCTAGGTGGGTAGCGCCCATTAGGGTGAGGTCATCCCTGTCTAGATGTCCCTTTTTAATCGGCTTAGTGGTACGGTTGCTGATCCCAACCGTGGGGTGATCTTACTCGGGATTATCTAGTAAGGGGTAGTCTCGGTCTTGTGTTGCAGGGGATTGGAAGTAATCCTCGATACAGTGATCTAGGCCACGTACTACGACAGGTGGTACCCCAATGCTTAGTCATTAGTTGGAAATTCATTCTCCCTACGTGCTCTTACGGTTTTGTTTGTATTACCCACATTGGTGGCTAGTAGCTGGAATTTAATCATGTAACAATTTCGGCAATTTTAATAAGTATTTGTATATAGACCCTATTATAATATCAGAGGATTTTAATAAAAAGTGTTTTGTCTATCGTAAGGTAAAAACCCGACATGTTTAATTGTGAAGTGGTCTTACAAGATGCTTTTGTTTTCAAAAGAATTTTGAAACTTCAATAATCAATTTGAGTGTGGTTTTCTCACGCTGCTATTCCAGACTGACTCGGGTGTTATTTAACTATAATGCTCTGGTCAGACCGAGTATTATAGAATACATGATATGTTGCTGTGGAGCTTAGGAGACGAGCTGGATGGCGATACCTACTTCCGTACTTGATTATTATTCCGCTGCGTATTCAGTTTTGAGGACAAATTTATATGACTGTCCAGTTGTATGTTATTGATGTTGTTGAACTCTGATGATGTATTCTGATGATGTATGTATAAAAATAGATATAGTTTTCTTTTGTGTAAAGATCTGCTATTATCTATTATATTTTATTCCGCTGCGATGGTTAGATTCTGATGTTGTTTTCTATTTTCTTCTTCTACCATTTCTTCTTTAACCCTAATGGTTCGGTTTTTCGAGCGTCGAAAAATTGGGCCGTTACAATCGGGAGGGATCCTTGGTACGCTGATCTAGACTAGGTACTGTGAAAGGTTGTACCCTAGTGCCTACTCATTAGTTGGAAACCCATTCTCCCTACGTGCCTTTACGGTTTTGTTTGTATACCTATTAGCTGGAGTGTAATAAATGTAACAATTTCGGCTATATGAATAAGTTTTTGTATATAGACGCTATTATAATATCAGAGGATTTTATAAGGAATGTTTTAGCTATCGTATGGTAAAAACCCAACATGTTTATTTATGGCGTGGTCTTACGAGATGCTTTTGATTTTCAAAGGATTTTGAAAACTTTAATAATCCAATTGAGTGTGTTTTCTCACGTTGGTATTCCGGACTGACTCGGGTGTTATTTTATTATAATACTTGGGTCAGACCGAGTATTATGGAATATAGGACATGATGCTGTGGAGCTCAAAAGACGAGTTGGAAGGCGAGACGTACATCCGTATTTGATTATTATTCCGTTGTGTATTCTGTTATGTGGACGAGTTTATATAACTGTCCAGCATTGGAATATTGATTGTGTGAATTAATTTGAGTTGTACTTTGATGATGTAATGTATAAAACAGATATGGTTTTCATTTGTGTAAAGATAAGTTATTATCTATTATATTTTATTCCGCTGCATTGGTAAGATTCTGATATTGTTTCTATTTCTTCTTCTACCTTCTCCTTCTTTAACCCTAATGGTTCGGTTTTTCGGCGTCGAAAAATCGGGTCGTTATAAGAAAAGAACAGACAAAAGTTGATGTACGTACAGAATAGACTGAAGATAGCTAGGTTTTGAGAAACAAAGTCTATTTATACGAAAAAGCCCGATAAGAATGAATAACACCAAATTGATTTGAATTGACAATAATGACCCGAAAAGCTTGTTTCGCTTCTGAAACGAAAATGGGTCATCTCATATATCAAAATATATGTTTTTGATATTTTTAAACTTAATGGGACATGTTTCAAGTCATAATTCCATCGTATGAAGAAGTTAGCTTTTAAAATCAGCTTATTTCAAATTAATTTCAATTAAATTGATTTCTACGCGTTTCGAGCCCGTACGATCAAACAACAAGTCTAATCGCTACGAAACTTGAAATCCTACAATAATTCACCATTGTAGATCCAATGAAACTGGTTTCGTCGTAATCTGAGTCAGTGGCCAAAATGGCTATTTTCACGTTAATTAAATAAATAAATTAAATCATTTTTTCAATTCCAATTTCATAAATAACAAATTTTATCATTTTTAATTACTTAGTAACTCATAATCTTTTTAAACCAACTTTCCATATCAATTCAATGTTGAATATTACACTAGTTATAGTGCTCAGTTTCAATAGCAATAAATTCAATTGATTATTAAATTTGATTCTAATAAATCCATTTATTTGATCTTTCATCTTATTCTTCAATCCATTATCATCATATTACATTTTTATATCTTATTACATTAATATTCTACAGCTACAATCTTAATTCATATTAACGTAATATTTAATTACACTTATTACAAAAAAAAATTCCAATTGATTTCCAGTGAATTAAATAGTGAATTTATAATTGAACCATTGTTATAACTTACCAATTCAAACACATTTCTATGTTTATTGTTAACAACCAAAACAAATAAATTCATATCGATTTTATTTTCTTATTTACAATTTCTAACTAATTTAACTCTACAATTTATTACAATTAATTGAGATTTCATTCGATTAGTCATCTATTACATTAAATTTTCATTATTGAACTTTATTTCTTTGTTTACAATCTATAACCAATTATGACTTTACAATCATTTCAATTAATATGACTTACACTAAAATGGTTACCAATTTCCTTATACTTACATTATTACACCTTATTCTAGCTATTCCTTCATTATCAAATCTTAAATTTTTAAATTTACACAACATTAAATTTAAAAACTTAATTAATAAATAAATTTGATTATCGAAAATCATGGGTCATTACAACGCCGAATTCCATTAACGACCCATCCACCTCAACGCATTGTCTCCATTCGCGAGAGCAGCAATCCTTTGCCACTTTACCCAAGCCCTCCCCCTCCCCCAACCGCTCCACCCTGGCCTCGCCTATCGCGACTTAATCGCGTGAGTCCCTCCCGCCTTTTTTTTATATATCGCGAAGTTGAACTAAAGAAGAAGGAGAAGGGAAGACTCGTAATTTATAAAAAGAAGATGCTGCTTTGGTCAGTCATAGGGGTTCGATCAATGTAGGGTTTGACCTTAAAAACTTTATAATATTATTCAATTCCAAAATTTCACGCTTAGCATAACTTGAAATCTCGAACTCCTATCGAGGCATGCCGCCGGGCGTTCCTATGTTATCCTCCGATTCCGAACCCAATGGAGCTAGTCTCGAGCTCTAATTCGATCGTATAGAGAAGATAGCTTTTCGAACCCTATTAAAATATCAAATCTTATGTAACGACCCAAAATTTTGAATAATTTAATTTGAAAATATTTAATTAATTTTAAATATTTGAATGATGGTTTAGATTGAATTTTCAATATAACTTTGAATATGGCGATTAAATTATAGAATTTAATCTATTGAGAGTTGAATAAAAATTTGAATCTCCAATTTTAAGCCAATTAAAAATATTTCAAAGGCTTGTAAAATTTACATTGATAATACTGAAGGTAATAGAAGCTTCAGAATCGAATTTGAAAGTGAATTGTTCAGTTTTAAAATTTTAATCGTTTGAATCGATATTTAAAAATAGCCGTCCGAGGCACAGTCTCGGAATTCGACGAAACCAGTTCCATTGGATCCGTAATATTGAATTATTGCCGGATTTCAAATTTCGTATTTTTTGGAGTTGATATGTGAGCGTACGGTGAGTAAACGCATTGAAATCGAATCGAATTCAATTTAAATTTAAATTTAAACTTAGTCAAAATACGCACGTTTTCATCCCTAAATTCGTGCCAAAAATTTCGTAGAGAATCACGAAGAAATCAGGCAAGCACGACCTTTTCTATGCAGAGACACGATCTCTTGTCTCCTCCCCATTTCTCCTTAAATAATCACGCAAGCAGGCAAATAATGAAAGCAGATTCAAACGAAAAATTAAAAGAAGAAAAAAAATGGCCGCCTTCATTTCCTTCTCCCAAATTAATTCTCGCGTTCGAATAATTAATCGCGACCTCTCTTCCTTTCTCCCTCCTCAGATTCATTCACAAATCAATGGCAGCCGAGACTAAAAAAAGAAAAAGAAAAAGTGTGCTGGGGAACTCGTGAAGTTCGCGAGATGTAATCGAGCCGCGTCGATGTAGTGGCGCGGCGGCAACAGCGTGGAGGCGAGGCGTAGGCGAGGGGAAATCGCGTATGGGGGCGGCACGAGGAAATGGGTGGCATCGCGATTTGGTTGTCGCGATTCAAGGCGTGGCGTTGCTGAGCTCGAGGGTCGCGATGGGATTTGGGATCACGATCCATGGTGGCAGCGACGTTGGAGGCGAGCGCATACGCGCGATACAAGGCAGCGGCCGCGAGAGATAGGCGATGGTGGGGGTCGCATACTGGAGATGAATTTGGAGCGGTAAGGTGAATTAAATTTTATCCCTTTTCAAAATTTATTTCAATCTAAATTTTTAGCAGTAAGTTAATTTTTTAATTTATACACTGCAGATTTTTATAGATAAAAAAAAAAGAAAAAAAAATGAAGATATGAAATAGTTGTTTAATTTTATATATATACATGTGTTCCAATTTATTAATTATTTTAAAATAAATTTTCAAAAGGTAATTTGTTTGTTTAGTTAACATATTTAGAAATTTATTTTGTCACTAAAAATAGTTTATTAATGAAAATATAGTTTAAATTTAAATTTTAGTTAAATAAATTATAAAAAGGAAAACTTGTTTTATATAAGGGATTTGTTTAAGAATTTATAAAGTTATATTAAAAGTAAATTTTAATTTTTAAAACCAAAATTTTAGTTAAACGAATTTATTAATGGATTGTTTGATTCGTTTAATTACTAAAAGAAATTTATATAAAAGGAATTGATTTAAAATAAAAGGATACATTGTTAGAAATGATTAAAGAGAAAATTTGATTTTAGAAACTTATAAATTAGTTTAAAATAACTTTTTGAGTTAATTAAATTAAATTTATAAAATAGAAATTAACTTGTTCAATTATTTCTTTTACTAAAAATAATTTATTAAGATAACTTATGGGGTTAATAAGTTTATTTTAATTATTAGTGGCCAAATTTATTTTTAAAGGAAAAATTAGTTAAAAATATAATTTTGGTAAGTAAAAGGAAATTTAATTTATTAAGTGAAATGATTTATTAAAGGAAATTTTGTTCAATTGGAAATTTCTAGTTAAAATTATTTTAAAAGTAAAATAATTAGTTAAAATAAATTATTAAATAAGAAACTGGTTTAAATAAAACTATCAGTTAATTTAAACTATTAAAGGAGAAAACCGATGAATTAAAATAATCAAATGAAAATTTATTATTCGATTGATTCGAATATTAATGAATTGTATAAATATTTCTACAAGGTATAAATGAAGAAAACAAGTTGAATTGGAAGTGGATTGCAAACGAGAATAAAGGTGAGAACTTCTCACTCATAAGGAATTTTATTGTTTATTTAAATTTTAAATAGTTAGATTTAAAATTGTTTGACTGTGTTGATTGAATGATTGAATGATGATTGTTATATATATATATATATATATATATATATATATATATATATTGGATGTGAATAGACCCTATGCGCCGTTAGTAAGCGGAGGTTATTTATTACACACATATACCGCGATATTCCACCTCGAAGTGGAATTGGTATTATATTATATATATAGCAATATATATATTGGCATATGTATATATTGCAGTTGATTGATTTCCCGCATTTTCTTTTAGCGGATGAGACCCTATGCGCCGTTAGTAAGCGGATAATATTTATAAAAATCCCATATACCGCGATATTCCGTCTTGAAACGGAATTGGTATTGTGCTAATGTCTGTGGATGCAGGGAAACAGGTTGGAGGGATCCAACTGGATTCCTCACAAATATTTATTTGATTTCATATATTATGATATTTGATTGTTTATCATGGGTGATATATGATGTTTGAAAGTCGTGATTGACTATTTGATGTGTTGCATCATCGGATCCAATTTTGGAAGTTTAAAATATGATTTTGATTTTTAAGGAATTTCTAAAGTGATTTTTGGAAATATACGTTTATAAAATATTTTTGGAATTGATCCATTATAGATAAATAAACATTATAATTTTAAATGTTATAAAATTATGATTTTTGAGAAATATAATTAAAAGTTGATTTTTGAAAATATGGGATTAATGATTTTATAAAATAGTTTAAACTGGGATTTTTGAATCTATTGTAAAAAAGTTCAAATATAGGGTTTATAAAATTTGATTATTTTATAAAGAAAATGGTGAAATTATAAAGGAGTTTAAAGATGTTAAAAGAATGATATAAATTGATTTATATAAAAGATTTACAAATTGATATTTGTAAATTAAAATATTGGAATTATAAAACGAAGTTTTTATAAGAGTTAGAATGAATTGTGAATGAATTTCATAGATAAATGAAATTTATAGAATTATGAACGGTGAAATTATAAATGGAATTTTATAAGCAGTAGGTTTATAAAATTTATAAAGTTATTAAAGGAATGAATTTTGAAGATAAATAAATGAATCTTATAAGTTATAAGATTTATAAAATTTATGAAGTTTAAAGGAACGGTTTTATAAACAAATAAATTATAAGTATTTGACTTATAATATGAATTTTTAATATATCATTGTGATATGAATTGAGATAAGTTAATAAAGGAAATTTATAAAAGGTAGTTGTTATAAAAGAAATAGAAATAGAATTTATAAACATTGTTTTATAAATCCGCAACGACTTATTTTGATAAGTGAATTGTGTAATTTATTAATGGAGTTATATTCACGTTTTAAACAGTGAATAATCTTTTAAAATAAAATGAATAGAAGTGATGAAATTTATTAACGTAGTATATTCACGTTTTTGAATAATGAATAATATGTTAAAGAAATTATTTAGAATGTGATGTTTTAAATAGAATTAAAACGATCTAACGATGTTTTAAAGTATGTTGAGATTTGAAACCATAGATTTCAACATTTATTGTTGAAATAGATGTTTTCGAGAAATATAAGGAAACAGTGGACTATAACACTGTTGTTATAGTAAATGATTTCCGAAAGGAAATGGTTTATATAGTATTGGGATTTATATATCTATTTTAATTTTGAATCCCTATACTAGTGAATTTGGGTTGTCGTAACGATGTTTTACGCAACATTCGTTTTGGCCCAAATAAATATGTTTAAGAGAATGATTTCCTTAAAGAATGAAATATATACTTAGTTTCGATTAAAGTATATAGAATATTTTCCAAGTGTAGAAAATAAAAAGATTGTGAATTACTTATTTAATAAGTATGGAAATGTTTTCCAATATAAAGTGAATATTTTAGAGAATTTATCTTTTTGAAGATAAATTGAAATGAATAATTGAAATAGTATATTCATAGATATTTTGGGAAATAGAATTTATAAATGAAAAGGGGAATTTGTTTAGAAATAAATGTTGATTTATTTTTGAAGTGTGAAAACTTTATATCTTGTAAAGATATTATTGGGAAATAAATAATTTGGGAAATTATTTGGAATCTGGTGATGTGTGCATATCTATTGATAGTTCAATAACCGACTATCAATATTTACCTTTGAATGGTATTTGTTGTGATTTGTTTGAAATTGAATGCCACACTTATTTTTTTTAAATAAGCGCTCACTATTCGGGTTAACCGGGAAAGGACCATGGGGTCGTATAACCCATTCCGAATATGTGATACGTCGTTATCAATTGCATTCGAAGACCGGTGTTGAAGACCGGATATTTTCGAAAACGAAAGGGTTTCTTGTCGAATGTCTTTGCATCGACTGGTCCCCGGTATAGAGACTCCATATGTGATGGGAAGTCCGAACGTGATTAGTGAATATCCGGATTGCAAGGACTTCTTTGTAAGTGCCTTCGGTTCTGTTCGAGCCCGGAACAGACTTGTATGGATTGTATGTCTGACATTACAAATTGAGATATAAAGCCGATTTCTTTCAAATATATTTCTGTTGGTGGCGGAGAATTTATTCTTTTAGCTTAACACCCTTCTCTGAGACGTACGAGCTCAGAGGTTATATAGTTGAAGTTATCAGCAATATATTCCCAATTTGGTAATGTGACATACTGAGTGTTGCTGTGAAATGATCATTGTGTTGATTATTTGTGATAGGATCAATTGTTTGATCGTTTATCTTTGTGATCATCTCTATGATCATTTTTTGACCCAAAGCATGGCTTTTGTATAAAGTATGTTTTTGTGGACGTGACTTCATCGAGCCTCACACCCCGGAATGGTCAAAACAGGAAAGAAGCAGCAAGGTTATGAGGGGTAGCGCCCTTTAGGATATGTGCATTTCCTTCTGGAAAAGGGTGGTATCATGGTATGGAGCCCAGATACTTACTCATGTTGAAAACACTTTATGATTGTGTGAATTGATTACGAGCGCTCGGTGAAAGGTCCCAAAGGACCGGGGGATGGCATATTCGGTCAGTTGTTACTCAGTTAGGGGTAACCCGGCCTTGTGCTGGTAGAGATCCGGTTTGGTTCTCGGGGATGTCCATCCAGAGGCATTCTCATGTGGCAATGGGAAGTTCCTTGGCCTGACCATTCGTTGGAAATCCAAAGAAACAATACGATCTTGTACGGTTTTAGTTGTAGAACCTGCCATCTAATATGGTAGCTATTAGTAGGCATAATATAATGGTACCTATGCTGGCTAAGATTTATATTCTACTTTTGAAATGTTTTCTACACTATGCACTAGTAATAATATCAAATGTTTTATTTTAATGCGTATCAAGCATCTTTGACTAACATAAGAAGAAATCTCCTCCAAGTCTGCGTTTGCATTGTGTGTGTGGCAGGAGGTCTTATGGTAGTTACATTTTTAAAAGCATTGCGAATTGATTTAAAAATATTCCTCTATTTTTGATTTTAAAGAAAATAAACTGTTTTGAGTTCTCGCACCAGTCACATGACTGACTCGGAGTTTATTGTTTTCCTTCCTAAACTCTGGGTGCCCACCAATTTCCACACGGGCAGTCAAGAGTTTAAGGTTTATCAGGATATTCTGGAATTCAGGAGTTGCAGGAGGCAAGCTGGATGGCATGGCGTATTACTAGTATTTAGTATTTCTTTTCCGCTGTTTTAAAATTGTTTGTTGTTGTACACTCTGATGATTTGATGTAATGTAATATAATGTGATGTAATAACTGATATAGTTCTTTGTTTAAAGATTATTCATTTACTTATTATATGTTGTTCCGCTGCGAATTGTGAGATTTTGTTGTTGTTTCTTTCTGTTCTGTTTTTCTTTCTCTCTTCTTCTACCTCTTTCTTTTTCTTTTCTTCTTTCTTAAACCCATAACATTTCGTTTTTTCGTCAACGAAAAATCGCAAGCGTTACATTTGGTATCAGAGCTGTTGGTTAAGCGATAACCATGGTTCTGTTGGGTGTTACTCGTTAGAGATAGAGTCAGCAGTACTCTAGAATGAGTTTGAGTGTAATAATAGATATGAGCGCGTATTTGATAGTGAATATAAAATTGTTTTCAATTGGGTAAATAAAGTAATTTTGCCCAAAACTATTTTGTATAGAAAAGAAATGATTTTCTATGAATTATTATAGTATATGGTTGCATGATTGTTAAAAGTGATACTATTGAACTATTATCATTAGTAAGGGAATTAAATAAAATGGATTGAATTCAAGTAAATTAACTTGATAATTTATTCATTTGTGAAATAATTTCAAATGGAATGAATATGAATATGGAATATGAGAATTGAAAATTGAAATGAATTAGTGGATGAAACTAATTTAAGGTAGTAATATGAATTACTAAATAAAAGCTAATCGTTAGAATTCAATATTTAGAATTGAGAATTGAATTCAAATAAAATTGAAATTGTGAATTGAATTGAAATGTAAAATTGAATGAAATAGGTATGCAACTTCAATAGTGAAATAAAAATGTATAAGAAGCATATGTTGAAAATTTTGTAATAAAATTGGCAAAATAGTTTGAATGTTGGATTTGGATACTACTAGCAGGATATACAGGTATTATAAAGGAATTGAGATTTTGATTTCAAAGATAAAATTGAATTGCTCGACAAAAAGGTACGTATTTCAATTTCAGTATGAGATTTGATGACTTTCTTCTCTAGCCACTTGGCTTTTCTCTTTTCTTTTTGATTCTGAGGGGCCGTGGAGCCATTTTGTAGTCGTACCGATCGAGCCGCGCAAAGGAAACGCTGGCGAAATTTTTCGAAAATTTAGGGTGTTAGAAAAATTTTGAGAAATTTTGAAAGTTTAAAATTTGAATTTGATTTTAAACTTGAATTGTTTGGAAAACAATGTTGGTTGGAACTTATAGTTGAAGTTGGAAAGCTAGTTGAAATGATAATGAATCTTTAGTAAAAAGATTTGTTTTAGAAAGTTGATAAAACTATTTGGATTGTGAAAAATAATAGATGGGATAAGGGCATTCTTCTTAACTTGTAATTTCGGGACGAAATTCTTTTAAGGGGGAAAGATTGTAACGACCCAGAATTTTGAATAATTTAATTTGAAAATATTTAATTAATTTTAAATATTTGAATGATGGTTTAGATTGAATTTTCAATATAACTTTGAATATGGCGATTAAATTATAGAATTTAATCTATTGAGAGTTGAATAAAAATTTGAATCTCCAATTTTAAGCCAATTAAAAATATTTCAAAGGCTTGTAAAATTTATATTGATAATACTGAAGGTAATAGAAGCTTCAGAATCGAATTTGAAAGTGAATTGTTCAGTTTTAAAATTTTAATCGTTTGAATCGATATTTAAAAATAGCCGTCCGAGGCACAGTCTCGGAATTCGACGAAACCAGTTCCATTGGATCCGTAATATTGAATTATTGCCGGATTTCAAATTTCGTATTTTTTGAAGTTGATATGTGAGCGTACGGTGAGTAAACGCATTGAAATCGAATCGAATTCAATTTAAATTTAAATTTAAACTTAGTCAAAATACGCACGTTTTCATCCCTAAATTCGTGCCAAAAATTTCGTAGAGAATCACGAAGAGATCAGGCAAGCACGACCTTTTCTATGCAGAGACACGATCTCTTGTCTCCTCCCCATTTCTCCTTAAATAATCACGCAAGCAGGCAAATAATGAAAGCAGATTCAAACGAAAAATTAAAAGAAGAAAAAAAATGGCCGCCTTCATTTCCTTCTCCCAAATTAATTCTCGCGTTCGAATAATTAATCGCGACCTCTCTTCCTTTCTCCCTCCTCAGATTCATTCACAAATCAATGGAAGCCGAGACTAAAAAAAAGAAAAAGAAAAAGGGTGCTGGGGAACTCGTGAAGTTCGCGAGATGTAATCGAGTCGCGTCGATGTAGTGGCGCGGCGGCAACAGCGTGGAGGCGAGGCGTAGGCGAGGGGAAATCGCGTATGGGGGCGGCACGAGGAAATGGGTGGCATCGCGATTTGGTTGTCGCGATTCAAGGCGTGGCGTTGTTGAGCTCGAGGGTCGCGATGGGATTTGGGATCACGATCCATGGTGGCAGCGACGTTGGAGGCGAGCGCATACGCGCGATACGAGGCAGCGGCCGCGAGAGATAGGCGATGGTGGGGGTCTCATACTGGAGATGAATTTGGAGCGGTAAGGTGAATTAAATTTTATCCCTTTTCAAAATTTATTTCAATCTAAATTTTTAGCAGTAAGTTAATTTTTTAATTTATACACTGCAGATTTTTATAGATAAAAAAAAAAGAAAAAAAAATGAAGATATGAAATAGTTGTTTAATTTTATATATATACATGTGTTCCAATTTATTAATTATTTTAAAATAAATTTTCAAAAGGTAATTTGTTTGTTTAGTTAACATATTTAGAAATTTATTTTGTCACTAAAAATAGTTTATTAATGAAAATATAGTTTAAATTTAAATTTTAGTTAAATAAATTATAAAAAGGAAAACTTGTTTTATATAAGGGATTTGTTTAAGAATTTATAAAGTTATATTAAAAGTAAATTTTAATTTTTAAAACCAAAATTTTAGTTAAACGAATTTATTAATGGATTGTTTGATTCGTTTAATTACTAAAAGAAATTTATATAAAAGGAATTGATTTAAAATAAAAGGATACATTGTTAGAAATGATTAAAGAGAAAATTTGATTTTAGAAACTTATAAATTAGTTTAAAATAACTTTTTGAGTTAATTAAATTAAATTTATAAAATAGAAATTAACTTGTTCAATTATTTCTTTTACTAAAAATAATTTATTAAGATAACTTATGGGGTTAATAAGTTTATTTTAATTATTAGTGGCCAAATTTATTTTTAAAGGAAAAATTAGTTAAAAATATAATTTTGGTAAGTAAAAGGAAATTTAATTTATTAAGTGAAATGATTTATTAAAGGAAATTTTGTTCAATTGGAAATTTCTAGTTAAAATTATTTTAAAAGTAAAATAATTAGTTAAAATAAATTATTAAATAAGAAACTGGTTTAAATAAAACTATCAGTTAATTTAAACTATTAAAGGAGAAAACCGATGAATTAAAATAATCAAATGAAAATTTATTATTCGATTGATTCGAATATTAATGAATTGTATAAATATTTCTACAAGGTATAAATGAAGAAAACAAGTTGAATTGGAAGTGGATTGCAAACGAGAATAAAGGTGAGAACTTCTCACTCATAAGGAATTTTATTGTTTATTTAAATTTTAAATAGTTAGATTTAAAATTGTTTGACTGTGTTGATTGAATGATTGAATGATGATTGTTATATATATATATATATATATATATATATATATATATATATATATATATATTGGATGTGAATAGACCCTATGCGCCGTTAGTAAGCGGAGGTTATTTATTACACACATATACCGCGATATTCCACCTCGAAGTGGAATTGGTATTATATTATATATATAGCAATATATATATTGGCATATGTATATATTGCAGTTGATTGATTTCCCGCATTTTCTTTTAGCGGATGAGACCCTATGCGCCGTTAGTAAGCGGATAATATTTATAAAAATCCCATATACCGCGATATTCCGTCTTGAAACGGAATTGGTATTGTGCTAATGTCTGTGGATGCAGGGAAACGGGTTGGAGGGATCCAACTGGATTCCTCACAAATATTTATTTGATTTCATATATTGTGATATTTGATTGTTTATCATGGGTGATATATGATGTTTGAAAGTCGTGATTGACTATTTGATGTGTTGCATCATCGGATCCAATTTTGGAAGTTTAAAATATGATTTTGATTTTTAAGGAATTTCTAAAGTGATTTTTGGAAATATACGTTTATAAAATATTTTTGGAATTGATCCATTATAGATAAATAAACATTATAATTTTAAATGTTATAAAATTATGATTTTTGAGAAATATAATTAAAAGTTGATTTTTGAAAATATGGGATTAATGATTTTATAAAATAGTTTAAACTGGAATTTTTGAATCTATTGTAAAAAAGTTTAAATATAGGGTTTATAAAATTTGATTATTTTATAAAGAAAATGGTGAAATTATAAAGGAGTTTAAAGATGTTAAAAGAATGATATAAATTGATTTATATAAAAGATTTAAAAATTGATATTTGTAAATTAAAATATTGGAATTATAAAACGAAGTTTTTATAAGAGTTAGAATGAATTGTGAATGAATTTCATAGATAAATGAAATTTATAGAATTATGAACGGTGAAATTATAAATGGAATTTTATAAGCAGTAGGTTTATAAAATTTATAAAGTTATTAAAGGAATGAATTTTGAAGATAAATAAATGAATCTTATAAGTTATAAGATTTATAAAATTTATGAAGTTTAAAGGAACGGTTTTATAAACAAATAAATTATAAGTATTTGACTTATAATATGAATTTTTAATATATCATTGTGATATGAATTGAGATAAGTTAATAAAGGAAATTTATAAAAGGAAGTTGTTATAAAAGAAATAGAAATAGAATTTATAAACATTGTTTTATAAATCCGCAACGACTTATTTTGATAAGTGAATTGTGTAATTTATTAATGGAGTTATATTCACGTTTTAAACAGTGAATAATCTTTTAAAATAAAATGAATAGAAGTGATGAAATTTATTAACGTAGTATATTCACGTTTTTGAATAATGAATAATATGTTAAAGAAATTATTTAGAATGTGATGTTTTAAATAGAATTAAAACGATCTAACGATGTTTTAAAGTATGTTGAGATTTGAAACCATAGATTTCAACATTTATTGTTGAAATAGATGTTTTCGAGAAATATAAGGAAACAGTGGACTATAACACTGTTGTTATAGTAAATGATTTCCGAAAGGAAATGGTTTATATAGTATTGGGATTTATATATCTATTTTAATTTTGAATCCCTATACTAGTGAATTTGGGTTGTCGTAACGATGTTTTACGCAACATTCGTTTTGGCCCAAATAAATATGTTTAAGAGAATGATTTCCTTAAAGAATGAAATATATACTTAATTTCGATTAAAGTATATAGAATATTTTCCAAGTGTAGAAAATAAAAAGATTGTGAATTACTTATTTAATAAGTATGGAAATGTTTTCCAATATAAAGTGAATATTTTAGAGAATTTATCTTTTTGAAGATAAATTGAAATGAATAATTGAAATAGTATATTCATAGATATTTTGGGAAATAGAATTTATAAATGAAAAGGGGAATTTGTTTAGAAATAAATGTTGATTTATTTTTGAAGCGTGAAAATTTTATATCTTGTAAAGATATTATTGGGAAATAAATAATTTGGGAAATTATTTGGAATCTGGTGATGTGTGCATATCTATTGATAGTTCAATAACCGACTATCAATATTTACCTTTGAATGGTATTTGTTGTGATTTGTTTGAAATTGAATGCCACACTTATTTTTTTTAAATAAGCGCCCACTATTCGGGTTAACCGGGAAAGGACCATGGGGTTGTATAACCCATTCCGAATATGTGATACGTCGTTATGAATTGCATTCGAAGACCGGTGTTGAAGACTGGATATTTTCGAAAACGAAAGGGTTTCTTGTCGAATGTCTTTGCATCGACTGGTCCCCGGTATAGAGACTCCATATGTGATGGGAAGTCCGAACGTGATTAGTGAATATCCGGATTGCAAGGACTTCTTTGTAAGTGCCTTCGGTTCTGTTCGAGCCCGGAACAGACTTGTATGGATTGTATGTCTGACATTACAAATTGAGATATAAAGCCGATTTCTTTCAAATATATTTCTGTTGGTGGCGGAGAATTTATTCTTTTAGCTTAACACCCTTCTCTGAGACGTACGAGCTCAGAGGTTATATAGTTGAAGTTATCAGCAATATATTCCCAATTTGGTAATGTGACATACTGAGTGTTGCTGTGAAATGATCATTGTGTTGATTATTTGTGATAGGATCAATTGTTTGATCGTTTATCTTTGTGATCATCTCTATGATCATTTGTTGACCCAAAGCATGGCTTTTGTATAAAGTATGTTTTTATGGACGTGACTTCGTCGAGCCTCACACCCCGGAATGGTCAAAACAGGAAAGAAGCAGCAAGGTTATGAGGGGTAGCGCCCTTTAGGATATGTGCATTTCCTTCTGGAAAAGGGTGGCATCATGGTATGGAGCCCAGATACTTACTCATGTTGAAAACACTTTATGATTGTGTGAATTGATTACGAGCGCTCGGTGAAAGGTCCCAAAGGACCGGGGGATGGCATATTCGGTCAGTTGTTACTCAGTTAGGGGTAACCCGGCCTTGTGTTGGTAGAGATCCGGTTTGGTTCTCGGGGATGTCCATCCAGAGGCATTCTCATGTGGCAATGGAAAGTTCCTTGGCCTGACCATTTGTTGGAAATCCAAAGAAACAATACGATCTTGTACGGTTTTAGTTGTAGAACCTGCCATCTAATATGGTAGCTATTGGTAGGCATAATATAATGGTACCTATGCTGGCTAAGATTTATATTCTACTTTTGAAATGTTTTCTACACTATGCACTAGTAATAATATCAAATGTTTTATTTTAATGCGTATCATGCATCTTTGACTAACATAAGAAGAAATCTCCTCCAAGTCTGCGTTTGCATTGTGTGTGTGGCGGGAGGTCTTATGGTAGTTACATTTTTAAAAGCATTGCGAATTGATTTAAAAATATTCCTCTATTTTTGATTTTAAAGAAAATAAACTGTTTTGAGTTCTCGCACCAGTCACATGACTGACTCGGAGTTTATTGTTTTCCTTCCTAAACTCTGGGTGCCCACCAATTTCCACACGGGCAGTCAAGAGTTTAAGGTTTATCAGGATATTCTGGAATTCAGGAGTTGCAGGAGGCAAGCTGGATGGCATGGCGTATTACTAGTACTTAGTATTTCTTTTCCGCTGTTTTAAAATTGTTTGTTGTTGTACACTCTGATGATTTGATGTAATGTAATATAATGTGATGTAATAACTGATATAGTTCTTTGTTTAAAGATTATTCATTTACTTATTATATGTTGTTCCGCTGCGAATTGTGAGATTCTGTTGTTGTTTCTTTCTGTTCTGTTTTTCTTTCTCTCTTCTTCTACCTCTTTCTTTTTCTTTTCTTCTTTTTTAAACCCATAACATTTCGGTTTTTCGTCAACGAAAAATCGCAGGCGTTACATCTTAGATATTAATTTCAACAAGTTTTCTAACCCGTATAACCAAACGATATGTCCAATCGTTACGAAACTTGAAATTCGATGATAAAACACTTTTAGAGATTCAATGGAACTGGTTTCATTGAATTCCAAGACTATGCCCCGAATCGCTATATTAACTCGTCGATTAAATCAACGATTTCAAAAATTGACGAAATCATTTGAAATTTCAGTTTTGAAAACTTATTTACTCAATTCTAATTCAAATAGAATTTATATCAACATTAGAAATCATTTCAATCCATATTCAACTCCAATTCAATTATTTAAACGATTTTAATTATTAATTAAATAATTTAATTTATCCAATAAATCACTATTTTTGGAACTTGTTTTATTCCACTTATTTGATCGATAAAATTCATATTAACATTTCAAATTCGACATTTAAAATAAATTAAATGTACAAAATCAAACAACTGAAAATCTAGGTCGTTACATTCCTCCCCCTTAAAAGAATTTTGTCCACGAAATTGCTATGTAGGAGAAATGCCACAATCCATTAACTTGTTAAAACTCACTTAGTTAAAACTCGATATTTTACTTTTCTACATCATTTAGTTCCATACAAAACATTTAGTTACCATTTCTAAACCATAATCCCCTATTTCAATTTCAATTCGAAAATCAACTTTTTTTAGCTAATAAAATTTGCCAAAATATTTCAAAATTTTCTAACACTCTAAATTTTTGAATTTTTTGGCAGAGTCTCCCTTGTACGAAGAACCTTTTGCAGTACGAAAATATGATAAAAAGATATACATTGGCTCTTATGGCCAGAAAACGCAATGTACAATAATATTTTTATTTCCACGCGCTAAATTCATAAGCGTACTTTATTTTAGCATTATTATGCAAGCTTGCTCAATTTATATGCAATCGCGCAACCAAAATATAGCCAAATGGTCTTGTTGTATCCATACTTACTCAATTTAAAACAATAAGTATCAAAAATATGAAATTTATTGACTTTCATTCATTATACTAGTTAAACACATCATTTGCATAAATCAACATGTGACATATGTATTTTTGAATGTATACACAAATATAAGGTTCGAACATTCAATCATTAACTTCCAATCAACTTATTTATCATTTATTCTTTTATTGAATGATCCACATACCACTCATTTGCTTAATTATTAACTTTCAATCAATTCATACAACAATTCCTTGTACTAGATTTATATGCACATTCTCATTATACTTCGAAATCATGCCATTTTAACTTGATTCTTAAACAATCTATCCTTTCAAATTTAAAACATGGATTAAGAAGAAGAAACTTTACTAGTAATTTAACACTTACTAAGATTAACATTTTCTTTTAATCACAAATATGACTATTTGTAACAACTTGTTAGCCAACTCTATGGACCTGGTAATCCATGTTGAACTTATATTGTTTCATATATTTAAGATTTGAAGATCCCATTATGGTCAATCTAAATTTGACATTATTCTTTTGATGATGTCGATAGTAGTTGTCACTCTTGCAGAAAATTTTATAGTTTAGCAATAAAAGAACCTTATAGTTACATATCCATTTAATAATTCAAATTTTATGTTTAATTCAATTCGATATAATTCCATTTCCAATCCAATTTTTATTTAACTTAAGTTAAATTTCAATTCATACAATTCTTTTTAACCAACTTAAGTTAAAATCCAATTCCAAATTCAAATTTTCACACTTCCTTTCCTTATTAACATCATTCTCAATTTATAAGCTTAGGACTTATTTCCTTTCGGTTTCACAAAGCATATATTTGAGAAATTTCAAAATTCAAACACCCGGTTTCATTTCAAATCATTTTGATACTAATATATATATATAGCTCTTTGTTTAACAAACCATTTCTTTGGAAATTTTAAAATAAACTTAGTTTCATTCAAAAGAAATTCCCTTCGGCATTTCTGAAACAACACTTGTTTTTCAACAGAAATCTCCATATCAAATTACTATGGTAGCAATCCGTCACATAAAAACTCAAAAATGAATACCGATGATGCTGCAGTCATACCAGGATTATTTTCAGCGATTGAAGTAAGTTCAGTGCCTTATCACTTTCAAAATCCATTTAGAACAATTTTCTATTCAAAAACATTTATACAATAATATTACCATTATTTCTTTCAAAACACTTGGAAAACATTTACGAAATTTCTAGGATTTAAATTTCCAAATTCTAATTTGAATCAAATTTTAGTTTTAACTCCTTTTTATAATTCATACTTATACCTTATAATTTGATTATGCATGACCATTCCGATTTATAATCTTGTTTTGATTATAATAATAACATCTAGACACATCAATATACTATAATAATTTTAAAAAAATTAATTCTTTTATATCAAAATATAATTTGGGTAAAATTATTTCATTTACCCACTTTAAAACAATACTATGTGGATTTATTTTGTTTGGATTTTAAAAACTCCTACCGATACAGTTGTCTAGATCGTATCGACCAATATTCATAAACACTCAACCGATAAGTCAACACAATATAAAATAATTTATATTCACTAATAAATACACACTCAAATCTATTACTACACTCAAACTCATTCTAGAGTACTATTGACCTTATCTCTAATGAGTAATCCTCCACCAAAGCAAAGGTTCTCCCTTAACCTCGTGCTCAGATACCAAGTGTAGCGACCCGCCATTCCATACCCTTTGAGCTGACACTAAATCACACTTGTCCAACACAAATTGTATGAAAAGACGAACAACTAGAGAAAGAAGAGGACAGAAGAAAAAACAGAAACAACAATAAAGAATCTCACAATCGCAGCGGAACAAAATATAATATATAATAACAGATCTTTATACAAAGAAACCATAACTGTAATATATATGCAATCATAAGAGTACAACAGTGAACAACCAATCTGGACAGTTATAATAACTTTTCCTTACATATACTGAATATACAGCAAGAATCACATAGTGGAAATAACCAATTACGTATAATACGCCTGAGAATCCGCCAGCCTGTCTCCTAAGCTCCATAGCATCCAAACCTAAATCTATAATACTCGGTCTGACCCGAATATTATAATAAAATAACACCCGAGACAGTCTGGAAAATCAACATGAGAAAACACACTCAATTTGAATTATTACTGTTATCAAATCCTTTGAAAGAAGAGGTATCTCGTAAGACCACACCACACATAAATACGATTGGTTTTACCTTACGATAACCAAAACATTTTATACCAAAATCATATGATATTATAATATTGTCTATAGAAAATAAACTATAAAGTAGCTGAAATGCTTGCATCTCATATTTCAGCATAGTTGGGCACAATCAAAACCATACAGCACTTATTGGAGAATGGATTCCATACTATGACAAGGTAAGGAACTACCTTTTGATGGTGCATCTCTAGATAAAATGCACCGGGGTCTGACAAGAACATCGTGTACCCCTGCCACACAAGATTGGCCTAGCACTTGACTACGAGTACCGAATATGATCACCACTAATCGGCCCCAAAATGCATACAAATGAAAGTGATGATAGATGTCCACTCTAGATGAGTGATAATCATGCCTTAATAGGGGCGACCAACTTGGCCTTGTTGCATGCCCTATTTTTGTCATTTCCCAGTTGATGAGGCTTGAGGCTACGTATTACCTTAAGAATAACATTCATTCTTGGAATGCTAACACTGCCTTCCAAACAACGATGCAATAATAACATTCATCCATACAAGTTATTCTGGGTTTGAACAAAACGAATCTCCAAATTCACCGTCTTCATTATCATTGAGATATCATAATTCATATCACACAAATCAGATCGAAGTGGTTTTCGGATAATTAAATTTAATCCTGGTCTCTTCGAAATGATCAACGAATTTGGTCAGATTCGATAGTCAGTTATTTAACTATCAAATTACACACATAAATAGTCACTAGGCCCACATTATAAATCTTTCAAAATATTTATTTCACAATATCTTTACAAAGACAACACTCAAATCTCTTTCAATATTTCAATATTTGAATAACTCAAATATTTATCCATAACAAGATATTTTCAAACCATCTTAGCACTTAGAAATATTTCAAAATTCCCATTATAATTCATTACTTAGGAAAATAATTCTATATATATAATTTCATTGCTAAAATATTCCCAAAACCTTCTATTTCAATACATAGGAAAATATTGCAAGTCTATTTTCAAAAATCATTTCCAATGTCGACACTTAAGAAATATTTTATAACTTATCTCATAAATCTCAGGAATTTTTATTAATTCCTTTTTCACAATTTCTAAAACCGATCATACTTAGTTATAATCCCATCTAACATTTCATAACTTCTTTTATGAATTCAGATTTATTTTCGAAGTTCCCGTATCTAAAATATTATGGAAATTTCTCAAGTTCCCAAAATTCCATTATAAAATTCTTCTTACTAAACCAACTCCATTTAATCACTTGGTATACAAATCTCGAGAGAATTTATAAATTACTTCAATTACTTACCTTTAAACCATATATATACATACATACATGTATATATGTATATGTATAATTTTTTAAAAGAATAATAATTTAATTTCAAAACATGATTAAGTAACTATTAAAATATCAACTCACTTTTTAAATAACCGTTAAAAATTAATTTCCAAATCATTTTTAAATAATGCTAATCGATTTACAAAACTTATTGTAAAATCTCTAATTCATTTCAACTCATATTAAATATTTGATTTAACCAATTTCCGAAAATATACCAGTGTCAAAACAGTTTAAACTACATAGTTTAATCCATAAAAATCCCTTTTTAAAACAAACTTAACTTCTCGAAAAAAAATCTATTTTAAATTTCCAATATGGCTATTTCTAATTTATAAATTTCCCTCGATTCATAGCACATCGATTACACTTTCATAACCATTCTCACATTTCCAACAAAAGAATCCACCATTTTTCAAAAAATGATTTCCATATCTCGATACAAATTCACACTATGAATTTTTAATTCCAATTTATCCAATGGTAATCATTCCACTTTATTTATAAACATTGTTGTAAATCAATAAACCCATCTCCCGTTCTTCCTTTGTAAATAACAGATTTATATTACTAAATCCATTTATAAATCAATTTCTATTTAAAACCCATTCAGAGATCTATTTCTTAATAAATCCTAATAATATTCCAAATTAACTCAAAATCTCATTTCTACCTTCCCTTTCAAATTTTAGGAAATCTCATTTAAAATCCATTGTTTAAAAATACTCAATTTAAAATTCTCTATTTGAAACCATTTTACGAAATAGCTAAAACAAATAACCAAAATCAAATTATTTATTTTATCCAACCCAATTTCTTTTTAATAATTCCAAATCCCTTCAAAAACTCTATTTCAACTTCTAATTATAATTTAAGAAATATAATTGAAATCATCAAATCTTTTATTACTAAATCTAAACCATTACTTATTCAATATTCCAATTTCCATATAAATAATTTTGTTTTCCAAAAATCACCTTTGAATTTCTTTTTAAGATTCAAAAATATTATTTATGGTATTTAAAATATCAAAAATTAAGGCCAGTGCTACTATAATATCTAATACATCAAATCACATAACAATCCATAACAGATTACTCGATCACAATATATATCACTATATATGAAATAATTACTACTATTTTTGAGGAATCCAGCTGGATCCCTCCAACCTGTTTCCCTACATCCATAGATGTTATATAACATAAAATACCAATCCCGCTTCGAGGTGGTATCGCGGTAATATAGTGTCATCCGCTATTAAGTGGGGTGTATAGTGTCTCATCCGCTCCAACGTTGGGAAATATATCCAAATACTAATACATATACTGACATATATATAATATAATATAACATTCAATTGATAAATTATTATCAATCCATCTAATCAACCAATAAATAATTTTTAATATTTAAAATTAAAACCAGCAATCGAAATGAGTGAGATTTACTCACCTTGATTTTTAATTTGCCGAACCTCTAGATTTTAAATTAAATCGAACAATGTCCTATTTAATCTAAAATTCCAACTGACTTTGAAAAATCCCAAGCCAATTCCATTGTGAAGCTCTCGTCATCACGTTCACATAACTTGTTTTGTTTGATTTCAACCTCATATGATAGATTTATACAATTATAAGCGTTCGATTTTTATAAAAATAATTATTTTCCTTATTTATAAATTAATAACTTTAATCACCTTTATTAACACTTCTAATTCCCTCCTCTCTCGTTCAAACTCGTGATGTGCCCAGGTAATGAATATGAGACCAGTACATCATTAAACCGCTTCCATGTGGCCATCGAGGCCATCGCCGACCCATCACTTAACATCCTAGCTCCTCCTTGCATAACGCTAGCAACCACGTGCCTCGTAGCTTCGCCAATTTCCATTAAAACGCCTCTAACCTAAGTACGAACGGAGGGAGATTGCCGCTTCCTCACCACACCGAATCCCACGAACGACTCATCCACCTCGACACGTCATCTCCATTCGCGAGAGCAACAATCCTTCGCCGCTTCGTCCTAGCACCCTTCAGCTGCTCCACCTAGGCTTCACCTATCGCGATTTAATCGCGTGAGTCCCCCTTTTAATATAGCACGAAGTTCAACTGAAGAAGAAAGAGAAGGGAAGACTTGTAATTTATAAAAAGAAGAGACGGCTTTGGTCAGTCATAGAATGGCTCGATCAGTGTAGGGTTTGACTTTAAAAACTTTATCATATTATTTAATTCCAAAATTTCATGCTTACCATTACTCAAAATCCCGAACTCCTATCAAGGCATGCCGCCTGGCATTCCTAATGTTATCCTCCTATTCCAAACCCAATGGAGCTAGTCTCGAGCTCCAATTTGATCATATGAAGAAGATAGCTTTGTGAACCCAATTAAAATAATTAAATTTTCGATATTAATTTCAACGCATTTCTAACGCATATGACCAAATGATACACACAATCATTACGAAACTTGAAATTCGATAATAATACACTTTTGCGGATTCAATGGAACTGGTTTTGTCAAATTCCGAGACTGTGCCCCGAAACGCTATATTAACTCGTCGATTAAATCGACGATTTCAAAAATTGACGAAATCATTTGAAATTCCAGTTTTAAAAACTTATTAACTCAATTCTAATTCAAATAGAATTTATCTCAACATTAGAAATCATTTTAATTCATAATCAACTCCAATTCAATTATTTAAATGATTTTCAATTATCAGTTCAATAATTTAATTTATCTAATAATCGATATATTTGGAACTTAAGTTTTATTCCAATTATTTGATCGATAAACTTCATATTAAAATTCTACTTACATTTTAAATTTTATATTTAAAATAAACTAAATGTTCAAAATCAAAAGACCGAAAATACGGGTCGTTACCACTTCCATTGACGAAGAGTCATCCGCCCCACATTTAGATAGCTCAGTGAAAGGGTTTTCAAATCTGCAAATCCTTATGACATCATGACTTATAATTTCCCCAACATCAATATTGGGAAGCTCATTTCCCACAAGATGTGGTGATGGCATTCTTCCCACCAGCGAAAGGGAGAAATCTCCTATGAGTAAGGTTGCTGCAATCGGTCCATTGGTGGGACACTAGGACACTCAAAATCACATGTACTTCACTGCACGATTTCATTTCTTTTGTTCATTGGTCACACTTTTATTTGATTTACAGGTGCGATGTGCCAATCCTGAGTTTTTGATCGCTGGAGGGGATCTTCAATGCAGTACGGATCCAACTTCGATTCAGAATCGGGTAGGCATAGAGAGAGAGATAAAGACCAAGAAAGAAGTCTTCATTCGAGGGAATCTTCATCTTCCAAACATAAGTCCCAATCTCGGTCGTCTTGTCAAGAAGTCCAAACTAATCTTCCTATATACAGTGGCGATCAAACTTCTTTTTATGATCCTCAACTTGCAGTACCATCTGAGAAGTATTCAAATTCATCTTGATCTAGACAATCCCATGACGTAGGTCGGGCAAACATCCAATCGCCACTTCTGATCCATCTTTGCCGACTACTGGTCCTGAGGCTTCCACGATGAAAAAATTGGCCGAACTTAAGTTCATTTTCCCAAAGATTTGCTTCGATAGGATTAAGTTCCTTCCCTCCATTCATACAATCCTAGGGAATGCTAAAGCCAGTTCTCTCGCATGCATAACGATGTTTTTGTGTAATACGAATCATTCCAATGCTTAGCATAAAAGATCTCCAAGGTATGTATCGAGGGATAGCATGAAATTGATCATCTAAAGCTAAAGGCGATCTATGATAAAGATATAATTAAACTTTAAGATAATGAGATCTCAGAGTTGATGGTGAAGCTAACTGAGGTTGAAAAAGTGCTAAAGAAACACCTTAGGTGGTGAGTCGTCTATAAGTTGCCCACAAAAAGGAACTTGATGCTGCCCTCAACCGCAGCCGTGCTTGCCTTGGAAAAAGATACGTTGCAAAAAGAGAAAAATATTTTGTCCCACCGCATTGATTAGGTTGAAGAATTCCTTAAAAGGGAGAGGGAAGTGATAATTGAAGCTTAGGAGGAGTTGCAAAGATATTACGAAGAGGCCGTTGAAGCCTGGAATTTGAAAATTTAGCTTGACAAGCAACTTGCTCAAATTGAAGTCCCCAAAGAACATGCAAGAGAAGTGAGCCATTGTAACCACCCAAATCCTAGCGAGTCTGGACTTTTTGCAAAAATGCTAAAATCTAAGCCTACTAAAATCCGAGTTGGGCATCTGGTATCCTACAAAATTGGCAAAGATAAATATATCAGAGCTCGGATAAATATCTCACAGTGGAACTGAATAATATATAACAAAAAGAAAGTACTCACCAATAAAATAACACTTTCTAAACTAGTGTCTCAAAGCTGGAAAGTCTCTGCCATCTACCTAACCTGTAGGATGCTATGAGGAGGAGGTCAGAACTAAAGTTCTGGTTAGTGGACAAATTATACACTTCTAAGCTTAATTCTATATATACTGTTTTATTTTCATTTACTGTTATATTAGGTTTATGATACTCTCGCCTTAGTGCGTGAATCGTGCCCATCTACTCCCTAATAGATTAAACTTAATTACTAATATATATATATATATATATATATATATATATATATTGTAGGGCCATCCCTCAACTAATCGAAAGACCTCTAAAGAGCTAAGTGGTTATGCTTTACTGCAAACAATCTAAACATCCAATTTGTTGCGCCCTTCATCCAATGTCTCGATAGTGAAAGTTTTATTGGACTGTTGATTTAACTCTAGTCTTTTTCAAACTCACTTCTTGGTTTCGATGCTAGCTTGATAACCGCATGCGACTATCTTTTTGGGTCCTGCCCACTAAAACTTGCTTGCAAGTACTGAGACATACGAATATTATACTCCCTACATCAACACCTTTTGGTTGCCTACAATGGTCCTGCCATGTAAAAAGCAGTCAAGGCATCCTCTTTTGATGGAACACCGATAGCCCTACCTTTGAAGGACTGCTCTACTACGCCTACCTCAGAGGGCTAACCTATAGTACCCTCACGTCCCGTTCAAGTCTCGTACTTTCTTCCAGCCCAAAATAACTAAGTTGGACGTGCTTTTTCTGTGCTGAAATCTATGATGAACTGCTTTGTTAGGCTCTTCATCCTTTGGGCTGCTTCAAAAGCATCTCATTCTTTTATTAGACCATAAGTCTAATCTTTTATTTTGCATTTAGTTTACTTTTCTTATTCTATTGGCTACTTATTTACCCAAATTAGAATAATCTTGGCCCAGCCTCACCTAACTATTGTGAGATCATTAGTTCTTGATTGAAAGGGAATGCTGTTGGTATAGGCCGCTTCTATTATCTTGCTTATTAACTTAATTTAAGTCTGATGTTTATTAAGATAAGCCTCTTCTACTATTTTTGCTCTATTTTCTTATTAACTTAATTTAAGTCTTAGATAAGCCTTTTCTATTCTTTCTACTTAATTGTAACATATTTTATTATTTTACTTGTAATTGTCACTTTTATTTTCTTTTATAATATGTACATTATAAATATAATTACAAGTGTATCTTTTCTATTCTAATCTGTCTTCTTTTATTACGATATGGAATTCTCTTTAATTCTCTTATATTATATGACAATCTTAACTTGGAACTACGTTCGATTGTCACAAATTTACTTATCATAATAAGTGCGTTACTTTCGTTCTATTATCTACGCAGTAAATGCAGATCTAGGTACATTTCTGTTAATAGCTTCTAACCTTATCAAACAACTAACTTGATTCCTTCAATTCTTTACTTTATTTTCTTATATTCTAGGAAGTAGTTCTATTCTGTTTGGTTGGTTATGAAAACTGTACTAAAATTCCATTTTCATATTTTAATACTAATTGATGCTATAAACAATAATTCATAACTGCAAGATATTTCTTTATTATTTCTTTTACTTTTTGGATAGTGCAAAATACAATAGTTTCTCTATTTTACACTAATTCCCTTTTTCTTTCTTTTCTTCTTGCAATTATGTTTATCGTTATCTTTTAAATATTAAACTATGGATATGTATTCTCTTTTCTAAGCCAACCAAATAATATATCACTTACTTCCCTATCAAGTTATTAAATTTTCCGTTTTAATTTATTTTTCCCCGTTTTGGCATAATTTACTGCAAATTTCTATTTTTGTAACGACCCATAAATTTCGTGGATTTAATTTGGTTAAATTAATAAGTTTTGTAATTAAATCTAGTAGAAAGAAGAAAAAAACTTTATAACAAATATTGAAATAAACGCTAATTTAAATTTTATAAATGGTGGCTTAAAACCTATTTACTAGCAATTTGAATAAATTTCAATAAATGAAATGGAGTAAGTATTATACCTGGATATAAAATTCATTTAAAGGAAATTTATTTACATGTTAATGTAAATTAAGAAAATATTATAATAAATAATAATTCTATTCGTACTTGTAAGCTGTTACTATAAGTTGCGTGTTGAAAAGGGTTGATTGAATTGAAATTTATATTTAATTTAAATGGAAATATTAAAGGCTTACAATAATGGAAAATTTAGGTAATAAAAGTTAGAACAAGTGGATAAATAATAACCATATAAGGGAATAGCATTAATATAAATTAAGTTGGAACCAATTGGATGTAGAGAAATAAATGTAAGCATTTAATATATAAATTAATGTTGGTTTGATGATAAAGTTACTTGGTGATTAATTATATAGCAACGGAAGTGTGAACGTAAAGTAATAAAAGAGTAGATTTATGTTAAGTAATAATTTGTGTATACACGGGATTTTAAACGATGATTGTTAAGTAACAAACCTATAAAGGCATGTAAGGAAATAGGTAACAATCTATATGTAGTTTATTTTATTTAGTATGATAAATAAAGGTTGGAATTCAAATCACAATTAAAGGAGAGTAGGTAGTACGTTATTAGGAAGTAAATATAAAGGTAGATAACAATTATTATAAATTCCCTAATTAATTGGTCGATAAATTTATTTGAAATAACGATCATTTGAATGTAAGTAATTACAATGTTGGGGTGTAAATAATGAACCTCTAAAAGTGTAATTAAGAGTTAAGGACTATAGGTTGTTAAGTTAATTTGTAATCAATTTCAATTAATTCACTAAATTATGGCAGTTAATGTGGAATAAACTGGTAAGTAAAGAATATTGAATTCAAATAAGATGTAACCAAAGTAAAAATTCCATTCATATTAGGATAATAAATGTGATAAAAAGAAATGAGACCAAAATGAAATTTGGAAAATATAAATGTAATGAAATCTAAAATAATATTAACTATGTTAGTTAAGTAATAAATTGATTCAATATTAAGTTGTAACCGAATAGAAATCAAAATCGGAATTAATTTGCAATCAATTGGATTAATTGCAGCTGACATTTGAACACTGTATTTACTGGAATAATTGACACTAAATTGATATGTGAATTTGCTTTTAGTTAATGTAAATATCAAAGGGATTAATTGCAATTAAATGGATTCAGTATTTAAATATTTTGTAGATATTTATTTAGATGAAATTGAAGCCATTATATGAGTATGAATCTAATGTAAATTTTTACTTATAGAATGGACAATTGATATTAAATGAAAGGAACAAAATTTAAGCGGGTCAATAAATTGAAATTTAACGAAATCAAACATCTAAATGTTATGTTAATAGAAATTTAAAATGGAATCTAAGAATATTTGTATAATAGATTTTGAGTCAAATGTTGATTTCATCCAGTGTAATATTGAATTTAATAATAAATGAAGTTTTAACTTATATTTTCTATATTTAACGAAATTGGAAATTAATACTGAAATGGATAGATTTATCAACTTCCAATGTACATCTAAACATGTTTAAACATCTGCAAATGATTAAGAAATATAAACGGGATAAAATGTTCAATTTTAAGTTGAAATTTAAAGATTGGATATTAATTAATTTATTTGCTTAATTTATTTAATTAATAGGAAAATAGCCATTTTGGCCACTGACTCTGATTTCGATGAAACCAGTTTCATTGGATCCATAACAGTGAATTATAATAGTGTTTCAAGTTTCGTAGCTATCGGACTTGTCGTTCGATCGTACGGACTCGAAACGCCTTGAAATTTATGCATTTGAAAATATTGTTTTTTAAATAACTTCTTCATACGATGGAATTTGGGCTTAAAACTTGTTCCATCGCGTTTAAAATATTTAAAAACATTTATTTTGATATATGGGATGATTCAATTTCGTTACGGAGCCGAAACGGACTTTTCAGGGGCATTTTTGTCATTCAAACAAATTGACTTGAACAGTAACCTACGAAAATGATGGAATTGGGCTTCGAAACCAGTACCATTGCATTCAGAATGCCTTTTTATGTTAGAATCGCCTATCAGCACGCTTAAATTGGACTCTGGCTCGTTTTTGACGTTAAACTCTATAAATACGCACGCAAACCGAGACAGTTTTATTATTATTTTATTTCAGAAACCCTAATTCTATACCATGGCCGCCACTTATTCAATGGCCAGAAATTGCTTATCTTCTTTCCTCAATATCTTTCAATCCATTCAACAAAATCGAAAAATTCCAAATGTAAAGTTGTAGATCTCGGCGAGCTCTTCAAATCCATACGGTTGATCTATGCTATTGGACCACGGATTTGCCAGAATATGGCTTGGAAGCATGGACGCATTTTCTTGGATTGCATGCAAACGGTAGCGAGTGGTGACGTGAAACTTGGTCCGTAGGTGGCTCTCAAGATGGCGCACACACTGGTAGTCGCTGATCGAACTCTATATGTCTAGAGTTTCATACGCACGGAAGAAAATGGCGCGTGCGTGATGGGTTAGTAGGTTCGTGGATAAGGAAGAAGAGAATGGTACATTATATTTTTTTTATGTATTAATTCATTATGTTATATTAAAATTTAAATCTTTTAACTCGAATAACTTTTGCATACGAGCTCGGATTGACGCGCGGTTTTCTCCATTGCGTTCGTATTGAAATTTCGGACAATTTGACACTGGTTTGGACGAATTTGGAGACTGTCAAATTTTTGGGTTTAAATCGGATTAAATTCGATTTAAATTCAAAAGCTGAGTGTTTTAACCCACTCACAACTTCTAAAAATTTCTTATGTTTATTAAATTGACTTAAGATATGAGTAGAAATTTATTTATGACTGTTTGGCGTGTTTTATTCATCTTCTCAGTTAAATCGCATTTATTTAATTTAACTGTTAATTAATTTTATTATTGCATATAAATTGACAGTTAAGATTTATTTATTTGCATATAAACTGCTAGTTAAACAGTTATTTATTTATTTGAATATAAACTGTTCGTTGATACCTGTTATATTTTATATGCTCTATTGATGTTTGTCTAAATTGATGATGATTGTAATAAATGGTTGATGATTGATGTTTGATGAATGGATGATGTGTTTTATATTATATAATCTGCAAGTTGTCATGCATTTTTATTTTATTCGGGATTGCGGTTTGAAATGATATACAACCGCATTTTTATTTTTAAATTGCGGATTGAAATGATAAATATCTGTATCACTTGACCATAGGATAGAAAATTATATACAGGCACCGCGGTATATATATATATAATTATTTTTAAAATGATTTTTATGGTTTGGATATGATACAGTTTAATAAATAGTAAATTTGGATATGATATAAATATATTTTATATATACATATATAGTTAAATTGTTGAATTTAAGCTATGCATAAATCTGTTAAATAAAAATGAATAAGTTGAAAAATGGAATTTGATAATTTATATTATATAATTAAGTACAGGTTTAAGATCTTGTGTATATATATATATATATATATATATATATATATATATAGAGTTTTAAATGATTCAAATCACTAAGATTGAAAGATAAATTGGAAATTTAGTTGGAATTGAGCTTATTTGAAAAATTAACTCCATAAGTTGATGTTAAATTATTAAAATTGGAAATTTTAAGGTATGACATTTATAACTGGATTTAATGAATAATTCTAGTATAAATAAATGAAAGGAAATAATTAGTGTTAATAAATTTAGTTTATTTTAAATGGTTATGGATTTATCATCTAAACCTTTCAAACTAAATAATAGGAAAATGAATTGTTGGTTTGAAATTCCCAATCTTAGTTTTGAAATTCATTAAATACTCAAAGTTGAAAATATTGAAATCGAAGTGTTTTATTCAAACTGAAAGTGAATCTAAAAGTTATGGGTTTAGACTGAATTTAAAGTGAATAAAGATTGTGAAGGTGTGGGAATTATTTATTTTTAAAGAAATTTTAAATTCAACTGTTTTATTTTATATACTGTTGAATATCCAAACCATTTAAGTTTTGAAGTTATGGTTTTAAAACTATGGATTTCGAAGTATTATGTTGAAAGTTAAAATTCAAATATTTGGTTCCGAGGTATTATACATTTTAAAAGTAGCATGGTTTTGGAAAAGAAATATATTTGGAAAAAAATGATATCATATTTATTTGGGTTTTTAAAAGGAAATGATATCGTATTTATGGGTTTTGAAGTGGATAACTATATTCTGGTTTTGAAAGTATAATTATTTTTAAATGACCGTGGTGTTTTAATAACGTTTGGTTGTTGAAGAGACCGGGATCGGAAGTTGTCATACTCTCTGCCAACTCCGAAAACCACTTTAACAACCGTGTACGCGGTGGAGATTCCAGAATGAAGTAGGTTGGTGGTGGTGTTTCCTGTAAGGTAAATACGTGGACCCAACTCCCGTGAGTTGGCATAAGGTGGCTAAAATAGGAGCGATTGACGGGTTAATAAGGTAGCACCTTTTATCGGACACATCCCTTCGATATTATACTTTGATTCTTTGATTGATTCGGTGACCACTTTTGATTTTTTTTATTGGGGGTGTGGTTCGAGGTGGGCGGTAGCTGCGCGCTACGCGTTACCACCGACCCGGAAGCGTAATTGGTATATCTATCATGGAATTGCCTAGTTGTGCCATGTCACCTACCCTATCGCGCCTTGTACGAGTTTGGATTTCTCCCGTAGCCCGTGTGGTATCCTCCGGTGGCTTCCCGATCAGGAGGGACTATGATATTGGATGGACTACAGGGACTATTACGTGTTAAGGGCTATATGGGTAACCCCTTAATGCTAAGAAAAAAGTAAGTTTGTTTGTAAATAGACACTATTATAATAGCGAAATATACTACATAGTAAATAGTTTAACGGATCCTTAAGAGATGTGAATCCCGAGCATCTCTTGAGTTACCGCACTTATTTTTATTTCTATTAATTTAACTTAAGTAAGATCTTTTAGTTCTGACTCGAGTGTTTTGTCTTTCAATTCGCTCGGGTCAGTCCGAGCGTTTCAGGATTTGAAGTTTTAGCTCTGTAGGACAAAGACGAAGATTTGTATTACTATTATCTACTATTATTCCACTACACTGTATTCCATTGCATTGATATTATTGGTATGTGAACTCTGATATTTACTGTATAAAGAAGAATCAAATGTTTTGTGGACAGTTTATGAACTGTATATTTATTATTATATTTTATCCTTCCGCTGTGAGATTCTATTTTGTTTTTTTCCTTTCCCTGTTTTTTTATTTACCCCATAACAATCCTCCCTTCCGTATGGTTTGAATTGGCACGTGTGTCGATTTAAAGCGTACGAAAAGGCGGGACGTTACATCTGGTATCAGAGCTTTGGTTTAGCGATAAACCTTAGCTTTGTGGGGTTTGACTCTTTATTAATGGGATAGTAATACCCTATGGGAGTCGCTGAGTGTATATATATGAGAGAGCGTATTTGTTAGTGTTATAAAAAGTTTTTAATATTGTGTTAATCTGTTCCGTTTTGTATTTATAAATTCTGGTTGATGCATGGGATGCTGTGACATCAATAGGGATTTCTAAACACTTAATAGGACAAACCGACATAATATTGTTTTTATATAGGTGAATGAAATAATTTTTCCTATTATATTTTCTACATATAAATTTTTTTTCCAAATGATATCTATATTTGGCTGCAATAGATTGGTTGTTAGGTAATAAAGTGTATAAATAATAATAGAAAATTTTTTGAAAAATAAAATAAATGAAATTTGGAAATTTAGAACTTAAGATTTGGGGTTTTGAAATTTCTTTCGGATAAATTTTGGAATATAATAATATTGTTTGTAAGTACTTTCTGATATAAATATTTATTATAATTTGGAAGAATTGTTTAAAGAAGATTTTGGAGAAAATAAGTTTGTACTTTCCTCTCTGCCGCTGGAAAATAATTTCGGTGATGGCGGCTGCATCATCGACTTTCATTTTCGAGTTTCGAAGGGGAAGGCCACTGTAGTAGTTTTACTGCAGATTCATATTGAATAAAAAATATAAATTTTGAATTGTTTTAAATATAATTAGATATAGATAAGTTGTAAGTATATTTATCTATTATTTTAAAATAATTTGAAATTAAACCTGGTATTAAATTCTTAAGTTTCCATTTATTAATAGTTTAATTAATGCAGTGAAACGGAATTTAACTAATAATTGAAACCCTAAATAAAATAAGAGATTTAATGATAGGGTATGAATGAAATTAAATGAAATTTGAAATTGTAACCTATGAAATAAAAGATATAATTACTGAACATTAATTAATTAAAAGAAATATGATAAATTTGTATGATTTTAATTGCATTCTTTAAAAGCATATATATAACTTACCAAATATTAAAAGTTGAAATGTTTAATAAGAAATGTAATGGAAATTGTACAGTAAAAGTATGTAATGAAAGTGTTCAATAAATTGCTTTATTTATTAGAACGGATGGTATAGAGTTATAAACTTAAGTTTAAATTGAAAAGACTACAAATTAAAATAGAAAAGTAAGTATTGTAAATGGAATTTAGAAAAAATAAAAGAGGGAAAAAGAAGAAGAAGAAAAAAAATGTAAGTAAATAAATGAAATGAAGTAGTATAAATGAATGATAATAAACTTAAGTAAACAGTTGACGCTATTTATAAATAAAATTACTAGGGAAATGAATACTGTAATAAATGAAATTAAGTAATAAATAAATGAGGACGTGCAATAATAAAAGAATGAGTAATTATAGTGAAAAAGGGGAAAACTGGCATGACCTGAGTTAATGGAAATGAATAATAGTAAGTAATAAGTGAAAATAAATGAAACAAACATTGAATGGGTAGATGAAATTTAAAGTTTGTTAGAAATAAATGTAAATTATAAAAGAAAAATTTATGTGGTATGAATAGAAAGAGAAATTAAACAACAAATGTATGAATGAAGTTAATAAGGATAAACAAAATTTGTTGTTCAAATTGGTTGTTGTTTGTTTTGGGTTTTAGTTGTTTGGATTTGTTGTTGTCTAGTTAATGGTTGTTTGGGTAAGGATACTTTAAAATTGGATTTGGGGTGAATGAATAATCTATTTGGTTTATCTAAGACTGTTGAGTAAATGATGCGCTAGTAGTATATTCTTCATTCCGTACAATTTAAAGTTTTGAACCCGAACAACTAATTGTTTGATTGAATGGTTGTTTTGTATTTGCTGTGTATGCTGTTTGTTAAAATTGATGGTTGTTGTATTGATTTGTTGTTAGTAATTGAAACCACTTAAATATTTCACTTTATATAAATTGTAACCCTTTTAGATTTCATAAGTGAAATGCAGGTTTTGGAAGCAATTGCTACTGCTTTTGGTTCCATAAATTGAGCGTAAATTGCCCGACAAATAGGTACGTTTCGGATTACGGTTTATAGCGCTATTTTATATATTTTCCCGGGTTAGGATATAATATTTTGGATAATATATGTAATATAATTTTTTTATTTTGATATTATATTTTCTCCCAAGCCTCTCCGTACAAGGGAGACTCTACCAAAAATTTCATAAAGTTTGGACTTAGAAATTTTTTTGAAATGTTTTTCCAAACTTTATTTATTTAAGTATAAGAAGATATAAAGGTTATAAAATGGGTATATTTATTTAAAGTAATAAAATTTGTAAATTATTGTTTATAAGTTAATAATTGAATAAAATGTATTGGTTATTTAATTCTTCCTTCTCCCTTCTTTTTCCTTTTCGGGGACGAGAAGTTTTGAGTGGGGGAGAGTGTAACGACCCATAAATTTCGTGGATTTAATTTGGTTAAATTAATAAGTTTTGTAATTAAATCTAGTAGAAAGAAGAAAAAAACTTTATAACAAATATTGAAATATACGCTAATTTAAATTTTATAAATGGTGGCTTAAAACCTAATTACTAGCAATTTGAATAAATTTCAATAAATGAAATGGAGTAAGTATTTTACTTGGATATAAAATTCATTTAAAGGAAATTTATTTATATGTTAATGTAAATTAAGAAAATATTATAATAAATAATAATTCCATTCGTACTTGTAAGCTGTTACTATAAGTTGCATGTTGAAAAGGGTTGATTGAATTGAAATTTATATTTAATTTAAATGGAAATATTAAAGGCTTACAATAATGGAAAATTTAGGTAATAAAAGTTAGAACAAGTGGATAAATAATAACCATATAAGGGAATAACATTAATATAAATTAAGTTGGAACCAATTGGATGTAGAGAAATAAATGTAAGCATTTAATATATAAATTAATGTTGGTTTGATGATAAAGTTACTTGGTGATTAATTATATAGTAACAGAAGCGTGAACGTAAAGTAATAAAAGAGTAGATTTATGTTAAGTAATAATTTGTGTATACACGGGATTTTAAACGATGATTGTTAAGTAATAAACCTATAAAGGCATGTAAGGAAATAGGTAACAATCTATATGTAGGTTATTTTATTTAGTATGATAAATAAAGGTTGGAATTCAAATCACAATTAAAGGAGAGTAGGTAGTACGTTATTAGGAAGTAAATATAAGGGTAGATAACAATTATTATAAATTCCCTAATTAATTGGTCGATAAATTTATAAAGATCATTTGAATGTAAGTAATTACAATGTTAGGGTGTAAATAATGAACCTCTAAAAGTGTAATTAAGAGTTAAGGACTATATTTATTGTACGTTACTTATTTTATTAGGTTGTTAAGTTAAATTGTAATCAATTTCAATTAATTCACTAAATTATGGCAGTTAATGTGGAATAAATTGGTAAGTAAAGAATGTTGAATTCAAATAAGATGTAACCAAAGTAAAAATTCCATTCATATTAGGATAATAAATGTGATAAAAAGAAATGAGACCAAAATGAAATTGGGAAAATATAAATGTAATGAAATCTAAAATAATATTAACTATGTTAGTTAAGTAATAAATTGATTCAATATTAAGTTGTAACCGAATAGAAATCAAAATCGGAATTAATTTGCAATCAATTGGATTAATTGTAACTGACATTTGAACACTGTATTTACTGGAATAATTGACACTAAATTGACATGTGAATTTACTTTTAGTTAATGTAAATATCAAAGGGATTAAATGCAATTAAATGGATTCAGTATTTAAAGATTTTGTAGATATTTATTTAGATGAAATTGAAGCCATTATATGAGTATGAATCTAATGTAAATTTTTACTTATAGAATGGACAATTGATATTAAATGAAAGGAACAAAATTTAAGCGGGTCAATAAATTGAAATTTAATGAAATCAAACATCTAAATGTTATGTTAATAGAAATTTAAAATGGAATCTAAGAATATTTGTATAATAGATTTTGAGTCAAATGTTGATTTCATCCAGTGTAATAATGAATTTAATAATAAATGAGGTTTTAACTTATATTTTCTAAATTTAATGAAATTGGAAATTAACACTGAATTGGATAGATTTATCAACTTCCAATGTACATCTAAACTTGTTTAAACTTCTGCAAATGATTAAGAAATATAAAAGGGATAAAATGTTCAATTTTAAGTTGAAATTTAAAGATGGATATTAATTTATTTATTTGCTTAATTTATTTAATTAATAGGAAAATAGTCATTTTGGCCACTGACTCGGATTTCGACAAAACCTGTTTCATCGGATCCGTAACATTGAATTATAATAGTGTTTCAAGTTTCGTAACGATCGGATTTGTCGTTTGATCGTACGGACTCGAAACGCCTTGAAATTTATGCATTTGAAATCAATTTCAAAATATTGTTTTTAACATAACTTCTTCATACGATGGAATTTGGGCTTGAAACTTGTTCCATCGCGTTTAAAATATTTAAAAACATCTATTTTGATATATGGGATGATTCATTTTCGTTCCGGAGCCGAAACGGACTTTTCAGGGGCATTTTTGTCATTCAAACAAATTGACTTGAACAGTAAACTACGAAAATGATGGAACGGGGCTTCGAAACCAGTACCATTGCATTCAGGGCCTTTTTATGTTGGGATCGTCTGTCAGCACGCTTAAATTGGACTCTAGCCCGTTTTTGACGTTAAACTCTATAAATACGCACGCAAACTAAGACACTTTTATTATTATTTTATTTCAGAAACCCTAATTCTATACCATGGCCGCCACTTATTCAATGGCCAGAAATTGCTTATCTTCTTTCCTCAATATCTTTCAATCCGTTCAACGAAATCGAAAAATTCCAAAAGCAAAGTTGTAGATCTCGGCGAGCTCTTCAAATCCATACGGTTGATCTATGCTATTGGACCATGGATTCGCCATGATCTGGCTTGGAAGCATGGATGTATTTTCTTGGATTGCGTGCAAACGGTAGCGAGTGGTGACGTGAAACTTGGTCCGTAGGTGGCTCTCAAGGTGGCGCACACAGTCGCTGATCGAACTCTATATGTCTAGAGTTGCGTGCGCACGGAAGAAAGTGGCGCGTGCGTGATGGGTTAGTAGGTTCGTGGATAAGGAAGAAGAGGATGGTACGTCATATTTTTTTTATGTATTAATTAATAATGTTATATTAAAATTTAAATCTTTTAACTCGAATAACTTTTGCATACGAGCTCGGATTGACGCGCGGTTTTCTCCGTTGCGTTCGTAACGAAATTCCGGACACTTTGACACTAGTTTGGACGGATTTAGAGACTGTCAAATTTTAGGGTTTAAATCGGATTAAATTCGATTTAAATTCAAAAGGTGAGTGTTTTAACCCACTCACAACTTCTAAAAATTTCTTATGTTTATTAAATTGACTTAAGATATGAGTAGAAATTTATTTATGACCGTTTGGCATGTTTTATTCATCTTCTCAGTTAAATCGCATTTATTTAATTTAACTGTTAATTAATTTTATTATTGCATATAAATTGGCAGTTAAGATTTATTTATTTGCATATAAACTGCTAGTTAAAAAGTTATTTATTTATTTATTTATTTTTTTGAATATAAACTGTTCGTTGATACCTGTTATATTTTATATGCTCTATTGATGTTTGTTTAAATTGATGATGATTGTAATAAATGGTTGATGATTGATGTTTGATGAATAGATGATGTGTTTTATATTATATAATCTGCAAATTGTCATGCATTTTCATTTTATTCGGGATTGCGGTTTGAAATGATATACAACCGCATTTTTATTTTTAAATTGCGGATTGAAATGATAAATATCTGTATCACTTGACCATAGGATAGAAAATTATATACAGGCACCGTGGTATATATATAAAATTATTTTTAAAATGATTTTTATGGTTGGGATATGATACGGTTTAATAAATAGTAAATTTGGATATGATATAAATATATTTTATATATACATATATAGTTAAATTGTTGAATTTAAGCTATGCATAAATCTTTTATATAAAAATGAATAAGTTGAAAAATGGAATTTGATAATTTATATTATTTGATTAAGTACAGGTTTAAGATCTTGTGTATATATATAGAGAGTTTTAAACGATTCAAATCAATTAAGATTGAAAGATAAATTGGAAATTTAATTGGAATTGAGCTTATTTGAAAAATGAACTCCATATGTTGATGTTAACTTATTAAAATTGGAAATTTTAAGGTATGATATTTATAACTGGATTTAATGAATAATTCTAGTATAAAAAAATGAAAGGAAATAATTAGTGTTAATAAATTTAGTTTATTTTAAATGGTTATGGATTTAGCATCTAAACCTTTCAAACTAAATAATAGGAAAATGAATTGTTGGTTTGAAATTCCCAATCTTAGTTTTGAAATTCATTAAATACTCAAAGTTGAAAATATTGAAATCAAAATATTTTATTCAAACTGAAAGTGAATCTGAAAGTTATGGGTTTAGACTGAATTTAAAGTGAATAAAGATTGTGAAGGTGTGGGAATTATTTATTTTTAAAGAAATTTTAAATTCAACTGTTTTATTTTATATACTGTTGAATATCCAAACCATTTAAGTTGTGAAGTTATGGTTTTAAAACTATGGATTTCGAAGTATTATGTTGAAAGCTAAAATTCAAATATTTGGTTCCGAGGTATTATACATTTTAAAAGTGGCATGATTTTGGGAAAGAAATATATTTGAAAAAAATTATATCATATTTATTTTGGTTTTTAAAAGGAAATGATATCGTATTTATGGGTTTTGAAGTGGATAATTATATTCTGGTTTTGAAAGTATAATTATTTTTAAATGACCACGGTGTTATAATAATGTTTGGTTGTTGAAGAGACCGAGATCGGAAGTTGTCATACTCTCTGCCAACTCCGAAAACCACTTTAACAACCGTGTACGCGGTGGAGATTCCAGAATGAAGTAGGTTGGTGGCGGCGTTTCTTGTAAGGTAAATACGTGGACCCAACTCCCGTGAGTTGGCATAAGGTGGCTAAAACAGGAGCGATTGACGGGTTAATAAGGTAGCATCTTTTATCGGACACATCCCTTCGATATTATACTTTGATTCTTGGATTGATTCGGTGGCCACTTTTGATTTTTTTTATTGGGGGTGCGGCTCGAGGTGGGCGGTAGCTACGCGTTACCACCGACCCAGAAGCGTAATTGGTATATCTATCATGGAATTGCCTAGTTGTGCCGTGTCACCTACCCTATCACGCCTTGTACGAGTTTGGATTTCTCTCTTAGCCCGTGTGGTGTCCTCTGGTGGCTTCCCGATCAGGAGGGACTATGATATTGGATGGACTACTGGGACTATTACGTGTTAAGGGCTATATGGGTAACCCCTTAATGCTAAGAAAAAAGTAAGTTTATTTTATAAATAGACACTATTATAATAGCGAAATATACTACATAGTAAATAGTTTAACGGATCCTTAAGAGATGTGAATCCTGAGCATCTCTTGAGTTACTGCACTCATTTCTATTTCTACTAATTTAACTTACATAAGATCTTTTAGTTCTGACTCGAGTGTTTTGTCTTTCAATTCGCTCGGGTCAGTCCGAGCGTTTCAGGATTTGAAGTTTTAGCTCTGGAGGACGAAGACGAAGATTTGTATTACTATTATCTACTCTTATTCCTCTACACTATATTCCGCTGCATTGATATTATTGGTATGTGAACTCTGATATTTACTGTATAAAGAAGAATCAAATGTTTTGTGGACAGTTTATGAATTGTATATTTATTATTATATTTTATCCTTCCGCTGTTAGATTCTATTTTGTTTTTTTTCCTTTCCTTGTTTTTTTTATTTACCCCATAACAATCCGCCCTTCTGTATGGTTTGAATTGGCACGTGTGTCGATTTAAAGCGTACGAAAAGGCGGGACGTTACAATTTTTCTCTTTTTATTTCAGCTTTTCTTATTTACATCTAAAAACTGTAATTCTAGTGTTCTTCTATTTTAGTACGTATTTGCAATTTTTCTCTTTACGATTTTATTCACGTCAAAAGGAATAAAAAGAAGCTAACATTTACAGGCTAAATTTCAACTTTTAAAATAGTTGTAAATAACTATAAATTTCTTATTTTTTAGGCTTATGCCTTTCTCTAACTGTCAAGCCTATTATTGTTCATATTTAATTTGATTACTATTTTCCGTATAAATAATAATTACATATAAGCTCTCTTATACAATGTACAGTCTCAACATAACTAACTAATAGAATTAATTACTGAAGTAAATACTGAATAAAATCATTTAATGGGAATCTAACGATAATATATCATAAACGTAAAATATATAATTAAATCCACTCATATGCATCCTTAACTTTGCTTGTGCTCAGCTTGGCTCCATGGTCATCGTGGTACCATTTATAAGGTGTTTAATAATTTTATTGAGAAGATCTTCTCACTAGAAATATTTTCTATTTAGGGTTCGGCCTCAAGCAATGAACCCAATTGGGAGAAAATCTGATAGTGAGAAAATAGCTAGCCTAGGGTTCTATTTATAGTGGAGTTTGAGGATCTCAGGTGGTTGCATTCTTGGATTGAATCTGAAGCCACTACGTCACGGGGTCGTTTGGATCCATCAGATGCATCAACATATGGCTCAAATCGAATAAAAATCAAACTAATACACTTCGGCATGTCCCTTGATGAATTCACGTCTAGGGAGACACACGGATCGACCTATGAGTCGACCTATGTGTATTAGAGGTCGACCTTAGGGTCGGCCTTGTGGCTTGTGGGTCGACCTATGTGTCGACCCATGCCATATTAATTATTTGTTTTTTCTATTATTTCCCCTTTTTCTTTTCTCTTATAACTTCTTCGTAATGACTCAGATTTTGACAAGTTATATATAGAAATTGATCAAAAAATCGCCACAGACATAATGGTATAAATTTCGAGGCTATATTTTGGCAATTTAAAAAATGTTTATTTTCACTATCATTATTTGATAATTTAATTATTGAAAAATACGAGGTGTTACATTTTCCCACCCTATAGGAAATTTCGTCCCCAAAATTTAATAAGGGTAAAATTATGTAATTCCTTACATCAATCACATTCATTTTGTGTACATCCAATTTTAGGGCTATCCATACACTTGTGCAAAGTGTTATTGAACATGAGATATATACATGAACATGAATTTCTAAGTGGTACCTCCTATATGAATGTTTTTCTTCTTTAAAAATTTGTTTTAAAACGTGACGCACACATCCTAAATATACTTGCAATTTATATATGAATGAAATCTTTTTGAAAACTCAACATTTTTCATCCAATTTTTCCCACACGCCTACTGAATAGGGGTGCAGTTCAATGAATCTTTCGTCCAAATCCTACCACACAACTTTTAATATTCGAATTTTAGAAAAATCTAATTTTCCAAACTCGATTTCTTATGTCGGAAAGAATGTTGAAAATGGAAAAACTTTACATTTCTCCTTTTTACTTTTGCATACCTCCCACTCCATACTTGGAACTTATGCCGCTATTCTATAAAATCTCTATTTTCTTTCCCTAGCACGGTTAACATAAGAAAGATTTTGCTTTTCAAACTTTTTTCCAAGCTTAATTTATAGGAAAGATGTATTTCTCTTTTGCAATTCTCATTTATTTCTATGACGTTTCTATTGCTTTTTTAGATTTTACTATTTTTCTATTAGTTACCTTTTATTTGCTTTTACTTTTCTTTTAATATAGCAACTAAACACTGCTGTCATCTAGGGATAGGAGGTTTAGGACCACGACCACTCTAACACAGAAAAATCCTATGCTAGGAATCCATGTAACTCATATGCTCCTCCTGCGGCCTATTACTTGTTACCAACTTATGCTGTGTTACTCACGACGAATAAGATCTATTCTTCTCTTCTATTCCATGCTCAAAAAGGAATAACTAAGTCTCATTTACTACAGTGGATAAGGGTTTCAATCTATGCAGTCTCTATCTAAAAAGGCAACTAAGCTTGGGGAAATTTTCCCTTTACCTTTTATTTTTCCCCAACTAAGGTCTACTTTTCCCAACCATGTGTGTCTTACTGTCTTACTAATACCACTTCACTATTCTTCTATAGTCTACACACATGAAGCAACATTTCTAGGTTTCCACTAGTGTTTTATACACCTTACGGGAACTTTATTATTACTGCTAGGAATAATTACTACCATAAGCTTACACTTCCTGTTACACCTAGGAAATGATTCCTATCTATTCCATATTTAATAGTCTGGTTTGGTTTGGTATTTATCACTTTACTTCAAAATTTAATGCTTCTAAATTTTTGAAACATCAAACCCCGAAATTCTTTCCTTTGAAAGTGTTATTTTGATGTTTTCGGTTAAATTCAAAGGTGCTTGGTTACTTAAAAAATTTCCTTTTAAAAAACTTATTTGCTTTTTCACCAGACCATTTTTCTTGAAAACATGTCTTGCTTGTTCTTAAAATAATTATTCTTTTTTCTTGACTTCGAAAAAAATGACCTCACATGTTTTCAAAATATGTTCTTTTCATAGACTTTCAAATTTACTAAAACTAGAGTAGATAAGAATAATTATTTTATTAAAAATCCCTTAGCTCTTCCACTCTTCCAATTACTTAACCTCGGAGAATTTTTTTTTTTACTTACTACACTTAATGGTTTTATACCTTAATGTATTGGAATTACTTTCTCTTATGAGAAACAATTAACGCTAAAACCTTCTATCAATCCTTTAAAGGAGGATTGTATGTTTATGTGAAATTATAAGGAATCTATTTTATATTTTACCGAAATAAGCTATACAAAATTTGGTGCTTTTCATACTTTGTACATCTCTTTCACGTATTCCTTATTACTTGCACAAAACATCTTTATTTTTTATTTATAGAAAATTATATCATTATTCTTTTCATTCCAACAGATTAAAGTATGTTTACTCTATATTCGCTTATATAAGATATTTCCTGCTAAATTCATTAATTTGACATACATTATTTTTCAAAAGAACTCATATTTCAAAACTGCTTTAATATTTTCATAACTAGAAAATACTCTCACATACGTATTTAAATAATAAGTGTGCATACAAACTACTTTAGAAATTATCTTCAAAACTCATTTTTGTCAAGACAGATGTGGCGTAAAACATCGTTACTGCAACCTAAAAATTCTAGTTTATGGATTCAATTAAAATAAATATTAATAAATCTCATAAGCTATGCAAAAACATTTCCTTTAGGAGTCACCTACTATAACAATAGTGTCGTAGTCTATGCTTCCTTTGTTTTTACTGAAAACATCTATTACAACAATAAACGTTGTAACCTACGTTTTCGATATCTAGGTTTTTATATTTAAAATCATTGTTTACCTACAAAGAAACTAGCGAGACATACACGCTCTATATAATTCTTCAAAAAGAATTTCACTCTTAATAAAATTTACATCATATAAAAACCAATTTAAATTTCATACCACTTTTTTTTCAAAAACACAATATTTACTCCCTCAAATTTATTAACAATTATATTTTTCAACTTTTCAATTTCAAAAGTTTCATTTTATTGGGCTAGGCATAAAGTGGATTTTCTTCTTGCTAAAACCTCTTATTCCTTCCAAAATACAGCATTGTCTCTACTATCCCTAGGGAACTTCCCCACTTCCTATAACATATGGATGTCAATCTTCTCTCAAAACATGGCTTATTGTACACAATCAATTGGTAATAACGTAGGGATCAATATACTTAGATCATCCCAAACCCAACTAGCAAACTATGCGCAAATATACTTCTTAAAAACTTTCCATGTGTTAAAATCTATAATTGGGGACTATTTGGATTTTAGTAAATAAAATATTTATATTTTATTCAGAAATACAAATATGTCACTCACTATCTACCTAGGAATCATAAACCTAGGCTCTGATACCAAATGTTACAATCCAAATCCCAATGAGTTTAGATTTTTCGCAAAAATGCTAAAATCCAAGCCCATTGAAACACGAGTTGGATATCTGGTATCCTGCAAAATAGGCAAAGATAAATATATCGAAGCTCAGATAAATATCTCACAACGGAACTGGCTAAAATATAATAGTAAGTAAATACTCACCAATAAAATAATACTTTCCAAACAAGCGTATCAAAGCTGGAAAGTCTCTGCCATTTACCTAACCTGTAGGATGTTATAAAGAGCGGGATAGAACTAAAGTTTTGGTGAATGGACAAATTATACACTTCTAAGCTTAATTCTACATATACCATTTTATTTTCATTTACCGTTATATTATGTTTATTGGGTTTATGATACTCTCGCCTCAGTGCATGAATCATGCTAATCTACTCCAGTAGATTAAAACCTAATAACTGATATATGTATATATATATTATATGCCCCTTGACCGCATCGGTCCTAAATACTAACCATAGTACCTTCCATATCCTCTTCGTAAAGGACTCCATCATCTTGCTACATGGCGTTATGTGACTACATCAATATAGGACTGCCTCATAAGGCCTACAATACAGATGTTCCGTCGTCTACTACGAAAACGTAAAATTATGTCCGCACGGGCCTATACTAATGCTCGTACATCCATAGTGTACCACCCAGTGCGTACCTTGAGAACTATATGTAATCATTCTGTCTACTCCTTGATTCCCGCTAAACAATGTCTACCTTGTACGAAACTCGGTCGGAGATTTCCTTTTTCTGTAAGGACTACCCTGTTAGGCCTACAATACGGATATTCTATTTGGTCTGTCTTTTTTTTATTATGGCTATGGGCATATGCAGCTACCCATCAACTAATCCAAAAACCTCTAAAGAGCTAAATCGCTGTGCCTTATTGCAAATAATCTAAACATCTAATTGGCTGCGCCCCTCATCCAATGTCTCGATAATGAAAGTTTCATTGGACTGTTGGTTTAACTCTAGTCTTTCTCGAACTTGCTTTTTGGTTAGATGCTGGCCTGATATCCACATGCGACTATCCTTTTGGGTCCTGCCTACTAAAACTTACTTGCAAGTGCCGGGACATACGAATATCCTACTCCCAACGTCAACCCCTTTTGACTGCCTACAATGGTCCTCCATGCAAAAAGCAGTCAAAGCATACTCTTTTGATGGAACACATATAAACCTACCTCTAGAGGACTGCCCTGCTACGCCTACCGCAAAGGGTCATCCTAGAGTACGCTCATGTCCCATTGAAGTATCGTACTTCCTTCCAGCCCAAAATAACAAAGTTGGATTTGCTTCTTCTGTGCTGAAATCTATGATGAACCGCTTTGTTTGGCTCTTCATCCTTTAGGCTGCTTCAAACGCATCTCACTCTTTTATTAGAGCCTAAGTCTAATCTTTTATTTTGCATTTAGTTTACTTTTCTAATTCTATTGGCTACTTATTTACCCTAATTAGCATAACCTTGTCCCAGCCTTACCTAACTATTGTGAGACCATCAGTTCCTAACTGAAAGGGAATGCTGTTGGTATAGGCCACTTCTATTATCTTGCTTATTAACTTAATTCAAGTTTTAAGTTTATTAAAATAAGCCTCTTATATTATTTAAGCTTTACTTTTTTATTAACTTAATTTAATTTTTAAATAAGCATTTTCTGTTCTTTCTACTTAATTATAACCTATGTTATAATTTTACTTGTAATGTCACTTTTATTTTCTTATGTAATCTATACATTATAAATATAATTACAAGGGTCTCTTTTCTATTCTAGTCCATCTTCTTTTATTATGATATTGAATTCTCTTTAATTCTCTTATATTATATGACAATCTTGTCTTGGGAATACGTCTGATTGTCACAAATTTACTTATCGTAGTAACTGCTTTACTTTTATTCTACTATCTGCGCAGTAAATGGAGATCTAGGTACATTTCTGTTTATAGCTTCTAGTCTTATCTAATAATTAACTCGATTCCTTCAATCCTTTACTTTATTTTCTTATATTCTAGGAAGTAGTTCTATTTTATTTAGTTGATTATGAAAACTGCAATAAAAATCCATTTCCATACTTTAATACCAAATGATGACATAAACAATAATCCGTAACTGCAAGATACTTCTTTTATTATTTCTTTTACTTTTTGGATAGTGCAAAATACAGTATTTTCTCCATTTTACACTAATTCCCTTTTTCTTTCTTTTATTCTTGAAATTACATTTATCGTTATCTTTTAAATATTAAACTATGGATATGTATTCTCTTCTCTAAGCCAACCAACTAATTTATCAGTTACTTCCCTATCAAGTTATTAAATTTTCCTTTTTAATTTATTTTCTTCGTTTTGGCATAATTTAATGCAAATTTCTATTTTTCTCGTTTTATTTTAGCTTTTCTTATTTACATCTAATTTCTATAAATCTAGTGTTCTTTTATTTTAGTCCGTATATGCAAATTCTTATCTTTACTATTTTATTCGCATAAAATGGAATAAAAAGAAGCTAACATTTACAGGCTAAATTTCAACTTTTAAAATAGATGTAAATAACTGTAAATTTCTTACTTTTTTTAGGCTTATGACTTTCTCTAACTGTCAAGCCTAATATTATTAATATTTAATTTGATTACTATTTTCCATATAAATAATAATTACATATAAGCTCTCTTATACAATTTATAGTCTCAATATAACTAATTAACAGATTTAATTACTGAAATAAATACTGAATAAAATTATTTAAGGAGAATTTAACGATAATATATCATAAAAGATATATAATTAAGTCCACTCACATGTCGTCCTTAGCTTTGCTTATGCTCAGCTTGGCTCTGTGGTCTTTATGGATCCCCTTCTAAGGTGTCTAATATTTTTATTGAGAAGATCTTCTCCCTAGAAATATTTTCTTTTTAGGATCCAGCCTTTGGCAATGAACCCAATTGGGAGAAAATCTGAATGTGAGAAAATAGCTAGGCCTAGAGTTCTATTTATAGTGGAGTTTGGGGACCTCAAACCATTGGATTCTTGGATTGATTTTGAAGCCACTATGTCATAGGGTCGTTTGGAGCCATCAGATGCATCAACATATGGCTCGGATCAAATAAAAATCGAACTAGTACACTTCAGCATGTCCCTGTATGAATTCAGGTCCAGGGAGACACGTGGTGTAACCTGTGTAGTTAATGCCCCGCTATTACCCCGCTATAACTCCGCTATATCTCATAGCGGATTTCCACCGCTACGATTTTTCCACGTAGCCCCAAAATATAGCCTTTCCGCTTTAAGCCCCGCTATTTCCGCTATATCCCGTTATTCCCACTATATTTAGCTATTTCCGCTATATCTTCTTTAATAAAATGAATTGAAAAATTGCATTTATGCATTATTAAAATTATGAAACTAATTTTATTTGATTTAATTTTTAATATATTTTCAGAAATGAAAATACTCTAATATTCTGCTAAATTCAATTATGTTATATAAAAGTTTTACGTTTATTTAAAGTATATTTGCACATGTTTTTATTTAAAATTATTTATGTATTAATTATAATTCAATTGAATGATGATTTTTCATTTAATTAGCATTTATATATTTGTGAAAACATTAAGTACGAGTTTTATATGCTATTTTAGAGCCATCCGCTATATCCCGCTATATCCTCGTTGTATCCCCGCTATGACTTTTTGCACCTCCGCCGCTTTGAATCTGCCAAGCGCATTAACTGTACAGGGTGTAACAACCCTAGTTTTTGAGATTACCTGTTAATATTAAATTATAACGGTAGTTATAATGTAATATTGTAAATTAAAATAAAATTAATATTTTATTTTCTTAATTAGAATAAACAATGAATTTAAAAATAAAATGACAAATATAAAGTTTGGAACTTTATTTTATTTATTTGGGTTAACAATGACTGGAAAATGAGTTTTATTTGGAGAAAATGAAATAATTGTATTAATTATTGCCAAATTCTTCTTTTAATAATTTTTAAAAGAAGTATGAATTTTTTAAAGGTTTTTTGTTTAAATAAAAAGATGAAAATTGGTTTAAATATAAGTTTTGACTATAAATATGTAACGACCCGCCTTTCATACCACAGAAAGACGCATCATTAAGAAGAAAGAAAGGGATAGAAAAGAGAAAAGATAGAAAAGAAAGAACCAAACAACACCAGAATCTCACAGCGGAACAAATAAATTATAATAATCAAATAAAATATTACATAGTATCATATACATCAGAGTTATACAGCTAATGCAAAACAAACTACACAAACTAGATAGTTATAACACCTGTCTAGATATTACAATTCAAGTACATAACAGGAAACAGATACAACTCAAACACAGCGGAACCATTAGACATATCTACACGCTGAAGCCAACTGCTCCATATCTCCTCCAGAACACGTCAAAGCAAACCTGAATCCCTCGACTACTCATACGTAATATGAGTACCCAAGAGTTTAATAAAACAGAAAATAAACACTTGGGTCAGACAGGGGTCTGGTGTGAGTAAACGGTTAAAAGTTGCTTAACTTTGAAAATCCTTTGAAAACAAAGGTATCACCTAAGACTCCCCACAAATAAACATGGGTAAGTTTTTACCTTACGCTAAACAAAACATTTGATAGGAAATCCAGTGATATTATAATAGGGTCTAGGGTTTTCAAAATAAAATACAGAAATAGCTGGAATGCTTACATCTCACGTTCCAACATAGTTGGGCACAATCAAAACCGTACAGGTACTTATTGGATTTTGGATTCCATACAATGGCAGGGCTACTGGGTACCGCCCGTCACAGTACGTGGCCTAGATCACTGTACCGAGGACCACTTCCGATCCCTTGCAATACAAAGCCGGAACCATCCCTTACTAGATAGTCCCGAACAAGACCACCTCGGCAGTTGTCATGATCAACCGCCCACACAGCCGAAATAAAAAAGGACCTCTAGACAGGGGTAAATCTCGTCCTACTTGGGCATGACCCACTTAGCCTTGCTGCACCTCCCCTGTTTTAGCCATTCCCGGTTGATGAGGCTTGAGGCTGCGATTACCTTTATAGGACACATCTATCTTAGAATTCTCATCGTCCACCTGACGATGTTCTGAAAGCATTCAATCCATACAAGTTCATTCCGGGTTCGAACGAAACCGAAGGCACTATCTCGCTACACTCGTTTTGGAATCACCCTCAGAGATAACGACAATAGCCCTTGCACTCTGAATCTTCATCTCGAACCTGAAAGTACTACCCCCGTTAAACTCGTATTGGAATCACCCTCAGAGTAATAATGATAGTAGTCCTTACACCTCGAGTCTTCACTCTTCACTTGAGATTCACGACCTAACGTTTAATTTGGATCAATGTGGTTTTCGGAATTCCAAATTTGGAAACCCGATCCCGGTCTCATCGAATCCAAACGCCATCTTAATGTCCAAGTGATTTAAGTTCATCAAATTAATTAATTTAAATATTGAATTCACACCGCATCATTCATAGATAAATATCGCACATTTATCCTATCACAGAATATCACAACATATCATCCAATAGATATTAACCAATCCAGATATTCTACATACAATCATACACAAACAGACATCATTAATTCCTTTATAATTAATTTAATCATCTTAAATTAAATTAATTACTTGAGAATTAACAACAAATCCTACTTAAACAACCATTAATTAATTACAATTAATGAACCAATCACTCTTTGATCACCATCATAATCCAATTAATTAATCTTCAATTACAGATTAATTATCCTTTAATCATATTTTTAATTAATCACCTAGATTAATTATTCTCTAATTACACTATGTAATTAGCCTTTAAATTAATTACACAGATTAATTAATTAATCTTAATTAATTTCTAATTAATTAATTAACAATAATTAATTACATTAATCCTTAATTAATTTCATTAATTAATTATTACTTCTTTCTCACTTTATTGATTAATTATCTTATAATTAATCACATTTATTAATTAATTAAACAATTAATTATTCATTAATTTCATTTATTAATGACCCTCTAATTACTTTATTAATCAATTGTTCTCTTAATTAAATTTAATTATTAATTATACACTTAATTACATTTTTAAATCGAACCTGATTAAATCACAATAAGTAATTAACTTCCTTTAATTACTTCACCAATTAAACCAACACCTTTATTAATTACATTAATCAATCCTTTAATTACACTGAGTAATCGTCCCTTGATTACTTCCCTTAAGTAATTATACCTCTTTAATTACTATCCATCAAGTAATTTCCTAAATTAATTATATTCAGTAATTATTCATTAATTACTTCACTAAGTAATTACACATTTTAATTACATTAATTAATTATACTTAATCCCATCATTAAGTAATTCTTTTTAATTATTAAACTTAATTAATTAACTAAAATTAACCACAATAGCTTAATTAATTACACTGAGCAATTAATTTCTTTAATTACTTCATTAAGTAATTATGTTTAAATAATTCTTCATAATCATTAAGTAAATAACTTCTTAAATACTTATTACTTTATTATTTCTTAATTAATTAAACTTGATTAATTAATTTTTAATTAATTAATTAATTCACTTAATTAACTACACTAATTAGTTTACCTTAATTTAATTACTCACATTAATCATTTAAGTAAATTACGTAATTTACTTTAATTACCTTTATAATTAAAACTTGATTAATATAAACCATACATTTTATTAACTTTTATCAATCATTTTAAAATTAAATTTTTAAATCCAAAAGCTTTTAATTGGTTTACACTAAAACATCATTTTTTAATTTATCATTATCTTCAAATTTATCTAAGTTAAATACCTTACTTCATTCATATTTTAAATCACTTCAAATACATTTTTATTTGAAAACTTTATTATATCATTAACAAAACAAAATTGAAAACAAACTATTTTAGTGTGACGACCCGGAATTTTGAGCAATATCAATTTAATAATCTTTGTTAATAATTAAATTGATTTGGTCATTTTACATTATAAATTGACAAGTTAAAATTATTTCAAAGGCTGAAAATAATAATTTGTTAATATCTATTAATATTTTTCTTTGCAATATAAATAGGCAAGATCAATTCTTTTGAAGTTTATAATAATTTGATTTGGAAATATTTATTTTGGTAAATAAGAAGTTTTTAATGTAATAAAACTTTATATTCAAATTGTAATATATATAAATGTATATATTGTGATTTGAGATTTGTTTTAAAATTTAATATGGAAATTAACAAATTTAATGTTAGAATGTTTCTATTTGAAATGTGTATATATATTTGTATATATATTTGAAATTGGAAAATTATTAATTTAAATTTAACAAGAGTTTTTCAAACTTTGATATATATAGTTTTGAAATTTGAAATGTTAATTTGATTTAATATTTTTGAAATGATATTTAAAGATTAAATTTTTATAATAAAGTTAATTGCTTATTATTATAAACATATAGTTTAACTTGAGTTAGATAAGATTTAAATTTTAAATTTCATTTGCTTAATATCCTTTCATTTTAATTTTAACACAAGATAAATTTATTTTAAAAATTTTAAGAGTTGTATTAGAATAGATGTTTCAAACATATAAACATTAAATTGAATTAAAAATGTAAGTTACTTGATTTCATATGAATATTTATTAAAGTATAAGTATGTACATTTTATAATTCATATGAATATTACATAAATATATGTATATAAGGTTTAAATAAATTATTAAAGATAAAATAACATTTAAAAGAAACATTAATAAAAACAATAATAACACTTATAAAACACTTGTTAACATTTGATTTATGTAAGGACATTTGTAAACTGAGGAGTACATGTGTAAGTTACCTAAGAACTTGAAGTGACAAATGTAATTCTCTTGTAAACTTAATTTAAAATTTTGTTGTAAAATTAAAAGAAAGGTTTTATTCTTCAGCTGAAACATTTTCTTCAACTCAACACAAAAATACAAAACAAATCATAAATGAATGCAAATCAAAGCAAAAATGGAAGAAGAAAATCTGGAAAAAAAAAAGAATGAAGAAACCTAGAATAAGAATGAGATGCTGGGAATTTCAATCATCAATGCAAGATCTTCAGGTTTCTTGTTCAATCATGCAAGCTGGAAATTTAAACACCTGAAACAAGATTTCAGATGCAATCAAACATTCATATGTAAACTTCAATAATGCAACAGCTATATCTAATTCAAGAACATGCAAAGGGAATTGAAAGCCTGGAAAATGCAGTTCTGTCTTCCACTTAATCAAGGTGAGTAAATAAAATCTCTTAAAAACAGTTTAAACCTGGATTTTTGTTTTGTTCTTATGATGAAATCTTGTTAATGTGTCTGGATTCTTGAATTTAGTTGATGCATATTGATGAATGATATTTGAGATGCCTGTAAACATGAATGTATGTTCTGTGTACTATAATAAGTGTTCAATTTCATAGCAAGATAAAAATAAAAATGTTGAATTCGAATTAGTTGATGATTTGTAAACAAAGGTGGTTTGAAATCAATTGATCTTTCATCTAAAAATAGTTATAGGTTGTTAAACTTTGTAATTAACTTGAATTTTAAAAATTTACAGTAAGAAGAATAAATTGGTTAAAAATTATTAAAACAATTTTAGTTTTTGATCTCATAATTGGATTCATAATGCCAAATCATGATTTTTAATGGTTAAAACACAGTTTTTAGATTAATATTTAGTGTGAATTTGTGGTTTATCTGTTTTGGGGTTTTTGGCCAAATCATGGAAAACGGCGGCAATTTGGCCGATGTGGGTGAACTCGAAGGTGGAGGGGGCTTCAGTGATCATGCGAAAAATACTTCAAGAATTTTTAATAGAGTGTGATGATTGTGGATCGAGGAGGTAGGGTTTAACACCCTGTAGATGTCATTGTTGTTCAGTTGGAATTCTCGGCATCATAAAGCAACCGGAGGCGATCGCGAGCATCGCCGTGGGTTTAGAGAATCATGATGAAGTTTTAGTGATACCAGTGGATCTTCTCGAGGTGTGAGGTGCCGTGGAGGTTGACTTTTCTGGTGATGTGGTTCGAACAGTTTTGGGTTGAAGAGCAGTTTTCGATTTGTTGATCGAAATTGAGTTTTTGGATTGCGCATTACATGGTTGGGGTTGTTTGTGACTTGGTGGAAGCCTGTGGGAAGATCGCCGTCGATCAACGGCGATGTGCACGTTAACGTGCACGATTTTGGATGTCACGGTGACATTGCGTGCTTCAGTATTTGGAAGTGGGGGAGAAGAAGGTGGAATCTCGAAGTTACCTTCGTATACCTGATGCTTTGTCTCGAAGCAGTTTAGGGATGGGTTTTCCTCAGGTTGACGCGATATTTTCGTGTGGGTTACTCGGGTTTTCATCCGGGTATTTTGGAGTTTATCTCGGAGCAGTGTTAAGTTATAACAGTTAAAGTTTTAAAGTTTTACAGCAAATGTTTTTAACAAAGTGAATTTGATTTTAGAATATTTATAAAATTTTAAACAAAGATGAAACGAGTTTGTACCTATGAATCTAATTTGTTTCAAGATCAAGTTTTAAAATAAATTTTTATATTTTGAAATATAAAAGTTTTTAAATAAATAAGTGGATTTCTGAAATAACGCTTGTATTAAGTTTATTTAAATAACATGGAAAAGTTTTAAAGATTTAAAAGTTTAATTTAAAACGTGTTTTAATTATAATTGATTTCTAATATAATTTATTTTAAATAAGGATCAATGATTTCAATTTAGTAGTCAATCATAATTAAGAATTATATTGAGTAATTAAGAGTTTGGTTATCAAACATGAAGATAATTAAGATAAAGTTATTGGTTGATATAAATGATATAATTAAGATAATGAATTTCTTAATTAAGAATCTTTATAATATAAGAAGTTAAGAATCATTTAATTAAATTTAAATGATTAAGTTAAATAATTAATTAAGTAATTAGTTTGTGATTAATTAAGATAATCACTTATGGGTTAATCTAATATAATTATTTTGGAAAGTAATTAAGTGGTTAATTACTAAAGGTAATTAAGTAAAGGATAATTACTTTATGGAAGTAATTAAGTAATGTGATTTAGGATTAATCACTTGAATTATTGATTAAAATATTAATTAATAAAATTAATTAAAGGTTTAAAATATTTAATTAATGATTAATTAATTAAGTGATAAATTACTTGTTAAAGTAATTAATTAAGAAGAAATTTAATTAATGAAGTAATCATTAATTAAGGAAAATAATTAATTAATTATTAATTTATAATTTAAGAATAATTAGTTTATAATTAAGTTTTAATTACTAAATGTAATTAAAGTAATTAATCAAAGGTCATTAATTAAAAGTAATTAATTAAATATGATTAATTAAAAGTCAATAATCAAGTATTTAATTAAAAGTAATTAATCAAATGTGATTAATTAAAAGTGATTAATCAAGTATGATTAAAGGATAATTAAGGAATAATTATCAGGATAATTAAAGAATATGTCAGGACACGATTCTTCGTCTTCCGAAAATTCAACATCGACACTCACTTTATCGACTGCCGAGAAATCGAACGACGGAAAACCGAACACTGAGGGTTTTATTTAAGAAAAATTTAGGAAAGAAGAAGAGGAAAAGATAGAAATTAGGGAGGAGAGAAGAAGATAGGAAATTTTAAAAATAGAAAGAAAAAGAGAATAGAGAAAAAGGAAAAAAACAGAAGAAAATAGGACGGGACAGAAGAAAACAACAGAATCTCACAATTCGCAGCGGAACAACATATAATAATAAATGAATAATCTTTAAACAAAGAACTATCAGTTATTACATTACATTTCATTACATCATATCATATCAGAGTGTACAACATCATACAACAACAAACAATGCAGCGGAAAAAGAAATACTATATAAACTAGTAATACGCCATGCCATCCAGCTTGTCTCCAGCAACTCCAGAATATCCAGAATATCCTGATAAACCTAACTCTTGACTGCCCGTGTGGAAAATTGGTGGGCACCCAGAGTTTAGGAAGGAAAACAATAAACTCCAAGTCAGTCATGTGACTGGTGTGAGAACTCAAAACAGTTTATTTATCTTTAAAATCAAAATAGAGGAATATTTTTAATTCAATTCGCAATGCTTTTAAAAATGAGACTACCATAAGGCCTCCCGCACACACACACAATGCAAACGCAGAATCGGAGGAGATTTCTCCTTATGATAGTCAAAGATGCTTGATACGCATTAAAAGAACATTTCATATTATTATTAGTGCATAGTGTAGGAAATATTTCGAAAGTAGAATATAAATCTTAGCCGACATAGACATTTCGAACTATGCCTACTATAGCTACCATCCAAACAGTGGTGACCACCATAAGTGAATAGCAGGTTCTACAACTAATACCGTACAAGTTTCGTATTGGGAATTGGATTTCCAACGAATGATCAGGCCAAGGAACTTCCCATTGCCACATGAGAATGCCTCTGGATGGACATCCCCGAGAACCAAACCGGATCTCTACCAACACAAGGCCGGGTTACTCCTAACTGAGTAACAACTGACTGAATATGCCATCCCCCGGTCCTTTGGGACCTTTATCAACCGAGCGCTCGTAATCAATTCACACAATCATAAAGTGTTTTCAACATGAGTAAGTATCTGGGCTCCATACCATGATACCACCCTTTTCCAGAAGGAAATGGACACATCCTAAAGGGTGCTACCCCTCATAACCTTGCTGCTTCTTTCCTGTTTTGACCATTCACGGGGTGTGAGGCTCGACGAAGTAACGTCCACAAAAACATACTTTATACAAAAGCCATGCTTTGGGTCAACAAATGATCAACACAATGATCACGAGGATAGACGATCAAATAAACGATCCTATCACAAACAATCAACACAATGATCATTTCAGCATCACTCAGCATGTCACATTACCAAATTGGGAATATATCGCTGATAACATTCAACTACATAACCTCTGAGCTCGTACGTCTCAGAGAAGGGTGTTAAGCTAAAAGAATAAATTCTTCGCCACCAACAGAAATATATTTGAAAGAAATCGGCTTTATATCTCAACTTGTAACGTCAGACATACAATCCATACAAGTCTGTTCCGGGCTCGAACAAAACCGAAGGCACTTCTTACGAAGCCCTTGCAATACGGGTATTCACAATCCCGATCGAATTTCCCATCACTTAAGGAATCTCTATACCAGGAGCTACCCAGTGCAGAGACAATCGATAGGTCATCCTATCGCTTTTGCAAATACTCGGTCTTCAACACCGATCTTCAAATGCAATTCATAACGACGTATCACATATTCGGAATGGGTTATACGACCCCATGGTCCTTTCCCGGTTAACCCGAATAGTGAGCGCTTATTCAAAAATAAGTGTGCATTCAAATTCAATCAAATCACATCAAATACCCATTCAAAGGGAAATATTGATAGTCGGCTATCGAACTATCAATTGATATGCATACATCACCAGATTCCAAATAATTTTCCAAATTATTTATTTTCCAAAATATCTTTACAAGATATAAAATTCCAACACTTCAAAAATAAATCAATATTTATTTTTAACCAATTTCACTTTTCACATATAAACCAATTTCACTTTTCACATATAAATTCCATAATGAATTTATATTTCAAATATTCGTGCATATACGATTTCAATAATTCATTTCAATTTATCCTCCAAAAAGATAAATTCTAATTATTCACTTCATATTGGAAAACATTTCCATACTTATTAAATAAGTAATTCACAATCTTTTATTTTCAACACTTAGAAAATATTCAATATACTTAAACCGAATTAAGTATATATTTCTTTCTTTAAGGAAATCATTCACTTAACATATTTATTTGGGCCAAAACGAATGTTGCGTAAAACATCGTTACGACAACCCAAAATCACTAGTATAGGGATTCGAAATTAAAATAGATATATAAATCCCAATACTATACAAAACATTTCCTTTCGGAAATCATCTATTATAACAACAGTGTTATAATCTACCATTTCCTTTTATTTCCCGAAAACATCTATTTCAACAATAAATGTTGAAATCTATGATTTCAAATCTCAACATATTTTAAAACATCATTAGATCGTTTTAATTTTATTTAAGACATCACATTCTAAATAATTTCTTTAACATATTATTCACTATTCAAAAACGTGAATATATTGTTAACCAATTTCATTTCTTCTATTCATTTTAGTTTAAGGAATTATTCACTGTCTAAAACATGAATATAACTTCATAAATAAATTGCAACAATTTACTTATCAAAATAAGTAGTTTGCGAATTTATAAAACAATGTTTATAAATTCTATTTCTATTTCTTTTATAACAACTTTCTTTTATAAATTTCCTTTATTAACTTATCTCAATTCATATCACAATGATATATTAAAAATTTCATATTATAAGTCAAATACTTATAATTTATTTGTTTATAAAATCATTCCTTTAAACTTCACAAATTTTATAAATCTTATAACTTATAAGATTCATCTATTTATCCAAAATCTTATTCTTTTAAATAACTTCACAAATTTTATAAACCTACTGTTTATAAAATTCCAATTATAACTTCACCGTTCATAGTTCTATAAATTCATTCATTTGTGAAATTCATTCACAATTCATCCTAACTCTTATAAAACTTCGTTTTATAATTCCAATATTTTTATTTACAAAAATCCGTTTGTAAATCTTTTATATAAATCAATTTATACTGTTTAAAAATTTTATTTATAACTTCATCGTTATAATTCTATAATTCCATTTCTATTTATGAAATTCATTTACAATTTATTCTAACACTTATAAAAGCTTGTTTTATAATTCTTATATTTTTAATTTATAAATATCAATTTATAAATCTTTTTAATATAAAACAATTTATATTATTTTTTTGAAACATCTTCACAGTTCTTTATAATTTCATCACTTTTATTCATTTTATAATAGATTCAAAAATCCCAGTTTAAATTATTTTGTCAAATCATTAATCCCATATTCTCAAAAATCAATTTTTAACTATATTTCTCAAAAATCATAATTTTTATAACATAAAAATTATAACGTTTATTTATTATAATGGATCAATTCCAAAAATATTTAATAAACGTATATTTCCAAAAATCCTTTTAGAAATTAAAATCGTTGTTTTTAAATTTCAAAATTTGGATCCGATGATGCAACACATCTATAGTCAATCACGATTTTCACACATCATATATCATCCATGATAAACAATCAAATATCACAATATATGAAATCAAATAAATATTGTGAGGAATCCAGTTGGATCCCTCCAACCTGTTTCCCTGCATCCACAGACATTAGCACAATACCATTCCGTTTCAAGACGGAACATCGCGGTATATGGGATTTTATAAATATATATCCGCTTACTAACGGCGCAATAGGGTCTCATCCGCTAAAAGAAAATGCGGGAAATCAATCAACTGCAATATATACATATGCCAATATATATATATTGCTATGTATATAATATAATACCAATTCCACTTCGAGGTGGAATATCGCGGTATATGTGTGTAATAAATAACCTCCGCTTACTAACGGCGCATAGGGTCTATTCACATCCAATATATATATAACAATCATCATTCAAGCATTCAATCAACATAGTCAATCAATTTTAAATTTAACTATTTAAAATTTAAATAAACAACGAAATTCCTTTTGAGTGAGAAGTTCTCACCTTAGTTTTTATTTGCCATCCATTTCCCTTTTCAGGTTGTTTTCTTCACAGATTTTACCTTGTATAAATAATTATACAATTCATTAATATTCGAATCAAATCGAACACTTAAATTATCGTTCAATTTATTTACTTAACCAAAATTTTTATTTTAACTAATTATTAAATTTCTTTTAATAAATCATTTGTCTCACCATATGACAAATTTAGTTTACCAACAATTTAAATTTTGAACAAATGATTCTATTTCAAACCAATTTCATTTTAAATTAATATCCTTATTTTAAATCAATTTCGTTTAGTAAATTCGTTTAACTAAACTTTAAAATAACTTTTTTAAAAAATTTCTTTATTCACTTAAACATAAAATTAAATTTTAGACTGTCTTTACAATTCAAATTAAATCTCAACTAAACTTACTAAAATAAATTTATTTAACTAGAATTTTAATTTCAAACTAACTTCTTTTTTTTTTTCTAAACTAAAATCTCACTTACATACTAATAGAATAACCTTTACAAAATTATTTTTAAATCTATATATTTTATTTCATAAAACTCTTCAACTTTTTAAAATTCCTATTTTTTTTATTTATAAATATTTTTCTAGTTTCACTTAAGTGCCTAAGAATAAATCAATAAATTTTTTTTTTCACTGTATAAAACTGCTTATTCTCTAAACTATTTTACATCATACAGTTATATTTTTATTTTTTTTTACTTTACTGTCTATATATATACCAGTATTCAAATTCATTTTTTTTTTCTTATTCAAACTGTTCTGCATCTAAAATCTCACTGCATTTTTATATGAAAATAAAATAAAACAAAACAAGATAAAAAAACAAATTAGAATTTACCTTATTGCTAACAGCCGCAACCACCCCCCACCACAATCGCGAACCCTTCCTGACAAGCTCGAGTTCGAGCATCGCCGGCCCCCCACCATAATTGCGTCAGAGCCACCTCAAATTTGCTCGCACCACCGGCCTCTACTGCCGCCGCCGCCGAAGCCTCAGAGGCGACGCCACCGCTTACCCCCCACCCCACCACACTACGCGTCGCGACAAGGCACCGACCCCCTACGCTAGCTCGAACGAGGCGACGAGCTTAGCCCTCGGAATTGCGGCCTTCAATTTCGCGAAACCTATTTCCCTCGTCGCCGCCATTAATAAACTTGCGGCCCTATTTTTCTTCTTTGATTCGAACAGAAAAATGAGGAAGAGGGGGAGAGGGAACGAGAGAGAGAGGGGCGATTTATTTCTTTTTTTTTTTTTCGTTGACGCGGCCATTATCATTTTTTTTTTTTTTCGATTTTAAACTGAAGAGAGGGAGGAAGATGATATTTAAAAACGAACGAACATGGCTCTCACGATTTCTATCGTGATTTTCTGCGTGATGCTCGGCGTGAGTTAAGGGAAGGTAACGTGGTGTGTTATTGACCATTTTAAATTTTTAAATTTAAATTAAATTCGATTTTATTTCAATGCGTTTACACGCCGTGTGATCACATATCAACTCCAAAAATTACGAAATTTGAAATCCGACAAAAATTCAATATTCCGGACCCAATGGAACTGGTTTCGTCGTATTCCGAGACTGTGCCTCGGACGGCTATTTAAATATTGATTCAAACGATTAAATTTCCAAAACTGAGCAATTCACTTTCAATTTCAATTCTGAAGCTTCTATTATCTTCAGTACTATCAATATAAATTTTTACAAGCCTTTGAAATATTTTTAAATCGACTTAAAATTAAAGATTCAAATTTTTATTCAACTTTCAATAGATTAAATTCTATAATTTAATCGCTAATTTCAAAGTTATATTGAAAATTCAATCCAAACCATCCTTCAAATATTTAAAATAAATTAAATATTCTCAAATTGAATTGTTAAAAATTCTGGGTCGTTACAGAATAGTTAATCAAGTATGATTAATTTTAAAAGGTAATTAAGAGGTAATTACTTAGTATAATTTGGAAGTAATTAATCAGGATGATTAGTTAATATGGTAATTAAGTAATAGTTACTTAAATTAATTAAGTGATAATTAATCAGGGAAGATTAATTGAGAAGGATAATTAAGTGATGTTAATTAATTAATTTGTAATTAATTAATGAATAAGAAGTTGAATTGAAGATAATATAAGTGATTAATTAAGGATTAATTTAATTTAAGGATTAATTAAATTAATCAAGTTTGAATCAAACTTGTTTATGAATGATTAATGATTGGATGATATATATCATTGGATGAGTTAATGATATTGGTTGTTATTGGATGACATTGATTGATGGGTGATGATGTGAATATGCTATATCTGAATGTGATATATATGCTGCTATGTGATATGTATAGATGCATGTGATAATAAATGCTTATCTATCTGAGTAATATGATACATCCATTTATGTTAAGTGATATTTTCTGGAATATCTATTGTTTAGATCCTTTAAGTATAACTTGGACATTAAAATGGCATTTCGATTCGATGAGACCGGGATCGGATTTCCATATTTGGATATCCGAAAACCACATCGATTCCAATTAAACGTTAGGTCGTTAATCCAAGTGGAGCAAGTGAAGACTCGAGGTGTAAGGGCTATACGTCAGTATAACTCTGTGGGTGATTCCGTAATGAGTTTGACGGAATAGTGCTTATAGGTTCGAGATGGAGATTCAGAGTGCAAGGGCTATGGTCGTTGACTCTGAGGGTGATTCCAAAACGAGTGCAACGAGATAGTGCCTTCGGTTTCGTTCGAACCCGGAACGAACTTGCATGGATTGAATGCTTTCAGCACATCGTCAGGCGGATGATGAGCATTCTAAGAGATGTGTCCTATAAAGGTAATCGCAGCCTCAAGCCTCATCAACCAGAAATGGCTAAAACAGGGGAGGTGAAGCAAGGCTTCGTGGGTCGCTCCCACTGGAGGGCAAGATACATCCCTGTCTAGATGTCCCTTTTTATTTCGGCTTTGTGGGAAGTTGGAACTGCAGCCAACTGCAGGGTGGTCTTGTTCGGGACTTTTCAGTAAGGAATGGTCCCGGCCTTGTGTTGCAGGGGAGTTAGGGTGGCTCCTCGGTACGGTGATCTAGGCCACGTGCTGTGACGGGCGGTACCCCAGTAGCCCTGCCATTAATGGAAACCCAATTTTCCTACGAGACCCTACGGTTTTGTTTGTATTTCCCACTTTTGTGGCTAGTAGCTGGAATTTAATAGATGTAACAATTTCGACTATTTCATATTTATTTGAAAACCCTAGACACTATTATAATATCACTGGATTTCCTATCAAATGTTTTGGTTAGCGTAAGGTAAAAACTTTTCCATGTTTATGTGTGGGAAGTCTTACGTGATACCTTTTCTTTTCAAAGGTTTTTCTACAGTTAAGCAATCTTAAACCGTTTACTCACACCAGACCCCTGTCTGACCCGAGTGTTTATTTTCTGTTTTATTAAACTCTTGGGTACTCATATTATGTATGAGTAGTCAAGTGATTCAGGTTATCCTTGACGAATTCTGGAGGAGCTTTGGAGCAGGAGGCTTCAGCGTGTAGATATATGGTTAGAGTTTCCGCTGTGTGTTATTCTGTGTTGCTGTTCTTGTATTGCATTAGACAGAAATGTTATAACTGTCTAAATTTGAGTTGTTTAGTTGTGTACTCTGATGTATATGATACTATGTATATGTTCTATATTATATTTAAATCGTTCCGCTGTGAGATTCTGATGTGTTGTTTCTTTTTCTTCTCTTTTTTTTCTTCTTCTATCCCTTTCTTTCTTAATTAGTGATGCGATTTTCTGGTGATAGAAAGTTGGGTCGCTACATTTAGACAAAAGTTTAAATTTTAAAAATCCAAACTTTTAATCTAAAATTCTTCTAAAGTCAAACATTCATTCTTTATAGAACTAATTAAAACACTTTGTTTAAAAAAATCAATTTGCTTTCAAATTGAAAACTTCATTTTATAAAGTACAAAAATCTGGTTAATACTAAAACTTATTTTTTTAAAACAATCTATTTTTAAAACAAGATTAACTTAAACTTGTTAAAACACAAAGTTTTAAATTTAAACATTTCAAACATCTTTAAACTATTTAAAAACTTTATTTAAAAACTTAGTTTGTCTTTAAATTTCTGAAAATACATTTTACAGTTTAGTAACCAACAGGATTTAACAAGATTCAAATCCTGTAACAAACATAAGTTAAATTTTTTGCTTTAAATTCATTTTGCTAAAAACTGAACAAAACACAAATCTGGAACAACTACAGGAGGCAATACACGAAAACCCGAGTCACCCCACAACACAACCCGAGGCATGCTTCGAGAAAAACAAAGAAAACCCCGGCCAAACTTCTCCCCTAACCAAAAAGTTCCAGCTGCACAAATCTGAGCTCGTACACGTGCACGCCGGACTTGATCGACGGCGAACGACGTCGCGACACTCCACACGTCTCTCCTGACCCCTACGACCACCACGTCCCCAAGAATCGACGAAATCGCCAATGAATCAAAATATGAGCTACAGCACCTTCAACCAAAAAAAACACTCGAACCAAGAACCGCTGCCGTCGACGAAACCCATCACCGGAGGTCCTACCACCTCATCCACACACGCGCCTCGAACCACACCATCCTTTCCCCCTCATGCGATTCGCCCAAAAACATCAACGACGACGAACTGCACACGATTCTAATCCAAACAGAAAGCAAACCCAAAACCCTACTTCGCCGTCCCCCGATCAACTCGAAGACCGTAGCCCCACACACCTTTTTTCCAGCATCACCAGGCACCATGACCACCTCCATGCCGAAGCTCGACCATCACCTCAACTCCATTCAACGGCAATCGACTAACAACCCAATTTCAAGTAATCCTAAATTCCTCTACGAATTCTAAATTATAAATTCCCAAATTCATGTTAAAATTCATAATTTTATATTCCAATTCAGGCCATATGATAAGAAATCTAAATTATTAAGATTGATTTTCTTCAAATTTTGATATTCCACTGTAAATTCAACATTAATAGTATATTTGTTCAATATAAATATTTATATTTATTTTTAAAAACAAGATTACCTTGTTATAATAAAATTCTCTTCAATGATCAATGATAATTAGTGATCAACTTAGAAGATAGGAATTTTTTTTATAAAAACTAGAATATGAACCAAACAGAGTTTTAAACTCTACATACCTTCAGGTATTCACAGTTACTACTATTTATGTATTTGAATTCATCATCAAATCCAACATGCAAGCATTGATGTCATATTTACTATATCAATCATTTCACAGAACAAACAAATAAAGGATTTAAAACTGTTTTTAAAAAGGGATTTACTCACCAGAGTTTAAAAGCAGAGAACACTGCATTGCTTAATTTTCCTGGAACTATGAATTTTCTTTGCCTCTTGCTGTTGATTAAATTGTTGTAGTAGTTGATTTTCAGTTGAACATTGAATTTTTGCTGAAATCTTGCTTGTTGAATTTGCATGTTCTTCAGATTGCAATTTGGATCTGAGTTTGTAAAGCTTTAGATTTTTGGTTTACAGTTTGAATTTGTTTTTGATTTCAGTTTGAATCTTGCATTTGAATTCTCTCTTTTTTTTATGAAGAAGACTAAAGAAGGTATGAGTTGAAGAAAATAAACAAATAGACCTTTTTTTTAAACATTAATTATAAACAAAGTTTTCTTTTAAAACAAAGATTGCCACTTGTTTCATGAATAAATTCATGTATTTACAAATGTCAAAACTTTTATTATTATGTATACAAATGTGTTTTCCTAAGTTCTTATGTTGCCAAGTGTTTTAAGATGTGATTATTACATTAATTACTTATTATTACTGATAATTTAAATCTTAATTACAATATTAACCTAATACTTATGTTATATATATAACTATGAAATGTATTTATAACTTCATGATTTAATTTATAATTATTTAAAACTCCCTTTCCTAAAGATAAGTTTAAAAGAAAGAAAGTAACATTTATTTAAATTTTATTTAAAAGTTTAAACTAAAGTTATTATAACTAACATTGATATTATATATAAAAACTATATTTATTTTCAAAAACCAATTTAAAAGAAAAAAAATTAAATTTTTATAATAATGTACTATTTTCAAGCTATTATTCTTTTAATAAAAATAAATTTTCCTTTAAGTGTTTTATTAATTTTAAATAGATTTTGAAAAACATTTTATTAAACCAAATCAAAAACCTTCCAAATCACCATATAAACATATGTATATTAAAAATTTGAAAACACATTTTCTGTTTAAGTTTAATCCATTATTTTCTATTTACAATATATATATATATACAAATATATTTATACATTATAAATAGGACATTTTAAATATTAGCTTCAGAAATTATTTGAATTTTAAAACAGAACTCCAAATCACAATATATAAACATATATATTATAATTTGAAAATATTTTTATTAAATTTAAATTGAACCAATTTCCATTTTACAATGTATACATATATACATTACAATTAGAATATTTTTATTAACTTAAAAAGATTAATTATTATTAATGTAACAACCCGGTACTTCGCAACAATTAATAATCGACATTTAAACGATTAATATTTTCGCAAATTTCCATTTGAAGTTTTTAAATTTAGTTGAAATTCTTTTATATATGGTTAAAAGGATTTCTGGGCTTTGAATTCTCGGCCCACTTAATTGTTTGATGCCGTGATAATAATTAAACCCGCCCCCTTTTGATTTTTCCCATTCGTTTTTAACCCTAAAAATAAAATCGAACGAAAAAAAAATAACAATGGCGGCTCCAATTTCGTTCGTCCCTCTTTCAAAAACTAGAGCTTGTGGAAAATCGAAGATGCCGATGCTCGATTGAAGTGGCGATTCAGCGTTCTGGTTCGTCCATCGATGGCCCCCTCGTAGATTGCTTCGACTGCTTCGATTCGTGAAAAGGTGAGTTTACTCACATCTAATTCAACTCTTGCTTCGACCGTTTCCTTTTTGTTTGAATGCCGATGAGTTGAATGGTTTTAATTCACTCGAGTTTAAGCACTTGATGGATTTGATTTTTGGTTGCAATGATTTATGATTTCAGTGATTCAATTCATTCTTTTTGTTTACTTGTTTGTTTGGGTGTTTCGGCACTGCTTGGTTTTCGAGGCCACTACACCTCCATTTGTCTGCGGTCATGGAATTTTGAGTATCCCTCTTGAATTGTAAACTTGATTACTGACTTGGGTTATTCGAGTCAGTTGACACTTTGTTACATTTAGGCCTACTGCCTGGTCCTCATTTTATGTTGACACCGCCCTGTAATTCTGTTAATTGCTGGCCTTTGCCTTTTCTTCGGCACTGTGCCTTGTTCTTGATCGTGATATTAGCACTGTCCAGTTTACAGTTGTATATATGTTGTATTTTGGGAGATACACTTGCTTATGATTAAACTTGCTGCCTTGACTTTGTTCACGGTGGTCACGATGTTGTTCCTTTTTAATTGTGAGGCAACACCATTTATAGTTGTATTTTAGCTTGGCAACTTATGTTTGCAAATTGGTCATTTCATAACCTGTAGCATACTTGACTTTGGCCATTCTTGTTACTGCCTCTGGTCATTTTGTTCTCTGTAGCACTTTTTTTGATTTTATGAATACCATGGCTATGAGTTCTGGTTATATTGGTACATGTGATGTTTGATTCAATTGGGCTTGCACTTGTACCATTCTGTCTCTTATTGCATTTGTGTTGTGGTATACTTTGTTACCCTTGGTCATTCGAGCCTTTGTTGTATTTTAAAACTGTTGTGAGTTGCATCGACATAACTGCTGCTCACTAGATTGCATTCCTTTGCATTGTGTTCCCTTTGGTGCACTTTGTACTTGGTCATTTTTCTTGTACCCTTTGAATGCCTGACTTCGGCTCTGGCCATTTTGGTTTCAGTAGCATTCATGCTTTATTGTTATCTGGTCTTGCACCTGACATTTCTTTTCTTGATCTGTCGCACTGTGGTTTCATGCCTTATATTTACATACATCTTGCAGTCGTGTTGTACATGATTGTATTTCGAAACCTGGGTAGCTTGTCACTTTGTTGCACTTGCTTGACCCAATATGGAAGTTGTATATTTGCAGTTGCCCTTGCATACTTGTGGTGGCTGTAATTTTATTTGTATTGCACATAGTCAATTCTCATGTGCTTTGATGCTGTTTTGATTTGTTGAAGTTTTGCATCTGAGTTCTTTTGTTGCAGTCTCGTGATCTTGAGGTGGCTGCATTTTTGTTGCAGTTTTCCCTTGATTGTTGCCGTTGCGTTGAGTCACTGACTTGACCTCTTTCACTTTCGTTGTTTCAGATTGATACTCATCCTTGACCTGTTGCACTATTTCTGGTCATTCTTGTTGCCTCTTTTTGGTTGCAGTCTTGGCCTTGTTAGTTTGCATTGCATTAATACATTTGGATTTGTTTCCGAATTTCCTTGTGTTGAACCCAGTATTTTGGGTTCGACCTTGTGTTCGTTTGTGAATTTTCATTGGGTACATTGTCACTGTAGTGGCAAGGTAGTGCACGCAAGCGTGAACTGCAGCCACACGGTATGGCTTTTATGATATTCAATCTTGCTTTGATTTATTGATCTTTTGCATATTCCATATGCTATAGTGGCGAGGCAGTGCACGCGTGCGTGTACTGCAGCCCTACTCGACTTAATATTTTAATTGATATTTCAATGGTTTGAATTGTTTTGTTTATTTCAATTCAATATTCTGAATTGCATTCTGATTTGGTTTAATTACTGTCGTCTATTCATTATTTAATTATTATTGTTTCTGTGCACTAATAACTGAGTTTGAATTAGACTGACCCGAGTATTATTTTCTTTTGAATTTAATACTCGGGTCAGACCGAGTATTTTCGGTTGTAGATATTCTGCTTTGGGTTGCTGCTAGAGCTATGAAGTTCTTTCATATCTTTTGGAGTAGTCGTCGTCATTTGTAGTAGTCTGTATAATTGTATAGGAAGATATGTATTCATGTATATTATATACGTTAATGTACTTGTATATGTAACTTCCTGAGTCGACTGTGGTAGTTGTATCATATGTACCATGTCAAATGTATTGTAACTGACATCAGTTATTGTATATATGAGACTTTCTGTTTTATTTGTGTTCCACATTATATTATCTGTGTAATATTTTATATTTACTGTTCTAAACTATTATGAACCATCGTAGTTCGTTTTATACTAGAATTGGGGTATGTCGATGGGAGAAAATAAATCAGAGATGAAAAATGAAAGAATATTTATATATATATATATATACCACTCCTATCGAGATAACCAATACTAGTGTAAGGCCAACTATTGATGGCCGCTCCTCAACAGCCTTATTCTCCGTGCTAGTAGACAGCACTACACCGTAGTGTTCTTGGCTAGCGTGGGTATAGAGGTGGGGCGTCACAGCTTGGTATCAGAGCCTGGGGTTTAGAACAAATATAAAACATAACTTGGATGGAACATATGTTACAACTATTTTTCGATATTTTATCTCTCATCTTTGCATATGATTATCTTTGATTGTTAGGTATGAATTCCTAACGCTTATTCATGTGCCTTTGATTTTGATTTCGTGAAAGTATTTTGGCTTCGGCTTCCGTTTGCTTTGCGAACTTAAGTTGAATTCTTTGATGATGGGGATTTTGTTCTTGTGTTTTCGGCTTTGAATTGATTTAGCCGACGTTGATTTTGTTTGAACTTGGTCATTACTTGTTGACTTCGGCATTGACTTGATTTTCATTTTTTGTTGAAGTCATTTATGCATTTATGCTCGTTTAGCTTCGTTATTCCATTTGTTAATCGATTCTTCTTTTCTGATTAGTTGTTGTCATCTTTGTCGACTTTGATAACTTCTATTTCTGGAATTTTTGGATATTCCTACTTTGATAGATTTAGAATCGAATTCTTTGGATTTTATTCACGTCTTCGAATGTGAATTTTTGTGAATTGATTTGGTTTCCAAATTTAATCGATTCTTGTTATTTCCCCGATTTGTTGCTATCATTTATTAGCAACTTTGATAACATTTTCTTCGGAATTTTTGTGAACATTCCTTTTGATGGATACAGTATCGATTTCTTTGGATTCTATTCACATCTTGGTATGTGAATTCTTGTGCTTGATTGTTCCTACAATCATTTTTGTGATTTGTCACTTTAAAAATATAAAGGTTTTCTATACTAGTAGTAAATATCAAAACCCTTTTCTCCAAACGATTTCAAAACTATTTTACTACAAAACTCTTTTCCTAAACCGTTTTCCAATCTATTAGTATATACTAACCTTTACCTCACTCGTATGAGAAATCTAATTAAACGACTTAGTAAAACGAGTGGTATATAACGCTTGCGTTTACTTCGCCGGTTAATTCTTGGACTTATTCGATTGAATCTCTTGTGACAATTTTTTTAGTGAAGATTTACAGTTTGTTCGTAAATATTTAAGTTAAGCAAGTGGTTATGGGACATGAAGCTAAACTTTTATATTTACTAGCTTAGTGTAATTGACACTTCTCGTTGACCTTGATGATCGCTTTATGAATTAGACTAGCAATTGCGTGATGTCTCTTTCATTGCAAGGTTAGGCTAGACACCACTTGTGTGATTCCACTCACACATACCTTTTTGCTTTTTGGTTAGCCTAGACACCATTTGTGTGATTCCACTCACACATACATTTTTGTTTGCGAGGTTAGGCTAGACACCATTTGTGTGATTCCATTCACACATACCTTTTTGCTTTTTGGTTAGCCTTGACCTCATTCGGGTGACTCAGACTCATCCATATGGGGTAGCTCCCCATGGTCTTCGGACCGTCATGTGATAGGCCTCTTTCTCTTTTTATGATTTCTGGATTTCTCGTGTTGATTTCTGGAATTTATGTCATTGACTTGTTATGAGTACAAGTTTCGGGTATGATGCCCCCTTTGGATCTTTGAGAAGATTCTTGTGATATTGATTGATCTCTGGATGATTATGACGATCATCTTTGTGATTTAGACTAGCAATTGTGTGATGTCTCTTTCTTTGTTTTCTGGTTAGGCTAGACACCACTTGTGTGATTCCATTCACACATACCTTTATGCTTTTTGGTTAGCCTAGACACCATTTGTGTGATTCCATTCACACATATCTTTTTGCTTTCTGGTTAGGCTAGGCACCACTTGTGTGATTCCATTCACACATACCTTTATGCTTTTTGGTTAGCCTAGACACCATTTGTGTGATTCCATTCACACATATCTTTTTGCTTTCTGGATAGGCTAGACACCACTTGTGTGATTCCATTCACACATACCTTTTTGCTTTTTGGTTAGCCACCAGGAGATAGCGTCTCGATTTGCGTTGCAGGTGTTGGTGATTTTTCATGCTCACGTGTAGGTGAGTTTCCATGCTCCCGTTCTCGCTTTGCGTTGCACGTGTTGGTGATTTTTCATGCTCACGTGTAGGTGAGTTTCCATGCTCCCGTTCTCGCTTTGCGTTACATGTGTTGGTGATTTTTCATGCTCACGTGTAGGTGAGTTTTCATACTCCCATTTGAGTTTTCATACTCCCATTCGAGTTTCCGTACTCCCATTTGAGTTTTCATACTCCCATTCGAGTTTCCATACTCCCATTTGAGTTTCCGTACTCTCATTAGGTGATATCTGGATTTCTTGTGTAGATTTCTAGAATTTGTGTTTTCTGGATTTCTTGTGATGATTTCTAGAATTTGTGCTTCAACAATTTTCGCGATTTCTATAGATAAGTTTTATCAATTTTTGTGCATTGGTGAATTCGTGTGTTATTGACTTATTATGAATACAAGTTTAGGGTATGATACCCTTTCCTATCTTTGAGAAGATTCTTGTGACATTTATAATGAATGAAAATTCATTGGTATTATATTTTGATGCCAATTATTTCGATGAAATTTTGACGTATGTCGAAGTTGCTATGGATGTTGCTGCTTTAATCACGTGTTTTAAAAAATTGTTTCAAAATATAAATCAAAACTGTTTTCAAAATTTTTACGATTTGCGCTTTTAAAAGAATGAGGAAGCGAATTAAACGTTTCAGTAAAATCGAGGACTATGACCCCTTTCTTTTGCTGATTCGCTTAATTCCGGACTTGTTCGTTTGAGAATGTAAATTATTATATAATTTTTTTAAAAATAAATGAAAATTGTTTTCAGAAGTTTTACATTTTACGCTTTCAAAAGAATGAGGAAGCGATTTAAACGTTTCAGAAAAATCGAGGACTATGACCCCTTTCTTTTACTGATTCGCTTAATTCCGGACTTGTCCGTTTGAGAATGTGAAATGTTATTTTTAAAAATACACAATTATGCACTTTCAAGAAAACGATGAAGTGAATTAAACGATTTAGTAAAACTCGTGGTTATGGGTCATGTGCGTTTGCTATTTCGGTTAATTCCGGACTTGTTAATTGAAAAATTTGTGATTTCTGATTATCGTTTTGATAATCGGATGTTGGTGATTTCTGATTATCGTTTTTTATAATCAGATATTTATTGTTTCTAATTATCGTTTGTGATAATTAGATATTTGAGATTTAATTATCGTTTGTGATAATTAAATATTTACGATTTAAGATTTGATTATCAGTTGTGATAATTAAATATTCGTTGATTTGTGATTTCTGATTATCGTTTTTGATAATCAGATATTTATTGTTTCTAATTATCGCTTGTGATAATTAGATATTTGAGATTTAATTATCGCTTGTGATAATTAAATATTTGTGATTTAAGATTTGATTATCGTTTTGTAATTGAATATTTGCTGATTTGAAATTTGATTACTGTTGTGGTAATTTCTGATTATCGTTTTTGATAATCAGATATTTATTGTTTCTAATTATCGTTTGTGATAATTAGATATTTGAGATTTAATTATCGTTTGTCATAATTAAATATTTACGATTTAAGATTTGATTATCAGTTGTGATAATTAAATATTCGTTGATTCGTGATTTCTGATTATCGTTTTTGATAATCAGATATTTATTGTTTCTAATTATCGCTTGTGATAATTAGATATTTGAGATTTAATTATCGTTTGTGATAATTAAATATTTGTGATTTAAGATTTGATTATCGTTTTGATAATTGAATATTTGCTGATTTGAAATTTGATTACCGTTGTGGTAATTCCTGATTATCGTTTTTGATAGTTAGATATTTGTGTTTTCTAATTATCTTTGTTGATAATTAGATTTTGTTGTCTCCTAATTATCGTATCGATAATTAGATACTGTTGTTTTGTGATTTCTGTATTCTGATTATCTATTTGATAATCAAATTTTGTTGAGAATTTGGGAATTTCTTTTATGAAATTAAAAGATTTCTTTGGTGTTTATATAGTACTACGCCGGTGTACCGGCTCAATTTTCTGCTATTCATGACGTTTCCTACGTCTTCCAATTACGAAAATGCCTTAGGGATTTTCGATCCTTATTCTTGAGCAACCTTCTATTCACATCATTGCTTCGGAGGTTCAGCACCCTCGAAATAAAGATGTTTTTCTCGTGAAAGCTCAGTGGTTCTCAAATCCTATGGATTTCACTTTGGAATCCAGAGAATTCATCGAGCAAACACGTTCAGGCTTACTCTTTCATGCTCTCCATAGTGAACTTCCTATTTCGAATTTCTTCATCTTGTGATGATATGCTCTTATGGTTGTTACCTTTTGTCCCATTATTCCTTATGATTGCGAGGACGCAATTTCTTTAAGGAGGGGAGTCTGTAACAACCCGGTACTTCGCAACAATTAATAATCGACATTTAAACGATTAATATTGTCGCAAATTTCCATTTGAAGTTTTTAAATTTAGTTGAAATTCTTTTATATATGGTTAAAAGGATTTCTGGGCTTTGAATTCTCGGCCCACTTAATTGTTTGATGCCGTGATAATAATTAAACCCGCCCCCTTTTGATTTCTCCCATTCGTTTTTAACCCTAAAAATAAAATCGAACGAAAAAAATAACAATGGCGGCTCCAATTTCGTTCGTCCCTCTTTCAAAAACTAGAGCTTGTGGAAAATCGAAGATGCCGATGCTCGATTGAAGTGGCGATTCAGCGTTCTGGTTCGTCCATCGATGGCCCCCTCGTAGATTGCTTCGACTGCTTCGATTCGTGAAAAGGTGAGTTTACTCACATCTAATTCAACTCTTGCTTCGACCGTTTCCTTTTTGTTTGAATGCCGATGATTTGAATGGTTTTAATTCACTCGAGTTTAAGCACTTGATGGATTTGATTTTTGGTTGCGATGATTTATGATTTCAGTGATTCAATTCGTTCTTTTTGTTTACTTGTTTGTTTGGGTGTTTCGGCACTGCTTGGTTTTCGAGGCCACTACACCTCCATTTGTCTGCGGTCATGGAATTTTGAGTATCCCTCTTGAATTGTAAACTTGATTACTGACTTGGGTTATTCGAGTCAGTTGACACTTAGTTACATTTAGGCCTACTGCCTGGTCCTCATTTTATGTTGACACCGCCCCGTAATTCTGTTAATTGCTGGCCTTTGCCTTTTCTTCGGCACTGTGCCTTGTTCTTGATCGTGATATTAGCACTGTCCAGTTTACAGTTGTATATATGTTGTATTTTGGGAGATACACTTGCTTATGATTAAACTTGCTGCCTTGACTTTGTTCACGGTGGTCACGATGTTGTTCCTTTTTAATTGTGAGGCACCACCATTTATAGTTGTATTTTAGCTTGGCAACTTATGTTTGCAAATTGGCCATTTCATAACCTGTAGCATACTTGACTTTGGCCATTCTTGTTACTGCCTCCGGTCATTTTGTTCTCTGTAGCACTTTTTTTGATTTTCTGAATACCATGGCTATGAGTTCTGGTTATATTGGTACATGTGATGTTCGATTCAATTGGGCTTGCACTTGTACCATTCTGTCTCCTATTGCATTTGTGTTGTGGTATACTTTGTTACCCTTGGTCATTCGAGCCTTTGTTGTATTTTAAAACTGTTGTGAGTTGCATCGACATAACTGCTGCTCACTTGATTGCATTCCTTTGCATTGTGTTCCCTTTGGTGCACTTTGTACTTGGTCATTTTTCTTGTACCCTTTGAATGCCTGACTTCGGCTCTGGCCATTTTGGTTTCAGTAGCATTCATGCTTCATTGTTATCTGGTCTTACACCTGACATTTCTTTTCTTGATCTGTCGCACTGTGGTTTCATGCCTTATATTTACATACATCTTACAGTCGTGTTGTACATGATTGTATTTCGAAACCTGGGTAGCTTGTCACTTTGTTGCACTTGCTTGACCCAATATGGAAGTTGTATATTTGCAGTTGCCCTTGCATACTTGTGGTGGCTGTAATTTTATTTGTATTGCACATAGTCAATTCTCATGTGCTTTGATGCTGTTTTGATTTGTTGAAGTTTTGCATCTGAGTTCTTTTGTTGCAGTCTCGTGATCTTGAGGTGGCTGCATCTTTTGTTGCAGTTTGCCCTTGATTGTTTCCGTTGCGTTGAGTCACTGACTTGACCTCTTGCACTTTCGTTGTTTCAGATTGATACTCATCCTTGACCTGTTGCACTGTTTCTGGTCATTCTTGTTGCCTCTTTTTGGTTGCAGTCTTGGCCTTGTTAGTTTGCATTGCATTAATACATTTGGATTTGTTTCCGAATTTCCTTGTGTTGAACCCAGTATTTTTGGTTTGACCTTGTGTTCGTTTGTGAATTTTCATTGGGTACATTGTCACTGTAGTGGCAAGGCAGTGCACGCAAGCGTGAACTGCAGCCACACGGTATGGCTTTTATGATATTCAATCTTGCTTTGATTTATTGATCTTTTGCATATTCCATATGCTGTAGTGGCGAGGCAGTGCACGTGTGCGTGTACTGCAGCCCTACTCGACTTAATATTTTAATTGATATTTCAATGGTTTGAATTGTTTTGTTTATTTCAATTCAATATTCTGAATTGCATTCTGATTTGGTTTAATTACTGTCGTCTATTCATTATTTAATTATTATTGCTTCTGTGCACTAATAACTGAGTTTGAATTAGACTGACCCGAGTATTATTTTCTTTTGAATTTAATACTCGGGTCAGACCGAGTATTTCAGGTTGTAGATATTCTGCTTTGGGTTGCTGCTAGAGCTATTAAGTTCTTTCATATCTTTTGGAGTAGTCGTCGTCATTTGTAGTAGTCTGTATAATTGTATAGGAAGATATGTATTCATGTATATTATATACGTTGATGTACTTGTATATGTAACTTCCTGAGTCAACTGTGGTAGTTGTATCATCTGTACCGTGTCAAATGTATTGTAACTGACATCAGTTATTGTATATATGAGACTTTCTGTTTTATTTATGCTCCGCATTATATTATCTGTGTAATATTTTATATTTACTGTTCTAAACTATTACGAACCATCGTAGTTCGTTTTATACTGGAATTGGGGTATGTCGATGGGAGAAAATAAATCAGAGATGAAAAATGAAAGAATATTTATATATATATACCACTCCTATCGAGATAACCAATACTAGTGTAAGGCCAACTATTGATGGCCGCTCCTCAACAGCCTTATTCTCCACGCTAGTTGACAGCACTACACCATAGTGTTCTTGGCTAGCATGGGTATAGAGGTGGGGCGTCACAATTAATTAGATATATATTATTATCCTTTGAAAAGAATAAACATTTCAAATTAAATTATCATTATTATTGAGTTTTTGAAAATATAACATTTGTTAAATTAGATTAATTATTAGTTTTGAATATATAATATTTGGTTAAATTAGATTTTTTAAATCAATATAACATATTTTAAAATAAATTATAAATGGAAATTATTAAATAAGTATTGCCCAAAATTTCGGGACATCACATTCCTTCCCCTTAAAAGAATTTCGTCCCCGAAATTAAAAGCAAAGATAATTTAATAATTCCATACAGATTTTAATTTTATAATAGCAACAAATGCTATCAACCATACTAGAAACCATAACATCCAATCCAAACAATCAATTCTAACAATCCAAACAAAATTCTGGACAGAATTTCCTGGAGTTTCCCAGGTACAAACACTGGAATACTCGCTCTACAGAATCTAAAACTAGCTGCTCTACTCAAATCTAGAACTCCTATATATCCAGATCTACAATCTAAACAGGATACCGGATCACAGACAAGTCTGGTTCACCATCTAAATCTCCATGATCTGCTGGTTCTAAACCAGTGATAGATCAAACACTTATCCTTAAGAGAATATAGAAAGATTCCAATACACTCTTGAGCTAGCTTCCCATCTTATACAATCTCATCGCTCTTATGATCGGAGAACACTTATCCAAAAATTAAATCTCCGACTTCGAATTTCGAATCTCTTCGTCTCTTGTCCACAACCTCCGCTAATCCTGGACTGCCCTCAACCTTCCTGACAATCCAAACTTCACAGATGCTTCTCAAATCAAAGCTGGATCAAGAATGAGATGACCTCTTGATTCTACTCAACAAGATGGTTCTCCCAAAATCCATAGAAATCCAAAACACCAATCTACCATACAAGCATCAAAAGACTTCAAACTAGCTTCTCCTATTCGGAAAACAGAACTGATGCTCCTGACATCCAAGCCTTCAGATCCCGAAAGAACTTCCTGAAGAAAACCTTAAATCCAAGAAAGACACAAATCTTCGATGAATCCAAGTTTTCTTCTATTCTGGAATAGCTGCCACCATGCCTCGGCTGCACAACTCTGATCCGAAGAAGATGAGAATGCTTTTGATGAACACAAGCACAAACTTGATCAACTCATCCAGAAACATTGTCCATCAAATTCCATAAAAGCTTAATGACCTATCTGATTTGGTCACGAATACTACAACAGAAATCCATTCGGAAAAATACATCCAATCAATCCTGATTGCTCACAAAATCCTCTCTCCTGGAATCTTCTCTCTACTAGGCCACGCCACCAGAAAATCCAAGAACCAAATCGAAACAGAACTCCATCTCCCGATGCAAACAAACTCCTTTGACTTCCTCGAAGATATTCAAAAAGTATGAAACCACTTCGATAGCCCCTACATCTTTAGAGATGTCTCCAACTAAAGTAAAGGTTACTAAAAGAACTTCTGAACCATCGCAAGTCACTTTTGCGACAATACCCAGTTCAGATTCCAAAGAAACTATTCTCTCTTACATAACAGAACAGCTTAAGCCCTTCAAAAGAAGAAACTAATGGTCCAACTCAACCATAAACATCTTCCCCAGATGCGCTTCTAGAAGAAGTGGACAAGCCTTCACCATTTTCCCGATGTACTGACAGAAGAATCATAAAGTCTTCTGAGCCATCGAAGAAACGGACCACACAACTGCTTCCGAACTCCACCTCTAGGATACTGCTGAGCCAAAAGATCTTCCTGACAGCACATTCAACCTCTGAGTTGCCATTACTACCACAGACCTCCTATCCAAAAGCTCCTTGAATCCCAAATCAATATCAACCAACTCCACAAAAAGAGTCTTCAAGATGAGCAGAAACCTCTCAAGAAACTCAGGCTTCAGACCAAGCACAAACACCTAGCTGAACTGAGTCTCCCACTCCAATACAGATAAGACTCCTTCCTACGGTTGCCAAAATACCATTACTTGCTTCAGCACTTCTGACTGATCCAAACTCTAGAAAATCCGCTTGCACGAGCGCAATCCAAACTTATACTCCAAAGATAAACTCCGAAACTTTAAAAGATTTCCTTCAGAGATCGATGAAATACATATACCCAGCTGCCAAACTTACTCAAGATGCCCAAAACTGTCCCGGCAGATACTCTTCCAACCTCAAATACTCGGACTTCTTCCATTGATAGTCGTGCTATACACACCACTATCTCTCCTACATATAGAACTTATGTTGGCAAACCCGAATAGGTATCCCAACAAAATAGGTAGGAATAAACAGATATATATATATATATATATATATATATATATATATATTCAAAATTACAAATACGCTCTCTCAAGAAAGACACTACTCCAGAGCCTAGGTGTTTGCTCAAGCTAGCGCTCTGATACCACAATGTAACGACCCGCCTTCCATACCACAGAAAGACGCATCATTAAGAAGAAAGAAAGAGATAGAAAAGAAAAAAGATAGAAAAGAAAGAACCAAACAACATCAGAATCTCACAACGGAACGAATAAATTATATTAGTCAAATAAAATATTACATAGTATCATATACATCAGAGTTATACAGCTAATACAAAACAAACTACACAAACTAGACAGTTATAACACCTGTCTAGATATTACAATTCAAGTACATAACAGGAAACAGATACAACTCAAACACAGCGGAACCACTAGACATATCTACACGCTGAAGCCACCTGCTCCATATCTCCTTCAGAACTCGTCAAATCAAACTTGAATCCCTTGACTACTCATACGTAATATGAGTACCCAAGAGTTTAATAAAACAGAAAATAAACACTTGGGTCAGACAGGGGTCTGGTGTGAGTAAACGGCTAAAAGTTGCTTAACTTTGAAAATCCTTTGAAAACAAATGTATCACGTAAGATTCCCCACAAATAAACATGGGTAAGTTTTTACCTTACGCTAACCAAAACATTTGATAGGAAATCCAGTGATATTATAATAGGGTCTAGGGTTTTCAAAATAAAATACAGAAATATCTGGAATGCTCACATCTCACGCTCCAACATAGTTGGGCACAATCAAAACCGTACAGGCACTTATTGGATTTTGGATTCCATACAATGGCAGGGCTACTGGGGTATCGCCCGTCATAGTACGTGGCCTAGATCACTGTACCGAGGACCACTCCCGATCCCCTGTATCACAAAGCCGGAACCATCCCTTACTAGACAGTCCCAAACAAGACCACCCCGGCAGTTGTCATGATCAACCGCCCATACAGCCGAAATAAAAAGGGACCTCTAGACAGGGGTAAATCTCGTCCTACTTGGGCATGACCCACTTAGTCTTGCTGCACCCCCCCTGTTTTAGCCATTCCCGATTGATGAGGCTTGAGGCTGCGATTACCTTTATAGGACACATCTATCTTAGAATGCTCATCGTCCACATGACGATGTTCTGAAAGCATTCAATCCATACAAGTTCGTTCCGGGTTCGAACGAAACCGAAGGCACTACCTCGCTACACTCGTTTTGGAATCACCCTCAGAGTTAACGACAATAGCCCTTGCACTCTGAATCTTCATCTCGAACCTGAAGGTACTACCCCCGTTAAACTCGTATTGGAATCACCCTCAGAGTAATAACGACAATAGTCCTTACACCTCGAGTCTTCACTCTTCACTTGAGATTCACGACCTAACGTTTAATTTGGATCGATGTGGTTTTCGGAATTCCAAATTTGGAAACCCGATCCCGGTCTCATCGAATCCAAACGCCATCTTAATGTCCAAGTGATTTGAGTTCATCAAATTAATTCTATTTAAATATTGAATTCACACCGCATCATTCATAGATAAATATCACACATTTATCCTATCACAGAATATCACAACATACCATCCAATAGATATCAACCAATCCAGATATTCCACAAACAATCATACACAAACAGGCATCATTAATTCCTTTATAATTAATTTAATCATCTTAAATTAAATTAATTACTTGAGAATTAACAACAAATCCTGCTTAAACAATCATTAATTAATTACAATTAATGAACCAATCACTCTTTGATCACCATCATAATCCAATTAATTAATCTTCAATTACAGATTGATTATCCTTTAACCATATTTTTAATTAATCACCTGGATTAATTATTCTCTAATTACACTATGTAATTAGCCTTTAAATTAATTACACAGATTAATTAATTAATCTTAATTAATTTCTAATTAATTAATTAACAATAATTAATTACATAAACCCTTAATTAATTTCATTAATTAATTATTACTTCTTTCTCACTTTATTGATTAATTATCTTATAATTAATCACTTTTGTTAATTAATTAAACAATTAATTATTCATTAATTTCATTTATTAATGACCTTCTAATTACTTTATTAATTAATTGTTCTCTTAATTATATTTAATTATTAATTATACACTTAATTACATTTATTAATCGAACCTGATTAAATCACAATCAGTAATTAATTTCCTTTAATTACTTCACCAATTAAACCAACACCTTGATTAATTACATTAATCAATCCTTTAATTACACTGAGTAATTGTCCCTTAATTACTTCCCTTAAGTAATTATGCCTCTTTAATTACTATCCATCAAGTAATTTCCTTAATTAATTACATTCACTAATTATTCATTAATTACTTCACTAAGTAATTACACATTTTAATTACATTAAGTAATTATACTTAATCCCATTATTAAGTAATACTTTTTAATTAATTAAACTTAATTAATTAACTAAAATTAACCACAATAGCTTAATTAATTACACCGAGTAATTAATTTCTTTAGTTACTTCATTAAGTAATTATGTTTAAATAATTCTTCATAATCATTAAGTAATTAAATTATTAATTAATTATTACTTTATTATTTCTTAATTAATTAAACTTGATTAATTAATTTTTAATTAAGTAACTAATTCACTTAATTAACTACACTAAGTAGTTTACCTTAATTTAATTACACACATGAATCATTTAAGTAAATTAAGTAATTTACTTTAATTACCTTTATAGTTAAATCTTGATTAAGATAAACCATACATTTTATTAACTTTTATCAATCATTTAAAAATTAAATTTTTAAATCCAAAAGCTTTTAATCAGTTTACACTAAAACATCATTTTTTAATTTATCATTATCTTCAAATTTATCTAAGTTAAACACCTTACTTCAATCACATTTTAAATCACTTCAAATACATTTTTATTTGAAAACATTATTATAGCATTAACAAAACAAAATTGAAAACAAACTATTTTAAACAAAAGTTTAAATTTTAAAAATCCAAACTTTTAATCTAAAATTCTTCTAAAGTCAAACATTCATTCTTTATAAAACTAATTAAAACACTTTGATTAAAAAAATCAATTTGCTTTCAAACTGAAAACTTCATTTTTATAAAGTACAAAAATCCGGTTAATACTAAAACTTTTTTATTTTTAAAACAATATTAACTTAAACTTGTTAAAACACAAAGTTTTAAATTTAAACATTTCAAACATCTTTAAACTATTTAAAAACTTAGCTTGTTTTTAAATTTCTGAAAATACATTTCAAAGTTTAGCAACAAACAGGATTTAACAAGATTCAAATCCTGTAACAAACATAAGTTAAAATTTTTGCTTTAAATTCATTTTGCTAAAAACTGAACAAAACACAAATCTGGAACAACTACAGGAGGCAATACACGAAAACCCGAGTCACCCCACAACATAACCCGAGGCATGCTTCGAGAAAAACAAAGAAAACCCCGGCCAAACTTCTCCCCTAACCAAGAAGCTCCAGCTGCAAAAATCTGAGCTCGTGCACGTGCACGCCAGACTTGGTCGACGACGAACGATGTCGCGACACTCCACACGTCTCTCCTGACCCCTACGACCACCACGTCCCCAAGAATCGACGAAATTGCCAATGAATCAAAATATGAGCTACAGCACCTTTAACCAAAAAAACACTCGAACAAAGTACCCGCTGCCGTCGGCGAAACCCATCACCGGAGGTTATACCACCTTATCCACAAACGCGCCTCGAACCACACCATCCTTTCTCCCTCATGCGATTCGCCCAAAAACATCAACGACGACGAACTGCACACGATTCTGATCCAAACAGAAAGCAAACCCAAAACCCTACTTCGTCGTGCCCCGATCAACTCGAACAACGTTAGCCTCACACACCATTTTTCCAGCATCACCAGGCACCATGATCACCTCCATGCCGAAGCTCGACCATCACCTCAACTCCATTCAACGGCAATCGACCAATAACCCAATTTCAAGTAATCCTAAATTCCTCTACGAATTCTAAATCATAAATTCCCAAATTCATGTTAAAATTCATAATTTTATATTCCAATTCAGGCCATATGATCAAAAATCTAAACTATTAAGATTGATTTTCTTCAAATTTTGATATTCCACTGTAAATTCAACATTTACAGTATATTTGTTTAATATAAATATTTATATTTATTTTAAAAACAAGATTACTTTGTTATAATAAAATTCTCTTCAATGATCAATGATAACTAGTGATCAACTTAGAAGATAGGAATTTTTTTTATAAAAACTAGAATATGAACCAAACAGAGTTTTAAACTCTGCATACCTTCAGATATTCACAGTCACTACTATTTATGTATTGGAATTCATCATCAAATCCAACATGCAAGCATTGATATCATATTTACTATATCAATCATTTCGCAGAACAAACAAATAAAGGATTTAAAACTGTTTTTAAATGGGATTTACTCACCAGAGTTTAAAAGCAGAGAACACTGCATTGCTTAATTTTCCTAGAACTATGAATTTGCTTTGCCTCTTGCTGTTGATTAAATTGTTGTAGTAGTTGATTCTCAGTTGAACATTGAATTTTTGCTGAAATCTTGCTTGTTGAATTTGCATGTTCTTCAGATTGCAATTTGGATCTGAGTTTGTAAAGCTTCAGATTTTTGGGTTACAGTTTGAATTTGTTTTTGAGTTCAGTTTGAATCTTGCATTTGAATTCTCTCTTTTTTTATGAAGAAGACTAAAGAAGGTATGAGTTGAAGAAAATAAACAAACAGATCTTTTTTTAAAAAAAAAACATTAAATATAAACAAAGTTTTCTTTTAAAACAAAGATTGCCACTTATTTCATGAATAAATTCATGTATTTACAAATGTCAAAACTTTTATTATTATGTGCACAAGTGTGTTTTCCTAAGTTCTTATGTTGCCAAGTGTTTTAAGATGTGATTATTACATTAATTACTTATTATTACTAATAATTTAAATCTTAATTACAATATTAACCTAATACTTATGTTATATGTATAACTATGAAATGTATTTATAACTTCATGATTTAATTTACAATTATTTAAAACTCCCTTTCCTAAGTTTAAAAGAAAGAAAGTAACATTTATTTAAATTTTATTTAAAAGTTTAAACTAAAGTTATTATAACTAACATTGATATTATATATAAAAACTGAATTTATTTTCAAAAACCAATTTAAAAGAAAACAAATTAAATTTTTATAATAATGTACTATTTTCAAGCTATTATTCTTTTAATAAAAATAAATTTTCCTTTAAGTGTTTTATTAATTTTAAATAGATTTTGAAAAGCATTTTATTAAACCAAATCAAAAACCTTCCAAATCACCATATAAACATATGTATATTAAAAATTTGAAAACACATTTTCTGTTTAAGTTTAATCCATTATTTTCTATTTACAATATATGTATAAAATATATTTATACATTATAAATAGGACATTTTAAATATTAGCTTCAGAAATTATTTGAATTTTAAAACAGAACTCCAAATCACAATATATAAACATATATATTATAATTTGAAAATATTTTTATTAAATTTAAATTGAACCAATTTCCTTTTTACTATGTATACATATATAAATTACAATTAGAATACTTTTATTAACTTAAAATGATTAGTTATTATTAATTAGATATATATTATTATCCTTTGAAAAGAATAAACATTTCAAATTAAATTATCATTATTATTGAGTTTTTGAAAAGATAACATTTGTTAAATTAGATTAATTATTAGTTTCGAATGCATAATATTTGGTTAAATTAGATTTTTAAATCAATATAACATATTTTAAAATAAATTATAATTGGAAATTATTAAATAAGTATTGCCCAAAATTCCGGGACATCACAAAATAAAGTTTGTATATGGTTTGAAGTATTTTTCTAAGTAAGAAAATGATTTTGATTGAATTTTAGAAGTTAAAAATGTAAACTTTTACATTTATTGGTGAAAATTTTGTATTATTGTGAAATATAGGATTTTAATAATAATAATGTTCTAAAAATAAAAAATGATCTTTTTATATAGTGCAAAAGAATTCATTTCTTGTGTATGTAAGTTTACAATTTTATTTGTGTGAAAATTTGAAAGAAAATGGCCTTTGTTAATTACATATGAGTAAATATATACATATATATATTTTAGTTTAAGCTTGAATTAAAACTTAAGCTAATTTATCTTTTCTTTTAATTTTGGGTTCAAAGGCCCATTTACAAGTAATAGCCTGTAGTTAGGAAGTGAGAAACATTATCTCGTTTCCTGTACGTACAAAAATGAGTTTCACCTTCTTCTTCTTCAATCAGTAAAAGAAAACTCCTCTTTCTTCAAAACAAGCTTTCATACTCAAAATTTTATCAAACAAGTTGTTGTTTTTATCATTTTACAAGGTAACTAAAAGGTAATCTCATTCCAAAACCTTATTATCTTATCAAAATCTTGTTTTTAGAAGAGTTGGCTAATAATTTCTTCCTTTCCTGTTGCATGTGTTTGTCTTGAGTTCTAGCAGGTTAAGAGAAGCTCTTTCTTCTCCAAAGCAAGCAACTTTCTTCTGATTCTTAGAGTTTTCTCTCGAATAGCAAAGGTGAGTATCAAAACTCACATCTTCTATATTTGATTAAGATTTCAAAGTAAAAAAATTAAAAAAAAAAATATCAATTTTGTTGTCGCATGTTCATTTTGTATCGCTGTCAGTAAATTGGGCATATCTCTTTCGTTTTAAACCGAAATTCGATTTTAATTGAATTTTTGGAAAGATGAGATTATGGGCTACAAGTTTCATGTTTTGATTTTTATCAAAATTTTGATGTTTGCTTGCTCAAAATTATGCTTGTTTGTTGCTGTCTTGAGAGCAAATTGACAGCAACAACAATCACAGGCTTGAGAAGTGTTTTAGCCATAAATTACTCGTTTCTTATCCGATTTAGATCAAATTTTTTTCTTCTGAAAACTAGATTCAATAAGGAATGATTTCTCCTTAGGTCACATTTAGATATTTGTGATATCCCGGATTTTTTGGCAATATCAATTTAATAATCTACATTAAAAATTAAATTGATTTGATAATATTTGTTAATAATATTTAAATTGATTTAATAATCTTCTTTTAAAATAAATATTTAACTGATGATTTACCTTTAAAAAGCTAGTAAATTGTTTTCTAATAATAAATATTTATAAATATATATATATATATATGTGTGTATAATCTAAAGGTCAGTTTTAAAATTTAATAAATAAGAATTTGTTTTTAAATTCTAATGTTTTGATAATTTGCAATTTGGTTTAAAATATAGCTATTAAATAAATAATAATTTGGTTTTAACGTATACTAAAGATAAAGTTAAAATTTGTTTAAAAGATTTAACTTAAATCTAAATTTAACAAAGGTTGTTTTGTTTTTGTTTAAATATGGTTGATAAAATAAGTAATTTATTTATGTAGTGATAATTTCATTTATGAACTATTTTAATTTAATAACGAGTTTTATATACACAATATTAATAATGTAATGTTTTTACAAATGAATTTTAATGGAAATTGTTATTTCAAATCTATTTATAAAGGGAAGCTATGATTTTAAATTTCAAAAAAAAAAATGGAGTCTTTCAAAATGTTTAAAGTAAAAATAAACTTTATAACTATTAAGCAAAAGTATAGATCAAATAATGGTTACAAACATAAGTAATAAATATATAATAGGTAAATGGAGTATTTAATAGTTTAAGTTTAAAAATAAAAGAAAGGTAGAATTGTAAATCTGTTTAAGTATAAAAGTATGTATTTATACTTAGGTTAAAAATTTATAACATTTGCTAGAACAACTTTGTATATGTACATAAGCTAGGCAGGCAAGTATATATATGTATAAAGTACAAAACATATGCAGGATAAAGAGTAAGCAGAAAAAAAAACAAGTATGAAAACATAAAGTAAAATATTGTGTGTAGCCTGTAGAACTTGGAAATGCAAAGTAAAGTATAAACAAAGTAAAAGCAAAATATCTAAATATAAAATATGGTATGTAGGAAACATAAAGTCCTTAAACAATAAATGCCTTCACCTTAGCAGCAAAGCATGGTCAACTCGAGTTGTATTTCAAGCCTCCAAAGTAAAAGATCTGGCCTGATAAAACAAAAACATAATCTCTAAAAAAATAATATAATAATAAGATTTTTACCTGCAATTGTGCTTAACCCAGATGCCGCCTTCCCCTGAAACTCCTTTATATACATGTCTTTCTTATTTAGTTCGTTCAAATCATAGTAAACCCAAAAATATACAAGTGGCATTTCTATTTTGTTTACAACTGAAGCATCAACAACAAACTTCTTTATACAACTTGAATAAAGTTTGCAACTCAACTACAAACAAGAAGATTAAGGAAAATCAAAGAAAACCATTTTCCAGTTTTGAAGTCCAAAGCTTTCCAAATAAAAGTGCCCTGTCCATCTCCATCACTGGTGAGTAACATCACCCTTAAAAGTTTAAATTTAAGATATGGTTGCTTGGTTGATGTCTGTAATATGTATGGTTGGGTATGTATTTGTCTATTTTATCTCTGTATGTATGTGCATAGCTGTTCCTGTAGCATTTTGATCTTTGCTTCAAGTATCAGTTTGATTTAAAAATCATCATCTTTTTGCTTACTTGCTGTTTGGATTAGGACTTAATCAAAAGTTTTTGGATTAGCATAGATGGATAGGAAAGTTAAATATAAACTTGAGTAAGCCTGGAAAAATGAAACAACAGAGCAAATCATAAAACAAGCCAAAATTTAATTGTCATGATCCATCAATTCAAGTTTATGAACTGATTACTAAATCAAAATTAGGATTTTTATAAATTATAATCACATTTTTAGTTGAGCTTTGAACATGCTTTACTGGGTTGATCAATTCAAGCATTTTGGGTTGCCTCTGGAAGTATAGTTGATTTGAGTGGCTGTAATTCTTCATGGAGGTAGAGAAGTGACTGGAGGGGACAGGAAAAATAAGTGATGGATGATCAAAGCAGGGTGGCATTGGTGGTTGAGTTTTGGAATCTGTAAACCTAATTTTTGCCTGGGATGTAGTTTGGGTCTGTTCGATTTCCCTGGTGCATCGAGTTCAACGGGGTTCTGGGAAGTTGAAGCTTGAACATGGTTGAAGCTGTAGCCGGAGGTGGTGGTACTCCGGTGGTCGGAGTTTGAAGTGCGGTGGAGTTTCCAGGTTTCGAGAGGGGGACAAGCTCGTGGTTCCAGGTTTGAGAGTGGAAGCTTGTTTTTGTCTCGAGCAAGTGGTGTAGCTTTGGGCGGTCGTGGTCGTATCTGGTGATGCTCGGCGGCGTGTTGGAGTTCCAGTGGGTGGCCGGAGGTGACTGGGGCCACGGTGCACGTGCACCGTGCCCATTGCAGTTCTGTAAAGTTTTGTGGGTGCCGAGTATTTTGACTCGAGACATACTCGAGTCACTCGAGTACGTGACTCGAAGTAGGGGAAAGGAAGACTCGGTGCAGTTTTGGTTCGCATTGAGTAAATGGTTGTTCAGGCTTTTGCAGAAACCTGGAAACAAAATTTGATTTTTCAACAAATTCAAATGAAACCTATTTAAAAATAAATAATGGATTTAAACTAAGTTGAAATTCAGTTTGCAGTATGGATTCAAACCTATATTTTGAAATCTAAAATAACGTTTAAATATTTAAATGAGTTTCCAGGTTTACAAACCTGGTAATTTCCAGATTTTTAAAAATTTAAATCTAAAACAAAAGCTCTAACAGTAGTTTAAATTTGAGTTTTAAAAGTATTGATTCAAATGAATATTGAATCTTAAGGTTTTAAAATAGATTTGGACATGAAAAATCAAGTTTTTAATTCAAGTTGTTAAAGGGAAGTTTAAATCAAAGTTTCTAAATCAAAGATAAATTGATGGATTCGAGTTTACTTCGAATTCAAATTTGAAAGATTAAATCAGTTTTTAAGCATGATTGTTTTAAAAATAAGTTCAAATAAAATAGTTTTGAAAGTAAATTTGTTGAGAAAAGTTTTTAAATGGAAAGTAAATAAATTGTTTTAACTTGAACTTGCAAGTTAAAACATTAATGTATTTTGGAAATTTAAATTTAAATAAAAGTTAGGTAGTTGAATTTAAAAGGGCTTTTCTTATATAAGTTTCATATGTAAGTAATTAATGTTATTTACAAGATTATAAATTGAATTTAAATTTGATTAATGTTTAAATAAATAATCCTTTTGAATCTTAAATTCAGAAATGGAATTTGAATTTAAATTTAAAAGTGTAATGTTCTAATACACTTTAATATTAATTAAGTCATTAAATAAGAAATAAATTATCTTAAGAATAATGAAGGCATTAAATGATTTAATTAATAAGATAATAAAGGAATGGTGTATTTATTAAATTTATAAATTAATAATTTAGATTAATTTATAAATAAAGATAAACTAAGAAGTAAATTAAGAGATGGTATTAGTTAATAAAGATAATTAACTAAGGATTATTAATTAATTAATTAATGTGATTAATTTTGATAAATAATCAGATTAATTAGATAATCTATTGTAAGTGGTTAAATGTAATTACTTGATAAAAGTAATTAAGAGATTAATTACTTATTGTAATTAGTTTTGATAAAATGATTAATCTAAGTTAATTAATTTAGTTTAATTAATTTAAGAAAATCATTTGATAATTGATAAGTGTAATTACTTAGTGTATTCAATGGAGCATAATTACTTAAGGAAGTAATTAATGTTAATTACTGAATGTAATTAGTGAAAGATGATGTGTTAATGGAGTAATTTGGATAATTACTTTTGTAATTAATCAGAGGATTAATTAATGGAGATAATTAATTATGGGATAATTAATGTATTAATATAAGTAATTAATGATAATTAATTACTGGAATGTTATTAATCAAGGGTGTTTAATAATTGAGTTAAATTAAAGATGAATCATTTAATGTAAATTAATTTAACCAAAGAAATTTAATTTAAATCTAAATTAGAGATCGTTAATTAATATAATTAATGTTGTAATTAAGAATTGTTTAATTAAGGAATAATTAATAAAGTGATGATTAATATATGTAATTAATTAAGGATAAATGTAACTAATTTTAGTAATTAATAAATGAAGTAATTATATGTTAATTACTATAAATGATTTACGATAATTAATTTATGGAATTAAATAAAGACTAATTAGTTATTGTATTTAGAAGATGATTAATCAAAGGTGTTTAATCAAATATAAATGGTTGTATGAACAGGATTTATGGAATGAGTAATTAATTTAATTTACTTTAAATTAATTAAAGATGGAAGAAATTAATTTAATTCATTTTAAATTAATTATAAATGGTATGATTATAAATCATTGCTTATGGATGAATGTTATTGATATTTTATTTGATGATTGAGAATTCAGATATGAGTAATATCTATGTGATATGGATGTATGGTTTAAGTACGATAATATTTAATTATCTGTTTGGATGATGATATTGATTATCTGTTTATGATGATGATGTGATTATCTATTGTGATATTGTGAATTATCTATCTGTGTGTATATTGATAATATTGAATTGAACTGTTAAGACTAAATAGACAACTTGGCCTTAAAAGACACGTTTTGGATTTCGATGAGACCGGGATCGGTTTTCCTTATTTGGAACATCCGAAAACCACATCGGTTCCAAATTTATGATAGGTCGTGAATTTGAAGTGAAGATGAAGATTCAGAGTGCAAGGGTTATCGTCGTTAACTCCGAGGGTGATTCCAAAATGAGTGTAACGAGATAATGCCTTCGGTTTCGTTCGAACCCGGAACGAACTTGTATGGATTGAATGCTTTCAGAACATCGTCAGGTGGGCGATGAACATTTTAAGAAATGTATTCTCTAAAGGTAATCGTAGCCTCAAGCCTCATCAACCAGGAATGGCTAAAACAGGGGATGTGCAGCAAGGTTAGGTGGGTCATGCCCAAGCAGGACAAGATTTTCCCCTGTCTAGATGTCCCTTTTTATTCGGCTGTGTGGGAAGTTGGTTGCAAACAACTGCGGGGTTGTCTTGTTCGGGTCTGTTCAGTAAGGAATGGTTCCGGCCTTGTGTTGCAGGGGGTCGGGAGTGATCCTCGGTACGTTGATCTAGGCCACGTACTGTGGCGGGCGGTACCGCAGTAGCCCTTCCATTGTATGGAATCCACAATCCAATAAGTGCCTACGGTTTTGATTGTATTACCCACTTTTGTGGCTAGTAGCTGGAATTAATCATGTAAGAATTTCGGCTATTTTCTATTTACTTGAAAACCCTAGACCTATTATAATATCATTGAATTTCCTATCAAATGTTTTGGTTAGCGTAAGGTAAAAACTTACCCATGTTTATTTGTGGGGAGCCTTACGTGATACCTTTTATTTCAAAGGATTTTCAAAATTAAGCAACTTTAAACCTGTTACTCACACCAGACCCATGTCTGACCCGAAGTTTATTTCTGTTTTTCCTAAACTCTCGGGTACTCAAATTTTTACGAGTAGCCAAGGGATTCAGGTTAGCTTGACGAATTCTGGAGGAGCAATGGAGCAGGAGGCTTCAACGTTGTAGATATACATATAGTTCCGCTGGGTTGGTATCTCTGTATTGTTTGAGTTGTATCGAGTTGTATTAGCTAGACAGGTGTCTATAACTGTCTAGTATGTGATGTATTATCTGTATGACTCTGATTGATGTTGTATATTATGTAAATGCTTATGTGATTAATGTAATTTATTCGTTCCGCTGTGAGATTCTGATGTTGTTGTTCTTTCTTCTCTATCTTTTCTATTTTCTCGCCCCTTTCTTTCTTCAAGACGAAACGGATTTCTGGGCATAGGAACCCGGGTCGTCACAGTTGGTATCAGAGCGCTAGGTTGAGTGAATACCTAGGCTCTTGAGTGATTTCTGTCCTGAGAGAGCGTATTTGTAATTTTGATATATATATTTATTTATTTCTACCTATTGTTGGGTTACTTGTTCAGGTTTTCCAATAAGCTATAAAGGTAGATAGGGTAGTGGTGTGCGTAACATGACTACCGATGGTTAGAGTTTAAATGATTGAGGTTGGAAGTGAATTTGTCGAGACTGTAGACCTATTGCCGTCTCGAGTGAGCTTTGGATGGTGTAAGGATTTCATTGATCTCTGAAGGAAACCTGTTAAGATTCGGAGTTCATTTTTGAAGTGTAAGAGTTTAGATCTGTCGGCTGGACAGAAGCAAGTCATGATATCTTGATATATCAAGGTATAGTAGCTGTGTGATGAGACACGGTGACTATGGATGTCTCCAAAGATGTTTCTTTGGAACAAGTTAAGGGAGTGTCTGCTTCGGTTGTAGCTGTGTTCAGCTGGGTGTTTTGTTTGATGTGAGGTCCGAGTTTCTCGAAGAGCTTTGGATTATGAAGTCTTCTGGCTTAGCAGTTTTTCTTGGGTAACTTCAGAAGCAGTAGAGTAGATCCATTTCTTCGATGGATCGGCCACATAAGCGTAAGCTGTTCTGATTTGTAAAAAGAGAGCAGTATCTTTGGAATTAGGCTGGATTGATCGCAAAAGTGACTTGCGATAATTTGAGTGTTCTCTTGTGTTTCAGAGATATTTTCTGGATATCTTCAGGAAGTCAAAGTTGGGTCAACATTTGGAGATTGAGTTTGGTATCGACTGGATTCCAAAAGTGGTACCGATGGATCAGATTAGTAATTGGATGGTTATCAAGTTTGGTAGCTCAGGTTTTGAAGGAACTTCGGAGTTTTATTATTTTTGGATATGTGAACCTTATTTTTGGAATGTGTTGTCCAGTCTGTGTTCGACTTCAGCATTTGCATCTGTTCAATCAGAGTTGCGCAGTGGAAGCATGGTGGTATCTGTTTTAGTTTGGAAGCAATTGGATGTTTCAATGTTTGGATTGGAGAATAGGAAAAAAATTTCAGGATCTTAAGGCCAGTTTGGCGGGTGCTCCTGTTTATCTCTTCTGGATAAGAGAAGTGAGATCAGTCTTCTGATTTTAGAATAGAGTTTGTGTTCTGAGATTTGGTGGATCTTGGAAAGATTATTTGTTGGATTATTTTTGGACCAGTTTATTTCTAGGGGCATCAGCAAGGGTTGAGCTGATCAGTAAGGATGTAGACGGTCCAGGATCGTCCGAAGAGTTTTGTGGAGAAGAGACGGACGAATTTGGATTCCGAAGTCGGAGATTTGATTTTTTGATAAGTGTTTTGATCTTCAGGATTGAATTGTCAATTTGGATAACTAAGATTCGTTGTGTTTCACGTATCTCTGAGGGAGTACGTGTAAGATCTATCTCTGGTTGTAGAATTAGCAGTTCTGGGAGGTTTGGTTGTTGAGTCAGACTTGTCTGTAGTCTGGTATCCTGTTCAGTTGTAGATCTAGATGAGTGGAAGTTCTGTAGCGTAGTAGTATTGGTTGTTTGGATTCTATAGAGCGAGTAACCCGGTATTTATACTTGGGGAAACTCGAGGAAATTCTATCCGGAATTTTGTCTGGATAGTTAGATTTGTTTGATTTGATAAATTGGTTGCTATGGTTGTTAGCATATGATTGATATATGCTTGTGTTTTAAAATTAAATTTTTAATTAGATTATTAAATTACCTTTGTTTTAAATTTCGGGGACGAAATTCTTCTAAGGGGGGAGGAATGTGATATCCCGGATTTTTTGGCAATATCAATTTAATAATCTACATTAAAAATTAATTTGATTTGATAATATTTGTTAATAATATTTAAATTGATTTAATAATCTTCTTTTAAAATAAATATTTAACTAATGATTTACCTTTAAAAAGCTAATAAATTGTTTTCTAATAATATATATATATATATATATATTTGTGTATAATCTAAAGGTCAGTTTTAAAATTTAATAAATAAGAATTTGTTTTTAAATTCTAATGTTTTGATAATTTGCAATTTGGTTTAAAATATAGCTATTAAATAAATAATAATTTGGTTTTAACGTATACTAAAGATAAAGTTAAAATTTGTTTAAAAGATTTAACTTAAATCTAAATTTAACAAAGGTTGTTTTGTTTTTGTTTAAATATGGTTGATAAAATAAGTAATTTATTTATGTAGTGATAATTTCATTTATGAACTATTTTAATTTAATAACGAGTTTTATATACACAATATTAATAATGTAATGTTTTTACAAATGAATTTTAATGGAAATTGTTATTTCAAATCTATTTATAAAGGGAAGCTATGATTTTAAATTTCAAAAAAAAAAAAAATGGAGTCTTTCAAAATGTTTAAAGTAAAAATAAACTTTATAACTATTAAGCAAAAGTATAGATCAAATAATGGTTACAAACATAAGTAATAAATAAATAATAGGTAAATGGAGTATTTAATAGTTTAAGTTTAAAAATAAAAGAAAGGTAGAATTGTAAATCTGTTTAAGTATAAAAGTATGTATTTATACTTAGGTTAAAAATTTATAACATTTGCTAGAACAACTTTGTATATGTACATAAGCTAGGCAGGCAAGTATATATATGTATAAAGTACAAAACATATGCAGGATAAAGAGTAAGCAGAAAAAAAAACAAGTATGAAAACATAAAGTAAAATATTGTGTGTAGCCTGTAGAACTTGGAAATGCAAAGTAAAGTATAAACAAAGTAAAAGCAAAATATCTAAATATAAAATATGGTATGTAGGAAACATAAAGTCCTTAAACAATAAATGCCTTCACCTTAGCAGCAAAGCATGGTCAACTCGAGTTGTATTTCAAGCCTCCAAAGTAAAAGATCTGGCCTGATAAAACAAAAACATAATCTCTAAAAATAAAAAAAAATAAGATTTTTACCTGCAATTGTGCTTAACCCAGATGCCACCTTCCCCTGAAACTCCTTTATATACATGTCTTTCTTATTTAGTTCGTTCAAATCATAGTAAACCCAAAAATATACAAGTGGCATTTCTTTTTTGTTTACAACTGAAGCATCAACAACAAACTTCTTTGTACAACTTGAATAAAGTTTGCAACTCAACTACAAACAAGAAGATTAAGGAAAATCAAAGAAAACCATTTTCCAGTTTTGAAGTCCAAAGCTTTCCAAATAAAAGTGCTCTGTCCATCTCCATCACTGGTGAGTAACATCACCTTTAAAAGATTAAATTTAAGATATGGTTGCTTGGTTGATGTCTGTAATATGTATGGTTGGGTATGTATTTGTTTATTTTATCTCTGTATGTATGTGCATAGCTGTTCCTGTAGCATTTTGATCTTTGCTTCAAGTATCAGTTTGATTTACAAATCATCATCTTTTTACTTACTTGCTGTTTGGATTAGGACTTAATCAAAAGTTTTTGGATTAGCATAGATGGATAGGAAAGTTAAATATAAACTTGAGTAAGCCTGGAAAAATGAAACAACAGAGAAAATCATAAAACAAGTAAAATTTAATTGTCATGATCCATCAATTCAAGTTTATGAACTGATTACTAAATCAAAATTAGGACTTTTAAAAATTATAATCACAATTTTAGTTGAGCTTTGAACATGATTTACTGGGTTGATCAATTCAAGCATTTTGGGTTGCCTCTGGAAGTATAGTTGATTTGAGTGGCTGTAATTCTTCATGGAGGTAGAGAAGTGACTGGAGGGGACAGGAAAAATAAGTGATGGATGATCAAAGCAGGGTGGCATTGGTGGTTGAGTTTTGGAATCTGTAAACCTAATTTTTGCCCGGGATGTAGTTTGGGTCTGTTCGATTTCCCTGGTGCATCGAGTTCAACGGGGTTCTGGGAAGTTGAAGCTTGAACATGGTCGAAGCTGTAGCCGGAGGTGGTGGTACTCCGGTGGTCGGAGTTTGAAGTGCGGTGGAGTTTCCAGGTTTCGAGAGGGGGACATGCTCGTGGTTCCAGGTTTGAGAGTGGAAGCTTGTTTTTGTCTCGAGCAAGTGGTGTAGCTTTGGGCGGTCGTGGTCGTATCTGGTGATGCTCGGCGGCGTGTTGGAGTTCCAGTGGGTGGCCGGAGGTGACTGGGGCCACGGTGCACGTGCACCGTGCCCATTGCAGTTCTGTAAAGTTTTGTGGGTGCCGAGTATTTTGACTCGGGACATACCCGAGTCACTCGAGTACGTGACTCGAAGTAGGGGAAAGGAAGACTCGGTGCAGTTTTGGTTCGCGTTGAGTAAATGGTTGTTCAGGCTTTTGCAGAAACCTGGAAACAAAATTCGATTTTTCAACAAATTCAAATGAAACCTATTTAAAAATAAATAATGGATTTAAACTAAGTTTAAATTCAGTTTGCAGTATGGATTCAAACCTATATTTTGAAACCTAAAATAAAGTTTAAATATTTAAATGAGTTTCCAGGTTTACAAACCTCGTAATTTCCAGATTTTTAAAAATTTAAATCTGAAACAAAAGCTCTAACAGTAGTTTAAATTTGAGTTTTAAAAGTATTGATTCATATGACTATTGAATCTTAAGGTTTTAAAATAGATTTGGATTTGAAAAATCAAGTTTTTAATTCAAGTTGTTAAAGGGAAGTTTAAATCAAAGTTTTTAAATCAAAGATAAATTGATGGATTCGAGTTTAGTTCGAATTCAAATCTAAAAGATTAAATCAGTTTTTAAGCATGATTGTTTTAAAAATAAGTTCAAATAAAATAGTTTTGAAAGTAAATTTGTTGAGAAAAGTTTTTAAATGGAAAGTAAATAAATTGTTTTAACTTGAACTTGCAAGTTAAAACATTAATGTATTTTGGAAATTTAAATTTAAATAAAAGTTAGGTAGTCGAATTTAAAAGGGCTTTTCTTATATAAGTTTCATATGTAGGTAATTAATGTTATTTACAAGATTATAAATTGAATTTAAATTTGATTAATGTTTAAATAAATAATCCTTTTGAATCTTAAATTCAGAATGGAATTTGAATTTAAATTTAAAAATGTAATGTTCTAATACACTTTAGTATTAATTAAGTCATTAAATAAGAAATAAATTATCTTAAGAATAATTAAGGCATTAAATGATTTAATTAATAAGATAATAAAGGAATGGTGTATTTATTAAATTTATAAATTAATAATTTAGATTAATTTATAAATAAAGATAAATTAAGAAGTAAATTAAGAGATGGTATTAGTTAATAAAGATAATTAACTAAGGATTATTAATTAATTAATTAACGTGATTAATTTTGATAATTAATCAGATTAATTAGATAATCTATTGTAAGTGGTTAAATGTAATTACTTGATAAAGGTAATTAAGAGATTAATTACTTATTGTAATTAATTTTGATAAAATGATTAATCTAAGTTAATTAATTTAGTTTAATTAATTTAAGAAAATCATTTGATAATTGATAAGTGTAATTACTTAGTGTATTCAATGGAGCGTAATTACTTAAGGAAGTAATTATTGTTAATTACTGAATGTAATTAGTGAAAGATGATGTGTTAATAGAGTAATTTGGATAATTACTTTTGTAATTAATCAGAGGATTAATTAATGGAGATAATTAATTATGGGATAATTAATGTATTAATATAAGTAATTAATGATAATTAATTACTGGAATGTTATTAATCAAAGGTGATTAATAATTGAGTTAAATTAAAGATGAATCATTTATTGTAAATTAATTTAACCAAAGAAATTTAATTTAAATCTAAATTAGAGATCGTTAATTAATATAATTAATGTTGTAATTAAGAATTGTTTAATTAAGGAATAATTAATAAAGTGATGATTAATATATGTAATTAATTAAGGATAAATGTAACTAATTTTTGTAATTAATAAATGAAGTAATTATATGTTAATTACTATAAATGATTTAGGATAATTAATTTATGGAATTAAATAAAGACTGATTAGTTATTGTATTTAGAAGATGATTAATCAAAGGTGTTTAATCAAATATAAATGGTTGTATGAACAGGATTTATGGAATGAGTAATTAATTTAATTTACTTTAAATTAGTTAAAGATAGAAGAAATTAATTTAATTCATTTTAAATTAATTATAAATGGTATGATTATAAATCATTGCTTATGGATGAATGTTATTGATATTTTATTTGATGATTGAGAATTCAGATATGAGTAATATCTATGTGATATGGATGTATGGTTTAAGTACGATAATATTTAATTATCTGTTTGGATGATGATATTGATTATCTGTTTATGATGATGATGTGATTATCTATTGTGATATTGTGAATTATCTATCTGTGTGTATATTGATAATATTGAATTGAACTGTTAAGACTAAATAGACAACTTGGCCTTAAAAGACACGTTTTGGATTTCGATGAGACCGGGATTGGTTTTCCTTATTTGGAACATCCGAAAACCATATCGATTCCAAATTTACGATAGGTCGTGAATTTGAAGTGAAGATGAAGATTCAGAGTGCAAGGGTTATCGTCGTTAACTCTGAGGGTGATTCCAAAATGAGTGTAACGAGATAATGCCTTCGGTTTCGTTCGAACCCGGAACGAACTTGTATGGATTGAATGCTTTCAGAACATCGTCAGGTGGGCGATGAGCATTCTAAGAAATGTATTCTCTAAAGGTAATCGTAGCCTCAAGCCTCATCAACCGGGAATGGCTAAAATAGGGGATGTGCAGCAAGGTTAGGTGGGTCATGCCCAAGAAGGACAAGATTTTCCCGTCTAGATGTCCTTTTTATTCGGCTGTGTGGGCAGTTGGTTGCAAACAACTGCGGGGTTGTCTTGTTCGGGACTGTTCAGTAAAGAATGGTTCCGGCCTTGTGTTGCAGGGGTCGGGAGTGATCCTCGGTACGTTGATCTAGGCCACGTACTGTGATGGGCGGTACCGCAGTAGCCCTGCCATTGTATGGAATCCACAATCCAATAAGTGCCTACGGTTTTGATTGTATTACCCACTTTTGTGGCTAGTAGATGGAATTTAATCATTTAACAATTTCGGCTATTTTCTATTTACTTGAAAACCCTAGACCTATTATAATATCATTGAATTTCCTATCAAATGTTTTGATTAGCGTAAGGTAAAAACTTACCCATGTTTATTTGTGGGGAGTCTTACGTGATACCTTTTATTTCAAAAGATTTTCAAAATTAAGCAACTTTAAACCTGTTACTCACACCAGACCCATGTCTGACCCGGAGTTTATTTCTGTTTTTCCTAAACTCTCGGGTACTCAAATTTTTACGAGTAGCCAAGGGATTCAGGCTAGCTTGACGAATTCTGGAGGAGCAATGGAGCAGGAGGCTTCAGCGTTGTAGATATACATATAGTTCCGCTGGGTTGGTATCTCTGTATTGTTTGAGTTGTATCGAGTTGTATTAGCTAGACAGGTGTCTATAACTGTCTAGTATGTGATGTATTATCTGTATGACTCTGATTGATGTTGTATATTATGTAAATGCTCTTGTGATTAATATAATTTATTCGTTCCGCTGTGAGATTCTGATGTTGTTGTTCTTTCTTCTCTATCTTTTCTATTTTCTCACCCCTTTCTTTCTTCAAGACGAAACGGATTTCTGGGCATAGGAACCCGGGTCATCACAATATTTTACCATTTGATTGACCTGAAACAGATTTGAAAACAGAAGTATAGTTCCATCTTTGACAGAATTCCTTGAGTTTGAATCTGATATTGTTTGAGTATATCTTTCTCTTTTTTGATTGAAATTTGATAATTTTTAATGTTCTGGAAAGCCAAAATCATGTACAACAACTTAAATTTATTGAGTTTTCTTTAATTTTGAGGTTAGCTGTGTCAAAATCGAAGGGCCCGTTTGGTTTCAAAATAAATTTTGTGTTTTCCATTTTTAATTCGTACTTCAATTGGCAAAGAAGAAGAATGCAACACGGAGAGGAGAAAAAGCGAAAGAAGAGGACGAAGAGCAAGTTTTTGAAAACAAATTGCTCTTCTTTTCCGCTTTTTGGTGGTATGAAAAACTTTCCCCTCAATCCCCTTCCACCACCCCTCGTCTCGCACCACTCTTTTAATACGAATTAAAAACTAAAAACTCAAAATTCATTTTGACGCCAAATGGAGCCTAATATTTTACTGCTATCCCGAGAGCAAAACCAATATTTTCTCTATGTTTGAAACTGAAACGAAATTGACCATAAATTCTTCGTTTTTTAACCGAATTTGATAATTTTTTATGCTTTGGAAAGATTAGATCATATGCTAAAATTTTTATTCATTGTGTTTTATGGAATTTTGAAGTTTGCTTGGTTGAAATTATGATTGTATGTTGCTATCCTGAGAGCAAGATGACAGCAACAAGAATCATTGACCTTTGAACTGTATTAGCTCGTTTTTACTCTTATTCTCTTTCGATTTGACGATGTTTTTGAGATATTTTGAGAGCTATGATGCCATCAATAGGCTAGCCAAGTCTTGATATATTTGAAATTCAAATTTGAATTGAATTTGAATTGAATTTGAATGACAGTTTTGAGTGATTTCTTTTATTTCGAGCATAGATTTTTCCAGATAATTTTGAAATAATTTTTAAAATAATTTGGCAATTAAAATAATTATTTTTAAATATTTTAAGCTATAAAATCTATTTATTCTCTATAATAAGAGAATTTTAAAATGTTGTCTTCAAAATTAATTTCGGAAAATGGTTTTAAAAGCTTGTTATAAATTATTTTGTATATAAAATACACGTTTTTGCACTATTCTAGAAAATGAGAAGGAGAATTAAATGGTTTGGTATAATACAAGGTATAGGACACATGCATTTATCTTATCGGTTAATTCATGACTTGTCCGTTTGATCGTTTTAACCTTTGGGTCGAGTTTACCGATGAGATGAGGCAAACTTTTTACTACTTTGAGTGTGAAATTTACTAGCGGTTAGTAAACCATTTAGTGCAAATGTGTGGTATGGGATACATGTTAACACTATTCGGGTTCCTATTTGAGAGTTTTTGACACATTTTCCACTGTGGCGTGCCAGTACTGGACCTTCAAGTCATTGCCATTGCGGCATTTGCCATTACGACGTATTTATCTTCGAGACGGTTGCCATTACGATGTATTTTCCATTGCGGCATATTTTCCATTGCGGCGTATTTGTCATTGTGACATTTTGCCTTCGGACGAGGTAACTATTTGAGATAACAGTACTTGGTAAGGCTTCGGCCACATGCACGTGCAAATATTTTTGAGGTAATTTCTTTGACTATTTTCCCTAATGTATCGCCGCTTTTCGAAATAGATCCTTTGAACCATTCAATAAATTTGTGGCGATTACCTTTCGGGAATTTGAAATCTTGGGAGTTCAATCTTTGAGATTTGAGTTGCCTACATTGGCGTTATTTGAGATTTGTCTTTTGGCGTTATTATTGAGATTTGCCTACTGGTTTTATTACATGAGATTTGCCTTTTGGCATTCATTTGGGATTATATTCTCCAATGTTGGAGAAATATATTTAATTTCCTTGTGGCGTATTTTTGAGATGGTGATTTCTTTGAGATTCTTTGAGTTGCCGATATGGTGAGTTTGGGAATTCTCCTTTTTAGGAGTTATATTTTTCCCTAAACCACTATTGATGATTTGTGATATGCCGATGATATGAGGCTTTATATATTTAACATTTTATAGATTGTCTTATCTCTTTTGAGATTATATTTTTATGTACGTGATATCATATCATCACCTAAAGTAACCATACTATACTTATACTCATGCTTATACTCAGTATTGTTCCTTCTTGTTTAAGAAGAACATTTCCTTTATCCTTATGCATCTGTTATTGCTAATCCTTATAAGCTGATATGTTTAGCTATAATGACCTATGTATTTTATACTCGGGTCAGACCGAGGTGTTTCAGGTTTGGTACATTTGGACTTAGCCTATTCTGCTTTCGCATGGACTCATTTTGTTTTCACCTTTTTGATATAGCTTTTCTATTTCCATTTTGTCGCTACTTTGAGATGCATTATGTTTTGACTCGTGTGTATATTGTGGTCATCATACCACTTATGATGTATTATTTGTATTATATTAGGATGTATTAGTATATGTGTGTGTGTGTGTGTGTGTGTCTGTTTGCTGTTCTGTGATGTGTTATGCTTTTGAGTTACTGTATTTTTTTGATAGAACCTACAGCCACCTGTAGTTTTGTATTAAATATTTATTGGATATGTTGATCAAATTGAGAGGAAAAAATATAAAGCACTAATCGACGTATTCAATAGATATTTAAGACAAGACTATAGATGGTCGCTCCTAACCAGCCCTCTTCTCTGCATTAGCAGACAGTATTACCCAGTAATACTCTTTGTTAATGTGGGTCTTGGGGTGGGGCATCACAGCTTGGTATCAGTGCTGAATTCAGAACAAAATAGGATAAACACAGAGAAGAAGCATATATTACGATATATCCAAGTATAGTACAAGTGTTACAAATTCCTTAATCATCGTGTCCTTTATCTCATCGTGTCCTTTGAGATTGAAGTTCGGGATATGTCTAGGAATATTTTTATTCCATGGTATCCCATAATTGTATTTATTATATCTTATCCTAGGAGTAATCCTAACCATGATTGTTTTTATTCGAGTCCTATTCAATACGGATGTTTGACACTCATCCGTATCGGAAGAGTTTGTTGTTGCTTTTGGATGTTCTTGTCTTATTCTTTTATGAGAATTGCAAATCCTATTGAGTGGATCCACAATATTTGACATGATGTATGAGGATTTGGTATTATTGGTTATAGCTTATCTTTTCGTGTGAATTAGCACGCCAATTTCTATTTAGAGTTTGGTATGATTTGAGATGGAGTGGCTTGCATATTATGAAGCCACATTTTGTGATGCAAAGAATCCAATATTAGGTATCCTTATTCAGTTGATTTGTTGCTTCTTGTCCTTCGGAATATTAATGATGATTTCAAAGTCTTTGTATTCACTCTTGAGTCTCGAGATGTTGATGATATATCTCGAATTCCAATCATGTGACTTTGTTGATTTCTGTGAGCCCATTCGTGTATAACACCCAATCGAGCAATTGAATATTGTATTGGCTTCATTCTCGGTACTTAGCCTTTCGGTCATCCTCCCACGAGGATGTCCACTAGGGAAATGAGGTGATTCATTGAATTTATTTGATATTGTCGTTCTTGCCTCCTTTTGAGATATCCTCTTTGGATACTCAATTGTTAATATATTTTGTAAAATTACTTCACTCAAAGTAATGATATGTTGTTAGTGTTCTCCTTCTAATTCAAGAAGATATCTAAAGCTTACTCTTATATCTCATTTCCCTCTTTTTAATTTATTGTATGGTGCTAGGGTCATTCCTCAGCTTGACCTTACATCGATTTTTCGTGAGCTACGAGTTGTGGAGGATAGTGTTACCGCATTCCGCACTCGTTATAGGTCTTGTGAGTGGTTCGTTATACCGTTCGAAGTAATGAACACTCCAGACCATTCCTTCAATCTTGTGAATTGTGTATTCTAGGAATATCTCGATGAGTTCTTCTTGTGTCTTTTATTTTGAGAATAAGTTATAATTAAATTTTCAAATCTTTCAAATTGAAGATAAGTTTTTGAGAGAAATTGTATTTTTTTTTTGGAAAAAAAAGAATATTTTAAGTATTATATATGAGGTATTTCTATTTAAAGAAAATGAATATTGTATTGGGTTGTCCGTCTAGTTCTTTAGGAATTCTGGTCGATGCGTTTGGCCAACGTTATCAATAGGAATTTCCTAAACATTGTGATGAGACAGTCAAACACGATAAATTGAGTTTTAATAAGTAAAGTTTGAAAATAATTGATATAGTGGAGTATTAATTTTTATTTATTTTAAATGTTTAATGAAACCATTGAACCATAGTGAGTGTTGGATGAGTGGCAAGGCAGTTTTGATCATGTGATCAACTCGGCAGCCAATTGATGAGGTCAGTCACTATAAATCAATGGCGAGGCAATACATTGAAATTTGAGAAATTAATATGGTAATTTGGGTAAGTAAAAGTTAATAATTCTAATTAAGGGGATGTCTTAATTAGAAGAAAATATCATTTGATGCTTTGATTAATAAAATGATGTATTTAAGGTAAAAAAATACGCTGGTTTGAAAATTTAAAATACTAATTGAATAGTTTAGTACAAATTATTAATGATGACTATAAAATTTGTTTTTGACACTTATCTTTTTGAGTAATAGTAGAGTATAGATATAAAACTCTATCTTAAAAGAAAATAAAGAAGTGTTAGTTTAGAACAATTAGTATAAATTTATGAGCTAGTTTTTGTTTTAAACTTAAATGGCATTAAAACTTGTGGGTTTGAAATTGCAAAATCCTTTTGAAAATAGGTTTGAATTCATTATCAACTTTAATTATTTTTATGTTGATAATTAGATGGAAGTTTAATTTTTGTGACAAGTGGAAATGTGAATTTGGATTGTTTCGATAAATGAACTATTCATGTAGTGTAATCATTTTAATTATGAGAATAATTTTAAATTTTTTTACATATATCCCAAAATTTTATTTTTGTGGATAATTAATAATCACTTATTGATGATGAAAGAGATTAGTATCTCTTCCAAAATGAGTTTTTTAGTTAATTGTTTTAAAGTTAGATTTTGGAGTAATGAAAATATTTTCACTTAATAAAATGTTTTATGATGATTACATATAGTTGATCATAATTTTATATGTCCTAGCTTTCCACAGAAAAAGAAAATCATTTAATAAATGATTTAGCAAAAAGCTTGTTTGGAAATGTAGTTTGAGCTTAAAATGGTTTGGGTAAATTTCAAATTTTAAATTGATTTAAAAGCTGAAGTTTAGTTTGGAAATGTGCTGTACTAAAACAGCGATAACTTGAGATTTATAACTCCAAATGAGCTCAATCTTTTTGCAAATTAAAGAGATTTCATTAAGCTATAAAGTATCGTTTACCACCTTAAAATATTTTCCTTTTACTGAGTCTAAAATGGGTTTGAATGTGATAGGTAGTTCTTCCCTATTACAAAATTCTCTAAAATTAAGATGAAAGTAAATTTAACATAACTTTCAAACTGTAAATCCAATTTTGATGATATTTATATTGCTAGAAAGCTTATACTTAGTAGAACAACTTTTAACTTATAAAGTTTTTCAGATTTTGTGGTTTTTTGGGTCAAAACATGTCATCTTTACAACAGGCCTGAAATGAAATTGATTTATATCTCCTTAATAGTTAAATGCAGCACTTCTTATGAACTATTATCATCTAATTGAGTTAAGTACAGGTGAAAAGAGGAGTTGGAATATATTTTTGAGCAAAAAGAATATATAAGTTTGTGCAAACTCGCTTTAAAATACTAAAAAGGAAGGTATGTTTTTGGATTAATTTTAAAGAGTTAAATGATGATATATATTTTGTGTTTCCGACATAATGGTCGATGTATATTATGTAAATCATTTTTATAATATTGCACATGGCTTTCCGTACAAAGGAGACTCCGTTGATTTTTTGGATTTCTAGGGACTTAGAGTCATTTCGAAAAATAGCTGGATTATATACATTCCTTATTTGATTGGTTTTCCCCAAGTCCGAGGTTTAATTTAGCGAGCGATCGGTCGTGTCACAATTGCTTTTGATTCATATTTTTCCCATCATTTGATAGGACTAAGTTGGTCACACCTATTCCTCATTAGGCATTCCGTCTATCGGGTTGTAAGTGTAAATCATTAAATGAGCTGTCGAACCATTCTTAATTTTTTTAGTTCAGTCATGAACTTATGTAATCGGCTAGCTCCTGACTCTGGGAGCCTGCTCGGACATGTCAATACTAGTTAGTTAGGTACCGTAACTAATATGTAATGCTACAACACACAGACATGAAGTGAATTCAAAACTTTATTTGCCAAATGGAAAGAAATGACATGATTTGTCTTATTACATATCTTTGAAAATTAAGTGCTAAAGTAAATATTTAAATCAAAAACAAGCGAATGGAAAAGAAACAAACCAAGTGAAATAGCATCGTAAATGCTCGCTATTCCACGCCCTTGAGAGTGTGATTCCATCAACAGTCGTTAGCTTGAAAGTTCCCTCTCCAAGCCTCTGTTCTATGACATATGGTCCTTCCTAAGTAGTTTTCATATGTGACGGGGCAGGAATAGCCCATTTCAAGATGAGATTACCGATTTCAAAGGTTCTAGGTCAGACTTTAGTGTTATAGTACTGAGCTCTTGATGCTAGTGCGCAGCTGCCCCTAAATCAGCTTCTTCGTGCTTCTCCTCTATAAATTCCAGAGATTCCAAATGGAGATCTTTATTCAGTTTTAGGATATTAGTAGGTCACTCGATGAGAAGGACCTTCGAGCTCAATAGGAATAACAGCTTTGGAACTATAAGCAAGGGAAAATGAATTATGGCCAGTCGTGGACTAGTGGGTGGTCCTATAAGCCTATAGTGCTGTTGGGAGTTTATCCACCCACTTGCCTCTAGCCTTTTCCAAACGCTTCTTCATAATGGACTTTATGATTTTGTTTCGTAGGTTCAACTTGTCCATTGGCTTATGGGTGAGCGACTACAGCAAATCTCTTTTTATGATGCCGACGGCATAAGTCTTTGAATTCAGTGTTGTCGAATTGAGTCCTATTATCTGTTACAATAGTTCATGGAAAACCAAAATGATAGACAATATTCTGAGCAATGAAGTTGAATAAATTCTTTGTTGTAATTGTGGCTAATGGTTCTGCTTCGGCCCATTTGGTAAAGTAATCAACTGCGACGATGGCGTACTTCGCACCACCTTTAGAGATCGGTAAGGAACCGATAACATTTATGCCCCATATAGAAAATAGCCATGGACTGATCATTTGTGTGATTTCATCTGTAGAGCTCTTGGAACCTTCGCATACATCTGGCACTTGTCGCATCGCCTTACATAATCAGCAGCGTCTCAATTGACAATCGACCAAGAGTACTAGTAATGGAGTATTTTCTTTTCTAGGGTTTGCCCCTCAGTATGATCGCCACATTCCCCTTCATGGACTTCCTTTAAGCCCATTTTTATTTCAACATGAGCGATGCATCGAAGTAGGTGGGCGGAAAAACCTTTCCTATCCATAATTCTTTCTTACATGATATAACGTAAAGCTTTACGAATGACTTGTCATTTTTCATTCCTTCATTCGGGAAGAACTCCCTGTACCAAATAGTCTTTAATTAGAGTCATCCATGACTCCTTCTCAAGCTCCGTCTCAAGTACCCGGTCGATTTCCATCAAAGTTATGCTCGGAGCGTTTAGTACTTCCACTAGAACCAAGCTCATTTGTTATGCATCCCTGGTGCTAGCAAACATTGACAATGAATTGGCTTCTTTGTTTTGGTCATGAGGAATGTGTGTAATATCATAGTGTTCAAAGTCAACTAACAACTCTTGGACTTGGGTAACCTATGGAGCAAGTCGTTGTCCATTAACTTTGTAATCTTCCCTGACTTAATATACTACCAATTGTGACTAACAAATATTTCTAAAGATTTTATCCCCATTTCTCTGGCGAGTTTAAGTCCAGCAATCAGAGCTTCATACTTAACTTCATTGTTTGTTGTAGGGAAATCAAGCTTTAAGGCATAGAAATTGACCAATCTTCGGTAGTTACAAGCATAATTCCACCACCCGAACAATGATCATTGGATGCTCCATCCATATATAACTTCCACCGCATGGTAGGGGATTCACTACTCTCTAGGAAATCATCCTATGCAGTAAATTATGCTATAAAATCCACCAGCTCTTGACCCTAAATAGCCCTTCGAGGAAGATAACTGATGCCAAATTGGCTCAGTTCGATGTTCCACTTGAGTAACCTTCCAGACGTCTCCGGTCACTGCAGACTTGACATAATGGCTGGTCAGTGTAAACATTGATAGAATGTGCCTGAAAGTAGGGGCAAAAGCTTTTGTGAAGCAATCAACAAGAAGTACACCAGTTTCTCTATCTTTGGATAGTTCATTCCAGCTCCTGTCAAATGCTAGCTAATATAATATACTGGTCATTGGATTCTATTCTCTTCATGAAGCAATGCGGCACTTGTAGCATGTACCGACACGACCAAGCAGATATACATGTCTTCATGATCCACTGGCTTTGACAAGATAGGAGGTCTCTCTAAGTGATTCACCAAAGCTTGGAATGCATCTTTACAATCCTATGCCCATTCGAAATTCCTTTTTCCTTCTCTAATTAAGTCAAAGAAAGGAATGCATTTATCGGTAGTTTTGGAAATAAATCGGCTTAGGATGGCATGAAACCCAAGATCTTGCCTGATGCAATGCCAAAAGAACACTTTAGAGGATTAATCTTCATTTTGTAGCATCGGAGGATACATATCAATTCTGCCAACTCTCTAATTGGTCGATAGACCGTCGTGACTTCACAAGCATATAATTCACATACACCTATATTTGCTTTCTGATTTGATCTTTAAACATTCTATTGACTAGGTATTGGTAGGTCGCCCATGCATTCTTTAGTCCAAATGGCATTACCACATTGTGAGATAATACAACATCGGTAATGAAGCAAGTGTGCTCTTAATAGGAGATATGCATCAGGATTTGGTTCTATCCTAAGTACGCTTCCATAAAAGATAGCAATTCGTGTCTCGTTGTTAAATCTACTAGCTTATCAATCCTTGGAAGGGGAAAGCTATCTTTCGGGCATGCCTTGTGCAAGTCCGAATAATCAATGCATGTACGCCATTACCCATTTGCTTTTCTCACAAGCACATGATTAGATACCCACTTAAGGAAAGGGCATTACGAATAAACCCATTGTCTTTAAGCCTATCCAACTCCTTTTCAAGAGTTGCAGATCTCTCCGGATCCATGCTATGTTTTCTTATTTCACCGAGACATGCCTCGAGTCGATATTCAATGCTTGGCTCGCAATGGCAAGCGAGTTCCCATACATATTAGATTGTGTCTAAGTGAACACGTCAAGATTTATAGCAAGTTCTTTCATCATCGGAGGGCTGAGCCGTCATCCAATCTTTAGGACCCATAACGGGCCAACGTGGCTGACTGTGATGTCAATTGCTAACTCAACCAGTGTAGCCTTGGTCTCTATAGGCCCCTCATCGTCATCTCTCAGATCTATATCTCTATAGAACCGACTATGGTGCCTGAGCCAAGACTCATATGTTGGTCGTCAACAGTCAGTGGCTTGGATGCGGACAGACTTATTCACACCTTTACCTTTCTTCTTTCGTTGAGCATCCCTCAATTCAATGTATAACATGCATGTCCAGTTGCTTGATCACCATGAACAACTCCACGCCATTATCTATCAGGAACTTCAAAGTCAAACACTGGGGGAAAGAGATGCTTGGAACTCTGCTTGGGCTTGTCGGCCCAAAAAAGTGTTGTATGGAGAGTCAACATCTAAAAAACAAATGGAAAAATTCATATTGTCATGCGGGCACCTTTTCCCAACTCCGTGGGCAATTCAACATAACCAAAGCTTTAGTTGCAGAGCCATGAATGCGGGCTTTAATCGGTTTCAAGTCCTTGGCTTCCATCCTCATATGGTCATAAGCTTTTTTGAAAATTATGTTTACAAAACTTCTACAATCAACCAATATCCTTCTCACTGGGGCCGATCATGGAAAAAATAACCATTGGATCGATCGTCGAAGCCTCCACCTTATTTGCACAAATGTTTCTAAACAAAATATCATATGTCATTATACGTTGATGTTTTGCCAAAGCTTCATCTTCCTTACTCGAACAACATTCAAAATTCACATGCTTGATCTAACTAGCGTAGCGCTCCATCTCTTGCCAACTCATATCAGCTAGATGTTTTCCTTCAACTATTGTATTGATTACTAGTCTTCCACCAATTCGCGCAGGGTGCCTTGCCTTGTGTGGTGCTTTTCCATGGTTGGGGTCGGATTTCCACTGCCTCCATCCTGTGGGGTTTCTACAAACCGTTGTAACTTTCTTTCTCAAATCATTTTTCTAAACTCATTTGTGTTATGTCTATAATATTCATGAAATTGACAATACTTTCTCATTTGTTTCTGCTTCTCCGTGGATTCTTTTTGAGGCAACTTTCTATAATTTATGGTATTGACGCCAAAAATGAGCATCAAAACTCAATAGAATCTAGTAGATTAAATGAAGAATGAAATTAAAACAGAGCAAAAATCGTAAATAAACACGTAGATTTTTGTAATGGTTCGGTAATCTTGGCTTACGTCCATTTCACATTTTCATTGATCTTGCACTTGATTATGGCTTTAAGAATGTTTGGACCGGCTGGGTTCCATTAGTACAAGAATAAAGAATAAAATGGAAGGAGCTTAGTGGCAAAACGAAGGATCCCTTTTCTAATTCCATGCCTGTTGTATTTATAGGAGAAGACATGCATGAATCGGATTAAAATTTTGGCAAAAAGTTCGGGAGACCAGATGAGGCCACCCAAAAATTTCAAGGCCCATCGGGACCCACAATACGGATCGATGCCGATCCCTATTAGTGTGTCCAAATTGGCTATGATCTCTATAAGGGGTGCCCCATTATGTTAGCTAATTGGTCCACAATTTCATGCAATTCCGACGCACGGTTTGTGAGATATCGCATTTTCCATAAAGTAGTATTGCTTGAATTATGATTTTTGCCGATCTCTCCAAAGGGAGTTATGCCGATCCCTCCAACTTCCAAAAATTGGAATGAGATCCCTAGGGGATGTTTCACATGTTGTAGTAAGCTTGTACTCCAAGTTTCATGTTGATAGCATGTGTAGATTTTGAGTTATTAACCAATCATCACTGCAAAATTGAGTTATGGAATCGATACGATACGATCCATAGTGTTGAATATGCATCGTACCTGATCCATCTTTTGGAATTAGCAAGTTTTCGTTCTTCCGCTTCATATTATCATCTACGCTTGATTTTTGGACCCCATAATCATCGCTTTGGGCTATTGGCCTTGATGATTGTCGAGACTAACTTGTCCAGGCAGTTCATATATAGCTGAGTTAAAACGTCAGGTAACACATGGTATTGCAGGTAGTTAAATAAATATTCTCTAGGGATGTATTTAGTGGCATGTAAGTATCGTACATTGAAATCCTATGTTTTCCTCTTCCAAAATCGCTCTTTCATTCTCGCCTCCTATCACCTCCATTCTTTTGTTGATTTGGTTTGTTCTAGACATTCACTTGAACTTTACCAAAACTATCACTAGACTGCTTCACTGCAATATTAATCTGTACTCACTCTCCTCTTGGACCCACAACATTCTTCTTTCTAGAAGATCTGGCTTCCTCTTTCCTTAAATACTAAGCTGCCTTTGCATAGAAGCATTCCAATGTTGCGAGAGGCTTGCCAGCTAACCAATTGCCAAAATCAGATATTGGATCGATCCCTCTCATTACGACCATCAGTATTGCATGATCATTCGGATTATTAATTTATGTGACAGCTTTATGGATCTCTCCAAATAATATTTTAGCGTTCCTCCCAGAGCCTGGATCACGTTGGATAGGGACATTACATCGTCGGGGTGAGTTTCTTGCATATGGAACTGCTCCACAAACCTTATTGCCAAATCATCAAATCTAGAGATCGACCATGGGGGTAATCTTGTAAATCACATCATTGATATTCTAGAGATAGTAGTAGGAAAACTCCTACACTTGGTCACATTATTTGCTTTTGTGGATTCCATTAACCATTTATATCTCATCATGTGCTGCCTGGAGTCGGTTTTTCCCTTGTAGGTAGGCGTCGACTTATGCATGTAGAACATTGACCGTGAATGAGGTAAGGTTTCTCAAGATTCCCCAGTCATCGTTGGTCAAGCCTTGGCTCTCTCTCACTAATTTTTTGACCATAGCCGACAAATGCGGCATTTGGATAGTTGTGCCAACTGATAGTTGTGTTCCACCTCACATAAATCGTCTGGTCGATGTCTACGGAAAATTCCACACCTCTTTGGATCAACATCCTTTTGATGCGGTTCAAGCAAATTCACTTCATCGTCATTCCGAGGAAGCAATTGGTCAAGATTCAACTAAACTCCATCATCCAAATCAGGAATAGGAGCTCCAGCTTAGATTCTAACATGGACAAGCAAGTTCCCTCCTCTAGAGAAGGGATCAGTACCGTTCCCTATGGAGGGATCGGCACCGATCAGTCTTGCCAGATCAGACAAATTTTTTTATTAATGCCTTTCTACAAGAGATCCATCTATTTTGTGATGCCCGTGTCTATGATACTTGTCTAGAACTCTTCGATGCAAAGTAAGGGGTATGGTCCCTTCTAGTTTTCCTCGCTATTGCTGACTGAGTTAGTTCATTAGATTAATACTGGCTTGAATCTAATGATTCAATTGTTGATGGTTATCCACTAGCTCTCTCATCAGATTTTGGAATTCAGCTCTTGTAATTGAATTGGTTGGATTCCAGACTTTAACTAGATTAGCATTCACATCCATTGGTTAAATGCTCAGGCCTCCATGTTGGATGTTAGTATTCTTGTTTTCTTCTGCATTTTGAGAAGTAGACCTAATGTTCCTAACCACTGTTAATAGCTTTTCTTAGACCTTTACAAATCTGAATAGAACAAGAAAGCTTATTGAAGATAACTATGGATCTCCTTCGAGCGATTTTACAACCCAGTAGCAACAAAGGGATCCTAACAAGCTGAGAATCAAGTCTCTCAGTGAAAGCACCAAAATGTTTGCACCAAAAATTGGCACAGACACCCAATAGAAGTTTCGTAGAGAAATAAATGAAGAATATAATTGGAAACAAAGGATAAAATCCAAAAAATAGTAGTAAACTGAATCAATAACACGAACATCGTGATTTATAGTGGTTCAGTGTGGTGTGCCAACATTCATTTTGAACAGATTGCTTTATTAATCACTTCGTAAACTGAGCACAATACGGTTTCAGATGAAATTCCTTAGTTACAATAGAGTACAAAGAGACTAGTAGCATAAAGGTCTCGAATATGAATAGCCAAGCCAGTATTTGTAGACGAAGATGACAAAATATCTTCCTGAAAACTCGGTAGAAGGGCCTTCAAAACCATATGGACCCATAAGAGGGATCACATGGCCCAAACCACAAAGAATAAGGATCATTACCGATCCCCACTTTGGTGGAATTTGGGGGTGCGATCCCTATGGTAGCTTCCCATGTCAAAACATACTTAGCCTCCACTTTTAATTAGTATTGGGTTAGTAGAACTCAAGTTATTGCTTGATCTCTGCTTCAACATGGATTGCTTGCTAATTTCAGCTGATCCCTACCGAGGGAGAGGGCCAGTCCCTCTAACTTCATTCTTTTGAGGTGCGATCCCTAAGGTAGGTTCCTAAGGTTCTCTTATCTTGCTCACAAAATTTCGTATGCATTGGACTTGTGGACCTTGAGATATTAATTGTTTTCTATTGAAATGCACTTGCTCCCTAAAACATGTCGATCCCTACTTTGAAAGTTGATTTTTGTCGATCCTTCCTATATGTTGAGCTGTATTCCATACTTCGAACATTCAGTGTTACATATCTCTTAATTTCATTCAATCACGGCTTTATATTACCATATGAACTTGACTTATGGACCCTACAACCCTGGCTCTGGACACATCGATCTTGATAGCAGTCGAATCTAACTTGTCTAATCAGTTCAACATAGCCGGGTTAAAATGCTGGATAACAGTCTATTTCGGAAATAGAAAGAAATGATTATTCCTTGTAATTTCAAACGATGCATTCCTTTATATTCTAAGGTTAAAACTTTTGTTTCGGACTAATTTATGGAAATTATAATGGATAATCTTTTTAAATATGGTTCCAACAATTTAACATGGAAAAGAATATTCCAGTGAAGATATATAACTAGAACATATTTGATAAAAGTAAATATTTGTACGTAATTACTACGCATATAATAATTAAATAAAAAGATAATAATGAACTTGGATGTAACATTCGTGTTCAGAATAATTAACTAATGGAAAAAGAATTTAAAAGGTTGTAACTCCAATAATTGTAATAAATATGGGACTTGCAATACACTATCAGGGTAATTGGATTAACATGATCGATAAAAATGGAATAGATATAAACGGTTACTAGTTTGAAATTAGTAATCATACATAAATGTCTTAGGAAATGTTCGTTAGGATTGTATGGACAGATTGAATTTATGAGCATTGGGAAGGGATTTAGGGGTAGATAAATATTTAAGGTAAAACTTATTGCAAGTAAATTATGTCTAATATCTACCTAAGATAATATAAATAAAGACTTAGGATGGTTAATTGGACATAGTGGGTTAATGATGCAAGGTCAGTAGAGTTACTCGATGAAAGACTACCTTTCACTTTGAGGCTACTAGTAGTCTGTTATGCTTACCAAAGTTGAGAGATATCACTAATCCTAGGACCCATAATGACGTGAGAGATTGGGCTTGCTTTCTTAATTGGAAAGTATTAAATGGTCCAAATTTGGAAATAGGAGCGGTGAGGGATATCTCCATAGGGGTTCGCTTCTGGTTTGAGGTCTTAAGTGGTTGACGGGTCTGCCTCTCTCCTAAATGGAAGTATTAAGTAACCTAGTGAGATTCTAAATTAATAAATAAGGATGTCTCTAGAAAGGGTTTGCTTTAGTGTTGAGGTCTTAAGTGGCTGAAGGGTCTGCCTTCCTACCGAAAGAAGTAACCTAATGAGATCCTATATTTATAATTAAAGAGTGAGAGTGGATATCTTGGAAAGGATTCGCTTCAGGTATGGAGTCTTAAGAGATTGTAGGGCCTCCCTATTTTCTATAAAAGAAGTATTAAGTAGCCCAATGAGATTTCAAAGCAATGACATCTACATAGTATCATCGAGGAGTACGATTCTGGAAAAAGCTCTTAAATGACAGGGTTTTCTTATTTTCCACTTGAAAGTATTAAGAGGTTTGGGTACATTGCTAAGGCCGTAATAACAATAATACCATTTAGGAGCACACCTTGGGGATAGGTCTTGTAACGTCCCGCCTTTTTGCACGCTTTAAATCGACGATAAACCACACGCGTCAGACTTAAACCATACAGAAGGGCGGATTGTTATGGGGTAAATAAGAAAAAGCAGAGAAAGAAAAAAAAGAAAAAATAGAATCTTGTAGCGGAACAATAAATTATAATAATCAAATATACAGTTTATAAATCTGTTTTACAAAATATTCGATTATACTTATATAATACATATCAGAGTTACACATACCAATAACAATGCAGCGGAACAGTATGAGTGTAGTGGAATATAATAAATAATAATAATATAATCTTCGTCTTCGTCCTTCAGAGTTAAAGTCTTCGAAATCCTGAAATGCTCGGATTGACCCGAGCGAATTGAAAAGACAAAACACTCGAGTCAGAACTAAAAGATCTTATGTAAGTTAAATCAACGGTAACAAATATGAGTGTAAACGGCGTCGGAGATGTTTACAGGTTTTGACATCTCCTATCTAGTGTCTAACGTGAGTGCATTAACTTAAGAGATGCTTGGGATTCACATCTCCTAAGGATCAGTTAAACTATTTACATATTTTGCTATTATAATAATGTCTATTAGTAAAATAAACTTACTTACTTAAAAATAGCATTAAGGCTATACAATTTCCACCTTAACACGTAATAGTGCCAATAGTCTATACAGTGCCTGCATATCTCCTGATCGGGAGACTACGAGAAGACACTTCATAGGTACGACACAAATAGAAACTCGTAGTAAAGACTCGGTATGGTAGGTGACACGGCACAACTAGGCAATGCCAGGGTAGATATACCAATTACGCTTTCGGGTCGGTGGTAACGCGTAGCGCGCAGCTACCGCCCACCTCGAACAACACCCCCAAATAAAAGAAATCAAAAGTGGCCACCAAATCAATCCAAAAGTCAAAGTATAATATCGAAGGGATGTGTCCGATCAAAGGTGCTACCTTATTAACCCGTCGATCGCTCCTGTTTTAGCCACCTTATGCCAACTCACGGGAGTTGGGTCCACGTATTTACCTCAAAGGAAACGCTGCCACCATCCTACTTCATTCTGGAATCTCCACCGCATACACGGTTGTTAAAGTGGTTTTCGGAGTTGGCAGAGAGCATGACAACTTCCGATCCCGGTCTCTTCAACAACCAAACATTATTATAACACCGCGGTCATTTCAAAATAATTTATACTTCAAAACCGGAATATAATATCCATTTCAAAAACTTATAAATACGATATCTTTTCCATTTTAAAACCCAAATAAATATGATATCATTTTTATTTCAAATATATCTTTTTCCAAAAATCATAGCACTTTCAAATCTATTTACCTTGAAACTCATAGCTTTGAAACATAACTTTTAATACTTAATGGTTTAAATACTATATTACTTATTAATAAAATAGCTTTTTTAAATTTCCCAATAAATTCCAATTATCGATTTAAACCTCCAAATAAACCATTTCAATTCATATATTTCAAAGCTCAAACTGTTCCACCATTTCAAAACTAATTCTTTGATAATTCCATATATATCAAATTCAGTTACTATTATTTAGATTTGAAATGTTTACTTAATAAATCAAATAAAATTTAAGTAAAACTTTTAACTTCAAACAACTAGATATTCTTTAAATTTTATTTAACCTTATATATTCATTTATCTCAACTTTATATTCATTTAAAGCACTTTAAACCAAATCAAGTTATAAGAATCATACCCTTTAAAATCTCACTTATATTTAAATTCCAAATCAAATTTATTCAAGTAAAAATCTTTAAGTAATTCAATTTAAACCAATTTCATATTTATCTTCCAACTTAAATTTCATTTAAGTCATTTAAAACTCTCTATATATATAATACCTTCAATAGGTACTTACCCGTATAATATAAACCATCCAACTCCATTATTAAACAATTTTATACATAGCTTAAATTCAAGAATTTAACTATATATATATATAATAATAATATTTATATAACATCAAAATTAATATTTAATAAACCGTATATTTCTTTCCAAAACCATAGAAATTATTTAAAAATATTTTTATATATGGACCACGGTGTCTGTATAAAATTTTCTATCATATGCTCAAGTGAAACGGATATTTATCATTTCAATCCGTAATTTAAAAATAAAATCGCGCTTGAATTTCAATTTCTAAAATGAAAAAAAGAACACAAATTCTCACCCCCATATGCCACGTCAACATCATCGCTGAACCCAATACGCGTACGCATGAATGCTACTCACGAAACCGAACGCTGCCGAACCCAATCCAAGGCCGTTGACCCAACCTTGACCGCCCCTAACGTCGTCGTCCTACACCACTTCGACACGCCGCAGCCACCAATGGAACCACCTCCTCCTCCTACATCGGCCGCACCCCCTCTGGTCGCCCAGAAACGCCGCGCGCCGCCCCCCATTTGAAACCCTAGATCGAAATTTGCCGACAATCCAACCGTTAACATCACGAGCGAACGGCACAGATCAACTCCCCTCGGTCCCCTCTACAAAACCCAGAAACGGTTCGTCGATGTCGAGTTTGATTTCGACGTGATGAACGGTCGAGACTTCTTCGATTTTTACCGGTTAAACGACAATCCAAAACGAAAAACGAATTTCACCAAACGATTACGCACTTCGAGAGCTTCAACATATATTTTTTCTGAATTTTTCTGAGGAGTTTGAATTTTTAGCTTTGGATTGAATTTGCACTTGGATTTGGAAATATAGAATTTTTGTCTGCCATTGAGGAAGAGGAGGAATAGAATGAATTTACGTACAGACAAATGAGAATTAGGGAGGCTAGGGTTTATTGCAGGATATTTATAGAGAAAGTTGAAATAGAATAAATGGATCAGGTTGAATACGCGCTAACGACAAAGTGGCCCAAAAAGCCCATTCTGACCCCAGAACGAAAGTGGGTAAACCCATATATCAAAATAGGTGTTTTTAAATATTTTAAACGCGATGGAATAAGTTTCACGTCCAAATTCCATTGTATGAAGAAGTTATGCTAAAATCAAAAAATTTCAAATTGATTTCAATTTCAATAATTTCAAGGCATTTCGAGTCTGTACGATCAAACGACAAGTCCGATCGCTACTAGACTTGAAACCCTACAATAATTCACCGTTACGGATCCGATGAAACTGGTTTCGTCGAAATCCATGCCAGTGGCCAAAATGGCTATTTTTCCATTAATTAAATAATTTAATATTAAATTAATTAAATCCAATTTTTAAATTTCAATTCTATAATCGACAATACTTGTCATTTTTAATTTCTTAAACATTTATACTAATTTAAACATATTTAACTGTTGATTTAAAATTGATAAATTCCTCAATTTCCTTAAATTCAACAATTATAAATTAAATTTCCAAAATTCTATTTAATTAAACCCATCAATAATTACTCCATTGATTATTGTTAAATAGATGACTTAAATATTGGATTTAAAACTATTACATTAATTTTTCTCATATTATCTTTATTTCAAATAATGTAGTAATTAATTTCATTCACAATAAATCCAATGAATTATAATTTATTTCAATAAATAAACTTGATTTAACTCCAAATCCTTTTTATTTCATAAATAATTATTCAATAAAAAAAGGTAACCTTTGTTTACCCTATTATACATTAGTAAGTCCAAATTTTCATCTTTCCTCCGTACTAACTACCCTATTTTCCTTTTATCACATTTCTACGAATATACACGCTAATTGCGTTTTACATTCTAAATAAATTCATTTACTTAGGTGCATACTTTCCATTATATCGATTACTACAATACGCATAAATATACAATTCCAATTATTCCATTATTACATTTACGCCTTCCGTTATTATATTAATAATCACTAAGTAACGTTTATTATCAACTATAAATATTATAACTACTTAACGGACATTGATTTTATAAATTTACCACATTTATTACGTATTCTTCACCAGTTAACATAATTTTGAATTCCTTTCCCAATCTACTAATTTCAATCAATCCTAACTTTACCATCTGTATCAATTAATAGGGTGTGCACTAATTTAGTTATTGCGTTAATTCTTATTAATATAACATTAAGGTTCCTTTACTCCAATTGATTTCAAATTTTATTATAAACGAAATAAACAGGTAACCTTACCATACACTAAGGTTTATTATTTCCAACAAATTATCATAGTTGCCTACATAATATTAACTCAAATATTTACACACAACCGTTACTATTTTCACATGCCTAATCCTTATACAATAGTCATTTTATTTTTATTTATTATAACATTTAAAACTTAAATCTTTGCTTTGGTTTTCTTACATTAATAGGGTTTTTATTTCTTACAATATCAATGTTACCATTTATCCTATTATTTCACCCGTTATTTAATTAAAGTCTCAATTAAATTTATTTACCTAGATTTCACTCTTTTATTACATCATTTATTACTTTACAAAATAAACAAACATTTAAACTCATAAAAGTAGTATCAAATTTCATTTTAAATCCAATAGATTTCCAAATCAAAGTTTATACGTATTTCAAACAACTATTATAATTACTCCTAGAACATTGGTTTTATTAAATGACCATTTATTAATATTTAATTTCCTTAATTTAATTCAATAAATGTAGCAGTGCGTTCTTTCATTAATAATTCAATACCTACTTTATATTTTTATATTCAATTTCCATCCAGGTATAACGCTTACACTATTTCATTTATTGTAGTTTCATTTAATCTATAACAATTTTAGCTTTAATAATCATTGTTACACTTCATCATAGTTATTATTTCATTATTCATTTACAAATTTTATTTGTTTCAATATTATTCCTTTATACATTATAAGGTTTTTATTTCTATCTAAATTTAATTACAAAATCTCGTTAATTTAACCAAATTTATTTACCAAAATTAACGGGTCGTTACACTCTCCCCTACTCAAAACTTTTCGTCCCGAAAAGGAAAAGAAGGGAAAGGAAGAATTAAGAAATCAATATATCTTACTTAAAATATTAGATTTATACCCAAAAAAATTTACAAAATTTAATAATTCAAACAAAATACTCATTTATAACCTTAAATCTTTTATACTTAAATTAATAAAGTTTGGAAAACATTTTCAAAATTTTCTAAGTCCAAAATTTACGGAAAATTTCGGCAGAGTCTCCTTTGTACAGAGAGACTCTGGAGAATATATAATAGCAATTATAATAATATACAACATATATTTTCCAAACTAATATAAATCCCAACACGGGAAAAATATAATACCGCTAAAAACCGTATTCCGAAAACGTACCTATTTGTCGTGCAATTTACGCTTAATTATGAAACCAAAAGCAGTAGCAATTGCTTCCATAACCTGTATTTCACTTATATAATCCAAAAGATTAACAATTATATAAAATGAAATATTTAAGGTTGTTTCAACCATAAACAACAATCAACATAGCAACAACCAATTTGCAACAAACTGCATACGACCATCATATAGAATCGATATAAATCAAACATTCATCTATATCAAACAAAAAAAATAGTTGTTCGGGTTCAAAACTTTAAATTGTATAGAATGAAAAATAAACTATCAAGTGCACCATTCACTCAACAGTCTTTGATGAAATTGAATAGATTATTCATACATCCACACAAATTCAAAGTATCCTTGCCCAAACAACCGTATATCAAAACAAACAACAATTCCAAACACAGATCAAGTTCATTCTTATTTATTTCATTCATATAATAATTTATCTTTTTAATCTACGTTTTATTTCTTACAGTTTCATTCACCTTTATTCATTTCTACCAAAGCCTCATTTCACTTATTCATATCATGAAATTTTCTTTTTTATTATATTACATTCATTTATTCACTATTAATTTCATTTATTACAGTATTCATTTTTCTGCTTATTTTCATAATAAATAGCTTCAATCATTTACTTAAGTATATAATTACTTGCTTAAGTATATAACAATTATAACCTCCATTCTTATTAATAAAAGCAATTTATTGAACACTTCATTACATACTTCTATTTGTACAATTTCCATTACATTTTCTTATTAAATATTTCAACCTTTTATATTTGGTAAGTTATATATATGCATTTTAAGAATGTAATTGAAAGTTATACAAGTTTTCTCATTTTCTTTAATTAATTTACTGTTCAATAATTATATCTTTTATTTCATAGGTTAAAATTTCAAATTTCATTTAATTTCATTCATAACCTATCATTAAATCTCTAATTTTAACTAAAGGCTCCATTTATTAATACGTTACATTCCATTTCACTACAATAACTGAAACTGTTAATTAATGGAAACTTAAGAACTAAATACCGGGTTAAATTTCAAATCATTTTAAAATAACGGATAAATATATACTTATAATTTATATATATCCAATTATAATTAAACAATTTAAAATTTATATTTGGTTTATCAAAACAAATCTGCAGTAACTACTACAGTGGCCTTCCCACTTCGAAACTCGAAAATGAATGTCAATGATGCGGACGCCATCACCGAAATTATTTTCCAGCGACAGAGAGGGAAGTACAAAACTAATTTCTTTCCAAAATTTCTTTTAAAACATTCCTTTCAAATTATATTGAAATATTTATATCAGAAAATACTTCTAATAATATTATTATTATATTCCAATTCATTTGAAAGAAATTTTCAAAACCCCGGAACTTAAATTCTAAATTTCCAATTTTATTTATTTCAATTTCAATCTTATTTCAACTATTATTTATAAATTTCATTACCTAACAACCAATATATTGCAACCAAATATATATCTTATTTATAAAAATTTATTATTTATATATAGAAAATATAATAGGCAAAATTATTTCATTCATCTATATTAAAACAAATGTTATGTCGATCTGTCCTATTAAGTGTTTAGAAATCCCTATTGATGTCATAGCGTCCCATGCACCAATCAGAATTCATAAATACAAAATGGAACAGATTAACACAATATTAAAACCTTTTATAACACTAACAAATATGCTCTCTCATATATATACACTCAGCGACTCCCATAGGGTATTTCTACCCTATTAATAAAGAGTCAGGCCTCACAAAGCTAAGGTTTATCGCTAAACAAAAGCTCTGATACCAGATGTAACGTCCCGCCTTTTTGCACGCTTTAAATCGACGATAAACTACACACGTCAGATTTAAACCATACAGAAGGGCGGATTGTTATGGGGTGAATAAGAAAATAAAGAGAAAGAAAAAAAGACAAAATAGAATATTGCAGCGGAACGATAAATTATAATAATCAAATATATAGTTTATAAAGCTGTTTTACAAAATATTCGATTATACTTATATAATACATATCATAGTTACACATACCAATAACAATGCAGGGGAACAGTATGAGTGTAGTGGAATATAATAAATAATAATAATATAATCTTCATCTTCGTCCTTCAGAGCTAAAGTCTTCGAAATCCTGAAATGCTCGGACTGACCCGAGCGAATTGAAAAGACAAAACACTCGAGTCAGAACTAAAGGATCTTATGTAAGTTAAATCAACGGTAATAACTATGAGTGTAAACGGCGTCAGAGATGTTTACAGGTTTTGACATCTCCTATCCAGTTTCTAACATGAGTGCATTAACTTAAGAGATGCTCGGGATTCACATCTCCTAAGGATCCGTTAAACTATTTACTATGTAGTAATATTTCGCTATTATAATAATGTTTATTAGTAAAATAAACTTACTTTAAAGTAGCGTTAAGGCTTTACATTTTCCACCTTAACACGTAATAGTGCCAATAGTCTATACAGTGCCTGCATATCTCCTGATCGGGAGACTACGAGAAGACACTCCATAGGTACGACACAAATAGAAACTCATAGTAAAGGCTCGGTATGGTAGGTGACACGGCACAACTAGGCAATGTCAGGGTAGATATACCAATTATGCTTACGGGTCGGTGGTAACGCGTAGCGCGCAGCTACCACCCACCTCGAACAACACCCCCAAATCAAAGAAATCAAAAGTGGCCACCGAATCAATCCAAAAGTCAAAGTATAATATCGAAGGGATGTGTCCGATCAAAGGTGCTACCTCATTAAACCGTCGATCGCTCTTGTTTTAGCCACCTTATGCCAACTCACGGGAGTTAGGTCCACGTATTTACCTCAAAGGAAACGCCGCCACTATCCTACTTCATTTTGGAATCTCCATCGCGTATACGGTTGTTAAAGTGGTTTTTGGAGTTGGCAGAGAGTATGACAACTTCCGATCCCGGTCTCTTCAACAACCAAATGTTATTATAATACCGTGGTCATTTCAAAATAATTTATACTTCAAAACCAGAATATAATATCCATTTCAAAAACTTATAAATACGATATCATTTCCTTTTTAAAACCCAAAAAAATATGATATCATTTTTATTTCAAATATATCTTTTTCCAAAAATCGTAGCACTTTCAAATCTATATACCTTGAAACCCATAGCTATAAAACATAACTTTTAGTACTTAATGGTTTGAATACTATATTACTTTATATTAATAAAATAGCTTCTTTAAATTTCCCAATAAATTCCAATTATCGATTTAAACTTCTAAATAAACCATTTCATTTCATATATTTCAAAGCTCTAACTGTTCCACCATTTCAAAACTAATTCTTTGATAATTCCATATATATCAAATTCAATTACTATTATTTAGATTTGAAATGTTTACTTAATAAATCCAATAAAATTTAAGTGAAACATTTAACTTCAAATAACTGGATATTCTTTAAATTTTATTTAACTTGATATATTCATTTATCTCAATTTTATTTTCATTTAAAACACTTTAAACCAAATCAAGTTATAAGAATCATACCCTTTGAAATCTCACTTATATTTAAATTCCAAATCAAATTTATTCAAGTAAAATTCTTAAATAATTCAATTTAAACCAATTTCATATCTCCAACTTAAATTTCATTTAAGTCATTTAAAACTCTATATATATATATATAATATCTAAATAGGTACTTACCCATATAATATAAACCATCCAACTCCATTATTAAACTCATTTTTATTAAACAATTTTATACATAGCTTAAATTCAAGAATTTAACTATATATATATAAAATAATATTTATATAACATCAAAATTAATATTTAATAAACCGTATATTCCTTTCCAAAACCATAGAAATCATTTTAAAAAAAAATTATATATAGACCACGGTGTCTGTATAAAATTTTCTATCATATGATCAAGTGATGCGATATTTATCATTTCAATCCATAATTTAAAAATAAAATTACAGTTATATATCATTTCAAACCGCAATCCCGAAAGAAATGAGAATGCATAATAACTTGCAGTTTATAACAATATAGAATACAGCATCCATTCACCCAATATCAATCATCAACCATTTATTACAATCATCATCCAAATTCAAATAATAACATCAATAAATAACAATCAATTACTGACAGTTTATTTTTCAATAATAAATTAATTTAACTGGCAGTTTATATGCAATAATAAGTTGAATAACGATTTAATTCAAATAAATGCAATTTAACTAAGATGATGATTAAATATATGCCAAACAGTTATAAATAAATTTCAAATCACATCATATATCAATTTAATAAACATAAGAAATTTTAGAAGTTGTGAGTGGGTTAAATCACTCATCTTTTGAATTTAAATTGAATTTAAATCCAATTTAAACCCAAAAATTGCACAGTCTCCAAATTCGTCCAAACCAGCGCCAAATTGTTCGGAATTTTATTACGATCTAACAAAAAAATCGCACGTGGAATGAAGTTCATATGCGAAAAATATAGCGAAAATTGCGCTTGAAGTTCAATTTCTAAAATAATAAAAAAACACAAATTCTCACCCCCATATGCCACGTCAACATTCATCCCTGAACCCAATACGCATACACATGAAAGTTACTCACGAAATCGAATGCAGTCGATCCCAATCCAAGGCCGTTGACCCAACCTTGACTGCCCCTAACGTTGCCGTCCTACCCCACATCGACACGCCGCAGCCACCAATGGAACCACCTCCTCCTCCTACATCGGCCGCACCCCCTCGGTCGCCCAACGCCGTGCGCCGCCCCCCATTTGAAACCCTAGATCGAAATTTGCCGACAATCCAACCGTTAACTTCACGAGCGAACGACACAGATCAACTCCCCTTGGTCCCCTCTACAAAACCCAAAAACGGTTCGTCGATCCGTCGAGTTTGATTTCAACGTGATGAACGGTCGAGACTTCTTCGATTTTTACCGGTCAAACGACAATCCAAAACGAAAAACGACACCAGACAATTACGCACTTCGAGAGCTTCAATATATATTTTTTCTGAATTTTCTGAGGAGTTTGAATTTTTAGCTTTGGATTGAATTTGCACTTGGATCTGGAAATATAGAATTTTTGTCTGCCATTGAGGAAGAGGAGGAATAGAATGAATTTACATACAGACAAATGAGAATTAGGGAGACTAGGGTTTATAGCAGGATATTTATGGAGAAAGTTGAAATAGAATAAATGAATCGGGTTGAATACGCGCTAACGACAAAGTGGCCCAAAAAGCCCGTTCTGACCCCGGAACGAAATTGGGTAAACCCATATATCAAAATAGGTGTTTTTAAATATTTTAAATGCGATGGAACAAGTTTCATATCCAAGTTTCATCGTATGATGAAGTTATGCTAAAATTAAAAAAATTCAAATTGATTTCAATTTCAATAATTTCAAGGCGTTTCAAGTCCGTACGATCAAAGGACAAGTCCGATCGCTACGAAACTTGAAACCCTACAATAATTCACTGTTACAGATCCGATGAAACTAGTTTTGTCGAAATCCGAGCAAGTGGCCAAAATGGCTATTTTTTCATTAATTAAATAATTTAATGTTAAATTAATTAAATCCAATTTTTAAATTTCAATCCTATAATCGACAATTCTTGTCATTTTTAATTTCTTAAACATTTATACTAATTTAAACAAATTTAACTGTTGATTTAAAATCGATAAATTCCACAATTTCCTTAAATTCAACAATTATAAATTAAATTTCCAAAATTCTATTTAATTAAACCCATCAATAATTATTCCATTCATTATATTAAATAGATGACTTAAATATTGGATTCAAAACTATTACATTAATTTTTCTCATATTATCTTTATTTCAAATAATGTAGTAATTAATTTCATTCACAATAAATCGAATGAATTATAATTTATTTCAATAAATAAACTTGATTTAACTCCAAATCCTTTTTATTTCATAAATAATTATTCAATAAATAAAGGTAACCTTTGTTTACCCTATTATACATTAGTAAGTCCAAATTTTCATCTTTCCTCCGTACTAACTACCATATTTTCCTTTTATTACATTTCTACAAATATACACGCTAATTGCGTTTTACATTCTAAATAAATTCATTTACTTAGGTTCATACTTTCCATTATATCGATTACTACAATATGCATAAATTTACAATTCCAATTATTCCATTATTACATTTACGCCTTCCGTTATTATATTAATAATCACTAAGTAACGTTTATTATCAACTGTAAATATTATAACTACTTAACGGACATTGATTTTATAAATTTACAATTTATTACATATTCTTCATCAGTTAACATAATTTTGAATTCCTTTCCCAATCTACTAATTTCAATCAATCCTAACTTTACCATCTGTTTCAATTAATAGGGTGTGCACTAATTTTGTTATTGCGTTAATTCTTATTAATATAACATTAAGGTTCTTTTACTCCAATTGATTTCAAATTTTATTATAAACGAAATAAACAGGTAACCTTACAATACACTAAGGTTTATTATTTCCAACAAATTATCATAGTTGCCTGCATAATATTAACTCCAATATTTACACACAACCGTTACTATTTTCATATGCCAAATCCTCATACAATTGTCATTTTATCTTTATTTATTATAACATTTAAAACTTAAATGTTTGCCTTGGTTTTCTTACATTAATAGGGTTTTTATTTCTTACAATATCAATGTTACCATTTATCCTATTATTTCACCCATTATTTAATTAAAGTCTCAATTAAATTTATTTATCTAGATTTCGCTCTTTTATTACATCATTTATTACTTTACAAAATAAACAAACATTTAAACTCATAAAAGTAATATCAAATTTCATTTTAAATCCAATAGATTTCCAAATCAAAGTTTATACGTATTTCAAACAACTATTATAATTACTCCCAGAACATTGGTTTTATTAAATGACCATTTATTAATATTTTATTTCCTTAATTTAATTCAATAATGTCACAATGCGTTCTTTCATTAACTAATTCAATACCTACTTTATATTTTTATATTCAATTTACATCCAGGTATAACGCATACACTATTTCATTTACTGTAGTTTCATTTAATCTATAACAATTTTAGCTTTAATAATCATTGTTACACTTCATCATAGTTATTATTTCATTATTCATTTACAAATTTTATTTGTTTCAATATTATTCCTTTATACATTATAAGGTTTTTATTTCTATCTAAATTTAATTAAAAATCTCATTAATTCAACCAAATTTATTTACCAAAATTTACGGGTCGTTACAGGTCTTAAATGATGGGATCTACCTGGATTATAGAAGCCTGCTTCATATTTAGAAGCCTGCTTCATATTTAGAAGTACTAAGTGGCTAATGGATTTGGAAGTATTGGGTATTTCATATGGCTTCATTAGTATTTCATACCTTGGAAATGGGTAAGTAAGTAATCGTGTATGCAAGGCAAGGTTAGATTAGAATTGCTAACCTTAATGGAAAAAACAATTAAATAGATACCAATCGGTATAAGTTATGTTATGGACAATTTATAGTTTCCAATCACCAAAATGTTGTTTTGACCTCCCTCCTCATTACAACCCACATGATAGAATTTAAAGGAACATGTCACTGGAGTCAGATGTGCTTTGTTTTTAGAGAGTCTTCTTTCTCTCATGCTCGATGCTGATGTGACAATCTACTATTTAAGGAATACCATTAATTCCAAGGTAGTAGTCATAGTTAGTATTCCTATCTATTATTGTTTCCACCATGAGATTTGATTTCTATCACTATGATAATGCTCATGCTTATTTGTAGGTACCAAGTCCAACGCCTATGCTTTGATGGACATGGATTTTGGTTTTTTTTCGAAATTTAGGCCCACGGTGGTATGAGTTGTTACATTGCATGTAGTTTATGAGAATTAAATAATTATTTGAGTAATATGAGGTGATATGGGATGTCGTTATGTTATTCTCTTGATTATTATTTGTAAGAAAATGTCACTCAAACGGGGATTACTCGGGTATGTGATGATACTTGCTGCGGTGAGCATATTATAGTCCCGTGGTGACTTATGGGTATAGCCATGTGCCGATGTGGAATTAGAGCTATAGTATATTATTGTCATGTTGTAACTTATACAGAGCCGTGTGTCGGCTTATGACTAAAGTAATATGTGGATATTGGATATGAATATTATATGTCATTCACTTGTTGTCCAGCTCGCTTTATGGCTAGAGAGTGAACCAGATTGGCCACTATCCATCCTGACAGCCTGATCGTAGGGTCACGCCCCAGATCCACGACACCATTGTTGGATATTTGGATGCATGTCACTGGATTTGTAGTTGGTAAGGTATATGCCCTATAGCCCCTTGTGTTACATAGGCTAGCAGTATGCTACCTATAGGCAAAGCAGGGGCATGACCGGGGCTACGCATAGAAAAGCCACCAATGGATAGGGTTACGATGTCTGTCGAGGTAACTGAAGACTGTAAGGATAGATAGTACTCTATGGGAGGTGAGAAGTCCTGGTTCCTTAGAGCATGTTAAGTGCTATCAGTCTCCATTTCTGGTTTAAAATTATGTATGTGATATGGACTTGCATATATTATTCACTATCACATTAGACTGTTATCCTAGAGACCGTGTGTCTATATTGTAGTTGGTCCTTGTGTAGGATCGATTTCATCCTAGAGGGGGGTGTACAGGGTGATACTAATGATTATAAATGAGACGACCCGACTTTCTACTCCCAGAAAATCGCATCATCTTGGAGAAAGAAAGGGATAGAAGAAGAAAAGAAAGAGAAAGAAAGAAACAACAACATCAGAGAACTCACAGCGGAACGAATAAAATATAATAAATAACATAAAATATTACACAGTATCTATTTACATCAGAGTACACAACTAAAACAACAGATAATAGACAGTTATAAACTTCTGTCTAACTATACAACTCAAGATACAACAGAAACAGATACTAAACATACACAGCGGAAACAATATATATAACTACACGTCGAAGCCTCCTGCTCCATATCTCCTCCAGAATTCGTCAAGCTAACCTGATCACTTGACTACTCATACATATATGAGTACCCAAGAGTTTAATAAAAAAGGAAAATAAACACTCGGGTCAGACAGGGGTCTGGTGTGAGTAAACGGGTTAAAATTGTTTAACTTTAGAAAACCTTTGAAAAGAAAAGGTATCACGTGAGACTTCCCACGCATGAACATGGAAAAGTTTTTACCTTACGCTAACCAAAACATTTGATAGGAAATCCAGTGATATTATAATAGTGTCTAGGGTTTTCAAGTAAATAAGAAATAGCCGAAATTGTTACATCTATTAAATTCTAGCTACTAGCCACAAAAGTGGGTAATACAATCAAAACCGTAGGGTCTCGTAGGAAGAATGGGTTTCCATCAATGGCAGGGCTACTGGGGTACCGCCCGTCACAGTACGTGGCCTAGATCAACGTACCGAGGAGTACTCCCACTCCCTGCAACACAAGGTCGGAACCATCCCTTACTGGACAGTCCCGAACAAGACCACCCCGTAGTTGGCGCGACCAACCACACACTAAGCCGAAATAGAAAGGGACCTCTAGACAGGGGTAAATCTTGCTCTCAAGTCGGGGCTACCCACGAAGCCTTGCTGCACCTCCCCTGTTTTAGCCATTCCCGGTTGATGAGGCTTGAGGTTACGATTACCTTTATAGAACACATCTATCTTAGAATGCTCATCGCCCACCTGACGATGTTCTGAAAGCATTCAATCCATACAAGTTCGTTCCGAGTTCGAACGAAACCGAAGGCACTATCTCCTTGCACTCATTATTGGAATCACCCTCAGAGTCAACGACCATAGCCCTTGTACTCTGATTCGCCATCTAAGCACTATTCCATCAAACTCATTACGGAATCACCCACAGAGTTATACTGACGTATAGCCCTTACACCTCGAGTCTTCACTTGCTCCATTTGGATACACGACCTAACGTTTAATTGGAATCGATGTGGTTTTCGGATATCCAAATATGGAAACCCGGTCCCGGTCTCACCGAAACCAAACGCCATTTTAATGTCCAAGTTGTACTTAAGGGTTTAAACAGTTTAAACTTATATTCATGATGAAATAAACAAATAGATGAATCATATTATCACAAGAGATAATTCATATCAATATTCATCTTCACAAAGCAGCATATCACACAACATATATATCCAAATCATCCAGTATCAAACCAATATCAAACATCCAATATCAACCAATCATACAATATAAATCTCCAAATATTTATCATCCAATATCAATCAATTAACCAATATTAATCAATCAACCCATATTAATCAAACATCCAGAACAGAATTGATTATCTCTTAATCAACTGAATTATCATAATCCTTCTTCATTAATTATTATTCCAAATAAATTAATCTTCTCTAATGATCTTTCTCAATTAATCTTCCTTGATTAATTAATTACATTTAAGTAATTATCCTATCCATATTCAGTAATTAACCCTTTAATTACTATCATTAATTAATTAACTATAATTAATTACATTAATTCTTAATTAATTACAATTAATTAATCACTTATATTAATCAACCTTGATTAATATCATTAATCACATTAATTAATGATCCTTATTAATTAATAATTACTTTAATTAATTAAATAATTAACTTATAATTAATCAACTCATAAATCATAATCAGTAATTAACAATTTGTAATTACTTATTTTAATTAATTAATTATTAATCTTTGGTTAATTAATCTAATTAATAACCCTTAATTACTTCATTAAGTAATTATTAACCAATTTAAATTAACAATTAATCCGTATTTAATTACTTAATTAATTAATTACATTTTAATTAATTACCCTGGGTAATTAATCTTAAATAATCACATTCTTAAATTAATTAATCACATTAATTAATAAATTAAAATAATTAAATAATTAACTCTTAATTACTTACATAAATAATTATCTCTAATTACTTCCATTAATAAATCTTAATTAATCTCTTAATTAATTACTTAACAAGTAATTAATTCCATTATTAAATAATTCTTAATTCTTTAATTAATTAACAACCCCATAATTAATTAACTTAAAACAATTAACTTAATTAATTCCTTAATTGATAACATTAAGTGATTATTCATTAATCACTTACATTTTAATTACTTCCATGAGTAACTTTTCTAATTACTTCCATAAGTAATTACCATTCTAATTTTATTCAATTATTAACCATTGATTACTTCATTAAGTAATTACACTTAATTAATCCATAATTAAGTGATTATTTAAAATTAAATTAAATAATTAACTAATTATTTAAAATTAATTAAACAATTAATTAATTAACAACTTATATTTAAAATCCTTAATTAATTAAGAAAGTTTTATCTTAATTAATCCTTTACTTAATTACAAATCATATAAATTTAAGTATTCATAAGAGCATAACGTAGATATGTTACCCATTATTTATCTTTATAAATACATTATCTAAATCAAATTTTAATAACTTAAACAAATTATCTTATTTGGATTTCAAAATCATAATAATAGCTTTATTTGAAAATAAGACAATTATAAATAAATTTTGAAATTTCAAAACACATTAATTATCTAAGTTAAACTTATTCATTTAAAATAAAATTTGAAACTTTAGTTTAAAATCATTACTTCAAAATTTCTTTAAACCTTGATTCAATATTTGAATTCAAAATACTCCTTTAAATTGAACTTCAAAATTTAATCAGATAATTACTTCCTAAAGCAAACTTTTTTTTTAAAACATTTTTAAATTTGAAATAAATTCAGTTGTCATTTTTTCTAAAGGTTTGATTTATATTCATATCACAAAACAAGCTTTAACTTTGTAATTTATTTCTTCTACAAAAAACTTAACTTGTTTTCATTAATTCACTAATGAATTTAATCTGTAAATTAGTACCTTCTTTTTACTGAACCCTTCCAGATTAGAATACCTAAAATACTCGAGCACGAATACTAAGCTACACGTGCCTGCCCCGAGACAGCTCCAAAACCCCTCGCTTCGAGTCGATCACAAGAATTACGCGAGTTCTTCCCGAGCGAAACTCGTCTTCCCAAACAAAACTCCCCAGATCAATGTCGTGCACACAACACCCATGTGCACATTTCCCCTCGCCTCCGGCCAGCTACGGTCGTCACGACCCCCTACCACCATCACACAATCGCATACGTGCCTCATAAAACACACAGATCCAACAATATTAAAACGAATCAAAATCTGAGCATTAAAACGAAAAATTACAGAACTACCCAACCCAAAAACCCCCAATGTCGATCGCCTCATCGCCGGTTAACTCCGTCGACCCCCCACGTCAATTCGCCATGTCTAAGAGCTTCAACACCCCAAATGCGATTGAACTCGGTTCATTATCCAAGTCGCACAAGCCATTAAAGTTCGACCGAAACAAACTGTAACTAAAACCCTAGTTCCATTGATTCCCATCAAATTATTCAACTGAAAAATTCTTATGCATTTTTCCTAAAATCTACAGCTTACAATCTAGCTATGATTCAAAAATCAACTCAAATTAATGCACAGATAATCAACAATTCACAAAATCCCTAATTTCATATAAACCCCAATTTCAACATGATTACTAAATTAAAAATTATCATACAAACTCTAAAAATCATATTTTTCCAAATATAATTCGAATATAAATTCAAAACTAAAAATTGAAATCATAAAATTTTGCCCAAGTTTGGTTTTTCACTGTATTTTGAAATTTTTGAGCAAATTATTCATTTTAAAATTCTATAACTATTTTTAAATGATCAATCACTTGATTACAAACAACTTCCATTAACAACTCACTGTCTAAATCATGTTAAAAATCATGTTATTTGAATTTTGAAAGACTTGGAACTGTTTTCTAATGGCACTGTAACCATATTATACTTTTTCTTCAGGCAGTTCCTTATTTTTTTATAATCATGCATTAAGGTAACAAAAATTTGTCATCAAAGCAATCCATTTGCATACAGCATTTAAACATAAATTTAAGTCAAACTGCTTTTAAAATAGGATTTACTCACCTGTATATATATGCAGAGCAGTGCAGATTTGAATTTCTCAATTTCAAATTTCCAGGTTGAATCGTAAATCTGAAAACTGTGCTTTGGTTTGTTGTTGAAAACTTTACTGCATGCTTTACAATTGTTGATTAAACTTGCAGATGCCCTCAAAAGAAAATGCAGGTTGAATTCCATTTGCAATTGCAGATTGTAAATTTGCAGGTTGCAGATTTGTAGGTTATAGCCTTTTGGAGTTGCAGATAGGTTTTGCAGGTTGAAGTAGAATTTAGAAATGCAGACTTCATTTGCAGGTTGAAGTCTTTTTTTTTTAGATTTTAAATTTGCTTTTGGGTTTTAATCTTTCGGATTTGAGAAAGATTTCTGTTTTGAGAATATTTTCTGATTGCCACTAATTGAAAGAGGAAACAATTTTTCTTATAAGCTAGGTTTATTGAAAAAAATTAAAGAGAGTAAAATTTTTGAAATAAAGACACTTGTCCCTAAAATTACATTTGTCATCCTATTAACTTACTTACTTTACAAGTGTTTTTGAGATGATAACATGTTTACACATGTTTGAATAATTTTAATTAATTTATCATTTAATTTAAATGTAATATAACCTTACATAATTAAGTTACTTTGTTAATAAATGCTTACTTATGTATTTATACGTATTTATAAAATGTTTATACACATAAGTGAAATGTTTTTATGAAAATAAGCTTTTGAATTTTAATAAATACACGTGTGAAATCTTTGTAAACCTTTATTTTGTAAATAGCCTACCTTTTAAAGAAAATATTCTAATATTAATAAAAGTGCAAATAATTCCTATATATGTATTTAAAATCTAAAACATTTATACATATGCATTTATAACTATTTTAAATTAAACATTTTAAAGAAAACAAAAATAAAACATTGATTCTAAAACAATGCTTCAAATTACAATTCATTCATATATAAATTGTTAATGGATTAAAATTCAATTTCGAAACAATATCAAGCTATAACATATACATACATATGTGTTACAATTTGAAAACTCAATCTTTAATTTAAAACAAAAGCTCTTCTATTCACAATATATATCAATTGTATATATTATAAATAGAATAAAATTTTATTATCTTTTGAAAAACAATTCTTATCAAATTTAAATTGTCAGAAAGATATAAATTACAATTATCAGATTAAATATTTATTAACCATAAAAAGAATAAATTAGCCAATTTTTAGATTAAAATTATAATGAAAATTATCAAACCAGTTAAATTATTAATGCAGATTATTAAATTGTTATTGCCCAAAATTTCGGGTCGTTACTATCCTCCCCCCTTAAAAGAATTTCGTCCCCGAAATTTAAAAGCAAAGGTAATTTAATAATCCAGTACGGATTTTAATTTCAATCAGCAAAGTATTCCTAACAACCAGTTACTAACATCCATAGCAATCAAATAAACAAACAAACTTAACTAATTATTCTGACACAAATCAGAATAAATTTCTAATACTCTCTCGAGTTTCCCAAGATAAATCACCGGGAGACTCGCTCTACAAAAGCCAACAAACTAGCTATACAGCCAAAATCCAGAGCTCAACTCATCTCTAGATCTTTCAATCTGAACAGAACATCATACTATACTCAAGTCCAGCTCAACATCCAACTCCAACCGAACTACAGATTCAACAACCAATGATGAATCATACACGTACTCCCTCAGAGACACGTGTTACAAAATGAATTCCAGCTATCCAAACTGGCAATTCAATCTTATCCTATCAAAACACAGATAAAAAAATCTCAAATGCCACAGCACTACTCAACCAATCTTATCCAATTACTGTTCTCTTAACCAGAGAAATCTTAACAACACTGAAGTCTCCAATTTCGAATACCAAACTCCTTATCTCATATCTGCATAACTCAACAGACAATCCAAGGCTGCCAAACTTCTTCCTGATCAGGTCAACCTATGCTGATACTTCCAGAAACAACTAGACCAAAGCAAAGCAGTCAATGGATCCTATTCAACAGAAAAGTCTTCCAAAATCCATCGAAATCCAGAACTCAAGCTCTGTTGTTAAGAAATAGCAAACTGAACTTGCTTCCTCCCTTGCACAGCTGCTACCTCGCTTCCGCTGCACAACTCTGATTCTAAAATAGACGAGAAAATTGCTTATGAACACAAATACAAACTTATCCAATATATTCGAAAAACTTTGTTCATCAAATCCATAAAAATCTGAGTGACTCATCTGGCTCGGTCGCACATCCTTACAACAGAATCCTATTCAAAAGCTAGATCAGTCCAATTCCAATTCCAAAAATAATTCTGAGCCGCTATACCAACTCTCCTTTCTCCAAGAACCATCCAACTTCCAGGCTAACTACCAAAATCACTTCTGGAAACCAAATCGATATGGAACTCAACTCCAGATCCAGACAAACTCCTGATTACATCAGCATCTCTTACTTCCACATGAGAATTCTCAGTCTCAACAAAACATAGCCTAAGAAAAATTCCCAAATTAATCGCAAGTCACTTTTGCGATCCTACCTAGTTCGGATTCCAAATAAACTGTCCTCTCTTTACCAATTAGACCAGCCTTAAGCTTTTCCAAACCAGGTTAACCTTTCAAGAAAACATCACCAACTGCCCCGGACTGCTGAAAGAGAACCACAAGAGTCCTGAACCATCGGAGAAACAACCAACACTGCTGCTTCTAGACTCTACCTCGATGATACTACAAGGCTAAAAGACCTTCTCGACAGCACTCCGAACACTTCGAGTTGCACTGCTACCACAACTAACCAAAAACTTCAAATCCAAAGGCTTCTTCAACTCCAAAACCATCAGCAAACCATACAGCGAACCTCCGAGATGGCAAACAACCCTTCAAGAAACTCGGACTCCAAACCAAGCATCCACAACTCGCTTACCTTAAGGAATAACAAATGAGACCATGCCTGAAGAGAAACAACTCATAGATCTTAGTCTCATATCCCAGAACAGCCAAACTCCATGCTAAAGATCCAAACAACTTCTACACAGACGAATCTTCCCTATAGCAGGTAAAGACTGCTCCTCAACTACTACTAAAACTGCTTCCAGAGAAAACACCTTCGGAAAATATCCAAGGATACTGCATCTCATCACGCAGTTATCAGGATATCATCACTTACTCCTACACTTCCAACACATCCAAATTCAAGAAAAATTTGCTTACCCGAGCGAAATCCAAACTTACACTTCAAAGATAAACTCCGAATCTTTAAAAGATTTCCTTCGGATATCAGAGAAATCCTCACTCCAAACTATAAATCTTACTCGAGACGATATTAGGTCTACAGTCTCGACCAATACTTTAAACCTCAAACATATGGACCTCTTCCATCAGTGGCAGTTGTGTTACACACACAAACCACTACTCCATCTATCTACCTCTAAAACTTATGTTGGAAAATCTGAACAAATAACCCAACAGATCAGGTAGATATAGATATATATATATGTATAGTTATAGTTATAGTTATATATAAAAATTACAAGTACGCTCTCTCAAGAAAGACACCACTACAGAGCCTAGGTATTCACTCAACCTAACGCTCCTTAAAGAAAGACACACTTCAGAGCCTAATGCTCTGATACCAAATGAGACGACCAGACTTTCTACTCCCAGAAAATCGCACCATCTTGAAGAAAGAAAGGGACAGAAGAAGAAAAGAAAGAGAAAGAAAGAAACAACAACATCAGAGAACTCACAGCGGAACGAATAAAATATAATAAATAACATAAAATATTACATAGTATCTATTTACATCAGAGTACACAACTAAAACAGCAGATAATAGACAGTTATAAATTTCTGTCTAACTATACGACTCAAGATACAACAGAAACAGATACTAAACATACACAGCGGAAACAATATATATAACTACACGTCGAAGCCTCCTGCTCCATATCTCCTCCAGAATTCGTCAAGCTAACCTGATCACTTGACTACTCATACATATATGAGTACCCAAGAGTTTAATAAAACAGAAAATAAACACTCGGGTCAGACAGGGGTCTGGTGTGAGTAAATGGGTTAAAATTGCTTAACTTTAGAAAACCTTTGAAAAGAAAATGTATCACGTAAGACTTCCCACACATAAACATGGAAAAGTTTTTACCTTACGCTAACCAAAACATTTGATAGGAAATCCAGTGATATTATAATAGTGTCTAGGGTTTTCAAGTAAATAAGAAATAGCCGAAATTGTTACATCTATTAAATTCCAGCTGCTAGCCACAAAAGTGGGTAATACAATCAAAACCGTAGGGTCTCGTAGGAAGAATGGGTTTCCATCAATGGCAGGGCTACTGGGGTACCGCCCGTCACAGTACGTGGCCTAGATCAACGTACCGAGGAGTACTCCCACTCCCCTGCAACACAAGGTCGGAACCATCCCTTACTGGATAGTCCCGAACAAGACTACCCCGTAGTTGGCGCGACCAACCACACACTAAGCCGAAATAGAAAGGGACCTCTAGACAGGGGTAAATCTTGCTCTCAAGTCGGGGCTATCCACGAAGCCTTGCTGCACCTCTCCTGTTTTAGCCATTCCCGGTTGATGAGGCTTGAGGTTACGATTACCTTTATAGAACACATCTATCTTAGAATGCTCATCGCCCACCTGACGATGTTCTGAAAGCATTCAATCCATACAAGTTCGTTCCGAGTTCGAACGAAACCGAAGGCACTATCTCCTTGCACTCATTATTGGAATCACCCTCAGAGTCAACGACCATAGCCCTTGTACTCTGATTCACCATCTCGAATCTATAAGCACTATTCCATCAAACTCATTACGGAATCACCCATAGAGTTATACTGACGTATAGCCCTTACACCTCGAGTCTTCACTTGCTCCATTTGGATACACGACCTAACGTTTAATTGGAATCGATGTGGTTTTCGGATATCCAAATATGGAAACCCGATCCCGGTCTCACCGAAACCAAACGCCATCCAAGTTGTACTTAAGGGTTTAAACAGTTTAAACTTATATTCATGATGAAATAAACAAATAGATGAATCATATTATCACAAGAGATAATTCATATCAATATTCATCTTCACAAAGCAGCATATCACACAACATATATATCCAAATCATCCAGTATCAAACCAATATCAAACATCCAATATCAACCAATCATACAATATAAATCTCCAAATATTTATCATCCAATATCAATCAATTAACCAATATTAATCAATCAACCCATATTAATCAAACATCCAGAACAGAATTGATTATCTCTTAATCAACTGAATTATCATAATCCTTCTTCATTAATTATTATTCCAAATAAATTAATCTTCTCTAATGATCTTTCTCAATTAATCTTCCTTGATTAATTAATTACATTTAAGTAATTATCCTATCCATATTCAGTAATTAACCCTTTAATTACTATCATTAATTAATTAACTATAATTAATTACATTAATTCTTAATTAATTACAATTAATTAATCACATTTAAATAAATCACTTATATTAATCAACCTTGATTAATATCATTAATCACATTAATTAATGATCCTTATTTATTAATAATTACTTTAATTAATTAAATAATTAACTTATAATTAATCAACTCATAAATCATAATCAGTAATTAACAATTTGTAATTACTTATTTTAATTAATTAACTTCTTAATTAATTATCAATCTTTGGTTAATTAATCTAATTAATAATCCTTAATTACTTCATTAAGTAATTATTGACCAATTTAAATTAAAAATTAATCCTTATTTAATTACTTAATTAATTAATTACATTTTAATTAATTACCCTGGGTAATTAATCTTAAATAATCACATTCTTAAATTAATTAATAAATTAAAATAATTAAATAATTAACTCTTAATTACTTACATAAGTAATTATCTCTAATTACTTCCATTAATAAATCTTAATTAATCTCTAAATTAATTACTTAACAATTAATTAATTCCATTATTAAATAATTCTTAATTCTTTAATTAATTAACAACCCCATAACTAATTAACTTTAAACAATTAACTTAATTAATTCCTTAATTGATAACATTAAGTGATTATTCATTAATCACTTACATTTTAATTACTTCCATGAGTAACTTTTCTAATTACTTCCATAAGTAATTACCATTCTAATTTTATTCAATTATTAACCATTGATTACTTCATTATGTAATTACACTTAATTCATCCATAATTAAGTGATTATTTAAAATTAAATTAAATAATTAATTAATTATTTAAAATTAATTAAACAATTAATTAATTAACAACTTATATTTAAAATCCTTAATTAACTAAGAAACTTTTGTCTTAATTAATCCTTTACTTAATTACAAATCATATAAATTTAAGTATTCATAAGTTCATAACATAGATAAGTTACCCATTATTTATCTTTATAAATACATTATCTAAATCAAATTTTAATAACTTAATATAATTATCTTATTTGGATTTCAAAATAATAATAATAGCTTTATTTGAAAATAAGACAATTAGAAATAAATTTTGAAATTTCAAAACACATTTATTATCTAAGTTAAACTTATTCATTTAAAATTAAATTTGAAACTTTAGTTTAAAATCATTACTTCAAAATTTCTTTAAACCTTGATTCAATATTTGAATTCAAAATACTCCTTTAAATTGAATTTCAAAATTTAATCAGATAATTACTTCCTAAAGCAAACATTTTTTTTAAAAACATTTTTAAATTTGAAATAAGTTCAATTGTCATTTTTTTAAAGTTTTGATTTATATTCATATCACAAAACAAGCTTTAACTTTGTAATTTATTTCTTCTACAAAAAACTTAACTTGTTTTCATTAATTCACTAATGAATTTAATCTGTAAATTAGTACCTTCTTTTTACTGAACCCTTCCAGATTAGAATACCTAAAATACTCGAGCACGAATACTAAGCTACACGTGCCTGCCCCGAGACCGCTACAAAACCCATCGCTATGAGTCGATCACAAGAATTACGCGAGTTCTTCCCGAGCGAAACTCGTCTTCCCAAACAAAACTCCCCAGATCAATGTCGTGCACACAACACCCATGTGCACATCTCCCCTCGCCTCTGGCCAGCTACGGTCGTCGTGACCCCCTACCACCATCACACAATCGCATACGAGCCTCATAATACACACAGATCCAACAATACTAAAATGAATCAAAATCTGAGCATTAACACGAAAAACTACAGAACTACCCAACCCAAAAACCCCCAATGTCGATCGCCTCATCGCCGGTTAACTCCGCCGACCCCCCACGTCAATTCGCCATGTCCAAGAGCTTCAACACCCAAATGCTATTGAACTCGGTTCATTATCCAAGTCGCACAAGCCATTAAAGTTCGACCGAAACAAACTGTAACTAAAACCCTAGTTCCATTGATTCCCATCAAATTATTCAACTGAAAAATTCTTATGCATTTTTCCTAAAATCTACAGCTTACAATCTAGCTATGATTCAAAAATCAACTCAAATTAATGCACAGATAATCAACAATTCACAAAATCCCTAATTTCATATAAACCCCAATTTCAACATGATTACTAAATTAAAAATTATCATACAAACTCTAAAAATCATATTTTTCCAAATATAATTCGATTATAAATTCAAAACTAAAAATTGAAATCATAAAATTTTGCCCAAGTTTGGTTTTTCACTGTATTTTGAAATTTTTGAGCAAATTATTCATTTTAAAATCCTATAACTATTTTTAAATGATCAATCACTTGATTACAAACAACTTCCATTAACAACTCACTGTCTAAATCATGTTAAAAATCATGTTATTTGAATTTTGAAAGACTTGGAACTGTTTTCTAATGGCACTGTAACCATATTATACTTTTTCTTCAGGCAGTTCCTTATTTTTTTTTTATAATCATGCATTAAGGTAACAAAAATTTATCATCAAAGCAATCCATTTGCACACAACATTTAAACAAAAATTTAAGTCAAACTGCTTTTAAAATAGGATTTACTCACCTGTATATATATGCAGAGCAGTGTAGATTTGAATTTCTCAATTTCAAATTTCCAGGTTGAATCTTAAATCTGAAAATTGTGCTTTGGTTTGCTGTTGAAAACTTTATTGCATGCTTTACAATTGTTGATTAAACTTGCAGATGCCCTCAAAAGAAAATGCAGGTTGAATTCCATTCGCAATTGCAGATTGTAAATTTGCATATTGCAGATTTGTAGGTTGTAGCCTTTTGGGGTTGTAGATAGGTTTTGCAGGTTGAAGTAGAATTTAGAAATGCAGACTTCATTTGCAGGTTGAAGTCTTTTTTTTTAGATTTTAAATTTGCTTTTGGGTTTTAATCTTTCGGATTTGAGAAAGATTTCTGTTTTGAGAATATTTTCTGATTGCCACTAATTGAAAGAGGAAACAATTTTTCTCATAAGCTAGGTTTATTAAAAAAATTAAAGAGAGTAAAATTTTTGAAATAAAGACACTTGTCCCTAAAATTACATTTGTCATCCTATTAACTTACTTACTTTACAAGTGTTTTTGAGATGATAACATGTTTACACATGTTTGAATAATTTTAATTAATTTATCATTTAATTTAAATGTAATATAACCTTACATAATTAAGTTACTTTGTTAATAAATGCTTACTTATGTATTTATATGTATTTATAAAATGTTTATACACATGAGTGAAATGTTTTATGAAAATAAGCTTTTGAATTTTAATAAATACAAGTGTGAAATCTTTGTAAACCTTTATCTTATAAATAGCTTACCTTTTAAAGAAAATATTCTAATACTAATAAAAGTGAAAATAATTCCTATATATGTATTTAAAATCTAAAACATTTATACATATGCATTTATAACTATTTTAAATTAAACATTTTAAAGAAAACAAAAATAAAACATTGATTCTAAAACAAAGCTTCAAATTACAATTCATTCATATATAAATTATTAATGGATTAAAATTCAATTTCAAAACAATATCAAGCTATAACATATACATACATATATGTTACAATTTGAAAACTCAATCTTTAATTTAAAACAAAAGCTCTTCTATTCACAATATATATCAATTGTATATATTATAAATAGAATAAAATTTTATTAGCTTTTGAAAAACAATTCTTATCAAATTTAAATTGTTAAAAAGATATAAATTACAATTATCAGATTAAATATTTATTAACCATAAAAAGAATAAATTAGCCAATTTTTAAATTAAAATTATAATGAAAATTATCAAACCAGTTAAATTATTAATGCAGATTATTAAATTGTTATTGCCCAAAATTCCAGGTCGTTACAATAAAAATTTAATGCGGAAGTATATAAAATAATCGCATCACTGTTAATAGCAGAATAATAGCAACACAGATAATAGCAGAATATAAAAAGCAGAAATAGAACAATACAGAATTTACCCAACTTCGGCAAAACCCTGCCTATGCGCTGCTCCCAAGAATTTACCCTGCAGTTTTGTCAAGTGCATATCGGTGTGCACGGCCTTATGGCATGTACAGTGATACACTGTGCATGTCACAGGTTGTTCATGTATGATGAATTCAAAATAAATATGATGACGAACAACCTAAATAATTGAGGCATACATTATTTTCAAAAACACATTTATTTTACACTGCAAAAATATTTCTTTTTCAATTTTACCGTGTCGATGTTTATTTTGCAGATAACTCAGATGCTGGATCCAATCTGGAATAGAGTTGAAGAGTAATATGAGTGAACGAGTGATATGTGGTGATGTGCAAATGTAAATTGAAAACTGAGATGTAATCGAAATTGCATTGTAATCAAAAAAATTATATATATAGTAAGAGCTCAATTTTGTACTATTCAAAATTGTAATATATTTATTTCAATAAAATATCTGTTTGAATTTAAATTCTAAATTATTTATTTTATTCAGCAAATATTTATTTAATTACGTGAAAATAAAATAGTATATTAACAAATACATTTAAATGAATATATATATATATATATATGTTAATTATCAACAAAAAAAATCATATAGTTGCATATTCAAAAATCTCCCCCTTTTGATGATAAGAAACATATATTTAAGATTTTGAATTTATTAAATGTATTTGACCATTCAATTTGCTCCCCCTAGTTGAATGCTCCCCCTATTTGAATGCTCCCTTTCAACAACAAAAACTCCCCCTTCATATATGCATGGAAATAAATAAAATATACAAATGATCCTAGATGCAAATAGAAAATACAAAATAAAATACTTGACCTTTATTTGGAAAAATCTTAACTTTTCTCTCCCTCTTTTGTTATCAGCAAAAGAGTAATAGTGTTAGAAAAATAGAGATAAAGTGATAGAAATTAATACAACATTAATACCCAATCAAGTATAAATATTAAATTTCAGTAAAATATCAAACAAAAATCGTAAATACTCTATTAAGTGCATATTCCACTTTAGAATGATGGGAATGATGTCGGTATACAAAACCATATAGTTGTGTCAATTTGTGGTATATTTATAGCACAAGTTTGAATATCTACTAGCCATGCATAACATTTAGGACTTTTAAATGAGATTAGTAGTATTTTTAATTTTTTTTGGAAAAAATGAATTCAATATCTTCTAATCATGCATAACCGTGAGGACTTTTAAATGGGATTATAATCAACTTGTTTACTTGATCAATCAATTTTGATATGTGTCCTATACATGCATAACAGTGATGACTTTTAAATAAGCATGAAAGAACATAATCAAAAATTCCAAGTAATTCCCCTATGCATAACCGTGAGGACTTTTAAATAAGAGTGAATACTTTGGATATTTTACTGCTAAAAATGTGATAAAATGAAAGTGAATAATTTCCCATTTAAGATACCACATATTGACATACTATATTGGATTTTGATGAGTGATGATCGATAGAAATATGATAGAAACAAAAATGGTCATGGAATTTTTACTAACAAAAAGTTTTTATAACTCTTGTTTAATTTTCTAAAGAAATTTACTAAATACACTATCTCAAGTTATAATATAAGATCAATATCAACAATCTTCACTTTTTCAATCACTATTTGTCTTTTTGATAATCAGTAGGGAGTCAAATTAGTTAATGTAATCATCAAATGCAAAAATAATTATAAAGACAAATTTTCTAAAATGACTAATCTGAAACATGGTCAACTATTTTTTGAAGGGGTTTTATAAAAGAAAAATTTTGCTAATTGAAAATTATTTGAAATGAAAAATATACAGATATCTTTTCTAAAAATCTGATCCAGCTAATGAATGTCTCTCTATAAAGTGTGTTCCACTAGTAATTTTTTTATCAACAAGATTACCATGCAATCTGCATCTGAATTTCATGTTGGCTCAAATTTGTCATTAGTTGAATGTCATAGACCAGACCATGAAGTGTATAATCATTTTTAACAGCTTTTAATGAAATTCTTTTGAATTTGAATTGATGCTCTGCAAATAAACAAACAATGAACATAGTGTTAGATAAGATAAACAAATATATCCACTTGTATCATAAGTAATCAGTAATCAATAAAACACCATCATTAGTCCAAACACATCAGTATGAACTAATTTAAAGTTTCTAGAGATACATGTAGTATTCTCGGCATAAAAAGATAACTAGCCAAAAAATTTGAATAAGTCAGAATCATTTTCTACATTCATTATCACATAACTGGCCGTGATGCAGATTATAACATTTAATAAATTATTCAAGATAAATATATCGTTACCTATTTTATCTTTACGATAATTTTTCATTGTTGTCCATTGTGATTCTGCCACCTTTGTACTGGGCTAAGGAACTTTGATTTTTCGCCCGTTGTGTGCCTGGAACAGCCAGAATCCAAGTAATACTATTGTTGTTCCTTAGCCTGCCACCACATCTACATGAGAAAAGATTTTTGTGACGTATTTATTTTTATAGGTCCATGGTTGTTAGTGGAAAATGTTTTTGAAAAATATGTTTGAGTAGACCCAAAACTATTTATAATTGTTCCTTTCGGCACCCCGATTTGTTTGACTTTAAGGGATTTTATATTCATGCCTTTTGGAACCCAAATTGGAATGGTTTTCAAGTGTTTGGGTATATACCAACAAATATTATGATTGTGTCCAGTTCTTCTATAGATTGTGCACTCGGATTTGACTTGATTAGTTTTGCTTCTGACAAATTCAGATTGATTATATTCAAGTCCTTGTCTAACTGTATTAACAGTTTGTTTCCCTAAAAGCATATTTAACGATCTTTCTCCTTTGGAAAATTTTCTTAAAGTTGTAGAAAATTGTTGGGCTTGTGTTTTGAGCGATTCATTTTCATTTACTAATCGAGTTTACTTTTTAATAGAATTTTCTCTCCTCGTGTTTTCACTTTCTTTCAAAATCAGAATTTCATTTTCAAGCGATTTAATTTTAATATCTGATTTTTTAATTTCTTCTTCGAATGTTGGACACTTTTCACACTTAGGGCACTTGTTTTGATAGTTTTTAACTAATTGATCAAGTTGTTTATTTAATTCTATTAACTATCTCTTTATGATTCAATTTTAGCATACTTTTCCCTAAGTCATTCAAAACAACCATTTACTTCGTGAAAATACATAAGTAATTCTGAGTTAGTGTGTTTTGATACCTCGCTTGGCTCAATCATCAACGCTATCAGTTATATCACATCGAAGGCACAGATCTGCTTTTTAACTCTCACTACTAGTGCTTTTACAATCATCAACACTTTTATTCCACGTGGCTGTAAAACTTCTCCTTTTCGATCTCTTTTTTTGGACGAGTCAATTCTGAGGACAATTGGGCTTGATGTGACCAGGTTTATTTCACTTGTGACATATGATCTCCCGCTCTTCTGGGTTGCCTAGAACTTTAACTATTTTGCTTTTCAGTTGTTGATTTAGAACTGGATTTCTGTATCTACGATTCTACCTTTTGAATTTCTCTATTATCAGTGCCAATTCAGCTGCTCCATCATCATCACCACCACTTTCTGTTGTTCCCTTGAGAGCTATTGATTTCTTTCGTGTATCCCATCCTTCACGCTTTTCCTTGAATTTCATTTCTATCTCATAAGTGATGAGATTTTCGATGAGTTCTTCAACTTTGATTTATTTCAAATCTTTTGATTCTTGAATGGCTGTAACTTTCGCTTCAAAATTCCATGGAAGGACTCTGAGGATTTTTCGGACTATTTCCAATTCTGTGTATGGTTTTTCGAGAGCTTTTGATTTGTATACGATATTGGAAAGTCGTACATACATCTCTTTGACATTTTCATCCTTGGCCATTGTGAAATTCTCGTATTCGCTACTCAGCATGGCAAGGCGAGATTCTTTGACTTGAGATGTTCCTTCGTGAGTCACTTCAAGTGTGTGCCATATTTCCTGCGCGGTTAGACAACGTGAGACACGATTAAACTCGATTTGATCCAATGAACAAATAATAGAATTCATGGCTTTATCATTAGCATTCTATAGTCTATTTTCAAGATCTGTTGATTGATCCATCGGTTTATCTATTTCCTGATTATCTACCATTATAGTTGGGGTACTATAACCTGTCTCAACAATATTCCAAGCATCAATGGTTTTCAGAAAGATTTTCATTCTATTTTTCCAGTAAGCTTATTCACCATTGAACATTGGTGGTCTAACTATGGTCTGACCCTTAGCAAAAGCATTATTAAAAGAAGCCGTTTTAAAAATTCAATTTTTTTAAAAAAAAAATGGGTTTGAAAAATTAAATTTTTAAAACAAAAATTGACTTCTGTTCCTAGCTTTGCTACCACTTGTAGGATCGATTTCACCCTAGAGAGGGGTGAATAAGGTGATACTACTGATTATAAAAATTTAATGCGGAAGTATATAAAATAATCGCAGCACTGATAATAGCAGAATAATAACAACACAGATAATAGAAGAATATAAAAGGAAGAAATAGAACAACACAGAATTTACCCAACTTTGGCAAAACCCTGCCTACATGCTGCCCCTAAGATTTCTACTAAAAAAATAAGCAGTCAGACACATACACACGTAAACTTGCGACATCCGCTATCGACTAACCTAACTCCACGCTCAAAACCCTGGCACAACTCAGCCACTGAGTTGCGAATTCTCGAAATACACCACCGTAGTTCATTCACTATTCACACAACTAAAGTTTACAAAAGTTTAAAAGAGAAAATACAAATTTAAAAACAATTCAAAATACTAAACCCTAATTTAAAATTAAAGCCCACGTTTATACTAAAAGAAACCGGCCCAATAACTAAAGTAAAAATATGTTTCTCCTTTTTTTATTTCTTCCGCCTGATTCCTTCTTCTCTTTCCATTCAACAAATGGTTGCTTTCTTCTTTCTTCAATCTGAAATTAGGTCTTCTGATAAATGATTCCACCGCTTGAAAATTATTAAATTTCAGTGATGAATTTTCTTTGATCTGGCTTGTTAATTGTTCCTTTCGCTGGTCGATGCTTATTGATGTTCCACTTTGTCGAGCGCGTATACTTTGTGGAAAAAGTTGTATGTGATATCCTTTTATATTTTGATTATTCTTGACTATTGATTCGAGTTGCTAATTTGATTTCGATTTAAAAGTAAACTTTGAATTTTGTCTTGAACTCGAATGATTTCAAACGCCGATGATGATATGGGTTATATAGGGTTTAATTCCCTAAAATACGTTCGTTTATAATGTTTGAATTCTTCGTGTTAATTTGCTCTGCCGTTCGATTTGTAATTGAGTGTTGGTGATGTTATCTGACTAGTTCAATTCTTATGTATTGTGTTTACTTGATTATCACGACTTTGATTTTGAACTTACTCGATTCCTTGGTCACCACGACTTTGAATTCTCTGACATTTAAAAACTTGACTTTGGTCGTGGTTCCGTTCTTTTCTCTTGTGACATCTTTGATTTCGGCACTTGACGTGTTCAAATTTCAAATTCTTGATGTGCTTTGATTTTGTTCATCTGTATTGTTCTCTAATTTATCCTGAAGTTCACATGTGAGCATTTGACTTGATTTGAAACTTGTAAAACCTGCTTGACTTGTTTCTTGTTTGATCACAATCTTTTTGTCCACTGCATTTGTTGTTTACATCTTGGTTTGTAGTCTGCATTGCACTATCCACTGCCGTGTGCTTTAATATGCATTGTTCGGTTCAATAATTCTTTGCCCTGTGACTTGAATACTGTCACTGCTCACTGGATCTGTTTACATGTGCACTATCTATATGTGTGTGTGTGTTTGCGTATGTATATATGTATGCTTGTTGTACTGTATCTTTTTGAGATCGGACCATGATTCATTGTATATGCATTTTGTAGCTGAGTCTATCGAGTTACATTTTGGTTTCACTTGAATCTGGTTTGGTCGAGTCTGGAACTTTTTTGTTGGATTGGGTTTACTTGTTATCTTGCAATCTGGTTCACTCCAAAATAGTTTTGTCCATTACATGTGTATGTACATATGCCATTTTATTTCCTATTTTGGTCTTGTTCATTTGAAGGCGTTTGACTTTGATTGAGTCCTGGCATGTGTATGTGTTGTTTTGGTCTCTGTTGGTCTAGTTCACTTTTATCTTTTGACCTATTCATTGTTATGGTCTTGTAATTGATTCCATATGCTATGTTTGCATATTGTCTGGTTGCCTCGAGTACATATGTATTTGATGCTTGCTGCTGCTCCATACATGCTTTGTTTTGAGCTTGCATTGTTTTCATGGTCATGCACTTAGTAGAGATGTTGTTTGTTCGAGTTTGGTTTCAATGTGTATGCACATATCTCTGTTGCATCTATAGTTGCATCAGTCTTCAATGATGTTGTGTTCATTGCTTCATGTTCTGACAATTGTTTTACTTGTAGTTTGGTTACATATCTGTTCATTCATATATAAGTCTGGTCGAAGCATTTTACTGTTTGTACTTGTACTCGACTGCTCATTATTGTAGTTTATATATATCTACATGTTGCCATTCACTTGTGTACCTGTACTTGTTTGCTTTAGACAGCTGTCTGGTATATCTGACTACATGTATGTATGTGCAAACATATGTATATATGAAGTCTAAAGGCATTTATGTTGTTGTCTGCATATCAACTTGTAACTATTGAAGTTGTTGAGCTTCTTGTCACTTCGAGCCAGTTTATTGTTTTCACTGGACATATTTTGAAATTCATGTGCATATTTATGTTATATGTCGCAGTCTTGAGTCTTGTGTAGTTTCATGTGCTGTTGCAGTTTGACTGTGCAGTCTGCAATGCTTAGAGTTTTGATACATTGATTTGTATTGCATGCACCTGAGTTAAACCTAGCTTTAGCTCGGGTTTGACCTTGTGCTCATATCGTGACTTTATTTATATCATACTTGAGTTGAATCCAGCCTCAGCTCGGGTTTGACCTTGTGCTTACCTGTCCCTGCAGTTTTGTCATGTGTATATCGGTGTACACGGCCTTGTCTCATGTATAGTGATACACCGTGCATGTCACAGGTTGTTCGTGTATGATGAATTCAAAATAAATATGATGATGAACAACCCAAATAACTGAGGCATATATTATTTTCAAAATGCATTTTATTTTACACTTCAAAAAATAGTTCTTTTTCAATTTTACCATGTCAGTGTTTATTTTGCAAATGACTCAGATGTTGGTTCAATCTAGAATAGAGTTGAAGAGTAATACGAGTGAATGACTGATATGTAGTGAGGTGCAAATGTAAATTGAAAATTGTGATGTAATCGAAATTGTATTGTAATAAAAAAAATGTATATATATAGTGAGAGCTCAAATTTATACTATTCAAAATCGTAATAAAATATTTATTTGAATAAAATATCTGTTTGAATTTAAATAATGAATTATTTATTTTATTCAGCAAATATTTATTTAATTATGTGAAAATAAAAGAGTACATTAACAAATACATTTAAATATATATATATATATGTTTATTATCATCAAACAAAAATCATATAATTGCATATTCAACACCTTATTTGTCCATACTGTTAAGATTTACTCATATACGAGGAGGTGATATTATATCTGGATAGGTGTCCAGAATATGATGAATCCTCAGATCTTTTATTATGTATTGATAGGCCATCAATCTTGGTATATTGATGACGATTCATTTATCATTGATATTCAATGATATATTTTCTTATTGTTGTAAGATAATTTACTGATATGTCATTAATGATTGTTTCTTGATTTTAATAATAATTTTTGTATTTGGATGACACCACCCATCAGATTTTATGTTCTTGAATTCTGATTTGATTTGCTTGATGGGTGATGATATCTTTATGTATGTTTTTTGATAGTTGAAGTCATATAATATGTGAAGATTTGTTTATGCCATTGTGTAACGACTTGTATTTTTAACTATTTCAAATTGCTAAATTTAATATGATTATTGAACAAAAATGGGTAGAAATAAAAAAAATTAATGATTTATTATAATAATTTATTGATTATAATAAATTTAATTTTGAAGATTTTGGCGATAACAAGTATTGAAATGAAATATTATGTATTTAATGTGTTTCTAATCAATAGCTACAATTGAATAATAAATATTGAATTATTGTAAAGTGAAAGTAGTTGCTTATTACTTGAATTCATTTTCAAAAGTATATTGTATAAGCTAAATAACTTATATTTGAAATAATATAATTTATGGGATAATTAAATTATTTAAATTCAATATTGAAATTTTCAAATAATTGAATTCTGAATTTAATGTGAATGAAAATGACGTCGGAAATTGATTTAAATTTTATCTAAATATGAATGAAAATTGTTAACATTTAAAACTGGATTTAAAAGTGAATAATTAAAAATAGGAAATTTTATATTATAATATATTATAATAAATGTGTAAAAATAGCCATTTTGGCCACTATTTCGGATTTCGACGAAACTAGTTTTATCGGATCTGTAATAGTGAATCATTGTAGGATTTCAAATTTTGTAGCGATCAGACTTGTCATTTGGTCGTGCGAGCTTGAAACGAGTAAAAATTAATTAAAGAAATTCGATTAAAATTTCATTCTGAAAAATCTATCTTCTGAATACGATCAAATTAGGCTTCGAAACTAGTTCCATTGTGTTCCAAATAGGGGTAAAACATTATAAATGCCAGACGACATGCTTTTTTTGGAGGTCGAGAAATATCGAACGTCTTAGGCTTGATATTTCGTCCTTCAACCATTCGTATTCTCCACACCACATCTTTGTCTCTCGTACTCATCTCCTTTTCCCCTCTTCTCAAACATAGATCGACATTTAAAAAAAGATAAAACCATGACCGCAGAGAACGATTAGGGGATTGAAATTTGTAACACCCCATATTTTTTGATAACATTATTTAGGATATTTCATTAGCTAAATAAAATAATGTGTTGATTAAGGGATTGAGATATGATTTAATTAAGGGGTAGTCGTGCCATTTAAACAATGAACTAAAAGAAGAGTTTAACATGAAATACGGGAGGGGTAAAATAGGAAAGAGGCCATTCCTAAATCTTTAACCCTTGGCCGGCCTATACACATTCATTTCATTTGTTCAAAATTTCAAAAGCTAAAGCCGGCCACCATTAACAAGAGCTAAAAAAAGAAATATAAAAGGGAAACTTAATCAACGTCAAATTCATTCAAATCTCATATCCTTAATTCCTAAAGCTAAGGTGAATATGTTTACATCTCTCATTTGTTTGCTTTTGGTTTTAAGAAGAAATCCATAATGTTTTTCCATGTTTTTGAATAATGGAATAATTATATATAATAGTTAATGAATAATACATGTTCTTATTGATTTTATGATATGGTTTAAGGTAAAAAAACTTTATTAAATGACATCTAAATGCCTTGCGAATTTTTAAATAAACAAGAAATATCATTTTGGAGGTAGGTTTCAATTTTTTGAATTTTCTGAATTTTTGTGGAATTTATTTTAATTTTCTAGCAAAGAAAATGTTAATTTGGGTTAATAATTATTTACGGTTAAATAATAAAAGGTTTGGTTCATAAATTTTTATATGTTGGAAACCATATTAAAGAGATTTCCTGGAATTTTTGTAAAATTTTCCTAAGTGTTTTAATGGGTATATAAAATTATTGAAGGTATGGGACTTAAATGTTTTATATATTTATAAAAGGAAAGAGGCACTTTGAAAATAATTCAAATTTGTTATTTCTGGAAATTAGCAGCACTTTTGAAAAGGTACAATGGCAAACAATCGGATTTAGACAAACAAAGCAAGTTAGGTACAAAAGAAATAGTTTAAAAGGACTAATCAACATGTTTTTCACTGTTTCGATGCTTTCGACACCAGGTTCTTCCTTCGTACCTTCGCCTCCGACGCTGTCGAAACCGACGCACATGGTAACTGTTAATTAGTACGTAGTTAATTGGATGTAGGCGGTGAAAGGGAGTGCGGATTAAGGACCTTAAGGCTAATTTAACACTAGAGGGGTGGTGAATAGTGTTAAATGGATTCTAAGACTTATATGGACTAATTTAAAATTATGACACAAAAAAATGCAAAACTTAATCACAGAACAATCACAGAATCAAACACAGATGCAGAAAGCAAACTAAAAGAAGTAAAAGGAAAGAACACACTGGATTTTATATTGGTTCGGAGTTACCCAACATCCAGTCATGTACCAAGGAAAACCACCTTATATAGATTTTTATTATACCAATGTCGAGATTACAATCCCCAATTTCTAAAGGCCTTGAGGTACCCTCCTGTCTCACGAGTCTGGGGCAAATTCTCTTGATTTACGGGACTCAAGATCACCCAATTGATTTCCAGGCATAACCACACCTTATAGAGAGACTCGATAAAATTTTGATTACAAATTGATCCTATAACTTTGAATATCACTTTGATCTTTTAGGAAGGGCAGAGAATCAAACAAGAATGAGATTCTAATTTGATTCACTTGAGAATTCGGCAGAATTTCGGCACGATCTTAAAAATATGAAAATTATATAATATGGATTTATGGAGAATATGAAGTGAAGAAAATAAGAAATTAGTTAGTTAAAAAATTTGTTTGTGAAGGCTATTTATAAAGCACCAACAGTCATAACCATTCGTGAAGAGATTTAAACGAATAGACACTCCTTTTGAAAATTGAAACTTTTGAATTCAACGGCTACCATGTTGACATCCTTAGTTAAAAAACAATGTAAAATTTGTTTTTGAAAATGAAGTTTAAAACAAGAGTTTATTTTAAAACAAAAACAAATAATATTTAAGGCTAAAACATCTTTTTGAAAATCATTTGAGAAGATAATTTTAAGGCTAAAATATTTTGAAAAGTAGTTTTGAAAATCATTTTGAAAAACCATTTTGAAGTAGTTTTGCAAGCTTCTTCCTGCAGAATATCTCATCGCATCAGGACTCGAGAATTTGTACCAAACCAGGATGTTCGTGGGTTTTTAAGCCACTTGTCATCGGTTTGTAAGCTACTTGTCATGGGTTTGTTAGCCACTAAGAAGGTAGAAATGGGTTCCATTCCAAATGAAATTCAGAATGAAGATTTCCATGCTATTATGAAGTTTTAACAGAGATTAGACATATATCTTGAAATCTTGATCTAGATATCGTGAGTCTTCAAACTTGATTTCTTCATCTTGATCTTTATACTGTACAGTCTTCAATAATTAATATTTGCCTTATATATATCCTGCATAACAACATTCATATATATCTGGATAATAATGTTAGTATATAAGTTATAATAAAATAAGTTACAAAGGTTGTTGTCATCAAAACCACTATCTCCAGTTCCTAACAATCTCCCCATTTTTAATGATATCAACCTTATAAAATATACTTACCACTTCAACCATACCATAACTCCCCCTTACTCCAAGCCTATTATTTTATATAACTTCTCCCCCTTTGTCAACAACAAAAAATAACCTATAAACCTTGAACGTAATAGAAAATGAGATAAACAAACATATGACATAAGAATAATAATATTTGAAATATAGCATCCTAACTGGAATTCACGTTTCTATACATCGAAGATTATTTTTAGAAGAACATTAATTAAGATAAAACTTATATACAAATTAACAAACTAATATACGATCAAGAAAATGGAAAAAAAAAGCTTAACGAGGACCCATAATTATTGGTGATTTATGGACCGAACAATTTGGATAGTGGAGACAAAAATTTCCACGTTGTTCGACCAAGTTCCCATTAGTGTCAAAAAGGACCTCTCCAATGCTAATCATGCCATCGTTTACATCCATATGAACATCCAAATTCGGCAAAGGATGTTCTTCTTCTTGATCTTCTTGTGGTTCTTCTAGAGGCTCTTCTTCGATGACAATGGGATTGGCGTGGTTATCCATTAAGAAGTTTTGTAAATTCCTAAGGATTCTGCCTTGCCTCTCTTATTCACTTTCCATTCACAGTTGACTCACTTGAATCTCCGTCATCATTTGAAGCAAATCTTTCATCTTCTCTTGTAATTTGTTGACTCGTACATGTGTGGAACCTTGAAAAGGACCAGAATGAGGAAAAGTGGGTGAAGAAGGTTCATTATTAGAATTAATTTACTGTTTTAGAAGTTTGTACAGAGAATAGAACAGAGAAAAGGAGTAAAAGTCGAAATATATAACTTAATAACTAATTTTAGAAGAAAAATTAAATTTGAAAATCACGGCTAGTATGTCGACATAAGGGGATGGGTCATGTCAATATGCCTAGTTTAACTTTTTTTTTTGAAATTTTTATTTATATTAATTATTAACTATACTTGTATTATTTATAATTTATATTTCAGTTAATGAACATATACCTAATTCTCTTCTAAATTTAGTAAAGTTTTGTTCATTTAATGGTTTGGTTAATATATCAGCAATTTGTTTTTTTAGTATTAATATATTCAAGAGTTATTACTTCTTTACTTATATTATCTCTAAGAAAATGATGTCTAATATCAATATGTTTTGTTCTAGCATGATGAGTTGGATTCTTAGATAGATTTATTGCACCGGTATTATTGCAATAAATTGGTGATTTAGTTATAGTTAATCCAATTTTTTTTAAAGTTTGTTGCATATATATAACTTGAGAATAAGCCAAAGTAGCAGATATATATTCTGCTTCAATTGTTGACAAAGATACATTGTCTTGCTTCTTACTAAACCAAAAAACCAGAGAATGTCCTAGAAAGTGACAAGTTCCACTTGTACTTTTTCATTCTGATTTATAACCAGCGTAATCAGCATCACAATATGAAATTAAATCAAATACATCGTTTTTAGGGTAAAATAAACCATAATCTAAAGTATGTTTTACATATCTTAAAATTCTTTTAACGGCTTTTAAGTGAGTTTCTTTAGGTTGAGATTGGTATCTTGCACAGAGACAAACACTACGCATGATGTCAAGACGACTTGCTGTTATATAAAGCAGCGAAACAATCATTCCCCTATATAATTTTTGATCAACATCTTTTGATTTGTCTTCTTTACTTAAAGCTACATTAGTTGTCATTGGAGTTGGTTTCCCACCAGAAGTGGTCAATCTAAATTTATTAATTAAATCCTTGGCATATTTTTCTTGACTAATGAAAATTCTTTTATCTAATTATTTGATTTGAAGTCCTAAGAAGAAACTTAGTTCTTCCATATGACTCATTTCAAATTCTTTAGTCATTATATTTGAAAATTCTTTATTCATTATGTTATTTGTTGATCCAAATATTATATCATCTACATATATATGTACTAATTGAATATCATTTTTGTTTCTTTTAATAAAAAGATTTGTATCTATTTTACCAATTTCAAAACCAGATTGTAGTAAATAAGATCTTAGTCTTTCATACCAGGCTCTAGGAGCTTGTTTCAAACCATATAAAGCTTTCTTTAATTTATATACATGATTTGGAAATTTATTATCTTCAAAAGGTGGAGGTTGTTCAGCATAAACATCTTCTTTTACAAAACCATTTAAAAAAGCACTTTTAACACCCATTTGATATAATTTGAAATTATTGTAGTTTGTGAAAGCAAGTAGAATCCTGATAGCTTTTAGTCTTGTTGCGGGTGCAAAGGTTTCGTCATAATCAATTCCTTCTTCTTGACAATAACTTTGTGCGACTAAACGAGCTTTATTTCTCATGACCTCACCAAGTTCAGTCATTTTATTTTTATAAACCCATTTTGTTCCAGTTATAATTTTATCCTCAGGTCTAGGAACAAGTTCCCAAACATCATTTCTGGTGAACTGATTCAATTCTTATTGCATAGCAAGAATCCATGAATCATCAGATGATGCTTCCTTTGGATTTTTAGGTTCAATAGTTGATATAAAACCTACATTACTCATACTATTTAGTTGATTTCTTGTTTTAACTATAGATTCAATATTTCCTAGTATATGTTCTATAAGATGATCTTTTAATAGCCTAATTCTTTTATTAGATCGAATGATTTCACAATTAGTTTCATTAGGTTTATTATTTAAAGTTACAAAATCTTCTTCATCTTCTATTTGTACAGTGTCTTTAAAATTTTCATCAAAAGATACATGCATTGTTTCTTCAATAGTGTTAGTTCTTAAATTCTAAACTCTAAATGCATTACTTCTATTAGAATATCCGATGAAGATACCTTTGTCGGATTTAGGTTTAATTTATCTAAATTATCTTTTGTATTAAGAATAAAACCCTTACTACCAAAAAATTTAAAATAAGCTACTATGGATTTCTTATTATAAAGTAATTCATATGGTGTTTTTTTAGTGTAACAACCCGATACTTTCAGCCATTCACATCCCCACATGTCGGACTTGAATTGCCTAAAATACCGCATTGTAAATAAATTTGGAGCAAATGAAAAACAATCACAGAATCACTGACATAGATATATCAAAATAACTCGCAGCGAAAATTAAAATACCATAGTATTTCATGAAGCTACTATAACAAAATCTCAAAACAAATTCAAAAAAACAGTCTGAAAAACATATACAATAGAAATCTAGAATACATAGAAGTTTATTAATACCAGAGCTGAAATAGAACAATTGAAACTGAAAGGGAATAGATAACTAGACAAGCAGAATCTTCAGCGATTCCTAGCTCTAGAAAAGATATCCAAAGCTAAGCTGTAAATACTCAGGCTGACCCGAGCGTGAAGTAAAACAAAAAAACACTCATGTCAGGATATACAAACTTATATAATGTAAACCAACTCAAGTGAACTATAGCAGTAATGCACAATAACTTAAAGGATGCTTGGGATCGCCCATCCTTTAAGAATCAGTTAAACCATAAATTAAATGCATCTCGTGGTTAAAATTCCAAAATGGTATTTTATACTTCTAAATCAAATATCATTTAAAATTCAATATCATTTCAAATTCATTTAAAATATAAAAATATCATATCCTTCCAAAACCTCATTCATTTTAATTTAATTTTAATACCATTTCAAATCACATTTCAAAATGGTATATATTTCAAATCAAAATACTCCATTTAAACCAATTAAATATTCCAATTAAATATTCCATTTAAATCATTTAGAAATGAAGTTATTATATTTAATAATCAAATATTCAATTCTCAAAATTTTACCATTTCAGAATTCATTTATTCACTTCAATTTATTAAAACAGTGAAATTTCAACTTTCGCGGCATTTAGAAAATCTACGGTAAATTTACATTTGAAAACAATTCATTTTAACAAAGATAGCATTTACAGATACGCTGTAATAGGTTTTAGTTTGGTTTCGACAACTACAGCACTTACAAAGTGCTATAATAGCCCTTAGTTCAATTTAGTCTTTTAGTTCATTTATATCAATTACAGCATTTACAAAATGCTGTAATATCTTTTACTTCAGAAATGATAGCATTTCGAAAATGCTATTAATTAAATTCCAAATTTTCAATACAATTTCATAAACCATTAAACTTTTAATTTAATCATTTTTAACTTATACAAATTATATTTTCTCATTTTAAAAACAATCATTTAAATACCCATTAATTTATGATTTTCATAAGGTAAGATTTTCATAAAAAAAATCAAATTTTAATAATTTACTTATTAAATTAATGCATAATTTTATAACATTTCATTTACTTTACATTTTAATTAAACTTACCACTTCATAGATTAAATCTAAATTCTATTTTATTTCCTTAACTTTTATTTTTAAAACACGTTTCACATTTTCCAAGTTAAGTTATATTTTAAATTTCAATTATAAACATTTATTTATTTAACTATTTTTAATTTATAGAAAATTAATAACACTTTATAAAATAATTTTAAATCCAAATTAAAATCAAATTATCATATTTTCTTACTTAATTTAAACTTTATTTATAAACAAAATCATAAATTCCAAAATTAACTTATATTTCAAATCCTACTTTACCATTTATTTATTTCAATTATTTAACTTGTAGAAAATCACTAATATTTATAAAAATCATTTTTAATTAAATTTAAATCAAAATAACATAATATTTACATTTTGAAAATATTTTTTAAAATTTTAGAAAAATATATTAACCATGGTTTGTATATAAAATTTTCTAACCTAAATCAAATGATACAGATAATATCATTTCAATCCGTAATTTACAAAGGAAAAATTCGGGTTTTATCATTTCAAACCCACAATCCCAAGTAAAATAAAATAAATAAAAATCGTTCAGGCCTATCATTTCAGCCCATAACGATTTTTCCCTATTCTAAAGTCCGTTCGGGTATGTATCATTTCAACCTATAGTGATTCTATTCTACAGGAAACTTGCAGTGTGATAAACTGATATAAATAAACAGAATAGCATTATATAACAGTAACAAATGATATAACAGGTGTATAAATAGGGGTGAACATCATATGATCATAGCATGGGTGGATATAACACTATGATATGGTTTACAGATTCAAATGCTATCGGTTTACTAGTTATATAAGTATAAATGTCTAGTGAGAATTACTCACTTCTACAAGCTGGAGATAACAACCAAACATACAAAAAAGATCCAAAAGGCATGAAAATATGACTATGATTCAAGTGAGGGAGAGCCAAAGCTATTTGTATTGTGCATATGAAACAAAACAATATATATAACATGAATTTCAACCCAAAATATAACTTTAAACAATCTAGAAATCATAAACAACAAAGAATCAAACAATTGCACTTGCTTCCATCATCACTATGCTCGGCCATAGGATGATAAGGCATGGCCATGGGGTGTATTTGGTCGAGTACGGGTCAAGTATGCTCTGCCTAACTAAGGTAATGAAGGTATGGGAGTGGTTTGTGCATGAAATAACAACACAAGGCAACAAAGCAAATTTTTGCACAAACACAAGCTTCGGCCAAGGCCCTATATGGCACGGCCAGACCTGAGGGGGTCGGGTAATGATGTGGTAAAGGTCTTTGGGTCCGGTAGGGCTGGTGGAAGGTGGTGCAAAGGGTGGCTAAGGGTTGTGTTGAAGTGGTGATGCATATGTGAGTTCGGCTAGCACGTTTAAGGTAATGCTTTGTTAATTTTTGTGGAGCTTCACATCAGGGATGGCCATGGCCGGTTGGATCAGAGGAGATGGAGGTGTTTGTAGATGGACAAGGTGGTGATGGAGGTGGTGGTGATGGTGGAGCAAGTGGCCGAACCTAGAAGGTGAAGCAAGGCAAATTAAATTAATAAAATAAGAAAGAATGTAAGAAAAAGTGAAAAAATCATTACCAAACTTTGCTTCAGAAATTGATGGCCGAAAATTTTGAGATGAGAAGTTTTCTTTTACGTGAAAGAAAGTGAAAATGTTCAGCTGAAAGAAGAAAATAGGTTCGGCTAAAATTAAATGCAAATGTTGTTTGGAATTGAAAAGGTAAAGGAGGTGAAAAGTCAAGGCATATAAAAGGTTTAAACTCTTCAAATTTCTTTTTCTTTTTAACAATTTTAAACACATGAAAAATGAATATAAATAAAATAAAAAAAAACAAAATAATGTATGAAAAGAAATAAAAATAATAATTTTAGATAAATATAAATAAATTAAGAAAATAGCTTAAAAATAGAAACTAGGTTTTAAAAATTGAAAATAAAATACAATAAGATTTGGAAAATTATAACACCACTTTTAAAAATGTTTCAAAATAAAAATATATACCTAACATGCCATATAACACATATTAGAACATGATATGAAAAATTAAAAAAAAATTACATAGATTAAAACAACAATTTTATTAAATAAATCAATTTACAACAATATTGTAAAAAGCATAACTTTCACAATATAAATTGGATTTCAACGAAAAGAAAAGCAATATTCTTGAAATTTAATTTATTTTCATAATAAAAGATAAAATTCAAGAATTCAAATATTCAAATTTTAAATTTAAAAGTCAAAGTTTGACCAGATTGACCAAAAATCCACTTTTTTGGAAAATATTCTATTTATTCAAGTTTGAAACTATAATTCACATAAAAAATAAAAATATACTTTTAAAATAACAAATTTTATAAATTTAAATAAATATAATAAAGTTTTTAAATCAAAAATTCAAATAAAATAATCAAAATAAGCAATTAAAATAAATCACAAAATTCATGGTTGTTACAATTAGTTAATGGTCTAATTAAAATCCTATTTAATACATAACATGCTGTAGCGATTGCTTCAGCCCAAAAGTTTTAAGGTAAGTTACTATCAGAAAGCATTGTTCTAGCACACTCTTGAATCGTTCTATTCTTATGTTCTACCACTCCATTTTGTTGTGGAGTTCTTGGAAAAGAGAAAATATGAGTAATTCCTTTTTTATTACAGAAATTCTCAAAATTTTCATTTTTAAATTCTCCACCGTGATCATTACGAATAGTTTTTATTTTAAAGAAAGTAAATTTTAAATTCTTTCCGCAAAATTTTTAAATAATTCAAAAGCATCACTTTTAAGTTTAAGAAAAATTGTCCAAGAATATCTAAAATTATCATCTACAATTATAAAAATGTATTTATTATATTTAATCGATTGAACTTGAGATGGACCAAATAAATCTAAATGAAGTAATTCTAGAGGTGTAGAAGTAGAAATCATATCTTTCAATTTAAATGAACTTTTCTTAAGTTTTTTCCTAATTGACAAGCATCACATATACTATCTACTTTAAAGTTTAACTTGGGAAGACCTCTAATTAAGTCTTGTTTTGATAATCTAAATAACAATTTGAAATTTAAATGACCAAATTTTTTATGCCAAATCCAAGGGTCACTTGTATTAGCCAAAAAACATAAGTTATCATTTGAAACTTTCATACTAAGGATGTAAATGTTTTTCGTCCTAATTCTTTTAAAGATAACATTTGACTTATTATCTTCGATGTGACACTTATCTTTTCCAAATTTATTTTTAAATCCTTTATCATATAGTTGACTTATACTAAGCAAATTATGTTTTAAATTCCTAACTAGCAAAATATTAAAAATAAGAGGAGTTTTAGAATTACCGACATTGCCGATGCCAATCACATATCATTTTGAGTTATCTCCAAAGTTGACCAATCCACCATCTTGATATATAATGTCATTGAGTATCTCGGGATTTCCAGTCATATGTCTTGAACAGCCACAATCAAGTATCTATTTATCTTTCTCAATTTGCACAGTTTGTCCATTGGTTGTTGATTCTTCAAAAGCCATGTAACATGTATGTTCCTACATAACAAACCAATTCAGTAGACAACTTGATTTTTCATAAAAACTATATGCAGACTTATGATACTTTGATGAAATGCATAAATTCAAACTACTATTAGAAAAATTTCTTTAAAATTCCATTTTTAACTTTTCAATTTTTAGATTATAAAAACTATGAAAACCTATGCTCTGATACCAATTGAAAGGGAGTGCGGATTAAGGATCTGAAGGCTAATTTAACACTAGAGGGGGATGAATAGTGTTTAATGGATTATAAGACTTATATGGACTAATTCTAAATTATGACACAAACAAATGCAGAACTTAGACACAGAACAATCAAAGAATCAAATACAGATGCAGAAAGTAAATAAAAAGCAGTAAAAGGAAAGAACACACCGGATTTGATACTGGTTCGTAGTTACCGAACATCCAGTCATGTACCAAGGCAAACCACATCATACAGATTTTTATTATACCAATGTCGAGATTACAATCCACAATTTCTAAAGGCCTTGAGATACCCTCCTGTCTCACGACTCCGGGGCAAACTCTCTTGATTTACAGGACTCAAGATCACCCAATTGATTTCCAGACATAACCACACCTTATAGAGAGACTCGATAAAGTTTTGATTGCAAATTGATCCTATAACTCTTTATAGCACTTTGATCTTCGAGAGAGGGCAGAGAATCAAACAAGAATGAGATTCTAATTTGATTCACTTAAGAATTCGATAGAATTTCGGCACGATCTTAAAAATATGAAAATTATAGAATATGGATTTGTGGAGAAGAAGAAGTGAAGAAAATAAGAAATTAGTTAGTTAAAAAATTCATTTGTGAAGGCTATTTTTAAAGCACCAACAATCATAACCATTCTTGAAGAGATTTAAACGAATAAACACTTCTTTTGAAAATTGAAACTTTTAAATTTAACGGTCATCATGTCGACATGGGGTATCCCATGATGTCGACATCCCTAGTTAAAAAATAATGTAAAATTTATTTTTGAAAATGAAGTATAAAACAAGAGTTTATTTTAAAACAAAAACAAATAATATTTTAAGACTAAAAATCTTTTTGAAAATCATTTGAAAAGATAATTTTAAGGCTAAAATATTTTGAAAAGCAGTTTTGAAAATCATTTTGAAAAACCATTTTGAAGTAGTTTTGCAAGCTTCTTCCTGTAGAATATCTCATCACATTAGGACTCGAGAACTTGTACAAAACCAGGATGTTCGTGGGTTTTTAAGACACTTGTCGTAGTTTTGTAAGCTGCTTGTCGTGAGTTTGTAAGCCACTAAGAAGGTAGAAGTGGGTTCCATCCCAAATGAAATTTGAAATGAAGATTCCATGCTATTATGAAGTTTTAACAAAAACTAGACACATATCTTGAAAGCTTGATCTTGATACTCATGAGTCTTCAAACTTGATTTCTTCATTCTTGATCTTTATACTATACAGTCTTCTATAATCAGTACCTGCCTTATATATGTCCTGCATAACAACATTCATATATATCTAGACAATAGTGTTAGCATATAAGTTATAATAAAATAAGTTACAAAGGTTATTGTCATCAGAACCACTATCTTCAGTTCCTAACAAGCGGAAGGTATAGAGTCGAAACCAGAGGATCTGAAGGGGTTGAGGCATTACTTTGATTTTAAAGGAAAATGTACCTGCTTGCTTTCAACTAAGTAGCTTTCGACTTGCTTAGCTTTCGATTGGATCAAATTGTTTTAAAAGGAATATTTTCGATTGGGTTGCACCTTTGTTTTTAAATTATTACTTTCAACTAAGTCGAAACCTTTTGCTGCCGTCTTTTTACCTTTCGACCTAGAGGGTTTCCAAGGAGTACTTTGTTTTCTAAAATTGGCCACTTCTCCAATGCTTTTGAAGGGTTGGTTTCGACACCATCACTTTTTACTTAAGAATGCTTTCAAAAATTAGGCCTTCAACATAAATGGTTTTAATGACCCTTCTTCTCAATTGAACTATAACCCAAATGGTTTCAAAAGAGATGATTTAAATGATTTCCAAAAGAAGTGCTTTCGACTTTAATTGGATTATGATCCTTCTTCTCTACTTGAAAGCATAATCTTAATGGTTTCGACCGAGACGGTTTTCAAAGGTTTCGAAGGAGTAAATTTTTGAATGGTTTCGAAAGGTTTCCACATGTTTTAAATTGAACCGAAGGCTTTCATAAGGTTTAGATTTGATGCTTTCGAAAGGTTTTGAAGGGATGGTTCCCTTATGGTTTCGAAGGAGTGAAATGTATGATTTTTTGGTTGTTTCAAAGAATTAAAAGGAAATTTTTTCAAGGGTTTCGAAAGACAATGTTTAAAGGATTTAAAAGAAAGATGTCTAAGGTTTTAAAGCTTTTGAAAGGAAGGATTTTCAGAGGTTTCGAAAGGGTTTTGTGAATGGTTTCGAAGGGAAGGTTTTAGCCTTTCATCCTAGATAAAAGAAAGGGTTTTACTTGATTCATAAATGGGTACTTTGAACAAATTCGAAAGGGGAATTTTCAAAGGTTAAATGTTTTCATCAACTATGATTTGAGTAAAGCATATATAACATGGCAAGGTGATTTTGAGTAAAGCATGGAATATATAATTTTTCCTTGTTGAAGTATTTAAAGGTTTTAAATCATTTTGAGAAGGTTTTCAAGAAATTTTTTAGGAAGGGATCCCTAAGTAAAATGAATTAGATATTATAATACTAGATGAGACTGTTATAGGGTCGCACCCTATACATTAGTCATTAGCCCCAGCTAATATTGTCTAAAATTCTTGTGTGTAAGGAATTATCACAGGAAAGACTAAAATTACGAATCTACACAAAAATGAATATGTGTTTGTATACAGAAAGGTTATTGGTGAGCCTGCAAAACCATTAGGATCAGGTGACCATGGGAGATGATAAGTTAAGGACAGACTGTCCAGAAGAGAAGCATTTAACAGGTAGTTAAGGACAAAACATCTAGAAGAATAGGAGTGTCCAACTGATGTTATATAAATTTTGACATGTTGTCAGGTAGGCCCGAGTCAGCCAAAGGTTATTAGTTAGCCAAACAAAAGTATAATGTTCAAACAAATAGTTCATTTATTACCTAATATGTATGTTTACATAACAATGCTTTACAGATTTTAACCAGTTTTGGTTGCAGGAAAAGATTTGCAAACGATATGTTTTAAAAGGATGTTAGTGAGGAAAACCCATTCCGTTAAGCGGCGTTGTCTCACTTAACATAAAATAACAGAGATAAATAGTAGTATTCACACCAGGCTTTATGTCTGACTCAAATTTTTCATTTTCTCCTTAAACTCTCGAGTGCTCAAAATTGATTTGAGTAGGTTGAGCATTGAGGTTTTTAGGTTTTTGTTGTTTTGGTGAATAAAGCTTCCGGAGATGAGCAGGTGGCTGACGGATAGCTAATTACGAGTATAGATTATTTCGTTTATTTTCACTGTGTATTAAGTCAGATATGACTATATTGCTTTGATCACCTACGGGGACATTGTCATATGTCGCTCTTGGCGTATAATTGTAAATTATATTTGATCATTGCCAAGGAAACATTTTGGGATTATGTAAGTTGGATATGAATTATTGTTTTAGGATATAATCAGTAAAATGGTTTTTTTGAAATCTATGAATTTGTTCATATTCTGGTGCTTTTGATATTATGGATACCATTAGCATTACCGTATTTTGTCACCAGAAGTTAATACTATGGATGACTATAGCATCTGTAGTGCTTAGCTTTGGGCCTCTAGATACGGGACGTTACAACTTGGTATCAGAGCATGGGTTTATGAAAAACTTAAACTAAAAATGGTTTTTGAAAACTTAATCCTAAAGAATTAAAGTAAGATTTTGGGTATGGGATAATGCTACAGTAACATACTTGTATTTGCTATATGATTTATCTCTAGTCTCCTATCTTTGTTAGGTTATTTTTCTGTATCCCATGAGGTTTAAATACACATATGGAAGGTAGAAGAGGAAGAGATAACCTAGGAGGGAAGGGCATCGATGTAAATGTCAGACCTAATGCGAGGAGAGGTCAAAGTCAGGCACAAGCAGAGAATGTGTGTGCTAGAGTCCCGCAAGTTGGAATGGAAGCTATGTATCAGTTCTTCATGAACATGGTGCGGGCGGGTGTTGCTGTTGGAGTAGTGGGAGGAGGAGTTATGGGAGCTCCAGTTGTCAACGACTATGCTAAGTTGAGTGGAGAAACATTAAGCTCGGAGGGAAGCCTTTTATTGGAACAGAGGATGCCGTTGAGGTGGAAAACTGGTTGTTGCACTACAAAAAGATTTTTGCAGACTTGAGGCTCAATGATGAGCAAAAGAGGAGGTTGGCATCGAGACAGCTTCAGGGAGCTGCTTTTTTGTGGAATAGTGTGACTGTGGAAGTAGATGAGGAGACTATGACATGGGCGGAGTTTAAGAGGAGGTTCCAATAAAGGTTCATGTCGGTTATGGCACAGTCTGTTTTGATTAGGAAGTTTGCTGAGCAAGAATAGGGAGAGATGACTATTCTGGACTATGCCACTCAGTTTGAAGAGTTATGTTGTTATTGATACAGTGATGAAGAGGAACGAGAAGTTCATTAGGGGATTAAAGCCTGAGTTGGCCAGGGCTACTTCACCGCATATTAGAGGTCTCTATGATGTGGTTGTGGAGACTGCTTCGAGGCACGAGGAGATGCTTGCTTCTTAGGAGAAGAATAAGGTTAAAGAAGTCCGGGTTCGGAAAAATTAGAAGAGGAAGTTCATTCACAAGAAAGGTGCTCAGAAGGGTGGAGCAGACAAGAAAGGAAAGCCTGAGGTGGTCTGCTTCAACTGCGACAAGAAGGGTCATTTCGCTAATGGGTGTCGTACTTGAAAGGTTAAGTAAGTGATTAAGAAGAAAAACATCAAGTGCTTCAACTACGATCAGATATGCCATTATAAAAATCAAAGCAAGGAGCCTGCTAAAGAGGGAAGGGCAAGTTGTATGCATTGAAGCCTGCTGCTTCTAAGCCGACAGCTCAGGAAAAAGGAAAGGCGGATTTAGGAGGTATGCTTCAGATTCATGGTATGTCTGTTAGCGTTCTACTTGATACTGGTGTATCGCATTCTTTTATCAAGATGTTTGATAGATAAGCTTAAACTAGAACCCACATATTTAGTTACTTCCTTATGGGTTGCGAATCTAATAGGAGGGTATGCAACTCTAGGGTTGAGATGTGACCAATTAGAGTTTGACTTATTAGGTCATGCCTTTGTTTGCAATTTGCATGTATTTGATCTTGTGGAGTTCAGAATCATTATTGGTATGGATTGGTTAGGTGAGTATGATGCTAGATTATTTTTCTAGGATAAATCGCTTAGGCACCCTGATTGTAGTGACCAGATTATTTATACCATAGAGGTTCTAACGGTGAAGTAAAGCTTTGTTGGGTGTTATGGAATTGGACGATGAGCTGAGTCAAGTTTTGTGGTTAGACAATACGGAGATGTGTTTGAGCCAGTAGTTGGGTTGCCATCGAGAAGAGCCATTGAGTTTCGGATAGATTTGGTTTTGGGGAATAGAACCACTGAGTAGGCCACCAAGTAGGATGACCCCTACAGAGATGAGGGACTTGAAAGTGCAGCTGGTGGATTTAGAAGGCAAGAGTTTTATCTAGCCAAGTAGTTTGCCTTGGGGAGCAGTTGCAGTGTTTGCTAAGAAGCCGGATGGATCATTAAGGCTATGTATCGATTATCGTATGTTGAATGAGAGGACGATAAAAAACGATATCCATTGCCAAGGATTGACGATTTGTCCGATCAGATGAGTGAAGCCAAGATATTTCTCAGTTATATTTGGCAATGGGTTTCCATTAGCTCAGAGTAATACAGGATAGTATACCTTTGACGGATTTTAGGACAAGATATGGGTCGTGTGAATGGTTAGTTATGTCGTTCAGACTGACTAATGCGCCTGCATTCTCTGTAGATTTGATGAACCGAGTTTTCCGAGAGCGCTTGGATAGGTTTGTATTGGTTTTTATGGATGATATCTTTATATACTCTAAAAATGAAATGGAGCATGAAGTTTATTTTAGAGTGGTGCTTGAGACGCTGAGTCAGCATCAGCTCAAGGCGAAATTTTAGAAATGTCATTTCTGGATGGAGGTGAAGTTTCTTGGTCATGTAGTCACAAAGAGAGGGTTACCAGTAGATCCAACTAAGATTGAAGCGGTGAACAGTTGAAAGAGTCCCGAGACAGCGATGGGGATAAAGAGTTTCCTTATGTTGGTTGGTTATTATCGGAGGTTCATTAAGAATTTTTCACGGATGGCAGCACCGATGACCAAGCTATCGAGAAAGGATATAAAGTTTGTGACTGATAAGTGTGAGGAAGCATTCCAGAATTTGAAGCACTTATTGACCCATGCATCTGTGTTGGTTATTCCAGAAGGGAATTAGTATTTAGTGTTTATACCAATGTGCGTGGAACAGGATTAGGAGCTGTGTTGATGCAGAGAGGTAAATTGATTGCCTATGCTTCTAGACAGCTTAGACCACATGAGTTCAGATATCCGACGCATGATTTGAAATTGGTTGCGGTTATTTTTGCTTTGAAAGTGTGGAGACATTACCTTTGGGAGAGAGTTTTACTTGTATACATACAATAAGTCGCTGAAGTATTTGCTCTCTTAGAAGGAGTTGAACATGAGACAGCAGAGGTGCTTAAAATTTATTGCTGCTTATGATTTTCGGATTGTGTTCACGCCGAGGAAAGGCAACAAGGTTGCAGATGCACTTAGCAGGAAACATCAGAATGTAGTGCTGGTAATGATTGCTGAATGGAAAGATTTGGAAGCATTAGCAGATTGTAGAGTGCAGTGAAGATCTAAGGCTAGGTTTAACGGAGAAACCATAGTGTTATCTTGTTTGGAAGTTCTACCAGTAATGATTGAAAAGATTGCTTCTAAATAGGAAAAAGATCCAGTATTAGCTGAATGGATCAGGAAGTTAAGAGATGGAACCGAGAGCGATGACTTGAAAGATTTCAGTCTTGACCAGAATGGGAGGTTGAGAAAGAAAGGAAGATTATATGTTCCAAGTGTAGGTAACATAAAGGACGAAGTCTTGGAGGAATGCCATCATTCAAAGTTCATTATTCACCCAAAAGGTATTAAGATGTATCAGGATATGAAGAGAAGTTTCTTGTGGGAAGGTATGAAGCGAGATATTGGAAGAAGTCTACTACAAGGACTTAAAGAATCATTAAAGTATGAAACAACCTACTACCCTGAAAGAATTCTATGGGAAGGCAAGCATGTCCTAAAGATTGAAAGTAGTGCAATTGGAAGAAGGCGAACTCGATAATTTGCCAAAGAACATACCAAAAGTTGAAAGAGCTACAGGACCTCAGGGACCTTCTACCCAAGCAAGGATACTAAGACCCAGTAGAAAAGCGCCATAACTAACTGACGAAATCAAACGAAAGGATGATTATCAAATAACACAATAGCTAGCTAGAAATTAAGGAATAGGATAGCAACCAAAAGAGATGCTTTCTCATCCATTCTTGTCTACTTTCCTTTTCTAGATGAGCCATACCGGGACACTAGGGGCATTACAGACAACATGGCGCAAGAAATAGTTTTACGCCCGCGACGAGTCACGTCAATCCCCCTTCAGAGAATCGGCAATGCTGGAGGCGTTGGGAAGTCTTGTCCAAAGGATCGTCGAACAATCAGATCCAACACCTTAGCTTACAAGAACCGATAGAACTATGTTCCCTCGAGCTGAATTTGAAAATTTCCTCTTAAAGTTGATGAATCATTGCTTTAAGAACGTCAGGTCGTCAGACGCACGACCCAGAACTCCTCTCGGAATCGATAAATTATCATCCCAAGGTCGTCTGGTCGCTGGACATCCGTCGCAAAAAACCCTTCGTGAACGTGAAGGTTTTCACGAACTAAATCATATGAAGACATATCAGTATATTAGCGGTCATTTGATCCAAAAAGCCCTTCGCGAATGTGAAGGTCTTTCACGAACTAAAGCATCGTGAAGGCAAACTGATCGATCAGTGGTCATCTGATCTACAAATCTCTTTACAAACATGAAGGTCTTTCACGAACTAAAGCATCATGAAGGTAAACCAATAGATCAATAGTCATTTGATCATAAAAACCCTTTGTGAACATGAAGGTCATTCACGAACTAAAGCATCATGAGGGCGAATTGGTAGGTCATCGAAATTTATGTGCGACCGATATCTGTGAAGGTGAACTGGAAGATCATTAGTCATCTAATCCAAAGCCCCTTGAAGTCAACGAAGCCAATGCTCCGTGGCCACAAATTGACAATCATATCAGTCATTCAGCATAATTAAACGACCGATGAATCAAACAGTACTGAACCCCAGAGCTTCAAAGTCACTCAAAGGTGCTAAGCCAAAACTGAACCGACCTTGTGGTTGGTCAGACGCTGACTCGAATCAAGCCGACACTAGGAACTCGGATGAACCGCTCCCACTAGACTTGGGGCAATGATAGGAGTTGTGGAGAGACCATGAATATGAAAGTCTATAGGGTGGATCGTGTAGTGCATATGCAAGTATTTGTGACAAAATATATGATTCAACTAAGATGAAATTAATCTAGGTAAATATAGAATAAGCACACCAGGATTTTATACTGGTTCGGACCTCCCGTCCTACGTCCAGTCCCGAAACTCCCCTTCGGAATTCGACTATCAAACACCCTCACTTCGCCGGAGGAATAGGCTTGGTTAAAATAACTTGTCCTTGTCAAGTATGTGTTATATAACATGGATATTGGCTATTAAGTACAAATGCTTCCAATTTATGTAGCTAGAAAGTATTGATTGAGGAGATCTGAATATATGAAAGAGTGAAATACAATTATAGATTGCTAGAGATCAAGAATATATTAGAGTATGTAAGTAAAGAGCGCAAGTACGTAAGGTGAGTTCTTCTATTTGATTCTTGATGTTATATATAGTGGAAGAGTGACTGCTTGAGTAGTTGCATCCATTAATGAGTGCTCTATAGTCGCTTCTAATGGTGATGAAGAGTTGCAACGAAGAGAAGCGAAGATGTCTTTTCAAATGTGTTAGTTGTAATTTGAATTTTAAATTCCATGTTCAAAATGAGACGTCTAGTATTTGTTTTAGTCGTCTAACTCTATATTTTTTTGTATACAGTAGTCTTTCAGACGTCTGAGTGTATCAACCAGACGACTGATCCTGTCTGTTTTGTATTCCAGATGATTTCTTCAGATGTTTGGCTAGTGCACCCAGACGTCTGAAACCTGTGCATGTTTACTTTATGCATTTATCTTGTTGCTCCATTGATCCTATCGACTTGTAGTCTCTTGTAGTGTTCTTTGAGCCTTATTCTTGTTTTTCTAGTGATGTTACTCTAGCAAGTACCTATAAATACATATATATATATATATATATATATATTCGATTTCCATTGTATAGTTGTTGTCATCGAAACCGAAGATTTGATTTCCTAACAATCTCCCCCTTTTTTATGATGACAACCATACAATGTACTTATATATAATTTATAAATCTCCCCTTGAATATGTGCTGATTATTTATATATATATATATATATATATATATATATTTAATATATTTTTATTTATTCCCCTTTGACATTATCAAAAAGTATATCAAACCTTTAAATATTAAAATATTAATCAATCGTCAAAGATATATACAAAGATAACACACCAAAAGAGAATTTCATTAACAATTGTAATTAAATGCATTCATAGATTTTTAAGGGTACAAAAGGTGAAATCTTAAAATCTATGTGTCTTTCAGGGAAGCTTTTTCTTGATCATCTCCTTTATCTTCTTTTTGGGAAGAGCTAGGCTGCTTTTTAGGAGATGTCGAAGCTTGTTATAGAGGTTCGTTCTCCTCAAAAAGTTTGGATTGTTTCGAAGGAGGAGAAGGCACTGGGGTTGGCCAATCTTCGGAAGGAGGTGTCGGACCACGAACCCTTTGAAGAACCTCTTTGAGAACCGCTAATACAGTTGAAAGTGATGTTTCAACTGTTGCTAGGCGTGTGGCAAAAGATGTTTCAAAGTTAGCAATACGCTTAGCCCAAACCTTTTGATTTCGAGACAAGATTTGTTGATTTTGAAGAGTGAGATCTCGAATGCTTTCATTTGGATCTGTTTCTGTTCAGGTTTCCAAAATATCATCCCGGCTCGTATAATCAAATGGTGCAGGAGGAGGAGGAGTTGTTTCACGATGTTGTTCCTCCTCTAATGATAGTTCATGGTGTGGTTAAGGTGGAGGCCCAACATGTCTGGCTTGACGATTGTGCGTCCAATCTTCAAAAGATATAAACTCTGGAGGAATTTCTGGTAGGTGCATTAGTGAGAAAAACATTGTGGAAGCATATTTTGGAGAGATTTCTTCAAAAGTTGATGTAGGAGGGGATGTTGTGAGTACGTAGAAGTCTCATGATGAATGTATAATTGATGGCAGTGATCAAGTCGAAAAATGTTTGAGCTCGTCAAAAATAAATTTGGCCCAATTAACCCTTGTTCCGTTGAATAGAGCATATAAAGTTTCGTGTTCTAACTCCGTTATTTGCTCATGACTTCCTAGACGAGGAATGATGGTATTGATGTTCATTCGAGTAAGAAGTCTTGCCTTTGGTCGTAGATATTTGGATGCAAATTTAGGCATTTCATCCTTCCATATTTGATGTGTTATACTGTTCCTTGGTTTGAAACGCATATTGAGAATATTATATAGATCTTCGCCTATGTCATAACATCCAAGAGTTCTACCTATTATTCCCGGATTGAGTCTAATCGTGTTGCCATAAATGCTAGACCATAGCCAATTATCTTCATTTTTAGTGTTCTATACCACCGTGCTATCCAAATTTGTGTAAAAAGGAAATATAGCCAACTGATCAATTTGGATGTCACTGGGAGTGAAAGATATCAATGTTTCTAGACCGATATTTTCACATATTTCATCCAAGTCGTACATTGGAAACTTAAGTAAGTTATAAAATGGACCTGTATGAAGTTTCTTCTTCTGTATATCCTCATATCTCTTGAGTGAGTGTGGTGCTCGATTCACCCATCTTTCGATTTGATGATCTAAGCAAACTTGATGATTCGAAGAAATTGGTTGGTCCTATTTTTTTTGGATATCTTAGGGTTTTTAGTTCTACGAGGCATTGTGATCGAGCGAGTGTGCAAAAAGATGTTTTTGAGTAAAAAATCATCAATGAAGTATAACAGGTTAAAAATAGAAGTGAGATTAGGTTAAAAAAATTGACATTATCTGGTTGTTTTAAAGTGTCGATTGAATTTTAGACGTCTAGGAGCTAATTCAAACGTCTGATTTACCCTAATTCGAGCATGGTAAATAAGTTTAGACTTCTGGTTTAATTGGACGTCTGGTTTGGTCGAGTTTGTAAATTTTGATAGTCAGAGAGATTTTTCAGACGTCTGGTTTAAATATCAGACGTTTGAAATAGATCGATTTTTTATAATTTGATGGAAGAGACTTTATTCAGACGTCTGGTTCATAGTTTAGACGTCTGAAATAGTCTGGTATCTATTTTAAGTAAGCAGAGTCAATTTTCAGACGTCTGGACAGTTATATCAAATATTTGACATATGCACAATGATGTAATCTTTATGGGATAATAGAGTGTCAGACGTCTGAGGTCCATATCCAGACGTATGAAACAAGCAATCTTTCTAAAAAAACCTAAATTTTAAAGGTGTAGCTTATTTCTCAACCCTCTATTGTTTGAAAAGAAATGTAATATTATTCTTATGAAACAAAATTACAAATATATGTAGATACAAATACAATAAAAATAATATAATCTATTTAGATGGCGATAGAGTTTAGCGATCTTTTGACTTATCATCCCTCCATGGTTTGAGTGGAGACCATATATTCCACGTTCGTGAGTTCTCCGGGAACCAGAGAATCGCCTTGGTGAAGGGTCCAAAGGTGTACGATACAAGAAGAGGGATCCAAGGAACTATAAGGCATCGGAAGTGGTTCATGGACATCTTTCTTTCGTGAATTACAAAACTTCATCGCTATGTCCTCCTATCTTCTTTCTTTTTCCTCAACAATCTGTCTTTTTCAGCACTTGATCATCAACATATTATACAGTGGCGTATTTGTGTCGATTTTTGAGGGTCGAGAGAGGCGGGTCGTGACATTTTGGTATCAGAGCTTAGGTTAGCGATAACCTAGGCTTTGGTGGGGAAATTACTTATCAGAAATAGAGTCAGAAGTACTCTAGAATGAGTTTAAGTGTATTAATAGATATGAGAGTGTATTTGTTATTGAATATAAAACTGTTTTTATACTGTGTCGACTTATCGGTTGAGTGTTTATGAATTCTGGTCGGTATGGGAAGTACAACCATATCGATAGGGATTTCTAAATTCTTAAACAAGATAAACTGACATAGTATTGGGTTTAAAGTGGGTAAATGAAATAATTTTACTCAAAATTATATTTTGATATAAAAGAAATGATTTTCTAAATTATTATATATATATCTGTGTGTGTGTGGATATCTTAGTCAAATAAGAATCTAAAATTTGAAGTGGTTTATAACCAAATAGAATTCTATAAGTATAACTAAAATTTAATTTAAACCAGAATTTAAATCCCAAAAATTTTGAAAAGGGTTTTAAATGAATTTAAACAAAGGTTTGGGAATTTAAAATCTTGGGAATGTTTGAAATGTTTTCCAGAATATTGAAGGAAATAACGGAGTATTATTTTAGGAAATATTTTTGAATGGAAATTGTTTTGAAAGGGGATTTGTGGTAGTAAGGAAGCACTGAACTCACTTCAGTCGCTGGAAAATAACCCTGATGATGATGGCCACATCATCAGTATTCATTTTTGAGTTTATAAAGTGATGGATTGCTACCATGGAGATTGGTTATGGTATTGTTTGGGCTTGTTGGGAATACAAGTTGTTTTAGAAATTTCAAAAGGGAAATTTGTTTTGGTAAAAACAATTTGTTTTGGAATCTCAAGATTTGATTTGATATACAAAGTGGGTATGTGTTGATTGTTATTTCAAAATGGTTTTGAAATAAAACCAGGCAATTGAATTCTTGAAAATTCTATTTAAATAATATGTGAAAAGTTAAGATGAATCAACTATTGAACTTAAAGTGAAGTTGATCTAATTAAGAAGGAAAATGAAAATTTTAATCCTGGAATTAAATTTTAACTTGAGTAAATGGAAGTGAATAAGATATATTCGAATTTAACTTAAGATAAATCAAATAAATTGAAATTGGAATTAAATTCAATAGGATAAAGTTGGAATGTAAAGTGATTTTATAATGGTGGGTTATAAGTAGGAACTGAGTTGAATTTAGATTGAGTTGAAATCAAAATTCAGTTGTGTTATAAATAATATTGAATGGAATTAAATTCTTATTTAAATTAATAAAGGACAAGGTATGAATTTAAGTTAGCTAAATAAATTTAGTTGAACTTGAATTAAATTTGGAGAAGAATTGAATTGAATAGTTGAAATCATATTAAATGAAATAAATTCTGACTCAACTAAATTCAAAACAGTTGTTTGAAGATGAATTTATCGTAAGATAAATTAAATAAAAAGAGTAATAGGATGAATAAAATTTTGGTAGCTTGAAAAAATTTGAAAAGTAAAATAAAACCCAGTTCTGGTTTAGAATAATTGAATGGTCATGTTATTAATTAAATAAATTCAAAAATGAATTGAGAAGGTGAATTAAAATAAAATAGATTCAGTAAGTAAGCTAATTGAAATAAAAGATGTAAATGGAATAGAATTTGATTAGATGAGAATCAAATTGAAATGGAAATAAAATTAATGTAAGAAGGAATGTAGATGTAATGGAGTTGAGATAACTTAAGAAAATTTTGAAATGGATGTTGTCGAGCTTATGTAATGGTCTTGACTGAACCTGTGTGGATAATGTACTTGAAGTGTAAGAATAGGGATTTGATTTAATAATTGTGATGAAACAAGAATGTTTGGATTGTGAACAATGCAGAATTGAATAAAATTAATATAAATTGAGTTGGAATTAATTTAAAATGGTTATAAGCTTAAGTAATGTTTATTTTCTTGAGTAACATCAAATTTGCATTTAGATTAGTCATTTTTGTTGTAAACAAAGTTAATAAATTAAGGGATGTGATAGCCGGGATTTTCGGACATCTATTAATTGGTAATTAAGATGATTAAAATTAATAAAATATGATTTGTATGTTAAACAAATAAAATTCCTATAATAAAAGATATCTGGATATGTAAATAAATTTGAAAATATAATAAAGGATATCTATGATATCCCAGAAATTCCAAGCAAATTCAAATGTGATGTTTTTTTAAAGATAGATATAAATAGATTTTAAAATAGAATTATTGATTACAAATTTAATTTGTGTTGCTTAATACATACATATATTTGAGTTGATTTCAAAATTGGACTTTAAATTGAAAATGAATTTGAAATTATATTTAAATTTAAATCTAAAAAATAATTATTTTGAATATTTTGGGTTTAAAAATATATGAATAAGATTTGTTTTATATTATTTTCCTTAAAGAAATTTATTTATATAAATTAAGAAAGTATTTATTAAATAGGAAAATAAAATTAAAAGCTTTATAAAAACATTTAAAACTAAATTAAAAATGCATAATTACAAATGTTAATAGATTAATTCATATAGTAACATGTGTAATATGCTTAAATTTTGTAATTGACAAATGTCAAAGTATTTTAATAAGCGTCAACCATTTAGTTTATTTTCTTTCATATTTTTAATAAATCTTAATTTAATCTGTATATGCATCTTTCCTTTTTTCTTCAAATCTTTTCCTATTCTTCATTTCAAAACAAAGGAAACTCAAATCTGTTAAACATTTCTCAACTAAATCAAAACAAACCTTAATCACTAAAATCAATAAACAAATCAAAGGAAGCAACAACTGTCAATCATCTTTATGATTTGAAATCTAAAGCTAAGCTAATTCAATTCAAGATTCTACAACATCAGATTCAAGTTCAGATGCAAATCAAGTGGCTAGATCAAAATCATTTCCAGATTTTCAAATAAAATTCAAGCCTGCTTCTCTGTTGCATGTGCAGTTGAGTAAACACTGTTTAAATTTAAAATCTAAGTAGATAAACATATGTTTGCTTGTGTAGTCTGAAATGAATGATGTTTTGTTGTGCATATATATGAAATATCTCTGTGTTGTGAATGTTTGTAAGTGTGCGTGTTTGATGGTATTTTAAAAGCGGCTCTGTTCTTGGTTCAGGAAACAAAAGCTTGATCAAAAAATCAAAATCTAATCATTCAATCTTTGTTAGGTTTGTAAATAAAAACAACATATATTTGTTTAATCATAAATTTGAGTTTAAAATTTTATTTAAAACAATATAGGTTTGAATTTTGTCCTAGAACCAAGACAATTCTAAATTCTTGTTAAATCAAGTATTAAAATTTGATAATCTAGTTATATAACGTGAAACATCTTTGGAAAATATGATTTTTAAAGTAGAAATCACGAATTTTAGTTTGGAATTTTTGGTGAAATTCTAAGATGACTGGAATGTGAGGATTTGGGTTTTCTAGCGATCGACAGTCGCTGGAGCGTCGAGTTTTTTTCTGAAGGAGGAAGGATGTATGGTGAGGCTGGGAAAAATGGTTGGAGGCCGTAAAGATCGTCGTGGTATCGACGACGAAGGGATTTGATTTTAAACCCTAGTTCTGGTTGTGTTGGAAGATTTGACTTCTGCATTTTCTCTGGTGCATCGAGTGGTTTGGGATTTTGGGAAATGGTAGCTTGGGGTGTCAGCATGGCGTAGCCGGAGGGGTAGCAGTTCCGATGATCGGAGTCGCGGTTGTGAGAAAACTTTCTGGTAGTGTTTTTGTTGCTGTTTCATCTAAGTTGCTCGAATTTGATCTGAGGCTCGTGCTTGAGTTTGGATGATCGGGAATGGATGATGGGATGATGGTCGTTGTGTTGAAGGTTATGGTGATGGTAACCATCGTCGCTGGCAACTGTGTAGGTGCACGTTGATGATTTGGTATCTGATGTTGGGTAGTGATGCGAACTCGATGGAGAGGTCGTGCTTTTGGGGTTGTGGCTCGAGTATAAACTCAAGTGATTTTTGAGTGTAGTCTGTTAGTTTTAAAACTTAAAATAAAAATTCAAAGTTTTTGAAAATAAGGGGAAGAGCGTAGGGAAACTCGGGTATAGGTCCGAGTGGCCTTCGATAAAAACCCGAAGCAACTGTTTAAACAGTTTTTAAAATGTTTTAAAATCAAATTGTTTTTGAAATTTAAAGCTAAATCTAGTTTAGACCCTTATATGAACTTACTTTATATATAATAGTCATTTCTTAACAATTGGTTATGAAGTTTTAAAAGTTGTTTAAATTAAATTTTGTTAAATTAAGGTTAAAGTGATTTTAAACTTAAATTTTAAAATGGAGGTTTAGGATTTTTTTCCATAAAGGCAAGTTTAAAATCCAAATTGAAGTTGGTTTTTCAAAACTTTTACTTGATAATGTTTTAAATATTTTAAGGAAGATAAATTTGTTGACTTTAAAATTTCCAAGTTAAATGATTATTTTATTTCAAATCTTAATTAATGATTTAATTAAACAATGTTAATTATGAAGATAAATTGGTTTAAAATGTTAATGTTAATAAAGGTATTTATAAGATAATGTTTTATCTTAAGATAATGAAGGTTTAATGTCTTGAGATTAATTAAGAAATTAAGTATAATTGATTAATTTGATTAATTAATTATAAAAGAATTAATTAGGTAATTAATTAAGAGTAATTAATTGGTTTAATAAATAAATAATTAGGGAATATAAATTAATTAATTATAATTAAGGATTATTAATTAAAGGTTGTTAATTAATGATCAGAGATTAATTAATTGAGTAATTAAGTAATTAAGAATGAATTAATCAAGTAATTAAGATTTGATTAATTTTGTAATTAGAGAGTTATTAATTAAGTAATTAGAGTTTACTTAATTAATAATTAAGAAGTATTTAATGTGTAATTAAGTTTTATTAATTAATAATTATGTTTTATTAATTAATACTTAAAGGATGATTAATCAAAGGGTAATTAAGGATTAATCAAGGGTAATTAAAGATTAATCAAGGGTAATTAAGGATTAATCAAAGGTAATTAAAGATTAATCAAATGTTAAGGGTTATTTAATTAAGGATAATTAACAATGGATAATCACTTCATGGAAAGTAATTAAAGAATAATTACTTAGTGGAAGTAATTAGGTGTTAATTATTCAGTGTAATTAATTAAAGGATTTATTTATTAATTAAGAGGTAAATTGATTAATGTTAGTAATTAAGAAAATTAATTACTAAATGTGATTTATTAAGGTTGGTTAATGAATGTGGTAAATTAATTAAAGGCTAATTACTGAATGTAATTTTGAAAGGATATTTAGGGGATGATTAATTAATGTATTTTAATTAATTATTGTTAAGTAAGCAAGATTAAAAGTGATTAAAGTAATTAATTTGATTTAATTAGAAATGGATGACTAATTAATCTTGCTTATGAATGATTGGTTGATATTTCTGATATGAAATGTGTGATATAATATGTTTGCCTTGAACAGTGATTATATGGTTATCTGTCGATGATGAATTGCTGTGTAAAATATGACATCTTGTGATTAAAGGTGGAATTGTGTTTCACTTGAATAACGTAGGTTAAGATGGTATTGAATTCGAAGAGACCAGAGTTGGGTATTAATAAATACCCGAAACCATTTCGATTTGTAATCTATAATAATTCTGTATAGATTTGATATGTGAAACCAATAGGCTGGAATGGAATGATTTAAGTGAATTGGACCACATAATCTAAGTTTTGGTACTTAGAAATCGATGTGTGTAATAAGTGTTATTTATAACAAACTTGTGAATTTGTAAAATTTATACGAGTTACCCCAGGTTTTATGTAAGCTTTATATTGTTGTATTCTATGTTAGTTGGGTTTACTCATGCTGGTTTCCAGCCTGACCCAGGTGTTACTTTGATGTAATGCTCGGGTCAAACCGAGTATTACATATTTTCAGGTAAGGACGTTCTGGAGCTCAGGAGACAAGCTGGATGGCAGGAGCATATGGAGTGTATTCCACTGTGATATATTGTATTATATCTGGGACAAGTTATTTTAATTGTCCTACGTTGTGTAAATGTTGTAACTCTGATGTATTAAAATGTAATTGACTGATTTGGCTTTCTTTGTGTAAAGAATATTATTTGATATTATATTTTATCCGCTGCGAGTGTGAGATGTTGTGTTTATGCTTCTTATTTTCTTCTATCTCTTTTCTTCTTTTCCTAACTATCTGGAGTTTTTGGGATCGAAAATTCCGGGTCGTTATATTTTGGTATCAGGGCAGGTTAAGTGAGAACCTTGGCTCTGGCGGATGTACTCATTAAGGATAGGGTCAATGGTACCCTAGAATGAGTTGAGTGTGTGTCTATATATATATATATATATATATATATATATATATATATATATATATCTGTGTGTGTGTACGAGCGTACTTGTTATTTTCTTATATAAAGATTTTAAATGATTTTATATAAGAATATATTTTGATATATAAAGCAATATTTCTTTCTAATAAATATTAAGGTAATTGGTTGTTAAATTATTAGAATTAAATTAGGTGGTAATAGAGATATAACCAAATTGAAATTAAATAAGGATAAGTTTGGAATGGATTCAAACTGAAATTAAAATCTTGAATTTGGGGAAGAGTTTCAGAAATGATAATCTTGCTTATTATCATAAATGATTGTTGTGTTTAATAATAAAATGTGTATAAATGAGTAAGCAAAATGAAATGTTTTAGGGAAGTGAAACATTTAGGCAAGTATGACTTATAAATTGGAACTAAGGATGATCTAAATTGTGAAAGTTTTAAATCTAGGTCCAAAAATTTAAAATTTTGTTTGAAAGTAATAAAGAAATAATAAATAATTTAACAAACAACCTGAATTGGAAATTTCAAGATGAAATTGGGATCTTGGGAAGTTAAAATGGTTAATTTGAATTGGGAGCTATGTGATCTCAAAATAGGTTTGAGATCTAGAAATTGGAAATGCATGGATGTTTTAAAATAATTTGAATGATACCATCCTATTGTTATTAATAATCTTTAAGCTCAAATTGAATTTTTTTTAAATGAGTGAAGAAATGGGGTGTGGTAATATATCCATTATTAAGATAAAATGGAATCGTTTTGGACTTAATATTTGAATGTTTAAGATAAAACTTCGTAGTTTTGGTTTCAAAATTGAAATTTGGTGATAAATTGAATTTCAAATATTTAGTTGTTTAAAAAGGGTTTGAATTATTATTTGAACTTTGAAATAGGTTAAAAATAGAATTTGAATTCAAAATTAAATGGTTTAAAGATATAAGTTGATTTGATTTAAAGGATTAAGTGAACATTTAAAAATTTAACTCGAGTTTATATAATTCAGGATGGTTTAAATATGAAATTTGAATTGAATTAGTTTAAATTGAATTTGATTTGAATTAATTGGAATTGTGATTGAAGATGGACAAGTTTGAAAATTCAAATGGAAAATTTGAATTAGATTAATTTGAAATAAAATTGAAGTTGAATGAGTTCAAATTCAAATGGGAATTGGGATTAATTCAAACAAAAATTGAAATGATTTGAAATTGAAGTAGGTTCAATTTGAAATTAGTCCAAATTGATTTGAATAATTTGGTACTGAAATTAAAGTTGAATAGGTATAAAATCAAATAGAATTTGATTTGAATTTGAATAGAAATTGAGGTTAATTCAACTTAAATTGGGATTAAATCAAGTTCAATAGAAATTGAAGTTAATTCAAATTGAATTGGAATTGAATCAATTTAAATAGAAATGGGAATTTAAATTGAATTGACGTGAATGGAGATTGGGAATTAAACAGTTTGGCTCTGGTCTATTTTCAAATAAATTATTTTAATTAAACTGTTTTAAATCTATTTTCCTAACTATGTACTATACAACTTTTCTTTTTTAAAAACCCAAAACTATTTTATACTTATTTTGCAATTATTTTTGGAACTATTTAACTATTTTACAACTATTTTATAAACTAATTACTATTTCTCAACTACTTTATAACTGATTACTATTTTACAACTATTTTATAATTATTTAAAATTTCTATAATTATTTAATTATTTTCCAACTATTTTACAATTACTTAACTATTTTACAAACTAGTAATTGTTTTCAACTACTTATCTATTCTAAATTTTTCAAGCTATTTTCTAAATTTAAGGCGATCAGAGTTCAAACTGTTTATGATTAAATATCCATTTGAGGAAAGAATTGAGGTGATAATCCAAATGGGATTGAAGCAATTGTGAATAAGTGAATGAAAATTAAAGTGAATGTGAATAGAAAGGAGATTGATTTGGCTAATAATCAATGAGGATAAATAAGTAGGATGTACGTACATTATTCTATTCGCATAGTGATTGGATCCAGATTCGAGCATAGAATTTCGAGATAGTTATATCAGTCCGAGTTGGGATTTTTCACTCGATTTTCGACGGCGGACCTGGATATGGATTGTTGATTGGTTCTGGATATTCTCTATCATAGTTATGGCTATGCAACGAGAATGACAGTTTCTGATCAAGAAACCAGATCTGAGTCTGCACTAGGAAGTCGGGTGGATGATACTAGTTCAGAAGTGAAATTGTGTGATCGAGTGAGCGATCAGATTGGTATAGCGTACGGATGATATGTATACATCGTACGGGTTTGAATAAAATTGATACTGGGAATTTGTGGATAAGAAATGTGAAATGGTTTTTGAAATGAAAGATATATTTTGAAAAATATATGATAAAGTAAAGTGAAAATTGGATATTTATATGGTAAAAACTTACCTTATGGAAGTAAGTAATTTGGTAAGTGACTTTATAGAGTAATCAAATATGAATATTTGATTTAGAATAAACAAAGTTATATATCTTTGTTATATAAGATAAATCTCCCCTTTTTGAATCTATTGCCGGAAGGATAAGATTTTTGAAAGTGTTTGAAGTATAAAAGGGAATTTATACAAGGTTGAAGTGACCCAAAGATTTTTAAAGTTATATTGTAACAACCCTGTTTTTGAAGATTACTTGTAAATATTAAATTATAACAGTAGTTATAATTTAATATTGTGAATTAAAATAAAATTGAAAGTTTTATATTGTTTATTTGGAATGAACAATGAATTTTGAAAATAAAATGAGAATTAAAATAGTGTTGAACCTTGTGATTGCTTATAAAGATGGTTAACATGTTGAATTATGAAAATTTGTTGTTTGGGCTATGCAATTGATGTGTTTGGCAAAGATTAATGTATGGAAGGTTGTTAAAATTTCATATTATTGAAAACTTATGTGCTTGTTTGAGTAAGTACAGGTACAGAAGACAATCAAGAGTTGGAGCACGTAAATGCAATATTAATTAGCCGCTTGCTTTTAAAATGCTAATCAAAAGGTACACCTATGCAATAAAATTGGAAAATGATAATATATTGTGGTATATTTTATTTTCCGACCATGTGAGTCGATGTATATATATTTATGCCTGTTGTGATATTGTGAAACGCTCTCCGTACAAAGGAGACGCTACAAAAAAAAATTCGAAAATTTTGGGAGTTAGAATTTTCTTTTAGGATTTTGAGAATTTTGGATTAATTAGAAAAGTTATTTTTTTGAATGATGTTGTAAACAAAGCTTTTGAGATAAAATAAAGCGAATGATTTTGGAATTGAGCTAAAAGGTTCTGAGAAGTGAATGTGAATTTTAAACTAAGCAAGTTTTGGGGTAAGTAAATGAGTATGAAAGCATTTTCCTACCTTAACATATTTCGGGGACGAAATTCTTATAAGGGGGAGGAATGTAATGACCCGGAATTTTGGTCGTTAGATTTTGAACATTTAGTTCATTTTAAATGTTGAATGTGAATTACAATTTGATTTTGAATAAAAAGACTTTGGTTAAATCAAGACTAGTAAAATTTCAAATATGGAACTTCAATTGGATTTGGATAAATAAAAAATTTATATTTGAAATTGGGATAATTGGTGAATCTGGATGTATATAGATATGAAAATGTTTTCTAAAATTTATTTTAAGTTTAGATGGATTTGAATTATAACATTGGACTTTTGGATGGAATCAAAAGTCGATAAGTTAAATTTGGAATTTTTAGATTAATTTACTAATGGAAATTAATATATAATAGTAATGCAAATAATCAGATTTTGATTCGAAATGAATCAGAATGACTTATAATGTGATTATAAATTCTATATGACTTATAATAGAGTTAGTAAAGTTCTAAAAATAAAATTTTAAGTGATTCGACGGTTTTGAAAGTCGTTCGAATTTAGCGACGAGTTAAAATAGTCTTCAGAGGCATAATCTCGGAATTTGACGAAACCAATTCAATTGGATCCGTAATAGTGTATTATTATCGGATTTCAAATTTCGTAGCATTTGGAGTCATCGTTTGTTCGTACGTGAAACGACCCAGAAATTTCGATCTCGAAAATTCCAGATAGTTAGTAAAGAAAGAAAGAGATAGAAGAAAAACAGAAAAAAACACAGATTCTCACATTCGCAGTGGATCAAAATATAATATCACATATATAACAGTTTACAAAGGAAAAACTATATCAGTTGATTACATTTTAATACATCCGAGTAGCCATATTTACACAATCACTGGACAGTTAAAATAACTTGTCCCAGATAAACAACAATATATATCACAGCAGATAAACACTCTATACGTTCCTGTCCTCCAGCTCTCCTCCTGAGCTCCAGGACGTCCTTACCTGCAAATCTGTAATACTCGATCTGACCCGAGCATTACATCAAAGTAACACCCGAGTCAGGCTGGAAACCAGCGTGAGTAAACCCATCTAACATGGAATACAAAAGCATACAACTTATATAAACCCGGGGTACATGTATCAATTTCAAATTCACAAATTGTTTTAGACATCACTTATTTCATCCTTCAATTTCTAAGTACCAAATCTTAGGTTAAATGGTCCAATTCACTTAAATCGTTCTATTTCATCCTATTGATTTCACATATCAATCTATAAAAAAATCGAAGTGGTTTCGGGTATTAACTAATACCCGACTCCGGTCTCTTCGAATTTAAAGGTCATGTTAACCCAGATTATTCAAGTGAAATATATTCAACTTAAAATAAAAGATGTCACCTTTTTACACAGCAATTTGTTACTGATAGATAGCCACAATATCATTGCCCACTCAAAACATATCATATCACAATGCATTTCATATCAGAGATATCAATCAATTCAAGACATTTAACATCATCCCTTCATTCATAAACAAGATTGATCGTTTCTAAAATTAATTCAATTATCTCTAATTATTAAAATTTCAAATCTTTAATCACTTAGATAACCTTTACTTAACATTAATCAATTACAACCAAATTAATTAGTCATCCTCTACTTACCCATCTTAATAAATCACTCTTAACTAATTTTATTTTACACAAATTAATTAACCTTCACCCATCACATTAAATAATCCCTTAATTATTTTTATAAAGTAATTTACAATGATTTATTACATTTATCCCTAATTAATTGCTCATATTAATTATTCTGTAATCACTTACATTGATTAATTGTTCTTTAATTAATCACCCTCATTAATTAACTAACTCTTAATTAATTTCCTAATAATTCTTTAAATAATTACATTAAATAGTTTTCAATTAAGTAATTAATCTCTAATTACTTAATCAATTTATCCCGAAATATGAATTAATTAATCTCTAATTAATTATCACGTAATTACTTAATTAACTATTCTTAAATCATCAATTAATTAAATAAATTAGTTACTTTTATATTACTTATCAATTTTATTTAATCTAAAATTCAAAACCTTAATTTATCATAAGATAACCCTTTTAAATCTTTATTACTTTTAAGTAAATCTCAAAATCTCTTGTCATTAACATATGATACAAAAACGTATTAATCCTTTAATAAACTACTTAATTACATATCAAGTTAAATAAACTTAAAAATCATCTAAATTAATTTAAATAACAAAATTGTTCAACTTCTTAACTCAAAATAAAAACATTGATACCTCAAGGAAGTAAATTTATTTGAACACAATTTTAGACACTCGACTCAGTCTGAGTCAAATCCCCTTTCTTCATTAAACCCGGATTAAAATTTAAATCAGATAATATACTCGAGAACTACCAAAGGCAAACTGCAAATAACTCGAGTTGAACCCCGAGCTCAAACCCTAAAACCCCGATCGACAACTCGAGTCAAACCCTGAAACTTCCCGCGTCCACTCTTCCTCTTCTTCTTACTTCCACAACAACATCACAGGAGGAAAACTCCACCTATACATCAGTGCACCGTGCACGTGTACACGCAACCAACCTCCTCTGACTCCCTTCTCTGACCATCCACAAATCATCGGCAACTTCTTCACTGCCCTCGATAACCCAGAATACAAAATTCGACATTCAATCGAAAATCGAGATATTCGAACGAAACTGGAACTAAATACCCTCGTCCAAACCTTCTCGTCGACGACGAACTCGTCACTAGAACCCACAACATCCTTCCCAGAGCATCACCATTTCACCGCCTCGCAATCCCTCGCCTCGCGATCAAACTCAATCCAACCCCGACGTCGTAAAAACCCTCCAAACTTCGTCGATGAAAAAATAGCTTAAACCCTACATTGACCAAATCCCAACGCCTCGACGAACTAAAATGGCTTCAGCTATTTTTCCAACCTTATCAAGCCCCCAGCTCGCTACGGCCAAGACCCGATTCATAACAGTGTCGTCGATCACCAGAGAAAGCTTTAAATCCAAAATCCATTCATCACATAAATTCTCTTCCGATTCTAAGTTAAATTTTTTGATTTAACTTCTATAAATCATGGTTTCTAATGGAGATTATGATTATATAAGTGAATCCAAGAACTATTATACTTGAGTTTTACCTATTTATAATTTTTCACTGTCTTTTTCAATATTTTCTAGAATTGTACTAAATTATTTCACCTAAAAATATTCATAAATCTTAGTAAATATGTAAACAAACATAATTCATTTGAAATCCTAAGTCTAACAGAGATTAGATAGGGAAAATTTGAACTTTTGATTTAAATTTTGAACTCTGAACTTAAAATCGAGGTGATACAGATGTCTTCATACATGTATACAGGTTCCTGCTTTCATATATACATATTTCCAGATCTATGCAAACTTACATATATAATTTCAAACATGCATCCCAATTTTACTTTCAACATTTACCATATGAATCCATATTAAAAAAATTAAGCATAGATTACTCACAGTATTAGGTTTAAACAGAGTGAATATTTTTTTCTTCTTCTTTTCGAACATGCATGCATCAATTTCAGGTATATGTATACATGCAAGCAACTTTACATCCCAAATTTCACTGATTAATGCATAATGATCAAGATACAGATAGATTTGAATGGTAGTTTACTCACCAAATAAGGGACAGTGAACTTATTTTTGGTTCCAGCTTTAAATTCCTATGATCTGAAATTGCTATACTTGTTAATCAGTACTGTTTTTTTGTTGAATTGCTCAGATTGAAGTTGTATTTGAACTATGTTTGATTTCAGGTTGGCTTCATTATCTCAGGTTAAAAAAATGCAGGCTTTAGATGATTTGATTTTTTTACTTGATTTTCCTTCAGGTTCTGTTGTCAATTTCCTCTTCTCTCTTCTTTTTTTTCTCTGAGCTGCTAGTATTTGGGTTTACAGATCTTTGTTTGCTAAGTTTTGCTTTTGAGCAAAAGAAAAATGATAATAGAGGAAATTTAATGATATGTATAACTTTGTTTTTCTTTGAATTATTATTATTAAAGAAAAGAAGCTAATGACACTTATCACCATATGTATTATAAATGCTACAAATGTTAATTTCATGTATCATAATACTTACAAATGTTTAAAGCCTTAATTTTATATATTTCTTATGTTTTTAATAATATATGTCTTTATATTTATTTTTATGTGTTATTTTTTATTTCAAGTACAAAGAAAAAGATTTTAATCTTTTATTTAAATCCTATTTAAACTATCATACTTTTAAATTTGTGGAAATTAGATTGAAGGGCTTGTATTTCCAACTGTTTAAAATATCCATTCAGAAATCAGTATTTATTATAGATCAAATCCATTTATATACATCCAGATATATTTTTAATTATCAAAGTTTATTTTTTCAAGCAGAAAAAAATCAATTGATCATCCAATTATCAGATGCCTGAAAATTCGGGTTATCATATTCCTCCCCCCTTAGAACCTTTTCGTCCTCGAAAAGGAACGAAGCCAGAGTTATTTAAAATGCTTAAAATCAGATAAATTTCCTTTGATCATCTTTAAAATCAGATATAATATTACTAAAATAGTTTTTATAAAAATACTTTTAAAACTCGACGTTTCAATAAGTCCATCCTTATTCTTACAGAAATTCGGTCATACGTTGATCAGGCGTAAGACTGAAAATCTATAAGTACTTAGCAGACCCATTTTCAACACCCAGTGAAAATGCTTTGGAAAATAATTTTATTGAAAATATAGAAAATACTTAGAAATTAATTTTATTGAAAGTATCGAAAATATTTTTGAAAATAGAGGAAATATCTTTGGTGAGAATGCTCTGGAAATCATAACTCCCATCCATGGTCGCAGTTACATCCTCGGTTACGTTGCCATTGCAGCAAAAGTCCATGTAACTGTAGGTACTCCGTGCCCCTCGATTACGCCATGGAACCCACAACAGATCACAGTTACATTCCAGGGTTACGTTGCCATCGCAGCAAAGTCCATGTAATTGTTGGCTCTCAGCGGTACACATGATTTTCGCTGTCAAAATGAAACTTCTCCACTCCTACATAGGTCGCAGTCTACCGGTATAAAATCAAACGCAGACTGTTGGCTCTCAGCGGCACACACGACTTTCGCTCTGTTGCCATAGGTCGCAGTCTACCGATATAAAGTCAAACACAGACTGTTGGCTCTCAGCGGCACACAGGACTTTCGCTATGTTACCATAGGTCGCAGTCTACCGATATAACATCAAACGTAGACTATTGGCTCTCAGCCACACACACAACTTTCACTATGGTATACTCTACTCATAATCCTCAGGAACTAGTTTTGTCCGGACTCCTCACAGGATCAACATTAGAACCCCCTCCCCCCTTGGGACTCAAGGCAGCACCACCCGGTGGCATCCTGAGAAGTTCATTTCAAGGAAGCGCCTTTTTCTCCAGAGCTATTATCAAAACACTTTATACTATACACAAATAGTATCTTTCAAATCATACACCTAGTATGAACTCATACAAAGCTTCTTTACACAAAATCGATTATACCAAAATCGATTATTGTCAAACTAGGCTTTCCAAATTTCAATATCGATTTTACCCAAAAATCAAAAGCCTTTCCAAATCCAAAGGTTCCGAAAACCTTTCTTCCAAAATCATTCTCAAAAGATCCTTTATATATATAGATATATATATATATATAACTTTAAAAATCTTTGGATCATTTCAAACTTGTATAAATTTCCTTTTATACTTCAAATACTTCCAAAAATCCATTTTCTTCTGGTAATAGATTCAACAAGGGGAGATTTATTTTACATAACAAATATATACATATATATAACTTTGTTTATCAGATATTCAAATTTGATTACTCTATAAAGTCACTTACCAAATTACTTACTTGCATAAAGTAAATTTTTACCATAGAATTCTCCAATTTCCACTTTACTTCATCATATATTTCATAAAATATACCTTTCTTTTCAAAAACCATTTCACAATTCTTATCCAAAAATTCCCAGTATAAGTTTCATTCAAACCCGTACGATGTACACATATCATCCATACCCTATACCAATCTGATCGCTCTCTCGATCACACAATTTCATTTCTGAACTAGTATCGTCCACCAGACTTCCTAGTGCGGACACAGATCTAGTTTCTCGATTAGAAACCGTCATTCTCCTTGCATAGCCATAACTATGATAGAGAATATCCAGAACCAATCAACAACCATTATCCAGGTTCGCCGTCGAAAATCGAGTGAAAAATCCCAACTCGGATCGATATACTATCTCGAAATTTTGTGCTCGAATCTGGATCAAATCACTATGAGAATAGAATAATATATGTACATCCTACGTATTTAACTTCATTGATTATTAGCCAAATCAATTTCTCTTTCTATTCATATTTTCTTTAATTTCTATCCACTTATTCACAGTTGATTCAATCACATTTGGATTATCACCTCAATTCTTATCTCAATTGGGTATTTAATCATAAGCAGTTTGAACTCTGTTCAGCTTAGATTTTGAAAATAGCTTAAAAAGTTTAAAGTAGATAAGTAGTTGAAAAATAATTATTAGTTTGTAAAATAGTTATAAAATAGTTAAGTAGTTGCAAAATAGTTAAAATATAGGGAAATGGTTATAAAATAATTAGATAATTGCAAAATAATTTAAAATAGTAAGCAGTTATAAAGTAGTTGAAAAATAGTAATTTGTTTATAAAACAGCTGTAAAATAGTTAAATGGTTACAAAAATATTTATAAAATAAGTATAAGATAGTTTAGGGTTTAAAAAAAGAAGGATTGTATATATAAATAGCTTGGAAAAATAGATTTGTACTAAAATGATTTATTTTGAAAATAGTCCAGAGTCCAACTGTTCAATTCCCAATCCCCATTCTCATCAATTCAATTTAAATTTCCATTTCTATTTAAATTGATCCAATTCCAATTTGAATTGATCCCAATTCCAATCAGTTGCCAATTAACTTTCAATTTAAATTCAAATTAAGTTAACTTCCATTCTCATCCCAAATTCAAATTAACTTCCTATTTGAATTTGAACTCATTCAATTTTTAATTTCATTTCAAATTATCCAATTCAAATTTCCATTTGAATTTTTAAACTTATCCATCTTCCATCATAATTCCAATTAATTCAAATAAATTTCAGATTGAGCCAATTTAAATTTTCAATTTATTTCAACTCCAGTTTGAATTTAATCCCAATTCAAGTTGAATTATCCTTGATTCTTTCCAAATTCAAATCAAATTCCATTTGAATTTAAAACTATTCAATCACAAATCCAAATTATTTTAAATCAAATTTCAATTTGAACTAATTTCAAAATCAATATCACTTTAAATCATCTCGAATTGTATAAATTCGAGTTAAATTTCAAATGTTGGTTTAACCTCTTAGACCAAATTATTCTCGATTTAAAGTTTTTAAAAAATTTAATTCTGAGTCCAAATTTCAAAATTCCACTTTAAATTATCTTTACTTAACTCATTACAAGGTTCAAGTAAGAGTTTCAAACAATTTTAATTTACAAAATCATTTCTTAACATTCAAATCTTAAGTTCACAGGAATTCCATATCCTTAATTTTAAATTTAAGATAAATTTTATTTATCTCTTTAATGGATATATTACCACAATCCATTTCTTCATTTATTTAAACAAATCAATTCACATTTCATAAATTATTTGTAACAATGGAATGATATCAGGATAAATAAACACCTAAATTTATCCAACACCAATTATCAATATCCATTTTCAATTTCCAGATCTCAAACCCATTTTGAGATCATTCATAACTCCCATTAAAAATCACCCATTTAACTTTCCAAGTTAAATCCCAATTTCATCCTGAAATTTCAAATTCAGGTTGCTTGTTAACTTATTTAACTTTCCCAAATTTAAATTCAATTTTCTTAATCCAGTCAACCCTACTTAAATTTGAATTTCCGCCTCAAATTTCAAAATTCTTTCCCACTTATAAGTTCAAAATTTATATCCCTTTGGGTTTTATATCACACTTCAGGGAAAATCAAAACTCATCACTTTAGAGTTGATTTCAAAATATTATGTATATCCACACGTATATATACATATTTACTTCTTGGCCCACCAAACCAAATTTTAAAATTTAAACCACCTTAGGTTTTAATTCAAAACATATTCCTTTAAATTTTCAAACTACTCTTGTTTGAAATAGAACCCCTTTATTCAAATACATTAAATTATTTATTATTTCTATATCACTTTGAAACAAATTTTCAAATTCTGGACCTAAATTCAAAACTTCACAATTCAGGCCATTTTTAGTTCCAATTTATGAGTCATACTTACCCAAATGTTTTACTTCCCTAAAACATTTCATTTTGCTTACTCATTAATACACATTTTATTATTAAATACAACAACCATTTATGATAATAACCAAGATTATCATATCTGGAAACCAATTCATAATTATCTTATTCTAAAACTCCTTCCCAAATTCAAGGTTTGATTTCAGTTTAAATCCATTTCAAACTTATCTTTGATTTAATTTTAATTTGGTTGTATTTCTATTAGCACTTAATTTAATTCCAATAATTTAACAACCAATTACCTTAATGTTTATTAGAAAGAAATATTGTTATATATATCAAAATATATTTTTCCATAAAATCATTTAAAATCTTTATATAATCAAATAACAAGTACGCTCTCATATATATATATATATATATATATATATACACACACACGCTCAACTCATTCTAAGGTACCGTTGACCCTATTCTTAATGAGTATCCCCCACCAGAGCTAAGGTTCTCGCTTAACCTTCTGCTCTGATACCAAATGAAACGACCCGGAAATTTCGATCTCGAAAATTCCAGATAGTTAGTAAAGAAAGAAATAGATAGAAGAAAAGGCAGAAAAGAACACAGATTCTCACATTCGCAGTGGATCAAAATATAATATCACATATACAACAGTTTACAAAGGAAAAACTATATCAGTTGATTACATTTTAATACTTCAGAGTAGCCATGTTTACACAATCACTGGACAGTTAAAATAACTTGTCCCAGACAAACAACAATATATATCACAGCAGATAAACACTCTATACGTTCCTGTCCTCCAGCTCTCCTCCTGAGCTCCAGAACGTCCTTACCTGCAAATCTGTAATACTTGATCTGACCCGAGCATTACATCAAAGTAACACCCGGGTCAGGCTGGAAACCAGCGTGAGTAAACCCATCTAACATGGAATACAAAAGCATACAACTTATATAAACCCGGGGTACATGTATCAATTTCAAATTCACAAATTGTTTTAGACATCACTTATTTCATCCTTCAATTTCTAAGTACCAAATCTTAGGTTAAATGATCCAATTCGCTTAAATCATTCTATTTCATCCTATTGATTTCACATATCAATCTAAAAAAAATCGAAGTGGTTTCGGGTATTAACTAATACCCGACTCCGGTCTCTTCGAATTTAAAGGTCATGTTAACCCAGATTATTCAAGTGAAATATATTCAACTTAAAATAAAAGATGTCACCTTTTTACACAGCAATTTATTACTGATAGATAGCCACAATATCATTGTCCACTCAAAACATATCATATCACAATGCATTTCATATCAGAGATATCAATCAATTCAAGACATTTAACATCATCCCTTCATTCATAAACAAGATTGATCGTTTCTAAAATTAATTCAATTATCTCTAATTATTAAAATTTCAAATCTTTAATCACTTAGATTACCTTTACTTAACATTAATCAATTACAACCAAATTAATTAGTCATCCTCTACTTATCCATCTTAATTAATCACTCTTAACTAATTTTATTTTACACAAATTAATTAACCTTCACCCATCACATTAAATAATCCCTTAATTATTTTTATAAAGTAATTTATAATGATTTATTACATTAATCCCTAATTAATTGCTCATATTAATTATTCTGTAATCACTTACATTGATTAATTATTCTTTAATTAATCACCCTCATTAATTAACTAACTCTTAATTAATTTCCTAATAATTCTTTAAATAATTACATTAAATAGTTTTCAATTAAGTAATTAATCTCTAATTACTTAATCAATTTATCCTGAAATATGAATTAATTAATCTCTAATTAATTATCACGTAATTACTTAATTAACTATTCTTAAATCATCAATTATTTAAATAAATTAGTTACTTTTATATTACTTATCAATTTTATTTAATCTAAAATTCAAAACCTTAATTTATCATAAGATAACCCTTTTAAATCTTTATTACTTTTAAGTAAATCTCAAAATCTCTTGCCATTAACATATGATACAAAAACGTATTAATCCTTTAATAAACTACTTAATTACATATCAAGTTAAATAAACTTAAAAATCATCTAAATTAATTTAAATAACAAAATTGTTCAACTTCTTAACTCAAAATAAAAACATTGATTCCTCAAGGAAGTAAATTTATTTGAACACAATTTTAGACACTCGACTCGGTCTGAGTCAAATCCCCTTTCTTCATTAAACCCGGATTAAAATTTAAATCAGATAATATACTCGAGAACTACCAAAGACAAACTGCAAATAACTCGAGTTGAACCCCGAGATCAAACCCTAAAACCCCGATCGACAACTCGAGTCAAACTCTGAAACTTCCCGCGTCCACTCTTCTTCTTCTTCTTACTTCCACAGAAACATCACAGAAGGAAAACTCCTCCTATACATCAGTGCACCGTGCACGTGTACACGCGACCAACCTCCTCTGACTCCCTTCTCTGACCATCCACAAATCATCGGCAACTTCTCCACTGCCCTCGATAACCCAGAATACAAAATTCGACATTCAATCGAAAATCGAGATATTCGAACGAAACTGGAACTAAATACCCTCGTCCAAACCTTCTCGTCGACGACGAACTCGTCACTAGAACCCACAGCATCCTTCCCAGAGCATCACCATTTCACCGCCTCACGATCCCTCGCCTCGCGATCAAACTCAATCCAACCCCGACGTCGTAAAAACCCTCCAAACTTTGTCGATGAAAAAAACAGCTTAAACCCTACATTGACCAAATCCCAACGCCTCGACGAACTAGAATGGCTTCAACTATTTTTCCCAACCTTATCAAGCCCCCAGCTCGCTATAGCCAAGACCCAATTCATAACAGTGCCGTCGATCACCAAAGAAAGCTTTAAATCCAAAATCCGTTCATCACATAAATTCTCTTCCGATTCTAAGTTAAATTTTTTGACTTAACTTCTAAAAATCATGGTTTCTAATGAAGACTATGATTATATAGGTGAATCCAAGAATTATTATACTTGGGTTTTACCTATTTATAATTTTTCGCTGTCTTTTTCAATATTTCTAGAATTGTACTAAATTATTTCACCTAAAAATAATTTTAAATCTTAGTAAATAAGTAAACAAACATAATTCATTTGAAATCCTAAGTCTAACAGAGACTAGATAGGGAGAATTTGAATTTTTGATTTAAATTTTGAACCCTGAACCTAAAACAGAGGTGATACAGATGTCTTCATACATGTATACAGGTTCCTGCTTTCATATATACATATTTCCAGATCTACGCAAACTTACATACATAATTTCAAACATGCATCCCAATTTTACTTTCAACATTTACCATATGAATCCATATTAAAAAAATTTAAGCATAGATTACTCACAGTATTAGGTTTAAACAGAGTAAACATTTTTTTCTTCTTCTTTTCAAACATGCACGCATCAATTTCTGGTATATGTATACATGCAAGCAACTTTACATCCCAAACTTCACTGATTAATGCATAATGATCAAGATACAGATAGATTTGAATAGTAGTTTACTCACCAAATAAGGGACAGTGAACTTATTTCTGGTTCCAGCTTTAAATTCCTTTGATCTGAAATTGCTATGCTTGTTAATCAGTACTGTTTTGTTGTTGAATTGCTCAGATTGAAGTTGTATTCGAACTATGTTTGATTTCAGGTTGGCTTCATTATCTTAGGTTCAAAAAAAAATGCAGGCTTTAGATGATTTGATTTTTTACTTGATTTTCCTTCAGGTTCTGTTGTCAATTTCCTCTTCTCTTTTTTTTTCCTCTGAGCTGCTAGTATTTGGGTTTATAGATCTTTGTTTGCTAAGTTTTGTTCTTGAGCAAAATAAAAATGATAATAGAGGAAATTTAATGATATGTATAACTTTTTTTTTTCTTTGAATTATTATTATTAAAGAAAAAAGCTAATGACACTTGTCACTATATGTATTATAAATGCTACAAATGTTAATTTCATGTATCATAATACTTACAAATGTTTAGAGCCTTAATTTTATATATTTCTTATGTTTTTAATAATATAGGTATTTATATTTATTTTTATGTGTTATGTTTTATTTTATGTACAAAAGAAAAAGATTTTAATCTTTTATTTAAATTCTATTTAAACTATCATACTTTTACATTTGTGGAAATTAGATTGAAGGGCTTGTATTTCCAACTGTTTAAAATATCCATTCAGAAATCAGTATTTATTATAGCCCAAATCCATTTATATACATCCAAATATATTTTTAATTATCAAAGTTTATTTATTCAACCGGAAAAAAATCAATTAATCATCCAATTATCAGATGCCCGAAAATTCGGGTTATCACAGTATGGGTGAGAAACGCATTGAAATTAAAATCGAAAATTTAATATTTAAATCGATTCAAAAAGCTGTCTTCCACACATGATTAAATTGATCTCCGAAACACGTTCCATTGTGTTCGAAATATGGGTAAAACCTTATAAACGTCTGTCGGCATGCGTTGTTTGGAGAGTGTTTGAATAAGTTGTTTAAAAAATGAATTTAGTATTAAAATAATATTAAAAACGTACATATATATATAAGGGCCGAAACCCTAGTTTCCTATTTCAGTCGCCGTTTAAAACATTTCGATGGCCGAAATGATCCACTTTTGCCCCTCGATCTCTTCTCATCCAAGCCATTCTATGCCAAATCTTCAAGTAGGAAGTCGTGGAGCACTTCGAACTCTACGATATCTACGGTAGTGATAGATTTTAGCGTAGCATAGGGAATGAGGAAGATGCGTTCATTGCCGTTTCATTCAAAGTTTGTGTGACCTAGGGTTGACCAAGTTCAGTGATTTTCTGGCCGATGGTAGGGGACGTGTAGGGCTTTCGAGGGAAGGTGTTACATCGGCTTCGTTTTGGATAAGGAGGCCACGGCATGTGAGGTTGAACGGCGGCTGATGGGTTCCTAAACCCTGGATTCGATTTTGCGTGTGGAAGACAAGGCTTCGGCCTTGATTTTGTATCGTGCGGCAGTTATTATTTTGGTAAACAATAATAAAAAGAAAAGAAATTTTTGTTTTAATTATATATACACAATCTTTAAAACTGAATAACTTTTGCATACATTATCATATTCCGACGAAACAAGAAGCGCCGAAATCGCAGTGACGAGCAGCCCGCTGTAGTGCAGGTCTGGAGTCGAAGTGCTCGATTTAATGTAAAATTTGAACACTCGTCTCACTCACATCTGGAATGCCATTTAATTTAAATAGTTAATATTTAAATGATTGATTGATAGGTTGAATGTGAAAATTATTATTAGAGTGGATCGATATTTATTTGTGTGCTAACATCTTTGGATGCAGGAAAATGGGTTGGAGGGATCCAACTGGATTCCTCAAAATATAGAAATTATCGTCATAATCTGTGTTGTATTTTATTGATATCCTGTGATAGATTAATTTAGGAATTTTGTTGTGTTGTGTTATGGTTGGATGAACATAATTTGATATTTAAAAATAAAATGAATTGGGTTTATAAGGAAAAGAAAAGGAATTTTTAAGAAACGAATTTAAGGGAATTAAATTCGGAAAATTGGTTTGGAATTTGTTACGTGTCTTTGAAACTATGATTGGGAAGGAAATGAGGAATGAAAATTTATAAACTGGATTTACAAATGAAGTTGAATATTTATCAATGGATAAATTTGGAAGTATAAATTTCCGATGGAAATTTCTATAAGAAGGTGCAAATTGTTTTAAAAGTAATAGTGAGATTATTTTTAAAAGGTGGAAAGTGTATTTTTCCTAGAAAACTAAGTATGTTTCAAAGAAAAGCTTTCAAAGTATAAGGTAGAAGTTTAAAAATGTGTTTTGGAATGTTTTGGAAAAATTATTATTTTTAGGAGAAAAGTAAATATTTATTTAAGTAATTATGGTATTTAATTATTTTAAAGGTAAATTAGTATTATGTTTTCTAAAGGAAATTTTGACATAAATATTTGATATAATAATTAATATTAAAAGGAAATTTTTGATTTAAGTTACTCGGGAAATTTCTATAAATTTTCAGAAGTATTATTTTGAATAAAGAATTTAGTATTTAAAATAATTTAAGTATATATTTTAAAAGTGATTTTCGAGAAGTAGGAAATGTGTTTAAAAATAAAAGGGTGTTTTATTTTTACAGTGTTGAAAGAAATTTACGGGATTGAGATGTAAATTTGGATTGAGATAAATCGAGCAGGATTTATAAAGGGTTATATGGGTTACTCTGAAATGGAAGTGTGTTTACTTGAAAAACCAAGTATATTTTCAAAGGAATTTTATGTATAGGCCTAATGTTTGAAAATTATTTTAAAAAGAATTTTTTAGAGAAATTTATAATTTTTAATTGTTTTAGAATTTTAAAGTAAATCTATTCAAACTAATTTTAGTTATAATTATTTTAAAGGTTAAATTGGCATTATGTTTTTAAAGAAATTTTCTAATATTTATACTTTGTATAAAAAAATTATTTTAAAATAGTTTTGCGGCTTAAATTTTACTTGGAAATTTATTATAAAATTTCATATCTATTATTTTGACTAAAGTGACTTAAGCAGTTTTACTTTTAAATGTTTTAAGTATATATTTTTGAGAAAAGTGGTTTAAATTATAAAAATCTAAGTTTTAAGAAACTTGGTGTTTTAGTTGAAATGAAATAATTGGTTGAATTATTTGTTTATTTGATAGTTAAATAACCGACTATAAAATATGGACCCAAATATAACTTTGGAAATATCAAGAAAAGGTATGAGAAATTATATGGTACAGTTACCGTTCGGGGTGCTATACTGTACATATAAACTCGTTCATTCTTTTAAGACGTTGGTAAGGAAATCCGTCCACTAATGGTTAGGAGGTGAACTCTGATCTTATCTTCGACTCTGTATTTCCTAAAGAACCGGGGTTGAGTTAATCGAGTAATAACGAACGTTGTTTCGAAGAGACCGGTATCGGATTTGTAATCCGAAAACCACTTCGATCCAACGAGTACGTTTTCGTGATGAAGACAAGAGCTTGGAGTCGAAGATGGAGCAGTGAAGTGTAAGGGCTAATCGCTACTAATCCTGAGGGTGATTCCAAAATGGATGTAGTAGGAGTAGTGCCTTCGGTTCCGTTCGAACCCAGAACGGACTTGTATGGATGAATGCTTTCAGAATATCGTCAGGAGGACGGTGAGCATTCTAAGTGAAATGTTCTATAAAGGTAACGCTTAGCCTCGAGCCTCATCAACCAGGAATGACTGAAAATCAGGGGTTATGCAGCAAGGCTAAGTGGGTCGTGCCCATTAGGGTAAGGTCATCCCTGTCTAGATGTTCCTTTTATTTCAGCAGTATGGTGAGGTTGCTGATCCCAACCGCGGGGCAATCTTATTCGGGATTATCCAGTAAGGGGTAGTCTCGGTCTTGTGTTGCAGGGGATTTAGGGTGTATCCTCAGTACGCGGATCTAGACCAGGTACTGTGATTGGTGGTACCCCAGTGCCTAGTCATTCGCTGGAAATCCATTTTCCCTACGTGCCTTTTACGGTTTTGATTGTATAACCCACTTTGTGGCTAGTGTGCTGGAATTTAATCATGTAACAATTTCAGCTATTTGAATAAGTATATATATAGACACTATCATAATATCAGAGGATTTTGATAAGAAATGTTTTGGCTATCGTAAGGTAAAAACCAGACATGTTTATTTATGGCGTGGTCTTATGAGATGCTTTTGATTTTTAAAGGATTTTTGAAACTTTAATAATCAGTTTGGGTGTATTTTTATCACACTGGTATTCCAGACTGACTCGGGTGTTATTTCATTATAATGCTCGGGTCACACCGAGTATTATGAATACAGGATAGGATGTTGTGGAGCTCAGGAGAGGAGCTGGAGTCCGAGACGTATTACCCATACTTGTTTATTTCCGTTGTTGTGTTTGTTTGAAATTGCCAGCAAGTTGTGAGGCAGACCGATATAACTGCCGGTTTGGTAATTGTTGTTTGCTTTTGATATACTTTGATGATGTGATCTATAAAACTGATATAGTTTCATTTTGTGTAAAGATCTGTTACTATCTATTATATTTTGCTCCGCTGCGATTGTGAGATTTTGTTATTGTTTAGTTCCGTCTTCCTCCTATCATCTTTCTTTTTCCTCAACAATTTGTCTTTTTCGGCACTTGATATTATACAGTGGTGTATTTGTGTCGATTTTCAAGGGTCGAGAGAGGTGGGTCATGACATTTTGGTATCCGAGCTTAGGTTAGCGATAACCTAGGCTTTGGTGGGGAAATTACTCATCATAAATAGAGTCGGAAGTACTCTAGAATGAGTCTGAGTGCATTAATAGATATGAGAGCGTACTTATTAGTGAATATAAAACTGTTTTTATACTGTGTTGACTTATCGATTGAGTGTTTATGAATTCTGGTCGGTATGAGAAGTACAACCATATAGATAGGGTTTTCTAAACTCTTAAACAAGATAAACTGACATAGTATTGGCTTTATAGTGGGTAAATGAAATAATTTTACTCAAAATTATATTTTGATATGAAAGAATGATTTTCTAAATTATTATATATATATATATGGATATCTTAATCAAATAAGAATCTAAAATTTAAAGTGGTTTATAACTAAATAGAATTCTACAAGTATAACTAAAATTTAATTTAAACCAGATTTAAATCCCGAAAATTTTGAAAAGGGTTTTAAATGAATTTAAACAAAGGTTTGGGAATTTAAAATCTTAGGAATGTTTGAAATGTTATCCAGAATGTTGAAGGAAATAATGGAGTATTATTTTGGGAAATATTTTTGAATGGAAATTGTTATGAAAGAGAATTTGTGGTAGTAAGAAAGCACTGAACTCACTTCAGTCGCTGGAAAATAATCTTGATGATGGTGGCCACATCACCAGTATTCATTTTTGAGTTTCTAAAGTGATGGATTGCTACCGTAGAGATTGGTTATGGTATTTGTTTGGACTTGTTGGGTATACAAGTTGTTTTGGAAATTTCAAAAGGGAAATTTTTTTGGTAAAAACAAGTTGTTTTGGAATCCGGAGATTTGATTTGATATACCAAGTGGGTATGTGTTGATTATTATTTCAAAATGGTTTTGAATTAAAACCGAGCAATTGAATTCTGGAAAATTCTATTTAAATAATGTGAAAATTTAAGATGAATCAACTATTGAACTTGAAGTGAAGTTAATTAAGAAGGAAAATGGAAATTTTAATCCTAGAATTAAATTTAAACTTGAGTAAATGGAAGTGAATAAGATATATTCGAATTTAACTTTAGATAAGTTAAATAAATTGAAATTGAAATTAAATTCAATGGGATTAAGTTGGAATGTAAAGAGATTTTATAATGGTGGGTTATAAGTAGTAATTGAGTTGAATTTGGATTGAGTTAAAATCAAAATTCAGTTGTGTTATAAATAATACTGAATGGAATTAAATTCTTATTTAAATTAGTAAAGGAAATGGTATGAATTTAAGTTGGCTAAATAAAATTTAGTTGAACTTGAACTAAATTTGGAAAAGAACTGAATTGAAAGAAAATTTAATTTAGTTGAAATGATATTAAATGAAATAAATTCTCACTCAACTAAATTCAAAAGAATTGTTTGAAGATGAATTTAGCGTAAGCTAAATTAAATAAAAAGAGTAATGGGATGAATAAAATTTTGGTAGCTTGATAAAATTTGAAAGGTAAAATAAAACCTAGTTCTGGTTTAGAATAATTGGAATGGTCATGTTATTAATTAAACAAATTCAAAAATGAATTGAGAAGGTGAATAAAAATAAAAATAGATTGAGTAAGTAAACTAATTGAAATAAAAGCTGTAAATGGATTTGAATTTGATTAGATGAGAATCAAATTGAAATGGAAATAAAATTGATGAAAGAAGGAATGTAGATGTAATGGAGTTGAGATAACTTAAGAAAATTGTGAAATGGTTGTTGTCGAGCTTATGCAATGGATTTGAATGAACCTGTATGGATAATGAACTTGAAGTGTAAGAATAGGGATTTGATTTAATAATTGTGATGAAACAAGAATGTTTGGATTGTAAACAATGCAGAATTGAATAAAATTAATATAAATTGAGTTGGAATTAATTTAAAATGGTTATAAGCTTAAGTAATGGTTATTTACTTGAGTAACATCAAATTTGCATTTAGATTGGTCGTTTTTGTTGTAAACAAAGTTAATAAATTATGGGAAGTAAATAAAATTGGTTTTTGAATCAATTGGAATAAATAAAAATTTAATTTAGTGGATTTGCATATAAATGGAAGTGAATTATGAATATGATGCAAATAAATCAAATTGGAGATAAAATAGATTTTGGATCAATTTGGAATTGCATAGAAGTAAGTTTATATAAGTAGGCACATGATGATCATATTAAAGTAATTTTGAGTTGGTTGTGGTAAATATGAATTGAATGTAGCAAACTTGGTTGTAAATCCTTTTTGAGTAGAGTAAAATGAAATATGGATTTGTAAAGGAGATTAAAATAGTGTTGAACCTTGTGATTGCTTATAAAGATGGTTAACATGTTGAATTATGAAAATATGTTGTTTGGGCTATGCAATTGATGTGTTTGGCTAAGATTAATATAAGGAAGGTTGTTAAAATTTCATATTATTGAAAACTTATGTGCTTGTTTGAGTAAGTACAGGTACTGAAGATAATCGATAGAGTTGGAGCACGTAAATGAAATATTAATTAGCTGCTTGCTTTTAAAATGCTAATCAAAAGGTACGCCTACGCAATAAAATTGGAAAACGATAATATATTGTGGTATATTTTGTTTTCCGACCATGTGGGTCGATGTATATATGTGTATGTCTATTGTGATATTGTGAAACGCTCTCCATACAAAGGAGACGCTATCACAAAAAATTCGAGAATTTTGGGAGTTAGAATTTTTTTTGGGGATTTTGAGAATTTTGGGTTAACTAGAAAAGTTAATTTTTTGAATGATGTTGTAAACAAAGCTTTTGAGATAAGATAAAGCGAATGATTTTGGGATTGAGCTAAAAGGTTTTGAGAAGTGAATGTGAATTTTAAACTAAGCAAGTTTTGGGGTGTTAGCACCAAAATTGGCCGCTAACACCCTTAAGAAAGATTGTGTAGAGGGATTAATGAAGATAATAGATTAAAACAGAAGACAGTATGCAAATTTAAATGCAGAGAACAAGAACACCAAATTTATAGTGGTTCGGTGTAACTGCCTACGTCCACTTTGAAGTTGATTTCTATTTCTTTCCTTGATAGTTGATTACAGATACAATCCATTTCCAATTACTTGCATACAAGTTTGAATGAAAAATAGGAGAGTATAAAAAATGGCAGAGTCTCCCCGGCGTTCTCGAAAAAAGGTCCCTTTCACTGTGCTCCTGCCTCTCTATTTATAGACGAAGGTGGGTTGGACTTCCCTGGTGGGCCTGGTAGCTGAATACGTCGGCCCAAATGGAGTGGTCTCTGTGTGTCGATCCATAGATGTTGAACAGGGAATGAATGCCGAACAGGGCATGAATGCCGAACAATATCGAAAGCCGAACCAGAGTGTTGTGCCGATCGACTAAATGCCGAACTAGAGTGTTGTGTCGATCGACTAAATGCCGAATCACCATCTTCATGCCGAACGAAGTGAGATACCGAGTGGCGAGTGTATGCCGAGCAATGATTGAAGTTGATTGAGACTGGTTGAATGCTGAACACTTCTGACTGCCGAACGACCTCGGGATGCCGAACACCCCTGGGTGCCGAACGATCCTCGAATACAGAATGTCCAGAGATGTCGAACGTCCTTGCCTGCCGAGCGTCATTTGGTACCGAACGCTCATGGATGTCGAACGTACCTTGTATGCCGAACATCCTTGGTATGCCGAACATCCTTAGTATGCCGAACGTCATTTGGTACCGAACGCTCATGGATGCCGAACGTACCTTGTATGCCGAACGCTTCTAGATGCCGAGCGCTCGTTCATGCCGAGCGTTCCTTTATGCCGAGCGTTCTTCTGATGCCAAATGGTGTGTAGATGTCGAGTACCTAGTTGCCTGGTCAAATCTCCAGGAAACACTTTCCCCCCAAAGTGTATTGCGTAACCGAACGTGATACACTTTGAATTACGTGTCCTCTGTGCTCCTCTTCGAGCCTTGGTTTATTTCTCTCTACGGTATAATGGTGTGTGCCGAATGGTATGCGAATACTGAACAGAACAGCTGAAGTCGAACGCTCCATGTATGGCGAACCTTGACGCTTTGACCGGTTCCACCGGTTGTAGCCTCTTCGAATTCCCTTCTTTTCCTATAAAAGTCAGCATTTTCCTCCTTCTTCTCTTTTCACCTTTTTACCTCCGCTACCCTGTATTCGCGAATCTCGTCAAACTCTAAGAATCTTAACCCCTTTTTTCCTCGAACATCACACCCTGCATCACCCCTTTCCCGAGTCACTCGGAACTAATCAACGCCGTGCCTTTAATTCCAGAATTATCTCGACCTTCAATCCATTTGCTAGGTATCCTTCTGTTTAACTGCTTTTAAACTCGTAACTAACGTCCGTGGCCCATGGGTATTTCGTGGATGAAAGGTTCGAACTGTGATTAGGATGTCTTATAGGGCTAGATGATGTAGTGGAAGGAGAAATGGCCAGAGATGAGCACGCGAGGGAGTCGATGGGAGATGTATTGTGATTCGGCATGGCTCTCTTGTGTCGAGCGAGTTTGGAGGGAAAAATAGAAGAGGTGTAGGAATTGGCTATCATGCCGAACTGTATGGTTCGGCATGACTCGCCGAACGATTTGGCCTCGTTGTTCGGTATGAATGGAGGGAGAAAAGAGAAATGAAGCTGTTGTTAAGGACGGAGTGCCGAGCGTTGGGGCTTGGCATAATTTTTGTTCGGCATGACTCGCCACATGTCGAGCAGTGGAATGGAAGGTTAGGAAGGAAGTATGAATTAGATAGAATGTCGATCTTTATTTTGGTCGAACAGGACCGATACTTAGTCCGAACGAGATTTAGGCCGATCAATGCTTTGGCCGAACGTTACCTAGGCCGAACAATGTCTTGGCCGAACGTGACCTAGGCCGAACAATGTCTTGGCCGAGCGTGACCTAGGCCGAACAATTTTTTGACCGAGCGATATGAACGCCGAACCATATTTAGGCCGGACAATACTTAAGCCGAACGCTTATTAACCCTGCCTAATCATATAACAAAACAAGGACAAGGACCCCAGCATACTAGCATATCGAACTGATCTGAATTGATAACTTCCTAGTTCCAATTACTCATAAGCCTGAACTGAAGTCGATAAAAAACATAAAAGCTTTTGACATACAACGTCAATGTCCGAGTCCAAACTTGAAAACATCGCAAGGTTGGTTTTCGGATATGGTCAGCGATGACGGTCTTCAAGAATGACAGTCCAAAGTTCAACTTTATACCATCAACTATGTGAATTATAATTTCTCAGTGTTTATATTTGAATGCTTGCACTAGATCACACACCACATAGGGGGGAAAATTTATGTTTTTAAGTCTAGCGCCGATTATTTTTCGAGTATAGTTCAAACAGGTGCTCTGCCAAACTCAATATTTATTGGAAATGTCTAAGAGATCTAGCTCCGCCACGATTTCAGATAGACCAGGACCGTCCTCTCGATAAGAAGTCGCATATGTTTCAAATCCGTCAACCTCCCCTACACATAACTTAGCTCCCGACGCTTTGGAAGCAGCAATTCTCTTAGATAACCCTGTTGATTCACAGGCTTTGAAGGTCAATGAAGTTGCGATCCGGCGAATATGCTCTATACATGGGATCCCTTTCGACGACGTGCTGGTTCCCTCGGGGCACGATCGTCCACACTTGCCCCCAGTTGGATACACGGCGTGTAATAAATTCATGTGCTGGGTTGGTTGCGTGCCACAGTTCAATTTATTTCTTCGGGATGTACCGCAATACATTGACATTGCCCCGTCGCAACTGCACCCGAATGGCCAAGCATTTATCTATGGTACCTACATCCTCTTCATGACCGTCCTCTCTAGGCCCCGAACTTCGGGCGACATCTGATATATATATATATATATATATATATATATATGCTCAAGAAGCGGAGAGATAGACCATCTTTCTTGTTCCTCGAGCCGCACCACAAATGCCAGATTTTAACCGGGGCATGGAGCAAATTTGCCCTGTACAAACAGGAGTGGTTCTATATGCGTTGCCCTCCTGGTTTCGCGAGGAGATGGGTTGAAGGAAGTAAGTCTTTTCTCGGGATCGATATTCGTGCTTGGTCGGAGCCGTGCCTTTTCTAACTTTCGTTTCGCCTTTTCAGGTATCAACCCACGTCCTGATGGTCGAGGATATTCCGAGGCTATTCGAGCCCTTCCTGCCGAAGAACGGGACATCCAGACTTTCATTTCGAATGAGACACTTTCAAGGTTTAGGCTGTTGGCAGACGTTCGTTAGATAAGCCTTCCTCAAGGCATCACCGTACCCAGGCCCACCTCTGGGAAAGGAAGAAATTAGCTGAGTCATCAGTACGTCATACTCCTGACACACCATAAGAGGGGGAAATTAAAGGGGATGAAACACCCTAAGCACAAGGTGAGAACTTGGGCCCCACTCAGGATCCGACAGTCAAAGTGCACGACATCGAAACGTCATCTTTCCCTTCGAAGAGGAAAAAGAGATTGACGTACAAGATTAAGAAGGAGAAGGTTGGCGGAACTTCAAAAGTTACGCTCATTCCAACGGAGAAAGAGGCCTCTTCACAGCATGTAGAAAGTTCTCTAAAGGGCCTATCGAACCTCTCCATTCCCGATGACCTGCTCAATTATGACTTCGACGACCCGGAAGCATTTCAACTTCACTCGCCCATCAGAGGTGATGCGGGCACTCTAGCCCAGAGTCAGGGAGAAAAAACTCCCATTAGTAAAGCAACTGGTCCGTCGGGGGAAAACACTAGGACTCGCGCAAAAACTTGCACTTCAATTTGCACTTAAATTTTGGTCTTCACGCTACTCTTTGCTAATTCGTTGTTACTTAAATACTGTGTAGGTGACATAGGGCGTTCACACGGATTTGATCGCCTTCGTGGTTCTTCTATCTTTTATCAACCCGGATGGGACTCGGGTTTCGAAAGACGTCGGGACAGAGATGGTGATGACGATAGAGATTATCATTCCCGGGACTCATTGTCTCAGAAGAAAACTTACTATCATCCAAAATACTACCAGGATACCTTCTCTCACCCGGAGCAAAGCAAAAATAAGCGCTGCCATAAGGGGTCACAATCTGATGTCCCCCGGGACCAACACTCTGATTCCTCATCCACTCGATAGTCCCGAGATCCCCACAGGAGAGACAAACTTTCAAAGCCGTCTCCTCCTGCTCCTGCAACAGATCCAACCATGTCGGAGAGGCTGGCCGAGCTTAAGGATAAATTTCCAAAAATCTGCTTTGATGGCCTGAAATTCCTCTCGGCGATTCATCCTATTCCCGGACATGTCAAGCAGAGCGTCATCGCCTATACCAACGACGTCTATGTTCAACAAGACGTGTTTGTTCATTTGGTTGAAAAACTTTCTTAAGTCTCCATAGAGCGCCAACACAAGATCAATCACCTGAAGCTTGAGGCCATCCACGATAGAGATATCATTAAGGCTCAGGATGAAGAGCTTGCATCTTATAGATCTCAGCTTGAGGTTGCCCACAGAGCGCTCAAGACACTGCCGAAGCCGTGACTCGTCTGGAATTGACACATAAAAAAGAGATCGACGAGGCAGTACAACGCTGTGAGGCCCTAGCACTAGAGAAGGACTCAGACCAAAAGGAGAGGGACGCATTCAGCCTCCGAGTCAAGGAACTTGAGGAGCAGCTCCGCAGAGAGAAAGAAGAGAAAACGGCTGCCCAAGAAGAGTCATAACGATACTGTGACGAAATCGTTGCTACTCGACTCTTAAAAGAAAAACCTAAGGCCGAGATTTCCAAAGTTGAGGCGATAAAGAGTGAAGCCCGTGAAGAGGGAAAAAAGATAGCGTCTGCAGACATCGACTTCCGTCTTGAGGCGGCTAGAGAAGAAGGTAAGGAAGAGGTCAAAAGCATGTTTGACCCGCTAATCGCCGAATTCAATGCCCATGTCCTCATGCATCGAGACTTGACTTTTTTGGGTGATGGCTATCTTGAATCTTTAGCTGAGGCATGGGAGGCCATGATAGAAATCAGGAGGGCCGAGCACGGTACCGAAGAGATTGATGAGGGGGCCTTGATAAAAGAATTCCTCAAGGGGAATGAGCCTTCGAACTTGTCAGCAGCTAAAGCTATTTATTGCAAAGGCTCTCCCTCAAAGAAAAGGAAAGAAGTGATTATCGGTCCATCCGGGGTTGCGCCTCCAGCTCATGTGCCTACTCGATCGGCCGATCGGCCGATACTCAATCCATTTGAGCAGCATATCGGTTATAATCCGGAGGACCGCGGCCTTGGCGTCCACATTCTGTCTCCCATTCTGGAGGGTAAGACCCCCTTGACAGCTGAGAGCCTACCGAAACCGGGTAGATGACCTTCCACTTTAAGATTTCAAAAATCGTCATTCTTTATGAAGGACTAGTGTATTCTAATGCTTGTTTTTCATGATTTTGCGCAGGCCATTCTGATCCCGGGCCCACTCCGAGGAGCGATGTCGCCAAGGAGGTGGAGGAAAAGATAAGCAAGGCCACTCATGCAGGAGAGGCTCCCGGGCCAGATGCTCAGGTGATTGGAGCGCTGGATGAGGACAAATCTGAGACTTCTTTTCCCATCGATGAGAGATATGAAGTAGAAATTACAAGTGCCTCTGAACACACTTCTGAGCTGAGTATGAAGGAGCGGCTTGAGGTGGAGAAGAGGGAAACAGCCAAGATCAAGGTCGAGCCTCGAGTTGTGGACCTGGACGACCCTTTGCATAAGCCGTTGAAAGCCATCCTTCCTGGCGGGTCCAGGCCCATGGATGTTCCCCGTACTTCTTCAATTGCTACCCCTCCATCAAAGAAGAGTACCAAGGGTAAACGCACAGGAGAGGAGTCGTCCAAGAAGACAACGGAGGTGAAGAAGTCAAAGAAGCACAAGAAGTGATCATTACTCTCGTTCAACGAGAGTTAGTTTAAGTTATGTAATTATTTTCATCTACTTCCGTAGTCTTTGTAAATAGATTGTCGACTCCGAACTTTAGAGGGCTTGTAGTAGAAACTTTTTTTGAATAAAGCTTAGTTCCTTTTTCTGTCTTTCGAAAGGCTCTTGTCGTTCAATTTTTGTATGATTGTGATTTAAATCCAAGCTGTTGTGAATAACATGGACTTCTCGGTTCACCTTCATATAGCTCGGAGGTTCTTTGAGAGTTGTTCATTTTTCCTTTCGTGCTTCAAGCACTTAGAATATTTTTTAGTCCGCACATCGGGGACTTAGAGTACTCCAGTCCGCACTCTGGGGACTTGGAGTTTTGAACCGTTTATACTCGAGTCCGCGCTCCGGGGACTTAGAGTACTCCAGTTCGCACTCTGGGGACTTGGAGTTTTGAATTGTTTATACTCGAGTCCGCGACCCGGGGACTTAGAGTACTCCAATCCGAACTCTGGGGACTTGGAGATTTGAATCATTTATACTCGAGTCCGTGCTCCAGGGACTTAGAGTGCTCCAGTCCGCACTCTGGGGACTTGGAGATTTGAGTCGTTTATACTCGAGTTCGCTCTCCGGGGACTTAGAGTACTCCAGTACGCACTTTGGGGACTTGGAGATTTGAATCGTTTATACTCGAGTCCGCGCTCCGGGGACTTAGAGTACTCTAGTTCGCACTCTGGGGACTTAGAGATTTGAGTTGTTTATACTCGAGTCCGCGCTCCGGGTACTTAAAGTACTCCAGTCTGCACTCTGGGGACTTGGAGATTTTGAGTATCTACACGTGTTCGTACGTCAGTCAGAATAATATAGTTTCATTTGCCTTTCACAGGATCATCATATGCAGAAACATTAGTAATTCATGGAAAAGGTGGCTTTAAGCCTTTATTAATGAAAGCAAGCTAAATTGTCTTACTACATGCCAAGAACTAGAAATAAAAGCGTACTAGAAATAAATGCAACTAATACATGAAAGAAATAGACTAAGTATAATAATGCCGCAAGTGCTCGTTGTTCCATGCTCGGGAGAGTGTCGCACCATCGACAGTCGCTAGCTTGAAAGTTCCTTCTCCAAGCTTCCGTTCGATGACGTATGGACCTTCCCATGCGGGATTCATATGAGATGGGATCAGAAAAACTCGTTTTAAAACAAGGTCTCCCACACCAAAAATTCTCGGTCGGACCTTTTCGTTATAATATTTAGCGACTCTATGTCTGTATGTGGCAGCTCTTAAGTTGGCTTCTTTGCATTTTTCGTCAATGAAGTCCAATGATTCCGATAAAAGATTATGGTTCGACTCGGGGTCGTAATATGTTACCCGATGTGATGGAACTTCAAGTTCCACGGGTGTGACAGCTTCCGTGCCATATGCCAATGCGAATGGAGTGTGGCCAGTCGCGGTCTTGTAGGTGATTCTGTAGGCCTAAAGCGTCGTTGGAAGTTCATCCACCCACTTGCCTCTAGCCTTTTCCAGACGCTTTTTCAATATGGACTTGATTATCTTGTTTACGGCTTCCACTGGTCCGTTGGCTTTCGGGTGAGCAACCGCTGCAAACTTCTTCTCAATGCCATATTTCTGACAAAATTCTTTGAGACCTTTCTCTCAAATTGAGTCCCATTATCTGTAATGATGGTCCGTGGAAGGCCGAAATGGCATATGATGTTTCGTACGATGAAATTAATAACCTTCTTGGAGGTTATTGTGGCCAGAGGCTCTGCTTCTGCTCATTTGGTAAAGTAGCCGGCCGCAACTATTTCATATTTCGCTCCACCTTTGGCTATGGGTAAAGAACCAACTAGGTCGATCCCCCATATTGCAAATGGCCAGAGACTAACCATTTGCGTGAGTTCCGTCGGTAGAGCTCTCGGAATTTTTGCATATATCTGGCTTTTGTCACATTTTCTCATATAGTCTGCAGCATCCCGATTCACGGTTGGCCAGAAGTACCCATAACGGAGGACTTTCTTTGCTAATGTCTGCCCTCCAGTATGGGCACCGCACTCTCCCTCATGGACTTCCTTTAATATTCGTTTTACCTCATCGTGGGCCACACACCAGAGTAAGGGAGTCGAGAATCCCCTCTGATACATTACCCCATCTTGAATTATATATCGTGAAGCCTTACGAAGGACTTGTCATCTTTCGCTCCTTTTTTCGAGTAAGATCCCGAACAGCAAGTACTGCCTGATTGGGTCATCCATGATTCCTTCTCGATTTCGGTTTCGAAAGCGAAATCTATCTCCATCATATCTATACTCGAAGCATGGAGGGTCTCAACAGGAAATAATCCCATTTGTTGTGCATCGCCAGTATTTGCGAATTTTGCCAATGAATCGGCTGCTTTGTTTTTCTCACGCGGGACATGTGAAATATCATAATACTCGAGATTCGCTAGTAGCTCCTGAACTCGGACCAAATATGGGGCAAGTCCCTGCCCCCTTGCTTGATAGTCTCCTCATACTTGGTACACCTCCAGCTGCGAGTCGCTAAAAATTTCAACCGATTTCACTCCCAGTTCTCTGATAAGTCTTAAACCGGCAATCAACTCTTCATATTCAGCTTCTTTATTCTTTGCTGTGAATTCGAGCTTCAAAGCGTAGCAAACTGATTGGTTCTCAGGAGTTACAAGAACTATGCCAACCCCGAACAATGGTCGTTAGATTCCCCATCGGTGTACATCTTCCATTGAACGGGCGGTATGACATTGTGGTCATTTGATTCGTCTAACATAGTAAATTCAGCAATGAAGTCAGCCAGTGCTTGTCCTTGTATAGCCCTTCGCGGTAGGTAAGTAATATCGAATTGACTTAATTCGATGTTCCACTTTAACATCCTTCCGGAAGTTTTCGGTCGTTGGAGTACCTGTCTCAGGGGTTGATCAGTGTAAACACCGATTGAGTGTGCTTGGAAGTATAGGCGAAGCTTGCATGATGTAATCACTAAGCAATAAGCTAATTTCTCGATCTTGGGGTAATTTCTTTCTACCCCCGTCAAGCGTTTACTGACATAATATACTGGCATTTGAACTCGGTCCTCCTCGCGAACCAGAGCCGTACTAATAGCGTGCTGGGATACTGCCAAGTATACATACAGCCTTTCATGGTCGATTGGTTTCGATAGTACCGGGGGGCTCTCCAAATGCCTTACCAGAGCTCGAAATGCTTCCTCACAGTCGGATGTCCACTCGAAATTCCTTTTTCCCTTCTTTATCACGTTGAGAAAGGGAATGCATTTATCCGTGGCTCTGAATATGAATCGGCTCAGCACGGCCACCTTTCCGTTCAGGCTTTGTACTTGCTTTATAGTTCTGGGCACTTGCATATCTCGGATAGCCTGATTCTTCTCCGGGTTAGCTTCAATTCCACGTGCATTCGTAATGAAACCCAAGAACTATCCTGATGCCACACCAAAAGAGCACTTCAAGGGGTTGATCTTCATACCATAATGTCTGAGTATATCAAACATTTATGCTAAGTCTCGAATGTAGTCGTTTGACTGCCATGACTTCAAGAGCATGTCATCCACATAGACCTCCATCATCTTACCGATCTGGTCTTTAAACATTCGATTCACCAGACGTTGATAAGTTTCTTCAATGTTTTTCAATCCAAAGGGCATTACTACATAGCAATATAGCCCCATATTCGTGACAAAACTGGTGTGTTCCTGGTCAGGGAGGTGCATCGGGATTTGATTATATCCAGAGTACGCATCCATAAATGACAATAATTCGTGTCCGGCGGTAGAGTCGACGAGCTGGTCGATTCTAGGTAAAGGGAAACTATCCTTAGGGCATGCTTTATTCAGACACCAAGGGGCCAATGCTACCCTAAATTCTGTCAGGGCTGGACGTGCAAGGGCTAATCGCTACTAATCCTGAGGGTGATTTCAAAATGGATGTAGTAGGAGTAATGCCTTTGGTTCCGTTCGAACCCGGAATGGACTTGTATGGATGAATGCTTTCAGAACACCGTCAGGAGGGCGGTGAGACTAAGTGAAATGTTCTAAAAAGGTAACGCTTAGCCTCGAGCCTCATCAACCAGGAATGACTGAAAATCAAGGGTCATGCAGCAAGGCTAGTGGGTCGTGCCCATTAGGGTAAGGTCATCTCTGTCCAGATGTTCCTTTTATTTCGGTTGTGTGGTGCGGTTGCTGATCTCAACTGCGGTGTGATCTTACTCGGGATTATCCAGTAAGGGGTAGTCCCGGTCTTGTATTGCAGGGGATTTAGGGTGGATCCTCGGTACGCTAATCTAGACCACGTACCGTGATAGGTGGTATCCCAATGCCTAATCATTCTTTGGAAATCCATTTTCCCTACGTGCCTTTTACGGCTTTGATTGTATAACCCACTTTGTGGCTAGTATGATGGAATTTAATCATGCAACAATTTCAGCTATTTGAATAAGTATTTTTATATAGACACTATTATAATATCAAAGGATTTTGATAAGAATTGTTTTCGCTATCGTAAGGTAAAAACCCGACATGTTTATTTATGGCATGGTCTTACGAGATGCTTTTGATTTTCAAAGGATTTTTGAAACTTTAATAATCAATTTGGGTATATTTTTATCACGCTGGTATTCCAGACTGACTCGGGTGCTATTTCATTATAATGCTCAGATCAGGCTGAGTAATATGAATACAGGATAGGATGTTGTGGAGCTCAAAAGAGGAGCTGGAGTCCGAGACACATTACCCGTACTTGTTTATTTCCGCTGTTGTGGTTGTTCGAAATTGCCAGCAAGCTGTGAGGCAGACTAATATAACTGATAGGCTGGTAATTATTTGTTTTCGATATACTCTTATGACGTAATCTATAAAACTGATATAGTTTCATTTATTGTAAAGATCTATTACTATCTATTATATTTTGTTCCGCTGCGATTGTGAGATTTCGTTATTGTTTAGTTCCTTCTTACTCCTTTCTTATTTCTTTTTCCTCAACAATCTGTCTTTTCCAGCACTTGATCGTCGACATATTATACAGTGGCGTATTTGTGTTGATTTTCAAGGGTCGAGAGAGGCGGGTCGTGACAAACTAACTAAAAAACTAAAGATGAAGGATTTATGAATTATAATTTATGGATAGGAAATTATTAGCTACACATAGCATAAGTGAAGGTGTGGTTATTAATTTAGAAGATCGTTAAAAGAGCATATCCCTAAATCATGTCGCAGTTTAACCAAAGTTTGTTCATTTAGCGGTTTTGTGAAAATATCTGCTATTTGATTATTGGTATTTACGTATTCTAATGAAATAATTTCTTTTTCAACATTGTCACGTAAAAAATGATGTCGTATATCTATATGTTTAGTTCGCGAATGATTTACAGGGTTTTTTGATAGATTTATTGCACTCGTGTTATCACAATATATTGGTGATTTATTGATAATTTGCCCGAAATCCGTAAATGTTTGTTGCATGTATATCACTTGTGCACATGCTAGAGCTGCTGAAATATATTCGACTTCGCATGTAGATAAGGAGACACAATTTTGCTTTTTGCTAAACCTTGAAACAAGTGATTTTTCGATAAAGTGATATGTTTCACTAGTACTCTTAGGATCTGTTTTACATGCACCGAAATCTGCATCACTATATGAACTTGTTCAAACGATGATCCTTTAGGGTAAAACAAACCATAATCTCTAGTACTAGATAGATATCGTAAGATATATTTAACAGCTCTTAGGTGAGATTCTTTTGGTTATGCTTGAAATCGGGCACAGAGACATATACTCATCATAATATCGGGTCGACTAGCCGTCAAATTGAGTAAGGAACCAATCATGCTACGATATAATTTTTCATCGAAATCTTTTCCATTATCATCCTTTTCTAAGTGAACACTAGTACTCATCGGTGTTGGTTAACTTGAAGTTTTATCCATTTCAAAACGACGTAATAGATCGTTACAATATTTTTCTTGATGAATAAAAATACCGTTTTCAAGTTATTGTATTTGTAAACCTAGGAAGAAATTTAATTCTCCCATGTGAGACATTTCAAATTCATCTTTCATAATATTTGAAAATTGATTACGGAGAATTTCATTAGTTGAACCAAAAAATAATATCGTCTACGTAAATTTGTACAACTAAAATATCCTTATTTTCTAATTTAATAAATAAAGTTGTATCGATTTTGCCTATTTGAAAACCAGATGTAATTAAGTGATTTTTAAGACGTTCATACCATGCTTGAGGGGATTGTTTTAATCCGTATAACGCTTTTTGTAATTTAAAAACATGGCCGGGATATTTTTCGTGAACAAACAATGGAGTTTGTTCAACATATATGTTTACTTTAATAAAACCATTTAAAAGGGCACTTTTGACATCCATTTGAAATAGTTTAAAATTGTGATGATTTGCAAAAGCGAGTAATGTACGAATGGCCTCTAATCTTGCTACTGGAGCAAAGGTTTCGTCATAATCGATACCTTCTTCTTGATTGTAGCCTTGAGGAACTAAACGTGCTTTATTTCTAACAATATTTTCATCTGCTTTGTTTTTAAATACCCATTTTGTTCCTATAACCAATTGATCTTCTGGTCTTGGTACTAATTCCCAAACATTATTACGTTCAAATTGATTTAATTCTTCTTTCATAGCTATTATCCAAAAATTATCATTTGAAGCTTCTTTATAATTTTTTGGTTCAAAATTTGACGCAAATGCTATATGGCTTATTTTATTAAGTTGATTTCTAGTTACTCTAGAATTAAGATCTCCAATGAAAATATCTTTTGCATGATCCTTAAGAATTCTAGGAGATGATATCAAAGTATTATTTCGTGCATTAAATTCAGTATTAATAGAATTTGTTGTACTTGTTATTGGAATTATTTCTTCATCGTCATTAGTATGATGGTTAAGAAGATTTTCATCGAACGAAACATGTAAACTTTCTTCAATAGTGTTATTTCATTTATTAAAAATTCTATATGCTTTGCTGCGATCTGAGTATCCAACAAAGATTCCTTCATCGGCCTTCGGGTCAAATTTTCCTAAATTATCTTTTGTATTAATATAAAACATTTCGATCCGAAAGTTTTAAAGTAAGATGCTTTAGGTTTTCTTTCAAAAAATATTTCAAAATAAGTTTGTTTAGTCATATGACGTATGGTTACTCGATTCAAAACATAACAAGCTGTGGAAATAGCTTCAGCCCAAAAATGTTTTGGTAAACCACTACTATTTAATAGTGTTTGTGCACATTCTTGTAACGTACGTTTTTTCTTTCTACTACGCCATTCTGTTGTGGTGTGCGGGGAAAAAATTATGACTTATTCCTTTCTTATTACACAAATTAGTGAAAAGGTCATTTTCAAATTCTCTACCATGATCACTTTGAATATTTTTAATTTTCAAATCCATTTGTGTTTTAATTCTTTTAGAAAATATTTTAAACATACCAAAGGTGTCACTTTTATGTTTTAAAAATAAAGTCCATGTATATCTTGAAAAATCATCAACTATTACGAAAACATATTTGTTGTGATTTATAGATCGTATTTGCATTGGACCAAATAAATCTAAATGTAATAATTCTAATGGTTGTTTTGTAGAAATATTATTTTTAGATTTAAAAGAACTTTTCTTTAGTTTTCCAATTTGACAATCGTCACATAAATTTTCTACTTTGTAACTTATTTTAGGTAAACCTCTAACTAGCTCATATTTTGCTAATTTATTAATATATTTAAAGTTAATATGACAAAATCATTTATGCCACACTATAGATCATCATGTTTGGCGATTAAACACAAATTTGAATTTTTATTTATATTCATGTTTAAGACATAAATATTTTTGTTTCTAAAACCCTCAAATATAAGTTGTTTGTTATTATCGAAAATATTACATCTATCTTTTTCAAAATTGATTTGAAAACCTTTATCGCATAATTGGTTAATACTTAGTAGGTTGTGTTTTAGAATTTTCTACTAATAAAACATTTGTAATAATTGGAGATATAGAAATACCAGAGCTGATGACTTCTTCGATGCCCACACGTATTCTTTTGAGTTATCTCCAAAAGTTACCGTTCCACCATCGATGTATGTTATATTTGATAACATTTTTGAATTTTCCGGTCATATGCTTGGAGCATCTTCTACCTAGTATACATTTCTCCTTATTTTTTATTTTGGGTACCTGCAAAATAAAAGATATTTTAATTGGTACCCATATACTTTGTTAGGGTCCTAGATGTTAGGAGAAGTAGGTAGCCATACCCAAGAAGGTTTGGTACCTTTATGAATATAATTCTTATTATAGACTACATTCTCTAAGAAATTATTAATATTTTTTGTCTAATCAAATTATTATTTGTCTTAGGAATCCAAACTTTTATATTTTCGGTAATCATATTAGACTTAGGTGAACTTTTAGATTTTTTATCACTGTATTTCTTAACATTATTTCCTCTTTGTTTAGGAATATTTGTAAATCCTATTCCATTTCTATTACCTGATGGTTTGGAAGTTTTGATAAGATTTTCCAAATCCTATTTTCCTTTATTAAATTTTGAGACATTATTTGTAATTTTATATAATTTTTCTTTTAATTCTAAATTTTCAATTTTTGATATTTCAATATTACTCTTCAAGTTGACATTTTCTTTTAACAAGTTATCCTTTACTATTTTAGTTTTATCAAAATCAATAGCAGTAGCCTCATTTTCGACTAAATTATTTTTAATTTTTTCTTGAGATAATTCTAGTTCCTCTTCTAAAATAATTTTTTCATCTTTTAAAATTCCTACTTTAAGTTCTAATCTATTTATTTTGCCTATATGTTCTTTGTTCAGTTTTTTAATTTGTCTAAATTTATCATCAAATTCCATGCTAAGTTCTAATAATTCCTCATAGCTAAGTTCAAGACATACCTCATCAGTTTGTGCCACAAAGCACACATTAGCTTGTTCTCCGTCACTATCGCTATCACTATCTGATGATGGTGAAGAATTCGAATCATCCCATGTTACTTTGAAAGCCTTCTTCTTTTGAACTTTTCAAATTTGTTCTTCTTTTTATCATTATTTATCTTAGGACAGTCTTTCTTCATATGTCCAAATTGATCACATTTATAGCATTTGGTTGATATTTGATTTGTTGAGCTTGATTTTCCTCCTTTCTGAAATTTAGTCATTTTCCTAAACTTCTTGAATTTGTTGTAGTTTTTGGCAATAAATACAATTTCTTCTTCGTCTAAGTCGGAGTCTTCATTTGTTGCTCAGGCTGCTATGTTCTTCTTTTACGAATTTAGTTCTTTTCGTGCCTGCAAATTAGCTTCATAGGACATTAAATTTTCTATCAACTCTTCAACTAAGAGTGCTGAGAGATCATTAGCTTCTTCGATAGCTAATACTTTTTTCCCACTCTGGAGTTAAAGAATTGAGTATTCTAGATACTAAATCAAAATTGTGAATTTGACTTCAAGTGCTATTAAATCATGTTGAATTGTTTGGAATCTAGAGTACATGTCTACTATAGATTCATTTTGTTTCATTTTAAATGATGAGAATTGATTTTGTAAAATTGAAATCTTAGTTTGTTTAACTTTGTTTGTGCCTTCGTGTGTAACTTGTAAGGTACGCCAAATATCAAATGCAATGTTACATAACATGACACGTGAAAATTCATTGTTATCTGTGAGCAAAATAGAAAATTCATAGCTTCGGCATTATTAGAAGCCACCATTTTTTGTGCATCGGTCCATGTGTCCATAGCAGTAGTAGGTGCTTCATATTTATCTTGAGTGGCTGACTAAATTTCTAGTCCATTAGCTTCCATAAAAATTCTCATACGCGTTGACCAATATGTATAGTTAGAGCCATTAAAAAGTGGGGGTCGTGCTGTGGATTGTCCTTCTTGAAAAATACTTTCCATATTAAAGTGATTTAAAAACGTGTTACTGTATTTTGATCAAACCTTGCTCTGATACTAATTGAAAGTCTATAGGGTGGATCGTGTAGTGTATATGCAAGTATTTGTGACAAAATATATGATACAACTAAGATAAAATTAATCTAGGTAAATATAAAATAAGCATACCAGGATTTTATACTGGTTCGAACCTCCCTTCCTACGTCCAGTTTCGAAGTTTCCCTTCGAAATTCGACTATCAAGCACCCTCACTACGCCCGGCGGAATAGACTAGGTTACAATAACTTGTTCTTGTTAAGTATGTGTTCTATAACACGGATATTGACTATTAAGTACAAATGCTTCCAATATATATATATATATATATATATATATAGTATTGATTAAGGAGATCTGAATATATGGAAGAGTGAAATACAATTATAGATTGCTAGAGATCAAGAATATAATAGAGTATGTAAGTAAAGAGCGCAAGTAAGTAAAGTGAGTTCTTCTCTTTGATTCTTGATGTTATATATAGTGGTAGAGAGATTCCTTGAGTAGTTGCATCTACTAACGAGTGTTCTATAGTTGCTTCTAATGGTGATGAAGAGCAGCAGTGAATAAAGCGAAGATGTCTTTTCAAATGTGTCGGCTGTAATTTGAATTTTAAATTCCGAGTTCAAAATCAGACGTCTGCTATTTGTTTCAGACGTCTGACTCTGTATTTTTTTGTATATAGTAGTCTTTCAGACATCTAAATGTATCAACCAGATGCCTGATCTTGTTTGTTTTGTATTCCAGAGGATTTCTTCAGAAGTTTGGCTAGTGCATCCAGATGTCTGAAGCCTGTGCATGTTTACTTTATGCATCTATCTTGTTTCTCCATGTACCCTATCGACTTGTAGTCTCTTGTAATATTCTTTGAGCCTTGTGTTTGTCTTTCTAATGATGTTACACTAGCAAGTACCTGTAAATAGAAATATATATGCATATTCGATTTCCATTATATAGTTGTTATCATCGAAACCATAGATTTGATTTGATAACAGAATATAGTTCAAGCAAAGCAACAGCCCTATGGCATGGGGGCACCGCACACACTTCAATAGCCATAAGAAAGGCCGAAACTAATCATACCATAGTTCTGTTATGCCCGATCAAAAATTCTGGCATTCTAACGACCGCGGTCTTATTGACCTAGCTAGCACAACAAACGAAATACTAGCATAGTACTTGCCCACTTCTTTCCAACTATTATGTTACTGCTCTTGGTGACCAATTCATCTTCCTCTTATACCGTGTGCCAGTTAAAGATTCATTCTCTGAAGGCGGCTTGGACCAAGAGCTAAGAGTCAGGCCTTGAACTCCCATCGGCATTTTCTTTAATCCATCTTCATGCGGTTAACTATAGATCTCTCCACCATGGCAACCTGATCTATTTGGATGTGCACATCTTCCAGAAATATGGAAGAATCATCCATGCCGTGGTTACCCAAACCAAAAACAGTTTAGCTTCTTGAACTAATAAAACTATGTTCATGTAAGAAACCTGCTGAGTCAACAGGGTCAAATCGACTCAAACAGTTGGATCGACGAAACCCGATCATTGCCTTCTAAGAGTCGGTGATGCTCCGACAGCATCAGGGAGGCTAAAATAAACACTCCTCACGTTGCTCGAAGATAGGCAACATCAAGGAGTATAGAAGCCGTGAACTCCATAAGACACGCACTAAATTTCAAAATTCAAACTCCTCACGTTGGCCGAAGATAGGCAACACCGAGGAGTACAAAAGCTACTCATTTCATAAGTCGCACACTAAATTTCAAAATACCAACTTCTCACGTTGCTCTAAAATTGGCAACACCTAGGAGTACAAAAGCCACTCATTTCATAAGCCGCGTACTAAATTTCAAAATACCAACTCCTTACGTTGCTCGAAGATAGGCAACACCGAGGAGTATAAAAGCTGCACATTTCATAAGCCGCGCACTAAATTTCAAAATAACAACTCCTTACGCTGCCCGAAGATAGGCAATACCAAGGAGTACAAAAAGTCACGTACTCCATAAGCTGCACACTAAATTTCAAAACACCAGCTCCTTACATTGCCTGAAGATAGGCAATACCGAGGAGTACAAAAGCCACGCTAAAACATACACTCCTCACGTTGCCCAAAGATAGGCAACACCGAGGAGTACCAAAAGTCACGCATTTCGCCAAAACATACGCTTCCCACATTGCCCGAAGATAGGTAACACCGAGGAGCACAAAAGGCTGTGCACTTCATAAGTCGCGCACTAACTCCTAAAATATTAACCCCTCACATTGCTCGAAGATAGGCAATACTAAGGTAAAACAAAAGCTATGCACCTTATAAGCCACGCACCAAAGTAATAACTCCTCACATTGCCCGAAGATAGGTAACACCGAGGAAAAAGCAAAAGCCGTGTACCTCATAAGCTGCGCACCAAAATAATAACTCCTCGCTTTTCTCAAAGGTAGGAAACACCGAGGAAAAAGGGAAGCCGCGTACTCCATAAGCCGCGCATTACACACCAAAATACACGCTCCTCAAGTGGCCCGGAGATAGGCAATGCCGAGGTGCGCCAAAACCCGCGCATATCATAATCAGCGCCAACTGCTCCTATAGTCAAGAACAATGAGCACAACTCAAACAAAATTGGAATGCTATAAACCAACTGGAAAATCTCGACTATAGACACTTAAGGGTTAAAACTGCCCTCGGTTAACCCAATTAATGTGCTCCTCTAAAAAAATGCATATATCGCATACTTGCCAGAATATCAAAAGAAACTTGGATTACATGCTAAAGTTGCAAAACCCCTAAAAGAAGGAAAATCAAGCTGCGACGTAGCCAAATTTCAAGTTTAATATGAAAATTGTCTAAACTATGAGTTACTGATCATTTAAAGCAAACAACCTTGTGAACTGGAGGGCACACACCGGTATGTAAGTAAAAACAATTGAAAACAATAAGTTCACAAGTCTGTTACTCTAAACAAAGAATTGTTGCTCCAAATAAAAAATTTGGCGCCATTCACAAAAATTGGATAAGTGCAAACAAAACAAACACAAGTTCACAGAATACATATGTACAATAGATAAGAGTAGAGTCAAAATATCAATGTGTTGCTTCTAATTTTCTTTGCACAGGGTCAAAACATGAGGGTCGTACCCACACAACACCGGTCGGTAAAAAGAAAAACAGACCCCACAACAAAATCACTAAGTACAGACTCTGGACTTGAATAAAATGACTCAAAAAGAACCAAAATCTCTCCACACAAGCTCATCAGCGCTTCCTTCCACCGCTCCACTTTCCACTCTTTGTTTGTAGTTTCGACCTCGTTATGGGGGTGGTTTCGCTGCCGGTAATATCAACAAACTCCACGGTGGCAACATCCTCCTATTGCTCCACCACCTTCTTAGAAGATTCTCCCTTTGCTTTGCGCTTCCGTGATTTGCAGGAGCACTTTGAGGCTTTAACAGCTTCAACCTTCTCCTTCTTGATAACAACCAATTCATGTTGAGTTTTACGAGGCTGCTCCGTTTGAACTTCCTACTCCCTAACTTCTGTCGTTGTTTCGTCACCCCCTAAAGACATAGAAGGGTCATCCAAGCCATGAAGCGCGGCTATCTTTTTAGACTTCGTCCCCAGATGTGAGCTAGGCACGGATATGGAAACAGGAACAGGAACAGAATCGAGTACAGAGGCTGTGGAAACAACAGCAAGTTTGGGCACTGAGAAAGTTGGCACATCAACATGAAATCTCAATCCCAGCCCTCTGAGAACGGGTGTGCTATGGCAACATCGAGAAGGCCCAAACCCAAAAGCCGTGGATCCCACGAGTTATACACTCTCATAAGTCGTGCTACCTATAAGCCACGCACTACTAGAAATCGCGTGTCTCGTAAGCCATGAATTCTCATAAACCACATGTCTCATAAGCTGCGCAAACATTGCCCAATGTCGCTCCAACATCATCATCGGACCGTTGGAATTCTCTAAGTATGGTGTTGTCTTGACAACGCCGGGAAACTTGCTTATTTTAGGAATAACAGGACTAATCCCTACCACCCAAAAGGACTGACATTGCTCCAATAATGCCACAAAGTCCCTAAACCAAGATTTTCAACAAAGAATTCCGATATTTTCCAAAATGTCTAAAGCAAAGACATTCAAATGACGAGCTCCCAAATATAGGAGTCGCGACACAATTATGACTAGGGGCATCCAAAGAGCCACCCAGAATACTAAGTCAATGTATTCAGAGTAATCAGCCACGTGGACCGACGACACATAACACACTAACACTTGGTTGGGAGGAAAAATCACTCCAAGGTTTTGTTATGCCAAACAGAAAATTTCAGCAATCACAACAAAACTAAGCAGTATAGTAGGTTGGATGAATGTAGAATTAAAAAGGAAACTTGTCCAACCTACTAGATATCGATATTGCCTCAGCAACATTGAGAATCCAGACCGTCATATCAACAAGAAAATCGAACTCCTTAAAGTTCACCATCGCTTGGAAATAGGGATAAAAGGAGGAACTTACCGATGACTAGAGCTAAATAATGATGGAAGATGTTTCCAGAATCAAGTCATCGATCCAGCGGCTTCCAAAGATAGAGGCAGGTGCTCGAATAAGGTCTTAAACCCTAACTTGTGAAAAACCAGCTGTTATCCGAAGATAGACAATGGCAAGGAGAGAACGCTCAAAATTGAGCAGCTAAACCACTAATTCCCGAAAATTGGAACCAACAAATAAGGTTGATATCCGTAATAATGCTATTAGTCCGGCATAATGCATATGGCCTGAAACAAGCAAGGTTAGGTGTCAGGGACTCAAGACAAAAACTACCGAACTCTACTAGTCCATGATCAATATAGGAATGAACGTGGTCATACCGAGGGAAATGTGATAACTTGCTCCACAATTTCAAATTTTCTATAAGAACCTGGAGTTTGAGACCTAGAAATAAAGGATTCTACTAATAGTCATTAGATCATAACAAAATCCAGTGGGAGGAAGAATGACTATGGAATTGCTTAAGCAACAGCCTTGCATCTCCGAGGGTAATACTTGACGGTTATAATCAAAGATGGCAGCAGAAATGCCAGGGACTCTCACCATTCCAAAACATGGCATCTCTCATATTTAAGCAATGTTGAGAAAACAACCACATTAGGTTAAAAGGAATCTACTCACCTCTACAGGATCAGTTGAATGATTCAACCATCATCAACATGACTTTAACACAGCCCAAAGAAAGGTAGCACTAAGAAAATACTTCTACAATCCAACCATCGAAGTGCTAGTTTTCAAAGGCCAAAACTAGTACCCAACCAGATTAAGAGCACTATCGAATCGATGGGAAAATCGATCCCAACCTCTTGAGTGTCGATGTTGCCTCGCCAACGCCAAGGCTTTCTTTTATCTCTTAAGTACTGTTGTTGCCCTGAAAATGCTGTGAAAATTTTCTATTTCCTACGTACCAGTGTTTCTCCAAAAATGCTAGGAAACTTTCTATTTCATAATTATCGGTGTTTCCCCAGCAACTCCGAGAAACATTCTACTCACTAAGTACTGGTATTGCTCCAGCAATTCCAGGAAAAATTTAATCTACAGGGTTGATGAGAAACACTCATCATAGTGAACCATCGATGCACTAGCTTACAGGGAAAGAAGTTGATCCTCAATTGATTTTCTACCTTCTCGTCAGAAAACTACTGTTGCCCAATGACAGGCAATGGCCGGAAGACATATCCTTTCATAGGTCAGCCGGATGATTCGACCTTTCATCATAGGAATCAGCCACTTCATGGGAATAGAGCTGTGCAAAAAGGAAATCCAAGGATGGAATTGCTCCTGTACTAATTTCTAAGAAGGAAAGACATTGGACAATCGAATTTCCAAAATTCTACATAGAAAGAATTTAGATACAACTAAAAAATAGGCAGCTTTGAGGAGATGTTGTTTAAAACTAAGGAGCTAGGTTATCAATTCAAAAGGACAAGAGTTGACATATGAAAAAAACTTCTGTGACGACATCAGCAACCAAGAAAAGCATGCATGACCAAGGATAACGGGAAAATTCATGGAATGTTGGAAATAAAATCCCCAAACTTCCTCAGTTCCAGAATGGGATTGAGAGCCAGACTGGTGTCAATTGAGCAATTCGCCCCACTGACCTCCATCTCTCACAAGCACCTAAATATAGGCGTTCGAATAGCTAGTCCCTCAAGAAGGGATAGACACAAAGATACTTGAATGAAAGAAATATTTCAAAGTCCAAACATGAATAACCGCAAGGTTGATTAGATCAGGTTATGTATCATAAAATAGAGCATTATGGCAACAAAATCGCCAAAAAAAATGTAGGATTTGACATTCAGAAGTCAACTGTCTCTCATAGTCTGGCGATGATGAGTAGGATCGATGACCTACTTATGGTCTAACAAGATCATTTGGTTCCAACTTGCAGGAATATGCCATTATCCGAAGACTGGTGATGCTAGAAAGAAAGCCTAAAATGAAACTATCCATACATCGGCTTTCAGAAACAGAAGCAAGAGTTTGATTGAATCTTCAACCCCATCTTTTGGCATCTCATGTTATATGAAGATTCACAACATCAAGGAAAAATCCATAGAGTTGAGTCATCCATGTATGAGTTTACGAAGGTAGAAACCGAACATGATTAGGATCTCAATGATGGACTCAAAAGAATTTACTTTAGCAAAAGATGCCAGAAATGCATCTTTTAGTACATACCGACATCATTACAAAGCTTAGATCTTGGGATCAAGCAACAAAGTCCCTAATTCTCGAAGATAGGAGCTATCTGTCAATCAAACTGGGGCAATCTAACTTATTACTTAGGAGACCTAGCCTCCCAAAACATGTTGGCTTATTAGTCAAAGTAAACAGCCCTACGGACTAGCATTTACACCAACACTTTGTTGAAATTAACTCAATTGAGCATAAGCAGGGATTCGCTACAGAGCTGGATAGACCAAGCTACTTCATAGTTCTGAACAAAGCTATGGAACAGAATATGCCGAAATGACCGCAGAAGTATTACTTAAACGTTTAGAATTATAATAAACGAGTATGCTACACATGATCACGAGAAGTGCAACAGCAAGGAAAAGCAATGCTCGAAATCGAGCAATTAAGCCAATAGTCCCTGGAGACATAGGCTGGTGTGCATTGGATTCTGAAAAACACACAGGAAGGGCAATCGCACTCGGACAACTCATGCGCTTGTTTCCGAAGGTTGAAACTATACCTGATCGAACTTCAACTACAATTCTATAAGCGCAATTGTTCCTTTTAATTTAACTATAATCGATCATCCCAATATGATACGAATAATAAGCAAAGCCTAAGTTGCAAAGGGCCCGTTTCTGGAGGAGTAGATGTCCTTCTGCCAGACTAAAGATTGGAAGACCAAAAAGTCATTTTCTACAACAAAACTTAGCATTCAACCTTGTCAAGTATGTTTTAATATAAATAATATCCTCGTATAATTAACACACGGAATCCATGGAAATTCGACACATGTTGACCAATCGGGTCCGAGCATTAACCGGGGTAGACGCAATGTGTTATCTACATAAGAAGAGCCTAGTATCCTGAATACTGTGAACAAAAAATCTAGTGTAGATAACTTGCTTAAATTCAAAAAATAATCCATATCGTCTTTTGAAATTATCCCTTCCACACTTACCTATTATCGATTAACAATCGATAATGGAGTCGTTGTCCGAAGCGAAGCGGGAAGCTTTTCATTTCAAGATCACTGGAATACAGAAATAGGAAGAGCGATATAATTGAATCGTCCACTATATCTTATGTTGGAATAAATTGTCGCATTGGAATTCAAAAACATCGATGGGAACTTAACCAAATTCTCAAGAAGAAAAAGCTAAAGATAAAGGGAAAGACTTTGCTCCAGAACGATGTACAATCATTTAAGACAAACTTAGCTTCATCGTCGATCGAATTAAAACTGTATGGGACAACTCCAAACCTACATCGTGCACCGACTTACCAACCTAAACCTTTGCGTAAACTATGGATAAAAGATTGCACCGTCAATACCAGGAATTGAAGTTCAGATCGAAATTAAAAAAAGAATGGCGGTCAGAAGTCGGTCAATTGAGAACAAAGTCTGAGGTGGACTCTGATGATTCACATCAAAATTCAATAGTCAAAGCCAAATTTGCATGGTAACCTCGGCACGATAAACTAGAATTCACAAAATGAAGACTCGTTAGAAGTTACTTCCATTGTGTACAAAGCACGTGCTTTATTTATGAAATTATATTCCACGGTTATATTTTAAAATAGGTTTTTTATCATAACTTTAGGATTTAAATCTTTGTAGTTGGTGTTACAAAATCTTGTATTGAATATTTCAAAATTAATATCATTTATCAAAATGATAAAATTGTAGGTCGTTACATCATAGTATTAAGGATAAGTGAAATAGTAGTGTGTGACAAAGGGGGGCATGCTTGTGGCATGAGCAACAAGGAAGGGAAGGTGATGAACTGTCACTTGATTATAGAGGGTAAGAGTCCAAGGGGTAAAATGGTAATATCATGTTTCCTTTTTATATAAAAGAAAAAATTTCTTTTCAATTTTCATTTTAATTCACTTCTTCATTTCAAACTCTTAATTCCTCTTTCCAAAGCTTCATTTTTTCACTTTAATGGTTTTTAAACTTTTCTAAGTTAAAAGATCCATTTTTTTCCATTTAAATCTTTAAAACCTCCTCTCATCGAAAAGGAAGACAAAATCCTTCCCTCAAGCTAAGGTTGTGCCCTACATCGCCTAGGCCGAACCCTCTAGGCCTCTCAGGGCTTCCAAAATTTTAATTTTTATAAAGTAAAACCAAGATCTAGCGTCGGTTCAAACTGGTGATAGGTCGACTTGTCTTTGTGAGCTTTTGGTGAGTAAAGCTCGGATTTTTAATTAAAATTTTAAACTTTATATGTTGGTAAAAATTTTGTTGGTTGTTTGATTGAAAAGTTGTGTTGTTTTGTGCTTTACATATTTATGTAATGTTGTTTTGGACTTGGAAATGAAGTAAATGTTAAGTGTTGTTTTAAGAGGAGATATTTTCTTTGTGTATGATGTTATGGCATGTATGTAAATATTTGATCTTATGTTATGAATGTAGTAATCTAAAGAAAAGTTATCATTTGGATTATGCTGTGACATAGTGAACCCTTTGTATTTAAAACTTGTTAACTTATTTTATTTTGTAGAAAAGTTTTACAAAGTTTTCAAAAACTTTTACTTTTTTTTCCAAAAATTTATTCAAAGTTTATAAAGTAATTTTAAAATATAAAAGTAAGGGTTAAAAAGGTATTTGGTATATAACACCAGGTTTGAGGTTGTGCATCCATAGCAATAGTCGTTGTTAACCCATCTTTTGGCAAGGCCGTACATAGGCGGATTTAAGCTAACAGACTTCACATTTGTTGTGCATCCATAGGGTGATGATTGTAAGGTTCGGAAGTCAACTACATATAATAACATGAAGCTAGGATTAAATATAGTTGGTAGATAAACGATGCAAGGTTCTTGAAATATGGATATATGCTTGAGAAGGAAGGATCGACCTAACTTGGATCGGCGTAATATGGATTAGCACAGATTAGGTTAGCATAGTATGGATCGGCATAGGAAAGGATCAGCGTAGTTTGGAGAGACCTGGTAAGGATCGGCATAGCATGGATTGGCGAAGTTTGGATCGGTATAGCATTTAGGATATGGGGGGTTCAGTATATGTCCCTGACGCTATAGGGATTGGCATGCTATGATGTAGCTAAGGATTGTGTACGAACGAGTATGGATCGGTAAAACATTCTCTGCAAGATGGATTGGTATACACCTATAAAGCTAGAAGGATCGGTGTACTTTCCAGGCTACATCAGGAAGGATCGGCATATCTTCGTGGATCACTAAGAATTGGCATATCTTCGTGGATCAGGAAGGGTCGGGGTATCTTCGTGGAAATGGGTCGGTATAAGGATATTGGAAGGAGACGTATCGGCATAGCAACATGGAAAGGGAGGGATCGGCATGAAGGGACCTCCTGAGACAATCGACATTTATTTGGATAAAGGAAGAACGATCCATAGTGATACGATCGATCGTTATTTATGGACGAATTGGACACATCGATCGTTATGGTGGGCCTATAAGGATGAGAAGGCCCTATAGCCGAAATATCACCTATAAATACAATAGGCATGGCTTCAGAAAGGGGGATTTTTTTCTGCTTCTCTTCATCTTCTACTTAGGCTACACTCTGCCATTTTTATTCTGGGATTTGGATTGTAGCTGTAATCAAATTTCAGTATAATATAGATGATTATTCTGGAGCTGACGTAGGCCGGAGTTAGCCGAACCACTAAAAATCTTGTCTCTTTTACTTACTTTCATTTTTAATTTATTTATTCTTCATATTATACTCTCCATATTATATACTATCTATGATCTATGACTAGATATTTTTGCTTTCACACAACTGGTATTGGTGGTCAATCTTGATGCCAATATTTGGCTTTTACTGAGAAATATTGCAACTGCAGATTTGGAAGTTAGGATCTTGGATTTCAAAGCTTGGATACTTGGATCTAGGAAGCAATGGCTAGGCAATCAGCAAGGAGACAGAGAATAGATAGGAGCCATCATGAAGGGATTCAGGAGACCTCCTCAAAAGTGAATCAAACCTCAATCTTCATTCCTAGAAATGAGATAGAAACAATGATGGATGCTATGTAGAAAACAATGCTTAAGAGACAGGAGGAAATGATGCAGAACCTACTTCTACAGATTGGACAAGCTGGAGTGCAAAACCAAGGAGTAGCAGGAAATTCTGGAAATATGAATCATGGAGTTGGAGCATCAGGAGCAGAGGAAGTTCAAAATTATAACCAAGGAAACGAAGCAAATAGGACACAGGATAGAGTGGAACTGTCGGGTGCAGCCCCTGACCAACCAAGAATGATCGGCAAAATAATAGCCGATCGTTATAGAATGATTGGTGTCAATCGTTTCACACTCAGGGGCATGCCTCCAGGTCATGTTGGCTCGATTCCAAGCAGGATACCAAGTGATACCGTGTAGTTTGGCGTTGATCGGAATATGGGTGTTCGTCCAAAGGAGCAGATTTCAGGATTCCTTTATGGACTCGAGGGGCAGGTGGGAGTCAATGGGCGAAGACTACCACTTGATGACAACGATAGGTTGGAAAAAATGATCAGACGGAGCATGAGAGGAGGATTGGTAAATAAAGATTTGGAAGATGCGAATAGGTACCCTTTCGCTTCTAGAATCAGGGAAGCTAAGAATCCACCGTAATTCAAACTATCAACGCTTGAGACATAAGATGGAAAAACAGATCCCATTGTTCATATGACGAGGTACATGAGGCACATGGAAGTACTGGAGGCAATGGAGGAGGCTATGGCACGGTTCTTCCCTTTGTATTCGACGGATATAGCCACGCTATGGTTCCGACAGTTGGAAAGCGACTATATTGGCACATGGACGGAATTGATCGAAGGGTTTATGAGGCTACTTAGGGTTCACATCTCGAGACCCAAAAATGTGATGAGTTTGACAACACTGAAATAGAGGACCGGAGAGCCCCAGAGGAGTTTTCTAGCACGGTTTAATGACGCAGCAGCATCGGTGGATCGTCCTGATCCATCCATGGTTCTAATAGCTGCTATATCTGGAATTGATGATGGCACGGAGTTCAAGGATTCACTAGCACAGGATCCACCTATGGATCTAAGGGAGTTTTACCATGAAGCAGAAAGGTGCCTACGACGACAGGAAGACACACAAGCAAACAAACCAGAGGGGAATGTTGTACAAAGTGGAGGATCATCAGGAGATGTAAACAAAAATGATAAAGGCAAACGTAAAATGAATGATGGTAGTAATATGTCGAAAACGCAATGGAGAGAACCAAAATTCTCTTCTTACACGAATTTGAATGAACCTTTGGAAAGTATTTATTTGGATACTCGAGGATGCCTTCAGTATCGAATGCCGGCAAAAAAAGAACCCTCATGAGCAGGAATTAGGAAAGCACTGTCTATTCCATGAGCTGGATGGGCACAACACAAATGAATACAGGAATTTGAAGAATATCATTGAGGAACATGTGAGAAATGGTCAGTTACAACAATATATATGGAAATGGGTTGTTACAACAGTATATACGGAAATGGGTTGTGGCGCTGGAACAGGAGCAGCCACCGCCCATGTCAAATGAAGATGGCACTGGATCAAGGCATCATCGTCAACTTATCATTAATTGACTAGATTTATGGCACGGAATAAGTAATAAATCCCGCAGTAAAATGGCTAAGTCACTTACACATAGGATCAATGACTGTCCCTAAGCATGCTCTAAGATGACGATGAGCTGTAGTGCTCGAGTCTGTAAAATTTTGTTTTTTCCCATTTACTACGAACTTTGGTTTTTCTGGTACTATGGATATTTAGCTTTAGGTTGTACATGCTCTTATTTTATATTTTACCAAGTATAATTTGGAATGCTTAGATTTGGATTAATGTAATAAATAACATTAGTCAAGGTTATGGCTCCGACCTGAGAGACGGGGCAATAACCGCGAGTTACGAGTCCCTTTGTCAGAGAGCAGCATGATGGACTCGTACATGGATAAGTCCTCGATTGGAGATTTGAGGTCAGAGTAGAATACCCATAGATTAATTCCTCAACCGAGGATCGAGGCTGGAGTAGGATACCCCACATATCAAGTCCTTGACCAGGGATCAAGGCCGGAGTGGGATACCCCATGGATTATGCCCTCGATCGGAGAGTCGAGGCCAGAGAATAGAACAAAACAGATCATCGGGTATGGATTATGCCTAGTAAGGGGTAGGCCGCTTCGTCGGAGAGCGACAAGTTCGGCCTACTTAGATCTACGGATTGTGCTCGGCAAGGACCCGGAGTGGTCCTGGATTTGGATAAAACAATCCGTAGAGGTCTATAAATTTGGATATGGAACTGAAGCGGTCCCGAATTTGGATAAAATGACCTAGAGAGGTCGACGGATTTGGATATAGACCCAGAGCGGTCCAGATTTGGATAAAACGATCTGAAGAGATCGTGGATTTGGTTAATGAACTTGGAATGGATTAAGAATTGGATATCGACTTAGAATAGTCATGGATTTCGCTAGTGATTTGGAGAGATCACTGAATTGGATTAGCAACAGATTGGACTCTGGATTGGATAATATGGCAATCAATGGATTAGGGACTTCGGATTTTGGATCAATGGCAATTCAAAACACGCCTTCCTATCACAAGGCATGTTTGCGGAGCAAAGTGTTAACCTGCCTTTTGGCAAGGCCATACAAGATGGATTTAACCTAACAGACTTCACAATTGTTGAGACCGATGAGTACAGGGTGATGATTATGAGGTCCGAAAGTCAACTACAGATAATAACATGAAGCTAGGATTAAACATAGTTGGTAGATAAACGATGCAGTGTGATTGAAATATGGATATATTGTAACGACCCGTAAACTTTTGAAAATTAAGATTTTTTAATTTAATAACTTTTGTTATTTAATATTAAAAGAACTAAATTGTGGAATTTATTAATGAAATAATAACTAAATAAAAGGTGACAATATTAATTAAAGTTAATTATTAACAACTTGAATGAAATTCTGGTTAATTGAAATAATGTAAATGTTATAACTTGGTTATAAATTGAATATAAGTAAATAAATGTAAGTGTTGTACAAATTAATGAACTAGTATATAATTAATGGTAATTGAATAAAACTTGTATTATGTAAGTAATTGTAACATTGGTTTGTAAGTAATAAACTTATAAATGTGATTTAAAGTTAATGGTAACAATTAATATACGTTACCTATTTATTTAACCTGCTACATTAAATTTGAAACAAATTGCAATAAATGTAATTAAGTATTACTTTAATGTAAATTAAATTAATATTTGTTAATAATGTAATTTTTTCCATAATATGGAAATTGATAGAATTATAAGAATGGAAATCAAGATTTAATCAAATTTTGGAATATAAATTATAATAATTGGATTTATTGCAATTAAATGTAATTAAATATTGTGTTGATGTAAATAAAGATGATATTGGAAATATTAATGTGATAAGATATCAATTAATGTTAATTCAATAAGATGAAACCAATGTAAATTCTATCTCATAATATGATAATTGATTTAATGAAAGAATGAAACCAAGATGAATGAATTGATTGGGGGTTTAAATTTTAATTAATGAGTAAAACTGACAAAATTCAATATAATTGAAATATGGTAATTAATACAAATAAAAATGGAGATTGGAGTATATTAATGTAATGAAATGTAAAACAAATGTTAACTATGTTATAGATTAATAATGGATTTAATAGAAGGATTGAAATTGAACCAAATCAATTTATTTGGAATTAATTATAAATAACTGGATTTAATCACAATTGAAATTAAACACTGCAATTGATAAGATAATTAACATTGAATTGATATAGAAATGTGTTTTAAGGGATTATAAATTACCAAGTAATCCAAAGTAATAGAAACTGTAAATTTTTAAATTTGAAATTGAAAGGTGATTTAATTTAATTTAATATTAATTTATTTAATTGATTAAATACATCCATTTTGGAAACTGACTCGAATTTCGACGAAACCAGTTTCGTCGGATCATTAACAATGAATTATTGTAGAATTTCAAGTTTCGTTGATTTTAGCATAACTTCTTCATACGATGGAATTAGGACTTGAAACCTATTCCATTGATTTTTAAATTATCAAAAACATCTGTTTTGATATATGGGATGACCTATTTTCGTTCCTGAGGCAGAATGGGCTTTCCGGGTGGTTTATCGTTCCAATCCAAATCAGATCATGTCCATTCAATCTATTTTCTGATCTGCCTTTAAATACCTCATTATATACCATAGCTACTACTCATTTCAGTCTATCCCTCCTTCTCAATGGCAGACAAACTAAAACAAATTCCTCGATTCAATTCCAATTCAAAATCCAACTTCAAAATTCAAACTACTCAAAAAAAATTCCGGAAAAATATAGAACAAAGATCTCAGTGATACGAATCTACGTCTAGTGTCTGTTTCTGCAAATGAAGCTTGAGTCAACCAGAAATCTTAGTCAAAGCAACGAATCGCAGAACCCTAAGGCAAGGCCAAATTGGGGGTTTTCGATTTCGAGACCAACAGGCGAATTCGATTTATGGGTTTGGTGGAGATTGTCGTGTGGAGTCGTATGATGGTGGTCGATCGGTCTGAATCAGTGTGTGGTGGCTGGAATTTGAGGATTAGGGTTTTGAAACCCTAAGGTTCCAGTGGAGGCGGCAGTGTTTTGGAGGGGGCACGGCTAGGTCGGCCGTTGGAGGCGATGATGTGGAACTCGCGAAGGGTGTTTGCTCGGTCTATAGTGATCGCTGGCGAAGGACGTGGTCGGTCAACATGGTGGAGGCGCGTGAAAATACTGGGCATGAGCATGTATTGCACGGCGAAGGAGATGTTACGTAGCTAATTCCCATTGGTTCACTCGTTCACTATTTAATTTGTTTATTCAAATTTGTACAATCTTCTAACTCGAATAACTTTCACATACAAGGTTCGTTTCACGCGCGGTTTCTTGGATTGGAATTGTATTGAAATTTCGGACATTTTAACGCTAGTTTGGACGAATTCTAAGACCGTTTGAATTTGGGCTTGAAGTGAGTGTTTTAACCCACTCACAGCTTCTAAAATTTCTTATGTTTGTTAAATTAAATTTATGATGTGATTAGGGATTTATTTACGACTATTTGATATTTTAAATTTCTATTCATGTTTATTTGAATTTATTTTGAATTAAATTGTCATTTAATTTATTATTGAAATTAAATTGCCACTTAAATACCTATTATTGTTAATTAGTTAATTGCTGATATTTATGTGGTTGATTTGGATGATAATTATGATGGATGTTTGATTGTTGATATTGGATGATTGGATGTTATGTTAATTTATATATATTGTTATCACTATGCAAGTTCCCTTAATTATTATTATTTGAAAATAGTTATGGGTTGAATGATAGACTCGAGCGATTTTATGGATTTTATTATTAAATTTGGGATTGCAGTTTGAAATGATATATAACCGTAAAATATTAAATTGCGGATTGAAATGATAACTATCCATATCACTCGACCTTAGGGTAGAGAATTATATACGAGCACCGGATTGGTTAAATTAAATGGTTTTAAATCCTTAATATACTTGAATTTGGTTAAATGATATTTTTGAAATAAAACTTGATTTATATAAATTGAATTATTATTGAAATTCAAGTTTTATGTTGAAATTGGAATTGGTTTAAAAGGAATTGTTTAAAGAAATTTAATTGAAATTGCAAAATCGAATTTTGAAGTATAAATGAAATTTATTAAAAAAACTAAGTAGTTAAAATTGTTTAAAATATAACTTTGAAATGTGTTAAGGAGTAATTTAAATTGATATTTTGAACATGGATTGGAAGCAATATAGAATTAATATTGTATTGAGAATTTGAATTGGAAAATTTGAAATTGGGTTTTGGATATTGAAATGGACCAACTGTGTTGGATTGAAATAAATAGTTTAAAATTGATATAAATTTCAAATTCATATTTTTAATATAAACTGTTTTAAAAATATATTATTCTAAAGACCATAATTATTAAGATTTTCAACTTATTTTAAATCTAATTAATCTATTTTAAAGCTATTTAATCTATTTTAATTATATAATCTATTTCAAATCTATTTAACTATCTTAAATCAATTTAACAGTATCTTTAACCAAACGTTGTACCTATGGGATAGAGGAAGAGGAAGAAACTAAAGATTTCACATAGTACTTTTTTTGATCGAAAAATCAATCTGATTTATTTCGTACCCCTCGCTCGATGAGAAAATGGGTCAGATTTTACAGGATCACCAAACCTTATGGGACTTAAGGAATGATGGAAGGAAATAAAAAGAAAAGAGAGGGAAAGAAAATCGAAATGAAATAAAGAATAAAAAAATAAGTAAAAAATAGAAGAGCCCAGATTCCAAATGAACAAATTCAAACTCGAAAAGGATCTTTCTGATTCTCGAAAAATGGGGGGCAAAGGGATTGATTGAGACTCTTGTTCTTATTAGATTAGAATAGAAGATCGTGATTTGATCCGCATATGTTTGGTAAAAAGAATAATCTTCTTCTTTGATCCTAAATGGAAAGTGTTCAATTGGAACATGAAAACGTGATTGAATTGGTCTTAGTTACTCTTCGGGGCAGAGTGGAAGAAGGGAAGAGATTCTCGAACGAAGAAAAGGATCCAATTACTTCTATAACTAAACTAATTTAGAGTATTTTAACTAATTATAACTATTTTAACTATTTATAATTACATAAACTATTTTCTAAATTTCCAGACTAAGTAAAGTAGAAGCGTTTATATTTAATTTATTGATTTGAAAGAGAATATGGTTAAATGATGTTATAACCTAAGTTGGGATTTAAAAGTTATAATTTAGTTGAATATGATCATTTTGAAGAAAGGATTTAACCTATTTTGGGAATATGATTTTGAAAGAAATTATGATTTTGGAAACAATATGATTTGGAAGTAAATATGGTTTGAAGTGGATATGATTTCGAAAGTGATATGGTTTTGAGAATATGATATTTTGATATCAATTGTGAATTGAATTTTGAAATGTAAAAGAACCATCCAGTGTTAAATAAGCGGTTGTTAAAGTAACCGAAAACAGATAATGTCATACTCTCTGCCAATACCGAAAACCACTTTAACAACTGTGTACCTGGTGGAGATTCCAGAAATGAAGTAGGATGGTTTGGCCAACGATTTGTGTATAAGGTATGGCGTGACCGTGACTCCTGTGAGTTAACTTAGATGTGACTAAAACATGAGCTATACCAGGCCAAGTGAGGTCATTCCTCCTAGCGGGCACATTTCTTCGATACTATACTTTGACTTTGTGATCGATTTTGGTGGCTACCCCTCGATTTTGATATGGGAGTGTGTTCTGAGGTGGGCGGTAGTAGCTACTATGCGTTACCATCAGTCCAGGAGTGCAATTGGTATATCTACCCTAGCATTGTCTTGAGTGCCATGTTCACATGCCCTAGCGTGCCTTTTACGAGTTTATTTTGTACCATACTTATGGAGTGCCTTCTGATAGCCCTCCAGTTTACGGAGGAATTACGGTACTGTATAAACTATGAGAATATATAAAAATGTGTTAAGGAGGATATGTATAACGCCATAACGCTATTTTAATGCTTTACTTTATTGTAGACACTATTATAATAGCGTACAGTACTACATAGTAGATAGTTTAACGAATCCATAAGAGATGTGAATGCCGAACATCTCTTAAATTATTGCACTCACGTTAGACACTGGATAGGAGATGTCAAACCCCATAAACATCTCTGACGTCGTCCCACTCATATTTATTTACCGTTGATTTAACTTACATAAGATCTTTTAGTTCTGACTCGAGTGTTTTGTCTTTTCCATTCGCTCGGGTCAGCCTGATCATTTCAGGATTCGAAGACCTTATTTCTGAAGGATGAAGATGAAGATTGTACTATTATTATGTATTTTATTATTCCACTGCATACACAGTGTTCCGCTGCATTGTGTTTATCTCTGTTGCATGTAACTCTGATTCTGTGTTGTATAAGTATAACCATGTTTTTTACAGCTTCCTGACTATTATTTGATTATTATATTTTATCATTCCACTGCAAGATTCTATATTTGCTTTTATTTCTTCTCTTTTTCTTATTTACCCCATAACAATCTGCCCCTTTGAATGGTTTGAGTTTGACGTGTGTGGTTTATCGTCGATTTAAACTATCCAAAAGGGCGGGTCATTACATATATGCTTGAGAAGGAAGGATCATCCTAACTTAGGTCGGCGTAATATGGATCGGCATAGATTGGGTTAGCATAGTATGGATCGGCATAGTTTGGAGCGGTGTAGTAAGGATTGGCATGGGAAGGATCGGCATAACATGGATTGGCAAAGTTTGGATCGATATAGCATTTAGATATGGGGTGTTAAAAATATGTCTCTGGCGCTAAAGGGATTGGCATGCTATGATGTAGGCTAAGGATTGTGTACGAACGAAAATGGATCGCTATAACATTCTAAGCAAGATGGATCGATATATACCTTTAAAGCTAGAAGGATCGGTGTACTTTCCAGGCTACATCAAGAAGGTTCGGCATATCTTCGTGGATCTGGAAGGATCAGCCTATCTTCGTGGATCAGGAAGGGTCGGCGTATCTTCATGGGGGATGGATCGGTATAAGGATATTGGAAGGAGATGGATCCGTGTAGCAACATGGAAAGAGAGGGATCAGCATAAAGGGCCCTCCTGAGACAATCGTCATTGATTTGGATGAAGGAAGAACGATCGATAGTGATAAGGCCGATTGTTATTTATGGACGAATTGGACATGCTGATCGTTGTGGTGTTCCCGTATGGATAAGAAGGCCCTGTAGCCAAAGTTTCACCTATAAATACAGTAGGCATTGCATCAGAAAGGGGGATATTCTTTCTATTTTTCTTCATCTTCTACCTAGGCCACACTCTGCCATTTTTATTCTGGGATTTTGGATTGTAACTGTAATCGAATTTCAGTATAGTAAAGAGGATTATTTTGGAGTGGACGTAGACCGAAGTTGGCCGAACCACTATAAATCTTGTCTCTTTTACTTGCTTTTATTTTTAATTTGTGTATTCCCCATATTATAATCTCCACATTATATACTGTCTGTGATCTTTGACTGAATATTGGTGCTTTTACACAACTGGGTGTTGGTGGTCAATCTTGATGCCAACAGTCACTATGGATGCAGTCCCTAAAACAAATACTATGTGAATTAAAAGTGTTTTCATTTTAAGCATTTTTGAAAAGTAGTTTAAACATATTATAAGTAAGGGTTTAACGATTATTTAATTCGGTAAAGATAATTAGTACTAAATTATTCGTTAAGTAAAGCTAATTAGTACTTAATTATTAATTAAGTAAGATAATTACAATTAGTTAAAAAGGTAGTGGTTAATTAATTATTAATTAAGTAAAGGTCAATTATTTAATTATTTATTAATTAAATAAGATTTAATTATTAATTAACTGTTAATTAATTAAGGTTTAATTATTAATTAATAATTGGGTACAGTTCAATTAATTAAGTTAAGATTTAATTAAGCTTTAATTCAGTTTTAATCAAGACTTAATTATTGTTAAATAAAAGTTCAAAATTATCTTAATTAATTAAACAAAGGTTTTAAATTTTAGTTAATTTATTTTCAAGGATCTGTTTGTTTAAAAAGCAGCTTTCTTTACTAAGAATGATTTAAATACAAGGATTCTTTTTGTTTGTGTCATTGGGTGGCTAAACAAATATGAATAGGTTATACTAAAACATTGAGACGTTTTATTGGAAGTAAGTCGTCACTTATCTAGCAATAAAAAGTCGATGAGTAGGCTTTTCTCTATCTGTGAGGTGAAGAACTTGATTTTTAGGCGAGGGATAAAGAAGTCGAAATGTCTGCAATGTGATAAATATAATGGAGTTAATTTCGATAAATAGATCACCATAAATTAAGTATGTGGAAGATACTTCATCGTATACTTAACACCAAATTTCGAGGTGTGGAAACTCGTCTATATCCTAAGAAGTAAGAACGTACATCGAGTCAAGGTTAGTTTCTAACTTGTCCAACTTCATCGTCAATCAAGGGATAGTACTATTTGAAATCAAAAGGTGGGGATAAGTATAGTGTAATGACCCATAATTTTACCACTTTGAAAATGGAATATTTAATTTACTTTAAATATTTAGATATAAAAGTTTCAAACTTAAATAATCATGTTTTATGTGATAAATAAGAATGATAAACTTATTTTTAGAATTTGATTATAAAATCAAGAAGTTTGAATTTTCGTCGAAAAGCGATAAAAGTCGGTTTGTGATAAAATGGGATGTACATTTAATGATTGTTTTAAAGAATAAATAACTCCTTTTAAAATTATTGTATGTTGAAAATAATTGGTTGATAAAAGTTTTATAACTTATATATATATATATATATATATATATGTATACTTGTTTTATAATGATTGACAAATTTCATTACACTTTGACAAATCAACGTCGTATTTTACAATTGAATATTAATATTATTAAATATGGTTTTGTAACTCAAATGAACTTGTTTTAATTAATTAAAGATAATAAGAAATTTATTTTGAAGTTTTGTTTACATAAATAAATAGTTTGATCCAAAACTAAAAATATGACCGATGATCCTGTTTCGGATTTTCGACCATTCGTCGAATGGAAGTTGTTTCGACTCATTGCAACGTTGTTTACATGATTTTAACACATCTTAATACATTTTTAAACTATGTACATCTTTAGTCAAATCAAACACAAATAATACATACATATATATATATATATATATATATATATATATATATGTACATATATATATAGTGTATGTATACACACATGTATGTGTTTCTTTTTTATAAACTAAGAATACTTAAAAGTTAAGTAATGAAAAGCAAACATCAAATCACCATAAATGCATGTTTCACTTTATTATTAAGTAAGAAAGAAGAGATGGGATGATGGTAAGTGTTGAAAATTGTGATGTGAAGTTTAAGAGAATAGATGCAAGGGTATATATGTCATTTTACAAAGCTTGAGAATTAAGAAATCCTACGCTATACATACCACCTCCATCCTCTCATTTCTTCACACCTTCTCTTCCTTCTTTTTCAAACTTCTTCATCTTCTTTAATGGCTTTTAGTTTATAGAAAAAATGTAGCAAATCCATGAAAAAATATTTCAAAATAAAGTAAAATATATACACATGTATATACCAATCAATCCACTTCAAAATCAAGTGCAATCCACCCCATTCCTCCACCTCAACTCACGGCCTCCACTTTCTCATGCTTTGGCCAAGCATAACATAGAGAAAGAAGAAGTTTGGAAAGCTCCGGAGCAAGAAAAAGAAAGGAAGTGCTGATGAAATACTGCCGGATTCAATTCGATATAGTTAGATGGAGTGGAAATGAAGGTGAGTGCCGATTTAAGAAATAAATTATGAATTAATGTTAAAATGATGTTAAATAAGTTAACATGACTATTGATAATGATTTAAATTTTTGGTTGGTAAATTAGTCATGATTTATGGTTGCTTAAAGAAGTAAGTAGCAATATAGCTTTCATTACAAATCCTACGATGATATGATAGGTTTGATATGATTGGTTACTACATTTGATCATCAAGTTTGGATGTTACTTAAATGGATCTTTGATTGTTGAAATGATTCATGTTTAATACATGTCGAATATCACAAAGGAAATCACTTTTCTTTATAAAATGAAACGATGTATATGAGATTGTTAACCTCTTTAAAATGGTTTAAAACGATTTAAAAATGTTTTATAAACATTTAAAAGTGTTTCGACAAAGTTTGAAAATAAAATGTAAATGGAGTTAAAATAGGCACTTCGTGTAACGACAATTCACGATTTCGTGCTATAGAAAGTTAAATCCATTTATACGATTGATTTGAAGTCGAAATTCTTCAAAATAAGAATTTTATCGAATCTTATGATCATAATTTTTAAATAAAAGAAAAGGATGGAGGTTTCAATATTAAACTTTGAAACATAAGTAAAACAAGTTTTCTAAATAATCGCGGTTTTGTAGTTCGAAATTCAGAAAGGGATTCTTCAAAATTTATAATTTATAATTTTTTTTAAAATGTGGAAAAATATTTATAAATATATTAAAATGCTTTAAAAGAGACTGAGTTATAAATATGGATTTCCAAATAATATAAAAGTTGTTTTAATCAAATAAGCATTAAAACACTATCTCCAACACTTTTCTATAGCAGTTTAATAAATTTTAGATATATAGCAGTATAATAAACTTTAGAAAGGTAAAACAAGATGTGTAACTAAGGTTAGGGAGGGAGAAATCAGTGCACTGAACATACTTGGCCTTTGTTTTCTCTTTTTAGGCAAGGGATGGAACACATCGAAAGGGAAGTCCGGATGCTTTAAATAAAAAGATCATACTTAAGATTTTCAAAAATAAATAGAGTTAAAAAAAGACTTTTGTAGTATAAAGATTGTTCTAGTCAAATTTTGTATTAAGTTTCGAGGAGGAAATTTGTACTTTCCGTGTGAAGTTAAAAGGAGATTTTTCACTGTTATTCCACGAATAGTACGAGTTAAATACATAAATTAATCTGGGTATGATTATCTAATTTTTTACTCAATATGTTTTGGTTTACAGTAAAAGATGTCATAAATAACATTGTTTTTAACCTAATTAAGACATGTTTGAAAAAGACATAATTTTTATTAGATTAGGAATTAAATTTTCGTAAGTAAATGACTTGAAGATTTCCAAAACATGGTAGATGAAATAAGGCTATGTGGTTCACAATCATTAGGATATGATCATCCACTTCTAGATATATTTATTCCCGCTATGGGCCGGGTCTTAAATTATTATGGTGTATGCGAAGAGAGCCCTCGGATTTGTTGGTAACGGCTGGGGTGATGACATATTCGGTACTATCCAGTTAGTGGTAGACGGGTCTTGTGTTGGTAGAGAACCATCAGTTGGGCCTCGGTACATTTATCTAGAGATGTATTATTGGAAGGTAGTCTCTTACCTGGTCATATGTTGGAAATCCATTCTCCATGAGCTTGTAGTTTTAGTTGTAGAGCCTAATATGTTGGAATTTAATAACGGTAACAATTTCAGCTATTTGAATACGTTTACTTGAAAAATGATTTCAAAGAATGTCGTTAAAAATAATATCAAATGATTTGATAAAAAAAGTTTTAATTATCATAAGGTAAAAACTTGTCCGTGTTTATAAACGGCGTGGTCTTATGAGATACTCTTTCTTTTCAAAATATTTTTCATCGCCAATTTCTTATTTATGACATTGTCATTTAAGATTCATGTTTCTCAAATTGGTTTGGAAGACTAATCCGAGTATTTGGGTCAGATCCGAGTAGTTTAGGATTAGCTGAAGACGCTTGGAATTCCCAGAGAAGAGATGGAGATCTTCATCATCGTATAGACGTATTCTATTTTCCGCTACATTGTGTGTTGTTTGTTTTTCTGTAAATATAAGGATGGGTGTATTATAACCGTCCAAGCTGAATCTGGACTAGAGTTTGATATATGTTTTAAATGATTTTTCGTTGTAAAGATTTTATATTAAAATGATATATGTTATTCCATTTAAGTAAGATTTTGTTCTTTCTTCCTTTTCTTTCTATCCTTGACAATCTACCTTTACAACACTTGAGATTGCGGCACGTGAATACCGTGGATGTATTAGTGTTGGTATTTATAGCATTGATCATTACCGTTTTAGCTTCGTACCCTATTGAAAGCATACAAAAGAAAATCCTTTTAAGTCCCAACGCTATACTATGAAAAAATTACGTAAAGGCGGGAACAAATTAGGAGGTTCACTTTTCAACCCTATCCACTACCTCTCCCTTTTTACTTCGTTTTGCTCTTTTCTCCACGTTAACACTCTTATCAATTCACCTTGCTCCCATTAAAAACCCTAAATCAATTCACTGCCACTCCAATCCAACGCTACACACTTCGTCTCCCAACGCCGCTCTAGATCAGGTCACGCAGTGTCTCTCACTTCGTCTCCCACTGCCGCTCACTTCGTCTCCCAGTGCCAAATCCAATCACCCAACGCCACGAAACTAGTTGATATAACAGAGCTTTCTGATGCGCATGAAAATACTCCAGCAGCACATGAGAACGAGACAAATACTAGTAAAAGGCCTAAAAGAACAATACATATGCCCAAAAGATTCCTGGATTAAAGCACAGCAAGAGAGGATTGCAAGATGTTAAAATATAGGCCTATAGTGCTTTCCTTAAATTTGTTATTGCTGTTATTACTTTCTGCAAGTTTGTTATTTCTGTGTTGTCCTTTCTGCAAAAGTTGTTGCAAATGAATGATTCACCAAATAGCCACGTAGGAAAAGTTATTAGAAAAGGCTATATATATATATATATATATATATATATATATATATATGAATTGTAAAAACTGTGAAGGCATAAATGAAAATTTTCAACTATCTTCTTCTCTGAATTATCTTATTCTCCTCCTTCACTCTTTCTTTTCCTGCAACCTTCCCTCCGCATTATCAGTACCACATCATTTTGGTGCTTTCACCGATTGATCTCCCCTTCCCTCCTTCCAAAATATCCCAACTATCACCTCCATCATGACCCGGCTGGATGAAGCAGTCCAACAACAGAACACCCACTCCGAAACCATTTCACCTTCCAATCCACCCAAGCAAACCATGGCTCTCTCCTTGAATCCCAACACGCAGATATTATCGACATCAAAACAGCAATCCAGAATCTCACCAATTAATGACCAACCTCACTCAAAAAAATTTGATACTTACACACTTCCCTCTCCAAACAACCAAACTTCCACAACATATAACCCACTATTCAACCAACGACAGCCCCCACTATTATCTTCCCCCACCTCAAGCCGTAACCCTAAGATCACACTATCATCGTTTGATGGCTCCAAACCTCATGACTGGATATTTCAAGCCAACCGATTTTTTGCTTACTACTACTCTACATCGGAAGATCAATGCATTGAACTTGCTAGCTTTCATATCCAAGGCCAAGCGCTAACTTGGTTTCAGTGGATGCACCGAAACAAACAGCTCTCCTCATGGACATCACTAGCAAAGGCCATTGAGCAACGTTTTGGACCACCTACATTTTTAAATCCATAAGCCACTCTCTTCAAACTTAAACAAATCTCCACCGTTGACCACTACCAAGCCACCTTTGAGACTCTCTGTAACCACATCACTACCTTACCTCCAGGTTCTATTTTACAATGCTTCATTTCGGGCCTCAAAATACACATACAAAATGAACTTCACCTTCTCAAACCCACCACCCTTTCCGACGCCATTGAAGGAGCTAAGCTTATCGAGAGGAAACACAACGACCAATCCAAACTACCCTTCTTCAAAAATAACCCAAACATGTTCAAACAACCGACCACTCAACATTCCACTCAGTCAGTTCCTCAAACACCACAAATACAAACACCCAAATCACCCATTTCAATCAAACAATTATCTACTTCTTAAATGCACATACGTAAACAACAAGGCTTATGTTTCAATTGTGAGAGAAGTACCATTTCGGTCATCGTTGTAAACCCATTCACCTTCTCATGATTCTACCCGAAGCGGCTTCTGATGATACTATACCAAAACCCGAATCCGCAATTATCCCAGAACCAGATCCATTCCTTACGACTACTATTCATGACACCATAGACTCCAACAACACAACGGCACAAGAAATGTCCTTCCATGCCCACACTGGCTCCAACCATCCGCGCTCAATTCGCCTTCCTGCGATAATCAATGGCAACTCAATCTCAATCTCGTCGATACTTGCTCCACACGCAATTATCTCCATCCAATAGCAGCAAAATTCCTTGTCCTCAGATCCGACCACTCACACTCCTCCGTTGTCATAGTGGGCAACGGCGAAAAAATGCATAGTTCTGGCAGTTGCTCCGGCGTCGATGTCGACATTCAAGGTCATCGATTTGCAATTGATTTTCACTTGCTAGAGATTTCAGCGGTTTGCGGCACACAATGGTTAGAAACTCTCGGCCCTATAACCCTTGACCCTAAAAACCTAACTATGAGTTTTCATTTTAATAGCCGGCTCATTTCCTTAACTAAGCTTGACCCAACAACACAATCATTTCCTATTTTGGTCCACTAGCTCAAACGATTAGAAGCAACTTTTTCTATTTCCAATTTTCTTTACTTACACTTCCAACCAGTTATGCCTCACCAACGCATGACCCCATACACCACAACAAACCATAACTCCACAAACTATTATCGTCTTATAGCCACATCTTTACCAAACCTATCGAACTTCCACCAAACCATACCCTTAATCACCATATAAACCTCACACCCAATTCTCAACCCGTCAACACTAAACCGTACCGTTACCCATATTTTCAAAAAAATGAGATCGAACGACAAGTTGATGAAATGCTCAATCCAAATTAATCCAACCATCCACTAGTCCCTTCTCTTCACCTGTTTTCTTAGTAAAAAAGAAAGATGGTTCTTGGCGATTTTGCATTGATTATCGGACACTTAATACCATCACTATAAAAGACCGTTTTCCCATTCCAACAGTTGATGAACTCCTAGACGAACTTTATGGTTCAACCTTCTTTTCTAAATTAGACCTTCGAAGCGGATACTTCCAAATATGCGTACATCCACCTGATATTCCAAAAATAGCATTTCGTACTTACGAAGGGCATTACGAATTTCTAGTTATGCCGTTTGGATTAACAAACGCACCTCCACCTTCCAAGCCATAATGAATAATATTTTCCGACCATATCTAAGAAAATTTGTGTTCGTCTTCTTTGACGACATCCTCATCTACAGCTCTTCTTGGGCCTCACACTTAGACCATCTTCAAACTACGTTGCACATCCAAGACCAACACAAATTTTTTTGCTAATCTTGCCAAGTGTAATTTCGGACTTTTAGAGCTCAATTATTCGGGCCACATCATTTTCGGTAAAGGCGTTCAAGTAGACCCATCAAAAATTGACAGTATGGTTCAATAGCCAACACCTAATTTAGTCACAGTTGTTAGAGGATTTTTGGGCCTTACAGGGTACTACAAATGTTTCATTAAACACTATGCATTGCTTGCTGCACCTCTAACAGAGCTGCTAAAACATAATTCATTTAGCTGGAACCCACAAGCCCAAGATGCTTTTGATAAATTAAAATGGGCGGTCACACATACCACAATCCTATCCCTCCCAAACTTCACTCAGCCATTCTCCATCACTACCGATGCTTCATCCACCACGGCCGGTGCCGTTCGCTCCCAAGACAATCACTCAATCGCGTACTTCAGCCTCAAATTACCGCAGCACCTTCAAAAAGCTTCCACGTACTCTCGAGAAATGTTCGCCATCACCTCCGCTGATGTGCATGTAAATGTGTATATTTTTACCACCATATTTAATCTATTTAAATTGAATAAATGATCATATTGGGTATTTTAACTTGTTTAAACCAAAATTCAAATTATTTTCAAATTGTCACATATTCATCTTCATATAGGGGTAAAATGGTCATTTTGTGCATTTATTAAATTGTGGAGATCTATTTGGAATTTTCTATGTTGTTTCGTAGGAAATTTGATGAATTTTACAATGGTTTTATGATGGAATATGCATGCACAAAGAAGATACAAAAGAATGAAGATGGAAATAATTCAAACTGAAGAACATGGAGGACCCCACCCACTTACCTTGATTTTCAATTAGAGGCTAATGAAAATGCTTATGGAGTTTATGGCTTCATGTACACTTAAATGATGATTAGTAGAAGCTAATGATTATTTGGCCTCCATACTTTCTCAAGGGTATTTTGGGCATTCGCCAAAAATATGAATTAGGGTTTAACACATGTATATATACCCCTTATGTTTCATGTAACCCCTCTTCTTCCTTAGTTTCTCTTAGTTATTTTTTAGTTTAGAAATAAAACAACTCTTCTCTCTTCTTTTTCCATGGCTACTTAGCCAATTCATTTCATGTAATTTCCCTTTCTTTTATGCAATGATAATTAATATTCTCATTTATTTACATGTTTTTTCTCTTCTTATGTCAGTAATGTAGTTTACCTTTCATGCAAGTAGATTAGTATTATTTATTTTTACTTAGTTTTTTCTACATTTAGCTCTCTTTTCCTCTTTGTTTTGTTCAATGTTGCAAGCTACATTTGTTGTTTTAATAACAAATATGATAGGCTAACCCCTTCAATTTAAGGGTAATGAAGTCTCTAATCATGTAGCTTCAATATTTTGATATTATTTCTCTCTTTTTATGCTTAATGGAAGAATGCATGTTGATGTGATTTATTGTTTTATGTTGAATTTGATAGTCTATGTTGTTCATAACAAATAGGTTATGCTTAAACAATCACAACAATAATTATCTCTTCATATACATATGATGATGGTAATGAAGTGAATGTTGAAATTAAAATATGAAGGTCTATATTTATAATTAATAGTTAATAGACCATACTTAAAATAGATTTCATTTTCAATTTTGTTGTCATCTTTCATGAGACTTGAATAGTGGATTAGAGGTTGTGTTAAAGTTTGATGGCTTATGTTGGGTTAATTAATATCACAAATATGTCATACTTATGATGGACACATCATTTAAATTCACTAATGACCAAAAAAGAAAGATCATAATTTCATAATTTATTGAACTATATGATTTAGAGAGTGAAATTATCTCTAAATTGTCTTTCAACATTCATATTTTTATCACTCTTTTTTTGTCATTTTTTTAAATATTAATCTAGCTGTTCACTCTCGACTTTTGCATAATTTGATTGAATAGTTTTTTAAAATCAACAATTTCTTACGGATCGACCCGTACTCGCCACGTACTACGATAGTACGCCGTGCGCTTGCGGTTATTTTTATTTCAAAAAATTTCAACTATTTTCTAAACCGATAGAAAACTAGCCGTTAAACAAGTTTTTGGCACCGTTGTTGGGGAGTTGTCTTGATTTAATTTTCTATTTTTCGGATTATTTTTCTTTTGATTTTTGTGTATTTTTGTTGTGTGTGTTTGCATTTTTAAAAAAAAATTGTGCATTTGTGTGATTGTTGTTTGCATTTATTTGTTTACATGTTATTGTAGTTGTTTTGTTTGTGTGCATTTCCATATTTTAAAAAACACAATTTCTAAATAAAAAAAATCTTTTTATTCACATTTGAATTTTCATTGTTGCATTTACATCTTTCTTTTTTCTTTCCTTTTTTTTATCCATTTACATTCAAAAAGAAAAAGAAAAAAAATTCACTGTGCCCTTCGCTGTGTAATTATATTTCCTTCTATTCAAACTTCTCCACCACAACTGCTCCTCCGTGCTTACCGCCCACCAGACTACTGTCAAGCAATTACAACATTTCAACTTGCTCTACTCACTGCAATACAAAGATCTCACAACACTCCATCGTCCCATTTCTCCTCCCTGTCAACCACTGCCTCACAATCTAGCTGTTGCCATTACAACTCCCAACTCCTTGTGCCACTTCCATTGCTGCTGAATGCTGACAGCATCAACACTTCTCCATTTCACTCACCATTTCTTCATATACAGTACACTTCTACCACACATCTCCTCTTAACAACTGTGAAAACAACCATCACTTCATTCATATACATCCACACCACTTCTCAACTCTTTACTGCCTGTGCCATTCATTTCATAGACCATTACTTCACAAACAAGGCCCCCTCCACTTCACCGATCCCTTACTCCCCTCTAATCAACATATACCAGGCAACAACCCTGTTGCACATCACCTACAAACGGCCAAACCAACATTGCCTACCTCCCTTACTCACTGCTCTCACTGAAATTACAACTTCAAACATCTCCATACTTCTGCTGCATTCAACACCCATCAGTTCATCTCTGCAACTTTCACCATTGCAGCAACACTGCAAAGAAATTTCCAATTACCAACTACAGCAGCCTCTTCACGAACAAAAAGAAGAAAAAAAACTCAGAACTGCAATACTCACCTTGCCAAAACACTTGCCTTGATCCACGAAATTGCTCAAACCCGAATCCATCGCCTCGCCTAAAACTAGCGACCACTTCCGCAATCATCAAATACAGTAACCCGATTCCATCGCCTTCGCACAACAACAGCTGCTCAAATCCAAAATTCGAACTCTATTCACGAACCCCAGCAAGTCGCGATTCCCCAATCGAGCTGGCGCCGTTGCCTTCATCACCAAAGTCCATCCATCACCAAGATCGAACACACGAAACTCCCCATCATCGAAACCACCACCTTCGCAATCACCGAGAACCACCGAAACAAAGCAGAACTCGATTTTGCAATTTCAATTTTTTTTTTTCCCTTTTGTTTCGTGGATTGAGGTGGATTCCTTCGAAATGAACGAGAGTTTAAGTTTGACAGTTTGATTTTTGAAGTGTATTGGCTTTCTCTTTAGAAAAGTAGAGTATCTGTTTTTTTTTTTTTTTGTTGGGCTGAGCTTTCATGGGTGAGTGCATATTTTAATTTTCTTTCTTTTAGTTTCAATTGATCTCTGTCTTTTTTTTTTTTTTAAGATTTTATTTTTGTTTGTGATTTAGTATGTCTTTGTTATCGTGTGGTTAGCGATTGCTTCTGGTTTGTTTTAATCTGTTTTGTTTTGTTTAAATTATTTTTGGTCCAAATTAAAAAAAAAACAAACAAGTTAGACTTAATTTTGTTTTCATTTGTTTTAGTTTCATCGTTTTTGGTTTAGTTTCATTTCTATTTTGTTTTCATTTATTTTACTTTCTTCTTTGACATAAAAAAGAAAAAAAAACTGTATATATATCTCGTTTTTATTTTTCAGGTTGCAGAAGCAGAGACTCAATAGAAAACCGCTTGCTAAAATAAATTGCTTGTTTTGCTAAACTTGCCAAAAAAATAACTGATTGCTTGTTTATAATTTTCTTTCTATTTGTCTTGCATTGTTTATATTTATTGTTTTTGTTTGTCTTACACTGTTGGTTGCTTGCATTTTAAAAAAGTTCAAAAACAAACATCCATCCGTTGTTGCATTGTTAATACACGTTTAATTTCTGTTTTACATTTCATCCTAGATTCAGATTAATAATAACAATTAGAAATCAATAGCACTTAATTGTATATTGACAATTTGTCTTCTTTGAACAATTTAATTTCTTGGTGTCTAGGCTACAGCAGAGTAATAATCATTAATAAATATCACGGTGGTTCGTAAATATTATAGTGGTTGTTCCTCTGAAGGTACTTAAACCTTCGGCTGCATTGCTACGGTGATTCGTGGTGCACCGATAAACCATGTCCATTACCTGGCTGAAAACTGTCTTGTTGATCTAAGGCAGAGTGTGATTATACAATTTTGAGTTAACTTAGAATAAATCATTTGTAATTAACCCTTGCATTTATTTAGTTGCATTAGTTCATGCACGTTTAAAAAAAAAAAAAAAATTCAAAAATCCAAAACTAAAAAATTTGTTTATATTCCTTTTCCTTTGAAATTTTCAAATCCTTTTTCTTTGAAAATTTTCAAAATCAGAATTCCAAAAATCCAAAAAATTTACTTAGTTTTCTTCTTTAGAAAATCAAAAATGCAAAAAATAAAATAAAATCTTTTCAAAAACAAAAAAAATTTGAAAAATCAAAAACAAAACAAAAATCAATTTTCCATTTTGAAAAAATAAATTCTATCTGTAAATATTTTTTCCTTTATAAAAAAAGTACAAAAACATTCTTGAAAATGTCCGAGTTTCCCCACACACTTGAATTTTACAATAGTTGTGAAAATCAATATAATCTATATGATTTCACTCCAAATTCGTATGGATATTTTAACGACAACTTTTGCATAAACGATCCGAATTTTGAACCACAAAATTTTCAAAACAATGACCAACCCTCGACTCTTGAAAATAACATTTCATCTTTACTTGAAATCTCTACACAACAAAATCAAACGATAAATGAGTTGTGTAATTCATATTTGTACGATAACTCGAGTCAAAGTTTCAAAATTTGAATTCACTTCAAAATTCAAACGATTTCGAGTATAGCCCATGCCAATTAAATTTTGAACTCCAAAATGAATTTCAAAATTAAAACGAAAATGTGATCCACTTTTCAAATAATTTTGACAATGGGAATAATCTCGACCACGATGCGACTGCAAAATTTTGTCCTCAACAAATCCAAATCGAAAATTCTCAAGTTAATAACTACAAATTGGATTTTGTTGAACAAATGAACGAAATTTACGATAATCACACTGATTCGATGTTTGAAACATATAAGTAACAACGTGAAAAACAAAATCAAATCCCAACGTGTGACGAGTCAAATAATAATCCATCTTTTACCACAATTGACGATTTTCAAATAACAACTTTTGAAATTGAAAATGATGATCTTAATGAAGTTGTTGAAAACACGGTAATTGAGTTGGATTTCAATTCTTTTGAGAGTGAGAAACTCGATTTAAGATTCGATCTTCCTTTTCCCGATTATGAAAATTTGAATACAACAACTTTGGATTTTGAACTTGACACATGCAATGAAGTTGTTGGTAATTCAATAAAGGAAAACGAATTCAATGAACACGATTTCTTTGGACTTTTCGAAAATGAGCCGTTAAATTCTAAAGGGGAAGATTTAAATCACCATTTCAATCTTGAAATTAATTATTTGGAAAAATTTGTTAATGATGAGCTTGATTTTCAATTTAGTGAAAATAAACTTGAACTTCAATCAATTGTTTTATCAACCCCAAAAATCATCGAAAACAGAACAACCCATTCAATTTTCAATGAAAAGACATTCGTTTTTTCAAATCAACATTCAACTTCGAAACCTTTTACGGTTTGGTTTTTCGAGCTTAAGCTGTGTCTCGCACACTTAACGAGACAAATGAATCGGTCTTTGGAAGACCGTTTCATTTACTTTTTAATTGATATACTTTCTGATGTCGTGTATATATATTTCATTCTCATGTAAATAATAATAAACATTCCTTTCACTTGGGTTGACTGTGGGGACACAGTCAAAATCAAGTGTGGGGGAGCCTCATCTTCATTTTTAGTTTTTCATGGTTTATTTTTGCTTTTTCTTTTAAAAACTCAAAAAATAATATAAAAAAATTCCAAAAACAAATTTTCTTTTGATTTATTTTTAAAGAAACACTATAGGATAAATATATGGCTTTTGTTTACAAAATTGAAATTTTTGAAAATTTATTTGTCTTAACAAAAATAAAAATGAAGTTTATTACAAATAACAATGGTTTAACTGGTATATAGGAAGATTCATACATGTTGATTATGAAATACATCCTGATTGAAAATCTTTGTTTTAAAAGTGGTGAATTCAAAGTAAAGTGTATAACATTTTTTTATCTTCTAAGTTAAATAGTGCTAAGATGATTTGCAAAACTCTCTTTCATTTAAAAAAATATAAAAAAAAACAATACAAAACATTTGTGTGTGTGTGTATATTCTATTAACATCTACGGTCGACAGGTGTACACACTTGTGTGTATACTCGCCATGCTCTATACCTTTCTCACCTAAGCCCGAAAGGCAGTGCATGATCGGTATATCTGGCCTCAATTTATCTGAGCTAGGTGTATGTATATAAAAATTCTTTTATTAATAATGCCTACAGTCGATAGGTGTTCACACTCGTGTGTTCACTCGCCACGCTCTGTATTCCCCTCACATAAGTCCGCAAGGCAGTGCATGGGTAATATATCTAGCCTCAGTTTACTTGAGTTAGGCATATAAATATTGTAAATATCAATAAAATTTTCAAAAATATAAGAAAGAGTAAGCAATTGAAATCCTAGCACTATTTTTAACTTACTTGATTTGACTTGTTATTAAAAAGAAATTAATATACCGCTTTGATAAACTTTGATAATCAACTAAGTATCCATTTTATAATTACACTTTGTTATCAACCGAAACAACAAGTTAAACTATAGTATATTTGTTATGATAACTTAATTTTTGTTGGAAATTTTGACGAGTAAATGACTTAAAATTTCAAGATAATGACCAAAACCTATATTTAACTTATTTGTGTCAATTCAAAAGTAAACCTTTCATTTGTAAATATTTCCAAAAACTCGCATTCATCTCTTTGCAAATAAATCTTGCATTTTGTAAACATTTTCATCCTACATTTGGATTTGTGGGTAGTATCCACTGAAAACCCTTAGAAGACAACACTTTTCCTACTGGAGACACCCAGTGGTTTAACGACCTGTTGCATACGCTCAATGCAATCGTGCTCCCTACGAAAACGGATTTATCTTAGTTTTTTTTTATTCGAGGACGAATAAAAAGATAAGTGTGGGGGTATTTGATGTACACGTAAATGTGCATATTTTTACCACCATATTTAATCTATTTAAATTGAATAAATGATCATATTGGGTATTTTAATCTATTTAAACCAAAATTCAAATTATTTTCAAATTGTCACATATTCATCTTCATACAGGGTTAAAATGGTCATTTTTGTGAATTTATTAAATTGTGAAAATTTACTTGGAATTTTCTATGTTGTTTTGTAAGAAATTTGGTTAATTTTACAAGTGGTTTTATGATGAAATATGCATGCACAAAGAAGATACAAAAGAATGAAGATGAAAATAATTCAAAGTGAAGAACATGGAGGACCCTACCCACTTACCTTGATTTTCAATTAGAGGCTAATGCACATGCTTATGGAGTTAATGGCTCCATGTGCACTTAAATGATTAGTAGAAGCTAATGATTATTTGACATCCACACTTTCTCAAGGATATTTTGGGCATTCCCTAAAAATATGAATTAGGGTTTAACACATGTATATATACCCCTTATATTTCATGTAAACCCTCTTCTTTCTGTTTCTCTTAGTTAGTTTTTAGTTTAGAAATAAAACAAAGCTCTTTTCTCTTCTTTTTTCATGGCTACTTAGCCATTTTATTTCATGTAATTTCCCTTTCTTTTATGCAATGTTAAATAGTATTCTCTTTTATTTACATGTTTATTCTCTTCTTATGTTAGTAGTGTAGTTTACCTTTCATGCAAGTATATTAGTGTTATTTATTTTTACTTAGTTTTTTCTTTCATTTAGCTCTCTTTTCCTCTTTGTTTTGTTCTATGTTGCAAGCTACATTTATTGTTTTGATAACAAATATGAGAGGCTAATCCTTTCAATTTAGGGGTAATGAAACCTCTAATCATGTAGCTACAACATTTTGATATTATTTCTCTTTTTTTGCTTAACGGAAGAATGAATGTTGATGTGATTTATTGTTTTATCTTGAATTTGATAGTCTATGTTGTTCATAACAAATAGGCTACGCTTAAACAATTACAACAATAATTACCTCTTCATTTACATATGATGATGGTAATGAAGTGAATGTTGAAATTAAAATTTGATGGTCTATATTTCTAATTAATAGTTAATAGACCATACTTCAAATAGATTTCATTTTCATGTAAATAATAATGAACGTTCCTTTCACTTAGGTTGACTATGGGGACACGGTCAAAATCAAGACTCATCTTCATTTTTATTTTTTTCATGGTTTATTTTTTCCTTTTCTTTTAAAAACTCAAAAAAAAAATCCCAAAAATAAATTTTCTTTTGATTTATTTTTAAAAACACTATTGGATAAATATATGGTTTTGGTTTACTAAATTGAAATTTTTGTAAATTTGTTCGTCTTAACAAAAATAAAAATGAAGTTTTATTACAAATAACAATAGTTTAACTAGTATATAGGAAGATTCATACATGTTACATCCTAATTGAAAATCTTTGTTTCAAAAGTGGTGAATTTAAAGTAAAAGATATAACATTCTTTTGTCTTCTAAGTTAAATAGCGCTAAGATGATTTTGCAAAACTCTCTCTCATTTAAAAAATCATAAAAAACAAAACAAAAAATTTGTATATATATATATATTCTATTAACACCTACAGTCGACAAGTGTATACACTTATGTTTACACTCTCCATGCTCTCGGGAAATGTTCATCATCACCTCCGCCATCAATTGCGTACTTCAGCCTCAATTTACCCAATCGCGTATTTCGGCCTCAAATTACCATAACACCTTCAAAAAGCTTCCACGTACTCTCGGGAAATGTTCGATATCACCTCCGCCGTAAAAAAATAGCGACACTACCTGCTTGGCCACCCATTTCAGATCTATACAGACCACAAGAGCCTCCATGAACTGATCTCCTAGTCAATTCAAACACCAGAACAGTACAAATGGTTAACGAAGCTCCTTGGATTCGATTTCACAATTCATTATCAACCTGGAAAGCAAAATGTTATCACCGATGGCTTGTCCAGATTTACCACCGCAGCTACTATGAATGCCATTTCAGAGCCCACGTTTCCACTACTGGCCGAGATTAGCACTGCCTTGCATGACGACCCCAAAGTTCAAGCTCTAATTCATCATCTACGTTCAGGTATAAACACTAACCCTAAACTACATTTACGTAATGATTTATTATTTTGGGGTACTCGAATTTATGTCCCTGATTGTGACGACCCGACTTTCTCACCACAGAAAATCGTATCATCATGAAGAAAGAAAGGGATAGAAAAGAGAAAAGAAAGAGAAGAAAGAAGAAACAACATCAGAATCTCAACAGCGGAACGAAAAAATTATATTAATAACATAAATATTACATAATATACAACACTAATCAGAATTACACAGCGTAAACATCACATACTAGATAGTTATAAACACATGTCTAGATTATTACAACTCAATACAATTCAACAAAGAGATACCAACACAGAGAACACACAGCGAAAACTATATATCTAACGCCGAAGCCTCCTGCTCCATTGCTCCTCCAGAATTCGTCAAAGCTAACCTGAATCCCTTGGCTACTCGTAAAAAAATTTAAGTACCCAAGAGTTTAAGAAAACAGAAGATAAACTCCGGGTCAGACATGGGTCTGGGGTGAGTAACAGGTTAAAGTTGCTTAACTTTGAAAAACCTTTGAAAAGAAAGGTATCACGTAAGACTTCCCACACATAAACATGGAAAAGTTTTTACCTTACGCTAACCAAAACATTTGATAGGAAATCCAGTGATATTATAATAGGTCTAGGGTTTTCAAGTAAATATGAAATAGCCGAAATTGTTACATTCATTAAATTCCAGCTACTAGCCACAAAAGTGGGTAATACAATCAAAACCGTTAGCACTTATTGGATTTTGGATTCCATACAATGGCAGGACTACTAGGGTACCGCCCGTCACAGTATGTGGTCCAGATCACCGTACCGAGGATCACTTCCAATCCCCTACAACATAAGACCGGAACCATCCCTTACTGGACAGTCCCGAACAAGACAACCCCGCAGTTGGTGTACGTTCCAACCGCCCACACAGCCGAATAAAAAGGGAATTCTAGACAGGGGAAAATCTCGTCCTACTTGGGCATGATCCACTTAACCTTACTGCACCTCCCCTGTTTTAGCCATTCCCGATTGATGAGGTTTGAGGCTACGATTACCTTTAGAGAACACATCTCTTAGAATGCTCATCATCCACCTGACGATGTTCCGAAAGCATTCAATCCATACAAGTTCGTTCCGGGTTCGAACGAAACCGAAGGCATTATCTCGTTACACTCGTTTTGGAACCACCCTCAGAGTTAATGATGGCAACCCTTGCACTCTGAATCTTCACATCGAATCTGAAAGTACTATTACGTCAAACTCATCTCGGAATCACCCTCAGAGTTATACTGATGAATAGTTCTTACACCTCCAGTCTTCATTCTTCACATGAGATTCACGACCTATCGTTAATTTGGATCGATGTGGTTTTTGGATATCCAAATCTGGAAACTCGATCCCGGTCTCATCGAAATCCAAAACTTGTCTTTTAAGGCCAAGTTGTTTTAATGGTTCAAAATAATTCAATTCTACTATCATATACACACAGATAGATAAGTCACAGATTCACGATAGGTAATCAACACAACAGATAATCCATATTATCATTATCAAAAGATAATCCGAATCATCATCACAATGCAACCAATGCATAACTCAACATTACTTATCTCATATCTGAGATTCAAATCATTCAAGGCAACCAATATCATTTATCCATATATAAGCAATGATTAATAATCACACCAAATATAATTAATTTAAAATGAATTAAATTAATTACAACATTTCTAATTAATTTAACGTGAATTAAAATAATTACTTCATCAATATAAATCGTGCTTACATTATCATTAATTAATTATCCATCAATTAATTAATCATCAACCAATTATTCATTTTAATTAATCATCTTTGATTAATTAACCTTTAATTACATTCAAGTAATTATCCTTTAATTAATTTTACAAATTAGTTATACTTAACTAAATATAGTAATTAATCTTTAATTACTTCATAAATTAATTAATTATAATTAATTACATTAATCCTTAATTAATTACAATAATTAATCCCTTTGTTTATTAATTATTTCCAAATAAATCTATTTTTAATTACATCATTAATTATAATAATTAATGATCTCTAATTACATTTTCTATTTAAATTAATTACATTAAGTAATTAATCTTCAATTAAACCATAATTGTTAATCACTCTTGATTAACCCCATTCAGTAATTAACTACCCTTAATTACTTCATCAAATAAATTAATTACTCCTTAATTAATTACCTCAAATTAATTCCTTGATTAATTTTACAAAGCAATTATACTCAAATTACTTTCATCAACAAATCACATTCAATTAATTACATCCAGTAATTACCGCATTAATTACTTTCCTAAGTAATTTCTCTTCATTTAATTACATTAAGTAATTATACTTCACAAATCATCAAATGATTATTCTAAATTAATTAAACTGAATTAATTATCTTAATCTAATCAAATTAAACTCAATTAATTACAATTAGTAATTAATTCCTTAATTACTTCCATAAGTAATTATGCTTAACAATTTACATAAATGATTATCTTTAAATTAAGTATCTAATTAATTATTAAAAATTAATCACATTAATTAATTATTAAATAATCCTTAGTTAATAACCTTCATTAACTATTAACAATTCATTAATTATTTTTCTAAAGTAATTAACTTATTTTAATCATTATTGATTACAAATTAATTAATCATTAATAGCCCATTAATTAACCCCTGATTATTTAATTAATTAAGTGTTAACTGTAACTTAATTAATCCTTTATTATTTGATTAATTAATTACTAATCATTAATTAAAAATCAAATCTTATTTAATTAATGATTCATAAATTACAAGTTAATTATTCTAACAATGATTAATCTTAAACCTTTAAGTTTAAAACCCTTAATTACTTTAAGTAATTATTCATTTCATTAATTTATTAAATAAATTAATTATCCATTTAATTACCCTAATAATTAAATGCATAACAAATCATTAAATGCTAATTTAACTTTAAGATAAAACTTTTTCTTATCTATGGTTAATGAGACAAAGATATTTGAAAACATTCATTTCCAAATTTATCTTCAAATTTCATTTTAAATTCAAGTTTTAAAATGAAATTCAATTTATCTTCAACAAGTTTTAAAATCAATTTAAAAACTTTAAATTTACATGATAAAGAATACTTTTTCTTATAAAAGAAATTTTACAACAGTTCAAAACAAATTCCTTTTTAAATTCAAAACATTTAAATTTTTATTTATCATTCAAAATTGTTAAAACACTTAAATTTATAAAATTTAAATCTATTTTAAAACAAATATTCAAATTTAGATTTGAATCAGATTTAAACTTTGTTTAAATCATTCCTTTAGATTTCAAATTCCAATTTAAATTCAAATTCTTTTAAAAACACTTTTAAACACTTAACCTCTTTAAAGTTATCTTAAAAAATTTGAATTTAAAAACTTATTCATTTCCAGGTAAGATTCAAAATAAACTTGAATCCATTATTTAAAATTAGATTTAAAACTTATTTTAAATCATTGCTTAATATTTTTAAAATTCAGTTTAAATTTGAAAACATGACAAGTTTCTAAACTGCAACAACACTAACTCGAGCCACAATTAAATTATTAGAGCCTAACCTAATCTAGCTCGAACAAAACTCAAAACAACTCGAGTAACTCGAGTAACCTTTTCATTTTGAATATCATTCAATCTAAATACTGTCAGGTTTAATACATAAATCTGTAACAACCATACTCACCCAAGCCCACAACGACAGCTACTTCGAGTCCAACAACCCAAAGCTTCGAGCAAATCATGAATCAGCCCGAACAAAACACGAGAACCCATTTTCGCCCAAATTAACAGCTGATACCCATGATCACCGTGCACCTGCACCACCACTGCCGCCAACTTTGACCTTTCGCGACCACACGCACAAGTCGACGGTCACCTCCCAATACAATTCCGACCATCAAACAATTTACGGAAGCCTAAAATCAAAAACAAGCTTCCGGGCTCAAAACTGGGTCAATGTCGATTACTAGAATTCACCAAAATCTCTCACCTCTGATCACCAGAGTGGCTTCACCTCTGGCCACGACCTCTTCCATACCCTATCAATCACCTACTCGAAACTGGGAAAGCTCGATCATCCATAGGGTTCGTGACGATCAAATTTCTGATCAACAGAAGAAATTAGGGTTAAAATCTTCAATCCCTAATCACCATCGCCACAGTGAATTGATCCACATCCTATTATTTTTCCCTGAATCTTTGATCATCACTTCATCACCAAAGAAAAACACTGGCCACCCCGACCTCCTAGAATGACAGTTCCAACCCAAAACATGATTTCTTGTTAAACCGGAAATACTTAATCATATTCAAACTAAAAAATTTGATCTTAAATTTTAAAATTCAAGTTTTAGTTTATGTAATCGGTTTATACTCTTGAATTAATGAATCTGTATGATCAAATATTTTTCTTACAAAAGTTTTCTTCTGTTATATTTTGTTTCAGAGACATTACTGGTTTTTTTATATATTAAATAAAAAATTTAAAATTTAACTTATGTTAACAACCCCATTTTGATTAAATCTTAAAATCTTAACACAACTTAGATTAAATGAAATGGAATTTTAAGAAATTCTAGAACCTGAAAACTTAAGTACATAAATTAAATTACACTACAGCATGCATTACAACATACATTCATATATATACCAGTAGTAAACTTGTAAATGGCATACAAACATTTTTATTTCCAGAGTAAAACAGCAACTAGATTCGTACTTAATTTATAAAAGAGTGAGGTTACTCACCTGGCATGCATGATTGAACAGAGCAACCATTTTTTTTTGAAAAGTATGAAACTCGAAGGCGCTTCTTTATTTTATTGTAAACTTTAAATCATGTTATTCTACAATGCTTTGCTCCTGCTAACAATTGCATGCATGCTTCCAGATAAAAGGAAATGCAGGCTTGAATGAAATTTCTGTTGCATGCAGGTCTTTGAATGTTGTTTCAAAACAGAAATGAGGAGACTGCATGCTTTTAGAGTTGCAAAATGAATTTCAGGTTACTGTTTTGAAGAGGCTACAGGTTTATACTTGATTTGCATTTCATTTTGGAGATAATTTCAGATAGTTTTGGTTTGATTTGATTAGAGGGAAATATTGTTTCAGATTTATTTTTTAGGGGAATACAGATTATGTTTGAACAGAATTTTCTGTTTTTTTAAGAAGATGATTAAAGAATTTGAATTCTTGGCTTTTGATTTGAAGAAGATGATTTTCAGATTTCCATCTGAAGTTCTTAAGTTTTGAAAAAGAATAATGGAAAAAGAAAATGAGAATGAGGGGCAATGTTTATATAAGCACAAAATGATTTAATCAAAACAAAAGAAAATGAAAAAATTTAATTAGGACACTTGTTTTAAATTTTAACATTTGTCACTATATTTACATTATGGTTCAACACATGTCATTTAGGTGTGTTAAGAGACTTACACATGTCTCTTAAATATTTTATTTTAATTTAAATTGTTTATAAAAACTTTAACTTATTTTATTCCTTTTTATGTATACATAAATAAATTTCTTTTTTTATTTAAAGAGAAATGAAACAAAACAAATTATAAATAAAAGCTTATTCTAATATTTTTAAATATTTATTCTATTAATTCAAATCATTAAATTCAAATTCAAATTAAATCATAAAATCCAATTTAAAAATGAAGTTATATATATGCATATATAAGTCTTATTAAATTTAAAGATAACAATTCTATTTCTAAAAATCTATTTATGTTTATAAAAAGTAAGTATTATAATTATTATTTGAAAATAATAAATTAAACAATATTAAATGATTAATAAAAGAGATTATAAATCACTCCTATTACACAATAAATTAAGATCATTTGTAAATTGTATTTTAACTCTTATATATAATTTTCAAGCAATATTTTAAAAAGACAATAAAACAAAGTTTTTATGTTAATCTAATTTAAATTCATATTTAAGTTAATTAAATATAATTTTAAAACAAATAAGATTTACCTTTAATATTTACAAATCATATAGATATTTATTAAATTGCTTTGAAAAGCTAAATGTTAAATTTTAATCAAAATTTCCAATTTACCAAAAATATATTAGAATTAGAAAATTGCTTTATTTACTAAATTCCAAACCAAAGCTTATATATTTACAATATATACAATTATATATATATATATATATATATATATATTATAAATAGAAAACAATTTATTTGCTTTAAAAAGATAAAATCTACAAATTTAAATATTTATTAAAAGAAGATTATTAAATCAATTCAAAATTTATTATCAAAAATTATCAAATCAATTTAATTTTTAACACAGATTATTAAATTTATATTGCCAAAAATTCCGGGATATCACATTCCTCCCACCTTAAAAGAATTTCGTCCCCGAAATTTAAAAGCAAAGGTAATTTAATAATCTATCTTAAAAAAAATTTTAAAACACAAACATATATTATCAATCATATGCTAACAACCACAGCAACCAGTTCACTCAAACAAACAAATCTAACTATCCAGACAAAATTCTGGATAGAGTTTCCCAAGTATAAATACCGGAATACTCACTCTACAGAATCCAAATAATCTATACTACTAAGCTATAGAGCTCCTATCCGAGTAGATCTACAAAACTAAACAGGATATCAGACTACAGACAAGTCTGACTCAACAATCACATCCTCCTGAAATGCTGGTTCCCCTACCAGAGATAGACCATACACATACTCCCTCAGAGATACGTGAAACACATCGAATCCCAGTTTTCCAAATTGGCAATTCAACCTTGAAAATCAAACACTAATCCTTACAAGGACACAGAAAAGATCCAAAACACCCCAGAGCTGACTTACCCGGTCTTACTCAATCTTAAAGCTCTTTAGATCGGAGAAAACTTACCCAAAATCAAATCTCCGACTCCGGAATCCAAATTACTTCGTCTCTTATCCACAAAATACTTCTGACGATCCTGGGCTGCCTTCATCTCTCCAGATCAGCTCAACCTTTGGTGATGCCTTTAGAAACAAACTGGACCAATACAACACAACAGAATGATCTCCTCAAGATCAATCCCAAACCAAGAACACCAACTCTACTCCAAAAACATCAGAAAACTAAGTTACTTCTCCTATTCAGAAAAGATAAAACAAAAGCACTCCAAACGGCTTCCACTGCACAACTCTGATCTGGAATAGAAGAAAATGCAGATGAAGAACACGAGCACAAACTAGACAACACGTCTCAGAAATATGGTTCAACAGATCCATAAAAGAAAACTCAGATGTCCCACCTGATCCCAAACTGCTTCACCAAACCTTTGCTCCATAAGTCATCCTTCTACTAAATTGAACCACCGATAGCACTCCTAGAATCCAGTCGATAAGGAAACTCAATCTCCAGATGCGGACAAACCTTTGAATCTCAAGAGAACACTCAAACTATCGCAAGTCACTTTTGCGATCAACCAGTCCAATATCCAAAGAAAACTGTTCTCTTTACCAATCAGAACAGCTTACGCTTATCTAGCCAATCCATCGAAGAAATGGATCCACTCTGCTGCTTCTAAACTCAACTCCAGAAAAACTGCTAACCAGAAGACCTTCTTGCTGGCATACAGAATACTCCGAGCTGCACTGCTGACACCGACGCCAAAGACTTCCTAATCCAAAACTCTTCGAGAAACTCGGACCTCAAACCAAACAGAAACATCCTGCTGAACCCAGCCACAACATCGAAGCAGATATACTTCCTAAACTTGTTCCAAAGAAAAATCTTCGAAGACATCCATAGTCACTGCGTCTCATCACACAGCTACTAATTCCTGAGGTATCAAGATACCATTATTTTCTTCTGCCTAGCCGACAGATCCAACTCTACTCATCCAACTTGCACTACCAAGATGGACTCCAAACCTTTAAAAGATATCCTTCAGAGATCGATGAAATCTCTACACTCTGCACAACTCACTCGAGACGGTATTAGGTCTACAGTCTCGACAGATAGACTTCCAACCTCAACACTCAAACTCCAACCATTAGTAGTAGTCGTGTTACACACCCTACTACCTTATCTACATTTATAACTTATACTGGAAAACCCGAACAGGAAACCCAACAAATAGGTAGAAGTAAATATATATATATATATATATATATATATATATATTCAAAATTACAAATACGTTCTCTCAAGAAAGAGATTACTTCAATGCCTAGGTATTCACTCAACCTGGTGCTCTGATACTAGCTGTGACGACCCGACTTTCTCACCACAGAAAATCGCATCATCATGAAGAAAGGAAGGGATAGAAAAGAGAAAAGAAAGAGAGGAAAGAAAGAGAGGAAAGAAGAAACAACATCAGAATCTCAACAGTGGAACGAATAAATTATATTAATAACATAAATATTACATAGTATACAACACTAATAAGAATTGCACAGCATAAACATCACATACTAGACAGTTATAAACACCTATCTATATTATTATAACTCAATACACCTCAAGAAAGAGATACCAATACAGAGAACACACAGCGGAAACTATATATCTAACGCCGAAGCCTCCTGCTCCATTGCCCCTCCAGAATTCGTCAAAGCTAACCTGAATCCCTTGGCTACTCGTAAAAAAATTGGAGTACCCAAGAGTTTAAGAAAACAGAAGATGAATTTCGGGTCAGACATGGGTCTGGGGTGAGTAACAGGTTAAAGTTGCTTAACATTGAAAAACCTTTGAAAAGAAAGGTATCACGTAAAACTTCCCACACATAAACATGGAAAAGTTTTAACCTTGCGCTAACCAAAATATTTGATAGGAAATCCAGTGATATTATAATAGGTATAGGGTTTTCAAGTAAATATGAAATAGCCGAAATTGTTACATTCATTAAATTCCAGCTACTAGCCGCAAAATTGGATAATACAATCAAAACCGTTGGCACTTATTGGATTTTGGATTCCATACAATGGCAGGACTACTGGGGTACTGCCCGTCACAGTACGTAGCCTAGATCACCGTACCGAGGATCACTTCCAATCCCCTGCAACACAAGACCGGAACCATCCCTTACTGGACAGTCCCGAACAAAACAACCTCGCAGTTGGCGTACGTTCCAACCGTCCACACAGCCGAATAAAAAGGGACTTCTAGACAGGGGAAAATCTCCTCCTACTTGGGCATGACCCACTTAGCCTTGCTGCCCCTCCCATGTTTTAGCCATTCCCGGTTGATGAGGCTTGAGGCTAGGATTACCTTTAGAGAACACATCTCTTAGAATGCTCATCGTCCATCCAACGATGTTTTGAAAGCATTCAATCCATATAAGTTCGTTCCGGGTTCGAACGAAACCGAAGGCATTACCTCGTTACACTCATTTTGGAATCACCCTCAGAGTTAACGACGGTAACCCTTGCACTCTGAATCTTCACATCGAATCTGAAAGTACTATTACGTAAAACTCGTCTCGGAATCACCCTCAGAGTTATACTGACGAATAGTTCTTACACCTCGAGTCTTCACTCTTCACATGAGATTCACGACCTATCGTTAAGCTGGATCGATGTGGTTTTCGGATATCCAAATATGGAAACCCGATCCCGGTCTCATCGAAATCCAAAACGTGTCTTTTAAGGCCAACTTGTTTTAAAGGTTTAAAACAATTCAATTCTATTATTCATATACATACAGATAGATAATTCACAGATTCACGATAGGTAATCAACACAACAGATAATCCATATTATCATTATCAAAAGATAATCCAAATCATCATCACAATGCAACCAATGCATAACTCAACATTACTTATCTCATATCTGAGATTCAAATCATTCAAGGCAACCAATATCATCCATCCATATATAAGCAATGATTAATAATCACACCAAATATAATTAATTTAAAATGAATTAAATTAATTACATCATTTCTAATTAATTTAAAGTGAATTAAATTAATTATTTCATCAATATAAATCTTGCTTACATTATCATTAATTAATCATCCATCAATTAATTAATCACCAACCAATTATTAATTTTAATTAATCATCTCTGATTAATTAACCTTTAATTACATTCAAGTAATTATCCTTTAATTTATTTTACAAATTAATTATACTTAACCAAATATAGTAATTAATCTTTAATTACTTCATAAATTAATTAATTATAATTAATTACATTAATCCTTAATTAATTACATTAATTAATCCCTTCATTTACTAATTATTTCCAAAAAAATCTATTTTTAATTACATCATTAATTATAATAATTAATGATCTCTAATTACATTTTCTATTTAAATTTATTACATTAAGTAATTAATCTTCAATTAAACCATAATTGTTAATCACTCTTGATTAACCTCATTCAGTAATTAACTACCCTTAATTACTTCACCAAATAAATTAATTACTCCTTAATTAATTACCTAAAATTAATCCCTTGATTAATTTTACAAAGCAATTATACTCAAATTACTTTCATCAACAAATCACCTTCAATTAATTACATCCAGTAATTACCCATTAATTACTTTCCTAAGTAATTTCTCTTCATTTAATTACATTAAGTAATTATACTTCACAAATCATCAAATGATTATTCTAAATTAATTAAACTGAATTAATTATCTTAATCTAATCAAATTAAACTCAATTAATTACAATTAGTAATTAATTCCTTAATTACATCCATAAGTAATTATGCTTAACAATTTACATAAATGATTATCTTTAAATTAATTGATCTAATTAATTATTAAAAATTAATCACATTAATTAATTATTAAATAATCCTTAGTTAATAACCTTCATTAACTATTAACAATTCATTAATTACTTTTCTAAAGTAATTAACTTATTTTAATCATTATTGATTACAAATTAATTAATCATTAATAGCCCATTAATTAACCCCTGATTATTTAATTAATTAAGTGTTAACTGTAACTTAATTAATCCTTTATTATTTGATTAATTAATTACTAACCATTAATTAAAAATCAAATCTTATTTAATTAATGATTCATAAATTACAAGTTAATTATTCTAAGAATAATTAATCTTAAACCTTTAAGTTTAAAACCCTTAATTACTTTAAGTAATTATTTCATTAATTTATTAAATAAATTAATTATCCATTTGATTACCCTAATATTTAAATGCATAACAAATCATTAAATGCTAATTTAACTTTAAGATAAAACTTTTTCTTATCTATGGTTAAATTATCATTCACAAAGATATTTGAAAACATTCATTTCCACGTTTATTTTCAAATTTCATTTTAAATTCAAGTTTTAAAATGAAATTCAATTTATCTTCAACAAGTTTTAAAATCAATTTAAAAACTTTAAATTTACATGATAAAGAATACTTTTTCATATAAAAGAAATTTTACAAAAGTTTAAAACAAATTCCTTTTTAAATTCAAAACATTTAAAATTATCTTTATCATTCAAAATTGTTAAAACACTTAAATTTATAAAATTTAAATCTATTTTAAAACAAAGATTCAAATTTAGATTTGAATCAGATTTAAACTTTGTTTAAATCATTCCTTTACATTTCAAATTCCAATTTAAATTCAAATTCTTTTAAAAACACTTTTAAACACTTAACCTCTTTAAAGTAATCTAAACAAATTTGAATTTAAAAACTTATTCATTGCCAGTTAAGATTCAAATTAAACTTGAATCTATTATTTAAAATTAGATTTAAAACTTTTTTCAAATCTTTGCTCAATATTTTTAAAATTCAGTTTAAATTTGAAAAACAGGACAAGTTTCTAAATTGCAACAACAATAACTCGAGCCACAATTAAATTCTTCGAGCCTAACCTAATCTAGCTCGAACAAAACTCAAAACAACTCGAGTAACTCGAGTAACCTTTTCATTTTGATTATCATTCAAACTAAATACTATTAGGTTTAATACATAAACCTGTAACAACCATACTCACCCGAGCCCACAATGACAGCTACTTCGAGTCCAACAACCCAAAGCTTCAAGCAAATCATGAATCAGCCTGAACAAAACACGAGAACCCATTTTCTCCCAAAACAACAGCTGATACCCATGATCACCGTGCACCTGCACCACCACTACCGCCAACTCCGACCTCTCGCGACCAAACGCGCAAGTCGACGGTCACCTCCCGATACAATTCCGACCGTCAAACAATTTACAGAAGCCCAAAATCAAAAACGAGCTTTCGAGCTCAAATGTGGATCAATGTCTATTACTGGAATTCACCAAAATCTCTCGCCTCTGATCACCAGAGTGGCTTCACCTCCAGCCATGACCTCTTCCATACCCCATCACTCACCTACTCGAAACTGGGAAAGCTCGATCATCCATAGGGTTCGTGATGATCAAATTTCTGATCAATAGAAGAAACTAGGGTTAAAATCTTCAATCCCTAATCACCATCGCCACAGTGAATTGATCCACATCCTACTATTTTTCCCTAAATCTTCGATCATCAGTTCATTACCAAAGAAAAACACTGGCCACCCCGACCTCCTAGAATGACAGTTCCAACCCAAAACATGATTTCTGGTTAAACAAGAAATACTTAATCATATTCAAACTAAAAAAAATTGATCTTAAATTTTAAAATTCAAGTTTTAGTTTATGTAATCGGTTTATACTCTTGAATTAATGAATCCGTATGGTCAAAATTTTTTCTTACAAAAGTTTTGTTCTGTTATATTTTGTTTCAGAGACATTACAGGTTTTTTTATATATTAAATAAAAAATTTAAAATTTAACTTATGCTAACAACCCCATTTTGATTAAATCTTAAAATCTTAACACAGCTTAGATTAAATGAAATGGAATTTTAAGAAATTCTAGAATCTGGAAACTTAAGTACAGAAAATAAATTACACTGCAGCATGCATTACAACATACATTCATATATATACCAGTAATAAACTTGTAAATGGCATACAAACATTTTTATTTCTAGAGTAAAATAGCAACTAGATTCGTACTTAATTTATAAAAGAGTGAGGTTACTCACCTGGCATGCATGATTGAACAGAGCAACCATTTTTTTTTTTTTGAAAAGTATGAAACTGGAAGGTGCTTCTTTATTTTATTGTAAACTTTAAATCCTGTTTTTCTACAATTCTTTGCTTCCAGCTAACAATTGCATGCATGCTTCTAGATAAAAGGAAATGCAAGCTTGAATGAAATTGCTGTTGCATGCAGGTCTTTGAATGTTGTTTCAAAACAAAAATGAGGAGAATGCACGCTTTTAGAGGTGCAAAATGAATTTCAGGTTACTGTTTTGAAGAGGCTAAAGGTTTATACTTGATTTGCATTTCAGTTTTGGAGATAATTTCAGATAGTTTTGGTTTGATTTGGTTAGAGGGAAATATTGTTTCAGATTTGTTTTTGAGGGGAATACAGATTATGTTTGAACAGAATTTTCTGTTTTTTTTTTTGAAGAAGATAATTAAAGAATTTAAATTCTTGGCTTTTGATTTGAAGAAGAAGATTTTCAGATTTCCAGCTGAAGTTCTTAAGTTTTGAAAAAGAAGAGTAGAAAAAGAAAATGAGAATGAGGGGCAATGTTTATATAAGCACAAAATGATTTAATTAAAACAAAAGAAAATGAAAAAAATTGATTAGGACACTTGTTTTAAATTTTAACATTTGTCACTATATTTACATTATGGTTCAACACATGTCATTTAGGTGTGTTCAGAGATTTACACATGTCTCTTAAATATTTTATTTTAATTTAAATTGTTTATGAAAACTTTAACTTATTTTATTCCTTTTTATGTATATATAAATAAATTTCTTTTTTTATTTAAAGAGAAATGAAACAAAACAAATTATAAATAAAAGCTTATTCTAATATTTTTAAATATTTATTCTATTAAATTCAAATTAAAATTAAATTATAAAATCGAATTTAAAAATCAAGTTATATATATGCATATATAACTCTTATTAAATTTAAAAATAACAATTCTATTTTTAAAAATCTATTTATGTTTATAAAAAGTAAGTATTATAATTATTATTTGAAAATATTAAATTAAACAATATTAAATGATTTAAAGAAGAGATTATAAATCACACCTATTACTCAGTAAATTAAGATCATTTGTAAATTGTATTTTACTTATATATAATTTCAAGCAATATTTTAAAAAGAAAATAAAACAAAGTTTTTATGTTAATCTAATTTAAATTCATATTTAACTTAATTAAATATAATTTTAAAACAAATAAGATTTACCTTTAATATTTACAAACCATATAGATATTTATTAAATTGGTTTGAACAGCTAAATGTTAAATTTAAATCAAAATTTCCAATTTACCAAAAATAAATTAGAATTAGAAAATTGCTTTATTTACTAAATTCCAAACCAAAGCTTATATATTTACAATATATACAATTATATATATGTTATAAATAGAAAACAATTTATTTGCTTTAAAAAGATAAAATCTACAAATTTAAATATTTATTAAAAGAAGATTATTAAATCAAATCAAAATTTATTATCAAAAATTATCAAATCAATTTAATTTTTAACACAGATTATTAAATTTATATTGCCAAAAATTCCGGGATATCACATTCCTCCCACCTTAAAAGAATTTCGTCCCCGAAATTTAAAAGCAAAGGTAATTTAATAATCTATCTTAAGATTGTTTTTTTAAAAACACAAACATATATTATCAATCATATGCTAACAACCATAGCAAACAATTCAATCAAACAAACAAATCTAACTATCCAGACAAAATTCTGGATAGAGTTTCCCAAGTATAAATACCGGAATACTCACTCTACAGAATCCAAATAATCTATACTACTAAGCTACAGAGCTCCTGTCCGAATAGATCTACAAAACAAAACAGGATATCAGACTACAGAAAAGTTGACTCAACAATCACATCCTCCTGAAATGCTGGTTCCCCTACCAGAGATAGACCATACACGTACTCCCCCAGAGATACGTGAAACACATCGAATCCCGGTTATCCAAACTGGCAATTCAACCTTGAAAATCAAACACTAATCCTCACAAGGATACAGAAAAGATCCAAAACACCCCGGAGCTGACTTACCCAGTCTTACTCAATCTCAAAGCTCTTTAGATCGGAGAAAACTTACCCAAAATCAAATCTCCGACTCCGGAATCCAAATTACTTCGTCTCTTATCCACAAAACACTTCTGACGATCCTGGGCTGCCTTCATCTCTCTCGATCAACTCAACCTTTGTTGATGCCTTTAGAAACAAACTGGACCAAAACAACCCAACAGAATGATCTCCTCAAGATCAATCCCAAACCAAGAACACCAACTCTACACCAAAAACATCAGAAGACTAACTTACTTCTCCTATCCGAAAAAGATAAAACAAAAGCACTCCCAAACTGCTTCCGCTGCACAACTCTGATCCGAAATAGTAGAAAATGCAGATGAAGAACACGAGCACAAACTAGACAACACATCTCAGAAATATGGTTCAACAGATCCATAAAAGAAAACTCAGATGTCCCACCTAATCCCAAACTGCTTCACCAAACCTTTGCTCAGAAGTCATCCTTCTACTAAACTGAACCACCGATAGCACTCCTAGAATCCAGTCGATAAGAAAACTCAATCTCCAGATGCGGACAAACCTCTGAATCTTAAGAGAACACTCAAACTATCGCAAGTCACTTTTGCGATCAACCGGTCCAATATCCAAAGAAAACTGTTTCTTTACCAATCAGAACAACTTACGCTTATCTAGCCAATCCATCGAAGAAATGAATCCACTCTGCTGCTTCTGAACTCCACCTCCATAAAAACTGCTAACCAGAAGACCTTCTTGTTGGCACATAGAATACTCCGAACTGCACTGCTGACACCGACGCCAAAGACTTCCTAATCCAAAACTCTTCGAGAAACTCGGACCTCAAACCAGACAGAAACATCCTGCTGAACCCAGCCACAACATCGAAGCAGATATTCTTCCTAAACTTGTTCCAAAGAAAAATCTTCGAAGACATCCATAGTCACTGCGTCTCATCACACAGCTACTGATTCCTAAGGTATCAAGATACCATTATTTTCTTCTGCCTAGCCGACAGATCCAACTCTACTCATCCAACTTGCACTACCAAGATGGACTCCAAACCTTTAAAAGGTATCCCTCAGAGATCGATGAATTCTCTGCACTCTGCACAACTCACTCGAGACGGTATTAGGTCTATAGTCTCGACAGATACACTTCCAACCTCAACACTCAAACTCCAACCATTGGTAGTAGTCGTGTTACACACCCCACTACCTTATCTACCTTTATAACTTATATTGGAAAACCCGAACAGGTAACTCAACAAATAGGTAGAAGTAAATATATATATATATATATATAAATACACTCAAAATTACAAATATGCTCTCTTAAGAAAGAAATTACTTCAAAGCCTAGGTATTCACTCAACCTATAGCTCTGATACTAGCTGTGACGACCCGACTTTCTCACCACAGAAAATCATATCATCATGAAGAAAGAAAGGGATAGAAAAGAGAAAAGAAAGAGAAGAAATAAGAAACAACATCAGAATCTCAACAGCGGAACGAAAAAATTATATTAATAACATAAATATTACATAATATACAACACTAATCAGAATTACACAGCATAAACATCACATACTAGATAGTTATAAACACATGTCTAGATTATTACAACTCAATACAATTCAACAAAGAGATACCAACACAGAGAACACACAGCGAAAACTATATATCTAACGCCGAAGCCTCCTGCTCCATTGCTCCTCCAGAATTCGTCAAAGCTAACCTGAATCCCTTACTGGATAGTCCCGAACAAGACAACCCCGCAGCTGGCGTACGTTCCAACCGCCCACACAGCCAAATAAAAAGGGACTTCTAGACAGGGGAAAATCTCGTCCTACTAGGGCATGACCCACTTAGCCTTGCTGCCCCTCCCATATTTTAGCCATTCCCAGTTGATGAGGCTTGAGGCTAGGATTACCTTTAAAGAACACGTCTCTTAGAATGTTCATCGTCCACCTGACGAAGTTCTGAAAGCATTCAATCCATACAAGTTCGTTCCGGGTTCGAACGAAACCAAAGGCATTACCTCATTACACTCATTTTGGAATCACCCTCAGAGTTAACGACGGTAACCCTTGCACTCTGAATCTTCACATCGAATCTGAAAGTACTATTACGTCAAACTCATCTCGGAATCACCCTCAGAGTTATACTGACGAATAGTTCTTACACCTCGAGTCTTCACTCTTCACATGAGATTCACGACCTATCGTTAATTTGGATCGATGTAGTTTTCGGATATCCAAATCTGGAAACCCGATCCCGGTCTCATCGAAATCCGAAACGTGTCTTTTAAGGCCAACTTGTTTTAAAGGTTTAAAACAATTCAATTCTACTATCTATATACATACAAATAGATAATTCACAGATTCACGATAGGTAATCAACACAACAGATAATCCATATTATCATTATCAAAAGATAATCTAAATCATCATCACAATGCAACCAATGCATAACTCAACATTACTTATCTCATATCTGAGATTCAAATCATTCAAGGCAACCAATATCATCCATCCATATATAAGCAATGATTAATAATCACACCAAATATAATTAATTTAAAATGTATTAAATTATTTACATCATTCCTAATTAATTTAAAGTGGATTAAATTAATTACTTCATCAATATAAATCTTGCTTACATTATCATTAATTAATTATCCATCAATTAATTAATCATCAACTAATTATTCATTTTAATTAATCATCTCTGATTAAGTAACCTTTAATTACATTCAAATAATTATTCATTAATTAATTTTACAAATTAATTATACTTAGCCAAATATAGTAATTAATCTTTAATTACTTCATAAATTAATTAATTATTATTAATAACATTAATCCTTAATTAATTACATTGATTAATCCCTTCATTTATTAATTATTTCCAAATAAATCTTTTTTTAATTACATCATTAATTATAATAATTAATGATCTCTAATTACATTTTCTATTTAAATTAATTACATTAAGTAATTAATCTTCAATTAAACCATAATTGTTAATCACTCTTGATTAACCCCATTCAGTAATTAACTACCCTTAATTACTTCACCAAATAAATTAATTACTCCTTAATTAATTACCTCAAATTAATCGCTTGATTAATTTTACAAAGCAATTATGCTCAAATTACTTTCATCAACAAATCACCTTCAATTAATTACATCCAGTAATTACCCATTAATTACTTTCCTAAGTAATTTCTCTTCATTTAATTACAATAAGTAATTATACTTCACAAATCATCAAATGATTATTCTAAATTAATTAAACTGAATTAATTATCTTAATCTAATCAAATTAAATTCACTTAATTACAATTAGTAATTAATTCCTTAATTACTTCCATAAGTAATTATGCTTAACAATTTACATAAATGATTATCTTTAAATTAATTAATCTAATTATTATTAAAAATTAATCACATTAATTAATTATTAAATAATCCTTAGTTAATAACCTTCATTAACTATTAACAATTCATTAATTATTTTTCTAAAGTAATTAACTTATTTTAATCATTATTGATTACAAATTAATTAATCATTAATAGCCCATTAATTAACCCTTAATTATTTAATTAATTAAGTGTTAACTATAACTTAATTAATCCTTTATTATTTGATTAATTAATTACTAATCATTAATTAAAAATCAAATCTTATTTAATTAATGATTCATAAATTACAAGTTAATTATTCTAAGAATAATTAATCTTAAACCTTTAAGTTTAAAACCCTTAATTACTTTAAGTAATTATTCATTTCATTAATTTATTAAATAAATTAATTATCCATTTAATTACCCTAATAATTAAATGCATAACAAATCATTAAATGCTAATTTAACTTTAAGATAAAACTTTTTCTTATCTATGGTTAAATTATCATTCACAAAGATATTTGAAAACATTCAATTCCAAATTTATTTTCAAATTTCATTTTAAATTCAAGTTTAAAAACGAAATTCAATTTATCTTTAACAATTTTTAAAATCAATTTAAAAACTTTAAATTTACGTGATAAAGAATAATTTTTCTTATAAAAGAAATTTTACAAGAGTTTAAAACAAATTCCTTTTTAAATTCAAAACATTTAAATTTTTCTTTATCATTCAAAATTGTTAGAACACTTAAATTTATGAAATTTAAATCTATTTTAAGAATCATATTTAAACTTTGTTTAAATCATTCCTTTACATTTCAAATTCCAATTTAAATTCAAATTCTTTTAAAAACACTTTTAAACACTTAACCTCTTTAAAGTTATCTAAACAAATTTGAATTTAAAAACTTATTCGTTTCCAGCTAAGATTCAAATTAAACTTGAATCCCTTATTTAAAATTAGATTTAAAACTTATTTTAAATCTTTGCTTAATATTTTTAAAATTCAGTTTAAATTTGAAAACAGGACAAGTTTCTGAACTGCAACAACACTAACTCGAGCTGCAATTAAATTATTCGAGCCTAACCTAATCTAGCTCGAACAAAACTCAAAACAACTCGAGTAACTTGAGTAACCTTTTCATTTTGAATATCATTCAAACTAAGTACTGTCAGGTATAATACATAAACCTGTAACAACCATACTCGCCCGAGCCCACAACGACAGCTACTTCGAGTCCAACAGCCCATAGCTTCGTGCAAATCATGAATCAGCCCGAACAAAACACGAGAACCCATTTTCCCCCAAAACGACAGCTGATACCTATGATCACCGTGCACCTGCACCACCATTGCCGCCAACTCCGACCTCTCGCGACCACACGCGCATGTCGACGGTCACCTCCCAATACAATTCCGACCATCAAACAATTTACAGAAGCCCAAAATCAAAAACGAGCTTTCGAGCTCAAAACTGGATCAATGTCGATTACTGGAATTCACCAAAATCTCTCGCCTCTGATCACCAGAGTGGCTTCACCTTCGGCCACGACCTCTTCCATATCCCATCAATCACCTACTCGAAACTGGGAAAGCTCGATCATCCATAGGGTTCGCGATGATCAAATTTCTGATCAACAGAAGAAACTAGGGTTAAAATCTTCAAGCCCTAATCACCATCGCCACAGTGAATTGATCCACATCCTACTATTTTTCCTTGAATCTTCGATCATCACTTCATCACCAAAGAAAAACACTGGCTACCCCGGCCTTCTAGAATAACAGTTCCAACCCAAAACATGATTTCTGGTTAAACCGGAAATACTTAATCATATTCAAACTAAAAAAATTTGATCTTAAATTTTAAAATTCAAGTTTCAGTTTATGTAATCTGTTTATACTCTTGAATTAATGAATCTGTATGATCAAATTTTTTTCTTACAAAAGTTTTGTTCTGTTATATTTTGTTTCAGAGACATTATAGTTTTTTTTATATATTAAATAAAAATTTTAAAATTTAACTTATGCTAACAACCCCATTTTGATTAAATCTTAAAATCTTAACACAGCTTAGATTAAATGAAATGGAATTTTAAGAAATTCTAGAATCTGGAAACTTAAGTACAGAAAATAAATTACACTGCAGCATGCATTACAACATACATTCATATATATACCAGTAATAAACTTGTAAATGGCATACAAACATTTTTATTTCTAGAGTAAAATAGCAACTAGATTCGTACTTAATTTATAAAAGAGTGAGGTTACTCACCTGGCATGCATGATTGAACAGAGCAACCATTTTTTTTTGAAAAGTATGAAACTGAAAGGTGCTTCTTTATTTTATTGTAAACTTTAAATCATGTTTTTCTATAATGCTTTGCTTCCTGCTAACAATTGCATGCATGCTTCCAGATAAAAGGAAATGCAGGCTTGAATGAAATTGTTGTTGCATGCAGGTCTTTGAATGTTGTTTCAAAACAGAAATGAGGAGACTGCAGGCTTTTAGAGCTGCAAAATGAATTTCAGGTTACTGTTTTGAAGAGGCTATAGGTTTATACTTGATTTGCATTTCATTTTAGAGATAATTTCAGATAGTTTTGGTTTGATTTGGTTAGAGGGAAATATTGTTCAGATTTGTTTTTGAGGGGAATACAGATTATGTTTGAACAGAATTTTCTGTTTTTTTAAGAAGATGATCAAAGAATTTGAATTCTTGGCTTTTGATTTGAAGAAGATGATTTTCAGATTTGCAGCTGAAGTTCTTAAGTTTTGAAAAAGAATAATAGAAAAAGAAAATGAGAATGAGGGGCAATGCTTATATAAGCACAAAATGATTTAATTAAAACAAAAGAAAATGAAAAAAATTAATTAGGACACTTGTTTTAAATTTTAACATTTGTCACTTTATTTACATCATGGTTCAACACATGTCATTTAGGTATGTTAAGAGATTTACACATGTCTCTTAAATATTTTATTTTAATTTAAATTGTTTATAAAAAAATTAACTTTTTTTATTACTTTTTATGTATATATAAATAAATTTCTTTTTTTTATTTAAAGAGAAATGAAACAAAACAAATTATAAATAAAAGCTTATTCTAATATTTTTAAATATTTATTCTTTTAAATTTCAAATCATTAAATTCAAATTCAAATTAAACTATAAAATCCAATTTAAAAATCAAGTAATATATATATGCATATATAACTCTTATTAAATTTAAAAATAACAATTTTATTTTTAAAAATCTATTTATGTTTATAAAAACTAAGTATTATAATTATTATTTGAAAATAATAAATTAAACAATATTAAATGATTTATAAAAGAGATTATAAATCCCTCCTATTACTCAATAAATTAAGATCATTTGTAAATTGTATTTTTACTTATATATATAATTTCAAGCAATATTTTGAAAAGAAAATAAAACAAAGTTTTTATGTTAATCTAATTTAAATTCGTATTTAAGTTAATTAAATATAATTTTAAAACAAATAAGATTTATCTTTAATATTTACAAACCATATATATATCTATTAAATTGCTTTGAAAAGCTAAATGTTAAATTTAAATCAAAATTTCCAATTTACCAAAAATAAATTAGAATTAGAAAATTGCTTTATTTACTAAATTCCAAGCCAAAGCTTATATATTTACAATATATACAATTATATATATATATATATTATAAATAGAAAACAATTTATTTGCTTTAAAAAGATAAAATCTACAAATTTAAATATTTATTAAAAGAAAATTATTAAATCAATTCAAAATTTATTATCAAAAATTATCAAATCAATTTAATTTTTAACACGGATTATTAAGTTTATATTGCCAAAAATTCCGGGATATCACACTGATAACAAGGAATCACAAAATAAAATCATTGCCGAGTTCCATGGTTCTAAAATTGGGGGACACTAAGGAATTAAGGGTACCATTGCAAGAGTTGCAAGAAATTTTTTTTGCCCCAAACTTGCCTCGTATGTTCAGCAGTTTGTCCAACAGTGCACCACCTGTCTCAAAACCAAACCAGACAACACCCCATATAAAGGGTTCTTCCAACCACTACCAATTCCCGTCTAAATTTAGGAAGATATTGCTATGGATTTTATTACATACCTTCCACCATCAAGAGGGAAAACTGTCATATGGGTAATCGTCGATAGACTATCAAAGTATGCTCACTTTTGCGCACTACCTACTTCAATCTCCGCAACCCAACTAGCATCCCTCTTTCTTCAAGAATATGTCTGCTTATATGGATTTCCCCATTCCATTATATCGGATCGACACTGTCTATTCACTGGTCAATTTTGGAAAGAATTATTTCGCTTACACGAAACAAAACTGCAAATGAGTAATGCATACCATCTGTAAACCGACGGCCAATCCGAAGTGGTTAATATATGCCTTGGAACTTACTTGCATGCTACTGTGGGTGATATTCCAACTAAATGGGCACAGTTCCTGCCTTGGGCCGAATGGTGGGACAACACTACCAAGCACACTTCCCTCAACCTATCCCCCTTCCAAGTTGTTTACAGTCGGCCACCACCCATACTTTTCAATTACATCACGGGCAATAACCACATTCCAGAGCTAGAAGCATGAGCCTCTTCTAAAGATCAACTTCTTCAAGCTATCAAAACAAACTTACAAAAAGCTCAAAACCGCATGAAAAACTTTGCTGATCTACATCGCAAGGACAAAGAATTCGATGTGGGCTCGTGGGTATTCGTCAAACTCCAACCATATCGATAAACAACCATACGTAATAACCACCACAAACTTTCCAAAAAATACTATGGACCTTTCCAAATCATAGAACGTATAGGACCCGTTGCCTATAAACTCCTCCTTCCCCAAGACTTCCGCATTCACCCAGTCTTTGACATTTCTCTCCTCAAACTATGCCCACACCCGGCCTCAACTACACCACAACCATTACCAGAAACTTCAACCTTCCGCGACCTTGAGGAAAAGGTCAATCTTGAAGGGGTGAGCATTGATGTGCATGAAAATATTCCAGCAGCACATGAGAACGAGGCAAATACTAATACAAGGCCTAAAAGAACAATACATATGCCTAGAAGATTCCTGGATTACAGCACAGCAAGAGAAGATTGCAAGATGTTAAAATATAGGCCTACGGTGCTTTCCTTAAATTTGTTATTTCTGTTATTACTTTCTGCAAGTTTGTTATTTCTATGTTGTCCTTTCTGCAAAAGCTGTTACAAATGAATGATTCACCAAATAGCCATGCAGGAAAAGTTGTTAGAAAAGGCTATATATATATATATATTATGAATTGTAAAAACTGTGAAGGCAAAAATGAAAATTTTCAACTATCTTCTTCTCTGAAGTCTCTTATTCTCCTCCTCCACTCTTTCTTTTCCGGCAACCTTCCCTCCGCACTATCAGTACCACGTCACTTTCCTTGCCAAAAGGTACTACGGTCACTTCATCTCCCTCTTTTCTTTTTTCCTTCCTACTTTTTCGTTCTTATTTATATTTGGAATATGTGTTGGAATTTGTGTTAATGTCTTAATAAAGTATATTGTTTAGTTAGGTACTCTTGTGAGGATGTTTCTACTATCGGTGTTGAATGATTTACCTAAAATATGGAAGCTAAACTCCAATTTAGATTTATTTATTTTTTCCAATGAGTTAAATATGCTTTGGTTTTTAATTGAACATACAATATAACAAAATTGGCATGAAACTAAAAGAAATCGTACCACATATTACATGAGTTCTAGGTCATATAGCTCTACGATGATCATACCATCTTTTAACAGGATTGATGAATTACCAACCAAAATTATTTTATGATATGTATGTGTGGAAGTTATAATTTTTGCAAAATTTAGACTCACAAAGCATCAATAATATGATTATTTTGAATGAAAAATTATTACTTAAATTTTGTCACCTAAAAATTAATTGTGGTGTGTATATTAAACTCTGTAGATTAATTATTTTAAAGCCTACAACTCTTAGTATGCTGTTGGAAATTATTAAGAAACGAGAATAGAGTTCTCAAAGCTTTGGTCGCTTCAGCGCTGAACTCAGACATGTATGTGTAAGGTTTATATATAACACCCTTGTATATATTTATGGTTGACATCAAATCAAAGTAAATATATACTTGTCTATGTGTTCACAATTTATTCTAAAACTGATCAAACACAGGCATTGTACTTCAGAATATCAGTTTGGTATAAGGTACATGAAAACTTAGGATGAGTTCTGGTGATATGCTTACATATTTCTAAATATGTTGATAGTAGTCATTAACACTCTGTGCAGTTAAAGCGCTCGGTGGATTCAAAGCGGTGGAGGTGCAAAAAGCCATAGCGGGGATACAGCAATGATATAGCGGGATATAGTGGATGGCTCTAAGATAGCATATAAAACTCGTACTTAATGTTTTTACGAATATATAAATGGTAATTAAATAAAAATTTATCATTCAATTGAATTATAATTAATACATAAATAATTTTAAACAAAAAACATGTGCGAATACACTTTAAATAAACGTAAAACTGTTATATAACATAACTGAATTTAGTAAAATATTATAGTATTTTCATTTCTGAAAATATATTAAAAATTAAACCAAATAAATTAGTTTCATAATTTTTATAATGTATAAATGCAATTTTTTAATTCATTTTATTAAAGAAGATATAGCAGAAATAGCAAAATATAGCGGGAATAACGGGATATAGCGGAAATAGCAGGGATTAAAGCGGAAAGGCTATATTTTGGGGCTATATGGAAAAATTGTAGCGGTAGAAATCCGCTATGAGATATAGCGGAGTTATAGCGGGGTAATAGCGGGGCATTAACTATACCGCTAACACTATAACAAATAAATGAAAATTTTCCAGTTAGGTTTATATGATATAATCATGGTGGAAGATTGTATTGGTGGCTGCCTTGTCAGTTGCTAGAATGATTCATAAGATTGGTGTTCTAAATTTTACTAATTCCATCATAGGCTACAACTATTAACTATGTACAGAAGGGATCTACAATTATACATTATTCTCTATAAAGCTTAAGTAAAATATCTTTTAAACTTAAGTAAAAATTTGTGATATTTGAAATCTGTAAGAGATTAATTGCATAAACATTATTTTGATGATGATACGTGTTGCTGGAAACCTTACTTAAACAATATTCAAGATGATTAAAAAAAACTTTTTCTTAAGTATATGTTTTATATTTATCCTGAATATGGATGCTGATGGGAGGTGATCCACATCTTAAATGTGGATGCTGATGGTATCTTAAAAATGATGGTTAAATAAATTACCTTTAGCATGTTATAACATGTGGATGTTGATGGAAGGTGATCCACATCTTGCGCATCGAGTGATCCCAATTTGGTAGATCACAAGCAACCCAAATGAAATGTTATAAGTATCCAACATATATCAACATGAATCACAAACATGCTATTTTATTAATACCGAAACAATTAATAATAAATTTATTATAATCTAACTTCTAATAGTTACATTGACAGGGATATTGGAAGAATGGCGACAGGAGGGTGCAAGTGCTTGAAACCAAGTAATAGACCTCGAGAACAACTACTCACAAAAATTTCTCCTCGAATGAACGAAAAAAAATCAAGACTTTTGATTTCTAAAATACCTCAAACTAATAATATCAAAACTCAACCTTGATCACGATCTATGAATGTCTCCTCATAAGCCATCTTAATTTGCATATAACAAAAACAAATGTGAAGTTTTGTTATTGTTACTTATTGATACTTATCGACAAAAAAATTACAATAAAACTAATTTAATAGTTCATTATAAAAAAAATATTCTGTATTTATAAAACTAGATATCTACCTCCTAAAAGAATTTTACTATGACTTCCTTCAAAATATCCATGGGTATGTGTTGTGTTTCATATCACCAACGTCGATATCATGATTTCAAATGAAGTATAAGTCAGTTGCACACATTATATTATCTTAAAGTAAATGCAGTTAGCAAGCAGTTAGCAATATACGGGTTCAACCCTAAACATCCATACAGCCCATTTATGTATTTATGTGCATAAAAGCTTTTGTACAACATTCAGAGAATATCATTCTGTATAATAATCTTTCCTCAATAAAGAATTATCAGCTTCTAATTTTCAATTTCTCTCACATTTCATTTTATACAAGATCTCTTTAAATTCTAACATGGTATGGGAGCTATATAAGGCAAAACTGCACTAAAAATTCTCAAATAAAAGAAGATACTAATCTCTATTAGAGAAATCTCATCATTTGGAGATTAGTCACCTATCAGCAAATTTTCATCATTTGGGCAGTATAAGATCTGTCTCCAAAGACTATTGCCTCGCCTAGGGAAGCCTGGCTGCACATAGTCTTCTTCACCGATCAAATCTTGACTTGAGAAAAACAGAAATCAGTCAAGAATTCAAGAAACTCATCAAAACAGAAAAGAAGCAGGTGCCATACCGCTGGTTTATCAGATTAGGCATCATCATTTAAACCCAGTTGCAACATACCTGAATTCTGCAGAAACAAGTTTTTTGTTATTCTTCATTTTGATCTCTGACCTCTCAAGTACTTCTTGATTCAAGAAGCTTCATCATGGCTGATGATAACTCCGGAACTTCTGATAATGCTTCTAATCCACCATAATAAGTCACTGCAGCATCTCGTGAAAGCCATCATTAGTCCTTAGATCCAACTCATCACTGCTCAACTTGAGGAAGATAATTATCTCCTTTAGAAAGTTCAAGTTGAAACTGCAACAAGAGGGTATGGTTTGGAAGGATTCATTCTTGGCACTACTACTGTTCCGCCTAGATTCATCACTGATTCAGAAAACAAAACAGTAAGTAATGGAGAATATGCAAAATATCAAAGGCAAGACAGCCTCATAAGTTCTTGGTTACTTTCATCAATAAATGTGAAATTACTGCCTCAAGTAATCGGTTGCAGAACTGCTAATGAAATCTGGCTAGCAGTTGAAAGAATCTTTAACGCACAATCTGCAGCCATAATGATGCATTACAAAAGACAGTTACAAAATGTCATAAAAGAAAGTCAAACAATGAGGGACTATCTGGGAAAAGTCAAGAATATATGTGATATGCTTGAAGCTGCAGGACACAAAATCTCAAATATTGAACAATTGTTAACTATTCTAACTGGTCTAGGTGATGAGTATGAGTCTGTAGTAGCAGTGATATCTTCCCAGGAAAATCTACCATCTCTTGAGTATGTCAGTTCCATTCTCCTTGCACATAAAGGAAGATTGGACTTCAAAAAACCCATGGACAGTGACATGTCTATCAACTATGCCTCAAATAATAAGAACAAAAATCAAAATTACAATAATCAACAGTACCAAAAAGGAAACACTACTGTTAGAGGCAGAGGCAGAGGGAGATGGAGTAATAACAACAAACCAATGTGTCAGATTTGTGAGAAAATTGGTTACACTGCACCAAAATGCTACTTCAGATTCATTGTTAACTATGTTCCAGGACAAGGCTCAAACAGTCAAAGAAATGGTAACTACAGTGCAAACTTAGCATAAGTTCAGCAAGAGTCTAACAAGCTGTCTAGCGGCAACAAGAATCAGCATCAAGATGAAACAGCAAGGTCAGAACATATACAAGATGAAGCATGGTAGAAAGTCTATAGGATGGATCGTGTAGTGTATATGCAAGTATATGTGACAAAATATATGATGCAACTAAAACAATATTAATATAGGTAAATATAGAATAAGCACACCAGGATTTTATACTGGTATGGACCTCCCGTCCTATGCCCCGTTTCGAAGCTCCCCTTCAAAATTCGACTATCAAACACCCTCGCTTCGCCCGGAGGAATAGACTTGGTTACAATAAATTATTCTTATCAAATATGTGTTCTATAACATGGATATAGACTAATGAGTACAAATGCTTCCAATATATATCTAGAGAGTATTGTCTGTGAAGAACTGAATAAATGGAGAGTGAAATACAAGTATAGATTGCTAGAGATCAAGAATATAACAGTGTATGTAAGTAGAGAGCACAAGTAAGTAAGGTGAGTGTTCTCTTTGATTCTTGATGATATATATAGTTGTAGAGAGGTTCCTTGAGTAGTTGCATCCATTAACAAGTGCTCTATAGTTGCTTCTATTGATGATGAAGAGTTGCAGTGAAGAAAAGCAGAGATGTCTATTCGAATGTGGCAGTTGAAGTTTTAATTTAAATTCTGAGTTCAAAATCAGGCGTCTGGTATTTGTATCAGACGTTTGATACTACATATTTTTTGTACATAGTAGACTTTCAGACGTCTGAGTCCATCTACCAGACGTCTGGTTCTGTCTATTTTGTTATTCCAGAGGACTTTTTCAGACTTCTGACTTGTGCACCCAGACTTCTGAAAATTATGCACGTCTGTTATATGCATCTTTCTTGTTGATTCTTTGATCCTATCGACTTGTAGTCTCTTGTAACGTTCTTTGAGCCTTGTTCTTGTCTTTCTAGTGATGTTGCTCTAGCAAGTACTTGTACATATAAATATATATATCCATATTTGATTTCCATTGTATAGTTGTCGTCATCAAAACCGTAGATTTGATTTCCTAATAATCTCCCCCTTTTTGATGATGAAACTATACAACGTACTTATATATAATTTTATAAATCTCCCCCTAAATATGTGCTTTCCATAATTTATTGTAATCTCCCCCTGAATATTATTTCTCCCCCTTTGGCATTATCAAAAAGGATATATAACTTTTTAAATGTAGAAATCTTTAAATATTTACCAATCGTTGTAAGACAGAAATATACACAAAGATAACACACCAAAAGAGAAATTTCATTAATAACATTAATCGAGTTCATTCGTCTCTGTTCGAGTCTCCAAAATATCATCGTGGCACATATAACTAAATGGTGCAGGAGGAGGAGGAGTAGTCTCGCGATGTTGTTCCACCTCTTATGATGGTTCAGGTTGTGATTGAGGTGGAGGCCCAGCTTGTCTGGCTTGATAACGTTGCGTCCACTCTTCAAGTGATATAAACTCGGAGGATTTTTCGGTAGGTGCATTAGTGAGAAAAATTTCGTGGAAGCATATTTCGGAGAAATTTCTTCAAAAGTGGATAGATAGGATAGGATGTAGTGAGCTCGTAGAAGTCTCATGATATATGTAGGATAGATGATGGATGGGCGTGATCGAGTCCAAATGTGTTTGAGCTCGTCAAATATAAATTTTTCCCAATTGACCCTTGCTCTACTGAATATAGCATATAAGGCCTTGTTCTCTAATCCATTATCTGCTCATGACTACCAAGGCGAGGAATGATAGCGTTGATAATCATTCGAGTAAGAAGTCTTGCCTTAGGTCTTAGAAATTTAGATGCGAACTTAGGCATTTCATCCTCCCATATTTGATGTGTTATATTGTCTCTTGGTTTGAGACGAATATCGGGAATACTATAAAAAATATTCTCCGAAGTCGGAACATCTGAGAGTTCTGCCTATGATTCCTGGAGTGAGTCTAATTGTGTTTCCATAAACACTAGACCATAACCAATTATCCTCATTTTCAGTGTTCCAAACCGCTGTGCTATCCAAATTAGCATAGAAGAGAAATAAAGCCAACTGATCAATTTGGATGTTATTGGGATTGAAAGATATCAAAGTTTCTAAACCGACACTTTCACACATTTCATCTAAATCGTGCATTGGGAAATTGAGTAAGTTATAATATGGACCTGTGTAGAGTTTCTTCTTCTGAATATCCTCATATCTTTTGAGTGAATGCGGTACTAGATTCATCCATCACTCAATTTGATCATTTGAGCAAACTTGAGGGTTTGAGGAAGTTGCTTGGTGTTGTTTTCGCTTAGAGATTTTAGGATTTTTTGTTTTAGGAGCCATCAAATTTGATCAAGTTTGGAAGAGAATGGATTTTTGAGAAACAAAAAATCGAGATTTCAGTATAAATAAAATGAAACGAAGTAAGAAAGGTAAAAAATAGACGTTATCTGGGCATATAAATGTGTCGATTGAATTTCAGACGTCTAAAAGGTAATTCAGACGTCTGATTTAACTAGTTTGAAGACAGTAATTAGAATCAGACGTCCGGTTGGTTGAGTTAGATGTCTGGATTTGATCAATTTGTAAATTGTGATAATCAGAAAGAATTATCAGACGTTTGTTTGTATTGTCAGACGCCTGAAATATATTGAAATGATATTTGTATATGACAGATAATTTTCTCAGACGTCTGTTTATATTATCAAACGTCTGAAAATGAGTTGAGCTTTTATAATATGGAGGCAGAGACTTTGTTTAGACGTTTAGTTCATAGTTCGGACGTCTCAAATAGACTGGTTTCTTTTTTTATAAAGCAGAGGTAATTTTCAAACGTTTGGAAAGTTATGTCAGACATCTGATATATGCACGATGGTTTAAAATTTGTGTGATACCAGAGTGTCAGACGTCTGAGGGAAATGTTCAGACGTTTGAGGGAAATGTTCAAACGTCTGAAATGACCAGTTTTTCTTAAAATAGCCTAATTTTGAAGGGTGTTGCTTATTTTTCAACCTTTTATTTTAATTAAAACATAGTATTATTTTTGTGAAACAGAATTACAAATATACATAGATACAAATACAATGAGAATAATTTAATTTATTTAGATGGTGATGGAGTATTGCGATCTTCAGACTTGCCATCCCTCCATGGCTTGAGTGGAGATTATATATTTCCACGTTCGTGGGTTCTCGGGGAACCAGAGAATTGCCTTGGTGAAGGATCCAAAGGTGTACGATATGAGGATGAGGGATCCAAAGAACTGCAAGGAATCGGAAGTGGTTCATGTGCATCCTTCTTCCATGAATTACAAAATTTTATCGCTACTTGCTCCAGAAAACTTAGTTGTCACACCGTGACATTTTGCTCAAAATATAATTATCGTTGTAGATCTATTTGTCGCTTTTGATAGTGATGTATCTCATCAATTTTCTCCTTGGTGTTAGGAGAAACAAATAAAGCTCGTTTGGACTTCTTGTTATCGAGAGTGAATCCCGTGTGATATGAGGACAACCTATATGTCGGTTCCTGATTTGGTGTAGGGGTAGGAAGGCGATGAGGTGTATCCGCTAAGTTATCCATTGTAGGTATCAAAAGGATAGATGAGAATTGTCGGAAGACATGATTGTTATTATTGTTTGTTGTAAAAATATGAAATCTATATATTCTTTACTTTTTGATTTGCAAAGATTTATATATAATTTTTAAAAATTATTTATAGGTAATTTCAGAGAACAACCACCCAAAAAATTTATGGTGAAGGAGTAATCAATTTTAATTTGTGGATTAAAAACAATAGCTAAACATAGAATAAATGAAGATATAGTTATTAGTTTAGAAGATCATTAAGAGAGCATATTCCTAAATCGCGTCGCTGTTTGACAAATATTTGTTCGTTTAGGAGTTTTGTGAAAATATCTGCTATTTGATTCTCGGTATTTACATATTCTAATGTAATAATTCCTTTTTCTACATTGTCACGTAAAAAATGATGATGAATGTCTATATATTTAGTACGCGAGTGATTTACAAGGTTTTTTGATAGATTTATTTCACTCGTATTATCACAATATATTGGTGATTTATTGATATCCGTAAGTGTTTGTTGCAGTATATCATTTGTGCACATGTTAGAGCTACTGAAATATATTCGGCTTCATAAGTAGATAAGGAGACACAATTTTGCTTTTTACTAAACCATGAAACTAATGATTGTCCGATAAACTGACATGTTCCGCTAGTACTCTTACTATCTGTTTTATATCCATCGAAATCCGCATCACTATATGAAACTAGTTCAAACTAGGGTAAAACAAACCGTAATCTATAGTACTAGATAGATATTGTAAGATATGTTTGACAGTTCTTTGGTGAGATTCTTTTGGTTTTGCTTGAAATCGGGCACAAAGACATACACTCATCATAATGTCGGGTCGACTAGCCGTCAGATAAAGTAAGGAGCCAATCATACTACGGTATAATTTTTAATCGGAATCTTTACTGTTATCATCTTTTTCCAAGTGAACACCAGTACTCATCGGTGTTGGTTTGCTTGAAGTTTTATCCATTTCAAAACAACGTAATAGATCGTTATAATATTTTCTTGATGAAAAAAAAAATACCATTTTCAAGTTGTTTTATTTGTAAACTTAAAAAGAAATTTAATTCTCCTATGTAGGACATTTCAAATTTATTTTTCATAATATTTGAGAATTGATTACAAAGATTTTCTTTAGTTGAACCAAAAATAACATCGTCTACGTAAATTTGTACAACTAAAATATCGTTATTTTATCGTTTAACAAATAAAGTTGTATCGATTTTACCTATTTGAAAACTAGATGTGATTAAATGATTTTTAAGACGTTCGTACCAAGCACGAGGGGCTTGTTTTTAACCATATAAGACTTTTTGTAATTTAAAAACATGGTCGAGATATTTTTCGTGAACAAACAATGGAGGTTGTTCAACATATTTGTTTTGTTTAATAAAATCATTTAAAAAAGCACTTTTACATCCATTTAAAATAGTTTAAAATTGTGATGATTTGCAAAAGTGAGTAATGTACGTATGGCCTCGAGTCTCGCTACCGGAGCAAAATTTTCGTCATAGTCGATACCTTCTTCTTAATTATAATCTTGAGCAACTAAACGTGCTTTATTTCTAACAATATTTCCGTTTTCATCTTCTTTGTTTTTAAAAGCCCATTTTGTTCCTATAACCGATTGATTTTCTGGTCTTGGTACTAATTCTCAAACATTATTACGTTCAAATTGATTTAACTCCTCTTGCATAGCCATTAAATTATCGTTTGAAGCTTCTTTATAATTTTTCGGTTCAAGATTTGACACAAATGCTATATGACTTATTTGATTAAGTTGATTTCTAGTCACTCTAGAATTGATATCTCCAATGATATTATCTTTTGGATGATCTATAAGAATTCTAGGAGATGGTACTAGAGCAATATTTTGTACATTTGTCTCATTATCAAAAGAATTTTTTGTATTTGTTATTAATATTATTTCTTCATCGTCATTAGTATGATGGTTAAGAAGATTTTCGTCAAACGAAACATGTAAACTTTCTTCAATTGTGTTATTTCGTTTATTAAAAATTCTATATGCTTTGCTACGATCCGAATAGCCAACAAAGATTTCTTCATCTGTCCTTGGGTCAAATTTTCCTAAATTATCTTTTATATTTAATATAAAGCATTTTGATCCGAAAGCTTTAAAGTATGATACTTTAGGTTTTCTTCCAAAAAATATTTCAAAACGAGTTTGTTTAGTCATAGGTCGTATGGTTACTCTATTCAAAACATAGCAAGCTGTGGCAATAGCTTCAGCCCAAAAATGTTTTGGTAGACCACTACTATTTAATAGTGTTCGTGCACATTCTTGTAACGCACGATTTTTTCTTTCTACTACACTATTCTATTGAGGTGTGCGGAAAAAAGAAAAATTATGACCAATACCTTTTTTATTACAAAAATTAGTAAAAAGATCATTTTCGAATTCTCCACCATGATCACTTCGAATATTCTTAATTTCCAAATCCATTTATGTTTTATTTCTTTTAGCAAAAAAAATGAACTTACCAAAGGTGTCACTTTTATGTTTTAAAAATAAAGTCCATGTATATCTTGAAAAATCACCAACTATTACGAAAACATATTTGTTGTGATTTATATATCGTACTTGAGTTGGACCAAATAAATCTAAATGTAATAATTCTAATAGTTGTTTTGTAGAAATATTATTTTTAGATTTAAACGAGCTTTTCTTTAGTTTTCCAATTTGACAATCGTCACATAAATTTTCTACTTTGTAATTTATTTTAGGTAAACCTCTAACTAGCTCATATTTTCCTAATTTATTAATATATTTAAAATTAATATGACAAAATCGTTTATGCCACAACCATGGATCGTCATGTTTGGCAGTTAAACATAAATTTGAGTTTCGATTTATATTCATGTTTAAAACATAAATATTTTTGTTTCTAAAACCCTCAAATATAATTTGTTTGTTATTGTTGAAAATGTTACATCTATCATTTTCGAAATTGATTTGAAATCTTTTATCGCATAATTGACTAGTACTAAGTAGGTTGTATTTTAGATTTTCTACTAACAAAACATTTATAATAATAGGAGAGCTAGAAATACCGGAGTTGATGACTTCTCCAAGTCCCATGACGTATCCTTTTGAGTTATCTCCAAAAATTACCATTCCACCATTGATATATGTTATATTTGATAGCATTTTTGAATCTCCGGTCATATGCTTTGAGCATCCCTTATCAAGTATTCATTTCTCCTTATTTTTTATTTTGAGTACCTGAAAAATAAAAGATGATTTAATTGGTACCCTATAAGGGTCCTAGATGTTAGGAGGGGTAGGTAGCCATACCCAAAAAGGTTTGGTACCTTTATGAACATAATTTTTATTATAGACTACATTTTCTAAAAAATTATTAGTATGGTTTTGTCTAATCAAATTATTATTTGTCTTAGGAATCCAAATTTTTATATTTCTGGTATTCGTTTTAGACTTAAGTGATCTTTTAGTATTTTGATAAATACAACTATATTTCTTAATATTATTCCCTTTCTGTTTAGGAATATTTTTAAATCCTATTCCATTTCTATTTACCTGGTGGTTTTAAAGTTTTGATAAGATTTTCCAAATCTTGTTTTCTTTTGTCAAATTTTGAAACATTATTTGTAATTTTATCTAATTTTTCTTTTAATTCTAAATTTTCAATTTCCAATTCCTCAATATTACTTTTCAAATTGATATTTTCTTTTAACAAGTCATCCTTTTATAGTCTAGCTTTATCAAATTCTATAACTATAGTTTCATTTTCAATCAAATTATTTTTTAATTTTTCCTTGAGATAATTCTAGTTCCTCCTCTAAAATAATTTTTTCATCTTTTAATATTCCTACTACAAGGTATAATCTATTTATTTTGGCTATATGTTCTTTGTTCAATTTTTTAATTTGTCTAAATTTATCATCTAATTCCATGCTAAGTTCTAATAATTCATCATGACTAAGTTCGGGACATACCTCATCAGTTTGTGCCATAAGCACACATTAGCTTGTTCTCCGTTACTATCGCTATCACTGTCTGATGATGATGAAGAATCTGAATCATCCTATGTTACTTTGAAAGCTTTCTTTTTTTTTAATTTTTCAAATTTATTCTTCTTTTTATCATAGTTGAGCTTGGGGCAGTCTTTCTTCATATGTCCAAATTGGTCACATTCATAGCATTTGATTGATGTTTGATTTGTTGAGCTTGATTTTCTTCCTTTCTGAAATCTAGTCATTTTCCTAAACTTCTTGAATTTGTTGTAGTTTTTGGCAATAAATACAATTTCTTCTTCGTCTAAGTCAGAGTCTTCATTTGTTGTTGGGAATGCTATGTTCTTCTTTTTCGAATTTTGTTGTTTTCGTACCTGCAAATTAGCTTCATAGGACATTAAATTTTCTATCAATTCTTCAACTAAGAGTGCTGAGAGATCATTAGCTTCTTCGATATCTAATATTTTTCTTTCCCACTCTGGAGTTAAAGAATTGAGTATTCTAGATACTAAATCAAAATTTGTGAATTTGACTCCAAGTGTCATTAAATCGTATTGAATGGTTTAGAATCTAGAGTACATGTCTACTATAGATTCATTTTGTTTCATTTTAGATGATGAAATTGATTTTGTAAAATTGAAATCTTAGTTTGTTTAACTTTGTTTGTGCCTTCGTGTGTAACCTGTAAGGTACGCCAAAAATCATATGCAGTGTTACATAACATGACACGTGAAAATTCATTCTTATCAGTGAACAAAATAGAACATTCATAGCTTTGGCATTATTAGAAGCTGCGATTTTTTGTGCATCATTCCATGTATTTGTAACAATGCCAGGTGCTTCATATTTATTTTGAGTGGCCGATTAAATTTCTAATCCATTAGCTTGCATAAAGATTTTCATACGTGTTGACCAATATGCATAGTTAGAACCATTAAAAAGTGGGGGTCGTGCTGCAGATTGACCTTCTTGAAAAATAGTTGCCATGTTATAGTTATTCGAAAACGTGTTACTGTATTTTGATCTAACCTTGCTCTGATACCAATTGAAATTCTACAGGATGGATCGTGTAGTGTATATGCAAGTATATGTGACAAAATATATGATGCAACTAAAACAATATTAATCTAGGTAAATATAGAATAAGCACACCAGGATTTTATACTGGTTCGGACCTCCCGTCCTATGTCCAGTCTCGAAGCCCCCCTTCGAAATTCGACTATCAAACACCCTCGCTTCTCTCGGAAGAATAGGCTTGGTTACAATAAATTATTCTTGTCAAATATGTGTTCTATAACACGGATATTGACTAATAAGTACAAATGCTTCCAATGTATATCTAAAGAGTATTGTCTGTGAAGAACTGAATATATGGAAGAGTGAAATACAAGTATAGATTGCTAGAGATCCAGAATATAACAAAGTATGTAAGTAGAGAGCGCACGTAAGTAAGGTGAGTGTTCTCTTTGATTCTTGATGATATATATAGTTGTAGAGAGGTTCCTTGAATAGTTGCATCCATTAACATGTGCTCTATAGTTGCTTCTGTTGATGATGAAGAGTTGCAGTGAAGAGAAGCAGAGATGTCTATTCGAATGTGGCAGTTGAAGTTTGAATTTAAATTCCGAGTTTGAAATCAGACGTCTGGTATTTATATCAGACGTCTGATACTATATATTTTTTGTACATAGTAGACTTTCAAACGTCTGAGTGCATCTACAAACGTCTGGTTCTGTCTGTTTTGTTGTTCTAAAGGACTTTTCCAGACGTCTGGCTTGTGCACCCAGACGTCTGCTATTTTGTGCATCTTTCTTGTTACTTCTTTGATCCTATCGATTTGTAGTCTCTTGTAACGTTCGTTGAGCCATGTTCTTGTCTTTCAAGTGATGTTGCTCTAGCAAGTACCTGTATATAGAAATATATACACATATTCGACTTCCATTGTATAGTTGTTGTCATTGAAACCGTAGATTTGATTTTCTAACAATGGTACCCAGACTCAGGTGCAACCAATCATTTGACAAACAATCTTGACAACTTAAATCTTGGCAACAAGGAATATAGAGGTAAATAGTTAATATTTATGGGAGATGGTAAGTCTAATGGAATCGCTCATATTGGTAATGCCTATATCAAAGATGAAAGGCAATTATATCTCAATAATTTATTAAGAGTACCAAAAATAAAAAAATTCTTATGAGTGTTTCTCAATTTGTACATGGCAACAATGTGTACTTTGAATTCTATCCTAAATATTGTTTAGTAAAAGACATATTAACTGGTGAAAAACTTTTGCAGGGTGATGCAGTGAATGGGTTGTACAAGTTTAGTTTGACTAATTGCAGAAACACTGTTGAGAAAGTAAAGTGTGGTAATAATTGTGAAATATCATCTGTCGAAAACAATAAAAGTGTATTTGATCAATGGCATTGCAAGTTGGGTCACCCCAGTGCAAATGTTGTAAAATAGGTTTTGAAAGAAATTAAAGTTTCTTTTAGTGATCTTACTTTACCATATATCTGTACCTATTGTCAAATGGGAAAAGGCCACAAATTACCCTTTGCCGATTCTATGACTGAATACAAAATGCCATTAGAACTGGTTACAACTGATCTTTGGGGTCCTGCTCCCATCAGTTTTGACTATGGCTATAAATATTATATATCTTCTGTTGATGCCTTCACTAGATACACATGAATATACTTCCTGAAAACAAAGGCAGAAGCTTATAATGCTGTCATACATTTTATTACTCAAGCTGAAAAGCAAACATGTCACAAAGTTAAAGTTATTCTAAGTGATGGTAGTAGTTACAAGTCACTTGATAAATTTTTCTTAAGTAGGAGTATAATACATAGAATCACATGTCCATATACCTATGAACAGAATGGTTTGATCGAGAGAAAACACAGACACATAGTAGAAACAGGGATAACTTTACTTGCTCATGCATCTTTACCTCTAAAATTCTGGCCTGACTCATTTAGTACTTTTGTGTATTTGATCAATAGACTCCCAACTAAAGTACTAAATGGAGTAAGTCCAGTTGAAAAATTCATGAGAATTAAACCCAATTATGGTAGTCTTAGAACATTTGGGTGTCTGTGCTTTCCTTATCTAAGGCCATATAACAAATACAAATTAGATTTCATATCTCATCCATGTACATTTCTAGGTTATGCAACCAAGCAGAAAGGTTACAAATGTTTGGGAAATTCTGGGAAAATATTTATAAGTAGACATGTAGTGTTCAATGAAAAAAATATTCCCTTTTGCTTGTAAAAATATTAAAACTACTCAGAAAAAACACAATCTAAGAATATCTATCTCAAGTGTACCTGTGTATTCTGAGACATGGAATCACAAGGAGGCAGGTGTCTCTGAACCACAACACATAGTGTTGTCTGAACCAGGTCATGGAACAGAAGAGTAGCCTGGCATACATGCATAGTCACCTACTGCATCAATCAATCAAAGTCAAGGCATCAACAATAACAGTCTTCAAGAACAATCTCAGGACAACACTAGTCAGGATGATAATTCAACATCAACAGACATTGAATTACCAACCAGAACAGGCCATCACATGATAACAAGGTCCAAAAGTGGGATATTCAAGCCAAAAATTACACAGCAACAACAAATATTGATGAGCCCAGATCATTTGAGCAAGCATACAAAAATGAAAACTGGAAGATAGCAATGAATGAAAAATATCAAGCACTAATGAAGAATAAAACATGGAGCCTTGTACACCCTCCAACAAACAAAAATATAATAGGATGCAAATGGACCTACAAACTGAAGAAAAATCCAGATGGAACAGTGTCCAAATACAAAGCAGATTAGTTGCCAAAGGATATACTCAACAGTACGGGTTTGATTTCAGTGAAACATTTTCACATGTGGTAAAGCCAACAACTATCAAGGTTGTTCTCACAATTGCTTTAAGTAAAAACTGGGATATAAGGCAATTGGATGTTAACAATGCATTCTTAAATGGCATTCTACAAGAAGAGATCTATGTGGAACAGCCACAGGGATACAAATAGAATGATCACCAAGTGTGCAAGTTAAACATGGCCATATATGGCTCGAAACAAGCACCAAGAGTATGGTTTGATAGACTGAATGCCACCTTAACCTCTCTAGGTTATCATTCTATCAAATCTGATAACTCTTTATTTGTCAAAAGTTACAATAATCATATTATTTATATTCTAATATATGTTGATGACATGATCATAACAGGCGATGACACAGAAGAGATCAAAAATATCATGCAATAGCTTAACAAGCAATCTTCCATTAAAGACCTTAGCAATCTCAACTATTTTTTGGGTATTGATGTTAGCAGAAAATCAGACACAGAGTACTGCTAAGCCAGAAGAAATATATTAGAGAGATACTTATCAAATCAAAAATGCATGAGGCAAAACCACAACCCACTCCTATGATCAGCAATCAACAATTATCCAAAAACAGAAGAGAACCCATATTAAATATTAAACAGTATAGAAGTATTATAGAAGCACTACAATACACTACTATAGCTAGGCCAGATATATCATTCAGTGTTAACAAAGTTTCACAATTTATGCAGGAACCACATGTTGAGCACTGGAGAGCAGTACAATGAATTCTCGAATATCTTAAAGGAACTTAAGATTTTGGATTAACACTGAGAACATGCAACAACTTAAATATCATAGCATATGTAGATGCAAACTGGGCTACTGACATCGATGATAGAAAGTCTGTAACATGGTACTATATCTATACTAGGGATAATCTAGTGTCATGGTGTTTTAAGAAACAAACCACTATATCAAGATCAAGTACAAAGGCAGAATATAGAAGTGTTGCAAGTGCTACTACAGAGATAATTTGGCGACAATCTCTACTGAAGGAACTACAAATCAATATAGCGGTCAAACCAATATTATGGTGTGATAATCAAAGTAATGTGTACATGGCAGCTAATCCAATATTGCACGCATAAAAAAAACGCATTGAAATTGATTTATGTTTCGTTCGTGAGCAAATTCAAAGAGGAAGTTTACAAGTCAATCACATACCTTCGACTTACCAATGTGCAGACATACTTACCAAAGCACTATCAGCAAGAAACTTCTTAAAGTTTCAAGCTGAACTGAAAGTAGAGAATGAAGCAAACTTCATAGATCCGACCTTCAACAAGGAGCTGAAAGCTCAGATCCAATCACCTCAAGTACTTGAAACTACAACGAGCAAGTCTCTCAAGGATGATACCAAAGCCAGATTAATCGAGGAAACACATAAATCTATCTCTGAAAGGAAGTATAAACTCTCTGAGACTTCTCGAAGACAATCTCTCCAAGATTACAGAAACAGATAACATCGATATACTTTCTCTCACTAAATTTTAAAGATTCGTTGTGAGGAGTTGAAGAAAATTAGCTTGATTCTCTGTCGCCGCCATGGATTTGATACCGCTAGAGAAACCCTAAACCTAATATTGGTTTGAGGGGGGGGGGAAATGAAGTATAAGGCATTTGCACACATTATCTTTTCTTAAAGTAAATGCGATTAGCAAGCGGTTAGCAATATGCAGGTTCAACCCGAAATACCCATACAGCCCATTTATGTATTTATGTGTAGAGAAGCTTCTGTACAGCGTTCAGAGAATATCATTCTGTAATATCATTTTGTATAATAATCTTTCCTCAATAAAGAATCATCAGCTTCTAATTTTCAATTTCTCTCACATTCATTTTATACAACATCTCTTCAAATTCTAATAATTTCAACTTGAAAGTAACTTTGTGGGGTATAAGAAAAACGTTAAACATATGAATTTACATCACTAGTAAAGTTTAAATTTTGGATACATGTTGGCCCTCTTATTCAAACTAATATTAGAGAGAAAACTACCAATTTTCCAAGCATTAGAGGCATCAAAGTAGGGGCAAAATTAAAGATATGTTTTTATTAATATATAAACTAGGCAAAATAACCAATAGCCTCCAATTATATTAACGGAGGTGTAAAAAAGTGCGTTTAATAATTTTTTCATTCTTTTGGAGTTGGAGGTAAAACTACCGCCATAATTTCCCCCGCTGCCCATTTCATCCCTTCACTGTTTCATTTTTTGTAACGCTCAGTGAAAATAATCTCACTTGCTGCTGCATAAACCTCCGCTTAAATTTGGAAAGGTATCTATTATTTTCATCGATTTTATTTCTTCAACAAGATCAACATTTTAAATTACCTTTTCCTTTCTACAATTAGGGTTTTTTTCAGGGATTCAATATGAGGATTTCGGATCGAATTGCAAACATTTTGTTAGATTTACGATTTTAGGTTAACTGTATTTATGGAGATGCTAGAATTTTTTTTTTATTGTATTATTATTGTTTCTGTAATTATTGCTTGAGCTTCAATAATTATAACATGATGGTATCTAATTTAGGGATTTTGGATGAAATACCTCTTAAACCACCCAGCTAACCAAAGGGAAAAGAAATATTATCATTGCGTCTTGAAACTTATTTCTGTTTCACATACAAATTAGGTTCTTTGCTACTACTATAATAATGGTATCTTTATTTGTAACTTACCAAAAAAATTGCATCCTAAGTCAAACACGTCTTTTTTTTTAGGTATACATAGTTCACCTCTTCTTTTAGATGTTTCCCATTATTAAATTTTTGATGAAGTATCATTACTGGGTTATTTTTAAATGAAGATGAAACTAAACTATGCTACAATTGCCTTGTATCATTTATTTACTTTGATATGCTGAGCATGATTATGAGTTACCAAATTACCTGATCCAGATCTATTTATTGTGCCTACAATCTTCCTTTTAATGTCAGTTATCACTATCATTCTATATTAGGATAATTAATACAACATATAGAAAGTGCATTATAGTACATGACTAAAGAAAAAGGAAAATATTATTCGTATCCATGTTTTTATTAATACATCCACAATATGATTTTAATAAGTTAATACACATATAGATTTGTTATAGTGTTTTTTTAGTATCATCATATCAGGAATGTGCAATAGTTAATATTATTTCCAAAATAATAATAAAGCGAATTTCATCAAAATGTAGTTGTAACTTTATCGAATAGTAAGAGTGAGAACACTAAGCATTAAAACATTATCTTATCTCATCTTTCAATTTGAACCCAAATCCAAACCCTCAAGATTGGAACTCTCTATTGCATTGATCAGCTTAACTATTGTGTGGTAATTAGATAACATTAACTGTTGGAGAACAAGATTCCCAAAAGAAAATGGTGCTTGAATCTAAGAAAATCAAGCTTGATGTGGAAATAGCTCTGACAACCTGGTGTTACTTGGGAAAGTCGCTTTCGGTAACATATCAATGGTTTTGTGGGTTTTAACATCCCAAATAATAGGCTATAACTTCTGGAATGCAAATGAATTTGAAGAAACTTGCATTGGAAAATAGCATAGAGATTGAAATGATGTCCAACCTAAAACCTCTCTCCCACTCTGAGTGCTTTTATTAACACACGCTGCTTCAAAAATGTTCCAAAGGTAAAAAAAATTAGCATGAAAAGTCTTTGCGCATGATTGGAAGCTAGTTTATTAATTAGAAATACTAGTAGAAATGTCAAATCTAAATTGTTTCGTTTATGTTTACACGTCTGTCAACATATAAAAAACGATCTGTAATAGTGGACACCATGCTCCAATGAAGTTGTATTACGGGTACTAAAGAACTTTAATTGTATTTTTAATACTTTGGAGACGATATCAGGAATCAAAGATAAATAAATAAATATAAAACATAAAGTACAAAATTGTTGCACATAATGTTTGAGGGATGAATACATACAGAATTGTGGGATGTTTCTTTGAGTATTATCTGAAGAATGTTTAATTTCTTGCAATGTTACTACTTTTTGAATAAGTTTGCATAATGGCAAGCTTTCAATTATAGCATTTACTTTTAATTATCTATGACGCTAAGAAAAGTGAAGAATGTAAGATAGAAGTAGGATAATAATGGTGGTGGATAAACCGAATAATTTGTAGATGTCACAAAAACAAGGTGGATTAATTTAAAGAGACAGTATAGAAATAAAAACAAGATTGTTACAAACTAATAATATTTTCCTATGACGGATATCTTCTATTTTTTTGAGTTTGATGCTTGAATTCACTCTTTATTATTTTATACATTCCTAATACCTTTAAATCAAAAAAAAAATCAAAAATCAAAAATATCAAAGCAGAAACATTGCCATATGAACATGTGTGCATGAGATTTCTTTTATTGCATGCCCAAAATATAAGGATCTATCATTGACACTCATGTGTTTCTATTAAATTGGGTTTTTATGTTTATTGCATGTCCAAAATATATTACTATCATTTGACATGCATAAATTTCCACCAAATTGGGTTATTATGTTACTTGGTTGTGTTACTTTGCTATTATTTTGGATGTTTGACTTACCACGAAAAATGTTTGGTATTCCCAATGAGGAAGATCATCGTGTACAATTTGTGATGGCATGACCATAATGGAGAACATGGATGATATATATAACTAAATACTATTATTATTATTAATTCTGCACTTGCATTTTAATCTTAATTTCAAATACATAATGCATATTACAGTTTCAAATAGTTCAAACTTGGTAAAAAATCATAACTTTTTTCAATATATGCTCAATTTCCTTTTTTGTTTTCCACTCAAACCTTATTGGTCTTTATATGGCATCAAATCGTCATCTACTTTCCCAAATTTGTAATTTTCCTTATTAATAGAAAACATAAATGGGGTAGGATATACATTCAACTAATGTTATGATGAATAAGCCATGAATTAGAACTTTGATCTTTATTTCCCCACTACCGACAAAAATATTGACTTTGTATTAGTTGCATCTATGTATAATGAGGAATCTCTCATTTGAAGCTTTTGAATTGTCAAAAAATACCCACTAATTAATCCATAAAATTTGAAGGATATTTTTTCATTCTCTTATCCCCACGTTTAAGTTGCATCTATTACTTTTTTTTACCACTATATGTTGCTCATAGAATTATGACTTTAAATATTTTATGCGATAAAATTTTCTACCATTTTAAGGAATCGATTTTATACTTAAAATTTGTGTATAAAAAATAAATCTAGTGATTGATCTCAAATAGAAAATGAAGAATATATCTCATTATGTTTAGCTTTTAACAATATGGTGATACATATTTAAAGTTAAGCATGCAAAAAAAACATCACCAACACAAAATTTTCTTGTATGTTAGTTTTATATTTTAATTTTCTAGAATGATGATGTGCGTGTAATAGCTTTTATAAATTGTAACTATCATTTTCATGTTCTATATGTCATGTTAAACCTGTTTTAATATTATAGTATATTTATACTACGTGCATGTGTATTATTTTAATAAATCAATTAATTATTCCCATAGAAAACTTTATCCTCATCTTTTGATATAGTCTTTTTTCCAATGACATATAAAAATAATTGGTCGTTCCCTATTCATGGTTGGGTGGACTCGTGTAAGTGGATAAACTTACATATTGTGTTCATGATTCAAAATTTATTTTGTGTATTTTTCTACTATTTTAATAATGTTTGTTTCTAGGTACGAAATAATGTCGCATCCATAGTCGCCATATAGGTCCAAAAATTCTCTTTTACAAAAAAGTGTGATGTGTGTTCAACGTCTGCATATTCAACATGTGAGTCAAATCCTTTTAAATTGCTACTCAAGAAGATGAATAATTTTTCAATAATAAGTTCTAATCTATTATATGATATATCATAATGAAAAAACTAAGAATGTTTCTCCATTTGGACATGAAGCAAAAAATGCACTGAACACTTTTATTCCTATTAATTTAATCTTTGCTGCATCCTTCAGAGATAAGTTGATCTACCCACACTTTTGTTTCTTGTAGAGCTATCGATCTACCCATACTTTGTGAAACTTATTCTTCAAACAAATGTTAACAGTGTAAAGATAGATGCAAATGGTGTATTGTTCTCCACGTCAGGAGCCTACAAAGGTTAGTGCTCTATTATAATATTATTATGCTTTTAAGATGCTTGAACTCTTTTAGTTACATTCCCAGGTGCAGAAGTTGGTACGCTGAAGGTACCATGGACATGTACATGACTTAGATATTCTGTTACCCGGGAACATAACACTTTATGGAGGCAACTGCAGAATTTTCTTACATTTTAAATCCTCAAATTTCGTCCGCGGGTGCAGCGCAGTGGAAAGGAGACTTGGGTTCTGGTAAAAAGACTCAGGTTTGATTCCTACCATGCGCTTCCCTATCCTATATAAATTTACCCGGAGGTGTGGGGGCTTGGATCAGCGGACGGCTTTACTATACCCTCCTCAGGAGTTTACCGGTCCGCCGGGTTCTCCTGGGTATTCAAAAAAAAAAATCCTCGATTTTCCTTGTTTTCATTTGCTATATTATAGGTTGGTTGATGTCAAGATGGCCTGCATTTACTTATTTTAAAAACAAAATATTAATAACTAGAGTGTCACACTGGTGAGTGTGAGATTAGCATTTTTGTTGAAGCATTTCTGCAAAATATCCTTCTAACTCACATCAGTATGCTAAGAGCTAAATTTTAAGAATTTAACAATTTTTTGAAATATCTAAGTTTAACAGTTCTATTCTATATTGGTCAGGGACTATGACAAACGAAAATACTTATCTTGTATGTTTTATTGAAGTTGTGTAAATCAGACTTTCTATCCCTTGCCACTATCTAAATTCTTCCTTTCTAAATAAATTTTTTCCTATCGCTATCCTTGTTTTATAATCAAAAGATGCGAGTCCTATAGTTCAAAATTTCATTTTGAGTATAATATCTTTCCATGAATTTATAGGGACGGGCAGCCAAGCATTGTATTGCACCTTTACAAGCACTAGAGTAGTTCAACAGGTCAAGCTAAATCGACATGGACATAAGGATAAATTTTTGACCTTTGGGATGTATCTTATATGCAAAAAGGTAAGGCTTTTTCTAGTTTCTTATACCACGATGTATTACGTTTGTTTATTTTGGGTTTGTAAAGTCATACAGATGTTACATAAAATCCAAGACATATGACCCCAAAAAAATATTGCATATCTAAGCAGATAAAATAATGCAAAATCTCAGTTTTTGGTGTACATGGCAATCTTAATGAGATAAACCCAGGTAAAAAGGTGAAATAGGTTTGTTGATGCTAGAATCCACCCTAGTATAATACTTGGAATAATTAATTAAATACTTTTTCTTCCCAGTAATCTTTAACCTTGCATAGAATAATAATACTTGGAATAATAATATGACATATACTTAGAATAATAATCTTGCATAGAATAATAATACTTGGAATAATAAATTAAATACTTGGAATAATAATACTGAAACTCTTTAATATTGCATCACTTGCATGACATTTATGAAAGTACTTTGTAAAATTGTTCTATCATATATAACAAATATGAGAGATGTAAAACTAAAATTTTCTTTTTGTGTGCAGATTTTGTATCTTCAAGACATAGTATAAAATCTAATCAATTTTATACATTATTCTGTGTAGGCATTAGGAGGATGTTGTTTTATGTATTTTAGAATGGACAATGTTGTTAACTGTTATCTATACTTGTAACAATAAATTACTTAATTTGTTTGGTATTGATTATTTATTTTTGTTATTTCAATGATGCTTTTTGTTAAGTCAGTTTCATTTTGACATGTTATATGTTACAAAACATATATATTATTATGTAATTTTATTACAAGTTTCAGCTGATTAAATCTTTTAGAAGTAAAAATTGTGTAATTTTTATTTTGAGGCGCATATGTTAATAGGGGGCAGTTCTCAATGTCTTTATTGCTCCAGCTTTAATTAGATAATCCTACGTGGCACATGTATTTATAGGGGCATTTTAAGTAACAAATACGCCCTTAATTATTTTTAGGGGCTTGATTTATAGAGGCTTTTCTTATTCTGCCTCTCATTCATTTAGGGGCAATTTTAGCCAATTATTTGCCTCTATTGTTATTGATAGGGACATTTGTAACTGCCTCTGAAATTCTCAATTTTGGTAGTATATATCATGTCAATAATCATTAGATAGCTGAAAATACTTGCAGTAAACTTGTAGGTAGACTTTGTCATCACCAACTGACTACACACAGGATAAGTTCTGCATTTATCGTAGGATGCACTTATTTATACAGACTAACTTGTTTTAAGGCGCACAAAGGCACACGCCCACGCCCGCCTGCCTGCCTGCCCGTAAAATCTGAAAATCACATAGTATATATAACTCCAGGAAATTACAGTCAGAGTATCTGAAATTCGACCGTTTAGAACTGATTGTAGTGATGTTCATATTGACATGATCCCCAAGTATTATCTACAACAAAAATTCAGAACGATCAAAAATGATCTAAATCACCTTTAAGTTGTTTCCTTCCATATTAGTAAGAGCGTAAGATGTAGTTATCAGTGTATTGTTATTGCTTCTGACTATTCATGGAGAAAGCAAAAATATTAAGTCAGTTTTTGGATGTTTTATTTGCAACATTCATGACATGCTACGTGATTTATCTCAGAGATTAGTTTCTGACCCAATAGATGTAATCTTACATTTGTGGTTTCAATATGCAACAAATTCGAACATTGACATAGAAGTAGGTTATGTCATGATGTGACCACTTTTCCTTGTGAACTTATATTTCCAAAATTTCCAACATTCACATTAGACATGATTTTATCAGACGTGACATAACAAGTACTTTATATAAGCTTTTACGCCCCGAACTTTTTCTGTAAATTATTATCATTTTCTTCATAGTTCTTCCTCATTCTCTTCATTGCTCATTACATCCTCTTTCAACCATATCCAAAACAAATCACGATGATGATTAGTAGCAGCTGACCAAATCCTTTCAAATGATCTGCTGTTTTTTATGGCCAAAATTTTGAAAGTTGAAGCTAAAGAATATAGTTCATTGAGTTTGCTAAGGGTAGGTTTTATGGCACAATATCAGGTATCAGTTTTAAAAAATGATTTTGCTAGAGTTAGGTTGAATATGAAGGTTTAATTGTTCATTTTCTGTTTCCATTGCATAAGTCAAGTGTTGGTTGAATTCATTGTTATCAGTAGACTTTGCTTTCGTAAATTTAATGTATGCATGAGTTCATATATGCTTGGTTAAATGGGTGGGGACTAATAGGAATCAATCCCATTCTGTTCCATGGATTGTAATTCTAGCTATAAGATTGTTCATGATACAACTTTTCATTCAAAGATATACATGCTAAATATAATTAAAGATGGGAATATAGTTGCTTGTAGCATCAGTTTGCATCAAGAATCAATTCAGAACATTATTGCAGCATGGTAATATTGAAACTAGCTTATCTACAAACAACCTTGATACCTTTGAATCTTGCTTTCTTTGTTAAGACGTCAAACTCTTACGTTGTCCTCTCTTTTCCTCCATGATTATGAGCAAACATGATAATATTGACATGGATCACAATCTGTACCACTAAAGTGGGTTCTAGATACATGGGTATAATGTTCTGTATGAGTGTCGCTTTTTCATTATCTAGCAGAGCCAATTTCAATAATTTTACACCATGCTGATCAATCCAATTATGCAAGAGAATCCGATGACATTACAAGGATTAGCTTGCCTAACACCATTTATATATGTTTTTTTGTGCACGTTTTGACCATTTTCATAAAGCAACTCTAGAGTTTAGGTTCAACACTTATCTAATTGTTAGTGACCCTCATATTGATATCATTTTGAAAGCTAAACATATAACCAACACTAGTTATCTCAAATTATTGGGCATTTTGTTAAAAGTGGCTGGTCTGCATGTAAACACAATTTGTTGTTGCAATTTAGCTAGATTTAGTTAACTAAGAAATGAAATACAGATTAACATATTTCCTTGTTTATAGAATTGCACAGTTTAACATGGATACAAGTTTAGCATTTACCGGTGGTTTTTGAGATTGATAACTGTTGGAAAAAATGAATGAAATTTGATAGTCCCACATTGTAGGGCACTTGGTATTATAATAGGTTATATACATGAGAAGATAACCTATTATAATTCCTAGATAAGGGGCTTATGGACCCCGCACCCGCACCCGTGCCCGTGCCCGCACCCGCTCCCGTACGCGTGTGCGAATGGGCGTTTGAGGCGTAATTGTAGGCACTTAACTGTTCAAAACAGGACGCGACTGTTGTAAAAGGATCGCAACCTTTCGAAAAGATGCGTCTGTTTTGAACCGAACAGAAACGATACCGCCTATATAATGGGGATGACAGAGTCATTCAAAAATCAGAAGAAAAAACTGAATTAACTCTCTGATCATCTCTCCTCCCTCACATATTGTTCTTACAAACATCTTCTCTTGAGTTCGCCGTCATCCACACTGTCAGCGCAGGCCGTGTGGACATTGATTCCGTTTCACCTTAGGAAACAGATTGCTCGCCGCCCATCGCGCCTTAGGGGGAGCAATACTGTTTTAAGGGAACAGCAAAGGCTGGACTCGGATTCTGATCAACTTGTAAACGGAATTGAAAACAGGTATTGTTTTCTGCTTTCCGACTAGTGATTTTACTTTCTGGTAACCCAATTGAAGAATTAGGGTTAGGGTTTTTACGCCCAAATCAGTTTTGCCCTAATTTAGAAATTAGGGTTTGTAACATTCTTAAAACAGTATTGCTCTCGTTTGTCTCTGTTTGTGTACTGAAAACAGTCGTATTGAAAACAGACGATGGCTCAAGACAGTAATTCTTCGGCAAACAAAACAGCCACGACCACCTCTCATGCTGCACCGATAGTGGCACCAACTGTGGCACCAACTATGACATTCTCGCATGGAGAACGACCAGAAAAATTTACTGGTGTTGATTTCAAAAGGTGGCAGCAAAAGATGTTGTTCTACTTAACCACCTTAGGCCTGGCTAAGTTCCTATCAGAGGATCCTCCTGTAGTCGATGAATTAGAGCCTGATCCAATCAAGGCTGATGCCCTCACTGCATGGAAGAGTTCAGATTTTATATGCAAGAATTACATATTGAATGGACTGGACAACAGTCTATACAATGTGTACTGTACTATGAAAACAGCGAAGGAACTCTGGATATCATTGGACAAAAAGTACAAGACAGAAGATGCTGGGATGAAGAAATTCATAGTCGGCAAATTTCTGGATTACAAGATGGTGGATTCCAAGACAGTGATCAGCCAAATCCAAGAATTACAGGTCATTATCCATGAGATACATGATGAAGGAATGATGCTTAGTGAATCATTTCAGGTTGCAGCCGCCATAGAGAAACTTCCTCCTATGTGGAAAGACTTCAAGAACTATCTGAAGCACAAAAGGAAGGAAATGACAATGGAGGATTTAGTTGTTCGACTCAGAATCGAAGAAGACAACAGAAAATCCGAAAAGAAAGCGACTAATACCATGGTGGCAAAGGCAAATGTGGTTGAGGCTGAGAAAAACAACAAAAGAAAGCGTGACAACCCAAATGCAAAGAAGACTAAGAAGTTCAAAGGAAACTGCCACAACTGTGGGAAGAAAGGACACAAGGCTGCAGAATGTCGCGGAAAGAAAAAGAAATCTGAAGCAAATGTGGCCGAAGGTTCTGATGGCGTTTCTGACATGGACTTGTGTGCGGTAGTTTCAGAATGTAACCTTGTTGGCAACAACAAGGAATGGTTCGTGGACACTGGAGCAACTCGTCATATTTGTGCAAACAAATGGATGTTCACGACTTACGAAGCCGCCACCAAGGAGGAGCAGTTGTTTATGGGCAACTCATCCACATCACAAGTTGAAGGCAAAGGGAAGATCGTGTTGAAACTAACTTCTGGAAAGGAACTCACATTGAAAGATGTATTGCACGTTCCAGATATTCGTAAGAATTTGGTTTCAGGATCGATGTTAAGCAAGAATGGCTTCAAATTAGTCTTCGTTGCTGATAATTTTGTTTTGTCTAAAAATGGGGTGTATGTGGGAAAGGGCTATGTCAGTGATGGTCTGTTTAAGATGAATGTAATGACTGTTGTACCAAAAGATATGAATAAAGAGAATGCTTCTGTTTATATCACTGAGTCATTTAATATATGGCATGCTCGACTAGGCCATGTAAACTTTGATACTTTGCGAAAAATGGTTAACTTAGATTTTATACCTAAGTTTAATACAGATCACAACTATAAATGTGAGATATGTACTGAAGCAAAGTTGACTAGAACTTCCTTTCATCATGTTGAAAGGAATACTGAGCCTTTAGACTTAATACATACCGATGTATGTGATCTAAAGATGTGTCAAACTAGAGGAGGTAAAAGATATTTTATTACTTTTATCGATGATTGCACTAGGTACTGCTATGTGTACCTATTAAGAAGCAAGGATGAGGCCTTTGAAACATTTAAACAATATAAGGCGGAAGTTGAAAATCAACTAAATAAAAAGATAAAAGCCTTGCGGAGTGATAGAGGCGGTGAATATGAATTCCCATTTGAGGAATTTTGTGCTCAAAATGGTATAATCCATCAAACAACGGCACCATATTCCCCTCAATCAAATGGAATAGCAGAACGTAAGAATCGTACCTTAAAGGAAATGATGAATGCTCTGCTTATCAGTTCTGGATTACCAGACAATTTCTGGGGAGAAGCAATACTTTCAGCTAATTATATATTAAACAAAGTACCGCGCAAAAAGACCTTTAAGACACCATATGAACTATGGAAAAACAGACCTCCATCTTACAAATACTTAAAAGTGTGGGGGTGCTTAGCAAAAGTAGAAGTACCTAAGCCGAAAAAGGTCAAAATTGGACCCAAAACTATAGATTGCATATTTATAGGATATGCTCATAATAGTAGTGCATATCGATTCTTGGTGTATAAATCTGAAATTGATGACATTCATGAAAACACCATAATCGAATCTCGAAATGCAAGATTCTTTGAAAACATATTTCCACTAAAAGAATCCAATAATACTAGTATGAAAAGGAGATCAAGAGAAGAAGAAACTCTTGAAAATCGTGTTGATCATGAAAATAATAATGATCAGGTGTTAGAGGAACCGAGAAGGAGCAAACGACAAAGGATATCGAAAACCTTTGGGCCTGAGTTCTATGCATATATGGCAGAAAATGAACCTCTAACATATAAACAAGCAATGTCATCACCTGATGCTCCTTACTGGAAAGAAGCCATCAATAGCGAGATTGAATCCATTTTGCAAAACCACACATGGGAGCTAGTAGATCTTCCTAAAGGATCGAAACCATTAGGGTATAAATGGATATTTAAGAAGAAACTTAAAGCTAATGGCTCAATAGATAAGTATAAAGCGCGACTGGTGGTCAAAGGATTTAGACAAAAAGAAGAGCTAGATTACTTTGATACTTACTCACCAGTAACCAGAATAGCATCTGTTAGGATGCTTATTGCTATCGCTTCTATACTAAAATTAGAAATACATCAAATGGATGTAAAGACTGCATTCCTTAATGGTGAATTAGAGGAAGAAATATATATGCAGCAACCTGAAGGGTTCCAGAGCCCTGGAAATGAGCATAAAGTTTGTAAATTAGTTAAATCACTTTATGGTCTCAAACAAGCGCCAAAACAATGGCATGAAAAATTTGATGAAACTATGATGTCAAATGGATTCAAAATAAATGAATCAGATAAATGTGTCTATATGAAAAATATAGATATGGGATATGTCATAGTTTGCCTATATGTTGATGACTTACTGATACTAGGCAATAATAATGCCATAATTAAATCAACAAAGGATATGTTGTCATCTAGATTTGATATGAAAGATCTAGGATTGGCTGATGTGATTTTGGGTGTTAAAATTTTGAGAACGCCAGAGGGTTATATACTGTCTCAATCACACTATGTGGCCAAAATACTTGAAAAGTTCAAGCAACATAATATAACCATTGCTAAATCGCCAGTTGACATGAACCAAAATTGGGTTAAAAATACTGGAGATGGAATTTACCAGCTTGAATACTCTCGAATATTGGGAAGTATAATGTATGTAATGAATTGTACTAGACCAGATATTGCATATGCTGTAAGTAAGCTAAGCAGGTATACAAGTAATCCTGGTAAAAATCATTGGAAAGCAATAATAAGAGTTCTGGGGTATTTAAAATATACACAGAACTATGGCTTGCATTACACAAAATATCCTTCTGTAGTAGAAGGATACAGTGATGCAAACTGGATAACAGGTTCAAATGACACCAAATCTACAAGTGGATATGTGTTTACCCTAGGAAATGGAGCTATATCATGGAAGTCCTCTAAACAAACATGTATAGCAAGGTCTACAATGGAATCAGAATTCATTGCTCTAGACAAAGCTGCTGAAGAAGCAGATTGGCTTAGAAGCTTCCTAGAAGATATTCCAAATTGGAATAAACCTGTTCCACCAATATGTATAAATTGTGATAGTCAGTCAGCTATTGGAAGAGCTAACAGTACACTATACAATGGTAAGTCTAGACATATTCGTCGTAGACATAAAACCGTGAGACAACTACTCTCGAATGGGGTTATCACTATAGACTATGTAAGGTCAAAAGATAACATTGCGGATCCACTAACAAAAGGCTTGCCTAGAGAGAGAGTTCAAACCTTATCAATAGGAATGGGCTTAAGGCCTATTGACTAAAAGTTTTCCTCAACGGAAACCCAACCTAATTGACTGGAGATCGCAAGATTTAGGTTCAAAGGGACAACTAAGTTAAGGATAAACTTGGAAGCACTGGAAAATTCAAATAATTAGACATTCCTAAAGATAAGTCAGTGCATATACCGCCGGAGAAAAGGATGAGATCAGCTCTTAATGATGTCTATACTTGGAAATATAAAAGATCCAAGTGGAGTATTGCGGAATACTCTTTATAGAATCACCTACGTGAGTGCGAAGGCGCCGCTTCAAGGAGAATTACCAGGCCTGATTCTCTTAAGCACTCATGAGACCAAGCAGGTGTTCATGGCAAAAACGAACACAAACAGAGAACCAAGGAAGATTAGAAATTATGTTGCGTGTTATCTATCTTGACCGACACAAAAAGGCTTACAGTTCAAGGACATTCACAGGTCTACTGATTCGCCAGTAGGTCAAATAGATGAACACTAGGAAAGTTCAAGGCCCTTGTGCTACTTTAACCGATACAACATTATTTCACGGATTTAAGAACAAACTGAGGAATATTCATTCATGTGGGGGATTGTTGGAAAAAATGAATGAAATTTGATAGTCCCACATTGTAGGGCACTTGGTATTATAATAGGTTATATACATGAGAAGATAACCTATTATAATTCCTAGATAAGAGGCTTATGGACCACTTTGGGGACCATAAGGGGTGGTGCAACGCACCACCCCGCACCCGCACCCGAACCCGAGCCCGTGCCCGCACCCGCTCCCGTACGCGTGTGCGAATGGGCGTTTGAGGCGTAATTGTAGGCACTTAGCACTTTGCAATGTGCACTGTGTACTGTGTATAATTAGCCGACTGAAACATTATTTTTGCACCAGATTTAAACTGTGTTTTGGCGGCTAAAACGATCATAACAGGTCGGATGGTTCAAACGGACCTAACTGTTCAAAACAGGACGCGACTGTTGTAAAAGGATCGCAACCTTTCGAAAAGATGCGTCTGTTTTGAACCGAACAGAAACGATACCGCCTATATAATGGGGATGACAGAGTCATTCAAAAATCAGAAGAAAAAAAACTGAATTAACTCTCTGATCATCTCTCCTCCCTCACATATTGTTCTTACAAACATCTTCTCTTGAGTTCGCCGTCATCCACACTGTCAGCGCAGGCCGTGTGGACATTGATTCCGTTTCACCTTGGGAAACAGATTGCTCGCCGCCCATCGCGCCTTAGGGGGAGCAATACTGTTTTAAGGGAACAGCAAAGGCTGGACTCGGATTCTGATCAACTTGTAAACGGAATTGAAAACAGGTATTGTTTTCTGCTTTCCGACTAATGATTTTACTTTCTGGTAACCCAATTGAAGAATTAGGGTTAGGGTTTTTACGCCCAAATCAGTTTTGCCCTAATTTAGAAATTAGGGTTTGTAACAATAACTTCATTGATTTATTTGCTTTATATTGGCGTTTCAAGAAGACTGGTTCTGAAATCTATGAATTTGAGTCTTTGATTACTTAATCAAAGAAACAAGTTAGCAAATGGATTATAAACCCAAGGCACTAAGCACTTTTTATAGGCATCTTTGCACTTTGGGCAATGACACAGCTAATGAGGTTTCACCGAGGCACGTCAATTGCTGGTTGGAAACTATTTCCAAACCCCCTCTTTGTTTTAGGTTCAGCTCAAGAACATTGAAATTTCTGGAAGGGCTGCCTCTAACCCAGGGTATAGCTCTATAGTACTTTGATTAAAATTTTATAATTTAAATGCTTTCAAGAATTTGGTTATTGTTATTCTTTCATATTCTCTATTTAAACCTAAAGTATGCCTCTACTGTAATTTAATTAGTTTGACAAGGTTAACCTGGAACACTTCTTCAAGAAGCTGAACATCAGCTAAAATTGTACATGTCCCTGCATTAAATGATGCTTCCTAGTATTTTTATTGAATTTCAGATGTATATTTACTAGTTAATGATGAATCCTCGCATATATTTATTAAAATTATGCATCCTAATATGATTTTGTTATGTGCATTTACTAGTAAGTCGCATACATAACAAACTTCTTTTCTTTTCTGACAAAATAAAGAACCAGAATCAATTCCCATGTAAAATCATGCTCCACCAAAAGGTTCATGTCCATATATAGCATTTTTTTTGCATGTTGGGTTTGATATTTCTAAAGCGTAACACTTAAAATAAATACACGGCCTTCGATTTTTGCATGAAGTTATGCAAAATAAACAAAAAAATAATCCAAATTTTATTATCTTATGTCCATCCTTTTTGGAGGAAATGTCAGTGTAGTGCTTTAATGTTCATACGACCTCGATCGTAAATCTCCACTTTTGTGCATAAATTTAACCATTGTGTAGCTTTTAAGATTCTCTATTCCCATATATTGTGTGCTACATGTCACCTTTGAATTCTAATTGTTCATTTTATCTTTTGTTACTCTTATTCATCTTAATAAATGAACAGAAAGGATTTAATGGATACATGAATAGTTTGGGGAGATGAGACTTTACAACTGTTAGGTGATGTTCAAAGTTAAATGTACTATAAAAAAGTTTTTTACTTCACTTCTTCGTCTCTTCTTCTTTCTTTTTTTTTTTCTTTCTTTTTTTTTTCTTTTGTTATTTTTTTTTTTTTTTCAGTCTTATATACTACTAACTGTTCTGTGTTGGGAACTTGTAGATATATCTGAAGCATCATGGAAGACAAACTGGTGCTAACTTGCTTGTTCTTTTTTCTTTAATGCAGCACCAGTTTCGGTGCATGATGAGAAATGTTGTTCCCGCTGACAAATAATAAAGCAAGTTGTTTTTGTCGTGCCTTCATCTCAGTTGATTCATTTTTTGCGACTTATGGCAGTGCTTCCTTATATTCATTTTATGATTCTCGGCTACTAGATTCAAAGCAAAGAAGTGGTGCAACAGTGGATCTGTCAAAATATGATCCAATCCATTTACCAACTCATTTACTCTATTTATAAATGGATTGGATTAATCCATTTACCAACTCATTTCCCAATTTAAAATTACATTTTCATATTTGAACTCCGTTTAGTGTCGAAGCTGCTGTTCTTTTCCAGACCGCAATAATTTTTTCATAGCAACTCAGAATTAGGCGAAACTTCGATCTAAATTATGAACAATATGAAACACTCGGATGCTTCATATTGTTAACGCACACCGTTGTTTTCCATAGAGACTGACAGTTGTATTTGAAAAATAACATGTTACCACATATTCATATTTGAACACCGCCTAGTTTAGAAACCGTTTTTTTTCAAACTGCAATAACTTCTTCGTACTAACTCAGAATCAGACGATACTTCGACCTATTAACTTCGACCTAAATTACGAACAATATGGAACATTCAGATACTTTATATCGTTGACGCACATATATCGTTGACGCACACTGTAGTTCTCCATGGAGACTGACAGTTATATTTGAAAAATAACAGGCTAGCACATACTCATATTTGAACACCGCTTAGTGCAGAAACCGTTATTTTTTGTTTTAGATTACAATAACTTCTTCATGCTAACTCGGAATCAGGGGAGATTTCGACCGATTAACTCTCATCTAAATTACGGACAATATGTAACATTCGGATACTTTATATTGTTGACGCACACTGTATGGAGACTGACAGTTGTACTTGAAAAATAACAGGTCGCCACATTCTCATATTTGAATTTTGTCTAGTGCAAAACCTGCTATTTTTTTGTTCAAATTGCATTAACTTCTTCATACTTACTTAGAATCAGGTGAGATTTCGACCGGTTAACTCACACTTAAATTACGGACAATGTAGAACATTCGGATACTTTATATTGTTGACGCACACTGTAGTTCTTTTTGGAGATTGACAGTTGTACACAGAAAATAACAGGCTCCCACATCTCCATATTTGAACTTCGCCTACTGCAGAAGCCGCTATTTTTTTCAAACTGCGATAACTTCTTCATATCAACCCGGAATCGGACGAGACTCCGATCGATTAACTCCCATCTGAATTACGGATAATATGGAACATTCAAGTACTTCATATTGTTAACGCACACTGTGGTTCTCCATGGAAATTGACAGTTGTACTTATAAAACAACCAGCTACCACATCCCATATTTGAATTTCGATGAAAATTAAAATTAAAATTTTAAAATTTTGATTTTTATTGAAATTCAAAACATAAAATTGAAATTAGAATTATTTTATATTTATTTGTTTTTTATTAGTCAAATCAAATTTATATCTTTAAATGGGTAACCCGCTAATTAATGAGTTGGGTCACAAATGAGTCAATGAATGAGGCATACATGAGTTGGGTCAAAATCAACCCAACCCGTTTGATAGGTCTATGCAACTGTCCAAATTTTAGTCCTATTTTTAAAATTCATGTTGTAGAATGTTGATAGAAGATGCTTTGCATGTTTTATTTTTTAGTTAACTCGTATAAGATTTCGGATCATGCTTGCCATGTCTTATCAAACCCTTTTTGAGTTTGAACAATATGTATGAAATGTTATACGAGGATGGTATACATATTCTATTTTGTATGATATAACATATGTGAAAGTTTGTTATATTTATATATACAATGAAGAAACGGGTTACATATGAGAATCTGTAAGACTTTTTGTGCTTCTGAAAGTTATTAATCGTGAAAAATAACGGCTTCAATGGTAGTATTTTTAACCCGTTATAAAAGGCCAGGCTAAGCTATAGCGTTTTAAAACCCCTATGCGAAACTTTAGTGTTCCATAGCGTTTATTAAACCATATCAAAAGTGAGAATTTATAATGTTTACGATGGTTGACTATAGCGTTAGTTTTTTTAGCCTTTATTATTTGCTATTAAAAGATAATTGTCTACCATAGCATGTTGTTTTATAGCGTTCTCTAAAACGCTAATGACAAGCTATTATAGCGTTTTTCATTGCTATAAAAAGTTCAGTTTTTGTATTGTCGATTTTTAAGGGTCGAAAAATTGGGTCGTCATATTTGGTATCAAACTTAGGTTGGACGAACACCTGAGTCTAATAGGAGTAAAGACTCATCATAGATAGGGTTAGTAATACCCTAAGATGAGTAATTCATAGAGATAAAGTAAGTGATATCTTTGAATGAGTCGAGAGTATTATATATATGAGCGCGTATTTGTTAATATTATATAAAATGATTTTTGGTTTGGGAAAAAATATTATATTTTGGAAAAAAGATATTTTCAAAATGATATAGTTATTTATTGAGTATTTGTTTGTTAAAGGATGATGATATTTAGTTATTATCATTAATTGATTTATTGTTTGATTAAAAAGCACGAACATCTTATGAATTAAGTTTTACAATTTGACTATAAGGTTTTGATAATATTATTGGTTTAGGGTCAAGAAATATATTTAAGATAATAAAATTTATGAGCGTGTTTTACAAATAAAATGATTTTGTAAAAGATAAATGTGAAAGGTATTTTATATAAATTTTGAGAATTTAAACTTTGTATTTTGGAAAAGAATTTTGAAAGTTAGTACGATTAAAAGGAAGTTATGATAATTTTAAGAAGTGGATTTATAAACGTTGCTTTTATAAACAAAAAGTTGTTAAAAATAAAAAACATACATATAGTATTATTTCAAATTAAGGATTTAAAAGGAAGTATCTTAGGATAACTAATTTGAGTGCCTTGAAAATAACAAAGAAATGGGTAGAAGATGTGTCCGGATGATAAGCACCACTCTTAAATATTACCCTTCTATTTAAGGGATGGTATGATACTATTGGTAGCATCCAGTTCCTTGATGTTATTTTGGAGTTACTTGATCTATATAATTTTCTTAAATTAGGAGATAATGTGAATCATTAATTAGTAAATTGATTAGTAATAAAGAAGCATCTTTATAAAAAAAATTAAACCAAAGACAATTTTGGATCATAAATTGATAGAACAAAACAGAATTTTGGCGATTTTAAACAGTCGGAATTTTCAAAATTTGATATGGTAATGGAAGCCAAGTGTTTTGTAAAAGTATAAGTAATAAATTTTTTATAACTTATGAATTTGAGATGATAGTAAATTACAACAAGTTTTAAATTTGTTAAACACCATGTGCAACGCCCGTGGGATTTTCGAGCTCCGAAAATCGACACTAATACGTTCATTGTATAGAGTGCCGAGCAATCGAGTGCCGAAAATACCAGGTTGTTAGGGTTTAAGAAGAAAAGAGATAGAAGAAGAAACAAAAATAACCACAACACAGAATCTCACAATTGCAGCGGAACAAAATATAATATGCAATAACAGCATTTCATACAAAGAGAAAACTGTAACTGTTAATATACATACAAGTTATCAGAGTACAAATATCAATATATAAATCTGGACAGTTATAATAACTTATCCTCCAAATGTTGAATATTCAGCCTACTATACACAGCGGAATGTAATCAAATACGTGCAATACGACTTTGCCATTCATCTCATCTCCTAAGAGCCAAAAATGTCCTAACCTGAAACTGTAATACTCGGTCTGACTTGAGCATTACAATAAAGTAGCACCCGAGTCAGGCAGGAAACCAGCATGTGCAAAAGCACACTTAATTTGAAATACTTACGTTATAAAAATTCTTCGAAAACCAAGGTAACTCAAACAACACGACGGATTTTACCTTATTATAACCCAAACACTTTTTCAGAAAATCCAGTGATATTATAGTAGTGTCTATGTACAATACTTAATTAAAACAGTCGAATTTGTTAATTAATCCAATTCTAGCATATTAGACTCTATAATCAAAACCATAAAGGTTCGTAATGATTATTAAATCGAAGAGCTTTCGGATAACATTGATATCCGATCTCGGCCTCTTCAAAACAAATCAATAAACTCTAACGGTCAAATTGTTTAAAACAAGCAATTTATATTCAAAGCGTCAATATACACATACGGGCATTTACTACATATGATTACTTTGAATAAACGCGCCAACATTTATTCTAACTTTTTAGCCTATTTGGCTGCTAAATGGCACAGACAAGGACAATTAAAATAAATATTCAAGAGCAGTAAAACAAAGCATAGGTCATTAACAGATTTAACGATTAACAACTCATGTTTAAACAAGTTCACCATCAGAATTTAATCACTTAGATTAAACTGAATCTATTTATATTTTTAATCCAAATTAATATTAAATCATAGAACAATTTCTTTTTAGTTAATTAAAACTAACAATCTATTTAGTAACTAATTTATTAACTAACATAAGGTTAATCAAATAGACTTTAATTATTTCCCACTTTAATTATTTATAAAATAATTAGATTTTATATTACAGAAAATTATCAACAATTAGTTTTAGATTAATACTAATAGATAAGATTTCAATGCAAAGGTTCTCGTGACGACTGAATTTTGTTTCTTTTTAAAAAAAAAGATATTAGTTTTTAAATTAAAAGATTCTTTAAAATATAACATTTATCAATTTACTTTTCTTTTTTAAAAAAAAGTGGCACAACCAAACATGTTCGATCCGAAAAGAACAACACAAATCCATCTGCTTCCTTTTCTTACTTCTTTCCACTTGCTATTTATTTTTCTCCTCTTCATATTTCCCTATCCCATATGCTAGTGCACACAACCGTGCACGTATCATCGAAGACAAAACCCACGTCGTCAATCAACTCTTCCAATCACTCCCGACCATCTCGTCTCGACCACACACATAGACAACACGAACAACCCAAATTTTAAAAAAAAATAACTCCAGACCCAAAATCGAACGAGAAGTCACCACCCAAGCACCCCTCATCGCCACCGGTACCGCCATCATCCACCATACTTCGTCAAAACGTTCGCCACCCCTTCCCCTTGCTTTTCCCTCCATACCGCGTGTCTCTACTTCCCTCGTCACGCCACCATTCCCGTCCACCACAGACCCAACACAACACCACCGTAAACCCTACATCGACCCCGACTCACCTCCACGGCCCTCTAAAAATTGTCGCGTCATTTTTCTTGGATTCGCCATCATCCAAGCCTCTTCCATGCCAAGCTCTTCGCCACGAAATCCATCAGTCATTGAAATTTGACGTTTCACCCAAATACGATCAACTCCACACACAACCTTAACAATTTTCAAACCACTTCTAAAATTCAAGTTTTTCAAAGACGGACAGATACACATAACTCATTGATGAATTTTTGACAGTTGAAATTTGACTTGTTTAACATACTTACTGCAATTTGGAGTTTTCTCCCTCCAGGCACAATAAATTTCAATGAAACAAATTTTAAAATGTTTTCCATTTAAAAACAAACAACTTTAGTTTTGATATCAAGTTTAGAAACTAAAAGGATTTCAAAATATAGATTTTTAAAGTTGAAGCATGTTGTTTCCAGACTAAAACATGTACAGGGAGCTTGTGAGGAAGAAGAACAGTGATTTGGGAATTGATATGTTGAGCACATACATACATACGATGATACAAAAACATATATATACTTAAGACATCATAATCATAGCCATATACATGTATATATCATATAAGCGGTTAACAAAATAAAGTGTTGTACTCACTTTTTTTTTCTTTTTCGAAGAGATGGTAACTGCCGCTTGCTTTGTTAATCTCTTCCTCTGTTTTTGTTTCCATGGAAGTTCCTTGTTTGATTTAATGGTGGCACTTTCGTTCTTATTTTTTTTATAAACATGAACTAGGAGATAAGCTCGGCCATATGCATATATAGGGATGAAGTTTACAGTAGAAGGCTAGGGTGGCTGAGGCATTTGTGTACAGACTTTTCACTATTCATTTGATTTTTATTTTAGATTTTCTTTTATCTTGATTTGATTTATTATGAAAGATTTAATTTTATATGACTTGATTTAATGTTTGTGCTTGAAATGATGCCTTGCCATGATGATGTTCCCTATGTTTTATACATACATTTATATGTATATATATATATATATATGGATATCCATACATTTACTCTATTTATCATAAACACTTTTATATATATGTGTGTGCAAATATGCATACATATACAATTACATATTTATCTTATCATATTTGCACATACAAAAATATATACCTATATATTTGATCATAGATTGAAATTTTGATCATAAAGTTGTACTCATGTATATATACATATATATGCACTATTTTATATAAACATATATATATCTATACTTATATCTCTTTTTGTCAACATATACATGTATTTACATTTTCTTTTACATATTTTACATACCTTTAAATTAAACTTATATATATACTTTCATCATAAAACTTGTATATTATAAATATACACACATTTATCCAAATTTTCATATACATTACTTCATATGGGCATATATACATACATATATAACATATATATACATATACTTATATAGTTATATATATTTAAACATCATAAAGCCTTAGATATATGGATATTCTATCTAAAATTCTAGATGGTGGAGTTTATATACATATATCAATAAAACCAATCATATCCAAAAAAAATATTTTAAATTTGAATATGGTTTTTTTACATTAATTTATACATTTAGATATTTTAAACATCAGAAAATTCATTTATTCGACAAACAATATTAATACTCCAATAATTAAAATTAGTTAATTACCCCAATAACAGGTGTCAAAAATCCGGTCGTTACACCCTGATCTAAGTAAAACCAATTTGAAATTTGGGATTTGTATATATTCTCTTAGGATGTAAAGGTGTAATACAAATATAGATTTAAGTCATCAACTATTTATACACTTAAGTAATGTTGTAAGAGATAACTCAAAAAAAACTGGATTTAGTATGAAGTGAATGATTGTGAAACATAAGTTTTAAAAGGTTGATTAAACCAAAATTATGTTTGTAGGTTTTTATAAACTTAAGTAAAAATTTAAGAAATGGTTCCTAAGTGTTATTCGTACCAAAGGAAATATACGAAGGAAAAAATGAATGTAAATAATAAAGGATGTGAATAAAAAATAGTTGTTATAGTTAAGAAAAAAACCAATAGGAGTAAAAACGTACATTATACGAAGATTAGTTCATCACACAAATTTGATTTAAGATTCGGTACGGAACTTTCAAGTGTTTACACCGGTCCGAAAAATGATTTATCACTCGATTCTTGACGGCGAATGTTGATGAGAGTTTGTGGTTAGATGCTTGAGTTTTCTACCATAGCTGAGAGCTATGAAAGTAAAATAGAAGTCTCTGAGTCTGATCAGAGTCCGCACTAGAGGATCAGGGGATCAATACTACTTCGGAAGAAAAGTTCTGTATTCAAATATGAGATCCAATCAGATATTTTATGAGGATAATTTGGGTACATCTAATGGGTTTAAGTTCGTAAAATAATGTTTTAGGCAAACTCTTTGGATTTTAGGTTCGGTTTAATTTCGAGGACCAAATTTTTTTAAGGAAGGGAGAATGTAACGATCTATGACTTTACCACTTTGGAAATGGAATATTTAATTTAATATTGAATTTTCAAACTTAAATAATCATTTTCCACTTTAGTATAGCCAATCTAATCATTTATAAATCCCTCTCAATTTATCTCCAGTTTAATTTACATTCCAATACCGTAAATTTCCTTTTTTACATTTTTTAAAAATAAAACTACTATTTATTTCTAAAACGATTTACCCATCTCCTTATAAGTTCCCATCGTGAATTTATAATTTCAAATTATCCACTGATAATTACTTCATTTTATTACTAAAACTTCGTTTATAAATTCCATAGTCCTTTCCCTTTTTAAAACATTTTCACAACACTTGCCCGACCTTTAATTGATTCTCTAATTTAAATTCCATTTTAAATTTAATTTCTTAGTTAACCCAAATTTATTCCAAAACCCACTAATTCCAGACTCTCTTCCTTTTTATGATTTAAAATTTCATTCAAATCTGGAACATCTATTTCATATTTTATTTTCAATATTCCCCTTTTATTTTTCCAAATATTTAAATCTTAAATTTAAATTACATTCTTTATACTTAAAACAATATCGCTCAAGTCCTTATTTTTTAAAACCCTTTATTCACATTTATTCAAAAATCTTTATTTTTCCATATTCAGAATTTATTAAATAGGATTTTAAAATCAAACTATTTACTTTTTCCCAAATTCATTCTTTTAATTTATTCAACTTCACTATAAATATTTTACTTAAAAAATCCCTTTTTATTGTCCTTCAAAAATCCAGTTTTTATATTTTGATATTTTAAAATGCCAAAAATATATCCAGCAATATCATAGCACCCAATAAATTTAATTTTCCAACATAATCTATCACGGATTAATTAAATAAATCTATCATTGAATATGTAAATAATTTCAACATTTTTGAGGAATCCATTTGGATCCCTCCAACCTGTATTACGTGCATCCACAGATGTTAGCACAATATAAAAATACCAATCCAACTTCGAGGGGGATATCGCGGTATATAGGGTCATTCGCTATTATGCGGGGCGCATAAGGTCTCACTCGATATATATATATATATATATATATATATATATATATATATATATATATATGCGGGAATATCAATCACTCCAATATACATATACTACCATGTATATAACACATCAATTTGATAAAAATTATCCTCAACAATCAACCAATAATTAATTTTAACTATTTAAAATTAATTGCTGAAATTCAAATTGAGTGAGATTAACTCACTTTGATTTTCCTGTCACTTTGATTGACCAATAGCATAAGTTGAAGGTAATTTTATTTTAAACTTAAACATTAATTTATTTTAAATTTCAAAACCCTGCCAAACAGCAAACGATCCCAGCCCACCATGAAACAGTGGCCTTCCCCAACCCAAATTTCGATCCCTCGCTTCCAAACCATTGACAACTAGAATCCCCAACCGCCATAGCCTCACCACTCACCCGACACACCTCGTGGGACCATCGCCGGCCTCGACTTACTCCCCATTTCACCACCCGCGACGACCCCACTCATCTTCGAACGACTCACATCTCCACACGAGCGACCGTCTCGGAACCTCGCACTTGTACAACCCTACAATCAGCGCGACTTCATTCCTACCTCGCGACAGTGGACCTACCGACCACTTAACCACCTCCGAGCCTCGATTCGGTCGCGCCATAATTTTTTTCAATACGAATTCGATTCAAATTCATATCAGAGGAGAAGATGGATTAGGGAGGAGCGGCTTCAAACTGGAAGGAGTAAAAAAAGACTGCGGTTTCCTTTCATTTTGAATGTTGATTTTGTATTTGTTCGGCCATTCCTCTTTTTTTTCTTTTTGAACGTGATATTTAAAAAAAAGAAGGAAAGCTCGGTTGTTAATATAAAAGAAGAGGGAAGTGATTGAGAGGTAGGTAGCATATAAAAGAAGGGCTATAGTGATTTTTGAAATGAAGGGGAAAAGTACTGAGGTGAAGTTATTTATCAAATCAATTATATATATTACTTAAAATTTTAAATCGTCTCGATTTCGAAGCTAAAAATTCTGACCTCCTATAGAGGCGTGCCGCTAGACATTTACAATGCTATACTCCTATTTCGAACGCAACGAAAAAGGTTTCGAGTCCTAATTCGATCATATGGAGAAGATAGCTTTTTGGACCCAATTATTATATTGAATTTTCGATACAAACTTCAGCGCGTTAATACTCCGTACGACCAAACGATAACTTCAAGCATGATGAAATTTGAAATCCGATAATAATACATTATTACGGATCCAATGGAACTAGTTTCATCGAAATCCGAGATTGTGCCCTGGAAGGCCATTTTTAAATGTCAATTTAAACGATACATTTCTAAAACTGAACAAATCACTGTTAAATTCCATTTTAAAACTTTTATTATTTTCATTATTATCAATATAAATTTTATAAACCTATAAATTATTTTTAACAAGCTTAAAACTCCAGATTCAATATTTTACCCATTTTCCACTTATTAAATCCAAAAACTAAATTGTCTAAAAATTAGTTATATTTGAAATTCAAGTCAAAAATTACTTTTAAATATATAAAATCAAATTAAATATTCCAATTTCAAATATTCAAAATTCCGGGTAGTTACATTTCTCCCCCTTACAAAAATTTTGTCCTCGAAGTTGTTAAGTAAAAAGAATGGCCCAAATCCGTTCCTAATTTCTAAAACCATACGGTTTCATACAACTCCTCAAAACAATTTTTTCTTTTATTGAAACTACAATTATCGCTCCTATTAATTTCGCTAAATTAATTCATAGATTGCACTAATTTTATTCCCTCGATCATTCAAATTATAATTTAAATCCAATTTTAAATTATCAAACCCGTCTTCAAAAAAACTTCTAACTCCTTAAATTTTCGAAAAATTTTGCCAGCGTCTTCTTCGCACGGCAAGATCCGAAAAACTACAAAAATGCCTCTACAACCCCAAATCATCAAAAGAAAAATAAAACCCAAGTGGCTCAATCAGAAAACCATCAATATCATACACAATTTAAATGCATACCTCTTGTCGGGCAATCACATTTTGTTTCTGAAATCGAAAACATCGGTTTGCCTTTTGCTTTTAATTACCTGCACCCTACTTACCAATAATATCCAATCATACAGTTCGAAATCATTTTATTAATTCCTTTCAAAATTTTGAAAATTTATTACGTTCAAGCCCGTACCATGTATATATATCATCCGTACGCAATATCAACTCTGATCGCTTACTCGATCACACAATTTCACTTTCAAACTATTATCGTTCACACGACTCTCTATTGCGGACTCAGATCTGATTCCATGATCAGAAACTGTCATTCTCCTTGCATAGCCACATTATGACAGAGAATTCTAGAATCAATCAAAAAATCCATATCCAGGGTTCGCCATCGAAAATCGAGTGAAAAATCTTGATTCGTACCGACATAACTATCTTGAAATTCTGTGCTCGAATCTGGATAAAAAAAGCTATGCGACTAAAATTATATACTCACAACTTACGTATTATTTCCAACTGATTATTATCTATATCAATTTATTTTATTCTCACTCATTTCTTTTCAATCAATTATCCACACTTATTATTTTATACACCTTTTATTTAATCTTCATTCACATATCCACTCAATATATTCCTAATACCAATTTTACTCAAGAGCTTTACCATTTACTTCCTTAAGTTTAATATAAATATTTTATACAACTTCTTATATTTATTTCCACTTCATCGCTTTTGTTTATATCCATATTTATCCAAATTAAGTTTCCAATTTCCATTTGAATTCAATTTACCTTCCAATTTTTAAATATTGACTTTTATCAACCGTCTCTTAGACCATATTTGATCCACTAATTTATTTCATATTTCAATCAAATTTTTATTTCCAAACTTTTATTTTATTTAGTTCACTAAAAATAAATCTTCCTTTTCACCTTTTTCAAATTAAAATATTATCTCAATATTCAATTTCAATTCCATTTACTAACAATTTAAATTAATTTGTTCTTAACTAATTTATTTTCAATTTTATTAAATTTTATTTCAATAACTACTCCATTTAGCCTACTTAGGCTAAATTATCAAATTTCTCTTATTTAGCTTAATTCAAGTTTAATTCCATTCCAACTCAAATTTCAACTTTTATAAGTTTCAAACTTATTTATACTCCATAAAACATTTTATATCAAACTCTAGAGTTTTAAATAATTACTTAATATTTTCAAAATCATTTTTGAAATCATAGGTAACGACCCAGAATTTCAGTCATTTGAAATTCGTATATTTAATTAATTTTAAATACTAACAAGTAAAATTTGCAAGTCGAATAAATTATATTTCGAATATCTAGATTAATTGGATAATTAAATCGATAATTTAATATTTGAAATTACAGAAATAATTGGAAATTGGGTTTAATGTGATTAAATTTGATTTGTAAAGTCGTATTAAATCATATTGGAGTTAGAATGATGTTATAGAACTTTTAAAATTGAAATAAAAGTTAATTTGTGGAAATTGAATATTCTAATATTTAATTGACGAGTAAAAATAGCCATTTTTCAAAAAATCTCGGATTTTGACGAAATTAGTTTCATTGGATCCGTAATGTTAAATTATTGTAAGATTTCAAATTTCATGTTAATCGGATTTACGGTTTGTCCGGGGCAAGCTAAAACGCGTTGAAATCGGTTTAAGCGAATTTTGAATTTAAATAGTCGATTTGAAAACCTATCTTTCAAATATGATCGAATTGGCTTTCGATATATATTACATTGCGTTCGAAATAGGGGTAAAACATTATAAACGCCAGGCGGCACGCTCCGTTTGGAGTTCGGAAAAATTCCGGATGAATAGTGTCGCGAGAATTTTCTATAAAAGGACCTCATTTTTTTTGTTTTGCACAAACTCCAGGGTTTCAAGCTTCGGCCGCCACCTAGATATTCAATGGCTGACGTTTTCCAGTATTCTCCTCTTGATTTCTTCCAATCCATTCACATTCATGAAAATCTTTCAACTACAAAAACGTAGAGCTTCATGAGATCTACGTTTTCGACAGTGATGATTGTAAACGAGTAAGCCAATCGGCAGAAAATCGAGTTCAAAGCCATGCCATTCACTAGAAAATTGAACACAATAGGCTCGACCAAGCTTCGAGGCGCTTGGGGCGGTGGTGTTGTTCAAGATGAGCTTCGATTTGGTGGTGGAGTGATGGCGTCTCGTGCGTCGTGGTAGCCGCGGTGTCTAACCCTAGTTGCGGCAAGATGGGTTCTTCGTGTACCTGGACGCGCGCGTGAGGAAGAAAGAAAGGGGCGGTCACGATCTGAAATGCAGGAATCAACGGCCAAGATGATAGAAAGGGTTTGAAAATTTAAAATAAAATTGTAAATTATTATATTAATTTGTATAAACTTTAAAACATTGTAACTTCTTCATACGAGGTCGAAAATTGACGAAACGAATTGCATTGGAACCGTATTATCGAATACTACGCAATGGAGATGGATTGGGATTTATTTGAGCTAGTGGAATTTTGGGTAAAATTAAACGCGTGTTTAAGTTTATTCGGAACGAAACACTGCAACGGTAATGGGAAGCAAGGTGAGAACTTCTCACTCAATCAAATTTGTTTGGATTTAAATTTTAAATAGTTAAATTTTAAAATTGCTTGATTGTGTGATTGAATGATGATTGCTATCTGTTGTATTGAAATAGACCCTATACGCCCCATATTAAGCGGAGGTTATTTTATTAAACACATATACCGCGATATTCCACCTCGAAGTGGAATTGGTATTATATATGTATTTGGAGTTGATTTCCCGCATTATATAGCGGATGAGACCCTATTGCGCCGCATAATAGCGGGTGATATTTTATATAAACCCATGTACCACGATATTCCGTCTTGAAATAGGATTGGTATTGTGCTAACATCTATGGATGCAGGGAAACAGGTTGGAGAGATCCAACTGGATTCCTCAAATAATTGAATTTGTTTCAATGTTGTGTGTTGATTATTTATAATCTCTGTGTGATTATCTTTGTGATTGAAATCGTTGAATGCTAAAATTTAGCCGAATATAATTTTGGTATCGTTGGATATCGGAAATAAATAAAAATTTGATTTTTGAAAATTCTGGTTGAAAGTTTATATTAAAATTTATTTTTGAGAATTGGATAAATTTAAAAGAAGGAATTCTAAAATAATAAAGTTTTACTTTTATAATCTTATTGAATAAAACTTCAAAATATGGAAAAAGCTTTAATAAATGGATTTCGGGTAATATTATTCAAAGGTTGAAGAATTTATTCAAAATACGGATTTTAAAGAGTTTGAAAAATTAAAAAAAATTGTTTTCTTTAAAAGGATTTTATTTTTAAAAGGAAATAAATTTAAAAAAATCCATTTGGAAATTTATTTGGTATTTTGAAAAGAATTTGGAATCAATTTTAAAATTGATTTGGGGTTTAGTATAAATTTATTTCAATTTGAGATTTGAATGAAATTCACTTGGTGTTTAATTTCTTGGGAAATCAATATGGAATTTGATTTGGTTGTTTTGAAATCAATTGAAAAATTGAATTGTTGTTGAAAGTGAATATTTGAAATCGATTTGAAAATCGTATATCAATAGATATTTTGGAAATTTAAATTCACCATGGAATTTATAAATAAAAGGGAAATTTGTTTAAAAACAAACATTGATTTATTTTTGAAGCGTGGAAATAAATTTACAGATTTGGAACGTGAATTTAAAATAAATAGATAAGGATTTATTTAATTGGTTTAAATGAACCATTTTGAAATGAAAGTGTATTCTCCTTGGAAAGCCGAATAAAATTTCTGAATAGCTTTGAAACATATATATATATATATATATATATAATTCTAGAATTGATTTTGAAAAGGATACTTTGGAGAAATTAACTTCTTAAATTGTTTTGAATCCTTTAAGTAAAGATTTATTAAGTTGATATAGAAATGATTATTTCTAAGATTTATTCAATAATTGTTTTAGAAAATAGTTATTTAAATAGTTATACTCTATCTACTAATTTTTATTTTGAAAATTAGTTTGGACTTAAGTTATATGTAATATAGGTATAATATTTTTATAACTAATATTTTAAGTAAAGTGTTTTAAAGAAAAATAGTTTTATTTTAAAGTGTTTTCCCGATATATTTTGGATAAGGGTTATAAATTATTTTAAAATATTTGAACTCGGCAGATTTCCAATGAAAATGAATAAATATTTGAAAGTGTTTCCGCGTAAGAAAAAGTGATTTGAAATTTGTTTTCAAATGGTTGAAGTGTGGGAAAATATATCTTGTAAAGGTATTTTTGGAAAATAAATAATTTGGGAAATTATTTGGAATCTGGTGATGTTGTGCATATCTATTGACAGTTAAATAACCGACTATCAATATTTACCTTTAAATGGGTATTTGTTGTGATTTGCTTGAATTTGAATGCTACACTTATTTTAAAATAAGCGCTCGTTATTCGGTTTAGCCGGGAGAGGACCTATGGGTCATAAATCCCATTCCGAATAGTCATATGTCGTAATGGATAGCAGTTTAAGACCGGTGTTGAAGACCGGATATTTTCGAAAACGGAAGGATTGCCGTCGAATGACTCTACATCGGCTGATCCCCGATATAGAATTATCACCCTATGTGATGGGAAGTCCGAACGTGATTAGTGAATATCCAAATTTGCAAGGGCTTCTTTGGAAGTGTCTTCGGTTCTGTTCGATCCCAGAACGGACTTGTTTGGATGTGTGTCTGACGTTACAATTTGAGATGTAAAGCTGATTTCTATCAAATACATTTCTGTTGGTGGCGGAGAATTTATTCTCTTAGCTTAACACCCGTCTCTGAGACGTACGAGCTCAGAGGTTATGTAGTTGATGGTTACTAGTGATATAATCCCAATTTGGTAACGTAGCATGCTGAGTGCTGCTGATCATTTATTGATCAAAGCGTGGCTTTTGTGAAAAGCGTAGCTTTGTGGACGAGAATTCGTCGAACCTCACACCCCGGTAATGGTCAAAACAGGAAGAATGCAGCAAGGTTATTTGGGGATAGCGCCCCCATAGGGTATGTACATTTCCTTCTGGATAGAGGTGGTATTATGGTATGGAGCCCAGATACTTAACCTATGTAGTTGCTGCAAATTTATTTCTTTGTGGTTGTTGGTGAATCCCGGGATAATGGTCGGTTACGACCAGGGGATGGCATACCCGTGTCAGTAGTTACCTAGTTCAGAGGTATCCCGGCCTTGTGTTGGCAGAGATCCGGTTAGGTTCTCGGGGCGTCTTTCTAGAGGCGTACCCACGTGGCAATGGGAAGTTCTTTGGCCTGACCATTTGTTGGAAAATCCAAAAAAACGATACGAGCCTTGTACGGTTTTAGTTGTAGAACCTGCCATCTAATATGGTAGCTATAGTAGGCATACTATAATGGTACCTATGCTGACTAAGATTAATATTTTACTTTCGAAATGTTTTCCTGCACTTTGCACTTATAGTAATAATATCAAAAAAATTTGCGTATCAAGCATGTTTGACTGTCATAAGGAGAAATCTCCTCCAAGTCTGCGTTTGCATTGTGTGTGTGGCGGGAGGCCTTATGGTAGTTACATTTTCTAAAACCACTGCAGATCTATTTTAAAAATATTTCTTTGTTTGTTTTTAAAGATAAACTATTTTAAGTTCTCACACCAGTCCCATGACTGACCTGGAGTTTATTGTTCCCTTCCTAAACTCTGGGTGCCCACCAATTTCCACACGGGCAGTCTAGAGTTAGGTTATCAGGTCATTCTGGAATTCAGGAGATGCTGTGGAGATCAGGAGCAAGCTGGATGGCAAAGCGTATCACTTGTACATGATATTATCTTTTTCGCTATGTATTCAGTTGTGAGGACAGGTTTATATAACTGTCCATTATTGTGTGGTGTTGTATATTGACTCTGATGATGTAATGTATAAAATGTACAGTTCTTTTGATTTAAAGATGATTCATTTATCTATTATATGTTGTTCCACCGCGACTGTGAGATTCTGATATCGTTTCTGTTGCTTTTCTTTCTTTCTTACTTCTTCTATCTTTTTCTTCTTCTTAAACCCTAAGGGTTCAGTTTTCCAGCCTTCGATTGTTCGGCAGTTGATACAGTGGACGTATTAATGTCGACTTTCAAAAGTCGAAGAATCGGTTCCTTACATCATATATATCCAAATCCTTTTGGTATATCAAATTATTCCTTTGAATTTCAAAATCAAATCGGTTTTACCAAATCAAAACTTCAATTTCAAAACATTCAGGTAGCAATCCCTACCATAGAAGATCGAAAATGAACATCGATGATGCTGCAGTCATCACTGAAATTATTTTCCAACGACTGAAATGAGTTTAGTGCTTTTATTCTTTTAAAACCCTTTTTTAAATATTTTATTCCAAATATTTTCCAAATAACATCACCATTATTTTCCAACTTTAAAACATTTTCAAACCAACGGGATTTAAATCCCAAAATTTTCACCCTTTCAAAATTCTTTTAAATCTGTATTTAAATATTCCCCTGGAATATAAACCACATTTACAAAATCATATTTAGTATACCTTTGAAATTTTTATTCCATTCCATTTATAAATCACATATATAAACTCATTTTTACAAATTCCATTTTGTTATATATATATATATATATATATATATATATATATATATATTAACTTCTTAACTTTTTGGTTATAATATCAATTTCTTATTCATTCCACAACAACCATGACAATAATTTAATGTTACCATTTCGTAACAACCAAGCACACCATATACACTATAATAATTTACAAAAATTATTGCTTTTACATATAAATATATATGTATATACGTATATAATTTGGGTAAAATTATTACCCCATTTTAAAACAATACCGAGTGAATTGCTTTGTTATAGTGCTTAGAGATCCCTATCAATAACGTTAATTACTCGTATTGACCAGAATCCATAAGTCACTCAACAAAATAATCAATAGAATATAAAACATATTTATATTCACTAATAAATACGTGCTCATATCTATTAATACACTCAAACTCATTCTAGGATGCTACCGACCCTATCTCTAATGAGCAATCCCCACCAAAGCCAAGGTTCTCGCTTAACCTTCAGCTCGGATACCAAGTGTCACAGCTTGGGATTTTCGACCTTCAAAAATCAACATCAATACGTCCACTGTATTACATACCGAACAATCGAATGCCAGAAATATCAGATCGTTAGGGAAAAACGAAAGAGGTAGAAGAAGAAAATAGAAATACAACACAGAATCTCACAATCGCAGCGGAACAATATATAAAAGATAAAAACTGGTCTTTATACGAAAGAACTATAACTTGTTACTTATACATCACATCATCAGAGTACAACACAATCAATAGCACAATACTGGACAGTTATAATAATTTGTCCTTACAAAAGCTGAATATACAGCATACCACACACTGTGGAATATAAATCAGATACGTGATATACGTCTTCGTCATCCAGCTCGTCCCTTGAGCTCCATAGCATCCTATCCTATATCTGTAATACTCGGTCTGTCTCGAGCATTATAATAAAATAACATCCAAGTCAGTCTGGAAAACCAGCGTGAGAAAAACACACTCAATTTGAATTATTAAAGTTTCAAAATCCTTTGAAATCAAAGGTATTGTGAGAAATGCGGACTACGGATCTTAAGGCTAGGATTAACACTAGAGGGGGTGAATAGTGTTTTAAGGAATTACTGAATCTTTTTGAGTTTTTGTTAATTTGAATACAAAAGTATACAATATTCAGACACAGATATGATCACAGAAACAAACACAGATCTAGAAATAAAGTAAAAGCAATAATGGAAAGAACACACCGGATTTTATACTGGTTCGGAGTTACCCTACATCAAGTCCCGTGCACAAGTATGGATTTCCTTTCAAAAACAATTGTACAATTACACCCTCGATTTCAAGGCCACGAGGTACATCACTGCAGATTCACAATCCTCTGGGTAGAGATACTTGATTTCAGGGGCAACAAGTTCACCCAATTGATTTCCAAGGCTACAATCACACCTTTTCTCACTTGATTGATTTGTAAGGCTACAATCACACCTTTTCTCACTTGATTGATTTGTAAGGCTACAATCACACCTTTTCTCGTTAAATTGATTACAAAGAAGTCTATAACTCTGAATAGCACTGAGATCTTGTTGAGATAGTGATAGAGAATAAAACCAGAAATGATCTAGTTAGATTCAATGTTGATTTCGGCAGAGTAATGGTAAGAATGTGTATAAAGAATTATGGAAGAAAAAGAGAAGTGAAAACCAGAAAAATATGATTACAAATTCGTTCAAAACCACCCCTATTTATAGTAGAACAACAGCCATGTCCATTCATGAAAAGATATGACGAATAGACACTTCCTTTGAAATTCAAATTTTTGAAATGAACTGCTACCATGTCGACATGGGGTACTTGAGTATGTCAACATGCCAAAGGATATTTTAGTGATTTGTTTTTCTTTGAAAATATCTTCTATCTTATATTAAAACTATTTTAAACTTTGTAAATATACTTAACTATAGTTAAAATACATAAGTAAATATAAAGAATAATATTTTGGTATATACAAAATTTTACTATAATTTATATTTAAATCTAAGTATAAAAATGTATTATTATTTAAAAGATAGTTTAAAACCAAGAATAATTTGATTTTGAATTTAAAGATTATTTTAAAGCTAAAAGTATTAAAACTAGGATAGATGTTTTTTATTCTTTTAAAAGGAAGATTTTGAAATAATTTTGAAAACAAGCTATGATTTTGCAAAACATTTGAATAAAAGGTTAGCGGATACAAAACAATGTTCCACCAGATTTTTCGTAGGTTTCATCCTACTTAGGGTTCCATCCCTTTAACGGGCTCGAAGTGGATTCCATTCCACGAATAAATTGGATTTTAAGATGCCAGTGCTTTTCTAGGAGTTTTAACAAAATTCCTAATTAAATTACTTGTTATTGAAATCTTGAACTCTTGGTATTCTTGATACTCATGAATCTTCAATCTTGATATCTTGAATCTGTATACTATACAGTCTTCATTCTTGGTACCTGCATGGTTAGATCCTACATATACATATATATCAAATCTATAATGTTAGTATTTATATTTTATAATCTTATTCTAAGGTTGTTGTCATCAAAACCATCATCTCAAGGACTAACAGGTATCTCGTAAGACCACGCCACTAATAAACACGACGGGTTTTTTCTTACGATAACCAAATCATATCAAAATCATTTGATATTATAATAATATCTAGGTACTTATTCAAAAAGATAAAATTCTTGCATCTCACATTTCAACATAGTTGGCAAAATCAAAATCGTACGGCGCTTATTGGAGAATGGATTCAAACTGAATGACTAAACACTGGGGTACCACTTGTCACAAACATGTCTAGAATACTGTACTGAGATCGAGCCTATCGATCCAGGCCACACAAGATCGGACTATCCCTGACCTGGATAGACCGAATATGCTATCACCCCGAGTGTTTCCACCCTTTTTGAGCTCCTTTCACACGTAGTGATAATATCCGAGGTTATCTAGAAAGGTGATAGACATACCCTACTTGGGTGTTACCCACTTAGCCTTGCTGCAACTCTTCTGCTTTTCAATCATTCCCGGTCGATGAGGCTAAGGCTATAATTACCTTTTTATAAATATTCACTTAGAATGCTCATTGTCCTCCGATGACAATGTACTAATAGCTTTCATCCATACAAGCCTGTTCCCGGTCTGAACGGAATCGAATGCATTATTCCTACTACATCCATTTTGGAATCACCCTCGGGATTAGTAGTGATTAGGCCTTGCAGTTCACTGCTCTATCTTCGACTCCAACCTCTTGTCTTCATTTCGAAAACGTACTCATTGGATCGAAATGGATTCCGGATAACAAATCCGATCCCAGTCTCTTCGAAAACGACGTTTGATATTTCCGGTAAACTCAACCCCGGTTCTTTAAGAAATAACTAGACGGAAATAAGATTGAAGATTACCTCCTAACGGTTAGTAGACGGTATCCTTATCAACGTCCTAGAAGATCGAAACAAGTTTATCCATACAATATAGCACCTTGATTGGTAACTGTACCATATTATTTCCGTGCTTCTTCTAGATATTTCCAAAGTTATATTCATGTCCAGATTTGATAGTCGGTTATTTAACTATCAAATAAACAATCAATTCAGCCATATATTCCATTTTCACTGAAACACTAAATCTCTTTTTAATTTAATTTTTATAAATTAAATCTCTCTATCCGAATTATATACTTACCTTATCGAATTCAGCATATTAACAAATTATCTTTTTTCAAAATATTTGAAAACCTTTTTAAATAATATTGAAAGTACCACTGCGGTATCAAACTATAGATCACAGTTCGATGGTTACATCTCTATCCCAGAGAAATCCAAGTCTTAACTGCAGACACTCACTGCCTCCGATTTACGCCATGCGAGTACACCAATATTCTCCGAAAACTTTATTTAAAAAATTTCAAAAATAATACTTAAGAAATTTCTATAATAACTCTCCACGTAAAACTTTAGACAAAACTACTTTTAAATGAAAGCTATTATATAAAATATAAATATTTAATAATTATCCTTTTAAAATAATAATACTAATTCAACCTTTAATAATAATTAACTACTATAACTAACTTAATTAATATTTACTCTAACGATTTTAAAACAATTGAATGATAGATTTTTCTAAAACATTCTTTTAAACACTTTTAAATTTCCTAGTTAATACTTAAAAATCTTTCCTTTAAAATATACTTAACTTTTAAGAAACATACATTTTCCGCTTCAATATAGCCAGTCTAATCACGTATAAATCCCTCTCGATTTATCTCTAGTTCAGTTTACATTTCAATCCCGTAAGTTTCTTTTTTCACATTTTTTTTAAAAAAACAACTATTTATTTCTAAAACAATTTACCCATCTCATTATAAATTCCCACCATGAATTTATAATTTCAAACTAAATACTGATAATTACTTCACTTTATTAATAAAACTTCGTTATAAATTCCATAGTCTCATTTTCCCTTTTTAAAACGTTTTCACAACACTTGCCTGACCTTTAATTGATTCTTTAATTTAAATTCCATTTTAAATTTAGTTTCTTAGTTACCCCAAATTTATTCCAAAACCCACTAATTCCAAACTCTCTTCCTTTTTATGATTTAAAATCTCATTTAAAACTGGAACATCTATTTCATATTTTATTTTCAATATTCCCCTTTTATTTTTCCAACTATTTAAATCTTAAATTTAAATTACATTCTTTTATACTTAAGACAATATCGTTTAAGTTCTTATTTTTTAAAAACCTTTATTCACATTTATTCAAAAATCTCTATTTTTCCATATTCGGAATTTATTAAATAGGATTTTAAAATCAAACTATTTACTTTTTTCCAAATTCTTCTTTTAATTTATTCAACTTCACTATAAATTTTTTACTTAAAAATTCCCTTTTTATTTTCCTTCAAAATCCAATTTTTATATTTTTGATATTTTAAAAGGCCAAAAATATATCCAGCAATATCATAGCATCCAATAAATTTAATTTTCCAACATAATCTATCACAGATTAATCAAATAAATCATACCACTGAATATGTAAATAATTTCAATATTTTTGAGGAATCCGGTTAGATCCCTCCAACCTGTTTTCCTGCATCCACAGATGTTAGCACAATACAAAAATACCAATCCCACTTTGAAAGGGATACCGCGGTATATAGGGTCATCCACTATTATGCAGGATGCATAGGATCTCATCCGCTATATATATATATATATATATATATATATATATATATATATATATGCGAAAATATCAATCACTCCAATACATATATACTACTATATATATAACACATCAATTTGATAAAAATTATCAAATCAACAAACAACCAATAATTAATTTTAACTATTTAAAATTAATTGCTGAAATCCATAATTGAGTGAGATTAACTCACTTTGATTTCCTATCACTTTGATTAACCAATAATATAAGTTGAAGGTAATTTTATTTTAAACTTAAACATTAATTTATTTTAAATTTCAAAACCCTACCAAACAGCAAACGAGCCCGGCCCACCATGAAATAGTGACCTTCCCCAATCGAAATTTCGATCCCCCGCTTCCAAACCATCGACAACCAGAATCCCCAACCTCCATAGCCTCACCACTCACCCGACACACCTCGTGAGACCATCGCCGGCCTCGACTTACTCCCCATTTCACCACCCTGATGACCCCACTCATTTGCGAATGACTCGCATCTCCACGCGAGCGACCATCTCGAAACCTCGCACGTGTACAGCCCTACAACCAGCGCGACTTTGTTTCTACCTTGCGACAGTGGACCTGTCGACCACTTAACCACCTTCAAGCCTCGATTCGATCGCGTCATAATTTTTTTAATACGAATTCGATTCGAATTCATATCGGAGGAGAAGGATTGGGGAGGAGCGGCTTTGAATTGGAAGGAGAAAAAAAGACTGCGATTCCCTTTCATTTTGAATGTTGATTTTGTATTTGTTCGACCATTCCTCCTTTTTTTTCTTTTTGAACGTGATATTTTTTTTTAAGAAAAAAAAGGAAAGCTCAATTGTTAATATAAAAGAATAAGGAAGTGATTGAGAGGAAGGTAGCTTATAAAAGAAGAGCTACAGTGATTTTTGAAATGAAGGGAAAAAGTACCGAGGTGAAGTTATTTATCCAATCAATTATATATATTTTTTAAAATTTTAAATCGTCTCGATTTCGAAGCTAAAAATTCTGACCTTCTATCGAGGCATGCCGCTAGGCATTTATAATATTATACCCCTATTCCGAACGCAATGGAAATGGTTTCGAGTTCTAATTCCATCGTATGGAGATAGCTTTTTGGACCCAATTATTATATTGAATTTTCACACAAATTTCAGCGCGTTAATACTACGTACGACCAAATGATAACTCCAAACACTATAAAATTTGAAATCCGATAATAATACATTATTACGGATTCAATGGAACTGCTTTCGTCGAAATCCGAGACTGTGTCCCGGAAGGCCTTTTTAAATGTCAATTTAAACGATACATTTTTAAAACTGAAGAAATCACTGTTAAATTCAATTTTAAAACTTTTATTATTTTAAGTATTATCAATATAAATTTTATAAGCCTTTAAATTATTTTTAATAAGCTCAAAGCTCCAGATTCAATATTTTACCCATTTTCCAACTATTTAATCCAAAAATTAGTTATATTTGAAATTCAAGTAAAAAATTAACTTTTAAATATTTAAAATCAAATTAAATATTCCAATTTCAAATATCCGAAATCCCGGGTCGTTACAATTGATAATGATTTGGATGTTTGGTTGGTAAACTAGTGATGATTTATGGTTGCTTAAAGAAGTAAGTAGCGGTATATAGATTAATATGCAATATAAAGCTTATCTAGCTTTCATTACAAATCCTATGATGATGTGATAGGTTTGTTATGATTGGTTACTATGTTTGATCATCAAGTTTGGATGCTTGATTACTGAAATGATTCACATTTAATATATGTCGAATATTAGAAAGGAAATCACTTTTCTTTATAAATTGAAATGGTGTATATGAGATTGTTAACCTCTTTAAACTGTTTTAAAATGATTTAGAAATATTTTATAAACATATAAAAGTGTTTCGAAAAAGTTTGAAAAGAAAATAATAATGGAGTTAAAATAGGCACGTCGCATAATGGTAGTAATTGTAAGCTCATTATTCACCTTGACTTGGTGTTAAGAAGGTCAAGATTTGTCCTTTGATTTATTTGTTTAAGCTTCCTACTTGAATCTTAGCTTTTCCTCTTCTTAAATCTCTTAAAGGTGGTTGGCCGAACTCTTTAGGAGTTTTAGTTTTGTTTGTAATTGTTGAAAATGAACAAGGAATGAAGTTAAGAAGGGTTTAGTGTATAAGAACATAATCTATTCCTATTTTGCTCTTATCATATTCCTTTTATTTAATTTTAATTCTCTTTTGCTTACATTTATTAAGGCACGACCATTTATTAATTTTACAAATCTCAATCCATTAACCATATATATTATTTCACTTAATTTATCTAATTAAATGCTATAAATAATGTTAGTTAAAATTAGGGTCATTATATTTGGTTCGATTTGGGGAAGGACGCTAGACTTGTCGCTATGTTATTAGGGAATATGGCCCTCAAAGAAAGGAGAAATTTGGACAAGCAGATTTTACAACTACTACAGAAAAGATTCATGCGCTGTAGTACTTCTGAATGGGGAGCACCTGTTGTGTTCACCACTAAGGTAGATGGCTCTTTAAGGCAATGCGTTGACTATTGTATCTCAACAAGCTAACTAAGAAGAATAGTTTTCCCTTTCCTAAAATAGATTACTTCTATAACCAACTTGTTGGAGCCAAAATCTTTTCTCAATTGGATTTAGCCACGGAATTCAATCAATTGAGAATAGCTAAGGATAGAAAGCAAAAGACTGTATTTCATACTCCAGATGGATTGTATGAATGGGAAGTAATCCTTTTGGGTTGATGAATGCCCCCGCATACTTTGTAGATTTAATGAGTATAGTCTTTAGGGGACAACTAAATAAGTTCATCATAGTATTTATGGATGATGTTCTAGTATTCTCTAAAAGTGAGGTGAGCATGAAAATCACTTAAGGAAAGTACTTGAGACTTTGAGAAGAAACCAATTTAAAGCCAAAATATTAAAATATCACTTTTGGAAAAAGGGGGTGAGATTTATCGGCCATATTGTTTCCGATAAGGGATTGTTCATGGACCAAACACAAAGGTGGAACTTACTTAAGAATGAAAGATTCCGAAGAATGCTACGGAAGTTAGGAGTTTTCTTGGGTTGGCGGGTTTCTATAGGAAGTTCATCAAAGACTTTACTAAAATAATGGTCCTGCTAACTTCATTAACCAAGAAAAATCTAGTTTTTGCATGGGATGAGAAATGCACGGAAGCATTTGAAAGTTTGAAGGAGTTATTGACTAGTGCGTCGGTACTCACTATTCCTAGTGGGATGAAGCGTTTTACTGTTTGCATCGACGCATGTAGTTAAAGTTTTGGAGCTATTCTTATGCAAGAGGGTAGATTAATAGCCTATCAAGTAGGCAGTTGAAGGACCATGAGAAGAGGTACCTCACTTATGACTTTGAGTTAGCAACTATCGTCCTTTCCTTAAAGATGTTGATGCACTATCTTTTAGAAGAGTGGTTTGACTTGTTCACCGACCATAAATTCTTTAAATACCTACTCTTCCAAAAAGATTTGAATCTTATGCAGCATAGATAGATGGAGTTTATAGCAACATATGATTTTGAGATCTGTGTAGTTAATGCCCCGCTGTTACCCCGCTACAACCCCGCTATATCTCATAGCGGATTTCTACCGCTATGATTTTTCCATATAGCCCCAGATTATGGCCTTTCCGCTTTAATCCCCGCTATTTCCGCTATATCCCGTTATTTCCGCTATATTCCGCTATTCCCGCTATATCTTTTTTAATAAAATGAATTGAAAAATTGCGTTTATACATTATAAAATTACGAAACTAATTTATTTGATTTAATTTATAATATATTTTCAGAAATGAAAATACTCTAATATTCTACCAAATTCAATTATGTTATATAACAGTTTTTCGTTTATTTAAAGTATATTCGCACATGTTTTTATTTAAAATTATTTATGTATTATTTATAATTCAATTGAATGATAATTTTTCATTTAATTACCATTTATATATTTGTAAAAACATTAACTACGATTTTTATATGCTATTTTAGAGCCATCCGTTATATCCCGCTATATTCTCGCTGTATCCCCGCTATGACTTTTTGCACCTCCACCACTTCAAATCTACCGAGCACATTAACTGCACAGCTTGAGATACAGTACACCTCCAAAAAAGGGAACGTTGTCGCTGACCCCCTTAGTCGGAGGCATGCTACTCTAGGTGTTATATATGAGTGGAGGCAGTTGGAGTTTTTCTCGAATTTCGTTTCCAACTACCAACAGAACCCACTCTAGAATATTTGGCAGCCATGGAAGTTAGGCCAGCATTGTTGGACCACATTGGGCACGAGCAGGAGAAGGATGCGACGTTAGATATGCACTTGACCAAAGGGGACATTTGAGAAGAGATGGATGCCTAGATGTCCCTATAATGGAGGATATTTTAGAGGAAATGCTAGTGGAGTGTTAACATTTTAGGAGTGCTAGCGGAGTGTCACAATTCTAGGATGACTATTCACCTTGATGGAGATAAAATGTATAAGAATATGAAGCAAAATTTATATTGGCCAGGAGTGAAGAAGAGGGTATCGGAGTTTGGTTTTCGGTGCTTAATTTCCAAAAGATAAAGACAGAAAAAAGGGCACACGAAGGACTGTTATTGAAATTAGAGGTGCCGACTTGGAAATGGGAGTATGGACTATATACATGGGCTACCTAGGAGCCAAAGAGGCAGTGAAGCTATCTGGGTTATAGTGGATAGACTTACTAAAAGCGCCCACCCCATTCCCGTTGGGAATAATAGGACTGCAACATCTCAAGGGCAAATTTATATCAAGGAAGTAGTATTGTTGCATGGAATTCCATTCAGCATTGTTAGTGATAGAGTCCCTTTATTCACTAACGAATTTTGAAGGAGTTTGCAATCGGCTTTAGGAACAATATTGAATCTAAGCACCGTTTACCATCCACAGATAGACGGGCTGGACTAAAAGGGTGAATAAGATTTTGGAAGGTTTGTTGAGTGTTCTTGCACTATATATTTTGGAGGACGTTAGGAGCAACACTTGCCCTTAGTAAAGTTTGCATACAATAATAGCTACCAAGCGATGGTTGGCATGGAACCCTCCAAAGCGCTATATGGGGAGACCATGCAAATTGCCCAGTTGTTGGTGGGGAACCACTGACAAAATTCTACTTTAACCAGATTTGATTCCTAAGACCTCGGAAAAGATAGAGATGATTAGATAGCGAATGAAGGATGCACAGGATTATCAGAAGTTTTGTGCTGACAAGTGAATGAAATAATTAAAGTTTGAGATAGTAAATATGGTGTTCGTTAAGGTTTTCCCTCTTAGGAAGATGATGAGGTTTGGTACGTCGGGAAATTTGGCATCAAGGTTCGTTGGGCCTTTCCTGATCTTGGAAAGAACAAGGCAACTTGTATATCGAGTGGAGCTATTGAATAAGTTAGCAGGAGTCCATAACATTTTTCATATTTCACACTTGAGGAGATGCCATCACAACACTGCCACTATAGTAGAGCCGTTAACACCCCATACCACTACATACATAGTGAAGCGTAGAACTAGGAAGCTCCGCAATGAAAAATTTTGGCCGGTCCAAGTACGATACGGAGATAATCTGGTGAAAAGCATATGAGAAACTGAAGAGAAGATGTTGGCTTTTAATCTTGAGCTTTTCTCTAGTAAACTTTCTCTCTCTAAATTTAGGTTTTTGGTTGCATTGTGGTTGCTAGATTGGATGGTAGGGGATGGTTGCCATACTTTTTACTCATGTAGAATTTTATGCATATTTAGGATGCTTGCGTACATGCCTATATCACAATCATGCATTCACATTAGGACTAAGCTCGTCTATAATATTTGCATACGTAATCACATTGCATTTTTGATTGAGTAGATGGATGCGTTGATAACTTAGTTGTATAACATAGATGTTGACTATGCATAACACTATCTGTTCCTTAGGAATTTCAAGGATGAAAACCTTTTTAAGAAGGAGGGGAGAATGTAACACCCTGTAAAATTAATAAGAAATTAATTAAGTAATAATAAGGTTAAAAATAAAAATTTTGTTAATGTCAAAATTTGACCACGAAAGTTATACCATTACGTTTATAGCAATTTTCAGATCGAATTTCATATATAAAGTTTTATAATTGGAGCTCAAACAGAAAATTTGTTGACGTTTGAAGTTTTTGAAATTAAAATAATTCGAAGTGAATTTAAATTCAAAATATTAATTAATGTTAACGTCTAAAATTCAAACCGCTAATAAATATTTTAACATCCAAGGGAATCTTAGGGTTTAAGGAAACACTAAAACAAATATTAACATAAATAAAAAAATAAGGAAAAAAATAATTATAACGATAACAGTTATTACATTCCCAAAAATGTAAGATCAGTTGACTGTCTTCCTAGAGTCGGTCGACCACCTAAAAAGAAATAGTCGACCGGTATGAGGGTGGCAACTAGGGTTAATTTAAGCTAGGAACGGCCTGGATTTTATTATTTTAAAATGACTTAAATCTTATGTTTCTAGTCCATTTTAACCATTATAAATAAGAGCCCGGCCCTTTCGCCTTTATTCACAAAAAATTTGCGAATGCTGGCAAAACTCTGCCAGTGTTCTTATACCCTACAATTCAGAATCACTTAGGATTTCTAAGTAAGAGATTTTAGATATTTAAATATTCGATTTCTATTTCTATTCTATCCCTAATATCTGTAACTGGATCTAATTAATATACAATCAAATTGTTGTATATTATAAAACGAAGATATCTTGAGGAAAAATTAGGAGCGAGCGTGAATCAAATCCAAAAGAGAGCAAGCAAATTCTCTATGAGTGAAAATCTTAGATTTTCACATTTTAGCATTTGTACAGGAGAAGTTTGAATTAATTTTATGCCTCGAGATACGAAAACCCAAAAACTAAGCACCTAAAATTCCCCAAACGATATGTCAATTCTTATGTATATTGGAACCTCAATTATTTTATATTAAAACATTAGAATTTGTTTTGCAGCTTGAATATTCCATATTCTATTCCACCTTCAACTCTTCCCTAATGTTGTGTTAAAGGTTTCTAAAAGAATAATAAGTTAGGAAATGGTATATAAAGTATGAATTCTTCTATTCGTAGTTTGCACTTCTTGTTTTTGTAATTTAAAGAAAAAAGAATCTCTTTTTCACTTCAAGTTCCCATATGGGAAAATTGAATGGAATATAAAAGATTTAAATTGTAAGTTTTGTTTCATTGAAATAGAGGCATTAATGCTACTATGTTAATATAAAATAAGTTTGGTATACGATTCTATTTTTTATGCAAGTCTATTTGTTTGGCTAAGAATATTAGCTATTTTGAAAGTATTATATAAAGTTAGACTTATATATGGAAGTTTTGACATTTAACGATTAGTATAGGGTAGAATTTTAGTTAGGAATATCGTTCATATGCTTAGGAATATTTATGTATATCGGTTATTGCGTAAATAAAATATACTATTAATAGCGTATAATTAATAATGTATTAATCGCGTAGTATAAATAAGTTATTAATTAGCATTTAACCCTTTAGGAAGGAAATTAAGGATAATTATGGAAATTAGTCCATAATCAATGGCGAAATAAGGAATCCTTTGTATATAGCCTTAATATGTAAATGCGGGTGAGGTATATATGGTAGTATGCTAGATGAGTGGAATTATGACTAAGTTATAGAGACACGAGGTCAGTCAAAAGCATAGAGAAATCTGTCCAACTAATATGGCTACAAGTAGTATGACTTTGGAACTAATGTGAGACATCATCTGCAATAAGTATCCATGGAGCATGTGTAACGACCCATGTAAATTCGATGTTTAAAATGAATATAATTAATAGGATTTTTAATTTAAATTTAGAAAGGAATAAAAATCTTAGTTATTTATGTGAAAGAGTATGTGAAATTTGATGTACTACGGGAAATTAGAATTTACAAATTTAACTATATATTGTAATTAATAGAAATAGTGGAAATTGTTGCATTGGATATAAGTTAGAATAAGTAAAGTAATGCAAGTATTGGACTTAACAATGAAATAAAATATTGATTATGGGTATTGAATGTAGATGGGTGAAATAAAGAAATGCAGGACAATAAATAATTTATTTAATACAATCCCTTTTATTTGTTAACTATTGTAAGGGTTAATTAATTATGAAAATTTGGAAATAGGTTCAAATTGTATGTTAGACAATCAAATTTCAATAATTAAAGTTAGTAATTAATGGATTAAATGGAATAATTAATTGGAGTTAAGATCTAAATTTGTATGTGAGCATTAATTGATATTGGAATATAAAGGGGTAAATTTATAGTATAAAATGTAGACATCACCTTTAAGATGATGGGTTTATAATTGATGCATAATAGGGAAATCAAATGAATGGATTTAATTTAATAACAATTAGCAATTAATGAATGAAGAGAAATTTTAAGGGCGTAACTGTTTTCGTTAAATTAATTTTGGTAACAAATTGTATTGAATATAGATTTAACGTTGTGTGATGTATTTAAGTAATAATTGGAGAACAATGTAAATTATATCCGTGAATGGTCAATTCAATTAAACAACAAGATTTTTAAATAAATAAACGTTTTTATTTAGGTTTCAATTTGTTAATTTATGAAGTTTAATGGGAAATCAATTGCAATAAATTGCCCTAATTTATGCAGTTAGAGGAGATTTAGATTTGCATTATAGATGGAAGTATAATCTAAATTGATAGGTAACAAACTTAAGAATAAAATTTAGAGCTAATAGGTGGCAAATTTATATAGTTGTTTATTTACGTAATGTGTACGTAAGCTTTGGTAAACCGATTTCTATCGATCCAAATCTAACGATTTGTTAATATAGATTTAAGTATAGGAGCAGTATTTATTAATTGAATTGAAGTATTGCAAAATAAATGAAATTCAATGTTTAATATTACATTATTGTAAGTAAGATAATATGTGTAAGAATTGTTAAGGTCATTCATATTTGACAAATTTATTGAGTTATAAGGATTGATATATAAATTAATGTTAGTTTAGGATATCGTTACTTGGTGATTTATTATAGAGTAACGGGAGTGTGAACGTAAAATAATAAAAGCATAGATTTATGGTAGGACATAATTTATGGTTTTGGGAATTTAAATCCAAAGATTTATTTATTTGAGGAAATAATACGTATTAAATCTCAACTTGATATAATCAATGCAAATTTAGTAATTAAAAATAAATTGCAAGTTGGTAATTTAGGATGTTTGTGAGTAAATTTGCAGGTAAGATAATTTTTAAAGTTTTACCCATTCATATAATTTATTTAAATATATATAAATCAAATGGCAACATTGTGTTAATAATAGTCGTAAGTGAATTTGAATGCTAAAGGGGTAACAATCGTTTTAGGTTAACCGTTTATTTAATATATTAAGTCTAAATTGGTAATCGATTGAAATAAAAAAAAAATTGTTTTGTTAATGTGACTTAGTTAATAAAGAGGAATTTATATGAAATGAAGCATGCATGAGAAATGCATTTTATAATTCAATGTTATGTTTACGTTAAGTATCAAATAGAGGGAAAGAAAAGTAAATATTGAATTGATTGATGAATAAGTATTCATTGGATAGAAATTTAATGTAGAGTTGATATTAATTGTATAAAATCTATCTAAGATAATGAATTGCAATAAATTGTGGGTTGATAATAAGGTGTGAATGGAAATTTGATTTGTTATATTAAATGAATAGATTCAAATTGTATGTAGATAATAAATTGCAATAATTAAAGTTGGTAATAAATGGAATATCAAACTATTTATAAAGTGAATATAAGTAGATGTAACAAATGAATAGGAAATGCTAGTTATTCATAAAGTGAAGGAATGGAACCTAGATGGAATAAGAAATTGGATTTAGAATCTTAATTTGTAGATGTGCATATATTTATAAATGGATTAATTTATGAAATAAAATGGTAAGTAATTATAATATTGTTATTAATAATAGACGTTACTTTAAGGATAATTAATGTAGTAACGTAAGGTGAAAATGTAAATTAAAAGAGAAACGTAAAATTTAGTTAAGGTAGTAATTTATGAATTGGGAATAAAATTCAAATGTTATATTAGGCAGTAAATCAATTTGGAAATAAAATTTTATTTAATTGGGGTAAATTGATATACACTAATGTTAAATATATACATAAGATGATGATTGATTTATTAAAGAGAATTGAATACGAATAGTATAAAATTTCATTTGAAATAAGATTTTTTAATTTACTGAATTTACTTTAATTAAAGGTAAACACTAAAATTTTTGCAATAAATCTTTATTTGATATGGAGGTTTGGTTAATAAATTTGAAGCTAATTGCAATCAGAAATGATAGGAATGGTAAGTTGACCATTTATTCATAATAAGATCTAAAAATCAAATAAATGGATTATTGAAATTTAAATTTGACAAATTGTGAATTCATTTAAATTCGGATCCATCTGTCTATTCCAACTTCATCTATAAATACCCCGCTAAACCCTAGCCTCCGCTTATTCTCATTTGTCTGCGCGTAAAATTTCATCAGCTCCTTCTCCTCCTCAATGGCAGACAAACAAATCCTAGATCCAAATAAAAATTCCAAACCAAATCAAAAGCTAAAATTCAAACTTCTCAGAAAAATCTGGAAGCAAAACGCATGAGGGAGAGAGGGAAAGAAAGGGGGATGACGTGGCGCTTGAAGGTGTTCTTTTATTTCTATTCTTTTTTCTTTTTTTTTTGAAATTTCAATCACCGTTAATGCGTATAACTTTCTCCTACGAACTCCGTTTCACGCGAGATTTTTTTTGTTAGGATCGTAATAAAATTCCAGATCTTTTGACACTGGTTTGAACAAATTTGGAGACCGTCGAATTTTTGGGTTTAAATCGGATTTAAATTCGATTTAAATTCAAAAGGTGAGTGTTTTAACCCACTCACAATTTTTAAAATTTCTTATGTTTGTTAAATTGATTTTAGATATGAGTATAAATTTATTTATGACTATTTGACATATTTTATTCCTTATCTCTGTTAAATCGCATTTATTTAATTTAACTGTTCATAAATTTTATTACTGCGTATAAATTGACAATTATAGTTATTTATTTGCATATAAACTGTTAGTTTAATAGTTGTTAAATTCATTTTTGAATATAACTGCCAGTTATTACATGTTATATATTATCAGATGTATATTGATATTGATTTATTATTGGATGATGATTGTGATATGGATGATGGATGATGAATGATGAATGGATGTTTTATTTTATATCATTAAACTGCAAGTTATCATGCATTTTTCATTTCATTCGGGATTGTGGTTTGAAATGATATACAACCGCAAAATTTTATTTTAAATTGCGGATTGAAATGATAAACATCCGTATCACTTGACCATAGGATAGAAAATTTTATACAGGCACCGCGGTAAATATATATAATTATTTTTGGAAATGTTTTTCTATGGTTTTGTAAAGTTATATATATATATGGTTTATGAGATACTGATTTGGTTATTGATAAAGGCTATTATATATATATATAGTAATTTCTGGTTTTTAAGCTTTGTATAAATTTGATTTGAAGTTTAAATAAAGTTTGATTTTAAGATCAAATAAGATTAAACATTTATTTAAAATTTAATTTCTGGAGTTTTATGACTTAAATGAGAATAGATTTGGAAGATGAATATTATGTTAAATTGAAATTTAATAAAAATTAGAAATTTTAAAGGATATGATTTTTATAACTTGATTTTTGTGTAAAGTGATTTTAATGAATATCAGGTTGATTAAATGAATATATAATAAATTGAAAGATGATCCAGTTATATGAAGTTAAAGGTTTTCTTAAATTATATTGAATTCATTAAGCAAACATTTCAAGTCTAAATAAGAAGTAATTGAATTTGATACATATGGATTTGTCAAATGAGTTGTTTTTTTGAAATGGTGAAATATTTAAAGCCTTGAAACATAAGAAGTGAAATGGTATTTGGAAGTGTAAATCGATATTTGAAATTGATTTGTGAAATCTAAAGAAGCTATTTTGTTTTATAAAAGTAGTTTAATATTTAACCATTTAAGAGGTGGAAATTTGTTTCAAAGCTATGTTTTTCAAGGTAGTATAATTTGGAAATATTATCTTCAAGAGTTGATTTCTAAATATTTTACTTTGGAAACCCTATGATTTTGGAAGGAATATATATTGGAAAAAATGATACCGTATTAATTCGGGTTTTAAAAGGAAATGATATCATATTTATATGGTTTTGAAATGGATATTTTATTCTGGTTTTAAAGTATAATTATTTTAAATGACCGCGGTGTTATAATAACGATTGGTTGGCAAAGAGACGGGATCGGATATGGACATACTCTCTGTCGATACTGAAAACCACTTCGACTAACCGTGTACGCGGTGGAGATTCCAGAATGAAGTAGATTGGTGGCGACGTTTCCCGTAAGGTAAATACGTGGACCCAACTCCCGTGAGTTGGCATAAGGTGGCTAAAACAGGAGTGATTCTCGGGCCAATGAGGTCATTCCTCTGATCGAACGCACTCCTTCGATACTATACTCTGACTTTGGATTGATTCGGTGGCCACTATTGATTTCTTTGATTTGGGGGTGTTAGTTCGAGGTGGGCGGTAGCTGTGGCTACGCGTTACCACCAGCCCGGATAGCAATTGGTATATCTACCCTGGCATTGCCTAGTTGTGCCGTGTCACCTACCCTAGCGCGCCTTATACGATTTTGGTTTTGTACCATACCTATGGAGTGCCCTCTGACGACGCCCAGTACGGGGGAGATTACGGTACTGTATAGACTATGGGAATATATTCTGTGTTAAGGGCTATATGGGTAACCCCTTAACGCTATTAAAAAGGTAAGTTTATTTTACAAATAGACACTATTATAATAGCGCAATATACTACATAGTAAATAGTTTAACGGATCCTTAGGAGATGTAAATCCCGAGCATCTCTTGAGTTACTGCACTCATATTTATTTCTGTTAATTTAACTCACATAAGATCTTTTAGTTCTGACTCGAGTGTTTTTGTCTTTTCAAATTCGCTCGGGTCAGTCCGAGCGTTTCAGGATTGCAAGATTTAGCTCTGGAGGACGAAGACGAAGATTTATATTATTATTATTTATACTAGTGCACTACACACTGTTCCGCTGCATTGTTATTGGTATGTGTAATTCTGATATGTATTATATAAATGGTTTTGTAAACAGATTTATAAACTGTATATTTGATTATTATATTTTATCCTTCCGCTGTGAGATTCTGTTTAGTTTTTTTCTTCTCTGTTTTTTCTTATTTACCCCATAACAATCCGCCCTTCCGTATGGTTTGAATTGGCACGTGTGTCGATTTAAAGTGTGCGAAAAAGCGGGACGTTACAGCATGCGAGGTTGATCCAAATTCTATAGGATAAGTTTGCTGAATTAATCGACCTATCAATACTTACAAATGATCGGACTAATGTGAGACGTTATATTTTGGGTTACGAGTTATAAGGCATAGGAACTGATTTTGTGTTAGGGCTATTAAGTGATTGTTCAGTGTCCGCCTTCTTTCCACTTAAGAAGTATTAAATGGTCGAGATTATCGATTAGGTGTGGTAGTGAGGAATCTTGGGAGGGGTCCGCTTCGGGATTGAGGTATTAAGTGGTTATTATAGGATCTGCCTCTATAACACCCTGTAAAATGAACCATAAACAAATGAAGTAAATTATATTAAATATGATAAGGTAGAAAATGGAAATTTTATAAATTTGAAATTAGACCACGAAAGTTATACTGTTGCATTCGTGGTGAAATTCTTATTAATTTCCATATATAATATGCTAAAAACAGAGTTCGAACGAAGAAGTTATGAGCATTTAAAGTTTTCAGATTTAAAATAATTTTAATAAGATGCAAATAAATGATTAATTCCCTAATTTGAAATTTGAAATTAACTGTGATTAGCCTTGGGGGGTTAAGTAACGCTAAAAATTAGCAATTAATGTTAAAAGTTTATCAGGATATGAAATCAATAAATTATCAAGCAACGGTAAAATAAAATAAATACCTTCCCAAAATAAGGGAAGAAGTCGACCTAGCACCTCAAGGGGTCGACCTAGAGTTCGACCATAGGGGTCGATTGCTTGGAGCAATGGGGGTCGACCACTTTCTTGTTGTGGAGCCTATTTTGATGAGTTGTACGTTTTAGATTTATCCTTTATTGATCTATTCACATTCAATGGTTTTGGTGCGTTTTCAGCCACTATAAATTAGACCCTAGATCTGACTTTTATCCACAAATATTTTTGGAACAATAGCGAAACTCTACAATTGTTATCTCTTCAAATTAGACCTTAGAAACTCCATAGAAAATTCAGGTAAGAATTCGATCCAGTTTCTAATTATTTCTTCTTCTTCCTCTAACCTATTCTTATTTTATTCTCCTTCAACTATTATGAATCTATTATATATACCTCTTCCCCATGTGTGTGTATGCCAAAAGAGAGATTTTGAAAAAGATTGTAAGTCATGCAAATCTAAGGAAGACGTAGCTAAGGCTATTTAGTGAGTGGAAACCTTGGTATTTCTTTTTCAATAATTGTTTATATCTCCTTTTGATTTGAATATGTTTAAGGGATTTTGGGATTGCGAAAATATGAGAGACAAAACCCGCCAAAATTCATTTTTATTTCGAAATGTCAATTATATGTTGGGATTCTCAATTATTTACATTAACTTGATAGAATTTGTTTTATTTATGCAATTTTTGATAATTCAATAGTCTATTCCACTTCTCTTTCTTCTTTGGTTCAAACTATGACTTTTCAATGAAATAATGGGTTTAGATTATAAATTATATTCGTAGTTTACGCCATTTATACTTACCTATTTCTTTGTAAAAAATGAGTTGAATAGAATTCGGAGTTTAGATTGCAATTCCTATTGATTAGGATATTTCATAGAATAGGTGTAATAAATTGAGTTTCTATTTTATTTACAAGTCGGTTATTGCAGTTTTGGTTACGAATATTTATTTTCTGTTTTGGATATTAGAATCCTTTATTTTGGTATGTTGAAATCTTGGAAATTTTAAGAAAAATGACTTGTAATGGTACTTGGCTAGAGAATTGACATTTAACGCTAGTTTAGGGTGTAAAATCCGTGCGTTTAGAATTTATTAGACGTGAATATTTATCTCTATTAACAAAATTAACGTATAATTATTGCATATATAGCATAGTTAATTGGTTAATTATTTTCATTTATTGGGAATGTAAATGATTGTTATGCGAAAATAAGAGGACGCAGTTATTTAGTCTAATTATTATTCTAAAGTGTAATAAAGAAGATTTCTTATAAGACCTTATTTATGAAACGGTGAGATGGGTATTATTATATATATATAGTGTATTTAATTTATGGCTAAGTCATAAATATGCAAAGCCAATAAAGTTACATGACGGAAGTCTGCCCTTCACTTTGAGGCAACCAGCAGTAGTGTACACTTTCTATGGATGTAAGATATCCTTATCGTAAATATTTATAATGACGTGAGGTTAGTTCCAAATTTTATAGAGGAAATCTGCTCAACTAATCTGACTACTAGTTCCTACGAAGTCGGACTAACGTAAGACGTCATTATGAGTATGGACCATAAGGTGGACCTACTTCGGGGTCTTGAGGTATTAACTGATTGTTTGGAGGCTCGCCTTTTTTCCCCCTATGAAGTATTAAATGGTCAAGGGTTACATTAGATGGTATCTTAATGGGGTCCGCTTATTAAAATAGGTACTAAATGATGGGGTCTACTGTAATTAAGGTATTAAATAATCAACGTCCATCTATTTTCAACCATGAAGTGTAACACGCCTTGAAAATAGGTATTAAATAATAGGGTCTACCATGATTAAGGTATTAAATGATCAAAATTTGCCTATTTTTCAATAAAAGATATTAAGTGGCTTGGGTATCGTCTCTCACATTATTAGCTGTTTACGACGTACGATTGAGACATGGAATTCTAGAAACATGCTTCTAAAATGGAAGGCATTAAGTGGTTGGACCTGCCTCCTTTCCTTTTAAAAAAGCATTAAATGGTCTTATGTTCGTAGACATATTCTTACTTTGAAATATACTGCTCAAGTACTGAAAATGTAAGACTCGAGGTTTTTATTCACCAGACACTTATTTTTCCAACTCTCTCCTCATTACAACACAAGTTAAAAACAAAGTAACCGCAGTAATGATGCTTAAAGATGGAAAAGCTTGGCTTGCGGCAGTATTTACTATTATCCCTTGCTTTTATACATACCCATGTATATAAACAATTGTTGCAACAGATTTGTGATACAATACGATGGTATTTTGTATCGTGACATTTTATGATTTTAAAATAAATGTATACACTTTGGTATTATATTGTGTTACATCCACCGTGAGTTCTAAAAGTTTAGTTACGGCTCTATAACGTTATTTTATTAGTTCTACCAACAGCTTACCTTAGAATGGATCTAAGTTTCGATAAGCCTGTTCTGGATCGAAATTTAAGTATGTTTCAGGGTTGGTTGTTACATTTGGTATCAAAACCTAAGTTACCCAATTAATGGAAAAAGTGTACAATATGCATGAGCGACGTACTCGTTATTTTTAAAAAGATTTTTCTAAAACTCATATATATAGACACACACACATACATACTTATTCTGAATTTATGCCCAATTCTATAAATTCCTACTATAGAACTAGCTGCTATCTATTGGATATTCATACAGTAACACATAGTCATGCCATAATATTTCATAGACATTTCGTTAAAACAAAAATTAATATTGTTAAAACTAAGGAACCTATGTTATGACTCTCTACAGGAGATCATCCATCTAAGGAGCTCAGCTTCAAGACTAGAACAAAACTTTCAAATGGCTTTGAAGCATCTGCTTTCAACCCCAAGAAACAAGCTTTATATTCCTAATGTTTTCTGCATTTGCATACAAACCATGTTATATGTAATAATTATGATGATACATATACTATCTCAAAATGTTGTGTGTATTGTTTGGGTTAATGTAATGAAATAAACGTCCTTATGAAAAGTATCTATTCCAGTTCAACTCATACATTAATCAGCATATCAATCAACAAAAATTAGAAGTTATACATTTACACTGCTAGTGGAATATTTCAAACTATAGGCGATGATAAGCATAAAGCGAGAGAAGGACAAAGTTCATAACTGAGGCAATTGCCTTAGTGCTGAACTGAAGCATCCTCGGTTCAAAATTGAATGGTGCTTTCTTTTTTGCTCTTTAGTGGTTTGAGAACTGACAATTACTTAATCTATAATAAGTTTAAAATCGAAGCTTTATTTGAGTGTGAAAATATCAATTCGGATAATATGTAGACAAGCTATAGAAGGTTTATAACATCAATTCGAACAGCTATTTCCACACGCAAATACTACTGTACTGAACAAAATGTGTTATAGTATATACTTGCTTCATTAATGTAAGAATCTGTTAAATAGCTTCAGATATAATCATGCTACAAGAAAAATGAAATTAGTGATATTATTCATCAAGTTATTCAAACAAGAGGCTTTTTTCTTTGATTTTAGTTTCAGCTAATGTATAGGTGATCTCAAGATAATAGACATTGTTGTGCAATATTTCTAGCACAATATTATCTGGATTGCTCAATTTTCTCTTATTCTACAATGAAATATGGAGAAAAATAGCACAATGATGCATTTACATATGAAGGTAATGAGTATAAAACATGAGTTTACTTAATGATCATTACATACAGGGAGAAAACTATTTGAAAAATACATTTACATTGTTTGTAAAGCACAGGTGACAGATGGTATTTCAATTCTACAAAATGTTACATGTTCTAGTTTAAGAACTTTATCAAGTTAATATGTTTTTATGATTAACATATATATATATATATATATATATATATATATATATATATATATATATATGATTTGTTGTAAATAAAATTATATTAATTCATATATACTTATTTATTACATATTATATAATAATTTATATATAATTTTGTTTCATACATATAGTTCTATGTATGTTTACTTAATAAGTTTATCAAGATAATAAATTTTATGATTTACATAAACACACACATGTATATATAATATTTGTTATATATATTATTTATATAAATCTGTAAGCTTATTTATTTCACACACACAAGCATATATATATATATATATATATATATATATATATATATATATATATATATATATATATGTATATATATATCATGATGACAATGATGATTACAGCAAGGAGATCAAGGCATTGAAGGTATTAACCCAAAAATGTTTACATGTATGTCCAAACCCAATCAAAACTAACCTTTCAAACATAATGGAAATAAGTAAACATAATGGAAATAAGTGCAGTAATTCCAGAACAACGGTTAAGGGAATGTGAGTCGACAAGTTTGGTTGTCCTGCATCCTTTTTTGCATTAGTCTTGCACTCGTCTATTTTGCTACTTGGCACAAGTGATACGCCCATTGTTCTACCCTGCTGTTTGCACCAGTTATGCAACCATCTGGTGACATACAAATTAGTAAGATTTATAGATGTAAAAAAACAAATCAAACGTTAAGAAACTAAAAATAAGAACAAAAAGTTTAGAAAGCATACGTAGTAATAAGAATAAAAGTGGCTTATAGCATCAATGGGTAATAATACATATATAAAGAAGTAGGAGCTCTAAACTATTATGAAGGTTGATAATAGAACTAGCAAAGCTTTATATTATCAATCAATAAATAATTAGTTGATGACAAACACCATTTTTTCAGTGGTTAAGTGATTTGACTTTGATGCGAGAGGTCATAAATTTAAAACTTACGTAGCACAATCCGAACATATATCGACATGTAATATGTTGTTCTAATGATATATTACATCTAAGTACCAATTCAAAATAAATAAATCAGCTAATCAAAAGTACAAAAGCATAGTAGATGGAAAATGACCTTGCATTTTCAGTAGTACCGTACACCTATTAGCGGCATGGAGGGATGATCATACTCCAAGTAAAATTCTCCTTAATTGCTTGTAATCTGAATGTTTATTAAAGCCAGTTCTGCCAGTTTTTCTCAATATTTAGTAAATTGTCAGTTTTTTTTTTGCAAATAGACCCAAAGTGCTTTTTTTTTTGATAAATAGTTCAAAAGCTTGTTCAAATTTGTAATTTATTTTAAAATGTGGTCTAATGAGTAATAAATCCAATTTTAAAACACATTTATTAAAATTCATACAATATAATCCTATCACGTTTATTAAAAAGATTATTCAGCAGCACCAACCATATATATCCAACTATATATATTAGGTTGGCATACCCAAACTTAGTCCAGTATTTGTCTCTCGTAATTCCCACTTGAAACACAATTCGTAGAACAACTAGCAATGCAACCTATCAAGAAAAATATCAATAGCAAAAATAAAAAATACTCAAATTCATTTTCATGCATCTCTAATGATTCATACGATATTCATGTGTAATAAGGAAACCATACCCGAATCTAGAACATGGCACCTTGATTTATTGTCCGTACAAAAACCATAAACAAAACTGGGTGATGCATCCTGAACTGTTTTGGTTTTGATCTTACATTCAAGAAAGCAGCATTTATGCCAATTGGGTAGACGATCCTTTCTTTTGCATCTGAAGAAAAAAATGTAATCAAGCCTAGTGCGCACGCACGCGCGCGCACACATATATGTGTGTGTTTAGAGTATTAAACATGTATGTACAGATATGATTATATTCTTTGGAAGTTGACTCTTACTATGTTATTAGTACACTAATCTTGTTGTTTGTTTCATGAAGCTATTGATATATTCTTACTATTAAAACCCCAGATTATTACTATGATTATATATCTAAAGTAGATATAACTGACCGAATCCAAAAAAGCAAACTTATCTCATAAATCCACAAAAAGTTTCTGACAACACAGTGACAAGCCAGTACTCAACAGAGACCTCCGCCATATGACTATTTTGCAACAGACATCCAACAAATCGTTGCTTAATGATTAAAAAAGATCGATAGAAATAGACCTATCCTATTCAATCATTATACAATTAAACAACAGCAGTTTTAAAATGCATCCAATGACAGTAATAATTCATATCCATACCTCTCAATCTATGTGCTACGCAGCAGCTGTTTGCTTGCTATCAGAAGCAGCAGTCCACACAATATGCTTCAGCGCTGGCTTTAGTACATTACTGCAAAACCTCATAAACTCTAGTGTATCTCCTCCTTTACTGACCTCTACAACTAAAACAGATGGCGCAACTGAGAATATATCAGCAGCCACGGACAATTTTCCCATTCGTGAAGATCAATCTGATGATGTTGGATTCATGAAGAAGGGAGAAAATTAGGGTTCTTTAGAGCGAAGTTGAGGAAGAAAGGAGTTTTGACATGAAAGTAGGGATTTGATTAATGAGAGGGAATGAAAATATTTTGCCGCATAAGTGTCTTACTCTCATTCTATTAACGTTGGAGCCCAATTGATAGCGTGAATACGGTGACTATTTAAAATCTGCATAATGAGAACAGCACCTTGCTTCCCAATGCTATTCATTCTTGCAATTAAAGAATGATTTTCTTGTAGTAGTCCTGATATATCAGATAATCGTATCTACAGTATATATGCTACAAGAAAAAAGTAGTTTCGAGTATGTCAAAAATTCAAACTAAAGCTCAAAAAGGTTAAGGGCAAGATAGCTTAGCTTATTTCTAAGTATTGCTCTAGTATTCCCATGCACCATTAAAAAGAAATGAAAAGAAAATTGGTACATGAACTACCAATTAAATAGAATAGAAAATTTAGGGGGAATGAGAAATTATCAATCATAATCTCCATAGACAAAAAAATTAAAAAAAAATGTCACGATTGATATAATACAGTTTACACATAACAGCTTAAACCAGAATCAACACATTCAGCAATATTACTTATACAAGACACATGATTTTTGAAATCAAGCAGGGTGGAATACATAAAATCATGTTCGACGTTTGTTGTTAATTTGGGATGATGATACACTTACCTCATTTCACAATATCTTGCATTGATGAGTCAACTTATGTGTTTCTGGATTAATGTGCTCTACGGGAGTTGGATGCGAGCGACTGGTCCATGCCAAGCATTATTATCAATGTCCAAAAATCTGTTAAAACATAATTAATCGTCGGTAAATTAAAGGATAATTTAGCTGTAAATTTTGAATTGTGAACAATAGATGGTCGATACCTAAGAATAGCCTGGAGCAAGAGCTGAGAGTGATGACTCCTGAGTTCAAGAATTTGTAATAAGCTGGAGTATATTCACTTATCTTCATGTAATATTAACAAAAAAATGTCATCCCCATTTTGAAATGAAAAGCATACTTAAATTTACATATAAAATAAGAATACGACTTAAAAAATGATAATGAAGACGTATAAAAAATAGACCAGTATAGTCCCATTATTATGCACAACAAGAGACGTAATTCTAATAAAAAAATCATCAGACTGGTCGTATTTTTTTTTCAATACCAATTGTACTGCAATATACAAATTGTGCGTTACAGAACATGGGGTTATACATGGGGCAGTAGGATCCAGTTTAAATTGTACACTTAAATGCTGTGTTTCCCAATCAAACATCAACTTGTTATAACTGACTGATTTCAAAGAGACTCAGCAATACTTTCCACATTGAAGAGCCAAATTGATAAGTAAATAATGACACCCGAATAGCTAGAGAAAAATTTTCTATGTTATAAAGGTATCCCATGATGGCAGTTTAACAAAGAGAGCTTGATCATTGAGCTACATATTTTATGTCTGGAATATTTGAACCAATAATCACAATTCAAAATGTCAAGTATGATCTCCACACAGTAGACGAAGCATCTCACATAAACTTTTTGATGTTATAATTATACCATATACCATTGTCTTGAACACAAAGATAGAAAATAACCCACACGCTAGTATTAATTTGGTAGAAGCAACATGATATAAAGAAATTTTAACTAATGCGCTAGACTTGTTAATAGTATGTTGAAAGGAGAAAAATATTACGATGAAGAAATATAGAGACGTTCTAACTTTTCAATAGCTATGAATTGTAGACTAAATGGAGTGTAGGGTTGTTGCAGCACGAGCAGTAGTGTGTAGACCTATTACAGCTTGAGCAAAAGTAGCAGAACATATACCGATTACAACTCGGGCAATAGTAGCAATCAGAGTTGTTGCAGCTTGAAGCATGGACCAACCGCAGTTCAAGCAATGGGGCAGCTACAGCTCGAACAGTGAAGTTGCTGCAGATCAAACAGCGGAGCTACAACTCGGTGCACGAAGCTACTGCAGCTCTGTGCGCTGAGTTGTTGCAGCTCGGACAGTAAACCTAGAAACTCAATGACACTGATCCCACTCAACATCCTAATTGCAAAATTACAACACCATGGATATTTAAACATCCATTGTATATCTTTTAGTGCACACATTTTTCTCACGTAAGATTGAGGTAGTTTTATATCATCTATTCACAACTTAAACATTTGCGAACTCATTTTAAAACATATTTTCTAGTGTTACGGTAATCATTAATGAACGTTGAAGAACACTATTTTATAAATTGTGCATACATTTAGTCTTGTCCTTAAACATAGTATTATGTGTATTGATGCATGTTTTCTCACATCTACTTTTGCATACCTTCTTCCATGCAAAGAAATCTATCTTTTCTTTCTTACCAACAAGAAAAATAATCATTGATGCAAAATAAGAGAAAGCCTACAAATTATAACCTTATTCCAAATACAATTGATCTATATGACAGTTCAAACTGCGTATAGCATTTACAAATAGATATTAGGCATTATGAGTAAATATAAGGCATTATTGGCATTTGAAAACCATATTAAGCAATGTTTAGCATCGATGGAAGTACATTAAGCAAAATTCAAACAGTGTACAAAATTCAAGTATTTGTCAAATAACAGCAAAATTAAATAGTGAACAAAACCAAGTAGTGCAAAATAAAGAAGGTAAGTAAAATTCAGCAAGAAAGAAAAATTCTATCAGAATACGAATTCAATAAGAAGATAAAAGCAACAAACTAAAACCTCAAATTTGAATTTGTGAATTCCTTTGATTTTGAATTGGGGGGAGAATCTTACCATGATGACCACAGTAAAGAAGAGCTAGGATTACCGACCAATTGCAATTGAAGCTGGAGAATCGAATTGGAAAATGAGCTAGGGTTTTACTGTTATTCAGATCAAACTGGAAAAAAGGTCGACGAGGGTAGCTGATTAGTCAGTTTACACATGGAGACACCTCTGGTGGTAGCGAAAGCAAAAGCGAAACGATGGGATGCGGTATTTTGAAGTGAATAAGAGAGATGAATGATCTAGGGTTTCGTTAGGAAATAAGGACGAAATTGTTGGGGGCGATTTAAGTTAGAAAAGAAGCGGCTAAAAATTTGTGAGCCCGCGTGAAAATTTTCTTATCTTGCTGAAAGAGCGTTTATAGATTTTATTTGTATATTATTTTAATCGGATAAAACAAAAATAGCAACCAACGTTGAATCACTATGTTTTAATATATCTTAAGGATTTGAATAATAACTTTTCTTTCCTTGTAGTGAATTGTGACGCCCCACCTCTATACCCACGCTAGGCAAGAACACTGCGGAATAATGCTGTTGACTAGCACGGAGAATAAGGCTGTTGAGGAGCGATCATCTGTATAATTCCTTTGTGCGAGTACCGATATGCCAGATAAAAATATAATTTTTCATCTCAAGAGAAAATCCGACATACCGACACAAACTCAAAGCTACTATACAGTGGCTATAAAGGTCTTCGGAAACAAATATAGAAATAAACATAACGCAAATCAGTCACAGATAATTCATATCACAAGGGCGGAAATAGATATGAATATGTATATAACACATAAAAGTGTTCATCAGAGTAGTGGTCTAACAAGATCCACAATATCAGAAAGAATAGATACAAGTGCTAGACAAAAGAATAAGTATACATCATAGAGTCTAAATCTCAAATGTATACAACCAAAAACTACTAAACTATAGTAGTTAACCAAAAGATCAGATGGTGGTCCGATAAGGAATCAAACAGAAGCACCTGTAAAATCTCAGTCTGAACCGAGTATTATTTAATAAAAAAATAATAAACGGATCAGTCTAGCTATAAATATCAGATGAAATGATATAGAATAAAAGATATGACTAAACGTATAATAATCACAATGTCAAACTGTGATAAATAAATAATTGAAAAATCAATAAGAGATTAATCAATATCGCAAAGATCTTCTCAAAGATAAAAAGGAATGTCATACTCCTAATTTCATTCACCAAGCCACAATAAATGACATATATATCGATGCCAATTGTAAAAGTTGGTGAAACATAAATTCCAGAATTCAACACACGAAATCCAAAAATCAAATAATTCGGAGCATCGACGTCGTACAGCGTGACGTCCGACGATCCAGAAACACAATAGAATGGAACAACGACGTCGTACAGCGTGACATCCGAAGAACCAAATCACAATCAGAGGGAACAACGACGTCGTACAGCGTGACATCCGATGGACCAAATCACAATCAAAGGGAACAACGACGTCGTACAGCGTGACATCCGATGGACCAAATCACAATCAAAGGGAACCATCGCAATCAAAGGGAACAACGACGTCGTACAGCGTGACATCCGATGGACCAAATCACAATCAAAGGGAACAACGACGTCGTACAGCGTGACATCCGATGAACCAAATCAAAATCAAAGGGAACAACGATCTCGTACAGCGTGACATCCGATGAACCAAATCAAAAAGACATCGCACAATGCTAGTCTAAAACATAAAATGATCGTCATGATCAAAAAGAAGTGTCAATTAAACTAAGCTAGTAAATATATGAGTTTGGCTTCATGTCCCATAACCACTTGCTTAACTTAAATATTCACGAACAAACTGTAGATCTCCATTAGAAAATTGTCACAAGAGATTCAATCGAACAAGTCCAAGAATTAACCGATGAAGTAAACGCAAGCGTTTCATACCACTTGTTTTACTAAGTCGTTTAATTACATTTCTCATACGAGTGAGGTAAAGGTTTGTGTATACTAATAGATTGGAAATCGGTTTGAGAAAACGAGCTTTGTAATAAATTAGTGTTGAAATCATTCAAAGAAAGAGTTTTGATATTTACTACTAGTATAGAAAACCTTTATATTTTTAAGTGACAAATCATAAAAGTGATTGTAGAAACAATCAATTCATAAAAATTCACATTCGAAGAAGTGAATAAAATCCAAAAAAATCGATACCGAATCCATCGAAATGGATATTCCAAGAATTCCCGAAGAAAATAAGTCATCAATGCCAATAACAAATGATAACAACAAATAGGGAAATAACACAAATCGATTAGAGTTGGAAATTCAGACAACTAGGCAAAATAGGTATAGTTGGCAAATAGCAGCAGGTCGGTCAACCAGACTCCCTGAGTCGGTTGACCGAACCAGGGGTTAGAAGTGCTCGGGGCACCAGGTCGGTCGAATGGCCCAGGGGCTCGATCGGCCGAAGCCTGTACCCAGCACTTCCAAAACAGAGGCAGGAAGTGCCTGGGCTACAAGTCGGTCGGCCGGCCCAGGGGCTCGGTCGGCCGAACCTGTTGCCAGCACTCTCATGCCCTATTTCAAATGAGGTGCAAATCTCGATCAAATTGCATTCGCTCGAGCAACGGCGCTAAGGGTTTATGCCAATCAACTACCCAGCCCTATAAGCTCTTCGATGCATAATCAAAAACATATTCAAACATGAAAGCTATGATTTTTAAAGAATTGAACCCAAAACACCAAAAATTGAAATATTCACCAAATCAATCCAAACCAAAAGCAATTGCACAAGAATAGGCGTTAGGAATTCATACCTAACAATCGAAGAGAATTATAGACTAAGATGTGAGATAAAAATCTCACATTTGAACCCAAACAATTGAAGAAGAAGCTTGAAAGTAAAGGGAGAATCAATCACTCTTCAACTCAACCCAAACGAGCCTGAATCTATGCTCAAAAGAAGAACATTCCCAAAGTTAAGTTTAGGAATTTTCTGAAATCAAAGAGAGAATGAGTTGGAGAAGAAGAAGGAGATGCTTACTAATGGGTTCTCTTTGATTTTGGAGCAAGAAGTTGGATTTGCAATGAAACTAGGGCTTGGAATTTCTAATTTCCACTCTCTTCCACCATTGTTGCTTAAAGCTTAAAGTGTTAGGAATATGAAATGAAGTAATGAAGAGGAGAGCGTTGGAACTGAGTTAAGTGGGGTTAATGGGCTCGGCCCAAACCAAAGCCCTAAGTGAAAAAGTAGCAAAATTCCACTAACTCCAAACATATCAAAGTTTACACTTAAAAAGATTGCAAACGGCGTTTTGAACTCAATGGAAGGGGTCTCGAGTCTCAATTCGACTGTTTGCAAAAAGTAGGTTTTCGGACTAAAATCCGACGAACGATAAAATATTTAAATATATAATCGATAAATATGCGGGTTGTTACAGACTCCCCTCCTCAAAGAAATTGCGTCCTCGCAATACTTAAGAGGAAAATAAGAAGTAACAACCATAAAAGCATATCAACACAAAAGAAAATTGAAATAAGAAGTTCACCATAAAGAGCACGAAAGAGTTAGCACGAACAGGATCGCTCGATGAATTCTCTAGATTTCCAAGAGCAATCCCTAAGATTTGAGAACCATTAAACTCTCACAAGAAGAACATCTTTATTCTGAAGGCGCTCAACCTCCGAAGCAATGATGCGAATGGAATGTTGCTCATAAATCAAATCTGGTAAAACTTCAATTTCCTCAATAACACCGGGCTCAAGAATAAAAACCGGAAACATAAAAGCATTTCCATAGTTAAAAGACGTGGAAAACGTCAAGAATAGAAGAAAATTGAGCCAGTGCAACGGCGTAGTACAGAAACGGTACGCCCGAGAAACTAGAAACTCGAATAATTAGGAACACCGACGTAGTACAAAAACGGTACGTCCAATGAACCGATAAACCAGAACAACGATGTAGTATAATAATGGTACTTACATTGATCCAGATAAGACGGAACATCGCTGTAGTATAATAACAGTACATCCGATGAACCGAACAGCATAAAAGAACATCGGACGCTAGTCCATAGAAAAAATTGAGATAAAGCTCAATAAAACGAAGTATATCAAAACGTCCGATGAACTTGATAAAAAAAGATAATTCCATTCAGACAATCATCAAAGAGTCAACCACTTGTTGCTTACAACAAAGCGCATCGGCAACATGATTTCCCTTCCGGCAATAAAAAGAATATCAAAATCACAAGATGCCAAGAACTCGAGTCAACATGAAGTTCCTTATGAGAAAATAAATATTCCAAAGATTTATGATCGAGATAGAGAATAAATTTCTCCTCAAAAATGATGATACCAAACTCTAAAAGCGAAAACAATAGCCGCGAGCACTAGATCATAAGTGGCATGCCTAGTCTCAATCGGTTTTAATAATTTTAGAAGCACAAGTGATAGCACGTTCTCTTTTGCAATAGAACGACATCCAAACCAATACGACTAGTATCGGTACAAATAGCAAAGTCTTGGTTCCCCTTTAGGAATCACAAGAATAAGAGTATCGAAAAGAAGAGTTCATTTAAATAATCTTCTTTCCCCAAAAACTAAAACTTTCGAAATTACAATCATCTTTAAGTAATTGGCTTTTTAGAAAATTTTACTTATTTGAAGTGAATTTTACCGTGTTTGATTGTCTCATCGAAGCGTTTAGGAAATTCCTATCGATAACGTTGATCAAGCGCATCGACCAAAATTCTTAAAGCACTCAATGGGCAATAAAATCACAAAATCGTCTTCTAGATAATAAACATGTTTCTTAAAAACTTTTAAGAATATTCTTCGTTCATTTCAAGAACAAAATCCAATTTTACTTATAAATAAATCTTATGGAAAAGATTTGCAAAATTTTAAATTACCATTTTCATCCAAAATGAATAAATACAGGAATGGTCTCATCGAAATATTCATAGAATATTCAATTTATAAAATGGATGAAATAAGCTGGATAAACCGAATGACATAATAAGTCATTCATAAGAATCATAACGAGTGCGGAATGCGGTAAGTGGAATGCTAACTTCCGCAACTCGTAGCAAATGAAAACCGGGTGCAAGGTCGAGCTGAAAAGACCTTAACACTGCTCAAAAGATTGCTTAGGTGACAATCCTAAGACAAACTCAATAATACCGGAAAATTTTCAAACTACATGAATGAGAGAAACAACACTTTCCTCATCGTACGGGCTTAAAGAATAAAATGATGTCACCAAGTTGGAATCGAAATCATAAAGGAGAAATAGAAATCTGCTTAACAGATAGAAAATGTCGAAGATGAATAGTCCACACGGAAAGTAGGATATGGGCTTCACAATGATTAAGCCAATCCTTACAAAATCGATTCCGAAGCCTAAATAAAAAAATCAGCTCGGGAAGAAAAATCACATAAAATAACTTCGAAGTCAATAGAAAGCAAATTGAGTGTTGCGGATCTACCATCCGGATTCGCAACTCCCAAAGAAGTCATCAAGCCCTAAATATTTTCAAAGAAAAAGAATCAACAAGTTCTTTTGATATAAAATAGACCCATATCAAAAAGAACTCAAATAAGAAGATCACGAAATAAATGTAATCAAGGATTAAATGGAAAATACCTTGACCACGAGAAGTGTTACCAGGAGCTTGCACAATATTCAGCTCTCCCTTTCTTGTTGGGACTGGGGCCTTTGAATTTAATTGGTCTCTTCATGTTGTCGTTGAAGTTCTGTTTAGCAACCACAACTTCAACATTACTCTCTCTATCGGCCTCTTCAAGACGAAAAGCGATATCAATAAGCTGATCAAAAGAAACTTCAAGTTTCAGAAGTAATGGCTTCTTAAGATTCTTATTCAAGACATACACAAATCTCTGATTTTTCTTCATTGGGGTATTAATATACTCAACCCCGTATTTAGAAAGAGATTCGAAAGATGCGACATAGTCTGTCACAGAAAATTCACCTTGAACAAGGTCTACGAAACGCCGGGCTAAAGTTACTTTTTCAGCCTCCGGCACAAATTTCAATTCGAATCTTTTCCGGAATTGCTCCCAAGTGAGATCAGCTTCAACGATTTCAGAAATTAAAAGCTCATACCAATCTAATGCTCTTTCTTGGAGCATGCTAGAAGCCACTTGGACTCAATGTAGGTCAATAAGGTTCATGCGAGAAAAGATGCGATCGCATGATTTGAGCCAAGCCTGGATTTCTATAACACTCTCGGATCCTTTGAATGGCCTTCCACCCAAATCGGTATAGTCTCTGCGCAAGCATGCAAAACCAGATCTAGGATGAGTAGGCTCTGAATTGGGACCGGCTGCTTGAGGGTTCTTTACTGGATCAAGAAGCTGCTGGGCAGACATAAATACTCCATCTTTGTGACAACCCGGAATTTTCTAGCAATATCAATTTAATAATCTGCATTAAATATTAAATTGATTTGATATATCTTTATTAATTAGATTTGAATTGATACTTTTCTTTTAATAAATATTTAATTGGTAAATAATATCTGTTAAAATTAATTGAATTGTTTTCTATTTATACATGTATATATTTGTATACATTGTAAATAGATGAGATTTGTTTTAAGTTCAACTAATAAATTATGTTTCAGATGCTAATATACATTTTAGTGAATTGGAAATTATGTTTTATTTAATATAAACTTTTCAAAGCTTAATAAATAAATAAATACAGGGTTTTAAACACATAGGATAAATGCTTAAATAGATTAAAACTTATTTTAACTTAAGTTTAAATTTAAATTTATTAACAAAAAGATTTGTTTTCTTTTCTTTTTAGTATAGTTTGATTAAAATATGGATTTAAAAATATATATGAGTTTTAATATAATTTTGTCAAACGATACTCTAATATATTATAAAATATGTAGTTTATAATAAAAAGATAATTTAATTTATTTACCATTTCAAATTGATAAATGAGTTACTTTTAAATAATGTTAATAAAAATTCAAGACTACAAGATAAATTGGAAAGAAATATAAGTAGTACATTGGTTAAATTTCAATAACATAACAACTATCAAGTTCATTTAGTTTTCAAACAACAAAACAAAAATAATAACATTCACAAACATTTTAAATTATAATAACAAGACAACAAATAAACTAGAAACAAATAAATTTTTAAGTTTGTAAACTATCAAAGAAGAATTGCAGCATATATATACAAGTTTAAAGCATCAAGACAAATATCTATTGTACAAACAAAATCTAGGAACAAATTAAAAGTGTGCAGGCTGAAATAAAACAAAATAAATATATGTGTAAAGGCTTGCTAGAGAAGACAGTGTAAAGTATTTTTAAACAAACAAACAAAGGTAATCAATGTAAATCTTTCTAGCACACAATAAAATATCTTTGTTTTGTTGTACAAACATCATAATACTATAACCTGTAGATGCAAGTATATATTAACTTATCTTCATATCAGTTCGAATGTATCTGGAAAACAAGATAAAAACAAAAAGAAAAATAAAGTTTGTAAAGGCTTGCTAGAGAAGACATTGTTATGCATTCTTAAGCAAACAAACAAAAGTCATTAATGTAAAATCTTTTTAGTACACAAAGTATTTCATATCAGCCTCCGTCTAAAATATCTTTGTTCCAAAAATCTGTACAAACTAGATATGTATGCCATATTGTACAAGTATGGTCACAAGTGTACGAGACATAATAATATACCCATGTCTTCTTTCTTTTCTATAAATCTGCATATTAGTTCGAACTAGGTAAAGACTAAAATAAAATAAAACCTTATATTTTCAAACTCAAAACAAAGCTTCTACTTGAACATCAACCAAGATTTTGTACCACTGAGAATCAAAGAATAGTGTTAGCCTGTAAATTCCAAGCCTGCTTCAAAAAAAAAAGTGTCTCTGCTCTTTTCTTATGGTGAGTAACTTTTTAAATCAAAACTAAATAAATAGATTTCTGTTGCTTGTAAAGTTCTGTGATGGATGTTCCTTGTTTATGCATATATAGTGATAACTCTGTGTTATGAATAGCTGTAAAAATGCATGTCTGGATTGTATATTTGGGCATTGACAACACTGTTTCTTTTGTTCCAAGCTTACAAATTCTAAACCAATTTATCTGTTCAACTGTGATTTATTTTGGTGAGTAACTTCATATCGAATAACTTAAATTTCAATCTAGTTGTATGATTAGAATATGAGACTTTGCTTTGGGTGAGATAGATACATGTATTGGTGTTTAAGCCTGTGTATATATGTATACAGGATCTTCAGGTTTCTATGCTTGCTCTATGATACTCTGGAAACAAAACTTTACTTTTATAAATCATTTACACCTTTGCTGATTGATGAATGAACTTAAGGTTTGAACAAAAGATGTTTGTAACATTATGAAATAAGTTTAAAAATTTAGATAAGATAAAAACAACTTAAAACTTTTCTCTGGAACCCAAATTTCTGAGCAAATTCTTGCACGTAAACCTAGTTTGAAGTGGTCGAAGTGTTTGGTTCCGTTCGTCACCATCAGGTGATCGAGTGCAGTGGAGTTTTGTGAGGGGGTAGCTCGGTCATAGTCGCGTTCATGGCCGGAGCTGCCGGTCGCCAGGTGGTCAGGGTTGGAAGAGGGCGGCACTGACAGGTTTGGAGGGGAGGTGAGGTTGTGTTTTTTCCAGGTTTTTTTTTATTTATTTCATTCGCGCGCGCGCCTGGTGAAACTCGAAGTAGGTCGCTGATTTTCTCGGAGAACTGCGTGGGTTTACTCGAAGTAAACCAGGGCGGGGGTCGGGTTAGTGATATTTCAGGTTTTAAAAACCTGTAACAGTTTTCAACTGTTTTGAGAATTTTTGGTTTAAAATGTAATCGAAGTCAAGTCTAGCTCTAAAATCTAGTTTAATTAGTGAACTTAAGTTAGTTTTGAAATATAGTTGGAAATAATAAAGTTTTCAAAATTTAAATTATTTAAATAACTTAAAAGTGTTTAATAATTAAAGTATTTTCAAACTAGTGCCGAGTTCAAATGAAAGTATAAACTGTTAAGAAAACAATTGAAACAAGTTAACTCAAAATTTAGATATGAAATTCTAAATTTGGAAATAAAATAAAGTTTTATAATTTAAATTTATTCAAATAAGTTTAAGTGAAATTGAACATGTGAGTTTACAAAGGGTTTTGAAAGAAAAAAGAAAAATAATAAATTAGTTTTAAAACTTTATTAATGATAAATTGGTTTTTAATTAGAAAGTAAATCGAAATAAATGTTTTAAACATATTGGAATTGAAAACATAATCAATAATAAGGATGGTTTACTTTAATTCATGAAGTTTTAGAATTTTATATGCATTAACTTTTAAGATTAATTAGGTAAGAATAATTAATGATGGATATTAATTAATTTAGTAATTATAAGTAAAAGTAGTAATTAAGTTAATTAATAAATTAATTAACCAATATGTGATTAAGAACCATCACTACAAGGAGAAACAGCATTTCCGATGGCCAGAAACCGACGGCGGCCATCGGAAACCGTCGGCGGCCGTCGGAAAAGACGGCGTCGGAGAACAGTACTTCCGGCGGCTTCCGACGGCTACCGCCGTCTATTATTCCGACGGAGTCCGACGGGTTCCGACGGGTTCCGGCATCCGTCGGAATCCGTCGGAAATACTGAGTTACAGCCCGACTGAAAGCGTCGGAAGCCGTCGGAAATTTTGGCCGATAAGCCGTCGGAAGCCGTCGGAAATCTGTAAAAAAAATTGTTGGTATTCGCTGCCACCATTGCCTTCCAACCACATTTCTCTTTCAAATACTCTGACATCAATAATTCACAACCCAATATACAATAATCCAATCAAAGATCCAAACCTAAACTACAACATACTTAACAAACGCACAAATAAATAAAAATACAATCAAAATAAGATAAAAAACATACATAACCATCCCAACATTAACAATAATTGTTCCACCATATTGTTAATACACAAATTCATCAATATTCTAATGCACATGTCCTCATAAAACTAGAAAACCAAGTGTATCATACATAATTATACAAATCAATATTTATCCGCACCGTCTATCAAATCATTCTACACAAACAAAAAACATACCTGAACGACGAACAAGTAAGCAATGAGTCAATCTCCTCCAGATCCAGAGCCAGCCGAGGAAGGGAAGCGGCCACCAAACCGCTGCATGTACTCTAACAACTGTGCGGTCTGCAAGGCCTGTTGGCGGTTTTGCTCCTCCAATTGGGACACTCTAGTCCGCAATTCTTCTATACTTGCTAAATCGCTCTATGGTCTGCTCCGCTGTCCCCTACTATGACTGCTGGACTGCAATAATTGAAAAATAAATAAAATCCAAGTTTATTGTCTTGAAAAGGTAAAAATATCAGATTTTAAGTATTTTAATAAAAAATAAATTATTTACCGCTAAATTGCCAAAGCCGTAACGTCGACCATGCTCGGCTGGAGTCATAACGGACTCAAAAATAACGTCCTCCTCATCAGTCGTCAGCTGTTCTCGACCTGTATCAGCAAGGAGTTTCTGCCGCTGCTCCATAAACATCTCCTGCATTAACAAATTAATAATATCATATCTTATTTCATCATAATTTAATAATTACTAATAGTGAATGAAATGAAATATGCTTACATGGCTTTTGCTGGATTTATCGTCCTGCCATGTGTACGAAACAGTCCCGTCTGGATTAACATGCTCGACAGCATGCGTACGGGTGAACACGTCCATATAGCTGACAGGACCTTGTGCCTCGGCTTCCTGAATTTGATTGTTACATACAATTATTATACATTTAGAATCATATAGCATAAACTATTTACATTTATTATTCAGTAAATTTACCAACTCCTGCCGATACTGCTGAAACGACTTCGATCCTCCGCGATGAGTGACGGGATTCTTATTTCTATTTGCAGAGTTTCTATCCGACTCTGTCTGTACATTCAAAATTTGATACATTATTTTTCAATCACGTCAAATTAATAATTCAAAAAAAAAAAATAGTATACTTGCCTTCGCCTCGTCCGTCTTCCAGTAGCTCAACCAAGCTTGATACACGCTCTCTCCCATCCACTTTGGTTTCTTACCGGATTTCTTAATCTCGGATATCGTATCCCTGTAGTTCTTGCACATCTTCCTCATCCAGTATGCTCGTGCCAGCATCATGTCGTCTGTCTGGATGTCTATCTCAGCCTGTGTGAAAAAAAGATTACACTTTAAACGATAAACAATAGAAAAACGACAAAAACGAATTAAAAATGGAAAACAAAAAAATTATACATACTAGAACATCCTGCCATATGCACTCTACGATGTGAGCAGGGATGGAGTCCCACTTCGGCCAGCACGCACTCATCCTACTGCGATATGCTGCTCTAGAGACGTCCAACACAACCTTGGAGGGAAGTAGGTCGAACCCCCTGTTTTTAAGTACGATATAGATAAGTACGTACGTATATCATAGAAAAAATAAGATGCTGAATAAAATTTAATTTTAATTACCCTTCTGCTCTAGGGACCAAAGATACAACAGCACGATGTGGCTCTTACGATGGGCTACTGTCATCGCCTCCAGACGATCGGGAAGAGCTCCTACCTCTATACGACATACTGATAAACCTGTGACATATACACATCATTATATAAGAGTATAAAAATATGATAGTGAAATATATTTCATATGAAAATGACATCAACGGTACAAATTACAGCTTAATTAATGACTGAAATGGAAATAGAAATGAAAGTATGTTATACCTGATTCATAATACATCAAGAATTCAACATGCAATAGTAAACGGACTTGGTTTCATAGTTACATCAATTTAATAATACATCAAGAATACAACATGCGAACAATAGTAAACGGATTTGGTTTCATAGTTACATCAATTTCATAATACATCAAGAATTTAACACTGTCAAAAGTTTCTACCAAAACATTTGATTCATCGATCAAGGGACCAAAATCTGTATGATCGTCTGTAATAATTATTTCGTTATTTTGCTCAAGATCTGCCTGATAAGCTTGTTCGTCGGGAATATCATTCCCATCGAATGTGAATCTGGCCTTTGTTTTAAAAACTGCAGACCAATCTGCTTTATCTCTTTTTAGAGACGGATAAGGAGCGTAATAAACTTGCAATGCTTGTTTGGCTAGTACAAAAGGATCATACTTGTGATAGTGCGATGTATGCTTTATTTCGATAAGATTATAATCCTTGTGCACATTAATTCCAGAACCTGAAACATTGCTAAACCAATTGCATCTAAATAGAAACACCTCCTCCGCGGGTCGTGATAAATATGTCGGTTGCAAAATTTGTGTCAGAATGCCATAAAAATCATTTAAATGATTTTCTGGATCGTCACTACCTTTAACAAATACACCAGTATTATTTGTTAATTTTTCTGCACCGTATTCTTTGGTGTTAAATTTATATCCGTTGACGAAATATATTGGATATGTCTTGACCACTCTTTTTGGTCCCATCGCAAGATGTTTCAACCCTTCGTCAATAACACAATTTCTCGGCTCATAAACGTAATTTGAAAATCAACCGGAAAATTCTTTACTGAGATCTCCGTTCGGATGTTTACGTTCATAAACACTGTATATATAAACAAATTGTTACATTAGGTTATACACGCGCATGCATATAAGAAAAGAAAAAAACATAAATTATTATTTCAGATTACCTAACAAACGGCGCAACCTCGGCACAATTTAGAAGAATATAAGTGTGTGCTACATGAAGATCTCTATCTAGCCATATTTCTATACATTCCAGAAGGCCAACCATGTTGTCTAAAAATAGATAACATTGCTTGAGTGGACTCTTGTTCGTCGCCTTCGTCATTACGAGGAACACTTTCAAATGAAATATTCACATGGTCACTGAAATAGTGAGAGAAAAAGAACGAAGCTTCTTCTTCGATGTAAGATTTACATATCGAACCTTCAACTCGTGCTTTTTGCCTCACTTTTTTCTTCAGGTGATTCAAATATCTACGCAACATTAATTTATATTAACTTCATCTTTCAAATGCAATTAAATTACGTTATAACATATATATTACATATACCTCTCAAATGGATACATCCATCCGTATTGGACACGACCTCGAAATCGTGCTTCAGATGGGAGATGAACAGGTAAATGTTCCATCACATTAAAAAAACCAGGCGGAAATATTTTCTCTAATTTGCAAAGCAATATAGGAATGTCCACTTCAAGTTTACGTAAACGTTGCACTTTTAAAGTAGTCGAACAAAGCTCTTTGTAAAACATACTAAGCTCCGTTACTACTTTCCAAACTTTTAACGGCAGTAGTTCTTTGAACATTATGGGGAATAAATTTTCCATCATTATGTGACAGTCGTGACTTTTCATTCCGCTTAATCTACCATTTTTAAAGTCAACACATCTATGAAGATTTGATGATATCCCATCATGAAATCTTAACCCTTCCACCCATTTTAACACAGCTTTAACTTGATTATTATCTAATTCGTAACAAGCTTTGGGTTTTTTATTGTCATTTGGTTTCATATGAAGCTCAGGACGTTTGCATAATTCTTCTATATCACGTCTTGATTTCAAATCATCCTTCGTCTTCCCTTTCACATTCAAAATTGTGTTAAAAACATTATCAAATACATTTTTCTCATTGTGCATCACATCTATGTTATGGCGAAGCAGAAGATATTTTCAATACGGCAACTCCCAAAAAATAGTTTGTTTGTACCAGTTATGAACAACTGATTTGCCTTCAATTTCTATTTGCTCACCAATTTCATATATCTTTGGGTAGTCCTTAACAAGTTCATATATGTCTTCGCTTGACCATATTGTCGGTGGTTGTCTGGTTTCTACTCTATTAGCTAAAAAGTTTTTCTTATCTCCTCTGAAGGGATGATTTACATGGAGAAAATATCGATGACAGTCAAACCATGAAATTTTCTTACCATGAGGCAAAGAAAACGCTCGTGTTTCATCCATGCAATATGGACATGCTAGACGACCGACAGTACTCCATCCCGAAAGCGTTGCATAGGCAGGAAAATCACTTATAGTCCACAACAAAGAAGCAAACATACGAAAATTTTTCTTCTTGGACACATCGTATGTTTCTACTCCTTCATTCCACAGTATTTTTAACTCCTCAATCAACGGTTGTAAATATACATCGATTCCTTGTGTCGGATCGTCGGGGCCAGGAACGACAACAGTAAGAAACATATATTGCGTTTTCATGTACATCCATGGAGGTAAATTATACGGTGTGACGATAATGGGCCATGATGAATATTTAGAACCAAATTGAGAAAATGGAGAAAAACCGTCCGTACATAATCCTAATCTAACATTTCAACTCTCCGCTGCAAAATTTGGATACGTTTTATCGAAATGCTTCCATGCTTCTCCATCGGCCGGATGTGTCAACGCACCCTCTTCCTCTGTTCTCACGCTATGCCATCTCATATTAGACGCAGTTACAGAAGATGCATATAATCTTTGAAGTCTTGGAGTTATGGGTAAGTAGTGCATACGCTTGTACGGAACTTCCTTCCCCTTTTTTTTCTTGGTTTGTATCTCTCCTGATTACAAACTTTACAATTTCTAAGGTTTGCGTCTTCTTTCCAAAACAACATGCATCCTTTTAAACATGTATTTATTTTCTGATACGGTACACCAAAAGCCGACATAAGTTTTTTAACTTCGTAGTGATTTTCACACATTAGATTATCGGGCGGCATATGTCTTTTTGCAGCTTGTACAACAGCCGTAAACCCAGCTTCAGTGATGTTGTATTTTGAATTCATCGCAATGTATTCTGCGATTACTGACAGCTGAGTGCCGCTTTTACAACCATCCCAAATAGGTTTCTTAGCTGCATCTAGTAAATCTTAATTTTTTTAGCTTCAATATTTGGTTCTTCAACATTTCCATCGTCGTCGTCAACTTGAACCATAGGAAACATTGATCGTGCTGCATCTTCGACCATATTTTCTATACGGATCGTTGAAACTATTTCGTTAACGACACTTTCAGACTCTACAGAAGTATTTGCTACAACTTCTCCATGCCGATCTCAAACATAATATTCTGGTACGAAACCGTGTTGGCACAAATGAACTTTCACAATATCTGGTAACAAATACTTCAAATGTCTACACCTACTACACGGACAACGAATTTCTGGATCGTTTCCGTTATAACTTAAAGCGAATTCAACAAACACGTTTATACCATTATAAAAATCTTCTTTTATTGAGCCCCTCAGTCCTTTTCTTTAGTACATCCATCTCCTCCGATCAACAAAATAATCAATCATTTTTCCTATTTGCAAAATAAAAAGTTCAAAAATTAATATTTATTTTAAAGAATACAAATTCAAAAAAGATTATTTTCATGGTTGTATAATTTTTTGAATTTAAAGAACAACTTCACAAATTTAAAAATATTTTCAAATAGGGCACATTTTATTTTTTAACATACGTAACGATTAAAAATATATATAATTTTTTTCATTGGTCAGACATCCTACTTCCCATTACAAACACAGTAAGCATTTACATTTCGTATATTACTTCGTCTCAAACGATTCAATAAAATTTCGGCAGCATTTCCCTTTTGTTCCCTGCATTGTACACAAATGCGTGTACGCAGGAAACAAAAAAGAAAAGTTAGGCCGAAATTTTATGAACCGTTTGAGACGAAGTACTATACAAAATGTAAATTCTTACTGTGTTCATAACTTGTCCAATACTGGGACAAATCCGACAAACATTATACCAGATGAATATAAATGGTCGTTTTTCGAGAAAAACGACTATTTATACAACGATCATGTACAACACTCGTCAGACGAGGCCAAAAACTCTCTAAGGGACATTTGTCAGTTACATGCGCGCATTTTACGAAAAAATACAGTTTTACTCACTGTTCACATTTATATATTAATTTCACACATTTATTCGACGTATTACGCATCAACTTAGGGCTTGTTTAACATTTTTGTCATTTTTCAATACACACAATTATAATTTAGAGTAATGCATTTTTTTTTGTCATAAGTAAATACGTACACAATATAATACTCCTAGTTCATTCAATCATTTTATCTTATTCCAAATAACGTATACAATCGTCGAATCAAGGCATACACAACAATTTACATATACATGAACAAACACAAATTATACGTGTTTATCACAATTTCACGATAAAAGATGAAATTGGTATACCATGTGATGCTATAAACCGTTATTACGCTAGTGGAAACAATTGCAATCATTAATTCGCCCTAATTTATCAATTTATGCAAATCTAGAATTAGGGTAAAAACTGAATTTTTCACAAAAATAAGAGATTATACCTGAGATTAAGAGTAATGGAGCTTGATTAGAGAGCCTTGGAAGATCCGGAAGCTAGAAATTAGGGATTGGAAGCTTGGGGGTTGAATTTGAAGATTTTTTTGATTTATTTTCGTATGGAATGGAGGAGGAAGAAAGGTCTCGGCTGGCAGGTATAATCGCATATTTCCGACGGCTTCCGACGGCCGCCGACGGCCCGTCGAAAACCATCGGAAAATGGCCGTCGGAAGCCGTCGGTCTTGGCTGTCGGTATTCTGCCTTTTTCTTGTAGTGCATAGATTAGGTTTTGATTTAAATTAATAAATTTTAATGGTTAATCAAACTTATAGTTAATAATGATAATATAAGTTAATTATTTTAGAAGAAATAATTAAATAAGTGTTAATGAAGATCATTAACTAGATTATTTATAATTAATTAATGTAATTGATTTTTAATAAATTAATTTGATTAATTAATTCAATAATAATCATTGTAATTGTAATTATTTATTTGGAAAGTAATTAAGAAATTAATTACTTATTAATTGTATAAATTGATTTGAGTTAATTAATTTAGATTAATTAACAGATATTTTGGAATTGAATTGCTTAGAGAAGTAATTGATGGATAATTACTGGAGGTAAATTATTGGATAATGGGAAATGGAAGTAATTGGAGTATAATTACTTGAAATTAATTAAGGGATTAATTAAGCTTGTTATTGAGAAGTAATTAATTAAGAACGATTAATTACTGAATGTTATTAATCAAGAGGGTTAATATTTGTGATTTGAAGATTTGTATTCTTAATATAAATTAACAAATGAAAATGTAATTAGAAATCATTAATTAATATAATTAATGATGGGATTAAAAATTGATTTATTTGAGAATAATAAATCAACAAGATAATTAATCGTAATAAATCTATATAAATGTAATTAATTGATGGATTTATTCAAGTTTAATTTCTGTAAATAAATTAAGGAAAACTACCGGAATGCATCCAAAGATATTTAAATCAGAGATGATTAATTTGAATATATATATATAAGTAATGGATAATAAGATTTAAATTAAGTTAATTAATTAATTTTAGAAATCATTTGATGTTTTGGTATGTGTAATTACTTGGTGTAATTAATGGAGTATAATTACTTAGAATAGTGATTAAATGATCATTATTTGATGAAATTGATACAAGATGATTGTAAGTGAAGTAATTTGGGTAATTTCTTTGTAATTAATCAAAGGATTAATTTATGGAAATAATTAATCATGGGATGATTAATAAGTAATTAAAGGTAGTTAATTACTGGTTTGTTATTAATCGAGGATGATTAATAATTGTGTTTAATTTAAAGATTTACCACATTTTATAATTAAATTAAATAAAGCAATTTAATATAAATTGGAGATCATCAATTAATATAATTTATGATGTAATTAAGAATTGTTTAATTAAAGAATAATTAATATGGAAGTAATTAAATGTTAAATTGCTATGAATGATTTAGAATAATTCATTTTAGAAATTAATTAAAGACTAAATTACTTCTTGTAATTAGAGAATGATTAATTAATTTGATTAATTAATAATTGTGAGAGCAGGATTTATGGAATGAGTAATTAATTTAATTTATTTTAAATTAATTAAAGATGGAAGTAGTTAATTTAATTCATTTTAAATTAATTATAGCTTGTGATTCATAAATCATTGCTTATGGATGATATTGATATTTCATTGATTGATTGTGATCTCAGATATAGGATGGTAATATCTATGTGATATAGATGTATGGTTTAAGTATGATAATATTTAATTATCTGTTTGGATGATGATATTAATTATCTGTTTATGATTGATAATGTGATTATCTATTGTGATATTATGAATTATCTATCTGTGCATATTGATAATATTGAATTCACTGATAAGACTAAATAGACAACTTGGCCTTAAAAGACACGTTTTGGATTTCGATGAGACCGGGATCGGTTTTCCTTATTTGGAATATCCGAAAACCACATCGATTCCAAATTACGATAGGTCGTGAATCTGAAGTGAAGATGAAGATTCAGAATGCAAGGGTTATCGTCGTTAACTCTGAGGGTGATTCCAAAATGAGTGTAACGAGATGATGCCTTCGGTTTCGTTCGAACCCGGAACGAACTTGTATGGATTGAATGCTTTCAGCACATCGTCAGGCGGGCGATGAGCATTCTAAGAAATATGTTCTATAAAGGTAATCGTAACCTCAAGCCTCATCAACCGGGAATGGCTAAAACAGGGGAGGTGCAGTAAGGTTAGGTGGGTCATGCCCAAGCAGGATAAGGATATTCCCCTGTCTAGATGTCCCTTTTTATTCGGCTGTGTGGGCAGTTGGTCTGCAGCCAACTGCGGGGTTTATCTTGTTCGGGACTGTTCAGTAAGGAATGGTTCCGGCCTTGTGTTGCAGGGGGTCGGGAGTGATCCTCGGTACGTTGATTTAGGCCACGTACTGTGACGGGTGGTACCCCAGTAGCCCTGCCATTGTATGGAATCCACAATCCAATAAGTGCCAACGGTTTTGATTGTATTACCCACTTTGGTGGCTAGTAGCTGGAATTTAATAGATGTAACAATTTCGGCTATTTTCTATTTACTTGAAAACCCTAGACCTATTATAATATCACTGTATTTCCTATCAAATGTTTTGGTTAACGTAAGGTAAAAACTTTTCCATTTTTATGTGTGGGAAGTCTTACGTGATACCTTTTTTGTTTTCAAAGGATTTTCAAAATTAAGCAACTTTAACCTGTTACTCATACCAGACCCATGTCTGACCCGGAGTTTATTTTTGTTTTTCATAAACTCTCGGGTACCCAAATTTTTACGGGTAGCCAAGGGATTCAGGTTTAGCTTTGACGAACTCTGGAGGAGCAATGGAGCAAGAGGCTTCAGCGTGTAGATATATTTATATAGTTCCGCTGTGTTGGTATCTCTGAGTCTTATTGTTTGTGCTGTATTGTATTGAGGTGTATTAACTAGACAGGTGTTTATAACCGTCTAGTATGTGATGTATTATCTGTATAACTCTGATTGATGTTATATATTATGTAAATACTTATGTGATTAATATAATTTATTCGTTCCGCTGTGAGATTCTGATGTTGTTGTTCTTTCTTCTCTATCTTTTCTATTTTCTCACCCTTTTCTTTCTTAATAACGATACGTCTTCCTAGACGTAGGAAGTCGGGGTCGTTACAATCTTGGGGAGTAGCACTAGATTGACCGACGCTGGGACGGCCTGGTCTAACCATTTCTCTTCTTTAAAAAAGAAAGGAAGAAGAGGAAAAAGTTATTCTCAAAATAAGTATCAAGAAATCTTGATAGATAAAACAAGGAATCATAAAGAAAATAGGATGAATCGGTATGAAGACTCGAATTAAATCTTAAGGCACAACTCCTAAGAAAGACTTAGGGCATGATCCTTGTTAGATTATTCTACATTGTTCCGAAGTTTGGCTCTGATACCAAGCTGTGACGCCCCACCTCTATACCCACGCTAGACAAGAACACTACGGAGTAATGCTGTCGACTAGCACGGAGAATAAGGCTGTTGAGGAGCGACCATCTGTATAATTGCTTTGTGCGAGTACCGATATGCCAGATAAAAATATAACTTTTCATCTCAAGAGGAAATCCGACATACCGACACAAACTCAAAGCTACTACACAGTGGCTATAAAGGTCTTCGGAAACAAATATAGAAATAAACATAACACAAATCAGTCACAGATAATTCATATCACAAGGGCGAAAATAGATATGAATATGTATATAACACATAAAAGCGTTCATCAGAGTAGTGGTGTAACAAGATCCACGATATCATAAAGAATAGATACAAGTGCTAGACAAAAGAATAAGTATACATCATAGAGTCTAAATCTCAAATTCATACAACCAAAAACTACTAAACTAGAGTAGTTAACCAAAAGATCAGATGGTGGTCCGATAAAGAATCAAGCAGAAGCACCTGTAAAATCTCAGTCTGACCCGAGTATTATTTAATAAGAAAATAATAAACGAATCAGTCTAGCTATAAATATCAGATGAAATGATATAGAATAAGAGATATGACTAAACGTATAATAATCAGAATGTCAAGCTGTGATAAATAAATAATTGAAAAATCAATAAGAGATTAATTAATATCGCAAAGATCTTCTCAAAGATAAAAAGGAATGTCATACTCCTAATTTCATTCACCAAGCCACAATAAATGACATATATATCAATGCCAATCGTAAAAGTTGGTGAAACATAAATTCCAGAATTCAACACACGAAATCCAGAAATCAAATAATTCGGAGCATCGACGTCGTACAGCGTGACGTCCGACGATCCAGGAACACAATAGAAGGGAACAACGACGTCGTACAGCGTGACATCCGAAGAACCAAATCACAATCAGAGGGAACAACGACGTCGTACAGCATGACATCCGATGGACCAAATCACGATCAAAGGGAACAACGACGTCGTACAACGTGACATCCAATGAACCAAATCACAATCAAAGGGAACAACGACGTCGTACAGCGTGACATCCGATGAACCAAATCACAATCAAAGGGAACAACGACGTCGTACAGCGTGACATCCGATGAACCAAATCACAATCAAAGGGAACAACGACGTCGTACAGCGTGACATCCGATGATCCAAATCAAAAAAACATCGCACAATGCTAGTCTAAAACATAAAATGATAGTCATGATCAAAGAGAAGTGTCAATTACACTAAGCTAGTAAATATATGAGTTTAGCTTCATGTCCCATAACCACTTGCTTAACTTAAATATTTACGAACAAACTGTAGATCTCCACTAGAAAATTGTCACAAGAGATTCAATCGAACAAGTCCAAGAATTAACCGACGAAGTAAACTCAAGCGTTTCATACCACTTGTTTTACTAAGTCGTTTAATTAGATTTCTCATACGAGTGAGGTAAAGGTTTGTATATACTAATAGATTGGAAATCGGTTTGAGAAAACGAGCTTTGTAATAAAATAGTGCTGAAATCATTTAAAGAAAGAGTTTTGATATTTACTACTAGTATAGAAAACCTTTATATTTTTAAGTGACAAATCATAGAAGTGATTGTAGAAACAATCAATTCATAAAAATTCACATTCGAAGAAGTGAATAAAATCCAAAGAAATCGATACCGAATCCATCGAAATGGATATTCCAAGAATTCCCGAAGAAAATAAGTCATCAATGCCAATAACAAATGATAACGACAAATAGGGAAATAACACAAATCGATTAGAGTTGGAAATTCAGACAACTAGGCAAAATAGGCATAGTTGGCAAATAGCAGCAGGTCGGTCAACCGGACTCCCTGAGTCGGTTGACCGAACCAAGGGTTAGAAATGCTCGGGGCACCAGGTCGGTCGACCGGCCCAGCGGCTCGGTCGGCCGAAGCCTGTACCCAGCACTTCCAAAACAGAGGCAGGAAGTGCCTGGGCTACAGGTCGGTCAGCCGGCCCAGGGGCTCGGTCGGCCGAACCTGTTGCCAGCACTCCCATGCCCTATTTCAAATGAGGTGCAAATCTCGATCAAATTGCATTCGCTCGAGCAACAGCGCTAAGGGTTTATGCCAATCGACTACCCGGCCCTATAAGCTCTTTGATGCATAATCAAAAACACATTCAAACATCAAAGCTATGATTTTTAAAGAATTGAACCAAAAACACCAAAAATTGGAATATTCACCAAATCAATCCAAACCAAAAGCAATTGCACAAGAATAAGCGTTAGGAATTCATACCTAACAATTGAAGAGAATTATAGACTAAGATGTGAGATAAAAATCTCACATTTGAACCCAAACAATTGAAGAAGAAACTTGAAAGTAAAGGGAGAATCAACCACTCTTCAACTCAACCCAAACGAGCTTGAATCTATGCTCAAAAGAAGAACATTCTCAAAGTTAGGTTTAGGAATTTTCTGAAATCAAAGAGAGAATGAGTTGGAGAAGAAGAAGGAGATGCTTACTAATGGGTTCTCTTTGATTTTGGAGCAAGATGTTGGATTTGCAATGAAACTAGGGCATGGAATTTCTAATTTCCACTCTCTTCCACCATTGTTGCTTAAAGCTTAAAGTGTTAGGAATATGAAATGAAGTAATGAAGAGGAGAGGGTTGGAACCGAGTTAAGTGGGGTTAATGGGCTCAGCCCAAACCAAAGCCCTAAGTGAAAAAGTAGCAAAATTCCACTAACTCCAAACATATCAAAGTTTACACTTAAAAAGATCGCAAACAGCGTTTTGAACTCAATAGGAGGGGTCTCGAGTCCCAATTCGACTGTTTGCAAAAAGTAGGTTTTCGGACTAAAATCCTACGAACGATAAAATATTTAAATATATAATCGATAAATATGCGGGTTGTTACATGAATTAACGGGAGAAAGGTCATTTAATGGAGACTGATTAAGAAAACTTGATATTGCATTTGTGGAAGAAAAAAATTTAAGAAATGAATGGATTTTGAAAACCCCAAAGAAGTTAAAAAGATTGAAGAAAGATTAATCGAAAATTGTCCAATTTTGATAGTAATAATCAACTGCTATGGATTTTAGTTAAAGCTATAAATGGATCACATTTATTAAAGACCGAAAAAGGAAAATTAAGAAAATTGGTAGTAATGCATTGAAATATTACAGGTAGCACATCTTAATTTAGAAAGGAGTGTTAGGAGCTCAACACCATTTGTATTAACCGATAATAAATGGCAACTTCCAATAAAAATTTCTTTTGGAGTTCTTGGATTATAGTTGCTAATTGTCTTCCTTGGTTATTGGAAAAATGGATAATGTGGTATAAGATATATCCCTGTTTCATTTCTGTGTAAACTTTGTGAATGAGATTTAAACCACAAGATAAATGTTGAAGAAGCAAAGTAAATAAGGAAATTTTATGGGAACACTTAACTAGCGATAGACCATGGGTAAAAATGGAAAGTAATGAGAAAATTAGGTTAGCAGCCTAAAGTGAGTCAATCTCGAAGCTTTAGATTTAGGAAACACAAGAGATTTAGCTCGCAATCTGCCACCATGTAAGGAAAAAGAAAATGTACATGAATGAGATGGAATTTTCTATTGGTCAAGGATTGAGAAGAAGGTGGTAGAAATTTTCCATTAGAAGCAATGGAACTACAGTACTCCAACACAACTTTATTGAGTTGCGCTTTGCATCGTTAGTGATTAGGACCCTTGGTTTACTAGCAAATTTTGAAGGAGTTTGCTAGTAGCTTTAGGAACTTCGTTGAATCTGAGCATCGCTTACACACTGAATATCATTGGAAAAATCGAAGGAATGGATGAGAACTTGGAGAATTTGTTGAGAGCTTGCATCTTAGAAGTTGGATGACCTTAGGAGTAGTGCTTACCTTTAGTAGAATTTGTGTACGACTGTAGTCATCAATAGACGATTGGTATGAATCCCTTGAATCACTCTTTGGGAGGCCACGCAAATCGCCAAATTATGGGCAGGTAACCACTGACAAATTTTACTCGGACCGGAATCGTATTGCGAAACTTTGAAAAGTAAGAATCAATTAGGTAGAGTGTGAAGTCCGTACTATTTGGGTAGGTGGAAAATAAGCAACAGTTCATTGGGTCTTTTTCCAGTATGGAGAAAAACAAGAAAACTTCTATTTTTGTGGGAGCCCATGACGTTTTTGCATTTGAGAAAATACCTTTGTAGCATAACAGCTGTTGTAGAGCCTAATCAATTGGGGGATTTTAAGGTGGAGCCAATAGCGTTTCGTGCCACTGCTTGTATTGTAGAGCATCGAACTTGGTAGCTCCACAACAAAATAATTAGACTAGTCCAAGTGCAATAGGGAGACAATCCAACGGAAAGCACTTGGGAAACCGAGGAGAAGATGAAGATTACTCAACCAGAGCTTTTCATCAGTAAATTTTCTCTTCAAAATTAGGGTTTTGGACGCATCGTAGTTGCTAGATTAGAAGATAGAAGATGGTTGCTACACCTTTTCACAATCAGTTTATACTTATGTAGAAATTTTTATGCATGTTTAAGGTATTTGCCTACATACTTTGATGACACGATTATACACTCATGTTAGGATTGAGCTCGTTTTAGTATATCTGCAATACATAATCACATTGCGTTATTAGTTGAGTAGATGGTTGTGTATATAACTTGGTTATGTAGCAGAATGTTATTACGCATTACAATGTTCGTCCCTTGAAGGGTTTTGGAATGAAATCCTTTTTAAGTGGGGAGAATGTAACACTCCATAAAATAAATCATAAATAAATAGAGTAAAAAATTAAATACGATAAGGTAGAAAATGGATTTTTTTTATAAAAGTTGTAATTTGACCATGAAAATTATACCATTGCGTTCGTGGATAAATTCTGATTGGTTTCCATATATAATATGTTGAAAATTGAGCTCGAACGAAGAAGTTATGAGCGTTTGAAGTTTATAAATTTAAATAATTTAAATAGGATTGAAATAAATAATTAATTTCCTGATTTGAAATCAATTATGATTATACTTTGGGGGTTAAGTACCACTAGAAATTAGTAATTGATGTTAAAAGTTAATTTGGGTGAGAAATCAATAAATAATCAAGCAACGATAAAATAAAATAAATACCTGCCCAAAATAAAGAAAGAAGTCGACCCAACACCTCAAGGGGTCGACCGCTAGAAGCAATGGGAATCAACCATTTCTTTGTTATGGAACCTATTTTGATGAGTTATACATTCTAGATTTATCCGTTTTTGATCTATTCTCATTCAACGGTTATTGTGCATTTTCAACCACTACAACTATTCTTAATCTAACATATATACCCCTTCCCTGTTTTGTGTGTATGTGTATATCGGAAGAGAGAGCATCTAGAAGAGATCATGAGGTATGAAAATCTAAGGAAGGCGAAGCTAAGGATGTTTGATGAGTAAAAACCTTAGTATTTATTTTTTAATAATTGTTTAGTATATCCCTTTTTGGATTTGAATATGCCCAAGGGATTTCGGGATCATGAAAATACGACAAATAAAATCCTCCATGATTTCTTTTTATTTTGAAATGTCAACTGTATATTGAAATTCTCAATAATTTGCGTTAATTTGATGGAATTCGTTTATGCAAATTTTGATAATTTCATAATCTATTCCACTTCTCCTTCTTCTTTTGTTCAAATTATGATTCTTCGATGCAATAAAGGGTTTAGATTACGATTCGTAATTTACACCACTGATTCTTACCTACTTTTTTGTGAAAGACGATTTGAATAGAATACAAAGTAGATTGTATTTCCTATTATTTAGGATACTCCATTGAAGTAGTGTAATAAGTTGAGTTTCTATTTTATTTACAAGTCTGTTGTTGCAGTTTTGGTTATGAATATTTATTTCCTGTTTTGGATGATGGAATCCATTATTTTGGTATATTGAAATCTTGAAAATTTGAAGAAAATAGGCTTGTAATAGTATTAGGTTTGGAAATTGACATTTAACGCTAGTTTAGGGCCTAAAATCCGTGTGTTTCAAATTTATTAGGCGTGAATATTTATTTATCTCCATTAGCATAATTGACGTATAATTGCGTATACGACGTAGTTAATTAGGTAATTATTTTCATTTATTTCCCTCGTTAAGAATGCAATTGATTGTTAGGTAAGAATAAGAGAAAACTCTTATTTAGCATAATTATTATTCTAAGGTGTAATAGGAAAGAATCCTTATAAGGCTTTATCTATGAAACGTTCGAGATGAGTATTATTATATACAGGGAGTGTATTTAAATTATGGTTAGGTCGTAAGGATGCGAGGTCAATAGGGTTACATGATGGAAGTCTGCTCCACTTTGAGGCCACGAGAAGTTTGTACACTTCCTATGAATGTGAGATATCCTTATGAAATATATTTATAATGATGCAAGGTTAGCCAAGACGAAGGACCTGCTTCGGGGTCTTAAGGTATTAAGTGTTTGTTTGAGGGCCCGTCTCTTTTTCCCTGATGAAATATTAAATAGTCAGGTGGTTACGTTAGATGGTATCTCAATAAGGGTACGCTTCTAGAAATAGGTATTCAATGATGGAGTATGCCTTGATTAAGGTATAAATGATCAAAGTCTACCTATTTTTCACAAGGAAGTATTAAGTGGCATAAAAGATTCCATATGATGTCTGCTAGATAATACCATTGAGGAGCACGCATTGGAAATAACTATTAAATGATGGAATTTGCCTTAATTAAGGTATTAAATGACTAAAATCTACCTATTTTCCAATAAGGGGCATTATGTGAGTTGGGCACCGTCTCTCACATTATTACCTGTGTATGACATATGACCAGGAGAGATTTTAGAAACCTACTTCTGGAATGGAAGGTAGTAAGTGGTTGGACCCGCTCCCTTTTCTTATAAAAAAATATTAAATGGTTTTAATGGTTTTACGTTCATGGACATATTATTATTTTAAAATACACTGTCCAAGCACTAAAAAGGTAAGACACGAGGTTTTTATTCACTAAACACATGTTGTTCTGACTCCTCCTCGTCACAACACGGGTTAAGGATGGAACAATGGCAGTGACGATGCTTAGAGACAGAGAAGCTTGACTTGTGGTAGTATTTATCATTATACTTGTTTTTATGTGCACCCATGTATATAAACAATTGTTGTGACGGATTTATGATGCGATTTGATCGTATTTTGTATTATGACATTTTTTGGTTTTAAAATAAATGGACGCTTTACTATTATATTCTGTTTCATCCGCTGTGAGTTCTGAGAATTTATTTATGACCTTTTACTTATTTTCAAGTTCTACCAATGGCTTACCTCGGAATGGATTTAAGTTTCGATGAGCCTTTTCTGCGTCGAAATTTAGGCGGCCTAGAGTTGGTTCTAACAACTTCTTTCCATAAAGAAGTATTATGTGGCCTGACGATGTTTCGAACGATGTTAGTTAGGGAGTACCAAAGGGGTCTGGCTTGGGTTTACGTATCAAATGATGGGGATCCTACCTATGTCATAGGTATTAGATGATCATAGTCTGCATAATTCCTAATAAAGAGGTATTAAGTGGCTCATGCACTTTCTCTCACATTGTTAAGACCGACGGTAGTTGCGGAATGGACTGGAAAGGCCTTCGGCTTATAAATGGAGGCATTCTTCGTAGGATTGAGTAGATGGAGCGCAAACATATTACTTATCTAAATAATACTGTCCAAATACTATTATGGTAAGACTTGATATTTTCATTCACCAGACATTGTTGTTCCGATCCTTACCTCATTACAACACACATGTTAGGTGATATGATGCTGAAGGCAGAGGCGAGGACATGGTTGTTTTGTATCTATTTATGTTTTGATATATTTTGATGTACCCATTTCAGACATGACGTGTATTGAATTTATATTTCAGATACCGTGATGTTATGTTATGTTTCTAAGATTTGAATTTTTATAAATGGGTATTTATTTCCGATATTATATTTTTGTCCTTTATATTGTGAGATTCTGATAGCATAAATAGATGTGTATATTTTTCATTGTATCGATTTTACCAACCAACAATTCCGCTTTGAAATGGGTCTAATGTTCGATAGACCTTTATTTGGTCGAAAATTAGGCTCGTTTTGAGGTAGATTGTTGCATATACCAAGCAACTCATAAAACAATATAAAATAGTCATACTTCAAATTATCAAGATAAATTAGCAAATCGTCTGTAGGTAAGCCTAATAAATAGTCAACGTCACATAAAGTCATAGTCATTTCTTCGACTTTAAAGGAAAAGTATTTGTCTCCGACCTCCAAGGAACACATAATGCCGTAACAAAATGATGATCTAATATAATATTCAACTTGCATTGCTTTCTGAAAACCAAAAGACTTAATTTTTTTTTCCAATTAAGGATCATTATGATCTATTTATTAATCTTGCTTGAATGCCCACATGTTGAACAATTTGAACACTCGAATTTATAACAACTAATACAAATCAATAATTTATAGTGTATTTAAAAAAAATAAACGATGCATAAAATAAATACGAATACCTCTATAAGCGGTTGATTTTCACTTCTATGTATGCGTTGAAGATAAATGACACTTCTATCAACAGGTCCAGGTGGCAAGCAAATATGAAGCATTCAATACACAACTATTAGCAAACAAATTGTGCATTATATAAGTTGAAACTAGAGTTTGCCTTTCAGCTATCTAACTAGTAACGTATCGGTATCATATCAATCAACTAGAACAATGATCAGTAAAATTAATTCATATGAAAAAAGAGGCTTTAATGAACAAGTAGGGTTCAAATTTAAAAAATAATTTACCTCTAATATGTGAAGATGATGAAGAACCTTCTATTTTGATAACAAAAAACAAACTAGTTACGCTAATTTCCAATTTTAAGATTAATTAAGGGACTGAAAAAGAAAATGTTAGATGGAGGAAGAATGAGTCAGAAATGGAAAAAAACAAATAAAAGAGGGAAAAATAACCATCTATTTTACTTGATCTACTAGTGTAATTGTGGAATCCAAAATTGCTCTAAAACAAATTTCATTTTTTCCATAAAACATACGATTTGCACAATTTTAAATTGCACATGATATATAACGTTTAAAAGCTTGCGAATTTACAATTATGAAGGCTACGACAAAAATAGATCTATTTCTGCAATTAGTTTATAGACAAACCTATAAAATAAGTCTTTTCCAAGAGCTAGTATCAAAAATTTGCCTTAAAGGTAGTCAAATTGGAAAGTTGCCTACATCTTTTAGTATCCCTTAATCCTCTTTTTTCACCCTGGTAAAAATATATTACATCTTGCAATTTTATCGTCACATCTTTTACCAATTTCATCGTTTCATCATCTTATTATTCTTCTTTTGATTTATTTTTCCATTTTTTCTTGCATTTAATTTTCCCACTCTTTCTTCTCATCTTATTCGATTAACAAAAGTTAAAATGATTTTTTTTTTCTAATTATTATTGCCCTCAAAAATTGAAAATTAAATTATTAAAATAAAGTGTTTGTTCTTCTTCTTTCTTAGATTTAAGTTTATAATATATTTGTTTTCTTTTAAAATGATTAAATAAATTTTGAAATTTGCAAAATCGATTTAAAATTTTCTTTCATGCTGGATTCATTGAATAAAGTTAAGATATAAACGTTACACAATATTTGAACAAGGTTTGAAATAACGAAATGAAAGCAATAGTTTGGATTTTGGCATACCGATTGGAGCATACGGAGACAAACCTGGTATTTTTAAAGTTGCAGCAAGGTTGGAAAAAGAAAAATAACGAGGGTAATGCATTTAGCCATTTTCCTATGGTTCATCCTACCATCTCTCTCCTCTAGTGCATTTGGATGCTTTAAACTCGATAGTACAAGATACGTTCAAATATGGCGTTGGCTACAATAATGCTGCACAAACTCTCAATTCCAAACAAATTCGTTTCTCTTCCCTTCCGCTTCCGCTTCCGCTTCCGCTTCCGCTTGAAGCTTTTCTCCCGCTACTCTTCTTCCTCCACTTCCCCTCTTCAAAGCCATAACCCTAACTCTGAAAAACTCCCTTCCGCGACATGGCTTCACCACTGGGACCCACCACCTCCACCTCAGGAGCAGCAAACCAAACCCATCAAAACCTCATCCGCCATAGAACGGATAGTTCACCGCCTCCGCGACCTCGAACCAGAACTTGAAGAAGAGGAGGAAATTCCTGTAAAGGAAGCTTCTGCATTTTACGGAAATAGGAAGATGGGCGAGTCGCTGCAAAGAAACTGGAACCGACCAGATTTGATGAGTTCAACGGGAAATAAATTGTCTAAGGAGGGAGTGATGGAGATGGAAGTCAGGAAGAGGAGGAGAATCAGGGCTCCAACATTGGCGGAGTTAGCGGTTGAGGATGAGGAGTTAATGAGTCTAAGGAGGCTTGGAAAAGGTTTGAAAGAGAAGGTTACTGTTCCAAAGGCAGGACTTACTGCTGCGGTGCTTGATAAGATTCACGGGGTTTGGAAGGAAAAGGAGGTTGTTAAGTTGAAGTTTCATGAGGATTTGGCTCATGACATGAAGACCGCGCATGTGCTTGTCCAGGTTAGTCTGAGATTAGACACTGCTATTATGCTTAAAGCTTAGGCAGTTCATTTTGGGGCTGTCTACAAGTTTTCATGTATACATATAGGATAGATATGAATGTGGCACACCATATCTTCACTATGAACTTCATGTCGGACAAGCCCATCTGATACAATGACAAGCATACAACACCAGTTTTGGAGCATCTAACAAGAGAAATGCAAAACAAAATTATAAGCAGTATTCAGCCATTCATTTTTACTACAAGATAGGGCTGTTTTAACATTGGGCATCGACAATTTCTAATTGATTACTTCGAACCACATATACATACATATTTGTTATAAACTTGTAATCTTGGAAGACAATAATTTGGATGGCTAGTTTTGAGAACGATATTTCATCAAAACACCATTGTTAAGAAGCCTATCATAATCAACTGCAAGTTTTATTCTTTATAAAGCATGCATCACATAATAATTATGATTAAAAGAATCATCTTAGGAAATTTTGTTTGAACAATAGACTGTAAAACAATGTGTTCAGTAATCGTGCATCAGATCTTGGACACAACCTCTTGAATGTTAACTTATTTCAAATAAAAACAAAAATTTCGGAGATTTTTTGTCTAACCCTGCGTTAACATTGATTCTTAATCAAATAAAAACTTTTTTAATTAATAACAAAACTAGAAATCCAAGACATTTTGTGCCATTGTGCCTCCAAGGAATGTAAGATTTATTATTCAAATAAATAGACATGTCAGTATATCAGATTTGGATCATATCAGTCTCATTTAATAACCATTTACAAATTGAAAACATGATCAGTACTCAATCTGTTTTTTCGACAAGTTGTGAGCTGTTAAATCCATGTTCATAAATATTGAAGGGAATGGTGATATATGATTCACTAATACCACCCATTTAAAACAACTAATTATTCAAAAAGGATAATTTGTATTGCATTAGTAAACTATTAAGACAAATCACTATTGATTATTGATATGCTAGAAAACTCCAAACAACGAATAAGACTAGAAAACAAAAATCAATGAAGACTATCTTGAAGAAAAAACACTATTGAAATTATTATTTTTTATAGCAAAGCTAGCAGAGTTGAAGGGTCCAGTATATCGCTCAAAGAGTAGAAAAAATGAGCATTAACATGCTAATACTCGTGAAAAACACAAAAAACTAAAAAACCTATAAAACAAGGAAGTACATAGAAGAAAAAGGAATCAAATGATGATAATAATAATAAACAAATAAAAATAGAAAAGAAACTCAGAAGGCATGTTAGAACCATATTTCTATGTTCCCTTCATCCTTATCATAATTAGAATTCATCATGTCACGCCTAACTTCTTTAAGAAGCAAGATGAAAATAGTTTCTTTTGTACCGCTTTTGACGTTAAATACTCTTTCATTCCTCTCCCTCCGCATCAGGTGTATAAACACCTTAAGAACAATGAGCAGGCTAATCGATTTAGGGTTCCTCCACTTTGTCGATTTGAAAATGAAGTTCCACTCTAATTTGCTATCCCAAACCGGCTGGTGAAAACCACCCTTACATAATATCTTCTTCTATAATTCATGAGTATAAGAGCAACTGAAAAATAAGTGATGGGTATCCTCCTCTTTGTCATTGCAGAAAACACAACTATTTGAAATAAATAAACCTCTATGCACCAAGTTACTAAAAGTATGTAAAACATTCTTCATCACCTTCCACAAAAGGATATTAAGTTTCTCAAGGTTGTTACAGTTCCAAATCCTTCTTCTCCAAACATGTTTAGTAACTGCTTCAGGACTGCCTAAAACTTTACTAGGCCAAACATGCTGTTCCTCAAGGATAGAAGGAAGAGAAATTTGCTGCAGCTTACTCCAAAGCTTCCTTATGATAGGGTCGCTAGAGTAGGGGAGAGTAATGATACCATCATGAATGTACTCACTTGCTTTAGCTTCCATAGGGATTCCAGTCATTAAAATTATTATTATACTGCTTAATCAATTTCGTGTAGAAATTTGTTGTATATTTCTTACTTTTCTTATCTTTTTCAGCTTTTTATTTACTGCTCAGATATTTATGCTATTGGGGGCGCCATCAAGATGCTACTTTGAAATTTTAATGCCCTTTGTTGACTTTTGGTGCTTTATTTCTCTCTGAATCTAAGATGGCATCAAAGTGCTAATTTTTCTTTGGGTGCTAATAAATTTGTTTTTTAAGTTGAGTAATCCATCACTTTCTGTATTTGTTGACAATTTTCAAATTTTAGTAATGTTTAGAATTTTGTTCCTCTTTGTATATCTCATTTCAAATTATATATGCAATTATTCAATAACTATTTATTTCCTTAATTCACAATAAAAGCAGTCTCGAAATAACTCTTTAATTTTTCACTTTTTTAAAAATTTGATTTTAATACTTTTTTTTCATTTTTTATCTATTTTATGTTTGTTAATCAATTTTTTTTAACATTTTTAATTTTTTGAAAACTAAAGCAACCTTATATCAATAAATAAACGAGTTTCTCATCATCATCGTTTGAAGCTTTCATGATTATTTGATATACAAATATTCGATCGTATTTATGATATAAATTTTGTTATGTACGAATTGTGTTATTTTTGTGAACTATGCTTTTGTTTGATTTTATTTTTCCGTTTATTCATTGATGAAACAATATACGGTTCTATCACTCACGATGAGACAGTAATGGATGATGATCTAATCAAAACAAATTAGATTTCATACGGTACATATTTATTGTTCTTATAATTATTTAGTATAAAACTATATGTATATCAGTGTTTTAAAAGGGGGCATATACTAGCTGTTTTGGTGCTTTGAAGTCCTATGACAGCGTAAGCCTTGAGGCTTTGAAGCTTAGGTTTTTTGGGTGAACATTGCACACATGACATATTAAAGAAATTAAATATAGAACAGTAAACGTTAACCATTTTGTCTTAAAAGTTTCTTACTTATACATTATTTGTTATTAATACATACACACACGTAAACACAACGTTCATTGTATTTTGAAACAAAAAACTCCACGGTTCCACTTGAAATAAACCACATCCTTCCAATTTTAAAGTTAAATAAAAGCAACAAGAAGCAATTCTTTTTTTTTTCTTCTTCTTTGAATTTTTTATGTTCCAAAAATATTCAATCAAGGTTGTTTGACTTGACTTCAATTTCAACTTGGGATTGACTTTAGAAACTGATTCCTCGTTAGGACTCAATTTTGAAAATTACTTTTTTTGGTTTTTGAAAAACTACACATTGTTATCGTTTGACTATTTTTTGTTGGTGAAACTTCAAATGAATTGGTCTAATATATTGTACATGCCTGAATTTCTTTTGCTTCTAAGGCTTATTCCTTAACAACCTCATCTGAGGTGCATGCCTCACATTCACTTTAGGGGTGAAATGTATTTCTGAAGTTGTCCCAAGGTATTTTGTCCCACTCTCACTATAAAATGTGCCTCACACACGTTTCTAAAATATTTATATGTGTATGTTTGTGTATAATATATATCAAATTTATCCACTAAATATTTATTTCGTTTGAACTCTACCTAGACTATAAGGTGTTTTACGGATTGAAGCTCCACTCCACCTTAGGCAACATATGTAGATATATTTATCGATTATGTAATTATTATAAAAATATATATTGTAAATAATATATCATGGTTCTTTAATACAGATAGTTTTTTAGTTATACATAGTATCGATATATCAGATTAGCATTGATCCTATTGAACCATCGTCGAAGCAGGTAATAGTATATAGATTACGGTTCAAAGAATGAAATCGAAATCCATTTATCAAGCGGATATTTGGTTCAAATACATATTAAAGACCATTCATTGGTAGATCCACCAATAATCATGCTGCAATTTGTATCATTAGTTCACAAATATAAAGAACATCTTATTTGCAGATGATAGATTATTATTCTAACACTATTTTTTATTCTAAAAGAAATCACATTTATCTCGAGTTCGTATTACACGTGATAATCATTCGTGATATTGCTTTTGGCTAAATTGTTAATATCAACATTGGTTATGATCGGTATAAAAATACAAACAAACAACTAAGCCAATATTGTCAAACACGTTGGCATCGACTAGAGATGGAATCCAAAACTTAATGATAAAGTTAATCTAAAAGTAATAATAATAACAATAATAATAAATAAAACCATGATAATAATAATAAAGTAAAACAATTAAATAAATAATAATAATGACAACAAATAAGTAAAATAAAAATAAATATAAAAGTAAAATAAAATTATATATATATGTATATAAATTAAAAAACCATGATGATAATAATAATAATGGTACTAATAGTAATAGGAACCGAAGACTAAACACTACGTTTTAGGCTCCTGTTCACTAGTCCTATAATTTAAAACTTATAACAATACTCTTAAACCAACCTTAAAAAAAAAGTCATAGCTCATGGTTCTGATACGTGGATCACTAACTTCCACGCGTTTCTGTCCGACATCAACTCTTCAGATATATTCCAGTCCTTCAAATCCCCTTTTAAGACTTCCTCTCATGTCAATCTCGGTTGATCTTTACCTCTCTTCGAGCATTCGATGCGGTCTATAATTCCAACGTGTACTTAGCTTTTGGTATAGATCTTCGTACGCTTGACACTTTGCTTCACTCACCGCTCTCTTTGCGTTCTTCTTTGCCGCTTTGTACTTTTGCTTGTTGTCTTTGCTTCTATGATGATGCAAACATTTATAGCATTCATTCTCTTTGATAACCTTTTGCAGATTACTGTTCCACCACCACAAATATTTAGGTTTACATTTATTTTTTTGTTATTCTAAACACATCGGTATCCACTTTCCGACTGCGCATTGCCATCTCATCCTACTTATCATTGCTCCTTTCATATTTCATGTCCCTTCTACCATCTCTCTATTCTTAAACATTTATGAGGTGTCTCTTTCGAGCTTCCACCATTTCGTCCAATTAATCTTCGCTCTTTTATCCGTCGAACACGTATCCGAAGACGAAACTCAGATATCAAAAGTTGATATTGTGAGACGATACAGTCTCCAGGTATGACTTTGCAATGTACACAAGCTTGTTTGTCATCTTTTCTAATAGGAACACAGTCAATCTTGCTAGAGTGTTGGTCACTACTGAAAGTAACTAATGCGATCGTCTCTTTTTGTAAAGAAGGTATTAGCTATTATGAGGTCATAAGCAATAGCGAAATTTAATATTTTTTTTCTCTTTTTTGGTTCCTATCGCCATTTCCAAAACCACCCTGCATTCTCTCAAATTCCTCATTAGTTGTACCAACATGACTGTTGAAATCTCTTCTCATGAAAAGATTCTCGCTACTACGCACATTTCTAACCATGATATGTAGCTCTTTCCAGAAATTTCTTTTGTCGGTTTTACTTATGCCTACTTGTGGGGCATAGCTACTAATGATGTTCAAAATCATATCACCAACTAGCAGCTTGACTAGGATGATTATGTCCTCTTGTCTCTTAACATCGACCATTCCATTTTTTAGGTTTTTGTCAATTAAGATATCTATCCCGTTTTTGTTACGTTCTTTTCCCGTGTATCATTACTTGAAGCATGTGTTTTCCACCTCCTTCACCTTCTGGTCCGTCCATTTGGTCTCCTAAATGCATAAAATATTTACACGTCTCATAACCATCGTATCAACTATCTCTCTTAACTTTTCTGTTAACGACGCTACATTCTAACTACCTAACCGAATTCTACTTTCATCGACTAGCTTACTTACCCATCGCACCCGCCGAGTAAAGTTCTTTATAAAAATATCGACAATAATATTGGTCAAATGTTAAACATATGCAGTATCAGTGTTCACTACACATACTGGTATGTGGTATCAAAAAATACGAGATACCTCACTATTAACATAATTATTTTTTCAAAGAAATGCACTTTATCTCAAGACTGCGTAGCCTAGCATGTATCATAAAATATGCATGCAACAAATTTCCTTTCTAATTGTAGCTTGTAGTATAACAAATATTTACAAGGGTAACAATACCACTAGTCCTATAGAAACACGTTCATATGGTAGATATCATCTAAAACAATACAATTTTGAATAAAGTCTCCCAAATATCATTTGTACAAATTATATACTTTAATATGCATGAAAGTCATGACAGTAAAATCATAAAAGTATGCATCGTCGCATGTTAGTAAAGAAGTTCAATGTAGAGAAGTATTTTTCTGAAGTCAGGCCACTTTTAGATTTTGCAGAGCTAGGGCTAGCACACAATGATATCACTAAAGTTGTATTAATAGTTAAATTAAAACGAATTACAAATACCAACTACAAATAATAAATGAAAAAAGCGGTTATTACTTAATAAAAAAATCATATAGAAATTGAACACTTGAAATTTAAAGAACTAGAGCTTTCATTATGTAAATGACGACGACGACGACGACGACGAATGTTCAATGTGGATTAAAGAACGAAGAAAGCGAATATAGAGTGTAATGATGGAAGATTTATTGATTAAATCGTTACCTTCTACTTTCCTATAAAAAGACAAATAATACAAATTAGAAGATTTTTATTTCATATTTTTTCCATTAATTAAAATAATGGATGATATTTAACATATTTATTTGATAAATTACACTAATACAAGTCCGATATCGAAAAACACTGATCGATATATCACTATTCTTTTGTAATCTCGACTGAAGTCTATTGTATTGTAGATCATTAATATATCAGCGACTTGATGGTATATGTTGGATAGAAAGAATCTAGATTTAAGTCTCATTTTGGGTATATGTCAAAGAATATTATGTTAGCAAGGTAGAAAAACATATAAAGAAAAGTGTTAGTGAAATATCTGTATAATATTTGATTTCTATGATGTAAAATAAACTAACAATTAAATGTCTGACAATAAGAGTGTATGAAGTGTTAAAAAAAAACACTTCATGCATGTACAAATATATAGAAATATAAAATAATAATGTAGTAACTGGATCAAGCATTAAAAGAAAAACTTTATCCTTTTGATTGTGCATGATTTTGAATAAGATCACAATTGGGATCTCATTCAAGCTTTTAATTTTCAACACAAATTAAAAACATCAATTAAAGTTAACCATCATACAAGATCCACATGGGATTTTGTGCTTTATCCTGGGAACCACTCAAAACTTGATGTTGATAAGATGTTTGAAATTTGCATCATTGCTCACAAATATGTAAGATTCAAATATGTATTTTCATGTACATCATTATATATCAATTCAAGTTTTTAACTATGATAAGCAAGGTGTAAGGTTTTAGTTGTAATTCTAAGTTTCCCTCAAACATGGTTCGATTTCAATCATAACCATAAGTTTTGATTCTAGCCAATTATTTTTTATTTTTTGAAAAATGAAAAAGCAGTTATTCAAACAAACAAAATAAATGATACAAATGGAAGGAAATGATTAAGAACTGGAGGACAATGAAACAATACATCGAGAGGGGAAAAAGACAGGTAGAAGGGATAAAGAGCTGCAAGTAAAACGAAAAATATTAAAATGCAGCGACCTTCCATAGCTTTCAGCATTTGCCATCAACTTTCAGTGAACAAAAAGAAGGAAATAAGAGAAGAAACAATTCCAACTAGCATACTCTATGGTACACGTGGATCCATAATATTATAATTGCTACTTCGTTTTAATGCAAGTATGTCCAAGTTTTACTTGAAAAGTTGGAAATTGAGATGTTATAGTTTAATGGATTGGACCTAAAATATCAATTGCCTTTAACTATTGTTAGCTATTTACACAATTAATTAAATTTAGTTAGTAAATTCAACATTCATTAGTTGAAACTACATTAATGCAAGTACGTCTAATTTACATTAATTAGTTGGACATCACTCTTTATGAACAGATAGTTAAAACATGCTATATACGATACAATTTGTTTTTAACTTTGTATGATACCGTGAACTTTATTCATGCATTGTTGGATTCAAAGTTTATGTGCGTTGGGTTTAGGGATCAAGTTTCGGAGACAGTCTCTCTAGCAATGGGGTAAAACCACTTACATGTTGACCATCTCAAACCATGCTCAAACAGGAGCTTTGTGCAGTTGGTAGAAAATGATGAATTACGATGATTAGTTAGAAATTATAACAATCATTTATCGAAATAATTGAAATTATTAAGTAAAATGATATACTTTAATGTAAACAAGCACTAAGATTTAAAAGCTGAAACTCTTGCCAAAACGTCCAAAATCAACAAAATGAGTTTTTTCTTCTTCTGTAATATTGAAATTGATGTCAACACCTATATCAAATTTTTAAATCTTTATTTAAAGCTAATAAATAAATTAGCAAATATGTTTCGTTGTTAACAGACTAGTAAAACATGTTCAGGTGTGAATTTGAACATTACATGTCCAAATTCAAGCAATAATGTGTTAGAAGTTATGTAAGTTTATCATAAAACGCGACCCTTCCTCTAGTGGATTAGATCAAATCAACATCTTATATTGACTCATTGATATACCTAAGCATACAATAACTGCATCAATTGTCTTTATCATATCATTTATAACTAATAAGTTAAATTACACCGATTCAAATGCATATTGCAAGTTGAGCCCTGATCTTTGTCATTTTGCGATGTGGTTAAAAGTGTGCATAAGCGTTGCTTAAGCAAAATCCATTACTTTTAACCTTCATCTTTCAAAATTGGGGTTAAAAAACAAAATAATGCACAATGCTTTAGTAACGTTAATGGGATTTAAAGCTGCACTTGTATTCTAAGCATATTAAGAGTCAATTCAGTCTTTAGTGCTGTCAATATAAAAATGTAGATTGGTATACTGCATAAGTGTATTATGTATAAAAAAGAGAAGGATACAATGAAGTCAGAAAATGCAATAAAGTCAAAGTTAAAGAAAAAAAAAATATGACTAAAAAATTATTTGGACATGAATATCAATTTTTTTTACGATGAATGCCTTAATGAATGTGTCTGTTTTAACGATGAATGTTTGGTCTATTAATTTATAGCAATGTAGACTTTCAGATGTTATGCATTTTACAGTCAAGCCTTTTTTTTGTTTTGATATGAAGACTATTAACAATTTGTTTTGGTTTAATAACTTGACGACTATATTAAATTTTGATTTCATTTTTAAGATGGAGTATGATGTAGTGCATCCATTATTTTCATAGTTCGTTTGATTGTGTAATATTGCTTTTCATTCACAAAATATAGGATCAGAGTATAAACTATAAAGTTGAAAATACACTATTAGTATTATTATTAACGTTTTTTGTTTTGTTTTTTTATGTACATACATATGTATGTATGACTTTATTTTATTATTGTTATTGTTATGACTTTTAAATTGACTTTGCCATTTAGTTTTGGGTTCCATCTGTACCCGACCCCAACTTGTTTGGAAATAATGGTTTAGTTGTTGTTGTTGTATACTAGTTTTCAAATTAAGTTCTACTTAACGCTGCTTGAAAGGCTTAAATTCCATGAAACAAAGCAAAAGTCAGTCGTCTTGCCACACACCTAACATGCCATATCTTTTATGCCACTATATCTAAAAAAGCTTGGTGGAATATATTGTTTTTGATGGATAATGAACATAATACAATACTTGATATATCACCATTAACACCATTAAGTTCTGAGCAGCGACGGACTGGTGGACTAGTTATATGGCAATCAGGATGTTTTATGGTTGTCTACCGAGGACCCAACTATAAACGGCCTTGCAATCTTCAAACTTTAGCATCTGGGTCTTTTTCTGCAAAAATATCCAACAAAGAAGACACACTGTGCATACCTGATGCGTCAAATACTTCCAAAGAAACTCATGCAACCGTTGAAAATAAAATGTCATTGCCATTTGACACCCAGTTTTCTGAAAGCATCAGTGAAGAGGAAAAAGAATTTGATGAAACGCTTGATGGACTGGGGCCAAGATTTGCTGATTGGTGGGGTACTGGATTATTACCTATTGATGCTGATTTGCTCCCTGAAACTATTCCTGGTTACAGAGTGCCCTTAAGAATGATACCAAATGGAATGACGCCACAGCTTACGAATGCAGAGATGACAAGTTTGAGAAAGCTTGCAAAGAAACACCCCTGCCACTTTGCTCTTGGTATTACACTTTTGCAGCTACTTTCAAAATTGTGTACTTTATTTTATGTTCTGATTTACAATCTTTTTTAAAGGGAGAAACAGGAACCATCAGGGCTTGGCTTCTGCTGTTTTGAAGCTTTGGGAAAAGAGTTTAATTGTGAAAATTGCTATTAAGCCAGGAATCCAGAACACAAATAGCAAATTAATGGCTGATGAATTGAAGGTAAAAATTCATCCCTAAGCCATACATGCACATATGAACTGCACATGCTTCATCTTTTTGAGCAAACATATAATAATTAGGTTGGGTGCTCCAGAGTGAATGATATTTTTCATCAGCTATAAAGCTACCTTAGAGTACTTCCAACAGGGGCTGAGTTGTTTGCCAACTCACCACCAAGGGGAGGTCAGTTGCTTAAAAAAAAGCGATTAAAGCAACCTGGTTGCCAAAGCAACCGGAAGTTGTGACGACCCGGTATTTCAAACCGTTCAAATCGACAATCATCCACACATATCAGACTTGAATTGCTCAAAACAATAGATTGTTAATTTATATTTGGCAAAACTTAGCATATACAGTAGATAAATCAATCATAGAATCACAGACACAGAGTATTACAACAATAAGCAGCGGAATGATAAACAGTAATTCATGAAGCTACTATAAAAATCAGAGTCTGAAACAAAATACGGCAGAATCTTAAATACAAATGAATCTCCAATACATAAGCATCTGACGGGTTGAACATAAATGACTGGAATAAACTGAAATAACTGAAAGCTGAATAGATAGATCTTCAAACAAAGCTCCAATCTCCAAAGGTGAGTCTTAAATGCTATGACACTCAGTCTAGTCCGAGCGTAAAGCAAAACACAAAACACTTGAGTCAGGATTAACATTCTTGTATTAATAAATTCAACTCAAGTGAAATGTCAACTGAAATACAAGCAATTTAAATGATGTTTGGGATTTACATCCTTTAAGGATCCGTGGAGCTATCTACTATGTAGTAATATACGCTATTATAATATGTCTATAGTAAAGTAAACTATTAAAATAGTGTTAAGGCATTACCCATATCCCCCTTAACACATTTTATATATTCTCATAGTCTATACAATACCGTAACTCCTTCGTAAACTGGAAGCTATCAGAGGGCACTCCATAGGTATGGTACAAACCAAACTCGTAGAAGACGCGATGGAGCATGTGACAAGGCACGCGAGGCAATGCCAGGGTAGATATACCGTTTGCGGATCGGCTGGTGGTAATGCATAGCAGCTACTACCGTCCATCTCAAGACACACTCCCAAATCAAAGATGCACCCAACCAAATCACAAAGTAATATAATATTATTGAAGAAATATGCTCGATCGGAGGAATGACCTCACTTGGCCCGACGTGGCTCCTGTTTTAGCCACATAATACCTTATATAGAATCGTCGCCAAACCATTCTAGTTCGTTCTGCAATCTCCACCACGTATACGGTTGTTAAAGTGGTTTTCGGTATTGACAGAGAGTATGACAATATCCGATTCCGGTCTCTTTAACAACCCAACATTTATTTCACACCGTGGTCATTTCATTTTAAACAGTTTATACTTCATATTAAAATATCATATTCATTTCAAAACCATATCAATTCGATATCATTATTCACTTTAAATAATATTTATTTCCAGAATCGTAACACTTTCGAGATCATAGCATTTTCGAGATCATAGCACTTTCGAGATCATTACACTTTTGAAATCATAACACTTTTGAAATCATAACATTTCCAACTTAAACAATTTTGATTTTGAAAATAGTATATATATTAAAACAGTTATAAATTAAAATAGTTATATATTGAGATAATTTATATATTAAAATAGTTTATATATAATAAAAATACTTTATATAATAAAAATAGTTTCCTCAAATTTCACAAATCGATTCAGATCATCTAAATTCTACCATTCAATTTAAATCAATTCCAGTTTAACCATTTCAATTTTAAGTTCAAAGATTCAAGTTTAAATTTTCAAACATTTACAATATGAATTTCATTTATATTTTAACATTTAACTTAAATTTAATTCAAATTGGAAAATATTCGCTTAATCATTTTAGTAACAATTTATTTAAATTCCAATTTATAAATTTAAGTTAATATTAAATATTCAATCTCAATTTTATTTAGAATTGAGAATATTCATTTAATCACTTTTTATCAAATCAAGTTATAAATCATACCTTTCAAATCTCAAAATCAATAAGTTCAAATATATTCTTAATTTAAATTCAATTATTAACCAATTTACATTCAAAGTCAACATTAATTTATCTTTCCAACTTTCATTATTAAAGTTATAAAACATCTATTTTCAAAATATTAATATAAATTTTAAATAAATACTTAAACATGTTAGGAACCAATTAAATTAAATTTTCATTAAATCTTATTATTAAATTTGTTTATATATATCTTTCTTTTTAAAATAATAGAATTATAAGTGAAATCTTAAAAATTATATTTTCAAAACTAACTTATAAATTTAAAATCTCCAAAACATATAATTTTAAAAATAAAAAATTTAGACATATATAAAAATAACATTTATGCATATTATATTTTAAAAATCAATATTTATTAAAACCCATATATTTTCTTTCAAATTCTGAAAATCATTTTCAGAATATAGACCAACGGTGTCCGTATATAATTTTCTATCTTATGGTCAAGTGATACGGATATTTATCATTTCAATCCGCAATTTAAAAATCTACGGGTATATATCATTTCAACCCGCAATCCCAAAAATTCAAAATCAATGATAATCGCTTGGATTTTTCATTTCAACCTATAACGATTATCTCTTAATCTATAATACTGTTCGGGTATGTATCATTTCAACCATATGGATTTCTAAACTAACATGGAACTTGCAGAGTGAAAACAAATATGATAAAAATATAACATATCAATAATAGACATATATCATCAGTAACAATTTAAATAAAATATATACAACAGAATATGGTGTCATATATCACAGATGAACAATTGCAGATAATGTCATATTGTATTTAACGATTTAATAACTAACATTTCAAACTTAACATCATATTTCAATTGTCGTTTCAAGTGAAATAAATGTAAGGATATTAATCATGAGTGATTGCTTACCTTTCGAGGCTAGAGAGAGACAAGAACAAGACGCGACAAATCCAAGCATAAATTCCAAAGCCAAGCATAAATTCCAAAGCCAAGCACGATGGACCCAAATTCGACGAACAAAGTTGATAGTTTGGAATCGAGGGAAACAAATCAAACGAGCTTGATATGAACTGAACAAAATATATGTTATATATATATAATTCTTCTCTTAATCAATTTAACATAAATTATATATATAATTTCAGATTAATATTATATTTAAACACATAAAAATAAAATCTCTATATATATTCAAAAATCAAACTCATGTATATATATAAACTAATGTATATACTTTCATACATATTATATTTTAAGATTTATATTTATTATAAAATCAATATGGATATACTTTATTATAATATATATATATATATATATATATATATATATATAAATTCAACAACTCACATAAAACTTATGTAACTTATATATATGAACCACGTATAACTTATATAAGTTTATATATAAACAACAGCTCTAATACCTTATAAACAAACATACATATTTATACACGTATACTTTAAAATCAATGTTTAATTCGAATTACATGTCAAAGTAATCACACACACACACACACACACACACACACATATATATATATATAAACAAAACAAAGAAGAAGCGCTACTTCACTCAGGCTACAGATGCAAGCTTAAAACATAAATATATATTCTCTATAAACAGAATACGAATAGAATAATATACATATAATATTCCTTACAAAAAATTTGTAAGCAATATGAAAAACAAAACAACATGACATAAGATACGAGCATAACAAAGGGACATCCAAGAAAAATAGAAAAACACGTTTTAACATATCATATATAGATATATATAAAGAATAGAGCTTACATATTATATGTAAAATACCCCTTTATATATTATCATTCTTCATAAAAAGAAGGCACGTCAGGGTGAGGCAGTAGAAGCGAACGACTACTGTGAGGAGGTGGGAAAGGCGGAGGAGGGTCTGGGTTCCAATCAAAGAAAAGATGGTGTTGGTGGAGGTCTGGACGGTGCACGAATGGGTTTGGTTGTCGAGTGGGGATTGGTGGCTTCGTTTGTTTTGGTGGTGGGCAGAGCTGGCACGTGGAGATGGAGAGAGTGGGGTGAAGACCGGATCTGTGCTCGAAGGTGAAGGTGGCACGGTCGGTGGCAGAAGTGGTGCAGAGGGATCACATGCGGCTGTGCTTTTGTTCCAAACGAGGCAAAAATGAATGCAAGATGACGGGTTATGACTGTTGTGGCTTCGAGCAGTTCTATGAGAGCACGAGCAGATAATGGTCACGCTTCGGGCCAAAAGGAAATGAGCACGAGCATGCTTCAGGATGCAAATCATATTTTTTTTTATACATATAACCATGGTCGAATAAAAAGGAAGAGAGCAAGGGGAGGAGTTGGATATGAGTGATTCGGCAATGAAGAAGGTAGATGAGCAGGCGTTTCAAAAGAAATAAGCAACCGAGAAAATGAACAGGCAATGCAAATTTTATAAACTTATATATTTATATTCTATTCCAAAACGAAAACCAAGAAGAGAAAGTGCCAACTAGAAACGAACAAGCTATATTGGAAACAGTAGAATATTGAAAGTCACGCACGCGAATTCAGGAAGTATTTGAGGCAAATGCCCGTTTGATTTTCAACCGTTGGACAATTTTGAATGAACACAGAAAACCAAAAGCCGCCAAATGCGTGCCGTTACGGCTAACCATTTCTCAGATTTCGCCGTGTTCCGGGCTCTGAGTTGCACAAATGAATATAATGCGGAGATCAGCACGACGAGACGAACAGAATGGTACACATATATCAGCGATACGATCATCCTATCGAAAGTCGATATTCGCTGCCAAAATGCTGCTATATCACCGAAAATAAGATAAATGAGGCTATAGCAGTCCAAATTTGGCGAAGTGAAAGATGACGTCTCACGCAGAAAATAATTAACATTTTTATTATATAAAAATATTTGTATTTTGAAAATATTTTATTTCCATCAAATTAGCTGATTTAAATTTAAATAAAATTACACAACAAAACAAACTTATATATTTTTGGATGAAAATCTGACTTTTTCTACATCTGAATAGATGCATACCAAATATCAAATTTTCATTTTCAAATTTTATTGTTTAATTTCAAGTGAAATTTCAGTTAATTACGTTAATAAAATCGTTAAAATTATCGGGTCATTACAGAAGTGTTGCTTCTTAGCCAGCATTCTTAGTGCCGTATATGTGGGTGCGTAGCACAATACGCCAATAATCTCTTAACATACACCGAAAAATATAATAAACTAAGATGCACCATACTTTCCTATATATACACCGTCGCTTTGACAAAAGTACCATTGTTTTCGTCTTTCCACTTTACAATTTAAAACTGACTACATAGAACAATAAATCTCCAACTCTAAACTAGGTTAATATTCAATAAAATGAACTTTGACTTTTTGCACCAACATTGTAATTTCTTTAAATTTTAAAACATATACCTTGATTTAACAAAATCAACCCTAATTTTAGAAAAAAATATGTTTTAAAATTGGAGAAGTTAGTTGTGAAAGTTATCTTAATCGATATTTTAGGTTTCATGATAAAAAAGAATCATTAGCGTCTTCAAAAAATATGCAGATTGATCATATTATTAATTTCAATGCTTTAATTTTATGAGTTATAAGGACTAAATTAAGAAAAAGGGTAATATAGTAGACGATTTTCTTTGCAAATTAGTGACGTATGTTAAGTAATTTTTGATGTATGAATAGAATTTCCATATTGGTTTCATATGCTTGATTTCAGTGAATTACACATAGTTATCTGGACTTACAAATGCCACATAAGTCGGTTCAAAATTTCCACCTTCTTTGCAAAATAGATCGAGTTGTGTCTGTTGGGTGTGATTTAGTGGAAGTTGGTGGTGCGGTGTTGGGGATGCTCTTAATATTTGATAATATTCAAATTATGCGGTGACATATTGTTATTATCTGCGTGTGAATTAAATTGTTCAGACCATACAGTTAGGCAGTTAGTTTTTCTAATAATAATTTGAAACGTATTTCTAAAGTGCACGGACTCTAAAGTCTAAGCATTCTATTTTTTGTCTTCCTTTTCGTTAGAATTTGACAGGAGGCGTCTTGCTTCTTCGGAACAAGTATTATGTTGTTATGTATCGTGGCAAGGATTTTCTTCCTACAGCCGTGGCCACTGCTCTCTTTGAAGGAGATTCAACAAGAGATGTTCCAGAAGTTGAAGAAGAAACACATTTCAGTTCAACCACCGACCCTTGTGTGGAAGAGAAAGGAGGAATTTCACTTGTTGGTACATTTGCTCGATTTCAACAGGCTCAAATATTCCGGGGAAGAAAAGCGACCGTACAAAAGCAAATGGTAATGAAGGAAGAAACTTCTAGAGATCAATCTGCAACATTACTCCGAAAGCTTGAACATAAATTTGCTATTGTAAGCCACCTTATTCTGGAACTATCCAGTTTGCTTTTGGTTCACTTGGGTTTTTTCATTTGTATTGTATTTTGCATTTTATCTGCCATTCGGTATATATTTAACCGATGAACCGCGTGGCCACTAACTTTAATTTTTCTTTCTTGTATCTTTGCTAGGTATTCAGTTTGCTTGCATTACACCTGCTATCTATTTCAAATTAGTTCACATATTTTCTCTTTTCAGTTTTGGGCACCGTTTGTTTTGCTTGAATATTGAACTGATGAACATGTTTCAAATTTGTTTATAGCCATCCTCTTTTCAAATTAATAACAGGTTGGCTTGTTGTTTGAAGATGTCTTGCTTCCACATATAATCTAATATAATATATTGTTATGCGACTTAATTTCTAGTCTTGTATAACATCTTTCTTCGTTCTTATCTGTTGTGATATTTCAGGTATTCAATGTATTATTGCATAGTGTAGCTGTGGTTTCACTTCCTTTTCCATAAAGATTATAATTTGTTCATAACTTGAATTTGACTTGGAGCAGGCTCAGTCGAAGTTGAGAACTGTGAAACTACTTGCTAAAACAGAGGCATCATTGGTTCCAGTCAATCCATCTATTGCCTGGAAAATGTTAACTGATGAAGAGCAATCTGTTTTCCGGAGGACTGGGTTACAAATGAAATCATACTTAGTTCTTGGTGAGTTTTTTTTTCATCGTCTAGACATAGCTTAAGTAATTCTCCACGTAAGTTGAATACTTGGATGACGCTTTTGCATCTTATTCACTAGGCATTCGTGATGCTTTTGATGGTATCGTTGGGAATATGTACCTGCATTGGAAACACAGAGAGTTGGTAAAATTTATCTCAAAGCAGAAAAATCTATCATTTGTTGAGAATTTTGCACGAATACTAGAATATGAGAGCGGTGGAGTTTTGATTGCAATTGAGAGGGTTCCCAAAGGTTTTGCTCTTGTTTATTACCGGGGAAAAAATTATAAACGACCCTGTTGTTCAAGGATTAAAAGTATTTTGACAAAATCCAAAGCATTAAAGCATGTGGTTGCAATGCAAAGCCACAAGGTTTGTATTCTTATGCTACTAAATTTATGCTGTGTCATCTTGCAAGTGAACCTCATAGTTTTGTGAGTCGCTGATTTATATCTCATACTACTTACTGTATAGGCACTTAGTCAACACATAAGCGAGCTGAAGAAAGCTATGGAGCAGCTGAAGTTTGAGCTGGTATGTAATTAATACTTATATTTTGTTGAAGAAAGTATTTGCTTATAAACTTCAAATATATCTAGTTTGTGTTACTCATGTGTGCGCGTGTGCGTGCGCAGGCGTGCTTGTGTATGCGTACGTGCATGCGTGCACATTTTAATAAACAATATTTTTTATATGATCATCCTTATTTCTTGCTATATTTTTCTGTCTGATTTTCCTTGTTTTGTTCTCTTGTACAATTACGACTGTTGAGACATAAGAGGAGTATCTCATGAAAAGAAACGAAATATTCGCTGCTCAACTAATAATTTACAAGAACATGGATTCACTCAGTAGTTTTACCATCACATTGTAGATTTAAGGGTTTAGATTAATTGAATACTAAAACCCTTTTTGGGTATACTATTAATCTAAGCCAGTAAATTCAGAGTACAATAATTCCGATCTTTTGGTAGATGCAAATGCTTAATGTAGGCGCTGGTAAAATACCGGTCAAAGTGCTATACATGATACTTTTGATTGTTGGGATAATCTCGATATGTTTGTTAGCAAGTTACATAAAATATGATAATTTAAATAAAACACAAATATTTTCCCTTCAACACTGTAGATAAAATTGCTACATTGTTTGATAAACAATACAATATAAAGAATTTCATATTTAATGTACTGTTCTGTCTGTAAATAGGAAATACTTTTGTGCTTTTTTCTTACAAAATGGCTATATTTGACTATTTTCAGCAATGTCTTCATCAAACAGTCGTCTGATATATCAGCAAATATCACCGATGTATCTCAAATATACCGCTGGTCGACATTTTAACTGATATTTGAAAAGAAAAAAAAAAAAATCATTTGATGTCTGAAATGCGATATATCAATAATATTAACTATAGGGAGTTGAATATCTGTCCCATAAAAATGCAAGGCCTAGAACACTGAATAGCAAGCTTAGACATAAGGAAGCACCATTTCTCATATTTTGTATCCATTTTCGAATGCATGTGGTTTGTAAAGGAGCAGTGTCATATTGACCTTTGTTGAACATGCTTTATAGTGGTTGTATCTGCATTGAAAACTCTATAATCAAGTCAAATGGCTGTCAGTAAATCACTATCCAACCATATTTTTAATCTGCATATATTTATTGCATCATTTTTTACATCCATTTTTTCTGTCGGCTGTTTGGACTAACAAAAGGGTAGTACTCCAAATGGAAAGATTTTGCTGTGATATTATAATCGATACCTGCCTCACGAACTTCTTCTTCTCTTCTTGTTCTTTTTCTTTGTGCGTGCGTGTGCGTTATTGCTGATATTGTTTTGCTTCAAATGCCAAGAAATCAACTTATAAATAATATCATACTGTAGAATAACCTTTGTAAGCATTTTTTCTTTAAAAACGTGTGTTCAGCGTTTTAATGCAGTATACATGATTTTGATTTATGAATAGACTTGTATTTATGATTCGTTTTATGTGTCATTTTATATGGTAGTGGGTTGAGATTTTAGTTTGACGGTAAAATTATATTGAGCCAGCATAATATAGATTTATTTGACTTGAAGCATATGTAATTTTCATGGCTCATTTTTTCCCCTGGAAGTGCACATGTTGATTCAAGTTCAATCATTTTATTGCTCTTTTTCAGATATAAGATATCATTCATGTTTTGGAATAGTTAACCATTGTATTGCATATTATTACACTTAGTTGTTTTTTGGCATTTATGAAGCTATTAATTTATCATATCTATTGTTTATCATTTTTTTTTCCTTTGGTATGCAGGGATATTCTCAAGCAACAGACACTAACACAACCATGATTCAATATGATGCTTCTAACAAAAGTGAGGTAAATCAATCTTATGCGTTATGATAATTAAGTATATGCAAATAACTCTAAGCGGATATTATAAGGTTTACAAATGGGCTTGCTGCATATTTTTATTTTATCATTATAGATCGCATTAATGGATCCATCATCACTGTAAAAGTACATCTGCCACAGTACTGTAGTTGTTGCTATTTTCAAAATACATGACCTCGCTACATTTCCACATAGCAGCATTTATGGAATTTAAAAGTAAATACCAATAATTAGGCTATTTTCTGATTAAAGACCCCAGCAAGTGAACCAATCAATGCAAAAGCACTGACACAGAAGCTTCCAATGCTGAATGTCCTAAGAACAATCCATTTTTTTGTCCATGATTTTATCTCTTTCTGCACGAAATACATCTCCACGGGAAAATATATAGACATCGGCCAGTACATTAGAGCACCGATAACTCCCAACACTTGATTGAAGTAGGGAAGTATCATTGCTACGGCTGTAGCTGATGTCACAAAGAGTGTTCTATAGCATAGGGTAAGGAGATTTAATTTGTAAGATGGTAATATTGGGAGTTTAATTGTGTAAAAGTCGTTTGGAAATCGTCCACTAGGAAACTTTTTGCTTAACCATCTGTCGATAAATGCAAAAATTGGCTGGCTGCACATCTGTTTCATGGCAAGGAGATAATTCAGTATTTAGGATTTGGGGCTCTACTGTTGGAAATTATTGCGGTATACCATTCTAAATAATATATAAAGGTTACGCAAGTAGTTTTGTTTGCAACAACTTGTTACATACACAATATTATATTTGAAATGCAATTACTGCAGGTAATTCTATATACAGCTAACATACTGACTGGGGAGTCAATTGTAAACATAACCAAAATATTTTTACAGAGAATCCGTCATAAACAAAATTGATGGTTTTTAGTGATCGTTACAGAGATTTTATCTTAAATAGTTTAATAAATTTTCTTTCTCAAAATTTTGCATTTCAAAATTAGTAACATAACCATATATAAAAATGCCAAACCTGACCGATGAAAAGTGTCAAGTTTAGGGGTGTCCAGGGTGTTCAGTTGATCACTCTATATTTTGGAATCAGGTAGCGTTCTGCATACTATTCTGTCGTATTTTGACTATTCTTGATTTTGAGACTGCAATTTCTAAGAGATTTCAATTTTTAACTCTGTTATCGCTGGCTCACTCGCTGTGCTAATTGATATATTTTGGATCGTTTTTTGTCTGTGCCGTATGTACAAAAATAGGGCAAATGTGAATTGGAGATAACACAAGTGGAAAACTATTTTGGTTGAATATTGCATGCGTCTACTTCTAATGATATATTCACCATTCTCTGATAATACGACGGCGATGCAACATTATGGCACAATATTACAAATATTACTATATGTCACAGTGGTAGGTATGTTCATTCTTTCTACATCGGTGTCCTAAGGGTTAACATTGATAAATAAAGTTTAACTTCTACATATTATGGGGGAAAATTTACCTGATAGGCTCCCAAAAGGTGAAGTACAATGCAAACATTTGCAAAATCAACTAGCCAGAATGGTTCATCGAATCCAGTAAGTAGATTACCGGGTGTTTTATTTCCAAAAGCTGCATATCCAAAACCTCCACAACAAAGATAGAAAAAAGTAGTGATAAAAATAGAGATCATTGACGCTCTTTTCATTGTTTTGTTCTCTGCTGGTGGTGATTTCAGTGTATCCTTCATTTGAAAACACATTCAGAGAAATTTAATATCCATCCATCTTTCTGGGTAGAAAATAGGTAATTTATACGAATTTTACCTGGATTTCTAGTAAAATATATGAGTATGGATAGGCAAATGCGATGTCACCAATTCCTTGAGAGACTAACCATACTTTTTGATATGTGCTGCTTGAAACTCCTCCAATTCCTCCTTTTATTGTTCCATTAGCTGAAGTCATATGAATTCAAATGATATCAGATAATATTGTTGAATATTTGTATATATCGGGAAATTTTACTTGTCTGTCATTTTTTTAACGTTTTTGAATCTGCATTTCTAGTTGACATAATAAGTGGATGTTATATATAATTTTTTGTACATCACCTATGACTTTAGAAACACCGAGTCCAAATCCAATGGTCGAGTAACAAAATGACATGGCTGCAGCCATAACAGATAGCCACTGCAAATTGTGGAAATTTGGTATTTGTGACAATATTATCTCAACTGCTCCAAATAATAGCATGAACATAGTTGTTCCATATGTTGATGAAGAACTCTTCCCTTCCTTGTGGTAGGAATTATTCTGCAGTATTGCCCTGCATTTATAAACTATATTTAATACAGAAACACTTCATGTAACCAATTCATGCATAGTAAATTATAGATGATAGAGTAGAAATTGTACCTCATATTAACTGAAGTAGTGATGGTGAAGGCAATACAGGCGCAATACAGGCAAATATACTGAATAGTACCACACACTATTGTCCTCTTTTTACCTGTATGCATTTACAGTCTCAAACAGAAGGCTATGTGTACATGCGTAAATAAAAAATGCATTACCTAAGGTGACTCTAACAGCGTCCATATAACAGCAGTTTCTTGTTCCAGTGACAGAGTCAGGAGATCGATAGCATTCTGATAGCAGATGGGCTGATACGTATGTGACAACTGCAAAGCTGGTCAAAGAAATAGTTCCTGCAATCCACCCGAGTTGTGCTATGCTCCATGCAAGAGAGAGAACACCGGAGCCAATGACTGCAGTTATTATATGAGCAACACAGCTCCATAGAGTTCCTATATATCACAACCATGCAAAACAATCAGAACATATGATATGATGATACATCATACAAATTGTCTTTTCGTTTTTCCCTAACCAGTTCTAATGCGACTATCCTCTTGTTTTTGAACTCTAGCTCCTTCTATATCGGTGCAGTGAAGGGTTGGCATTTTTTGTTGGGTATGGTTTGAGCTTATGCTATGGCAATGGACGGGTGCTATATATATATATATATATATATATAGATGGACAAAGGCTTGCCAGGTATTAATTGGTAATAGGTAACTATGTACATTTGTAATATGTGGAAGTACTTCAAACTTTATAACTCTGTTAATGGACCTAATTTTCTTTAATTGAGTTTGGATCGGATTCTTTTGACCAGGTTCGTGGATCTAAGTGTACCCATTGGTTAATGCCCTAATTAGTTAACGAAACATTATTAAAATGAAATGGCTGGGCCTACCGTTGATGCTTGAAATGAAAAAGCCCCTACCCTAGAACAATGATAATAATATCATTTGATAGCTAAGGTTGAATTTTTGTTGAATAATTCAAGTTGAAAAAGAGTATGCTAGAAGGGGAATATGTGATTGGTTAAGAATATGAATATGATCCTCTTTTTGATGAGCTTAGTTGCTAAAGCATGATACTATACCTCGTAGTAAAGTATCGGTTTATAATGGGAAATGTCCTAATAACATCTCAGTTTAGCTAATAAATTAGAACCCCGATGAAGGCATCCATGCTTCATCATGATTATATGAACGGTCTGATAGATACAATAATGGTTTCTGCTCTGGCAATTTTTGGGACTCGGGCATTATTACAAAATTGTAGCATAATACTTGGTAGATAACTTCTTTTCCGTAAGGGTTAGAGTTGAAATCAGGTATTTGTATAAAGTTGTTGAATCAAAATTTGGAATTTCCATATAACGCATCTCTTAGCAAAGGAGATATTTTTTCCCAGGTACTAAGTTGTAACATCAACTCAGTCAACCTTGAAATAGCCTCAGGTGTTCCTCTGTTAATCTTTCCTTGCAATAGCTTGTAATTATTGTATCTGTTTATAGTACATGTATAATAATTACTCCCATAAGCTATCCAGTAGCGTCTAATGTGTGTTGTATGTGTTAATATTGTAAAAGTTAACGTTAAATATGTAAATATTTTTTATTTATTTATAATAAGAACCACAGACCACTCATGCTTGTAGTCCTTGACTAAATACATAAATTTCTGTATATATTACTTTTTATTATTATTGTGTAGTTATATATTGGTAAGGTAAATGGAATGTATTTGTATTTTATTATGTAAAAAATAACCTCATTTTTTTATGCTCCTTTGAATGAAGGTTTAGAAGACAATTTTCATATAGGAAAATGAATGAGTTTTAATTCCCGACTTCATTTGATAAATATTATAATTGGAAAAAGAATATTTTGGCAACATATTTTATAACTTAAAATTGTTATTTTACAAAAGAAAAAGCAGTTTTGTTTTTATTACCAAATACACTTCTAATGTCTTTCAAGTCTTTTAAATGAACATTAATTAATTGCGTTAAATTTAAATTATTTAAGATCGGTCTTTTGTTACTGTTTGTTGAAATAAAATTTATTCGGATAAACTATAAATTTGTTTTTTTAATGAAGCTGTTAAGAAAAATGATAAATAGATCTGATATTGATATTTTTTAAGGTAGATAAATGATAAAAATGATAAATATGTGCGCTTTTGATGGTCCTTATAATCGTCAAAATCCCACTTGAATTAGCAATTATTGGTACTAGAATTACACATACCACTCGATGTTTCCTAGTATAATCAGTTTGTACAATAAAAACGTGCAGTGTCGATAAGCAATAATAGATATATTGGAAGGATATGACACAAAATAACAAACGTTCAACTATGTGCGAGACAAAACCAAACTGTGAAAATCATTATAATATCGTTCTTACATCATTAATGTATGAAAAAAACATTGTTTACTTTGCTATAACAAAACTCTAAAATGTCTTGATACATGCAGTTTAGATTTGGGGTTAGAAATGATTATTTAATTTGCATTGGTGTTTAGGTTTGGTTATTGATTTTGAAAGAGAATCAGCAATGTGATTTATTTTTTACTTAAAGTTGCTAAAACATAAGTTAAAAGAAATCTTGATTCAACGAACATTAATTGTGAGTGGGGCATTCGAAGGTTGATAATGTGATATTCACATCTCATTCAGGTCCAAAGTAACTTTTGAATATTGGGTTTGTATCCAGAATGCATTCTACCGGCATAGGATAATCCTTCAAACAATCAATCGATGAATGAAGAAACCTAAATAGAAAATTTCGATCTAAAATCGAAAAATTCAATTCAGCTGATTATACAAGTATAAACAAGTCAACATGTTACTTTTTGTACGATGGAAACCAAAGTAACGTGCAAGTTATTATTTCGGAATGCCACAACTATGGACACACGCTTATGTACATGCACACACGATGTTTTGTTGCATTTATTTGGCGTTTGACATTTTGTTGCAATTATTTACTGTTTGTAGAATAGCAAGAGCTGTCCAGAGAGTATGTATTTTAAATGTTTTCAAAACCTTCTTTTCAAAAAGACATCTCTCTTATTTGAAATATTTTAGCCTCAAAATTATCTTTATCATTTTTTATTTTGATTTCAAAATTGTCCTTAAATATTTAGCTTTCAAATATTTATATACTCAGATTTTAAATCACTTTATAGATTAAGATTATATATATTAAAAATTACTTTCTAAACTCTTTTATATGTTTAAACCACATTCAAATATATTTCCATAGTCTAGAAATTGTTTTGACAAATTATAGAAACCAATTTTAATAAGAAAATCAAAACACCAATTTTGCCTAGAGCATGTCGACATTCCTCAACCACCCATGTCGACATAGTACCCATTAAATTCAAAATTAAAATTTTCAAAAAAAGTGTCTATTCGTCGTATCCTTTCACGAATAGAAATGGCAGTTGATCTCCTATAAATACCAGTAGTTCTAAACGAATTTTTAATCAGGTTTCACTTGTTTTCTCTCCTCTTCATCTTCCACATTTATTTTAAAGAATCATAAACTATACTCTACCGAAATACCAAGTGAACCAGACTTGATTATCTCTTGTTTTTGACTCTCTACCGCTCTCTCTATAAGATCTCAGTGCTATTCAGAGTTATAGAATCTTTTGTAAATCAAACTATTGAGTAAGAAGTGCGGTTGAGCCTTAAAATCAATTGGGTGTGATTGTAGCCCCAAAAATCAATTAGGTGATCTTGTAGCCTGGTTAAATCAAGAGAGTTGCCTCTGAACTCGAATACAGGAGGGTGTGCCTCATAGCCTTAAAACAGAGAGTGTAATCTGAGAGATTATTTTGATAAGAAATCTATACGATTGTACGAGACTAAATGTAGGGTAACTTTGAATCAGTATAAAATCCTAGTGTGTTCTTTCCTTTGCTGCTTTTATTTAGTATTTGCATCTGTGCCTGATTCTGTGATTATACCTATGTCTGTGAATTGCATTTGTTGGTTATTGAATTACATAAGTTTCAAAAAGATTTAGAAAATCCATAAAACGCTATTCACCCCCCTCTAGTGTTATTCCATCCTTAAGATCCGTAATCCACATTTCTCGCATTATGTACCATAAAATTTAGTAATTAATGTTAAAAGTTAGCTTGGGTAAGATATCAATAAATAATCAAGCAAAGATAAAATAAAATAAATACCTACCCAAAATAAATAAAGAAGTCGACCCAACACCTCAAGAGGTCGACCGCTTGGAGCAATGGGAATCGACCACTTCTTTGTTATGGAGCCTATTTTGATGAGTTGTACGTTCTAGATTTATCTTTTTTGATCTATTCTCATTCAACGGTTAAGGTGCGTCCAAGCATTATAAATTAGACCCTAGACCTTTCACTATTATCCACAAATATTTTGGAAACAATAGCGAAACTCTGTCATTTTTATCTCTCCAAATTAGATTCTTAAACTCCATAGGAAACTCATGTATATTTCTTGTTCTTCCGGAACTTATTCATATTCTATTCTCCTCAAACTATTCTAAATCTAATATATTTACCTCTTCCCTATTTTGTGTGTATGTGTGTATCGGAAGAGAGAGGTTATAGAAGAGATTGCAAGGCATGCAAATCTAAGGAAGGCGAAGCTAAGGCCGTTCGGTAAGTAAAAACCTTAGTATTTCTTTTTTAGTAATTATTTAGTATATCCCTTTTTAGATTTGAATGTGACTAAGGGATTTTGGGATCGTGAAAATACGACGGATAAAATCCTCCAAAATTCCTTTTTATTTAGAATGTCAATTCTATATTGAAATTTTAATTATTTATATTAATTTGATGGAATTCGTTTATGCAATTTTTGATAATTTCATAGTCTATTCTACTTCTCTTTCTTCTTTGGTTTAAATTGTGATTCTTCAATGAAATAAGGGGTTTAGATTACGATTTGTAGTTTACACCACTGATTCTTACGTACTTCTTTGCAAAAGGGGATTTGAATAGAATACAGAGTTTATATTGCAATTCCTATTATTTAGGATATTCCATTGAATTGGTGTAATAAATTGAGTTTCTATTTTATTTACAAATCCGTTGTTGTAGTTCTGGTTATAAATATTTATTCCCCGTTTTGGATAATAGAATCCCTTATTTTGCTATGTTGAAATCTTGAAAAATTGAAGACAATAGATTTGTAATAGTATTAGGTTAGGAAATTGACATTTAACGCTAGTTTAGGGCCTAAAATCCGTGTGTTTCAAATTTATTAGGCGTGATTATTTATTTATCTCTATTAGCATAATTGATGTATAATCATTGCGTATACAACGCAATTAATTAGGCAATTATTTTCATTTATTTCCCTCATTAGGAAGTAATTGATTGTTAGATGAAAATAAGAGAAAACTTTTATTTAGCCTAATTATTATTCTAAGGTGTAATAAGGAAGATTCCTTATAAGACCTTATTTATGAAATGTTTGAGATGAGTATTATTATATACATGTAGTGTATTTAAATTATGGCTAAGCCATAAGGATGCAAGGTCAAGAGGGTTACATGATGGAAGTCTGCCATTCACTTTGAGGTCACCAGCAGTTTATACACTTCATACGAATGTGAGATATCCTTATGTAAAATATTTATAACGACGCAAGGTTAGTCTCAAATTCTATAGGGGAAATCTACCCAGCTAATCTGGCTAATTGTTTCTATGAATAGTCAAACTAATGTGAGACGTTATTATGAGTATGTGCCATAAGATGAAGGATTTGCTTCGGGGTCTTAAGGTATTAAGTGATTGTTTGAGAGTCCCCCTCTTTTTTCCTGATGAAATATTAGATGGTCAAGTGGTTACGTTAGGTGGTATCTCAATGGGGATCCGCTTTTGGAAATAGGTATTAAATGATGGAGTATGCCTTAATTAAGGTATAAATGATCGGAGTCTGCCTATTTTCCCCACGGAAGTATCAAATGGCATAAGAGATTTCATATGATATCAACTAGATAGTACCATTGAAGAGCACGCCTTGGAAATAGGTATTAAATGATGGAGTTTGCCTTAATTAAGGTATTAAATGACCAAAATCAACCTATTTTCCAATAAAAGGCATTAGGTGAGTTGGGTACCGTTTCTCACATTGTTAGTTGTTTATGATGTATGACTGGGAGAGATTCTAGAAATCTACTTCTGGAATGGAAGGTATCAAGTGGTTGGACCCACTTCCTTTTCTTGTAAAGATAGTTTTAATGGTTTTATGTTCATAGATATATTGTTATAAAATATACTATCCAAGCACTGAAAAGATAAGACACGAGGTTTTTTATTCATCAGATTACAACATATGTTAAGGATGGAGCAATGGCAGCGACGATGCTTAGAGATGAAGAAGCTTGGCTTTTGGTAGTATTTATTATTATAGTTTCTTTTACGTGTACCCATGTATATAAACAATTGTTGTAATGGATTTATGATGCGATTTGATCGTATTTTGTATTATGACGTTTTATGGTTTTAAAATAAATTGGGTACTTTACTATTATATCATGTTTCATCCGCTGTGAGTTCTGAAAATTCAGTTACGACTTTGTACTATTATTTTCAAGTTCTACCAATGCTTACTTTAGAATGGATCTAAATTGCGATGAGCCTTTTTTGCGTCGAAATTTAGGCCTGTTATACGCGTTCAACCTGGACGTGATCCAACCTCTGATCCCACCTTGCAATGTACGTGTTGTACAAGTCTCTATTTCAACCGTGTGGGAAAATCTGCACGGATGGATCTGTTACATGCTGATGAAGGCCAAATTGTCTCATCACTCTATCGGTGTGGTGCATGGCTACACTTTGCAAGCAAATAATCCGGTCGTTGCATACCAAGTCTGCTCCCCATCTAAGCAAATAGACGGCAGATCCTGTACGATCTCAACCGTGTTTGGCGTCCAGTCAACAACATGCTCATCCATAACATCAAGCTCATTACGATAGAATGTGGGATGACGCGCTGGATTATCTCTCCAACATCTATCTCCGGTCCATCTACAGTCATAAACAAAATAGTGTGTGAATATTGACACAAATCATAAAGTTTTCAGTATAAATTCCAAGTTGCTTTTACCTTGCCCCTTACGGTAATCCCGGAGCGACGTTGGCATGAACATTTGGCCGCCCAACAGAAATACACGTCTAAGATCATACCTGCATATTATCAGTGATAAGAAACGTCTTTCAAAATATTTCATAAAATTGGTACACCAATAAGTCAGAACCGACATACCTGTAGAAGGGTTAGACAACCTGCTAACTCTTTCGTCTTCCTTAGTGTCACATTATCAAACTTCTTGTACAATGCGCATAAAACCGCGCTACTCAATGAATAATCGAAAATGGTGGCAAAATCTTCTAGCAAGTACAACCATCTAACACTAACTCTACCCTACGAATGGTTCAAAAATAGACGAGATGCTATAAGAAGCAATATGATAGTCCATGTGAACTATTCTAGCTCCTCAATGAACGAATCGACTGAAATCTCCCTGCCCATTATAGGGTCATTTATCCATTTGACCTTCAACTCTCTTCTATTAACCACCGCTTCTGGGGGTGGAGTTTCACCGAGCAAACATTGACAAACCTCATCGACGTCCACGTTACCACCGTAGTTCAATACAACGCCTTCAATAGAAAGATCAAGCAAAATAGAAACGTCTTGCAGTGTAATTGTCATTTCTCCAACGGAAAAATGAAAAGTGCAAGTCTCAGGTCTCCATCTATCGTAAAGCTGTGAGTAAAGACCTATTAATCTTATATATTTAATCTGCATGAAATATCAGAATCCTGCTTGATGTAGTGATTGTTGAACCCGTTGATCTTCAACCATCTCCATCAAATCTTTGAAACTTTGCGAATGATCCAGACAATCCACCGGTTTTACACTCTGCATAGAATTATAATTTATAGTTAATTCAAAATGCAAAAAAGCTTATAAAAATTTACTATATTTACAAAACCAATAATATTTCCTTCATTCTCTCTTCAAAATTAGAGCAGTAATTATCGTACATATAAAGCACGCTACCGTCTACTGGTCCACTTTCCGGTTCTTCAAAGCTCATGCCAAAAAATCGAATTTTACAAATCACAATTAATAATTCAACGCTTCAAATTGGATTATTAACATGTAAAACAAGCTAAACGGTATTTCTAGCAAATAAACCAAATAATAAGCAAATTAGAACTTAATCAAAATAACTAGGGTTTTGAAAATTACCAAAATCTATTTGTGTTGAAGAGAATCCCGCTTCCATTGTTGTAGTTTTGGTTTAATCAAAGAATGAAAAAGAAATTTGAAAAATTTGTGATAATTTGGTGCAAAATGGCTAAAGATTGGGTTTGGAGCTGATGGGTTCGAGCATAGAAGAAGGGGTTGTTGAGGGTTTTAAAATATTTTTGGGTTATGAGGGAAAGTGTAGCTGCTGTCTCTGTTTTACCGCAGTTACCTGTAATAGTTGCGCCTGCACGAGTTTAAAATAGACGCAACTACGAGTTACGCCTACTTGTTACATTGCTTTATGCGCAACTGTTAGTGGCGCATAGCGAAAAAATAAGTTGAGCAACCAACAGTCGCACAAAATAGAAAAATTCAAACATCCGTCTATGCGCATCTAAGAGTTGCACCATAGAAAATATTAAATCTATGAGCAATTAACAGTTGTGTTTTGGTCTGACAGTTACAGAAACGCTGACTGTACTGCTGACTGAGCTGAAACTAGCCCTGTTTGGTAATAAGTTTGAAATGTTTTAAAAATTAGCTCCAATATTTTAATTAGAAAAGGAATCTTTTGGCAACATATTTTTGCAACTTAAAATTGTTATTTTACAAAAGAAAAGGCAGTTTTGTTTTTATTACCAAATACACTCCTAATGTCTTTCAAGTCTATTAAATGAATATTAATTGATTGCGTTTATTTTGATTATTTAAGGTCTTTTGTTACTATTTGTTGAATTAAAATTTATTCAGATAAACTATAAATTTGTTTTTTGTAAGGAATCTGTACGATAAATAGATGTGATATCGATAGTTTTGAAGGTGGATAGTTGAATGATCATTTATGTTTTTTGTTGATAAACAGAACAAGGAAATACGAAAATAGAGTTGAATGACCCTGACTGTCATGTATGTGTTGCATAATGGAAATCAACACAATGAATAACTTCACCAAATATATTATGCACGATTTCCATCATCCTTGATCATATAATCCAACCATCTGACAAAATCAAGATAGAACCATTGAATACGTTTTCTTGAAGTTGATATTGTTTTTGTCTCAAATTTACAGCAATATATTATTGTTGATTTCACCAAGCTATTTATAAGCGCTTAGCGTCGTCCCTATATGCGCATTCGAAGGTCCTTATAATCATCAAAATCCCATTTGAATTAGCAATTGTTGGTTGTAGAATTGCACATACCACTCGATGTTTCCTAGCACATAATCAGTTTGTACAGTCAAAACGTTTAGTGGTTCATCAATAAGCAATAATGGATATGTAGAAAGGATATGACACAAAATATCAAAGGTTCAACTACGTTCGAGATAAAACCAAACTGTGAAAATCATTATAACATCATTCTTACATCATTCATGTATGAAAAAACATTGTTTACTTTGTTGGAAATGATTGACTAATTTATTGGAAAGTGTGAGACATTACATACTTGCATTGGAAAATATGAGACATTGAATAATGCAAATGTGTGGCATTGAATGTTTTGGGAAATGAATAGTCCCACATCTGATAATAAAATATACGTTGTGTTTATATACTATTATAGTTACAATGTGAAAAAAGAGAGACATGAAAGCATAGCCATCTTAGCGGCACAACCCCGCACGCGAGCGTCCGTGTCCGTACCCGCGGGTGCGGACGAATGGACGTTTGAGGCATATTAGAGGCAGTTGGTAGTTGACTTGGCTTGGCTTGCTTGTTCAGACATGGCAGTTTTTTATTTTTATCCGTTCAAACTCACACAGTAATAAAACGGTCACACTACTGGTAAATGGTCGCAACCTTTTCAAATTTCACAATCGTTCAAAACGAATAGATATCTTCGGACACGGCATAACATAATTAAATATACAACTTTTCATTATGTTATAAATCCTTCTTCTTGAAACTCTGTTCTTAAATATTTCTTTTGAGTTCGTCGATTCTCTACAATTTGCAGAGTTTGGTCCGTTTTATCCTAGGGTATAGTTGCTCTTCATCCTTCTGCGTTATAGATGGAGCAATTGTTTCAAGGAAAATTTTTCGCTGAAATCAGACAATCTAATCGGTATTATATCTGTTGTATAATCTGTTTGCTGCACATTTCTATTTGCATACATTGTAACAGTTTTGCAACATAGTTGTAACAGTTCTGTAGTTGTAACAGTTTTGCAACATAATCGTAACAGTTTTGTATTGTAACAATTCTGCAACATGATCGTAACAGTTTTGCAACATAGTTGTAACAGTTCTGCAACGTAATCGTAAAGGTTTCGCAACAATTTTGTAACGTTCTGTTAACAATCATAAAACAATATTTATTTATCGTTGGCTGTTTTTGTAGACGACAATGTCTCATGAAAGCAATAATTTTACACCAACACAGACTGATTACTACTCAGTCTGCAACTGTGGTTCCAATGATTGCACTGTCTCATGGAGAAAGGCTGAAAAAGTTCACAGGGATGGACTTCAAACGCCGGCAGTCAAAGATGTTGTTCTATATGACGACTATGTGCCTTGCAAGTTTCTTACAAAAGATGCTCCCATAGTTGAAGAACTGAAACCCGATGCAACAAAAGTTGAAGCCTTAAATGTCTGAAAGAGTTCTGATTTCTTGTGCAAGAACTACATATTAAATGGATTCAACAGCAGCCTGTACAATGTATACTGTACTGCTCGAACTTTCAAAAAACTCTGGACGACATTGGATAAAAAGTACAAAACTGAAGCTGCAGGCATAAAGAAATTCATAGGAGGAAAATTTCTTGACTTCAAAATGATTGATGCGAAGACTATTATCAAACAGATTCAAGAGTTATAAGTCATTATCCACGAACTACACGATGAAGGAATGACTCTAAGCGAATCCTTTCAGGTTGCCGCTGCAACTGAAAAGCTACCTCCATCATGGAAGGAATTCAAAAACTATCTTAAGCACAAGCGCAAAGAGATGACGATAGAGTAACTTGTAGCTCGATTGAGGATTGAGAAAGATAACAGGAAATCTGAGAAGAAGACTTCGCATACCGTGATTGCCAAGACAAATGTAGTCGAGTCAGAGAATCCCAACAAAAGGAAACGTGGGCATGCTCCTAAGAAATCAAAGAAATTTCAGGGTTCTTTCCATAATTATAAAAAGAAAGGGCACAAAGCCGCTGAATGTCGCGCGTCCAAGAAAAGAAATTAAAAGCAAACATGGCTGACATTTCAAAAGGCATGTTTGATATGGACTTATGTGCAGTAGTGTCTGAATGCAAACTTCTTGATAACTCGAAGGAATGGTTTGTATGCACGGGAGCCACGCGACACATATGTGCAAATGAGTGGATGTTTACAACCTACAAAACTGCTACCGAGGACGAACAACTTTTTACGGGTAATTCATCTGCATCAAAGGTCGAAGACAAGGGAAATATTACACTGAAAATGACTTCTGGGAAAAAACTAACTTTGCTAGATGTTCTTCATGTTCCAAAGATCCGTAAGAATCTGATTTTCGGATCGCTGCTTAGCAAGCATGGCTTCAAACTCACCTTTGTGTCCGATAAGTTTGGATTGTCAAAGAATGAAGTGTATGTAGGAAGAGGATATGTATGTGATGGTTTATTTAAAGCAAATATATCTACTATTGTACCAAATAATGATATGAATAAAACCAAATCTTCTACTTATATAGTTGACTCTTCTAACATATGACATTCTAGATTAGGCCATGTAAATTTTGATATCTTGTGAAAATTGATTAATTTAGACTTTTTACTACAATGCAAAATAAATTGTAACTACGAATGTCAAGTTTGTACACAAGTTTGTGTAGAAGCAAAATTGACAAGAATCTCGTTTCTCTATGTTGAATGAGAAACTAAACCTCTAGACCTAATGCACACAGATGTATGTGACTTAAAAATATGTCAAAGTAGAGGTGGGAAAAGAGATTTCATTACCTTCATTGATGATTGTACTAGGTACTGTTATGTGTATCTCCTTAGAAGTAATGACGAGACATTTGACATGTTTAAACATTATAAAGCAGAAGTTGAGAATACACTCAACAAGAAAATATAAGCTTTAAGAAGTGATAGAGAAGGAGAACATGAATTTCCCTTTAACGAATTCTGCGTCGAGCATGGTATTATACATCAAACTACATCTCCTTATTTATCTCAATCCAACGGTATAGCCGAATGGAAAAAAAGAATTCTTAAAGAAATGATGAATGCCTTACTAATTAGTTTTGGCTTGTCAGATAACTTCTGGGGAGAAATTATTCTTTCTACAAATCATATTTTGAATAAGATACCACGAAAAAAAATCTAAATCTCCCCATGAACTTTGAAAAAATAGACCACCATTGTGACGCCCCACCCCGATACCCACATTAACAAAGTGAATTACATAGTAATCCTGTCTGCTAATGTGGAGAATAAGGCTGGTTAAGGATGACCATCTATAGCCTTGTCTTAAATATCCATTGAATACGTCGATAATGTTATCTATTTTTTTCTTTTCTACTAAAGTCAATCGACATATCCAATAAATACTTAATACAAAACTATATGTGACTAATGGATCTATCAGAACAAAATACCATAACTAAATGAATAACTCAATCGTAGAACAACAATAGATATATATACACACACTCACACATACAATGATACATCTTAATGCAATGCCAATGATATATCAAAGTGGTATGATGACCACTCTATATACATGAAAGTTATAGCAGACAATCTAAGCTTTTCAAGATATTAAGAATCGTTAAATTTGGACATCAAATGAGAAAAATATGCTCAAATTACCAATGACATTAAGCATAGAAAGTCACAGTTTTACAATGACAGGGCGCGAGTTTGTATTGGGTTTTTCGACCCTCTATGCTCAAATTTTCGAAAGTGTTTAACATGAAAGTTATCACACTCTTTTCATGCTTTTCAGAACATCAAACAAAATCAAATTCCGATTTAAAACGAAAGAGATATGCCCCATTTACCATTAGCGATTCACAAATGAACATGCAACAAAAATAAAATTGAGATTTCTAACCTTGAAATCTCAATCTATGCTAGAAAATGTGGTTTTTCAACTCACCTTAGATAGTGTAATTATCAAAGTGACAGAGCTGGGGGTTTGTGATAGAATTTCAATTAACCTATGCTCAAAATCTGCAAATATGTTCAACATTTTTAACTTCTAAAATTCAATAAAAATACTTTTCTCACTTAGAAAAATATTTCAAACCATTTTAAAACCTTATTTATAACCAAAACATATTTTAAAACCAATTTCCACCTTTTTATTTAAACACACAACCTTTAAAATTAATTACTTCTTTTAAAAATTATTAAAAGAAGCAAAATGACAATAATTAAATAAATTATTGCACTATCACTAAATAAAAACCATTTTCCATTTATTTTAAATCTAATCACAATAAAGAGGCTTCTAAAACTTTATTCTCACATTTTATTCCCAAAATTCATAACAATTTACAACTCCAATTGTATTCAATTCTCATTATTAAATTATAACTACCATTATAATTTAATATTAACATGTAATCACTAAAACCAGGATTGTTACAACCATTCTACAAATACTTAAAAGTGTGGGGATGTCTTGCGAAAGTGGAGGCACCAAAACCAAAGAAAGTCAAAATTGGACGAAACATAATTGATTGTGTATTCATAGGATATGCACAAACATGCCGCTTATCTATTTTTGGTACACAAATCTGAAATTGATGATATTCACGTAGATACCATCATTGAGTCGAGAAATGCTAGATTTTTCGAACATGTATACTCTTTAAAATAGGGTACTGAAAATTATACTCAAAAGAGACAAAAAGAAACCGAAATCTCCAATTCTCTTGAGAATACTGAATAAAATATTGATAATGTTCACCAAAACTGTGCTAATCAACAAGTGGAGGACCAAGGAGAAGCAAAAGATCAAGGACCTCAAAAAACGTTTGGACCAGACTTCTACACATTTATGTTAGAAGACGATCCATTAACATACAAACAAACTATGTTCTCCGCCAATGCCTCTTGCCAGAAAGAGGCCATTAACAATGAGATCAAATCCATTATGGCAAACCATACATGCGAATTAGTTGATTTACCTCAAGGATGCAAGACCTTAGATAATAAATGGATATTTAAGAAGAAATTGAAACCTGATGTTTCAATAGACAAGTATAAAGCTCGACTCGTGGTTCAAGAATTCAGAAAAAATGAAGACCTGGACTATTTTGACACATACTCTCCAGTAACTAGAATAACATCAATAAGAATGCTTATAACAATTGCATCCACACTTGATTTAGAAATACATCAAATGGATGTAATGACAACATTTTTAAATGGTGAACTGGAAGAAGAAATATACATGAAACAAGCTGAAGGTTTTTTAAAAACTGAAAATGAAAGTAAGCTTTGTAGATTAAGAAAATCATTTTATGGGCTTAAACAAGCGCCTAAACAATGACATGAAAAATTCGATGAAATATGATACTAAATGGATTTCATATAAATGAATGTGACAAATATGTCTATTCTAAACATACAAATATGGAATATGTCTTTGTATGTCTATATGTAGATTACTAATATTTGAAAGCAACAATAAGATAATAAAATCTATAAAAGATATGCGCACCGCTAGATTTGACATGAAAGATTCGGGAATCGCTGATGTGATACTTGGTGTAAAAATGCATAAGACCAACCAAGAATGAGTGCTGTCCCAATCACACTATATTGGAAAAATAATTGAAAGATTTAAACAACACAATATAATATCAGCAAAATTACCCGTAGATTTGAACTGAAACCGAGTTAAAAATAGTGGTGATAGTATTTACCAACTTGAGTAGTCTCGTATACTAGGCAGCATTATGTACATAATGAACTGCACTAGATCTGATATAACATATGCTGTAAGAAAACACAATAGATATACTAGCAACCCAGGAAAGAATCACTAGAAAACTATAATTCGAATACTAGGATACCTAAGGTATACACAAAGTCTGGACTACATTATGAAAGGTACCCATCTGTAATAGAAAGGTATTGTGATGCAAACTGGATAATTGGTTCATCGGATACAAAATCCACTAGTGGGTATGTGTTTACCTTAGCTAGTGGGGCAATATCTTGGAGATCCTCTAAACAAACTTCTATAGCAAGACAACCCTGCAATCAGAATTTACCGCCTTAGACAAAGCCACAGAAGAAGCAGATTGGCTTCGATGTTTTCTAGAAGATATTCCGAATTGGGAAAAACTTATACCTCCAATAAGCATACATTGCGACAGTCATTCGACTATTGGAAGGGCCAATAGTAAGCTTTATAATGATAAGTCTAGATATATTCGTCGTAGACATAAAACTGTTAGACAACTTCTCTCCAATGTAGTTATAACAATTGACAATGTAAGATCAAATGGTAACATTGCAGATCCACTAACAAAAAGTTTACCTAGAAAGAAGGTTAATATTTTATCGATGTGAATGAGGTTAAGGTCCATAAACTAAAAAGTTTCTTTAAACGGAAACCACACCTAGCTGATTGAAGATCTCAAGATCTGGGTTCAAAGGGACAACTAAGTTTAGATAAACTTGGTAGAATTGTAAATTTTCAAAACTATTTCTAAGTTAGTGCACTACTCGTCGGAGAATAGGATAAGTTTTGAAACTTTTAATGATGTCTATACTTGGTAAGATGAAAAACCAAGTGTTAAGAATTACCTACGTGAGTGAGAATGCGTCACTTCCAGAAGAATTGAAAGGCCAAATTCTCAAAGCACTCATGAGACCAATTTGGTGTTCATAGCAAAAACGAACACAAATGGAGAACCACGGAAGATAAGAAACATTTATCGTGTGTTATCTTTCTAGACTTACACAAAAAAGCTTACAGTTCAAAGACAATCTAAGTTCACTGATTCGCCGACAAGTCAAAAAATAAAACATTAGGAAAGTTCAAAGCCTGTGTGCTACTTTAACCAATACGATTAAAAAGTTTCGTAAAATTAAGAACAAGTGAGCAACTACTCATTCTTGTGGGGGATTGATGGAAATAAATGAGTAATTTATTGGAAAATGTGAAACAATAAATGCCTATATTGAGAATGTGAGGCAGTGAATGCCTTGAAAAACGAATAGTCTCACATCTTAAAATAAAATATACATTGTGTGTTTATATACCATGATGTGGACACTATTATAGTTATTATGAGATAAAGAGAGACACGAAAGCTAGCCATCTTAGTACGATGGAAACGAAATTAACATGTTGCTTTTTGTACGATGGAAACGAAATTAACGTGCAAGTTATTATTTCCGAATGCCACAACTATGGACACACGTTTATAAACATGCACACACGATATTTTGTTGCAGTTATTTGGTGTTTGATATTTTGTTGCAATTATTTGGTGCTTGTAGAATAGGATGAGCTGATTAGCTGTCCAGAGAGTACGTACGATGATTACACGGATGCTTGGTTTTGGTTTTGACGATGAAATAAAGTGTAGAGAACAGTGAAGTTCATTTGATAGACATGCTTATTCGATCAGAGTGGCAAATAGTTGTCATTATTATACTGACTTAGAAGTTCAATCTACAACAGAGACCCGAATTATAAATCTATTCTCTAATCTAATCAGATCTTGATCTTATTAATTCAATTCTGTTTGTTTCTAGGGGGGCTTCACTTAAAAAAGCAAATTATAATTTCACATATCTATCCTTTAGATATATGTACGTCAGGATACTTGTAAACATTCGTTATGTACAGTAAAAAATAATGAATAAAAGCATGATGTTACGTGACCATGTAGATTAAAGAATAATACGAAACCAACAAAACCATCTTTTTAGAGTGTTTAAAAGTGAAGTGTGATTATATAGCAAAATAAAATAAGCAAAAGCTTTCCATTTTGGGGAGGACCAAAAAAGGAGGATCCCTAATCTAGAAGAATTTGGTGTAGAAGAGAATAATATCACATGAACGGTGCAAAAAAAAATAAATAAATAAAAAAAAATAAAGATTTCATTCTCTCTTAGTTAATTTAATGACCACTTTGAATAATAGAATCCATTATAACATTAATCAAATAGTAAATTATTGATCAACGCTTAAAACTAGCACTGCTTCAATGTTCACCTCGCCTAACTCTTAATCGTGAGCCGAATTTTCTATGCTGGCGGGGCCCAACTTGGCATGTATCACGATTTGATAGAAAATATTTTCTTAATTGATAAGAATTTTTTCTTTCACAAGGACACTAAAAAGCTTATTTCCAACACATAAACAAAGATTCTATATGTTTTGGACACGTGGGCCGTAATGTATAAGAGCATCTCGTTGACTCCATTTGAACGCGTTGAACTGCTTTTACTCCCAACGGTTTGCATTAGTATTTCTTTAGCGCTGCTCTTTGGTTGGGATTTATTTATTCATTGTTGGTTAGAATTAATAAACCTGATTCGATTAAAAAAATATTACATCAAAACCAATGCGATTTAAAAGTTAAATTTGTTCGGAACTAAATTACAGAAAACGTCAGATGCTTATGGTAGAAACAGTTGGATAAACAATCCACTTCTTTTAAATTATCATTATCTTTTGATTTTAAAATTTATAACTTTGATTGATTCTGTTGCAATCACTCTTCATTAGGCTTTTTCAGTTCTCACTTAGTTTGGACTTGTACTTTTTCATATTTTAGTTTGAAATTTAATTTTACGTTTCTTCCATATCTTAGTATTTTTATTATTAATTAACTAGCATGTATGAATTTTATACGTTTAAAGTATAGCTATTTTACGTTATTTAAAAATGAATTATTTTAATAGTTTAATCTAATGTTTTTTTTTTGTTATGGTCGTGATCCTAAGGGATTGTTTGTTTTCCTATCGAAGTATGTCAATCACTCTAATTTCATTTAATTAAATATTGATAAAGTAAATAAAAAATAGCGATATTTTTCTATCTATCTTAATTCACTGGTAGTTTAGAAAAAGATAATTTTGTACTACATTATATCACATGCTTAATTTTGTTTTCTTCTAATTCGTGACAAAAAGATAATTTACTCCTTTAGTTGCTAAACCCAGTATGCAATTGTTAGCAACAGAATTGGTCACTAACATCCTAAAATGAATTTGCGTAGAGAGATTAATGAGGACAATAAATTAAAACGAAGGAATATCCTAGTAGAATGCAAAAACAACAATAGAAACAAAAACACCAGAATTGTAATGGTTCGTCGTAACTGCATACGTCCAATTTGAATGTAATCATTATTTCTTTTTCAAATACTTGAATACATATACAATTAGTACATATACAATCTGTAAACCAATAACTTGAATACAAGTTTGAGTAAGAAGAAAGTGAGTGCGGAAAATGGCAGAGTCTCCCTGCAGTTCTCCAAAAAAGATCCTTTACACTGGACATCTGTTCCTCTATTTATAGACGAAGATAGGTTGGTTCCCCCGTCCAGGCCCATGACCAAGATAGCTCGGCCCATAGCTGATAGATTAGGTAGACCGAACCAGGCATGCCGACCCACTACCACTGATCCACTCATGCTGATCCTGGATTCCCTGGATGCTGACTCAGAGTAGATCTTACTCGTGCCCGAAGCAACCTAGCCTTTACCCAGAAGTAACTCGCTCCTGTATTCATGCCGACCCATTCTTCCATTCCTAACTTCCAGCTATACCGATTGATCCTATATGGTTGAACCACTAAAGGCCGATCCACCTGTCACAATCCCTCCGAAGCCGAATCACTAAGGGCCGACCCACATGAATTAATTCCTCTGAGGCTGACCCCACCCATACCGAACCACTTAGGTCGATCCAACACGGCCGATCCACACATGTCGACCCATGTAGACCGACCCTCCATGACCGATCCACTAAGGCCGACCCACACATGTTCTTCCATAATAGTTATCCTACTCCAATCGACCCATCAACGAACACCGAACCACATACATAGCCCGACCAAACAAGTTACATCGATCCCTTATGTTTCCAATCCTTTCTAGGCTTGAGTCCCGTTTAGATCCAACTATATCCTCTGCAACTATCGCCTTGTAGCCGAGCCAAGTAGCCGGGTGACATTTGCCCCCAAAGTGCGTTGTGTGAATCAACATGACGCGCTTTGAATCAGCGAGCAATCCCTGCTTTTAGAGGCAACCTCGTTTAGAATTATAACCGACTGTCGCTTTACATTGGCCTTCGACGAAGCTTCGTGTCTGAATGTACTAGCTCAATCTCAGAGAGGCTCTTAAAATCCTATTTTAACTTTTCAAAAGCTGAATGTATACAACCTTTCGAAGGCTGAGTCACGGTGGGTTTTCCAAACCCATGCTTTTCCACTTAGCCGGTAGTATCAGTCTCTTTATCACACTACCATCCTCTATTACCATCATATGTGTACATACTCAAGTGTACACATTTTATTTTATTATCATTATATTTATTTTTGTTATTCATTTAAATAAATTTCTGTATGTTATTATTATTTATTTATTTATATTTTAAATAAGTGATGGATCGACATATGAATACCGATCCACATGGTCGGTTCACCTGGCAACTGTCGGTACGTTTCCTCACCGACCCACTAAAGCATGTTGACCGGTTCTATAGGATAATGTCCGTTCATCTCCCCCTTCGCCATATAAAAGCCTACAATCCTTCTCCTTCTTCTCACTTCTACTTTACTTTTACAAGCCTTCTAACTTACTTCATATCTTGCCTTCCTCATCACTGCTTCAAACCCAAACTCCTCCTCTCCACCGAAGTGCTTCTCCACTTCATTTCAACATCTTCCAAACGTGCTGCTCCATTACTCCTTGACTCCAAGCCCCACGAATCACTCACCCCAACCCCGAACAATAGGTGAGATTCCATATATTATTTTAAACTCCTAGGCCACGCCTTTTTGAATTCGAACTAAGCTAGAATCGTGTGTGCATACAACCCTGTGCAATGAAGGGGAGAGGAGAGAAACATGTTGAGTGAGGGACAGGCGCAGACAACAAAGCTTTTTTGATGTGGGTTTACACCAGGTTGAGAGGAGTTAATATAGGCGTTGATAGGAATGGAGGTCAGTGATGTATAGGGTGCGGCGCAGTGGAAAGGAGGCCTGGATTCTGGTAAAAAGACCCAGGTTCGATTCCTACCATGCGCTTCCCTATCCTATATAAATTTACCCGGGGGTATGGGGGCTTGGATCAGCGGACGGCTTTACTATACCCTCCTCAGGAGTTTACCGGTCCGACGGGTTCTCCTGGATTTTCAAAAAAAAAAAAAAGAGTTCGTGTTTTGTAAGAGAGAGGAGTTCAGCATTCCGAATGGAAGTGGGTAGGTAGATTGTCTAAGGAGGTCTGGGTTGATAGGATTCTATCAATAGAGCGGATTGGTAGGAGCCTAGAAGAAGAGTGGGTCGGCATAGGTTGAGTGCGGCTGGTTCGGTATAAGTTGAGTGAGGCTGGGTCGGTACTTTTGAGAGAGCGAGTGTGTCGGTATTCCATAGATGAGTGGATCAGTTACCTTTGTTCGGAGGGATGATTTGTATAGGCTGATTTCAGAAGTTAGGCATGGGGTTGGTACTAAGTGTTGGGGTCGGCATTGGCAATCAGGGCCATTTTAACTTGAACACCGCATACATCAGGACCACACGTTCCTACGCCTGAGCATAAAACAATGGACAATGACAAGGACCAAAGCATATAAGCCCATGGACTTAACTTTGATTAGCAACTCCACAGCTTAAGTAACTCTAAAAACGAATTTAACCCAACAAATGCAAGTAACATCCTTCACACTCTACGACGCCAATGCCCGATTCCAAGACTTCCGTTACTAGCCATATGAAAAACTACTGGAGACGGTCAGCGATGACAGTCTCCAAGACGATAACTCAAAACTTTTCTATGTCATACTTGTCTATAAAACCATAAGTTCTCTACACTTATGCTTGAATCGCAGCACTAGTTCACACACAACATAGGGGAATATATTATTGCTATATGTAATATCAACTATCTTTCAAGTATAGTCGATATAGGTATTTATTCACACCAAGCGTCTTCCCAAAATGTCTAAGAATCCAAGCTCCGTCACTATATCCGACAAGGCTAGACCAAGTTCACAGCAAGAGGTGGAAGGGATGTTGAGCCCGTCCCGACCTTTCTGCTGAGGTCATAAATCCAGCCCCCAATGCCGTAGATGAAGCTGTTATTTTGGATAAACCCATTGATTCACAAGCCTCAAAAATCGATGAAGCCGCTCTTCGTCGATTGTGCTCAGTCTATGGAATCCCTTTGGATGATTTTTTTGGTTCCGTCAGGACAAGATCGGCCCCATCTACCCCTAGCTGGATATACCGCATGCAACAAATTCTTGTGTTGGGCATGATGCGTTCCACCTTTCTATCCGTTCATCCGTGCAGTGTTACAGTACATAAGGATCGCTCCTATACAACCACATCCCAATAGCCATGCATTCATTCACGGTACCTACATCCTTTTTATGAGTTTCATATTCAGACCTCCAACTCCTGAGGATATCCGCTTCATTTACCATTTCAAGAGATGTGCTAATAGCCCATCTTATATATTCCTTGTGCCGAACCTCGAATGCCAAGTTCTCATGGGCGCGTGGAAAAAACTCTCTCAATTTAAACAGGAGTGGTTCTACGTATGGTGTCCTCCTAGTTTTGCAAGAAGATGGCTTGAAGGACGTAAGTCTCATCCTTATCTCATCCTTCTTTCTGAGACTTAAGGCGTATCTCTCCAAAAGTTTGAATCTCTTTTAATCCTTACTGGTATTCACCCACAGCCCGAAGGCGCTAGGTACTCTAAGGCAGTTGAGGCTATTCGAGCTACCTTTGTGGAAGATCGGGACATCAAATTGATAGTCACCAACGAACTACTTTCGAGATTCGAATTATTAAAAGAGGGTCGCAGGACCAGCCCTCGAAGTGGCACCACAACTGCAAGAATGATTGCTGAAGTGAGTAAAGAACAAGTTGGTCCCTCAGTGTCCCTTGCTTAAGGGGCCCATGATACTATCGAGGAAGGCGTGATCAAAGAAATGGAGGTTCCAGTGTCGGTTGATGATAGCACATGCCCCGGACAAGTGCTAGCAGCCGATGTTCCCGGCACCAACCAACCACCGCCTTCTTCAAAAAATAAAAAGAGCTTTGCGTATAAGATAAAAAAGGGTAAAATCGACGGAACTTCAAAGGTCACGATAACCCTTTTCGAGAAAGGACTGTCTTCTCACAAAATGGAAAGATCGCTGAAGGGACTATTCGACTTAACCATTCCTGATGACTTATTGAATTACGACTTCAGTAATCCCAGCGCTGTGGGATTTAACTCGCCCGCGAGAAGTGATGAAGGCACAAAACTTCATGATCAGGGAGAGAAAACTCCAATGAGTAAAGCAAAAAACACTGGTCCGTTGAGGGGATGCGCTAGGACACACATGAACACTTACACTCCACCACGCACTTGAATTCAGTTCGTCGTGTGACTTCCACTAATTCGTTCTCGTTTAATCTTACATATAGGTGAAATGGGGCGCACACATGGCATCGACCGTCTCTGAGGATCCTCCATCTTCCATCACTGTGGTCGAGACTCAGAATCGGGTAAACAAATAAATAGGAACAAAGGCGGAGATAGAGATTATCGTTCCAGAGAATTGTTCTCATCCTCCAGAAGGAGAATCCGCAGCCACTCTTCATATCCAAATGAACCTTCCAATCTTCCAGCGTGTAGTGGAGACAAGTCTACCCAGAAAGGCTCCCAATCCAAAGTCCCTCGCAGTCAATATTCTGGTTCTTCGGGCACCAAGCAATCTCGTGAGCCTCATAAGAAATCGATGACTCCGGCAAGGAAGACTCCCCCAGCTCCCACTCACGATCCGTCCACAGCAGAAAAATTAGCCGCGCCTAAAGCTACGTTCCCGAAGATCTATTTTGACGGGCTGAAATTCCTTCCTGCAATTCATCCTATTCTTGGGAACGTTGAACAGAGCGCTATTGCTTGCAATAATGACATGTATTTCCAACACGACGCATTTGTACACTTAGTGGGAAAAGTCTCGGAAGTCTCCATTGAGCGCCGACACGAGATTGACCGCCTTAAGCTAGAATCCATTCACGACAGAGATATTATAAAGAGCCAGGATGAAGAGGTGCTCTCATACAAATCTCAACTCGAGACCGCCCAAAGGAATGCCAAGGAGACAACCAATGCGGTCACTCTCTTAGAGGCCAGCCACAAAAAAAGAATTAAACGAGGCAGTTCAACGCAGCGGCGCTCTAGCTCTGGAAAAAGACCCTTTGTAAAAAGAGAAAGACATCCTCGCCCACCGAATCAAGGAATTGGAGGAGTTCCTTTCAATGAAAAAGAAGAGAAAATCGTAGCACGGGAAGAATAACAAAAATACTACGATGAAATCATCAAGATGAGGAATTTGATAACAAAATTTGACGAAGAACTACTCAAGATTGATGCGCTAAAAGATGCAGCTCGTGAGGATAAAAGGCGGCACTTTCAGAGGTAGATTCCCGAATCGAGGAAGCGACCGAGGCCGACAAAGAAGAGATTAAGTGCTCATTTGACCCACTCATCGCCGAGTACAATGCAAGAGTTCTCATGCACCGTGACCTATCTTCGTTGGGCGATGGCTATCTCGAATCGCTTGGAGAAGCATGGGATACTTCGATAAAAATTAAGAAAGTGGAGCTGGGTGTTAAAGAGGTTGTTGAAGAGGCTCTTGTGAGGGAAGTGCTTTGGGAAAATGAGCCTTTAGACTTATCTACGGCAAAAGCCCTCTTTGGAAGAGGCTCCCCGACTCGAAGGGTAAGGAAGATACTGTTAGCCCATCCGGCACTGAGTCTCAAGTTCCTCCTCTCGTTCGATCGGCAGAGACTTTGTCACTTGGGCCTCCCTTTCGATTGGCCTAGACTTCGTGATTTGGGCCTCCCAAGCAGCATATCGGTTATGACCCGGAGAAATCTGGACTTGGCATTCACATTTTATGTAACGACCCAAAATTTTCCATTCCCGAAAATTACAGATAGTTAGGAAAAAGAAGAAAGAGATAGAAGAATAAGAAGAACAAAAATACCAACATCTCACATTCGCAGCGATAAAATATAATAACAAATAATAACAGATTACAAAAGAATACAATATCTGTCGATTACATCTTTCATACATCAGAGTTACACATATATTCAGACACTGGATATACACAATTATCATGTCACAGATGTACAACAATATAATACAACGGAAACACTCCATACGTTCATGTTATCCAGTTCGCCTCCTGAGCTCCAGAACGTTCTTACCTGAAAATCTGTAATACTCGGTCTGACCCGAGCATTACATCAAAGTAACACCCAGGTCATGCTGGAAACCAGTGTGAGTAAACCCATCTAACAAGGAGTAGAAAACATACAACTTATATAAAACCTGGGTAACTCGTATCAATTTACAAATTCACCATTTGTTATAGACTTCTCTAATTTCGCACATCGATATCTAAGAACCAAAACTTAGATTAACTAGTTCAATTCACTTAAATCATTACATTCCAGCCTATTGATTTCACATATCAATCTATAAAAATTCAAAGTGGTTTCGGGTATTTCCTAATACCCGACCCTGGTCTCTTCGGGCCACATTCAAGACATCCAATATCATTCAATCATCCATAAGCAAACTTGATCACTTCCAAATTATTCAATTGATTCTAATTGAATTTCTAACCTCAATCACTTAAATTACTTAACATTAATTAATTCCAAATCAATTAATTAATCATCCCTTAATTATCCATCTTAATTAATCTCCCTGGATTAATTATCCTTCAATTTCATCCAAGTAATTATCTTTAATTAATTACACAAATTAATTATTCTTAACCAAAAACCGCAATCAGTCTTTAATTACTTCAAAATTTAATTAATTAAAACTAATTACATTAATTGTTAATTACTTATATTAATCAATTTCTCATAAATCCCTTAGTATTGATTAATTAAGCATAATTAATCAATGTTTAATTACGTCATTGATTATATAAATGAATGATTTCCCGTTTACATTTCAATTTATCCTAATCTAATTTAATTACATTAAATAATTAATCATTAATTAAACCACAAATATTAATCACTCTTGATTTATCTCATCCTGTAACCATCTACCCTTTTATTTACTTCATTAAATAAATTAATTATTCCTTAATTTATTATCTTAATTAATCTTTTGACTAATTACATAAAGTAATTACATTTTATTAATTACATTAAGTAATTACTTATCAAACCACCCAATGATCATTCTAAATTAATTAAACCTAATTAATTAACCCCAATCATTAATTAATTGAATTATTTAATTATCCATTTTAATTACCCTACCAGTTTAATGAATCACAAATCATCAAGCCCTTATTAAATTTAAAGTGAAAACATTTTCTTATTTATGATTTAAGTTTAAAACAATTTAAAAACCAAATACTTCGAGTCAAGCAACAATTAAGTCGAGAACCAACCAAAACCAAAGTCACCAAATCATCCATGCATAGTGCACAACAAATCAATTCAATCATTCAACCAATTATTTAAATTTAACCATTTAAATTTAAATAAAATTCCAGAAGAGTGAGATTAACTCACCTTTGATTTCTGTTTAAATTTGTAAATTCGTTCCACTTCACCGCTATGAGCCAAACTCGACTTGTTTCATAGATTTGATCCTCATATGAATATAATACAAACTTTATTAACTATATATATATATATATATATTTAACCATTAATTATAAAAATTAATTACACATTTTATAAAAGAAGTTTAAAGGAATTTAAAACCAAATTCATTTTTAAATTCCTATCAATATAAAAATGCACTTTAACATTCAAGTTGTTAAACAGTTTAAATTTAAAAATTTTATTTATTTAAAAACTGAGATTCACTAACAATTAATTTTCAATATTTCAAACCAACAATTCATTCAAACAATCCGATTAATTCAGCCAACATATGCAATCGATTTTCGGAATAACTATATATATAGCAAATAATGGAATAGATATAATTGTGTGAGTTAAAATAGATTAACTCACCTTAATGCTGCAAAGAAAATTGTTACACGTAGCTTTAGTATTAATGCTTCAGTCCTTCACCTCGCAAGGCTACAACACCTATCACTTGAAGCCCCCACATCTCCAAGTCGTCACGTCCCCAGGTTGCCACGGCCGAGGTTCGCATGCCTCCAGCCTAGGTCGCGTCCATCGCCTCTGACACTACTAGACAAGTCGCCAGTCCACTCTTGAGGCACACGGCCTCCCCCTATCGCCAACGGCGGTTCACTCACCGTGCCTATAACGCCCCTGGCCGCAAGCTTGCTCGATCGCCACATGCTACCGCCGTAGATGCGACCTCCCTGTACCGCTTGCCCTTACGCGACTCACCCTAGATCGCCGCCCCCTTCTTCTGGCCTCGCGACTCAATTCGATTCGTTCGCGTCCCCTTTTTTTTATATAGCGAACGAAATAGATCTCGTTCGAATTTGAAGAGAAGGGAAAGGAGAGGAATTATTCGAATGAAAAGGGATTTTCAATTTTATTAGTTGGCCATTATATTCCTTTTGCGAGTTTGATATCGATTTGGGGACAAAGGAGAGGGACACGATTTTTAAGCAGAGAAAAAGGCGTGTTTGGGATGGAAGGAACGACATATTGAAGAAGGTTAATGTTGTTATTTGATTTTTCTTTTATATAATATTCTTTTTTTCGAAATATCTCAAATTATATTCTGTAAAAATTTGAACTCATATTTAGGCGTGCCGCTAGGCAGTTATAAGGTTTTACCCGTACATCGAACACAATGGAACGTGTTTCGGAGGCTAATTCGATCGTACGAAGAAGATAGCTTTTTGGACCCAGTTATTCTATTAAATCTCGATTAAATTTCCTGCGTGTTTACTTATGGTACGACCAAACGAACCCTCCAAACACTTTAAAAATTGAAATCCGATAATGATACAATATTACGGATCCAATGAAACTGGTTTCGTCAAATTCCGAGACTGTGCCTCGGAAGGCTATTTTAAAATATCGATTTTAAGCAATATATTTTTTAAAACTGAACAAATCACCTTCAAATTAAATTTTAACCATTCTATTATCTTCAGTATCATCATTATAAATTTTATAAGCCTTTAAATTATTTTTAATAGGCTTAAAACTGAATGTTCAAAAATCTACCCAAGTTCAAATTATTAAATTCAATAAATTCAATCGCCAAATTCAAACTGATATTTGAATTCAAGTTAAAAGTTAACTTCTAAATATTTAAAATCAATTAAATATTCCAATTTAAATTATTAAAAATTTCGGATCGTCACATTCCTCCCTCCTTAAAAGAATTTCATCCCCGAAATTACTAGTTAGGAAGAATGGTCCAACACCCGTTACAATTTTCTCAAAACCAAACAGTTTTATCAACTTGCCACAACATATCTTTTATTAAAGATTCACTATTATTTCAACCAACTTCCAAAACCTTCCATAGTTTCCAACAGCATTATTTACTTCATTTATTCAAATCTAAATTTAAATCCAAATTTAAATTATCAAAACTTTCTCAAAATTTTCTATCTCCCTAAATGTTTGAATTTTTTTGCCAGCGTCTCCTTTGCGCGGCTAGCTCGGTACAACTACAAAATGCCTCTACGGCCTCCCAAATTCCAAAAGAAAACAAAAGCCAAGTGGCTAGATCAAAAACCCAATCAAATTTCATACAGAAATTTAAACACATACCTTTTTGACGAGCAATTCAAATTTATCTTCTGAAATCAAAACCAATTTCCTTTTCCCTTTAATACTTTCATATCCTACTTAGCAATAATATTCAATCGTAACTTTTCAAATCATTTGATATATTTCCTTACATAAGTTTCATACCTACTTCTATTCAAATTAGTTTTCCCATTTCCATATGAATTCAATTTATCTTCAATTTTGAATATTGAATTTTATCTTCCATTTATAACTGATTCATATCATTATTTTAAATTAGTTTCATTCACAAATTTATTTCAATTTCCAATTTGACATCATTTTGTTGCTAACAAAAATTTTTCCAAAAATTTTCAAAAATTTTCCACCTCCAAAAATTTTCGGAAAATTTTGGCAGAGTCTCCTTTGTATGGAGAAGCTTTTGCAATTTGACAAGAGATATAAATATATATACATCGACCCAAACGATGGAAAAACAAAAACAATTCATATTTCCTATTTTTATTGCGTAGGCGTACCTTTATTTAGCATTTTAAGCAAGCGGCTTATTAATTTAGCAATTTGCGCGTCCAAATTCAGCCAAACGGCCTTCAGGTACATGTACTTACTCAAGTTAAAAATATAAGTGCCATATATAGAAAATTTATTAGCATTTCACTTACTTTCAATAGCTAAACACATGCATTTCATAAGCAACAAGCACCAAACGCTTTCCATAAGCGATTTATATGATTTAAAACCAATTCAATTGCTTCCAACCAATTCATATGCCATTTCATTCAATTTTAATGGTTTACAACTCAATTTCTTACATTCAATTTATTTTTAATCCAAACACGCTCATATTCAATTCAATTGATCCTAAAATCAATTTATTTAATCTCTATCAACTTATAGAATTTTAATTACTTTTGTTTACGTCAAACGACAACTATTATTATGTAAATTCGGCGATATTTGCTTAATACACTATCCATTTTAATTTTATAACTACTTCAAATTAATTTCAACTCATTCCGTATTTAATTCCATTTCATTTCTAATTTATTCCAACCATTCATTGCATTTCATTTCATCTCCGCATTGGATTCATTTTAAAACTATTTCATCGAGCTTGACACATTCGATGCTTATATTAATATCCATTTTCCTAATAAACTTAACCCAAACTTTTCTTTAATGGTCTTCGCTTCTTACTCAAAACCAAGCTTTTATTGACTTAAGTAATTTTACTTCAAATTAATATGCGTCATAACTCAAGTTCATTCTGATAATCCAATTCCAATTAAAACTTTGATTTAGTTTTTATTCAATCAAACTTCATCCATTTATTATTTAATTCAATTAACCCATTTATTCACCCCATTTTAGATTTTTAATTCACCTACTTAATTCATTTTCAAATTTATTTTATTAATACAAAGCCATTCTCAATTTATTTCTACTTACCTGGGTTTTGTTTGCAACTCAAACCATGTCTATTAAAATTCAATTCCATTTATTTTTACAACATCCCCACTTATTTCAATTCATTACCAAATCCAAGTCGAATTCTATTTATAATTCGAATTTATTTCCAAACTCCATTATTAACTTACAATCCATTTTATTTAACCGAGTTAAATTTTATTAATATACTCTATCAAATAATTTATTTAGCTAATTAGCTTACTTCCACTTTTAATTCAATATTCGATTTTTATTACAAAAAAAATCACTTTATTAATTTTTCCTGAGTTCAATTTTTTTATAATTCCAGTTTGGATTTCCTTTCATTTTCCAAAATTCCAACACTTTTATTTTAAAATTTTAGAAATGCTTTTAAATTCACATAATACTATTAAAATAGCTATTTATAAAAATACTTCTTATAACTCGATATCTCAACCAGTCCATCCTTGTTCTCACAGAAATTCGGTCATACGTTGATCATGCGTAGGACTGAAAATCTATAAGTACTTGGTAAACCCATTTTCAACATCCAGTGAAAATACTTGTGAAAATAATTTTATTGAAAATATAGAAAACTGTTTTTGAAAATAGAGGAAATATCTTTGGTGAAAATGCTCTGGAAATCATCACCCCCATCCATGGTCGTTGTTACATCCTGGGTTACGTTGCCGTCGTAGCAAAAGTCCATGTAACTGTAGGCACTTCGCGCCCCTCGATTATGCCATGAAACCCACAACAGATCGCAGTTACATTCCAGGGTTACGTTTTCATCACAGCAAAAGTCCATGTAACTGTAGGCATCAGCGCCCTCGATTTTCGCTGTCAAAATGAAACTTCTCCACTCCTACATAGGTCGCAGTCTACCGATGTAAAATTAAACGTAGACTATTGGCTCTCAGCGGCACAATCGACTTTCGCTATGTTACCATAGGTCGCAGTCTACCGATGTAAAATCAAACGTAGACTGTTGGCTCTCAGCGGCACACACGATTTTCGCTATGGTCTGCAGTAGATCACAGTGACATCGAGTTACACTGTCGTCACAACATAACCCAAATTCCTCTGTAGGCATCAGCGCCCCTCGACTTTCGCTACACACTACTCATAATCCTCAGGAACTAGTTTTTTCCGGACTCCTCACAGGATCAACTTTAGAACCCCCCTTTAGGGTTCAAGGCAGCACCACCCGGTGACACTCCTGAGAAGTTCATTTTAAGGGGGCGCCTTTTTCCCCAGAGCCATTATCAAAACACTTTATATTATACACATATAGTATCTTTCAAATCATGCACCTAGTATGATCTCGTACAAAGCTCCTTTACATATAATCGATTATCTCAAAATCGATAATTCTCAAACTAGGCTTTCCAAATTCTAGTATTGATTTTACCCAAAAATCAAAAGCCTTTCCAAATCCAAAGGTTCCCAAAACCTTTTTCGAAATCCTCATAAGATCCTTTATATATATATATATATATATATAATTTTTTTAAAGAAAACTTTGGATCATTTCAATCTTGTATAAAACTCCTTTCATACTTCAAACACTTTCAAAATCCTTTTCTTCCGTCAATAGATACAACAAGGGGAGATTTATCTTATACAATAAAGATATATAACTTTGTTTATTCAAAATCAAATATTCAAATTTGATTACTCTTTTCAATATCAATTTCATTCAAATCCGTACGATGTACACTTATCATCCGTACGCCGTACCAATCTGATCGCTCACTCGTTCACACAAATTTCACTTTCGAACCAGTATCGTCCACCCGACTTCCTAGTGCGGACGCAGATCTGGTTTCTTGATCAGAAACCGTCATTCTCCTTACATAGCCATAACTATGATAGAGAACATCCAGAACCAATCAACAATCCATATCTAGGTTCGCCATCGAAAATTGAGTGAAAAAAAAAATCTCAACTCGGATCGATAAACTATCTCGAAATTCTGTGCTCGAATCTGGATCAAATCACTATGCGAATAGAATAATATATGTACATCCTACATATTTAACTTCATTGATTATTAGCCAAATCAATTTCCTTTATATTCATCCTCACTTCGATTTTATTCACTTATTCACATTTACCTTAATCCTCATTTGGATTATCACTTCAATTCTTATCTCCGTTGGGTATTTAATTAATAACAATTTGAACTCCGACTAGTTATATTTAGAAAATAGCTTGAAAATTTTTAAAAAAGATAAGTAATTGAAAAATAATTATTAGTTTGCAAAATAAATGTAAAATAGTTAATTAATTGTAAAATAGTTGAAAAATAGTCAAATAGTTATAGAAATTTTACATAATCACAAAAAAGTTGTAAAATAGTAATTAATTTGTAAAATAGTTGAAAAATAGTAATTAGTTTATAAAACAGTTGAAAAATTATTAAATAGGTCCAAAATAATTGTAGAATAAATATAAAATAATTTGGCTTTGAAAAAGAAAGGTTGTATATATTGAATAGCTTGGAAAAATAAGTTTATATTAAAACAATTTATATTGAAAATAGTCCAGAGTCAAAACTGTTCACTTTCCCATCAATTCAATTTAAATTTCCACTTCCATCTAAATTGACTCAATTCCAATTTGAATAACTTCAATTTCTATTGAAATTGATTTAACCCCAATTCAGGTTGAATCAATCTTGATTTCTTTCCAAATTCAAATCAAATTCCTTTGGATTTTAATCCTACGCAACTTTAGTTACAATTTCAAATTATTCCAATCAATTTGGACTAGTATCAATTGAACCTACTTCAACTTCAAATCATTTCAATTCAACTCAAATTTTCCATTCGATTTTTTTTTAAAACTTATCCATCTTCAATCACAAATCCAATTAATTTAAATCAGAAATTCAATTCAAATTTCAAATTTAAACCATCCCGAATTATATAATTTTCGATTTAAATTATTAAATGTTGATTTAATCCTTTAAATCAAATCAACTTATCTCCTTAAACCATTTAATTCTGAATCCATTTCAGACTTATCTTCATTTAATTCTAATTTGATTGTATTTCTATTACCACTTAATTTAATCCTAATTCAAGATTTCAATTTGGTTGTCTTATATTACTTCTTAATTTAATTTCAATAATTTAACAACCAATCACCTAAATATTTATTAGAAGGAAATATTGCTTTATATATCAAAATATATTCTTATATAAAATCATTTAAAGTTTTTATATAAGAAAATAACAAGTACACTCTCATATATATAAATATATGTATGTATGTATGTATGTATGTATGTATACATACACTCAACTCATTCTAGGGTACCATTGACCCTATCCTTAACGAGTAATCCCACTAGAGCCAAGGTTCTCGCTTAACCTTTTAGCTCTGATACCAACTGTAACGACCCAAAATTTTCCATTCTCGAAAATTCCAGATACCTAGGAAAAAGAAGAAAGAGATAGAAGAATAAGAAGATCGAAAATACCAATATCTCACATTCGCAGCGAATAAATATAATAACAAATAATAACAGATTACAAAAGAATACAATATCTGTCGATTACATCTTTAATACATCAGAGTTACACATATATTCAGACACTGGATATACACAATTATCATGTCATAAATATACAGCAATATATTACAGTGGAAACACTCCATACGTTCTTGTCATCAAGTTCGCCTCCTGTGCTCCATAATGTTCTTACCTGAAAATCTATAATACTCGGTCTGACCCGAGCATTACATCAAAGTAACACCCGGACCAGGCAGGAAACCAGTGTGAGTAAACCCATCTAACAAGGAGTACAAAACATACAACTTGTATAAACCCGGGTAACTCGTATCACTTTACAAATTCACCATTTGTCATGGACTTCACTAATTTCGCACATCGACATCTAAGTACCAAAAATTAGATTAACTAGTTCAATTCACTTAAATCATTACATTCCAGCCTCTTGATTTCACATATCAATCTATAAAAATTCGAAGTGGTTTCGGGTATTTCCTAATACCCGACCCCGGTCTCTTCGGGTCACATTCAAGACATCCAATATCATTCAATCATCCATAAGCAAACTTGATCACTTCCAAATTAATTCAATCGATTCTAATTGAATTTCTAACCTCAATCACTTAAATTACTTAACATTAATTAATTCCAAATCAATTAATTAATCATCCCTTAATTATCCATCTTAATTAATCTCCCTGGATTAATTATCCTTCAATTTCATCCAAGTAATTATCTTTAATTAATTACACAAATTAATTATTCTTAACCAAAAACCGTATTCAGTCTTTAATTACTTCAAAATTTAATTAACTAAAACTAATTACATTAATCGTTAATTACTTATATTAATCAATTTCTCATAAATCCCTTAGTATTGATTAATTAAGCATAATTAATCAATGTTTAATTACGTCATTGATTATATAAATGAATGATTTCCCATTTACATTTCAATTTATCCTAATCTAATTTAATTACATTAAATAATTAATCATTAATTAAACCACAAATATTAATCACTCTTGATTTATCTCATCCCGTAACCATCTACCCTTTTATTTACTTCATTAAATAAATTAATTATTCCTTAATTTATTATCTTAATTAATCTTTTGACTAATTACATAAAGTAATTACATTTTATTAATTACATTAAGTAATTACTTATCAAACCACCCAATGATCATTCTAAATTAATTAAACTTAATTAATTAACCCAAATCATTAATTAATTGAATTATTTAATTATCCATTTTAATTACCCTACTAGTTTAATGAATCACAAATCATCAAGCCCTTATTAAATTTAAGGTGAAAACATTTTCTTATTTATGATTTAAGTTTAAAACAATTTAAAAACCAAATACTTCAAGTCAAGCAACAATTAACTCGAGAACCAACCAAAACCAAAGTCACCAAATCATCCATGCATAGTGCACAACAAATCAATTCAATCATTCAACCAATTATTTAAATTTAACCATTTAAATTTAAATAAAATTCCAGAAGAGTGAGATTAACTCACCTTTGATTTCTGTTTAAATTTGTAAATTCGTTCCACTTCACCGCTATGAGCCAAACTCGACTTGTTTCATAGATTTGAACCTCGTATGAATATAATACAAACTTTATTAACTATATATATATATTTAACTACTAATTATAAAAATTAATTACACATTTTATAAAAGAAGTTTAAAGGAATTTAAAACCAAATTCATTTTTAAATTCCTATCAATTTAAAAATGCACTTTAACATTCAAGTTGTTAAACAGTTTAAATTTAAAAACTTTATTTATTTAAAAACTGAGATTCACTAACAATTAATTTTCCATATTTCAAAACAACAATTCATTCAAACAATCCGATTAATTCAGCCAACATATGCAATCGATTTTCGGAATAACTATATATATAGCAAATAATGGAATAGATATAATTGTGTGATTTAAAATAGATTAACTCACCTTAATGCTGCAAGGAAAATTGTTACACGTAGCTTTAGTATCAATGCTTCAGTCCTTCACCTCGCCAAAGCTACAACACCCATTACTTGAAGCCCCCACATCTCCAAGTCGTCACGTCTTTAGGTTGCCACAGCCGAGGTTCGCATGCCTCCAGCCTAGGTCGCGTCCACCGCCTCTGACACTACTAGACAAGTCGCCGGTCCACTCTTGAGGCACACGGCCTGCCCTATCGCCAACGGCGATTCACTCACCGTGCCAATAACGCTCCCGGGCCGCAAGATTGCTCAATCGCCACATGCTACCGTCGTAGACGCGACCTCCCAGTACCACATGCCCTTGCGCGACTCGCCCTAGGTCGCCGCCCCCTTCTTCTGGCCTCGTGACTCAATTCGATTCGTTCGCGTCCCCCATTTTTTTATATAGCGAACGAAATAGATCTCGTTCGAATTTGAAGAGAAGGGAAAGGAGAGGAATTATTCGAACGAAAAGGGATTTTCAATTTTATTAGTTCGGCCATTATATTCCTTTTGCGAATTCGATTTCGATTTGGGGATAAAGGAGAGGGACATGATTTTTAAGCAAAGAAAAAGGCGTGTTTGGGAAGGAAGGAACGACGTATTGAAGAAGGTTAACGTTGTTATTTGATTTTGCTTTTATATAATATTCTTTTTTTTGAAATATCTCAAATTATATTCTGTAAAAATTTGAACTCATATTTAGGCGTGCCGCTAGGCGATTATAAGGTTTTACCCTCACTCCGAACATAATGGAACGTGTTTCGAAGTCTAATTCGATCGTACGGAGAAGATAGCTTTTTGGAACTAGTTATTCTATTAAATCTCGATTAAATTTCCAGCGCGTTTACTTATCGTACGGCCAAACGATCCTTCCAAACACTACAAAAATTATAATCCGATTATGATACTATATTACGGATCTAATGAAACTGGTTTTGTCAAATTTAGAGACTGTGCCTCGGAAGGCTATTTTAAAATATCGATTTTAAGCGGTATATTTTTTAAAACTGAACAAATCACCTTCAAATTAAATTTTAACCATTCTATTATCTTCAGTATCATCATTATAAATTTTATAAGCCTTTAAATTATTTTTAATAGGATTAAAACTGAAGATTCAAAAATTTACCCAAGTTCAAATTATTAAATTCAATAAATTCAATCACCATATTCAAACTGATATTTGAATTCAAGTTAAAAGTTAACTTCTAAATATTTAAAATCAATTAAATATTCCAATTTAAATTGTTAAAAATTTCGGATCGTCGCATTTTATCCCCAGTCCTTGAGGGTGATACTTTGAGGTCCACTGAAAATCAATTAGAAGCTGGTACGCAACTTCACCTTCTAGAGTTCAGGAAGTCATCGCTTTTAGCAAGTAATGGATAGGTTCTAACATTTTCTTTTCATGAATTCATACATGCCACTTTGGTCCCGAGTCAACTCCAAGGAGCGATGTCACCATAAAGCGGGAAGAAAAAGAGGCTGAGGCACCTCTTGCCAGAGATACCCTTGGTCCTGATGCTCAAGTAATTGGGATGCTAGATGAGGACAAGCCCGTAGATCCTCACTTGTATAAGAACATGACGATGTCGAAATCATAGGCACTTCCAAGCACACTTCCAAGCTTAGCATGAAGGAGAAACTTGAGGAGGAGGAGAAAGAGGGAATCAAAGTTAAGATTGAACTCAAGGTGGTGGAGCTCGACGATCCACTAAATAGGCCGCTGAAGGTCATTCTCCCAGGTAGGACCACACCCTTAGAAGTTCCTCCTCCTTCCTCGAATACCATGTTGCTGGGAAGCAAAGGGTCCAAGAAAAGATGCTCAGATGAGGAGACTTTGGAAAAGCTAAAAAGGAAAGAAAAACGAAGAAGTAGCCATCGTCTCGCAACATTTTGCTTAGCTTAAATAATTTAGAACCATGCATTTGCTTTCCTTTCCTTTTTTCTTTTCTTTTATCAGTAGTCGTTGTAGATAGACTTGGTCTCCGAACTTTCGGGGAAGTCGTAAGGAAATTTTTGAGAAGTAAATAAATTTTTGTTTCTTTGCGTTCACAGATTCTCATCGCATTACTTATAATTTAATCTGAAACTGAAATTCACGGTCTTCCTATTCATTTAAACTCCGATCTTCTTTCAAAAGACTTAGAAATTTTTGAAATCCTTTATGCCCTAGTCCGCGCTTTGCGGACTCGCCGTACTCTAGTCCGCACTTTGGGGACTTAGAGATTTTTTTTGAGCCACTTATACTCTAGTTCACGCTTTGGGGACTCAAAGTATTCTAGTCCGCACTCCGTAGACTTAGAGATTTTTGAATCGTTTATACTCTACTCCGTGCTATGGGGACTCAGAGTAATCTAGTCCGCACTCTAGGGACTTTAGAGATTTTTGAGTCATTTATAATCTAGTCCATGCTCTGGGGACTTAGAGATTTTTGATTCGTTTATACTCTAGTCCGCACTCTAGGGACTCAGAATACTCTAGTTCGCACTCTGGAGACTTAGAGATTTTTGAGTTGTCTCGTCCACACTCTTGGGACTCAGAGTACTCTCGTCCACACTCTGGGGACTTAGAGATTTTTTATTCGTTTATACTCTAGTTCACGCTCTGGGGACTTATAGTACCCTAGTCTGCACTCTGGGGACTTAGAGATTTTTGATTCGTTTATACTCTAGTCCATGCTCTGGGGACTCAGAGTACTCTAGTATGCACTCATAACTGGTCGGTTTTAGTTTTGTGTGTGCGTTCATATGCCATACAGATTAATGCAAATTAACCTTGTCATAAATTATAAAACATGAAACTCCAACAGTTCACAAAAAATAGTTTCAAGCTTTTATTGATTGTAGAAAATAGGGACAAAATGAACTTGACTTATTACATGTCGGAAACAAAGAACAACAAAATAAACATGTATAATAAACAATTGCTACTAGAATGCAAAAGAAATAAACTGAGTACTATAACGGTGCAAATGCTCGCTATTCCAACCTCGAGGGAGTATCATGCCAACAAGAGTCGCTAGCTTGAAGGTTCATTCTACAAGCCTCCGTTCGATGGACCTTCCTACGTGGGATTCATATGTGATGGGACTGGAAAAACTCATTTCAAAACAAGGTCACCAACATCGAAAGCTCTTGGTCGAACTTTTTTATTATAATATCGGTGACTCGGTGCCGGTGTGCAGCCGCCCTTAAATTAGCTTGTTCGCGCATCTCGTCGACAAAATCCAATCACTCCAGTAAAAGATCTTGGTTTGTTTTAGGATCATAATAAGTCACCCGGTGCGAAGGAACTTCAAGTTCCACATGTGTAATTTCTTCAGTGTCGTATGCCAATGCGAAGGGAGTATGGCCAGTCGCTGACTTGTGGGTGATTCTATATGCCCATAGTGCCGTTGTAAGCTCATTCACCCACTTGCCTCTAGCCTTCTCCAAGCGTTTTTTCAGGATGGACTTAGTTATCTTATTGACGATATCAACTTGCCCATTCACCTTAGGGTGAGCGGCTGCGGCAAACCTTTTCTCAATGCAATACTTTCGACAAAACCTTTGAGTTCTCTACTCTCAAATTGAGTTCCTTTTTCAGTAATGATAGTCCCTAGGAGAACAAAGTGGCATATAATGTTATGCACAATAAAGTTAATGACTTTTTTGGTGGTGATCGTAGCTAATGGCTCCGCTTCTGCCCATTCGGTGAAGTAATCGACCGCGATAATTGCGTATTTTGCACCACCTTTGGAGATTGGCAAGGAGCCGACAATATCGATCCCCTATATCGCAAACAGCCATGGGCTAACCTTTTGCGTGAGTTCCGTTGACGGCGCTTTCCTGATCTTTGCATACTTCTGACATTTGTCGCATCTCCTTACATAATCCACGGCATCCCGATTCACGGTCGGCCAATAGTATCCATAGCGGAGTATCTTTTTGGCTAGAGTCCACCCTCCAGTATGGTTGCTACATTCTCCTCCATAGACTTCTCTTAAAACTCTCTTTATCTCATCGTGGGCGATGCACCTAAGCAAGGGAACGGAGAATCCCTTCCGATACATCATTCCATCCTGCATTGTATACCCCGAGGCCTTGCGAACAACTTGTCGTCTCTCGTTCCTTCTTTCGGGCATGGTTCGGTGTAACAGGTATTCTTTGAATGAGGGTCATCCATGAATCCCTTTCAGTTTCCATCTCCACCACAAAATCAAGCTCCATCTCATTTATTCTCGGGGCATGTAAAGTTTCAACGGGAACCAAGCCCTTCTACTATGCATCACTAGTGCTTGAAAATTTCGCCAAGGAATCAGCTTCCCCATTTTGTTCGCATGGAATGTGTGAAATATCGTAGTATTCGAGGCCCGCCAACAATTCTTGAACCCGAGCGAGGTATGGGGCAAGCCTTTGTCCCTTTTCCTGATAGTCTCCCTGTACTTGATATACCACCAACCATGAGTCACAAAAGATTTCAACAGATTTTGCTCCAAGTTCTTTGGCAAGCTTCAATCCAACGATTAACGTTTCATACTCGGCTTCGTTGTTTGTAGCGGGGAAGTTAAAATTCAAAGCATAACAAATAGATCGGTTCTCGAGAGTTACAAGAACAACATCAGCCCCAGAACAATGGTCGTTGGATGCCCTATTTTATATAGCTTCCATCGAATAGCGGGAATCACATCACTTCCACTTAGATCATCTGACATAGTGAACTTTGCAATGAAATCTACTAGCGCTTGTCCCTGGATAGGCCTTCGTGGCAGGTAGGTGATGTCGAACTGACTTAGCTCAATGTTCCATTTGTGCAACCTTCCAGAAGTCTCTGATTGTTGGAGCACCTAGCGTAAAGGTTTATCAGTATAGATACCGACCGGATGTGCCTGAAAATACGGACGAAGTTTGCATGATGCGATCGCCAAACAATAAGCCAGTTTCTCAATCTTGGGATAATTTCTTCCTGTCCTCGTTAAACGCTTACTAACGTAGTACACTGGCTTTAGGATTCGGTACTCCTCATGAATCAAAGCCGCGCTGATGGTAAGCTTGGATACGGCTAAGTAAATATATAATTCCTCATGGTCTACAGACTTTGACAGAATAGAGGGTCTCTCTAGGTGGCTCACCAGAGCTTGGAACGCGTCTTCGCAATCTAGTATCCATTCGAAATTTCTTTTCCCTTTCCTTATCAAATCAAAGAAGGGAATACATTTGTCGGTTGCTCTGGCTATGAATCAACTCAGTCCATTCAGGCTTAGCACTTTCTTTATAGTTCTGGGTGCCTGTATGTCTCGAATGGCTTAAATCTTTTTAGCGTTCGCTTCAACCCCCCATGCATTGACAATGAATCCCAAAAACTTCCCCGATGCAACGCCAAATGAGCATTTCAATGGATTGATTTTCATTCCATAAAATCTGAGCATATCAAACATCTCTGCCAAGTCTTTTGATTGCCGTGACTTCACGAGCATATCATCCCCATAATCTTCCATCGTTATACCAATCTGATCTTTAAACATCCGATTCACCAGTCGTTGATAAGTTGCCCCTACATTCTTCAACTTGAAAGGCATCACTATATAACAATACAGTCCAACATCTGTGACAAAACTAATGTGCTCCCGATCTAAGATGTGCATCGGGATTTGATTATATCCCGAATACGCATCCATAAATGACAACAACTCATGCCCCATCGTTGATTCGACCAACCGATCAATTCTGGACAATGGGAAACTATCCTTAGGGTAGGCTTTGTTCAGGTTTGAGTAATCAACACAAGTCCTCCACTTCTCATTTTCCTTCCTCACTAGTACGGGATTAGATATCCATTCAGGATGAAGGGCGTCGCAGATGAACCCATTAGCTTTGAGTTTATCCACCTCCTCTTTGAGAGCAGCGGACCTCTCCGGGTCCATGCCTATCCTCTTTTGTTTCACTGGAACATACTTTGGATCAATGTTCAACATATGACTTGCTATGGCGGGAGAAATCCCACACGTATCATAATGGGTCCAAGCAAAAACATCGAGATTCGGTTGAAGGAAATCAGTAAGATCCCTCATCATCGAGGGGTCAAGCTATGATCCAATCTTCAGCACCCGTGACGGGTCATTATGGGTGACTGGAATGTCAATCATTAGTTCAGCCGACAGTGCCTTGGCATCCTTAGATTCTTCATTGTCATCTCTCAGATCTGTGTCTTTATAGATCTGATTTTGCTGCCCAAGCCAAGGCTTAGGTGCTACTTGTTAATTTTTAGCAACATGGATATGGACAAGCTTGTCTACACCCTTTCCCTTCTCTCTTTGCTGGGCCTCTCTCAGCTTAGCTACATAACAAGCATGACCGGTTGCTTAATCGCCATGCACTACACCAACTCCATTGTCAGTTGGAAATTTCAAGATCAAACACCACGGGGCCAAAGTTGCCCTAAACTCCACCAGAGCCGGTTGGCCTAGAAAAACATTATACGGGGAATCAACATCCAAAATGATGAACGGTAGGATCCGTACCCTCCTGCGTTCACCTTCTCCTAGTTCAACTGGCAATTCGACAAACCCTATTGCATCAGTAGCTACACAATTAAACCCGTGAATGTGGGCTTTAGATGTTTTCAGATCCTTCTCCTCCATCTTCATTTGGTCATACGCCTTCTTGAAGATAATATTAATAGAACTTCCACAATCAATTAGTATTCTTCTCACAAGCGACGGTCCGATCATAGTTGAGATAACCATCGGGTCGATGGTAGATGCCTCCACCTGATCGGCATCCCTACTCCTAAGTACTATATCATTCGTCATCATTCGCTGCTGTTTCGTCGGAGTACCGTCTTTTGTGTTTGAGCAGCACTCGAAGTCTGCATGCTTCAAGGAACTAGCATAGCATTCAATCTCTTGCCAACTCTTGTCTACAGGATGAGGCCCACTGATTATCGTGTTTATGACCAACATTCCCCCATTCCGAGCGGGTTCCTTAGGTTGGTGTGAAGCTTGCCCGCGATTAGGGTCTGATGCCCCCTGTTCATCTTCTTGCGGATTATTAACAATCTGCTGCAACTTTTTTTAGCAAATCAGCTTTTATATCGCATCATGGAGGTGTCTGCACTCTTCAGTATTATGTCCATAAGTCTCGTGAAACCGATAACACTTCTCGGTCTGCTTCTGTTCCTCAATCGATTCCTTTAGGCTCTACTTTTGGTAGTGAAAGGTATTACAAGTTGATAGATAAATATTCTCCAAAGATGTGTTCAGGGGCGTGATGTATTCAGGGGCGTATATTCGTTATAGGTGGGGATCTTTGGTTTCCACTTTCTCGCTTTTCTCTTCCATCTGGAATTTCTTCCTCTTATTCCTTTTGATTGCTCCTGCTTATTTTGAACATTGACTTGGACCTTACCACAGTTATCGCCAGACCGCTTTGCCGTAATGTTTCTTTGCACCGCTTCCTTACTGAGTCCTGGCGCACTACTCCATCTTGAACACCTAGCCTCTTCCTTTCTCATGAATTGGTTCGCTTTCGAATAAAAGCATTCTAGGGTAGGTGGTGGTTTTTCTGCCAGCCAGTTACCAAACTCAGACTTCGGATCCACTCCTCGCATGATGACCATAAGGAGTGGTCATTTGGATTACTAACTTCAGTAGCACCAACATGGAATCTCTTTGAATAGTATTTCAACGACTCACCAGAAGCCTAAATCACATTGGATAGTGACATCACGTCTTTTGGCCGATTAGCATGGATCCTGAACTGCTTTACAAACTTTCTACTAGCTCATCAAATCTAGATATCGAACATGGGGAAAGTTTCGTGAACCCACATGGTAGCGATCCCGAACAAAGTTATTTGGAAATACCTGCACTTAGTCACATCGTTTGCCCTAGCCGAGTCCATCATCCACTCACATCTCATTATGTGCTATCGAGGGTCGGTCATCCCTTTGTAAGCAGGTACCATAGGCATGCTAAAATTTCTGGGTTACTCAGCTTGTATCTATAAATGGAGTATGACTTCTTAATATTCCCCAACCATCGTTAGTCAAGCCCTAATTCTCCCTTATCAGCTACTTGTCCATGGCTGATAAATCCGGAGTTTGAATAGGGGTTGCCAAGTCGGTATCCGTCCTGCACGATTGCTCCGGCTGGTGCCTCCTCGATTGGCAATCATCTAAGCGTGGATCCTGAGGACCCACTTCATTACGATCCTGGTGAGGTGGTTGACTTGTTCCAATGTGTACTCTAGATCCTAAGTTTCTCACTCTAGGTTGGGTGCGATTCCCCAGGTATTGTTGAGGGGTCACGGTTCCAGCTAAGGTATCTGGATCATTTCTGTTGGTTTGTCCTTGGCGACTCGTCACCAATTACTCTATTGCTCCAGTTTGTGCCGTTTCAATCCTACGACGTCTACACCTAGGGTGTTCATCTGAAGAAGCGGAGCTATCAGATGACGAGTAGGAAGCAAGGCCTCTCCAGCATTCTGACACTGCTGCTGAGCAATCTAGGTCATCAGGTTGGCATTTGCTTGAATCTGTTCGTTAAGCTGTCTCCTGTTTTCCACGAGCTCCTTCATCTGCTCATTAAAATCTGCCCTAGTGACAGCTTCTGCTTGGTTTGGGATGGTGGCGGGTTCTACACCTGCATTAGCTTGCTGATTGCTGGGTCCTACTTGCTGGACGCTAGCGGTCTCATTAGCATCGGCGTTGTGGGAGACAAATCTGGTACGTGGTCTTGTTATCTTGGAGTTATCTGCAGAAAATCTGAATATAATCTGTGAACTTTTGAGAATAAACTTGGATCTCCTTTAGGGGATTTCCTCAATCCTGTAGCAACAAAGCAGATCCTAATGGCCCGAGAATGAACTCTCTCAATGAAAGCACCAAATTTTAGCACCAGAGTTGGTCACTAACACCCTATAATAGATTTGTATAGAGAGATTATTAAGGATAGTAAATTGAAACATAGGAATATCATAATAGAATTTTTAAACAACAATAGAAACAAGAACACCAAAATTATAGTGGTTTGGCATAACTGCCCACGTCAACTTTGGATGTAATCTTTATTGCTTTTTCAAATACTTAAGTACAGATACAATCCGTAAACCAACAACTTGAATTCAAGTTTGAGTAAGAAGAAAGCGAGTGCAGAAAATGGCAGAGTCTCCATGGAGTTATCCAAAAAAGATCCTTTGAACTAGACCCTCGCCCCTCTATTTATTGACGAAGATAGGTTGGTTCCCCCGTCCAGGCCTATGTCTAAGATAGCTCGGCCCATAGCTGATAGGTTAGGTAGATTGAACCAGGCATGCCGACCCACTAAACACCGATCCACTCATGCCGATCTTGGATTCCCTAGATGTTAACTCGGAGTAAATCTTACTCATGCCCGAAGCAACATGGACTTTACCCCGAAGTAACTCACTCTTATATTCATGCCAACCAATTCTTCCATTCCTAACTTCCAGCTATACTGACCGATCCTATATGGCCGAATAACTAAAGGCCGATCCACCTGTCACAATTCCTCCGAAGTCGAACCATTAAGGACCAAGCCACATGAATCAATTCCTCTTAGGTCGATCCCATCCATACCAAACCACTTAGGCTGACCCAATATAGTTGATCCACACATGCCGACCCACCTAGACCGAACCTCCATGACCGATCAACTAAGGCCGACCCACACATGTTCTTCCATAATAGCTATCCTACTATAACCGACCCATCATCGATACTGGACCACATACATAGGCTGACCTAAACAAGTTACACTGATCCCTTATACTCCCAATCCTTTCTAGGCTTGAGTCCCATTTAGGTCCAACTATATCCTTTGCAACTATCGCCTTGTAGTCGGGCCAAGTAGTTGGGTAACAACAATGTCATACTTTTCATACAATAGCTATTTATAAAAATGTTATCAATCCATAATAAAATTTATTGGACAATGAAAGTTAAACATAAAGACAGTACAATAAAAAGAAAATATTTGTTTAGAATAAAAGTGGTACTTTATTCAAGTAAGCCCTTCATTTTGATGTTTTGGTGGTTCGAACTCATGATCTCTAGACCTTTAGTTTAGAGTTATACTACTGACCACTTGAGCTAGTGGTCCTTAACAAAGTAAACTTTTCTTTAAAATGTAGATTAAGTAGTTGTATTTGATAAAATAAGATCTAATATAAAATTAATGATTTTCATATAAATGGTCCAAAAGTACATCATTTTCGAAATTCTAGATTGGATTGTATTAGATGCATAAGTCAAGGGGATCAAATGCGGGTTAAAATTTTAAGATACAATTATAAATTGGATCATATCGACGATTGTCTAAATCCTTTATATTTCATACGCCATATAACCCTAATTATCGCAATTTAAATTTCTTTTCCATTGCTACACAAAATATGCCAGACCTTTCCCTTTGAGTTAGGTTGAGCCTTTTCTACGAACAACTTCAATCAAAAAGTACAAAGTTTACAATGTTTAATGAGATGCATAATACAAACAAGAATTGGTATTTTATACCTTCAAAAGAGAAGGAAATAATAGGAAACATATCAGTATTATTATACACAATTTCAGCTTAATAGTACTATGAAGGAGCGACACAAAGCTGAATTAGGAACAAAGCATCCACATCTTAAAATGAAAATTCATGGAGAATCCTTAAAAGAGAGATCACATGAGCTAGTGAGTGACCATGTATGGCAAACTGATCAACTCATCGGTTACATGTCGTGAAGAATAGAATGCAAACCCATTAAAAAGGAAATCATATAGGAGTTTAGGTGTCTACCATCCAAAGCATGTATGCCAATCCCGAGGAAAATACCACCTTGGAAAATGATTTTCCCGCCTTCCTAACTTAGACCCTCGCCAACTTCTAATAACCCGAATCCAGTTCTATTCCACGTCTATGGATGAACGACATGTGTACCTAATCTGATGCTACCTATTTTCGAATCAAATCACATCATCGACCCATGTGATAGAAACATGGTATAAATATATAAGTTTTATAGCATAAAGGGGGATCTTTCTTACTTTCCTAGAGTATTATACTAAATATAGAGAACATCAACAATGATCAATGACAACAAATGTACCTGTACTATCAAGTAAAATAAATATAATTATTTCTTCCCTTTGATATAGCTATATGTCAAACCAGGTGAATCTTTAAGTCATTTACTTATAAAAACTGATTTTTGTGATCCTTATATTGTGTTGTTGTTATTGCTCAATTAATTGCACATTTAAAATTTTCCATCGCATATTCACAACTGCATTCAGCATTGTGAGTGCTTCTCCGAGGTATTGTGAGAAAAAAAATCCTCATAATATTACAAGGAATATAGTGATTTCCAACGACACCGAGCTGTCAGGAGCCGTCGGAATTACCGTCCGTATAGAGAACACGACTTTCGTCCTTTTTCGATGGAAACGATGATGTTTTTTAACGGCTTTCAATGGCTATTTCGGTGGGCTTTTCGATGGTTAAGATGTCCACCTGGCTTAAAAAATCACCCGAAAACCATCGAGAGCCATCGCTAATTTTTAGTCCATAAGCCGTCGGAGACCGTCGCCAGCCGTCAGAAATCTAGATGATTTTTCTTATATTACAACAACCATTCGAATTCCAAACAACACATTAATATCAATATATATCACAACACAACAAATCAATATACACCAGATATATAAGCTAAAATCAATATCAATATAAATAATAATATAAAACTCAGACATTACCATCTCAATCTCAAACTCAAACATTACCATCAATACAAAACAAATCATTCATCATCAATCTGACACACCCAACAACAATATGTACATCCAGCATCAATGTACAACATATACAATGTCTAAAATGCCAAAAAAACACATCATCCAACAAATCAACCTCACAAATGAACATCAAACACCACATCAAACACCATATGTCCATAAATCAACCTCATCATCTCTTATTGTATATATACGCAAATTTTGAAAAAAACACGGCAAAACGTACCTCACGAGTCGTTGTCGGCTCTGGAACCACCAGACAAATGGAATGCTCCATGCTGCTCCATGTACTCGGCCAAATGCAGGTTCGATTGCTCCATTTGCGCTGCTCGAAGGCAGCCTTGCTCCTATAGCTGTGCAATCTGCTATCGAAGCTCATTAATCTTAGCTTTGTCCCGAGCTTTTTGATAAGCCTTTTGTGAGGTCCGAGCCTGCAAAACAAGTGGAAATATGTTTATTTTATTTACATAACTTTTATAAAAATTAAGAAATTTTACAACTTAATTGATTTTATAAATTACCGCTTGATTTCCATAGCCATAGCGCCTATTTTGCTGTGTCGAGTCAATAACGAGGTCAAAGATAGCGTCCTCATCATCAGTGGTCAATTGCTTCTGTCCTGATTGCTCGAGCATCCTCATGTGCAATGTATGCTTACAATATTAATAAGTAATAACTTATAACTTAAAATATATTATTAATTAAAATGATCATTATTAATAACTTATAACTTAAAATATACTTACATGTGCGGCGTATGCTTTATCATCCTCATGCCAAGCATACATCACTAATCCCTCATCGTTGGTCTGCCTGACAGCATGGGTATGTGAAAATACGTCCATATACGAGACATAAGCCCCTTTGTTCCCATTACAAACATAGTAGTAAGTATATTTTGTAAATCATTTCATTTTAAATGATTCAACAAAATTTCGACGACACTTCCCCTTTGTTCCCTGTATCGTACACATATGCCTATACACAGGGAACAATAAGAAAGCGTTGTCGGAATTTTGTAAACCGTTTAAAAAGAAATGATTTGAAAAATATTATTACTTTATTGTGTTTGTAACTTTCCATTACAAGAAAAAATCCTGCAAATATTGTATTAGATGAATATAAATGTTCATTTTGTGGTAAAAACGAATATCCATATAACAAGCATATACAATACTTGTCAGACTGGGCCAAAAACTATCTAAGAGATTTATAAAAAGCAGTGTATTATACAATAATTTTTACAATAATTTATTTACATTCTATGAAACGCATACACTAAATCGTCATTTTCGTTATCTTAAAAATGCATAAACTAAATCCTAAACATCGACTCTAATTAATCCAAACTAGCCCTAATGCACATATGCACTAATTAGTCAACACATATACACCAATCAGCACACATATACACTAAACAAATTATTTTTCTCAACATTTAAATGATAAACAATTATTATAATAACCTAATTAGCATTCAATAAGGTATAACAAAAAATTAATGAGGTATTATAAGCAATCGTAACAACAAATTAACTTTAATTTACAAAATCAAAATTAAATAGGGTTTATAAATTAAACATCCTTGAAGAGCAATAGCTAATGGAGAGACTTGAAAATCAAAGATGGAGATTGTCTTGGAGGCGTGAAGGCTTGCTGACGAAATGGAGGAGGTGAGATTTGGGAAGGAAATTTGGGATTTAGATAATGAAGTGGAAGTGTCGGCCTAGGGCTAAAGTATTCGCGACTTTTCGACGGCTTCCGACGTGTTTTTTTCGATGGCTTCCGACGTCTATGGGCGGCTAGTTTATTTTATTTTCAGCAATGCCACAGCGATTACTAACCGTTGAAAATAAAAGACGAGCAGTCGACGACCATTGGAAATAGGCTTTGCAATAAATAGTGTTTCTAATAACATGGGAACTAGAAGGAGACTATCTTCCTTATCTAGTTTATTTGCTTTTATAATTTGCCACTAAATTTTCTATATTTCTCAAAATCCCAAATCACTTCCTTAATCACCAAGCTTTGATGTCCACCAAACTTTGAATGCCCCATGTAGGAGCTAAATAGAGCTAAACTTTGATGAAACTTTTAGGAGTCTATTTGAAACTTTTGAGATTTCACTTAGGTTTGCCTCAAGAGCCGTTTGACTAATGAAGTTACCCTTTATGATTCTTTCAAGAATTGTTTCGACGATTGAACCGAAGAATAGACGGATTAGGAAATATTATAAGTCAAACCCAGTTGGAAAATGGATCAGGATCTATTGGATCTTAAGCTCACCGCCAACAAACCCTACCGATGTAAGCCACAAGGATGACCGAAGGGGATAACGGAACAACCCCATGGGGTAACGATGGAGCAAATGTTGAAAAATACATTGTAACTAGGGAAGGGGGTAAGCCGATGCTAATCAAGCCTCTAAGACATAGAAAGCGTGCATTGATCCCGAACTTCATAGACATATCACAATAAATAGTTGAAAGGACCGAAACATAGCAGGAAACAAAGAAAATGAAAGTTCAATGATAAAACAAGCAGGAGGGATACAAAGATGGAATGGATGAGTGCCGAAATTGAAAAATTGAGAGTGGCCATGAGAAAAACGTTGGTTCAAACTCAAAAGAAGGAACGAAGATGGAATCTCAAAGAAGGAACGAAGGCACAATCTCCTTTAGCAAAGGCATAATAGAAGCTGAGTTCCTAGAAAATTTATGGACCCTAATCTTGGAGAAATATAAAGGGTCAATTGAACAAGAAGACCAACTAGTGGCTGTTAACCCAAAAAATGGATCAATGCCCTAATTTAAGTGTGAAAGAACTAACCATGCTATCAAGGCAAATAAAATAGAAAAAGCAACAATAAATAGTAGAAAAGATAAAGAGATAAGAGATTTTTGTAGTCAATAGACTGTTTATGAAGCCTACATTCACTTTATAGATCCTTTTGTTAATCAACCGCTATTACAAAAAAGTTTAGATTACAATATAATTCTCCTTTCCTAGATTAGATCAAGCCACCATTGTTAGAGACAAAAGGAGGATCTCAATTGTCCCTTCATGGCTGTTGTGTGGGAGAAGAAGAGTGAAGAATAATGGCAGAGCTTTAGCAGAGATTAGATCCCCTTTATTGTTGCAGATAAGATAGTATTTAAAGGGGTTAGAGAGTACTTGGGCAAGAGCTACTTTACCAAAAGGCTGTAGTTGTCATGCAAAGGTCGCTTAGGAAGGTTGGAGGTGTTTGGAGCTAACATTTTGGATCACTACGGATCTGAAAAGTTGTGGAATTTTTGAGCCTTCTCAATTTGATTGTCTTCCTATCCCATAATTGAATGCCTTGTTCGAATATCAAGTCGTTTGGAGTTGGTTTGATCATCCATCTTCATAGATCACCTAATCCATCCCTTCGTAGAAAATCCATCCATAACTCATTTCATACTTCACCAAATGACATGAAACATAATATATGCAATGTACATGAGTAGATGAGCCTCCAAATCAGATGTAAGGTGGATTTGAGCTAAGTATATGGGTCGACGGTGATCCAATTGAGTCGAATCGGCGATGATCCAAACACTTAGCTTATTTTTGAATCTTTTCTTCTAGGTCATAGCAGATCCAACCATAACTCACTCAATACTTACCGAAAACAAATGAAATTTTGCAGGTAGCTTCTAGAGGATATGCGAGACCTACATTATGGATCGCAGGTGGTAGGGCTTAACCTAAATGGATTGGACGATCTGATGATTTTGGATCGGTGGCAATCCATATTGGCTTAGACAAATGAATTCATTTATTGTCTGACTTCTTTTATGTCTTCTAAGTGTCATCTCCAAATTTCAAGTCAATCTGAATTTGTATGACTCATGTGTGTCCATTTTAAGTTGCTTCGGTCCAAAAGCGGGTAGGTATTTGAATAAGTCTTCATTTCTTGAATTAGGTTGGTTGGAATGTTACCAAACTTGAAACGTGAGCTTATTAGAGGCATATGAGTGCAATGCAAGTAGTTAGAAGGAACCGCGAGCCAACATTTCAGATCGGTATCGATCCAATTGGATCAGATCGATATCGATTCGAAGAGTTAGCTCAATTCTGGTTTCAAACTTCTTATGTTTCTTTGTCTTGCACTTTTAGGCCTTCGGGTCAAGTTTCGAGTTGTTCTGACTTAATCTAAATATTCTAACCCCTTTTGAGTTCTATTGGGTTAAAAATCCAATTAAGACTTGCCCCCTAAAGTACGCCTTTTGAATGAAAGGTGTGCTTTGCCCCAGAACAAGTTCCAGTAATGAGTCTTTGATCGTTGAGCTTTCCAACGGATTTAGCCTTGGCAAACCGTCCAGTTTCTTTGGATTCTTTCGTCAATCACTAGTCGTTCCAAACCTATTATAGCCTAAGACTCTAGACTCTACCTAACTGTAATCTATACACCACAATCATTCCAGTTTCATTTGGAGTTATTGCATCACATGTCTCTAATTACATAACACATCTCTAATCTTCCCGTGTTCATCCAGAATTTGCATCATCACCACTCATATTTTATTTAGAGTTATGATGTCATATATCAAAATCACATCATATATCGAAATTATATCACATCATATATCAAAATCACATTATGTTACATCATATATCAAAGTCATCCCATGTTCATCCAGGATTTATCCATTTTATTCTATTTATAAGGCATTCAAATCCTTTTTGCAAATTCAAATCTATTTTAAGCTTCGATCCCTTCAAACCATTTAAGTTTAGTGCATGATCTCTTCGGATCGTTTGATGTTTAATTTCGGGGACAATCTCTCTAGATCGTTTGTTGTTTTAATTTAGGAGGATGATCTCTCCGGATCATTTGCTTATTAAGTTAAGGGGGATTAAGATAGCCCATCTACTCACTCTTCGATGAGGGGACTTACTTCTTGCACTCCGGTCCCGTCTCTTTGGTCAAGACTCTATGGAATTCGATATCATAGAAGTCCATCCATTCGATCTCTGGCTAGGGGACTTGCACCTTGTACTCCGCTCCCATCACTGCGATCGGGACTATGTGGTGTTCAAAATCAATTATCACATTAAATATGGATTTTACAAAATTCAACTTTCAAATCAATGCAAACAAGCAGAAATTAAATAAGCAGAAATCCTGAATGTTTATCCCAGACATCCGACTCAGAGTGTCGCAATGGACCAATCTAGGTTTGGTGCATGTCCAAGCGGTCTAAAATTATTATCCTAAGCAGTCATCCCAAATATCCGACTAACAGTACGACTAGGAACTAATCTAGGTTTAGCACACGTCTAAGAGATCTGGCTCATTATTTTTTTACCATTAATATACGAAAAGAAAAGTGCAAAAAAGAAACCAAAGCAAAGAGTATCAGCCGGATCTAACTTCTTATCCATCCTGGTTATGGGATTATCTGTCTTTGCCCAGATCCCTGGGCATTCCTTGAAGCATTTGCTGTGGATGGTGCTTGCTTCGGCTGTGCTATCGTATCTCAGTTCCTCACATACTACGATGGCTGGTTGTTCTGAACCAATTCTTCTATCATATCACGAAGGCGTCAGCACTCATTCGTTTCATGTCTTCCTAGCTCATGAAAGATGCAAAAATTTCTAGATCCTTTTTCTCGATTAGTGGGATCTCTTCTTGGAGGATTTCGATAGGGAATTAGCTTCCTAGTGTCTAGGTATATCCTTTCCAGGGTTTCAGTCAGCTCAGAGTTGGAGGAGCATTTGGGTTCCGTCCTTTGTCGTTTCGATTCCCTAGAATCATCATAAACTTCTCTTTGCTTTTTGTCCTTTTCCAAATATGCTCTAAAGGATCCCTTGCCATCCACAGCCTTAATTTCGGCATCTTCAGCTTCATCTTCGGCGTCAACATCCTTCTAACATAAATATCTCTCTGCTTCATAAAAAATCAGTAAGATCCATTAGTGGATCACTCTTAAGTGCAACCCTGAAGTCGGTCTTGCTTGCAACTCCAGGCACTATCGCCATCAAAATCAATGATGGGTCCGACCTATCAACCGCTGCTGCATTGAATCTTGTTAAATTACTTCTCAAGGTCTCACCGAGCCTTTCTTTTACATTTGTTAATGTTATCACATTCTTCAGTTGTGAGACGTGAACTCGGAATTGTCTTAAAAATCTGCCCACTAACTCGGTCCCTTGCTAATTGATCCATTCCTTAGCTGTCTAAACCACATCACCGTCAAACCTGTAAAGTATAATGGGAAGCACCTCCTCATTACTTTCTCAGAAGCATCCACCATCTCCAATATCAAATATTCTCATCGGATGAATCATTGGATTATTTTTTCCGTCCCACATTTACAACGCGTGAAGCTTGTAATCATGATGCGTTCCAGATTTTAGGAGTAAACCGGGTTTCTGTTCACATCTTCCAAACCCTGATTTGTCGATCCTCCTATAACCAAGCTTCTTACTAATTCAGCAATTCGATTTTCACCATCCAATGAAGGTCTTCATTTGAAAGCGATGTTCTGCTCCCTCGCCTTGGCAAGGGAAATCTGGTGCATACTCCACTGGTTGCACACTAGTGTTCTGCCCTGCTTTCCTAGCCTCATTCTGTCCTCCACTCCTTTGGGGTAGCCCTGGCACATAATCTTTTACCGGTTGCACTCTAATATTCAAATTAGCTCCTATATCACCAGTTCCGGGAGTTTCAACAGTCACTCCATCGTTAGTCCTTTCGGTGCCTACTCTAATATTGATCCCATCATTGGCGTTGATTCCTAGGTTGACTCCCATGTTGCCCCCAAGTATCGGTTTCTCTGTGGGTGGAGGCAACTGTTCCATCTCGTTATCCAACTATAGCAGCTCCTGTATTGTTTCCTAGGGTCCGAATTCATACAGCTCCTATAGTTGTTTGTTGTAACATCCTTTGGAAGAATCCCTCCATCACCTCTTGTTGCCTCGCCAAGATTCCATCCTACATCTCCTTCATCAGCCTTTCCATTTCTTTTCTAGCTACATAGCTGTATTGGTGGGAATTTGAGGATACTTCCTAACTGCCTGCAGGCTCTGGTTCACTTGCACCAGTTTTAGATCTAGTGTTGGGCCTATTTATTTTTTTCCAAATCTCATATTCAAACTTCAAGTTTTTGGATTTACATTTTTTCTCAATGAAAGCACCAATATGTTAACCCAAAAAATGGATTAACACTCTGGTTTGAGTGTGAATGCACCAGCCCTATTTATTAAGGAAAATAAAATAGAAAAAGCAATAGTAAATAACAGAAAAAGTAAAGAGACAAGAGATATTTATAGTGGTTCGGCGGTTAATGAAGCCTAGTCCACTTTATAGATCCTTTTATTGATCAACTGCTATTACAAAGGAGTTTAGATTACAATATAATTCTCTTTTCCTAGATTAGATCAAGCCACCATTGTTAGAGACAACGAAGGATCTTAATTGTCCCTTTATGTATGTTATGTGGGAGAAGAAGAGTGAAAAAATAATGGAAGAGCTTTAGTAAAGATCGTATCTCCTTTACTGTTGCAGATATAATCGTATTTATAGGGATTAGAGAGTACTTGGGCAGAGCCACTTTACCAAAAGGCTATAGTCATCATGACAAGGTCGCTTAGGAAGTTTGGGGTGTTTCGATAACTTTTTGGATCGGTACCGATCCAATTGGATCGGTACCGATCCAATTGGATCGAATCGGTACTCATCTAAAAGGTTGTGAAGTTTTTAAGCTTCTCAATTTGGTTGTCTTTTTATCTCCTAATTGAATGCCTTGTTCGAATATCAAGTTATCTGGGGTTGGTTTGATCATCCATCTTCATAGATCATCCTATCCATCCTTCGTAGAAGATCCATCCATAACTCACTTAATACTATACCAAATGACATGAAACTTAATACAGGCAATGTATATGATTAGAAGAGCATCCAAGTCAGATCTCAGGTGGATCTGAGCTAAGTAGTTAGATCAGAGATGATCCAGTTGAGTCAGATTGGCGGTGATCCAAACACTTGCTTATTTTTAAATCCTTTCTTCTAGGTCATAGGAGATTTAGCCATAATTACTCAATACTTAATAAAATAAGATGAAACTTTGCAGGTAGCTTTCAGAGGATATGTGGGACCTGATTTATGGATTGCAGGTAGTGGGGCCTAATCTAAATGGATCGGACGATCCAATGATTTTGGATCGATGTCGATCCAAATTGGCTTGGCCAAATGACTTCATTTTTTGTGTGAACCTTATTTTACGTCTTCATAGAATTCCCTCCAAATTTCAAGTCAATCCAAATCCGTATAAATTCCGTAGGTCAATTTTAAGTTGCTCCGATCCAAAAGCTGGTAGGTATTGGAATGAGTATTCGCTTCTTAAATTAGGTTGTCTGGAATATTTCCAAACTTGATAGGTGAGCTTAGTAGAGGTATAAGAGTGCAATGGAAGTGGTTAGAAGGAACCGTGAGCCAACATTTTGGATTGGTACCGATCCAATTGGATCCGATCGGTTTCGTTCCGAAGAGTTAGCGTAATTCTAGGTCAAACTTCTTATTTTTCTTTGTCTTGTACTTTTAGGCCTTCTGGTCAATTTTCAAGTCATTTTGACTTAGTCTGAATGTTCTAACCCCTTTTGAGTTCTATTGGTTTAAAAACCCAGTTAACAGTAGCTTTAAATGTTATGTACATATAGCCAAAGTTTGGAATTTAGCACATTGTAGACTGTTCCCAACATACCTAACAAGCGCAATGGCTTGGTGTTTTAAAAGGTTTAAAAGGCGTAGAAGTATAGTTATAGTCCCAGTTGATGTAAAAATTTAGACAACGGTTCAGTGCTCGGTGCGAACAAGCATAAAATCATATTACCCTAGCTTATATGAAATGAAACAAAGCTGAATCAATATTGAGCTTTATCGGACCTTTAGGGATGTGGACACCCGGACTAAGGTAGCCAATGAGGGAGCCATGTTAATGGTAAGTAATAAGGCATACCCCTTCTAAGAAGATATCATACGAAACATTTGAAAAAGTATTAAAGAATTCTATTGAGGGGTTAAAGGGTACATCAGGGTAGAGGAGGTTTGAGACCCTTATAATACAATACACCAAAATAGGGAATGGGACTGTCAAAGGAAAGAAATAGGGGGGAAATACATTCAATCATCCCAGCAAGCGTCCTTGTGAGTAATAGAGTTAATGGCGTATCCTAGGGGCAGTTATATAATTTGATTATATGACTTATCTCTTATGGCAAATCTTATTCGAAATAAAGTAAGTTTTTTTAATTTTCTGTTGTATATAATGTTATACTGGGATATAAGTAATGTTTTATATACGTTAAATATATTTTAATAAAATACCATTTTGGAAAAGCATACGCGAATATATTCATAACCATGAGTATTGTACCATATTAATAAATACTCGTTTCCCAGTCAAGATGTGTCGAGAGCATGTTATTAATATATTCATTAAAACTAGTGTACGTGGCACTCTCCATACGATGGATGGTGAATTACTCATGATTTTTGGTCATTGTACTTGTAGTTGTTTGGAATAATTAGAGAATGATTCATCGAGAGTCTTCTTTAGATTAGTAATAAATTCAAATAGAAGATCTTAGTGACAATATGCAATAGTGTTTTCACTTGAGAATGCAGAATTTTAAGTATCTAAACTATGCTTTGAACATAGGAATCACATGAAACGATGATAGTGTTAAGACCATAGTTGGTTGTAAGTTGAACCACTTGTGGTGAAATACTTTTTAGGAGAGGGTTTGTCTTTTTTGCTTAGAAGATTAGTGTTACTGTAATTGATTGTCAATTAAAATTAATGTCTTGTACCAATCCCAAGAAAAACAGTTAGTCGATAAATTTTATCTGATCACACTATGAGCTTTAATGTTGTACTTCCTAATGAACTATGAATATTATTAGAGCTTTTACCATTGAACGGACGCTAGATATCTAAGTGATATAGTAATGACAAAGAGAAACCACACACAATATATCATTACTTAGGGTGAAACTTAAATGGTTAGAAATACGATTTCATCTAGATATGTAAGCAATTGAACTTGTTACCATATTTCAGCAAAGTCCGTATAGGCTTTATTATTTTGAAAGTTCAAATATATGATGGCCGAATTCACACTAAGGAGTCACACAAACATAGCTGTTGGAGCATTTTCGAGTTTAGCTAAGTTGAATCAGTCTATAATTTTTATAAATTAAAATAGAGAAATTTAATTTAAATGTTAAACTAATGCAGCAACCTACTATTTTAAGACCTTTGGTTTCCTACATAAAATAATAACTTTGACCAAAAAGGTTGAAAAACAACGGACCGTTAGGTGATTGTTACAAGAAGACAAAACAGAAACTATCTATTTTTCTTTTAGAACTCAAAGCGAAAGGAATACAAAATATAATAATCAAACAGCACTATGTCGTTACCAAATCAATCCATACATAGTTTCACATGTCATTAATATATGTGTGTGTGTGTGTGTGTGTGTGTGCGCGCGCGCGTGTGTGTATATATATATGCGTGTATATATATATGCGTGTGTGTGTCTATATATATATATATGTATATATATATATGTATATACGTGTGTGTGTAACATGGCTTTGCTGCATCGGCCACCAACATCACCATAATTTGATCTATCTCTATCAACCTATCACATATTATAAGCAAAGGAAACATGGTGGAGAGACGGGGTCAACACAAATTCTGGTGACTGAATATAACTGAATTCAACATTTATTACACTTGTTCCATGACATAACATGATCAAAAATGATAACTACTGTAACGACACGTGTAAATTCGATGTTTAAAATGAATTAAATTAATAGGATTTTATTTAAAATTTAGAAAGAAATAAAATCTTATTAATTTATATGAAAGCAAATATTGAAATTTGATGTATCAAGGGTAATTAAAATTTACAAATTAAATTATATATTGCAATTAATAGTAATAGTGGAAATTGTTGCAAATATTGAATTTGTCAATGGAATAAAATATTGATTTACGGAAATTGAATATAAACGGAGGTAATAAAGTAATGCAAGAAAATAAATAATGTAATTAGTACAATCCTTTTTTTTGTAAACTATTGTAAGGTGTTAATTAATTGAAATATGAAAATTTGGAAGTAGATTCAAAATTTATGTTAGATAAATAAATTGCAATAATTAAAGTTAGTAATTAATAGGTTAAAGGGAAGACCAATTTATTCATAAAGTGAATATAAGTGAATGTAAAAAAATAAACAGGAAACGCTAATTATTCATAAGTGATGGTTGACGATATAAACTTTACTAATTATTAATGTAGTAACGTAAGATGTAAATGTATTTTCAATGGGAATGTAACCTTATTTCTAGGTAGAAATTGCAGGTAGATTTATGAAATGGAGTTTATGCGATAAATAGAATTGAATGTTTCGTTAGTATGAATTTAAGGGAATATGGGGTAAATTGATTAAATCAATAAAAGACAATAAATGCAATGATGATGGGTTAGTAATAAAAGTGAATAGGGAAATGATTGTATAGTAAAAATGGAATTCCAACTTGTTGAATGGAGTAAATACACTTAGTAATAAATTTAGGATAGGAAAACGAAATGGAAATATTGAATTAGTTAATTCGTGTATATATATATATATAGAACGAGGATTATTGGATTGTAAATAATAAACTTATTAATGGTGATCAAGAGTTGTGACCACAAGTTATTATGAGTGATACATATATATTTAATTCAATTCAATTGATTTGGAAATCATTGCAATAAATATAAATTAAATGTTACGTTGAATAAGTTAAGGTAATAAATGGTGAATAGCGTAAATGTTCTTTATAGATATGATAATTTAAATCTATTGAAATTTATGGAATTTGAATATCACATTTTACGTTAATTGGAGATAAAGATGGAAATAGGTAATAATTGCATTAATTTGTAAGTAGAAATAAATCGTTAATGATAACAAGTATTTAAGATTAACCACCTATTTAGTATATTAAGTTATAATGGAAAATCAATTGCAATAATTAAAAATATATTTATTTCATTAATGATAACGACGTAATATTTGAATAATTAAATAGGATGGAATTCAAATGTATATAGCGATAGAAATGTGAAATTTGGGGAATAGATTCAAAGTTATAAATGAGTTGTTAAAATAATACATAATAAGTGCAAACTGAATGAATCAATGGGAGCATAGATTTAAGTTTAGAAAACGATATTTTAATTTAATTAAAGTATTGCAAAAAAATGAAATTAACGTTTAAATATTTCGTTTATAGAGATTAAACTAAAATTCAAGGATATTAAAATAATAAATTTTGAACCCAACATGGAATCCTTCTACTTAAAATTTTTAGATGGAATAAACATTTGATTATTTAATTGAATAGAGAAAAAGATTTATTTAGTATGTAATTTAATGCTTGTTGGAAACTGTAATTTTATAAACATGTTTGCTTGACTATAAATAAGGATTACAATGTTCACGTATTTATTTAATTGATTTCATCAATTAGGGTCTGTTTTGAAGTGGAAGATTAAAATTAATTGGAAATAAATTTATTAAAATCTTTCAATTGAAAAAGGAAAAGAAACAAAGTGCGATTAATAAAATTTATGTAAGAATGTTTTCATTATGAATGTACATTATTTGGAAATATAACAATGGATTTAATATTGTATAAGTTGATCATTTTAGAATATAAGAATGTTTACATTTATGAATTTCAAGTAACTAATAAGCATTTTAAGGAAAATAAAAGAATGTTGAGGAAATAAAGTGAACGTTTCCATTCTGAATACAAATATAACGTTGTAAAAAGAGAAAATTGAATTTTTAAAACAACATTTTTCGGTAGTTAAATAGCGGGCATAGGTTGCACGGAAGTGCTTTTATTACTAACCTTTAAATTTAAAATAAATTAAATAATTGAGTTCATAATTACGTGTCGAGAAAAACGTTATTTTTAAATTTGAATTTTTAAATCATGGTTCATATTTTATTTATGTATCCGCTGTCCCCGTTATGTAAATTGGTCTTTTTAAATTTAGTTATGTTGTGGTAATTAAATCTTTAATGAGTGTCAAATTTGGTATGTTTGGGGTTAAAAAAAATTAATTGGGTGAACAAATGTTTTGAAATTTGAATTCTAAAAGTTTGTTTATAGAGTAGAGTTGGTCCATTCATTCCCTTTCTAATTAATAATTGTCACACTTTTTTTAATTGTTTCCTCATTTGTTCCATTACCCATTTTCATTTACATGGACTAAAGCCTTTTCATTTCATGAACGTTACATACTTTTCATATTTCTATTTCTTTCTTTCACCTCTTTTAATATCTACCTTTTTATTGGGTTGTTCATATTTTTACTTTATTTCAATTCCTACTTTGTTTATATTTAGCTTTTCACTAGTTTCATTCCTCATTCTTGTAGCTTCATTTCATTTTTTTTTTAAATTTCATCTTCTATAGCTTCATTTTTTGTCACTCTTCACCTTCCTTCTTCCTTTTTTCATGTTTCTTCTTCAAATCTCCTTTCTCTTTTTTTTTCCAAAGCTTTTTTTTTTCCTCTTTCATCTTCTTATTCTTCAAATCTTCTTCTTTATCAAAGTTTCCTTTTCTTTTTTTTGTTGTTGTTCTTCTTCTTCTTTAAATCTTTTTTCTCTTTTAAAACTTATCTTCTTTCCATGTCTTTTTCTTCAAATCCATATTTATATAATCTTCTCTTCAAAACTTTCTATAAAATAAAAATAAAAAAATATATTAAGATAGCAAGAAAACAAAACAAAATGAGAAAGTAGTTCCAGATCCAAATCTGGCTAAGCAAAAAGGTACGCAATACTAAAAATTCCATTGCAAGTTAAATAAAATATATGATGTGATATATAATTTCTTTTTTCTTTTTTCTTTTTGAAATTTTAATCACCATTAATGCGTATAACTTTCTCATACGACCTCCGATTTACGCGAATTTTTTTTTGCTAGGATCGTAATAAATTTCCAGATCTGTTGACGCTAGTTTGGAAAGATTTGGAGACCGTCGAATTTTTGAGTTTAAATTGGATTTAAATCCAATTTAAATTCAAAAGGTGAGTGTTTTAACCCACTCACAGTTTCTAAAATTTCTTATGTTAGTTAATTTGGCTTTAGATAAGAGTAGAAATTTATTTATGACTGTTTGACATGTTTTATTCATTATTTCTGTTCAAACGCATTTATTAAATATAACTGTTAATTAATTTGATTATTGTATATAAATTGACAGTAAAAATCTATTTATTTGCATATAAACTGATAGTTAAACAGTTAATAAATTTATTTTGAATATAAACTGTTAGTTAATAACTGTCTTTTGTTTCCTGTTATATTGTATATGTCGTATATTGATGTTTGTTAAATTGATGATGATTGAAATAAATTGACGATGATTGAAATAAATTGGTTGATGTTTGATATTGGTTGAATGGATGATGTGTTCTATCTTATGTAAACTGCAAGTTATCATGCATTTTCATTTCATTCGAGATTGCGGTTTGAAATGATATACAACCGCATTTTATTTTAAATTGCGGATTGAAATGATAAATATCCGTATCACTTGACCATAGGATAGAAAATTATATACATGCACCGTGGTATATACATATAAAAATATTTTGAAATGATTTTCTATGGTTTTGCAAAGCTATATATATGGTTTATGGGATATTGATTTAGTTCTTGATAAAGGTTATTTATATATATAGTAATTTCCGGTTTTTAAACTTTGTATAAATTTGTTTTGAAGTATAAAATAAAGTTTGATTTTTTTTAGATCAAATACGATTAAGCATTTATTTAAAATTTAATTTCTGAAAGTTCTATTGACTTATATGAGAATAAGGTTGGAAGATGAATATTAAGTTAAATTGGAATTAAATAAAAAGTTAGAATTTCTAAAGGATATGATTTTTATAACTTGATTTGGTGTAGAGTGATTTAAATGAATATCAGGTTGATTTAAATGAATTTATAATAAATCGAAAGATTTTCCAGTTATGTGAAGTTAAAGGTTTTCTTAAATTATATTGAATTCATTAAGCAAACATTTCAAGTCTAAATAATAAGTAATTGAATTTGATATATACGGGTTTGTCAAATGAGTTTGTTTTTGAAATGGTGAAATATTTAAAGCTTTGAAACATAAGAATTAAGAATGGTATTTGGAAGTTTAAATCGATATTTGGAATTGATTTGTGAAATGTAAAGAAGCTATTTTTTTATATAAAAGTAATTTAATATTTAACCATTTAAGAGATGGAAATTTGTTTCAAGGTTATGATTTTCAAGGTAGTATAATTTGAAAATATTATATTCAAGAGTTTGATTTCTAAATAATTTACTTTGAAAACCCTATGATTTTGGAAAAGAATGTATATTGGAAAATAAAAATGACATTATATTGGTTTGGGTCTAAATGAAGTCGTATTGATTTGGGGTTTTAAAAATATAAATGATATCGTATTTATATGATTTTGAAATAGATGTTTTATTCTGGTTTTGAAAGTATAAATTATTTTAAAGGACCGCGGTGTTATAATAACGTTTGGTTGTTGAAGAGACCGGGATCGAAAGTTGTCATACTCTCTGCCAACTCCGAAAACCACTTTAACAACCGTGTACGCGGTGGAGATTCCAGAATGAAGTAGGTTGGTGGAGGCGTTTCCTGCAAGGTAAATACGTGGACCCGACTCCCGTGAGTTGGCATAAGGTGGCTAAAACAGGAGGGATTCTCGGGCCAATGAGGTCATTCCTCTGATCGAACGCACTCCTTCGATACTACACTCTGATTTTGGATTGATTCAGTGGCCACTATTGATTTCTTTGATTTTGGGGGTGTTTGTTCGAGGTGGGCGGTAGCTGCGTGCTGCGCGTTTCCATTAGCCCGGATAGCAATTGGTATATCTACCCTGGCATTGCCTAGTTGTGCCGTGTCACCTACCCTAGCGCGCCTTCTACGAGTTTCTATTTGTGTCGTACCTATGGAGTATCCTCTGGTAGCTTCCCGATCAGGAGGTATTGCAGTACTGTATAGACTATTGGCATTATTTGTGTTAAGGGCTATATGGGTAACCCCTTAACGCTATTAAAAAGTAAGTTTATTTTACAAATAGACACTATTATAATAGCGCAATATACTATATAGTAAATAGTTTAACGGATCCTTAGGAGATGTAAATCCCGAGCATCTCTTGAGTTACCGCACTCATATTTATTTATGTTAATTTGACTCACATAAGATCTTTTAGTTCTGACTCGAGTGTTTTTGTCTTTTCAAATTCGCTCGGGTCTGTCCGAGCTTTTCAGGATTTGGAGATTTAGCTTTGGAGGACGAAGACGAAGATTTGTATTACTATTATCTATTTTATTCCACTGCACTGTATTCCACTGCATTGATATTTTTGGTATGTGAACTCTGATATTTAATTGTATATAGAAGAATCAAATGTTTTGTAAATAGTTTTATAAACTGTATATTTTATTATTATATTTTATCCTTCCGCTGTGAGATTTTATTTTGTTTTATTTCTTCTCTGTTTTTCTTGTTTACCCCATAACAATCCGCCCTTCCGTATGGTTTGAATCGACATGTGTGTCGATTTGAAGTGTGCGAAAAGGCGGGACGTTACATCTGGTATCAGAGCTTTGGTTTAGCGATAAACCTTAGCTTTGTGGGGTTTAACTCTTTACTAATAGGGTAGTAATACCCTATGGGAGTCGCTGAGTGTATATATATGAGAGAGCGTATTTGTTAGTGATATAAAAAGATTTTAATATTGGGTTAATCTGTTCCGTTTTTTATTTATAAATTCTAGTTGGTGCACGGGACGCTGTGACATCAATAGGGATTTCTAAACACTTAATAGGACAGACCGACATAATATTTGTTTTTAATATAGGTGAATGAAATAACTTTGCCTATTATATTTTCTATATATAAAAATATTTTATAATGACATATATTTGGTTGCTATAAACTGGGTGTTAGGTAATGAAAATATAAATAATGGTTGAAACTAAGTTGAAAGTAAAATAAATGAAATCTGGAAATTCAGGGCTTAAGTTCCGGGGTTTTGAAATTTCTTTCGAATTTTTTTTGGAATACAATAATATTGTGTATAAGTATTTTATGATATAAATATTTTAATATAATTCGGAAGAATTGTTTTAAAGAAGATTTTGGAGAAAATAAGTTTTGTACTTTCCTCTTTGTCGCTGGAAAATAATTTCGGTGATGGCGGCCGCATCATCGACTTTCATTTTCGAGTTTCGAAGGGGAAAAACCACTGTAGTAGTTTTAGTGCAGATTCATTTTCGAAAAATATATAAGTTTTGAATTGTTTAAATATAATTAGAGATATATAAGTTGCAAGAATATATTTATCTATTATTTTAAAATAATTTGAAATTTAATCCGGTATTTAATTCTTAAATTTCCATTAATTAATTGTTTCAATTATTGTAGTAAAATAAAAGGTAAGTAATTAATAATTGAAACCTCTAATTTAGGTAAGAGATTTAATGCTAAGTTATTAATGGATTTAAAGAAAATTTGAAATTTGTAACATATGAAACAAAGAGTAATATTGTTGAACATTAAATTTAATTAAAGGATGAGATAAAACTGTATAAGTTCATTTGCATTTTCTTTAACATATATAACTTACCAATATAAAAAGTTGAAATGTTAAATAGGAAATGTAATGAAAATTGTACAAGTAAAAGTAGGAAATGAAGTACTCAATGAATTTGCTATTATAAATGAGAATTTAATGGATAAACTTAAGTTACAATTGAAATTTTACTATAAGTGAATATAATTAAATGTAAGTAATTCAAATGGATGAATATCAACTTAAGTAAATAAAATGGAAATGCTAACAAATTAAAATGGGACATGGATACTATTGATAAAAAAATGTAAATAAATGAGGGCATGCAATAAATGAACGAAAAATTATAATGAAATAAAAAGAACTGGCATGACCCGAGATAATGGAAATGAAAAATTGTAAGTAATAAGTAAAATAAAAAATAACTGAAACAAACATTGAATGAGTAAATGAAATTAAAAGTTTGTTAGAAATAAATGTAAACTATAAAAGGAAAATTTATGTGGTATGAATAAAAAGAGAAATTAAACAACAAAGGTATGAAATGAATAAAAGGTTAAGTTCATTGTTGTTTGAATTGTTGTTGTTTGGTTATGGTTGTTTGGGTAAAATACTTTGAAAATTGGATTTGGAATGAATGAATAATCTATTTAGTTTATCTTAGACTGTTGAGTAAATGATGCACTTGATGGTTTATTCTTCATTCCGTACGATTTAAAGGTTTTGAACCCGAACGACTATTTATTTGTTTGGTTGAATGGTTGCTTTGAATTTGTTGTGTATGCTGCTGTTAAAATTGATGGTTGTTGTATTGTTTTGTATTAGTGATGGAAACCACTTAAATATTTTACTTTATATAAATTGTAACCCTTTTAGATTTTATAGGTGTAATGTAGGTTATGGAAGTAATTGCTACAGCTTTTGGTTCCATAAATTAAGCATATTTCCCGACAAATAGGTACGTTTCGGATTACGGTTTATTTAAGGTAATAAATTTAGTAAATTATTATTTATAAGTTAAATATTTTGAATAAGATGTATTGTTATTTAATTCTTCTTTTCCTTTTTTTTCCTTTCCGGAGACGAAAAGTTTTGAGTGGGGGAGAGTGTAACGACCCGTGTAAATTCGATGTTTAAAATGAATTAAATTGATAGGATTTTATTTTAAATTTAGAAAGAAATAAAATCTTATTAATTTATATGAAAGAAAATATTGAAATTTGATGTATCAAGGGTAATTAAAATTTACAAATTAAATTATATATTGCAATTAATAGTAATAGTGGAAATTGTTGCAAATATTGAATTTGTCAATGGAATAAAATATTGATTTACGGAAATTGAATATAAACGGAGGTAATAAAGTAATGCAAGAAAATAAATAATGTAATTAGTACAATCCCTTTTTTTGTAAACTATTGTAAGGTGTTAATTAATTGAAATATGAAAATTTGAAAGTAGATTCAAAATTTATGTTAGATAAATAAATTACAATAATTAAAGTTAGTAATTAATAGGTTAAAGGGAATACCAATTTATTCATAAAGTGAATATAAGTGAATGTAAAAAAATAAATAGGAAACGCTAATTATTCATAAGTGATGGTTGATGATATAAACTTTACTAATTATTAATGTAGTAACGTAAGATGTAAATGTATTTTCAACGGAAATGTAACCTTATTTCTAGGTAGAAATTGCAGGTAGATTTATGAAATGGAGTTTATGCGATAAATAGAATTGAATGTTTCGTTAGTATGAATTTAAGTGAATACGGGGTAAATTGATTAAATCAATAAAAGACAATAAATGCAATGATGACGGGTTAGTAATAAAAGTGAATAGGGAAATGATTGTATAGTAAAAATGGAATTCCAACTTGTTGGAATGGAGTAAATACACTTAGTAATAAATTTAGGATAGGAAAACGAAATGGAAATAATAAACTTATTAATGGTGATCAAGAGTTGTGACCACAAGTTATTATGAGTGATACATATATATTTAATTCAATTCAATTGATTTGGAAATCATTGCAATAAATATAAATTAAATGTTACGTTGAATAAGTTAAGGTAATAAATGGTGAATAGCGTAAATGTTCTTCATAGATATGATAATTTAAATCTATTGAAATTTATGGAATTTGAATATCACATTTTACGTTAATTGGAGATAAAGATGGAAATAGGTAATAATTGCATTAATTTGTAAGTAGAAATAAATCGTTAATGATAACAAGTATTTAAGATTAATCACCTATTTAGTATATTAAGTTATAAAGGAAAATCAATTGCAATAATTAAAAATATATTTATTTCATTAATGATAACGACGTAATATTTGAATAATTAAATAGGATGGAATTCAAATGTATATAGCGATAGAAATGTGAAATTTGGGGAATAGATTCAAAGTTATAAATGAGTTGTTAAAATAATACATAATAAGTGCAAATTGAATGAATCAATGGGAGCATAGATTTAAGTTTAGAAAACGATATTTTAGTTTAATTAAAGTATTGCAAAAAAATGAAATTAACGTTTAAATATTTCGTTTATAGAGATTAAACTAAAATTCAAGGATATTAAAATAATAAATTTTGAACCCAACATGGAATCCTTCTACTTAAAATTTTTAGATGGAATAAACATTTGATTATTTAATTGAATAGAGAAAAAGATTTATTTAGTATGTAATTTAATGCTTGTTGGAAACTGTAATTTTATAAACATGTTTGCTTGACTATAAATAAGGATTACAATGTTCACGTATTTATTTAATTGATTTCATCAATTAGGGTCTGTTTTGAAGTGGAAGATTAAAATTAATTGGAAATAAATTTATTAAAATCTTTCAATTGAAAAAGGAAAAGAAACAAAGTGCAATTAATAAAATTTATGTAAGAATGTTTTCATTATGAATGTACATTATTTGGAAATATAAGAATGGATTTAATATTGTATAAGTTGATCATTTTAGAATATAAGAATGTTTACATTTACGAATTGCAAGTAACAAATAAGCATTTTAAGGAAAATAAAAGAATGTTGAGGAAACAAAGTGAACGTTTCCATTCTGAATACAAATATAACGTTGTAAAAAGAGAAAATTGAATTTTTAAAACAACATTTTTCGGTAGTTAAATAGCGGGCATAGGTTGCACGGAAGTGCTTTTATTACTAACCTTGAAATTTAAAATAAATTAAACAATTGAGTTCATAATTACGTGTCGAGAAAAACGTTATTTTTAAATTTGAATTTTTAAATCATGGTTCATATTTTATTTATGTATCCGCTGTCCCCGTTATGTAAATTGGTCTTTTTAAATTTAGTTATGTTGTGGTAATTAAATCTTTAATGAGTGTCAAACTTGGTATGTTTGGGGTTAAAAAAAATATTAATTGGGTGAACAAATGTTTTGAAATTTGAATTCTAAAAGTTTGTTTATAGAGTAGAGTTGGTCCATTCATTCCCTTTCTAATTAATAATTGTCACACGTTTTTTTAATTGTTTCCTCATTTGTTTCATTACCCATTTCCATTTACATGGTCTAAAGCCTTTTCATTTCATGAACGTTACATACTTTTCATATTTTTATTTCTTTCTTTCACCTCTTTTAATATCTACCTTTTTATTGGGTTGTTCATATTTTTACTTTATTTCAATTCCTACTTTGTTTATATTTAGCTTTTCACTAGTTTCATTCCTCATTCTTGTAGCTTTATTTCATTTTTTTTTAAATTTCATCTTCTATTGCTTCATTTTTTGTCACTCTTCACCTTCCTTCTTCCTTTTTTCATGTTTCTTCTTCAAATCTCCTTTCTCTTTTTTTTTCCAAAGCTTTTTTTTCCTCTTTCTTCTTCTTATTCTTCTAATCTTCTTCTTTATCAAAGTTTCCTTTTTTTTTGTTGTTGTTCTTCTTCTTCTTTAAAGCTTTTTTCTCTTTTAAAACTTATCTTCTTTCCATGTCTTTTTCTTCAAATCCATATTTATATAATCTTCTCTTCAAAACTTTCTATAAAAAAAAGTAAAAAAATATATTAAGATAGCAAGGAAACAAAACAAAATGAGAAAGTAGTTCCAGATCCAAATCTGGCTAAGCAAAAAGGTACGCAATACTAAAAATTCCATTGCAAGTTAAATAAAATATATGATGTGATATATAATTTCATTTTTCTTTTTACTTTTTGAAATTTCAATCACCATTAATGCGTATAACTTTCTCATACGACCTCCGATTTACGCGATTTTTTTTTGCTAGGATCGTAATAAATTTCCAGATCTGTTGACGCTAGTTTGGAAAGATTTGGAGACCGTCGAATTTTTGAGTTTAGATTGGATTTAAATCCAATTTAAATTCAAAAGGTGAGTGTTTTAACCCACTCACAATTTCTAAAATTTCTTATGTTTGTTAACTTGACTTTAGATAAGAGTAGAAATTTATTTATGACTGTTTGGCATGTTTTATTCATTATTTCTGTTCAAACGCATTTATTTAATATAACTGTTAATTAATTTGATTATTGCATATAATTTGACAGTAAAAATTTATTTATTTGCATATAAACTGATAGTTAAACAGTTAATAAATTTATTTTGAATATAAACTGTTAGTTAACAACTGTCTTTTATTTCCTGTTATATTGTATATGTCATATATTGATGTTTGTTAAATTGATGATGATTGAAATAATTGACGACAATTGAAATAAATTGGTTGATGTTTGATATTGGTTGAATGGATGATGTGTTCTATCTTATGTAAACTGCAAGTTATCATGCATTTTCATTTCATTCGGGATTGCGGTTTGAAATGATATACAACCGCATTTTATTTTAAATTGCGGATTGAAATGATAAACATCCGTATCACTTGACCATAGGATAGAAAATTATATACAGGCACCGGGGTATATATATATATATATATAAAAATATTTTGAAATGATTTTCTATGGTTTTGCAAAGCTATATATATGGTTTATGGGATATTGATTTGGTTCTTGATAAAGGTTATTTATATATATAGTAATTTCCGGTTTTTAAACTTTGTATAAATTTGATTTGAAGTATAAAATAATGTTTGATTGTTTTTAGATCAAATCCTATTAAGCATTTATTTAAAATTTAATTTCTGGAAGTTCTATTGACTTAAATGAGAATAAGGTTGGAAGATGAATATTAAGTTAAATTGGAATTAAATAAAAAGTTAGAATTTCTAAAGGATATGATTTTTATAACTTGATTTGGTGTAGAGTGATTTAAATGAATATCAGGTTGATTTAAATGAATTTATAATAAATTGAAAGATTTTCTAGTTATGTGAAGTTAAAGGTTTTCTTAAATTATATTGAATTCATTAAGCAAACATTTCAAGTCTAAATAATAAGTAATTGAATTTGATATATACGGGTTTGTCAAATGAGTTTGTTTTTGAAATGGTGAAATATTTAAAGCTTTGAAACATAAGAATTAAGAATGGTATTTGGAAGTTTAAATCGATATTTGGAATTGATTTGTGAAGTGTAAAGAAGCTATTTATTTTTATAGAAGTAATTTAATATTTAACCATTTAAGAGATGGAAACTTGTTTCAAGGTTATGATTTTCAAGGTAGTATAATTTGAAAATATTATATTCAAGAGTTTGATTTCTAAATAATTTACTTTGAAAACCCTATGATTTTGGAAAAGAATGTATATTGGAAAATAAAAATGACATTATATTGGTTTGGGTCTAAATGATGTCGTATTGATTTGGGGTTTTAAAAATATAAATGATATCGTATTTATATGATTTTGAAATAGATGTTTTATTCTGGTTTTGAAAGTATAAATTATTTTAAAGGACCGCGGTGTTATAATAACGTTTGGTTGTTGAAGAGACCGGGATCGAAAGTTGTCATACTCTCTGCCAACTCCGAAAACCACTTTAACAACCGTGTACGCGGTGGAGATTCCAGAATGAAGTAGGTTGGTGGAGGCGTTTCCTGCAAGGTAAATACGTGGACCCGACTCCCGTGAGTTGGCATAAGGTGGCTAAAACAGGAGCGATTCTCGGGCCAATGAGGTCATTCCTCTGATCGAACGCACTCCTTCGATACTATACTCTGACTTTGGATTGATTCGGTGGCCACTATTGATTTCTTTGATTTTGAGGGTGTTTGTTCGAGGTGGGCGGTAGCTGCGCGTTTCCATCAGCCCGGATAGCAATTGGTATATCTACCCTGGCATTGCCTAGTTGTGCCGTGTCACCTACCCTAGCGCGTCTTCTACGAGTTTCTATTTGTGTCGTACCTATGGAGTATCCTCTGGTAGCTTCCCGATCAGGAGGTATTACGGTACTGTATAGACTATTGGCATTATTTGTGTTAAGGGCTATATGGGTAACCCCTTAACGCTATTAAAAAGTAAGTTTATTTTACAAATAGACACTATTATAATAGCGCAATATACTATATAGTAAATAGTTTAACGGATCCTTAGGAGATGTAAATCCCGAGCATCTCTTGAGTTACCGCACTCATATTTATTTATGTTAATTTGACTCACATAAGATCTTTTAGTTCTGACTCGAGTGTTTTTGTCTTTTCAAATTCGCTCGGGTCAGTCCGAGCGTTTCAGGATTTGGAGATTTAGCTTTGGAGGATGAAGACGAAGATTTGTATTACTATTATCTATTTTATTCCACTGCACTGTATTCCGCTGCATTGATATTTTTGGTATGTGAAATCTGATATTTAATTGTATATAGAAGAATCAAAAGTTTTGTAAATAGTTTTATAAACTGTATATTTTATTGTTATATTTTATCCTTCCGCTGTGAGATTTTATTTTGTTTTATTTCTTCTCTGTTTTTCTTATTTAACCCATAACAATCCGCCCTTCCGTATGGTTTGAATCGACATGTGTGTCGATTTGAAGTGTGCGAAAAGGCGGGACGTTACAACTACCATATCATTAAACATTTCAGTTCATATTCAGTTTATATCAAATCCGATATACAATTTATATTCACAGTTTCATATGGTCGTGTTACTATATTTTTTCTAAAATGAGATGACACTTTTACACTCGTATACATGAAGTTGTATTGTCATAGCACCAAAAAACCGAACAAACCATGAACCCTGCTATACCTAGTAACAATTGTATTGTAGCCAATCGACAACGTTTTGAGCCATGACTCCTTTCTATTCCGGTTCTATTCTTATTCAATAACCAAGATAAATCAAATAACATATAAACATCGTCCCACGAAGGCATGCATTATTCATGCACTAGCATGCGTTGCCACTTAGGTTAAGGTATGTCTTCTACCTCTTCACTCATCCATACATGTATGGAATCTGGCGCAAGCCTCTAAATAATTATAAGTTATGGCCTAAAATTGTGAGAAATGCGGATTATGGATCTTAAGGCTAAGATTAACACTAGAGGGGGGGGGGGGTGAATAGTGTTAATAAAGAATTACTAAATCTTTTTAAATTATGTTAATTTAGACACAAAAATATGCAATATACAGACGAAAATATGATCACAGAAACAATCACAGATGCAAAAATAAAATAAAAGCAGTAAAGGAAAGAACACACCGGATTTTATACTGGTTCGGAGTTACCCTACATCCAGTCCCGCAACACAAGTACGGATTTCCTTTCAAAAGAAATTGTACAATTACACCCTCGGTTTCAAGGCTACGAGGTACACCCTCCAGAATTTCGATCCTCTGGGTAGAGATACTTGATTTCTGGGACACAAGTTTACCCAATTGATTTACCAAGGCTACAATCACACCTTTTCCCTTTTGATTGATTTCCAAGGCTACAATCACACCTTTTCTCGCTTAATAGATCACGAAGAAGTCTATAACTCTGAATAGCACTGAGAATCTTGTAGAGATAGTGATAGAGAATCAAACTAGAAGTAATCGAGTATGATTCAATGTTGATTTCGGCAGAGTAATGATAAGAATATGTATTAAGAAATGAGGAAGAAGAAGAGGAGTGAAAACCATAAAAAAGTGATTGAAAATTCGTTGAAACTGACCCATATTTATAGAAGAACAACAGCCATGACCATTCATAAAGAGTTATGGCGAATAGACACTTCTTTTTGAAATTTGAATTTTTGAATCAAACTATCACCATGTCGACATGGTCATGCTAGGCATGTCGACATCCCAAAGGATTTTTTTGGTGTTTTTGATTTTCTTTGAAAATAACCTTTATCTTATATAAAAACTATTTTAAACTTTATAAATATACTTGACTATAGTTAAAATTCATAAGAAAATATAAAGAATAATATATATATATATATATTAACTATAATTTTATATTTAAATCTAAGTATAAATATTTAAAAGTTAAATATATTATTTAAAAAGATAGTTTAAAATCAGGAGTAATTTGACTTTGAAAATAAAGATGTTTTTGAGGCTAAAATTATTTAAAATCAGAATCGAGGGTTTTGAATCTTTTAAAAGGAAAGTTTTGAAACAGAATATAATTTTGAAAAATCATTTTGAATAAAAGTTAGCGGATACAAAACAATGTTCCACTAGATTTTTCGTAGGTTCCATCCTACTTAGGGTTCCATCCCTTTAACAGGCTCGAAGTGGATTCCATTCCACGAATAAATTGGATTTTAAGATGCCAGTGCTTTTCTACGAGTTTTAACAAAAATTCCTAATAATGATAAAAAATACTTATCCTTGAAATCTTAAACTCTTGATAATCTTGATACTCATGAGTCTTCTATCTTGATATTTTATCTTGATATCTTGAATCTCTATACTGTACAGTCTTCATTCTTAGTACCTGCATGGTTAAATCCTGCATATACATATATATCTAAACTTATAATGTTAGTATTTATATTTTATAATCTATTCTAAGGTTGTTGTCATCAAAACCATCATCTCACGGACTAACAATCTCCCGCTTTTTGATGATGACAACCTTTGTTTATAAAGTATTATTTCTATTCTAATAACTCCCCCTAAAACTAACAACTCCCCTTTAATCTATACCTAACTACCCTATTTTATATATCTCCCCCTTTGTCATCAACAAAAACTTACTCCCCTTCATTCTTGGACTTCAGTACATGTATTGATAAACTATACAACGGAATATATAGAGTAGGAAATAATTATACTTCTAAGCATGATAACTAATTTAAAGATTATATACATTTCAATTTGTGGGTATATATATATATATATATATATTTTACACACCAATCTTCAAATCAATAAGAAATCAATCCACACAAAGTATCAATTCAAACCAAATCAATTCAAACAAATCAAACAAAGTAAATAAAAAATTAAACGTTACGTGGAACTTCCACCCATCCTACTTCTCCAAAGATTGGGTCTGCCTTAATAGCATCCCAATTATCATTGTCATTGGTGAGAGAGACAGAAGGATGTGCTACGTTATCATCCTTGTGCAGAGAGGAGATCATCCATCGTATCGCATCGAAGTGCCTTTCTTGTTCCTTTATCATCTGCAGTTGACTTAATTCTAAATGACGCTGGTTTCATAGAATAAATGAGAGAATATTCTTGAACGAATTAAGAGTTTCTTCAAGATTTTTGGATAAATTATGAATAGGATTAGCCATAGTTGAATTTGTGAAAGAAATAGAGGATATAGATGATAAGAAATAAATTTCAGTGAAGAATTCTAGAAGAAACAGGTATATATAGGTGTAGAAATTCGTTTGAATTGAATAGACATGTGGTAGTTATTCAAATTTCAAATTCAAAATCAATTGCCATTTCTGACCAGTACATGTCGACATGGGTTAGTGAAATGTTATGACTAATTTGATTTGGTGAATAATTGTGCACGTATATACATATATATAGACACACAATATACTAACATTTATTCTAGAGATAAGATAAGGTAGATAACAGAAAGGAAATTCATTTCATTGCATACTATGATAATACAATGATTAAGCACACAACAAACTACATGAACATTCGAAATAAAGCAAACTAAAACAAATAAAACAAGATATGAAAAGATAAAACTAGTTAGAGGATGAAGATGATGAATATAGTCCAAGTTTCTTGCTGACTTTTGAATAGAACTTGTTCATCTTCGAAGAAATGTTATCTAACTTTTTATTAACGGATCGTTTTAGAATCCATTGATTCTCCACAATTATCTTTTGGTTTTTGAGAAGGGTTTTGTTGGATGGATTGGAAGGATATTTGATGCTTTCCAAAGACGTTTCACCTTCTTCTTCTTCTTCTTCAATTTCCATTTCATCCCCTTCTTCTTCTTCTTCAACTTCCTCTTCTTCCATTTCCTCGTGAGCCAAACGCTCTTCCTTTTCGGTAAGTGTCTCATAAGGTTAAAAAACAAATGGAATTTTCATAAGAAAAATGTTGGAATGATTGAAAACTTTTCTATAAACAAATCCTTCGCCTTTGAAATCCACTCCAAAATAGTTAAAAATCCGAGTGAGATAAATTCCATGGTATAAAGTATTCTCACCCATTTCAAGATTTTTAGGACGAAGTTCATCCAAAATAACTTGCGCCCAATTTATGTCATAGTTTTCGAAAATAGCAAAAAATGCTTTGCAAACTTTTGAAGTAGGATTGTTAAAATTTCCCGACCTTGGGGTCAAAGTATGTTGCAATAGAAGATTAACAATTCTTGCCATTGGTCGAAAATTTCTATTTTTAAAATCAAAATCATCATCTCTTTCGAAAATGTGATGAAATGTCTCACGATCATGTTCATCGATTTTAAAGTTAGAAAGATCCATTCCCGAACTCTTGCAATTGAGAATGGTACCCAAAAGATCACAATTCAAAACAATTTGAGTGCCTTTGAAACTACTCCAAATTTCATCTTCATTTCCAACATAAAATCCGCGATTTAAATTCGCATAGAAAATTTTGACAAGATTAGGATAGCAAACAAAATCATTTTGAGAAGCATCAATAAGACTAAGAACACCATTGTTTGCAAAAAGAGAATCAATTTCATAAGAAGAAAGATCTTGAAAAATAGCAAATTTTCCAGGATGGACTTTGGCATAGTTAACATAATTGATGTATGCTTTAATTGCCTCCGGATCATTGAATAATTGCTCTTTGATTTTTATGGAAATTCTCATGGTTGAGGGGTTGCTTGAAGAAGCCATTAGAATAGAGAGTAGAGTGCTCGAAGTTATGAAGAGAGAGTTTGAATTTGAAAATGAAAGTGAAAAGATATGATAAAAGATAGTGAATAAATAGATTCTTAAAGGACATATTCTCTGGTCAAAAGGTATCTTTTCAGAGAATTGAATGAAGTGAAAAGGTGGAGGGAAATTCAAACATTTGAATTCAAATTTTGAAATTCAAATTCAGGTAGCCATGTTGACATCATGGTAGGGACCATGTCGACATGTGCTTTTGAATTTTCATGAATTGATTTTTCCTAAGATATTCTAATATATATATTATTATTATTAATGTCTATTATATATTTCTGAAATATTATTATACTTATAATATATTTTAGAAAGTATTAAAAATAATAAAAATAATAATAATAAAAAAATAGAAAATAAATTTAAAATTCAAACAACACACCAATTTAAAATCAATCAATCAAACAACCAAGGAACTAATCTTAAGCAAGCAATTTCAACTAATTGTATTGTAAACGTGTACCTTTTTTGAGTCCGTTTCTCTGAATTCGTCGGAGTCGTGAACAGCTGTGTAACACAAATTCGAATTATCCGTCTTCTGATCATCATCACTTGAGGACGAGTCTGAGTCATCTAGAGTAGCAGTAAATGCACGCTTCCGTTTCTTTGCTGGTTCATTGTTCATAGGAGGATTCTGCCTTTCTGGATACGGACAGTCTCTTTTGAAGTGGCCTTGTTTATCAAAGTTGTAACACTTGTCATTATTTGGAACTATATTCTGATTTTCAGAATTCTTATAGTTGTTTCTCTTGAGATTATTCATCTTTTTGTATTTCAGGAATCTCCTAAAATTTCTGGTCATAACGGCTGTCTCTTCATCATTATCGCTGTTTGAGTTTGATCCATCGGTTAATGCATTGAATGCCATTGATTTCTTTTCAGATGCTTTACTTTCTCTTCTCTCGATCATTTGAACTTCATACGACATTAGATTTCCAATTAATTCTTCTATCTTCAAAATACTGATGTCATTTTCCTCTTCGATCGCAAGTGTCTTTTGATCCCATTCTGGAGTTAGAGAATTTAAAAATTTTCTGACTTGATCTTCTTCAGAAAATTCCTTTCCCAAAGATATTAGAGAATGCACAACATCCTGAAATCTACTATACATATCTGAAATAGACTCATTAGCATTCATTTTAAATAATTGAAACTGATTTGTGAGCATGGAAATTTTGGTCTGTTTAACTTTGCTTGTTCCTTCGTGAGTAACTTGCAAAGTTTTTCAGATTTCATATGCAGACTTACAAACTGACACTCTATTGAATTCATTCTATCTAGTGAACAAAATAGAATATTCATTGCCTTAGAATTATTTTGTGCAACAGTCTTTTGCTCAGCAGTCCACTGTGCAAAATCAATTGTGGGTTCAGAATATTCAGTTTGTGTGATATTCCAAGTGTCTAATCCTATAGATTGTAAATATATTTTCATCCTACATGCCTAATATGCACAGTTACTGCCATTAAAAAGTGGTAGTCTGACAGTAGACTGACCCTCTACAAATGAACTAGTGACAGAGATACTAGTGTTAATAACAGTACCAGTGTTGGTAGCCATTTTGAAAACTTTTCAAAAATCAGATTAGGAAACTTTGAAAACCTTGCTCTGATACCAATTGTGAGAAACACGGATTATGGATCTTAAGGCTAAGATTAACACTAGAGGGGGGAGGGTGAATAGTTTTAATAAAGAATTACTAAATCTTTTTAAAATTTGTTAATTTAGACATAAAAATATGCAATATACAGACACTGATATGATCACAGAAACAATCACAGATGTAGAAATAAAATAAAAGCAGTAAAGGAAAGAACACAAGGATTTTATACTGGTTCGGAGTAACCCTACATCCAGTCCCGCAACACAAGTACGGATTTCCTTTCAAAAGCAATTGTACAATTACACCCTCGGTTTCGAGGCTACGAGATACACCCTCCAGAATTTCGATCCTCTGGGTAGAGATACTTGATTTCCGGGCCACGAGTTTACCCAATTGATTTACCAAGGCTACAATCACACCTTTTCCCTTTCGGTTGATTTCCAAGGCTACAATCACACCTTTTCTCGCTTTATAGATTACAAAGAAGACTATAACTCTGAATAGCACTGAGAATCTTGTAGAGATAGTGATAGAGAATCAAACTAGAAATAATCGAGTATGATTCAATGTTGATTTTGGCAGAGTAATGATAAGAATATGTATTAAGAAAAGAGGAAGAAGAAGAGGAGTGAAAACCAGAAAAAAGTGATTGAAAATTCGTTGAAACAGAAAGGAAAGATAAGATAGATAACAGAATGGAAAAATGTTATCGAACTTTTTACTAACGGATCGTTTTAGAATCCGTTGATTCTCCACAATTATCTTTTGGTTTTTGAGAAGGGTTTTGTTGGATGGATTGGAAGGATATTCGATGCTTTCCAAAGACGTTTCACCTTCTTCTTCTTCTTCTTCTTCTTCTTCAATTTCCATTTCATCCCCTTCTTCTTCTTCAACTTCCTCTTCTTCCATTTCCTCATGAGCCAAACGCTCTTCCTTTTCGGTAAGTGTCTCATAAGGTTAAAAAACAAATGGAATTTTCATAAGCGAAATGTTGGAATGATTGAAAACTTTTCTATAAACAAATTCTTCGCCTTTGAAATCCACTACAAAATAGTTAAAAATCTGAGTGAGATAAATTCCATGGTATAAAGTATTCTCACACATTTCAAGATTTTTAGGACGAAGTTCATCCAAAATAACTTGCGCCCAATTTATGTCATAGTTTTCGAAAATAGCAAAAAGCGCTTTGCAAACTTTTGAAGTAGGATTGTTAAAATTTCCCGATCTTGGGATCAAAGTATGTTGCAATAGAAGATTAACAATTCTTGCTTTTGGTTGAAAATTTCTATTTTTAAAATCAAAATAATCATCTCTTTCGAAAATGTGATGAAATGTCTCACGATCATGTTCATCGATTTTAAAGTTAGAAAGATCCATTCCCAAACTCTTGCAATTGAGAATGGTACCCAAAAGATCATAATTCAAAACAATTTGAGTGCCTTTGAAACTGCTCCAAATTTCATCTTCATTTCCAACATAAAATCCGCGATTTAGATTCGCATAGAAAATTTTGACAAGATTAGGATAGCAAACAAAATCATTTTGAGAAGCATCAATAAGACTAAGAACACCATTGTTTGCAAAAAGAGAATCAATTTCATAAGAAGAAAGATCTTGAAAAATAGCAAATTTTCTAGGATGGACTTTGGCATAGTTAACATAATTGATGTATGCTTTAATTGCCTCCGGATCATTGAATAATTGCTCTTTGATTTTTCTGAAAATTCTCATGGTTGAGGGGTTTCTTGAAGAAGCCATTAGAATGGAGAGTAGAGTGCTTGAAGTTATGAAGAGAGAGTTTGAATTTGAAAATGAAAGTGAAAAGATATGATAAAGGATAGTGAATAAATAAATTCTTAAAGGACATATTCTCTGGTCAAAATGTATCTTTTCAGAGAATTGAATGAAGTGAAAAGGTGGAGGGAAATTCAAACATTTGAATTCAAATTTTGAAATTCAAATTCAGGTAGCCATGTTGACATCATGGTAGGGACCATGTCGACATGTGCTTTTGAATTTTCATGAATTGATTTTTCCTAAGATCTTCTAATATATATTATTATTATTAATGTCTATTATATATTTCTGAAATATTATTATACTTATAATATATTTTAGAAAGTATTAAAAAAATAAAATAAAAAAAATAGAAAATAAATTTTAAAATTCAAACAACACACCAATTTAAAATCAATCAATCAAACAACAAGGAACTAATCTTAAGCAAGCAATTTCAACTAATTGTATTGTAAACGTGTACCTTTTTTGAGTCCGTTTCTCTGAATTCGTCGGAGTCGTGAACAGCTGTGTAACACAAATTCGAATTATCCGTCTTCTGATCATCATCACTTGAGGACGAGTCTGTGTCATCTAGAGTAGCAGTAAATGCACGCTTCCATTTCTTTGTTGGTTCATTGTTCATAGGAGGATTCTGCCTTTCTGGATACGGACAGTCTCTTTTGAAGTGGCCTAGTTTATCAAAGTTGTAACACTTGTCATTATTTGGCACTATATTCTGATTTTCAGAATTCTTATAGTTGTTTCTCTTGAGATTATTCATCTTTTTGTATTTCAGGAATCTCCTAAAATTTCTGGTCATAACGGCCATCTCTTCATCATTATCGCTGTTTGAGTTTGATCCATCGGTTAATGCATTGAATGCTATTGATTTCTTTTCAGATTCTTTACTTTCTCTTCTCCCGATCATTTGAACTTCATACGACATTAGATTTCCAATTAATTCTTCTATCTTCACAATACTGATGTCATTTGCCTCTTCGATCGCAAGTGTCTTTTGATCCCATTCTGGAGTTAGAGAATTTAAAATTTTTCTGACTCGATCTTCTTCAGAAAATTCCTTTCCCAAAGATATTAGAGAATGCACAACATCCTGAAATCTACTATACATATCTGAAATAGACTCATTAGCATTCATTTTAAATAATTGAAACTGATTTGTGAGCATGGAAATTTTGGTCTGTTTAACTTTGCTTGTTCCTTCGTGAGTAACTTGCAAAGTTTTTCAGATTTCATATGCAGACTTACAAACTGACACTCTATTGAATTCATTCTATCTAGTGAACAAAATAGAATATTCATTGCCTTAGAATTATTTTGTGCAACAGTCTTTTGCTCAGCAGTCCACTGTGCAAAATCAATTGTGGGTTCAGAATATTCAGTTTGTGTGATATTCCAAGTGTCTAATCCTATAGATTGTAAATATATTTTCATCCTACATGCCTAATATGCACAGTTACTGCCATTAAAAAGTGGTAGTCTGACAGTAGACTGACCCTCTACAAATGAACTAGTGACAGAGATACTAGTGTTAATAACAGTACCAGTGTTGGTAGCCATTTTGAAAACTTTTCAAAAATCAGATTAGGAAACTTTGAAAACCTTGCTCTGATACCAATTGTGAGAAACACGGATTATGGATCTTAAGGCTAAGATTAACACTAGAGGGGGGAGGGTGAATAGTTTTAATAAAGAATTACTAAATCTTTTTAAAATTTGTTAATTTAGACATAAAAATATGCAATATACAGACACTGATATGATCACAGAAACAATCACAGATGTAGAAATAAAATAAAAGCAGTAAAGGAAAGAACACAAGGATTTTATACTGGTTCGGAGTAACCCTACATCCAGTCCCGCAACACAAGTACGGATTTCCTTTCAAAAGCAATTGTACAATTACACCCTCGGTTTCGAGGCTACGAGATACACCCTCCAGAATTTCGATCCTCTGGGTAGAGATACTTGATTTCCGGGCCACGAGTTTACCCAATTGATTTACCAAGGCTACAATCACGCCTTTTCCCTTTCGGTTGATTTCCAAGGCTACAATCACACCTTTTATCGCTTTATAGATTACAAAGAAGACTATAACTCTGAATAGCACTGAGAATCTTGTAGAGATAGTGATAGAGAATCAAACTAGAAATAATCGAGTATGATTCAATGTTGATTTTGGCAGAGTAATGATAAGAATATGTATTAAGAAAAGAGGAAGAAGAAGAGGAGTGAAAACCAGAAAAAAGTGATTGAAAATTCGTTGAAACAGAAAGGAAAGATAAGGTAGATAACAGAAAGGAAAAATGTTATCGAACTTTTTACTAACGGATCGTTTTAGAATCCGTTGATTCTCCACAATTATCTTTTGGTTTTTGAGAAGGGTTTTGTTGGATGGATTGGAAGGATATTCGATGCTTTCCAAATACGTTTCACCTTCTTCTTCTTCTTCTTCTTCAATTTCCATTTCATCCCCTTCTTCTTCTTCTTCAACTTCCTCTTCTTCCATTTCCTCATGAGCCAAACGCTCTTCCTTTTCGGTAAGTGTCTCATAAGGTTAAAAAACAAATGGAATTTTCATAAGCGAAATGTTGGAATGATTGAAAACTTTTCTATAAACAAATTCTTCGCCTTTGAAATCCACTACAAAATAGTTAAAAATCTGAGTGAGATAAATTCCATGGTATAAAGTATTCTCACACATTTCAAGATTTTTAGGACGAAGTTCATCCAAAATAACTTGCGCCCAATTTATGTCATAGTTTTCGAAAATAGCAAAAAGCGCTTTGCAAACTTTTGAAGTAGGATTGTTAAAATTTCCCGATCTTGGGATCAAAGTATGTTGCAATAGAAGATTAACAATTCTTGCTTTTGGTTGAAAATTTCTATTTTTAAAATCAAAATAATCATCTCTTTCGAATATGTGATGAAATGTCTCACGATCTAGTTCATCGATTTTAAAGTTAGAAAGATCCATTCCCAAACTCTTGCAATTGAGAATGGTACCCAAAAGATCATAATTCAAAACAATTTGAGTGCCTTTGAAACTGCTCCAAATTTCATCTTCATTTCCAACATAAAATCCGCGATTTAGATTCGCATAGAAATTTTTGACAAGATTAGGATAGCAAACAAAATCATTTTGAGAAGCATCAATAAGACTAAGAGCACCATTGTTTGCAAAAAGAGAATCAATTTCATAAGAAGAAAGATCTTGAAAAATAGCAAATTTTCCAGGATGGACTTTGGCATAGTTAACATAATTGGTGTATGCTTTAATTGCCTCCGGATCATTGAATAATTGCTCTTTGATTTTTCTGGAAATTCTCATGGTTGAGGGGTTTCTTGAAGAAGCCATTAGAATGGAGAGTAGAGTGCTTGAAGTTATGAAGAGAGAGTTTGAATTTGAAAATGAAAGTGAAAAGATATGATAAAAGATAGTGAATAAATAAATTCTTAAAGGACATATTCTCTGGTCAAAATGTATCTTTTCAGAGAATTGAATGAAGTGAAAAGGTGGAGGGAAATTCAAACATTTGAATTCAAATTTTGAAATTCAAATTCAGGTAGCCATGTTGACATCATGGTAGGGACCATGTCGACATGTGCTTTTGAATTTTCATGAATTGATTTTTCCTAAGATCTTCTAAAATATATTATTATTATTAATGTCTATTATATATTTCTGAAATATTATTATACTTATAATATATTTTAGAAAGTATTAAAAATAATAAAAATAATAATAATAATAAAATAGAAAATAAATTTTAAAATTCAAACAACACACCAATTTAAAATCAATCAATCAAACAACAAGGAACTAATCTTAAGCAAGCAATTTCAATTAATTGTATTGTAAACGTGTACCTTTTTTGAGTCCGTTTCTCTGAATTCGTCGGAGTCGTGGACAGCTGTGTAACACAAATTCGAATTATCCGTCTTCTGATCATCATCACTTGAGGACGAGTCTGTGTCATCTAGAGTAGCAGTAAATGCACGCTTCCATTTATTTGTTGGTTCATTGTTCATAGGAGGATTCTGCCTTTCTGGATACGGACAGTCTCTTTTGAAGTGGCTTGGTTTATCAAAGTTGTAACACTTGTCATTATTTGGCACTATATTCTGATTTCCAGAATTCTTATAGTTGTTTCTCTTGAGATTATTCATCTTTTTGTATTTCAGGAATCTCCTAAAATTTCTGGTCATAACGGCCATCTCTTCATCATTATCGCTGTTTGAGTTTGATCCATCGGTTAATGCATTGAATGCTACTGATTTCTTTTCAGATTCTTTACTTTCTCTTCTCCCGATCATTTGAACTTCATACTACATTAGATTTCCAATTAATTCTTCTATCTTCACAATACTGATGTCATTTGCCTCTTCGATCGCAAGTGTCTTTTGATCCCATTCTGGAGTTAGAGAATTTAAAATTTTTCTGACTTGATCTTCTTCAGAAAATTCCTTTCCCAAAGATATTAGAGAATGCACAATATCCTGAAATCTACTATAAATATCTGAAATAGACTCATTAGCATTCATTTTAAATAATTGAAACTGATTTGTGAGCATGAAAATTTTGGTCTGTTTAACTTTGCTTGTTCCTTCGTGAGTAACTTGCAAAGTTTTCCAGATTTCATATGCAGACTTACAAACTGACAGTCTATTGAATTCATTCTATCTAGTGAACAAAACAGAATATTCATTGCCTTAGAATTATTTTGTGCAACAGTCTTTTGCTCAGCAGTCCACTGTGCAAAATCAATTGTGGGTTCAGAATATTCAGTTTGTGTGATATTCCAAGTGTCTAATCCTATAGATTGTAAATATATTTTCATCCTACATGCCCAATATGCACAGTTACTTCCATTAAAAAGTGGTGGTCTGACAGTAGACTGACCCTCTACAAATGAACTAGTAACAGAGATACTAGTGTTAATAACAGTACCAGTGTTGGTAGCCATTTTGAAAACTTTTCAAAAATCAGATTAGAAAACTTTGAAAATCTTGCTCTGATACCAATTGTGAGAAATACGGATTATGGATCTTAAGGCTAAGATTAACACTAGAGGGGGAAGGGTGAATAGTTTTAATAAAGAATTACTAAATCTTTTTAAATTATGTTAATTTAGACACAAAAATATGCAATATACAAACACAGATATGATCACAGAAACAATCACAGATGCAGAAATAAAATAAAAGCAGTAAAGGAAAGAACACAACAGATTTTATACTGGTTCGGAGTTACCCTACATCCAGTCCCGCAACACAAGTACGGATTTCCTTTCAAAAGCAATTGTACAATTACACCCTCGGTTTCGAGGCTACGAGATACACCCTCCAGAATTTCGATCCTCTGGGTAGAGATACTTGATTTCCGGGCCACGAGTTTACCCAATTGACTTACCAAGGCTACAATCACACCTTTTCCCTTTCGGTTGATTTCCAAGGCTACAATCACACCTTTTATCGCTTTATAGATTACAAAGAAGACTATAACTCTGAATAGCACTGAGAATCTTGTAGAGATAGTGATAGAGAATCAAACTAGAAATAATCGAGTATGATTCAATGTTGATTTTGGCAGAGTAATGATAAGAATATGTATTAAGAAAAGAGGAAGAAGAAGAGGAGTGAAAACCAGAAAAAAGTGATTGAAAATTCGTTGAAACAGAAAGGAAAGATAAGGTAGATAACAGAAAGGAAAAATGTTATCGAACTTTTTACTAACGGATCGTTTTAGTATCCGTTGATTCTCCACAATTATCTTTTGGTTTTTGAGAAGGGTTTTGTTGGATGGATTGGAAGGATATTCGATGCTTTCCAAAGATGTTTCACCTTCTTCATCTTCTTCTTCAATTTCCATTTCATCCCCTTCTTCTTCTTCTTCAACTTCCTCTTCTTCCATTTTCTCATGAGCCAAATGCTCTTCCTTTTTGGTAAGTGCCTCATAAGGTTGAAAAACAAATGGAATTTTCATAAGCGAAATGTTGGAATGATTGAAAACTTTTCTACAAACAAATTCTTCGCCTTTGAAATCCATTCCAAAATAGTTAAAAATCCGAGTGAGATAAATTCCATGGTATAAAGTATTCTCACCCATTTCAAGATTTTTAGGACGAAGTTCATCCGAAATAACTTGCGCACAATTTATGTCATAGTTTCCGAAAATAGCAAAAAGTGCTTTGCAAACTTTTGAAGTAGGATTGTTAAAATTTATCGATCTTGGGGTCAAAGTATGTTGCAAAAGAAGATTAACAATTCTTGCTTTTGGTCGAAAATTTCTATTTTTAAAATCAAAATCATCATCTCTTTCGAAAATGTGATGAAATGTCTCACGATCATGTTCATCGATTTTAAAGTTAGAAAGATCCATTCCCGAACTCTTGCAATTGAGAATGGTACCCAAAAGATCACAATTCAAAACAATTTGAGCGCCTTTGAAACTACTCCGAATTTCATCTTCATTTCCAACATAAAATCCGCGATTTAAATTCGCATAGAAAATTTTGACAAGATTAGGACAGCAAACAAAATCATTTTGAGAAGCATCAATAAGACTAAGAACACCATTGTTTGCAAAAATAGAATCAATTTCATAAGAAGAAAGATCTTGAAAAATAGCAAATTTTCCAGGATGGACTTTGGCATAGTTAACATAATTGATGTATGCTTTAATCGCCTCTGGATCATTGAATAATTGCTCTTTAATTTTTCTGGAAATTCTCATTGTAACATCCCGCCTTTTCGCACACTTTAAACCGACACACGTGCCAATTCAAAACATAACGGAAGGACGGATTGTTATGGGGTAAATAAGAAAAACAGAGAAGAAATAAAAAAAAAATAGAATCTCACAGCGGAAGGATAAAATATAATAATAAATATACAGTTCAAAACAGTTTACAAACACTTGATTTGCTTTATACAATAAATATCAGAGTTACACCTACCAATACAATCAATGCAGCGGAACAGTATGAGTGGTGCAATACTATAGATAATAATAATACGACTCCTTCGTCTTCGTCCTTCAAAGCTAAAGTCTTCGATCCTGAAATGCTCGGACTGACCCGAGCGAATTTGAAAAGACAAAAACACTCGAGTCAGACTAAAAGATCTTATGTGAGTTAAATTTACAGAAATAAATATGAGTACAGTAACTCAAGAGATGTTCGGGATTTACATCTCCTAAGGATCCGTTAAACTATTTACTATGTAGTATATTGCGCTATTATAATAGTGTCTATTTATAAAATAAACTTACTTTTAAATAGCGTTAAGGCTTTACATTTTCCACCTTAACACATTTATATATTCTCATAGTCTATACAGTACCGTAATCTCCCCCGTACTGGTCGTCGTCAGAGGGTACTCCATAGGTATGGTACAAAACATAACTCGTAGTAAAGGATCGGTATGGTAGGTGACACGGCACAACAAGGCAATGCCAGGGTAGATATACCAATTGCGTACCCAGGCTGATGGAAACGCGTAGCCGCAGTTACCGCCCACCTCGAACAAACTCCCCATAATCAAATAAAAGTGGCCACTGAATCAATCCAAAGTCATAGTATAATATCGAAGAGGAGTGTCCGATCAGAGGTATGACCTCATTGGCCTGGGAATAGCTCCTGTTTTAGCCACCTTATGCCAACTCACGGGAGTCGGGTCCACGTATTTACCTTACAGGAAACGTCGCCACCACCTACTTCATTCTGGAATCTCCACCGCGCACACGGTTAGTCAAAGTGGTTTTCGGTATCGACAGAGAGTATGTCAGATATCCGATCCCGGTCTCTTTGCCAACCCATCGTTATTATAACACCGCGGTCATTTAAAAATAGGTTATACTTTAAAAATCAGAATAAACATTCCATTTCATAACCATGAATACGATATCATTTCAAAACCCAAAACCATATTTTATCACTTATCCCAAATATAATTCTTTTCCAAAATCAAAATGCTTTAACTTCATAACGTCTGAAAATCAAATATTTTCAAAGCATAGTATTTTGAAAATCATAATTTAAAACCATAACTTCTAAAACTTGAATGGTTTGGACATTCAACGGTATATGAATTAAATGGTTTAACTTAAATGTTACTTTGTAAAGAAAATAGTTCTCATGGCTTTACAAATACATTTCTTTATTAAAGTCTAAACCAAAATTTATATTATCTCTCTCAAGTTCCAAAACCACTTCAATTTATTTATATATACGTATATCCATTTTGAGTATCAATATTTCAAACTAAAGTTGGATTTTATTCTTTCAACAAATCAATTGTTCTATTAATTAGTCTTGAATATTCATATAAAATCCATAAATAATAAGACTTCAATTTCTAGTAATAAAATATATATATATTTTTCCCAATTCAAATTATACTAGAATATTCATTTCAATTTATTTTGGGAAAAATCCAATTATAAATATCATATTTTAAAATTTCCAAACTTAACATTTAAACATATGATATAAATTATTAAACTCCATTTTCTTAATTTTCTTCCATTTTTAATAAAGATTTTTATACGCCTTTTAATTTCAAAATGTTCAACTTCATATGTATACATATATATGGAAGAAAAATATTTATACAATATAAAATTTAAGATTATTATAAACCGTATTCCATCCAAACCATAGAAATCACATTAAAATAGTTATATATATACCGCGGTGCCTGTATATAATTTTCTATCCTATGGTCAAGTGATGCGGATATTTATCATTTCAATCCGCAATTTAAAAGATATAAAATTTTGCGGTTATATATCATTTCAAACCACAATCCCGAATGAAATGAAATATGCATGATAATTTGCAATTTAATGATATACAATAAACATCCATTCATCAACATCATCCATCATCCAAATCGCAATCATCAATCAATATCAATCAATAACAATATTATTTTTGGTACTACATAACAGGTAATACTGGCAATTTTATTCAAATTAAATTTAACAGCTATTAATCTACAGTCTATATTCAGTAATAAATTATATAACTGTTAACTCGCAGTTCATATACAAACAAATAAATTTTACCTGTAAATTTATACGCAATAAATTAATTAAATTAACAGTTAAATTAAATAAATGCAATTCAACAGATATGAATAAAATAAACATGCCAAATACTCATAAATAAATTTCTATTCATTTCTAAAATTAATTTAAACAAACATAAAAGCTTCTAGTAGTTGTGAGTGGGTTTAAACACTCACCTTTGGAATTTAATTACGATCAAATATATGTGCCACGTCACTCCTTCTATTCCTAGAAACGCACGCGGCCCCCTTCCAGAAACCCTAATCGAAGATCTACGACGATCTAACCGTTGAATCGACACAAAAACCATATAGATGCGATCCCCATCGTCCACTCTACAAAACCCAGAAAAGGTTTGACGATCCGACGAAGTTTGCGACGTCGATGATGAATGGTCACGGACTGTTTGAATTAATTCTGGTCAAACGAATGTTCAAAACAGAAAACGAATTGCACCAGTAGATTACGTGCCTCGAGAACATTAACATATATTTTTTTGTGGAATTTTTCTGAAGTGTTTGCATTTTCATTGAAATTTGGATTGAAGTAGATCTAGGTTTTGCAACCATTTGAGGAGGAGAAGGAGATGAAGAAACGAATATACAGCAAATGACAATAGGATGGAGCTAGGGTTTATAACTGTATATATATATTAAATTTCCAAAATTTAATTAAATTTACTTTCCATTATTTATTGTCAATTAGATTGATTTATCATTGGACTCATATTTCAATATGTAAATATCCCCAATTTCATCTGCACTTATATTTACATAGTTCCTAAATATTAAATTTCAAATATTACTTCATTTAACGTTACGTATTTATTATACTTAATATACTAAATAGATGGTAAATTTTGAATACTTGTTATCATTAACGTTTTATTTCCACTTACAAAATAAATGAAATTATTACATAAACTCCCTTAATTAAGTCAACCATTATCTTATATAACTTAACTGGTAATATATATACCCAATTGCCCTAATTGGTTTATAGTTATCAGCTAAATACATACTAACTTGTAAATAAATTCGTTTAATTGCAAATGGATCTGATCAAATTTAATAGATTGAATAGATGGGTAAGCAAATAATAAATTTTCCTTTTTGTCAAATTCAAACCCATTCCTACTTAATTATCAATACAATTTATTACGAAACATTTATGCAGTTACCTTTTATTTGCGTAGTATTACATCAATTCCTATAACCTTGGATTCATTCCCAATTCACCAAATTCAATTAATTACACTTTACAAATGTGTTTCCAATATATAGGTATTTCCCAAGTTAAATTTATTAGCTAACTCATATTAATAAACAAATGACTTATATGAATGATTAAAATTTTCAATTATCTCACTTTACTCCTAAACTTCTGTTATTTAATAATTATTGCTTAGAACCTGATTTTAATCTTCCCATTATCTATTTAATTCCTTCTAGAATCATAGCTAATATTTGTCATCCCTTCATTACCTAAATGTTCTTATCCCATCAAATTTTAAGTTATCGAAATATTAAATGTCAATTTCTTTAATTGCACTAAATTTATCTATTAAAGGTTGCATTTAACCCAAATACATAAAACTTGCCCAATTTCTCCTTAAATCAATAACCTTCATATACAAATATGTTTATCATAAATTATATCTACTCTTCCTTTTTAGGTAATGTCCTATATATTAGATTTCCATGTAATTTGCAATAAATCATGCTCGTAGTTATATCACATTAAATGAATAAATAAGTGTTGACTCTATTCTTTTGATTCAACATTGGTTTACGTTATATTTCATAAATATTTCTACATACATCAGGATTTTTAAAAATGGTTGTAACGTGAAATCTCGTCTACTTCCCATTTTATACTTAAGGCTTCTAAAACCGATTCATATCATTTCTCTAGTCCAAATTTTATTAATATAACCTTAAATTTAATTTATTCCTATCGATGTAATGGTTAAACACAAATTTCACTTATTTGCAATAAATCCACAAATTGGATTTCAAATTTTCAAATAAATAAATAAATTTTAGTTTATCACTTCTTAAATACCCAAACATCAATGCCTTAATTTAAACTGCATTGATTACATTTTATAAAAATCCTCCATCTTAAGTGACAAATCAAACTACCCTAACTACACAAATCATCGTATTATAAAGATATTTACACTATCCTCCATTTATTACCTTAATTTATTTAAGGTAACCTTAAATTAATATCTATTGCAATGATTTCAAATTATTATTCCCCCATTCCTTTTTAATTTCAATAACGCCAAATTTAACCGTTATATTCTCTTTATTTATGCGATAAATGCAATTATTGAATCTAATACTCCATTTAATTAATAGATCCTGCTTCCTAGAATCTATATCAACAATAGGTCAAATATATATATAGAATTAGCCTTAACTTCACCTAAAAGAATTAGCTATTTCAACTACCGCACAAAACTACGCTACTGCACTATTTAATCAAATAAATTAATTGAACTTAAATCAGCATAAAGGTTATAAAATTATAAATGTAATCTTAATAAATTCATTTATTGATTTAGACTCTTTCTATACAGTAATTAACCTATTTGTGGGTATAAATAACTTTGGAATTATATTACATCTCATTAGTGCGCGTTTTATTTCCTATAACTTCTCCTTATTTAACTATACCCATTAACAACCAAAAAAATTTAATTAGCTTTATTTCAATCTATTTCCCTTCTTAACTAAATAAAATAAATGGTTAACCTAAACACTTGTTATCCTTTGATATATTCAAATTCACTTCCAACATTTATTAACAAAATGTTGCCATAGGTTTAGATTTACATAAATAAATTATATAAATAGGTAGAAAAATTGGTAATCCGCAAATGCCCAATATACACGCATTAATTACTACCTATTGTTAGAATCCATTTATTAATTTACTAGTTAATAACGGTCTTTTTATTTCTATTTACTACCAAACTCTCTATTTTATTATGTTCCAATATATTAATACTTAGGCACATCAAGTGCTAGCCCTTTTGTTATTTATATTAAATTGGGTATGCACAAATAAGTTGTTAATTAACTATTTCTACAAAATTATATTCATACATTCAGTTCCATATCTTATAGGGTTAAATTCTAATTACTTACGCTTAATCTATCAATTTAATACTCTATTCAAACATGCATTTAAATTCTTTTTATTCTAAATAAATTTTATTAAGTGTTGACATCCACTAATAGCATTCACCTTTATTACAACCAAAGGTGACATCTTCACTACTGATTTTATATTAATGAATCTCATTTTAGTTAATATTTTTTATTAATATTCTCAATTCAACATTTATTGATTTCTTAAAATTTACTTTTAACAAAAAGTGACAAATTACATTATCCAAATCTATTGTCATAAAATTTTATTGTTACACTAGGTTACAACTACTATACCAAATTTCTACGTTTATTCTTAAACAAATTAGAAATTACATTAATTTAATTTATTAAATATTATTAATTGAACGGGTCGTTACAATCTCCCCCACTCAAAACTTTTCGTCCCCGAAAAGGAAAAAGAAGGGAGAAGGAAGAATAAAACAGTACATCTTATTCCAAATATTAACTTATAACAATAATTTACTAAATTTATTTTCTTAAATAAAATATACCTGTTTATAATCATTATATTATTTTATACTTAATTATTAAAGTTGGAAAAATATTTTCACAAAATTCTAAGTCCAAAATTTACGGAAAATTTTGGCAGAGTCTCCTTTGTACGGAGAGACTCTGGAGAAAATATAATATCAAAATATTCAAATATATTACATATATTATCAAAATATTATATCCCAACACGGAAAAATAGCGCTTTAAACGTAATCCGAAAACGTACCTATTTGTCGGGCAATATACGCTTATTATTTTGAAACCAAAAGCAATAGCAGTTGCTTCCATCACCTGTATTCACTTATATAATCTAAAAGGATAAATATTTATTTTAAAGTGAACTATTCAAGTGGATTCAATCATTAATCAACCAAACAATTCAACAACCATCAACCTTACAAACAACATACATACACAACAAAGCAACCATTTAATCCATCAACCAAATAGTTGTTTAGGTTCAAACTTGAAATTTGTATGAAATGAAATTAACTATCAAGTGCATCCTTTACTCAACAGTCTTAGATGGAACAAAGATAGATACTTATTCATTTAACCACTTCAAATTTCTTACCCAACAACATAAATCAAACAACACAATTCAAACCAACACCCAAATTTATTTATTATACATTTATCTCATGCTTCAATGTTTTGATTTTCTTTCTTTCATTTATGGAGTGATTTCTTTATTTCTTACAAATTTTCATTTTCCATTTATCACAAAATTCATTATATTTGTATTCCAATTTATTTACTAAAGTTTCTATCATCTATTTATACTACTTACCTTTACTTATAGTAAAATTTCCAATTTAACTTAAGTCTACACAATTAATTCTCATTAATAATAGCAAATTAATAGAATACCTTTATTACCTTACTCTTCACTAGTAAGGTTTCCCCTTACATTTTCCTACTAACATTTGCAACCTTTTATTATATGGTAAGTTATGTATGTTTTAAGAATGTAAGTGAAAATTTACAAGTTTCTTCTCCATTCCTTTAATTAATATATATTTGTTTTATAAATTACAATTTCAACTTACCTTTAATCTCATTAATTTATTTAATGTTGAAGTTTCCATTATATTTAATTACAGTAACCCTCTACTTACACTTAATTTATTAACCTCATAACTTGCATTCCTATAAGTGAAAGATTTTACTCATTCATTAACTATGGATTGCAGTCATTTATATTTTTCCTACTTTCCATTATATTAGAATAGGGGGAATTAAAGCATACTTAAGTTAATAACCCTACAATAAAACTTTATAAATTAAGGAATTTCATTTTTACTTTCTTAAGGTTAAAATCACCTATTAATAATACAACCTTTAATTTTAGTAAAATTCCAATCATCACTTAAGTTAATACCATTAAATTCTTATTTATAACAGTAATTTATTGAATACTTCATTTTTTTTCCAAAATTCTACTTGCATAATATTCTATTCCACTCTTAATTTACATTTCAACTTTTTATACTTGGTAAGTTATTTATGTTAAAGAAAAAGCAAAAGAACTTATGCAAGTTTAATCTCAACTCTTTTAATTCATTGATTACTTCTTTTATTTCACTAACCTAAATTTTTACAACTAATTAATGGAAATTCAAGAATTAATACCGGGTCAAATTCCAAAATTTCTTTAAAATAATAGATAATTAATTTCTTACAACTTTTATATCTCTAATTACCTTTAAACAATTAAAATTTTAAATAATTTCAAAACAAATCTGCAGTAGAATTTACTACAGTGGCCTTTCCCTTCGAAACTCGAAAATGAAAGTCGATGATGCGGCCGTCATCACCGAAATTATTTTCCAGCGACAGAGAGGAAAGTACAAACTTATTTTCTTCAAAATCCTCTTTAAACCAATTCCTTCGAATTATACTAAATATTTATATAAGAAAATATTTATAAACCAAATCATTATATTTCATAAATCCTTTGAAAGCAGATTTCAAAATTCCGGACTTAAGTTCAAAAATCTCCAATTTGATTTATTATAATTTCAGCTTAGCTTCAATTATTATAAATATTTTATTACCTAACACCCAATCTATAACAACCAAATATATATATTGAAAGTGGGGTGTGTATACAATTATATGTGCTAATATAGTATACACGGATCGTGTAATATGGATTACAATACAAATGCGGAAATAGATGATAATAGCATTGTAAATAGAAAATAGAAAAATCACACCAGAGATTTTTATACTGGTTCGGAGCACCGTCCTACGTCCAGTCCCAGACTTCTATCTGGATTTTCACTATTAACAACCTCGCTTCACCCGGAGGAACAGGTTTACAACACCCGAACAGCCGAACGGGATTTCACGCCTCTAATACACTGAGGACTTCAACACTTGCCTCTTACAACACGAGGACTTCAACACAAACAAATACAATTGTTGTTGACAACTTGTGTTCTTGAAAACACGGATTTGTCACTAGTAGTACAACCTTCCTATAATCTTATCCTCAAAGAATATGAATGATGTTTTGTGAAGATTAAAGAAGGTATATTGCTTATTGAATCAAAAGGTATAAAATAGTTTCAATGATTCAATAAGCTATTAATTAAATGAGTGCTTTTAGAATGCAAGAATGTTAGAAAGTAAGATCAGAGAAAGCATATAATAATCATATAAATTCTTGTTTTAATCAACGATTTTAGATGAGTATATATAAGAAGAAAATAGTTGTAACTCTTGGTGAAACAGTTGCCATTAAGAGTTGTGATTATTGGTGAAAGGTAGGAGATGCAACTCTTGGAGAAGAGAAGTGTCTTTTGGAAAACTTGCTTTCTGTTTAAAAACGGTCGACAGGTCAAAAAATGACCGGTAGACAGGATTTTAAATATATAGTCGTTATGTGCATGTGTGCACGTTTATTGTGCACATTTAACAGGAACGGTCGACCGTTCATTTTTGGACCGGTCGACCGGTTTCTGTTAAGTTGCACAATAAATGTGTACATCACTATAAATGTATATATATATTGATTATATTTTGTGCATGACTATTTGAGGATAGATTTTAACAAGTTTATTACTATTATAACATCAAATAATCAATCTATAATCTAGAGAACCATACGAAGGTCTTGATTTGTCGATTGCCTTTATATTGTTGTCAGCAATCAAAATCTTCATAGAAGCTTTGACTCAACATTCTCCCCCTTTTTGATTGATGACAATATATAGCTAAAGTATTGAATCTCCCCCTGAATATGTGATTTCCTGCAGACAATTATTAGCACCTTTCTCTCTGCAAACAATTATTAGCACCTTTCTCCCCCTTTGTCATCGACAAAAAGGAGTAAACAAAAAAGAATATGAACTAAAAAAGAACAATGCATAATACATATTAAACATAAGATGTTTTGAAAACTACCATACATGCCATAGTTCAATAAGATGGACACTAATTAGTACAAGTGTCACAGATGTTTTTAAAGAACTTAAAAAAATAAACAAACTAGCTTTAGTCCGACTGAATCTCCTCCTCATCATCTTCATCATCATCATCGTCATCATCGTCATCGTCATCATCGTCATCGTCATCACCTCTAGACGTCTCTCCATGACCTTGTCCGCTTGTACCAGCAGATTCCTCGGATGTTGACCAAGTGAAAGTGGGAGGAGCCGGACGCTTTCCGGGGTCTTGATGTTGGGTAGATACAGATGTGCTACATGATATAGCATCCCATATAGCACTGAAGAAAGACTTGACCTTGTTGAATCGTTTGTCAATTTTTGAATCCATACGTTTGAGTCTCGCTTCAAGTAAGAATTGATTACGAGCGATGGTTTCAAGAGATTCTCTTGTAGACGACTTAGATTTCAACAACCTAACTTCTCCGGAATGAGGTCGGGAAGATGGAGCTTGTTGTGCTTGTGTACCTCGTTGTTGCCATTGTTCGAATGGCATAATCTGAACATAGGGAGGAGGAAGTTTCATGCGCTTGATGGTAGTGGAGTCAATGCATTTTGGTGTAGATGTTGCTGAATCTGGGGCTGTTACTCCACATGCTAGCAATATGCGCATAATATACTCATTATAGAAGAAATGAGGTCGAGTGGAGTTATTCACTTTTAAAATTTCATCGAAAATCATGTGAGCCCAGTTGATTTCGATTTCCCCGTATATAGCATAAAGAGCCTTGAAATTTTCCTTGTAGACGGCATCATAATTTCCTAATCGAGGAAATAGAGAGTGCATCAAGACACGATGTAATAGCCTTGCTGTCGGTCGTAGCCCAATCGATTTGGTGCCGTCACTATTATCTTCTATAAACTTATGGCTAGTGCTATTTCGGGTGAATACTTCACAAAATGTCGATGAAAATTCTTCACCTCGATTTGGTATTCCAAGAATAGAAGCTATTCTATCATGAGTAAGATAAATTTGTTTGCCGCAAACTACCGACCAAATAACTCCATTTGGATTATCCGGTGTATATTCTTCTAAATTCATATTTGCGTAGAATAATTTAATCATTAAGTGATTAATTTCTACGCTATTATCTGAAAAATCTATTAGAGGAGAAATATTGGAATTGTTTGCTAAACGACGAATACCGTATGAAGTGAAGTCTTCGAATTTGATGAATGAGCCCGGATGGAACTTATAATTTGTCATTTGATTCCATCGAGTTACGGCAACTAGAGTTTCAAGCCACTTTCTGGCAGAGAGAGTTAGAGATGAAGATTCTGAAGATGCTCTTTTCTTTGATTTTTTTTGTGGTGGAGCCATTGATGAGGATTTGGGAGTTTTGGAGCTTGAGAAATATGAACTAGGGTTTGGGAATTGGGAAAGCTTTCAGTTAGGAAGTAGAAAGAAATGAGTGTGGGGTAAAAATATATACGTGGAGTGTATATAAAAAAAAAAAAACTGTAAAATGCTCGACCGGTCGACCGCCTAATTTTTACCGGTCGACCGTTTTCAACCCGAGAGCCTTTTTGGTCGACCGGTAGAAATTACGGTGGTCGACCGGTTTTGCTCTGTGTTGAAAACTGATTGTTTTCGCAAAATTTTTGAAAAAAAATCGATTGTATATATTATATATCATATTATTATTACAGAATATATGTTATTACAAACAATATATGAAAACAAAACAATATACATTATGGAATTCTAATGAGAAGTAGAGTTGTCATTAGAATTTTTGTTGTCTTCAATGCGTTTAGCCCATGGACTCCAGTTATTTCGAGCTCCTTCGTTCTCATTATAATTTCTATCCCAAGAGTTTGGAGTTGTTGAAGTTGATGGCTTGTATGGCATTGGTTCATGAACATCGTGCTTGTTTGATCCGCAGAAGAACGATGCCATTCTTTCTAAGACGGATAAACGTGCCGACGTACGTTGTTGTTCATGATAGAGTTGGTTTTGTCCATAATGCAATTGTCTCTGTAGGTCGATTTGATGCTTTTGGTAGTGATGTATCTCATCGATTTGTGCCTTCGTGCGCGGAGAGCAAAATAGTGCTTTCTTTACACGTTTAGATGATGGCGTATGACTAGGAGTGCGAGAACAATGGTGATAGCACTCCGGTTTCTGTTTCGGTGTAATCGGAGAGTAATTCTCCTCCGAATCCGAGCTTGTGATTGAAATATGAGGTTCTTGTGCGCATTTGTCACAAATATGAGCCATGATAGCTTGTGTATGATGAATATAATTTTCAGAAAAGAAATGAATGATTAAAGAGGTAGTTTCAAAAAGTTTATATAAAAAAAGGTTTGTTAAGAGCTTGTGGTTTGAATTTGATAAAAAGAATTGGCCGTAAACATAACCAAAGTTTTAAAATATTTGTTTAAAAATAGGTAGAGATGGTTATAGTTCTGATTTTTAAGATTGTTATGAAAAAAATATAGCTTAAGAATGTAAATAATTTGTTCTATTCTAGATCTTTTCGAGATACTAAGCCAAGCTCTCTTCGTAGTTTAATAAAACTAGATTCAAGTAAAGGCTTAGTGAAAATATCGGCTAATTGATTGTCAGTATGAACATACTTAAGACATATATTTCCTTTTTCAATATTATCTCTAAGGAAATGATGACGAATATCAATGTGTTTGGTTCTAGAATGATTCACTGGATTTTTAGAGAGATTTATAGCACTCGTGTTATCACAGTATATAATAGAATTCGATAGATGCATATCGAAGTCTTGAAGTGTTTGTTGCATATATAGTACTTGAGTACAAGCTAGAGCCGCCGATATATATTCAGCTTCACATGTAGATAGTGAAATGCAATTTTGTTTCTTATTAAACCACGAGACAAGTGATTTTCCAATAAAATGACATGTACCACTTGTACTCTTTCTATCCGTTCGAGAACCTCCAAAATCAGCATCACTATATGATACTAATTCAAATGGACATTCTTTTGGATAGAAAAGACCAAAATCTTTGGTATTATTAAGATAACGAATTATACGTTTCACTGCTCGTAAATGTGATTCCTTTGGATCGGCTTGAAAACGAGCACATAAACAAACACTCATTAATATATCTGGACGACTAGCTGTAAGATAAAGAAGAGAACCAATCATGCTTCGATATAATTTCTGGTCAACATTCTTACTATTTTCATCTTTTTCAAGATGTGTAGTTGTACTCATAGGAGTTGGTTTACCAGATGTATTTTGTAATCCGAAGCGTTTGATAAGATTTTCACAGTATTTTTCTTGATTGATAAAAATACCGTTTGAAAGTTGTTTGATTTGAAGTCCAAGAAAATAAGATAGTTCTCCCATATGAGACATTTCAAATTCTTTGGTCATAATACTTGCAAATTCCTTGCAGAGTTTATCGTTTGTTGAACCAAAGATTATATCGTCTACATATATTTGGATAACCAGAATATCTTTTCGAGAATGTTTAATAAACAAAGTTTGATCGACTTTGCCTATTTCAAAACCTGAATTAATAAGATAGCTACGTAATCGTTCATACCAAGCACGAGGTGCTTGTTTTAAACCATACAGAGCTTTCTTAAGTTTGAACACATGGTCAGGATATTTTTCATGTACGAACAACGGAGGTTGTTCGACATAGACATTCTCTTTGATAAATCCATTGAGAAAAGCACTTTTGACATCCATCTGATAAAGTTTGAAATTATGATGACAAGCAAAAGATAATAGAATTCTAATAGCTTCTAGTCGAGCAACTGGTGCAAAAGTTTCTTCATAATCGATACCTTCTTCTTGATTGTATCCTTGTGCTACTAATCTTGCTTTATTTTTGGTGATATTTCCTTGTTCGTCAGCCTTATTTTTATAGACCCATTTAGTACCAATTACTGACTGGTCAGTTGGTCTTGGAACAAGTTCCCAAACGTCATTGCGCTCAAACTGATTTAGTTCTTCCTGCATAGCAATGATCCAGTAATCATCTGTAGCAGCTTCTTTTGGATTCTTAGGTTCGATATTTGAGAGAAAAGCGACATGACCCATTTGATTGAGTTGACTCCTTGTTCTGACATGTGATGTTATTTCACCTATTATATTTTGGGCCGGATGGTCTCTTAATATTCTTGGTGGTGTTTGTAATTCACATATTTAAGGAGCATTCTCAATAATTACTTCTGAGTCAGAATCAGTATTTGAGATGATTGGATTATTAATGACTATTGATTCGTCATCATCTGATATTGTGTGAGGATGCTGATAGATTTCATCAAAAGATACATGAAGTGATTCTTCAATAGTTTTGGTTCGTTTATTAAATATCCGATAGGCCTTACTTCGTTCCGAATAACCGACAAATATTCCTTCATCGGCTTTTGGATCGAATTTTCCAAGCTGGTCTTTCGTATTTAAAATAAAGCACTTAGAACCAAAAACTTTGAAGTATGAGATTTTGGGCTTTCTCTTGTTAAACAATTCATAAGGAGTATTCTTGGTAAGAGGTCTTATGGACACACGATTTAAAACATAACAGGCAGTTGCGACAGCTTCTGCCCAGAAATGTTTTGGTAAGGTGGTTCCATTCAATAATGTTCTTGCACATTCTTGTAAAGTTCGGTTCTTTCGTTCTACTACTCCGTTCTGTTGTGGAGTTCTGGGAAACGAAAAATTATGATATATACCTTTCTTTGTACAAAAATGTTCAAATTCATTATTTTCAAACTCTCCGCCATGATCACTTCTTATATTTTTAACTTTAATCCCTTTTGATTTTTGAATTCTTTTGACGAAAGATTTGAAATGATCGAAAGTATCACTTTTATTTTTTAAGAAAATTGTCCATGTATAACGAGAGAAATCATCAACAATTACAAGCACATATTGACTGTGATTTATTGATTGAACTCTAGTAGGTCCAAATAAATCCATGTGCAGTAACTCAAGTGGTTGTAATGTTGATATGACTTTCTTGGATTTAAACGATGATTTGGTCAATTTTCCTAATTGACATGCATCACAAATGTTGTTAACTTTAAAACTCATTTTGGGTAGTCCTCTAACTAGATTGTTTTTGGCTAGCTTGTCAATAGTTCTGAAGTTTATATGACAGAAACGTTTGTGCCATAGCCATGGATCATTGTCATTAGCCACAAGACACATATCTGAATTATGATTAATATTCATATTTAGAATATATATATTTCTGTCTCTATAACCTTCAAAAACTAAATTATGGTCTTTATCTAAAATACTACACTTATTATTTGAAAAGGAAATTATAAAACCCTTGTCACATAACTGACTAATACTAAGTAAATTGTGTTTTAAATTTCTAACTAGCATGACATTAGTAATAAGAGGTAAGTTAGATGTACCGCAATTGCTCACATCGCCTTTGCCGATGATATAACCTTTTGAATTGTCTCCAAAAGTGACTGAGCCACCATCTAAGTATTTAATATTTGTTAATAAGCTTTTGTCTCCCGTCATATGTTTTGAGCAACCACTGTCCAATATCCACTTTCCTCTTTTCTTCAGTGGGACCTGCAAAAAATAGAATTAAGTTCATGGTACCCACTTTTTATAGGGTCCTAAGAGTTAGGTCTTAGGAGTCCAAACCCATTTGGGTCCGGTATCCCCTTTATATATATAATTGTTATTAAAATGTACAGTATTCATGAAATGCTGAATGTATTTGTTCCTAATTAAATTATTATTTGTTTTAGGAACCCATATTTTGATAGTCTTAACATTTCTCTTTTGAAATTTCACAACTGGTTTTGGTTTGAAATATAATAAACTAACATTTTTCTTAGCTTCAGTTTTTTGTACTTTTTTCTTCCTTTTATTTCTAAGATGTTTCTTAGTTTCATGTTTGTTATATCCCAAACCTTGTTTATCTGAAATAGATTGTGAACTTTCAATGATTTTAGTCAAATTTTCTCGACCTTTGTTAAAGTTAGAAACATTTTGAGTAATGTCATCAAACTTTGTTTGTAAACTAGCTTTTTCTAGGTCTAGAATTTTAACTTTTGCTTTAAGTTCATGATTTTCAGTAGTGAGAGCATTATTTTTCTCTTTTTGAGCTTCTATTTCATGACTCAAAAGAGATATTTGAGAGTCAACATTAGATGATGATTCTTGAATATTTCCAAGTTCTTCTTCTAATATTTTCTTCTCATCTTTTAACATATCTCGTTCAAACTCTGCTCTACTTAAATCTGCTTTGACTACTTTTAATTGACGTTTTATGTCTTTATATTTGACTATCAATTCAGCATTAATATCAAGTAATTCATCAAATGTAGGAATTTGTACCTCATCTTCTGTTGCCATAAAACAAACATTAGCTTGTTCATTCTCCGAATCACTTTCACTTTCTGATGAAGATGACTCTGAATCATCCCATGTTACTGAGAAGGCTCGTTTCTTTGATTTGTCCTTCTTATATTTGAATTTGTCATTTTCTGACTTTTTCTTTTGTTCTGGACAATCCTTCTGCATGTGTCCCTTTTTATGGCAGTTGAAACATTCTATAGCAGATGAAGATGGTTTATTTGATCCAGTTTCCTTTTATTGTAGCGACTGGCTTTTCGATATTTTAGGAATTTTTTGAATCCTTTTGCAATGAATGCCAAATCGTCATCTTCAGAGTCAGATTCATTTTCGTCTTTCTCAACATGAAATGCTACATTTTTCTTTTCTTCTTTCTGTTCTTTTCTAGCCTGCAAATTTGCTTCATAGGACATTAAATTTCCTATCAATTCATCTGGCTTCATGACGGAAAGGTCATTAGCTTCTTCAATTGCTAATACTTTTCCTTCCCATTCATTAGTCAGAGAATGTAGGACTGTTGAAACAACATCAAAATCAGAATACTTTTGTCCTAACCCAATAAGTGCATGGTGAATAGTTTGAAACCGCGAATACATTTCATTGATTGTCTCATTTGGTTTCATTTTGAAATTTTGAAATTGACTTTTCAGCATTGCTATTTTGGCTTGTTTAACCTTGTTAGTACCTTCATGAGTGATTTTTAGCGTTTGCCAAATTTGATATGCAGTAGTGCAGATACTAACACGGTTATATTCATTTTGGTCTAATGCACAGAACAACATATTTATTGCTCTTGCATTTACGGCTGCTGCCGTTTTCTCAGCCACAGTCCATTCTGAATAATCAGTTGTTGGATTCACTATTTCTCTTTGAGTAGCATTCCAAGCATCATAGCTACTTGATTGCATAAAGAATGACATACGTGTTGCCCAATAACTATAGTTAAGACCATTGAAAAATGGAGGTCTTTGTGTCGATTGCCCTTCCGTGTAAGTGGTGTTTTGAGTGCTAGTACTTGCGTTATTTGCCATATTACAAGAATATATCAAATAACTGTGTTACGGTTATATGATGACCGTGCTCTGATACCAAATGAAAGTGGGGTGTGTATACAATTATATGTGCTAATATAGTATACACGGATCGTGTAATATGGATTACAATACAAATGCGGAAATAGATGATAATAGCATTGTAAATAGAAAATAGAAAAATCACACCAGAGATTTTTATACTGGTTCGGAGCACCGTCCTACGTCCAGTCCCAGACTTCTATCTGGATTTTCACTATTAACAACCTCGCTTCACCCGGAGGAACAGGTTTACAACACCCGAACAGCCGAACGGGATTTCACGCCTCTAATACACTGAGGACTTCAACACTTGCCTCTTACAACACGAGGACTTCAACAAAAACAAATACAATTGTTGTTGACAACTTGTGTTCTTGAAAACACGGATTTGTCACTAGTAGTACAACCTTCCTATAATCTTATCCTCAAAGAATATGAATGATGTTTTGTGAAGATTAAAGAAGGTATATTGCTTATTGAATCAAAAGGTATAAAATAGTTTCAATGATTCAATAAGCTATTAATTAAATGAGTGCTTTTAGAATGCAAGAATGTTAGAAAGTAAGATCAGAGAAAGCATATAATAATCATATAAATTCTTGTTTTAATCAACGATTTTAGATGAGTATATATAAGAAGAAAATAGTTGTAACTCTTGGTGAAACAGTTGCCATTAAGAGTTGTGATTATTGGTGAAAGGTAGGAGATGCAACTCTTGGAGAAGAGAAGTGTCTTTTGGAAAACTTGCTTTCTGTTTAAAAACGGTCGACAGGTCAAAAAATGACCGGTAGACAGGATTTTAAATATATAGTCGTTATGTGCATGTGTGCACGTTTATTGTGCACATTTAACAGGAACGGTCGACCGTTCATTTTTGGACCGGTCGACCGGTTTCTGTTAAGTTGCACAATAAATGTGTACATCACTATAAATGTATATATATATTGATTATATTTTGTGCATGACTATTTGAGGATAGATTTTAACAAGTTTATTACTATTATAACATCAAATAATCAATCTATAATCTAGAGAACCATATGAAGGTCTTGATTTGTCGATTGCCTTTATATTGTTGTCAGCAATCAAAATCTTCATAGAAGCTTTGACTCAACATATATATATCTTTATAAAAATATTTTTATATATAGAAAATATAATAGGCAAAATTATTTCATTCACCTATATTAAAACAAATATTATGTCGGTCTGTCCTAATTAAGTGTTTAAAAATCCCTATTGATGACATAGCGTCCCATGCATCAACCAGAATTTATAAATACAAAGTGGAATAGATTAACACAATATCAAAATCTTTTTATAAAACTAACAAAAACGCTCTCTCATATATATACTCTCAGCGACTCCCATAGGGTATTACTACCCTATTAACAAAGAGTCAAACCCCACAAAGCCAAGTTTATCGCTAAACCAAAGCTCTGATACCAACTGTAACATCCCGCCTTTTCGCACACTTTAAACCGACACACGTGCCAATTCAAAACATAACGGAAGGACGGATTGTTATGAGGTAAATAAGAAAAACAGAGAAGAAATAAAAACAAAATAGAATCTCACAGCGGAAGGATAAAATATAATAATAAATATACAGTTCAAAACAGTTTACAAACACTTGATTTGCTTTATACAATAAATATCAGAGTTACACCTACCAATACAATCAATGCAGCGGAACAATATGAGTGGTGCAATACTATAGATAATAATAATACGACTCCTTCGTCTTCGTCCTTCAAAGCTAAAGTCTTCGATCCTGAAACGCTCGGACTGACCCGAGCGAATTTGAAAAGACAAAAACACTCGAGTCAGACTAAAAGATCTTATGTGAGTTAAATTTACAGAAATAAATATGAGTACAGTAACTCAAGAGATGTTCGGGATTTACATCTCCTAAGGATCCGTTAAACTATTTACTATGTAGTATATTGCGCTATTATAATAGTGTCTATTTATAAAATAAACTTACTTTTAAATAGCGTTAAGGCTTTACATTTTCCACCTTAACACATTTATATATTCCCATAGTCTATACACAAATTTCACTTATTTGCAATAAATCCACAAATTGGATTTCAAATTTTCAAATAAATAAATAAATTTTAGTTTATCACTTCTTAAATACCCAAACGTCAATGCCTTAATTTAAACTGCATCGATTACATTTTATAAAAATCCTCCATCTTAAGTGACAAATCAAACTACCCTAACTACACAAATCATCGTATTATAAAGATCTTTACACTATCCTCCATTTATTACCTTAATTTATTTAAGGTAACCTTAAATTAATATCTATTGCAATGATTTCAAATTATTATTCCCCCATTCCTTTTTAATTTCAATAACGCCAAATTTAACCGTTATATTCTCTTTATTTATGCGATAAATGCAATTATTGAATCTAATACTCCATTTAATTAATAGATCCTGCTTCCTAGAATCTATATCAACAATAGGTCAAATATATACATAGAATTAGCCTTAACTTCACCTAAAAGAATTAGCTATTTCAACTACCGCACAAAACTACGCTACTGCACTATTTAATCAAATAAATTAATTGAACTTAAATCAGCATAAAGGTTATAAAATTATAAATGTAATCTTAATAAATTCATTTATTGATTTAGACTCTTTCTATATAGTAATTAACCTATTTGTGGGTATAAATAACTTTGGAATTATATTACATCTCATTAGTGCGCGTTTTATTTCCTATAACTTCTCCTTATTTAACTATACCCATTAACAACCAAAAAAATTTAATTAGCTTTATTTCAATCTATTTCCCTTCTTAACTAAATAAAATAAATGGTTAACCTAAACACTTGTTATCCTTTGATATATTCAAATTCACTTCCAACATTTATTAACAAAATGTTGCCATAGGTTTAGATTTACATAAATAAATTATATGAATAGGTAGAAAAATTGGTAATCCGCAAATGCCCAATATACACGCATTAATTACTACCTATTGTTAGAATCCATTTATTAATTTACTAGTCAATAACGGTCTTTTTATTTCTATTTACTACCAAACTCTCTATTTTATTATAGTTCCAATATATTAATACTTAGGCACATCAAGTGCTAGCCCTTTTGTTATTTATATTAAATTGGGTATGCACAAATAAGTTGTTAATTAACTATTTCTACAAAATTATATTCATACATTCAGTTCCATATTTTATAGGGTTAAATTCTAATTACTTACGCTTAATCTATCAATTTAATACTCTATTCAAACATGCATTTAAATTCTTTTTATTCTAAATAAATTTTATTAAGTGTTGACATCCACTAATAGCATTCACCTTTATTACAACCAAAGGTGACATCTTCACTACTGATTTTATATTAATGAATCTCATTTTAGTTAATATTTTTTATTAATATTCTCAATTCAACATTTATTGATTTCTTAAAATTTACTTTTAACAAAAAGTGACAAATTACATTATCTAAATCTATTGTCATAAAATTTTATTGTTACACTAGGTTACAACTACTATACCAAATTTCTACATTTATTCTTAAACAAATTAGAAATTATATTAATTTAATTTATTAAATATTATTAATTTAACGGGTCGTTACACTCATGGTTGAGGGGATGCTTGAAGAAGCCATTAGAATAGAGAGTAGAGTGCTTGAAGTTATGAACAGAGAGTTTGAATTTGAAAATGAAAGTGAAAAGATATGATAAAAGATAGTGAATAAATAGATTCTTAAAGGACATATTCTCTGGTCAAAAGGTATCTTTTCAGAGAATTGAATGAAGTGAAAAGGTGGAGGGAAATTCAAACATTTGAATTCAAATTTTGAAATTCAAATTCAGGTAGCCATGTTGACATCATGGTAGGGACCATGTCGACATGTGCTTTTGAATTTTCATGAATTGATTTTTCCTAAGATCTTCTAATATATATATTATTATTATTAATGTCTATTATATATTCCTGAAATACTATTATACTTATAATATATTTTAGAAAGTATTAAAAATAATAAAAATAATAATAATAAAAAAATAGAAAATAAATTTTAAAATTCAAACAACACACCAATTTAAAATCAATCAATCAAACAATCAAGGAACTAATCTTAAGCAAGCAATTTCAACTAATTGTATTGTAAACGTGTACCTTTTTTGAGTCCGTTTCTCTGAATTCATCGGAGTCGTGAACAACTGTGTAACACAAATTCGAATTATCCGTCTTCTGATCATCATCACTTGAGGACGAGTCTGTGTCATCTAGAGTAGCAGTAAATGCATGCTTCCATTTCTTTGTTGGTTCATTGTTCATAGGAGGATTCTGCCTTTCTGGATACGGAAAGTCTCTTTTGAAGTGGCCTGCTTTATCAAAGTTGTAACACTTGCCATTATTTGGCACTATATTCTGATTTCCAGAATTCTTATAGTTGTTTCTCTTGAGATTATTCATCTTTTTGTATTTCAGGAATCTCCTAAAATTTCTGGTCATAACGGCTATCTCTTCATCATTATCGCTGTTTGAGTCTGATCCATCGGTTAATGCATTGAATGCCATTGATTTCTTTTCAGATGCTTTACTTTCTCTTCTCCCGATCATTTGAACTTCATACGACATTAGATTTCCAATTAATTTTTCTGTCTTGAAAATACTGATGTCATTTGCCTCTTCGGTCACAAGTGTCTTTTGATCCCATTCTGGAGTAAGAGAATATAAATTTTTTCTAACATGATCTTCTTCAGAAAATTCCTTTCCCAAAGATATTAGAGAATGCGCAATATCCTGAGATCTACTATACATATCTGAAATAGACTCATTAGCATTCATTTTAAATAATTGAAACTGATTTGTGAGCATGGAAATTTTGGTCTGTTTAACTTTGCTTGTTCCTTCGTGAGTAACTTGCAAAGTTTTCCAGATTTCATATGCAGGCTTACAAACTGACACTCTATTAAATTCATCCTGTCTAGTGAACAAAACAGAATATTCATTGCTTTAGAATTATTTTGTGCAACAGTCTTTTGCTCAGCAGTCCACTGTGCAAAATCAATTGTGGGTTCAGAATATTCAGTTTGTGTGATATTCCAAGTGTCTAATCCTATAGATTGTAAATATATTTTCATCCTACATGCCCAATATGCACAATTACTGCCATTAAAAAGTGGCGGTCTAACAGTAGACTGACCCTCTACAAATGAACTAGTGACAATGATACTAGTGTTAATAACAGTACCAATGTTGGTAGCCATTTTGAAAACTTTTCAAAAATCAGATTAGGAAACTTTGAAAACCTTGCTCTGATACCAATTGTGAGAAATGCAGATTATGGATCTTAAGGCTAAGATTAACACTAGAGGGGGGAGGGTGAATAGTTTTAATAAAGAATTACTAAATCTTTTTAAATTATGTTAATTTAGACACAAAAATATGCAATATACAGACACAGATATGATCATAGAAACAATCACAGATGCAGAAATAAAATAAAAGCAGTAAAGGAAAGAACACACCGGATTTTATACTGGTTCGGAGTTACCCTACATCCAGTCCCGCAACACAAGTATGGATTTCCTTTCAAAAGCAATTGTACAATTACACCCTCGGTTTGAAGGCTACGAGGTACACCCTCGAGAATTTCGATCCTCTGGGTAGAGATACTTGATTTCCGGGCCACGAGTTTACCCAATTGATTTACCAAGGCTACAATCACACCTTTTCCCTTTTGGTTGATTTCCAAGGCTACAATCACACCTTTTCTCGCTTTATAGATTACAAAGAAGACTATAACTCTGAGTTGCACTGAGAAACTTGTAGAGATAGTGATAGAGAATCAAACTAGAAATAATCGAGCATGGTTCAATGTTGATTTTGGCAGATTAATGATAAGAATATGTATTAAGAAATAAGGAAGAAGAAGAGGAGTGAAAACCAGAAAAAAGTGATTGAAAATTCATTGAAACTGATCCCTATTTATAGAAGAACAACAGCCATGACCATTCATGAAGAGTTATGGCGAATAGACACTTCTTTTTAAAATTTTAATTTTTGAATCAAACTATCACCTTGTCGACATGGTCATGCTAGGCATGTCGACATCCCAAAGGATTTTTTGGTGTTTTTGATTTTCTTTGAAAATAACCTTTATCTTATATAAAAACTATTTTAAACTTTATAAATATACTTGACTATAGTTAAAATTCACAAGTAAATATAAAGAATAATATATATAGATTTTAACTATAATTTTATATTTAAATCTAAGTATAAATATTTAAAAGTTAAATATATTATTTAAAAAGATGGTTTAAAATCAGGAGCAATTTGACTTTTGAAAATAAAGATGTTTTTGAGGCTAAAATTATTTAAAATCAGGATCGAGGGTTTTGAATCTTTTAAAAGGAAAGTTTTGAAAACATTTTGAAAACAGGATATAATTTTGAAAAATCCTTTTGAATAAAAGTTAGCGGATACAAAACAATGTTCCACTAGATTTTTCGTAGCTTCCATCCTACTTAGGGTTCCATCCCTTTAACGGGCTCGAAGTGGATTCCATTCCACGAATAAATTGGATTTTAAGATGCCAGTGCTTTTCTATTAGTTTTACAAAAATTCCTAATAATGATAAATAATACTTATCCTTGAAATCTTGAACTCTTGATAATCTTGATAATCATGAGTCTTCTATCTTGATATTTTATCTTGATATCTTTAATCTCTATACTGTACAGTCTTCATTCTTAGTACCTGCATGGTTAAATCCTGCATATACATATATATCTAAACTTATAATGTTAGTATTTATATTTTATAATCAATTCTAAGGTTGTTGTCATCAAAACCATCATCTCACGGACTAACAATCTCCCCCTTTTTGATGATGACAACCTTTGTTTATAAAATATTATTTCTATTCTAATAACTCCCCCTAAAACTAACAACTCCCCCTTAATCTATACCTAACTACCCTATTTTATATTTCTCCCCCTTTGTCATCAACAAAAATTTACTCCCCCTCATTCTTGGACTTCAGTACCTGTATTGATAAACTATACAATGGAATATATAGAGTAGGAAATAATTATACTTCTAAGCATGATAACTAATTTAAAGATTATATACATTTCAATGTATACACATATGTTTTACACACCAATCTTCAAATCAATAAGAAATCAATCCACACAAAGTATCAATTCAAACCAAATCAATTCAAACAAAGTAAATAAAAAATCAAACGTTACGTGGAACTTCCACCCATCCTTCTTCTCCAAAGATTGGGTCTGCCTTGATAGCATCCCAATTATCATTGTCATTGATGAGAGAGACAGGAGGATGTGCTTTGTTATCATCCTTGTGCAGAGAGGAGATCATCCATCGTATCGCATCGAAGTGCCTTTCTTGTTCCTTTGTCATCTGCATTTGACTTAATTCTAAATGACGCTGGTTTCATAGAATAAATGAGAGAAAATTCTTGAACGAATTAAGAGTTTCTTCAAGATTTTTGGATAAATTGTGAATAGGATTAGCCATAGTTGAATTTGTGAAAGAAATAGATGATATAGATGATAAGAAATAAATTTCAGTGAAGAATTCTGGAAGAAACAGGTATATATAGGTGTAGAAATTCGTTTGAATTGACTAGACATGTGGTAGTTATTCAAATTTCAAATTCAAAATCAATTGCCATTTCTGACCAGTACATGTCGACATGGGTTAGTGAAATGTTATGACTAATTTGATTTGGTGAATAATTGTGTACATATGTACATATACACACACACACACACACAATATACTAACATTTATTCTAGAGATAAGATAAGGTAGATAACAGAAAGGAAATTTCATTTTATTGCATACTATGATAATACAATGATTAAGCACACAACAAACTACATGAACATTCGAAATAAAGCAAACTAAAACAAGTAAAACAAGATATGAAAAGATAAAATTAGTTAGAGGATGAAGATGATGAATATAGTCCAAGTTTCTTGCTGACTTTTGAAAAGAACTTGTTCATCTTCGAAAAAATGTTCTAACTTTTTACTAACGGATCGTTTTAGAATCCGCTGATTCTCCACAATTATCTTTTGGATTTTGAGAAGGATTTTGTTGGATGGATTGGAAGGATATTCGATGCTTTCCAACGATGTTTCACCTTCTTCTTCTTCAATTTCCATTTCATCCCCTTCTTCTTCTTCTTCTTCTTCAACTTCCTCTTCTTCCATTTCCTCATGAGCCAAACGCTCTTCCTTTTCGGTAAGTGTCTCATAAGGTTAAAAAACAAATGGAATTTTCATAAGCGAAATGTTGGAATGATTGAAAACTTTTCTATAAACAAATTCTTCGCCTTTGAAATCCACTCCAAAATAGTTAAAAATCCGAGTGAGATAAATTCCGTGGTATAAAGTTTTCTCACCCATTTCAAGATTTTTAGGACGAAGTTCATCCAAAATAACTTGCGCCCAATTTATGTCATAGTTTCCGAAAATAGCAAAAAGCGCCTTGCAAACTTTTGAAGTAGGATTGTTAAAATTTCCCGATCTTGGGGTCAAAGTATGTTGCAATAGAAGATTAACAATTCTTGCTTTTGGTCGAAAATTTCTATTTTTAAAATCAAAATCATCATCTCTTTCGAAAATGTGATGAAATGTCTCACGATCATGTTCATCGATTTTAAAGTTAGAAAGATCTATTCCCGAACTCTTGCAATTGAGAATGGTACCCAAAAGATCACAATTCAAAACAATTTGAGTGCCTTTGAAACTACTCCAAATTTCATCTTCATTTCCAATATAAAATCCGCGATTTAAATTCTCATAGAAAATTTTGACAAAATTAGGATAGCAAAAAAAATCATTTTGATAAGCATCAATAAGACTAAGAACACCATTGTTTGCAAAAAGAGAATCAATTTCATAAGAAGAAAGATCTTGAAAAATAGCAAATTTTCCGGGATGGACTTTGGCATAGTTAACAGAAAGGAAATTTCATTTCATTGCATTCTATGATAATACAATGATTAGCACACAACAAACTACATGAACATTCGAAATAAAGCAAACTAAAACAAATACAACAAGATACGAAAAGATAAAATTAGTTAGAGGATGAAGATGATGAAGATAGTCCAAGTTTCTTGCCGACTTTTGAAAAGAACTTGTGCATCTTCGAAGAAATGTTATCCAACTATTTACTAACGGATCGTTTTAGAATCCGTTGATTCTCCACAATTATATTTTGGTTTTTGAGAAGGGTTTTGTTGGATGGATTGGAAGGATATTCAATGCTTTCCAAAGATGTTTCACCTTCTTCATCTTCTTCTTCAATTTCCATTTCATCCCCTTCTTCTTCTTCTTCAACTTCCTCTTCTTCCATTTTCTCATGAGCCAAATGCTCTTCCTTTTTGGTAAGTGCCTCATAAGGTTGAAAAACAAATGGAATTTTCATAAGCGAAATGTTGGAATGATTGAAAACTTTTCTACAAACAAATTCTTCGCCTTTGAAATCCATTCCAAAATAGTTAAAAATCCGAGTGAGATAAATTCCATGGTATAAAGTATTCTCACCCATTTCAAGATTTTTAGGACGAAGTTCATCCGAAATAACTTGCGCACAATTTATGTCATAGTTTCCGAAAATAGCAAAAAGTGCTTTGCAAACTTTTGAAGTAGGATTGTTAAAATTTATCGATCTTGGGGTCAAAGTATGTTGCAAAAGAAGATTAACAATTCTTGCTTTTGGTCGAAAATTTCTATTTTTAAAATCAAAATCATCATCTCTTTCGAAAATGTGATGAAATGTCTCACGATCATGTTCATCGATTTTAAAGTTAGAAAGATCCATTCCCGAACTCTTGCAATTGAGAATGGTACCCAAAAGATCACAATTCAAAACAATTTGAGTGCCTTTGACACTACTCCAAATTTCATCATCATTTCCAACATAAAATTCGCGATTTAAATTCTCATAGAAATTTTTGACAAGATTAGGATAGCAAACAAAATCATTTTGAGAAGCATCAATAAGACTAAGAACACCATTGTTTGCAAAAATAGAATCAATTTCATAAGAAGAAAGATCTTGAAAAATTGTAAATTTTCCGGGATGGACTTTGGCATAGTTAGCATAATTGATGTATGCTTTAATTGCCTCCGGATCATTGAATAATTGCTCTTTGATTTTTCTGGAAATTCTCATGGTTGAGGGGTTGCTTGAAGAAGCCATTAGAGGAGAGAGTAGAGAGCTTGAAGTTATGAAGAGAGAGTTTGAATTTGAAAATGAAAGTGAAAAGATATGATAAAAGATAGTGAATAAATAGATTCTTAAAGGACATATTCTCTGGTTAAAAGGTATCTTTTCAGAGAATTGAATGAAGTGAAAAGGTGGAGGGAAATTCAAACATTTGAATTCAAAATTTGAAATTCAAATTCAGGTAGCCATGTCGACATCATGGTAAGGACCATGTCGACATCATGGTAGGGACCATGTCGACATGTGCTTTCAATTTTCATGAATTGATTTTTCCTAAGATCTTCTAATATATATATTATTATTATTAATGTCTATTATATATTTCTGAAATATTATTATACTTATAATATATTTTAGAAAGTATTAAAAATAATAATAATAATAATAATAATAATAATAAAATAAAAAATAGAAAATAAATTTTAAAATTCAAACAGCACACCAATTTAAAATCAATCAATCAAACAATCAAGCAACTAATCTTAAGCAAGCAATTTCAACCAATTGTATTGTAAACGTGTACCTTTTTCTGAGTCCGTTTCTCTGAATTCGTCGGAGTCGTGAACAGCTGTGTAACACAAATTCGAATTATCCGTCTTTTGATTATCATCACTTGAGGACGAGTCTGAGTCATCTAGAGTAGCAGTAAATGCACGCTTCCGTTTCTTTGTTGGTTCATTGTTCATAGGAGGATTCTTCCTTTCTGGATACAGACAGTCTCTTTTGAAGTTGCCTGGTTTATCACAGTTGTAACACTTTTCATTATTTGGCACTATATTCTGATTTCCATAATTCTTATAGTTGTTTCTCTTGAGATTATTCATCTTTCTGTATTTCAGGAATCTCCTAAAATTTCTGGTCATAAAGGCTGTCGCTTCATCATTATCGCTGTTTAAGTCTGATCCATCGGTTAATGCATTGAATGCCATTGATTTCTTTTCAGATGCTTTACTTTCTCTTCTCCCGATCATTTGAACTTCATACGACATTAGATTTCCAATTAATTCTTCTATCTTCAAAATACTGATGTCATTTGCCTCTTCGATTGCAAGTGTCTTTTGATCCCATTCTGGAGTTAGAGAATTTAAAAATTTTCTGACTTGATCTTCTTCAGAAAATTCCTTTCCCAAAGATGTTAGAGAATGCACAATATCCTGAAATCTACTATACATATCTTAAATAGACTCATTAGCATTCAAATAATTGAAGCTGATTTGTGAGCATGGAAATTTTGGTCTGTTTAACTTTGCTTGTCCCCTCGTGAGTAACTGGCAAAGTTTTCCAGATTTCATATGCAGACTTACAAACTGACACTCTATTGAATTCATTCTATCTAGTGAACAAAACATAATATTCTTCGCCTTAGAATTATTTTGTGCAACAGTCTTTTGCTCAGCAGTCCACTGTGCAAAATCAATTGTGGGTTCAGAAAATTCAGTTTGTGTGATATTCCAAGTGTCTAATCCTATAGATTGTAAATATATTTTCATCCTACATGCCCAATATGCAAAGTTACTGCCATTAAAAAGTGGTGGTCTGATAGTAGATTGACCCTCTACAAATGAACTAGTGACAGAGATACTAGTGTTAATAACAGTACCAGTGTTGGTAGCCATTTTGAAAACTTTTCAAAAATCAGATTATGAAACTTTGAAAACCTTGCTCTGATACCAATTGTGAGAAATGCGGATTATGGATCTTAAGGCTAAGATTAACACTAGGGGGGAGGGTGAATAGTGTTAATAAAGAATTACTAAATCTTTTTAAATTATGTTAATTTAGACACAAAAATATGCAATATACAGACACAGATATGATCACAGAAACAATCACAGATGCAGAAATAAAATAAAAGCAGTAAAGGAAAGAACACACAGGATTTTATACTGGTTCGGAGGTACCCTACATCCAGTCCCGCAACACAAGTACGGATTTCCTTTCAAAAGCAATTGTACAATTACACCCTCGGTTTCAAGGCTACGAGGTACACCCTCCAGAATTTCGATCCTCTGGGTAGAGATACTTGATTTCCGGGCCACGAGTTTACCCAATTGATTTACTAAGGCTACAATCACACCTTTTCCCTTTTGATTGATTTCGAAGGCTACAATCACACCTTTTCTCTCTTAACAGATTACGAAGAAGTCTATAACTCTGAATAGCACTGAGAATCTTGTAGAGATAGTGATAGAGAATCAAACTAGAAATAATCGAGTATGATTCAATGTTGATTTCAGCGGAGTAATGATAAGAATATGTATTAAGAAATGAGGAAGATGAAGAGGAGTGAAAATCAGAAAAAAGTGATTGAAAATTCATTGAAACCGATCCCTATTTATAGAAGAACAACAGTCATGACCATTCATGAAGAGTTATGGCGAATAGACACTTCTCTTTGAAATTTTAATTTTTGAATCAAACTGTCACCATGTCGACATGGTCATGCTAGGCATGTCGACATCCCAAAGGATTTTTTGGTGTTTTTGATTTTCTTTGAAAATAACCTTTATCTTATATAAAAACTATTTTAAACTTTATAAATATACTTGACTATAGTTAAAGTTTATAAGTAAATATAAAGAATAATATATATTGATTTTAGCTATAATTTAATATTTGAATCTAAGTATAAATATTTAAAAGTTAAATATATTATTTAAAAAGATAGTTTAAAATCAGGAGTAATTTGACTTTGAAAATAAAGATGTTTTTGAGGCTAAAATTATTTAAAATCAGGATCGAGGGTTTTGAATCTTTTAAAAGGAAAGTTTTGAAAACGTTTTGAAAACATGATATAATTTTTAAAAATCATTTTGAATAAAAGTTAGCGGATACAAAATAATGTTCCACTAGATTTTTCGTAGGTTCCATTCTACTTAGGGTTCCATCCCTTTAACGGGCTCGAAGTGGATTCCATTCCACGAATAAATTGGATTTTAAGATGCCAGTGCTTTTCTACGAGTTTTAACAAAAATTCATAATAATGATAAAAAATACTTATCCTTGAAATCTTGAACTCTTGATAATCTTTATACTCATGAGTCTTCTATCTTGATATTTTATCTTGATATCTTGAATCTTTATACTGTACAGTCTTCATTCTTAGTACCTGCATGGTTAACTCCTGCATATACATATATATCTAAACTTATAATGTTGGTATTTATATTTTATAATATATTATAAGGTTGTTGTCATCAAAACCATCATCTCACGGACTAACAAAAATTAAGTCCAGGTTTAATTTATCAAATTCATTTAGTGACCGGTGCATCGATGTGCCGCTCGTAGCCAATTTCTGGTTTTCATTTTATATTTCAGTTTTAACTTCTTATTTTTGTGATTTCTTAACTTCTTATTTTTATATTTATGCAACATATATTCATACCATATCATATTATTTTTCCCACAAATTTATATCAACTATTTTTAAATCTTAATTTCTTTAACTTTCATATACCAAAATGTACTATGTATATAAAGTTTAAATTAAAAATAAAAACATATTTCTTACTGCAATATAATTATCGAACCTTTAGAAATCAAATCTAAAATTTTAAAGTGTATTATATATAATTTATACATCCATATATACATATATTTAACATTTTGCATATTTCCACTAAATAATTCATATCCATAAAAATATATTTCTATATATCCAAGGTAAATTTTCTAAATTCACATAAACATATACATTAACTTTAAAAACTATTTCCATGTTATTTTGACATGATCGTTTGTATACAAATCTGGGTAGATTTTCACATATCACGCAATCAAATCTATATAAATTCTTGTAGAATTCATCTTAAATACATGTTAGACCTGAATTCATAATATTTAACCTTAAAAAATTTCCATATCAATTTGACATGTTAAAATGTTCCAAATCATCAAATTCATAATCTTGGGCTACTTTTCACATTTTATTAGATATATTCATATAAATTGAATTAAATTATATAAAAATACATTTTAGACCTAAAATCATCATATCTAATCTCATAAATGAATTTCATACAAATTTGTTATATTTTAATGTCCTAAATTATTAAATTCATAGTTTTGGACTGTTTTGGCATAAACACGCAATTTCATCATATTAATTCATATAAATTACATTAAAACGAACAAAAAATTATCATATTTTATCTTAGAAATTTATTCATATAAAATTTCCATCATTTCACTATAAATTTCCAACTATGAGTCTTAAATATGTCTAGTTCTTTATATAATGTTTACATAGGCATTTAATACTTCCACTAACCCATTAATTACTCTATAATCATTCATTAAACAAGTCTGACAAAATTTCTAGTAGTCACTAAGATAAATTTTTATTTATTTCATCACGAATTTTAATCATATTAAACTATGTATCAAGCGAGTAAAAAAAATTTGGGCAAACCCGCTCACCCTATTTAATTCCTTCCAATTTCAAGTCTCTAGCCTCACATTTGTCCGTTGTCCAGAGATAGAACGTCCTTCAATTTTTTAGTTTGATTTTGAATTTTGGGTTTTAGGGTTAATCTGAGCAATTGGGGAAGAAGAATGAGATTGGCAATCGTTTTGTAATAAAATGAAATATGTGTTTTCCTTTTAATCCAAGGAGTTAGAAAACTAATTGATCGCTCAAATTTTAATTTCAATTCGAACCGCGGAGTGTACATTTGACTCAATGACGTTTTCGGCCATATCCCCTTCATACGAGCTCCAAAAGGCATAAATAAATATATTATGTGAGTCAGAAAGACATGATGGTCGCAATGGCACTGGTTTTGTCGCAAATTCCAATGTTTTGAAAATGGCCATTTTGCCCCTCTATATGATTGGTTTGTTTAATTAGTTCATCACATACAATATTTTAAATAGTATCATATTATTAATTTTTAACTAAAATATTACTCAATTTTCCAAGGCATTATATCCCCCCCCCCATAAAAGAATTTCATTCCTGAAATTCACAAAGGACAGAAAGAACGTAATAGCCGCTCTTAATTTTTCATTTTTAACCCATGTTACTCGTGTCATTCGTGCATGTGCACTCTTTCATATAAGCAAACAATCCACATTAAATATCATATATGAAATAGATTATACAAACATGCATGAAAATATATCTACACACACATATACACTTACATACACACACACACACACATATACATACATACGTACGTACATACATACATACATGCAAGTGTATATATATCGAAATGCAATGATGCGATTCTAACTTTTGGCCACCTATATGAATGTAGTTTATATGGCATATCAAGCATGAGACGCACTCTCTAATAAACATATAAGTTCGATATGAATGCAAAAATGATAATTAACGACATAAGATAATATATTCTAAACTATTCCACCTAAGGTCGGTCACTCAATCAATACCTAAGCCTTGCAAGTATGCATCCAATCCTAAAATCAAATAAGCGTAAGGAATGCACGACAAAGAGATGTGGATGGAAAACTTACATCTTCTCCTTTGGTTCTCATATACTCTCTACTGGATCATTTCCCCATTGGATCCTACCTAACTTTACAACATTGTTCCACGAATTTCACTCCAGCGCAACAATCCATATAGGACCACAGGGCGAACTCTCCTTGGATTCCAACTCCACTTCCTTTAATTGTCTAAGTTTGATCACCATAGGTGGATCATGTACCCATTTTCGCAAATCTAAAACCTGAAAAACATTATGAACACTAACCATCTTCTCAGCTAGTCATAATCTATAAGCCATACTTCTATTTTGCTCTATCATAGGGAAACATCCAAAAAATCGAGATGCAAGTTTTCCCCAATTGCTGAACCTAACCACTCTCTTCAATGGTGATGCCTTGACAAACATTAAATCACCCACTTCAAATTCCAGGTCTAGTCTTCTCTTGCCTGCATAATATTTTTACATATCTTGCACTGCCTACATTCATTTCTATATCAACTCCACCTTTTTTGAAGTGTCTTTGATCATTTACTGTCCAAGAATGATCTTATCCGTAGACTTCCACCAACATGTCAGTGGTTTGTAGGGTCGTCTATACAAAGCTTCAAAGCATGCCACCCCAATACGTGCTTGATAATTATTGTTATAAGCAAACGCCACAAGAGGTAAATGAATTTCCTATGCTCCTTCAAAATCCAGAAAACATGCCCTTAATAAATCCTCCAACCCCAGTTTACTCTTCCCGTTTGTCTATCAGTTTGTGGGTGATGCATTGTACTCATATCAACTCCATTCCATTATTACTTTGTAGACTCATCCACAAATCATTCGTAAAAAGTGGGCCCCTTTCACTTACTGTACTAACCGGTACTCTATGTAATCGAACTATATTCTTGATATACAAAGTTGCTAAGGTCGTTGCAGTTCTTGTACTCTTTATTGGATCAAAATGTGCACTCTTCATAAGACGATCTACTATTATCCAAATACTTTCATTACCTCTCCTACTCCTAGGTAACCCATCAATAAAATCCATAGTGATGTTCTACAATTTCCACCGAGGTACTTCGAAAGGTAATAATTGGTTTTTGTGCTTCGCCTTAACCTTTTGACATGTCATGCATTTAGCTTTGTACTTTGCTACATGTCTCTTTATAGTAGAAAACTCTTTTCATGTCTTGATACATTTTATCTCCTCCTAGATGAATGGTCATCTTTGAGTGGTGATACTACCTCATCAATCAGCTCCTTTACTTTGAGAACACACAATTTACCATCTCGTCTTAAGTAGCCTTTCTTATATTTAGAATAGCGGTCTAAATGACTTGATCTCTCGCCTTGCTTCAACCTATCCATAATCTCTACCGAGGCAACATCCTATCTTAGACTCATGCCTATGTGATCCATCCATGATGATAGATTTCCAAAGCTGCCAATAATCCTTGTGCATACTCTAATAGAGGTCGAAAATCAAACTCAGATATGAACTCCAACTGCCTTATCTCCGACATCATCGAGTTTAACACCGTATGCTTCCTACTCAAAGCTTTCGCCACAATACCCTTTCCTGGTATATATGCAATCCTAAAATAATATGATGCCAAAAATTTCATCCACTTTTGTTTTCTCGGATTCAAGTCTTTCTAATAGAACAAATACTTCGAAGACTTATGATCTCACAAATAATTCAAATCTTTCTTTATGTAGGTAGTGTCTCTAAGAGTTTAAAGCAAAAAAATGATAACAACCAACTTAAAATCTTAGGTTGGGTAATTCCTTTCTTGAGTTCTGAGCTATTTGCTAGCATAAGCTACCACCTTCCTTTCTTGCATCAAAACAATTCCTAACCCGGTACCACAAATGTTTGTATACACAATAAAAGATTTGGAACCATTGGGTAAAGTGAAAACTGTCTAGATATCAGCAACTCCTTCAATTTGACAAATACCGTTCATAAACATCATCCCACATAAAAACCAAATTCTTCTTGGTAAGATGTGTAAGTGGTGTAGAGATCTTTGCGAAGTATTTGTTGAACTTCCAATAGAATCCAGCCAAACCATGAAAACTTCAAACTTCAATTGCATTTCTAGGCGTCTTCTAATCTTTGATCCATAACTAAACTAGCCTTTGATACCATATGTCCAAGGAAGCGAACTTCCATCTTCCAAAAGTTACACTTAGAAATTTTTTCTTTCAAATGGTTTCTTCGTGTAACATCCAAAACTAAACACAAGTGCATCTCATGCTCCACTTCACTACTCGAGAATATCAAAATGTCATCCATGAAGACCACCACAAACTTATCTAACTCCTCTCGGAATACCTTACTCATCAAATCGAAAAAATATGCAGGAGCATTAGTTAATCCGAATGGTATGACTAATCACTCAAACAAACCACTTGGTGTTCAAAATGCAGTCTTCATAACAATATCCTCCACTACCCTCTATCGGTGGAATCCCGTAGCCAAATCCATTTGTGACAAAATCTTTGTCCCAACCAGCTTATCAAATAAGTCGTCGATACGCGACAAAGGATAACGATTCTTGCTCATTAGTTTATTCATCTCACGATAATCGATACACATCCTTAGCGAACCATCCGCCTTCATGGAAAATACTACCGTTGCTACCCACTCCAAAATACTTCTCCTAATAAAGTCTTTCTACAACAATTTAGAAACCTGCATATCCAATTCCTTTCTTTCCTTTAGAGTTATATGCCTAAGCAACATCATGACAGGCCTAGCACCATTTTATAGATCTATCCTGATTTTAATATCACGTCGGGGAGGAAGACTGGAAACTTCTTTGAATACATCAAGAAATTCTCGCACAATAATTGTAGAAGAAAGATTATCATGTGATGGGTAAAGGGAACGCAACTTGGTCAACATCACATACTTATCAGGCATAAACACACAACCAGGTCACACCCTCCATCATTCCTTAATCGAACCACCCTTATATCACAGTCCAACACTATCCTATATTGTCATCTAGTACATCCCTAAAATCAATCCATACCCTGAAAATCCTAATACATATGTATCATAATGAAACACCACACCACTATCTACCCATTCTAAGCCATGGAAAACCTCAGTAAGAATGTCAATCCACTAATAGGAATTGATACCAAAATTGATTCGTGCATAATGTGAGTGTTTAAGCCCAAATGCTATACTAATGCACTTGATACGAATGAACGTGATGCGCCAGTGTCAAATAAAGTACGAATAAGAGAATCAAGTAACAAAACACACATTCCATTATGATCTTCTTTCCCTTCTCTATAGCAGTCGATGGAGAAATTTAGACATTGGGAATACTTTCCAATGCATATGCCTTAACCACATGTCCGTCCTTCTTTAATGTTGGGTAGTTAGGCTTGATAGGTCGCATCTGATTGCATCCATAACATTTAACTTTAGAGAGATTCATCTTACAGTAATTTGCAATATCTTCGGTTTTACAACAATTACAATATTTTTCTCCCTTCTTATTCTTTCTTCCTTGTTAGGTTGCATCCATAACATTTACCTCCTTCTTAGGTTGCTCCTTATATGCTTCTCCCTTTGTAGAATTCAAAAAAGAAGCCTCGACCGAATTCTCGTGGCTAGATCCCTGTGGCACTTAGTTTAATGCCATCTTCCTCAATGGTGCATTCAATTCATCAGCACACCTCATTGCCCTTTTGAATGGGGTATTAACTAAATCTTATCCAAACCGTGACAATTCGTTAAACTTGTTTACATACTCAAAAACCGTCATTTCACCTTGCTTTACGTTGATAAACTTCTCTAACATACATCCTTTCTCCATCTTAGAAACTAACTTCACCTCAAACTTCCTTTTGAACAGATCCTAAGTGATATCCTCACATTCACTTTAGTTGTAACAGTCTGCCACCACACATCAGCTTCTTGCTTCAGATGCCATGGGGCTAAATGCCTCTACTTGACATCACTTAATCCCAATAATATAAAAATCTCTGCACAAGTGCTTAGCCATGCCTTAGTCTTCACATAAGGCTCAGTTTCATTAAAATTCTTCCCATCTAGGCTAATAAAATCCTTACACTGTTTGATAGAATTTCCAATAGATAGTTGACGAGGGGGAACCGCCATGGTTGTAGTAGTACCAGGTACAATTCGAGTCTAATTGAATTGATTCAAAGATTGCACCATGCTGCTGAACCAAATCGGGATGTTAACATCAGGATTGTTCAATAGGTCAGTTGAGCTTTAGCTCCAACTGTAGCCTCTGCTCTAGTCACCTTTGTGGAGTTACTTGTCCTCAGATATTTGAAAAATAGGCTACATTAGCGTTGTCCAATAAAATTAGATGATAGACTAGAACGGTAAAAAGGTGTATACGTATGTGTTTCTATTATTTATAAAATACAATTGTAAATACACTCACTCATACGTACAATCCACTATTTTCAAACCTTTGGTTTCTGACATAAAACAATAACTTTGACTAGAGAAGCAAAAAAAGGGTTCATTAGTTGATTGATACAAGAAGACAAAGCAAAAACTATTTATTTGCCTTTCAGAACTCACAACGGAAGAAATACAAAATATAATAATCAAATAGTACTATGTTATTATCAAACCGATCCACGCATAGTTTCACATGTCACTGATACACAAAAAAAATAAAAATCCAAATCCACACGTTAAGTATCTTACTTATATACATAAGTTATCACACATACATACTAATACACACCCAATATATATATATATATATATATATATATATATATATATAACATGCCATCATCACCTGGGCCTTCCACGTCATCATAATTTGACCCATCTCCAACAACCTATCACTTATCATAAACAAAGGAAACGTGGTGGAGAGAAGAGGGCAGACACAAAGTTTGGTGAATGAATATAACTTCAACATTTACAATACTTGTTTCATAACATAACATGATCAAAAATGATAAGCTATCATATCATTACACGTTTGGATTCACATTAAATTCATATCAAATCCGATATGCAATTCATATTCACAGACTTTCATATAGTTGTGTTACTATATTTTTTTTCTAAAATGAGGTGGCTACTTTCATGCTCGTACATGCGTTAGTTGTATAATCGTATCATGGATATATCAGACAAACCTTGAATCCCGCTATACGCGATAACAATTGTGTTACAGCCAATTGGCAACATCCAATGTCATGACTCCCTCCCATTCTAGCACTACTCTTATTCAATAACCAAGCTAAATCGAATAACTTATAAACATCACCCATGAAGGCATGCGATATTCGTGCACTAACACGCGTTGCCACTTAGGCTAGGGTACGCCTTCTGCCACTTTACTCGTGCCAAACATACTCATGGAATCTGGCGCTAGCCTCTAAATTATTATGTATTACGACCTAAAATTAGGGCCAGGTTCGATTTATCAAATTCATTCGGTGACTTGTCATACTCATGGAAGTGATAAATTATAAATTCATATAAACCGATATAAATTTATATGAATTAAATTAAATTATACCAAAATAATTTTTAGATTTGAATTCAACATATTTAACCTCAGAAAGTATTTCTATATCAATTTTTCATCTATAAAGTTTCCAAATCATCAAATTCATAATCTTGGGTTTCTTTTCACATTTTATAAAATATATTCATATAAATTCACATAAATCAAATTAAGCTATACAAAAAATACCTTTTAAACCTAAATCATCATACCTAATTTCAGAAATTAATTCCATACTAATTTGATATATTTAAATGTCTCAGATTATTAAATTCATAGTTCTGGATTGCTTTTGCATAAACATGTAATTTTATCAAATTAATTCATGTAAATCATATAAAAATGTTTAAAAAAAATATATTTAGTTCTGTCAATATCATATTTCTTGTCAAAATTTATTCATATAAAATTTCCATCATTCACTATGAGACTCTCAAATATAAGTCTCAAATATGTCTAATTCTTCATATAAAGTTTACGTAGGCATTTTATACTTACACTAACTAAATAATTACTTCGTAATCATTCAATAATCAGGATAGAAAAAATTTCTAGATGTCACTAAGGTAAATTTTGAATTTTTTTATTTAGTTACCAATTTTTGTCATATTAAACTACGAATCAAGTGTGAAAATATAAAATTTAGGCAAACCCACTCACCCTAGTTGATTCCTTCTAATATCAAGTCTCTAGTCTCACTTTTCCTCATTGTCCAGATATATAACACCCTTCAATTCACTGTTCTAATACCGCTAGTGACTCCTACGAGCTAGCCTTTCCCTCTCTCTTTGATTTGGGGTTTCACGTTCATACTTTTATTTTTGAATTTGGGGATTTAGGGTTAGCCAGAGCAATTAGGGAAGAAGAAAGAAAATGTAAATTAGTTTCTAAAATAAAATGATACACATGTTTTCTTTTAAATATAGGGAGTTAGAAAACCGCTTGACCTCTCAAATTTAAATTTGAATTCAAACCTTGTAGCGTTTGCCTGACTCGACATTATTTTCGATTGTATCTCATCTTTACGAGCTCTAAACAACATAAATAAATATGTAACAACCCGGGGCTTTGTTGTTAATATATTATCGTCATTGGACGATTAGTGTTACCAGCTAATTGCTGTTAAGAGTTTGTAATCGGTTTGAAATTCGTATGAATCCGTTGAAGAGTTTTGTGGGCTTTAAATGGAATCTTGGCCCAAGTGTTTATGGGTGCTGTGTTGTATCATAAGGAAGTGACCCGTTCGTTTCCCCCTTGAATCATTTTTCACAAAACCCTAAACAAAACAAAACGAAAAATAAATGGTGGCGGCTCGATCTCCTTTCCATTCGTCTTCAAAAACTCGTGAAGCCCGTTCGTGCTTCCTCGTGCGTTTCTCGTTTTAAAACTAGGGCTTCAAGGCTGCTCGTTCTCGTCGTCTTCTTTTCGAAGCTAGGGCACGTACAAAATCGTGCCAACTTTAAGATGATTGTCGCCGCTTGCTCTGACGATCGGCGTCTCCTTGCTTGGCTCTCGACTGCTTCGATTGTGGCAAAGGTGAGTGATTCTTTTCACTCACATCTGTTTCAACCTCAGCTTCATTTAGGTTTGAATTCCTATATTCCGTTCGTTTGGAGTTGTTAGTTAATTTATCTCGGCATTCGATTTTGTTTGATCTTGATGATTTCTCTGGTTTTGTCAATTTCATATGATTTGACGATGGCTTATTCATCACGGTTTCGAATTGCTTTCGTCACCTTCCCGGTTTATTCTGATTTTTCTGATGATTGATTTTGTTCTTTGTTCCCTTTTGTTTCAAATCAGTCGTTCACGGCTTTGGATCGAATTTTGAAATTACCTGACTTTGCGTTGACTTTGGATTGCCATAGCTATGTTTTGAACTGTTGCTTGACTTCGTCATCTTTGAGTTTAGTTAGAAGTCTGCAGGCATGATTTGTGAAAACATTTTTGGTATAAGGATTTATAGTATCTTTGCATTGCTTCGTCTTCAACATGCCTGTAGTGTTCACTGTTTTATATGTTGGTGATTTGTGAATTTTATCCCTGATTTCACTTTCGATCTATACCTAGTATGTATGAGTTGTTTGCATTCTTACTGGTTCGCATTGCTCTATTCACTTCGAATAAGTTTACATCTGTTTTACTTGAGTATGTGCATTTAGGTCATGTGGATGGTCAGGCTTTGTATTGGTTTTTGTATTCACACTTCATGTTTTAGTTGAGTCTGATTCGGTCTCGACCTCAGCCGATCAATGAAGTGTTGCATTGTATTCATGTTATATGTCCCAGTGCATTTACTTGTGTACATTGTAGTTTTCATTACACTGTATATTCATCATGGCAATTGTTCATGTGTATGCACATCTGAAGTATTCACTAACCTGAGTTGTTGCATTGGTTATCCACTTGATACTTGAAGTCTTTAATTGGTCTTCAGTTCGACTTTGACTTGGTGATACTAGTGACCGTTTGCTGTGTTTTACCTCTGACTGATTTACACTGTCTTTGGTTTCACTGCATAGTCATGTGTCTGGTTCATTTTGATGTTGGATTTAGTCTTGTACCACTTGAGTCTGCACTTGCACTGTCTCTGACCTTTTGGCACTTATGTTGCATTTCATTCTGTTGTTGGCTGGTCAACACTTATTGTTGTTGTCACTGCACAGTGCACTTAGTCTCCTTTATGTTGCATAGCTTGTTCTTTGGTGTTGAGCATTTGCGTCTGCAGTTTTCACTGCAACCTTTGTCTGCATATCGAGTTGTTTCACTGATGCATCCATTTTCACATCTCTTGGTTGCCTCTTTTATTGCCTGTTCTTCGAGACATGTTGTCTAGTACACTTGTAGTCTTCATATTTGTTTCTAACCATTCTTTGTGCTACCTGACTGGAATGGTTGTACACTTGTGATCTTGTGGTGGCTGCAGTTTTTGGTTGCAGTTGCCCTTGTTGTTTTGCATTGCACTGATGCAAATGGATTGTTTTCTGACTACACTTGAGTTGAATCCAGCTAATAGCTCGGATTTGACCTTGTGCTGATTCCTATTTTTAATGCTGTAGTGGCGAGGCAGTGCACGCGTGCGCGTACTGCAGCCACACAGGATTGACGTTTTGAATTGATATTTCAATTGCTTAAATTGTTTTCTGGGTCCAACTCAATATATTTTGAATCGTATTTTGATTTGGTTTAATTTGTTGATTTTGTTTTTAATTTTCACTTTGGCAATTCTGATGTTTTCCAAATTATCTTCATTGATAATCTTTTCTTATATCTTTGTTGATATTTTGAATCTGCTGATTTGTTGTTTAACACTATTAAGTGTTATATTTACCGTTATCCGATTTCTCTATTAAAGGATCGGATATACGAGAATTATTGTGACTGTCGTCTATTCATTATTTAATTATTATTGCTTCTGTGCACTAATAACTGAGTTTGAATTAGACTGACCCGTGTATTATTTTCTTTTGAATTTAATACTCGGGTCAGATCGAGTATTTACAGGTTGTTGATATCTTACTTTGGGTTGCTGCCTGAGCTATGAAGTCTTTTCATACCTTTTGGAGTAGTCGTCGTCATTTTGTAGTAGTCAGTGTATTAGTATAGGAAGATATGTATTCATGTATATTATTCACGATAATGTACTTGTATATGTAACTTCCAGAGTCGACAGTTGTAGTTGTATCATATGTACTGTATCACATGTATTGTAACTGTCATCAGTTATATATATATATATATGTATATATATATATGAGACTTTTGTTATCTGCGTTCCGCATTTATATTATCTGTGTTATTATTATATATATTGTCCTAAACTATTATGAACCATCGTAGTTCGTTTTACACTAGAATTGGATATGTCGATGGGAGTAAATAAGAGATGAAAATTAAAAATATATACCACTCCTATCGAGGTAACCAATACTAGTGTAAGGCCTAACTACGGATGGCCGCTCCTATCCAGCCTTATTCTTCGTGATAACAGACAGTATTTAATTTAATACTCTTTGTTATTGTAAGCATAGAGGTAGGGTGTCACAGTTGGTATCAGAGCTTGGGGTTTATGGACATAATATAAAACATAACTTAGATGGAACATGTGTTACAACTATTAGTCGATGTTTTATTTGTGCTTTGAGTCAAAACCAAAGTTTTGAAATTATGATGAAAATTTTAAATTTCCTTATTTAAAAATAAAAAGTGAAACTGTGTTTGATGATTAAGTAATTTAAGTTTTGTTTATCAGAGTGCGCAGCGGAAACAGGGAGACTGCTTCGCTGAGTACAACTGAAAATTATTTTGATTCAAGAATCAAAATATGAAAATGAATTTAATTTCATTATGTTGTTTAACCAGTGGTTATAATTTTGTTGGGATTCTTGCTGGTTTTGCTTGATGCTGATAACATATCTGATTAGATTTTTGCTATTTTAAATTATCTTCGTTGAAGATAATAGAGTAATTTCTTTGTTTATATTGTAGTGTGCGTGCAAATATGAATTACACGTTACTACATTAATTTTACGTTGAACCGATGCTTGGTTATGAAACGTATTTTGTTGCCGTTATTTTATAACGGGATTTTTACATCGGTGCTAAATTTTTGAAGCACGATGTTTTGTTGATATTTTTTTTTATCAATGGAAATTCACTGGTGTTATATTTTGATGCAAATTATTTTGATGAGATTTTGACGTTTGAAAATCACTGTCGCTTTGACTTCAGTGATTGTCATATTTTAAAGTGGATTTTCAAGCTATTATCCCGCAATCCTGATTTTGAGATCCGTTTCTACGGTGTTTTGAGAAGTGCCATTTCCTTGTCGAAATTGTCACTAATGTTGCTGTTTTTATCATGGATTTAAAATCATTTTAAAAAATAAAATTGTTTTTCAAATTTTTTATAGTTTGCGCTTTCAAAAGAATGAGGAAGCGATTTAAACGATTCAGCAAAATCGAGGACTATGAACCCTTTCTTTTACTGATTCGCTTAATTTCGGACTTGTTCTTTTGAGAATGTAAATTATTACTTTTATAAAATAAATGAAATTGTTTTCAGAAGTTTTGCAGTTTGCGCTTTCAAAGGAATGAGGAAGCGATTAAAACGTTTCAGCAAAATCGAGGATTATGACCCCTTTCTTTTACTGATTCGCTTAATTCCAGACTTGTTCGTTTGAGAATGTGAAATGTTATTTTTGGAATACACAATTTTGCACTTTCAAGGAAACGACGAAGAGATTTAAACAATTTAGTAAAACACGTGGTTATGGGGTATGTGCGTTTGCTATTTTGGTTAAATTCGGACTCGTTAATTGAAATATTTGCTGTTTGATGATTTTACACTTTTAAGGAAACGATGAAGAGAATTAAACGATTTAGTAAAACTCGTGGTTATGGGACATGTGCGTTTGCTATTTGGTTAATTCCGGACTCGTTAATTGAAATATTTGATGATTTTCGTGTGCTTTCGAGCCACTATGAGGACCATCGGGTCATATGAGGACCTTCGGGTCAAATACCAGTACCAGACCATTGGGTCATATGTTGGACCTTCGGGTCATTTGTTGGGCGCCAAAATTATGTTGGGTACTTGGTAGGCTTCGGCCATATGTTATTGCACGTGCGGCGTAGCTAAAACTCGCCATCTGATGGTATCGATCCAACCTTTTATGTTGATTTTCTAGATTATCTTAATTGATTTCTAGATATTTGTTGTTTCCAATTAACTGCAGGTAATTGGACATTTGTTGATATGAGTTCTGATTATCGTTTTTGATAATCAGATATTTTTTGTTTCTGGTTATCGCTTGTGATAATTGGATATTTGTTGATATGAGTTCTGATTATCGTTTTTGATAATCAGATATTTGTTGTTTCTGATTATCGCTTGTGATAATTGGATATTTGTTGATATGAGTTCTGATTATCGTTTTTGATAATCGGATATTTGTTGCTTCTGATTATCGCTTGTGATAATTGGATATTTGTTGATATGAGTTATGATTATCGTTTTTGATAATCGGATATTTGTTGTTTCTGATTATCGTTTTTGATAATTGAATATTTGTTGTTTCTGATTATCGTTTTTGATAATCAGATATTTGTTGTTTCTGATTATCGTTTTTAATAATCGAATATTTGTTGTTTCTGATTATCGTTTTTGATAATCGAATATTTGTTGATTTGAGATTTGATTATCGTTTTTGATAATCAAATATTTGTTGATTTGAGATTTGATTATCGTTTTTGATAATTGAATATTTGTTGATTTGAGATTTGATTATCGTTTTTGATAATCGAATATTTGTTGATTTGAGATTTGATTATCGTTTTTGATAATTGAATATTTGTTGATTTGAGATTTGATTATCGTTTTAGATAATCGAATATTTGTTGATTTGAGATTTGATTATCGTTTTTGATAATTGAATATTTGTTGATTTGAGATTTGATTATCGCTTTTGATAATCGAATATTTGTTGATTTGAGATTTGATTATCGTTTTAGATAATTGAATATTTGTTGATTTGAGATTTGATTATCGTTTTTGATAATCGAATATTTGTTGATTTGAGATTTGATTATCGTTTTTGATAATCGAATATTTGTTGATTTGAGATTTGATTATCATTTTTGATAATTGAATATTTGTTCATTTGAGATTTGAGTATCCTTTTTGATAATCGAATATCTGTTGATTTGAGATTTGAGTATCCTTTTTGATAATCGAATATTTGTTGATTTGAGATTTGATTATCATTTTTTATAATCGAATATTGGTTGATTTGAGATTTGATTATCGTTTTTGATAATCGAATATTTATTGATTTGAGATTTGATTATCGTTTTTGATAATTGAATATTTGTTGATTTAAGATTTGATTATCGTTTTTAATAATTGAATATTTGTTGATTTGAGATTTGATTATCGTTTTTGATAATGGAATATTTGTTGATTTGAGATTTGATTATCGTCTTTGATAATTGAATATTTTTTGATTTGAGATTTGATTATCGTTTTTGATAATCGAATATTTGTTGATTTGAGATTTGATTATGTTTTTGATAATCGAATATTTGTTGATTTGAGATTTGATTATCGTTTTTGATAATCGAATATTTGTTGATTTGAGATTTGATTATTGTTTTTGATAATCGAATATTTGTTGATTTGAGATTTGATTATCGTTTTTGATAATCGAATATTTGTTGATTTGAGATTTGATTATCGTTTTTTATAATTGAATATTTGGTGATTTGAGATTTGATTATCGTTTTTGATAATTGAATAGTTGTTGTTTTTAAATTATTTGGTTGATAACTAGATAATTGCAGTTTTGCAAATTGTGATTTGTGTTTCCTAATTATCTTTGTTGATAATTAGATTTTGCTGTTCTCTAATTATCGTATCAATAATTAGATATTGCTGTTTTGTGATTTCTGTATTCTAATTATCTAATTGATAATTGAATATTGCTGATAATTGTATTTTTTCAGCTTTGTTGTTTTCTGATTATCTAATTGATAATTAGATTTTGTTGAGAATTTGTGTATTTCTTTTATGAAGTTAAAAGATTTCTTTAGCGTTTGTATTCTCTACCTTTATTTTTATAGCTTAACCAGTTTATGTTAGAAAAATAATTGTTAGTGACGACCTTAATTATGAAAATTCCGGGGACACAATTTTTATAAGAAGGGGAGTCTGTAACAACCCGGGCTTTGTTGTTAATCTATTATCGTCATTGGACGATTAGTGTTACCAGCTAATTGCTGTTAAGAGTTTGTAATCGGTTTGAAATTCGTATGAATCTGTTGAAGAGTTCCGTGGGCTTTAAATGGAATCTTGGCCCAAGTGTTTATGGGTGTTGTGTTGTATCATAAGGCAGTGACCCGTTCGTTTCCACCTTGAATCATTTTTCACAAAACCCTAAACAAAACAAAACGAAAAATAAATGGTGGCGGCTCGATCTCCTTTCCATTTATCTTCAAAAACTCGTGAAGCTTGTTCGTGCTTCCTCGTGCGTTCCTCGTTTCAAAGCTAGGGCTTCAAGGCTGCTCGTTCTTGTCGTCTTCTTTTCGAAGCTAGGGCACATACAAAATCGAAGATGCTGACTTTAAGATGATTGTCGCCGCTTGTTCTGACGATCGGCGTCTCCTTGCTTAGCTCTCGACTGCTTCGATTGTGGCAAAGGTGAGTGATTCTGTTCACTCACATCTGTTTCAACCTCAGCTTCATTTAGGGTTGAATTCCTATATTCCGTTCGTTTGTTCTTGTTATTTAATTTATCTCGGCATTCGATTTTGTTTGATCTTGATGATTTCTCTGGTTTTGTCAATTTCATATGATTTGACGATGGCTTGTTCATCACGGTTTCGAATTGCTTTCGTCACCGCCCCGGCGTATTTTGATTTTTCTGATGATTGATTTTGTTCTTTGTTCCCTTTTGTTTCAAATCAGTCGTTCACGGCTTTGGATCGAAATTTGAAATTACCTGACTTTGCGTTGACTGTGGATTGCCATAGCTATGTTTTGAACTGTAGCTTGACTTCGTCATTTTTCTGTTGGCTTCGGCATGACCACAGTCTTGAGTTTAGTTAGAAGTCTGCAGGCATGATTTGTGAAAACATTTTTGGGACAAGGATTTATAGTATCTTTGCATTGCTTCGTCTTCAACATGCCTGTAGTGTTCACTGTTTTATATGTTGGTGATTTGTGAATTTTATCCCTGATTTCACTTTCGATCTGTACCTAGTATGTATGAGTTGTTTGCATTCTTACTGGTTCGCATTGCTCTATTCACTTCGAATAAGTTTACATCTGTTTTACTTGAGTATGTGCATTTAGGTCATGTGGATGGTCGGGCTTTGTATTGGTTTTTGTATTCACACTTCATGTTTTAGTTGAGTCTGATTCGGTTTCAACCCGAGCCGATCAATGAAGTGTTGCATTGTATTCATGTTATATGTCCCACTGCATTTACTTGTGTATATTGTAGTTTTCATTACACTGTATATTCATCATGGCAATTGTTTATGTGTCTGCACATCTGAAGTATTCACTGACCTGAGTTGTTGCATTGGTTATTCACTTGATACTTGAAGTTTTTAATTGGTCTTCAGTTCGACTTTGGCTTGGTGATACTAGTGACCATTTGTTGTGTTTTACCTCTGACTGATTTACACTGTCTTTGGTTTCACTGCATAGTCATGTGTCTGGTTCATTTTGATGTTGGATTCAGTCTTGTACCACTTGAGTCTGCCCTTGCACTATCTCTGACCTTTTGGCACTTGTGTTGCATTTTATTCTGTTGTTGGTTGGTCAACACTTATTGTTGTTGTCACTGCACAGTGCACTTAGTCTCCTTTATGTTGCATAGCTTGTTCTTTGGTGTTGAGCATTTGCGTCTGCAGTTTTCACTGCAACCTTTGTCTGCATATCGCGTTGTTTCACTAATGCATTCATTTGCACATCTCTTGGTTGCCTCTTTTATTGCCTGTTCTTCGAGACATGTTGTCTAGTACACTTGTAGTCGTCATATTTGTTTCTAACCATTCTTTGTGCTACCTGGCTGGAATGGTTGTACACTTGTGATCTTGTGGTGGCTGCTGTTTTTGGTTGCAGTTGCCCTTGTTGTTTTGCATTGCATTGATGCAAATGGATTGTTTTCTAACTACACTTGAGTTGAATCCAGCTAATAGCTCGGATTTGACCTTGTGCTGATTCCTATTTTTAACGATGTAGTGGCGAGGCAGTGCACGCGTGCGTGTACTGCAGCCACACAGGATTGACGTTTTGAATTGATATTTCAATTGCTTAAATTATTTTCTGGGTCCAATTCAATATATTTTGAATCGTATTTTGATTTGGTTTAATTTGTTGATTTTGTTGTTAATTGTCGTTTAGGCAATTCAGATGTTTTCCAAATTATCTTCATTGATAATCTTTTCTTATATCTTTGTTGATATTTTGAAACTGCTGATTTGTTGTTTAACACTATTAAGTGTTATATTTATCGTTATTCGATTTCTCTATTAAAGGATCAGATAGACGAGAATTATTCTGATTGTCGTCTATTCATTATTTAATTATTATTGCTTCTGTGCACTAATAACTGAGTTTGAATTAGACTGACCCGTGTATTATTTTCTTTTTGAGTTTAATACTCGGGTCAGACCGATTATTTACAGGTTGTTATTATCTTACTTTGGGTTGCTGCTTGAGCTATGAAGTCTTTTCATAGCTTTTGGAGTAGTCGTCGTCATTTTGTAGTAGTCAGTGTATTAGTATAGGAAGATATGTATTCATGTATATTATTCACGATAATGTACTTGTATATGTAACTTCCAGAGTCGACAGTTGTAGTTGTATCATATGTACTGTATCACATGTATTGTAACTGTCATCAGTTATATATATATATATATATATATATATATATATATATATATATATATATGAGACTTTTGTTATCTGCGTTTTGCATTCATATTATCTGTGTTATTATTATATATATTGTCCTAAACTATTATGAACCATCGTAGTTCGTTTTATACTAGAATTGGATATGTCGATGGGAGTAAATAAGAGATGAAAATTAAAAATATATACCACTCCTATCGAGGTAACCAATACTAGTGTAAGGCCTAACTACGGATGGCCGCTCCTATCCAGTCTTATTCTTTGTGATAACAGACAGTATTTAATTTAATACTCTTTGTTATTGTGAGCGTAGAGGTGGGGCGTCACATAATATACCTTGCAAATTAGGAAAATAGGATGGTAGCAATGGCACTAGTTTCATCACCAAATTCCAATGTTTGTGAAATGACCATTTTCCCCTCCATATAATTTAATTAGTTAATTAATTAAATAAATCCACTATTTTTCACTCAATTTCTGGATATTACGATTAATTTCTTAAGGTATTTTATTTAATTATGACCTTAAAATAAATTAAAATGATAAAATGTTATACACTGATTTATTTAATTAGACGGGCTAAAATAATTTTTTAAATATCTAATAAACGTTCTAAATAAGGATATTTTTAAAATTTAATTTAGATAGACATAGCTAAGTAGTAACACCCACCACTATACACATACTACTAAAGCGTATTACTAGGTAAAAATATCTAATAGCACAAAAAGTAAGACCACATTGCACTATCACATGTGAATATTCCCTTGGGCTAACACCGATCCATATTTTAAAAATCATAAAGTATTCACCAATACATACATGGTATTGGCAGAAAGCAATGGTCACATGCATTTCTAGGGTAGAACATTATATAATATGGAACAAATCACAAAGAACACAGAGTCAGCAACACAGTGATACCATATAACAGAATACAAATATACAAGTTCAAGTGGGTCTACTAAAATAGTCAATTTCCCACTATCTATCAAATAAATACAACGTATATGTCTAACACATACATCTCATCATCATCAACACACATAAGGTTACATAAGTAAATAACGATACGCTAGTAAACTAATAAAGTAGTCTCCAACCATTCCCCATTATCACATGCTGGTCACTTCATCCTGAACGTGGAATGTCTAGGATTGACCCAAGTATTATATAAATAACACGCTGGTTATGTAACCACTCATACCTTAATGGACTCATATTTTCGAATAAATCAAAAACCCAATTACATTTGGGTATGGATCGTTGGTGTTAGCAACTTGTAATAAACATATGTATATGAGTGAGCTATCTATACGAACTCGCGTGGAATAGTAAAATATAATAAAACATATGCTAGTTGATAGCTGAAACCGCATGGGAGGAAGTATTGACTCATGATTTGAAGTTGGCAACTATAGTATATGATTTAGAGATTTGAAGGCTTTATCTAATAGGAGAATGGTTTGGGTTGTTCATTGATCCCACATCATTAAAGTACCTCTTCTCTGAGAATGATCTTAATCTTCGCCAGCAGCGATGGTTAGAGTTCTTGGCCTCTTACGACTTTAACATTTCTATATAACCATAAGAGAAATGCATTCATCGATGCTTTGAGCATAAGACATGCCAGTTTAGGAAGCGATGTTCCTAGAATGGACATAGCTTGAGTTTATCGCTGGTTACGACATCACAGCTCGATGTGAGCTACGGGCAAAAGATGATGGCTAGTTTGACTATCTAACCTACTTGGATTTAGCGGATCTGTACTTATCAGAGGCGTGAAGCTAGACTAGTAGAGATCATGGCTAAGTTAGAGGAATGAGTAGTGTTTGTAAAGGTGATGTAGTGCAGACTCGACTGAGGCAGTTGGCTCCATAAGGATGAGATATTAATTATTCTCGATGTCGTTAGGTTGAGGGATGAGGTACTATGAGAGTGCTCTCATTTTAGACTGACTATATATCCCGATGATAATGAAAATTATCCTAATTCACAATATACATTTTGTTGGGATTGGATGAAGGATGCAGGCATTCATCTCGAGACTTATAAACAATCAGCTAGTAAAAACTAAGCAGATGAAACAAGTGGTTTGCTACAACCACTTGAGATTCCCAAGAGGAAATAGGAATAGAAATTGATGTACTTCACCTACGAAATTTCTAGGTGTAGAGGAGAATAAAGTAGCATTTAGATCATAGTCAAATGATTGACGAAGAATGCGAGATTTATATTCATTAAGTTCAGTAGAACAAGTATCCAAATTAGTCGAATTATATATGAAATAGACAATCTGATTCCATGATGTGTCGAAGGGCATTGTAAGTGGAGGAAGCCCTTTGTTCACTAGTGTGTTTTGGGTGAACTTAAAAGAGGCACTAGGAAATTTGGTACCAAATCAGCTAGAAGATATTGAAATTGAACCGGAAACTTCAGGACCTAGTAGGCTTATATTCGTCGTAGGATGTGATACGAAACAACTTAGAGGAAGATGGTTAAGCAGTATAGGTTCGGTAGAGTGACAACAAAGGTGATTGCGTATGGGGACTGATGAGAGCACGAGGATCGCTTTTTCGGAGCTCTTTACCTGATGAGATTTCCATTTTATCATCGGCTTTCAATTTGATGCTTTATACTAGACAGTTTATCCTCCCGCATGCTAGGATAGGCATGAATGTTATGTTTCGGTGTTTGTTTTTGTATATGCATGTTTGATGGTTGATTGTTGGCAATTAATACGATTACTTATGCTTATATGGTTCTTAGGTATGTGAGACAGTTATGGTTTGATATAGGATATTTGTTTAGGATGATTGCTATATATGATTAACATGCTCGGATAATTAATATGATGCTACAATTATGTTTAATCCTCTTTGCAGAGGATACATATGCTGAGATCCCTCGGATATGAGATGTATACATATTTTTGTTGTTTGGGGATTTTTTTGGACCTAGCCGTACAAAGGAGGTGTTGTCAAATTTTTTGGAAATAAGAGAAGCTTTGGAAGACTAAGGGTTAGGAGACATTTTCCTTACTTTAGGAATTTGAAGGCAAAATCCTTTTAAAGAGGGGAGGACGCAACAACTGGCAATGTTAACGATAAGATATTTAAATAATCGATTTAAATATTGAATTGTTAATTAATTTAATGTCAAAAAATACGACCTTTTGCATATGGTCAAATTAGGAATCGAGACCACTTTCGTTGAGTTTGGATTGACATTACGAATTAAAATGAGTATAAACACCATTATATTTGGAATAGAAGAATCAGTGGCCAAAACAATCTCGAAACGCATGAAATTGGCATCCCGGTGCGCGGTCTCAAATAGCTACGAAATTTATACCACTGGGACCATAAAATTTAGGTGATGTGCAAGGACGAGTTTTGCTCCGATCTTCCATGTGATCGTACGACCTCAAAATGTATGACGGTTTATTTGAAAAATCAAATAAATTATACACACACACACACACACACACACACACACTCACTCATACATACTTTCCTCTTTCATTTTCCTCTCTTCCTCCTCCTATAACAGAAAAATAGTTGACCCTCTTTCTCTAATTAAATCAAGAGCTATAGGCTATGAAAATCGATGAGACCATTCGTTGAACTCGTGGTGAGGAGAACTTCGAATCTATATAGACATTGGGTTGTGCGAAAGTGATTGGCAAATGTCCTATTTTAATCGTCTATCTAGGGTTTAGGTTGGATGGAGAGAGAGGTGGAGATGACTGCACCATCTTCTTTCTCTTTTTGAGGAGCACTTTCCAACGAAGTTTTCGCCACAACTGATCAAGGGCAGTAAATTGGGACATTTGGAGTGAGGCATGGGTCTAGCAGGTCGCGATAGATAGAGGGGATCCGGGCTTCATGGAAAAGGGTCCATCACGAAGAGGATGCGTAGTGTGGCACAATGCAGCTGATGATGCGTTTATTCATGGACTAGGGAGTGAGAAAGGAGAGAGGGTTGCTTAAATGGGTTGGATTGTGCATATCTGTGCACGTCATGGAAGTATAATTTGGTGAAGAAGGAGAATATGAAAGGTAATTAAGATAATTAATTTAATTAAGTTAATTAATTGTTTAAATTATTTCACTTCTTATAAAATCCATATCTTTTGAATATGAGGTTCGATTTAGTCGCGGTTACTTGCGTTGCGCTCATGATGGAGAGCTTGGCAACTTGGCATAGGATCTTTGAGCTTTTGTTAAGATGAGTGATATTTTCTCTCACCATACTGCGATTGTTAGTATAGTATAAAAATGACATTTTAAAATGATTTCCAACTTTAAAAACATGACTTCCAGTATATTTAAATCCACATCTGATTTTATAAAAGAATTTTAAAGTGTTTTAAAATGGTTTTAAATCGGATATTACATACATTATTATTGACGTATTATTTTTAGGAAATCATTAGATTTAGGCTACTTCTAATATGAATTATTGTATTGGTTTATAAAAAAGTGTTATATATGTTGTACATATGGTATGATAGATGTGTGTATGCTTGTTGGTTTCATACATTGTTGTTTTCTTGTGTTAGATGAAAATGTCGATCGATAGGCCATATAGTGTTAGGAAATTTCCCATCGGATAGAGTTAACCCGCCTTTTGGCAAGGCCATGGACATGCGAATTTAACTAAATCGACCGCTCGTTTGTCGGGTTTGGAATACGGTGGGTTTGCATCAACTGGATGGATAGACGATCAATCACGATTGATAAATATGATTACGAAGCCTGGGTTTGGCATAACATGGTTCGGTCATTGGAGTTCTGTCAGGTGGTTCGGTCAGGATGGCGTGGTTCGGTTTTAATGGTGTGGTTCGGTCTCCGTGGCATGGCTCGATCGTATATGGCTTGGTGTTGGAGTATGGTCCGGTCAAGGTGGGTTGGCTTAAGTCGATCTACATCTTGTTTTGGGTTCAGCAAGCATTTGGAGACAGGATCGGTAGTTTGGTTTTGGACCGGTTATGAGCGTTCGGTCGTTGTGGTTCGGCATTTCTATATCGGTCATTTTAGAGTCGATCGGTAGGTAGGCTAGGAGACGATGGGGAGTGGTTCGGAATTAGTGGATCAACCATCTATGGATCGGCCAAGATAGTTAGGCTGAGGTGGTTCAGCATGTTGAGATGGGTCGGTCACGGTGGTATGGATCGATGCTGGAAGTGGGTTGGTAGTGGTGTGGCTCGGCATTTGGATGGGTCAGTGAATTGGTATTGGAATGGTGAACATGGGATCGACATGGGAAGAGCACTTGGGTCGGCACCGATTCCTACTTCGGGTCGGTAGGCAGTAGGCTTCGGGATTGCACTAGAATATGCTCGGTCGTCAACCTGGGTTCTGGGTCGGTCGGTATGATGGAGTGGGAGTTATTTGCTTTGGGTCGGTCTATGCATATCCCCGGGTCATTGTAAGGACCCGATTCTTCGACTTCCGAAAATTCAACATCGATACTCACTTTATCGACCGCCGAGCAATCGAACGACGGAAAACCGAACACTTAGGGTTTTAAAGAAAAAGAAAAAGAAGAAAAAGACAGAGAAGATAGAAAATAGAGAGGAAAGAAAATAGAAAATAGAACGGAACAGAACACAACACAACAATAACAGAATCTCACAATTCGCAGCGGAACAACATATAATAATAAATGAATAATCTTTAAACAAAGAACTATATCAGTTATTACATTTTATACATTACATCATATCATCAGAGTGTACAACAATATACAACAACAAACAATGCAGCGGAAAAAGAAATACTATATACTAGTAATACGCCATGCCATCCATCTTGCCTCCAGCAATTCCAGAATATCTAGAATATCCTGATAAACCTAACTCTTGACTGCCCGTGTAGAAATTGGTGGGCACCCAAAGTTTAGGAAGGAAAACAATAAACTCCGAGTCAGTCATGTGACTGGTGTGAGAACTCAAAACAATCTATTTATCTTTAAAATCAAAATAGAGGAATATTTTTAAAGTCAATTCGCAATGCTTTTAAAAATGAGACTACCATAAGGCCTCCCGCACACACACACACACACACACAATGCAAACGCAGAATCGGAGGAGATTTCTCCTTATGATAGTCAAAGATGCTTGATACGCATTTATAAAGAACATTTGATATTATTACTAGTGCATAGTGTAGGAAAAATTCATTTCGAAAGTAGAATATAAATCTTAGCCAACATACGACCATTATCGTATGCCTACTATAGCTACCATCCAAACAGTGGGGCGCCACCATAAGTGAATGATAGGTTCTACAACTAATACCGTACAAGATCGTATTGTTTCTTTGGATTTCCAACGAATGATCAGGCCAAGGAACTTCCCATTGCCACATGAGAATGCCTCTGGATGGACATCCCCGAGAACCAAACCGGATCTCTACCAACACAAGGCCGGGTTACCCCTAACTGAGTAACAACTGACCGAATATGCCATCCCCCGGTCCTTTGGGACATTTCAACCGAGCGCTCGAAATCAATTCACACAATCATAAAGTGTTTTCAACATGAGTAAGTATCTGGGCTCCATACCATGATACCACCCTTTTCCAGAAGGAAATGCACATACCCTAAAGGGCGCTACCCCTCATAACCTTGCTGCATCTTTCCTGTTTTGACCATTCCGGGGTGTGAGGCTCGACGAAGTCACGTCCACAAAAACATACTTTATATAAAAGCCATGCTTTGGGTCAACAAATGATCATAGAAATGATCACCAGGATAGACGATCAAATAAACGATCCTATCACAAATAATCAACACAATGATCATTTCACAGCAACACTCAGCATGTCACATTACCAAATTGGGAATATATCGCTGATAACCTTCAACTACATAACCTCTGAGCTCGTACGTCTCAGAGAAGGGTGTTAAGCTAAAAGAATAAATTCTCCGCCACCAACAGAAATATATTTGAAAGAAATCTGCTTTATATCTCAATTTGTAATGTCAGACATACAATCCATACAAGTCTGTTCCGGGCTCGAACAAAACCGAAGGCACTTACAAAGAAGTCCTTGCAATCCGGATATTCACAATCCTGATCGGATTTCCCATCACATATGGAGAACTCAATACCGTAGCTACTCGGTGCAGAGTCAATCGACAGGTCATCCTATCGCTCTCGCAAATACCGGGTCTTCAACACCGATCTTCAATGCTATCCATTACGTCGTATCACTATTCGGAATGGGTAATCCGAATAACGAGCGCAATGATTTAAAAATAAGTGTGCATTCAATTTCAACAAATCACAACAAATACCTTTCAAAGGTAAATATTGATAGTCGGTTATTGAACTATCAATGGATATGCACAACATCACCAGATTCCAAATAATTTTCCAAATTAATTATTTCCCAAAGATATCTTTACAATATACATAATTTTCACACTTCAAAAATAAATCAATATTTATTTTTAAACAGATTCTCCTTTTCATTCATAAATTCCATAGTGAATTTATATTCCAAAATATCCATGCATATACGATTTCAATTATTCATTTCAATTTATCTTCAAAAAGATAAATCCTCAAAACGATTCATTTTGCATTGGAAAACATTTCCATACTTATTAAGTAATTCTCAATCCATTTATTTTCAACACTTGGAAAATATTCAATATACTTAAATCGAAATTAAGTATATATTTCATTCTTTAAGGAAATCATTCTCTTAAACATATTTATTTGGGCCAAAACGAATGTTGCGTAAAACATCGCTACGACGTCCCAAAATCACTAGTATAGGGATTCGAAATTAAATAGATATATAAATCCCAATACTATACAAAACATTTCCTTTCGGAAATCATTTACTATAACAACAGTGTTATAGTCCACCATTTCCTTCTATTTCTCGAAAACGTCTATTTCAACAATAAATGTTGAAATCTATGGTTTCGAATCTCAACACATTTTGAAAACATCGTTAGATTGTTTTAATTCTGTTTAAAACATCACATCTAAAACATTTTTCTTTAACATGTTATTCACTATTCAAAAACGTGAATATACTTTGTTAACAAATTTCATCCTTTTATTCATTTTATTTCAAAGGATTATTCACAGTCAAAAACGTGAATATAACTCCATTAATAGGTTACAACAATTTACTTATCAAATAAGTTGTTTACGAATTTATAAAACAACGTTGATAAATTCCTTTATTAACCTATTCAATTTATATCTCAATGATATACTAAAAGTTCATATTATAAGTGAAATACTTATAATTTATTTGTTTGAAAAATCGTTCCTTTGAACTTCATAATTATAAATCTTATAACTTATAAGATTCAATTATTTATCCAAACCTATTCTTTTAACAACTTTATAAATTTTATAAACCTACTGCTTATAAAATTCCATTTATAACTTCACCGTTTATAATTCTATAAATTTCATTCGTTTATGAAATTCATTCTTAATTTATTCTAACACTTATAAAAACTCGTTTTATAATTCAAATATCTTTAATATATAAACTATCAATTTATAAATTCTTTTATATAAATCAATTTATATTATTCTTTTAAAACGTCTTTAATCTCCTTTATAATTTCACCATTTTGATTTATAAAATAATTAAATTTTATAAATCCTATATTTAAACTTTTCACAATAAATTCAGAAATCCCGTTTTAACTATTTTATAAAATTATTAGCATCATATTCTCAAAAATCAATCTTTAACTATATTTCTCAAAAATATAATTTTTATAACATTAAAAATTATATCGTTTATTTATTTGAAATGAATAAATTCCAAAAATATAGTATATTTTCAAAAATCACTTTAAAAATCATTTTAAAATTCCAAAATTTGGTCCAATGATGCTACATACCAAATAGTCAATCACGACAACAACGATATCATATATCGATATGATAATCTATCAAATATCAAAATATCTGAATTCAAATAAATACTGTTGAGGAATCTAGTTGGATCCCTCCAACCTTTCTCCCTGCATCCACAAACATTAGCACAATACCAATTCCGCTCCAGTACGGAATTATCGCAGTATATGGGATTTAAAATATTATCCGCTTAATAGACGGTGCAATAGGGTCTCATCCGCTAAAAAATACGGGAAATCAATAACTCTAATATATACATATGCCAATATATATATATTGCTATTATATATAATACCAATTTCACTGTTTATGAAATATTCGCGGTATATGTTTTTAATAAATAACATCCGCTTACTAACGACGCATAATGTCTATTTTAACAATCAATAGATAACAATCATCATTCAAACATGCATTCAAATATTTTAAATCTAACTATTTAAAATAAAATCGAAACCGATTCGATTGAGTGAGAAGTTCTCACCTTGATTTCAATTTCGTTTTAGCGATTTATTTCGAATAAAATTAAACGGACGTTTAATTTTACCCAAAATTTTCACTAACTCCAAATGACTCCTATCCAATTCCATCACGTAGTGCTCGTCCATACGATTCCAACGCAACTAGTTTCGCGCGTTTTCGACCTCGTATGAAAAAGTTATGCATTTTACAAGTTTACTCGATTTTTATATAACTAAATTACAACTTAATTATATAAATTTAAACCTAGCTTATTTACAGCCGTTCGATCATCAATTGCCCTCATCTGGACCGCACCCTATTCATCTTCCCTCTCCACGTTCATTCTACAGACAACCCAAAACCCATAGCCGCCTCTTGCTCCAAATTATTGCGACCACCTCAACCAATTTCAACGCGATCAGGAACCACCTCCTTGCTTGCCACCCCGTGCTCCACCTATGGCCGAAGACCCATGAAGCTCGGTTGTCCCTGTAGCACGAATCTCGAGGCCGAACTCATGGCCTTTGAGCGAGATTTGCCGCCAATCCGAAGCACTAGAAACGATCATGACCGTTGGATAGGTAGTTCGCGACGTGCTCTACAAGTTTCTAGTTGAAAGATTCTTGAATCGTTGCACGGATTAGAAGAAAAATTGGGGAGAAGATTATTGTTTTCTGGCCGTTGGTTTTATCATAGGCGGCTGGCCATTGAATTAGGGTTAGGTTTTATGTTGTTGAAGATAGTGAAGGCTTGAGTTCCTTTTATAAGTTTTCAAACGAAAACACTATTCATCTTCAATTTTCAAACTCCGATTTACGCGTCGTAACCAGCGTTTCTAGGGTTTACCCCGCGTTCCGGACACAATGGAACAGGTTTCGGAAGCTAATTCGGACATCTGTGCGAGTTATGGCAACAAACGTCCGATTTAAATTGAACCGATTTAAACGATTTTCTAGGCGTTTTAATTTGTACCGGACAAACGGTAAATCCAATTGATACGAAATTTGAAACTTTACAATAATATCACATTACGGATCCGATGAAATTGGTTTCGTCGAAATCTGAGACTTTTTGAAAAATGGCTATTTTAACTCGCCAAATTAAAATTAAAAATAATTCGATGCGTTTCGAGCTGCCACGATCAAACGATAGCTCCGATTGACACGAAAATTGAAATCCGGTAATAACTAAATATTACGGATCCAATGGAACTGGTTTCGTTCAATTCTGAGACTGTTCAAAAATTGGCTAATTTCACTAGTCGATTAAATATTAAAATATTCAATTTTCACAAATAAACTTTTAATTCGATTTTAAAAGTTCTAAAATATCGTTCTAACTCCAATATGATATAATAAAATTTTACAAATCATTTTCAATCATATTTAACCCAATTTTCAATTATTTTCATAATTTAACATATTAAATTATCGATTTAATTATCCAAATATTCAAATAAAAATTTATTCGACTTATAAATTTCACTTATTAATATTTAAAATTAATTAAATATTCAAATTTTAATAAATTAAAATTCTGGGTCGTTACAGTCATCATAGAGGAGTAGGTCAGCAACAAAATTATGGGTTCGCATGTTAAAGTACGTGATCGGCTATGGTATTGATAGGCCCGGACCACTCAGGAAGCCCAATAACTCAGGTTTTGCCTATAAATACAGCATTCGAGGCTTCAAAAAAGGGGATCATCATTCTGTTTCCCTTCATCTTTTATATTAAGGCTGCTCTGCCATTGTTATTCCAAAAAACTCTAGATTATCACCGTAATTGATTCTAACATCAATAAAAGGAAATGTCTAAAGTGGACGTCGACTGGAGTCAGCCGAACCACTATAAATTCTCTGTTCTTGCTGCTTTCTTTTTAATTTCCATTGCTCTTCACATTAATACTCTCTACAAACATATTATCGGTGATATGTGACTGTAATTTAGTGCTTTCATCTGGATTTGGAGGTTAGTGACCAACTTGTACGCTAACATTTTAGCGCTTTCATTGAGAGTTAAACTCAAGGATTGAGAAGCTTGGGGTTTGGATTTAAAGGCTTAGGAACTTGGATTCTGTAGCCTATGGCAAAGCAATCAACTAAGAGACAGAGGACGGAAAGAAGTCAGCATGGGAGGAGTCAGGAGGGTTCCTTGGGAGCTAATCAGGCCTCGATTTTCATAACCAGAGACGGGATGGAAACAATGCTGAAAAGACAAGAAGAAATGATGCAGAACCTACTTTGAAAAGTTGGACAGGCTGGAGTACAAAGTAAAGGGAATGGACCAACCACGGCTGCTGGCAAAGCAAAACAAGGAATCAGAACCGTAGAAGTTTCTGGAGGTCAAAACCAGAACTAGACCGGAGAGATTGAAGGAAATAAGAAAAGGCCTAGAGGCAGACCTTAGGGATTGGATACTAGAAGAGCGGTGAATGAAGCTCAGCAAGCAGGGACCAACATGAAGAGTACTACCTAGAGTACCGTCCAGGACATGGGGGCTAGGTGGAGATGCAAACAGGGGACTACCCCCGGATGGAGACAAGCGGATGGCTGAATTAATATGAAGGATTATAAGAGGAGGACTACCGAGCAAAGGTTTGGAGGAAGTCAACCAGAGTCCATTCACTCCGGATATCAGGAATGCAAGGAACCCTTCAAAATTCAAACTTCCAACACTGAAGGCCTATGATGGAAAATCAGATCCAACTATGTATGTAACCAAATACATCGGACATATGGAAGTGCTGGGGGCATCTAAGGAGGTGATGGAAAGATGTTTCCCTTTATACATGATGAATTTGGCTGCGCTTTGGTATAGGGAGCTGGAGAATGGATCGATCAGGACGTGGGTAAGCTAGTGGAATGCTTCATGAGACAGTTCTTGGTCCATGTGGCGCGACCCAAGAATGTAATGACACTGGCATCGATGAAGCAGAGGACAAGGGAGTCCATGAGTGGTTTTCTAATGCGTTTTAATGAAGCCGTGGCTCAGTAGATCACCCGATCCATCAATGGTTTTGATGATGGTGGTAGGAGGGATTGCGGAAGGCACGAAACTCAAGGATTCATTAGCACGAGATCCACCATAGGATTATGGAGAGTTCTATCATGAGGCGGAAAGATTCATTTTGTTAGAGAATTCACGTGTCGATAGGCAGGAAATAAACGCCGTGTAAGGTGAAGGAACTTCTGATAAAAGACGAAGACTGGATAAAGGAAAGCGTACGCTGGATGCTGGACCTGGTGGTTCAAACAAATGGAGGAGAGGTCGAGAACCCAAATTCGTGACGTACGCGGATTTAACAGATAATTTGAAACGGATTTACTTGGTCACTCAGGGGCAGCTCCCCTATCGAAGACCACCTAGGAGGGATCCCACTAAACGGGAACGCAGGAACGGGAAGTACTGCCTATTCCATGAGATGGAAGGGCACTCCATGGATGAATGCTGCCACTTGAAGGATGTGGTGGAGGAACATGTTAGAAGTGGCAGATTGCCACAATTTGTTAGAAATCAGACAAGAACAGTAGAACACGAGCAGCTACCTCTTGGATCTTTGAATAATCTATTCTGAATTTGTTTTAAAAATTAAGAATGAACATCAACTATGCCACTTACACATGTTAGGGAACCAGAGTGATCCCCAGGCATGCTCTGAGATGTTAATAGGCCGCTTTGCCCAGAGAGGCAGCCCTTAGCTTTTCTTGTTTTTCCTATTGGACTTTTGGACCTTGGATTTGATAAATGGATTTTGGTTTCATGCAATGAATACCTTACCGGAGAGTCATGGAACGTCTATTGGAAGTCAGTTAGAAACTAATCACTTTATGTTCAAGGACACTGAACCAAAGTGCAGGGAGCGATGCCACTTCGTTGGAGAGCGACAGGATCGGCTCGCACGTCGTTGTTTCCCCTTCACCGGAGAGTGATAGGATGGGAACCAATATGAGCCTGGAGAGGCTACAATCGGTCTAGGACATAGGCCATGGCATCGCTTAATGTTCAAGGTTATTGAAGCGGAGTGCAGGGAGTGACGCTGCTTCGCTGGAGAGCGACAGGATCGACTCACTCAACGTTGTTTCCCCTTCATAGAGAGTGATAGGATGGGTCCAGTAAGAACCAAGAGAGGCTGATATCAGTCCAGGAGGATCAGCGCATCGCTTAATGTTCAGGGACGTTGAACTGGAGTGTAAGGGATTGGTTGCTTTGCCAGAGCGTGACAGGATCTGCCTGTTCAATCGTTAATTTTGGATCGAACTTAGCAAGGGTCCGAAGATCCCGTCGACGATCTGGATAGATTATAGGATATGATCATTGACTTTCAAGTGTGAAATGGATATGGATAGTGGCTTCGAACAGCTATAGATTTGGATAAGGACCCGGCGAGGTCTTGGATATGGTTTTTAGGACCCGGTAAGGTCCTGGATTAGGATTTGGATCCAACAAGGTCCTCTATTTGGACTAATAGGACCTGGAGAGGTCTCGGACTCGGATAAAGTGATCCGAAGAGATCATGGATTCAGTCAGTTAATTTTGAATGGATGTGTAATTGGATGAGGATTTGGTTACTAGATAGGAATTGGATATCGACTCAGAGTAGTCGTAGATTCGGATAAGGATACGACAATGGCACTTGGATAAAATGGATTGGATTATGAATCGGAAAATATGGCTATGGATAACATATGGACTTCGGATCGGATTTGAGGCTGTCCAAAACACACCTTCTAATAGCAAGGCATGTTTTGGGGAGAAAATGTTAACCTGCCTTTTGGCAAGGCCGTGAACAAGCGGATTTAACTAAATCGACTACTCGTTTGTCGAGGTTGGAATATGGTAGGTTTGAGTCAACTGGATGGATAGACGATCAATGGCGGATCATAAATATGATTACGAAGCTGGGGTTCTGCATATCATGATTCGATCGTTGGAGTTCTGCCAGGTGGTTCAGTCAGGATGGTGTGGTTCAGTCTTGATGGTATGGTTCGGTCTCGGTGGCATGGCTCGGTGTTGGAGTATGGTCCGGTCAAGGTGGGTCGGCTTAAGTCGATCAACATCTTGTTCTGGTTTCGGCAAGCATTTGTAGACAAGATTGACAATTTGGTTTTGGATCGGTCATGAGCGTTCGATCGTTGTAGTTCAGCATTTCTAGATCGGTTGTTTTAGAGTCGATCAGTAGGTAGGCTAGGAGACGATGGGTAGTGGTTCAGAATTAGTAGATCAATTATGTGTGGATCAACCAAGTTAGTTAGGCTGGGGTGGTTTATCATGTTGAGGTGGGTGGGTCTCGGTGGTGTGGATTGGTGCTGGAAGTGGGCCAGTAGTGGTGTGGCTCCGCATTTGGATGGGTCGGTGAATTGGTCTTAGAACGGTGAATATTGGATCGGCATGGGAAGAGAACTTGGATCGGCACCGATTCCTACTTTGGGACGGTAGGCAGTAGGCTTCGAGGAAACACTCGAATATGCTTGGTCGTCAACTTCGGTTTAGGGTCGGTCAGTATGATGGAGTGGGAGTTATTTTCTTTGGGTCTGTCTGTGCATATCCCCCGGTCGGCATAGGGGAGTAGGTCAGCAATAATATTGTGGGTCAGCATGTTAACGTACGAGATCGGCTAGGGTAAATGGTCCCGGACCGCTCAGGGATCCCAGTAACTCGGGTTTTGCCTATAAATACAGCATGCGGGGTTTCAGAAAAGGGGATCTTCATTCTGTTTTCCTTCATCTTCTATACTAAGGCTGCTAAGGCTACTCTGCCATCGTTATTTTAAAAAACTCTGGATTATAACTGTAATTGATTCTAACATAAATAAAAAGGAAATGTCTAGAGTTGATATAGGCCGGAGTCAGCCGATCCACTGTAAATCTCTGTTCTTACCGCTTTCTTTTTAATTTTTATTATTTTCACATTAATACTATCTACATACGTACTATCTGTGATATGTGACTGTGATTTGGTGCTTTCATCTGGATTGGGGTGTTAGTGACCAATTTTGGCGCTAATAGATAGATTGTCATGCATAGAGTTTCATGCATACCGACCAATATGAAGATGGAAGATGGAATTGGGTATGTGCTTTAGTGGGATGGACATCGGACGTTTTCGTTTGGTTTGTACCGAGCTATTTTTGGCCAAGTTCATGACCGAAGAGATCATTATCGACTACTCTAGAGTGGTCGGTCTCTACCACTATTAATGATGACCGATTGGGGAAAGTTTGACATGGACGATTGAGAGGCTTCGAGGAGCATGATGTGGTGGTTCGTTCATTCGTTTGACATTTGGTTTTGATATTATGGCTTTGATGAGTGGTTTTGGCGGTGAAGCAAGGATGCGTTGTTTCGACGTAATGGCTCATGATTGGAAGTGAAGGCTTCGATGATGGATAGTTGTACTTAAAAATGTAGAGTAGAGGACTACGAGATGGATTAAAGGAACCGTTGGAGGAAGGTTATGGGACATACGATGATATTCTACGACTAATGAGGGATGTTAACCACAACGACTTTATGACGAGAGTCGTAAGATCAGTTCCAAGATGAGCTCTGCTATAGATGACGTGTGTAATGGGCTTATTGATATTCGAGGGTTTCAATGTTGTACTCATAAAGCAAGGGTATGTGTGATGATATCCATTGGGAATATGATGGTCCTTGGATACTTCACTTGGTGATGCGATGGCCCCCGAATCGTATGATGTTCAGATCTGTTGTACCCTAGATCGCATACAATGGGCATCTAGTTTCCTAGCCGGCTGGGTGGCATGGATTCATGTACTGAGAAACCTAGACGTTGTAGTCATAAGATCATACAATAGGGTCGATCTATTTATCATATATCCAACGCACTGGGTGAGTGATGTGAGGATGGATGTCTATGTATGTCACAAGATGTAGTTATCTTTGATGTAGGTACTCGAATACCCAATAGTACTTTGACGTATAGTACACCTATGATGACTATGATAGAGTAGCATATTCTCAAATTATATGCTAAATCTTTGATGTAGGGATAGTCAGGTATTATTCTCCATACCCATTGTCACATGTACTATATCGTCTTTAGTAGTATCTTGGGATTGTTTATCGCCCTCATCGGACAGTTCTCTGACATGAGGTTTAATAGTTTGCTTCTCATTGTCTCGGCTACTCTTAAAGGAGCAGACTAGATAGTAGGTGTAAACATCACATGGAGTTATGCAGATGGACTAAGAAGAGGCGATGCTTTCTTATATTTATAATTCGGGCTTATTATTTCTTAATTCGCTGTGTGGTGCTGTGGAGCCTTGATAGTGTTTGACTTATTATTATTAGAGATAGTTTATCATTTGAGTTTATTTATTGGTCGTATAAGCTCTATTATGGTTTTGTATGCCTAAATGGATCTGTGCACTCTGATTTTGCAGTTCATGCAGTTATTACGACCTTGCCTATTTTACATCTGGGATGACTATTATATCTTATTCAATGCACTGTGTTATGTATGGCAGGTTCTGTGATTGTATGCCGTTTTCTTTCTTTCTCCGCTTCTATATCTCTTTTTTACTTCTATTCTTTCCTTAGACCATCGTCCAACATCGACTGGATGCTCTAGCAGTGCACTGTTCAGCCAGATGAGCATTGGAGGTGTAAGGCGATCGTCACAAATACGCACCTATAAGATAACCTCGACCATTTAATACTTCTTAAATAGGGAGGAGGCAGAACTTAACATGGCAATTTAATATCCTAACCCTGAAGTAGACCCTTTTGGAATTACCCCAAACTCATATGCGAGCATATATCCCCATAGGTCCTATAGTTGGAAATGTCCTACATTAGTAATATGCATACACAACTACTAGTAGCCCCTTGTGGAGGGAAAACTTTTGTGGTATAAATCTACTGACCTTGCATCCCAAACCATACTAAACCAAGTCTTTTAAAATTGACCTAAATATTGGGCTGGGCCCACTTATTGATACCCATTGCAAACGTATTATTGAGGCCATATGGCTTCAAATATAGAAATTATTACGTCCCTTAAGTTCATTATTTATTCATATTCTTTTATTTACTTGCTACGATTTTTCTTATCCTATAAGTTTACCGCCTTCATTTCTCCTTTCCATTAATGTTATTAATGACATTTATCTATCATTCCTATTCAATTTCTTTTACCATTTCCATATTTGGTCTCTATAATCAAATACATTTAATGATTTATTGCCATATAGACTTGATTATAGTAACTTTCCTTTTACTCCTTAATTTACCATCTTATTCATATTTAACATTTTATTTATAACTAATATGATAATTTACAATTAATTGCAGGTTGTCATGTGTACGAATGTTGTGACAGATGTTTATTTGTTTATTTCTTAAACTTATATATATAATTGGTAAACGAGATTGTTTATATTTCTATTTATTGTAGATTTCTCAAAAATATTTATTTGTACATTTTAATGCATTGGAACCGTATCTTTCCCAAGAAAGGGTGTTACTATTGCAACTTTCCACAAACTACAAAAAGTGGGATTGTGTTGTATTTGCAATTACTAGGAGTGTTCTCTTTTTATTTTTATTGAAATAGACAGTTCAAACTATGGACAAACATCCCTGCTTTTCACAACTCTTTTCTTTAGATATATTAATATTCCTTGTTATTTCAAACAATTCATTTTTCATATATAACTGTGATGTTGGATAATTTATGGAAATTAATATGGCAATCAATATAACTAGATCGTAAATTCCACAATTCTAATGAATTAAACATAGAAATTTAAATCCCGTATCAAATTAAAGCATCTCCAGTTGATGATTATCAAGTTTAAAAATTTACACCATAAACAAAAAAAATCTGGAATTAACTTTCAAATTCTTTCGGTATTATATATCATAACTTTTTGGGGGCTATTTTCCCTAAATTCAAGACCTATGGTGTATATACCATTTTATCAATGTTATTTAATTTATTGAATTTGTAGGAAAGGGTTTCAAATTAGATTTATTCATTTAGGCCTACAGTTCAATGGTTTTCACATAGGCATAATAACAAAAATAGAATTTCAACAATATAAATGTGGTATTATGTAGATTACATATTTCCCACTTACCTTTTAGCTTTCGAACCTCCAGATCCAAATCCATTCTTCTTACCTATCTCCTTTTTCTTTTCAACCAAATTATTTATATATACATACTCTAATTACAAATCTGATATGAGATTTGAGTTAGGTGGAATCTAAATTTATAATTTCTAAACCTACTAGTTTCATAGAATTGATTCACTCCTTTCCTTCTTCTCTTTTATTTTCTTTCCTTCTCTAGTATATGTGTGTGTGTGTATTGTATTTTTATAATTTCGAGAAATAGCAAAGAAGGATAAATGATAGAGCTCTACAGCTCTGTTTAGAAAATATGAAAAGAAAAGTGAGGGGCTATGCCTGTATTTATTGGTGCTCGAATAAGTTCTATCCATTTGATTAAAATATGTTAAATATAAACTATTTAGGCCTAGGGTCAACCTTAACAACCACATATAGACCGATTGACCGGTCCTTCAAAAGCGATCGACCGCTAGCGGTCCACCGGCCCAATGAAGGCAGTTGACCGGTGTTCGTGCAATCAGTTATTAATGTTAACATATCTCGTTAATTTTTTATTTTCACTAATTAGTTTTAAACATTAACTACATAGGCGTTCAGTATATTATTAAGGTTAACTTAAAAGTTACGTTATAATAATTTATTCCCTTAATTGGTTTTGAATGATTTCTTGTTCGAAACAAATGTCGATAACTTCTCCGTTTAAACTTCGATCACGATGATTTATATATGAAAGTTGCTTGAAAAATTGTAATGAACACAATGAGTGGGTTTCATAACCAAATTCTGACGTTTTCACAAACTCAATTTTTGAGCTTTATAAATTATTTATTAATTCTTTTAATTTAATTACCGTTTATTGAAAGGGTGTAACATACTTCTCCCTAAAAGAATTTTGACTTCAAAATTTGTCAAGGATTGTATCATGCAACATAGCGCGCAACAATTCTAAATATCCAATCAGCTAGTTTACAACCAATGTTGTAGTTAACCATGTATAAGAGCATGATCTTACACAACACATATGATATGTACACTAAATAATACTTAATCAGTACCTCCAATATGAATGAATTATTTTAAATAATTTTTAATATGGTACAAATAACCTATATATACTGGCTGTTCTATATGTACACAAGTTTTCAAAAATCAAAATCCTTGTTTTCCCATAACAATTTCCACACTCCTACTGATAAGACTATAATTCAACCAATTTTGTATCCAATCCCTACCATCCAATATCTAACACACTATTTCTAACATCCAAAATTTTGTAAATCCAGTTTCCCTAAATCTATACTTTATGCCAAAATCTTTTCCAGATTTTACAAGTACAATTCGCATAAGGAGGTTTAATTTTAAATTTTAAAACAAAATTATTTTCAAAAACTAGTTTGATTATTATCAACAGGGGATGGAAATAGAAATTCCAGAGCCAAAGTAGCTTTTTCCTTTGTTATTATTCATGTTTTGTATACTATCATGCTTACATAATAGTAAACTTCATATCCACTGACACATCGACCCTTCTACGCTAAGCATGTGGCATTTGAAAATCAAAATTTTTTAATTCTCCTTTCAAATTTTTTCCCCTTTCAATTAAGTTTGTAGAATATTTTTAGATTTTTAAAACATTTTGCTAAAAGATAATTTTTCAAAAGCATTTGTCTTTACATCTTTAAAACAAAACAGACCACATATTTACATAATCGGGATTCATTTAATGAATTAACACATATGATTAGCCCTAGCATGTTACATGGTTAATGTTAAATTTGTGAAAACCTTTTCTTTTGTTATAAAAACAAACAACACACAAGAGTATTTATAAATTTTTGTATTTTAGGCATAGGGATAGTGATTTGTGTGTTTTGCAATAATCATTTCTTGTGCTTTGCTTGCTAAAATTTATTTTTCTCGAAATTCTATTTTTTTAGGCTTTTAGCATTTTTATTTTTGGTAGCCAATTTAATCAGTTCCTAATTATTTTATAAACTTCCAGCCTTGCTATACATTCATTCCTAGTTAAAGTATCCTTGCGATATTTCATATTTATGTTGTTTTTCGGTGTGCACATAGCGATCAGAGCTCATCCAAAAAAACAACATATATCAAATTCTTAGTTTGAGTCCTCTTTATTTATAAACCATGTTTTATAAATCATGCTTATATAAAATCACTTCCTTATGAAAAACTATTTCACTAATATTTATTTCAAAATATTTTATCTTTCCTTCATATTATAATAAACATCTTTTACTAAATTTAATTTTTAACCTGCCACTGAATGCCATATAGTTAAACTGTGAAACTCAAGTCATACGTTGTTATTTCAATGCATCTACGAATACTACCTACCAGACCTATGTAGTAAAAAGGTAAACTACTCATAAACTCGTTGAGTACAAATAGTAATTAGAAAACAATAGTCAATGCTTCTAAATTTTCCAAGCATGGCTAAACAATCATCAAGGTTTTGGGATATAAAACTATGTGAGCACTAGACTCAAACAAAATATGAATAGGAAAGTTATAAAAAAATAGTATACCCTCAAGTACCCGATTCCTCTTCCGAGCTTTAGAAGTAGATGGTGTTATAGTAAGTGAAAACTGTGGTATGTCGTCCTTTCTGAAGAATCTGACAATCCCTAACAAAATAACCTTGTTGGTAGCACTTGTAACAACTCTTCGGTGCAAACCGACTCATGGCTGCTTGTGGCTCCAGCTTCGATACCTTTGTAATCTCACTAACAGCGCTTTCGCCATCTATCCTCCTCCAAGACTTACAATTCCTAGCAAAGCACACTTTTTCCTACACTTATAACAAACTAAAACAGAAATATCCCTTGATGGTTGAAACTTATCCTTGTTGTTTTCGGTAAGTGTAGATACAAATGGCTTTGGGGCCGAGCCCTCAGTCCATAAAGCCATACCTATTAAATTCACAAATATTCCCTAGATATGATTTGTCATGTCCTTACTTAACCTATCGCACAAACTAAGTCAAGCCTGATTCAATGATGGTAATGGTGCCATTGAACTTTTTTATGCCAATATCTCAAAGTTGCAGCATAACAAAGCAAAGTCATTTTTTGGTTGAACCTACACCACTTCATCTACTATATTACCCTTATCAACTATGATATATCACCCATAATTCTTACTACTTAATCATAGAAAAACATCTTTAGGATAATTAAGGATAAAGGTATTCAAAGAAAGAGTCATTCTTAAGGAAAAGCTAAAAAAAGGATAGGTTTATAGAAAATAAAAATATGCACTCTTATGTACAATACACTCAACTCATTCTGGGGCATCACTTACCTTATTTCTAATGAGCCATACCCAACCAAAGCCAAGGTGTTCGCTAAGCGTCACTCTAATACCGGATACAAATCTCACCCTTTTTCAGGTGGTGACTACAAATGATAACCTCTTATCTGATTTTATGGCCAGCCTTTCGACTACCACCAACCTATAAATGAATGTGTAAGGGTAAGGGTTAAATTTTTGCTACAATTCACCAGTGCGAGAACATCCTATCATGTAGCACAACCAGGAACGAAAACATATAATATCCAAAAGATAGTACAAAGTATTATTCCGATAGAATAAATTCAGAGTTACTAAGCCTATGTACTATCATTATCCTGGCCAGTTATAACCGCCTGTGTTCACATTGCTGATACAGACACACATGATATAGTGCAATGGAAATAGAAATAGATAGATGTGAGACCGTATGAATCATCGTAATATTTTCCCCCTCACTAAAACCAACCATTTATTAAGTTAATATAGTGGTATAATAGGTAATGTCTAAGGTGTAGAATATAAATCAGAAAATAGTCATGTTGCTTGCATCTCGCAACATAACAATATTAGAAGTACATCTAAAACTGCTAAGGTACATTCACATGTGGTTTTCCCATGAAGATGCCTCCAGTAAACTGAAGTAGATCTCCATGCATGAGGATCAAAACTACCTTCCAAGCATCGTATATTTCTAGATAAAATATAACATAAGATAGACATAGTTGGCCCACACCTGAACATTGGTATGAACCATGTGGAATCAAGTATCAGCAACTCCCGCTAGCAACATCGATACACATACTCTAGATATGGAGTTGGTATACCATGTTGCTAGTTAGCTAAAACCCAGACTACACATCCTAGTATGTTTTTAGTCATTTCCAATGTCGAGGTCACATTTGGCATCTCTCACATGAGTCTTCATCACATGAATAGAACACAAATCACTCCATGGATTCCCATATAGCATGTTTGACAAATACTAATGCTGACCTCTCCATTATACTTAACCTTAGGATAGATAGTTCAAATCTATAGCATAGGTCTAAAATGTTAATGTTGGTCTCTCCTTTAGACTTAACTTAGGATAGACATTTCATCTCTGTAACATTCCACTTCACAACCGCTTCCAAAAACATAGTCTCATATGCTAGTTTTGAAGTGCTATTTGGTAAGTAAAACACTTGTCGATCCTGGACTCTCCAAAATAAGTCAATGAATTTTCGGTAAACTCAATTCGGTTTCTTTTAGAAATAAGCAAACTATATAAAGAGGAGTCCTCCCTCAGAGGATCTCGCATGTAAGTTCTTAAAGTTAGAGATGTTCCATACCAATGCTCCTCGAGGTATCTCAAATCATATGAAGCGGCGAAACCTTTAGATACATCTTAAGTTAATATTTGGTCAAGTTCGATAGTCGACTGATCGATTGTCAAGTTCTAAAGTAGACTGCCTACAGATATCAAGGTTCGTATACTTAACATGTTTTCGACCTTTGCATCTTATATATTCCTCGGTCAAGAGTAAAGAAAGTAGTTATAGCACAATTGCTTTTAAACCCTACTTGAACAACATTCTTGACTCTCACAAATAGATAAGCCCACTTCATTGGCTTTTGGTGTCAGGTGTAGTTAATTAATTTTCATAAGTTTGAACAAACAAATACTTTTAAGCTACTAAGCACTCTTAAACCACTTTGTAAATTTTTTTAAATAGTTTAAAACCCTTTTTAGAATGACATATATATTATATATATGTGTGCGTGTGTGTATATGCTAAATTATTTATAAGATGTGTATAAGCTTTTATTACTTTAACAAAATAATTAACTAATTTTCTAAAAACTATATACACTTTAAATTACTTATAATAGGTTTAAAACATTTACTTAAAATATTACGTAAAAATAACTAGTTTGTAATTTATTTAAAACTTGAAAACAACATGTTTTCCTTTACATAAAAATAGACCAATTACTTAATAATTCATAATAAATTATTAAAAATTATACTTTTAAAACACTCTAATATATGTTAAAAAAGACTACTAAAAAGGTCGAAGCAAAATACTTAAGTTTAAAGTCATTTCAGAACAATTTAAGCTCTCAAATGGATAACACAACATTAATAGAATGTTGTAAAAAGTGGAACAAAAGTACCGACAACATTTTTAAAGTGATGGAACTGACTTTATAAAAGGCTATGAAAAAGGCCAGTTCCGATATGTTGAATCTTCGATCAATTTATAATATGCAAAACAACTTTTAACACTCAATTGTCTTATTGTAACTAGTGTGCACATAATACTTCACAACTATGGTGAGAAACCCTAAAGGATCTTTGTAAAAAAATTCATAGAAAATTCCGAACACAAGGCATTTTCAAAGTGCATTTACAGTCACTATCGCTATATAACCACTTCCAAACTCTAGTCCGATTCAACCTATGTTCAATCAAACCCTATGCATTTTGTTTCAAGGCTGTGCGATATGTCATGCAAAGTTATTGAAATGGCCCTGATTCGACCTTCGAAAATGGCACCGAATACATCGCCCGTATTCAAATGCCGTAGATTCAAACGTCAAATCAAGTTCGATGGAGCTTATAACACATTAAGTACAACAACACAGCGGAAGAAAATAAATAACTTTATCGATACACAATATTCGATACAACAATGATACAACCAATGAACAACAATCAAAGATACAAGAAAACAGCAGAAGAACAAAATGACAACGGCGAAAAGATAACGTCTTCAATGCTAAGCTCCAAAGACGCCAATCCAATAAGCTCAAACCATCCCAAAGCTGAACTGAAGCAACTTGGTTCACAATGCGATTGCCAAAATCCAAAACTCCAAAGAATTCCAAACAGAAGGCTAAAGGCTATCGAATCTACATCTACTAGCCGATTACCTGAAATTCTGACTCTAGGCTGCCCGTGTGCGAAATTGTAGGCAGCTAGAGTTTAGAAAGGGAACAATAAACTCTAGGCCAGTCATGGGACTAGTGCGAGCAAACAAAAATAGTTTATCTTTAACAAAAGAAAAAAAAAAAATTTAAACGAAATCGGCAATGCTTTTTGGAAAATGAAACTACCATAAGGCCTCCCTGCACACACACAATACAATCGAACACTTGGGAGAGATTTCTCCTTATGATAGTCAAACATGCTTGATACGCCGAAATCCATTTTGATATTATTATTAGTGCATAGTGCAGAAAACAGTTCAAAAGTATAATATTAATCTTAGCCAGCATAGGTACAATTATATTATGCCTGCTATAGCTACCATTTAAGAATGGCAGGTTATACAACAGCAATCGCAAAGGGCGCGTATTGGATGATTGGATTTCCAACAAATGGTCAAGCTAAGGAACTTCCTATTGCCACATGGGTACGCCTCTAGAGGGACGCCCCCGGAAGCTAACTGGATCTCTGCCAACATAAGGCCGGGTTACCTCTATAACTAGGTAACTACTGACACGAGTATGCCATCCCTTGGTCTTTACCGACCTTTATCCCGGGATGCACCAACAAATAAAAATAACCACACAGGTAAAATACCTGGGATCCATACCATGACACCACCTTTTATCCAGAAGGAAATGGACATACCCTAAGGGGCGCTACCCCCGATAATCTTGCCGCATCCTTACTGTTTCGACCATTTTCGGGTTGTAAGGTCCGACGAGGTCTCATCCACAAAGCTACGCTTTTCACAAAAGCCATGCTTTGATCAATAAATGATCAGCAGCACTCAGCATGCCACATTACCAAATTGGGAATGTACACTAGTAACCATCAACTGCATAACCTCTGAACTTGTACGCCTCAGAGAAGGGGGTTAAGCCAAGAGAATAAATACTCCACCACCAAACAGAAATGTATTTGATAGAAAACATATTTACATCTCAAAGTATAATGTCAGACATACATCCATACAAGTCTGTTCCGGGTTCGAAAAGAACCAAAGGCACTTTAAAGAAGGCCTTCCAATCCGGGCATTCACAATCCCGATCGGACTCCCCATCACATAGGGAGATCTCTATATCGTAGCTACATAGTGTAGAGTCATTTGACGAGTAATCCTTGTTGAATCAGTAGTTTTTGATTCATGACAAAGAAAGAAAGGGAGAATTCACGACCAAAAGAAATTGGACCATGGCTGTATCATCAAAGACTTTTCATCTATGCTTTCACTGTCTAGTATGTATGATTGAGTCTTAGAATTATGTTAAAATCTATCCTCAAGTAGTCCGCACTTCATATGTCACATCAAAAATCAAAACAGAAGCATACTTATAAAAATGTCACAGCCGGTCGACTGACCAAACCCAACCAGTCGACTGACTGTGTACATATACGATATGCACTGTTTATTTTTTTAAATATATTTGCATAGTCAGTCGACCGACCAAGAACAACCAGTTGACTGACCTGAGACCAACTGCCATATTTTCGAAAGGACATCTTCTTCTCCAAAAGGATGCAACCCTTCTCTGAACGGAAATAGTTGCTTCTTTTCGTCAGAATCCTTCACCAATGGCAGTAACTCTTCAACTACTATATATAGATACTCCCAAACACTTCATACTTACCGATTTTCATTCTAACTATCTAATTCTCTTTTTGTGCTATAATCTTTGCATTCAAACAGCGAACATACTTTCTACTACTTTGAATCTACAAATAACTATCTTAATCTTTGATTCTTAGCATTACTTTCTCGTCATATCTTCACACACATTTCATATATACTTGAGGATTTGATTATAGGAGGCTTGTACTATCAGAGACAAACTAGTGTTATCAACAACACATAGTGTCAAATATTCTTTATATTAGTGAAGTCCTCTTCTACTGCTGAGATGAAAATCCTGTTCTGCTGCTCAGGTGTCTGTTCTGCTGCTCAGACTGTGTATACCTATTCCTCCTGGTTAAGTGAGGATTGTTATTAGTTAAATTCCAGAAGGAATCTGGGACTGGACGTAGGACGGTGCTCCAAACCAGTATAAAATCTCTAGTGTCATTTTACTATACTACTTTAATATTCCGCACTATTTATACTATGTGTTTCTTTTATCCATATTATACGGTCCTATACTCTTACATTTGGTATCAGAGCAAAGCATCTTATAACAGTCACAAAGTTATATGATATCTTGCTAATATGGAAAATAACACCAGCACTGCCACTAACACTGTCACTAACACTAGTTTTATTGAAGGTCAATCCACTGCCCGACCTCCATTTTTTAATGGCTTGAATTATAATTATTGGTCTACTCGAATGAGAATTTATATGCAGTCTAATAGTTTTGAATCATGGAATATCACACAGAATGAATAAACTCTTCCTACTGGAGAATACTCCACTTGGTCACACACACAAAAATTAGATGCTACTGCCAATGCTAAAGCTATGAACATGTTATTTTGTGCTCTAGATAGAAATTAATTTAATCGTGTTAGCATGTGTCAAACTGCTTATGAAATATGGAGAACGCTTAAAATCACTCATGAAGGAACTAACAAAATCAAACAAAGCAAAATCTCTATGCTCAAAAATCAGTTTCAAAACTTTAGAATGAAACAAGATGAATCTATCAATGATATGTACTCTAGATTTCAAGATATCTATCATTCACTATTAGGATTAGGAGAAAAGTACACTGATTTTGATATTGTATCCAAAATCCTAAACTCTTTAACAGATGAATGGGAAAGAAAAGTCTTGGCTATTGAAGAAGCTAATGACCTCTCTACCATAAAACGTAAAGAGTTAATAGGAAATCTAATGTCATATGAAGTAAATTTGCATGCAAAACGAGTACAAGCACAAGACAAAAAGAATATAGCTTTTCATGCTGATGAAGAAAAAGATGAAGATTCGGATGAAGAAGATCTAGCATTTATTGCCAAAAATTTCAAAAAGTTCTTGAAATTCGAAAAAAATAACAAAAATAATGGAAAAAGAAATTTTCCAAACAAACCATCATCCTCAGTTCTAAAATGTTTCAATTCTCATAAGAAAGGTCATATTCGGAAGGAATGCCCAGAATTAAAGAAAAATATTTCAACAAAGGCAGAAAAGACAAGAAAAGGAAAGCATTCTCGGTAACATGGGATGATTCAGACACTTCTTCATCAGAGAACAGTAGTGACAGTGAAAACGAGCAAGCAAATGTCTGCTTCATGGCTACTGAAAACGAGGTTAGTGATTTTACTTTTGATGATATGATTGAAATAAATTCAGAACTAGTTGATACTTTGAAAAATCCCAAAAGAAAATATAAGGAGACTCGTGAACACCAGAACAAAGCAGAATTCGAAAGAGATATGCTTAAGGATGAGAAAAAAGTACTAGAGGAAGATCTTGAAAAATTACAAGAATCATTCTCTAATATCAATTCTCAACTCACTCTTTTGAGTCAAGAAATTGAAACTCAAAAAGAGAAGAATGGCGCTCTTGTTTCTGAAAATCATGAACTAAAAACAAAAGTAAAATTGATAGAATTAGATAATACTAGTCTCAAAACTAAGTTAGAAAGCATCACCAAACATGTTTCGAACTTTAATAAAGGACGTGAAATTTTATCTAAAATTATTGATAACTCTCAATATGTTTCAAGTAAGAAAGGATTAGGATATGTTAAGAAAACAACAGCTCCACCTAAAAGGAAAATTAGGAGAAATGATAATCCTATTACAGTTCAGACAAAAAGGAATTTTTACTAAAAAAGCGTAAAAGTTTGGGTTCCTAAAACAAACAACAGTTTGATTAGGAAGAAATATATAAACACCTTTTTAGAAACTGTTCATAAAAACAAAGACTATACTTTTAAATGGGATACTGAGCCCTCTTGGGTTTGGTTTCCTAAGATTTAACTCTTAGGACCCTATTAAAAATGTAGGTATCAATATTATATTATATTTTTTGTAGGTTCCACTCAAGAAAAAAGGAAAATGGATACTCGACAGTGGTTGCTCAAAACATATGACAGGAGACAAAGATATGCTATCAAATATTATTTACTCAGATGGAGGCTTTGTCACATTTGGAGACAACTCCAAAGGATATATCATCGGCAAAGGCGATGTGAGCAACAATGGTATTTCAAATTTACCTCTTAATTCAAATGTTTTACTTGTCAAAAATTTAAAAAATAATTTACTTAGTATTAGCCAATAGTGTAACAAAGGATTCAAAATGACTTTTTCTAAAAACAATTGTTGTATTTTCGATCAAAATCAAAATCTTATCTTTGAAGGAAATAGAGACAGAAATATCAATGTTCTGAATAGGAAAATAAATCATAATTCAGATATGTGTTTAATAGCCAAAGAAAATGATCCTTGGTTATGGCATAAACGATTCTGTCATATTAACTTCAAAACTATAAACAAGTTATCTAAAAATGATTTAGTGAAAGGTCTACCAAAAATGAATTTTAAAATTGATCATTCTTGGGATGCATGTCGGTTAGGAAAGTTAACCAAGTCATCTTTTAAATCTAAAAAGGTCAGTTCAACTTTACAACCACTTGAATTACTACATATGGATTTATTTGGACGAACACAAGTACAATCCATTAATTATAGTAGATATGTGATTGTTATTGTTGATGATTTTTCTAGATATACTTGGACTATTTTTATGAAAAATAAAAGTGATACCTTTGATAATTTTAAAAATTTTGTTAAAAGAATTCAAAATTTAAAAAATTTGAAAATAAAAAACATAAGAAGTGATCATGGAGGTGAATTCGAAAACGAAGCCTTTGAACATTTCTGTAAGAAAAAAAGGATATTCCATAATTTTTCGTTCCCTAGAACTCCATAACAAAATGGGGTTGTAGAACGTAAAAATAGAACCTTACAAGAATGTGCAAGGACTTTGTTAAATGGAAGTACGTTACCAAAACATTTCTAGGCTGAAGCAGTTGCAACAGCTTGTTATGTTTTGAATCGTGTTTCTATTCGACCACTAACTAAGAATACTCCTTATGAACTTCTTAATGGATGAAAACCAAATATTTCTTACTTTAAAGTTTTCGTTTCAAAATGTTTTGTTTTAAACACAAAAGATCAGCTTGGTAAATTTGATCCAAAATCCGATGAAGGAATCTTTCTAGGATATTCGGATCGAAGCAAAGCTTATCGAATTTATAATAAAAGAACAAATATTATCGAAGAAACACTTCGTGTATCTTTCGATGAGAATTATAAATCAATCCAAAGAATAAGAGATGATGAAGATTTCCCTAATAATACCACAAATACAGAAATTTCAAATCTTGAATAAAATGAAAACATTATTCACAATGACAATGAATTAAGATCTCCACCAAGATTATTAAGAGATCATCCGCCTGATAATGTTATTCGAGAACTCAATTCATCTGTTAGAATAAGAAGTAAATTAAATCAAATGGGTCCTGTAGCCTTCCTTTCTCATATTGAACCTAAAAATATTAAAGAAGCATCTACTGATGAAAATTGGTTAATCGCAATGCAAGAAGAACTAAACCAATTCGAAAGAAATGACGTTTGGGATTTAGTTCCACGGCCTGGTGATCAATCATTTATTGGTACAAAATGGGTTTTCAAAAATAAAGCAGATGAACAAGGAAATATTACTAGAAATAAAGCTAGATTAGTTGCTCAAGGCTATAATCAAGAAGAAGGAATTGACTATGAAGAAACGTTTGCTCCCGTCGCTAGACTAGAAGCAATACGAATCTTACTAGCATTTGCATGTTTTCATAACTTTAAATTATATCAAATGGATGTCAAAAGTGCTTTTTTAAATGGTTTTATAAAATAAAATGTTTATGTTGAACAGCCTCCATTATTCATACACGAACAATTTCCTAACCATGTCTATAAGCTTAAAAAGGCTTTATACGGTTTGAAACAAGCACCCCGTGCTTGGTACGATCGTCTTAATAGTTACTTAATAGATTCTGGTTTTGAAATTGGAATGGTTGATAAAACTCTTTTTATTAAAAGAAATAAGCATGATGTTTTAATTATCCAAATATATGTTGATGATATTATCTTTGGTTCTACAAATGAAAGACCGTGTCAAGCATTTTCTAGAATAATGACTAATGAATTTGAAATGTCACATATGGGTGAGTTAAATTATTTTATTGGCTTACAAATAAAACAACTAGAAAATGGTATTTTTATTAATCAAGATTTTTTTGTAACAATCTAATTAATTGCTTTGGTATGGAAAATACTTCTACCAAACCAACTCCTATGAGTACAACCATACATCTTGATAAAGATGAAAATGGCAAAAGTATTGACCAAAAATTATATCAAAGTATGATTGGATCATTACTATATTTAATAGCTAGTAGACCTGACATAATGATGAGTGTTTGTTTGTGTGCACGATTTCAAGCAGATCCCAAAGAATCACATTTACGAGCAGTGAAATGCATACTACGGTATCTTAATAAAACCAAGGATTTTGGACTATTCTATCAAAAGGAATGTCCATTTGAATTAGTATCATATAGTGATGCTGATTTTGGAGGAAGCCAAACAGATAGAAAAATTACAAGTGGGACTTGTCATTTCATTGGACGATCTCTTGTATCTTGGTTTAGTAAGAAACAAAACTGCGTTTCATTATCGACATGTGAAGCAGAATATATTTCTGCAGCTCTGGCATGTGCTCAAGTTATCTATATGCAACAAACACTACAAGATTTTGGTTTCAATTTATCTAAGTCAACTATATTCTGTGATAATTTTAGTGCTATTAATTTATCCAAAAATCCTGTTAATCACTCACGAACAAAACACATTGACATTGTCATCATTTTCTTCGTGATAATATTGAAAAGGATTTGATAAATGGAGAATTTGTTTCTTCTGATAAACAATTGGCAGATATATTTACAAAACCTTTAAATGAAAACACTTTCATTAATTTAAGACGAGAACTTGGTATTAACTCTTTTAAAATTTATAAATTTTATATACACTATCTGTATTGGTAGCTTCTCATAACACATCTTGACAATATATACATACATACATACATACATACATACATACATACATATATATATATATATATATATATAACTCTCACTCAAATTTTATCATAATAATAATAAAAAAAAATTTATGACTCAAGAGAGAGTTGAACCCATGACCTCTCCTTTATTGTGTTTCAAATGCTTCCTACCATTTGAGCTATGATTGTTTCTTGTTTCATCTAGAAGATTGATTTTAATTATTCTGAAAATTTTCGTTCAAAAACAAAATAACATAGCCACTGGAGCTCTAACTTGGGTCCCTAGCTGGTAGTTCAATATCTTACCAGTTGTACTATGTATATTTTCCTGCAAAGTCATATTTTTCTTTCATTCTTAACCAATTATCCTTCGAATAATTCTCATCCACTATTTTTTATCTCTGGCTATTAGCTATTGATTGTTTATAACCTCAAATTCGCAGCTCGAATTCAATTATAAATTTGCGTTACCCTCATATTTTTTTTCAATCATTCTTACAAATTTTTTAATCAATTTTAAATCTTCAAGTTCCTCTTTGTTATCAATAGCCTTTCACGACTCTTATGATTCCTCAAACTCCAAATTCTCCTTTTCTACTCCGACATCCTTTAGCTCTACTCCATCCTTGCCAACACCTACCCCTGTACATGAACCAGGTCGATATCACATTGGATTCTCTCCAAAACCTAAGAAGTCTCGAAAATCATTGTTTTTTTCTCCAAAAACAAAAGAAAAAATTGATGAAATCCATCGTTATCAAAAGGAGCAAATTAATCTACAAAGAGAAATGTATTATAAACAACGGATGAATTCTAGTCGCCTTAGCTTTATAGAATCAATTGCTCTTAAATTTTGTGGAAAATCATCTAAGCATGACGTTGTTGAACCTTCAACATCTCGTCGGCAAATTCATCCGTCTGGAATAAATGGGTACGAACTCCACCTCATCCTCCGGCATCTCCACACACATGAGAATGCCAAAATTATTGGTCTCCTTTGCAACCTTATGTTGAGAATACCAAGGTTGAACCACAAGAATCATCTCCAAAAACCCCTAAATAATCATGTTTTTTTGCTCTATTGTTCTATGTTTACTTGGATTTTCTTTTTGTATATGTTTGTTTTTTAATATTGTTTGAATAAACAATTCTTTAAGCTTCACTGCATTCTTTATCTACAGTCAGTCGACTGATATTTCAAACCAGTCGACTGTTTACACGGTGAACAAACTCTCGGGATATTAACCAGTCGACTGGTTCATGTAGGTCAATCAACTGATTGCAGAGTAAAAAACTCTCGGATTACCAACCAGTCGACTGACCCACCCGACCAGTCGACTGGCTGTACAAAAAGACTTCAAATCTGTTTTTTTACCATCCTCTATTCACTTTACCCTCTTCGTTTTTACTGCCTCCAAAACCCTAACCCCCATTTTTCTTTCAGAAATTTCTCAAAAATCTTAAAATTAATGGCCCCTCCTAAATCTAAACGCTCAAAACAAGGCTCCTGATCCTTTGTTGACACTCACGTTGCTCATTGGCTATATGATGCAACTGCAATTGAACGGTGGGAGAAGATGAAGAACTCTAGGATTTTTGATGGCTCTTTTATGGTTTATTCTGATTTTGGTGCCTACACTCTTCAAGAATTGATGTGAAGATGTGGCTTAGAATCACTCCTTGACTACAATGCAAATCGCCACAATATCAATCATCTTATGGTAAAACTCTTCTTCGCCAATTTAAATCTTGGTCACCAACAACCATCAAATCCAAATAATTGTGTGTGGAGTTTGGTATGTGGACAACAAGTTTTCTTTTCCCTTGATAGAATGGCACATATACTCCGATCTCCTAATGAAGGAATAGATTTAAATGATGTAGAATGCAATCCAAGAAAAAGAGATAGAATAAGTCATATGTTCATGGGTGACGACATGATTGAATTGCGTTCTAAACCCCTTCGTCCTAAAGCAAGAGTTTTACACAAGACGCTTATGCGCTCTATTTTGCCCCGAACCGGATCATATGAACTAATTTATCCAGAAAATTTCAAAGCACTTTGTGCCATTTGGGGAAATATACAAGTTAATTGGTTGCGTCGTATAATGGATGAATTTCTCACCTTTAACCATGGGAATATGCATGTTATATATTTTGGAGAATATATTATGCGACTACTTCTAGATGCGGGTGGTCGTCAACCGGATTCCGAATTCTCAACTGTCGGAATGATAAATATACGGACCATAAACCTTATAAAGCTACCTACACGACCGCCACCTTTTACCTCATTTGAAGATTGGAAGCATCAACAGGCTCAACAACAACAATCTGGAGGTCCTATAATTCGAGAACCGGCCGCGCAACAAGAAGATGCGATATTCGCTCAGTTACTTCCTCTAGCACCCGTGAATCCATCGAAATTCTCTCCCGCAATCAACTTATTATGGATTCTAGACTCAAGAAAATGGATAAGAAACTCGATGAAATCAAAGGTTTCTTTTCTACGTTATGGGATGCATTATCTTGTTCTTCCTCAACTGCTGCCACATCTATTTCTAAAGGAAAACGCCCCTCACCTCGATTTACATGGTTAACTTCCGAAGAGCATACTAGTAGTGACACTAGTGGCATAGGTAGTGGTTCTCAAGGAGCTTCTAGACCAGGAAAGGAGCCCGCACCAGAGGGAGAATACAATTGGGATCTTGATGAGTAGATCTTTTGGTGAGTGAGTTGGGTATGAATTATTTACTTATCTAAGTACTTTATTGTCAATTTAAACATATTGAATCTTGTAGCTTATTTATCTGTTGAGACTTGTACTTAATTGTCTCTCTTTGATATTTATCTCTGCACCTTACATTTATATTTTGTTTGCTGTCTCTCCTTTTTGTCGATGACAAAGGGGGAGAAGAATTGTCCTAATCATCTTTATGCAGGTACAAGAAGCATCATATATTCAGGGGGAGTATTTTATATTTGTTCTCTAGGATTCTTTAATATATACAGGTTTGTCATCAATCAAAAAGGAGGAGAATGTTGAATCACTAGTTTTTGATTCATGACAAAGCACGAAAAGGAGAATTCACGACAAAAAGGAAACGGACTATGGCTATATCATCAAAGACTTGTCATCTATGCTTTCACTATCTAGAATGTATGATTGAGTCTTAGAATTATGTTAAAATCTATCCTCAAGTAGTCCACACTTCATATGTCACATCAAAATCAAAACAGAAGCATACTTATAAAAATGTCACAGCCAGTCGACTGACCAAACCCAACCAGTCGACCGACTGTGTACATATACGATACGCACTGTTTATTTTTTTAAATATATTTGCATAGTCAGTCGACCGACCAAGAACGACCAGTCGACTGACCTGAGACCAACTGCCATATTTTCGAAAAGACATCTTCTTCTCCGAAAGGATGCAACCCTTCTCTGAACGGAAATAGTTGCTTCTTTTCGTCAGAATCCTTCACCAATGGCAGTAACTCTTCAACTACTATATATAGATACTCCCAGACACTTCATACTTACCGATTTTCATTCTAACTATCTAATACTCTTCTTGTGCTATAATCTTTGCATTCAAACAGCGAACATACTTTCTACTGCTTTGAATCTACGAATAACTTTCTAAATCTTTGATTCTTAGCATTAGTTTCTCTTCATATCTTCACACACATTTCATATATACTTGAGGATTAGATTATAGGAGGCTTGTACTATCAGAGACAAATTAGTGTTATCAACAACACATAGTGTCAGATATTCTTTATATTAGTGAAGTCCTCTTCTACTACTGAGGCGAAAATCCTGTTCTGCTGCTCAGGTGTCTGTTCTGCTGCTCAGACTGTGTATACCTATTCCTCCTGGTTAAGTGAGGATTGTTATTAGTTAAATTCCAGAAGGAGTCTGGGACTGGACGTAGGAAGGTGCTCCAAACCAGTATAAAATCTCTAGTGTCATTTTACTATACTACTTTAATATTCCGCACTATTTATACTCTGTGTTTCTTTTATCCATATTATACGGTCCTATACTCTTACATTTGGTATCAGAGCAAAGCATCTTATAACCGTCACAAAGTTATCTGATATCTTGCTAATATGGAAAATAACACCAGCACTACCACTAACACTGTCAGTAACACTAGTTTTATTGAAGGTCAATCCACTGCCCGACCTCCATTTTTTAATGGCTTGAATTATAATTATTGGTCTACTCGAATGAGAATTTATATGCAGTCTAATTGTTTTGAATCATGGAATATCACACAGAATGAATACACTCTTCCTACTGGAGAATACTCCACTTGGTCACACACACAAAAATTAGATGCTACTGCCAATGCTAAAGCTATGAACATGTTATTTTGTGCTCTAGATAGAAATGAATTTAATCGTGTTAGCAAGTGTCAAACTGCTTATGAAATATGGAGAACGCTTAAAATCACTCATGAAGGAACTAACAAAATCAAACAAAGCAAAATCTCTATGCTCAAAAATTAGTTTCAAAACTTTAGAATGAAACAAGATGAATCTATCAATGATATGTACTCTAGATTTCAAGATATCTATCATTCACTATTAGGATTAGGAGAAAAGTACACTGATTTTGATATTGTATCCAAAATCCTAAACTCTTTAACGGATGAATGGGAAAGAAAAGTCTTGGCTATTGAAGAAGCTAATGACCTCTCTACCATAAAACCTAAAGAGTTAATAGGAAATCTAATGTCATATGAAGTAAATTTGCATGCAAAACGAGTACAAGCACAAGACAAAACAAACATAGCTTTTCATGCTGATGAAGAAAAAGATGAAGATTCAGATGAAGAAGATCTAGCATTTATTGCCAAAAATTTCAAAAAGTTCTTGAAATTCGGAAAAAATAACAAAAATAATGGAAAAAGAAATTTTCCAAACAAACCATCATCCTCAGTTCTAGAATGTTTCAATTGTCATAAGAAAGGTCATATTCAGAAGGAATGCCCAGAATTAAAGAAAAATATTTCAACAAAGGCAGAAAAGACAAGAAAAGGAAAGCATTCTCAGTAACATGGGATGATTCAGACACTTCTTCATCAGAGAACAGTAGTGACAGTGAAAACGAGCAAGCAAATGTCTGCTTCATGGCTACTGAAAACGAGGTTAGTGATTTTACTTTTGATGATATGATTGAAATAAATTCAGAACAAGTTGATACTTTGAAAAATCCCAAAAGAAAATATAAGGAGACTCGTGAACACCAGAACAAAGCAGAATTCGAAAGAGATATGCTTAAGGATGAGAAAAAAGTACTAGAGGAAGATCTTGAAAAATTCCAAGAATCATTCTCTAATATCAATTCTCAACTCACTCTTTTGAGTCAAGAAATTGAAACTCAAAAAGAGAAGAATGAGGCTCTTGTTTCTGAAAATCATGAACTAAAAACAAAAGTAAAATTGATAGAATTAGATAATACTAGTCTCAAAACTAAGTTAGAAAGCATCACCAAAAATGTTTCAAACTTTAATAAAGGACGTGAAATTTTATCTAAAATTATTGATAACTCTCAATCTGTTTCAAGTAAAAAAGGATTAGGATATGTTAAGAAAACAACAGCTCCACCTAAAAGGAAAATTAGGAGAAATGATAATCCTATTACAGTTCAGACAAAAAGGAATTTTTACTCAAAAAACGTAAAAGTTTGGGTTCCTAAAACAAACAACAGTTTGATTAGGAAGAAATATATAAACACCTTTTTAGAAACTGTTCATAAAAACAAAGACTATACTTTTAAATGGGATACTGAGCCCCCTTGGGTTTGGTTTCCTAAGATTTAACTCTTAGGACCCTATTAAAAAGGTGGGTACCAATATTATATTATATTTTTTGTAGGTTCCACTCAAGAAAAAAGGAAAATGGATACTCGACAGTGGTTGCTCAAAACATATGACAGGAGACAAAGATATGCTATCAAATATTATTTACTCAGATGGAGGCTTTGTCACATTTGGAGACAACTCCAAAGGATATATCATCGGCAAAGGCGATGTGAGCAACAATGGTATTTCAAATTTACCTCTTAATTCAAATGTTTTACTTGTCAAAAATTTAAAAAATAATTTACTTAGTATCAGCCAATAGTGTAACAAAGGATTCAAAATGACTTTTTCTAAAAACAATTGTTGTATTTTCGATCAAAATCAAAATTTTATCTTTGAAGGAAATAGAGACAGAAATATCAATGTTCTGAATATGAAAATAAATCATAATTCAGATATGTGTTTAATAGCCAAAGAAAATGATCCTTGGTTATGGCATAAACGATTCTGTCATATTAACTTCAAAACTATAAACAAGTTATCTAAAAATGATTTAGTGAAAGGTCTACCAAAAATGAATTTTAAAATTGATCATTCTTGTGATGCATGTCGGTTAGGAAAGTTAACTAAGTCATCTTTTAAATCTAAAAAGTTCAGTTCAACTTTGCAACCACTTGAATTACTACATATGGATTTATTTGGACCAACACAAGTGCAGAGTCATTTCACGAGTAATCCTTGTTGAATCACTAGTTTTTGATTCATGACAAAGCAAGAAAAGGAGAATTCATGACCAAAAGAAATTGGACTATGGCTATATCATCAAAGACTTTTCATCTATGCTTTCACTGTCTAGTATGTATGATTGAGTCCTAGAATTATGTTAAAATCTATCCTCAAGTAGTCCGCACTTCATATGTTACATCAAAAATCAAAACAGAAGCATACTTATAAAAATGTCACAGCTAGTCGACTGACCAAACCCAACCAGTCGACTGACTGTGTACATATACGATATGCACTATTTACTTTTTTAAATATATTTGCATAGTCAGTCAACCGACCAAGAACGACCAGTCGACTGACCTGAGACCAACTGCCATATTGTCAAAAAGACATCTTCTACTCCGAAAGGATGCAACCCTTCTCTGAACGGAAATAGTTGCTTCTTTTCGTCATAATCCTTCACCAATGGAAGTAACTGTTCACCTACTATATATAGATACTCCCAAACACTTCATACTTACCGATTTTCATTCTAACTATCTAATTCTCTTCTTGTGCTATAATCTTTGCATTCAAACAGCGAACATACTTTCTACTGCTTTGAATCTACAAATAACTTTCTTAATCTTTGATTCTTAGCATTACCTTCTCTTCATATCTTCACATACATTTCATATATACTTGAGGATTTGATTATAGCAGGCTTGTACTATTGGAGACAAATTTGTGTTATCACGAACACATAGTGTCAGATATTCTTTATATTAGTGAAGTCATCTTCTGCTGCTGAGGCGAAAATCCTGTTCTGCTTCTCAGGGGTCTACTCTATTGCTCAGACTGTGTATACCTGTTCCTACGGGTTAATTGAGGATTGTTGTTAGTTAAATTTCAGAAGGATTCTGGGACTGGACGTAGGACGGTGCTCCGAACCAGTATAAAATCTCTGGTGTTATTTTACTATTCTACTTTTATATTCCGCACTATTTATACTCTATGTTTCTTTTTATCCATATTATATGGTCCTATACTCTTACACTCCTTTCGTTCTTGAAAATAGTCGGTCTTCACCATCGGTCTTCAAATGCTATCCAATTCGTCGTATCACTTTTCGGAATGGGCTTTATGACACAAGGTCCTCTTCCGGCTAAACCGAATAACGAGCGCTTAATTATAAAAGCATATATATATAGTGGGATCTTAGTTAAGTCACAAACTTAAGGCAAAAACCATTCTTTTAATGGTTTAAATAAATTACCATTTTCAAATCTTTTTAAACAAATGATCCACCCATTAAAATCCACTTCAATTTGAAACCAAGGTTTACTAATCTTTTATAAAGATTAATTCATAGCTTTCAAAACTGTTTCCATTTCAAATCTTTTATACAAAAGATACACCTCTAAGATCCTCTTAAATTTGAAAACAAAGTTCACCAATCTTTATCGAAGATTCATTTATAGCTTTCAAAACAATTCCATTTCAAATTTAAAACCATTTCAACAAAAACTAGAAATCCTTTCTTTATATGAAAGCTGTTATCCTTTGAAAACAATTATTTTTTGTTTTGAGAAAAATCCGATCAAATATGCACAAGTTATAGCTTTTAATGTATAAACTTGGGTTGAATTCAAATTTCCAAAATAATACATTTAAAATGGTTTAAAACTCATATAAATACATCATATAACTTGTATAACCTTTTTAAACCATAATTTCCAAACATATATTCATAGAAATCAACTACAAATCTTGAATTAAAAATCAAATCAAACTATTTAAATTTCAACATTTTAACAGGTTATTTAAAATAATTTTATCTTCAAAACTCCTTTCAAAAGCTTTTTATATTTTCCCAATTCCATTTCCAAACCATTTTGGATTTAAAATTCAAATTTAAAACCATTTCATTATTTAAATAAAATTATATTAAATTCAAATATCTAAAACTTAATCGCATACTCATGAAATCCATATTTGTGTGTGTAGTGTAGTCTGGGGTTTTTACACAGTAGTACAACATTATCAATCATCACAATCCAAACACGGCAATATCGATAAGCGGTATAGTCCTATAACGCTTATCTTCATTCCCATATTCACATATAAATAATATAAATTCATCAAAGATAAATAAATTCTATTCATCACAACTCAAATCAAAACAGAGCATCACACATCATGGATACCAAACAATTCAAAGCATTCAATACAATCCAAACATTCATAAGTAAGATTAATCAATCACCTGATTTAAATCACATAAATTACTTATAATTAAATTACCAATCCTGGTTAATTAACATTAATTAATTACAAACCATTTTAATTAATTATCCTTTAATCATTTGTTAATTAACCTTTAATAATAATTAATTAACCTTTAATTATTAATTAATCAACCTTAGTTAATTAATCAATCAATCTTTAATTATTAAATAATTAACCTTTAATTATTCAATTATCTTTTAATTAATTTTCCTTAATTAATTAATTAACCCTTAATTAATTACCATTTAATTAATTATCCTTAATTAATTACAATAAGTAATTATCCCTAATCATTTATATTAATAAATCACAAATCCATTTTAATCACTTGATTAATCAACTTTAATCATTAATTAACTACTTATGGTTAAGTAATTATCTTTAAGTAATTAATTACCTTTAATTAATTTTGTAAATTACTTAATTTTTTATTGAAGTAATCAACCTTTAAGTAATCAAATTAAGTAATTGACCTTTAATTACTTACATTAATTAATAAATCCCATAAGTTTTAATTAATGAAAAGATAAATCTTTTATCTTAAATAATTACTTTAGTTATCTTTTAAAATCTTGTTAATGACTTTTGGAAAATAAATCATCATTAATACATTGATTAACTCAAGATTTTTAAGTTAAATTAATGATTTGAAAACAATTCATTTTTCTTATTTACTTACTTAATTACAAAAATTAAGTTTATTTAAAAGAAGTTTTAAGGTTATATGCATATATCAAACATTTATACTTAAAATAATTTTTTTTAAGATCTCGATTAATCCAAACATAAATGAACATTGATTATTCAAAAAGAAATGGGTTAAAATTGTTTAAACTGTTCCAAGTTTAAAATTTAAAAACTTGCTTTTACCCAAAATTTCCAGACCCGAGATGAATACTTTTTTAACCCGAGCTTTACTTCGGGTTTCACTCACCTCTCTCGTCTTCGAGTAAAACCATCATTTTCCTCGAGTTCGACCCGATGAAAAACTCGTCTTCCTTAATTTTCAAACAACACAGATATACACTTTTCCCCGTGTACGTGAACGATGCTTCGACGAATTTGAGTCGTCCTCGCCACCTTCCTCAAGTCAACGACGACTTCCACAAACTTCCCAACCACCCCATTTCCATCAAGTTCTACTGGAATTCGAAACAACCCTATTCGACCACCCAGGCATTCAAACCTTGATCTACAAACTGCCTTGCTGATGGTGATCTCGATCACCAGTGACCTTGCCATTTCACCCAGAGCCGCTCCACCGACCTACGCTCCAATGTACACTGGTCCGATCACCTCCGGTACTTCCTTGATGATGCACGTATTTGAACAATATCGTCGACCAAACCTGAAGCTTAAACCCTACTAGAGCTTCACCGTGCCACCATGTCAACTTTTAATTTTTCTAGTCATTTTTGTGATGAACATCATCACACCAGTTTCTTTCACCAATGATCACGATATTCAATTTGTTGCCGATCGACGAGGATCAACCAAAATGAGTTTTTTATTCAACTTAGAAATTCTACCCCAACTCAAAGCTAAAAATCTTGATTCAACTATTAAAATTCATGATTTCCAAAGAGGGTTTAGATTACATAGGTAAAATCAAAAGTCATGATGTTCGAATTTGTCATGTTCCAGATTTTCTACTGTAACATCCTATTTTCAAAATATTTTTTAAATATTTTTGCTTGGAGTTATTTTTTGAAATAGTTTCATATTCATACCATCATTTCATCTTCAATGATCTTACTCTAATTTTGAATATATAAGGAGCATTTAATTCTTTTTTGTTTTAGTGGCTTTAAGCCTGTAACTAGACAGAGAGATGAACATATACATTTATAGATATGCACACAACAATTATCTACCTGTATATATACAGATATATTTATACTTAGACAAATATAATTCTCAACATACATAGATATCAATCACAAATATCAATATATAAACAGAATCAAGTAAAATAGGGTAGTATGCTCACCTGGCTTAAGAAAGAACAGAGACAGTATTTTCTTTCTTTCTAGAAATGCTTGTGATGATTTGATCTTGATTTGTTTTGATCTGAAACTTGCTTGAATCTAATCTTATTGCTTCAGGTTTAGATGCACCAACTTGTAGTTTTTTGCTCGATTTTCTTTTTTGTTTTTGTTTTGGGTTTCCAAGTTGAAGATTTTTGAAAACAAAATTTGATTTTGTTTTGCTTTCTGGTTTTCATTCTTTCTATTTTGTTATTTTTTGTTTCCAGATTTCGTTTTCAGAAAATTATGAAGAGAAAGTATATTGGGAAGTGAAGAAAATATACATGGTTTATCAAATTCTCATTTGTATATAATTGAATTTCAAAATAAAAAATATTTTGGCCACTTGTTTAACTCAAATTTTATTATGCCAACACTTGTTTGATTATTATTAGAAATTGTTTAGATTTTTTTAATGCATGTCTTATTATTTCACAAATGTCATAATAATACATTTTTATGTTTCAAAACCTTGTTTTATTTTTATTTATTTACATAGATTTAGGTTTTATCAGTTATGTTTATGTATATAAACTAAATTTATATCATATGCAAAAGAATATTAAAACTTATTTCAATTTTAAACTCAATTTACTATTCCTTTAAATAATTAAATATCTATCTCACATGTTTTTGAAAATATATGATTAACTTAGAATAACTTTTGAAAAAGTATTATATTGAATTTAAACCAAACCTTCTATTTATTCTTGTAATGACCCGCGAATCCGTACCCTTTGAGTCAACACTATTCTCCATCAATCAACTCAAGATGAACAAAAATACGAACCATTCTGATTAAAGAAGAAGAGGTAGAAGAAGAAAATAGAAAACAACATCAGAATCTAACCATCGCAGCGGAATAAAATATAATAGATAATAAATGATCTTTCAAAAAACAAATCTGTTTATACATTACATTACATCATCAGAGTATACATAACACACAGCTGGACAGTAATCACAACCTTTCCTCAAAATTGAATACGCAACGGAATAATAATCAATATGGAAGTACGTATCGCCAACCAGCTCGTCTCCTGAGCTCCATTGCATCCTTTCCTGTAATCTATAATACTCGGTCTGACCTGAGAATTATAGTTAAATAACACCCGAGTCAGTCTAAAAAACCAGCTTGAGAAATCACACTCAATTGGATTATTAAAGTTCCAAAAATCCTTTGAAAATCAAAAGCATCTCGTAAAACCACGCCACAAATAAACATGCCGGGTTTTTACCTTACGATAGCCAAAACACTTTTTATCAAAATCCTATGATATTATAATAGTGTCTATAGAAAGCAAAATAGAATCTAGCTGAAATGCTTGCATCTCACGTTTTAGCAATAGTTGGGCACAATCAAAACCGTACAGGCGCGCAGGGAGAATGGATTTCCAACTAATGACTAGGCACTAGGATACCACTTGTCACAGTACGTAGCCTAGATCACAGTACCGAGGATTACTCCCAATCCCCTGCAATACAAGACCGGAACTACCCCTTACTGGATAATCCCGAGTAAGATCACCCCACGGTTGGGATAAGCAACCGCACCACTAAGCCGAATAAAAAGGGACATCTAGACATCGATGACCTCACCTTAATGGGCGCTACCCACATAGCCTTGCTGCATAACCTCTGATTTTCAGTCATTCTCGGTTGATGAGGCTTGAGGCTAAGCGTTGCCTTTTTACAACGTTTCACTTAGAATGCTCATTATCCACCTGACGATGTTCTGAAAGCATTCATCCATACAAGTCCGTCCCGGGTTCGAACGGAACCGAAGGCACTACACCTACTACATCCATGTTGGAATCATCCTCATGATTAGTAGCGACTAGCCATTGCACTTTACTGCTCCATCTTCGAGTCCAAACTCGTTTTTCCACGAAAACGTACAAACCGGATCGAAGTGGTTTTCGAGAAATAAATCCCAATCCCGGTCTCTTCGAAACGATCAGCGCATTGGCCAATATTGATAGTCGATTATTTAACTATCAATTAACATTCACAACAACCATCCAACATAAATAAATTCACCAAATTATTTATTAATCTCAAAAAATCTTCATAATATATATTTCCACTTTTCAACCCTTTTGAAAACAGTTTTTAAACCATCTTCCTCTCACGGATTACATTCCCCAAATATTTTCTACTTCCACTGAAATCGCCAAGTACAAATTATTTAAAACACTTATTATAAAATATACACTAAAACATTTAAATTAAAATTTACTTTTAAAACATAATACCAAGCCACCTTTAAATAATTACTACTATAATAAATTTGAAAAATGCTTACTTTAAAATTTAAACATTTATAAATAATAAATTTTCTAAAACATGCTTTTTAAAATAACATAACTTATATTTAAAAATTTACATTGAAAACGTACTTGGCTATCTAGGGAAATATTCTTCTCTTTATATCTTTAAAAATAAATCACTATTTATTTTTAAACAAATTTTCCCATTCCTTTAATAAATTCCCACCGTGAATTTATTCTTCAAATATCCACTGATATATTACTTCACCTTTATAAACCCAGTTTATAAATTTCATAGTCGCATTCTCCTTTAAATTTCCAATTTCATACACTTAAACAAATTTCCAAATTGATTCCCAATTTACTCCGTTTGAAATAAATTTCTTTACTTCCTCAATTTATTCCAAAACCCATTGCCTTTAGATTTTTATTCCTTAATTATGATTTAAAACCTTTTAACTGAAAATACCAATTTCACATTTCCCCAAATTCCTTCTTTACCCTTTTAAATAAATTCAACCCTTAAATTTTTAAAGTAAATTCTTTGTTCCTTTAAGTAATTTCACTTAAGTTTTACAATTCATTATTTTCTGTTTATTCAAAATCCCCTTTTCCATACTCGGAATTATTTATTAGAATTTTAAAATCACTTATATTCTTATCCAGTTCATTCTTAAATTTATTCAAATTCTCAACGATTATTTTACTAAAAAATTCACCCTTTTATTTTCTTTCAAAAATCCAATTCTATATATTTTGATAACTCAGTGTGCCGAAATATATTCAAGCAAACTATAACATCCAATATTCCAATTATCAATATAATTCATCACAGAATATCAAATATTCATGACACAGAATACTAAATAATCTAGATAATTTTGAGGAATCCAGTTGGATCCCTCCAACCTGTTTCCCTACATCCACAGATGTTAGCACAATACCAATTCCACTTCGAGGTGGAATATCGCGGTATATGGGATTTATATAATATCATCCGCTATTATGCGGCGCATAGGGTCTCATCCGCTATATAATGCGGGAAATCAAACACTCCAATATATATATATATATATATATACACTAATATTTATAATATCACGTCCAGAATGAATCATAAATTATCAATTCTAGCAATCAATCAATAATTTAAATCTTAACTATTTGAATAATCGGTAATTTAAATGAGTGAGATTAACTCACCTTTGACTTTAATCCACAGTCCGATTCAAACTGGCTTATCTCTCCACGATTTCAGACCTTGAATAAACATCATATGATTTATTATCATTTGAACTAAACGAATAAATTTATTACCATTTATTATTTTAATTAACTAAGAATTCTACTTAAACTAATTCCCTTAATAAATTATTTCTTAATGAATAAAATAATGGAACAAGTTAATTAGACATGTTAATCACTCTAATTCATATTAAAATAAACTAGTAAGCTAAAATACGTGTATTTTATATAGATAAATTTATACTTCTGTATTTTTGCTTTTCTTGTAAATAATGAAAACATAAATTTTGTTGCTGTAAAAACTTTTCTTCCAATATATATATATATATATATTTGCAGAAATCTGGTTTTAAATAACTCCTACTGCAATTATTATCAATATTTTGTTTACTGTATACATGTTCAAATAGAAATAAATTATTCTATAAAACCTACTGTTATATTTTTCTAACCTATATTTATATATATAGTAAATCAAAACAGAATTGTTTTATCTACTTTACTGGAAAATATATATTATATATTTCTTTCAAAACTAAGATTTAGATTAAGGAAATTTTAAGTTAGACAATTTACCAGAAGGAATCACCTCCTATAACGCCTGCTGCAGCTCACAAACGAGGTCTTCAAACTTCACCAAACCTGCCTACCCTCGAGCTTATTCTAATGCGACCACCAACCGAAGGTCGATCGGCGACGACATCTGCTCCACCTTGCAACGGCACGACCCCAAGCTGATCTCGACTTCTCCCAATCGTGCCTAGTAACTCCTGACCTCCCCTCGGTCGCCAAACTCGATCGCACCCAATTTCATTTTCCCCCCCGCCCCCGTAGTCGCCAATCGCAGCAGCGATTTTCCCAAAAGCGAACCCTAAATGCCTCCCCACTTGCTGTCACGAACCCACAAAGTCTCTCTCACAAGAATGTAACAGAGGTGAGGGAAGTGAAGTAGGGCTAGGAACAGTTTTCGCGATTCGATCCCCTTCATGAGTTTGAATTTCGAACGAGGTTCGGCCATTATTTCTTTTGTTTGGCTGCGTTATTTTTCTTTTGAGATTTTGAAATCTGCTTGCGTGTGGTTTCAAAAAGGAAATTGGAGACAGGACGAGACGTTTGCGTGTTTGAATAGCAAGCTACAATGATTTCTAAAAAGCAAAAGTTGTTGATGTGCAGAGAAATGAAAAAGAATCTGATGTGAAATTATTTCAGCTGGGTTTGAATGGTATATATATGAATATATATATATATATATATTATTTAAATTTAAATCGTCTCGAATTTGCAACTCAATACCTCGACCTCCTAACGAGATGTGTCGCTAGGCGTTTATAATGTTATACCCCTATTGCAAACGCAATGGAAAAGGTTTCGAGTCCTAATTCGATCGTATAGAGAAGATAGCTTTTCGGACGCAGTTATTATATTGAATTTTAAATAGAGATTTTAGCGCGTTTATCTATCGTATGATCACACGATAACTCCAAACACTACGAAATTAGGAATTCGGTAATAATACACTATTACGGATCCAATGGAACTGGTTATGTTGAATTCCAGGACTGTGCCCCGGAAGGCTATTTTTAAATATCGATTTAAACGATAAAATTTCAAAACCAAACAAACCACTTTTAAATTTGATTCCAACCCTTCTATTATCTTCAGTGTCCTCAATATAAATTTTATGAGCCTTCAGATTATTTTTAAAAAGCTTTAAACTTCAGATTCAACATTTTACCCAACTTCAAATTATTTAATTTAATAATTAAATTACCCAGTAAATAGTGATATTTGAAATTCAAGTTAAAAATTAACTTCTAAATATTTAAAATCAATTAAATATTCTGATTTTAAATATCCAAAAATTACGGGACGTCACATTCCTCCCTCCTTAAAAGAATTTCGTCCCCGAAATTACGAGTTATGAAGAATGGTCCATAACCCGTTCACTAACTTCCCAAAACCAAACAGTTTCACACAACTTCACAAAACAATCCTTTTATTAAAGACACAATATCCCTCTTATTAACTTTCCAAACATATCCATAAGTCCCAAACAATATCACTTACTTATCAATTCAAATTTAAATTTGAAACCAATTTTGGATTATTAAAATTTTCTCAAATTTTTTCTAAATCCCTAAATTTTCGAAAAATTTCGCCAGCGTCTCCTTTGCACGGCTAGCTCGGTACAACTACAAAATGCCTCTACGGGCCTCTAGATTTCAAAAGAAAACAAAACGCCAAGTGGCTAGACAAGAAAATCATCAAATTTCATATAGAAATTTGAATACATACCTTTGTTGAGCAAATTTCAATTTATCTTCTGAAATCAAAAATCCCAATTTCCTTTTTGCTTTTTAAATACCTGTATATCCTACTAAGCAATACTATCCAATTACAGAATTCAAAATCATTTTTTACACTTCCTTTACAACTTTCCAATATTTGCTTAACTTAATCCCTCACGATGCACATATATCATCCGTACGCAATACCAAATTCGATCGCTCTCTCGATCACACAATTTCACTTCCGAACTAGTATCGTCCACCCGACTCTCTAGTATGGACTCAGATCTGGTTTCTTGATCAGAAACCGTTATTCTCCTTGCATAGCCGTAAACTATGATAGAGAATTTCCAAAATCAATCAAAAATCCATATCCAGGCTCGCTGTCTAAAATCGAGTGAAAAATCCTAACTCGGATCGATATAACTATCTCGAAATTCTGTGCTCGAATTATGGATCAAATCGTTATGCGAATGAAATAATATACGCACATCCTACGTATTTATTTCCATTGATTATTAAATATTAATTTCCCTTTTATTCACATTCATTTTGATTTCTATTCACTTATCCACAATTATCCCATTTCACAACTTCCAGTTTTAATCTTCATTCAATTATTCACTTAGTATATTTCTCCATTCCAAAATTACTTAGCATATTTCCAATACCAAACTTACTTAAGAATTTCACCTTTCATTTCTTAAGTTCAATATAAATATATTATACACCTCTTAAATTTATTTTCACTTCGCTATTGGAGTTTATATCCATTTCTATTTACTTTGCCTTTACAATTCCATTTGAATTCTGTTTTCTTTTATTTACTAATTACTTTCAAATCTAAATACTTTTTCCCATTTTCCATTCAGATTTCCATCTTCAATTCTACTTGAATTCAATTTGTCTTCAAACTTTGAATATTGAATTTTATTCACCTTACCTCAACCCATATTTAATTAACCATTTCCTTTTATAAGTTCCACTTACTAATTTATTTAAAATCTCAAATAAAAGTTTATTTGCAAACTTTTTCTTCCTTTAGTTTCTTCAAACAATTTCTTCGATTTCACCTTACTTTACATACCCAATTTTAAATTAGATTTCAATATTCAGTTTCAAATCTATTTTCTTACCAATTTTAAATCCTTTATCGTTAGTGAAAATTTAAAAAAAATTCTAACTCCCAAAATTTTCAGAAAATTTGGTAGAGTCTCCTTTTTACGGAGGAGCTTTTGCAATTTGACAAGAGATATAAATATATATACATCGACCCACACGGTCGGAAAAAAAAAACAACAGTTCATATTTCATATCTTTTTATTGCTAGGCGTACCTTTATTTAACATTTTTAAGCAAACGGCTTATAATTTTAGCAATTTGCACAACCAAATCCAGCCACACGGCTTCCCTATACCTGTACTTACTCAATTAAAACATGTAAGTGCTAAATACGTACAATTCGCTAGTATTTCACTTATTAAAAATAGCTAAAACATGCATTTGATAAACAATGCGTACTAAACAGTCTTTCATAAGCAATTTCCAATGTTCCAACATTAATTTTAATTGTTGCCATCCAATTCATATACTATTTCAATTGTTTCAATCAACCCATATACTATTTTCATTTAATTTAAATAGTTTACAACTTAATTTCTTACATTCAATTCATTTTTAACTCAAAAAAACCCATTTATATTACCATAATATTTTAAATAAGGTTCCAGAGTTTAACCATTCAAAATCAAATTTGAAAAAAAAATACATATTCAAATCAACCATTCTTTGAATCTCAAAACCAAATCCCGTTTTCAAAACCATTCCAATTTAAAACAATTTGGTCGCAATTTCTCTCCTGAAAACTCGAAAATGAACATCGATGAAGCTGCAGTCATCACCGAAGTTATTTTCTAGCGACCGAAAGAGTTCAATGCTTTTATCTCTTTAAAACAATTTCAAATATTTTTAATTCCAATTCTCTCCAGATTTCAAGTCCAATTCAAAATATTTCTCAATTACCATCATCATTATTTCTCCAAAGCATTTGAAAACCATTTTCAAACCCAAAGGAATTCAAATTTTTCCCAAAACTCCAAATCCATCCAATTCATATTTAAACATTACTCTGGAATTTTCATCTCAATTTATTTTCAAATATGTTTCTGGAATTCTATTTCAAATTATAAATCACATTTATACTTTACATTTACAAATCTCATTTGTAAATGAATTTATTTCTTAGCTTTTAGTTATGATTCCTATTTCTTATTCAATTTCCTCACAATAGTGATAATAATTTAATATTATCACTCCCTAACAACCAACCATTCATTTATAACTATAATAATTTCTGAAAATTATTTCTTTCATATACAAAAATAATTTGGGTAAAATTATTTCATTTACCCTATTTTAAAACAATACTGTATCGGTTTATCTTGTTTGAGAGTTTAGAAACCCCTATCGATACGGTTGTACTCCCGTACCGTCCAGAATCCATAAACACTCAACCGATAAGTCAACACAATATAAAAACAATTTTTATATTCACTAACAAATACACGCTCATATCTATTAACACACTCGAACTCATTCTAGAGTACAACGGACTCTATATTTAACGAGTAATTCCCACCAGAACCAAGGTTCTCGCTTAACCTTCAGCTCCGATACCACTGTAATGACCCGCAAATCCGTACTCTTTGAGTCAACACTATTCTCCATCAATCAACTCAAGATGAATGGAAATACGAACCATTTGGGTTAAAGAAGAAGAGGTAGAAGAAGAAAATAGAAAACAACATCAGGATTTAACCATCGCAGCGGAATAAAATATAATAGATAATAAATTATCTTTACAAAAACAAATCTGTTTATACATTACGTTACATCATCAGAGTATACATAACACACAGCCGGACAGTAATCATAACCTTTCCTCAAAACTGAATACACAGCGGAATAATAATCAAATACAGAAGTACGTATCACTAACCAGCTCGTCTCATGAGCTCCATAACATCCTTTCCTGTAATCTATAATACTTGGTCTGACCCGAGCATGATAGTTAAATAACACCCGTGTCTGTCTAAAAAACCAGCGTGAGAAATCACACTCAATTGGATTATTAAAGTTCCAAAAATCCTTTGAAAATCAAAAGCATCTCGTAGGACCATGCCACAAATAAACATGTCGGGTTTTTACCTTACGATAGCCAAAACACTTTTTATCAAAATCCTCTGATATTATAATAGTGTCTATAGAAAGTAAAATAGAATCTAGCTGAAATTCTTGCATCTCACGTTTCAGCAATAGTTGGGCACAATCAAGTACAGGCGCGTAGGGAGAATGGATTTCCAACTAATGACTAGGCACTGGGGTACCACCTGTCAAAGTACGTGGCCTAGATCACAGTACCGAGGATTACTCCCAATCCCCTGCAACACAAGACCGGGACTACCCCTTACTGGATAATCCCGAGTAAGATCACGCCGCGGTTGGGATCAGCAACCGCACCACTAAGCCGAATAAAAAGGAACATCTAGATAGGGATGGCCTCACCCTATTAGGCGCTACCCACCTAGCCTTGCTGCATAACCCCTGATTTTCAGTCATTCCCGGTTGATGAGGCTTGAGGCTAAGCGTTACCTTTTTTGAACGTTTCACTTAGAATGCTCATCGTCCACCTAATGATGTTCTGAAAGCATTCATCCATACAAGTCCGTCCCGGTTCGAATGGAACCGAAGGCACTACTCCTACTACATCCATTTTGGAATCATCCTCAGGATTAATAGCGACTAGCCCTTGCACTTCACTGCTCCATCTTCGACTCCGAACTCGTTTTTCCACGAAAACGTACAAATCGGATCGAAGTGGTTTTCGAGAAACAAATCCCGATCTCGGTCTCTTCGAAACGATCAGCGCATTGGCCAATATTGATAGTCGGTTATTTAACTATCAATTAACATTCACAAACAACCATCCAATAAAAATAATTTCACCAAATTATTTATTAATCTCAAAATATCTTCATAAGATATATTTCCACTTTTCAATCCTTTTGAAAACAATTTTTAAACCATCTTCCTCTCATGGAATACATTCCCCAAATATTTTCTACTTCCACTAAAATCACCAAGTACAAATTATTTAAAACATTTATTATAAAATATACTTTAATTTTAAATTAAAATTTACTTTAATACTTATTCAAATATATATACTTTAAAAATATTTAAAGTAAAAATACTTTGTACAATATAAAGCTGAATTTCTAACTTTTAAAACATAATACAAAGCCACCTTTAAATAATTACTACTATAATAAATTTGAAAAATGCTTACTTCAAAATTTAAACATTTATAAATAATAAATTTTCTAAAACATGCTTTTAAGACAACATAACTTATATTTAAAAATTGACGTTGAAAACGTACTTGGCTATCTAGGGAAATACTCTTCTCTTTCTATCTTTAAAAGTAAATAGAATAAATCACTATTTATTTTTAAACAAATTTTCCCATTCCTTTAACAAATTCCCACCGTGAATTTATTCTTCAAATGTCCACTGATATATTACTTCACCTTTATAAACCAGTTTATAAATTTCATAGTCACATTCTCCTTTAAGTTTTCAATTTCAAACACTTAAATCAATTTCCAAATTGATTCCCAATTTACTCCGTTTGAAAAAAAATTCTTTACTTACTCAATTTATTCCAAAACCCATTGACTTCAGATTTTTCTTCCTTAATTATGATATAAAATCTTTTAACTGAAAATACCAATTTCATATTTCCCCTAATTCCTTCTTTCCCCTTTTAAATAAATTCAACCCTTAAATTTTTAAAGTAAATTCTTTATTCCTTTAAGTAATATCACTTAAGTTTTATAATTCATTATTTTCTGTTTATTCAAAACCCCTTTTTTCATACTCCGAATTATTTATTAAAATTTTAAAATCACTTTTATTCTTATCCAGTTCATTCTTAAATTTATTCAAATTCTCAACGATTACTTTACTTAAAAATTCACTCTTTCATTTGCTTTCAAAAATCCAATTCTACATATTTTGATAATTCAGTGTACCGAAATATATTCAAGCAAACTATAACATTCAATATTACAATTATCAATATAATTCATCACAGAATATCAAATATTCATAACACAGAATACTAAATAATCTAGATAATTTTGAGGAATCCAGTTGGATCCCTCCAACCTGTTTCCCTGCATCCACAAATGTTAGCACAATACCAATTCCACTTCGAGGTGGAATATTGCGGTATATGGGATTTATATAATATCATCCGCTACTATGCGGCGCATAGGGTCTCATCCGCTATATAATGCGGGAAATCAAACACTCCAATATATATATATATATATATATATATATATATATATATATAAACACATACACACATATACTACTATATATAATATCACATCCAGACTGAATCATAAATTATCAATTCAAGCCATCAATCAATAATTTAAGTCTTAACTATTTAAATTAACGGTAATCCAAATGAGTGAGATTAACTCACCTTTGACTTTAATTCACAGTCCAATTCAAACTGGCTTATCTCTCCACGATTTCAAACCTTGAATAAACATCATATAATTTATTATCATTTGAACTAAATGAATAAATTTATTGCCATTTATTAATTTAGTTAACTAAGAATTCTACTTAAACTAATTCCCTTAATAAATTATTTCTTAATGACTAAAATAATGGAACAATTTAATGAAACAAGTTAATCACTCTAATTCATATTAAAATAAACTAGTAAGCTAAAATATGTGTATTTTATATAGATAAATTTAAACTTTTGTATTTTTTCTTTTCTTGTAAATAATGAAAACGGAAATTTTGTTGCTATAAAAACTTTTCTTCCAATATATATACATTTGAAGAAATCCGGTTTTAAATAACTCCTTCTGTTATTATTATCAATATTCTGTTTACTGTATAGATGTTCATAGAAATAAATTATTCTATACAACCTACTGTTATATATTTCTAACCTAAATGTATATATACAGTAAATCAAAACAGAATTGTTTTATCTACTTTACTGGAAAATATATATTATATATTTCTTTCAAAAATAAGATTTAGATTACGGAAATTTTAAGTTAGACAATTTACCAGGAGGAATCACCTCCTCTAACGCCTGCTACTGCCCACGAACGAGGTCTTCGAACTTCACCAAACCTTCCTACCTTCGAGCCTGTTCTAACGTGACCACCAGTCGAAGGTTGATCGACGACGACATCTGCTCCACCTTGCAATGGCACGGCCCCAAGCTGATCTCGACTTCTCCCAATCGTGCCGAGTAACTCCTGACTTCCCCCCGGTCGCCAAACTCGATCGCACCCAACTTCGTCCCCCCGCACCCCGTAGTCGCCAATCGCAGCAGCGATTTTCCCAAAAGCGAACCCTAAATGCCTCCCCACTTGCTGTCACGAACCCACGAAGTCGCTCTCACAAGAATGTAACAAAGGCGAGAGAAGTGAAGTAGGGCTAGGAACAGTTTTCGCCATTCGATCCCCTTCGTGAGTTTGAATTTCGAAGGAGGTTCGGCCATTATTTCTTTTGTTTGGTTGCGTTATTTTTCTTTTGAGATTTTGAAATCTACTTGCGTTTGGTTTAAAAAATAAAATTGGAGACAGGACGAGACGCTTGCGTGTTTGAACAGCAAGCTACAATGATTTCCAAAAAGCAAAAGCTGCTGATGTGCAGAGAAATGAAGAAGAATCTGATGTGAAATTATTTCAGCTGGGTTTGACTGGTATATATGAATATATATTATTTAAATCTAAATTGTCTCGAATTTGCAACTCAAAACCTCGACCTCCTATCGAGACATGCCACTAGATGTTTATAATGTTATACCCCTATTCCAAATGCAATGGAAAAGGTTCCGAGTTCTAATTCGATCGTATGGAGAAGATAGCTTTTTTGACGCAGTTATTATATTGAATTTTCGATAGAGATTTCAGCGCGTTTATACATCGTATGATCACACGATAACTCCAAACACTACGAAATTTGGAATCAGGTAATAATACACAATTACGGATCCGATGGAACTAGTTTCGTCGAATTCTAAGACTGTGCCCCGGAAGGCAATTTTTAAATATCGATTCAAGCGATAAAATTTCAAAACTGAACAAACCAATTTTAAATTTGATTCCAACACTTCTATTATCTTCAGTATCCTCAATATAAATTTTATAAGCCTTCAAATTATTTTTGACAAGCTTAAAACTTCTGATTCAACATTTCACCCAACTTCAAATTATTTAATTTAATAATTAAATTACCCAGTAAATAGTGATATTTGAAATTCAAGTTAATAATTAACTTCTAAATATTTAAAATCAATTAAATATTCCGATTTAAAATATTCAAAAATTACGGGTCGTCCCAATTCTTATTTAAATTTTGAAATTCAAATTATTATAGTTTAAATGAATGAATGTTTATATTGGTACATTTTCCATCATTTATATTTATACAACTTTTGAAGAAATGATTTAAAATGTAATTATACACAAATAAATAGTCATATATACATATTTATTTTTAAATTCCAAATTAAAATTCTATTCACAACTTATTGAATTTTCAAATCGATTCCATTATTTACAATCTTTTGATATATATTTATTCCAAATTTTCAAATTAATCCATAATAAATCCCAAAAATTTATATTAACTATCAATTTTAAATATGGCTAAAATCCAAGAATGTACAGTTATACAAGTCCAATCAAGTCCATACACATGGATTACAAATGCCATTTGCTTTCCAATGTAGGAATTAAAGCAAATACAAGCAATTTTAATTGAAGCACAATAAATAATCAAACACAATTATTTACGCACATTATATTCATTCGAATGGCGAGTTAGCTCACCCTTAACCAAGCAACAAGCAAGTATAAGCTTCCACTTCCCATCTCAACCTTGCAAACATGAAATTCCTACCACACTTTTTCTTTGTTTAAGTCCTAAGGCAAAACTGCCTTTCTAAATGTTCACGGACCAAGGTGATGGAGGCTTGTGTGCTTCAAAACATCATGATCCGATGGAAGGTATTGAAATGTTCTAGACGGCTTATAGAAGAAATTTGAGTTGATTTGGACTTGTTTGAAAATTATTTGTCGTAGGAAATTTGTATATAGAAGGATATGAAGAGAGCTTTGATTTATTTTGTAAATTAGTAAAAGTAAATTTAAAGGGTATGCACCAAATTATATAGGCTCCAAAGAGGTGTGCTTCGTGGTCACCCTCACCCTCATTTCCTACCTAGAAGGTTTACCCTTCCGCATCGCCATCACATCTCATTTCCATCTCCCTACCTTTAGCCTTAAGCAAATGAAAATATCTCCTTCCATTCACACTTAACCACTTAACCTTTATAAGCATTTTTAATGTGTTTTAGCGAAAATTATTTTTACTACTTATTTATGATTTCTTAAGTTTTTTGATGTATGTGGAAAAAGTTTGAACGACATATATTAGATATAAAGCTGTTTTTTGACAAAACGATTTTCGCTCACATTATCGATACTTCTTCAAAGTATTTACTTTTTTAAATAAATTTAAAAAACAAGTTTCTTATCATTATTCATTAATTAAAAGATGTTTAATAAGGTTATAGAATCACGTTTATAACACTTAACTATTTTTCAAAAATTACGATATTCAAAGACGAAGTAATCGTAATTATATGTCGCTACAGATCCCGTGCTCCACTTTGTTGATTCCATAGGAATCACTTAACATTCACATTCGAATATCGAGTTTCACTTTGCATTCCGCCTCCATGAGTACCCCATAGCCTTCCCCGAAGTTGTGCTAAAGCTCTGCACGAACCCACAACCAAAATAAGGAAAGATCCCTAATAAAATGGCACTTAACCCGGGTGTTACTGCCCAGGTCGGTGCACCGCCAGTCCATTGGTGGTCTACAACCTGTCCACCGGTGGTAGCCTTTCCCAGGCAAAAAAGCCTAGAGTTGGTGCCACAGCATAGTTGCAGTTGCCAATTTGCATGTCGTTTCCTCCTTTGCTTCGCTTGAAGTGCCGCCTTGTCCTCAAAGATTACCTCTTCTCATTGGACCTCTTCGAAGATCATTGGTTGATGTTTTGAAAGTGGTTCCTTATGTGTTCAAAAATCGATTTTGATGAAAAATCCACTCTTTGCACATATGAAGTTTAATAGGCAAATTTAGTAACCCGATCTCCACTATCGTGCTATAAGGAACTCAACAGGCCTCCTACCTTGTGTGTTGCTCACACGTGTGCCAACGCACCTATTCGTGCATGCCTACGATCACACTTACACGCAATCACACCACCACTAGACAAATCACATTTTGGGCTTTACCGGAGCAATTACTCGACCCAATACCTTCTCATGTAACTTAGTGCACACGATGGTTGCTATGGCTACATGAGTTGCTCGTAACATGATTATACAAATTTGGATATCACACACACACACACACATATGAATATACACAACTGCATTCGACAATTCTAGTTACAACACAAGAATTATCTTGATTGTTGTACCGCTTGAAATACATGTATATGTATACTCCCTCGTGCACATATGCGTACACATATATTCGACTAAGTATTTAATTATTATTAAATCAAAACTTACATTTATCTACTGAATCATTTGGATAAAAGTTATATCTTTTTATATTATTTTGTAAAATCTTATATGCAATATAAAATACCCATTTCATACTTTTTATAAAACCTCATATTATTTTATAAAATATCTCTTACTGTTTTATAAAAATCACTATTTTATAAAAAATCGCCTTTACACTAATTTATAAATCGCTATTTTGTAAAATATCACTTTTACAGTATTATATAAAATCGCTATTTTTATAAAATATAACTTTTATACTATTTTTTAAAATCACTTATTCTATAAAATATCACTATTATACTATTTTGTAAAATCGCTATTTTATAAACTATCACTTTTCCATTGCTTTATAAATTCGCTTATTTTATAAAAGATCGCTTCCATACTATTTTATAAAATCACTTATTTGATAAAATATCACATTTATTTATAAAATTATTTCTTTATATAAATAAACCATTTACTTATAAAAACCATTTCTTTACTTTCAATAATAATTATAACTAATTATCAAGTTTTGTAAGGTCTCTATTCATTTCAATGGTAAGTGTCGAGCCCTTAAACTAATTAATTAGCTTACTAACTTTTCCTAAAATCCATTTGATTGGTTGAATAATTACCAGCTAATGATATGCACGTAATTTTATCACTAAATTAGTCTTTAATCACTAATAACATCATTTAAAATCAATTATTTAGCCCATCATCATAATTTTGGGTTACTAGCTATTTCAAAAATAACAATTGAGGTCTCAAACTGATAATGCATTAACATAATCATATTTATAACATACACATAAGCCTAAATCAATCTAACAATTTCCAAACCACTTCATATAATTCCATAATCATTAATAAATGAAACAATAAAGATTAACAAGTAAATATTGAGAGAATCATCCCAATCATCTTCTCATTCCCAAAATCAGTCTCTAATCACCAAAACCCATGCTTTCCCTCTCTTTAAATCATAGGTTAAGCTCTAAATCACAACTTCAAGATAATCCCTTGATGGGTTTTGTTGAGAATATGATGAGAGTAATTATGGTGATTTTTTACTTTAATTTAGAAATTTTATTTAAAGGGTTTAGGCTTGGAGATTAAAGAGAGATTAAGGAAGGATTAAGAAAAGATTAGGAGAAGTAGAGGAGGAAGTAATGTAAAATTAAAGTGGAATGAGAATTATGAAGAGAGTTAGCACTTATCGGCTAGCAGATGGACCTTATCCCAAATTCATTTCATCCACTCAAAAATCGCCGTTAACTTCAAAAATTCATCAACTCCAAACATTGTCAAGTTTATATTCTTTTTGCTCGTATTAGAAATGCGGTCTCAACTAGAGGTGTCTCGAGATCCAATTCTTCTTTCTCTAAATGTTGAGTATAAAGGGCGTTCCATTAATTAATGACTTAATATTTACATTAATTTTTTAAATACTAAGTCATTAAAATGCGAATTATTACAGCACATCTTCTTGTAGAAACTTACTCAATCATATTTATACCTTACATCCATATATTTGCAACATAGGTTCTTACTTTCCATCAGGCTGGATGAAATGTAAGTCACCAATCGATAATCGAGTGAAATCCACAATTATAGGGAAGTTTTGGGCCGACAAAAGATGTCAAGTACCATCCAACTTTAAGGACCTTTTTATATGCCATTCTCATGCTCTTCTTAAGTCAATGCCTTATGGTACAGCTTGCATCCCATGTGATATCGAGGTAGGTTTATAAATTTAACTCAATTAACTATTCCAACTCATAGTTTCCTTATCCATCTTTTTAGAATATGGTTGCAACTACTTCTATTGCCACTACTTCTACGGTCGGAACTTTTAGAGTTTAGTGGGTAATATATATATATGTGTGTGTGTGTGTGTGTGTGTGTGTGTGTGTGTGTGTGGGTAAAAATGCAAATACATTCACTAGGCATATCCTAATTCTTATGATCGACTAACCAAAGCTCCGAAAGCAAATATAACAACCCACACCTTAGTGGGTTGAATTTTCGTCTAAATCGAAAACCGAAGTCCATTAGGGAACATATCGTTAGTGTCGGTAACTAGTAATAGACATAAGTATTTCAGAGAGCTATCTATACGAACTCACAGTGGAAAAGTAAAATATAATAAAACATCTACATACTAACTAACGCTACTATCTTGGATATCTATCACCTTGTTAGTGTAGAGCATGACTAAGAAGACCAGTTGACCTACTGCTCTCGTCTTGTTCTAGAATCATGTCTCTCTAAATCTGTCATATGGGTTGTAATGAGGAGGGGTTTAGAACAATGTTTGGATGATTGGTAAATTACACACTTTATCCATAACACTAGTTTATGTCGATAGATTTCCATTTAAGTGTAATGCCTACTATTCATGGATTAGTTATATAATTCAATATGCGCATATGATGTGTCCAACCTACTTTGAGATATAATTATCTATAGATGTAACCTAAACATACTCTGAGGTATAAGTATTTATAACACACACAAATATACACGCACACACACACATATATACATACACATACACATATACATACATACATACATACATACATACATACATATATACATACATACATACATACATACATACATACATATACATATATATATATATATATATATCCACCTATGAAGCTAGTAGCCCTGCAAGTTCTACTACATGACTATAAAAGTGGGTGCACACAACTATATCATGGTTCAACAACCCTTCTCCCATCCAATCATATTCTAAAGATGCTAAGGAAGGAAGTACTTGGCTAATTAATAACCTTAAATTGGGAAATAGGCATGAGTTCCAACCAATTAATACCTAATCCCAGGCAAACACTTTATGGTATTCGTTAACCAACATCATACAAACTCTCTTTTAGACCAATTACTACTTCTTAATAAGGAGAAGGTAGAACTTCACACAACCATTTAATACCTAAATTCCGAGGTAGACTGCTCCCTTGAAGTTTCCTCTAATGCCTATAAGCGATAATTCCGACCATCTAATATGCACCTATTAGATAATCTCGACCATTTAATACTTCTTAAATAGGTAAGAGGTAGACCCTAACACAACCATTTAACACCTCAATCCTGAAGGAGGCCCTCCTGGAATTATCCCAAAGCAATATGCAAACATATATCCCCACAAGTCCAATAGTTAGAGGTGTCCCACATCAGTAGAATGATACACAACTGCTGGTAGCCCTTGCTAAGGGAAGATTTCAGTTGTGTAACTCTACTGACCTCGCATCCCAACCCATACTAAACCAAATTTTTTATAACTGACCTAAACATTGGGCTAGATATGTGTAACTCTACTGACCTTGCATCCCAACCCATACTAAACGAAGTCTTTTATAATTGACCTAAATGTTGGGCTAGGTCTACTAATTCACACTCGTCGCAAAAGTAATATTGATGCAATATAATTTCAACTATAGAATTTTTTATGCCTCTTTAGTTCATTATTTATTCATATTCATTTATTTACTTTCTTAGACTTCTTCTTATTTTACAAGTTTACAGCCTTGATTTCTCCTTTCCATTAATGTTATTAATGACATTTATTTATCATATCTATTCAATTTCCTTTACCATTTTCATATTTGGTCTTTGTAATTAAATTCTTTTATGGCTTGCTGTCCATATCGACTTGATTACAGTAACTTTCCTTTTCCTCTTTAATTTATTAACTTATTCGTTTTTAACGTTTTATGTATAATTAATACGATAATGCACAATCAATTGCATGTTACAATATGTATTAATGTTGTAACAAATGTTTATTTACTTATTTCTTAAACTTATACTTTACTTTATATGTATATATATTTATTTAATTGGTAAATGAGATTATTGATATTTCTATTTATAACTTTTAGTTTCTATAGTTAGGAATTTCTAGAAATACACTTATGTGTAGGTTTAAAAAAAAAAATTATTTCTACATTTTAATGCATTGGAATCATATCTTTTCCAAAAAGGAAATTTTACCTTTGAAACTTTGCATAAACTACCAAAACTGGGATTGTGTTGTGTTGCAATTACAAATCCTTTCATTTTTACTGAAACAGATGATGCAAACTATGGGGAAACATTCCTACTTTGCATATCTCTTTCCTTTGGATACACAAATATTCCTTATTATTTCAAATGATGAATTTTTCGTACACAATTTTAAAGTTGGATAGTTTATGGATATTCACATAGCTATGCGTGCAACATAATTTGGCCATTTAATGCCTAACCTTAGGCGAACCCTTTTTGGTACTCCTTAACCAACATTGTATGAAATCTCTTCTATACCACCCATTACTCCTTAGATAAGGAGGTAGAACTTTAGGCCACTTACAATACCAATGAATTAAAATATAGAAATTTAGATCCCAAATCAAAATAAAGCATCTCTAATTGATGATTATAAAATTCAACAACTTACACCTCAAATAACAAAAATTTGGAATTAACTACCCATTCCTATCGATATTGTATGTAACGATCCGTAATTTTATCACTTTGAATTAGAATATTTAATTAATTTTAAATATTAAAAAATATGTTTATTAAACATAAATAATCATTTTTCATGTGATCAATAATAATAGTGGTCTTGTTTCTAAAGTTTGTTTTCCAAAAATAAAGATTATGGATTTTCGTCGGAAAAAATATCGATAATACGACCGAAAATCATTTTATGATAAATAGCTTTTCACCGTCAAAAATCTCGCATGATTTTTTTACATACACTTATTTCTCCATTTAAGTAACAATGTGTAGTAAAGTTATTTATTCCATTTTTGGAAATAAAATGTATTTGTGACATCATTAACGATGTCATCATTTTTAAATAATTGATTTTTGAATTTGAATTGAGTAGAAATAATTTAATAATTGTTTTAAAATCAAATGAGACCCATTTAATTATTAAACAATAATATTAATGTCATGTTTAAAATTTGTTTACACTTTACACACACACACATATATGAATATATATTAACTAAGATGTTAAAATATGACCGGAAATCTGTTTATGGATCCGTAACAGTTTGACAAGAGGATGTTGTGCAACGTTATGTGTTATATATGACAAACATGTGCACATACACATATACACACGTTTATGTACACATACATACACCCTAGAATTACATTTACATCTCAAAATTACTAATGGAAATAAAACTAAATATCATGATATTTTCTTAAGTGAAAATCTAAGAAATGATGACATATCCTCTCTTTATGTCATGTTATCATCCATATACACTTCCATAAAGTCAAAGAAAGATGCATGAAGTGATGGAGGTTGTGTTATGAGGGGTTGGCTAGCACATGGAGGGTAGGGAGGTGGAAAGTGGTGATGTGATTTGTATTGATGTTGTCTTTAGACATTTAACAAATTTTGGCTATAAAAGGAGACGCATACCCTCTCATTTATCCACACTTTCCTTCACAAATTCTCAAGTTCCTTCATCTTCTTCAGAAGTCCATTAATAACATCCATGACCTCTTAGAAATATTCCAAAGTTGAGTCAAAGTTCTACCAAAAAAATTACAATATATAGAGAGATATACCATCTTAGTTTGAAATCACCGTAAAATGCGCATCGAATTTACACAAAGGAATCACTTCCCTTTATAAAATATATAGCATTGTTAAATTTTTTAAAAATGGATAAAAATGGTTTATAATTTTTTTATAAGTACTAAAACTCATTTCGACAAAATTAAGTGAATTTTTAAAAAAAATTGAGCCCGACATAGCGTCCGTTTGCGATTTCACGCCATAAAAAGTTAAATCAATGTATAGGATGAAATATAAGTCAGAATCTATTGAAATAAGAATTTTTTGAATCCTCATAAGTATAGTTTTAAAATGAAAGAGAAAAGTCAAGATTTCATTAGTAAAGTTTGAGTTATGTTCAAAACTAGTTTTCAAAATAGTCATGTTTTGGCAATTGGTAAAATAATGTTTTCGACTCTTTAAAAGTGCATATTATTAGTATTTAAAACTACGAAATAAATTCCACAAATATGTTAATTTTTTCTTAAAAGTATTTGAGTTACAAAAATGGATATATATACATATCATGAAATTAGTGTTTTGGTCTGTAAAGCTTTAAAATCACTATTCACCGGCAATTTAGCAACATAATTTGACAACTTTTGAATAAATGTTTTAAACTTGTATTTTTCTTTCGAATCTTTTGGAAATGTTTTTCAAATAATTTCAAAAGTATTTTAAAAGGTTTAGAGTTGATCAAATATTTTGACCGCCTTATGGGTGACAGAAGGGTAGTCTCTAAGCCGAAGTTTGGAAAACTAGTTGCCCGCTCCCCCGAGCTATCCGGACTGGTTGACAGAGGGGATAGTTAATTTGATTTACTTGAATCAGATTTTCTTCAGATAAAATAAATGTGGCTTGGAATTTTGCACAAAGTTAAACAAGATTTCAAATAAGATTTTGATAGTAAAGAGAGCATTCTAGTTAAACTCTGTATTAATTTCGAGGAGGAAACTCATAGTATCTGTGTGAATTTAAAAGGTGATTTCGTCGTTATAAGACGAATAGTATGGGTTGAATACGAAAATTAGTATTGAGTATAATTAATCTAAAATCTATGAATAATTTTTACTCAGTACTAATTGGTTTGAGTATACACTGAAAGATAACATTGTTTTTAACCCATTAAAAAATAAGTTTAGGAAATAAGTAACCTCCATGAAAAAGATGGATATAATTTTCCTAAGTAATTTAAAAGAAATGATTTGGTATTTCTAAAGTTAAAAAGTGGTTTAATAAATCTTTATATACCAAGAAGAAATAGTTTAAAATACATCTCTAAAGATATTTCATTGAACATAAAGATATTAATTGATTGAATGATGATCAAAAATCACCTATATACATAATATCTTTTCTATCGATACTTGATTCAGAGAGACTAGATCAGATTTTCGTGATTCCTATCTAAAACCACTTCGAACCAATATACGCTTTCGAAAGTGAAGACATGTTAAAGAAAATGATTTTTAAATCTTCAATGCAAGGGCTGCTCATTACTAATCCTAAGGGTGATTCCTAAACAGAATATAGTAGGGGTACCTTCGATTTTTCTGTTCTTGGACAACTTATTTAGATGAATGTCTGACATTGCATTTCTATGACCACGTACATTGGTTTTGACAAACGTACATCTATTTGGTGGTATAAAAGGTAACACCCCTTATACTTAACACCCTTCCCTGAGGCATATGAACTTGGGAGTTGTACCTTTTGAAATCAATTAGTGTGTCATCAGAAATGGCAATGTGGCATTCAACATGGGATTTGTCATGTGAAAGGCAAAACGTTACCTTAAGCCTCACGTATCGGTAATGGAAAAAATAGGATGGATGCAACAAGGCTAAGTGAGTCGCACCCAATAGAGTATGTTCGTCACCTTTCTAGATTACCCTCCATATATAGGGTTTGTTATGTATGCTTTGGGATGGATAATTCGAGAATGACCGGTGTGATAGGATATTCGATACTATCTATGGTAAAGGTAGGCTTGTTCTATGTTGGTAGAGGTCAGCGAGGCTGTGCCTCGGTACATTTCTCTAGAGATGTATAGTAGGAATGTAGTCTCTTACCTTATCATCATTGGAAAGACATTCTCCAATACGTGCCTTTACGGTATTGATTATAAAACCTAGTATGCTAGAATTTAATTAATGTAACAATTTTGGCTATGATTAATATGTTATTTGAAAGGATTTTTAAAGAATGCCATTAAAAATAATATCTTTGATTTTACGTTGTAAATGTTTTGTTCGTCATAAGGTAAAGACTCGTCCATGTTTATATGCAGCGTAGTCTTATGAGATACCCTTTAATTTTAAAAGTATCCATTCTTTTGAGTTTTCTTACACAATTCCCATGACTGACCCAGAGTTTATTTTCTTTTCCCTTAAGCTCTGGGTGCTCTATTTTTTCGGGTAGCTAAGTAGTCGGGTTTCGGCTTGCAGCTAACAGAGAATGGAGCATGGAGCTGGAATTTCATTTGTATATAGTCATCCATTTCTAATTCCACTGTATTATGTATAATCTCTGGGTGTCCTATAAGGATTGGCAGTTATAGCTATCCCTAGTTGGGTTAGTACTTACTGTAACTATGATACCTCATTTTAAGGGTGATTATATGTACTATCTATTTGTATAATTATAAGTTGTTAAATACAATACGAGAATTTATTTATTCTATCTTCTATCTTTATTTTCTTTTACCCTTGATCATCCGCCTCTATAGCACTTGAATTTGCGGCATGTGAATACCGTGAATATATCAATGTCGATTTTCGAGGGTAAAAAAAGTGGGTCATCACTTTATATTTCATAAATTTTAGGGACTATTTCCCTAAATTGTAGATCTATAGTGCATATACAATTTTCTCGCAGTTATTTAATAATTGAAAATTTAGGCAAGGATTTCAAATTAGATTTATTCATTTAGGCCTACAATTCGATGGTTCATCCCTAGCTTGCCACACTTTGACCGGTTCTTCGAAGGTATCGACCGCCAACGGTTAACCGACCCAATGAAGTGGTCGGCCGGTGTTCATGCAACTAGTTATTAATGTTAACTATCTCATCTAATTTTTTATTTCCTTAATTAATTTTGAACATTGACCATTTAGGGTTAGAAATCATGCAGTAGTTTAGGGTTAGGCTATCTCGAATGAAAAACGAGCTCGCAGCCAGTCTCCAATGTCATGTAATCATCGACTCTAGTGAGTGCTAGAAATCTTATAAATAATGTCACCTATTGACACAAGAGTGCTTAACGCTCCTATATGTAACGACCCACCTTTTTGACCCCTAGAAACAACACTTACCCTATCATCGGTGTTCGTGTGCCATTGCCCAAGCATCAAATAGATGAACGTTATATGGTAAAATAAAGAACAGAATGGAAAACCTCACAAGAAACTACGAAATAAACCATAACAGCCAATAATACATCAGGTTACTCCTTAACAGGGAGTTATCAAAGTTACTAAAAAGTAATACAAATTAATAGGCAGTTATAACATCCTGCTTTTACATATGCTGAAATGAAATACACATTCACAAACTAGAAAAAACAGCGGAATAGTTAACTAAGTAGACGGAAGCATTCTGCTCGGACGCCGTCTTCAAAAGAGCCCAATAAAGGCCTGCTACTCTCGGGTACTCAAATAAAATGAGTACCCAAGAGATTGGGGGAAACAAACAACTCAGGTCAGACGATATGTCTGGTATAATAAAACATTTTAAATAATAGGTCAGAAATTAAACACAAACATGTGAGACCACACCGCGGAACAAGGAACGGGTTTACTCCTATATAAAGTAATATCCAAACGAAAAGAATGGATAAATAATTAAACACCATGAAGGGTGGTTGACTCTTCCTGGTGCAAATTAAGAAATAAATTTGAAGTTTCGAATCGAATAAGAAAGGAAAATCTCCAACAAATGACTAGGAGGGTGCACCCCCTTGAAGTATACCTCTAGTAATATACTTCTAAAATCCCATTTACTCTATGACACCTCCAAGCCAAACCCCACCAAACCTTACCGAGTATTCGAATATTTCACATCTAATAGCACTATCGAATCCAATCTAATTTAGATGCGAAAGTATCCTAATGGGAGCAACCCCACATAGCTTGGACCGCTGTCGCACTTTGGTTTAAGCCATTTTTGAGAAATGATATCAAAAGCTCAATGAAGCAACACATCGTCTTAGAATGACGATAATAAAGAAGCTAAAGTAAATGAAGGATGAGAAACCAACTATCGAGGATATAAAACGTTCGTGTATGAAAATTAAGTCTTGTATACTTACCACCACTCATCAAATTCAAATTCGCACTATTCCTTTGTTAATAATAATACCGGATAAGTCAAGGTAATGTTACCTCAAAGTCATGTCTCATGATTTTTCTTAACTTTTGAAATAGCAATAAGTTTAGTTCTTCGATGTTTAGTGCTAATCATACAAATAAATCGTTTCATATAAGTGAACCGCTTTACGTAAATTAATTCATTTCTATAAACGAATCAAACCTTTTCTTTTAAAAAACCAAACTAGTACTTAGCTTCACAGTACAAGTACTAGCTTTAAAACACTTCTTTCAAAGATATTAATAACTTTGAAACACCATTTTAAAAAGCGTTTAACAACTTAAAATATTATTATTACACTGATTAATCAACTTTAAAATTTCGTTAACTAAGTTGATTAATTTACTTCAATAACTTTAATTAAAAAGGGTAAATGTTTGTGCCAAAATTGGTCACAAACCCCGAATACCGTGAAAGCACCAGTGTATGAATACAAATCAATAATATTCAAACACAAATCTCAGATCTCAGCAAATATTAAACAGCAATCCTCAAGTAAAGAACAGAGACACAAGTTTTATAGTGGTTCGGCTATCTCCGGCCTACGTCCACTCCAAAGTTTTTATCCTTTTATTGATTATCCTTGATGATTATAGATGATTACAGCAGTTACAAAGTCCAAGACTCGAAATAAATAGCAGTAATGATGTTATGGAGTGATTCTGGCAGCGTCCGGGCGTGCTTTCTCTCCCCAAATTCTCCGACCCCTTTTCTGAATGACCAGGGGCTCTATTTATAGGCGTAGAAGGCTGATATTTCTCCTAAAAACCCGGTAGACCGCTTCTGGCACGTGAGGGGGCCCACATGTTCGGCCCCAGGAAATTGGGCCCACATTGGGATCGATTCGAAGTAAGGTTCGAATCGATCAAGAATGCATCCAATCGAGGTGAAATTTGGTGTGAACATTCTTCAACATGTACGTAAGCTCTTGTAAAAATTTCATTGCATTTGGATCAACAGTTTGGAAGATATGATCGATTCGAATTTGGGGTTGTCCATTGCCTGTCGCCTTCGAATCCATGCTTCGAACCCATGCCTCGAATCCATGCTTTGAATCCATCCAAAGCGCGTGCGTATCGGTGACGTGTCACGAAGTCTCCGGGTCGATCCACCTTTGTCGCCGCGTTGAACGCTTCTTCCCTGGTTCGTATCGATCGCTTCGAAATTGTCCCTAAGTCCTTTGAATCCATGAAGTCGACTCCCCGTGAATCCTTCTCGAACGCTCTCTTCGTATCGATAGGTACGAATCCAGCATCCTATTGATTCGAACCACCATCGATATGAACTAACCTGTGTACACCTTATGGATACGAAGGAGCTTCATGCTGTGATCGAGTCGAAGTCCACCTGTCCTTCATCCTACTTTGCCTTTGATACGAACACTATCAAGTCGACTCCATATCGATCGATACGTACGGCATCGATACGAAGTCCTCGCCTTTCGATCGATACGAAGTAGCCGAGCCGAACCCAGGCCGATCGATACGAAGTGTATCGATTCGAAGTGGGCGTTACCCCTGACCGATTCGAACCATCCATGCGTGCCGATGGGTTCGAACAGCATGCCCTTCCTACCTTGAATCGATCATATTTCCTTCATACGAACTCCGATTAACCTGAAATTTGAAACATAGTCTTTCCTAATCCGTATCGTTATTTCCACTCAATTTCGTCCTGATCGGAGTTCAACCAAATTTTGACGATATCGATCGTAGCCTTGATTCCAACCGATCTCCAATCCTGATACCCAGTATTCCTTGCCAATTTGTTGATATTCCAGTTTTGACCAAAAATGGGATAACACTTTGCCCCCCAAAACATGCCTTGTGACAACAAGGCGTGTTTTGAATAGTTCCGAATCCAATATCTGAAGTCCATAGCCATATTGCCAGAGTATATCATCCTTGACTGCTCCGAGTTGATGTCCAATTCCAAATCCAATAACTAAAGCCTTAGCCAATTCCATATCCGTTCGAACTCGACAACCGAGTCCCAATCCATCCTTATCCAATAGCCAATATCCGGATCCAGGACCTCTCCGGGTCGATATCCGAATCCATAACCTCTCCGGGTTCTTGCCAAGCGTAATCCACACCTGACGACCGTGGCCCAGTGTCCCTGGACATTTGAGCTAAGCCATGGCTTAAGTCCTAAGCCGAATCCTGGTCTCTCCGGACCCTTGTTGAGCATAGTCCATACTCAACGACCTGAAACAATAATTGATAATATGGGGCCTAAGTCTTAGGCCGAATCCTGGTCACTCCGGACCCTTGCCGAGCATAGTCCATACTCGACGAGCTGAATGAGTCAATTTACCACGTTCGGGCAAAGTGACTCACCCCTTGCCAGGCATAATCCATACCCGACGACCATTTATCAAAAACCAGATGAAAATCCAATCAAAATCCAACCCAAAATCCAAATCCAAACCAGAAATCCAAAGCAGCATTCAAAATCAAAAACAACCATCCAAAGAAAAACCCAAATCAAAAAGCAAGCAAAACCAGGAGCTCAATCCAAGCTCCAATCCAAAAAGAAAAGCAATGTCCAATCCAAAAGCAAAAGATAAATTTCACAAACCATAGCATCGTAGTTTTTCATCTTTCAGAGCATGCCTAGGGGCTATCTCCGTCCCCGTACATGTGTAAATGACTTGGTTGCTTGCTAATAGTTTGCTACTTATTTTATATTATCCTAATCAGTGGATGATCAATCGACCATCGTCCCTGGGCCTCACATCATCACGGTGTGAGGTGGTCGGTGGTTGCTCCTGCTCCACCGTTGCATTCCGAGTTCCAACATATTGTGGTAGTAATCCCTTCCTGACATGTTCCTCGATTATGTCCTTTAAATGCCTACAGCTGTTGGTGTCATGCCCGTCTAAGTCATGGAAGAGACAATGCCTCCCTGATGCCCTCTCTCATTCGGAGGACTCTCTCCTGGCTGGCCTCCGTTAAGGAAGGCGATTCCGAGTATCCAGGTATATCCGCTCCAGCGTCTCGTTCAATCCTGTGTATGTGGAAAACTTTGGATTCTTCCATCGCTTCCTAGCGTTTCCAGAATCATCGTCCAACTTCCTTTTCCCTTTGTCTTTGTCCAAACCTTTGCTGGATGGTCCTACATCCTGAGTTGCATTAACCCCTTTCGCCTTTAAATCCGTACTCGCGTCTTCTTGCCGGAGGAATCTTTCTGCCTCATGAAAGAATTCGTCGAGATCCTATGGGGGATCTCGTATCAGAGACACCTTAAAATCCGAGTCCTCCCTGACTCCTGATACTGCTGCCATTAAAACCATCGATGGATCAGGCCGATCCACCGAAGCGACTGCCGCACTGAATCGAGTTAGAAAAGCTCTAAGCGATTCATCCATCCTTTGCTTCACCGATGTTAATGTCATCACATTCTTCGGCCTCATGACGTGAACCCGAAAATGTCCCAAAAACCTTTCCACCAATTCCCTCCAAGTCCTGATAGATCCTTCTCCCAACTGCCTAAACCACATTGCAGCTAAGTCCGTCAGATACAAAGGGAAGCATCGGGCCATCACTTTTTCCGATGCCCCCAGCACCTCCATGTGTCTGGTGTACCTCATCAAGTGATCAGTTGGGTCTGCCTTACCATCATATACCTCCACGCTAGGTAGCTTAAACTTAGGTGGATTCTGAGCCATCCTTATTTCCCGAGAAAACGGACTCCTATTCACTCCTTCCAAGTCTCCGTTGGTCAACCTACCTCGCACAGTTCTTCTGATGATTTCTACTAATCCGGTATTGTCTGTTGGGGGTTGCCCTCCATGCCCCCGAGGGAACTCTGGCACATATTCCTCGTGTGGTTCACTAGCAGTAATGTTAGCTCTAGCTTGTTGAATTCCTTCCAAAGGTCCTCCTGTGTTGGATTCCGTGGGCCTGCCCCCAAGCCCTTGTTGATTGCCTTCTGGCTCCGTATCTCGTCCTCCATTGGGTTCCATGACCCTAGTCCCCTGTCCTGCATCCACAGCGGCTGTAGCTGTTCCTAAGTTCTGCATCCCTGCAGCTCTCATTTGCTCAAAGAAAGTCTGCATCATTTCCTGTTGGTTCTTCAACAATCTCTCTTGCAAAGAATTCGTCATAGCTTCCATTTCATCCCGAGTTATGTAGATTGAAGCCTGTCCTTCCCCAGCTCCGGAGGATGCTTGTTGACTTCCTTCCTGTTGGCTTCTCTCATCCCTTTGCCTTCTACTATTTTGTGTCAGGACACGATTCTTCGTCTTCCGAAAATTCGACATCGACACTCACTTTATCGACTGCCGAGGAATCGAACGACGGAAAACCGAACACTGAGGGTTTTTAAAAAGAATTTAAGGGAAGAGAAAGATAGAAAAAGAAGAAAGGAAATTTAGATAAGGTAGAAGATGAAAAAGATAGAAAATTTAGATAGGGAAAAGAAGATAGAAAATTTTAAAATAGAAAAAAAAGAGAATAGAGGACATAGAATAGAGAGGAACAGAAAACAACAGAACAACATCAGAATCTCACAATTCGCAGCGGAACAACATATAATAATAAATGAATAATCTTTAAACAAAGAACTATCAGTTATTACATTTTATACATTACATTACATCATATCATCAGAGTGTACAACATCATACAACAACAAACAGTGCAGCGGAAAAAGAAATACTATATAGTAGTAATACGCCATGCCATCCAGCTTGCCTCCAGCAACTCAGAATATCCAGAATATCCTGATAAACCTTACTCTTGACTGCCCGTGTGAAAATTGGTGGGCACCCAGAGTTTAGGAAGGAAAACAATAAACTCCAAGTCAGTCATGTGACTGGTGTGAGAACTCAAAACAGTTTATTTATCTTTAAAATCAAAATAGAGAGATATTTTTAAATTCAATTTGCAATGCTTTTAAAAATGAGACTACCATAAGGCCTCCCGCACACACACACAATGCAAACGCAGAATCGGAGGAGATTTCTCCTTATGATAGTCAAAGATGCTTGATACGCATTAAAAATAACATTTGATATTATTACTAGTGCATAGTGTAGTGGAAAAATTCATTTCGAAAGTAGAATATAAATCTTAGCCAACATACGACCATTATCGTATGCCTACTATAGCTAACTATGTTCAATAGCAGGTTACCGCCACATTCCATAGCAGGTTATACAACTAAAACCGTACAAGTCACGTATTGTTTCTTTGGATTTCCAACAAATGGTCAGGCCAAGGAACTTCCCATTGCCACATGAGAATGCCTCTGGAAAGACATCCCCGAGAACCAAACCGGAACTCTACCAACACAAGGCCGGGTTACCCCTAACTGGGTAACTACTGACACGAGCACGCCATTCCCCGATCGTAAACGACCTTTCTCACGGGATCCCGAAAACCAACAACCACAAAGTAATAAATTCATAGTAACCACATAGGTTAAATATCTGGGCTCATACCATGATACCACCTCTATCCAGAAGGAAATGTACATACCCTAAAGGGTGCTACCCCTCATAACCTTGCCGCATCTTTCCTGTTTTGACCATTCACGGGGTGTGAGGCTCGACGAAGTCACGTCCACAAAAACATACTTTATACAAAAGCCATGCTTTGGGTCAACAAATGATCAACACAATGATCACTAAGATAGACGATCAAATAAACGATCCTATCACAATAATCAACACAATGATCATTTCAGCAACACTCAGCATGTCACATTACCAAATTGGGAATATATCGCTGATAACTTCAACTATATAACCTCTGAGCTCGTACGTCTCAGAGAAGGGTGTTAAGCTAAAAGAATAAATTCTCCGCCACCAACAGAAATATATTTGAATGAAATCGGCTTTATATCTCAACTTGTAATGTCAGACACACAATCCATACAAGTCTGTTCCGAGCTCGAACAAAACCGAAGGCACTTACAAAGAAGTCCTTGCAATCCGGATATTCACAATCCTGATCGGATTCACCATCACATATGGAGAACTCTATACCGGAGCAACTCGGTCCAGAGTAAATCGACAGGTCATCCTATCGCTCTCGCAAATACCAGGTCTTCAACACCGATCTTCAATGCAATTATAACGACGTATCACATATTCGGAATGGGTTATACGACCCCATGGTCCTTTCCCGGTTAACCCGAATAGTGAGCGCTTATTCAAAAATAAGTGTAGCATTAACATTCAATCAATTCACATCAATTACCCATTCAAAGGGAAATATTGATAGTCGGTTATTGAACTATCAATGGATATGCACACATCACCAGTTTCCAAATAATTTTCCAAATTATTTATTTTCCAAAATATCTTCACTAGATATATAATTTCAACACTTCAAAAATAAATCAATATTTATTTTTAAACAAATTCCACTTCCTTTATAAATTCCTTAGTGAATTTATAATTCCAAGATATCAATGAATATTCGATTTCAATAATTCATTTCAATTTATCTTCAAAAAGATAAATTCTCAAAATGTTTCATTTCACATTGGAAAAACATTTCCATACTTATACATTCATAAGTAATTCACAAATTTTATTTATTTTCAACACTTGGAAAATATTCAATATACTTAAATCGAGATTAAGTATATATTTCATTCTTTAAGGAAATCATTCTCTTAGACATATTTATTTGGGCCAAAACGAATGTTGCGTAAAACATCGTTACAACAACCCAAAATCACTAGTATAGGGATTCGAAATTAAAATAGATATATAAATCCCAATACTGTACAAAACATTTCCTTTCGGAAATCATTTACTATAACAACAGTGTTATAGTCCACCATTTCCTTTTATTTCTCGAAAACGTCTATTTCAACAATGAATGTTGAAATCTATGGTTTCGAATCTCAACACATTTAAAACATCGTTAGATCGTTTTAATTCTATTTCAAATATCACATTCAAAACAATTTCTTTAACATATTATTCACAATTCAAAAACGTGAATAAACTTCATTAACAATTTCATCCTTTTATTCATTTTAATTCAAAGGATTATTCACTATTCAAAGATGTGAATATAACTCCATTTATAGGTTTCAACAATTAACTTATCAAAATAAGTTGTTTGCCAATTTATAAAACAACGTTTATAAATTCCATTTCTATTTATTTATAAAAACTTCCTTTTTATAAATTCTTTTATTAACCTATTCCAGTTTATAACTCAATTATAAACTAAAAGTTCATATTATAAGTCAAATGCTTATAAAACGATTATTTTACAAAGATCGTTCTTTTAAAGACTTTCCAAATCATAAATCTTATAACTTATAAGATTCATTCATTTATCCAAAATCATTATTTTAATAACTTAATAAATTTTATAAACCTACTGCTTATAAAATTCCATTTATAACTTCACTGTTTAAAATTCTATAAATTTCATTCATTTATGAAATTCATTTTCACTTCATTCAAACACTTATAAAAACTCGTTTTATAATGTCCATATTTCAATTTATAAATATCCATTTATAAATCTCTTATATAAATCAATTTATATTATCCTTTTAAAACGTCTTTAATCTCCTTTATTATTTCACCATTTTGATTCATAAAATAATTAAATTTTATAAATCCTATATTTAAACTTTTCACAATAATTCTAAAATATCTCGATTTAACTATTTTATAAACTCAATAGCATCATATTCTCAAAAATCAGTTTTTAACTATATTTCTCAAAAATCATAATTTTTTATAACTTTAAAAATTATAACGTTTATTTATTTAAAATGAATCAATTCCAAAAATATTTTATAAACGTATACTTTCAAAAATCACTTTGAAATCATTTTAAAATTCCAAATTTGGCCCAATGATGCTGCACACCAAATAGTCAATCACGACAACAACGATATCATATATCAATATGAAAATCCATCAAATATCAAAATATCTGAAATCAAAAATAAATACTGTTGAGGAATCCAGTTGGATCCCTCCAACCTGTTTTCCTGCATCCAAAAACATTAACACAATACCAATTTCGCTCCAGTACGAAATTATCGCGGTATATGTTCTTATTAAATATTATCCGCTTAATAACGGCGCAATAGGGTCTCATCCGCTAAACAAATAAAATGCGGGAAATCAATAACTCCAATATATACATATGCCAATATATATATATTGATATTATATATAATACCAATTTCACTGTTTATGAAATATTCGCGGTATATGTTTTTAATAAATAACATCCGCTTACTAACGGCGTATAATGTCTATTTTAACAATCAATAGATAACAATCAACATTCAAACATACATTCAAATATTTTAAATCTAACTATTTAAAATAAAATCGAAACTGATTCGATTGAGTGAGAAATTCTCACCTTGATTTTATTTCCGATTTCAGCTTTTATTTCGAATAAAATTAAACGGACGTTTAATTTTACCCAAAATTCTCACTAACTCCAAACGACTCCAAACCAACTCCATCGCGTAGTGCTCGTCCATACGATTCCAACGCAACTGGTTTCGCGCGTTTTCGACCTCGTATGAAAAAGTTATGAATTTTTAAAGTTTACTCGAACTTTTATATAACAATTTACAACATGTATAATTATTTTAAACCCTCACTAACAATCACCGTTAGATCTAAGCAACCCCATCAGAGCCGTGCACTGCGTCTCCCCCCTCTCCCTTTTGCACGCAACTTCTACAGGTAATGGAACGCACACTTGAACCCATCCTCTTTGCATTAGGGTTTGAAATTCGAGCTTCTTCACTCGATTAAAACACGATCAAGACGCGCCAAATCGAAGGCCTTCACATGCTCTAAGTTCGGCCTGACCCTTGTTGCACTCGGCCACCTGATGAGCCTCGTTTTGCGTGCGCAGGCCATGACCAACGGCCCCCCTAGCTCCTCCTCCGATGCTCCAAACTCGATCTCAACCGTTGATCTTGTAGATCTTGATGTGCTCTATAACTTTGTAGTTGATAAATTCTTGAAATAATGCTTGGATTTGAAGATAATGGAGGAGAATCAAAACGAATTTCTGGCCATTCAATAGTTAGGGCCGGCTAGGGTTTGTTATTTCTTTTTTTTTTTTTTTAATGAAGGGTGGGGCTATTTATAAAGAAAAATCGAACACTATTCGTCCCGGAAATTCCAAACTCCGATTTACGCGCCGTAACCAGCGTTTCTAAGGTTTACCCCGCGTTCCGGATACAATGGAACAGGTTTCGGAAGCTAATTCGGAAGTATGTGCGAGTTATGGCTGTAAACGCTCAATTTGAATTAAACCGATTTAACTCGATTTCTAGGCGTTTTAATTTGTACCGGACAAACGGTAAATCCAATTGACTTGAAATTTGAAACCTTACAATAATATCACATTACGGATCCGATGAAACTGGTTTCGTCGAAATCCGAGACTTTTTCAAAAATGGCTATTTTGACTCTCCAAATTTAAATTAAAAATAATTCGATGCGTTTCGAGCTGCCACGCTCAAACGATAGCTCCGATTGACACGAAATTTGAAATCCGATAATAACTAACTATTACGGATCCAATGGAACTGGTTTCGTTCAATTCTGAGACTGTTCAAAAATTGACTATTTTTACTAGTCGATTTTAATATTAAAATATTCAATTTTCACAAATTAACTTTTAATTCGATTTTAAAAGTTCTAAAATATCGTTCTAACTCCAACATGATAAAATAAATTTTTACAAATCATTTTCAATCATATTTAACCCTATTTTCAATTATTTCCATAATTTAACATATTAAATTATCGATTTAATTATTCAATTAAATCCAAAAATTCAAATTAAAAATTTATTTGACTTATAAATTCACTTATTAATATTTAAAATTAATTAAATATTCAAATTTTAATTTCTAAAAATTCTGGGTCGTTACATTTTGTCTAGTCATTGTCTTCAGACCGAAACTCCTCAAACTTCTTCAAATCCAAACTTCAAATCCGATGTAGCGGGTGCTAGTCGTTCTCAGTGAAAGCACCAAAGTGTTTGTGCCAAAATTGGTCACAAACCCCGAATACCGTGAAAGCACCAGTGTATGAATACAAATCAATAATATTCAAACACAAATCTCAGATCTCAGCAAATATTAAACAGCAATCCTAAAGTAAAGAACAGAGACACAAGTTTTATAGTGGTTCGGCTATCTCCGGCCTACGTCCACTCCAAATTTTTTATCATTTTATTGATTATCCTTGATGATTACAGATGATTACAGCAGTTACAAAGTCCAAGACTCGAAATAAATAGCAGTAATGATGTTATGGAGTGATTCTGGCAGCGTCCGGGCGTGCTTTCTCTCCCCAAATTCTCCGACCCCTTTTCTGAATGACCAAGGGCTCTATTTATAGGCGTAGAAGGCTGATATTTCTCCTAAAAACCCGATAGACCACTTCTGCCACGTGAGGGGTCCCACATGTTCGGCCCCAGGAAATTGGGCCCACATTGGGATCGATTCGAAGTAAGCTTCGAATCGATCAAGAATGCATCCAATCGAGGTGAAATTTGGTGTGAACATTCTTCAACATGTACGTAAGCTCCTGTAAAAATTTCATTACATTTGGATCAACGGTTTGGGAGATATGATCGATTCGAATTTGGGGTTGTCCATTGCCTGTCGCCTTCGAATCCATGCTTCGAATCCATCCAAAGCGCGTGCGTATCGGTGATGTGTCATGAAGTCTCCGGGTCGGTCCACCTTTGTCGCCGCGTTGAACGCTTCTTCCCTGGTTCGTATCGATCGCTTCGAAATTGTCCCTAAGTCCTTCGAATCCATGAAGTCGACTACCCGCGAATCCTTCTCGAACGCTCTCTTCGTATCGATAGGTACGAATCCAGCATCCTATCGATTCGAACCACCATCGATACAAACTAACCTGAGTACACCTTATGGATACGAAGGAGCTTCATGCTGTGATCGAGTTGAAGTCCACCTGTCCTTCATCCTACTTTGCCTTTGATACGAACACTATCAAGTCGACTCCATATCGATCGATACGTACGACATCGATACGAAGTCCTCGCCTTTCGATCGATACGAAGTAGCTGAGCCGAACCCAGGCCGATCGATACGAAGTGTATCGATTCGAAGTGGGCGTTACCCCTGATCGATTCGAACCATCCATGCGTGCCGATGGGTTCGAACAACATGCCCTTCCTACCTTGAATCGATCATATTTCCTTCGTACGAACTCCGATTAACCTGAAATTTGAAACATAGCCTTTCCTAGTCCGTATCATTATTTCCAATCAATTACGTCCTGATCGGAGTTCAACCAAATTTTGACGATATCGATCGTAGCCTTGATTCCAACCGATCTCCAATCCTGATACCCAGTATTCCTTGCGAATTTGTTGATATTCCAGTTTTGACCAAAAATGGGATAACAGTAAATCACTTTTAAAACATCATTAATTCAGTTGATTAATAATATAATTAATCAAATTAATTAAATAATAATTAAATAAATTATTTAAAAGTGATTAATTAATTTAGAAGTTTATTTAGGGAAAGGTTTATTTAAACAGATTTATTATCTTTTAAACGTCACTAATTAAAAATATTAATTAATTTAAGAACACCATTAGTAATTTGACTATTTACTTCAATCCAACATTGTTAAAAGGTTAATTAACCTTAAGCATCATTAAGTAAAATGATTGATTAATTTAAAAACATCATTAGCCAAGTGATTATTTAATTTTAAACACATCGTTATTAGTTAACTTTAATCCTTATTAATTAAATAATTAATTAAATTTAAATTTGGTAATAAAATATTAATCAAATTTGAAATCATTATTATCTCAAAAACTCGTTTAGCTTGCAAAACCCAAGCATGATTTGAAATCAAAGGTTTCGATAAAGTGTGAAATTTTCAAAAGTGCCGATATAGCGACTATCGCTATTCGGCCAGTTCGGCAAACTGGTTCATGTCTTTTTTCATCCATCGAGTCATCTCACAGCATATGAGTAAGCATATAAACATGTATGTTCATTTACACAGTAAGTAGGAAATAACACTTGCAAAATTTCAACTTTTGCTTACTAACATGTCAAGTTACTAACTAAGTTCCAAAGTGTTAATTTTTCGATTCATAAGTCAAGCCAAGAACCACCATAACGCAACATATATCGAATGAGCATCCACCAATCATATAAATGTATTATATTTAAAATTACAAACTTGGATTTTTAAATGTTATAATTTTACTCACCGAAATGCACTAAAACAAAGTATACTTCCACCGAACTTGCCTAAACTCTTAGCAACTTGTCTTAACTCCAAAATAGGACCTATTGTGGGATTGCAAGGTGCAACATGGCTCGGCTAAGGGCAATGTTGGGTTTGGACTAGGCATAAATGGGCTTGGACTAAATTTTTGTGAGGTGGGAATAGCTTATGTTTTGGTGGAGGGGTGTTTGCGGATGAATATATGAAGTTTAACTTGATTTTTGGAAGTGTATTCACTAGTTTTTGGCTTGGGAATTTCTCTTGGAATCCATGAAAGTATTCATGTATATGAAGAGAAGGGAAATGAAGATAAAAATGAATATGTAAATTGGAAAAAGTGTGGAGATGAGGTGTATTTATAGGAAAAAGAGATGAAGGGGTGAATAAAATAACCTTATCATTAAACTAAACTTATGTTGTCATGAAAGTATGCAACATGGAAGCCATGCCTCTCCACCACCCTAGGCACACATGCACCCCCTTGTCCATCCTCCACCATGCCTTGTGCACTAGTTCAGTTTATGGTCAGGCTATTTAATTAATTTTCTTCGATTATTTAATATATTTTGTGCATTTTATGTCAAATCAAGTTTTATACTTAAACTAAGATTGATTATTAACTTTAACACATTGATTATCTTATCCCATGACATAAATGCATGCGTATGCATGTGTATATGAGTGATACAAAAATGTGCATACGTTTTCGGTGACTTTCCGATGCCAAAAGTTGAAATTTCGAAAAATGTTGTTCAGTCGCATATTCTATTTTTATTTGAACTAATTATTTTGGTAAAAAAATATGAAAATGATTTTAATATCATTAATCAATATTTAAAATATGTTTATTTGGTTGTTAAAATTTATTATTTAAATATATAAAAATAATTTATATATTCAAATACAAAGCAATTAATTTACGGATCGTTACACTCACCCCACAGGAGAATTTTGTCCCCTAAAACTAATAAAAAGAGACAATTAAAATGGTATATATTACACCAAGAAATATATACAGCAATGCAAAGCAACTATGCTAGAAAGGTGCATTCAAATAATAAACAACTAACTTGACACTACATCAGGGTAAGTTTATCTAATATGATCCTCAGTCTCCCAAGAACAATCGCAGGGATCATCACTCCACTGACACTTCACAAGCTTCACTACCTTATTTCTCAATCTTCTTTCATAGCAATCTACAATATGAATTGGATGTTGGACTACCATAAATTTCAGTTTTATTTCCAGGTCATTCTGAACAGATGTCTCTACAATTAGTGATAGGTCACGAACAAGCTTTCTCAGATGAGATGCATGAAAGACATTATGAACTTCTAACAATCTTTCAAGAAATTCTACTATATAGGCCAATCCCCCAATTCTCTAAAGGATTTTAAACAGTCCAATGAATCGAGGTGCTAGCTTTCCTACTCTTCAGAATCTTACAACTCCTTTAATTGAGGAAATTTTCACATGTACCAAAATCCCCACCGCAAACTCTAAGTCCCTTCACCATTGATCGACACAACATTTTTGTCGATCCTGGTCTTCTTTCATCCTTTCAATGATCATAGCCAATTTCTATGATGCTCCTCAAATTATCTTTGGTCCAAGAATTGAATGATCTCCCGTCTCTACTCGACAAGAAGGTGATTTACATGGCCACCCATACAAAGCTTCATAGGGCACCACGCCAATGCTAGCTTGGTAACTATTGTTATAGGAGAACTCCATTAGGTTAAGTGATCTTCCCATGATCCTCCAAAATACATGTTCTCAAGTGATCCTCCAAAATCCGATTCACCCTTTTGGTCTGTCCGTCCGTCTACGGGTGATAGGCTATGCTTAGATTCAATTCTATGCCAAGCAGCTTGTACTGCTCCCCAAAATCGATTGGCGATACTAACTAGAATTCCATGCAATTGAATGATCTCCCTAAAATAAAACCCTACCGAAGAAGCTGCAGTCCCCAATGAATTCACCGGAATAAATGGGTGCTTGTTGTTAATCGGTCTACAATTACTCAAATACCTTCATTACCTTTTCTTATTCTGCGTAACCCATCGATAAAGTCTATAGATACTTGCTCCCACTTCAAATTTTGTATCTCCAACAGTTGGAGAATCCAACAGTCTTTTGCTGGTCGCTCTTGACATGTTGAAAATTAACACACCGGCTCACGAATATCGAAATGTCTCTCTTCATCCTTTTCCACCAAAAGGTGTTCCTTATATTATGAAACATTTTAGTTACTCCTGGATGGATAGATAACTTTGACCGATGTCACTCTCTCAGCACATCCTTTCTAATTCCATTAACTTTGGCACACAAATCCGTCCATGCATTCTTAAAATGCCTCGAGGATCTATCTGAAAACTAGTGATAGTTCCATCTTTAATACCCTTCTTAAGCCAAGCTAGAATATGGTCTTCTTCTTGAAAATATAAAATTCTCTCCATTAATGCTGGCTTAACTTCCAACTTTTCAATCGTCACCACATTCATAATCAACGCATTTGCAATGGCGTTTTCTTTCCCTGGGGTATAAAGAATCTCTAGGTCATAAGACGTGAGAAATTCCAGCCATATTTAATGCCTTAGTTTTAAGTCCTTTCAGGTAAAAAGATTCTTGAATTACTTGTCATATGTATATGACTCAAACTTTACACCCAAAAGATAGTGGCTCCACATCTTCATTGCGAAGACAACCGCCAAAAGCTCCAGATTCTGTGTAGCATAATTTTTGTCATGAGTTTTCAACCTTCAACTCGCATACACTATTATTTATCATTCTGCGTCAAAACTACTCCCAATCCGGTCCAACAAGCATCCGTGTAAAATGTTTATCCTTTACCCCTATCTGGAATAATTAAAATAGGAGCACTTGTCAATTTCTCCTTTAACTCAGTGAATGCTTAATCGCTCTTGGATGTTCATACAAACTTAGCATCTTTATTCTTTAATTTTGTTAGATGAGAAGCAATCTTCGAGAAATCTTTTTCAAATCTTCTATAGAAATCTATCAATCCCATGAAACTTCTGATCTCAAATGCATTTTCAAGTTTCTTCCAATCTTGAACCACAACTACTTTAGCTGGGTCCACCAATATGCCTTCTTCCGAAACTATATGCCCTAGAAATCTAACTTTGGATTTCCAAAAATTGCATTTGGAAAACTTTTCCTTTAAAAATGACTTCTCAAAATACTTAGAATAACTTGAAGTTGGTACTTATGCTCTTCCTCCGTTTTGGAATAAACGAGAATGTCATCAATAAAGACGAGAACAAACTTGTTAAGAAAATCCCATAACACTCTCTTTATCAAATCCACGAACTAAGCAAATGCATTAGTCAATCAAAATGGCATGACACCACTCATAAAAACTATCAAGGGTTTGAAAAGTTGTTAAAGGTACACTCTCCTTTGCTACCCTTAATTGTTAAAACCAGTGGCAAGATCCAATGAGAAAATATCCGAGCTCCATGGAGCTGGTCAAACATGTCGTCAATCCTAGATAAAGGATAATTATCCTTGATAATCCTCTTATTTAATTCTCAGTAATCCACACATAATCTAAGAGAACCATTGTCCTTGGTAATGAACACTACATGTAATCCCCAACTAGATGTGCTATGTCTGTTCAAAACCGTCTGCAATAAATCAAATGTATGCTTCTCCGCTTCTCTTCTTTCTTTTGGAGCCAACCTTCCAGGAGGTTGTACAATTGATACGGTTCCTGGAATCAGATCAATGCAGAATTCTACTTCCTAATGAGGAGGTAAACCTTGCACTTCTTTAAAAATATCCTTGAAGTCCCCAACAACTGGTATATTCCTTATCTCCTCTTTGGGTACTTCGAGGGAATAAAAGGAAACTTCTCATTAATTCATTTGACCTTTCCCTATTTATTTCTACCCCAATATTTTCAGCATCACTGCCTCCAATAATCCTTCAATCATAATCTATAATTGCTTTAAACTTAGATAACCAATCCATCCCCAATGATACCCCAAAACCCATGAACCCAAGAATAAATAAGTCAGAAAAGAAAGGCCAATCTCGATAATAAATAGGCATATTCAAACATATGGTATCAAGATTGGTTGGACCCTCAATTGGGTTTGACACACAAAGGGAATTATGGAGAATAACTTATTTAAGATTCAACTGGTTTGTAATGACCCTAATTATGACTAGCATTATTTAGGATATTTAATTAGATAAATTAAATGAAATAATGCAAATGATTAAGGGATTGAGATTTGTATAATTACAAGGTAGCCGTTCCGTAAGTAATGAATGAACAAATGAAAATTTAAGATGAAGTAAGTAAAGGTAATAAGATAAGGGCAACATAGGAATATGTTATATTTTTATAACCTAAACCCTCATTCCAGTTTCATTTACAATATCCACAAACAAAAACTAAACCTAGAGCTTGGCCGGCCACTGTTAGAAGAAATCTAAAGGAAGATATGTAAGAATTCAAGAAGGAAGCTTAACCAAATTAATTCAAGGGAAAATATCGAACTCCTTAACAACATGCTAAGGTGAATAACAAATTAAATCTCATTTATATTGTTTTCGGTTTCTAGATAAGATCTGAATTTGTTTTGCAAGATAAATGCCATATTTTGATTGTTTAAATGGATATATATATGCTTGCGGATGATCTATGTTGCTTCATATAGATTTTTGATAAGATTTGATTTGAAAATTCTATTAATTGATATCCAAATGGTTTGCGTTTTTGATATAAGGTCAGAAATATTATTTTAGAGATGAGTTTCAAGTTTCATAATTTTCCAAGTTAATGTGGATTTATTTTGATTTTTCTAGTAAAGAAAACGGTTAAAATTTTGAATTATTTTCGGCTATTATATGTTAGCTTTGGGCTAGAACATTAAATACGTTAGAAAACATATTAAAAGTGATTTATGGGAATTTTTCGAGAATTTTCCTATGTATTTTATTAAAGATATAATTTTATTTAAGGTATGGGCTCGAATGTTTTATATGTTTATAAAAGGAGAAAGGGCAATTTGTTATATGATTTGAAATTATCACTTACTGAATTCGGTAGTACTTTTAGAAAAAAGGTTTTGTAAAAGAATTGACAACCAATTAAATGCTGACAAATAAGGAAAGTTAGTTGGAAAGATATTACTTTAAAAAGTAAAAAATTAGTTTTGTAAAGGATTACTGCTTCGCCACTTATAGCAGCCACCTTTCAACCCCTGGCGTCCACCTCCTCCCAAGTCAAAACTAATGCACATGGTATCAAGTGGATTGGGGAAAGGCAGAAGGTATAGAGTCGAAACGTGCTTTTGAAGAGGTAGAACTATCTCTTTTAAATTTGGAACTCTTTTGGTTATGGATAAGGCTTTCTAAGGGGTTGGAGCTTTCAACTTGCCCAACTTGCTTCTGTTTAGATCTAGAAAGGGTTTTGAATGAGTTGCCTCCTTTTGTTTTTAAAACAAGCTTTCAAAGGGGTTGAAACCCCTATTGCCTCATTCATCCTTTCGAATCAATGCCTTTGAAAGGGTTCTTTTGCCTTAAACTTTGAAGTCGTTTCTCATGCTTTCGAAAGGGTTGGTTTCGTAACCACCCACTTTCTTTTACTTACGAATAATGCTTTCAAAAAGAGTTGCTTTCACCTCTGTTCTTTTAAGACCCTTAGATATATTGAAAGTTAAACTCAAATGTTTTGAAAGGACTGGTTTTTAATGGTTTTGTAGCTATGTTCCAGAGAACCCAGTGCTTTCGAAAGTTTTGTCTTAAGTAAAGGACTTCAATGCCATTGAAATATATATGAAATTTTCGAAGGGTAGACACCCCAATGTTTTTGAAAGGTTTACTTTAGTTTTTAAATGGAAGGTTTCTAATGCTTTCGAAAGGCAAGTTTAAAATATTTTAACAGGAGGATATCCAAAGTTTATAAAGCTTTCGAAGAGGTATTTTCAATGGTTTTGAAAGGTACGTTTTGCCCTTTCGACCTAGTGTTTTGAGGTAAGGTTGTAACCTATTTTAAAACCGGTACTTACAATGATTACGAAAGGGACTGTTTAAAATTGTAATCAAGGGTTTTGAAGGAGATATATTGGACATAAAAATCTAATGTTTTCTAAGTTAAAGAAGGGCTTTAACTTGTTTTAAAAGGGATAGATAACCTTATTGATTTAGGTTTTCGTCAACCTTGTTTTATGAAAAGCATATTTCATGGCAAATATATTTAAGTAAAGCCAAGTGTATATTTTCCTTGTTTATGTATGATTTAAAGGGTTAAATCAATTTGAATGAAATGCTTTCAAGGAAAATTTGATGGGGTTGTTAACCCTAAGTGAACGACTTAGATATTAGAATACCAGATAGAACAAGTATAGGGTCATGCCTTATACTTTAGCTAATAAACTTCTAGCTAATATAAGGCCACAATTCCAGTGTGTGAGGCTTTATCGTTGGTAAGACTAAAATGATGTTACACAAAGAAAGGAATATACAGAGAGAAGATAGGTTATTGGTGAACCCGTAAAACCGTTAGGTTCACTTGGTCCTAAAAGAAGATAGTTAAGGGCAAGGTAGCCCAGTGGTGTGTCCAACGGATGTTAGATAATTGGTTATATCTGGTAGGCCCGAGTCAGTCGATGGTTAATAGTTAGCCAAACAAAACTATATTTTGGGGATAGATAGTCTATTGATTACCAGATTTATGTTCATATATGATATTGCTACCATTGCTTTAATCAGTTTGATTGTAGGTTTTGATTTACAAGGGATATGCTTTTAAAAGGATATTTGTGAGGGGAAACCGTTCCGCTAGGCAGCATGGTCTCACTTAGTATCAATAAACCGAGACGTAATAGTATTATTCACACGAGGCTTTATTTCTAACTCAAAGTTTATGTTTCCCCTTAAACTCTCGGGTGCTCAAAAATTAATTTGAGTAGAACGAGAGTTAAGGCTTTTACAAGTTTAATAGTTGGACGAATAAGCTTCCAAAGACGCACAGTAGGCAAAGTTAGGAGGTAATTAGTTCTATTTCTGCTATGATGTATTTTGACCGATATGTTTATTTAGTACTCTGATCATCCAAAGGGGGCATCTTCATATGTCAGTCTTGGAGTAATTTGTAATTATTTTTGAACAAAACTTGGGAATCATTTGGGATTATGTATCTGAATATGAAATATTAATGTGTAGTGGAATCAGAAAAGTGGTTTTTATGTCTATGTTGATTTTATTTCATATTCATGTGCATTTGATATTATGGATACCATTAACATTATCGTATTTTATCACCGAAAGTCAATACTATGGATGACTACAACATCAATAGCGCTTAGCTTCGGGCCTCAAGATAGAGGATGTTACAACTTGGTACTAGAGTATCAGTTAATGAAAAACTTGAAAGAAATTTCAAATTTAGAATGATTGTGAAAACATAATGGTAAGGAATTAGAAAAAAGATTAAGTTATGGGATAACACTACAGTAACGTACTTGTATTTGCTATGTATAAGTATACACTTTATCTCTATTTCCCATCTTTTTTAGGTATTCTTCCGTATCTTACAATGACTCAAATGCAAATTTTACGGACGTAAGATATGGATGCTAGAGGTGTAAGATTTAATTTTGGTGGGGAAGCTCCACAACTAAAGGAAATGCCAGATCAAACCCTAGAAGGAATCCAGGTTAGGCACAAACTGGCAATGTAGGTGCTGGAACACCGCAAGTTGACATGAGAGCTATGTATTAGTTCTTTGTCAACATGATGAAAGCTGGAGAAGCTGCTGTATTAGTTAGAGGAAATGTTGAAGGAGGAAATCAGGGAGCTTCAGTTGTTAACAACTATGCTGTTTTGAGTAGACATTATGCTAGGCTAGGAGGAAACCCATTTACTGGGACTGAAGATGCAATTTTAGTGGAGAATCAATTACTTTATTACGAGAAGATTTTTTTTGATTTGGGGCTTAATGATAAGCAAAAGAGAATGCTTGCTTCTAAACAGTTATAAGGGGCAGTATTGTTTTGGTGGAATAGTGTTGTCATTGGTGTCAATGAGGAGACCATGACTTAGGCAGAATTTAGAAGGAGGTTTGAGGAAGATTTATGTCAGAGATTGCTAAGTTCACTCTGCTCAGGAAGATAATGGAGTTGGAGCAAGGAGAGATGACAATTCTTGAGTACACAACCAGGTTTGAAGAGCTATCAAGATACAGATATGCTACGATTGATACAGTTATTAAAAGGAATGAGAAGTTCATCTACGGACTGAAAACTGGGCTAGCTAAATTGACTCCGGTACATATCAGGAATCTTTGTGATGTAGTTGTTAAAATAGCTTTGAGACAAGAGGAGATGCTTGCTTTTCATTATGGTAGCAACGTAGGGAAAGATCAAAGTGGGAGGAACCAGAAGATAAAGTTTTTCCATAAAAAGGGTGCTTAGAAGATTGGAGCTGCCAAGAAAGGAAAGACCGATGTAGTTTGTTATAAGTATGATAAGAGGGGATACTATGCTCATGAGTGTCGGACTGGTAAATGGAAGAAAGATGCTGACATGAAAGGAGTAAGATGTTTCGACTGCGATCAAACTGGACATTATAAGAACCAGTGCAAGGAGCCTGCCAATGATGGAAAAGGCAAAGTGTTCGCATTGGAGCCAGCTACCTCGAGACCAATAATAGAGGAAAAGGGAAAAGCTGCATTGGGAGGTATGCTTTTGATTCATTGTATATCAGTTAGAGTTCTATTTGATACTGGTGCATCACATTCTTTTATATCTCGTTGTGTAACGACCCAGTATTTCAGTCATTTGAAATTCATATATTTAATTGATTTTAAATATGCACAAGTAAAATTTATAAGAGGAATGATTTATATTTGAATATAAGGATTTAACTGGATAATTAAATTGTTAGTTTAATATTTGAAATTGCGTAAATAATTGAAAATTGGATTTAATGTGAAGGAAAATGATTTTTAAAGTTGAATAAAATTCTATTTGAATTAAAATGATGTTAGAGAACTTTTAAAATTGAATTAAAAGTTAAATTGTAGAAATTGAATATTTTAATATTTAATTGATGTGTAAAAATAGTCATTTTTCAAACAGTCTCGGATTTCAACGAAACCAGTTTCATTGGATCCATAATGTTATATAACTATAAGATTTCAAATTTCGTGTCAATCGGATTTACGGTTTGTCTGGGGCAAGCTAAAATGCGTAGAAATCGGTTTATGTGAAATTTTAAATTTAAATATTCGACTTGAAAACCTATCTTCCAAATACGATTGAATTGGAACCCGATGTATATTCCATTGCATTCGAAATAGGGGTAAAATATTATAAACGCCAGGCGGCACGCTTCGTTTTGAGTTTGAAAAATTTCTGGATGAATAGTGCACGAAAACTTTCTATAAAAGGACCTGTTTTCTTCATTTTTGCAAAACCCTAAATCATCTAGGTCTAGTCGCCACTAAAGGTTTGCACGGCCAGAAATTCGCCTACTTCCTCCTTGTTTTTCTCCCAATCCATCAACTTTTACCAAAATCTTCCAACTAACAAATTGAAGAGCTCGTCATGCTCTTTAAAATCAGCGGTTGCGATGGAGTTTCGCGTGGTGGATCGGTGGCTATTGGGGTTTGAATGCATGATAGTCGAGCTCGATTTTCACGAGATACAGTTGACCAGAGGTGACCGGTCTTGGAGTGGAGGCGCATGGGGGTGAGGGCTTTCTAATGAAGGTGGTTGATCAACCTGAAATCCATCGAAGTGCATGCGATAATTCCTGATAGAAGGCGGCTATAATGGGTTGTTTCGAACGCTTCTGCTCGAATGGAGGAAGAAGAAGCAACCATCGGCCCTGATGTGTAGATGCAGAAACAAGTCGCTGAGATCAAATCTAGGTTTAAAAAAAATAAAAGAAATTGTAAATATTTATATATTATAAATTCGTATAATCTTTAAAATGATATAACTTTGTCATACGAGGTCCGCTTTTGACAAAATGACTTGCATTGGGTTCGTATGGACGAACACTACGCGATGGAGATGGTTTGGAGTTGATTGGAGCTAGTGTGAATTTTGGTTGAAATTAAATGCTTGTTTAATTTTAATCGGAATAAATCACTATCGCGATGACTATGAGCAATGTGAGTACAACTCTCTCTTTCTGAATCACTGATATTTTATATAAGTGAGAATAAATGTTATTTATGATGATTGATGATTGTTTGGATGATATATGATATATTGATTGGTATTTGGATATATTCCTGCCTAGTGGAGCAGATGACCCTATACGTTTGCGTGTATGAGCGGATGACACTTTGTACGCGCGTCTGCTTTGAAGCGGACATTGTACACATATTCTAATATGTATATTTGTTGTAGGTGATAGGTTGGAGGGATCCAACTGAATCCCTCACAAGTATTGATTTATTTACAGATATTGTTATATATTCTGTTATCATATGATATATGATGTTTTGGATGCCGTGATTGATGTATTTGGTGCTGTTGCAGCATTGGGCCTATTTTTGGAATTTTAAAAATGTTAAAGTGTTGATTTTCAAATTTAAAAGGATTGTAAAGTGATTTTGGAAATAAATGTTTTATTGAATTTTGAATTGTAAAGGAATTGAATTTATTTTGAATAAATAAATATTATAATTTTTATGTTATAAAAATTATGATATTTGAGAAATATAATTGAAATGGGATTTTTGAAATGTGAAGTTAACTATTTTGTGAAATAGTATAAATGGAGATTTTGAATTTATTATAAACGTTTTATAAATAAGATTTATAAAATTGAATTTTTATAAATCGAAATATTAGAATTATAAAGGAGTTTCTGTAAATGTTAAAATGAAGTTATAAATGGATTTTATAAGTGAATACGATTTGTATAATTTGTGAAGTTATAAAAGAACGAATTTGTAAATAAACGATATAAGTGAATTTACTTATAATTTGGATTTTGGCATGTAATTAAGTTATTTAATGGAATTTATTAATAGAGGGATTTTATAAGTTGAAGTTTTCATAAAATAAAAATGTGAATCTATAAACATTGTTTTATAAATCCGAAAACAATTGAATTCGTTAAGTTAAATATAAAAGTTTATTAAAGGAGATATATCCACGATTTTGGTCAATGGATTATCCTTTGAAAAATGTGTAGAAATATTGAATTTGGTTAGAGAACTATATTCACAATTTTGAATAGTAAATAATATATTAAATAAAATGGATATATTTGGAAAGTAAATATTGTAAAATGGAGTTAAATGGTTTAAAGATGTTTTAAAATGTGTTAAGTATCAAAACCATAGATTTCAACATTCGTTGTTGAAATAGACGTTTTCGAGAAATAAGGAAATGATGGACTATAACGTTGTTGTTATAGTAAATGATTTTTGAAATAAAATGTTTTTATATATTATTGGGGTTGATATATCTATCTAATTTTCGAATCCCTATACTAGTGATTTTGGGTAGTCGTAACTATGTTTTACGCAACATTGGTTTTGATCCAACTAAATGTGTTTAAAAAGAATGTTTTCCTTAAAGAATAAAATATATACTTAATCGTGATTTAAGTATATATAATATTTTCTAAGTGTTGAAAGTAATTGATTTGTGAATTACTTATTATTAAATGAGTATATGGAAATGTTTTCCAATATTGAAATGTTTTGTGATTATATCTTTTAAAGATAATTTAAAGTGAATATTTGGCAAATAATTTAATTAATAAAAGATTAATTAAAAGGGCTTAGTGATTGTTATAGTGCTAAATATTTGTTTGTTTGCTTTGATAGTTAAATAACCAACTATCAAATTAAACCAAATTTTAGTTCCTCGACCTGATGTGGGAACTATTTAGTCGTACACTTAGTACGTAGCCTTCTATGTTAGCTTGATTATCAATTGTGTTGAGGATCTTGATTCGTATAGTGCGGAGTATTACTCCAATCTATCGAGCTTCCTTCTTAGCCTGAAGGATAGCAAGTTGAAAGTTGGAGACTTGATAAGTCTATGAGACTTAGTTTCTGTGTAAGGTTGAGAAACGCTTTTGCATTGTTGGTGCGAAAAAACCAGGATCAGATTTGCTTAGTGATGTTCATACATGATAGGGGGTTCTCGCTTCTTATTAGGTAGCGAACGAATGATTCTTACTCCTACATGTCCCTGAGATCGAGTATCGTGGGGTTGGTTTGGTAGTTTGCCTTACAGTCGAGAGGCTGACCGTAAAAGCAAATCATGAGGTACCCATGTGAGCTGCGTTGGAGTTATCCACTGTCGATGGTTGAAAAGCCTAGATCATCACATTTGGTACCAGAGCTTAGATTTTGTATATTCCTAAGCTTTGATGTGTATTCAGTATAGATAGGGACAGTAGCACCCTAGATTGAGTTTGAGTGTATTATCTATATGAGCGCATATTTGTTAGTCAATATAAAATGTTTTATATTATATGTACTTATCCTTTGAGTTGTTTGTGAATTTTGGTCAGTATGTGGGACACCATATTATCGATAGGGATTTCCAAACTCTTAAACGATGCAAGTTGACATAGTATTATTTTAAATTGGGCAAATAAAATAATTTTACCTCGATTATATTTTATATATAATGGAAATGATTTTTCAGAATTATTAAAGTGTATATAAACTAATTGTTTGGTTGTTGAAAATGTAAATATATATAAGTTAAATAACAGCAGTCTGAATAATCTAAATAAAAACAACAACTGTAAAAGAATGAAATTGCATAAGCAAATGAATTATAAAGTGTGGAAGTATAATTAAAGTGATTTGCAATTGTGAAATAATCTTATATATAGGAAATGAAACTAAACGAGCATATTTATAAATATGAATTGTAAATAAAAATGGATTTAAACTAAGAATTTGAATCCCATTGATTTTGGAAGTTGTTTTTCAAAGTTAAAGAGGTTATATTATTATAAATAGAAAATATGTGAAATTATATAAGTAAAAGATCTATAAATGTGATTTATAAATAAAAGGAAATTTAGAAAAGAATATAAAGCACTGAATTCACTACTGTTACTGGAAAATAATAAGGATGATGACTACAGCATCATCAGTATTATTTTCGAGTTTCTGTGTGATGGATTTGCTACCAATAGTGAATTGAAATTGAAGTTTTTTTTTGATAAACAAATTTGAATTTAAAATCCAAGTTGTAATTGACGAATAGAAGTGAAATGAGTTTTGTACTTATAATACGAAATAAAAATTTTAGCTTTGGAAAAGTTGAAATAAATTTGAGTTAGCATAATAAAATATAAACTTAAATGGTTAAGTGATTGTATAATATGAATTTGGAAGTTTAATTAAACCCAAGTGTAAAGTGATTGCATAACCATGAATTGAAATTATAAAATGATCTTTGTGAATGGAACTAAACTTAGGTAAATGTTTATGAAAGTTTAAATAATAAGTTGTATAACTTATAAAATGAGAAAATGTAAGTAAAACGAATTGTTAAAATGGTTAAACAATTTTGTTAAGCAAAACAAAATTTGAATTTGAATGGTGATATGATTTTGACTTAAGTTAAATAAAATGACTTTGGAGATGAAATGAAACATAACTTAAGTAATGTTGAATGAAGTTGATTTTGGTATCAAAGTAAATTAATAAAGTGAATTAATGAAATGAAGTCATTTGATGAATATGAACTTGAGTTATATTATGAAATTCAACTTTAACTGTAAAAGTAAATTAGGGAATAAACATGGATTAGAAAATGATGTCGTTAAGAATTGAATAAAACTTAACTGAAGAAGTTGTGAATTGAATAATTGAATGAAAGTCAATTGAATGTTGAACCAATTTGAAATTAAATGTGTTGAACCAAATTGAATGAATGCAAAGTAAATTAATTTGGTAATGTTGGATATGCATTGATTGTTAGATGAATGTTAATTGATTGTATAAAAAATTTATATGAAATTGAATTAATGAAATTGAAAGCTAAATAATTGAATTCGAAATGGAAGTGAAGTAAATCAAAATAGAATTGAATTTGATTTGAATTGAAAGTGAACCAACCTGAATGTATTAGTGAATGCAAACTAATTAAAAATGAATAAATGAATGTTAGTTAAGTCCAATGTTAATGAATCAAATGTGAATTAAATTGAAAATCAATTCAATGAATGTTAATGATAAATGAATTTATATTGATTCGGTTATGGGTATATTAGATGGATATTGGGTTGTTGGATGTTAGTCGGATGATTGTTGTTTGATGATTGGATTTGTTGCTTTTGATTGCATTGCTGTATTGGCATATGTAGTTGTTGTAGTGGTATATGTTGTATATTGATATTACTTTTATATATACATGTTTCTCATTGTTTGTTGAGTGTTTAGTAGGTGCGGATGGCGCTTGCTCGCATTTGGAGCTCGCTTTCACACTATATTAGCCGTATATACTGCTAATAATATATAAGGTACATATCTCGGATTACATATCATACTTTTACACTTTTATCCCTTCGGGATGCCTCATCCTCGTAGATGAGATGTATATTTGTGATATATATATATTGTGGTAATACTACGATCGGACCGCGCAAAGGAGACGCCGGCGATATTTTTTGAAATTTTAGGCGTTCGAATTTTTTTGAGATTTTGGAATTTTTTTGATATTTAGTTATAAAGTTAAATGATATTAGTTGGTTTTAAAAGATAACTAAGTATATTTGAAAACTTAGAAAAGTTTTTGTAAGTTTAACTATTGGATGTTGGGAAAGTTAAACATTTAAGTGATTTAGGTAAATCTAGTTTGAACGATTTGTTTTAAAAAGTTAATGGATTTTGTGACTTTTTCTTACTTGGTAATTTCGAGGATGAAATTCTTTTAAATAGGGGAGAATGCAACGACCCATAATTTCAATCATTTGAAATTCGTATATTTAATTGATTTTAAATATGCACGAGTAAATTTTATAAGATGAATAACTTATATTTGAATATAAGGATTTGATTGGATAATTAAATTGTTAGTTTAATTTTTGAAATTGCGTAAATAATTGGAAATTGGATTTAATATGAAGGAAAATGATTTATAAAGAATTCTATTTGAATTAGAATGATGTTAGAGAACTTTTAAAATCGAATTAAAAGTTAAATTGTAGAAATTGAATATTTTAATATTTAATTGATGTGTAAAAATTGTCATTTTCAAACAGTCTCGGATTTCGTCGAAACCAGTTTCATTGGATCCATAATGTTATATTATTGTAAGATTTCAAATTTCGTGTCAATCGGATTTACGGTTTGTCCGGGGCAAGCTAAAACGCGTAGAAATCGGTTTATGTGAAATTTTAATTTTAAATATTCGATTTGAAAACCTATCTACCAAATACGATCGAATTGGCTCCTAATATACATTCCATTGCATTCGGAATAGGGGTAAAACATTATAAACGCCAGGCAGCATGCTTCGTTTCGAGTTCGAAATTTTTTCGGATGAATAGTGCGTGAAAATTTTCTATAAAAGGACCTGTTTTCTTCATTTTTGCAAAACCCTAAATCATCTAGGTCTAGCCGCCACTAATGGTTTGCATGGCCAGAAATTCACCTCCTTCCTCCTCGTTTTTCCCCCAATCCCTTAACTTTTACCAAAATCTTCCAACTAACAAATTGAAGACCTCGTCATGCTCTTTAGAAAATCAACTGCTGCGATGGAGTTTCGCATGGTGGATCGGTGGCTATTGGGGTTTGAACGCATGATAGTCGAGCTTGATTTTCACGAGCTACAGTTGACCAGAGGTGACCGGTCTTGGAGTGGAGGCGCATGGGGGTGAGGGCTTTCGAATGAAGGTGGTTGATCGACCTGAAATCAATCGAAGTGCGTGCGATAATTCATGATAGAAGGCGGGTATAATGGGTTGTTTCGAACAGCTGTTCGAATGGAGGAAGAAGAAACAACCATAGGCCCTGATGTGTAGATGTAGAAACGAGTGGCCGAGATCAAGGTTTAAAAAAAACAAAAGAAATTGAAATATTGATATATTAAAAATTCTTATAATCTTTAAAATGTTATAACTTTGTCATACGGGGTCTGTTTTTGACGAACGACCTACGTTGGGTTCGTATGGACGAACTCTACACGATGGAGCTGGTTTGGAGTTGATTGGAGCCCGTGTGAATTTTGGTTGAAATTAAATGCTTGTTTAATTTTAATCGGAATAAATCACTATCGCGACGACTACAAGCAATGTGAGTACAACTCACTCTTTCTGACTCAATGATATTTTATATAAGTGAGAATAAATATTATTTATAATGATTGATGATTGTTTGGATGATATATGATATATTGATTGGTATTTGGATATATTCCTGCCTAGTGGAGCAGACGACCTTATACATTCCCTTGTATGAGCAGATGACCCTTTGTACGCGCGTCTGCCTTGAAGCGGACATTGTACACATATTCTAATATGTATATTTGTTGCAAGTGACAGGTTGGAGGGATCTAACTGGATTCCTCACCAGTATTGATTTATTTACAAATATTGTTATATATTCTGTTATCATATGATATATGATGTTTTGGATGTCGTGATTGTTGTATTTGGTGCTGTTGTAGCATTAGGACTATTTTTGGAATTTTAAAAATGTTAAAGTGATGATTTCCAAATTTAAAAGGATTTTAAAGTGATTTTGGAAATAAATGTTTCATTGATTTTTTGAATTGTAAAGGAATTGAATTATTTTGAATAAATAAATATTACAATTTTTATGTTTTAAGAATTATGATATTTGATAAATATAATTGAAATGGGATTTTTGAAATGTGAAGTCAACTATTTTGTGAAATAGTATAAATGGAGATTTTGAATTTATTATAAACGGTTTATAAATAAGATTTATAAAATTGAATTTTTATAAATCGAAATATTGGAATTATAAAGGAGTTTTTATAAATGTTAAAATAAAGTTATAAATGGATTTTATAAGTGAATATGATTTATATAATTTGTGAAGTTATAAAAGAATGAATTTGTAAATAAATGATATAAGTGAATTAACTTATAATTTGGATTTTCGCATGTAATAGAGTTGTTAAATGGAATTTGTTAATAAAGGGATTTTATAAGTTGAAGTTTTTATAAAATAAAAATATGAATCTATAAACATTGTTTTATAAATCCGAAAACAATTGAATTTGTTAAGTTAAATATAGAAGTTTACTAAAGGAGATATATCCACGATTTTGGATGGTGGATTATCCTTTGATAAATGTGTAGAAATATTGAATTTGGTTAGAGAACTATATTCATGATTTTGGACGGTGAATAATATATTAAATAAAATGGATATTTTTGGAAAGTGAATATTATTAAATCGAGTTAAATGGTTTAAAGATGTTTTAAAATGTGTTAAGTATCGAAACCATAGATTTCAACATTCATTGTTGAAATATACGTTTTTGAGAAATAGGGAAATGATGGATTATAACATTGTTGTTATAGTAAATAATTTTTAAAAGAAAGTGTTTTTACATAGTATTGGGGTTTAAATATCTATCTAATTTTCAAATCCCTATACTAGTAATTTTGGGTCGTCGTAAAGATGTTTTACGCAACATTGGTTTTGATCCAACTAAATGTGTTTAAAAAGAATGTTTTCCTTAAAGAATAAAATATATACTTAATCGTGATTTAAGTATATATAATATTTTCTAAGTGTTGAAAGTAATTGATTTGTGAATTACTTATTATTAAATGAGTATATGGAAATGTTTTCCAATATTGAAATGATTTGCGATTATATATTTTAAAGATAATTTAAAGTGAATATTTGAAAAATAATTTAATCAATAAAAGATTAATTAAAAGGCCTAGTGATTGTTGTAGTGCTAAATACTTGTTTGTTTGCTTTGATAGTTAAATGACCAACTATCAAACTTGGCCAAATTTTAGTTCCTCGACTTGATGTGGGAACTATTTAGTCGTACACTTAGTACGTAGCCTTCTGTGTAGGCTTGATTACCATTTGTGTTGAGGATGTTGATTCGTATAATGCGGAGTATTACTCCAATCTATCGAGCTTCCTTCTTGGCCCGAAGGATAGAGAGTTGAAAGTTGGAGATGTGATAAGTCTATGAGACTTAATTTCTGTGTGAGGTTGAGAAACGCTTCTACGTTGTTGGTGCGAAGAGACCGGGATCAGATTTATCTGAGAACCACTTCGGACCAACGTATATGCGACGATTGTGCAGGTTGCTTGTGATGATATTGATACTTCGGAGTTTCATAGTGGGGGACTGCTTGTTGATCGTTTGGGGTTAAAATACCAATATACATCCAGTAGCAGTGGTCTCTTTATTTTGAAATATCTAATGCAAGGACTATTCGCTATTAATCCTAGGGATTTTCCGACAGGATGTGGTAGGAAAGTACCTTCGGTTTATCCTGTTCCTGGACAACTTGTATGGATATTTTTCTGACATTGCATTTCTAAAGATTACATACATTCGTTTTTACAAACGTACATCAGTGGTGGCGGAGGACAACTTCTCTTAGCTTAACACCCTCCTTGAGACGAATGAGCTTAAGGGTTGTATTTTTGTTGTAGGCAATTAGTAGTCAATGAAAATGGCCGTGTGGCATTCAAAGTGATGTGATATTTGATTGTGAAAGGTAATCGTTACCTTATCAGGCCTCATCAACCGAAAATGATCGAAACAGGGTTAGATGCGACAAGGCTAAGTGGGTCATTCTCAAGTAGGATATGATCATCCTCTTCTAGATATATCTTTGTACGCTATGACGTCACGTATCTGATTATTGTGGTTTGTATGCTAGTGGGCCCTCGGTAAAGGTCGGTAACGATCGGAGGATGACATATTCGGTACCATCTAGTTATAGAGGTGGGCCGGTCTTATGTTGGTAGAGAAATTTTGTGATGGTTTCTTGGTACATTCTTCTAGAGATGTATTGCCGGAAGGTAGTCTCTTCACCTTATCATTTGTATGGAAATCCAAAACCCACTACGAGCTGCGATTTTGTTTGTAAAGGCGTAATGAATAGCCTTGAAATGCTATATGGGTAACCATTTCGACTATGGTTAATATTATTTGTATATACTAGAAACTAGTATAATATAAGAGGATTTGATATGAAAGAAATGATTGTTATCGTAAGGTAAAAACATGTTCGTGTTTAAGTGTGGGCGTGTCTTACGAGATACTTTTGTTTTGAAAAAGGAAAAGTTTTGATAACTTAATAAATTTAGTTGAGTGTGTTTCTCACGCTTGTTTACCAGACTGATCCGAGAGTTCTTCCCTTTCAATGCTCGGGTTAGACCGAGTATATTTACAGGTCTAGATTTGATGCTTTTTGAGCTTTAACAGAAGAGCTGGAGATCTTCATTTTCGTACATCCATATTTGCTTGATTTTCCACTGCATTGCTTAGTTGTTTTAAATTATCGGCATTTGTAAGGATAGGTTATTATAACTGTTCAAGCTGATAATTATTGTTTGATTGTTGAACTCTGATTTATGTATGTATATATACAGTTTCTGTTTTATAAAGATCGTTGATATGATATTATATATTTTCCGCTGCGATGTGAGATTCTGTATTGTTCCTTTAGTTCTATCTTCTCTCTTTCTTCTCTTATCTTCTTCTCTCTTCTTTTTTTCTCTTGACTTTCCGTCAGTCTGTGCTTTTTGGATCGGACATGTGTGGATTATTGTCGATTCAAAGGGTACGGATTTTCGGGTCGTCACATGTTGTTTGGTAGATAAGCTTAATCTAGAACCCTTATACCTAGTTACTTCCTTAACGGTTGCAAATATGATAGGAGGTTATGCGGCTCTTGGGATGAGATATGACCACCTAAGTTTGAATTGTTAGGTCATACATTTTTTTGCTGTTTGTAAGTGTTTGATTTCTTAGGGTTCGGAATTATTTTGGGTCTGGATTGGTTAAATAAATACGATGCTATGATATTTTGCCATAATAGGAAAATATCACTTAGACACACAGACTGTAGTGATTGGATAATGTACTCCGTAAAAAACCTAGTTTTGAGGATAATTCTTTGTTAGGTGTTGTGGAGACAGAAGACGAGTTAAATCAAGTTTTTATTATTGGAGAATTCACTGATGTCTTTGAGCCCATAGTAGGACTGCGGTCGAAACGAGCTATTGATTTTTTGATAGATTTAGTACTAGGATTAAAACTGGTGAGTAGACAGCCAAGAAGAATTATGCCTACTGAGATGAGGGAACTAAAGGTGCAGTTGGTGGATTTGGAATGTAAGAACTTTATCAGACCAAGCATTTTGCCTTAGGGAGCAACCACAGTGTTTACAAAGAACCTAATGGATCATTAAGGTTATGTATCGATTATCGTAAGATAAATGAGAAGACGATAAAGAATCGATATCTGTTACCTAGAATTGATGATTTGTTCGACCAGTTGAGTGGATCCAAAGTATTTTCCAAGTTGGATTTGGCAAAAGGATTCCATCAGCTTAGAGCGGTTGAGGATAGTATTCCTTTGACAACATTTAGGACCCGATATGGATCGTACGAATGGTTAATTACGATTCAGACTAACTAATTCCCCAGATTATTTGTAGATTTAATGAACCGAGTTTTTCGAGTGCACTTAGATAGGTTCGTATTGGTATTCATAGATGACATTTTGGTATACTCTTATGATGAAAGAGAGCATGGAGTTCATCTTAAAGTGGGGTTTGAGACATTAAGGTAAAATCAACTGAAGGCAAAATTTTCGAAATGTCACTTCTAGAAGGAAGAAGTGAAGTTTCTTGGTCATGTAGTCTTAGAGAAAGGGTTTTTTGTAGATCCGTCTAAGATCGAGGCAGTGAATAGTTAGAAGAGAACCAAGATAGTGACTGAGATAAAGAGTTTTCTTAGATTAGCGGGTTATTATCGGAGATTCATTAAAGATTTTCATGAATAGTAGCACCGTTGACTAAGCTAACTTGGAAAGATGTGAAGTTTGTTTAGACTAATAAGTGTGAGGAGGCATTCAAAAAGCTAAAACACTTATTAACAAATGCACCTATGTTAGTAGTTCTAGATTAGAGTCAGGACTTAGTGGTGTACATAGACACATGTGGAATAGGGTTAGGGGCAGTTTTAACGCAAAGAGGTAAAGTGATTGCCTATGCTTCTCTACAGCTCAAATCGAATGAAGTTAAATATCCAACTCATGATTTGGAATTAGCTGTAGTAATTTTTGCATGTAAGGTTTGGAGACATTGCTTGTTAGGGAAAGGTTGGAATTGTATATGGATCATAAGTCAATGAGGTATTTGTTCTCCCAAAAGGAGTTGAATATGAGACAGCGGAGGTGATTAGAGTTTTTAGCCGCATATCACTTTGGTATCGAGTACACACTGGGAATATGCAATAAAGTTGCAGATGCACTTAGCAGAAATCATCAGAATGTAGTATTGGAAATGATAGCTAAGTGGAAAGATTTAGAAGCATTGGCTACAAGTGGAGTACAATGGGGATCTAAGAGAACTTCTAGTAAAGAATTGCTATATTGTCATGTATAGAAGTTTGTCTAGTGATGATCAAAAGGAATGCTTCTAAACAAGGAGAAGATCCATTATTCGTTGATCATAAAGTTAAGATATAAAATGAAGAGCGATGACTTGAAAGATTTTAATCTAGACCAGAATGGGTGGTTGAGGAAGAAAGGACGACCATGTGTTCCGAATGTGGGAAACATTAGGAGGGATGTTCTTAGATAATGCCATCGTTCAAAATTCAATATTCATCCGGGAGGAACTAAGATGTGTCAGGATATGAAAAGGAGTTTCTTATGGAAAGGTATAAAGAGAGATGTAGGTTTATGGCCGAAGCAGTATTTGGATTGTCAACAGGTTAAAGTTGAGCATCAAAAACCAAGTGGGTTAAGTCAGCCTTCAGATGTTCCAGTTTGAAAATGAGATTCTATCTCAGTGGATTTTGTAGACGAGCTACCGAGGTCAAACCGAGGAAATGAAAGTATATGGGTTATAGTGGACAGATTGTCCAAGAGTGCTCAATTCATTCCGGTTAATTCGATAAGGACGACACCTGTTTTGGCTAAGTTATTAATTAAGAATATAGTCAGACTGCATGGAATTCCTAGTAGTATAGTAAATGATAGTGATTCCTTATTCACTAGCGAGTTCTGGAAGAGTCTACAGGAGACTTTGGGTACCAAGCTCAAGATGAGTACTGCTTACCATCCACAGACAGATGGGCAAATGGAAAGAATTAGCAAAGTCTTAGTAGATTTGTTACGAGCTTATGTGCTAGACTTTGGAGGATCATGGGAAGACCACCTACACTTAGTCAAGTTTTTATATAACAATAGTTGTCAGACTAGTATAGGGATGGCACCGTTTGAAGCTTTTTATGGAAGGCCATGCAAATCTCTCGTTTGTTGGTTAGAGACCAGGGATAAATTAGTTCTTGGTTTAGATTTGGTTCGAGAAGCTGTAGAAAAGATCGAGTTCATTCTAGCCAGAATGATGGAAGCTCAGTCTAGGAAGAAGAATTATGCTCATAAGAGTTGAAAGACTTAGAGTTCTTAGTTGGAAATTATTTTTCGTTAAGGTACCACCGTTTAAAGGTGTAATTAGATTTGAAAAATCAGTAAAATTGGTAACAAGATTTATATACCATTTCCTACTATAGAAAAGATCCGGAAACTCTTGTATAGAGTAGTGTTACCGAACAGTTTGACAGGAGTCCACAATGTTTTTTATATTTCTCATCTAAGAAAGTATATTCGAGATCCAGAAACTACTATTGCACCAACTGTGTTAGATGACTTAGCAGTGGAATCGAATTTGCCTATAGTTATAAAACCAGTTCGTATAGTCGAGAGGGATGAGAAGAGACTAAGGAACAAGATAGTCAGGTTAGTCAAAGTACAGGGAAGTGACGACGGGAGAGACTGTACTTGGGAACCTGAGAGTAGGTTTAGATATACTTATCTCAACTTGTTTCGTGGTATGTTTTACCTTTACGATTGATTGTCATGAGTACCTTATCGTAATTTCGAGGACGAAATTCTTTAAGGAGTGGAGTTTGTAACGATCCTAATTTTGACTAACATTATTTTGGACATTTAATTAGATAAATTAAACTAAATAATGTAAATGGTTAAGGGATTGTGGTTTGTGTAATTACAAGGTAGTCATGCCTTAAGTAATGAATGAACAAGTGAAAATTTAAGAAGAATTAAATAAAGGTAATAAGATAAGGGAAAAATAGGAATTGATTATATTCTTATACCCTAAACCCTGATTCCAATTTCATTTACAATATTCACAAACAAAAACTAACTAGAGCTTGGCCAACCACCATTAGATAAAATCTAAAGGAAGATAAGCGAGAATTCAAGAAGGAAGCTTAATTAGATCAATTCAAGGGCAAATCTCAAACTCCTTCACAACAAGCTGAGATAAACGATAGATTACATCTCGTTTATATTGCTTTCGGTTTCTAGATAAGATCAGAATTTATTTTGTAAGAAAAATGCCACGTTTTGATTGTAATTGGATTTATATGCCTTTTGATGATTTATGTTTTTATACATATTTTTAATAAGATTTGCTTTTACAAACTATTAAATGACATCCAAACGGTTTGCGCTTTTGATATAGGGTCAAAAACATTATTTTAGAGATTAGTTTCAAGTTTATAATTTTTCAAGTTATTATGGATTTATAATGAATTTTCTAGTAAAGAAAATAACTAAATTGGGTTTGAATTATTTTCGGCTATTTTATGTTAGCCTTGGATCAGAAAATTAAATATGTTAGAAAACATATTAAAAGTGATTTATGTCCGACAAACTTTTATTTGAAAGGAACGGATTTAAATGGTTTTGGAGCTATGTCCCACAAACTTTTATTTGAACCCAGTGATTTCGAAAGGTTTGTCTTTTTAAAGGACTTCAATGCTTTCAAAAGATATATAATAAAGGTTTCGAATAGGAGTTACCCTAATATTTTCAAAAGATTTACTTGAGTTTTTAAATGGAAGATTTTCAATTATTTTGAAAGGAAAGTTCAAAGTATTGTAAAAGGAGGATGTCAAAGGTTTATAAAGCTTTCAAAGAGGTATTTTCAATTGTTTAGAAAGGTATGCATTAACATTTCGACCTAGTGTTTCAAGGTAAAGTTGTAACCAATTTTCAAAAGGGAACTTTCAATGGATTCGAAAGGGACCGTTTAAAGTTTTAAGAAAGGGTTTCGAAGGATATATCTTGGACTTAAAAATATATTGTTTTCTAAGTTAAAGAAGGTCATTAACCTGTTTTAAAAGGGATCGATAACCCTACCAATTTAGGTTTTCATCAACATCTTTTTGTATAATGCATATATCATGGCAAAGATATTTAAGTAATGTAAAGTGTATATTTTTCTTGTTTAAGTATGATTTGAAGGGTTAAATCAATTTGAAAGAAATGTTTTCAAGGAAAATTTGATGGCATAGTTATCCATAAGTGAATGACTTAGATATTAGAATATCAGATGGACTAGTATATGGTCGCACCCTATACTAAGGCCCTAGCTAATATAAGTCCACAATTCAAGTGCGTAGGATTTGTCACAGATAAAACTTAAAAGATGTTACACATAGAAAGGTATATACAAAGAGAAGATAGGTTACTGGTGGTCCTGCAAAACCATTAGGTTCAGTTTACCCTAGAAGAAGATAGTTAAGGGAAGATAGTTCAATAGTGTATCTAACAGGTGTTAGCTAATTGGTTATGCCTGGTCGGCCCGTGCCAGCCAATGGTTAATAGTTAGCCAAACAAAACTATATTTTAGGGATAGCCAGCCTGATTTATGTGCATAAATGATATTGTTACTATTGCTTTAATCAGTTTAATCGTAGGTTTTGCTTGTAAAAGATATGCTTTAATAGGATATTAATGAGGGGAAACCCATTCTGCTAAGTGGCGTGGTCTCACTTAATATCACTAAACCGAGATGTAATAGTATTATTCACACCAGGCTTCATGTCTGACTCGAAGTTTATGTTTCCCCTTAAACTCTCGGAAGCTCAAAAATTAATTTGAGTAGATTGAGAGTTAAGGTTTTGTAGGTCTAGTAGGTTGGATGAATAAGCTTCCGATGATGCGCAAGAGGCAAAGTTAGGTGCTAATTAATTTTATTTCCGCTATGATATATTATGACCAACATGTCTATTTAGTACTCTGTTCATCCAAGGGGGCATTTTTATATGTCGCTCTTGGTGAACTTTGTAATAATTATATTTAATCAAAACCTGGGAATCGTTCGGGATTATGTATCGGAATATGAAATATTGATTTGAAATGTAATGAGAAAAGTGGGTTTTAAATCTGTGTTGCTTTTATTTCATATTCATGTGCTTCTGATATTATGGATACCATTAACATTACTATATTTTGTCACTGGAAGTTAATACTATGGATGACTGCAGCATCTATAGCACTTAGCTTCGAGCCCTAAGATTGGGAATGTTACATGGTTCATTGGGTCACATGAGATAAAGCTATGGGATGCACCTGTGTCAAATAACACTCAAATTGGAATATCAAAAATGGATAGTGTACCTTGCAACACCTGCTTTCCTTTTGGATCTGTACAAGTAGATTGTATTTCCTTAATAGTAAAAACTTCTCTCTGTGATCCCCTCTTTGGAAAAGGGCATTGGTTCTTCATATGTCCATGTTTAATGCAATTGTAACAGAGTGGCACTACCCAGGTTCTGGCACTTATTTTCAATGTGGCGCATTTGGTTGTACTTAAAAAAATGGATCTTTGTCAAGTTTAATTGCTTATTATGGGTTGGAGCTCCACTTCCAAGCTTCTTTCCCGACCACTTGTTCTTTCCTTTGCGCTTGAAAAACGGCTTACTGGAAACATGTATCACCGATAAGGGTTGGGCATTGACTATTGGAACTAGCCCTTTTTGAATTCCTTGCTCAATATAAAGAGCCTCAAATCTCAAAGCCATACTAATCGTATTGGTAAAGGTACCATTACGACGATTGATCATTTCCTGACGAAATTCTGGTCGCATTCCTTTCATGAACATTTCATTCTTATTGAGTGGTGTATCAATCAATCCCAGTCCAAAGCGAGACAATGCATCGAACCTATGCTCATACTGTACCACTACCATCTCACCCTGTTTAAAATCTATAAAATTCTCAAACAACCGAGTCCTTCTCACCTCTTAGATAAACCGAGCTTCAAAGACTTCCTTAAACTGCGCCCATGAGAAATTGTAATGATCTGATTTTTCGACACCCGAAAATTGGCATCAATACATCCAATGTATCAAATGACGAACAATCGAATGCCGTAAAATTGAATCACTAGGGTTAAAGAAGAAGGAGGTAGAAGAAGAAATAAAAACAATATCAAAATCTCACAATCACAGCGGAACAACATATAATAGATAAACGACTAATCTTTAAACAAAAAGAACTATATCTGTTTATACATTACATTATCAGAGTTCAAAAAAATTCATAGCACACAACTGGACGGTTATCATAACATGTCCTCACAAAACTGTCGCGGCAGTAAATCATACACAGTGGAATATGAATCTACGAGAATACGCCTCGTCATCCAGCTCGTCTCCTGAGCCCCACAGCTGTCCATCCAGAATCTGTACTTTATAATACTTGGTTTGATCCGAGCATTATAATAAAATAATACCCGAGCCAATCTGGAAAACCAACGTGAGAAAACACACTCAATTGGATTATTAAAGCTTTCAAAATCCTTTTGAAATCAAAGGTATCTCGTAAGACCACGCCACAAATAAACATGTCGGGTTTTTACCTTACGATAGCCAAAACATTTCTTATCAAATCCTCTGATATTATAATAGTGTCTATGTACAAATACTTATTTAAATAGACGAAATTGTTACATTCATTAAATTCCAGCAATACTAGGTTCTACTAACAAAACCATAAAGGGCACGTAGGGATAATGAATTTCCAACTAATGACAAGGCACTGGGGTACCACCTGTCACGGTACCTGGTCTAGATCAGCATACCGAGGATCCACCCTGATCCCCTGCAACACAAGACCAGAGCTACTCCTTACTGGATAGTCCGAATAAGATCACCCCGCAGTTGGGATAAGCAACTGCCCACACAGCCAAATAAAAGGGACCTCTAGACAGGGATGACCTTACCCTAATTGAGTGCTACCCACTTAGCTTTGCTGCATAACCCCTGATTTTCAGTCCTTCTCAGTTGATGAGGTTCGAGGCTCAACGTTACCTTTTTAGAACATTTCCACTTAGAATGCTCACCGTCCTCTTGACGATGTTTTAAAAGCATTCATCCATACAAGTCCGTTCCGGGTCCGAATGGAACCGAAGGCATTATTCCTACTACATCCATTTTGGAACTACCCTCAGGATTAGTAGCGATTAGCCCTTACACTTCACTGCTCTATCTTAGACTCCAAGCTCTTGTCTTCCTCATGAAAACGTTCAAATCGGATCGAAGTGGTTTTCGAGAAATTAATCCCGATCCCGGTCTCTTCGAAACGATCAACGCATTGGTTAATATTGATAGTCGGTTATTTAACTATCATATAACATCCACAAACAACCTTCAGGCCTTAATAATTTTCTAAATTGTTTATTTTAAAATATCTTCACAAGATATTTTCTGCACTTTAATTCCTTTGAAATAGTTTCAAATCGCTTTTCTCTTGTGGAAATAAATTTCCACCCAATTGTTTTATTTCCACTAAAAACCACCAAGTATTAATACGTTATATTTTAAAATAATTTAAATCGTTTATCCAAAAATATATATATACTTTAAAAACATTTAAAATAAAAACTACTTAAAACACTTTATTCAAAATACTAGTTATGAAATTTTATACTAATTTCTCATGTAAAACTTAAGCCAAAACTAATTTAAATAAAAGTTATTCTATATGGTATAAATATTAAATAATTATCCTTTAAAACATAATACTTGTTGAACCTTTAAAATAATTACTATTAGTTTAATAAATATTTACTTTAAAAAAATTTAAAACCATTAAATAATAATTTCTTTCTAAAACATTCTTTTAAAACATTTTATAATATCTAACTTATACTTGGAAATATTTCTTTGAAAATATACTTGGCTTTCCAAGGAAATACACTTTCCTTTCCACACCTTTAAAAATAAACCATTATTTATTTTTTCTTTAAAACAAATTACCAATTCCGTTATAAATTCCTATCATGAATTTATACTTTCAAATATCCACTGATATCTTATTTCACTTTATAAACACAGTTTATAAATCCCATAGTCTCATTCTCCCTTTTAAAACACAGTTTCAAACACTAAATCAATTTCCATATCGATTTCCAAAATTTACTCCATTTAGAAAATACTCCTTTATTTATCCAAATTTATTTAAAAATCTATTAATTCCAAACTCACTTCTTTATTTATGATTTAAAATCTTATTTTAAACTGAAAATATCCATTTCATTCTTTATTCAAAATTCTCCCTTTTAATTCTTCTCAATCATTTTAAATCTTAAAATTTAAAATAAAATCCTTTAATTCTTAAGCAATATCACTTACATCTCTAAAACTCATTTAATTTCATTTATTTAAATCTCTATATTTTTCTTTTCCATATCAGCATTTATTTAATAGAATTTAAAATCAAACCTTTATTCTTTTCGAATTCATTCTTTAATTTATCTAAAATTATTTTACTTAATATTTTTTGTCATATATCTCTTTTCAAAATCAAATCTTTTATATTTTTTATATTTTCAAATTATCCAAATATATTCAGCCAAACCATAGCATTCAATAATTTCAATTACCAATATAATCACTATAGATTATCACATAAATCACATCGCTGAATATAAATTAAATTCAACGTTTTGAGGAATCCAGTTGGATCCCTCCAATCTATTTTCCTGCATCCATAGACGTTAGCACAATATAAATTACCAGTCCCACTTGGAGTGGGATATCGCGGTAGAAAGGGTCATCCGCTATTATGCGGGGAGCATAGGGTCTCATCCGCTATAAAATTCGGGAAATCAATCACTCCATATATATATATATGTATATGTATATAACATACCACATCCAGTCAATTCAATCAATCAAACGATAATTTAAATTTAACAATTTAAATATAAATGGTATTCGAAATGAGTGAGATTGACTCACCTTTGATTTTTGTTTTGCAATCCACACCAAACTGGCTTGTTTTTTCACGTTTTCAGACCTAGTACAAACATTATGGGTTTTATTAACATTTGAAATAATCAAATTATCAACTACCATTTAATAAATTTTGATTAAGTAATGATTTTATTTTAGGCAATTTTCCAATAATAAATAATATTTCTTTTCTGTTGAACACCACAATTATGAATAAAATCTATGTACATTTTAAATAATATATACAGATTCCAAAAATTAGACTAACGTATATGTACTTTACAGCAAAACTCCCAAACCTTATTCAATAATTATTTTTTCCCATATATATGTACGTACATTTATTGTTTTACATATATATTTATATATATTAGTTTAAATTAAGATTAACTTAAAAAATTTAAAACATTAAATTAAGGTAGAACAACCCATGTCTTACTATAACATGCGTTTTCTAATCTATATGGATATATATTTAAATTAAAAAAAATCAAATACTGTTATATACCTTACTGCTTTAAATTTTAAACAAACCTTTTATAACAAGTATATATATTTTTCATTTTTAGAAAGTACCCCAACCAGATCTGTTCTACTGTAAAAAAAATTTGTTCAACGGAATAAAATCAATTTAAGTTTAAAAGTTTTAAACTTACATAAGTAAAATGTTTTGAATCGAATTTATCTCGTTTTGTACAGGAACCCAAAATCAGAAGAACAACACTTAAGAACGAACTCGATGCCGCTCGACAACTCAAATGTCCAGATCACCTTGCGATGATGCTACGGTTTCCTTCCTCGCCGTGCCTAGATAATCGTGACACAACAACTGCAAGACCAAATTCTAAATCGCGATGCCCTACGTCCTACATGCACGCGATGCAATTCATCCATACCTGCCCCACTTCGTGAATGCCAACAGGTCGCATTGCCCAAACCCAACGCGACTCACTTAATCGCGAGCTGCAATACCCAGCTTCCAGTCGATCTCGAGTAGAGGAGAACACGGTTCGCAATCGATTCAAGTTGTTAAATTTTTTTATTTATCGGAATGAATCGATTCAAATGGAAGATTAGAGGAGCGGTTTTAATCTAGATGGGTTTTTGAGCGAATGAATTTCATTCGTTGTATATAAATTTTATTGGAAATTCAGCTCGGCCATTGTTTTTTTGACAGGGAGAGAAAGGTTGCTAAACTATTTCGTTTTCTTCCCATTTATAGTATTTGGTTTGATTTTACAAAGAGGAAGGGGACTCGTGTTATACTTATGAACATGTGCTGAAAGGCAAGATACATGTTTAATTTGTCTGGTGAAAATATTATTGTATTAAACACACACACACAAATATATATATATATATATATATATATATATATATTATATTTTGAATTCAAATTGTCTCTAAATCATAACTTAAAATCATGAATCCCTATCGAGGCATGTCGCCAGACGTTCATAATATTATACCCCTATTTCGAACGTAATAGAAAAGGTTTCGAGTCCTAATTCGATCGTACGGAGAAGATAGCTTTTTGGACTAGTTATTATATTGAATTTTCGATATAAATTTTAATATGTTTATCTGCCGTACGACATCACGACAACTCCAAACTCTATGAAATTTAAAATCCGATAATAATTCACTATTATGGATCCAATGGAACAGGTTTCGTTAAATTCCGAGACTGTGCTTCGGAAGGCTATTTTTAAATATCAATTTAAACGATATATTTTCAAAACTGAACAAGACACTTTCAAATTCAAGTTTAACACTTTTACTATCTATAGTACTATCAATTAAATTTAACAAGCCTTTAAATTATTTTTAACAAGCTTAAAATTTCAGATTCAACCATTTACCCAATTTCCAATTATTTAATTAAACAATTAAATCAAACAATAAATAGTGGCATTTGAAATTCAAGTTAGAAATTACTTTTAAATATTTAAAATCAATTAAATATTTCAATTTCAAATATCCAAAAATTCCGAGTTATCACGGAAATCTTCTTCTGGTGCATTCATAGTTACTGAATCCCCCCAACCATTGCTGCTTTATGAAGCTGACGTGATGCTAACAATCTCTTTCTATCATCTCCTAACCGAAGATCCCCAATTTTCTCTTCACAACTTCAGTTCCATAGAAAGGCTTAACACCGAAAGTAGTGCAATTCTTGCACAAGGTCGCAAAGTTTAAGGCGGGTGTACTTGCATCACTGCTTCATCTATCGGCTCTAAAACTGGCTCATTTCTAGGAGCTCTACCATTTGTATCCATGCTAGTTCCAGATCTCCTCCCTTTTCTTCCTCGTATACTAATTTCAATAAACTGGATAAGTGATAGGTATCATTAGAATGACAAATAGGGTCAAAGATGATAGTAGGAAGACTGCAATAAAGGATCTAAAAGCTAACTTTTAGGAGCAAAAAAGGAAATCCTCTCTCAAGATTAACTCATTCTAGGGTCCAATCCTCTATCTCTAATGAGTTGTACCCCAATCAGCTAAGGTGTTCGCTAAACCGAAGCTCTGATAACAACTGTGACGACCTACCTTTCTAACCCTTAGAAACGATACTTAATACATCCCCGGTGTTCGTGTGCCATTACCAAGGATCAGAAAGATGAAATGTCGTGGTGTAAATAAAGAACATAATAGAAAACCTCACGATGAAACTGCAAAATAGACCATAACAGTAAATAGTACATCAGCTTAATTGAAACAACACGGAAACCCGCATAATTTAAGTCGACAATAAACCACACATGCCCAACCCAAAACGAAAGAAGATGCGAATAGTTATGGGGAACAAAGAAGAAGAAGGGTATGAACACAGACTCTCACAATCACAGTGGAACAGCATATAATATAATATCAATGAACTTTAGGAAAGAGGAACAATCATATACATACATCCATCTAAGTACAACAATAAAATCACAATCATCGACCTGGAAAGTTATAATAACCTATCCTCACAGATGTTGATAATTTCAACAACAATGCAACGGAAAATGAACATATACTTGAATATGACCCCAAGACCTCTAGCTCGCTGCCGAAGCTCCAATGCATCCAAATCTAAATCTGTAAATTTGCTTGGTCTAACCCAAGCATTGAATGGAAAGAATGCTCGGAGCAGTACGATAAACCAGCGTGAGAAACTACATCCCAACTGGATTTTTAGTTATAAAAACTTTTCTCTATCAAGAAAAACGTATCTCGTATGATCACGCCGCACATGAACAAGGACGGGTTTTAACTTACGATAACCTAAACATTTAATATCAAATCCTGTTATATTATACCAGTGACCAGTATAAAAATAATATTAAAATAGCTCAAATTGTTACATTGGTTAAATTTGACGGCGTAATAGGTTCATAAACAAAATGGCAGGCACTTATTGGAGATACAATGGTAGGTAAGTGTAACGACCCACTATTTTAGACCATTCAAATCGACAAAAATCCACACATGTCAGACTTAAATAATTCAAAATAACAGATTGTAATATAATTTGGAGCAAATAAAATCATTCACAGAATCACAGGCATAGAAATATTAGAATGACTCGCAGCAGAAATAGAAAAACATAGTAGTTCATGAAGCTACTATAACAAAATAACAAAACAAAATACAAAATATCAAAGTCTAGAAATGGATACAAAAGGAGTTCGGATACATAAACCAATAATATAGAAGCAAATACCGAATAGGGAAAATAACTGGATCAGAAACAGATGAATAGATAGATAGATAAGCTCCAACAAATCTCTAGCTCGAATCCAACGCTGTGACTCTCGGGCTGCCCCGAGCGTAAAGTAAAACACAAACACTTGAGTCAGGACATACATACTTATACAATGTAAACCAACTCAATCAAACTATAACAACAACGGACAATAACTTAAAGGATGTTTGGGATCGCCCATCCTTTAAGGATCAGTCAAACCATCAAAACACTATCCTAGAAATATCCATATTAAAGTAAACAATGCAAATAAAAGTGTTATCGTGACTAGGGTAGCGTAGAGCTGCAGTAGCCGCTCACCTCTAGCCACACTCTTAAAATCGAAGGTGTGCATCAAACAATCACAAGGAAATCACATTACACACAAAGCAGGGTACCCGTGGTTATAAATTTCAAAATGATATATAATTTCGAATTAAAATCATTCATTTAAACCATTAAAAGTGAAGTCATTATTCCTTCAAATCAAATATTCAATTCCCCAAAAATTTAGCTTTTTCTGAGTTCATTTATATAGTTAAACACTTCAATATTGAAATTTCAGCTTTTCGCAGCACTTAGGAAATGCTGCGACAAGTTACAATTGAAAACAATTCAATTTAGTAAAGACAACATTTAAAAATTGCTGTAATAGTTCAGTTTTAGTTGTAAAATAGTTCAATTCAGCAAAGACAGCTTTTACAAAACTGCTGTAATAGTTCAGGGTTCAATTAAAAAGGTTTAGTTCAATTACATTCAAAAATCACATTTCAGCCAACTGCAAGTGCTACAATAGCCCTTAGTTAATTCTAACCATTTAGTTCACTTCTGCAACTATAGCGCTTACAAAGTGCTGTAATATCCTTTACTTCATAATTAAAGTCAACTTTAGAAATGATAGCATTTCTGAAGTGCTGTTATTTAATTTCCAGATTTCAATGTAATTCCGGCAACAAATAAACTTTGATTTTAACCCTTTAAACATAATAAAAATCATATTTTAACACTCAAAAATGTTCATTAAAATGCCTTTAACTTATGATTTTTATAAAGTACATTTCTTACAAATAAAATCAAATTTTCAATAATTCACCTAACAAATTCAAGTGTATAATTTTCCATTCTTCACATTTTAACAATTTCTTAACACTTCAATTTTAATTACCATTTTCCAAATATAACTTAATTTCCATTTTACTTATGTAACTTAAACTTCCATTTTAAAACCAAATCTCACAACTCCAAGTCAAGTTTAATTCCAAATTTCCATTTAACTATCCATTTATTTAACATTTTAAACTAATTACATAAATTCAAAATACACTGTAAGTTGCTTACTTTATTTTACATATAACTTGATATTTTCTTTTACTTTATTTTTATCCATCTGTTATATTAATTACCAAATTAAGCTTATAATTCCATTTTTACTTAAATTCCCATTATTAGGTTAAATCAAACTTTCACACTACAACTCAAACCATCTATTAACTTATACCATTTAACCTGTTAGAAAATCACCGCTTAACCATTTTAAATCCAATATACATCAAATTTCATATATTTTTCTCTTTCATTTACAATACATGAAATTTATAAGAAATTATATTTTGAAAATCAACCATGGGTCCAGATAATATTTCACACCTAAATCAGGTGATATGGAAATTATCATTTATAACCGAAATCAGTAAAATTTTCGGGTTTTGATTATTTCAAACCCGCAATCCCAAGACAAATACAAATAAATAAAAAATCACTCAGGCCTATCATTTCAGCCCGTAATGATTTTTCCTATTCTAAAGTCCGTTCGGGTATGTATCATTTCAACCCATAGTGATTTCTATCCTAACTGGAAACTTGCAGTGATGATCAAAATAAAATGAACAATATAATAATATATAGCAGTATCAGATGATATGAAGATAAATAAACAGGATTAACATTATATAATTTATAATACAGGCAGGTGTAACATGACGTAATAATTTCTACACTTCCACTTGCTATCAATTCACAATCATATAAGTATAAATGTCAGGCGTGATTACTCACCTCTTTAAAGCTGAAATTCACAAATTAAACACACACAAACAAAGATTCAGAAAGCACGATAGCACGACTTAATTTGAGTGGAGAGAGAGCCAAGATATAAATCTTGTTTTCAACAATGAAACATACCATATATAAATAATTTTTACAATACCAAAAATCTATGGAAACAAAAATGGAAGTAGAAATAACAAGAGACATCGCCAAGTTTTCCCATCAAATTTGCTTGACCTTTACCCACATAGGCTCGGCCATAAGGCTTTATTGGTTCGACCTTGGATGTTTTCAGGTGGTAACGGTCAGGTTTGGATCTGAAAACAACAAGGCTTGGTCAAGAAGGCAAAGGGTTTGGAGGACACAACATGAGGAAGCTAAAAAGGCAAGCAAAAGGGAGGTGGTTTGTTCATCATTTTGGGCTCGACTTGGCACATTTTGGCTTGGCCAGGGGCTAATTGAGGTCAGGTTAGATGTTAGTAGTGGTGTTCAGGTGTGGTCCTTGCTGGTGGTGGAGGCTAAGGAGGTGGCCGTGGCAAGGAAATAAAGTGGATGTGAATATAGGCTTGGCTAGGTATAAATTCAAGGAGTTTGGCATTGTTTTTGTGAAGTTTTGTGCAAGGGATGATCAAGGCACTTTCTGGTCAGAGGAGAATGATGTCAGGCCATGGGTTATATGGGGAAGGAAGTGGTGGTGGTGTCGGTAGAGGAGATGGTAGGGGTATGGGCCGAGCAACATAGGTGAAGGTCAAGGCAAATCTAAAGGAAAATTCATTAAAAGTGAAGAGAAAAGAGTAGAAAAATTTAAGAAGCCATTACCTTTCTCTTCAGAACTGAAAATGGCGTGTATGATGAATGAGAAAGAGATGTTTTCTTTCACGTAATATACAAAATACACGGCTAGGGATCTAGGAAATAAACGGCAACAAATATGGAGGAGTTATGGTACGAAATCAATGGATGGAAAGATGAAGAGGTATCAAAACATAACGTATGCCTTTAATTAAAAATAGGTAACGTATCTTCATTTATGTGTTTCCTATATATTTAATAGAATATATGCCAAAGAAATCGTTCAATAAATACATACCGTTTACATAAACACTATAGAAATAAATAAGAAAACGGTTATAGAAACGTATAAATTAACTGCTATCTACAACTTTGTGTGTCACTTAATTTACAAAGTATATATCCAAATTAAATGAAACAAAAGCTTAACAAATGTTGTAAATATATACAAAACATGTCATGTTACACATATATACACAATTATAACATGATATATCAAAAAAAAATATTATTTATATCAATTAAAATGAACAATTTTTGTTAAATAAAACAATTTACACACAATAGTATAAAAAGCATAACTTTTACAATATTAATCGGATTTCAACGAAACGAAAAGTAGTAACTTGAAATTTAATTAACTTTAATAATAAAAGGTAAATTCAAATATTTAAATTTTAAATCTAAAAATCAAAGTCTGACCATTTTGACCAAAATCCACTTTTTTTGGAAATATTCCATTTATTTATTTTTGGAATTATAGTTCACCTACAAATCAGAACATATATTTACAATAACAAAATTTATTCATTTTAATAAATGAAAAAAAGTTTTTAAATCAAAAATTCAATTAAAAATAATCAAAATATACAATTAAAATAATCACAAATATGAGGTTGTTACACTCTCCCCCACTCAAATCTTTTCGTCCTAGAAAAGGAACGAGGTACAGAAAACACAGAAAAAGATAGAATGAAATAAGATTAAGACAAGATGACAAGAAGATTGAAATTGTACCTGATAAGTGTTGTTATAGGTAAGTTTAACAAGATGGAGAATAGGGATAACTAGATGGGAAAATAGGTTGAAAGACAAGGACGAACCATTATTTCAAAGCTATATAAATTTCAATTATTTATAAAGGTAAAATAAATGATCAAAATATCCTTTATATAATACTTTATCAAAATACTTTTATAACTCGATGTCTTAACACGTTTATCCTTGTTCCTGCAGACTCTGGCTATGCGTTGATCAGGCGCAAAGCTAGAATTCTCCACGTACTTGGTAGACTTGTTTCAACACCCAGTGAAAATATTGGAAAAACCTTTACAAACAGATATGGAAAGTACAATCCAAACAAGCAACCAAAACCTTTTTCTAACCATGGATCGCGGATACACAATGGTTACGCCTGGATCCCCCGGGAAACAATCCGTACCACTAGGCCATTTCAGCCAGGCGAATTACGCTATGCAATCGCGCTCGAAATAAAAAACCATGGGTTACGCCATGGTGGTACACTCGAGTATCACATCCGTAAAACCAAAAATCAGAGAGAATAATATCGATAGAATGAATCCACAATGTGGCCACAGAGCGGATATCAAGCAGAAGGCACTGTCCATATCTTTACTTCGAAAATATATATCTTATAGTACCTTTTCAAATCACTTTCAAATATCATAATTATATAAAGTCCATTATATATAGGATTCCATTTTCAAATCGAATACTTTCCAAATCAATAGCATATCAAATCACTTCATACTTATACAAATCAATTTTTTTATATAATTTCGATAACTTCCAAATCAAGTATTTAGTAACATATGGTTCTCAAATTTCAATCTATTTCAATATCAATTCAGTTTCAGAATCATATATGATTTCACCTAATCATTTCTTCCAAATTAAATATCTTCAGTTTCAAAGTTTTCAAAAATAATAGGTTTAAAAAATAACGCAAGTTTCCATATTAACATAATTTAAGTCAAACAAATTCATTTCCAAAAATCATTATATAAATACTGGGTTTTAAATTCCAATCTATTTTCGAAATCAAATATTTTCTCAAAATCAATTATACCCAAAATGGTTTCCAAATTTAGAACTATCCCTTTAAAACCTTTAAACTATTTATTTCGATTCAAAAGATCCAATTTACCTTTTGCACATTATTTACTTAGCAAAAGTTTCAAATTCATTTAAGTCATACTCTTCATACTTTAAACATACAAACTAAACTTATATACTTTATCACATATTTTATACTCTTCGAAATTTCTTAGCTTTAAAAATTAGACCTTGATTTGGAAGTGTTCGAACATTCAAAATAGTCGGTGAAATCAAATTTCAAATCCAAAAGTCGGAAATCAGCAACAAAATCGGTAAATCAATTTTTATAAATAGAGTTATATTAAATCAAATCGGAAACTCGAAGATTGAACATCGGGCTCACTTCAAATCATTTCAAATATAGATACATACATCTTCCGAAAATCAAATTACACTTCGGAATTTGAAATCAAAATTGGTTTCACAAAATCACTTGCATAGCAAAGCTACCAGAGTGGCCTCTTCCCCACTCTGAAACTCGAAAATCAATGTCGGTGATGGATGCACTCATCACCAAAATTATTTTCCAATGACAAAAGTGAGTTCTGGACTTCTATTTTCTTGAAAACTTCTTTGAAATTTCTTCTAAATCATTGGAATTCATTTGAACTCTTTTGAAACATTTCTTATCTGGAAAATACTTTTAAATCGTATTATTATTATATATTTTTGAAATCCCAAAACCAAATTTCAAAATACCGGAGTTCAATTCCTCGAAATCCAAATTCAAAACCCTTCAGTTATAAATCCTTTTATATAATCGAATTCCTTATAAATTTTCAAAATTTCAAATCCTTTCAAAATTTCAGACTCTCGTTTATAAAAGTATATAATCCTTATCGAAAACATTTCACTTTTATATAAAAATGCGGTCATCCTTATCAAAACAATAATTTCGATGTATACACAATTTCAAAATACAATCAACAATTTTTTTGCAAGGGATGATTCAAGGATAGATTTCAAAACAAATAAAGATTCAAATTTGGAGGAACCCTACTCAAGTAGAATTCTGATTCAAAGTTAACTTCGAATGGAGATGAGATAAATAAATTACCAAATAGAAGATAAATTGTAACGACCCGTAAATTTCGTATATTTAATTGGGTTAAATAAATAAGTTGTAATTAAAGGTTAACAATATAAAAATGAAATTCCAATTCAATAAAATAATGTAAAAAGTTGTGATTTGATTTTTAATGGAATATGAGAAAACAAGAGTAATTATGGAATAATATGTTATTTATTTAGAGTATTGAATATAAAAAATTTTGTAAGCCAATTTTAATTAATGGTAATAATGCGATATAAGCTAATAAATTTGATCTCAATGCGATAACCATTTAATGAAGGTAATGAAACAGGATTTAGGAAAATGTATACTAGGTATAAATCAAATAGAAGAAAACAAACGTATATATCGAATTGATTTATGAATAAATACTTTGGATAGTAATTGAATGTACAGTAATGGTAATTTAAAACCTATTTATAGTAAGACTGCATAAGATTCTGTAAATTAAGTGGTGGAAAGATTTTTCCTAGATATACTTTGAAGATGTGAAATTAAAGGTGAATATTAAAATTGGTTAATGTAAATTAACATTGATTAACCGTAAATGGGAATAAATTTGAAAATAAAAATTTATGTTACAAGTGGGTGAAAGTAAAGGTAAGGGTCAAGAGTGTTGGAATAGGTATATTAGAATAACTATAAAGTGTAAATGTACGTATTTACAGCAACATGAATTATTAAAGGAAAATAATTGGTAAACGGGGTTTGGGCTAAGGAAATGTTATTGATTGTTTTGAAACCTTATTTATTATGGGTAATTAATTTAGCATAAGAAAAACCAATGCAAATATCTAATTTATCAGTAAAGCAATAATAATAAATAGTAATCAATGCAAATTTATGTAAGAATAGAATGTGAAATTTGGGGAATAGACACAAAGTATATATGAGTTGCTAAAAGTATGCATAATAAGTGCAAATTTAATAAATCAATGTCCTGTAGAGGTTGGAGTATGGTTAGTAATAAAAGCTTTTAAAGAAAAAAAAAACCTTTAATTTATAAATGAAAATCAATGCATTAAATTAGGTGTAACTGAATGCATGTAAATAATTTTGTAAGAATAAGCTAATAAACAATTTATTTGTGCATACCCGATTTAATTGAAATAACAGAAAAGACAAGAACTTGATTTGCCTAGGTATATATATATTGATAAACTATAACTAAATAGAAAGTTTGGTAGTAAATAGGATATAAGAAGACAAAGGCAACTAGTAAATTAATAAATGAATTCATAATAATAAGTAGTAATTAATGCATATATATTTGGCATTAGTGATAATTACAAAACTTTACCCATTTATCTAATTTATTTAATTAAATCTAAATCTATGGCAACATTTTTGTAATGATGGTTGTAAGTGAATTTGAATGTAAAAGGGTAACAATTATTTAGGTTAACCATTTTGAGTATGTTAAGTTAAGAATGGCAACCGATTGAAATAAATCTAAATTAATTATTTTGTTTTGGTTAATGTGTTCTAATTAATAAAGGGGAGTTTATAAGAAATGAAGCATGCACTAATGACATGTATTATAATTCAAATGTTATTTATACCCATAAAAGTGTCTATTTACTGAATAGAAAGATTTTAAATCAATAAGCGAATTTATTGAGGTTCCAATTTATAATTTATAACATTTAATGTAGACTCAATTACAATTAATTGACTTAAATCGTGCAGTTAGCGTAGATTTATTTTGTAATTGGAGTAGTTAATTCTATAAGATGAAGTTAATGCTAATTCTATTTATAATTGGACCATTTGTTGATATAGATTATAGAAAGCAAGATGTATAAATATAATTAAAGTATCAACATCCAACAATTGTAATTATTGAAAATTAAAATGGAATTTGAGGATAATAAGGTGAAACCATGAACAAATGTTAGTGCATCCTTATTTCTGGTAAAAGATGAGTATATAAAAGTTTGAAAATCAAAAATAGGTTTTTGAAAACTTAATTTATAATTTCTAAATATAAGGAAGTGGAGAAATTAATAAAATTGTGGATATATTTTGAAACGTAAACGAAACGTCTAGATTTACATTTGTAAATACGTTAAAATAAAATGCAAATGATAAGGAATTTATTTATTTCCTAAATCCGTAACGTGTGTAATTAATATTATTTATCTTTTGGGACCACTTCCGTTTGCACGTTAAAATTCGTGCACACCTATTCTTTTGCGATCTATCTATAAATAGACGATCCAAAACCCTAGCCTCCATCTTCTATCATTTGTCTGTACGTTCTTTTCTTCAACTCCTTCTCCTCCTCAAATGGATGCAAACCTAGATCTATTTCTATTCAAATTTCAAATGAAAAATCAAACATCTCAGAAAAATCCCAGAAAAAATATGTCGTAATTTTGATCAATACGAATCTACGTCTGTTGTTCGTTTCTCAAGACAGTGAACGATTTTACTAGAAATCGAGGTCAAACGTTGGAAATTCGAAACCCTATATGTGATTTGGGCGTTTTCGATTCGTGAAGCAATCAGGGAAATCAAAATATGGGTTTGGTGGAGATCGTCGTGGGGAGTTCAACTATGGTGGTGGCATCACTTGTTTTCTACTGTGGCAACCGGAATTGGCAAAATAGGGTTCGAAACCCTAGCTTTTGAAGGCGGCGGCTGAGGTGATAGGAGAGGCCGAGCTCGAAGGCCTTCAAGGTGGAGATGCTGCAGGGGTAGGCGGTCGTAGTGGTGGAGGCGCGTCACTCTCTGGTGGCCTGTGGCGGCCGAAAGGCACGGTCAAAGTTTGGGTTTGGGCGCGTGAATTTGGGTTCGAATGTGAGTTACAGGCGCGTGATTTTGGGGGAGAGTAACGTCTCAGCTGACGTGGCTTTGATGTTTGGTTTGTTTTATTTTTTATTTTATTTGGTTTTCAAATCGTTTATATTGAATATCTTTTTCATACGATCTCCGATTCACGCGAAATTTCTTTTGTTAGGATCGTAATTAAATTTCAGATCTGTTGACGCTGGTTTGGACTGATTTGGAGACCGTCGAATCTTGGGTTTAAATCGGATTTAAATTCGATTTAAATTCAAAAGGTGAGTGTTTTAACCCACTCACAACTTCTAAAAGTTTTTATGTTTGTTAAATTTATTTTACATATGAGTAGAGATTTATTTATGACTGCTTGGCATGTTTTATTCATCATATCTGTTAAATCGCATTTATTTAATATAACTGTTCATTAAATTTTATTACTGCATATAGATTGACAGTTATAGTTATTTATTTGCAGATAAACTGTTAGTTAATAGTTGTTAAATTTATTTTTGAATATAACTGCCAGTTATTACCTGTTATATATTATCGGATATATATTGATATTGTTTTGTTATTGGATGATGATTGTGATTTGGATGATGGATGATGATGGATGAATGGATGTTTATTTTATATCATTAAACTACAAGTTATCATGCATTTTTCGTTCCATTCGGGATTATGGTTTGAAATGATATACAACCGCAAAATTTTATTTTTAAATTGCGGATTGAAATGATAAATATCTGTATCACTTGACCATAGGATAGAAAATTTTATACAGGCACCGTGGTCTATATATAAATTATTTTAAAGTGATTTCTATGGTTTGGATGGGATACGGTTTATAAAAAATTTTTAATTTTGATATTTTATAAATGTTATTCTTCTATATATATACATATGAAGTTAAAAATTTTGAATTTAAGCTGTGTATAAATCTATTAAATAAAAATGGGAAAATTGAGAAATGGAATTTGATAATTCATATTATATGTTTAAGTTTGGAAAATTTTAAGGTATGATATTTATAACTGGATTTTTCCAAGATAAATTTAAAATGAATATTCTAGTATAATTTAATTGAAGAAAATATTTAATTGCTAGAAATTGGAGTTTTATTTATGGATTTTTATGTAAATATTCAAGACTAAATAATAGAACATTTAATTTGGTTGAAGGAATAAATTCCAACTTTAGTTTTGAAATATTAATACTCCAAATGGATATATATATATATATATATATATATATATATAGAAATTGAAGTGGTTTTGGAACTTGAAAGTGGTATTTAAATTTTGGTTTAGACTTTAAATAAAGAAATATATTTGTAAAGCCATGGAAATTATTTTCTTTACAAAGTAACCTTAAAGTTAAACCATTTATTTCGTATACCGTTGAATATCCAAACCATTCAAGTTTTAGAAGTTATGGTTTTAAAATATATGAATTTCAAAATATTATGCTTTGAAAGTATAAGTCAAATATTTGGTTTCTAGATATTTTAAATTTTAAAGCAGTATGATTTTGGAAAAGAAATATATTTGGATAAAATGATATCATATTGTTTTGGGTTTTAGGATGATATCGTATTCATAGTTTTGAAATGGAATTTTTATTCTGGTTTTAAAGTATAAACTATTTTAAATGACCGCGGTGTTATAATAACGATTGGTTGGCAAAGAGATCGGGATCGGATATGGACATACTCTCTGTCGATATCGAAAACCACTTTGACTAACCGTATACGCGGTGGAGATTCCAGAATGAAGTAGGTTGGTGGCGGCGTTTCCTGTAAGGTAAATACGTGGACCCGATTCCTGTGAGTTGGCATAAGGTGGCTAAAACAGGAGCGATTCACGGGCCAATGAGGTCATTCCTCTGATCGGACACTCCTCTTCAATATTATACTTTGACTTTGGATTGATTCAGTGGCCACTTTTATTTTTGATTTTGGGGGAGTTTGTTCGAGGTGGGCGGCAGCTGCGCGCTGCGCGTTTCCACCAGCCCGGATAGCAATTGGTATATCTACCCTGGCATTGCCTAGTTGTGCCGTGTCACCTGCCATACCGAGCCTTTACTACGAGTTTTGTTTTGTACCATACCTTTGGAGTGCCCTCTGACGACGCCCATTACGGGGGAGATTACGGTACTGTATAGACTATGGGAATATATTCCGTGTTAAGGGCTATATGGGTAACCCCTTAACGCTATTAAAAAGTAAGTTTATTTTATAAATAGACATTATTATAATAGCGCAATATACTACATAGTAAATAGTTTAACGGACCCTTAGGAGATGTAAATCCCGAGCATCTCTTGAGTTACTGTACTCATATTTATTTCTGTTAATTTTACTCACATAAGATCTTTTAGTTCTGACTCGAGTGTTTTTGTCTTTTCAAATTCGCTCGGGTCAGTCCGAGCGTTTCAGGATTTGAGGATTTAGCTCTGGAGGACGAAGACAAAGATTTGTATTACTAGTATCTACTATATTATTTCACTACACCATTTAATTCCGCTGCATTGATAGTATTGGTATAGGTAACTCTGATATTCATTGTACAAGTAAAATAAAATATTTTGTAAAACAGTTTCATGAACTGTATATTTGATTATTATATTTTATCCTTCCACTGTGAGATTCTGTTTTGTTTTATTTCTTCTCTGTTTTTCTTATTTACCCCATAACAATCCGCCTTTCCGTATGGTTTGAATCGTCATGTGTGTCGATTTAAAGTGTGCGAAAAGGCGGGATGTTACATAAATAAGCCTATATAAATCGCAGACAACCTTAACCGGGTCAACCGTGACTTCAGGAATATAATCAATGCGAAAATCTAAGGCAAATCGACATCCGATTACTAGAGATAGAATCCAGGTATAGCAGAAGGTGGATAACATCGTAAACCGAGGATATAGAAATCCGGTGAATCAATGTCAATTGTAAAGCAGTTTCACCCCTTTACAAATCATTCAAAGATTTTCGAAATCACCGATCTTTATAGAGGTCATTCAAAAATGAAGCTATGGAATGCTCGAAAATCAAAGGATAAAATGGGAAGACAAGACTGGATTTCAGAACAAGTGGAAGCGTTCCAAAGTTCAAGGAATCCTAATCAATAAGAATCCTAACTAAGAGATTACTAACAAGGTGGATACAGAAGGGATGAAGTTTAGAAAATCTTGATTTCAAAATAAGAAAATTTTATACCAATATAATCTTTAAAATCGTTTAAAATCATTTGAAAATCATTTTATACTTCGAAAATACGTTCTCTCACAAGGAAATGATTCTGAGATTGATTTCACTCATTCTAGGGTATTTCTACCCTATCTCTAATGAGTTTTTGCTCTGCAGGCTAAGGTTTGCCTAAAACCAAAGCTCTGATACCAAATGTAATGGCCCACTATTTTGGACCATTCAAATCGACAATAATCCACACATGTCAGACTTGAATAATTCAAAATAACAGATTGTAATAAAATTTAGAGCAAATAAAATCATTCACAGAATCACAGACACAAAAATATCAGAACAACTCGCAGCGGAAATAGAAATACCATAGTAGTTCATGAAGCTACTATAACAAAATGTCAAAACAAAACACAAAATATCAAAGTTTAAAAATGGATACAAAAGGAGTCTGGATACATAAATCAATAATGAAGAAGCAAATACCGAATAGGAAAAATAACTGGATCAGAAACAGACGAATAGATAGACAGATGAGCTCCAACAAATCTCTAGCTCCAAAAGGTAAATCCAACGTTGTGACTCTCAGGCTAACCCAAGCGTAAAGTAAAACACAAACACTCGAGTCAGGACATACATACTTATACAATGTAAACCAACTCAAGTGAACTGTAATAGCAATGCACAATAACTTAAAGGATGCTTGGGATCGCCCATCCTTTAAGGATCAGTCAAACCATCAAAACACTATCCTAGAAATATCCATATTAAAGTAAACAATGCAAATAACAGTGTTATTGTGACTAGGGTAGCGTAGAGCTGCAGTAACCGCTCACCTCTAGCTACACTCTTAAAATCGAAGGTGTGCATCAAACAATCACAAGGAAATCACATTACATACAAAGCAGGGTACCCGTGGTTATAAATTTCAAAATGATTTATAATTCCGAATTAAAATCATTCATTTAAACCATTAAAAGTGAAGTCATTATTCCTTCAAATCAAATATTAAATTCTCTAAAAATCTAGCCTTTTCTAAGTTCATTTATTCAGTTAAACACTTCAATATCGAAATTTCAGCTTTTCGCGGCACTTAGGTAATGCTGCGGCAAGTTATAATTGAAAACAATTCAATTCAGTAAAGACAACATTTAAAAACTTCTGTAATAGTTCAGTTTTAGTTGTCAAATTGTTTAATTCAGCAAAGACAGCTTTTACAAAACTGCTGTAATAGTTCAGGGTTCAATTAAAAAGGTTTAGTTCAATTACATTCAAAAATCACATTTCAGCCAACTGCAGCACTTAACAAGTGCTACAATAGCCCTTAGTTAATTTTAACCATTTAGTTCACTTCTGCAACTACATCGCTTACAAAGTGCTATAATATCCTTTACTTCAGATTTAAAGTCAACTTCAGAAATGATAGCATTTCTGAAGTGCTGTTACTTAATTTCCAGATTTCAATGTAATTCCAGCAACAAATAAACTTTGATTTTATCACTTTAAACATAATAAAAATCATATTTTAACACTCAAAAATGTCCATTAAAATACCTTTAACTTATGATTTTTATAAAGTAAGTTTCTTATAGATAAAATCAAATTTTCAATAATTCACCTAACAAATTCAAGTGTATAATTTTCTATTCTTCACATTTTGACATTTTCTTAACACTTAAATTTTTGTTACCATTTTCCAAATATAACTTAATTTCCATTTTACTTATATAACTAAACTTCCATTTTAAAACCAAATCTCACAATTCCAAGTCAAGTTAAATTCCAAATTTCCATTTAACTATCCATTTATTTAACATTTTAAACTAATTACATAAATTCAAAATACACTGTAAGTTGCTTACTTTATTTTACATATAACTTGATATTTGCTTTTACTTTATTTTTATCCATCAATTATATTAATTACCAAATTAAGCTTATAATTCCATTTTTACTTAAATTCCCATTATTAAGTTAAATCAAACTTTCACACTACAACTCAAACCATCTATTAAATTATACCTTTTAACCTATTAGAAAATCACCGCTTAACCATTTTAAATCCAATATAAGTCAAATTTCATATTTTTTTCTTTCATTTACAATACATGAAATTTATAAGAAATTATATTTGGAAAATCAACCACGGGTCCGGATAATATTTCACACCTAAATCAAATGACACAGAAATTATCATTTATATCCGAAATCAGTAAAATTTTCGGATTTTGATTATTTCAAACCAACAATCCCAAGACAAATACAAATAAATAAAAAATCACCCAGGCCTATCATTTCAGCGCGTAATGAGTTTTCCTATTCTAAAGTCCGTTCAGGTATGTATCATTTCAACCCATAGTGATTTCTGTCCTAACAGGGAACTTGCAGTGGTGATCAAAATAAAATGAACAGTATAACAACATATAGCAGTATCAGATGATATAACTGATAAATAAACAGAATTAACATCATATAACTTATATTACAGGCAGGTATAACATGATGTAATAATTTCTACACTTCCACTTGCTATCAATTCACAGTCATATAAGTATAAATGTCAGGTGTGATTACTCACCTCTTTAAAGTTGGAATTCGCAAATCAAACACACACAAACAAAGATCTTGAATGCACGATAGCACGACTTGATTTGAGTGGAGAGAGAGCCAAGATATAAATCTTGTATTCAACAATGAAACATACCATATATAAATATTTTTACAATACCAAAAATCTATTGAAACGAAAATGGAAATAGAAATAACAAGAGACATCGCCAAGCTTTCCCATCAAATTTGCTTGACCTTTACCCACATAGGCTCGGCCACAAGGCTATATTGGTTTGGCCTTGGATGTTTTCAAGTGGTAATGGTTAGATTTGGATCTGAAACTAACAAGGCTTGGTCAAGAAGGCAAAGGGTTTGGAGGTTACAACATGAGGAAGGTAAAAAGGCAATCAAAAGGGATGTGGTTTGTTCATCATTTTGGGCTCGGCCTTGGTACATTTGGGCTTGGCCAGGGCTAATTCAGGTCAGGTCAGATGTAAGTAGTGGTGTTCAGGTGTGGTGCTTGCTGGTGGTGGAGGCTAAGGAGGTGGCCGTGGCAAGGAAATGAAGTGGATGTGAATATAGTCTTGGCTAGGTATAAATTCAAGGAGTTTGGCCTTTTTTTGTGGAGTTTTGTGCAAGGGATGATCAAGGCACTTTCAGGTCAGAGGATAATGATGTTAGGCCTTGGTTTATATGGGGAAGGAAGTGGTGGTGGTCGGTGGAGGAGATGGTAGGGGTACGGGCCGAGCAACATAGGTGAAGATCAAGGAAAATCTAAAGGAAAATTCAATAAAAATGAAGAGAAAAGAGTAGAAAAATTTAAGAAGCCATTACCTTTCTCTTCAGATCTAAAAATGGCGTGTATGATGAATGAGAAAGAGATGTTTTCTTTCACGTAATATACAAATACACGGCTATGGATCAAGGAAATAAACGGCAACAAATATGGAGGAGTTATGGTATGAAATCAATGGATGGAAAGATAAAGAGATAATAAATCAAAATGTAACGTATGCCTTTAATTAAAAATAAGTAATGTATCTTCATTTATGCGTTTCCTATATATTTAATAGATTATAGACAAAGAAATAATTCAATAAATACATATCGTTTATACAAACACTATAGAAATAAATAAGAAAACAGTTATAGAAACGTATAAATTAACTGTTATCTACAACTTTGTGTGTTACTTAATTTACAAAGTATATATCCAAATTAAATGAAACAAATGCGTAAAAAATGTTGTAAACATATACATAACATGTCATGTTACACATATATACACAATTATGACATGATATACCAAACAAAAATATTATTTATATCAATTAAAATAAAAAAAAATTGTTAGATAAAACAATTTACACACAATAGTATAAAAAACATAACTTTTACAATATTAATCGGATTTCAATGAAACGAAAAGTAGTATACTTGAAATTTAATTTACTTTCATAATAAAAGATAAAATTTAAATATTTAAATTTAAAATTTAAAAATCAAAGTTTGACCATTTTGACCAAAATCCACTTTTTTGAGAAATATTCCATTTATTCATGTTTGGAATTTTAGTTCACATACAAATCAAAATATATATTTACAATAACAAAATTTATTCATTTTAATAAATAAAATAAAGTTTTTAAATTAGAAATATCTTTAAAAATAATCAAAATATACAATTAAAATAATCACAAATGCGGGGTTGTTACAGTAAGGGACTACCTCCCATACAATACATCTCTAGAGGAATATCCCAAGGATACACAAACAATCCTCCACGTCTGGTAAGATCGGTCTATCCCTATTTGCACTCATACATGGCCTGGATAGAAACCGAATATGTTATCACCGCGGTCATTACCGACCAACCCGAGACATCTCATAGCATAAACCACATACCCGATATATAAAGGGTTTTTTTGGAAGGTGATGATCGTTGCAAACCACATAGCCCTATGGCGTACCTTGTTTAAGTCATTACCAGGTGATGAGGCTTAAGGTAACATTTAAATTTCAAATAGCACATTCCAATTTAAATGCCATACCGGTTTTCCTACAATCACACAACTGATTTTTATAAATGTATACACCTGAGCTCGTATGTCTCTAGAAAGGGTGTTAAACTGAGAGAAGTTACCTTATCCGCCACCAAACAGATGATACATTCATAGAGATCAATCAATGTAATTAAAAATGCAACGTCAGACATTCATCCATACAAAATTGTCCAGGAAAAAGCAAACTGAAGGTACTCGCCTACCACATCCTCCCGAGAACTGCCCCTACAATTAGTAGCGAGAAGTCTTTGCATATCGTAGATTTCTACAACGAAGTGCTACTGCCACCATTTACATATAATATGCATCACGGTCTGGTGGCAAGTAGCCCTGCATCATGAAGATCTCCGTCTTTAAAATTATATTTATAAACCTGCACTTTCGAATCACATACATCCACCAGAGTATAACAATCAATCAGCTTGGATAGTTATAATAACCTGTCCTCACAAATGATGATAATTTCTATAACAATGTAGCGAAAAATAAACATACACGTGAATACGACCTGAAGACCTCCAACTCATCCGTTGAAGCTGCAAAACAACCAAATCTAAATCTGTAAATATGCTCGGTCTGACTCAAGCATTGAAAGGGAACAACGTCCGTATAAGTCTGGTAAACCAGCATGAGAAAACACATCTCGGCTAAATTTTTAAAGTTATAAAAACTTTTGTTTATCAAAACAAAAGTAACTAGTAAGACTACGCTACACATAAACACGGATGGGTTTTTACTTTACGATAACAAAAATATTTCATATCAAATCCTGTTATATTATACTTATGTGTAGTATACAAATAATATTAAAATTGCAAAAATTGTAACATTGGTCGAATTAGACGCGTAGTAGGTTTGCAAACAAAATGACAGGCACATATTAGAGAATTGTTTTTTATACAATGGTAGGTAAGGGACAATCTTCCATACGGTACATCTCTTGAGGAATGCACCGAGGATACACAAACAATCCTCTACATCTGGTAAGACTAGTCTATCCCTATTTGGCACTCATATATGCCCTGGATAGAAACCAAATATTTTATCATCCAGGCCATCACTGACCTATTCGAGACGTCTCATACCATACACCACATACTCGACATATAAAGGGTTGTTGAGAAAGATGATGATCATACTCTTATGGTTGCGATCCACATAACATAGCCTCACAACGTACCCTATTTAAGCCATTACCGGGTGATGAGGCTTAACGTAACATTCACCCCTCATATAGTACATTCCACTTTGAATGCCACACTATCATTTCCACAATCAAACAACCGATTTATACAAACGTATAACTCTTAAGCTCGTATGTCTCAGGAAAGGGTGTTAACTAAGAGAAGTTACCTTCTCCTCCACCAAACAGATGATATATTCATGGAGATCAATCAATGTAATTAGAAATGCAACGTCAGACATTTGCCCATATAAATTTGCCATGGACAGGACAAACCGAAGGCACTCTTTTACCACATCCTCTAGGGAACTACCCCTAGGATTACTCGCGAGAAGTCCTTGCATATCATAGATTTTTACAATGAAGCACTATTGCTACCATATATATATATATATATATATATATATATATATATATATATATATATATATGATATGCATCACGGTTTTAGTGGCCAGTAGTCCTGCATCATGAAGATCTCTGCCTTCAAAATCATCTTCATAAACCTACACTTTCGAACACATACATTGGTCCAAAGTGGTTCTCGAAGAAATCTGACCCCAGACTCTTCGGACTAATAATGATAAAGAGGCCCTCAATCTCATACGGAAACTAAGTCTCGTAGACTTATCACGTTTCCAACTCTCAACTTGCAATCCTACGGTCAAGAAGGAAGTCCAGTAGATTGGAGTGCCATAGTCACTCTGCACTACTCAAATCAATATTCTTAATCCAAACATTAATCAAGCCTTCTTAGTCGGATTTGTGCTAAATGCACGACTAATCAGTTTCCATGTCAAGTCAAGGAATCAAAAAAGGCCAAATTTGATAGTCGGTTGTTTGACTATCAAAGCAACAAACAATATTTAGCACATAAGCAGTCACTAGGCCCATTTGATTAATCTTTTATTAATCAAATCAATTCCCAAATATTCAAATTTAAAATTATCTTTAAAAAGATATTTCCTCAAAACCATTTCAATACTTTGATATTGGAAAACATTTCCATATATTTATATCAACGGTATACACTCCCATTTTGGAGACACGCCAAAGAGATTTCGTTAACCATACAACGTCCAAGTTCATACTCCTCAAACGGGTGTTAAGTATAAGAAGCAAAGCTTCTATACCATTAAGCATTTAGTATGATCATAAGAACCAATTCATGTATTTCATAGTGGAAGATCAAAAGACAATTTGTTGGGTCAAAACGAATGTTGCGTAAAACATCGTTACGACAACCAGAAAACACTAGTATAGAGATTTGATTAATTATATATATAGAAATCCCATATACTGTATAAAACATTTCCTTTCGGAAACCATTTGCTATAACAACAGCGTTATAATCCATGCCTTCCATACTTCCCCGTAAACGTTTATTGCAATAAAAATGTTGAAATATATGTTTTTGATACTTATGACATTTTAAACCTCCTTTCAAAACCATTTAAACTCCATTTGAAATTTTTACTTTCAAAACTTAATTTTCAAAGATTTTCGCTTTAAAGCCATTAACTTAATCATAAAATTACTCTCAAAACATTCCTTTAAAAGATTATTTAACTCTAAAAATTTGAATGTATTGCCTTTATATATATATCCATATTTAGGTCTCAACATAAATCATTTCCATATTTATAAAACCATGTTAATAAATCTCTTTTCGATTTTATAAAACTTCGATTTTATAAAATCTCTTTATTTTATAAAATTCTATTTATAAATTTTTCCTTTATATGTCAATATCCATTTATAAATCCATTTCTTTATAAATTAAATTTATTTGCAAAATCCATTCATAAATCTGTTTACCAAATAAATTTCAAATCCATTTACAAAATATTTACAAATTCCGGTTATAAATCTATCTCATGATTTATAAAATATCACTTTTATAACCCTTTTTATAGAATTATTCAAAAATCCCTATTTTAAAATATTTCACACAAATAATCATAATTATATAACATCAGAAATCATAATTTTTATTTGTTTAAAATATTTTAATTCCTTCTAATAATATAAAATTATTAAAACTTATATACTTCCATAATCATTTTGAAAATCATTTCAATTCAAAATCACTATTTTATAGTATTTTAAAATACTAAAAAATATGGCCCAGTGCTACTATAGCATTAAATAAGTAAAAACAATCCATAGAATCAAATATAGCATCCAACACATCATATATCAAAATATATGAAAAGTAAAACCAATAGTGTGAGGAATCCAGTTGGATCCCTCCAACCCGTCCCTTTGAATCATATTCAGTATATAATCAAATAACATAAGTCCATTGCTTCAAGGCGGGATCGTGTACAAATGGTCATCTGCTCATACACGGGAATGTAATAGGGTCTTATCCACTCCAATAGGAGAGAATATATCCAAACAAACTAATAAATAGTAAATCATCCAAAGAAGCAAGAAACAATATAAATAAAATTACTCCCAATTATACAAAAATATAAGCTGGCCAGAGAGGTGAGTGAACCCGCTGAAATTCAAGAAATTACCAAAGCCCTCCGGTTTGAATTAAATTGGAAGGTCATTCAATTTAACCCAGAATTTTCACTAGCTTTGAATACATTCAATCCAACTTCATAGCGTAGAATTTGTCCATACGATTGCAACACAACATGTTATACTCGATTTGTAACTCGTATGAAAAAGGTATGGATTAATTAATGTTTGAAAACGTTATATTAAAATTAACCTAAATAATAAAATTTAAACTTTCAAATTACTCTCCCTCCTCCAAACTCATGCTCGTTTCCAACCTCGTCTCTTTCTTTCCTATTGCTTTTTTATAAATCGATCGCGACTTCTGCTTACCGCCGCCATGCGCCTCGCCTGCCGCCTTGCATGCCATCGTTCACGCTAAATCACCCAAAAAGTGTGCCTCCTCAAATCAAAACCCTCGCCACGTCGAGCCCCAATTCGACGATCAGATTATAATGATGAAGTTGTGAGGATGATAGCAACAACTTTCGTATTGAACGTGGCTAATTTGGCTTCGATGAGTTGGAAAAGTTATGCCATTAGATTTTAGGGTTTGGGAAACGGCGGTTGGAGCTTGGTTTTAGAGTTAGGTTGCAAATGAAGAAAGTTAAAGCCCTTATATAGAAAACTTTTAAGGCACTATTCATTCCTAAAAATTTCGAACTCCAAATGAAGCATGCCACCTGGCGTTCTATATGTTGTACCTCTATTCCGAACATAATAGATTATATATCAGAAGCCAATTCCATCATATACAGAAGTTAACTTTTCAAATTGAATTATATTGATTTAAATTCGTTAATTAATTTCTACATGTTTCAAGCTCCACAACTTGACGATATGTCAGATTGCTATAAAATTTGACGGCATATAATAATTCACCATTATGGAACCAATGAAACTGGCTTCATCGAAATCTAAGACAGTACGCCGGAAGGCTATTTTCCCATGTTAATTAAAATGAGTTATCTCCCAAATTAATTTAATCACTTTTAGTTCAAATTTAAAAGTTTACTATCTTCCTACTTATTCAAATAGATTTTAAATCAACATTTGAAATCATTTTCATTCGCATTAAATTAAAGTCAAATATTAAATTTAACAATTTAATTATAAAATAAATCGCTATATTTGAAATATAAATTACTTAATTTATAAAATTAACTTTTAAGTATTTAAAATCAATTAAATATTCCAAATTCAAATGACTGAAATTCTAGATCTTTACATTCTCCCCCTAAAAAGAATTTCGTCCCCGAAATTGCCAAGGTAAGAAAAATGCCCCAAACCCATTAACTTTTTAAAAATAATTACTTAAAATGGATTATAAAATTGCTAAGTCTTTCAAATCAATTCATAGTTACTAACCAATACCATTCCAAGTTATAAAACAAAAATTCAAATTTTAGTTGCAAAAAGTTTCTAAAATTCTCAAAAAATTTAGAGCGCCTTAAATTTAGGGAAAATAGATATGTACCTTTATTAGTATTGACAAGCATATACAATCAACATATTACGAAAGCGAGCTCCAAAAGCGAAGCATACGCCATCCGCACCTACTAATCACTCAACAACCAACGATAACAAATATAGGGAAAGTAATATCAATATATAATATTGACTGCACAATAACTACATGAAAAAGTAGTAAATGTAACAAGAGAAACCATTAAACAAATAATATTCATTCAGTTATTTCATAACATTTTGCATTTTTCAATGCAACATATATTTTTATAAAGCCCTTATAATGAACATATGTCATTCGTATGCAAAACCATATCTGATTGCTCACTCAATCACACAATTTCACATGTATCATTCACATGACCACTCTAGTGCGATCTTAGATCCAGTTCCTTGATTTGAAAATGCAATTCTCCTTACATAGCCATATATTATGATAGAGAGTATCATAATAAATCAAAAATCCATATCCAGTGTTCGTGATCAAGAATCAAGTGAAAATCCTAACTCGGATCAGTGTAAATCACCTTAAAATCCTATATTCGAATCTGAATAAAAAAGTTATGCGAATATAATAATATATGTACAATTTACATATTTATTTCAATTGGTTTCTTATTATATATGTAACGATCCCGTTTTTGAGTCAAATTTAAATTGGTAATGAATATAATTTTTTTTAAATCAAATTGTGAATTAAATTGAATTTTTAAAAATTAAATAAGATATTTGTTTGTTTGTTTATATATATATATATATATATATATATATATATATATATGTATATAAGTTGATTTTTAATTGAATTATGGGTTTGAAATTGAAAAAAAAATATTGAAAATAAATTAAATTTGAAAAATCTATAATTTAAAATTAATAAAAAATTATTTTGAAGTTATAGTATGTATATATATACATACATTGTGATTTGAAAGTTATATTTTGAATTTGATATAATAAATTTTCAAAAACTATTTAAAAGATAATTTTTTTTAAGACTAATACATAATATATAATATATGTATTAATGTATTCTTAGATTTAAAAAAAATCAATTTCTTAAAATTAGATACATGTATAATAGAAAGTGTATAAAACATAACTAAGTATAATTTGCTTAAATTAATAGAAGTTTAAAACACTTTTCCATTATATTTGCAATAAATGTTTGTGTGTGTGTATATATATAAACATATATATATATATATATATGTATAACTAAATTGAAATTATATACACTTATAAAAGCATAATTCTTATATATATATAAAAGTGTAAACATATGTAAATATAAAGTTAAATGAAATTTAATTAAAGGGTTTAAACATAAAAATACTTGTATTTAACAAGTGTAAAGATTTTAAAATACATAGCAACAAGTGTAATCATTTTTAACATGCATGAAAACAAATGTCAGTTGTATTCTCATTTTTGAAAATAAATAATAAAAAAGTGAAAAATAAGTTATATACACACATCTATACTTCTTTCTCATTTTGTTCAAAACTAAATGAAGTCCAAAGGTAGACAAAACCAGGAAATAAAAAAAAAAAAAATCAAAACAACAGTTTACAAATCTCCAACATGAAGCTTGCTGAGATCTAGATTCAACTCAGTAATTCAAAGATCAAGTTCAAAACAAAACTGAAAACTTGGAAACTAATTCAACTCAGACCTGAAAGTAATCAACCTCATTCAAAAGCAAATTTAAACAAATTCAAGATCAAGCAAAGATGCAAAGATTCAACATCAACAAACATATCAGATCAACACATCAAATTCAAAATTCCAGGTTGAAGATAAACCTGCTTTTTGTCCTATGGAATCAGGTGAGCAAACTCCCCTTTATAAGATCCTAAACCTATATATCTTGGTGATCTTTGAAGCATGATATGAAATGTGTTTGAATGACGGTGTGAATTTGCTTGCATGTCTATATATATGTAAATGTCTAAGTGTATATGTATGTATATATGAAAATAGGGCTCTGTTCTTAGTTGCAGGCTTTTAAATCAAGTTCAAAAATTAAAATCTCTTTCCCTGATCTGTTTTTAGTAATGATCTCTAAGTAAAAATTGATTATAACTATGTAATGCAAATTTTAAAAATGTTTTTAAGTATTTATATTATGTAATCATTTCAAAACCTAGAATTAACAGTGATAATCTAAAATAGGTTAGGAATCGATCATTTTAATTTTAGGTTACAATCATAAGAACAGATTCATGTTGGATAATAATGAATTTTGATAATAAATTCATGATTTTTAAGTTTGTAAAAACGGTGGAATTTTGAGTTGATCGATATTCGTATTTTCGTCAATTATCGATGATCGGCGAGTTGATATTGGTCGGGCTTGAGAGTGGAGATAGCTGGAGGTTCGGTGGTCACAGGAAATATAATCGTCGGGGTTTCAGATCATCGTGGAGGGGGTGCGACGGCAAAATAGGGTTTTCGAGCCTATTTTGGTCATCGATGTATTTGTGGGTCATGTGGTGTCATCGATGCATCAGAAGCGATCGCATAAGGGGGATTTGATGCGTAGAATCGTGACGAAGCTTTGGACGTGGTGGCAAGGTTGACGATGATCGGGATCATCGTCGAAGAGATGTTTTTCTTGATCGAGTTTGGGTTCAGTATGGAGTCGAATTGCTCATTTTTGATTTCCCATCGAATTCGAAGATCTAGGATTTTGTGATGATGAAGGAGATGATCGGAGATGTGTGGGTGGTCGTGGCTCTGGTCGCAGGTGACCGGAATTGGTGTACACCTGCATAGTGATGGGTTGTGTCAGTAGGTTTGTGTTTGGGAAGTGAGGGTGATTATCTCGAGTTTTGTTTCGAGGAAGTCTGGATTTCGCTCGAGATAGCACACGGGTAATATACGAGTGTTTAATGGCAACAAGTTTTAAAAGGTCTAAAACCATAAAAGAAAAAAGAAAAAAAGAAATGGGAAGCGGCTCGGGATTGTACTTGGGAAATTTGAGATTTGGCTCGGGATTTCTTCGGGTTAGCCTCGGGTAAGTTAATTTATTAACCAAGTTTTAATTAAAACAAATTTTAAAGTAAAAAAATAAATTAAAAATTTAAATGATTTTCATTAATCAATTTCCTTTAAACAATAAATGTTATTTAAATATGTATGTAGATAAAAGATATATATAGTTTATTTTAACTTGAATAAATTAAGTTAATCATTAAATTTATTTAAAATATATTAAATGATCATTAAGTAATTGATTACGAAAATGAAATGATTTTGATTATTAAGTATCTTAAAGGGTTTTGAGTTAAATTCTTATGTTAATGATAATTAATTTTCCAAGGTTTATTAAATAAGGATTTAAATAATAATTAAGAAATTAATTAAGATAATGATTTATCTTTGATTAATTAAGGTTAATTAATTAGTGTAAGTAATTAAAGGATAATTACTTAATTGAAATTAATTAAAGATAATTAATTAATTAAGATAATTAAAGGAAATTAATTACTTTAAAGATAATTACTGAGTTAAAAATAATTAATTAATGATTTAAATTTGATTAGTCAAGTGATTAAAGGATAATTACTCAATGTAATTAATTTGTGATTTATTAATATAAGTGATTAGGTATAATCACTTATGGTAATTAATTAAGGATAATTAATTGAATGGTAATTTACTAAGGGTTAATTAATTAATGTAATTAAGAATAATTAATTAAATGGTAATTAATTAAGGGTTAATTAATTAATGTAATTAATTAAGGATAACTAATTAAAGAATAACTAAATAATTCAAGGTTAATTATTTAATGGTTAAAGGTTGATTGATTTATTAATTAAGGTTGATTAATTAATAATTAAAGGTTAATTAATAAATTATTAAAGGCTAAGTAATTAAAGGTTCGTAATTAATTAATGTTAATTAAACAAGATCGGTAATTTATTCAAAAGTAATTAATCTGGTTTAAATTAATTATAATCAAGTGATTGATTTATTTGCTTATGGATGATTGGATTCTATTGGATGCTTTGAATTATTTGATATCTCTGATGTGTGATGTCTATGATATGAATTGTTTGAATTAAGCTGTGAACTGTGATTTATTTATTTGTGATGATATTACTTGTTTATCAGTGAATGAAAGATAGGCGTTATAAGATTATACCGCTTATCGATATTGTTTTGCTTGGCTCTGGTTAAGCGAGAACCTTGGCTCTGGTGGGGATTACTCATTAAATAGAGTCCATAGTATTCTAGAATGTGTTTGAGTGTGTTAATAGATATGGGCGCGTATTTGTTAGTGAATATAAAAATTATTTTATATTGTGTTGACTTATCGGTTGAGTGTTTATGGATTCTGGTTGATATGTGGGACACCATGTCATCGATAGGGATTTCTAAACTCTTGAACAAGATAAACCGACACAGTATTGTTTTAAAATAGGGTAAATTTTACCCAATTTATTATTGTATATAAAAGAAAAGTTTTTGAAAATTATTGGTTGCTTGGATGTTAGGAATGATAATTATTATCATTGTTGTGTGGAAATTTGACTTGAAATTAAAAATAACCAAAGGTTAAGGAAAGAAATTCATTTATAGAATGAAATTTAAAATGTGAATTGTAAATATGATTTATATTTTGAAATAGAATTCCATAGAAATATTTGAAAATAAATCATGATGAAAGTTCCAGAGTAATGTTTTGGATGGGTTTTGAATTTGGAAATGGTTTTCAAAAGTTTTGTAGGAGTAATAGTGGTAGTATTTCGGAGATATTTTTAAATTGGATTTGAAATCTGGTGAGATTTGGGATTTAAAAAAAAATATTTGAAGGGATTTTCAAAAGGTAAAGGCATTGAACTCTTTTCGGTCGCTGGAAAATTATTCCGATGGTGATCGCGACATCATCGGTGTTCATTTTCGAGTTTCTAAAAAGGGGGATTGCTACCTGGATGTTTTGGATTAATGTTTGCTTGCGAAATTTGGTTTGATTTTGAAAATGCAGAGGAATAGTTTGATATGGATATATATATATATTTTCAAAATTGAATTTGGAACATTTTAGTAATGGTTTAAACTCTGGAGTTGGTTTGAAATGTTTTGGTATGTTTAAGCAATTGTTTGAAACTCTGGGATCCTGTTAAAAATGGTTATGGAATAATAAATAAGTTTGGAAAATTATTGAAAATTTGTTTAGAATAGAAAACTTAACTTGGAGAAGAGTTAAGAATTTAAAGTAAGTAAGAAAATGAAAATAAGTTAGAATGTAAGCCAATTAATTTGTGTGAGTTAAAAGAAGTGAGCAAACAGAAGGTAAAGAAATTAAAGAACCTATAGAAACTTGAAATTTGAATTAATTAGAATGTAACAAAACTAAGTTAAATAAAAAGTGAATGTGAGGAAATAAGTCTGAGTAGGCTAAATGAAATAAGTTAATGAAATACAATTTATTGGTTGAAAATAAGTTTGTGAATGAACAAATGAATTTATAATGGTAAGTAAACGAACTGAAATTGGATATTGGAAGGAGTAAGCCAAAATAAAATGTATTTGGTATTTTGGAAAGTGAAATAGAAATCTAAACTCGAATTATAAATTAGATTGAACTCAAGTAAAGTAATAAAGTGATTTTTGAAGGTAAAAATCAAAGATTAAATTGTAAATTGGAAGTGAGCCAGCTGGATAATTAATTATGTAATATGGAAATGGAACACTAGTTGGATAAATAAGAGTTGAAATTTGAGTTAATGATGGATTTTTAAATAAAACCCGAGTTATAAATAGAAATTCAACTTGGAATTGTAAGTGAATTAAACATGAATTAAATACGACCTTGGATATTATTTTAACGAACTGAGAATGGAATTAAAATTTAAATGGATTAGGAGAATGGCTAATTGACTTAAATGAGCCATGAATGAATTGAATTTGGAAATTACAATTTGTAATGAACGAAACAAAAGAACTAATCAAATAGATTGAAGTAAATTGACTTAAGTTAAAAATAATTAGAAGCTCAACTTCGAGTAAGAATGAAAGTTCATTAAATAATAGTTTGGGTTAAATTAATTTGGGAAGTGGTTACTAATATAAGAATTGAATGTTGTCAAGATCAATGAAATGATTTTAAAATTGTATGGTTGGTGAATAAACTAGAAATGGGATGGAATTAAATATAAAATGAGTTGGAATCAATTGGATGTGGATAAAAAACTAAAATGCATATTCTATTAAGTGAATACAGTCAAATTGCATAGAATAAATTAGTCGTTCGACTTAAACGGAAGTAAATAAAAATTCTATGGATTGGTAGAAGTAAACAAAATTGATTTTTGGAATCAATTGAAATAAATGTCAGTTGTTTGGGTTAAAAATGAATTGAATGTAAGCAATTGAGTTGCAAACCATTTAAATTGAATGAAGTTGTACATGAATTGGTTACAAACAAATAAAATTAATGTCAGAACCTTATAAGTTGCTTATAAATATTGTTTAACCTGCATGGCTTATATAAACTTGTATGTTTGCTAGTTAAATATGTTAAATGTTGTTAACTTATATGATTTTGGCCCTTACATGTTTAAATTAAGTAAGTATAGGTAATGGAAAGCCGTTTGGTTGGATTTGGACGTGCTAATTGCTAAATAATAATCCGCTTGCTTAAAAATGCTAAATAAAGGTACGCCTACGCAATAAAAATAGAAAATATGAACTGTTTTGTTTTTCTGACCGGGTGGGTCGATGTATATATATTTATATCTCTTGTCAAATTGCAAAAGCTCCTCTGTACAAAGGAGACTCTGCCAAAATTTTCTGAAAATTTTGGGAGTTAGAAATTTTTTTAGGAAAATTATTGTTAGCGACAAAACGATTTCAAATTGGAAATTGAAATAAATTAGTGGATGAAACTAATGTAAAATAATGACATGAATAAGTTATAAATGGAAGATAAAATTCAATATTTGGAGTTGAAGATAAATTGAATTCATATGGAAATGGGAGAACCAATTTGACTAGAAGTAGATATTAACTAAAGTGGTGAAGTGAAAATAAATATAAGAAGCGTATAAAATACTTATATTGAACTTAAGAAGAAATTGTAGAATTCTTAAGTAATATGGATGTCGGGAAAATATATTGAATAAGCATTCGAGTGAAGATTTAATAAAAATATGTGAAATGATAAGCGTTGATAAGTGAATAGAAATCAAAATGAATGTGAATAAAAAGGTAATTGAAATAATTAATAATCAATTGAGATAAATACGTAGGATGTGCGTATATTATTTTATTCGCATAGCAATTTGATCCAGATTCGGGCATAGAACTTCGAGACAGTTATATCGATCCGAGTTAGGATTTTTCACTTGATTTTCGACGTAAACCCTGGATATGGATTTTGATTGATTCTGGAAATTCTCTATCATAGTTATGACTATGCAAGGAGATTGACGGATTCTGATCAAGAAACCAGATCTGACCCTACACTAGGAAGTCGGGTGGACGATACTAGTTCGGAAATGAAATTGTGTGATCGAGTAAGCGATCAGATTCGGTATTGTGTACGAATGATATAGGTACATCGTATGGGCTTGAATGAATAGATATTAAAATTTTGTAAGGAAATCGATAAAATGTTTTTGAATGTCGTGATTGGATATTATTGCTATGTAGGATATATAGGTATTATAAAGAAAAAGGAAAATTGGTTTTGATTTCAGAAGATCAATTTGAATTGCTCGACAAAAAGGTATGTGTTTAAATTTCTGTATGAAATTTGATTGGGTTTTTGCATCTAGCCACTTGGCCTTTTGTTTTCTTTTGGAATTTGGGAGCCCATAGAGGTATTTTGTAGTTGTACCGAGCTAGCTGCACAAAGGAGACGCTGGCAAAAAATTTCGAAAATTTAGGGAGTTAAAAAGTTTTTGAGAAAATTTTGATAATTCAAAATTTGGTTTTAAATTCAAATTTGAATTGTTAAGTAAGTAATATTGTTTGGGACTTATGCATAAGTTGGGAAAGCTAGAAAAAGGGTTAGTGTGTCTTTAATAAAAGATTGTTTTGAGAATTATTTGGAATTGTTTGGTTTTGGGAAAAAGTAAATGGGTATTGGACCATTCTTTTTAACTAGAAATTTCGGGGACAAAATTCTTTTAAGGGGGGAGGACTGTGATTACCCAGAATTTTTGGATGTTTGAAATCGGAATATTTAATTGATTTTAAATATTTAAAAGTAAATTTTTAACTTGAATTCAAATATCACTATTTATTTGATAATTGAATTATTGAATTAAATAATTTGAAGTTGGGTAAAATGTTGAATCTGGAGTTTTAAGCCTCTTAAAAATAATTTGAAGGCTTGTAAAATTTATATTGATAGTACTGAAGATAGTCAAAGTGTTACAATTTGATTCGGAAGTGCTTTGTTAAATTTTGAAATTTTATCGTTTAAATCGATATTTAAAAATAGCCTTCCGAGGAACAGTCTCGAATTTCGACGAAACCAGTTCCATTAGATCCGTAATATTGTATTATTATTGGATGTCAATTTTCGCAGTGTTTGGAGTGACCGTTTGGCCGTACGATGTATAAATGCGCTAAAATCTTTGTCGAAAATTTAATATAATAACTGGTTTAAAAAGTTATCTTCTCCATACGATCGAACTAGGACTCGTAATTTGTTCCATTGCGTTCGAAATAAGGGAATAACATTACAAACGCCTAGCGGTGCGCCTTGATAGGAGATCAAAATTTTAAGTTGATAAAACAAGATATTTTATAATTAAATAAAATTATATATGATCAAATCTAATCAAGTCAGTTGCCTATTCACGTTTAAATCACGTTCTACTTTTCCCTCTTGAATCAGTCAAAATACAAATCGTTTGAAACATGCCACCTTCAAAATTAAAACCCTTGTCGTCACACTTTTCCTTTTTATAAATCACGCAGACCAAATTGAAAAAAAAGAAAGAGAGATGGGGGTTTCGAAAAAAATTAATGGCCGCGTAGGCCATTCCTCCCCAAATTGAATTCACTATCTCCCTCCACCTTTAACTCTTAGTAAATCAAAGTTGAGTTCATCTCATTCGAGAAAAATTCGACCGAAGTCGTCGCGAATCGTGCGAGCACTGGGGAGGAGGCGGTCGTGGTCGTGATGGAATGTTGGCGAGTTTCGAGGCTCGCGATTCTAAGGAAGGGGAAGGGCGATTGGCTCGAGAACACACGCGTGTATCGAGGGAGGGGCGTGATTTTTGGTTTGACACGATTTCGCTATGTCGCGACTATGGGTGGTGAACGGCGAGTGAGGTGGAGAAAGGTTCGACGAGGGCAGATCTGGGTAGAGCAGAGCTTGTGGTTTCGGTTTCCTGTATATATTATGGTAATTTAAAAGTTTAAGCATTTTTAAATTCAATATTACTCAAGTCTATATCGATAAATTTAACTTGTTGGTTATTATTTCGTTTATTAGAAAACTTAACAGTAAGTTTTGTAAACAGTTGATTATATATATATATATATATATATATATATATATATAGACACACACACACATAAATTATTTACAGTAAATGAAATCTTAAATGGTCAAGCAGTTTTGAATTTTAAGTTGTTCTTAACTTAATTTAAATGTATATAAGGAGTCATGATATACACACGCACACACCCCTATAATTTAATATATGTATACAAAGGTAAGGTTTTAAAGTATTGGAAGCCCATTTTTGAAAATCTATAATTTATTTTATTAATGTATATGTAGTTCGAAAGGGAATTTAATAGTTTAATTAATTCATTAGTTAATTTAAAAATTTTACATGGAGAATTGATTATTAAATTAATTCAAATATTAATAAACCATATGATGTTTATTCAAGGTCTTAAATCGTAGAGGATCAAGCCGGTATGGATCAGACATGCAAATTAAAAATTAAAGGTGAGTTAATCACACTCTTTCGGATTATTATTTAAATTTAAATGGTTAAACTTAAATAATTGGTTTAATGATTGAATTGATTTGATGTGCTATATTATATATAGTATATAGTATATATTGGAGTGATCGATTTCCCGCATTATATAGCGGATAAGACCCTATGTGCCGCGTAATAGCGGATGATATTATATTTAAAACACATATACCGCGATATTCCACCTCGAAGTGGAATTGGTATTTTATGTTGTGCTAACGTATATGGATGCAGGAATACAGGTTGGAGGGATCCAACTGGATTCCTCAAAATTATTTAGATTGTTTAATATTCTGTGTTATGAATATTTGATATTCTATGATGAATTATATTGATAATTGGGATATTGAATGCTAGGGTTTGCTTGAATATATTTCAGTACACTGAGTTATCAAAATATATAGAATTGGATTTTTGAAAAGAAAATAAAAGAGTGAATCTTTAAGTAAAATAATCATAGAAAATTTGAATAAATTTAAGAATGAATTGGATAAGAATAAAAGTGATTTTAAAATTCTAATAAGTAATTCCGAATATGTGATTTTGAATAAACAGAGAAACAATAAATTTAAAACTTAAGTGATATTATTTTAAAGGAATAAAGAATTTACTTTAAAATTCGAGGTTTGAATTTATTTAAAAGGATAAAGAAGGAATTTGGGGAAATATGAAGTCGGTGTTTTCAGTTAAAAGATTTTAAATCATAAATAAGGAATAAAAAGCTGAAGTCAATGGGTTTTGAAATAAATGAGTAAATAAAGGAATTTATTTCGAATGAAGTAAATTGGAAATCAATTTGGAAATTGATTTAAGTGTTTGAAATTGAAAATTTAAAGGAGGATGTGACTAATAAATTTATAAACTGGGTTTATAAAAGTGAAGTAATATATCAGTGGATATTTGGATGAATAAATTCACGGAGGTAATTTATTAAAGGAATGGGTAAATTTGTTTAAAAATAAATAGTGATTTATTTTTTCTAAAAGATGTGAAACAGATGCGTATTTCACTGGGTAGCCAAGTATGTTTTCGAAGCAAATTTTTAAGTATAAGTTAAAAGTTTTAAAGTTGTTTTAAAAAAAGTATATTTTAGGAAATTTAATATTTTTAAATGTTTAAATTTTAATGTAAGACTTTTCCAAAGTTAATTTAGTCATAATTATTTAAAGGAGACTTGGTATTATGTTTTAAAAGAGAAAAATTTAGTTTATATTTTATAAAGTAGCTTTTTTTAAATATTCTTAAAGTATATATTTTTAATAAAGTATTAAAGTAGTTTTTCTAAATTTAAATGTTAAATTATATCTTATAATATAGTGTTTTAAATTATTTTAAAATCTAAAGTGTTCGTACTTGGTGATTTCATTGGGAATCGAAAATATTTAGGGAATTTAATCCGTGAGAGAAAATGGTTTGAAACTATTCCAAATGGGATTGAAAAGTGGAAATATATCTTGCTAAGATATTTTGAGATTAATAAATAATTTGGTGAAATTATTTATATTGGATGGTTGTTTGTGAATGATAATTGATAGTTAAATAACCGACTATCAATATTGGCCAATGCACTGATCGGTTCGAATTATTTTCGCTGTGACCGGGATCGGGATTTATTTCTCGAAAACCACTTCGATCTTGTTTGTACGTTTTCATGAGGAAGACGAGTTTGGATTCGAAGATGGAGCAGTGAAGTGCAAGGGCTAGCCGCTACTAATCCTAAGGATGATTCCAAAATGGATGTAGTAGGAGTAGTGCCTTCCAAAATTCCTACTATTTAAAATTTCAAAATCTTCTAGTATCTATATTTTATTTTTTGTTTTATAATTTGTAAATATCACCCTAACCTATTTAAAAATTTAAACAGTATATTTAAAATGTATGTGTATGGAGATTCATTTGTTAAATTAACTTATTTAATCCATTATAGTTACTAAAAGATTTTTTTTAAAAAAGAAATTTTAGTTTAAGTTAAAATCATTGGTTAATTAAAATTAATGGGGAATTTAATTGTTCGATTTATTACGAATATTAACAAATCATATAAATTGTTATTCAAGGTCAAAATGGGGAAACCAAGGCAATAATGAAGTGGATTGCAAATAAAAGCAAAGGTGAGTTAATTTTACTCATCTGGGTTATTATTTAAATTTAAATGGTTAAATTTAAAAAAAATGGTTGAATAATTGAATTGATTTGATGTGCTATAATTATATAGTAGTATATAGTATATATATTGGAATGATTGATTTCCCACATTATATAGCGGATGAGACTCTATGCGCTGCATAATAGCGGATGATATTATATTTAAATCCCATATACCGCGATATTCCACCTCGAAGTGGAATTGGTATTTTATTGTACTAACATTTGTGGATGCAGGGAAACAAGATGGAGAGATCCAACCGGATTCCTCAAAATTATTTAGATTGTTTAATATTCCGTGTCATGAATATTTGATATTCTGTGATGAATTATATTGATAATTAGGATATTGAATGCTATGGTTTGCTTTAATATATTTTGATACACTGAGTTATCAAAATATATAGAATTGGATTTTTGAAAGAAAATAAAAGAGTGAATTTTTAAGTAAAATAATTATAGAGAATTTGAATAAATTTAAGAATGAACTGGAAAAGAATGAAAGTGATTTTAAAATTCTAATAAATAATTCCGAGTATGGAAAAAGGGAATTTTGAATAAATAGAGAAATAATGAATTTTAAACTTAAGTAATGTTATATCAAAAAAATAAAGAATTTATTTTAAAATTCAAGATTTGAATTTATTTAAAAGGATAAAGAAGAAATTTAGGAAATATGAAATTGGTAATTTCAGTTAAAAAGATTTTTAAATCATAATTAAGGAATAAAAATCCGAAGTCAATGGATTTTGAAATAAATGAGTAAGTGAAGGAATTTATTTCAAAATGGAGAAAATTGGAAACCAATTTAGAAATTGATTTAAGTGTTTGAAATTGAAAATTTAAAGGAGAATGTAACTATGAAATTTATAAACTGGGTTTATAAAAGTGAAGCAATATATCATTGGATAGTTGGAAGAATAAATTCAAGGTGGGAATTTATTAAAGGAATGGGTAGATTTGTTTAAAAATAAATCAAAATAAATAGTGATTTATTTTTAAAGAATGTGAAGAGAAATATATTTTCCCTGGATAGCCAAGTACGTTTCAAAGTAAATTTTTAAATATAATTTAGAAGTTTTAATGTCGTTTTAAAAAGCATGTTTTAGAAAATTGTTATTTCTAAATGTTTAAATTCCAAAGTAAGTATTTTCTTTAATCTATTATAGCAGTAATTATTTAAAGGTGGCCTGGTATTATGTTTTAAAAGTTAGAAAGCCAGTTTTATATTGTACAAAGTAGTTTTATTTTAAATATTCTTAAAGTATATAGTGTGATTAAGTACTAAAGTAATTTTTAATTCAAACGTTTTAAAGTATGTCTTATAATAAGTGTTTTAAGTTATTTGTACTTAGCGATTTCAGCAGAAATAGAAAATATTTAGGAAATGTATTCTGTGAGAGGAAGATGATTTGGAAACTATTTTCAAAAAGATGTGAAAATGAAAACATATCTTGCGAAGATATTTTGAGGTTAATAAATAATTCAGGAGAAATTATTTATGTTTTATGGATGTTTGTGAATGTTAATTGATAGTTAAATAACCGACTATCAATATTGGCCAATGCGTTGATCATTTCGAAGAGACCGGGATCGGGATTAATTTCTCGAGAACCACTTCGATCCGGTTTGAACATTTTCGTGAAGAAGTCGAGTTTGGATTCGAAGATGGAGCAGTGAAGTGCAAGGGCTAGTCGCTATTAATCCCGAAGATGCTTCCAAAATGGATGTAGTAGGAATAGTGTCTTCAGTTCCGTTCGAACCCGAGACGGACTTGTATGGATGAATGCTTTCAGAACATCGTCAAGTGGACGGTGAGCATTCTAAGGGATACATTCTAAAAGGTAAGGCTTAGCCTCAAGCCTCATCAACCCGGAATGACTGAAAATCAGGGGTTATGCAGCAAGGCTAGGTGGGTAGCGCCCATTAGGGTGAGGTCATCCATGTCTAGATGTCCCTTTTTATTCGGCTTAGTGGTGCGGTTGTTGATCCCAACCGTGAGGTGATCTTGCTCGGGATTATCCAGTAAGGGGTAGTCCCGGTCTCGTGTTGCAGGGGGTCGGGAGTGATCCTCGGTATGTTGATCTAGACCAGGTACCGTGACAGGTGGTACCCCAATGCTTAGTCATTAGTTGGAAATCTATTTTCCCTACGCGCCTGTATGGTTTTGATTGTGCCCAACTATTGCTAAAACGTGAGATGCAAGCATTTCAGCTAGATTCTATTTTACTTTCTATAGACACTATTATAATATCAGAGAATTTTAATAAAAAGTGTTTTAGCTATCATAAAGTAAAAACCCGACATGTTTATTTGTGGCGTGGTCTTACGAGATGCTTTTGTTTTCAAATTTTTTTTTGAAACTTTAATAATCAATTTGAGTGTGGTTTTCCCACGCTGGTATTCCAGACTGACTCGGATGTTATTTAACTATAATGCTCGGGTCAGACCGAGTATTGTAGAATACAGGATATGATGCTGTGGAGCTCAGGAGACGAGCTGGATGGCGATACGTACTTCTGTACTTGATTATTATTCCGCTGTGTATTTATCCCTGAGGAGAAGTTTATATGACTGTCCAATTGTATGTTATTGATGTTGTTGAACTCTGATGATGTATTCTGGTGATATAATGCATAAACATATATATTTGCTTTTGTGTAAAGATAAGTTATTATCTAATATATTTTATTCCGCTGCGATGGTAAGATTCTGATGTTGTTTTCTACTTTCTTCTTCTACCTCTTTCTTCTTTAACCCAAATGGTTCGTATTTCTGTTCATCTTGAGTTGATTGATGTAGAATAGTGTTGACTCAAGGGGTATGGATTTGCGGGTCATTACAATTGGTATCAGAGCACTACCACATGTGACGACCTAGGCTAAAATACCCATTATCATTCTTACTAACTTCCCAAACTCTCCCATAGTTTTCAAATAATACTACTTATTCAATCATTCATAAGCAAAATTGATCACTTCTAAAATAAATTTAATCACTTCTAATTGAATTACTAACACCAATCAGTTAGATTCCTTCACTTAACATTAACTAATTTCAAATCAATAAATTAATCATCCCTTAATTATCCATCTTAATTAATCACCCTGGATTAATTATCCTTCAATTACATTCAAGCAATTATCTTTAATTAATTACACAAATTAATTATTCTTAACCAAAAACAGCAATTAATCTTCAATTACTTCACAAATTAATTATCTATAATTAATTACGTTAATTCTTAATTACTTATATTAATTAATTCCTCATATATCACTTATCATTTTAATTTATACTAATCTAAATTATTTACATTAATTAAACCACAATATTAATCACTCTTGATATTGAAGGTTAAACGAGAACCTGGCTCTGATACCTAGTGAAATGACCCGCAAATCTGTACCCTTGAGTCAACACTATTCTACATCAATCAACTAAAGATGAACAGAAATACGAACCATTTGGGTTAAAGAAGAAGAGGTAGGAGAAGAAAATAGAAAACAACATCAGAATCTGACCATCGCTGAATAAAATACAATAGATAATAACATATCTTTACAAAAAAGCTATCTGTTTTTATACATACATCACCAGAATACATCATCAGAGTTCAACAACATCAATAACATACAACTGGACAGTCATATAAATTTGTCCTTAAAACTGAATACACAGCGGAATAATAATCAAGTATGGAAGTACGTATCGCCATCCAGCTCGTCTCCTGAGCTCCTCAGCTTCTTTTCCCGTATCCTATAATACTCGGTCTGACCCGAGCATTATAATTAAATAACACCCGAGTCAGTCTGGAATACCAGCGTGAGAAAACCACACTCAAATTGATTATTAACGTTCAAAATCCTTTGAAAACAAAAGCATCTCGTAAGACCATGCCATAAATAAACATGGTTTTTACCTTACGATTGCTAAAACATTTTTTATCAAAATCCTATGATATTACAATAGTGTCTATATACAAATACTTATTAAAATAGCCAAAATTGTTACATTCATTAAATTCCAGCTACTAGCCACAGTCGTGGGTAATATAAACAAAACCGTAAAAGGCACGTAGGGAGAATGGATGTCCAACTAATGACTAGGCATTGGAGTACCACCTGTCACTGTATGTGGCCTAGATCACCGTACCGAGGATTACTCCCAATCTTATGTAACACAAAACCGGGACTACCCTTTACTGGATAACCCCGAATAAGATCTCCCCACGGTTGGGATCAGCAACCACACCACTAAGCCGAAATAAAAAGGGACATCTAGACAGGGATGACCTCACCCTATTGGGTGCTATCCACCTAGCCTTGCTGCATAACCCCTGATTTTTAGTCTTTCCCGGTTGATGAGGCTTATGGCTAAGCGTTAGCTTTTAGAACGTTTCACTTAGAATGCCCATCATCCACCTGACGATGTTCCGAAAGCATTCAGCCATACAAGTCCATCCCGGGTTCGAACGGAACCGAAGGCACTACTCCTACTATATCCATTTTGGAAACATCGTCAGGATTAGTAGCGACTAGCCCTTGCACTTCACTGCTCCATCTTCGACTCCGAGCTCTTTTTTCCCACGAAAACGTACAACCGGGATCGAAGTGGTTTTCGAGAAATAAATCTTGATCCCAGTCTCTTCGAAACGATCAACGCATTGGCCAATATTGATAGTTAGTGATTTAACTATCAATTAACATTCACAAACAACCATCAAACAATAAATAATTTTCCCAAATTATTTATTATCCTTAAAATATCTTTACAAGATATATTTCCATTTTCAATCTCTTGAAAACAGTTTCAAACCACACACTCCTTATGGAATAAAATTCCAAATATGGATTTCCACTGAAAACATCCAAGCCAATTACTTTAGATTTATAATAATTTAAATTAAAGCTATTTACATACTTTGCTTGAAATATATACATACTTTTTAAATGTTTCAAATAAAACTACTTTATAAAATATAAACTATTTTCTTCAAAATAAAAGTAAGTCATAATAAATTTTAAAATAAAGTTATGAAATCCTATACAAGTTCTTTAAATAAAACTTTAACTAAACTAACATTACAATAAAACTAGTTTATAAAATATAAATATTAATGATATTATTTTAAAGCATATACCAATTAACCCTTTCAAAATAATTACTACTATAACTAATTTAGCAAATATTTACTTCTGAAATCTTTACAACTTAAATAAGAATTTTCTTAAAAACATTCTTTTAAAATCAAATTTAAAACTTTTTACTTTTACTTAGAAATCTGCTTTAAAGCGTACTTGGCTTTTCAGGGAACTACACTCCCATTTTCAGAATAAACCAAAGAAACTTTTATAAATCCTACACGATTTATGTCAATTCAAAATTTACGTTTAAATCCCATAAATTCCTCCAACACTTTAAAAATAAACCCTTCTTTTATTTTCAAACACATTTCTATTTCCTGGAATATCACTTTCAAAATATATGCTTAAAATATTTAAAATAAAGCTACTAGAAATTACTTAATTGAAAATAATACTTAAGGAAATATATAGAGGTTTCCTAAGTAAATTAAGCCAAATTTAACTTTTAAAATAAAGTTATTGAATCAAATATTTATATTATAATTTCCTTTTGAAAAATTAATACTACTTTACTTTTAAAAATAATTAAATATCATAATTACTTAAATAAATGTTTCCTTACACTTTAAACAATTATAATAATATTTTCTTTATTAAATATTCTAAACACATTTTAAACTGCCCATTTATATTTTAAAAGCTTTTCTTTAAAACATACTAAATTTCCAGGAAAAAGTACAGTTCCCATCCTTTAAAAACAATCTAACTATTATTTTTAAGCAATTTGCACTTCTTATAGAAATTCCCACCGGAATCCTATACTTTAAATATTTATCCCCGATAAATATTTCACTTTATTTATAAACCAAGTTTATAAATTTTCATTTCACATTTCCTTTCAAATCAAAATTTCAAAAACACTTCAAATTCCAAACTAATTTCTTGAATTTAATTTCCTTAAATTCATTACTTAAAAATTTCTTTTCATTTCCTTTTTGCTCCCATTTCAATTTATTGATATTTTAAAATACCAAATTATATTATCCAACCATAACAAAGCATAACAAAATTCCAAATCAATCTATCACAGGATATCAATGAAATATATCACAGAATATAAATAAAATTTCTATTTGTGAGAAATCCAGTTGGATCCCTCCAACCCGTTTTTCCCTGCATCCACAGATGTTAGCACGACAAATAAATATCGATCAAATTTGATAATAATTTTCATATTAAACTGATCAACCAATCATCTAAATATTAACTATTTAAACAGCTGAAATTCCAGATGTGAGTGAGATTCACTCACCTTGAATTTGTTGAGCATTTAAATTTTGAATTAAATCGACCGCGATCAATTTAACCCAAATTTTCGCTAGCTCCGATCGTCTCCAAAATCACACTGCAGCGTAGGTCGCGTCGCTGCGATTTCGGCGCTTCTCGTTTCGTTGAAATCTGATAATGTATGCAAGAGTTATTCAGTTTTAAAGATTTGTATATAAAATTAAACTAAATTCTTTTTTTACCAAACAAAATCGACTGTTCATCACAACTCAGGAAAAAAACGAGGCTGCTCCAATTGCTTCTTCTACTTCGTGCGTAACATCCTGAACAAACGAACCCATCAACACCATTCTACATCAATCAAGGGGTACAGATTAGGGGGTTCTCGCTATTTGAAAATTGTTTATCTGTGAATGTAATAGCCTGCAAATCCGTACCTCTTGAGTCAACACTATTCTACATCAATCAACTCAAGATGAACAGAAATACGAACCATTTGGGTTAAAGAAGAAGAGGTAGAAGAAGAAGATAGAAAACAACATCAGAATCTAACCATCGCAGCGGTATAAAATATAATAGGTAACCATAGATCTTTACACCCAAAAAAATACTATATCTGTTTATACATACATCATCAAAGTATACATAACACACAACCAGACAGTAATAATAATCTGTCCTCACAATCTGAATACACAGCAGAATATGTAACACAAATACAGAAGTACGTATCGCCATCCAGCTCGTCTCCTGAGCTCCACAGTATCCTTTCCTGTATCCTATAATACTTGGTCAGACCCAAGCATTATAGTTAAATAACACCCGAGTCAGTCTGGAATACCAGCGTGAGAAAACCACAGTCAAATTGATTATTAAAGTTTCAAAATCCTTTTGAAAACAAAAGCATCTCGTAAGACCACGCCACAAATAAACATGTCGGGTTTTTACCTTACGATAGCCAAAACATTTTTTTATCAAAGTCCTCTGATATTATAATAGGGTCTATTTACAAATACTTATTAAAATAGCTGAAATTGTTACATCTATTAAATTCCAGCTACTAGCCACAAAGTAGGTAATACAAACAAAAATCGTAAAAGGCGCGTAGGGAGAATGGATTTCCTACTATTGACTAGGCACTGGGGTACCACCTGTTAAAGTACGTGGCCTAGATCACTGTACCGAGGATTACTCTCAATCCCCTACAACACAAGACCGGGAATACCCCTTACTGGATAATCCCGAGTAAGATCACCCCACGGTTGGGATCAGCAACCGCACCACTAAGCCGAATAAAAAGGGACATCTAGACAGCGGTGACCTTACCCTAATGGGTGCTACCCACCTAGCCTTGCCGCATAACCCCTGATTTTCAGTCATTCCCCATTGATGAGGCTTGAGGCTAAGCGTTACCTTAAGAGAACTCATCTCTTAGAATGCTCATCGTCCACCTGACGATGTTCTGAAAGCATTCAATCCATACAAGTCCGTCTCGGGTTCGAACGGAACCGAAGGTACTACTCCTACTGCATCTATTTTGGAATCATCCTCAGGATTAGTAGCGACTAGCCCTTGCACTTCACTGCTCCATCTTCGAATCCAAATTCGTCTTCCTCATGAAAACGTACAAACCGGATCAAAGTGGTTTTCGAGAAATTAATTCCGATCCCAGTCTCTTCAAAACGATCAGCGCATTGTCCAATATTGATAGTTGGTTATTTAACTATCAATTAACATTCACAAACAACCATCAAACAATAAATAGTTTCCCAAATTATTTATTTATCTCAAAATATCTTCGTAAGATATATTTCCACTTTTCAATCCCTTTTGAGAACGGTTTTCAAACCACACTCTCCTCATGGAATGAATTCCCTAATATTTATTTCCACTGAAGACAACAAGTACAAAAACTTTAGATTTGAAAATAATTTAAAAAACTTTATTATAAAATATCCTTTTAAACATTTAAATTAAAAATTACTTTAATACTTATTAAAAATGTATACTTTAAGAATATTTAAAATAAAACTACTTTATACAATATAAAACTGAATTTCTAACTTTTAACACAAAATACCAAGCCACCTTTAAATAATTACTATGATAATAGATTTGAAAATATACTTACTTTAGAGTTTAAACATTCAGAAATAATAAATTTTCTAAAACATACTTTTTAAAATAACTTTAACTTTTAACTTATATTTATAAATTTGTTTTGAAAACGTACTTGGCTATCCAGGGAAAATACGCTCCGCTTTCACAGCTTTTAAAAATAAACAACTATTTATTTTTAAACAAATTTACCCATTCCTTAAATAAATTTCCACCGTGAATTTATTCTTTCAAATATCCACTGATATATTACTTTACTTTTATAAACCCAATTTATAAATTTCTTAGTTTCAACTTCCTTTTAAAATCCCGATTTTACACATTTAAATCAATCTCCAATTTGATTTCCAATTTACTTCACTTTTTATATAAATTTCCTTACTTACTTCATTTATTCCAAAATCCATCAACTTTAGATTTAATTTCTTCATTATGATTTAAAATCTTGTTAACTGAAATTACCAATTTCATATTTCCCAAATTTCTTCTTTATCCTTTCAAATAAATTCAAATCTTGAATTTCAAAATAAATTTTTTATTTCTGGAATTAATATCACTTGAGTTTAAAATTCATTTTGTCTCTGTTTATTCAAAATCCCTTTTTCATACCCAGAATTTATTAGGATTAAAAAAATCACTTTTATTCCTTTCCAATTCATTCTTATTTTTATTCAAATTCTCTATAATTATTTCACTTAAAAATTCACTCTTTTATTTTTTTTCAAAAATTCCAATTCTATATATTTTGATAACTCGGTGTACCAAAATATATTTAAACAAACCATAGCATTCAATATACCAATTATCAATTATATTCATCACATAATATCAAATATTCATAACAGAGAATATTAAATAATCTAAATAAATGTTGAGGAATCCAGTTGGATCCCTCCAACCTGTTTCCCTGCATCCACAGATGTTAGCACAATACCGATTCCACTTCAAGGAGGAATATCGTGATATATGGGATTTAAATATAATATCATCCGCTATTATGCGGCGCATAGGGTCTCATCCGCTATATAAATGCGGGAAATCAATCATTCCGATATATACTATACACTACTATATATAATACAACACATCAAATTAATCCAATCATTCAACCAATTATTTAAATTTAACCATTTTAAATTTAAATAGCAACTAGATGAGTGAGATTAACTCACCTTTGATTTTGGTTTTGCAATCCATTTCCATCACGATTAATTTCTCCACAATTGGACCTTGTAAAAACATTAGATGATTTTATTAATATTTGGATTAATTAAACAATTAATTGCCATTCTATAATTTAATTATCTAATAATTTAATTTAAACTAATTTCCCTTAAAATCCTTTTTGTAACTAAAATAAATTAATTAACATTCCGAAAAATCAAACAATTTATTCACAATTCTTTTATCTTACTGTAAAATTATTTATGTCATATTATTTATGGAAACAGAACTTCACCTTATTGTGTGTGTGTGTGTGTGTCTATATATTTTCTTCTGTAACTAAAAAAATAGAATTTGCTTTACTGTGTAACTATATACATACATACATACATACATATATATATATATATTCGTAAATTGAAAGAAATAGATATATTTTTTTGTAAAAATCCTATTTGTCATGCTATTATTTCCTGTAATTAACCAATTCATATTTTTAAAAATAAAATACAAAAGAATACCTTCACTGCCTTGGCCTCGCCTGTCACCATCAACCCAAGACTCGCGACCCACCTTCCTTGGCCAAGACGTACACGAGCAAACCAAAACCCTAATCTCCCAATTCGCGTCGCCTGCTCAGAATTTTGGCTACCCAATGTCGAACTCGAGAATCGCCTTGCCCACCGCAAACTATACGCGAGTGCGCGACACTAGCCACGCCTCTATCTGGCGTCCCGACCCTCCACGACATTGCCACCAAATCTTGACAAAGCTGCCTCCATCGCATGCATCTACACTCGGTCGCGAGCTTCCACGGTCGCGAGTCGATCACAACAATCCATCACGCCTGCGCGATTTGAAAATCGGCTTCACAAATTTCCACAGAGTCGAATTGAATTTGATGACTTCCATGAATTTGACCGAGATTTAATTCAGTTTATTGATTGTGAGCTGTTCCTTGATATCCCAATTCGAAAGAAAAAAAAGAATTGAAAATGAAGGAGAGGAAGGAGATGATTTTGGATCGGCCACTATTATAATTTTTGTTTCGTGCTTTGACTGGAAGAAGTATGAAAAAAATGAGCTGGGGTTTTGATATAAAGTCGGCATTGAAATGAAATAAAGGGAAAAGGATGTCTGCGTGGAGAATATTTTTGCGTGTAGCAGATGAGCTACAGTGATTGAAATGAAGTGTACAAAGCACTGGTGCGACATTATTTCGGCTGAAGGCTGACTATTTGTATGTAAATAAATATATATTAAATTGATTTCAAATTGTCTCAAATTTGTAGTTTAAATTTTCGACCTCCTAACAAGACGTGCCGCTAGGCGTTTATAATGTTATATCCCTATTTCGAACACAATGGAAAAGGTTTCGAGTCCCTACTCGATAGTATGGAGAAGATAGCTTTTTGGAATCAGTTATTAAATTAAATTTTCGATATAGATTTCAGAACGTTTATATATTGTACGCTCACACAACAACTCCAAACACTACGAAAATTGGAATTCGATAATAATATAATATTACAGATCCAATGGAACTAGTTTCGTCGAATTTCGAAATTGTGCCTCGGAAGGCTATTTTTAAATATCGATTTAAACGATAAAATTTCAAAACTTAATAAAACACTTCCAAATTTAATTTTAACACTTTTAATATCTTCATTACTATCAATATAAATTTTACAAGCCTTTAAATTATTTTTAACAGGGTTAAAAATCCAGTTTTCATATTTTACCCAACTTCAAATTATTTAATTCAATAATTTAATTACCAAATAAATAGTGATATTTGAATTCAAGTTAAAAATTAACTTTTAAATATTTAAAATCAATTAAATATTCTGATTTCAAACATCTAAAAATTCTAGGTCATCACATGATGGTTGTGATATGTTATTGTTGTGTGTAAAACCACTAGATTACACCACACACACAAATATGGATTTCACGAGGAATTGGTTAAGTCACAGATATTTAAATTTAATATTATTTTATTCAAAATGATGAAATGGTTTTAAAAGTTGAATTTTGAATCCAAAATGGTTTGGAAATGGAAATGGTTTGAATATGAAAAGCTTTTGAAAAAAGAAGTTTTGAAAATTGAATTATAGTTTGAATATAATATATTTTGTTTAAGTTTTTAAAGTTATTTTGCAAATTATGGTTTGAAAGGGGTGATACAAGTTATATAATATATATATATATGGATTTTTAAACCATCTTTAAAGTATTTTAAAAAGTGTTATTTTGGGAATTTAAATTTAACCCAAGTTTATATTTTAAAGGCTATAACTTGTGCATATTTGATCGGATTTTTTCCGAAACGAAAAGCTTTTGTTTTCAAATGACAACAGCTTTCATATAAAGGGAAAATTTCTAGTTTTTGTTGAAAGTTTTTCAATTTATGGGTGAATTAAATTGAAAATAGTTATGAAAGTTATGTGAAAGATTGGTGAACTTTGTTTCAAATTTAAAGTGATCCTAAAAGGTGAATCTTTTGTTTAAAAGATTAAAGTGGAAATTTGTTTAAACCATTCAAAAAGAATGGTTTTGGGCTGTAACGTCCCGCCTTTTCGCACGCTTTAAATCGACACACGTGCCGATTCAAACCATACAGAAGGGCGGATTGTTATGGGGTAAATAATAAAATAAGAAGAAGAAGAAAAAAAACAAAACAGAATCTCACAGCGGAAGGATAAAATATATTAATCAAATATACAGTTCATGAAGCTGTTTAACAAAAACATTTGATTATATTTACATAATACATATCATAGTTACACATACCAATAAAAATGTAGCGGAACAGTATGAGTGTAGTGCAATAGAATAAATAATAATAATAAGAATCTTCATCTTCGTCCTCCAAAGCTAAATCTTCAAATCCTGAAACGCTCGGAATGACCCGAGCGAATTGAGAAGACAAAACACTCGAGTCAGAACTAAAAGATCTTATGTAAGTTAAATTGTAACGTTTTCGATTTTTCGTTGCCGAAAAACCGAATAGTTATGGGTTTTAGAAAATGAATTTAAGAAAAGCAAGAAAAAGAAAAAGAGAGAAGAAGATATTAGAAGGTAGAAAATAGAAAATATAGAAAATAGAACAGAAAGAAGATAGAACATTTTAAAATAGAAGAAAAAGAGAATAGAGGAAAAAGAAAAACAGAACGGAATAGAAAACAACAGAACAATAACAGAATCTCACAATTCGTAGCGGAACAACATATAATAATAAATGAATAATCTTTAAACAAAGAACTGTATCAGTTATTACATTTCATCATATTACATCACATCATATCATCAGAGTGTACAACATCATACAACAACAAACAGTGCAGCGGAAAAAGAAATACTATATAAACTAGTAGTATGCCATGCCATCCAGCTTGCCTCCAGCAACTCCAGAATATCCTGAATATCCTGATAAACCTAACTCTTAACTGCCCGTGTGGAAATTGGTGGGCACCCAGAGTTTAGGAAGGAAAACAATAAACTCCGAGTCAGTCATGTGACTGGTGTGAGAACTCAAAACAGTTTGTTTATCTTTAAAAATCAAAAATAGAGGAATATTTTTAAGTCAATTCGCAATGCTTTTAAAAATGAGACTACCATAAGGCCTCCCGCACACACACACAATGCAAACGCCGAATCGGAGGAGATTTCTCCTTATGATAGCCAAAGATGCTTGATACGCATTTAAAGGAACATTTGATATTATTACTAGTGCATAGTGTAGGAAAAATTATTTCGAAAGTAGAATATAAATCTTAGCCAACATAGACATTTCGAACTATGCCTACTATATCTAACTATGTTCAATAGCAGGTTACCGCCACATTCCATAGCAGGTTATACAACTAAAACCGTACAAGTCACGTATTGTTTCTTTGGATTTCCAACGAATGATCAGGCCAAGGAACTTCCCATTGCCACATGAGAATGCCTCTGGATGGACATCCCCGAGAACCAAACCGGATCTCTACCAACACAAGGCCGGGTTACCCCTAACTGAGTAACAACTGACCGAATATGCCATCCCCCGGTCCTTTGGGACCTTTTCACCGAGCGCTCGTAATCAATTCACACAATCATAACAAAGTGTTTTCAACATGAGTAAGTATCTGGGCTCCATACCATGATACCACCCTTTTCCAGAAGGAAATGCACACATCCTAAAGGGCGCTACCCCTCATAACCTTGCTGCTTCTTTCCTGTTTTGACCATTCACGGGGTGTGAGGCTCGACGAAGTCACGTCCACAAAAACATACTTTATACAAAAGCCATGCTTTGGGTCAACAAATGATCATAGAAATGATCACCAGGATAGACGATCAAATAAATGATCCTATCACAAATAATCAACACAATGATCATTTCACAGCAACACTCAGCATGTCACATTACCAAATTGGGAATATATCGCTGATAACCTTCAACTATATAACCTCTGAGCTCGTACGTCTCAGAGAAGGGTGTTAAGCTAAAAGAATAAATTCTCCGCCACCAACAGAAATATATTTGAAAGAAATCGGCTTTATATCTCAATTTGTAATGTCAGACACACAATCCATACAAGTCTGTTCCGGGCTCGAACAAAACCGAAGGCACTTACAAAGAAGTCCTTGCAATCCGGATATTCACGATCCTGATCGGATTCACCATCACATATGGAGAACTCTATACCGGAGCAACTCGGTGCAGAGTCAATCGACAGGTCATCCTATCGCTCTCGCAAATACCGGGTCTTCAACACCGATCTTCAATGCTATCATAACGACGTATCACATATTCGGAATGGGTTATACGACCCCATGGTCCTTTCCCGGTTAACCCGAATAGTGAGCGCTTATTCAAAAATAAGTGTGGCATTCAAATTCAAACAAATCACATCAATTACCCATTCAAAGGGAAATATTGATAGTCGGTTATTGAACTATCATTGGATATGCACACATCACCAGTTTCAAAAAAAATTTCCATAAATTATTTATTTTCCAAAATATCTTTACAAGATATATTATTTTCAATACTTCAAAAATAAATCAATATTTATTTTTAAACCCAATTCTCTTTTTCATTATAAATTCAATAGTGAATTTATATTCCAAAATATCCATGCATATGCGATTTCAATTATTCATTTCAATTTATCTTCAAAAAGATAAATTCTCAAAATATTCACTTTATATTGGAAAACGATCCCATACTTACTTATTCATAAGTAATTCACAAATTTTATTTATTTTTCAACACTTGGAAAATATTCGATATACTTAAATCGAGATTAAGTATATATTTCATTCTTTAAGGAAATCATTCTCTCAAACATAATTATTTGGGCCAAAACGAATGTTACATAAAACATCGTTACGACAACCCAAAATCACTAGTATAGGGATTCAAAATTAAAATTGATATATAAATCCCAATACTATACAAAACATTTCCTTCTATTTCTCGAAAACGTCTATTTCAACAATCAATGTTGAAATCTATGGTTTCGAATCTCAACACATTTTAAAACATCGTTAGATCGTTTTAATTTAGTTCAAAATATCACATTCTAAACAATTCTTTAACATATTATTCACTATTCAAAAACGTGAATACAACTCCATTAATAGGTTACAACAATTTACTTATCAAAATAAGTCATTGCGAATTTATAAAACAACGTTTATAAATTCTATTTCTAATTATTTATAACAACTTCCTTTTATAAATTCCTTTATTAACCTATTCGATTTATAACTCAATTATAAAACAAAGGTTCATATTATAAGTTAAATACCTATAATTTATTCGTTCAAAAAAATCGTTCCTTTGAACTTCATAATCATAAATCTTATACTTATAAGATTCAATTATTTATCCAAAACCATTCTTTTAATGACTTTATAAATTTTATAAACCTACTGTTTATAAAATTCCATTTATAACTTCACTGTTTAAAATTCTATAAATTCCATTCAATTATGAAATTCATTTTCACTTCATTCAAACACTTATAAAAACTCGTTTTATAATGTCCATATTTCAATTTATAAATATCCATTTATAAATCTCTTAATATAAATCAATTTATATTATTCTTTTAAAACGTCTTCAAACTCCTTTAAAAACTTCATCATTTTGATTCATAAAATAATTAAATTTTATAAATCCTATATTTCAACTTTTCATAATAAATTCAAAAATTCCGATTTAACTATTTTATAAAATCATTAGCATCATATTTTCAAAAATCAGTTTTTAACTATATTTCTCAAAAATCATAATTTTTATAACTTTAAAAATTATAACGTTTATTTATTTAACATGGATCAATTCCAAAATTATTTTATAAAATGCATACTTTTCAAAAATCACTTTAAAAATCATTTTAAAGTTTCAAAATTTGGTCCAATGATGCTACACACCAAATAGTCAATCATGACAACAACGATATCATATATCGATTGATAATCCATCAAATATCAAAATATCTGAAATCAAATAAATACTGTTGAGGAATCCTGTTGGATCCCTCCAACCTGTCTTCCTGCATCCACAAACATTAGCACAATACCAATTTCGCTCCAGTACGAAATTATCGCGGTATATGTTCTTATTAAATATTATCCGCTTAATAACGGCGCAATAGGGTCTCATCCGCTAAACAAAAAATGCGGGGAATCAACAACTCCAATATATACATATGCCAATATATATATATTGCTATTGTATATAATACCAATTTCACTGTTTATGAAATATTCGCGGTATATGTTTTTAATAAATAACATCCGCTTACTAACGGCGTATAATGTCTATTTTAACAATCAATAGATATCAATCAACATTCAAACATGCATACAAATATTTTGAATCTAACTATTTAAAATAAAATCGAAACTGATTCGATTGAGTGAGAAGTTCTCACCTTGATTTTAAATTCCGTTTTAGCGATTTATTTCGAATAAAATTAAACGGACGTTTAATTTTACCCAAAATTCTCACTAACTCCAAACGACTCCAATCCAATTCCATCGCGTAGTGCTCGACGATACGATTCCAACGCAACTGGTTTCGCGCGTTTTCGACCTCGTATGAAAAAGTTATGATATTATGAAGTTTATACGAATTTAAACTTAATAATTACAACTTAAATTCATAATTAAAACCCTACACTAATTCCAGGCCACAAGATCAAACATCCCCCCATCGTGACCGTCCCCCTCTATTTCTTCCCCAACGCAAATTTGCTCCCAGGCAACAACGAAGAAACCGAACCCAACTCTTGATACTAGGGTTTCAATTTGCATCCTCAATACTCGATATAAACTCGATCAGGGAGCTCCATGTCGAAGGCCTCAACCATCTTCATACTCGGCCTGACCATGGTGACACTCGGCCCCCCATTCCCCCTCGTTTTGCGTGCGCAACCGCAGGTCCTTGAAGACGATTTGCCGCCAATCCATCGCATGATTTTCGATCATAACCGTTGAATATAAGGATCTCACGTAGCTCTACAACTTTGTAGTTGGAGATTTCTTGAATGGGTTTGTGGATTGAAAGATAATTGAAGAAAAAAAACTGCAATTTTCGGCCATTGATTGAAGCTCCTGGCGGCTAGGTTAAATATTAGGGTTTTATTTTATTTTTTTAATTTATGAAGGTGTTGGTCTCTATTTATAGAGAAAAATCGAACACTATTTATCCGGAAATCCCGAACTCCGATTTACGCGCCGAAACTGACGTTCCTAGGGTTTATCCCGCGTTCCGGACACAATGGAACAGGTTTCGAAAGCTAATTCGGACATCTGTGCGAGTTATGGCTACAAACGTTCAATTTAAATTAAACCGATTTAAATTGATTTCTAGGCGTTTTAATTTGTACCGAACAAACGGTAAATCCAATTGACTTGAAATTTGAAACCTTACAATAATATCACATTATGGATCCGATGAAACTGGTTTCGTCGAAATCCGAGACTTTTTAAAAAATGGCTATTTTGACTCGCCAAATTTAAATTAAAAATAATTCGATGCGTTTCGAGCTGCCACGATCAAACGATAACTCCGATTGACACGAAATTTGAAATCCGGTAATAACTAACTATTACGGATCCAATGGAACTAGATTCGTTCAATTTTGAGACTGTTCAAAAATTGACTATTTTACAGTCGATTTAAATATTAAAATATTCAATTTTCACAAATAAACCTTTAATTCGATTTTAAAAGTTCTAAAATATCATTCTAACTCAAATATGATAAAATAAAATTTTACAAATCATTTTCAATCATATTTAACCCAATTTTCAATTATTCCCATAATTTAACATATTAAATTATCGATTTAATTATCAAATTAAATCCAAAAATTCAAAATAAAATTTATTTGACTTATAAATTCACTTATTAATATTTAAAATTAATTAAATATTCAAATTTTAATTAATAAAAATTCTGGGTCGTTACAATCTTCCCCCCTTAAAAGAATTTCGTCCTCGAAATTAACAAGTAAGAAAAGTTATAGAATTCTATTAATTTTCCATAAATCCATAGTTAAATTTCTTATAATACTTTACTAAGTTTTCAAATCATACTTAGTTATCTTTTCAAAAACAACTACTATTGTTTAACTTTCAATTCTAAATCAAAGTTAAAGTTTTCAAAATTTTCCAATTTTTTCAAATTTTTTCTAACGCCTTAAATTTTCGGAAAAATTCGCCATAGTCTCCTTTGCGCGGCTCGATCCGAAAAAAAAATGACAGTATATATATATCACAAATATACATCTCATCAAGTAATGAGGCATCCCGAAGGGAAAAAAGTATAAAAGTACGGTATGTAATCCGAGATATGTACCTTATATTTTATTAGCAAGCATATACGGCTAATATAGCGTGAAAGCGAGCTCCAAATGCGAAGCAAACGCAATCCGCACCTACTAATCACTCAACAAACAACATGAGAACATGCATATATGTACATAGTATCAACATACAACATATAGCAACATAATAACTATATATGTCAACATAGCAATTGAAACAAAAGCAATATGTTCAACCATCAACCAACTAGCATTCATAACCAATAAATATTCATTCATATTCTCATTAATATTCAATGAAATGGTTTTCAATTTAAATCACATTTGATTTTTTACAGTGGATGTTTTTACTAACATTCATTTTCAATTAGTTTATATTCACTAATTCTTATCCAAGTTAGTTCACTTCCAAATCAAATTCAATTTTATTTAAGATTCACTTAACTTTCAATTGAATTCCAATTACTTTAGCTTTCCAATTTCATTAATACTTAATGAATTATATACAATAAATCAACTAACAACCATATAACAACCAATGTTTATTTAACACAACCCAATTCCCTTGCTTATCAATTGGTTTAATTAAATTGATTTTCATTCAATTATTCAACTTTCAATAACATTAGATTTTAATGAATTAACACTTATATTCATTATTTCATATCAACTTAATTCACATTCAATTGATTAATATTTAATCCATTCATTCAATTCAATTTCAAAGTTGAATTTCATTTCATAACTTAAGTTCACATTTATCAATCAATTCAGCTTCCAAATTCTAAAGTAACTTTTTATTTACAACTCATATTCATAAATATATTCACATAGTTTCACTTCTTATATATAAGTTTATTTCACAATTGTAAATCACTTTAATTATAATTCAATTCTTATAATTCATTTGCTTATACAATTATTCTTTTATTTAGATTATTCAAACAACTAAACAATCAACTTATATACTCTTTAATAATTCTGAAAAATTATTCCTTTATATATAAAAATATAATCAAGGTAAAATTATTTCATTTACCCAATTTTAAAACAATATCGTGTCGAATTGTTCTATTCAAGTGTTTAGAAACCCCTTCGGCATAGTTGTCGAGACCACGCTGACGAAAGTTCATATGCCACTCAACAAACCAACCATCACAATATAAAACAATTTTATATTCACTAACAAATACGCTCTCATAGCTATTATTACACTCAAACTCAATCTAGAGTACTACTGACTCTATCTCTAATGAGTAATACCCAACAGAACCATGGTTGTCGCTTAACCATATGCTCTGATACCAAATGTAACGTTTTCGATTTTTCGTTGCCGAAAAACCGAATAGTTATGGGTTTTAGAAAAGGAATTTAAGAAAAGCAAGAAAAAGAAAAAGAGAGAAGAAGATATTAGAAGGTAGAAAATATAAAATATAGAAAATAGAACAGAAAGAAGATAGAACATTTTAAAATAGAAGAAAAAGAGAATAGAGGAAAAAGAAAAACAGAACGGAATAGAAAACAACAGAACAATAACAGAATCTCACAATTCGCAGCGGAACAACATATAATAATAAATGAATAATCTTTAAACAAAGAACTGTATCAGTTATTACATTTCATCATATTACATTACATCATATCATCAGAGTGTACAACATCATACAACAACAAACAGTGCAGCGGAAAAAGAAATACTATATAAACTAGTAGTATGCCATGCCATCCAGCTTGCCTCCAGCAACTCCAGAATATCCTGAATATCCTGATAAACCTAACTCTTAACTGCCCGTGTGGAAATTGGTGGGCACCCAGAGTTTAGGAAGGAAAACAATAAACTCCGAGTCAGTCATGTGACTGATGTGAGAACTCAAAACAGTTTGTTTATCTTTAAAAATCAAAAATAGAGGAATATTTTTAAGTCAATTCGCAATGCTTTTAAAAATGAGACTACCATAAGGCCTCCCGCACACACACACAATGCAAACGCAGAATCGGAGGAGATTTCTCCTTATGATAGCCAAAGATGCTTGATACGCATTTAAAGGAACATTTGATATTATTACTAGTGCATAGTGTAGGAAAAATTATTTCGAAAGTAGAATATAATAGACATTTCGAACTATGCCTACTATAGCTAACTATGTTCAATAGCAGGTTACCGCCACATTCCATAGCAGGTTATACAACTAAAACCGTACAAGTCACGTATTGTTTCTTTGGATTTCCAACGAATGATCAGGCCAAGGAACTTCCCATTGCCACATGAGAATGCCTCTGGATGGACATCCCCGAGAACCAAACCGGATCTCTACCAACACAAGGCCGGGTTACCCCTAACTGAGTAACAACTGACCGAATATGCCATCCCCCGGTCCTTTGGGACCTTTTCACCGAGCGCTCGTAATCAATTCACACAATCATAACAAAGTGTTTTCAACATGAGTAAGTATCTGGGCTCCATACCATGATACCACCCTTTTCCAAAAGGAAATGCACACATCCTAAAGGGCGCTACCCCTCATAACCTTGCTGCTTCTTTCCTGTTTTGACCATTCACGGGGTGTGAGGCTCGACGAAGTCACGTCCACAAAAACATACTTTATACAAAAGCCATGCTTTGGGTCAACAAATGATCATAGAAATGATCACCAGGATAGACGATCAAATAAATGATCCTATCACAAATAATCAACACAATGATCATTTCACAGCAACACTCAGCATGTCACATTACCAAATTGGGAATATATCGCTGATAACCTTCAACTATATAACCTCTGAGCTCGTACGTCTCAGAGAAGGGTGTTAAGCTAAAAGAATAAATTCTCCGCCACCAACAGAAATATATTTGAAAGAAATCGGCTTTATATCTCAATTTGTAATGTCAGACACACAATCCATACAAGTCTGTTCCGGGCTCGAACAAAACCGAAGGCACTTACAAAGAAGTCCTTGCAATCCGGATATTCACGATCCTGATCGGATTCACCATCACATATGGAGAACTCTATACCGGAGCAACTCGGTGCAGAGTCAATCGACAGGTCATCCTATCGCTCTCGCAAATACCGGGTCTTCAACACCGATCTTCAATGCTATCATAACGACGTATCACATATTCGGAATGGGTTATACGACTCCATGATCCTTTCCCGGTTAACCCGAATAGTGAGCGCTTATTCAAAAATAAGTGTGGCATTCAAATTCAAACAAATCACATCAATTACCCATTCAAAGGGAAATATTGATAGTCGGTTATTGAACTATCAATGGATATGCACACATCACCAGTTTCAAAAAAAAATTCCATAAATTATTTATTTTCCAAAATATCTTTACAAGATATATTATTTTCAATACTTCAAAAATAAATCAATATTTATTTTTAAACCCAATTCTCTTTTTCATTATAAATTCAATAGTGAATTTATATTCCAAAATATCCATGCATATGCGATTTCAATTATTCATTTCAATTTATCTTCAAAAAGATAAATTCTCAAAATATTCACTTTATATTGGAAAACGATCCCATACTTACTTATTCATAAGTAATTCACAAATTTTATTTATTTTTCAACACTTGGAAAATATTCGATATACTTAAATCGAGATTAAGTATATATTTCATTCTTTAAGGACATCATTCTCTCAAACATAATTATTTGGGCCAAAACGAATGTTACGTAAAACATCGTTACGACAACCCAAAATCACTAGTATAGGGATTCGAAATTAAAATTGATATATAAATCCCAATACTATACAAAACATTTCCTTCTATTTCTCGAAAACGTCTATTTCAACAATCAATGTTGAAATCTATGGTTTCGAATCTCAACACATTTTAAAACAACGTTAGATCGTTTTAATTTAGTTCAAAATATCACATTCTAAACAATTCTTTAACATATTATTCACTATTCAAAACGTGAATACAACTCCATTAATAGGTTACAACAATTTACTTATCAAAATAAGTCATTGCGAATTTATAAAGCAACGTTTATAAATTCTATTTCTAATTATTTATAACAACTTCCTTTTATAAATTCCTTTATTAACCTATTCGATTTATAACTCAATTATAAAATAAAGGTTCATATTATAAGTTAAATACCTATAATTTATTCGTTCAAAAAAATCGTTCCTTTGAACTTCATAATCATAAATCTTATACTTATAAGGTTCAATTATTTATCCAAAACCATTCTTTTAATGACTTTATAAATTTTATAAACCTACTGTTTATAAAATTCCATTTATAACTTCACTGTTTAAAATTCTATAAATTCCATTCAATTATGAAATTCATTTTCACTTCATTCAAACACTTATAAAAACTCGTTTTATAATGTCCATATTTCAATTTATAAATATCCATTTATAAATCTCTTAATATAAATCAATTTATATTATTCTTTTAAAACGTCTTCAAACTCCTTTAAAAACTTCATCATTTTGATTCATAAAATAATTAAATTTTATAAATCCTATATTTCAACTTTTCATAATAAATTCAAAAATTCCGATTTAACTATTTTATAAAATCATTAGCATCATATTTTCAAAAATCAGTTTTTAACTATATTTCTCAAAAATCATAATTTTTATAACTTTAAAAATTATAACGTTTATTTATTTAACATGGATCAATTCCAAAATTATTTTATAAAATGCATACTTTTCAAAAATCACTTTAAAAATCATTTTAAAGTTTCAAAATTTGGTCCAATGATGCTACACACCAAATAGTCAATCACGACAACAACGATATCATATATCGATATGATAATCCATCAAATATCAAAATATCTGAAATCAAATAAATACTGTTGAGGAATCCTGTTGGATCCCTCCAACCTGTCTTCCTGCATCCACAAACATTAGCACAATACCAATTTCGCTCCAGTACGAAATTATCGCGGTATATGTTCTTATTAAATATTATCCGCTTAATAACGGCGCAATAGGGTCTCATCCGCTAAACAAAAAATGCGGGGAATCAACAACTCCAATATATACATATGCCAATATATATATATTGCTATTATATATAATACCAATTTCACTGTTTATGAAATATTCGCGGTATATGTTTTTAATAAATAACATCCGCTTACTAACGGCGTATAATGTCTATTTTAACAATCAATAGATATCAATCAACATTCAAACATGCATACAAATATTTTGAATCTAACTATTTAAAATAAAATCGAAACTGATTCGATTGAGTGAGAAGTTCTCACCTTGATTTTAAATTCCGTTTTAGCGATTTATTTCGAATAAAATTAAACGGACGTTTAATTTTACCCAAAATTCTCACTAACTCCAATCGACTCCAATCCAATTCCATCGCGTAGTGCTCGACGATACGATTCCAACGCAACTGGTTTCGCGCGTTTTCGACCTCGTATGAAAAAGTTATGATATTATGAAGTTTATACGAATTTAAACTTAATAATTACAACTTAAATTCATAATTAAAACCCTACACTAATTCCAGGCCACAAGATCAAACATCCCCCCATCGTGACCGTCCCCCTCTATTTCTTCCCCAACGCAAATTTGCTCCCAGGCAACAACGAAGAAACCGAACCCAACTCTTGATACTAGGGTTTCAATTTGCATCCTCAATACTCGATATAAACTCGATCAGGGAGCTCCATGTCGAAGGCCTCAACCATCTTCATACTCGGCCTGACCATGGTGACACTCGGCCCCCCATTCCCCCTCGTTTTGCGTGCGCAACCGCAGGTCCTTGAAGACGATTTGCCGCCAATCCATCGCATGATTTTCGATCATAACCGTTGAATATAAGGATCTCACGTAGCTCTACAACTTTGTAGTTGGAGATTTCTTGAATGGGTTTGTGGATTGAAAGATAATTGAAGAAAAAAAACTGCAATTTTCGGCCATTGATTGAAGCTCCTGGCGGCTAGGTTAAATATTAGGGTTTTATTTTATTTTTTTAATTTATGAAGGTGTTGGTCTCTATTTATAGAGAAAAATCGAACACTATTTATCCGGAAATCCCGAACTCCGATTTACGCGCCGAAACTGACGTTCCTAGGGTTTATCCCGCGTTCCGGACACAATGGAACAGGTTTCGAAAGCTAATTCGGACATCTGTGCGAGTTATGGCTACAAACGTTCAATTTAAATTAAACCGATTTAAATCGATTTCTAGGCGTTTTAATTTGTACCGGACAAACGGTAAATCCAATTGACTTGAAATTTGAAACCTTACAATAATATCACATTACGGATCCGATGAAACTAGTTTCGTCGAAATCCGAGACTTTTTGAAAAATGGCTATTTTGACTCGCCAAATTTAAATTAAAAATAATTCGATGCGTTTCGAGCTGCCACGATCAAACGATAACTCCGATTGACACGAAATTTGAAATCCGGTAAAAGCTAACTATTACGGATCCAATGGAACTAGTTTCGTTCAATTCTGAGACTGTTCAAAAATTGACTATTTTACAGTCGATTTAAATATTAAAATATTCAATTTTCACAAATAAACCTTTAATTCGATTTTAAAAGTTCTAAAATATCATTCTAACTCCAATATGATAAAATAAAATTTTACAAATCATTTTCAATCATATTTAACCCAATTTTCAATTATTCCCATAATTTAACATATTAAATCATCGATTTAATTATCAAATTAAATCCAAAAATTCAAAATAAAATTTATTTGACTTATAAATTCACTTATTAATATTTAAAATTAATTAAATATTCAAATTTTAATTAATAAAAATTCTGGGTCGTTACATAAATCAACAGGAATAAATATCTCTTAAGGATCCGTTAAACTATTTACTATGTAGTATATTTCGCTATCATAATAGTGTCTATTTTGTAAAATAAACTTACTTTTAAATAGCGTTAAGGCTTTACATTTTCCACCTTAACACGTAATAGTCCCAGTAGTCCATCCAATATCATAGTCCCTCCAGATCGGGAAGCCACCAGAGGATACCACACGGGCTACGGGAGAAATCCAAACTCGTACAAGGCGCGATAGGGTAGGTGACACGGCACAACTAGGCAATGTCAGGGTAGATATACCAATTACGCTTCCGGGTCGGTGGTAACGCGTAGCGCGCAGCTACCGCCCACCTCGAGCCACACCCCCAAATAAAATCAAAAGTGGCCATCGAATCAATCCAAAAGTCAAAGTATAATATCGAAGGGATGTGTCCGATCAAAGGTGCTACCTTATTAACCCGTCAATCGCTCCTGTTTTAGCCACCTTATGCCAACTCACGGGAGTTGGGTCCACGTATTTACCTTACAGGAAACGCCGCCACCAACCTACTTCATTTTGAAATCTCCACCACGTACACGGTTGTTAAAGTGGTTTTCGGGGTTGGCAGAGAGTATGACAACTTCTGATCCCGGTCTCTTTAACAACCAAACGTTATTATAACACCGCGGTTATTTAATATAATCTACTTTCAAAACCAGAATAAAATATCTATTTCAAAACAGTATAAATACGATATCCTTTCCATTCCAAAACAAACTCATTTGATATTATTTTTAAAAACCCCAAATTAATATAATATCATTTTATTTCAAATATATTCCTTTTCCAAAATCATATTGCTTTAAAATTTATAATAATTGGAAACCAAACATTTGAATTATAACTTTCAAACCATAACTTCTAAAACTGGGATGGTTTGGATATTCAAACAGTATATAGAATAAAATAGCTTGCATTTTAAAATTACTTTATAAAATAAAATAATTTCTGCGACTTACAATTTTATTTCATTTAAAATTAAGTCAAAATCCATAAATTTCAAAACCACTTTCAGTTTCAATAACCACTTCAGTTTTAGTATATTTCAAACTTTGAATATTAAACAATTGGAACTAAGGTTAGAAATTTCTATTCAACAATTTAAAGTCCTATTATTTAGTTTGAAATATTTGCGTGATAAACCCGTAATCATTTAAGAAAAACTCAAATTACTTATAAAGAAAATTTCCTTCAATATATTTATACTAGAAATATTCATTTAATTCATCTTGAATAAAAATTCAGTTATAAGTATCATACCTTTTTAAAATTTCAAGTTAATAAATTTTACATCAACTTATGAAGTTAAATTCTTAATTAAGCTCAATTCCAAATAAATTTTCCAATTTAACTCCCAATCTTAATTGATTCAAATCATTTAAAATTCTATATATTTTCAATATCTTAACCTGTACTTAACCATAGAAAATAATCAAACTCCATTGTTCGACTTATTTATTTTATTTACAAATCCATACATAGCTTAAATTCAATACTTTAACTATAGATGTATATATAAAATAAGATTTTATAAAACATCATAATTTATATTTATTAACCGTATCCTATCCAAACCATAGTGAAAAAAAATCATTTCAAAAATAATTATATATATATATATACCACGGTGCCTGTATATAATTTTCTATCCTATGGTCAAGTGATACGGATATTTACCATTTCAATCCGCAATTTAAAAATAAAAAATGCGGTTGTATATCATTTCAAACCGCAATCTCGAATGAAAAGAAATGCATGATAACTGGCAGATTATATATGATAGAACACATCATCCATTCACCCAATATCAATCATCAACCAGTTTAATTCAATCATCATCAATTTAAACAAACACCAATATATATAGCGTATAAAATATAACAGGTAATAAATGACAGTTATTAACTAACAATTTATATTCAAAAATAAATTAATAACTGTTAAACTAGAAGTTTATATGCAATTTAAATAAATTTTTAACTGTCAATTTATATGCAATTATAATATTAATTAACAGTTAAATTAAATGAATGCGATTTAACAGAGATGATGAATAAAACATGCCAAACAGCCATAAATAAATTTCTACTCATATCTAAAATCAATTTAACAGACATAGAAAATTATATAAGTTGTGAGTGGGTTAAAACACTCACCTTTTGAATTTAAAACGAATTTAAATCCGATTTAAACCCAAAAATTCGACGGTCTCCAAATCTGTCCAAACCAGCGTCCGAAATTATATTACGATCCTAACAAAAAAAATTCGCGTGAAACGGATAACGTATGAGAAAGTTATTAAGATTAAACGAGTTGAAATCAAATTAAACTAAAAATAAAAACAAAAATAACTTAACCCTACAGAACTTGCCACGTCACCCTATCACGTTCCTCTCCCTCTACAGATCGCGCCCAACCTAAAATCACGCACGCAACATCAGGGTTGACCACGACTTTGACCATGTTTCTGCGCCGCCTCCGGCCTCCATCGCCACGCCGACCAACCTCCTCGTCCTCCCCTCTGATAGTCGCACCCACCCTGCCAATGTACGCCTCCCTGGTTGCCGCCGCTGCCGCCTCCAAGCTAGGGTTTTCGATCCCTAGTTCGCCAATTTCGGTTGCCACAGTCACCAATAGAGGCTGCGACCACCACCAATCGATCCCTTCTGTCGAGATCTACAAAACCCATGCCTTGATTTCGTCAATCGCTGACTCGATTGAAAACCCCCAAATTGAACTTTGACCATGATTTCCCGCTGAGCGAAGCGAAATTTCAAAAAACAAACTGCAGATGTTGATTCGTATCGTCGAAATCTTCAACATATTTTTTTTTTTGAGATTTTTATGAAGACTTTGCATTTTTAGCTTTTGATTTGATTTTTGAAATTTAAATGCAGATCTAGGGTTTCTAGCCATTGGAAGAAGAGAAGGAAGAGATGAAATGAACGCACAACAAATGAGAATAGATGGAGGTAGGGTTTATAACTGGGTTTATAGGTAGCTTAGAAATAGAATAGACGGATCCGATAAACAAACGTGCTGAACGATAATTGGCCCAAAAAGCCCGTTCTGACCCCGGAACGAAATTGGGTAAACCCATATATCGAAATAGGTATTTTAAAATATTCTGAACGCGATGGAAAAAGTTTCACGTCCAAATTCCATCGTATTAAGAAGTTATGCTGAAATCAATATTTTCAGATTGATTCCAAATTGATTTCAATTAAATCGATTTCAAGACGTTTCGTATTCGTACGATCAAACGACAAGTCCGATTGCTACGAAACTTAAAACCCTACAATAATTCACTGTTACGGATCCGATGAAACTGGTTTCGTCGAAATCCGAGTCCGTGACCAAAATGGCTATTTTTATATTAATTAAATAAATTAAAATAAATAAATAAAATCCAATTTTATATTTAGATCCTAAAATTGACTCATTTTATCACCTTTAAAAATTCTTAATCATTTACAAAATTCCAACAAGTTTAGATGTCAAATTTAAAGAAGGTAAATTTATACATTTCAATATAAATCCTTAATTCATCAAATACCCAAATTATAAATAATATCCTAAAATTTCGTTTAGTTAAATAAATTAATTAGTATTCCATTCATTCCTGTCAGATAGATGGATTAAATATTGGATTCCAAATTATCACACAAATTTCTCACATTATCTTTATTTCAAATAACGAATTATTTAACTATATCCAATCTCATTTAATTGCAATTAAATTCAATTATTAGACTTTAAGTTTTCATATAAATAAAATCCTGATTCCCATTTTTAAATTCACTATTTATCATAATACCATCCTGGGTACCATTTATTTTAGTATATATATCCAGATACTTTTACATTTTCCAATTGTTTATCTCAATTGCATAACATTAAATTTATATTTATTGCAATGGTTTCGGATTTAACTGAACGAACTAAGTATATAACTCATAATAATTGTTGTAAAACTCTTAATCCCACGTTTATAAGTTTGTTATTTCCACTCAAATATTATAGATATTTACAGGTATAGGTTTTTTATTCAATCATTATTTATTATATTTTAATTAGATAAATTCACTATTTAAGTCCGTTTTAAATTTATTACCAAATACCCATTTACCTTTCCCATCAAATTTGAATTCCATTCAATTAATATAACAATCACCTTCCCATTCACACCTTATTATCAACCCACAATTATTGCAATTCATTATCTTATATTTATTTTATACAATTACCATTAACTTTACATTCAACTACTATCCAATGTATATTTATTCATCAATCAAATTCGATATTTACTTTTCTTTCCTTCTATTTGATAAATAACCTAGTATACATTTACATACATTCATTTCATTACATTCATTTATGGGTATTGCATTGAAATTAAATTTATTAGCTAATACCAACATTATTACCATTAATTACAATTGGATTCTCAATTTTATTCAATATCCTGAATAAATAACATATATATTAATCAAATCCTTACATTTGTTTTTCTCATATTCCATTTAAAATCAAATTATAACATTTAAATGATTTTAATGAATTGGAATTTCATTCAAGTAGTAAATTATTAACTTGCAATAACATGATTCCTTAATTTATTGCAATTACCGTTTACACTCTTTTATTGCGTTAAATCAATTTAATGTTTTGATTAATTTCTCATATTAAATTTTATATCCAGGTAAGAATCCTTTTTCTACTTAATTCAATTTGGATTTTATTCAAATTTCTATAAATAGGTTTTAAGACACCATTTACATAATTTATTTTAGCCTTCATTTTAACATTTATTTATCCCCTTTATTGTTTCTACTAAAATAAATTACAAAAATCCTATTAAATAAACAAATTAAATTGTCGAAATTTACGGGTCGTTACATGGGCTTAAAGTTGTGACTTAATTAAGATCCCAATATATCCATATGGTTTTAAAAATTAAGCGCTCATTATTCGGTCTAGCTGGGAGAGGAATTTATGCCATAAAACCCATTCCGAATAATGATATGACAAAATATATAGCATTTGAAGACGGTGTTGAAGTCCGGGTATTTTCGAGAACGAAAGGATTACCTGCCGAATATCTCTACACTGAGTCGTGCCAGTATAGAGATCTCCATATGTGATGGAGAGTTAGATCAGGATTTTGAATACCCAGACTTTGCAAGGGCTTCTTTTGAAGTGCCTTCGGTTCCATTCGAACCCGGAACGGACTTGTATGGATGTATGTCTGACGTTACACTTTGAAATGTAAAGCTGGTTTCTATCAAATACATTTCTGTTTGGTGGCGGAGAATTCATTCTCTTAGCTTAACACCCTTCTCTGAGACGTACGAGCTCAGAGGTTATGTAGTTGATGGTTACTAGTGATATATTCCCAATTTGGTAATGTGGCATACCAAGTGCTGTTGATCATTTGTTGATCAAAGCATGGCTGTTGTGAAAAGCGTAGCTTTGTGGACGAAACCTCGTCGGACCTCACAATCCGAAAATGGTCGAATCAGGAAGGATGCAACAAGGTTATGAGGGTCGCGCCCTTTAGGGTATGTGCATTTCCTTCTGGATAAAAAGTGGTATCATGGTATGGAGCCCAAAAATTTAACTTATGTGGTTATTGCAATTGTTTGACGAATCTCGGGATAAAGGTCGGTGACGACCGGGGGATGGCATACTCGGGACAATTAGTTACCTAGTTACAGAGGTAACCCGGCCTTGTGTTAGCAGAGAGCCGGTTAGGTTCTCGAGGCGTCCCTTCAGAGGCGTACCCATGTGGTGGGGAAGTTCCTTGGCCTGACCATTTGTTGGAAATCCAATCACCCAATACGCGCCCTGTACGGTTTAAGTTGTAGAACCTGCCATCTCATATGGTAGCTATAGTAGGCATACTATAATGGTACGTACGTTGGCTAAGATTAATATTATACTTGCAAATGTTTTCTGCACTATGCACTAATAATAATATCAAAAGGAATTTTTGCGTATCAAACATGTTTGACTATCATAAGGATAAATATCCTCCAATTGTGCGTTTGCATTGTGCGTGTGGCGGGAGGCCTTATGGTAGTTTCATTTTCCAAAAAGCATAGCGGATTTCTTTTCTTTGTTTTCTTTTGTTCAAATTAAACTGTTTTTGTTTGCTCACACCAGTCCCATGACTGACCTGGAGTTTATTATTCCCTTTCTAAACACTGGGTGCCCATAATTTTCCACACGGGCAGCCTAGAGTCAGATTTTCAGATAATCAAATAGTAGGTGTAGCTTTTGGAAATTCTTTGAAGTCTGTGGTTTCGGGATCACATTTGTTTCACTTCAACATTTTTCCACCGGGTTTGCGTAACTTCAACATGATGGTGGTTCTCGTTTCGGACTTGGAGCTTTGGAGCTTGGCATTGAAGATGTTGTTTTCCACTGTTGTTGCTAGTGTTTTCTACTGTGTCTTTCGCTTCTGCGTATCTCTGATAATGTTGATCATTTCATTTGCATCATTGTTGTATCAAATGTTGTGTATCAATAAAATTATTCATTTTGTTTCCGCTGTGTTGTTATCGCCTAATGTTGTTATAAGCTCCGGCGAACCAGACTCAACGCTTGAATCCGTGGCATTCGAATACGGGTGATGTATTTGGGTGTCGATTTTCGAAGGTTAAGTCAGGGTCATTACAGTGGCATCCGAGCTGAAGGTTGAGTAAGAACTTTTGCTCAGGAGTATAAAAAAATAGGTGACTCGCAAGAGGTAGGGTTACAAATGCCCTTGAATGAGTATATCCCCAAGATATCCGTCCGTATGCCTCGGTAAATTCTCTTACTATTCACTAGTAGTGAGTATGACTGCAAGAAGAGGACGAGGTAGGGGATAGGGGAGTACCACTACAAATGGTCGATACCCTGCAACAACGGGAACAACTTTTCTCCTCAACCTCTTTTGATCATCATCCGATTTCAATTCTTTGATGGCTTACTGGCAGCTCTAGGAGGAAGCTTTGATATGGTGATGGCCCTGCGAATCTTTGTTTACGTCGTAGAATTGCATCATCCACTTGAAAACCAAGCTGGATGACCTCTACATGCATCATCCCCTTCGTACCCCTCTCGCCCGCCACTAACACCACCTTCTCCAGCCTCTAACTACCATAGGCCACTGCTGCACCATCACTTGATCACCACCAAGCAAGGCCAAGCCCACATCACCTCAAGTCGAGCCAAGAAGTGTGACAAAAACTCCACTATAGGCCATCACCTTGTGTATGTTCATGCATAAACTTCCACTCCTTCATATCCAAGCTAGGCCGAGCCATGTTGTTCTATACCTGACCCAAACTCATAGTCTAGGCCGAGTACTTGAACCATATGGCTGAGCATATGATTGGTTGAAACATGGTCATGTTGTTTAGTTCTTTATTGTGTGCATATATCAAGTTGTTTAATAGTGATTTGTGTTGAAATTCATATGCAATATCTTGTTTTGTTTGCTATGTACAGGATAATCACTTTGGCTCGCCCCTCACTTGAATCCGTAGTTGTGCTTTCGTACTTTTTGGATCTGTGTTTGCGTGTCTGAATTTGTTGTCTCCAGCTTGTAGAGGTGAGTAATTCACACACGACATCTGTACTTATATAATTAGTAAATTGATAGCCTATGAATCTGTAGATTTATATTATCATGTTATTAAATATGATCATATGATGTTCACCCTGTTTATACACCTATCATATCATCTATTACTGTTATATAATGTTATACTATTTATTTATATCAGTTTATCACACTGCAAGTTCCCTGTAGAATAGAATCACTATGGGTTGAAATGATATATATATCCAAACAGACTTTAGAATAGGGAAAAATCGTTATGGGCTGAAATGATAGGCCTGAACGATTTTTATTTATTTCATTTAACTTGGGACTACGGGTTTGAATTGATAGAACCCGGGTTTTCTTTGTAAATTACGGATTGAAATGATATATTATCCGTATCACTTAACCTAGGTTAAAAAAATTATACAAACCCGTGATTAATGTATATATTTTCTGGGAATTTTTATAGTATTTTAAAATTTTAAATTTATGATATTTTGATTTAAATTGGATTTAAAATGATTTTTTTAAAGTGTTAATGACTTTTGTACAAGTTAAAAATGTCATATAAATGAATAGTTAAGTTAAAATTTGAAATATAACTTAATTTTGGAAATTTGGAATTTTGTTTAAAAGTGAATTTTAAATTAAATAAATAAAAATGAAATAAGTTATATTTTGAAATGGTAATTTAAATCTACGTGTTAAGTTAAATTTTAAAATTTAAAGAATAGAAATTGATATGCTTGAAATTAATAAGTGTATTATTTTAAAATTTTGATTTTTATATAAAAATTTACTTTATAAAAATCATAAATTATGGGGTATTTAAATGATCAATTTTAAAGTGAGAACAATATGATTATATAAATTAAAAATGGTTTAAATTAAAATTTAATTGTTTATTAAATTTTGTTGAAATTTGGAAATATAATTAACAGCATTTCTAAAATGCTATTATTTCTTAAGTAAAGGGCTATTACAACACTTTGTAAGTGCTGTAGTTGATACTAATGAACTATAACTAAAATTGAACTAAGGGTTATTATAGCACTTTGTAAGTGCTGTAGTTGCAAAAAACTAAACTAAAACATAATACAGTAGTTTTAAATGCTATCTTTGTTAAATTGAATTGTTTTCAAATGTAACTTACCGTAGCATTTTCTAAATGCTGCGGAAGTTGAAATTTCACTACTTTAATCAATTTAAGTGAATAAATGAATTCTAAAAATATTAAATTTTTGAAAATTGAATATTTGATTTTAAATATAATAACTTCATTTTTAAATAGTTTAAATGGAGTATTTTTATTTGAAATATCAACCATTTTGAAATGTGAATTAGAATGGCATTTAAATTAAATAAAGTGAATGAGGTTTGAAATGATATGATATTTCGATACTTCGAAATGGATTTGAAATGATATTAAATGTTTGAAATTATATTTGATTTTTCGAAGTATAAAATACCATTTTGAAATTTATAACCACGGGTTATAATAATGATTGGTTGTTAAAGAGACCAGGATCGGATATGGACATACTCTCTATCGATACCGAAAACCACTTTAACAACTGTGTACGCGGTAGAGATTCCAGAATGAAGTAGGATGGTGGCAACGTTCTTGAGGTATATAACATGGACCCGACTCCAGTGAGTTGGCTTAAGGTGGCTAAAACAGGAGCGATCTCGGGGCAAAAGGGGTAGCTCCTTTGGTCAGACGCACTTCTTCGATACATTCTATTACTCTGTGATTGTTTGGTGGCCACCCTTGATTAGGGAGTGTGTTCCGAGGTGGACGTATGTGGCTGCTACGTTACCACCATCCTATGCGTGTAATAGGTACATCTACCCTGGCATTGCCTCGTGCGCCGTGTCACCTACCATAGCGAGCCTTACTACGAGTATCTAATTGTGTCGTACCTATGGAGTATCTTCTCATAGTCTCCCGATCAGGAGATATGCATGTACTGTATAGACTACTGGCATTATTTGTGTTAAGGGCTATTTGGATAACCCCTTAACGCTATTTTAAAGTATGTTTATTTTACTGAAGACATTATTATAATAGCACAATATTACTACATAGTAAATGGTTTAACGGATCCTTAGAGGATGGACGGTCCCAAGCATCCTTTAAGTTACTTGTTCATTTAGTGCAGTTCACTTGAGTTGTTTACATTGTAAAAGTATGTATGTCCTGACTCGAGTGTTTTGTGTTTTTGCTTTACGCTCGGGTCAGCCTGAGTATTCACAGGTTTGGATTTCTCTTTCTAGAGCTAGTCTTTGCTAGAGATTCCGCTATCTATTTATCTTTCTATTTCAGTTTCAATTGTTCTAGTTTATCTCATGTATTGGTGAACTTTTATGTATTCGAGATTTATATTATGTTATTTTCGGACTGATGTTATGTATTTGTTTTGAGACTTGGTTATAGTAGCTTCATGAACTACTATGGTATTTTAATTTCCGCTGCGAGTTATTCTGATATTTGTGTGTCTGTGATTCTGTGTGATTCATTTTATTTGCTCCAAATTTATTACAATAAGTTATTTTGCATCATTCAAATCTGACATGTGTGGATTATTGTCGATTTGAATGGCACAAAATAGTGGGTCGTTACAAATATATATATATATATATATATATATATATAGAACTAAATTGAAATTGTATACACTTATAAAAACATAATTCTTAAATATATATATAAAAGTGTAAACATATGTAAATATAAAGTTAAATGAAATTTAATTAAAGGGTTTAAACATAAAAATACTTGTATTTAACATGTGTAAAGATTTTAAAATACATAGCGACAAGTGTAATCATTTTTAACATGCATGAAAACAAATGTCACTTGTATTCTCATTTTTAAAAATAAATAATAAAGAAGGGAAAAATAAGTTGTACACACACATCTATACTTCTTTTCATTTTGTTCAAAACTAAATGAAGTCCAAAGCAAGACAAAACTAGGAAATAAAAATAGAAAATATAAAAATATAAAAAAACAAATCAAAACAACGGTTTACAAATCTCCAACCTGAAGCTAACGGAGATCTAGATTCAACTCAGTAATTCAAAGATCAAGTTTAAAACAAAATTGAAAACGTGGAAACTAATTCAACTCAAACCTGAAAGCAATCAACCTGATTCAAAAGCAAATTTAAACAAATTCAAGATCAAGCTGGAGGTCCGGTGGTTACAGGAAATATAATCGCAGGGGTTTCAGATCATCGTGGAGGGGGTGCGACGGTGAAATAGGGTTTTCGAGCATATTTTGATCGTCGATGTATTTGTGGGTCATGTGGCGTCGTCGTGGCATCAGAAGCGATCGCACAAAGAGGATTTGAAGCGTAGTATCGTGACAAAGCTTTGGACGTGGTGGCAAGGTTGATGGTGATCGGGATCATCATCGGCGAGGTGTTTTTCTTGATCGAGTTTGGGTTCAGTATGGAGTCGAATTGCTCATTTTTGATTTCCCATCGAATTCGACGATCTTTGTTTTCGTAATGATGACAAAGATGATCAACGATGTGTCGGTGGTCGTGGCTCTGGTTGGAGGTGACCAGAATTGGTGTACACGTGCACGGTGATGGGTTGTGTCAGTGGGTTTGTGTTTGGGAAGTGAGAGTGATTATCTCAAGTTTTGTTTCAGGGAAGTCTGGGTTTCGCTCGAGATAGCACACGGGTAATATACGAGTGTTTAATGGCAACATGTCTTAAAAAGTCTAAAACGAAAATAGAAAAAAAGAAAAAGAAGGGGGAAGCGGCTCGAGATTGTACTCGGGAAATTTAAGATTTGGCTTGGGATTTCTACGATTAGACTCAGGTAGGTTAATTTATTAACCAAGTTTTAATTAAAACAAGTTTTAAAGTGAAAAACAAATCAAAATTTTAAATGATTTTCTTTAATCAATGTCCTCAAAATAATAAATGTTATTTAAAATATATGTGTAGATAAAAGATATATATAGTTTATTTTAACTTGAATAAATTAAGTTAATCATTAAATTTATTTAAAATAAATTAAATGACCATTAAATAATTGATTAAGAAAATGAAATGATTTTGATTATTAAGTAACTTAAAGGGTTTTAAGTTAAATTCTTACGTTAATGAAATTAAATTTCCAAGGTTCATTAAATATGGATATAAATAATAATAGGAAATAAATTAAGATAATGATTTATCTTTATTTAATTAAGGTTAATTAAATAGTGTAAGTAATAAAGGGATAATTACTTAGTTGAAATTAATTAAAGATAGTCAATTAATTAAGATAATTGAAGGTAATTAATTACTTAAAGATACAAACTGATTTAAAAGTAATTAATTAATGATTTAAATTTGATTAATCAAGTGATTAAAGGATAATAACTCAATGTAAATAATTTGTGATTTATTAATATAAGTGATTAGGGATAATCACTTATGGTAATTAATTAAGGATAATTAATTAAATGGTAATTAATTAAGGATTAATTAATATAATTAATTAAGGATAATTAATTAAATTGTAATTAATTAAGGGTTAATTAATTAATGTAATTATTAAGGATAATTAATTAAAGAATGATTAAATAATTAAAGGTCAATTATTTATTAATTAAAGGTTGATTATTTATTAATTAAGGTTGATTAATTAATAATTAAAGGTTAATTAATAAAAGATTAAAGGATAATTAATTAAAGGTTTGTAATTAATTAATGTTAATTGACCAGGATTAGTAATTTATTCATAAGTAATTAATCTAGTTTAAATTAATTATAATCAAGTGATTGATTTATTTGCTTATGGATGATTTGATTCTATTGGATGCTTTGAATTATTTGATATCTCTGATGTGTGATGTCTATGATATGAATTGTTTGAATTAAGCTGTGAACTATGATTTATTTATTTGTGATGATATTACTTGTTTATCTGTGAATGAATGATAAGCATTATAAGATTATACCGCTTATCGATATATTGTTGTGCTTGAATTGACGATGGTTGTGATATGTTATTGTTGTGTGTAAAACCCCCGGACTACACCACACATACACAAATATAGATTTCACGAGGAATTAGTTAAGTCACAGATATTTGAATTTAATATTATTTTATTCAAAATGATGAAATGCTTTTAAAAGTTGAATTTTGAATCCAAAATGTGTTGAATATGCGCTTATATGATTTTTGTTTGATGATAATAAACATATATATATATATATATATTCATTTAAATGTATATGTTAATGTACTATTTTATTTTTCATAGATTAAATAAATATTTGTTGAATAAAATAATTTACACAGAATTTGAATTCAAACAGAAATTTTATTCAAACAAATATTTATTACAATTTTGAATAGTATAAATTCAAGCTCTCACTATACATATACAATTTTGATTCTAATTACATCACAATTCAATTTACATAAATTCCTCACTACATATCACTCACACTCGTAGTTTATCTTCAACTTCATTCCAGTTAGAATCCAGCATCTGAGCAATCTGCAAAAATATTCACTAACGCGTTAAAATTGAAAAAGAAATATTTTTGCAATATAAAATAAAATATGGATTTTGAAAATATTATTTGCCTCAGTTATTTGGGTTGTTCGTCATCATTTACATTTGAATTCATCATACACGAACAATGTGACATGCACAGTGTATCACTGTACCTGCCACAAGGCCGTGCACATCGATATACACTTGATAATGCTACAGGGACAGGTGAGCATAGGTCAAACCCAAATGAAAAGCCGAGTTCAACTCGCGTGCAATATAAATAAAATTGCGACACGAGCACAAGGTCAAACCCGAGTTTTTAAAACTGGGTTCAACACAAGGCACAATAAAACTGAAGTATGGCAGATCATAAATAAAACAGCGTCAAAGCATCAAAGCTTATACAATCAGACAACAACAGAATGCATCCAGATGACAGTGTGAAAGTGCACCATCAAGAAACCACTGTAACGATGCAAACTGACTTGAAGAAATCCCACCAAGCAAACAAAATGTCAAAGACGAGACAATAGTGAAGAACTATCCCACTAACAACATGACCAAAAGATCAGAGACAAGCTTATATATCAAAGTGCACGAGGGCAGTTATACCAAAATAAATGCAACAGTAAAAAAGAAACAACATCAGCAGATACAAGACCAGAGAACTGCACAAGTGTAGCCTCGAACCAGAACATCAAAATACAGGTCTCAATATCAAAGAAACAGCATAAAAGCTTATGTATGCAGACCAAATGACAGACCAAGCTTCTACAAAGAAAATGTAAACATACGCAGGTGAAGCAATCTATCCAAACAGTGAACCATGTCATATACGGTGATGATACAAGCACTTGCAACAGAAAGTGGTGTAAATACAACTCGAAGCAATGCACCAAGTCCATATGTACAGCAAGCTACAATCTCAATGAATTGGATGAACAAGACTCAAGTATGTATACAGAGAGTATACAACATGACAATGCAGACACAAATAAAGACTACAAGTTCACATCCAGAAAATGTAAAGTCGAAGGCCACAGTGAAGAATGACCAGTTCATTTATGCAACAACGACCAAGTAGCATGTGACAGTATCAAGTGTATTCAACAAACCAATACACATGAAACAATTGGAGCAACAGAATATCAACTGGGCACATGAAGACCGACAACATCAAGTAAGAAAAACCAATGATACAAGAGAAGTGAACAACAATGCAACATGATGCAGCAACATTATATACAGTGAACAATGCAGCGTCAGGTCAATGAAGTTTTAACTCAAAACATGGAGCTACAGACCAACAACAACATCAAGCAGAAAGACATGAACAATGTAGGCCGATACAGTATGTAGTGCGAACACATGACAAGGCATAGTTTGTTACTGCAGTATAATATCAATGCAATGAAGTTGAGATTTATGGAGTTGAATTCATAAATCAATATCGAATTTTAATTAAGTTAGAAATCAACACAGTATAAAAATGGAAAAAGTCAAAAGTCAAATCCAAATAAAACAGGAAAGTTTCTGCCGTATCAACCAAGGAAAAATCGAACGCCTCAGAGTAAAAACCGTGTGAATCAAGGAAGTCAAAAATATCACAAACTGAGAAAGGAAAGTGATACAAACAAATTCTAGGGTCTCGGAATTCATATAAATACATCACCCAAGTTCATCATCAGTGGTGAGTTAAAAAAAAAGGACAATCGATAATTCAAGAAATTAAATCCTGAAAAGCAAAAGGAACGAACAACGTACCAAAGTTGATTCGCAATCTCGTGGCAAGCAGCCGATCATCAGAGAAGCAGTGAGCAACACACTCGATCGAGCAAGGCAACACGCAAACCAGAGAATCGATCAACATAGGCGTGCTTCGAAAAGCCCTAATTTGGATCGAAAAACTCAAGCCCTAATTTCAGAGCGCAAAGAGGAACGAAAGCAAGGCCGTCATTTTACAAAAGCAAAAAGAAAAAGGAACGGACAGAAGAAATGAATTGGGCCGGCCTTGTTTTTAATATAAAAAGGCTTTAGTTTATATTTCAATTAGGGTTTTAGTTTTAAAATTGTTTTTAAGTTTGTTTTAAATTTAAATTCTCTTTTAAGGTTGTATCTTTCGAATCAAATCTTGGTATATCACCACCTAGGATTTAGGTTGTGTCAGATTGTCCAGTTAGGATTAGTTCAGTAAGCAGGGTTTGCGAGTTTGCAAAACTCTATAGGCGGTAGCAGGGTTTGCGAGTCTATTAGAGTGTTTGTAAGCGGGAGACTGTTTAATTCTAATAGAAATATGGGAATGCAGCAGTAGGCAGGGGTTGCCGAAGCTGGGTAAATTTTGTGTGTGATTTACTTTTCAGCATATTTACTTTTCTGCAGTTTGTTTTTGCGTTTAATTCGAGAAGATTTGCTATAACCATATTCACCCCCCCCCTCAAGGGTTAATCTAGATCCTACAAGTGGTATCAGATCCCGGTATTTTCCTTTGACTCTAAAGTCATGAATCCACCAAATAATGCTTTTTTTGAGGGGCAATCTATTGCTAGGCCACCCATTTTTAATGGGAACGATTATGCTTATTGGAAAGTTAGGATGGGTATTTATCTTAGTTCTGTTGATTATGATGTTTGGGACATTATTGAAACTGGCTATAAATCTCCCACTATAACTGTTGGTGATACTGAGATTCCTAAACCTAAGGATAGGTGGGGTGCTAACGATAAGAAATTAAAAACTACAAATGCTAAGGCCATGAATGCTTTGATCTGTGCTCTTGATAAGATTGAATTTAATAGAATTTCTCATTGTAAAACTGCACAGGAAATTTGGCATACCTTGGAGGTGGCACATGAAGGAACTTCTCAAGTCAAGGAATCTCGCCTAGCCCTTTTCAACAATGAATATGAGAACTTTGTGATGGACAAAGGAGATAGCATAAAGGACATGTTTGGACGCTTTTCAACTTTGGTGTATAATGCTAGAGCGCTTGGGAAGGTATTCACTGAGGTAGAGCTTGTGAGGAAGGTGCTACGAGTCTTACTAATGAGCTTTGAGGCAAAAGTCACGGCAATACAAGAATCGAAAGATCTGAGTAAACTAAGCATGGAGGAGTTGATCGGCAACTTGATGACATATGAGCTTGAGCTAAAAGAAAAGGAGGACCGCAATAACTCCGAATCAAAGAAGAAGACGATTGCCTTAAAGAGCAAAGAAGAAAGCGATGAAGAAGAAGAAGATCCAATTGAAGAGCTTACAATGGCTGTCAATAATCTTAGAAAATGGTCAAGATTCAGGCCACGCAAGAAGAAAACAAGTGGTAATAGGTCAAAAGATTCTGACAATTCCGATAATGAATTGACGTGCTTTAACTGCAAGAAGCCTGGCCACTTCAAACAACAATGCCCACTTCTCAAAAACAACAAAGGAAAGAAAAAGAAGAAGAAGGCCTTTGCAGCGACTTGGGATGATGAAGAAGGAGAGGAAGTTTCGAATAATAGCTCAGAGGAGGCTAATTTGTGTCTTATGGAAAAATCAGATTCAGAAGCAAGCTTAGAGGAATCTAGTGGGGGGTGACTATTCTTATAAAGAACTTGCTTTGATGTGTTGTGATCTTACTAAAATTGTTGGTACTCTTGAATCTAAAATTGAAAAACTAAAATCTGATAGGAGAGAACTTGTCCATGAAAATTCTAGGTTAGAAACTGAATTTGAAAATATTCAAAACCTAGACCGTAAAAAATGTAAAATTTTAGATTCAGAATTATCAAGACTTAAGAATAACTTTGAGAATCTTGAAAAAGAAAACTTGAGTCTTAAGGAAACCATTAACACTAGGAAAAAGGATTTTATAAATAGATGCACCTCACTTGTAACTGAAAACACAACACTAAAAACCAAAGTCCAAAATCTTGAGAGGAGAAAAATCATTCAACATGTTATTGGGAAATCAAATTTTTGCTAACAATAGAAAAGGACTAGGCTTTGGGAAAACACAAGTTGATGATAATGCAAAAGGTAAGAGTGTCTTTGCTAGATGTGAAATAATTGGATATCGTATTGAAAATTATAGTCATAGGAACAAGAACACAAAATTTATACAAGTTTGGGCTCCTAAGAATTCTACAAACAAATTTCATGTCTATTGGAACAAGAATGAAAGGACAAAACAAATCTGGGTACCGAAAGGAACATATATAAATAGTTTTGGGTCTCCTTAAAATTATCTTTCAAAATATTCTGCCACTAACAATCATGGACCTATAAAAACAAATAGGTCACAAAAAACTTTTCCCGTGTAGGTGTGGTGGCAGGCTAAGGAACAACAACAGTGGTCTCTGGATTTTTGGCTGTTCCAGAAACACAACGGGCGACAAAGCAAAGTTCCTTAGCCTATTATAAAGGTGACAGAATCACAATGGATAACAACGGAAAATATCATAAAGGTAAAACAGGTAATGGTATATCTATTTGAACGATATATTAAATGTGATGATCTGCACCATAATCAGCCAATATTGAGATGGTGAAGAGATGACGATTTTGATTCTGACTTGTTCAACATAGTTGGCTAATTATATTTATGCCAAAAACACTATAAAATTCTCTAATTTTTTTTGATTATATTAGGTTGGATCAAAAATAGTGTTTTGTTGGATATTAATACATTTGGTTATAATTTGGCTAACTCTATATTCACGTTTTTTTTATTATTTACACGGCTTCAATTCAAATTCAAAGAATGTCATTTAAATTGTTGTTAAAAGTGAGTTTGAAATTTTTGGTGCACACTTCATGGTTTGGTCGATCAAATTCAATTAATGATAATTTTTGAGTGAAATAGAAATTTAGATGCAGATTGCACTGGTAATCTAGTTGATAGAAAAATTACTAGTTGAACGTTATTTTTGAGACATTTAGTAACTGCATCGTTTTTCAAAGAAAATATCTGCATATTTTTCATTTCAAATAATTTTCAAAGAGCAGAAAATTTTCTCATATAACCCCCTCGAGAAAATCATTTTTAATCATATTTTCAGATTAGTCATTGTGAAAAATTGATTTCATAATTATCTTTGAATTTGATTTAAATGACAATTTTAACTAGTCTAACTCCCTAATAATTATCGAAAAGATAAATAGTGATTGAAAAAAAATGATGAGTGTTGATATTTTTCATACATTACTCAAGACAGTATATTTTAGAAAAATTTCTTTAGAAATTCAAACAAGAGTTATAAAACTTTTTGTTGGGTGAAGATTCCATAACCATTTCTATGTCTATCATATTTCTATCAACCATCGCTCATTAAAAATTCAATATAGTTTGTCGATATGTGGTACTTTAAACAGGAATCATTCGTTTTTCATTTTATAAAACAAAATAAAATCCAAAGTATTCACTCTCATTTAAAAGTCCTTACGGTTATGCATGAGTGAATTACTTGGAATTTGTTATGTGCTTCCATGCTCATTTAAAAGTCCTTATGGTTATGCATGTATGAAACGCATATCAAAATTGATTTATTAAATAAACAAGTTGATTCTAATCCCATTTAAAAGTCCTCACGGTTATGCGTGATTAGAAGATACTTGAATTCAATTTTAAAATTAAATTGGAATACTACTAATCTCATTTAAAAGTCCTAACGGTTATGTATGATTAGTAGATATTCAAATTCCTGATATAAGTGTACCACAAACAGATACAACTGTATGGTTTTATATGATGACATCATTTCCATTACTTCTAGAAGTGGAATTTGCGCCTAACGAGGGTAATTATGATTTTTGTTTGATCTTTTTATTGAAATTTAATATTTATATTCAATTGAGTTTTAATGTTGAATTAATATCGATCACTTTATCTCTATTTTCTCTAACACTATTATTCTTTTGCTGATAACAAAAGGGGGAGAGAAAAGTTAAGATTTTATCAAATAAAATCAAGCAAAGGTCAAATAATTTTCCATTTGCATCTAGGCTCATTTGTATATTTCTATTTGTATGCATATATGTAGGGGGAGCATCGTGTAGAGAGGAAGCATTTAAATAGGGGGAGCAATTAGAGTACATCATTGATCAAATACATTTAACACAGTCAAAATCTTAAATATATGTTTGTTATCATCAAAAGGGGGAGATTGTTGAATATGCGCTTATATGATTTTTGCTTTATGATAATAAACATATATATATATATATATTCATTTAAATGTATTTGTAATGTACTATTTTATTTTTCATAGATTAAATAAATATTTGTTGAATAAAATAGTTTACATAGAATTTGAATTCAAACAGAAATTTTATTCAAACAAATATTTATTACAATTTTGAATAGTACAAATTCAAGCTCTCACTATACATATACAATTTTGATTCTAATTACATCACAATTCAATTTACATAAATTCCTCACTACATATCACTCACATTCGTAGTTTATCTTCAACTTCATTCCAGTTAGAATCCAGCATCTGAGCAATCTGCAAAAATATTCACTAACGCAGTAAAATTGAAAAAGAAATATTTTTGCAATATAAAATAAAATATGGATTTTGAAAATATTATTTGCCTCAGTTATTTGGGTTGTTCGTCATCATTTACATTTGACTTCATCATACACGATCAATGTGACATGCACAGTGTATCACTGTACCTGCCACAAGGCCGTGCACATCGATATACACTTGATAATGCTACAGTGACAGGTGAGCACAGGTCAAACCCAAATGAAAAGCCGAGTTCAACTCACGTGCAATATAAATAAAATCGCGACACGAGCACAAGGTCAAACCCGAGTTTTTAAAATTGGGCTCAACACAAGGCACAATAAAACTGAAGTATGGCAGATCATAAATGAAACAGCGTCAAAGCATCAAAGCTTATACAATCAGACAACAACAGAATGCATCCAGATGACAGTGTGACAGTGCACCATCAAGAAACCACTGTAACGATGCAAACTGACTCGAAGAAATCCCACCAAGCAAACAAAATGTCAAAGACCAGACAATAGTGAAGAACTATCCCACTAACAACATGACCAAAAGATCAGAGACAAGCTTATATATCAAAGTGCACGAGGGCAGTTATACCAAAATAAATGCAACAGTAAAAAAGAAACAACATCAGCAGATACAAGACCAGAGAACTGCACAAGTGTAGCCTCGAACCAGAACATCAAAATGCAGGTCTCAATATCAAAGAAACAGCATAAAAGCTTATGTATGCAGACCAAATGACAGACCAAGCTTCTACAAAGAAAATCTAAACATACGCAGGTGAAGAAACTCTATCCAAACAGTGAACCATGTCATATACAGTGATGATACAAGCACTTGCAACAGAAAGTGGTGTAAATACAACCTGAAGCAATGCACCAAGTCCATATGTACAGCAAGCTACAATCTCAATGAATTGGATGAACAAGACTCAAGTATGTATACAGAGAGTATACAACATGACAATGCAGACACAAATAAAGACTACAAGTTCACGTCCAGAAAATGTAAAGTCGAAGGCCACAGTGAAGAATGACCAGTTCATTTATGCAACAACGACCAAGTAGCATGTGACAGTATCAAGTGTATTCAACAAACCAATACACATGAAACAATTGGAGCAACAGAATATCAACTGGGCACATGAAGACCGACAACATCAAGTAAGAAAAACCAATGATACAAGAGAAGTGAACAACAATGCAACATGATGCAGCAACATTATATACAGTGAACAGTGCAGCGTCAGGTCAATGAAGTTTTAACTCAAAACATGGAGCTACAGACCAACAACAACATCAAGCAGAAAGACATGAACAATGTAGGCCGATACAGTATGCAGTGCGAACACATGACAAGGCATAGTTTGTTACTGCAGTATAATATCAATGCAATGAAGTTGAGATTTATGGAGCTGAATTCATAAATCAATATCGAATTTTAATTAAGTTAGAAATCAACACAGTATAAAAATGGAAAAAGTCAAAAGTCAAATCCACATAAAACAGGAAAGTTTCTGCGGTATCAACCAAGGAAAAATCGAACGCCTCAGAGTAAAAACCGTGTGAATCAAGGAAGTCAAAAATATCACAAACTGAGAAAGGAAAGTGATACAAACAAATTCTAGGGTCTCGGAATTCATATAAATACATCACCCAAGTTCATCATCGGTGGTGAGTAAAAAAACGGACAATCGATAATTCAAGCAATTAAATCCCGAAAAGCAGAAGGAACGAACAACGTACCAAAGTTGATTCGCAATCTCGTGGCAAGCAGCCGATCATCAGAGAAGCAGCGAGCAACACACTCGATCGAGCAAGGCAACACGCAAACCAGAGAATCGATCAACATAAGCGTGCTTCGAAAAGCCTTAATTTGGATCGAAAAACTCAAGCCGTAATTTCAGAGCGCAAAGAGGAACGAAAGCAAGGCCGTCATTTTACAAAAGCAAAAAGAAAAAGGAACGGGCAAAAGAAATGAATTGGGCCGGCCTTGTTTTTAATATAAAAAGGCTTTAGTTTATATTTCAATTAAGGTTTTAGTTTTAAAATTGTTTTTAAGTTTGTTTTAAATTTAAATTCTCTTTTAAGGTTGTATCTTTCAAATCAAATCTTGGCAAATCACCACCTAGGATTTGGGTTGTGTCAGATTGTCTAGTTAGGATTAGTTCAGTAAGCAGGGTTTGCGAGTTTGCAAAACTCTATAGGCGGTAGCAGGGTTTGCGAGTCTATTAGAGTGTTTGTAAGCGGGAGACTGTTTAATTCTAATAGAAATCTGGGAATGCAGCAGTAGGCAGGGGTTGCCGAAGCTGGGTAAATTTTGTGTGTGATTTACTTTTCAGCATATTTATTTTATGCAGTTTGTTTTTGCGTTTAATTCGAGAAGATTTGCTATAACTCTATTCACCCCCCCCTCTAGGGTTAATCTAGATCCTACAAAATGGTTTGGAAATGGAAATGGTTTGAATATGAAAAGCGTTTAAAAAAAAGAAGTTTTGAAAATTGAATTTTAGTTTGAATATAATATATTTTGTTTAAGTTTTTGAAATTATTTTAGAAATTATGGTTTGCAAGGGGTGATACAAGTTATATAATATATATATATATATATATATGGATTTTCAAACCATCTTTAAAGTATTTTAAAAAGTATTATTTTAGGAATTTAAATTTTATCCAAGTTTATACTTTAAAGGCTATAACTTATGCATATTTGATCGGATTTTTTCTGAAACGAAAGACTTTTGTTTTCAAATGATAACAGCTTTCGTATAAAGGGAAAATTTCCATTTTTTGTTGAAAGGTTTTCATGTTATGGGTGAATCAAATTGAAAATAGTTTTGAAGTTATGAATGAATCTTTGTTAAAGAGTGGTGAACTTTGTTTCATATTTAAAATGATCTTAAAGGTAAATCTTTTGTTTAAAAGATTAAAGTGGAAATTTGTTTAAACCATTCAAAAAGAAAGGTTTTGGGCATAAAGTTGTGACTCAATTAAGATCCCAATATATTCATATGATTTTAAAAATTAAGCGCTTATGATTCGGCTTAGTCGAGAGAGGACTTTATGTCATAAAACCCATTCCAAATAATGATACAACGAAATGGATAACATTTAAAGACGGTGATGAAGACCGGGTATTTTTGAGAATGAAAGGATTACCTGTCGAATGTCTCTGCACTGAGTCGTGCTGGTATAGAGATCTCCATATGTGATAGGGAGTACGATCGGGTTTGTGAATACCCGGATTTGCAAGGGCTTCTTTTGAAGTGTCTTCGGTTCCATTCGAACCCGGAATGGACTTGTATGGATGTATGTCTGAAGTTACACTTTGAGATGTAAAGATGGTTTCTATCATATACAATTCTGTTTGGTGGCGGAGAATTCATTATGTTAGCTTAACACCCTTCTCTGAGACGTACGAGCTCAGAGGTTATGTAGTTGATGGTTACTAGTGATATATTCCCAATTTGGTAATGTGGCATACCAAGTGCTGCTGATCATTTGTTGATCAAAGCATGGATTTTGTGAAAAGCGTAGCTTTGTGGACGAGACATCGTCGGACCTCACAATCCGAAAATGGTCGAGTCAGGAAGGATGCAACAGGGTTATGAGGATCGCGCCCTTTAGGGTATGTGCATTTCCTTCTGGATAAAAAGTAGTATCATGGTATAGAGCCCAGATATTTAACTTATGTGGTTGTTGCAATTAGTTGGTGAATCCGGGGATAAAGGTCGGTGACGACCGAGGGATGGCATACTCGTGACAGTTAGTTACTTAGTTACAGAGGTAACACTGCCTTGTGTTGGTAGAGAGCCGGTTAGGTTCTCGGGTCATCCCTCCAGAGGCGTACCCATGTGGTGGGGAAGTTCCTTAGCCTGACAATATGTTGGAAATCCAATCACCCAATACGCGCCCTATACAGTTCTAGTTGTAGAACCTGCCATGTAATATGGTAGCTACAGTAGGCATACTATAATGTTTTATATGCTGGCTAAGATTAATATTTTACCTGCAAATGTTTTCTGCACTATGCACTAATAATAATATCAAAAGGAATTTTTGCGTATCAAGCATGTTTGACTATCATAAGCAGAAATCTCCTCCAATTGCGCATTTGCATTGTGCATGTGGCGGGAGGCTTTATGGTAGTTTCATTTTCCAAAAAGCATAGTGGATTTCTTTTCTTTATTTTCTTTTGCTCAAATTAAACTGTTTTTGTTTACTCATACCAGTCACATGACTGACCTGGAATTTATTGTTCCCTTTCTAAACTCTGGGTGCCCACAATTTTTCACACGGGCAGCGTAGAGTCAGATTTTCAGATAATCAAATAGTAGGTGTAGCTTTTGGCAATTCTTTAGAGTCTGTGGTTTCGTGATCGCATTTGTTTCACTTCAACATTTCTGCACTGGGTTTGCCTAACTTCAACATGATGGTGGTTCTCGCTTCGGGCTCGGAGCTTTGGAGCTTGGCATTGAAGATGTTGTTTTCCACTATTGTTGCTGGTGTTTTCTGCTGTGTCTTCCGGTTCTGTGTATCTCTGATAATGTTGATCATTTCATTTGTATCATTGTTGTATCAAATGTTGTGTATCAATAAAATTATTCATTTTGTTTCCGCTGTGTTGTTTTCGCCTAATGTTGTTATAAGCTCCAGCGAACCAGACTCAACGTTTGAATCTGCGGCATTCGAATACGAGTGATGTATTTGGGTGTCGATTTTCGAAGGTTATATCCGGGTCGTTACAATATCTCATTCTCATTTATTCATTATTCTATCGGTTCACATTCAACTAATTTACATTCAATTATTACTTAGTATATTTCTTTTAACTGTAATAACACATGGAATCATTCCATCAAATTTTACCCAAGTTTAGTATAAACATTATGTATAACCATTAATGCTTATTTTCGCTTTACAACTTAAGTTTACGTTTATTTTTAGCAAACAATATTCCAAAACATATTCAATTCATTTTGCAACTTAAATTGAATTTCATTTTATAACTCGAGTCCATATCCATTTCACTAATTTATTTCATTAGTTTATATCATTAATTCCTTACAAATCAAATTCAATTTAATTTAACTTTTCTTAAATTAAATTCCATTTCAAAATTCATTTTACTTAAGTTAAATTTTGTTTCGTGATTCAATTTTCAAATTTACTTTTCTAACATTTATGTTCAATAATTTCTTTTTTTAAATTCCTTTTAACTCACTAATTATCAAAATTTATAAGTTATAAAACTTAGTTTCTTATCTTTTCATCAAAACACTTACATAACAACTTTCAAAATTCAAACGCCCAATTTTTCATTTATTATCCTCAAATCACTTTGAAAGTATACGATACATAATTCCTTTTTATATCAAAATATACTTTTGAATTTTAAAGTCAGAACTAGTTTTACCAAAACGAAACCTCAATGGTAGAAATCCATTACACGGTAACTCAATAATGAATACTAATGATGCTATAGTCATCACCGGAATTATATTTCAACGATCGAAGTGAGTGCAGTGCTTTTTATTTCTTTTAAAACCTTTTTATTTATAAATTATATTTATAAATTTTCTTTATATGTAACTTCACTTTGGTTATATAAAACCATTTTTTATTTTTTATTTTTATTTACATAATAATAACAACAACTTTTATTAGAACACAAACAACGAACAAAAAATTATAATAATCAAATACTATCATTCACTAATAACTAAACACGCCAAATACAACAATTATAATTTATGAAAAGTTATTCCTTTATATATAAAATATAATCAAGGTAAAATTATTTCATTTACCAATTTCAAAACAAAGTTGTGTCGGTTTGCCTTGTTCAAGCATTTAGAAACCCCTATCGACAACATGGCGCCCCACGTACCGACCAGAATTCATAAGCCACTCAATAAATAAATTAACACGATATAAAACACTTTTTTAATCAATAACAAATACGCGCTCATATCTATAATACACTCAAACTCATTCTAGGTTGCTACTGACCCTATCTATAATGAGTACCCAGCCAAAGCCTAGGTGTTTGCACCATCCTAAGCTCTAATACCAACTGAAACGACCCATAAACCCTATAATTTAAGCTAACAATAAACCACACATATCTAACCCAAATCGAATGAAGATGCGGATAATTATAGGAAAGAAGGAAGAAAGAAGAAGAAGAGAAAGAGAAACTAAAACAAACATACAATCTCATAATCACAGCGGAACAACATATAATATGATATCAATAGACTTTACAAAAAAGAAACTATCATATATATAAATCCATCAAAGTATAACAATCAAATCACAATCATCAGCCTAAACAGTTATAATAACCTGTCCTCACAAATGCTGATAATTTAGAAAATAATGCAACGGAAAATAAACATATACGTGAATACGACTTGAAGACCTCCAGCTTGTCTGCTGAACCTCCAAAGCATCCAAATCTAAATTTGTAAAAATGCACGGTCCGACCCGAGCATTGAAAGGGAGGAATTCCTGGATCAGTCTGGTAAACCAGCGTGACAAAACACATCTTAACTAATTTTTTAAGCTATAAAAACTTTTCTTTATCAAAATAAAGGTATCTCATAAGACCATGCCGTATATAAACACGAACGGGTTTTTTTCCTTGCGAGAACTAAAATATTTCATATCAAATCCTGGTATATATTATACTAGTGTCTAGTATGCAAATAATATTAAAATAGCCAAAATTGTTACATTGGTTAAATTTTACGACGTAATAGGTTTACAAGCAAAATGGCGGGGACGTATTAGAGAATGGATTTCCATACAATGAGAGATAAGGAACTACCTTCCATATAGTACATCTCTAGAGTAATGTACCGAGGATACAAAAACATCCTCTGCATCTAGTGAGACTGGTCAATCCGTATTTGGCACTCATACATGGCTCGGATAGAAACTGAATATGTCGTCAGCTCTGTTGTTACCGACCTATTCGAGACCTCTCATAGCATACACCACATACCTGATATATAAAGGGTTATCTAGAAAGGTGATGATCATACCCTTATGGTTGTGAACCACATAGCCTAACGGCATACCCTGTTTAAGCCATTATCGGGTGATGACGCTTAAGGTAACGTTTAACTTTCATATAGCACATTCCACTTTGAATGCCGCACTGCCATTCCTGCAATCACACAACTGATTTCTACAAACGTATAACTCCTGAGCTCATATGTCTTAGGAAATGGTGTTAAGTAAGAGAAGTTTCCTTCTCTGCCACTAAATAGATGATACGTTCGTAGAGCTCAATCAATGTAATTAGAAATGCAACGTAGAACATTCGTCCATACAAGTTGTCCAGGAACAAGATAAACCAAAGGCACTCTCCTACTAAATCTTGTTGGGAATTGCCCCTAGGATTAGTAGCGAGAAGTCTTTGCATATTGTAGATTTTCAAAATAAAGCACCACTGTCATCACAGATGTGCAATATGCATCGTGGGTCTAGTAGCAAGTAGCCCTGGATCATGAAGATCTCCGTCTTCAAAATTGTGATGCCTCGGAATTTTAGGCAATATCAATTTTATAATCTGTATTAATAATTTAATTGATTTGATAATTTTCTTTTATAATTTTAATTTAAATTGGAAAGTTTATTCTTTTAAAAGCAAATAATTATTTAATTGGAAAATTTATTTTTTTAAAGTTAATAAAATGTTTTCTATTTATAATTTATATATATTTGTATATATTGTAAATAGAAAAGCTTTGGTTTGAATTTAATAAATAAAATCGTGTTTTCAAATTCTAATATATATTTTGGTAATTTGGAAGTTATGGTTAAATTTAGTATATAACTTCTGTAAGATTATTTAAATAAATAACCATATAGTTTTAAAATATTTAAGGTAAATGTTTATTTGTCTAAATTATAGCTTAAGTTTAAATTCAAATAAGATTAATAAAAAGGTTTGTTTTATTTTCTTTTTAAATATTGCTTGATAAATATGATTTCAAAATATATATATATAAGTTTAAAATAAAATTTACAAACATATAAAACATATGATACATTAATTTATTTAGTAAATAAGTAATTTATAAATAATGAGGCAATCTCTTTTATAAATTATTTAAAATTTACGAAATTGTTATTTTCAAACAATAATAATGTGTTGTTTTTATATATAGATATAAATAGATTTTTTAGAAAATAGAATTTTTATTTCCAAATTAAATGTGTCGTTATGTATGCATATATAAGTTGATTTTAAATTGGATTTTTAAACTTAATTTGAATTTGAATTTGGATTTAAATTTTAAATTTAAAAGACAATATTTTGGATTTAAAAATATATGTATAAGATTTTATTTATATATAATTGGTTAGAATTATAAATTAAGTATAAGAGCTTTTTATTAACATTAAAATAAATATAAATTACATGATTACAAGTGTAAATCTATAAAAGCTTGTTTTGACAAGTGTTAATTAATAAACAAGAGTAAATGACAAATGTTGAGTTTTAAACAAGTGTCATTTTTAATTTTGATTTTCTTTTATTTTTAATAGATCACAAATTTAACCTATAAACACATGCTTTCTTCTCTTCATTCCTTTTCCTATTTCTCTTTTTAAAAACTAAGAGAAAACTCAAACCAAATTCTCAGAACAAAATCTGTAATTAACACTTCTCAAACCAGAAATTTATCAAATTCAATAACCTGTAAATCTCATTTCCAGTATCAAAACAACAAAGCATGTACATTTTTCTTCAACCTGGAATCAAAGCAGATTTCATCTATGTTCCAAATGCTAGTCATCTCTGCAAGTTTCAGTAACAAAGCACATTCTTCAACAATTCAAGTACTTTTCCAGATCTCGGCAATTCAAGTATTAAAGAATCAAAGAAACATGTTTCCTGCATTAAAGTTTTTAAAAGTTTAAAAGCTATTTCAAGATAAGGCTCTGTTCATCATTTTTAGTGGTGAGTAACATCCTTTCTAAAAGCTTAAGTATATGAATTTGGTTGCATGTTAATTTCTGGAATAAGTATGTTTGTGTGAATATATATAAGTGAGTTTCTATATATATATATATATATATATATATATATATATATATATGGATGTATAGATGTGTGTGCATGTCTATTACCTGTGACATCTCTGTTCTCAGTTTCAAGCTCAAGATTTTAATCAAAATTCATGTTCACTTGATCTAATCTTTGTTAGGGCTTAGGCTTTAAACAAAATTTGTTTGTTTAATCATAGAGTAAGTTTTAAAATTATATTTAAGTGATTTAAATTTGAAATTTCTCTGGAAAACCCAAAGAACAGATTAAGCTTAAGATATGAAAAATTTCACATATCTTAATTTATCAATTTAGGCATATAATCTGAAACCTTATCTAGAAACTTGATTTTTAAAAATAAAATCACAAATTTAAGTATTGGGTTGAGCGAGCAGTTCGAGTTTGTTCAAAATTGGAGTTTTGGGTGGTTTTTGATGATCTAGGTGATCGGGGAGGTCATGGTCTTCTCTGGAGGTAGAGGGATGATGGGTGAGCTCGGCAAAAATGGCAGTATGGTATACTAGTCACTATGGCGGCGGTGTGGGGTCGTAGTTAACCCTAGTTTAGGGCTTGGTCGGAAATGTATTCACCCCGGCGTCTCTAGTAGATCGAGTTCTACTAGATTTTGGGAACTGGTAGCGGGGAGGTTGGCAAAGGTGTGGCTGGAGACTCAAGCACTCCGATGATCGGCATCATGGATTCAAGGGATTTACAGGTAAGGGGTTTTTGGTTCCAGGTTGAATGAGTCCCTCGATTTCGATTTTGAGTTTGTGTTTGGGTTTTGGTGGTCGGGGTCATAAGATTGGGTGATCATCAACGGAGGTAGTTGTCATCACGATGTACTGTGTAGGTGCACAGGCGTCAGGGGATGTCAGTGTTTTGGTTTGTGGTTTCATCTCGAAGGAAGGCCTGTGTTTGTGGAGTAATGACCCGAGTAATGTCTCGGGTTGATCCGTGAGTAAAGTGTTTCCAAATTTTAACCTTAACACTTAAACAAATTTTGTAAAAAAAGAAAGAAATGGGTTTTCTCAGGTTAATGCTCGAGTAGTCTTCGGGTTGAACCCGAAGCAGCGTTTTAAAACAGATTTTAAAAGTTTTATTTAAAAAAAAGCAAGTTTTTGAATTTAAATAAATTTGATTTTAAACTTTTTCTATATGAATTTCTTTTGTATAAAATAAGTTTTCTTTAATATTTGATTAAGAGATTTGTAATTTGCTTAACTCAAATTTTGTTAAAGTTAAATTTTTAGTCATTTTAAATCTTAAATTTGAAATGAAATTTAAAAGTAAACTTAAAAGTAAAATGTTTCAAAGGAATTTGTAAATGATAATAAAGTCAATGATAAGGATAATATTTTATCTTAAAGTTAATTAAGATTTAGTGATTTGAGATTTATTAAATTAATAAGGTAATTAAAGGGTAATTAATTAATTTAATTAATTAATGATTAAGGATTGATAATAAAGGGTTATAAGTTAATTAATTTAAGAGTTAATTAATTTGTAATTAAGACTCGTTAATTAGATAAATAAAGATTTTTAATTAATGATTAGAAATTAATTAATTAAGTAATTAAAGATGAATTAAATTACAATTCTAAGCATTAATTAATTAAGTAATTAGAGATGAATTAATTGATTATTAAGAATTAATTAATTTTATTTAATAATGGTTAATTAAAGCATAATTACTTAGGAAAGTAATTAAAGGATGGTTAATGAGTATAATTAAAAGAAAGATCATTAGCTAGGGATTATGAACTGATTAATTAATGTGATTAATTTAAGATAATTAATTAGATTAATTAATTAAGGATAATCATTTGTGGAATTGGTTAAGTATAATTACTTAATGTAATTTATAAAGTGTAATTACTTAGTGAAGTAATCAATGGATAATAACTAGATGTAATTAATTGGAGAATGGAAGTAGTTTTGGGTTCAATTATTTTGTGAAATTAATAAGTAGGATAATTACTTAGTGGAAGTAATTAAGGATTAATTACCTAGTGTAATTAATTTAAGAATTAATTAATAAAATTATTTAGAAGTTAATTAAGTAATGTAATTAATTAAGGATGGTTAATCATTGAATGTGATTAATCAAGGTTGATTAATGAATGTGATTAATTAAAGATTAATTATTAAATGTGATTAGTTTGAGGAATAATTAATTAAGAAGTAATTAGAGGATCATTAATTAATGTAATTAATGAAGTACTTAAGAGTTGATTAATCAAAGGATAATTAATCAATGAAGTGATTATAGAATAATTAATTAATGTAACTTATTAAGGGTTAATGTAATTAATTATAATTAATTAATTGGAGTAATTAAAGGTTAATTACTTTAAATGGTTAAGAATAATTAATTTGTGTAATTAATCAAAGGCTAATTATTTAATGTAATTAGAGAATAATTAATCAAGGATGATTAATTAAGATGGATAATTAGAGGGTGATTAATTAATTGATTTGTAATTAATTAATGGTTAATCAAGCAAGATTTATAGTGATGGAAGTAACTAATTTAATTTATTTTAAATTAATTAAAGATGGTGTGATTAATTTATCTTTGCTTATGGATGGCTGAATGATATTGAATGCCTTGGATTGTTTGATATCTCTGATATGAGATATGTGCTAATCTGTGATATGAGATGCTTTGGTTGAATTGTGATGATATGGATTATCTATTTGTGATAATGTGAATTATCTATCTGTGTAAATATAAAGAATAAATCAAATTTTTTTAACTTTAAAACAACTTTCCCTTTAAGATACGTTTGGATTCCGATGAGATCGGGATCAAATATCAAGTTTGACTATCCGAAAACCACATCGAACCAAATTAAACGATAGGCCGTGAATTTCAAGTAATGATCGAGATGAAGATTCAAAGTGCAATGGCTATTGTCGTTAACTCTGAGGATGACTCCAAAATGAGTGTAACGTGATAGTGCCTACGGTTTCGTTCGAACCCGGAACAAACTTGTATGGATTGAATGCTTTCAAAACATCGTCATTGGAGGATGATGAGCATTCTAAGATAGATATGTTCTATAAAGGTAATCGTAGCCTCAAGCCTCATCAAACGAGAATGGCTAAAACAGGGGAGATGCAGCAAGGCTAAGTGAGTTGCGCTCAAGTAAGACAAGATTTCCCCTATCTAGAAGTTCCTTTTTATTCGGCTGTATGGGCAGTTGATTGCAACAATTCTGGGGTTGTCTTGTTCGAGACTATCAAGTAAGGGATGGTTCCGGCCTTGTGTTGCAGGGGATTTTGGGTGGATCCTCGGTATGGTGATCTCGACCACATACTGTGATGGGCGGTACCCCAGTAGCCCTGCCATTGATGGAAACCCATTCTTCCTACGTGCCCTTTACGATTTTGAATGTATAACCCACTTTGTGGCTAGCATGCTGGAATTTAATCATGTAACAATTTCAGCTATTTCTTATTTACTTGAAAACCCTAGACCCTATTATAGTATCACTGGATTTCCTATCAAATGTTTTGGTTATCGTAAGGTAATTTTTTTCCCGTGCTTATGTATGGGAAGTCTTACGAGATACCTTTTGGTTTCAAAGGATGTTCAAAGTTAAGCAACTTTAACATGTTACACACACCAGACCCATGTCTGACCCGGAGTTTATTTTCTGTTTTCTTAAACTCTTGGGTACTCAAATTTTTACGAGTAGATAAGGGACTCAGGTTAGCTTTAACGAATTATGGAGGAGATATGGAGCAGGAGGCTTTAGCGTTTGTAGATATATAATGTTTACGCTGTGTTGGTATCTCTGTGTTGTATTTTGAGTTGTATGATTGACGTGTGTTTATAACTATCTAGTATGTAATGTATATGTTGTGTAACTCTGATAGATGTTTTATATTATGTAATAATTATGTGATTAATATAATTTATCCGTTCCGCTGTGAGATTCTGATATCCGTGTTGTTATTTCTTCTCTATCTTTTCTCTTTTCTATCCCTTTCTTTTTCATTGATGATGCGCCTTTCTGTTGAGAGAAAGGCGGGTCGTCACAGTGGGTATCAGAGCGCTAGGTTGAGTGAATACCTAGGCTTTGGAGTGATTTCTTTCTTGAGAGAGCATATTTGTAATTTTGATATATATATATATATGTATATGTATATGTATGTGTGTGTGTGTATATATATATATATATATATATATATATATATATATATATATATATTTCTACCTATTTGTTGGGTTACCTGTTCGGGTTTTCCAATATGAGTTCTAGTTGTAGTAAGGGTAGTGGTGTGTATAGAATGACTATGAATGGAAGTAGTTTGAGTGTTGAGGTTGGATGTATCTGTCGAGGCTGTAGACCTAATACCGCCTCGAATAAGCTTTGCTGTGGTGTAAGGATTTCACCAATCTCTAAATGAAACTTTTTAAAGGTTCAGAGTCCATCTTTGAAGTGCAAGTTTGGATGAGTAAGAGTTTGGATCTGTCGGATAAGCAGAAGCGAGTGATGGTATCTTGACAACTTCAGGAAAAAGCAACTATGTGGTGAGACGCAGTGACTTTGGATGTATTTGAAGATGTTTGTTTTGGAGCAAGTTTAAGGAAGTGTGTCTGCATCAGTGATGAGACTAAGATCAGCAGGGTGATTATGTTTGGGTTGAGGCTCGAGTTTCTTGAGGAGATGTCTGCCCATCTCTAGGCTCTGTGTGGGATTGGATAATATGGTTTTGCGGTTCGAAGAGCTTTGGATAGGAAGTCTTTGGCATCAATGGCAGCGTTGCAGCTCGGAGTGTTCTGTGTGCCAGCAAGAAGGTCATCTGGCTAAGAAGTGTTCTAGAAGCAGCAAAGTGGATCCATCTCTTCGAAAGATTGGCTAGATAAGCTTAAGCTGTTCTGATTGGTAAAGAGAGAACAGTATCTTTGGAAACTAGGCTGGGTTGATCGAAAAAGTGACTTGCGATAGTTAAATGTTCTCTTGAGTAATCTTTTGCTTGAGATCGAGGCATCTCTAGGGAATATAAGAGTTATCGAAGTTGTCAGAGATTTTTTCTGGATGTCTTCATAGAAGTAATGGGTTTGCCATAGCATCTGGAGATTGAGTATCGTATCGACTAGGATTCCAATAGTAATACCGGTTGTTCAGCTAGTAGAAGGATGGTTACTAGAGAGAGGGTTTGGTGAAGCAGCTCAGGATTTCGTGGAACTTCTTAGTTTTCTCTTTTATGGATCTGTTGAACCATGTCTTCCGGGATATGTTGGATAAGTCTGTGCTCGTCTTCATCGATGGCATTCTCATCTATTCCAGAATCAGAGTTGTGTAGTGGAAGCGAGGTAACGACTATTCTAGAGTGGAAGCAACCTTAGACTCCTTGGAAGTTCGCGGTTTTTTTGGATTAGAGGGTTTCTATAGGAAGTTTCGAGATTTGAAGGCGAGATCGGCGAGTGCACCTGTTTTGTCTTTTCTGGATAGGAGAAGTAAGTTTGAAGTCAACTGATGATAGTAGAGTTTGTGTCTTGATTTTGGTTGATCTTGAGAGGATCATCTTGTTGGGTAGAATCCGGAGGTTGGTTTGCTTTTGGTCCAGTTTGTTTCAAGAAGCATCCGCGAAGATTGAGCTAATCGGGAAGGATGAAGGCAGCCAGGATCGTCGAAAAAGTTTTATGGATAAGATACGAAGGAATTTAGATTTCAAAGTCGGAGATTTGATTTTGGATAAGTTTTCTCCGACCAAAGGAGCGATAAGTTTCGGTAAAACAGGGAAGCTAGTTCTGAGGTATTGGATCTTTTTGTGTTCTTATAAGGATAAGTGCTTTGGTCTACAGGGTTGAATTGCCTGTTCGGAAGACTGGGATTCAATGTATTTCACGTATCTCTGAGAGAGTACGTGTATGATCCATCACTGGTTATGGAACAAGCAGTTCAGGAGGATTTTGGTAGTTGAGTCGGACTTGACAATGGTCTGATATCCTATTCAGATTGTAGATTGAGGTGAGAATGAGCTCTGGAGCTAGTAGCGTAGATTGTTTGGATTTAGTAGAGCGAGTATCCTAGTGTTTATACCTGGAAAACTCTAGATAGTGTTAGGAAAATCTATCCTGATTTGTGTCAGGATCATTAGATTTGTTTGATTGAGTGAATTGGTTGCTATGGTTGTTAGCATATGGTTGATAATATATGCCTATGATTTAAAATTAAAATCATTGATGGGTTATTAATTACCTTTGCTTTTAAATTTCGAGGACGAAATTCTTTTAAGGGGGGAGGAATGTGATGACCCAGAATTTTGGGCAATATCAATTTAATAATCTGTATTAATAATTTAATTTATTTGATAATTTTATTTGATAATTTTAATTTTAATTGGCAAGTTTATTCTTTTAAAAGCAAATAATTATTTAATTGGAAAATTTTATCTTTTAAAGTTAATAAAATTTTTTCTATTTATAATGTATATGTATATATATTTGTATATATTGTAAATAGAAAAGCTTTGGTTTGAATTTAACAAATAAAATCGTGTTTTCAAATTCTAATATATTTTTTGGTAATTTGGAAGATATGATTAAATTTAATATAAAACTTCTCAAAGATTATTTAAATAAATAACAGTATAGTTTTAAAATATTTAAGGTAAATGTTTATTTGTTTAAATCATAGCTTAAGTTTAAATTTAAATAAGATTAATAAAAAAGTTTGTTTTATTTTCTTTTTAAATATTTCTTGATAAATATGATTTGAAAATATATATAAAAGTTTAAAATAAAATTTACAAACATATAAAACATATGATACATTAATTCATTTAGTAAATAAGTAATTTATAAATAATGAGATAATCTCTTTTATAAATTATTTAAAATTTACAAAATTGTTATTTTCAAACAATAATAATAATGTGTTGTTTATATATATATATAAATAGATTTTTTAAGAAAATAGAATTGTTATTTCCAAATTAAATGTGTTGTTATATATGTATATATAAGTTGATTTTAAATTGGATTTTTAAATTTAATTCGAATTTGGATTTAAATTTGAAATTTTAAAGATAATATTATGGATTTAAAAATATATGTATAAGATTTTATTTATATATAATTGGTTTTATTATATTCTCTTTAAAGATATATATATATATATATATATATATATATATATATATATATTTAGATAAGAATTTATAAATTTAGTATAAAAGCTTTTTATTAACATTAAAATAAATATAAATTACATGATTACAAGTGTAAATCTATAAAAGCTTGTTTTACCAAGTGTTAATTAATAAACAAGAGTAAATGACAAATGTTGAGTTTTAAACAAGTGTCATTATTAATTTTTGATTTTCTTTTATTTTTAATAAATCACAAATTTAACCTATAAACACATGCTTTCTTCTCTTCATTCCTTTTCCTATTTCTCTTTTTAAAAACTAAGAGAAAACTCAAACCAAATTCTCAAAACAAAATCTGTAATCAACACTTCTCAAACCATAAATTTATCAAATTCAATAACCTGTAAATCTCATTTCCAATATCAAAACAACAAAGCCTGTACATTTTTCTTCAACCCGAAATCAAAGCAGATTTCATCTCTTTTCCAATTGTTAGCCATCTCTGCAAGTTTCAGTAACAAAGCACATTCTTCAACAATTCAAGTACTTTTCCAGATCTCAGCAATTCAAGTATTAAAGAATCAAAGAAACATCTTTCCCGCATTCATGTTTTTAAAAGTTTAAAAGCTATTTCAAAATAAGGCTCTGTTCATCATTTTTACTGGTGAGTAACATCCATTCTAAAGCTTAAGTGTATGAATCTGGTTGCATGTTAATTTTCGGAATAAGTATGTTTGTGTGAATATATATAAGTGAGTTTCTATATACATATGGAAGTATAGATGTGTGTGCATGTCTGTTACTTGTGACGTCTCGGTGCTCAGTTTCAAGCTCAAGATTTTAATCAAAATTCATGTTCTCTTGATCCAATCTCTGTTAGGACTTAGGGTTTGAAAAAAATTTGTTTTTTTAATCATAGAGTAAGTTTTAAAATTATATTTAAGTGATTTAAATTTGAAATTGCTCTGGAAAACCAAAAGAACAGAACAAGCTTAAGATATGTAAAATTTTAAATATCTTAATTTATCAATTCAGGCATATAATCTAAAACCTTATCTAGAAACTTGATTTTTAAAAATAAAATCACAATTTTTAGTATTGGGTTGAGCGAGCAGTTCGAGTTTGTTTAAAATTGGAGTTTTGGGTGGTTTCTGATGATCTAGGTGATCGGGGAGGTCGTGGTCTTCTCTGGAGGTAGAGGGATGATGGGTGAGCTTGGCAAAAATGGCAGTAGGGTGTACTAGTCCCTGTGGCGGCGGTGTAGGGTCGGAGTTTTCTGTAACCCTAGTTTTGGGCTTATTCGGAAATGTATTCACCCCGGCATCTCTGATGGATCGAGTTCCACCAGATTTTGGGAATTGGTAGCGGGGAGGTGGGTGAAGGTGTGGCTGGAGGCTCAGGCACTCCAGTGATCGGAATCGTGGATTCGGGGGGCTTACAGGTGAGGGGTTTTTGGTTCCAGGTTGATTGAGTCCCTCAATTTCGATTTTGAGTTTGTGTTGGGGTTTTGGTGGTCGGGGTCATAAGATTGGGTGATCGTCGTTGAGATGGAGGCATCGGCGGAGGTTGTTGTTATCGCGATGGACTGTGCAGGTGCGCAGGTGTCAAGGGATGTCAGAGTTTTGGTTTATGGTTTCGTCTTGAAGGAAGGCCCGTGTTTGTGGAGTAATGACTCGAGTAATATCTCGGATTGATTCGTGAGTAAAGTGTTTCCAGATTTTAACCTTAACACTTAAACAAATTTTGTAAAAACAAGAAAGAAATGGGTTTTCTTGGGTTAATGCTCGAGTAGTCTTCGGGTTGAACCCGAAGCAGCATTTTAAAACAGATTGTAAAAGTTTTTTTTAAAAAAAAGCAAGTTTTTGAATTAAATACATTTGATTTTCTTCCTATATAAATTTGTTTTTTATAATAAGTTTTTATAGTATTTGATTAAGAGATTTGTAATTTGCTTAACTCGAATTTTGTTAAAGTTAAATTTGTAATCATTTTAAATCTTAAATTTGAAATGAAATTTAAAAGTAAACTTAAAAGAAAAATGTTTCAAAAGCATTTGTAAATGATAATTAAGTCATTGATAAGGATAATATTTTATCTTAAAGTTAATTAAGATTTAGTGATTTGAGATTTATTAAATTAATAAGGTAATTAAAGGGTAATTAATTTAATTAATTAATTAATGATTAAGGATTAATAAATTAACAATAAAGGGTTATAAGTTAATTAATTTAAGGGTTAACTAATTTGTAATTAAGGCTCATTAATTAGATAAATAAAGATTTTTAATTAATGATTAGAAATTAAGTAATTAAGTAATTAAAGATGAATTAAATTACAATTAAGCATTAATTAATTAAGTAATTAGAGATGAATTAATTGATTATTAAGAATTAATTAATTTTTAATTAATAATGGTTAATTAAAGCATAATTACTTAGAGAAGTAATTGAAGGATGGTTAATGAGTATAATTAAAAGAAAGATCATTAACTAGGGATTATGAAATGATTAATTAATGTGATTAATTTAAGATAATTAATTAGATTAATTAATTAAGGATAATCATTTATGGAATTGGTTAAGTATAATTACTTAATGTAATTTATAAAGTGTAATTACTTAGTGAAGTAATCAATGGATAATTACTGGATGTAATTAATTGGAGAATAGAAGTAGTTTTGGGTTTAATTACTTATGAAATTAATAAGAAGGATAATTACTTAGTGGAAGTAATTAAGGATTAATTACCTAGTGTAATTAATTTAAGAATTAATTACTAAAATTTATTTAGAAGTTAATTAAGTAATGTAATTAATTAAGGATGGTTAATCATTGAATGTGATTAATCAAAGATTAATTATTAAATGTGATTAATTAGAGGAATAATTAATTAAGAAATAATTAGAGGATCATTAATTAATGTAATTAATGAAGTAATTAAGGGTTGATTAATTAAGGGATAATTAATCGATGAAGTGATTATAGAATAATCAATTAATGTAATTAATTAAGGGTTAATGTAATTAATAATAGTTAATTAATTAATGAGAGTAATTAAAGTTTAATTACTGCAAATGGTTAAGAATAATTAATTTGTGTGATTAATTAAAGGCTAATTATTTAATGTAATTAGAGAATAATTAATCAAGGATGATTAATTAAGATGGATAATTAGAGGGTGATTAATTGATTGATTTGTAATTAATTAATGGTTAAGCAAGCAAGATTTAGAGTAATGAAAGTAATTAATTTATTTTATTTTAAATTAATTAGAGATGGTGTGATTAATTTATATTTGTTTATGGATGGCTGAATCATTTGAATGCCTTAGATTGTTTGATATCTCTGATATGAGATATGTGCTGATCTGTGATATGAGATGCTTTGGTTGAATTGTGATGACATGGGTTATCTATTTGTGATAATATGAATTATCTATCTGTGTGAATATAGATAATAAATCAAATTGTTTTAACTTTAAAACAACTTGGCCTTTAAGATACATTTGGATTCCAATGAGACCGGGATCGGATATCAAGTTTGACTATCCGAAAACCACATCGATCCAAATTAAACGATAGGTCGCGAATCTCAAGTGATGATTGAGATGAAGATTCAGAGTGCAAGGACTATTGTTGTTAACTCTGAGGGTGATTCCAAAATGAGTGTAACAAGATAGTGCCTTCGGTTTCGTTCGAACCTGGAACGAACTTGTATGAATTGAATGCTTTCAGAACATCGTCATTGGAGGATGATGAGCATTCTAAGATATATGTGTTCTATAAAGGTAATCGTAGCCTCAAGCCTCATCAACCGAGAATGACTAAAATATGGAAGGTGCAGCAAGGCCAAGTGAGTCGCGCTCAAGTAGGACAAGATTTTCCCTGTCTAGAGGTTCCTTTTCATTCGGCTGTGTGGGCAGTTGATTGCAACAACTGTCGGGGTTGTCTTGTTCGGGACTATCCAGTAAGGGATGATTCTGGCCTTGTGTTGCAGGGGATTTAGGGTGGATTCACGGTATGGTGATCTAGGCCGCGTATTGTGACATGCGGTATCCCAGTAGCCCTGCTATTGATGTAAAATCATTCTTCCTACGTGCCCTTTACAGTTTTGATTGTATAACCCAATTTGTGGCTTGCATGCTGGAATTTAAGCATGTAACCATTTCAGCTATTTCTTATTTACTTGAAAACCCTAGTCCCTATTATAATATCACTGGATTTTCTATCAAATGTTTTGGTTATGTAAGATAAGAACTTTTTCGTGTTTATGTGTAGGAAGTCTTACGAGATACCTTTTGGTTTCAAAGGCTTTTCAAAGTTAAGCAACTTTAACCTGTTACTCACACCAGAGCCATGTCTAACCTGGAGTTTATTTTATGTTTTCTTAAACTCTTGGGTACTCAAATTTTTACAAGCAGCCAAGGGATTCAGGTTAGCTTTGACGAATTCTGGAGGAGATATGGAGCAGGAGGCTTCAGCGTTTGTAGATATATAGTGTTTCTGCTGTGTTGGTATCTCTGTGTTGTATATTGAGTTGTATGATAGACAGGTGTTTATAATTGTCTAGTATGTAATGTATATGCTGTGTAACTCTGATAGATGTTGTATATTATGTAATATTTATGTGATTAATATAATTTATTCATTCCTCTATGAGATTCTGATATCTGTTTTGTTCTTTCTTCTCTATTTTTCTCTTTTCTATCTCTTTCTTTCTTATTGATGACGCGTCTTTCTGTTGAGAGAAAGGCAGGTCATCACAAAAATCATCATCATAAATGTGCACATTTGAATGCTTTTATTGGTCCAAAGTTGTTCTCGGATAAATCCAACCCCGTCTCTCCGGACCAATAACGATAAAGAGGCCTCAACCTCATACAAAAACCAAGTCTCGTAGACTTGTCATGTTTCCAACTCAACTTACTATCCTTCGGCCGAGAAGGAATCCCATAGATTAGAGTACCATAGTCACTCCGCACTACTCAAATCAACATTCTTAAACCAAACAATGATCAAGCCTACTCAGTCGCCCTCGTGCTAAGTGCACGAGTAATCAACTCTTTTGGAAAGAGTAATAAGTTCCTTTCGGAAATCATTTACTATATAAAACATTTCCTTTCGGAAACCGTTTATTATAACAAAAGTGTTATTGTCCATGCCTTCGATACTTTCGAAAAAACGTCTATTGCAACAAAAATGTTGAAATCTATGTTTTCGATACTTAACACATTTTAAATCACCTTTCAAAACCATTTAAACACTGAAATTTTTACTTTTAAAACATTACGTTTGAAGATTATCGCTCTAAAACCATTTACTTTATCGAAAACATCACTTTCAAAACATTCATTTAAAAGATTATTTAACTCTCAAAAACTTGAATGTATTTCCTTTATATAAAAATCCATATTTACCATATTTATAAAACTATGTTTATAAATCTCCTTTTTATTTTGTAAGACTTCTATTTCATAAAATCTATTTATTTATAAAATTCTATTTATAAATCGTTCTTTTATAAAAGCTTATTTTACTATCAAAATCCATTTATAAATCTATTTCTTTATAAATCAAATTTATTTATAAAATCCATTCACCAAAAAAATTTCAAATCCATTTACAAAATATTTACAAATTTCATTTATAAATCTGTTTCATGATTTATAAAATATCACTTTTCTAATGCTTTTTATAAACTTATTTAAAAATCGCTATCTAAAAATATTTCACACAAAAATTTATTTTTATAACATCAAAAATCATACTTTTTATCTGTTTAAAAATAAATAAATTCTTTTAATAATTTAAAATTATTAAAACATATATACTTCCAAAATACTTAGAAAATCATTGTAATTCAAATTCACTATTTTATAGTATTTTAAAATGCTAACAAACATGGCCCAATGCTACTATAAGAAGTAAATAAGCCAAAACAATCTATGTCATCAAATATGGCATCCAACATATATGGAAGGTAAAATCAATAGTGTGACGAATCTTGTTGGATTCCTCCAACCTGCCCCCTACATCATATATAGTATATAATCAAATAATATAAATCAACCGCTTCAAGACGGGATCATATATAAAGGGTCATTTGCTCATACACAGGAATGTAATAGGGTCTCATTTGCTTCAATAGGTGAGAATATATCCAACCAACCAATAAAATAGTAAATCACCCAAACAAGAAACAAACAGCGTACATAAAATTATTTCCAGTTATATAAAAATATAAGCAGGCCAGAGAGGTGAGTATACTCAATGAAATTGTAGTGACCCAGAAATTTTAACCATCTATAACGTAATTAAGTAAAATTTTCTTGAAATTTAAATAATAAAATTTTGAAATGAAAATTTGATATTTGGAATGCGTCTATTTAATTATAGAAATTGGTAAATTTTTATTGAGAAATATTGAAGTTAATTTAATTGTGAAATTAAAATTATAAATTTAATCAGTTTAATTGGTGAAATTTAAATATTTTCTAAAATTGAATGTTTTTATATAGTAAAAGTGCAATTCATTTTCTAGGAAAGGCGTCGTAATTCGTTTTCGCAAATTCGGACTTCTATGACTCCGTTTATTTTATTTTCTGCGTTTTAGCAGCATTTTCAATGATGAAAATTCAAGATTTTATAATTTAATCGTATCATTGATATCTATGTATCATACTATTCGTCTTGTCATGTTGATCTCCGTGGTATATTTATTTCTGTATTTTGAGGTCCGGTACACAATGGAAGCGATAAAACGGTTCGTTGTAACGGTACCATAAATTGTGACTTTACACTTTCCTTCGGTTTCAAACTGAAATGTGCCGTCTAAAAAAACATTATTTGCTTTAAATTTTCACCTGAATCATTGTGTGACGGTTGCCATTTCTTCCACTTTATATTAATCATTTGGCCTTTACACTTTTCTCACAAATTCTGTTCGCAACCTGGTTAGTTCTCACTTTCATCCCTGTTGCTCTACTCCTTCTCTTTATTTTATTTTGTTTCCCTTCCTTCTGCCTGAAATGTGTAGCCAACCCACATCACCCTCTCAAAACCTAAAGTTTTCATTTCAACTGAAGCTTACTGCCTCCCGCCCAGATCCACGCGGACACCCCTCCACCGAGTACCACATCACTTCATCTGACCACTAACATCAGCTCTCTGCCTCTCGCCCACTTAACCCGAGTCACCCTTCCCCTTCCTCAAAGCACGACCCGAGCCACCCCACGCCGAGCTACACTGACCACAACCACATCTGCGACTCCCCTGACTCGACCTTCGAAAATCGGCACTGAATACATCACCCGTATTCGAATGTCGCAGATCAAAACGTCGAATCTGGTTCGTCGGAGCTTATAACACATTAATTACAACGGCATGGCGGAAGAAAATGAAAATATCATTGATACACAATATTCGATACAACAGTGATACAACTGAATATCAACATTCATCAGAGATGCACAACAGCGGAAAGTAAATCTTCGATAGAGGAACACCACCACGAACTTCAATAGAAAGAGTGGGAGCTTAAGAATCCAATATTGCATCTCCACCTCCAGTGCTCTAAGGACTCCAATCCAAAAGCAGTTATATCCAAACCACAAGCTCAAACCACCATCATCATGTTGTATTAAGTAAGGTCAATCTTGAATGCGATCGTCGAAATCCAAAGACTCCCAAGATATCAAATCTATATCTACTATTTGATTATCTGAAAAATCCAACTCTAGGCTGCCAGCGTGGAAAATTGTGGGCACCCAGAGTTTAGAAAGGGAACAATAAACTCCAGGTTAGTAATGGGACTGGTGTGAGCAAAAAAAAACAGTTTATCTTCAACAAAAGAAAAACAAAAGAATTTAAAAGAAATCCGCAATGCTTTTGGAAAATGAAACTACCATAAGGCCTCCCCACACACACAAAATGCAGTCGCACGCTTGGGGGAGATTTCTTCTTATGATAGTCAAACATGCTTACTACCCAAAATCCTTTTGATATTATTATTAGTGCATAGTGGAAAGCATTTCAAAAGTATAATATTAATCTTGGCCAGCATAGGTACCATTATATTATGCATGCTATAGCTACCACCTGAGGCGGCAGGTTATACAACTGTAATCGTAAAGGGTTCCTATTGTTTCTTTAGATTTCCAACGATTGTCAGGCAAATGAACTTCCTCGGCCACATGGGTACGCCTCTGGAGGGACGCCCCAAGAACCTAACTGGATCTCTGCCAACACAAGGTTGGGTTACCTCTGTAACTAGGTAACTACTGACACGAGTTACGCTTTTCACAAAATTCATGCTTCGATCAACACATCATCAACAACACATCGTATGCCACATTACCAAATTGGGAATGTATCTATAGTTACGATCAACTACATAAACCCTTAGCTTGTACGTCCCAGAGAAGAGTGTTAAGCTAAGAGGATAAATTCTCCGCCACCAAACAGAAATGTATTTGATAGAAACAATGTTACCTCTTAAAGTGTAATGTCAAACATACATCAATACAAGTCTGTTCTGGGTTCAAACAGAACCGAAGGCACTTCACAAAGAAGCCCTTGCAAATTCGGATAATCCCTAATCACGTTCGGACTCCCCATCATAAAGTGCGATCAAATCTCTATACCGGGGATTAGCCGATGCAGAGACATTCGACGAGTTATCCTTTCGCTATCGAAAATATCCGGTCTTCACCACCGGTCTTCAAATGCAATCCATTTCGTCGTATCATTACTCGGAATGGGTAATATGACACAAAGTCCTCTCCCGGCTAAACCGAATAATGAGCGCAATATTTAAAAATATATGGATATTGGGATCTCAGTTAAGTCACAACTAATTACCCAAAACCTTTCTTTAAATGGTTTAACCAAATTACCATTTTCATATCCTTAAGTAAAAAGATTCACTTCACAAAGTTCACCAATATTTCACAAAGATTCATTTACAATATTTAAACAAAAGATCTATCTTTGAGATCCTCTTTTGTTTGAAAACAAAGTTCACCAAATATTTCACGAAGATTCCTTCATAGCTTTCGAAACAATTCTATTTCAAATCTTTTATACAAAACATACACCTTTAAGATCCTCTTCAATTTCAAAACAATGTTCAACCATCGTTCACAAAGATTCATTCATAGCTTTCAAAACTATTTCAATTCCATTTCAAACTTGAAATCTTTCAATACAATTTGGAAATCCTTTCTTTATATGAAAGCTATTATTATTTGAAGACAATAGTTTTCATTTCGGAAAAATCCAATTACATTTGCTCGAGTTAAATCCCTTCAAGTATAAAACTTGGATTAAATTCAAATTTCCAAAACAATACTTTTAAAATAGTTTAAAACCCATATAAACACATTTATAACTTGTATAACCTTTTAAACCATAATTTCCAAACATAGAATTCAATTTCAATTCTTGAATTTAAATTTAAGTCAAATTATTTAAATTTCAAAACTTTATCAAGTTATTCAAAATAACTTTTATCTTTAAAAATCCTTTTCAAAAGCTTTTCACATTTAGCCCAATTCCATTTCAAAAACTATTTTGGATTCAAAATTCAACTTTAAACCATTTTATTAAATTCAAATATCTGTGACTTAACCAATTTCCTCGTGCAATCCATATTTGTGTGTGTAAGGTGTAGTCCAGGGTTTTACACAATAGTGCAACATCATCAATCATCTTAGATTCCATCATATCAATACATATAAGCGGTATAATCCTATAACGCTTATCTTCATTCACAGATTTATAGATAAATAATATAAATTTATCACAGATAAATAAATTATGTTCATCACAGATCACACCAAAACAATTCATAGCACAAAGCATAACCTATCGGGGATATCAAACAATTCAACATTCAATAGAATCCAAACATCCATAAGTAAGGTCAATTAATTATTTGATTGAATTAAATTAGATAAATCACTAATCCTGGTTAATTAACACTACTTAATTACAAACCATCTTAATTTTGTTGACCTTTAATCAATTATTAATTAACCTTTTGAAAAATGACTTAATTAACCTTTAATATTTAATTAATCATCCTTAATTAATAAATCAATTAACCTATAATCATTAAATAATTAAACTTTAAGTTTTTTAATTATCCTTTAATTAATAATCCTTAATTAATTACATTAATTAATTAACCCTTAATTAATTACCATTTAATTAATTATCCTTAATTAATTACCATATGTGATTATTCCTAATCACTTATATTAATAAATCACAAATTAATTTTTATCATTGGATAAATCAACTTTAATCATTAATTAATTATCCCTAATTACTTTCATTAGGTAATTATCTTTAAGTAATTAATTACCTTTAATTACTTACATTAATTTATTATTCTTTAATTACTTTTATTCATCAATAAATTTTTAATTACCTAAATCTTAATTTAATTTAAAGATAAACCATTTATCTTTATTAATCACTTAATTATAATAATGTTTATTTAATAAACCATTTAAATTAATTATCATTAACAAATGAGCCCCCTTAATTACTTTCAATTAAGTAATTATACTTCAATTAATTTCACCAAGTAATTATTCTTTCATAAATCAACACTTTAATCAATTAAAGATATCCCTTTATCTTAGTCAATTTACTTAATTAAAGCATTTAAATCGTGTTTAAACTTAATGCTTGAAATCATTTTGTACAAAACATTGATTTAATTAAAGCTTATATTACATCATTACATTTACAAAGACACTTGTTAGTTTTAATTAATTAACTTATATATAAAATCATTTAATTTCTAAACACATTATTTTATCCTTTTTTAAAAATAATTCTTCGAAACTTAAACGTTTTAATATTCTCCAAAGCTTTTTTTAAATTGCTTAAAAACTTAATCTTTTAATAACTTTAAAACTCGTTTAAATCATCAAAGTTAAGAAACCTGAGCCTTTTCAGATTTTTCCCGAGCAAAGCACCGAGATATTCGCGAACATCAGTTTGCTTCGAAGAAAACCATCATCCACTTCAAGATCAAACTCAAGCATCCCCTTTCCTTCCCAAATGTCTCTACGCTAACCAGATACAAGTGAAAATTCGTGCACGTGCACGACCTCCAAAATAGATGTCGACCATCATCGAGACCTCCAACCAGTCACCGATCATCCCCTAGTCATCACGAACCACCCAGATTTACGATGCAACGATGAACTCGAAGTCGAGCAAGTTGGCTCCTCCACGAACTTAACCCAGTCGTAAAAAATCTCATCGCACCACCGGTTCCGACTACCGGCATTCTCATCCTCGTGCCCAACGCCTCGCTTCACTCCCACGTCTCGATCCCACAACATGTGTCGATCAATCCTTTTCTCTTTTATGATCATAACCTTAATTCGATTAAATAGGAAGATATGAATTTTTCTTTGGTTGATCAGTTCTGGAAGCACAACAGAGTATACGCAAATATACACAGTCATGCATACTTCGATCCACACACAAACATATACATGCAGAGCTATTTACTTTCATTTGTCATTTTTTCCACAACAACTGCTTCACTAAACACCAAGCTAATTCACATATCCAATTTAAGTAGGTCAGATTTGCTCACCTTAATGCAGAGAACAGAGGAGAACCTTTGCTGACCTATGCTTTGAGTTGCTCAGGTTTAAATTTTTTGAACAGAGAGCCAGAAACTTTAATGACTGAGACTTTGTTTCAATATTGATCTGGACTTGATCAAGTTGAGTTGTTGGCTTGCTTTCAGTTTTTTTTTCTTTTCTACACTTGATCCTTGAATTGCTTCCAGGTTTGTTTTGCTTTCATGCTTTTCTGGTTTTGGATGTGCTTGAGATGATCTAAAGTTAAGTTTTCAGGTTTTTTTTTTTTTGATTTGTATTTGCTTTGATCTTCATTTTCTCAGGTTTGTATAATTTTTCTTTTTAGTTTAGAAAGATGAAAGGGAAAAGAATAAAGAAATAGAGGAAGCCTGGTTTTAAAAATCTTGATATTCTTTACATTTTCAAATTAAATGATGCCACTTGTTAATTGTATGGCATGTAAAGCTTATAAATGTGAATACATGTTTTAATAATCTCGCAAATGTTCAATTGACATTATAAATCACTTACACTTGTTAATCTTCCCATGAAAATGCTTACACATATTTATTATATATTATGAAGTGTTTATATTTATAAATTACATATATTAATAAGAATTGTATAAAATACATATATTAGTTTATATGTTGATATCCTATTTTCAATTTTTTATAATTACTTTTCCTTTTTAAATACTTTATTCAAATATTATCAATTTTTCAAAAGATATGTATATACTTGATTTTTACTTTTTAAATAGCTTTTGTAAATTTATTTATATCAATTTCAAAATATAACTTTCAAATCATCATATTATAAATGCAAAATAAATTCTTTTCTATTGTTAAAATATAGAGTTTTACTTTCAAATAACTTTTGAAATTTTCTATATTCAAATAAAATTTTCAAAATGCATATATTTATATTTATTATAATTAGAAAACAAGTTTCTATAAATTCCAAAATATAAAGTTTTAAATCCAATTTATTTTAAAAACACTTATATTTGAGTTTCAAATCCAATATGTTATTTAAAACATTTATTTCTGAATTTCCAATTAGAAATTCTATTTAAAATCGTATTTATATTAATAAACAAATATCTATTTAATTTTGAAAATACCAAATTAATTCACAATTTAATTTCAAAATTTAAATTAATCACCAATTTAAATTTGACTTAAAAGAGGAATCTTTTAAGAAAATTTCATCCCCGAAATTTGCCAGAGAGACAACAAAGAACAGATGGACACACAAAGATAGAGAAACAGTTTTCCATATCAAACTGAATACCTATTCTGCATTTGGCTTACCAATCAGAATATTATCAATAAATATTAGAATAAATTCATTTAACACTTCACAAGATACTCGGGTTACCCGGTCTACAAAATATGCAATGGCATTGGTTAGTTCGAAAGGATAACCAACCACTCATAGAATGTTTCTGGACCCAAAAGAACAGACAAATAGATTCAATCTTTCCATAATTCTCAAACACTAAATATGGAATCCAAACTCAGGTCGGAATACCCCATAGTTTACACCAGCTTGTCCCTCTTCGGACTTTGATTCTCATAAGAAATCACAATAGAATTTCAAAATTGATTTTAATTGAAATCGTTTTATCGATACAATTTAATTTTATTAACCAATTTATTTCAATTTAAATTTCAAATTCATTAAGGTTAAAACGAAAATCTGATAGGGAACCGATGAAGAGAATACGAAATAGGAATTTGAACCTTTTCAACAACGATTTGCAGAGCCACCACCACACCAAAGCTTCTTCTGTAGCTGCCACAAAGCCATCAAAGAATTTGAAATCGGATCAAAGGAGATTGAGCAAAGTTGTTTCCTTGTTGTTAAAGGGTATTGACCATTTGTAGTGGTACTCCCCTGTCCCCTACCTCATCGTTTTCTTGCACTCATACTCACTATCAGTGGATAGCAAGAGAATTTACTGAGGCGTTCGGACAAGATATCTTAGGGATACTCATTCCAAGGCATGTGTATCCCTATCTCTAATGATTTACCTAATGTGTTATACTCCTAAGCTAAATTTTCAACCTTCAGCTCTAATACCAAATGTGACGCCGCTTACTCGACCTTCGAAAATTGGCACTGAATACATCACTCGTATTCGAATGTCGCAGATCCAAATGTCGAATCTGCTTTGCCGAAGGTTATAACACATTAACGACACAGCGGAAGAAAATTAATATATCACAGATACACAATATTCCGTACAACAGTGATACAACTGAATATCAACGTTAATTAGAGATGCACAACAGCGGAAAGTAAATCTTCGACAGAGAAACACCAACACTAACTTCAATAGAAAGAGAGGGACTTGAGAATCCAATGTTGCATCTCCACCTCCAATGCTCCAAGGACTCCAATCCAAAAATACTTATATCCAAACCACAAGCTCGAACCACCATCATCACATTGTATTAAGCAAGGTCGGCCTTGAAAGCAATCGCCGAAATCCAAAGACTCCCAAGATATCGAATCTATATCAACTATTTGATTATCTGAAAAACCCAACTCTATGCTGCCCGTGTGGAAAATTGTGGGCACCCAGAGTTTAGAAAGGAAACAATAAACTCCACGTCAGTTATGGGACTTGTGCAAGCAAACAAAAATAGTTTATCTTTAACGTAAGCAAAACAAAAGAATTTAAAAGAAATCCGCAATGCTTTTGGGAAATGAAACTACCATAAGGCCTCCCACCACACACATAATGCAGTCGCACACTTGGGGGAGATTTCTCCTTATGATAGTCAAACATTCTTACTATGCAAAATCCTTTTGATATTATTATTAGTGCAAAGTGGAAAACATTTCAAAAGTATAATATTAATCTTAGCCAGCATAGGTACCATTATTGTAACGATCCTGAATTTTGAACAATTTAAATTGAAAATATTTAATTAATTTTAAATATTTGAATGATGGTTTAAATTGAATTCTCAATATAATTATGAATTTGGCGATTAAATTTTAGAATTTAATCTATTAAAAGTTGAATAAAATTTAACTTTGGAGTTGAAATTGAATATTAAATTTGTAATCGAAATTCGAACTAATGACTTAGAAGAAAAATAATTTGGATTTAAATTTGAATTGGGATTTATGAAAGATGTAAATATCTTTGAAATATGGATTACTTTGTAAACATGAAACAAGACAAAGTAGCAATTAATACAAGATCTCTAGTACACAACACTTTATCTCATCAGCCGAAATGATATGCATAAGCTTTTGAATAAGAAACAAAAAAATTATAAAACATTGTACCTTGGTATTAAATGCAGCCACCCTACAAGATAAAAAAAAACAGAGAGAAAAAAAAATGGATTGCAAAAATCTTTGGTTCACATTTCTATCATCTCAGCCGAAGTAAAAGATTGCAAAATCTCTAGTACACTGATATGTATCCACTCTCTGCAAAATCGCGTACCTTCAGCCACCCTACTCTGTACGCTTGCCATCGCGTACGCTGTCTCTTCTTTTTATTTTCGCCCTCCCTCCATCATTTCAGATTTCATACGAAAAAAGAAAAAAAGAAAAAAAAACGAAACGAAAAAAAAATGGCAGCCTCGTGATTTTTCGTTCGTCCCTCTTTCAAACTAGGGCTCGTGAAAGTCGAAGGCGACAACTTCAATAGCTCGATCGAATGGCGGCATCGTTCTTCGCCTTCGCAAAGTTAGGGCTTTTCAAAATAAAGGGGCTTCGGCAATCGGCTTTGACCCAAATTCGTGCTCTTCGCTTCGAAGCAAGGTGAGTAATTTAATTTACTCACATCTATTCGAACTTGATTATATGTTCGGCAACTTGATTTTTTTTTTTGGTGGTTGGTGACTTTTCTGACTTTATTTGATTTTGTTGGCGTTGATGATTTGTGGATTTCGACTTTGCCATTCTTTGGCCATACCACTTCGTTAAAACTCGTACCTCGGTTTTTTTTTGCTTTGTTGGCTTCGGCCTTGCTTCCCTGATGAACTGCAGATTGTTTTTTTTTGAATGTCTATACATGTTGTTTTTAAACTGTGACCTCTTTGTGCTTTAGTCTCCAGGTTATGAGAATTTTAAAAAAAAAAATTATTCTTTTTTTGTTCTTGCTTTAGTCTGGGTTAATATATTTATTTACCCATAGATTTAGTTTAAAATTTTATCCAAGATAAAACAAGTTTTAAAATTTTTGTTTGGAAACCAAATTGTTACAGGCTTTCAACCTATTTGTTTTTTTAATCAAAGAAACTGATTAAAATTGTTTAAACCCAAGTTGATCTGAGTTTTCTAAAGCAAGTCTAAATATAACTCTAAGTTACTATTTTACTTAAGTCACTATTTACTGATTTAAGCAAGCCCAAATGAAATAGACATGAAGTCTGATCAGTTAGTTATGAAATTATCGCTGATTTTGTGTCCATCCTGTTTTGTTTCATTGTCCACTGATCATTTAGCATATGCCATTCACTGTTGCTTGGGTTGAGACCTAAGTATTGCTTTCCTTGTGCCTTGTTTTTGAATCTGCTTCAATTTGAAGTCTTGTTGCACATATGAGTATTTTTAAAGTTTTGCATTTGAACAGACCTTTTCTAAAAAAAAAACAGTAGTTTGCCAATTTTTCTTTTGAAATATTTGCTGGTCATTACCTTATACCGTGTTCATGTTGTTTGCAACACTGCCCTATGCATATTGCAGTGATATTTCTTTCATTTGGTATATTGTTGCATTGCATCATGTTGCATTTTCATTTGTGCCTCACTGCTATGTGCAGTTCTATGTTGCATCTGTATCATGTTCTTGCAGTCCTATGCAGTTGCTATGCTTTGTGATCTTCACTTTAGTTCATTTTCATCTGAACAGCTGCCACTGTCTTCTTTGTAGTTACACTGCACTTCGATGGCTGATCATTTGTATACATACATTCTTGTATGTATATATATGTGTATGGCCACTGCACTTTGAAAATTTTGAATTGGATTTGTCTGCACCTTGTCCTTAAGGGTTTCTTTTGCTCCATGTTGCATTTAAACACCTCGGTGGATCCATTTGCATTTACTTCGGAAGTTGTTGACTTCACTTGAGCATATTGTTGTCTTTGACTTTGCATATTTATGTGCAGACATATGAGGGCATTTTGTTGTTCATTACAACTTTTGTTTGCATATTTAATATGCAAATACACTTGGTACACATTTAGGTTATATGCAGGTATGGAATTGTTCCATCTGAACCTGCACTTGCACTGTCTCTGGCCTTTTTGCACTTATGTTGCAATTCTTTTTGTTGTTGGTTGGGCAACGCTTATTGATGTGTCACTACACAGTGTACTTAGTCTCCTTTATGTTGGTTAGCGTGCTCTTTGGTGTTGAGCATTGCATCTGCAGTCTTCACTGCAATCTCTGTCTGCATATCGCGTGTTTCACTGACGCATTCGTTTGTACATCACTTGGTTGCCTCTTTTATTGTCTGTTCTTCACAACATGTTGTCTTGTACACTTGTAACCTTGTGGTGACTATAGTTTTAGTTGCAGTTGCCCTTGTTGTTACGCATTGCCTTGATTTAAAGGGATTGATTTCTGACTACACTTGAGTTGAATCCAGTCGATGACTCAGATTTGACCTTGTGCTCGTTTGTGCCTTTTTCTATGCATTTCCAGATTTTTGCTTATTTCCGCGCTGTAGTGGCAAGGCAGTGCACGCGTGCGTGTACTGCAGCCACACAGTATTGATTTTAAATTTATATTTCTTTTGTTTTTGATTCATTGATTTCTTTGCGTATTTCATATACCGTATTGGCGAGGCCGTGCACGCGTGCGTGTACGGCAGCCAATCTGTTTTGATTTTTCTTTAAGTAACTTTTCAATTAATTTAATTTATCTGATTTTAAACTGATAAATTTGTTGTAAACTGCCGTTTAGGCAAATTTTGATGCTTTTCTAAATTATCTTTTTAAAGGAAAAAAAGAAGAAGAATCCTTTTATCTATCTTCGTTGAAAAAAAATTGAATCTACTGATTTATTGTTTAACACTGTTAAGTGTTATATTTACCGTTATCCGATTTCTTGTTAAAGGGTCGGATAGGTGAATTTATCTTTGACTGTCGTCTAATTGATTATTTGATTATTATTGCCTCTATGCACTAATAACTGAGTTTGAATTAGACTGACCCGTGTATTATTTTCTTTTGAATGTAATACTCGGGTCAGACCGAGTATTTTTACACCTTGAAGATTTTCACGCAGCGAAGTTAGAGAGAGGGGGATTAAAGCTTTACTTCAGTTTTCAGGATTTCTTTTGTACTTTAAAAAGATATATATATATATATATATATATATATATATATATAGATAATTGTTCCGCTGTATTAAAATCTGATTGATTGTATAAAACTCTGATGTATAAAAGAAAAATTATTTATGAGAAATATATGATTGTTCTGTGATTCTGTGACTGATTCTGTTTAAATTACATAAACTAAATAACAATCCGTCATCTTGAACGTTTCTAGTTGGTTTAATTACCGGCTGGAGGCGGTCAGGGCGGCGGGTCGTTACAAAAGTGGTATCAGAGCTTTGGTTTACACAAAGCTTAGTTTATGGCGTTTAATATGAATAGTTACTAGAATCACTTTAAAGAAAGTGTTTTCAAATCTAAAGAAGTATAAATTGTTTTCTTTAAAAATAAAAGGTATTTTGAAAATTAGAATCTTTTCGGAAATTCCCCTCTCTAAATGTGAGTTTGCGATAGTTCTCTTCGGTGAGGTCTCATTAGATTTGAGTTTCAATCGTTCGGGAACTCTTGATCGAATTTTTGAGAGTTATGGAAAATGAAATATAAGTTAAGTGAATTAATGAATTGGTTTAAATTGGTTTAAATCAAATATTTTGAATATCTCCAAAATAACTGTGAAATAAAATGACATGTTGATTTGGTTATAACCAAGCGGATCATTGAATTGTAACTTGAGAATTTGATTCTGAATTCTTTTGAAAAATTGATTTCAAATGTTGTGAAGAACGATTTAGTAAATAAATGGATTATAAGTATTTAACTTATAATATGGACTTTGGTATATAACTAAGTTATATAGATTGAATCAAATTAATAAAGGAGATTATAAATCGAAGTTTATAAATGGAAATGGAATTTGCAAAGAATGTTTATAAATTCCGCAAACGACTTATTTTGATAAGTAAATTGTTATAGCTTATTTATGGAGTTATATCTATGATTTGAACAGTGAATAAGATATAAAAGGAATGTTTTTGGGAAGGAAATTTATTTGTCAACTTAACTGTATGAATAAAACCAGTTTTGATGTAAAGCTTATATTTTAAGTTTAGACTAATGCCTAAAATCGTTAATGTGGAAATATAAGATCTAATGAAACCAAGTCGATGAATAATTTACTAAAGAACTAGTTGATTATTTTGAAATAGAAAGCAAGTGCAAAGTTCAAATGAGATTTAGATTTCAAATTGAAGTTTGTTAATATGAAAATCCATAATAGATTTAATAGATTCAGTGATGAATTTGAATTTGAAAGGGCAGAGAATTAAGTTAAGTGGAAAACTTAATATTGGAGATTTGAAGTCAGGTTAAAACCAATATTTTGAAATGTATGCGGAATTCAAACTATGAATTAAGTCGAAGTTGAAAAAGTTAAATGGGAATGTTTTTGGGGAAATAATATTATGAAATGAAGTAAATCCATTTGAAGTTGTTTTAAAATGTGTTAAGAATCGAAAGCATAGATTTCAACATTCATTGTTGAAATAGACGTTTTCGAGAGAAAGAAAGGAAATGGTGGACTACAACATTGTTGTTATAGTAAATGATTTCCAAAAGGAAATGTTTTTATATAGTATTGGGATTTATATATCTATCTTAAATTCGAATCCCTATACTAGTGATTTTGGGTCGTCGTAACGATGTTTTACGCAACATTCGTTTTGACTCAAATTAATGTGTTTAAAGAATGTTTTTCTTTAAGAATGAGATATATACTTAATTATGATAAGTATATTGAATATTTTCAAAGTGTTGAAAATAAATGGATTTGTGAATTACTTATTATTAAATAAGTATGGAAATGTTTTCCAATATGAAATGATAGGTTTGAGATTTTATCTTTTAAAGATAAATTGAAAATAAATATTTGAAATCGATTTGAAAATCGTATATTCATAGATATTTTGGAAAGGTAAATTCATTATGGAATTCATAAAGGAAAGAGAAATTTGTTAAAAATAAATATTGATTTATTTTTGAAGTGTGGAAATAAATTTACGGATTTGGAACGTAAGTTTAAAATAAATCGGTAAGGATTTATTTAAGTGATTTAAGTGAACCATTTTAAGTTTAAAATGGATAAATATTTGGAAATGTTTCCGTTTAAGGAAATTGCTTTGAAATTTGTTTTCAAAGATTGAAAGGTGAAAAATGATTTGAAATTTGTTTTCAAATGGTTAAGTGTGAAAAATATATCTTGTAAAGATATTATTTTTGGAAAATATGAACAATTAGTTCAACTTGGAAATTTTTCAAAAAGATTGAATTTTGAGTTAAATTGAGTTTAACTTTGACACCAAAAACAATATAAGTTGAGCTTTGAATTTTGAATGGTCGATTTGGATTGTATGTCTAACATTGTGAATTGATGACATATCAATTGATCTCTATTAAATATATATCTGCGGTGGCGGAGAATTTATTCTTTTAGCTTAACACCCTTCTCTAAGACGTACGAGCTCAGAGGTTATATATCGGTAGACATCAATTATGTGTTGAGAATTGACGATGTAACGTGAAGTCCAAATCGAATGTGAAGTCGATAATAAATTGAATTATGAATGTGAATTGGGTTTGAAATAACCTTAAATTTTCAAATCGACTTAGAGGAAAATTTGAAATGGATAATGAAATGGAAAATTTTGGAATCCTCTATTTGTTATGGATATGAAATATTGTGGTTTTCAGAACGTATATATGAGAATACGATAAATTCGAAAACCATTAGTTTGGAAAGAAATTGTTATGGAAACTTATGTAAGTTTACATAGGTATGATATGTACGAAACATGAAATGAAGTACTATGTATGTATGATATTATGTTTTCCAAACTGAGGATATGGAAAAGTACCTTCCATTTAAAATTGGAGAAGGTATTGGAACTCGATATGAGTGTCCATTTGAAATTCGTAGCTACGTTGAATTTCCATATGTGGAATGTCCATTCGGACTAAAATCCCCCACGATGGATCATCGTGTTTGGGATCGGGAACTAGCGGAATTCGAGGGGCGAGATGCCTATGGGTACAAGCGATTCTACTGGGATAGTAGCGTAACCACCGGTATACCACGATCTAGATGATATGAAATAGCGTAATTCGAGAAGCGAGATGCCTAGGTTTACAAGCGACTCTACTAGGATAGTAGCGTAACCGCCGTGTAAACCGCGATCTGATGGTATAGCGTAATTCGTGGGGCGAGATGCCTACAGTTACAAGCGATTCCACTGGGATAGTGGCGCAACCGCCGAGTAAACTGCGATCTATGCAACAACCATGGCGAAATTCAGGAGATGAGAAATCTATAGTTTACAAGCGATTCTACTGGGATAGTAGCGGAACCGCCGGGTAAACTGTGATCCATGGGGGAACGTGCTTTCCATATCCATTTTTTAAAAGAATTTTTAAAAGTATTTTCACTAGGAATTGAAGCAAGTATATTTAGTACTTAGAGATTTTTAGACTTGCGCCTGGCCAGCGTATGCCTAATGTCTTTAAGCACGACAATAGACTTGTTAAATTTCGAGTTAGCAAGTATTTTCGAAATTTAGATGGCAAATCAATAGTCTGAAATTAGAATTGCATAATTCCAACCTAATAAATTAAGGAAGAGGATTTTTGAGATATTTTGAAAGTCCACAGCTTTGGAAAAGTTATACTATGTAGATTTTTAACAAGAATTTAAAATTTAAAATTTGGGTTTTGTAAGTCAAAATTTTTGGTAAAAGACTTTTGCGTCTTGATTGTAGAAATCGATGAATAAAGCTAGTGAAATAAAATAAATGGAATGAATCCTATATTTATTTGTGAGTTTGGAACTTGGCAAAATTGTGTAGGGTATAAACATCAGTGAAATTTTAACAATCATTTTTTCCTTACTTGTAATTTCGGGACGAAATTCTTTTAAGGAGGGGTGATTGTAACGATCCTGAATTTTGAACAATTTAAGTTGAAAATATTTAATTAATTTTAAATATTTGAATGATGGTTTAAATTGAATTCTCAATATAACTATGAATTTGGCGATTAAATTTTAGAATTTAATCTATTAAAAGTTGAATAAAAATTTGAATTTAACTTTGGAGTTGAAATTGAATATTAAATTTGTAATCGAAATTCGAACTAATGACTTAGAAGAAAAATAATTTGGATTTAAATTTGAATTGGGATTTATGAAAGATGTAAATATCTTTGAAATATGGATTACTTTGTAAACATGAAACAAGATAAAGTAGCAATTAATACAAGATCCCTAGTACACAACACTTTATCTCATCAGCCGAAACGATATGCATAAGCTTTTGAATAAGAAACAAAAAAATTATAAAGCATTGTACCTTGGTATTAAATGCAGCCACCCTACAAGATAAAAAAAAAGAGAAAAAAAAATGGATTGCAAAAATCTTTGGTTCACATTTCTATCATCTCAGCCGAAGTAAAAGATTGCAAATTCTCTAGTACACTGATATGTATCCTCTCTTTGCAAAATCGCGTACCTTCAGCCACCCTACTCTGTACGCTTGCCATCGCGTACGCTGTCTCTTCTTTTTATTTTCGCCCTCCCTCCATCATTTCAGATTTTATACGAAAAAAGAAAAAAAAACAAAACGAAAAAAAATGGCAGCCTCGTGATTTTTCGTTCGTCCCTCTTTCAAACTAGGGCTCGTGAAAATCGAAGGCGACAACTTCAATAGCTCGATCGAATAGCGGCATCGTTCTTCGCCTTCGCAAAGTTAGGGCTTTTCAAAATAAGGGGCTTCGGCAATCGGCTTCGACCCAAATTCGTGCTCTTCGCTTCGAAGCAAGGTGAGTGATTTAATTTACTCACATCTATTCGAACTTGATTCTATGTTCGGCAACTTGATTTTTTTTTTTTGGTGGTTGGTGACTTTTCTGACTTTATTTGACTTTGTTGGCGTTGATGATTTGTGGGTTTCGACTTTTCCATTCTTTGGCCATACCACTTCGTTAAAACTCATACCCCGGTTTTTTTTTGCTTTGTTGGCTTCGGCCTTGCTTCCCTGATGAACTGCATATTGTTTTTTTTTTTGAATGTCTATACATGCTGTTTTTAAACTCTGACCTCTCTGTGCTTTAGTCTCCAGGTTATGAGAATTTAAATTTTTTTTTATTCTTTTTTTGTTCTTGCTTTAGTCTGGGTTAATATATTTATTTACCCATAGATTTAGTTTAAAATTTTATCCAAGATAAAACAAGTTTTAAAATTTTTGTTTGGAAACCAAATTGTTACAGGCTTTCAACCTATTTGTTTTTTTAATCAAAGAAACTGATTAAAATTGTTTAAACCCAAGTTGATCTGAGCTTTCTAAAGCAAGTCTAAATATAACTCTAAGTTACTATTTTACTTAAGTCACAATTTACTGATTTAAGCAAGCCCAAATTAAATAGACATGAAGTCTGATCAGTTAGTTATGAAGTTATCACTGATTTTGTGTCCATCCTGTTTTGTTTCATTGTCCACTGATCATTTAGCATATGCCATTCACTGTTGCTTGGGTTGAGACCTGAGTATTGCTTTCCTTGTGCCTTGTTTTTGAATCTGCTTCAATTTGAAGTCTTGTTGCACATATGAGTATTTTTAAAGTTTTGAATTTGAACAGACCTTTTCTAAATAAATAAAAAAACAGTAGTTTGCCAATTTTTCTTTTGAAATATTTGCTGGTCATTACCTTATACCGTGTTCATGTTGTTTGCAACACTGCCCTATGCATATTGCAGTGATATTTCTTTCATTTGGTATATTGTTGCATTGCATCATGTTGCATTTTCATTTGTGCCTCACTGCTATGTGCAGTTCTATGTTGCATCTGTATCATGTTCTTGCAGTCCTATGCAGTTGCTATGCTTTGTGATCTTCACTTTAGTTCATTTTCATCTGAACAGCTGCCACTGTCTTCTTTGTAGTTACACTGCACTTCGATGGCTGATCATTTGCATACATACATTCTTGTATGTATATATATGTGTATGGCCACTGCACTTTGAAAATTTTGAATTGGATTTGTCTGCACCTTGTCCTTAAGGGTTTCTTTTGCTCCATGTTGCATTTAAACACCTCGGTGGATCCATTTGCATTTACTTCGGAAGTTGTTGACTTCACTTGAGCATATTGTTGTCTTTGACTTTGCATATTTATGTGCAGACATATGAGGGCATTTTGTTGTTCATTACAACTTTTGTTTGCATATTTAATATGCAAATACACTTGGTACACATTTAGGTTATATGCAGGTATGGAATTGTTCCACCTGAACCTGCACTTGCACTGTCTCTGGCCTTTTTGCACTTATGTTGCAATTCTTTTTGTTGTTGGTTGGGCAACGCTTATTGATGTGTCACTGCACAGTGTACTTAGTCTCCTTTATGTTGGTTAGCGTGCTCTTTGGTGTTGAGCATTGCATCTGTAGTCTTCACTGCAATCTTTGTCTGCATATCGCGTGTTTCACTGACGCATTCGTTTGTACATCACTTGTTTGCCTCTTTTATTGTCTGTTCTTCACAACATGTTGTCTTGTACACTTGTAACCTTGTGGTGACTATAGTTTTAGTTGCAGTTGCCCTTGTTGTTACGCATTGCCTTGATTTAAAGGGATTGATTTCTGACTACACTTGAGTTGAATCCAGTCGATGACCCAGATTTGACCTTGTGCTCGTTTGTGCCTTTTTCTATGCATTTCTAGATTTTTGCTTATTTCCGCGCTACAGTGGCAAGGCAGTGCACGCGTGCGTGTACTGCAGCCACACAGTATTGATTTTAAATTTATATTTCTTTTGTTTTGATTCATTGATTTCTTTGCGTATTTCATATACCGTATTGGCGAGGCCGTGCACGCGTGCGTGTACGGCAGCCAATCTGTTTTGATTTTTCTTTAAGTAACTTTTCAATTAATTTAATTTATCTGATTTTAAACTGATAAATTTGTTGTAAACTGCCGTTTAGGCAAATTTTGATGCTTTTCTAAATTATCTTTTTAAAGGAAAAAAAGAAGAAGAATCCTTTCATCTATCTTCGTTGACAAAAAATTGAATCTACTTATTTATTGTTTAACACTGTTAAGTGTTATATTTACCGTTATCCGATTTCTTGTTAAAGGGTCGGATAGGTGAATTTATCTTTGACTGTCGTCTAATTGATTATTTGATTATTATTGCCTCTATGCACTAATAACTGAGTTTGAATTAGACTGACCCGTGTATTATTTTCTTTTGAATGTAATACTCGGGTCAGACCGAGTATTTTTACAGCTTGAAGATTTTCACGAGCGAAGTTAGAGAGAGGGGGATTAAAGCTTTACTTCAGTTTTCAGGATTTCTTTTGTACTTTAAAAAGATATATATATATATATATATATATATATATATATAGATAATTGTTCCGCTGTATTAAAATCTGATTCATTGTATAAAACTCTGATGTATAAAAGAAAAATTATTTATGAGAAATATATGATTGTTCTTTGATTCTGTGACTGATTCTGTTTAAATTACATAAACAAATAACAATCCGTCATCTTGAACGTTTCTAGTTGGTTTAATTACCGGCTGGAGGCGGTCAGGGCGGCGGGTCGTTACAATTATATTATGCCGGCTATAGCTACCATCTGAGGCGGCAGGTTATACAACTGCAATCGTAAAGGGCTCGTATTGTTTCTTTGGATTTCCAACAATGGTCAGGCAAAGTAACTTCATAGGTCACATGGGGACGCCTTTGGAGGGGCGCCTCGAGAACTTAACCGGATCTCTGCCAACACAAGGCCGGGTCACCTCTATTACTAAGTAACTACTGACACGAGTATGCCATCCCCCGGCCGTAACCAACCTTTATCCGAGCGCTCGACACCAACAACCACCAAGCAATGTATTTGTAGTAACCACATAGGTTAAATATCTGGGCTCCATACCATGATATCGCCTCTATCTAGAAGGAAATGGACACACCCTTAGGGGGCGCTACCCCCAAAAAATCTTGCTGCATCTTTCCTGTTTCGACCAGTCCGGGTTCTGAGGCTCAACGAGGTCTCGTCCACAAAGAACGCTTTTCGCAAAAGCCATGCTTCGATCAACACATGATCAGCAGCACTTGGTATGCCACATTACCAAATTGGGAATGTATCACTAGTAACCATCAACTACATAACCTCTGAGCTCGTACGTCTCAGAGAAGGGTGTTAAGCTAAGAGGATAAATTTTCCGCCACCAAACAGAAATGTATTTGACATAAACCAGTTTTACGTCTTAAAGTGTAATTGTGACGACCCGGAATTTTTGAGCATTTAAAATCAGAATATTTAATTGATTTTAAATATTCAATAGGATAATTTTAACTTGAATTACGAATATCACAATTTATTTGACAATTAAATTATTGATTTTAATAATTGAAAATTGGGTAAATTGTTGAATCTGATATTTCTAAGCCTCTTTAAATAATTTGAAGGCTTATAAAATTTATAATGATAATACTAGAGATAATAGAATGATTGGAATTTAATTTAAAGATAATTTGTTCAGTTTTGAAATTATATTGTTTAAATTGAACTTAAAAATAGCCTTCCGAGGCATAGTCTCGGAATTTGACGAAACCAGTTTCATTGGATCTATAATAGTTAGTTATTATCGGATTTCAATTTTTGTAGCAATCGAGGTTGTCATTTGACCCTGGCAGCTCGAAACGTTTAGAACTATTTTAATCGATTTAATTTAAAACTGATCGTTTTCTTCTGTAACTCGTGCATACGATCAAATTAGCCTCCGAAACATGTTCCATTGGGTTCGGAATGCGGGTAAAACCTTATAATCACCTATCGGCATGTCTGATACGGGGTCCAGAATTTCGCGTTATGCTTAACGAGACGTCTGTAAATTTTATAATATAATAAAATTAAAAGTACTCTTGTCAGAGATATTTTTACAATACAAGCGTACACCAGAAGCCATTTCTCGTCTTTATTATTACGTCTTCTTTCCCTCATGCTTCCAGAGGGAGATCGAACTCTCTGGAAAAAAAATGGCCGAAGCCTGAGTTAAAAAAAAAACAAACATCAATTTGTTTTCCCAATTCGAGAATGCCGAAACCCCTCTTTTTTTAAAATCCCTCTCCTTTCTTCCCGTTCGAAATCCCTAACTAAAATAAAAAAAAAGGAGGCCGGAATCAAAACGAAATCCTGTTCGTTCGTAATTGAAATATGAGAGGGGAAGGCCCAGGTAATCGCGAGGCGCGTGAAGACGCTAAGGTCGTGTTGAGTTTGCGATGCGAGGAGCGACAGCTGCAGTGGTTGAAGCAGTTTGGGATCGTGAAAGTCCAGGCCAGAGGGGAACTCGCGATGACTGGTGGTAGGACGTGGTTTGAGTTCTCGGATTTGCTGTAGCGTGGGGTTTCTAAGGATCGAATACTGTGCGTGGTAGGCAGTGAGGTGATGGTGCATCGATTCCCTCGGGTTTAGGATTTGTATTGCAAGGTATAAATTCTGATTCCAATTTATATATATTAAATTTGTGAAAAAATAAATAAAATAAAATATATTTAACAGTATTGGATTTAGCAGTGAGATAAGTCGTGATATAAATTTGTTTTTCAATTGAAATATATGTATATAAGTAAACATGAAGAATATATATATATGAGATTTTGAAAATAGGAATTTTAAATGTTGAAAGGTTTTTTAAAATTCAGGTTTTTGAAATCTATGGTTCATTTCTATAAGTATAAGTGGTTTCAAATATATGTGTATAGATCAGTTATAAATTTTTAACAGTAAAGTAAAATTTATAATTTTACTTACCTAATAGTTTTAAATTTAAAATGAGAATATTATTGGTAGTTGAAGATCGTGGCAAATGTTAATTTAAATTTATTGATTGGGAAATTTATTGTTCGATTAATTCAAATATTAATAAATTATATAATTATTTATTCAAGGTCAAAGGTATGGAAACGAATCGAGATTGGGAAGAATTAAACACAATTAAAGCAAAGGTGAGTTAATCTCACTCAGTTAAATTAAAATTTAAATGATTAAATTCAAATAATTGTTTGGATGGTTAAATTGATTGATGTGCTATAGTATGGTATATTTTGGAATTGGCATTATATATTTTGCTAACATCTGTGGATGCAGGGAAAACATGTCGTTGGGATCCAACTGGACCCCTCAACTTTTATTTAAATTATTTAATATTCTCTGTTCTGATTATTTGATATTCTATAATGAATTATGTGGAAGTATTGAATGCTATGGCTTGGTTGATATAATTGGGTATAATGAATGACCAAAATAATATATATAAGAAATTGGATTTTTGAAGGAAAATAAAAGTAGTGAATCTATAAGTAAAGTAATTATGGAATAAATTTAAGAATGAATTGGAGAAGAAATAAAGTAACTTTAAATTTCTAATAAATAAATTATGAGTATAAAAAGGAAAATTTGAATAAACAGGAAGTTAATGAATATTAAATCTTCAGTGATATTAATTAAAAGAAGGAAACATTTATTTAAAATTTAAGATTTAAATTATTGTAAAGAATAAGGAAGAAATTTGGAAAATCTGGAATTTGTATATTTCCGTTAAAGGATTTAAAATCAAACGGAAGATAATAACAATAATAATAAAATCCATAATTAATGAATTTTGAAATGAGCTGAGTAAGTAAAGAAATTTATTTCAAATGGAATAAATTGGAAATCAATTTGGAAAATTGATTTAAGTGATTGAAGTTAGATTTTTTCTCTGGATAACCAAGTACGTTTTTAAAGTAAATTTTTAAATATAAATTAAATGTTTTAAAGTTGTTTTTAAAGGAAGTAAGTTTCGTAAAATTTATTTTTTCTATTATTTAAAGTCTAAAGTAAGTATTTTCTTAATCTATTCTAGCAGTAATTATTAAGAAGTAACTTAGTGTTTTGTTTTTAAAGGTAGAAATCTAGTTTTATATTTTATTAAGTAACCTTATTTTCAAATATTCATATAGTATGTATTTTTAACAAATTATTAAAGAAATTTTAACTTGAATGTTTAAAAGTATATTTTTAAAAGTAAAGTGTTTTAAATTAATTTAGAAAAATCTAGTTTTGTGCTTGGTGATTCCAGTGGAAACAGAAATACTTGGAATTTATTCTGAGAAAGGCAGATAGTTTTGAAAACTGTTTTTAAAAGAATTTGAAAAGTGGAAATATATCTTGTGAAGATATTTTTGAGATAAATAAATAATTTTGGAAATTATTTATTGTTTGATGGATGTTTGTGAATATTAATTGATAGTTAAATCACCGACAATCAATATTGGACAAATGCGTTGATCGTTTCGAAGAGACCGGGATCGAGATTTATTTCTCGAAAACCACTTCGATTCGGTTTGTACGTTTCGTGGAAAAAAAACGTGTTCGGAGTCGTAGATGGAGCAGTGAAGTGCAAGGGCTAGTCGCTACTAATCTTGAGAATATTTCCAAAATGGATGTAGTAGGAATAGTGCTTCGGTTCCGTTCAAACCCGGGACGGACTTGTATGGATGAATGCTTGCGTAACATCGTCAGGTGGACGATGGGCATTCTAAGTGATATGTTATTTAAAGGTAACGCTTAGCCTCAAGCCTCATCAAATGGGAATGACTGAAAATCAGGGGTTATGCAGCAAGGCTAGGTGGGTAGCACCCAAGCAGGGTGAGGTCATTCCAGTCTAGATGTCCCTTTTTATTTCGGCTTAGTAGGCGGTTGTTGATCCCAACCGCGGGGTGATCTCACTCGGGATTATCCAGTAAGGGGTAGTCCCGGTCTTGTGTTGCAGGGGATCGGGCGCGGTCCTCGGTACAGTGATCTAGGCCACGTACTGTGACAGGTGGTACCCCAGTGCCTAGTCATTAGTTGGAAATCCATACTCCCTACGAGCCTTGTACGAGTTTTGTTTGTATTACCCACTCTGTGGCTAGTAGCTGGAATTTAATAGATTTAACAATTTCGGCTATTTTATAAGTATTTGTATAAAGACCCTATTATAATATCAGAGGATTTCTATAAAAATTGTTTTAGCTATCGTAAGGTAAAACCCGACATGTTTATTTGTGGCGTGGTCTTACGATATGCTTTTGTTTTCAAAGGATTTTTGAAACTTTAATAATCAATTGGATGTGATTTTGTAACGCTGGTATTCCAGACTGACTCGGGTGTTATTTAACTGTAATGCTCGGGTCAGACCGAGTATTAAAGGATACAGGATTTGATGCTGTGGAGCCTAGGAGACGAGCTGGACGATACGTACTCTCGTACTTATATATATATATATATATATATATATATATATATATATATATATATTTCCGCTGTGTTGAGTTGTTGTGTATCCATTTGTATGATATTGATGTTGAGCTGTGATTGATGTACTCTGATGGTATAATATTTAAACAGAGATATTTGATTTTGTGTAAAGATATGTTAATATCTATTATATTTTATTCCGCCGCGTTGGTTAGATTCTGTTGTTGTTTTCTATTTTCTTCTTCTACCTCTTCTTCTTTAAACCCAAATGGTTCGTATTTCTATACAACTTGAGTTGATTGTTGTAGAATAGTGTTAACTCAAGGGGTACGGATTCGCGGGCTGTTATAGTTGGTATCAGAGCTTAGGTTGAAGATGACCTTGGCTCTGGTGGGAATTACTCATTTAAATAGAGTCCGTAGTACTCTAGAATGAGTTTGAGCGTATTAATAAATATGAGCGCGTAATTGTTAGTGAATATAAATTGTTTTAATATTGTGTTGATTGATTTATTGAGTGGCATATGAACCTTCGTCGACACAGTCTGCGCAACTGTATTGAAGGGGTTTCTGAACACTTGGATAGAACAATCGACACGGTATTGTTTTAAATGTGGGTGAATGAAATAATTTTACCCAAAAATATATCTTGATATGAAGAAAAAATTTTGTAAACTATTTAGCTAATATATGGTTGATTGGATATGAGGAAAATATATATATATATATATATATATATATATATATATATACATATATATATTAAATTATTATCATCGTTATGTAAAAATTTAACTAAAATTGAAATATAATCAAATGAGAAATTGTATAAGCATAAACTGTAAAGACGAAATATAGTTAAAACTTATTTAAGCAGGATTTGGAAATTTAAAATCCCGAAGACTTTGGAAGTGTTTTAAAGATAAATGATAGCTAAATGGAAATCTGTTTTAAATGGATTTTGAAAGTGATATAGCATTGAAATCACTTGGATTATTCGAAAATAATTCTGATGATGACGGCAGCATCATCAGTATTCATTTTCGAATTCTTAAGTGACGCTGCCAAAAACTGATTTGTTCAGAAAGCTAGTTGTTTTTGAAAGTTTCAGAAGGAAATTTGTTGAAAATAAAAGCCAGGATTGGTTTAAAATTTTTGAGAAATGAGATTTGGGATGCTGGAGATTTCAAGATGATTCTAAACCAAAGGTCGGGTGTTTAAAAATCCTGATAAGATAGTTGTAAGCTTATAAATTGAGATGACTTTTAAATCAGGAAGGGAATATAATCTTTGAATGTTGGAATTTAAATTTAAAAGGAAAAGGTTAAAAATGAAATTAACTTGGATTGGAGAATAAAATTTAACTAAATTGAAATAAATTGAATAAGCTGAAAATAATATCCAGTTATATTCGAATTTGGTTGAAATCGAATTGAGATTAAATAAATCTGAGTTAAAATTAAATTGAATTGGAATAAGAATTCAATTGAATTAATGAATGGAATTAAATTCTTACCTGAAAAAATGGAAAATAAATTGGATAAGGATTGGAATTGGAATAAATAAATCAGAATAACTTATAAAAGAATTAAAAATGCATGGAATAAAAATATGCTTGAGTTATAAATAAGTGTAAAACTCGAGTTAAAAATAAAAGAAGAATATATTCAAGCCTATGATGAATGGAATTGTGTAAATAATAAGTTGTGACTTATAAATTTTGAAAAAGTGGGATAGAAACCCAAAATAAATATTTTTGATGAATTGAAAAATAATATGAAGATCAAAACTTGAATTATAAAATAAATTTGAACTTAAGAAAATTTAAATGAAGAGATTTTGATATTAAAATCAAGTTCTGCATTATAAGTTGGGGAAAGACTATTTAGATGATAATTAGATAATGAAATATGTAATGAGAACCCAATGTAGTTAAATCAAGTTGAATTGTCAGTTTATGATGAAATTTGGAAATAAAACTCAAGTTATAAATTAAATTCGACTTAAATTATTGGTGAAGTAAATGAAATTGAACTGTGAGTTCATAAAATTGGGTGGTAAATTGAGAATGGATAGTGGATTCAGAACTTGAGTTGTTAATTTAAATTTAACTTGAAGTGTTAACAAATTAAATATAATTGGAAATGTGTCGAATAAAGGAAAATGAAATAGATTAAAATAGTAATGGTATGAATTGCAAATAAAATCCAAATCAGTGGAAATAAATTGGAAATGGCTTTGTAATAAATTGAATGAACTGAATCTAAATGGGTAAAATTTTATAATAAATAATCAAATAAATTTGTAGTTTGAAATGGGATTGGATTAAAATAGAATCAAGTTAAATTGAAAAGAGAAATTTATTTGCAAAATGAAATGAGCTTAAGTATAGAAAAAAAAGGAATTTGAATAAATTGAAGTAGATTAACTTAAGCTGAATAGACGAGGGAGAATTGAATTAAATTCAACTTAAAACCAAGTTTAATGATATTGGATTGAATTTGAATCAAGTAAAAATAAATTTGGATCGAAATAGAATTTGGTGGGTTGTAAATAATATTTATGGAAATGAAAATTCAAAATGGATTGAGTGGATAATCTAATTATATTGAAATAAATTAATGGATGGAATAAATAAGAATCAAAGGTAAGTGAACTTAAGTTTGAAGTGAAATAAATTGAGTAAATTAACTTAAGTTGAGAGTAATTAGAAGCTCGACTAAGAGTAAAAATTGGAGGACCATAAAATGAAGCTTAGTTTGAATTGATTCGGTAATGGTTAGTAATGTGCAAGCCTGGATTGTTTTCGAGCTAAATAAAATAGTTTGGAATAAACAAATTTGGAATGAAATGCAAGTGAATGGATTCAAATCTGAAATGCAATGAAAATGAGAATATATGAATTGTGAATAAATTTTAAAAATGGAATAGAATTAAGTATAAACTGAGTTGAAATCAATTTAAATTGGTTATAAAAACATAAATACTTATTTATTCACATAGATCTCGTCAAATTGCATAGAATAAATTGTCATTGGATGTAAATGGAAGCAATTAAGATGCTATGATTTGATAGGAATAAAATAAATTGATTTTGAGATCAATTGAATTAAAAATGAGTTTGTTTTGCTTAAAAATAAATTAATGTAAGCTTGTGAGTTGTTAACCATTCGGATTAAGTGAAACGATGGGTGATTGGTTGTAAGCAATTAAATTTAATGTTGGAATATTTAAGTCGCTTATGAAAGGTGTTTAATGTGCATTCCTTTTAGAATTCATATGTTTAACTATTGAAAATAAGTGAAATGTTGTTAAACTTTATATGTATGGCACTTACATGTTTAAATTGAGTAAGTACAGGTACCTGGGAGCCGTGTGGCTAGATTTGGTTGCGCTAGTTGCTAAAAATTATAAGTTGTTTGCTTAAAATGCTAAATAAGGTACGCCTACGCAATAAAAATAGGAAATATGAACTGTTTTTAGTTTTTCCGACCGGGTGGGTCGATGTATATATATTTATCTATTTTGTCAAATTGTAAAAGCTCCTCCGTACAAAGGGGACTCTGCCAAAACAATTCAGAAATTTTGGTAGTTAGAAAATTTTGGAAAATTTTGTTAACGACAAAACAATTTCAAACTGGAAAATTGAAACAAATTAGTAAATGAAACTAATTAAAGTAATGACATGAGTTAGTAATTGTTGATACGCGAAGATTTTGATCAATGACAATGTGCTTTTACAAACAAGGAAGAAATATATGCAAATGCTAAAGGAAGATAGATGAAGACCAAACAAGCTTAAAGTATGTTTTTACATGTGTCTTAGTCTAGATGTATTGTTAAAATCTATCCTCAAGAAGCTTGCACGAGCACTAGAAAAATTTGTTAAACTTCATTTTTTAATTTAGTTTTAACTATGCAGGTTTTATAAGTTCAGTCGACTGAACAGGAACAGTCAGTCGACTGAAACTGGAACAAATTTACACACATACACAGTTTCAGTCGACTGAATTTCCTGCACAGTCGACTGAATTTGGTCCCGAAAATTTTACTTCATATTTTCAGTTGACTGAATTCCCTGCTCAGTCGACTGAATTTGAACCTACGAATTTTCTCTGAAAAGACACCTTCTTCCTCCCAAGAGTTGCAACCATTCATCAATGGAAATGGAAGCATCTCTTGTTTACAACCTTTGACAACATATGCACCTCTTCTACAAGTATATATACATTATTCTAACATCATTTAATTAATCGAATTCTCTTGCTTTAATCTAACTATTCTCTTGTTCATATTTTCTAGATATTCTCAAAGCATTCACTAATCTATTGCTTGAATCATTGTTTTTGTTTATAACATTCTTTTGATTCATAGCAATTCACATTTCCTAAATCTTCACAAACACATTGCATATTCTCGAGGATAAGATTATAGGAATATTGTACTACATTAGACTCATTAGTGTTGACAAGAACACAACAAGTCGAATATTGTATTTTAGTAATTGAGTTGAAGTCCTCTTCAGTAGTTGAGGCAAGAAATCTCGTTCGGTTGTTCGGGTAAGTTGTAAACCTATTCCTCCGGGTGAAGTGAGGGTGTTAGTTAGTGAAATTCCTAAGTGAAGCTTAGGGACTGGACGTAGGACGAGAGGTCCGAACCAGTATAAAATCCTGGTGTCACCTTGCATTTACCTACTTTATCTATCTAGACTATTTCATTATTCCATATTACACGATCCTACCGCATAGCCTTTTTTCAATTGGTATCAGAGCAAGGTTGTCCTATAACCATAACACCGTTGTTAGACATATTGATAATATGGAAAATAACGCAAGTACAAGCACAACATCTGCCTATAGTTCACATTTGTGGCAGGACAATCTACCCAAAGACCCCCCCCTATTCAATGGACTAAACTACAACTACTGGGCTACTAGGATGAGGATTTATATGCAAGCAACAAGTTTCGAAGCCTGGAATGCTACTCAAGCAGAGTTCGTTGTGCCCACAACCGATTATCCTACATGGACACAAATTCAAAAGAATGAAGCTAGTGCAAATGCCAAAGCTATGAATATGCTATTTTGCGCCCTGGATAGAAATGAATTCAACCGTGTTAGCATATGTACTACTGCATATCAGATATGGGAAACACTCAAAGTCATACATGAAGGCACAAACAAAGTTAAACAAACAAAGATATCCATGCTGAAGAATCAATTCCAAAACTTTAGAATGCGACAAAATGAATCCATCAATGACATGTACTCAAGATTTCAAGACATTCATCATGCTCTAATTGGACTAGGAGAAAGATACGCTGACTTTGACATTGTATCTAAAGTTCTAAATTCACTCACTGATGAATGGGAGAGAAAAGTACTAGCAATCGAGGAAGCAAATGATCTATCTACAATGAAACCAGAAGAATTGATTGGAAATCTTATGTCGTATGAAGTAAATATGCAAGATAAGAAAGATCAAGCTCAAGAAAGAAAGAATGTTGCTTTTCATGCGGAAAAGGAAGAATCAGAGTCTGAAGATGAAGATCTAGCATTTATAGCCAAAAACTTCAAGAAATTCTTAAAGTATAGAAAAGGAAACAAAAATGGATTCAAAAAGAATTTCTTGAACAAACCTTCATCCTCAAATATAGAATGCTTCAATTGTCACAAGAAAGGGCACATGCAAAAAGATTGTCAAGAACAAATGAAGGAAAATCAGAAAAACTTCAACAACAAAAACAAGAAGGATAAATTCAAAAAGAAGGCATTTTCTGTAACATGGGACGATTCAGATTCATCTTCATCCAAAAATGATAGTGATAGCGACAATGAACAGGCAAATGTATGCTTCATGGCTCAAGAATCTAAGGTCCCACTCAAAAAGAAGAAATGGATATTAGTCAGTGGTTGTTCAAAACACATGACCGGAGACAAGGATATGCTTAGAAACATTACTTACTTTGATGGTGGCTCGGTTACCTTCGGAGACAATTCAAAAGGGTATATCATTGGCAAAGGAGATGTAAACAATTACGGTACATCAAATTTACCTTTTATAACAAATGTTTCATTAGTTGAAAATTTAAAACATAATCTACTTAGCATAAGTCAACTGTGTGACAAAGGTTTTAAAATAACTTTCTCGAATAATAAATGTAGTATTTTTGATCAAAACCAAAATCTTATTTTTGAAGGAAATAGAGATAGAAAATTTATGTTTTAAATATGAATATTAATCATAATTCAAGTATGTGTTTACTTGCCAAAGATAATGATCCTTGGTTATGGCACAAAAGATTTTGTCATATAAATTTTAAAACTATTAGAAAACTTTCTAAAAATGAATTAGTAAGAGGATTACCTAAAATAAATTTTAAAATAAATAATTTTTGTGATGATTGTCAAAAAGGAAAATTAACGAAATCATCTTTCAAATCTAAGAAAAATATTTCAACTTTACAACCATTAGAATTAGTACATATGGATTTATTCGGACCAACACAAGTTCAATCCATCAATCACATTTTTGGGCAGAAGCCGTTGCTATTGCATGTTATGTATTAAATAGAATATCAATTAGACCATTAACTAAAAATACTTCTTATGAACTATTTGTTAACTCTGCCTCGGCCGAAAGTTACGACCCAGAGGAGTTGCCGACCTAAGGCTATGCCGACCTAACAACCCAAAGGGTTTGCCGATCTAAGAGCTCAGGACTTAATTCGATGCCAACCTAACTGGTTAAGAATCGTACTGATCCAATGCCTTATCACGGGTGCCGACTTAGTGCCTCAGAAGAGACTGGCCTAACGACTTAAGAGATAACAAAGGGTCCGACTTAACATGGTTGCCGACCTAACTGCCTAATAGGGTTACCGACCTAAGGGGAATTACAAGGACACCGACCTAAGGCTTGAAGGGATGACGACTTAACTGTTTAACCTTATGAAGCATGCTAACCCAAATGATACCGATCTAAGGCATGAAGGGATGCCGGTCTAACGAGGCTATGCCGACCTAAGGAGAGTTCCGACCTAGTATGGAAGCCGACCTAGTACTTTACAAGGTTTACGACCTAAGGCAGCTACCGATCTAGTGCCTTAGAAGGACCCGATCTAAAAACTTATAAAAGCCCACCGACTTAACCTATTTACCGATTTAACTATCCAAGATGCTAGCCGACTTAACTATCAGGCACAAACTCATCCAATCTAAACCGTGGCCGGCTTATGACTCATGATGAGTCGTGACCGATCTATGGATTTGAGAAGTGAAGTTGCGCAGGAGTTTAACACGTAACACATTATCTCGGTAACGACCTAGGACTTAGCACATGACGTCAACTTAAACTGAAGACCATGCATAAGAGAAGGGGGGCGACCTACGACCTAGCCTAGCTCGGCACCAACTCACGACCCAGTTTGACCCGGCTACTACCTATAACTCAACACCGAGAACCTCTATAAATACACGACCATCACCAACATTCAAAGGACCTTTTGGGCTAATTCTCAAAGCACCGTTACTCTGCCATTTTCTCAACTCAAGCAACACTCCAAGCACTCCAAACTCCAAGGACGCTACTACACACTTCAAAGAAGAATCACAATCATTCAAGATGAATTCGAAAGATTATTCTTCATGGGAGTTTGAGCTATTTGTCTGAAGTTAATTGTAATTGAAGAAAGTGATATAAATTGTACTCATATCAGCAATAAAGAGAATCTAAGTGGACGCAGGCCTGATTTTGGGCCGAACCACTATAAAACTTGTGTTTTTACTGCTTTTCTGCAATCTCTTTACTTGTATCTTGTTCCCGTATTCACGGGTGGTGCTTTCACAACAGTCATCTACACACCGGGGTGTTAGCGTTCAAATTTAGGCGTTAACATTTTTGGTGCTTTCACTGAGAATTGAACTCAGGACAGCTGTCATCATTGCTTCGCAGAGATTAGAAGAAAGAATTTCCTTAAAAACCAGAAGTATATCTGAGATTATGGCTCCTGGAAGGAAAAGTAGATCTATCAGATCTGGGAACATTCAAGAGGGAACCTCCGCTTCCCCTGTGCCTAATCTACCCACTCCGTCTGTTGGAGTTACAAAAGCGGAATTGGATGCTGTGATTCTAGGGCTAAACCAGCAGATAAACGCCCAAAATGCACAACTAGAGGCTCAAAGTGCCCAGAATGCTCTGATTCTGAATAAGTTGAACGACTTACTTGGGGCAAACAATCAACCGGATGGCAATGAAAGGAACTATGCTGGCAACATTCATGATGTTAATGAAAGGAATGCTCCTGAAAGGCCTACTAGTCCCTTTGAGCAGGCAGTACCTGACGCCGGTGGATCTAGAACTCGGCATGATGAGGAATATCTTTCTGGAATGGTCCGGCAGATCATGAAAGAAAGTATGCAAAGGGTTGAAGATGAGAAGGAATGGGGTTTTGCTCCAAGTAAAACTCCGTTTACTGGAAAAATTTTGAAGGCGGAATTTCCAAGCCTGGAATGCTACTCAAGCAGAGTTCGTTGTGCCCACAACCGATTATCCTACATGGACACAAATTCAAAAGAATGAAGCTAGTGCAAATGCCAAAGCTATGAATATGCTATTTTGCGCCCTGGATAGAAATGAATTCAACCGTGTTAGCATATGTACTACTGCATATCAGATATGGGAAACACTCAAAGTCATACATGAAGGCACAAACAAAGTTAAACAAACAAAGATATCCATGCTGAAGAATCAATTCCAAAACTTTAGAATGCGACAAAATGAATCCATCAATGACATGTACTCAAGATTTCAAGACATTCATCATGCTCTAATTGGACTAGGAGAAAGATACGCTGACTTTGACATTGTATCTAAAGTTCTAAATTCACTCACTGATGAATGGGAGAGAAAAGTACTAGCAATCGAGGAAGCAAATGATCTATCTACAATGAAACCAGAAGAATTGATTGGAAATCTTATGTCGTATGAAGTAAATATGCAAGATAAGAAAGATCAAGCTCAAGAAAGAAAGAATGTTGCTTTTCATGCGGAAAAGGAAGAATCAGAGTCTGAAGATGAAGATCTAGCATTTATAGCCAAAAACTTCAAGAAATTCTTAAAGTATAGAAAAGGAAACAAAAATGGATTCAAAAAGAATTTCTTGAACAAACCTTCATCCTCAAATATAGAATGCTTCAATTGTCACAAGAAAGGGCACATGCAAAAAGATTGTCAAGAACAAATGAAGGAAAATCAGAAAAACTTCAACAACAAAAACAAGAAGGATAAATTCAAAAAGAAGGCATTTTCTGTAACATAGGACGATTCAGATTCATCTTCATCCAAAAATGATAGTGATAGCGACAATGAACAGGCAAATGTATGCTTCATGGCTCAAGAATCTAAGGTCCCACTCAAAAAGAAGAAATGGATATTAGTCAGTGGTTGTTCAAAACACATGACCGGAGACAAGGATATGCTTAGAAACATTACTTACTTTGATGGTGGCTCGGTTACCTTCGGAGACAATTCAAAAGGGTATATCATTGGCAAAGGAGATGTAAACAATTACGGTACATCAAATTTACCTTTTATAACAAATGTTTCATTAGTTGAAAATTTAAAACATAATCTACTTAGCATAAGTCAACTGTGTGACAAAGGTTTTAAAATAACTTTCTCGAATAATAAATGTAGTATTTTTGATCAAAACCAAAATCTTATTTTTGAAGGAAATAGAGATAGAAAATTTATGTTTTAAATATGAATATTAATCATAATTCAAGTATGTGTTTACTTGCCAAAGATAATGATCCTTGGTTATGGCACAAAAGATTTTGTCATATAAATTTTAAAACTATTAGAAAACTTTCTAAAAATGAATTAGTAAGAGGATTACCTAAAATAAATTTTAAAATAAATAATTTTTGTGATGATTGTCAAAAAGGAAAATTAACGAAATCATCTTTCAAATCTAAGAAAAATATTTCAACTTTACAACCATTAGAATTAGTACATATGGATTTATTCGGACCAACACAAGTTCAATCCATCAATCACATTTTTGGGCAGAAGCCGTTGCTATTGCATGTTATGTATTAAATAGAATATCAATTAGACCATTAACTAAAAATACTTCTTATGAACTATTTGTTAACTCTGCCTCGGCCGAAAGTTACGACCCAGAGGAGTTGCCGACCTAAGGCTATGCCGACCTAACAACCCAAAGGGTTTGCCGATCTAAGAGCTCAGGACTTAATTCGATGCCAACCTAACTGGTTAAGAATCGTACTGATCCAATGCCTTATCACGGGTGCCGACTTAGTGCCTCAGAAGAGACTGGCCTAACGACTTAAGAGATAACAAAGGGTCCGACTTAACATGGTTGCCGACCTAACTGCCTAATAGGGTTACCGACCTAAGGGGAATTACAAGGACACCGACCTAAGGCTTGAAGGGATGACGACTTAACTGTTTAACCTTATGAAGCATGCTAACCCAAATGATACCGATCTAAGGCATGAAGGGATGCCGGTCTAACGAGGCTATGCCGACCTAAGGAGAGTTCCGACCTAGTATGGAAGCCGACCTAGTACTTTACAAGGTTTACGACCTAAGGCAGCTACCGATCTAGTGCCTTAGAAGGACCCGATCTAAAAACTTATAAAAGCCCACCGACTTAACCTATTTACCGATTTAACTATCCAAGATGCTAGCCGACTTAACTATCAGGCACAAACTCATCCAATCTAAACCGTGGCCGGCTTATGACTCATGATGAGTCGTGACCGATCTATGGATTTGAGAAGTGAAGTTGCGCAGGAGTTTAACACGTAACACATTATCTCGGTAACGACCTAGGACTTAGCACATGACGTCAACTTAAACTGAAGACCATGCATAAGAGAAGGGGGGCGACCTACGACCTAGCCTAGCTCGGCACCAACTCACGACCCAGTTTGACCCGGCTACTACCTATAACTCAACACCGAGAACCTCTATAAATACACGACCATCACCAACATTCAAAGGACCTTTTGGGCTAATTCTCAAAGCACCGTTACTCTGCCATTTTCTCAACTCAAGCAACACTCCAAGCACTCCAAACTCCAAGGACGCTACTACACACTTCAAAGAAGAATCACAATCATTCAAGATGAATTCGAAAGATTATTCTTCATGGGAGTTTGAGCTATTTGTCTGAAGTTAATTGTAATTGAAGAAAGTGATATAAATTGTACTCATATCAGCAATAAAGAGAATCTAAGTGGACGCAGGCCTGATTTTGGGCCGAACCACTATAAAACTTGTGTTTTTACTGCTTTTCTGCAATCTCTTTACTTGTATCTTGTTCCCGTATTCACGGGTGGTGCTTTCACAACAGTCATCTACACACCGGGGTGTTAGCGTTCAAATTTAGGCGTTAACATTTTTGGTGCTTTCACTGAGAATTGAACTCAGGACAGCTGTCATCATTGCTTCGCAGAGATTAGAAGAAAGAATTTCCTTAAAAACCAGAAGTATATCTGAGATTATGGCTCCTGGAAGGAAAAGTAGATCTATCAGATCTGGGAACATTCAAGAGGGAACCTCCGCTTCCCCTGTGCCTAATCTACCCACTCCGTCTGTTGGAGTTACAAAAGCGGAATTGGATGCTGTGATTCTAGGGCTAAACCAGCAGATAAACGCCCAAAATGCACAACTAGAGGCTCAAAGTGCCCAGAATGCTCTGATTCTGAATAAGTTGAACGACTTACTTGGGGCAAACAATCAACCGGATGGCAATGAAAGGAACTATGCTGGCAACATTCATGATGTTAATGAAAGGAATGCTCCTGAAAGGCCTACTAGTCCCTTTGAGCAGGCAGTACCTGACGCCGGTGGATCTAGAACTCGGCATGATGAGGAATATCTTTCTGGAATGGTCCGGCAGATCATGAAAGAAAGTATGCAAAGGGTTGAAGATGAGAAGGAATGGGGTTTTGCTCCAAGTAAAACTCCGTTTACTGGAAAAATTTTGAAGGCGGAATTTCCAAGGAAGTTTGTCCCTCCAACTATTCCAGCTTACAAAGGGACAAGTGATCCGAATGAGTTCTTGTATAAATATGATTGGCACATGACAGGTGCCAGGGCCTCCGACGAAATAAAGTGCCGGTATTTCCCCGTATACCTGGAAGGCGTAGCTTTACTGTGGTTCACCAAGTTGCCAGTTCGATCTATCGATCAGTTTTCAGACTTGACCAGAAAATTTAAGGAGCAGTTTAGGCTATATGCTTCGAAGGCCAAGGATATCATGTCATTGTCCAGTTTAGAGCAGAATCCTGGTGAGTCTATCAGATCTTTCTTGAACCGTTTCAATATAGCATTGGCTGAGGTGGACAATGCTGAACCACGAATGATATTGACTTATCTGATGAGGGCTATTGATAAGTCAAGCGAATTTGGGAAATGGTTAAATATGAAGGAGCCAACCTCTCTCGAGAAGTTCTACAAAAAAGCGGACGAATTCATTCGCTTGGAAAGTCGTCCTTTGCCAGTAAAGGCAGTGTTGGAAAAAGCTGAAGACAATACTGTCGCTCCACGCAAGAATGAGTCGGTGGGGCAGAAAAGGGAGAATAATAATGGAAAGAAACAGGGTAATCTGAAAAAGCCCCGGTCCTTCAAGCCATCAGAATATACTCCATTATCACATACGCCGGAGCACATCTACCTTGCCACCAAAGATTCCGTCGATTTCCCTAAACCTATCCCTTTGAGAACTGGGAGAAAAGCCATACAAAGTGGGAAATTTTGCCGCTTCCACAATCAACCAGGTCATGAAACTGATGAATGCCGCCAGCTGAAGAATCTGATTGAAGAGTTGCTAAGAGAAAACAAGTTGCAGCAATTTGTGAAAAAGAATAGCAACAATCCTGCATCATCGAGTCAGGGGCAGCGGGCTCCTGTTCATCAGCCTGGGGCAGGTGAGAAAGCTACGGGGCATGAATCTGGAAGGCCCGTTATCAATGTCATTTCCGGAGGACCTCACCCAGCTGGCAAGAGTTGGGGTGAGATGGAGAGATATTCCAGGGCTTTGAAATATGCTCCAGCCGAAGAAAACGTCTTTGTTCTAGAAGACACTACGCCCCTTAAACAACAAAAAACTTTCAGTGATGATATTATTTTCAGAGCCAGAGATTCTACAGGTATTGAAGCTCCTACTTTAGATCCCTTGGTCATCTCGGCTGGTATTGGACCAGCCATTGTCAGAAGAGTCCTCATTGACTGCGGAGCATCATGTAATATCCTCTTCAAAAAGACATTTGACCAGATGAAAATCCCTATGATCGATGTGCAAGCCTCATCACAGAAAATCGTGGGCTTCACAGGGGAGCCAAAGCAACCAGTAGGAACCATCGATTTGTTTGTAGAACTTGGGGAAGGAGAAAGGAAAGTGGTCCGAAAGCAAACATTTGTGATTGTCGATGAGTTTTCTGCCTATAATGCTTTTCTTGGCCGTCCAACACTCGCAGCATTCAAAGCTATCCTAGCCCCGTGGTGCCTCACTATTAAATTCCCTACTGACAATGGAGTAGGAGTTATAAAAGGGGATCAGAATGCTGCGCGAGAGTGCTATTTGACAGAGCTGCGAGAGTCAAGAAAAAGAGAAATGGGAAAGGGTGCGGCAACCCCAGTCCGCATCAAGGAACCAGCCTTGTAGCAATTACAGAGCGGACCCTGCACTGGCGAGCACAGCGGGGCACGGAAAGAAATGGATCCCAGAAAAGCCAGTACAGGGGAGAATAGAGTAGTACCGGTGGAAACGACAGTTCCGGTACCTGTTGACCCAAAAGATCCAAATAAGGTGTTGAATGTGGGTTCACAGCTTAATGTGTCAATTCAGAACATCTTGATATCTTTCCTGAAGGCAAATCTGGATGTCTTTGCTTGGACTCATGCCGATATGTGTGGGATATCTCCAGAAGTTGCAGTACACGCTCTGAATATTGATCCAAAATTTACGCCAGTTAAACAGAAAAGGAGAACCCAAGGTCCAGAAAGGTCAGCAGCATTAAAAGAAGAAGTTGATCGACTCATGGAAAATAACTTCATCAGAGAATCTACATATCCGAATTGGGTTTCGAATCCTGTGTTGGTCAAGAAAGCTAATGGAAAATGGAGAGTGTGCATCGATTTTTCTGATCTAAACAAGGCTTGCCCCAAAGATTGCTTCCCATTACCCAGGATCGATCAACTGGTAGACGGAACTGCGGGACATGAATTGTTATCCTTCATGGATGCCTACTCCGGTTATAACCAAATCATGATGCATGAGCCAGACCAGGAGGATACAAGCTTTATCACGGGTGTTGGACTTTATTGCTACAGAGTTATGCCCTTCGGATTGAAAAACGCAGGGGCAACCTACCAAAGACTTGTTAATGCTATGTTCAAACCGCAATTGGGAAAAACTATGGAAGTCTACGTCGACGACATGTTAGTGAAGTCCAGGAAAGCAGTGGATCACATTGAACACTTAGCAGAAATGTTCGCAGTCCTCCGGAAATACAGAATGAAACTTAACCCTCTGAAATGTACATTTGGGGTCGAATCCGGAAAGTTCTTAGGTTTTATTGTCAGTGCTAGGGGCATAGAGGCTAGCCCAGCTCAAATTACTGCCTTGAAAGAAGTCAAAGCTCCTAGAACAAAGAAGGAATTGCAGAGTCTCAACGGAAAGATCGCCGCCCTGAGTCGGTTCATTTCCAAAGCTACTGATAAATGCATCCCATTCTTCGATGCCCTGAAAAAAGGAAAGAAGAACTTTGAATGGACTCCCGAATGCCAAAAAGCCTTTGAAGAGTTGATCCGTCATATGGAAACGCCTCCGATACTTTCTAGGCCAGGCAATGGTGAGGATCTTCTTATATACTTGGCAGTATCATCTCATGCTCTAAGTGCAGCGCTGATACGGGAAGACAAAAGGATTCAACATCCAGTTTACTATATCAGCAAAAGACTCACTGGGGCAGAGCTGAATTACTCCAAGTTGGAAAAACTCGCCTATTGCCTACTAGTTGCATCGAGGAAACTGAGGCAATATTTCCAAGCTCATCCTATCAAAGTACTCACTGATGAACCTCTGAAGCAAGTCCTGTTTCGCCCTGAAACTTCGGGTCGTCTTCTAAAATGGAACATTGAACTTAGTCAATATGACATTACCTATCACCCCCGAAAAGCAATCAACGGACAAGCTTTAGCTGATTTCATTGCAGAATTCACAGAGAAAGATAATGGTGAGGAAAAAGCGATCAATGATTCTCCAATCCAGTGGAAGATGTATGTTGATGGCGCAAGAAATGACTACTGTTCAGGAGCCGGAGTGATACTTGAAACTCCTGAAGGTCGATCATTATGTTATGCACTAAGACTGGAATTTCCTTCAACAAACAATGAAGCAGAATATGAAGCTCTTATTGCAGGTCTGAAAATCGCTAAAGAGCTAAACATTCGAGCATTACAAATTTTCAGTGATTCTCAGCTTATTGTATGCCAAGTCAAGAAGGAATTTCAAGCGAAAGGTGGAAACCTGCCTTCCTACTTGTCAAAGGCTTGGGAACTCCTATATGAACTCGATCACTATTCAATAAGCCACATTCCTCGGGAAGAGAATATGAAGGCAGATTCCCTCGCAAAGTATTCAAGTTCTGGTGAAGCTCAACTATTGGGATTGGTCCCTGTAGAAGTCCTTTCAGCGCCAAGTATAGACGAGATGGATATAGACTGGATTATGAATGTATCTCAAGAACAAGAGTCATGGATGACTCCAATACTGGATTACCTAATCAGGGGTTCTCTGCCAGAAAACTCGATAGAAAGACGAAAGCTTCTAAGGAAGGCCTCTCGCTATGTAATTCAGGACGGTCGATTGTACAGACGGGGATTCTCAATGCCATTGCTTCGATGTGTATCCCGGGAAGAGTCCAAAACAATCCTAGCTGAAGTGCATGGAGGAGAATGCGGTGATCATTCAGGTGGTCAAACACTAGCAAAGAAAATTCTCCGATACGGATATTTTTGGCCAGAAATTAATCGGGATGCTGCAGATTACTCCCGAAAATGTGACAAGTGCCAAAGATATGCCAAAATTCCTAGAGCACCTTCTACCGAACTCACACAGATGGTCAGTCCATGGCCATTTGCAATTTGGGGAATGGATCTCATTGGGCCGCTACCAACTGCTAAATCAGGGATTAAATACGCTATTGTTGCAGTTGATTATTTTACTAAGTGGGCTGAAGCTGAACCATTGGCTACTATCACTTCTAAGAAAATGATAAGCTTTGTGACCAAGAATATCATTTGCAGATACGGTGTGCCTCAGAAAATAATCACAGACAATGGTACTCAGTTTGAAAGCGAGGAATTCCAGGATTTTTGCAAACGATTCAAAATCCAGAAAAGCTTTTCGGCAGTAGCTCATCCGCAGGCAAACGGGCAAGTGGAAGCAGTGAACAAGATCATCAAATCAACCATCAAAAAGTAACTCGAAAGAGCAAAAGGTGGTTGGGTCGATAAACTACCACTTGCACTATGGGCATACAGAACTACTCACAAAACTGCAACTGGGCATACTCCTTTTTCGTTAGCATACGGATCGGAAGCAATGATCCCGGTTGAAACAGAGGTCCCTTCACACAGAAGAATTCATTTCAATCAAGCAGAAAATGAAAAGTTGCAACTTGAAGCGCTGGATCTCCTTGATGAAAAAAGAGATGAAGCTAACCTCAGAGTTGCAGCTCATCAGCAAAGGATAGCCAGACATTTCAATTCCAAAGTTCGTCAACGCAGCTTTGAAATTGGAGATCTAGTCCTGAAAAGAATTATGACCGCGACAGGTGTGTTTGGGCCAAATTGGGAAGGACCATATGTAATAGGTCAGAAGCTTCTTGACGGCACATTCAAGCTCACCACCGTTGATGGAGATCAAATTCCAAGGGCATGGAACAGCAACCACTTGCGTCCATACTTTACTTGAAAATTTTGTTGAAAAATTGTAAATAGAATTATGAATGTATGATTCTTGTAATTGAAAGCAATTGTGAAACTGATGCAAATAAATAATGAAAGAATATAAAGTGGATGTAGGCCCAATTTCATGGCCGAACCACTATAAATCTTGTGTTCCTTATTATCATTATATGTTTGCTTTGTTTTCGATATAAAAATACATAAAATGTATTGCTAAAATGTCGATTTAAATTTTTGCAGACAATGGAAATAAAACTTGCGCATAATAAGACCGAGCGATTCTCACCATCATTCAACAAACAAATTTCAAGTCACAAAGACCCCGAATTCAAATCCTAGATAGGAAATACTTCAATTGAACGGCTAATGATTTCGATAGAAACGAGCCCTTGCTGATAAATTGAGATTGTTTGAACAAACAAACATCCAATTAGGAAGCTAGTGCCCGTTCTCACGAACTTGCCTGGCAATGAAGTACACTTCCTTGGATTAAACAAGCCACTTGTGAGAGAAAGGGGAATGAAAACTTGAAAAGAAAAAAAAAAAAAAGAGGATCGCTGAAAAGGCATAAGCAAGTGAACAGAGGAACAACCAAAGCTACCATCAGCGGCACAAGTCCTCTTCGGAGGCGCAACTCTTCGGAGGATAAAAGACCTCTAATGGGTCATACGCCACAAAAAAGAAAGTTCTCTACTCAACAAAAAAGATTGGAGGAGTCATGACCCTCCAACCATGAGAGAGTAACTTCCAGGCGATGAAAACCCTCTCTGAGGCACATTTCACCAGGAGTTGAAGTGTTATAACCGCTCTTTGGGATTTCACTTCACCAGAGTTGAAATGCAAACAAAATAAAAGCCCTCTTCGGAGGCCCATTTCACCAGGAGATGAAGTGTTGTGACCGCTCTTCGGGATTTCACTTCACCCGAGTTGAAATGCAAACAAAATAAAAGCCCTCTTCGGAGGCCCATTTCACCAGGAGTTGAAGTGTTGTGACCGCTCTTCGGAATTTCACTTCACCAGAGTTGAAATGTAAACAAAATAAAAGCCCTCTTCGGAGGCACATTTCGCCAGGAGTTGAAGTGTAACAACCGCTCTTCGGGATTTCACTTCACCAAAGTTGAAATGCAAAAACAAAGACCTTCTTGAAAGCACACGTTTCACCGAGATTGAAATAAAACTTCCAAGTGTTGAAACGTGAAAAGGCTTTCGTCGAAGGCACAACTCTTTGGGGGTACACGTTTCACCGAGATTGAAATAAAACTTCCAAGTGTTGAAACGTAAAAAAAATCCCTCCTTAGAGGTACGACCCCCTCCCGGGGACACAAAAAAAAAAAAAAAAAAAAAAGAAGACCTCTTTGGAAGCACACGTTTCACCGAGATTGAAATAAAACTTCCAAGTGTTGAAACGTGAGAAGGCTTTCTTCGAAGGCACAACTCTTTGGGGGTACACGTTTCACCGAGATTGAAATAAAACTTCCAAGTGTTGAAACGTGAAAAATCCCTCCTCAGAGGTACAATTCTGTAAAAAAAATTCCTCATCAAAAAGCGTACTTTAACTTTCAAATGGAAAATGATTGTAAAAAGAAAAGAAGTTAAAGTACCCTTCAGAGGTCCGCTTTACCACATAGAGGAATTCACTTGGTAAAATATGCACATAAGCAAAAGAGAAAAGTGATTTCTTCGAACGACAAAGCGTAAAAACTTATACGAAGGGAGTTGTACTCAATAAAAATTTTCTTTAAAAAATAAAATAATTATTCTTTAACAAATAAGAGTGCAAGTCCCCTCGAAGTATAAGATATTGCAACAAGCTTAAGGTATGGGGGCAACATGGTATAGTAGTATAGCTGCCTCAGTAAAGTAATACTCAAGCAACATACCATAAGCCCGCTGCAATACTATATAAACAAACTTGTGCAAAAATAAATAGTAAATGCATTCTCAAATTCAAACAGAAGTTTGTACAAACAAAGAATCATTTTATTCAACTATAATGCAGATACAGGTTTCAAAATAAAAGCGGGGGCCGGTACCCGCACAACTCTCGGCCAGTTCATACAAAAGGCAAAAAGCTAAAATCTTCACTTCTTCTTCCCTCCTTTGGACCCTTTACTCGGTCGAATAACCAGCTTTTCAGGTCGGCCAGTGGGTATAAGGGAAGTAGGAGAGGCAGGTGTAACCGGTTCAACTTCCGGCTCCTCTTCAGTGGCGGTGATTTTCTTCCCCCTCCTCTTTGATGTCCCACGCTTCTCTCTCCTTTGTGAGGAAGACTCACTCCCCGGAGTGACAAGTTTTGATAGAACAATGTCGTCAGAAGGAGTCCGTTCCGGGGAAATGTCACCTCCCTCAGGTCTCTCATCTTTCTGCTCTTGCGAAGCGATGGGATCATCCAAGCCGTGAAGAGCCTCTATTTGTTCTTCCTGTGATCCAGGTTGCGAGGCAGAAGGAGGCGCCACTTGAAGAGATGGAGGAAGGATAACCGGGGGAGAAGAAGCTTGAGTTTGGCTCGGTGCTTTCACTACAAAGGAGAAAAAACTTAAAATATCAGTATCTTTCGAAAAGAGAGGGGATGACGGCTCGTCAAAAGTCGGGAATTCATTGACATTTGAAGAATAATCAAAAGTCGGGAATTCATTGACATTCGAAAAATAATCAAGAAGATCGTCAAGTTCACAAGGAGCAAACGAGCAGTTCACCACTTGGACTGGTCCGGTGTCAAGTTTACCTGGGGCAGTTGGATCTCTGATGCTGATTTCATATCGCTGCGCTTCGTTGCTTTCACCGCCTTCATCCCCGCCTTGTGCACTTGTAGTTTCAGTTACTATCTTAGTCGCAGGCGGAGTGTAGGAGCTAGAACCCGTGATGTCAACCACGGGAGAAACTGGAGGTTGGACAGAGGGAGTAAGTGGTAATTCCTTTCCAGAATGTTCCTCTTCCGCCATTCCAGCTCTCATCCTGGCAAGTTGTTCTTGCCCCTTCACAAGAGCAGCGCGAGCTTCCTCATCCAGGTAACGCGCCTCAAAATCTTCATCGCCATACCCGGCGTCTTTAAACATGCTAAGAGCAGCTTCCCACACCTCGGCCAGGGTGATTTCATATTTAGGACCAAGAAAAGAGAGGCTGCCGCGTCCCAAGACACAGTGTACATAAAAATCGAATAAAGTCGAATTGATGTCGGTTTCCATGGTCTGAACAGTTTCTTCGGCTGCAATCTTACCAGCCATGGCCTCATCTCGATCTTTTTCGGTCTGAGCAAGTTGGGCTTTTAGCGCTTCAATCTCCATGTCCCGGGCGCTCAGTTTATTCTGCAACTGGGTGACATCAGTGCGGTGGTTCTCTACAGCTTGCTCTAGCCTCTCAGCTTTAGCTTCGGCGTCCCTCTGGCTGGCGTGCGCATCTCGCACTTGTTTTTGCAATACCTCTTCTCTTTGGGTGTAAGTACTAGTAGAAGAGGCAAGATCATCTTTGAGCTGCTTTACTTCGGCTTCGAGTTTTTCATTGTATTCGGCTATCTCCTTCATCTCAACGTTGTGTTGATCAAGAATCTTCTGCCATTCTGATTTATCATTTTCCATGGTCAGCATTGCTTCGATGTTAGCCCGATTAACTCTTTGAAGTTCATCAACAAGCTTTTGCCATCCAGACATTCTGTCAATATCAAGCCTGACAGCATCGAGATTTCTGTACATGGCTTCTTTGTCGATGGGGACCAAATCAAGGTCGAAGCGTACCCCCCTCAAACACCAGTTCGGGAATCGGCTCTGCAAAGTCGGGGGGCCCCTTTCAACATGGTATGAAGGCCTGTTGAGGAGTGTTTGAATGGCACTTCCTTCAAGAGCAGGAGATTTGGAAGGGATGTCAGTAGAAACTGAGGCGCCAGGTCTCTCAGATGTCACAGGCGCGTGTTCCTCGCCAAGTTTGGTCCGCTTTCTCGAATCCTCAATATGGCTCTTCCCCCTATCATCATGCGTTTTACGTTTATGGGAATCATCACCCCTTGGGAAGGATTCGTATCGCGTGCCTGCTCCCTCGTGGCGTTCTTCATACTTTCTCCTCTCTTCAGCTTTTCGCGCAGCTCTCTGCTCATTGGTCTCTCTGGAATCGGTATAGTATTGCTTGTAATCATAGCTGCCACGCCCTCCATAGCGTCGAAAGTCTTTGTAATAAGAACCGCTGCCGCTGCGCCCCATAGAGGAATCTGAAAGGCAAAAATAACAAGTCTTAAAAACTTCCAGAGAAAAGAAGTTAAATGTGAACAAATGCCAAAAAATCCTAAGTGTTGTGTGATGTGCAAGCTACACGCATTAAGCTACAAACCACTCTTTGGTGTAGAGGTGATGATAGCTTGGGTATGAGGAGTTGATGTTTGTGTTGGCGTTTGTCGAAGAAGAGACGTCGCCTCAATTACAGGAGAGATAGTTTTAGATACGTCATCTCTAAAAAGCTCCTGCGAAGTCACTATTATGTCGCTCAACCCCTCATAAACATCGTCACCATCATGCTTGGTGGGACTTGTTTTCTCAATTCCTACATCAGCTAATCCCCCGAGAGGCTGTGAAGGTTCGTCTTCTTCCTCGATCGGGGCAAGCACCGTCTTACTGGATGACCCCATAATGTCGGTAGAAGTGGAACACTTCACCAATGAAGCTTCAATATTAGACTCTTTTGATGCGAGTTGTTCGACAGTAACCGGGGCGTCAGGAGTTTTCGTCGGAGAATCGGGAACTTCTGTTGGAACTTCATGGGCATGCGTAGAACGAGAAGCGTGTAGAAGCCCGTATTGGTGTAAAAATTCATCCTTCAGCAGAAATTTTATGCTCCTTTCTTCCGCAGCCACGGCACTCAACCTCTCGAAAACTTGTTTATGAATCGGATCTCTAGAAGGGAGAGGAAGTGCTGAAAAGAGCAAAGAATGAAGTTAGCAACTAAAAGTTCGGATCTCGAAAAAAGTTTCAAAAACGAAAAAATGGAAACACTAGTCTTACTTCCTATTCTCCAGATGGCATAAAAACCTGGAGGGCAGCGAGCAAAGAAAAACTGGTTCAAAATTCCATGAACACTTTCAGTGAGATCGGAAAGGAGCTTGCGGTTTCTGGCACTTCTCACAATAATGAGTGAAGGATGATCTTTACTCTTTGTAAATGAGCACAAATAACGAATTTCTTCAAAACTCGGTTGGCGATCAAGAGTTCTTCTAAACAAAACACATAACCCCATCAAGATGGCATGACCATTAGGATGAAGTTGAAATGGAGAGATCGTCAACCGGAGAAGAAGAGTTCGAAGGAAGTCATTGAAAGGGGGAATTGCCCCACTTAAGCACATTTGGCGATTGGCTGCAACAAAACCGTAAGGAGGATTATCGGCAGTGTCGCTTGGCCCGGGCAATAAGACATCACTTTCAGCAAAGCCGAATTGAGTGCGTATCTGAATAAACATTCTTGGGGTCAGAATGGTTGAAGTTCTCTCCGGAGGATTCTCTATGGGAACAGCCACCGGGAAAGTCTCTTCCTCTTGAGCAACCATTTCTTCTTGTTGATGAGAAGTCATTCTACACAAACAACTGGATATTCAAACATGAAGGTGCACGTTTCCTAAAGTGTGTGAAGTGTTGTACAAGTATCAATCAAACAATAAGCAAAGGCAACTGGAATAAGACCTAGCAAACATTTGTTAGTTATAAAGACCAGGAATCTTTGTTTTGAGTTTGATTATGCAAATACAATGTGGATGCAAACAAATCATTTCAAATTGTTGATACTTTGCATTAATATTTTACTTTAGTCAGTTAATTCACAACATTTCATGTCTCTTATCTTGTCTTGACTAATCTGTCATTTGATATGGGCAGTCAATGGCAGTATGTGCGCCTTGGTTTTCTTTGTTTGTCTGTTATTTTCAGCAGGTTAGCAGCTTATAAGTTAATACGATCTGTGAGATAATACATTGAGACTCAAACAAATTTTAAGTTGGGGCAGTTCAAGATGTTCAAAATAAAGGCAATTTAGTTCGGTAGTCCGGGTCAGAATACTTAAAGAAGGCCTATGCTCCTAAATGTCAATACGTCCAGAGCCTAAGTATTAACTCGGCTACGGGTCAAAAGTCTCATGCGAGATAAGATTAACTCGGCTACGGGTCAAAAGTCTCATGCGAGATAAGACTAAGTCGGTAACGGGTCAAAGTCTAGGTGGTTCAGCTTGGCGACTTATTTCCCTAGGTCGCAAGGGGAAAAATAAGAAGGCACGTTCCAGTTCAAGAGGCCGAAATTTCCCCAAGTTTTAACTCGGCCACGGTCCAAGCCTTGTTCAGATCGGCGAGTTTCTTTCAAATATTATCTCAACCACAACTTAAGGCCATTTCAAGGTCAGATCGGTCAAAAGTTAGGCCACCCAAATTCACTGAGCCACTTCCGAGTTAAACATCTCTTTCGGCATCAACCCATTAACCCGATAGTCATTCAATCAACAGCAGCCTCCATTCAAGCTATCGGGTCACCCAATAAAACAGCTCCAAATTGCATAAATCCATTGCTCTGCCTTCAGAGATCATTGAACCTGAGTGATAAACCATCTTCATCATCTCAACGATCATCTGAAGCCAAAATCGAGTAACCTAAACTCCATCGACTACAGGTATAGTGGGATTCGTGATGGAACGTTGCGCAAAGAAACGATTCGTATTCAAATGACAGAATTCATGAACCGACAGCAACCTATGATCGAGAAGGGGATGGATTCACTTACGCAATGGATAGTAGTGATTATCGGTGATCGACTGGAATGAGGTCGCTTGTAAGAGCTTGAGAAAATTTTAATGGCGAAATCGAGCAAAGGAGTAAGTGATGAAAAGAAAGAAGAGGATGGATGTTTTATACCTTACATTGGGGAGAACTGTTGGATCGCGTACGGTCTAAATACTTACCGACTTGGTGGAGGACGAGTTAAAGAATATCGAAGCACACGACCTAACCAATAGGCGTGTACTTCGAGGGGCAAATGTTAACTCTGCCTCGGCCGAAAGTTACGACCCAGAGGAGTTACCGACCTAAGGCTATGCCGACCTAACAACCCAAAGGGTTTGCCGATCTAAGAGCTCAGGACTTAATTCGATGCCAACCTAACTGGTTAAGAATCGTACTGATCCAATGCCTTATCACGGGTGCCGACTTAGTGCCTCAGAAGAGACTGGCCTAACGACTTAAGAGATAACAAAGGGTCCGACTTAACATGGTTGCCGACCTAACTGCCTAATAGGGTTACCGACCTAAGGGGAATTACAAGGACACCGACCTAAGGCTTGAAGGGATGACGACTTAACTGTTTAACCTTATGAAGCATGCTAACCCAAATGATACCGATCTAAGGCATGAAGGGATGCCGGTCTAACGAGGCTATGCCGACCTAAGGAGAGTTCCGACCTAGTATGGAAGCCGACCTAGTACTTTACAAGGTTTACGACCTAAGGCAGCTACCGATCTAGTGCCTTAGAAGGACCCGATCTAAAAACTTATAAAAGCCCACCGACTTAACCTATTTACCGATTTAACTATCCAAGATGCTAGCCGACTTAACTATCAGGCACAAACTCATCCAATCTAAACCGTGGCCGGCTTATGACTCATGATGAGTCGTGACCGATCTATGGATTTGAGAAGTGAAGTTGCGCAGGAGTTTAACACGTAACACATTATCTCGGTAACGACCTAGGACTTAGCACATGACGTCAACTTAAACTGAAGACCATGCATAAGAGAAGGGGGGCGACCTACGACCTAGCCTAGCTCGGCACCAACTCACGACCCAGTTTGACCCGGCTACTACCTATAACTCAACACCGAGAACCTCTATAAATACACGACCATCACCAACATTCAAAGGACCTTTTGGGCTAATTCTCAAAGCACCGTTACTCTGCCATTTTCTCAACTCAAGCAACACTCCAAGCACTCCAAACTCCAAGGACGCTACTACACACTTCAAAGAAGAATCACAATCATTCAAGATGAATTCGAAAGATTATTCTTCATGGGAGTTTGAGCTATTTGTCTGAAGTTAATTGTAATTGAAGAAAGTGATATAAATTGTACTCATATCAGCAATAAAGAGAATCTAAGTGGACGCAGGCCTGATTTTGGGCCGAACCACTATAAAACTTGTGTTTTTACTGCTTTTCTGCAATCTCTTTACTTGTATCTTGTTCCCGTATTCACGGGTGGTGCTTTCACAACAGTCATCTACACACCGGGGTGTTAGCGTTCAAATTTAGGCGTTAACACTATTTAATAATAAAAAGCCAAATATATCTTATTTTAAAATATTTGGATCAAAATGTTTCATTTTAAATACAAAAGATCTGTAACGACCCAGAATTTTGAATAATTTAATTTGAAAATATTTAATTAATTTTAAATATTTGAATGATGGTTTAGATTGAATTTTCAATATAATTACGAATTTAGCGATTAAATTATAGAATTTAATCTATTGAGAGTTGAATAAAAATTTGAATCTAAAATTTTAAGCTGAAGAAAAATATTTCAAAGGCTTGTAAAATTCATATTGATAATATTGAAGATTTTAGAAGCTTCAGAATTGAATTTGAAAGTGAATTGTTCAGTTTTGAAATTTAACCGTTCGAATCGATATTTAAAAATAGCCGTCCGAGGCACAGTCTCGGAATTCGACGAAACCAGTTCCATTGGGTCCGTAATATTGAATTATTCTAGGATTTCAAATTTCGTATTTTTCGGAGTTAATATGTGAGCACACGACACATAAACGCGTTGAAATTTTCAACGATTTAAATTTAAATTTAAATTTAAATTGTGTTAAACATCTGCACGTTCTCCCTCTTTCACGCCTAAAATCACGTTATCTTCCTCCAATCACGCCAAGAATCACGGAAAGAAATCCTGCTGAGCATGTTCGTTCAACCTTAAAGACATCCCTCCCCTCTCGTTGAAAAATCAAAATCACGCAGAAGAATAAATGGCGACTAAAATTTTCGTTCAAATTTTAATGGCCGAAGCCCCTAATCTCGTTCCCCCTCTTTCAAATTCCTTCACGAGTCCTTCCTCTCTTCAAATCATAAAAAAAAATGGCCACAGCCGATTCAAGTAAAAAAAATAAAAATAAACCCAAATCAATGGCGCGCGCGCATAGGGAGAAGCGGCGACGCAATGGAAGCTGAGGCGAGGTCGCGTGCGATTCAATCGGCGGCGGCGCTAGGGCTCGGCGCTCGCGCGCGCGTGAGACAGCAAGGGGTAGCGGCGATTTTTGGGGTGCCGTGTAATTCGAGGCGTGGTGATGTCGCGCGATGCCGTGGCGCGCGTGTGGAATGATGGAGGCGACGGCGACAGGGCGTTCGCGAGCATGGTGATGGCCGAGGTAGATGATAACGGCGACGCGCGCGATGATGGGCGTGGTCGCGACAGTGCGACGCTCGATGGCAGCGGCAGCAATTTGGGTGACGGCGTTCGTGGTGAGGGTCGCGGTGACTCGAGTAGGGGGGAGGGGCCGGCCGTGCTCTTCTTTTTCGAGTGAGGTATATTGTTTTTATCCTTATTTTTGATTTAAATTTAAATAAACATTTATTCAGGAAAAAAAAAGAAAAAAAAAGAAGAAGATGCAGTCAGTAAATACAGTGAAATATCTTATGTGCAGTTTGAAAGAGAAAAATAAAAAAATAGAAAATAGATATATATATATATATATATATACATTTTAAAATCACTGATTAGTTTAATTTATTTGTAAAAGGAAGTTTAATTGTTTAAATTAAATTTTTGTTAAATAAATTATAAAAAGGAAAACTTGTTTTATAAAAAGGGATTTGTTTAAAAAAATTTATAAAGTTATTTAAAAGAAAATTTGATAGAAATTTAATTTATTAAGTGAAATGATTTATTAAAGGAAATTTAGTTTTTAAATTTATAAAAAGGAAATTTAGTTCAATTAGAAATTTCTAGTTAAAATTATTTTAAAAGGTTTAGTTAAATAAATTTATTTAAGTAAATTTAGTTTAAAGTAAAATTATTAGTTTAAATTTAATGAACCTATGAAATGGGATTTTATTATTCGATTTATTTCGAATATTAATCAAATTGTTAGTTAAATAAATTTATAAAAGGAAATGATTTAAAAATTTAAAAGCATTAGTTTAAAATAAAATAAATAGAAATCATTAACTTGAGATTGAAATAATTAGTTGAATAAATTCAATTTAAGGATAAGTTAATTAAATCTATTTAAGAAGAAAATTTAGTTTTAAAAATTAAATTGTAGTTGAATAGAATTAATTTAAAAGGAAATTTTATTTTTAGTTAAAATAAATTTGTTAAAGAAGAAACTGGTTTAAAAATAAAACCATAAGTTAATTTAATTTTTAAAATGAAATCACCGATGAATTAAAATTATCTAATGAAAATTTAATTTATTCGATTATTTCGAATATTAATAAATTGTGTAAATATTTATACAAGGTATAAATGAAGAAAACAAGTTGAATTGGAAGTGGATTGCAAACGGGAATAAAGGTGAGAACTTCTCACTCAAAAGGAATTTTATTGTTTATTTAAATTTTAAATAGTTAGATTTAAAATTTGCTTGACTGTGTTGATTTGATTAATTGAATGATGATTGTTATATATATATATATATATATATATATATATATTGGATGTGAATAGACCCTATACGCCGTTAGTAAGCGGAGGTTATTTATTACACACATATACCGCGATATTCCACCTTGAAGTGGAATTGGTATTATATTATATATAGCAATATATATATATTGGCATATGTATATATTGCAGTTGATTGATTTCCCGCATTTTCTTTTAGCGGATGAGACCCTATTGCGCCGTTAGTAAGCGGATATATATTTTATAAAATCCCATATACCGCGATATTCCGTCTTGAAACGGAATGGTATTGTGCTAATGTCTGTGGATGCAGGGAAACAGGTTGGAGGGATCCAACTGGATTCCTCACAAATATTTATTTGATTTCATATATTGTGATATTTGATTTGTTATCATGGATGATATATGATGTTTGAAAGTTGTGATTGAATATTGATGTGTTGCATCATCGGATCCAAATTTGAAGTTTAAAAATAACGATTTTTGATTTCTAAAGTGATTCTTGGAAATATACGTTTATAAAATATTGGAATTGATTCATCTTAAACAAATAAACGTTATAATTTTAATATTATGAAAATTATGATTTTTTTTAGAAATACAGTTAAAAGTTGATTTTTGAAAATATGGAATTAGTGATTTTATAAAATAGTTTGAGATGGGATTTCTGAATTTATTATAAGAAGTTTAAAATAGGATTTATAAAATTTTTATTTTATAAATCAGAATGATGAAATTATAAAAGAATTTAAAGATGTTTAAAGTAATAATATAAATTGATTTATATTAAAAGATTTATAAATTGATATTTATAAATTTAGAATATCTTGAATTATAAAACGAGCTTTTATAAATGATAGGATGATTTATAAATGGATTTCATAAAGGAATGAAATCTATAGAATTTATCAAATTTGATTTTTTTATAAATCAAAATGATAAATTATAAAGGAGTTGAAAGACGTTTTAAAATAATAATATAAATTGATTTATATTAAAAGATTTATAAATTGATATTTATAAATTTAGAATATCTTGAATTATAAAACAAGCTTTTATAAATGATAGGATGATTTATAAATGGATTTCATAAAGGAATGAAATCTATAGAATTTATCAAATTTGATTTTTTTATAAATCAAAATGATAAATTATAAAGGAGTTGAAAGACGTTTTAAAATAGTAATATAAATTGTTTTATATTAAAAGATTTATAAATTGATATTTATAAATTAAAAATATTGGAATTATAAAACGAGCTTTTATAAGTATTAGAAAGAATTGTGAATGAATTTCACTAATGAATGAAACTTATAGAATTATAACGGTGAAGTTCTAAATAGAATTTTATAAATAAAATTTATAAATTTATTTAGGAAATAAATGTGGATAAATAAATGAATCTTAGAAGTTATAAGATTTATAGATTTGGGAAGTTTGAAGGAATGATTTTGTAAATAAATAAATTATAAGTATTTGACTTATAATATGAATTTTAGTATATCATTGAGATATAATATTGAATAGATTTATAAAGGAAATTTATAAAAGGAAGTTGATATAAAATAAATAGAAATAGGATTTATAAACGTTGTTTTATAAATCCGCAACGACTTATTTTGATAAGGAATTGTTGTAATTTATTTATGGAATTATATTCATGTTTTAGACAGTGAATAATTCTTTAAAATAAAATGAATAGAAGTGATGAAATTTATTAACAAGTGTATTCACATTTTTGAATAGTGAATATTATGTTAAAGAAATTATTTTAGATGTGATGTTTTAAATAGAACTAAAACGATCTAAAGATGTTTTAAACTGTATTGAGATTCGAAACCATAGATTTCAACATTTATTGTTGAAATAGATGCTTTCGAGGAATAAAAGGAAATGGTGGACTATAACACTGTTGTTATATTAAATGATTTCCGAAAGGAAATGTTTTTGTATAGTATTGGGATTTATATATCTATTTTAATTTCGAATCCCTATACTAGTGATTTTGGGTTGTCGTAACGATGTTTTACGCGACATTCGTTTTGACCCAAATGAATATGATTAAGTGAATGATTTCCTTAAAAGAATGAAATATATACTTAATTTCGATTAGGGTATATTAAATATTTTCTCAGTATAGAAAATAAAAAGATCTGTGAATTACTTATTTTTAATAAGTATAGAAATGCTTTTCCAATATTAAGTGAATATTTGGAATTTATCTTTTTGAAGATAAATTGAAAATGAATATTTGAAAACGAATGGAAATCGTATATTCATAAATATTTTGGAACGTAAATTCAATATGGAATTTATAAATGAAATTTGGAAAATGAGTTTAAAAATAAATATTGATTTATTTTTAAAAGAATGGAGAATGTATATCTTATAAAGATATTTTTGGGAAATAAATAATTTGGAAAATTATTTGGAATCTGGTGATGTTGGCATATCTATTGATAGTTCAATAACCAACTATCAATATTTACCTTTAAATAGGTATTTGTTGTGAATTGCTTGAATTTGAATGCCACACTTATTTTTAAAAAATAAGCGCTCACTATTCGGGTTAACCGGGAAAGGACCTTGGGGTCGTATAACCCATTCCGAATATGTGATACGTCGTTATGAATTGCATTCGAAGATCGGTGTTGAAGACCGGATATTTTCGAAAGCGAAAGGGTTTCTTGTTGATTGTCTCTGCACTGGCTGATCCCTGGTATTGAGATCTCCATATGTGATGGGAAATCCGAACGTGATTAGAGATTATTCGGATTGCAAGGACTTCTTTGTAAGTACCTTCGGTTCTGTTCGAGCCCGGAACAGACTGTATGGATTGTGTGTCTGACATTACAAGTTGAGATGTAAAGCCGATTTCTTTCAAATATATTTCTGTGGTGGCGGAGAATTTATTCTCTTAGCTTAACACCCTTCTCTGAGATGTACGAGCTCAGAGGTTATATAGTTGAAGTTATCAGCGATATATTCCCAATTTGGTAATGTGACATGCTGAGTGTTGCTGAAATGATCATTGTGTTGATTATTGTTGTAACGTCCAGGAAATTTTCGACTTTCGAAAATTCAACATCGACACTCACTTTATCGACTGCCGAATATCGAAGGCCGAAAACCGAGAAGTTATGGGTTTTAAAAAAGAATTTTAAGAAAAGAAAAAGATAGAAGTAGAAGAAGATAACAGAAAATAGAGGGAGAGGAAGATAGAAAAATTTAAAATAGAAAAAGAGAATAGAAAACAGATAATTAGAAAATAGAAGATAGAAGAATTTTAAAAATAGAACGGGACAGAAAGGAAGAAACAACAGAACAACAACAGAATCTCACAATTCGCAGCGGAACAACATATAATAATAAATGAATAATCTTTAAACAAAGAACTATATCAGTTATTACATTACATCATATTTTATTACATCATATCATCACATCAGAGTGTACAACAACATACAACAACTAACAATACAGCGGAAAAAGAAATACTATATAAACTAGTAATACGCCATGCCATCCAGCTTGCCTCCAGCAACTCCAGAATATCCTGATAAACCTTTCTCTTGACTGCCCGTGTGGAAAATTGGTGGGCACCCAGAGTTTAGGAAAGAAAACAATAAACTCCGAGTCAGTCATGTGACTGGTGTGAGAACTCAAAACAGTTTATTTACTTTAAAATCAAAATAGAGGAATATTTTAAATCAATTCGCAATGCTTTTAAAAATGAGACTACCATAAGGCCTCCCGCACACACACACATGCAAACGCAGAATCGGAGGAGATTTCTCCTTATGATAGTCAAAGATGCTTGATACGCATTTAAAAGAACATTTGATATTATTATTAGTGCATAGTGTAGAGGAAAATCATTTCGAAAGTAGAATATAAATCTTAGCCAACATACGACCATTATCGTATGCCTACTATAGCTACTATCCAAACAGTGGTGACCACCATAAGTGAATAGCAGGTTCTACAACTAATACCGTACAAGTTTCGTATTGAGGATTGGATTTCCAACAAATGGTCAGGCCAAGGAACTTCCCATTGCCACATGAGAATGCCTCTGGATGGACATCCCCGAGAACCAAACCGGATCTCTACCAACACAAGGCCGGGTTACTCCTAACTGAGTAACAACTGACCGAATATGCCATCCCCCGGTCCTTTGGGACCTTTATCCGAGAGCTCTCTAATCAATTCACACAATCATAAAAACAAAGTGTTTCAACATGAGTAAGTATCTGGGCTCCATACCATGATACCACCCTTTTCCAGAAGGAAATGCACATATCCTAAAGGGCGCTACCCCTCATAACCTTGCTGCATCTTTCCTGTTTTGACCATTTCCGGGATGTGAGGCTCGACGAATTCACGTCCACAAAAACATACTTTATACAAAAGCCATGCTTTGGGTCAACAAATGATCAACACAATGATCACTAAGATAGACGATCAAATAAATGATCCTATCACAAATAATCAACACAATGATCATTTCAGCATCACTCAGCATGTCACATTACCAAACTGGGAATATATCGCTGATAACTTCAACTATATAACCTTTGAGCACATATGTCTCAAAGAAGGGTGTTAAGCAAAGAATAAATTCTCCGCCACCAACAGAAATATATTTGAAAGAAATCGGCTTTATATCTCAACTTGTAATGTCAGACATACAATCCATACAAGTCTGTTCCGGGATCGAACAAAACCGAAGGCACTTACAAAGAAGTCCTTGCAATCCGGATATTCACAATCCTGATCGAATTTCCCATCACTTATGGAATCTCTATACCAGGAGCTACCCAGTGCAGAGACAATCGATAGGTCATCCTATCGCTCTCGCAAATACCGGTCTTCAACACCGATCTTCAAATGCGATTCACAACGACGTATCACATATTCGGAGTGGGTTATACGACCCCATGGTCCTTTCCCGGCTAACCCGAATAGTGAGCGCTTATTCAAAAATAAGTGTGCATTCAAATTCAAGCAATCACAACAATTTCTCATTCAAGGGTAAATATTGATAGTCGGTTATTTAACTATCAATAAAGATGCGCCACATCACCAGATTTCAAATAATTTTCCAAATTATCTTTACAAGATTTAAAATTTCCCATATTTTCAAAAATAACAATGTTTATTTTGAAAACAAATTTCCCCTTTCCATTTATAAATTCCATAGAGAATTTATATTTCAAAATATCTACTGATCTACAGTTTTCAATAGATTTCAATTATTCAATCTCAATTTATCTAAAAAAAAGATAAATTCTTAAAACATTCCATTTCATATTGGAAAAGCATTTCCATACTTATTCTATTAATAAGTATTTCACAAATCTTATTTATTTTTCAACAATTTGAAAATATTCAATGTACTTAAACCATAGTTAAGTATATATTTCTTTCTTTAAGGAAAACATTCTCTTATTCACATTTATTTGGGTCAAAACGAATGTTGCGTAAAACATCGTTACGACAACCCAAAATCACTAGTATAGGGATTTGAATTTAAATAGATATATAAATCCCAATACTATTCAAAACATTTCCTTTCGGAAATCATTTACTATAACAACAGTGTTATAGTCCACCATTTCCTTATTTTCTCGAAAACGTCTATTTCAACAATGAATGTTGAAATCTACGATTTCCTTTCCTTCTATTTCTCGAAAACGTCTATTTCAACAATGAATGTTGAAATCTATGCGTTCGATACTCAATGCATTTTAAAACATCTTTAAATCGTTTTAAATTTCCTTTAAAACATTTTTTTTCCAACGTATTCATTTTTATTAATAATATATTCACCGTTTTTTTAAAAACGTGAATATAACTCCTTTAATAAACTTTTATATTCAATTGATCAAATTCAATTGATTACGAATTTATAAACAAGGTTTATAAATTCTATTCCTTTTTATAAACTTCGATTTATAAATTTTCTTTATAAAATCCAATTTAATTTATATAACTTAATTTTATACCAAAGTCTATATTATAAGCTAAACACTTATAGTTCATTTATTTACCCAACTCGTTCCTTTAAAACTTTTACAAATTTATAAATCTTATTACTTTTAAAGATTCTTTTATATTTTCCTATTTCCAACTTATCACATTAAATTCAATTTCGGATTTATAAAACAACGTTTATAAATCCCATTTATAATTTTATAACTTCTATTTATAAAAACCAATTTATTTACAATTTCCCTTTATTTTTCACTTTAATACCAAATTCCGATTCATAAGATAATTTCTTATAAATCTTTTATTTTATAAAATCTATTCATCTTCTAATCTCGCAATTTATAAATTTATAAATTTTCATTTACTTATAACAACCATTTATACTTCATTTATAACACTTATAAAAAAACTCGTTTTATAATTCCAATATTTTTAAATTTATAAGTATCGATTCTATAAATTTACTAACTATTTCAAAATTCACATTTCGCTTTCATTTCACAAAAATCTTGAATTCTATAACTTTAAAAATTGAAATTTTAAATTTATTTAAAATGAATCAATTCAAAATTTAAATAAAAACATATACTTGAAAAATCGATTTAAAAATCCCTTTAAAATCCAAAAATCGTTATTTTTAACTTTAAAAACGAATCCGATGATGCCACAGCATCAATTGGTCAATCACTACACAAATATCATATATCGATATGATATTCACAATCATCAAAAATATTTATAAACAAATAAATATTTGTGAGGGGTCCAGTTGGATCCCTCCAACCTGTTTCCCTGCATCCAAAGAGTTAGCACAATACCAATTCCACTTCGAGGTGGAATATCGCGGTATATGGGATTTTATAAAATATATATCCGCTTACTAACGGCGCAATAGGGTCTCATCCGCTATACGAGGCGGGAAATCATCAACTGCAATATATACATATGCCAATATATATATATTGCTATATATAGTAATATCCTAAAATATCTAATATCACAATCAAGCCAAACAATTCAATCAATCAACAAATTTTAAATATAACTATTTAAAATTTTAAATAAACCCTTTTGAGTGAGGAGTTCTCACCTTAGCTATTAATTTGCAATCCATTCCCTTTTCAGGTTGTTTTCTTCACAGATTATACCTTGTATAAATAATTATACAATTCATTAATATTCGAACAATCGAATAATAACTTTTTCATTTGACAATTTTATATTAACAAATTTCCTTTAAATGGATAAATTTAATTAACTAACCATTTAATTTTAACCAATAATAATTTTTTTCTTTTCAACTAAAATTTAAAATTCGAATTGATTCCTTTTAAATAAATCATTTCACTTAACAAATTTTTCCTTTTACAAATTTTCCTTGCACAATAACTTTAAATTAACTAGTGATTTTATTTTAAAACCAATTCGTTTAATTTTTAAACAAATTCTTTCTAACTATTTTAAGATAAATTATATAAGTAAACTAAACGAACTTATTTCTACAACTATTTCCTTTTATAAATTTATTTTAACAAACTTCTTTTATAGATTTTTCTGTACTGTAACTATATTTATTTATATATATATATATATATATTTTTTTTTTTTAACTTACTGTAATTAAAAAAATCGAATTTAAGGGTGATACCTTACTGCAGATCGAACACTAGCCATACAGCTCGAGATCGACTTCAGCACCTCGCCCCGGCGCATGCCACGCGCGCGCCTCCCTTGCCGACTCCACTCCCTGCCGCGAACCACCAAGTCGCAGTCGCGACCTTCGCCAATTCCTAGCCCTAAACCCACGCGACCCCCGAGACCCCACGTTGTCGCGCCTCCACCTGACAACGCCGCCACAATCGCCTCCATCACCTCGGCCTTAAACCCACGACACAGCGAACCCTAGCCAAACAATCGCGACATCGGCCACCCCTGATTCAAATCGCCCCACACTCGAGCCCACCTCCTTCACGCGCCGCCGCCGCCGCGAGTCCCACTCGAAGCTCCCCCAGTCGCCATTGATTTCGAACTCGAAATTTTTTTTTTTTTCAGGTTGCGGCCATTAATAATCTGATTTGAATTCGATTCTTTTCTCCTCTGCTTTGAAATGATGTTGCGTGAGGTTTGTACTGATTTGGGGAGACAGCGTGCGTGATGGTTTCAGAGAATAGGTCTGCTTAAAGAAAGTAGGGTGGCTGATACTGACAATTGGTATATTTAAATTCAAATTAAATTTAATTCAAATTTAAATGCGTTTACTCAACGTGTGTCCACCTATAAACTCCATATGCTACGAAATTTGAGATTCGGCAATAATCCAATATTACGGACCCAATGGAACAGGTTTCGTCGAATTCCGAGACTGTATGAAAAATGACTATTTTTAAATTCAATTTAAACGATATAGATTCCAAAACTGAACGAACCACTATTAATTTCAAATCTGAAACTTCTATTATCTTCAATATTATCAACATGAATTTTCTAAGCCTTTGAAATATTTTTAATTAGCTACAAATTGAAGATTCAAATTTTTATTTAGTTGCAATCGATTAAATTTTATAATTTAATTGCCCATTTCATTCTGATAGTTAAAAATTCAATCCAAATCATCATACAAATATTTAAAATTGATTAAATATTTTCAAATTAAATTATTCAAATTTCTGGGTCGTTACAATCTTCCCCCCTTAAAAGAATTTCGTCCCGAAATTGCAAGTTAAGGAAGAATGATCCTAAACCGTTTATTATTTTTCACAATTCAAAAAGTTTTATCAACTTACTAACCTAGATCTTTTTATTAAAGATCCATTCTTATTCCAATTAGCTTTCCAACTTCACTTATAGGTTCAAAACAATATTGTTTACTTCAAAATTTAAATTTAAATTCAAATTCAAACTTCAAACTTTCAAATTTTCTCAAAAATTTTCTAACACCCTAAATTTTCGAAAAATTTCGCCAGCGTCTCCTTTGCGCGGCTAGCTCGGTACGACTACAAAATGGCTCTACGGCCCCTCAGAATCAAAAAGAAAAAGAAAAAGCCAAGCGGCTAGAGGAGAAAGTCATCAAATCCCATATTAAAATTGAAATACGTACCTTTTGTCGAATAAACAAATTTATCTTTGAAATAAAAACTCCAATAACATTTATATACCTGCATAACCTGCTGAATAATGATATCCAATTCCAACATTCAAATCATTTTGCACATTCTATTACAAATTTCCAATATATGCTTCTTATACCATTTCTAGTTTACTATTGAAGTTGCATATTCAATTTCATTTGAATTCAATTCACAATTTCAATTCTATTCTGAATATTGAATTATGTTAACTATCATTCATTCACAACCACACTATTTAAATTAGTTCCAATTACTAATTCATTACAAATTCCAATTCATACAATTCAAATTTACCTTTCTTTCATAATCATTGAATTTAATTCGTTCCAGCCTTATTCATTTGGTCAATATTCAATTAGCTTCACTTACTAATTTTTAGTTTAATACTTCACAAATCAAATTCAATTCCAGCTTTATTTGCTTACAAATTCAAGTTCCAATCTATTTATTTCACAAAATTTTCATTTCAATTAGAATCTCATTCCAATCAAATTTCGAATATTTTATAAGTTATCAACTTATTTGCATTTCGATTTATAAATTTCACTTATACATTCATTATTACTAATTCCATTCCATTAATGAATTTTAATTATCTTCTTGGAATTCCATTTTCATTTATAAATTCAGTAATAATTTATATTCACAAATTCTATTTATATATATGGATTTAACCTTGGAGTTATGATTTAAATTCTCATTCAATTTCAACAGTAATAGCTTAATATTATTACTTCCTAGCAACCATGCATCCATATACTATAATAATCTACAGGAAATTATTTCTTTTATATACAAAAATAACTTTGGGTAAAATTATCTCATTTACCCCATTTCAAAACAATATTGTGTCGAATTGTTCTATTTAAGTGTTTAGAAACCCCTTCGGAATCGTTGTCGAGACCATGCTGACGAAGGTTCATATGCCACTCAATAAACCAATCATCACAATATAAAAACATTTTTTTTTTATATTCACTAACAAATACGCGCTCATATCTATTACTACACTCAAACTCATTCTAGAGTACCGCTGACTCTATCTCTACTGAGCAACACCCAACAGAGCCATGGTTGTCGCTTAACCATATGCTCTGATACCAAATGTAACGTCCAGGAAATTTTCGACTTTCGAAAATTCAACATCGACACTCACTTTATCGACTGCCGAATATCGAAGGCCGAAAACCGAGAAGTTATGGGTTTTAAAAAAGAATTTTAAGAAAAGAAAAAGATAGAAGTAGAAGAAGATAACAGAAAATAGAGGGAGAGGAAGATAGAAAAATTTAAAATAGAAAAAGAGAATAGAAAACAGATAATTAGAAAATAGAAGATAGAAGAATTTTAAAAATAGAACGGGACAGAAAGGAAGAAACAACAGAACAACAACAGAATCTCACAATTCGCAGCGGAACAACATATAATAATAAATGAATAATCTTTAAACAAAGAACTATATCAGTTATTACATTACATCATATTTTATTACATCATATCATCACATCAGAGTGTACAACAACATACAACAACTAACAATACAGCGGAAAAAGAAATACTATATAAACTAGTAATACGCCATGCCATCCAGCTTGCCTCCAGCAACTCCAGAATATCCTGATAAACCTTTCTCTTGACTGCCCGTGTGGAAAATTGGTGGGCACCCAGAGTTTAGGAAAGAAAACAATAAACTCCGAGTCAGTCATGTGACTGGTGTGAGAACTCAAAACAGTTTATTTACTTTAAAATCAAAATAGAGGAATATTTTAAATCAATTCGCAATGCTTTTAAAAATGAGACTACCATAAGGCCTCCCGCACACACACACATGCAAACGCAGAATCGGAGGAGATTTCTCCTTATGATAGTCAAAGATGCTTGATACGCATTTAAAAGAACATTTGATATTATTATTAGTGCATAGTGTAGAGGAAAATCATTTCGAAAGTAGAATATAAATCTTAGCCAACATACGACCATTATCGTATGCCTACTATAGCTACTATCCAAACAGTGGTGACCACCATAAGTGAATAGCAGGTTCTACAACTAATACCGTACAAGTTTCGTATTGAGGATTGGATTTCCAACAAATGGTCAGGCCAAGGAACTTCCCATTGCCACATGAGAATGCCTCTGGATGGACATCCCCGAGAACCAAACCGGATCTCTACCAACACAAGGCCGGGTTACTCCTAACTGAGTAACAACTGACCGAATATGCCATCCCCCGGTCCTTTGGGACCTTTATCCGAGAGCTCTCTAATCAATTCACACAATCATAAAAACAAAGTGTTTCAACATGAGTAAGTATCTGGGCTCCATACCATGATACCACCCTTTTCCAGAAGGAAATGCACATATCCTAAAGGGCGCTACCCCTCATAACCTTGCTGCATCTTTCCTGTTTTGACCATTTCCGGGATGTGAGGCTCGACGAATTCACGTCCACAAAAACATACTTTATACAAAAGCCATGCTTTGGGTCAACAAATGATCAACACAATGATCACTAAGATAGACGATCAAATAAATGATCCTATCACAAATAATCAACACAATGATCATTTCAGCATCACTCAGCATGTCACATTACCAAACTGGGAATATATCGCTGATAACTTCAACTATATAACCTTTGAGCACATATGTCTCAAAGAAGGGTGTTAAGCAAAGAATAAATTCTCCGCCACCAACAGAAATATATTTGAAAGAAATCGGCTTTATATCTCAACTTGTAATGTCAGACATACAATCCATACAAGTCTGTTCCGGGATCGAACAAAACCGAAGGCACTTACAAAGAAGTCCTTGCAATCCGGATATTCACAATCCTGATCGAATTTCCCATCACTTATGGAATCTCTATACCAGGAGCTACCCAGTGCAGAGACAATCGATAGGTCATCCTATCGCTCTCGCAAATACCGGTCTTCAACACCGATCTTCAAATGCGATTCACAACGACGTATCACATATTCGGAGTGGGTTATACGACCCCATGGTCCTTTCCCGGCTAACCCGAATAGTGAGCGCTTATTCAAAAATAAGTGTGCATTCAAATTCAAGCAATCACAACAATTTCTCATTCAAGGGTAAATATTGATAGTCGGTTATTTAACTATCAATAAAGATGCGCCACATCACCAGATTTCAAATAATTTTCCAAATTATCTTTACAAGATTTAAAATTTCCCATATTTTCAAAAATAACAATGTTTATTTTGAAAACAAATTTCCCCTTTCCATTTATAAATTCCATAGAGAATTTATATTTCAAAATATCTACTGATCTACAGTTTTCAATAGATTTCAATTATTCAATCTCAATTTATCTAAAAAAAAGATAAATTCTTAAAACATTCCATTTCATATTGGAAAAGCATTTCCATACTTATTCTATTAATAAGTATTTCACAAATCTTATTTATTTTTCAACAATTTGAAAATATTCAATGTACTTAAACCATAGTTAAGTATATATTTCTTTCTTTAAGGAAAACATTCTCTTATTCACATTTATTTGGGTCAAAACGAATGTTGCGTAAAACATCGTTACGACAACCCAAAATCACTAGTATAGGGATTTGAATTTAAATAGATATATAAATCCCAATACTATTCAAAACATTTCCTTTCGGAAATCATTTACTATAACAATAGTGTTATAGTCCACCATTTCCTTATTTTCTCGAAAACGTCTATTTCAACAATGAATGTTGAAATCTACGATTTCCTTTCCTTCTATTTCTCGAAAACGTCTATTTCAACAATGAATGTTGAAATCTATGCGTTCGATACTCAATGCATTTTAAAACATCTTTAAATCGTTTTAAATTTCCTTTAAAACATTTTTTTTCCAACGTATTCATTTTTATTAATAATATATTCACCGTTTTTTTAAAAACGTGAATATAACTCCTTTAATAAACTTTTATATTCAATTGATCAAATTCAATTGATTACGAATTTATAAACAAGGTTTATAAATTCTATTCCTTTTTATAAACTTCGATTTATAAATTTTCTTTATAAAATCCAATTTAATTTATATAACTTAATTTTATACCAAAGTCTATATTATAAGCTAAACACTTATAGTTCATTTATTTACCCAACTCGTTCCTTTAAAACTTTTACAAATTTATAAATCTTATTACTTTTAAAGATTCTTTTATATTTTCCTATTTCCAACTTATCACATTAAATTCAATTTCGGATTTATAAAACAACGTTTATAAATCCCATTTATAATTTTATAACTTCTATTTATAAAAACCAATTTATTTACAATTTCCCTTTATTTTTCACTTTAATACCAAATTCCGATTCATAAGATAATTTCTTATAAATCTTTTATTTTATAAAATCTATTCATCTTCTAATCTCGCAATTTATAAATTTATAAATTTTCATTTACTTATAACAACCATTTATACTTCATTTATAACACTTATAAAAAAACTCGTTTTATAATTCCAATATTTTTAAATTTATAAGTATCGATTCTATAAATTTACTAACTATTTCAAAATTCACATTTCGCTTTCATTTCACAAAAATCTTGAATTCTATAACTTTAAAAATTGAAATTTTAAATTTATTTAAAATGAATCAATTCAAAATTTAAATAAAAACATATACTTGAAAAATCGATTTAAAAATCCCTTTAAAATCCAAAAATCGTTATTTTTAACTTTAAAAACGAATCCGATGATGCCACAGCATCAATTGGTCAATCACTACACAAATATCATATATCGATATGATATTCACAATCATCAAAAATATTTATAAACAAATAAATATTTGTGAGGGGTCCAGTTGGATCCCTCCAACCTGTTTCCCTGCATCCAAAGAGTTAGCACAATACCAATTCCACTTCGAGGTGGAATATCGCGGTATATGGGATTTTATAAAATATATATCCGCTTACTAACGGCGCAATAGGGTCTCATCCGCTATACGAGGCGGGAAATCATCAACTGCAATATATACATATGCCAATATATATATATTGCTATATATAGTAATATCCTAAAATATCTAATATCACAATCAAGCCAAACAATTCAATCAATCAACAAATTTTAAATATAACTATTTAAAATTTTAAATAAACCCTTTTGAGTGAGGAGTTCTCACCTTAGCTATTAATTTGCAATCCATTCCCTTTTCAGGTTGTTTTCTTCACAGATTATACCTTTTATAAATAATTATACAATTCATTAATATTCGAACAATCGAATAATAACTTTTTCATTTGACAATTTTATATTAACAAATTTCCTTTAAATGGATAAATTTAATTAACTAACCATTTAATTTTAACCAATAATAATTTTTTTCTTTTCAACTAAAATTTAAAATTCGAATTGATTCCTTTTAAATAAATCATTTCACTTAACAAATTTTTCCTTTTACAAATTTTCCTTGCACAATAACTTTAAATTAACTAGTGATTTTATTTTAAAACCAATTCGTTTAATTTTTAAACAAATTCTTTCTAACTATTTTAAGATAAATTATACAAGTAAACTAAACGAACTTATTTCTACAACTATTTCCTTTTATAAATTTATTTTAACAAACTTCTTTTATAGATTTTTCTGTACTGTAACTATATTTATTTATATATATATATATATATATATATATATATATATATATATATATTTTAACTTACTGTAATTAAAAAAAATCGAATTTAAGGGTGATACCTTACTGCAGATCGAACACTAGCCATACAGCTCGAGATCGACTTCAGCACCTCGCCCCGGCGCATGCCACGCGCGCGCCTCCCTTGCCGACTCCACTCCCTGCCGCGAACCACCAAGTCGCAGTCGCGACCTTCGCCAATTCCTAGCCCTAAACCCACGCGACCCCCGAGACCCCACGTTGTCGCGCCTCCACCTGACAACGCCGCCACAATCGCCTCCATCACCTCGGCCTTAAACCCACGACACAGCGAACCCTAGCCAAACAATCGCGACATCGGCCACCCCTGATTCAAATCGCCCCACACTCGAGCCCACCTCCTTCACGCGCCGCCGCCGCCGCGAGTCCCACTCGAAGCTCCCCCAGTCGCCATTGATTTCGAATTCGAAATTTTTTTTTTTTTTTTCAGGTTGCGGCCATTAATAATCTGATTTGAATTCGATTCTTTTCTCCTCTGCTTTGAAATGATGTTGCGTGAGGTTTGTACTGAGTTGGGGAGACAGCGTGCGTGATGGTTTCAGAGAATAGGTCTGCTTAAAGAAAGTAGGGTGGCTGATACTGACAATTGGTATATTTAAATTCAAATTAAATTTAATTCAAATTTAAATGCGTTTACTCAACATGTGTCCACCTATAAACTCCATATGCTACGAAATTTGAGATTCGGCAATAATCCAATATTACGGACCCAATGGAACAGGTTTCGTCGAATTCCGAGACTGTATGAAAAATGACTATTTTTAAATTCAATTTAAACGATATAGATTCCAAAACTGAACGAACCACTATTAATTTCAAATCTGAAACTTCTATTATCTTCAATATTATCAACATGAATTTTCTAAGCCTTTGAAATATTTTTAATTAGCTACAAATTGAAGATTCAAATTTTTATTTAGTTGCAATCGATTAAATTTTATAATTTAATTGCCCATTTCATTCTGATAGTTAAAAATTCAATCCAAATCATCATACAAATATTTAAAATTGATTAAATATTTTCAAATTAAATTATTCAAATTTCTGGGTCGTTACAATTGTGATAGGATCATTTATTTGATCGTCTATCTTGATGATCATTGTGTTGATCATTTGTTGACCCAAAGCATGGCTTTTGTATAAAGTATGTTTTTGTGGACGTGACTTCGTCGAGCCTCACACCTCGGAAATGGTCAAAACAGGAAAGATGCGGCAAGGTTATGAGGGGTAGCACCCTTTAGGGTATGTACATTTCCTTCTGGATAGAGGTTGTATCATGGTATGGAGCCCAGATATTTAACCTATGTGGTTACTGCGAATTTATTACTTTGTGGTTGTTGTCTATCGGGATCCCGTGAGAAAGGTCGTTTACGATCGGGGAATGGCGTGCTCGTGTCAGTAGTTACCCAGTTAACCCGGCCTTGTGTTGGCAGAGTTCCGGTTTGGTTCTCGGGGATGTCTTTCCAGAGGCATTCTCATGTGGCAATGGGAAGTTCCTTGGCCTGACCATTTGTTGGAAATCCAAAGAAACAATACGTGACTTGTACGGTTTTAGTTGTATAACCTGCTATGGAATGTGGCGGTAACCTGCTATTGAACATAGTTAGCTATAGTAGGCATACGATAATGGTCGTATGTTGGCTAAGATTTATATTCTACTTCCGAAATAATTTTTCCTACATTATGCACTAGTAATAATATCAAATGTTCTTTTAATGCGTATCAAGCATCTTTGACTATCATAAGGAGAAATCTCCTCCGATTCTGCGTTTGCATGTGTGTGTGTGCGGGAGGCCTTATGGTAGTCTCATTTTTAAAAGCATTGCGAATTGAATTTAAAAATATTCCTCTATTTTGATTTTAAAGATAAATAAACTGTTTTGAGTTCTCACACCAGCCACATGACTGACTTGGAGTTTATTGTTTTCCTTCCTAAACTCTGGGCGCCCACCAATTTCCACACAGGCAGTCAAGAGTTAAGGTTTATCAGGATATTCTGGATATTCAGGAATTGCTGGAGGCAAGCTGGATGGCGTATCACTAGTTTATATAGTATTTCCTTTTCCGTTGCATTGTTTGTTGTTGTACACTCTGATGATGATATGATGTAAAGTATAAAATGTAATAACTGATATAGTTCTATGTTTAAAGATTATTCATTTATCTATTATACGTTGTTCCGCTGCGAATTGTTAGATTCTGTTGTTGTTGTGTTTTCTGTTCCGTTCCATTTTCTATTCTCTTTTTCTTCTATTTTAAAATTTTTCTATTCTTTCTTCTCTCCATCTTCTACCTTCTTCTCTTCTTCTTTCTTTCTTCTTTCTTAAACCCATAACATTTCGGTTTTTCGGCCTTCGATTTCTCGGCAGTCGATAAAGTGAGTATCGATGTTGAATTTTCGAAAGTCGAAAAATCGTGAGCGTTACATTTGGTATCAGAGCTTATGGTTAAGCGACAACCATGGTTCTGTAGGATATTACTCGTTAGAGATAGAGTCAGCAGTACTCTAGAATGAGTTTGAGTGTAATAATAGATATGAGCGCGTATTTGTTAGTGAATATAAAATTGTTTTTGAATCGGGTAAATAAAGTAATTTTGCCCAAAACTATTGTTGTATAGAAAAGAAATGGTTTTCTATGAATTATTATAGTATATGGTTGCATGATTGTTAGAAGTGATAATATAGAATTATTATCACTAGTATATGGAATAAAATAAGATGGATTGGATTCAAGTAAATTAACTTGATAATTTATTCATTTGTGAAATAAATTTCAAATAGAATGAATATGAATATGGAATGTGAGTAAAATTGAATAAAGATGGTATGTGAATTGGTCGTACGCAATAAAAATTGAATTGAGTAATTAAGTAAATTCGAGATGAATTGAAATATTGAAATGAATTAGTGGATAAAACTAATTTAAAGTAGTAATAGGAATTAGCAAATGAAAGTAAATCGATAGAATTCAATATTTAGAATTGAGAATTGAATTCAAATTAAATTGTGAATGAAATTGAATTGAAGAGTAAAATTGAATGAAATGAATATGTAACTTCAATAGTGAAGTTAAAATATATAAGAAACATATATCGAAATTTTGCAATAGAATTGGCAAATTGGTTTGAATATTGTATTTGGATTTGTATGCTACTACTACTAGCAGGTTATACAGGTATATAAAGGAATTGAGATTTTGATTTCAAAGATAAAATTAAATTGCTCGACAAAAAGGTACGTATTTGAATTTCAGTATGAAATTTGATGACTTTCTTCTCTAGCCACTTGGCTTTTCTCTTTTCTTTTTGATTCTGAGGGGCCGTGGTGCCATTTTGTAGTCGTACCGAGCTAGCCGCGCAAAGGAGACGCTGGCGAAATTTTTCGAAAATTTAGGGTGTTAGAAAAAATTTGGGAAATTTTGAAAGTTTGAAATTTGAATTTGAATTTAAATTTGAATTGTAAGGAGAACAATGTTGTTTGGAACTTATAATTGAAGTTGGAAAGCTAGTTGAAATGATAATGAATCTCTAGTAAAAAGATTTGTTTTAGAAAGTTGATAAAACTATTTGGATTGTGAAAAATGATAGACGGGATAGGGGCATTCTTCTTAACTTGTAATTTCGGGACGAAATTCTTTTAAGGAGGGAAGATTGTAACGACCCAGAATTTTGAATAATTTAATTTGAAAATATTTAATTAATTTTAAATATTTGAATGATGGTTTAGATTGAATTTTCAATATAATTACGAATTTAGCGATTAAATTATAGAATTTAATCTATTGAGAGTTGAATAAAAATTTGAATCTAAAATTTTAAGCTGAAGAAAAATATTTCAAAGGCTTGTAAAATTCATATTGATAATATTGAAGATTTTAGAAGCTTTAGAATTGAATTTGAAAGTGAATTGTTCAGTTTTGAAATTTAACCGTTCGAATCGATATTTAAAAATAGCCGTCCGAGGCACAGTCTCGGAATTCGACGAAACCAGTTCCATTGGGTCCGTAATATTGAATTATTCTAGGATTTCAAATTTCGTATTTTTCGGAGTTAATATGTGAGCACACGACACATAAACGCGTTGAAATTTTCAACGATTTAAATTTAAATTTAAATTTAAATTGAGTTAAACATCTGCACGTTCTCCCTCTTTCACGCCTAAAATCACGTTATCTTCCTCCGATCACGCCAAGAATCACGGAAAGAAATCCTGCTGAGCATGTTCGTTCAACCTTAAAGACATCCCTCCCCTCTCGTTCAAAAATCAAAATCACGCAGAAGAATAAATGGCGACTAAAATTTTCGTTCAAATATTAATGGCCGAAGCCCCTAATCTCGTTCCCCCTCTTTCAAATTCCTTCACGAGTCCTTCCTCTCTTCAAATCATAAAAAAAAATGGCCGCAGCCGATTCAAGTAAAAAATAAAAATAAAAATAAAAAATAAACCCAAATCAATGGCGCGCGCGCATAGGGAGAAGCGGCGACGCAATGGAAGCTGAGGCGAGGTCGCGTGCGATTCAATCGGCGGCGGCGCTAGGGCTCGGCGCTCGCGCGCACGTGAGACAGCAAGGGGTAGCGGCGATTTTTGGGGTGCCGTGCAATTCGAGGCGTGCTGATGTCGCGCGATGCCGTGGCGCGCGTGTGGAATGATGGAGGCGACGGCGACAGGGCGTTCGCGAGCATGGTGATGGCCGAGGTAGATGATAACGGCGACGCGCGCGATGATGGGCGTGGTCGCGACAGTGCGACGCTCGATGGCAGCGGCAGCAATTTGGGTGACGGCGTTCGTGGTGAGGGTCGCGGTGACTCGAGTAGGGGGGAGGGGCCGGCCGTGCTCTTCTTTTTCGAGTGAGGTATATTGTTTTTATCCTTATTTTTGATTTAAATTTAAATAAACATTTATTCAGGAAAAAAAAAGAAAAAAAAAAGAAGAAGATGCAGTCAGTAAATACAGTGAAATATCTTATGTGCAGTTTGAAAGAGAAAAATAAAAAAATAGAAAATATATATATATATACATTTTAAAATCACTGATTAGTTTAATTTATTTGTAAAAGGAAGTTTAATTGTTTAAATTAAATTTTTGTTAAATAAATTATAAAAAGGAAAACTTGTTTTATAAAAAGGGATTTGTTTAAAAAAAATTATAAAGTTATTTAAAAGAAAATTTGATAGAAATTTAATTTATTAAGTGAAATGATTTATTAAAGGAAATTTAGTTTTTAAATTTATAAAAAGGAAATTTAGTTCAATTAGAAATTTCTAGTTAAAATTATTTTAAAAGGTTTAGTTAAATAAATTTATTTAAGTAAATTTAGTTTAAAGTAAAATTATTAGTTTAAATTTAATGAACCTATGAAATGGGATTTTATTATTCGATTTATTTCGAATATTAATCAAATTGTTAGTTAAATAAATTTATAAAAGGAAATGATTTAAAAATTTAAAAGCATTAGTTTAAAATAAAATAAATAGAAATCATTAACTTGAGATTGAAATAATTAGTTGAATAAATTCAATTTAAGGATAAGTTAATTAAATCTATTTAAGAAGAAAATTTAGTTTTAAAAATTAAATTATAGTTGAATAGAATTAATTTAAAAGGAAATTTTATTTTTAGTTAAAATAAATTTGTTAAAGAAGAAACTGGTTTAAAAATAAAACCATAAGTTAATTTAATTTTTAAAATGAAATCACCGATGAATTAAAATTATCTAATGAAAATTTAATTTATTCGATTATTTCGAATATTAATAAATTGTGTAAATATTTATACAAGGTATAAATGAAGAAAACAAGTTGAATTGGAAGTGGATTGCAAACGGGAATAAAGGTGAGAACTTCTCACTCAAAAGGAATTTTATTGTTTATTTAAATTTTAAATAGTTAGATTTAAAATTTGCTTGACTGTGTTGATTTGATTAATTGAATGATGATTGTTATATATATATATATATATATATATATTGGATGTGAATAGACCCTATAAGCCGTTAGTAAGCGGAGGTTATTTATTACACACATATACCGCGATATTCCACCTTGAAGTGGAATCGGTATTATATTATATATAGCAATATATATATATTGGCATATGTATATATTGCAGTTGATTGATTTCCCGCATTTTCTTTTAGCGGATGAGACCCTATTGCGCCGTTAGTAAGCGGATATATATTTTATAAAATCCCATATACCGCGATATTCCGTCTTGAAACGGAATGGTATTGTGCTAATGTCTGTGGATGCAGGGAAACAGGTTGGAGGGATCCAACTGGATTCCTCACAAATATTTATTTGATTTCATATATTGTGATATTTGATTTGTTATCATGGATGATATATGATGTTTGAAAGTTGTGATTGAATATTGATGTGTTGCATCATCGGATCCAAATTTGAAGTTTAAAAATAACGATTTTTGATTTCTAAAGTGATTCTTGGAAATATACGTTTATAAAATATTGGAATTGATTCATCTTAAACAAATAAAGTTATAATTTTAATATTATGAAAATTATGATTTTTTTTAGAAATACAGTTAAAAGTTGATTTTTGAAAATATGGAATTAGTGATTTTATAAAATAGTTTGAGATGGGATTTCTGAATTTATTATAAGAAGTTTAAAATAGGATTTATAAAATTTTTATTTTATAAATCAGAATGATGAAATTATAAAAGAATTTAAAGATGTTTAAAGTAATAATATAAATTGATTTATATTAAAAGATTTATAGATTGATATTTATAAATTTAGAATATCTTGAATTATAAAACGAGCTTTTATAAATGATAGGATGATTTATAAATGGATTTCATAAAGGAATGAAATCTATAGAATTTATCAAATTTGATTTTTTTATAAATCAAAATGATAAATTATAAAGGAGTTGAAAGACGTTTTAAAATAATAATATAAATTGATTTATATTAAAAGATTTATAAATTGATATTTATAAATTTAGAATATCTTGAATTATCATAAAGGAATGAAATCTATAGAATTTATCAAATTTGATTTTTTTATAAATCAAAATGATAAATTATAAAGGAGTTGAAAGACGTTTTAAAATAGTAATATAAATTGTTTTATATTAAAAGATTTATAAATTGATATTTATAAATTAAAAATATTGGAATTATAAAACGAGCTTTTATAAGTATTAGAAAGAATTGTGAATGAATTTCACTAATGAATGAAACTTATAGAATTATAACGGTGAAGTTCTAAATAGAATTTTATAAATAAAATTTATAAAGTTATTTAGGAAATAAATGTGGATAAATAAATGAATCTTAGAAGTTATAAGATTTATAGATTTGGGAAGTTTGAAGGAATGATTTTGTAAATAAATAAATTATAAGTATTTGACTTATAATATGAATTTTAGTATATCATTGAGATATAATATTGAATAGATTTATAAAGGAAATTTATAAAAGGAAGTTGATATAAAATAAATAGAAATAGGATTTGTAAACGTTGTTTTATAAATCCGCAACGACTTATTTTGATAAGGAATTGTTGTAATTTATTTATGGAATTATATTCATGTTTTAGACAGTGAATAATTCTTTAAAATAAAATGAATAGAAGTGATGAAATTTATTAACAAGTGTATTCACATTTTTGAATAGTGAATATTATGTTAAAGAAATTATTTTAGATGTGATGTTTTAAATAGAACTAAAACGATCTAAAGATGTTTTAAACTGTATTGAGATTCGAAACCATAGATTTCAACATTTATTGTTGAAATAGATGCTTTCGAGGAATAAAAGGAAATGGTGGACTATAACACTGTTGTTATATTAAATGATTTCCGAAAGGAAATGTTTTTGTATAGTATTGGGATTTATATATCTATTTTAATTTCGAATCCCTATACTAGTGATTTTGGGTTGTCGTAACGATGTTTTACGCGACATTCGTTTTGACCCAAATGAATATGATTAAGTGAATGATTTCCTTAAAAGAATGAAATATATACTTAATTTCGATTAGGGTATATTAAATATTTTCTCAGTATAGAAAATAAAAAGATCTGTGAATTACTTATTTTTAATAAGTATAGAAATGCTTTTCCAATATTAAGTGAATATTTGGAATTTATCTTTTTGAAGATAAATTGAAAATGAATATTTGAAAACGAATGGAAATCGTATATTCATAAATATTTTGGAACGTAAATTCAATATGGAATTTATAAATGAAATTTGGAAAATGAGTTTAAAAATAAATATTGATTTATTTTTAAAAGAATGGAGAATGTATATCTTATAAAGATATTTTTGGGAAATAAATAATTTGGAAAATTATTTGGAATCTGGTGATGTTGGCATATCTATTGATAGTTCAATAACCAACTATCAATATTTACCTTTAAATAGGTATTTGTTGTGAATTGCTTGAATTTGAATGCCACACTTATTTTTAAAAAATAAGCGCTCACTATTCGGGTTAACCGGGAAAGGACCTTGGGGTCGTATAACCCATTCCGAATATGTGATACGTCGTTATGAATTGCATTCGAAGATCGGTGTTGAAGACCGGATATTTTCGAAAGCGAAAGGGTTTCTTGTTGATTGTCTCTGCACTGGCTGATCCCTGGTATTGAGATCTCCATATGTGATGGGAAATCCGAACGTGATTAGAGATTATTCGGATTGCAAGGACTTCTTTGTAAGTACCTTCGGTTCTGTTCGAGCCCGGAACAGACTGTATGGATTGTGTGTCTGACATTACAAGTTGAGATGTAAAGCCGATTTCTTTCAAATATATTTCTGTGGTGGCGGAGAATTTATTCTCTTAGCTTAACACCCTTCTCTGAGATGTACGAGCTCAGAGGTTATATAGTTGAAGTTATCAGCGATATATTCCCAATTTGGTAATGTGACATGCTGAGTGTTGCTGAAATGATCATTGTGTTGATTATTGTGATAGGATCATTTATTTGATCGTCTATCTTGATGATCATTGTGTTGATCATTTGTTGACCCAAAGCATGGCTTTTGTATAAAGTATGTTTTTGTGGACGTGACTTCGTCGAGCCTCACACCCCGAAAATGGTCAAAACAGGAAAGATGCGGCAAGGTTATGAGGGGTAGCACCCTTTAGGGTATGTACATTTCCTTCTGGATAGAGGTTGTATCATGGTATGGAGCCCAGATATTTAACCTATGTGGTTACTGCGAATTTATTACTTTGTGGTTGTTGTCTATCGGGATCCCGTGAGAAAGGTCGTTTACGATCGGGGAATGGCGTGCTCGTGTCAGTAGTTACCCAGTTAGGGGTAACCCGGCCTTGTGTTGGCAGAGTTCCGGTTTGGTTCTCGGGGATGTCTTTCCAGAGGCATTCTCATGTGGCAATGGGAAGTTCCTTGGCCTGACCATTTGTTGGAAATCCAAAGAAACAATACGTGACTTGTACGGTTTTAGTTGTATAACCTGCTATGGAATGTGGCGGTAACCTGCTATTGAACATAGTTAGCTATAGTAGGCATACGATAATGGTCGTATGTTGGCTAAGATTTATATTCTACTTCCGAAATAATTTTTCCTACATTATGCACTAGTAATAATATCAAATGTTCTTTTAATGCGTATCTAGCATCTTTGACTATCATAAGGAGAAATCTCCTCCGATTCTGCGTTTGCATGTGTGTGTGTGCGGGAGGCCTTATGGTAGTCTCATTTTTAAAAGCATTGCGAATTGAATTTAAAAATATTCCTCTATTTTGATTTTAAAGATAAATAAACTGTTTTGAGTTCTCACACCAGTCACATGACTGACTTGGAGTTTATTGTTTTCCTTCCTAAACTCTGGGTACCCACCAATTTCCACACGGGCAGTCAAGAGTTAAGGTTTATCAGGATATTCTGGATATTCAGGAATTGCTGGAGGCAAGCTGGATGGCGTATCACTAGTTTATATAGTATTTCTTTTTCCGCTGCATTGTTTGTTGTTGTACACTCTGATGATGATATGATGTAAAGTATAAAATGTAATAACTGATATAGTTCTTTGTTTAAAGATTATTCATTTATCTATTATATGTTGTTCCGCTGCGAATTGTGAGATTCTGTTGTTGTTGTGTTTTCTGTTCCGTTCCATTTTCTATTCTCTTTTTCTTCTATTTTAAAATTTTTCTATTCTTTCTTCTCTCCATCTTCTACCTTCTTCTCTTCTTCTTTCTTTCTTCTTTCTTAAACGCATAACATTTCGGTTTTTCAGCCTTCGATTTCTCGGCAGTCGATAAAGTGAGTATCGATGTTGAATTTTCGAAAGTCGAAAAATCGTGAGCGTTACAAGATCAATTAGGAAAATTCGATTCAAAAGCTGATGAAGGAATTTTCGTAGGATACTCAGAACGAAGTAAAGCATATCGAGTTTTTAATAACGAACAAACTTAATTGAAGAAACTTTGCATATATCTTTTGATGAAAATTCTAATAAAAATTTAAATATAAAAGATGATGAAGAGTTAATAAATATAGAAGAAACAAACCTTGAAAATAATAATAATGAACTAAGATCTCCTCCTAGAATATTACGAGATCATCCAACTCAAAATATAATAGGAGAAATAAATTCTCAAGTTAGAACAAGAAATCAACTAAACCAAATGGGTCATGTAGCTTTCATTTCATCAATAGAACCTAAAAATCCAGAAGAAGCATCAACAGATGATTATTGGATTATCGCAATGCAAGTAGAATTAAATCAATTTGAACGTAACGATGTTTGGGAATTAGTTCCCCGTCCTAATAATCAATCAGTAATTGGAACAAAATGGATTTACAAAAATAAAGTAGACGAACAAGGTAATATAACAAGGAATAAAGCAAGATTAGTAGCACAAGGGTATAATCAAGAAGAAGGTATTGATTTTGAAGAAACATTTGCTCCCGTTGCAAGACTGGAAGCAATACGTATACTATTAGCCTTTGATTGTTTTCACAATTTTAAACTTTATCAAATGGATGTTAAAAGTGCGTTTTTAAATGGTTTTATTAAAGAAAATGTATATGTAGAACAACCTCCTTTATTTATACATGAAAAATATCTGGATCATGTATTTAAATTAAAGAAAGCACTATATGGTCTTAAACAAGCACCTCGTGCTTGGTATGAAAGACTTAAAAGTTATTTATTAAACTCGGGATTTAAAATTGGAAAAGTAGATCAAACACTTTTTATTAAAAATACTGCCAAAGATATTTTAATAATTCAAATATAAGTAGACGATATTATTTTTGGTTCAACAAATGAGAATTTATGTAAAGAATTTTCAAATATAATGACTAATGAGTTCGAAATGTCTCATATGGGAGAACTATCATATTTTCTCGGACTTCAAATCAAACAATTAACAAATGGAATTTTTATAAACCATGAAAAATATTGTGCTAATTTAATTAAACGATTTGGCATGGAAAACACTTCTGCTAAACCTACTCCTATGAGTTCCACTACACATCTCGATCAAGATGAAAATGGCAGAAGTGTAGATAAAAAATTGTTTAGAAGTATGATAGGTTCCTTACTTTACTTAACCGCTAGTAGACCTGACATAATGACGAGTGTTTGTTTATGTGCACGTTTTCAATCTAATCCTAAAGAATCACATTTAAGAGCGTTAAAACGAATTATACGATATCTTAACAACACTATAGATTTCGGTCTTTTCTATCCAAAGGAATGTTCATTTGAGTTAGTGTCATTCAGTGATGCTGATTTTGGTGGATCTCGAACGGATAGAAAAAGGACAAGTGGTACTTGCCATTTCATTGGAAAATCACTTGTATCTTGGTTTAGTAAGAAACAAAATTGTGTCTCGCTTTCCACATGCGAAGCAGAGTATATATCAGCTGCTTTAGCTTGCACTCAAGTTATATACATGCAACAAGCACTTAAAGATTTTAATATAAATTTAACAAATTCTACATTATACTGTGATAATACAAGTACAATAAACTTATCTAAAAATCCGGATAATCACTCTCGTACAAAACATATAGATATTCGTCACCATTTTTTACGTGACAATATCGAAAAAGGAATAATTAATTTAGAACATATTTCTACCGAAAATCAAATTGCCGATATATTTACTAAACCTCTATTAGAAAACTCCTTTATAAAACTTCGACGAGAATTAGGTATAATATCCTTTAAAAATATTAATTAGTTATACATTAGAAATATTTCCATATTTCAGTCGACTAAAACAAATTGTTCAGTCGACTGAATAATAATTTTAAATATTTTCAGTTTTTGTTATATGTTACATTATATAATTTATAGACCACACATTTGTAAAACTGAATTATTAAATAAGAAACATACATTTTAACAAAATTCTCTTTACCACTAAATCTCTATGCGGTTAAAAATTCTTATTAAATTATAACCGTTATTTGTTTAGTAAAATTCTATTATAAATAAACTCTTAAAAATATTTTTTTTAATCTTGATTTTACGAATAAAATCTTAATTCAATATAAAATGTCATCCAACAACTCCTTCTCTCCAATCAATATCACCTCGTTAGTCGATAACACTCCAACGTCGCCAAAACTTCCCACACCAACACCAGCACATGAGTCGGTTTACAAATGGGAAAATTATCGTACTGGTTTCACACCAGAATCCAAAAAGGCGAAACGCGGACTCTTTATTTCACCTGACACAAATAGAAAGATTGATGAAATTCATCATTTCCAACAACAACAGATAGATCTTCAAAGAGAACTATACTTCGAACAAAAAGTTACAGCAAGACGCTTAAGCTTGCTAGAGCAAATTGGTTTACGCTTCTGTGGATCAAAGAAGAACGAAGTGGCTGTACCCTTACCTCGCCCTGTTAGCTCACTTGATCCATCTACATCTTATCGTACACCAGTCGATCCTATGAATCCTTGGACGTCTCCTAAGACTCCTCAATATAGTCCGAATTCATGGGATATAAATTACATGAGGAATGAAGGAAAGAAGTCTCCAAGTCCATCTCCAAAGAAATAGTTAAATTTTGAAATATTTGTATGTTGTTACATCAATATTTTTGTAACTATTTCTTTATATAAATTGTTTAATTTCAAAAATTAACTAAAACAACAAAATTGCAAGTTTCAGTCGACTGAATGCCCCTGCTTAGTCGACTGAAAATATGACAGAAAACAATATATACAAAGTTCAGTCGACTAGAGCCATCTGCACAGTCGACTAAAAATTCAACAGAAAATTTCAGCAACAAAATTCAGTCGACTAAATGTACTGCTCAGTCGACTGAATCTATCACAGAACACTTCGGCCTTTGATTCAGTCGACTGAACAGAACATTCAGTCGACTGAACGCTACTTCTTAGGCAAAATTTCCCCTTTTAACTACCAGATTTTACCCTACCAATTCACTTTTACCTCCTACAAACATTCTTCCCCAAATTAATTTCGAAACCCTAGCTCTCAAATTCCTCAAAATCTAATCAATTCTCACCCAAATGGCACCAAAAAGAGCAAGAGCTTCATCTTCTTCATCCTCCGAGCCAATTGATGCTCAAATAGCACAATGGCTTTACGATGGAACCGCTGTCACTCGATGGAACAAGATGAAGAATTCTCGAATCTTCGAGCATTCTTTCGTTGATTTTCAAAGCTTTCAAACCTACAACATTCAAGCGTTAACAGATCCGGCAGGTTTAACTTTACTTTTAGATTTGAAAAGAAATGACCATGCCATTAATCATGTAATGGTAAAATTATTTTATGCTAATCTTAATCTTGGACACCAAACTCCAAGAAATCCAAACAATAGTGTTTGGAGTATGGTGTGTGGAAAGAAAGTTTGGTTTTCATTGGATAGAATAGCACACATTTTAGAGTCTCCAAATGTCGGGAGAAAGCTAGAGGAGATATAATTCAATCCACGCATTCGCGACAACATAAACCATCGATTTATCGATGATAATATCAACTTTAGGGATTTTAAGTCCACCTCTCTTCGACCTATGGCGAGAATCCTCCATAAATCCCAAATGAGAACGATTACTCCTCGTACGGGCTCGTACGAAATTGTCTACCCAAATAACTATCGAGCTCTATATGCTATTTTTGGGAATATACAAGTTAATTGGGTACAGCTTATTCTTGATGAGTTTCTCACTTTCAACAATGGCAAAATGCACACTATTTACTTTGGAGAGTACATCATGCGACTTCTCCTAAATGTCGATACGCCATTACCTGAATCAGAGAATACAATGGTCCATCAAATTAACCATCGGACCATAAGCCTAATGCAACTCCCATCTCGACCTCCTCGCATAATATCACTTGCCGAATGGGAAGCAAGGAATCAAGAACAACAACAACAACCTCCTCAACCTCGCCACGAAGAACATTTCGAGCAAGATGATGAAATTCGTCGTGTTGACCCAAGCTTCACTACCAATCAATCCTTGGGGATATTGTCAAGAAATCAACAAATTCTTGACACTCGTCTTAAAAAGGTAGATCATAAGCTTGACAAAATTAAAGGATTCTTCAACAAGCTTTGGGATGCAATCTCGTGCTCAAGCACCACTACTCCTTCGACATCTCGCGGACAACGTCCAGCCCCTACGTTTACATGGACGACGTCCGAAGAGCATACAAGTAGCAGCGTAAGCGGAGCTAGTTGTGGCCAAGGAGGAAGAGCGCACAGACCACCAACAGGAGGACCCGTCATACGTGAACCAACAGGAAGAGAATGTTCATATGACTGGGATAAGGATGAGTAATTTTGTTGCTTTGATGTGTATTTTTAACTTTCTAATGGCTTGTATAAATAGCCATTTTATGCTTGTCTGTCACAACATTTTTATTTCTCTTAATTCATGCTTATGCAAATATTCTCTATGATTCAGTGATTGTTTTGATATATTATTACTGCTGTTAGTTCTTCCTTTTTGTCGATGACAAAGGGGGGAAAAATCTTTGGTACTAACTTTGTTTTGTAGGAAAGATAGTGCATACATTCAAGGGGAGAAAGTAAGTAAAACATCTCTAGAATAAATCAGTATTATCATCAATCAAAAAGGGGGAGAATGTTGATACTCGAAGATTTTGATCAATGACAATGTGCTTTTACAAACAACGAAGAAATATATGCAAATGCTAAAGGAAGATAGATGAAGACCAAACAAGCTTAAAGTATGTTTTTACATGTGTCTTAGTCTAGATGTATTGTTAAAATCTATCCTCAAGAAGCTTGCACGAGCACTAGAAAAATTTGTTAAACTTCATTTTTTAATTTAGTTTTAACTATGCAGGTTTTATAAGTTCAGTCGACTGAACAGGAACAGTCAGTCGACCGAAACTGGAACAAATTTATACACATGCACACTTTCAGTCGAATGAATTTCCTGCACAGTCGACTGAATTTGGTCCCGAAAATTTTACTTCATATTTTCAGTTGACTGAATTCCCTGCTCAGTCGACTGAATTTGAACCTACGAATTTTCTCTGAAAAGACACCTTCTTCCTCCCAAGAGTTGCAACCATTCATCAATGGAAATGGAAGCATCTCTTGTTTACAACCTTTGACAACATATGCATCTCTTCTACAAGTATATATACATGATTCTAACATCATTTAATTAACCAAATTCTCTTGCTTTAATCTAACTATTCTCTTGTTCATATTTTCTAGATATTCTCAAAGCATTCACTAATCTATTGCTTGAATCAATTTTTTTGTTTATAACATTCTTTTGATTCATAGCAATTCACATTTTCTAAATCTTCACAAACACATTGCATATTCTCAAGGATAAGATTATAGGAATATTGTACTACATTAGACTCATTAGTGTTGACAAGAACACAACAAGTCGAATATTGTATTTTAGTAATTGAGTTGAAGTCCTCTTCAGTAGTTGAGGCAAGAATCCTGTTCGGTTGTTCGGGTAAGTTGTAAACCTATTCCTCCGGGTGAAGTGAGGGTGTTAGTTAGTGAAATTCCTAAGTGAAACTTAGGGACTGGACGTAGGACGAGAGGTCCGAACTAGTATAAAATCCTGGTGTCACCTTGCATTTACCTACTTTATCTATATAGACTATTTCTTTTTCCATATTACACGATCCTACCGCATAGCCTCTTTCAGTAATAAATGACAAATAAAATTTATATATGCAGAGTTAAAGATAAATTGAATTCATATGGAAATGAAAAAAATCGATTTGAATAGAAATGGATATAAACTAAAGTGGTAAAGTGAAAATAAATATAAGGAACATATAAAATGCTTATACTAACTTAAGAGAGAATGGTAAATTCTTAAATGAAAACTGATACTATAAATATAATCTAAGTTAATGTTTGAATGAATAAATACTGACATTTCGTAATAAAGTTGATATGACGTTTTGGGAATATTGTGATTGGATATTAGTACTAAGCAGGATATGCAGGCAATATAAAGGGGAAAGAGAATTGATTTTGATTTCAGAAGATAAATTTGAAATGCTCGACAAAAAGGTATGTATTTAAATTTGGTGTGAAATTTGATTGGGATTTTGGATTGAGCCACTTATCCTTTTGTTTTCCTTTTGGATTTGGGAGGCCGTAGAGCCATTTTGTAGTTGTACCGAGCTAGCCGCGCAAAGGAGACGCTGGCAAAAAATTTCGGGAATTTAGGGAGTTAGAAAATATTGAGAAAATTTTGATAATTCAAAATTTAATTTTAAATTGAAACTTGAATGGTTAATCATATAGTATTGTTTGAAACTATTAGGAGGGTTTGGGGAGTTAATAAGAATAATAATAGGTCTTTTCTTAGAAGATAGTTGGTAAGATGTTGAATTGTTAGAAACCATTTGGTTTCGGGGAAAAAAGGTAAACGGGTATTGGACCATTCTTCCTAACTAGTAATTTCGGGGACGAAATTCTTTTAAGGGGGGAGGAATGTGACGACCTGGAATTTTCGAGCATTTAAAATCAGAATATTTAATTGATTTTAAATATTCAATAGGATAATTTTAACTTGAATTACGAATATCATAATTTATTTGACAATTAAATTATTGATTTTAATAATTGAAAATTGGGTAAATTGTTGAATCTGATATTTCTAAGCCTCTTTAAATAATTTGAAGGCTTATAAAATTTATAATGATAATACTGGAGATAATAGAATGATTGGAATTTAATTTAAAGATAATTTTTTCAGTTTTGAAATTATATTGTTTAAATTGAACTTAAAATAGCCTTCCGAGGCATAGTCTCGGAATTTGACGAAACCAGTTTCATTGGATCCGTAATAGTTAGTTATTATTGGATTTCAATTTTTGTAGCAATCGGGGTTGTCATTTGACCCTGGCAACTCGAAATGTTTAGAACTATTTTAATCGATTTAATTTAAAACTGATCGTTTTCTCCTGTAACTCGCGCATACGATCAAATTAGCCTCCGAAACATGTTCCATTGGGTTCGGAATGCGGGTAAAACCTTATAATCACCTATCGGCATGTCTGATACGGAGTCCGGAATTTCGTGTTATGCTTAACGAGACGTCTGTAAATTTTTTTTGGCAAGGCCGACGGTTTTATAGTGGACCGACCACTTTTATTACGGATGTAATAAAGATTGAAGTACAGGAGTAAGGTAGAGATACCTTAACTACTACGTAAAATAAGAACTAAAAATAACAGCACAGGAGTATGACAGACAAGTCATAACTACTAAGTAAAAATACTAGACTAGTTCTCCTCCGCAGAGGAAGAATCACTATCACCTACAACAACCCGGTCAGAAACCAGAGTACCATCACCAAGGAAACCAAAATATGGGCGAAAAAGAACAGCAAGAGAAGGATCATAATCATCAACACCAGATGTATAGATAAAAGATCGATCCCAGGAAGTATCAGCTAGAAGAATAGCATTAGACTGAGCATGCGGACCATCCAGATCAGGTACCAAGGAATCACCAGAAATCCTGTAATGAAGGCATCGTAGGTCCAGAAGATCATCAGAGACATATCTGAAATAGGAGACATCCACAGGGTTGAACCTCAAGTCAGAACGGAGATCAACCCAACTATGTTCAGAATCAGCCCAAACAACACGATTCTGCAGAGCAGGAGAAGCACCAGGATCAGGTGAAGCAGGCCGAGCTGAGGAGAGGGAGGGATCGGGGTCAGAAGACTGAGCAGCAACCAGAGAGGCCTTGGGAACCCACTTCCTAAGCGGAGGCCTAGGCAATGGGATCTTAGGAGCAGTAGCAGATGTAACCGAATGTGTGCAGGCTGAGGCAATATGGCCAAAAGAGTGACAGGTGGTACATATGTCAGGGACCCAACCATACCGAACACGCACATCCACCACATGTCCAACAGCAAGCTGGACAGGAATAGATGTAGGAAGAGGCTTATGGGGAGTAATCTCAATCAGGGCCTTGGCGTATACAAGCTTATCACGCGCAACAGTGCTGGAGTCAAAACACTTCAATTTTCCAACATTGCAAGCAAGCCAATTCAATCCAAGCAGAGGTTGAAGAGCAGAAGGAATTTGAGAGAAATAAACCCAGATAGGGATAGAAAGAACCTGTTCACGTGCTCTAGCCACAGTCGGCGACCAAGGGGTAATAATAAATGGCTGTCCATCAAAGAAAGAAGGCTCGTTCTCAAGAACTCGAGTACGTTCCTCAGTGGAGGAGAACAATATGTAATACAACGAATCGACCAACTTGACTTTAAGACTACCATGAAGTCTCCAGGCCCTACGACAAACCGCAGCCACATCATGAAGTCGATGATTAGGGTCCAAAAAAAATCCGACTACATATTCAGACCAAAAGTCCAAACCGGCTTGGATAACACTGGGGGGAGGGATCATTACCCCGTTTTCCTCAAGGATGTCGAACTCAACTGGTTCATATACTCCCGCATTACGTGGCAAGGATGTAAAAAGTGAAGACCAAGATTTGGGAACCGTTGGGCCAGGAACACGACAATTCACCAAACCAGTAGATGCTACAAGAAATGTAGACTCACCAGGTAATTGCACTGAGTTAACATCGGCATTGACCGTAGAGCCGCAAGCAAAACCAGATTTGGGGCTTGCAATCGAAGAGCCACCAACAAAACCATTGAATGGTGGCACAGGACAGACTTCAACAGATGTCAGGCAAGGAATAGTTACACTCAGAGGGTTATTCAAATCAAAAGCATTGCTAATTGGGACAGCTCCCTCTTTGTCATTATTACAAACATTTGCCATGCAACAATCTTGCACAGCAGTCTCGGCTATACCAATACCATCACAAGTCAGACCACCAAGATCACACTGTAATGCCATAGTTCCACTCACTTGCTCACCAATAACGTTACGGGGAGACACAACGAACTCCACGTTGGCTCCAACAGTAGATAGTTGCGTACCTGAAGCATCCAATGTCGTACACACAGCAGCGTTTCCAGCAACATTAGCTTCAATCATACATGGTCGATCAGAAGTAACTAGCGCAGGCAGATTGGGAGCACATAGCGGCGGAAAATCATGGGGCGATTGAAGATCTGGACGGGGGACGCTATCTGAAACCATAGAACCAAAGCGACGGCCAGAACGAGTAGAGGATGGGGAGATAGACGCGGTCGATTGAGAAGGGAAAGAGGAGAGGACATGAAGAGATGCGTGAGACACGAAGAAAGGCTAGGTAGAAAAACGAAGGGGCGTCTGTAAATTTTATAATATAATAAAATTAAAAGTGCTCTTGTCAGAGATATTTTTACAATACAAGCGTACGCCAGAAGCCATTTCTTGTCTTTATTATTACGTCTTCTTTCCCTCATGCTTCCAGAGGGAGTTCGAACTCTCTGGGAAAAAATGGCCGAAGCCTGAGTTAAAAAAAAACCAAACAGCAATTTGTTTTCCCAATTCGAGAATGCCGAAACCCCTCTTTTTTTAAAATCCCTCTCCTTTCTTCCCGTTCGAAATCCCTAACTAAAATCAAAAAAAAAATGGAGGCCGAAATCAAAACGAAATCATGTTCGTTCGTAATTGAAGTATGAGAGGGGAAGGCCGAGGTAATCGCGAGGCGCGTGAAGACCTAAGTTCGTGTTGAGTTTGCGATGCGAGGAGCGACAGCTGCAGTGGTTGAAGTAGTTTGGGATCGTGACAGTCCAGGCCAGAGGGGAACTCGCTATGACTAGTGGTAGGACGTGGTTTGAGTTCCCGAATTTGTTGTAGCGTGAGGTTTCTAAGGATCAAATACTGTGCGTGGTAGGCAGTGAGGTGATGGTGCTTCGATTCCCTCGGGTTTAGGATTTGTATTGCAAGGTATAAATTCTGATTCCAATTTATATATATTAAATTTGTGAAAAAATAAATAAAATAAAATATATTTAACAGTATTGGATTTAGCAGTGAGATAAGTCGTGATATAAATTTGTTTTTCAATTGAAATATATGTATATAAGTAAACATGAAGAATATATATATATATATGAGATTTTGAAAATAGGAATTTTAAATGTTGAAAGTTTTTTTAAAATTTAGGTTTTTGAAATCTATGGTTCATTTCTATAAGTATAAATGGTTTCAAATATATATGTATAGATCAGTTATAAATTTTTAACAGTAAAGTAAAATTTATAATTTTACTTACCTAATAGTTTTAAATTTAAAATGAGAATATTATTGGTAGTTGAAGATCGTGGCAAATGTTAATTTAAATTTATTGATTGGGAAATTTATTGTTCGATTAATTCAAATATTAATAAATTATATAATTATTTATTCAAGGTCAAAGGTATGGAAACGAATCGAGATTGGGAAGAATTAAACATAATTAAAGCAAAGGTGAGTTAATCTCACTCAGTTAAATTAAAATTTAAATGATTAAATTTAAATAATTGTTTGGATGGTTAAATTGATTGATGTGCTATAGTATGGTATATTTTGGAATTGGCATTTTATATTGTTCTAACATCTGTGGATGCAGGTAAAACATGTCGTAGGGATCCAACTGGACCCCTCAACTTTTATTTAAATTATTTAATATTCTTTGTTCTGATTATTTGATATTCTATAATGAATTATGTGGAAGTATTGAATGCTATGGCTTGGTTGATATAATTGGGTATAATGAATTACCAAAATAATATATATAAGAAATTGGATTTTTGAAGGAAAATAAAAGTAGTGAATCTGTAAGTAAAGTAATTATGGAATAAATTTAAGAATGAATTGGAGAAGAAATAAAGTAACTTTAAATTTCTAATAAATAAATTATGAGTATAGAAAGGAAAATTTGAATAAACAGGAAGTTAATGAATATTAAATCTTCAGTGATATTAATTAAAAGAAGGAAACATTTATTTAAAATTTAAGATTTAAATTATTGTAAAGAATAAGGAAGAAATTTGGAAAATCTGGAATTTGTATATTTCCGTTAAAGGATTTAAAATCAAACGGAAGATAATAACAATAATAATAAAATCCATAATTAATGAATTTTGAAATGAACTGAGTAAGTAAAGAAATTTATTTCAAATGGAATAAATTGGAAATCAATTTGGAAATTTGATTTAAGTGATTGAAGTTAGAATTTTTCTCTGGATAACCAAGTACGTTTTTAAAGTAAATTTTTAAATATAAATTAAATGTTTTAAAGTTGATTTTAAAGGAAGCAAGTTTCGTAAAATTTATTTTTTCTATTATTTAAAGTCTAAAGTAAGTATTTTCTTAATTTATTCTAGCAGTAATTATTAAGAAGTAACTTAGTATTTTGTTTTTAAAGGTAGAAATCTAGTTTTATATTTTATTAAGTAACCTTATTTTCAAATATTCATATAGTATGTATTTTTAAAAAATTATTAAAGAAATTTTAACTTGAATGTTTAAAAGTATATTTTTAAAAGTAAAGTGTTTTAAATTAATTTAGAAAAATCTAGTTTTGCGCTTGGTGATTCCAGTGGAAACAGAAATACTTGGAATTTATTCTGAGAAAGGCAGATAGTTTTAAAAACTATTTTCAAAAGAATTTGAAAAGTGGAAATATATCTTATGAAGATACTTTTGAGATAAATAAATAATTTGAGAAATTATTTATTGTTTGATGGATGTTTGTGAATATTAATTGATAGTTAAATCACCGACTATCAATATTGGACAAATGCGTTGATCGTTTCGAAGAGACCGGGATCGAGATTTATTTCTCGAAAACCACTTCGATTCGGTTTGTACGTTTCGCGGAAAAAAACGTGTTCGGAGTCGAAGATGGAGCAGTGAAGTGCAAGGGCTAGTCGCTACTAATCCTGAGGATATTTCCAAAATGGATGTAGTAGGAATAGTGCCTTCGGTTCCGTTCGAACCCGGGACGGACTTGTATGGATGAATGCTTGCGTAACATCGTCAGGTGGACGATGGGCATTCTAAGGGATATGTTCTTTAAAGGTAACGCTTAGCCTCAAGCCTCATCAAATGGGAATGACTGAAAATCAGGGGTTATGCAGCAAGGCTAGGTGGGTAGCACCCAAGCAGGGTGAGGTCATTCCAGTCTAGATGTTCCTTTTTATTTCGACTTAGTGGGCGGTTGCTGATCCCTACCGCGGGGTGATCTCACTCGGGATTATCCAGTAAGGGGTAGTCCCGGTCTTGTGTTGCAGGGGATCGGGCGTGGTCCTCGGTACGGTGATCTAGGCCCCGTACTGTGACAGGTGGTACCCCAGTGCCTAGTCATTAGTTGGAAATCCAACTCCCTACGAGCCTTGTACGAGTTTTGTTTGTATTACCCACTCTGTGGCTAGTAGATGGAATTTAATAGATGCAACAATTTCGGCTATTTTATAAGTATTTGTATATAGACCTTATTATAATATCAGATGATTTCTATCAAAATTGTTTTAGCTATCGTAAGGTAAAAACTCAACATGTTTATTTGTGGCATGGTCTTACGAGATGCTTTTGTTTTCAAAGGATTTTTGAACTTTAATAATCAATTGGGTGTTATTTTCTCGCGCTGGTATTCCAGACTGAATCGGGTGTTATTTAACTGTAATGCTCGGGTCAGACCGAGTATTATAGGATACAGGATTTGTTGTTGTGGAGCCCAGGAGACGAGCTGGACGATACGTACTCTCGTACTTATTTATATATATATTTTCGCTTTGTTGAGTTGTTGTGTATCCATTTGTATGATATTGATGTTGAGCTGTGATTGATGTACTCTGATGATGTAATATATAAACAGAGATATTTGATTTTGTGTAAAGATATGTTAATATCTATTATATTTTATTCCGCTGCGATGGTTAGATTCTGTTGTTGTTTTCTATTTTCTTCTTCTACATCTTCTTCTTTAAACCCAAATGGTTCGTATTTCTGTACAACTTGAGTTGATTGTTGTAGAATAGTGTTAACTCAAGGGGTACGGATTCGTGGGCTGTTACAGTAATGTCAGACATACATCCATACAAGTCTGTTCCAGGTTCGAACAGAACCGAAGGCACCTCACAAAGAAGCCCTTGCAAATCCGAATAATCCCTAATCACATCCGGACTCTCCGTCACAAAGGGTGATCAAATATTTACACTAGGGATCAGCTGGTGCAGAGACATTCGACGAGTTATCCTTTTGCTTTCGAAAATATCTGGTCTTCACCACCAGTCATCAAATGCAACCCATAACGTCGTATCATTATTCGGAATGGGTTATATGACACAAAGTCCTCTCCCGGCTAAACCGAATAATGAGTGCAATATTTAAAAATATATGGATATTGAGATCTCAATTAAGTCACAACTTATTACACAAAACCTTTCTTTAAATGGTTTAAACAAATTACCATTTTCATATCTTTAAGCAAAAAGATTCACTTCACAAAGTTCACCAATATTTCACAAAGATTCACTCACAATATCTAAACAAAAGATCTATCTTTGAGATCCTCTTTTGTTTGAAAACAAAGTTCACCAAATATTTCACAATGATTCCTTCATAGCTTTCGAAACAATTCCATTTCAAATCTTTTATACAAAGGATACACCTTTAAGATCCTCTTCAATTTCAAAACAAGGTTCAACAATCTTTCACAAATATTCATTCATAGCTTTGAAAACTATTTCAATTCCATTTCAAACTTGAAATCTTTCAACACAATTTGGAAATCCTTTCTTTATATGAAAGCTATTATTATTTGAAGACAAATAGTTTTCGTTTTGGAAAAATTCGATTACATTTGCACGAGTTAAATCCCTTCAAATATAAAACTTGGGTTAAATTCAAATTCCCAAAGAAATACTTTTAAAATGGTTTAAAACCCATATAAACACATTTATAACTTGTATAACCTTTTTAAGCCATAATTTCCAAACATAGAATTCAATTTTAATTCTTGAATTTAGATCAAATTTGTAAAGACCCGTAAATCCGTACTCCTTGAATAGACACTAATCTCCTTTGTTTAATTCAAGATGAACGAAAATACGAACCCTTAGGGGTTTAAGAAAAATTTAGGAAAAGAAAAAGATAGAAAATTTAGATAGGGAAAAGAAGATAGAACATTTTAAAATAGAAGGAAGAGAGAAAATAGAGAAGAGATAGAAAAACAGAACGGAACAGAAAGAAAACAGAACAACATCAGAATCTCACAATTCGCAGCGGAACAACATATAATAATAAATGAATAATCTTTAAACAAAGAACTATATCAGTTATTACATTACATTTCATTACATCATATCATCAGAGTGTACAACATCATACAACAACAACAGTGCAGCGGAAAAAGAAATACTATATAACTAGTAATACGTCATGCCATCCAGCTTGCCTCCAGCAACTCCAGAATATCCAGAATATCTTGATAAACCTTACTCTTGACTGCTCGTGTGGAAATTGGTGGGCACCCAGAGTTTAGGAAGGAAAACAATAAACTCCAAGTCAGTCATGTGACTGCTGTGAGAACTCAAAACAGTTTATTTATCTTTAAAATCAAAATAGAGGAATATTTTTAAATTCAATTCGCAATGCTTTTAAAAATGAGACTACCATAAGGCCTCCCGCACACACACACAATGCAAACGCAGAATCGGAGGAGATTTCTCCTTATGATAGTCAAAGATGCTTGATACGCATTTAAGATAACATTTGATATTATTACTAGTGCATAGTGTAGGAGAAATTCATTTCGAAAGTAGAATATAAATCTTAGCCAACATACGACCATTATCGTATGCCTACTATAGCTAACTATGTTCAATAGCAGGTTACCGCCACATTCCATAGCAGGTTATACAACTAAAACCGTACAAGTCACGTATTGTTTCTTTGGATTTCCAACAAATGGTCAGGCCAAGGAATTTCCCATTGCCACATGAGAATGCCTCTGGAAAGACATCCCCGAGAACCAAACCGGAACTCTGCCAACACAAGGCCGGGTTACCCCTAACTGGGTAACTACTGACACGAGCATGCCATTCCCCGATCGTAAACGACCTTTCTCACGGGATCCCGAAAACCAACAACCACAAAGTAATAAATTCGTAGTAACCACATAGGTTAAATATCTGGGCTCCATACCATGATACCACCTCTATCCAGAAGGAAATGTACATACCCTAAAGGGTGCTATCCCTCATAACCTTGCCGCATCTTTCCTGTTTTGACCATTTCCGGGGTGTGAGGCTCGACGAAGTCACGTCCACAAAAACATACTTTATACAAAAGCCATGCTTTGGGTCAACAAATGATCAACACAATGATCACTAAGATAGACGATCAAATAAATGATCCTATCACAATAATCAACACAATGATCATTTCAGCAACACTCAGCATGTCACATTACCAAATTGGGAATATATCGCTGATAACTTCAACTATATAACCTCTGAGCTCGTACGTCTCAGAGAAGGGTGTTAAGCTAAAAGAATAAAGTCTTCGCCACCAACAGAAATATATTTGAATGAAATCGGCTTTATATCTCAACTTGTAATGTCAGACATACAATCCATACAAGTCTGTTCCGGGATCGAACAAAACCGAAGGCACTTACAAAGAAGTCCTTGCAATCCGGATATTCACAATCCTGATCGGATTCACCATCACATATGGAGAACTCTATACCGGAGCAACTCGGTGCAGAGTAAATCGACAGGTCATCCTATCGCTCTCGCAAATACCGGGTCTTCAACACCGGTCTTCAATGCAATTATAACGACGTATCACATATTCGGAATGGGTTATACGACCCCATGGTCCTTTCCCGGTTAACCCGAATAGTGAGCGCTTATTCAAAAATAAGTGTAGCATTCACATTCAAACAAATCACATCAAATACCCATTCAAAGGGAAATATTGATAGTCGGTTATTGAACTATCAATAGATATGCACACATCACCAGATTCCAAATAATTTTCCAAATTATTTATTTTCCAAAATATCTTCACTAGATATATTATTTCAACACTTCAAAAATAAATCAATATTTATTTTTAAACAAGTTTCCCCTTTCATTTATAAATTCCTTAGTGAATTTATAATCCAAAATATCTATGAATATTCGATTTCGATCATTCATTTCAATTTATCTTCAAAAAGATAAATTCTTAAGATATTCACTTTATATCGGAAAACATTTCCATATTTACTTATTTATAAGTAATTCACAAATTTTATTTATTTTCAACACTTAGAAAATATTCAATATACTTCAATCGAAATTAAGTATATATTTCATTCTTTAAGGAAATCATTTTCTTTAACATATTTATTTGGGCCAAAACGAATGTTGCGTAAAACATCGTTACAACAACCCAAAATCACTAGTATAGGGATTCGAAATTAAAATAGATATATAAATCCCAATACTATGCAAAACATTTCCTTTCGGAAATCATTTACTATAACAACAGTGTTATAGTCCATCATCTCCTTCTATTTCTCGAAAACGTCTATTTCAACAATTAATGTTGAAATCTATGGTTTCGAATCTCAACACAATTAAAACTTCGTTAGATCGTTTTAATTCTATTTCAATATCACATTCAAAACAATTTCTTTAACGTGTTATTCACTATTCAAAAACGTGAATATACTTCATTAACAATTTCATCCTTTTATTCATTTTAATTCAAAGGATTATTCACTATTCAAAAATGTGAATATAACTCCATTTATAGGTTTCAACAAATTTTCTTGTCAAAATAAGTCATTTGCGAATTTATAAAACAACGTTTATAAATTCCATTTCTATTTATTTATAAAAACTTCTTTTTTTATAATTCCCATATTAACCTATTCCAGTTTATAACTAAATTATAAACTAAACGTTCATATTATAAGTTAATTGCTTATAAAACGATTATTTTACAAAATCGTTCTTTTTAAAGACTTTCCAATTTATAAATCTTATAACTTATAAGATCCATTTATTTAACCAATCTATTCTTCAAATAATTTCACCAAATTTATAAATCTTACTATTTATAAATTTCTTTTATAAATTCACAGTTTATAATTCTATAAATTTCATTCAATTATGAAATTCATTTCCACTTCATTCAAACACTTATAAAAACTCGTTTTATAATTTCAATATTTAAATTTATAAATATCCAATTATAAATCTCTTAATATAATTTAATTTACATTATTATTTTAAAACGTCTTTAATCTCCTTTAGAATTTCACCATTTTGATTTATAAAATAATTAAATTTTATAAATCCTATATTTAAACTTTTCACAATCAATTCTAAAATCACGATTAAACTATTTTATAAAACCGTTAGCATCATATTCTCAAAAATCAGTTTTTAACTATATTTCTCAAAAATCATAATTTTTATAACTTTAAAATTATAACGTTTATTTATTAAAAATAGATCCAATTCCAAACATATAGTATATTTTCAAAAATCACTTTATAAATTATTTTAAAATTCCAAAATCTGGGTCCAATGATGCTACACACCAAATAGTCAATCACGACTACAACGATATCATATATCAATATGAAAATCCATCAAATATCAAAATATCTGAAATCAAATAAAAACTGTTGAGGAATCCAGTTGGATCCCTCCAACCTGTTTTCCTGCATCCACAAACATTAGCACAATACCAATTTCGTTCCAGTACGAAATTATCGCGGTATATGTTCTTATTAAATATTATCCGCTTAATAACGGCGTAATAGGGTCTCATCCGCTAAACAAAAAAATGCGGGAAATCAATAACTCCAATATATACATATGCCAATATATATATATTGATATTATATACAATACCAATTTCACTGTTTATGAAATATTCGCGGTATATGTTTTTAATAAATAACATCCGCTTACTAACAGCGTATAATGTCTATTTTAACAATCAATAGATATCAATCAACATTCAAACATGCATTCAAATATTTTAAATCTAACTATTTAAAATAAAATCGAAACCGATTCGATTGAGTGAGAAGTTCTCACCTTGATTTTAAATTCCGTTTTAGCGATTTATTTCGAATAAAATTAAACGGACGTTTAATTTTACCCAAAATTCTCACTAACTCCAAACGACTCCAAACCAATTCCATAGCGTAGTGCTCGTCCATACGATTCCAACGCAAAAAATCTCGTCCGAAACGGACCTCGTACGAAAGAGTTATGATTTTTATAAGATCGTACACAAATTTTAAACTAAAATTACAACATAACCATATAGTTTTCAACCTATTCAATCTGGGCCACAGGATCTCCTTCCTTTGCATCATAGCCGTGACCTTCCATCTCACTCATCACGCATCTTCTATAGGTTGAGGCTGAACTCCATTGAACCCATACATATAGATTAGGGTTAAATTATACAACTCCATCTCTCAACGATACTTCGATCAAGACGCGCCAAATCGAAGGCCTTCACCCCCCTCATGTTCGGCCTGAAGCACGTGGAGCTCGGCCCTTGATTGGCCCTCGAAATGCGTGCACAACATGTCACGAACGGCCCCCTATAGCTCCTCTCACGTTGCTCCGTTTCCGATCATCTCCGTATGAAATTAAAGCTCTCGTCGAGCTCTACAAGTTTCATGCTGAACACCTTGGCTAAATCTTTGTAGATTGAGAGAGATTGAGGGAAAAGTGAGAGACAATTCTGGCCATTCATATGAAACTGGCGGCTAGGGTTTATAAATTAGGTTTTTTTTTTTTTTAATTATGAAGGGGGTGTGGGTCTATTTATAGAAGAAAATCGAACACTATTCATCCCGGAAATTCCGAACTCCGATTTACGCGCCGTAACCAGCGTTTCTAGGGTTTACCCCGCGTTTCGGACACAATGGAACAGGTTTCAGAAGCTAATTCGGACATCTGTGCGAGTTATGGCTATAAACGCTCAATTTGAATTAAACCGATTTAAGCGATTTTCTAGGCGTTTTAATTTGTACCGGACAAACGGTAAATCCAATTGACTTGAAATTTGAAACCTTACAATAATATCACATTACGGATCCGATGAAACTAGTTTCGTCGAAATCCGAGACTTTTTGAAAAATGGCTATTTTCACTCGTCAAATTTAAATTAAAAACAATTCGATGCGTTTCGAGCTGCCACGATCAAACGATAGCTCCGATTGACACAAAATTTGAAATCCGGTAATAACTAACTATTACGGATCCAATGGAACTGGTTTCGTTCAATTCTGAGACTGTTCAAAAATTGACTATTTTCACTAGTCGATTTAAATATTAAAATATTCAATTTTCACAAATAAACTTTTAATTCGATTTTAAAAGTTCTAAAATATCATTCTAACTTTCATATGATAAAATAAAATTTCCCAAATTATTTTCAATCATATTTAACCCAGAATATCCTGATAAACCTTACTCTTGACTGCCCGTGTAACGACCCCAGATTTTTATGAATTTAAATTGATAATTTAAAAGAATTTTTGAATTAAAATTTGCAAAATTTATTCTAAATAGTAGCGAGTTTCCTAAATTCAAATAAACATATATATTAAATCATATGAATTTAAACATTTTGCATATGTGATTTGGATTTGAATTTCAAAGTAATGAATATATGATAATATGAATATATGTGTATATATGAACATACATTGAGTTTGAGTTATTGTTTTAACTAAACAATTTAAAGATAAAATTATTTTTAACTTGATTTAATAATGGTGAAATTTATTTATAAATTGATTTGAAAATTCAAAACGAAGTCTTTAAAATAAAATAAACCAATTTGCTAAATTAAAACAACACATTATCTAGAATAAACAAAATAATAAAATACATGTAGGCAATAAAATGTACATAAAGTAAAATAAATATTTATCGAAACGTAAACAAAGCAAACAAATGGAAATAGAAAAAAAAGTGATATGCATAAGCATATAAAACAAGGCAATATAAAGACAATGTTATTGTCCATGTTGAACAAAAGTAAGTAGATGGATATGAATTAACTTGTATAAGAAAAACAAAAAACAAAAAATAAACCAAACAAATAAAAGACAGCAACTACATGCAAGCAAGTTATGTTATATAAAATAGAAATTTATTTAAGTTATTAAAAGCAAAGTAAAAGAAAAGAAAATACAAGATACATTCAAGTATTCAAACAAAAGAAATAATCCAAACCATACCTTTACATATTTGTACAGCCGAGACAAGAAAGAAATAAACAAAATAATTGAATAAAAGCAAATAAAATAAAAGAAATAAACAAAATAAAATAGAAGAAGCCACATCAAACTAACATCCTACAGCTGAAACTAAAGAGAATCAGTGACAATATCTCCAGGCATGTTTATAAAATAAAAAGTACAAACAAAAACACCTCTGCTAAAATCCAGCATCACTGCAGCCATACTTGTTATACACCTCAACATAGAATAAGACCACTTCAGCATACTTTAGAATTGTACAAAAAAAAAATATATAAAACAGTCTGTAATTTGCCTCTATATATCAACCAATTTCTTCAATTCATTTCGTTCATCTCAAACTTTAACAAGGAAAAAAAAAAACTGAAGCAACTTACATAAACCAAACATCTGAGAACAAAGAAGAAATTTAAGATAACAACTTCCACCCAGTTTTCAACTTTGCAAAGTTAAAAAGATTTCAGTTTGAAGACTTCTGGAGATCAAGGAGCTTCAGTATCAAAACCTGATTATAATCTCAACATCCACTTAAAAAAAATTTCTGAATGGTAATCTGGAAGGTGAGTAAACATACACTTTCAAGTTTAAGTTTTGATCACAACAGTATAGGCTATTCATTTGATAATATGTGCTGTTTGTGATTATCTTTGAAAATAATCCTGTGTATATTTTTTTTGTTCTGCATACTCTACTGCCCTGTTAATTGATTGCAGGGTTAAATGTTTATCCAAATTCGAATTTATTTCATCAATCATTATAAAGCTTTATTTTTTTTTTTTCGACAAAGCAAGATGTTCAAACCCAAGGCAGGACTGTTAAAATTTGTTTTAAAACAAAATAGTGAACTATGCTCTGTGATTAAGTTTACAGGCAAACAAATTTTTTTTTTTTGATAAATTTGATTTTTGTAAAAGGCTAATTCAGATGTATGGATTGAATCCTAACTGAAAGATAAGATTTTTAAAACAAGAATGGGAATTTTTAGTGATTTATGCCTTGAGCAGTTCATAAATGAATAGGATAGGCTTTTTGTCCAATTTCTAGTAATCAAATGAATTTTGGATGTTGTAATTTGGGTTGAAGCAGGTCTAAATATCATAGAGTTTAGGAAAATTATCAAAAAAATTATCTGTTGCAAGAATTTTGTGGACGAGATCAAACTAGGGTTTTACATCCTGTTTTTGTCGACGAAAGGTTGATGGGTTTTGCGACGTCTGGGGACGATCGGAGTCAATCGCGAGTTGTTCGGGGGGTGCAGGGGATCGAGGCGGAGTTATGGCAAGGAGGGCGAGGCGACTGAAGCTAGGGTCCATCGGAGATGGGGGTTTTTCTGGTGATGCTTGTTTCCAGGTTGATGGGTTTAAGGGTCAGATTCGTTGTTCGATCGAATTATGTCATCTGGGTGATTGCAGGTGGTTGCCGTGGTTGAAGGCGATGCGTGGGAGGCCGGAGTGGAGTTCGTCGATGACCAGAGGTGGTGTGCACGTGGATGTGTATGTTACGCGTGCACGTTTGGTTTTGGGTTCTTCGGCATTGAGTTGCGTCATTGGGGAAGAAGAAGAGGGGACTCGAGTCGTGCTCGAAAATTTTGCAGATTTGACTCGAGGCAACTGGGTTTATTCGAAACTAAGGAGGGGGTCGCGTGTGTTTGCCTGGGGGATTTAGTCGTGAAGTTATTAAGTCACCTGATGCTGAACTTAAATAACAACATAAACTAAAAAAGAAAAAAAAGAAAAAGGAAATAGGAAGAAGGGTGAAGTAACTCAGCTTCAATTCGAATGAAAAGAAAGTTTTCTAATTAATACTTAACTAAGTTTAATAAATCAAGCTAAGATTTTATGACAAGTTTAATTTTTTAAACAAATACTTAACAAAGTTTTTCTAAGTAATACTTTAGCTAAATAACTTAATTTAAGTTAAGTATTTAAGTTAATCAACGTTAAAGCTCTTTATAAATTGAAATAAATAAATTTTCAAAATGAAAGAAAGTTTTAAATTTATAAATTAAGGTTTTAAGTAAATCAATTAAGAGATAGTTAATGAGTAATTAGAAATCATAGATTTCAAAAATTTGTGCCGAAAGAATTTCAGTTCAAAAAGAAAATGAGTAAATTTTATGATTAGAAATTAATTGTAATTAAGAACTAATTCAGCTACCATTAACACCTAATAAAATAATTCAGATTTATTAATGGATTATTAATGTAAATCAATTCTTATAAATAATGATTAAGGTTAATTAATCAAGTGATTAAGATAAAATTACGTTTAATGTAAATGAATGTTGATTTATTTGTAAAGGAAAATAATTACTTAATGAAATTAATTAAGGTTAAATGATTATGTAATTTACTGAAGGTTAATTAAATTAACGTGATAAATCAAGATAAATTAAGGTAATTGATTAATTTATCAATATCAAATGAATTGTAATTAATAAATCAAAATTTAATAATTAATTCTTAAGTAATTTATTTAATTGGAAATAAATTGAATAGATTAGAATTAAACGATTAGTTAATCCCGCTTATGAATGATTGTATTGTATGAGATGCCTTGAATTGATCTTCCTATCTGAGCTGTGATATTTTGTTCTGTAAAGTGAACTGTGTATTTATTCATTTATTGATGATATAATTGTATATTATCTGTGAATCTGTGAATGTATGATAAGCGTTATAGTTTATATCGCTTATCAATTATATTTCTGTGTTTTGATCCGTGAAGATTGAATGGTTGTGCACTATTGTGTTGAACCCCTGGACCACACCATACACACACAAATATGGATTTCACGAGGAAATCGATTAAGTCGCAGATTTTTGAAATAGTTAGATTTGAATCTTTAAATTCAAATGTTTTGGAAATGAAATCGGAATAAATGTGAAAAGCTTTTGGAATGGAATTTCAAAATAAAAATTTATTTTTAAATTACTTAATTAAGTTTTGGAATTTAAATAATTTGACTTAAATTTAAAATTCAATACTTGAAATTGAATTCTATGATTTGAAATTTGGATTAAAGATGTTATATTGGTTATATAGGGATTAAACCATTTTTTAGTATTGTTTTTGGGAATTTGAATTTAACCCAAGGATTTAAACTCGTATAAATGAATCAGATTTCCAAAATGAAAACTGTTGTTTTCAAATGATAAACACTTTTAGATAAGAACTGAGATTCCAGTTAATTAGGGGAATTTCAAGATTGAATATAGAAATGATTTTCCTAAGTTATGAATAAATTCTTTTTGAAAGCTATGAATTAAATCTGTTTATTTTTAACAAATTTAAATTGATGATTTGTTTAAATCAAATTGAAATGAAAATTGATTTGGAAAATCTGTGAATGAATCTTTTGTTTAAAAGATTAAAATGTGAAAATTGTTTAAACCGTTAAAGGTTGTGAAAATGAATCTTTTGTTTAAAGATTTAAATGGCAATTGGATTAAACCATTTGAAATAAAGTTTTGAATTATTAAGTTGTGACTTAATTGAAATCCCATTATCCATTTGTTTTTGAAATATCATGCTCACTATTCGGTTTAGCCGGGAAAGGACCGTTGTGTCGTATAACCCATTCCGAATATGTGATTCGACGTTATGGATAGCATTTGAAGACCGGTGATGAAGACCGGGTATTTGCGAAAGCGATAGGATGACCTATCGATTGTTTCTGCACCGAGTCGCGCCGGTATAGAAACTCCCTAAGTGATGGGAAATCCGATCGGGATTGTGAATATCCGGATTTCAAGGACTTCTTTGGAAGTGCCTTCGGTTCTGTTCGAGCCCAGAACAGACTTGTATGGATTGTTATGTCTGACATTACAATTTGAGATATAAAGCAGATTTCTTTCAAATATATTTCTGTTGGTGGCGGAGAATTTATTCTCTTAGCTTAACACCCTTCTCTGAGACGTACGAGCTCAGAGGTTATATAGTTGAAGTTATCAGCGATATATTCCCAATTTGGTAATGTGACATGCTGAGTGATGCTGAAATGATCATTGTGTTGATTATTTGTGATAGGATCATTTATTTGATCGTCTATCTTAGTGATCATTGTGTTGATCATTTGTTGACCCAAAGCACGGCTTTTGTATAAAGTGTGTTTTTGTGGACGAGACTTCGTCGAGCCTCACACCCCGGAAATGGTCAAAACAGGAAAGATGCGGCAAGGTTATTGGGGGTAGCACCCTTTAGGGTATGTACATTTCCTTCTGGATAGAAGTGGTATCATGGTATGGAGCCCAGATACTTAACTTATGTTGATATCGCAGATATATATATATATGATTTTGTGATTTGTTGCTGGGGCCCCGGTTAAAGGTTGGTTACGACCGGGAGGTGGCATACTCGTGTCAGTAGTTACCCAGTTAGGGGTAACCCGGCCTTGTGTTGGCAGAGATCCGGTTTGGTTCTCGGGGGCGTCCTTCCAGAGGCGTTCTCAGTGGCAATGGGAAGTTCCTTGGCCTGACCATTTGTTGGAAATCCAATTCCCAATACGAAACCCTGTACGGTTTTAGTTGTAGAACCTGCCATTTACTTATGGTGGTCACCACTGTTTAGATGGTAGCTATAGTAGGCATACGATAATGGTCGTATGTTGGCTAAGATTAATATTCTATTTTCGAAATGATTTACTTCACTATGCACTAGTAATAATATCAAAGAATTCTTTAATGCGTATCAAGCATCTTTGACTATCATAAGGAGAAATCTCCTCCGATTCTGCGTTTGCATTGTGTGTGTGTGCGGGAGGCCTTATGGTAGTCTCATTTTTAAAAAAACATTGCGAATTGACTTTGAAAATCTTCTGTTGAATGTTTTAAAAGATAAACTGTTTTTGTTGCTCACACCAATCCCATGACTGATCCGGAGTTTATTGTTTTCTTTCCTAAACTCTGGATGCTCATTATTTTCTACACGAGCAGTCTAGAGTTGGGTTTTTCAGATAGTCAGATTTAGCAGATTATCTGGAGTTAGTTCAGTCTTTGGATCGCACCAGTCTTGGTTATCTTGGTGCCTCGTTATTGGGAGTTCGAGCTATTGCTGGATTGATTCTTGGAAATGGAGTTGCCGTTCTCGGAGTTCTTTTTTGAAGACTATCTTAGGATTATATTGTTCCGCTGCTAGATGTTATCTATTTTCTTTCCGCTGCTATTTTATCGTATCATATCTCTGATGTATATTGATATTCATTGTATCGTTCTGTTGTATCAGATATTGTATATCAGTGTATTATTCTTTCGTTCTGCTGTGTTGTTTACTTAATGTTGTTATAAGCTCCGGCGAATCGGATTTGAACGGTCGAATCTATGACATTCGGATACGATATGAAGTATGGATGTTGATTTTCGAGCGAGCAAAATCCGAGTCGTTACATGTGGTATCAGAGCTAAGGTGAAACTTTAGCTCAGGAGTGTAACACGTTAAGTAACTCATTATAGATAGGGTGAAGTATCCCTAGAATGAGTAATCCTTAAGATATCCGTTTGAATGCCTCAGTAAATTCTCTTACTATCTACCGATAGTAAGTATGAGTGCAAGAAGAGAACGAGATAGGGACAGGGAAATACGACTATAATTGGTCGATACTCTGTAACAACAGTGGAAAAAGAAGTTTTGGTATAATAAGATGCCTTAAGAATTGTTGTAGGAAATCTTTACTTCGTATTTCATCAATTTCTTATCATTTTTGGATTTAAACCGTAATAAATTAGAATTTGAAATTTGAAATTAGGAATCTTAAATAAAATTGGAAATTTCAATTTGAGTTGAAATTGGTTAATGAAATATAATGATAGATTTGAATTATAACGATAGAATGATTTGTTTAAAACCAAATTTTGGATTTCTGTTATAACTTCTTGGGTAGAATAAAATCTGAAATATAAACTTGTTGTATTTCTCAACTTATAAAATTCTAAACTTAAGATCTTAATATTTGGATTTTGATTTTAATTGTAGAGAACAAACAGCGTTAGCCGAGGAGGAAAGGTCAGGAGAGTGGGTGATTATGCTTCATCCAGTAGGGTACGAGATGATGAAGGTGAGTCATCAGTTCATAGGGAATTCCCAGTGGAGCCTGTAGTGCAGCCCCAACCACCAGTGAAAGAAGAAGAAAATGAAGACGAATTCAAAGAAGAATATGAAGAGGAGTTCGAAGAAGAAAATGAAGACGAATTCAAAAATGAATATGAAGGGGAATTCGAAGAAGAAAATGAAGAAGAAAATGAAGAAGAGTTTGAGGTAGAAGAACCTGAAATGGAAATAGGTTCCGATGGTGATGAAGAAATTCATTGGGATTTGAATAATGCCATAGAAGGCGAGGAGCTGAATGGTGAAGGTTTTATTCAGATAGACTCTGGTCCAGAGTATGATTACGTGACTGACAATGACGTGGAAGTTAGAGATCTGTCAGGGCCCGAGAGAGAGAGCTCTGATGGTGATGATTTGTAGTTGGTTAGATTAACTTCTTTTTGGATATGGTGTATCTATGTATGCATTTTGAGCCTAGAATCGTAGTGAATGTTATGTTTACTAGTAAGAATATTTTAAGTAGCAGTTAATATGGAATATATTATGAATTACCTGAAGAACCCACTATGTTTACTAGTATAGTTTAAATTGGCATTAGTCTATTCTGTGAATGTATAATTCATGAAATGAACTGCGCAATTTCGAGGACGAAATTCTTTTAAGGGGGGAAGATTGTAACGACCCCAGATTTTTATGAATTTAAATTGATAATTTAAAAGAATTTTTGAATTAAAATTTGCAAAATTTATTCTAAATAGTAGCGAGTTTCCTAAATTCAAATAAACATATATATTAAATCATATGAATTTAAACATTTTGCATATGTGATTTGGATTTGAATTTCAAAGTAATGAATATATGATAATATGAATATATGTGTATATATGAACATACATTGAGTTTGAGTTATTGTTTTAACTAAACAATTTAAAGATAAAATTATTTTTAACTTGATTTAATAATGGTGAAATTTATTTATAAATTGATTTGAAAATTCAAAACGAAGTCTTTAAAATAAAATAAACCAATTTGCTAAATTAAAACAACACATTATCTAGAATAAACAAAATAATAAAATACATGTAGGCAATAAAATGTACATAAAGTAAAATAAATATTTATCGAAACGTAAACAAAGCAAACAAATGGAAATAGAAAAAAAAGTGATATGCATAAGCATATAAAACAAGGCAATATAAAGACAATGTTATTGTCCATGTTGAACAAAAGTAAGTAGATGGATATGAATTAACTTGTATAAGAAAAACAAAAAACAAAAAATAAACCAAACAAATAAAAGACAGCAACTACATGCAAGCAAGTTATGTTATATAAAATAGAAATTTATTTAAGTTATTAAAAGCAAAGTAAAAGAAAAGAAAATACAAGATACATTCAAGTATTCAAACAAAAGAAATAATCCAAACCATACCTTTACATATTTGTACAGCCGAGACAAGAAAGAAATAAACAAAATAATTGAATAAAAGCAAATAAAATAAAAGAAATAAACAAAATAAAATAGAAGAAGCCACATCAAACTAACATCCTACAGCTGAAACTAAAGAGAATCAGTGACAATATCTCCAGGCATGTTTATAAAATAAAAAGTACAAACAAAAACACCTCTGCTAAAATCCAGCATCACTGCAGCCATACTTGTTATACACCTCAACATAGAATAAGACCACTTCAGCATACTTTAGAATTGTACAAAAAAAAATATATATAAAACAGTCTGTAATTTGCCTCTATATATCAACCAATTTCTTCAATTCATTTCGTTCATCTCAAACTTTAACAAGGAAAAAAAAAACTGAAGCAACTTACATAAACCAAACATCTGAGAACAAAGAAGAAATTTAAGATAACAACTTCCACCCAGTTTTCAACTTTGCAAAGTTAAAAAGATTTCAGTTTGAAGACTTCTGGAGATCAAGGAGCTTCAGTATCAAAACCTGATTATAATCTCAACATCCACTTAAAAAAAATTTCTGAATGGTAATCTGGAAGGTGAGTAAACATACACTTTCAAGTTTAAGTTTTGATCACAACAGTATAGGCTATTCATTTGATAATATGTGCTGTTTGTGATTATCTTTGAAAATAATCCTGTGTATATTTTTTTTGTTCTGCATACTCTACTGCCCTGTTTATTGATTACAGGGTTAAATGTTTATCCAAATTCGAATTTATTTCATCAATCATTATAAAGCTTTATTTTTTTTTTTTCGACAAAGCAAGATGTTCAAACCCAAGGCAGGACTGTTAAAATTTGTTTTAAAACAAAATAGTGAACTATGCTCTGTGATTAAGTTTACAGGCAAACAAATTTTTTTTTTTTGATAAATTTGATTTTTGTAAAAGGCTAATTCAGATGTATGGATTGAATCCTAACTGAAAGATAAGATTTTTAAAACAAGAATGGGAATTTTTAGTGATTTATGCCTTGAGCAGTTCATAAATGAATAGGATAGGCTTTTTGTCCAATTTCTAGTAATCAAATGAATTTTGGATGTTGTAATTTGGGTTGAAGCAGGTCTAAATATCATAGAGTTTAGGAAAATTATCAAAAAAATTATCTGTTGCAAGAATTTTGTGGACGAGATCAAACTAGGGTTTTACATCCTGTTTTTGTCGACGAAAGGTTGATGGGTTTTGCGACGTCTGGGGACGATCGGAGTCAATCGCGAGTTGTTCGGGGGGTGCAGGGGATCGAGGCGGAGTTATGGCAAGGAGGGCGAGGCGACTGAAGCTAGGGTCCATCGGAGATGGGGGTTTTTCTGGTGATGCTTGTTTCCAGGTTGATGGGTTTAAGGGTCAGATTCGTTGTTCGATCGAATTATGTCATCTGGGTGATTGCAGGTGGTTGCCGTGGTTGAAGGCGATGCGTGGGAGGCCGGAGTGGAGTTCGTCGATGACCAGAGGTGGTGTGCACGTGGATGTGTATGTTACGCGTGCACGTTTGGTTTTGGGTTCTTCGGCATTGAGTTGCGTCATTGGGGAAGAAGAAGAGGGGACTCGAGTCGTGCTCGAAAATTTTGCAGATTTGACTCGAGGCAACTGGGTTTATTCGAAACTAAGGAGGGGGTCGCGTGTGTTTGCCTGGGGGATTTAGTCGTGAAGTTATTAAGTCACCTGATGCTGAACTTAAATAACAACATAAACTAAAAAAGAAAAAAAAGAAAAAGGAAATAGGAAGAAGGGTGAAGTAACTCAGCTTCAATTCGAATGAAAAGAAAGTTTTCTAATTAATACTTAACTAAGTTTAATAAATCAAGCTAAGATTTTATGACAAGTTTAATTTTTTAAACAAATACTTAACAAAGTTTTTCTAAGTAATACTTTAGCTAAATAACTTAATTTAAGTTAAGTATTTAAGTTAATCAACGTTAAAGCTCTTTATAAATTGAAATAAATAAATTTTCAAAATGAAAGAAAGTTTTAAATTTATAAATTAAGGTTTTAAGTAAATCAATTAAGAGATAGTTAATGAGTAATTAGAAATCATAGATTTCAAAAATTTGTGCCGAAAGAATTTCAATTCGAAAAGAAAATGAGTAAATTTTATGATTAGAAATTAATTGTAATTAAGAACTAATTCAGCTACCATTAACACCTAATAAAATAATTCAGATTTATTAATGGATTATTAATGTAAATCAATTCTTATAAATAATGATTAAGGTTAATTAATCAAGTGATTAAGATAAAATTACGTTTAATGTAAATGAATGTTGATTTATTTGTAAAGGAAAATAATTACTTAATGAAATTAATTAAGGTTAAATGATTATGTAATTTACTGAAGGTTAATTAAATTAACGTGATAAATCAAGATAAATTAAGGTAATTGATTAATTTATCAATATCAAATGAATTGTAATTAATAAATCAAAATTTAATAATTAATTCTTAAGTAATTTATTTAATTGGAAATAAATTGAATAGATTAGAATTAAACGATTAGTTAATCCCGCTTATGAATGATTGTATTGTATGAGATGCCTTGAATTGATCTTCCTATCTGAGCTGTGATATTTTGTTCTGTAAAGTGAACTGTGTATTTATTCATTTATTGATGATATAATTGTATATTATCTGTGAATCTGTGAATGTATGATAAGCGTTATAGTTTATATCGCTTATCAATTATATTTCTGTGTTTTGATCCGTGAAGATTGAATGGTTGTGCACTATTGTGTTGAACCCCTGGACCACACCATACACACACAAATATGGATTTCACGAGGAAATCGATTAAGTCGCAGATTTTTGAAATAGTTAGATTTGAATCTTTAAATTCAAATGTTTTGGAAATGAAATCGGAATAAATGTGAAAAGCTTTTGGAATGGAATTTCAAAATAAAAATTTATTTTTAAATTACTTAATTAAGTTTTGGAATTTAAATAATTTGACTTAAATTTAAAATTCAATACTTGAAATTGAATTCTATGATTTGAAATTTGGATTAAAGATGTTATATTGGTTATATAGGGATTAAACCATTTTTTAGTATTGTTTTTGGGAATTTGAATTTAACCCAAGGATTTAAACTCGTATAAATGAATCAGATTTCCAAAATGAAAACTGTTGTTTTCAAATGATAAACACTTTTAGATAAGAACTGAGATTCCAGTTAATTAGGGGAATTTCAAGATTGAATATAGAAATGATTTTCCTAAGTTATGAATAAATTCTTTTTGAAAGCTATGAATTAAATCTGTTTATTTTTAACAAATTTAAATTGATGATTTGTTTAAATCAAATTGAAATGAAAATTGATTTGGAAAATCTGTGAATGAATCTTTTTTTTAAAAGATTAAAATGTGAAAATTGTTTAAACCGTTAAAGGTTGTGAAAATGAATCTTTTGTTTAAAGATTTAAATGGCAATTGGATTAAACCATTTGAAATAAAGTTTTGAATTATTAAGTTGTGACTTAATTGAAATCCCATTATCCATTTGTTTTTGAAATATCATGCTCACTATTCGGTTTAGCCGGGAAAGGACCGTTGTGTCGTATAACCCATTCCGAATATGTGATTCGACGTTATGGATAGCATTTGAAGACCGGTGATGAAGACCGGGTATTTGCGAAAGCGATAGGATGACCTATCGATTGTTTCTGCACCGAGTCGCGCCGGTATAGAAACTCCCTAAGTGATGGGAAATCCGATCGGGATTGTGAATATCCGGATTTCAAGGACTTCTTTGGAAGTGCCTTCGGTTCTGTTCGAGCCCAAAACAGACTTGTATGGATTGTTATGTCTGACATTACAATTTGAGATATAAAGCAGATTTCTTTCAAATATATTTCTGTTGGTGGCGGAGAATTTATTCTCTTAGCTTAACACCCTTCTCTGAGACGTACGAGCTCAGAGGTTATATAGTTGAAGTTATCAGCGATATATTCCCAATTTGGTAATGTGACATGCTGAGTGATGCTGAAATGATCATTGTGTTGATTATTTGTGATAGGATCATTTATTTGATCGTCTATCTTAGTGATCATTGTGTTGATCATTTGTTGACCCAAAGCACGGCTTTTGTATAAAGTGTGTTTTTGTGGACGAGACTTCGTCGAGCCTCACACCCCGGAAATGGTCAAAACAGGAAAGATGCGGCAAGGTTATTGGGGGTAGCACCCTTTAGGGTATGTACATTTCCTTCTGGATAGAAGTGGTATCATGGTATGGAGCCCAGATACTTAACTTATGTTGATATCGCAGATATATATATATATGATTTTGTGATTTGTTGCTGGGGCCCCGGTTAAAGGTTGGTTACGACCGGGAGGTGGCATACTCGTGTCAGTAGTTACCCAGTTAGGGGTAACCCGGCCTTGTGTTGGCAGAGATCCGGTTTGGTTCTCGGGGGCGTCCTTCCAGAGGCGTTCTCAGTGGCAATGGGAAGTTCCTTGGCCTGACCATTTGTTGGAAATCCAATTCCCAATACGAAACCCTGTACGGTTTTAGTTGTAGAACCTGCCATTTACTTATGGTGGTCACCACTGTTTAGATGGTAGCTATAGTAGGCATACGATAATGGTCGTATGTTGGCTAAGATTAATATTCTATTTTCGAAATGATTTACTTCACTATGCACTAGTAATAATATCAAAGAATTCTTTAATGCGTATCAAGCATCTTTGACTATCATAAGGAGAAATCTCCTCCGATTCTGCGTTTGCATTGTGTGTGTGTGCGGGAGGCCTTATGGTAGTCTCATTTTTAAAAAAACATTGCGAATTGACTTTGAAAATCTTCTGTTGAATGTTTTAAAAGATAAACTGTTTTTGTTGCTCACACCAATCCCATGACTGATCCGGAGTTTATTGTTTTCTTTCCTAAACTCTGGATGCTCATTATTTTCTACACGAGCAGTCTAGAGTTGGGTTTTTCAGATAGTCAGATTTAGCAGATTATCTGGAGTTAGTTCAGTCTTTGGATCGCACCAGTCTTGGTTATCTTGGTGCCTCGTTATTGGGAGTTCGAGCTATTGCTGGATTGATTCTTGGAAATGGAGTTGCCGTTCTCGGAGTTCTTTTTTGAAGACTATCTTAGGATTATATTGTTCCGCTGCTAGATGTTATCTATTTTCTTTCCGCTGCTATTTTATCGTATCATATCTCTGATGTATATTGATATTCATTGTATCGTTCTGTTGTATCAGATATTGTATATCAGTGTATTATTCTTTCGTTCTGCTGTGTTGTTTACTTAATGTTGTTATAAGCTCCGGCGAATCGGATTTGAACGGTCGAATCTATGACATTCGGATACGATATGAAGTATGGATGTTGATTTTCGAGCGAGCAAAATCCGAGTCGTTACAGCCCGTGTGGAAATTGGTGGGCACCCAGAGTTTAGGAAGGAAAACAATAAACTCCAAGTCAGTCATGTGACTGGTGTGAGAACTCAAAACAGTTTATTTATCTTTAAAATCAAAATAGAGGAATATTTTTAAATTCAATTCGCAATGCTTTTAAAAATGAGACTACCATAAGGCCTCCCGCACACACACACAATGCAAACGCAGAATCGGAGGAGATTTCTCCTTATGATAGTCAAAGATGCTTGATACGCATTTAAGATAACATTTGATATTATTACTAGTGCATAGTGTAGGAGAAATTCATTTCGAAAGTAGAATATAAATCTTAGCCAACATACGACCATTATCGTATGCCTACTATAGCTAACTATGTTCAATAGCAGGTTACTGCCACATTCCATAGCAGATTATACAACTAAAACCGTACAAGTCACGTATTGTTTCTTTGGATTTCCAACAAATGGTCAGGCCAAGGAACTTCCCATTGCCACATGAGAATGCCTCTGGAAAGACATCCCCGAGAACCAAACCGGAACTCTGCCAACACAAGGCCGGGTTACCCCTAACTGGGTAACTACTGACACGAGCACGCCATTCCCCGATCGTAAACGACCTTTCTCACGGGATCCCGAAAACCAACAACCACAAAGTAATAAATTCGTAGTAACCACATAGGTTAAATATCTGGGCTCCATACCATGATACCACCTCTATCCAGAAGGAAATGTACATACCCTAAAGGGTGCTATCCCTCATAACCTTGCCGCATCTTTCCTGTTTTGACCATTTCCGGGGTGTGAGGCTCGACGAAGTCACGTCCACAAAAACATACTTTATACAAAAGCCATGCTTTGGGTCAACAAATGATCAACACAATGATCACTAAGATAGACGATCAAATAAATGATCCTATCACAATAATCAACACAATGATCATTTCAGCAACACTCAGCATGTCACATTACCAAATTGGGAATATATCGCTGATAACTTCAACTATATAACCTCTGAGCTCGTACGTCTCAGAGAAGGGTGTTAAGCTAAAAGAATAAATTCTTCGCCACCAACAGAAATATATTTCAATGAAATCGGCTTTATATCTCAACTTGTAATGTCAGACGTACAATCCATACAAGTCTGTTCCGGGATCGAACAAAACCGAAGGCACTTACAAAGAAGTCCTTGCAATCCGGATATTCACAATCCTGATCGGATTCACCATCACATATGGAGAACTCTATACCGGAGCAACTCGGTGCAGAGTAAATCGACAGGTCATCCTATCGCTCTCGCAAATACCGGGTCTTCAACACCGATCTTCAATGCAATTATAACGACGTATCACATACTCGGAATGGGTTATACGACCCCATGGTCCTTTCCCGGTTAACCCGAATAGTGAGCGCTTATTCAAAAATAAGTGTAGCATTCACATTCAAACAAATCACATCAAGTACCCATTCAAAGGGAAATATTGATAGTCGGTTATTGAACTATCAATAGATATGCACACATCACCAGATTCCAAATAATTTTCTAAATTATTTATTTTCCAAAATATCTTCACTAGATATATTATTTCAACACTTCAAAAATAAATCAATATTTATTTTTAAACAAGTTTCCCCTTTCATTTATAAATTCCTTAGTGAATTTATAATCCAAAATATCTATGAATATTCGATTTCGATCATTCATTTCAATTTATCTTCAAAAAGATAAATTCTTAAGATATTCACTTTATATCGGAAAACATTTCCATATTTACTTATTTATAAGTAATTCACAAATTTTATTTATTTTCAACACTTAGAAAATATTCAATATACTTCAATCGAAATTAAGTATATATTTCATTCTTTAAGGAAATCATTCTCTTAAACATATTTATTTGGACCAAAACGAATGTTGCGTAAAACATCGTTACAACAACCCAAAATCACTAGTATAGGGATTCGAAATTAAAATAGATATATAAATCCCAATACTATGCAAAACATTTCCTTTCGGAAATCATTTACTATAACAACAGTGTTATAGTCCATCATCTCCTTCTATTTCTCGAAAACGTCTATTTCAACAATTAATGTTGAAATCTATGGTTTCGAATCACAACACAATTAAAACTTCGTCAGATCGTTTTAATTCTATTTCAATATCACATTCAAAACAATTTCTTTAACGTGTTATTCACTATTCAAAAACGTGAATATACTTCATTAACAATTTCATCCTTTTATTCATTTTAATTCAAAGGATTATTCACTATTCAAAAATGTGAATATAACTCCATTTATAGGTTTCAACAAATTTTCTTGTCAAAATAAGTCATTTGCGAATTTATAAAACAACGTTTATAAATTCCATTTCTATTTATTTATAAAAACTTCTTTTTTTATAATTCCCATATTAACCTATTCCAGTTTATAACTAAATTATAAACTAAACGTTCATATTATAAGTTAATTGCTTATAAAACGATTATTTTACAAAATCGTTCTTTTTAAAGACTTTCCAATTTATAAATCTTATAACTTATAAGATCCATTTATTTAACCAATCTATTCTTCAAATAATTTCACCAAATTTATAAATCTTACTATTTATAAATTTCTTTTATAACTTCACAGTTTATAATTCTATAAATTTCATTCAATTATGAAATTCATTTCCACTTCATTCAAACACTTATAAAAACTCGTTTTATAATTTCAATATTTCAATTTATAAATATCCATTTATAAATCTCTTAATATAATTCAATTTATATTATTATTTTAAAACGTCTTTAATCTCCTTTAGAATTTCACCATTTTGATTTATAAAATAATTAAATTTTATAAATCCTATATTTAAACTTTTCACAATCAATTCTAAAATCACGATTAAACTATTTTATAAAACCGTTAGCATCATATTCTCATAAATCAGTTTTTAACTATATTTCTCAAAAATCATAATTTTTATAACTTTAAAATTATAACGTTTATTTATTAAAAATAGATCCAATTCCAAACATATAGTATATTTTCAAAAATCACTTTATAAATTATTTTAAAATTCCAAAATCTGGGTCCAATGATGCTACACACCAAATAGTCAATCACGACTACAACGATATCATATATCAATATGAAAATCCATCAAATATCAAAATATCTGAAATCAAATAAAAACTGTTGAGGAATCCAGTTGGATCCCTCCAACCTGTTTTCCTGCATCCACAAACATTAGCACAATACCAATTTCGTTCCAGTACGAAATTATCGCGGTATATGTTCTTATTAAATATTATCCGCTTAATAACGGCGTAATAGGGTCTCATCCGCTAAACAAAAAAATGCGGGAAATCAATAACTCCAATATATACATATGCCAATATATATATTGATATTATATATAATACCAATTTCACTGTTTATGAAATATTCGCGGTATATGTTTTTAATAAATAACATCCGCTTACTAACGGCGTATAATGTCTATTTTAACAATCAATAGATATCAATCAACATTCAAACATGCATTCAAATATTTTAAATCTAACTATTTAAAATAAAATCGAAACCGATTCGATTGAGTGAGAAGTTCTCACCTTGATTTTAAATTCCGTTTTAGCGATTTATTTCGAATAAAATTAAACGGACGTTTAATTTTATCCAAAATTCTCACTAACTCCAAACGACTCCAAACCAACTCCATAGCGTAGTGCTCGTCCATACGATTCCAACGCAAAAAATCTCGTCCGAAACGGACCTCGTACGAAAGAGTTATGATTTTTATAAGATCATACACAAATTTTAAACTAAAATTACAACATAACCATATAGTTTTCAACCTATTCAATCTGGGCCACAGGATCTCCTTCCTTTGCATCATAGTCGTGACCTTCCATCTCCCTCATCACGCATCTTCTACAGGTTGAGGCCGAACTCCATTGAACCCATACATATAGATTAGGGTTAAATTATACAACTCCATCTCTCAACGATACTTCGATCAAGACGCGCCAAATCGAAGGCCTTCACCCCCCTCATGTTCGGCCTGAAGCACGTGGAGCTCGGCCCTTGATTGGCCCTCGAAATGCGTGCACAACATGTCATGAACGGCCCCCTGTAGCTCCTCCCACGTTGCTCCGTTTCCGATCATCTCCGTATGAAATTAAAGCTCTCGTCGAGCTCTACAAGTTTCATGTTGAACACCTTGGCTAAATCTTTGTAGATTGAGAGAGATTGAGGGAAAAGTGAGAGACAATTCTGGCCATTCATATGAAACTGGCGGCTAGGGTTTATAAATTAGGTTTTTTTTTTTTTTTTAATTATGAAGGGGGTGTGGGTCTATTTGTAGAAGAAAATCGAACACTATTCATCCCGGAAATTCCGAACTCCGATTTACGCGCCGTAACCAGCGTTTCTAGGGTTTACCCCGCGTTTCGGACACAATGGAACAGGTTTCGGAAGCTAATTCGGACATCTGTGCGAGTTATGGCTATAAACGCTCAATTTGAATTAAACCGATTTAAGCGATTTTCTAGGCGTTTTAATTTGTACCGGACAAACGGTAAATCCAATTGACTTGAAATTTGAAACCTTATAATAATATCACATTACGGATCCGATGAAACTAGTTTCGTCGAAATCCGAGACTTTTTGAAAAATGGCTATTTTCACTCGTCAAATTTAAATTAAAAACAATTCGATGCGTTTCGAGCTGCCACGATCAAACGATAGCTCCGATTGACACGAAATTTGAAATCCGATAATAACTAACTATTACGGATCCAATGGAACTGGTTTCGTTCAATTCTGAGACTGTTCAAAAATTGACTATTTTCACTAGTCGATTTAAATATTAAAATATTCAATTTTCACAAATAAACTTTTAATTCGATTTTAAAAGTTCTAAAATATCATTCTAACTTTCATATGATAAAATAAAATTTCCCAAATTATTTTCAATCATATTTAACCCAATTTTCAATTATTTCCATAATTTAACATATTAAATTATCGATTTAATAATCCAATTAAATCCAATAATTCAAATAAAAATTTATTTGACTTATAAATTCACTTATTAAATATTTAAAATTAATTAAATATTCAAATTTTAATTTATAAAAATTCTGGGTCGTTACAATCTTCCCCCCTTAAAAGAATTTCGTCCTCGAAATTATTAAGTAAGAAAAATTGCAGAATCTATTAATTTTCCCAAAATCCCATAGTTAAATTTCTTACAATAACTTTACTAAGTTTTCAAATCATACTTAGTTATCTTTTCAAAAACACTACTATAGTTTAACTTCAATTCTAAAATCAAAGTTAAAGTTTACAAAAAATTTCCAAATTTTCTCAAAATTTTTCTAACGCCTTAAATTTTCGGAAAAATTCGCCATAGTCTCCTTTGCGCGGCTCGATCCGAAAAAAAATGACAGTATATATATCACAAATATACATCTCATCAAGTAATGAGGCATTCCGAAGGGAAAAAAGTGTTAAAGTACGATATTTAATCCGAGATATGTACCTTATATTTTATTAGCAAGCATATACGGCTAATATAGCGCAAAAGCGAGCTCCAAATGCGAAGCAAACGCGATCCGCACCTACTAATCACTCAACAAACAACATGAGAAACATGCATATAGACAATAATCTCAATATACAACATATAGCAACATAATAACTATATATGCCAACATAGCAAATGTATGAAAAGCAATATATTCAACCATCAACCAACTAACATCCAACAAATTCATAACCAATAAATATTCATTTATATTCTCATTCATATCCAATGAAATAGGTTTTCAATTTAATAACATTCGATTCATTCACAGTTAATGTTTTTATTAACATTCATTCTCAATTAGTTTATATTCACTAATTTATATTCAAGTTGGTTCACTTCCAAATCAAATTCAAATCTATTTAAGATTCACTTAACTTCCAATTGAATTTCAATTACTTAGATTTAAATTTCACTAATTCACTTTCATTAATACTTAATGAATTATATACAATCAACTAACAATCATATAACAACAAAATCACTTTGCATATATTCATTCAATTTGGTTTTAACACCATCACTTTCAATTGGTTTAATTAAATTGATTTTCATTCAATTATTCAACTTTCTAATAACATTAGATTTTAATGAATTAACACTTATATTCATGATTTCATATCAATTATTCACATTCGATTGATTAACATTCAATCCAATTCAATTTCTAAAGTTGAATTTTATTTGCATAACTTTAGTTCACATTCATTTTTATTTACAATTCATATTCATAAATATATTCATATAGTTTCACTTCTTATATATATAAGTTTATTTCACAATTGTAAATCACTTTGATTATAATTCAACCCTTATAATTCTTTTTGCTTATACAATTATTCTTTTATTTAGATTATTCAAACAACTAAACAATCAACTTATATACACTTTAATAATTCTGAAAAATTATTTCTTCATATACAAAATATACTCAAGGTAAAATTATTTCATTTACCCAATTTAAAAACAATATTATGTCGAATTGTTCTATTCAAGTGTTTAGAAACCCCTTCGGCATAGTCTTGCGGACCACGCTGACGAAAGTTCATATGCCACTCAATAAACCAACCATCACAATATAAAACAATTTTTATATTCACTAACAAATACGCTCTCATAGCTATTATTACACTCAAATTCATTCTAGAGTACTACTGACTCCATCTCTAATGAGTAATACCCAACAGAACCATGGTTGTCGCTTAACCATAAGCTCTGGTACCACATTGTCAGGACACGATTCTTCGTCTTCCGAAAATTCAACATCGACACTCACTTTATCGACTGCCGAGGAATCGAACGACGGAAAACCGAACACTGAGGGTTTTTAAAAAGAATTTTAAGAGAAGAAAAGAAGAGAAGAAGAGAAGATAATAGATAAGGTAGAAGATGGAGGGAAAAGAAAACAGAAAATTAGAAAATAGAAATTAGAGAAAAGAGAAAACAGAAAAGAAGATAGAACATTTTAAAATAGAAGAAAAAGAGAATAGAGAACATAGAAGGGGAAAGAAAAAATAGAACGTAATTTTAAAATAGAAAGAAAATAGAGAATAGAACGGAACAGAAAGAAAACAGAACAACATCAGAATCTCACAATTCGCAGCGGAACAACATATAATAATAAATGAATAATCTTTAAACAAAGAACTATATCAGTTATTACATTACATTTCATTACATCATATCATCAGAGTGTACAACATCATACAACAACAACAATGCAGCGGAAAAAGAAATACTATATAACTAGTAATACGTCATGCCATCCAGCTTGTCTCCAGCAACTCCAGAATATCCTGATAAACCTTACTCTTGACTGCCCGTGTGGAAATTGGTGGGCACCCAGAGTTTAGGAAGGAAAACAATAAACTCCAAGTCAGTCATGTGACTGCTGTGAGAACTCAAAACAGTTTATTTATCTTTAAAATCAAAATAGAGGAATATTTCTAAATTCAATTCGCAATGCTTTTAAAAATGAGACTACCATAAGGCCTCCCGCACACACACACAATGCAAACGCAGAATCGGAGGAGATTTCTCCTTATGATAGTCAAAGATGCTTGATACGCATTTAAGATAACATTTGATATTATTACTAGTGCATAGTGTAGGAGAAATTCATTTCGAAAGTAGAATATAAATCTTAGCCAACATACGACCATTATCATATGCCTACTATAGCTAACTATGTTCAATAGCAGGTTACCGCCACATTCCATAGCAGGTTATACAACTAAAACCGTACAAGTCACGTATTATTTCTTTGGATTTCCAACAAATGGTCAGGCCAAGGAACTTCCCATTGCCACATGAGAATGCCTCTGGAAAGACATCCCCGAGAACCAAACCGGAACTCTGCCAACACAAGGCCGGGTTACCCCTAACTGGGTAACTACTGACACGAGCACGCCATTCTCCGATCGTAAACGACCTTTCTCACGGGATCCCGAAAACCAACAACCACAAAGTAATAAATTCGTAGTAACCACATAGGTTAAATATCTGGGCTCCATACCATGATACCACCTCTATCCAGAAGGAAATGTACATACCCTAAAGGGTGCTATCCCTCATAACCTTGCCGCATCTTTCCTGTTTTGACCATTTCCGGGGTGTGAGGCTCGACGAAGTCACGTCCACAAAAACATACTTTATACAAAAGCCATGCTTTGGGTCAACAAATGATCAACACAATGATCACTAAGATAGACGATCAAATAAATGATCCTATCACAATAATCAACACAATGATCATTTCAGCAACACTCAGCATGTCACATTACCAAATTGGGAATATATCGCTGATAACTTCAACTATATAACCTCTGAGCTCGTACGTCTTAGAGAAGGGTGTTAAGCTAAAAGAATAAATTCTTCGCCACCAACAGAAATATATTTCAATGAAATCGGCTTTATATCTCAACTTGTAATGTCAGACATACAATCCATACAAGTCTGTTCCGGGATCGAACAAAACCGAAGGCACTTACAAAGAAGTCCTTGCAATCCGGATATTCACAATCCTGATCGGATTCACCATCACATATGGAGAACTCTATACCGGAGCAACTCGGTGCAGAGTAAATCGACAGGTCATCCTATCGCTCTCGCAAATACCGGGTCTTCAACACCGATCTTCAATGCAATTATAACGACGTATCACATATTCGGAATGGGTTATACGACTCCATGGTCCTTTCCCGGTTAACCCGAATAGTGAGCGCTTATTCAAAAATAAGTGTAGCATTCACATTCAAACAAATCACATCAAATACCCATTCAAAGGGAAATATTGATAGTCGGTTATTGAACTATCAATAGATATGCACACATCACCAGATTCCAAATAATTTTCCAAATTATTTATTTTCCAAAATATCTTCACTAGATATATTATTTCAACACTTCAAAAATAAATCAATATTTATTTTTAAACAAGTTTCCCCTTTCATTTATAAATTCCTTAGTGAATTTATAATCCAAAATATCTATGAATATTCGATTTCGATCATTCATTTCAATTTATCTTCAAAAAGATAAATTCTTAAGATATTCACTTTATATCGGAAAACATTTCCATATTTACTTATTTATAAGTAATTCACAAATTTTATTTATTTTCAACACTTAGAAAATATTCAATATACTTCAATCGAAATTAAGTATATATTTCATTCTTTAAGGAAATCATTCTCTTAAACATATTTATTTGGACCAAAACGAATATTGCGTAAAACATCGTTACAACAACCCAAAATCACTAGTATAGGGATTCGAAATTAAAATAGATATATAAATCCCAATACTATGCAAAACATTTCCTTTCGGAAATCATTTACTATAACAACAGTGTTATAGTCCATCATCTCCTTCTATTTCTCGAAAACGTCTATTTCAACAATTAATGTTGAAATCTATGGTTTCGAATCTCAACACAATTAAAACTTCGTCAGATCGTTTTAATTCTATTTCAATATCACATTCAAAACAATTTCTTTAACGTGTTATTCACTATTCAAAAACGTGAATATACTTCATTAACAATTTCATCCTTTTATTCATTTTAATTCAAAGGATTATTCACTATTCAAAAATGTGAATATAACTCCATTTATAGGTTTCAACAAATTTTCTTGTCAAAATAAGTCATTTGCGAATTTATAAAACAACGTTTATAAATTCCATTTCTATTTATTTATAAAAACTTCTTTTTTTATAATTCCCATATTAACCTATTCCAGTTTATAACTAAATTATAAACTAAACGTTCATATTATAAGTTAATTGCTTATAAAACGATTATTTTACAAAATCGTTCTTTTTAAAGACTTTCCAATTTATAAATCTTATAACTTATAAGATCCATTTATTTAACCAATCTATTCTTCAAATAATTTCACCAAATTTATAAATCTTACTATTTATAAATTTCTTTTATAACTTCACAGTTTATAATTCTATAAATTTCATTCAATTATGAAATTCATTTCCACTTCATTCAAACACTTATAAAAACTCGTTTTATAATTTCAATATTTCAATTTATAAATATCCATTTATAAATCTCTTAATATAATTCAATTTATATTATTATTTTAAAACGTCTTTAATCTCCTTTAGAATTTCACCATTTTGATTTATAAAATAATTAAATTTTATAAATCCTATATTTAAACTTTTCACAATCAATTCTAAAATCACGATTAAACTATTTTATAAAACCGTTAGCATCATATTCTCAAAAATCAGTTTTTAACTATATTTCTCAAAAATCATAATTTTTATAACTTTAAAATTATAACGTTTATTTATTAAAAATAGATCCAATTCCAAACATATAGTATATTTTCAAAAATCACTTTATAAATTATTTTAAAATTCCAAAATCTGGGTCCAATGATGCTACACACCAAATAGTCAATCACGACTACAACGATATCATATATCAATATGAAAATCCATCAAATATCAAAAAATCTGAAATCAAATAAAAACTGTTGAGGAATCCAGTTGGATCCCTCCAACCTGTTTTCCTGCATCCACAAACATTAGCACAATACCAATTTCGTTCCAGTACGAAATTATCGCGGTATATGTTCTTATTAAATATTATCCGCTTAATAACGGCGTAATAGGGTCTCATCCGCTAAACAAAAAAATGCGGGAAATCAATAACTCCAATATATACATATGCCAATATATATATATTGATATTATATACAATACCAATTTCACTGTTTATGAAATATTCGCGGTATATGTTTTTAATAAATAACATCCGCTTACTAACGGCGTATAATGTCTATTTTAACAATCAATAGATATCAATCAACATTCAAACATGCGTTCAAATATTTTAAATCTAACTATTTAAAATAAAATCGAAACCGATTCGATTGAGTGAGAAGTTCTCACCTTGATTTTAAATTCCGTTTTAGCGATTTATTTCGAATAAAATTAAACGGACGTTTAATTTTATCCAAAATTCTCACTAACTCCAAACGACTCCAAACCAACTCCATAGCGTAGTGCTCGTCCATACGATTCCAACGCAAAAAATCTCGTCCGAAACGGACCTCGTACGAAAGAGTTATGATTTTTATAAGATCATACACAAATTTTAAACTAAAATTACAACATAACCATATAGTTTTCAACCTATTCAATCTGGGCCACAGGATCTCCTTCCTTTGCATCATAGTCGTGACCTTCCATCTCCCTCATCACGCATCTTCTATAGGTTGAGGCCGAACTCCATTGAACCCATACATATAGATTAGGGTTAAATTATACAACTCCATCTCTCAACGATACTTCGATCAAGACGCGCCAAATCGAAGGCCTTCACCCCCCTCATGTTCGGCCTGAAGCACGTGGAGCTCGGCCCTTGATTGGCCCTCGAAATGCGTGCACAACATGTCACGAACGGCCCCCTGTAGCTCCTCCCACGTTGCTCCGTTTCCGATCATCTCCGTATGAAATTAAAGCTCTCGTCGAGCTCTACAAGTTTCATGTTGAACACCTTGGCTAAATCTTTGTAGATTGAGAGAGATTGAGGGAAAAGTGAGAGACAATTCTGGCCATTCATATGAAACTGGCGGCTAGGGTTTATAAATTAGGTTTTTTTTTTTTTTTTAATTATGAAGGGGGTGTGGGTCTATTTGTAGAAGAAAATCGAACACTATTCATCCCGGAAATTCCAAACTCCGATTTACGCGCCGTAACCAGCGTTTCTAGGGTTTATCCCGCGTTCCGGACACAATGGAACAGGTTTTGAAAGCTAATTCGGACATCTGTGCGAGTTATGGCTATAAACGCTCAATTTGAATTAAACCGATTTAAGCGATTTTCTAGGCGTTTTAATTTGTACCGGACAAACGGTAAATCCAATTGACTTGAAATTTGAAACCTTACAATAATATCACATTACGGATCCGATGAAACTGGTTTCGTCGAAATCCGAGACTTTTTGAAAAATGACTATTTTCACTCGTCAAATTTAAATTAAAAACAATTCGATGCGTTTCGAGCTGCCACGATCAAACGATAGCTCCGATTGACACGAAATTTGAAATCCGGTAATAACTAACTATTACGGATCCAATGGAACTGGTTTCGTTCAATTCTGAGACTGTTCAAAAATTGACTATTTTCACTAGTCGATTTAAATATTAAAATATTCAATTTTCACAAATAAACTTTTAATTCGATTTTAAAAGTTCTAAAATATCATTCTAACTTTCATATGATAAAATAAAATTTCCCAAATTATTTTCAATCATATTTAACCCAATTTTCAATTATTTCCATAATTTAACATATTAAATTATCGATTTAATAATCCAATTAAATCCAATAATTCAAATAAAAATTTATTTGACTTATAAATTCACTTATTAAATATTTAAAATTAATTAAATATTCAAATTTTAATTTATAAAAATTCTGGGTCGTTACAAAATTATTTAAATTTCAAAACTTTATCAAGCTATTCGAAATAACTTTTATCTTTAAAACTCCTTTTCAAAAGCTTTTCACATTTAACCCAATTCCATTTCCAAAACTATTTTGGATTCAAAATTCAACATTAAAACCGTTTTACTAAATTCAAATATCTATGACTTAACCAATTTCCTCGTGCAATTCATATTTGTGTGTGTAAGGTGTAGTCCAGGGGTTTTACTTCCAATAGTGCAACATCATCAATCATCACAGATTCAATCATATCAATACCGATAAGCGGTATAATCCTATAACGCTTATCTTCATTCACAGATTCATAGATAAATAATATAAATTTATCACAGATAAATAAATTGTGTTCATCACAGATCACACCAAAACAATTCATAGCACAAAGCATAACCTATCGGGGATATCAAACAATTCGACATTCAATAGAATCCAAGCATCCATAAGTAAGGTCAATTAATTATCTGATTAAATTAAATTAGATAAGTCACTAATCCTGGTTAATTAACACTACTTAATTACAAACCATCTTAATTTTGTTGACCTTTAATCAATTATTAATTAACCTTTTGAAAAATGACTTAATTAACCCTTAATTATTAATTAATCATCCTTAAATAATAAATCAATTAACCTTTAATCATTAAATAATTAACCTTTAATTTTTTTAATTATCCTTTAATTAATTATCCTTAATTAATTACATTAATTAATTAACCCTTAATTAATTACCATTTAATTAATTATCCTTAATTAATTACCATATGTGATTATTCCTAATCACTTATAGTAATAAATCACAAATCAATTTTTATCATTGGATAAATCAACTTTAATCATTAATTAATTATCCCTAATTACTTTCATTAGGTAATTATCTTTAAGTAATTAATTACCTATAGTTACATACATTAATTTATTATTCTTTAATTACTTTCATTCATCAATAAATTTTTAATTACCTAAATCGTAATTTAATTTAAAGATAAACCATTTATCTTTATTAATCACTTAATTATAATAATGTTTATTTAATAAACCATTTAAATTAATTATCATTAACAAATGAGCCCCCTTAATTACTTTCAATTAGCAATTATACTTTAATTAATTTCACCAAGTAATTATTCTCTCATAAATCAACACTTTAATCAATTAAAGATATCCCTTTATCTTAATCAATTTACTTAATTAAAGCATTTAAATCGTATTTAAACTTAATGCTTGAAATAATTTTATACAAAACATTGATTTAATTAAAGCTTATATTACATCATTACATTTACAAAGACACTTGTTAATTTTAATTAATTAACTTATATATAAAATCATTTAATTTCTAAAAACATTATTTTATCCTTTTTTAAAAATAAATCTTTAAAACTTCAACATTTTAATATTCTTTAAAGCTTTATTTAAATTGCTTGAAAACTTAATCTTTTAATAACTTTGAAACTCGTTCAAATCATCAAAGTTAAGAAACCCGAGCCTTTTCAGAGTTTTCCCGAGCAAAGCACCGAGATATTCACGAACATCAGTTTGCTTCGAAGCAAACCATCATCCACTTCGAGATCAAACTCAAGCACCCCCTTTCTTCCCAAATGTCTTTATGTTAACCAGATACAGGTGAAAATTCGTGCACGTGCACGACCTCCAAAATGGGTGTCGACCATCGCCGAGACCTCCAACCAGTCACCGATCATCCCCTAGTCGTCACGAACCACCCAGATTTATGATGCAATGATGAACTCGAAGTCGAGCAAGTTGGCTCCTCCACGAACTTAACCCAGTTGCAAAAAATCTCCTCACACCACCGGTTCCGACCACCGGAGTTCTCATCCTTGTGCCCAGAGCTTCGCTTTACTCCCACGTCTCAATTCCACGGCATATAATCGACTCCGGAGTCACTGTGTCGCTGTCATCCCTTGACAAAACACCCCGTACAAAACATAGGTCTAAACCCTAAATCCACTTCTCCGCGATACCTTGCCGTCTTAAAACTCTACCATTTTTTCTAGGACCTCCTTCGACCAAAACCCCAATGCCTTGAAGCCACGCCACCGCCTAAATTTGATGAATTTCCATTTCCCGTTCATCTTGAAATTTCTCAACAACCAAAATTTTAAAAATCATGGTATTTACATCAAAAATCATGTTTTCCAAACACTAATCTAAATTTACAATCAAAACTTGAGAATTTATCAATCGAGTTTCCGATTTGAATTTATTTCCTCCGTATATTTTTATTCTATAATTAATGGCTTGATTTAATCACTTCAAACTATTTTTAAAGTTGATATTACATTCATACAATCTTTTTCTCTTTTATGATCATAACCTTAATTCGTTTATATAGGAAGATATGAATTTTTCTTTGGTTGATCTTAGTTCTGGAAGCACAACAGAGTATATACAAATATACACAGTCATGCATACTTCAATCCACACACAAACATATACATGCAGAGCTATTTACTTTCATTTATCATTTTTTCCACAACAACTGCTTCCCCAAACAACAAGCTAATTCACAAATCCAATTTAAGTAGGTCAGATTTGCTCACCTGACTATAGAGAACAGAGGCAAACCTTTGCTGACCTTTGCTCTGAGTTGCTCAGGTTTAAATTTTTTGAACAGAGAGTCAAAAACCTTAATGACTGAGGCTTTGTTTAAATCTTAATCAGGACTTGATCAAGTTGAGTTGTTGGCTTGCTTCTAGTTTTTTTTCTTTTCTACACTTGATCCTTGAATTGCTTCCAGATTTGTTTTGCTTTAATGCTTTTCTGGTTTTGGATTTGCTTGAGATGATCTGAAGTTTAATTTTCAGGTTTTATATTTTTGTTTTGATTTGTATTTGCTTTGATCTTCATTTTCTCAGGTTTGTATAATTTTTCTTTTTAGTTTAGAAAGATGAAAGGGAAAAGAATAAAGAAATAGAGGAAGCCTGGTTTTAAAAACCTTGATTTTCTTTACATTTTCAAATTAAAATGATGCCACATGTTAATTGTATGGCATGTAAAGCCTATAAATGTAAATACATGTTTTAATAATCTCACAAATGTTCAATTTACATTATAAATCACTTATACTTGTTAATCTTCCCATGAAAATGCTTACACATATTTATTTTATATTATAAAGTGTTTATATTTGTAAATTACATATATTAATAAGAATTGTATAAAATACACATATTAGTTTATATGTTGATATCCTATTTTCAATTTTTAATAATTACTTTTCCTTTTTAAATACTTTATTCAAATCTTATTAATTTTTCAAAAGATATGTATATATTTGATTTTTACTTTTTAAATAGCTTTTGTAAATTTATTTATATCAATTTCAAAATATAACTTTCAAATCATCATATTATAAATGCAAAATAAATTCTTTTCTATTATTAAAATATAGAGTTTTACTTTCAAATAACTTTTGAAAATTTTCTATATTAATTCAAATAAAATTTTCAAAATACATATATTTATATTTATTATAATTAGAAAACAAGTTTCTATAAATTCCAAAATATAAAGTTTTAAATCCAATTTATTTTAAAAACACTTATATTTGAGTTTCAAATCCAATATGTTATTTAAAACATTTATTTCTGAATTTCCAATTAGAAATTCTATTAAAAATCATATTTATATTGATAAACAAATATCTATTTAATTTAGAAAATACCAATTAATTCACAATTTAATTTCAAAATTTAAATTAATTACCAATTTAAATTTGATTTAAAATAGGAATGTTACAAATTCCCCCTTATAAGAAAATTTCATCCCTGAAATTTGCCAAAGAGACAACAAAGAACAGATGGACACACAAAGATAGAGAAACAGTTTTCCAGATCAAACTGGATACCTATTCTGCATTTGGCTTACCAAATCAGAATATTATCAATAAATATGAGAACAAATTCATTTAACACTTCACAAGATACTCGGGTCACTCGGTCTACAAAATATGCAAGGGCATTGGTTAGTTCGAAAGGATAACTAACCACTCGTAGAATGTAACTGGAACCAAAAGAACAGACAAATAGATTCAATCTTTCCATAATTCTCAAACACTCGGTATGGATTCCAAACTCAGGTCGGAATACCCTAAAGTTTGCACCAGTTTATCCCTCTTCGGACTTTGATTCTCATAAGAAATCATAATAGAATTTCAAATTTGGTTTTAATCAAAATCGTTCTATCGATACAATTTAATTTTATTAACCAATTTATTTTAATTTAAATTTCAAATTCATTAAGGTTAAAATGAAAAGCTGATAGGGAACCGATGAAGAGAATACGAAATAGGAATTTGAACCTTTTCAACAACGATTTGCAGAGCCACCACCACACCAAAGCTTCTTCCGTAGCTGCCACAAAGCCATCAAAGAATTTGAAATCGGATCAAAGGAGATTGAGCAGAGTTGTTTCCTTGTTGTTACAGGGTATTAACCATTTGTAGTAGTACTCCCCTGTCCCCCTACCTCATCCTCTTCTTGCACTCATACTCACTATCAGTGGATAGCAAGAGAATTTACTGAGGCGTTCGGACAAGATATCTTAGGGATACTCATTCTAAGGCATTTGTATCCCTATCTCTAATGAGTTACCTAATGTGTTATACTCCTGAGCTAAATTTTCAACCTTCAGCTCTGATACCAAATGTGACGCCGCTGACTCGACCTTCGAAAATCGGCACTGAATACATCACCCGTATTCGAAGGCCGCAGATCCAAACGCCGAATCTGGTTCGCCGAAGCTTATAACACATTAAGTACAAGACATTGATTTAATTAAAGCATAGATTACATCATTACATTTACAAAGACACTTGTTAATTTTAATTAATTAACTTATATATAAAATCATTTAATTTCTAAACACATTATTTTATCCTTTTTTAAAAATAAATCTTTAAAACTTAAACGTTTTAATATTCCTTAAAGCTTTATTTAAATTGCTTAAAAACTTAATCTTTTAATAACTTTAAAACTTGTTTAAATCATCAAAGTTAAGAAACCTGAGCCTTTTAAGATTTTTCCCGAGCAAAGCACTGAGATATTCGCGAACATCAGTTTGGTTCGAAGCAAACCATCATCCACTTCGAGATCAAACCCGAGCACCCCCATTTCTTCCCAAATGTCTCTATGTTCACCTGATATAGGTGAAAATTCGTGCACATGGACGACCACCAGAATGGTTGTCGACCATCGCCGAGACCTCCAACTAGCCACCGATCATCCCCTAATCGTCACGAACCACCCAAATTAACGATGCAATGATGAACTCAAAGTCGAGCAAGTTGGCTCCTCCATGAGCCCAACCCAGTCGTAGAAAATCTCCTCGCACCCCCGATTTCGGTCATCGGAATTCTCATCCTCATGCCCAGAGCCTCGATTCACTCCCACGTCTCGATCCCACAGCATGCGATCGACTCCGGAGTCACTGTGTCGCCTTCATCCCTTGACAAAACACCCCGTACAAAACATAGGTCTAAACCCTAAATCCACTTCTTCCCGATACCCCGTTGTCTTAAAACTCAGCCTACCATTTTTCCTAGAACCACCTTCACCTAGCCCTCCTTCGACCAAAACCCCAGCCTGAAAGCCACGCCACCGCCTGAATTCTATGGATTTCCATTTCCCGTTCATCTTGAAATTTCTCAACAGCCAAAATTTTAAAAATCATCGTATTTACATCAAAAGTCATGTTTTTCAAACACTAATCTAAATTTACAATCAAAACTTGAGAATTTATCAATCGAGTTTTCGATTTGAATTTATTTCCTCTGTATATTTTTATTCTATAATTAATGGCTTGATTTAATCACTTCAAACTATTTTAAAATTGATATTACATTCATACAATCCATTTCTCTTTTATGATCATAACCTTAATTCGATTATATAAGGAGATATGAATTTTTCTGATCTTAGTTCTAGAAGCACAACAGAGTATATACAAATATACACAGTCATGAATACTTCAATCCACACACAAACATATACATGCAGAGCTATTTACTTTCATTTATCATTTTTTCCACAACAACTGCTTCACTAAATACCAAGCTAATTCACATATCCAATTTAAGTAGGTCATATTTGCTCACCTGACCATAGAGAACAGAGGAGAACCTTTGCCGACCTTTGCTTTTAGTTGCTTAGGTTTAAAATTTTTGAACAGAGAGCCAGAAACTTTAATGACTGAGACTTTGTTTAAATCTTGATATGGACTTGAACAAGTTGAGTTGTTGGCTTGCTTCCAGTTTTTTTTTTTCTTTTCTACACTTGATCCTTGAATTGCTTCCAGGTTTGTTTTTCTTTAATGCTTTTCTGGTTTTTGATTTGCCTTAGATGATCTGTAGTTTAGTTTTCAGGTTTTACATTTTTGTTTTGATTTATATTTAGTTTGATTTCATTTTATCAGGTTTGTATAATTTTTCTTCTTAGTTTAGAAAGATGAAAGGGAAAGGAATTGAGAAAAAGAGGAAGCCTGGTTTTAAACACCTTGATTTTTTTTACATTTTCAAATTAAAATGATGCCACTTGTTAATTGTATGGCATGCAAAACCTACAAATGCAAATACATGTTTTAATAATCTCACAAATGTTCAATTTACATTATAAATCACTTACACTTGTTAATCTTCCCATTAAAATGCTTACTCATATTTATTTTATATTACAAAGTGTTTATATTTGTAAGAATTCTATAAAATACATATATTAGTTTATATGTTGATATCCTATTTTCAATTTTTTATAATTATTTTTCCTTTTTAAATACTTTATTCAAATGTTATTAATTTATCAAAAGATATGTATATATTTTATTTTAAATTTTTAAATAGCTTTTGTAAATTTATTTATATCAATTTCAAAATATAACTTTTAAATCATCATATTATAAATACAAAATAAATTCTTTTCTATTATTAAAATATAGAGTTCTACTTTCAAAAACTTTTGAAAATTTCCTATATTAAATTGAAATAAAATTTTCAAAATACATATGTTTATATTTATTATACTTAGAAAACAAGTTTATATAAATTCCAAAATATAAAGTTTTAAATCCTTTTATTTTAAAAACACTTATATTTGAGTTTCAAATCCAGTATGTTATTTAAAACATTTAATTCTGAATTTCCAATTAGAAATTCTATTTAAAATCATATTTGTATTAATTAACAAATATCTATTTAATTTGGAAATTACCAAATTAATTAATAATTTAATTTCAAAATTTAAATTAATTACCCACTTAAATTTGATTTAAAATAGGAATATTACAACATCTCTAACCCTACGCGCGGCACTACCTTCCGTGATAAGCATACAGCCCTCCTCGGCCTCGTATACACACTTGGGCATATATTTTTTCCTGCTCTAGCCTATATATTGTTTGATGCTTTTGCGTGTTGCTTGAATGAACGATCCTGCCTGTTTTTTTATATGTACATGATTTTTTTAATCGTAGTATCTATATATTTACACTTCCTCTGCTTTGATTTGAAAATATATGATGTGCCACATATAGGCGGTACATATATACAGAGCCGGCCCAATGGACAGCCCAGCAAGCCCTCAGTAGCACTCAGTAGCGCTCCATCTCTCCTTCGTTCAAAAAGAAAATAGGGTTCTCATTTCAACTTTCTTCAATCGCGTCCGCTGATCTGCGATTCTGCAGTCAACCTCCTCCATTCTCCTCCACGGAAGCTAGCATCACACTCCTCCAATAGTCTAGCACCGCTTCTCTATTCCCTTGTCCTTCTCCAATCCCCCTGCAAACTGAAATCCAGGTTAAATTTTGTGCTTTTTTTATTTTTCTAAATTTGCATATTATTCTTATTAGTGAAATTGAGGTCTCTACTAATAGATTTATGAAATTTGTTTTGAATAGTACCTATAGAATGGTAAAGTTTGGAAATTGTAACGGTTTGTGTTTATGTTTTAATTAATTAGTGAAATGGTATTTGGGAATAATAGCAATATTTGGAGCGATTCATATTTTTATTAGCTAAATAACAACAAAAGTTGGAATGGTTTATTTTTCAAATTTTGAAACGGTATATGTTTATGTTCTAGTTAGTGAAATGGTAATTGAGAATTATTAAATAAAACTTTAGGAAATATTCCGATTTACTTGTAAAATGTTGAGTTTTTAAAAGAAATGATTATATTAATAAAATGATTTGTTGCAACTTAATTTGATTAAAATATATTATTAGATACCATGCCGAAAAATGAAGACCATAAAGATCGAGTGAGGTTTAAACTTTGATAGAAGATTTTTCTAATTAAAGTTGATCAAAAGTTATCTTAAAACAACCATGTCACAACATAAATTAAATGGATTAACAATGATCTCAATTGAAAGTTCATTTTCGGAGAAACTTGATTATGACACTTGAAGATTCTGCTTCAAAAAATGCAGTAAGAAATATTTTTCTTTGAACTTCTTGAAAAGTTATAGCATTTTGTATGAGAAACTAGTATTTGACATTTTTCTTGAATCAACTATTGTTAGTCCAATTGATTTTATGTGATAATTTTTTGTTTTGGTTTAACATTGTGTTACAATGCTAAAAATTAATAGTTATTATTGTCTGTATTGGAGGGCAACAGAAATCTTGTGTGGCTTGGGCATTAAATTGGTTGGGCCGCCACTGCATATATAGGCCGAATATATGTATATGCGAGGAAGTGTACGTGCTCGCATCTGAGTCCATATATGATTTATATCACACATATAATTTTCGCCAAATATAGATAATATTCATTGTTTAAATGCCTATGCGTGTTCACAAAAGCAGCAAGTCTAGGCTTTATCTCTAGATTTGGTGATGTATATATATGCTGAGCATATATATCAGAGATTCTTTTGTTCTCAAAAGGAAAAATCCAAGCCTTTATATAACATATGTGTTATACTTATAATACGCTAATTTTGTTTTTTTAGCTATGCACGCACTTGTTTTCTTTTTTTTTTTTCTTCATATTGATCTTGTATACATGGATGTGCTTGATAGAATACGTGCATATAAATTTCATACTTCATGTGTTCGAAATTTCAGACAAGATATTTCTGATTTACTGGGTAGGCACAGATCTCACGGTTTAGTTTGAGTCTTGAATCATCAATAAGTGTACCCTGAATAGTACATTAGGAGTTTATCTATGTTACCTAAGGTTATCAGCAGGGCCGGTCCTAGGTGTTTTTACCTAAAGCCAATTACAAAACAAGTGCCCTTTTAGCATTTTCAGATTCTGTTTATGCATTTCTAAACACTATAAAAGTTACATAGAATGATATTGTATATTAATAATTATTACAATAAAAAAAATTATGAATGTCTAATCTACTAGTTATAATTAATCAAAAATATTTTCAAATTAGATGATCTATATACTCATAATATTAATGATACTTAACAAATAAAGCTGGGTGATGGAAAAATTAACAACATCGCCGACTAAATAAACAACCTGGGCACACTTTTAGAACATGCTTATCTACATTTCTCTTTATGTTTTGTAGTCAATATGATTTTTTTAATTAGTGATTTATTTGCAATATAGTACATGTTATCTGCTAGTTATTATAATTATAATTAGAATAGGATAGTAAATACAATATAGATATTATCATTACACTCTGATTAAATCATACTATAAATGAATGCTATCTAATTATGAATACAGATATTATCATAACACTCACAATATGGTGAAACCATTATGAATATAGATATTATGGACTAGTTATAATTATAACTAAAATTGAATTCACACAGTATTATAAAACATAGACGCAATTCATTGAATTGTTTTACAAATTACTGAATTAGTAAATACTGAAAATTACAATACAATAACTAAACTAACTCAACAATTAAAATTTTAAAGCATACAAAATCCAAATCATGAAATTAGGTAGTACTAGTACCTTCAACTGAGATAGAGGAGCCGTTGCCGCCTGCCTGTGCCCTAGCTACCGACTGTCGAGATGAAGGAGCCTATTGTCGTCTGCCTGTGCCCTAGCTGCCGAGATGAAGCCTGCCGGCTGCTGCCTGAAAAAAAATGGAAAAACTCTTGTCGTCGTGGGTCGCCGCCTCATCTGCTCCTGAATCGCGGATCCACAATTTAGGTTTTTTTTTCCTGCTCTCTTCTGTATCGCGTGGTGAATTTGGTGCCTTGGTTTGTTTTGGGGCCCAAACCGGATGCTTCCCCTGCTTTGGGGAAGGGCCGGGCTTGGTTATCAGTGATGTTAGCGTGTCTCAACAAATATGTGTACTTACTGGCTTTAGTTTATCTCTATATAGCTTGGGCGTGATGTGTAATACGTGTATTTGTGGGTGATAAAATTTCACGTGTTGTCTATATATTCGCTTTTTCAAATATTTGTTTATTAAATTATTGCGTTAAAATCCGCTTTCGTGTCAGTCGCAACTAATTGATTCGTCATGCCTAACTCATGCCAGTGTCCACCGCATCGTACTTTTTCCATAGTTTTTTCCATCGTTCTCTAGCCTTGAAAGGTGAGAAATCACTTATGATTAATGTTCTTATACTCGTTAAATTGATTTCATAGGAAATGACAATTTAAATGTACTGTCGAAACTGAATTGCTAGCTATTAACCGTTGAACATGATAAGTTATTTAAATTTTATCACTTATGTAATTTATGCACCTGTATGTTAATTTAATTTTGTCAGTAATTGTTGTGTTATGTTTTGGTTATTTATTGATTCTCACTCTACAAGTTCCCTTAGTTTTAGGAATCACCATGGGTTGAAATGATACATACCCGAATGAAATTTAGAATAGTAAAATTTCGTTATAGGTTGAAATAATAAATCCAAACGAATTTCAGCTATTATAGAAATTTTATGATAGCGGGTTTAATAATATAAACTCATAAATTTAAACTATTACGCATTGTAATAACCAATATTTGCATCAACTGGCCATAGGATATAAAATTATATATGGATATCGTTGGCATTTTTGAAAATGTTTTCCAAAATTTGAAAGTAAATATATGAGTTTGACTATGAAATGCGATAAGTGGTCTATTTCATTTTAGAAAAAAATTTATAACCTTAAATGTTGATTTTGGGATAAAAGGTATGAGTTTAAATAAAAAGGGCTAATTTGTAAAGTTTACTTATAGTTTTATTTTCTAAAATATATAGAATAAGATTTTAAGTAGACAAATAACAAGTTTAATTTATCTAAATTATATAAATGTAGTTTTTATTTAATATATAATATATATATTTTTTAAAAAGGTTCATTTAATTTATATTTAAATAGACTTTCGATAACTTAAATAAATAAAAAGGTTGGAAAGGCATATTGGAATTTGACGGGTAACTTAAACCGGTTATTAGTTTAATTTAAATAAAGATTTATTCAGAACTTAATAATTTTGGAAATGATTTACAACTTGTTTCAATAAAGGTGATTAAATGAATACTTTAAAATTTAAATTGAATTAAGATTGAATATTCATTTGACTTAAATTTTTGTCTGATATTTTATCTAAATATTTATAAAGTAATTTTATAAATGACCACGGTGTGAAATAAGTGTTTGATTATTAAAGAGTTCGAGATCGGATACTATCATACTCTCTGCCAATACCGAAAATCACTTTAACAACTGTACGTGGTGGAGATTCCAGAACGAAATAGGATGGTTTGACGATAATTCTATATGAGGTATTAGCGTAGCCCTGACTCCTGCGGGTCAGCTTGATGTGGGTAAAACGGGAGCCACGCCGGGCCAAGCGAGGTCATTCCTTATATTGGGCACATTTCTTCGAAACCATATATATTGCTTTTGTAATTTAATTTTGGTGTGCACATCTTTGATTTGGGAGTGTGTCTCGAGGTTGGCGATAGTTGCTGCTATGCGTTACCACTAGTCTAGATATGCAAACGGTATATCTACTCTGGAATTGTCTCGCATGCCGTGTCACATGCCTTATCGTGCCTTATACGGGTTTGTTTTGTACCATACCTATAAGGAGTCCTCTGTGTAAACCTTAAGTTTACGGAGGAGCGTACGATACTGTATAGACTATGAGAATATATAAAATATGTTAAGGGAGATATGGGTAATGCCTTAACGCTATTTAGATATTTTTACTTTATCATAGACATTATATATATAGCATATTGTATTATGTATGTAGATAGTTTATCGGATCCTTAAAGGATGGAATCCCAACATCCCATTAAGTTATATTGCATTTACTTGACATTTCACTTGAACCTGATTTATCTGCATAAGAATGTTAATTCTGATTCGAGTGCTTGTTTTGCTTTACGCTCGAGTCAGCTTGGGTGTCACAGTTTGAGATTCATCCTTTGGAGCTGGAGTTTATAGGAAGATCTAGCTTATCTACTTATCTATTTCAGCTTTCATTTTTTTTCTGTTATTTCTAGTCATATGTTCGGACATATCATTTTCTTTGCACTAGAGACTCTTATGTACAGGGATTTCTGATGTATTCTGTTTTCAGACTATGTAATTTCCGTAGTAGATTTATGAACGACTGTTTATCTTTCCGCTGTTTGTTGTAAACTCTGTCTCTATGATTTTATGATCGATTTACTTACTGTATATGCTAAGTTATGCCAAATTATATATATATATATATATATATATATATATATATATTAACAATCCGCTATCCGAGGCAATTCTGGTCAAACATGTGTGGATTATTATCGATTTGAATGGTTAGAGATAGCGCACTACAAGAAAATATTCATTTAGTTGCAATAAGTGGTAGTGTTTATCCTTAGGTGCAACTAATAATAATTTATCCTAGTTTATAAATGTATCCAAATATTTTTCATCCATCCCACCTTCAAAAATTTTTGCTGCTCCAATAAAATTTGTTCTGCTTGTTCTGTCACGTTTTCCTTCCTTGATACTTGAATAAATTAAACTCTTCCTTTACTCCTCTTCAACACCTAGAATTTTTTTTCCTATTTCGCTTCAGGAAAATTCACCTCCTCCCACGCTTTCTCCATCTCCATCGTTGCGCTAGAATTCTTTACCGTCATCTCGCGCTAGTGCTCTCCAGTCGTGCCAGCGCTTTCCATCATCATCGCTTTGCTAGCCCTCTCCATCATGTCTAACTTCTGAGGTTTCTACATAAACCCTAAATAGGTACCAGCTTTATATTTCAGTTGGATCGAGTATTTCTGTCTAATTTTTGATTCGACTATAAATTATATGATTCAACTATTTAAGTTATGCAAATTTTGTCCAAATGATCATTTGTGGCTTCACAGAGATTACATTCATGGATGAGACGAAGAAAGCAGATTTTGTGCATGCTAAGCCTGTAAAATTTACAAAGCTTGAAATGCCAAGAATATCTTTGGATGTGAGCATCTTTAAATAATTTTGTTAGTAAATTTCTTTAGGCATACTTTTTGGTTCTCACAGCTTGGGTTTGATGTTTAAGTAACTATTTTTCTTATATGATTTTGTAATATAATAGCTAAAAATACATCTTTTAAGTAATTTTAGGTAACATGAACTAGTTATTATATACCGTATAATATAGATGTGATGATAGCACCAGAAATAACAGCATAACCTCTGATTACAAACTGGATCTCAATGTGATATATGAGATATATATGGTATTTATTGCATTGATAATTTTCTGTGTTATAATAGAGACTTGCTATTCTTATTAGGCGTTTATTTACAGCAAAATGCATCAAGAAAACATAAGTTTAAATTTTTGGTATTTTGCTAACCACAAACCTTAAGTCTACAAGTCAAATTCAATTCATGCTTATGTTACCTCGCCAGTTGTTCATAAACAATCATACAGTCATATTGGTTTTAGATTGTGTAGGTTCTGTGTATTACAATCTGGTAACTCTTTGAATATATTCTGTATATTGATGTTACTTTCTAGATAAAGATTCTTAAGGCATAACCTTTATCTGAATTCCGAATAACATTTTTTTATTTCTATATTGATATTTCTAAACTACGCACTGAGATTCAGCCTTAGTATCTGGCTTATTCTATATTCTTCCTTGGCTTACAACGGCAATCTCTGCAAATATCGAAGGTTGGATAGCTGACACATTTGGTAGCAGAGGGATAGCTGTCACTGCAGTGAGTAGGGTATATAAGTTGAGCACTTTAGTATTTCTTCCAGTTAAAAATTAACGTGAAAATCATATGAGTTCACTATACAATATGTACATTCAATATGTGGAAGTTTTACCATGTGTTCCCATAGTTTATTATTAGATGAATATTTAAGATTTCTGAAATGTTTTCCTTACAGATAATGTAATCAATAGGATTTCTTGGGCCAGCTTTCTTTCTAACGCAACCAAATCATGCGAGCTCTCCTACAATTGATGTGTTATGCATGGCATGCTGCCAGGTGAGTTGATATGTACATCAATGAGATTACTAATATTATGACATACAAAATATTAAGATAGACCAATGCTAAAACATTTTTATTACTGAATTTTTATACAGGGGACTGATGCATTTTCCCAGTCAGGTTTATATTCCAACCATCAAGATGTCGGCCCACGTTACTCTATATTTATTTTTATTATAGTCCTATAAAGAAATATCTTTTGCTAGAAATTAAGATTTATACAATAACTCATAAAGTTATAAATAAATATGTATAACTATTATTGCACTAAGCCTTTTGTTGGGTGTATCGCTTGGTCTTTCAAAGACTGGTGGAGTTTTAGCCGATGTCTTTGGAATAGCAACCATTGGCTACATTTTGCAACATGGTTTGATCATCCCTTTTCTTTTCAATTTTCAGTATAAATCTTTGTGCACACATGACACCCAAAGCGATTGATTGGTTATATTCAATTCAATTCAATATAAGCATATGCAGTGTTTTGGTTGTGGGAACTTCAGTCTTAAAAGAGCAGCTTGCAACTAATTGACAAGTCAAACATTAGGTAAGTGCAACCATCTACAATGTCAAAGGGGAAACACGATTCGGATCCTGACATGCATCCACACAATATAGCATTCCAACATTCTTGATCCAATTTAGATCTCCAGTGACATGGGTCGGGCCCCGCTTGCTCCTTGCCTCATGCACGTGATTGAGTTCACTAGGCATGTTAACGTTACATTGCTTTTTAGCCAGACTAGCGAAGATGCTGTTGATCTCCGCAGTCAAATAGTACTACAGGCATGCATATGTTAACAAAGTCATACTGTTTTTTTGCATCTGTTAAGATATTTTTCCTTTAGAAGAATGTTTTTATGTTAATGTATTGCATGCCAAAAAATTGAAAAGAAATTATACTTTGTTCTTTGATCTCAACTGTTGGGTAGAAAGTTCAGTGAAATCTAGAGAAAAGATTCCTCAGTTAGTTCTGAAAATTGGATATAGAACTATTGGTTTTGATTCATTAAGTACCAGTTAGTTCTGAAAATTGTACGCCAAAAACTTATGCCAATGAATAACAATATAAATTTTAAATTATGAAGTATTGCAATATCCAAAACTCGTCATAATATAAAAGTTTGATAGTTAAGACTGTATAACCATTGCTCCATTGAGTTTCATATCCAATTAATGCTTTGATAAGAAGAAGGTCCCAGCCTAACATGCTAGCTACAAACAGGTTTAGCTGTACAACAAAAGCAGAAACATTGCCATGAAGCAGAGTATATTGAGACATCTGATTCGGTTCATAAAAGAATGATAAATTCATGGTTTTCAGTAAAGTTTGTTTCCTAAGTCCTAGAAAACAGTGATAAACTAAAAGCAGGGTTATCATGCATAAGAAAATAGAGGCCGACAAGGTACGATCTTCTACGAAGCAATATTTCTAACCTACAATGAGATGCTTCTTGAAAAAGGATTAGATTCGTGCTTGCTTGGCTAGTTTCATTTCATTTTATGTGCAGCAAGTGTTCGTAATCTTACAGCCGTGTATGTAGAGAGAGCTAGGATCTGGAAACATCCATATTTTCGTTCCCTACAAATAATCAATGTTTTTTCCCTACAAATAATCAATGTTTAAACAGTTAGCGCACAGAGACTATGTATCTTTTCTGGATGATAATCGCAATCAATTACTTTGATTCTCACTATTAGTTAGTCGTCAATTCTGCATTTTTTGCATTTTTAAATTTATTTGTTATACTTATTTTATACTTATTGGATATATAATATTCAGGAGCTGTAGGTATTAAATAAGTTTTTCTAAAGTTAAAATTTCTTTCTGGAATGAGTACCAGCCTAAAGAAATAAAAAAATTCCTAGAAGGTGGAGTAGAGAAATAAGATAGAGCATATTTTTATTAATTTTTTATGGAGGGGTAAGATAAGCAAAATTCCTTAGGTGGTGATGTGTAAGAACAAAGAAGAGGGAGGTATGGGCCTTAGGCATTTTGAAGAGTTTGATACTATGGTGGCTGTAAAGCGGATTTAGAAAATTATTAATGAAGAGGGTACTTGGGCTAAGTTGATGAGGAGTAAGTACTTGAAAAATCGGTCCTTTCGGGAGATTCAGATTAGACAGGATGACTTGGGAGTTTAGAAAGGCATTCTAATAAACAGAAAGGAACCTCTGAAATGTGTTGAATAAAGAATAGGTGATGGAAAAAACTACTTCCATGTGGTTAAACCTCTGGGTTAGCTGAATTAGACTCATTAACAGATTAGAGGGTAACACTGTGGAGACATTAAGAGGTGAAGTCATGATGGTCAGAGATACTATCAAAGATGATGGCTGGAGATCTCAAAGATACAGCTTGCTTGGAAAAATAAGAAATGAAATTGAACGTATCAAATGTTTTAGAGATATAGAAAAGTACTACTAGGCCTAGCCTTGTAACAAAAATAATAAATATAATTTTAAGGTGATTTGGATAATGGTAAGGAAATCTTTTAATAAAGTTCCTTGGGCTGGATTAGTCTAGAGGAATGCAAATATCCTTAAATGGGCAATGTGTTTGTACAAAGTAATAAAAAAATTTCTAACTGCTAAGAAAAGACTTATCCTTAGGGGATTAAACATTGACAGTGTGTGTGATCTGTACAACCAACAAGAAGAAGATATGGAGCATCTCTTTTGTAAATGTAAATTTAGTGCTTATATTTGGAAATGGTGCCTATTAAGATAGGATGGGTAGCTCCACATATTGTAGTTCTCACCATCAATAACTACCATTATGTCTCGAAGAGCAAAAGTGGACACATATCTAGTTTGGCGTTGTTTACTTGTGTTCGGTGTATATTGCAAGAGTGAAATCTTCGTATCTTTGATTAAACTAATAGATCATAAAATTAGAATTGCAACAAAATTGAAATTGTGAAAATCAAAACTCAAAATCAAATGTAGTAGTACAAAAATTATTAATGAGGAACTGAGTTAAGAATGGAAATAAATAGCTTACCAACCACCTAGGTTTCAAAAGTCAGCCATTGTTACTTCAGAATCCATCCAGATAAATTTATTCCCATAGGCCAACTCTAATTATTTTAGAAGCGTATTTATAATATTTTGTGTCATGACTCGATTTTTCGATGCTCAAAAATCGACATCAATGCGTCCACTTTATTAAATGCCGAAAAATCGAATGTGAAACTAGACCGTAAAGGAAAGAAGAAGAAGGTAGTAAAAGAGAAAACAAAACAATAACAGAATCTCACAATCGCAGCGGAACAAAATATAATAGTTAAATGACCGGTCTTTATACAAAAAGAACTATATCTGCTTAATACATTACATCGACAGAATACAACACAATCAATAGCAAAATACTAGACAGTTATATTAACTTGTCCTCACAAAAGTTGACCATACAGCTTATACTGCACAGTAGAATATATATCAAATACGTGTAATATGTCTCGCCATCCAACTCATCTCCTGAGCTCCACAGCATTCAATCATGTATCATATAATACTCGGTCTGACCCCAGCATTATAGTAAAATAACACCCGAGTTAGTCTGGAAAACCAGCGTGAGAATACACACTCAATTGGATTATTAAAGTTTTCAAAATCCTTTGAAATCAAAGGTATCTCGTAAAACCACGCCGCAAATAAACAGGCCGGGTTTTTACCTTACGATAACCAAAATATTTTTATCAAATTCGTCTGATATTATAACAGTGTCTATAGAAAGTAAAATAGAATCTAGCTGATATGCTTGCATCTCACGTTCCAACATAGTGGGGCACAGTCAAAACCGTACAGACGCTTATTGGGATTGGATTCCATACAATGACAGGGCTACTGGGTACCGTCCGTCACATTACCTGGTCTAAATCAGAGTACAAAGGATCCCTCCCGATCCCTTGCAACACAAGAGCGGAGCTACCCCTTAATGCATAGTTCAAATAAGGTCACCCCGCGGTTGGGATTAGCAACCGCCCACACGATCGAAATGAAAAGGGACATCTAGATATGGGCGACCTTACCCTAATTGGTTGTTAGCCACTTAGCCTTGTTGCACCTCTCCAGTTTTAGCCATTCCCGGTTGATGAGGCTTGAGGCTATGCGTTACCTTTTTAGCACACATTCACTTAGAATGCTCATTGTCCTCCTGACGATGTTCTGATAGCATTCGTCATACAAGTTGTCCGGGGTCTGGACAAACCGAATCACCACCTTCATCATCTTCGCGGTCTTTCATTCGCGAACATTCAAACCGGATCGAAGTGGTATTCAGATAATTAAACCCGATCCCGGTCTCTTCGAAACGATTAGCGCATTGGCCAATATTGACAGTCGGTTATTTAACTATCAAATAATATCCACAAACAACCATCAGGCCTTAATAATTTTCCAAATTATTTATTTTAAAATATCTTCATAAGATATTTTTCTACACTTCAAACCTTTAAAAATAGTTTTCAAATCACTTTTCCTCTCGCGGAATAATTTCGAACCAATTGTTTATTTCCACTGAAACGCCAATCCTTATTGAATTTAGATTTTAAAACAAATTAAATCGATTTACCCAAAAATATATACTTAAAACGTTTGACATAAAACTACTTAAATCACTTTATTCAAAATATTAGTCATAAAGTTTTATAATAATTTCCAAGTAAAAACTTTAGCAAAAACTATTTTTAAATAAAACTATTTTATAAAGTATAAATACTTATAATTATCATTTAAATCATAATACTAATTTAACCTTTAAAAAATTAATTACTACTAAAATTAATTTAATAAATATATTTACTTCAAAAAATTTAAAACAATTTGAATAATAAATATTTATCTAGAAACGTTCTTCAAAGCATCTTTTAAAGCTTCTATTTTTATACTTAAGTCCTTCTTTTGAAAATATACTTAGCTTTCCAAGAAAATACACTTTCCATTTCAACATTGTCCATCTAACCATTTATAAATCCTTCTCGATTTATTTTGGTTTAATTTACGTCCCAACCTATAAATTATTTTCCACTCTTTAAAAGTAAACCACTAATTATTTTAAACGATGGACCCTTCCTTATAAATTCCCACCGTGAATTTATACTTTCAAATTGTCCACTGATAAATATTTCACTTTATTTATAAACCGCGTTTATAAATTTCATAATCTTATTTCCCTTTCAATCACCATCAAATACTTAATCGATCTTTCAAATCGATTCTTTGAATCAAATTCCCTTTAAATTTGCTTCTTGATTTACCCAAATCAATTTCCAAAATCCATTAACTCCATATTTACCCTCTTATTATGATTTAAACCCTTATCTAAATTTGAAATATCCATTTCATACATTATTTCATAATTCCTTTTCTTATTTCTTCTCAACATTTAAATTTTGAATTTAAAAAAATCCTTTATTTCTTTAAACGGCATCACTTAAGTTTCAAAATTCATTTTTTCCCATTTATTCAAAAACTCTTTCCCTATATTCAGAATTTGTTCGATAGGATTTTAAAATCAATTTTTTATTCTTTTCCAAATTCATTCCTTTGATTTATCTAAAATTATTTTACTTAATTTTTTTTTTCTTTATCTCCCCTTCAAAATTAAATCTTTTATATTTTCGATATCTCTAAATACCCAAAATATGTTCAGCAAAAACCCATAGCATTTATTACATCAATTTCCAATATAATCGATCACAGATAATCAATCAATCATAACAGAGATTATGAAAACAAATTTCAATATTTTGAGGAATCTAGTTGGATCTCTCCAACCTGTTTCACAGCATCCACAGATTTTAGGACAATAAAAAAATTCCAATCCCACTTCGAGGGGGATATCGCGGTATAAAGGGTCATCTGCTATTATGCGAGGCGCATAGGGTCTCATCCACTATATAATGCGGGAATATCAATCACTCTGATATATATATATATATATATATATATATATATATATATATCTTAATATATAATATTACATCCAAACTGATAGTAAATCTTCAATTCAAGCAATCAACCAATAATTTAAATTTTAACTATTTAAATTAACGGTAATCCAAATGAGTGGGTATAACTAACCTTTGCTTTTTAATTTGCAATTCGATCCATCTCGACTTGTTTCTCTATGAATTCGAAAAAATCGAACAATCTATTGCCATTTAATAATTTAATTAACTACTATTTTAATTTAACTAATAATTTTCCTCTCTTTTTATTTTTATTTTTTTATAAATCTTTTAGTAACTAAAATAATCGAATTAAAAGTTTAAACTTCCTTATCATTAAATCAAAATGTTATAAAATTAAATTACCATAAGATATATTCTTAAAATCAAACGATAAGATGATGTATGCATTTTATATAGTTTCTGATATATATATATATATATATATATATTTATCAAACCTGTATGTATATATATATTTTCTTCTATACATATTTTATATCTTAAACAGGTAAGTATATGTATTATATATTTTTCAAATCTCTGTATACCTTATTAAATTTAAAAGAAGTTACACCTTATTGCCTCCACTCACGAACATTAACTCGGGCTTGCGAAACCCACAAGCCGTAGCTCGCTCCTCCACAACTAGATCCCCAAACCTGATGTCGTGACTTTGAGCCTACGCCCACGCCTTTGAACCTCTCCTCCATCGCGCGCGCGTGCGCAGTTGAACGCTCCTCCAAATCAGTACTACCCCACCCACGCGACCAACCCAGACAACAGCGCGATTCACTCTTCAAATTGCTCGCATCATCACTCTGAACTGCATGTACTTGACATTCGATCTTGATCTTTTTGAGGAGGACGAGATTTCATTGATTTCGAACGGAAAGAAGAAGAGGAGGGCGATTCGAAATTGATTTGCGACCATGATTTTCAAAAGAGGGAAATCGGATTGAATATAAAATACTCGACCATTTATTTTTTGGAAGCAGCATTGATTTTCTTTTTTTAAAAGAAACGAAGGGGGATATCTGTACGCGATTTGAAAAGGCAGGAGACACGTTCGATTAAGAGGAGGTGGTGTGGAAAGAAAGCTATAGTGGTTGAGGAAAAAAATGCAGAAGTGATTGAATTTTGGCTGACGGTTGACTGAAATATACAAATATATATTAATTCAAATTCAAATTCACTTTAAATTGTCTCGATAAATGCAGCTTAAAATTTCGAACCCTTATCGAGGCGTGCCGCCAGGCGTTCATAAAGTTATACCCCTATTCCGAACGCAATGAGAAAAGTTTTGAGTCCTAATTCAATCGTAAGAAGAAGATAGCTTTATGGACCAATATTATATTGAATTTTCGATATAAATTTCTACGCGTTTATACACCGTATGACCACGCAACAACTTCAAACGCTATGAAATTTGAAATTCGATAATAACACTTTATTACGGACTCAATGGAAATCATTTCGTCGAATTCCGAGACTGTGCCTCGGAAGGCTATTTTTAATTATCAATTTAAACGATATATTTTTAAAATTGAACAAACCACTTCAAAATTCAATTTTAAAACTTTTGTTATCTTTAGTATGACCAATGTAAATTTTATAAACCTTAAAATTATTTTTAACAAGCTTGAAACTCTAGATTACATATTTTACCCAATTTTCAATTATTAAATTCAATAATTAAATTATCCAATAATTGGTTATATTTGAAATTCAAGTTAAAAATTAACTTTTAAATATTTAAAATCAATTAGATATTCCAATTTTCTAATATATAAAATTCCGGTTGTCACATTTTGAATATTGTTATAGTCCTTATCTTTAACTTAATTTCTATATACCTTGTTCGAATAGTAATTTATCCATTAGAGGCTCATTGTCCGTGCACTCATTTTCTTTAATAAAATATAATATTGATAATTTTATAATCAATATCGAATATGAAGAATTAATTATATAGTTCCTGATATGATCTTTATCCCACTTATATATGTAAGGTACAGAACACGAAACATGCTAGAGATACCAGGGACCAATTAGAAGAGCTCCTAGAAAGAGTTCAGATTGAAATGATATCAAATGAAAATGATTTGGATGCTGCAGAAAAGCAATTACTGTTCGGTATCTCCTCCATACATTAAGATTACAGAAGGGTGGTGTGTCATGACCCAAAATCCAGCGTTCAAAAATTGACATCAAATACCTCCCTTGTATTCGACTGCCGGAGATTCAAACGTCGAGCTCAAGTTCAGTGGAGCTTATAACAACGTTAGATGAATATAAAAGCGGAAACAAAATGAATTTCCATTGATCACAACAAAGATACAACATTGATACAATATCATTACAACAACAAATAAACACCATCATCAGAGTGATATACACATGATACAATAACAAAATGATACCACCACAGTGGAGAAACAATAGAGTCTTCGAAAAGTTTCCAACATACGCTGACTTCGAGAATATTTCTAAATCTAAAAGGCTTCAAAAGATCTTCAAACAAAAAGCTTCCAAAAGACTTCTAAATCCAAGCTAACTCCAAAACATGGATAAACTGCTTCTAGGTTGCCTGTGTGGAAAATTATGGGCACCCATAATTTAAGAAGGGAACAATAAATTCCAGGTCAGTCATGGGACTGGTATGAGTAAATAAAAATAGTTGTTTGAAAAAAAAATTTAAAAAGAAATCTATTCATGCTTTTGGAAAATGAAACTACCATAAGGCCTCCCTGCACACACACAATGCAATCGCATAATTGGAGGAGATTTCTCCTTATGATAGTCAAAGCTGCTTGATACGAGAAAATTCTTTGACATTATTATTAGTGCATAGTGTAGAAAACATATTGAAAGTATAATATTAATATTAGCCAGCATACACTACAAGAAAACTTGTTATCAGTAGCATTTATTAGCAGTGTTTCAAAGCTAAGTGCTGCTATTGGCCCATCAGAAAATTTAATATAAGTAAGGCACCGCTGCCAATCTATTTGCGCCAATGATTCATCAAAGTTTCATCAAATTTTCATTTGGCCGCTCCTGCTTCTTCCGCTAAGGACTTAAAACATTTATGTAATGGAAAACACCGTATCTTCATTATCTCTTTCTACCTAAAAAAACGCTCAGCAAACTCAATATTCTGGTTGACATCGGCTTCCTCTTAACTCTAAAATTTCTTCCACGCCTCAAATTCGAGGTTCTCCGCTAATTCTAGGTCTCGCAACAGGATACCTCCTCCATCGAGCTTCCTCGCCACCGCTACTATTGTCCATATAGTTAACCCTAATTTAAAATTTTAATTATTTTTAATTTAAGGAATTTTCCTTGTTAGTTTTAAACTTCTTAAACATGGTAATATAATGTTACTTTGACATCTATGTTGAGTTATTTTATTGATTATAATCGAAGAAACTAAGGCAGAGCATTTGAGGGAGTATTGAATTTGTTTCTTAAGCATGAATTTTTTTGTATCACTATTTTGGCATCCACTGCCATTTCACTTTTTCATAAAACCACATTTTGGAAAATTTAATAAGCTAATGTCTACCTCAGAGGAATTCAACAAAAAGTGTGTTGTACGATAAAATAATATAATTAGAATGTATGGGAATAACTTTGTTGTTTATGATTGGTAGCAAGCAAGTAAATTGGCGAACAAGGGCATTGGTTGTTACTGACTACACAAGGCGATTCATATTTTGCAGGGACTCTAGTCATATCTGAGTACTCTCTGCCTTTTACTTTTTGTGCATCTCCACATTTTTTAATGCATTGAGTGATTGCTTCAGGGATCAAGCTCTTCATCTTATAAATGCAGGTATTTCTGCCCCTGTTTTATAATATTATCAGTATATGGTATAAGTGAATACATTGTATGTCAAAGTTTGTTTCTCCTTAAAGTTTTCCAATCTGTATGCTTATTATTTGATAATTTCACGTGTGTCTTAAGTTTTTTATGCCAGCCTGATGGTGTATCTATTGTGCTGACTGTAATTGTTATAAAAATTAAGTGATACAATATGTCGTTAAATGTTATGCTTTGAAATAGTATAAATGTTCCTACTGTATTTCATCAACACTAAGGCATTGCAATGCGAAATTTATTTTGAACTTCTGGCCATGGTACATAAAAAAAGGCTCCTGTGTTTTTAACATAATTAAGTAGTTTGAGTGAAATAATGTAAACAGCGTTTTAAAAGTGGTTTAAGGGTGCTTTCGGTAAAGGATTCATGCAAGTTTGTGATCGCAAAAGTGAATGTAAATTTGTGATTATAATGTTGAAAAATAAAGTGTTTGTGAAAAAAGACTGGAAATAGAGTGGAAGTACATTACAAATTAAGACTGCAATGTAAATTTCATCAGCACTAAGGTATAATAGTTACTTCTATCATGGCCAGAGCATTTAAGGTTGCATATATTTAAGTAACTAAAAAAATAATTCTTATGGTAACTACATACATATGTGATTTATATTGTGGTTCATATACATGGCCATTATCTGTTAATCCGAAACTTATGATGGTACTCTTATCTTAATCTTGTCTATGCCAATTATTATAGCTTCTACATGTAAGTTTTTAATTGTGCACTATTTGGAAAAATGCAACATATGAATGTGGTTTCATTGAAAAGTATTAACGGCATATAATATAATGCTTCATTTCTGAATCAAAGATAACAAATTATTGGCAAGTTCATTTGTTTTGCAGTTTAATTAATGATAGTATCAGAGTTATGAATCAGGTTGTGGAACTTACTAGCAAGGAAGCTGGCCTGATGGTATACTTATAATCTAATTTTTACGTGCATCCTTTACCTTTCCTTACTTGTAGATGGACTGTATTTCAGATCAGTAATCGTATTATGTGCTTGATACAATGGTGAATAAATCTCTTTTATAAGTGATGTAAAACTTATGAAATTATGGTTTAGTGTCATCTAATTCAATTCTAGACATTACATATGAAAAAAAACCACTATCTTGGGAACAACACCGAGGCTTGTTATAGTGAGTTACTCGGCGATAATGAGGTAACAACTTATGTGTTTAACGACAGGAAAGTATTATTAAATACTCATGCTTCCAGTTGGATGAGTGAAATTGTCTCATATGATTTGGTAAATGAAAATTCTGGACAGTTTAAAAAAATGTCATAACTCCCTTACGACGCTTATTACTAATTAAGTAGTATTTGTTTCTTGAAATACCACTAAAGTTATTTGAGGAGTATATGGTATATACATAGGCTTTGACTTGTTCAGCATCACTAAGATGCTTAAGTTATGTATTGTACGTGCATTTTGTTAGTGTTGTGCTTTACAGGCACATAAAGTGGCACTGCAGGCTATATAGATTTATGGACAATAGTATCCTCTGTTTATATTATCAATCATGGCCTACATTAGTCTTTTTTACATTATGCCATTATAAATCCTCAGTTTATAGAGGAAAATGAAGTCCATCATATGATACATCCTGATATAGATCAAGATGAGCATGAAATTGATGAGGAGTTTGATGAAGATATATTAGAGGAAGACAAAGACGAGAACGACGACGAGGAGTTTGGGTTGGTGCTCAATCTGTTGCAGATGGTCAGCAGGTAAATACCTTTTTTGAATAGGTTCTGTGAATTTAATCGGTCTTCTTTTAAAAATTTTGTACTGCCTTAGCAGTTTCATTATAGCTGGTTTCGATTGACCTTCATACAATTCAGTGGTAACTATAGTTGCATTTTTGGACTGCAAAACTAAGTTTGATACTTAAGACGTAGTGGTAAAAAAATTTCTTTAAGGTCACATGTTAAATTTTCTTACCATGTCTAGTTTGATTCCTTTCTCCTTCATCGGTGGGGGAAATGTCTTGATCTTGTCTTATGCATTAGTCACTTGCAGTGCATTCTGAGTAATGCGAGGCTGATAGTGATCTTTCTTGAGTGATTATAGTACATGTACTATCTTGTCTTTTGCATCAGTCACTTGAAGTGCATTCTATTTAGATAATTTATGAACATATTGCCGCCTTTGAGAATTGATACACACGGGATTCTTCTATTTAAAACACTGATTTGGAAAAGTACATGAAGACAGTCTCTGCATGATATATCGATCATACTCTAGTTTGAAAAATTATTTTGCAGCTGTTGCTTTTTATTAATCATATATTTGGAAGCATTGGCTCTGTAGAAGGTCAACTTGTTCTCGAGGAAGAAGGTCCACTCATCTATACTATTGCTTGTATCACTTCTCTTCTTGAGTAGGTGTTGTGTTTTTATTATGATAGGCTGACATTAGGAGTCCATCTTAGTTTTGCTTTCTGTGTCTGGATGAGTGGTGCTAGAATACGTGATTTATTAGAATGACCATGCTTACTTTGATATTAATGCAAATATCATATATAAGCTACATCATCAAAGCTAGTACAATTAACATGAGTGCATGACATCAAGATGCAACCATATTTTGGTACAATTGATGACAGGAAGTTAAATTGATGGTTGATTTGAAAAAAAATAACGTGATTTAAGGGAAAAATATTTATCCAATTACAGAATACAATGATCTTGCAACAATTTTCTTTAATACTCTACTTTACATAAGATATTTGCCATCTTTTTTCTAATGCCTTTTGAACTATTAGTTTTTTGTACATTTTATTTTTTGAACCGAGAGATTTGATTTGTTTTCCTCATTGATGTTATACAGAATTTATTCAGTGAAAAAACCTTCCATGAATATAATGCAAACGGCCTTCTCACATTTTCGGTATGAATTTCTTAGATCGTCTTTTCATATCTCTATGCATTTTTCCTTTGACAATTGCATCTTGATGTTAACGATTAACCGTTAGGATGTAGTTTTTACAACTTACATTATGTTTGCTTTGCTTACCGCAGTTTTTTCATTAATTAGAAAATGGATTCAATTATTCAAAATTATAATGAGGATATAATTGCATGATTTTTGGAATAATTTCTAAATTGAGCACGGGTTGATAACTATGTAATCAAAATTCAGCTAATATGAATTTTTGGAATTATATCTAAATTCAGCACAGGTTGAACAAAAGTGGAATCACTAAGCATGCTCAAAATCTGGACGAGAGTATACATAGGAACTGAACTTTGAAGATTAGGATCAATGAAGTTCCAACAACAAAAGTGTAATGAATAATAGTATATCAAAAATGATGTATGTTCAAGCTCCCGTGATAAGCAGTACGTAAGCAATGTTTGTTCTTGTGTTGAGTTTGATTATTTATATGACATTATTTATAATATGATACGATCGTACAATGTTGTAGATGTTTGATATTAGATTTGAAGTCCTGTGAATTAACATATTTGTTTGACTATATGTTGTGCTTTCACTTGTGCAGGCATTGGATTTTCGAAGAGAGAAAGGTTGGACTTTTATGGTGCTAGCTTTCACTTGTGCATGCAACAAAGAATTAATGGTAATCAGGACGATTAAGAGCACTAGGAAGGGGATACACCGAAACTAAGTTAACTTCGGCACATTCTAGAGATAATCAAATAACTAATTGTCAAAAAAGAATTTTGGAATTGGAGAGTATGGTGCACATGCTAATGAATAAGCAGGTAAACTTCATGCTAATTACATTTATTTCACATGCTAACAAGTGAAGCTGATAGTCTTTCTATAGGATTTAACTGTAATTGTAAAAGCAAAGATTTAGTGCTAATTGATTAAGAAACAGATCACCGATGTTGGTATTGACAAATCTAGCTGTAAAACAGTATATTTTGAACGTTTGAAATTAAGTTTGTGTTCTTCTTTATGTAGCAAAGGTTATTTCATGTAAATCTCAATTATATTGTTGGAAACTTGTATCAAACCTTTAAAAGTTTCAAAATTTTCACTATCCTGAAGCCTGATTGTGATCACAAATGAACATATATTACCTTCTTTGAAACATTTAAGTTGGAATGTTGCAAATGTTGGATTTTTTCGTGTTGTTGTTCAGAGTCTTTGGAGTTTGAACCTTGATATATAGATCGAGTTATAAAAAATTAAAAATTAAAAAAGAAAAAAAAAAGAAAGGAAAAAAGAGAGAAGATAAAGACGCTATTTGCAATGTAATAGTAAAAGAAAAGATATGTATTAAACCCCAATCAATTAGGATTGAAGCATTAGGTTTACATAGATTGGTGAAATATTGTCTATTGAATTTTAACTGATACATTTCCATAGTCTAGTTTATGTGAGAGTTAATGACGCATTGCTATGGTGACCTACATCTAAGTGTACGTACATGGAAGATGCCTTTGGTACTACGATAGCTTGGCCAACAACATATGTCATTGGAGAATCAAGTTCCAGTAAGTATTATTTTTCAGTACATCATATCTCAACATTAAGTTTTAGTTCTGTTTATTTGGGTATTAAAATAAAAATAAAAATCTGTATCACAACATTTAAGTTTTTATCTGCAAAGCCACAATAAAAATCTGTATATATGTTGTCGTATTTTGTTAGTACCATTTGTGGAAACTTGCCTGTGAATGCTTGTAGTATGTGACTTATTTTGTTGAAAAACTACTATCGAATTGATTATGGATATTATATTTGATTGTGATATTAGCATGTTTTTGCAATTATTTGAATATGATGATCATATGATTGATTGTGTATATGCTAATTATGCGATTTAATTGTTTGTTTGAATATATGAAAATTATGCGATTGATCGTTCGTTTTAATATGAATAGTATATAAGCAATTGCTGGAAATGGTATAAACCATCAACCGTAAATAGTAGCATTTAAAATATGCTACCAAACAACCAATAACTTTTAGTAGCGTTTCAGAAATGCTACAGAAACAAAGTTAAATTAATATAAAAATTATACAGTTGCATTTTAAAAACGCTACTGAAAATCAAAAAAACATATAAATAAAAAATGCAACCAAAAAATGAAGACTTATGGTAGCGTTTTTTTTAACCCTACAGAAAAAAACCTATAGCTGCATTTAAAAGTGACTTTTGGTAGCGTTTTTTAAATCCTACAGAAAATACCTATAGTTGCATTTAAAAGTGACTTTTGGTAGCGTTTACTACAATGCAACAAAAAGTTTTAGACTTTCAGTTGCATGTCATATAGCAGCGTTCTCTAAAACGCTACCATAAGTTATGGTAGCATTTTTTCAACGCTACCAAAAGTCTTTTCTGGTGTAGTGATAGGTACCATTATGCTATGCCTACTATAGCTACCATTTAAGAATGGCAGGTTATACAACTGAATCGTAAAGGGCTCGTATTGGGTGATTGGATTTCCAATAAATGGTCAAGGCTAAGGAACTTCCTTTACCGAATGGGTACGCCTCTAGAGGGATGCCCCAAGAAATTAACCAGCTCTCTACCAACACAAGGCCGGGTTACCTCTGTAAGTAGGTAACTAATACACGAGTATGCCATCCTCCGGTCGTAACCGACCTTTATCGAGGGCCCTCAACACCAACAACCACAAAACAAATTATCTGGGCTCCATACCAGAATACCACTTATTATCCAGAAGGAAATGCACATACCCTAAAGGACCCTTATAACCTTACTGCATCCATTCCTGTTTCGACCATTTTTGGGTTGTGAGGTTCGACGAGGTCTCATCCACAAAGCTATGCTTTTCACAAAAGCCATGCTTCGATCAACAAATGATCAGCAGCTCTCAGCATGCCACACTACCAAATTGGGAGTATATCGCTAATAACCATCAACTACATAACCTCTGAGCTCGTACATCTCAGAGAAGGGTGTTAAGCTAAGAGAATAAATTCTCCACCACCAACGGAAATGTATTTGATAGAGATCAGCTTTATATCTCAAAGTGTAATGTCAGACATACAACCATACAAGTCCGTTTCGGGTTCGAACGGAACCGAAGGCACTTCGTCTAATAAAGTAAGAAGCCCTTGCAATCCGAGAATCCACGATACCGATCGGACTCCCCATGACATATGGAGATCTCTATACCGGAGCAACTCAGTGCAGAGACAATTGACAAGTAATCCTTTCATTCTCGAAAATACCCGGTCTTCACCATCGTCTTCAAATGCACTCCAATTCGTCTTATCATTATTCGAAATGGGTTATATAACACAAAGTCCTCTCCTGGCTAATCCGAATAAGAAGCGCTTATTTTAAAACACGTGGATATACCAAACACAAAGATTCACCATTAAGATTCGATGTGGGTTTAGGATAACCATCTGGAATCCGACTCCCTGTCGCATCGAAATTCAAATACCATTTAAAAGCCAACAGTTTTCACATTCACACAGAAATACATCGTAGATATTACAGTTCAATTCACAGCAGTTTACATCACAAAGTATCACAACCACATAACAGGGGTACTAATCAGTTCAAGGCATTCAATAATAATCAATCATCTACAAGTAAGATGAATTAATCATGTGATTGTAATTAGTTAATCACATAATGATCTTCGTTAATTAATGATTAATCATCCTTATAGTCCTTAATTACTAACTAATTAATCTTAATCACTTTCATTAATTAAATATTTCTTAATTAATTAAGGATTAATTAATTAATCCTTAATTATAATTTTATTAACCTTTAACTAATAATTAATTAACCTTTAATAAATTATTTTTTAATTATTTAATAATTATAAATCATTCATCTTAATTAATCATTATTATTAAAATGAATAAACCTCATAATTAACATCATTAACACATAAATTAATTCTAGGGATTAAGGTTAATTAAAACTTCATTTCATCTTAATTAACTTTTTAATTACATTATTTATTTGAAATAAATTAAGAATTAATTTGTAATTAATGATCACATAATTATTAAATTAAACTTAATTACTTTTAAAAATAACTTACTTAAACCTTTATTTATTTAAACTTCAAATCAAAACAATCATTTAAAACCATGGGTTTAAAATGTATTAAAATTTAAATTTGGTTTTAAAGATGGAAATTGTTTTTATCTCAAACTCGAGACCTCCCGAGTTTCACCCGAGACACATGCATGTTTACTTCTAGTCTTCCAAGAGTGCTTCCCCAAACTTTCTTTTTTAAAACTTAGAATTTTGTTTGAGTTTTTAATACCCGGAACACAATAAAAAATACCCGATCCAAGACTTGAGCCATCCACCCATTTCCCCGATATCTGCTTCGAGTTAAATCCTTTCTTCCTCAATCCAATATTACTGACACAAATTCGACACCGTGCACATGCACAATCGATCTAGCCACCTACGACCGATGCTCCAACCTTCCACACATCGGCGTCGACCTCCCCGAGCCTCACGATCACCCAGCAACCAGAGACTACGACGAATTCCACATCGAGCTTCTTAACCCAAACTCGAACAAAAATGATCGTCAAAGAAATGCCTCGCTTTGACTCCATAGGCCACCAGAAGCGTTGAGACTCCGGCCAGAGCTTCGCCTACCTCTCTCCTTTCGATTGCCACCGGTGCGATCGACTCCGATGTGACGACGAGACGATAGCAACACGAAATCCGACCTCGACCAAATATGGATTTTAAACCCTAGATCGACCTCATCTTCCTTCCATGATGATCTATCAACCTATATGACATTTTTTCCGGGACCACCAAGCCTTCCTCCACCTCCAGTTAAAACCTCGACCACCCCGAGTGCCTCGATCGCCAGAATTTGCCTAAAATAGACTTTCCGTTCAACTTACAAATGATTGTGATTTCCCAACTTAAAATTCATGATTTTATTATTAAAAATCATAGTTTACGAAGATGAATAGGATCATGCAATCAAAACTTAGGTTTCAATCCATTAAATTTTGAACAAAATTTGATTTGGCTTTGTTTTTACATTTCCTAGCAAACACTTTTACTTTAAATACTTAAAAATATTTTTATAATTGAGATCTTTCTAATCCTAACATGTTTTCTTTAGACATCAAGGCCAATAGAGGATCAAAGAATGAGATTTTGATTTTTCAAACAGGTTTTGAAACCTGTTTACATGGAACAGAGCATATTTTTGTAATACCAGACATGCACAACTATATCCACACATACATATACAGATTCATACATATGCAAGCAAATTTTCAACCTTACTTCAAGCATGAACTCAAACGACAGATCGTATGATAGAGTTTCAGACGGTATACTCACCTTTAAAAGAAGAACAAAGAACTAGAAGTTCATTATTTGAAACTGGAAGCTTGTTTGTTTCTTTTGAAAATCTTGGAAACTTGAAAATTACTTCGATTTTGATCTTGAATTTGAAAACTTGATGTAGATCCTGATACTTTAATTTGCTAGTTGAATCTAAACTTGTTGGTTGAATTAACTTGCTTCATGTTGAAATACTGATGTTGTTAAATTTGATTTCCTTTGATTTCTTTTCTCTGATGTCAAGACCCGAAATCCAACATTCAAAAATCGACATTAAATACCTCACTTCTACTCGACTACCGGAGATTTAAACGTCGAACTCCAGTTCGACGGAGCTTATAACAACATTAGATGAATGCAAAGTAGTGGAAACAAAAGTTAATTTCATTAATAAACATCACATATACAACATTCATCACAATATTTGAACAACACCAACATCAGAGTGATATATATATATATATATATATAATACAACAACATAATGATAACATCGTAGCGGAACAATAACAACAGGTCTTCAAAAAGGTTCCAACATACTTCGTCTTGATAAGGTCTTCCAAGAATCCAAACACTTCAAAAGATTTCCAAACCAAAAGCTTTCCAAAATCCAACAACTTCCAAAAGATTTCTAAATCCAAGCTAGCTCCAAAACACGGATAACCTGCTTCTAGGCTGCCCGTGTGGAAATTATGGGCACCCAGAGTTTAGGAAGGAAACAATAAACTCCGGGTCAGTCATGAGACTGGTATAAGTAAACAAAAGCATTTGTTTGTACAAAAACAATTTTAATAGAAATCCATTCATGCTTTTGAAAAATGAAACTACCATAAGGCCTCCCCGCACACACAATGCAAACGCACAATTGGAGGAGATTTCTCCTTATGATAGTCAAATATGCTTGATACGAGAAAAATTCCTTTGATATTATTATTAGTACATAGTGTGAAAACATTTCGAAAGTATAATATTAATCTTAGCCGGCAGAGGCACCATTATATTATGCCTGCTATAGCTACCACCTGAGGTGGCAGGTTATACAACTGCAATTGCAAATGGCGCATATTGGTGATTGGATTTCCAACAAATGGTCAGGCTAAGGAACTTCTTATGTGACATGGGTAGGCCTCTGGAGGGGCGCCTCGAGAACCTAACCGGATCTCTGTCAACACAAGGCCGGATTACCTCTATAACTAGGTAACTACTACACGAGTATGCCATCCCCCGGTCATGACCGACCTTTATCCGAGGCCCCAACAACAACAACCACAAAGAAAAATAATTGCAATATCCACATAAGTTAAGTATCTGTGCTCCATACCATGATACCACTTTTTATCCAGAAGGAAATAAACATACCCTAAGGGGCACTACCCCCAATAACCTTGCCGCATCATTCCTGTTTCGACCATTACCGGGTTGTGAGGTCCGACGAGGTTTCATATATAAAGCTACGCTTTTCATAAAAGCCATGCTTCGATCAACAAATCGTCAGCAACACTCAGCATGCCACACCACCATATTGGGAGTATATCACTAATAACCATTAACTACATAACCTTTGAGCTCGTACGTCTCAGAGAAGGGTGTTATGCTAAGAGAATAAATTCTCTGCCACCAAACAGAAATGTATTTGATTGAAATCAGCTCTATATCTCAAAGTGTAATGTCAGACATACAACCATACAAGTCCGTTCTGGGTTCGAACGGAACCAAAGGCACTTCGTCCAATAAAGGAAGAAGCCCTTGCAATCCGGGTATCCACAATCCCGATCGGACTCCCCATCATATATGGAGATCTCTATACCAGAGAAACTCAGTGCAGAGTCATTGGACAGGTTATCCTATCGTTCTCGAGATACCCGGTCTTCACCACCGTCTTCAATTGCTATCCATTTCATCGTATCACTATTCGGAATGGGTTATATGACAAAAAGTCCTCTCTCGGCTAGACCGAATAGTGAGTGCTTAATTTAAAAACACGTGGATATATCAATCACAAAGATTCACTATTAAGATTCGATGTGGGTTATGGATAACCAACTAGAATTCGACTCCCTGTCGCATCGAAATTCAAATACCGTTTTACGGGCTAAGCAGTTTCAACATTCACACAGTAACATATTCGCAGATGTCATAGCTCAGCAAAAAGCAATTCGTATCACATAGTATCACAACCATATATCAGGGATATCAATCAATACAAAGCATTCAATAATAATCAATCATCTATAATTAAGATGAATAAATCATGTGATTATAATCAATTAATCACATAATTATTTTTACTAATTAACCTTAGTTATTGATTAGTTATCCTTAATTATAAGTTAATTAATCCTTAATTGTTCATTAATTAATCTTATGTAATTAACCTTAATTATCATTTAATTAACCTTCAATTATTAATTAATTAATAAATAAATTAATTATTCTTAATTAATGCTTAATTATTAATTAATCTTAATTACTTTCATTACTTAATTATTCTTTAATTAATTACATAAATAGTTTGTCCTTCATTATAAATTAATTAACCTTTTATTATTATTTAATATATTAAATTAACAATCCTTGTAGATAATTAATACTAACCCATAATTTAGCGTAAAAGATTTAAGGTTAATTGATAATTTAAAACAACATCTCAATTAAATTAATCATTTATTTTAAAATAAATTAAGAATTTACTTATAAATAATGATTGCATAATTATAATAAACTTAATTATTTTAAATAATTAACTTAAACATTTAGTAATCCCTTTTTTAAATAAAACACTTATTTTAAAAGAACAAGTAAAAAATTATTCAAATTTGAATTTGTTTTTTAAATTTTGAAAACTGTTTTCAACCCAACCCGAAGCCTCCTTTAGTCCACCCCCAAGCTATCACACCGATTACTTCGAGTTCCCCCCAAAGCAACTCACATTCTTTCCAAACTTAAATTTTTGTTTAAGTTTTAGAAAAAACTCGGCGCACACACCAAATCACCCGAGCTGTCACTCGAGCCAGAGACAAGATTTCCCAAAGACTACTTCGAGCACCACCCTTCTTCCCAAACTACTTCATACTGACACAACCCAGATACATTGTGCACTTGCACAATGATTCCAGCCATCACGGACCGATGCTATGATCATCGATAGTTCGACAACAACTTCCCATAGGCCTCCGACTACCCAGTAACATGAATCGACGACGAACTCGCTATTAAGCTACACGACCCAGACTGGCACAAAAATGATCACCAAAGGAATGCCTCGCTCCGACTCCACAGACCACCAGAAGCATCGAGATTCTGACCAGAGCTTCGCCTATCTCCCCTGTTTTGATCGCCACCGGTGTGGTCGACTCCGATGCAACGACGAGACGCCAGCAACGCGTATTCCGACCATAACTAAAAATAAGCTTAAACCCTAGATTAGCAATGTCCGGCCACACGATGATTAGGAATTTTCCTAATCATTTTTCCCAAGCCCGACCATCCCCCGGCTACCCACAGCCACGATGCCGAGACCTCTACGTCCATCGATCTCCAGAATTTGGTGAAAATGACGATTCCGTTCATCCTCGTGTTTCTTAGAGGATACTTTATTAAAAATTATGATTTTGCTTTAAAAAATCATCAATTTCAAAAACGTTTCGATTTATATACTTGAAATTAGAAATCATGATAATTAATTTTCAACATGTTTTAGGTTTGCCTGTAATTTCAAATTTCCAAAAGAAACTTTAATTTATTTTGCTTAAATTTATTTTTAGAACTTAAATCATGGTTAAACAACAAATCTTGTTTAGATCCTAAAGCCTAATAAGGATTAGAGGAAGAGCAATCAAATTTTGAATAGGTTTGATACCTGTAAACTTGGAACAAAATGTATATGTCTGTTTTCCAGACATGCATAGCCAATCCATACATATATCCATGCATACTTACATACGTATAATACTTTATCGCTTTTATTCCAAACATGATTTTCAAACAATCAAGTCAAAAATCCATATTTCAAAAGTTTACTCACCTATTTGCTTTGAAAAGATATAACTTGTCTGGGTTTTAAAACTTGAAGGTTGGAAAATGTTTTGGTTGCTGAGTTTTTGATCTTGAATTTGAAAACTTGATGTTGATCTTGAAATTGAAATTGTTGAATTGATAGCTTGCCGAGTTAAAATTTGTTTTATAGGCTTGAAATGATTTCCAGGCTTAAGACTTTGAATTGAAAAAGGTGTTAAACTTCTAGGTTTTGCTTATTTGATTTGATGATTTTCCTGGTTTTGATTTGTTTTTAATTTTTTAGTTTCACAAGTTTTTGATTTTTTTTCTCAGATTTTTAAAGTTTTGAAAGTGATAAAGAAATGAGAAAAAGAAGTTGAAATGGTTTATATAATCTTGATTTCTATTTTCATCAATTTTTCTCAAAAATAAAAACAAAATGACACTTATTCATTTTAATTACAAGATCATTACACTTGTTAAACCACTTGTCTCATGAATTACACTTGTTAATCTATTCACTTAAAATTTAACACTTGTTGACTTATAATTTTGTAAATTAAACACTTGTCTTTTTACATTTTATATTGATTTTAATTACGTTTTCTATTTTTTTAAGTATATTCTTCTTTATTTAAATATATACAATTTTAAAGACAATGTTTTAAAACTAATTATACATTAAACAAATTGCCTATATATTATTTTAGATCAAAATTAGTTTACTAAGGCATTTACATAAATTTTAAATTCAAATTCAAATTCAAATTCAAATTCGAACTCAAATCCAAATTCAAATTCAAATCTACCCACATATATGTATATTTTAAATTCAAGTAATTTTAAAACATTTATTATTTTAAATTTCAAACTCAAATGCAATTACAATTTATTTATGTATATACAAATTAACATTTATTTTGTTCGTTTAGAAATTTTCAAATTAATTTCAATTTTATTCCAAAATTTATATTAATTACTAATTTTAAATCAAATAAAAATTGGAATGTTACAAATTCCGCCATTAAGAAAATTTCGTCCTCGAAGTTTGAAAGAGAGAGAAACAAACAAAGAATATAAGAACACAGAAAAAGATAGAGAAATGACTTACTAATCAAGCCAGAATATCCACCTTGCAATTGGGATAGGGCTTTTGCATGCTATCCTCTGTTTCCCAAGTACAGTCATTGGATCACCACTCCATTGCACTTTAACCAGTTTCACAACTTTATTCCTTAGCTGTTTTTCATCTCGATCAATTATTTTTAACGGTTCTCTTTTTACTACCAGATTTGGTGTGATCTCCAAATCCTGTTGAGCGGCTTCTTCAATGATACTATCTGGATCGTGCACATATTTCCGAAGGTGAGAAACATAAAACACATTGTGTACGCCAGCTAGCCAATTTGGTAACTGCACTCGATATGCCAAAGGACCAATCCTCTGTAGTACATGAAAATGACCAATATATCGCGGTGCCAGCTTACCAGTCTTTCCAAACCTCTACACCCCACGTATTGAAGACACTTTTATGGAAATAGAATCTCCAACTTGAAACTCTAGAGCTCTTCTCCTGCGGTCAGCATAACTTTTCTGATGATTTTGAGTATTTTTTAACTTCTTTCGAATAAAATCGACTTTCTCAATAACTTCCTTTATCATATCTGGTCCAAGGATAAGTCTATCACCTGACTCAATCCAACATGCAGGTGATTGACACAGACTACCATATAAAGCTTCGAAAGGATTCATTTTGATACTGGCCTGATAACTATTATTATATGAAAATTCAACCAAATGTAAATGGTCCTCCCATGTACCGCCAAAGTAAAGAATACAAGCACGCAAAAGGTCTTCTAAGATTCGATTAATCCTTTCAGTCCGCCCATCAAACTGCGGGTGGTAAGCAGTATTGAAGTTCAGTTTGGTTCCTAATGCGGCTCGAAATGGCTCCCAAAATCTTCTAGTGAAGATTGGGTCACGATCAATTACTATACTACTAGGTATACCATGGAGACGAACAATCTCTTTTATATACAACTTTGCCAAACTTGCCGCTATTCGGGTAGATTTTACTGGGATAAAGTGGGCCATCTTGGTTAGATGAGCCACGATAACCTAAATTGCCTCATTACCTTTCTGAGTTCTTGGCAATCCATCTATGAAATCAATAGACACTTGATCCCATTTCCACTTAGGTACCTCTAATGGTTGGAGTAAACCCGTCACCTTCTTTTGATCACTTTTGATTTGCTGACAAGTAGCACATCGACTCACATAAATAGATATATCCCTTTTCATTGCTTTCCATCAGTAGGTCCTTTTGATATCTCTATACATCTTATTAATTCCTGGATGGATACTAAGGTTGGACTTGTGACACTCGTCCAAAACTTCTCGCTTTAGATCCAAGATATCTGGGACACACAACTCGCCTTTCAATCTTATAACTTTACTATCATCAACTTCAAAACTGGTATCTTTACCACAACATATTCTCTCATAAATTTATTGAAGAAACTTGTCTTCTTTCTGCTTGCTAGCAACTTTCTCAAGAAGAGTCGGAGTGACGACAAGATGGGCAAGAATAACATGTTTTATACTTAAAGCATCGACAATTACACTAGCTTTTCAAGGCGTATACAGGATATCTAGGTCATATGACGCTAGAAATTCCAACCAATGTTGTTGCTCAGATTTAAATCCTTCTGGGTAAATAGATACTTCAGAGATTTATGGTCGGTGAATAATTTGAATTTTTCACCTAGAAGAAAGAGGTTTATTAAGTATATTTTCAAGTTAAGTTAAACTTTTAAATTCTTAGGAAAGCTGAAAGATAATTTTACCCAGAAGATAATGACGCAAAGATAACAGCTAGAAGGTCCAGATCGTGGGTGGGGTAGTTTTTCTCATGTGGATGCAATTTTCCACTTGCGTAGGCAATTACTCTACCATTTTGCATCACCACGGCACCCACACCATCACCACAAGCATCTGTATAAACAGATAAGCCTTGATTCTCGTTGATAATAGCGAGAATGGGAGCAGTAGTCAATCTCCTTGTCAACTCCTAGAACGCTTCATCACATTTCGGAGTTCAATCAAACTTAGCAATCTTCATAGTTAGCTTAGTCAACGGACTGGCTATCTTAGAAAAATCCTGGACAAATTTTTTTAATGTCTCGCTTGTAACGACCCGTAAATTTTTAATAATTTTATTTTTCGTATTAGTATATTTAATTGAAATTGTGTGAAATTTTAAACAATAAAATTTTGAAATATAAATTTGTTATTTGGAATACGTCTAGTTAAACATAGCAACCGGTAAATTTTCATTCGAAAATATGAAAGTTTATTTTCGCGTGTAGTTTCATTTCAATTTAATCAGTTAGGAATTGATGAAAATAAAATGTTTTCGAAACATAAATATTTTTATATAGAAAAATTCCAAATCATCTTTTGAGCAAGATGCAATTTTTTCGATTTTCCAAATTCGGACTTCTTTAACTCCGTCGATCTTATTTTTCTGCATTTTTGCTACATTTTCCGCTAGTATAAAAATTCGAATTTTTATAATTCAATCGTACCACTGGTATTTATGTACCATTTTGACCGTCTCGTCGTACTGATCTCCATGGTATATTCATCTGTGTGCTTCGATGTTCGATACGCGGCAGAAACCGTGAAATAGCTAGCCGTATCGGTATTCGTTTTGGTCCTTTGGGATTCCGATGTCTATTCACTTGTTTCCAGAATTAACTATTGACCGGGACTATTCATATTTGGTTGCTATTTATTTCTGACCCTTTGTTTTCATTGAAATATTTCATTTGTGAATATATTCGAGCTATTTATTTCGAGTGCCAGCTGTTGCTTTTATTTCGTTTCTTCTTTGTAGCCTTTATACCCTCTCTCTGTCACTTTGAAACAGCTGAAGCTTTCACCCGCTAATCAAACCCTGTCTTCTTCATGCAAACTTCACCTGGCGATTCCTATTTTCCTCTACCACTTCCGTTCGAAAGGAATAAAAAAATAAAAAAAGAAGAAGAATGAATTCTTCGTATGTCTTCGGTCTGGAAACTTGCTGCTCGCCTCCTTGCAAAGCCGAGTGCACCAACCTCACCACCGCATGGACCGCAACCTCCATCTCTCCGCTGTATCATCTTGCGCCGCCCTTCACTCCTCCTAGGCCATAGAAGCCACCGAACCGAACCCGCCACCATCCCCTCCCCACGGCCATTGACCTGAAACCACCCACCACCGTATCTCCAGTTCGGTAACCACAGCCTTGCGCCATCCGGATCCACCCGAGCTCACCACCCATCACAACCACGCCGCTCCACCCAGCCTCGAAGACCACCAGACCCCATCGCAGTCGCTTCACTTGCCGAGGCCCACCTACGTGAAGCCACCTTCCATCACATTTTCCCTCCTTTTCGCACTTGCTCGAGTCAAGCAGCATGTCTCCCCACAGCATCGCTTAAACCATCGCAATCTACTCTTCCTTCCAAAGCCACGCCCGCCTACCCGGTGCTTGCATGCAAGCTTGTGACGTGCTTCTCTTTTGCTTGCAACCTGAATGCATTTTTCAATCTGGTATTTTATTCAACTACTTTGTCTTCAATTTAGATTTGGATATAGGCTGTTATATATATATAGCCAGTATGAAGTTTTCTTTAGTATATAAATAGATTGATTTAGTTATAGAGTGTGATTTAGAATTTTGTTTATCAATGAATAAATGTTATATATATCGGTTAGTGTAAATGTCTGTTGTTTTAAAATTTTATCTGTTTACATACATTTGTGTAAATGGTATATATGAGTTAGTTATAACACATATGTTTTTTCTGTTGTATTATAAGTATACTTCCTATGTTATAAACCAGACTATCAGTTGTGCTTTCAATATATATATATATATATATATATATGAAGTATGGAATATAAGGTGTACATATAAGGTATGCTAGTATTATATGTTACTATTCATTAATCTTGGTTGCAGTCATTGTTTTGCAAAACTTTCTGTTTGAGTTATACAAATATTATTTTACAAAAGTTGATTTAAGCACCGTTTTGAAATTTCTTTGCATATTGGTATTTTGAATTTTGATGTATATGTATGTGTATTTACAATATGTATGCATATTTTACAAAGGTTTGGTTATGTTTTACAATGTATATGTATACATAAACGTGTTCAAATATATAAATATATATATATATATATATATATATATATATTCTTATTAAACATTGAACTCTAATGGATATGTTTGATTTTTTTCTTAAAGCCGTTAAGGACGTTCATTTTAAATTTCATAATTGATATTGGTTTTTTATATATATGTCTATATATGAGAGTGTGTATATATTAATTATATTGACTTTACAATGAATATTGAAATATAGTTAAATATATAGTTATATACAACTTCACTTGTACCATTATCTACATCAATCCCGTTCTAATTTGATTTCGGTTTTTCTTATCTATCAGCTTGCCCGTCGAATTCATGCCAATCTATTTTGCTTTGCAATTCGCGCTTGGATTCGTAGCTCATTCCATTTGTCGAAATTTCTCTAGCCTCGAAAGGTGAGTAATCACTCAGATTAACGTTCTTTTATTTATTAAATTTGATTTCAATTAAAACGACAATTGAAATATTTTGCTGTTAGTTATTTAACTGTTATATATATGCTATTACCTGTATCAGTTCACCTGTGACACCTGACTCCATTTTCTGTTATTTATATCAATGATATATGCCCGTTATATTTTATCATATCTATTGTCACTCTGCAAGTTCCCTGTTAGTGTAGAATCACTATGGGTTGAAATGATACATACCCGAACGATCTGTAGAATAGGAGAAAATCGTTATGGTTGAAATGATAGACCCAAGCGATTTTCATTGACATTGAGTTTGGGATCATGGGTTGAAATGATATATATATACCTGTATATATTTAAATCGTGGATTGAAATGATTAATATCCGTATCACCTGGCCATAGGATAGAAAATTATATACAGACACCGTTGGTCTATATATATATAAATATTTTGAAAATGATTTCTATGGTTTTGGAAAGAAATATATGGTTTATATAAATATTGATTTTTAATATTATATAAATGATTATTTTATATATAGTAAAATTCTTGATTTTAAGCTATATAGTGAATTTGATATATATATATATATATATATATATATATATATATATATATATGGAATTATCAACTCTTGTTTTGAAATGTTTGAATACTTAAAGCTTGAAAGTATTGAAATTGAAATGGTTTATTTTGTGATTAAAAATCTGTATTTGAAATCGATATAGTTTGAAATGATTTATCGAGAAACTGAAATAAATTAAAATTGATGATTTGGGATTTGATTAAATTTGAATTTTGGAAGTTGATTTGAATCGATTTATGGAATTTGAGAAAGCTATTTTATTATATATGGTATTTTAAATTATATTTAAAACTATTTATATATGCTACTTTATAAATTTATTTCATATAAACTATTTTAATATAAATTATTTTTAATATAAACTATTTTAAATTATAACTATTTTATATAAACTAATTTAAATTATAAACTATTTATTATATATACCATCATTTATATTTAAACAGTTAAGTAGGAAGTGTTATGATTCCGAGCATTATGATTTCTAAATTTTGATTTCCAAAGTATTATGATTAACAAAGTGTTTGATGAAAGAATGTTGTTTAAATTAAAGAAATTATTAAATCAAGTTTTGAAATTATTTAATAATTAAATAAAATTGAATTCTTTAATAAGTGAAATTAAATTCTTTAATAAGTGAATTTGAGTTTCTATAATAATTAAGTTTGAAATTTGTCTAAATTAAATAAGTAAATAAGTGAAATTGAATTTCTTTAAATCAGAAAAAATGTGATTGATAGAAATTAATACGAGACTTGTAATTTAAAGAATTTAATTTGACAAATTTAATTTAATTTAATTCATAAATTTTGATATAATGTGGGTAAACTTAAGTGATTGATTTAATGAATTGGAAATTCAATTGGAATTATTTTGAAATGATAAATTTACTTAATTTAAATGTTTACTTATTGAATCTATCAATGAATTTAAATTGCTTTGAATTTAAATTAAATTAATGAAACCTATATATGAATTTAAATATTTGAATTGTTTTAAATAAAAATTGAAGTTGAATTATAGAGTTTTGAAGTGGTTAATTTGGAAGTTTTGAAACATAAATTATAGAAATTGATATAGAAAGACAAATTAAATGTTGGCTTTCAAATTCTAAGTGAGATTGAAATTTATTTGGTTTTTGAAATTTATTAAACGACCAATCGGTGTAATAATTACGAAAGTTATTAAAGAAGCCGAGATCAGTTATGGACATACTCTCTGTCTAAACCGAAAACCACTTTAAAAACTATGCGCGGAGTGTGATCCAGAATGAATTGGTTGGAATGATGTACGTGATGACTGAAGAAAGAGAACGATAATGGATAGCCTTGAAACTTGTGTCAAATTGGAAATGACTAAAACAAGAGCCGTGTCGGGCCAAATAGGGTTAGCCACCTCGAGCGAACACACTTCTTCATAAACTACTCATTACTTGTTATTGATTGGTGCGCACCCATGAATTAGGAGTGTTGTTTCACGGTGTTGCGATCGTTGCGGCGATGTGTTCTCACCAGTCCGGATCAGACAAACGGTAGTTTCACTACCTTGGGTATTGCCTCATGTGCTTTGTCATACTTGTATCCCTATACGCGACCACTATGATTTATTTTGTGTTGTACCTATGACGTACTCCCTGATATTCTACTAGTATACGGTGGAGTTTACAGTGCTGTATAGACTATGACACTTATATAAAATGTGTTAAGGGGGATAATGGTAACGCCATAACGCTATTTCGATACTTTATATTACTGATAGACATTATCTGCTTAGCGTACACTACTACATAGTAGATAGTTTATCGGATACTTAGAGGTTGGTTATCCCAAACATCCTTTGAGTTACTTGTATTTCAGTTGTTATTTCACTTGAGTTGGATTTATTGATATAAGAATGTTAATCCCGACTCGAGTGTTTTGTGTTTTGCTTTACGCTCGGGTCAGACTGAGTGTACCAGTATTCGAGACTCACCTTCGTAGTTGGAGCTTCGCTTAGAGATCCAGTTATCTATCTAGATTTTAGATATTCAGTTGATCCTAGTGATGTATTCTGATATTGTATTTGACTATTGTATTCGAGACTTCTTTTGTACCTTATTTAACTCTTATATATATAATAGCTTCATGAACTACTATTTTTGTTTCCGCTACATTTATTACTCTGTGTCTGTGATCTGTGATTATTTATTACTGTATATGCCGAGTTCTGCCAAATATAAACTAACAATCTGGTATTTTGAGTATTTCAATTCCGGCATGTTTGGATGTGAATGGTTGAAAATATCAGGTCGTTACAGTGGGTATCAGAGCTTTGGTAGCTCTCGGCAAAACTTAGCATATAGGGTAAATGTATTTACAGAATCACTTTTATTCAAGTTTGAATCTCTTCCTTTTGACTCGATTCCTTTGAATTTTGGAATGCTCCCTCGGTTCCGAAATTCATTCTTGCCCCTCACTATTCGTATTCGTCTGAATTCTGGAGTATCCCATAACTCCACTTCGAATGATCCTTATAATGGATTGGCGGTCTCGCCAACATTCATATGAATTGTAAAGGGATGAAACTCATTTACAATAGCATCGATTCACCGTAGATTTATATATATATCCTCGATTTAGATTCTAATATCTCCATATATCCCAAATCCTATATCTTGAGATCAAATGTGGATTTGCCTTAGAATTCCACATCGATCTAATTCTTGAAGTTATGGTTGACCCGGAAGGTTCACCGTGAATTAAATAAGCTTATCCATCTCGATTCTGTTAATTGAATCATCTAACCTTTTCTTTTGAACTTGTATTCGAATCAGAATTCTCTTTAATTTGAGTCCATCAAATTTGAATCTCTGTCCTTGCTTTGAAAATCCATTCATGTATCGTCAAACAAGGAAGCGTATTAGTGAATTAATATAAAAAAATGTTATATATATATTGTGTTGTTTGAGCTGTTGATGTTGATTTGGGTTTTCGATCGATTCGTCTGATCAACGCTATCGATAGGATTTCCAAAACACTTGAGTAGAGCAAATTAATACAATGTTGTTTTCAAAATTTGGTTAATGAAATAATTTTTTGTATGATTATATTATATATATATATAAGTATAATTTTCTGAAATTGAATAGTTAATTGAATTGGTTGTTAAGAAATAACATTTGATTTTTATATATAACTTGTAAACCATTGGTTTTTGTCTTATAATTGAACTATAAAACATGGTTATAAATTAATTTGGAAATTTAAATGGATTTAAATCAAGAAACTGAGAATTAAATTTTCGGAATTTCAAACTATGGTTTTAAAGGTTTTAAAAGATATATTATTTGAAATATTTTCAAAAATAAATCGTTTCCAAAGAATTAAAAATGTTTAAATCAGCGCTCTTCTCTTTTGTCGCTGCAAAATAACTTTGGTGATGGCGGCCGCATCATCAACATTCATTTTCGAAGTGGAGAGATCATTCTGTAGCTTTGCTACACTTTTATTTTGGAAATAAAATTGATTTGAATTTCTTAAAGTATGATTTGAATTATAATATATATATATATATATATATATATATATTGGTTTATGATTATAAATTTGATTCGATATATGTTGTGTGTGTGTGTGTATATATATATATTTATCTCTAAATAGTTTGAAATGAAATCGGAAATTTAATTCTTAATCTTATGTTAAGAATGTTTTCAATTATAAAATGAAACCAAAATTTTGAATAAATATTTAAATTTGAAATAATTTAGTAAGAAATTTTTTACTTGTATAATACTCAATTGTATTCCAAAATATATAACTTACCCAAATTATTCAGAAGTTAACCTTGTAATTGAATGATATACAATGTAAAATGATGTTAAAGGATCTTATAGAATAAATTTGAGTGGTTATAATATATGTTATACACTTAAAATTTAAAAAAATGTTAATAGAGATAAATAGAAAAATAAGTTGATTGAATAATAAATGAGACAAATTAAATAAAATTTTGTTTGGAAGAAATCTTTTGTATCAAATATTAATAAATTGAAATAAAACCAACTTAATGAATTATCTTGAATTTAAAGTCAATTGTTGAATATAAATTAATTTAAATTAAAGTTTATATGGTTTAAATTAATTGTTTTATTTTGTAATTCAAGTCTATTTTCTTTTGGTTGTTTCTATTTTCCTACCTCCTTCCTTTCGGGGACGAAAAGTTTTGAGTGGGGGAGAATGCAACGACCCGTAAATTTTTCATAATTTTATTTGTTTTATTAATATATTTAATTAAAATTTTGTGAAATTTTAAACAATCAAATTTTGAAATATAAATTTAATATTTGGAATACGTCTAGTTAAACATAGCAACTGGTAAATTTTCATCCAAAAATATGAAAGTTTATTTTCGTATGTAGTTGCATTTCAATTTAATCAGTTAGGAATTGATGAAAATAAAATGTTTTCAAAACATAAATATTTTTATATAGAAAAATTCTAAATCATCTTCTGAGCAAGACGTCATTTTTCGTTTTTTCAAATTCGGACTTCTTTAGCTCCGTCGATCTTATTTTTCTGCGTTTTTGCTGCATTTTCCGCTAGTATAAAAATTTGATTTATAATTCAATCATACCACTGATATTTGTGTTCCAATTTTACCGTCTCGTCGCGCTGATCTCCATGGTATATTCATCTGTGTGCTTCGGTGTTCGATACGCGGTAGAAACCGTGAAATGGCTAGCCGTATCGGTATTCGTTTTGGTCCTTTGGGATTCCGATGTCTATTCACTTGTTCCTAGAATTAACTATTGACCGTGACTATTCATATTTGGTTGATATTTATTTCTGACCCTTTTTTTCGTTGAAATGTTTCATTTGTGAATATATTCGAGCTATTTATTTCGAGTGCCATCTGTTGCTTTTATTTCGTTTCTTCTCTGTAGCCTTTATACCCTCTCTCTGTCACTTTGAAACAGCAGAAGCTTTCACCCACTAATCAAACCCTGTCTTCTTCATGCAAACTCCACCTGCCGATTTCCATTTTGCTCTACCACTTCCGTTCGAAAGAAATAAAAAAAGAAGAAGAATGAATTCTTCGTATGTCTTCGGTCTGGAAACTTGCTGCTCGCCTCCTTGCAAAGCCGAGTGCACCAACCTCACCACTGCATGGACCGTAACCTCCATCTCTCCGTTGTATCATCTTGCGCCGCCCTTCACTCCGCCTAGGCCATAGCAGCCACCAAACCAAACCCGCCACCATCCCATCCCCACGGCTACTGACCTGAAACCACCCGCCACCGTATCTCCAGTTCGGCAACCACAGCCTTGCGCCATTCGGATCCACCCTAGCTCACCACCCATCACAACCACTCCACTCCACCCAGCCTCGAAGACCACCAGACCCAATCTCAGTCGCTTCACCTACCGAGGCCCACCTACGTGAAGCCACCTCCCATCGCATTTTCCCTCCTTTCAGCACTTGCTCGAGTCGAGCAGCATGTCTCCCCTCGGCATCGCTTAAACCATCGCAACCCACTCTTCCTTCCAGAGCCACACCGGCCTACCCGGTGCTTGCGCGCAAGCTTGTGACGTGCTTTTCTTTTGCTTGCAACCTGAATGCATTTTTTAATCTGGTACTCTATTCAACTTTCTTTGCCTTCAATTTAGATTTAGATATGAGCTGTTTTATATATATAGGCAGTATGAAGTTTTCTTTAGTATATAAAAAGGTTGATTTAGTTATAGAGTGTGACTTAGAATTTTGTTTATCAATGAATAAATGTTATACATATGGGTTAATGTAAATGTCTGTTGTTTTAAAAATTTATCTGTTTACATATATTTGTGTAAATGGTATATATGAGTTAGTATTAACACATACGTTCTGTTTGTTGTATTATAAGTATACTTCCTATGCTATAAACCATACCATCGGTTGTGCTTTCAAAAGAAAATATGTATATATATATGAAGTATGGAATATAAGGTCTACATATAAGGTATGCTAGTATTATATATATTATGTGTTACTATTCATTAATCTTGATTACAGTCGTTGTTTTGCAAAACTTTCTGTTTGAGTTATACAAATGTTATTTTACAGAAGTTGATTTAAGCACCATTTTAAAATTTCTTTGCATATTGATATTTTGAATTTTAATGTATATGTATGTGTATTTACAATATGTATGCATATTTCACAAAGGTTTGGTTATGTTTTACAATGTATATGTATATATACAAATGTGTTCGAATATATATATATACGCACACACATATATATTCTTATTAAATATTGAACTCTAATGGATATGTTTGATTTTTTTTCTTAAAGCCGTTAAGGACGTTCATTTTAAATTTCATAATAGATATTGATTTTTTTATGTATGTCTATATTTGAGAGTGTGTATATATTAATTATATTGATTTTACAATGAATATTGAAATATAGTTAAATATATAGTTATATACAACTTCACTTATACCATTATCTGCATCGATCCCATTCTGATTTGATTTTGGTTTTTCTTATCTATCAGCTTGTCCGTCGAATTCGTGCCAATCTATTTTGCTTTGCAATTCGTACTTGGATTCGTAGCTCATTCCATTTGTCGAAATTTCTCTAGCCTCGAAAGGTGAGTAATCACTCAGATTAACGTTCTTTTATTTATTAAATTTGATTTCAATTGAAACGACAATTGAAATATGCTGCTGTTAGTTATTTACACTGTTATATATATGCTATTACCTGTATCAGTTCACCTGTGACATCCGACTCCATTATTTGTTATTTATATTAATGATATATGCCTGTTATATTTTATCATATCTATGTCACTCTGCAAGTTCCCTGTTAGTATAGAATCACTATGGGTTGAAATGATACATACCCGAACGATCTGTAGAATATGAGAAAATTGTTATGGGTTGAAATGATAGGCCCAAGCGATTTTCATTGACATTGAATTTGGGATTATGGGTTGAAATGATATATATACCCATATATATTTAAATCGCGGATTGAAATGATAAATATCTGTATCACCTGACCATAGGATATAAAATAATTTACACACACCGTTGGTCTATATATATATAAATATTTTGAAAATGATTTCTATGGTTTTGGAAAGAAATATATGGTTTATATAAATATTGATTTTTAATATTATATAAATGATTATTTTATATATAGTAAAATTCTTGATTTTAATCTATATAGTGAATTTGACATATATATGGAATTATTAATTCTTGTTTTGAAATGTTTGAATATTTAAAGCTTGAAAGTATTGAAATTGAAATGGTTTATTTTGTGATTAAAAATCTGTATTTGAAATCGATATAGTTTGAAATGATTTATTGAGAAACTGAAATAAATAAAAATTGATGATTTGGGATTTGATTAAATTTGAATTTTGGAAATTGAGTTGATTTGAATCGATTTATGAAATTTGAGAAAGCTATTTTATTATATAAGGTATTTTAAATTATATTTAAAACTATTTATATATGTTACTTTATAAATTTATTTCATCTAAACTATTTTAATATAAATTATTTTTAATATAAACTATTTTAAATTATAACTATTTTATATAAACTATTTTAAACTATAAACTATTTTATTATATATACCATTATTTATATTTAAACAGTTAAGTGGGAAGTGTTATGATTCCGAGCATTATGATTTCTAAATTTTGATTTCCAAAGTATTATGATTAACAAAGTGTTTGATGAAAGAATGTTGTTTAAATTTAAGTAAATTATTAAATCAAGTTTTGAAATTATTTAATAATTAAATAAAATTGAATTCTTTAATAAGTGAAATTAAATTCTTTAACATGTGAATTTGAGTTTCTATAATAATTAAGTTTGAAATTTGTTTAAATTAAATAAGTAAATAAGTGAAATTGAATTTCTTTAAATAAGAAAAAAATATGATTGATAGAAATTAATACGAGACTTGTAATTTAAAGAATTTAATTTGATAAATTTAATTTAATTCAATTCATAAATTTTGATATAATGTGGGTAAACTTAAGTGATTGATTTAATGAATTGGAAATTCAATTGGAATTATTTTGAAATGATAAATTTACTTAATTTAAATGATTACTTAATGAATCCATCAATGAATTTAAATTTCTTTGAATTTAAATTAAATTAATGAAACCTATATATGAATTTAAATCAATATTTGAATTATTTTAAATAAAAATTGAAGTTGAATTATAGAGTTTTGAAATGGTTAATTTGGAAGTTTTGAAACGTAAATTATAGAAATTTATATAGAAAGGCTAATGAAATGTTGGCTTTCAAATTCTAAGTGAGATTGAAATTGATTTGGTTTTTGAAATTTATTAAACGACCAATCGGTGTAATAATTACGAAAGTTATTAAAGAAACCGGGATCGGTTATGGACATACTCTTTGTCTAAACCGAAAACCACTTTAATAACTATGCGTGGAGTGTGATCCGGAATGAAGTGGTTGGAATGATGTACGTGATGATTGAAGAAAGAGAACGAAAATGGATAAGATTGACACTTGTGTCAAATTGGAAATGACTAAAACAGGAGCCGTGCCGGGCCAAATGGGGTTAGCCACCTCGAGCGAACACACTTCTTCGTAAACTACTCATTACTTGTTATTGATTGGTGCGAACCCTTGAATTGGGAGTGTTGTTTCGTGGTATTGCGATTATTGCGGCGATGCGTTCTTACCAGTCCGGATCAGGCAAACGGTAGTTTCACTACCTTGAATATTGCCTCATGTGCCTTGCCATACTTGTATCCCTATACGCGACCACTATGATTTGTTTTGTGTTATACCTTTGAAGTACTCCTTGATATCCCACTAGTTTACGGTGGAGTTTACAGTGCTGTATAGACTATGACACTTATATAAAATGTGTTAAGGGGGATAATGGTAACGCCTTAACGCAATTTTGATACTTTATATTACTGATAGACATTATCTACTTAGCGTACACTACCACATAGTAGATAGTTTATCAGATCCTTAGAGGATGGTTATCCCAAACATCCTTTTAGTTACTTGTATTTCAGTTGTTATTTCACTTGAGTTGGATTTATTGATATAAGAATGTTAATCCTGACTCGAGTGTTTTGTGTTTTGATTTACGCTCGGGTCAGACTGAGTGTACCAGTATTCGAGACTCACCTTTCGAGTTGGAGCTTCACTTGGATATCCAGCTATCTATCCAGATTTCGGATATTCAGTTGATCCTAGTGATGTATTCTGATATTGTATTTGACTATTGTATTCGAGACTTCTGTTGTACCTTATTTAACTCTGATATATATATATATATATATAGTTGCTTCATGAACTACTAACTTTTGTTTCCGCTGCATTTATTACTCTGTATCTCTGATCTGTGATTATTTATTACTGTATATGCTGATTTTTACCAAATATAAACTTACAATCTGTTATTTTGAGTAATTCAATTCCGGCATCTTTGGATGCGAATGGTTGAAAATATCAAGTCGTTACACCTCTAAACCCAAAAAACTTCTAACTTCCTTTGGAGTAGTGGGTTGCTTCCGGTCTAGAATAGTGGAAACCTTACTAGGTTCTACAGAAATTCCTTCTTCATTAACAATGTGCCTGTGAAATCTAACTTCCCTAACCAAAAAATGACACTTAGAAAATTGGGAAAATAGAATGTTCTTCCTCTATATGTCCAAAACAATTTTCAAATGCTCAACGTGCTCCTCTTCTGTTTTGGAATAGATCAAAATATCATCAATAAACACAAGTACAAATTTATTCAACACTTCTCGGAATACATCGGTCATTAAGTCTACGAAGTATGCGGGAGCATTGGTTCGTCCGTAAGGCATGACTAACCATTCGTAGAATGTGTTTGGACCCTTGAAAGCTGTTTAGTGAATACAATCTTCAGCAATTCACAGCTGATGGAGTCCTTGGGCTGGATCCATCTTCGAAAAGAATCGAGCGCCGTGTAGTTGATCGAACAGATCGTCGATTTTAGGCAACAAAAATTTGTTTTTGAGAGTTAGTTTGTTGAGATCGTAGTAGTCCACGCACAATCTCAATGATCCATCAGACTTGGCCACAAACACCACAACTGAACCCCAATAGGAAACACTAGGACGTTTTAATCCTTTTCTAGCAAATCTTGGGTTTGATTGACTAGTTCTATTCTTTCTCTGGGTGCCATCCTAGGGCTTGCATGAACAATTGGACGAGCATTGGGTACTAAGTCAATTCTGAATTCTATTTCTCTGTGTGGAGGCAAAGATTTAACTTCTTCGAAGACGTCTGGAAATTCCCAGACAATAGGTATGGACTCAAGACTTGGTTCGGGATACCCCAAAGTATACATCAACTTATCCCTCTTAGGACTTAGATCCTCACAAGAGATTTCAATGAAATTACCAAATTTGGTTCTGATCGAAATCGTTCGATTATTACAATCTAGTTTAGTTTCGTACTTCGTTAGCCAATCCATTCCGAGTAAGATTTCAAATTCATTAATGTCGGAACAAAGGGACTGATAGGAAATTGATGACAAGACTACGAGATAGGAAGGTCTCTACATCGTAGACAATGGTTCGTAGGGCCACCAACTAGATTTTTCATGCAAAATGGGCTCGTCGACAAATTCAGTTTTAAGTTTTAATTCGTTTACGGTTTGTTGGGAGATAAAGCTATGTGTAGCTCCCGTGTCAAACAAAACTCTAACAATTCTATAATAAATGAGAAGGTTACCTTCCAGAACTCCTTTTCCTTTATCCGCCTTTGAAGTTGAGGGGTCATCTTTTATCGCATACAATTTTGCTACCTGAGCTTGCTTCATTGCTGGGCAATCTTTTACTAAGTGTCCAGGCTTGTGACAATTATAGCATTCTCTGGCTCCCTGACTAGACTTCATAGGTTGTTCTTTCTTTACTTGTTTCCTTGGATTCTTGCAGCTATTTGAGTAATGGCCCTTTTCTCGACAATTGTAACAAGTAATATCTCCAGCCGGGTTTGCCTGATTACTCTTCTTCTCCTTACCTTGATACGATTTCTTGCCTCCGAACTTCCTTTTCTCCCAATTCGGATTTCTAGCATTTTTTTTCTCCTTCGAAACTCCCTACATATCCAGGGTAACATATCTATAACCCATATCGATCAGAAAAAGATTCCTTCACGTAGGCAGTCATTCTCTCATGGAATTTCTTATTCGTTCCACGAATAAATCTTTCATTCTTCTTCAAAGGTGTATTCACCCGCTCTAGACCAAATCGAGATAACTCATCGAATTTGTTCAAATATTCCTCAAGTGATAAATTTCCCTACTTCAAGTCCATAAATTCCTAGTACATTCTGGAGATACCAGCAGACGACATATAGAGTTTCTCAAACATCTCTTTGAATCCACTCCAGGTGAACTCATCTTCCGACTTATCCACTGTAACAGTGTCCCGCCCGGCTAGAGCTTCCTCTTGGAGTTGCCAAGAAGCTATCAATCCCATTTGATAGTCTTCTAACTTCAATCCTCTAAAAATTATTTCACATGATCGAAACCAGGCTTTCGCTTCGATAATAGACTCCTTGCCTGTGAATAGCTTATCACCAAGTCTGGAAAAACTTCTATATAGATCAGCAAGATTCGGCTAAGGTTGAGTGGGAATAGCTGCTTCCGTTGTTACAAGGACTTGACAAGTTGTAGTGGTATTTCCTTGGCCCCTACCTCGTCTTCTTCTAATGCTCATTCTCACTATCTGTAAATAGTAAGCAAACTTAATTTAGACTATACGGACGAGATATCTTAGGGATACACTCATTCTAGGGTATTTCTAACCCTATCTCTATTGAGTCACCTAATATGTTAAACTCCATAGGTAAAGTTCTTACTCAACATTTAGCTTTGATACCACTTGTCATGACCCGAAATCCAGCGTTCAAAAATCGACATCAAATACGTCACTTGTATTCGACTGTCGAAGATTCAAACATCGAGCTCCAGTTCGACGAAGCTTATAACAACATTAGATGAATACAAAGCAGCGGAAAAAAAACGAAGATAATTTCGTTGATAAACATGACAGATACAACATTCATCACAATATTTGAACAACACAAACATCAGAGTGATATATACATAATACAACAATAGAACGATAACATCACAACGGAACAATAACAACAGATCTTCAAAAGGGTTCCAACATACTTCAACTTGATAAGGCCTTCCAAGACTCCAAACACTTCAAAAGATTTCCAAACCAAATACTTTCCAAAATCCGACAGCTTCCAAAAGACTTCTAAATCCAAGCTAGCTCCAAAACACGGATAACCTACTTCTACGCTACCCGTGTGGAAATTATGGGCACCTAGAGTTTAGGTAGGGAATAATAAACTCCAGGTCAGTCATGAGACTGGTATGAGTAAACAAAAGCAGTTGTTTATCGAATTTTTTTTAAAAGAAATTCGTTCATGCTTTTGAAAAATTAAACTACCGTAAGGCCTCCCCACACACACACACAATGCAATCGCATAATTGGAGGAGATTTCTCCTTATGATAGTCAAATATGCTTGATACGAGAAAAATTATTTTGATCTTATTATTAGTGCATAGTGTGAAAATATTTCGAAAGTATAATATTAATCTTAGCCGGCATAGGTACCATTATATTATGCTTAATATAGCCTCCACCTCATGTGGTAGGTTATACAACTGCAATCGTAAAGGGTGCGTATTGGTGGTTGGATTTCCAATAATTGATCAGGCTAAGGAACTTCCTATGCCACATAGGTACGCCTCTGGAGGGACGCCCCGAGAGCCTAACCGGATCTCTGCCAATACAAGGTCGGGTTACCTCTGTAACTAGTTAACTACTACACGAGTATGCCATCCCTCGATCATAACCGACCTTTATCCAGGTCCCCAACAACAACAACCATAAAGAAACATAATTGCAATATCCACATAAGTTAAGTATGTGGGCTCCATACCATGATACCACTTTTTATCCAGAAGGAAATACACATGCCCTAAGGGGCGCTACCCTAATAACCTTGCCGCATCCTTCCTGTTTCGGCCATTACCGGGTTGTGAGGTCCGACGAGGTCTCGTCTACAAAGCTATGCTTTTCACAAAAGCCATGCTTCGATCAACAAATGAACAACAACACTCAGCATGCCACACTATCAAATTGGGAGTATATCACTAATAACCATCAACTACATAACCTCTGAGCTCATACGTCTCAGAGAAGATCGTTAAGCTAAGAGAATAAATTCTCCACCACTAAACAAAAATGTATTTGATAGAAATTAGCTTTATATCTCAAAGTGTAATGCTAGACATACAGCCATACAAATCCGTTCCGAGTTCGAATGGAACTGAAGGCACTTCGTCCAATAAAGGAAGAAGCCCTTGCAATTCGGGTATCCACAATCCCGATCAGACTCCCCATCACATATGGAGATCTCTATACCAGAGCAACTCAGTGTAGAGTCATTGGACAGGTTATCCTATCATTCTCGAAGACACACGGTCTTCACTACCATCTTCAATTGCTATCCATTTCGTCGTATCACTATTCGGAATGGGTTATATGACACATAGTCCTCTCCCGGCTAGAGCAAATAGTGAGGGCTTTATTTTAAAACATGTGGATATATCAATCACAAAGATTCACTATTAAGATTCGATATGGATTTCGGATAACCAACTGGATTCGACTCCCTATCACATCGAAATTCAAATGCCGTTTTACGGGCTAAGGAGTTTCAACATTCACGTAGTAACATATTCATACATATCACAGCTCAGCACAAAATAATTCATATCACATAGTATCACAACCACATATCAGGGATATCAATCAATACAAAGAATTAAATAATAATCAATCATATATAATTCGGATGAATTGATCGTGTGATTATAATCAATTAATCACTTAATTATTTTTACTAATTAACGTTAGTTAATGATTAATTATCCTTAATTATGAGTTAATTAACCCTTAATTATTAATTAATTAATCTTAATTAATTAGCCTTAATTATCATTTAATTAAATTTCAATTATTAATTAATAAATTAATTAATTATTCTTAATTAATGCTTAATTATTAATTAAATAATCTTAATTACTTTCATTAATTAATTATTCTTTAATTAATTACATAAATAATTTATCCTTAATTATAAATTAATTAACCTTTTATTATTATTTAATATATTAAATTAACAAACCTTGTAGATAATTAATACTAACCCATAAGTCAACTTAAAAGATTTAAGGTTAATTATTAATTTAAAACAACATCTCATTTAAATTAATCATTTATTTAAATTAAATTAAAAACTTATTTATAAATAATGATTACATAATTATAATAAATTTAATTATTTTAAAATAATTACCTTAAACCTTTACTAATCCCTTTTTAAATAAAATACTTATTTTAAAAGAATAAGTCAAAAATTATTCAAATTTGAATTTGTTTTTAAAATTTTGAAAACTGTTTTCTACCCAATCCGAAGCCTCCCAGAGTCTACCCCGAGCTATCACACCGATTACTTTGAGTTTCCCCCAAAACTGACCCGTACACTTTCCAAACTTAATTCTTTATTTAAGTTTTAGAAAAAACCTGGTGCACACACCAAATCACCCGAGCTATCACTCAAGCCCGAGACAAGATTTCCCGAAGACTACTTTGAGCTCTACCCTTCTTCCCAAATTACTTCATACTGACACAACCCAGATACATTGTGCACGTGCACAATGATTCCATCCACCACCGATCGATGCTACAATCGTCGACGGGTCGACGACAACTTCCCATAGGCCTCCGACCATCCAGCAACATGAATCGATGACGAACTCGTGATTAAGCTACACGACCCAGGCTGGGAAAAAAATGATCGCCAAAGGAACGTGTCACCCTGACTCCATAGACCACCAGAAGCGTCGAGATTCCGGCCAGAGCTTCGCCTATCTCCCATGTTTCGATCGCCACCGGTGCGGTCGACTCCAATGCAACGACGAGACGCCAGCAACGCGAATTCCGACCATAACTAAAACATGAGCTTAAACCCTAGATTAGCAACGTCCGGTCACTACAATGATCAGGAATTTTCCTGATCATTTTTCCCATGCTAGTCCATACCTCGACAACCCACAGCCACGATCCCGAGACCTCTACATTCATCGATTACCAGAATTTGTTGAAAATGATGATTCCGTTCATCGTCGTGCTTCTTAGAGGATATTTTATTAAAAATTATAATTTTGTTTTAGAAATCATCAATTTTAAAAATATTTCGATTTATATAATTGAAATCAGAAATCATGATAACTAAATTTTCAACAAGTTTTAAGTTTGCCTGTAATTTCAAATTTCCAGAAGAAACTTTAATTTATTTTGCTTAGATTTATTTTTAGAACTTGAATCATGGTTAAACAAACATATCTTGTTTAGATACTAAAGCCTAATAAGGATTAGAGGAAGAGTAATCGAATTTTGAACAGGTTTGATACCTGAAAACCTGGAACAAAATGTATATGTCTGTTTTCTAGACAAGCACAGCCAATCCATACATATATCCATACATACTTGCATACGTACAATACTTTATCACTTTTATTTCAAGCATGATTTTCAAACAATCAAGTCAAAATCCAGATTTCAAAAGTTTACTCACCTGTTTGCTTTGAAAACAGAGAACTTGTTTGGGTTTTAAAACTTGAAGGCTGGAAAATGTTTTGATTGCTGAGTTTTTGATCTTGAATTTGAAAACTTGATGTTGATCTTGAAACTGAAATTATTGAATTGATAGCTTGCTGAGTTGAAATTTGGTTTACAGGCTTGAGATGATTTCCAGGCTTAAGACTTTGAATTGAAAAAGGTGTTAAACTTCTAGGTTTTGCTTATTTGATTTGATGATTTTCCTGGTTTTGATTTGATTTTAATTTTCTGGTTTCACAAGCTTTTGATTTTTTTATCTCAAATTTTTAAAGTTTTGAAAGTGTTAAAGAAATGAGAAAATGAAGTTGAAATGGTTTATATAATCTTGATTTCTATTTTTATCAATTTTTCTCAAAAATAAAAACAAAATGACACTTGTTCATTTTAATTACAAGATCATTACACTTGTTAAACCACTTGTCTCATGAATTACACTTATTAATCTATTCGCTTAAAATTTAACACTTGTTAACTTATATTTTATAAATTAAAAACTTGTCTTTTTATGTTTTATATTAATTTTTAATTACATTTTCTATTTTTGTAAGTATATCCTTCTTTATTTAAATATATAAAATTTTAAAGACAATGCTTTTAAAACTAATTATACATTTAATAAATTACCTATATGTTATTTTAGATCCAAATTATTTTACTAAGGCATTTATTTAAATTTTAAATTCAAATTCAAATTCAAACACAAATTCAAATCAACCCACATATGAATATATATATATTTTTTAAATTCAAATAATTTTAAAACATTTATTATTTTAAATTTTAAACTCAAATGCAATTACAATCTTATTTATGTATATACTAATTAACAGTTATTTTATTTGTTTTGAAATTATCAAATTAATTTGAATTTTATTTCAAAATTTATATTAATTACTAATTTTGAATCTGATAAAAATTAGAATGTTACATCTGATTTCTTTGATTCTCAGATTTGAGTTGTTTTACAGGTTTTTATTTTTTCTTTGATCTGGTTTGAGTTCTGATTTTCTTAGGATTTTGATTTTGAAAATAATGAACAAAAGAAATGAGAGAGAGGAGAAGGAATAATTATATAGATTTAAATCCTATTTTTATTAATTTTCTCAAGAATAAAAACTAAAATGACACTTGTTAAATTTAATGACCAAACTATTACACTTGTAAATTCATGTGTTAAAAACTAAACACTTGTCTAATTTCATAACAAAATGCTACACATGTACTTTTGCATGAGAAAAATATTTATACATCATTTTTAAATTGTTTTTCCTATTTTATAAATACATTTTCCTTATTTATATATGTAATCTTAAAATAAAAATGATTTTAAATAAATTATATACTAATAAAAATCTTACATAAATTATTTTTAAATCCAGTATTTTAAAAAAAATTAGAATTTCAAATTCAAATTGCAATCCATTCATACACACACACACACATACATATATATATAATCACACACTTATTAAATTTGTTTTTTTGGAAAATTTCAATTCAATTTCAAATTAAATTCCAGAAATTCATATTAATTACTAATTTTAAATATGATAAAAAAATTGGGATGTTACATGGTGCATATAAAATGTATTGTATTATTACCATTCTCTTCGGTTTAAACTTTTGTTAGGCTGGCATCTCAATTGCATCACATAAATATGATCTCGATTCCATATCACCATTTCAATTTACAGATATATTGAATCTACTACCGGTTATAGTTTATTTTGAAGCAAAAGGTCTCTTCGAAACAGAAAATGTTCAGTTTTCCAAGGTATTTTTTATTGCTTACTATTTATACTGCAACCTGGGCTATTAAGATCATCCCTATATTTTTGACAGTGTCACTTTGTTTTTATCATTAAACATGTAACTAATCCCTTTATATTTGAAATATATGCAGTTCATGAAGTTATAGATGGTGTATGCAATTGTCCTTGTTGGAGTGGGAAAATTCCAAATTTGTAAGTGTAACATTTTGGTTTTGCTTTTCAGTTCATATAATATGTTAAATAATATCATGTGTTCAATTTACAAAGTTTATGAAAATTAATTACTATTATAAAAATTAACTTATTTAATAATAATAAAATTAAGTTAACCGAGTTTTAATAATAATATTAATAAATTAATTAAGCTGATAAAAATTAATTAAGTTTTGTTGTAATCAAATAAGTTTTATATATTTAACTAAGTTTAAGTTAACTAAAATTTATAAATAATAATAGTATAACTAATTTAACAAAGTTTTATAAATGATGATGAATTAATTAAGTTTGTAAAAATTTACTTAGTTTATAAAAATTAATTAAGTTTATAAAAATTATCCAAGTTAATAATAATAATATAGTTAAGTTAATTGAGTTTTAATAACAATATAGGTATAAATTAACTAAGTTATGTTAAAATTAAACAAGTTTTATAAAATTAACTAAATTTAGGTCAACTAAATTATACAAATAATAATAATATAACCAATTTAACAAAGTTTCATAAATAATGATGATTATGTTGATGAATTAACTAAGTTTCTATAAATTAACTAAGTGTATAATAATAATGGTAATAGTAATAATAACAAAAATATAATTAAGGTAACCGAGTTTCAATAACAACAACGACGACAATAATAAATTAACTAAATTAACCAAGTTAATAAAAATTAACTAAGCTTTGTTAAAATTAAATAAGTTTTATAAAATTAACTATGTCTAAGTTAATTAAATTTTATAAATAATAGTAATATGACTAATTTAACAAAGTTTTATATATAATAATAATAATGCTGAATTAACTAAGTTTATATTAATAATAATAATAATAATATAATTAAGTTAACCAAGTTTTAGTAGTAACAATAATAATAAATTAACAAAGTTAACAAAGTTAATAAAAATTAACTAAGTTTAAGTTAACTAATTTTTATACATAAAAATAATACAAATAATAAGTTTATTGTAACTAAAGTGTATAAAAATTAACTAAGTTTATAATAATAATAATAAATTAACTAAGTTTACAACAATTTTATAAGTTCAAGACAATTTATAAAAACCAACAAAGTTAATAAAATCTATGTTTGAGAAAATTTATAAGTTTAGGTTAATTAAAATATAACTTAACACATTTTAAGTTTTAGCAATTGAGATAATTTATAAGTTCGAGTAAATATAAATAAAACTATAAATAAGTTAACCGAGCTTTATAAAAGTTAACTAATTTTTATAAAAATTAACAAAAATTTTAAAAATTAACAAAGTTTTATATAATTTTACCACGTTTTATAAAATTTAGATAAACTTAGTGTTACCCGGCACCTTGGGCCGGCTACAAAACGACTGGTGAAGATATTATTATTAGCACTAGACAAGATTTTGACCAAGAAGATCCTGGAGGTATAAGGGTTTGATGCAATCGACATGTTTCGACATCCCTGGCACGGTGCAGACTGGAGGTGTTAGCAAGTTGTCAGGCCCACAACAAAGCAAAAGCGTTTGGCCTGCCTGGCCCGGTGCACAGAAGTCACCTACTATGGGCCGAGGTACCTTGTTCCTAAGCCCATGAGGGAAGTCCAACCCATCTTCTTCTATAAATAGAAGGGCAGAGGCACAATGAAATGGATCTTTTTGGAAGAACATTGGGGAGGCCCTGCCATTTTGGATACTCTCCTCTTTTTAATTCAAACTTGTATGCAAGTGATTGGTTTATGGATTGTATCTGTATTCAAGTGATTGAGAAAGCAATAAAGATTAAACAAAAAGTGGATGTAAGCAATTACGCCGAACCACTATAAATCTGGTGTTCTCGTTTTTGTTGTTCTTTTTGCATTGAATCACACTATTCTTCAGTTCTAATTTACTCTCTTTATTAATCTCTCTACATAACTCTACTCAAGAGTGTTAGTGACCAATTTTGGTGCTAACACTTGGAAAAATTAATTAAGTTTTATTTGAATTTAATTGAGTTAATGAGTTTTAATAATTAAATAAGCTTATTATAAAAATTAACCAAGTTTTATAAAATTTAACTAAGTTAACTAAGTTTTATAAAATTATTTAAGTTTAATAAAACTTTAACCAAGGATGTTCAATATAATTTAAATATGCAAAATGGTTTCGTAATCATTCTTTGATTGTTAAACTTGTCTACAGGTAATTAGCTTTTTAGGAGTAAAGAACAGCTGTAGCAAAGAATTATGTGTAATCAAGTATTGAATGGCTATAATTGTTATATATACTATAATATTTTGTTAATACTTGGTAACATTTAAAGCCATTCGTTACTTGATTATCCGTAATTCATTATATTCGGAAGGAAGACTGTCGGCAACAAAGAATTATTGGTAATCAAGCAATAAACATGACTTTAATTGTCACGTACCATATCACGCCTTCTATGGGTTTGTTTTATACCATACCTATGGGGTGCCCTCTGTGTAAACCTCCGGTTTACGGAGGAGCGTACGGTATTGTATAGACTATGCGAATATATAATGTATTAAGGGGGATATAGATAACGCCTTAACCCTATTTCGATATTTTTACTTTACTGTAGACATTATATATGTAGCGTGTTGTATTGTGTATGTAGATAGTTTATCGAATCCTTAAAGGATGGAATCCCAACATCCCTTTAAGTTATATTGCATTTACTTGACATTTCACTTGAACCTGATTTATCTGCATATGAATGTTAATCCTGATTCGAGTGTTTTGTTTTTCCTTACACTCGAGACAGCTTGAGTGTCACAGTTTGAGATTTATCCTTTGGAGCTGGAGTTCGTAGGAAGATCTAGCTTATTTTTATCTATTTCAGCTTTTAGTTTATTAATGTTATTTCCAGTTGAATTTTCAGATGTGTCATTTGCTTTGTACTAAAAACTTCTTTGTACTGGAATTTCTTATGTATTCTATTCTCAGACTATGATATTTCTGTAGTGGATTTATGAACTACTGTTTATCTTTCCGTTGTTTGTTGTAAACTCTGTGTCTGTGCTGTGATTGATTTACATACTATATATGCTAAGTTATGCCAAATAAATATATTAAAAATCCATTATCTGGAGCAATTTAGGTCAGACATGTGTGGAGTATTATCGATTTGGATGGTTCGAGATAGTGGGTCATTATAGAAAATCCATAAATCATCAAAGTGCTACGGTTGGAATAAAATATTGAATGGCCATTCAATTTAACCCAAAATTTCCGCAAGCTCCGAATTCATTCAATCCAACTCCATAGCATAGAATTCATAAATACAACCACTACGCGACATTTCACACTTAGTTTGGACCTCGTATGAAAAAGATATGTATCAATTAACATTTTAAAAAATAAATTTAAAATTAACCTGAATAATAAAATTTCAAATTTCAAAATTTTCTCCCTCCCCCAAACTTATGCTCTTTCCTACCATGTCTTTTATTATTATTATTATAAATTGATCATGATTTCGATTTGACGCCACCTCGCCTGCCTCCATGCGCGCCATCGATCACCCAAAATCACCTAAAAACTGCGCCTCTTCAAATCCAAACCGCCGCCACGTCGAGCCTCGATTCGACGATCAAATTATATGGATGAAATCTTGAGGATAAGAACAACTTTCGTGTTGAACATTTTGGCTAATTTGGCTTGGATGAGTTGGTGAAATCATGGCCGTTGGATCTTAGGGTATGGAAAATGGCGGCTGGAGGTTGGTTTTAGGGTTTGGTAGCAAACAAAGAAAGGTAATGCCTTTATATGGAAAATTTGTAAATCATTATTCATTACTAAAAATTTCAAACTCAAATGAAGCGTGCCGCCTGGCATTCCATATGTTGTACTCCAGTTTAAAACACAATGGAATATATATTGAATGCCAATTCCATCATATACAGAAGTTAATTTTTCGAGTCAAATTATATTAATTTAAATTCCTTTAATTAATATCTACGGGTCTCAAGCTCGCACGATTGGACGATATGTCCGGTCGCCATGAAATTTGTAACGATCCAGAATTTCTGTCATTTGAAATTCAGATATTTAATTGATTTTAAATATCAACAAATAAAATTTGTGAGTCAAATAAATTATTTTTCGAATATTTAGATTTAATTGGATAACTAAATCGATAATTTAATATTTGGAATTGCGTAAATAATTGAAAATCGGGTTTAATGTGATTAAAATTGATTTATAAAGTTATATTAAATCATATTGGAGTTAGAACAATGTTTGTGAACTTTTAAAACTGAATTAAAAGTTAATTTGTGAAAATTGAATATTTTAATATTTAATCGACTAGTGAAAATAATCATTTTTCAAACCGTCTCGGATTTCGACGAAACTAGTTTCATCGGATCCGCAATGTTATATTATTTTAAGGTTTCAAATTTCGTGTCAATCAGATTTATCGTTTGTCCGGGACAAGATAAAACGCATAGAAATTTGATTAACCGATTTAATTTAAATTTGATCGTTTATTGCCGTAACTCGCACAGATGATCGAATTGGCTCCCAAAACCTATTCCCTTGTGTTCGGAACGCATGGTAAACCCTACAAACGTCAGCCAGCACGCTTCGTTTGGAGTTTGGAAAATTTCGAGTGAATAGTGTTTGCGTAAATTTTCTATAAAAGGATGACTTATTCACAAATTTGCAACAAAGAAAACCCTAGGGTTTGTAGCCGCCAGTTCTAACATCAATGGCCAAAATTTTCTTTCCTTCTCCCTCTGATTTCTCCAAATCTATTCAGTTTCATCAAAAATGTTTAACTACAAAGTTGTAGATTATAACGAGATCTATGAAATCAACGGTAATGATTGGGAAAAATGCGGTGGATCATCGGCAAATGGGCCACGAAGTCGTCGCGTTCAAGTTCGATTTCAGGAGGCTGGGGGCGACCGAGTTCCACCTAGCTCCGGCCGTGGGTGATGCTTGAGTGGACGAGCATTTTGGTGGTAGTTGATCGGGGTAGAAGTGGATGTAGGGAGGTGCGGCTTGCAAATTTCGAACGTCAGTGATGGGTTCCTTCGTTCGAACGAAGGATGGAAGGAGAAAGCAATTTCGCGGCCGCGATCTTCTTGGTTTGAAATGTGCGGCCCAGATTGCAAGTGGGTTTGAAAATTGAAAATAAAATAACAATTGTTTGTATTATAAATTGTACAAACTTCTAAACATCATAACTTGTTCATACGAGGTCGAAAAATTACGAAACGAATTGCATTGGCTTCGTTTTGTCGAGCACTAAGCAATGGAATTGGAATGGAGTCGATTGGAGGTAGTGATAATTTTGGGTAAAATTAAACGCACGTTTAATTTTATTCGAAACAAATGCTACAACTATTTCGGAAACTCAAGGTGAGAACTTCTCACTCAATCGAATTGTTTCGATTTAAATTTTAAATAGTTAAATTTAAAATTGCTTGATTGTGTGATTGGATGATAATTATTATCTGTTGTATTGAAATGGACCCTATACGCCGTATATTAAGCAGATGTTATTTATTACAAACATATACCGCGATAATTCCAACTTGTATGGAATTGGTGTTATATATGTACTTGTAGTTGATTTTCCCGCATTATATAGCGGATAAGACCCTATTGCGCCGCATAATAGCGGATAGTATTTTATAAATCCCATATACCGTGATATTCCGTCTTGAAGCGGAATTGGTATTGTGCTAACATCTACGGATGCAGGGAAACAGGTTGGAGGGATCCAACTGGATTCCTCAAATGATTGAATTGGTTTCAATGTTATGTGTTGATCTATTTGTAATCTGCGTGATTATCTTTGTGATTGAAATCGTTAAAGGCTAAAATTTAGCCGAATATTTTTTTGGTATCGTTAGATGCCGAAAGTAAATAAAATTGGATTTTTAAAAATTTAAGTTGAGAATTCATAATAAAATTTAATTTTGGGATTTATTTATTTTAAATAAATAAACGTTGTAATGTTTATGTTATAAAAATTATGATTTTTGTGAAATATAACCGAAATGTGATTTTCGAAATAAGTGGTTGATTAATTTATAAAATGGTTTAAATTGAGATTTTTGAATTATTATAAATTATTTATATAAAAGATTTATAAAATTGATATTTAGAAATTAAAATATTGGAATTATAAAATGATTTTTTTATAAGTATTAAAATGAAATAAAAATGGATTTCATAAGTAAATGAAATTTATAGATTTATAAATTGTGAAGTTATAAAATGAATAGATTCTGTAAAATAAAAGATTTATAAGTAATTAACGTATAAATTGGATTTTGGCGTTTAAATGAGATATAAATAAAAATTTGTTAATTAAGGGATTTTTATAAGTTGGAGTTTTTATAAAATATATATATATATATATGTGTGTGTGTGTGTGTGAATTTATAAACATCGTTTTATAAATCCGAAATCAATTGAATTTGATAATTTAAACATAAAAGTTTATTAAAGGAGATATATTCGTGATTTTGGACAGCGAATAATCCTTTAAGTTAAATGTTGTAATAATAAGAGTTTGGTTGGAAAGTATATTCACGATTTTGGACAGTGAATATATTATTAAATAAAATGGATATGTTTTGGGGAAGTGATATTATAAGATGAAGTTAATTGTTTTGAAGATGTTTTAAAAGGTATTAAATATCGAAACCATAGATTTCAACATTCATTGTTGAAATAGACGTTTTCGAGGAATATAAGGAAATGGTGGACTACAACATTGTTGTTATAGTAAATGATTTCCGAAAGGAAATGTTTTATATAGTATTGGGATTTATATATCTATTTTAAGTTCGAATCCCTATACTAGTGATTTTGGGTTATCGTAACAATGTTTTACGTAACATTTGTTTTGACCCAAATAAATGTGTTTAAGAGGATGTTTTCCTTAAAGAATAAAATATATACTTAATTTGGATTTAAGTATATTGAATATTTTCCAAATGTTGAAAATAAATGGATTTGTGAATTACTTATTATTGAATAAGTATGAAAATGTTTTCCAACATGAAGTGAATGTTTTGAGATTATATCTTTGAAGGATAAATTGAAAATGAATATTAGATACGATTTGGAAATCGTATATTCATAGATATTTTGGAAAGGTAAATTCACTATGGAATTTATAAAAGAAAGGGAGATTTGTTTAAAAATAAACATTAATTTATTTTGATGTGTGGGAATAAATTTATGGATTTGGAATGTAAATTTAATAAATCGGTAATGATTTATTTGATAGGTTTAAATGAACCATTTTGAAATGAAAGTTGTAAAGGTGAAAAGTGATTTGAAATTTGTTTTCAAATGGTTGAAGTATGGAAATTATATCTTGTAAAGATATTTTTGAAAATAAATAATTTGGGAAATTATTTGAAATCGGGTGATGTTGTGAATATTGATTGACAGTTAAATAACCGACTATCAATATTGACCTTTAAATAGGTATTTGTTGTGAATTGGTTGAAATTGAATGCTACATTTATTTTTAAATTATTGCGCTCGTTATTCGGATTATCCATTTCGAATAGTGATGCGACGTAATGGATAGCATTGAAGACCGGTGTTGAAGACCGGGTATTTGTGAAAACGATAGGATGACCTATCGATTGTCTCTGCACCTATAGCTACGGTATGGAGATTTCCTTTGTGATGGGAAATTCGATCGGGATTGTGAATACCCGGATTGCAAGGGCTTCTTTTGAAGTGCCTTCGGTTCTGTTCGAACCCGGAACAGACTTGTATGGTTACGTGTCTGACATTACATTTTGAGATATAAAGCAAATTTCTTTCAAATATATTTCCGTTGGTGGCGGAGAAATTATTCTCTTAGCTCAACACCCTTTGAGGTTATGTAGTTGAAGGTTATCAGCGATATACTCCCAATTTGGTAATGTGACATGCTTAGTGCTGTTGTGTGTTGATCATTCACTGATCATTTGTTAATCAAAGCGTGGCTTTGTGCCTAGCTTGTGGACGAGACTTCGTCAGACCTCACTCCCCAGAAATGGTCAAAACAGGAATATGCGGCAAGGTTATGAGGGTCGCGCCCTTTAGGGTATGTCATTTCTTTCTGGAAAGGGTGGTATCACGGTATGGAGCCTAGATACTTACTCATGTTGACACACTATATTTATTACCGTGTGATGTTGGTTATCAATCGCTCGGATAAAGGTCCAAAGGGACCGGGGGATGACATATTCGTGTAGTATTTACCTAGTTACAGAGGTAGCCCGGCCTTGTGTTGGCAGAGATCTAACCGTAACGTTAGGTTCTCGGGACGTCCCGCCAGAGGCGATCCCATTGACAGAAGGAAGTTCCTTAGCCTGACAATTTGTTGGAAAATCCAAAGAAACAATACGAGACTTGTACGGTTTTAGTTGTATTACCTGCCATGGAATGTGGCGGTAACCTGCTATTGAACATGGTGGCTATAGTAGGCATACGATAATGGTCGTATGTTGGCTAAGATTTATATTCTATTTTCGAAATGCTTTCTACACTATGCACTAATAATAATATCAAAAATGATTTGTTTTGCGTAGTAAGCATCTTTGACTATCATAAGGAGAAATCTCCTCCAATTCTGCGTTTGCATTGTGTGTGCGAGGAGGCCTTATGGTAGTTTCATTTTCCAAAAGCATTGCGGATATTTTTCACTTCCCTTGTTGTTGTTGTTTTAAAAGATAAATAACTGTTTTAAGTTCTCACACCAGTCTTGCTTATCTTAGTGAAACATGATGGGGGTTCTCGCTTCGCGGTGGCGAACGGGAGACTCTTACCCCTGCATGTCCTCTCTTCGTGATTTTCCGTTGTTTGTTGTGGTAAACTCTGATAATGTAATGTAATGTGATGTAATGTAATAATTGATATAGTTCTTTGTTTTAAAGTTATTCATTTATCTATTATATGTTGTTCCGCTGCGACTGTGAGATTCTGATATTGTTTCTGTTGCTTTTCTTTCTCTCTTCTTCTATCTTTTTCTTCTTCTTAAACCCTAAGAATTCGGTTTTCCGGCATTCGATTGCTCGGCAGTTGATACAGTGGACGTATTAATGTCGATTTTCGAAAGTCGAAGAATCGGGTCCTTACAGCGTGGTATCAGAGCATATGGTTAAGTGATAACCTTGGCTCTGTTGGGGATTACTCATTAGAGATAGAGTCAGCAGTACTCTAGAATGAGTTGAGTGTAATAATAGTTATGAGCGCGTATTTGTTAGTGAATATAAAATTGTTTTATGTTGTGATGATTGGTTTGTGGAGTGGTATATGGGTTCTGGTCGGTATAGTCTGTACAACTCTATCGATAGGGATCTCTAAACACTTGTATAAAACAATTCGACACGATATTGTTTTAAAATAGGGTAAATGAAATAATTTTACCCAAAACTATTTTGTATATAAAAGGGAATAATTTTTGTAAATTATTATAGTATATGGCTGCTTGTTTGATAGGAAGTGATAATATTATTATCATTTGAGTAGGAAATTGAAATTGTAACTCCAAAGTTAAGAAATAAATTTACACCCAAGTGGAATTTATGAATATGAATTGTAAATGTGATTTGTAATTTGAAGTAAAAATTTCAGAGAAGTGTTTGGAAATGTTTTGAAGAAAATTTAAATTTTTTGGAGATTCGGGAGGTTTTAATCCCTTTTTGGTTTGAAAATAATTTTCAAAGGTTTTGGAAGGATAAAAGCTCCAAACTCTTTTCGGTCGCTGGAAAATAATTCCGGTGATGATCGCGACATCATCGGTGTTCATTTTCGAGTTTCCAAAAGAGGAATTGCTGCAAATTGTTTTAAATTAAACTTGTTTGGAAAATTTGGGTTTGGTTTTGGGAATTCAAAAGATAATTTGAATTGATTTCAAAATTGGTTTTGACAGGTTGAACAGGCTCTGGAATCCTATTTTAAATATTTATCGAATTGGTAAGTGAGTTGATAACTTACACAAGTTGAATTTTGATAGAATAAATTTAACTTAAAGGATGGAGTTAAATTAAAGTAAGTATAAGTGAATCAATCAAATAAAGTGAATTTAAAGAAAGGTCTAAGAGGAAGTGAAATGATCTTATATATATAAGAAATGATTACTTAAAGAAAATTTATTAAGTTAAAAATAAATTTGGGTTAGTAACAAATGAATTGAAATTGAGTTTAAATTATGAAAATAAAACTGTGAATGGATAAATAAATTTACAATTGCAAGTAAATGTAATTGAAATTGAATGTTGAAATGGAATATAACTTAAGTAATGTTGAATGAAGTTGATTTGGTACCAAAGTAAAATAAGTAAAGTGATAAATATAAACTTAAGTTATATAAATGAAATTCAATTTGAAACGTTAAATGAATTAGCAATTGAATTAATGAATAAATTGAATGTAAGTCAATTTAATATTAAACCAATTGGAATTAAAAGTGTTAAACCAAATTGAATGTAAATTTAATAAATTCGGTTATGTTGGTTATGATTTGGTTGTTATATGATTGTTAGTTGATTGTATATGAATTCATTAAGTGTTGATGAAATTGAATTAGTGAAATTGAAAGCTAAAGTAATTGAATCCAAATTGGAAGTAAATGAATATGAACTGGATTTGATTTGAATTGAAAGTGAACTAAGGTGAATGTAAATTAGTGAATGTAAACTAACTAAAATCGAATGAATGAATGTTAGTAAAATTTAATGTTAACAAGTCAAACATGCATAAATGGGAAACCAATTTGAATTGTGCAAAATGATTCTTAAATATTGTAATTGGATAGTATGGCTAGCAGGATATACAGGTGTATTAAAGGAAATAGAATTGGAATTTTGATTTTGAAGATAAAAAAATTGAATTGCTCGACAAAAAGGTATGTATTTGAATTTCAGTATGAAATTTGATGATTTTCTTCTCCAGCCACTTGGCCTTTTCTTTTCTTTTTGAAACTGGGGGGCCGTTGTGGCATTTTGTAGTCGTACCGAGCTAGCCGCGCAAAGGAGAGTTGGCGAATTTTTTTGAAAATTTAAGGCGTTCGAATATTTTTGAGAAAAAGGGAAATTTTTTGAAACTATAACTTTGATCTGAGTTGAAAAGTTAAACGATATAGTTGGTTTTGGAAAAGTATAACTAAGTTGGATTTGAAAACTTAGTAAATATTTGTAAGAAGTTTAACTATTGAATTTTTGGGAAAGTTAAACACTTAAGTGATTTTGGTAATTTAATTTAAACAAATCATAATAAAAATGTAGAAGTTGAACTAGAAAATGGAAACCAGTGTTTTGGTTGAAGTTAAAGGTAAGGTGAACATAAAATTTTCACTTATGGATTTTTAAAAGTTAATGGATTCTTTAACTTTTCTTACTTGGTAATTTCGAGGACGAAATTCTTTAAGGGGGGAAGTTTGTAACGACCCAGAATTTCTGTCATTTGAAATTCAGATATTTAATTGATTTTAAATATCAACAAGTAAAATTTGTGAGTCGAATAAATTATTTTTCGAATATTAAGATTTAATTGGCTAATTAAATCGATAATTTAATATTTGGAATTGCGTAAATAATTGAAAATCGGGTTTAATGTGATTAAAAATGATTTATAAAGCTATATTAAATCATATTTGAGTTAGAACAATGTTTGTGAACTCTTAAAATTGAATTAAAAGTTAATTTGTGAAAATTGAATATTTTAATACTTAATCGACTAGTGAAAATAGTCATTTTTCAAACAGTCTCGGATTCCGACGAAATCAGTTTCGTCGGATCCATAATATTATATTATTGTAAGATTTCAAATTTCGTGTCAATCAGATTTACCGTTTGTCCGGAACAAGCTAAAACGCATAGAAATTTGATTAACCGATTTAATTTAAATTTGATCGTTTATTGCCGTAACTCGCACTGATGATCGAACTGGCTCCCGAAACCTATTCCATTATGTTCGGAACGCGGGGTAAACCCTAGAAACGTCAGCCGGCACGCTTCGTTTGGAGTTCGAAAAATTTCGAGTGAATAGTGTTTGCGTAAATTTTCTATAAAAGGATGACTTATTCACAAATTTACAACAAAGAATACCCTAGGGTTTGTGGCCGCCAGTTCTAACATCAATGGCCGAAATTTTCTTTCCTTCTCCCTCTGATTTCTCCAAATCTATTCATTTTCATTAAAAATGTTTAACTACAAAGTTGTAGATTATAACGAGATCTATGAAATCAACGGTAATGATTGGGAAAAATGTGGTGGATCATCGACAAATGGGCCACGAAGTCGTCGCGTTCAAGTTCGATTTTAGGAGATTGGGGGCGACTGAGCTCTACCTAGCTCCGGCCGTGGGTGATGCTCGAGTGGACGAGCATTTTGGTGGTAGTTGATCGGGGTAGAAGTGAATGTAGGGAGGTGCGGCTTGCAAATTTCGAACGTCAGTGATGGGTTCCTTCGTTCGAACGAAGGCTGGAAGGAGAAAGCAATTTCGCGGCCGTGATCTTCTGGTTTGAAATGTGCGGCTCAGATTGCAAGTGGGTTTGAAAATTGAAAATAAAATGATAATTTTTTCTATTATAAATTGTATAAACGTCATAACTTGTTCATAGGGGGTCGAATAATTACGAAAAGAACTGCGTTGGCTTCGTTTTGTCGAGCACTACGCAATGGAACTGGATTGGAGTCGATTTGAGCTAGTGATAATTTTGGGTAAAATTAAACGCGCGTTTAATTTTATTCGAAACAAATGCTACAACTATTTCGGAAACTCAAGGTGAGAACTTCTCACTCAATCGAATTGTTTCGATTTAAATTTTGAATAGTTAAATTTAAAATTGCTTGATTGTGTGATTGGATGATAATTATTATCTGTTGTATTGAAATAGACCCTATACGCCGTATATTAAGCGGATGTTATTTATTAAAAACATATACCGCGATAATTCCAACTTGTATTGAATTGGTATTATATAGGTACTTGGAGTTGATTTTCTCGCATTATATAGCGGATGAGACCCTATTGCGCCGCATAATAGCAGATAGTATTTTATAAATCCCATATACCGAGATATTCCGTCTTGAAGCGGAATTGGTATTGTGCTAACATCCGTGGATGTAGGGAAACAGGTTGGAGGGATCCAACTGGATTCCTCAAATGATTGAATTAGTTTAATTGTTGTGTGTTGATCTATTTATAATCTGCGTGATTATCTTTGTGATTGAAATCGTTAAAGGCTAAAATTTAGCCGAATATATTTTTGGTATCGTTAGATGCCGAAAGTAATAAATTGGATTTTTAAAAATTTAAGTTGAGAATTCATAATAAAATTTAATTTTGGGATTTATTTATTTGAAATAAATAAACATTGTAATTTTTATGTTATTAAAATTATGATTTTTGTGAAATATAACTGAAATGTGATTTTCAAAATAAGTGGTTGATTAATTTATAAAATGGTTTAAATTAAGATTTTTGAATTATTATAAATGATTTATATAAAAGATTTATAAAATTGATATTTATAAATTAAAATATTGGAATTATAAAACAATTTTTTTATAAGTATTAAAATGGAACAAAAATTGATTTCATAACTAAATGAAATTTATAGATTTATAAATTGTGAAGTTATAAAATGAATAGATCTTGTAAAATAAAAGATTTATAAGTAATTAACGTATAAATTGGATTTTGGCATTTAAATGAGATATACATAAAATTTGTTAATTAAGGGATTTTTATAAATTAGAGTTTTTATAATATATATATATATACACATATACATGTGAATTTATAAACGTCGTTTTATAAATCCGAAATCAATTGAATTTGATAAATTAAACATAGAAGTTTATTAAAGGAGATATATTCGTGATTTTGGACAGCGAATTATCCTTTAAGTTAAATGTTGTAATAATAAGAGTTTGGTTGGGAAGTATATTCACGATTTTGGACAGTGAATATATTATTAAATAAAATGGATATGTTTTGGGGAAGTGATATTATAAGATGAAGTTAATTGTTTTGAAGATGTTTTAAAAGGTATTAAATATCGAAACCATAAATTTCAACATTCATTGTTGAAATAGACGTTTTTGAAAAATATAAGGAAATGTTGGACTATAACATTGTTGTTATAGTAAATGATTTTCGAAAGGAAATGTTTTATATAGTATTGGGATTTATGTATCTATTTTAAGTTCGAATCCCTATACTAGTGATTTTGGGTTGTTGTAACGATGTTTTACATAACATTCGTTTTGACCCAAATAAATGTGTTTAAGAGGATGTTTTCCTTAAAGAATAAAATATATACTTAATTTGGATTTAAGTATATTGAATATTTTCCAAATGTTGAAAATAAATGGATTTGTGAATTACTTATTATTGAATAAGTATGGAAATGTTTTCCAATATGAAGTGAATGTTTCGAGATTATATCTTTGAAGGATAAATTGAAAATGAATATTAGAAATCGATTTGGAAATCGTATATTCATAGATATTTTGGAAAGGTAAATTCACTATGGAATTTATAAAAGAAAGGGAAATTTGTTTAAAAATAAACATTAAATTATTTTGAAGTGTGGGAATAAATTTATGGATTTGGAACGTAAATTTAATAAATCGGTAAGGATTTATTTAATAGGTTTAAATGATCCATTTTGAAATGAAAGTTGTAAAGGCGAAAAGTGATTTGAAATTTGTTTTCAAATGGTTGAAGTATGGAAATTATATCTTGTAAAGATATTTTTGAAAATAAATAATTTGGGAAATTATTTGAAATCGGGTGATGTTGTGAATATTGATTGATAGTTAAATAACCGACTATCAATATTGACCTTTAAATAGGTATTTGTTGTGAATTGGTTGAAATTGAATGCTACATTTATTTTTAAATTATTGCGCTCGTTATTCGGATTACCCATTTCGAATAGTGATACGACGTAATGGATAGCGCTGAAGACCGGTGTTGAAGACCGGGTATTTGTGAAAACGATAGGATGAGCTATCGATTGTCTCTGCACCGTTAGCTACGGTATGGAGATTTCCTTTGTGATAGGAAATTCGATCGGGATTGTGAATACCCGGATTGCAAGGGCTTCTTTTGAAGTGCCTTCGGTTCTGTTCGAACCCGGAACAGACTTGTATGGTTTCGTGTCTGACATTACTTTTTGAGATATAAAGCAGATTTCTTTCAAATATATTTCCGTTGGTGGCGAAGAATTTATTCTCTTAGCTTAACACCCTTTGAGGTTATGTAGTTGAAGGTTATCAGCGATATACTCCCAATTTGGTAATGTGACATGCTTAGTGCTACTGTGTGTTGATCATTCGTTGATCATTTGTTGATCAAAGCGTAATCACTTTTAAAGAGAACCTAAATCAACCTAAATCCACAATTAGTATAATCACTTTTAATTCAAATTTAAAACTAATATCTTCCTACTTATTCAAAGAGAACCTAAATCAACCTTTGAAATTGTTTTCATTCACATTAAATTCACAAATCAATTATTTAAACAATTCCAAATATTAAATCTAACGATTTAGTTATCAAATAAATCACTATATTTGAAATATATATTATTTAATTTATAAAATTAACTTTTCCATATTTAAAATCAATTAAATATTCCCAATTCGAATGACTGAAATTCTGGGTCGTTACATTACTCCTTAATAGGGAGTTATCAGAGTTACACAAAAGAACTGCAAATCAGCTTAGACAGTTATAATATCCTACTTTTAATTTTGCCAAAACAAAATACACTTACAAAAACTAGAAAATACAACGAAATAGATAACTAAGAAGATGAAAGCCTCCTGCTTGGATGCTCTCTTCAAAAGAGCCAAACAAAGAACTGCTACTCTCAAAATACTCGAATAAAGTAAGTACCTAAGAGTTTAGAGAACACAAACAACTCGGGTCAGACGGTATGTCTAGTATGGGTAATTTTTTTTAAACAATAGGTATGAAATTAAACATGAACATGTGAAACCACGCCGCTGAACACGGAATGGGTTCACTCCTTCATAAAGAAACATCCAAATGTAAAAATGGATAAATAATTAAACACCACAAAGAGTACCTGACTCTTCCTAATGCAAACAGGGATGAAAATTTAAAGGTTCGGATTGAATTAGAAAAAGAAAATCTCCAACAAATGACTAAAAGGGTGATCCCCTTGAAGTATAACTATAATAATATAATTTTGAGAAACTCAATTAGCCTGTGACACTTCTTGGAAATCTCCAAGCCGGACCTCGTCAAACCTTACCAAGTATTCAAATATGTCATATCTAATAGTGTTACCAAATCCAATCTGGATGAGATGTGAAAGTATACTAATGGGAGCAACCCCACATGGCTTGGCCCCATCTCGTGCTTTTGTTTTAGTCATTTCCGACAAAGGACATCTAAAGCTCAATGGAGGGACACATTCATCTTAGAATAATGATAATGATGATGCTGAAGTAACCGATAGCTGAGAAACCAACTATTGAGGATATAAACAATCGTATATGGAAATTAAGGTTTGTATACTTACCATCACTCATCAAATTCAAACTTTTTCTGATTCTTGTTTAACAATAATACCGGACAAGTCAAGGTATGTTACCTCAAAGTCATGTCTAACGATTATTCTTAACTTTCAAAATAATGACAAGTCTACTTCTTCGATGTTTAGTGCTAATCGTACAAATAAATATTTTCATATAAATGATTTGCTTTATGGATATTAATTCATTTCCATAAATGAATCAAAATTTTGCTTTTAAAAACACAAACATGTACTTGGCTTCACATTGCATGTGATGACCCGGAATCCAGCATTCGAAAATCGACATCCAATACCTCATTCGTATTCGAATGCCGAAGATCCAAACGTCAGAGTCCAGTTCACTGGAGCTTATAACAACATTAGATGAATACACTACAGCGGAAACAAAAGATGATTTCATTGATATACAAAAACATGGATACAACATTTGATAAAACATGCTACAACAATGACCACCAACATCATAGCACAATGAATATGATACAATAACAGAATACTAACATAACAGCGGAACAACAACAGGGGTCTACAATAACTTCAAAAGGGTCTTCCAAAAGAATCCAACATAAGCACCTTCAGTCCAAAAGCTCCAAAGCTCCAAAAGACCTTTAGATCCAAATCTGAACTAGTTCTAAAACACGGACAACCTGACTCTAGGCTGCCCATGTGGAAAATTATGGGCATCCAGAGTTTAGGAAGGGAACAATAAACTCCATTTCAGTCATAAGACTGGTGTGAGTAAACATAAAAATAGTTGTTTGAACAAAAACAAATTATAAAAAAGAAATGCGTTATGCTTTTTGGAAAATAAAACTACCATAAGGTCTCCTAGCACACACACAATGCAATCGCACACTTGGAGGAGATTTCTCCTTATGATAGTCAAACATGCTTGATATGTGAAAATCCTTTTGATATTATTATTAGTGCATAGTGTGAAAACATTTCGAAAGTATAATATTAATCCTAGCTGGCATAGGTACCATTATATTATGCCTACTATAGCTGCCATTTAAGAATGGCAGGTTATACAACTGAAATCGTAAAGGGCTCGTATTGGGTGATTGGATTTTCCACAAATGGCCAAGGCTAAGGAACTTCCTTTCCAAATGGGTACGCCTCTGGAGGGACCCCCCAAGATCCTAACCAGATCTCTGCAAACACAAGGCCGGGTTACCTCTGTAACTAGGTAACCAACTGTCATGAGTATGCCATCCCTTGGTCGTAACCGACCTTTATCCGGGGCGCCAACAACAACAACCAACGACCACATAAGTTAGGTACCTGGACTCCTTGCCAGAATACCACTTTTTATCCAAAAGGAAATGCACATACCCTAAGGGGCAGGACCCTCGTATCCTTGCCGCATCCTTCCTGTTTCGACCATTTTTGGGGTGTAAGGTTCGATGAAGTCTCGTCCCACAAAGCTACGCTTATCATGAAAGCCATGCTTCGATCAACCAATGATCAGCACTTAGCATGCCACACTACCATATCGGGAGTATATCACTAATAACCATCAACTACATAACCACTGAGCTCATACGTCTCAGAGAAGGGTGTTAAGCTAAGAGAATAAATTCTCTGCCACCAAACAGAAATGTATTTGATAGAAATCAGCTTTACATCTCAAAGTGTAATGTTAGACATACATCCATACAAGTCCATCCTGGGTCTGAATGGAACCGAAGGCACTTCGTCCAATAAAGGAAGAAGCCCTTGCAAATCCAGATTTCCACAATCCCGACCGAACTCCCCATCACATATCGAGATCTCTATACCGGAGCAACTCAGTGCAGAGACAATCGACAGGTAATCCTTTCGTTCTCGAAAATACTCGGTCTTCAACCACCGTCTTCAAATGCACTCCCATTTCGTCGTATCATTATTCGGAATGGGTTTTATGACTCATTGTCCTCTCTCGGCTTAACTGGATAATGAGCGCTTATTTTAAAAACACGTGGATATATAAGTCACAACAAATTTCCATTTATAATCCTTTGAACAAAAGATTCACCTTTTAGATTCGATGTGGGTTTCGGATAACCATTTGGAATCCGACTTCTTTTACTTCAATTCAGAAGTTCACAATCACACAGAAATATATCACAGATATCACAGCTCAAAACAAAGTAATTCATATCACAAAGTATCACAAATCACATATTAGAGATATCAACCAATCCTAGGCATTCAATAATAATCCAATCATTTATAAGTAAGATAAATTAGTCGTTCAATTCCCAATTAATTCAATTTAATTGCCAAATAAATTAAATTAATTACTTTAATTACTTTTAAATCCTGCTTAGTTATTAATAAGTAGTTACAATCATTTTAATAAATTAAAATTAATTAATCACATAATTACTTTCATTAATTATCCTTTATTAACGATCAATTATCCTTAATTATTAATTTACTAATCCTAAATTATTAATTAATTCTCCTTAATTATTTGTTAATTAATCTTTAAATCATTATTTGATTAACTTTTAATTAACCTTTAATCATCAATTAATAAATTATTTAATTATTCTTTAATTACTGCCATTAAGTAATTATCCTTTAAGTAAATATCTTTTAATTACTTTCATTAATTAATTATTCTTTAATTATTTAAACTTTAATTAATTAAAAGATAAATCATTTATTTTAATTAATTACTTAGTTATCATTAAAAATCTTTATTTAATAAACCTTGTAATTAATTATCATTAACAAATAAATTAACTAAAGATATTTAAGTTAATTAATAATTGAAAACATTTCTTCCTAATTGACTTTTTAATCACATTATTAAATTTATTTTAAATAACTTAAGAATTAATTTATAAATAATGATCACATGATTAAATAAATTAAACTTAATCATTTTACAATAACTTGCTTAAAACCTTTACTAATCCCGAACTTAAATCAAAACAATTATTTAAGAGAATGAGTTAAAAATGTTTAAATTTGAATTTGTTTTGAAGTATGAAAATTGTAACTACGTGTTCCCGAGATTATCCCGAGTGTCGCCCCGAGCCAAAACCCATTTCCCCCAAGACTTCCCCAAGCCATTTTTTTTTTCAAAATCTGTTATGTTTTTTTTAAAACTTAAAACCTGATAATATCAGGCTGATAACACGCTACCCACTCAAATATACCCGAGTGCTTACTCGAGCCAGCAACTGATTTTCTCGAGGTTAACTTCGAGACGAAACCTCTCTTTCCAAACTCAAGCTACTGACACAAACTTGACATCATGCACATGCATAGTCCATCTGGCCACCTCCGACCAATGCTCCGACCCTCGACACATCGGTAACGACCTATATGAGCCTCACGAACACCCAAGTTTTCGAAAAGACAACGAATTCGAAATCGAGCTACTTGACCCAACTTTGGAACAAAAGCTCGATCGACAAATCTTCCTCGTGTCGACGATCTAGATCATCAGAAGCCACGCCACCTCGACCGTAGCCTCGTCGTTCAACCATGCACCATTTCCCCTAGCTCCGGTCAATACAGATGCGTTGACGACACTGTAATCGCCACTCAAACCCAGACAACCCAAATAGGTTCAAAAACCCTAAAACCTCACCGTGCCGCCTCCACGATGGTTGAAAAATTCTCCAATTATTATTTCCAAACTCGGCAACCTCCAACTACCCTCAGCCACAATCGCGAGACCCATCTCCTCTCCAATCACCGTAAATTGGAAAAAATCCATTTCACGTTTGAATTCGAATTCCTCAAACGATACGACACTAAAAATCTTGATTCTCCTTTTAAATTTCATGGTTTTCCAAAACTAATTTGGTGATGTAAAGGAAATTGGAAATCATGATGCTCAAAATTTTGATATTCTTTAAATTCTACTATATTTTCCTAATTCCAGAAAATATTTTAACTAATTTTACTTAAAAATATTTTTACTACTTAGATCTTGATTTTACAAACACATTTTGTTTAAATCTTAAAGCTTAAAAAAGATTAGAAGAAAAGATTGGGATTTTTAAACAGGTATAAAGCCTGTAAACATGGAACAGAGCCATGTTCATGTGTACGGACATGCACACATCATTTTCATGTATATACGTACATGCAAACATAATTTACAATCCATACTTCTAATATTATTAACAACATCAAGTTTTAATTCAAATTCAAAAGGGGTTTACTCACCTTTGTTTCGAGACAGAGAACCTGGAATTTGCTTTTGAGTTTAAAACTGGAAAATACTTTGATTTGTGATCTACTTTGGTTTTGATCAGGAATGCTTTGCTTTGAAATCTTGTTTGAGTTGAATAAATTGTTTTTTTATTTGAAACTGATCTTGATTTACTGAGTTGAATCTTTGCTTTGAGATGATTTTTGAATTTTTTTTACTTGTTTGTATAGGTTTGGGTTTTGATTTTTTTCTTTTCTGTTTTTCTGGTTTTACTTTCCTGCTTTTGGTTTTGATAAATAAAGGAAAAATGAGAAAGAAGAAGTAGAGATATATTTATAGCCCGATCTTGTCATTTTTTAAAAATAAAAGAAAATAAAAAATTTTGGACACTTGTATTTTGCATGATCAAATTATGTTAACACTTCTAAAATATATGTTAAAATCTTAACACTTGTTAATTTTCACTTTATCTTTCCTACGTTTGTAATTTGCGTGTTAATAATGTCTTTTATAAAATTTATGTCACATTATATTTAGCTTATTCTTACACATATATGTTTTATATAATTTTATATCCTTACTAAATATATTTCCTTATATTAATATTTATATAATTTTAGATAATATAATCTAAAACTAAATTATACACTAATGAAAACCATATATTTTATTTTTAAATTCCATTTATTTCAAAAATATTAAAGTTTTTGAATGTCAAATTCAAATTCAAATTACAATATACATACATACATATATATATATATAATCAAACACTTGTCTTATTTGTTTTTTTTGAAAAATTCAAATTAGTTCATAACCAAAATTTATATTAATTACTAATTTAAATTTGGTTTAAAAACGGGATCGTTACATCTTAAGTATTTGTTGAATATGCGATTATATGATTTTTGTTTCATGATAATAAACATATATATATTCATTTAAATGTATTTGTTAATGTACTATTATATTTTTTCACATAATTAAATAAATATTTGCTGAATAAAATAAATAACACATAATATAAATTCAAATGAATATTTTATTCAAACAAATATTTATTACAATTTTTGAACAGTACAAATTCAAGCTCTCACTATATATATATACAAATTTCAATAAAATTACTATTTCAATCACATCATATTTCAATTTAAATAATTGTCCTCACTACATATCGATTATTCACTTGTATTTTATCTTCAATTTGAATCCAGCATCTGAGCAATCTGCAAAAATAAATACTGACGCGGTAAAATTGAAAAGGAAATATTTTTTGCAGTTTAAAATAAAATGTAATTTTGAAAATATTATTTGCCTCAGTTATTTGGATTGTTCGTCATCATTTAAATTTGAATTCAACATACACGAACAGCTTATGACAAGCACAGTGTATCACTGTACATGCCACAAGGACGTGCACACCGATATATACACTTGATAAAATTATAGGGACAAGTGAGCACATGTCAAACCCAAATGAAAAGCCGTGTTCAACTCAAGTGCAATAAAAATAATGTCACAATATCAGCACAAGGTCAAACCCGAGCTCCAAGCTGGATTCAACACAGGTGCAAGTTCATGAAAATGGTCAAGACAACTAAAACAAGCCTCGACCAAAGTCCAAATGTACGAATGCAATATGAACCAAACAGTGCACAAAGGGAGTGGTACAAATTACATAAAGTCACTACACAAGCATATATATACATATGTATATACACATCTATACAAACATGTGGTGACAGCAAAACTCAAACCAGCCATGATATGGAAGCAAACCAGACCAGTTCAGGGTAAAGCAAGAAAGTACACATGAAGCTTATAATGCAACAGTGGATCAAATGATCAATGAGCAAGGCTGCACAGTGAAAACTGTATGCAAACCAAGTGCACCAATACTAAACAGAAGAATATATGAACACAATATCCATAGCAGACAACATAGTGCAGCAACCTATATATATACAGTGAACAGTGCGGTCATGATATGCAAATATCAGGTCGAGTATGCTACACAATGAACATAACACAAATGTACTCAATTCAACTGACAGTGTAATTCAAGGTACAATTTGAATATGCAACAGCGATGCAACATACATATGCACAATGATATATGATATGGATTGATACAAGTAGACAACACGAATGCAAACTGCCTCGTTGCATACATATGGCCAAGCAATGCAAGTGAGATAAGGCTACAACCCAGTTCAATGTGCAATGTACCAGAACTAGTTCAGTAATCAAGTGAACAATGCAAACAAGTCACATATACATGGGTCAAGCAAATTATACATGTACAAGACTCAAGACTGCATAATTCAAGATGAAATCATATCATAAAACAATGCTACAAAAGATACCGGACTAGATTGAACCAAGTACAAAAAGAACAGAGTCTCGTTCAAAACAGGACAGGCCTCAACATCAAAGAACGAGAAATCGAAATGCAAGCAGTATTACTGCAACTTGAACAAGACACGAGTGCTACCAAAACTCAATGAACCAACACAAGCATATACACACGCACATACATATGCATGTGTATACATGATGAAGGTTACAGATTCAAGTTCGAATGCACAGTGCAAACTACAATAGACTCACTTCCAAAAACCAACAGAGTTCGAGTTTCAAACACCAATGAACAACATGAATGATCAAACACAAATAACACATATATACACATAACAGTGAAACAGGTTAGAGAAAAGAATATCACATTTGAACAAAGCATCAAGCAACAACAAGTATACATGTACATGATGTAACGACCCGCTATTTTGGACTGTTCGCATCCGCACATGTCGGACTTGAATAATTCAAAATACCGAATTGTTAATTTTAATTTGGCAAAACTCAGATATACAGTAAATAAATAATCACAGACACAGAGTAATAATATGCAGCGGAAGTAAAAGAGTTAGTAGTTCATGAAGCTACTATATAAATATATAGGATACATCAGAGTTAAATAAGTTACAACAGAAGTCGAATACAATAGTCAAATATAAGAATTAGAATACATCATTGGAATCATCGAATATCTGAAAGCTGGATAGATAGCTGGATCTTCAAGCAAAGCTCCAACTCCAAAGGTGAGTCTCAAAAGTTGAACCACTCAGTCTGACCCGAGCGTAAAGCAAAACACAAAACACTCGAGTCAGGATTAATATTCTCATATCAATAAATCCAACTCAAGTGAAATAGCAATTGAAATACAAGTAACTCAAAGGATGTTGGAATCACCATCCTCTAAGGATCCGTTAAACTATCTACTATGTAGTAGCGTACGCTAAATAGATAATGTCTATCAGTAATATAAAGTATGAAAATAGTGTTAAGGCGTTACCATTATCCCCCTTAACACATTTTTATACAAGCGTTATAGTCTATACAGCACTGTAAACTCCACCGTAAACTAGTGGGATATCAGGGAGTACTCCATAGGTATAACACAAAACAAATTCGTAGTGGTCGCATATATAGGGATACAAGTATGACAAGGCACATGAGGCAATACCCAAGGTAGTGAAACTACCGTTCGCCTGATCCGGACTGGTGAGAACGCATCGCCGCAGCGATCGCAACACCGCGAAACAACACTCCTGAAAGTACAAGGGTGCACCAATCAATCACAAGTAATGAGTAGTAGTTACGAAGAAGTGTGTTCGCTCGAGGTGGCTAACCCCATTTGGCCCGGCACGGCTCCTGATTTTAGTCATTTCCAATTTGACACAAGTGTCAAGGCTATCCATTATCGTTCTCTTTCTTCAGTCATCACGTACATCATTCCAACCACTTCATTCTGGATCATCACTCCGCGTATAGTTATTAAAGTGGTTTTCGGTTTTGACAGAGAGTATGTCCATAACCGATTCCGGTCTCTTTAATAACTTTCGTAATTATTACACCGATTGGTCATTTAATAAATTTCAAAACCAAATCAATTTCAATTAAAATTCGTAAACCATCATTTCATTTGTCTTTCTATATCAATTTCCATAATTTACGTTTAAAAACTTCCAAATTACCATTTCAAAATCTTATAATTCGATTTCAACTTTTATTTAACAATTCAAATATTGATTCAAGTTCATATATACATTTCATTCCGAAATCGTTAAAATGGTTTAATTTTCATTCAAATCAATTAAAATTCATTTATCGATTTCATTCAATACTCGCTAAGCTAATTTATCATTTAAAACAATTTTCATTTTAAATTTCCAATTCATTAAATCGATTTCTTAAGTTCAACTTCATTATATCAAAACTTCAAATTGAAATAAATTAAATTCGTCAAATCAATTCTTTAAATTACAAGTCTTACGTTAATTTCAATAAATCCTATTCATTTCAATAAATCACATTTTATTTCTTGTTAAAGAAATTCAATTTTCACTTATTTATTGACTTCGTTAAAAATTTCAAACTCAATTAATAAAGAACTAAATTTCACCTAATCGAGAAGTTTCAATTTCACTTATTAACTTACTTAAATAATTTTTCCAAAACTTTGAGAAAGAAACTCAATTTCATTTATTAACGAAGTTCAAATCCATTTATTCAAAAGCTCAATTTCTCTTATCAAAGATTCAATTTTTATTCAATTATCAAATAATTAAATCTCATTCAATTATTAAATAATTTCAATCTTAATTATTAATAATTTCAAAACTTAATAACTACAAACTTGATTATAAAGTCAACTTAATTATTACATCATTTCCACTTAATATAATTCAACTTAATAACTTCGACTTAATTATAATTTCAAATTTAATTATTAAACGATTTTAAACTTAATAATTTCAAAACTCAATTACTACTAATTCCAATTTTTTTATTAATAATTCCAAATTTAGTTATTAAATAATTAAATTTCAAACAACATTCTTTCATCATTTACTACGTAATATTTGTTTCATATTTCAATCTTTACAATTTCCATTCATAAAGATACAAATTCCATCCTTATTTCAAAACTTATTCTTTATTCACATAAAATCATTACTCTCTATTTAAATCAAATTATTGACCAATCGGATTTTTATTTAATTCTCTATCCTAAGTCAAGTTCATTTGGGTATATATCATTTCAACCCGGTTCCATTTCAATTAAAAATCAAAGCATACGAAGGGAACTTGTAGTGTGATAGCTGGGATGGTGTCAAAGTAAATAAACAAACAATAGCATCTATTCATGAAAATTCAACAATTACTTTAATAATCCCGAAATAACCGTATTAATTTACATTTGTTATTTATGCAAATTAATAAAATTATTCCTAGAATCTACACTATCATTTCATGTAGATTAAAGATTATAACATTTCGGTTTTTCACCCGTCGTTCAGTTCAATTTTACTACTACAACAGTTAATCCAATATACGGTCAAAGGTTCAAGGTGTAATTTATCAAATTCTACGTGTCAATTAATTTAACATTTAAAGGGTTCATATTATACAAATGTCATTTAATCAAATTTACACATACGTCTTTTCAATTTTTTAACTATCCAACGTCAAATTCAATCACATAATATTTATCACTTTATACATTACAATTTAACATCCAATATAAACTACAAACAATCAATCATTTATCAACCAAACTGGATTATCATCGTGTAAATAACAGATAATGGTGTCAGATGTCATAAGTGAACAGATACAGGTAATAGCATATATAACAGTGTAACTAACTACAGCAGCATATTTCAATTGTCGTTTCAATTGAAATCAAATTAAATAAATAAAAGAACATTAATCGTGAGTGATTGCTCACCTTTCGAGGCCAGAGAGTTTGACAACAGAACAAGCTACGAAGTCCAAGGCAAAACAAGATGGGCACGAATTCGACGGATAGGGCTGATAACAAAAATCGATGAAACAAATCGAATCAGTTTTTTTTTTGATATAAACTGAAAATATATACATTATTATATTATATATATATATATATATATATATATTTGTTGAAATCAATTTTAAAGACATATATTTTATTTTCAAATTTATATTTACCCCTACTTATAAAATAAAGTATACACTTATACAACTTATAAAAGAAATCGTCAACTAACTTATATAACTTTTATGAAAAAAAATCATATTATAACTTCTAAGACATGTATTAAAATGTATAGGCGAACACTTAATCTATATAGAAAAATATGCAGACTCATATTTAACATTTATAAAATATTACCAACATATAATATGTCTTTAAACTGTTGAAAATATTTATGTAATACTTCTGAAATAATTTTATATATATCAGAACCTATATTTGTCAATTCAGAACCAAACTTGTACAAGTAAAATGTAAACTTTACTAACATATCATTTTACTGTTAATAGATTAGTATACTTAAATAAACTTATTACATAATAAAATACTATAAAAATATACACAAATCATATGTAGAACATAAGTCAAAACAACAAACAAATAGATAGTAAGCATGTCAACAGCATATAGAACGAAACCTAAAACAAGCAAGAAGATAACATATGCTAAAATATACAAAACATCAAATATAAGAAATACATATAATATATAAAGAGTAACACTTATATAACTAATATATATAACTCGATAACTCCTATAAATAAACTTACAGAATTTTTTTTTATGCGCAAGAAACAAAAAGAAGAACAGAAATTTACACAGACACCATTTATACATTCATTACAACTTCATTTATTAAACCCCTGTAAACATTCAAACTAGCCTACTAAAACTTTAACCATTCATATTAGCGGATAATATGTTTTAACCAAAGTATATACTTACATATTCTTTTCATAGTTCACCGTGTATGTAAATAGCTTTATACATATACAAACTATATATATACGTAATTCTTACTAGATAACACTGACATGGATTTATAAACTAACAGAATATAGGATTTTTTTTTTCAAATCAATAAAACAAACTTCATAAAGCATATATATATAATATACTATGTAACAGCCATGCACATACCAACACATACCATTACACACAACAACTATTATATATAATATACAAACAAAATATGTCTATATATATTAAAGTCGAGATGTCCGCATATTGATACCAAAACACAACAATTATAAGTATGTAAAAATTAATATAGTGTCTATACATATGTATCTGTATAACGCACAGGAAAGAAAACAAAAACGGTGTTGATAGCTCGCAGAGGCAAGGGAAAAAGAAGATGATGGCAGGATACAATGGAGCTGTCAGTGAATCAGGTTGCGGCCAAGTAGTTCAAGCGATGTGATGGTTTGTCGATGAGGTGGTGGGTTCAGCTGTCACCGCCATGGCGTAAGAAGGGTTTTGGGTAGGAGGCTCGGTGATGGGTTTGGCGATATGGAAGTTGCAGTGGAGGAGATGTCGCAAAGGCTGCGTCGGTTTCAGGCGATGAAAGTAGAGTGGTCACCAGACTTGAGTTTCATGTGAAGTGAGGTGGGCGGCCTGTATGGATTTCTGGGCGAGGAAAGGTGGCACAAGCAGGCTGTGGAGGGACAAAGCAGGCTTGCGTGCATCGGATGGTGGACGTGGTGGTTATAGGCGATGAAGTGGTGGGTTTTCTATGGGGGCTTACAGTGGATGGATTGGAAACACGATGGAAGGGAAGAGGGGGTCGACACCCGATGGAAGGCTGTGGACTTGGGTTCATGTTTGGCATGGCCGGTGCTTGGGGTCGAGTGGGTTGTCAGTGCGGTAGTGCATAGACATGGAAGATGAGTGCGTAACAAGGAGCAAGGAGGTGAAAGAAAAATGAGGGAAGGAGAAAAGTGGGTTAGAGGAAGGGACGCTTCAGTTTATACACGCAAACTTTAGTAACATTTTATTTGTATATAATTTTTAGAGATGAGCATAGAAACGAAAGGATTGAATTTGAACGTTGGGAATATAAAAAAATGAACAGTCAAGGAATTGAGAAAGGTCAAAAGTAATTACGGAAATTTTTTAAATTCTAGTGACTGTTGGAACCAACGAATGGTCGGTTGGAAAACAGGCTCAAATAACGACCCGCAACGGCCAACCATTTACCGGTTTTGCGACGTATCGGGGTTCGAAAAACAGAAATGAATATACCGCTGGGATCAACACGACGAGACGATCACAACGGTATATAAATGTTAGCGGTATGATCAAATTATAAAAATTCGAAATTTCTACTATCGGAAAATGCATGAAAAACTCAGAAAAATAAGATCGGCGGGGCTAAAAATGTCCGAACTTGGAAAAACGACAAACTGACAACTTGCTCAAAAGATGGTTTAGAATTTTTCTATGTAAAAATATTTTGGTTTTGAGAACGTTTTATTTTCATCGCTTTTTAACTGATTAAATTGAATTAAATTTACGCACGAAATAAACTTTCATATTTTCAGACGAAAATTTACCAGTTGCTATGTTTAACTAGACACATTCCAAATATACAATTTATGTTTCAAAATTATATCGTTTAAATTTCGCAAAATTTAAATTAACTACGTTACTAAAACCGTTAAAATTTACGGGTCATTACATTCTCCCTCACTCAAAACTTTTCGTCCCCGAAAAGGAAGGAAGTAGGAGAATAGGAATAACCAAAAGAAAATAAACTTGAATTACATTATAAACAATTAATTTAAACCATATAAATTTCAATTTACCTTAATTAATACTCAATATTTGATTTTAAAATTCAAGGTATTTCAATAAGTTGATTTAATTTTAATTTATTAATATTTTATGCCAAAAGATTCCTTCAAAACAAACTCAATTTTATTTGTCTCATTTATCCATTGTTTGTTTCAAAATTTATTTTAAACAACAATTTATTTTATTAATCCATTCATTATTCAACTAACCTAGTATTCTGTTTGTCTCTATTAACCATTTATAATTTAAAATTTAAGTGAATAACATTTATTATACGCAATCACATTTTATTTATAAAGACAAATTTATATTATATATTATCCAATTTTCTTAAAGTAACAATTTCAAAGATCATAAATTGAATAGTCCATTATTATAATCATATTTTATTCGACAAATTTTAATTCTTCTTTATTTCAAATTATTGTTAAATTTATTCTACTTCATATATCTTATCACATATATATAAAGTATAATTACATTAATTATACTACTCAAATTTATTTAAAATTCTTTTGATATCATTTATATTGTATAATATTCAATTACATAATTAACTTTTGAGAATTTAGGTAAGTTATATATAGTGCAGTTGTGTATAATACAAGTAAATTTCTAATTCAATTCTCTCAAGTTTAATTGTCAATGCAAAATTTTGGTTTCATTTATAATTGAAATTATCCTTTATCATAAATTTAAGAATTTAATCTTCGAGTAACTCCAAATTTATTTAGAGACAAATAAATATATATTATATCAAATTAAATTTTAAACCATACATCAATATATATTACAAATCAAATCATACTTTAAGAAATTCAAATCAATTTACTTTCAAAACAAACCGTAGCAAAGCTACAAAATAGTCTCTCCACTTCAAAACTCGAAAATGAATGTCGATGATGCGGCCGTCATCACCGAAATTATTTTCCAGCGACTAAAGAGAAGAGCTTTGATTTAAACATTTAAAATTCCTTGAAAACGATTAAAATTTTGAAAATATTTTAAAACTATACACTTTAAAACTTTCAAATCAAAGTTGAAATCACCAGAAATTAAATTCTCAAACTTTAATTTATATCCATTTCAAATTCCAAATCAAATTATAACCAAGTTTTATAAATTCATTTATTTATTATTTCTGACAACAAATTCATTATCAACTTAATTTCAGAAATTTTTACTTATATATAATAAAATCATTCAATATTATTTGATTTGCTAAATTTAAAAACAATATTGTGCCTGTTTGCTCTGCTCAAGTGTTTTGGAAATCCTATCGATAGCGTTGATCAGACGAATCGATCGAAAATCCAAATCAACATCAACAACTCAAACAACACAATATATAAAACATTTTTAATGAAAATTTACAAATACGCTTCCTCGCTCGCCGATATAATAATAGATTTTAAAATAAGTATAGAGATTCAAATTTAATGGAAATCAAATCAAAGAGAATTTTGATTCGAATATAGGTTTGAAATAAAGATAAGATGATTAATAACGAAATAGGAAGATGGATAAGCTTATCTAATTCACGGGCACCCTTAACCAGATCGACCGTGACTTCAAGAATAAGATCGATGCTGAATTCTGATGTAAATCAACACTCGATCTCAAGAGATAGAATTCAGGTATAGCAGGAGATAGATAGCATCGTAAACCGAGGATACAAATCTGCGGTAAATCGATACCTATTGTAAAGGAGTTTCACCCACTTACAAATAATTCGAAGGTTGGCGAGACCGCCGATTCATTATAAGGGTCATTCGAAGTGGAGTTTATGGGATACTCCAGAATTCAGACGAATACGAATAGTGAGGGACAAGAATGAATTTCGGAACCGAGGGAACGTTCCCAAAATTCAAAGGGATTGAGTCGTAAGGAAGAGATTGAAACTCGAATGAGAGTGATTCTGTAAATACATTTACCCTATATGTAAAGTTTTTCCTAGAGCTACCAAAAGCTCTGATACCAACTGTAACGACCCGCTATTTTGGACTGTTCGCATCCGCACATGTCGGACTTGAATAATTCAAAATACCGAATTGTTAATTTTAATTTGGCAAAACTCAGATATACAGTAAATAAATAATCACAGACACAGAGTAATAATATGCAGCGGAAGTAAAAGAGTTAGTAGTTCATGAAGCTACTATATAAATATATAGGATACATCAGAGTTAAATAAGTTACAACAGAAGTCGAATACAATAGTCAAATATAAGAATTAGAATACATCATTGGAATCATCGAATATCTGAAAGCTGGATAGATAGCTGGATCTTCAAGCAAAGCTCCAACTCCAAAGGTGAGTCTCAAAAGTTGAACCACTCAGTCTGACCCGAGCGTAAAGCAAAACACAAAACACTCGAGTCAGGATTAATATTCTCATATCAATAAATCCAACTCAAGTGAAATAGCAATTGAAATACAAGTAACTCAAAGGATGTTGGAATCACCATCCTCTAAGGATCCGTTAAACTATCTACTATGTAGTAGCGTACGCTAAATAGATAATGTCTATCAGTAATATAAAGTATGAAAATAGTGTTAAGGCGTTACCATTATCCCCCTTAACACATTTTTATACAAGCGTTATAGTCTATACAGCACTGTAAACTCCACCGTAAACTAGTGGGATATCAGGGAGTACTCCATAGGTATAACACAAAACAAATTCGTAGTGGTCGCATATATAGGGATACAAGTATGACAAGGCACATGAGGCAATACCCAAGGTAGTGAAACTACCGTTCGCCTGATCCGGACTGGTGAGAACAAATCGCCGCAGCGATCGCAACACCGCGAAACAACACTCCTGAAAGTACAAGGGTGCACCAATCAATCACAAGTAATGAGTAGTAGTTACGAAGAAGTGTGTTCGCTCGAGGTGGCTAACCCCATTTGGCCCGGCACGGCTCCTGATTTTAGTCATTTCCAATTTGACACAAGTGTCAAGGCTATCCATTATCGTTCTCTTTCTTCAGTCATCACGTACATCATTCCAACCACTTCATTCTGGATCATCACTCCGCGTATAGTTATTAAAGTGGTTTTCGGTTTAGACAGAGAGTATGTCCATAACCGATTCCGGTCTCTTTAATAACTTTCGTAATTATTACACCGATTGGTCATTTAATAAATTTCAAAACCAAATCAATTTCAATTAAAATTCGTAAACCATCATTTCATTTGTCTTTCTATATCAATTTCCATAATTTACGTTTAAAAACTTCCAAATTACCATTTCAAAATCTTATAATTCGATTTCAACTTTTATTTAACAATTCAAATATTGATTCAAGTTCATATATACATTTCATTCCGAAATCGTTAAAATGGTTTAATTTTCATTCAAATCAATTAAAATTCATTTATCGATTTCATTCAATACTCGCTAAGCTAATTTATCATTTAAAACAATTTTCATTTTAAATTTCCAATTCATTAAATCGATTTCTTAAGTTCAACTTCATTATATCAAAACTTCAAATTGAAATAAATTAAATTCGTCAAATCAATTCTTTAAATTACAAGTCTTACGTTAATTTCAATAAATCCTATTCATTTCAATAAATCACATTTTATTTCTTGTTAAAGAAATTCAATTTTCACTTATTTATTGACTTCGTTAAAAATTTCAAACTCAATTAATAAAGAACTAAATTTCACCTAATCGAGAAGTTTCAATTTCACTTATTAACTTACTTAAATAATTTTTCCAAAACTTTGAGAAAGAAACTCAATTTCATTTATTAACGAAGTTCAAATCCATTTATTCAAAAGCTCAATTTCTCTTATCAAAGATTCAATTTTTATTCAATTATCAAATAATTAAATCTCATTCAATTATTAAATAATTTCAATCTTAATTATTAATAATTTCAAAACTTAATAACTACAAACTTGATTATAAAGTCAACTTAATTATTACATCATTTCCACTTAATATAATTCAACTTAATAACTTCGACTTAATTATAATTTCAAATTTAATTATTAAACGATTTTAAACTTAATAATTTCAAAACTCAATTACTACTAATTCCAATTTTTTTATTAATAATTCCAAATTTAGTTATTAAATAATTAAATTTCAAACAACATTCTTTCATCATTTACTACGTAATATTTGTTTCATATTTCAATCTTTACAATTTCCATTCATAAAGATACAAATTCCATCCTTATTTCAAAACTTATTCTTTATTCACATAAAATCATTACTCTCTATTTAAATCAAATTATTGACCAATCGGATTTTTATTTAATTCTCTATCCTAAGTCAAGTTCATTTGGGTATATATCATTTCAACCCGGTTCCATTTCAATTAAAAATCAAAGCATACGAAGGGAACTTGTAGTGTGATAGCTGGGATGGTGTCAAAGTAAATAAACAAACAATAGCATCTATTCATGAAAATTCAACAATTACTTTAATAATCCCGAAATAACCGTATTAATTTACATTTGTTATTTATGCAAATTAATAAAATTATTCCTAGAATCTACACTATCATTTCATGTAGATTAAAGATTATAACATTTCGGTTTTTCACCCGTCGTTCAGTTCAATTTTACTACTACAACAGTTAATCCAATATACGGTCAAAGGTTCAAGGTGTAATTTATCAAATTCTACGTGTCAATTAATTTAACATTTAAAGGGTTCATATTATACAAATGTCATTTAATCAAATTTACACATACGTCTTTTCAATTTTTTAACTATCCAACGTCAAATTCAATCACATAATATTTATCACTTTATACATTACAATTTAACATCCAATATAAACTACAAACAATCAATCATTTATCAACCAAACTGGATTATCATCGTGTAAATAACAGATAATGGTGTCAGATGTCATAAGTGAACAGATACAGGTAATAGCATATATAACAGTGTAACTAACTACAGCAGCATATTTCAATTGTCGTTTCAATTGAAATCAAATTAAATAAATAAAAGAACATTAATCGTGAGTGATTGCTCACCTTTCGAGGCCAGAGAGTTTGACAACAGAACAAGCTACGAAGTCCAAGGCAAAACAAGATGGGCACGAATTCGACGGATAGGGCTGATAACAAAAATCGATGAAACAAATCGAATCAGTTTTTTTTTGATATAAACTGAAAATATATACATTATTATATTATATTATATATATATATATATATATATATTTGTTGAAATCAATTTTAAAGACATATATTTTATTTTCAAATTTATATTTACCCCTACTTATAAAATAAAGTATACACTTATACAACTTATAAAAGAAATCGTCAACTAACTTATATAACTTTTATGAAAAAAAATCATATTATAACTTCTAAGACATGTATTAAAATGTATAGGCGAACACTTAATCTATATAGAAAAATATGCAGACTCATATTTAACATTTATAAAATATTACCAACATATAATATGTCTTTAAACTGTTGAAAATATTTATGTAATACTTCTGAAATAATTTTATATATATCAGAACCTATATTTGTCAATTCAGAACCAAACTTGTACAAGTAAAATGTAAACTTTACTAACATATCATTTTACTGTTAATAGATTAGTATACTTAAATAAACTTATTACATAATAAAATACTATAAAAATATACACAAATCATATGTAGAACATAAGTCAAAACAACAAACAAATAGATAGTAAGCATGTCAACAGCATATAGAACGAAACCTAAAACAAGCAAGAAGATAACATATGCTAAAATATACAAAACATCAAATATAAGAAATACATATAATATATAAAGAGTAACACTTATATAACTAATATATATAACTCGATAACTCCTATAAATAAACTTACAGAATTTTTTTTTATGCGCAAGAAACAAAAAGAAGAACAGAAATTTACACAGACACCATTTATACATTCATTACAACTTCATTTATTAAACCCCTGTAAACATTCAAACTAGCCTACTAAAACTTTAACCATTCATATTAGCGGATAATATGTTTTAACCAAAGTATATACTTACATATTCTTTTCATAGTTCACCGTGTATGTAAATAGCTTTATACATATACAAACTATATATATACGTAATTCTTACTAGATAACACTGACATGGATTTATAAACTAACAGAATATAGGATTTTTTTTTTCAAATCAATAAAACAAACTTCATAAAGCATATATATATAATATACTATGTAACAGCCATGCACATACCAACACATACCATTACACACAACAACTATTATATATAATATACAAACAAAATATGTCTATATATATTAAAGTCGAGATGTCCGCATATTGATACCAAAACACAACAATTATAAGTATGTAAAAATTAATATAGTGTCTATACATATGTATCTGTATAACGCACAGGAAAGAAAACAAAAACGGTGTTGATAGCTCGCAGAGGCAAGGGAAAAAGAAGATGATGGCAGGATACAATGGAGCTGTCAGTGAATCAGGTTGCGGCCAAGTAGTTCAAGCGATGTGATGGTTTGTCGATGAGGTGGTGGGTTCAGCTGTCACCGCCATGGCGTAAGAAGGGTTTTGGGTAGGAGGCTCGGTGATGGGTTTGGCGATATGGAAGTTGCAGTGGAGGAGATGTCGCAAAGGCTGCGTCGGTTTCAGGCGATGAAAGTAGAGTGGTCACCAGACTTGAGTTTCATGTGAAGTGAGGTGGGCGGCCTGTATGGATTTCTGGGCGAGGAAAGGTGGCACAAGCAGGCTGTGGAGGGACAAAGCAGGCTTGCGTGCATCGGATGGTGGACGTGGTGGTTATAGGCGATGAAGTGGTGGGTTTTCTATGGGGGCTTACAGTGGATGGATTGGAAACACGATGGAAGGGAAGAGGGGGTCGACACCCGATGGAAGGCTGTGGACTTGGGTTCATGTTTGGCATGGCCGGTGCTTGGGGTCGAGTGGGTTGTCAGTGCGGTAGTGCATAGACATGGAAGATGAGTGCGTAACAAGGAGCAAGGAGGTGAAAGAAAAATGAGGGAAGGAGAAAAGTGGGTTAGAGGAAGGGACGCTTCAGTTTATACACGCAAACTTTAGTAACATTTTATTTGTATATAATTTTTAGAGATGAGCATAGAAACGAAAGGATTGAATTTGAACGTTGGGAATATAAAAAAATGAACAGTCAAGGAATTGAGAAAGGTCAAAAGTAATTACGGAAATTTTTTAAATTCTAGTGACTGTTGGAACCAACGAATGGTCGGTTGGAAAACAGGCTCAAATAACGACCCGCAACGGCCAACCATTTACCGGTTTTGCGACGTATCGGGGTTCGAAAAACAGAAATGAATATACCGCTGGGATCAACACGACGAGACGATCACAACGGTATATAAATGTTAGCGGTATGATCAAATTATAAAAATTCGAAATTTCTACTATCGGAAAATGCATGAAAAACTCAGAAAAATAAGATCGGCGGGGCTAAAAATGTCCGAACTTGGAAAAACGACAAACTGACAACTTGCTCAAAAGATGGTTTAGAATTTTTCTATGTAAAAATATTTTGGTTTTGAGAATGTTTTATTTTCATCGCTTTTTAACTGATTAAATTGAATTAAATTTACGCACGAAATAAACTTTCATATTTTCAGACGAAAATTTACCAGTTGCTATGTTTAACTAGACACATTCCAAATATACAATTTATGTTTCAAAATTATATCGTTTAAATTTCGCAAAATTTAAATTAACTACGTTACTAAAACCGTTAAAATTTACGGGTCATTACACATGAAGACAGCAAATACAATTGATTCAAGTGAATACAAGTACAGCTAGCAAAACCAAAATGAAACAGCAGCTACATGAAGACCAACAGCAAGTGGATATGACCATCAAGCCGCAAGTCAATCTAATTCAAATTTGCAGATTTCAAACCAAAATCAATGCTGTTTAAATCAGTATAACAGTTTTGAACAAGTCATAAGAAACAAATTTAAATCACTGGCCGAGATAAATCAACATCATCAAACCAGAATCGAAACCGTGTTGCTTAAGAAATCGAACCAAGTCAGAAATCAACACCGTGGGTGTAACAACCCGTATTTTGATAATTAAAAATATTAAATTTAATAAGGTTTGGGCTTTAATATTGTCAGAAATTAAAATTTATGATTTATTAAATTGAATCTTATTAGATTAGAAATTTTGACTTTAAGATAAATCTTAAAACGAATAATTTAATGAGATAAAACATATAATTGGCTAATATTGATTGAATGTAATTGACTGCTATACTATGTTAACGTAATTTCAATCAACTTAAATAATAAAGATTAATAAGGAATATAATAAACGATGTATAAATTGATGTAATCTTATGTTATTAATTGCAATGGTTTTAATATGGAGTATGAAATCAATTATTTTGTACGTAAATTTATTAACCTTTGTTTGTAAACAATAAGTTAATAGATATGGATTATTAACGTATAACCTTTGTTTTATTTATTTTCTTATTATTAAATATGTTAGAAATTTATCTGGTAATTGATGGAGAATTAATGTAATTGAAATATTACAATTGATATAAGAAGAAACGTTAACTGTTGAGTGGTGAGTGTAAAACTTATGTTAATCAATTGCATAAGGGAATAGTTGATTTGATAATAAGAATGTAAATCAAAATAAAAGGATTTGTTTGAAATTTAAATATATAATGAACAGGTTTTATTACATTTGTAATTAAATGTTGGAATTAAATTAGTATATAGATATTGGGTTTAACATAGAAAATCGGATTTCAAAGGAAACAATTGGATTAATTATCTTCCCTGTATTAGGGTATGTTTTGAGATTTAATCATTGTAAGTAATAGTAATTATATCTTGCCATTATTAAGAGATAGAAGTAAATGGTAATTTTGTGTTAAAAATATATTGAGAATTTCATTGAGAAATATTACGTTCAAATTGTAAGCACTTAAATTTGGTACAAATATAACGATTATATGAAATTCATTGATAAAGAAATGATGTGGTTGTACGAAGTATTATTTCTGTGACTCTTTAATGGGATAATCTTTAAATATAAGTTGGTTTTAAAGGGGGAGGTGTTAATTGTAAATGAATGTGTAATAAAAAGAAATATGTTTTGATAAAAAGAAAAGAAAAGAATGGTTTCTTGATAAGAATATTCTTATCAAATAAAGTGAATATTTCATCCATGAATGTTAATTTAATTTCATTAAAACAAAGAATTGAATTTTGTTGTATGTTTCTAGTTGGAATATTTGATTTATCTAAATATTCCTTAATTTGAATTTAATTCAAAAAATATACAATAATAAAATGGTAAGAAAACAACTTGAATGTTTGGTTAAGTTTTTGATTTGGAATAGTTAGCATATTAACATAGGAGATTTATTCCGTTTCAAATTTGACTTTGGGGTCTCAGTTTATCTTTTAATGTGTGGGGTGGTGGTCCACATTATGTTAATTGTAGTGTTTAATTTTATTTACTGTTTACTAAATAAAAATACATATATGTGTGTAAATTTGAGCGTATTAGGGTTAAAAAAATATGTTAAAATGAATTGTTTTTTTTAGTATATTTGATTTGTGATTTCTATGTATGGACTACATTCTCAAATTTAAATATGTCGCTTTCATTTATTTTATTTTATTACTATTTTCTTTCATTAAATACTTGCCTCTTTTGGTCTTCCAGTAAGTTTTATTTATTTACACGCGAGCCTTGCGTTGAAATATTTCATTTGTGAATGTAGATTTAATTTCATTAGAGCAAAGAATAGAATGATTTGTTAAAAAAAGGAAATACATTTATTTGAACACTGTTTTAGCATACATATTGATTTCAAGAATAGGAATATAATTTAAGTAAGCTATTTATTACGTTGGTGTAAAACAACAAATTTATAAACATGTTTAACTGACCTAAGGAAACAATTATCCTATTTCTCGTCTATTTTGATTTATCTATTTTGAAATTTAACTTTGTTATTAATTGCAATTAATGTAATAGAAAGATTTGAATTAAAAGGAAAGAAAACTTTGATTGCAATTGATAGATTTAATAAAAGAAACGTACATTTTATGTTAAAGAGAAATGGTGCTTTAATGGAAATAAAAGAATTAAACGTTCTCATTTTCAAGGTAGGTATAATTTTATTAATTGTGTGTAGATAAAAATTTGTATGTGTACAAATTGAGTATTATTTGAGTGAATGATATTAATTTGGTTACGTTTCGAAAGAAATTGAATTTCGAAATGTGTATGTAGTCCCTTCATTTTTTTTTATTTATTGATGTACGTTTTAAAATAGTTACCTCATTATTAAAACTTGGTCCGTTCATTTCTCCTTCGGTTTAATACCTAAGCCTAAGCTTTTAGGCTATATTTAATTCTTTCCATCTCATTTTTTGTTATAATTTTTTTTATTTTCCTTTGGTTTGCAAATTTTCTCATTCCTACATACATTTCTTTATGCATTATCAATGCCTAAAGCATTTAAAACTAAACGTGCATTTCGTCCCTCCACCTTTATTTCCTTATTATTTAATAATCTATAATTTTATTTCTTCATTTGCATTTTATTTCTACTATCACCTCATATTCATTTAGTTCACATCTTTCAATACAACGTTTTAGGGCTGTTCGTATTTTACTTTATTTCAATTCCTAGTTTGTTTATATATACCTTATTAGCTTTTCATTTGTTTCCATCTTCATTCCTTTAGTCATATTTCATTTTCTAATCTCATCTTCTATAGCTTCATTTTCCAAATAAAACATCCATCTCATTTTTTTCTCTCTTCACCTTCCTCCTTCCGTTTTCATTTTTTCTTCTTTAAATTTCCTTCACTTTTTTTTTACTTCATTCTTTGTCTTTTTGTTTCTTCTTCTTCAAATCTTCTTCTTTTTGAAAGCTTCCTTTTCTTTTTCAATTCTTCATCTTCTTTAAATCTTCTTCTTCTTTTTCAAACATTCTTCTTTTTTCCAAATCTTTTTCTTTAAATCCAGATCTATAACAACTTCTCTATCTATTCCAAAACATTCTAAAAAAAAGATTAAGATAGAAGGAAATACTCAAAAGGTGGAAGTAGTAGCAGATCCAAATTCGACTAGAAAAGGGAAATCCAGAAGGTGAGTGTTTAAACTCACTCACGAAATACTAAAATTTTATTGCAAGTAAAACCAGGTCATATAGTGATAAATTTTTAATTGTTGGTTTGGAATATTTATTAATATTTAATTTGAATAGCTAAATTCGAATATGTGATGACTAATAATTACTGTGACATATTATTGAATTGGTTGATTTGTTGAATTGATTGATTTGAATGTTGATTGTATGTTGTGATGGATGCTATTGTGATTGAATGTATATTTGTTCATTTATTTGATATATCTTTGTTATCACCCTATAGTTTATTGTAATTATTTAAATTTCATATTGATTATTTTCACACTGAATAAGGATGTAAAACCCATGAATTTCAAGTATTTACATCAGAGAAAAATAGTATGTTTAGATTTACTATTTGAACCATAAAAATGATTTTGGGAAGTAAATCGTCGTTACCTTACTTGAAAGTTTTCAAAATTAAATTTAGAAACATTGGGAAGTTTCCAAAAAAAAGTGAATATTGAAACTTTGGAACATTTTATAAATCAATCTCTAAAGCTATGAAATTAAACTGGGAATTATTCTGTAAATTTGTAATTTACAAGAATGGATCTATTGTGAAATCCATTTTATTTTGAATGTGGAAGCAATAACATTTCCAAAAATTTGAACCTTCAAAAATGTAGTTGTTGGCATTCCTTATTTCGTATACTTTTGATTTAATTTGCATAATAATTTTAGTTCTGACTCGAGTGCATTATTTTCCTTTATGCTCGGGTCAGCCTGAGTTTTTCAGCATTGAAGACTATTTCTGGTGGACGAAGACGAAGATTCAGTATAGTATTGCTATTTATTATTCCACTACATTCTGTGTAACAACCCGCATATTTATCAATTGTATATTTAAATATTTTATCGTTCGTCGGATTTTGGTCCGAAAAGCTACTTTTTGCATACGGTCGAATTAGGACTCGGGACCCCTTCCATTGAGTTCAAAATGCCGTTTGCGACCTTTTTAAGTATAAGCTTCGATATGTTTGGAGAAAGTTGATTTTTGCCACTTTTTCATTTAGGGCTTTGGTTTGGGTGTAACGACCCGGAAAATTTCGATCCAGAAAATTCCAGATAGTTAGTGAAAGAAGAAAGAAGAAAGAGAAAGAAGAAGAAAACATCAACAAGTTATAGAAACCTCACATTCACAGCGGATCAAATATAATATCAAATAAAATATCAGTTATACAAAGAATATCATATCTGCTAATTTACATTTAAATACATTAGAATTACACATATACATAAACACTGGACAAACAATCATGGTCCAAATACTACAATATCACAGAGGAAACCTCTATACGTCCCAACCATTCAGCTCGCCTCCTGAGCTCCAGAACGTCCTTACCTGAAAATCTGTAATACTCGGTCTGACCCGAGCATTACATCAAAGTAACACCCGGGTCAGGCTGGAAACCAGCGTGAGTAAACTCATCTAACACGGAATACAAAAGTATACTACTTATATAATCCCGGGGTAATTTATATCAATTTACAACTACACCAATTGTTATAGACATCACTTATTTCACACATCATTCTCTAAGTACCAATACTTAGATTAAATGGTCCAATTCACCTAAATCATTCCATACCGGTCTATTGATTTCACATATCAATCTATAAGGAATCGAAGTGGTTTCAGATATTTACTAATACCCGACTCCGGTCTCTTCGAAACCATTGTTAACTTAACTTAAATTATTCAAGTGAAATACAATTCTACTTTAAATACAGGATGTCACAGTAATTCTTCATCAATAAATAACCACATCATCACAGTTTAAATCAAACATATCTTATCACATAGCATTACAAACCACATATTAAGAATAACAGTTAATCAAGGGCATTCAATATCATTCTATTTATCCTTTAATTACACTTAAGTGATTAATCCTTAATTTAATTTCACAAATTAATTATCCTTAACCCAATACAGTAATTACCTTTAATTACTTTATTAATTAATTACTAACCATAATTATTAATCACCCTTGATTAATAACAACAGTACTTAACTTCCCTTAATTACTTCATTAATAAATAACTCCTTAATTTATTATCTCAATTAATCCCTTGATTAATTACATTCAGTGATTAACTAACCTTAATTATTTATTCCATAAATTAGTCACTCTTAATTAATTATCTCAATTAATCCCCTGATTAATTACAAAGTAATGAAATCTAAATTACTTTCATCATCAAACATCTTTAATTACATCCAGTAATTATCAATTACTTCCCATTAATTATATAAAGTAATTATTCATCAATTATCAAGTGTTTAAATTAATTAAACTTAATTAATTAACCTAAACAAATCACATTAACCCAAATAATTACATCAAGTAATTAAACTTAAACAATTTCAAATGATTATTATTAATTAATCTAATTAATTATTAAAAATTAATCCTACTAATTAACTATTTAGAAAATCTTAAGTTAATGACCCTCATTAACTATTCTTACTTATTAATTAACCATCCATATTATTAATTAATTAAATAATTAATTACCCATCTTAATTATCTTAATAATTTAATGAATCCAATCTCTTGAGCTCTAACTTAATTTAAGAAAACATTTCTTACTTATTTAAAGTATTTTAAAAACACTTTGTTTTCAAATTTACTTTAAATTTCACTTTAAATTTCATTTTAAACTTAAGATACAAATTTAACTTAAACAAGGTTTTAAAACAATTCAAACCTTATTATCTCATATGTTAAAAGAAACATCCACTTTATAAAATAAGCGCAAAAGAATTCAAATCCTAATTCAATTTAAATTCAATCAATTTAAAAAAAACCTTAAACATTCCAGGTTATTCTAAACAAATTCAATTTTTATTTAAAAATAAAATTACTTTTAATTTTAAATCTGAAATACAGCTTGAACCTTTATTACAGATTTAAACTTAAATCCTTGAAAGTTTTACTTACATAAATCTTCAAATCATTTAACCTTCCAATATAATCAAATGATTTAAATTTAAACTTATTTTATTTAAAACCGAAATTTAATTGCATATTAAAAAAAACCCAGATTTAAACTCATTTTAAATTTCTAATTTAAAATTTTAAACCTCCATTTCAAGTCCAAAACACACATATGCTTTTCACTTATAAGTTTTAAAATCAAATTTAAATTTAAAAAAACATAAATGATTTCAAATCTCAGACAATCTAATTTGAATTCATATCCAAATTTCAGATTTTAGAAACTCAGTTTAAATTTCCATTTTGCATTTTATACTTTTCCTTTTAATTTTACAAACAGAACAGGTTTTTCAGGTTTTATTTAAAACCAAACTTAAATTTTAAAAAAATCAAATTATTTTAAAACCAAGATTTAAACTTTTGAATTCATATTTAAATTCAGGTTTTAAAACTTAGTTCAGATTTTAGTTTTCATTTAAACTTTTTACTTCTACTATTAATTTCTAAAACTGTAAACAGGTTTTCTGTCTTGTTTTAAAAACCTAAAACAAAGTTATACTCGAGCCTCCCCTATATTACTTCGAGTCACAACCACAATAGCTTCGAGTAGAAACTTGCATTTCCCGAGACCACGCGAGGCAAACAACTCTATTCAACATCACAACCCATTAGAAATAATGCACCGTGCACATGCACGGTGCCTCCGGCCAACCCTGATCGTCATCGCGACCGCCCGCAGTCGTCGCTCATCAACCCCGACCATCCAAACGACGTCCCAGTCATCACTCGCTCAAAATTCAAAATCGCGACCCAAAATTCCCAATTCTGGAAACAAACAGAACCAAACACTCCAACCTGTCAATGCTTCAACCAATCACCCCCGACCACCGTTGCCTCTACAACTCCGGCGAAGAACTCAACGATCTACCATCTTCCATTTCCCAAGTCATAGTTGAACTCGATCAACTATGATTGCCGAAGGGATCGATTCTTCCTAGCCTAGTAAAATTAGGGTTCTACACTTCAAATCACAACCACATCTTCCAAAATGAAATGTAACCCAAACGAGTAATTTTCCACATCCCTGATAACTCCATCGCCTCCAGAATCAAACTCGACACCTCCAAATCTTTGTGGCAACAGAGATGTCTTAAAATACCCAATGCAGCCAAAAGAAAAATGCTCTTTGACTCTAGCCTTAAAAATTGAAATTTTAGGTTTAAAATTCATGATTTAATATGTTGTTTCAGATTAAAACCCTAAAACACAGAATCAACGCATCTGAATTTTCACTAACTTGATGTTTGATCAACTGCTTATAGAATTCAAAGATGATACTGGGTTATATTAGCCTAAATAAAATTCTAAACTAAAGTTTATAATTAAACTAACAAATTTTATTTGAATCTCAAATTTAAATGGTGATTAGATCGAGAGATTTGAATTTGTACAAATCAAGAACTGGGGAGTATAACAGAGTAGACTCTGTTGAAAACAAACACACATGCATCATACATCCAGAGCTACAACCATGTATATACATAAACATTCATATTTCAAACATCTAGCATGCAACTAAATTTTACTACTTATATTTAAAAAGTAGAGTTACTCACCAACATGCAGAGGACAGAGAACATTGTTTGTTCCATGCTCTTGAATTGCCAGTCATACAGAAAACAATCATGTTGTTTTCCTGTAATTTTGCTTCCAGGTTTAATAAATCTTCTGTTGCTTGTTTGAAATTTATTTAACTTGAAGAATTTTAACTGTTGTTGCATTCTTGCTTCAGATTTTGGGTTTTGCAATATCTTTGATTCGAGTTTCTTCTTGATCAGGTTGTATTTTTTTGCATTTTCTTTTGTATTCTCTGTTTGATTTAATTCTCCACTGAACTTGGTTTTCAGATTCTTGATTTTTGAGTTGAGATAGTTTCATTTTCATTTTTCTTTGTTTTTCTGTTTGAAGAACAAATGGAAGATGAGAAGAGTTGAGAGGAAAAAAATGAGTATAGCCTGATAAATTTTGTTAATTCATTGTTTAAAACCATTGTGACACTTGTTCAAACTTATATCACAAATATTACACTTGTTTATTTCCAAGTTAAATAATTTTACACTTGTTAATTTGGCTTTTAAAACATCTTTTACTTGTTACTAATATGGTTTGATCTATTAACAATTTTAATCTTTCATCCTATTTATTTTTAAAAGATTTCTAAGAGGCTTTTTAAAACAAATTTTCCTAGTAAATAAATACATCTTTTACACAAATAAATGCTTTCTTTAAGATATCCATTATATATTATATCCAATTTACATTTAGGATATTTAATCTTTGAATTTTCCATCTTAAATTTAGATTTAAATTTAAATTTACTCTTATATATTTTAAAAAAATCACACATTACATTGTTTTGAAAATAATGATTTCACAACTTCTAAATAATTATACGAGAAGAATAACTAATAAATATTTATCCAAGTATAAATATTTATCATCATATTTATTTGTTCAATCCACAAATCAATATTCTATTAATTTACTCAATTAATTATCGATCACAGATGTCTAAAATTTCGGGATATCACATTGGGATGAACCCATTAACCACTTACTAACTCAGTCCCAACCCCCTCTCCTCTTCATTCACTCCTCATTTCCTAACTCTCTCAAGTTCAAGAGAATAATGGGAGAAAAGATTGGAAATTAGAATTCCTAAGCCCTAGTTCATTTGCAAAATATAAGCTTTAGCTCCAAACTCAAGAGAACCCATTAGTAAGCATCTCCTTCTTCTTATCCAACTCATTCTCTCTTTGATTTCAGAAAATTCCTAAACCTAACTTTGGGAATGTTCTTCTTTTAAGCATAGATTCAAGCTCGTTTGGGTTGAGTTGAAGAGTGGTTGATTCTCCCTTTGCTTTCAAGCTTCTTCTTCAATTGTTTGGGTTCAAAGGTGAGATTTTTATCTCACATCTTAGGCTATAACTATCTTCGATTGTTAGGTATGAATTCCTAACACTTATTCTTGCACAATTGCATTTGGTTTGGATTGATTTGGCGAATATTCCAATTTTTAGTGTTTTGGGTTCAAATCTTTAAAAATCCTAACTTTGATGTTTGAATGTGTTTTTGGTGATGCAACGAAGAGCTTATATGGCCAGGTAGTCGATTGGCGTAAACCCTTAGTGCCGATGCTCGACCGATAGCAATATGGAAGAGTTTGGCATTCATTAGATTGGCTTGGGGAGTGCTGGCTACAGGTCCGGCCGACCGAACTCAGTGTCCGGTCGACCGACCTGCTACCCAAGCACTTCCCAACCTCTGTTAGGAAGTGCAGGTTACAGGTCCGGCCGACCGAACTCAGAGTCCGGTCGACCGACCTGCTACCCCGAGCATTTCTGTTTTTCTGGTCCGGTCGATCGAGCTCTGTAGCCGACCGACCGACCTGATGATATTTTGCCTATTTCGCCTAGTTGCTTGAATTTCCAACTTTAATCGGTTCGTGTTGTTTCCTATTTGTTGTTATCATTTATTATCGACTTTGATGACATTTTCTTTGGGAATTTAGGATATATCCACTTTGATGGATTTGGTATCGATTTCTTTGGATTTTATTCATGTCTTCGAATGTGAATTTTAGTGATTGATTGTTCCTACAATCTTCTTTGTGATTTGTCACTTTAAAAATATAAAGGTTTTTTTATACTAGTAGTAAATATCAAAACTCTTTCTTCAAATGATTTCAACACTATTTTATAACAAAGCTCGTTTTCTCAAACCGATTTCCAATCTATTAGTATATACAAACCTTTACCTCACTCGTATGATAAATCTAATTAAACAGCTTAGTAAAACGAGTGGTACGAAACGCTTGCGTTTACTTCGTTGGTTAATTCTTGGACTTGTTCGATTGAATCTCTTGTGACAATTTTCTACTGGAGATCTACAATTTGTTCGTAAATATTTAAGTTAAGCTAATGGTTATGGGACATGAGGCTAAGCTCATATATTTACTAGCTTACTGTAATTGACACTTCTCTTTGATCATGACGATCATTTTATGTTTTAGACTAGCATTGTGCGATGTCTTTGTGATTTGGTTCATCGGATGTCACGCTGTACGACGACGTTGTTCGCTTTGATTGTGATTTGGTTCATCGGATGCCACGCTGTACGACGTCGTTATTCCCTTTGATTGTGTTTTGGTTCATCGGATGTCACGCTGTACGACGTCGTCGTTCCCTTTGATTGTGTTTTGGTTCATAGGATGTCACGCTATACGACGTCGTTGTTCCCTTTGATTGTGATTTGGTTCATCGGAAGTCACGCTGTACGATGTCGTTGTTCCCTTTGATTGTGATTTGGTTCATCGGATGTCACGCTTTACGACGTCGTTGTTCCCTTTGATTGTGTTTTGGTTCATCGGACGTCACGCTGTACGACGTCGTTGTTCCCTTTGATTGTGATTTGGTTCATCGGACGTCACGCTGTACGACATCGTTGTTCCCTTTGATTGTGATTTGGTTCATCGGTTGTCACGCTGTACGACGTCGTTGTTCCCTTCTAGAGTGTTTCTAGATCGTCGGACGTCACGCTGTACGACGTCGATGCTCCGAATTATTTGATTTCTGGATTTCTTGTGTTGATTTCTGGAATTCATGTTTCACCAACTTTTACGATTGGCATTGATATATATGTCATTTATTGTGGCTTGGTGAATGAAATTAGGAGTATGACATTCCTTTTGATCCTTGAGTAAATTTTTGTGATGTTGATTAATCTCTTGTTGATTTTCAATTACTTATATATATCACAGCTTGGCATTGTGATTATCATGTGTTTCGTTATATCTCTTATTCTATATCGTTTCATCTGATATTTATAGCTAGACTGATCCGTTTATTATTTTCTTCTTAAATAATACTCGGGCCAGACCGAGATGTTATAGGTGCTTCAGCTTGACTTCTCACCTGGGATTGATTTCCCTGACTTTTGGCTAACTGCTTAGATTAGTAGTTTATTTTGTTGTATACACTTGAGATATGGACTCATAGTTGTATTCTTTTGTATAGCACGTGTTGCCATTCTTTTGTATTATTGTGGATCTTCTTGACTACTACTCTGATGAACACTTTCATGTGTTAGTTATATATTCATATCTTCTTCCGCCTTTGTGATATGAATTATCTGTGACTGATTTGTGTTATGCTTATTTCTATATTTGTTTTCGAAGATTATTATAGCCACTGTGTAGTAGCCTTGTGTTTGTATCGGTATGTCGGATTTCCTCTTGAAATAAAATGCATGTTATACTATCTGACATATCGGTGCTCGCGCAAAGCAATTACATGGATGGTCGCTCCTCATCAGCCTTATTCTCCGTGCTAGTTGACAGCATTACACCATAGTGTTCTTGGCTAGCGTGGGTATAGAGGTGGGGCGTCATAGCTTGGTATCAGAGCCAAACTTCGGAACAATATGGAATATTATAACAAGGATCATCGTCCTAAGTCTTTCTTAGGAGTCGTGCTTTAGGATTTAATTCGAGTCTTCATACCGATTCATCATATTTTCTTTATGATTCCTTGTTTTATCTATCAAGAATTTCTTGATATTTATCTTGAGAATAACTTTTTCTTCTTTTTTATTTCTTTCTTAAAGAAGAGAAATGGTTAGACCAGGCCGTCCCAGTGCCGGTCAATCTAGTGCTACTCCCCAAGATGGAGTTTTTATGTCTGCCCAGCAGCTTCTTGATCTAGTAAAGAACGCTCAAGCAGCCGGTCCCAATCCAGAGCCTACTCATCCTAGATCTGGTTTTGTACGCTTGTGTAGAGACTATACCGATTTGGGTGGAAGGCCATTCAAAGGATTCAAAAGTGTTATAGAAATTCAAGCTTGTCTAAAATCATGCGATTGCATCTTTTCTCGCATGAACCTTATTGATCTACATCGAGTCCAGGTGGCTTCTAGCATGCTCCAAGAAAGAGCATTAGATTGGTATGAGCTTTTAATTTCTGAAATCGTTGAAGCGGATCTCACTTGGGAGCAATTCCGAGAAAGATTCGAATTGAAATTCGTGCCGGAGGCTGAAAAAGTAACTTTAGCACGACGTTTTATTGACCTTGTTCAAGGTGGATCTTCTGTGACAGACTATGTCGCATCTTTCGAATCTCTTTCCAAATACGGGGTTGAATACATTAACACCCCATTGAAAAAAAATCAGAGATTTTTCTATGGCTTGAATAAGAACCTTAAGAAGCCATTACTTCTGAAACTTGAGGTTTCATTTGATCAACCTATTGATATCGCTCTTCGTCTTGAAGAGGCCGATAGAGAAAGCGATATTGAAGTTGTGCGTGCCAAACAGAACTTCAACAACAACATGAAGAGGCCTATCATATTCAAAGGCCCCAATCCCATCAAGAAAGGGAAGCAACAAACTCCGGTAGCAAAGACTCCTACCTCTAGTCGTGGACGATGCTACAATCGTGGTTCCACGGACCACTATGCAAGGGAGTGCCCGAAACCTCTCTTTTGCCGTTATTGCAAAAGTTCGGGTCATCTTATATCTACATGTCCCATTCTTCAAAGTAGGAGAGAGGGAGAGCTGAATATTGTGCATACTCCTAGTGACACTTCTCTTGGTCAAGGTATTTTTCACTCAATCCTTGATGGCATTGTTTTATTCCGTGATCTTCTTATTTGAGTTCTTTTTGATATGGGTTCTATCTCACTATTTTATATCAAAAGAACTTGTGATTCTTTTTCTTTAAAAATATTTTGGGCTTGATGACTTCTTTGAGGATTGTGAATCCGGATGGTAGATCCGCAACACTCAATTTGTCTTTATTGATGTCGAAATTATTTTATGTGATTTTTCTGTCCGAGCCAATTTTTACCTAGGCTTCGGAATTGACTTTTGTAAGGATTGGCTTAATTATTATGAGGCCATATCCTTTGTCCCGTGTGGACTATTCATCTTTGACATTTTCAATCTGTTAAGCAGATTTCTATTTTTCCTTTATGATTTTGATTCCAATTTGGTGGAATCATTTTATTCTTTAAGCTCACATGATGAGGAAAGTGTTATTTCTCTCATCTAAATAGTTTGTGAAACTTTCCGGTATTTTTGAGCTTGTCTTAGGATTATCACCTAAGTAATCTTTTGTGTGGTGTTAAGGTCTTTCTAGTTCGACCTTGCCATCGATTTTCATTTGGCTACGAGTTGCGGGAGTCTGCATTCCACTTACCACATACCGCACTCGTTACGATTCTTATGAATGACTTATTTTGTCATTCAGTTTGTCCAGCTTATTTCATCCATTTTATGAATCGAGTATTCTACGAATATCTCGATGACTCCATTCATGTGTTTATTGATTTTGGATGAAAACAGCAATTTAAAATTTTGCAAATCTTTTTAATAAGATTTATTTATAAGTAAAATTGGATTTTTATTCTTGAAACGAACGAAGAATATTCTTAAAAGTTTTTTTAAGAAACATATTTATTATCTAGAAGATGATTTTGTGATTGTATTGCCCGTTGAGTGCTTTAAGAATTTTGGTCAATGCGCTTGATCAACGTTATCGATAGGAATTTCCTAAACGCTTTGATGAGACAATCAAACACCGTAAAATTCACTTTAAATAAGTAAAATTTTCTAAAAAGATGATTACATAAGTTAATTGTAATTTTGAAAGTTTTAGCTTTTCGGGAAAGAAGATTATTTAAAAGAACTCTTCTTTTCGATACTCTTATTCTTGTGATTCCTGAAGGGGAACCAAGACTTTGCTATTTGTACCGATACTAGTCGTATTGGTTTGGATGTCGTTCTATTGCAAAAGAGAACGTGCTATCACTTGTGCTTCTAAAATTACTAAAGCCGATCGAGACTAGGTATGCCACTCATGATCTAGTGCTCGCGACTATTGTTTTCGTTTTTAGAGTTTGGTATCATCATTTTTGGGGAAGAAATTTGTTCTCCACCTCGATCATAAATCTTTGGAATATTTATTTTCTCATAAGGAATTTCATGTCAACTCGAGTTCCTGGCATCTTATGATCTTGATATTCTTTTTATTCCCGGAAGGGAAATCGTGTTGCCAATGCGTGTTGTTGTAAGCAACAAGTGGTTGACTCTTTGACGTTGCCTGAATGGAATTATCTTTTTATCAAGTTCATCGGACGTTTTGATATACTTCGTTTTATTGAGCTTTATCTCATTTTTTCTATGGACTAGCGTCCGATGTTCTTTTATGCTGTTTGGATCATCGGATGTACTGTTATTATACTACATCGATGTTCCGTCTTATCCGGATCAATGGATGTACCATTATTATACTACATCGTTGTTCCGGTTTATCGGTTCATTGGACGTACCGTTTTTGTACTATGTCGATGTTCCGAAATTATTCGAGCTTCGGATCATCTGGCGTACCGTTTTGGTACTGCGCCGTTGCACTGGCTCAATTTTCTGCTTTCCTTGACGTTTTCTGCGTCTTTTAATTATGGAAATGCTTTTAGGTTTCCTATTTTTATTCTCGAGCCGGTGTTATTGATGAAATTGAAGTCTCACCAGTTTTGACTTATGAGCAACATTCCATTCGCATCATTACTTCGAAGGTTGAGCGCCTTCGGAATAAAGATGTTCTTCTTGTGAGAGTTCAACGGTTCTCAAATCCTAAGCATTGCTTTTGGGAATCCAGAGAATTCATCGAGCGATCCCGTTCGGGCTTACTCTTTCATGCTCCTTATGGTGAACTTCCTATTTCAAATTTTCTTTTGTGTTGATATGCTTCTGTGGTTGTTACTTCTTATTTTTTTCTTAAGTATTGCGAGGACACAATTTCTTTAAGGAGGGGAGTCTGTAACGACCCGCATATTTATCAATTGTATATTTAAATATTTTATCGTTCGTCGGATTTTGGTCCGAAAAGCAACTTTTTGCATACGGTCGAATTAGGACTCGGGACCCCTTCCATTGAGTTTAAAATGCCGTTTGCGACCTTTTTAAGTATAAGCTTCGATATGTTTGGAGAAAGTTAATTTTTGCCACTTTTTCACTTAGGGCTTTGGTTTGGACTGAACCCATTAACCACTTACTAACTCAGTCCCAACCCCCTCTCCTCTTCATTCACTCCTCATTTCCTAACTCTCTCAAGTTCAAGAGAATAATGGGGGAAAAGATTAGAAATTAGAATTCTTAAGCCCTAGTTCATTTGCAAAATCCAAGCTTTAGCTCCAAACTCAAGAGAACCCATTTGTAAGCATCTCCTTCTTCTTCTCCAACTCATTCTCTCTTTGATTTCAGAAAATTCCTAAACCTAACTTTGGGAATGTTCTTCTTTTGAGCATAGATTTAAGCTCGTTTGGGTTGTGTGACGACCCGGAATTTTCAAGCAATTTAAATCGGAATATTTAATTGATTTTAAATATTCAATAGGATAATTTTAACTTGAATTACGAATATCACAATTTATTTGACAATTAAATTATTGATTTTTATAATTGAAAATTCGGTAAATTGTTGAATCTGATATTTTTAAGCCTATTAAAAATAATTTGAAGGCTTATAAAATTTATATTGATAATACTGAAGAGAATAGAAGTGATGAAATCAAATTTAAAAGTGGTTTGTTAAGTTTGGAAATTTATATCGTTTAAATTGAATTTAAGAATAGCTTTCCGAAGCACGGTCTCGGAATTTAACGAAACCGGTTCCATTGGATCCGTAATATTGTTTTATTATCGAATTTCAATTTTCGTAGTATTAGGAGTTGTTGTGTGAGCATACGATAAGTAAACGCATTGAAAATTTAATCGGAAAATTTAATAATATTGTTTCTTTATTCCTTTACATCAGCTGCTCCTTATCACTTCAGCCTACTTTCTTTCACCGTCATAACTTTTCCTTTCACTTCATATCTACTGTAGCCGACCATCTTCTTAAGCAAGCTGTTCCTTTTCGTTTTAAAATCATTACGTCTCCTTCCATTTCTCTCAGAACAAATTAACTTCAAAAAAAAAAAATGGTCGCTTCCTCTGTTAAAACAAATCGAAACCCTGGCTCCTCCCTCTCCTCAAATTCGTTCAGGAACCGATACCCCTCCTCCAAACTACAAATTTCCCTTTGCAAAAATTGAACGGCATCTTCCCTTCCTCCATTCTTTAGTTCGATACTCAAAGGATACTCGCGATTCCCACTGCCGGTCAAATCGCGACGAGTTCTAGCGAGCTTCAGGAGGTTGCGTGGGGCCGCGAGGGAAGTCTGGTGGTGATCTCGAGGCGCGAGGGCTGGGATGACGCGATGAACCTCGCGACTGCATTTGAGGGTTCGGCTTTGTGGTCGTGGACGACTAGCAGAGTCGATTTCGCGATTGCGTGGCGTTGGGCTGGGTCGTGGTCGACGACAGTGGAGACGAAGAACAACTCTCGATTCTGGAATTTGGGGTTGGCGAACGAGGGACCTCGTGTAAAGCTGAGTTAGGTATTCGCAAATTATTTTCATTTTAAACCTGATGTCATATTTTTACGGTTAGTTAAGTTTGCATTTTACAAAAAAATAAAAATAAAAATCAAATTACTAGTTTAAAACCAAATGATTTATTTAAATTTTGATGATTAGTTGATGGAATCTATTAAATGAAAATTAAGTGTTTATTTACAATTTAAGTTATTGGTTTAAACTTAATTATTTGTTTAGATTAAATCTTTCGTTTTAAATGAGAACTATTCAAATAAAATCTCGAGTAAATTAAATTTATCAAAGGAGAATTTAAGTTATTCGATTGGTTCGAATATTAATGAAATCGTCTAATGTTATACAAGGTTAAATTCTGAAAGAAATCAAGCCGGTGTGGATCGGATTACAAATCTTTGGTCAAAGGTGAGTTAATCTCACTCAGTTAAATTTAAATTTAATTTAAATGGTTAAATTTAAATAATTGTTGGATGGTTGAATTGATTGATGTGCTATAGTATGGTATATTTTGGAATTGGTATTGTATGTTGTGCTAACGGCTGTGGATGCAGGGAGAACAGGTTGGAGGGATCCAACTAGGTCCCTCAATATATATATATATATATATATATATATATATATATACATATATATATTGTTTATTATTCTCTGTTAGGCTTTGTGGATATTCTGTGATGAATTATATCGAAATATTGAATGCTATAGTTGTTTGAATATATTCTGGTACTCTGAGTTACCAAATTATATAGCATTTGGTTTTTGGTAAGAAAATAATTATAAAGAATGTAGATACATTAAAATGGACTGAATGAGAACATTAGTGTTTTCAAAATGCTAATTAACGAATCCTGTATAAAGAAAGGAATTTTGAATAGACAGAAAGTTAAGAAACTTAAACTTCAATGTTACTGTTTAAAGGAATAAAACAATTATTTTAAATTTAGGATTTAAATTATCCTAGAAGAATAAAGAGGAAATGGGAAAAATCAAAAATTTGTATATCTCAGTTAAATATTTAAAATCAAACGGAAAATATGAACAATTATAATAAAGTCAATAATTCATGAATTTTGAAATGAACTGAGTAAGTAAAGGAAATTATTTCAATGGAATAAATTGGGAATGAATTTGGAAAATTGATTTAAGTGGTTGAGATTGGAATTCTCCCTGGATAGCCAAGCACGTTTCAAAGTAATTTTTTTAAACAAAAGTTAATAGATTTAAAGTTGTTTTAAAAAGCAAGTTTTGGAAAATATAATATTTCTAATTTTTTTTTTAAATTCTAAAGTAAGTATTTTCTTTTAATCTATTATGGCAATAATTATTTAAAGAGTGACTTAGTACTTTATTTTAAAAAAAATGAAAATCTAGTTTTATATTTTATTTAGTTACCTTATTTTCAAATATTCATATAGTATGTATTTTTTTTAACAATGAAGTAGTTTTAAAATAAATGTTTTAAAGTATATTTCAAAGTAAAGTGTTTTAAATTATTTTAAATCTAGTTTTGAGCTTGGTGATTTCAGAGGAGACAGAAAATAATTGGGAAAGTTGATTCTGAAAGGAAGGAGGGTTTTGAAACTGTTTTCAAAGGATTGAAAATGGAAATATATCTTGTGAAGATATTTTGAGGTTAATAAATAATTTGGAAAATTATTTATTAGTTGGATGGTTGTTTGTGAATATTAATTGATAGTTAAATCACCGACTATCAATATTGGACAAATACGTTAATCGTTTCGAAGAGACCGGGATCGAGATTAATTTCTCGAAAACCACTTCGATCCGGTTTGTACGATTCGTGAAAATGATTTTGGATTTGAAGATGGAGCAGTGAAGTGCAAGGGCTAGTCGCTTCTAATCTTGAGGATATTTCCAAAATGGATGTAGTAGGAATAGTGCCTTCAGTTCCGTTCGAACCCGGGACGAACTTGTATGGATGAATGCTTGCAAAAACATCGTCAGATGGACGATGGGCATTCTAAGGGATATGTTCTATAAAGGTAACGCTTAGCCTCAAGCCTCATCAAATGGGAATGACTGAAAATCAGGGGTTATGCAGCAAGGCTAGGTGGGTAGCACCTAAGCAGGGTGAGGTCATTCCAGTCTAGATGTCCCTTTTTATTTTGGCTTAGTGGGCGGTTGCTGATCCCAGCCGCAGGGTGATCTCACTCGGGATTATCCAGTAAGGGGTAGTCCCAGCCTTGTGTTGCAGGGGAGCGGGCGTACTCCTCGGTACGGTGATTTAGGCCCCGTACTGTGACAGTTGGTACCCCAATGCCTAGTCATTAGTTGGAAATCCATTCTCCCTACGAGCCATGTACGAGTTTTGTTTGTATTACCCACTTTTGTGGCTAGTAGCTGGAATTTAATAGATGTAACAATTTCGGCTATTTTATAAGTATTTGTAGATAGACCCTATTATAATATCAGAGGATTTCTATAAAAATTGATTTAGCTATTGTAAGGTAAAAACCCGACATGTTTATTTGTGGCGTGGTCTTACGAGATGCTTTTGTTTTCAAAGGATTTTTGAAACTTTAATAATCATTTGGGTGTGATTTTCTCACGCTGGTATTCCAGACTGACTCGGGTGTTATTTAACTGTAATGCTCGGGTCAGACCGAGTATTATAGAGTACAGGATGATGCTATGGAACTCAGGAGACGAGCTGAATGACGATACGTACTTCCGTACTTGTTTATATACATATATTCCGCTGTGTGGAGTTGTTGTGTATCCATGTATGATATTGATGTTGAGCTGTGATTGATTTACTCTGATGATGTAATATGTAAAACAGATATATTTGATTTTGAGTAAAGATTATTTACTATCTATTATATTTTATTCCGCCGCGATGGTGAGATTCTGATGTTGATGTTGTTTTCTCTTCTTCTACCTCTTCTTCTTCAACCCAAATGGTTCGTATTTCTGCGCAACTTGAGTTGATTGTTGTAGATTAGTGTTGACTCAAGGGGCGCGGATTTGCGGGTCGTTACAGTGGTATCAGAGCATAGGTTGGTGATAACCTTGGCTCTGGTGGGAATTACTCATTTAAATTAGAGTCCCTAGTACTCTAGAATGAGTTTGAGCGTATTGATAGATATGAGCGCGTATTTGTTAGTGAATAAAAATTGTTTTAATATTGTGTTGATTGATTTATTGAGTGGCATATGAACCTTCGTCGACACAGTCTGCGCAACTGTATCGAAGGGGTTTCTAAACACTTGAATAGAACAATTGACACGGTATTGTTTTACATATGGGTAAATGAAATAATTTTACCCAAAAACATATTTTGATATAAAGAAAGTTTTTGAAAACTATTTAACTAATATATGGTTGCTTGGATGTTAGAAATGATGATATTAAAGTATTATCATTGTTAAGTGAAAAATTTAACTAGAAATTGTAAATATAATTAAAGATTGAGAAGATAAGTCCAATTATGAAATGAAATTTATAAATATGAATTATAAATGTAATTTATGAATTGAAATACAACTAAATGGAAATTTGTATAAGCATAAAACTGTGCAAAGGAATTATAGTTAAAATTGATTTAAGCAGGCTTTAGAAATTTGAAATCCCGGAGATTTGGAAATGTTTATCGAAGTGTTTTGGAGAGATAATAGCTTAGTTGTTTTGGAGATGTTTCTGAAAGGAATTTGTTTTAAATGGATTTTGAAAGTGATATAGCATTGAAATCACTTGGATTATTGAAAAATAATTCTGATGATGACGGCTGCATCATCAGTATTCATTTTCGAATTTCTAAGTGAAGAATTGCTACCAAATTGATTTGTTTAGAAAAGTAAGTTGTTTTTGAAAATTTCAAGGGAAATTTGTTGAGAATAAAACCAGAATTGGTTTGACTTTTGAGAAATGTGATATGAGAAGTTGGAGATTTCAAAATGTTTTGAAACCAAAGCCGGGTGTTTAAAAATCCTGATAAGATAGGTTGTAAGTTTATAAATTGAGATGATTTTTAAATCAGGAAGGAAAAATAAGCTTTGACTGTTGGAATTTAAATTTAAAGAGAAAGTTAAAAATGAAATTAACTTGGATTGATGAAATAAAAATATAACTGGATTGAAATTAATTGGATAGGCTGAAATTAATATCCAGTTGTATTCGAAGTAAGTTGAAATCGAATTGAGTTAAATAAATTGGAGTAAAATTAAATTGAATTGGAATAAGAATTCAATTGAACTATGAATGGAATTATATTCTTACTTAAATAAATGAAAAATAAATTGAATAAGGTTTGGAATTGAAATAAATAAATTAGAATAACTTGTAAGAGAATTAAAAATCCATAGAAATAAAATATGCTTGGGCTATAAATAAATAGAAGGCTTGAGTTAAAAATAAAAGATGAATATATTCAAGCCTATAATGGATGGAATTATGTAAATAATAAGTTGTGGCTTATAAATTTTGAAACTGGAATAGAAAATCCAGAATAAATATTGTTTGATGTTTTGGATAATGAAAGAAAATCCAAACTTGAATTATTAACTAAATTGAACCAAGAAAATTAAATAAAGTGATATCTGGGGTTAAAGATCAAGTATTGAACTATAAATAGGAGAGAACTAATTTGTTAATAAATTGGTTAATGAAATGTTAAATAAAATTGAATTGTGAGCTTATGATGAAGTTTGGAAATAAAACTCGAGTTATAAATTGAATTCGACTTAAAATGGTTGGTCAAGAAAATGTAATTGAACTGTGAGTTCATAAATTAGGTGGTAATTTGAAAATGGATAGTGAATTCAGAACTTGAGTTTTAAAATTAAAATTTAACGTGAAGTGTTAACAAATTAAATATAATTGGAAATGTATTGAATAAAAAATGAAATTGGATTAAAATAATAACGGTTTGTATTGTGAATAAATCCAAATATGTAGAAATAAATTGAAATGACCTTGTAATTTATTTAAATGAACTGGGAATGGATCGAACTTGGAAATTTGAAATTTATAATAACTAATCTAATAAATTTGTAGTTTGAAAGGTGATTGGATTGAAATAGAATCAAGTTAAATTGAAAAGAGAACTTTATTTGCAAAATGAGAGTGAGCTTAAGTATAAATTGGAGTGAATAAGCTTAAGCTAAAAGATGGAAAGGAGTTGAGTTGAATTCAACTTAAAATTAAATTTAACAATATTGGATTGGTTTTGAAGCAAGTAAAAATAAATTTGGATCGAAATAGAACATGGTAAGTTATAAATAATATTTAAAGAAATGAAAATCCTAACGGATTGTGTGGATAAACTAATTTTGTTGAATAAATAAATGGATAGAATAAATAAGAATCAAAATGAAGTGTGGTTTAAATAAGATGGAAAATGGTTATGGAATGCAATAGCTTGGATTGTCTTCGAGCTAAATATAATAGTTTGGAATAAACAAATATGGAATGAAATGTAAATAAATGGATTGTAAATGAAATTTAAATGGAACGTGTAGAGCTAAATAAATGGTCGTGAATGAATTGAAATAAAAGGAAATTTAATTGGTAATGAAGATGAATCTAAGTTGTTAATGGTTTTAAATGAACTAGTTTGGTTAATAAAATGAAATGCAAGTGAATGGATTCAAATCTGAAATGCAATGAAAATGAAAATATATGGATTGTGAATAAATTGAAAATGGGATAGCATTAAGTATAAATTGAGTTGAAATCCATTTAAATTGGTTATAAACATAAATACTTATTCACATAAATCTCGTCGAATTGCATGGAATAAATTGTCATTGGATGTAAATGGAAGTAATTAAAATTCTATGAATTGATAAAAGTGAAATAGAATTGATTTTAAAATCGATTGAATTGAATATGAGTTTGTTTGGAGTTAAAATAAATTGAGGGTAAGAAATGGTAGTGTAAACCATTAAAATTAAATGAAATGGCGTGTAGATTGCTTGAAAGGTGTGCGTAAGTGTTAAAAAAACTATATAAGTTGCTTATAACATTGTCTAGTTACATTGCTTTTAAATATTCATGTGTTGTAGTTGTTTAAATAGAGTGAAATGTTAATAAACTTCATATATTTGGCACTTACATGTTTAGATTGAGTAACTACAGGTACCTGGAAGCCGTGTGGCTGGATTGGGTTGTGCTATTTACTAAAACTAATAAGCCGCTTGCTTAAAATGCTAAATAAGGTACGCCTATGCAATAAAAATAGGAAATATGAACTGTTTTTGGTTTTTCCGACCGTGTGGGTCGATGTATATATATTTATTTCTTTTGTCAAATTGCAAAAGCTCCTCCGTACAAAGGGGGCTCTGCCAAAAAATTTCAGAAATTTTGGGAGTTAGAAAATTTTGAAAATTGTGTTAACGACTATCGAATCCAAATTGGAAACTAAAATAAATTAGTAAAGGAAACCAATCTGAATTAATGATATGAATAAGTTATTAATGAAAAATAAAATTTAAATATTCAGAGTTAAAGATAAGTTGAATTCATATGGAAATAAAAGAATCGATTTGAATAGAAATAGATATAACTAAAGTGGGAAATGAAAATAAATATAAGAAACATATAAAATGCTTATGTTAACTTAAGTAATGGAATGGTCAATTTTTAATTGGAAATTGAATATTGCAAATATATTCTAAGTTGATATTTGGATGAATATTGACATTTGGTAAGAAAGTCGATAAAATGTTTTTGGAATGTTGTGATTGGATATTAGTGCTAAGCAGGATATGCAGATATTATAAAAGGGAAAAGAGAATTGGTTTTTGATTCAGAAGATAAATTTGAATTTCCCGACAAAAGGTATGTATTTAAATTTGGTATGAAATTTGATTGGGATTTGGATTTGGATTGAGCCACTTGGCCTTTTTATTTTCTTTTTGGATTTGGGAGGCCGTAGAGCCATTTTGTAGTTGTACCGATCTAGCCGCGCAAAGGAGACGCTGGCGAAATTTTCCGGAAATTTAGAGAGTTAGAAAATTTTTGAGAAAATTTTGATAATTCGAAATTTGTATTTAAACTGGAACTTGAATAGTTAACAATGATATAGTTTGAGACTATGGGAGAGTTGAAATGTTAATAAGAATAATAATGATTCTTTTATAAAAAGATAGTTGGTAAATTGTTGAATTGTTAGAAATTGATTGGTTTTGAGAAAAGTAAACGAGTATTGGACCATTCTTCCTAACTGGTAATTTCGGGGACGAAATTCTTTTAAGGGGGGAGGAATGTGACGACCGGGAATTTTTAAGCAATTTAAACCGGAATATTTAATTGATTTTAAATATTCAATAGGATAATTTTAACTTGAATTACGAATATCACAATTTATTTGACAATTAAATTATTGATTTTTATAATTGAAAATTGGGTAAATTGTTGAATCTGATATTTTTAAGCCTATTAAAAATAATTTGAAGGCTTATAAAATTTATATTGATAATACTGAAGAGAATAGAAGTGATGAAATCAAATTTAAAAGTGGTTTGTTAAGTTTTCAAATTCATATCGTTTAAATTGAATTTAAGAATAGTTTTCCGAAGCACGGTCTCGGAATTTAACGAAACCGGTTCCATTGGATCCGTAATATTGTTTTATTATCGAATTTCAATTTTCGTAGTATTAGGAGTTGTTGTGTGAGCATACGATAAGTAAACGCCTTGAAAATTTAATCGGAAAATTTAATAATATTGTTTCTTTATTCCTTTACATCAGCTGCTCCTTATCACTTCGGCCTACTTTCTTTCACCGTCGTAACTTTTCCTTTCACTTCATATCTACTGTAGCCGACCATCTTCTGAAGCAAGCTGTTCCTTTTCGTTTTAAAATCATTACGTCTCCTTCCATTTCTCTCAGAACAAATTAACTTCAAAAAAAAATGGTCGCTTCCTCTGTTAAAACAAATCGAAACCCTGGCTCCTCCCTCTCCTCAAATTCGTTCAGGAACCGATACCCCTCCTCTAAACTATAAATTTCCCTTTGCAAAAATTGAACGCCATCTTCCCTTCCTCCATTCTTTAGTTCGATACTCAAAGGATACTCGCGATTCCCACTGCCGGTCAAATCACGACGAGTTCTAGCGAGCTTCAGGAGGTTGCGTGGGGCCGCGAGGGAAGTCTGGTGGTGATCTCGAGGCGCGAGGGCTGGGATGACGCGATGAACCTCGCGACTGCATTTGAGGGTTCGGCTTTGTGGTCGTGGACGACTAGCAGAGTCGATTTCGCGATTGCGTGGCGTTGGGCTGGGTCATGGTCGACGACAGTGGAGACGAAGAACAACTCTCGATTTTGGAATTTGGGGTTGGAGAACGAGGGACCTCGTGTAAAGCTGAGTTAGGTATTCGCAAATTATTTTCATTTTAAACCTGATGTCATATTTTTACGGTTAGGTTAAGTTTGCTTTTTAAAAAAAATAAAAATAAAAATCAAATTACTAGTTTAAAACCAAATGATTTATTTAAATTTTGATGATTAGTTGATGGAATCTATTAAATGAAAACTAAGTGTTTATTTACAATTTAATTTATTGGTTTAAACTTAATTATTTGTTTAGATTAAATCTTTCGTTTTAAATGAGAACTATTCAAATAAAATCTCGAGTAAATTAAATTTATCAAAGGAGAATTTAAGTTATTCGATTGGTTCGAATATTAATGAAATCGTCTAATGTTATACAAGGTTAAATTCTGAAAGAAATCAAGCCGATGTGGATCGGATTAAAAATCTTTGGTCAAAGGTGAATTAATCTCACTCAGTTAAATTTTAATTTAATTTAAATGGTTAAATTTAAATAATTGTTGGATGGTTGAATTGATTGATGTGCTATAGTATGGTATATTTTGGAATTGGTATTGTATGTTGTGCTAACGGCCGTGGATGCAGGGAGAACAGGTTGGAGGGATCCAACTAGGTCCCTCAATATATATATATATATATATATATATATCGTTTATTATTCTCTGTTAGGCTTTGTGGATATTCTGTGATGAATTATATCGAAATATTGAATGCTATAGTTGTTTGAATATATTCTGGTACTCTGAGTTACCAAATTATATAGCATTGGGTTTTTGGTAAGAAAATAATTATAAAGAATGTAAATACATTAAAATGGACTGAATGAGAACATTAGTGTTTTCAAAATGCTAATTAATGAATCCTGTATAAAGAAAGGAATTTTGAATAGACAGAAAGTTAAGAAACTTGAACTTCAATGTTACTGTTTAAAGGAATAAAACAATTATTTTAAATTTAGGATTTAAATTATCTTAGAAGAATAAGGAGGAAATGGGAAAAATCAGAAATTTGTATATCTCAGTTAAATATTTAAAATCAAACAGAAAATATTAACAATTATAATAAAGTCAATAATTCATGAATTTTGAAATGAACTGAGTAAGTAAAGGAAATTATTTCAATGGAATAAATTGGGAATCAATTTGGAAAATTGATTTAAGTGGTTGAGATTGGAATTCTCCCTGGATAACCAAGTACGTTTCAAAGTAAATTTTTTAAACAAAAGTTAATAGATTTAAAGTTGTTTTAAGAAGCAAGTTTTGGAAAATATAATATTTCTAATTTTTTTTTAAATTCTAAAGTTAGTATTTTCTTTTAATCTATTATGGCAATAATTATTTAAAGAGTGACTTAGTACTTTATTTTTAAAAAAAATGAAAATCTAGTTTTATATTTTATTTAGTTACCTTATTTTCAAATATTCATATAGTATGTTTTTTTTAACAATGAAGTAGTTTTAAAATAAATGTTTTAAAGTATATTTCAAAGTAAAGTGTTTTAAATTATTTTAAATCTAGTTTTGAGCTTGGTGATTTCAGAGGAGATAGAAAATAATTGGGAAAGTTGATTCTGAAAGGAAAGAGGGTTTTGAAACTATTTTCAAAAGATTGAAAATGGAAATATATCTTGTGAAGATATTTTGAGGTTAATAAATAATTTGAAAAATTATTTATTGGTTGGATGGTTGTTTGTGAATATTAATTGATAGTTAAATCACTGACTATCAATATTGGACAAATACGTTAATCGTTTCGAAGAGACGGGGATCGAGATTAATTTCTCGAAAACCACTTCGATCCGGTTTGTACGATTCGTGAACGATTTTGGATTCGAAGATGGAGCAGTGAAGTGCAAGGGCTAGTCGCTACTAATCCTGAGGATATTTCCAAAATGGATGTAGTAGGAATAGTGCCTTCGGTTCCGTTCGAACCCGGGACGGACTTGTATGGATGAATGCTTGCGAAAACATCGTCAGATGGACGATGGGCATTCTAAGCGATATGTTGTATAAAGATAACGCTTACCCTCAAGCCTCATCAAATGGGAATGACTGAAAATCAGGGGTTATGCAGCAAGGCTAGGCGGGTAGCACCCAAGCAGGGTGAGGTCATTCCAGTCTAGATGTCCCTTTTTATTTCGGCTTAGTGGGCGGTTGCTGATCCCAACCGCGGGGTGATCTCACTCGGGATTATCCAGTAAGGGGTAGTCCCGGCCTTGTGTTGCAGGGGAGCGGGCGTACTCTTCGGTACGGTGATCTAGGCCCCGTATTGTGACAGGTGGTACCCCAGTGCCTAGTCATTAGTTGGAAATCCATTCTCCCTACAAGCCTTGTAGGAGTTTTGTTTGTATTACCCACTTTTGTGGCTAGTAGATGGAATTTAATAGATGTGACAATTTCGGCTATTTATAAGTATTTGTATATAGACCCTATTATAATATCAGAGGATTTCTATAAAAATTGATTTAGTTATCGTAAGGTAAAAACCCGACATGTTTATTTGTGGCGTGGTCTTACGAGATGCTTTTTTTTTCAAAGGATTTTTGAAACTTTAATAATCAATTGGGTGTGATTTTCTCACGCTGGTATTCCAGACTGACTCGGGTGTTATTTAACTGTAATGCTCGGGTTAGACCGAGTATTATGGAGTACAAGATGATGCTATGGAACTCAGGAGACGAGCTGAATGACGATACGTACTTCCGTACTTGTTTATATACATATATTCCGCTGTGTTGAGTTGTTGTGTATCCATTTGTATGATATTGATGTTGAGCCGTGATTGCTGTACTCTGATGATGTAATATGTAAAACATATATATTTGATTTTGAGTAAAGATTATTTACTATCTATTATATTTTATTCCGCCGCGATGGTGAGATTCTGATGTTGATGTTGTTTTCTCTTCTTCTACCTCTTCTTCTTAAACCCAAATGGTTCGTATTTCTGCGCAACTTGAGTTGATTGTTGTAGATTAGTTTGACTCAAGGGGCGCGGATTTACGGGTCGTTATAGGCTGAGTTGAAGAGTGGTTGATTCTCCCTTTGCTTTCAAGCTTCTTCTTCAATTGTTTGGGTTCAAAGGTGAGATTTTTATCTCACATCTTTGTCTATAACTATCTTCGATTGTTAGGTATGAATTCCTAACACTTATTCTTGCGCAATTGCATTTGGTTTGGATTGATTTGGTGAATATTCCAATTTTTATTGTTTTGGGTTCAAATCTTTAAAAATCCTCAATTTGATGTTTGAATGTGTTTTTGGTGATGCAACGAAGAGCTTATATGGCCGGGTAGTCGATTGGCGTAAACCCTTAGTGTCGATGCTCGACCGATAGCAATATGGAAGAGTTTGGCATTCATTAGATTGGCTTGGGGAGTGCTGGCTACAGGTCCGGCCGACCGAACTCAGTGTCCGGTCGACCGACCTGCTACCCGAGCACTTCCCAGCCTCTGTTAGGAAGTGCAGGTTACAGGTCCGGCCGACCGAACTCAGGGTCCGGTCGACCGACCTGCTACCCCGAGCATTTCTGTTTTTCTGGTCCGGTCGACCGAGCTCTGTAGCCGGCCGACCGACCTGATGATATTTTGCATATTTCACCTAGTTGCTTGAATTTCCAACTTTAATCGGTTCGTGCTGTTTCCTATTTGTTGTTATCATTTATTATCGACTTTGATGACATTTTCTTTGGGAATTTAGGATATATCCACTTTGATGGATTTGGTATCGATTTCTTTGGATTTTATTCATGTCTTCGAATGTGAATTTTAGTGATTGATTGTTCCTACAATCTTCTTTGTGATTTGTCACTTTAAAAATATAAAGGTTTTCTATACTAGTAGTAAATATCAAAACTCTTTCTTCAAATGATTTCAACACTATTTTATAACAAAGCTCGTTTTCTCAAACCGATTTCCAATCTATTAGTATATACAAACCTTTACCTCACTCGTATGAGAAATCTAATTAAACGGCTTAGTAAAACGAGTGGTATGAAACGCTTGCGTTTACTTCGTTGGTTAATTCTTGGACTTGTTCGATTGAATCTCTTGTGACAATTTTCTAGTGGAGATCTACAATTTGTTCGTAAATATTTAAGTTAAGCTAGTGGTTATGGGACATGTAGCTAAGCTCATATATTTACTAGCTTACTGTAATTGACACTTCTCTTTGATCATGACGATCATTTTATGTTTTAGACTAGCATTGTGCGATGTCTTTGTGATTTGGTTCATCGGATGTCACGCTGTACGACGTCGTTGTTCCCTTTGATTGTGATTTGGTTCATCGGATGTCACGCTGTACGAAGTCGTTGTTCCCTTTGATTGTGTTTTGGTTCATCTGATGTCACGCTGTACGACGTCATTGTTCCCTTTGATTGTGTTTTGGTTCATAGGATGTCACGCTGTACGACGTCGTTGTTCCCTTTGATCGTGATTTGGTTCATCGGATGTCACGCTGTACAACGTCGTTGTTCCCTTTGATTGTGTTTTGGTTCATCGGACGTCACGCTGTACGACGTCGTTGTTCCCTTTGATTGTGATTTGGTTCATCGGATGTCACGCTGTACGACGTCGTTGTTCTCTTTGATTGTGATTTGGTTCATCGGTTGTCACACTATACGACGTCGTTGTTCCCTTCTAGAGTGTTTCTGGATCGTCGGACGTCTGGATCGTCGGACGTCACGCTGTACGACGTCGATGCTCCGAATTATTTGATTTCTGGATTTCTTGTGTTGATTTCTGGAATTCATGTTTTACCAACTTTTACGATTGGCATTGATATATATGTCATTTGTTGTGGCTTGGTGAATGAAATTAGGAGTATGACATTCCTTTTGATCCTTGAGTAGATTTTTGTGATGTTGATTAATCTCTTGTTGATTTTCAATTACTTATATATATCACAGCTTGGCATTGTGATTATCATGTGTTTCGTTATATCTCTTATTCTATATCGTTTCATCTGATATTTATAGCTAGACTGATCCGTTTATTATTTTCTTCTTAAATAATACTCGGGTCAGACCGAGATGTTATAGGTGCTTCAGCTTGACTTCTCACCTGGGATTGATTTCCCTGACTTTTGGCTAACTGCTTAGATTAGTAGTTTATTTTGTTGTATACACTTGAGATATGGACTCATAGTTGTATTCTTTTGTATAGCACGTGTTGCTATTCTTTTGTATTATTGTGGATCTTCTTGACTACTACTCTGATGTACACTTTCATGTGTTAGTTATATATTCATATCTTCTTCTGCCTTTATGATATGAATTATCTGTGACTGATTTGTGTTATGCTTATTTCTATATTAGTTTCCGAAGATTATTATAGCGACTGTGTAGTAGACTTGTGTTTGTATCGGTATGTCGGATTTCCTCTTGAAATAAAATGCATGTTATACTATTTGACATATCGGTGCTCGCGCAAAGCAATTACTCGGATGGTCGCTCCTCATCAGCCTTATTCTCCGTGCTAGTTGACAGCATTACACCGTAGTGTTCTTGACTAGCGTGGGTATAGAGGTGGGGCGTCACATTTTGTGTTCCGCTGCATTATTTGGTTATTTATGATATATGTATAACTCTGATTTGAATTTGTAAAAGTGTAATGACATGTTATTTGTAAAACAGCTTCATGAACTGTTTATTTGATTATTATATTTTTTCGTTACGCTGGGAGATTGTGTATTTTGTTTTTCTCTTTCCTTTTTTTTCTCTTATTTACCCCATTAACAATCCTCCCTTTTGAATGGTTTGATTCTGACATGTGTGTTTATTGTCGATTTAAACTATCCAAAAAGGTGGGTTGTTACAGTTGGTATAAGAGCTTTGGTTTAGACATACCTTAGGCTGTTGGGGTTAACTTGTAACGCCCATCCTGAGACCCACATTAACAAAGAGGATTACTGGGTAATACTGTCTGCTAATGCAGAGAATAGAGCTGGATAGGAGCGACCATCTGTAGCCTTGTCTTAAATATCTATTGAATACGTCGACAATGCCATTTTTTTTCGATTCAAGAGGATCGACATATCCAATAAATACTTAATACAAAGCCATAGGTGGCTATAGGATCTATCAGAACAAAATACTATAACTCAAATGTAAAACACATCACAGAACAACAGATAATCCCATAGATACACACGTACACAGATACATCACAAAGCATACAAAATGATACGGCATATATGAGGTATGACGACCACAGTACAAATACGAATCAAAAGAATATACATATCAGAGTAGCAAACCAAAAAGGACTACACAAAAAGCTACAACAAAAAGGGCTAGCAGATTAGTCCATGCAGAAGCAGAATAGGCTAAGTCCAAAAGTACCTAACCTGAAACACCACGGTCTGACCCGAGTATAAAATACACGGGTCTGTCTAGCTAAACGAATCAGTAAAAGGTGATAGCAGAATAATAGAGCATAGTGATATTCTTCTTAAACAAGAAGAAACAATAAGAAAGTTAACCATAGACATATGAAGGATACGCATCATGTATGACTTATATAATTATACTAGGTGATAGAATGTGATTGCTTCAATAAGCATAAAACACAAAGGAGACGAAAAATCTCATCAATCACTAAAATGTAGCATGCCTCATACCATCAGCAATCATAAATCAAATAAGAATGGTTTAGGGAATAATATAATGTAAAATCCTAAAAGAGTATTCCCAAACCCGCTATATCGGTAACTCTAAGGAAAACATAAGAAAAAGCCATCTCGACATAAGCCATAAGGCAAATGTCAACAAAGAGATAAAAATCTCATACAACGCCAAAAGGCAAATCCCATAAATAGCGCCAATAGGCAGTCTCAGTATACATATACGCCAAAAGGCAAATCTCAACATGCCAGTATAGGCAATGAAAACCTCAAAAGAACTCCCAAGAGTCCAAAATCCCGAAGTAATCGCCACCGAATGATTCAAAGGACCTATTCCAAAATAACGACATACAAGGGTAAAAATCATCTCAAAAAGGTTTTGCACGTGCTATTTTTTCCGAGTACTGTTTCACATAATAGGTACCTCACCCAAAGGCAAACATTAAAAGACAAATACGCCGCAATGGCAAATATGCCGCAATGGCAAACGTCCGAAGACAAATATGCCACAATGGCAAATGTCCGAAGACAAATACGCCGCAATGACAAATGACCCAAAGGTCCAGTACTGGCACGCCAACAGGCAAATGTGTCACAAACTCTCGGAAAGGAACCCGAAAAGTGTTAACATGTGTTCCATACCACCCGTTCACACTAAACGGTTTACTAACCGCTAGTAAATTTCACACTTAAAGCAGCTAAAGGTACACCTCATATCATCGGTAAACTAGACCGGTAGGCCAAAACGATCAAACGGACAAGTTAGGAATTAACCGAAAGGACAAACGCACGTATCCTATACTACGCGTTATACCCAAACATTTAACTCTACTTCTCATTCGCTCGACAGTGCAAAAACATGTAATTTTTATAGAAAATAATTTACCTTGAAAATAAGCTTTCAAAACTGATTTCGAAAACCATTTGAAAACCATATTTAAAAATTTCCCTTATTATAAGGAACAAATAGGTTTTATACTTGAAACTACTTTAAAATATTATATAATAATTATTTTTAAATCCCCAAAATTTTAAAAATCATTTCAAAAAGAAGCGGAGAAAACCGTGCTCGAAAACGACCAAAAGCAAGCAAAATTCCACTCAACCAGAAATTCAAATTTAAATTCAAATTAAATTCAAATAATTCAAGATTTGAATTCAAAATTCATCAAAACTGGGCTAACCTATTGAAAGGCATCATAGCCCTCAAAATACTTCAGAAATATCACAAAACATGAGTAAATGTCAAAAATCGGACGGAAAAATAACATAAAAGCACTTAGCAAAATAATACTAAATAATAATTTCACAAGTCAATTTGTTTGATAAACACTTTAAAATGCTTTATAAAACCCGTGCACGAAATCTAGAGAGAAAACTCAAGAATTCGGGAAAATATTAAAAATCACGGAAATTATTCAAGTATAAAAACCGCTGAAAACACGCTGCGAACCCAAGTTCGACAGCAGGTTTGGATCTGAAAACAGAATCCAAATGACATGAAATTTTGTAATAATATTTTTTCAACATTCCTACTGCAATCTTCAAAAATATTCACACAATTACTACTTGAAACGAAGAAATTGCGTCGTTCCGAAGTTGGACTAAAACCACTGTAAACTGCTTTGTAAAAACAGCGCAAAGGTTCAACTTCGACGATGAGTTCGAAGGGGCAAATGAACCCAGATCTTGGTGAAATTTGGTAGAAGCATAGACTAATGCTTCTACTTAGATCTTCAAAAATAAATGTTCAAATCCGATTTGAAAAGAAGAATCTGCGTCGTTTCAAAGTCGGACCAAAACAAGCTTTAAAACAGTGAATTACAGCAAGCTGTGAGTACAAGTTCGACAGTAGTTTAGAAAAAGAAAACCAACCCTGATTGTCATGAAATTTTATAGAAAGTAAATCAACACTCCTACTTCAATCGGCAAAAAGAATCACCCAAACCCGATTTGAAACAAATGAGTTATGATGTCTCAAACATGAACTCAGGCCATGTTTACAACAGTTCAAAAACCAAAAATGTACAAGCCTGAAACTATCCTAGGTTCAACTTTCAGACATAAAACAGAGGAACAAATGACATCAGATTGAGCTCAAAATTGTTATGTATATACTAGAACATTTGGTCTTACAAACAAAAAAAGAATCATTGAATTCCAGTTAGAAATGAATGAGTTATGCGGTCTCAAACATGGACTCAGGCAATGTTTGCAGCAACTCAAAACAACTACAGGCGAAAATCAGTGCCTGAGTCGATTTTGCAGCAACGTTTTGAACATTCAAACGACAATATCTATCAACCAAAATTTGCAGAAATGAAGTTCAACATGCAAGCTACGAAATACAAAAAATCCAGCAGCATTCCATTGCCGGAATCGAAAGATATTAGTATGCAAAGTACCAACCAGAGAAGGTTTTGATACAGAAACAAAATTGAAAGAAAAAGCAAATTATAAAGCAAATTTCTATGATTTTGAGCTTGGCTCAGCTAGTTTTTGTGAGTATTACAACTCACCTTGCTGATGTTGAAGGTTAACTCGGATTTGCAGCTGAAAGATGAGAGATTGGAGCAAGAATTTGATTCAAATATCTGTAAAAACTCAAAATAGAAACATGCAAGCAAAAAAAAAAGATTACATGCAAACCCTATATCACAAATTAGATTTTGATGAAATTGTTCAGTTTTGGAGTAGATTACTTGTAGAATATGTTTTTATTTCGAAAGAAAATAACAAGTTTTTGATATGATTTGGAGATTTGGCTTGGATTTTGATGTTTGAGGAGTGGGTTTCTATTACTTATTTATTGGAAAGAGGAAGAAGAAGGTGAGAGTGATTTGAACGTACTGTAAAATGTTTCTCACTTCTTCTATCAGGTTGAGTTGGCTAATGGGCCAAATGGACTCAAAGATTAAAAGAAAAAGAACAATTAGGCTAAGGTATTTATTTAATTCACACTTGTATCAAAATGTGTTCATATATGCACTATACACAAAACAAAATATCATTTCCTTTCAAATTTTCACACACCAAAGTATGTAAAAAAAAAAATTCTACGTCAACTAGATTTTGAACTTGGGTGTGCTAAAGTATTGTTGCTTATACCAATAGCTGAAGCCACTAAGCTGCATTGGGAATCAAAAGTATGTAAATTTACATACTAATGAAATAACATATTTTTTTTTTACTATATAAAAAGAATAATTTTAATTTTTACGACATTTTTATTAATAAAATCCTTTATTTTACAAAAATACACAATTTTCACAAATAAATGGACAAAACATTATTTTTAACTTCTAAAATTCCAGAAAAATATTTTTCTTGCTTAGAAAAATATAAATAACTATTCTAAACACAAATTTATAATTAAAACTCATTTTTAAATCAATTTCCACCTTTTTATTTGATTAAACAACCGTCAAAAATCAAATGCTTCTTTTAAAAATTATTAGATAAAGTAATTGGCAATAATTAATACAATCATTGCATTTTCTCTAAATAAAAATTATTTTCTCATTTATTATTAACCCAAACAAAAAAATAAAGTTTCAAACTTTATTTTCTCATTTTATTCCAAAATTCATTGTTTATTCCAAATAAATAATTTAATTTCTCCAATTTTATTTTAATTCACAACATTAAATTATAACTACCATTATAATTAAATATTTACAGGTAATCTCCAAAATCAGGGTTGTTACAAACTCCCCTCCTTAACAAAATTGCGTCCACGCAATTTCTATAATGGAAGTTATCTATAACATCTATTTCATCACAGTAAGATTCAAATCAAAAAATAGGAACACAGATATTCTCCCTCAACAGAGAAAGAAAGGATCAAGACAAGTTTTCTCGGCAAATCTTATGGTTTCCCAAGTACAGCACTTAGGGTTAGCGGACGGTAGAATTTCATAAGCAGAACATTCTTATTTCGAAGGTGTTCAATCTTCGAAACAACTACACGAATAGAATTCGACACAATACACAAGTCAGTGAGACTCGTGGTCATGCAACACAAGAGAATTAACAATCGAGATTAAACCTCAAAGATAAAACAAAATTGGGTTACCTGGAACATATCATGAATAACCGAAACTGAACGGAAAACGGTGCATGAAAGCAATCGAACCAAGGCGTCCAGTGATAGTAGATGGTCCTATATAACTAGAAGCCAACTTTCCGAATATACTGAAACACTTAACTCCTTTAAAGGAGTAACACAAATAAACACAATCATCAAAAGAGGATTAAACAAAAGATAGGTGGGATTTCAAGCTACCACCTTAACACATGATTGCATGAATGCAAGTCATCACAAGAACCGCACTAAGGCCAAGAATGGATTACAAGAAATTTTCCCAAAAATTTGTTATAAGAGTTTTCACTCAAATCCACTTTCTTTTATACACAAAACTCATACTTCAATACTATAAAACTTTTAAAGTCTCTTACATAAATTTTCAATTCAACCTTCTTTACTTTAATTTAAAGTAAATTAAATTAGAGTTGTTCCATACTCTAATTCCAAAAATAAATATATTACAATAATAAATATATTTTTTTCTACAAAATTTATCAAATTTTAAACCATTTTACTTTAGGATTTAAAAGGACACTTATTAGACCCTTCATTGATGGCTCTAAATATTCCCTAACAAATTTCTCATAATTTTTCTAAATGTTAATTTTTCGAAAAAATTCGGTGGGGTCTTCTTTGCATGGAGAGCCCTTTACAATTTCATAAATATGAATTATAGATATACACCGATCAAAGGTCGGATCACTATATATATATATATATATATATATATATAATTCTTAACACATAAACAGTTAGCAATTCATATCTTTCATTTTTAGTGTTTAAAATGTGAGCATGCTTGCTTTTATACTTACTATTTGCTAATTAATCATTCAAATATCCTCTTTCACCTGCACTTAACTAATTGAAACATATTAGCATGCACTTATAAACGTATGAAGCACTAAAATCATAGTTTAAACAAAACAACAACTCAAAACTTCAAAATTTTCAAATTCAGGCCTGCTACAAAGAATCAGGATTTTTCCATAGTAAAACTCATAATCCAAAAATACTCATAAAATAAAAGTTATTCTACTCGGTCCAAGCTTTCCAGCGATATAAAGATCATCAAAATTGGATTTAGGTTTTGAAAGTTATGCATAATTTACTTTCAGCTTTAAATTCAGAAATTATAAAAGCGTATAGAGATGTCCATCAGTTTTCAAACTCATTTTTGAATAGCCAAACTGCAAAATTTTAAAAATGATACAAAGTTGATTTCTAGCTTACTGAAAGCACTATCTTTTGCAAAAAAGAATGGGCTCATTTGTATTTGTAAATCATAAGTTATCGTTGTTTTAAAACAGCACTTTTCAATCAAAATTTTCCGACATGAGAACTTTTATTGTCAAAATTTTCAAACAGTTATCAAAACCAAACTGCATAATTTTTAGATCAAAAATCTTTTCTCTAAAACATTTATTACATGATCCTTTTCTCCGGAAACCAAGACTTACACTATAATACATACAACAAACGTTCAAAATGGTTTACAAGGAAAACTTTTCCCAATTAACAAACAAGTCTTTTAAAAGAAGATTCATATTTTAGTTAAGATAATTACTTTCTTATATTAGTAAGAAACAATTATCTGTCCAAACTAGACTTTGGAATTAGATATTGATTTTTTTTTATTTGCTTTCACAATTAAAAATCTTATCTTGCTGCTCTGTTTATTATTATTTTTATCTTTTCACAAAAAATTGCATTTTATAATAAATGAATCTTTTATGTTCAATTTTCACTTGATCCACAAAACTAAACATTTATTTTATTATCACTTAGAACTAGCCAAGGTTGATAGTTAATTAAAACTTTTTTTCAATTGATCTTCACAGATACATAATTAACAAGTTTTTAACACTATTTAAATTCATAACCAAACTTACTCTAATGGTTTTGCTCCTTGCTAAATTTCATGCTAATTCAAAAGCACCAAATTAGCATTTTCTTAAATTTTCCCAAAGGCATAATTTTTTTCTCCACTTTTTATTAATCAAATGATTAAATGTTTAAACTAATCTTCATAACTATCCTTTTACTTTTTACTAAACCTCATTCGAATCAATATTTTAGTTTCCTAAACAATTCATTTTCTTAATTTGAATACTTTGTTTTATTAATCACTATCACATGATAGTTTCATCCAATTAAGGCATTTCCTTAATTAAAATTATTTTTCATATAAATGAATTAGCATAAGGTAATATTTTCCAGAAATACTTTATCCAAAAGCTTACTTAAGCATTCTAAATTTTCCATGTATGTAAAATTTCACAAACATGTACTATAACCAATAATGAATACAATTTATTTAAATGAAATCATATTCAAATTTTCCAATTACCAGTTTATAAGATGATAATATTTAACTAATACATTTGTAGTGAATAACATTTCAAGGACTGCAATGTTGACCAAGATCAACATTGCCTCTCCATTGCCCTATATGTCACACTATTTCCATAAGTCCTTAAGTATGTATATAAAATACTTATCTCAAATGGCAATTTAGAATTTTCAAAATTTATGCAATATCTATATATTACTGCATTCAACATCCATACTAGTAAATATTATTTATTGCCATTTCAAAAGCATGTATCACATCGCCTCGTAAGCGTTTAGGAATCTCTATCGATAACATTGATCAGACGCATCGACCAGAATTCTTAAAATGCTTATTGGCCAATTGACACAAGAAATTATAAAACCTATTTTGATTTCTTAAGCAATCTTAAACTTGGTTGTAACAATATTTATTTTCAAAACATAAAACATTTTCTTATTATACAACCATACAATCAATTCGTAAAACAATCAAGTTATATACATAAGTATACCTTTTGTTAGAAAGATTTTCCATTCACATGGACGCTTTCGTTCCCAAAATTCTTTTAGTAATACTATTTCTTTAAAATGCATCCATGAAATTCTTAAACATTAAATTTTTATTTCATTTTAACCTTTGGTTAAATACACTTATGTATTAAATTTCATTTTCAAAATTTAATCTTTCTAATAATTCTTGCGGCAGCTATTACTTGAAGACACCGCAAGTTCTTATCATTTGCATTGAGTAGGTTTCTAACTCTCAATTATATCACCTACTCAATATTATTTCAACAATTACTATGCTAACACACATTCATGCAATTATCAGCCAAGCAAGCATTTATTAAAAACAAAGCATTAAATTTGCCTAGCAAAAACAGTCACACTATTTCCGCTGCGCAACTCTAATCACTAAGGATCAAAACACATAATTTAAATCTAAGCCATCTGAGGTCTAATTTTTACTATTTTAAAAATAGTGATATTTAAAACTCTTATAGTATTTTCAAACTTATTATCTATTCTAACGAAATGAAAAAAACTAAAGGCACGATTGAGGAATTTGTAACACTTGTATTACACTATGATGTACCATAATATGTGTTTCTGTTCTGTGTTTATCATATTTTGTCCTGAACCTGGCTCTGATACCAAGCTGTAACGCCCCATCCCAAGACCCACATTAACAAATAGCATTACTGGGTAATACTGTCTGCTAATGCAGAGAATAGGGCTGGATAGAAGCGACTATCTATAGCCTTGTCTTAAATATCTATTGAATATGTCGACAATGCCATTTTTTTCCTGATTCAAGTGGATCGACATATCTAATAAATACTTAATACAAAGCCATAGGTGGCTATATGATCTATCAGAACAAAATACAATAACTCAAATGTAAAACACATCACAGAACAATAGATCATCCCATAGATACACACGTACACAGATACATCACAAAGTATACAAAATGATACATCACATATGTGGTATGACGACCACAGTACAAACACGAATCAAAAGAATATACATATCAGAGTAGCAAACCAAAAAGGACTACACAAAAAGCTACAACAAAAAGGGCTAGCAGAATAGTCCATGCAGAAGCAGAATAAGCTAAGTCCAAAAGTACCTAACCTGAAACACCTCGGTCTGACCCGAGTATAAAATACACGGGTCAGTCTAGCTAAACGAATCAGTAAAAGGTGATAGCAGAATAATAGAGCATAGTGATATTCTTCTTAAACAAGAAGAAACAATAAGAAAGTTAACCATAGACATATGAAGGATATGCATCATGTATGGCATATATAATTATACTAGGTGATAGAATGTGATTGCTTCAATAAGCATAAAACACAAAGGAGACGAAAAATCTCATGAATCACTAAAATGTAGCATGCCTCATATCATCGGCAATCATACATCAAATAAGAATGGTTTAGGGAATAATATAATGTAAAATCTTAAAAGAGTATTCCCAAACCCGCCGTATTGGCAACTCTAAGGAAAATATAAGCAAAAGCCATCTCGACATAAGCCATAAGGAAAATGTCAACAAAGAGATAAAAATCTCATACAACGCCAAAAGGCAAATCCCATAAATAGCGTCGATAGGCAATCTCAATATACATATACGCCAAAAGGCCAATCTCAACACGCCAGTGTTGGCAATGAAAACCTTAAAAGAACTCCCAAGAGTCCAAAATCCCGAAGTAATCGCCACCGAATGGTTCAAAGGACCTATTCCAAAATGACGACATACAAGGGTAAAAATCATCTCAAAAAGGTTTTGCACGTGCTATTTTTGCCGAGTACTGTTTCACATAATAGGTACCTCGTCCAAAGGCAAAAGCCAAAAGACAAATACACCGCAATGGCAAATACGCCGCAATGGCAAACGTCCGAAGACAAATACGCCGCAATGGCAAATGACCCAAAGGTCCAGTACTGGCATGCCAACAGGCAAATGTGTCACAAACTCTCGGAAAGAAACCCGAAAAGTGTTAACGTGTGTCCCGTACCACCCGTTCGCACTAAACGGTTTACTAACCGCTAGTAAATTTCACACTCAAAGGAGTAAAAGGTTCACCTCATATCATCGGTAAATTAGACCCGTAGGCCAAAACGATCAAACGAACAAGTTAGGAATTAACCGAAAGGATAAACGCACGTATCCCATACTACGCGTTTTACCCAAATTTTTAACTCTCCTTCTCATTCGCTCAACAGTGCAAAAACATGTAATTTTTATAGAAAATACTTTACCTTGAAAATAAGCTTTTAAAACTGATTTCGAAAACCATTTGGAAACCATATTTGAAAATTTCCCTTATTATAAGGAACAAATAGGTTTTATATTTGAAAATAATTTAAAATATTATATAATAATTATTTTTAAATCCCCAAAATTTTAAAAATCATTTCAAAAAGAAGCGGAGAAAACCGTGCTCGAAAACGACCAAAAACAAGCAAAATTCCACTCAACCCGAAATTCAAATTTAAATTCAAATAATTCAAGATTTGAATTCGAAATTCATCAAAACTGGGATAACCTATTGAAATGCATCATAGCCCTCAAAATACTTCAGAAATATCACAAAACATGAGTAAATGTCAAAAATCGGACGGAAAAATGACATAAAAACACTTAGCCAAAATAATACTAAATAATAATTTCACAAGTCAATTTGTTTGAAAAACACTTTAACATGCTTTGTAAAACCCGTGCACGAAATCTAGAGAGAAAACTCAAGAACTCGGGAAAATATTAAAAATGACGGAAATTATTCAAGTATAAAAACCGCTGAAAACACGCTGCGAACCCAAGTTCGACAGCAGGTTTGGACCTGAAAAGAGAATCCAAATGACCTGAAATTTTGTAATAATATTTTTTATCATTCCTACTCCAATCTTCAAAAAGATTCACACAATTACGAATTGAAACGAAGAAATTACGTCGTTCCGAATTTGGGCTAAAACCACTGTAAACTGTTGTGTAAAAACAGCGCAAAGGTTCAACTTCGACGATGAGTTCGAAGGGGCAAATGAACGCAGATCATGGTGAAATTTGGTAGAAGCATAGACTAATACTTCTACTTCGATCTGCAAAAAGAATTGTTCAAATCTGATTTGAAACGAAGAATCTGCGTCGTTTCAAAGTCGGACCAAAACAAGCTTTAAAACAGTGAATTACAGCAAGCTGTGAGTACAAGTTCGACAGTAGTTTAGAAATAGAAAACCAACTCCGGTTGTCATGAAATTTTATAGAGAGGTAAATCAACACTCCTACTTCAATCTTCAAAAAGAATCACTCATATACGATTTGAAACGAATGAGTTATGATGTCTCAAACATGTACTCAGGATATGTTTGCAACAGTTCAAAAACCAAAAATGTACAGGCCTGAAACTATCCTAGGTTCAACTTTCAGGCATCAAGCAGAGGAACAAATAATATCGGATTGAGCTCAAAATCGTTGTGTATGTACTATAATATTTCATCTTTCAAATAAAAAAGGAATCATTGAATTCCAGTTAGAAATGAATGAGTTATGCGGTCTCAAACATGGACTCAGGCCATGTTTGCAGCAACTCAAAACAACTACAGGCGAAAATCAGTGCCTGAGTCGATTTTGCAGCAACGTTTTGAACATTTAAACGAAAATATCTTTCAACCAAAATTTACAGAAATGAAGTTCAACATGCAAGATATGAAATACAAGAAATCAGGCCGCATTTCATTGCCGGAATCAAAAGATATTAGCATGCAAAGTACCAACCAGAGAAGGTTTTAATGCAGAAACAAAATTGAAAGAAAAAGCAAATTATAAAGCAAATTTCTACGATTTTGAGCTTGGCTCAGCTAGTTTTTGTGAGTATTACAACTCACCTTACTAATGTTGAAGGTTAACTCGGATTTGCAGCTGAAAGATGAGAGCTTGGAGCAAGAATTTGCTTTAAATATCTGTAAAAACTCAAAATAGAAACATGCAAGCAAAATAAAAGAGATTACATACAAACCCTATATCACAAATTAGATTTTGATGAAATTGTTCAGTTTTGGAGTAGATTACTTGTAGAATATGTTTTTAATTCGAAACAAAACAATAAGTTTTTGATTTGATTTGGAGATTTGGCTTGGATTTTGATGTTTGAGGAGTGGGTTTCTATTTCTTATTTATTGGAAAGAGGAAGAAGAAGGTGAGAGTGATTTGAACATACTGTAAAATGTTTCCCACTTCTTTTATCAGGTTGAGTAGGCTAATGGGCCAAATGGACTCAAAGATTAAAAGAAAAGAAAACAATTAGGCTAAGGTATTTATTTAATTCACACTTGTATCAAAATGTATTCATATATGCACTATACACAAAACAAAATATCATTTCGTTTCAAATTTTCACACATCAAAGTATGTAAATTTACATACTAATGAAATAACATATTTTTTTTACTATATAAAAAGATTAATTTTAATTTTTAAGACATTTTTATTAATAAAATCCTTTATTTTACAAAAATACACAATTTTCACAAATAAATGGACAAAACATTATTTTTAACTTCTAAATTCCATAAAAATATTTTTCTTGCTTAGAAAAATATAAATAACTATTATAAACACAAATTTATAATTAAAACTCATTTTTAAATCAATTTCCACCATTTTATTTGATTAAACAACATTTAAAAATCAAATACTTCTTTTAAAAATTATTAGAAGAAGTAATTGGCAATAATTAATACAATCATTGCATTTTCTCTAAATAAAAACTATTTTCTCATTTATTATTAACCCAAACAAAAAATAAAGTTTCAAACTTTATTTTCTCATTTTATTCCAAAATTCATTGTTTATTCCAAATAAACAATTTAATTTCTCCAATTTTATTTTAATTCACAATATTAAATTATAACTACCATTATAATTAAATATTTACAGGTAATCTCCAAAATCAGCGTTGTTACATAACTCATTAGAGATATGGTAGTAATACCCTAGAATAAGTTGTCTGAGTGTATATACGAGAGCGCGTATTTGTTAGTGTTATAAAAATGTTTTATATAAATTTTGAAGTGAAATTATTTTTCCTAATATTATATGATATATATAAAGGAATAAAATTTTAAAACTAATATATTTATTTGTAATGTGTTTGATTTATGAAATGGTAATATCTAATTATTATCATTTGTGTTGACATATTGTATTTAATCCAATTATAAACATTGGTTAATTATTGTTGATTGAATTAATGGACTAAACACAAGCTTAATAATGGTGTATTAAAGAGAACAAAATGAATAATTAGGATATTTGTTTATGAAATTGAAATGTTGATGTGAATTTTGTTGTTTGCTGACATGTAGTTAAATCTATTGGAAAAAATAGAATATTTGGATATTTTGGACAATCGAAACCTTTTTGTATTAATATAAGAGTGAAACTTGATAATTAGGTTGAATTATATAGTTGAATTGATAACCTTAATTTGAAAGAAATTAAAATAAGGTTTAATTTGTTATATCTATGTTTAGTAAATGAATAGAATTGGGGTATACATTCTTAGCATGTAATGTAATAATATACAAGTGTGAACTTTAAGCCTTGGGAGGTCTAAATTGAAATTGTGTTTAAGGAAATGTTGTAAATGAGATTAAATTGGAAAAATATGTTTATAAACTTAATTAACGTTTATGAAACATGTCATAAATAAATTTAAAGGTAAAGGTGAAACTAAATGGAATAAGCAATATGAATTAAAAGTGAAATAATTACAAATAAAGCCATGACTTGTAAATTGTTATGAAATAAATAGATGTTGCAATAAATGGTTATAAATAAAGTTGTGATAGCTTTAAAATCGAACAATATCTTATAAAAAGGAATTAAGTTTTATAAATTGGTTGTAAAGAAATTCCTTATGAAATGATTTGCAAATAAATTGGTTTTAAATGAGAAATATTACATGTGAAATGAATGTAATTTAAATTAAAGAGAAATATAAGCAATATTATGAGAATGGATATATTAATGTTTATATTAAATGGAGAAATTCTATGAAACAAATATTAAAGTATGAAGTTATATCATTGTTAATCGATGAGATTAAAAATGATTTATAACTGAAGGGTTAAATTTGAAATTCGAGAATTGAATTCCGGTATTTTGTAATTAGTTTAAGATTTTGGAAATATATATAATAATAATACAATTTAGTAGTTTTTTTCCAAATAAGAAATGTTTCAAATGAGTTCAAATGAATTCCAATGATTTCAAAGAAATCTCAATGAAGTTTTCAAGAAAATAGAAGTCCAGAACTCACTGATGTCGCTTGAAAATAATTTCTACGATGAGTGCACGCATCATCGACATGGATTTTCGAGTCTCAAAGTGGGGGAGAGGCCACTTTAGTAGCTTTGCTATGCGAGTGATTTTATGAAACCAATTTTGATTTCCAATTCTGAAGTATGATTTGATATTCGAAAGATATATGTATATATATTTGAAATGATTTGAAATGAACCGGTGTTTAATCCTTGAATTTCGAATTTGTTTTAGTATAAATCTATTATAAAAAATTGATTTACTGATTTGTTACTGATTTCCAACTCTTGGATTTGAAATTTGATTTCACCGACTATTTTGAAGGTTCGAGCACTTCCAAATCAAGGTTTAAAATTTTAAAACTAAGAAATTTCGAAGAGTACAAATATTTGATCAAGAATATAAGTTTAGTTTTGTATGTTTAAAGTATGAAGGGTATGACTTAAGTAAATTTGAAACATTTGTTAAATAAATAATTTGCGAAAAGGAAATTTGGATTTTTCATATAGAAATAAATAGTTTAAAGGTTTTAAAGGGATAATTATAAAGTTGGAAACTGGGATTATTTTCTAAACCTTTTATTTTGGAAGCTTTGAAATTGAGATATTTAATTTGGAAGAAAATTAGTGAAATCATATATGATTTTGAAACTGGATTGATATTGAAATAGTTTGAAATTGAGAACCTTATATTATTAAGTACTTGATTTGGGAATGGTCGAAATTATATAAAATGGATTTGTTTAAGTATGAAGTTGATTTGAAATCTATTGATTTGAAAGGTAGTCAATTTGAAAAGAGAATTTTATATAATCGAAGCCTACATAAGTGTGATTTGATATACTATTGATTTGGAAAGTATTCGATTTGAAAACGGAATCCTATATATAATGGACTTTATATAAGTATGATATTTGAAAGTATTTGGAAAGGTACTATATGATATATATTTCGAAGTAAAGATATGGAAAGTGCCTTCTGCTTGATATCCACTTTGTGGCCACATTGTGGATTCATTCTATCGATATTATTCTCTCTGATTTTTGGCTTTTCGGATGTGATACTCGAGTGTTCCCACCGTGGCGTAACCCATGGTTTTTTCTCTCGCGACTCCACAGCGCAACTGCCTGGCTGAGTCTGGCCTAGGGGTACGGATTGTTTCCTAGGGGATCCAAGCGTAATCATTGTGTATCCTACAATCTGTGTAGGTCGCATTAGTAGCGAAACCGCCTGGCTGAGACAGCCTAGGGGTACGGATTGTTTCCTGGGGGACCCAGGCGTAACCATTGTGTATCCTGCACCCTACTAGTTATTATGCCGTAACTCGCAGGGCTGAGAAAGCTTACAGATACAGATTGTTTCCTGGAGGATCCAAGCGTAACCATTGTGTATCTGCGAACCATGGTTGGACAAAGATTTTGGTTTGGTTGTTTTGTTTGGATTGTGCTTTCCATATCTGTTTTTGATGGTTTTTCAAGTATTTTCACTGGTTGTTGAAACAGGTCTACTAAGTACTTGAAGAATTCTAGCTTTGCGCCCGATCAACGCATGGCCAGAGTCTGCAAGAACGAGGATAAACCTGTTAAGACATCGAGTTATAAAAGTATTTTGATAAAGTATATATAAAAGACATTTTGGTCATTTTTTTGTCAATTCTAAATACTTTAAAATGTTTAAAATATTGTTTAATAACTTACAACATGGTTTAATAGCAAATTATCTGTGTTGTAAATATTTAGAAGTTAATAATCAAATAAAATATATTTAAAGTAAATGATTATTGATTTGTTAATAATATTTGGAAAGTATCTTGAGATAAAATTAATAAATTTATAAATAATGGATTTAATGTTTTTAATAACTTCTTTGCAAATATAAGTAATGATGTAAATAATTATTTTCAAATAATTTAGATATATTTATAAAGATGTTATTTAAAATATTTAAATGGTATTTATAAATGAAGCAAGAACTTTACAAATGAATTTTTGAAAAGTATTAAAGATGACTGATTTGCAAATAAAGCTTTCAAATGAATATATAATTTAAAGATATCATATAAATGGAAAGAAGAAAAATATTTGATTTGCGAAGTTTATTTACAGCAATATACTTGACAAATAAATTTGATCCCTATGTTGGAAGTATAGTTTGAAATATTTACTTGATTTCAAAGTACTAATAGTAAAGTTTATAGGTTTATTTACTATTTGAATTTTGTATTAGAATATTCATTTTGAAACAAGTGGTTAAATTAAATATGAAGGTATGAAATTTCATACTTTGATTTAGAAATTTATTGTAAGATTTGAGTATACTATTAGTTTCAGTTTAATAATATTGAGTTTATACTTATTTTAAAAAATAATGAGTCTAATAAATTTTTTGGATTTAAGGAACCTAATTTTAAAGCTTATTATAATGTTTTGATATAAATTTCTAACATTGTTTTAGACTTTTGAAAAATCTTTGCATAATGCTATGAGGATGTTTTAAATATATCTTATATTTTTACTAAGCGAATGAGGTTAAATGTTTTAACTGAATTTTTAGATATGTTGAAATATTTCTTTTCTCTTCAAGGGAAAATACCAAAAAACTTAAATTTTTATTCAATAACCGAATGGAGTTATTTTCAGATTTATATTAAATTTAAATATGTAAGTTAAATTGTTTATAAATTGATCATTCTGAATAAAATATTTCAAATTCCTCGATTCCTTCTTGTTCCTTTTCGAGGACGAAAAAGTTTTGAGTACGGGAGACTGTAACAACCCATATTTTGATAATTAAAAATATTAAATTTAATAAGGTTTTGGGCTTTTATATTGTCAGAAATTAAAATTTATGATTTATTAAATTGAATCTTATTAGATTAGAAATTTTGACTTTAAGCTAAATCTTAAAACGAATAATTTAATGAGATAAAACATATAATTGGCTAATATTGATTGAATGTAATTGACTGCTATACTATGTTAACGTAATTTCAGTCAACTTAAATAATAAAGATTAATAAGGAATATAATAAACGATGTATAAATTGATGTAATCTTATGTTATTAATTGCAATGGTTTTAATATGGAGTATGAAATCAATTATTTTGTACGTAAATTTATTAACCTTTGTTTGTAAACAATAAGTTAATAGATATGGATTATTAACGTATAACCATTGTTTTATTTATTTTCTTATTATTAAATCCGTTAGAAATTTATTTGGTAATTGATGGAGAATTAATGTAATTGAAATATTACAATTGATATAAGAAGAAACGTTAACTGTTGAGTGGTGAGTGTAAAACTTATGTTAATCAATTGCATAAGGGAATAGTTGATTTGATAATAAGAATGTAAATCAAAATAAAAGGATTTGTTTGAAATTTAAATATATAATGAACAGGTTTTATTACATTTGTAATTAAATGTTGGAATTAAATTAGTATATAGATATTGGGTTTAACATAGAAAATCGGATTTCAAAGGAAACAATTGGATTAATTATCTTCCCTGTATTAGGGTATGTTTTGAGATTTAATCATTGTAAGTAATAGTAATTATATCTTGCCATTATTAAGAGATAGAAGTAAATGGTAATTAATTAATGATATGTGCAACATATGTTTTGTGTTAAAAATATATTGAGAATTTCATTGAGAAATATTACGTTCAAATTGTAAGCACTTAAATTTGGTACAAATATAATGATTATATGAAATTAATTGATAAAGAAATGATGTGGTTGTACGAAATATTATTTCTGTGACTCTTTAATGGGATAATCTTTAAATATAAGTTGGTTTTAAAGGGGGGGGTGTTAATTGTAAATGAATGTGTAATAAAAAGAAATATGTTTTGATAAAAACAAAAGAATGGTTTCTTGATAAGAATATTCTTATCAAATAAAGTGAATATTTCATCTATGAATGTTAATTTAATTTCACTAAAACAAAGAATTGAATTTTGTTGTATGTTTCTAGTTGGAATATTTGATTTATCTAAATATTCCTTAATTTGAATTTAATTAAAAAAAATATACAATAATAAAATGGTAAGAAAACAACTTGAAGGTTTGGTTAAGTTTTTGATTTGGAATAGTTAGCATATTAACATAGGAGATTTATTCCGTTTCAAATTTGACTTTGGGGTCTCAGTTCATCTTTTAATGTGTGCGGTGGCGGTCCTCATTATGTTAATTGTAGTGTTTAATTTTATTAACTGTTTACTAAATAAAAATACATATATGTGTGTAAATTTGAGCGTATTAGGGTTAATAAAAAATGTTAAAATGAATTGTTTTTTTTTAGTATATTTGATTTGTGATTTCTATGTACGGACTACATTCTCAAATTTAAATCTGTCGCTTTCATTTATTTTATTTTATTACTACTTTCTTTCATTAAATACATGCCTCTTTTGGTCTTCCAGTAAGTTTTATTTATTTACATGCGAGCCTTGCCTCGAAATATTTCATTTGTGAATGTAGATTTAATTTCATTAGAGCAAAGAATAGAATGATTTGTTAAAAAAAGGAAATATACATTTATTTGAACGCTGTTTTAGCATACATATTGATTTCAAGAATAGGAATATAATTTAAGTAAGTTATTTATTACGGTGGTGTAAAACAACAAATTTATAAACATGTTTAAATGACTTAAGGAAACAATTATCCTATTTCTCGTCCATTTTGGTTTATCTATTTTGAAATTTAACTTTGTTATTAATTGCAATTAATGTAATAGAAAGATTTCAATTAAAAGGAAAGAAAACTTTGATTGCAATTAATAGATTTAATAAAAGAAACGTACATTTTGTGTTAAACAGAAATGGTGCTTTAATGGAAATAAAAGAATTGAACATTCTCATTTTTACGGTAGGTATAATTTTATTAATTGTGCGTAGACAAAAATTTGTATGTGTACAAATTGAGTATTATTTGAGTGAATGAAATTAGCTTGGTTACGTTTCGAAAGAAATTGAATTTCAAAATGTGTATAAGGTCCCTTCATTTCTTTTTATTTATTGCATGTACATTTTAAAATAGTTACCTCATTATTAAAACTTGGTCCGTTCATTTCTCCTTCGGTTTAATACCTAAGCCTAAGCTTTTAGGCTATATTTAATTCTTCCCATCTCATTTTTTGTTATAAAATTTTTTATTTTCCTTTGGTTTGCAAATTTTCTCATTCCTACATACATTTCCTTATGCATTATCAATGCCTAAAGCATTTAAAACTAAACGTGCATTTTGTCCCTCCACCTTTATTTCCTTATTATTAAATAATCTATAATTTTATTTCTTCATTTGCATTTTATTTCTTCTATCACCTCATATTCATTTAGTTCACATCTTTCAATACAACGTTTTAGGGCTGTTCATATTTTACTTTATTTCAATTCCTAGTTTGTTTATATATACCTTATTAGATTTTCATTTGTTTCCATCTTCATTACTTTAGTCATATGTCATTTTCTAATCTCATCTTCTATAGCTTCATTTTCCAAATAAAACTTCCATCTCATTTTTCTCTCTCTTCACCTTCCTCCTTCCGTTTTCATTTTTTCGTCTTTAAATCTCCTTCTCTTTTTTTTACTTTATTCTTTGTCTTTTTGTTTCTTCTTCTTCAAATCTTCTTCTTTTTGAAAGCTTCCTTTGCTTTTTCAATTCTTCATCTTCTTTAAATTTTCTTCTTCTTTTTCAAACATTCTTCTTTTTTCCAAATCTTTTTCTTTAAATCCAGGTCTATAACAACTTCTCTATCTCTTCCAAAACATTCTAAAAAAAGATTAAGATAGAAGGAAACAACTCAAAAGGAGGAAGTAGTAGCGGATCCAAATCCGACTAGAAACGGGAAATCCAGAAGGTGAGTGTTTAAACTCACTCACGAATACTAAAATTTTATTGCAAGTTAAATCAGGTCATATAGTGATAAATTTTTGATTTTTGGTTTGGAATATTTATTAATATTTAATTTGAATAGCTAAATTCCAATATGTGATGACTAATAATTACTGTGACATATTATTGAATTGGTTGATTTGTTGAATTGATTGATTTGAATGTTGATTGTATGTTGTGATGGATGCTATTGTGATTGAATGTATATTTGTTCATTTATTTGATATATCTTTGTTATCACCCTATAGTTTATTGTAATTATTTAAATTTCATATTGATTATTTTCACACTGAATAAGGATGTAAAACCCATGAATTTCAAGTATTTACATCAGAGAAAAATAGTATGTTTAGATTTACTATTTGAACCATAAAAATGATTTTGGGAAGTAAACCGTCGTTACCTTACTTGAAAGTTTTCAAAATTAAATTTTGAAACATTGGGAAGTTTCCAAAAAAAAGTGAATATTGAAACTTTGGAACATTTTTATAAATCAAATCTCTAAAACTATGAAATTTAACTGGGAATTATTCTGTAAATTTGTAATTTACTAAAATGGATCTATTGTGAAATCCATTTTATTTTGAATGTGGAAGCAATAACATTTCCAGAAATGTGAACCTTCAAAAATGCAGTTATCTGCATTCCTTATTTCATATACTTTTGATTTAATTTGCATAAGAATTTTAGTTCTGACTCGAGTGTATTATTTTCCTTTATGCTCGGGTCAGCCTGAGTTTTTCAGCATTGAAGACTATTTCTGGCGGACGAAGACGAAGATTCAGTATATTATTGCTATTTATTATTCCACTACATTCTGTGTTCCGCTGCATTATTTGGTTATTTATGATATATGTATAACTCTGATTTGAATTTGTAAAAGTGTAATGACATGTTATTTGTAAAGCAGCTTCATGAACTGTTTATTTGATTATTATATTTTGTCATTACACTGTGAGATTCTGTATTTTGTTTTTCTCTTTCCTTTTTTTTCTTATTTACCCCATTAACAATCCTTCCATTTGAACGGTTTGATTCTGAATGTGTCTTTATTGTCGATTTGAACTATCCAAAAGGGTGGGTTGTTACAGTGGGAATCAAGTAACAAATATATGAAATTGACAAAGTCAGAAGTCATCACAAGCATCCATACGAAGATCAATGGCCAAGCACAAAAATTATGAGATGAATTCAAAAATTAATACGAACGAAAATCAAGGGTTTCAAACCCTATATAAATAAAAAACATCATCGACAAATGAATGAAAATTGGAGTTTAAGCATTCAACCAAGAGAGCAAAAGCCATAAATTACATACTGGAATCAAAGTCGAACTCAATGATCGAGAAGCAGCCGAGCATAACTCAAGGAAAGGAACGATCGACAAAGCAAACACGCGAATATCTATTCGATCGATCAACATTCAAGTGGCGGCTTCAAAGATTTTCACAAGCCCTAATTTTCCCTAATTTTTAATCAGAGAGGAACGAACGAGAACGAGCAACAGGAAGCCGCCATTTTTCACAAGGAAGCGGGCCGATAAAAATAGAGGGAATAATATTTCACTTAACAAAAATTTGGGCCAACTTTATATTTGGGCTTAATATTTAATTAGGGTTTTGTGTTTAATTTGTTTTTAAATTTGTATTTTCCTTTTTTAAACAATTGTAATTTCTAGTCGTGTGACTAGGGGACAAACTACGTAGTGTAGTTTAGAATTCGCAACTCAGTGGCTGATTTGTGGCAGGGTTTTGAGCGTAGAGTTAAGGCTAGTCGATAGCGGGTGTCGCGAGTTTACGTGTGTAAGCGTCTGAATGCTTAATTTCTAGTAGAAACCTTGGAGGCAGCACGTAGGCTGGGTTTTGCCGAAGCTGGGCTGTGTCATTCTATTTCTGCATTTATTATTCTTCTATTATCTGTGCTGCTATAATTCTGATATATCTGTGTTGGAAATATTTTATAAACTTCCACAATAAATTTTTATAATTAATAGCATCACCCTATTCACCCCCCTCTAGGGTGAAATCGATCCTACAAGTGGTATCAGAGCAGGTTCAAAGGCCATTTTTGTTTTAAAAAGTTTGATTTTTCAAAAACCAATTTTTAAAAAAAAATTGAATTTTTAAAAATGGTTTCTTTTAGTAATGCTTTTGTGGAGGGTAAGTCCATAGTTAGACCACCAATATTCAATGGTGAATATGCTTATTGGAAAAATAGGATGGAAATTTTTTTGAAAACCATTGACGCTTGGGATATTGTTGAGACAGGGTATAGAGAACCAACTATAATTGTAAATAATCAGGAAATAAATAAACCAAAGGATCAATGGACAGATCTAGAGAATAAGTTATAGAATACTAATGCCAAAGCTATTAATTCGATTATTTGTTCACTGGATCAATTTGAATTTAATTGTGTCTCACATTGTCTAACTGCACAGGAAATATGGCACACACTCGAAGTGACTCACGAAGAAACGTCGCAAGTCAAAGAATCTCGCCTTGCCATGCTAAGCAGCGAATACGAGAACTTCATAATGGAGGAGGAAGAAAATGTCGAAGAGATGTATGGACGACTTTCCAATATCGTGTACAAATCAAAAGCTCTCGGAAAATCATACACAGAGTTGGAGATAGTCCGAAAAATCCTCAGAGTCCTTCTGCGAAGTTTTGAAGCAAAAGTGACTGCCATTGAAGAATCAAAAGATTTAAAAAAAATCAAAGTTGAAGAATTCATCGGAAATCTCACCACTTATGAGCTAGAAATGAAATTCAAGGAAGAGCATGATGGAGGAGATACTCGAAAAAAATCAATAGCACTCAAAGGAACAACTGAAAGTGATGACGACGACGATGATGATGGAGCAGCAGAGTTGGAAATGGTAATAAAGAAATTAAAAAGGTGGAACCACAAATACGGAAATCCAGCTCTAAATCAAAAATTAAAAAGCAGAATACTCAAAGTTTTAGATGACACAGAACAGCGAAAAATCATCTGTCATAAGTGCAACCAACCCGGACACATCAAGCCCAATTATCCTCAAAATCGAGACTTTGAGAAGAAATCAAAAAGGAGAAATTTTGCAGCCACGTGGAATACAAGTGATGAAGATAATCAAAGTACTAGCAGTGAGAGCGAGAAAGCAGATATGTGCCTTCATGGTAATGTAACTAATAGCGACGATGACGAGCCAAGCGAGGTATCAAAACTCACTCACTCAGAATTACTTATATATTTCCACAAAGTAAATGGCTGTTTTGAACGACATAGGGAGAAATATGCTAAAATTGAATCATAAAGAGGTAGTTTGATAGAAGTAAATGAACAACTTGAACAATTAGTTAAAACCTATCAAAGTAGGATCCCTAAGTGTGATTTGTGTCCAACATTCGGAGAAGAGATTTAAAAAAATCAAAAACCAAAATTAAATCGCTTGAAAATGAAATTCTGATTTTGAAAGAGAGTGAAAATACAAGAAGAGAAAATTTTATCAAAAAGTGCACACAATTGTAAAACAAAAATGAATCTATCAAAACATTAGTCCAACAACTGTTAATGACTTTAGATAAATTTTCAAAAAGTGAAAAATCGTTTAATATGCTCTTAGGGAAACAAACTGTTAATACAGTCAGACAAGGACTTGGATATAATCAATCTGAACCTGTTAAAAGAAAAATTAATCAAGTCAATTCAATGTGCACAATTTGTAGAAAATTTGGACACAATCAAAACAATTATTGGTAGAGACCCAAACACGTGAAAACTATACCAATTTGGGTTCCAAATGGCACAAATATAAAATCTCTCAAAATTAAACAAATCTGGGTACCGAAAAGAACATATATAAATAGTTTCAGGTCTCCACAAAATTATTTTTCAAAATATTTTTCCACTAACAACAATGGACCTATAAAAACAAATAGGTCACAAAAACCTTTTATCGTGTAGGTATGGTGGCAGACTAAGGAACAACAACAGTGTTATCTGGATTCTGGCTATTCCAGAAACACAACGGGCGACAAAGAAAAGTTCCTTAGCCTAGTACAAAGGTGACAGAATCACAATGGGCAACTACGAAAAAAATATCGTAAAGGTAAAATAGATAAAGGTATGTTCATTCTGAACGATATATTAAATGTGATAAACTACACCGTAGTCTTAATTATATCAGCCAGTAATTTGATGATGAAATAAATGATGATTTTGATTCTGAATTATTCAAAATTGTTGGCCAATTATATTCTTATGCCAAGAACACTATAAAAATCGCTAGAGTCTTTGAACTACATCATATATATTTGTTTGGATTAATAATAGTATTTTATTGGTTGATGAAAATACATTTGATTATTTTATGGCTGACTCTATATTCACGGTTTTTGATTATTTACACGGCTTCAATTCAAATTCAAGAGACTTTCATTTAAAAAAGTTGTTAAAAATGATTTTGAGATATTTTGTTGCACACTTCATAATCTGGTCAATAACATTCAACTAACAATATTTTTGAGTGAAAAATTCAGATGCAGATTACACTGGTAGTCTAGTTGATAGAAAAATTAATAGTGAAACATGATTTATGTTGAGACATTTAGTAACTGCATCGTTTTTCAAAGAAAATATTTCCATATTTTTCATTTCAAATAATTTTCCAATAGCATATTTTTTTTTATAAAACCCCTTCTAGAAAATCATTTTTGACCTTGTTTCAAATTTAGTCATTTTAAAATTTTGGTTTTATAATTATTTTGGAATATGATTTTAAATGATTACATTGACTAGTCTAAGTCCCTAATGATTATCTAAAAGATAAATAGTGATTGAAAAAGTGATGAGCATTAATATTAATCATATATTATAACTTGAGACGGTATATTTAGTAAATTTCTTTAGAAATTTGAACAAAAGTTATAAAAACTTTTTGTTGGTAAAAATTCCATGACCATCTCTATTTCTATCATATTTCTAACGACCATCACTCATCAAAATTCAATATAGTTTGTCGATATATGGTACTTCAAACATGAATCATTTGTTTTTTCGTTTTTTTTAAAATAAAATAAAATGAAAAATGAAAAAAACAAAAAAACAAAGTATTCACTCTCATTTAAAAGTCCTCACGGTTATGCATAGGTGAATTACATGGAATTTGTTATGTGCTTCCATGCTCATTTAAAAGTCCTCACGGTTGTGCAAGTATGGAACGCATATCAAAATTGATTTTTAAATAAACAGGTTGATTCTAATCCCATTTAAAATTCCTCACGGTTATGCGTGGTTAGAAGATACTTGAATTCATTTTTTTAAAATAAAATTGGAATACAACTAATCTCATTTAAAAGTCCTAACGGTTATGCATGGTTGGTAGATATTCAAATTCCTGATATAAATATACCACAAATAGACACAACTGTATGGTTTTATATGATGATATCATTCCCATCATTCTAAAAGTGGAATATGCGCCTAACATAGTACTTATGATTTTTGTTTGATTTTTTTATTGAAATTTAATATTTATATTCAATTGAGTTTTAATGTTGGATTAATGTCTATAACTTTATCTCTATTTTTCTAACACTATTACTCTTTTGCTGATAACAAAAGGGGGAGAGAAAAGTTAAGATTTTGTCAAATAAAATAAAGAAAAGGTCAAATATTTTCTATTTGCATCTAGGCTCATTTGCATATTTTTAATTGTATGCATGTATGAAGGGAGAGCTTTGTGTAGAGAGGATGCATTTAAATAGAGGGAGCAAAAAGAGTATATCAATGATCAAATACATTTAACATATTCAAAATCTTAAATATATGTTTGTTATCATCAAAAGGGGGAGATTGTTGAATATGCGATAATATGATTTTCGTTTGATGATAATAAACATATATATATATATTCATTTAGATGTATTTGTTAACGTACTATTGTATTTTTTCACATATTAATAAAATATTTGCTGAATAAAATAAATAACACAGAATATAAATTCAAATGAATATTTTATTCAAACAAATATTTATTACAATTTTTGAATAGTACAAATTCAAGCTCTCACTATATATATATACAAAAATTTCAATAACATTATAATTTCAATCACATCACATTTCAATTTACATAATTGTCTTCACTACATATCGCTCATTCACTCGTATTTTATCTACAATTTGAATCCAGCATCTGAGCAATCTGCAGAAATAAATACTGACGCAGTAAAATTGAAAAGGAAATATTTTTGCAGTATAAAATAAAATGTAATTTTGAAAATATTATTTGCCTCGGTTATTTGGGTTGTTCGTCATCATTTAAATTTGAATTCATCATACACGAACAGCTTGTGACATGCACAGTGTATCACCGTACATGCCACAAGGACGTGCACACCGATATATGCACTTGATAAAATTACAGGGACAGGTGAGCATAGGTCAAACCCAAATGAAAAGCTGGGTTCAACTCAAGTGCAATGAAAATAATGTCACAATATCAGCACAAGGTCAAACCCAAGCTCCAAGCTGGATTCAACACAGGTGCAAGTTCATGAAAATGGTCAAGACAACGAAAACAAGCCTCGACCAAAATCCAAATGTACAAATGCAATATGAACCAAACAGTGCACAAAGGCAGTGGTACAAAGTACATGAAGTCAATGCACAAACATATATATACATATGTATATACACATGTATACATACATGTGGTGACAGCAAAACTCGAACCAGCCATGATATGGAAGCAAACCATACCAGTTCAGGTTAAAGCAAGAAAGTACACATGAATCTTATAATGCAACTGTGGATCAAATGATCAATGAGCAAGGCCGCAGAGTGAAAACTGTATGCAAACCAAGTGCACCAATACTAAGTAGAAGAATACATGAACACAATATCCACATCAAACAACATGGTGCAGCAACCTATATATATATACAGTGAACAGTGCAGTCATGATATGCAAGCATCAGATCGAGTATGCTACACAATGAACACAACACAAATGTACTCAATTCAACTGACAGTGTAATTCAAGCTACAACTTGAATATGCAACAGCGATGCAACATACATATGCACAATGATATATGATATGGATTGATACAAGTAGACAACACAAATGCAAACTGCCTCGATGCATACATATGGCCAAGCAATGCAAGTGAGACAAGGCTACAACCTAGTTCAATATGCAATGTACCCAGAACTAGTTCAGTAATCAAGTGAACAATACAAACAAGTCACATATACAAGGGTCAAGCAAATGATACATGTACAAGACTCAAGACTGCAAAATTCAAGATGAAATCATATCACAAAACAATGCTAGAAAAGATACCGGACTAGATTGAACCAAGTACAACATGAACAGAGTCTCGACCAAAACAGCACAGGCCTCAACATCAAAGACAGAGAAACCAGAATGCAAGCAGTATTACTGCAACTTGAACAAGACTCAAGTGCTACCAGAACTCAATGAACCAGCATAAGCATATATACACACACATACATATGCATGTGTATACATGATGAAGGTTACGGATTCAAGTTCGAATGCACAGTGCAAACTACAACAAACTCACTTCTAGAAACCAACAGAGTTCGAGTTTCAAACACAAATAACACATATATACACATGACAACGAAATAGGCCAGAGAAAAAAATATCACATTTGAACAAAGCATCAAGCAACAACAAGTATACATGTACATAATGACAGCAAATACAGCCGATTCAAGTGAATATAAGTACAGCTAGCAAAACAAAAATGAAATAGCAGCTACATGAAGGCCAACAACAAGTGGATATGGCCATCAAGCCGCAAGTCAATCAAATTCAAATTTGCAGATTTCAAACCAAAATCAATGCTGTTTAAATCAATATAAAAGTTTTGAACAAGTCATAAGAAACAAATTAAAATCACTGGCCGAGATAAATCAACATCGTCAAACCAGAATTGAAACCGTGGTGCTCAAGAAATCGAACCAAGTTAGAAATCAACACTGTGGGAATCAAGTAACAAATATATGAAATTGACAAAGTCAGAAGTCATCACAAGCATCCATACGAAGATCAACGGCCAAGCACAAAAATTATCAGAAGAATTCAAAAATTAATACGAACGAAAATCAAGGGTTTCGAACCCTATATAAATAAAAAACATCATCGGCAAATGAATGAAAATTGGAGTTCAAGCATTCAACCAAGAGAGCAAAAGGCATAAATTACATACCGGAATCAAAGTCGAACTCAATCATCGAGAAGCAACCGGGCGCAACTCAAGGAAACGAACGATCGACAAAGCAAACACGCGAATATCCATTCGATCGATCAACATTCAAGCGGTGGCTTCGAAGATTTTCACAAGACCTAATTTTCCCTAATTTTTAATCAGAGAGGAACGAACGAGAACAAGCAACAGGAAGCCGCCATTTTTTACTAGGAAGCGGGCTGATAAAAATAAAGGGAATAATATTTCACTTAACAAAAATTTGGGCCGACTTTATATTTGGGCTTAATTTTTAATTAGGATTTTATGTTTAATTTGTTTTTAAATTTGTATTTTCCTTTTTTAAACAATTGTAATTTCTAGTCGTGTGACTAGGGGACAAACTACATGGCGTAGTTTGAGAATTCGCAACTCAATGGCTGAGTTGTGGCAGGATTTTGAGCGTAGAGTTAAGGCTAGTCGATAGCGGGTGTCGCGAGTTTACGTGTGTAAGCGTCTGACTGCTTAATTTCTAGTAGAAACCTTGGGGGCAGCACGTAGGCAGGGTTTTTCCGAAGCTGGGTAAATTCTGTGTCGTTCTATTTCTGCATTTATTATTCTTCTATTATCTGTGCTGCTATAATTTTGATATATCCGTGTTGAAAATATTTTATAAACTTCCGCAATAAATTTTTATGATTAATAGCATCACCCTATCCACCCCACCTCTAGGGTGAAATCGATCCTACAGTATTAGCTTTAAAACATTTTGTTAAAAGAGTTCACTGTCTTTGAAATATAATTTTAAAATGGGTTTAACAATGTTAAATATTCTTATTACACTGATTAATCAATTTTAAAACTTTATTAACTAAGCTGATTAATTTACTTCAGTAACCTTTAATTAAAAGGGTAAATCACCTTTAGAACATCATTAATTCAATTAATTAATAATAAAATTAATAAAATTAATGACATCATAATTAAATAACATTATTTAAAAGTGAACAATTAATTTAAAACTTTATTTAATAAAAAATTTATTTATGGTTAAACAGATTTATTATCTTTTAAAAATCATTAACGAAAAAATTTAATTAATTTAAGAACATCATTAGTAAATTGATTATTTAACTTTAATCCATCATTATTAAAAGGTTAATTAACCTTAAACATCATTAGATAAAATGATTAATTTATTTAAAAACATCACTAACCAAGTAATAAGTTAATTTTAAAAATATCGTTAATAAATTAAGTAGTTAATTTTAATCCTTATTAATTAAACAATTAATTAAACTGGAAAATCATTAGTAAATTATTTAATAAATTTGAAATCATTATTATTTCAAAAACTCATTTAAGTTGTAAAACAAACCCAAGCCTGATTTGAAACCAAAGGTTTCGATAAAGCGTGAAAATTTTGAAAGTTCCGATAGAGCGCCTATCGCTATACAGTTCGGCAAACTAGTTCATGTCATTTTTCATGCATCGTGTTATCGCATCACATATGAGTAAGCATATAAACATGGTATGTACATTTATATAATAAGTAGGAAATAACACTTGCAAAATTTCAACTTTAGCTTACTAACAATTCAATTTACTAACTAAGTTCCAAAGTGTTAACTTTTCGATACATAAGTCAAGCCAATAACCACCATAACACAACATATATCCAACAAGCATCCACATCCAATATAAATGTACAATATTTAAAGTTACAAAATTGGATTTTTAAAGGTGAGATTTTTACCCATCGAAATTCACTAAGACAAAGTCTTACTTCACCAAACTTGCCTAAACTCTAAGCAACTTGCCTTAACTCCAAAATAGGACCTAGTGTGGGCTTGTACGGTGCAACATGGCTCGGCCAAGGAAAAAATTGGGTTCAGCCTAGACATGAATGTGCTCGGCCTTGGGCTATTTAAGGTGGGAATTACTTTTGTTTTGGTGGAGGGGTGTCTGTAAATAAATGTATGGAGTTTAACTTGATTTTTGAAAGTGTATTTCACTAGTTTTTAGCTTGGGAATTTCTCTTGAAAGACATGGAAGTATTCATGTACATGAAGAGAAGAGAAATGAAGATAGAAATGAATATGTATATTGAAAGAAGTGTGGAGATGAGGAGATTTATAGGCAAAAGATATGAAAGGATGAATAAAATGACCTTATCATTAAAATAAACTAAACGTTGTCATGCAACATGGAAGCCATGCCTCTCCACCACCCTAGGCACACGTGCAACCCCGTTGTCCTTCCTCCACTATGTCTTGTGTACTAGTATAGGTTATGGTTAGGGTACTAAATTAATTTCCTAAGGTTATTTAATATATTTTGTGCATTTTATGACAAATCAAGTTTAATGTTTAAACATAGCTTGATTATTAACTTTCGCACATTGATTATCTTTTTAAATTACATATGTGCATGTGTGTGCATGTGTATATGATTGATACAAACAATTTCTTATCTTAATAAAACTTCTAACCGTCCAGCACCACTGTCCTAACAGTTAGACACTCTAGTTTTGATCCATTAGGTCATAGATTCAAATCATATGTAATATATAATTCAAACCACTGGACATATCCGACCTGCAGTATATTTGTAACAACTTGAGATTTTTGCCACTTAATTTGAAATATTTAATTTATTCAAATATTAAATTATTAGTAGTTTTAAAATGCTAATAAGTCAAAATTATAAATATAGGAATTTAGATTAAATATAAGACATGAATTGTGACGACCTACCTTTTTCGAGAGTTTAAGTCAACATTAAACCACACATTTCTAACTCGACAACCGACACATGTCTAACTCAAACCACTCAAGAGGGTGGATTATCAAAGGGGTTTAATAAGAAAATAAGATAAAAAAAGGAAAAAAATTGCAAAATCTCACAATGGAATGAAAAAATATAATAATCAAATAAAGTTCATGAAGAAGTTTTATAATATACGTTTGAATACACAATTTTCACAACATAATCATAGTACAATCAACAAGATACGAAAATGATGCAACAAAATAATACAAATAATATAATATAACAAACTCTGCCTTCGTCCTTCAGAAATAATGTCTTTTATCACTGAGATGCTCAGGCTGTCCCGAGTGTAATGAAAAGACAAAACACTCGAGTTAGAACTAAAAGTTCTTGTATAAGTTAAATCAACAACAAGTAAATATGAGTTAATAGCTTCAGAGATGTTTATGGGATTTTACATCTCCTATCCATTATATAACGTGACTGCAATAATTTAAGAGATGTTACGGGATTTTTCACCTCCTAAGGATCCGTTAAACTATCTATATGTAGTAAGATACGCTATATATGTAGTATCGAATCAATAAAATAAACATTTTTCTTAGCATTAAGGATTTACATTAACCCCCCTGAACACATTTTTAAGCAGGTAGTCTATGCAAATCCTACAACACAACCAGTAACGTCGGTAGCCGGTGAGTCCCCTATATGTACCATGCTAAAACGAAATCATAGTGAGCGCATACAAGGATAAAATTATGACAAGGCATGTGAGGTGATGCCCAAGGTAGGATACTACCAGTTTGTGTTTCCTGACTGGTGGTAACCCCTAACGGCCCACCGTGAAATCCAACCCCTAATCAAATCAAGGTGCAACAATCAAGTCAAAATCAATATAGTAATACGAAGAACAGATGTCACTAGAGGTAACTAGCCTCATTGGTTAGGTATAGCTCATGTTTTAGTCATTTCAAATTGACACAAGTGTCGGGGTCGTCCATCACCATTCTCTTTCTTCGAGTCCAACAAATGCTACCAATTCAACCTCTACATTCTTCATAAGATCCATCACGTACACGGTTGTTAAAGTAGTTTTGGTATTGACAGAGAGTATGCCAATATTTGACCCCGGACTCTTTAACAACCAAACTTCATTTTTCATACTGGTTGTTTCTTTTAAATTTCAAGAACAAGTCAGATTTCATATCAAAATATCAGATTCACTTCAAAAATCATTTCGAATTCGCATAGAAACATTCGTATTTAAATTAATGGTTTAAATCTATACAATTCCTACTTTTAAAAACAGTCTGAATTTGAAAAATGATTTTGAATAATGAAAATAGTTTGGCTACTAAAATTAGTTTGAATAATAAAAAATAGTTATAATATTAGAAAATAGTTTGGAATAATTAAAATAGTTTTAATATTAAAAAAAATAGTTTATATATTAAAATAATTTATATTTAAACTGTTTCTTGTTTCACAACTATTTGAGCTCATGTTCCAATTCCAAATCACAACAAATTCAATAATTCAACTTCCAATTCAAGTAAACTTCCTATTCAAAGTCCAATTAAAATTAGCTTAATTCAAAATGGTTCCAAACTTTACTTCAAACTCAATTTTAATTGTTCTACTCAAATGGTCGAAAGTTTTAATTCGAATTCTCATTTTTAAACAATTTGGTGTAAATCCATTTCACATACAGATTCAAAATACCAATTTAAACCCATTTTAATTAAAGTAAACTCAAGGTTTAAATTAAAATGTAAATCTTCACAATTATTCACTTCCCATAAATTCAAATCATATCCTAATTTCCACATTAAGATTTCAATTTAAATCCTTAAACCATTTCATTTAAATAGTTTCAATTCGAACATTTCAAATCTCGAGTTAGAAAATAATTTAATTAATGTAAATCAAAATTTTATTTTCTTTAAAACACTACCATTTATGCTAATTCAAAATTGAAGATATTAAAACTATTGAATTTAACCAAATCTGACGTCCGTACATAATTTTCTACCCTATGGCCAAGTTATTAGTTATTTCAATTTTAATTAGATGGATATATAACATTTCAACCCAAAATTAAATGTCATATGTATATATCATTTCAACCTATTTCTTAGTTTATTCGAAATAATTCAGATGATAATTTATAGGATATTAAATAATAAATGGGTAATAACAAGGATATATCAAAAATAAATAACAACCATACGTACAAGATATCAATCGGTAGGCATCTAATTGCAATCATATCCAAATCAACTAATATATCACAACATTTACTAGTTATTAATTGTCTGTGTTCAACTAGCAATTAATTTAAATATTAGTATAAATGTCAACTTAATTCAATATAAAATTTAATTTAATATAAATATCAATTTAAACTATCAAACAACAATTAATGAAAATTTATCACTTCATAAATTTAATTCAACTAACATAAGAATATTTAGTGTTGCAATTAAGTTAAATCACTCACCTTTGATTTATAGAAAAATCAAATAAAAGCCCAAAATCCCAGTTGCCTCCAAATTCAACCAAACTAGTTTCATGTTGTTCGAAATTCTGATACAAATCAAATAGAAGAAACCACGCAACAATTGGAGTTAATATGTGGAAGATATTCAACGTATAAGAATAGTATGAAAATGAAATATAAAAACATGTACACACATTTTACTAATAAAATAAAACAAATTGGTTACTCATGTTAAGAATTTTAAAGCCTTCTCATGTTTATAAAGCCAAGAGAATCAACGGAAAAAATGATATGATGGCTTACGCATGTAGGAAGGAGGCTTTAGGAAATGGATTTGCAAATAAATGGAAAAAATTGGCTTTAAGAAAATAAGTTGTTAACATATTTTTTATTTTAAGAAGAGAAAGAAAAATTTCAGGCGAAAGAAATAACGGCATTACGTTTTGGAAATGGAAAGTTAGAGGAAGAAATTTATGAAATGGGAAATGAATAAGGGTAAAGCACGTTTGGAAATTAGAATATGAAAGGGAAGGATACAAGAAAATGTAAATTTGCGAAAAGAAAAGAGACTAACATGCAGGTAATTAACAAAGGACAAAAGACACACCTTCGAATTTGAGAAGATGTGTTTACATGGTAGGCAAATCTTTTGTTATACAATTTCAAAACGTGTGCTACATCAATTAATTTCATTAACGTACGGGAAACGTTTCAACGCAAGGCTTACATGTAAATAAATAGACCTTAATGGAAAACCAAAAGAGGCATGTATTTAACAAAAGAAAGCATAAAATAAAATAAATGAGAGAAATGATTTAAATTTGAGAAGGTAGACTATACATGGTAAGCAAAACTCTAATATACTCAAATTTAAAAAACGTTCATTCTAACCTATTTTATCATCCCCAATACACTCAAATTTATGCCTTTATATATCTTCATTTAGTACAAAGTAAATAAAATTAAACACTGCAATTAACGTAATGGGGACCGCCTCTACACACCATAAAAGATAACTCGAGACTCCAAACTCAAATTTAAAAACAACGATTTTCTTAGTGCACAATCGGGAAATCAAATATTTAACTTATTTTAAAATTTAAGGTTAGCGTGCAAACTACTTTCGTACCGTCTCCGATTGCTATTTATTGACCGTAAAATGTTGTTTTAAAATTCAGTTTTTCTTCTTTCACGCAGTTATATTTAATTACAAAATGAAAACATTCATTTTATTTTATTTTCCAAAACATTCTTTTAGTTTGATTAAAAATATTCCTTTTATTACATCGATTTACCTTTACAATTAAAACATATATTTCCTTTTTATTTACTCAACTTTCTCTTTTATTTAATTCAAACGAATGTTTCTATTATTACGTCCATTAATTACTATTAGTGTCCTCTTTCCTTTTATTTGAAAGATTTCAATTACATTAAATGCAATTAATCCCAAAGTTAAATTTTAAAATGGACTAAATAAATGGAATGAGAAATAGAACAATTGTTACTTTTTTATAGTAATTTAAACATGTTTATGCACTATTGGATATATATTTCAAATAGTTTCTCATTTTTGTAATCAATCTATAAGCTAAAATACATTTCAAACAAATAAATATATGTTTACTCCTTTACTAAACTCATTCATTTTCTTCTTTATTAAATTAGCACTTATTCATAATAATTGCTTTCTTATTCATATAATAAATCTTTCAACTACCAAACATTCCAAATAAATAGACATATGATTTATTTTTTAATAAAGGAACATTTATTATTCTTTATTAATATTTATTATTCCATTTAATTGGAAATTTACATTCAGATGGTCATTTATTTCATTCAAACTAATGTCATTAAAATACTGATTAACATATGTTATCATTCTTATCGTATTGCAAAACATATCTCATTAATGGAAATTTAAATTAAGTTCATACCTTATATTATAATTTAATTTGTATCAATACAGTATTAAATTGAAAATTTTCAAATAATTTTTTTCAAATATTACTTGATTTAATATTTTTAAGTTATTAAAAATGTGGGTCTTTACATGAATTCAAATACGGAGATTGTTGAAATAATTGAATTGGAGAAAATATATTTAAATAGTGTTCCATATGATTTGATTTTAGATTTAATATTTATTTAATTAATTTAATTGACTTATTTGACTATTTTAAACTGAAGAATGATAACGGTGAATTTGTTTATAAACTTAAATTGCAGTAGTAACAGTTCAAAAATATAAATTTCAAAATGCATTATTATTTTTAAGACCCGATTTTTGTGGACTTAGTTTTAATTTATTTTATTTGATTTTTCTATAATTTTTAATTTGAAAAATATTTAAGTTGTGTGACGATTTTTCGGCAAACAACAGTGATTTTGTGATTTTTCAAAATTCAATAATAGGTATATGTTATTATTTTTTGGAATTGCATTGTTGTTTTGAGCATGACCGTATTTTTATTTTATCATTTGGAGTCCATATGTGAACGGATATCTGTGTGGGAAGATGCCGGAAAAAGTTGGAATATAAACTTAACTAAAGACATTTTGTACGTTCAGCCTATTATCTGCTGAATTTGAAAGTATATGATTTTTGTTTGATGATAATAAACATATATGTATTCAAATAAATGTATTTTTTAATGTACTATTTTATTTTCACAAATTAAATAAATATTTGCTGAATAAAATAAATAACACAGAATTTAAATTCAAATTAGATATTTTATTCAAACAAATATTTATAATAATTTTGAATAGTACAAATTTAAGCTCTCACTATATATACAAAATTTCGATTACATCACATTTCAATTTACATAATTGTCCTCACTACAAATCGCTCATTCACTCGTATTTAATCTTCAACTTGAATCCAGCATCGGAGTAATCTACAAAAATATACATTGACACAGTAAAATTGAAAATAACATATTTTTGCAGTATAAAATAAAATGTAATTTTGAAAATATTTTTTTGCCTCGGTTATTTGGGTTGTTCGTCATCATTTAATTTTGAATTCATCATACATGAACAGCTTGTATATGTACACTGTATCACTATACATGCCACAAGGCCGTGCACACCGATATATACACTTGATAAAACTATAGGGACATGTGAGCATAGGTCAAACCCAAATGAAAAGCTGGGTTCAACTCAAGTGCAATATAAATAAAGTCACGACATGAGCACAAGGTCAAACCCGAGCCGCAAGCTGGATTCAACACTGGTGCAATCCGAACGTACCAATTCAATAAAATGGTCAAAAATCCAAAACCAATATAAATCAAGCCTCGACCAAATTTTAAGTCGTACACATGAAAACAGAGGCTAGACAGTCCATTCAGACCATTAAGCAACTGCACCACTAAACCAACAAAAGTAGTTCACAAGTCAAAGACCAGAGAGAACAGGCACCAAACAACTACAACATGTACACAATGACGACCAGGCAGCAAACAGTGAATCAAGGTACCAGATTGGAGCCAGCATATCAAGCATATGAAATCAATTACAAGACCAACAAAGATTGTATGCAAACTGCTCCGAAGCAAGTAGCATGATCAGAAGTACATCAACAACATAAAGACACACATGTATATGCATGTGTACTTATGGTGATACAACCTCAAGTATATATGCAGTAAATTGGATGCAGCATTTATTTTCTCACAAACACATATGTATACATGCATAAATTTCATAAAGCAATCAGAACCGAAACAATGCAAACTGAAACACGGCAGTGGATAGAGCATGCATATGAAGCAACCAGACCTGACTGGAAGGTTCAGACATGAACCATAAACCAATATCAAATCAAACTGCACAAGATCTCAATGCACATGACTTAAATGAACCAGATCATACGTTGAACAAGTGGAAATGGCCATAGCATCAAATGAACAGAGAATAGAACAGCAGGTGGTATGAGACTGAACCAGGCGAATGCAATTGAATTCAAGTGAATGGCAATAACCTGTACTCGATGCAGAACAAACACAGTTAAACCCAAATCTAACACATACATATTGAAGCATATGTCAGTGCAAATACAATCCATCAGTGCACAAGTATACAGGAACCAGACCACACGAAGTCATGCAAGCTCGAACAAATCCACGTCAAAGCCAGGTGATAAAAATCACATATTTAAAGTAACCAAAGTCAGTAGCAGGTTTTACAAAAACCAGAAAAGATTCAAAATCAAAGTTTCAAATTAAGAAATGCAATGCCGAACTCAATAAATAATATGATGAAAACAAATCAAACAAAGTCAATGTCAAGTTAAAATGCCAGAAAAATCAAGTCAAAGCCTGCGGTGATCAAGGAAGTCGAAACCGAAGCTGTGACAACCAAGTAAATGAATTATACAAATATGAACAAGTCGATAATCATCTCAAGAATCCAAATGAAGATCAATGGCCAACGCAAAGTAATTGACGAATTCAAATAAATTTATACGTGCGAAGATACAGGGATTCGAATCCTATAAAACCTTAACATCATTGGCCATAAAAGTTCATTCGAGTTCGAGAAAAATAGATACCAAAAATCAAATCAACAACTCGAATCTGATCAAGTTCGAGCTAGCTAAATAGTAAAGCAGAAAATCACAAATTACATACCAGATTGTTCTAATCGAACTCGATCATAGAAGCAGCGAAGCTAAGCTACGAAGAGATGGTTGATTGACAAAGCAAACCGTATATAATTCATCCTCCAATCAACTACATAAGTCGGTGGCTTCAATAAATCCAAAACCCTAGTTTTAGAAAAGAGAAACAAGCAAAGGAACGAGGCCGACATTTTTACAGAGCAAAGAAAGCCCTAATTTTCGCATGGAACGAAGCAGCCATTGAATTACAGGAAGTCAGGCTAAAGAAATAAAGAGATAAAAGGGAGACTCCTTTATTATTATTTTGGGCCGGCCTTGTTAAGGGCATTAGAAAATTAGGGTTCTTAATTCATTTAATTTAAATTGTTTTTAATTGTGTATTTTTTCTTTAAAATAATTGTAATTTCTAGTCGTGTGACTAGGGGACGAACTACGGTGGTGTAGTTCGAGAATTCACAACTCAATGGCTGAGTTGTGGTCGGGTTTTGAGCGTAGAGTTAAGGCTAGTCGATAGCGGGTGTCGCGGGTTTACGTGTGTAAGCGTCTGAATGCTTAATTTCTAGTAGAAACCTTGGGGGCAACACGTAGGCAGGGTTTTGCCGAAGCTGGGTAAATTCTGTGTTGTTCTATTTCTGCATTTATTATTCTGCTATTATCCGTACTGCTATTAACCTGACATATCTGTATTGAAAATATTTTATAAATTTCCACATTAAATTTTTATAATTGATAGTATCTCCCTATTCACCCCCCAGGGTGAAATCGATCCTACATTATCTTTCTTTTCTATGTTCCCACCAAAGGCTTCTCTTGTACATTTCAAAAATGATGAAAGAAAATCATTTTGATTGTCAAAAATTCGAATCAAATCAAATAAAAATCAAAAAGATATAAAACTTATATGTTTGAGTTTGGGAAGCCAAGAGCTACCTTTAGACATGAGTATTAAGGTGCGGTTTCAATTTAGGGAAGTCGATAGTCATGGTTGAGCATGGGGTAAACTAGGGTTTAGGGAAGTCGACAATAATCAATATGAGTTAATCTCACCTTTTTGGCTAATCAGAAAATTTCTATAGTCAATAAATATTATTTATTGGATGTTTGGTTATTTATTTATGATCCTTATTATTTATTGAATTGGTATGTTCCCCTGTAAGAGTGGATGCCCTTTGTACACAAATCTCACCTCGAAGAGATAGATTTTTATTTTATTGATTACATATTGTATATGATGCAGGGGGACAGGTTGGAGGATCCAACAGGATTCCTCGCACTGTTGATTTTATTTTCATGTAAATTGTTATATGATATGTTGGATGCTGAAATTGATGTCATGGAACCAATTTTTACTTAATTAGTGCTTGAGTAGCACTGGGCCCTATTTTTGTGTAATTTAAATACTATAAAACAACGATTGGATAAAACGGGATTTCTAAGTGATTTTAGAAATTTTATATGTTTAAATAATTTTTATAAAATAATAGGTATAATTTTGAGAAATTATAAATTTATAGTTTTATAAAATATTTTAAATGGAAATTTTGAATTGCGGATAAAGATTTTTAAATCTTAAATAAAGCCCGTCTTTATAATAAAAGGATATAGTTTTAAAAGAAAATAGAAAATATTTGATATAAATATTATTAATCATTTTGTATAAAGTGTTGTTTTATAAATGAAGTAAATATTTTGTAAAATCTATTTTGTTAATAAAAATATGGATTTATAAAAGGCGTTATAAATCAAAGGAAATTATTATTACATAACAAATTGGTGGAATAATTCGAACGATGGATTATTACAAGATGAGGAATTGTATCAAAGAAAATAGTTGATTCTATTTAAGAAATTTAAGATGAGGTAAAATTTCGGATTTGTTAAATGATATTTTATAAATTGAAGGAAATTTATAAAATAAACTTATACCTGCTGTCGCAAGGTCAAAAATGGTTGAAATTATGTTGAATGGGATTTTATGAACAAGTAAGACTTATAGAGGAATTGAGTTATAAATGAGTCCATGAATAAAGGAATTTTTATGAAGGAAGTGTTATAAAATTGAAAGAGATCTATAAGCATAGTTTATAAATAGGGAAATGGTCATGTTGGAAATTATGTATGGATTTTTATCATGTAAATATAATTATGTCTTAAAAGTGGTTAATTTATATTAATATTGTTTTTTAAAGTGATTTATCAATAGTTTAATGTTTTGAAATATAATTATTTTACATCTATTACTTAAAAAAGGAGAATCCACATCTTCCTTGAGTTACACGTGTTCTTTTATTTTATATATACGTGTCAAACTCTAACGAATTCCTTGATTTTGATCGTCAATTACGCATGACCGTAACCTATTCTACCTTAATCTTCATTCTATTCCCTAACGCTCCATTTCCAAACCCTTAATTGTAAATCACCACAAAATTCATCTATTAATATGTGTTAACTACTGTCAGTTTTTGCCCTTGGGTCTACTTAAGCACAACTATTTAAGTCCATGAGATCGTTGAAATTCTTCTTCCCGGTTATGTTTCTTATATTCATGAAGGTCGAGGTTGATGCCCAGCACATCAACAAGGAAACAAAGACAAATGTTTTGGCAAAGAGAGACTGATTTGAAATGGCAATTCATTTTCGTGAACCCCAATCTTTTTACAAACCCTTTCAATAATAGATTTATTTGCAATTCAGTAGCTTATTATTTGAAATCTATCTTTTGATCTACGTAATTATATTCTGTTAAGTTTCACTGGTCATTATGATTTGGTCTGGTTATAATCCTTTTTTGATAAGAAGCAGTAACTTTATTTGAATTTCTTTATGAACTAGAGATATGAACAATGGATTATAAAAAGAACACCATTTCGTTTATTTTCTATCTTCGTTTTTTCTCGTAGAATCAAAGTTTTTCCAAGTTTATGACCTTAAAAATAATATGGTTTAAAGGAGAAGGTTATGGAAAGGATAACTGACCACAAATCGCTATCCATTTACTAATTAATGTTATGGTAAGATAGAAATACTATTGGGTAACTTGGGTTTTGCAGCAACATAGTTTGATTTTATGTCTGTTTTGTGTACTCTACAACACCCTAGAATTATGTTGTCACTACTTGCAAAGGTAGCATCAATCCTGGAAATTTGGAAAATAGACACATATAATTGTAATGTTGGCACCATGGTAGCAAATTTAGTTGTTAATGTTAACCCTTGAATTGTGTTTCACACAAAGTAACTATGATTACTTTTCTTCATAAATTTCCATACAAAACCTAACTAAAATTACTGTTAAGTTAACGAGTAGTAGTTTTTATATCTAAATGTAGGACTGAGGCAGTGGTCTATAATTTAAAAATATATACTATTTGTACGGTGAAATAATTTATGTTATCACATACTTAATTGTTATTTTATCCTACCTATAGTAAAGTATATAACATGCTCGCATATATTGTCTCTACATATGAAACACCGCATTCGCAAGACACAACCAGTTACTTTTTAAATTAACATATAGTGTCATGTTTTACTTAATTTACCATGGTTTGATATGTTTATAATGATCGAATACTTAGATTTAATCATTTCATGTAGCTATGGGAATCATTTCCAGTCGTACCTCCCAATGTTAAAGACATAAAGAGAGGTTGTGAGCTTTATTGCCATAAATTTTTTGATGAAGTAAAATGCTTAAATACAAGAATCTACTATGATATTTCTTGGTAACTCCGATGCTTTTAAAATAAATATGATGGTAAGAATGCACAAGACACACTAAGAAATGAAAATTGATGAAACCATCAGCAAAAATGAATGTGAAAGTTTAATTTCTATACATAAGTTGTATTAGTGACTTTTCTCATCCTATTCAAATTTAGGAGTCATATTGTCATAAATAAAAATTGTTTATTTACTGCAAAATTTAAGGTAAAAGATTTGATACTTATGTTGTGGTTGATTAAGAAAAAAATCAAGCCGGAGGCTTAATCACAAAGCATATTGTTTGCCACAACAGTTACGACCAATTCTAATTCCAACTTCTCTTCCCTATCACGTGTCTTCCATCCCATTGGTCTTCAAATGAATCCTAATATTTCATTTTATAAAGCGGTAAAAGATTAAAAGCAGTTTCTCCTCATTTCAAATCCCATCTGAAGGAAATAAAAATTAATTCCACTATCAAAGTTCCAGCCGCATCCAATAATTTCATTACCAAGCTGGCTTCTTTTACCATGAAATTAAGTTTTTTATAATATAAAAATCAAATTGCTACTTCTTCAATCCTTCACGGACGTTGAAATCGAACCTTGAACTTTGCTGCGATATCTTTTATTTACTATTGTCGCCACTACAGCTTCGTTAATGTCTCACCAAATTAGATATGGTGACGAGTCTGAAGTACTATTTTGATGCCTTTGGAGTTTTTGAAAGGAAGTACTTTAGTCCCTATGCTGGTAAGATTGTTATTCTAACTATTCCCCCCGAATTCATTATATTGCAATCTTATCTTTTGACATATTGCCTGCATTTTCTTCCACGTTTTCTTTTATTTTGTTACATTAAATTGCATTATAGTAGGATGTTCTATTTTATGATTTCTCCCTTTTTTGGCGTTTGGGCTTGGGATACTTAGTTGCCTATGCAAAGTTTAAGTTCATTTTGATTAAGTTAGTATACGTCGGACATAAGACACTCCTCCGTCTTTATCATCTTCGGGAGATATATGTACGTAATATTACTCTTACTTTTACAATCTAAAAAGGTATAGGCATATTAGAATACTACCGATTTGATTACAGTTTCCAATAGTTTATCGCGTTTATTACTTATCTTGAAGTTGGCAATTTTATTGCAATCTTGCTTTTATTAATCAAAATAATAAAAGAGTTGTTGTGTTGTACTTTTATATATCAAATTGATGGAAGCTAGATGTACTTTAACAGTCAATTTTAGCTCCCTTTATGTGAAGCGTAAGATGTGAATAAAGGGTCAGGCCCTTTGAGAAAAATGTATTGGGGAGATTCACTCATATTTGATAACAGCCACATCACCGTTACAAGTACCCTTTCCACCATGGAGATACTAATTAAAGAAGAGTAGAAGTAATTTCCCTTCGAGATACAATTCAGATTAGAATCCATGTTTTCTCTCCACAGTACGTGAGCAGATCAATGCATTGAAGTTTAGATGGTTTAGATTATTTTGATAGGTCGATGAGTTTTTGTTCTCAACATCATGTAGTTAAACCAGAAGCTTGCATGCTACTTCTATTGCAAATTTTGTTACTTTTTGTGATAATTAGTTCTCCCCTACATTACTTTTCTTTTATCTTTATGTTGTTCTCATGACACACACACATATACATTTAGACACACATAATGCATACAACACAGTCTATCCCATTGAATTTCAATCTCTCTGCCCCTAAGTGTACAATTAAATGTCAATCATGTATTACAATTATTTAATTCATCCACCATACCCAAATATAAGATATAACTAAGAAATAAATGGCTAAAGTGGGAATAATGTAACTGGCACTGTTTCACATTTATGCTGAAATGAATAATTTAGATAACGATATTTATTCAAATATTTTTTGTCCATCGCCGACGATGTAAATTATACAGTGAAACTATCTAATATGTACTCCAGGTATCAGAAACAAAAAACAAAAAAGGTCGCGTCTAAATGAAAAAATTGAAATCCCATTGTATGAATAATGATTCAATATAAAAACAATGAGTCAAATACTAAGAAAGTAATAAACATAATGCACTCCTTAATAGCCTAATTATTGGAAAGGTAATTGATTACAAAGTTTTCATTTGTTTTCAAAAATCACATCATCATCCAATAATACTATCCTGTGGCAATCTTCTATCAACCATATATTTGTCCTTGCATACATAATACAGTCGCATAAATTAGCATTTTGACAGCTTGCAAAAAAACTAAATTTATATAAAGTCTACGGATAATTTACAAACACATGTAATACAGTAAACAAATATAGTATCTTCACAAATTGAGGCACCTTAACGTTTGTTTATGCTATTTTATATTATGATGCTTTTGGATGTATACCATATTCCTCGATTAATTTTGATCGTGTGCTAACCACATAGACTTCAGTTCTTATGTAAATACATTTCTAAATATAAATGGACTAAGTTGCACTTTCATGTATTCATTGTTGTCTCACACAATTGTAATAACCATATTGTATTTGGTTTGAAAATGACAAGTTGGATTATGTTAACCTGCACAATTTTCCAAATATTTCGCATACTAATTATCAGGTTGCCTGGAATCAATTTCATTTTTACCCACATCCACAGAAACAATATATGACTTTTCTAATTATCATCCCTTGCAAGTAGTAGGATACTAGGAGAAAATGAAGTCGCCATACAAACATAATTTAAGAGATGATACTACAAACACTTAAATAGGAAAAGAAGAACCGGCACTCTAATTTGCTAACACGTGCCATCATCCATCACCCTCACAAGTCAATTGCATTGCCATGTTTTGCATATTTTATATTTTCCATTTTTTATCACACGCTCATAACTATTCCTCTTCTCTCTTCATTCCCTAGTTTCTGAGGCATCCCCATTGGGAAAATCCGTTTGTGCGATGCACTAAAACATAGCGCAGCCGTAATCAATTTGAAATAAAGAAAGTCTACTACTTTTACGGAGGCAAAAGAGGTCAACACTTTGACGGAGGCAAAAGATTTCTCAATTCACAATGGAAAATATCATCTTCTCCTTTTCAAGGTAGCGAATATCTCGATTTTTTCTTCTTTCTATTTGATTTACTTATTTCTCATGAATTCAGGACTTATTATTGATTTGCACATATAAACTACTTTGACTTAGAGTGGATCGTCTATTCATATTATTTCCTAATAGTTGTTGGGTTTGATTCAATTGAGATTTTGGAGATAGAATGATGGTGCTATTTGTTATTAATCTGTATTATTAACATTATAGCATGATGCATATTTTTTCCTATAGTTTCAATTGTGATTATTCGGTCATTGATTCTTAAGAGGTCAATGATTAAATGCGTTTCAATTCTTTAAATGCAACTAATTGTGAAAAAATTTAGTAAAATCCATGTATTTCTTGTTTAGTTTCATGTTAGGAGAAAGAATTGTTTGAATTGGATTATTCTTTGTTGTCCAAATTATGTGATTTGGTTTTATTTGTATTACTGTTCGTATTATTATGCTCAAGTTCTCATCGTTTGCATATATAGTTTCAATATATCTTTTTATAAGACGGTACTAATATAGTAATACATTTTCATTTTAATGGTTTACTGTTTCTTCGAGTTTAACTCATGAGTTTCTTCCAGAAAAGTTTATTTGTTTAAGTTGTCTTGCGATTGCATATTTTTATTAATGAGCTATTTGAAATATATGCACACAGAAACGATCTTCAGTTACTTTAACATTCAGACTGTTCATTCATGATTCAAAATGTGCTAATAAATGTTCACACTACCTTTTGTATTGAAAATATAATATTATGATGCAAAGAGTTATGGAAAATATATTTAAAAAATAAAAATCTACATGGAAGACCACCAGTTTTATATGCTAATATGTAGGAAATAGCCGAAAACCCTTATTCAACTTTCACGATAATGTTTAAAAATATAAGATTATTTTATTTATTTTTATTTTTTATAAATTTATTTATCAACCTTAGGGATGGAATGCTAACATGGTTACTAGCTTGTAAATAAAGATTTGAAATTCTCGATCATTCGTTGGGAATACAAATGAATATGGTTATATAAATAAAGCCTCCAAACTTTTCTACAACTAAAGTGAAAGACATGGAGAAAGGGCTACATAATATGCAGCTTATTTACCAAATGACTTTATGCATGTATTTTTTTTAATCGACTGAGTGCAAGCCTACTTCATCAGTGTTACATGTCTCATACAAAACTTACATAGGCACTGACGCAGCTTTGACTAGGCTTGATCAGTTTAGATACCAAACGATCACAACCTATCCAGGATCTTCCTCACGAAGTGATGATTTCATGGCAATAAACCGATAGAATGATAAATGCTCAATTCTGTTGATCGTGATGATACCGGAATCTATCTATCTCCAACCCGTTGATCTCGCAAGATGCCGCGTTGAAAGATCTACAATTCGATCGTTGATCACTCGCAAGTGATATCGAGAATTGGCTTCAACTTCGTTGATTCGCGCACGAATACCCCGAAGATGGAAGAAGAAGAAGGAGATCACACTCAACTTCAACAATGGTGGCAAAAGCTCACACACAATTTTATTTCAAAAATCAACAACCCTTTACAAATGACAACACGCCCCTATTTATTGGAAATTACAACACACATGCGACTTAACATATGTGACTCACAACATACGACTTAACAATACAACACAAGCGAGACTCAACATCATACACAACTTAACAGCAACACACGACCTAACAATACAACACACATGCGACTTAACAATACATCATACACATGCGACTTAACAATATAACACATATGCGACTTAAGCGACTTGAGCGACATAAGCTTCAGGAACGACCTACGCGACATAAGCTTCATGCGACATAAGGAATTAGCGACATAAGAAGAAAGCACGGCTTTAGGAACGGCTTAAGAAGATACACAGCTTCATGCGACATAAGAAACAATGCGATCGAGCGACATAGCGACATAAGAGAACGGCTTAAGAGAAAAGCGGCATACGACTTACGACATAAGGAATGCGGCATAGGTGAGCGACTTATAGAAATGCGGCCTTGTTTTCTTGAGTCGTTATCTTACAAGGTAGGTCGTTGAGCGACTTAAGATTAAGCGACTTAAGTTGGTGCGACTTAAGGCATATGTTGGTTGCGACATATCATGATGCGCTGCATCATCCTTCCCTGGTTGAAAAGAATTCGATCCCGAACATACACTTTCCTCTTCTTCGACGTACTTATTCTCATGATATGGAATCAAGTGTTTGACGTTAAAAACGTCGGCAGTATGGATATGATCCGGCAATCTTAATTGATAAGCATTCTCAATAAAAAAATTATGATTTCCAAAGGACCAATCTTTCTAGCAGCTAGTTTGTTGTAAGTACCAATAGGAAATCGATCCTTAGTCAATACTGCATACACAAAATCTCCTTCTTTGAACTCAACATTTCGTCGTTTAATATCTGCAGATTGCTTATATTTCTCATTCGCCTTAAGCAATCGTTCCTACACAACCTTGTGGCACTCTTGCAATTCATTCACAAAATCACTAGCTCGTTTGATCACTCCTTTCTGCTGTGGTACATTAGATAAATCTAATGGTCCCTTAGGAATTGTTGAGTAAACGACCTGGAATGGACTGAACCCAGTGCTACGATTAACTGCATGGTTGTGTGCAAACTCAGCTTGACACTGCTTGGAATCCCAACTCTTCACATTGTCATTCACGAGGCATCTTAATAGATTACCTAGGGATCTATTCACAACTTCTGTCTGTCCATCCGTCTGTGGATGATAAGCACTACTAAATTTCAGCTTTGTCCCGATCATTCTCCATAGACTCATCCAAAAATGACTTAGAAAACGAGTGTCTCTATCCGATACAATAGATTCAGGCAACCCGTGAAGATGATAAATCTCTCTGAAGTATAACTGTACGACATTAACTGCATCTGCAGTCTTCTTGCATGCGATAAAATGTACCATTTTTGAAAATCGATCAACCACTACGTAGATAGAATCATTGCCACGTTGCGTCCTCGGCAAGCCTAATACAAAGTCCATACTAACATCCACCCATGTTTTAGTAGGTATAGGCAACGGCATATATAAACTTGCATTTGTTGCGATTCCCTTTGAAACTTGACAAATATGGCACCTATGAACAAAATTTTCAACCTCCTTCCTCATTGACGGGCAAAAATAAGACTTTGAGATCAACTGCATAGTACGGTCGCGGCACACGTGTCCTTCTTCATGTAATTCTTTGATGATTTTCATTCGTAAACTGCAATCTGGAATACACAACTGATTTCCTTTGAATAGAAAACCTCCAACCAGCATATAGCCATTTATGCTTCCCTGCTTGACTTTGTCTAGGATTTCGGAAAAATATGAATCTGAAGTAAGAAGTTCTGAAAGTAAGTCAAAACCCATCATCTCTATTCACATGGTTGTTAGTAAATTACTCCTCCGACTCAATGCATCGGTGATGCGATTAGTTACTCCAGACTTGTGCTTTACGACGAATGTAAATTGTTGCAAATAAGCTATCCACGAAGCATGCCTAGCTGCAATTTTATTCTGCCCTTGTAAATGTTTCAACGCTTCATGGTCCGTATACAAAACAAATTCTTTGTGGAACAAGTAATGTCTCCAATGCTTCACAGCCTGCACAATAGCATAAAACTCCACATCATATGTATTGTATCGCATCTTTGCTGCAGAAAGTTTTTCACTGAAATAGGCAATTGGACGTCCCTTCTGACTCAACACTCCTCCGATTCCAACTTTGGATGCATCTGTATGTAACTCAAATAGTAACTGAAAATCTGGCAACACTAGAATCGGTGCTGAGGTTAAAAGTTCCTTGATTTGCTCAAAAGCAGATCCTGCTTCTTTCGTCCATGAAAACTGCTTTCCTTTCATACAATCAGTAACAGGAGTCATTACACTACTAAAGTGCGGTATAAATCTTCGATAAAATGAAGCTAACCCATGGAAACTTCTGACTTCTGTTGTAGTTTTGGGCTGTAGCCAATTTCTGATTGCGGCTCCTTTACTCTGGTCCACTTGTATCCCTTCTTTAGACACGACATAACCCAGAAATAAAACACTTGGCGTCATGAACACGCATTTCTTCGTCGCTGCATAGAACTGTTCTTGACAAAGAATAGTTAAGACCTTTCACAAGTGTTGAATGTGCCCCTCTGTGCTAGCACTATATATCAAGATATCATCAAAGTAGACTACAACAAACTTCCCGATGCAAGGTATGAAAATTTGATTCATCACCCTCATAAATGTGCTTGGTGCATTAGATAGACCAAATGGCATGACCAGTCATTCATATAATCCTTCCCGAGTCTTGAATGTTGTCTTTCATTCATCACCTGGTCTTATGCGAATCTGATGATAACCACTCTTAAGATCGACCTTAGAAAATATTACAGACCCACTGGGTTGATCCAATAGATCATCAAGTCTTGGCATAGGAAAACTGTATTTGACAGTTATTTTGTTGAGTGCCCTGCTATCTGTACACATTCTCCATGAACCATCTTTCTTCGGTACCAACAGAGCTGGTACAGCACAAGGACTGAGACTCTCTCGTACACGCCCTTGTTTAAGCAACTCCTCAACCTGTCTCCTCAACTCTTCATGCTCTTTTGGACTCATACGATAATGCGGCCTATGCGGTAAAACAACACCTGGCAGTAGATCAATTTGTTGTTGTATATCCCTTAGTGGCGGTAATTCCTTGGGTAATTTCGCAGGAAAGACATCTTCAAATTCATTCAACAACGGACTAACCTCCGCAGGAATTTCAATATCTTCACTTGTTTCGTACCCAATCAACACAAACAATTCAGCACTATCTTTCACTTCTTCAATAAATTCTCTCGTAGATAATAGACTAGTTGATTCCACTTTCTTCTCTGGCTTGCTTTCACTTTGTTCATGCTTCTTAGGAACTAAGGTAATTTGGGTCCCTTCGAACATGAAACTGTAGCTGTTGGTGCGACCATTATGTTGTACAGCTCTATCATATTGCCATGGTCTTCCCAATAATAGATGACACACATCCATATCGACAACATCACACCATATATCATCTTTGTACTTCTTCCCAATAGAAAATGTAACAAATGCTCGTCTTCCCACTGTCACTTCTCCACCTTTTTTTAGCCATGCCAGTTTATAATGTCTAGGGTGTTTTTCAGTCTTCAACCCTAACTTCTTGACGGCTTCTTCAGAAATAATGTTATCGCAGCTTCCCGCATCAATAACAAATCGACAAACCTTTCCCAAGATAGTACATGTAGATTGAAAGATATTGCTTCTCAGCCAACTAGAATCATTCTCATGCTTGGGCACTAAACAAGACCTCCTTATCATCAAGTTACACCCTTCGTCTTCTGACACAACTTCTTCATCTTCATCAAACTTCGATGGTTGAGAATAATCAATCTCAGCTTCCACATCCTCATACTCACATTCCTCTGCAATTAATGCTCTCTTCTTTGGCTTTGTACATTCATTACTTTTATGGCCAAACTCCTGACAATTATAGCACTTGATACTGTCATTAACCTTTGCTTTAGCGGCTTCATTGACAATTGGTTTATTAACTGCCTTGGAAACATTAGCATTGTTAATAGCCTTGGAAACATTAGCATTAGCCTTGGAAACCCGCAAACACACCACTTCCTCATCTCCCTTGTTTCTCCTAAGGTAGAGCTTTCTGATGTGCTTCAGCAACAGACATTGTATTAAACATATTAACCATGTCTTGAATTTGCATTCGTAACCCTCCAATATATCTAGCCGTTAGCTGTTCCTCGGTTTCCATAATATCATTCCTTACAATCAATTGATAGAATTCATCTGCATAGTCATTCACTGTCTTCGTCCCTTATCTCAAATTCTGAAAACGTTGATACATAAGAGATTGATAATTATACGGCAAGAAAGTCGCTTTCATCATCTTTTTCATCTTCTCCCAAGTGACAACTTTTGATTTTCCCATTCTCTCCCGAGTTAGTTTAGTTTGTTGCCACCAAGCCATAGCTCTTCCTCTTAGCTTTGTAGCAATTAATTGGACTCTGTGATTCTCAGGCACCTCCTTGAATTTCAAAATTTCTTCCACAGTCGACAACCAATCAAGAAATTCTTCTGCTTGCATTCCACCTTTGAATTCTGGAATTTCCATCCTCATACCTGACTCCCATTTACGATCATTTTCTGAATCCAGATATTAATTTCGCACTTGGCCTCGATTTCGATAATGAATACTACCTCCATCACCATCTTCATCAAAATCATATGTATTTCGATATCGATCCTGACCATCTACATCCTTACGACCACGTATGTCCCTTCTACCTTGTCTTTCAGCATCATGATATGGTTCATTCTCGAACCCACGTTGAGTTCTTCCCTCTTCATTTCAATACCCATGGTGGTCTCGCATCATTGAAACTGATGATTCTCTCCTATCTCGATAAGACCGGGGTGACATCCTCCTTTCTTCCGAAACCGATAGTGAAACCCTGTTTCCACTCTGGTCTGAAACTGGTGCCGTTCTCCTTTGATTTTGATTCATGTCGTTCATCAATTTCTCCAATTTTTCAATACCCTCATTGAACTTTTCATTGATACAATGCTCCATTTGCTCAGCTACTTGTCTTCTATACAAATCTTCAACATTATGATAGCGATTAGCACGTCTCGGAGGCATGATCATTAAACAATATCATTTCTGTCTCTGATTTTTCTCTGATACCAATTGACGCAGCTTTGACTAGGCTTGATCAGTTTAGATACCAAACTGTCACAACCTATCTAGGATCTTCCTCATGAAATGATGATTTCGTGTCAATAAACCGATAGAATGATAAATGCTCAATTCCGTTGATCGTGGTGATATCGGAATCTAGCTATCTCCAACCCGTTGATCTCGCAACATGCCGTGTTGAAAGATCTACAATTCGATCGTTGATCACTCGCAAGTGATACCGAGAATTTGCTTCAACTTCGTTGATTCGCGCACGAATAACCCGAAGACGGAAGAAGAAGGAGATCACACTCAACTTCAATAATGGTGGCAAAAGCTCACACATAATTTTATTTCAAAAATCAACAACCCTTTACAAATGACAACACACCCTATTTATTGGAAATTACAACACACACGCGACTTAACATATGTGACTCACGACATATGACTTAACAATACAACACAAGCGACTCAACATCATACGCGACTTAACAGCAACACACGACCTAACAATACAACACACATGCGACTTAACAATACATCATACATATGCAACTTAACAATATAACACATATGCGACTTAAGCGACTTGAGCGATATAAGCTTCAGGAAGGACCTATGCGACATAAGCTTCATGCGACATAAGGAATCAGCGACATAAGAAGAAAGCACGGCTTTAGGAACGGCTTAAGAAGATACACAGCTTCATGCGACATAAGAAACCATGACCTGGCGACATAGCGACATAAGAGAACAGCTTAAGAGAAAAGCGGCATACGACTTACGACTTAAGGAATGCGGCATATGTGAGCGACTTATAGAAATGTGGCCTTGTTTTCTTGAGTCGTTGTCTTACAAGGTAGGTCATTGAGCGACTTAAGCACGCGACTTAAGATTGAGCGACTTAAGTTGGTGCGACTTAAGGCATATGTTGGTTGCGACATATCATGATGCGCTGCATCAAGCACCAAGCTTAAGACACTTCTAACATACTAAAAATCTTTCACTCCATTTATATCTTCAGAAAATTAAATAGTTTTGGCCTTTACATTTGCCATTCTAAAATCTACGTTCTTGGTCGAAAATTCCTCAGGTAGATAAGTTAACTTTTTTCCAACAACTTTGATGGGAGTTCTCTAGTTTTTCATGCAGCCATTGAGGGTACAAATGGATACTTTAGCATGCACAATGATCCCCTTATTCTAAGTTACTCCGTAATTGGTTCCTTAGGTTACCTAATTGTAATATCTTAATTTTTACTATCCGATAGTTAAATACATGCATAATTAACTATACAAGCCTATACTGTACAACAATAGGATAATTATGTAAAATAATCACAAGTACATGGCTTGATTTAGTCCACTTATACAGTTATACTCAACTTACATGTACATTATTTATTATTACAAGATACCATAAACTTATAAAACATCCCACATTATTGATGAGTGATTTTTACTACAAAATAAAGAATGAAAGTATCTAATATACTAAATCTTATATTGTTATGGTTATTATTATGGAGTAAAGCATTTCATGTGTACATTTGTTTCTTTAATATACTTTCATGTCCACAAAAAATGCACCCAAGGTGCTAAAGGATATATCTACTATACCACGAGCATGATATTTATAAATGTTCTGAACATAAGTCAGTAATTTATGTTAGTTAGGGAATAATTAATATAAGATGGTAAGTCAACGAAACTAATATTAGTTCAAAAGTGAGTTTTTTAAAGAAACTGATCATGCCCAATTTTACAATGTTTGATATGTAGTGGAGTCATTTACATAAATTTTATATTTACAAATCAAGATTGAAGAAAAAATCAGAGGATGGAGATTCTAGATCATTAGAAGGCATAGAAGTAAGACTTCTATTCAACATGACTTTATGTCTAATGAGATGAAAAGAGAGTGGATTAGTAAAGAAGTAGATGGAAGAATTTCTTTAAACCTTTAAGCAGGCATGTCATTACATTAATGTTTTCCTCTGATGTAGAATATTGTTTGTAACCACTTATTACATCAATGCTTTCTCCTTAAACTATTTAGTTAGATGTCTTATAGTGCAATGTAATATTTCCTATTTCGATGATCAAATATAAGCTTGCAATAAGATCTTTGAGATCGGTTGTTATATTTGTTAATCAAATTTTTATTTTTATTTTCGTCTACAAGCAAGACGTGTACTAGAGCCTGTAAATACAGTTCTAACAAAATATATAATAGATTTTCTAGCATTTGTAAAAAAGTTGTACAGATAATAGATTTTTAAATCATGATTGCTGTTTCGGCAAGACATCTACTACAGTCGGTAGACACAGTTCCAGCAAAACATATAATAGATTTTTTTTTGCATTAGTACATAAGTTCTACAAGTAATATATTTCTTATTGTTTTAGTATATTTCTTATTGTTTTAGCACTGTCAGAGTCTTCTGATGCTCGATTTACATCTATGTCCCTTAGCCAATCAACCACGTTTCTGAAGGAAGCTCAATATGCTCTGTTGGTTGTGGAAAATCATTTTGAGAGCGCTCATGCTCACCAGCAATTTCTAAATTGTTGCATGATGCTCATAATTTCCAAGGCAGCCCCGTATATTATTGCTAGCGCTGCACAAGCTCATAATGCTGAAGCTTTACATTAGCTTACCCCATACTGTCTTCATGCCAACCTGATGCAAATGTGGATAATTTTTTAATTCCAGAACCTCTATAGGTAAATGATATACTTTTTTATATTGTTTTAAAAAGTCATTCTTAATAACCAAGTTATGATGCATGAGATATAGCTTAAGCCGTTTGTTCAATCATTGCCCTAACTAATCTGTAGTTTTGAATGTACATGTTTGCTAATATTTAAATGTTCATGGTTAGCGTTCAAACAGTCTTGAGATGGATGATGCCTATAGTCACACATCATCATTCACTTTACTGAATTTTTTCATATTTTAATAATGGTGATACACATTATGTAACTGTTACTTTTGAATCAAATACATATACTCCAAGCAATACATAATTTAGTAAGTATATGCTAATCTACTTTAATGTATTTACTATCATCATGAAGTATCAGTCAAAGTTGTGAACCGAATGAAAACCATTTTCACATGCATAATGTTTCAATAAAATGTTTGTTCAGATCAAACATTTTTTGTTCATTACAGTATTCCATACGCTATTGCACGTGTACCACATTTTCAGTTCTTAGAGGACTTTTTTGCCCTGATGGATGCTAATATATATAATATGTATTATGCCAGGAGGTGGACGATGACCGTAATGATAAAGTCGCCCAATATTTTTCGATAATAACTATACCAAGTAATGCCATGAATGGTAAGGACACCACTAGCAGAAAGGGTGTAGGTAAGCAGCTAAAGCATGGTAGAACTACAAGAAAAAGGAAATGATCTATCGACTAGCTGCCACATAAAAGACTTCTAGAAGGAATTTCTACCAACACTCTATAAATTAGTGACTCATCAATCTGATTGATAATAGCTGGAAACAAGACAGAAGCAGCATTGGAAGTGCGCATCTACCATGTTACTAAAGGTAATGATAGTGCTGAAATTTGTTGATTAAAAATCATTTTTTACATAAAAGATTAAATTTTAATTTATTTCTTTATTTATTTGTGCTCTGTTTATGTAAAAAGTCTCATTCAATTAGGATTCTAAAGTCACTTTCTGTAATTATATTGGGCTGATCTCTTGCATTTTGTAGTAGATAATACTGCAATATTCACTTTCAGTATATTTAAACATTTACGGAGAATTAACAGCTTCGGCCACACTTATCGGTTTGCATCAAAAACAGAAGAAACTTTTTTAGTACTTGCTCAACCTACTATCAAAGCATCCCGATGCCATTCTCAGAACAAGCAAAATAAAGCTGTGGTACTGTAACGATACAAATATAAGGTTATAACATACACACACTCTCAATAAAATAAAGAAATAATAGGAAAAAATTAATGTACATTTTGCATTTAGATGTCCTAAACAAGAGTATTTTATAATGGGTTGGTTTCCCCGACTGGGACTAATGCCAAGTGCATTTAAAAAAAGAATGAAATCGTCATAAGCATTTATAATTTTGAGGTATCATACCATAAATCATGATATACCCATTCTTACGAGTCTCACAAAGTCATATGAAAGGTACCATGGTTCAAATGTGATGAAAAGGTGAAAATACATACAATCACCAAACGGTAACTTCAAAACGTAAACTCTCTTTACAGCTCAATTGCCCGTGTGCGTGGCATGGGCCACGCACTAGTTATTTATATGGTTTGAAATTAAATTTAATTATTATAAATAAAGCTTGGAAATGAATTATTAGTCTTTATAAATTGTTGAAAATAAATTGTTATAGTTATTTAGAATGTTTGGAATTTATTAATTACAATTTTGAATGTTTCAAGTTAATATTTATTTATTTAAAATGTTTGGTATTATATAATAGTGTTTTAAGTAAATGATTAGAATCTATAATTTTAATGTTTTTGAGATTTATAAATAGGGTTTTATAATTATAAGAAGAATCTTATAATATGTTTTGGAAACATAAAGGAAGATTGGTTAAAAATAAAAGTATTTTATAAATGGTTTAGATATTTATAAAAGAATTTTAGAAATGGATTTATAGATTCATAAAATGGAATATATAAATAATTGCATGGTTTATGAAGGTTTGGAAGTGACTTGAGGAATAATTTATAAATGGTTTTAGGAATTTATAATGGAGTTTATAAACGATTTTAGAATTTGGTAAAAAGGAGATCTTTCTCAAAGTTGGTAAATGTGACGACCTGCAAATCCGATACCCTTTGAATCGATAATAAACCACTGTCCGACCCAAAAAGCACTGATTGATGGAAAGTCAAGAGAAAGAAAAGAAGAGAGAAGAAGAGAAGAGAAGAAAGAGAGAAGAGAAAACAAAACAGAACAATACAGAATCTCACATCGCAGCGGAAAACATATAATATCATATCAATGATCATTACAAAACAGAACTGTATATACATACATCAACTAGAGTTCAACAACCAGTCACTAGTTATCATCCTGAACAGTTATAATAACATGTCCTCACAAATGCAGACAATACACAATAACAATGTGCAAAGCGGATAATAAACAGATGTGTATACACGAAAATAAAGATCTCTAGCTCTCTTACTGAAGCTCCAAAAGCACCAAATCTGAACTTGTAAATATACTCGGTCTGACCTGAGCATTGAAAGGGGATAACGTCTAGATCAGTCTAGTAAATTAGCGTGAGAAAACACACTCAACTGAATTTATTAGATTACCAAACTTTTCCTTTCAAAACAAAAGTATCTCGTAAGACACGCCCACACTAAACACGGACATGTTTTCACCTTATGATAAAAAATAACCAAAACATTTCATTTCAAATCATTTTATATTATACTAGTGTCTAGTATACAAATAATACTAATCATAGCCAAAATGGTTACCCATATAGCATTTTGGGGCTATTCATTATGCCAACACAAACAAAACCGCAAGCTCGTGGTGGAGTTTGGATTTCCATACAAATGATCAGGTGAAGAGACTACCTTCCGATGGGTACACCTCTAGATGGATGTTGAATCATGAGTTTTGATTCATGACAAAAAGCTTAAACAACCAGTGATGAGACTATACGATCAAGCAATAAAAGAGAATGAGATATGCAAGCTATTAAACTACAAAGGAGATGAGACTATAAATCTAAGTATAGTATGATTATTCACTAAAGTTTTAGTCTTAGATATGGTTTATAATTGTTAAAATCTATCCTCAAGTAGTTTGCACATACTCAAAGTAGTAAAAAAGGCTCAATTTTTTTAAAATATGTGCAAACTGTGCACTGACGACCAAGTCAGTCGACTGACCGAAAAAACCAGTCGGCTGAACCTTTTGAATGCATAGATATGCACTGTTTTACACTATTTTTGAATATTCAGTTGACTGGTCGATTTTGCTCAGTCGACCGACCCACTCTAACGGCTATTTTTTCCTGAAGAGACACTTCTAATTGCAAATAGTTTCAATCCAAATTGAAGAGATATGGCTGCATCTTTTAATTGAAACTTTTTGTAAATAGTTGTAACTATTTGTTCACTATATAAACAAGTTAGAATCACTTCTCAAATCAATGAATTTTATTTTGATTTCTTGCTATACTCTCTACTATCTATCTCTGCAATCTAAAAGCAATCACAATCTATATATTGCTCGAATCTCTGAATTAATTAATATATTCTTCGATTCTAAGCAATATCTTCCTTTCATATCTTCACACACACAATATATACTTAAGGATTTGATTATAGGAAGGGTGTACTATTAAAAGATATATCTGTGTTATTAAGAACACAAGAGTCAACTATTTTTTTGTACCAGTAGAAGTCTTGTTCTGTTGTTCATGCAGTAAAAGTCCACTATGGCTATTTGAGGCGGAAAAATCATGTTCGGCTGCTTAGGTGTTGTATACCTATTCCTCCGGGTTAAGAGAGGGGTTATTGAGTATAAATCCAGAATGTAGTCTGGGACTGGATGTAGAACAGGAAGTTCGAACCAGTATAAAAAGTCCTGATGTGCTTTTTTCATTTACTTTATTACTATTATCTATTATCTAATTTATATTTCCGCACTAATATAATATTCCATATTATTTTATCCTAAGTGTTAACTAGCCACACAGCTTACACACTTTCATTTGGTATCAGAGCGTACATCCTATAACCGTAACACAGTTATTTGATATATTAGTAATATGGAAAGTAAGACCGACTCTAGCACTAACACTATTTTCACTGAAGGATGGTCAATTGCACGACCAGCACTATTTAATGGTCTTAAATATAATTACTGGTCAACTAGAATGAGAATATATATGTAAGCTAATGATTTTGAAACCTGGAATATTACCCAAAGAGAATATACCATGCTAACAGAAGATTTTTCAACTTAGATTGTTGCATAAAAAACTGATGCTACATCAAGTGCTAAAGCTATGAACATGCTATTCTGTGCATTAGATAAAAATGAGTTTAATAGGGTAAGTATGTGTACAACTGCTTATGATATATGGAGAACTCTAAAAGTAAATCATGAAGGTACTAACAAAGTCAAACAAAGCAAAAATTCTATGTTGAAAAATCAGTTCCGCAATTTCAAAATGAAACCAAATGAAACTATAAATGACATGTACTCTAGATTTTAAGATATATATCATTCACTATTGGCAAAAGATCAAAAAAAAATTGATTTTGATATTGTTACAAAAATCCTCAATTCTTTAACGGACAATTGGGAACGAAAAGTCTTAGCAACTGAAGAAGCTAATGATTTTTCAACCATGAAACCAGAAGAATTGATAGGAAATCTAATGTCATATGAAGTAAATTTGCAAGCAAAGAAAGTATAGGCACAAGAAAAGAAGAATTTGGCATTTCAAGCAGAAAAAGAAGATTTAGATTCAGATGAAGAGGATATGGCACTTATTGCTAAAAAATTCAAAAAAAAAACTGAAATTCAAAAATAATAACAAATTCAAGAGTTACAAAAATAACTCCAACAACAACAATAACAGCAGTAAACCATCATCTCTGTCATGGAATGTTATGAATGTCATAAAAAGGGTCATATGAAGAAAGATTGTCCAGAGAAAAAGAAAAACAAATTTAAGAAGGACAAATTCAAAAAGAAAACATTTTCAGTAACATGGGATGATTTAGATTCTTCATCATCATCAGATAGTGACAGGGACAGTGACATAGAGCAAGCAAATGTATGCTTCATGGCTACAAGTGATGATGTAAGTGAATTAAGTTTTGAAGATTTGGTTGAATTTAATTCATAACTAGTAGACTTAGTAAAACAAATTAAAAAGCAAAATAAAGAGTTATAAGGAAAACTAAATAGATTTGAATTAGAAGTTAGTATGCTAAGATATGAAAAGAAAATTCTAGAAGAAGAACTTGAAATGACTCAAGAATCTAACTCTAATTTAACATCTCAGCTTTCTATGATAACTCAGGAATTAGAAATTCAGAAAAATAAAAATAATGAATTATCAGTGAGGATTAATGATTTAAAATATGACACTAAAGTATTAGAGTTAGAAAATTATAGTCGTAAAACCAAGTTAGAAGATATTAATAAAAATATTTATGACTTCAATAAAGGACGAGAGAATCTTTCTGCAACAATAGAAAATTCTCTGTCTACTTCAAATAAAATGGGACTGGGATATAAGAAAATTGAAAATCCAAAAAAATCTGGAAAGTTTAAAAATAAGATTAAAAAAAAAATAAGAAAGATATTAAAAAGAAAGTTTCTAAAGATATTAAAACTATTAAGATATGGATTTCTAAAACAACAATTTAGAAATAGACATATCAAAACATTTATGGAAACTTTTCACAAAAATAAGAATTATATTTATAAAGGGAATTCTGAACCCGCTTGAGTTTGGTTTCCTAAGACCTAACTCTTAGGACCCTAAAAGAAAAGTGGGTACCAACTTAATCTTTATTTTTTGCAAGTACCACTTAAAATGAGAGGAAATTGGATTTTAGACAGCGGTTGCTCAGAAAACATGACTGGTAATAAGGACATGTTAACTAACATTGTCTACTCAAATGGAGGATCGGTCACTTTTGAAGATAATTCAAAAGGTTATATCATCGACAAAGGTGATGTGAGCAATAACGGTATATCTAACTTACCTCTCATTTCTGATGTTTTATTAGCTAAAAACTCAAAACATAATTTATTGAGCAGAAGACAATTATGTGATAAAGGTTTTACTATATCTTTTTCAGAAAATAAATGCAATATTTATGATAAAACTCAAAATTTAATTTTTGAAGGCATAAGAGATATAAATATTTATATTTTAAATAAGAATGTAAATCATAACACAAACATGTGTTTAGTAGCTAAAAAAATGATTCTTGGCTATGGCACAAAAGATTTTGTCATATAAATATCAGTACTGTTAATAAAATAGCTAAAAATAAACTTGTTAAAGGACTACCTGATATGAAATTCAAAGTTGATAATATTTGTGATGCATGTCAGTTAGGAAAATTAACAAAATCTTCTATTAAATCTACAACACAACCACTTGAACTACTACATTTGGACGTCTTTGGACCTACTTACGTTCAATCTATTAATCAAAATAGATATGTATTTGTTATTATAGATGATTTTTCAAGATATACATGGACTATTTTCATGAAACATAAAAGTGATACTTTTGAAAATTTTAAAATTTTTGTTCAAAGAATTCAAAATATAAAGAGTTTAAAAGTTAAAAATATTAGAAGTGATCATGGAGGTGAATTTGAAAATGAAGTTTTTGAACATTTTGTAACAAGAAAGGAATTAATCATAATTTTTCTTTTCTTCGAACATCATAAAAAAACGGAGCTTTAGAAAGGAAAAACAGAACATTACAAGAATGTGCAAGAACTTTATTAAATGAAAGCAATCTACCAAAACATTTCTGGACGGAAGCTGTTGCAACTGCTTTTTATGATTTGAATCGTGTTTCTATTCGACCATTAATAAAACACACCCCATATGAACTTTTAAATGGTAGAAAACCTAATATATCTTATTTCAAAGAATTTGGTTCAAAATATTTTCTACTTAACAGTAAAGTTCAGCTTGGCAGATTCGATCCAAATTCGATGAAGGAATATTCATAGGATATTTGAGGAGAAGCAAATCTTATCAAGTTTTTAAGAAACGAACTAAAGTAATGGAAGAAACTCTCCATGTTTCATTCGATGAAAAATTCAAAATTTCTTCTAATATTACAAGCTTGGAAAATAATTCTAATAAAATCATGACAAATATTTCAGAAGATGATGATATTATTTTTCAAGATAATAACTTTCATAATACTAGAGAAGATGAAAACATTATTCATAATACTAGAGAATATGAAAACATTGTTCATAATGAAAATATTGTAAGATATCCTCCAAGAATTCTTAGAGATCGTCCTGTTTAAAATATAATTGGAGAAGTAAATTCAAATGTAAGAACAAGATATCAATTAAATAAATGGGCTATGTAGCTTTTCTCTCTAATATAGAACTTAAAAATATTAAGGAAGCCTCCGCTGATGACTATCGGATTATAGCTATGCAAGAAGAGCTAAACTAATTTGAAAGAAACAAAGTTTGGGAATTAGTTCCTAGACCAAGTGATCGATCAGTCATTGGCACAAAATGGGTTTTCAAAAACAAAGCTAATGAACTAGGTAATATAACTAGAAATAAAGCTAGATTAGTAGCACAAGGATATAATCAAGGAGAGGGAATAGACTATGAAGAAACGTTTGCTCCTGCCGCAAGATTAGAAGCCATACGTATTCTACTGGCCTTTCCACGTTTTTATAACTTTAAATTATATCAAATGGATATTCAAAGTGCTTTTCTAAATGGATATATAAAAGAAAATGTTTGTGTTGAACAACCTCCTCCTTTCGCTCATGAAAATTTCCAAACCTTGTTTATAAACTTAAGAAAGCCTTATACGGTTTGAAACAGGCATCCCGTGCTTGGTACGACCGACTTAAGACTATCTAATAGATTCTGGTTTTGAAATTAGGAAGGTTGATCAAATTTTGTTTATTAATAAAACTAAACAAGATATTTTAATTATACAAAAATATGTTGATGATATTATATTCGGATCAACTAATGAAAAATTATGTTAGGAATTTTTGTAACGACCCAATTTTTTCGACGCCGAAAATCGACATCAATACGTCCACTGTATCAAATGCCGAACAATCGAATGCCGGAAAATTGGACCGTTAGGGTTAAGAAGAAAGAGGTAGAAGAAGAAATAGAAAATAACATTAGAATCTCACAAACACAGCGGAACAATATATAATAGATAAATGACTGATCTTTTAACAAAAAGAACTATATCTGTTTATACATTACATCATCAGAGTACAACACAAATCGACACAATTCAGGACAGTTATTATATCTTGTCCTCCCAAAGCTAAATATACAGCTTGCACTGCACAGCGGAATATAAATCTACGGAAATAAGCCTCGTCATCCAGCTCGTCTTCTAAGCTCCACAGCAGTCCACCCCGAATCAGTACTCTATAATACTCGGTCTGACTCGAGTACCATAAATAAACAATACCCGAGTCGGTCTAGAAAACCAGCATGAGAAAACACACTCAATTGGATTATTAAAGTTTTCAAAATTCTTTGAAATCAAAGGTATCTCGTAAGACCACGCCACAAATAAACTTGACGGTTTTTTACCTTACGATAACCAAAACATTTCTTATCAAATCCTCTGATATTATTGTAGTGTCTATATACAAATACTTATTCAAATAGCCGAAATTGTTACATTCATTTCATTTAAGCATAATAAGTATACAAACAAGTCCGAAGGCACTTATTGGTGATTGGGTTTCCATCAATGGCAGGGCTACTGGGGTACCGCCCATCACAATACGTGGTCTAGATCACCGTACCGAAGATCCACCCTGATTCCTTGCAACACAAGACCAAGCTAACCCTTACTAGATCGTCCGAATAAGATCTCCTCACGGTTGGGATCAGCAATCGTCCATACAGCCGAATAAAAGTGACCTCTAGACAGGGATGGGCTTACCATAATTGGTTGTTATCCACTTAGCCTTGTGTGCACCTCCCAAGTTTAGCCATTCTCGGTTGATGAGGCTTGAGGCTATGCGTTACCTTTTTAGCACACATTTACTGTGAATACTCACCGTCCTCTTGATGATATTCTGAAAGTATTCATCCATACAAGTACATTCCGAGTCCGAACGGAACCAAAGGCACTACTCCTTCTACATCCATTTTTGAATTACTCTCAGGATTAGTAATGATTAGCCCTTGCACTTCACTGCAACATCTTCGACTCCAAGATCTTGTCTTCCTCACGAAAACGTTCAAACCGGATCGATGTGGTTTTCGGAAAATTAATCCTGATCGCGGTCTCTTCGAAACGATCAGCGCATTGGCCAATATTGATAGTTGGTTATTTAACTATCATATAACATCCATAAACAATCATCAGATTTAAATAATTTTCCAAATTATTTATTTCAAAATATGTTCATAAGATATTTTCTACACTTTAATTCCTTTGAAAACTATTTTTCAAATTGCTTTTTGTCTCGTGGAAATAAATTTCCACCTAACTGTTTTATTTCCACTGAAAACCACCAAGTCTTAATACTTTATATTTTAAAATAATTTAAATCACTTTATCCAAAAATATATATACTTTAAAATACTTAAAATAAAAACTACATTAAAACACTTATTTAAAATACTAGTTATGAAATTCTAGAATAATTTCTCAAGTAAACTTAAGCCAAACTAATTTAAAATGAAGTCACGAAATTCTATACTAATTTCAAATAATTTTTTAGCCAAACTACCTTTAAAATAAAATTACTTTATAAAATATAAATATTTAATCTTTACCTTTTAAATCATAAAACTAGTTAAACCTTTAAAATAATGATTGCTAAAATTAGTTTAAGTAAATATTTACTTTAAAATTCTAAAACAATTTAACATATTAAAATTTCTCTAAAACAATTCTTTTAAAACCACTTTAAACCTCTAACTTATACTTGAAAATCTTTCTTTGAAAATATGCTCGCCTTTCCAAGGAAATATACTTTCCTTTCCACGCCTTTAAAAATAAACCACTATTTATTTTTAAACAAATCACCCTTCCCTTATAAATTCCCATCCTGAATTTATACTTCAAAATTATCCTCTGATAAGTATTTCACTTTATTTATAAACCCCGTTTGTAAATTCCATAATCTCATTCTCCTTTAATCCCAGTTTCAACACTTAGTTGGTTTTCAAATCGATTTCCAAAACCAACTCCGTTTCAAAATAAATTCCTTTATTTCTCCAGATTTATTTCAAAACCCATTGATTCCATATTCACCCTTTATTTAGATTTAAAATCTTATTTAAATCTAAAATATTAATTTCATACTTAATTTCAAACTCTCCGTTCATTTTTCCCAAACCAATTTAAATCCCAAATTTAAAATAAATTCTTTAAATTTAAAGCAGTATAACTTAAGTTCTCAAAATTCGTTTATCCCTATTTATATAAAATCTTTTCCCATACTTGGAATTTTATTCGGTAGGAATTTAAAAGTCAACTTTTTATTCTTTTCCAATTTCCTTCTTTTAATTTATCCAATTCTCTAAAATTATTTTACTTAAAATTCTCTCCTTTAATTTCCTTCAAAAATCCAATTTTTATACTTTCGATATCTTAAAATACCAAAACATATTCGGCCAAACCACAGTATTCAATAATTTCAATTATATATATAATCTATGACCAATTATCAAATAAATCATATCACAGAATATGAAATAAATTCATCACTTTTGAGGAATCCAGTTGGATCCCTCCAACCTGTTTCTCTGCATTCATAAATGTTAACACAACAATTTAAAATACCAATCCCGCTTAAGGTAGGATATCACGGTATAAAGGGTCATCCGCTATTATACGGGGCGCATAGGGTCTCATTCGCTGTATAATGCGGGAAATCAATCACTCCAATATATATATATATATATATATATATACATACTATTATATATAATATCACATCCAGTCAATTCAATCATTCAATCAATAATTTAAACTTAACAATATAAATTTAAATGGTATTCTAAATGAGTGAGATTAACTCACCTTTGATTTTATCTACAACCCACTTCCAAATCTGGCTTGCTTTCTTTCAGATTTTAACCTTGTATTAATATCTATATGGTTTATTAATATTTGAACTAATCGAATAATTAATTTCCATTTAATAAATCTTAACTCAATTTAATAATTTTACTTAAACTAATTTTCCTATAATAAATTATTTCCAGTAACTAAGATAAAATAAATAAGTTTATTAAATACATTAATTACCCTAAACAATATTTTAAAATTCCTTCCCTGTATACGTATGTACTTATATATATAAATAAATAAATGAAAATCCAAAACTGGTATATATATAATTTTCCTAAAACCTTTCTACATGTATATTTCCTTGGCTAATAAGAACTTCTGCTTCAAACTTATATATAATTTTCAGCAAATAACCAAAATAAATTTTCTACTGTATTTTTTTTTCTTCTAATCTACAATATATATTTAAATTAAATTAAAAAGAAACAAGATGAAACTGCTACCTAACTGCTGAAACCCTGACCAACCCATCATGAACCCTCGCTGCCAATCCCCATACCATCGCGAAACACACAGCGTCGCGCCAGGCCGAACTAGTACGACTTCCAAAAACCCTAGCTAGCGACCCTCCTTCGACGCCGCGCTCGATTTCCGCCATCACGAAGTGTCGCCACCTTCGCCTCGGCACTCTGACCTTCCAACCTCCACGCTTGAACCCATCCTTCGCCATTGAGCTGTCACCGACGTTGCTGAGTTCAAGCTCGAATCAGACGAACTCCATTTTGATACCCGAGATTGACAAGCGAGATGCTTTCCCTTCTCTTCCATTTTGATTTTTCATAATTTGAAATTGCTGCCATTTATTATTATTTTTTGAATGAAGTAAGGAGAAGAAGGGTATACGATTTTTGTTGCTTGCTCGGTCATTACTATTTACTTCGTTGATTTTTGATAACGAGATTATAAAACGAATATGGGAAAAAACTCGGCAATGCTTCAGCCATATATTTTGCAAAGAAGATGTGTGTTGAAATTAAACAGAGAAAGGTAAACACGTGCTCTCAGGGTGTAGACAAGTGTTGGATAGGTCAACAGCAAATTGAAGGGAATATATATATATATTATTTAAATTCAAATTCAAATTTCAAATCGTTTCAAATTACGCAACTCAAAATCTCGACCCCGACGCGTGCCGCCAAGTGTTTGTAATGTTATACCCCTATTACGAACACGATGGAAAAGGTTTCAAGTCCTAATTCGATCGTAAGGAGAAGATAGCTTTTTGGACCCAATTATTATGTTAAATTTCCGATATGAATTTCAATGTGTTTATCTATCGTACGGACACACGACAACTCCAAACACATCGAAATTTGAAATCCGATAATAATACCATATTTGGATCCAATGGAACTGGTTTCGTCAAAATACGAGACCGTGCCTCGGAAGGCTACTTTTAAATATCAATTTAAACAATATAAATTCAAAACTAAACAAAACACTTTTAAATTCAATTTTAAAAGTTCTATTACCTTTAGTATTATCAATAGGAATTTACAATCCCTTTAAATTATAACAAGCATTAATTTCAAATTCAACAGTTTACCCAATTTCCAATTATTTAATTTAATAATTAAACCATTCAATAAATAGTGACATTTGAAATTCAAGTTAATAATTAGCTTTTAAATATTTAAAATCAATTAAATATTCCAATTTCAAATGTCCAAAATTCGAGGTTGTCACAATTTTCAACTATCATGACAAATGAATTTGAAATGTCACATATAAGAGAACTATCATACTTTCTTGGATTACAAATTAAACAATTACAAAATGGTATTTTCATTAATCAAGAAAAATATTGTAATAATCTATTTAAATAATTTGGTATGGCAAACACTTCTGCCAAATCAACTCCTATGAGTACAACTATATATCTCGATAGAAATGAAGATGGTAGGAGCGTCGACCAGAAGCTATATCGTAATATGATTGGATCATTACTATACTTAACTGCTAATCAACCTGATATAATGATGAGTGTTTGTTTATGTGCTCGATTTCAAGCAAATCCTAAAGAATCACATGTGCGAGCAGTAAAATGTATGATTCGTTATCTTAGCAAGACCAAGGATTTCAGATTATTTTATTCGAAAGAATGTCCTTTTAAATTAGTATCCTAGAGCAATGCTGATTTTGGAGGAAGTCAGATGGATAGAAAAAGTACAAGTGGAACTTGTCATTTCATCAGACGATATTTAGTACTTGGTTTAGCAAGAAACAAAATTGCGTTTCACCACGATATGTGAAGCAGAATATATATCTACAGCTTTGGCATGTGCTCAAGTCATCTACATGCAACAAACACTACAATATTTTGATATAAAATTAAATAAATCTATAATATACTGTGATAACACAAGTGCAGTTAATTTATCTAAAAATCCGGTCAAACGCTCACGAACTAAATATTTTGACATTCATCATCATTTTCTTTATGATAATATTGAAAAAGATATAGTAAATTTAGAATTTGTAAATTCTGAAAATCAATTAGCTGATATTTTCACTAAACCACTCAATGAAAATATTTTTCTAAAACTAAGAAGAGAACTAGGTATAATTTCTTTTAAAGAATTATAATATTTGAAATTTTATAAAAAATAAAACGTAAATAATTTTTTTTCTAGCACTTGAACTCATCACCTCTACATTAGAAGTCCTATGTCTTTACCATTTCTCTATTTATTATTTCAAACTATTTCTATAATACACTTATTCTTATATTATTTTCAGTTGTTTAAAAAAATTTACCATGCAAAATTCTGTTTATTCTACTCCTCTCATATTTACTAGTTATCTCTTGTTTAACCACTCGTTTACTCTATTTTTACACTTCCTATTTTTATGAATTTGAGGTTTCTTTTTTATTTTCTCTCCACCTTGATTGTTTGATTCAAATATTGGTTATTCCTTGCAACAATGTCTTCCCAAAACAACTCCCAGAATGGCTTTGCTTACTCTTATGTTGATTTCTCCACACCATCCTCTGATTCTTCTTGCTTACCTACACCTACTCCTAGTTATGAACCTGCCAGACCATCCAACTATCATACTGGTTATACTCCGGATAAGGTGAAGGCACGTCGTTTCTTATTGTTTGGATCTCCATTAACAAAATAAAAGATTGACGATGTACATCATTATCAATAGGAATCAATAGCAATACAACGAGAAATGTACTATGAACAAAAAGTTTAATTCAAAACGACTTAGCTTTCTTGAGCAACTTGGCTGGAAATTCTGTGGGACATTTACATCAGATGTTCATCAACCCACAACGTCTTCCTGTCAGAACCCATGGAATCAGTCACCACAACCTTTTCTTGTGTCTTCAAATTCATGGGAACGTGAAAATCACTGGTCTCCATTGAAACCATGCAAAGAGAAGACTAAAGTTGAACCAGAAGATTGCAAGACTCCGCATTCATCCACTCTTCTTCATCTAAATAATTTTTACACATTTTTTCTCTTATTTCAATCTAATTTGTATGCATTCATTGATTAATACATTATATATATATATATATATATATATATATATATATATATATATATTCTAATTTTTTACAAGCAAAAAAAAACTGATAATGCTGAAAAAGAGCATTCAGTCGACTATTGAATTTTGGCCAATCGACTGAATCTGGAAACAGAATCTTTCGGGGAACTTGATCAGTCGACTGCCTAAATTTGATCAGTCGATTGACCTGCTAGGCCTACTAAGTCATGTTTCATCCACTTTTTCCTCATATAATCTATCTTCTTTAATTTTACTCCTCACTTTTACTTACTACCATGAAATTTCAAAACCCTAGCCCTCCAAATTTTCAAAATCCATTACTCAATTACTCATTCTAATGGCTCCAACACCACCAAAACGCTATAGAAAAGCTTCATCCTCATCCTTTGAACCTATAGATAACCAAATAGCTCAATGGCTTTATGATGCTACCACTATCCAAAGATGGAACAAGACGAAGGAAGCTCGCTTTCTAGAAAGATCATTGTTGTATTTCCTGACTCTGCAGCATATAGAATTCAAGATCTTGCTAGAAGAAGTCGTCAAGAATCTCTCCTTTACTACAACCGGAACAATCTCAAGATAAATCACACAATGGTAAAACTCTTTTACACTAACTTGAATTTAGGTCATCAAAATCCAAGAAATAGTAACAACTGCATATGGAGTTTAGTTTGTGGTCAACAAGTCTTCTTGTAGTTAGATAGAATTGGACACATCCTTCAAACATCAACAAATGGTATTCCACTAGAAGATTTGATGTTGTATTAGGCGAACGAGATGAAGTGATTCGTAGATTTTTGGAGCCCAAATCATGCATCTAGCCTTATTGCGCACAATCTTTCCTCGTACAGGGTCTTACGAGCTTGTCTACCAAGAGAATTATAAAGCTTTACATGCAATTTGGGGTGATGTTTAAATTAATTGGCCTAATCTTATACTTGACAAATTCCTATCCGTCAACCAAGGACGGATGAACATCATTTACGATGGCGAGTATATTATGCAGCTCCTAATGAATCTACAAGTTTCAGTTCCAGAATCCGAAACCTCCACGGTTAAAACTTTAAATAGTCGCACAATTAGTTTGATGAAATTACCTCCAAGACCACTCACTGTCATGTCATTCCAAGATTGGCAATCAAGGCCTCGCCAACAAGCTGCTACTCCACAACAACGAAGAGATGAAATTTGCACCACCACCCCATCCCAAAGCACTCGAGAGTCCGTTGATCTCATTACACGTAATTAAGTAACTTTGGATTCTTGCATTAAAAATCTCAACAAGAAGATTGACAGGAAGTTTGACAAGATCAAAAGCTTTTTTGGGATTTTATGGGATGCATTCTCTTGTTCATCCTTGACCACCGCAGAACTTTCACATCGTGATCCGAGAAAATGCCCGGCACCTCATTTTACATGGTCTACATCCGAAGAACATACAAGTTTTGACACTAGTGGAAATGGTGGTGGCAGACAATATGTGGAAAGCTCTTCACGAGGCAAAGATCCAGCACAAGAAGAAGAGGAAGAAGAATCAAATTCAGACTCTGATGTGTGATGGTGGTAATTCATGATGGTGGTAGTAAGTTATTTTTTTTAAAAAAACATTCTAGTATCATTTAATTTCTTTGATGTTGATGGGCTAGTATAAATATTCCAGCATAATTTTTTTTTAAAATATGTTGGTTTTTGATTGTTATCTAATATGTTATTAGCTCACAATGCTTATGTGATAACATATTATATGGTTGTATATTTCCTTTTTGTCGATGATAAAGGAGGAGAAATTTGTATGAAACCATTTTCTGTAGGATTATATATGTCGCCACATATTCAGGGGGATAAATATATAACTTCTATATAATTCTTAATATATAGCATCATCAAAAACATGTTGTCATCAATCAAAAAGTGGGAGAATGTTGAATCATGAGTTTTGATTCATGACAAAAGGCTTAAACGATCAGTGATGAGACTATACGATCAAGCGACAAAAGAGAACGAGATATGCAAGCTATTAAACTACAAAGGAAATGAGACTACATATCTAAGTATAGTATGATTACTCACTGAAGTTTTAGTCTTAGATATGGTTCATAATTGTTAAAATCTATCCTCAAGTAGTTTGCACATACTCAAAGTAGTTTTAAAAGTTCAAATTGTTTAAAATATGTGCAAACTGTGCGCTAACGACTAGGTTAGTCAACAGACCGAAAAAACCCAATCGACTGACCCTGTTCAGTGCACAGACATGCACTGTTTTTGAAAATTCAGTTGATTGGTTGATTTTGGTCGGTCGATTGACCGGCTCTAACAGTTATTTTTTCCTGAAGAGACACTTCTAATTGCGAAGAGTTTCAATCCAAAATGAAGAGATATGGTTGCACCTTCTAATTGAAATTTTTTGTGAATAGTTATAACTATTTGTTAACTATACATACACGTTAGAATCACTTCTCAAATCACTAAATTTTATTTTGATTTCTTGCTATAATCTCTACTATCTGTCTCTACATTCTAAATGCAATCACAATCTATATATTGCTTGAATCTCTAAATTAGTTAATATATTCTTCGATTCTAAGCAATATCTTCACACACACAATATATACTTGAGGATTTGATTATAGGAAGGACGTACTATCAAAAGACATATCTGTATTATTCCGAACACAAGATTCGACTATTTTCTTGTACTAGTAGAAGTCATGTTCTGTTGTTTAGGAGGTAAAAGTCCTCTTCGGCTGTTTGAGGCGGAGAAATCCTGTTCGGCTACTCAGATGTTGTATACCTATTCCTCCGGGTTAAGAGAGGGTTGTTGAGTTTAAATCCAGAGTGTAATCTGGGACTGGACGTAGAATGGGAAGTTCGAACCAGTGTAAAAAGTTCTAGTTTTCTTGTTTCATTTACTTTATTACTATTATCTATTATCTAGTTTATATTTCCACACTAATATAATATTCCATATCACTCGATCCTAAGTGTTTACTAGCCACACAGCTTACACACCTTCAGATGTCTCGAGGCACAGAAAATCTGCCCTCTACCAACACATGACCGGCCTACCTCTGTAACTAGGTTATATCGAATATGTCATCCATCGATCGTTACCGACCTTTTCCGAGGGCCTCATATCATACAAACCACATTAATTTACATCCTTAATGTCATAGCGGGAAGAAATATATCTAGAAGAGGATGATTGTAACGCCCCACCCCGAGACCCACCTTAGTAAAGAGAATTGACGAGTAATTCCATTTACTAAAGCGAAGAATAGGGCTGGTTAAGGGCGACCATCTATAAATTTGTCTTAAACATCTACTGATTACGTCGATAAATGCAATATTATTTTTCTTTTCTATCTCAAAAGTATCGACATACCCAGTAAATGCTTAATCCAAAACTATACGTGGCTAACGAATCTATCAGAACAAAATACAATAACTAAATGAAAAGCACATCATAGAACAGTAATCAACATCATATATATATACACACACACTGATACATGTTTAGTACAATACAATATGAATACAATAAAGGTGGTACTCGACCACACCATATACATCGAATCAAATATTACTACATCAAAGTATGCGAAAGAGCAGAAACTACTCAAAAGAAAAAAGTGCTGATATCCAACATCAACTTTAAGCTAAGTCCAATAGATGATACCTGAAACAACTCGGTCTGACCCGAGTGAAAATACACGGGTCAGGCTAGCTAAAATCATTAGTTAAACAGAATAATCGATAAGGATAAGTAGGTGAAAGCTATTGTATCCTTTTTCTTAATGGATGCCATACCCTGAACAAGGTTTCAACATCATAAGAAAGGACAACATCTCTTCTTGGCAAGTAGAAGAGATAATGACGATAAAGTCATACTTAAGTGGCATAACTAACACTTAAGAAAATGGAACATCGGCGAGCAAAGTTTTAAAGATAAGACTCAATAAACATCGCTTTCGCCACATATCATCGATGATATAAAGGAATCTGGATAATGACTTTAAATGATTCAATTTCTTCTTAGAAGTGGTTGTCAATAAACAATACATCAAAGGTACATATCCTTCATACATAGAATAAAACGCATATTGATGTGCCTCATCTCATTGGCACATCCCAAGGATCATTCAAGGAAATATAAAACCCAATCATAAAAGAAGCATTATACTTATTCATACCTCATCCCATCGGTATGAATATAGATACATCTCAAATCCATCACTAAAACTCATCATAAAAGATTCTTCATAATCATTTATACCTCATCTCATCGGTATAAATATATGAATACATCTCAACTCCATCTTAACATCAAGTAGTCTATAAAATCATCAAATCATCAATCCATAATGCAAATGACTCAATCAAAGAGTAACATCATAAATGATTTCACCATATATGTATACATCTCATCTGGCACTAGGCTATAAATGTAATAATCATCTAAAGACGGTGAAGTCTAAAACATCAAAACTCAAAGAAATCCCGGATTGGCCAGATCCTCGATTGCATGCCAAAGCAATGCTACGCACGCTACATCGTGACTAGTACTACTAATTAGTACCATAAACATCATGATGACTGGAGTCAAATTACATCTTAACATCGTCAACATCATGAATAACTATAGTCCATAACATCATAATGACTCCTAGTCACAAAGACCCGAGTTATTAACATCGTGATGATCGAAGTAGCAACTACATCGTGATGACTCCAATCGAGTACTTGTGGTCTGTAGTACTAGTAACATCGTGAATATGTCTCAACTTCTCGGATAGGAACCCAATAGGTGTTAACGTATGTCACATACCATACGTTCGCACATAACGGTTTACTAGCCGTTATTTGGTACCACACTAGTAAAACATCATAAACATCATGAAATATACTCAGCCTCATCTCATTGGCGAGCAAATACAATGCCATACTCGTCTCATCTCATCGACGAGTACTAGTGGCGTCGTGACTTGTCTCATCTCATCGACAAGTAAAAATTATCATAATACATCTCAACATCATAAAATCATCATAAAGAAGCTTACCTCATCTTATCAGCAAGTAAAAATAACATCTAGATGGTTATTTATAACCATAATTCCAATTAGGAATTTCTAGCTCTTAATTCACCTCATTTCATCGGCGATTAAGAAACACATCTTAAAATGGTCCTTCATTGAATATACTCCTAAATTGGAGTTCTCGGACTACATCATCTACCCCAAATTTAATAACATTTTAAATCATCTCAAACAGTCCATCGAAAGGGTTTCGATCGTATAAGTCTGATATTAAGAGATAAAGCAAATCCATGTATCCTATACCACATGTTTTACTTTACTATTTAACTGTCTTTCTTATACATCCGGGTTTCATAAAAATAAGCAATTTTATTTATAAAATAATTTTATTAGAGAAAATAAAAATTTAAAATAATTTTTCAAAAACGATTATTAAAACCAATATTTGAAATTCCTTTATTATAGGAAATAAATCTATCTTTGTTTAGAAAAATAATGTAAAAAATTACTACGTAATAATAATTTGAAATGTCCATATTTTTCAAAAATGGTTTAGTGAAAACCGTTCTAGAAACCAATGAAAACTACGAAGGATATCTCAATACCGATAACTTGAATTCAATACGAATTCAATTCAAATTTAACCCAAATCAATTCAAATTCTCCAAATATAGCTAGCCTACTGATATGCATCATAGCTCTCAAAATATACCAAAAACATCATCAAACCGAAGAGAATGAAGCAAAAACGAGCTAATACAATTCTAAGGTAAACGATTGTTGTTGCTGTCATTTTGCTCTCAGGACAGCAACATACAACCATAATTACGACTAAGCAAACTTCAAAATTCCTCAAAATACAATGAATTAAACTTATAGAAAATGACCTAAGATTTCCATAACATCCAAAATTATCAAATTCAGTTAAGAAACGAAGAAGTTATGGTCAAATTCGTTTCGGTTTTAAACACAAAGCAAATATTGGTTTTGCTTTCGGGTTAGCAGTAGAAAAATTAGATTTTGATATAGCTAACCGGAAAATTTAAAAAAACTCAATGAATAAAAGTTGTAGTACATGAATTGTGCTTTCTGGAACATTAAAAATTGTTGAATTTCGATCAAAAACGAGAAAGATATAGCTCAAACAGTATCAGATTCAAACTCAGGAAACTATGTTAAAGATATAACTATACTTCTTCTTTCAAATCTGTTTTAGGTCAATCAAGTAGTAAAACATCGAAACACAACCTGAAGAGAAATTATTCCTTATTGAATGTAGTTTTCAGCAACAAAAATATGACCTAAATTTTATAAGAAACGAATAACTTATGGCTAAAACACTTCTCTTGTCTGTGATTGTTGTTGCTGTCAATTTGCTCTCGGGATTGAACAAACAAACACGATTTTGATAATGAAAACAACAAAATTTTAGAAAACTCAAAATATGAAACTTGTCGATTTATGTCTGCAATTTATAGAACATCCAAGATTATTGAATTTGGTTAAGAAATGAAAGAGTTATGGCCAGAAAAATGTGGCTAACAAAAATCGGGAAACAAAGAGAATAAGAACCAGAAAGAACAACATATACAGTAAACAATTTTACAAATATTATCGTTGGAACTTTAATTTTTTTGCTAACAATTCATGAGCTTGTACTCACCTCAGTGATTTAGAAAATATTTTGCAGCGAACTTTAGAGGAGAACTGGAGCTTCAAAACCTATAAAAGCTAAAACAAAGACATGCACATCAAAAAAAATTGGTTACAGACAATTCATACCCAGTTCTAAGATTTTTGATGAAATCTTTGGGTACTGGTGGAGATTACCTTCTCTAATCTCTCTAATTGATTGATTTAGTTCCTCAAATTGCAGAAGTTTTGAGTGAAAATTGATTTATAAGAAGGAAGCCATTGATTTTCTCTTTTTATCGAGGCCATTATTTAGAATATTGAAGTTATTAGAAGAAAAGTGTTTAAATAAAAAAATAGTCAGAGAGAAATGAGTGTATATCTCTTAGAACATTCTAGAAATTGGGTTTTTGGGAATAAAATATCCCTATAAGCCCAATTCTCACATTTAGAAAAATATTTAGAGTAAATATGTATATGTGTTTTAGTAATTTACACATAACTTTTGCATAAATTTCCAAATCACATGAAACAATTTGCATTGTTCATGTTTTAATAAAGGAACATGTTAGTGACATTGAAAAATTATTTTTCCAATTAAAAATATTATTTTCTCCTTATAACATAAATTTTTAACAATATTTACCAATATTCCCATTTTTAGTAAAAAAATCACTATTTTCATCCATTTCAACCAAATAAAATTTATTTTTAAGTCTAATGAAGTGTCTTAAAATGTTTTGACATTTTTATAACATTAATACGTCATTCCAAGCCTAATTACACTTCTAAATTTTATTTTCTTCATATTATTCCTTTTATTTTACAATAAAAGGCTAACAATGGAATAAATTTCCAATATTACTAATTAACTAAAATTAAACCATCATAATTATTTATTTTCAATCCAAATCCATAAAAAAAAAGTTATTCAAACTTTATTTCATTCATTTACACTTTTTTCAACCATCAAATGTTGAAATAACCTTCAAATAAAATAATATGACTTATTTAAATTTCAAATCCCAAATTATATTCATCTAGATATTGTTTATATAAAATAAACAATATAATCCCTCATTTTATTATTCAATTCTTTTTTAAACACAATATCAAATTATAATTTTCATTATAATTTAATATTAACAGTAATATCCAAAATCCCATGTTGTTACAGACTCCCCCTTAATAAAATTGCATCCTCGCAATTTCTAGTGGAAAAAGGCTGTAAACAACACAAAAATTCAATCGACAAAGGATAAAAGACAAGATAAAAATTCAAACCATTCATGCTCTCAACATAAAATGGTAGAGAGAAACAAGAAAAACTCACTTAGTTAATCCAATGGCCCATCAAATGCTAATATAGTGATTAGAAAACCATCGAATTTTCCAAGTAACTCGAAAGAATTTCGAAGATATCCCGTCTTCGAATCAAAACTCAATAAGATGCTCAACAATTAATCAATCGAAAATGATTGATTTCACAAAACTCTACGAACAGAGTCGGGATCAAACTCACTTAAACCCAAACTCTAAGCAATAAAGAAGATCATCTAAGATTTTCCGCATAAATATACGGAAAGAACATCCTCACAACAGGGTAGACACAATAGACAAGATTGATAAATCACAAGATGGCTTCTCACAAGGCCACCAACTCGAATGACCGCGAAAAATGCGCGTCGTTAATAATAGCTCAAAGATAGAATATACTTAAGAACAAGGATATAAACTCGAATTATCTTTTAATCCAAGATATATAGAATTTTTAAATCTCAACATCTTTTAAATTTTAAATCTCAAATTTCAACATTTGAAATTTTTTAAACTTTTTACTATATTACTTAGTAAGTTTTTTAAAACTCAAATTAAAAGTCCAAATTTCTTCTCTTACTTCAAAATTAATTTCCAAAGAAATTTGTAAATCCATAATAATATTCCTCAAAATAAATTAAGGGTTTAAATTCTCTTTACTCTCTTTATTAAACCACTTAAATATTTTAAAAACAATCTTCATATTCTCTTATAACTCCTCTCTTAAAACTTCCAATGTATATAATATAGATTCTAAAATCTCGAAATATACTTCCAATAAAGCACAGCTCAAAAATCATCTCATTTATATTCTCATCTTTATAATTTAAAAATAAATAAATGGCATTGCCTCTCCATTGAGTCTCTAATAAATAAATATATCTGTTGGCTGTAGAGTTGACCGAACGATCAAAACTGCCTCACCACTCTATTACTCGTCTCTAAAATCAGTGGCTACAATTACCATTCAAAAATAAATTTAATATTTAGTCTCAAATTATTATTTTCAAAATCTCAATTTTTAAAACACAAATCATCGTGTCTGATTGCTTCATCATAGCATTAGGAGATTCCTATCAATAACATTGATCGGGCGTATCGACCAAAACTCTTAACTACACGATGGACAACCCAACACTCTCAAATTATTTCCATAAAAGAAATACTACTCATGTAAATATATTCTCAAAACATTCTTTTATTTTTTTTAAGTATCTCAAAGCTCAAATTTCTCTTTAAAACTCATATTTATATAGCTTCAAAACTCAAACCAAAGAACATTAAGAGAATGCATCGAGATATTCCCAAAATACTCGATTCTCAAAATCAACAGAAGGAGATAGAGTGTTCGTCAATCTTACGATGTCACGAGCCACTCCCAAAAGTCATCAAGATACAAGATAAGCAAGATATTCTTTTTGAAGGAGAAGAAGCACACAAAAAACAAATCATTACTTCAAACAAAGTAATGCTACAAAGAATAACCCCAATTGAGTATCTGTTTGCGCAAAAAATGGACAAACACCTCCAAGTCGTGTGATTTAGTTGATTTTATGTGATTCTTAATGATTTAGGTGAGTTATGTAAATATGAAAAAAGCAGGGGCTGAAATGTAAAAGACACACAGATTTATAGTGGTTCGGCCAGAACGTGCCTACGTCCACTTTATACGTTATTATCTTCTTTCTTTCAGATTACAAGTACAATGCTTTGTGTACAAGTATATGAAAGTAGTTTGAAAGTTCCTTCCGTGCTTGAGCTCTCAAACTTGTCTGCCATTGTTGTACCCCTGCCCCTCTATTTATAGAGTGAGGTAGGGGGCAGGGGTCTTGGATGTATATAGCTGCTGGTGGGCTTGGGCTAGAGTAATCTGGCCTGGCAGCGTTCTGGTTCGGCGAGGCTTCATTCGGCATGGAGCTTGGAGAAGTTGGAGCTTGGTCCGGTTGTGGATGGTTCGGTGATGGACGAAGTGACTTGGTTCAGTGGTAGGGGGATGATCTGGTCCGGTGATGGTTTGGACCGGTGATGGTGGTTGCTTTGGTCCGGTCGTGAGCTGGTTCGGTGGCTTCGTGCTTGGACCGGATGAATGCATGGCGTTTGAACCGGTGGAAGTTGGTTCGGGTCTTAAAGGTGAGATGGAGACTTGGTATCTGGGTAGGTTGGGGACGCCGAATGAACTAATGCCGAACGAACTTCCATGCTTGAATTGCCGAATGGATCTATGCTTGTCCTGAGCCTTGTGTTTGCCGAATAGGGTGGAGGTTGCGAACCCGGGTGAAACTGACGCTTCTCGGTCTCGAGATCTTCTGGGTGAAAATTCGCCCAACATTTGCCCCCCAAAGTGGGGCACGTGCTTGCATGTGTCGCGCTTTGTTTCCCCGCGATAAGAAAGCTTGTTTTATAATGCCATGAGCTGGATGTTCGTACCCTGCTGATGTCCTACAAAGGAATTTACGGTGTTAATGTGATTTCAAATGACGACCGTTCGAGGTAGGGTGCCGTTCGAGGCGAGTAGGTGTGCCACGAGGGGGCTTAGCATTATTGATGCCAGGTTTTCGTTCGAGTGGGTCCCTGGATCGTTTGTGAAGATGGTTTATTGCCAGCTCAGAGCATGCCTAAGGATCGTTCGCGACCCCGTACATGTGTAAGTAGCTTAGCCATTTCAGAATTAGCAGAGCTAAATATCCATCCAACCGATGAATTTTAAAAGGATGTCAAAGTGTAGATTCTCACAACGATAGGGTCAATAGCCATTCAGAGCATGCCTGTGGACCGTTCGTGGTCGCGTACATGTGTAAATGATTAACCCATGTTAGTGAGAGATTTACTACTTGTTCATCGTTTTCAGAATCTCTATTTTATCAGTAGATCCTAGGGTCCGGTACTTATCTGAGCGAGGCGCTTTGCATACCCCGCTTCTGGTCTTTGCCGGTTTGGTAGCTTCATTCGGTTTTGGTTTGGTCCGGTATGCCGAACCGGTTGGACCGGTGCTTCTGCGCTCGTCTATATATAGGGGCTACACCCCCTTAGAAATTCTTTACCGAATCAACCTTATACCGAATCAATCACTAGCCGAACCAATCTCGTGCCGAACCAGGTATATATCCTTTTGCCAAATGAACTTGATAACCGAATGGGTCTGATGCCGAATAAACACGAAAGTTTTTATTTGCCGAATGCTTCTTTGCATTGTATTACCGAATGAGCAAGTATACCGGATGAACTTCCAAGGCCGAATGAAACTACCGAATGGAGTATATGCCGAATGAGAATTCATACTTGAATCTCGAGTGGAATACCAGACCTATATACACTTGCTTGCTTTATATACTTGCTTGTTTATGTTTCTATACTTCTTGTTCTAACACCGTGTTTTTCTTGTGCTGTAGATAAATGTCTCGCAAAGCGGAAACCCGATCGGATAAAAAGAAATCTAAAAGTAGAGGAGAGTCATCCTCCTCCGTGCCCCCAGCCCAACCAAGACCGGTGCCACATGGGCCTGCCCCGAGGTCGTTAGTGGATGGGTACGGTCCCCAGGAACTTCTGGTCTCCCCTCCCGATTGCTTTCCTAGCTCCCTAAAGGAGGAGCAACTTGATGTTATATCCCGTTCCTTCGGGATAGACAGGGCTCGCATGCTGTTGCCGGGAGATGGAGTGATGCCGTATAATCCCCCCGAAGGCTACTTTGCTTACAGCAGATATCATTGCATGTGTGGTGCTATCCCTCCTATCAATGCCTGGATAGTTAGCTTTACCACATATTTGAAGGTGGCTCCATTTCAGCTCCAGCCGAACTCTTATGCCATTTTGGTGAGCCTTTTCGTTATCTTTCAGAGGAGGTACGGGCGCCCTCCTTCTAACCGGGAAATTCGATATTTGTATAACCTGAGAGGCTACAAGAAGGGGTCTCTGTATATTAGTCTAGAAGCGGCCGTGCCCTTCAAACCGGTCTTGGACTTATATTCAAAGTTTACCATGTTCAAGAAAGAATGGTTTTTTATCAAGGACGATTCTGTTTCTTTCCGCCTTTTCACTTCCGGCTGTAAGATGAATTTCATTTATATTTTCCATGTTCTGACTGTAGTGCTTCTTCTGACACGCTTCTATTTCTTGCTAGCGACAGGTGGCATTGCAGTCGTGGAAGATGATTCTTTGGCGCGGATGGCTGCTGAAATAAAGGCCATTCCCGCACGGGACAGGTCGGCTTCGTTCCTGATCAGGAACGCTACCCTCCTGGAGTACAACTTGATCCAGCCGCACCAGTCCGTGGTTAAACAGAGGGACACGGCTGAGGAGAAGGCCACCAAAGCTAAGGAGGGGGCCACGGTGAAGAGTGGCAAGAGGAAGCCCTTTGCACAACATCCCGTCGCGGGAGGCAAAAAGCTTAAGGAGTCTGAGGGCCCCTCTCCTAGTACTTGCCCGATCATCCCGGAGGAGGAAGGTGTGGAAGAGGGCGAAGGAGGCGATATGGAAGGAGAGTCGGAGGGCGGAGGAGATGGAGATGGTCAGGGTGGTAGTGGTGCTGGTGCCTTAACTTCTGGGCAAGACTCTGAACTGGATGAGGCCCTCCGTCAGGCCTTCGGGGAATCGGAGGGAGAGTCGGAAGCGGAGAAGGCGAAGGAGACTGGCAAGGTCGGGGCTGGTGCCGATCTATCCCCTAAGGGTTCCTCAGCCAGGGTGACTCCGGCGGTGCAAGGTGAACTTTTGTCCTCTGTCGATTCCATTTACGATAGGGACTTAGAAATATTTTATGGTTCACTTCCGTCCTGGAATGAGATTCAGGACTTATTGCAGTATCCCACTCCTCCGCAGGGTTTGTATAATAGATGTGCATTCTTACTTTTTCTTTCTTTTTAACTTAACATGTTTCTTGAATTATGGATCGTCGTATGTTCATAACACTTGTTTTTTACTCCAGGGGCAAGCCAGGCGGCTAAAACGTCAGACGTTCGACACCGCCTTGAACAATTCAAGTTGATGAGAGCTTCTGATAAGCCGAAGCCTCTTACTAGTCGTCCTGGGGACGTGGTCAGATACCGTCCTCTTCTTGGGGTCATTGAAGAGAGCATTCAGAAAAAGAAGAGGAGTCGTTCCTTATTTGAGCCTTCCCCTGGTCCGCAGCTTCCTGTTCAGCCTCCTCGTGATACCACGGAGGAGAGCACGGAGTTTATCCCCCCTCCACCTCCTTCTAAGAATCCCACTGTTATCCGTATAAGGCGTCCTGACGTGCCTCGCGACCCCTTTGCCGGTCATCCTGATTTAGATCCAAGCTCTCGGGATATTTCATTTGATGAGGCCACGGGTGAGCACCTTCTTCCCCGCAACCCCATGGTACGAGTGCTAGACGAGGCCAAGTCCCTAGATCTTGATCTGCTTACCACTCAGGTAGTTACCATGGGAGACGAAGCCAAAGCTAATATCGATCGGGTGGCTGAAGAGACCAAGAAGTTAATGAAGCATCATGCTCAATTGGTCAAGGCCGGGGAGGAGATTGGAAGTGCTAATATTCGGTTGCGGCTAAAGGTTGCCGATCAGGCCGAACAGCTTGCCGGTCAAGCCGTTCAGATTTCTCAGCACGAGGAAGCCTCCAGGCGGCTGAAAGAGACCATGGAAAAGGCTAGTAGGGCAGAACTATGGAAGATGGAGGCCGCCTGTAAGGAGCGGATAGACATGGCCATTGCGACAGTGGATGAGGTTCGGAATGCGGATCTCGAGCAGGTAGGGGAGTTGTCTGGGAGGCTTGAGGCCGCGGAGATGGCTCAAGTCAAGTTAAAGGAGGAGATGGAGGAGATGAGGAGGTCTCTCCAGGCTGACTGCTTGAGATACCGATCAGAGAGGGATGTCGCTGTCGCCAAGTTGCAGGTTTCCGAGGCCCGGGTGAGGGAGTTTGAGGAGAATGAGGGGATGATGGACGAGATGCTGCAGGACATGTACTTCTGCACTAGGAAGGAGGGCAGCTTGTCTTGGATGGATGACTATCCCCGGGTCATGGCCAAGATATATCTTCGGGCTTTAGAGGAGGCCAGGGTCAATGCGGGTAAGGAAGGTGGAGTGGCTTTTAGTCTAGATGAGGTCACTGCTCAGTTCTCGAAAGAGGAGCAAGCGGCGGTGAAGGAGGGGATGCGGTTGCTTGCGGCGGAGGAAGCGGGTGTGCAACTGGAGGATGAGGATCAAGCGGTGGACGCTGGTGAGTTATTCTTCTCTTTTCCTTTTCTTTCTGGGTTTCCATAGCTTGATCGTTTATCGTTTGTTTAATGAGTTCCTCTTCTGGATTGGACAGGTGGAACTTCCGATCAACACGCTGGGAGCTCCGACCCTGCGGCCAAGTAGGCTTGGGGGAGTTGGTAGGATGAGAGCGAAGTGTGGACGCAGCTGGTTACTTGTCCGGATTTAGCCACCTTTTTGTTTCCCTTTATCGCTGTTTATGTTAGTCCAAAACATTGATGTGACTGTAACAATATTATTTGCAAAGAATAACTTTATGTGATTTTATGACATAAGCTGATTTTGTTGTGTTTAAATGTTGTTGTCATTTTGATGTGGTGCGTGAGAAGTATGCATATGCCTGTGATTTTAGTTGTGTTTGACGTTAAGCTGTTGCTTGAAATATAATTTCATGTTTTGCAATGTTAGTGTGACGTATGAATAAACTATAGTTACATATTTATGTACAAAAGAAGAGAGTACTGCCCGTCATGTTTTAGTTGCAGGTGGTAGCTTTGAGCGTCTTGTGTAACTGATTATGGACATAGTTGAGTACCTTGCCACCCAGTACGCAGGCTTAGATTCTCATGAGTGAATGCTCCCTATTTGGTTTCCTGTACTTTAGAGTTTGTTATACGGGATAGGAGAAAAGTATTTAAATGAAATGGAAATATGGGAAAAGTAAAACTTCCAGTCACGGAAGGCCGTCGATGTGCTTAAGTTCGTGGAAAACGGGTTTTGTAGTCACTTTCCCTAGCTGTGGGTCTTGGAGACATTTGTCACCCATCTTACGCCTCCGCGGGGAGTTTTCTTTTTTACCACAGCCGCACTTAAGACACATCAGAGCCGAGATCGCGCACGGTAACTACCCGAACCATTATGGTCCGTAATCGTGGGTACTATTCGATTTACCGTGGCCGGCTAGCGTGGGTGCCGTTGGCCGTGAACTACCCCTGGCTGGCCACACCTTATGTTGGGGCTTAAAGTAGGTTCACAGTTGCCGGCGAGCCGAACGCCGTAATGAGCTGCCATCGGCTATAGTCGGCCTTTATGATGACTTATAATCGGCTCATTACAGTTGGCTTTGAGGGCAGTCGCGAGCAATGAGTTAACCCGCAGCAGAGGGATGCTGGAGCAAAAGAGTCTCATTGGCGAGTGCATAGAATCGTAGCGTACCTGTTAGGCCTTGTCCAGATGAGGCCGTGGTGCGTCTTGAGTGGAGATGCCATAGGATTTTGTTCAACAGAAAAGGATAAAGCTTAACAAGCAGCCAAGATATAAAGGAACAAGTTAAAAAGAGACAAGATTTTTTAAAGTGGTTCGGCATGAAAATGCCTACGTCCACTGATTCTCTTTGTTAATTCACTTCATATGGGCAGTTCAAGTTAAGAAAAGTATCGACGGAGGTGTCGGATGTTCCATGCCCTCTGGAACACCTCTCCGTCCACTGTTGACAAAATATAAGCTCCGTTGTGGAGATCTTTATGAATTACATATGGTCCGTCCAAGATAGGGTCCAGTGCCCCGGGGCGCGGAAAGATTCGCCTGAGGACAAGATCTCCTTCTTGTAAGATGCGATGCTTGACTTTGGAGTTGTATAGTGCTGCCACTTTTTGTTTGTGAGCTGCTGCTTTGAGTGTTGCATCGTTTCTCCTTTCCTCAATCAGATCCAAAGACATGAGGAGGAGTTCTTCGTTTTCTTCTGGATTGTAGTGGATCCTACGGTGGGAAGGAACAATAGTCTCAACAGGGAGCATTGCCTCCGATCCGTATGCCTAAGAGAAAGGAGTATGTCCCGTTGATGTTCTGAAAGATGTGCGGTAGGCCAAAAGTGCCGTAGGAAGTTCGTCCACCCAAGCGCCTTTTGACTTTTCAAGTTTCTTCTTGATTAGGATTTTGAGAATTTTGTTGACAGCTTCGACTTGTCCGTTTGCCTGAGGATAAGCTACTGATGAGAAGCTTTTATGAATTCCATGCTCTTGGCACCAGTCGGCGAATTCTTTGCTGTCAAATTGGAGTCCGTTGTCCGATATGATCTTGAGTGGTACTCCGTACCTTCACAGAATATTTTTGATCAAGAAGTTGATAACTTTGGCTGAAGATATTTTATTTAGGGGTTCCGCTTCCACCCATTTGGTGAAATAATCGACTGCCACTATAGCATATTTGGCTCCGCCTCTGCCCGTTGGCAGTTCGCCAATTAAATCAATTCCCCATACAGCAAAGGGCCAAGGGCTGGTCATTTGAGTAATCTCATTTGTGGGTAGTCGAGGAATCTTGGCAAATTTCTGACATCTGTCGCATCTCTTGACAAAGTCTAAGGCGTCTTTGTTTAGTGTGGGCCAGTAATATCCATATCGGAGTATCTTTTTCGCCAGAGTCTGCCCTCCAGTGTGATCTCCGCAACTTCCTTGATGGATGTTGAATAAGATTTCCTTGGCTTCCCTTCCAGCGACGCATCTGAATAGGGGGCTAGAGAAGCCACGCCGATAGAGGATGCCTTCTTGTATTGTGTAGTGGGGAGCTTTCCTCAAAATTCTCCTGACTTCATCACGTTTGTCTGGTAGTGTGCCGTCCTGCAAATATTTCCGGATAGGAGTCATCCAAGTTCCTTCTTCGATTGCAGTTATCAGATTCACTTGTTCGAAACTTGGGGCTAGCTGCCTTGAGATGGCTAGTGCTTCGGAAATGGTGCTATTCTTCATAGTAGCTTGCTTTGCTAGTTCATCAGCCTCTTGGTTATCTTCTCGAGGAATGTGTTTGATTAGATAATGGTCCAATTGATCGAGCAGCAGTTTGGTTTTCTTTAGATATGCTGTGAGTCGTTCTCCTTGTGTCTGGAACTCTCCTAGTACTTGGTTTACGATAAGTTGAGAATCACTATGAAGACATAAAGAATTGACTCCAATTTCTAAGGCAAGCTCCAATCCCGCTATTACTGCCTCATACTCCGCATCGTTGTTAGTGGCCGCGAATTCCAACCTTAATGCATAGTACAACTTTCTTCCCCTGGGGGTGATTATCACAATACCTGCCCCCGAGCCTTGTTCGTTCGATGCTCCATCTACAAAGAGGTTCCACTTGATGTTTTTTGCTATTTCAAATTGATCCTTGCCTTCGTTGGTAGTGAATTCGGCAATGAAATCGGCCATGGCTTTCCCCTTGATAGCGGTGCGAGTGTGGTAGGTGACGTCATACTGACTTAGTTCAATGCACCATTTGAGGAGTCGTCCAGAAGTGTCGGGACGATGGAGCACCTGTCTTAGTGGTTGATCGGTTAGAACTCTGATGGAGTGAGATTGGAAGTAGTGTCGCAGTTTTTGTGACGCGATCAATAAACAATATGCCAATTTCTCAAGTTTAGGATATCTGGCTTCTGCCCCCGTAAATCTCTTACTTATAAAGTATACCGGGCGTTGTGTGCGGTCCTCTTCTCTTACCAAGGCAGCGCTTAGAGCATGAGATGATACAGCGAGGTATAGGTATAGCTCTTCGCCTTCGTTTGGAGTTGAGAGTACTGGTGGTCTCTGAAGGTGTTCGATCAGGTTAAGGAAGGCTTTTAAGCATTCATCGGTCCACTCGAACTTTCCTTTGTCTTTCTTGAGAGCTTCGAAGAAAGGGACGCACTTGTCAGTTGCTTTGGAAATGAATCTGCTTAGGGCGGCCACCCTTCCGTTTAGGCTCTGCATTTCTTTTCGAGTGGAAGGTATCCTTATTTCTTTTAGAGCCCGGATTTGTTCAGGGTTTGCTTCAATTCCTCTGGCATGGACGATGAATCCTAAGAATTTTCCCGATGACACTCCGAAGGAGCACTTTAGAGGATTCAGCTTCATTCCATATCGGCGAAGTACCTGAAACATCTCGCCCAGGTGGCTTACATGATCGTCGGCTCTCCTGGACTTTACCAACATGTCATCCACATATACTTCCATAGTTCGTCCTATTAATTCCGCGAACATCTTGTTGACGAGGTGCTGATAGGTAGCTCCGGCATTTTTGAGTCCAAAAGGCATGACTTTGTAACAATATAATCCCCGGTCAGTGATGAAGCTAGTGTGGTCTTGATTGGGAGCATGCATGGGAATCTGGTTGTATCCGGAGTATGCATCCATAAAAGATAAAAGTTCATGCCCGGCAGTGCTGTCCACAAGTTGATCGATTCGGGGGAGCGGGAAGCAGTCTTTCGGGCAAGCGTCATTTAAGTTGGAGAAATCAATGCATGTTCGCCACTTCCCATTAGCTTTCTTTACTAATACCGGGTTAGCGATCCATTCTGGGTAGATGGCTTCTCGTATGAAGTCATTAGCAAGTAGGTTCTTTACTTCCTCATCGAGGGCTGCTGATCGTTCTGCTCCCATACTTCTCTTTTTCTGCTTTATCGGTACCTTAGTGGGATCGATGTTCAGCATGTGGCATGCTATGTCTGGGGAGATTCCTGTCATATCGGCATGTGTCCATGCAAATACATCTAAGTTGTGGCGGAGAAAGTCAATGAGTTGATCCTTCAATTCTGTTTTTAGCTGAGATCCTATTTTTAATAGTCTACTTGAATCATGTTTGTCTACAGATACGAATTCCATGGCCTCTGCAGGCTCAGCGGTAGCCTCCTCCTCCTTATCCCTGGGGTCTAGTTCATTGAAAGGATCGCTGGTGTATCGAAGAGGAGGGGCTTTCTTTAGTTGCTATGCTTCCAAGATTCTCATGCAGAGAGTAGTCTCTGCATCTTTCCCTTTATTCTTTCTACGGTTATTGCGAAGTTCAGTTACATAGCAATCTCGAGCGGCGTCTTGATCTCCTTCAACTTCTCCTATTCCGTTATCTGTTGGGAATTTCATCTTTAGGCACCACGGGGCTAGGACAATTTGGAAGTCAGATAAGGCTGGTCTTCCCAAGAAGGCGTTGTAGGCCGAGTAGTTTTCTATTAGTATGAACGTTTGTTTTCGCACAACGGAGCGGAGATGACTTCCTATTTCGACGAAGAGGTCAAGTTGCCCGAGGGGCATTTTCGCATCTCCAGTGAAACCGTGCAGGGGTTTGTTGCAGGGAGACACATCCTTCATTGACAGCTTCATTTTGTCGAAAGCATGCTTGAATAGGATATTTACGGAGCTTCCTGTGTCTATTAGAATTCGGAAAACTTTAGCTGGACCGAACCAGGCAGAGATGACCATGGGATCCATATGTGGATACTGTCATCCTTCTAAATCACGCCTACTGAATACGATGTCGTCACTCTCTTTCCGTTTCGGGTGGCGTTCTTCCATAATGGAGTTAACATAGCCTTCAGCATTTCTGAGTGACTTGCCGTATCTTTCCATCTCTGCCCAGCTTCTGTCGGCGATGTGTGGTCCTCCCGAGATGGTATGGACCACTATCTTCTCTTGACTAGAGCCACTGGTGTTGCGATTCCCTCCGCCTACTTCTGGGAGGGGTCGCTTTGAGTTCTCATTGGCAGGAGTTGGAGTCCTGTTCTGGCCTTTCACATAGCGTTACAGCCTTCTTCTTCTGATGTGTACTTCGATCAAGTCCCGGAGATGGTGGCATTCATTGGTGTCATGTCCGTGGGATTCATGGAAGCGGCAGAACTTTCCAGACTTGAGTGCGTTATCAGATTCTTTCTTGTGCGGGGGGCGCTTATATCCGAGTTTGCCCTGAGTGGCTAGAAAGATGTTTTCGATTGTTTCATTCAAAGGAGTGTAGGAGTCAAATCTTGGTCCTGGTCGATATTGGCGTTTTTCAACCTTCCTGCCCCCAGCATTGTCTCTAGATTTATTTCTTCGAGTGTCCTTAGCTACAGCGGGAACCTTGTCCGAAGTTGTCTTACCTTGTTGCCCTGACTGCCTCTCAGTGGCGGCGTCTTCAAGTCTCATATACTTTCCAGCTTCATGGAAGAAATCAGGTAAAGTAGCTGGTTTTTCCTTAGTTAGTCTTCTAGCGAACTTGGTATCTGGGTGTACACCACTACAGAGGGCCATTAGGGTGAGCTTCTCATCGGCATCTTGGACTGCGGCCGCTGCGGCATTGAACCGGGTTAGATATTGTTGCAGTGTCTCTCCGGATTTCTGTTTGACATTGGATAGAGAATAAGCATCCTTGGGTTGTTCTACATGGATGCGGAACTGGCTAATGAACCTTTCTTTCAACATCTCCCATGAGCTGATAGATCCTTGGGGTAGATGGCAGAACCAGGAGGTAGCTAGATCTGCTAGGAATAGCGGAAAGCATTTACACAACACCCCTTCTGTTGCTCCGCTCATGAGCATATGCTGGGTGTATCTCTGTAAGTGTACGATGGGGTCGGAAGTTCCCTTGTAAGGTTCCATGGTTGGCATTTTCCATTCCCGGGGGGTGATGGCAGTTTCGATATTGCGGGTGAAGGGGCTGGTGACCCTAGCGCCTATTCCTCGGTCCCTTTGCTCCCGTTGGACGCATTCTCTGAATAATCGTGCCATTCTTTCATCAGAATTTGGAGCGGATAGAAATGAACTTGGTTCTTCCCTGCGGGATCGATCTCGTCCAGATGACCTGTAGGGATGGTATAGTCTATCACTTCTGACGTTATCCAGTGGTTGCCTCTGGCTGCTCGGATGCATGCTAGGACCAGCTACAGTTGCCCCCTGCCTTGATCTTCCCCTGTGGGGTTCGGTTTCGAGCATTTCCATGGGGTCAACTTCGGGTTGGGTTCTAGCTCGGCTCCGTTCAGCGGGGTTTCAATGATTAGGTGGCATGACTGGCTCAGCTACATCCGACCCTCGCCTGGCGCCTCCCCCACTGGGTTCGGTTCCAAGCGCTTCCTCGAGTCGGAGTTCGGGCTGAGTCCGGGCGCGACCCCTATCATTGTTGTTCCTGTTGATGGCTTCCTCGAAGAGGGAAGACTTTTGCTGTCTCCGAGATCCTCCAGATTGAGATTCACCCCATGATTCAATGTTGCGGTTGGATTCTTCGACATCCCTCAAGCGTGACATGAGTTGGTTCACCAAAGCTTCTTGTTGGGATGCGAAGCGGTTAGTCACTTCCACCACAACTCTGTCTAGGTCTGCTCTAGTGATTACTGCCGGTTGTTCCGCGGTAGGGGCTGTTGGAGTTGCCCGATCTACATGCGGCACTGCTGCTGTAGTGGGATGGTTCTCTTGATCTGGATCCACTGGATTTGGAGCGCTGCTGGTTGCAACGTTCTTTCCCTTGTTGGCGTCTTTTCTTGGCCTGGAAGTCATGTTTCCTGGGCAATGAAGGGTGCTATTGGGAAAGAAGGTTGAATGAGGGAAGCTTTAGCTTCGAGTTCGAAGTTCTCAGTGAAAGCACCAAAAATGTTTGCGCAAAAAATGGGCAAACACCTCCAAGTCGTGTGATTTAGTTGATTTTATGTGATTCTTAATGATTTAGGTGAGTTATGTAAATATGAAAAAAGCAGGGGCTGAAATGTAAAAGACACACAGATTTATAGTGGTTCGGCCAGAACGTGCCTACGTCCACTTTATATGTTATTATCTTCTTTCTTTCAGATTACAAGTACAATGCTTTGTGTACAAGTATATGAAAGTAGTTTGTAAGTTCCTTCCGTGCTTGAGCTCTCAAACTTGTCTGCCATTGTTGTACCCCTGCCCCTCTATTTATAGAGTGAGGTAAGGGGCAGGGGTCTTGGATGTATATAGCTGCTGGTGGGCTTGGGCTGGAGTAATCTGGCCTGGCAGCGTTCTGGTTCGGCGAGGCTTCATTCGGCATGGAGCTTGGAGAAGTTGGAGCTTGGTCCGGTTGTCGATGGTTCGGTGATGGACGAAGTGACTTGGTTCGGTGGTAGGGGGATGATCTGGTCCGGTGATGGTTTGGACCGGTGATGGTGGTTGCTTTGGTCCGGTCGTGAGCTGGTTCGGTGGCTTGGTGCTTGGACCGGATGAATGCATGGCGTTTGAACCGGTGGAAGATGGTTCGGGTCTTAAAGGTGAGATGGAGACTTGGTATCTGGGTAGGTTGGGGACGCCGAATGAACTAATGCCGAACGAACTTCCATGCTTGAATTGCCGAATGGATCTATGCTTGTCCTGAGCCTTGTGTTTGCCGAATGGGGTGGAGGTTGCGAACCCGGGTGAAACTGACGCTTCTCGGTCTCGAGATCTTCTGGGTGAAAATTCGCCCAACAGTATCTGAAAAAGATAACTCAAAGAAACTGAATGATAAACTCAATCAAACTCGAACAATCCAGAAATTCACCCATTTCTTAGTGGATGTCCTCATGGAAGGATAGCCAAAGGGTAATAGCCAGGAATAAGATTAATTTAACACTCGATTGCCCGATTGGATATCAAACCCAAATGGACTCATCAAAACTCAACAAAGACACCTTGACTGGAATTCGAGATATGTCATCAACATCTCGAATTCAGAGACTTCAGAATCATCATTAACATTCCAAAGTGACATAAATAATAAACCAATCAAATTAGGATGCCTAAATAAATATAGGATCCTATAACAACAAAAGGATCAGACTTTACATCAAATATGTCAATCCATCTCAAATCAGATACATATCAAGAATGTGAGTAACAAACAAATACTCACAAAAGAAGCATCAAATAAAAATCTTAGAATGCTCACAACGAGCCAATCGTTGTGGATCCCCTCAATACGATACACAATTCTTAAAGGAGCGCAACAAGAATACTCAAAGGAATCAATAAGCTTCATCAATACGAACTCACTCGTATCGAAAAAAATAAGAATAGAATAATCCCAAAAATGATTATTCATAAGATAAGATAACATCAAACTTATGGAATACAATTTATATTCCTAGACATATTCCATCTCAACATATCCCAAAACTCAAAAAAGAATCAAGCACGTTTCGAAAACATGCTCGAATAAAGGACAATGATTCACTCGTATTGTACTTCGATGTATCGTGATATATGTATTGTTCTGTGTTTATTCTACTTTGTTCTGACCACACCTTTGATACCAAGCTGTAACATCCCACCCAGAGATCCACCTTAGTAAAGAGAATTGACGAGTAATTCCATCTACTAAAGTGGAGAATAGGGCTGGTTAAAGGCAACCACTATAACTTTGTCTTAAACATCTACTAATTACATCGATAAATGCAATATGATTTTTCTTTTCTATCTCAAAAGGATCGACATACCCAATAAGTGCTTAATCAAAAATTATAGGTGGCTAATGGATCTATCAGAACAAAATACAATAACTATATGAAAAGCACATCATAGAACAGTAATCAACATCATATATATACATACACACTGATACATGTTTAGTACAATACAATATGAATACAATAAAGGTGGTACTCGACCACACCATATACATCGAATCAAATATGACTACATCAGAGTACGTGAAAGAGCAGAAACTACTCAAAAGAAAGAAGAGCTGATATCCAACATCAACTTTAAGCTAAGTCCAATAGATGATACCATAAACAACTCGGTCTGACCCGAGTGAAAACACACGAGTCGGGCTAGCTAAAATCATTAGTTAAATGGAATAACTGATAAGGGTAAGCAGGTGAAAGCTATTGTATCCTTTTTATTAATGGATGCCATGCCCTAAACAGGGTTTCAACATCATAAGAAAGGACAACATCTCTTCTTGGCAAATAGAAGAGATAATGACGATAAAGTCATACTTAAGTGGCATAACTAACACTTAAGAAAATGGAACATCGGCAAGCAAAGTTCTAAAGATAAGACTCAATAAACATCGCTTTCGCCTCATATCGTCGACGGTATAAAGAAATATGGATAATGAATTCAAATGATTCAATTTCTTCTTGGAAGTGGTAGTCAATAAGCAATACATCAAAGGTACATATACTTCATACATAGAATAAAACGCATATCGATGTGCCTCATCTCATTGGCACATCCCAAGGATCATTCAAGGAAATATAAAACCCAATCATAAAAGAAACATTAAACTTATTCATACCTCATCTCATTGGTATGAATATAGATACATCTCAAATCCTTCACTAAAACTCATTATAAAAGATTCTTCATAATCATTTATACCTCATCTCATCGGTATAAATATATGAATACATCTCAACTCCATCTTAACATCAAGTAGTCTATAAAATCATCAAATCATTAATCCGTAATGCAAATAACTCAATCAAAGAGTAACATCATAAATGATTTCACCATATATGTATACATCTCATCTGGCACTAGGCTATCAACGTAATAATCATCTAAAGACGGTGAAGTGTAAAACATCAAAACTCAAAGAAATCCCGGATTGGCCAGATCCTCGATTGCATGCAGAAGCAATGCTACGCGCATTACATCGTGACTAGTACTACTATTTAGTACCATAAACATCGTGATGACTGGAGTCAAATAACATCTTAACATTGTGAACATCATAAATGACTATAGTACATAACATCATAATGACTCCCAGTCACAATGACCTGAGTTAATAACATTGTGATGATCGGAGTAGCAACTACGTCGTGATGACTAAAATCGAATACTCGTGGTCTGTAGTATAGTAAACATCAAGAATATGTCTCAACTTCTCGGATAGGAACCCAATAGGTGTTAACGTATGTCCCATACCATACATTCGCACCCAACGGTTTACTAGCCGTTATTTGATACCACCCTAGTAAAACATCATAATAATCATGAAAATATACTCAACCTCATCACATTGGCGAGTAAATACAATACCATACTCGTCACATATCATCGACGAGTACTAGTGGCGTCGTGACTTGTCTTATCTCATCGACAAGTAAAAATTATCATAATACATCTTAACATCATAAAATCATCATAAAGAAGCTTACCTCATCTTATCGGCAAGTAAAAATAACATCTAGATGGTTATTTATAACCGTAATTCCAAGTAGGAATTTCTAGCTCTTAATTCACCTCATTTCATCGGCGATTAAGAAACACATCTTAAAATGGTCCTTCATTGAATATACTCTTAAATTGGAGTTCTCGGAATGCATCATCTACCCAAAATTTAATAACATCTTAAATCATCTCAAATAGTTCACCGAAAGGGTTTCGATCGTATAAGTCCGATATTAAGCGATAAAGCAAATCCATATGTCACATACCACATGTTTTACTTTATTGTTTAATTGTCTTTCTTATACATCCGAATTTCATAAAAATAAGCAATTTTATTAGAGAAAACAGAAATTTAAAATGATTTTCCGAAAACGATTATAAAAACCAATATTTGAAATTCCTTTATTATAGGAAATAAATCTATCTTTATTTAAAAAAATAATTTAAAAAATACCATGTAATAATAATTTGAAATGTCCATATATTTCAAAAATGGTTTAGTGAAAACCATTCTCGAAAGCAATGAAAACTAAGAAGGATATCTCAAAAACGATAACTTGAATTCAATACGAATTCAATTCAAATTTAACCCAAAATCAATTCAAATTCCATTTAAATTTGAATTTCAAATTCTTAAAATATAGCTAGCCTAATGATATGCATCATAGCTCTCAAAATATATCAAAAACATCACCAAAACCAAAGAGAATGAAGCAAAAACGAGCTAATAAAATTCTAAGGTAAACGATTGTTGTTGCTGTCATTTTGCTCTCAGAACAGCAATATACAGCCATAATTACGATCAAGCAAACTTCAAAATTCCAGAAAATACAATGAATAAGACTTGTAGCACGTGACCTAATCTTTCTAGAACATCCAAAATTATCAAATTCAGTTGAGAAACGAAGAAGTTATGATCAAATTGGTTTCGGTTTCAAACACAGAGCAAATATTGGTTTCGCTCTTGGGTTAGCAGTAGAAAAATTAGATTTTTGACATAGCTAACCTGAAAATTTCAGAAAACTCAAGAAATAAAAGTTGTAGCACATAAATTGTGCTTTCCATAACATTAACAATTGTTGAATTCCAATAAAAAAACGAGAAAGATATAGCTCAAACAATATTAGATTCAAACCCAGGAAATTCTGTCAAAGACAAAACTATACTTCTTCATTCAAATCTGTTTTAGGTCAATCAAATTGTAAAGCATCGAAGTACAACCTGAAGAAAAATTATTCCTCATTGAATGTAGTTTCCATAAAAAAAATTGACCTAAATAGGATAAGAAACGAATAACTTATGGCTAAAACACTTCTTTGGTCTGTGATTATTGTTGCTTTCAATTTGCTCTCGGGATAGCAACAAACAAGCACGATTTTGGTCAAGAAAACATCAAAATTTTAGAAAACCCAAAATATGAAACTTCTAGATCTATGTCTGCGATTTCTAGAACATCCAATATTATTGAATTTGGTTAAGAAATGAAGATTTATGGCCAAAACAAAGTGGCTAACAGAAATCAGGAAACAAAGAGAATAAGAACCAGAAAGAACAACATATACAGTAAACATTTTTACAAATTTTCTCGCAGGAACTTTAATTTTTAGCTAACAATTCGGGAACTTGTACTCACCTTAGCGATTTAGCAAAGATTTTACAGCAAACTTTGGAGGAGAATTGGAGCTTCAAAACCTATAAAAGCTAAAATAAAGACATGCACATCAAAAGAAATTGGTTACAGACAAATTATACTTAATTCTAAGATTTTTGATGAAATCTTTGGGTGTTGGTGGAGATTACCTTCTCTGGTCTCTCTAATTGATAGATTTAATTCCTTAAATTGTAGAGATTTTGAGTGAAAATTGATTTATAAGAAGGAAGTTATTGATTTTCTCTTTTTATGGAGGTCATTATTTAGAATATTGAAGTTTTTTTAGAAGAAAGGTGTTAAAATAAAAAAAAGTCAGAGAGAAATGAATGTATATCTCTTTGAACATTCTAGAAATTGGGTTCTATAAGCCCAATTCTCACACTTAGAAAAATATTTAGAGTAAATATATATATGTGTTTTAGTAATTTACACATAACTTTTGCATAAATTTCCAAATCACATAAAACAAGCTGCATTGCTCATGTTTTAATAAAGGAACATGTTAGTCACATCAAAATATTATTTTCCAATTAAAAATATTATTTTTTGCATATAACATAAATTTTTAACAATATTTACCAATATTCCCATTTTTAGTAAAAACAAATAACTATTTTCATCCATTTCAACCAAATAAAATTTATTTTTAAGTCTAATGAAGTGTATTAAAATGTTTTAACATTTTTATAACATTAATACATCATTCCAAGCCTAATTACACTTCTAAATTTTATTTTCTCTATATTATTCCTTTTATTTTACAATAAAAGACTAACAATGGAATAATTTTCCAATATTACTAATTAACTAAAATTAAACCATCACAATTATTTATTTTCAATCCAAATCCATAATAAAAAAGTTTTTTAAACTTTATTTCATTCATTTATACTTTTTTCAACTATCAAATGTTGAAATAGCCTTCAAATAAAACAATATGACTTACTTAAAATTCAAATCTCAAATTATATTCATCTAGACATTGTTTATATAAAATAAACAATATAATCCCTCATTTTATTATCCAATTCATTTTTAAACACAATATAAAATTATAATTTTCATTATAATTTAATATTAACAGTAATCTTCAAAATCCCAGGTTGTTACAATGATCATATCCTAATTGGGAATGACCCACTTAGCCCTGCTACATCTAACCCTATTTTGGTCATTTTCGATTGATGAGGCCTGAGGTAACGATTACCTTTCACATATCACATATCACATCACTTTGAATGCAGCATTGTCATTTCTGTGAACTGCTAATTGCCTTTCACAAAAATAAAACCCTTGAGCTCGTATGTCTCAAGGAGGGTGTTAAGCCAAGAGAAGTTGCATTCTCCGCCCCCACTGATGTAAGTTTGTAAAAATCAATGTACGTAATCTTTAGAAATGCAATGTCAAACAAACGTCCGTACAAGTTGTCCAGGAACTGGACAATCCGAAGGTACTTTCCTACCACATCCTGTCGGGAAATCCCTTGGATTAGTAGCGACAGCCCTTGCAATGGATATTTCATAACGAAGACACTACTACCACTATATGTATATTGGGATCTTAACCCCAAATGATCTACAAGCTATCCTCCAATTTGAAAATCCTAAATATTAATATCATCGATAGCATACACAATCGAATGCATATACATTGATCCGAAGTGGTTTTCGGATAAACTGATCCTGGTCTCTTCGCACCAACAATGCAAAAGTGTTTCTCAAACTCACATAGAAACTAAGTCTCGTAGACTTATCACGTCTCCAACTTTCAACTTGCTATCCTTCGGCCAAGAAGGAAGCTCGATAGATTGGAGTAATACTCCATATTATACGAATCAACATCCTCAACACAAACGATAATTAAGCAGATGCAGATGGCTACGTACTAAATGTACGACTAAATAGTTCCCACATTAAGTCGAGGTACTAAAATGGCCAAATTTTGATAGTTAGTTATTTAACTATCAAAGCAACAAACAAATATCTAGCACCATAAGCAATCACTAGGCCCTTTTAATTAATCTTTTATTAATTAAATCACTCTTCAAATATTCACTTCAATTTGTCTTTAAAAAGATATAATTCCTTAACCATTTCAATATTTTAGCATTGGAAAAAATTCCATATAATTATTTAATGATAAGTAATTCCCAAATCAATTTATTTTCAACACTTCGAAAATATTACATATACTTAAATCATGATTAAGTATATATTTTATTCCTTAAGGAAAAAATTCTCATAAATATACTTATTTGGGTAAAAAAACGAATGTTGCATAAAATATCGTTACGACAACCTAAAATCATTAGTATAGGGATTCGATAATTAGATAGATATATAAATCTCATATACTATACAAAATATCTCTTTTCGAAAATCATTTTCCATAACCACAGTGTTATAGTCCATGCTTTCCTTACTTCTCGAAAACATCTTTTTCAATAACGAATGTTGAAATCTATGTTTTCGATGCCCACACCTTTTAAAACATCTTCAAGACATTTAACTCCATTTGAAAGATCACTTTTCAAAATATTTATTTAATTTAAAGGATTATTCACCGTCCAAAATCATGAATATATTCATTTACCAAATTCATTACTTCTACATATTTAATTAAAAGGATTATCCAATGTCCAAAATTGTGAATATAATCCTTCTAACAAGCTTTCATAATTAAATTATCAAAATAAGTTGATTTCACATTTATAAAATCCTTTTTATAATTCACATTTCTATTTTATCAAAACTTCCATTCATAAAATTCCATTATCAACCAATTCCATTTATATGTCATTTACATTTCAAACCCAATCATAAGTTAATTCACTTGTAAATCTCTTATTTCAAATTCATTCCTTCTATAACTTCACAAATTTATAAATCTTATTCACTTATAAGATCCATTATTTTTATTTATAAAAATTAAATTTATAAATCTTATATATATAAACCATTTTTAATAAATCCAAAATCTATTTTTTTTTCTTATTTTACAAAACAGTTAACTTCATATTTCAAAAATACATTTTGATTCCATTTAAAAAACTTCTTCTTTTAATAATTTACAAATCATTATTAAAACTCATATAACTCCAAAAAAAATCATATTTAAGTATATTTCACAAAAATCATAATTTTTATAACATAAAAATTATAACTTTTATTTATGTAAAATAAATTCATGTCCTTAATAATTCAAAAATTAATAAAACATCTATTTTCAAAATCACTTTGAAATCCTCTTTAAATCGAAACCATCACTTTAATATTTTTAAAATTCCAAAATATGGCCCAATGCTACAACAGCACTAAATAAGGCGATTCACATCAATCATATCAATCATCGCATCCAAATATCATATATCACATGACAACAACATATATCCCAATATTTGTAAATAAAAATCAACACTAGTGAGAAATCCAGTTGGATCCCTCCAACCTGTCACCTTCAATAAATATACATATTAGAAAATATGTACAATGTCCGCTTTGAGGTAGACATGCGTACAAAGTGTCATCCACTCATACACGGGAAAGTATATGGTCTCAAGGCAGGAATATATCCAAATACTAATCAATTTATATAATATATCATATATCATCCAAACAATCATCAATCAACAGAAAATAAATTTATTCTCAATTAGATAAAAATATCAACGAGACAGAAAGAGTGAGTTGTACTCACTTTGATTCCAATAGACGTTGCAGCTTTTTATTTCGAATAAAATTAAACAGACATTTAATTTTACCCAAAATTTTCACTAGCTCCAATAAACTTCAAAATAACTCCATCGTGTAGTGTTCGCGAATATGAGATCAACACAACTTATTTTGTCCGTAACGAACCTCGTATGAAGAAGATATTCAATTTCAAAATTTACACGAATTTATATAAAATATAATTTACAATTTAATTTTTATTTTTAAACCTACATTTAGTCAGGGAAGTTGCTTTCAATGGATTAGATCGTGGTCGCATTCCTTCTCTTCTCCTTCCCCATCACAAATGCATTCGAACCCACCTAGCCGACGTTTCATTTTAGATCGTCGCAGTCTTTACGATCATCTAGACGATGATCAGACCCCATCCTTTGAAAGCCCTACCTGACCTCCACCTACGGCCACGATGCTACTGAACTCGAGCCTACTAGTGCCAAGAAAAATGACTGCAAGCTCCATGACTTCGCAAACAAACCCACGTCGATCCACCGCCCTAACCTTGATCATGACCATTGAGGTTATAGATCTCGGTATGTTCTTCATTTTAATTTAGGAAGTTTCTCGTATATGTGCATAGATTTGGAGATAATCAAGGTGGAAGGGAAGAGCTTCCTGGCTGTCCTAAGAAGGGTAGCGGCTAGGTTATAGGAAACTAGTGTTTTGCAAATGAATGTGGGGTTGAGGTCCTTTTATATAAAATTGTTCACGCATTATTCATCCGAAAATATTTCAAACTCCAATTGAAGCGTGCCGTCTGTCGTTTATAATATTTTACCCCTATTTCGAACTCAATGGAATTTATATCGGGAGCCAATTCCATCGTATTTGGAAGATAGGTTTTCGAATTGACTTATTTTAAATTAAAATTTTCTTAAATAAATTTCTACGCGTTTCAGCTTCGTACAACCAAATTGTAAGCCCAAATTGACACAAAATTTGAAATCCTACAATAATATAACATTATGGATCCAATGAAACTGGTTTCGTCGAAATCCAAGACCATGTCAATAATGACTATTCTTACACGTTAATTAAATATTAAAATATTCAATTTCTATACATTTACTTTTAATTCAATTTTAAAAGTTTAACAACATCATTCCGATTCAAATAGAATTTAAAACCACTTTATAAATCATTTTTATTCACATTAAATTCAAAATCAATTATTTCCACAATTTTAAATATTAAATTAACAATTTAATTATCCAATTAAACATTATATTCGAAATATAAGTTATTTAACTTATAAAATTAACTTATGAATATTTAAAATCATTTAAATATCCCAATTTCAAATGACTGAAATTCTAGGTCGTTACACTCTCCCATACTTAAAAGAATTTCGTCCTCGAACTTACCAAGTAAGAAAAGGCCAAAAAATCCATTAACTTTTCAAAAACAATTCGTTCAAACTAGATATCAAATTCATTTAAACCTTTTAACATTTCGAAAATCCATTTGTTAAACTTCTTATAAAAACTCTTTCTAAGTTTTCAAATCCATTCATAATTATCTTTTCAAAACCAACTAATATCGTTTCAAATTATAACTCAAAATCAAAATTTTAATTGTCAAATTTTTTCCAATTTTCCCTCAAAAATTCGAACACGTTAGCTTTTCAAAAAAATTCGCCATAGCCTCCTTTGCGTGGTTCGATCTGAAAAAAATCACAATATATATATATATATATATATATATATATATATGCAATCTGAGATATGTATCTTATATATTAATAGCGAGCACATACGGCTAATATAGCGTGAAAGCGAGATCCAAAAGCGTAGCATACGCCATCCGCACCTACTAAATACTCAAGAAACAATGAGAAACAAGTATATACATGGAAAGTAATATCAATATGCAACATATATCAATACAATAACTATATACGCCAATAAAGCAAATGCAAAAAATTCAACCATCAAAAAACTATCATCCAACTAACATCTATCAAACTAATATTTATCCAATCAATCCATAACCAAATCAATATTCATTTATTTCTCATTAATTATTCATTGAATTAGTTTTCAGTTTAATTCCATTTGATTCATTGACATTGGTTTTTACTAACATTCATTTATTCACATTCAATTAGTTTACATTCACTAATTTACATCCAAGTTAGTTCACTTCCAATTCAAATCAAATTCAATTCTATTTAGATTCACTACCAATTTGAATTTAATTATTGTAACGACCTGCCTTTTTGGACATTTTAAGTTGACACGCACATCAAACATAAGCCATACAAAGGGGTAGATTGTTATTGGGGTAAATAAGAAAAAACAGAGAAAGAAAAAAAAGAAACAAAATCTCGCAGCGGAAAAATATAATAATCAAATAACAGTTCATGAAGCTGTTTACAAAACATTCGATTATACTTATACAATAAAAAATCAGAGTTATACAAATCAGATATAAATAAATAAAGCAGCGCAATGGTATGAATGTAGTGGAATAAACATAGTGAATAATAGTAGTGCAAATCTTCATCTTTGTCCTCCAGAATAAGGTCTTCAAATCCTGAAATGCTCAAGCTGACCCGAGCGAATCGAAAAGAAAAAACACTAGAGTCAAAACTAAAAGATCTTATGTAAGTTAAATCAACGGTAAATAAATATGAGTGGACCGGCGTTAGAGATGTTTATGGGGTTTGACATCTCTTATCCAGTGTCTAACATAGGTGTAGAAACTCAGGAGATGTTCGGAATTAACATCTCCTAAGGATCCGTTAAACTATCTACTATGTAGTACATTACGCTATTATAATATGTCTACAGTAAAGTAAATGTATTAAAATAGCGTTAAGGCGTTACCCATATACCCCTTAACACAATGTATATATTCTCATAGTCTAAACAGTATCGTAACTTCCCCATAAACTAGAGGGCTCTCAGAGGGCACTTCATAAGTATGGTACAAAATAAGCTCGTAGAAGGCACTCTAAGGCATGTGAACACGACACTCGAGGCAACGGCATGGTAGATATACCAATTGCGGATCCGGGCTGATGGTAACGCATAGCAGCTACTATCGCCCACCTCGGACACACTCCCATAATCAAAATCAAGGGTGACTGCCAAATCAATCACAATGTAATAGAATGGTATCGAAGAAATGTGCTCGATAGGAGGAATGACCTCACTTGGCCTAGCATGGCTCCTGTTTTAGTCACATCTATATTGACTGACGGGAGTCAGGGTCATGTTATACCTCATACAGAAATCGTTCACCAAACCATCTACTTCATTTCTGGAATCTCCACCATATACACAGTTGTTAAAGTGGTTTTCAGTATTGGCAGAGAGTATGACAATATCTGATCCCGGTCTCTTTAACAACCAAGCGCTTATTTCACACCGAATTGTTCTTTTACATTTCAAAAAATCAATTTACAATTGACATTCAAAATATCATATTCTAAAACCATATCACTTTCAAATCATATTTACCTTCAAATTCTTATCACGTTCGAAATCATATCATTTTCGAAATCATAATTTCTTTCAAAATCATATTTCTAAATAGGTTAACTCCTTACTTCAAAATCATCATCTTCAATTAATTATAACATTTAAATCCTAACTTAGGTTATAACTTCATTTAATCGTATTTGCTTTAAACCCAGTGAATTTGAATATAAACACTTCCCTCTACTTAGTCTGAAATTTTAGAAGGTAGTTTAAAAATAGTTAAAATAGTTAGAATACCCTAAAATAGTATAGTTATAGACTAAAGATACTGTTAAATTGATTCAAGATAGTTAAATAATTTTAAAATAGATTAAATATAATTAAAATAGATTATATAGCTTTAAAAGATATTAATTAGATTTAAAATTAGTTAAAATGGACTAATTAGTTTAAAATAAATTAAATGGTTTAAAATAGGTTAAAATGATTTAATATAGTAAATTATAGGTTAAAATAGTTTAATAGTTTGAAATTTTTAAAAATTAAAGTCTTTAAAATAATATATTTTTAAAACAGTTTATATTAAAATTTAAGTTTGAAATTAATATCAATTTAACTATTTATTTTATTCTAACATATCTGGATCATTACAATTCCAAATCAGCGAAACCCAACTTCGAATCTTCGATTCAAATTCTTTCCAATCCATGTTTGAAATATCAATTTAAATTATTCCAATTTTCATACATTTCAAAGTTATATTTCAAACCAAATTCAATAACTCAATTCCGATACAATTTCATTTATACTTAAAAATTCAACTTTAAACTTTCAATTTAATTTCTTAAAGAGGTTCCTTTAAACCAATCCACATTTCAACATAAAACTTGATTTTCCGATGATAATTCAATTTTCTTTTTCAAAATATCATTTAACTGGGTTTTGAAATCAAGGGTTTAAAATCATTTAATTTAACCAATCCGGTGTTCGTATATAATTCTCTAAGTGTCAAGTGATATGGATATTTATCATTTCAATCTCCAATTTAAAATTTTACAATTATATATCATTTCAAAGTGCAATCCCGAATTTAATAATAAAATTCATAAAATCGCTTGAGTCTATCATTTCAACCCATAACGATTTTTTTTCCTAATCTGTAGATCATTTAGGTATATATCATTTCAACCCATAGTGATTTTTCCGGAACAATAACTAAGGGAACTTGTAGAGTGATAATAATATATAGTTTAATGTAATATCCAATCATTCAATATCAACCATCAAACATCCAACACAATCATCATCCAATTGCACCAATAAATATCAACAATTAACAAAATATCAATAACAGACATTTAACTGGCAATTTAAATTCAATAATAAATTAAATCACAAATTTTAATTCAAAATAAATTCAAATTACTGGAATGACGATTTAAATATACCAAATAGAAATAAATAAATTTCAAATCATATCACACATTTAATTTAGCTAACATCAGAAATTTTAAGAAGCTATGTGTGGGTCGAAACACTCATCTTTGACCTTAAATCGAATTTAAATCCAATTTAGGGCCCAAATTCAAACAATCTCATAATTCATCCAAACTAAGGTAAAAATGTATGGAATTTCAATACGATCCCAATGAAACAAACCTCGCATGAATCGGACCTCGTATGCAAACGTTATGTCGATTAGAACATTTTAAAGTTTGAAATAAATTTAAATAATAAAAAAAAGATAACGTTACACATCACCTCAACCCTAGCACTCAACAGGTACGCACGCAAACCAGGCCTCGCGTTCGAACATCAGAGTATGCCACCACCATAAAGCACCGATCCTCAACCATCTTGACCCCGCCACCTCGATCCAACAACACCACCATAATGAGCATCTCTGGCCGACCATGCCTCGGCTCCACGCCCAGTCTTGGCTCAACCTCTTACGGCCGCCGCCGCCTTGGTTTGCTCGCCAATCTCTATGATTCCTCTGACCATCTCGAGAAATGAACACTACCACAAGGGCCTGCTCAACCTTTTCTCCGCGACGGTGCCTTCCGATCATCGATCCGGCGACGATCCGTCGTTGGATCGAAAACCCTAAGAATGGATGGTCGAAGTTCAACCTCGATTTCTGGACAGATAGTGCCTCTGATTAAAAAATGAATTCCACTAGTAGATTGCGCTCGTTGAGAGCTTCGAATTGATATATAATTTGATAGGGTTTGAGGAATTTTATTTTTAAAATTGAATTTGAAATCGAATTTGCAAATTTGGGAATTAGGGTTTTGTTTATCTGCCATTGAGAAGGAGAAGCCAAAGAGAATTGTACTTGCAGACAAATGAAAATAAGAAGTAGTTAATGTTTAAAACGGGCTATTTATAGGCAAAGCTGAAAAATAGAATGAATGGACAAGATGGATTTATATGCTGAATGATAAATAACCCAAAAAGCTCGTTCTGTCTTCGTAACGAAAATGGGTCATCCCATATATCAACTTTGATGTTTTAATTTTTAAACTCAATGGAACAGGTTTCAAGTCCTAATTCCATCGTATGAAGAAGTTATGTTAAAATCAGCTTATTTCAAATTGATTTCAATTAAATTGATTTCTAGGCGTTTCGAATCAGTAAAATCAAATGACAAGTCCGATCGCTACAAAACTTGAAACCTTACAATAATTCACCGTTAAGGATCCGATGAAACTAGTTTCGTCGAAATCCAAGACAGTGGCCAACACATTAATTAAATAAATAAATATTAAATTAATTAATTCATTTTTAATTCAATATTTATTAAATAAAAAATTTCATCATTTTTGATTGCTTAGACATTTATAATAATTTAAAACAAGTTTACACATCCATTCAATGTTTAAAATTTTACTAATTACAGTGTTCAATTTCAACTGTAATTAAATCCAATTAATTACAATTTAATTCCAATAAATTGTTTAAATTTGATTTTAGATTTTATATTCAATCAATTATTACTCAATTAACATAATTATTATTCGTTTATATCTTATTTCATTAATATGGTACAAATTCCAACTTTTATTTGTATTTACTACTATATTTCAATTTTATTGAAATTTTGTCAATTTCACATATTAATTATAATTTAAAAATCCCAAATTAATTTATTTGTCTTGATTTCACTCTTTTATTAAATCAACTATTACATTATGAATATAATTAACATTTCTATTCATTTTATTGCATTCAAACTTTTCAGTTATTGTCTTAACTCATATAAAAGTAAAATTCAATTTCATTTAATTATAATTGATTTCCAATTTAATTTAACTGATTAAATAAATAGGTAACATATAATAATTGTTACCCTTAACTTTTAATCACACTTGTATGTTATTATTAACCAACAAATGTAACAATTGCTTACATAACACTGATTTTATTCAATTACATTAATTATATACTATTTCATTTATTAATTCTATATTTACATTTGTTCTCCTATATTCACTTTATAACCAAGTATGACCTTCAAATCATTTCTATTGATTGGAATTTCATTCACACCACTAGTAATTAACATAAGTTTACATTATTTACATTCCATTCTATTTATTATCCCCATTACAAATCTTAAAATTTAATTTCTTCCAACATTAAATTACAAATTTCTATTAAATTAACTAATTTTTATTTATCGAAATTACTGGTCGTTACACTCTCCCCCACTCAAAACTTTTCATCCCCGAAAAGGAAAAGAAGGGAAAAGAAGAATTTAGAAATCAATATCTTATTCAAAATATTAAATTTATAAACAAATAAATTTACATAATTAAATAATTTAAATAAAATATATCAATTTATAACAATTTAATCCTTTCATATTCAAGTTACAAAAGAATGAAAAACATTTCATAAAAAATTTCCAAGTCCAAAATTAACAGAAAATTTTGGTAGATTTTTCTTTATACGGAGAGGCTCGGGAGAAATAATATATCAAAATATTACAATATATATCATATCTTCCAAAATAATGTATCCAAACATGGGAAAAATAATATAATATCGCTATAAAACCGTAATCCGAGAATGTACCTATTTGTCGGGAAAACAAGCTTAATTATAAACCAAAAGCAGTAGCACTTGCTTCCATAACCCTTATTTTTCTTATATGTTCCAAAAAGATTTAATAGTTATTATATAAGAGTAACATTTAAGTTTATTCGCTATTAATAGCAAAACAATCAATACAACCGATAACATTTTGAGTTGTTTCAACCAATAACAAAACGAATCAATATAATATTACAACCATCACTTGCAACAAGCAAACAATCACCTGAAATCAAAGTAATTAACCATTCATCTACATCAAGAAAAACAAATGGTCTGTTCAAGTTCAGAAACCTTTAATCGTATCGAATGACAAATAACTACTAAGTATATCATATACTCAACAGTCTTAGATAAAGCTCAATAGACTATATATACATCCTAAACAATTAGAAGTATCATTTTCCAAACTTCCCATAGGCCAAAACAAACAACAAATTCCAAACATTATTTAAGTTTATTCTTATTAGTTTCTTTCACAACATCTGTAGTTTATTTTTCTTTTTCATAGATACAAGGGTTATTTCTTTAATTACATTTATTTCTCACAAATTCTACTCCTATTCATATAATACTTAATTCCATCTATTTACATTCATTTATTTATATATGTTATTTACATTTTCTTACATTATTACTCGGATATAATTATTTAAACATATGTAAATCAATTCTTAGAATATCATATAGGTTTCTTTGTAAATAAATTCACATCCATTCATTCAGTAATTATTTCCATTTATTTTCATTTATTCCTTACAAAATTCATTTTTTTCTCATTTATTCATACATTACCCATTTTCATTAATCTATATTCATTTGCTTACATATGTTCTTCCTTTTTTCTCTTTTATTTATTCATTTATAATTTATTCATACATTGTTATTTCATTTCATTATTTTATATTCATTTCTTTACATAAGTTATTTCCATTAATGATTTATAATAGTTAAAGAATTCATTATTTAAATTTTACATACCTTTTATTTCAGTTTAGTTTACATTTATTAATTCATATACTTGATTTCCTTTAGACCTTAATATCCATTAGTTTGTAAGTTCATACTTTAAGTTCTTTACATTTTAATTCACATTCATTTCATTATATAGTGTCATTGACTATTAAATCCATTTCCTAGATCATTTCAACTTTCCTAAAGTTATGGTCATTAAATTTTAATATAGTATTCATTTTAATTATTCACTTTAATTATCAATGGCTTCAAACGTCAACTTAAGTTTATAATCTTTTACTTAAAGTACAGACTTTTCAATTACATTTTATTAGTAGCAATTCAATTATAACTTAAGTTTGTAACCATTATAATAACAAAATTCTTATTTACAAAAGAAATTCCATTGAACCTTTTCATTGCTTAAGTTTTTCTTGTATAATACCCTATTACATATCCTATTCAACATTACAACTTTTACATTTTGGTAAGTTATAGATATATAAATGTATTTTAGAATGCAATAGAAAGTTACACAAGTTTCTCATATTTATTTAGTTAATAAAATGTTCAATAGTTACCATTTCTTATTTTCATTTCCCTTTTTATTTACTGCTAGCAAAATTTCAGTTCCTTATCTATTTCATTAATCGTTTTAACATCCAATTTCTTATTTTCACTTTTAAGTTTCAACCTGTTAATATAGTCAAGATTCCATTTATTATACTAATTTCAGTTTCTAATTTATAGAAACTTAAGAACTAAACAACCGGGTTTTATTTCAATTATTTTAAAATAATGTACATACGCTTAACTTATATATATATATATATATATATATATATATATATATATATATATATATATATATATATATATACACACACACACACATATATATACATATATATACATACATATATCAAATCAAATTCAGAAATTAAAATTAAGTTTCGTTTATCAAAATGGATGTGCAGTAAAACTACTGCAGCATTCTTCCCACTTTGAAATTCGAAAATGAACTTCGATGATGCGTGCACTCATCACCGAAATTATTTTCCAGCGACAGAGATGGGAGTACAGAACTTATTTCTTTCAAAGATTTCTTTCTAAAACATTTCTTTTAAATCATTTTGAAATATTTATTTCAGAAAATACTTCTAAATATACTAGTATTATATTCCAAAATCTTTCAAAAGAAATTTTCAAAATCCTGGAACTTAAGATCTAAAATTTTCGATTTATATTCATTTTATTTACAAATCTCATTTTTTAACCAACACTTATAAATTTAACTACCTAACAAACAAATATATTACGACCAAATATTTCATTTATAAAATTTATTATTTTATATACAAAAATATAATAGGCAAAATTATTCCATTTACCCATATTTCAAAACAAACTTTATGTAGGTCCACCCTATTAAGTGTTTAGAAATCCTTACCGATGTCATAACATCTTATGCATCAACAAGAATTTATAAATACAAAACGGAACAAATTAACACAATATAAAAACCTTTTATAACACTAACAAATACGCTCTCTCATATATATACACTCAGTGACTCATTCTACGGTATTACAACCCTATTTAATATGAGTCAAACCCCACAAAGCTAAGGTTATCGCTAAACTAAAGCTCTGATACCAACTGCAACGACCTGCCTTTTTGGACGTTTTAAGCAGACACACATGTCAAACTTAAGCCATACAAAAGGCAGATTGTTATTGGGGTAAATAAGAAAAATCAGAAAAAAAAAAAAATCTCGCAGCGGAATGACAAAATTTAATAACCAAATAATAGTTCATGAAGCTGTTTACCAAACATTCGATTATACTTATACAACACAGAATCAGAGTTGAACATATCAGAGATAAATAAATAATGCAACGAAATAGTATGAATGCAGTGGAATAAATATGGTAAATAATAGTAGTACAAATCATCGTCTTCGTCCTCCAGAATAAGATCTTTAAATCCTGAAATGCTCAGGCTGACCCGAGCGAATTGAAAAGACAAAACTTTCGAGTCAGAAATAAAAGATCTTATGTAAGTTAAATTAACGGTAAATAAATATGAGTGGAATGGCATCAGCGATGTTTATGAGGTTTGACATCTCCTATCCAGTGTCTAACGTGGGAAGAGTAACTCAAGAGATGTTCAGGATTCACATCTCCCAAGGATCCATTAAACTATCTACTATGTAGTATAATACGCTATTATAATATGTCTACAGTAGAGTAAAAGTATTAAAATAACGTTAAGGCGTTACCCATATCCCCCTTAACACATTTTATATATTCTCATAGTCTATACAGTACTGTAACTTCCCTCATAAACTGGAGGGCTATCAAAGGGCACTCCATAGGTATGGTATAAAACAAACTCGTAGAAGGCGCTCTAAGGCATGTGAACACGGCATTCAAGGCAATGCCAGGGTAGATATACCAAATGAGGACCCGTATTGGTGGTAATGCATAGCAGCTACTACGGCCCACCTCGAACACACTCCCACAATCATAATCAAGGATGGACACCAAATCAATCACAAAGTAATATAATGGTATCAAAAAAATATGCCCGATAGGAGGAATGACCTCACTTGGCCCGGCATGGCTCCTGTTTTAGTCACATCTATGCTGACTCATGGGAGTCAGGATCACGTCATACCTCATACAGAAATCGTGCACTAAACCATTTTACTTCATTTCTGATATCTCCACCACATACACGGTTGTTAAAGTGGTTTTCCGTATTGGCAGGGAGTATGACAATATCCAATCCCGGTCTCTTTAACAACCAAACGCTTATTTCGCACCATATGGTTCTTTTACATTTCAAAAAGTTAATTTAAATTGATATCAAAAATATCATATTCTCAAACCATATCACTTCCAAATCATATTCACCTTCAAATTCTTATCACGTTTGAAATCATATCGTTTTCGAAATCATAATTTCTTTTAAAATCGTATTTCCAAATAGGTTAAGTCCTTACTTCAAAATCATCATCTTCAATTAATTGTAATATTTAAATTCCAACTTGGGTTATAACATCATTTAACTGTATTTGCTTTAAACCAGTGAATTTGAATATAAACACTTCCCTCTACTTAGTCTAAAAATTTAGAAGGTAGTTTAAAAATAGTTAAAATATTCATTAATAGTTAAAATACTCTAAAATAGTTTACTTATAGATTAAAGATACTGTTAAATTGATTTAAGACAGTTAAATAATTTTAAAATAGATTAAATATAATTAAAATATATTAAACATCTTTAAAAGAGATGAATTATATTTAAAATAAGTTAAAATGGATTAATTAGTTTAAAATAAATTAAATGGTTTAAAATAGGTTAAAATGATTTAATATAGTTAATTATCGGTTAAAATAGTTTAATAGTTTGAAAATCTTAAAAATTAAATCTTTAAAATAATATATTTTTAAAATATTTTATATTAAAATATGAGTTTGAAACTAATATCAGTTTAACTATTTATTTTATTCCAACATATCTGGACCATTACATTTCCAAATCAGCAAAACCCAACTTCGAGTCTTCAATTCAAATTCTTTCCAATCCATGTTTGAAATATCAATTTAAATTATTCCAATTTCAATACATTTCAAAGTTATAATTCAAACCAAATTCAATAACTTAATTCCGATAAAATTTCCTTTATACTTAAAAATTCAACTTTGAACTTTCAATTTAATTTCTTAAAGCGGTTCCATTAAACCAATCCATATTTCAACATAAAACTTGATTTTCCAATAATATTTCAATTTTTATGAATCAATTTTTTTTCGAAATATAATTTAATTTATCCAATCCGGTGTTCCTATATAATTCTCTACTCTAGTGTCAAGTGATATGGATATTTATCATTTCAATCTGCAATTTAAAATTTTACGGTTATGTGTTATTTCAAACTACAGTCCCGAATTTAATAATAAAATCCATAAAATTGCTTAAGTCTATCATTTCAACCCTTAATGATTTTTCCCTAATCTATATATCGTTTGGATATATATCATTTAAACTCGTAGTGATTTTCCTAAACAATAACTAAGGGAACTTGTAGAGTGATAATAATATATAATTTAACATAACATCCAATCATCCAATATCAACCATCAAACATACAACACAATCATCATTTAATTACACCAATAAATACAAAATA